>CM051515.1:54579495-60520115 GCA_028015205.1 Mytilisepta virgata | reverse complement strand
TTTGTTTTGCAATGTTTCAACTACTTCAACTCTCCTTGATGTTGCAGCGTAACAAAATGCATTTTTATACCTTTTACTAATAGAACTCGTAGTGTATGCGCTCTTAAAGTTTACGTTCCTTACCGTCTGAAGTAAATAGCTGACTATATCATTATGACCATTTTCACAAGCATAATGTAATGCATTTTTACCCTTTTCATTGTATTCCTCTGTTTGATCGGTCACGTCAGCTCCCATGTCAATCAGTAATTTCAGCAGTTCTAGCGAACCGAAGATGGCAGCGTAATGAACAATTCTTTTTCCAGAAAAACATTTGAAATTCAAAATGTTCGTTTTGTTTGAAGTTTCGCTACACAACGTTCGAAGCTCGTCAACATTTTTTGACTTAATGGCTGATTCAAGTCTTTCCTTGAACAAGCAATTGGTATCCATTTCTGACAATTTTTATGTATTTTTCATATCAAAATGGCCGAACAAATGTCTCGGAATTAAAAACGAAAGTAAAAGTAGGTAGTTTTCTGTAAAACATTTAAAAAATAATTATTCGGCCGATTTTATCTCGGTATATTATGTCAACGTAAAGATGAATAGAATGAATTAAAATTTTGACGAAGTGTAAATTTTATCTGGGATATCTGAAATCCTATGCCATTCTTAATTGGCCTGGATAATCAACCGTTACATATTTCGACGCCAAATCATTCAATAAGTACACAAAAGAATTAACTTAGATATTGACAAATTTAATTCTAAAACCTTATCGCCCAAATTCAAATGGTATGATATTTCGGAACTATGCAATATAATGAATAAATTGTTAAACCGAATGAATTTTTTTAAAAAAGAAGACATAAAGTAACAATTTTCAAAATAAAACCAGAAATCTATGTTTACAAAATTCGTCTCGTTCCCCCACTAATTTTGGTGTGTGGCTGTGTTACTCCCTAGATGCACCCTTAGAGCAAGTCATATGATTGTAGGTCGCTTGGTATCAGAGAACTGAACTCTGACACAAAACCTTACCTAAGTCAATGAAGCGCAATACGTAGGTCAGAGCGACCTAATTTTGGTGGGAGGCTGTGTTACTCCCCGAGATGCACCCAGAAACCAAGTAATATGATTGTAGGTCCCTTGGTTCAGGGAACTGAACTCGGACGTAAAACGTAACCTAGGTCAATGAAGCACGATAAGTAAGTCATAGTGACCTAGTTTTGGTGGGAGGCTGTGTTACTCCTCAAGATGCATCCTCAAACCAATTAATATTATTGCAGGTCGCCTGGTATCGGTGCACTGAACTCGGTCGTTAAACATAACCTAAGGCAATGAAATACGTTAAGTAGGTCAGGGTGACCTAATTTTGGTGGGAGACTGTGTTACTCCCCGAGATGTACCCTGAAACCAAGTAATATGATTGTAGGTCCCTTGGTATCGGAGAAATAAACTCGGACGTAAAACTAAACCTGAGTTAAAGAAGCGCGATAAGTAGGTCAATGTGACCTAATTTTGGTGGGAGGCTGTGTTAATCCCCGAGATACAACCTGAAACCAAGTAATATGATTGTAGGTTCCTTGGTATCGGAGAACTGAGCTCGGACGTTATACTTAGCCTAAGTCAATAAAGCGCAATAAATAGGTCATAGTGACCTAATTTTGGTGGGAGGCTGTGTTACTCCCTGAGATGCACCCTGAAACCAAGTAATATGATTGTAAGTCCCTTGGTATCGAAGAAATAAACTCGGACGTAAAACTTAACCTAAGTTAAAGAAGCGCGATAAGTAGGTCAGAGTGACCTAATTTTGGTGGGAGGCTGTGTTACTCCCCGAGATGAATCCTCACATCTAGTAATATCATTGTAGGTTGCCTGGTATCGGAGAACTGAACTCGGACATAAAACCTTACCTAAGTCAACGAAGCGCAATAAGTAGGTCAGAGTGACCTAATTTTGGTGGGAGACTGTGTTACTCCCCGAGATACACCCTGAAACCAAGTAATATGATTGTAGGTCCCTTGGTATCGGAGAAATAAACTCGGACGTAAAACTAAACCTGAGTTAAAGAAGCGCGATAAGTAGGTCAGTGTGACCTAATTTTGGTGGGAGGCTGTGTTAATCCCCGAGATACAACCTGAAACCAAGTAATATGATTGTAGGTTCCTTGGTATCGGAGAACTGAGCTCGGACGTTATACTTAGCCTAAGTCAATAAAGCGCAATAAGTAGGTCATAGTGACCTAATTTTGGTGGGAGGCTGTGTTACTCCCTGAGATGCACCCTGAAACCAAGTAATATGATTGTAAGTCCCTTGGTATCGAAGAAATAAACTCGGACGTAAAACTTAACCTAAGTTAAAGAAGCGCGATAAGTACGTCAGAGTGACCTAATTTTGGTGGGAGGCTGTGTTACTCCCCGAGATGAATCCTCACATCTAGTAATATCATTGTAGGTTGCCTGGTATCGGAGAACTGAACTCGGACATAAAACCTTACCTAAGTCAACGAAGCGCAATAAGTAGGTCAGAGTGACCTAATTTTGGTGGGAGACTGTGTTACTCCCCGAGATGCACCTGAAACCAAGTAATATGATTGTAGGTCCCTTGGGATCGGAGAAATAAACTCGGACGTAAAACTAAACCTAAGTTAAAGAAGCTGGATAAGTAGGTCAGCGTGACCTAATTTTGGTGGGAGGCTGTGTTACTCCCCGAGATACACCCTGAAACTAAGTAATATGATTGTAGGTCCCTTGGTATCGGAGAAATAAACTCGGACGTAAAACTAAACCTGAGTTAAAGAAGCGCGATAAGTAGGTCAGTGTGACTTAATTTTGGTGGGAGGCTGTGTTAATCCCCGAGATACAACCTGAAACCAAGTAATATGATTGTAGGTTCCTTGGTATCGGAGGACTGAACTCGGACGTTATACTTAGCCTAAGTCAATGAGGCGCAATAAGTAGGTCATAGTGACCTAATTTTGGTGGGAGGCTGTGTTACTTCCTGAGATGCACCCTGAAACCAAGTAATATCATTGTAAGTCCCTTGGTATCGGAGAAATAAACTCGGACGTAAAACTTAACCTAAGTTAAAGGAAGCGCGATAAGTAGGTCAGAGTGACCTAATTTTGGTGGGAGGCTGTGTTACTCCCCGAGATGAATCCTCACATCTAGTAATATCGTTGTAGGTCGCCTGGTATCGGAGAACTGAACTCGGACATAAAACCTTACCTAAGTCAACGAAGCGCAATAAGTAGGTCATAGTGATCTAATTTTGGTTGGAGGCTGTGTCACTCCCCGAGATGCACCCTGAAACCAAGTAATATGATTGTAGGTCCCTTGGTATCAGAGAGATAATTAGGTAAGAGTGACATAATTTTAGTGTGTGTCTGTGTTACTCCCCGAGATGAATCTTCGCATCAAATAATATGATAGTAGGTCCCCTGGTATCGGAGAACTGAACTCCGCATGTATGTATATATATATATATATATATGTGTGTGTGTGTGTATATATATTGTAAGGGGACCACGGGTCTTGTCAGGATAGATCATCTTCTGTTTACACTAGCCAGGGTGCCAATTCTAAAGTCTCTAATTTGATCCAGCCTGTATTTATTTTACTATATAAAATCCAGGGAGGAGGAATTCCAATACGGTAATTTTGCCAGACCAAAATCGCCAATACATGCACACTTGACTGCAGATGATTGGAGTAACCATTTGTTCAACCTTGGTAAGTTTTCATGTATGTATAATTATCAACTAGATAATTTCAGTTCCATCTTGTAGTAAAACAAAGATAAATCACAGGGCAGTATAATTTATTAATCTGTTTTGATCTATTCTTTTTCTGTTATGAACAAAGTATAACAATATAACATATTCTTAAATATTATGATCCACCACCTGGCAAAATATTGTGCTGGCACATCCAAATTACAATTGGCACATCCAGAATATTATAACACTAAAACTGGACATAACTATGGTCGAAAAATACTAATCTGGTCCCTTATTTGTGGAAAAACATGTTATAGGTCGATGTGATGGGGAATAGCTGCTAGCTGTTTCTACTTTTAATTTTCATACATTATTCTGGAGGTCTCCCTGGAAAAGGACTATTTATTGAAACCATTTGCTGAGTATAGGATTTCATTATTATGAAATATTTATGTACCTTTCCTGGTTACTGTTCTGTTAACTGTAAATAAATAATACTCTGCGAAAATTCAATTCTGGAGATATGGCTCTAGTTTTGTATTTACCGCTCTTGGCAGCTATTCGCCATTTTTGACAGTTGCCCCCGCTTATATAGGAAAATTCTGGGTCACATGACGCCGATTGACCAATCGCGGTAATCGTTATAAAAATATATTGAGGAGCAGTGCCAGGATTTGGGATGAACTTTCGTGTTTACTGAACTAATTATTACATGTCAGCTTGCCAGCTTCTTGCCAATTAATAGCCATGGCTATATAGAAATTAGGTAAATAGAACATGAGAAAATATTAAAAATGTAACCGGGCAAGCGTAAAACCATTTGCCAGGCAGTGGCGGTATAATACAAAAATGGCGTAGCAGACTGTAATTTGGCTGTCTGCAAATAATTCCCACAAAACGTACATTATATAAATAAACTTTACATGAATAAGTATAACCAACAAGATTATTAGCGATTCAATGCTTTGAAAATAGACATTACGTATTTTTACATGCCCTAATAATTATAGCAGACGACTTTTGTCGGAAACTATAAAACTTTGTAGACGACGTTTGTTTACATTTTGAAACTTGGAAAAACGTGAAATATGTGCCTTTTTCTTGAATAAAGTGATCAATTATCATTATAAAATATGAATTCATTATAAAATACGTTAAGCACACGAAATTTGAGCCCTGTGAAATTTTGGAAACAATAATTTCAACATTGTAACTGACAACAATTCTCAATATTGTAAAAATCCTAACTTCCATTGTCACACTTTGACAGAATTAATTAACAACTTTTATTGATAATTATTAATAAAAATACTATTAACTTGGTTTAAAGAGAATTAATTTAACTTGAAACATTTTAACATTATAAAAATAATTTGGAAACATTGGAAATAGAAAAAAAATGTTGGGCCTTAGGGCCCTACCTCTAACAATATATATATATGTGTGTGTGTATTGTTACGGCCGAAATCACCTTTAAAATGTAGCCAACAAAAGACACAAATCAATAATAAAATTTAACAAGATTTATTATATATACAAAGTTTACAAAAATATTACAAAAAAAACTAAAATGTCAACTTAACTGTTCAAAATCCTGTTTTTTCTTGATCCGGAATTCTGGTCACTGTTGCCTGAATCCAAACGGAATATTATATCCAATCAGTCACAATCTAGTATGATGTAATGAAAATAACAGTCTGTCAAGTACGATGTATGAAACGTAAATAAATCCAACAGCTGAGAACACAAGAATGTCTATGTACGGTCCAATATGCTATGCCCTGCAAGTTTAACTTTCGTGTCCATATATATACTGTAGAACGGAAACTTCTGGAATACGGTAGAAGTTCGAATCACACCATAATTATTACGTAAGTCAAATAGAAAGTTCTAGTTATTCCATCAGTATCCATTATTGTTCCAGTGATTTCTAAACTGCGCATTTATAACATTATTTGGTAAACAACTATAAATATTATGTAAACATATTATACATGTTATAAGGCTACGCAAAACAAATCAGGCCAAGATAAATAATATAATAATTACAATACCATATCAAAATAAATATAATAATACAATATCATAACACCTCCCCCCTTAAAAGAAGTTTGAGTGTAACGAGAACTTCATGAACAATATATACAAAAATATATAGTATGTAAACAGTGTTTTAATAAGATCTAGATAAAGCATCTGCTATTACATTATCTTTACCTTTAATATGTTTTACAATAATATCATATTCCTGTAACAATAAACTCCACCTAGTCAACCTTTGGTTTTTGTTTCTCATTTTATGTATGAAGGTGAGAGGATTATGATCAGTATAAACCAGAATAGGATGCATAGTGGGATTTAAATATACATCAAAATGTTGAAGTGCAGACAACAGTGCAAAACATTCTTTTTCAATAGTGGAATAATTTTTCTGATGTTTATCTAATTTCTTGGAAAAATATGATATAGGTTTCTCAACATTATCATCTGTTTCTTGATATAAAACGGCTCCAACTCCTACATCACTTGCATCAACGGCAAGTTTGAATTGCTTTTTAAAGTCTGGAGTGATAAGAACGGGACTGTTAATTAAAAGTGATTTGCTTTTTTCAAAAGCGTTTTGACAATTATCACTCCAGATGAATTTAGAATCTTTCCGTAAAAGATGAGTCAATGGTTGAACAACAGTAGCAAAATTTGAACAAAATTTTCTGTAAAATCCAATCATGCCTAAATATCTCATAAGTTGTTTTTTATTTGTAGGAGGAGGAAAATTGGTAATTGCATCCACTTTAGCCATAATAGGTTTCACTTGACCTTGGCCAACTGTGTGCCCTAAATAATCAACAGTGGCCTTGCAAAATTCACTTTTAGCAAGATTAACAGTCAAATTTGATTGTGACAATCTATCAAAAGTATCATATAAATGTGTTAAATGCTCTTCCCAGCTATCACTACATACAATAAGATCATCAATATAAGCATAACAACAGTCTAAATCTTTTATAACATTATTGATCATTCTTTGAAATGTAGCTGGAGCATTTTTCATACCAAACGGCATGACAGTATATTGAAATAAGCCGTCTGGTGTGACAAAAGCTGATATTTCACGAGCTCTCGGTGTCAGGGGGACCTGCCAGTAACCTTTTAATAAATCGAATTTGCTTACGAATTTTGATTGTCCAATGTTATCAATGCAATCGTCTATCCTTGGAATCGGATAGGAGTCAGATTTTGAAACTGAGTTTACTTTTCTGAAGTCAGTAACGAAACGAAAGGTTTTATCTGGTTTGGGTACAAGAAGACAAGGAGAGCTCCATTCACTGTTACTCGGCTCAATAATATCATTGTCAAGCATATATCTAATTTCTTGCCTCATAACATCAAGTTTAAGTGGATTGAGCCGGTAAGGATGTTGCTTAATTGGAGAAGCATCACCTACATCAACATCATGACAAACAGCAGTGGTTTTGTTTGGCACATCTGGAAAAAGATTTTTAAAAGAAAATACCAAAGTTTTCAATTTTTCTCTGCGATCGAAAGTCAGATGTGCAAGTTTTGAGTCTAAATCTGATAAAATTTCAGAATTTTTCAATCTAACAGTTTGTTCTATAGTCTTGGAATCAAAAGATGGTTCAATTATGTCTGGTTTGTCATGATCGTTCTCTGTTTTAACAATGGCTAAAGTGGCAACTGGTTTACTCTCACCTTCATTAGTACGCTCAAAATATGGTTTTAACATATTAATGTGACACACTCTATTTTGTTTACGCCGACCTGGAGTTTTTACAATATAATTCAAATCATTGATTTTACTGTCAATTGTATAAGGACCACAGTATTTAGCCTGTAAAGGATGCCCAGGGACTGGAAAAAATACAAGTACCTTATCACCAGGTTCAAAAACTCTGTCCCTGGCATCTTTATCATACCATATTTTCATCTTATTCTGTACAGTTTTTAAGTTTTTCTGAGCAATTTGACAAGCAGTATACAATTTTTCTTTAAATCTAGATACATAGTCTAGAAGATTCAAGTCAGTGTGTTCAGTAAGCCATTTTTCCTTAACCAATTTTAAAGGTCCCCTTACAGTATGACCAAACACTAACTCAAAGGGGCTAAAACCAAGGGATTCTTGAACAGCCTCTCTGACCGCAAAAAGTAGAAAGTGAACACCATCATCCCAGTCCCTGTCAAATTGAAGACAAAAAGTCCTAATCATGTTCTTCAATGTTTGATGAAAACGTTCTAAGGCACCTTGAGATTCTGGATGATAAGCACTTGATCTATACTGAGTAATCCCTAACTGGTAAACGACCTGCTGAAATAAACCTGACATGAAATTTGAACCCTGGTCGGACTGTATAGACTTAGGAAGTCCTACTAATGAGAAAAATTTGATAAGAGCTTTGACAATAGTTGGTGTCTTGATATTCCTTAAGGGAGTAGCCTCAGGAAAGCGAGTGGATGTACACATGATCGTTAATAAATAAGCATTTCCAGTCTTGGTCTTTGGTAAAGGTCCAACACAATCAATAAGTACTCGGCTGAAAGGTTCTTCAAAGGCTGGAATTGGCAGAAGTGGTGCTGGTGGTATTTTCTGGTTAGGCTTGCCAACAACCTGGCATATATGGCATGATTTGCAGTATTCTGTGACATCATTTCTTAGTCTGGGCCAGTAGAAATGTTGCAAGATCTTAAGGCAAGTCTTCCTTATACCTAAATGTCCAGCCAAGGGGGTGTCATGGGCAAGACCAATAATTTCTTGCCTATAGACTTTAGGCACCACCACTTGGTATACCACTCTCCATTCCTCCTCTGGAATAGCTTCAGGGGGCCTCCACTTCCTCATCAAAATGCCGTCTTGATGGTAGTAACATTCGGCCACTTTGTCTGCTTCTTCTTGGGGTAGAGCCCTCTTGCAGAGCTGAAGAACCTCAGGGTCTTTATTCTGTTCTTCCCTAAATGTTCTTTTGTCTAATGAATGGCTGTTCACGTCTGGCCATGGCATAATTACACGTTTGTTAGTACCAGGTGGTCTTATTATGGCCTTTTTTGAGCTATCGGGACCTTCAATGTCTGCAAGGAAAGTGTCAGAAAGGTCCATATAATCATACTGGCCTTCTTGTAAATCTTCGTCTTGTTGTTTTCTTGCCATCGCCCTAGTAACAACACAAGCTGGATACAGTTCAGCATCATCTTCAGGTGATTTAACATCCACCACCGGTTCACTTGTAACAATTGGTTCAGCAACCACTTTGTTCCTAGCTAGATCATTTCCTAGCAATAATGAAACACCCTCAACAGGGAGAGTAGGACGAACACCCACAACAACTGGTCCAGTAATTAAATCTGACTTCAAATAAATATGATGGAGGGGAACATCTATACAACCTAACTCCACACCTCGTAACAAAACGGAGGCACCAACGGACGTCTCCTCGGACAAAGGCAACACACCTTCTAACAACAAAGACTGAGAAGCTCCAGTGTCCCGTAAAATCTTAATAGGCTGAGGAGTAGTATTATCAACAATAGAAACAAACCCATCAGACATAAAGGGCTTATAATCCTCCATGTAATCACAAAAACTGGACTTAAAAGCCTGACTCGCAGGACATTCCAACTTATTGGTAACAACGGGTGTCGTACAAGCACTGGACTTGGGCTTATGATCTCTTTCATTCTTCTTCTGGAGTCTAAAACAATCAGCCATCAGGTGACCATTTTTCTTACAATAAGCACAAGTTAGTGACTTCTTCTCAAAAGTATCAAATTTTGGACCAGACATGTTATAACTAGACGGACTCTTATTCTGTGCAACAGGCTTAATATCAGTACGCTCAGTGCTTTGATTTTTGTAATTTCCGCTTGAAGTATTAAAATTTTGACCTTTGAAACTCCTTTTATGTGAAATGGTATAATTATCGGAAACAACAGCTGCATCTTGCAATGTCTCAACAGTTTTGTCATCTAAATGTGTTTTTAAGTCTAAATTAACACACTGCTTGAACTCTTCTAATAACATTAATTGTCTTAATTTATCAAAATTTTTATCTATTTTCTTTGACGTAAGCCATTTATCAAATAAATCTTCTTTTTCCCTAGCAAATTCAACATAGGTTTGTGTTTCAAACTTTTTATAAGACCTAAATTTCTGTCTATATGCTTCTGGCACTAGCTCATAAGCTTTCAAAACTTCCTGTTTAACAGTGTCATAATCAGAACTTTTTTCTGAAGAAAGTGCTGAGTAAATTTCAGCGGCCTTGCCCACAAAAACACTTTGCAGCATTGTAGTCCAATAAGGCTTTGGCCATTTCAAATTTTGAGCAATTTTCTCAAATTGTGGAAAAAATTTATCAACAGTTTTTTCACAAAATTTCGGAACCAAACGGATATTTTTTGCTGCCTCAAAATGTTCTGATTTTGACTTAGTGTTGCTTTCTACTTTAGCCATTTCTATTTTTATTTTCTCCATCTCTAACCTTTCCTTCATTTCAAGTTCTGCCTGTAATTGTTTTTCTTCTTTTTCTAATTGTTTTAATTTAACTTCGTTTTCCAATTGTTTTAATTTAAATTCATCTTCTTTTTCTAATTGTTTTAATTTAACTTCGTTTTCCAATTGTTTTTCCAATTGTTTTAATTTAAGTTCATGTTCTAATTCAAGCTGTTTTAATTTGAAAGCATCAACTTTTTCGACCTTGAGGTCAAGAACCTCTTCACCAAAAATTTCCAAATCAACTAAATTGTCTATTACCAAATTTTTTATAATTTGTTTTCTCATAGATGTTCTAAAATCTATTTTTAAATGTTTAGCAAGCAACACTAATTCTTCTTTCTTTAATTTATCAAACCCTTCCAGGTCTGGCGTTTTCAAAAATTTACCAGCATCAAATTCCATTTTGTAGAATTTTGTTGGCTAATTCTAATAAAAATACTGAAAAAATTTAATAAGATATTAACGTTCTCCCGAGACGAGCCCCCAATTTCTGTTACGGCCGAAATCACCTTTAAAATGTAGCCAACAAAAGACACAAATCAATAATAAAATTTAACAAGATTTATTATATATACAAAGTTTACAAAAATATTACAAAAAAAACTAAAATGTCAACTTAACTGTTCAAAATCCTGTTTTTTCTTGATCCGGAATTCTGGTCACTGTTGCCTGAATCCAAACGGAATATTATATCCAATCAGTCACAATCTAGTATGATGTAATGAAAATAACAGTCTGTCAAGTACGATGTATGAAACGTAAATAAATCCAACAGCTGAGAACACAAGAATGTCTATGTACGGTCCAATATGCTATGCCCTGCAAGTTTAACTTTCGTGTCCATATATATACTGTAGAACGGAAACTTCTGGAATACGGTAGAAGTTCGAATCACACCATAATTATTACGTAAGTCAAATAGAAAGTTCTAGTTATTCCATCAGTATCCATTATTGTTCCAGTGATTTCTAAACTGCGCATTTATAACATTATTTGGTAAACAACTATAAATATTATGTAAACATATTATACATGTTATAAGGCTACGCAAAACAAATCAGGCCAAGATAAATAATATAATAATTACAATACCATATCAAAATAAATATAATAATACAATATCATAACAGTATATGTGTATGTATGTATATGTATATGTATGTGTGTATATGTATGTATATATATATATGTGGGTATATATATGTGTGTGTGTGTGCTCGACTATGGGTACAGAAATTAGTTCATTTGTTTGTACTTTTCTTTTTTCTTTCTATGTTTAAAATGTGTCAACAACTTACAAATTATTCTATCTGAGTTGATTATTGCTAATGTATTCAGAATCCTCCTTCACTTTCTTTTTTTTTTTTTTTAACCAATGAGACATTGAATCAGATTTTTTTCTTTGTTTACTTTTAAATGACAACTGCGAAACTACAAATAATTTTATTCATATTAAGTATTTTGGCAAAGTTGTGAAAAAGTCTTAGCACATCTCTAACGAAATAGTGAAGTCCCAATTCAACTGATCTTACCAAGATGGTCTTTCAGTTTAATTTTTCATTTTTTTTTTTATTTATGCGTACTTACCTTTTCTGTCTTATTCGTCCTTCTGCTAGTTCTATATACTATTACCTTCCCAAGTTCTTCTTTAATGAATGAGTGTGGATTCAGTTTTAAGCGAAGCCCTAATCCCTGTCCATTTTTTATGAAACTTTATCCTATAATCTATCCACATGGGTAATTGTATTGATGACTATAGAGCAGCCATAGGGTTATTTAATTTACGAAAAGGGAAACATTTTGGACTTTCGAATTGTGGAAGAAATACTTGTTTAGAAATTCTACTTACCAATAAACAGTGTACACTTCTCATCGTTCAGCTGTTTATGCTCCAAAGTATTACTCCCAAGATTGATATTGTTTTTCTTCTGTTTGTTCTCCATTTCATTCTTATTATTGGAAATATTGAAAGCAATCCTGGTCCCACAGATAACACTTCGAGTGCGCCATTTTGTGATAACTCTCTAACTATTTGCAACTTAAACATTAGAAGCGTTAGAAATACGCTTGAATTCCTCTATAATTTTACCGACGAATTCGACATTGTTTCAATAACGGAATCACACTTAGATCCTAGTATTGATGATATTGAATTAGAAAATGAATCCTTTTCTAGAAATGTTGTACGTAGAGACCGGAATAGATCTGGGGGTGGATTACTCATCTTTAGTAAAGAAGATGTCAACTTAGTTCGCCGACGCGAACTAGAAAATCACACTGATGAAACCGTATGGGTAGAAGTTCGGGCAAAAGGTCAACGCTTCCTCCTTTGCAATACATATCGACCAGAATGGACAGATCATGACTACTGGGCACGATTTCATTATTCAATCGAGATGGCCCTTCAGATAAATGAAAATATCGTGATAACGGGAGATTTAAATTCTGACTTATTTGTTGTCCACAATAATAAATTAATAGAAACAATGAATCTGTTTAATTTAAGAAACGTAATAGACAAGCCTACTAGAGTGACAAATCATAGCGAAACACTTTTAGATCCTATCATATTAAGTGATACATTAAAATGTTCCTATTCTGATGTTCTTAAAACCCCCGCCGAAATAAATGATCACGATGCTTGCATCGTATCAATAGAATGTCCTAAAGTTGTGTCACAATCTTTCCAAAGACAAATTTGGATCTATGACAGAATGGATACTTTAAGGTTTAGTGAAAAAATTGATCAAACTGATTGGAATATACTCCTTTCTAACTTGGATGATGTTGATGAAATGTGTGAAGTATTCACACACACCCTTATCCAGGTTGCAAGGGAGTGTATTCCAACCAAAACGGTAACTATTCGTAACAATGATAAACCTTGGTTTAGCAGTCAAATACGAAAAGAGATCCGAATTAGAGATCGACTTAGGAAAAAAGTTCAAAGATATAAGCGTGAGTCTGATATTTCAAAGTACAAAAAAACAGAGAAATAAAGTAAATAATATGAAGAAATCAGCTAAGATAAATTTGAAAATAATTTGGATAATATAATTTTAGAAAATGCTTCAAATCCTAAAACATATTGGAAAATAATGAAAATGTTGATAAAATCTAATAAAGACTCTTATAATATTCCACCACTTGTCAATACAATTGGTTGTGACGAATTCGATGAAATTGTTCACGATGACGATGAGAAGTGTTCACTGTTAAATAAATATTTTTGTAAAATATCCAGTTTAGAAGAAGATGGTGTACCACTGCCTCAATTTCCCTCCAGAACTGAAAATTTTATTCACAACATAGAAGTAGATATTACAGATATTATTGATGTTATTCAAACACTTAATCCCAATAAAACGTCTGGTCCCGATGTAATCAGTCATAAAATGTTGAAAATTTGCCCCGAACAGATAGCTATTCCTCTTAGTATCATATTCAAAAAATCGATAGATCAGTGTAAATACCCGACTAACTGGAAAATAGCAAATGTTACTGCCATATTTAAGAAGGGTGACTCGTCACTGCCTTCTAATTATAGACCAATTTGGTTGATAAGTTGTGTTGGTAAAGTAATGGAAAGGGTGTAACAGTGGTTTGATTCCGCCAGTGTAATTTATCCGGCGGATGAAAATCCCTAGTGTTTTTTATCCACCAACAAAATATCCCTAGGTTTTTTTCTCCGGATCCAGTGTAAAATATCCATCACACATCCTAACATTCTAAAGAGGGTTTTTTTGAAGGGGAACTATATAAAAAATGGGGCTTGGTATTTTTGGGGGGTATTTAAATATACAGAAACTTGCATAAATGATTTATGTGATAAATGGACAAAATAAACTAGTGTTTTTTATCCAGGAATGATTACACTAGTGCTTTTGTACCCGGAATGATTACACTATGATTTGGAACCAGGAATGATTACACTAGTGATTTGTAACCAGGAATGATTACACTAGTGCTTTAGATCCAGACAATGATGAAGTGTTTAAGTACTCATTTTAAATAAGTGAGGGGTGAGTTTTTTTTAGAAAAAATATCCTGACCATGATTTTGGTTAAAAAAAAATATTTCTGGTCTGCACTTGTATTGAAAAAAATGATCTGTCTCACATTTGACAATTTAAAAAAAAAAAATTCTACATTGAACGTATAGGGAACATAAGAAAGATTGGTATTCTCTCCACCGCAACATCTCCTGATTTAATTGTTATAACTTTATCAATGTTTATCAGGTGAAATCAAAAATAAGGTATTTCAAATATATTGAACAATGGAATATTCATAAATAGTGATTGTGTAACAGGGTCGGTTGGGCATCAGACATCAATTCCAAATTGGATTTCAACCGTTTATTAAGGATTACAGTGACAAAAAAATAACCCTGTAATAACAATATACATATTGAATATATTTAAAAAAACAATCTACTATTTTATATTCCAATATATATATTATAAACATATTAAGCATAATTAAAAAGTTAGCACTGCAGTTTTTGTATAAGTATGCTATGTATGGACAAGATATAGTTTAATCAGTTCAAATAAATGACTTATTTGCTATGTATGAAATAATTCAAATTGTAAGTTACACTTCACTGAAAAGCGTTAAATTTTAACTGATTAAATAACCTATGTATTTACACTGAATGTAATTGTCCTTGTTATTGCACATATGTTAAAAAATAAAGAATAGCAATAGTATATAAATTTCAGTATTATCACATATGATTATACATTACATTATTTCTACCTTATGAGTAGTTTAAATACTATATATTATAAATATCTTAACATCATAGACAAGACTTCACCATCTAATAATTTATACAATTTAAATCAATCAATAAAGTTACCTGTCTATGGGACTAAGGTTTAAATCACACTATGTGTACATGTATAGTGACTAAGGCTCACTGCAATACTATCTGAAATATACAGTTAAAACAAATTCTCACTACTTAGTGTAATGGGGCATTACATTGCTACTAAATAAAAATATTACTGCAACTTTCAAACAATGGACACATTCAGAAAATAAGCATACATTCATCTATGTTAAAATAAATGGTATTTTCATACAGAAATGGGAAATACCCAATTTATTATCAAATGATACTATAGTATTATAAATTAATACAAACGGAAATTATACTATAGTGAATTATTCATATAAAAATATAGTTAACATGCTGAAGGTAAATTTTCACTCTTTCATTACATACAAAGAAAGGAACAGGGAATTGGTCATGATTTTCCAGTGCTAAGAAAATCTAAAAAATACAAAAAATAGATAAATACCTTCATTCAACTAATGACAGGCACATTTGCATAATAAACATGATAACGAAAAACCAGTCCAACAAGTTGCTGATGAAAAAAAGGTACAAGATTTATTTGATCTTGTTCGATCACCATTACTGGCAAAACTAACTTTTAATTTTCCCTCTATGGCTATTGACCAATCAAAAGCTGGGATTTATTACATATAATGATATCAACCAATAAGATCCCTGAACCAACCTTACATCACATTAACTTGCAGTGTGACATCACAAACACTTACTATTATAATTAAAAGTATACTGATCACCTGTTTTACCTGTCCACTTTCTTAAAAAAATCAATAAGTGACAACCTATATATAAATACATAAGTACATGTTCATGTTTGCAGATATTATTTTGAATACACAATAAATTAAAAGTAATCTAAATACACAATTAAATACCAATTTCTATTTCAATAAGTTCATAAAAATCAACCCTATCACAATTGCATATCAAAATTTAAATATTTTAACACTTAGATAATCAAAGCTTCTTAATATTTTAGTTTGTTTTAAGCCAAATCAAACTTATAAATAACATCTTATTAAGAAAAATGAATCCGAATCTATTAAAGGGAGATAATGCTAATCCACACAAATCACATTTATAAAATACACAGCGACATGTAAATAACCACCCATAGTTCAAAATGCAACAAGAATATACTAGATAATTTTATCCTATTTACAATAAAGTATCTATGTATTAAAACAATAAATTTACTGTTCGTGAAGTGAGTCCAATTTAAATTATAATATGTTTCCCATGTGAATTTAAAGAAAAGATATTAAAAAATAAAATAAATTACAAATTTTAATAACATACTGAACGCATTTTAAAATAAAAAAGGTTTACAGTTAGATAAGTAATGCTCATTTATATTTTTATTTGTATTAAAGGTTTCAACTTATTTTAAACATCTTATTCAGAAATGTTTTTATCAAGACCAAATAAAGGGAGACTATTCAAATCAGCTAAAATCACAATACATGTATTGTTTGTAACTAACAAAAGAGAGTCCTTACTCAGTCAAATATACACTAGAGAGTTTTATCCTATGTACAAAAAGTACCAAAATATTAAATTCATTAAAATATATATTGCGAGGTCAATGATGTATGAAAAGAAAGTAAACAACAAACCGGTCTAATGTAAACAAAACAACGAAATCAATATCGACGTTTTCACACTATTTACATCCAATATTCCCTAGTGAAAAACAGTTACCCGGAATAAATACACGGCGGAATGAAATTACGCTTACAAGGGTTGTCTATAAATATGTGTATAACCATCTCCATGATAACAAATTATTATATGAATATCAGTCTGGCTTTCTTCCAAAACATTCAACTGTACATCAGCTACTAGAAATGTACAACTGCGTTTTGAATGCATTAGAAAGAAAAGAAATGAGTTGTTTTGTTTATTGTGATTTTTCAAAGGCATTTGATAAAGTTTGGCATAAAGGGTTGATACATAAATTGAATAGCTATGGAATCCGTGGAAATTTACTTAGTTGGTTTAATAATTATTTGTTGGGAAGGCAACAAAAGGTTGTCATTAAAAATTCCTCTTCCTCGTTGTGTCATATTTCTGCCGAAGTTCCCCAAGGTTCTGTACTGGGACCTCTTCTTTTTGTAATTTATATTAATGATATTGCTGACAAACTTATTTCTTTATGTAGACTTTTTGCAGATGATACCTCGTTCAGCTGCTCTAGTGATGATGAACTACATGTCAAGTGTGTGATTGATCATGACTTGGAGCTGTTGGACGGGTGGTCGAATAAATGGTTAATGAGCTTTAATCCAAACAAAACAGAAATCATGATCTTCTCGAACTCATATACCCCTAATCTGATCTTTTCGTTAAACGGGCAAGATATTCCAATAGTTACAACTCATAAACGTTTGGGGGTTACTTTTAGCAGTGATGCGAAATGGAATAACCATGTTGAAAATATTTTAGAAGTGTTACTAAACACATTAATGTTCTTCGTAAGTTAAAGTATCAAATAAATCGTAGAAATTTAGAAAAGCTGTATTTAGTTTATATAAGACCATTATTTGAGTATGCAAGCGAGGTTTGGGATAACTGTGGGGTCATAAATGCAACAAAATTGGAGTGTTTGCAACTTGAAGCAGCACGAATAATAACCGGCTTGCCGTCATTCACGAAGTCCGAAATTATTTATCAAGAAATTGGCTGGGAAAAACTCGAAACGAGACGAAACAGAAGAAAGTTACAAATGTTTTATAATATAAAAAATAATTCTGCTCCTGATTATCTTTGTAAACTTATTCCTCCAACAATTCAGAGCACAACTACATACCCCCTCCGTAACGGAGAAGATATCATTGTACCTTTTTGTAGGCTCTCTCTTACCAGCGGTTCATATATCCCTGCAACTATAAGGCAATGGAATAATTTGGATTTAAACATAAGAAATGTCAATTCTATATCAGAATTTAAGAGAAAACTGAAAACCATTAATCAGGCTAATCTAATACCATCCTACTTCGCATTTGGACCTAGAAAACTAAATGTTATTTTAACTCAAATAAGGTGTTATGCTTCTTTGTTATGCTTCTTTTCTAAATCACGATCTCTTTAGAGTAAACATTGTGGCCAGTCCGTCCTGTAACTGCGGCGCTGTGGTTGAAAATGCACATCACTTCTTTTTTAAGTGTAATAAATATTCAAACAGCAGAGCAGTATTGATTAATAACCTGACCTGGTTACCAGATACTTGCAGTATAAATACTGATCTTTTAACCAGAGGCAGTAATGAACTCACCATCGAACAAAATGAAATCATTTTTAAAAATGTGTATGATTATATTAGAAAATCAAACAGATTCCTGTTCGTCTAATTAACATCTGATTCCACACTCTTCTCTCTCTTTCTCTCCCTCTCCTCTCTGTTTCTCTTTCTCTATACCTCTCCTCCTCATCCCGTCCAATCATTGTAAACCATTGTAATTTTGTTATAATAAGCAGATTATATTAGTATATTTATATATATATGTGTACGTATGTAATGCATGCTCTACTATTGTTTTGTATGTTAATACATTAGGAGAAGACTTCATAAAAAGGACAAATATACCTAAGGAGCAATCAAAAAAACGTAATCCATTGGACAGACAAACCCGGGAAGACAAACGAACAACCACAAGCACAACAAATAAACACAGAAAACTAAAAACAATGAACAACACGAACTCCTATAAAAACCAGGAGTGAACCCAGGTGCTCCGGAAGGGTAAGCAGTTCCTGCTCCGTATACGGCACCCGTCGTGAAGTTCAACAAAGTCAATCCGGTGGAAGTCACAAATCGTAGGAGGCACATGAAAGGTTACGACAGTGGGAACAGGTCCAACATCATCTTAGATATTGGAACACTGTAATGGTCATCAATTCATGATGACGACCGTAAAATTTCTTAAGTGATGACATCAACTTATCCCTGATAAAACCCTGATTAAGAAGCTTTTGTGACAGCAGTAATCCTCTTTGTCGAAAGTCAGGGTAACTCACGCATGCCCTTGAAAATCGGATAAGCTGAGAAACGTAGACGCCATATGCAGGAGATGCTGGTATATTGCTACTTAAGAAGGGAAAATTAACAATAGGAAAGTTGAAGTCATCACGTTTGTCATAAAGTTTTGTCTTCAAACGTCCCTCATAGTCTATTTCAAGAAATAAATCCAAATATGAAGCGGACTTTGGTGTATCTGTAGTATCCTTAATTTCAAGCTCACTGGGGTAGATAAGATGTAGAAAGTCTTGGAATTTGTCGTTATTTAACGACAACACATCTTCTATATAACGAAAAGTGAAATTAAAGGATTGGGCTAGTTTCTTTTTGTTTTCACGTAGTAACCCTTGAATGAAGTCCGCTTCATATGAGTACAGAAACAGATCGGCGAGGAGAGGAGCACAGTTGGTTCCCATTGGAATGCCGATTGTTTGTTGAAAAATTAAACCGCCAAATTCAACGAATATGAGTATGATTTACTTGTGTCTGATCCTTTTGCTGTGTTTTATAGCAATAAAATATGTTTAAACTAAACTAACTGAACTCGGACGTAAAACCTAACCTAAGTCAGTGAAGCGCAATAAGTAGGTCAATGTGACCTAATTTTGGTGGGATGTCTTGTTACTTCCCGAGATGCATTCTGACATCAAGTAATATGATTGTAGGCCACTTGGTATCGAAGAACTGAACTCGGACATAAAACGTAACATAAGTCAATGAAGCGCGATTAGTAGACCAGAGTGACTTAATTTTGGTGGGAGTCTGTGTTACTCTTTGAGATGCAACCTAACACCAAGTAGTATGATTGTAGGTCCATTTGTATCAGAGAACTAAATTCGTAGGTAAAACGTAAGCTAAGTCAATGAAGCGCGATAAATCGGTCAGAGTGAACTAATTTTGGTGTGTGCCTGTGTTACTCCCCGAGATGCACCCTGAAACCAAGTAATATGATTGTAGGTTCATTGGAATAAGAGAACTGAATTCGGACATAAAACGTAACCTAAGTCAACGAAGCACAATAAGTAGGTCAAAATCACCTAATTTTGCTGGAGGCTGTGTTACTCCTAAAAGTGCATCCTCACACCAAGTAATATGATTGTACGTCAATTTGTATGTTTAAAACCGATTTTTGACATAAAATTTAAAAGCCAGTCAACCGTGTAATATGGGTCATAAGACCATCATCTTATGTCACCTAGTCAGCCTCTTCACCGTGCACATGCACACAAAAATATATGACCTTATGTCAACTAGTAACTGAGAACCGGCTGTGGACGCGCACGCGGACGTGGACGTCGGGGGTACTCCATTACTCCGTTGATGCGAACAAATATCAATTAGAAAACCGTATCACGAATCTAAATACCGTGTATGACAATACCATAAAAAACTGGACAATAAAAGAAAAGTTTAGATCACAGAATTAAATACTAGAAAGACAATTGTTCAGACAACAATTGCAAGGTCTTTCCCGATTGATAGGGACCTTTTGCTACGGACAGTATCAATGATCTTGGCCGTTGTCATTCTATTTCTATCTGAAAAGATATATAGGATCCTGAACATAAATATATATGGTTGCTAGATACTTTTACGGTGGTTGATTTGGATCTTTTCAATTACCTTGACCCTTGTGACCTTCCATTTGGACTGGAATATATATAATATAGGATTATGAACATAAATATCTTTTACGGTTTCAGAGAAAGGGGGTAACAAGGATTTAGGTATGAGGTCAAGTGTGAAGTCGACCTTTGACCTTGGGGTCATTTTTTATCTCTGATGACCATTTGTCCAAGTCTTAAGTCTCTATGACTAACAGTTTATGGGTTTTGACCATTTACGTGTTCTGTTATATTTTTTCAAGGGCCAATAACTCCTATCAAGAGTCGATATACTGAGTTGACAGAAAAACGACAAAGTTGTGTCTTGACAAGATGAACATTTTTCTTAATACATTTAATCGATACATAGCGGTAATAAGGTTTAAGGTCAGAGGTCAAGCGTGACCTTAAAATCAATTGGAAGGGGATGACCTGTGATGGTAATTGGTGGAAGTCCCAAGTCTCTAAGACAAACCGTTCATGACTATTGACCATTCAGGTGTTCCGTTAAATGTTCAGTGGGAGGTAACTCTGATAAGGAGTCGTTAAAATGTTTCGACCAAATGAGAACAAACTTGAGATGTCGATATTTTAAACTTTTCAGTTTGCCTATATCTGAAAGGGTTTAAATCTGAATAGAGCACAATGTTTAGGTAGGGTAGGTAACTCTGTATCGATAAGAGTTCGGCTTCGCAGGATCACTCTGGAATCTGGTTTATCATTTTGAACACGATCATGTGAAATATTTCGATTTGTCGCGAAATGAAAAAAAATGATATTGATCTGGTGGAAAAATGGAATGACGGAGACGGTAGTGTAAAGTCTATAGTTATATATCATAAACATTACTATCAATCCGTGCTGGTTACAGAATAGTTCTATATATAAGGCCCATTCCCATAGAGGAAACTACTTTGTCTGATTAATTCTTAAAAAGGCCATTTTGATGATTTTACCTAAAGTTTGACTCCTTTATTAAACTGTCCTGATCAACAATGATTTTAGAATTATTTAAACTTGAGTCATAATATTCATACCTTAGAGTGATCCAGAATGTAAGGACATTCTTTTCTTAAAATATCTGGGCGTCCTTTTCTTTGTGTTACACATATTTTAGGAACCGATTTTGGTACTACCAAACAAAGCAGGAGTTTCTTTTAGATATCTTTAATAAGACAATGTATGTCTTCCTTTAGGCAAAGGAACTCAGTTTAACCAAAACATATTGACATTAAAAAATTCGTGTAAAAAAGAGGTCACCACAATCAAATGTGATGGTGCTGGATATGAGCAAATTTTGTGTCCAAAAGTTTTAACAATAATAATTTACTTTTAAGACATTATTTCAAATTTACAGAATTAAAAATAAATACATGTACTACAACAAAAGAATAAATCTGATTAGAATGAAAATCTGATTACGAAGCACAATAAACTAAAGCACTAGTAATTTTAACTCCCCAAAAAATGTGCTTCTAGGGGACAAACATGTTGTGATCCTTTAAACTCTAAATTGTCATTTTGCTTAATTTCTTCTGTTATCTTTTTTAACATCGGACTCGGACATCTTTTGAACTGAATTTTAGTGTGTGTATTTCTGTGTGTTTGTTTATTTCACATTGGTTAGAGGTATGCGAGGAGGATTGAGATCTCACAAAACATGTTTAACCCCGCCGCATTTTCGCGCCTGTCCCAAATCACGAACCTCTAGCCTTTGTTAGTCTAGTGTGTTTTTGAATTTTGGTTCATTTGTATGTTTCGGAGTTGAGTGTGTAGTCCATTTCGCTGAACTAGTATGCATTATTGTTTAGGGGCCAGCTGAAGCCCTCTTCGGGTGCAGGATTGTCTCGCTGCTTTGAAGACCCATTGGTAGCTTTGCTGTTTTCTGCTCTATGGTCGGCGGGTTGTTGTCTCTTTGACACATTCCCCGTTTTCATTCTCTATTCTATTCAACTCATATAGGATATCAATTCATACTACCAGAGCCCTGATTGCTCACCAGAAAGGTCAGGTGTTTGAAGAATACCGAGACCCTTCTGTAGAATTTTCCGTCCCTTCCCCACTCTCAATAGTTTACACTATGCCATTCAGGTTCTGTTTCATAACCAGATCTGAATTATGTGGATGTATTGTTGAACGGGTTTTTCTCCTGACAATACTTAAATAATGTGATAGTTTGCCACTTTGTTAAGCAAAGAAAGGATCCATGAATGGATTAATGTTTGTGGTAATTATTACATGGATATCAGGACAGGAACAATGCTGATATGATGTGGAAATGAACCCTGCTTTGTACTAGACCTATACACTGAGCCGCATTTTTAACTTGTTAGCTGGCGAGGTAACAGTCCGCAGTCACCCCACGTGTACACATTATTCTGACTCCGAGCCGACCAGTCTTTTCTCTAACTCTTACTTTGTCGCGTACTTGGCGAAGAAGCAGCAAATGCCAATTTTAATGATTTTCGGTTGACCCGGCCGGGGATAGAACTCGTGACCTTCCGCACCACTTGAGGCGGGCACGCTACCCCATGACCACCGAGGCGGTCAGCAAAGAAAGGCACATGTATGCTAGTACGAATCAACCTTTGAGATACAACAGAATGCAGATTTGGTATGTTACTCCTAAAAAAGGGAATTCACAATTGCAACAATAAAAACATCAGGTTTGTTATAAAAGTTTTGAGATCAGTCATCAATTTGTTGACTAGGCGCGTTGTATAAATCTATATAATTACAATAAAAAGGGTCTGAACCATGTTAATGTATGGAGTACATGTGTAGAAGTGGATTTGTAGTTGGCTTCTTTCATTTCATTTTCATTTTTATAAAGTATTAATCCTTAATGTTAAGAGATATAATATCTTTTTTATATATAGCAGAAACACGAAATTAAAGGACTGTGTTTTCTTCACTCCGTATACTTCCGTTCTCCTTGTTCCTCATGATTTTCTCTAATTTCCAATAAATTAGGTTTATTTTTATTGATTAAATTGTTCCTTCATTTAATGCTTTAGTATTCGTATCCTGATATTTATATTAAACAATAAAATCTATCTTTACATTGGAATTGTAAGAATGTAATTTATTGCATTCTATACTATTTTTCTGACTTTTATACATCACAAACAAGCAATATATATTTAATCATAATAATTATAATAAAAAAAATAATAATAATAATAATAAAGCAAATATATATATATGTAATTCACTATGGAGATAAATTATCTTTAAATATATAAATATTGTATTTGAGAAATAATTTCAAATTAACTGTATATTATATATTGGTATTTTGTTTTAGAAAAGGGGAATTTAGCCTCAATGTTGGGAAATTTTTACACTATTTTTAGATTCAAGGTGTACCAGTGGGTTTTATTCAATCTAAAAATATACTATTTCACGTCGTAAAATAATAAATTAATACCAGATGAAGCCTTTAAAACCTGTAAATCCTAAGTGAAGCATGACAAACAGAAAGGGTATATAAGACATATTGAATCGCAGTTGTTTCTTCATAGTGATCCTCTATCTACTCCAACCAACAAACTACCATATAACCGTCGGCCAACTATTATTACTTGCACATGATGAATTTAGTTGATGACGATGAAATGGAGAATGAATTTGAAAATTTTTCCTCTTTCCAGCCTATGGAAACGATCATTTCACAAGATGAAAAGTTATCTTACGATCAAATAGAAAACAATACAGGGGGATATGTGTATAAAGTTACGGATATAAACAGAGTTCTGAGATTTCTGTGTTTAGGAACAGAAAAGGGATCTTATTATGCCAAAGAGAAAGAATTACACAGGGATAACCTTCAAAGCATTGATCGGTAAAAGTTGAAATAATATTTATTATCATATAATAGTGATTCTTCAAAATGCATCTTTAAATTTTTGCAATAAAAATATTATTATAGTTTAAAAATGTAGATAAAATAGAATCGATACAAAAACAAGAAAACAGAAAAAACACTATAATACGGGAAAATTCCCTATATGAATTGTATGTCCACATTCAATTGTTTTAATCTATATGAATATCACTTAATTATAATCCTTCTTCTTTTTTTTCCATTTAGATAATTTTAAAAATTCATTTTATATAAATCAAATACTGAGAGCACAAAAATTAAAATATTTTTCGTTTTTATTTGGTGGATAAATAAGAATCTTTAGATATATCGTTTTTGTCCATGTTTATTATTTCCCTTTCTTACGTTTTTTTTTAACGCAGTATGTTTTAAAGGAATTTTTGTAAAAAAAATCAAGATTAAAAAGAACAATAAATAAAGCCAAAAAGGTCTAATGAAGATAAACCATCAATAAATAGTATTTTATTTTCTGTTTACTTTCCTTTGACATTAAAAAACCCAAATAATTTGACCCTGTTACACCTCTGTAACTTTCCGTAGATACTGACATCGTATTTCTTATACCAAAAATTTATTAATATAAAACAGAAGGGCGCTTTCCTAAAAGAAAAATTAAAACTCAAAAACTGCATTGTTTATCTACATAATCACTTTTTTGTAAGAAACACTAAATTACATGTACGTATGTTTTTTTCATTGTGTGTTTGCTTAGCCCGTATAAGGGTTTGTTATGCAATAAAGTTACTATTATCTTTTAAAAAGATGTTATTTATTTCCGTCTATAAAGGAAATGATGAACTTGAAAGAAAATATTTATACGAAAATATTCAATCTTTTTTTAATGTGAATTTTTTTTTATTTCTTTTGAATATATATGTTATATATACATACTAGTCAAAAAAAAAAGAAAAGTTACATGGTAGTTGTCCGATCCTTCTCATGTTCACAGGGCATTGCTTTCTCGTCAAAACCTTAGATTTTGTGCAAAAAAACCAAGAATTTTTTTCCGCATTTTTTTTAGATTTGAAAAACCACTTTTTACCAAAAAATTTTAAAAATTGAAAATTCCACACTAAGTTTGAAGCACGAATAATGTCTCATTGCCATATTGTTCGGTTTCAATAATACTGGACTATAAAATTTTGATTTTCCAATTCTGATGATTTTGGTCATGACTTTTGCGAAATTGAATTTGAGCCTTTCGATAAAAAATCCAGAATTTATACCTGTTATTGTCATATCAGAATAACAATCCAAAGATACTTATATTAGATATAGTAAATTTATACTATGCTGTATCCGACGTATTTCAAGGAGTTACCTCTCATCCGCAGCATTAAAACCGAAACATTTGGAAGACCAAACAGCAAACTTATATTAAACAAGAAGTACTCAACCAAAAATACCGAAATAGGAAGCCAAATTTCAGCTAAGGAGATCTACCATGTGCAGTACAAGGAATGAACCCTTAGTATTTCTATTATTTAGAAATAGGATAATTTAGATCAGATTATCAAATAATTTGTATTGAATGATAAATTTTAGCAGAATAATTGCCCTTTTTGATCACTTTCAATATTCTTTGATAAATTTTGATTTAAAGGTATGTAACGTTTCTTTTTTTGACCAGTATATTTTTTTGTGTGTTTGCAATGAGATCCAACAACAGGATTGTCTTAAATTTGAGATATAATCCCCTAAATACGAACACATTTATTTTTAATTTATTTATTTGTGCATATTACGTTTTCCTTATTGAAATGACTAAAATGTAAAATAAAATACTAATAATTTTGCCCTGAGAAAATCGATATATGAAATCCAAATTAAACGACGAATTGCATCAAATATTAACTTTTTGAAAAAATCTTTTTATTCTAATTATATGGCACCACTAGATTCAGCCAAATTGCAGAGTTGTCAAAATTTACTTACATTATTTACATACAGTATATTGAAAAAGAAAAGAAGCAAAAGATATTATCTGCATAATTACTGTCAGGATTTTGTAATGCTTTTTTCTATCTACTCAAATAATGTATTTATCTTGCGGCCATTTTGGGCGTTTGTCTATATAGGTTGTCTGTAGAAAAGATGTTAAGATCCAACCTTTAACATTAGTAAGCGCCTTTATACCCTCAGATACAGTTCCATGAAACATAATTTTTTTTTTGAGGAAACACTTTCTAAGATTATATACTGAAAAAAACCCTGGACTTCCTGTATAACAAAAAAAAAAAAAAAAAAAACAATCCTCTAAAACATGAAACTTTTTATGAAAAGGAACATGTATTTATCGTTTTCATATAAATATTTTAATGTATAGCTAGACAAAATAATGCAATTTGCAGCATTCTCTAGACTGATTTTAAATACTAAAAATACTAACATGATTATATTATATCCTTAAGAATAGTGAACGGCTTGGAGGAACATAGTTAGCTGTCTAGAAAGAATGGTCACTCAGTTCATGTATTACTCTGGCCTATGGTGTTATATGATCATTATATTGAATACATGTGCTTTATTTTAGGATTTGTTACGTTTTCACTTTTCAACACTGTATACTGATGACAAGGTGAAACTCGTATTATCTCACTTAAGAAACCTCGACAGTCCAGAACCCTAATATGAATGTTTCATTTTCCGTCGTTAACGTGATTCTCGATATAAATATTCTTTTACAATAAGTAGTCTTATCAATTGTTAAGGTTCTCTAAGGTCTCCCGTAATAATATCGACACAAGATTCACGCCACTTGTTCTTATATATATAAAATATCGTGGTTTTTTTTTTTTTTTTTTTTTTTTTTGGAGGCCGGGAGGAGGGGGGAATAGGTGGATTTGAAGTGGCTTTAGTTGAATGAGTACTTCCTGCATATGGCGTCTACGTTTCTCTGCTTTTCAAGGGCATGCGTGAGTTACCCTGACTTTCGACAAAGAGGATTACTGCTGTCACAAAAGCTTCTTAACCAGGGATAAGTTGATGTCATCACTTAGGAAATTTTACGGTCGTCATCACGAATTGATTGACCATTACAGTGTTCCAATATCTAAGATGATGTTGGACCTGTTCCCACTGTCGTAACATTTCATGTGCCTCCACCGATTTGTGACTTCTACCGGATTGACTTTGTTGAACTTCATTTCACGGTGCCATATACGGAACAGGAACAGCTTACCCTTCCGGAGCACCTGGGTTCACTCCTGGTTTTTATAGGAGTTCGTGTTGTTTATTGTTTTTTTAGTTTTCTATGTTTATTTTTCGTGCTTGTGGTTGTTCATTTGTCTTCCCGGGTTTGTCTGTCCAATGGATTTTTTTATTGCTCCTTAGGTATATTTGTCATTTTTATTAACAGGCTGGTCTGACTACAAGAATACTCATTTAATCCAATCTTTAATATTTATCAATTATGGACTTTTAAGGGTGGTCGATAAGTTATATGTGGACCTGGTAAAGTGTTATCGACCGAAGTCCGATATCGATACTACCCTACCAGGTCTATATATATAATGTATAGAATGAGTTTAATTCTTAAAAATTCTTAATTCTTGTTCAGTATTTTACAAATCTCTTTATATGATAAATCCATTCTCAATCAATAGGAAGACCAATAATTGTACGAAAAAATAAAAGAAAAGGACAAAGATTGTAGCATAAACTTGTTCAACAGTGAAACTAAATGTCCCTTTACTCATTCTTCAATAATTAACGTTATTCAACCACTGTCACCAACCCGACTGTATTTTGAGACTTTCCCCAAATCTTATATTTTTAGAATTTTAAAATATTTGCAAAATATTTAAAACTTAAGGAATGAAAACGCGTTGACATTACAATGTAATAATGATACATGTAGGTTTTACGATTTTTCCCTGAGTTACTACTATACGAGAGATATTATTTTATTTTAAATACGTCATATTGAAAGCTGCTGACTACTGTTTCCGCTGGAAATTCCCTTTTCTATTTTAAATCTTCCGTTAGGTTTTATAAAAAGAACAGGTGTGGATGAAAATCAATTGAAAATTAAGTTAAAAACTATTACCAAAATTAAGTATGGATTCAGAAGAACATTCAGAAACTCAAACTGAATACGATGACTTTTTTATTCAGCCCATGGGGGACCCAGTATCACAGGACGATAAATTATCATACGACCAAGTTGAGAATAGTACCGGGGGATTTGTTTACAAAGTGAATGACAAAACACGTGTACTTAGGTATCTGTGTTTGGGTACCGAAGGTGGATCATATTACGCAAAAGAAAAGGACCTTAAAAGAGAAAATGTACAATGCATTGATAGGTATAATTTTGTAACTATTCACGTATTTATATGTATATATTGACTGTGGTCATTTCGTACTTTAAAATTATTACTATTTGTTTAGATAGCGAGGTTTATAGGACAGGGAGAACATGTTCTAACAATTATCGAGAAGTTCCAAAATATACAGATTAGTTTAACAGATAAAATAATTTGTAAAAATTCTGATTACGGAAAAAATACACAAATTTTTGGAAAGTTTGAATTCCGATTTTAAAAATCTCTCATTCAAAATAAGGTGTGTGTTTGTGGGGGGGGGGGGGGGGGGTGTATCAAATATTATTTTCATGAATATATAATGACAAGTTTGATCAAAGGTTTTTGGATTTTGGATGTAAGGACAACCAGAATTTGGTACATTCTGCATATCTTTATGCAGATCATGATAGAGCTGAACATTTACTTTCTCTATCCAAACATCATATATAGTATATATTTATCCCAAATTGAGTTTGATATCGCTATTGTTTTCAGATTGATTATGGAAGGAAGGGGTCCAGAGGTAGTGGACTTAATTTACAAAGTTAGCATCGATGGCAGGGCGTGTAAGCAGACCCCAACTCTGTACGCACTTGCAATATGTGCACGATGTAATGATCCTAAAACGAAAATTGCAGCATATAAAATTCTGACCAGTGTCTGCCGCATACCTACTCATTTGTTTGAGTTCGTCAAGCACTGCGAGAAGGAAAGTTCTGGTACTGGCTGGGGACGGGCACACAGAGTGGCAATTGGTAAGTGGTACAACAACTTTTCCAAAGACCCAAAGAAACTGGCATACCTTGTTACGAAATACCAAAATCGACATTCATGGAGTCATCGTGATGTCATACGTTTGGCGCACATCAAACCCAAAGACAATAATATTGAAATGATTTTGAAATATGTCGTCAAAAACATGAACCCAGAGAGTTCCATGTCAACCGATGACACATGTTTGGAAGATGTTAAGGCTTTTCTTGATGCGGTTGATGAAGCTAAGAAATGTACAAAAAGCGATATTGACAAACTCCGTTCTCTGATTGTGGAGCATCAGTTAGTCCGCGAACATA
Source organism: Mytilisepta virgata (assembly GCA_028015205.1). NCBI lineage: Eukaryota > Metazoa > Mollusca > Bivalvia > Mytilida > Mytilidae > Mytilisepta > Mytilisepta virgata. The sequence continues at coordinate 60,490,159 of CM051515.1, read as the reverse complement.
TTCCTACCGTATTATTAGATTCTAAAGAGGTCTGGGACACATTACTGCGTTTGATGCCCATGACGGCTATGATTCGTAACCTCGGAAAAATGTCCACCTTAGGCCTTTTAGACAAGGGGTCATTTGGTGAAACGTTGGTAACAAGTAAACTTGGTAACGAGGGTATGTTGAAATCTGCTAGAGTTCATCCGTTCTCTCTTCTAGTGGCGTGGAATCAGTATAAAGCTGGGCGCGGTGGTAAAGGAAAACTATCATGGACTGTCAACGAAGAGGTAACGAAAGCTCTGGAGAGAGCTTTCTATAAAGCTTTCGAGTTCGTGCCTCCAACTGGAAAACGTTACTTGTTGGCAGTAGACGTCAGTGGGTCCATGCATACACCGGTCATCGGGTCATCTGAGATAGAAGCATTTGAAGCCTCAGCTGCCATGATGTTGTTGACTGCAAAAACAGAAGAAAACTTTGAAGTCATTGCTTTTTCTCGTGGTCATACACAACTTGACATTACAAAAGAGGACACACTTCAAACAGTACTGAAGAAGTGCAGTTATCTCCCTTTTTCTGGGACTGATTGTTCAATGCCAATGTTGTACGCGATAGAAAAGAAAAAGAAGTTTGATGTTTTCATCGTTTACACCGATTCAGAGACTTACCATGGAAGAATGCACCCGTCAGAAGCTTTGAGGCAGTATCGGCAGTACGCGAAAATTAACGACGCTAGACTTATCGTTGTTGGAATGGTTAGTAATGGATTTACCGTAGCTGATCCGAATGATCCGTTTATGATGGATGTTGTTGGATTTGATACCGAAGCTCCTAAAGCAATGTCAAACTTTGTGATGGGAAAGTTTTAGATGTATACATCAGCATGTATAAATTTTACATAGTACATTGATGTGTAGTTTAATTGTCATTTTTTAAATATTATTCATTTTTATCTTCTGCAAATCTGACCTTTTAAAAATTTGTTCAGTATGTATTTTATGTACTTTAGGAACATCGTATAAATGAATAGAAATAAGATAATTTGATAGATACGACTGAATACGCATGTATACCTCAATTATATAGGTAGAGAGGCATGTCTTTTACGTTATAATGAATTTGAACATTCTACGGAAAGATTAAATCATAATATCCTGGCTTTGGTCGTACAACTAACATACCATTTCCGTAATAAGGTTTAGTCACAAAATTTGTCAGACAATGAAAAATATCCCCAAAGCTGCCAAAATTGTTCCAAATTTTTGTCGTATTTTAATGGTCAAAGACAATTATAGTCGCGTCCGAACATAACAGAACTAGTGTTAATCCGTAAATGTTGTTACAAGAAAATGCAGGTGCACTGTTCAAACTATTTCATTATTTGCTTTGTTGTCATATCGTCCTATATATAATATTACAGTCGTTCTCTGACTATTTCTTTAAAGACTAAACCATAATATTTTTGTATAACAAATTGCCCAGCCATATGATAATATTTTGAATATCTTGGAACTAATGAGATCTCCTTCTCGAGCCATGTATATAAATTTTACCAGATACTATAATATCTTGGATATATTGAGTTCCCCAGCCTTTAGATATTAGCTTAGATTCGTGATTTCATAGATGATTACCTAAATGATTAGATTTATCAAAACACTTTAAAATATTTTTTTGATTTATGGAAATAAATTCTCTTAGGCCAAAAAAAAATTCATGTGTTTCCGCTAACGTGCTAAAAAAAATAGGGAAGGTAGGTAGGCAATATGATTTTATTTTACAAACAGTTTTTAGCTGGTTACTACTAGGGAAACAGTCTGACTTTAACGGTGCTCGTTTAAAAATTGCATAAAAAGTGTTAGGGTAGGCACTACAAATTAGGGTAGGTAGGATTAGCGGAAACACGTGTATTTTCTTTTTGGCCTTATACCATGTTAAGTTAAAAACTATTGAGATTGCCAAACAATTGATACTTTTGAGGGAAGAGGGAGAAGACATGTCTCGAAAAATGACATACTCATAAATTTTGTGAAAAAAGTCAGGCTCAAAAATATCATCTGGAATCCAATGGTAGTGTAATTTGAAATGAGGTTACATGCTGAAAAAGAAAAAGAAACATTGGCTTTTTTTATGCCGCAGTAAAATTCCAGAAACCATGATCACTTCCTTGACGAACCCCAAATTCCTCCTTCGCCTTCCCATAACATCGATTATTCATGTTGATACGGTAGTCTGTCCCTGGAATCAATTGTTTTAATTATCTAAGAAAGTATACCTTGTTGTATTTAGATGTCTAATCTAATGAATTATACTTCGTGGAAAACAAAGGTGTTTTTATCAGCACACATATCAAAATAAAATAAATACTTCCAGGACAATATTGTCGGACAGTGAGTTATAGGTAGACTTGTATAATCTAACCCACAGTACCTGTTTAAATATGATTTTAATATCGACACATGTGTGTCCGCCGTTGAGACTATGCAGCTATACGCCTATCACTATGCATGTCCATCACCCTGGACCAATCGGGCAAATCTGTGTGCGCCCACATACACATTTTAAAAATAACCCTTTTATATCATTTTGTATCATTATTACGCTATAGGTACTTCTATTTTACAGTTATTTTGCTTGTAAAGAATTTGTATGTAGAAATATTTGTCAAATAAAGATTTCTCATTTAAAAAATACAAGTCATACAACCAACAGAAAATTTAGCCATGCTCATTTTCCCTAGCCATTTGGAACCAAACTAATGCCAGCAATGGTCCTCTTTCAGAATTGTGTTTGATAACCATGCATGTCAACTAAGATGGCTACCACACCCTAACTTTGTTTAACATTGAACCTATGGGAAAACTAGCCAAGATAACTGCTACACTTAAATTTTCAGGTGAGCGACACAGGCTCTTGAGTGCCTCTAGTTTGCAAACCCTTTGACCAAGTGATCTTATTTTGGGTATTTGAGCTTATAATGATGAGATACAGATCAAATTTGAGTTTCGCGCTGAACGGTTAATTATTGTGAGAGTTACGGCCCTTGAAAATAGGAATTATTGCCAAAATAATAGTTTTCCGGACTTTTTGAGCAAACGCTTTTACCAAATACATGCAATCTTATTTTCGTATTTGAGCTTATAACGATGAGCTACAGAGCAAGCTGATCGGGTAATTATTGTGTACCCCTTGCAAAACATAGTTTCAGGATTTTTATGAGTCACTCTGTACATACGTCTTCGTACGATTCACATACTCATGGAGATTTTGCGTGTTTCCTCAGTTATGCTGGTTATACATGTATGTCAAATAAACAATGTTCGCGGATGCAGACTATTTGAAAATTGTTGTTCCAGGAATCTTTAATTAAAAAATTGTCCAAAGGTGCTTTGTTTTAATTATCTCGAAGTAAGATTTGCACAACAAAAAATATTATAGTCCAGTATAATAAAAATACAAAATAAATCGGGTCAATTAAAGAAATATATACAAAAATTTAAAATATTCTCCTCAAATTCTCCAAACTAATTTTTAATATTGTGCAATCACAATTTCTATCATTAGAAAAGGGGAATTCCAGGGTTTTTTTTATACCTATAAAAGCTTTAAATTCATTTTGGACACAAAAAATGGATTCTGAAAGTCATGGACTAACTGACATGCAATATATTCAACGATTTTTGGTTTTTGGACGAGAAGATGGAATTTATTTTGCCAATAACAACGTTAGCGCAATAGAATTCTCCCAACATGCCAGAAGTATTGACAGGTAAATATTAGATTTATTATTGTGTACATGATGGAGTTATTAATGGTCTCAAAAAGTAGGAAAATAGACCTTAAAGTAATGAAATATAATGGTCATGTTGTACAATATATAATGGACAAAGAATTTAAAAAAAAAACGATTTATAAATATTGCCTACAGATGAATAAAATTGCTTTTTATAGATATCGGGTAAATAAATGAATGTATATTGTACCATGCCATTTGCACCTTATACTACTTGCCAAACATGATGATATCTAATCCCTTCTGGGATTCTGTGTCCGGGGCTATTTTTCTGATTTGGGCGGCCAAGTCAGAAAAATAGGTCCGGACACAGAATCCCAAAAGGGATTAGATGATATCTTGCGTCTTAACTTATCTTTGTAGTATTGAATGTCGGGCCTAAACTTAAAAAATCCTCGTACTATAAAAATAATTTTATTGATTTAAAGACCAAACATTGATCAAGGACAAACAAATAAAAAATAACAAAATCATGAACACAATAATTATCAACAGTGACAAATAAGAATGTGTTAAATGACAATATAGGACTATATTTAACACATGTGGGGACAATCTCAAAACATAAAAAAATAAATGTATAATTATCTTTTAATGTTTTTGTTTGCTCATCTTCAACAAATATCTTTCGTAACATCAGTGCTAGTTTTAAGTCTCCCAAAACGAAGGGAGACTTAAAGATTTTGATTTGCGAAGTTTATCCGATTTTATCGTTCGAGCTCTCAATAACCGTCAGAGATATGGATCCGAGATTTTCCATGATGAAAGATCAAGGTTTCTAGATGTGCCTTATACTATTCATTTTTTATGGGGATCACTGAGACTTATTAATGAGCAGTTCAAACAGACTAGGGATTTACTAAAGGATCCTATGGGGACATTTTTTTGCATCGGAAAACTCTACGATAGTGACCAATAACCATCTCATATATTTTATGATACCCCATGACAACACCTATGATGCTTGTCAGATAAAAAGGTACCTACCTACCAAGACCTATCAGGCTAGAGTCGGAAAGGGGAAACAAACATAATTTAAGGCTGGCCTCAGCAGATCATTTATAAAGGAAATAAAACTGAAAATCATCTCAAGCAGTACAGATTTGGCATTAATACAAAATTTGACACAAAGTACTATATTTTTTCTTTTCTGTCTTGTTTGCACCAATATATCTAAATTACATTTACATTGTTATGGATTTTAATTTTTTTTGTTCGAACGGTTGTTTTGACGTCTAAAACGTCGGGATTTCCTTTAATGACGTCATAGTAGAAAATAAAATTTATTCCATGATATGACACATGATAGACGAAAAAATTGACCAATCAAATGATGCGCTATACATCCAACATTAAATTATTACGTAATGTTCAAATCTTATAAACCATTAAACTCCATACCCCATATATTTCTAATTGCTTATAAGGAGACGCAATAAATAATTCAACACATTGCCGTGGGAATGGGTGTATTCCCTCGTAAAAAATCAACAAAAGACATTGAGATCCTTGGCCCTTAATTATAAATATATCCTCAGGATTCATGTTTCACCCCTTTAAACACTGCATGTATCATCAGTGTTTCTGAACAACTTCGAAACTGCTGGCCGTGATCACCATATATGCGCATGACATATCTAGAGAATGCACAATTGGTATTTTGGGGTATAATGTACTATTCCCGGAAGATAATAAATTGTTATATATCATAAAAAATATTCTCCAATAATATTTTATGTTAAACTGCATTGGTCTTTTTTATTTTTTGTCTGATTTTAATGGGGCTTGTTTATTTTTTTCCTTGCTGGAAAAGAAAAAAAAATCACTTTCGATCCGTTTTTGTCTATTCTGTTATCGTTTTTGAGATAATAATGTGACATGCTAATTTTTGAAATGGATTTTGATGAATTTAAAGAAAATATATTCCTAACGAAAAACCCAACAGGACGATATCTATCAAAAAGGGCTTTACGCCATTTATTCACGAATTTATTGACTTCCATACGGAAAATATTATATTTTCGTTGTCTATATGGATACAATTCCCTAACAGGTAAAACCTTACAATAAAAGTAACTTGCGCACACTAAGAAACTTGACAAATTTCTCTGTATTTAATGCATTTCCTTTTTTGCGTTTTGTTTTACAAAACAGCGATCAAAACCTGAAAATTGCCATTAAAATGTTCTCTTGATTAGCCTGAACAAAAATGGACAAAAATCATAAACAATAATTCAGGCATCAACACGTTAATCTGCCATTGCGATTTTGACACGATGGATCTAAACGTTTTTTCATTTATTTTGTCTTTCCAATCGTCAACGTCCCATTTTTGAGCGGCAATATTGCAGAAGCGCCGGCGTATGGAGTATATATTTCACAACTCATACGTTATTCCAGAGCTTGTCACATATACATAAACTTCCTGGACAGCGCCCGGCTTCTGACAGAAAAGTTGCTCAGTCAGGGATACGTTACTCCTAAGCTGAAGTCATCCTTATTAAAGTTTTATGGGCTTCATCATGACTTGGTTGTCAGGTATGAAAAAACCGTTTCCCACATGAAAATGGACCTGTTCCATTGATATTATCCCTTCCTCGTATCGGATTTGACATGAACAGCATGGCGGGTGTCCTGCAGGAAGCAGAGACTGCTTACTCTTCCGGAGCACCTGAGTCTACCCCCGGTTTTTTGGTGGGGTCCATGTTGTTCATATGTTTTTAGTTTTTAATTGTAGTGCATGTATTGTTTTGGTCTTGTCTTCGTTGTTAGATTTTTCTCTCCTTCGAATATCCCTTTGGTATTTCTTGACTTTACTTCATAAAGACCTGTGCCAATAATTTGAGAATGCGAGTTCTCGCGGTAATCGTTCATTAGGTTTTCCCGTGATTTCTTAATAATAGCTAAGGTTATTGCTATGAAATAACTTATATACTGCTTACCTCCTGAATTTTCGTTATCCATAACAATGTGTAGGACGTACGTTATATCTAAATCCGGCTTGGAACAGAAAATCGGCATCATATTCCTTTAATTAATTATTTCCAGTTTCGTTACAATTCGTGTTAATTCCATTTTTTAAATTCATGTTGATAATTTTCCTGGTCCAAGAAGTCTTTCAGCGCCTCCATTTTACCACGTCTTCATGACTAGACTTTTAATACTTACCTGTAAAAAGTTATTTTTTTGTTTTGTTTATTTTTCTTATATTCTTATATTTTACATGACATTAAAAGATTAAATTGAATTAACTAACGCGTTCGCGGAGCCCGTGCAAAATTTCCCGCAAATCAGGATTAATAAAATCTTCGTTCTCATTGGTCAACCCCGGATATGGTCTTATTAACAATCTCTGTAGTCACGTTCGATCTTTCGTTGGCTTTCATACAAATCATATATAGCAACGCCTTACTCATTAATATATTTTATGCACTCAACGTTGCGCGTTTCGTACAACAATATACTAGTATGTTAATTCGTTAAAGCGTGCTATATTATATAATTTGGCGAAAATTGAGCAGAATTTTTGTGAAAACAATCCAAGTTGTAAATGTGTTGAGGTACTTCTAAAACTGGAGATAACTCTTACAATAATTATGGCTGCATCCTTTAACATGAAATTTAATACAGATGTTCTGTTATTCCCAGGGATATATCAGTTAGTATTCTTCATTTAAAACTGTTGAATGTTTTATGAAGAAACTTGCCCAGTGGTAATAGTCCGAATCGTGTATACTTAACTAACCTATACGCCTATCTGAAATATATGAGTTTGAGTAATAACGCTGACCATTTTGTATAGAAAATAATGTATAGGGCTAACCGTATATATGAAATAATTACCCGAACAATATGAAAAACTCAAAATTGTAAACTAAAAGTAGGGGTTTTTGGAGCCTTAAATGTTCAAGGTCGACTGAAATCAAACCTTTGTAATAAAGTAGTGATTTTAAATATCCAGTTGTGAACTTCCCATTTCTTAGTGTAAACATACCAACGTTCCAGATTATGGCGTTTAAATTTCATAGTTGATTCGTTGCTGTCATGTATATATGTAATTTGTATATGTTGACAGAACGGTCACAGTAGTATATGGGAACAGTTCAGTTAGTATCTGTGGTGGAAATGACTTCACCAGAAGCAAACTGACGTCACAGAAAGTACCCGTATACGGATTGCGCGTATACCGCAAGTGATAGATTCTACAAACATTTTTCTGTTTTGTTTACGGAACGGGAAGTTTCGAGCAAGCGAAACCGAAAGTGTTGGGTTTTTGCGCAATTTTCCCATGTTTTGTTTACGGAAATGACGTTATTCATGTGCTGCGACCTGGATGTATGTTATGTACACACGTGGGCTTAACGGGCTTTTTCATTGGTCTCTGGTCGGTCATAGGTCTGTACAGTGTTAGGGTCTCACATTGAGTCACTAGCTATAGAGGCTGATCCTCTCAATGTTACGTCGAAGTCCTAGAGTATACACTATGTGGTTATCTCAAAATAGTTACATAGAGAATAATAAAACTCGCGAAGAAACAAGGAAAACAGACTTTCGACAACCCAGCCAGACGAAGTACACAAAGACTAAGACAAGAAAATGACACAATCCTCCTCATCCTGCTCCTCCTCCTTAAAAACCAAAATAAGCACGAGAGCATGATCCTGTGCAGCAATGAGCAGCGCCAACACCAAAAGAAAAAAGGAAACACAGTTCCAGAAGCCTGCCTGAACCCAGATCGAGAACACCAAGACCGAGACAGCAAGATAAAGAATCCCTCCTCCTCCACAAAAACCGAAATGAGCACGAGAACATTGTCCTGAGCAGCGATAAGCAGTGAGAAGGACCACCGTTGCCAATGCAATTGCTAAAGACACACCTCCGTTTAACTTACGATGACAACATGGAGACAAGGGGACATAATCCAATCTTACCTTTGGACATCCCTGGACCCAGTGGAGAACTGAGATCACCTGGAATGAAGTTGCGTCCATGCATGCACAGAACAAACATCCAGGTCCCAGCACATGATTAACGTCACTTCCATAAACAAAACATGAAAATGGCGCATTTTCTGGTTCCGCCTACACATGCACAGTTGATACATCCGGGTCGCAGCACGTGACTGGCGACACTTCCATAAACAAAGCATGGAATAAAGGCGAAAAATACAGTACGTCCGGTGGCACCTGTGCGCAATCCTTCCCCGGTTACTTCCAGTTATGTGATTTCCGCTTTCGCTGACGTCACTACCCTTGAAGTAATTTCCTTTTCCGGTGGAGTCATATCCAGCACCAATACCACCACCACCACCAAAAATACTAACTGAACTGTGCTCATATACATTTGTACTATTAGTTACATGTACTGTCATATAAACTAATACAAGGGAACGTTAAATTTTACTATATGGCAGTCTTTTTGGCATTCTTCCCGTCAGATACAATTTAAAAAGAGGACCACTACTGCGAAATTTGATTTCAAAGAATTGAGCGCCTTAATAAAACAAGCCTTCTAGTGGATTTTCACATAGGGTCAATCGTTAATCTAATTCCGACTGTAGCGGACATCTGGTAAATTAAAGCTGTATGTTTCCATAAGATCTTATATTAATATATGACCGGTCCTGATATAATCGAATCCAATTTTAAAAGAAGAGTCCTATAGTAAACTTAGTTCGGCTATAGCAGCCATTTGTTTCAAAAGATAATTTTCAAGGGACACCCAAGTCCAATTTAACTCAGCCGTTTCAAAGATTTTTCTATTTTGACTATACTGGTTGATGGAATGGATCCCCTTACATAATCTTGAATTGGGACAATCCGAGGACAATTCCAGCATATTTTGTTACGGTTTGCAATATGGTTCCATAGAAAAAGATCAGTAAGTGAATTTTGGACGACAGATGCCAACTGATAACAATAGCTCACATAGCCTCATTGGTCATCTGAATCCATGTAGAATGGATAGAGAATATATTCTTTGCCTAAAAACAGAAATCTTCAACTGTTAACTCGAAATTACTATTTTGATATAAATTGATATTTTGAAAGCTCAATTCTGCCTGCTCTAAAATTAGATAATATATCTTATGCTTTGATAAGTTATTACGCCCTGTAAATCGGAATTGTTATGGTTATTTTGTTTTATTTTAGAATCGGAATTTCTACAGTATTTTTTGTTTTATTTTAGAATGATATCTAATGGGAGAGGAGTTGAAGTTGTGGAAGAAATCATACGTAGTAGTAAAGATGGTCGTACACCGAAACAAGCCCCTCTCTTGTATGCTTTAGCTGTTTGTGCCAGATCAAACGACATTCGTACAAAGAATGCGGCTTATCGATGTCTACCGGAAGTCTGTCGAATACCAACCCATCTTTTTCAGTTCATTAAGTTTACTGCGAGTCGTAACGACAGACGACCAGGATGGGGCAGGGCACAAAGAAAGGCTGTTTCTGAATGGTATAACCAACGAAAATTTCAAAATGATCCGTTAGCTTTGCTGCGACTCGGAACAAAGTACAAAAAGAGACATACTTACAGTCATAGAGATCTGGTTAGGTTGGCTCATGTTAAACCAAAAACGAACCACCTAAGGCATATTATACAGTACTTAATCAAAGGTACAATTGATGATCAGAGTATTGATACTGACGGAATGACAAATGAAGTAAAAAAGCTGGTTTTTGCAATGGAACAAGCCAAAAAATCTTGCAGAAACCATATATCCAGTTTAGTTTGTCTTATCAGAAGCCACAACCTCACACGTGAACATATCCCAACAAATCTGTTGAATTCTGATGAAGTCTGGAGAGCTTTAGTATACAAAATGCCGCTAACCGCATTGGTACGTAATCTTGGGAAACTTTCAAAGCTTGGGCTATTACAGAACGATTCTCTTGAAGAACGACATGTAATAGAGAGATTATTAGACAAAGACAAGCTTAAAGCAGCCAGGGTACATCCACTTACTATTTTATCGGCATGGAATTCTTATAAACGTGGGGAATCTTTCGCTAGCCAAAATCCAATGAGATGGAATGTTAATCAAACCATTGCTGGTGTACTAGAAAGAGCATTCTATACGTCTTTCTCACAATGGGAAGGAACCGGAAAAAGACTTTTGGTCGCAATCGATGGGAGTGATGAAATGTGTCAACCAATTAACGGAACACCGCTAGTCATGGCTCGGAGTGGAGCTGTGGCCATTGCTCTTCTTATGTCAAAGATAGAACCAAATGTTGAGTTCGTACAGGTGGCAGATGACATTGTTCCTGTATTGATTACTGCTGATGGCAATCTCGAAAGTACCTCTTCAAACTTTTCTCAGTTAAATGGTACTTCTGTTGTTAATAACACATACCAGGCTATCACGTGGGCAATCCAGCACAATAAATACTTCGACGCATTCGTTCTTTTCACTGCATCAGGAATTGGAGGCAATATCGACCCATTAGAGGCAATGCAGCAGTACCGCTGTATAGTTCCAGACGCCCGTCTCATACTTGTAGCCATGACTAGTAAAAGACCCACACATCCTGCACCGGATGACCCGAATACACTCTCTGTGGTAGGATTTGATACAAAATCATACAAAGTTATGAGTGATTTTATTCGAGGAAACATATAGACTCACTGACAAATTAGAAACCGTAAATACCTCGTTTTTATTTGGAAAATAAATCTTCATCATTGTTTTACCGCATTCTTCTATAGCTGAAATAATCAATCAATTATGGAAATGACATTGATAAAATTGTTACTTCAATTAAAAAAAACTGTACAATAATGGCATGACCTCGTACATTCACTTTGTTAGCAATTAATTGTAAAGTAGAAATCTGGACTGTCGGAATCGACAGTGATCCCTGCACACTCCCTGTAAGTAGTTGGGCCACTTACCTATAGTCAAAAATATAATACCTTATTCGCATCCAAAAATAGTATGCAGTCATTCTATAAAGAAATTAAAACAATAAACCTAATGAAAAATGAAAAAAACTTTAGTTCACAAGCTTAAACCGATAATTTTGGAAAGTTGGCTTGCGTGAGCCCCCGGATCAAATCGATATTCTAAATCCTTATTGTGCAACTAAGTATATTTATAGTGTAGGGCAATACTATATATAAGCAAACTGAAAGAGAAGTTAAGGTCACAAGCCTAAATTAAAAATTTCAAATTTCGACCCATGTGGACTCCAATTTTAGAAAATTAAAATTCTAAAACCTTATTGCACACCTGCAAATGGTGTTTGACAATACTGTATAGAAATAAAATGCATAAATTGAAAAACGAAAGACGAGTTTATGTCACAAGCTTAAATTGATAATTTTTCAAAATTAAACCCCTGTGGGCCCCTTGTTTAGAAAATCAAAATTCTAAAACCTTATTGCGCATCTACATTGTACATATAGTATGTAACAATATCGTATAGAAATTAAATGTATGACACGAAATGAATGAGGAGATTAAATCCCAATTTTCGAAATTCGACCCCTGTGGGCCCCAATTACAAAAAATCAAAATTCGAAAACCTTATTGCGCATCTACATACAGTATGTGATAATACTGAATAGAAATTAAAAGCATAAAATGAGAAATGGATGAGGAGTGAAGGTCACAAGTTTAAATTTCCAATTTTCGAAATTCGACCCCAATTTTTGAAAATAAAAATTCTTAAACGCTATTGCGTATCTGCATATAGTTTGTGACAATGCTGTATAGAAATTAAATGCATGAAGTTAAAAATGAACGAGGAGTTCTGGAGACAAGATTATCTTACGGACGGACAAACGGACAGACGGACAGACAGACGAACCGATTACAAATATCCCGAACTTTATTCGAAGTGCGGGGATAATAAGAAGCTAAAAGAAATGCTAATGTCATAATTACATTAAGGAAGGTACGTAACACATTTTATAACAAAATTGCTGAATTGAGGAACGTCAAACTTTTGTTTCAAACTTAAGTGAAAAGAAAAAATATACCGCACTTCCAAAGAAAGTTTTGTTATATAGCGATTGTCTCCATCCGTCACACTTTCTTGAAACATCAACTCCTCCTTCACTTTTTGGTTTAGGAATTTAAATTCTATATAGGATCTTTGCATACTACCTGAAGATGCACAGTAAGGTTTTTTTATTTTGATTTTGATTTTCTAAACCAGGGGGCTACAGGGGTCTAACTTCGAAAATTTTGAATTCAAGCTTGTGACCTAAACTCGTCTTCCATTTTTCAATCTATGCATTGTATTTCCATTGAGTATTGTCCAGCACCATATGCGGATGCGCAATACGGTTTAAGAATTTCAGTTTTTAGAAACTTAGGAACCACAAGGGTCGAAGTTCGAAAAATTGTCAATTTAAGCTTGTGACGTAAACTTCTCTTTTATTTTTAAATTTATGCATTTTATTTCTATACATCAATGTCACGCACAATATGTAGATGTGCAATAAAGTTTTAGAATTTTAATTTTCTAAAAAATGGGGCCCACAGGGCTCGAATTTAAAAATAACAATCCAAAGATACTAATATTAGATATAGTAAATTTATACTATGCTGTATACGACGCATTTCAAGGAGTTACCTCTTATCAGCAGCATTAAAACCGAAACATTTGGAAGACCAAAAACCAAACTTATTTTAAAAAAGAAGTACTCATAACCATCATAACAAAAAATATTGAAATAGGAAGCCAAATTTCAACTAAGGAGATCTACCATGTGCAATACAAGGAATGAACCCTTAGTATTTCTATTATTTTTGAATTTTGCTAAATACTGGTAATTTCTGTAACAAATCAATGAATAAACATGTCTGACGACTGGGTTGGCGAATACCCTCGAGGACCTAGGGTCCACCATGCAGAAGCATCGTCCCAGGATTTTCAAAATAACAATCTAAAGATACTAATATTAGATATAGTAAATTTATACTATGCTGTATACGACGCATTTCAAGGATTTACCTCTCATCAGCAGCATTAATACCGAAACATTTGGAAAACTAAAAACCAAACTTATTTTAAACAAGAAGTACTCATAACCAAAAATACCGAAATAGGAAGCCAAATTTCAACTAAGGAGATCTACCATGTGCAATACAAGGAATGAACCCTTAGTATTTCTATTATTTCTGAATTTTGCTAAATACTGGTAATTTCTGTAACAAATCTATGAATAATCATGTCAGACAAGTCTGACGACTGGGTTGGCGAATACTCTCGGGGACCTAGGGTCCACCATGCGATTAAAAAAATTATCAATTTACTTTTGTGACATACATTTGTCTTTCATTTTCGAATATATGGATATTTTTAAACAGTATTGTCATGCACAATATGCAGATGCAGAATAAGATTTTAAAATTTAATTTCTTCAAAATTAGGGCCACAATGGTCCAATTTTAAATATTGTCAACTTAAGCATGTGATGCAAACTCCTCTTTCATTTCTCAATTTACGCATTTTATTTATATTCAGTATTGTTACACAGGAGATGTAGATTTGCAATAAGCTTTTTAAAATTTTGATTTTCAAAACTTGGGGCCAGTCGGGGTGAATTAAAAAAAATGATGAAGCTTATGATCTAAACTTTTTAAATCTATTGATTGAATTTCTCATCGTATGATTGCATAACATCTTTAAATGAGCATAAGGTTTTAGCTATTTGCATTTGTGTAAGTGTCCCAACTAATTGCAGGGGTGCGAGGTCGATTCCGACAGTCAAAATTTCTAGTAAGAGTTGTGAATACAAAACAATAAATACTCTAGGGACTTTCTCCTTTACAAGACGCTGCGTAAAATTTAATACATTTGATAAATGCATATTTCGAAAATATATATAAACGAGAGCAGCATATTGAACCTCCCTTATTGAAATGTACTGTTGTGTACAGCTACCTGTTCTCTTGATAATAGACTATGGGCTCTTGTTTTACACTACCTGTTCTCGTGATATAGACAAGGGACTGTTGTGTACAACTATCTGTTATTCTCATAATAGACAATGAAATGTCAAGTTCATGTTCTCGCGATAATAAAACAAACCCATCTGTTCTCCTGATAAGTACAGATTATCGGGTATTCTGCACATTGATATCGTTAAATATCAGCCACGAGCCACAATATTAAGATTTTTGGCGAGTGAGCGCAGCGAACGAGCCTAAAAGATTCATATTGTGTCGAGCGGCTGATATTTTACAATATATTTACGCAGAAAACCCGATAATCTGTTTATCATACAAATTCTGTACATTTTAGTCGCCCCTGTAAGACATTTTTTACGCTTTTTTGTCCTCCTGGAGGTAAGCTTGATAACGTCTTCTCTCACATTGTGACGTCGCTAATAAGTCCTGCTCTCATATAGTTACGTCGCTGATAAGTCTTGCTGTCGCGGATAATGTCTCCTAATACGTCACAAAGCCTTAATACAGATATTACAGAGCGGTTGATCAGGGTGATATAGACGCAGGGAAGTACGATAATAGACAATTGACTGTTGTTAACAGCTACATATCCCCTGATAATAGACAGTGGACAGCTGTGTACAGTTACATGTTCCCATGATAATAAACAATTGACTCATGTTCTCCTGATAGTAGACAATGGACTGTTGTGTACAGCTACATGTTCTCCTCATTATACACAATTAACTGTTGTGTACAAATACCTATTCTCCTGATAATAGACAGTGAACTGTTGTCTACAACCATCTGTCCTCCTGATAAAAGACAATGGACTGTTGTGTACAGCTTCGTGTTCTCATGATAATAGACAATGAACTGTTGTGTACAGCTATCTGTTCTCCTGATAAAAAAGACAATGGACTGTTGTGTACAGCTTCGTGTTCTCATAATAATAGACAATGAACTGTTGTGTACAGCTACCTGTTCTTCTGAAAATAGACGTTGGAATGTTGTGTACAAATACCTGTTCTCATGATAATAGACAGTGAACTGTTGTGTACAGCTTCATGTTCTCATGATAATAGACAATGAACTGTTGTGTACAGCTTCATGTTCTCATGATAATAGACAATGAACTGTTGTGTACAGCTACCTGTTCTTCTGAAAATAGACGTTGGAATGTTGTGTACAAATACCTGTTCTCATGATAATAGACAGTGAACTGTTGTGTACAGCTTCATGTTCTCATGATAATAGACAATGAACTGTTGTGTACAGCTACCTGTTCTTCTGAAAATAGACGTTGGAATGTTGTGAACAAATAACTGTTCTTCTGAAAATAGACGTCAGAATGTTGTGAACAAATACATGTTCTTCTGAAAATAGACATTGGAATGTTGTGTACAGCTACCTGTTCTCATGATAATAGAAAATGAACCGTTGTGTACAGCTACCTGTTCTTCTGAAAATAGACGTTGGAATGTTGTGTACAAATACCTGTTCTCCTGATAATAGACAATTGACTGTTGTGTACAGCTACCTGTTTTCATGATAAAAGACAATGAACTGTTGTGTACAGCTACCTGTTCTCCTGATAACTTCCTTTCTAATGATAACTACATATATGCGGCACAAAAAGGTATATTTTTTTCTCATTTAGAATATTGGAAAAGGTATACTATTCTAAAAAAAACTATATGATTATAAAAATTCTTGCTCTATTTTTCCAACCTGCGTGCAAAGATCTTTCGTTGATTGAAATGTTTGTGAATATTCAAGGTTAACTAGAAAATATGTATGAAAATAAGGAAAAGGGTGGTTTACATATGATTAGGTTAGACTTTCGTGGAATCTGAAACATATGAATAGCGTGGGAGTCGAAAATGCTGGCCGCACACCTGTACCATAACGAAAGACTAGTTTACCCTTCCCTACCTTGATTATTTCTTAAATAATGAGTTTACTTCACGGAAATTTTGAATTCTGTTTGCGTTGAAGAAATATGAGTCTATTTATTGTGCTGACTTTGGGACCTTTGAATATATGCGATCTTAACCTCTATTTGAAAGGGAATTGTGTCGGCTAAACCATTCAGCAAACGATTGTTATCACAAAATGAACCAATAATAACAGTTGGTTAAGTCCAAATAATTTAATCCAATAACAAAAAATAAATTCCAGATGAGAGAACAAATATGTGCGTTAGCTGGTCCAAACGAGGTAAAATGCAAGATGGTAAAATATATCTGCTCTCTTTGGTTTGTCCAAACGGAGTCCTTGAACTTTAATTTTCAAAGTTTAAATATGAAATTAGTTGCTAACTATAAAATTTTGATAAATAAGTTTTATAATTATCCGAAAAATAAAAAATGAATCATTATTTGGTCAAGTTTAAGTTCAGCTGAATGGAATCTAATTATTACTGTTCAAATGCAATAACCTTTAAATTTACTATGTAATGTGTAAACACAGTGCGGGAGCGGAAATGAACATGTTTTCGGTCACTTGTTAAGTTGCGATTTTGTATAGCAGCAAATCGGTCACTTGCAAGGAAGATCGCTCATACTTAATAACAGATTTTTGAATTTTACACAGATTTTATGGAAATTTTAGGTATGTTTGCCTCCTTTGACATTTGGCCGTGTACATGCCTATAAAATTACATGAACATTTTTTCACAAATATGATTAATATAACTTTAATCAAGCTTTAATCACGATGCTTCTTAAATTTACTGCTTGAAATTTTGACTTTAAAACTAAATACGTAAAAAATTGTTAACAAATTTGAATGTATTCGTTAGGTTATCTAGAATTCAAGTCATTTTTATACCATAAAACCAAATTTTATCGAATTATTTTGCCTATAAAATGAAGTAAATTACTTGCAAACAAACAGCACATCATTTCTCTGACTGTATAGGTGCTTGTATGTGTACTGTACGGGCACTTGCATTTTTTTTGTATAGTCACTTGTTGCAATATAATGTACTTTGACTATAATATGGGGTTATTTCATGAATATTAGGAAACACTGTCCGTAGTAGAATGTAATATCGCACGAGCTTGCGGGTGTGATACAATATTCTACGAAGGGACATTATGTCCCAATTTTGTGTAAAAGCGCCTTCATTGTATATCAAAGCAAATAAGACCTTCTACCCAACAACGAAAACTACCGATGAGCACTCAATACAATATCAGCGCTAATTATTGGTTGTGTTTGACAAGAAATATTACATTGCTATACAACAACAATTCATATAGCGATAGAGTATTATGCGAATAATAGCATAAAATAGTCATTTCGGTGACATAGAATAATTATATAAGGAATTTGTCCAATTTTTGAACAGCGGTTTATGAATGCCATAAACTGACTTAAACATGTTAAACCAGGTTAGTGAAGTATTACCTGTTCAAAAATTGGAAACACTCCTTATAATTTAATTTCCAAACAGAAGTACAATGATTCCTTGATTCAAGCATCAATACTGACATTGGACTATTTTAATTTACAAGTGGCGGATTAATCCGTTGGTGATATCACAAGACCAAACCAGTATAACCATTGTTGGTCTATGCTGTTCATCCAATCAAATTAAATTAATAGACACTAATAGATTTTGATACTGGCTTTATCACATTGAATATAGGTCGAGACGAAGGCGAGACATATATTCAAATTGATGAAATCAATATTTAGTACATAAGTGTTTATTATTATTTATCGGCGAAGCATCCGCTTTTGACGTAATAATGTATTGCATGATATTTTCGAGTGTCGTGTCATGAATACTGAAAAATGTCTGACTATTACATCAAAAGGAAAAAGTACGAATTGCCGATAAACTAAATTTCTCGACCTGTAGACATCAAAAGAAGGTTACTCAAATTACTTATATCTTTATTTGAAAAGTTACGCCCATGTGGGCCAAGAACATACAAATACTGAACAAAAAACAAACACAAAGTCAATGGTACAAAGTATTTATAAATGTAAAACTCAAATTACTCGATTAGAATCCGACTAACACGCTTACAAATTAATCTAAGAGGTTTTCTGGAAATAATAGACTAGGAGGTGAGGAGTGAGCCCATCTTCAGCAAATTTTTAAGACCCGGGTCTTTGATTTCAATTATCATAAGCGTATTCAGAATATTATAGTAAGGTAGATTTATAACTAAATACGTGTAGTAACACAAATTAACACAATTATATTTGTTATTCATACGTTATAAATGTACTTTAAACTGCCTACTGTAGCATTAAGATTCAACTTGTAAAACTGTTTTTTAATACTCAGAGATCATAATTATACTCACAAATACACGATGTGTGTTGCGAGATACATGAAACCTTGAGTGTGTTTCATCTTATGACGAAATATGCATTAAACTTTCCACAAAAGATATAAAGCAACTATACAGTGCTATCACAAACAACTATACAGCAAAACTTTTTGTCTTGGCAAGCACCTATACAAACCAAGTTTGAAATGTTTCACATTCATTTCAATATTGGGGATTAACGAGGCAACATAGGAAATTCGTATTTAATCTGAAGATTAAGTGATCATTTTAGTATTCAAAATAAATATTATTGATAGGAAAAGAAAAAGAAATCACGTTTACAAAGCATTTGAAGAAGCCGTGTTGTATCAACAATAGATGATTTCGAAGCATTTTTTTCTTGATATGTCTGTTATAATAATTAAATGTAGGTTTTAACAAGCATGAATGAATAACATTTTATTGTTTTAAATTCTTATGGATTTATTCAATTGAAAACTATTTTTGTAAACATGGAAAATTGTCAAAAGCTTACCTTCTCCAAAGCGTGTATCCTTATCTAGCGCTTGACAGAATCGCAACTCAAATGTTGAAAAAATACTGTACACTTCCGCTCCGACACTGTGGTATAGATAAGTTTATAATTCTTGACAGTTAAGTATACAATAAATTTTGGAGATTTAACTTTCGACCTTACTTCTTTTCCATGAACGGGAGAAGATTAAAACTTGAATGCAGACTGAAATGAAAATAAAAAAATTGAAACATAATATTGTCTCACAAAAATGTGAATATTATGAATTTTACAAATTAAAAACCAACAAATTCCTTTTCCTGACCATGTTGGGTATTTTCCCCATGCAATGATTCTATTTAAATCACTAGACTAAATAATATTGTCTTCATGATTTTATAAGCCATTTCCCGTGAGATACCTCAATATATTGTAAAGCAGTACCGCATATAAAATTGATCTAATTATAGAACATGAAGTTCCATGATCTAATTTTAGCACAAGAGATGATATAATTTTTGCAGTCATGTTCACGGTCTCAGACAAAGAACTTGTCCATCGCTTCTTGGTGTACGGCAGAACAGATGGAACTTATTTTGCTCATAGTAATTATATAAATCCTGCAGAGGAGTTCTCCGATCAAATTGATATTATACATAGGTATGTAAAATGCTTGTTATTGATATCATACATATGGGGTTTATTCAATCCATTCACAGCAAAAGCCAGATCTGAAACTTGCAATTTAGATTTTCCCCACTACAAGGGCTACTTTAGTTACCGGGTTGATAAGTTGTAATGATCACTATTTAGATAACTCTCTGAATTTTTGACGGGGGTATGCGGAAGTGGCTTAAGAAAAAGTACCCGATCAAATACTAGAATACCTGTCAATAAAACAACCGTATCGAAAAAGCACACCCGATCAATACTGATGTTTATGTACAAGTATCTGAGGAATTGTATAGAACTCAAAGTCTGTGTAAATACAACCCAAATTAATATTACTTTTTAAAAACATACCCCGAATTAATACCAAAAATCATGAAAAACCTATCCAAATTTTCCACACCCCCGTATAGGTTTATATAGGGAGTTACCACCCACCCACCAACCCAACCCCCACACGGGTTTAGATTACTCATTGAGTCAAGCTGCATGGTTAAAATCTGGTTAATTATTTAGTTTTAAATAACATTACTGGAAGTAGCCGACACCCATGTACGTAAAATTGAAAAGACAAATTGCCCTGCCCGGGGGTATATCAGTTATTCATGTACAACGACGTTTAATCCTTTAGCATTTGCACAATTTTTAACAAAAATCATGAACAATTAGGGCTGCACAATCGACCACACTGCAAAAAATTATTTTCAAAGATAAAAACATTTATTGTATACATTGTAAAAGTATAATACACTAGCTTTAATTTTCAAATTTATTACGTGATTGTGTTGATTACCATTGCTATGGTAACACATCAAACTTCGCTTAAAACTTTGATTTTAACTGTTTTTTTTAGCAATAATCAAAATGTACTGAGGGTTCTTTTTTGTTCAGAAGTAGAAATAGGGTCTGTTTATATTTTTAATCATAACCTGAACTTCATAAAACAATTGAACAGTTTTGGAAATTATGTGAGAAAGTTAGGTTCTTTATGTTGCTAGGCAACCATGAGAATTTGCCAATGATTTCATATAATTTTCTAAAATGTTTATATCTCTTATTTCCGTCTCTCCTTGAGGAGAATCGGGCCTTGACCTTCCCTTTCTTGTAGATTTCGACTCGTTACTTATGGTTTTCGTAATCAGCTGTTTTTCCGAGGTGAGGTGATTAGCCTTACGCTCAACCTAGTACCTCCAGGTTCGTGTTTTCTTTCAGGGTTTTTTTTCCCTTAGACGATTGCAATACCATTGCTAACGAACTCCATCTGTCCGGTTTTTCTGTCTGGGTTGACTCCCGTAGCCTTTGATTTTCCAAGGTCTTCCACAAGACAGTGAAACTATTTAACCCATAGTTGGGATCTAAGTTTGCAGGCATCAGGGCGTGTCCATACGCCGATGGGCCATGAATGCCGTGCATCTGGGGGCTTAGATTCCTCCGAGACCTTGTGATTTTGCCTGCGGCCGCCATGTACCCAGTTACCATCTGCCACCTCATGGAGGTTCCCATATCTGGGTCACGTAGGTCTTACTGTGGAAAGGCTATAATTGGCAGGGAAGAACGCTTACGCACTCGGCTTCCTTATTCGCAGCAAGCTGCTAGCCAAAGGTGTGACTGAGAGTGAGAGTGACAGGCACAGACACCACAAAACACACTGTACGCGTCACACAGTCAATTGGCAAACAAATGTATATATAATAACATGAAATTCCACACTTAAATTAATTATTTATTTACCTGAACTAATTCCTATATATTTTTTAGAAAATGTCATATTTTTCCTTAGCAACCAATTACATTTCCTAGTAACAAACTATGAAACACCCTCTAATGATATATATTCAATGTAAAATGATTTCTGAAAGTCCAATTTTATTTAAAAATCTAAAATCTTGAGTAATATTAAATATTCACAGGTTGAGATCATTTCTACCTACTTAAAATAGTGCGTAACTTATACTTATTAAAATGCTACTAAGCAACCATGTTCATTCGTTCGCAGTGGAAATTTTGTCAATTTCTAATTTTTGAAGTTTTGACATCATGTTCCAACATCAACCCATTTATGATTTAAACCAGAATAAATAGTACATACATGTAGAAATTCAAATATCTTTCCTTAACAACCAAATTGACTCCCTAGCAAACAAGGATGAAATACAGTTTTCAATTATAAGAAGAGGGCAGAAATTATTCCTTATTTAAACTTACAAGTATTTTTACCGACTGAAAAAGAACAAATCAACTGACAATTAAATTATATACACCAGAGGGGATGGTAAACATTTACAATTCTCTAAAATAGATATTCATCACATTCGTTCCCTTTTTATCGAGCCTGCGACCTTTGACATAGCGGTCCCACATTCCTTCGGCGGCGTCATTATTTACATTCACTCTGTGGTGAAAGTTTTCAAAACATTAATAACTTTTTTAAACTATCCTGGATTTTTACCAAACTTGGACAGAAGGTTGTTCATGATCAAAAGATAGTATCCAGAGGAAAATTTTGTAATAATTTTTTTCCCCATTTTTCCGTATTTTACTTAAAAATGGACTTAGTTTTTCTCCGAGTTAACATTACATACAGTGTGCAGTTAAAGTATTTAAAACATTAATTATTTTCTTAAACCATCCTGGATTTCTACCAAACTTGGACAGAGGTTTCTTCATGATCAATAAATAACATGTGGAGAAAAATTATGTACATTCCACTATTACACTGCAAACATAGACAACAGCGATATCAGGCGAGACACCATTTTTTGTAAATATTTCTTTGTGGATAATCATAGATGTAGCTTTCTAGCAAAGTTTGTGTTGAGATTTTGAGTATAATCTTTATAGTCTATTTGATTTGATGTACAAAATCAGCATCGGTTTATTTCATTTGCATAAAAATTTAGTTAGACCAAAATGCTTAAATACTATTTTCATTATTTTCAATAAGTTTTAGCATGGGAATCTTATAAACCAATATTTGATATTTCATAGAAAAGTTGACAACTAGAGAGACATATTGTTGTGTTCAGTTTTTTAATGAGTATTTGGGTACAGGTTTGAAAGTGTTTGTTCTTCTTGTTGCATATAAATTGTTTGTAGAATAATGAATCCTGTCTCTCTTAGAATTTTTTCTTTGCTCCAAGATTTATGGTTATGAAGACACTAATAAGCAAAGGAAGTTGTTGACTTCACATTTTGAAACTAAATAGACTAAATAAACTGCACTGTAATGTTTTAAATTAAAACAAATACTAGTATACATAATTTGAGGACTTTTTATTTTTAAAATGTATTTTGAAAACAGTTCAATGCTTTCAAACCTTCCATATTTGATTGTATATTATGATGTACACACTGAAAATACATAGAATCAATTATTATTCAAACACAACACTGTCACTGAAGCACCAGTCTGTATATGTAACATGTATGTCAATTCAATTAAATGAAAGCCTTGTTAAGTTTGGAAAGGTTTGCTGAAATTTCATACAACTTTTTTAGGTCAACATAACATTCTGAAAAACACAAAGAATTTTTTAAAAATCAAATCTGAATGACCACGACAAGTTCTTAATATGACCTCACTGAAGCAGTATAAACATGCACATACATGTATACTGTTAAATGTGAATTTTTGAAAGACATAATAGTTTGCCTGTATTACAAATGTACATTAATCTGACTATGTAAACATTGCAATGTAGTACATGCATATAAAATAAGTGTCTGTTAATAATATACTGACTGATTTTATAAATGTGCAAAATAAATGTTATTATTTTGAAAATTTGAGAATAATGAAGTGTAAAATTTACTCTATGTTATGGCTGATTTAAATACAACTTTTGTTGCACAAATTATTACTTCTACATTTATGCAGAAAACTCTTAAACAATACCTGAAAAAGGCACATGCACTTATAAGCTTTAATTTATATATAGAATAACCAGTCCTTTTTCACAGTTACGGAGCAACCATTTGATTTGGGGGGGGGGGGGGGGGGTATTTCATAGAAAATAGTATATCAAATGTTTGATCCTGCCTATTTTATTGTCGAAACTGTGGTCCTAGATTTTTTACGCGCACTATTGCAGCCTAAATTTTTATTTCCATTTAAACCCAAACTTTTCCTGATTTACACAGGCCCTGCATTTTTTTCACACCTAAAGCGATTCTTTCTTTTTATTTTGCCAAAATCCTGGTCCTGCCTTTTTATTTGAAATATGATCCTAGCCCCCCCCCCCCCCCCCCCCCCCCCCCCTTAAAAATCAAATGGTTGCTACCTTACAATTTGTCTTTAACTATTAAAGTTTATGTTGCAGTTTAAAAATTACTTGTTTTTTTTCATCAATAAATATATATATTGAGTGGCCATGGTGGCTGAGTGGTTTAGTTTGGTTGCCTCTTTATAATAACTAAGCCTGTTAGAAATGAATTTGTGGGTTTAATCCAGCTTGTGGTATGGTGTTTTCGACTCCTATCTAAATTGACAGGGATTGCCAGTTTTCCTGACACTGGTCATTGTTATCTCCAACTTCCACCAATACATGATTAAAATCTTTACTATATTTCAAGTACAAATGCATGTATCATTTTGCAGGTATTTAAACGGGCATACATGAATACATTTCTTCTTGCAAATGTTATTTGGCTACACCACCAATTAACAAAATCTTACCACATATGTCACATACAACTGATGTTACCAAATTAAGTTTCAAAATATACCACAGAATGATTCCTTTATGCAAAATTTAAATCAGGGGGGAAAAATCTGTCAAAGCAAAAACAAAACAAAAAAACATAATATTTACATTAAAAAATAATTAATTAATAAGTTACAAGTTTTCTACTACATTGTAACTATGCCTATTTATTTATGTATTTGATATTTATGGAAGGGAAAGGAATTTAAAAGGAAATTTCATTTTTGTATTAAAGAATTCAAGTTTTAGAATGCAAATAAAAAATTCTGGATTAAAAATTACTTTGATATATATTTTGAAAAATAAATTATGCAATCATATACAGGATCATAGATACTGCAAAAAAAAAACAAAAAACAAAAGACATGAAAAAAATTTCTAGGATCAATTTGCACCTTCCTAATAAGTAAATAAATTATGGTTGCTCCTATAAAGTGTAAGTTGACTGATGTTTACATGCATACATGTAATATCTTTTATTTGAAACAAAAAAATATCATAATACAGAGCTCTCAGATTTAGAATTTTTTTTCTTTTTTTTTTAATTAGTCAAGTGTAAAATCAAGATATGGTGAGCATCACAAAAACCAAGGCTTGCATTCCTAGAAATACAGTATCCTGTATTATAAAAATAATTTATTTATGAATTGCATAAAGTATTCTTTTTCTGTTACCAATTTCTTATGGTAAGCAATAATGTCTTTGTTAACAGTAAAAAAAAAATATATGGAGATATGATATTTTAGTTTGGTACCTGGATTTAAAATTTGATTCAGCATTATACCAAGTTCTTCATGTAATGTTTTCAAATGCAAGGACACAACTTAGGTAGAAACTATGGAAATTTAAGGGGGGGGGGGGGACAAGGAAGTGATTTTTTTTCATGGCATATATGATCCTACCTTATTTCAAATTTAAAATTCAATTTGTTATATCCAAATTCAGCAACGTCAAAGAATGAACAAATGCAATTTAAATCTAAAAAAATATAAGAAGTTCTAAATTGATCAAAACAATGATATTTTTAAACAAAAATTTCCAAACAGGGGGTTCATTCCATAGGAATGCAGCAAAGAGTAAAATAAACAAATGTAAAGCTAAAGTAATCCTTCCAGTGCAGCAGGCCCTTTTTTCTATTACCTATTTTTATGTTCACTATTAACTACTTTTACACGTGCTTTAATTCCATAGTTTAAAAGCTTTTACTTCATATTTACAATTTAGTGCTTATGAAATGTAAGTTGGTTGAGATATATATATATATGTATGTGCTTTGGGAGATAACGCTTGATTTTGAATACAAGATAACATTTATCGATGAGAAAAATATACTTTTACATATTATTAGAACAGGAACAAAATAATCATCTTCTCGTTTTCTTTCTCCTCGCGATCGTTTATTTCGTGATTCAGCAACAAATCAAGAGAGTCCTCTTATTCTTCATACAGGATATATCGTTTGCAATATTTACAGCCATTTTCACTTGGAAATTAATTAACTTCATTTGATTAATCGTACATTCTTACGCACATGTAAGTCGGTTGAAAAGTCGGCACGTCGTAATAATCTGAAAACCGATCTTCGGAAAGCTATTTACGCCGCCGCACATGTTTAGGTTTAACCCACAGGCACTTGTTTCTATCAATGGGAAGGTCGACTATCCATATATATATGGATAGTCGACCTTCCCATTGATAGAAACAAGTATGGATAGTCGACCTTCCCATTGATAGAAACAAGTGCCTGTCGTTTAACCGGCAGTTGCAACGCCATCAAAGGGTCAATATCTGAAAGTAAAAGTGTTTTGAAAAGCTTGTAAACAGGAGAAAAAAAATCGATTTAGATTTTCCTATTTCGATTTGCAATTTTGAAAATTTGACGTAAATTGAAAAGATAGAGAAAAACGAGGGGAATCCTCTGCATTAACTAGATTATTTCATCCGCACAAATGATAAATCTGAATCTTTTTAAGATATATTATATCACAATAAAAGTCTTTTTCTGCATTTTAGAATACACTTTTTATAATTTGAATTATTAATCAAACGACTGAGAATATACGCTTCAAGTACATCGGACATCGTTGTAAAATTGCAGATGAAAATTGAATAAGGTTGAATAAGTGTAGCAACGTTTACACCATAATAACTCGTCTTTTTTCAAACAAATATTATATAAAATTATAATTATGTGAAAAAGGAAATTATTGGCTTTAAATCGAAGCTTTTCTGGCCAAAATCCGTTGAGTATTGAGGCAATTATCAAGTTTTTTGTTGTCAAGATACTACACGTTGAACGCTTACCGGTCAAATTTGACCGGTACGAACGTTAAAAGGTTAATGTAAGCTTATATTCAGCTGTGATGTTCCACTTTTTTAAGGTATCCGGACCATAAATGACCACGTGATTATTTAAAAGTTCCTGGATGTTCCATACAACGCAATTGAAATGACTTCGGTAATTATCGGCAAACTTCGGAAATGCCAATATAACTAACTTATTTTTACAGACTCTGCATATAAGCAACAAAGTGTGTTTCAAAATGAGAAAAATATATATACAAAATTCCAGCTTTAAACTGTTTGGTTCAGCCATTCACGGTCAAAAAGAGATACAATTTTCGATTATTATCTATTATGGTCCGGATACCTTAAATGTATTTTGTACAAATAAAGAGCACAAATGTTAAGCATGGCCTATATGTTTAATGTAATGTTTTTATTTTTTGTTTTTTTCTTCTTCAGAATGATTCTGGAAGGCAAGGGCTGTGAAGTGGTTGAACTTATACGTGAATTAGGCATTAAAGGTCGGACTCCCAAACAGGACCCACTTCTGTTTGCTTTAGCTGTATGTGTACGATGTAATGATAGGTCAACAAAGAAAGCAGCATACTGTATTATACCCGAGGTTTGCCGTATTCCTACACATCTATTCCAGTTCGTAAACTTCAATCAATCCCTTGCTGGACAAACATCAGGATGGGGTCGAGGCCAGAGAATGGCAGTTTCTGGGTGGTACAACCAGCCAAGTTTCGTAAATAACCCGATGAAACTGCTGAGACTGGTAACTAAATACAAGCGACGCCACAAATTTAGTCATAAAGATGTACTGAGGCTGAGTCACGCAAAGCCAAAGAGTCATCATATTGAATTTGCCATCCGTTATCTGACAAAAGGAAAGGAGAAAATTTCACAATTTGATACATCTGATTTCATCATTAACAAAGCCTATCGTTACATCTTGGCCTTAGAAGATGCTAAAACCTGCGATACAAATCGCTTACATCAACTCATCAAAGATTATGAATTAACAAGAGAACACCTCCCAACAAGATGTCTAAATTCTAAAGAGGTCTGGCAAGCACTTCTGTACACCATGCCCATTAAAGCTTTGATACGCAACCTTGGAAAATTATCACACCTTCGACTGCTGCAAAATGGATCGTTAGAGGAAAGTTATATTATAAACCGTCTAGAAGATCAAGAAAAACTGCGCCTTGCAAAAATTCATCCTTTAACCTTGCTCACTGCATGGAATGCATACAAAAGAGGTCACTCTGGTCCAAGGGAGCGTTTAAGATGGGAGGTAAATCAAAGAATTGTTGTAGTGTTGGAAAAGGCATTTGAAGCGTCTGCTTCTTTCCTTGAACCGAATGGAAAAAATATTCTTGTTGCTGTGGACGGATGTGAATCTATGTTACAGCCTGTCAATGGAATGATAGAAGTTTCTGCTCGAAGTGTATCTGCTGCCATGGCTTTAACAATATCAAAGATGGCCGCTAACTTAGAAATTGTTCTGATTAAGGACAATGTCATACCCATTTCTTTCCATCCGTATGAAAATCTAGAAACTTTCTCACAGAAATTTTCTTTAAATGGAACTGTTGGCCATATTAACCCTTCTATGATACTGAGCTGGGCAATTGAAAATAAAAAGAAGTATGATGCTGTTATTTTCTTTACAACGTCGTTAGGATGTATAGGAACTCATCTATCTTTCGTAATGAGAGAATATCGTGAAGTCATGGGTGTTCCTGGAGCCCGCTTCGTGAGTGTAGGATTGGCGAACAATGAATATACAGTTACTGATCCAAGTGATTTATATATGCTTAGTGTTGTGGGTCTGGATGCAACAGCTGCCACTGTGATCTCCAACTTTATAACAGGACAACTATAAAGCACATGTAGTCTTCTCAGTGTAATTGTTTATTCTATTTTTGATCGCATTTAACTTTTACGTGAACAAGATATTACAAACACCACTGATAAGTGTGTTCATTATGGTTGTGTACTATATGATTTATGGGGGTGGGGATCACCCTACTGTTTTATTGAATAAAAATATATATTATACTGTTTATAATTAATAATAAATAGAATAATTATAGATCGGTGAACCTAATGAATCAGTATTGTACATAAAACAAGTATCTGCAAAACAGTATTGTAAAAAATATCATTATTAAAGAAAATGAAAGAGAGTTTATGGGAAGACATCTACGATAATCTACAGATTAAATTGCTTCGCCAACCTTTTTGTGTAAATAATGAACAATTGTTATAAAAAATCTAAAATAAACAAAGTTTTCAATATAAAAAAAACAAATGATGATAAGTAGACATTGAGTTGCCCAAACAAAGGCATGCACATTCTTTCATAGAGAATCAAGAAATATTACAATGGTTTTACACTTAAAATGGATACTAGTATATAATTTTAATTCAAAATATACCCCTATGGAGACCCTTAAAATACTAGAATTCCCAAATTTCACTTTCACACCCCGTTTACACTAGAGAAGATCGATCTCAGCTATGTGTAAACGGACTTAAAAATTCTACCTCTAGAAGTACACTTAAAAAGATCGATCTGTCTTTAAATGTACATGTTCCAATGTTGATTTCTTTTACTTCAATAAATTTGCGCAACAAAAGATCCCTTGAAAAATGTATCAATCGGAATAAACAGTACCGACATTTTCATGTTTTTACTGTCTATAACAATGTCTTAAGTTCTGTCTAACTGTCTAGCACGAGATTTCTTTTTAGCAAACCTAATATATCAAGTTACCATTCGCGACCTCTTTCTTTTAATTACATTCAAGTCAAAATCATACGTGTAAAATAGTTTTATTATTATTGAAAATTAAAATGGGCATGATTAATTAATGTGACCAAAAAATAGTTAATTTTCCGTTTCCTGCATGACACTGGCCTTTTCTTAGCTCCTTCTCACGAAGTCTATATTTCAAAACTCTTCAGCTTTGCACGAGTTTGTAGCGATGTTTTTGACTACAACGAACGCATCACTTTTATCTTTTTACAGATTTATTGTGGAAATTTTGCTGCAATTGTCGGTCTCTTTTCACATTTCTACACTAGTATATAATTTACACAATGAACATATATTCAAGAAATGACTAATAGACCTTAAATACTTGTTCTCTTAAATATTAGTCCAGATAATCATGACATCTGCTGAGGGCATTTTTAAGTCTCCCAAACGAAGATTTTGATTTGCGATTTTTATCAAAAATTTTTTTCTTCCTCTCCGATTTTGTTCGTTCCAGTTCTCAATAACCGTCAGAGATATGGATCTGAGGTTTCCCATGATGAAAGATCAATGTTTCTAGATGTGCCTAATACTATTCATTTTTATGTGGTTCACTGAGACGTATTATGAGGATTTAAAAAAGGCTAGGGGTTTACTATAGGACCCTATGGGGAATTTTTTTTTTCATACGAGAGTGACCAATAACCATCTCATATCATATATTTTATTATACACCCTGATCACACCTATTAAATGGCATATACCTCGTTCCTCTAGGGGGTCATCCCCACCCCTCAAAGTCAATAATTTTGAAAAATTTCACATGTAATTAAAATCCATAGCTTTAAATCATATATTTTATTATTCTCCGTAACAAGACGCATTAAATGACATATACCTCATTCTTTCAGTAGGGTGATCCCCACCCCCATAAATCAATAATGTCCAATTATCTCATAAACCGTAAAAATCCCCACCCCTAAACCATATATTTTCTTATTCCCCATGGTAAGACGCACCAAATGACACATACCTCGCTTCCCCAGGGGGTTATCAACTCTCCCATCAAATCAACAATGTTCAATTATCTTATAAACCATTATATTCCCCGCCCCTAAACCATATATTTTCTTATTCCCCATGGTAAGACGCACCAATTGACACATACCTCGCTTCCCCAGGGGTTATCACCACTCCCATGAAATCAATAATGTTCAATTATTTCATAAAACGTTAAAATCCCCACCCCTAAACCATATATTTTCTTATTCCCCAGGGTAAGACGTACCAAATGACACATATTTCCCTTACCCAGGGGTTATCAGCACTCCCATCAAATCAATAATGTTCAATTATCTGATAAACCGTTAAAATCCCACCCCAAAACCAGATATTTTCTTATTCCGCATGGCAAGACGCACCAAATGACACATACCTCGCTTCCACAGGGGGTTGTCACTCCCATCAAATCAATAATGTTCAATTATCTCATGAATTTTCTATGGTCAAGCACGACGTCATAATGAAAAAACGGCATGATAGCGGCGCTGAGAGCGATGCGTATAAACAATACCGTGATTCCCCTTTAATCTTAAATTATATAAAATTAAAAATCTGTAAGAAACCCGAAACCTAAACCGTATATTTTCTTATTCTCCATGACAAAACTATGAACTGATATATACCTTATATTCCCAAGGCTTCAGCCCCACCCCTTGAATCAGTAGTCTTTAATAATCTCTTAAAGCATTGAAATCCCTGCCCCAAAATCATATATTTTCTTTTTCCCAATGAGAAGACAAACAGATTGATAAAAACCTAACACCCCCACCAAAGGGGGAAAGGGGGGGTCATCATCGCCCCTCAATTCAATAATTTTGAATTATTTCAAATCCCGTAAAAATGTGTGTCCCTTTAACGCAACCTCTCCATTAAGTATGCATAAACTTGATAGGAACAATTTCCCAATTTCAGTCTCTGAAAAACAAATAAATTATTACAATGTAAGGCATTCTAGATATCAGTTACTTCGTTTGGGAGACTTCGTAACAGTTCACTGTTACTCGTTCAATTTGAATTTGTTTTAGATCGATTCCCTCATTGAATTAGGGCGTCACAGAAAAAAATAGCCTTCCAAGACGTCATAATTATTTTGACTAGTTCTCTTATAAGATCTTCAAATAATAAGGGAACAAACATTTAAATTCAAGGGGTGGGGGGTATGGTTTTTTATATTGATTTGAAATTTTGTTTAAGGTATGGACACAATTTAATTTTTTTCCCCGAGTAAAATCAAACCAAATTATTTTTTTCTTCTTAACAAGTCGAATCAGAAATTTTTTTGGGTGCAATTCCCAGAAAGTAAAAGGTGTATTTATTCCTATGTAATCACTAGCAGTACATAAAACTGGTATATACTATGAATTTGTTTTTATAATAAAACATCTGCATATACTTTTCATTTATAATTTTAAAACAAGATTAGTTTAAGATCTTTGCAACACACATCACATGCACATATAGGTCCATCTCGTATAAACATCATTTTCTCTGTACTTTGTATTTTATTATAATAATCAATTCCACACAGTACCGAGTATACACACATTGGGTATATACATGTATGTGTAAGCTATAATTGTTTCCGGGGGGAAATATTTAATATGAAATTGTTTCCAATGGGATATTATTTAACTATTAAATCCATTCCTGTTAGCCAGGATAAAATCTTACAGTATCTAATTATTAAATAAAGTCCACCTCATTACAGGTTAATGTTAATGCAAGCGAGTTGTTTTCACTGTTGTAATAAAAAATATTCTTTATCAATCCGTCAAAATGGAAGAGTATTTATGAATATTATTGAATTAAATATTAACTATCTTAGATATTTCATTTGAAATATTTTTCCTTTTACTTTCTTGTACCTATTTTCTTTCTTTTACCTCAACAAAGATCCAACCCCACTTTTTTTTTAACAGTTCCTCAAAGGTAAACCCTTTCACACACTTTTGCATGTTTTGTTTACCAAAATTACTTAATGGAAATAAAAATATGGCTATGGAAATGATTTTACTATTAAACTCTTTCCGTGGAAACAATTTCACAGGGGAAAGTATTAAATGTTATATATGCATATTTAAAAAGGAAGAACGCTTTGATTGTCATAATTGTTGCTCTTCGTCTTGATGGTTAATCACTGAAATGTTAATTATGACTGAAAAAGTAAGGAAAATCTTTTATATGTTCAAAATAAATCAAGTCAGGTTTACAAGTATTAATTAATGGCCTAAAGCTTTTCCTGTAATGCTTGTTGATTTTTTAAATCAACTCTCGGATTCAGTTATTTTCTTTTGAAAAAATATATCCAAACCAGAATTCTTTCTTCCATGGTTTTGTAAAACAGATAATTTTTTTGGCCCTTGCTGCAACAGATTATTTTTTTCCCCTTGCTTTGGAATCAGAATATCAGTTTTTCTCACAAATACCTTAACCCCCCCCCCTCCACACACACACACACTTATGTAAATATGTTCTTGTAATGTTGTTGTGAAATATTGTATAATTCACTGTATTCTCTAACTTAGGGGAATTTAAAAAATTATTGAATGATGACAATCCGGATTTTTTATGTTATACATATATGCGCAATGTCGATTGAAATTGATATTTAAAAATCCCCTTTACTATTTTTAGTAACATAGACTGTATCGTATCATGCGTAATAGTAATACGTCGCCATTTTATAAAACTGAACAAGTTTAGAAGTAAGGAATCATGTCATTTTTAAACCAACTACAACCGTTCGGAGATCCTGTTCCACAAAATCAGCCGTTACCAGGACAAGTACAAAACAAAGCCGGAGGATTTTCCTACCAAGTTGATGATTTTGTCCGACTACAGAGATTCCTCATATTAGGGTCAGAAGGAGGGACATACTACAGTAGTGAAAAGGAATTAAAAAGAGAAAATGTACAATGTATCGACAGGTAACGAAATACCTTTGTTTTGTTTCATAAAAATATTTGTTCAGACCTACGACTTTTTAAAAGTATTGAGCAAATATACCTGAAATTAAATTATTCTCAGGCATGGCGACACCATTTGTGTTATTTTTATTTTTATTTTTTTATTTCCATTTACCAGAACCCTAATGGCGAGATACAAGGAGTAGGACCACTTTCTCCTGTATTGGTTTCTCCCATAACTGCTTAATTTTAGCATTTTTCTACCTGTACAAGTCGTGAATAGATGTGTTTTTGGTTTTAGTCAGTGGTCAAGGATTTTTTTAAGAACAAAACATGCAAAATCTCACACCTTACAAGATCATGATAGCTTGTGCGAGATTCCTCTGAATTGGCTAACTGTGTGTCCTTTTTCGGGGACATCTCAGATGTTCCTTGAAAATGAATGTGAAAAGTATCATCTACCTTTTGTTTCAACTATTCGTAATTAATAATTGTACATGCCTGAAATATTTCATGAGAGCGGATTTTTCATTTCGTTGATTTTAGCCTAAAAATGTGACGTTGCTTGGCGTGCAAGTTTTGTTTCCAAACATTTGGACCCTGTTTACTTTTAGGACGTGTATACCCAATAGTTATTCGAAATTTAGTTGTAGGAATGTAAAAAGTCCGGACGGAGTTTTCACCAAAAAATCAGTTGCCGAATTGAGCTGGACACCCAGTAGGCATTATTTACCGGTACTGCAGGGCAGACTCCATAAATTTAACTTTGAAATTTGTTAAACAACATTTTTCTTATTTTGATATTTTATTTTATTTATTTTTTAATTTCAAATTCATATTTTAGCCCAAAAAATATTTTCGTAAAATGTGTCATAATGTGTAGTACAGATCGCCTATGCAAGATAGCTTGTGGACAATGGTATGATACTTTAAACCATCATTGGACAAAAAACACACACACAATGACACACTGATTCAATAGAATGGAGTGTGTCATCAGGCTTTTTAATGACAAAGCTCAGGCTATTTTAGATTTATTATTGAGTTAACGGTATATGATATTTATTTGGCCCTCGGAGAAATATGTGAACATATTACAAAACAAAAAGCATAAAAATATATAATTTAAATAAAACTGTTTTTTTTATGATTCTAGACTTATTATGACGGGTCAAGGAGAAAAAGTTGTGGAAATAATTCGGGATGTGAGCTACCATGGACGTGCATGTAAGCAGAATACGACTATATATGCTTTAGCTGTTTGTTCTAGGTCAAACGATCTGAAAACCAAGAATGCTGCTTATCGAGCACTGAGTGATGTTTGTCGAATTCCGACACATTTGTTCGAATTTGTAAAATATTGTGAGACTGAAAGTGCTGGAACTGGTTGGGGAAGAGCTCACAGAATGGCCATCGGAAAATGGTACAACAATTATAAAGATAGCCCTCATAAACTTGCGTATCACGTGACTAAATATCAGAGCCGTCATTCTTGGAGTCACAAGGATGTCCTCCGATTGGCCCACGTCAAACCGGAAACAAATAGTATAGACAAAGTCATCAAATACATTGTCAAGGGACTGAGCGAAGCTAAATCCGACCCCCTTCCTATGGACGATAATGAAAATCAAAACGCGCAAGAAGTTTTAGAATTCCTCCAAGGTGTTGAACAGGCAAAGAAATGTAGTAGGAAAGAGATTGAAAAAATGAAAGAACTTATAGCCGTTCATCAGCTGGCACGTGAACATATTCCAACAAACATGCTTGATTCTGTTGAGATCTGGGATGTTCTCTTCCGTCTAATGCCAATGACTGCAATGATTAGAAATTTGGGGAAGATGTCAAGTTTGAACATGTTTGATTCGAAAGATGAAGACGGAAGAAGACGTGAAAATCTGGTTAAAGAAAAACTTGGTAATGAATCATTGTTAGAATCAGCGCGAGTTCATCCGTTTACAATCCTTGTAGCCTGGTACCAATATCAAGCAGGACGAGGAGATAAAGGAAAGCTAACTTGGCCTGTAAACGATAACATCGTAAAAGCATTGGAAGATGCTTTTTATAAAGCTTTCCGCTTCGTTCCACCAACAGGAAAGCGGTACCTTCTAGCAGTGGATGTCAGCGGTTCGATGACAGCGCCAGTACACGGATCAAGTAATATCTCGTGCCGGGACGCTGCGGCTGCTATGATGTTGCTGACAGCGAAAACAGAAAAGATTTTTGAAGTCGTAGCCTTCTCTGACAAACTTGAAAAACTGGACATCAGTGGTACGGATAATCTTAAATCGGTCATAGATAAATGTTCAAGGCTACCATTCCGTCGGACAGACTGTGCCTTACCAATGATTCATGCATGTGAAACTAAAAGGGAATTTGACGTTTTCGTTGTTTATACTGATTCCGAGACATTTTTCGGCAACATTCACCCATCCAAGGCACTTGATCAATATCGAAAGATGTCTGGAATCAAAGACGCTCGTCTGATCGTTTGTGGAATGGCTACTAATGGTTTTAGTATCGCTGACCCAACTGATAGGTGTATGATGGACGTTGTCGGCTTTGATACAGAAGCTCCCAAAGCAATGGCATCCTTTGTTAAAGGAGAAGTTTAGTTTGTATAGCGTACACATTTTATTTCCGAATTTAAGAGTTTAAATCTGTCAAGACATTTAGAATACTTTTTAAAATTTATTCAATGCATCATGTTCCACTTTCATTCTTAAAATTTAATACAATGAACCAATACACAATGTATTAATAATGTTGTCACATGTATACTATGTTTTCATATACAACTGTATATTAATAATGTTGTCATATGTATACACTGTCCCATTACAATATTTTATAATGTTATCATATGTTTAACTATCCCGTTACAATATCTTATAATTCTGCGGTTGTCTTTTTTTTTTAAAAATACAAATAAATGATATAATGAAGCATTTTAAAAAAAACAACAAAATTTTTTTGGGGGGATGGGATTTTCAAAAAGTTTGAAATAACGTATGATCAGTTACTTGTATATAACACAGTTTCATATCTGTTCGTTCCATGAAGAAGTTTAGAACCCCTCCCCCAAAGATATTTCAACTTTAATTATACCCCACACAACAAAGTTGCGTAGGGTATAATGTTTTTACCCGTCCGTCAGTCCTATTCTTGTGAGCATAACTCCTCTAAAACTACAATACAGAATTTCATGAAACTTTGTAGTTAATAAGGACATACTATGTAGATGTACATATTGGTAGGAGATTTCGATTCATTTTTTTTAGGAGTTATGTACCTTTGAACTTAGAATTTTGTCCTAAATATACTACTGTAACAGATTGTCAGCGCAACTCCTCTGAAATTACACAACAGAATTTCATGATACTTTGTAGATAATAAGGACATACTATGTAGATATGCATATCGACAGGAAATTATGATTCAATGTTTTTTTCTAGGAGTTATCCCCCTTTGAACTTAGAAATTTGGTCTAAATATTTATTTCATGTATTTACACTTGTATTTATGTATTACATATATGTCTTGTGGATAACATTGCATTGTTAATTCATGTGCTTTATCCAATAAACTGATTGATTGATTGATTGATTGATTGATTGAAATATACTACTGCAACAGTTTGTCAGCGCACTTTCTCTGAAACCACACTACAGAATTTCATGAAACCTGGTAGATAATGAGGACATACTATGTAGATTTTCATATACACAAGAAAGTTCTATTAGTTGATTTTTGTAGGAGTTACGAGTCTTTGCCAAGTGACAATGTGGGGACATGAGGTATGTGAACATGCCCACAAGGTTCTTTAATTTTGTGATTAGGTGAGTTTTACTGAAACAACATATCGGTAGGAAAACTTTTGACTTCACCAAAGCAGAGATGTGCAGAAAAAGAAATCTTGTCATGTGGTATTCAAAAAAACTTGGTATAAAGTTTATTCAGTTGTCTGTTACCTTAACTATTAGTCAGCAATTCATTGTAGAACTCAATTTGCTTCTGCTCAATAAGTACATATATATATATATATATATATATATATATAGACGTTTACTTACCTGGCATATTTTCAATTAAATAGAAAAGATAATGGTGTTATATTCATGAAATTTCAATAAAGATTACTGTTTTGAATTCACTGTATAGAGTTTGTTTTTCCCTGTGAAAAAATTCTGTGATGTTTTATGTTTCTTAATTTTGTCTAGCCTGCGACGAGAGTCACTGAATGAAAACCTTTTTCCCGGGGTGGTGGCCTTAACAAGTTGTGTAAAAGCTTTATATCTCAGAAGGTACAAAACCTAGGCAAGCCATATATAGTGTATAGATGCCTCTTGGTCCTAAATTTCCACCTAAAATACCTAGATAGTTGGTCTAAAGATGCTATATCGAAGAACCATATCAGTCTGACATATGTCACTAAGCCTTTACCTACTTTTCATGGTTGACTGACTGCAAAATTTGCATCAAAACTTTTCGGCAACTATATCAATTATAACTCAAATATATTTAGTATATATGTTCCGCTAAGGTGTAGATGAGAGCCAGACATAAGTCGCCTGAAGTCAAATATATTTAGTATATATGTCCCTCATAAGGTGTAGATGAGAGCCAGATGTAAGTCACCGGAAGTCAAATATATTGAGTATATATGTTCCTCTTCAGGTGTAGATGATGGCCAGACATAAGTCACCTGAACTTAAGTCAAATATATTTAGTATATATATTCCTCTAAGGTGTAGATGGTAGCCGGACATAAGTCACCTGAAGTCAAATATATTTAGTATATATATTCCTCTAAGGTGTAGATTAGAGCCAGACATAAGTCAAATGAAGTCAAATATATTTAGTATATATGTTCCTAGGAAGGTGTACATCAGAGTCGGACATAAGTCACTTGAACCTGAAGTAGTTTTCATGGTCTAATGTTTCACATCCAGTTTTCGAAAAAGGTCTGTTTCTCGGTAACTGTAAGGTAAAGCTTAACCTTACAACATATACATGGTCTGTATAACCCGAGGAAGTAGTACAATGTCAGCAGACCTTGTCATTTTCATTGTTCAATGATTCAAGTCCAAGTTGTTATCAATAAATGATATATTTATTCTGTATAATCCTCCCAATGTGTACATGGGTGTCTGATATATGTTACCTTATCTTATTTTTTAGGTCCATTTGTCCGGGTCATAATACAATTGTATTTGGTCTATATATTCCACTCAAGGCGTATATTGATGTGTGACATATGCCACCTGACTTGACCTCATTTTCACGGCCCACTGATGTAGGTAAAGTTTTTGTGATTTTCTACGTTACCCAGTAGCTCTACATGGTAGATCAATGATCAGCAGACCTTGTCATTTTCATTGTTCAATGATTCAAGTCCAGGTTGTTATCAATTAATGATATATTTATTCTGTATAATCCTCACAATGTGTACATGGGTGTCTGATATATGTCACCTTATCTTATTTTTTTGGGGGCCAGTTTTTCCGTTTCACAGTGCCTACGTGATAGTACAGTTGTATTTGGTCTATGTATTCCACTCAAGGCGTATATTGATGTGTGATATATGCCACATGACTTGACCTCATTTTCACGGCCCACTGATGTAGGTAAAGTTTTTTGTGATTTGCTTAGTTAGTACTTACCAGTAACTCTACATAGTATATCAATGATACTTTGGTGTGAAGAACCACTGTTGGGTGTATACATACTTGTCTGGCATATATGTCAATTGACTTTGACCTCAATTTCATGCTTCACTGACTTAGGTCAAGTCTTTTTTTTATTAACTCAGTTTCTCAGTAACTATACATAAAAGGTCAAAATATTTTATGTGTGCAGTCCAATGTCATGCCTCACCGACTAAGATTTTTTTGTGATAAGCACTTTTCAGTAACGGTAGGCCAAAAGTGTTTAGTGTGTAGAGTCATTGTTAGGTGTCAGTCTGACTGTTGTCACCTGATCTTTAACTCACTTCAACTAAACTGGAGGCAGGAGAGACATTTTTGTGAGTTTGTTCTTGTTACATGATTTGCTCACTTTGAAATATTATTTTTTAAAATAAACTATGTATATATAGTTCGATTTCTGAGACTTTAGTATGTACACGTGTGATGGACCCGAAATCATTGTTTCCTTTAACAAAAATTCACGTGGAACATTGAATAGACAGACGATCATTCAAGAGATTCAGCGTTTCTTGTCTCGTTCAGGATATCACTATAATATAACTGAGTAGCCGAACAGGTTAGTGGTCATATAACTAGTACTTTGGTTATCGTTTAAATAAGGAATAAAGGTTAAGCGTAACAAAGAGTTTATACCCTTTCTTGTCCATTACATAACAATTAGTAGACAGCTTGGACAAGGGACAGCCATTGAAAATAAACTGAGGTCCTTGGACAGACAAATTGAATACTCACCCCATTTACGTTTTTGTCACAAAACACATCTAGTTGGAATTGACTGATTATTGGTTATTTGAACATGCATAGCAGCGCGAGAAATATGTTGATTATGAATCCTGCTTTATACTAGACCAACACGTTCAGTTGGATTTTTAACTGACATAATAGTTCATTAGTGTGCGGAAAGATCTCAGTCGCATTCATTCCGAACACATTATTCTGACTTTGAGCCGAGAAGTCTTTGTGCTTAATTTGAAGCGCCGCATAATCAGCAGAGAAGTAGCAAACATCAATTTTAAATTCTTTGGTTTGACAAGGCAAGGGATTCAACACAAAACATCTCGCACTCAAGGTGAGCACGCTACCCTAAGACCACCGAGGCGTTTAGTAAGTAAATCAAGTCTTCAAGTCAAGCTGGGTTTATGACCCAAAACAAATCCTAAGATTATACATATTTTTATATAATTTCTCCCCCCCCCCAAAAAAAAAAAAAAATAA
Source organism: Mytilisepta virgata (assembly GCA_028015205.1). Taxonomy (NCBI): domain Eukaryota; kingdom Metazoa; phylum Mollusca; class Bivalvia; order Mytilida; family Mytilidae; genus Mytilisepta; species Mytilisepta virgata. The sequence goes on along the minus strand of CM051515.1, from coordinate 60,449,359 downwards.
ATAAAAGGTTTTCCATATTTCCATAGATCACTGTGATATTTGGGCCTAAGAAATAAGTTAATTTACAGAGGGTTGATATTTTTATTGTAAACAGGACATGAGTCGGCTATTGTATATGCATGAAAGGAAAATATATAATAAGCGTATTCCTGGTAATTTAATTGAAGTTAAGAGGACAAATATACCTACGGAGCAATCCGAAAAACGCAATCCATTAGACAGACAAAACCCGGGAAGACAAATGAACAACCACAAGCACAACAAATAAACACTGAAAACAAATAAACAATGAACAACACGAACTCCTATAAAAACCAGGTTGAACTCGGGTACTCCGGAAAGGTAAGCAGTTTCTGCTCCGTATACGGAACCCGTCGTGAAGTTCAACAAAGTCAATCCGGTGGCAGTCACAAATCAGTTAAATTCATTCGAAGAGGGATAACTCTGATTTACGAAGCACTCTTATTTGACAGAATGATGTTCTCTCAGATCTCAATCATATGAGGATAATTTATACATTTTGTCTTTCGCATACTCAATAAGGCTGGGCATGAAATTATTAATTCGTAAATAATATTTACCAAGAGACTCAGTGATGTTAATTCTCACTGCTTTCAAGATGTAATCAAAGAATACCTGTAAACTGAAAGATCTCGGTGCCTTTGATACGTAATCACTGCACAATTGTAACAGAGAAATTATAGACATATTCAGTCTCAATAGTTATGCTACCGAAGATACTGAAGACTGACTCAGTCTCAATAGTTATGCTACCGAAGATACTGAAGACTGACTCAGTCTCAATAGTTATGCTACCGAAGATACTGAAGACTGACTCAGTCTCAATAGTTATGCTACCGAAGATACTGAAGACCCTTTCATGCAACTTGTTCTTTGAAAACACCAAACTTCACAAAACCTATACTGACGTATTCACTGGGCATTACTAAACCTCAGACTCAAGGCGGACTCGAGAGCTACTCGATAAAGACTTCTCTACAACTTGTTTGTATCCTATGTAGATTCTTAAAATTTCTAAGTACTCTTCTAAATATATTTCTTCTTGTAGCCTTACCTATTGCAACAGTATGAAAACTTTTGATTTCTCTACGCTCTACACCATAACCTTTCACGTGATAAACTAAAATCTGTGTTGTGTGATCTAATTCACCAATCCGGAATAAACTAGGGATACAAAGATACGTCTGCTCGCATGTATTAGGTAAGGAAAAGGCATATTTCGTCCATAACCACACTGCTTCAAAAATTATCTTGTAAACATGACGGAATTTCTTATCGGCAATCTGTCCTCATTTTCGTATGAAGCAGTTCATATAAGGGCTACAACAGAATATTAGATTTATACTTACACATTGGTGACAAAGGGTGATTAAAATCAAAGCTTTATGACAAACGTGATGATTTTAATTCTCCAATTCATAGTAGTAACATACCAATGTGTCCAGCTTTTAGCATTATATTTCACACCTGATTTGTTGCTGTCGTAAATGTGATTTGCACTTTGACTGTCTTGACAGAAGGCAATGTTCATATGAACACCCTAGAAATTTTAAGGTTGTTATCACGACTTGACTGATATCGAGTTTCTATCTTATAAATGAGAATAGGTATCTTCAGTTAGATTTAGATCTTACTTTAACTGACACTACCGAATTTTCCTCACTTACAATATTAATAGAGGATGTATCACTTTTTTGGGGGGGGGGGGAGGAGGGGGAATTCAAATTTTTTTTCAGATTTTCTGCTGTTTTCCTTATTCTGTTTAATTTGCTCAGTGATTTTTCTTCTTCTTTTGGTTGTGTCTTTGTAGTATTTGTTTGCAGTATGTTTTCTAAGGAATCCTCCTTTGTTTTGTTGAATTTATCCATTGTCTGATCATTTAGCTATTCTTCTCCTCTTATTTCCCTTTAGACCAGGTGAGTTAAAGTCCTCTGGTAGGTCCATACTTCTAGCATATAACCTTTGTTCATATTGGCAGTAATTAATATTCATGAATATTGCGAGATATGAAAATTTCCATTTGTTATATAACAGAAACAAAACAACTATAGTTTGGCTTTGTATTATTGCTTTATTTTTATTATACTACGCTACACAATTTTATGAAACATACAATCTAGCTGTAGTTATACCAACAGAAAGCATCTAACTACTACATCTAAACAATCAAGGCATTATCATTAGCTGCAGGTTAAGCTTCATATGGTTTGGATGTAACAGTACAGGTTTAATGGTCCAAAATGTTTTCAATGTGTATCAAGATACAAGATAACATTAATTTATGTTAGAAATAAAACATTTAATGAGAGTTGAGAGCAACATAGCTTACATAAATTGTATTAAGTTTGAACCACACAACAGCTGCCTATATAAATTTAATCATATGAAGATTCATACCTCATACTTTTCATATTTTTGACATTTGTTCATTTGCATATTCAGAAAAAAACTTTTGTATTGCTATAAATAGTAACAAGTGACCAATGAACTATTTGTTCAAAAAAAGAAAATACTACACTTATAACAGTAAAAATTTGATTTAAGAAGACTGCCAGGTCCATGTTTTGACTAAAATTAGTTTGCATATAACTACAAGTAAAAATATCATATATACATGCACATATGTATTAATTAACTTAAAATGTTACTTTTATTATTAGAAAATAAATAGAAATTTATGCACCAAATCTGCATTTCACATCTGGCTTGTTATTTATTAATCTAATCAGATAAAAGTTAAATCTAAATAGTACAATATAAATTAACACAGCATTATATCATGTGTTTCATAAACACATTCCCAAACAGAGTAAAATCCTTTCTGATAAAATATTTGAAATTTCATTACACATTCTTCATTAAAAAAGAAAGAAATTTGGAGATAAACAGTGACAACATTATAGATAACTGACACAGTTTATAATATATAAAAATACAATCTATTTCTTCCACACAACCCAATCTTTGGATATCACAAAGCCTTCTGCATAACACTTCCCTTCAGAAGAAGAATGTAATTTGTTCTTACAATATTAAGAAAAGAAACAAAACCTAACAGGATCTTTTTCAACTGTGTACATATTTGGTCTTAATGTAAAAAAAACCCTCTGCCACCAATTTCTGTAACATATTATAGTAGTATTTCCTAACCAACCATAAGTAGCAAAGTTATACATGTTAATACTATAAATTATTCCAACCTTAAGTATGTACACAGTAGAATGATACTACAAATCAGGTGGGGAAGACTAACAGGGTAGATAACCCTATCTTTGGTTTGATTCACAACTTTACATTAATGGAAGCATTCTTTAGCACAATCAATACGCTTGTCATAATTTCTTCATTCTGCATATTGTAGACTCTGTCTTTTGTATTTACACAGTGAACGTAAATTCTACCATAAGACTTGCCAAGAAAGATTTTCACAACCAGACTATCACTACACAAACTAACCTTGCTCTTATGATTTTAATAAAAGTGTAATTTTAAATACAGCTTATCAATATTTTTGTTTATACAGAATGTCAAGAACTGATGTTAAAATGAAACAATGGTCAAAATATATTATTTTTTTTTAATCTTTTATGACAAAAATAGGTGTGAGCAAGCAAAATATCAATTTAAATTTTTTTCTTCTTGAGGAATTGATTTTTTCAGGCAAAGAAAAGGTTTTACATACTTGCAGCAAATATTGCCAAAAATCGAAGAAAACATTTTTTTTACCAAATTTTAGGATCGTTTGAACACTGTTTTAATTTCTTGAAAAATGAAGAATTTGGGGCAACTTTTAAGCATTTTTTCAAAATGAGGCGACAAAAAAGTGTTTTCTTAAAATTTAAAAAGAGTCCAAAAATAGGAGCGGTGAAATCCAAAGAACTAAAAATCATTTTGGTGTGGCCTTACCAAAAAGTTCAACTTTCATGTTAACCATTGACTTAATAATCTTACTTGTTACAAGTCTACAATTTACAGAATGCCAGTACAACCTCAACATTTCTATAACAAGGAGTAAATTAGCACTTGATTAAAACACATCTGTACAATATACAAACATAATGCAAAGCTTGTAAATCAGAGATTCTTACAAATAAAATAGAATCTAACAAAATTACTTATATTACAACATTTATATTACTTACAATTTTCACTTTTATCATTTACATATTTTCTATTACAGCCTATTAATCTTATGATAGTTTTATCTGGAAAACACCTAATCTAATTATTACTGTATTGGATATGACAGAGTATTGCTAATAAAGGACGGGACACAGTTTTTGTAATTTTACAACAGATAGATGGAAGATTTAAAAAGCTATAGACAGCTAACATATATATAAAATATTAAATTTCCTTTCACAAATTCAAATGTGCATGCCAATTTGAATGGAATGTTAAAATGCCACGATGCTGCAAGATTGTTTTCACGAATGACAATATTTTAAGTCAACAAATCAAGCACTTATTAAATACTTTTGATCAAAGAAATAATTCTTTATAGGAATAAAATCTTTTCCATCCAATTTTTGATCAAATTACACAGAAAAGCATAAACAAAAATAAAACAAAACAAAAACAAAATAACAAATAACAAAATAACAAATACCTGAATCAAAGTGATATGCAAAATAAAATATTGAGATCATAATTACATATATTGGATAATAACTTGACCCAGCATTACTTTGCCAGGGAAGATCTTTAATCCTTGAGTGAAAATCTAATCTGAATTTTCAGGATAAAATTATTGGTAAATTTTCTGGCAATATGAAAATATAAAGAAATGAAAGAAGCCAAAGTATAGGAAAAGAAGCAGACTTCTGAACATAAGCATTATATGTACACACTATTCACATGTTTTCTTTTGTTAAGTTGTTTTTGGCCTGTTTAAATAGTATCTATGGCATAAAAATGGTTTCTATGTTTTATATGCCATTTAAACAGTCAAACGAAACATTAGTCTTCAAGCCATTAGTTTTCTACTTCAGCCCTAACATTTCTCCATACAAAGCAAAAAAAAATAATTAAAATGCAAAACTGAACACAACTCGGTTGTAAAACACAAGACAAATATATACAAACAAAAACATGAAGAAAACAAAAATCTTCAAAAAAGAAAAGTTAAAATATAACAAAGAAAAATAGTTCAAAAAGTGACCTTCTCAACTGGTGCTTTATATAAAACTGGGACTAGAGAGATTCTGCACCGTAGAACACCATGTTGTAATCAGAAAAGACTTCAGACATCAATATAACTGTGACAGTATTATTTTTACTGTATGTAAAACATAGGGTTAAAAATCTATGGCACCATCATCTTGAAAATCTAATAAATAATGTAATCATTTATCACAACTTCAAAGAAAATGTTTTTTTTTTTGATAATCTGAATGTTTTTTAATGTAACATTGTGTACAGAGGTTTCATGAAAAACAGACTGTTTGTCAATTTTACTGAAATTTACTTGAACATCTCTCTGAATATGTTTGTACTGGTCAAAAAACAAATATGAATGAAATATCCCATTGATGTCTGAAGCCAATTCTGACCATAAAATGAACACATGATTGAACACAAACTGAATTTTATAGAACACATGACAGTAAAATAATACTGGAATAATCTAACTCATCAAAATAAAATGTGTAAAATTAGCAAATGTGTGGATAGAAAACAGCACTGATGTTCAGCACCCAACTGTATAAATACCAATAACTGTGTGCATCTTAACAAGACTGGATGGATCAATCAGACAGAAAGCACCAAGTATAAACGTATTGTTTCTTTATGCATAAGTCAGCACCGTAATTATTTATGATGTAAATGAAAATGCTGCCTCAGTCTCATTTAATTTTATGATTTAGAAAAAAGGTGAATAAAACAGTTTACTGCAAAATACTTTCAATATGACACATGTCTAAATAAGGACATCAGTCTCAGTCTAACAACCAAATATTATTAAATCACAAAAGTAAATTAAAACAGGTTTATACCACTGAAAATCCAAATATATAAACAAAAAAAAAATAAACTGCATTATTATTAATACAGAACTTGAAAAAAGTTTTACAATAAAATAATCTTCAGAAAAAAAATTAAAATGAAGGCCACATAAGGATCCTAGGATTCTATTAAAAATGTTCATTCAAAGGAACACTTTCTGTTTCTCATACTGCTTTTTTAGTATTTGAATTACGAACAGACATATAACCTAATGTTTTTTTTGCAACCTCAACCCCCTCAGATGTGTCCTTCTATAATGGAATGTTGTCGTATTGCTGTTTACCGTCATAATACCTCATTCTCATGTATAGCTGTCAGTCAAAACAAAATGTTGAAAGTGTTTTGCAGTAAACCACAGAAAGGCAATTTAGACAACACATTGGAATGTTAAAACAAGGCAGAGACAACATAGGAAAGAATGGGGAAGTTTGACATCATTAGACATGGCACTTTCTCTGTAAAAGCTGCATTTAACACTGTATCTAAGGCAGAGACCATGTCATATTAACTTAAACAAAGTATAACTTCATTATGTGGAAGAAAATATAACAAAGTAATGTCGTTTACTATGACAACACACCATGGTAATTCTGCCTAAGACATGACAAAATATATAACATTATCAGCAGTGGAATTCTCAAAGATTTTGGAAGATTTCATAATAAAAAAACAACCAATCAACAACTGGAATGTTAATTATCCAATCATTTGATTTTCTTATTAAATAACATAAAATTAAGTACAACATTTTACGATCATTTTGACACTAGCTCATCATTTACATCCTGTACAAGTAACTGTAGAAGGTAAGTGGAACGTATATTATATATCATACCCAATAAGTTCATATCAATATACAGTTTCATATTCAACCATTCAAAAATACGGACCTGTACAATTTTGACAAAGTTGGAAGTGACTTTCCAATTAAAGAAACTCAAAATTAGGGTACAATGTAGCTTTCATCCTGTATGAGAATGAAATGGCATACTCCTTTTTACCCAAACTATTTTTTCAATTAATCAGATAAAAGAGATTTCTTGGAAATTTTTGGTGTAACAATACAAGTTATAAAACCTTTTTTTGAACTGTTTAATTAAGAGAAAAATGTGTCCATTACAGTTTCTGTGGAAGACTACAGAATTCCCCTTATATAATTAATAAAACCTTGGGAAACAGATTGGCAGTAAATATTGGTAGAACTTTAGTTAGATATGATATATAACATGTAAAACACATCAGACTGTAGCACTAAACACAACAGCACTTAACATGTAGTATGTATAAAATATAATCTTTCTAAGTAACTCTCAACTGGAAGCTTTTAAATAAATATAATAGTGTAGGAGAATTGCAAAACAGGTTTCCTTACTTCAATGTGTAATAATCTTACTGACACACAAAAATAAAAATGATATGATTTCCAGTACATAAAAGTAATGACATCATCAAAGTAATGACATCACCAAAGTAATGACATCACCAAACAATCTTATCGGTATATGTAAGTCACAGAGATACAACATTTAAAATCAATCCAGGAATATGGTAAAAACTTTTGAGGAATATCTTTGGAAGACTAGAAAATTAAATGGAAGCAATATACTTTTTGGCAGTAAATTATTGCAGAAATTTAAAATCTCGGATTCATACATAGAGATACTTAGAAAGATTAGAACACATAAAAATGTGACATCACAAAATAACTGTATAAAACTATATAGCACATGAATATATATCTTCTTCACAACCGTTTTCACAACAACACACATAAATTCTATTCAAAATAGTTTACTATAGGAATGTGGATAAAAATAAACACATTTCAAAATATCTTTGGTTTCATGGACAAACCATTCTCTTTATATGATGATGAAAATGAGAAAATCGGTCTTCGACCAAATGAAAACATCAAAATGAACTCATATGGGCTCTCCATCAAAATGTATATTATTTTGTGATTATCTGTAGTGCAATCATCCTAGAATACAATGTTACAGGTAACCACTGAACAATTAGTTTTCAGTCAGAAACAAACTGTTTATGTTGAAATAAATAGTAAATACCTTTTGTTATATTACCATCCAAAATCTTTTGAGATATAAGGAATTTGGAGATAAGAGGTGTAAACATGATGTAAAATCTTATGCAGGGAACTACAATTAATTCTGACATATCAGGAATTTTGAGACAAGTAAAGACTACTAAATGATTATTTATGGATGATCATGAACTGTTTCTAAGAAGATTGCACTACAGAGTAATGTACAAGGCCTTGCCTATGGCACAAGTTTGTTGATATGTGACTGGACAATGATTATATAATTATTGCACTAAGCAATTCTCAGATAACAGATGGAGACAGGTTTTTAACATCCTCCCTGTTACCATGGTAACCTCAGTCACTCATTCCTTCATCCTGAATATTGCTTTGGATTACATCGTGTAAAAGTTCGTCCACTGAATCTCCTTCAGCACTAATGCCCTTTTCCTCAAAATTAAGATTCGGCACCAGAATACTAAGCATGCGCACTACATTGTGACGCAACATTTTTAGCTTCATGGAGTGTGCACAGTTGTCGCATTCTGCTGCTCCAGAACACAATTCTCCATTCTTTGTGATGTTATTGCATTCTGATGATGACTTCGGTGGTTTTTTGGTCAGGTCGATAGCACCATGATTTTCCTCATTGGTTATGTTACCATTGTTGATTTCTTGGAGTGGTCGCTGGACCTTGTTGTGGGACACCAATGACAGAGGAAATTCCTCTTCTTGTTGACGATGAGAAGGTGACATATGAATACCATTCTGTAGGAATGGTGACATCTGACCCAGGCTGTTAGGACTAGATTTTGGCAGGTTTGCTAGATGCTGCTGGGCCATATGAGAGAGAAACTCTTTTGGCGATACATTTTCTGACTTGATATTTGGCGAGTGCTGCTGCCCTGGTGACAGATGAAGGCCATGATGCTGTGGGGATGGCATCATCATTGGCAGAGGAATGTTTGACTGTGACATCAGTAATGACTGTGGATTCTGTGTCGGTGGGACCATTGTGGGAGGAGAGGACATTTTATACATAGACACATCTGGATTTACATGTGTTAAGTAACCCAAGCCTCGTGGTGACCGATTTCTCTTCTCTTTAATGTAATATGACATAATTCCGTCGTGTTTGTTGATGATATGACTTTTAAGACTGTGACTCTGACTATATTGTACTCCACAGGCTCCACAGATATATGGACGTTCTCCTGTAAATTAAGAACAAAAAACATTTACTCCATAGTTACACAGACATTCTCATGTAAAATAAGTACAAAAACAATTGCTTAGACTGAAGATGTAACCCTGTATTGCTTAACTGGAATTCCACTATCTTTCTATTTCCTAGATTTAAAATTAAACTGTGAATGTCTTTTCATAGAGGATTTTTAAACTTTATCCAATCAGAAACCATAATGGTTAGTTGCCCGATTGAAACTTTATCCAACCAGAAACTATAATGGTTAGTTGACCCTCTCGTGGATGTCTAATACCAAATTTCAATTCAACTATCCCAGCAGTTTCAGAGTATTTTTTACAACACACAATACATACAAATCTTATATTTACGTAAATAAAAACTGTGTTTCTATTACTTACATGTTTGTTTAATTTTGCAGTAGTTTCAATATTTATAAATACTTAAGTCTAATTCTGTTCATTGTTTTTTGGACATATACTTAAAATTTTGTTTAGTTTTCCTTTTCAGTTCAAATCACCTTGTCAAGGCAGAGTTATCTCCCATTGCACAAAAACATTCAAATTTCCTTGCATCTTTAGTTGATGATATGGAATAAGTTACAGAAAATTTAGTTTCCTCAGTTCTTAGTTTTGGACCCAATTTCAGCTTCAAATGTTGTTTTACACTAAAAAATGTGTTGAATGAGCCACACCAAACATGCCATTTGCAATTCCAACTACTTAAATATTTATTGGATTCTATTCACATCAACTTCATTTCTATGTACGCCCAACTCAAAAAAAAAATGACACATTATTATAGAACAATCTGATGCTAACAAATATAAGTTCCATTTTATATGTTGCCTTTCCTTTCATTTGGACAAAATCTTAAAATAAATATAAGTTGAAAATACATAAGGCTGGATTATGGTACAGTTTAAATCCACTTGTACTATCAACTACAGACTTACCTGTATGTATACGTAGATGTACGTATAAGTTACTTTGGTGCTTTGTTGTATAGGGACAGTGTGTACATTTGAAGTACATGTCTCCGTTTCCAGACTCCGACTTCCTTCGTACAGGTCCTTTCCCTTGATGTGTGTTATCAATGTGATTTTCCAAATTTTTTTGGCGTCGAAATGTTCTCTCACAATACTGACATTTTAAGTAATCTTTTTCAGCAAGATCTTGTGGAGAAGAAAACTTATTTTTGTCCAAGAATGGATTAAGAAAGTTTGGTGGCAGATGATGATCAAGAGGCCCTGGAGGGAATGGAAACATCGGGAGACCACTGAATGCACCATGTAACCAATTCCCATTTAGTTTGTGTTGAGTTGAAAAATCAGCAGATTTATCGTTTGCCATTTCAGCTATTTTCTCAGCAATTTCTCTTTCATGTCCTTCAAAAATATTTCTGTTTTCTTGATCTTCACTGTTTGTTGGCGATTTACGATTGCCATTGAATTCAGCAGATTTTTCTGGACTTTTGATTCCTTCTCTATGTCCGTTAAGCATTCTTTCATCCTGATTAAATCGTTTCATTAAATTTTGGCACACATCACCATCAACTTCATCATTCCCATCCATTTTATTTTCATTTTTTAAGTCAATCATCAGACTATTAGACATTTCCTCGTCTTCACTCTCACCGCTATAATAACCATTTTCCCCATTTTCTACCTCCTTCATACGTCTGACTATATCCTCCAAAGTCTGTTTTCTCCTTGATCTATTTTTATCTGGTGTGCCAATCTGAGATTCTGTCGAGCTGCAGTCTTGTTCCATAGGATCGGAATCCATTGCTTCCTCTGGGCTCAAATTTGGTGGACTTGCATTTGAATTTCTTTCATGATATAAACTTTCTTTTGGCACTTCTATATTTGGTGGGTTATCTGGACTAGGAGTCATTATACTCTCTGGTGGTAACAGTTTATAGTTTTCTTCTGAAATGTCTTTTGATTCTGAATCCATCATTTTGAATTGCTGTGATGACGAAATTGTTGTGTCTGGCACAACTGCACAGTGTGACTGAAGGTCAACAACCATTTTTGATGAAAAATCTTGTTCTGGTGGAGGACTTGGATTGGCTGCGAAATTCTTTGTTGCATATAATAGTGTCTCACATTCCATTATAGACTGACATCTCAATGGATTGTTGCTTCATCTAGGCACATAGTCCTAAAAGAAAAACAAGAAAAGAAATTGTTAAATTCTGTATACAAATATTTATTGGTTCTCATTTATAGAAAAAGAAATAGTTATCACTGAATTCAACAGGAACGTCTTCCTATTACAAGATACTATCTACCTTTATTCTATGCATTAATTATGTGTAGTTAAAAAAACAATTTTCAAGATTTTTGTGTGAGTATTGGAACTACAAATATAATTCCACAGGATGCTTTTTTGAAAACTACAAATCTAAGCATCTTCAAAAATAAGAAATTATCAATAATCCACAAAACAGAATCACTAATATCCATAAAAATTAATCCACCACATCATAGTTAAATTACAAGAGAAGAACTGACATTGCATATCAAGGCAAATAAAATGCCAGGGTTCAGAACCTCTTATTGCCTTCCATATATATACTATAGATAATATAAGGAAACATTAACAAATTTCTCCAGGTATATCACAAGGTTTCAATTTCATATGTATTATTTACATTAGATAAACCATTCTATTTCCTGTCCTAAATTATTAACAATGTCAACTATGAACTGCAAAAATAAATTGCAATTTGGATGCAGAATATGGCTTCAGACTTCCGAACGTCTATAATTAACGCTTTGCTTCAGTAATATACAACTCTTAACTCCAGCAACTAAGTCTGCACATTTCCCTAAAGTTGGTGCAGCTAAGAATAATGGCAAAAACACAATACATGGCCAATCTCATTTATTTTTTTTTGATATCCAGTTTTGTGTGAAATTGGAAGAGTAATTTTGTCATCATAAACAATAATGGTTGTTTATTGGATCTATGAAAAATAGTTAATGAGGGCTAAAGAAGTGAGAAATGATATCATCTTTAGAATGAGCAATGAAGTCCCAGACAGACACCTCATCGAAAAAAAAATACAATTAATGATTCATAGATAGGTAAATTTAAATCTATATTGATCATTTTTACCATTTATGGTACCGCCTAGTCTATTTTTATTAGTCATGAGAAAGTGACACATATAAACAAAGATTTCCTTCTATACGTAACTTTCAAATACTGTTATAAATTCATTTTCATGGTCATTCATATAATTCAGTAGAAATATTTTAAATTGTATCATTGTACTAGAAAGATAATTAACTTATTTTTCCACACATTTTAGAATTGTTTTACATAAGATAATGATAAATGGACATTTATTAGTACTTTTTGTACCCTGGAAAAAGTTTCCTTTACCAGAAGTTTTTATCTTTAAGCAACTCTAAGAAAAATTAATAAACCTGCCTCACCAGTATAGTACAATAAATGATCTTTTTGTAGATATTATATAATCTTCTTGGTAAAACATTAAAAGGTTTGGTTTCACAATAAGCTATATTTTGTTGGTATAGGTAATCAGAGGTAAAGTTAACCAGAGAACCATAGACCTTCAACAGGACAACTGGCAATAATCACACCACAGAACTGTGTTACCGTTAACAGTTACCTATACCAGTGGGCCAAAGAAGTCCTTCAATAGATTTTGTATTTTCCATTTAAAATATATCCTTACAACAAGTGTCAATTATATAACCACATTTTCATAATCCAATAAAATGGATCACTACAAGCTTACAATCTTCAGCTTATAATTAATACAAGTCAGATACAAGTCCGCTGCACTTTCTGTAATAAGTCACATGACATTTAAATTTCTTTACAATTCCACACATAGTAAGAAAGCTAAAAGCACATTCATTATTTATATTATACTGTCTTAACAAATCCTCAACTGTATATTTAAATATAATTATTCTCCACTAACGATGCACTAAAATAACACCAATTAAAAACATCATTATCACAACCTTCTACCTTATACTATTCAACTCCTTTTACAATAATTTACAAGAAATCATTAAAATCGTTAACAAAACTTACAAAATGAGTTTTTGTTTAAAGTCCTGCAGCTAGCGTTTTTACACACAATAACAGCATCGCTCATCTTTATCTGAACTTAATAAGAGAATTACGTAAATGTCATCTTTTAATTCTTGTTTTGTTCCAAGCTATGTTCTTGGAAACTTAATTCAATATAGAAGCATATATGTCAATAGATATTACTGTGTATTGATTCTTTCATATTATTCCATAAATCTATCGAGAACGGTGATAAAACAGAAATATAACCGAATCTGAAGATAATTACACCTCATTTGCATAAAACAAATTAAATCCTACGTATGTGAAGTATATATCATCTCAGAAATCAATTACATCTAAAATTTCAATATCGTATTTTAAATCGTTTCCAATGAGAGAAAATGTTGTTATTTCTAATTAAGTATCAATCATATGACGAGGGTCCAATAGGTGTCAGGCTCCCAACTTAAATGCCATTCAATTGCTTTTCCAATTACGAAAAGCAATAGTTCTATATTTGAAAAGCTATAAATAAGAATTGAAGATTAATTTTTTTTTAGTATCAACATGTCAACTCAGAGTGATATTTACAAAACACTGACTGTACACGTAATTCCAAAATAAGAGTTACCTTTCTTTGACCAATTCATGTTTCGTCAATTTTACATTTACATCTAAAAACTATATTATCCAACAACAAGAAACTAAAAACTTACTTTATACAGATGTTTTTGATGAAAAAAACAACATAAACGATCTCAGTCAGTCTCAACTTCTACATACAATATCTATATCATTTTGAAAGGCATTAAAAGGTAAGCTTTTTTCAAGAAATCATTCTGGGAACCTCAAGACATAAACTATCCAGTGACAATTCAAAAATTCTTATCCTTACTTTTCTAACACTCTTCAAAGATTTGACTCTTGTTGAAACCTTTATGGAAGCTAGAACATTCAAATTAATCCCTCTGTACAATATACTTCTGACATTATATTTATACCTCTCAATATGCTACTCATGCCCTCTTGGGAGCCTCAAAATTCTACCTATCACAATAAATGTCATGTCTATATAAAACAATGTATTTGTGTTTTATTTCTGCATCACAGCATTCAATTTTCGTGTGGATATTAAAAATCAATCATTTCAATATATTTTCACTCCAATAAATATCCTGTTTTAACAAGAGGCAAATGCAAATAAACCAGATGAGATAAATCACACATTTATAAGACATTAACTTACGGATGGCAAATATGATAGATATTTTACACAGAAAGCCGATCCGCGTAAGCGTACACTCGGTAAACAAGATATAATGATCATAAATTTTTATCGTCTAATCACCATGGTTTTTATTTAACTTCCTATACCAGAACGGCGGATATGTAAAATTTTGATGGCAGCGACTGCATAAAATACATTATATTTTCCACGATTGAAATCCTGTAATTCCTAAGGGTATATTTTATATACAAATTTAATCTTCTATTTACAATGGTTCATATAAACTGCTGAATATAATGTTAAATAGATCCTGATTAGAATTTTTTTTATCATATTTAGAAGCAATTTGATTAATTAAATTCTGACAATGCCCACAGCAAGAAGCGATGGATTACTGTTACTTATGTGTCATACAAATATATTACAACTGCAATGTTATCTATATAAATACATGTTCATTTGCCAGTATTTTAGCTAAAATAATTGATAGTTGTAAAATGTTTAAGGATGGTTCTGGATTACAGCTTTGGCTTAGAACATTTCTGGTTTCACTACTAGTGAAACATAATTATAGAACATTTCTTGCTTCACTACTAGTGAAACATAATTATAGTACATTTCTGGCTTCACTACTAGTGAAACATAATTATAGTATATTTCTGGCTTCACTACTAGTGAAACATAATTATAGTACATTTCTGGCTTCACTACTAGTGAAACATAATTATAGTACATTTCTGGCTTCACTACTAGTGAAAAATAATTATAGAACATTTCTTGCTTCACTACTAGTGAAACATAATTATAGTACATTTCTGGCTTCACTACTAGTGAAACATAATTATAGTACATTTCTTGCTTCACTACTAGTACTGCAGTCTTTAATGAACACACTAATAAAGTAGAATTATTAAGAAAGCCAATTTATTTTTTAAGTTTCTGGGTCAAGCTTGAATTATGAAAGATTTTATTTATATCTATAACCATATATAATTTCTAGGCAAAAGACAATACATAAAAGCATTTAACTTATTTACAAAGACCAATTATTCAGCTTCCATAAAAACATCAATTAAGATCTCTATTTTTCAATCTATTTGTAATACAAAACCTACATCAAAATATAGATAGCACAATCAATAGAAAAAATGGCTTCAAAATCAATCACTTCTTACTTTTATCTAAATAATTATGAGTAAAGTAGACAAACACCACGGCCTATCAAATTACTATTTGTTTCTGTAGTATCTTGGAAACAAAGCCTATACTATGTACATACATACAGGCTTGACTCAAAAACGCCATATGTTATAAAATTTGGGCAGATGTCATTCTTCTAATGTTCTGTCAACACACATAGATAAATTTTCAATCCCAAGACCAATCACTGGGGTATAAGATACAGATCCCACCTGCATTAACTGGATAGATTTATAGGACTGATAGATAAACACAAACATCTGCTCAGTTCTCTAAAATAAATTGTCAATATCTACCTGAGTATATATTTGTACAGGTACAGGTAATTCAGATAACAACTTTATTAAGTATCATCAAATCTACCAATGGTCTGAAATTTTGATTCGTGACCGGGTCTTTTGGGACGCTACTTAAATATTATGATTCTATCTATTATAACCTTTACCACATGAAAGGTCTACATTCTAAAAAGATTTATGTGGTTTTAATAAAGGCTTTTATTATACCATTAATGATAAGTTGGTGAAGTGTGCCTCGTTTTCCTGGATACTACTTAAGTACAAATAGTTTGTCAACATCTAAAGGGACCATTATAAACTTACAGTAATGTATAACAAAGCCACACATCTGTGGTCTAATTTTAAAACCATCAATAATATGTCAGATGACAGCTTAATTTGGTCCAGTTTGTAAGTGACTTTTGTTTGGTCCAGTATGTTATGTTGCATACAAAATTAAAATCTTTTCTGTTATATAATGATCTAGGTATTACAACATCGATTTCCTCTGTCTTTTTATCTCTTTGTGAAATCCCTGATAAGTTATAATGACTCTGGTATCTATGTATCATAGGCTGTGGTTTAGACCATTGATTGCCGGGACGCTACTTAATATTCTGTCAATATCTACCTGTGAGTGTAGGTACTATATACTTAACAGGTAGTTGTCTGTGGTAATGACTTTATTAAGCTATCATCAACGACGTGAGCCCCAGGGATGTTATACAAAATGGCTGATATTGACAGCTAAAGGATAACAATCTTTGAATAATAAAATGATTTAACAGAAAAAGTTTAAATTAATCTGAATCTGCTATCATCAAGGGATTTGGTCAATTGAATTTCTAAAATTATCTATTTAAATCAGAAATAGCTGTTAAAATTAATCACTTTACTATATACAGCAGATTCTGCTTTCAATATGCTATTTGTACTTTTATTAAAACTGACAAAGTATCTAATATTGTGTTACAAATCACAATTTAGTGGAACATTGGTAGCTTGGATGTAAATTACTCAAACTCTATAGAATTTCTAATCTTTTGACCACTGATTACTTAATCATTTTTAGTTGGACCCCTTGTATTTCTAGGATTCCTTTTGATATTTTTTTAATTTGCAGTTCAAAGTTTAGTTTTCAACATTTTAAGCCTTGGGCACAACTGAAACAAATTAGTGAATTGTGCATCAAAATTGGTATCATAGAATTTATTACACTTTCTATAACCATGAGTTTCAAAGGAAAAGTTTTATTAAAACTATCTGATTGAATGATTATTTCACTAATAGGGCATCTCTTTTGTTCATAGTTACTCTAAATAGATCTACTTACTATAAATCTTATGCCTAACATTTTTTAAGAGTTATCCCCCATTTAACTAAAAGATATAAATTATACTAGACTACTTGACAAGATAATATACAGCTCAAGAATGATGTCACAGTGATATCATGCAAATACAGTTAACACAGAAAATAGCTTAAAAAGATTAACTTCCCAATACCAAAACTCTGCAAACAAAAATCTTACCAAAATTTGAAGGTTACATAAACTTAAAAACAATACCTATTTTTACTTTCTTGAACATTTTGACATAATTTATTATGTACAACTCTTACGAATTTCAGTAGGAAAAAAATGTGACAAATCATTTTTATAAAAATTAAGTTACACCAGATTCAACAATTGAAAGTTTTCTTTAAAAAAAAATGTAGCCAAAAATATTCAAATTATTTAAAATTTTATTCAAACTTTAAATCTGACATCACTAACTTGTACATTTGTGAACTGTTAATTACAGACACGATTTTGGTTTCCTTTTTGAATAAAAAAAAATAAATTTCTTATTGAAATCTATGTACCATTTTTTTCTAAAATCAATGTAATTTCATCCTTTAATCAATATTTCAGTAGATAAATTTGTCAATAAAATCTTTTTTATCTGTTGACATACATATTGATCAGATATATAAATGGACTTACAAATGATGATACTGCTGCTTCATTCTCAAGACATCCCAGGACGTTTAATGATTTGATAAAACTTTATTGTCAACTATAAACGTTTAATATTGGTTATAAATTACAGATATGAAATTGTGTATATATCACTTCTATTGTTAGATATTGACAAGAGACGCGTGACTGCGATAAAGATACACTCCGCTACCATAGTGACGAGTGCTTTTCTTACATCAGTTTTCTGTCTTCTTGTTCATTTACATACATATAATCATTTTTGAACGAGGCAGGTGTCTATGTACTCGATATAAAATTAACTGAGAATATTACCACAATATGTACTACTTATAAAACATTGGAGACAATGGCCAGTAATCCTTGGACCTTGTATAATACTTAGTCAGGAAGTGTCTATGTAAAATGAGTTTTTGTCTAGATTTGATTTGTAACAATTGTTGTCATCAATTTAGTCCTTATAATGGAAATTGAAGAGATTTAGAGGAATTGATTTATATTTGAGAACACCTGCCGATCTCGTCCGTTGATTATCATCGTCATGTTCACATCATGTGACTCATTTCTTTGACTATAAAATAATCTTATTACATTGTATTCTTTTTTACATCCTATATTTATATACAGAGATCAATAATTTCAATATTTATCAGCTAACGGCAGGCACCGCCATGCAATTATGATTACTTCATTCAATGTTGAACAAAGAAAGCCAGAATATTTAATTTCTTCATGAAGCAATGCCTTACAATGAAACACGTATATTATTTTCGTTGTAAAATTACGGTACAATAGCGATGGAGTTGCAGAGCTTGGATTTTAATAATAAAAGTTGACACATCCATTTATGTAGTCATCACGGTTTCTATGACAATAAACCTCACCACTAAAACACATCGTTCTGTAAACCAATAAATATTTCACAAATTTAATTTGATAGTTTAGTTCAATTCAATGCATATTAAGTATGTTACAACTTTTCACGTCTTTTATAAATTGGAAAATGAGTTTTTGACATAAGAGAGAAATAATCACTTAACGGATTATTGGCCTTCAAACAAGGGGGTTTCCAGAATTTACACCAACACTTCTAGTAATGTTTACAAAAACAATAAAAAGAGAAATAGGGAAGACGATGGGTAAGGACTGATTAGAGACATGAGCAGATGTGTGAATTTAACCATAATAAATCTGTATTGATCCGTTTATTCTACTGTCCTAACTTGATTACCGCCTATCTATTGTTATATTCTTAATGAAAATAATGATGATAAATTATCCTTTGTGTTTTCAAATCACAGTAAAATACATCGTGTTAACTTTTTAATATCAATCGGCATAAAACAATCATGTATGCGAACATACATATTTACATAGTCATTGTACAATCAATTATATATGGAAGGGCGTAGATGACGCAAATATTCCATTAATACAGATTAAAGGGTATTATTTCAAACAAAAATCAATTATTTATTTATACTTTTAGAAAGAATGATAAAATAATTTGAGATGGTAATATACAGGAAAAGAATTCCGATTTCAACCAAAAAAAATTCCTGAGACAAAAGATTCAGTGTGGAACCATAAAAATACTGATAAGAAATTTAATTAAAATATAAGACAGACAATTAAAAACAAATGAAAATTTATAACACTTGTAGTTAAAAACACTCTAATTTTTCAATAGTAATTAAAGGGTCCAAAAGTTAAAATGCTAAAATCTCGAAAGTTTTTGCCAATTTGAACCAAATAATATTGTTGCCATTTTGATGAAAATCTTTGAGAAGAAAACTAGTTATGGTTTAACAGAAATCGCCAAACAATACTAAGTCATACTGTAAATAATATAGTTCCATCCTATTTACATTTGTAACCTCTGTAGCAGCATATGATATTAAAAATTAATGTTTATCTGTATCTTAAATAAAAAATGATATATTTTCTAACTTTCTCTTCAAACCATGTAAACTTATTCTTGACTCTATAAAACTCAACTTCCAAAGTTCTTTAAAACTGCTTCCATTGCAATTTTCCCAAATAGTCAATTGTATGAAAGTGAAGAAAATATAATATCCTTATAATATAAAATTACTATGAATAAAAACAGTTGGTGCCAACATGCAATAAAGAACAGCACATCTGATCAGTGAAATATCAATGGACCAACGATAGGTTTTCTGTTCACAGAAAGAAAGAAAACAAAAACTAAAAATACTTCAGTTGAGGAAAAAGGGGGGTTTGAAAAAAGTAAATAAGATAAAACCATGCAAACCTTACAACAAATCCCACATGGTAAAACTCTTCCACAATAAACATCATTCCTGTTATACTTATATTTCAAACCCAAATTTTTGTTACGGTGTGCATTATAAAAAAATATATTAAGAGTAGGCATAAGTTTGGAGATAAAAAAAAAATGAAAAAGAGAAAACTTTGATAATAATTTTTGATAAAAAGGAATCCAAATCCATTTGCACCCCTCCTTAATCACAAATGCCAGTATTTGGTTATTTTTTTCCAATGAAATATTTGTAAAACATTGAAAAAAACTTTAAGTTATCGCTGTATAGTGAGCATTGTTTAATTTTCTAAATAAAAGGATATTTAAAGTAGAATTAACATCAGCTGTTTGCCCATCTGTCAACAAAAAAGGTTCACCTTTGTCAGTGGTTGTCAGTGGTAAATAATCTATATATATTACATCATAAATTTACAAATAAACAAAAAAATCCTCCTTTTTAATAAAATTCAATAAAACCCCAAAAATAAATCTTTAATTGAGGAATTTGACACATATTTTGATTGTTTATAATGCATAAGCATAAGGTACAGGGTACTGGTATATGTTTCTATCAAATGAAATACTATAAATTTAAGTTGATGGGATACAAATATTCTTTTAGCTTACAGTTGTATACCTTATGGCAACCTTTAACATGAAGAACAGCAATAAAAACAATGTTCAATGATTTTTGTCATGGTTTACTTTCTCATATAAAAATACAGCATGCTTTTCTCATACAGATTATTTAAAACAAAGGCGATTATTATTCACAAAGACAAAAAGTCACTTTCATTACATGTTGACATCTTTGGTTTTTTTTTAAAGATCATTTAAATAAAATTATTACTTTCAGTTTATCTATGTATTCTGAATAAATAAAAAAACCCTTTATTTACTAATACATAATTTGTCATTGTTTCTTTTATTTTCATAAATGTAAGAAACAAATTACGATTTTCTTTACAAAACTTTCTGCTCAATGATAAGTTTAATACTCAGATACTATATATATATGTATATATATATATAAAATATATATACATATATATATATATAAACATGTATAAATCTGTAACGTTTTCATTCTAACTTCAAAGACTTACCCTGTTCAGTATATCTCCATCTTAGCATAAATGTGTGGTTTTTTAAACTAACAAATCACAGTAGTTTACCTTGAATGAAATAGGTCTGCTTTAAAGTTAAAAATTTATTTACACATAAATAACTGTTAAAAACTTCACTATTATAGTTAAATTTGTACAAATTTCATTCATTCAATAAGTCAGCTTTACTCAAGTGTAACAAGCTAACAATTGGTGGATTACAACAATCACTTGATTCCTAACTTCTGTAATCCTCCTATTCATATTGAAATAAATATACATGATTTAACATCTGTCGGTGTCATTTTTGACTTTTAATTTCTTTAAGTCCTATTGCGAGATGACCTTTTGCCACAACGATGACCGTAACCTTTACTTGACCACAGGTAACTAATAAGACGCAAATCTTTCCCTCGTATTACGTAACAATATCTTTTGTATAGTTTAGTAGATGCTGATGTCCATCGTTACTATGTATAGACTATGCCATAGTTACCTCCCCTGGTGTACTTGTACAACAATAGATGACACTGACCATTCATCCCGTCTTATTGTAATCTTTATTACAGAACGTACCCAGTTAGCATTTAACCTGTAATAGACCTTATCAAATAATTCAACAAATGAAATTTCGATTAATTTAAATTGATGCGAAACCAAGTGAAGGGTTATTTACCTAGACAGAAATATGCTTCTGAAAATGAAAAAGTCACAAAACAGACGTCAATCATCTATTGTCAATCTACTGTCCACAAAAACGTCTGTAAGAAAATACTAGGTCAATTCTGAATACTAATTTAAACAGATAAAATATACCTTTTGATATCACACTCCAGGGGTATTTGAAAATTAAAATTTGTCACTGTAATTACAGGTATAAACTATGTTTAACTGTGACTAATCATAGTAACTTCATACAACAAGTCAAAAGTTTATATTCCTTCATTACAAGACATTTTTAGACAACTATTCTTAAAAAAAAACTCTGAAGGTTACTGTTGTTATAATGAAAAAAAATATTCAAGAGAAATAAAATCCATGAACATCCAAAAAAAAAAGTAATGATTTGACTACTAAAATTATTGGTCCTGTACTCAATAAAAAGTGTTGAACAGGTTTGTATCTGCCTTTTAATATTTAAAAAGGAAATAGTAGTGACAAATTCTATCAGGTCATTCCACAACTGCAAGTCATTACCCTCATGAGTTAATCTCTCCATAGAAAACTTTTCTGTTTATGGGATCATTAGTTTCAAGTGGATATGGCTGTTTTAGAGGATTTGTGGAATTATGAATTTATGTGGATGAGTTAGTTTCCACTAGACACATTATGGCATTGAATTATGGTTTTCTTGCAGGTTTTGAGACAATATGGATGCCAATCTAATTCATTAATTACACATATGGTTTTTGAGTTATATTTTTAGTCATGAATTTCAGTATTCAACAAATGCATATTGTTGCTTATGTTAGAAAATTACTTGATACAACAAAATTTCCCTGAAGACAAAAAAACTGATACCAAAATCATTACATTAATCTACAGTACATAAAATCTGTATTGTCATTTACTGAAACCTATTTTCCAGATATAAGGAAGATGTTTTTATTCTACAGCTTTAAATTAAAGTCATTAAATCATCAAGAAGACTTTTTATATTTACTTCAGATTCTGGAATTTCCAAAAAAAAACAACATTCTACTGAAACTATAACTTTTCATTAAGCGATAAGATTCAATCAAGAGCTGCTTAACTTGTACATAGCGGGTTACAAATTATACAAAAGCCAAAATTATAACTCAGTGTTCTACAAAAAATCAAGATTGATCACCTAATGATAATTCAATTAACAAATTATGTAACGCTTTAACGATTAGATTTAAAAGTAAATCTTTAACTTGTGATTACAATTACTTAAGAATACCATTGGGAAAAAGAAATAACGTCAAAGTTAATTCTTCGTCTTATTTCTTAATAAACCATTCAAATTTAAAGTTTAAATTGTGTTATGTCACTATACTTTTAATAAGATCAAATCTGATTCTCCTATTTGATAATGATTTACTATCTCTATAATTAGACAAGGAAATATTGCTTAACTACACAATCCTGTTACACTATCATCAACAAGCAAGAACTGGTGATTTAAAATTAGAAGTTACTCATTATGGCATGGACTCATTGTGACCCTTATATGAGGAACAGTTTTTGTTTAGTACAAAAGGGATGTGGGGTAAATTTCCATTTGAGAAAAACCCATATTAAGCAAATACCTAAAAATCACAAAAAAGGAGCCCCATTCAGCCTTCAACATTTAAAACACAACAGTCTGTACGTCTATGCATGACGATTATGGAAATGAAAGGATATGGGATATATATCACACCAAAATATTCATAATCAGACATGACAATTGTTTTTGTATTGGTCTTCAATAATGAACAAAGGGCCATAACAACAATTTGTAGACCTATCTTAGCAGTTATCATGAAACTATGCCTTTAGCTGACCAATATAGCCTGCCCAATACTGTTTTCGATAATTTGGTCAGTAGCCCAATATAGTCTCGTGGTACCCTTGTCCTCACATTTAACAATATTTTGCATTGCGTTCTGGTTCAATGTGTTTATGACATCATGTTTTCCTAGATAAATCGCCAAAAACGGCCTTTCTCCAATTCAGCTATAATTTTTCCATTCTTTGCCTTATTGCTCAAACAGATACGTGTAAACCTCGCATTTCTACCCGTTTCTAAGGCCCGTACAAATATACATTATATTTTCTGACAATGTACATACATTGTATATATACATGGCATAACTGTCTGAATGGTGGCCAACTTTTGTGATTTTTTGGTATTTGGTATAATTGGATTTTATTTCATTTGCCTTATATCCCTTTTGTACTAATGTACTGCCTATATAACAACAAAAGAGATATCAGTCTATCTAGGTCTGCCAACCCTCTAAACATGTCCAGCTGTCCGAAGTACAACCAAACATACCTTTAACTTCAATATAAATGTACACTTTTTTTTTTTAAATCAAATAAATCCTGTTAAATATTATCAAATTAACATCTACAGTTATTCTGATTCTACAGAATCTCTTTAAATTTAATAAAGACAGAATTCTATGAGTTAATTTTGTGTCATGTTGTACTTGTATTAATGCAGATAACTTAAGGTTATATAACAGCAATGTAAAAATACAGCACATCTCATAATAGGCTCAGTTATGTACTTAAAGTTTAAACATGTCACAGAGTTGATCAATGAAACTCTTTAAGCCATATAGTATTGTAACTGTTTGTCAAGATTTTAAATAAAGCAGATCCTGATGTTATTTATCTTAAGCAGTAACATATTCTTACGATTCCTTGCATGATCGCACGATGATTTAATTGGATTTAAGAACTAAAAGAGCAGTGAAACCCGCTAAGTGATACAAAATTTTAATAAACAACATTGATGAAAATGATAAATGCATCTTCATTTCATAGAATTGTAGGACAATTAAATAGGGGAAGTTACTTTAACATTTATAGAATTATGTAACCATGGTAACAAAAGCGGAAAACTGTGGGTCTGAGAGTTAAGGCAAACAATTTATTATAGTTGACAGTTTTCAAAAATGGTCAACCAAAGGTCCCAGGTTCCTATATACTGCTCATCCTGTATCCATGATCATAAAAACTGAGTAAATAAAACAGAAATATGATTATGATTCCTTCAAAGAAAGTTACCTAAATGTTTGGTGTGCTGTTAATACCTATTTTGAGAATTGTTGTGTCTTTCCAAAGTTTTGGTAACCAGCAAACCATGACATTTAGTATTTTGATAATTAGAAAGGTAATATTCTCCATGTATTTTAGATATAGATAACAATGTAATGCTACAAAATGGCCAAGTATAAATAAATGAAATTTTGTTAGTGATAAATCTAAGCTAATGTCTTGTTAAATTCCTGCAATGTCAAATTTTCTCTCTTTTCAAATGGCCCCTTGTTGGCCGATCAGGTAAAAAAAGGCTTTCATGTCCATCGTACCTATACCAAAACAATTTGTCTTTAACAATACCTGGTATTATATGCGATTTCACATAAACATCACAAACCCTCATAATATGGATGGACAAATTATTTCCACTAAAATTCATATCTTAAAAGCTTTTCCAATAATACACAAAGTAGTCAGCTTCTAGCTAAACAGAAATTACAAATTACTGGCAGAGTTCTAGTTTAATTAACTTGTTTTAATTAAAAGTTTACAATAGTTATAGATTTTTCTAACTGATGTTTTATTTCACATCAGAAGTTAACAAACCTTATTTTGTTATAATTAAATCATAGGATCTGTAACAATGACAATCATAACCAATACACAGAATTATCTTAAGATACAGAATTTAATTTATTGATTTATTTAAATTTTATCCAATTTAACTCCTAAACAATCTTGAATTCCCTTGATAAATATGGCAAAAAAGTAGTTTAATCAAATCCTACAATTTTGAACCTATCCAAAGATTGGAGCTTGACCTTTGACTTCCCAAGCTGTCATTCAATAAACTGAAAATGAAGATAATTTTTATACTATCAGAACTTCACTTATACGTAATTCTGTATTATTATTTTACTTAATGTACAAATATCAAAATAGTGAACTACTTGTATTAGAAATACAAGGGAATTTAAATGCCAATAAAAACAATATACAAAACAGTCCGTTCTTAATGGTGTAAGTTAATTTTCATATTTACTTTGACTCTGATTTATACCATGAAATCACTGATCATTGTTTTATGAGTGGTCCTATTTATTTTGTATGTCTACTTTTTTTAAAAAAAAAAACCTCAATTTAAGTGTAATTATGCAAGATAAGAAATTCAGAACATAAAAGTTCCCTGGTTTTCAGTTTCACATACAAAAGTTCAAAGCTCATTAATTCTCATTTATTAGACCATTCAATCAATAACTGGACACTTTCGATGTAAAATTCTTCCTTTTAAACATTTTAAAATTTAATACTTCTAGTCATATTATTGAGATTTGTTTTTAAGTAATAATTGCAATAAATGCAGCCTGAAACTCTGAAGTGTGTGTCATGTGATTTATATATAACCTGACAACAACCGTAATATTATCTATATATACACCTATATCTAAAATTAACCGCGTATTTCCTTTAGATACTTAAAGACTTTGAGAAAGGTCAATATAAATATACGCAGCCCAACCCCTATGTAATCTAAATATCAAACTATATTTTGAAATGATATAAGAATCAACCGGATGTTCTTTGTAAGTAAACACTTGAAACGTTATTTGACATACGCACAGGAAATTGTCGGCTATTATATACCATTATAATACAGGTAGATAGATGACTTCTTACCTGGTTACCAGGAATAGGGGTATTCCAGGGGATTTCTATTTATCGGATTCGTTGAATTGTAAAATAAATATCAGAATCTGTTTGCTAATTTAATAGTAGACTTTTACCATAAAAATCAATGTGATGTTAAACAAACAGGAAGAAACAGATTTAAATGACTTTTTCTCTCTGTAAATAAAACTGTAGATATAATTAGTACTGTGGTATACAATCTACTATTACTTCAATTTTAAAGCAACTGTATGTGGTTTTGGCTTCTTTTACAGAACAAATACAGGTTTTTTTCTTTGAACAATGGAAAAATAGTTTAAAAAAATAATTACAAATAAAAAAAGGAAAAAATTTCTTACAACATGTACAAGGGAAAAATTGGTTTTGAAGAAAAAACAAGAAAGAAAAGAAATTGTGTTGCTAAGTGCTTTAACTATGACTTCAGACACATGTTGAATTTCATTTCAGGTTTTATGTCCCATCAACATTATTTCCTTTCTATAATTCATTACAATATACATTATACAAATTAATACTGGGAAGATAATATCAAAACTGATTATAAATAATATCATATCTTTTACATTTTTATTTTATTAATATAATCTGATATCAATTTTGATGCTCATCAAACTATGACCAGCAAGTGCTGCTCAAGACCAGAAATGTGGGTAAAGTCGAAACAAAATGCAAAATAAAACTATTTGTGTCTTACCTCATGGAAAAGATGAGTGAGTTTGAAGTACATTACACAAATTAACCTTTGTGACATCTACCAAACTGGGTATCAATTATAACAAAAACATCAATTAATGATAACGTTTATATTCATCCAAGTGTGTTATATAAAACATACAGACAGGTGAGAAATAGACAAAGACCGCTGACAGGGACAGGTGTTCTCATACTAACTTGTTTTTTACTTATATCTCCCCAAGGAAGAATAAATTTACTTCTTAAAATGTATCCTAGTGAAGACACAGGCAGATGTTTGGCTGGTCACTGATCTTTCAATCTGATCCCTGATGGATTATTTTCCTTTAAGGTACCAATAAGTGGTTTCAATTCGTTTGTTTTATTGTGTCAAACTTGACAGCAAATTAAAATTGAAGTAAAATTTAAAATAAGATCAATGTATAAGGTAAGAAAAGCTGCCAAGGTTTCTTGCTGTGAAAATCATCTTCAAATATATATACTATGGCAGCTATTCTCTTTCATGAAATATCTTTTTCTGTGTATATATTTTCTTAGTCCATTATAATTTAATCTGTTTATAGAATAATAATATATTTCCAAACAAAAGAATTTGTAAAATCAAACAGTCCTACAGCTTTAATTGTCTATAATAAGTCTCTTTTACTGCAGATTTATCCTCAAATGAACAGATAGATGGAAAATAATCATACTTCTAAAATAATTTTCCAATCAAACACATTTATCTAATGAAATTCTGAAAAATTTAAACCTCAATCAAAAATACATTTAGTTTTTATTATATTGTAAACATTTTGGCAAAGCTAAACAAGCGACTATATTGCTTTCTATTTAAAATCGTTTATGAATTGTTTTGGTACCTAACCTAGCTTTTTGTAAATCATGATAAAAAATCCCAGTTATCATCTGTACATATCTGAAACAACAACATTATAAATCTATTCCTGTTATATATTTTGAAATGGCATTAATTGATAGTTGTTATCTAATTCATGCAAACATCACATCCTCTTATTTTTATAATAGGGGAGATAACTCTACTGTAATAATCAGAATAGATAATATATAATAAATGAATAGTGATTGGAATATAATGGCTTTTCTTCATTTGAATAATAGGAAATAAATTTTAGTTACAAACCAAGATCAATAGTTATCAAGAAAGTGAATATATATAACAGCAAAATAAACTAAATTATTGGTTTCTATGGACGCTTTCTCTAGTGATAATTGTAAATCAGTGAAAAGAAATCTCCTTGATAATATGTAGGAACCGGATATTGATAGGTTTTATACATAACGTTTGTAATTATATAACAAAAGCCGGCATTTCAAATAACAAAAGTTTTGTTAAAGAAATAGTGAATTCAAATCTATGGTCTGTGCAGTCATATTTGTAATTTCTATAGAAAAAAATGCAATTTGGTATAAATACTGTGTATTTTATACAGAAATTAATGTCACTGCTAATTTAAAAGCACCACTGTGGATTATATAAAGAAATTAATGTCTCTGCCAATTTAAATGAGTTTTGGTAGTGAGAAAGCTTTATTTTCAAAAATCCAGAATTAATGACTTTCAATTACCCACATAAAAGATTAACTACAGGAAACTTGATATTTGTGTAGCAAACTTTCTAACCATTTAAGGATTTCTTTCTTCACATGTTTACAACTCTCTTTAAATCATAAAAATTCAATACAATCTATAATGACTGGTAAACAGGTTTTTCCCAAATATATTTATGTCTTCATTTATCTGTTTTGTTATAATACCTTCATTATTTTGTTTACAAAACCATAAAATTGGTATATCTAATGCAGATATTCTTGTTATTATTTTTCACTATAATTGTCTAAATATTCTCATCTTGTTAAATTTTTCAGCATGCACTAAATTTAGTGAAGAATGCAATTTAATTTTGGTCTGTATCATAATAAATGTTATATAACCGTTCACTCAGATAATTACAGAACATAACCATAGCTAAAATTTCTATAATCATATTTTAACTGAAAACCATGTCATTTCCTGAAATTCCAGTTTAACTGCAAATATTTTTATGCAGATGTATTTTGCAAATTAAATGAAAGCTGTTAAAGCAAAAAAAATCATGCAATATCATTATTCAACCTTGACAAGCCAATCCTCTTTAAATTTTCCAAAAATTAAAATAACTGCCTATATATGTACAAGATAAGTTTACAAAGGTAAATCGTTTCCATTTAAATCATATGATAACTTCTGTTATCAGAGCAAAAAAAAAAAAAAGATCCGGGACGCGATAAATAACAATGTAAAGTATAAAAAAAGAAGCGTTTCCTCTCAACCCATTTCAAAATAGGAAAACACAGCTCTGATTTACACAGATAAAAAATTTATCAAAAGTATGATATTTTCTAAAGCTTTAGAATATAAACAATGTACCGTTTTCTTTATGTAACTATTGTATATCTGTAAAATTAAACCACTACCTGGACTATAAAGGTTATGTATTTTCAACAAATTTCCATACTGCGGTTCCTTACATCATGTGATTCACACAAAAGGATTTTATCAATTTTTTCAATAAGCATCAGAGTCAGACTTTCCAAATTCCGCTGAAATCATATGACAGCTTTAGTGAATATTAACAAAAAAACCTAATACATTGCAATCGACTTTAATATCTAAGCATGAAATGGCATAGTTATAGACTAAAAACTATATACAAAAACAAATGACATAGTTGTGAAGACTTCACAATTGGCTCAAATACAAAATTTCATGCATACAGTGCACATATTTCTATATACCTTCATCAAATACACTGTCAAAAACTTTTCAAGGTCAATTTATCATAAAGTTCAAACAAGCCTAGATTGCTACTCAAAATTTAATTACAGTACACTTTTCCTGTGTAAAAATTCTAGGCATCACATGTACATTTCATAAATTCAATAAGCGTCTCTGATCCAAAAATTCAAATTGACAAAAGTAATAGAAATTGAAAATTAAAATAAAATAAGACCAAGACTTGGGGAGAACTGGAATATTAAAACAAGACCAAGACTTGGGGAGAACTGGGATATTAAAACAAGACCAAGACTTGGGAACAACTGGGATACTATACTACAGAGTCTATCTTTCAATCAAAAGTCTGTTAAAATATTCAAAATTAGTCCAGAATGAAGGGATATCTGAGGGGATTCACCAGCCCATTCTACTATAATAGTCCATATATTTGGTCTATTTTTGGTTTTATTTATTTACTGTAATAAATTGTTATCAGTAGTGGCATTCTACCATGATTCTGGTTCACTGCTCTTTAATTTCTTACACTTTTCGGAATATCAATGTTTTTGTTTCAGCAACATTAAGGAGAAAACTTTTAAATGGCCAAATGGTAGAAAGAATTTTAGCTTACTCTAGTTCTGACTTCTGATATTATCAAATAACATCAGGTATTTCTTTAAGGTCATTTTTAAGAGCTTTTCCTAGAGTAACATATAGATTCTACAATGATGACCAGTTGATTGTGAAATTTATCGATTCGAGATAATTAAATTTTCTTTTTTAAACTGCAAGGTTTGTCCGTGCAGTTTAAAAAATTCAAATTTAATTATCGAGAGTTGATAAATTTCATAATGAACGCATCAAGAGTTTTAGAATCATTTTCTCTAATGATCATGTAAAACTCAGAGAGTCTTCCAAACGTTTTTTGGCCGGCATTTCACTAGCATTTAACCAAAGGGTGGTGATATCGAATTTATCAAATGGGTCAAGAGATGTATAAATGTGCATGCTCTTTTGTGGGGTTGTTGTCTCTTTAAAATTTTAAATTTCCCATTTCCGTTCTCTATTCTATAGAATTAGATGAAAGAAAATATTTCACCATATCATTTTAGAAACATTTGCAACCAATGACAAAATTTCCACTGTGCAGAGTAAATTTTGGTTTCAGGCCATTATTTTTTTGTCGCAACTTCAACATTTTGGATGACTATCACCTTCAGACAACAAAAGTGTACCATGGTAGCAGGCACTGAAATTCTTGCTTCTTATTTTATCCTACCTGTATAAGGTGACAATCTTACCTGAAAGCAATCTAAAGAATTTTATGTAAGAAATACATAGGTCTAACACAAAAGATTTCTCCAGTCGTCTAAAGTTTTCTATATACACAGAGTCATGCAATGATTTCCTTGCAAATCTGAAAGTGGTTATACACAAGGCTGCAAAACATCCAAAGAAGTAATTACAATTTTTTCCCCAGTAGAGGTTAGCTTATGTATAAAATCTTACTGCCAAGTACTCGCAATTATCCCGCCAATTTCCAACAAATGTATATACAATACTTAACCAATCAAAACAATGTTTATATATAAATATAAAGGAGACATACCAGTACATTATGTAAACAGAACCTTTATCTTATATTGTTTGTAACTATATTATGCAAGAAAGGTCTGTTTTGAAGTATCTGAGTATATTTGTGTAAGTCAATTGCTATATGTTGATTTGTAAGTATCTGGGTACATTTGTGTGAGTCAGTAGTTATTGATGTCAATTTTGAAATATCTCCCTATATCTGTGTAAGTTATATAAGACTGACAAGTAAATATTGTCATTGTGAAACCGTAGATGAACATTACTGGTTTGGACGATCTGCAAACAAGGTAAAAAATTCTATTATGATATTGATCAGAAAATAATAATTACAATATAAAATACACACAGAAAAGTTTGGACCACAGACACTACATAAAGTCTTATATGTCAGCATGTTATTAGCACAATGACAATTGAACATGGGTACAGACTGTTTACATTTAGGGGCCTTGAGACTACAACCAGCAACAATCTACAAAACAAACACTAAATCGTCTAAGAAACAAAACAATGACTTTGTAGATAGAACATTGGTGAGGGGCAATGAATTATTCCTCAGAATAGAAAGGAAAAAAATTCTTTGTGGGGTAGAACTTTTTCATTCTGTAGTTTATATAAAAAGTACAAATTTCAGGCATTCCATTTGCAGATCTGTATTGTGATGTGCAGAAAACAAGGACATATGAAAAGTGATGCCAACACAGAACCTGTCAATTCAATAGTCAGTCACAAGTTCCTTTGAGAAGTAAAAACTTTGTTCTCTTTTTCAAATAACCTGTTTCAGTGTCCGAGTTACAAAAGGTAATGAAAAAACTTGAACATCACAGTACCAGTCTTTCTTTTTATATATTCATACAACATTTTATTACCTGAATTTGTGGTTTAATTACCATTTAAAGGTGGATATACACCAAGCAAAAAATTTACCCCTAATGTAAAACCATAAATATCTTTAATGTGAAGTTTTTTAATAAAACTTTACAATATATACAAATCTTCACAAGTTTTCTTGCCATTTCATGCTGTTTTATAACTCATCAAAAGTAATTAGAATATTGAGCTCATTACGTAACGTAAACAGATTCAATCAAACTAACTGACTGAATCAATCTAATTTTCTTTTAACAGATTAGAACAAACATCAAAATACAAAAAAAAGTCAATTCTTCAGTTTTATAAGTGGGTGTTTTATGCTCATTTTCAATTTAACAAAAAATTTCAATTGTTTTTAGTTTTCTAAATAACTGAAATATATAAATCTTCAACTGCTACTGACTTAGAAATATATAAATCATCAACTGCTACTGACTTAGAAATATATAAATCATCAACTGCTACCAACTTAGAAATATATAAATCTTCAACTGCTACTGACTTAGAAATATATAAATCTTCAACTGCTACTGACTTAGAAATATATAAATCTTCCACTGCTACCGACCTAGAAATATATAAATCTTAAACTGCTACCGACTTAGAAATATATAAATCTTCAACTGCTACCGACTTAGAAATATATAAATCTTCAACTGCTACCAACTTAGAAATATATAAATCTTCAACTGCTACCAACTTAGAAATATATAAATCTTCAACTGCTACCGACTTAGAAATATATAAATCTTCAACTGCTACTGACTTAGAAATATATAAATCTTCAACTGCTACCGACTTAGAAATATATAAATCTTCAACAGCTACCGACTTAGAAATATATAAATCTTCAACCTCTACCGACTTAGAAATATATAAATCTTCAACTGCTACCGACTTAGAAATATATAAATCTTCAACCACTACTGACTTAGAAATATATAAATCTTCAACCGCTACTGACTTAGAAAGACAATGTTAGATATGTAATAAATTAATATGGCAAATCAGAAGATCTTACAGATAAATAAAATATCCAAGAGGTAGGCTTTAAAAAACAATTAAATTGATTCATTTTTTCTACCTCTAACCACTTTTATAGACCTTTCTGTTGATCTTCCATTCCAAGCTTGATATTTTACACTATGCTGTCTATTAATTTTAAAAAATTGAACAATTTTCCTTCTGTAAATCAGAATTTTTGGTGGAAGAATTGGAAATAAAAGACATGATCTCTTTGAAACTTGAGAACAGCCATCCAAATGAAAGTTCAATGTTCAGAAATTAAAATTAAATGATTTTCTTGTATCCAAATCATAGAGCTGATGTTTAACAATTAAGGCAATATGGATGATGTAAAGTTGACAAATCAAGTACATCTGTGTAATATGGAACTTTTAAGATATCTTTGACAAGTTTCATAAAATTATAAATTTCACTTTCATTATGCTGGTAAAAATCTCCATTATACAAACTTATTAGAACATATCTTTCTTATACCCATTACTGTTGTTCTTTATAAATTTAAAAATTTCCAAGGTGTCATCATGTTGAAAAGAAAAACCTAAGCACAGTAGAGAAAATTAAAATATTGACAATACTAAATGATATATAGTTATGTCAAATCAAAAGTACTTTTCTGAACTCATCTATCTTACACAACAAATATAATCCTTGGAGAGTTATCTTTCCTTTCTCATATGACATATTTATCAAAAATAAATGAACACAAAATTTGATTACATCATTATATTAACTAATACCCTCTGTGGATATGAAGATATTTAACTAAATATTACAATGTTATACGACATATCCATGTAAACAGAGCATATTTATATTTATAAATTTTAGTTTCTGGGTTTTTCCATTGTCAGAAACCCACATTTGATCCCCCTACATTTCTCTCTACATAACCTGTGAGACACTTAATTGGGTTTCATTCAAATATTAGTAGGAATTTTCTTTATTAGCTTCATCGTTCAGTTTTATGTTAATGTTGCTACTTCCTAAAATGGAAGAGTTCCCATAATGTTTAAACGAATCCGATTGGCCAATCCAATCCATTGCATATTCAAGAAAACTACTGAAAGTGTCCTAATGGTAATGGAGAGATCATCTGTTGATTTCTGACCATGGGGTTTTCCTTGGTCAATAATTGGTATTCCCAATTATTACAGAAACAATAAGGCCTTAAAAGTTAGAAATGTAGACGTGAGAATGTTTACAAGTAAATTTTACAAATTTTATTCATATTTGATATAGCACTTAAGTACTTTTTTCCTGTTTTATATGGACATAAAGTAAAATCCCCATTAAACTTTGTCTTCAGTTGACTTCAGTGTACCATTCAATATAAAATGCAATGACAACATGGAAATAGAAATGAGAGAAGATATGGAAAGTCCACAAAAATTGTTGATCATACAGCAACCTTGTAATAGAATACGAGAAGTATAAAAAGAGGCTGTTTTATAGCCTTCAATAATAAGATATTCAAGTAAAAGCACAAAAACAAATACTGAGCTGTCAATTTGACAGAAAAATAGATTTTCCTACATCATTGTTTCGAGCTGTCTGCTTGCATACCAATCCATCTGCCTGCAGTACACTGCCATGGAGCTGCCTGCCTGCATACCAATCCATCTGCCTTTAGTAAATTGCAATGGAGCCTTCTGCATTAAGTACAAATTGCAATGGAGCCTCCTGCCTGCAGGATACTGCAATAGAGCTGCCTGCCTGCAGTACATTGCCATGGAACCTCCTGCCTGCAGTACACTGCGACGGCGCTGCCTGCCTGCATGCCAATCCATCTGACTGCATTACATTGCCATGGAGCCTCCTGCTAGCAGTACACTTCGATGAAGCTGCCTGCCGGCATGCCAATCCATCTGACTGCAGTACATTGCCATGGAGCCTCCTACCTGCATGCCAATCCAACTGCCTGCAGTACACTGCAATGTAGCCTTCTGCCTGCAGTACACTGCCATGGAGCCTCCTCATTGCATGCCAATCCATCTGTCTGCATTACATTGCCATGGAGCCTTCTGCCTGCATTCCAATTCACCTGACTGTTGTACATTGACATGGAACCTCATGCCTGCATTACACTGCGAAGGAGTTGCCTGCTTGCATTCCAATTCATATGACTACAGTAAATTGCCTTGGAGCCTCCTGCCTGCAGTACACTGCGAAGGAGTTGCCTGCCTGCATGCCAATCCATCTGCCTGCCTTCGAAAACCCAGTTAATAAAAATGATACTACCAGAGGAATCATACAACAATATTCTGAATGAGGTAACCCCTTCCGTTTAGATGTACCACATGTGAAATAACACACCATATCAAAACTTACCTCATATCATAAATATTATATCACGGCCATATAAAAATTGTATAAAATACAATAAATGTAATATAAATTCATACTGGGACTTGTAC
Organism: Mytilisepta virgata; assembly: GCA_028015205.1. Lineage (NCBI taxonomy): Eukaryota > Metazoa > Mollusca > Bivalvia > Mytilida > Mytilidae > Mytilisepta > Mytilisepta virgata. The sequence goes on along the minus strand of CM051515.1, from coordinate 60,413,169 downwards.
TTCATATTATAATTGAAATTTCAAACCATATTAAAATTTGTATAAAATACCATAAATGAAATACTGTGAATTCAGTTATTTTCGTTAACATCAATTTTCGTTGATTGACTAAAAAAGACATATTTGTGGGTTCTTAATTTTGTGCATTTAAAATTTCTCAGAAAAAAATAATATTGATAAATAATAAAAATAAAATAAAAGTACCACGGTTATTGAGTTTTTGTTGGTGAAAAGCATTTAAACTCAAAAGTTAAACATAAAACATGTTTCTATTATGCAACAAATTTACTTTAAAGTGTAATTAACAAGGTCATCGATATTGTTTGTCTAAGATTTGATTAATATTTACAAAACATAATATTTTACTAACAATGTTTGCTACCCAAGCTAAAAACTAAGCCAAAGATATTACTAATTAAAAACTTAATTGAGTAATAAAAACCATATAATAATCATGGCAAATCTGACCTTAAATGAACATTTTATTATGGCTAATCGGAAGTGACGAACAGTTAAAAAATAAACATAATGTGTACATTGTTTGAAGTATTTCTATATTTTCATTAATAAACTAAGCCCATATTCCGTCCTGTTTAACAAACTAGCATATTTCTCCCGAACATAACAATATGTCTTTGTAAAAAAAGTGATTGACAAATATTTCGTTGGGATTTTCAAATTCCTGGATTGGGTTGTTCACGAAATCCACGAAAATTGATGTACAATGAATAATAAGTATTTCACAGTATAAAACCATATCAGAACTTGTTCCCCATACCATAAATAAAATATCAATCCATACCAGAACTTGTTCCCGATACCAAAATATTAAACCATATCAGAACGTGTTCCCCATACCATAAATAAAATATCAATCCATATCAGAACTTGTTCCCCATACCAAAATATCAAACCATATCAGAACGTGTTCCCCATAACATAAATGAAATATCAAACAATATCAGAAATTGTTCTCCATAACATATATGAACTATCAATCCATATCAGAACTTGTTCCCCATACCAAAATATCAAACCATATCAGAAGTTGTTCCCCATCACATAAATGAAATATCAAACAATATCAGAACTTGTTCCCCATAACATATATGAACTATCAATCCATATCAGAACTTGTTCCCCATACCAAAATATCAAACCATATCAGAAGTTGTTCTACATAACATACCAAAATATCAAACCATATCAGAACTTGTTCTACATAACATACCAAAATATCAAACCATATCAGAACTTGTTCTACATAACATACCAAAATATCAAACCATATCAGAACTTGTTCTACATAACATACCAAAATATCAAACCATATCAGAACTTGTTCTACATAACATACCAAAATATCAAACCATATCAGAACTTGTTCCCCATACCATAAATAACATATCAAACCATATCAGAACTTGTTCCCCATACCATAAATGGGGTGCAGTTGAACTTTAGGTCAATTTTATATACTTTAATTTTCATTAGTTTGAAGACTGGTAATCATATTAAAAATCCTGAAGCTACAGAGAATTATATATCTCAAACAATTTTCTAGCATTAAAATATTCTTAGATTCAGAGAAATTAATGTCTAAAGTTATCATATCACCATGCCTTATAAAACCTAATCCACAAAGAATAATTGGTAATAAAGTCCTTGGTTTTATTTAATGCAAGATTTCAAAACAATGAGCATGTGTATTCCCAAGGGGATTGCTTGTCAATATATGACCAAATGTCATCCTTTTATAAAGGAAGGAACACTTTCATTCTCCATTTGGTATTTATTTATAATAAAGACCTTTGTTTTCCATTTTATTCTTTGTATGTGACAATTGGAAAAGTCAAAGTTTCTTATAAGAAACAATTGATTGATATTTCAAGCTGAAGTGGAAATTAAACAAACTTCTATCATTTGACATGTACAGTAAATTAACGGAATCCCCAAGAAAATCAATGTCTTTAACTTGTAATTGTAGCAATATGCATGAAATTTCACAAGCTCGCAGATGATGATGGTGCAAGTTTACCAATTCATTACAGACAAATTTCCTAGAATTTACATGTCAAATTCCATATTTAATTTCAAACTGCAATAACATGCCATAGTAACAGATAGGAAATAAATATCCCATGTTTGCAGAATGTGCGAAAAGTAATTGTTTAAGATAATGTCCTGCTGTATTTTCTGTTTTGTTGTTTACTTAACAATCATAAACCTACGTTCTTGATTAAGGATCAAAATGAATCCATTAAGTATTGAGCAAATCAATAGATAACAGATATATTTCATATATGTCACAAATAGTCCTTTAGGGGCTCTACTGGGGGTGTCACATATACCCTGCCTCAGTATGTCCTTTGGGACTCTACAGAGGTATTTGAAGTATAAAGTTGTTTAAATCTTTAAAATAATATCAAAAAATTAATTTTTGACTTCTTACTTCACTTACTGAAACAAGAATAATTAGCTTATTGACAACTTTCCAATTTATCATATATTACCTTTCCTAATTTCTAACTACAACTACATTTTCTCTGTATATTGTATACTTAATATATCAGTGTTCCGGCTAGCTTAAAATAGAGTACCCCATGCACGTGAACAGGTAAAGTACCCCATGCATGGTAACAGGTAAAGTTGTTTATTGCAGAAATAAACATGATTTGTATTTGATATTCTGTATTACAATAGCAGGGGAGGCAATTCTGACTAAGTTGGAAATAGCTGAATTATTAATAAAATTGAAAGTATACATCTAGTATCCATTAATAAAACATGATATCTTTTTATATTTATTTTATAAGCTCATTCTGTTGATGCCATTCACACCCTCTCTCTTATCTGTATTCTACATACTCGGTAATATATTTATTTATTATTGACTTACAAATAATTTCCTAGAATTTCCCACATCAGCGACTCTGGGCTGATTCAGTGCTGCTCGATATATACTATAAAATTTATTACCAATTTATCATATACAATCATTTTAAGTAAAGTGAACTTAGACAGGAACAGAGGAGTTGAAGGTCTATGATATACAATCCTTTTAAGTAAAGTGAACTTAGACAGGAACAGAGGAGTTGAAGGTCTATGATATACAATCCTTTTAAGTAAAGTGAACTTAGACAGGAACAGAGGAGTTGAAGGTCTATGTTATACAATCCTTTCAAGTAAACTGAACTTAGACAGGAACAGAGGAGTTGAAGGTCTATGGTATACAATCCTTTCAAGTAAACTGAACTTAGACAGGAACAGAGGAGTTGAAGGTCTATGATATACAATCCTTTTAAGTAAACTGAACTTAGACAGGAACAGAGGAGTTGAAGGTCTATGGTATACAATCCTTTCAAGTAAACTGAACTTAGACAGGAACAGAGGAGTTGAAGGTCTATGATATACAATCCTTTCAAGTAAACTGAACTTAGACAGGAACAGAGGAGTTGAAGGTCTATGGTATACAATCCTTTCAAGTAAACTGAACTTAGACAGGAACAGAGGAGTTGAAGGTCTATGATATACAATCCTTTTAAGTAAACTGAACTTAGACAGGAACAGAGGAGTTGAAGGTCTATGGTATACAATCCTTTCAAGTAAACTGAACTTAGACAGGAACAGAGAAGTTGAAGGTCTATGATATACAATCCTTTTAAGTAAACTGAACTTAGACAGGAACAGAGGAGTTGAAGGTCTATGGTATACAATCCTTTCAAGTAAACTGAACTTAGACAGGAACAGAGGAGTTGAAGGTCTATGATATACAATCCTTTCAAGTAAACTGAACTTAGACAGGAACAGAGGAGTTGAAGGTCTATGATATACAATCCTTTCAAGTAAACTGAACTTAGACAGGAACAGAGGAGTTGAAGGTCTATGATACACAATCCTTTTAAGTAAAGTGAACTTAGACAGGAACAGAGGAGTTGAAGGTCTATGTTATACAATCCTTTTAAGTAAACTGAACTTAGACAGGAACAGAGGAGTTGAAGGTCTATGATATACAATCCTTTTAAGTAAAGTGAACTTAGACAGGAACAGAGAAGTTGAAGGTCTATGATATACAATCCTTTTAAGTAAACTGAATTTAGACAGGAACAGAGGAGTTGAAGGTCTATGATATACAATCCTTTTAAGTAAAGTGAACTTAGACAGGAACAGAGGAGTTGAAGGTCTATGATATACAATCCTTTTAAGTAAAGTGAACTTAGACAGGAACAGAGGAGTTGAAGGTCTATGATATACAATCCTTTTAAGTAAACTGAACTTAGACAGGAACAGAGGAGTTGAAGGTCTATGATATACAATCCTTTTAAGTAAAGTGAACTTAGACAGGAACAGAGGAGTTGAAGGTCTATGATATACAATCCTTTTAAGTAAAGTGAACTTAGACAGGAACAGAGAAGTTGAAGGTCTATGATATACAATCCTTTTAAGTAAACTGAATTTAGACAGGAACAGAGTTGAAGATCTATGATATACAATCCTTTTAAGTAAAGTGAACTTAGACAGGAACAGAGAAGTTGAAGGTCTATGGTATACAATCCTTTCAAGTAAACTGAACTTAGACAGGAACAGAGGAGTTGAAGGTCTATGATATACAATCCTTTCAAGTAAACTGAACTTAGACAGGAACAGAGGAGTTGAAGGTCTATGATATACAATCCTTTCAAGTAAACTGAACTTAGACAGGAACAGAGGAGTTGAAGGTCTATGATATACAATCCTTTCAAGTAAACTGAACTTAGACAGGAACAGAGGAGTTGAAGGTCTATGATATACAATCCTTTTAAGTAAAGTGAACTTAGACAGGAACAGAGGAGTTGAAGGTCTATGATATACAATCCTTTCAAGTAAACTGAACTTAGACAGGAACAGAGGAGTTGAAGGTCTATGATATACAATCCTTTCAAGTAAACTGAACTTAGACAGGAACAGAGGAGTTGAAGGTCTATGATATACAATCCTTTTAAGTAAAGTGAACTTAGACAGGAACAGAGGAGTTGAAGGTCTATGATATACAATCACTTTAAGTTAAGTGAACTTAGGAACAGAGAATTTGAAGGTTGACAAGGAAAATTTCAGTGAAACATATAATGTTCCAATATGATGGGAAGTAATGAAGACTCCATTATCAAACCTGAGAACTACACTCAGACACAAAACTTAACCATGGACATTAAATTAACCAAAACTAATGAACCATGAAATATGGGTCATGTGAATCTGAGATCTGATGCAGACATGGAGCTATGCCAATAGTTCTTCCTCATATACATTAAGGCAAAGTCAAAAATTGTAAAATTCAACAGATTGTGCAATATTTAAAATTGATGATGGCTGCCCAATTGAAATAAACTGGCCAATCAGTTTTCAAAACACGAAAATATCTAATTACCAATCGGAAAATAAAATTTGCTATGGCAGTTTATCTACAAATGGAAAAATGAAAAGTCAACTGACAGATGACAGATATATAGAGAGCAAAAAAAATTTCAATACTGTACTGAAAAAAAAACATCAGTTCATTGAACTTCTACATCATCTTACAATTTCAATGGAAAATTTGCTTTGAATATAAAATCAAATTACATACACCACAAATTACAATAGATCCTTGACACTTTTCAATAATTTACTACCAAAACATTTCACTTCAAATTAACCAATTTTCTGTAAGAAAATAACAAAATTAGAAATTCTCAGCATTCACTTATAAAAGTCAATATTTTGAAAAAACGTTTGCAATCCAGGCTGAAAATTCTAATTTATAATGCATAAAAGAATAAACATTGTGTGGATTTTGAATAAAAGAACAAAAAAAATAGCTTAACATATTAAATCATTGTTATATGGTTTTACAAAATCCTAAAATCTATCTTTAAAATGACTCAGTTCTGTAAAAATCAATGCTTTAGAAATTTATGAGTTTGGGAATGGTTAATTACAGATATATTCCCATCGTCATAAAAATAGCTTAACTGCCTATGTACAGAGAATAAAACCAGGTTTTACAATCATACAGAGTTTAATAACATCCAGAGATACAATTTTACTATCTACAATATGCTGATTATTTAATTTAAAGTAACAGGTTTAATGGCTACTTATTTGGTCTATAGAGATTTGCTAGTAAACATAGACCATAAAAGTTCTGTAAAAATTTTAATTTCCAAGAATCATGGCTTTAGAATACTACAGCAATAAAGTACAAACACACTAATATAAATTTACATTTATTTTACAAATGAAAATAATCAATACCGAAAAAAAAATTCTACAAAAAACAAGCAGAGACACAAAGATATGTCCTGCCTATGGAAATCTGACACTAGACTCAGAATATGTGATGGATTGGCAAGTACCCTATGTACTAGAAGCTTTTTGGTATAAATCAAAAGTAGCCAGTAATTGGCAGCTCTCCTTTCATGATGAACCATCATGTAAATAATCCCTTACAGAAGACAAGTATCAAAAGCTTACAAAAAAACTTAACATCACATTAGGTAGATATAAATTTGAGTCTCCAAGATTTCAAGAACTTACCATAAAAACTGAACATCACATGGTAGATATAAATCTGAGTCACTGGTATAAATCTTGCTGTTGCAATCAAATATTTTAAAAATATGATTAACCATAAAATCACTACTAATATTCAATTACAAATTAATTTTTAATGTTGATTTCTTATTAGACTGATCTGTGATGGAGATAATAAAATCTGTAAGTGGCCCAAACTAAGTTATCCTGCCTCTATGACAAGAGAAATTAGCTTTATCTCCTAATCAGATGATTTTCTTATTACATTAAAACAATAATCTCTTTCATCCTTGTCACACTATAAAGGAAAATTAGAATAACTGTCACCGTTACCTGACGACAGGAAGTACAATATACATATATTAATGTGTTATCAGATAAAATTGTGAGTCTACAGATCCAAACAATAATAAACTATATTATAGACCACTCAGCCATATTAACAACTTCCACATCATATAATTTCTTCATACCTATCTTTGTCCACAGCCCCCCCCCCCCCCCCCCCCCCCCCCCAAATAATATTATATTATTTTAACCTTCAAATTTATATAAAAAACCCCAATATGTATTTGAATATGAATACCAATATTTTGTAATCAAAAACATTTATAGACTTTAGACTTGTATACATGTACAATCTTCCGATAGAATCATTCAAATATTACTTTCCCTATAATATTATCAGTTTAAAGATATGATGTAAATATTATTTTTTTCAGACTGCCTTTAATTAAAGTAACCATTATTTTCTTTCTACTGTAAAAAATGAACATTAATATATATATATCTTATTTTAGCCTAAAACAATCAATAAATTTTATATCTATTTCATCTTTATCTTTATATTACCGACCTTATTTGTCTATTTTAGCTGATTTTGGAAATTCCAAATCTTATACAACTAAGAACAAATGCTTTAGGAACTTAATCTGAAATCAATGGTTGATTACTATGTATAATAAATGCCTTTCTATATCTACTGTCATTTATTAATATTTTTGCATTCTGTTACATTTTCATATTTACAGTAATGCCATTAGTTTACAAGTAACCTTATATTTTACTTATTTAAAAGATAACAAAAACACTAGGTCAAAACACAAAATAATGTTGGTCTCGTCTTTCAGTTGTAAATTAAATAGCGTTTCCTGTCAATTGTGAAACTTTCGTACACCCGGAAGAACTTACTGAATTCATATAATTTACGTTATATTTCGTTGTGCCATTTATTATTACTGCAGTATACTAACATAACAATTCCATCTCATGAGATCTTTCATATCATTAGCCAACTCAAAAAGTTATTTCCCCTTTGTAAATAATCAAAGTGATTATAAGTGATAAAGATTTTAATACAATCAACTGCTATAACAAATTATGTTAAATTCAACAATAACAATTCAATTTTCAGTCCAGCTCTATAAAATCTTCCTTTCTATATCAAAGATGATATCTTTACCTGAATGCCATCTGTGACCTTCATATTCACTTTCATCAATTAGAACATTTCACCTTTTCAACTCTTTGCCAGAGACACCTAATGATTATGTTTAATGTGCAATGAAAATCTATCTGCAATATAATTATTAACAATAACCTCCTGGGGGTCAATGACCACTGGTCAGAGGTTTTCTTGACCTAGCAATTAGAAAAAAATGTCCATTCCTACAACACATTCACTTTAAATACCAAAAATTATATAACACAGTTACATCATTTGATTCATAAATTTTGCAAATGTGTCCATTGATGGTATAGGGTAATTGTATTGTTAAATTATCAAAGTTTATTATTTCTCTTTAAAACTTGCAATCAAATCAAAAATATAATTTCAATATGGCGTTCTGTATTCGCTTTCCAAATAAAGGTATATTAAAATTTTCGATTTTTTTTATGGTTAGCAAGTGCCTGAATTTATAGTCAAAATTATAATGCCATTCTGTTAGCAAGTGCCTGAATTTATAGTCAAAATTATAATGCCATTCTTTTAAATCTCAACAAACGAATTGTCAGAAAGGGGAACAATACAATTGTTAGGACTTTACTAATAGATCTAAATGCAATGAAATATAATGAAACGTAAGATTTATTTTTTTAAAAGTAATTTTTTTTTACTTTTCTATCGTCTCCTATTTCATTTTTTGAAGTTGCAAAATCAAAATGGATGCCTATACATGTAGTACCACCTCGTTTACCTAATTTCCATTTTTGTCATATTCAAATCAAAATAAATCATGACAGCCATGCATTTGTATTTGATTTTAACATGGGTGACATTATTTGCTTAAATTTTACCTGTCGAATCTCAATTATGCTCGGGCCAAGAGTTTGCCAGAATAATGTTACCAATATTGAAGGTACAGCTGCAGGAATTATTTCTTGTTTCCTAATTTTCAAAACATAAATTTGGAAAAGACTTTTTTTCTCAGATAATGTACTAGTATACCCCATATCCTTTCATTATTTGTTTCTAATAATTAATAAATATTCAATAAGATGATGATACAGATTGTGCTGTATACGTATTGTCAGAATTGCCCATAGAGGGCGAAACCTTTCCAACCTTATTTATTAAAGAAATTTTCCATACTGTCATTCTCCCAAAGTTTCAGTGAAAACGTTAATATAAATATATATAGACAAATATGTAAAATAATACATTGGGGGGATTTAACAATACAAACAGTATAAAAATCAGATGATAATGGAATACCCGAAAAATCTTTATGTTTTACCTTTTATTCGAATGCCAATTTTTATCTTCAGCAAAATATACAATTTCACATTTTTATGTTATCTTTATTTAATCTCCAATTATTTTGTCTGTTATCAAGATTTAACTGTTTCAGTTTTGGGTATTTTCCTGATTTTCACAACATAAACTGACCTTTTAAACTAAGAACTAGGATCAGCTGTTTCTTTTTCAGTTTCTTTTTCAGAATTAAATTAAATTTTTATCATATATAAAACAAATATCAATTCTAACAATTTTTGCCAAATTTAAGATTTTTTTTTTGATGATGCTCTTTTTCTTTTGTTACCTTATAATTAAACTCTGAAGCCAAGTAGTAAGTGTAACCCAGCATCATTATTAAATGACGCTAAACGAGGGCATGGGATGACAAAAGTATTTTGTCACGTACTTCACCATCTGGACTGTTATTTCACTCTATATAGAATAAATGTAATTAAACAAAGACATCAAAAACTTATCAGAAAATCTGTCAGGCCTTTCTATACTCTTCATACTTAGGCTTGTAATCAAACATTTACGCTCTGACGATTTATGCAAGCCTAATTATGTGGCTGAAAGACCCAGGACAAAGGATTCGGAATAAATCAACTTTTGAAATAACAAGGCTTTTAGATATAGACATACAGCCCATTTTATTTGTATTTATTACAATTAATTCAACTTCCTTTAATCGATTGGATGGGTGGGGGCACCTGCTACTGTTATAAATCTGACCTATGACCTGGGTGCCCTACCCCTAAACACAACACAGCAGGTCAGTGCTTAGTAAATCAAATATCCCATTATCTACAAACATATAAATAGTATTGTAAATCTTTAATTTATGTTTTATTAATTCTAAACATTTGATTTTGGACAATAATCTATGACACTTTTTTATATTCTTTAACAATACCTCAGGGGTATTATACTTCAGTGTAAAATTCTAATTACTTTTGGGGTATATCAATAAAACAGATGAGAATTTGAGCACCCATCTGTTCAATTTTTGTGACAATAGTGCTAATATTTTATTTCTTATAAGATAAAGCAGTATGTCTTCAGAGCAAATGATTCATGTGTCCTGTGAATCATTTATATGACCATTGTTTGAACTTAATAATGCATATTTCATCCTATATTTACATAGTACTCTAAAATGTCATTAACTATAAACAAATAGCTTAAAAGTCAATGTTAATAAGGTATCAATTCTAAATCTGCACTTCAATGAAATATATAAAACCAAACCTGACATGTGGTCCAAATAAACTAAAAAAAAAAAAAAAATAAAAACAGAAAAAAAACAAGCAAAGTTGGATACATGATTTAAAACTGTTCTGTATTGTAACTTATTGAAAGAAGTGAATCATTTAGTTCTAATTTTTAAAACAAATTTCTGCATATTTTGCAAATATTTCTTAAAGGTAAAAAATAAGATCATTTGAAGATTTTTCTTTCCTGGGGGATTGGATTATTTTCACCAGAAGGTTTGATAATTACAATATTACTTTACAATAAAAGATTTTTTATAAATTAAACTTTATGTTTTTATGGAAAAAATACCTTTCAGTACCACAATGATGGTACGATAAAAGTTTAATAATTTCAATTATGATGCTAAAAACAAATTTCTTGAAGTTATCAGTCTTTTTCTGTTCCAATGCTGTAAAAAGCCAGAGCAGAAAAAAGTGACTAGTTATAAGATTCTCTGAAATTTTGAAACTTGATGAGAAACAATATCCAATTGTTCAGTTTCTCAACCTTATTTCATGCTTGGATGTAGTTACACTGATTTGTATACTTGGCCATTTAGGGCTTGCCACATGGTGTGAGGTTTTAATTGGATTTAGTGTTATTTACACTGAATTTGTATACTTGGCCATTTAAGGTTTGCCACATGGTGTGAGGTTTTAGTTGGATGTAGTGTTATTTACACTGAATTTGTATACTTGGCCATTTAAGGCTTGCCACATGGTGTGAGGTTTTAGTTGGATGTAGTGTTATTTACACTGAATTTGTATACTTGGCCATTTAAGGCTTGCCACATGGTGTGCGGTTTTAGTTGGATGTAGTGTTATTTACACTGAATTTGTATACTTGGCCATTTAAGGCTTGCCACATGGTGTGAGGTTTTAGTTGGATTTAGTGTTATTTACACTGAATTTATATACTTGGCCATTTAAGGCTTGCCACATGGTGTGAGGTTTTAGTTGGATGTAGTGTTATTTACACTGATTTCATTTGTATACTTGGCCATTTAAGGCTTGCCACATGGTGTGAGGTTTTAGTTGGATTTAGTGTTATTTACACTGAATTTGTATACTTGGCCAATTAAGGCTTGCCACATGGTGTGAGGTTTTAGTTGGATTTAGTGTTATTTACACTGAATTTGTATACTTGGCCATTTAAGGCTTGCCACATGGTGTGAGGTTTTAGTTGGATTTAGTGTTATTTAGACTGAATTTGTATACTTGGCCATTTAAGGCTTGCCACATGGTATGAGGTTTTAGTTGGATTTAGTGTTATTTACACTGAATTTGTATACTTGGCCATTTAAGGCTTGCCACATGGTATGAGGTTTTAGTTGGATTTAGTGTTATTTACACTGAATTTGTATACTTGGCCATTTAAGGCTTGCCACATGGTATGAGGTTTTAGTTGGATGTAGTGTTATTTACACTGAATTTATATACTTGGCCATTTAAGGCTTGCCACATGGTGTGAGGTTTTAGTTGGATTTAGTGTTATTTAGACTGAATTTGTATACTTGGCCATTTAAGGCTTGCCACATGGTATGAGGTTTTAGTTGGATTTAGTGTTATTTACACTGAATTTGTATACTTGGCCATTTAGGGCTTGCCACATGGTGTGAGGTTTTAGTTGGATGTTGTGTTATTTACACTGAATTTATATACTTGGCCATTTAAGGCTTGCCACATGGTGTGAGGTTTTAGTTGGATTTAGTGTTATTTACACTGAATTTGTATACTTGGCCATTTAGGGCTTGTCACATGGTGTGAGGTTTTAGTTGGATGAAGTGTTATTTACACTGATTTCATTTGTATACTTGGCCATTTAAGGCTTGCCACATGGTGTGAGGTTTTAGTTGGATGTAGTGTTATTTACACTGAATTTGTATACTTGGCCATTTAGGGCTTGCCACATGGTGTGCGGTTTTAGTTGGATGTAGTGTTATTTACACTGATTTGTATACTTGGCCAATTAAGGCTTGCCACATGGTGTGAGGTTTTAGTTGGATGTAGTGTTATTTACACTGATTTGTATACTTGGCCATTTAAGGCTTGCCACATAGTATGAGGTTTTAGTTGGATGTTGTGTTATTTACACTGATTTGTATACTTGGCCATTGAAGGCTTGCCACATGGTATGAGGTTTTAGTTGGATGTTGTGTTATTTACACTGAATTTGTATACTTGGCCATTTAGGGCTTGCCACATGGTGTGCGGTTTTAGTTGGATGTAGTGTTATTTACACTGATTTGTATACTTGGCCAATTAAGGCTTGCCACATGGTGTGAGGTTTTAGTTGGATGTAGTGTTATTTACACTGAATTTGTATACTTGGCCATTTAGGGCTTGCCACATGGTGTGCGGTTTTAGTTGGATGTAGTGTTATTTACACTGAATTTATATACTTGGCCATTTAAGGCTTGCCACATGGTGTGAGGTTTTAGTTTGATTTAGTGTTATTTACACTGAATTTGTATACTTGGCCATTTAAGGCTTGCCACATGGTGTGAGGTTTTAGTTGGATTTAGTGTTATTTACACTGAATTTGTATACTTGGCCATTTAAGGCTTGCCACATGGTATGAGGTTTTAGTTGGATGTTGTGTTATTTACACTGATTTGTATACTTGGCCATTGAAGGCTTGCCACATGGTGTGAGGTTTTAGTTGGATGTAGTGTTATTTACACTGAATTTGTATACATGGCCATTTAGGGCTTGCCACATGGTGTGCAGTTTTAGTTGGATGTAGTGTTATTTACACTGAATTTATATACTTGGCCATTTAAGGCTTGCCACATGGTGTGAGGTTTTAGTTGGATTTAGTGTTATTTACACTGAATTTGTATACTTGGCCATTTAGGGCTTGCCACATGGTGTGAGGTTTTAGTTGGATGAAGTGTTATTTACACTGATTTCATTTGTATACTTGGCCATTTAAGGCTTGCCACATGGTGTGAGGTTTTAGCTGGATTTAGTGTTATTTACACTGAATTTGTATACTTGGCCATTTAAGGCTTGCCACATGGTATGAGATTTAAGTTGGATGTTGTGTTATTTACACTGATTTGTATACTTGGCCATTGAAGGCTTGCCACATGGTATGAGGTTTTAGTTGGATGTTGTGTTATTTACACTGAATTTGTATACTTGGCCATTTAGGGCTTGCCACATGGTGTGCGGTTTTAGTTGGATGTAGTGTTATTTACACTGATTTGTATACTTGGCCAATTAAGGCTTGCCACATGGTGTGAGGTTTTAGTTGGATGTAGTGTTATTTACACTGAATTTGTATACCTGGCCATTTAGGGCTTGCCACATGGTGTGCGGTTTTAGTTGGATGTAGTGTTATTTACACTGAATTTATATACTTGGCCATTTAAGGCTTGCCACATGGTGTGAGGTTTTAGTTGGATTTAGTGTTATTTACACTGAATTTGTACACTTGGCCATTTAGGGCTTGCCACATGGTGTGAGGTTTTAGTTAGATGAAGTGTTATTTACACTGATTTCATTTGTATACTTGGCCATTTAAGGCTTGCCACATGGTGTGAGGTTTTAGTTGGATTTAGTGTTATTTACACTGAATTTGTATACTTGGCCATTTAAGGCTTGCCACATGGTATGAGGTTTTAGTTGGAAGTTGTGTTATTTACACTGATTTGTATACTTGGCCATTGAAGGCTTGCCACATGGTGTGAGGTTTTAGTTGGATGTAGTGTTATTTACACTGATTTGTATACTTGGCCATTTAAGGCTTGCCACATGGTGTGAGGTTTTAGTTGGATGTAGTGTTATTAACACTGATTTGTATACTTGGCCAATTAAGGCTTGCCACATGGTGTGATGTTTTAGTTGGATGTTGTGTTATTTACACTGATTTGTATACTTGGCCATTTAAGGCTTGCCACATGGTGTAAGGTTTTAGTTGGATGTAGTGTTATTAACACTGATTTGTATACTTGGCCATTTAAGGCTTGCCACATGGTGTGAGGTTTTAGTTGGATGTAGTGTTATTTACACTGATTTGTATACTTGGCCATTGAAGGCTTGCCACATGGTGTGAGGTTTTAGTTGGATGTAGTGTTATTTACACTGATTTGTATACTTGGCCATTTAGGGCTTGCCACATGGTGTGAGGTTTTAGTTGGATGTAGTGTTATTAACACTGATTTGTATACTTGGCCATTTAAGGCTTGCCACATGGTATGAGGTTTTAGTTGGATGTAGTGTTATTTACGCTGATTTGTATACATGGCCATTGAAGGCTTGCCACATGGTGTAAGGTTTTAGTTGGATGTGTAAGCGTAATTTCATTCCGCCGTGTATTTATTCCGGGTAACTGTTTTTCACTAGGGAATATTGGATGTAAATAGTGTGAAAACGTCGATATTGATTTCGTTGTTTTGTTTACATTAGACCGGTTTGTTGTTTACTTTCTTTTCATACTTCATTGACCTCGCAATATATATTTTAATGAATTTAATATTTTGGTACTTTTTGTACATAGGATAAAACTCTCTAGTGTATATTTGACTGAATAAGGACTCTCTTTTGTTAGTTACAAACAATACATGTAGTGTGATTTTAGCTGATTTGAATAGTCTCCCTTTATTCGGTCTTGATAAATTTTTTTCTGAATAAGATGTTTAAAATAAGTTGAAACCTTTAATACAAAAAAAATATAAATGAGCATTAGTTATCTAACTGAAACCTTTTTTATTTTAAAATGCGTTCAGTGTGTTATTAATATTTGTAATTTATTTTATTTTTTAAATATCTTTTCTTTAAATTCACATGGGAAACATATTAGAATTTAAATTGAACGCACTACTGAATAGTAAATTTATTGTTTTAATACATAGATACTTTGTTGTAAATACGATGAAATTACCCAGTATATTCCTGTCGCATTTTGAACTATGGGTGGTTATTTACATGTCGCTGTGTATTTTATAAATGTGATTTGTGTGGATTAGCATTATCTCCCTTTAATAGGTTCGGATTCATTTTTCTTAATAAGATGTTATTTATAAGTTTGATTTGGCTTAACACAAACTAAAATATTAAGAAGCTTTGATTATCTAAGTGTTAAAATATTTAAATTTTGATATGCATTCACTATTTATGAATATTCCATTGTTCAATATTTGAAATACCTTATTTCTGATTTCACCTGATAAAGTTATAACAATTAAATCAGGACATGTTGTGGTGGAGAGAATACCAGTCTTTCTTATGTTCCATATACGTTCAATGTAGAAATTTTTTTTTTTAAATTGTCAAATGTGAGACAGATTATTTTTTTCAATACAAGTGCAGACCAGAAATATTTTTTTTTAACCAAAATCAGGGTCAGGATATTTTTTCTAAAAAAACTCACCCCTCACTTATTTAAAATGAGTACTTAAACACTTCATCATTGTCTGGATCTAAAGCACTAGTGTAATCATTCCTGGTTACAAATCACTAGTGTAATCATTCCTGGTTCCAAATCACTAATGTAATCATTCCGGGTACAAAAGCACTAGTGTAATCATTCCTGGATAAAAAACACTAGTTTATTTTGTCCATTTATCACATAAATCATTTATGCAAGTTTCAGTATATTCAAATACCCCCCAAAAATACCAAGCCCCATTTTTTATATAGTTCCCCTTCAAAAAAACCCTCTTTAGAATGTTAGGATGTGTGATGGATATTTTACACTGGATCCGGAGAAAAAAACCTAGGGATATTTTGTTGGTAGATAAAAAACACTAGGGGTTTTCATCCGCCGGATAAAGTACACTGTCGGAATCAAACCACTGTTACAGATGTAGTGTTATTTACACTGATTTGTATACTTGGCCATTTAAGGCTTGCCACATGGTGTAAGGATTTAGTGTGTTTATTATGGAATCTCCCGGGAGGTAAAGTCCCTTCTTTTTCAAATAGCATAAAGTTATACCTATTTTGTGTATCTATAGGAGATTAAAATTTTCTTTACACACTTACTAGCCAAGGGCTAGCATGCAGGTAAAATCTACTGGTCCTTGGTAGCGAACTGGTAGTCGAAAGTTATAAGTGCAAGTGAAGTACTGGTCCTAACTCCATGAAATAGTAAAGTTCTTGTCTTAACACTTCACCCATGCAAAACAAATGAAGTTTGAAAAATTCGCTTACGCTTGTCTTTTCCACGGTTTTGTCGCTTTGGTATTTTTTTGCCAATATTTAACATTTCTGTCCATTGTTTACAGTAAATCTGAAGTTCAACAAGCTGTACCGCATGTTGTTATTATCAAAGGGGCAAAAGATTTTCTGGTTTCTGATGAGAGCAAAGCTTGTTTCCGGAATCCAGATGGGGTATCAATATTGATCAATTCAAGTATCCCAAATGCAAATCAATACGATTGGTTGTTAGTGACTCGATACACTGGTTACCTTGACAGCTATCTATTTTTATCATGTAAAAAATATGCGGAAAATATATGATATGAAAATATCACAAGTACACTTTTTTATTTTCCTAACCCGTCTGGCTTTTTGGGTTTTAAAACTGGGTAACCCATCATGAAAAAGGCAAGTCCCGGCATAGTGCTAGTTCATATTTCAACCCCGACCATAGGTATGTAGTTTAAACTGAACTTATGTTCCCACATATTATGTGTTAAAAAGTACAAACTCAGTTTACATGGCCGATATCTCATTCTCTTCATTGAGGGACTATTCTCTAAAAAGCCCCATTGATGTGTACAAGGAAAATTCCATTCTAATAAAAGATTTCAACTTCCCTTTCTACCAAAAAATAACAACAAAGCTGAAAGACTAAGGTTTGGTCACAGTTAAAGAAAAAACAATGAAAATGTCAATTCAATTTCAATTTATTTACTTCTGGTCAGATTTCAGTACACATACGGAACCTCTCAAAATTGGCACCCCATAAACTGGCCAATTTCTACAGTCCTGTTTGGATTACGGAGGTTCCACTGTGTACCTAAATGTAATTACAGAATCTATGAACTTTTAAACTGATTGAAAGAAACCATATCTTTATTTAATGCAGAGGTATGCATGTAGTTCATGTTGCTAAATGTAAGCATTGATGTTACATAAATATTCAGTAGTACTTATGTACCTGCATTCTTTCATGCATCTGTTTAACTTATCCATTTGTTTGAACTTTACTAAATTTTCCTTCATGTAAATATAATGTACCTAAAGGTAAGTAATGACTTTATGTAACTGTTCATTAATGCTGTTAAGGAAATAATGAACAAAAGATTTTGTGTTTCAAAACGTTCACTAAATATAACTTGGTATACAAATGATTCTTTTTACTTACCTTTCCTTTTACTTTACAGACTTGTAGCTGCCTTTTTGATCTGAGCTGTAATAACCTATTTCTATTTATTTACAACTTTGTCTTTGGATTTCCTGTTAAAGAGAGTAGACTTATGGTGGGTGTGTTAAACACATATATTACATGTGTGTTTTACATACAAAATATTTCTACACTTAAATGTTTTATATGCAGTAAGAAATTTTATGGTATGTATCAAAATACTTTTACTTAAAAAAAAAATGAAATCCTCAAATTTTTTTCAATTTATGCCATGAAAAGAAGGTTTTGTAATAATTGTAAATGTATGTTGCAATGTTTTCTATTATGCAATTTAAAATTACATCTAATCTTTTTCTGCTACATAAATCATTTAATACAAATGTTATACAAAGTTGATATCTAGCAATATTGAAAACTGTCAATTTAATATTTCTTTTTCATTTATTTATTACAATTTTGTATCAAAATTAAATCAATCATGACAATAATCAATGCCTTTTTAAATGGAGGCAATGCAATTTATGGTTAAGAATTGGTCCATTTGGAAGTTTTCCATGAATAAATTAAGAGAATGACTAATGAAGAAACACAAAGAAACATTAAGTCACAACTCTGTCATTCATAGCCAATATTATAGCTAAACAATACACAAAAAACATTTCTTCAATTTCAAATTACTTTTGTCAATAAATGGTTAGCTTGTGTAAAATTTGATTGACTTTGAAAACATTGTAAAATAAAATAAGATGATGTTGTTAAATTAAATTTTATTAGCACTGCTTTTGCTTTGGACCTATTAATTGAGTTGAAATCGATCGATAGAGCAGCTAAAATTTCTTTGTTATTGAACAGTATAAATATAGTATACCGGATGACTAATATAGTATCTAACGGCGCGTAATTCCTTTGTCTACTACTAATGACACTGTTTTCATTTAAAAAAACAAAGTTTTGTTTGTCTATAACATATTATGTAATGAATGAAAACAATTTTAACAGCTTGGGTCAAAAGATTATGAGTCGTGTGACCCAATACACGGAAACAATGAATAACGGGAGATTGGTGTTGCGGGCACGTGTTCCAATAAATAACCGATAACGGTAATCTTAATCGATAAAATTCCACCACATTATACTAACTGAAACTAAAATAAACACAGAGTTATCAGTCAATGAGTGTACATGTTGTCATGCAATAAAACTTACCTAATATTATGTCGAAAATTTGACAGATGCTGTTTACAGCCTCCCCATCGCCATGCTATTTACCCATCATTCTTAAGTTGTGGTAAGTAAGCGCATGCGTATGTAAACTTATATGCTTAATCTGACATCGAATAATGGCGACGTACATTTTGTGTTTGACAACAGGAGGCGGAGTGCCACTGTTTACACGAATGTCTGGTAGTTTGAAACCTGTAAGCCTTTTGACCGTCTCCCATATGAAACTATGTAACACATATACTTTGCAAATAAGAAAGAAGATAAATTTACATATATTTTAAGTACTTTCTCAACTTGTGGAGCTGGGGGCACTTGTGTGTTGTGGCTGTCGCAAGTTATATTGGGGCCACACGGATCACCTTTTATAGAATTGTTTTCATTAGTGATAATAAGAAAAAGACGCAACCCTAAAAGTAAAAGAAAAAACGACAGCTTTTAATTTTTCGGTTTTTAGTGAAATCTTTGGCACAAGAAAAGTGGCGGGAAATCGTGAAGATCATTCGATCTGGAACAGTGCAGGGTTGATTTCAAACGTTTTTAGCATATAGATACAAGGCTCAAAGGTTCATGTGAGATATTGCCATCACTTGTCGTCCATCGTCGCAGACCTTAAGATCTTCTCTGAAGAAACAACTGGGCAAATTGAAACAAAACTTCGCAGCAGTGGTCCAATGACTCGAAAGACCAAAAGACGCGTCATTATCCGAAAAACACTTGGAATGACCAAAAGACACCTACATGACCAAAAACCGTCATCCAAAATGGCCTCCAGAGCCGAATGTAGTTTAACATGGGACCCTATCAAAATTTACTTAAAGATCTTCTTGTCTGAAGCAACTTGGCAGCAATGGTCCTTAGAGGGTCCTCTTTCAGATTTTTATCCGATGAGCCCACCCATCATCCAAGATGGCCACCAGAGCCGAACTTAGTTTATCATAGGACCCTTCATGCCATTGACCCATATCATTCTTTTTCATATTAATAGAACAGCTGCTACTGTAATAACCGTAATTATTGGATGGCCTAATTATTCGACACTTTTGAAAATTCAAGGAAAATTGAATTTTTTAATAACTCTTATTTTTTGGACGATTTCAAAATTGTCAAAGTTACGATCGTTGTTCTCAGGTGATGACAGTCAGTAATTTTAACTTCTTAGGTAAGTTAATTACTTTCAGTCCTCAGCGGGTGTTTATTTCGTCTTTCTAAACCATTTAAACTATCTATCTTAATAAATTTGATTGAAACAAGATTGATTTTTCTGCAGCGCTGCTGCAGCAAAGATGATACAGGGTGTAAGATTGTTAATACGCTGGTATTACTGTGTATATTAGGCATCTAACTTCTTTCTGGTATAAATGCGTCCGCATTGCTTACTGCTTGCATATTGATACACTATTTGAAAATAGTGCATTGTCCATTATCAGGGCTCCATTCACCAGTCTCAATTGTAGGCTTGTGCATTACCTGGGGAAATTTTGATCTCTAACTTTTTAAATAGATTTAATTACATAATTCTTGTACAATGCGACTCTAATATTAATTTTGATGTTTATACAATCCAGAAAGCGTGTCTCAAAGATAGGTCAAGTCCATCACCAAATCTATTAATACGATTTGATTCTACGTCACATTGGCCAGTTGAAAATGTAAACAAGTTCATGGTCAATATCAGTTGTCACATAACAGATATGAATTCCCACGCTCAGGTGTGTTGTTGCGACTGATTTACCATACACTGTTCTGAGCAGTTATTGATACCGTAATATTTTCATGAATATTTTTGCGTATGACCAAAAAATAATTATTTGTTTCCCCAAACCCAGCTGTATCAATTTATCAGGTTTGAGGAACTTTCTAGACTAGCGTTTTTCGGGGAGTGCTTATATATATGCTTATCCTGCTGCCCAGTCCTATTCATGATAACTTTTATGAATAAAATATTGTTTATATTAAATAATTATAAACAAATTCGCCTTTAAGAGAGAGTTTGCAAGCATGAATTTCAATCAGACCGCGGACTATACATCGGGTATGCTCAGAAATATAGAGTACACAAGAGTTTACCTGTTCACGGAGAAACTCTAAATATAAAATCTTATTATATAAAATACATGTATATGCGAAGTACGTGTGCAGTACATTCTAATTTTAAAAATGTACTCTATTTTATACGAAATGGAATAAAAGAACAATAAGGTTAAGGAGAGAGCACAAGGATTATTTTTAAAACACATGTATTATTTTTATAATCAGTCAACCCTTTACATGTATTATTAATTGACCCAACACATGTATATTTTTGTCGATTCCATCCTGGATTCATCTAATTTGACTTTCAGAAGATCATTAGGCTATATTCGACAAGCATCAATTATTAGAGCACATAAATTATCTGAACAGTGTTTGGTCTTTATATCGACAATCTTGCACAAGAAATTCCTGTGGAGTGACCATTAGACTTGAAGGGGTGGTTTTGGATGACGAAGTCGTATATATGCAAAAACAGGACTTATCTTTTTTGAAATTATTATTTGTAATTGAGTTACAAAATCAGAACTAATTATTTTTGCACGCAGAGGGAAAAATAGAGCATGAAACAGGGTTTTCCATACAATTTGAAGTAGTAGGCGGCTGTGACATGCGGCCGGCAAAGCAGGGCAAGGGGTCTGGGGTAAATAGAGCAAAATCCTGAATTTTTGCAATCTCTGGCACCTAATTTCAACTTTCAAATTACCATTTTTTAGCTCACCTGGCCAAAGGCCATGTGAGCTATTGCCATCACTTGGCGTCCGTCGTCGTTGTCCGTCGTCGTCGTCAGTCGTCGTCGTCAACAATTTTTCAAAACTCTTCTCCTCTGAAACTACTTGACCAATTGGAACCACACTTGGTATGAATGTTGTTTGGGGTATCCTGCATAGAACTGATGTGGGGATTTTTGATCCGTCGAAAAACATGGCCGCTGTTACTAAAAATAGAACATAGGGGTCAGACAACAGTTTTTCGCAAATATCTCAAAAATCATTAGGTTACGGCAAATTCTGGCAGGATGAAAGTGTTCAGCATGATGAGAGCTACCTGTGTGCTGATTTTCGTGAAAATCTGTCAACTGATGTTAGAGTTATTGCCCTTTTTTGACATTTTTGGCTTTTTTTTATGTTATTATTTCCAAAATCTTCTCCCCTGAAACTACTTGACTAATTAGAACCAAACTTGGTATGAATGTTCCTTGGGGTACCCTGCATAGAACTGATGTGGGGATTTTTGATTCGTCGAAAAACATGGCAGCTGTTACTAAAAATAGAACATTGCTGTTTTTTGCTAATAACTCAAAAACCGTTACAGATATCGAAAATCTGACATGGGATAAAATTGATCAGCATGACAAGATCTACCTACCCTGAAATTTTGAAGGAAATTTCAAAACCCGTTTAGGAGTTATTGCCCTTTTTTTGTCAAATTTTCAAAATTTTAACATTTTTCGTCATTTATCTCCAAAACTATTTGAGATAGAAGTGAAATGTAAATCTGAAAAATGTTTGCCATGTTGAGATCTACCTACCCTGAAATTTTAAAAGAAATCCCAAAACCCATTTTGGAGTTGTTGCCCTTTTTTTGTCAAATTTTCAAAATTTTTTTATTAAAAAATCTTCTCCTCTGAAACCGCTGGGCCGATTGGTTTGAAACTTAATAGGAATGGTCTATAACATGTCCTCTACAAACGATCCTCAATTTATTTTGATCTGACATAAAACATGGCTGTCGTAGCTAAAAATAGAATATAGGGGTGGATGTGTTGTTTTTGGCTTATAACTTAAAAACCGTTACAGATATAAAAAATCTGACATGGGGTAAAATTGATCAGCATGACAAGATCTACCTAACCTGAAATTTTGAAGGAAATCCTAAAACCCATTTAGGAGTTATTGCCCTTTTTTCGTCAAATTATCATAATTTAACATTTTTAGGGTTAGGTTGCTAAGCAACCAAAACCCTTATGCCGTCGGTCGTTTGGTTAGACAATGAAGGAAACTTTGGAAATCTGGTGTTTTGTGGAAAAAGTTGGACCAGAAGTTTTTGAAACTATGTTTTTATGAGTAAATATGCAAGCTTATCTAGGATTGAAGCTTAAGCAAGGCTAGTTAAGCAGCTTTTTATCTCGATTTTGAGATGACACATGCGCAAAGAAACCTCCATATTTTTCGAATTACGACTATGTTTATATTGGAATATCATATAAGAAAATAAACATTCCGCGGTAAAATAGTCCTAATATTTGTTGTTGCTGGTGCAGTTGTTTTTTAATAGAAATGTAACAGAAACACACCGAGAAGTTTAATTGTCCAGTTATTTAATAAAAGATGTGTGTTTTATTGACGATTTCCTTTTTGTTTTGAAAGCCGTGTAAAGTATTCGCACCTTTTAAAGTGTACAATGCTATCGGCGTAAGGATTTTGAATGTTTACATTTGCACGGATATTTTGGGAAGGATTACAATCAGGTTTATTTTCAAAAGATTTCAAAGGTAAGTTCCATTTTTGTTGTGAACGTGATTGTTAACTTATACAGAACATATTTTGCACATTATTTGCTTATTCTTCTTGTAATTCTGATGGTATTTTGTGTATTTGATTAACCTTTTGACCTGATCATCGTGACTTCATTTTGTCAAACCTGTTGGTCAGTGATAGAATTGCATACAGGTTATTTGAAATGCCGACAACTTGCACATTAAGATTGAAAAACACTGTGTTTATCATTAATTTAGAAAACGGTATTATCGAAGGTATAATGGGTTTATTTTAATTGAAAGCTTGAATGTTTACGTTCTTTTTGTGTATTTGATTAACCTTTTGACCTGATCATCGTGACTTCATTTTGTCAAACCTGTTGGTCAGTGATAGAATTGCATACAGGTTATTTGAAATTCCGACAACTTGCACATTAAGATTGAAAAACACTGTGCTTATCATTAATTTAGAAAACTGTATTATCGAAGGTATAATGGGTTTATTTTAATTGAAAGCTTGAATGTTTACGTTCTGATCTACCTGCACATGCGCAATGTAGTGTAAATAGAAATGACCCCCTTCTACAATTGTCCAAACTTTGTCTTTTTATATAACCTTAATAACTTGAAGACCTTTGATTTCTGTTTATTTTAATTCATCAAATCATTATTATGCGTTTGACTTTTTAAAAAAATTCAATTTAGAGTGATAATTCAAGAAGCGTTAGCCGACTCGTGCTTTCTTTGATTGATTAGTGCATATTTATGTACAGACATGCGCAGTAAAGTTGAGTAGTAGAACCTTCAGCTCAGATACACTGTGTTGCGAAAATATACGTTTTAAAAAATCACTGTATATTTTGAAACCAAAGCAATACATATGCTGTCAATTTAAAAAAAAATCAGTCACCTACCCACAGGAACATTATTATATAATAGACACTTTTTCCGCAGAGCTCGTTAACTTTCATAATTGATATATTTCCTTGTAAATAATACTGTTAATAAAAAGAATTCAATACCAAAACCTATTTTGCAATACATTGTACAAACAAAAAGCATTGAAATAATCATCAGCAATGTTTGTACAAATAAATGTCAAATGCTAGCAACCTAACCCTACCAGTGCTATGCACTTTGATTTGTCATTTATCTCCAAAACTATTTGAAATAGAAGTGAAATCTAAATTTGTAAAATGTTTGCCATGTTGAGATCTACATACCCTGAAATTTTGAAGGAAATCCCAAAACCCTTTTAGGAGTTATGGCCCTTTTTTCGTCAAATTTTCAAAATTTAACATTTTTCGTCATTTAATTTATCTCCAAAACTATTTGAGATAGAAGTGAAATGTAAATTTGAAAAATGTTTGCCATGTTGAGATCTACATACCCTGAAATTTTAAAGGAAATCCCAAAACCCATTTAGGAGTTATTGCCCTTTTTTGGCAAATTTTCAAAATTTTAACACTTTGCATCTATCTCCAAAACTATTTGAGATAGAAGTGAAATATAAATTGAAAAATGTTTGCCATGTTGAGATCTACATACCCTGAAATTTTGAAGGGAATCCCAAATTCTATTTAGGAGTTATTGGTTTGTGTCTTTTGAGGTCGGTTCTGTTTTATTTAAGGTTCACCCTTATTCCTGGTCAATTTTGTCAACTTCCTGCCGGGACTACCACCATCAGGGAACATATTTTAACATTGAACCTTATGAAAAATAAATCTTCAACAAATTTTCCCTGAACAATTGAACCAATTGCAACAAACTTGGTCAAATAGTTGATTAATTGTCCAATGAAAACCAGACTCCAGGTGAGCGATACAGGCTCTGGTGAGCCTCTTGTTATGTATGAAATTAAAAAAAAAAAAAAAAAAATCTCGAAGAAATTTGATTTTTTTTGTGTGCAGGATTATGTAACCTTCAATTCTTCATTATTTTCTTTCCGTCATGCTGATAATTCTTTCTTGAAGCCAAAACCGAACAGTGTATTTGATCGCTTCATTGTTGTTGACCATCGGAACTTCTCTCTTATTACCCTTGCAAAAATACGATGCTTTCCGACTAGAGATGACGTAAATGTACACTTTTAATAGACGACCAATCAGTGACCGGAATTCACGTGAACTATATTTAGCTAAAGGTAAACACAGGATTTACATCCTTGTTTATCGTGACAATACGCCTCTCGATGCTTGTCTACATATTTTAAAAAGATGATACAGAATTGAGTGCATTGACCAGGGAATTTGTCTCCTTCAAATGTATAGGTCTACTATCATCATTCCTCCAAATATCTGAAAATTCTACGACATTTTCTTCCGAAAAGACCAAAGCCTCCCAATTATAGTTTGAAGAGTCTGAAACGAGAGATTTGCAAGTGCTTTTCCTTTCGCCATGGAAAAACACTCTTCCCAAGAATCAAGAAATGACCAATGACTTATCTCTTCCCTCAAGCTTGGAGAAACAGCAACCACACCACTTTTCTTTGACGCTATGCTTGTAGCTCTATTAACTTCCTTAATATACAACTTTGCACTAGGGATAACAAGCAGAAAAGAGATACACTTGCCTGCAAAATTTTGCAGACTTAGCAAAAATACTGTCCCTCAAAGTTTGAAACTCGTATAATTTGGCCTGGGGAATAATGAAAGCCAACCAGTCTGAGTCCACAAGCATTCCCAAAAACTTTATCATCTGAACAGGGATAAAAACTGACTTCAGAATGTTAACAAAGTATCCAAGTCTAATAAAGATTTCACAGACAATATACAATGACCTAAGAGTTCTTTTCTCCTTTTCAAATTAATAATTCCCAAGAGTGGTGAAACCTCTACACTTATCGACTACATGAAAGCATTGATCCACCGATCATCAATATATTGCAGGCATGGCACACCCATCAATCTAAATAACCCGTTGCAACCTATAGTTTGGTAAATAAATGCACTAGCCATAAACCTAAATGGTAAGGTGTTAAAAACCATATAATATCCTCCAAATTGGATCCCAAAATATTTCATACTTACAAGAACATGGTCATACCCAGATTTCCCCTGAAAATATAATAAACCATTCTCAGGAAATTACAGAGGAAAGGTACTCAACCCGTGACCCACGTGAAAAAATCACTCGGGCTTCAGTGTCCCTTTGGTCAGGGGTGAATACTATAATTAAAGATAATGTTATTGAAATTAATGCTTATTCTATAACAACCATAAAGTTTTAAAACAGTTATGACTCAAAGCAATTCCCATATGAAAAGTACATATACAAAAAAGAAAACTAGAAAATGTTTCCGAGACACAGGATGCCCCTCCCGTTACCAATAAATGTGTGAGCAGCAAATGTAAGTAAAAGTGACATACTTTTTAGTGAACCCTGGTGTACTATCTAAGATCTATCTATTGACCAAATAGCATTGGTCTACCATGAATAGAGGCTGAAAAATGTTCGTTGCAGGGATATAAAAATCAGACAAATTCTATAACAACTCTGACTATATATACATGTCATAACATATTAGGGGGCCTCAGTGGCTGAGTGGTCTAAGTAGTTCGACTACTAATGATCACTAGCCTGTCAACATTGAGGTTGCGAGTTTGAATCTCACCTGTGGCGGGGTGTGTTCGACTCCAATCTAAATTGACAAGGATTGCCAATTCTCCTACCGAAGGTCAGTGGTTCTCTCCGGGTACTCTGGCTTCCTCCACCAATAAAAACCTTGCAGCCGCGAAATAGCCAAATGTGCTGAAAAGGCATAAAACCCCAACTAAACAAACAAAGATAACATATTAAATATACTGAGTACTTAGATGCTAACAATATCCAAAAAATTCATTCAAATACCCTTGTAACAATATATTTCAAAATCCAAAATTTCTAACAGTTCATAGACTACATTTATTCTTTTTTTATTTTGGGACATTCAGCTTCCTTTTCTAGCACCATTGTTAGCCCTTCGTGCTCCCCTTCCAAAACCCATAGGATGTCCCCCATGATAAGGTGTAAAATGAGGTTTATACATACATGTATATGGATTCATAAACATACCACCCTTGGCATAAGGATTAAGACAACACTGAAGATAAGGATTAAATCCACTGGGCAAATTAGCTCCAGGGGGAATGACTCCAGTCTGAATCTGACACCTATTTTCTTTGTCAGAATCAATTACAACAGAAATAGGCTTTTTAGGTGAAACAACCTCATATTTCTTTCCCTTCACATAATCCGCAACAATATTAGCAAGTCTCTTGTCTTCTGCCCATCCAAAGAATTTCAGAGCCAAACTGCGCAAGTCTCTCGAATCTTCATACTTCTTGCAATGAACATAAGCTTTACTGAAATACTCAGCATCCTTGTATGACAGTTTCGTAGCCACTGTAACCAAGTTTCTATAGCTGCAAGGACAACGTGGCCTTGTGTAAGGTTTGGTCGGCCAGGAAAACCACCACAATAAAGTACCAGTGATTTTTCTAAAGCTTAAGGGTTAGTGCCTTTTTCACCCAATTTTGGGAAGAAATTTGGACCATTGTTTGGAATTCTGCATGATTTTTAAATAATTTCCATTGGGAAATGTCCTTATAAAGGACCAAAATTGGGTCTAAAAAATCACTGAATACGCACATGACTTAAACACTAAACTACCTGTTTATTTGCTGACTTGTTGGAGATGAAACCCATCTTGTCCTCCATTTGCTTCAAGCGAGCTGCTAAATCCCCGTCAACACTAGGAGCTGGATATTGTTTACCTTTCAACATGTTGAAGTGGTATCATGCTGCACTTAGCGAAGTCCTTTATTTTATACAATGATCTTATACTTGACCATCCAACAGCCAGAGTTTTGGAAATCCCTAATGAAATTTGTCAGTTTTCAGCTAGAACATTGGAATGAAACTCATGATGGTAGAAAATTTAAAAATCAAAGATGCTGTTAAATGTTTATTTAAACATGAGATTTCTTTTTCACCAACGTTAATGCTATGGTTTGCAGGTGAAAACATTGTCTGGGATAAATATTTGATCTGACATGAATTTAGTTTATGATAAGTGTTATTGTATATTTCAGTTACCATTTCCTGTGATTGGATCTTTAAATGGTGTACACATGTTTGGTAGTAATCAGGATGTAGAACTCTTAGCCTCAAATACAGATGATGCTAAAGTTATCTGGAAAGTTTTTCATGAGAGGTAATCTTGATTTATTGTTTCATTTTAGGCCTTTTATTTTTATTTAATTGGTTTACGGATTTTTTTTTTTAAAAATAGGGTCGGTCGGTCGGGAAAAAAAAGAAAAAAAGGGAAAATCATGTACTTTTGAACAATCTTGGTTATATTGCCAAATGTACAAAGGTTGCAAATGATCAGTTAATTCCCTCTTTTGAAACCCAAATATCTGAACATCTATCTTGAAAGGTGTTGTTCAGTAGACGGTTCCCTTTTTAAGGGACCGACTCGTCAACTACAGCATTAAATGAGTGGATTCGATATCTTACGGAATCAAGATATTCATACAAAACGAACTTAAAAGCCGCATGGATTCTATTAAGAAATTCGTTTCATAAAACGTGTTTTGGAAATTGGCATCAACTAACGTAGATTTTTTTTTTTGGGATCATGTTTACAAGTATTTTATTGATGGATAATCTATTTTTAGACGAATTGGAATATAATCTTTTATGAAATTTTGATGCAAAAAGGATTTTAATTTATTTTTAGCTCACCTGACCCAAAGGGTCAAGTGAGCTTTTCTCATCACTTGGCGTCCGTCGTCGTCCAGCGTCCGTCGTCCGTTAACTTTTACAAAAATCTTCTCCTCTGAAACTACTGGGCCAAATTGAACCAAACATGGCCACAAGCATCATTAGGGTATCTAGTTTAAAAAATATGTCCGATGACCCCGCCTGCCAACAAACGTGGCGGACATGGCTAAAAATAGAACATAGGGGTAAACTGCAGTTTTTGTCTTATATCTCAAAAACTAAAGGAATTAGAGCAAAACTGACAGGGGTAAAAATGTTCATCAGGTCAAGATCTACCTGTCGTGAAATTTTCAGACGAATCGGTCAACCCTTTGTTGGGTTATTGCCCCTGAATTGTTAATTTTAGGGAAATTTTGCAGTTTTAGGTTATTATCTTGAATATTATTATAGATAAAGACAAATTGTAAACAGCAAAAATGTTCAACAAAGTAAGATCTACAAATAAGTCAACATGACCAAAATCGTTGATTGACCCCTTATAGGAGTTTTTGCCCATTAAAGATGGCATCCAGCGTAAACTTTCCTTCAAAGATCTTTTCCTCTCAAACTACTGGGCCAAATGAGACCAAACTTTGGTGGAATGGTCCTTGGGTGGCCCCCTTCCAAAATTATGTCTGGCATCCCAACTTCCAACCGAGATGGCTGCTGTTACTAAAAATAGAAAAAAAGGGGGGTGACTTTCAAAAATCTTCTTATATGAAACTACAAGTCCAGTTGCAACCAAAGTTGGCAGTAATAGTTCTTAGGAGGTTCTCTTTCAGAAATATGTCCAATGACCTGGACTGTTAACCAAGATGGCCGCCACAGCCGAACTAAGTTTAACATAGGGCCCTATGGGAAAATTCATTGAAAAATCTTCTTGTCTTAAACCACTTGACCAATTGGAACCAGACTTGGCAGCAATGGTCCTTAGATGGTCCTCTTACAGAGGTGTGTCCGATGACCCGGACTGTCAACCAAGTTTGCCGCCACAACCGAACTTAGTTTAACATAGGGCCCTATAGGAAAATTCATTGAAAAATCTTCTTGTCTGAAACCACTTGACATATTGGAGCCAGACTTGGCAGCATTGGTCCTTAGGAGGTCCTCTTAAGAGGTTTTTTTTCAGAAATGTGTCTGATTTCGTGGACTATGAACCAAGACCACAGCAGAACATAGTTTAACATAGGACCCTATGGGAAAATCACTCAAAAATCTTCTCGTTTGAAACAACTAAGCCAATTAGAATTAGACTTGGTAGCAATGGTCCTTAGATGGTCCTCTTTCAGAATTTTGTGCGATGACCCAGACTGTCAACCAAGATAGCCGCCACACCCGAACTTAGTTTAACATAGGGCCCTATGGAAAAATTCATTGAAAAATCTTCTTGTCTGAAACCACTTGACATATTGGAGCCAGACTTGGCAGCATTGGTCCTTAGGAGGTCCTCTTAGTAGGTTTTTTTTCAGAAATGTGTCTGATTTCGTGGACTATGAACCAAGACCACAGCAGAACTTAGTTTAACATAGGACCCTATGGGAAAATCACTCAAAAATCTTCTCATTTGAAACAACTAAGCCAATTAGAATTAGACTTGGTAGCAATGGTCCTTAGATGGTCCTCTTTCAGAATTTTGTGTGATTACCCAGACTGTCAACCAAGATAGCCGCCACACCCGAACTTAGTTTAACATAGGGCCCTATGGAAAAATTCATTGAAAAATCTTCTTGTCTGAAACCACTTGACATATTGGAGCCAGACTTGGCAGCATTGGTCCTTAGGAGGTCCTCTTTCAGAAATATGTCCGATCACTTGGATTTTCAACCAAGATTGCTGCCACACCGACCTTTGTTAAATATTGGACCCTATAGGAAAATTCATTTAAAAATCTTCTGGTCTGAAACCGCTTAGCCAGTTGGAACAAGACTTAGCAGAAATGGTCCTTAGATGGTTCTCTTTCAGAAACTGGACTGTCAACCAAGATGACTGCCACAGCTGAAATTAGTTTAACATAGAATCCTATAGAAAAACCAGCCAAATTGACTGCAACACTAAAATTTTTAGGTCTGCTCAAGGTGAAAAGTTAAATCCAGGTGAGCGATACAGGCTCTTGAGAGCCTCTAGTTATTTTTGGGATGGCTGATTTCAGAGGGTTGGCGGTAATAAAAAACCAAAATTTAAAATTTTATTTTTTTTCTTCAAATCGGCAAAATTGGGTCGGCGGATCCCTAAACCAACTAATTAAAAATAAATGGCCTTATGTATACAGTATACAAGAACCCAAAGTTTTTGAGAGAACAAAAAATAGTTAAAAAATCTCTGTATTATCTTTAGAGGAGGTATTCTTAAAATGATCCCAACTGAACAGTGGAAAATGATGCCAATGAAAATAAATATATAGTAATATTAATAAGTGTCTTCATAGTTCAGGAATATGGTTTTCTTTCAGAATTTTTTGAAGGCATAGTAATTTCTCAGATGAGGACAGTTTACAGCTATTTAGTATTTTAAAGATGTTTTTGTAACTTTCATTTATCTGCCGCTCCATCAAACTTTAAGATGACCTCAATATCTAGCACATTTTTTCCCCCTGATGAATAATTTTCCTAGAATTTTTAACCAGACTATAATATTAAACTAGCCGTATTGGGTTATTGTTGTCACGATGGTGTCCTTGGGACAAAGTACTCCCAATCTGCAAATAGTTCCCTTGAACTTTATAAAATTTTAAATTGAGGTACAATGCATAGGGTTGCATGCACTGAAGGATAACATTTACAAATGTGTCTATCATGTTACCAACAATTTTATACATTACCACACCCATATGTTCTCAAAAGGGTCACTAACTTTTTGGAAACAAAGAATGCTAACTAAAAAAACCATACACAGATGTAAGGGGAGCTGTTATTTCGAAATATAATCAATAAACATATAATTTTGTCCATCCTGTAGGCTTTTTACTTGACGTTTTGCATTAAGTCAAAGGTAAACTTCATTAAATTAAAACACAAAATAAGAGTTGAAGCTATATGTTTAGCATTGATTAGCAGTTGACCATTAAAAGATACTTATCTTAACAAAGTATTTATCAAATTTTAACAAGATGTATTGAGCACATCGAAGTCGACACGTTTTTTAATCTACCCGAAAATTCCTAATTTTGTGATTTTTCGTGCATATTTGAATTTTTTATGGACAATGCGACATAACTCCAGAAAAACATCTGACTTTAAAAAGGTAACAGTACAGAGGAGCCTAAGGTAATTTCGGTCTCTTTTGCAACTTCAAACTTTGATCACAGATACAAAGAACTTGGCAATATTTTGTAATCATTTTCACGATTTTACTAATGATGATTTAAGTTTTTTAGAATAATTATCAATATTTACACTATAAACCATAGGAAAAAATGTTTTCATGTACTTATTAATTAAGTTTAATTTTTTAAGAAGAAAGGCTACCTCCTGTTACTGGCTATCCCATTACCTTGAATAAAGTAAGGGGATAGACAGATTAAGTATCAGAATAAACAACTATGTATCTGTAGACCTTATGAAATACTTGAAAATGAAATGAAACATATGATATTCCACATATATTTAAGAAAAAACAAACAATTATTCAAAGGGAGCTGTTGTTATGCAATAGAATCAATAAACATATAATTTTGTCTATCCTGTTACCCCAACTTTGTAACAGGATAGACAAATACATATCTGTAAACCTTCGATGTCTGTTCCTGTTACCATAGAAAATAGCGAGTGTTCATTTTGTCATTCTAAACCATTTCAACCATCTACTGTATTCAAATACTTGAAATGAGAACGTTTTAAAATAAATTTTATCGTTTTCTTTTTCCTACGTGGAACTTATCTTTCGAAAAGAAATACGAAACAAATTCGAAATGGACTTTTGTATTCGCGTTTCTCAGAATAATAAATTTGAAATAGTTAAAAATGAAAGGAAAAAAAATTTAGAAAACAAATCCTTTTATTAGATATTTAAAAGTTATGGTTACATATATTCTAACAAGACGAATTTCAACAAACGTTGAATACACGCAGTAAAAATGATATGTGATATTCTCCAAAACTCGAGCAAGATCCAGGTCAGGTGTTGCGTATTTGTAAACAACATAACGAGTACAGTCGATTAAAGTTTGCTACTGTTCCGTCTTTAACATTAAATCAGCTCTTTGAAGGAACAAGAAACATATTTTTGTGAAAGAAAAATGAGATAACAATGCCGAAAGTATGATGTATTATTATGTTTTCCTATTCTTAACATGCATACACCAGGTCAATCTTGTGCCAAAATTGTGGGGTCAAAAATGAGGACGGAACAAACAAGTTCTATTTTTTCGGCGATTTTACAATTGTACTAAACATTGGTGGTTTTTGGTGTCAAAAAAATAAAATGACTTTATAAATTTATTGTAAAAAGAAGTCAAAATTCCTATTTGCTTTTTTATTATTAAGTTTCCACATTTAAAAGAAGTCTGCTGTCATATTAGAAGGGGGCTTTATACACCCGCTCAAACTCCTTAAAATTGCGTATATTTTCAAATAACTATGAAATGGTTGAGATCTCCTTATAAAAAGACACACAGAATCCGCATTCATTGATGTATGGGGGGTACCTGCACTTCAATTATACATTTAAAAACATTCAGATTCCCACTCTATAACTATATCTGAATTTTGAGTATCCTTTAATTTGTGAATTTTAGTTTCAGTACTCTAAGTATCTTCTTAAGTTATGCAAATAGTAGAGAATTTTTTTTATAAAGCATCCTGTGAACAATTATACATCTTTTTGTAGAAATTCAAAATCAATTGCTAATAAGTATGTTTAACAAAATTGATTCTTCCTTTCAAAATTCGTCTGTACAAATCAACTAAAAAGAAATGCCTGTTACAGTAGGATGTTAGCATCAGTGCTGGACAAAAGCAATGAGTGCTTTGTTTTATGATTTCTGAATTGGCTTGCATTTTTCACAAACGTTTTAGTTGATATATATGTAGTTGCTTATTTTTTTAAAATAAACTTTTCAAACTGATAAAATTCATAACAGTCATCTTCTGACTTTGTGCACAGGTTACAAAATGACAAATTTTAAAATCTGGTCAATCAGCATGTGTACTGGGTGGTTTAAATTAAAAAGATCACACATACTAACCCTAATATATAACAAGAAAAATAAAATGGAAATGGTGAGCTGTCAAAAGGAGCATAAAACGACTAAAATGTATGAAATACACAAGTCGAACAAACCAAATATAAAATCGCAAAAAAAACAACAACAAACTAAAAAGTTAAAAATACCCAACGTTTCGACCAATATGGTCTTGATCACGAGCATGTAAAAAATAAAAATAAAAAGGTGTTGACTCTTTGAAACCCAGAGCAAGACAGTCCGTACATAAAATGTAAAAAACAAAAAAGTATTTGACGTGGGTGTCGATCAGTAAAGGTACTTCATAGAAAATACATAAAGGGCAAGGTAGATAGTAAAACTATATAGTAAAAATAGGTAAAATAATATATTTGATGTTATGATATATAGAAAACATACCATATATAAGATAACTGTACTGCAAAAAGTTAGTGTGCATACTTAGTAAATGAATTGAAATTAAGAATTTTTTTACATTAATTCCACGGGGTCGGAGTGTCCCCAGGCTAAAAATTATTTTCTGCTCAAGGCATTGTCTGTATTGTCTTCCTCCATTAACTGTCCTTAAAACGGTTACCTGGACGTCTGACGAGCTGTGACCAGGCAATGGAAAGTGATTGCCAACTGGACAATCAGTTCCATTCTTTAAAGAACGCAAGTGTTCAGCAAAGTGGTCACCAAGGCGACGAAATGTCTCTCTGATATATATCTTGTCACAATTTGTACTGAGGTAATCCTACCGGCATTGCCGAATGGGACTATGTTTGCACTCCGTCCGTCTGTCAGTCACACTTTAGTTTTTCAGATTTTTTTCAGGTACCGTATAACCAACTGATCTTATTTTTTTTTTAATGTAAGCTTATTAGGCAAAAAAAAAAAATAGTCTTGTTTCCTTCTACCGACCAGAAAAAAATAGGGTAGGTAGGTAGGAAAATGATATTAATTTTTTTTCTCTTAATTTTTTCAGGTATGGACTTCATAATAATGTAACTTGTGACAGGTCAATAAAGTTATTGTCCCCCGCCGCAACGCGATGCAGGGGATATGGTAATGCGGGGCGTCCGTCCGTCCATCGTTCCGTGGTTCCGTCCGTCCGTCCGTCCTTCCGTGCTTCCGTCCGTCCATCCGTCCGTGCTTCCGTCCGTCCGTCCGTCCGTCCGTCAGTCCACCTTGTAAACGCTCTAGCAAATTTATTTCTTGACCGATTTGGATAATATTTATACAGTAGCTTTAACTGAATGATACTTTAAGGGAGTTCGAAGATGAGTCATGTCGAAATATTTTTGTAGGAGTTATGCCCCTTAATAACTTAGAAAATTGACAAAATTTTCATGTAAGCGCTCTAGCAAATTTATTTCTTGACCGATTTGGCTAATATTTATACTGTAGCTTTAACTCAATGATACCTCAAAGGAGTTCGAAGATGAGTCATGTCGAAATATTTTTGTAGGAGTTATGCCCCATAATAACTTAGAAAATTGACAAAATTTTCATGTAAGCGCTCTAGCAAATTTATTTCTTGACCGATTTGGATAATATTTATACAGTAGCTTTAACTCAATGATAACTCAAGGGAGTTCGAAGATGAGTCATGTCGAAATATTTTTGTAGGAGTTATGCCCCTTAATAACTTTGAAAATTGACAAAATGTTCATCTACAATGTAAGTGTTCTAGAAAATTTATATTCTCCTTGCATTGGAATAATATTTATACACTTGGACCTAAAGGGAGGTTTTATACATAAACTCCTATTGAAACTTATAAAATTGAAAAATACTGTCTTTAAGAGTTTGTTAGGCGGAATACTTTTGATCAAAGCATTTCTGTTTATTGAAAAGGAGTAAATGTACATTTGTATAAATTCTCAATACACATGGTAAAATAAGATTTCAACACTATACCCATATTGTATAAATGTCTTCATACCACTCATTAACTTGTAAAAAACTTTAGCAATAACCACAAATTGTTTGTCCTTCTATTCTCTCTCTTTGAGAAAATTTTGTTATGTTTCACTTGTCCAAAGGTTTCTGATGCTCTAGCGGCGGGGGACTTCGGAACGCTGTTCGATTTTTTCAAGCTGTTTTTCAGTCCTGTTTAATTTAAGAACTTAATACACAGTGCCTCGGGTAAAGTATTGTCTTCCAAAGGTGTCTTTAAATACCTTGGTTTTAAGTAAAAATTTAAGGAACAAAAATAATGAACAGTAAGCTTAAACACACTAGAGCTACCGGCACTGGAGGGGGCCATGCTGTTAGAGAAAGACCAAAATCGGAGTTCAGTGACGGCACTGATTCATAAATTTGGAAAATAAATTTTTTTCAAACAAGACTATATTTTTTAGGGGCTTAAAGTCTTTCAGTATACTAAAGTGTTGAAGTTCATGGCTACGAGATAAAGAAGGGATATGGTATATAAATTCATATGACACAAAAATCCAATAAGGTCCATATCCTGAAAAATAGAAACCTGAATAATACTAGGTAAATGGAAGCATCGTTTTATCTAATCAACATACATATGACAATTTTTTTTATCTGATTTAATTAATCAGTTCATTCATCATGTTGAAAAACAAAGACAGTAAAAATCATATAAAACAAAGTCAATACATATTTAAATTCAGAGGCCAACATGGTCATCAATAAGACATTAAAAACCTTTACATTTTTTAGGTTCAGTTTTCAGTAAGTTTTAGCAAATTTTTATGGTGCAAGCTGAAATCTATGGGGACAAGTGGAGTCTTACATGAACTTGCCCTTGATTTAAAAAGTTAGTTTTAACACTGATTTATACACTCTACATATAGTTTATTATCTTTATATAGTTAAATGCCTTTAGTTGCATATTTAATCCCATTACTGACAAATGATTGAAAAACAGCCACTACATTTTGTTTGCCAAGGCCTAAAAAAAGTGATTTCTCTAACTCTTCTGACCCTGTCTTTTATTTACATAAAGTCATAATATATCCACTGTAGAAACCGTTTAAATTTTGGAGAAAAAAAATGCCAACTAACCCTAAATTTTATAGCACAATAGGAGAAATATTGTTTTCCTTTGAATGTTGGGATGTTGTCTGAATGAGAGGTAACCCATATCTTTACATATTTGTATAGTGAGGCTTTCAGTAATAAAAGAAATAACTAATTGTAGTGTGACAATGATAGCTGTATCCCGGGATGACATGGCAGATGATAGTCACCTGACCAACTTACTGAACTATGCTTTCCAGATTGTTGTACTGCTCTGTGGATTAGACGAAGTTACAAATATGAAGAACATAGAAAGATTCAAAAAAGATTTGAAGGTATTGGAATGACTAACTATAATGATGGTGGGGACATAGGAAAATATTTAGTGATGCCTGTCAAAGATTGATTCTTATTTAAAAAAAAAAAATGTGTGCAGTTACTGTTTAATGAGTTCATTGTGACAGATTGAATTAATTAAGTTTAAAGATATACATACTATACAAAGTTCAAATCAGATCGTAATCATAAATATTAAAATTAGTTCAATAGGATCAGATGCAGGTGATGATTCTGTCGAGAGGGTCCAAACTGCTGTTATAATTTTTGTGTGTATTGTCAAAGACATGATGATGTAGTACATGTTACTATTAGCATGCTTCATCAGGAATATAGTAAATTAGTTTTTAGCTCCCCTGGGCCAAAGGGCGATCTGATCTATTGCCGTCATTTGGTAACCGTTTTCCGTTGTCTGTTGTTGTCGTAAAGTTTCCTTTATTTCTCTCCTCTGAAACCAATGGGCCAATTTGAACAAAACATGACAGCAATGGTTCTTTGGTGGCCCTCATTCACAAGTATTTCAGATAACCCTGTCCGCCATCCAAGATGGCCGAGACAGCTGAACAAAGCTTAACATAGGACCCTATGGGAAATTTACTTAAAGATCTCCTTTTTTGGAGAATGCCCCAGTTTTTGAAAAAGAGTAGGCTGATGTTGGTACAGAAGGCTAAACTATTCGACCCTACCCAACCATGCTCCTTTTACAGTGGCAGTCAAAATTGGTTCCCCTTTGTGTCCTGTCCCATTCCTATTTGAACAAAAAACTAAGTATGTTGCGATAAACAGCTCATGCGACAATAGTTAACAAGAAAAATAAATGGAAATGGTGATCTGTTAAAAGGGGCATAAAACGACTAAAATGTAAAAAATACACAAGTCGAGCAAAACCAAATATAAAATTGTAAAAAAAAAACAAACTAAACAGTTAAAAATACCCAACGTTTGGACCAATATGGTCTTGATCACGAGCATGTAAAAAATAAAAATAAAAAGGTGTTTACTCTTTGAAACCCAGAGCAAGACCGAGTCCGTACATAAAATGTAAACAAAAAAAAAAAAATTCCTATTTGAATTGTTTGATAGATTGAACTGGTTCTCGTCCTGAAGAAGCATGAAATATTTGCCACTGGACATTAAGCAACAATCAACAATCAACAATCTTGTCTGAAACTGCTCGGCGAATTGGAATAAAATTTGACAGAAATGGTCTTTAGATGGTCCTCTTTCAGTAGTATATCCGATGACCCTGCCTGCCATCCAAGATGGCTGCCAGTGCCGAACATAGTTTACCAGAGGAACTTATGTGAAATTTAGTTAGAGATCATCTTATCTGAAACTACGGGGCCAATTGGAATAAATGTGGCAGCAATGGTCCTTAGGTGATCAACTTTCAGAATTTTAATTGATGACCTGGCCCGCCATCCAAGAAGGCCAGCAGAGCCAAACATAAATTAACATAGAATGCAAACTTAAGTTTCGTATAACATTCCAGCGGTTTTTGTCGAGCCTGCGACTTTAGTCGCAGAAAGCTCGACATAGGGATAGTGATCCGGCGGCGGCGGCGTTAACTCACTTCTTAAAAGCTTTATATTTTAGAAGGTGGAAGACCTGGATGCTTTATACTTTGTATATAGATGCCTTATGTTACGAAGTTTCCGTCTGTCATATGTACATTGTCCTTGACCTCATTTTCATGGTTCAGTGACTACTTGAAAAAAAAATTAAGATTTTTTGTAATGTTAATTTCTCTCTTATTATGAGTAATAGGATAACTATATTTGGTATGTGCATACCTTACAAGGTCCTCATCCCCGTCAGACAGTTTTCAATTGACCTCGATCCAATTTCAAGGATCAGTGAACAAGGTTAAGTTTTGGTGGTCAAGTCCATATCTCAGATACTATAAGCAGTAGGTCTAGTATATTTGGTGTATGGAAGGATTGTAAGGTGTACATGTCCAACTGGCAGGTGTCATCTGACCTTGACCTCATTTTCATGCTTCAGCGGTTATAGTTAAGCTTTTGTGTTTTGGCCTGTTTTTCGAATACTGTATGCAATAGGTCTACTATATTTGGTTTATGGAAGGATTGTTAGGTGTACATGTCCAACTGGCAGGTGTCATCTGACCTTGACCTCATTTTCATGGTTCAGTTTTTGTGTTTTGGCCTGTTTTTTGAATACTGTATGCAATAGGTCTAATATATTTGGTGTATGGAAGGATTGTAAGGTGTACATGTTCAACTGGCAGGTGTCATCTGACCTTGACCTCATTTTCATGCTTCAGCGGTTATAGTTAAGCTTTTGTGTTTTGGCCTGTTTTTCGAATACTGTATGCAATAGGTCTACTATATTTGGTTTATGGAAGGATTGTTAGGTGTACATGTCCAACTGGCAGGTGTCATCTGACCTTGACCTCATTTTCATGGTTCAGTTTTTGTGTTTTGGCCTGTTTTTGTCTCGCCTGCGACGAAAGTCGCTGGAAGCGAGACATAGGTATAGCAATCCGGCGGCGACGGCGAAGGCGACGGCGACGGCGACGGCGTTAACTTTTTGTAAAACCTTAATAACTTTTAAAGTATAATACTTACAATGTTCATCTTTGGTCCACAGGTGCATGAAGTGATGACCTTTTCAGCAGCACATTTTTAGATGACCTTGACCTTTTTTTCATGGTTCAATACCCACATAAACATTGCGACATAGTTTTACATTCAAATCCTTTTCTCAGAAACTATAATACCTAGAGTTATTATATTTGGTCTACAGTGAGATCTATATGGGTACATGCCAGTCTGACACCTGTCATTTGTCCTTGACCTCAATTGCACGGTTCAGTGAACTTCGAAAATCTGCGACATAGTTTTACATTCAAGTCCCTTTCTTAGTAACTGTAATGTTTAGAGTCATCATATTTGGTATATAGTAAGATCTATATGGGTACATGGGAGTCTGACACCTGTCATGTGTCCTTGGCCTCAATTTCACAGCTCAGTGACTTTGTCAATTTTTTCTTCTAAAGTCCATTTTTCTGCAACTACAATGAATAGACTCATCATACATGGCTTATAGCAAGATCTGTATGGGTACATGCCAGTCTGACACCTTTCATGTGCCCTTGACCTCAATTTCATGGTTCAGTGACTTTGTCAATTTTTTCCTCAAAAGTTTATATTTCAGCAAGTGCAATGACTAGATTCATCAGATATGGTCTATAGCTAGATCTATATGGGTACATGCCAGTCTGACACCTGTCATGTGTCCTTGACCTCAATTTCATGGTTCAGTGACTTTGTCAATTTTTTTCTTTAAAGTCTATTTTACAGCAACTACAATGAATAGACTCATCATACATGGCTTATAGCAAGATCTGTATGGGTACATGCCATGTTATTCTGGGTCAAGCGCGGACAGGCGAGACATCTTTTAGGGTCCACACTTGTTTGAATACTGTATGCAATAGGTCTAATATATTTGGTGTATGGAAGGATTGAAAGGTGTACATGTCCAACTGGCAGGTGTCATCTGACCTTGACCTAATTTTCATGGTTCAGTGGTTATAGTTCAGTTTTTGTGTTTTGGCCTGTTTTTCGAATACTGTATGCAATATGTCTGATACCATTTACTTTCATTAGAAATACACGACAGGCGAGACATTTTTGTGTGTCCACTCTTGTTCCCTAAATATATTATGTCATAGGTATGGAATTACCTCTATAAGTTCTAGATATTGATCTCTGATTGTTTTTGGTTTCATCATTTAAAATTAGTCTTGGCTTTATTTTAAGTTTGAGAAAATGCATGAAATATAAAAAAGTAACTTTTCAGAGAAGTTTTATTAAAGGGAGCTCGAGGCTAGGATGCTCTGAAATTGGTCTGTTTTGGGGATATTTGAAGGGGGGAGGCCTATTTTTATGCCCTGCCCACGAATGTGCATGGGGTGTGTAGAGTTACCCTTGTCCGTCATGTCCGTCCGTACGTATGTCCGCACATATGTCCGAACTATGTAGTTAAGTTTTGCGTTTAGGTTCATTTCTTTGGAACTAAGCATAATGTATCAATGAAACTTCATAAGTGGATGTGCCTTGGGTAGTACTGAGCAGGCATACAATAATTTAGTCATTATTACCTTTATTTTATGCATGTAAAAACTGAGTCTACTACACATTTATGTTCATTTCTTTGGAACTAAGCATAGTGTATTAATGGAACTTCATCAGTGGATGTGCCTTGGATAGTACTGAGCATTCATACACGATGACCTAGATTTTAGGTAGGGCATCCATGTCTTAAAGACACAATTTCTAGTTATCGGTTATCTCTCTGTAATGGTAACATTTTGGAAAGGATTTCCTTAAAAAAAATTTTATACAGTGAAAGCTTGAAGAAATATGTTTTATTTGATATGTGGTTGTCTATGGGTATATGATACAGCCAATTGTCCAGCTATCAATCTTTTGATTATGTACATATACCTTCAATTCATGATATCATGAAAAGTACTAAGAAAAACTATTGTGTGCACCGATAGGACCTGATGGGAAATTTACTTAAAGATCTTATTGTCTGAAACCATGATGTCAGTTGGAACAAAACTTGGCAGCAATGGTCCTTAGTTGGTCCTGTTTCAAAGTTTTATCCTATAACCATGCCCACCATCCAAGATGGCCTCCAGAAATAAACATATTTTAAAAAAAACCTCATTGGAAAATTCACTGAAACATTTTCTCATTTGATACCAGTGATATATAGTAACCCTGACTAGAAACTTTTAAAAAAGTAAGAAAGGGGCTTGACATACAAACTTGACATCAGGAATCTTGCCACAGTGTATAATTGTTAATCAGATAATGTTACATTTTTCAGTAAAGTCAGAATCTCTCCACTATAGAAACCAGTTAAATTTACAGGGATGATGCTACTGTAGTATTTAGGGCCGCCTGGCTGCCCCATTCCCCTGCTTGAAAAATTCCGAATCGCTGAATGCAAAATTTTTTAAAATCCGGAATTTTTCCATGTCTGCATCCAATATTGGTTTCTGATCCGCATTTGGGTAAAAATATCACCAGAAGTTTACATCAGATTATGTATGATCTCATCGGACCAAATGCAGTTTAATAATCAGAAGCTTGTTTAAATTTTCTTTTCTATAACAGGCAGATAGAATGATCGCTTGAAAATTATTTTGCAAATAAAATAGAATGTGTTTCATGTTATTTAAGTTATTTTGGTATCGTTCTTCACCGATTGATCAGAATATTTCAATCTCTTAGCCCTAGATGCTCTCGTTCTAGAATTGCAACTTTTACCCAATATCTTGTTTTGTAGTAATTTTATTTCTCTCCGCAGCTTCTTTTCAAATTTGCTTATATATTGGGAAACAAAGCCAGTATAACTGACTCCCTTTGTGCAACAGCAACTCTTGTAACTCCTCTACTTTTTTTGTCTGTGAAGGGGTTACATAAATAAAAGTTAACTTGTGATAATAATTTTTTGTCCAGGGGGTTTTTAGGGGGTATCAGGTGGAGTGGTTTTCAAGAAGACTTCAATAGATTAAAACTATAATTTTTCCCAAATTTCCATTTTGCATTTGTATAATATATTAAGTGGCATAGCCACAAACGAAACTAATTCTTAGGAAGCAACCAATTGAAAATCTGTGACGATCAATCAGGCGTTTTTCACCCCTTTCTACTTTGAAATTAAAATAATCCATTACAAGGTATGTTTCAGA
Organism: Mytilisepta virgata; assembly: GCA_028015205.1. Lineage (NCBI taxonomy): Eukaryota > Metazoa > Mollusca > Bivalvia > Mytilida > Mytilidae > Mytilisepta > Mytilisepta virgata. Next base: position 60,369,605 of record CM051515.1, on the reverse strand, counting down.
TGAACTAACAGTTCACTTTTAACTCGTTAAAAGATTTCTGCATTGTTTCCATTTACTGCATGTGTAGTGTAGTAAATAATCATTGAGCATGCATGAATCGTTGTAGTTAAATATGAAAAAGTAATCAAAATTTCACCTTTATTTTATTCTGACATTTATTTAGTTCATGTTCTACTCCGTTATGTAGTCCATTTCCATATCCATCTATTTATACATACCAACCATGGACCTTGAAGAAGACACCTTTAACATTGAAAGTATCAATAGGTAAACAACACCGCACAGAATGATAAAGAGTTGATACAGACAACATTTATTTCAGGTCTTACCCAAAACACTTATAAATCAGGCATAACAACATTTGTATGAAATAAGGTCGTGTGTTATGATGCTAAAAAGAGTGTAAACTGAAAATTCATGTCTATCAGAGGCTGATGAAATTTCCGGATCCCTGTGCCAAATGTTAATGTTAATGCAAATAATGTACAAGCAAGATATATTCCGAAGGTATAAATTTATAAATGTTTCAGATATGTAACCAGTTGATAGACAAGCTGGTAGAACCACCAGTTAGTTTCAGTACATTGAGTAATACAGTGGAAATATTGGCAGCAACAGAAAGTAACATACTGCAAGTAAGGCTGACAATAATTGTATGTATAGGTAAAGTGTTTATATTTGTTTTTCCTGTCTACTGATGTAAATTTTTTTTTGTGCATTTATAGCTCACCTGGCCTAAAAGTTCACGAGAGCTATTACCATTACTTGGCGTCCTTCGTCGACTGTTGTCTGGTGTGGCATTTCCTTTAAACATCCTCTCCTCTGAAACCAATGGGCCAATTGGGGCCAATTTTTGTGGAATGGACCTTGGATGGCCCCCTTCCAATATTGTGTCCGGCATACCTGACTTCCAACGGACATGCTTGCCGTGAAAAAAAATAGAAAAAATGGGGGATAAATTTGAAATCTTCTATGAAACTATAGGCCAATTGGAACCAGACTTGGCAGCAATGGTCCTGAGGAGGTCCTCTTTCAGAAATTTGTCCGATCATCAAGACTGTCAACCAAGATGGCCGCCACATCTGAATTTAGTTTAACTTGGACCCTATGGGAAAATTCATTTAAAAATCATCTTGTCTGAAACCACTTAAACAATTGGAACTTAACTTGGCAGCAATGGTCCTTACATGGTCCTCTTTCAGAAATGTGTATGATGACCTGGACTGTCAACCAAGATGGCCGCCACAGGCAAACGTAGTTTAGCATAGGACTCTATCGGATAATTCATTTAAAAATCTCCTTGTCTGAAACCACTGAGCCAATTGCAGCTTAAGTTGGCAGCAATGGTCCTCACATGGTCCTCTTCAAGAGTTGTTTCCAATGACCTGGACCATCAACCAAGATGGCTGCTACAGCCGAACTTCCTATGGTAAAATTCATTTAAAAATCTTCTTGTCTAAAACCACTGAGCTAATTGGAATAAAAATTGGCAGCAATGGTCTGTCTTTACATGATCCTAGTTATGTCTGATGACCTGGACTGTTAACTGAGATTGCTTTAAAAATATGTTCAATTCTCCTGGTTTTGTTTTATATGGTACAAAAAAAAAATTAAAATCACTACAGAATTGCTTAATTCCGCTAGGAGGCTGAAAAATATAATTTTGATTTTATGACTTTTTGTCTTGTTTTGTATTTTAGAATTTTTTGGATGCTTTCACAGAGGCAGCAGAGAGTTCCTTTGGATGCCTTTATGTGGATGATAAAATAGTTGTAGCTACAAGAAAATGGTGGTCTCTTACAGCAAATGAACTTGTCCTACTGACTTTACTGGTCTCCTCTTTACAGCCGTGTTCATCGAGAGATGTTCCAGTATTCCTTCCAGACAGTCACCCTTCAGTAAGGTTATCCCAATCAAGATTAGAAATTTGTCGACCAATTTGTTACATACTATGCATGATTTTCACAACAATTCATTAGTATGCTTGACAGTTCATTGTATTATGCATATATTCTCTGATATACGTCAAGAAATGCTGATGTTCGTGTAAGTACTCTCAAGATTACCATCCTCCCAAGTCGGGGTATTGTATCCATGTTCTTTCCTACAAAACCCTTGACATCACACATTCATATTTTGCGGGTCTAACATATTGCCACCTGGTGGAAAATTATACCTACGACCCAAATGGATTCTCTCCACTTCCGACCCATAAAATGTGAATGTGTGATGTCAGGGGTTTGTAGGAACGAATGTAGATACAGAACCCTGACTTGGGAGGATGAAGATAACATGTCTCAACAGATTTTAATGAAATTTATGTCAAAGGTTAAGATTAGAATTCTCTTGTAAGAGTTTATTCTTGTTATTTATTTTATTTTACTATTATTGATGGGGGACTTTGGCTACTCTCTAAAGCAATCCTGTTGATAAAGATGCCAGCAATCACTTGGTTATTAAACATAATTTAAAGGAAAGATAATTAAAAAGAAAAATTGAACAACCGTATTTACATGTTTCAGCAACTGGCTTTCAGTTAAGAGTGTATGGGTTAACTTGAACAAAGGAGGCCAATGATTGTTATGTCTATAATTGTTATATATAATTATTATAATGTTTTACATAAGTATTGGTATGAGATAAAGGTAGGTGTGTATTTCTGTTGACAGGTACCTCATCGATTAATGTCATTTAGACTGTCAAAGAAAATGGAGGTGTGTGTTATTTGTGGCCAGTCTCCAAGTTTGTCTGAATTAGAGAATGAGGTATCTTATAACATTTGAAAGAAGGGGTGTGGTAGATTAATTTTTAACACAAAATCTCAACATGCACTGTACACAGAATTATTTACTAAGTGTCCAGAAAAGATCCTGCCTTTAACAAACAAAAATGTGAAACATGTTTTAAAAATATATTATGAAGTGTATTTAACCCGAAAATATTACTCGCTTGGTACTGAAAATATTATAAATATATACTAATAAATGGCAGGACAGTACTGAGTTTATTGCTCACCAAGTAATGAGCTCTTTCCCAAACCAAAGCCAAAGGAAATAGTTGTGAAGGATGGGAAAAATAAATATACGGTTGTCTTTATGGCCATTTCATGGGTATTTTATTACTCCAAAGACAAAAATTAAACAATGAGAAACCAGAGTGAGTTATATTTTCCTAACCAATGTAGGTAAGGGAGATAATAAATTTGTCTCCCTTTTAGCCTCAGGACAAATTGGAGAGAATTTAATTATCTCCGTTACCTACATTGGTTAGGAAGAGATAACTCACTCTGGTTCCTCATTGAAAGCACTGTATACAGATTGTTCGCGTCATTAGCTTTATTTGGATACATGTGCCGCAGTTGAACTGTAAGTCTTGAACTTTAGTGACTGAATAATTCTTTGTGCCAACATTACTCTTGGTACACGTGGCCAGACAAACACAAGCCAAAATTACTCTCGGTACACACCGACACAAGCTAACATTACTCTTGGTACACATGGCCAAACCAACACAAGCCAATATTACTCTTGGTACAAATGGCCAGACTGAGATAAGCCAACATTACTCTTGGTACACGTGTCCAGGCCTGCCATTATTACTCTTGGTACACGTGGCTAGACAGACACAAGCCAACATTACTCTTGGTACACGTGTCCAGACAGACACAAAGCCAACATAACTCTTCGTACATGTGGCCAGACAGACACAAGCCAACATTACTCTTGGTACACATGGCCAAACCAACACAAGCCAACATTACTCGTTGTACACGTGGCCAAATTGGCCAGACCGACACAAGCCAACATTACTCTTGGTACATATGGCCAGACAAACACAAGCCAACATTACTCTTTGTACACATGGCCAAACCAACACAAGCCAATATTACTCTTGGTACACATGGCCAGACCAACACAAGCCAACATTACTCTTGGTACACATGGCCAAACCAACACAAGCCAAAATTACTCGTACACGTGGCCAAATTGGCCAGACCGACACAAGCCAACATTACTCTTGGTACATATGGCCAGATAAACACAAGCCAACATTACTCTTGGTACACGTGGCTAGACAGACACAAGCCAACATTACTCTTGGTACATGTGGCCAGACAGACACAAGCCAACATTACTCTTGGTACACATGGCCAGACCAACACAAAGTTTTAGAATGTTTGAGTATCTAGAACTGGAATCCATAGCCGACTACACTTCTTCTAACACTCACGATACCACTCAATATTACACACAATATTACTCTGGATAATAAAGGTCTTGCCAGCCCCTGGTATTGGACTTCTTTTGAGGCTGTGGGTAATTGTTATGCTGTCCGTACAGATGGAACAGTAAAGAAGCAGTAAAAGCTGTCTGTACAGATGGAACACAGATTTCATCAGCATAAGGGACGACATCAAAAGATCAATGTCGGATAAAAAACTTAATTCAAATAGTTTGGGGGTGGGGATAAAATCGCTGCAAGTTTTGTTATCCGACATCGATTTATAGATTGAAAAATTTGGATTCAAGTTCGGCCCTAACATATGTTTGGACTTTTAAAGCAAATAAAAGCTATCAAATCGTACCGGAAAGCAAATTTTTTGGCCGAGAGTATTGGGGGAAATCAATCATAGTATCTAGGTTGTTCAAACGCTTTATCCATCGTGAATTTTGAATGATATGTATACAATTATAATTTAACAGTGCCTTTTTTGATGCATACTAAAAATACACATCACTTTTTTCAATATTTTTTAAAAGTGATGTCAAAGTCAATATACAGAACAAACATACATTGTTGAGGAAAAACAGGACCCACGATACAAAAAGTATACTCTCAAAGCATATGCGCTTATTGGTCAATCAATTTTTCCCAAATTAAGTTAAGAGGGATGGGGGGGGGGGGGGGGGGTGGGGGTTTGGGGTCAGTGAAAAAACTAAGTTTTTTATCCTACATTAAACATTTGATGTTGTCCCTAAGGTCATTCCATAGAACTAATAAGGAAGCAAATCATCCTCTCCTAGATGCTGCCATTTTGTATTCTGCTGAATTCTTGTTTTCAGTTCTCAGAATGTGTCCTCACTTTAAATAGTGATAAAACCAAAATATTCTGAAATAAAATACAAGCTTGTTTATAGTTTTGGGACTATTTTCCATAGGGATTACACTTACTGTAACACAGAAGCGCTAATAGCCATGGGTCAAAATGAGGGGAGGTAATTTATATTTAATCCTAAAGTTGTCAGTTTTATGAAACAAAAAATCAACAAGTTTGAGTGAACAATACAAATAATTCACTTGTGAAGTAACCCTTTCGCCAAAGATTCCTGGTTTACCGGGATTCCTGAGTCTACTCGCTGACGGCGAGTCCCGTTTTACCGGGATTGTCACATAGATTATACATTTCCTGCTCTTGGAGCGAACATCAAGAGTTATCATTCTAATATTTGAAAGCCGGATAAAGATAAAACAATGGCGGATCTTTTACAAAAACCATTGTGAAAAAAGACCAAAATTTGAGGATTTTAAAGTTAGGAAATGAATTTTAGAAATTATTTGGCAACATTGGATGCCCTAAAAGTATGTATTGCTTATCAAACATGCTGAATTTGTCCAAAATTGATTGGAATGGACATTGATGATTGGAAGTTTACTTCTTGAAATAATTTTTACAATTTATAATGACAAAATTGCATATTTAGAGCAATTTAAACGATATATGAAGAATTTCAACATATCCAGGCGTGGAAACCCCTGTATGCTACCGAATCGTTTCATTCAAAAACTAAAAAAATCCCAAAGATAACATATTTTATTAACATTTTTATTCAAATAAAGAATAAATGACCCAAAATTTATGCTCTAAAGCATTAACAAAGAAGTAGCCACTCAAGTCTGCTATCTTGTCAGGGAAGCCATCGTGCAATGGTTACTTCCTGTGGGAACTCCATTGGTGAAAGGGTTAACGTATGCTCAGTCAATCTGGTTAATTTACAAATCCTTTTAAGTATAAATTACAAAAGTGATTATTTATTTTAGGTAGGAAGATTCTGGCAACCTGCATATGATGCTTTAATATCAGTTTCTACAGCAGTTCCTAGAAATTTTCCACCAAATACCAACTTAGATCCAAATATACAGTGGTAAGTATTATTTGTAGTCGACAACTTACATTGGTGAATAAGTATAGAAAAATCTATCAGACATAAAATGTCTGACACCTCAAAATGAAAAATATGTATTCTATCACTTTCCATTGAAGTAAGCAACTTATTAATACAGGTCTTATTTTCTCAACACCAAATCCTTTAGTATATTCTGTTTTCAGTTTTGTATTGGATTAAATAGGTTTACAATGTCTGATAGGTTACATTTCATCATTGCAGTTTCCTGTTGGTGAATACTGAAATCAACAGATGTTTAGGGAGTACCAGTCCATCTTTAGAGAACATTGGTCCACTAGGTATGTTACATAGACTTGGATTACTCACTTAATAAAATCTGGTGTCTTTACTAACATTGATGTACTATGTCATCACTCTCAGTATTTACACCAACAATCCATGTCAGTTTCCCATTTATTTGTTACAAGCCTTCTATACGTACACCATATCTTATAGGATATGTTTTCGGACCAAGGCAGCATCAACTTCCTGTTTTGACGACTAATAAAAAATTAGGGGGTATCAATAGCGAGCAGTACATCTTGTTTCTGAGATACAAGCAGTCAAAGTTAGCAATTTGCAGGAAACATAAAAAAAATATTTTCATCTGATTTCAATGGAGATTTTTTCTTTTAATTCATCTTGATGAGTACTTTCAGTAGTATGTCAACAAATTTTTAATATCTTTTGCATTTCTTGAGATACAAGGGGTTAAAGGTGCCGAAAAAGCATGTTGTGGTCATATGCTGGTAGCGAATCCCTTCATTAGCTCAGCTGACCCAAAGGGTCAAGTGAGCTATTCTCATCACTTGGCGTCCGTTGAACCAAACTTGGTCACAAGCATCATTAGGGTATCTAGTTTAAAAAATGTCTGATGACCCTGCCTGCCAACCAACATGGCCGACATGGCTAAAAATAGAACATAGGGGTAAATCGCAGTTGTCTTATATCTCAAAAACTAAAGCATTTAGAGCAAAACCGACAATGGGTAAAAATGTTCATCAGGTCAAGACCTACCTGCCATGAAATTTTCAGACGAATCGGTCAACCCTTTGTTGGGTTATTGCCCCTGAATTGTTAATTTGAAGGAAATTTTGCAGTTTTAGGTTATTATCTTGAATATTAATATAGATAAAGACCAACTGTAAACAACAAAAATGTTCAACAAAGTAAGATCTACAAATAAGTCAACATGACCAAAATCATTGACCCCTTATAGGAGTTTTTGCGACTTGGTAGCAATGATCCTTAGATGGTCCCCTTTCAGAAATGTCTGATTTCATGTACCTTGAACCAAACTTAGTTTAACATTGGACCCTCTAAGAAGTTCACTCAAAAATCTTTTTTCGGAAACCACTAAGCCAATTTGAACTAGACTTGGTAGCAATGGTCCTTATAAGATGGTCCTCTTTGTGAATTGTGTCCGATGACCCGGACTGTCAACCAAGATGGGCGCCACAGCTGAACTTAGTTTAACATAGGACCCCATAGGAAAATTCATTGAAAAATCTTCTTTTCTGAAACCACAATGGTCCATAGGAGGTCCTCTTTCAGAAATATGATTTCGTGGACTGTGAACGAAGATGGCTGCAAGAACCGAACTTAGTTAAACATAGGACTCTATGGGAAATTCACTCAAAAATTTACTCCTCTGAAACTACTGAGCCAATTGGAACTAAACTTTGGTTCTTAGATGGTCCTCTTTCAGAATTGTGTCCGATCACCCAGATTGTCAACCAAGATGGCTGCCACAACTGAACTTAGTTTAATATAGGACCCTATGGGAAAATTCATTTAAATTCTTCTTGTCTGAAACCACTTAGCCAGTTGGAACAAGACTTAGCTGTAAAGGTCCTTAGTGGGTTCTCTTTTAGTAATGTGTCTATTGACCTGGACTGTCCACCAAGATCGCTGCCACAGCCGAACTTAGTTTAACGTAGAACCCTATAGAAAAACCAGCCAAATTGACTGCAACACTTAAATTTTTAGACCTGGTCAAGTGAAAAGATAAATCCAGGTGAGCAGAGAGCCTCTAGTTTAAGCCTCTATCAGCTGATAGATTTTAGCTCATAGATAAAAGACCAGTTCTGGGTCTAATCCTGAGTTCCTTTCCTCCCTTCAAAAGCATCACTGAGTAGTCAAAATAAAGAGTGCATAAAATGTCTTCGTTAAAATGGTGAAGAAGGAAAACTGAGTTTCCTATACAGCATACTTTTCTTCAAAAGAATGGCTTCAATATTTAATTATAAATTCTTAATTTTAGGGGATTTTTTAACAGTGTCGCAGAGAAGAGAAGTATTATCGTCGTTTTATAAAAAGATGGTTGGAACATTCTTCTCATCCGTTATTGAAGGTAGTGATAAAGGTTAGCCAGAAATAGTTAAACAATAAGGAATTGTAAAGTAGATATCCATTAATATGCAGCCTTCATAAAACAGTCTGAATAAGGGGGGATGGTAAGACTGGATTTAAAAGAGATTAAATGCATGGCACTGAACTTCCATTCAGGTTGTAAGTTGATGTCAACTATTACACTGCATTCACAAAACCATCCAAATTATGGGCACCAAACTCACAATCGATTGAAAGGTTGGAACTTCTTTAGAAAAATTAAACTATCTTTTTAACAGCACATTGAATACATTTAGAGTCCAAAAGCAGAACTTGCATTCAGTCAAAACTTTTTAACTTCTGATGACATTGCCAACTTGATGGAACATTGACATCACAAAATTTTCCCAAAAAATTTGTACTGAAAAAAAAAAAAAAAAAAATTTAACTCCACATGAGGTAGACTTAAATTCATTGCAGTGAAATCCAGAGGTGTTTACTATTACAGAATTTCCCAAATTGTCCCGTATTTTAGTTTCAAAATACGGATTACAGAATTTCCCTAATTGTCCCGTATTTTAGATTCAAAATACGGATTACGGATTTACCTCCAGAAATTACGCTTTCCGGATTTGTACCAAACATTTTTAGCTCACCTGGCCCAAAGGGCCAAGTGAGCTTTTCTCATCACTTGGCGTCCGTCGTCTGCCGTCGTCGTTAACATTTTACATTTTGAACTTCTTCTAGAGAACCACTGATTGAAATGAAACTAAATCTGGCATGAATGAACCCTTATAAGGTGCTGACCAAGTGTTGTTACTTTGTAGCCGATCCATAATCCAAGATGGCCACCAGAGGGGGATTTAGTCTAACATAGGACCCTATGGGAAATGCATACAAATGACTTCTTTTAGAGAACCGTTGAATGGAATGAAACCAAACATGGCATGAATGTTCCTTATGAGGTGCTGACCAAGTGTTGTTACTTTGTAGCCGATCCATAATCCAAGATGGCCGCCAGTGGGGGACTTAGTTTAACATAGAACCCTATGGGAAATGCATACAAATGACTTCTTTTAGTGACCCACTTAATGGAATGAAACCAAACATGGCATGAATATTCCTTATGAAGTGCTGACCAAGTGTTGTTACTTTGTAGCTGATCCATCATCCAAGATGGCCGCCAGCTGGGAACTTGGTTTAACATAGGACCCTATGGGAAATGCATACAAATGACTTCTTTTAGAGAACCACTGAATGGAATGAAACTAAATCTGGCATGAATGTTCCTTATGAGGTGCTGACCAAGTGTTGTTACTTTGTAGCCGATCCATCATCCAAGATGGCCGCCAGAGGGGGACTTAGTTTAACATAGAACCCTATGGGAAATGCATACAAATGACTTCTTTTAGAGAACCGTTGGATGGAATGAAACCAAACATGGCATGAATGTTCCTTATGAGGTGCTGACCAAGTGTTGTTACTTTGTAGCCGATCCATAATCCAAGATGGCCGCCAGTGGGGGACTTAGTTTAACATAGAACCCTATGGGAAATGCATACAAATGACTTCTTTTAGTGACCCACTTAATGGATCGAAACCAAACATGGCTTGAATATTCCTTATGAAGTGCTGACCAAGTGTTGTTACTTCGTAGCTGATCCATCATCCAAGATGGCCGCCAGCGGGGAACTTGGTTTAACATAGGACCCTATGGGAAATGCATACAAATGACTTCTTTTAGAGAACCACTGAATGGAATGAAACTAAATCTGGCATGAATGTTCCTTATGAGGTGCTGACCAAGTGTTGTTACTTTGTAGCCGATCCATCATCCAAGATGGCCGCCAGAGGGGGACTTAGTTTAACATAGAACCCTATGGGAAATGCATACAAATGACTTCTTTTAGAGAACCGTTGAATGGAATGAAACCAAACATGGCATGAATGTTCCTTATGAGGTGCTGACCAAGTGTTGTTACTTTGTAGCCGATCCATAATCCAAGATGGCCACCAGTGGGGGACTTAGTTTAACATAGAACCCTATGGGAAATGCATACAAATGACTTCTTTTAGTGACCCACTTAATGCATTGAAACCAAACATGGCATGAATATTCCTTATGAAGTGCTGACCAAGTTTTGTTACTTTGTAGCTGATCCATTATCCAAGATGGCCGCCAGCGGGGAACTTAGTTTAACATAGGACCCTATGGGAAATGCATACAAATGACTTCTTTTAGAGAACCACTAAATGGAATGAAACTAAATCTGGCATGAATGTTCCTTATGAGGTGCTGACCAAGCGTTGTTACTTTGTAGCCGATCCATCATCCAAGATGGCCGCCAGCGGGGGACTAAGTTTAACATTGGACCCTATGGGAAATGCATACAAATGACTTCTTTTAGAGAACCACTGAATGGAATGTAACAAAACATAGCATGAATGTTCCTTATGAGGTGCTGACCAAGTGTTGTTACTTTGTTGCCGATCCATCATCCAAGATGTTTAGAAGTCTATCAGAAAATTGTAAAAAAAAATTCTGAATGGTCACAACTTGACCACATATTCAAAAATAATAATGATAAGATGTCCTCAGTAGCTATTGTAAGACTACACTAAGATAACCTGTTTTTAATTTTAAATACTGTGTCAAATTAAACCAATCTTGGTCTCAATCATTATATAATTTTACATAATTTCCAAAATCACATTAGATACAGGTGAGCGACACAGGCTCTTGAGAGCCTCTGGTTTTATTCAAGGTCGTGTAAATGCTTTGTAATTGCGTTTGATTTTCCAGTTATGAAAAGCGTTTTAACAAGATTGATGATAAAAACTGGGATTGTTTAACACAATATAAGATGCTTTGATGGTGGGTCTCTATGGTAGTTTTCATGCTGAAATTTGAGATTACTGACAAAAATCATTGGGGCCTCGGTGGCCGAGCGGTCTAGGTAGTTCGTCATGACTACTAATGATCACTAGCCTGTCAACACTGAGGTTGTGAGTTCGAATCTCACCTGTGGCGGGGTGTGTTTGACTCCGATCTAAATTGACAAGGATTGCCAATTTTCCTACCGAAGGTCGGTGGTTCTCCCCGGGTACTCCGGCTTCCTCCACCAATAAAAACTGGCCGCCATGAAATAGCCAAATGTGCTAAAAACGGCGAAAAACCACAACTAAACAAACAAACAAAAATGATTAACATTACTGAAAACACAAGAAAGTGGTAAACACCTCTGGAAATCTACCCGCATTCAACAAAAGGAGCCATTTTAATTTTCCATAGTTAAAACCCAATGACCATATTTACTAAAAATCATTTAATGTATTTCAGGACCATCAGCTTTCACACATCAGCCAATGGAAACCTACATAACGACAGATTCACACAAATGTTATGCCCTGCAATCTGGACCACATCAGTTATTTATTGTATACACACACAATATCCCAACATATGCTATGAGGTTTGTATTATAAACACAATATCCCAACATATGCTAAAAGGTTTGTATTATAAAAACACATGTCTATCCTCGTGTGTCCTGATGCAGCCATGAGACTACTGACAGTATAGTTCATCTCTGTTGTAAATTATTCAGCACTAGCTTAATTTCACTGCAGGCTGTTTGTAAATGATTACTGAACTGCCTTGGTGGTCTCGTAGTGTGCTTGCACTAGTGCAGAAAGTTGGAGGCTTGATCTTAGCCAAGGTCAAACCAACGATTTTAAAATCTGATATATCTGTTAACCAAGATGGCTGCCACAACCGAATTTAGTTAAACAATGGGCCCTATGGGAAAATTTATTGAAAAATCTTCTGGTCTGAAACCACTTGACCAATTGGAACCAGACTAGGCAGCAATGGTCCTTAGGTGGTCCTTTTTCAGAAATATATCAGATTTTGCTGACTGAATCAAGATGGCCACCACAGCGGAACTTATTTTAACATATGACCCTATCGGAAATTCATTGAAAAATCGTCTTGTCTGAAACCACTTGAACAAGTTGAACCAGATTTGGCAGCAATTGTCCTTAGGAGGTACTCTTTCAGAAATGTGTCCGATTTCATGGAATGTGAACCAAGATGCCCACCATAGCCAAACATAGGGCTCTATGGGAAAATTCATTGACAAATCTTTTTGTCTGAAACCACTTGACTAATTGGAACCAGACTTGTCAGCAGGTCCTTAGGAGGTCCTCTTTCAGAAATGTGTCCGATTTTGTTGACTGTGAACGAAGATGTCCACCACAGCCAAACTTAGTTTAACATAGGACCTTATGGGAAATTCACTCAAAAATCTTCTTGTTTGTAACTACTGAGCCAATTGGAACTAAATTTGGCAGCATTGGACCTTAGATGGTCCCCTTTCAGAATTATGTCCTATCACCCGGATTGTCAACCAAGATGGCCACCACAGCCGAACTTAGTTTAACCCTATAGAAAAACATTTAAATTTTTAGTCCTGCTCAAGGTTTAAAGTTAAATCCAGGTGAGCGATACAGGCTCTTGAGATCCTCTAGCTTGTCATTGTAAATTAATATTTAAAAGTTTTAACTCGCATATGACATTGCATAATCATGACTATGACTTGATCATCACAGCATCTCATTGAAGGCATGAACAATTGCATCAGTTTCAAATGTCAACAGGGGCCTCGGTGGCCAAGTGGTCTAGGTAGTTGGTCATGACTACTAATGATCACTAGCCTGTCATCGAATCTCATCTGTGGCAGGGTGTGTTAGACTATGATCTTAATTGACAAGGATTGCCAGTTTTCCTACCGATAGTCGGTGGTAATCCAGCTTCCTCCACCAATAAAAACTGGCCACCGCGAAATAGCCAAATGCGCTGAAAACGGCGTAAAACCCCAATTAAACATAAACATAAACAAATGTAAACAAGTAATAGTCACCTATTAGGAAAATATAAAGTTTCAGATTTCTTTGAATGGTAGGCAAATTCAGTAAAAGAGCTTGATTAGCACACAGGACCTTAGACTTTAGAGAATTTTATATATAGGACAACTTTGTTTTCCGACTCAAATTGATATAAAACAGAAATGAGAAATGATCTCAAGTTACACTAGAATAATTCAAGTGAACAGTACCTTTATTACTTTATTCATATGTATGTTAAAGAAGTTGACTGAACACCACAGAGATAAAAAAAAAAGAAATCTTATACAGTTATAGTACAAACCACATGATGTCAGATTGTCCTGCTCAAAATTCCATTAGACATGTGATTACAAAGTCCCTGTACAATTGGACAAGTAAAACATATTTCATAATAATGCAGAATATCAATGAACTAAGAAATCCATATTTGAATGTTCACATCAGGATTTTTGTAATGACTTTTGTAACCTTTGAAAGAGGGAAGCTTATCAACTGGTACCATGGATATTTCATGAGTTATTTAAATCAGAGTGCTCAATAGCAGCATTCAAGATTAATGCAGTTGTAGTCAGTGATCTAATACTGACTGATCACTAGTCACACTTTATTAAAAAAAAAATTTCAGACAGGTCCCAATTTGAGTGGGAAAGTTTTCAAAAACACTTGTTTAAAAAAGGTTATTGTTGTGCCCTGCATCCGATATTTAACATACTTTTTTCCCTTTATATATTGGTGTGCCGTAATAACTGGTTATGTTTGCAGTAACTACATGAGTACTCGATAATCCCAGATATAAAAGACTTTTCTAATTTGATTTAAAAATATCAAATCATTCTCAGAAGAACATTCGTATACATAATTTTTTTCTGGATAATGACTACAGAGAACATTCATATGAATTTTGTACAGCAACTTCTAGTTAAAACAGTGATTCTAATATGGGCTGCTGAAAACGTCATTGAAACAAACCTGTGGTAAAATTTACAATAAACAGCGACCCTCCCGAAGTGACGATGTCACGATATGTTTTGAACACTAAAACGTCTTATTTTGTTCAATGTCGGCAATTTGAAGACGTTTTTCAAAGGTTTTCCCCTATAAGAATCGAATAATTTGTGGTCGATTTTACCACAGGATGCCCATATTTCTGTAAATTTTACCCTTTGCTAGGCTCAGGGAAAAAATTGACAGAAATATGGCGCACCCGTGGTAAAATCTCCAACAAACGATTGGCGTCCATGAATTATTTCCTAATTGCACACTGCTTTGTACGAATTATATGTGTATTTTAGCTGTAGCTCATGAAAAAATTCTACTTTCAGGTCTGTGTCTCACAAAACATTGGCCTTGCTTACAAAGGATAGAAATATTCAGATATGATCATACTTGAGATATCCAGATTATAAATAGAACTGTCTTACTGCTTGGGAATGTAAACGTACAGTTTTAGAAAGGTTTACAGTAGTGACAAAGATGTTGGACAGATTATGGCATCATACAGATAAAGGCTTCACACAGATGAAGGCATCGCATAGATGAAGGCATTATACAGATGATGGCAACTTATTTTTGGACAGTCGATGTGGGATCAAAAAGATAAAGGCATCGTACAGATGAAGGCAACTGAATTTTTGACAAAAGTTGATGTGAATTCATTATTTGATTCATGGATAATTTGTTTAGTAATTTTCAATAGAATGATTGTATACCATAAGTGATTTACAGAAAAAATCTACTTGTGACAAAGATTTTAAGATAATGAATTCACATGATATATCATAAAGAGATAAGTGTATATCCATACATTCTTTATGATATGTTTATCAACTCATTGTTACATAAGCATGCAACTGTTAAAAGTGAAAGTCATTGTTAATATGTAACAGTACAAATTTGAGGTATTGATGAGAGGGGATATACAATTTTACTATTTTGAAACCAAAATTTTCTTATTTAATTCCAATTTTTACTATGGTCTTACACATTCTGATTAAAAAAGGCCCCAGACTTTCAGGATGGAGAAAAGCAATAAAAGATGTTATTTCAGTATTTCATGTACATCTGTTTTTAATCTTATTTTTAGAGAAAAAAGGTTATTACATAAAAATAATTAAATATTATTAAGGACAGTATTGCATTTGAAGAGTTCTGCCATCAGTTGGGGATATTGACAGTCACAAATGCAGTCTTACAGGTGACTAGTAGCAGATCCAATAAAACTGCGATTTGCTAACATCAGATGCCCATTTGATATTTATTACTCATAAAATACAGCACTGTTATTTCTATTCTAATGCACTGCAAAAAAAGTTTAAATATAAGCAAATAATAAATTATGTTACCTAGATCACCTCATTAAAGTCATAGCAACACATTAAGAATACAAGATGAGAAATGAACATTGCTTTGCTCAGAGAATGCTTCAAATATGACTTCCCATAAGTTAGGAATACTTGTTTACCACACATCAGAAATAATGGCCAATAAAAAGATATGTTACATATGGAATGCATTAGAATTAGAAATATTGTTGCTTGTTGACATATATGACTTTGACTTTTCCTTGTTTTAAGATCTATGCATGATTTCCATCATTCTCTATTATATGAATATTTTTATCATTTACAGCATGAAATTTCTTTTAATTCATTAAAAAATGGTTTGAGATTCTTCTGATACATGTATCAAACGGTCTGTTTTTGAATTGGCTTGGTTAGAGCTTGCTCCATATGTGAAACAGGAAGTTATTGTAAATAATATTTATCAATGTTTTTTTTTTAAATTTCAAATTGATTTTCCGACTAGAAAACAATATGGGTATTATTCTTTATTTGAATAATGTATATGACGTAGATTCTTCATCTGTACCAAGCAGTTGTAATTGATTAAATACTTAACGCTTTAAACTTTTTGGAAGAGAAAAAAAGTTACAGAATTGAAGCCTTAAAACACTGATTTGTGCTGATTATAGATTCAAATATTTTATATGGAGTGCACTCAACAGCCCAAGCCAATTCTAAAACAAGTAATTAGAAGAAATCTTATTCTAATTTTAGTCGTAAGCCACAGTGTATGAGCTCACAGGATCCATACATCCTTAGTGTTCACTATTTCTTTCTGTATTTATAATGGGTGTTACACCACAGTGTATAGCTTACAGGATCCTTAGTGTTCACTATTTCTGTCTGTTTGTTTATATAGGGCCTTACACCACAGTGTATGAGCTCAAAGATCCAAAGTTTTCACTATTTCTGTCTGTTTTTTTATAAAGGGCCTTACACCACAGTGTATGAGCTCACAGGATCCAGAGATCCTTAGTGTTCACTATTTCTGTTAGTAGTTATAAAGGGCCTTAGACCACAGTGTATGAGCTCACAGGATCCAGAGACCCTTAAGTGTTCACTATTTCTGTCTGTTTGTTTATAAAGAGCCTTACACCACAGTGTATGAGCTCAGGATCCTAAGTGGTCACTATTTCTGTCTGTGTTTACAAAGGGCCTTACACCACAGTGTATGAGCTCACAGGTCAAGAAATTCTTAGTGTTCGCTATTTCTGTATGTTTGTTTTTAAAGGGCCTTACACCACAGTGTATGAGCTCACAGGATCCAGAGATCCTTAGTGTTCACTATTTCTGTTAGTAGTTATAAAGGGCCTTACACCACAGTGTATGAGCTCACAGGATCCAGAGACCCTTAGTGTTCACTATTTCTGTCTGTTTGTTTATAAAGAGCCTTACACCACAGTGTATGAGCTCAGAGGATCCTTAGTGTTCACTATTTCTGTCTGTGTTTACAAAGGGCCTTACATCACAGTGTATGAGCTCACAGGATCCAGAGATCCTTTGTGTTCACTATTTCTGTCTGTTTGTTTAAAAAGGGCCTTGCACCACAGTGTATCAGCTCACAGGTCAAGAAATTCTTAGTGGTCGCTATTTCTGTATGTTCTTACACCCCAGTGTATGAGCTCACAGGATCCAGAGATCCTTTGTGTTCACTATTTCTGTCTGTTTGTTTAAAAAGGGCCTTGCACCACAGTGTATCAGCTCACAGGTCAAGAAATTCTTAGTGTTCGCTATTTCTGTATGTTCTTACACCCCAGTGTATGAGCTCACAGGATCCAGAGATCCTTAGTGTTCACTTTTTCTGTCTGTTTGTTTATACAAGGCCTTACACCCCAGTGTATGAACTCACAGGATCCAGAGATCCTAAGTGTTAACTCTTTCTGTCTGTTTATACAGGGCCTTACACCCCAGTGTATGAGCTCACAGTATCTAGAGATCCTAAGTGTTCACTATTTCTGTCTGTTAGTATTTATAAAGGGCCTTACACCACAGTGTATGAGCTCACAGGATCCAGAGATCCTTAGTGTTCACTATTTCTGTCTGTTTGTTTAAAAAGGGCCTTACACCACAGTGTATCAGCTCACAGGTCAAGAAATTCTTAGTGTTCGCTATTTCTGTATGTTCTTACACCCCAGTGTATGAGCTCACAGGATCCAGAGATCCTTAGTGTTCACTATTTCTGTCTGTTTGTTTATACAAGGCCTTACACCCCAGTGTATGAGCTCAAAGGATCCAGAGATCCTAAGTGTTCACTATTTCTGTCTGTTTATAAAGGGCCTTACACCCCAGTGTATGAGCTCACAGGATCCAGATATTCTTAGTGTTCACTATTTCTGTTTGTTTGTTTAAAAAGGGCCTTACACCACAGTGTATCAGCTCACAGGATCCAGATATTCTTAGTGTTCACTATTTCTGTCTGTTTATAAAGGGCCTTACACCCCAGTGTATGAGCTCACAGGATCCAGATATTCTTAGTGTTCACTATTTCTGTCTGTTTGTTTAAAAAGGGCCTTACACCACAGTGTATCAGCTCACAGGATCCAGATATTCTTAGTGTTCACTATTTCTGTCTGTTTGTTTATAAAGGGCCTTACACCCCAGTTTATGAGCTCACAGGATCCAGATATTCTTAGGGCTATTCCATTTAAATCTATATCCCAGGGGGGGGAACGCCTGTTTTTTTAGACCCCATCACCTATGGAAAAAAATTTCAACCTCCCCCCACCACCAAGAGAATTGTGTAAAGTGTTATACCGACCACCAATAGAATTAACAAATTTAACTAAACCCCTCCACCCACCAGAATTTGATTTTTTTTTCACATCTTAACCAATTTTGAAGAAAAAAATTGCATCACTTATATAGGTCTGGTATCCAAAATGGATTATACAGTTTATGTTACCTGTTGTAAATTTTTAGTGTGTTGCCTTCTACATGTATAGAATGGTGACATAACTTTGGACATCTTGCGTCTCGTCCAAATCAAATGTTTTCCATTCTGGCAGCCATTTCAATTTAGACATACGAGGGTGCATATAAGGAGATATGCCACTGCTAAACCACTACTCCTTCTTAACCACTTCACTTCACATAATTCAACCAAACTTTCCCAGAAACTTCGAAATAAATTATATATGATTGCACCTCCTATTCCATTTTTCTTGCATTCAATATTTTACCTTCTAGCAGCAGTTGACATATGAGGATGCTATGGAAAAGGGGGACAGGGTGGCACTGCTAATTCGTTGAACAGAATTCAACATAACTTTCAAAGTTTTCTTAATAAGCCTTTTCAGTATTGCACTTACTTTATTTTTTTTCTTGCAATTTAATATTTTCCAAAACAGCTTCCAAATCAATTTAGACATATAAGATGAGTTATGCAAATGCCGGTGGAAGCCATCTCCTACTTATCAACAAACCAAAATAATACAGCTACGAAGTATAAAGTAATTTATGTTAATTCTATCCATATTTTTTACAGTTACCATAATGTTAATAATCTTGCAAGCAGCAGGTGACACATGCCTTTCAAGAAACCAATTTCTACACGCAATCTGTGTACTGTGATTTGAACTTGAATGATTGATGCGATTTGCTAAGATTTTGATATATGTATTCTCAGAAAATTTACCATCTAATATAAACCTTTTATGTGCAGAGATTAGAAGAGTATCAAAAATCTGTCTTATAAAGAAAATTTAGATTGAACATCCATAACCATCACATAATGACTATAACAGTCCACAAAAGAAAGACAAAGACTGACAAACAAGTAGTCAAAAGGACAAGCATAATATAATGCATAAAGGAACTTGGACAAAAAATTTTCAGCTTTGAACAAATACTCCAGGAAGATCAAAGTCGTGAACCATGTGAATGAGAAAAGAAATTTAAATTCAATATTTTCAGAAGAAACAGACTTTAATTTGTATTAAATTGTCAGAACATACAATACTCTACAATAAAGGATATTAACAATAGTCTTTTGGGTATTAAAATGTAATACAGGCATAAACATGAAGTTTGGCATGAGAAAAATAAATCAGCATACTAAAAATAAAGTATTCATTTTGAGACAGTATTAGTTCTTAAATTAGAAAACAGAAAAATCTAAGTACATGTATATATTATTCTTCAAGGTGGAATTTTGTGCAGAAAGTCATTGTTAAATTAAAATTTTATATCTTTAATGAAATTCTAATGCAGAGTTTGTCCTCATTTATTTTGCAAAGTGCACTTGCAGCTATAATCTACAGATAAAATGCTGCAGATATCAAAGCAATCCGTTGACTTTGTTTATATTTTTAAAGATCATGCATGCTGACATAGCTTAAAATTTTTCGATTGTGATCTGTAGAATAAATAAAACAAGACAACAGACAGATCAGTTTCAATATTTCTAAACCTTAATTGTTTTGGGGCTCAACAACAATTTATACATTGTTATAAAATGTACTAAGATTAAACTAGAATTTTAATTTGCTCAATTTTCCTACATTATGTTTGATCAGAATATAAAGAAAAACAACTTTTTGGTCACATTGAAACTACAGTCGACTCTCGTTATTTGAAACACATTTAGAGTTGAAATACTGTGAGCGTGGTCATTGTTTAACACCTGTTTCTCAACCAGATTTAAAAAGAGCATCTACCTGAATCCAGAAATCTATTGAATAATTTTCTTTTTAACACTTGGTCAATCAACAGCTTTAAGGTGTCCACTTATTTTTTTTACCTGAGATTTGTATAGGTTTGTATAGGTAAAAGAACTGATAGCTGTTTAAATTTAAATGTTCAGCCACTTCTTTCGATTCAGTCACTGAATTTTAAATTGATTTCATGGTTCATCAAATATTGATACCAGCAATTTATTAATCCAATAGAGGATTAGCTATTGAACAATGACCACACGCACAGTATTTCGCCTATAAGTCGAAATTCCGCATAACTCGAACAGAATTTTCGAACCATTAACAGTAATTACTATAGGAATTTAGTCCTGATATCTCAAATTTACGCTTAAGTCGAACTAATTTTTGTGGTCCCAATCGATTCGAGATAACGAGAGTCAACTGTATTTAAATTTTTCTGTTTTCTAATGAATTTTCTTTTATCTCTCCATTTAAAATCCGCTGCAATTACAGAAATGCATGTTCAAGAGTTACATTCCTTGTTGGTGTTGCTCAAAACAACTAGGGACTCAGGTGAGCCTGTATCTCTCACTTGACATACCAGTAAATAGACTGATTTACAAATGTCTGCATGATGAAATGCCTACTATTGATGGCAATCTTGGATTCAGGTCAGGTCAGGTCATTGGACATTTTGAAAGTCATCATGACCACATGAACAATAAAGGGATATGGAGTAAATGTACACGAGACAAAGTCCCGATTATTACGCGTTTAAATAACAAAACATCGAAATCACTGTGAATTTACTTTCTGCATATGGCCATTTCGACAACTTATGTCTCTTCAGTGCAGATAAGATCAAAACATTGGAAATCCAGAAGTCACATGCATGGTTTCAATCCATTCAGCAGTTCTCTAGAAGATTTTTTTATGAATTTCCTATGTTGGTCCCGCCCCTAGCGGCCATGTTGGATGACCGACTGACACGAAAGTAACAAAACTTGGTCAGCACCTTAGAAGGAACATTCAAGCCATATCTGGTTTCAACACATTCAGCAGTTCTCTAGAAGAAGATTTGTGTATTATTTGTATTAATTCCCCAAAGGGTCCTATGTTAAAACTATGTCGGTTGATATTGGCCGCCTTGGTTGGCTGGCAGGGTACAATTCTGAAAGGGGACAACCTAAAGACCATTCCATTACAGTTTTGTCCCGTTAAGCCTGGCAGTTTCAGAGAAGAAGATTTTTTAAAACAATTTCCCATAGGGTCCTTTATAGTTAAAACTTGTCGGTTGATGTCAGCTGCCTTGGTTGGCGGGCGGGATCATCGGACACAATTCTGAAAGAGGACCATCTATAAAGGACCATTTCAGCAAAGTTTAGTTTCAATTAGCCAAGCAGTTTCAGACGAAAGATTTTATAATTATTTTTTGCTGCATTTTCTATTTTTAGCAACAGCAGCCATCTTGGGTGGCGGGTGGGGTTCTCCGACACAATTCTGAAAGGGGACCGACCACCCAAGGACCATTTCACCAAAGTTTGGTTCAAATTCATTTTGACAGTGGTTTCAGAGGGGTTGATTAAAATGTGAAAAGCTAACGATGACAACGGACGCACAGTGGTAGCAAAAGCTTGCATGACCCTTAGGGTCAGGTGAGCTTTTAAAAAACGAGTAATGCATAATTTTTGTGCAATTTTGCACACTTCTAAGTTTTAGTGTCATATTATGTCCTTAAGGCCATTCCAAATTAATTCATTGTTCTTCGGATTCGCTCGCCCCTAAATTTGAAGTCTGAGAAAAAAACATTTGATCGTTTCCATTTTCTTCAAGATATCTCGCTTCTCATTTTCACAAATCAGCATTTTAAAAATAAAATTTTATCGCTCGCTCCTTCATTTTTGTCTAAAATGGATTTTTTCAAGTAAAAATTATTGTCCCCTCCCTTGAAATTATTAGAAATTTATGTTTTTTAAATAAAAACATCTTTCGCTCACCTATCTAAGACTTCGCTTCACAAATAGAAGTTTTAACAGAAAAAAAACAAATATAAAAATATCCCTGGCTCGCTACCCTTTTAAAGATTGTCCGAAGAACTAGAAATTAATTTGGAGTGGCCTAATGGTCATTCCTCTTTGTTCTGAATTTCAATTATGACATGAAACAATGTTAATCAACCCTGCTGGACAGTGGAACTTCCATTTGGTCTAATATCAGCTCTACATTTATTATTCGTACTGAAAACTACGGACAAATATTTTCTTATCAAGATTATGTTTATCTAGCACACTAGCAAGAAGGATAATCAAATCACTTTTGTTGTCTTGTTCCTTGGTAAATTTGATTTGGAATTTTTCAAGCGCTAGCTTTAGTTCAGCTTTTGTCAATAATGTTAATGTTGTTTTATACTGAGCTACAATTTCATCTCTCCCGGCTTTCCTTAGTTCTTTTTCTTCTTGTTGATGCACATATGCTAAAATTTCCTCGCAACAAACCCCAATCATGTCACTCAACAATTTTAATTTCCTTTTGTCTTTGAAAGTTTCTTCCTGGTTTTTCAGTACATAATTAATATTTTTGGATGGCAAAAAGAAATCTGGCTCGGTCATCCAACGAGGCATGTCTACGTCATGTGTAACAAAATACGATGACAAATCCTTGGCTTGTTGATAAGATAGGTAATGATGCTCAGGTAATTTATTTGCATCTAGGATAGGTTGCAGTTCAAATTTGGCCACTTTATCCCCTCTCCACGATTCATCAGGTCGGTAACAAGTATATCCGTATTGTTCGTTCCACGTATTGTCTGGATTGTTGGCCTCATTGAACACAGCAATAGCACTAAAGGTCTTTTTCCTCTCAAGATTAAATTGACAACACAGACTGTCCCAAATTTCACCCTGTGGAGATATAATGAAATTGTTTGAAACTCTGTGATTAGTTGTGTCAGTTTTTAAAAAGTCTTTGATCTTTTGCTCAAGTTCTTGAGAAAATACCCAATTTGTTTCTGGTGGTGCCAAATAAGATTTGAAGCGATTTCCAGAATATGGGGTGTCTGAAATTCTCATGACCGCATCCTTTGCCGCATATTCCATATTTTCTCGGAATTTATGGATGTCAAATTGTCCTTTTTCATTTGTTTCAAGTTTATGTCGTGAATGAGAATCGATTTGACCATGTTGGCTAAGAGCTCTATTCTCAGCTACGTGAAAACGTTCCACTGAATGTAATTTGGAATCTCCCTCTGCAAAGGATATGACTTTGATCTTGTCCATTTCTAGTATGCGTCTGAGCAAAACCATACAAAATTTGGTTAACATGTTCCTTGGGCGCTCGTCGCCACCACCGTCAACAGTAAATATAAGTTTAGATACAAATTCACCATTTCTCATGAAATGCTCAGGATGTTTAAACATTACAAACAGTGTCTCATTCATATGTCTAAATGCTCCTTCTTTTTGGAAGAAGGACATTTTGACAACACTTATTCCTATGCCAGTTGTTCTTGATTTCGCAAAAGGAATACCATTTAACTGGTTTGAAAATTCTGGATTGTCGGCTATTTCCTTTTTCTCTATAAGCTGATACGTGGTGATTGCCAATGACCTATCACTATCCTTTGCCCAGTCATGATCAGCATACGATACTCTGACCCAAGATTTACTTGGGCGTTGCACTACCTCTATATCCGTATGGACAAGAGCCTTGTTATCACGCGCTATACCAGCAAAATTGCTTCGATTTTCAAATAACTGTTCCAATGTATATTGCAAATTGACTGTAGCGAAGTGACTGTTTATCGATGGATGTTTATTCCCATCACGAGTAGACCTTCTTAAAGATATACCAGGATTGATTCGTCCCTCATGATGTCTTTTTGCCTGATTAGATCTGGCCCGGTAATTTTCCGTATAGGTGTATGCTGTTGACAGTTTTATTGGAATTCCGAAAATTTGGTTTAGAATCGACACACATCTGGGCATATCTATCCAGCTCGTCTTTTCTTTAAATAATGTGTCACATATTAGTCTTGGGTGTGCACTTAAACCGGATGATTCTGTATCAAATATTGACAAAAAACAGTTAGATAATTCTGGATACATTTCTGCATAACTCAGTCTTCCAGAACCTGGCAAACGTAAAGAAACTTCCTTTTTTTCTTTGTTTTCAATATAACTTGTTTTAACTGTGTTTGTCATTTTCATCAAACCTCTATCAGTTTCACATTTTGCAATCTTAAGGTATTTTTTATTGAATTTCACATCAAGCTTCCCACTTGCCATAAATTTCTCTGATGTTAAATTAACAATCACTGTTTTCAATAAATGCCTGTCCATAGACGTTGATGCAAATTTTAGAGCTGGCTTTATGAAATCTTTCATTTTTTCCACAATTCTATCCTTAACAATTTTGTCCTTTCCAGGCCAATCTATCATATTAATAAGTTTTTCCCAGTCAATACTACTTGATTTTCTTATTAAAAATGAACTGACCTTTCCATAAACTAAAATGACTGGTAAATTCCGGAAAAACATGTCTCTTGTATCAGTTGACTTGTACTTTTTCTGTACTACTGACTTTTTAACAGTTTGGCTATATTTAACACTGGTTGATAAAGTTTCACTTTTAACAGTATCTAAAAACAGATTGTATGCATCTCTTAGTTTAATTATCCCATTTCTTTCAATTTCTTCGGCTACAACCAAAAAAGCATATGATCGGATTCTAGAGCAAAGCTTAAGTTTTTTATTATTTATAACATTAATGTGTCCTTTCAAAGTGTCATTCCAAGTCTTTTTGCAAATGTTGGCATCATACCAAATTGAATTTTTGTTGGCAAGTGCCCGGTTTCGATCTCTGTTTTTTGATTCATTTCTCACTTTACGTTTGTAGAATTTGATATCAGAATGTGAAAGAATGGTAGTAGCCTCTGTATTCAGTTTTTTGTCAAGAAAACAGCAATGGAACCATGGTCAGATGATGCACGCAGTTCTTGTATTATTGTGTCAAAAATGTACGAAATTAGCTTTGAGCAATCAGCCTTCTTGGCAAAGACAATTAAACCTCTACAGTCTTTCCTAGACAAAGCTTCTTCAAATGTCTGTTGGTCTTGAGGTGCAGTAAAATGCACATGTGAATCAAATAGTACAAGGTTAAAGTTTTCATCAAAAATGATGGCAAAAGTTTTGTCTGGAAAAAGAGTTATGAACAAAGCTCCCATTTTTTCACAATCTTTTATAGTATCAAAAACTGCCTCCACTGCCTCTTTTCCACTTCTAAACCCTCCTATTTTCAGTTTTGTATGCCATACTAGATCCTGGAATAATGTTGAGGATAAAACAACATTCTGGAAAAGTGGCAATTTCAAAGCTGTTGTTACGTCCATAGGTGGTAATTGATTTATATTCCAATAGTTGTAACCCAGCTTTATACATTCAACAAATTCATTGTGAATGATGTTTTCATTCTGTATCAACTCTGGTTTTTTCATTAATTCTTTGAAGATGAGCAAACATATGCCAGTACAGGCACTAGATCCTGTTGATGAAGGGTTTACAGAATTTTGACAAATTCCGGGTAATACTACTCGGAGTCCAGACTCTGTTTCAAAGGACATCAAAGAACTCTTTTCGGATCCTTTGTTGTTTTCGTCTGTGACACTTTCAGAGTTGATTTCTATGTCTATGTTCTCATGTTCAGACTGCACTCCTTTGTTGTTTTCATCTGTGACATTAGTATCATCATTGATTTCTAAATCTATGGTCTCGTGTTCAGACTGCACTCCTTTGTAGTTTTCATCTGTGACATTAGTTTCAGCATTGATTTTTAAGTCTATGGTCTCGTGTTCAGACTGCACTCCTTTGCTGTTTTCATCTGTGACATTAGTTTCAGCATTGATTTCTAAGTCTATGGTCTCGTGTTCAGACTGCACTCCTTTGCTGTTTTCATCTGTGACATTAGTTTCATCATTGATTTCTAAGTCTATCGTCTCGTGTTCAGACTGCACTCCTTTGCTGTTTTCATCTGTGACATTAGTTTCAGCATTAATTTCCATGTCTATGGTCTCATGTTCAGAGTGCACTCGAATCCGACTTCCTTTTTCTTTAAGTTCTTTGGCAGTTTTGTACTTAACAGCGTCTTCCTTTGGCTTTCTTCCAGGTTTTTTCTTCACTGGGCCATTTCGACGTACATTGTTCAATTGAACACTCCAGTTTTTGGCAATTTTATCTAACAAGAGTCTTTCTGTTTCAATATCTTTTTCTAACATTTTCACTATGTGCCTTTTTGACTGCTTATCGGATGGTGATATTATACGATGTAATATGCGGTATGCTATGTCCTTCTCTTCTTTTTCTTTTTGACGTTCTAACTTTTCTATTTTTTCCAATTTTAGTTTATATTGTTCTCTATATTTTTTCCCCCAATCTATTGGTAGATTGTGATATTCTATTACATCTCTTCCCATTCTTATAAATGCATCAAATCTTCCTGATGTGTTCCACCCTTTCTTTACTAATGGCTCAACCTCTGATCGTCTCACTTTAGCGTTTACCAGCTTCAAGCTCTCTTCATTCCAAAATTTTAAGTACTCTGCCCTTATTGGCTGTGCTGCGTTGATCTCTTTTTCTGTATATATATGATATTTTAAAGCTCTTAAACTTGAATACTTGTCCACCAATTTGCTACTCTCTGCAGAGTTTATGAAAGACAACATTGTCTTTTGTTGTTGCTGAAAATAGAAATACAATACATTACATTTCATGCAGACATATAAAGACTACTTTTTATATCTAAAATTCAGGAATTATATTTAAAACTAGAGGTACTGTGGTCCGCTGGGCCACAAATGAATACCCCCGCTTTCCTCATTTTTGAGTTAATTAGTTTTGAAATTTCTGATAAAAGACCTTAAATTTCATTATTTTTTATACAATGGGGTTATTTAGGCCTTTAAAGAGACTTTTAGTTTCTTTTTATAGATACAACTCATCATTATGAAGCTGCAGACCAAATATGAAATCATTCACACTTGTAACTTGAGAATACTTTGACGAAAATTTCATTATTAGTAGTATATAACCAAGTATCAACATATCGCCAAACAGGAAGTAGTAGCATGACAAACCTGAAAATAGCTTACACGGTACAACTCATCATTATAAAGCTACAGACCAAATATGAAACCATTCCCACTTATAGAAGCTGAGAAAAATTTGACGAAAATTTTCACTATTAGTAGTAAATTATAACTAATTATCGACATATCGGCAAACAGGAAGTAGTAGCACGACAATCCTGAAAATAGTTTACACAGTACAACTCATCATTATGAAGGTGTAGACCAAATATAAAATCATTTCCACTTATAGGAGCTGAGAACTATTGTGTTATGGACGGACAAACAAACGAACGAACGAACGAACGAATGAACCCACGGACGGACACCACCATCACTATATACCCGCCGCTTTTACAAGCGGGGGTATAACTAAGGAGTATCTCCCTCTTGCAAAGCTCTGTCTGCTAAGATTTTAGGTCCTTTTGGTTATTTGTTCTCTGTCAGCTTTTATGCATGTTTTGATATGGATTTCCAATGTTGTGGAATTATCTGCACTGAAGAGACATAAGTTGTCGAAATGGCTATATGCAGAAAGTAAATTCACATTTATTTCGGTACTTTGTTATTGAACCATGTATTGAGTGGGACTTTGTCTCATGTACATTTACTCCATATCCCTTTATTATTTATTTAAGAGCCATTATGGATCATTTGACAACCTGAACCAGAGGCTCCCAGGAGCCTGCATCGCTCACCTGGCTTTCAATAGCCACAATCAAGCTAACATTGTAACTTATACAGTTGAATTTCAGTTGCTCAAACTTTGGTAGCTTGAACACGATTAATACCTCAAACTGTATTTAAAGTCATACATTTTACTATACTTCTTTGTTGGACTTTTTTGACAGAAAACATTCCTCTTAAGGACCACTTTCGACAAAAGTTTTGAAATTGAGACATCATTTTGAAAATGGCAGTCAACTAACAATTTTCAACATCTGTTTTGAAGTCGCAACATGAATATCTGTCTGGATATCAAATTTCATTGAAATCGGACATTGTTGAGTTTTCCGGCCTTTTTTTGGCGGCCATTTTGAAAATTGCGGCCATTAAACAATTTCCAAGATTTTTTATATCTGTTACGGTTTTTGAGTTATTTGCCAAAAATTGGGTTCCGCATGTAAACTTGAACCAAAGTCAATGAAGCTTGACAAACAGACCTTATTTAGGTGGGATCTAACAGACTCAGGAAGATACATCCCCACACCAAGTAACATCATATTAGGCTACATGGTTACTAAAATCTGAACTCGGAAATAAAACTTAACCCAAGTGTGGACTTAAATGCAGACATGGACGTAATCGCAGAAGGTAGTAGTCAATAAGCCTGAAAACTATGTCACACTGACCTAATATCGGTGGGATGATTACAGACTCCTAAAGATACATCCACAGAGTGAGTTACATGATCCTAGGCCACATAGTTACTCAGAATTGAACTCAGAAGTAAAACTTAACCCAAGTGTGGACGTAAATGCAGACAGGGACGTGGCTGCAGAGGGTAGTAGAATAGTCCCCATCTACTTCACAGAGGCAAATTAAAAATACCAGAATTATAAATCACCATTTAATACCTTCTTTATGTTGGACATGCAGGTTCTTGTTTCCATTTCAACATCTACATGTGCTGGCAAAACTTCTACTTCCTTTGACAAAAGTTGTACTTCCTTTTTCATAACTTCTTCTGATGCTTCTGGCAAAACTTCTTGAGTACCACTAAAAATAAGAAACATAAGATCTGTTCAAAGCTACTGTAAATTCATTATATATCGTTGGATATCAACTTTCGTGGTTTTCTCAGTGCAATCGAACCATAAATGTACATATTCAACAAAATGTGTATTTCCTATTACATGTATGTTACTATGGGAAATAAAGGACTATGCACAGAAACCAATGTGTATAAGGATGCACAAACGACGACAGCATAATAACATAATACATAATTTTTTATGCCATGATATTAAAAATCCCAGCATATTAAGTATCCTCCTAACAACTTTTTTTAAAAGCACAAGAAATTTCAGCTTTTAACACCTAACCAAAGCACCACTTTGTGTCCTATTTCATTCAAGAATTGTTTTACATTTTCATATAAAGGCCAGTCAAGAAAGGGAAGAAGAAAAAATTAAAACTTGACTGGATTTCTTGTCCATACACATTACTTTGCAAAATTTGTTCAATTATTATCAATAATATTAATACAAGAAAACTAACCTTGGATCCAAATTCTGCACTGTATCACCAACCAAATGAATGGCTTCTTCATTTTCCAAAATCTGCAAAATAATGTCGAGAAATTCACTTTGCATTTCATTTGTATTTCGTTTCAAAATTCATATATTGAGGCCTTAGGCTAAATTCTTGAAGACCAAAATAGGCAAGTTCTATTGACTCAGTGCGAGTCAAACACGATTTATCGACAAAATCTAAGGTATTTATACGTTAATTTGAAAGTTTGAAAAATAATCCCTATATCTTGCTTTCAGCAAACAGGTCGCAGGCGAGACAAAAACTAAATTTTTATAGATATTTTGCTTTCAGCAAACAGGTCGCAGGCGAGACAAAAACTAAATTTTTATAGATAATGTGAAATGAAGACACCTAAATGAAATTGTCTTTTTGACACTCATTTCATATCTTTTCATTGTATGAGTTTGCCTTTTAATATTTATATAAATATATATACACAATTAAACAATTAAATTACCTTTCTAAGCTCTTTCAAAAATAGCATTCTTGGTCCTATTTTTGGTATCAATTCTTTGGCAACTTGTTCATTTATTAATTGTAGTGTATCCCATTCTATTTCATTTTCTGAAATAAATACAAGTACGTATTATATAAGTATATAATGCAACTGATAATAACAGCAGTGTTCAAGGTCTCCCACCTTCCAGTATAGAGTAGGGAAGGAAGGATGTACAGAAAATTGAATCGCACCGAACTTGTCTTGTTAGGCCGTATCAAATTGATTTATAGATTCTCATCCCCACCCACCCCAATATTTTTGGGGCCAGAAAATTTTTTATTTTGGATTTTACAAAAATTTCTTTAAATTCCCTTCAATTTTTATAGTAAACCAGAGGCTCACATGAGCCTGTATCGCTCACCTGGACACCATCAGCCTGTTGCACAAAATTTCACAAGAGGAGCACCCAAAGACTATTGTGATCAACTTATGCTATCAATTACAACCAATTTAAGACCATCTTTCCAAAAACAAAATCGGGCAGGGGTTCCCCCCTTTAATTTAGATTATACATGCTGAAATTAAAACCCATTAAAATCAGATATATAATAAATATTCCATTAGACAGAAGAAAATGCCAAATTAAATAATTAAATGAATTAGAGTTATCTTTCTTTGTATGCAATGTTAATTTTTCCATAGGGTCCAATGTTAAACTAAGTTCGGCCCTGGCAGCCTTGTTTTTTGACGGATCGGAAAAATTTGGGCAATCTTAGTAAAGGTCCTTCCATACATCATTCCTGCAAAGTTTGGTTAAAATTGGTCCAGTGGTTTCAGAGGAGATAAACAAATTGTGAAAAGTTTACGGACGACGGACGCATAGTGATGGCAATAGCTCACATGGCCTTTTAGGCCAGGTGAGCTAAAAATAGAAAAATAAAATCCCCATCCGCCCCTGAATTTTTGTGACAGGTGGATGAGAATCTACAAATTAACTTGATATGGCCTTACAATGAATATCGAAATATACAGATTAAGGGTGGGGATTTCTAAGATAAAGAAGACAGTGGGAATCGACAGCTAATCCCCTTGCCTGTTTTTGCTTGTGTGTAAAATATAGGTTACCATGATCCAACTGTGGTAAGATTCTGGATGACATTTTTTGTTATTTCAAATATTCTGCTTAATGCAAATATCACTCAGAAGTGTAACTTGAAGTATCTCAGACCTTAATGAAAACCTCAACAAGAGTTGGTCGAGCAAAATACCTCGGTCATTTATCATTTAGAATCTTTGATAGTTCTCCACGATGATTTATATAATTATTGCCTCATCGAACCACCAGGCCTGAATTAAATATTTTTATAACATATGTAATCAAACAAACTTATCAGATGAAATCTTGTCATGTGTCCATAGTTATTCTTTAAATTCTGATATTGTTTGCAGGCGAGACAACAAAATTTGCATATCAACCTTAATTGAAGACTACACATATGACATAATTTGTTTATTCACTATTATTAGTACAAGTATTAGTATTAGCATTAGTACAAGTATATACCCAACACCAGCTACTAGAAAGAAAAGGCAGAATTAAAACAGTCACAAAAGCTATAAAGTGTGAATGAAAAGAGAATTTAATAGTACCTATACATAATTATATCAAGGGATAAGGTCAAGGTCAAAATTATGAAATAGTTTGCTTGCCATAACCTGACAACCCAACCTAGACTCCACTGACCTCAAAGTTTTGATTGGATGTTTCGATGACGACAACTTAGCCCCTTTTGCTGAGTTTCGACTCCCTTCTATCTTGGAAGCGGTAGGAGTTACATCAAATCTGTTCGCATATTACTGAAAGATATTTTAATAAGGAGGTCTAAAGAAAAAAACGCATCAAAATCGTACAAAAACTAAACGCTCTATACCCAGAAGTATGAAACTACCAATTTTAGCCCATTTGGGCCTCTAGTTTCCGAACCGGTACAGGTAAACCACCCATTTTTAATACCAGGCTTTTTTTTGTAGATTGTGTTAAAATTTCATGGAAATAGGTCAACTTGAACAAAAGTTATAACACGAAAATATTTAAAAAATGCCATTTTCAATCCCTTTGACCCCTTGTTTCCAAACAGGTATTTTGAGAACCTCAATATTCAATCCCAGACTTTATATTATGGTGAGGACCATTAATTAAAATTTCATGGAAATCGGTCAACTGCATCAAAAGTTATTGCACGGAAACCATCTGTCTACAGATGGACGACGGCAACGACGATGACTACGAAGACGACAGAACCATAACATAATATGACAGCAAAATGTTTTGCGGCCGTATAATAAAAACTAGCAATGGATGGACAGATGACAGACGAGGGACACTCAGTGGTTAACAGTAGCTCACCTGACCCTAATAAAACAAAAAAAAAAATACTGACTGACCCAAATTTCTTTAGATTTTATGGTTGGCACTGTTGCAGGTTATAGCAAGCAAATATTTTTCAATCTGACCAAGTGGATGAAGTAGAAAAAAATATCTTACCACATTAAGATATGCTGAAAAAAAAAACAATCAAGTAAAAATTTACAACTTAATTCCTTATTATGGCAACTGCAGTTCCGGTGTGATAAAACAAGGACTGGATGATTTTTCAATGTGTTCATTTCAGTTTAATGTAAATGCTTCTTCTTTAAATGATTTTTAAAAATTGTTTAATCATATATGACTCAATCTAAACAAGTTTGATGAAAGTTTTCTGCCTTCAAATAATAATCGATGTAACTTCCAGTAATATGATAAAAATCAGGGTTAGCAGAGTTGGAAAAAGCAGCCCCCCTGCCCGAGGCAGGCTAATATTTTCAAAAATTTGTTTAATTATACATTTGTATAGCAAATATTAAATTCAGGGCTGGCAACATTTTGGAACGAGTTTCCTACCCTGGGGTTAGACAAAAAAAAATATATGTCTGTTTAGGGTTTCATCCTCTCAAAAAATAGGGTCGGTAGGTCGGTATTATTATTTTATTTTTTTCATTTTATTTTTGAAATCGGCAAATCCGGAAAATAATCTTGCTTTTCCGTCTCCGTATCCAATATTTCATAACATTTCTGGTTTCCGCCATTGTCGTAAATGAAAATATTGAAGTGGACATTATATTTATATCAATTTCTGTACTTTGTCAACATGTTTTGACAACAGAAGTTAGCAGTTGTCGAACTGAAGCATATTAAGAGTTGTTTATAATAAATTTTGATGAAAAAATGGTCTAGGGTCGCAGCTGAAAAATAGGGTCGGTCGGGAAACCCAAAACAGACATATATTTTTTCTTGGCCTTAGATGCAGATCAACAGATTCCCGTACAATTTTTCCAGCATTTTACAGGAAGTGCCAGCCCACATATGAGAATATAATCCCATGGCAAGGGATTATACCGACTCCAAAGTTCTTTGTGTGTTATCCTCTTTTTCAACCCTAAAGCAAGATGCCATTGCTATCCTTCTCCCCCCCCCCCCCCCCCCCCCCCCCCAATAAAACTGAGCAGCACCCCTCCTAATACCTTTACTTTTCAATTTTGCTCCCTACCCTTTCTGACCCAGACCGAAGAAGGAATGTAAGAAAAGAAAAGAGAATAATTGGTCAGGCATCATTTATAAGAACATGAGCCATATATTCTCTTTGTCCTACAGATAGTCGTACCTTAACTTTGTACAATTGTTTACTTGTTTCCCGTTTGCAGAGCGAAATATAGTCAGTCACCTTCTTTGATTTTTCTCTTTTGATACTTCATTTTACGATGTTGGATTTATTTCTTATCCATGTGTACATAAAATTTATTACAATGTGTTGTTTTATTACCTTCAAAGACAGTTCTGTACTCCCCCAAGCCTACATCGTACAACCATGTCTCCACTGACCTCATGGCCCTGGGCGCAGACATGTTCTTTTCTTGTAAGGAACGATAATCCGGCATACTTCCGGTTATTCAAAGGGAAGCAACCGATTTCCGGTAGTCGGTTCCTCATAGTTACCGCTGGCGTTTCAACTGCTAGTCAGACGTCGTCTCGATTTTTTTACGAAAAAATAGTATACATATCGCACGGACAACCCCCCAAAAGAATTAAACTCCTGAGCACTAAATTTCAGCCCCACCACCAATGGAATTCACTTTTCTGACAGCCCCACCACCAATGGAAACGAAATCATCTCCAGCCACAGGACCAACAGAAAAAAATTAAATCGGCGTTCCCCCCCTGGGATGTAGATTTAAATGGAATGGCCCTTAGTGTTCACTATTTCTGTCTGTTTTTTTTTTATAAAGGGCCTTACACCACAGTGTATGAGCTCACAGGATCCAGAGATCCTAAGTGTTCACTATTTCTGTCTGTTTTTTTTATAAAGGGCCTTACACCACAGTATATGAGCTCACAGGTTCCAGAAATTCTTAGTGTTCACCATTTCTGTATGTTTGTTTATGAAGGGCCTTGCACCACATTGTATAAGCTAGATAACTACACTATATTCCTGATTAGATTTTCAACAGCAGCATCTCTCTCCCTGAAGGAAAATGGCTGCCATAGATTGTAAACATAGGTGTATTTTAAAAAATTAATTAAAAGTATTTATCAAACAGATTTTATTGTTTTGTTTTGTTTTTTGTTTCAATAATATATTATATTTTATAAATAAAGTAAAATAAAAATCAATACATTCTTACTTTTATTTTTATTTTCTTGTTTATTGCACTATATTGTAGTTTTGTAATAATTTTCCATTTAATAATCCATTATTTCTTGTGAAATTCTTTAAAACAGCTCAGACAAAGAAAGACATCACATCCACTACATTTAATTTTAACATCTTTCCTCACTTTTTTAGCAAAACATTGTTTGCAACGTCCCCTTTTGTCATTTTCATAAGGCCAATGTTCAACTAGAATGTGTGACTAGAATTTCAAAGATCTGTGTTGGGAACATTAAATTCAGGAAATCTAGTTCATTTCTGTCAGCTGTCATTGCAGTTGTTGGTCCCACAGATTCAGTGAATACAGGCAAATCAATATGTTACAAGGCATCAGTCCATTCATCTTCTCCGTCGTCACTTTCACTTTCACTTTGACTTTCGTCTTCGTCTTCCTTTGTCAAAACTAATGTCAGACAGTTCATCATCATTGATCTGTTGCAACTGTGCACCCTTCTCTATTGATTGAATTACATCTTCTGGTGTAAATCCTTCAAATTCATTCTCATCTGAGCTTGTATCAAAGTGAAAGTCGATTTGGTCGGCCATTGTTTACGTTTCACAGATCGATGACTTTGTAGTAAAATTCTGATATGTATTTTATGAATGAAAACTGTGCCACGTGTAAAAGCTAATGAATATTCATTAGAGAATCATGTGACTCTAAAGCCATGCTTCTAATACGAACCAATCAGAAGAGGTTTAACAAAAACGGGAACCAACCAAAATGACGCTTATATGCGTCTTTCGAGAAATACAAAATGGCGGATCCGGACGCACATATGCGTCACCAGGGAGCAAAACGAAAGTAAAAGATGACTCACATACGCGTCTGCAGGGACCAATGAGTTAATAGTATCTAAAAATATTCCTAAATACTCAATTACATGGCCTGGACTTTCAGTCTTTTTAGCAGAAAGAGGTACACCTAAAGTATTAAAAATATTTAAAAAGTATACATAGTTTGCTGAGCATTTGCATGTTCAGGTACAATCACCAAAAAATCATCTAATAAATGCAATATATTCTATACATGATAGTTATTTTTTTGCAATCCAGCATATAGCTTGCGATAAAATATCGAAAATCTTGGGGCTGGATCTACAACAAAAAACTAGCCTATCAAAAAAATAATATTTGTCCTCCCACTTAATGTCATGTTAAGGTCACAATTCAGGAGCCAGAGGCACAAATTTAAAAGCATCTGTAATGTCTGTTTTCATAAGCCAGCAATTAACACCTAGTTTCTTTATAGTTCTAATAGTATCGTCAATAGAAACATATTGCAATGAAAATTCTTCTTTATTAAGAAGTTCATTTAAACTAGGATTTTCAGGGTCTTTGTGTGGAGCTGACAGGTCAACAATCAAACGTTTCTTATTATTATACTTGCCCACAGCTACCCCAATAGGATTAATGCGGTAATGAGAAAAAGGAATTTGGTCAAAAGAACAATAAACATAACCTTTCTCAACCTCTGATTCTAACAAACTTGAAACATGTTCTGAATGAGAAAAGGCTGATCTTAAATTCTTACACTCTACTGAGGCACTAGGCAAGCTTTTGTGTGAAAACTTTGCCTTAAACCGTTAAGTAAATATTGAGTAAATTCTACACTTTGATTTTTTTTCCAACTCATGAGCTAAATTGTCAATATTTATAGGCGTTTTTGCTGTAGCCTTAAGAATTGTTACAGAAGTTAAAATTTTCTCTGAATATTGGCCCCTATCTTCTGGGGCCCTAGTCCCTCATTTTTTGACTGTGGGCATACAAGCTTGGGATGGATAGCCTTACAAATTAAACACACATGACCATTCCTGCAAATTGTTCACATAGGTCTTTCAACATTTCATTCGGGTTATGCAAATCAAATCCTTTTCTGGGTAGAATTCCAGAAACTACAAATTTACAATGTGGGTGACATTTTATATTCAGTAAATATAATAGTGCTTCATAATTATCTCTTATGCTTTGGAGATTGTCACCATTATCAAAGTCATTTCCACCAATATGGATGATAATCGTTCTGTATGTTGACATATCCTTCTTTTTTATCACCTCTATCAGTCTATCTATGTTGGCTCCTCTGTTGGTACATACCTCAATGTTTTGTAGTCCACGGGGCTGAATACCCTTTAAAATGGAACTCCCAATTATTAATGTGGTTTTGTTGTTTTCACCAGTGATAGGATTGGGAATGGGTACTGCATTGTCATTTGAATAATCCGTTGGTCCAAATTCTGTTTTAGTTAATTCAGGTTTTGGAGGTTTTGGTTTTGGTTGGTAGTCAGCTACATTATGTGGAGGAGGGTCAAAATGTTTATCATCAGATCCAATGGGTTTGTAGATCTGTGTTGAAACAGTTCTATATTCAATGTGCATTGAAGTATGCTGGGTCTTCAGGGTCTTTTCCTGTTCTTCTGTCTGAGTAGAAACACTTACAGTTTGTGTTGATGAATTGACAGTTTTTGAAAGAGGAAGACTTTGATTCTGCTTGTTTGAATGGATAGTTTTGATAATTGAATCAACCATCTGTTTTAAATCGATTACTTCTTGTTGCAAATCTAGGTTACTATGATCAAGATTTTGTAGGTTATGAAAAGTACTGTTCACAGACGAGTGTCTAATTGGGGTTGATGTTATCAAGGTCTTTGACATATCTTGTACAAATAACTTTGGGTCTGTTACTGAACTGTCAAAGTTTATCATTGATTCTAATAACAGGTTTCCAGTAGACATCTGGTCAGTGTTATTTACTATTAAAGAAGTTTGGAAATATGTTACCTCATTGTATAATTGTTTTCCTAAAATACTAAATTCTTCCTTGAACCAATTCCCACATCCTTTTCCTTGTATATGAAGAGTTGCAGACGAATTGTATAGGGTTATCACAACTTTATTCCCTTCATAAATGAAATTATATATAAATCCGTTCTTGTCTTTCTGAATAAATAAATTTCTGTCATAATTTTGAAAGATAATGTTTTCAAAAATAAAGTATATTTTCTCACTGCTAAAATTAACAACAATTGACAATGTTCTATCTGTACAGTCCTCAGTTGAATATAGATCACAGTTGTTTAGGTAGCATTTATAGTCATCACTTTCAAATCCAGAAAATTCACCAGAAAAAGATGTAAATAAATTGTTCACAAATGTAGAATTGAAATCCATTTTGTCTTAATATCAAATAATTCCAATAAATAATGTTGAGATGATTTTGATTCACATAAACAACAAGAAATTCAGCTCCATTTTGTTAACGAGATGGAGCTCATGAAAACACATCTGATCACCTCAGTGTCTTATCTATGATCGGTTTGGCCACCGATAAATTTGTTTTATAATCCACTTTGTCAAGAACAGATATTGTTGCTTCATGAATCGTCGAAAGCATGCATACATCACATTGTCATTGTAAGTAAGTGCAAATAAGTTCCCCTGTCTTCGAAATATACACTCAGTCTGTTTCAATTTTGGTTTCCTCTGAATGACAGCAGGTATTCCTCAATGGTTATGCCTAAAAGTGCCACATGCATAGGTGTTTTGAGTGTCAAGTTCAGAAAACAGTTCTGGAGATGTATAATAATTATCCATATAAACGTGATGCCCGGAATCAAGAAGGCCACAGCGAGCAAGTAATCCAACTACAACTTTAGTTGTTACGGTAGCATTACTATCATTTCCAACAAGTTCGGCACATTCAATGCATGATGTTTCACCAGTGTAAATATCGAAACCTAAACAGTATCCCGACGAGGATTCGCACACCTGATAAAGTTTAATGCAAAAATGTTCTGGCTTGGCCGGGTTGTAGACACGGAATCGCAACCGGCCTTTCCATGGACACGTTCCCTCATCAAAACTCAAATCTCTTTCTAGTGAATAAATATCACTAAACTTGTCCATCAAAAAGATTTATGAACGGCCTTATTTTATGAAGAGCATCAAAACCTTGGCTACCACGATCCACTTGTTGGTTGTTGTCAGATATGTGGAAATTACTAAGAATAAGTATAAATCTGTCCCTTGACATGTTTTGGCGAAAAAATGGGGTGTCTTGAGTTTCATCACAATTCCAATAGTCCTGAACATTATTACAAAGTCCCATTGCAATAATCAATCCAAAAAAGGTTTTCATCTCCGCAACGTCAACTGGGTACCAATTTTGACCACAACTGTTTGGCGAAAAATTCTCAGCTCCGTAACGATTTTCAGCATATAAATTTGTTTGAGTAACAAGTGTTTGAATAAATTCCTCAGTAATAAACAGGTTAAAAAAGTCTTTTGGCTCATCACTGTCCATTTCAACATTTAATTTGGGGGATAGTCAATCCTGTGCCACCCATTCTCAATGTCAATTGGCAAATCGGTATCATTTTCTGGTAAAAAATCATCAATGGGAATGTCAGCGATGATGTTCCCGTATCGGAGTTTAATATCATCTTCGGTGAAGCCTTCAAATTCTTCGGTTTCAGAGTCACTGTCGTTAAAAAAGGCAAACACTTCGTCGTCACCACTCCAGTTGACGCCGGCCATTTAAAAAAAAATTTTTTTTTTCATTTGGGAACTTTGACAACGGATTTTATAAAATTTTTTCATAAAAACACCCGAGATTATCAAATGAAATTAAAGCTGACCAATCAGAGATTATGTTTCATACAAAATTAGGCTCTATTGAAATATGTGATGAAACTTACGACCAGTTTGTTTGGGGTGGATACGAAACGACAATTGTCGCGATCTGCAATGGTGTCCACTATTTCTTAGCGTGACATTTGCCATGACCCGCAGTCTAAGGGTTAACATAGGTGTGTTAAATGAATAGGTAGTATTTATACCTAAATTAATGTCATTCACTGAAAGCTGGTTATTCATGTTCATTTGCATATCAGTGGATGTGGAAGGTGGACTAATCTATTGCTGCCTGGTGCCATGTGGTTGTTTGAATGTCGATGTGAAGTTCAAATTTTGGCCTGTGAAACCAGTTTGTTGCAGTGGTGTAGGCATATTGTATGGAAAATTGGTCTGACTTGGAACATTGAATGAAAAGTTCAAATTAGGATCTTAGAGGTTGCAATGTAACGGGAATCAGCATTGCCCGAGTAGATGAAGGCTGTTGATTCTGCTGGTGTCAGGCCCTGATATGTTATTTTGTAAAGTTTGTGAAAGCAAATTATTCTGATTAGCAGGTAACTGATGGGAAGAAACATCTGAATTAGTGTTCATATTGTCTGATAGATTTCTGGAACACTGGGAAACACTGTGATTGTCCTGATTGGTAATGTTCATATCGGCTTGCTTTAATTGTTCAAGCAGAGAAGCCGCAATCTGTTAAGCTGATGATAGCAATGAAACATTATTAACAGGATTGTTCATGGCTAATGGCAAAGACTGTACATCAACTGGTGTGAAATTTGTGCAAGTATTGTTTATGTCTGTACTTTGGATTGAATGTGTTGTCACATCGTCAATTGTTGCTGTCACCTCTTGAGTATGAACTGTAGATGCTATGTCATTGTGTGCAGGAATATTGGTGGAAATGTCAGTAAGGTTCACTGGAGCAGCTTTCCTCCAAGTTCGGACTCTGGACTTTGCCTTGGGCATGGTAGCTGATAAATATAGGATACATGTAATTACCAACTATCAACTATTCCTGTCCACATGTACTATATAGACGAATATAATTATTTGCTGAGATTCATGAAATTGATATCTAGTTCACAACTTTTTTTGTACTTGATAAAATTAATGCATATGTTCATAACCATTAATGAACTAAAACAAATAAAGCACAATTCAAGTTCATAACCATTAATGAACAATAAATAATTATGTGCAAGTTCATAACCATTAACTCTTTATCCACCAAGGCAGTAATAAGCATTCGTCCACTGATGAATATTAGTCAATTCTGATCTTTTGGTGTTAATTTTGCTGGTAGTGGATATCTTTATGGACGAAGCTGGGGACTGAAACAAAACATTCTCATTGTCAAGAGATGGAGTTATGCCTGGGATCAATGCTGCGAAATCAACATATTGATTTAACATAATTAAATTTTTTGTCTTATCAGGAACATTGTAGCCAAGAGGTACAGAATGTTTAACATATGAAAATGCAGGGTTAGATACTGTGTTCGTACCAGGTATTTCTGCCGGGAAAAGTGACAGAGAGTCCAACTGGCTGCCTGGTTGGGTCACGCTATCGGTTGCGGATTGTGGCCTGATAGCAGAAACATTTGAGTCCTTCTCCAATATCGGTTGCAGGTTGGACGGCGCGGATGAATTTGGCACGGTGATCAGCTGACTATTATTGCCTACAGCAGGATGCGCAATGTCAGAGTCACTAGAAGGCAGATTGGCAACGGGATTCTGCTGCACAGGAGCACTGTTTATACATTGTGATAGCACCGATCCAATGGATACAACATTTGATGAACTGTTTTCTGAAACACTGGTATGGAGTGTGTTTGCGCCGGATGATGGCAGCAAATCCTTTTGTGTCAATTGAGTTATTAAAGCGGTAGTGATATCATCAGCTGATGGCATTGCTCCCTGAACTGCGTTTACTGGAGCTTCGGCACTTGACACAGAGTTTGTTATATGTTCTGCATTTGACACTGGAATTGGCATGGCTGCAGCTGTGTAACGTCTGGCGCGTCTTCTTGGTCTGGAGAGTGGAACAACATCCTGAATGTCAGGCTCCGTCAGATTTGTCGGTGCAGCCTGTCGCCGTCTACGAGCAGGTGGCATCTGCAACCATAAATATTTTTATTTAAGGAGCTATCCAAAACGCATAACTTAAGAACATCAACAACTAAATTTCAACTGTACAGTTGCATAGCATGAATAATGAATGTATTAAGTATTGTTAATGAAAAAAAAACAAAAAAAAAAAAAACATATGATTCAATCAACTGGTCATATACATAATATAAAATACAAATTAGGTCTAAAATACCAGTCAAGCACATGCTAAAACTTGACAAATAATGCACCTAAAGCATTATATAATTATGGTAAAAAGACCCGTCAAGTACATGCAAAAGCTTGACAAAAATGACAAGAAAACAATGGATTACACCATCTTCCAAAACTGTGCTTAAGCACTTGAAAAAGTACACATTATATAACAGGGTAAAAGGCTTTCCAAAATAAAAAAGGAAATTCTTGGATGTCCTTTTTACCGGTATGAAATTGAAAAATTCCATCAAAATGGCAA
The DNA here is from genome assembly GCA_028015205.1 of Mytilisepta virgata. Classification (NCBI taxonomy): domain Eukaryota; kingdom Metazoa; phylum Mollusca; class Bivalvia; order Mytilida; family Mytilidae; genus Mytilisepta; species Mytilisepta virgata. Next base: position 60,327,448 of record CM051515.1, on the reverse strand, counting down.
AAACAACATTTTTAGTCCGTTTATTTGTTTACATAGGTGGTATATTTCAGAAAAGGTAAAACCCAAAGAATAAATTTATTCCAAAGTAACAATAAATATACTATTAACATTAAAGTTCATTATAAAATATATCTTCCTGAGACAAATATATCAGAATAAATTTATTCTTGGGTCATGAACAATTTCAAAGCTAACTGCTTGTAGACTGAGAATAAATTTATTCTTACCTCTGATATGACTCAACTTTAGTAATAGCCATCTTAATTGTTTTGTTGAGAATAAATTTATTCTTAAAATCTGAGTTTACAATCTACTTTTCCAGAGAATAAATTTATTCTTTAAATCCAAATGTACAATCTTCTTTTTCAGAGAATAAATTTATTCTTTAAATCTAAATGTACAATCTTCTTTTTCAGGGAATAAATTTATTCTTTAAATCCAAATGTAAAATCTTCTTTTTCAGAGAATAAATTTATTCTTTAAATCTAAATGTACAATCTTCTTTTTCAGGGAATAAATTTATTCTTTAAATCCAAATGTACAATCTTCTTTTTCAGGGAATAAATTTATTCTTTAAATCCAAATGTACAATCTTCTTTTTCAGAGAATAAATTTATTCTTTAAATCCAAATGTACAATCTTCTTTTTCTTTCAGGGAATAAATTTATTCTTTAAACAACAAGGTACAATCTTCTTTTTCAGGGAATAAATTTATTTTTGAAATCCAAATGTACAATCTTCTTTTTCAGGGAATAAATTTATTCCCAAATACAAAAATACAATCTTGTTATGCTAAAAATATTTTTTTTCTTTAATTTTGATGTACAAAGACAATTTATGTATTCCTAGCATACATTATTTTTTGTTATCTACATCATTATTCAAAACGGCCTCGGTGGTCTCGTGGTAGCATGCTCGCCTTGAGTGTTGAAGGTCGCAGGTTCGATCCCTGGCCGGGTCAAACTAAAGACATTTAAATTGGTATTTGCCGCTTCTCTGCCAAGCACACAGCATCTGCATTGTAGGAGTAAGAGCAAAGGACTGGTCAGCTCGGAGTCAATATAATGTACAGGAGTAGGCATTTGTGAGACATTGACAACTAATGCAAATTATCACAATTAAAATCTGAAAAGTACAATGTACTGAAAATATAGCAAACAGTTTCTGAACGAGCACCCATAGTATGGAAATTTGAACTAAGCATATGAATTAGCTTGGCCTACAAGGTAGAAATTCGTAAAATATGTGACACACCTGTAGAAGGAGATGAACAATCTCACAAAGTATCAATATTAAACTTCAAACAGCTCAGAAAATATACGTCCTTGTACTTATATAACTTAATTTTGAGGTTAAGACATTTATTATTTATCTATCATGTAGTCAAACTTTACCAACTCTAATAATTAATAAAATTCTGGGGGTGCATTTCTCTGAAACTAAGATAATTAGTGGAGTCTAAGCAATGGAAGGCTGCTTGTTTGTGTTTTTCATTTATTAACTGTATTTGCCAATAGAAAATTCCCATTGTATTGCAATGTAAAGCGAGTGTTGGGATGGTGACAATGTCTAAAAATTGATTATTCAGGCTTCTTGTGATAAATGATTTATTTTTGGTTTATAACAAAATCTTGTTCCAGTTTTATATTGAGTCCTTTTCATAGTTTAAGCAAAATTCCTCTAATATGCCAGAGATATATTTTGTTGCGGTCTTTATTATTACTGGTAAAATATTCCATACAAACTGTTGCCACCCTAAAAAACACTACATCATATGTAAATTTTTTTTATAGTCTTCTATTTGAAAAGTAACTAACTGAAATGTACGCAACGACAAACCTGAATAAAATAAATTAGGCTATATTGCAGATATCCATGAAATTTTCCATGCAACGAGAATATAAGATACATGCACTGCATTGGATATTGAACTAGAGGCTCCCAGAAGCCTGTGTCGCTCACATTAAATCATTTGTAGACTTAAAGCAATATAAATCGCTTGACTATGTTTATCTTGACTGGCAGTCTGGAGGATAAAAGTTCTGATTGGCACACTGGTTCCAAATTGATCACTGGTTTCAAACAAGAAGAGCTTTTAAATGTATTTTCCCACAGGGTGTTAGTTAACCACCTTGAATGGTCCAGGCCAACAAATAATATTCTGATAAAAAGACCTTCTAAGGACTATTTCTGCCAAATTGGGTTCCACTTGACTCACTGGTTTAGGAAAAAAGACTTAAGTGAATTTTACCATAAAGTTAAACTAAGTTGGCCATCTTGGACGGCAGACAGGGTCATCGCATACAATTCTGTGAAAGGATCAACAGAGGACCATTGCTACTAAGATTGGTTCCAATTTGCATACTGATTTCAGACAATATTTTTTTGTCAGTTTTCCCATATGTTTGGCTCTGGCGCCATGTTGGATGGAAGTCTGGGTCATCGGTTACAACTTTAACTAAAGCCTCCCAGGAGCCTGATCGCTCACCTGGACTATGTCCATCTTGACTGGCAGCCTGGAACTTTGATGTCAAGTTTCAATTTCAAACAAGAAGACCTTTCAGTGATTTTTCCAGTTAGGTTCTATGTTAAACTATGTTCGGCGCTGGCGTCCGTCTTGGATTACAGGTGGGGAAATTGGATATAATTCTGAAAGAGGACCACCTAAAGACCATTACTGCCAGGTTTTCTTCCAATTGGACCAGTGGTTTCAGACAGGAAGATCTTTAATTAAATTCTCCATAGGGTCCTATATTATACTAGGTTTCAGACAAGAAGATCTTTAGTAAATTTCTCATAGGGTCTTATGTTAAACTATGTTCAGTCCTGGTGGCCATCTTGGATGATGGGCCGTGTCATCAGATATAATTCTGAAAAAGGATCATTTAAGGACCATTCTTGCCAAGCTTTGTTCCGATTGGCCTAGTGGTTTCAGACAAGAAAATCTTTAATTAAATTCTCCATAGGGTCCTATGTTAAACTATGTTTGGCTCTGGTGGCCATCTTGGATGACGGCCCGTCATTGGATATAATTCTGAAAGAGGACCACCTAAGGACCATTGCTGCTAAATTTTAGTCCAATTGGCCAAGTGGTTTCAAGCCGGAGGCAAGAACATCTTTAAGTAAATTTCCAATAGGGTCCTATATGTTAAACTGTGGCCATCTTGGATGACAGTCGAGGTCATTGGACATTTTTCTGAAAGAGGACCACCTAAGGACCATTATTGCTAAGTTTTGTTCCAATTGGCCAAGTGGTTTCAGTGAAGAAGGTCTTTACGTAAATTTTCCAAAGTGTCCTATGTTACACTATGTTCGGCTTTGGCGGCAATCTAGGATGCGGGGCCGGATCATCGGGTATAATTCTGAAAGAGAACCACCTAAGGACCATTGCTGCTAAGTTTTGTTCCAATTGGCTCAGTGGTTTCTGAGAAGATCTTAACGGAAATTTTACTACGACGACGGACGCCAAGTGATGGCAATTGCTCACATGGCCCTTTGGGCCAAGTGAGCTAATAAAGGATCATCTAAGGACCATTGCTGCCAATTTGGGTTCCAATTGGCTTACTGATTTCAGGTTTAAAATAAAGACAGATGAACGAGAGACCCCAATTGAGGGCAATAGCTCACATGGACCTTTGCACAGGGGAGCTAAAAATGAATGATGTAACAGTCTTAAATAATTGAAATCGTCTTTTTGTAATTCATTAGCGTGTAAACAAATTTTACAGCACTGATGGATGACCGAAACACATTTAAACATGTTAAAGCATGAAGGCAGTCGGTCAACGCCTTTACACCCCTGTGATCCTACTAAAAGAATTAAGCAATCCCTTCTTATAATATTACATCTGAAAAATAGGAAGATTTTGGCCACAATTGAAATTTACTACTTTTGGTACAACATTTTATCCCTGGGCCCCTATTTTCAAAATCAAAATCCTAAAACTTTATTTCACCTGTAAATACATATGACAATACTGTGCAAAGTTAAATGCAGAAAAGTCTAGGTCACAAGCTTAAATGCACATTTTTTTTTATAAATTCGACTACCTGCGAACACTAATGTTTCCAATTGATCTACAGATGGTATGCAATCATTAGAAAAGAAATAACGCCCCTAATCGCAACAACAGAAGATACATGTAAGAAGTTGACAGACGCCCGAATGGAAAATCTTACCGTGTCACGTACGAACAGTTAAAGTTATAGTAGCTACGATTTAAAAATAAGATTAAATGTTTTATAGAAAATAATAAAACAATCCTTCAAAATGGTCTTGAGAAATTTTTTGTGTAAACAAATCACCGATGGACTAACATTAAACAAACCCTGTTTGAATTTTTGTCGGTGCAACAAAAAATCAATCTAATTTCCGCCCTTATTCATATGACCTCAACATGACCTCTTACCGTGGAAATCGTGCGCTTGCGTATGGCGAAAGTTGCTGAAGAAAATGTCTACACAAAGTAAATAGTAGTAGTCGACCAAGATCATTTACTGTTTCTGCTAAAAAAAGAAATTGCAAAGTGGTTTTTGCAAGGCCTACGAAACGTATGATATTTGCCAGGCGTCAAATTGGCAAGAAGAGGCTGGGAATGAAATACATTATCATAAACTTCATCTATTGAATCATCACGTGTTTTGATATTTACGATTTCCCAAAATAGCTCCTCAATTTTATTGTTTTACAGTAACTAAAGCTTTTTACGCTAATTTTCTCAAAATAAATGTGTGAAGATTGTAATTAAAATGAATAAAATAAATTTGAAATGCATTACAATGTTTACGTTCTCACTTCTTGGAATTAGATTATTTTGGGCAACAAATATGAAGCTCGGTCATTTCCGTTAAGACTTACCGATTGCATAAATAATCAGCCTCACTTCTAAAGACGATGCAAAATGTTCTTGGAAATTTGTGTAATCACCCGGAAGAGGGGGGAGGGGTAACTCTCTGGATTGTTGACGAGGATGTGCGGAAATAGCCTAAGAAAAGGTATCCGAGCAAATACTAGAATACATGTTAATAATATACAAATAAAAATATTTTAGATGAAAATACCTATACCCGCCAAACAGCCATATCGACATAGCACACCCGGACTTATACTGATGTTTATGCACAAACATCTGAGGAATTGAATAGCACCGTCCATTTACAACCCGAATATATATTAGTTTTTCAAAACACACCCCGAATTAATACCAACAATCATGAAAAACCCCACTACCGGGTTATTACATTAATTGAAAACCATAGACCTATAAATATACATGAATTAAAGTCTTTGGGTTTCAAAATAACAGTTTTTCGAGATACTTTGAAATCACAATTTTCATAATATTGTATTTTGAACAACCTTCCAATCCTCAATGCATTCAATTACATTCGGCATGATTAACTCGATCGTAACTAAATCTTAAATAAAATGAACATACCTCTCAACTTAAATGAGTTCTGTGTAATCTTTCGTCAATTAATTATGGTTTTTCTATCGATCAGACACGGTTCCATGTAATAACGTGACCATGAACAATTAAAACCACATGATTGGTTATCGTTGACCACACCCATTATGTCCATCAATTCATCATACACGTGCATATATTTGAGCAGTTTTAACCCCGTTACGTATGAATAAAAGAGAATTATCAAACTTCTAATTGATCAAATGGAAAGTAAACATTAACATGATGATATGAGGCGTATGTCGCGAAGTTTATTGTTCCCCTCGTCACCATGCAGCTGTTTTCCTTTGAGAATAATAAATTTGTTACTATCGTCCTAACCATTTAACAGTTATATATACTTGATAAATATTTCGTCCTGAAATAAACTTTTTCGTGCACAAATATGGCATCGTATATGTACATATTATCAGGTTTTCTGCAAACGTATATCGTAAAATATCAGCCGCGAGACACAATGTGAAACTTTTTCGGCGAGTGAGCGTAGCGAACGAGCCAAAAAGCTTCATATTGTGTCGAGCGGCTTATATTTTACAATATTTGTTTGAAGAAAACTTGATTATAAATTTATCGTATTGTTAACAAGCAATCTTAATGGAATTTCTTACTTTTCAATGGCCATCCGCCTACAACCGGATGTTTTCCTGATATATTCGGGTCAACGTTGGGTCAAACATTATGACGTCGCTGATATATTCGGGTCAGCTCATTTTAGGGTCGGGTCAACTCTTTATCGTATTTCCCCATGCCTATATCGACCTGCCGAGGCCTTCACAATTTCCCGCATTTCGGCACTGTGACGTCGTAAAGAGATAATATGCACTTACGACGTCACAGTGCCGAAATACGGGAAATTCTGAAGGCCTCAGCAGGTCGATATAGCCATAGGGAAATACGATAAGTCGTCAAACGATATATTACAGGGTATATCCACTTTTATGCCGTGTGTACATATTTTTACGTAAACGTGAATTGGGTATGCTTTGAAGACAAAAAGTATCATTTCCACAGGAAAAAGTTGTGTACAATAACAATCTTGTACTGCACTGTAATACATATTTACATAGGCCGCGCCATGTTGATTTTTGAATGACGCGACGGTTGCCGATAAGTCTGTGAAACATTCGTTTTATTAATTATACCCCCGCAAACGAAGTTTGGAAGTGTATAGGTTTCAGGCTGTCCGTCCGCCCATCTGTCCGAAATAACGTTGTCCGCAACTCCTCCTACATTTCTTGCATGATTCTCATGAAACTTTATGGAGTGTTAGATCACTATATGGAGATGTGCACATTGTCAGGAATTTCTGTTTGGGCAAGAGATGTAAAAGATATGGCTGTTTGGACTTATGAAATTTTTAACAAAACTTCTTTACATGTGTCGTCCGCAACATCTCCTATATTACATGTACTTGCATGATTCTCATGAAACTTTATGGAGTGTTAGATCACATTATAGAGATATACACATTGTCAGGATTTTCTGTTTGGGCGAGTACTTTGAAAAATATGATGATTTGAACTTTGTGTAGGCTTCAAAACAGACATGTTGCTGAAAAGGGGGGGGGGGGGGGGGGGGTAATTAGTCCCTTTCAGGACAGTTCTAGTTTTTCTTGAGTAAATGATTATTTATATAATTTGGCAGTGTAAATTGATTTTAACAATAGTTAAATTCCAAATAAGCTCTTAAAAGGAAGCCCCATAGTATTCGTAGGAGAAATGAAATATGTATTGCAAATCAATATCGGATACATAGGACAACTCAAAAGAGCAAAGGGCTAGGTCTTTATATTCTTATTTTATGTAATAATCGAATATGAAGTCCCATTCCAGGTGTAAATTACTTCAACTCCGTAGCTGGCGCAGATAAAAAGTTTCGAAAATTAAGACGTGACACTTTTTTGGCCCCTTTAAATCTCTAAAAGACAGAGGTATTTAAGAGATAGTCAAAATATGGATCTAAATGACGTTTATTCCATTTCAATCAAGAAACATTGAAAACCAAAAATCAGTTGAAAATTTTAAAATGTACACCAAAATTATATAAAAAAAACTTTATCCCCCCTCCCCCCCCCCAAAAAAACCAAAAAAAAACGGGAGAGTCCAGATTTACTAAAATCATTCGTATATGGAGATCATTGTGGTAAAATATTATAAGGATTTGTTTAATACATGTAGAACAAAAGTAAATGAGCGGAAAATTAACTGTCTACGGAAGCCGACACTGACGACAACGGCACTACCATACCATAATACGTCTGCACATATTTTTCTACACCACGGTTAACACGTCGGGCTTAGTAGTGCATGGACATTACATGCACATTGTCCACAGATGGAATGATATGCACATTCCTCTTTTCGATTTTTTGTTATTTTTTGTTTATCATACTGACGTAGTATATCTGTAAATATAAATAATCACTTATTAAACTGTAGCCTCTACGACTTACGCCTCGGGATATTTTGCCCTATCGCAAAGAAACAGTTATTAATAAAATAAGGAAATATTAGATTTGGCCACTGTAACTGAGTTTCCGTGGAATGAAAAACTAACAAGAAAATAGTCAAATAGTATATTTGAGAATAAATAAATATCAGAATTTTTATTTTATGTATAAGCTAGACGTAAATTAAAATATGCCAAAATATCAAATTATAATGTATTTTTTTCTGATGTGATAAGAAAACGAATAGATGTGGGGTTTGTGTCAGCATCCCATGCCTAATTTAATGTCTTTAACACTCCAAAGAGGCAACATAACGGATCTATGAGGGTTTCTCTTAACAAGGCGTTGTAAACATTCATGATACATAATTTCCGAGATATTGAAAGTCTGCTTGAATATTTGGGGAAACTGTCAATTTTCTTAACATTTTAAACAGCTACTTTCTTAATAATCCCTAGATATTGTATCATTGTTGAAGGTAGAAAATCTGAGGAATCAAACATTGTGCCATCTTTCAAGCCTGCGGGTTGTACACGGTCTGAGTGCATTATATTTGTGTGTTGTCTCTGGTTCTGTTTCTCTTGGTTGTGCCTCTGGTATTTGGTTAAACTATATAAAATATGTTCCTTGTGTTGTTGTTGTTTGTATTTCACCTTGTCTTTGGAATTCCGTAATATTTTATTGTTCGTGTAGTAATTCATTTGATTAAACATGAAAATATCCCAATGTGACGTCACAAACAGTATAATCATCAACATTATAAATAACAAGAAAAGTGCTTGGCCGAAAAAAAGACAAAGTTTAGTGGATAAGATATTTTTATTCGTTTATCATATTTTGATGTTACTAATTCAAAAATTCAAATTCTTTAATGTCAATGAAGACGCCCCAAAGGACAGTTCAATCAATAACAATTTAGATACAATGATTATAATAGATTACGATAATTTTATTTCTTACCAATCTTCAGTTATGTCAGTTCAGATCATATTAAATCCACTTAAATTTGGAAGAATATAAGCCTCAATATGCAATAAGATGTTTTTTTTCTGGTATCTTCCATAATTATTTTTGTATCAGAAAGTACCCACAATTTTCGTTAATCATGATACAATAAAAGATCCGACGTGGGACATTTTAGCTCATTGATAAGACCATTTAGCGGAAAAAATTGACCTTTAGCGGTAATTTTGTAGAATTTAAAATACTATGTGGACATTTTATTGGGAAAGTTTGGTAATGATCTGGGTCTTTCAGCTGTAAAAATGTTCAATTTTTTTAGTCTGTATGTTGGTCATTAGGAGCACCCTGTGTGTTTCTAACTGTGTCTTGGGCAAAGCTGGATATGTGTTTGCTCTTTTAATTCTACACAGAGCCTTTGGAACATTTTTCAGATCGTTTGGTTGCAGCGCCTCCTCTTACTGATCTTGTAATGCGCGTCAAATAATCTTGGAGGGTTTTTGGGTAATAGTCATTACTCTTCTCACTATTGACAATATTTTTGCTTACTATACATTGTATGTTACAAAATAATAAAAATTGGCTGTAAAATGTTCCGCTAAAATGTCCTGCGTCCAAAAAAATCGAATCCAGCATCAAGCACTCAAGAAAATATAACGGGAAATGATTTTCTTCGACCTCGTTCAAATTGGTAAAAATGTTCACTACAAACACATCAAATGTTCACGACTTTGTTTTTGTTAATATAATTTAGTAAAACTATGCAGCCCGCATTAAGTCTGATATGTTGAACTATTTATTTCTTCCTGTTACATATATTAACACACATTTGAAGATTAAATATGAAAATGAAAAAATATGGAGTTCTGAACTAATTTTCAATCTCTTTCATATATTTTTTTTAAATTACTTTGCATATTGTAGACACTTGACAATAACCAAGTTACCGTGATTAGGAACATAATGTGATTTGTACCGGAAATGTGATTTGATAACTATCAATAATGAATTGTGACTACAGATTTGTGTTTATCTCAGTTTTATATGCGTTTATCAATAGAATAATTACAATATAAGGATTTTTATTGTTTAACATCTTCCAGCTAATTCGCAATTTGAAACTACTGTAAATAGGATAATAACGATCGTCACCATAGCAGCATGGGTCAACCGGGAATGTGAACCATGACATTATTTTACTTCCCAATCTGACAGACATGAAACATTGCACGACGTGGTTATAATTTGACACGCATATAAATTCCTTCGACATGTCAATGGTAAAGTGGTCATGAAAAAGTTATAAATATATCTTTACAACAATGTAGTTTCTTTAAAGGCATCGTTCAGAAAGTTGAACTAAATATTCTCGATGTGAAAAAGTCTAATTCCTATCAATATATATATATATTGTTGTAAATGTAATGGGTTTTTTTTGCACTGAATTCGGCATTTAAAATTTAAAATGTAATATTTTAAAGCAAAATTACCTAATAGCTAATAATAATAAAGTGCATTAATTTATTTTCCTTTTATCTTTACAACTTGTTCACTTCAGTTCCTATATGTATAATTTTTTTTAAATCACACTGAACGAAAATATTAGTTAATACAGTATATACTTTTGACGATAAAACACTCATTCAATGCCCTCAATTTGGGGTGAAAGTAGAAGGAGACGAAACTTTAATAGATAGGCTCATAACCTTATCGTTTTTTTTTTTAATTATTCTCATATTTATTTTTTTTTTAGTATTTGTTTGCTATATTACTGTGATATTGTTCTCACGAAATCTCCGTTTTAATGAGATTCCTTACTTTCTCTTCTCCTTCGAATCTATTTTGCCGATATTGCTATTCATTATAAAATAAAATATTCATGTGTATTCAACTCTTCCCGTGTATTCACTCGGACCTTAGAAACCGTAGTTTGGAGAACGTTTACTGACAAACTGAAATGTCTGTCAATGAAATTGAATTATAATATATCGTCTCACATCATGTAATGTTGTGTTACATTTACGTATGGTATGAAGAGTGATATAGACTCCTTTGATGAACATTAAAACAAACCCGACCTGCTGAGTTTTGAAGAAACATCTTTCACGTTTAATTCATATTGATTATGTGCTTAGAACAACGTTTTTTCCCCTACCAATTAAATAGAAATTGAAACGAAATAAATAAAAATTATAACTATGGAAATTACTAAATGAAAATCTAATTAAAATTATACTGTAAGAGAGAGAGAGAGAAAAATAATTTTTCCTCTTTTTTCTTATGCTCAGTAATTTCTCGATTACACCTAACGTTTCATATATATTATATTTCTTTATTTGAAATGCATGTTTATACCCCTAGGGGTTGATAACAAACAAAATGAACATAATAAACAAAGTAGAATAAAGTCACACCAATATAGCATATACAAACTTGTACAAAATCTACGCAGTTGTAGAGTCCACTTTCCTAAGTTCGAGGTTTTTTTTATAAATGGAACTGCAAACTGCAGAAGTTGATAAGTTATTTATATCTGGTAATTTGGCTAAAACATTAAAGAATCCTTGTCTAAAAGTATTATATAATACGTAGGAGTAAATCCAAAGTCAAATCTGTTTTTTTTTAATTTCTAGACTATTGTTGCATGATGAGATTTTGTGTATGGTTTATTTGTTACTTGTATGTGTGTGGGGTGGCGGGCGGGGGGGGGGGGGGAGTGATAGGTGGATGTATAAATGTCTAATGTCTAGTGGTAGTTATTAAATGTACATATATATCAGGGCCAGAACATATTGATATGATATAAAGCCTGTTTTATACTAGACCGACACACTGACTCAGATTTTTAACTTATTAGCTCAAGAGGTAGCTATCCCCGTACTCCACACATTTTGTGTTCTACCGCTTCCACAATCATGTTAATGTTTGACAACAGACCCCTAGTTTTGAAAATCAAAATTCCAAATTCTTGCTACGCATTTACATACATTGTGTGACAATACTGTACAGAAATTAAATGCAGAAAATGAAAAATGAAAGAGGAGTTTAGACCACTACTTTAAATTCACAAAGCATTATTCCCAAATATTCTTCGAAAATATGCGGATAAGAAAGAAAAAAAACTGAAATGTTAAGTAGTGCATGGTATGTGAGGCTTCATGTTTAAATAAACATAAAAAAATATGCATTAAACCAACGCCTATATGATGAAATGTGTTAAAACCTCGGGGGGGGGGGGGGGGGGGGGGGGGGTAACTCAATGATATTTTGATACGGGACGTGTGGCAAAATTCGGGTCAAGATTTTACAAAACCGGCGGAGATTTCGGGTCGGGATTTGTTGACACTGTAGAGAATTCAAGTGCCACCTACTAGAGTTTCTACCTACTCAGTCCCCCCCCCCCCCGGAAAAAATGGGTAAATACTGAGTATTCCCCCGGCAAAATTGGTATATACAGAGTTTTTCTCTCGGAAAATCGAGTATATACTACTTCCCCCTTGAAATTAATGGTAGGATAAATTAGTATATACTAGATTTCCCCCCAGACCGAATCAATACTAGATTTTCCCCATTGATTAAATTCGTACTATCTACTAAAAAAACAATGCTATGATTTTTAACAAAATTGAATATTTGAGCATAGTTTAACACAAAGGACAAGTTGGTCATGATTTTATTTTTACATTGGACCACCATTTCCACATAGAGAACCAAGTGTTATTACTTTGGTGCCGATCGGAAATTCAAAATGTCTTCCGGCCGATGTCAAAGTTTATATTGAAACCCTATGGGAAATGATATTTTCGTCTTCTTTTTGGGAACCACTGAACAGAATTTGACCAATCTTGGCAGAGATCTTCCCTCATCCCTATGCAGTCCATCATAAGTGTCATTTTAGTACCAATCAGAAATTCAAACTGGCGCCAGCCATGGTCAAAGTTTACATTGAAACCCAATGGAAAAAGATATTTTTGTCTTCTTTTTGAGAACTACTTAACAAAATTTGAACAAGCTTTGTAGAGGTCTTTCTTATTAGGTCATTCATAAGTGTTGCTACTTTTGTACCGATTTCAAACTGGCCGAAAGTCCGAGGTCAAAATTTGCATAAAAGCGTCAGGTAAGCGATTCAGGCTCCTGGGAGCCTCAAGTTTTTCCATAGAAAAAAGAACCACAATGCCTCCTGTTAGTGGATTACCATCATGACATCGTAACTTGAACGAGAAGACCCTAATAGGTAACACGACCACAAAATTGGTTTTAGGAAGGCTTTTAGGACCCCGCTGACTATCGGTGGAGGTCCTATAGAAATCAGCTTGTCCGTCCGTCCCAATTGTTTCCGTATCTTTTGGAGTTTAGTGATGAAACTTGGCATGATTTTTCTCCACCAGTAGAGGTTGTGATGCCTACAAGGTAGAAAACCATACGGTGTAGGTCATGGTCAAAACTTTGTTACTGTTTTCTGCTCTTTGGTCGGGTTGTCTCTTTGACACATTCCCCATTCCCAGTCTCTATTCCATTAAACCGTGTCACCTACCAGATGCATTTATCCGTCCGTCATAAATAATTTCTGTTCCATAACCTGAAACTTTTCACGAATGGTAAATGTAAAATCATGGTCAAAAACTATAATCACGACGGTTTTTCTTCTTCAAATAACAGGTCACACATTCAGCGCTCAGTGGCCCCAGGCAATATTTTATTTGCTAAAATGTAGGATCAATCTGCTCAAATGTCGTTCACCGATATTATCACATGTACATTTTTATTTTTTAATAAGGTGGAAAAATTAGTATGGGGGGAAATGAGTATGTGTATACGCCTACCAGGTTTTCCGTGGGGGAGGGGGAATTGGGTATATACTCATTTTTGCCCGGGGCTAAATCTGAGTATATACCCATTTTCCGTGTTGAAATTCTAGTATGGGGAAAACTAGGATGTAACACCGGTCAGGATTTAAAAAATTTCTGCAGATTTTTATAACGCACTGAGGAGAATTCAGGTTGACTTTACACAATGTTAAATGTAAAAATATGTCTCATCATGAGAACTGCCTTTTTTATTTTTTTTTATAATTTCGGGTGTGTAAGTTTAGGTTTCCTGGATATTTTCGGGTCACAAATTCGATATAACGTGGATAATTCGGGCATTGGTTTCGAGTTCACCGACACAGCCTCGTCATAAAATGGTCAAGTTACCCCCGCCCCGCGAGGTTAAAGTATTCAATGAAAATATTATTATATGGTGCATGAGGTTGATTTTTGGGCCCTTTTTAAATACAACTAGTCGTATATAATAATCTCCCCTAGAAAGATTATTTTTTTTAGAACAAAAGACAATTTAAACCCCATTGTTTACGCCAATAAATTGACAAAGTTTGGTCTGGTTTATACTTGAAAGTACCTGTTCATTATAAAAAAAATATTATTTTTTTTCTCGTTTTATATATCAATCTCGTGCTTTGACACTTCGTCACACTGTTATTTATTTATCCATGACAGAGTGTTAACATTCGAACTATACGTTTCTTCAATTTTTAAATATTGTGAAAATGCACACATTTTAAATGTTGGGGGAAAATAAACGTTTTGTGAAAACCGAAATGACACATTATTGTCTGTTGTGGTAATTTTCTTAATTTATAATACAAATAAAAATACCAGCATAGTTCAACATATCGAAGAATAATGAAGAATTGAAGCCGGGAATGGAAATCACATATCACTGCATGCCATCTTTTAATATTCACAAACCACGTTTTTCAATTGGAGATACCATATGGGCTAGTTTGGGCATAACTCCCATTTAGATACAATTAATTCCATTAACCTTGAAGGTATCGATCGTTTTGAATGAAAGATGCTTAAATTATGACCCATGAAAGAAAATAACGGGATGCGTCGTCCTTCGGTAGCAGATCTGTTATAATTTAAATTGACCGTTGATAATCGGATGTAGTTATGTCAGTTCATGAAAAATGCAAAAATCTGTATTTGTTTATATACGAGGAGTGAAAGTGTGGCATGTAATATGATTATACGGCGAATTTCTACGAGTGTTGGTTGTATAAAGTTAGTTATTTCCATTTTCCATTACCCCCGATCAAGAAAATATAAATACGGTGAGTATTTTTACTATTATAACGAGGTCAATTTTAATGTGTGATGAGGGTTTCCCTACCGATCTAATTTTTTTCCTCCTCTTCATTTTTATTGACTTTTTGGTAAAAGCCCCGTTAAAATACTAAAATTCCTTACATAAAATAAACATTTTTAAAAGAAAAATAACCTACCTATTTTTTAAAAATAAAAATGATACCCTTACGGCATGCGTGTCCGAGATTTTTCAGACGGCTTGAAGTTCGCTAAAGCACATCGCGGAAATTTTTGAACCTTTTGAGAATAAAAACGTATCAAGTCTTCATGATTTGGCTTTACACTTTTGGTCATTTTGATGTTTTTTAATTTGCCCTTCAACTTTTTGGATAAGTCATTTGGTTTTACATTTGAGTACAACTGATGAGTCGTAAATCGACGAAATCTGCACATCTTGTGAATAAAAATTGGTATCAAATAATTTATTGTAACCTACTGAAATACGACTGACGCATAACAATTTGATTTCCTATTCTTTGTAGTGATTTCTAGCTACGGTGGATTCATTTATTTTCGTGGTAAAAGGGGTTCACCGTAAAAGGAAAAACGAGGATTTTTTGCGAGATTTAAATTCGTGGATTGTTGTTTCATAATCTTTTTTATGGATTATTTCATTTTATGGATCAGCAACTCATAATTGCATGGTAAAGTGTTGAGTTTTCAAGCCAAAAGAAGACTATTAAATTCCTTTTTTTGTAAGTAAAGGTTCTACGTGTTTACTACTTAATTACAATTCTTTGAAGTAATAATAAATTTAGAAGATCAGTTGAGGGAATTAAGACAATTTGAAATATTATACCCCAAGTCTTTAAGTGCGGTTATACTGCATTCGTCCGTCCACAAACACTTTTTGTCACATTTTTTCTCAGCTTCTACTGGGCAGAATGATTTCATAATTGGTATGTAGCTTTGACACTATGAGTTGTACGTTGTCTCCTATTTATGCCCAGCCAGGAATGTGGCTAGGGCATATAGATTTGCCCTTGTACGTCCGTCCGCACATACGTCCCGATTCGGTTAAGTTTTGCGTTTAGCTCAATTTCTCAGAAACCTATAGTAATATATCACCACTACAGTTCTCTTGTATAGTGTATCAATGAAACTACATCAGTGGATGTGCCTTGGGTAGTACTGAGCTGTCATACAATAATTGGGTCATTGTGACCTACATTTTATGCCTGAGCGACTCCGGTTAAGTTTTGCATTTAGGTTCATTTCTTTTGAACTAAGCACAGTGTATCAATGAAACTTCATCAGTGGATGTGCCGTGGGTTGTACTGAGCAGTCATACAATAATTAGGTCATTATGACCTACATTTTATGCTTGAGCGACTCCGGTTAAGTTTTGCATTTTTGTTCATTCTTTGGAACCAAGCGTACTGTGTCAATGAAACTTATCAGTGGATGTGCCTTGGGTAGTACTGAGCAGTCATACAATAAATGGGTCATTATGAGCTACATTTTATGCTTGAGTGACTCTGTTAAGTTTTGCATTTAGGTTCATTTCTTTTGAACTAAGTATAGTGTATCAATGAAACTTAATCACAGGATGTGCCCTGGGTAGTACTGACCAGTCATGTAATAATTGGGTCATTATGACCTACATTTTATGCTTGAGCTACTCTGGTTAAGTTTTGCGTTTAGGTTCGTTTCTTTGGAACTAAGCATAGTATATCAATGAAACTTCACCAATGGATGTGCCTTGGGTTGTAATGAGCAGTAATACAATAATTGGGTCATTATGACCTACATTTTATGCTTGAGCGACTCTGGTTAAGTTTTGCACTTAGGTTTATTTTTTTGGAACTAAGCATAGTATATCAACGAAACTTCATCAGTAGATGTGCCTTGGGTAGTACTGAGCAGTCATACAATAATTGGGTCATTATTACCTACATTGTATGCTTGAGCGATTCTGGTTAGGTTTTGCATTTTAGGTTCATTTCTTTGCAACTAAGCATAGTGTATCAACAAAACTTCATCAGTGGATGTGCCTTGGATAGTACTGAGCAGTCATACAATAATTGGGTCATTATGACCTACATTGTATGCTTGAGCGACTCTGGTTAAGTTTTGCATTTTAGGTTCATTTCTTTGCAACTAAGCACAGTATATCAACATAACTTCATCAGTGGATGTGCCTTGGGTAGTACTGAGCAGTCATACAATAATTGGGTCATTATGACCTACATTGTATGCTTGAGCGACTCTGGTTAAGTTTTGCATTTTAGGTTCATTTCTTTGCAACTAAGCATAGTGTATCAACAAAACTTCAACAATGGATATATATTTTTGTGTGCAGGTGCACGTTGAAGGGACTAACCATGTGACAGAAGATGAAGGTCATATGACCCATATTACATGGTTGGCTGGCTTTTAATTTGTATGTCAAAAATCAGTTTTAACATACAAAGTGGCCTACAATGATATTACTTGGTGTTAGGGTGCATCTTGGGGAGTAACACAGCCTCCAACCAAAATTAGTTCATTATGACCTACTTTTCGCACTTCATTGATTTAAGTTAAGTTTTACCTCCAAGTTCAGTTCTCCGATACCTAGGGACCTACAATCATTATTTGGTGTGAGGGTGCATTTCGGGAAGTAACACAGCCTCCCACCAATATTATGTCAATGTGACCTACTTTAAGCACTTCATCTAGTTAGGTTAAGTTTTAAGTCCGAGTTAAGTTTTCCCATACAAAGGGACTTATACGTCATATTACTTGGTTTCAGGGTGCATCTCAGGGAGTAACACAGCCTCCCACCAAAATTAAGTCACCCTTGCCCACTTATCATGCTTCATTTACTGAGGTTAAGTTAGTTCTCCAATACCAAGCGACCTACAATCATCTTTCTTGGTGTGAGGATGCAATTTGGGGAGTAACACAGCCTCACACCAAAATTAGGTCACTCTGATCTACTTATCGTGCCTTACTTACTTCGGATAAGTTTTATGTCTGAATTTAGTTCTCTGATACCAAGCGTCCTAAAATCATATTACTTTGTGTCTTAGAGTGCATCGCTGAGTATAACATGGCCTCCCACCAAATTTGACCTACTCATTGCACTTCATTGACGTTAAGATTTACGTCCGAATTCAGTTTTCCGATACCACAGCCGAACATAGTCTAACATTGAACCCTATGGGAAATTTACTTAAAGATCTTGTCTGATACCACTAAGCCAATTGGAACAAACCTTGGCAGCAATGGTCATTAGGTGGTCATCATTCAGAATTGTATCCGATGACCAAGCAGGCCATCCAAGATGGCAGCCAGAGCCAAACATAGTTTAACAAAGGAGCTCATGCGAAAATTCACTGAAAGATTGTTAAAAACCAGTGAAAAATTGGGCAAAACCAGTGAATTGTGGAATCTCACATTGTTTGTGTTTTACTTCTTGTGCTGTCTCATTTTAAATGTTAAGTTTAAATGTGCTACGTCTTTTCTATTATTTCAGTTTTAACTTTGTGGTACATATACATATATTTGTTTATGTTACTGTTCTTATGAATTCATCCCTTTGGTGTTTCTTTTGCAAATGTTGGCATTTTAATACAATATTACGAACCAGTAAACTAAGGTTGATTTTGAATTTGAAACATTTACATTTAAGTCATTCTGTTGTTAAGTTAAAAAAAATAACAAAGCTATCTCATCTCAGTGTTATATGTCTGCAGTTTTTCTCTTTTTTAATTTTTTTTTCCCAAATTCACAAAATTAAATATGTTAAATAACATTGAATAAAAAATCTTTTGTGCTAGATAAGATAATATTGTAGCACACTGTTAACATCTTTATTCTTTGAAAAAAAATTGTACATTGAAATTAAAAGAATAAATTTATTTTCTGAAAAACAAAGTTTTATTTTGAACTGCATATTTTAATTTGAGAATAAATTTATTCTCTGAAACACAATGTTGTGTATTAAAATTGCATATTTTAATTTGGGAAGAAATTAAATCTCTGGAAAACAAGGTTGTGTATTAAGATTGCATATTTTAATTTGGGAATAAATTTATTCTCTTGAAGACAAGATTGTACTTTTTGATTTAAAGAATAAATTTATTCTCTGAAAAAGAAGATGGTACATTTGGATTTAAAGAATAAATTGTTCTCTGAAAAAGAAGATTGTACATTTGGATTTAAAGAATAAATTTATTCCCTGAAAAAGAAGATTGTACATTTAGATTTAAAGAATAAATTTATTCTCTGAAAAAGAAGATTGTACATTTGGATTTAAAGAATAAATTTATTCTCTGGAAAAGAAGATTGTAAACTCAGATTTGAAGAATAAATTTATTCTCAACGAAACACTGAAGATGGATATTACTGAAGTTGCATCATATCAGAGTTAAGAATAAATTTATTCTCAGTCTACAAGCCGTTCATGACCCAAGGAATAAATTTATTCTGATATATTTGTCTCAGAAAGAAACATTTTATAATGAATTTTAATAATAATAGTATATTTATGTAATGAGGACAAGTTAAGAAGAAATTTATTCTCTACCAACCAAAATTTATTTTGATTTATCTGTAAAAGTAAAGCTGTTTTCAAAAGTTTTCATTAATTTTCAGAATAAATTTATTCTTGAGGTCTTTTCTCCAATAATACCAACAATTTAAACAAATCCAGGGACAAAAAATGACGTTTTTGCCATTTTGATGGAATTTTCCAAATTCATACCGGTAAAAAGGACATCAAAGAATTTCCTTTTTTATTTTGGAATGCCTTGTAAGAAACAATAAAACCACCAAAAAAATCAATATAAACAACATAATTGTACTTTTGTTACACAGTACTGAAAGGCATGATGATTGCTGACAGCCAGCTGAAGTTAAATTTACTGAAACATTATACAATGTGCCCTCTGGCCTTTGTAATGCCAATACTGGCACGCACACTCTTCGCATATTTCAGCAATCCCTTACGATTGAGGTGAACACCGTCCCCGTCAATCAGCATTTTAGTGTCCTTCCAAAAACCTCTATGGTGCCAAAAACTAACGTTGTCAGACAAAGAACACAACCTGACCAACTCTGTGTTCACTGAAAACACTTTCTGGTTGTAATCGGAAGGACACCTTCGTGAGAAACGGGGCAATAACTGACCTATAATTACATGGCGCACACCATAACCCTGTATCAAAAATTCGGCATAAGCCATAATATCTTTTGAAAGACTCAATGGATTACAATTCTTATTACTTAGATCATTACCTCCTATTTGTACATACACAGCGTGTGGCTGAACTTCATTAATGGCGTCCAAATGATCTTTGTTTACAATGCACTTCGGACCCCTTCGGATTGTTCCGCCACCAATACCGATAAATCTAATATCGATATCAGTGACGTGAAAACCTAAATTTAGCCATTCCTCTGATTGGCTGAAATGTTCCAATCTCCAGACAAAGGAATGGCCTAAAACTTAACACACGGCGTGCCATTGTGCTAAAAATTAATTATATGTGAACAAATGCAAAACGAAATTAAACTATATAACTTCCAAAAGTCTTTGGACTAAATGTAGTTAAATTCACAGTGAATCATACAAATAAAAAAAATATCTAATAAAATAATCTACCCATTAATTCAAATAAAAAGAAAAAAAAAAAAATTATTAAGGTTCGCCTATACCTCAAGACTGGCGAGGTTGCTTCCTTCCACCAAGACGACAGGCCCCACACTCACTTCACCGCTCTAGACAGCTGGAACTGGTTCAAGTCTACACAAGTCTCCAACGCCCTAGGTAACTGACTCCGTCCACACGGGATAATGGAAAAATACGACCACTGTAGACCAATGGGGTCGTAATAAAGTCAATTAAGGCTCAGTCAAAAAAGCCTCTTTCCAGGATAAACAACCTCTTTTTTTCCACTACAGTTAAAAAAGACCCAGGAAAAAAGTTCAATCAACTTTTATGAAACAGTCCGACTGACTAAAAACCATACGCTGCACACAGACCGTATTAAGTTAACTGGCCATCACTGTCTTTCAGGTTTATATATCACCTAGAATCGGCTGTTCAGAAATTTTTCTATGCAAACAATCACAGAAAATTCTTTGTCAACGAAGGTTGTATCACTGGCGAATTCAAAATCAAGTCCGTGGAAAAACACTTGGAATCCGTACAAAACGGCACATCAGTCAAATGACCATGATAAACGAAAATGGACTTGACTCCAAACGAAATTTGAAAAGTTACTATAACTCTGATAATTGTAAAATTCTGCTGAAAATTTTCATATCTTATCTGTGTTGAAACACAAAGAAAAGTGATGACCACGCTCTGTAATACCCAATCAACCTCGTGGTCGTGCAACGCACATGATTGGACAACTAATCAGGATTGACCCACAAAGCTTAGATAACACGTGCGATATTACTTCACTTATGATCTGATTCACACGACCCCTTAGACAGAGTAACTTGATCCTGAAAATCTGTGAAAACTTTGAGGCAAATTACATTCCTGACATAAATAATTTTATTGTTCCAATAAACTGATTTTATCCACCAAGGCAGTAATAATAGTTCACTACTACACACTGCTGATAAGATAGCTACTACAACTGATTTGTAGGTTAACTTCCAGAGATAATTTGCAGTGAGGAATTAATTAAAGATCAGGCGTTGGGTGCATTGATAAAAGTACTATATCTCATTAATTACTGTATGTATTTTAGAAATAAAACATGCATTGAACTCGCCAGTATTTGAATTTTCTTATTCCAGAATTAATATTTAATCCATCTAGTATTAAATCCATAATGTCAAGAAAACACTTGATAAAAAGTCCAAAATTTATCCAAAATATACAAATTTAAGGATATTTACATGTCAATATTCACAATATTTACATATTTGGCACATTTACTGCATCAGTTCCTCATGATATTTGAAGAAACAATCAAATTTTATGCACAATCTTATTATACCCCCGCTTCAAAAGCGGGGTATATAGTATTCGTTGTGTCCGTCCGTCCGTCCGTCCGACCTTTGTATCCGCAACTCCTCCTAAACTACTGAATGGAATTTCATGAAACTTTCACCTCCTATTTTAGAATTTGATCGGACCAATTTTTGGGGTTTCCCATAGAAAAACATGGACTTTGACTTTCAATGTGATAGGGGGTACCATGATGCCATCCGCAACTCCTCCTAAACCACTGTATTGAATTTGATGTAACTTTCAGAGGATCTTTATTACATGATGCCATAGTGCACCTCCTATTTTAGATTTTGATCTGATGAATATTTGGGGTTACCCATACCAAAACATGGACTTTGACATTCATTGTGATAGGGGTACCATGATGCCATCCGCAACTCCTCCTAAACCACTGAATGGAATTTGATGAAACTTTCAGAGGATCTTTATTACATGATGCCATAGTGCACCTACTATTTTAGATTTTGATCTGATGAATATTTGGGGTTACCCATACCAACACATGGACTTTGCCATTCATTGTGATAGGGGGTACCAGTATGCCATCCGCAACTCCTCCTAAACCACTGAATGGAATTTGATGAAACTTTCAGAGGATCTTTATTACATGATGCTGTAGTACACCTCCTCTTTTAGATTTTGATCTGACCAACATTTGGGGTTTTCCATACCAACACATGGAATTTGCCATTCCTTGTGATAGGGGGTTCCAGTATGCCATCCACAACTCCTCCTAAACCACTGAATGGAATTTGATGAAACTTTAAGAGAATCTTTATTACATGATGCTGTAGTGCACCTCCTCTTTTAGATTTTGATCTGACCAACATTTGGAGTTTTCCATACCAAAACATGGACTTTGCCATTCATTGTGATAGGGGGTACCAGTATGCCATCCACAACTCCTCCTAAACCATTAAAGGGAATCTTTATCACATGATGCCATAGTGCACCTCCTATTTTAGATTTTGATCTGACCAACTTTTTATGTTTCCATAGCAAAACCTTGACTTTGCCATTCCTTGTGATAGGGGGTGCGGGGGTATCAATTAGTGAGCTTTGCTCACAGTATTTCTAGTTTCACATTGTCTACAGCCAACAGAAACTTCCCTCCTTCTCCCTTGTTTCAAACATTGCTTGCATCTGCCTGGTTTGTCAAATTACAGGCCAATGTGCAAGCCCACAATTCCCAGTAACTGGTGGTGCTTTTCTCTTCCTAGACCCCCGATATTGTCCGATCATTTGTTGGGCTAAAGCTGTCCGAAACTCAAGCTGGGTTTTCTTAGTCTCTCTGTTGTTCCTGGATACCTTTTGATGGTTCTGAGATTCTTGCATACATATCAGGCCGTTCACGATAGCAAGATCAAAACAAAACCAAAATAGATATTTGTACCACTTTTTGGCTTTCCTACATGTGGAATACTGCATCCTTTTCTGATCAGCAAGATCAACTCCAAACATAAATTTGTTGTAAAGTTCACACACAATTGGAGCTGGAACATCTTGCCTCGTACCATCTTTCTTTCTCCTTTGTACGATTCTGTTTTGCGTTGGACCACAGTTCGTACTGAGATAGGTAACAACCTTTTTATCCTTCCAAGCTGTTGCAACAAGATTTCCCTTTTGCAGTGTTAAAGTTTCACCTCTTTTCTTCAGTTTTACACCCTTAATAGCTTCTGGCATGCCAGGACGATTGGCTCGGACCGTCCCACAACAATATATTCCTTCGGCAAGAAGTTGCTCAAATAAATCTGGACTCGAAAAAAAATTGTCCATATAAATGACATGATGCTTTCCGACTAAGTGACGGGATAAATCCTTCACAACTCTGCTTCCTAATCCCTCCTCTGAACGTACTCCTGCAACTTTTCCAGTGTAAAATTGAAATTTATGCACGTATCCATTTTTTGGTGATGCACGCTCCCAAACTTTAATGCCAGATTTTGTTGGTTTTGCTGGTAAGTATTGTTTGAATGACAAACGACCTTTAAATGCTATCATCCCTTCATCAATTGATTGTTCTTTTGATGGGTCATAATTTTCTAAACAGGTGACAATTTTTCAACTATAGGCCTTATATGAAAGTTTGTCATGACCGGGTTGACCCCTGGGTGGACTGTTACTGGTGTCATTCATATGAAAATACTGTGATATTCTTTCAAATCTAGTTCTAGTCATTATCTCTGGAATACTTGGTATTTCAAAAGGCCACTTTGATTTTCATGCCAGACTAAATGTGGGAAGCCCAAGGACTGAGAAGACCACATGTATTCCCAAAAACGCCATCATTTCATTTTCTGTTGTTGGGTACCAAACTTTGTCTGGCCGAACTGCATGTCATTTAACTGCATATGCATTAGTTTCAGTAACTATTTTCTCAACTAATGTTTTTGGGAACATTTTAAGAAAGAAATATATTTCTTTTTTCTCTTTTTCAAGTTGAAATGCAGGCCCAGAACGCCCCTGAAAGTCGGTCACCGTCGGCTTTTGCAAGTTTCGTGACCACGTTTGATTGTCTAACTCGGGATTTTCCTCGTCCGACGATTCACTTTCAGGCTCTGAAAAACTAATGTCACTACCTGGATTGCTTCTAGTTTCCGATTCTTCAATGACCGATGCAGTAAATTCCTCAAATTCGGCATCATCTTCATCTGATTCGAAGAATGAAGCCCAATCATCAGCCATTGTTTTACACGATTCTCAAACTCGTGCACACGCATTTTCAACAACAATTTTTGGGATGAAGACTTTGCCTAATATAGAAAATGAAAGTACTACATAATAGCCGGTTCATTTATAAAACCGATTTTCATTGGTCCTATTCGGAAAACCCCCCTCACGTAAGCCAATCGAACGCTTTCTAACATTGGTATTTTTGACGGAATATTCCGTCACTGCGATTTCACATGTGTTTGTTTACAGCGGATTTATCAGTCACTACGAATGGCAGGTAGATTATCAGCGCGTATATATCCGTCACCGCGAACAGAACGATGATAAAAACCGCGTGTATATACGTCACTGGTGGATAAAGAGTTAAGTAGATACAGATATAAAGGATAATATTTTTTTTAATGGTTTGAGTCAAATAACAATCAATTGACAAATTTAACTACTTTGCTTGTCCACGCTTGAGGCTTTTTTGAACTGAATGTATCCGGATCGGTGATGTCTTTTGTTTTGACTAGTTTGAATTTATTTTTGACCACTGTCAGCATTGCACAGTAAAGTCTAGAGTCAAATTGAGATTTGGGTAGTAGCTTGGATGCAAAGATCTCCGTCAACCTACCCATTATGTGCGAAATCACTGCCCGGTACATCGTGCCTTTGTATTTGGCCTCTATATATTCGCATTCCTCATACTGGTTTATTTCTTTTCTCGGGCTGCATACATTGGCCAAATCTATTATACTAGCAAAAAGATCCCACCACTGAATTAAAGCGAACATTTTCCCGGTCTGCGACATCTTCTCGTATTTGGCACACTTTGGGATTCCTGTAGTGGCAACCAATCATCTTTCGGCTTTCGGATACTGAAATTTCATTTCGTCCAATCGCATTGCGGTTTTGCAATTTTCCCCTCATTTCGGCCAATCACGCAAAGCGTAACTTGAGGTATCTCGGCAGCATCAGCAACATGGTGGCGAAAGTCGAAGTTTTATTTTGAATGATGGATCGAACTTCATTTGAACTTGATACAGAACATGATAGCAGATTACGATGTAATTTCAAACTATATACATGAATAAGAGCATTACCATTTTATTATGACGGGGAAGGGGTGCATGTCAGAATCCGTTATTAAAATAAAAATAAATTCAGACAAAAACAACAATATAATATCCACGTGGAGTGTCATATGTCAATTTATTCTATTCAGTTAAATTGGAATTTCCCTTTTCTATTTCTTTGTTTAGACTTGTGTAACTAGTTAGGGTAATATTTAAATGATAGTGGTCTGATTAGTACTGTGTTTTACTGCACATGAATTTCTTAGGCGGTTTTACGGGTGGGGTTTTTATAGGCACATATAAGTCTGATACGTGTTTAATAGTTATCGATGTATGCTCCAGTAACTTTGATACTAGTACAAGACGTTTACTCTGCATAGTATATTAATTGATGTTTGATATTTGTATTGATTTTATGTGAAACCTGATTTGTTGTTCATTTGTGTAATGAGTAAATTATTTATTATAAAAATAAATGTTGCATCGCTATGAAAATCAGAAGTTACTGTGAGCAAACTAAGCCTATTAACTGACTTTTCTCTTATTTGGCCATGCCAGTGTATAGAATAGAAATGTTTTAAATTCGGACGAATTTATGAGGGAGAATTTAATGTATATTACCAAATGAGTGTTGACCTAATCAGGTCTGATTAAGGTTTTTAATATTACGAGTCAGTTTTCATCTTGTTTGACCAAGATCCACAATTTTTTTTCAAACATGATCAGGTAATGGTTTGGTTAATGATTACATGTATGATCTTTATGTCATAATTTATTTATGTCATAAATTCATTGTCAAAACTGTCATTGACACTCACAGCGGTCAGAACTTTTTGACCATGGTTGACCATGATCAACCATCATAATTTTTTGTTGACCATAGTCAAGCATCATATCCAATAGTATTTGACCATGGTCAAGTTGCTTGTCCATGGTCAACCATGATTGTTTCTATTTGACCATGGTCAACCATGGTTGTCTCTTGGGTGACCATGGGGTGACCATGGTTGATCATGGTTAAGATCATGGTTAATCATTGCTGACCATGATAGTTCATGGTCGACCATCATTTACCATGAAATACCATGATGACCATGGTCAACGATGGTCATCATTTCTTCTGGGTAATCATATAGATGCAACTGCATACCAAATATCAAGGGCTTAGGACCATTGGAACATTGTAAATTAAATTATTGATGCCGCCGCTGGAAACAGCATCCCTGATCCGCAACTTTGGTTGCAGGCAAGACAAAAAAGCTTACCAATGGTACTTGAAAATAACGACTTCCTAATTTATGAGTTTCGATGAGGTCTAATATTTTTGGTAAAATATTTTAGCTTAAAGAACTTTCTCCAGATTTTCAATATAAAAGGGAGACATGTGCATTTCACTCTGCATGTGAGCTTAACCACACCTACATGTTGCTTTTAGAACATGTTGTATGTTTCATGTATTGTCAACTTAGATGTAGAATAATGCTAGTAATTGTTCATTGCAAATGTAGAGAGTAACAAGTCTCTAAGTGGGAGGGAGCTCATTCATGATTTTCAGTCCAATAGAACGAACAATTTTATTCATTTCAATAACACTTTTAACATGATTAAAACACAAACATCAAAAAGTATGTTCCGCAGATAAGAGTTACTAGTTGTTTCTTGTGAACTGATGATAATAATAAGTCTGGTTACCAACATTCCATTAAATTACAGCTTTACTGCTTCTCACTTTTCCATTTATATGACTCCAATATGGCTATTTTAATCTTAACAGTACTTAAAAATTGTCCTGTTGTTAACATGGGTGAATAGCCTCAGAAACTTTACTGACTTAAAGCATCAATCATGATCAATGTAATAAAATTGAACACTAAAATGTAAAATCTATGCTAAAGTTAATCCATCAGTCTTTCAGTCTAATACCATTCACTTAAATCTTCATAGGCCCATTAGTGAAATCTGCAAAGAGAATTTAGAAATTTAAAATGGCATAAAATGATTATAAACTAAATACATGTACATGAAAGCAAAGATTCTTTATACTCATGGTTCTCAGTTTGTTGACATAAATATACAAGAGAGACCAACTAATCATTCTCAATTCAAATGAATAAGTGACATAATTACGATTTATATAAAAATCCTGGATTCTGATTGGTTGATATCAAGTATATTTTTAATGTATTTTCCAGATTTCAATCAATTTTACATCTCCATAGATATAAATGCGGTAAAAATATTCCTATTTTTCCGTCTGTGCCGTTTTATTTGCCAAAATGTATTTGCCTTTTTTACCCTTCAATGAGACGCTTACCATGGTATTTTTCCCTTGGTCATCTGTGCACTTTGAGGATAAAGATATTCGATGTAATTAAACAGGTATAACATGAATGTCAGGGTATTTGCTAAAAATACAAGTCTTGGGTCTAAATTCTAATGCCCTAGCCCCTACTGAAAATACAAGTTGGGATTCCAGTGGAATCCCAGTGAAATCCCAAGTGGAAATTCCACTGGATTCCAGTGGTATCCCATTGGGAAATTTTGTCGGGATGTTCAATGGAATCCCAGTGGTATTTTCAGTGGAATCTGTGGCTTCCAATGGGATTTTCAATAGAATCCCAATGGGATTTCTAGTGGAATCTGTGATTTCCAGTGGGATTTTCAATGGAATCCCAAAGGTTTTTTCAGTGGAATCTGTGGCTTCCAGTGGGATTTTCAACAGAATCCCAAAAAAATTTTCAGTGGAATCTGTGGCTTCCAGTGGGATTTTCAACAGAATCCCAAAGACATTTTAAGTGGAATCTGGCTTCTACAGGAAAAATATATAATGCAGCAAGGCAATTAAGATTACAATGGAATACCTGGTGGGATTTTAATTGATCTTGTGTATATATATTTGTTTGTTAACACAAATCAGCTTCATTAATTGCTGTAAGCTGCTTTTAAACTGTTTTTTTGAAGTGATGCATGCACATGCTTAGTACTTACATATAGTCACATATAATCATGACAAGTAAAATTGCTTGAGCCCTTCAGTATATTTTTCTTCTACACATGGCAACCTAATTAAGTAGTACACAATCATGTTATATAAAGGGTTTTAATTCATATATATCACCATCTAACAACTTCTATATCTGAATAACAATTTAAATCAATAAAATGTAAAATTAACAATCAAATTTTTGTCACAAGAAACAACATATTACATTTGGGAAAAGATCAGTTCATTAAGTTATTGCATGGAAACATCGCAAATCACTTTTTTTCAATCCTTCAATGACATTCAATGACATACATGTATGTATATATATGAAAATTAAGTCAAAATCTATTTTATGTTTTGAAAATCAACATTAAATGTTTGCCGAGGACACATCAACCAGAGTTCAAGTTATTAATTGTAAATAAAGTAATGATCATTGCTTTTTTTCAAATGACATGACACTTTTAGAAAAAAAATCTTAAAATTCCTGTCATATATATGTGACATGTTGATGAATGCATTTGAATTGTTCTATTCAATTTCTTTTGTATTTTCCATTTCTTAGACCCCTTATTTTGTCATTCATAGAAACTGTTATTTTCTTCCATGCCTCTTCGGATTCATTTTCTGAGTCCGATTTGTTGATGTTGAATGCATCGAACACAGCGCCTGAAAAAAAAAGGAATTGTGTTAACTTTTATTCTAACACTTTTGACTGAGGTTTTTGAATGCTTTAATTATAGCTGTACTTATAATGATAACCTATAATGGTTTACTTTTACAAATTGAAACATGGACAAAGAGTTGTCTCATTGCCCGTCCCTAGGATTTTCATGGCATGGAGTATTGAAACGAGCTTTTTCATGGTTTTCATGAATTCCATGGCATCGAAAAAAAGAGTGACAGGGATTGTATACTCAGTATTTCCATCGTTGCCATGAAATCATGGCAACCATTAAAGGATGGAAAGCATGGCATCGATGGCAAATTGCCATGATTTCCATGGAAAGTATGGCATCGATGGCAGAATGACATGGCCTCTATGAAAAGTATGGCATTGATGGCAGGTTGCCATGAAAACGATGGCAACAATTAGATTGCCATGGAAAGTATGGCATCCATTGCATTTCCCCATATTCACTCACAAATGGACATGCAGGTAATATAACCTTGTATAGTTCTGTATAGTTGAATAACATATTCTTTTCAAAATAGGACACTGGAAAAGTAATTATCTGCAGGAGTTCTTATCAGATTGAATTAACCTGATTACTTTCAAAATAAAACTACACCTTTTAAATTTCATTGCCATATATTGCTATAAAAAAAGATTAAAATAATAAAACCTATTAAAAATAAAATTAACAATGTTTAATGTAAAGTAAAACATTTTGGAAATGTTCAAAGTTCATCTTTGCTATCTGTCATCTATTTTGCCTTGTGTTGCCTACTTGGCTTCAGCAGATGGTTGATGACCTGGTGGACAGATGCCTCATCAACTTTCCATTTCTTTTGTATGATGCCTAAAAAAAATAGTTACCCTATTAATTTTTATTTTGAAAAATATCATATATATACTAGTGTATTAAAATTAACCAAAAATATGTTTGATATGTTTTATCCCGCTGGTCTTGGGTACCCTTATCAAGAGATAATGTGTGATAATTAATTAAAAAAAGGGAATTCTTTGTAAGACCCACATGTAGATGCTCCGTAGAGCACACGGTGACCTTCCAACAGTTATCATGTCACACCTTGAAGTATAAACTTGTGTATACCAAAGAGTATCAATGTCATCAAGTTCCATGAACACTTAGTTGAATAGATTTATTTTTTTATACTAAAACTTATCAAATGTGCATATTTTTTTTTCTGTTACATGCCTTCTTTTAGTCAACTGGAACATTGTTTAATTTTTATAATAAGACATTAAAATATATGGAAATATAACACTTCTTCCATTATGCATTGGTGTATTACAGTTACTGTACATGTTTAATAGAGTAAAACTTACTTTTAAGAGCACATAGTTTTTCCTGGTCCTCAAGCCTTGAAAGCCCTTTGTTGGAAGGCTGCCCTTTGAAAGACCTTCCCACACACTCCGCCTTTGTAAACATTGCCCTGAATAAAACCATTGTCCCCTTTTTGAAGCATGTCTGTCTACTGATTTTCAAGAACAGCTGTTCCTAAAAAAAGTAAAATGGTCAGTTGTAACACTGGGAAGACAACAGAGCAGATTTAGTTAAAGCTCTAAAAACATATTTATTTTGCAGGTTACTAATTAAAATAGGGCATTAATGGAACCTTAAATGATACCCGCCACAGTTTTGTTGAAAAGAGTGGTGGCAAAAAGTGCAAAATGACAAAAACTCAAAGATTATTCATCAGAATTAGATGTTAATTGAACGTAACCTGGCTTTTATATACATGTAGTTAAGTACATGTAAACAACTGTTCAAAGTTTTAAATCAATGCCTTGATCAATTCTCAAGTTATCATCTGGCAAAATGTTTCAGTAAAAAAAGAAAGGAGAAGACAAAGAGTAAAAAAGGCATAACTCGAAAATTATTATTTTGATCTAGCTCAAAATCAAACATTTTCTTAATTTATTGTGCTAAACAACTGTACTAAGTTCCAAAACTTTACGAAATGTTACATAGTTCTCTTGTCTATATATACCTTTGCTGGTCTGAATTTTGCTTGAGTCTAGAGGTGGTCTTGTATCCCCTTGTTTGGCTGGTCTAATGCCCTGTCCTCTGGAATTGGCCATTCCTTCCATTGAAAACAGTAGTGGCATTAGATTTATTACAACATAATACCCTGGGTTTTTTTTTGCCTTTGCTGTTATTCTGCACAGCTCATCAGCCTTCACCTTATGCTCATGCTACTGCAATAAATAATATTGTTTTGTTATTGAGTAAACTACTTTGATGATGTACATTGTACATGAATTGGAATTTTTGAACTGTTTATAAAGTTAACCCCCCTTTTTAGCTCACCTGACCCAAAGGGTCAAGTGAGCTTTTCTCATCACTTGGCGTCCGGCGTCGTCGTTAACATTTTACATTTTGAACTTCTTCTAGAGAACCACTGAATGGAATGAAACCAAACATGGCATGAATGTTCCTTATGAGGTGCTGACCAAGTGTTGTTACTTTGTAGCCGATCCATCATCCAAGATGGCCGCCAGCGGGGAACTTAGTTTAACATAGGACCCTATGGGAAATGCATACAAATGACTTCTTTTAGAGAACCACTGAATGGAATGAAACTAAATCTGGCATGAATGTTCCTTATGAGGTGCTGACCAAGTGTTGTTACTTTGTAGCCGATCCATCATCCAAGATGGCCGCCAGCGGGGGACTAAGTTTAACATTGGACCCTATGGGAAATGCATACAAATGACTTCTTTTAGAGAACAACTGAATGGAATGAAACTAAATCTGGCATGAATGAATCCTTATAAGGTGCTGACCAAGTGTTGTTACTTTGTAGCCGATCCATCATCCAGGATGGCTGCCAGAGGGGGACTTAGTTTAACATAGGACCGTATGGGAAATGCATACAAATGACTTCTTTTAGAGAACCGTTGAATGGAATGAAACCAAACATGGCATGAATGTTCCTTATGAGGTGCTGACCAAGTGTTGTTACTTTGTAGCCGATCCATTATCCATGATGGCCGCCAGAGGGGGACTTAGTTTAACATAGGACCCTATGGGAAATGCATACAAATGACTTCTTTTAGAGAACCGTTGAATGGAATGAATGTTCCTTATGAGGTGCTGACCAATTGTTGTTACTTTGTAGCCGATCCATAATCCAAGATGGCCGCCAGCGGGGGACTTAGTTTAACATAGAACCCTATGGGAAATGCATACAAATGACTTCTTTTAGTGACCCACTTTATGGAATGAAACCAAACATGGCATGAATATTCCTTATGAAGTGCTGACCAAGTGTTGTTACTTTGTAGCCGATCCATCATCCATGATGGCCGCCAGAGGGGGACTTAGTTTAACATAGGACCCTATGGGAAATGCATACAAATGACTTCTTTTAGAGAACCGTTGAATGGAATGAAACCAAACATGGCATGAATGTTCCTTATGAGGTGCTGACCAAGTGTTGTTACTTTATACATATTATTGTTGAACAGACCTGGCCTAAACCAAAATAAGGAGATAACCTGACTAAAGGACAACCAATGATAAACTAAGCATATAGATAGGGATGTATGTATCTCACCCACACAACAGGCAATGATGTCGTGAATATAACTTTGTACTTGAAAGAGACATAAGTATAATTACAACTTTTAATGAACAACTTCATTATATATCAACACAATTGTACAACAATTCATGTATTAAATCTCAACATTTTCTACATATATATATAATATCAGAAACAATGGAATCATGTTTATAAAACTTAAAACCTAAGTATCATTTGGCTTTCTTGGGGGCTACTCACTATCCTAATTAAAATCAACAACTTTATATATACATTGAATGCTAAAAATTTTACTAATTACTAACTTAATTAAAAATAAAATTTACTTAAATTGTCCTGTGGTAGAACCCAGCAGGTGAGCAAGTTTGAACCGATATGAGTCTGAGGTAGAGCCCATCAGACTGACGAGAATTCACCTGTGGTAGAACCCAGCAGGCAAAGTTCAGTGTATAGGATTAAATCACCTGTGGTAGAACCCAGCAGGCAAAGTGACCCTTTGTCAGTGTATAGGATTAAATCACCTGTGGTAGAACCCAGCAGGCAAAATGACCCTTTTATGGTGTACAAAATTACAAAATCTTATATACTGTCACTAAACCAAGAAATGTATTATTGATTTGGGGGAGATAATTTGATTTAAAAATTATTCCGGCCAAATTGAATGAATTGAACTGTTCAAGTGAAATGAGTGAAAGCCCCCAAACAAATGATACATTGATGTGAATGTGTAGCTAATGTTATAGCAATTATCGTGAATGAAATTATATTATGAAATTTCAACTGTTCTTAACTATTGCTTACTGAATATAAAAACGAATATTTACACAAACTGTCAGTAATACCTATATATAGCTACAGTACAGTGCACCTGATGTTGCAATTGCAATGCCTAATTTAGAAAACACATGTTGTGCTGAGCATCATTTAACACCTTAGGATCCGTATGAATGTAACGGATATAGCAATCAGAAGACCATCTACCGAGAGACTGAATAACATGATCTGCAACTCCGGAAGAGGCTGCTGATGTTGCGGCTCCTATGCGGAAAGAATGTCCACAAAACTTGTTTGTTTCATAACCGAGTCGGTTTAATAATTCTCTCAATAAATCAATAAAAGTTTCTCTAGTTAGTGGAAAAAAGTTGTATTCATCTTCTAAAAATAAAGGTGACATAAGTGTTGCACCAGATTTAAACCTCATACTTATATATCTATTCATAGTCTCAACCGGTTTAAAAATATCATTCTCAAAAATTTTAATTTGGACTCCCTTACCGAATGGATCACATTTAGAAGTTCTCAAATTAAAAATATAAAATTTGTGACTTTTCTCAAAAGAAATATCTTGTATTCTAGGTATTTTCTCCCTGTCCTCTTTAGATCTGCATGTAAATTCACCACAACGAAGGAAGCCAAAAAATGCCATTTTAAAGGCACATTCTAACATAATGTCTTTATAGTAGGAAAATACTCCTTTTGATAAAATTGAGCACAATTCGCTTAAAACATCTGATGTGATGGGAAGTCGTTCCTGTCTTAGATTTGACTGTGTCTTATGAATACCTCGCAGAATATAAGATAATTGAATTGTGTTAACCAAAGGATCAAAACCTTCTAATTTAATGTAAAAATATCTTATACCAGCTAAATACAGCTTAATAGTCTGATATTTAAAATTCAATACTTTCTGACAATAAGTTACAAAATACATTAAATGATTTTCATCAATAAGAGGCAACTTCTTTCCTGACCTATATAATTTACTCAATAACAAAAACCTTTGAAAACATCGTAACGCTGTCTGATAAACCAGTCTTGTGTGTTTACTTATGGAGGCATCCCATAGAGCTTCGATGTGTTCCTTCAGTCCATCATCAATTCCGTTGGTGGAAGACATGGTGTCGGTCTCAAATTTGCATGGGGTGCCAAAGTTCTGAACCTCAACATCTGATAACGAGAAAGAGAATCAGCTATGCAGTTTGTTTCAGTCCTAATATGATGAGCATGTATAATAAAGCTATGCATCGCTGAATGAAAAGTTAGTTTACGCATGAGTTTCATGATGCTCGGTATCTTGGATCTACCTTTATTTATTATTTCTACTGTAGATAAATTGTCACAATTGAATACTATGCGCTTCCTAACCCAGTTGTGGCCCCATAACACACATGCCATCACAATCGGATACAGTTCGAAGAAAGCCATAGAAGTCTGTTCGTTCAGTATTTCAAAAGGGAAATCACCTTGAAACCATTCATTCATATAAATTCCACCAAATGACTTTTGAGTAGCATCAGTATACAAATGAATGTCGGCTGCGTTTGTTATATTGTCGTTAATAAAAAATGACACACCATTCCAGTTAAGAAGAAATTTGGA
The DNA here is from genome assembly GCA_028015205.1 of Mytilisepta virgata. NCBI lineage: Eukaryota > Metazoa > Mollusca > Bivalvia > Mytilida > Mytilidae > Mytilisepta > Mytilisepta virgata. Next base: position 60,292,129 of record CM051515.1, on the reverse strand, counting down.
CCACATAGCCAAGTCAGATCTGCAATTCTTTATCTGTACATGATGATGAAGTTTAACAACTGTAGTGGATAGCTTAATCAAGTGTGAAATGAAGGATCTGCCTGGTAATATAACACGACAAGCAAAATTCAAATGACCTAATAAACTTAATAATTCTCTTTTTGTACAAGATCTTCGGCTGGTATAAGATTGTATAATTTCTTGAATTCTTAACACCTTTTCTCTCGGTAGACGGGCTTCCATTTTAACAGTATCTAAATAAATACCTAAATACTCTAGCACATGACACGGTCCCTCTGTCTTTTTTGCAGAAAGAGGGACTCCTAACATCTTAAAAATATTCAAAAAAGTACTCATAATCATATTAGCATCTTCATTCTCTGGTACAATTACTAAAAAATCATCTAATAAATGTAACACATTATCAATATTGTAATTGTTGTTTGCTATCCAACAAATAACCTTTGATAAACTGTCAAAAATCTTTGGGCTTGACCTACTCCCAAATACTAGCTTATTGAAAAAATAATATTTCTCTTTCCACTGGATGCCGTGATATGACCATAATTTAGGTGAAATAGGCATTATTTTAAAGGCATCAGTAATGTCTGTTTTTATAAGCCATGATCTAGGGCCTAATCTTTTGATAGTATTTATTGCATCATCAATAGACACATATTGTAGAGAAAATTCTTCTTTACTGATGAGCTCATTTAAACTTGGATAGTTTGGATTTTCATGAGGGGCAGACATATCAACAATTAATCTTTTCTTTTTGCTGTATTTGCTTTCTGCTACTCCTATAGGGTTTATTCTAAATTTCTCAAAAGGTATATTGTCAAAAGGACCAAATAGATAACCTTTCTCTACTTCTGCACTAATCAAATTAGCAACGTCTTCTTGTTGGCCTTCTGCTGACCTTAAATTTTTACACACAATAGAATTCATAGGAAGATTTTTTATCCCAGTATCAAAACCATTTTTTAAACCCTCTAACAAGTAAGTTTTAAAATTTACATCAGGATACTGTAACAATTCTCTCTCTAAATTTATAATATTTACTGGGGTATCTACCTTAAATTCAAACATGCTTAATGGATTTACAACCTTCTCTGCATCAAGGCCCCAATTTTTTGTGGGGCCTGCTTGTCGTTTTTTGAACTCTGACAAGCCAATTTTGAATGATCTCCCTTACATAATAAACATACATGGAAGTTTCTACACTTTGGACTACTGCATCCTTTGTTTCCATTGAAATTGTTACAAATTTCCCTGCCTAAATGATAAACTCTCTCTCTTCCATATGTATCTTGATCAGATATTTTAAAACCTGCAGTATTTCTAAGTACATGTGCATTATGGTTATTAGCCTGAGTACAAAAACCAGTTGAATGAAAAGTACTGTTACAAAAGGTACAAACATTTGGTCTTATATTAGCAAATATGTTACAGAATAATGTATTATTTCTTATTGACCAATCAACAACTTTATTGTTATATCTTAGATGTGCAGCAGCATCAGCTGAGAATTTCTTGTGGTACTCGTAGAAACCCCCTCCTGGATATCTGGTAGCCATATCCACGATATCTCGCTCGTATAAATCTAACTCACTCCTACGATGCTGATAAACAGAACACATTATATTCTTATAAATGCCGAAAGCCTGAATAAATTCTCCAATGGACAAAGATTTGTTGGTTCTCGGATCACACTTATTAGCTTTATCCTCACTAAAATTGCTTTCATGCACACCTGATCCACTATAATAAGGAATGAGCAGAGCTGCCAGGTTAATATCCATACCTGTTATGATGTTCTTCCGTAATTGCGGGGAGATCGTTTCCACAACAGGGAGTGATTCTGCAGCGTATCCTCTTGATGTTCGCATGGCATAAGCTTGCTGCTCGCTGCCGGCGGGTGCCGAAGGCGTTGATGTTCGCAGGGCTCTGTATGCCGATTCCAGTGAATAACTTCCGTGTCCTGATCCCGATGAACCGGTAGTGATTTCTGTGTCACCGGTGACATGAATTCCAACAGCGGACGAATCTGCATTCCTCTGGCCTGCTTGAGACTGTCGATCGTTAATTAAAGAATTAACTTGTCCCGTAAGAGTAACAACGTTTTGCTGTAGTGACTGGACGGTCGACGACAATTTTGACACTATGTCTATCAACACTCGGTTTCCATGGTCGCCGCCATTATTGTTATTGTTTACAACTGGAACTGGTGCATTATGGGATCGCGCACTCTGCAACAAGTCGATATCGGGTGACGAGATGATGTTAGATGAATCATGGGATCGCGCACCAGTTTGAGCATGCGCAGAAACGTTGGAACTGTTGCACGATCTCGCGTTCGCTCCTAATATGGCAGTTTGGTCGTTAGTATCGATTACACCTCTCAACAACCGAACGAGGGCCATTCTTCTAGAATTTTGAGAAAATTGAATCCCTCTCTGCCGTAATTCTTCTTTCAAACGTTGCATCGTCCAATTTTCATATAATTCTGGGTCATAAATAGGAGTAGTCCTAGTCTGTCTTTTGCGTACGGGACCCATGATGTTTCAACAAATATTATAAAAATCCAGTATCGGTCGTTTCAAAAAGTTAAACACAAACCTTTCGTGAAGAATACTTCCCAAATACACAACTGATTGTTCATATGAATATATTACGCTCCCGAACGATGCTTAAATCCAAAATACATAAATAAGTCAATTCACTCCATGTTTTACCGCCAATCGTTTTCAGACAGAACAAAGAAAGGAACGAAATTATTTTTACAAATGTTGAGAGTCAGTCCTTTAGAGCAAAATGTGCATAATTTACTTTATAAATCCACAGAACGTCAGTGCAAAAGTTTAAAGCTACATGGAATAAATATGTCCCGATAATACAATATTTTTATCAACAACGACTGTACACTTTCCTGCCAAATTCTAAACTGATAACCCCCCCGTCTCTTGTTACTAACTACCCCTCTCTGTCTTATCTCTGCCTTTTGATTGGTTACCCCTCTTCTATTAATAAATGTAATCCAATATTCCCAAGAGAATATTATCTTCTCTATTTATAAGGTTCCCAAGAGAATAGTATAAGTAAAACGATGCATTAATGTATAAACTCTAATTTAATGACTTAAATTCCCATTTGTAGCCGATCCATTATCCATGATGGCCGCCAGAGGGGGACTTAGTTTAACATAGGACCCTATGGGAAATGCATACAAATGACTTCTTTTAGAGAACCGTTGAATGGAATGAATGTTCCTTATGAGGTGCTGACCAATTGTTGTTACTTTGTAGCCGATCCATAATCCAAGATGGCCGCCAGCGGGGGACTAAGTTTAACATTGGACCCTATGGGAAATGCATACAAATGACTTCTTTTAGAGAACCACTGAATGGAATGTAACAAAACATAGCATGAATGTTCCTTATGAGGTGCTGACCAAGTGTTGTTACTTTGTTGCCGATCCATCATCCAAGATGTTTAGAAGTCTATCAGAAAATTGTAAAAAAAATTCTGAATGGTCACAACTTGACCTCATATTCAAAAATAATAATGATAAGATGTCTTCAGTAGCTATTGTAAGACTACACTAAGATGACCTGTTTTTAATTTTAAATACTGTGTCAAATTAAACCAATCTTGGTCTCAATCATTATATAATTTTACATAATTTCCAAAATCACATTAGATACAGGTGAGCGACACAGGCTCTTGAGAGCCTCTAGTTTAATACTTCCACAACAGACAAATTTGGTAATTAAAAATACATTCCTCTTCGAAATTGTTTAAAAAGGTACTCAAATTCTGAGAGAATCATTTACTAGAACAAAATAACTAATTTTAATCATAATAATATCATGACATTCAACAACGTAACACTAACAGGGTAGATAAATCAAGCACGAGCAGTGTTCTGTAATATAATTCAAGGTTGAATTTTAAAAAAAATCGGTAATGGTTATTTTGTGGGATAATAATTACCTTTTCAAACAGTCTTCATCAAAATAATAGCTTCATATTATTAATAATCCATTGTTTACAGCTTCATCCTGGCTTTGTAATTGCACTCGAACTCGAATTTGAACCGGTTGATATTGCGCATGTGCGGACAAATTTTGCACTTCACGACGAAATTGACAACTTCGGAATCGATTAATAGTAATACACATTTATTGTAATTATTAGAATGAATACAAGTCATATATAATTTTCAAAAGATTGACTGTTGTCCTAATTTATCCATCGATACTAAGAAGTAAATGCTGATAAACCATAACCTTACAACCCAAATCCAGAATTTACATTGCTTCCACACCTTCATCCATATCGTTCAGTCTCATTATCTGCCTCAGAGCCTATCTGTCCCTAGGCCAGGAGGTAAACAAGATATAGCCAAAGTATGTTATAACCATAGTTGGTTTTGCCTATGACTTCTCATGGTCATTTACCCCTAACTGCTCAAACCCTTCTTGTGTCTTATAAACATTATCCATAGTGTGATTCCATTTCCGAGGCCTCCGGTTAGTATTGAATTAAGAACCTTGTCTATCAGCAGTAATTATAGACAAGGGCCATAACTCTTGATTCATGAATTTGTTCAAGTTAAATGTTGAATAAAATACACAATAAAATGTACACTTTTATTATTTACACAAACACTATTTTTCAATAACAAAATACACACTTAATTAATCATACAATACATATCCATCTTATACAAAATACCCTTTTTCTTTGGCTTCTTGGGGGCTACTCTTAAATAAAGCTATAACCTTATTTAGATACAAATTTGGCCTGCATAACTCAACATGGTTCTACTCTATATAGCATCTCAAAACTGTTACAATAAAGTATGTGGTAGAACCCAACATACTGACCCAAATTACTGTTGAATAATTCTAATTACAATAGCAGTAGAACCCAGCTTTCGGAGTACTGCGGTAGAACCCAGCAGTGTACTAAAACTAGGCGGTAGATCCCAGCCTAACTATATATTGCGATAGAACCCAGCAATGTACTATGAACTAGGCGGTAGATCCCAGCCTTGTATGATAGGAATACTGCGGTAGAACCCAGCAGTGTACTTAACATAGTAAAACAAGTATACACCAAATTTAATTAATAAAGTGTGATGCGGTAGATCCCAGCATCGTACGCAAACTGCGGTAGAACCCAGCAGTCTATAAAATTTATGCGGTATGTCCCAGAATAAAACTTAGCATATTGTGGTAGAACCCAGCTCATACATACATGTACTCGCAGTCATAGGTAGAGCCCTTTATGACTGCGAAAAATAAATTAACAACACAATTCATAACTAACTCTACTAAATTGTAATCTCCTACTGAATTAAAAAACATGATATATAAAAAATTGGGGGAAAATAATTTCCCTGAAATTATGCAGGCCTCAACTTCCAAGAAACCATATAGCAAATGAAAAAATATTCAATATAATAAATCTACTAAGGAGTAGCCCCATTAACAATTGTGTAGCAAGTAAACAAAATAAATACCGGAGGCCTTTCGGGCGTATGCCGGGGTTGGTGGGCGGGTTGAAAAACTTTTGATTAACTTTTGCAGCAGCCTCACCAAACTTATCGATCTAACTAATGACTAATCCTGCATTCTCATTGGTCAACTAATTCACTTAATGAATATGCATATCTTAATAACCCCATGAGTTGCCGCTCTATAGAGAGAAATAACATCGATGCATAAACTCTAATTTAATAAATTAAATTGACATTTATCCATCGATACTAAGAAGTAAATGCTGATAAACCATAACCTTACAACCCAAATCCAGAATTTACATTGCTTCCACACCTTCATCCATATCGTTCAGTCTCATTATCTGCCTCAGAGCCTATCTGTCCCTAGGCCAGGAGGTAAACAAGATATAGCCAAAGTATGTTATAACCATAGTTGGTTTTGCCTATGATTTCTCATGGTCATTTACCCCTAACTGCTCAAACCCTTCTTGTGTCTTATATACATTATCCATAGTGTGATTCCATTTCCGAGGCCTCCGGTTAGTATTGAATTAAGAACCTTGTCTATCAGCAGTAATTATAGACAAGGGCCATAACTCTTGATTCATGAATTTGTTCAAGTTAAATGTTGAATAAAATACACAATAAAATGTACACTTTTATTATTTACACAAACACTATTTTTCAATAACAAAATACACACTTAATTAATCATACAATACATATCCATCTTATACAAAATACCCTTTTTCTTTGGCTTCTTGGGGGCTACTCTTAAATAAAGCTATAACCTTATTTAGATACAAATTTGGCCTGCATAACTCAACATGGTTCTACTCTATATAGCATCTCAAAACTGTTACAATAAAGTATGTGGTAGAACCCAACATACTGACCCAAATTACTGTTGAATAATTCTAATTACAATAGCAGTAGAACCCAGCTTTCGGAGTACTGCGGTAGAACCCAGCAGTGTACTAAAACTAGGCGGTAGATCCCAGCCTAACTATATATTGCGATAGAACCCAGCAATGTACTATGAACTAGGCGGTAGATCCCAGCCTTGTATGATAGGAATACTGCGGTAGAACCCAGCAGTGTACTTAACATAGTAAAACAAGTATACACCAAATTTAATTAATAAAGTGTGATGCGGTAGATCCCAGCATCGTACGCAAACTGCGGTAGAACCCAGCAGTCTATAAAATTTATGCGGTATGTCCCAGAATAAAACTTAGCATATTGTGGTAGAACCCAGCTCATACATACATGTACTCGCAGTCATAGGTAGAGCCCTTTATGACTGCGAAAAATAAATTAACAACACAATTCATAACTAACTCTACTAAATTGTAATCTCCTACTGAATTAAAAAACATGATATATAAAAAATTGGGGGAAAATAATTTCCCTGAAATTATGCAGGCCAAATGAACGAAAACGCAAGTTAGAGTGAAGCCCCCAAGCCAATATGTCATGTTATTTACCAATGATACTAGGTAACAATAATAAAAATTTAATTAACATTTTAGCAAAACACCAAAACTATAGTTTAAAAATACCTCTGATACTAAAAGGGGGTTTCTGATATTATACCCCTTGTACAATGTACTTATAGATAAATATCCAAAACCAAAATAAAGTCGTGTATGGAATTCTCTCAACCTGATGACTTGTTCGTATCCATATATACATTGTACTGTTTATACATATACCACTGATACTAAAAAAAAAAGGGTTATACTGATACTATACCCCTTATACAACTTGATAAATACCAATATCAAAATAAGTCATTATCTCAACCTGATGACATGTTCAGTTGTGCCAAGCTCATAACATTTTTGTCAGCTCTGATATATCTGATATAGCAATCAGAATTCCAACGACCTAAAGATTTTATTATATGATCCTCAACTCCGGCTGCCGCTGCTGATGTCGCAGCCCCTATACGAAAAGAATGACCTGAAAAAAGCATATCGTTATAACCTGATCTCCTTAAAGCCTCTTTCAACCAGGTAATGAAAGTAGAACGAGACAATGGCCTAAGATCAAACTCTTCCTCCACAAATAAAGGGGATGAATGCATGGCACCCTGACTAACTCTGCTGTGTATATAATTCTGCATTGTACGGACTTGTAAAAATCTCTGATTCTCATAAATGACAACACTGACCCCTTTGTGAAAAGGATCACATTTAGATGAATGTAAATGAAGAGAATAACTGTCGATATCAGATTTCCAATCAAAACTAACATCTTTTAATAGTAATTTAGATTCTTCTGGCTCCTTGCAAGTAAATTCCCCGCACCTCAAAAAGCCAAAGAATGCCATCTTGAAAATACATTGTAACATCAAGTCCACAAAACGTGAAAACATACCCTTGTGTAAATTGTCACACAATTTCCATAGAACATCTGCTGTAATTGGGAACCTTTTGTTTGACGTGTTAAAAAAAAGGACAAATATACCTAAGGAGCAATCAAAAAAACGTAATCCATTGGACAGACAAACCCGGGAAGACAAACGAACAACCACAAGCACAACAAATAAACACAGAAAACTGAAAACAAAGAACAACACGAACTCCTATAAAAACCAGGAGTGAACCCAGGTGCTCCGGAAGGGTAAGCAGTTCCTGCTCCGTATACGGCACCCGTCGTGAAGTTCAACAAAGTCAATCCGGTGGAAGTCACAAATCGTAGGAGGCACATGAAAGGTTACGACAGTGGGAACAGGTCCAACATCATCTTAGATATTGGAACACTGTAATGGTCAATCAATTCATGATGACGACCGTAAAATTTCTTAAGTGATGACATCAACTTATCCCTGATAAAACCCTGGTTAAGAAGCTTTTGTGACAGCAGTAATCCTCTTTGTCGAAAGTCAGGGTAACTCACGCATGCCCTTGAAAATCGGATAAGCTGAGAAACGTAGACGCCATATGCAGGCGATGCTGGTATATTGCTACTTAAGAAGGGAAAATTAACAATAGGAAAGTTGAAGTCATCACGTTTGTCATAAAGTTTTGTCTTCAAACGTCCCTCATAGTCTATTTCAAGAAATAAATCCAAATATGAAGCGGACTTTGGTGTATCTGTAGTATCCTTAATTTCAAGCTCACTGGGGTAGATAAGATGTAGAAAGTCTTGGAATTTGTCGTTATTTAACGACAACACATCATCTATATAACGAAAAGTGAAATTAAAGGATTGGGCTAGTTTCTTTTTGTTTTCACGTAGTAACCCTTGAATGAAGTCCGCTTCATATGAGTACAGAAACAGATCGGCGAGGAGAGGAGCACAGTTGGTTCCCATTGGAATGCCGATTGTTTGTTGAAAAATTAGACCGCCAAATTCAACGAATATGTTGTCTATGAGAAAATCTAACATGTTTGTAATTTCATCTTCAGAATATTTTTTGTCAGAATCAGAGTGGTTCTTCACGAAATAAGACTTTTCTCTACCTAGAACAAGGAATTTATACCTGCGTGTCCCATTTTTCTTGAAAAAACATTGACTTGACTTTTATTAATACCTCTTAGTATGTAATCTAATCTTGGAGTCTCCTTTAAAGGTTCCATATTATGATAGCGTATTAAAAAATACCTGATACCTGCTAAATACAACTTAATTGTCTCAAACTTAAAATTCAAAACATATTTACAATAAGTGACAAAATATATAAAATGGTCTTAGATTCCCCCTCTGAACATGTGTAATCTGTGGCAAAACCGGTCCCATTATAATATGGAATTAATAGGGTAGATAAATTGATGTCCATACCTGACAAAATATTTTTCTTTAACTGTGGGGAAATTGTCTCCACGTAGGGCAAGTTTTCGGCCGCATAACCCCATGATGAATGCCTTGGTGCGTTTCTTAGTTGTTGCTCACTGCCTGCTGCAGCGTTGGCAAAACTGTTTAACGCCCTGTATGCTGAATCCAAAGTAAATTGATTCTCGACCGGTGCCAAATTTCTTGAGATGTTTGTATCATGGCTATTCGGCGTCGTTGGTAGGATTCCACTTCTGTCAATACTCTCCGGAGCCCTGGTGTTATCTTGTATTATAGTATTTACTTTTGTCGTTAATGTTGACACGTTCTGCTGTAACGAATGTACTGTATTGCTCAATTTACCGACAATGTCAATAAGTTCTCTTTCCCTTGTCTGGGCGCGGCCATCTTGGTTGTTTACATTGAGGTTTACACTCTGCGGTGCATCATGGGAACTCGTATCGTCTCTAGTTCCCACAACGTTCATATTATCTTTCAAGATTCTCACTAAGGCCATACGGCGAGCATTTAATGGAAAATTAATGTTTCTCCTCCCTAATTCCTCTTTCAGTCTTTTCAGAGTCCAATTCTCTAACATTTCGGGATCATAATTTCTCGAACTAGAATTCCTATTACGTAACGGTCCCATTGTTCAGTCTCTGATTAAAATTAGTAAAATATCACACGCATGAATGCTGATTTAAATGCAACTGTCCGATTACACGAACATAAAGCTGATTAACTGGGATTGTCACTAACACATTTTGTTCCAAATAAATTAAAGTTTGTCCATGCCTGTTACATCATTATGACTCGATCGATAATGTTACTAGATCAATAAAAGCACTGTACCTCGTTGGTGAATCAAGTAAAATAAGTCAATATCATAGTCCACAATAAATGAGAAAGTTTGCCGTAAATGTTAATTAGGGTGATAAATATTGATTGAAAAACTTTTGATTAACTTTTGCAGCAGCCTCACCAAACTTATCGATCTAACTAATGACTAATCCTGCATTCTCATTGGTCAACTAATTCACTTAATGAATATGCATATCTTAATAACCCCATGAGTTGCCGCTCTATAGAGAGAAATAACATCGATGCATAAACTCTAATTTAATAAATTAAATTGACATTTAAGGGGCTGTCAGATATGGGCAAAGGAATTCAGGCTTGAAACTACTGAATATAAGGATTTAAATTTCCTCTTTTTTATGAATTCTTGAATTCTTTTACGATTAACGATTATTAAAGGCTATATAATCCATTGTAAAAAGAGGGGTAAAGTGCTGAAAATAAGTGGTGTTTTCTGAATGGCATTCCATGAAAAATTGATGGCATCGATGGAATGCCATGAAAATCCTAGGGACGGGTGGCACTCATACCACATCTTCTTACATCTATATACATTACCTAGTGGAGATGGACAAAATAATGGATACACTGGCCTTTTATTTCATAATAAAATAGGCATTGATTTAACCAATAAAATCCAAGTACTAAATTATAAAAAAATATACTTTACTATTATAATCAAATATCCAATTGAAATTTGGACCCTATGGGGTGTAACATGTAGAAATACAATAAAGTAGAAAAGGTCTCACTTCTTATTGCTCTTCTCTTGTTAGAATCCATGGCCTCATTTTTAAATTGCTTATTGCCGTAAACTGTGCAGTTTTGGATTTCAAAATCCGTCAACAAGGGCTGAAGAAGTCCAAGAGCTAATTTTTCAGGATTTTTTGATGACTTCAAAATCCTATTTAGAACTTCCTTATCCATTTTGATCCCGTATTTTGCTGCTCCAACAAATTCTAAGTCTAGCTGGATAAAAGTCATTATTCTATACAATTTTGTGACTTTGTAAAAGAATATTTAGCCCTAAATACAACTACCATTATAGCTGAATAATTAAGAGAAATTTATCCTGGCATAAGCCCCTGCTATAACTTACTCATGGCTCAATGACTTTTTCAGACATCATTACCCATATATTCTGTAGAAAAAGTACAACTTTGCTTTTATTTATCTAAAACCATTTTTTGTACCACTTCATCTTATTCCTGCATAGATAGAAAGTTCTTGATAAATCAATGAAGAAGATTTTTCTGTGAAACTTGTGGAAAAACTCCATCGGGAAGTAGGATAACTTAAATGTCCTTTTTTCTCCTTTTTTCTTCTTTTTTTTGTTGTCTTATGTAGCTGTCAGATTTTTACTTCATACATACCTTCTTCCTCACCTGCAGAACTATTGTCATGGCTCTGCAGCATTCATCCTACAAATGCAAAAGAGAATAACAATTAAATGATTATTTTCTATCTAGTATAACTGTGAGGAAAACAAAAACTAAATATACCCCTGCTACGAACAGATCTGAGAAAAAGAAATGGTTCCATCTCCACTTCTGTATTTTTGGCCCTTCATCCCTTAATTACAAGATTGTCTATGCAAAAGGGTTGTGATTAATTGATTTATTGTTATGATTGTTGGAGTTTAAACGCCACTTTCAGCTCATATGTACTAGTTGTTTGGTACCAATTAAAATAAGTCAAGTCCTGTGGCAAGAGGTGAGTAAGAAATTACAACATCAGTTTTTACTCAACCAAGCATTGATTTTGATGATTTCATTAAACTTGTACATACATGTGCTATTTAATTAGAGATAACTACTGTATTCCATCTTACTAACCACTGGCGCTTTCATTGGTGCTAATGGCATTTTCTTGAGATTCAATTCTCTCACTTTCCACATCAATAGCAGGCATGGCAGGCATGGTAGGCTTTGCCATGTATTCTTTTCTGTCTTCACAATTGTGGACTTTTCATTTATGGGCATTTCATTGCTTGCATTCTGTGTAAAGTCATATTGCAAGTGCCTCTTGCTCATTTATATGCAAAGATTGCACAAATGAGAAATCCTCTTTCCAATTTACATAAAACCAATCAGTACCAAAACCCCCCCCCCTGCTCCTGTATTGCAAGCATCAGTGTAAACTGAGGTAACAGGATCAGTATTTAGTAAGACGGATTTCCCATTAAAAGTGGACATAAAATTGTACCACCAATGGATATCATGCAAAATATCGCCGCCTAAGCGCATTTTGTGCCAGTCATGCTTGAGCCGCATTATGCTGTCAATGATTCTCCGGAGAAAAACTCTCCCATATAAAGGACTTGAAGGATTTGCTGAAGGGTGATTTTTTGCAGATATGTTCAGTGAAGCCAGATTATCTTGAACAATGTCAAACCCATCCTTTATGCCCTGCAAAAGAAAATCTTTATCAACATCATTTTTGAGCTCTTCTTGCCAAACATTATACACTAGGTCACGCACAGGCTTTACCTTTATATCCGGTTTTTTGGATGAGCAAAGGCTTGGTGTTGGGCACCACAACCCTGGATTGCACAAATATGCGCAAAGCGACAGCTTGAAAATGAGCAACCTTTCCTACTGTTAAATCTTTTGCAAATTTCATTACCCTCTGTAGAATGTGAAGTATACCTGGAATAGTCCTGTTGTTTATTTGCATTTTTAAACAATGGACCAGATGCCTGAGGTTATGTGTATACAGCTTTTGGCCGCAAGTACACTGACTGTAAATGGGGAATGTCAGTGCCCCATCTAAAAGTATGCTGTTTTTGGAGCCTACGATATTCCCTATCAAAAAACAGCACTGTCCAATCAATGAATCAGGGGAATGTCCATATTGTATCTGATTTCCGGCTAGCTGCTGCAATACCACATTAACGTAAACCTCGTCTGTTGTGTTTGCCTGGATTCCGCCATCTTTAATTTGATCATGGGCGCCGCCAGCTTTGTTTACACCACCGTAGTCGCCATCTTGGGACGCGCATGCCCCAGAATTTGATGTTGCCGGAAGTCCAGAATTTGCCTCCATTATCTCGCTAGGCGAAATGTTTTTCTTAAACGTTTTTTGAACCGCTCGCAACAATAACTTCCATTGACCAATAGGAATGTTTGATTCAATCAAATCTTCTTTTTCTATCAATGCTACTGCCTTCATGCTGTCAAATCCAAGTTCCAATATTTCATTCGCGGTGGCCGCGTTAAGCTTCATAACTCCGGCCCACGCCTTTACTTTGCCAGACTGGTTATTGGGCCCCGTCCTAAATGTTATATCTTCGTCATCAAACATTATGCAAAGAATGTTATATTTGAAAACAACGATTGTATAGAAGATTTGATAAGTCATACAGTCAAATTCATACTCAGAATGCCAATTAATCCTGCCTCACAGACGGGTCAGTAGCGCAAACGCACAGTTTTTGGATGTATCCACAGAAAAAACAACCATTGCACGCTGCTGCACAGTCCAGCTTCAAACTCCAATACACAAATCTTAGACTGCCTTCGGATTGTCTTAAATATTTAGCACATGTCCTTACATCACTTTCTGACATTAAAAACCAACTGGGAATGTTCAGAATACTTCGTACACGTTTTTCTAAATGATCATATAGATTTTGGTCCATTTTCACATCGAAAACGTAAATCCATTCATGGTAATATAAATACGATCGTGATAACAAACTGCTGACAATAAGAAAATATTTCCCAGAAAAATTGAATGTCTGCTCCAAGCAAGCGTTGCTTTAAGAATAATTAGGCGCGTGTGCCTAAAACCAAAGCCCTGTTAATTAAGCGCTGATTAATTAGTTCAAATGCAATGTAAAATCTGATTGGTTAATTAGTATGATCTCGAAAAACAATTAGTAAATGAGAAGCACATGCAGCAGTGACTGGGAAACCCCAATGCTGATTGGACAAAATAATGGACAGGGTCTCCCAAATAAAATTATACATGCACAAGCATTCCCCAAAAACGTAGTGTGTCTTAATAATCTATTTATACAAAATAGTTCCGTTAACACAGTACAAACAATATCATTAAAAGCTCCATGCCAAATATCAAATCATCTTTTTTAATACATTTAAACTAAAAATTCTTGTTAAAAATGACAAAATATATCAAACTTTTGCCAAACAGGAAGTGGCTGCAGCACAAATATTTAGACTTATATTTGTTTCATATAATATGTTTATTCTTGAATTATGAATAAATACATTTTAGAGTTATGACAACCCTGTTTAGGACCAAAATTGGGTCTTCATGGCCATACTTCTATACAGAACCTGTTGGTGCAGTTTAAACATTTGCATTCCATGCACTTGGGATTAATGACATACATACATAATACAAAAATGTATTTTTGTCAGCTAATGTTCCTACACACAGATAACAACTACAAAACCAAATATTAATAACCTAGATCAAACGAGTCTGAGCTATGTTTGCTGATAATAAAACACAAGTTGAGTAAAATGTCATTTATTCAGAAATTAAATTAAAATGCAACTGACATCTTAAGAATTATAATAGTAGTGAATAAATGACAATGACTTTAATAAGCAAAGGTGGGGTTGAAAAAGTGCCAAACCCTGACATAATAAACAGTATAAAAAGTACATAAAATAAAAGTGAGTTGAAAAAAAAAAAAAAAAAAATTAACTCACCAAAATAAACAAAGTACATAAAATACCTTGATGTTTAAAGAAAATTAAATGCCCTACAAACATAATAGTACAAAGAAGGGAGGGCAATGGGTGGGTTTCAGTTAAAATTCCGAAAACAATCTTTCTCTCTCCAAGAACAAAGGCGAATGACCGCATGTCCGAGCACATGTAGAAATATGATATTAATTACTAATCTCAAGAACTGACCAATCAGATAATCTACTTAGATGATCATGCAAGGAACATGCAGTCCTTGACCCCACGTTGATATACTTAAACAAAGAATATTCTATCTTGCACTCATGGCATTATGAAACTCAAAATTATTGGTAATTCCAGCCAAAAAATCTTTTATTTACAATAAATGTTATTTTGTCAGCTAATGTTCCTACACACAAATAACAACTACAAAACCAAATATTAATAACCTAGATCAAACGAGTCTGAGCTATGTTTGCTGATAATAAAACACAAGTTGAGTAAAATGTCATTTATTCAGAAATTAATTTAAAATGCAACTGACATCTTAACAATTATAATAGTAGTGAATAAATGACAATGACTTTAATAAGCAAAGGTGGGGTTGAAAAAGTGCCACAAATCCCCAGAGGGATCCCCATCCGAGGACTCTGTATTCAACTTAAAGGAACTCTAGAACTAAAAATTGAGCAAACCATGTTGACCTCATTAAAATACACCAAAAATGGTATAAAATATAAACCTTTAGCATGCCAATCTTTTTCAGGCATACAAAAATTTAGCATTTATTGTAGACCAAACCAATGTTACTTAAATTCACAATAATCATTATCCTAATTTGATATAAAATTAAAAAGTGTAGAGCAAACCATGTTGACCTCTACCAAATAATAACATAAAGATTATAAGCAAAACAAATATATGTAACAAAACTTGTAAACTTCTACAAGTAAAAAGTATAACCCTGCATGTAACTGAAAGGTAAAGCAAGCCATGTTGACCTCTACCAACAAAATAAAAAACCATTTAACATAGTTAATGGCTGAAACAAATTTACTTAATTTGCAGAGCAAGCCATGTTGACCTCTACAATAGTTGACTAATTCTATAATTTATAAAACAGCCCTGTTGACTATACAAAAATGATTCACAATAAGGTAAAGCAAGCCATGTTGACCTCTACCAATCAGTATGCTAATACATTAAAATTAAGTGTGAAAATTATCAAGTCTTATATAATGTTGAAAAGCATTGGACTTCCATCTACCCATGTTTTGTATCAAGGTTAAAGGCACCCCTCTGGCAGCTGCAGATGTTGCAGCTCCAATTCTGAAACTGTGACCTTTATAAAAATTTGTGTCTAAACCTACAAACAAACTAACAAACTTTTTAATGAAGAATTGAAATATAAACCGGAAACAGGTTTTCCACATTTAAATCGAAATAAAGGACCATGTGTACAATTATTTAATCTTAAATATTCCTCAATAGCTTTAACAGGACAAAGATAATTTTCGGGAACTCTAGCTATTGATAATGTCTTACTTTGCAGATTACTGTGTTTGTAAAACTTCATAGTAATTGTCATATTACTCACATGACCATTTATTCTTTCAAACCTTATATCTTCCTTTTGAATTACTCTATAGAATTCAGACTCAGTTTTAACTGCAATTTCTCCAATACGTAAAAAACAAAAATAAGCCAAAGACATCATAGCCTTTAACAAAACTTGATTATAAATCCCAATATTACTTTTGGTAGAGCCTGAACTAATTTTACAAGAATATCATAGGTTATTGGCAACCTTGTATCAACAGAATGTCTTAACTGTTTTGTACCTTTCAACATTTTCTTAACAAAAAATGTGTCTGTTGGGTCCTGTAAAAACTTTATGTATAAAACTGATTGCTGATATGTATGATGCAATTGTAGATGGTTGATTATTTTGAATAAACAAAGGGGCCTCGGTGGCCGAGTGGTCTAGGTAGTTCGTCATGACTACTACTGATCACTAGCCTGTCAACGCTGGGGTTGTGAGTTCGAATCTCACCTGTGGCGGGGTGGGTTCGACTCTGATCTTAATTGACAAGGATTGCCAATTTTCCTACCGAAGGTCAGTGGTTCTCTCCGGGTACTCCGGCTTCCTCCACCAATAAAAACTGGCCGCCGCGAAATGGCCAAAATGTGCTGAAAACGGCGTTAAACCCCAACTAAATAAATAAATAAATAAATAAATAAATGAATAAACAAATGTGAAATAAAATGAGCAACCATGACATGAGTAGATGGAAGTAATAGAACTCCAGGAAAAAATTTCTGACCAAAATTTGAATACACATGTAACATTCTATTATAAGATGACACAGTAGTATCAGATAATGATGCACTAACAAGTTTATCAGTCATAGATGCAAAAATTGAGGTGGAATGTCTACAGGAGTTGGATTTAACCAAGGAGCAATCTGATGAGCTTTCTGAAAAGAAAAACGAGACAACAAGTCACAAATAACGTTTGTTTTCCCAGGAATATGTTTAGCTCTGAAACAGATGTTGTACTTTAATGCAGCTAGCACTAATCTTCGAATCAATTTCATAATATTCTTTTCCCGAGATGATGTTTTATTTATAATTTCAGCAACAGCTGAATTATCTGTTAAAAACAGTATTTTATGATTTGCCAATAGAGGACCCCAAATATCAATAGCTAAAACAATAGGGAAAAGTTCTTTCACTGTAATGTGTAAATCAATTAACTCCGGTGACCATTCACCTGAAAACCATCTGCTGCCAAAAACAGCAAGACCCTCCATATGTGACTGCAGCATCAGAAAAAAGTTTTAAAACATCAGATGAAACCCATTCTTTAACTCTTTCCCTACTATACACATATTATACATAGCCTTCTGTTATCAGTTATCAGCTTCACTACTGCAGCTGATAAATATAGCTCATTACTGGGGGTTTTTGAGATATTTTTATAAACACTCTCTGCTAGGCATACAAGGTATAGATAACACTTAATTATGTCATTAATTATTGATTTTTCAAGTATGATGTAAATGTGGGAAATAAAGAGGACTTACCAGGCTATAGAATGATGTAATCCAACTAATTATAGACTAATTAATCCAATTAATATATTGTTCTTTTGTAGCTGTTTCATAATGTCATATTTTACTTTTGCAATAAAAAAAATTGAAAACCATTGTTTATACTTGTAGTTATTTATATGTTGTCCAGTAAAATGAATAAAAATGAAAATTATTGTCTTTGTTGAATTAATTATTCCTAATCAACCCTGAGCTTTCACTGTCACTTAGTATCTAATTGTTTAATTGTTCGTGGTATTTTGCAAAGCAATCATCATCAATGCACAGGTGAATGTTGCACTGTTTACACCCGATTTTCACCTCCCTCCTTCTCTTGTTTTTATAACAAAGTCGACATCTGCCCTTATTTTCAAATTTTGTTGGCCAATGGGCATTGCAACAATTGTCAAAGACAGAAGCAGATCTTCTCTTCCTTGTTCCCCGGTAAGTGCCTATCAACTGTTGCCCAAGTGCCATTCTGAAGGACAATTGAGTACGGACTTGGTCCCGTCCAGATTTTGATTGTATTTTATGATTGACAGACTCCTTCATGCAGATATATCCATTGACCAAACTTAAGTCCAAGCAAAACCGAAATAAATATTTCCACCATTTCAAGGCTTTTCTACAGGTGGTATATTGCATCCTGATTTGATCAGCTCTGTCAACCCCGAACATATATTTATTGTAGGATGTGGCTACGCTTGGGCTTGGAACGTCCCTCAATGATCCATCCTTCTGTCGTCTACGGACAGTATTTTCAGTGGTGGGATCGCAGTTTGTGGAAAGATAATAGACATTTTTCTTATCTTTCCACACCCAGGCACACAAATTTCCCTTTTGCATAATTTTGTATTCTCCCCTCTCCTTAAATTTGATATTTTTCAAAGCCTCTGGCATTCCTTTTCTATTTCCTCTAGCAGTTCCACAACAGTAGACACGATCTTTTTCCAGATCAAGAAATAGATCTGGATTAGAGAAAAAATTATCCATATATACATGGTGACCTTTTCCCACGATTTTTCTAGACAAATCTTTTACAACTCTTGTTCCAAGATTTTCCTCTCTTCCTTGACCTTCCTTTTTTCCGGTATATACTTGGAACTCGTGACAATAGCCATTTGAGGGGGATGCTCTTTCCCAAACTTTTATCCCAAATTTGGTCGGTTTTGCTGGCAAATATTGCTTGAAAGATAGCCTTCCTTTAAAGGCTATCATTCCCTCGTCAATGGTCTGCTCTTTTCCAGGGTTATAATTATCAAGACATGTTTCGGACACGGTGTTAATGACAGGCCGAATGTGACACAATTTGTCATGTCCCGGGGTTCTTCTTGGAGAGTTGTTTGAAGTGTCATTGCAATGAAAGTATTTATTTATACGTTCAAATCGTTCTCTTTGCATAACTTGTGGTATTCCCGGTATGGAGTAAGGCCACATTTGTTTCCACCCTAAAGTATACGATGGTACTTGGATGACGGACATAACGATATTTAAACCTAAAAATGCAAACATTTCATCCACATTTACATTTTTCCAGTGCTTGTCGGGCTTTTGTTCGATGCATTTTGCAGCATAATTGTTTGTCTCTGTCACAATTTCTTCAATTAAATTTTTCGGAAAAAATTTCAGAAAAAAGTCAATTTCACGACTTTCTTTATCAAGCGTAAATGTGGCACCAACGGGTTCATTAAAATTCAGAACAGTTGGACAACGCAAATTCTGTCCCCATTCTGAATTATCTGGCTCTTCTTCATCCTCGGATGTTTCGGGTGTTGACACGGGTGAGACAGATATATCAGAGCCAATCTCGGGTATATCGATGTTTTCATAATCGGCCGGTTCAAAACCTTCAAAATCGCTAAGTTCACTGGTATCGGAATCCATTTCTATATAATTTTAAATAACATGTTGATATTTATTCATTCTAAACAAAGAACACGTGTAAAATGCACCGTGCAACCCGAAATTCTCGCCACGATTGCATATTTTAATCAAGGAAAATCTCCGGTTATTTTTAGAATACAAAGAAAATTCTTTCGAGGTCATGAACTTCAATCTATTGTCTCATCGATTTTCATTGGTTGAATGTAGAAAACCCAAACGATTTCATCCAATCGCAATTCATTTAACATGCATGGATTTGACGAATATAGTCGTCAACAAGGAAGCTATACCTATGTTTACATACGACATATCGCGGCACTCGTTATCAGCGAGATGATTACAGTGACGACTTATCGCGGCACTGGGGATATAGAATTATTTAATTATGACGCTTATAGTCGTCAACAGTAGGGAAAGAGTTAAATAAAAAACAAGATTTACCATTGTAATTTTCAATAAAATTGTGCCATAATTTCAGATCTTGCTTCAGAATTAAGATTGATTCTATAATGAGGAGATGTATGGCCTATGGTCAAATCAAATAGCCTGCGTAAAAAGGCTCTTCCAGGTATGATAACTCCACATGCAAAATTTAAAAGACCTAATAGGGATTGTAATTCTCTAAGTGAGATACTACGTTTACATTTGTATTTACCTAATAATAGCAAAATTTTTTGAATTTTGTCTATAGGTAAACGAGCAACCATTTGTGTAGAATCAGTTTCAATACCATAGATAATAATGCAAGTAGTAGGAAGTTGTGTTTTGTCTGATTTGATTGGTACCCCCAATTTATCGGCAAGACAAAGAAAAGTCTGTAATACTCTATAGCATTCGTTCGAGCCAGCTTTGCCAACAAAGAAAAAATCATCTAACAGATGTGATACCCCATGAATTTGAAATTTATTGTTTAAAATCCAGTGGAGAGCTGTAGAAAAAGACTCAAACAGCTGACACGAGGAAGAAGCCCCCATTGGAAGGGAGGTGTCATAATAAAATTGTTTTTCCCAATGAAAACCTAAAAGATGGTGGTCTTTTTTAGAAATTGGTATTAAGCGAAAAACATGTTCAATATCGGTTTTGGACATCAGACATTTGGAACCAAAAGATTGGACTAAATCTATGACCGTCTCAATGTTTTGGTATTGTACAGCTGAAAATTCTGGGTAAATACCTGAGTTTACAGAGTCACCCTTAGGATATGACAAATCATGTATTAATCGGTAAGAATTGGGTTCCTTTTTTGGAACTAAACCCAAAGGGGAGCATACAAAAAGAGGGAAAGGGGGTTTTGTAAAAGGACCCTTAACCCTACCTGCTTCAATCTCTTTATTCAGTTTTGATTGCACAACATGATAATTCTCCCTTGCACTTTTATGATTTGGAGGAAAAACATCCTTATTTAGGGATGTAGAAAAACAAGAATTGATTGAAAATCCAAAAGTAAAACCATGAATCAATTTATCTTTCAACTGCATTTCATAACCTGCTAAAAAATTATTAAGATTTTTAACCTTTTTTGGCGTTGGAAGTTTTGGCATAGGTTGCTTGTTTACCTTTCTCTTCTGGACATGTAAAGGTACAATGTTTTTTGCTGCAGTGTACACATTGGTATTTAAGTTTGCAAAACTTTGCTGTACATTCCCCTGACTTACAGAAGGCCCAGCAATAGCCATTGGGGAATTGATATTGATACTGGGCCTTCCTTTGAAAAGAATTTGAGCTGGACTTTGATGTTTTTGAATTTTTATTTTGACCTGAAAATTCAGTTTGTTTGTCATATAAAGTTGCTATCTCCAAAGTTCATCATTAATTTCATCCCATCTCAACCCTAAAATTTTCCTTATCCTTCTAAATTTTTCATCATACAATTTTGCTGCTTGGAAGCCAAATGACTTACATAAAGACCGCACATTAAAACCATATTTTATCAAAGCTTTAGCAGACCTCAAATTTTTCTGTTATTAATCTCTGGGTAAATAATATAATAGTACATAGTACATAAACCATGATTATTAATAAATAATCAATATGAAAATATAAATAACCAACCATAGTAAAATATAAATAAGACATTTTTCATGTCACCATGTGTCACAACCATAATATACTTGCATGTAAGCAAAACCAGTCAGAGATTTATATAAATTATGTTAAAATTGATATGGTTATGGAGTATTAATATGCAAAGGAGTCATAGATAACATAATAATTACATTTTATACAATAATTGAATAAATCATAAACGTTAGTTTGAAATATTACTATGCTTGAATCTATATGTACGTGTAGGGCTTCCTACAGCAGCACGCACACTTTTAGCGTATATTTCCATACCTTCATCATTAAGATGAACATTATCTTTTGATAATAGATCTGGGGTGTTCATATCTGCTGCTTTAGCATCCTGAGTGTTCATATCTGCTGCTTTAGCATCCTGAGTGTTCATATCTGCTGCTTTAGCATCCTGAGTGTTCATATCTGCTGCTTTAGCATCACATGTGTTCATATCTTCTGCTTTGGCATCACACGTGTTCATATCTTCTGCTTTGGCATCACACGTGTTCATATCTTCTGCTTTAGCATCCTGTGTGTTCATATCTGCTGCTTTAGCATCACATGTGTTCATATCTTCTGCTTTGGCATCACACGTGTTCATATCTTCTGCTTTAGCATCCTGTGTGTTCATATCTGCTGCTTTAGCATCACATGTTTTGATATCTGATGCTATAGCCTTGTTGTTGTAATCCGTTTCCTGTCTTTCGGAATACCTCGGGAGCAGTTGACCAGTTATCACGTGGTTTACATGATAGCAATTAATTATGTAATCGGCAAAAACGCTGATATCTCTTGCTAATTTGACGGGCTCATTTTCAGACGATAAATCGTTGCAACCAACTTGAAGAAAAACCGAATGCGGCTTATATTCTTCAATTATATGCATATATTGTTGCTTTTGAACACATTTATGTCCGGGACGAAGAGTGCCTTCCCCTAAACCAGAAAATTCAACCTGAATATCTGTTCCATCTAAACCTAGATTTAACCAACCTCCATCACAGTTTTCTTGAGTAAATTACTCTAAACGACGAATAAAAGAATTACCAAAAATTAAAGCACGTCGGACCATGGTTCAAAAGCAACTTTTTAAAAAATCAATAAATTAAAAATTCACTTTGAAAAAATCTATAATAAAATATTTAAGGTTCGCTTTTACCTTATAATCTGTTGATTCTTCGATGAATGTCTGGTAAATATTTATGGTTCGCTTTTACCTTATAATCTGTTGATTCTTCGATGAATGTCTGGTAAACCCTTTCTACAGTATTTCAGTTAAAATTCCGAAAACAATCTTTCTCTCTCCAAGAACAAAGGCAAATGTGTTCAGCAACAGGAAGTAGATCACCAACAGATGTGTGTCACACAGTACAATCCATTAAGCTAAAGCTTACTACCAAATATCAACAACCTGTGATTTGTTGAGAAAAGTGCAACAAAAAATTTTGTATAAGTGCATTTCATTGAAAATATCGTGCATTTGGCAAACAGGAAGTAGAAAATCAACAGGTCTGAAAATGTGCCACACGGTACAACCCATCAAGCTAAAGCTTACTACCAAATATCAACAACCTTTGATTTGTAGTTGTTGAGAAAAGTGATGAAAATTTTGAATATTTGTATTACATTGAAAACAACAAAAATGTCCGGCAAACAGGAAGTAGATAATATACAGATCTAGAAATGTGCCACACGGTACAACCCATATAGCTGAAGCTCCATACCAAATTTCAGAAAGCTCTGATTTGTAGTTGCTGAGAAAAATGGAACGAAAATATTTTTGACGGACGGACCAACATATGATACTTGTGTGGCTTGACACTAAGTGGCTTTATTTGCAATGTGGCTAGGATTTTATGTGGCTGAAAAAAAGGTTCTGACATTTGACACTTCTGTGCCTTCTAAATGGGAACATTAGGTGTTTAATGTCCATACTGCCAGGGTCTAAATTAATTATACCTGTACCGAATTTGTCCATACAGTAAGAAGTTACCTATAATTATCCCTAATCTAAGGGTCTTATTGTGTTGCATGCAATAAGTGCCCATACAGTCAGGAGTCTACCTATTATTGGGGTGCCTGCAATAAGTGTCTGGTGTCCACACAGTTAGGGTCTACCTATAATTATCCTTAATCTAAGGGTCTTATTGGGGTTCATGCAATGTGTCTGGTGTCCACATTTAGTGTACCTATGATTATCCCTAATCAAAAGGTCTTATTGGGGTGTCTGCAATAAGTGTCTGGTGTCCATACAGTTAGGGTCTACCTATAATTATCCCTAATCTAAGGGTCTTGATGTGTTGCATGCAATAAGTGTCCATACAGTCAGAGTCTACCTATTATTGTGGTGCCTGCAATAAGTGTCTGGTGTGCATACAGTCCGAGGCTACCAATAATTATCCCTAATCTAAGGCTCTTATTGGGGAGCATGCAGTGTCTGGTGTCCATGCTTAATGTACCTATGATTATCCCTAATCCAAGGGTCTTATTGTGGGTCGATGCATTAAGTGTCTGGTGTCCATGAAGTCCGAGTCTACCAATATTTATCCCTAACCTAAGGGTCTTATTTGGGTGTGTCCATAATTATCCCTTATCTAAGGGTCTTACTGGGGTGCGTGCAATAAATGTCTGTTGTCCATACAGTTAGGGTCTACCTATGATTATCCTTAATCTAAGGCTTTTATGGGGTGCATGCGTTAAGTGTCTGGTGTCCATACAGAAAGAGTCTACCTATAATTATCCCTAGTCTAAGGGTCTTATGGGGTGCATGCAATAAGTGTGTCCATACAGTCAGTCTACCTATTATTATCCCTAATCTAAGGGTCTTATTGTGGGTCCATGCATTAAGTGTCTGGTGTCCATACAGTTAGGGTCTACCTATAATTATCCCTAATCTAAGGGTCTTATTGTGTTGCATGCAATAAGTGTCCATACAGTCAGAGTCTACCTATTATTGGGGTGCCTGCAATAAGTGTCTGGTGTCCATACAGTTAGGGTCTACCTATAATTATTCCTAATCTAAGGGTCTTATTGGGGTGCATGCAATAAGTGTCTAGTGTCCACATTTAGTCTACCTATGATTATCCCTAATCAAAAGGTCTTATTGGGGTGCCTGCAATAAGTGTCTGGTGTCCATACAGTTAGGGTCTACTTATAATTATCCCTAATCTAAGGGTCTTGATGTGTTGCATGGAATAAGTGTCCATACAGTCAGTCTACCTATAATTATCCCTAATCTAAGGGTCTTATGGGGTGCATGCAATATGTGTGTCCATACAGTCAGTCTACCTATTATTATCCCTAATCTAAGGGTCTTATTGTGTTGCATGGAATAAGTGTCCATACAGTCAGTCTACCTATTATTGGGGTGCCTGCAATAAGTGTCTGGTGTGCATACAGTCCGAGGCTACCAATAATTATCCCCAATCTAAGGCTCTTATTGGGGAGCATGCAGTGTCTGGTGTCCATGCTTAGTCTACCTATGATTATCCCTAATCCAAGGGTCTTATTGTGGGTCCATGCATTAAGTGTCGGGTGTCCATACACTCAGAGTCTATCCATAATCATCCCTAGTTCATGAGATAAAGCTTGCTGCACAATATCAAAAAGCTATTCCATGTAGTTGCTGAGAATAATATGACAGTGACACAAGGTTGCAAGATGCAAGTAGCGCAATAATCTAACAAGAAATATCATTTTTCCTTTCAATTCACCTGTATGGGTGAGGGAATGCAAAATGAAATTTCCCATAGTAGTGCAACTTCTAACATTTTGAATTTATGATTGAAAACAAATGTAACAACACTTGCTAACATATTCATTCAAATTCCTTTTAACAAATTTCAGAAAATCCACTAACATGAACTGAGTGCACATGGCCGCCATATCGCTTGAACATCTCTGCCACAATTGATTAAATTCTGTTGTGGTTTTAAAGAAAGCAGAAATGTCCTTTCCTATTGTTTCTATGTATTATTGTAAGCTTTGACCTGGTTTGTTGGCCATTTTGAATGTCTGTTTTGGCACCAAAGTATCAAGCCTTGTCAAGTACCACAACGGGCACAGAAACTAACCAATTGTTGACATCTCACTCCAAAACAAGACAACCTTTTGGGATTTAAAGAATTTCCGAGGATGCAGAATTGAGAAGGTTTCCAGTCAAACAGGAGAATAATGGAAACACACTGGCCTCAACTTTTATTTAATACATTTCATACATCCATATAGTTTGTCAAGATCTGTGATATATTTATATGATAGCCATTTGGGAGGGCTGTATAAAAAAAATTACAAATGCCAAATGATATGAAAGAATATAAATCTACATAGCCTAGGACAAGGTATTAAAATATTGCTGCATTCAACAATTTATACTGAGTACTCCAGAGAAAAATAAATTGTAAAACCTGGTTAGAAACCAGTTTTTTAACGGTGCCACACTAAAAATGACCAAGTCTAACATTTCTTTTGATTTTCCACTGCCAATTTTTTTCTTACAACAGTATAGTAAATTGATGGTTGTTGTTATTTTTAATATTGGTACAGAGTTGCATGAAACTTTTATACAACATGTATCCTTCTGTAAAAGATAACTAAATAAAGTAATATGAAAATCTGCTCCGCCTAACGGCAGCATTATACGACCGCGCTTTGTTTTGTTTTTTAAATAACTCAAAGTCCTTTCAATTGTAATCACTTTCTTATAATCTTTGATACCTTTGTATAGATATAATACAAGACTGGTTTTTCAGTATTTCTGATTTTGGCCCTGTTTCTCCCTTTCTGGGCCCTTTTCCTTTTCAAAACTGGACCCAATGTGCTTTTTATTAATACTATTTATTTCTACTCTCAATAACCTTTCCATAGATATATTACAACCCTATTTTTAATCAAAGTTTAATTTTTCACCCCTTTTGGGCCCCAATTCCAATAACGGGTGGGGCCAAAACTACAAAAATCAGTATTTGTCTGCATTTTGTGCATAGTAACATTGTACCAAAATATGAAAAGAATCGGGCAAGGGAAACTAAAATTAGAGTCTGGAAACTAACAGTTTACATTTTGGCCCCTTTTTCAAAAACGGGTGGGGTCAAGATCCCCAAAATCGAACTTCGTCTTCATTTTGTCCATAGTAATATTGTATCAAAATATGAAAAGAATCGGTCATGGTAAACTAACATTAGAGCCCGGAAACTAAATGTTAACAGACGACGCCGACACCGGACGCCGCCGCCAGACCCATACCATAATACGACACTTGTGTGCGGTCGTATAAAAATGACCCATAATCTTAATTTTGGCCATGTTGTCATAATTTTTCAAATATTGTCCATTTATTGACAACTTTAAACAATGATAACTTTCTTATTTTTCAACTGATCTTAAAGCTGTTTGCTTTGTTTTGTTCGTCTTTCAGAGATCTTTAAAACTGAGCATCTAAAGTCAAACAGTTATGGTTGTGTATTTTTCCCCTGAATTCCCTGTTGATATATTACAACATTACTTTTAAGCAACTTTAATTTTTTGGCCCTTTTGGGCCCCTTGTTCCCAAAGGGGAAGGTCCTATCCTTTGTTTGTGGCAAGGAACATTGTCTCAAAATATGAATGAAATCTGAGCACTAGAACAAAAGTTATCATCCGGAAACTAAAAATCCACGGACGACAACATGATACCATAATATGACCTCTTTTTTAAGCAGTCGTATAATAAAAAGCTTTGCAGGGCGCAACATGATATGGCCACAGAACATTGAATATTACACGTTGAAGCAAGAGTGACACTGTTAGCATTTTCATTTTGACACATTGTTATTTTAAACATAGTATACTTCATTCCCACAATAAATATTATTACATCAAGTTATCTCCCCTGTATTTAATCTTTAACTGGAAAACAGCAAACAAACTGAATTTCAACAACATGTCATTCATTACTCTTCAATAGAATGACAAGAGCTAACACTAGCAATGTCTTGCCAACCTGCAGAAAACACAAAACTGACAATTTTTACTCGAAACTTTAAAAAAGTCACTTTAGTTTGATACACACTGATCATTTGGAACCAGACTAGAACTCAATTTGACCCTCAATATTTAAACCCTGCCACCAGGCAGGGTCTTAGGAGAGCTTACAATTTGGGAATAACCGTGTTGTATTGATGTGGTTCCTGCGTAAAACGTAGATTTTACTGTCGCAAATTGAGTTTACCTGGCAACGCTTTGTGGAGCCAGGTAAACAGATATTTGTGACAGTAAAATCGAGTTTTACGCAGGAACCACATCAAATACAACATGGTTATTCCCATTCTAATGCAATCTAATGAATAAAGGTTTTAATATTCTCAATTTATAGGTGAAAAACCAAAACGTCCGGGAAATTGGGTATGCGAAGTCGCGCAAAACATTGTGACGTCACTAAAGGGCTGAAAGTTTGAACAGAGGAAATGGGCAATTTTATAAAACGCTAGCTTCAAAATCGAATAAAATTTAATAAAATAGCATTTCCAAAGCACAGTTTCCGATTATTTTTTCTTGTTGTCCAATATTCAATTTCTCTGAAATACCCGCATGGGTGAAAGTACAGAAGGTGCCAAAAACCGGAAATTGGGAAGAATCCAATATTTTATATAGGCATATATAAAGACTAAAATGGTCAAAATCTGGAAATCCGGCAAATTCCGGAAAACTTTCAGGCATGTACCCGTTTTCAAAATGGCGAACGAGCTTGGTTACAGACAGGTAGAACGTAGATTTTACGCAGTCTCTTAGCCAATCAAATTGCTTGTTACATTCTCATTGCATTAGAATGGCAAAGCCATGCTTATTCATACCATAACCCATCAATCTGTTTTCTCCTAGATATTTACTTAGTATCTTCAAGTTAACAGTCACTGTTTTTTAATCTGAAGTCATTCTTTTCGATAAAATTGTTCCAAGTAAAAACAGCCAATGGCAAGACAAAATACTATTATTTATAAAAACTTCGGTCTATTCAATGGACATAACTGGAATCAAATTAACAAATTGAAACTTTCCTACAAGTTTCTACAATAAAATCATAGAATAAACAAAGTATAATAAACAAAGATTCATGAAGGGTTTGACATTACCCTGTGTCCCACCTATGCCTGTTGCTGTCAGTGAAAAAGTGTTCACTTAAAAATGTAATCTTTACACATTAGGGCAAATTAAGAAAGACATTGGGGTACTTAAAAGCGTTTCCTTTTACCCTCACCATCAGTACATTTAAATGTCAACAACCCCAATCACAAACGTATTACAATTTCTATTTAACCCCATGACCTGTAAATACAATTACAGAGTTCCCCTTGCTTACAAAAATATCTTCATGGAAAATAAGTTGAAAATTCTGCAAAATACTGTGAAACACTTATTATTCGTCGTACACCAATTTTCGTGGACAGCCCAATCCACGAATTTAAAAACCCAAAGAAATATATATGTCAATCGCTTTTAATACGAAGAAAAATCAAAATGTTCAGGGTCGTTGCCAAGAATGCTAGATGCTCATTTGATGTACATTCGAACGAATGACCATGTTGTCAGAGGGGAAATTAAGGTGCTAGGCTACTTTGCTAAACAAAATGGAATATGGCTTTAGATTATTAATGAAAATATATAAATACATAAACAGTGTACGCGTTATCAGGTTATGTTTATTTTCTAACAGTTTGTCACTTCCGGTAAAGTGTTCATTTAAAGTCAGATTTTCAAAGATATTTGTCAGGTTTTGATTACTCAATTAAGTTTTTATATCTATATCTAAATTAGTAAATTCTTTGGCTTTGTTTCTAGCTTGGGCAGCAAACGTTGTTATTATAATTATGTTTTGATTAATGGTCATTAGTTAATATTAATCAAATCTTAGACAAACGATACCTTTCATCTTGTTTATTACACTTCAAAGTAAAATCTGTTGCATAATAGAAACATCTTTTATATTCAACTTCCGATTTTGAATGCTTTTCACCAATAATAACTATTCTTATTTTATTTTAATTATTATTATTATTATGGTCTCCATGTTATTTTTTTTCTGTGGAAATTTGAAATCCACGAAATTAAGAACCCACGAATGTCCTTTTCCCCCAATCCACGAAAATTGATGTCAACGAAAATAAATGAATTCACAGTAAAAATTTCCATGTGCTGGCATCAAAATTTACACATGCAAATTTAATGGAACCAGAGGCTCATGCAAGCCTGTATCGCTCACTGGTAACCTGGCCATAATAGTTACCCAATCAGCATGAAATGAAAATTATATGTAAAGAATTTCAGATACATCATTCCTACAAAGTTAAAAATCATTAGGCTTTATAGTTTCAGACGAGCAATTTTAAAATTTCAGCCAATCAGAAACAAGAATTTACTATGGCGGCCATGTTTAGTGATCAATCAGCACAATAAAAGGATATTTTGTAAAGGACCTCCATTACATGATTCCTATAACTTTACAAATCATTTTGCCTTGTAATTTCAGAGAAGATTTTTAAATTGTGACCAATCAGAAAGAATAATTGCCTATGTTGACATTTCTATTGCCCAATCAGCATAAAATGAGGAAATTTTGTAAAGGACCTAGCTCCCATACATCATTTCTACAAAGTTACAAATCATTTGGCCTTGTAGTTTCAGAGGAGAAGATTTTTAAAATTTCGACCAATCAGAAACAAGAATTGCCTGTGGTGGCCATGTTTGTTGCCCGATCAGCATGAAATGAAGATTCTTTGTAAAGGGACTCCCATGCATCATTCCTACAAAGTTACAAATCATTTGGCCTTGTAGTTTCAGAGGAGAAGAATTTTAAAATTTCGACCAATCAGAAACAAGAATTGCCTGTGGTGGCCATGTTTGTTGTGTGATCAGCATGAAATGAGGAATCTCTGTAAAGGACCTCCCATGCATCATTCCTATAAAGTTATAAATCATTTGACCTTGTAGTTTCAAAGGAGAAGATTTTTAAAATTTTGACCAATCAGAAACAAGAATTGACTGTGGTGGCCATGTTTGTTGCCCAATCAGCATAAAATGATGAAATTTTGTAAAGGACCCCCCCATACATCTTCTCTACCCAATTACAAATCATTTGCACTTGTAGTTTCAGAGGAGATGATTTTTAAAGTTTAAGCCAATCAGAAACAAGAATTGCCCATGGCGTCCATGTTTCTCATCCGATCAAAATGAAATGAGGATTATTTGTAGAGGACCTCACAAGCATCATTTATACCAAGTTACAAATCATTTGCACTTGTAGTTTCAGAGAAGATGATTTCAAAAGTTTCGGCCAATCAGAAACAAGAATTGCCCATGGCGGCCATGTTTTTCGCCCGATCAAGATGAAATGAGGAATCTTTGTAGAGAACCTCACAAACATCATTTGTACCAAGTTACAAATCATTTGCACTTGTAGTTTCAGAGGAGATGATTTTAAATTTCATCCAATCAGAAACAAGAACTGCCCATGGCGGCCATGTTTTTTGCCCGATCAAGACGAAATGAGGAATCTTTGTAGAGGACCTCACAAACATCATTTGTACCAAGTCACAAATCATTTGCACTTGTAGTTTCAGAGGAGATGATTTTTAAAGTTTAAGCCAATCAGAAACAAGAATTGCCCATGGCGGCCATGTTTTTCATCCGATCAAAATGAAATGAAGAATCTTTGTAGAGGACCTCACAAGCATCATTCCTGCAAAGTTTGCTTTCAATTGGTCAACTAGTTTCAGAGGAGATGATCAAAATGTGAAATGTTAACGACGACGGACGCAAAGTGATGGCAATAGCTCACATGACCCTTTGGGTCAGGTGAGCTAAAAATGAATTAAATTTTCTGCGTAGTGGTTCCAAACAACCATCCCTGCTTACAATTAATTCTGGGCAAACCCTTACAAGACAACCCCTGATTTCTTTTGACAAAAACTTTTAGGAAGTAAAACTAAATGGTGCTGATGTCTGACACAAAATCTCTTTAATGCTTCCCCTTAATCACGAAGAACCTCAAGTCAAAGTTTTGTTTAATCCCAGAGAGAGCTTAAGTTATTGATTTAAAACAAAATTAAACCAGACTTTGTTGATGACAACACTGACAGAATCTAGGATTGCAGGCAAGGCAATAAAATGACAAAGAACTCCAAAAATATGAGCACAAGCTAACAGTCAGTTGACTAATATGTTCTGTCAATGATTTCTATTCACCATTTTTTTCCTTATGATTCATGTTACTAATTTTCTTAATGATTTTGTCATTTGACCTCATCCAAATCTTTCCATTCGCAGATTTACTTTTCTTCTTAGCGGCTTCTACTGCTGGATTTCTAGGACATATTCCAGAGTTTAGGTATGTTTTGAAGTATTTCTTCACTTCTTTAACTTCAACTTCATCCCATCTTTTACGAGTTGCTTTCACTTTTTCCTTTTTTTTCTTGGTTTCAACAACTTCTTCTTCTTCTTCTTCTTCTTCTTCTTCTTCTTCTTCTACTTCAGGTTCTTCATTTTCACTTTCTTGATCAGGAAAATCAAATGCTACATCATCTACACAACCATCCTCCCTAAAAAAAAATCATAGTTCAGGATGATGACATCCACTGAAACTAAAACATATTTGAAGCTGCAAAAATTGGGGGAATGTCATACATGAAAATGCTAGGGCAGTAACTCAATAAACTGTCATCAAAATTTCATTAAATGACCTTGTTCTAATGATCATCTTTGCAGTAGCTTCCATAGTTTTCAAACACCAAAGATATAATTTGCAGATTTATACAATGTCTCCAAAAGAAACCCCTTTTTGACCTACCCCCTCCAAGTGATCCTGATGCAATTTAATTCATACTGTCATAAGGAACAAAAATTATAGTTTTGGGTGGGGATCCCACCCATCTAAACAATGGAAATGGATTCCATAACTTCTCTTCCCAAGATTTCTTTCCATAGACCTCTATGAATGCCCTTGCGGTTGTAATAAAAACTAGCTTTGATTGTGACGGACACTGTCCAAGATGTTCCCCAAATGCCCCCATTGTCACAGGGGACCCTAATATTAAGTTTCACGACTTTGGGAATTTTTTTTTGTACTTATTCATATTTGTCCTCAGATCTCAGCCTTGTATCATCAAATGTGAATGAAATATCTTTTACGCACATCTACGTAGAATGCACTATTTCTTTTGCAAAATTTCATTTAAATCGGTGTAGCCATTCTTGAGATATTGGTTTAGAGCTAATTTCTGTCGGAAGAATAAAGAAGAAAATAATAATAGGATTAATAAGAAATGGAGTAAAAACAATATGTTCCCCAACTGTGTTTTGGGAACATAATATTCCTTATATTCAAATTCTTATCTTTATTTTTGCGAAATTAAGCAAATATTTTTTAATTCTTTTATATCTTGATTACCTTTCTTCCTGTGGAAGTCTTTCATTAACTTCATCTGCTAAAGTATCCTCATCTTGAACTTCACTGGATTCCTCAGGGAAAACAATGTCTGTAAATGTATTATTAATCTATATTGATATAGGAAAACAATAAAAGAAATGTGTCAATGGGACACGTTTGCCCCTGCCACACATGCAGTGTTAGAAATAACCGCTTGCCCGCCAAAGTTGAAAACCCGTCGGGCAAGTTAATCTCGGCAGTAACTCTGCCGGTGGGCAAGTCGAAAATTATCGGTGCGGTAACCCACCCTCAGTGCTTCAGTACTTTGAAAATGGAAATCCCTACTGCTTCTGTTAAATATTTTTAGATGCGCCAATCAGAAAAATTGATATATTTACGATTACAATATCCACATGTTTACAAATGGCTACCTCCTTCCCGATCTTTGACAAGGGCTACGTTCCCGAAACGAAAAAAAAGAAAACTGAATCGGAAAAGGATGACCAAAGGAAGCAGTATGAAGCAAACGATCGGAAACGGGCATTTCAAAGCCATTAACTGAAGGAGTTTCCGTGGTTACATCACTCGGAGGTTGGAACCATGAATGATGACCTGCACCACTTGTAAAAAGTACGGAAATGAAACTTTTGATTTTCTTGATCTTTGGAGCTCCACCAGTGAATAATAAAGTTTTCCTTCTTGAACTTTTTTCATATTATTACCACAGGTACAAAAAGGAATCTGGCATGGTATTATGTTTAGCTGGATTTTTCACTTGCTTTGATTGGGCAGCTCAGAGCTCTCTTTATAGTGGGGATTTCCTAGTTGAAGACAATGTGGTGACCTCTCGGTTAATTTTAACTTGTTAATGTTGGTAGATGTTGTCTTCATTGCACTACTCCAAATCCGTTCTTTTCCACATCATGTGATAGTTTTCCACTGTTTTATTGGATATTTCTCAAATTCCTGGTACAGAATATCTAAAAAATTATTAGGGCAAGTTGAGATCCTGCAGGGCAAGTTGAGATTGACTTGAACTTGCCCTTTGGGCAAGTCAGTTCAAAATGTTATTTCTAACACTGCACATGCGCCCGTTCACATGTTGAAAATTTATACATGCATGTGAATGCATACATACAAATTAACTCACAGATGTAAAAGCAAATGTGCTATGCCTCCAAATGGTTTCTATAACATAGGTGTATATGTGTAATATACATATTAGCTATAAATCAAAGAATCTAAAGTCTGGAATCGGAAAGATTGCCTACAAGTCGTGTCATTTAATTGTTGAAGCACTATTTCATTGTATTTTGTCTTGTAAATATAAATTTTGCAACTTAAAAATACAGTTAGTATACCTTTAACATCAATTTCATCCAGTTTTTGTCCTTTGTATTTATTTGTTAAATTCAAGTTCTGTAGTAAAAACAATTTGGTAAGCTGAACTCGTTCTATAAACCCTGACATCTGGCGATAATGGGTTTTATGGACATCACCAGTATGTCCAAGATGTTGCCACATCCACTCCATTTGGTGAGGTTCTAAATTAATCATCTGAAAAAGTCAGGTTAGTACTGTCAGACTAATATATTCATCATTAATTGTTAAATGCATGATTTTCCTAAATTTTTCTAAACTGTATGTAAACGCGGACAGACAGAGGTAAACCAGTATACCCCCCACTTCTTCGAAGCGGGGGTATAATAATCCTGTATAGTATTTAAACAAAGAATTCCCATAATACATTGTATGTGGTTACTTGGTAAATTTCTAAACCTTTTAACATAAATCCACCAAATTTGAATTACCTATACAAATTATAATGACATGATATTATTCCAATCAAAGGCTCCAATTAGCCCGTTATCACAAGCAGTTCATATTTTTCTTTCATACATTTCTTATTCTGACTTTCCGAGTTTGATATTGTTTACTTTTACCCTTATTTGAGGCAAACTTCTGTGTTTTAAGTACTGCTGAATTTCCTTGAGATCTTTATTGTATACACTGCTTACTATTCCTGCTATATAATTCTTAAATTTTTTCCTCACAATTGCAGTTTCTTCTGGTTTCCACCTCCTTTTCGTACCTCCATTACCAGTCTTAGTAGCTGTAGACGAGGTAACTAAAAATGTAACCTTATCCAAGCATCTGAAAGATGTGAAGGATAAGGTGCATTATATGAAGAAGCCAAGGGCTTCGAGGGTTAATAATTGAATCAATTATTTCATAACAGGTCGCACGCCTTTTTCACAGCTGAGTGATTTTTAAACCCCACAACGTAATAAAACCAGGTGAATACCTGTAATCGTCCTCATTTTAAAGCAAGGACAAGAACCTATGACAAACAATGCATTTATTGAAGTAAGATAAGGGAAGGGTCCAAATCTCAAAAACCATAAAAAGGGAGGGTAATTATTAACCCTCGAAGCCCTTGGCTTCTTCATATAATGCATCTTATCCTTCACATCTTTCAGATGCTTGGATAAGGTTACATTATATTACATAATCCTGGGCTATTCTCGTATTAATAATTGAATCTTTAAAGCCCAATAAATGCATACCAAAATAGTCACTGAACGTCAGTAGACATAGCATATGATAACAAACATACAAAGTTTCTATCAGTTGCATACAAAGTTTCTATCAGTTATAAAACAACCAAAGCTACACCTAATACACACACCTCTCAAATAAAACTACCAGAACTTAAAGTACATCTGTTCTACATCTCACAAAATATTTAAAATGATGTACACCTATTCCACAAAATAGTTTAAGGCAACAAGAACTAACAAATAACAAATACACATTTATTTTCTCAAAAATTACATAAGATTTAAATGTCCCGCACATCCATGCTAAATGAATGAAAAAAACAGTCTATCAACCCAAGTGCATCCACAAAAGTCACTGTGAAAAAAGTTCATTCACACGTATCCTAACTGCAGAAAAACCTAGTCCAGTCGGTATGAACTCCGTCGAAAATCCTATTTCCCTCCGTATAAACTCCAATGAGGCCTCCAAGGACACAAGGTATTACTGTAAAATAGAATTAAACACTCTGTCAGTAAAATTATTTGATCTATCATGAGCAACTGCAGAATCTACAGTTTCTCTAAAATAAAACTTATAAAAAGTTTGAGCAGAGCTCCAATCAGCAGTTTTTAAAACATTTTTCAGAGGTAATCCAGCTTTTAATGCTGCAGAAGTAGAGGCACTTCTAAAAGAATGTGCCTTAAACTTAGAAATATCTATCCCAGCATTTGAAAGAACATTCTTTAACCAACGTGCTATTGTACAACTTGTTACTTTAGAAAAAGTTTTGAATGAAACAAAAACCTTAGTGTCTTTACACTTAGAACTTGTTCTTTCCAAATAATGTTTTAATGTAACAACAGGACACAAAGATTCTTTGTGATAACTACATATAATAATATCTTTATCAGTATGTTTGGGTCTTGAAGTTTTTAACAAAGACCCAACCTTAAACTTGACAATATCTTTATTAAGTAACATCAACTTTCCGTCTAGAATTGCCAAAGTTTGAGACCTTTGAGCTGAAGCAAGTGCAATTAGAGCAACACATTTTAGCGTTAACCATTTCAAAGTAAGTTTGTTATTTGGATAGAGTTCAGAAAGGAATTTCAAAACTATGCCTACATCCCAAGTAAAAATGTATTTACAGAGAGGAGGTCTCAAATTAAATATTCCTTTCATAAATCTAGTAATTATACCCCACGCAACGAAGTTGCGGAGGGTATAATGTTTTTGACCCGTCCGTCCGTCTGTCCGTCAGTCCGTCCGTCCGTCCGTCAGTCCGTCCGTCCGTCAGTCCGTCCGTCAGTCCTGTTCTTGTCACTGCAACTCCTCTGTAACCGCTTGACGGATTGCTTTCATATTTAGTAGGATTGTTGGTTATGATGTGTATATGTGCATACTATACCACCATATTGATTGGATAATTTTTGTGGGAGTTGTGGGACTTAGACTATTTTCAGTTAAAATACCAAAGTATCATCTTGTCACTGCAACTCCTCTAAAACCGCTTAATGGATTGCTTTCATATTTGGTAGGATTGTTGGTCATGATGTGTAGATGTGCATACTTTACTGCCTTATTGATCCGATTAATTTTATTTCACTTATTGGACTTAGACTATTTTCAGCTAAAAAAGCAAGTATCATCTTGTCACTGCAACTCCTCTGAAATCCCTTAATGGATTGCTTTCATATTTGGTAGGATGGTTGGTCATGATGTTTAGATGTGCATACTTTACTGCCTTATTGATCCAATTAATTATACCCCACGCAACGAGTTGCGGAGGGTATAATGTTTTTGACCTGTCCGTCCGTCCGTCAGTCCGTCAGTCCTGTTTCTTGTCATCGCAACTCCTCTCAAACCACACAACAGAATTTCACGAAACCTTTTTAGATAATAAGGACATACTATGTAGTTGTGCATATCGACAGGAAATTGCGATTCAATTTTTTTTCTAGGAGTTACACCCCTTTGAACTTATTTACTTTAATGTACTACTGCAACAGTTTGTCATCGCAACTCCTCTCAAATCACACAACAGAATTTCATGAAACCTTTTCAGATAATAAGGACATACTACGTAGATATGCATATCGACAGGAAATTACGATTCAATTTTTTTCCCAGGAGTTACACCCCTTTGAACTAATTTACTTTCATCTACTACTGCAACAGTTTGTCATCGCAACTCCTCTCAAACCACACAACAGAATTTCATGAAACCTTTTCAGATAATAAGGACATACTACGTAGATGTGCATATCGACAGGAACTTATTTACTTTAATGTACTACTGCAACAGTTTGTCATCGCAACTCCTCTCAAACCACACAACAGAATTTCATGAAACCTTTTCAGATAATAAGGACATACTACGTAGATGTGCATATCGACAGGAAATTGCGATTCAATTTTTTTTCTAGGAGTTACGCCCCTTTGAACTTATTTACTTTAATGTACTACTGCAACAGTTTGTCATCGCAACTCCTCTCAAACCACACAACAGAATTTCATGAAACCTTTTCAGATAATAAGGACATACTACGTAGATGTGCATATCGACAGGAAATTACGATTCAATTTTTTTTCTAGGAGTTACACCCCTTTGAACTTATTTGCCTCACTATACTATTACTGTTGACTCCTCTCGCTTGGAATTTAAATTTCCCAACATGCTACCATTTACATTAGGATAAATATGTGAAGGTAAGCATTTGATTGTGTTCATTTTACTTGTGAAGTGAGATTTTGTTTCTCCAGTGACAATATGAAGGCGTGGGGTATGTGAGCGTGCTCACAAAGGTTCTTTAATTAAATGACTGTTGCTAAACGAGTCATTACCTAAAATAGCCAGTCTGGCAAATTGCAGATTTATGCAAATTTATACAACTGTATGTTCTCCCCTTGTTATACAAGGTTGAAAGATATTTTAAAATCTGAATTATAGATGGCTCCAAAGGATTAACTTGTTCTGAATTACACCAAAATAACCACAATCTCCATGAGTATTCATACTGTGAGTTAGTTGACTTTCGCCAAGAATTTGAAATGATTTCTGTAACTGACTTTGAAAACCCCTTATTAAGGAGGGATCTCCTGATATTAAACAAGCGGTGAGAAAAAGTTTTCTTTTGTTCATGGGGTGAAACTTTCCGTTGTGGACAAGCCTCAGTAGATCTGAGCACATTGGCAATTTTACTGGAAAATCTATCAAACAATGAAGTAATTTGGGGAACCAGAGCTGCGTTGTCCAATATGGAACAATCAGAATGGCCTTCCTTACCATATCGTCTTCTACTTTCTGTAACACCATTGGAATCTGACTGAAAGGAGGAAAAATATACGGTGTTAATTCATGCCAAGAAAAAGAAAAAGCATCTACATTTACTGCATCAGGATCTGGAAACCAACTGACAAAATTATCTAACTGTTTGTTCAATCTTGATGCAAATAAATCTATATCTGGCAAGAAAAATCGCTTAACAACTCTATGAAAAACCACTTCTTTTAACTTAAATTCCGAAGTATCTTTAAAATGTCTTGAAAGGTTATCTGGTTCAACATTCAATTTTCCAGGGATATGAACTGAAGAAATATAAATATTTCTATCAGCACACCAACACCACAATTGCTTTGTAACTTCCAATAAACTTAAAACTGAACCACCCTGATTATTTATATAATTCACAGCCGTAGAACTATCAGATTTAATACAGATATGAACATCAAGATGACAGCATAAAGATTTTATACCGAACCATATAGCTTTTAGCTCTAAAACATTAATATGCATTAATGTTTCTTCCTTATTCCATCTCCCCTGAGTTGAATTTTCGCCAAATACAGCTCACCATCCATGCAAACTTGCATCGGTTTCTAAATACAAAATCTGTTGGGTATTTCTAATCGGACGACCATTTAACTTAGCAATATTATCAATCCACCATTTAATTTCACTTTTAGCCTCAAAAGTTAAAATTGTATATGCATTGAAGTTATTACCCGAACTCGATAGTGCTGTAATTCTATCAATATCTAAATATCTATGTTGTAAATGGGCATACAAAATAGCCAAATTAGCTGATGAATATAAGCCTATTAACTTAGCAAGATCTCTTATTTTGATCTGAGTTTTTAGTTACAAAGATTTAGACAACGCTACAATCTTATCTAATTTGTCTTCAGGCAAAAAAACCTTAAAAGCAACAGAGTCAATCAGATAGCCTAAAAATATTATTCTTTGTGAAGGAATAAAATTTGACTTTTCCATGTTAATGACAAAACCCAAAGATTCCATAAAATTCTGTACCATTAAAGTGTTATTAATAGCAACCTGATAGTTAATCTCTTTGTACAATGAATCATCTATATAGAAAAAAGAACTAATCCCATAGCTTCTAATGTGGGAAAAAGCTACCTTCATAACCTTAGTAAATACCCTGGGTGCAGAAGAAATACCAAATGGAAGGCACTGAAAAGCATAAAGTTGGTTTTTCCAATAAAACTTAAGATATTTTCTAAAATCAGGGTGAATAGGAATAGAAAAATATGCATCCGAAAGATCCAAACTTGTAAAATAACTATTCCTTTTAATAGACTTCAAAATATAATCTAAAGTTTCTTGTTTAAAATGTTGATATTCGACAAAATCGTTCAACTTTTTTAGATTGATGACAGGTCTGAATTTATTATTTTTCTTTTTTACCAAAAATATATTTGATATAAATTGACCATCCTCTTCAACAGAGGTAGCTATAGCACCTTTTCTAAGCAGGTCATTAACTTCTGAATCAATTAGATTAACTTCGTTTTTATTAAATTTATGTGATTTGGGAATACTAAACTCATGTTGAAAAGGTTCATTAACAAACTCAATTTCATAACCTGATATAGTCTGAAGCACCCAGGGATCACTAGTTATATCTTTCCAATGATTGATATAATACTGCAGATTTCCTGCCACAAAATTACATGGTTTTACCTCTAAAACTTTCTCCTGCCTAAGCCTCGAGCTTGCTGACTGCAACTCCTTGGCAGCAGATAACTCCCTCTTCTGGGATGATTGTACTGCCTGGGCTGGTTGGGCTGGTTGTACGACATGTTTCTGTCCCAAGGCCTTCTTCTGAAGCCTCTCTCCATGCCTCTGAAGTTTTTTGAAGCCATGCTCTTGTTCAATTTTTGCATTTCACTAATCTCTTTTAGCCTTTTGCTAACTTCATCTCCAAAAAGTTTAGCCCCAACGACTTCTGACCTATTACACAACTGATGGTATCTGCGGTCAATATTGGGTTTTAAACTTAAGCGACGCTTAACAGACAGTTCGAAATGAGCGTTACAAAGAATAGTCAACGCCTTGCTAACCAGATCCCTAAGGAGTTTAATATCAGGCTGTTTTTAGCTCACCTGGCCAAAGGCCATGTGAGCTATTGCCATCACTTGGCGTCCGTCGTCGTCGTCCGTCGTCGGCGTCCGTCGTCCGTCGTCGTTAACAATTATTCAAAACTCTTCTCCTCTGAAACTACTTGACTAATTAGAACCAAACTTGGTATGAATGTTCCTTGGGGTACTCTGCATAGAACTAATGTGGGGATTTTTGATCCGTCGAAAAACATGGCCGCTGTTACTAAAAATAGAACATAGGGGTCAAACAACAGTTTTTCGCAAATATCTCAAAAATCATTAGGTTACGGAATATTCTGGCAGGTTG
This sequence comes from Mytilisepta virgata, assembly GCA_028015205.1. Classification (NCBI taxonomy): domain Eukaryota; kingdom Metazoa; phylum Mollusca; class Bivalvia; order Mytilida; family Mytilidae; genus Mytilisepta; species Mytilisepta virgata. Next base: position 60,250,641 of record CM051515.1, on the reverse strand, counting down.
AAAGTGTTCAGCATGATGAGAGCTACATATTTGCTGATTTTCGTGAAAATCTGTCAACTGATGTTAGAGTTATTGCCCTTTTTTGACATTTTTGGCTTTTTTTTATGTCATTATTTCAAAAATCTTCTTCTCTGAAACTACTATTCAAATTCAAATGAAACTTGGTAAGATTGTTCCTTGGGGTACCCTGCATAGAACTGATGTGGGGATTTTTGATTCGTCTAAAAACATGGCCGCTGTTACTAAAAATAGAACATAGGGGTAAATTGCTGTTTTTTGCTAATAACTCAAAAACCGTTACAGATATCGAAAATCTGACAGAAGTAAAATTGATCAGCATGACAAGATCTACCTACCCTGAAATTTTGAAGGAAATTCCAAAACCCATTTAGGAGTTATTGCCCTTTTTTTGTCAAATTTTCAAAATTTTAACATTTTTCGTCATTTATCTCCAAACTATTTGAGATAGAAGTGAAATGTAAATTTGAAAAATGTTTGCCATGTTGAGATCTACATACCCTGAAATTTTAAAGGAAATCCCAAAACCCATTTAGGAGTTGTTGTCCTTTTTTTGTGAAATTTTCAAAATTTTTATTCGAAAATCTTCTCCTCTGAAACCGCTGGGCCGATTGGTTTGAAACTTAATAGGAATGATCTATGACATGTCCCCTACAAACGATTCTCAATTTATTTTGATCTGACATAAAACATGGCTGTCATTGCTAAACATAGAATATAGTTGTGCATGTGTTGTTTTTGGCTTATAACTTAAAAACCGTTACAGATATCAAAAATCTGACGTGGGATAAAATTGATCAGCATGACAAGATCTACCTAACCTAAAATTTTGAAGGAAATCCTAAAACCCATTTAAGAGTTATTGCCCTTTTTTCGTCAAATTTTCATAATTTAACATTTTTCGTCATTTATCTCCAAAACTATTTTAGATAGAAGTGAAATCTAGATTGAAAAATGTATGCCATGTTGAGATCTACATACCCTGAAATTTCAAAGGAAATCCCAAAACCCATTTAGGAGTTATTGCCCTTTTTTCGTCAAATTTTCAAAATTTAACATTTTTCGTCATTTATCTCCAAAACTATTTGAGATAGAAGTGAAATGTAAACTTGAAAAATGTTTGCCATGTTGAGATCTACCTATCCTGAAATTTTGAAGGGAATCCCAAATTCTATTTACGAGTTATTGGTTTGTGTAATTTGAGGTCAGGTTCTGTTACATTTATTTAAGGTTCACCCTTATTCCTGGTCAATTTTGTCAACTTCCTGCCAGGACTACCACCATCAGTGAACATATTTTAACATTAAACCTTATGAAAAATAAATCTTCAGCAAATTTTCCCTCAACAATTGAACCAATTGCAACAAATTTGGTCAAATAGTTGATTAATTGTCCAATGAAAACCAGACTCCAGGTTAGCGATACAGGCTCTGCTGAGCCTCTTGTTTACGCAAACTTTCGGCTACCTGAATGATAGGAATAACACCAATTTTTGAATGTTCTGAAGGTGTAGATCTTCACCTCTTGTCCTTCTATCTAAAAACTGCCACATTTCAGAATTTACCTGTGGAGAGGCCAAAGCTCTACAATTATTAGGTATGAGTAAATCCTTCGTGATCGAAGAAACATGAGATCTGTTTTGACAAATTGAGTTAATGGCCTTAGCAATAGAAGCATTAGCATCTTCCCCAAACTTATTATCGTCGTCAAAGATCTTGGGCATTTTGAAAATATCATCCTCTTCCTCAATATTACTATCATCTACATTTTGAACCTCAACATCAGACACGTCAGAGCTAAATAAATCATATTGCAAATTAGCAGAATTTCTAGAATTAACTCTTTGGTTAGAATTGTCAGAATTATCGTCAATAACATTATCTATATTCCCAGATTCTGGGTTGGACCTACTTGCATGAGTACCTTTTCTCAAAGTGATAGCCGTCATGATATTTCTTGACAAGTCCTCAAATAAAGATTTTAGGACTGAATCTTGTAACTGTGACTGAGAGTTACCTTGAGTTTGACACTTATTCCGCTTTGCGGGGGGTGGACTTACTTCCACTGAATAGCTACACGACGGTTCGTCGGGATTACTGTAAGAACGTTTCTTAGCTTTGGGCGTTTTGCCCTTCTTATTCTTCCCCGGACCTTTACCCAGACCTTTCTGAGAGCTTTGATCGGCTTCACCTTCACCATGACCTCCGCCATTAGCGGTGACAAAATTGGCCGATGCCGGAATTTCCGGCTGACTACGACTTTCCGAATTATTAATATTAATCGTACCTTCAATGTTCGTGTCAACATTTACGCTATTAGTAGGAGGTGAAAAACCAGAAAACTCATAGTCGCTCTCGTCGTCCGAACAAAAAAACTTTTCCACAATCTCGCCGTCGCCCTTCAGTTCTGTTTCAGAGTTATCCGATTCGGATAGGACATCCCTTCGTCTAGAACGAGCCATGGTATATTATACCGGCATAAATAAATGAACAGATTCTGTTCTTAAAACGAAACTTTTAAAAAGCGTACTGATTCAATACGACTGACTAGGCGTGCGGCCTTGAAATAAATGAGGACGATTACAGGTATTCACCTGGTTTTATTACGTTGTGGGGTTTAAAAATCACTCAGCTGTGAAAAAGGCGTGCGACCTGTTATGAAATAATTGATTCAATTATTAATACGAGAATAGCCCAGGATTATGTAATATAATGTAGAAATAAAAATGCTAAAATCATGGCAAAAAGGGTCACCAAAATCTTGGCAAAACCCAGAGCTTACTCATGTACTGGTTAACAAATAATTAGCTAAAACAGTACAGGCACAGGCAACAAATGCTCCTTAAATTGTGCGTGAAAGACTTAAATTTGTGTGCATCAAATATACAGTGGCTTTCTATGATACCATATAAAACTTAATGTAAACTTTAACCAAATTTTCTGTGCATCACCAAGGATTACGCTTTTGTTTGGGTGCATTTAAAACTTCTCCAGTTGAAAAAATTGTCTTTAAAATCTACAAGTTGCTACCTTTGATACCTTTACTATGATGTATTACACCACTCCTTTTATCACCAACATTTTTTTATTTTCTGTTTTACGGGAGAGCCTACCCTGTTTTAGCAGAAAATGAAATAGAAATAAAAATACTGGAATGCAATTTTATTTTTATCCTTTCCTCTGACTCCTTGTTTTTCCTTGTGCAAAAAATAAAAGTATTGATTGGAAGAGTTTTAAAATCATTGTCAAATCAGTAAATGTTTAATTTTTGACACACATATATTGTTGCCATCATTGAAGAGGTGTTAGATATACCATTGTCTCAACATGATGAAAACAGGAAATGCCATAAGTTCATCCCCTGAAATTATTTGGGTTTGTTCTTCTCTGAACAATATGAAAACCCAGGCCACTTTTTACTTCCAAAGTCTGCTAAAATTTGTTAGACAGCCCAGGACTTTGCTAGCAATAAGGTGCTTTTATTGCATTTGCTGAATTATATTTCACTAATTATAAAGAGTGACACAATCATAATAGTTTTCCCTTCTTTTGATTCACCAATTTATCTTATTATTCCTTTTAATTTATTGCCTTGGCATTGTGATGTTTTTGATTTTTCCAAAAAAAAAAAACAAAAAAAAACTGTTTTTACTTTTATTTTTATTTTTTTCATCATCTTGAAGAAGAATCTACTTTTATTTGTATTTTTTTTTTGTCCCCTCGACCCAATTCTTTTGAAAAATCTCCCATAAAACAGATAATAAAAAAATGTTGGCCTAAGCAACTTTTAATTTTCTGGGAGGCCCTTTTTTCTAAACAGAAAGGGTTGGGAATTGGGATCTTCCAAAATTTCATTTTATTTAATCTACAAGTCAGTACCTTTATTATGGTATATTACAACCTTGTTTCTTAAACAGGTGGAGCCTGCACACTGTTACAAGGAACATTGTGTTAAAATTTGGAAAGAATTGGTCATAAGAACTCGTGTTAATCGACAAAAAAACCATATTGTCTACAGACGAGAACAGACCCGTAGGACCACAATTTTTTCGTGGTCATTGATCATACTGATGTAACCTTATGTGCATATAGATAGATGTGATACAGTATAAACTTTCTATTCACAACTATAGGTAGTTAATACAAAATGGAAAGAGTAATCTTAATAACTTTCACTCGTCTTCTTAACTGTCCTAAAAATCATTACTTACCTACTGTAGCATTTTCTTCTATATCAGAATTTCTTTTTGGATGATTTGCTTTGTAATGGATCATTGGCTGAGCTAGCTGAGCTGCTTTGTACTGGATCATTGGCTAAGCTAGCTGAGCTGCTTTGTACTGGATCATTGGCTGCGCTAGTTGAGCTGCTTTGTACTGGATCACTGGCTGAGCTAGCTGAGCTGCTTTGTACTGGATCATTGGCTAAGCTAGCTGAGCTGCTTTGTACTGGATCATTGGCTGAGCTAACTGAGCTGCTTTGTACTGGATCATTGGCTGAGCTGCTTTGTATTAGATCATTGGCTGGGCAGCTTTGCATTGGATAACTGGTGGAGTTGCTTTGTATCTGATTACCATTATTATCTGCAAAATAAACATGTACAAGCATTTACTGCATTAACCCTATAGATAATTCCACATTATTAATACTTGTTCACATTTTTCCTGTAAATTGATTGAATAACAAAAATTGATATCCCTCTAAATAAAAAATTCTAGGAATCCACTATTGGAGGCTGCCTACATCACAGTTAAAAGCAAGGCTTCCAAAACTGTCATATATTCCGGACTTGACCGAAACTTTCATAAAAAGTCCGGCTGCTCTCAGCCTCAAACGGTCAAATAGAATTGGTTTGCCACTTTTTGTTATTCAAGGCATTTTCATAAAACGGTCATTTCAATTTTTACCAACTATCGATCGATAAAAATGTCCGTTTGGGGCTTTGGGCATGTCCGTTTGGGCATTTTAGTTTATAATTGTGGCAATCTATTTCACAAAGATATTTCGATCATAATTGGGTTTAATAAAACAAATGCAGCATATTTCAGATACTTTGAAGTGTCTCAGTTAGTCTAATCCTCTGGGTACATAAATGTACGGCTTGGTCTTTAGCTTGTGTACATCAATAAAAAGTAGAAAAAACACGTTTTCTTTTATTTAAATAACAACAAGCTGTCAAACAATTATCCCTTCAATAAGTTAAATTGAATCCATAAATCATTCACTGATTACAGGTTTGTTACCTTTGATGAGGTGTCCTTACCTTGTCTTTATCAATAGAATTAATGATGCATAACAATGTACATAAAGGTGATCAGGTAAACGAGGTCAAGCATGTAAGCGTGTATGGAACAACATCCTATTTAACACATGCATTTAGCAAGCTCATGAATGTAAAATCTTAAATTAGACTCAATGAACTCTAATCTTGTGCTGTGATCTGTGCTTCTTTTCAATGTGCTCATTAGGTCTTTCCACCTTTCTGTGGGAAAGACCTATTGTATTTGTTCTGATTATTATTTTTTTTTTCTTCCGCCAAATTTTGTTCTTGCGATAAATTTTTGTTTCGCCACATGTCGCTTAGATATTTCTTATATTGTATCGTACAGTTTATGCGCTTTTCAATTTCACCCTGTTAAGCCGAACAATTTTCTTTGTAAGAGTTATCTCCCCAAACACTGTTTTTCTTGTGCGCGCACATCCTTTGCAACCGTAAAAGATATCGACCTAAATTTTTTTGCAATGTCTTCAGTTTATCTGTGCGCAACTTTGTTCCATTGGTCGGAAAGGATCTAATGACATTTCATAGGAGTTATTTCCCTTCAAACGACTTACACTTTTGGTGTATCATACAAATTGTTATTTTGAGTTGAGATATCAACATGAAAATTTGTATTTAGGGTCCATGACCCCTAACAAGTAAAATGAGGTCAAGGTCAAAGGTCAAGGTCACGTTCTAAATTTTGACCTTTGCTTGTGATCGCATCTCCTCTGAAACGGTAAAAGATAGCTGATAAAATGTAATAGAGAAAATGTTAAGGACGTTGAGACCTAGCTCTGTTACATTTGGGTAAAAGTTGTTTGACGTCATTTTATAGGCATAATTGCCCCTAGAACGTTTAAATTTTCGGTGTTTGGCTATAACTTAATACCGGTACAAGATATAGGCATGGGGTCTTTTGTTTTGACACCAGGGACAAATGACCTTCAAAATGGTGTCAAGGTCAAAGGTCAAGGTCATGTTCTAGAAAATGTTTTTCTAATTTGAAGTGTAATACATGGAATTTTTTCAAAAATGCATTATTTTTAGCTGGAATCATTTAAAATATGTTATTTTCCATTTTCGTAAGACAAAAAATGAGAAAAAATGAAAAATTTTAAAAGATCGAAAAATTTGAAAAAAAAAATTTTTTCTTGGCGCAAAATTGTTTTGGCAGTATTTCATATTTGTCTTTGATGTAGCATTTTGGTATTCTATAGTACTTCTAGAATTACCTCAACTTTTAGCTGTATCTCTTAAAATTATAGATTTCCAACATAGGTTGAGGTAAACTCTTTTTTTCTAATAATTAGAAAAGTATTGCTCTTAGAGATATAAAACGGGTACCAGAAGGTAGAATGGTCTTTGCACATCTCAAAACTATGAAGAGTTTTAAATCTGATTTAATATGGTTAGAGTTCTGGCCTTTCAAAAATTGAAAATTTAAAAATATCAACCGGAAGTGAACTTTTTTTCATGATATCAACTTAAAAAGTGTGGCAAATTGATGGCAGTGATGATTAGATTTCAAAAATATCCATATATGCTTGATTGATGCATTTTTTAAATTTTACAAAATGGGGGGAATGTGGTAAAAATTGCTTAAAAATGATCTAATTCAACATAAGTTCATTCTTTATCAAATCTATCTAGCACAAATGACCTTTTAATGTGTAAATACAGCCCCTCCCCCTTTTTCAATTTTACCGAATTTACATCGCCCGGTTTTATTGAATTTACATGTAAATGCATATAAAGTACATGCAGACAGCTAGGGGATATCCAGGGCTTTGTTAATGAGAAAAAATTATGACGCTAACTCCAACCAATTTCCTGAAAATAGCGTTCGCGCAGTACTGTAATAAAAAGCTATTTTCCGCCAGAAAACACAAGATTCGTCCAAATGTTACCAATTTACTGCATCCGAATGTCAAAATTTCGCGTCAAATTAACAGTACTTTATTCACGGAGATGTCGTCTGCTGCACCGGAAATCGAAATAAATAAAATGTGAGGTCAAATTTCTACATGAATCTTCATTCTGATATAAGTAAATGTGTACACGTACACTCAGTTTTCTATTTATGACTATTTCCACATCAAACTGCAAATTGCATTATCCTGTGCCATGTTCACCCGACGACGTCCTCTCTCGAAAAGAAAGAAATAACCTAAGTCCAGACATATATCAATGGACGTCACGTGACTTACACAACGTCATCAATAGAAGTAAACATTATAGTAGAAATGTACTTTTACTGTCACTTGTGTATCTAGAGAAATAAAAATACAATGGCCCCCCCCCCCCCCCCCCCCCCCCCCCCCCCCCCCCCTACTTGTATTCAGCAATCCTTGGAAAACTTGCTACCTACAAATAAAAAGGGATATTGCTACTTCTATTTTCTCTTGAAATCATTTAAATTTTTAATGTATTGTTCCAAATAGTAATTGTCAAAAAAAAAATGAAGTAGCAATATCTCTTTTTCTGAAGGCGGGACGGGCCTTTTTTTTTGTTTGTCTGTTTGTTTGTTTGTTTGTTTGTTTGTTTTTGTTTGTTTGTTTGTTAATTAATTTTTTTTTATTTGTAGGTAGCAAGTTTTCCAAGGATTGCTGAATACAAGTAGGGGGGATAGAGGCATGGGGTCTTTTGTTTTACAAAGATTTTTAAAATAATTAAAGTTATTGAAAGCGTGAAATTCAGGCACTACTTTTGATGACATCATTTTGGCAACGTTTTTATTTCTGTAGATGTTTTAAGACGTTTGGAATATATTGGAATGTTAATTAACGTGACAATGTTACAGCCCATGAAAACGTCTAGAATTGTCAATTTATAAGGTCACATTCATGACGTTTTTGATGTTTATAGTGCAAAACAGTATAATTCATCACAAACATTTAGTTATTCAAATTAGCAGTCCATATATTTTTTTTTAACAATTGTGAAATTACCTACCATATCAAACCAGAAGTGATATTTGTAATATGGGAAGTAGCATAATACCTCCCTTATTTCAATCAAAAGTACATAGAACTATATATTTTTTTTCAATCGCTGAAAGCTTAGCTATGCTCTAAAACCAACAATTACATTTTAAACCTCATTTTTATCAACAAATCTGCAATTGAGGTGGAAAGACCTTCAATTGTTCTCTGAACAATTGGTTTTTAATTGTAATATTTATTGGTTTATACACAAAGGACTCAGTAAGATATAATTATTTATTATTTACTAAGTAATACAAACTACTACAATAGAACTAACTAATATACATAAAAATACATTTTTGGCGTACGGCTGTCTCAGTTCTTGTCAAAACAAATCCCGACTTTAAATGGTGTAATGTAAGAATATTGTGTTATGTAGGTAAACTGCAGTTTACTTGTCAAACATAACCTTAAACCTGAGGAGGTCGAGATCGGCTGGAAGCTACCAGTGTCTGACCCGGTTTAAAGCTACTACAGAACACAAAGTTACACATCTCAGCTCTCTCATTCTACTAGTGAGCTGTGAGTCAATTGATGTAGAGAGGAGACATCTGAAATGCAAAACTTATAGCATAAACCTTTGTCTGAGTATGAAGACTCAGAAAATGAGCAAGGTTTGTGCTATGAGTTCCGGGATGTTATGACATAGGAAAACTCATCAATCAGTGCCCACTTAAAATTTTGGGATATAGAGTAAAAACGAAAATATTCCCCAAATTTGCTTAATGAGAAATGCATTTTTCAATAAACTGAGACGACAACAACTAAACAAAGATAAAACTAACAGATATACATATCATCAATGTCGTGTAGATAGAATGCAATATATGTGTATATAAAATATATATAAATGAACAATACCAAAAGCTTACCTATCATTTTTGGTGGTGGTGGGGCGGAGGTGGATAACGTGAATCTGCCATAACTAAACTTGCAATAAAAGTAGTTCCCACGTGTAAAACCAAAGTGAGGGCCCCCGAGGTACATGAAGGTAGCAGCAAAGAAGTCCTTTGTGTATAAACCTGAATTATATATACAATAATTCCCATTTTATACACAAAGGACTCAGTAAGATATAATTATTTATTATTTACTAAGTAATACAAACTACTACAATAGAACTAACTAATATACATAAAAATACATTTTTGGCGTACGGCTGTCTCAGTTCTTGTCAAAACAAATCCCGACTTTAAATGGTGTAATGTAAGAATATTGTGTTATGTAGGTAAACTGCAGTTTACTTGTCAAACATAACCTTAAACCTGAGGAGGTCGAGATCGGCTGGAAGCTACCAGTGTCTGACCCGGTTTAAAGCTACTACAGAACACAAAGTTACACATCTCAGCTCTCTCATTCTACTAGTGAGCTGTGAGTCAATTGATGTAGAGAGGAGACATCTGAAATGCAAAACTTATAGCATAAACCTTTGTCTGAGTATGAAGACTCAGAAAATGAGCAAGGTTTGTGCTATGAGTTCCGGGATGTTATGACATAGGAAAACTCATCAATCAGTGCCCACTTAAAATTTTGGGATATAGAGTAAAAACGAAAATATTCCCCAAAACAGATGTCGAGTTTCCCAATTAGCGAGACAGCTGGACCCCAAAATTGTTATTGATAAGTACTGAATTTGTTTTAAGGACGAAACTAATAATAAGCTATACTATCCTAGTGTTAAATAGAAACTGATTAAAAGTGATACAAAACTATTATCAATGTTGTTAAAGTTTAAGTCAAGTAGAAGCATATCGAGTATGTTCTCTGTTGGCATGTTCAAAGAGGTTACCGAAAGAAAAATGTTGCATGTAAACAGTACTAGTTAATAATTTACAATTTTAATTCCTCCGTACTGATCTGTCCTCGTATGAGTCTTCCAGTTTGAAGTACAGTTTTCCACTAGTCTGATGAAGTTAATCGATATTGTTTATCAAAATTTTTCAACAGCTAAAATTGAATTCATATGATACAATTAAATTGTTGATAATAAAAGACTGGCACTTCCTATATATATATAAATATATATATCTAATAGTAATGACATGAAGACATGTAAACAATAAGTATGTACATGTATGAATATACGTAAAATAAAACCTTGAATTCAAATAGGGGATTATTATGCCCCACACTACTAGAATCCGAATGAATTCAAATGGTGGCTTGCAACACTAACGAGAATTAAATCTTGGTTGTCTCATGTATTGCATTCCAATACTTGTAATGTATAGGGGATTATTATGCCCCTTCACTTATATTAATTCACATAGTAGAATACGAAACTTGAATTAAAGCCGATACATAACGAGTATGTGTAAGTTATAATATACACATACGCAAAAAGGGGATTATTATGCCCCTGCACTGAGAACAAATTATTCACAAATCATAGCTAATTGTGCCTGTTTAATAGTGGACTTAGGAGTTCTGATGTATCTGATATAACACGATGAATTCCATCTGCCGAGGGTCTGTATCAAGTGGTCTTCTATTTTTGTTGCAACGGATGTAGCCGCTCCGATTCGGAAACTATGCCCGTTATATACATTAGGATCATAACCAATCAATTGTAAGAGAGATTTGATATGTGATATGAAAAACGAACGGGTAAGAGCTTCTCCATTTCCCATCAGGTACAGTGGATCGTTTCCAGATAATAAATTAAATCTGTTATTCCTCATCTTGATATAGTTTTTAAGGGAACTCACTGGACATAATTGTGAATTGTTTTCGAATAGATAGATATCCACACCATTTCTGAATGGATCAGTTTTTGAAGTTTTTAAGTGTAATTGTACGAAATCGTCCATGAAGTTGACATCTTCGTAACATAAATTCGACTCCGGGTCAAAAGCAGTAGACATCGTAGTAAATTCGCCACACCTCAAAAAACCAAAGTAAGCTACTATACTTGTTGTTTCGATTAATGCATCTATATATGGAGAAAACACTCCTTTTTTGAGAAATAAGCACATTTTTAATAAAATGCTGTATGTAATTGGAAATCTGTCTCTGACAGTTTTACTTTCCGATTTCTTGATGCCTTTATAAACGGCTTCGAGTCTATGAAGTTTTGAATAGCAAGAGCTATTAAATAAACTCTGTGATCCTGACTGAAGATATTTGTGACGTATTCCACATATATATAACTTGATTGTGGAACATTTTATCTGTAATGTTTTGTGACAGTGTGTAGCAAAATGAATAAGAGTTTCTTCTGATAAAGGTGGCATTTCTGATGTGTAGTTCCAAGTAAATCCCGACATGACTAGGAAGTTTTTGTAGGAATTAAAACCACGTTCGTACTGTGACGAGGTTCTGGTAGCCAGTGAATTATCAATGAGTTTCTGGACTGACTGTGTTAATTCCACATTATTTGTGAGAATTCTGGACACGGTGTCGGATTCATCTCTGCTTCTGGTGCTGCAGTGCGGAATTTCTGAAATTCGAAACGAGATAGTGAGTCAGCAATTGTATTTTTAGCACCTGCTATATGTTTACATTGAATGGTAAAGTTGTATTTTACTGAAAGCCAAGTTAAAGTTCTCATTAATTTCATAATGTCTGGGATTTTTGACCTTCCTTTGTTAATAATATGAACAACTGATTCATTGTCACAATAAAACATTATCCGTTTTGTACACCAAAATTGTCCCCAAAGATATGCTGCCACCACTATTGGGTACAGTTCCCTGAAAGCCATAGACATAGTTGCGTCAAGAGACTGAGGAAGGCTATCTGGCCAAGAGCCGCTAAACCATCTTCCCCTAAAATAGCCTCCGAAACCGAAATTTGATACTGCATCGGTGAATAATTCCATGTCGCAGGCAATCGTGAGCTGGTCCTCGTAAAAGAATGAGATACGATTCCAACCTTTTAAGAAATTCAGCCACATATACAAATCATTCCTGCATTCTTTGGATAACGAGATGAAATGGTGCAACTTTTGTACTTTTGTAGAAATTTTAATTAAATGACTTACAAAAGATCTTCCGGGACGAATAACCCTGGCTGCGAAGTTAAAGTGTCCTAGGAGTTGTAGAAGTTCACGCTTAGTGACAGATTTTCTTTGTAAAAATTGTTCTATAAATTCGATTATTCTGTTGATTTTTTCATCTGGTAATCGGGCTTCAAAACGTTCAGTATCTAATATTATTCCAAGATATTCTATAGTGGTGGTGGGTCCTACAGTCTTTTTCTTTGAAATGGGAATATTAAGTCTATTAAATATAAGTGATAGCAAAGCCATTGTTCTGTAACCACAAAGTTCTGCAGATTGTATGGTGAGAAAATCATCGAGAAGGTGAAGAATGTTTTTAATATTGTAATTATTCTGAGCTATCCAGCAGATAGCCTGTGATAAGGTGTCGAAAATACGAGGTGAACTTCGTGAGCCAAAACAGAGTCTTACATAATAATAGTAAAGGTTCTTCCATTTCATGCAAAAAAGATGATGTTGTTGTTTTGAAATACCGATCTGTTTGAAGGCATCTGTTATGTCTGTTTTATTAAGTATAGCCCCTCTTCCGCACTGTTTTATTTTTTCTATGGCATCATCGATTTTAACGTAAGTAAGAGAGCACTGCTCTTTGTCTATGAGATCGTTGATACTAACATGGTCGTCATTGTTATGAGGGGAGGACAAATCTAATATAAGTCGTTTCTTACCGGAGTATTTCCCCTCCGCTATTCCGATTGGACTCACTCTGTATGAATTAAATGGAGGACTCTGAAATGGTCCTCTAACATAACCTCGTTCAATTTCTTGTGCTAATAGTAATTCTACAGTTTCAGGGTCTCTGATGGCGGAAAGCAAATTTTTGCACTCATGTGTAGGTACATTGGAGTCGGACACCATAGTGTCGAAACCGAATCGTAAACCGGATATTAAATATGCAACAAATTGTCTATCGGGATGATTATGTAACTCAAATTCAAGTCTGTCTACATTAATAGGTGTTATAATTTCACGTTCAGTGTCTAGTCAGGCGCTTGGCTTTTTAGTCAACGATTTGGCTTGGGTATTAAGAACTTTGGTGGATAGATTTGGAGCAGTTTCAGGTTTACCGTCAGACAGTTGTTTAGAATTACAAGTTTTAGCTCCATGGGATCTGCTGTGACATTTGTTGCAAGCGTGTAGTAATTTACAATCTTTTCTGAAACATGTATTGAAATTAAAGTTGTTGCAAATTTCTTGTCCTGCAATGGTGGTGACAGGTCGGCCTCTTTTGTCTACATTACGATTGACGTAGCCAGGGGAAAATGGCTTGAGTGTGTCATAGTTAGGTTGGCCATGCTTCGCTTGTTCACAGAATTTCGATGTATGATCGAAGTCGCCACAGTATTGGCAAGCTCGGCTCTGCACGTTATGTGTGACTAAGTTGAGCAATCTGTCGTCAATTTTCGACCAATTGATGACAATATTATGTTCCAAAATTGCGGTGGCAGCCTTTGCTGAAAAAAGCTTATGGTATTTATAAAAACAAGGACCATAACTGTGAGCAATTTCATTGATGTCAGCTTCGTACTGTTCAAGTTCATTTTTTCGTTGGGGATACGCCTTACACATGACATTTCGGTATTTCCGAAAAGCCTTGTTAAATTCATCCAAAGTTAGGTTGTGATCCAGTCTCACGTCCTTTTTGGCTGATAGCTCTACAGTTAGGCCCCCTGATTGCATAGTTTGATTTTGTGGCAGATCGTATTTGGGTGTTAAAAGGATTGCAAGGTTTACATCCTTACCTTCTATGATTTGCTTTCTTATGGATGGGGCAACGTAGTCCATTTTAGGTAGATCTTCAGCATAATACACTTGCTTCCTTGGGAAATCGGTCGAACTCGTACTTGGCTGGGTGTCATCATTTCCGTACGTTGAAATCATGGCTGACTCTAGTGTGTTCTGTATCTTTTCAGGCTTTTCGACAGACGATTGTTTAGACATTATTTGAGAAATACTGGATAACGCCTCCGTTGCTGCCCTTAAGGCCGTTGTCGTTTCCCTCAAAAGTGCCTCATTTGAATCTTTGTTTACATCTTTGTTTAATTCCGACGGCGTATTAATCCGCCTTACTGGCTGATTTACCGATGCAAGTGCAACATCAGCTGATATTGATGGCGACTGAAGTAGTTCCCTATTTACGACTTCGATGGGATTAACGGAGGAAGCTGAGGTTTGTGAATCTTGAGGATGATCAATTCTCGGGACGGCCGAGTCAAAATCTGCTTCACTTGTGATATTACCCAAATCTTTATGTGCATTGGCAATGTATAATTGGCGTAGGATATCGACCCTCCACACGTGGTGGAATCCGATCCCCATTGACTGTAATCTTTCCACATACTTTTCCTTTGTCCAGTTCCTGGGATCGTCAGGATCATAATAACGCCTTTTTCTTCCACTCATTGTTTATTATAAATTAAAGGAACTTACGGTAGATAAGAAATTTATAGTCCAGAGGTAAACAAAATAAATGTTCGGGAATTAGAAGATTAGACGCATTTCCTCATCATTTAAATAAACTCACTAGTTCTTGAACATAGATCACGCATCGGAATTTAATAATGTTTATGTTTAAGTCCAAAGTCTTTCTTACACTGAAAACAATTGTTTAACGAAAACGCCGAAGTATGATGAAAGTTGTATTAAATTAATAACGTGAATCTGCGATAACTAAACTTGCAATAAAAGTAGTTCCCACGTGTAAAACCAAAGTGAGGGCCCCCGAGGTACATGAAGGTAGCAGCAAAGAAGTCCTTTGTGTATAAACCTGAATTATATATACAATAATTCCCATTTGTGTTTGTCAACATTGCATGTGCTCTTCTGATATTTTATTGTTGTTATATGCTTACAAAAATTATCATGTTGTTATTCATTAAATTATTTATCAACTGAGTATGTTTTTATTTATTCCTTATTTTCTAAATCAGGTTGGGAAATTGTACAAATAAAAATGTTATCACTGTTCAGTAGATTTTACACGGTTTAAAACAATATCCTTCATTGGGCCTCTCAATGTTATCTATAAATACCGCATCAGTTGTAAAAGTCACGTGGTCAGGTAATCAATACACAAAAAGAAAAGTATCACGTGTATTGATGATCAAGTTGTACTGCAATTAAAGCCAACATCAACAGTTTCAAATAAGATGGCCTTAATTTACAAAGTGTTAAGTACTCACAGAGAGAAGATAGATTGATGCAATGATGGTTACTGTATTACGATACACAGAAAAATGACACAGTACTGAGGATAATATTTTATTTTTAGAATGAAGAAAACAAAACAGTTATAAATAATTTTATTGCATATAACACTACTAATTATTTAGACACATATATCAATTTATGCATCCTCCTCTCACGGGCTCTCAGTTACATTTAAGTATCCTGCTAATCATTGACCATCAAAAATGTCCGGCTGTCGTCAGGACATTTTGGAAGCCCTGGTTAAAAGCACTGTTTCATAAATGTAATAACCTTAAAACAGGAACCAGAGGCTCACCTGAGCCTGTATCGCTCACCTAGACACCATCAACCTGTCAGGAAAAGTTTTAAAACGGGAGCACCCAAGGACTATTGTGGTCAAGTTTTGTTCCAAAAGTTGCAAAAAAAATAACTGCTACATGACTTTTTGCATATGCCCAAAAATTGCAGGCTAGTGAATCTTGTCTTGGCAAATGTTTTATCACTTTACACTTGACCTCTATCTTTTATAGTTTTGGAAATAAATGGCAAAATATGTAAAAGTTGACAAATTTTGGTGAATAAAAGGCAAAAACTCCAACGAAAATGTAAAAATAGAAAAAAAATTTGTGAAGAAAGGGCAATAACTCCTACATGGGTTTCGGAATTTCCTTCAAAATTGCAGGGTTTGTAGATCTTGACATGGCAAATATTTTATAAATTTTCACTTGGCCTTTATCTTTTATAGTTTTGGAAAAAGAAGACCAAAAATGTAAAAATAGAAAAAAATTGGTGAAAAAAGGGCAAGAACTCCTACATGGGTTTCAGGATTTCCTTCAAAATTGGAGGGTAGGTAGACCTTGACATGGCAAACATTTTATCAATTTACACTTGACCTCTATCATTTATAGTTTTCAAAATAGAAGACGAAAAAATTGAAAAATTGAAAAATTTTGATGAAAAAAGGGCAAGAACTCAAACATGGGTTTCAGGATTTCCTCAAAATTGGAGGGTAGGTAGACCTCGACATGGCAAACATATTATCAATTCATATTTGACCTTTATCTTTTATTGTTTTCGAAATAACAGATGAAATATATGAAAATTCGATGAAAAAAGGGCAATAACTCCTACATGTTTTTTTTTTGGTTTGCCTCAAAATTTCAGGGTGGGTAGATCTTGTCATTCCTAACAATTTTACCCTGCCAGATTTTTGATATCTACGGGTTTTCCAGTTATTGGCCAAAAACTGTAATTTACCTTTGTGTTCTATTTTTAGCTACGGTGGCCATGTTGATTGACCTGTGACAATGAAAATAACAAATTTGAAACTATATACCCCAGTGATGATTCACTTAAAGTTTGGTACCATTTGGCCCAGTGGTTTCAGAGGAGAAGAAAGGGAGCTTTTAGATCATCAACATCATCAAAATCCCTTGAGGCTGTAACTAATGCAGCTTTGACGACAGTATCAAAGTGTTCAGGTACCAGAAAATCATGCATTCTCATAGAGTTGTTTTCAGTTATCAATCTGCAATTCATCAGGAGACGAGCTGCTCCCCTCATCCTTGATGAGGCATAATACTTGCGCTTTAATACATTTCCAATATTCTTGGACAGCCACAAATTTCCAAGGGCAACTATCAGCTCATCGTTTTGTGCTGTATTGGAGATTTCATCAGAAGTCATAATAACAAAAACTTCTTTTTTCAATAAAGGACTAGCATTTGTGTTGAGTCTTCCAGACAAATCCATACTCTTTATTTTTAGTTCATTTGTTGTCACTTTTGTCTGACCCCCAGGGCAAATTTTTTGATGGCGAAACATAGTCTTATCTAGCTTTAGCCATGCCAAACAGGGACAGGGTCCATATTTGGATACATCTAGTTCCTGATGTTGTCTTCTTGAAATAATAATTTCTCCGTTACCTTCATCCAGGACCCACTTGTTGTTTATATATGATCACCTTCATTTCTGATCAAGTCCCACATGGCCTTTACCTTTTTTTTGGAACTTTTGTCAGTTTTGCCTGTGAACTTCAGAATTTCTACAATCTCTGGTTTTATCTTGTGGTCCAATTTATTTTTCATATGTTTAGCAATGTTTGTGACTATTTTTCCACAGTATTTGCAACAATGGACCTGATTCCACACCATCGATCTTTTCTTTTTTGATCCTGTATGTTTGTTTACATCAGATTTTAAGAGTTTACGGACAAAAATGTTGCTATTATTACAGTCTCTCAAAATTTCTGGCATCTTTGCTTTATCATGTTTCTTCTCGTGTTGGGTACTGTCTGTATCAGACAACTCCGAAATTGATTTTGAGTCATCTTCATGAGTGAATCTATCCTCGACTTTGACATTTGTCGTTTTCTATTTGGTGAAAATTGTCGCTTTTTTTCGCCAACTTTATGTTTCCCATTTCCTACGGTGCTATCGGTATCTCATGATTCTTCACTTGACCAAGGTAAAAAATCTGTATCTACTGTACTATCTGCACCAGATAATTCTGGACTTGAACAAAATGAATCATCATCATAAGTTTTGTGCTTTTTGGAGTTTGAACTTTGTTGCCTTCTTTCTGATGAATGGTGTCGTTTTCTTTTACCAGGTTTACATGCTTGTTTCAAAGATAAAAAAATCTGTATCTTCTGTACTATCTGACCCAGATAATTCTGGACTTGAACAATATGAATCGTCATCATAAGTTTTGTGCTTTTTGGACTTTGAACTTTGTTGCCTTCTTTCTGATGAATGGTGTCGTTTTCTTTTACCAGGTTTTGCAGGTGAAACTTTATCTAAAATTATATCCGAATCAGATAATTCTACTCTTGACTGAAGTGAATTACCTTTGTAACTCTGGCATCTCTTAGACTTTGAACTTTTTGATGAATGGTGTCTCTTTCTTTTAACAGGTTTATGTTTGCTGTTTTCAGACAAATCACTATTTGCATTTGACAATTCTTGTCTTGACATACATGTAAGTGAATCCTCTTTGTAAGCTTGACTTTGATGTATCTTAAGTTTTTTACTTTTTTCCTTTCTTTTCTTGGAATGGCGTAACTTTTTTACATGCAATTGTTGTCTCTTTGGACTACAGCTTTGAACTCCTTCACTTTCACCTGACCTTATGTACTTTTGTTTCTGTTTGTTAGAAAGTGTTTTACTAAGGATTCTCTCATAAATAATACTTATTTCACTATTATCATCACTAAGCTCATCATGTGAGTTATCAATTTGTAAGACTTCAGCATGTGTGTCACCAGGTTGAGCAATTTCATCCTGTGGGTCATCTGGTTGTTTAACTTTGACCTGTGTGTCATCAAGTTGTAGAACTTTGATCTGTTTGTCATCTGGTTGTGTAACTTTGACCTCTGTGTCATCTGGTTGTGTAACTTTGATCTGTGTGTCATCTGGTTGTGAAACTTTGACCACTGTGTCATCTGGTTGTGTAACTTTGACCTCTGTGTCATCTGGTTGTGTAACTTTGACCTGTGTGTCATCAAGTTGTGTAAATTTGATCTGCGTGTCATCAAGTTGTGTAACTTTGATCTGTGTGTCATCTGGTTGTGAAACTTTGACCTCTGTGTCATCTGGTTGTGTAACTTTGATCTCTGTGTCATCTGGTTGTGTAACTTTGACCTCTGTGTCATCTGGTTGTGTAACTTTGACCTGTGTGTCATCTTGTTGTGTAACTTTGACCTCTGTGTCATCTGGTTGTGCAACTTTGACCTCTGTGTCATCTGGTTGTGAAACTTTGACCTGTGTGTCATCTGTTGTGTAACTTTGACCTGTGTGTCATCTGGTTGTGTAACTTTGACCTGTGTGTCATCTGGTTTTATTAGCTCTAATGCTTCAGCCTGTTTTTCATTTAGTTGTCGGACTTTGACCTGTGCATTATTTGGTTGTTTGGTTTCAAGCTGTATGTCATTTGATTGTTTAGCATCAACAGCCCACTCAAAATCTTGTACAAAGGCTTTTAAGGTTTCAAACTTTCTTTTCTTATAAAGAATTTCTGAAACAACAAGAACAACAACAAATGATAAAATATTATATTATGTTTTACTTTACTGAAAAGAGTAACATATATATAAATATATATATATATATATAGTCAGTTATTCATCATGCCATAAAAGAGACCTTAGTACAATCATCAAGCATACAAATAGGGTCAAGGTCACACTGCACGGTGTCAGTTTAGTAAATGGACTACAACATACCAAATAAGAGATGGCTAAGTATTATTCTTTTCAAGTTTATCAATTTCCACAAAGTTTTTACTCCCTAAAAAGATACATCCCGTATCTAATATGGACCCCCCAAACAAACACACCATGAAAAAAATCAATGTTTTGTCAATATCACAAAAAATTGCTTAGATTCAGTCTTGTTCTTATTTTTTGTATGTCTATGTGACCTTGGTTAAAAATGAACTACATTTCATAAATTAGGCCAACATTAAAAAAATGTTTGTTTCCCCACACACCTAGGCCTAAATTAAAAAATTGTTTGTTTCCCCATTCCCCGACCGACCAAAATTTTGCCGCCGACTCAAAAATTTTTTTTGGTCCAGGTTCGGGATTTTTTTTTTTTTTTTTTTTTTTGCAAAACCGGAAGTGTGCTTCAGATTGGTCTCCCCTGGTTAATATTGGCCAGGAAATCGGACTTGCAGAGCTCTTTTAAATATTAAAGTGTAAATATCCAAATTTAAGAGATAAAATGAAAAATATTGCTTCCAATAGACTTTTCAGTTTCAAAAGAAGCTCTATTTTGCAGAAGAAATGAGACTAATTTGGTGTCGAACAAATTATATTAAGTAAAAGTTGAAGTTGCTGACAGTTCTGATATATATATGCCGACTCTAAACAAAAAGTTATTTATTTTATATCTCTCCGGGCATCTCTTCCGTTGTTGGTTCTGCATTATATGTACCAGTTTTAGAAATAACGAAGTTGGGTCAAATATTAGGCCTAAATAATTTCATTCCAGAATTATATGAACTTGCTTGAATTGTTTATAAAAGTCTAAGCCCTTCAAACACATCTTTTCTCTGCAAAGAATATGTTTCTTTAGGATAAGGGGAACTGGCCAAGTTCTTTGCAGCTTTGACAATTTATTTTTATAATTCTAAAAAAGTTTCAGCTACCAACTTTAGGGTTAGCATGTTAAGAGGTATACTACATTTGCTAGTATTTATTATATGTAAAACAAAATCTCAAAAGAATTTTCAAACCTTTCACTATACATGTTTATTTTAAAATTGTTGTAATACCTTGGACATGGTTGAAAAATCAGCTACTTTAAATACTAAGTATTTGTAGGTAAATAGGTCTTTGTGGTTTAAACAATTTATTGTATATAGCAAAAGATTTAAAGCTGTACGGCAGTAGTCATGATTTATACTCAAAATGAGTCAACTCCTAACCAGAAGATGATGATGTGGAAACAGTGGGTAATACAGACACTGAGTTGGAAATGGAAAACAAAATATAATTGTATATCCAAAATGTCATTTAAGAAATTGTATGACAGGACACTGTAATTTCATGTTTTCTGATCTACTGACCCCTGTAATATGTGTAGATCTCTTTCTGTACTATACATCTATGTCAGACAGCTCTCTGACTTTCAGCAGCGCATAAATATATTTAGAAAATAACACTAAGCAGAACTGCAGGCACAGTAGAGCAGATTATAATATACTTGTATGTACAAACAGATCTTTCATGAATTATACTTCCTGCATTAGACCAGCTCATTCCAACTTGTGTACATATAGCTGTAAATTTAATTTTTGTTTTGTTGTTTTGCTCATCCTACAAAATGTAAGTTACCCACACTACTGCATAGTCACCCATTAAGTGGCCATTAAATGCTACCATTAAATTAACATTAAAATCTCATTAAAAAAAACATTAAAAACCTGTTAAAGGTACAAAATTAAGACCCATTAAATCTGTGTTCTTTAAGTTAAAAACCATTAAACTACAGTTCATGGCCTTGAATTTTGACAGTATTAAACCCATTAAATATATATTTAATAGTCATCAATAAAGACAAAATGAAAGCCGTTAAAATTCTCTTTAATGGGCATTATATTGACAAAATAAACCTCATTAAAATATATTTCATGGCCATTACATTGTAGGTTTCAACCCATGAAATTTACAACCAAAATTTAATGCCCATTAAAACAGTTCTATTTAACGCCCATTAAGCAACAATAGGTTAATGGTCATTTAAAAAAAATGATGGGAAATTAAAACTTAATAGTCATTAAAGGTACAAAATTAAGACCCATTAAAATAAAATTACCGAAATTAATGGGTATTGGCATGTTTAATGGCTTATTTTAATGGCTGTGAAATTCCCATTAAAATGAAATTGCCTTCTATTTAATGCTCCTTAAACTCCCATTAAAATTAGATGCTAGCAAACTTGTTGGCCATTTTTAATGGCTGTTAAATTCCCATTAAAATGAAATTGCCTTGTATTTAATGCTCCTTAAATTCCAATTAAAATTAGATGCTAGCAAACTTTAATAATGTCTGTGAAAATACCATGAAAATAATATACCCTCAAATCCTAGAAACTGCAATGCATTGTGTATACATCTCAATGATGTGGGTTTCGATCCCGGCCCGTCAAGGGGTGACGAAGTAAATAACACTGTTGGGCACTACTTTAGACCCTATATTTATATATAAATAAACAAAAATTCTTAAACATGTGTTTTATATATTCTCATTAACTTGGAGCTTTCAGCCGTGCTACCGGCCTTAGCTTCATCAGCATGTTTTTATTCTCATTAACTTGGGAGCTTTCAGTCGTGCTACCGACCTTCATCAGCAAGTTTTTATTCTCATTTAACATTTAATGTAGCGTGGCTGAAAGCCCCAAGCTGTTTTGAGTTTTTGCTTATAAATGTAATTAGAGACTTCGTATATATATATATACACACACACACACACACATCACTAGGAAAAGTTGGCTGCAATTTTTTGGGAAAAATACCAACAGTAACAAAACCATAATTAGTCAATCTAATTAAAAACCGATCTCTCATGGCTCCCGTTTTCTGATATGTCGCGTGGGAGATCTAACGAAATCCGCTTTGAGGTCACATGTGAGTGAACTGGAACTTATGAATTTATAATGATATGCATATGCAAATAAGTTGACTTCCTGTCAATAAGCCAATCAAAAAAGTTTATGAATTCTGGGGACTGACGATTTCTTCGTTAATACCACACGATCAACTTACAAGATCGCCTAAGCCGCAATTTCATTGGTCGAACAGGACACACCTACGAGGTCACTCACATGTGACCTCAAAGCGGGTTTCGTTAGATCTCCCACGCGACATATCAGAAAACGGGAGCGATGAGAGATCGGTTTTTAATTAGATTGATAATTAGTCGACTAGGTAGCTAGCCTTATGTGCAAGGGGTGTGTCAACATTACTATGAAGAAATGTGTAAAGCATGTAGAACACAAAATATACGACCTATGATTCTATATTTGTTGGGTGTTTTTCGTCCCTAGCCTTTCAAGGGTATTTCACTTATATCAGGACTATCAGCCTTAAGTTTATTGGTGGAGGAAACCACTACTGACCTTCCGCAAGTGGTTGATAAATTAAACTTTCCCACGGGCCACTACGCATATGATTCTATGATGGGTACTCTAAGACACAACTGAATACAAATAACTTGACTTGTGAGGGTGCAATTTGCAAAATGTATAGTGTATCAAAATATTAATATCAATGTGTGTAAATAAAAGTTTATTAGAATACAAATATGCTGATAATCATTGTCAATCTTGTTTTTACCACGTATACAGTTCTAGTACTACTAGCAGTAGCAAACCTGAGAAAATTACACCAAATATCCCATATGACATGACACAAAACTGTCAACTGAATATTTAATTCCAGTTTAAAATGAGCTCATTTGGACAAAAAAAAACCAAAATGTTTGCTAAGCTATCCTGATGTCTCCCCCATCATATTTTGACCTTTAACCTGTGGATGTGCCTTTCTCATAATTGATTACCAAAAATATGTCACGAATGATCAAACAACATAGTAACTCACAAGTTTTGACCTTTAATCCGTGGATGTGACCTTCTCATAATTGATTACCAACAATATGTCATGAATGATCAAACAACACAGCAACTCATGAATGTACGAGTGTACACGAGCTCGAGTGAGTTACAATGTTGTTGGTCATTTGTGACTATTTTTTTGGTAATCAATTATGGAGCTCCAGTAGGGTACCCCCCTTAGGTCACAGGTCACGTTTAAAAATTGCCTCAGGTCACCAGGTCACTTTTAAGCAAATTTGACAGGTCACGGTTTTGAACATTTTTAAAAGTCACAGGTCCTTAATAAATGAGACGTCAGGTCGCAAGGTTGCCCGCCAAACCCCCCAAGGTTGCAGGTCGAATTTGACCATGTTGGAGTCACAATTATAAGGCCAAAGAAAAAAAAATGCTGTGTTTCCGGTTACCTAAAAATGTTAGGGTAGGGTCGGTAGGTCGAAACTTTTTTCATTTTCAAAATTATTTTATTCTTATCAAACATTAAAACAGGATCAGAAAGTACGTGATTTCAAAGATACAAAAATACCAAATAAAAAATTTTCAGTCAGGGTAAAAAGTAGCCTCGTCATAACCGGGAACACAATATTTTTCTATTTGGCCTATGATATTATAAAGATAAAAAGACAAATTACCTAAACCTACAATTGAACCAAGGTATGATGGAGGCTGATGCCTGGGTGACATTAGCTCCCACCACCTTCGGGTAGCTATAGGCAAGCTTAAAATAAATTTTGAAATTTTTTCCTCTTTTAAAAGTCACAACTCATGAAATTAGTCAATGTAGATGCAACATGAATGTCGCATGTTGTGACCTTGACCCCCATTTCATGGTGGAGTCATAAAAAATGGTCTGGGAACCAAAATCGCATTTAGTTTGTGTATTGTCATACATTTATACAACATTATTGTCAAGTATATAAAGATAATTGCCCATTTGTAATACAAAAGTTATTTGAACTTGAATTAAATAAAAAATTTGCTATCATTAGCTAAATTAAGGGACATAACTCCTGAACTATATATATGGTGTGACACAAAATTGAAATTGACCTTAATTATTGGTGTCAAGCTACAGATGGAAATCACCATAACATAATTAATATGGCCATTTTTTTTTTAAAAACTGGTGAATAAAAATTGAATAACAAACAAAATAACAAACATATATACATTTTTTAAATCAGTATCTATTGAAGAAGAAAAACAATCAATTTGGTAGCTGCATATGACCTTTAAACAAAACTTTTGAATTCTGACATTTGACAAATTATCTCCCCATGGTGGCCATCTTGAATAACGAATCGGTACCAAAATAACAACTTTTAGGGAACATTCCTGTCAAGTTTGGTTTTAATTCGTCATGTAGTTTCAGAGCAGAAGATACTTTTATACCACATCCTTTTTTATGTAAAACAAATTTTGTCATAACCGCCAATTTAAATTTCTGATCTGCACCAGAATATTTTTTCAAAGATACAAAAATACCAAATAAAAAATTTCAGTCAGGGTAAAAAGTAGCGTCGTCATAACAGGGAACACAATATTTTTCTATTTGGCCTATGAATTAGTTTATTTATTATAAAGATAAAAAGACAAATTGACCTTAACCTACAATTGAACCAAGGTATGATGGAGGCTGATGCCTGGGTGACATTAGCTCCAACCACCAAGGGTAGGCAAGCTTAAAATAAATTTTGGAATTTTTTCCTCTTTTAAAAGTCACAACTCATGTTATTGGTCAATGTAGATGCAACATGAATGTCACATGTTGTGACCTTGAAACACTAAATGTCCCCCATTTCATGGTGGAGTCATAAAAAATGACCTGGGAACCAAAATCGCATTTGGTTTGTGTATTGTCATACATTTATACAACATTATTGTCAAGTATATAAAGATAATTGCCCATTTGTAATACAAAAGTTATTTGAACTTGAATTAAATGAAAAATTTGCTATAATTAGCTAAATTAAGGGACATAACTCCTGAACTATATATATGGTGTGACATAAAATTAAAATTGACCTAATTATTGGTGTCAAGCTACAGATGGAAATCACCATAACATAATTAATATGGCCATTTTTTTTTTAAAAACGGGTGAATAAAAATTGAATAACAAACAAAATAACAAACAACATATATACATTTTTTAAATCAGTATCAATTTAAACTACTGAAGAAGAAATCAATTTGGTATATGTCAGAAATATGCTGCATATGACCTTTAAACAAAACTTTTGAAATTCTGACATTTGACAAATTATCTCCCCATGGTGGCCATCTTGAATAACGAATCGGAACCAAAATAACTTTTAGGGAACATTCCTGCCAAGTTTGGTTTTAATTCTTCATGTAGTTTCAGAGCAGAAGATACTTTTATACCACATCCTTTTTTATGTAAAACAAATTTTGTCATAACCGCCAATTTAAATTTCTGATCTGCACCAGAATAACTATTTTATTAAAGGACCACCCAAGGAACATTCCTGCAATAGTACAACATTGTATATATGTTGTAGTTTCACAGAAGATTTTTGTTAATTTTCACGTTTTTCCACAAATTATTTCCCCTGGCTGCCATCTTGGATGATGGATCGGCACCAAAATTACAACTTTTACAAGAGGACAACCTAAGGATCAGCCCTGCCAAAAGCAAGTTTGGTTTCAAAAGGTCCAGTCATTTCCGAGGAGAAAATTAAAACGTTTAGGGACGACGGGGCAGACAGACGACAGACAAAAAGTGATGGAAATAGCTCACCCTGACAAATCAGCTAAAACCTGAAGGCTGTAGAGCAACATGTCACCAAATGGCTACAGACACAACAGACATGCATGGGAAAAGCAATAGTATCCCCTATTACACTGTGTAGCAGCATTGAAAACTAATTAGGCAAAGCTTAAAAATATGTTTGTTTGCCCTCCAGCAACTTAGCCTTCTTTGTATGGATAGGTAGGTAGGTAATTTATTATATTTTTTTTTACAATAATAAAAAATTACATGTTTTGTAAAGAAAATGGGCTAAAATTAGAAGAAAAATATTTTTCATCTCAATAATAATTTTCAGTTTGGGGTATTTTAGGTGGGTCGGTCGTGGGAAGGGCAAACAAACGTAATTTATGTTGGGCATTAAGCTTATACAGCTGATGACATACTGTAAACTGTAACCAGAGGCTCCCAGGAGCCTGTAATCGCTCACCTTGATTATCAGTGAACAGAATGTCGCAACTTGATAAAATATTATGTTTTCAGAAAAACTTGTAATAACTGTTAGACAAATCTTTCTCATAAAGCTATAGTTAATATTTGAATACATTTTGCTGAAAAATAATAGCGGTTTTAGCCATTTAAAGAAATTTTTATTTTTAGTAATGGTGGCAATTTTGATGGAGCGAAGGGCTATCAGATATAATTCTGAAAGGGGACCACCCAAGGATAGTTTGGTTTGAATTGGCCCTGGTTTCAGAGGAGAAGATTTTTAATTGATTTTTTGTCAAAATCAGCCTAATTTGCATAATCAGTAAAAAGCATACATTTTTCAGAAAAACCTGAAATACATTTTAAACTACTCTTTTTCATGAGGCTACAGTTCAAATTTGAGCCAATTTTGCTGAAAAATAAAGCGGTTATTGCCATTGAAAGAAATTCCTATTTTTAGTAACAGTGGCCATTTTGGTTGACGGATGGGGCTATCGGATATAATTTTGAAAGGGGACCACCCAAGGACTATGCAAGCCAAGTTTGGTTCCAATTGGCCAGGTAGTTTCAGAGAAGAAGATTTTTCATTGAATTTTTGACAAAATAAGCCTAATTTGCATATTCGCCAAAATCGGCAAAACTATACATTTTTCGGAAAAACCCGGAATATATGTTAAACAACTCTAAATGATGACGTTACAGTTCAAATATGAACCCATTTTACTGAAAAATAGAGCGGTTTTTGCAATTTATAGAAATTTCTATGTATTTCACCCCTATGTTCTATTTATAGTAACGGTGGCCTTGCTGGTTGGAGGGCAGGGTCATCGAATATAATTTTGAAAGTAGACACCCTAAGGATGATTCAGGTCAACTTTGGTTCCAATTGGCCCAGTGGTTTCAGAGGAGAAGATTTTTGAAAAAGTTTACGCCAGACGGACGGACACAAAGTGATGGCAATAGCTAACCCTGGCTTTTAGCCAGGTGAGCTAATAATATTTTAATTTTGGCTTGAGAGTTGAGTTAAACAGGAGTCATGTTCTGATCACACATGGTCAATGAATAGTAGCACATTTGTTAACATGGTTAAGGGGCATAACTCTGTAACCAAAAATTGAAAATACATCACTACATGATCCGACCTCTAATTAGATGCATTGACTGAACAGGTACATGCATGTTAGTTTCAGACTAAAAACAGTCAAAACTAGTAGCAAGGGCTTTTGATAATGACACAAGTTGTCAAAAAGAAAGAAAGTGCAGGGATAATAACATTATCGGTACATTTGTGGGTTTTTGTTTTTTAACTATTTTTTATATTTGTCAAATGCTTCCTTCAGAGTTTTAAAGAAACTTTCTATGTCTTTGATTATAATGGATTCAGACAATGCATCTAATTTGATTTCAACCTGATCTAATACACAATAGCTCATGTCTGGATTAACTTGAATATCAGATTTGTTTAGTTTTAACATTGATGTGATGATCTTTGTTGGCCGAACCAACTCTCCATCTTTAACTTTGCAAATGGGCTTTGAACAATTCATGACTTTTTTGTTTTCCTCCGAGTTCAATGTTCTGCGTTCTGGCTTTAATATTATCCCCAAATACAATTCTCCTTTCCCCCATTCGAAGACACACGCAGATTTATCCTCACAGCTACTTTTGGGGGGCAATGCTTTCAACTGCTGTGGCTGGTTTTTGCCAAGTTTGTTACTGGAATCTCTGATAGTTTCTGGTGCTTTCCGTACTGGTGCTTTGGTTTTTGGAACTTTAGCAGGTACTGTGGAAGTTTCGGCTGCTTTGTCATGTTTGTGTTTAGAAGCTGGTGCTTTGGGTTTGGAAGGAACAATGATAGTTTTTGGCACATTACTTTTTTCAACTGTTCTAGTGCTATCAGTATCAGTCTTTCTCTTCCTATTACCAGTGGTAATTCTTTCAGTTTTAAATGTTATTAATGTTTTCACTAAATTTTTATTAAATGTGGTGACTTCTCCAATAACCGGCAAGTTTACAGCAACTGGAAGTTCAAGGTCATCTGGACTACATGCCTTGTCATATACATCATTTATAACCACTTCTGAAAAGATATTGTCCTTGCGGGAAACATAGATACCCTTCCCAATCTGTTTAGTTCCTGACTTGCTAACAAGAAATACTTCTTGTCCTGATTTAAAATTACTATCGCTTAAGCTTTCTGTTGACTTTTTATGACCAGTAGCATTAACCTTCACATTTGTGGACTTTCTTTTCCCCACTGCCTTGTCGTGCAGCTACTTCCTCCTATTTTGAAGATGTTCTCCAAGCCTCTGCCATATTTCTTTCTTCTTTGTGGAAAGTTGTGGTGCTGCTTTAAACATATTAGAATAAAACATGTCTTTTTTCTGTTCTGTTATATCTGACAGTTTTGGTGCCTTCTTCCAAATATGTGCATTTACTGCTGAGTCTCTCAACAACGAATAAAAATATGCTTTGGCTGCAGTTGACTTGGATCTTTT
Organism: Mytilisepta virgata; assembly: GCA_028015205.1. NCBI lineage: Eukaryota > Metazoa > Mollusca > Bivalvia > Mytilida > Mytilidae > Mytilisepta > Mytilisepta virgata. The sequence goes on along the minus strand of CM051515.1, from coordinate 60,221,382 downwards.
ATCCTTCTTTGTGATCATGTCTTCAACTGAATATGATACTACAGCTAATGGTTTAACAGGAGTGGAAGTACTCCTTTCACCAAAATCATTAAAATCTTCATCTTCCACTGAAGATTCTTCTCCTGTGAAATATTCACTGTCAGTTGAGGACATGTCATTTGTGATTGATACTGTTGATGTCGTGTTTGCACTTTTAACGATTTGTCTCAAATAAAATCTATCTTTTAAATTTCTGAATTCGTTGATATCATTTTCAGTGAACCTGCATATATCTTCTATTGTAAAACCATTTTCTGCAAAGAAAAAGATCAATTTCTTTTAATTGAACTTTTTTTAACAAAACAAGAGGCTCCCAGGAGCCTGTAATCGCTCACCTGGATTATCAGTGACCAGAATGACGTACATTTGTATATATTTTTTTTAAAAAAGCCAGAATATTTAAAGACATTTCTATTTTTAGTAATGGTGGCCATCTTGGATGGAGGGTGAAGCTATCAGATACAATTTTGAAAGGGGACTAAGTTTGGTTTCAGGGGAAGATTTTTAATTTATTTTTGTCAAAATCGGCCTAATTTGCATAATCGGTAAAATCAGCATCTGAATTGTAGTAGCCTCATGAGGCTTCAGTTCAAATTTGAGCCCATTTTACTGAAAAATAAAGCGGTTCTAGCTATTTAAAGAAATTCTATTTTTAGTAATGGCGGCCAGATTGGATGGAGGGCAGGACTATCAGATCCAATTTTGAAAGGGGACCACCTAAAAAATGAACAAGTTTTTGCCATTAAAATAAATTTCTATTTCTAGTAATGGTGGTCATTTTAGATGGAGGCTGGGGCTACCGGATATAATTTTTAAAATTGGCCCAGTGGTTTCAGAGAAGATTAAAATGTAAAAAGTTTACAGACAGACGGACAGACGAAAGTGATTGCAAAAGTTCACCCTGGCTTTTTAAATAGCCAGGTGAGCTAATAAAAGTGCTTATTCGGTAAACATATTCCTAACTATTGCAATATTTATACAAGACTGCTACAAAATAGCTGATGTCCCTTGATACTGATTGTTGTATTTTGACCCAGTATCATTTATAGAACTCAGTTCATGTGTAATGAAATTGCCTATTCATCCACCATTCAAAACTTGGCAAGTCCAGTTAAAAAAAATTCAGACTGAGGCTTAAGTTTTCCAAGGAAAACTTGTGTCGCCTGCACATTAAAGTAACTGTTGGACACAGGAAAAATTTGTCACTGTACTATATATGTTGTCAGAGTAAACTGTTTGATATTATAATAAATATCTCATCAAGAAAAAAAAACATAAAAATTTGAAAAACCAGATGATTTGTTCCCTTTTATCCCCTCAGCCAAAACAGAAAACAACAAAAGTTACACATTCTATAAAGCTCTCATTAGAGCACCTCAATGGAAAATACTGCACTAAAATTGGATGTAAAATAAAAATTATGTGAACTTGTCGAACTTGCAAAATTTCATAAATTTGGCCCCTTTTAGCCCCTCAGCCGAAACGGAAAAAAAAATACAGAAATGTGGTCAGGACATGGTATTTTATTAAAGGACGATAACGACGACAGACGCCAAGTTATGGCAATAGCTCAAGGTGAGCTAAAAATACAGGAAATATAGTTCAGAATAGGTATTTTTATAGGCCGTGGCTATTTTTTCAGCTAGCCGGAAAAATAGACAAAAATGACCATTCTTCCATCAAATTACAGAAATTCAATATTTTGAATGATATAAGGGACCGGTCAAAATTTATCAAGGCATGGGACCGGTGCAAAACTGAAATGAACTATAAAAAAAGTTGAAGTCCCATGGTTATACAAATGAAGAAAAGGTGATGTCCCATTCTATTTTGTAAAAAAAAGTTGGTGTCCCATGTTAATTCATACAGTATAAACTGTCCTTCAAACCAATGTGCCAGACAAGCATACATCATTCAAATAATAATTAAAACAAAAAAATTGACAGGAATAAACCAAAATGTCAAATATAATTTTGCAATTTGTAAGAACTGTATATAATTGAGATAGCTGTCAAGTTTTATGAAAATCCAAGTTGATTTGAAAAAGTTATATAAATTTTTAAAGGTGACTATCTGAATTTAGTCCGAACTGAAAATTCTACCTTTTTTTTTTTACCTATTAATTGAAACATAAAGTTTGACAGCAATAAACCAAAATACCAAATAACTTGGCAATTTGTAAGTATAATTGAGATAGCTGTCAAGTTTTATGAAAATCCAAGTTGATTTGAAAAAGTTATATAAATTTTTAAAGTTGACTATCTGAATTTAGTCCGAACTGAAAATTCTAGCTTTTTTTTACCTATTAATTGAAACACAAAATTTGACAGCAATAAACCAAAATACCAAATAACTTGGCAATTTGTAAGTGAAAATTCGAGGGGCATGCACAGGGACTCCCGGTCCATATTTTATAATAATATATACTATGGTTTGATATGATATTATACATTACTTTGGGCCGGGAGCAAGTCGTGTTTGATAGTGGTTCTTCAAATTGATATTATTATTATGGGCCGGGAGCAAGTCCCTGTGGGCATGGTCGTCTCGTGTCAAAGTGTGATTGATCAACATGGTGATCGTGTTCTCAGTTCAGGGATGGAAAAAAGTTGTGATATATGTTTATGACGTTCTTTTTTTTTTCTTTTTTTTTAAATTGCGGTCTTACCATTGATAACCGTCCTAGCTTCTTCGCTCAGATCTTTTAAATGTGTCTGTGACATCTTTGAATTTTTTCGGCGGTTCCAGGTAAATTGATACAGCCAATAAAACAATAGGATGCAGAAGAATCTCGCCTGTAACCAATCAGAAAAGACATTACGTGGTTCGGTACAATATTGATGCAAGGGGACGTAATCTATCTATGCCTCGTGGAAACAGAATATGCGGTTGCCGAATTTGCAATTACAAGCACGCACCGATTAGTAGCCATGTCATTCAAATTCATCTACAAAAATATGGCAGAGAAGACGTCATTGGAAGTGCCAGCGAGAATTCATCGCCATGCAAGTCAACAACAGACAGTGTCATTCTCAGACACGACAGGTATGGACTATGCCTATGGTGTACAGCTCCATAAAATCCCAGCCTAGAATAAGAAATAGTTTCTGTCTGAAAAGTACAGGCGACCTTTTAAATCTGATATAATCTGCCTGTGCGTTTCTTTTCATCTTACATACATATAATTTTTGTTGGTGAAGGTCGGAAAATTTTACTTTGGAAGTTGACCCAGTTTTCATTCATTATTTGACTTGCCAGTTAGGGACCGTGCACTATTTATCTGAGGGGCGGGGCCGGTGTTAGCTGCGGAACCGTAGCTCTTTATGGTCCTTGTGTTATTTTTTTATTATTGGGGTCCGCAGCTAATCAAAAAATAATACAAGGACCATAAAGAGCTATATGGTTCCGCAGCTAGGCCGGTGTATTTAAAGTCATATTTTTTCGACCAAAAAAAAAGTGAATACCAATCTCTTTGAAAAGAAAAAAAAATGATGCCGCCCAGCTAAACTTGTGAGAAAAAAAGTGTCCGCCTTGCAAGAAAATCAACGATATAAATTACAAAAAATGAGCAGAAATGAGGATTTAAATGGAATTACAGGTCAAAACAATCCATTTCCAAAACGCCCTCACTTTTAGTCAAAATCATGCCCCCACATAAAGAAATCACCCCGTCAAAATGCCCCCACATAAAGAAATCACCCGTCAAAACGCGCCCGTTTTTTTAGGCACCATGTCAAAAACGCCCCCACATAAAAAAATTGACCTATGTCAAAAACGAATTATAGTTAACTCGTACCATTTCAAACTCGTACCTGAGTGCAAACTCGTACCACAGTAAACTCGTACCACTGCAACCTCGTACCAAAATTACAAATATGCACCAACAGAAAAGAAAACATTAATTTATGTCAATCAATATGTGACACTCAAGTAAAATATATATTTGTTTATTATCTTTTGATTTAGCTGTAAGTAAATCTATTTTTCTTTTGATAACGAAAGATTTCTTTCTGAATTACAATATTTTTAAAGACAATTCATAAAACGGTCACATTTTTTATTTTCTTATTTCATCTGCAGAGGCACAATTGTGGATAATTTTAGCAAACACGGTACGAGTTTGCATTGGTACGACTTTGAATTGGTATGAGTTTGCAGTGGTACGAGTTGACAATGGCACGAGTTTGCAAATTTTGGTACGAGTTGACATGGTATGAGTTGTCATTGGTACGAGTTAACTTGTATTTTGGGGCATTTGAATGGTTTTACAAAGTGGGGGCGTTTTTGACCTATCATGATATATTTATGTTTTTGACATAGGTCAATTTTTTTTTGTGGTAACGTTTTAACAAAGAAATGGGGGCGTTTTTGACATAGGTCAATTTTTTTAAATAAGGGGGGCGTTTTTGACATGGTGATAAAAATATGGGGGGGGGGCGTTTTGACCGGGGTGATTATTTATGTGGGGGTGGTTTGGCAAGAAATGGGGCATTTTGACTTGGATTCGATTTAAACAATACCATATACATGTATACAAGTATGCAATAAAAGCAATGTTTTTTTTTCTCTTTTCACAAATCACTGAAAACATTGCATCTTTAGTTTCTTTAAAATTATACTTAAATTCATCTCACATGTTATTAAAACAGTGAACAGAACACATAAGATGACTGAAATATAATCAGTAAATTTTATTAAAACTATGAATAACAAGTATGAAATCTCAAATTTCTTCAAACCTTTTCTTAAATTTATCTCAAGTGTTACTCAAATAGTGACACGAATATATGAGATCACTAAAATAAAAAACATCAAAATTTAGCTCAAGAAAAAAATTTCTATATCATAACTGTTGGGAAAAAAGTAAAAACTTACCAAACAATCGATCAGTATTGCAAGTATCAAATGTTAATTTCATCTCAATCCAACAGAACATATTAGATGACTAAAAAACTAAACAATTATCAAAATTGGACATTTAATTTTGAAAGAAAAAGTTTTTCTTACTATTACCTGAATGTTTCAACTAGGACGAGTATACATTTTGTGTCTAATTTGTATACAATTTTACTTTTCTTCAAAAATTAACTTAAATTCATTAAAAAATATTTATACCGATAATCTTTAAATTGACCAAAAATGTTGCTTTTTCCCAATAAATGTAATAAAAGTTGCACCCCGCCATGATACTATTTAGAAAAAGGTTTGACCCCGCCAAATCTGTCTAAAGAAAATGTTTATGCCCCATCCCTGATTGCACCGGCCCTGTCTCCCAGATAAATATTGCATGATCCCTTGTAGTAACTGGATCCAATTCGGACCACTTTTTATAAACGAGGTGTTAATCCTTTATCTTGAACTTCCAACCAATTTTGAAAATTTAAACAGTTCTGAATTAGAATCTGCTTCAAATTCTTATTACATGTCACCATAAAATATGAAGCAAAACGAGATTGTCACCTGTTTGAAAAGTAACGTAACATTACACTTTTGAAAATACTGTCAGTTGGGTTGTAGGGTACAAGATTACCTGAGATTTCATACTCATAGATTGATTCCTTTGTAAATTATATATCATTATGCGATGTGCAGGAAAAAACTAGACGAAGATGACAATCACAACAGATACCCCAACCGATAGGCGATCTTGTAAAAGGTCGGTGGGTATATAGGATTCCTCTTGTTCGTTCGTCTGTCACACTCTCAGTTTCCAGATGATAATTCAAGTTTGTTTGATAGACACATTTCGGCTTTTGCAACATTGGTACTTAGGCCTAACTAAATTAATTCTACGTTTAACGTCAACCAGGTGCATAGATTTTTTGGAATTTTCAGAAATAAAAAAACAAACAATATCGGTAGTTTTTATAATAGTATCAAAATCTTTAAAAGAGGAGTCGGAAGGTCTTTTTGGTTTACTGCTGGAACTTCTTGTTTTGACAGATAGATTTGAAAAAATTAAACAGGGTGTGAAAGAATTTGCCCAAATTGATGACACAATATGATCAGATAGGTGATTGGCCACTTTTAGTTGAGTGACATTTCTAGTCGAATGAAGATTTTGTTTGTTTTTTTCTTCCTCCCTCCCTCATTGGTTTTCACTTTATGACCTGACGTTAAACGTAGAATTAATTTAGTATGGCCTTATAATAAAACACAGGTTGATTTTCACAGAATTGCATTTACCGTTCATGAGTTATGCCCCTTGAAAACCTGAAAAAAGCCAAATTTTATGGTTTCCGGATGATATTTCAAGTTTTGTTTGACGCTCCGGTGCTGCTTCTATAATTTTGGAACAACAGTATTATTATATTGTTGATGAAATACAAGTCAAGTTCTTTTATCACCGTAATTGCATTTACCGTTCATGAGTTATGTCCTTTGAAAATAAAAAAAAATGCAGAATTTTATAATTTCCAGATGATATTTTAAGTTTTGTTTTAATTTACGGACATGCTTATATAAATAATTTTTATACGCCCGTCTTAGACGGGACGTATTATGGTATACCGTAGTCCGTCCGTCCATCCGTCCGTATGTCAACACTTTGTATGATAACTCAAAATTGCTTTAACCAATTCTCATGAAATTTTAACACAACATTAGGATTGTCATTCCAGAGTTATGGGACTTTATTCTTGGAAAATTGGACATTTTCTCAAATGTTGTACAATAACAACTTTGCTGTTATACTTTTTCCTGAAATTTTATCACAGGGCTAGAATTGCTCAAAGTAAGCTCCCTTTCAATTTTCACAATTTTCACTTTTGTCATTCCAGAGTTATCAGACTTTATTCATGGAAAATTGGACATTTTGTACAATAAATTAACTTTTCCTGAAATTTTATCACTGGGCTTAAATGGATCAAAGTAAGCTCCCTTTCAATTTTCATGATTTTCACTTTTGTCATTCCAGATTTATCAGACTATTCATAGAAAATTGGACATTTTGTCAAATATTATACAATAACTCAACTTTGCTGTGATACATTTTTCTGAAATTTTATCACGGGTTAGAATTGATCTTATTAGGCTTGATCCTTTTTGATATTGACGATTTTCACTTTTGTTGTTCTAGAGTTATGGAACTTTATTCATGGAATTTGCACGTTTCCTCAAATTTACATAACACAAGTGTGCTGTGATACTTTTTCGACCAGTTGGCCTGGGACTTTGTGCTGTGATAAATTTTTGACCAACTGGCCTGGGATTTTGTGCATACAAAATTTGTACACACTGATAGGATTGATGCTCACTTTTGATCAAGTCTGAGGAATTGTTATGCAGTGCAAGATTGATTTCCTGATTAACTACTGATGGGCGTATCTTGCGCCCATGGCGCAGCACCTCAGTTGAACAACTGTATTGGTGAGAAAATAGAGGTCAAGTTCTGAACTGTTCACGATTTATGGTCCTGAAAATAGGACATAGATGCGTCCCATAGGCAATGTGCAAAATTTTGCAAAAAATCTTTCATGCACTATAGTCCTTGCGTATTGTGAGAATTCGAAGACCAAGTGTCATGTACCAAAATGTGATCACGATAACTGTGACTTTATGAGATTTACATTTATGTGAAACAAAATGCACCTTTTGTCAACTTTTGTAACAGTTTTTCATTTGTCTCTTTCAGTTCTGATGGCAATTTGTACAGTTCTGATGACAACGGGAGTGATGTATGCTCAGACAATAACCATGATTACATTGATTCAACACCTGACAAACATTGCGAAGAAGATTTTTACAGTGAACCAAGCGATAGTGAATCCAGTGAGGATGAGACTGAATCCAGCAATACTTTGCCATGGTCTTTCAAATATGATAAATACCTATACAACACCGGCATAGCGGTGGAAAAATTACCGAACTCGAACATTACTTTACTGCAATGGCTAGCAATGAATTTTTACCTTTTTACTTCGCACCCATCAACAAGCAAACAATCTTTCAGTGAAAATATTAAACTTCAAAAGGTTTTACAGCAAGATTTGACACATGAGGAACTCTTTTGGGAACATCAATTTGGTCGGAATTATACCAGGTCAAGGCAGGTCAGAAGCCACATCTTTAGAAGCTTATGTTGAAGTACTTGTGGATGAAATGCTATATTTGACTGAATGTAAGGCATATAGTGAGTACCATAATGGCCCTGTTGACGTAAAGCTTAAGCTGTTGTTGTATATTTTAGATTATCCCGGTCTAAGTAAACTTTTTAATCAGCATGGTAGTGGCAGTCTGAGTGGGTGTCACTGGTGTCTTATTCGAGGGATCCGGTGTAATCATTTGGAGAAGGTAATATATGTATCAAACAGGTCATTCCTGCAACCAAATGATCAGATCAGGGATGATAATCTACATTTCATACCTAAATATAGTGATTACTCAAATCGTCCAAACTCCCGTATTCAAATTGAAGAAACTTCATATCGTGAGGCCTTCAAAAATACAAAGAATAAAACACAAGCTGCTGTTGTTGCCACAGCCACAGGCTGTAAAAGTACTTATATATTGGCTAATCTTCCAGACCACAATAGACTACAAGAAAGTCAGCCTGATGCATGTCATACAATAAAAGATGTTATACAAAATGTTGTAAATTTAATTACCTGTAGGAAGATAAATTTGGGCAAGATTTTATTGAGTGAAAAAAAGAGAGGTAGATTACATTTAACGACACCAAGGAATGTTGATATTAATGATGAAATACAACCAGCTGCTTCACGAAAGAAACGAAAATCTGATGCTTTATGTGATGATGATGAACAAACTTCATATGCATATCCATTTCTGTTAACGAAAGAGGAACTGCTTATAGCAGATGAAAGAGCTAAAAGTATTCGTGTACCATTAGGCTTTGGCTTAAAAGTTTTACCATTTTTCACCAAACCTGGATCTCTCAAGTCACATGACTGGAAGCAAATTGGTACGCAGGGAGTACTGAAATATTGTTTGAAAGGCACACTGTCTGATCAGTGTAGACATACTCTGTATAGTCTTTTAGACAGCATATCTGAATTATGCAAAGAAAGCCAAAACTTAGATGAGCTGGATGAAATTGAAGTGAAATTAAATAGAGCTCTGGCTTGCTTAGAACGTGATTTTCCACTGTCATTGCAAAATATTACAACACATATATTACATCATATACCAGCATCAGTAAAATTGTTTGGTCCTGTCTATGGTACATGGATGTATGTATTTGAGCGTTTCAACTCATGGATATGCAAGAGAGCATTAAATATGCGATATCCGGAAGCAACAGCAATCGAAACATTTTTGATATATGATTGGTGCAATTTTATGGTGGCTACAGAGCGTATTCCCTCCGATCATCAGCTGAACCAAAATTTTAACTTTGAACATGTTGAGTGGGAAGATAATACGGAGTCAGAAAACAACTGTAGCAATGTGATTGGTTGTTCAAAAGAAAAACCGACAAGTAAAACATTTTTTCCTAAAAAAAGGGACTTGGCAATTATTCATCATCTTTGTAAAGAGGTGTGTAGTAGTGATCAGGAGAACTGCATGTTGTTCAAACAATATGTTCACAATAAGGAACATCCAACAACAAAACGAATTTTGACTTATAAATGTGCATCAGCTGAACTAGGACTTCAGTCAGCCAAAACATTGTCATCATATGTTTGTGTAGAATTCGAAAGGGGAAGTCAACTACAAAAAGTAACATCTGGAAAATTTGTGGCATTTGGACAAATACAGTATTTCATTGAACACAAAAACAAATCTGCAAATGAAACTACCAGTATTGCAAATGTGAAATGGTTTGATACTGTGCTATTTGATTTTGAGGATACACATTTGTGGAAGGCAAAGTTACCTTGGTCAACAAGTCCAAAATGTTCATATGTATTGGTGAAAGACTTGTCACCACCATTGGTTACAGCTGTTGAAAAGAACGAGTGGCTTTGGTTTTGCAACAGTGGAAAACTTCCATATATTTGTAATGATAATCAACATGTTTAAATTTAAAACAAATTGCTGGCTTAATTAATTTTAAAATGTGCATTTAAATGGTCCTATGCCTTGCATCCATGGGTCATGACATACAATTATGTTGGTTTGCCCTTCTGCGACCGAGCCACCTAAAATATCCCCAACGCAAAAATTGTTATTTTCTTCTAATTTTAGCCCATTTTCTTTACAAAACATAATTTTTTTTTTTTTTTTTTCAAAAAATTTCCACCTACTTATACCCTTACAAAGAAGGCTGAGTCACTGGAGGGCAAACAAACATATTGATATGCTTGGGCTGGTCCTCACAAATTTTTAGATGTCATCATCAGGTTAACCTTGTATAACTTTTTGTCAAATCTTCATGAAACGTACTATTCATGTGATAGCCTATGGTGAGAGGAAGAGGCCTAATTATTTTGAGGTCAAAGGTCAAGGTGATTGTTACTATTTTTTAGAATTTTAGGTCTTGGTATAGAACTTGAGTTTCATTCATTAAATCTTCACCAAATTTAATAGGTCAGCTGAAGCATATTGGACAGCAAATGACTCCTATAAAATTTGGGGTCAAGGTCACCACACCACCAGGTTAAAGTTGTTATAAAAGGTTTTTTTATATATTACTTTGTGATATGGTTAATAGAATACTCATGAAACTTGGTCAGGTGATACTGCTGGGGACGACAAGCATTCCTACTAATTTTGAGGTCAAAAGGTCAGAGGTCACTATTGCTCGCTTTTATAGAATTTTCACCTATAAATTAAGTTCTGTCTATCTGATCTTTACCAAACTTGGACTAGATGAGCATATATATCCTGCATGTCACATCCCGATTCATTAATATTAATGCCATGGCCACTCATTTGCAATTGATGAACAAATGAGGCCAAATATTAAAAAATACATGTTTTTCCCCTAACATACTGGAAAAAATTAGGGTTGGTAGGTAGGCAAAAGTTTTTATTTTATTTTCAAGTTTATACCTAGGTTATACAGAGGACACATCTTGTCTTTATAGTCCTGGTTTCAAAATGGCCAAAAAAAATAGGGTAGGCACAAAAAAATACGGTTGGTAGGGTTAGCGGAAACACTGGTATTTATATTTTTTGCCTGATTGTGTCCTGCTACCAAGTGTGGTCGTATGATATCTATCCGTGATTTGTCATGAATGGTCTCCAACTGTATATATACGTAGATGAGAATACATATTTAATGAGTGGTGGTGATTATTAAAAACATAACACTGACAAGGCAATAATCAAAAATATAATTTTAATTATACAACAACAGAGAATTGATAATATACATGATATATTGAACAGAACCAAAACAATTCAAGCATTAACAAAACAAATATCTGTACATAGACTTGAGTTGCAGTTACGCACATGTTCTGATGGGGGTAATCATTTAATCTGATATACTATACGTACTATCAAGAAGTTAAAAGGGGCATGATCACATACAGATGGAGACAATGTTGGCTTGCAGCTGCTATTATACATGTATCATCAACATATATACCAGATATACTGTAAGAATTTTTTTTCAAGAATTTTCACTGTAAATTTCTGCTTCTGTCATGTCTGTGAGTTATATGTGAAGCTACTATACTATAAAATCCAATATATGTACATCAATGCAAGTCCAAATATTTGGTACCAAATTAAATGAGTACAAAACTACAAAATCTGAAATTTATAAAACCAACACAAATTGGCATATTCAAGACAGTGCCCCCACCATCAAACAATAAACGGAAATCAGCTGTCCTAATTGTTGGTGTAAGCTAGGACTGACTACATAAAATTGTGTTAAAATTCATGGTTTGGAATATTTATGATGGTCATTAATTAATAATTGTATTAACAGGAAATAATTTAATGGCCATCATTCCAGAATTAATGGCAATTAAATGTTTAAGTTAGAAATTTTATTGAATTGGACACATTTAATGGCCATTACTATACATGTTGCTTTTTAAAAGCTAATCATATCTACAATTAATGGCCATTAAATGTTCACGCTGGAGACCAACATGATGCACATTCCTTTAATGGCCATCATATTATATGTGTAAGTAATTAATTGGCATTAAATTACCATTAAATTTTTTTCATTACAAAAAATAATGGCCATGATATAAGAACAGGTTTTGGTAAAGTTATAATAATGGCTTTTTAATGGCATCATTAACTAGAATGGCTTGATTTAATGGCAATTAAGTAGGGTTATAATGGGTTTTTTCTGAACCCATTAAAAATTTCATTACAAATTTTGATAGGGCTTTTAATGGGTTAATGGGATTTTAACAGGATTTTAATGGGAATGTAATGGGTTGACGTTGCAGTAGTGCCAGAAGGGACTGCTTTTATGAGTTGCCAATCAGGTAGCCCCATAGAAAATTATTTTAAAATTCCACTGGAATACCAGTGGTATTCCACTGGAATAACAGTGGCATTCCAGTGGAAAATCCATTGTTTTCCAGTGGAATCCAGCGGTAAAAATTGTCTGGACTTCAGTGGAAGTCCACTGGAATCCAGTGGTACTTCCATGTGAATCCAGTGGTAATTCCAGTTGAAAACTCCAGTGGAACACCACTGGATTCCACTGAAATTACCACTGGAAATACCACTGGATTCCACTGAATTCCAATGGAAATAACACTGGATTCCATTGAATTCCAGACAATTTTTACCGCTGGAATCCACTGGAATTACCAATGTATTCCACTGGAATTACCACTGGATTCCACTGAGAAGCATGATATTTTTTTTATATCTTGTGCATACCAGTAAATGTTTTCTTTTTTGTTTCTCGGGTTAGCAGCAGTTTTTATGGTTTAACTTTGAATTTGCATATCTTTTTAGTTTTATAATTGCATATGAACCATGTATGTAATTGACCAATGCATGCATGCTCTAACTCACAGTGATAAGCCAGACGTCTTTATGGAAAATTTACACCATTTAATCCATCAACAATAAATGTAATACATGTACTGAAAGAACAAAAATGAAAACGTGTGAATTGACATTTAATATAAATTGAAACACCCTTTACAGTAACAATTTTTTACGGAGTTTTCTTATTTTGTCATTCAACACTAGAGTTATTTTCCCCCACTCCTGATCCATGGTGTCTTTTGTTGTTGGGAATCTACTAAATATTTCACCTGAAATAAAAAAAGGTAAACAATTATTTCATAACATATAGGTAATCAACTATTAGGAAGTTCACCTCGTTCTTAATTGTTATAAGATTCAGCTTTTCAATCAAATGGAAATGCAGGTCACAGTGACCTAATGTTGTGTTGATGCTGACTTGCGTTCCTTAACCCTTTATCTACTACAGCTGTACTGCTGAATCACTACTCTATTTTTATCTCTAATCAAGCACTGATGCTGGTTTCCAGGGTGAATACTACAGCATCAAAATGGCTGACTGCATAAACTCTAGATATTTACCTGTTGTTTTTAAAATGGATATTTTCATTATTTGTTAACCAATTTTGATGAAATAAATTGTATTATTACCTTGAAATAAGATTTTGTAACATAAATCCAGTGTAATATCCAATGGAAAATAAACATATATCCAAAATATACATATATTTATTAATTATTTACATATCACAGTTGGAACATTTTGGCTTTTCAGTCATTTATTAAGTCCATTGTTGAGTATGGTAACGTTCAAAGCAGTCATTATCTACACATAAATTAATTTTACACTGTTTACAGCCCAAAAAAACCTCATGTCTTCTCCCATCCTTTGCACATTGACGACAACGTCCTCTCTTTTCTAAACGTCCGGGCCAATGTCTTTGACCATCAACATCGATGTTTACTAATGATTTCCTTTTCCTAGTTCCTTTGTATCCAGCAATCATTTGTTTTGCAAGGTTCATTCTAAAGTCAAGTTGCCTCACAGGTTTATTTTTGCCTGATTTAGTTTTCTGCTGATGGTTTTTCGACTCCTTGAAACATACGAGTGCATTGCAAACGGCAGTGTCAACAAGAAACCAGAAAATATATTTCCACCATTTCTTCGCTTTACGGCAAGTGGAATATTGCATTCTATTTTGGTCAGCAATATCTACTCCTCCTTTGTTTTTTGAATAAGTATCTGCTACTTTAGGACACCTGACTTCCTTTCTCCTCCCATCTTTTTCGCGTCGCGTAACATTACCCAATTCTCTTGGATCCATGTTATTGAAAAGAATATGAACAATCTTCCTGTCCTTCCAGGCGACACAAATCATAGTGTCCTTCTGCATAGTTTTCATATCTCCTTGATTTTTAAGATTCAGCTGTTTAGTGTTTTTAAGTTTTTCTGGGAGTCCTTTTCTGTTACTTCGCACGGTACCACAACAGTATATTCCGTCCTTCAGTAAATCCTCAAAAAGTTTCGGACTAGAAAAATAATTGTCCATGTAAACATGATGATTTTTGTTCTTTATTGCACTTGTCAGATCTTTGATTACTCTTCCACCTAGTCCCTCCTCTGAAACACGGCCTCTTTGTCCCTCTGGCTTTCCTACATATATCTGAAATTCATGAACGTATCCGGTTTGTGGATGGGCACGTTCCCACACTTTAACACCAAATTTAGTAGGCTTTGCAGGCAAGTATTGTTTAAAACTAAGTCTACCTTTATATGCTATCATCCCTTCATCTATGGATTGATTTTTGGGTGGGTTATAATTTTCCAGGCATTTTTGAAGCACAGTGTCATAAGCTGGCCTTACATGGCAAAGTTTGTCATGTCCAGGTTGCCTACGAGGAGGATTGTTTCTCGTATCATTCAGGTGAAAATATTTACACAGTCTTTCAAATCTTTCTCGTGGCATGATGTCACTGATTCCTGGAACCCCAAAAAATGTTGAAGATCCCCATGCAATGGAATATTTAGGCACTTGCATGATGCTAAAAATCATAAACACTCCAAGAAAAGCCCACATTTCTGTCACGTTTGTTTCAGTCCATTTTGCATCTGGCTTTTCCTCTATCATTCTTTTAGCGTAATTGTTAGTTTCTGTCACCAACATTTCCACAAGATTCTCCGGGAAAAACTTAAGGAAAAAATCCTTTTCATTGCTTAATGGACCAAGCTCAAATGAAGCCCCGGTCGGTGAATCAAAAGGATTAATTGTAAAGGCACGGAGATTTTCGCTCCACGTGTTTCTGTCCTCAGACTCCGGTTCCTCGTCCGATTGTTCACTTGACTCGGGAGTTGAAACTGGACTCACACTAATATCCGAGCCTATTTCGTAATTTGGATCGAGATCATCGTCTATATCACTTGGGGAAAATCCCTCAAATTCGCTTAGGTCTGAATCGGATTCCATTTGACTGTTTACATTTTCCATGTGAATTCATTCATACTTTTAATCCTTTGTTCTGTTCTAAAATTATATCGTGACGTATCGTGTTTGGTATCAAATAAAAGCTTTTTCTTTTTTCTGATTGGAAATTAAATTTAGAAAATTATAGGAATTTCCATTTCCAACCAATCAGCGCTTGTTTTACAACACCCTTTCGGCCGCATATATGCGTCACCAGGTAAATACAACATGGCGGATAAAACGCTTATACGCGGCATCGGGATTACGATAACAGTTATCTTGGACGCATAGGTGCGTCACTGGGATTATAAGGGTATTTTTAACTGACGCATATAGGCGTCACTAGTAGATAAAGGGTTAATGCACCGATGATTCGATATACAAGGTTTGATAATGTATGCCACAATGACCAACTTTTGCCTGGATGCTGACATTCAAAGGTATACCCCTTTAATGTTTTTATGCTATTGTATGGAATCTGTGTTCCCATATTTTATAATTTATATTTCGTTAGGCCACTCCAAATCAATTCATCTTTTGTCTGACATTTTTGTCAAAAACAAGGTGCGAGCACGCAATAATTTTTTCTCACGAATCTTTATTCCCATAGTGCAGCTGGATGAAGCAGAATTTCCATAAAGTCGTGTGGGCCCTGTCTGAAACAAATCCCACCATAATTGACCCAATCTTGAGGCTGCATATAAAATTTCAGAACCCTAGCTACCATTAATATTTTCTGAGAAAACTGTTACCAAAATTTACATTATACAATTGTCCCTATGGCACATGTATGGGAGAAAGAATGTCGTAAAACAGGAAGTAGATGTCCGACAGACCAGATAACAAATCCCACCCTATAGGACTAGCTCTCACCTGAGGGAGCATACTAAATTTGTGACCCTTCATTATTACTAGATTACTCATGGCGGGTCCATGATGACTTGTGTGGAAGTGACCACTTCCCAGTTATTTTGGAAAACCTCTTTCCTTCACCTTCTGAGAGAGTTGCTCGCTGGAAATTTGACAAAGCTAATTGGTCTTTGTTCGAGCAACTCTGTCGCAATGAACTTAGAACAGATAATTTTTGTAATGTTAGCGACCCAATCCTTAAATTTACTGAAAAGTTAGCATCGATAGCTGAGAGAA
Organism: Mytilisepta virgata; assembly: GCA_028015205.1. NCBI lineage: Eukaryota > Metazoa > Mollusca > Bivalvia > Mytilida > Mytilidae > Mytilisepta > Mytilisepta virgata. The sequence continues at coordinate 60,204,877 of CM051515.1, read as the reverse complement.
CCATTCCTAAAACCTCGACAAATCCAAAACAACCAAGCAAACCCTGGTTTGACGACGACTGTGAGGAAGCAAAGAAAAACAGGAAAAAGTCTGAACGACGGTTCAACGTGAATCCAACCTCTGACAATCTCAGTAATGTTCGTATATTTCGTGCTAAAGCACGTCGGACATTTAAACAAAAGAGGCGCAAGTCTTGGCAAAACTTCGTCTCTAAAATAAACTCTCATACACCTATGAATAAAGTCTGGAATTTTGTACAAAAAATTAACGGTAAAAACAGAAAGACCAATCTTCACCATTTAAAAGATGGCCAAACTCTTTTGACTTCAGAAAATGACATCTCGAATAAACTCGGTGAAACCTTCTCAAAACATTCTTCTTCTCTAAACTATTCCCAGGAATTTCAAAGGATTAAAAACCGAACTGAGAAAAATAAACTCAATTTTAAATCAAATAATTTAGAAGATTACAACCGCCCTTTCTGTTTGGATGAGCTGAAAATTTCCCTGTCGAAAGCCCATGACACAGCATGTGGCCCAGATGATATTCACTATCAACTTTTGAAACATCTTCCTGACACTTCTCTTAAAACACTTTTAGATCTTCTTAATAATGTATGGGAAACTGGTGACTTGCCTTCAATTTGGAAACTTGCCACAGTTATCCCTATTCCAAAACCTGGGAAGGATCATTTTGAACCGTCGAATTATCGGCCAATTGCCCTCACAAGTTGCGTTTGTAAGACAATGGAACGGATGATCAACGACCGCCTTGTTTGGTTCCTTGAGGCGAATGGCCTCCTGTCCAATATACAGTGTGGGTTCCGACAAGGCAGAAGCACGTTGGATCATCTTGTTCGTCTCGAATCCTTTATACGCAACGGGTTTGCTAGAGGTGAACATGTGGTGTCCGTCTTTTTCGATCTGGAAAAAGCCTACGACACCACATGGAAATATGGCATATTAAAAGACTTAAATGATATGGGGTTGAAAGGTAGGTTACCTACCTTCATTGAAAATTTTCTTTCAGACAGACAGTTCAAGGTAAAGGTTAACACGACTATGTCTGACCCTTTTGAACAGGAGATGGGTGTTCCTCAGGGAAGTATCCTCTCCGTCACTTTATTTAGTATAAAAATAAACAGTCTAGCTAAAACATTAAAACAAAATGTTGAAGGCTCTCTCTATGTAGATGACTTTTTGATATGTTATAGGGCTAAAAATATGAACAATATTGAAAGACAACTACAGCTGTCTTTAAATAAAATTGAAAAATGGGCTATGGAAAATGGTTTTAAAACTCCAAAACAGTATGTATGCATTTTTGCAATGAACGAAAACTGCATTTGGACCCCGAACTAAAAATTTATAATTCTCCAATTAAAGTCGTCAAAGAAGCAAAATTTCTAGGTATTCTGTTTGACAATAAACTTACCTTTCTACCCCATATCAAAATGCTTGAAAGCATTGGATATTTTAAAAGTTGTTTCGAGCACTGACTGGGGTGCTGATAAAAACATATTGTTAAATTTATATCGATCGCTTGTACGATCAAAACTTGATTATGGTTCCATTATATATGGATCTGCTCGCAAATCCTACATACAAATTTTATATACTGTTCACCACCAAGGCCTACGGTTGGCCTTGGGGGCGTTCAGAACTTCTGTGGAGAGTTTATATGTAGAGGCGAACGAGCCGTCTCTTTATAACCGTAGGATAAAACTTGGTTTACAATACTTAACCAAGCTAAAAGCATATCCTTCAAATCCTGCCTATGACTGTGTTTTCAAACCTCTCTATGAGGACATATTTGAACAACATGAAAATAAAATTCCTTCGTTTGGTATCCGGATGAAACCACATATTTCTGGTTCTAACATCAACCTTGATGAAATTGCCCCCATTAATATACCTCAATCACCACCTTGGCTTGTACCCAAACCTATGTTTATTTTTGACCTAAGAAAACATAAAAAGTCCGAAACAAACCCTATTATTATTCAACAAGACTTTGCTGAAATAAAATCAAAGTTTGAATTTCATGATTCTATTTATGAGTCATTCTCAAAAGATGTCAAAATTCAAAAATTGAAAAACAAAATTAGAGATAGTGAGTTTATTCAAATGTAAAGTTACATTTTGTATTATAGGCATATTGGCTATACAAAAATACTAAAATGAAAGCTTAATGCTAAATATTTAATTATTTTTTTTAAAAAAACATACAAAGCCTGTTCAACAATTTTCCGTCCTGTAACAGGTTTTCAAAATTAAAAATTGGAACATTTTAATTTCTTTTTTAATTGTGTTTTCAGTTGAATTGCTTGTTAACAATGTCTTCTAATTTGACAAGTGAAAAAAAGGCAGTTTAAAATCATCCAAAGGAAAAAATATACGACTTCTTTGAGAATTTTGACAAAAAATGCATTTTAAAATTTTTTATTTCAAATTCATAAAAGATTGTCATATGTTTAATAAGAAATAACAACACAAATACATTGTCTATTTCTTATTGTTTATTGAAATGTACAATCATCTCTTGAAATGCTGATTGTATTTGGCATTTTTGTAAAAAAAACAATGTGTTACGGGATGGAAAATTTTGTTATGGGACAGAACAGATTGTTACAGGACAGAAATTGTGTTCAAAAATCCATATGTTCTTGTTGATTTACTCTGATTTATTAATTTCAATAGAAGATAAAAGAGCTGATATATATCCAGATTGCTGTATTATTAAATTTTAGTGGGAAAATGTCAGTCTTTATTTGAATCTAAAAATGAAATGAAATCTGTGTTACAGGATGGAGAATTTCGTTACAGGATTGAATATGTATTTTCAAGGAAATGCTTGTATACAGTTGATAAGTAATATGAATATTCCTGCTGAAGTTTTAATCTACATGTCCAGAAATTTTCTTTTGATACATAAAAAATGGCTTGGTAATGATCATTTGAAGCTCATTTTGCGTTACAGTATGGAACTTTTGTTACTGGACGGAAAAGTCTTGTTACGGAAGAGATAGTAAAAAAACACTACAATTTAGAATTCTGTTTACAATCTGGTATCCTCTATTTCATCTTGAATTGATTTCCAAATTTCATCATCCACTTTGAAATGAGAAAATGAAGATTCAATTCTTGTTGGCTCTGGAATAACAGCTAACACATTATCAAAGTCGTACCAACATACATCTTTCAATTTCTTGGGCCAGTAAAAACAATTTTGACCCTTTTTCCCTAAGCGACGCATACACTGAACGTACAATTTAGATTTACCTGCCTTTAATACCAGTCCAGGATAGGCAGCATTTTTATACCAAACAACTACATGCAACCCGACACACTTTGCAGACTTTGGTAAATTTTTCCATTCTTTTGCTTTTGGCACCATACCTTGTTCTTTTTCCACTGAACTTTCACCTAGACTTTGACTCTCCTTCCCTATTCCTTCGCACATCTTCTGAACATCATTTAAATTTCTAACAACCTTCTTGTCAACTTTCTTCAACTCTTTGTCCCCATCCTCCCTCTCTTCTTCTCTTTCATCTGACTCAGAACCTCTATCGTCATCTTTCTTCTCTCCTTTGATATATTCATACTCATGCTTTACAATCTCTTGATCTCCCTCTCTTTTGTCAGCTGTTCTCTCTTCAATCTTATTTATTGTTACTTGATTCTCTAAAATTTCATCTACATTAAGATTAACTTCTTCACTCATTTGGCTGTCTACTATCTCACTGTGGTCATTCTTCTGGTAACCACTTTCACCATCCTCAATATCAACTCTTTCTACTGGCTCTTTCCCACCTTCAGTTTCTACAGCATTGGTCATACAAACAAACTTTTTGATCCCTTCTTCCATTTTTTCCTTCATTTCTATACTATCCTCTTCAATTTCTACTACCTCTTTCATTTCAATATCATGATCATTGGATAACTCTGAACCATTATTTTCTACATTGATGACAACATTATTTGTACATGCATATTGATGATCAATAGGTACAACAACAACAAAATGATTTGGTACCCAATGTTCAGGTGTCATGTCTCTATGTCTGTTACTAGTCCAAAGAATATATACGGGGGTGTTACTTGTTCCTGGTGCAGTCTCTCTAGGTATTATCATCCTGTTTAGATCTAGTCTTACATTGGGATTGCCCATCTTTGGATATACTGAAAATATCGGCACTTTTAATACGCTTGATAAGGCATGTATTTGCCATATTCCCATATAAGATTTGTCCAGTCTTATTTTCATAACCTCCAGTTCATAGATACTTTGAATCATGTTTTGAGTTAAAACTACTCCAGGTATGTACATGTCTGAATACTGTGCATAAATCTTTGGTAAATTTTTTGCTTTAGAGACAATTCCTTTCTGAAGGAAGTCTGAATTCAAATAAAGTTCTTCATTGCAGACCAGTTCTATGACAATTCTTGTTCTAATTTCATCTGCATGATCTTGGGATCCAAAGGCAAATATGCTACCACAAGAGGGAAGGCAATTCCCATCAGCTGGAACATGGCACGGATAAAGAGCTCTTAAATCTGGGACATCATTAGGATAGACATCCATTGCATTAGCGTCCACTTCCAAACTGTGTGTCATAATACTAACTTCTCTTGAAACTGAATCAAAAGGTGGCAAAGATGGAGCAATCATTTTACACTTGGCGCTAAGTTGTTTAAATGATCTGCACGCTTTCAGGTCTTTGAGAAGGTTTGAATAGTCTGTCACCTCAGTTGCTATAGGTGCTTCTCGTACAGGTGCATTTCTATTTCGTTTTGTAGATTGTGTTTTTTTCTTATGCTGTTTCTTTGTTTTGATTCTGGATTTTGAATTGCCAGGCTTTTCTTTTCTCACATCTGAACAGTTAAGTTCATGGCCTTCACATGTAAGGTCTCCTCTACATGTACAACTAAGATCTCTGTATTGTATTTGGTTGTTTAGGAATATCATTTGATGGAGTTTCATAGTCCCAAGGATTGCTTTCAGTTCAATGGCTTCAAGTTGCTTTTCTTCTTCGAAAATACTTTTTTCGTTTATTAAAAAACATTTTACTTCACTATTTTTCATAGTATGCACAAACTGTTGCGCTGTCATGATGTCTTGCCCATATTTAACCTGCTGGTCTGCATTTCTCTTCAAGGCACCACCAATTGCATCTGGGATTCCCTTTCCGTGCCCAGATTCAAAAAAGTTCCAAGTAACAGTTTCAAAGCCATACTGTTTAGGCTTTTGTGAAGCTAGATGGAAATTTCCCTTTTGTCTACCGTATTTTACGGTGTTTAGGTCGATAGGCCGTATAGGTCGAATTGCTCTTTTTGGGGTAAAAGTTGGGATTCAGTATCAGATAGGTCGAGGCGTCGTATAGGTCGATCGGAGATGAACGACTTCTAGACACAGAAAAACATCGGTAAGTATGGGTAAGTATTAGCTCAGTAACTCTGTATCCATTTTTTTAGACAAACAATAAGTTTCTGAAATAAAAAACCTTGACAACAAATGTAAAATTTGACTTTCCACTCGATTGACATGTGTTTACTCGCCATGTTTTTTCAAACCGGTGAATCATTGCGCAGGTGTGAATAAGAGTTATTGTTCTTTATTTACACTGGGTATACACTGACAATCGATGATATTACAGATTTCATTGGGTATTCAATGAACAGTTGTCTTTAGTGATTAAAAATATTATTATTCTCACATTTCTGAAACTACATTTATTTATAAAAAAAATGCATAAATTATGTTTCCATCCCAATAAAAAACGTATTTTATTCATAGTTGTCCCGAATATTTTTTTTTTTTATTGTTACATGATGCAGTTCCTCCTTGACAAAATCGTAAAAATAAACAACACAAATTCATGTTAAATATATTTTATTTGACTTAATTACATTGTTAATATAAACGGCAGCCATCCCAGCAGTACCATTGCTCCAAAAATCTTTGCCAGCAAGCTCTACAAAAAACAAATCAAATTCTGTGACTATTTTTCTTGCCGGTGGGTATTTTTCCCCAAGACAATTTTCGATTTTGGACACAGATAGGTCGAAACGCCGTATAGGTCGACCAAACAATTTTCTGGGAAAAAAATATCGACCTAAACACCGTAAAATACGGTATACTGGGTTGTAGGTCCATCACTAAAGAACTCTATTGTATCTGTCTCTGGGTGTTCTTTTTTGAGCATTTTCAAGATTGGTTCTAAGTGAGCCCAAATAGCTGCTGGTCCATGATTTAAACTCTCAGACACTGTGCAGAATGATTGTTTGTTAGATTTTGTGAAATAGACACCAGTGTGTAGAGTAATTTGTTTCTTTGATGCCCCAAAATGCATACTTTGTATCTCTGATGACATTTTACATACATAATTTTCAGAAAAGTCTATGTGAATCATGCATTCGTTATCTGCCAAAGACTCCCTTTTGGTCCTGTAGTATGAATACTGGGATTTGATATTTAGTAAGTGCTTCTTGTATTTGGTTAAATGGTCCTCAAATCTATTTATTAGTTCAGAGACTTTGCCTTCTCTAGTTTTTTTCACTGTTAAGGTGACTGTTTTTTCTTCATTTTTTACCAGTCTCTTTTCATTACTTAAAGTCCATTCGAACCAACAGACTTCATTATTTTGCTTCTCATCATTGTATTCCATTCTGTTGGTTTTGCACTTCTCACAATTGTCATACATACATTCCTTGCTTTTGATTTCACAAACAAGACTTTCAATTATTTTATTTGGATCATCTTTTTCAATGACGTTTGCTTTTTTAAGAGCATTACACATAAATTGTGTATTTTCGCACAATTTGGTAAACATGTGTTTCTGTCAGAATCATTTGGGGGGACTACCCAGAATGGTCTCAATCTACAGAATGTGCTGTAGCTTATATTTGTGGGTGTGTCTGCAAGGAATTTCAAATGTAGATTAGCTAAAGTGTCGTTTAGAATTCTACGTTGTTTTTTTATTTTCTTTAAAGTTATTGTCTTCCTTACTCCTGTTGTGATTCTCGAGACATCATCTCTCTCAAAGAAATCCCTGACTGGCTTGCACAGTCTGGTGGAAATGTTGTTTTTCATTCTAAGGTTATTTCTAACATCTATTCCACAAAGGCTGAACGCCATTGTTTTAACATTATATTTCTTTAAAACAGATCCTGACAACAGTGAAGCCAATGTCCTTTTATTCTTCTTGTCCATTTTTTGATAATTAATTTTCATCTGATGTAACATGGCATTGTGGAAAACTAATGTCTTCTTCACATGCTTTTTGGAACAATCTCTTAGAAGTTTTCTTGTTTTGGTCCTGGGTGTGTCAGGAAGTGATTGGTTCTTCTTCTCAGTGGATCTAACCCATCTTTTTCTATACATTTCTGTTTTCTTTTTCTGTAGAGCTAGCTGATTTCGAAGCAGCTGGTTATCTCTATAGCATTTAGCAACTTCTTTATTTTTCTTTTTAATGCTCTGGATTTTTTGTCGTGATGGCTGTGATGGAGATGGTGTTGTTTTATCTGGCGTATCAATTTTTACTACAGTGGTCTTCTTTTTTGCAGCAGTTCTTCTCTTTTCATTTCTCCATTTTTTCTTTGCTGCTCTATGCTCTCTCGTAGTCATCTCTGCAACACATTTTCTTTTACCAAGTTGTTTATTTTTTTGATATCTTTCTGCTTCCTTCTTCAAATAATCTGCTCTCTTTGCAGGATTCTTGTCTCGATTCTGACGAAATTTTCTCTGTCTTTCTGCATTTGACATTCCCATTGTGACCTGCAATTACAAAAACATTGATTTTGACATACAGTTGTTTACAAAGTTATTAATATAATATAACTTTGCAATTTGTAGTCATTTGTAAAAAAACAGTTAATGTTCTATCCTGTAACACATTTTTTCCATCCTGTAACGACTTTGAAAGAACATCTGGAATTCTATGATTCCTATAAATAAAACTGCTGAATTTTATTATTTATTAAGTTAATTTTTGTAGAAAGAAAGAAAATCACCCGTTTAAAATACAAAATTTGTCCTATTTAAAAGAATTATTGAAAAAAATCTGTGCTGTAACACTAATTATCCATCCTGTAACAAATTCAGTAATTTGTCTACACATAATTATAGAAGGCATTATTTTGTTATTTTAACATTCCTGAAACTAGTAGAAATGTTGAGGTCAAATTTGCAATATAGCATGAAATCAGTGTGTATGTGATGGTGTGTTAAACATTATTTTAGTAAATAAATTTTCTGTACTGTAACAATGCATGTTCCATCCCGTAACAAATGTTATGATATTTTAACATAGAATTCATGAAACTTGAATCTAAGAGTTTAGTAATGATTTGATACTGTATCTAACTGGTATTGGAACATAACAAATACAAAATAATTAATGTACTTACATGGATCTATCAAATATTTTAATAATTATTCTATCCTGTAACAATAATGCTCTGTCCTGTAACAAAATTCTCTGTTACAGGACGGAATGTTACAGGACAGAATAATTTCAGCATTATATTTAAAAAATCAATAACTGCTCCCACAAGGGAAGTAACAATGGCAGAATTTGATGGGAACCACATGTTTTCAACATCACCCAAATTGTAAAACAATCAATTTATTTTATATACACATTATAACTGTTACAGTACAGAAGCACTAAGAAAATATTCTATGTATCTACTCACCAAAATGCTTTCTGATTTTTTTTTAAAGGTGTAATCTCTTTTAATCTCTGTAAATTTCTTCAGGAACAATATTGGCACCAATAAGCAGGAAGTTCAGCATCAGAATCTCAAGGGATCCTCTATTACAGTCAAATTTTACAAAATTGTTACGGGACAGAAAAAAAATCTGTGGCTTATATATTTTATTATAAAAAGAAAAAATATCACTACAGTTTGTTATGAAAACATGTAAATTGTACAAAAGTGAACATCCAATAAGTTGATTAACATTAAATAAAAGGTTCAAATAAACTTTGCTATACTTAAATAAGCAGATATTTGACATTACCCTTCACTTGGGACATTCCTTTAGACAATATTTTAGGTTAAAAACAACACAATATTTTTGTGTTAGTCATATTTTGTCATCAATTTTATCATTATTTTACATTTTAAACTGCATAAGCAATATACCAAAGCCTATCCCAGCAACTCAAAAAGTTGATTCTAACAATTTAAGCCTAAAGGACAAACTTTTTGACATTTTCTGATAATGACTCTTATACTGATGGGTCGAAGGAGGTGGACAAAGTGGCTGCCGCTGCTGTCTATGGACAGCAAGCAGCAACTCTCCGTCTTCCATCCTCCAGTTCCATTTTTACTGCTGAAGCGAGAGCCATAATTCTTGCTTTAAAGTTTGCCAGAACATCTGAAAAACTTAAATTTCTTATTTGTTCAGATTCATTTTCGTGTTTAATGGCTATAGAAGGTCAGAAATATAAAAACCCTTTAATTGCCCATATTATTGAATTTTATAAAAGACTTGTCCAAATGGGCAAAGAAATCATTTTTTATGTGGGTACCAAGTCATATTGGTATTAAGGGAAACACAGTCGTAGATAGAATAGCGAAGGATGCTTTAGATGACCCCATAACTAATATGTCAGTGCCTTATTCTGATTTTAAACCTTTAATATACGAATATGTTTTACGTCTGTGGCAGTCCCAGTGGGATCTGCTTACAGACAATAAATTATATTCTATAGAGCCAACTGTTGGCAAGAATGTTTGTTTCTTCGGCAAAAGCCGTAGAGACCAAGTTGTTTTAACAAGATGTCGCATTGGCCACACAAGGACGACTCATTCTTTTATTTTAGAGAATGAGCCGCCTCCTGAATGTATACCTTGCCAATGTCGACACAGTATTAGACATCTTTTAATTGACTGTGTAGATAAATCCGACATTATTTGTCGGTACTACACAGTCAGCAATATGAGGGATTTATTTACAAAGGTTGCTGGCAGCCGTGTTTTGCAATATTTGAAGGACGTGGGACTATATTCCAGAATATAGTCTCACTGTATTCCTGATTATAGTCCTGAATCATAATTTTAATTTGTTATATGTTGTGACTGATTTTATTTCACTGTTTGTATTTATGTGATAGCGTTTCTGTGATATTATTCAAGTCTGTGATATTGTTAAATGTTTTGTAACGTTTTGTATGATATTTGTTTTTTATTGTTTATGCTGCCATATCTTACCTGTAAATAGTCTATTGGTTTTAGATGTTATGTTAAATTTTAACAACTTCCATTCAAATAAGTTCTCGCCGTGATATTGACTGCAATATCGCCAGCTCGGCGTTAAAACATATTCAATCAATCAATTAATTGTCTGACATCAGTGTCAAATCTTGGAGCTATACCAGATACAAAGATGGTTGCGTTTCTATCAGTTTTACTCCTGACCAACATTAGCAGATTTCTGTATGTTTCACTCATTTGGTTTATAGAGAGACCTCTATTACAGTCATTTCCACCAACGTGCAGTATAATTGTTTTGAAACCACTCAAGTCAATTTCCCTGATGATATCCATAATGTCTTTAATGGTGACACCCCTGTTTGTACAAAACGATGTGTTTGTCAGGCCTCTAGGGTCAACCCGTCCCTAGGATTTTCATGGCATTCCATGGAATTTCCATGGCAAAATTGTTGCCATGAAAACGATGGAGTATTGAAACAAGCTTTTTCATGGTTTTCATGAATTCCATGGCATCGAAAAAAAGAGTGACAGGGATTGTATACTCAGTATTTCCATCGTTGCCATGAAATCATGGCAACCATGGCATCGATGGCAAATTGCCATGATTTCCATGGAAAGTATGGCATCGATGGCAGGTTGACATGGCCTCTATGAAAAGTATGGCATCGATGGCAGGTTGCCATGAAAACGATGGCAACAATTACAGATTGCCATGGAAAGTATGGCATCCATTGCATTTCCCCATATTCACTCACAAATGGACATGCAGGTAATATAACCTTGTATAGTTCTGTATAGATGAATAACATATTCTTTTCAAAATAGGACACCGGAAAAGTAATTATCTGCAGGAGTTCTGATCAGATTGAATTAACCTGATTACTTTCAAAATAAAACTACACCTTTAAATTTCATTGCCATATATTGCTATCAAAAAAGATTAAAATAATAAAACCTATTAAAAATAAAATTAACAATGTTTAATGTAAAGTAAAACATTTTGGAAATGTTCAAAGTTCATCTTTGCTATCTGTTGTCTATTTTGCCTCGTGTTGCCTACTTGGCTTCAGCAGATGGTTGATGACCTGGTGGACAGATGCGTCATCAACTTTCCATTTCTTTTGTATGATGCCTAAAAAAAATAGTTACACTATTAATTTTTATTTTGAAAAATATCATATATATACTAGTGTATTAAAATTAACCAAAAATGTGTTTGATATATTTTATCCCGCTGGTCTTGGGTACCCTTATCAAGAGATAATGTGTGATAATTAATTTAAAAAAGGGAATTCTTTGTAAGACCCACATGCAGATGCTCCATAGAGCACACGGTGACCTTCCAACAGTTATCATGTCACACCTTGAAGTATAAACTTGTGTATACCGAAGAGTATCAATGTCATCAAGTTCCATGAACACTTAGTTGAATAGATTTATTTTTTTTATACTAAAACTTATCAAATGTGCATGTTTTTTTTTCTGTTACATGCCTTCTTTTAGTCAACTGGAACATTGTTCAATTTTTATAATAAGACATTAAAATATATGGAAATATAACACTTCTTCCATTATGCATTGGTGTATTACAGTTACTGTACATGTTTAATAGAGTAAAACTTACTTTTAAGACACATAGTTTTTCCTGGTCCTCAAGACCCGGCCTTGAAGGCCCTTTGTTGGAAGGCTGTCCTTTGAAAGACCTTCCCACACACTCCACCTTTGTAAACATTGCCCTGAATAAAACTGTTGTCCCCTATTTGAAGCATGTCTGTCGACTGATTTTCAAGAACTACTGTTCCTAAAAAAAGTAAGATGGTCAGTTGTAACACTGGCAAGACAACAGAGCAGATTTAGTTAAAGCTCTAAAAACATATTTATTTTGCAGATTACTAATTAAAATAAGGCATTAATGGAACCTTAAATGATACCCACCACATTTTTGTTGAAAAGAGGGGTGGTAAAAAGTGCAAAATGACAAAAACTCAAAGATTATTCATCAGAATTAGATGTTAATTGAACTTAACCTGGCTTTTATATATACATGTACAATGTAGTTAAGTACACATGTAAACAACTGTTCAAAGTTTTAAAACAATGCCTAGATCAATTCTCAAGTTATCATCTGGCAAAATGTTTCAGTAAAAAAAGAAAGGAGAAGACAAAGAGTAAAAAAGGCATAACTCAAAAATATTATTTTGATCTAGCTCAAAATCAAACATTTCCTTAATTTATTGTGCTAAACAACTGTACTAAGTTCCAAAACTTTACGAAATGTTACATAGTTCTCTTGTCTATATATACCTTTGCTGGTCTGAATTTTGCTTGAGTCTAGTTGTGGTCTTGTATCCCCTTGTTTGGCTGGTTTAATGCCCTGTCCTCTGGAGTTGGCCATTCCTTCCATTGAAAATAGTAGTGGCATTAGATTTATTACAACATAATACCCTGGGTTTCTTTTTTTTTGCCTTTGCTGTTATTCTGCACAGCTCATCAGCCTTCACCTTATGCTCATGCTACTGCAATAAATAATATTGTTTTGTTATTGAGTAAACTACTTTGATGACGTACATTGTACATGAATTGGAATTTTTAAACTGTTTATAAAGTTAACCCCCCTTTTTTTAATACTTCCACAACAGACAAATTTGGTAATTAAAAATACACTCCTATTCGAAATTGTTTTAAAAGGTACTCAAATTCTGAGAGAATAAATAGGAATTGAAATAGGTGTTTTTGTTTGAGAGAACATATGAATAGTAAATAAATAAGCAAGAAAAAAATATAGGTTCATGTGCTCATTTTAGAGCTACAAGGCCTTGAAAATTTGCAGGAAATAGGTTTTCTCTGGATTTTTCATTGTCTTTGCATTGACAACTTCAGTCTCTAATTAATGTATGAAAAAATAAAAAGTATATCATAAAATTTTGTCAAATACCATTTTAAGGCATATATGATTGAATTATAAAAGAAAAAGTGGGGGTTCATGGGCCAAAAATTTAATGTTTAAGAAATGGATAAAACCCGAGGATGCCGAAAATCTGACAAAAAGACCAAAACATGACCAGCGAGCATCCTTAATAGCAATACACATTTATTGTAATTATTAGTATGAATACAAGTCATATATAATTTTCAAAAGATTGACTCTTAATTGTCCTAATTTAAGGGGCTGTCAGATATGGATTTAAATTTCCTCTTTTTTTATGTAAAATTCTGGAATTCTTTTACGATTAACGATTATTAAAGGCTATATACCTTTGTAAGAAGATTGGGGTAAAGTGCTGAAATTAAGTGGTGTTTTTTCTTAATACCCCCCCCCCCCCCCCCCCCCCCCCAATTATTTGTATCTGCAACATTGATTCATCTGCATGTTGATTTAATATCTACATTGTATCTGTCTATGAATGTACATATAAGTTGAGCTAAAATATGAAATACAAAGACAAAGCTTACACTTTGATTAAAATGAAACACTCCAAAGGATTTCCTATGTTAAAAAAATAAAATGTTTATCAGATCTTTTGAAATTATTTCAAGTCCAAAAGTCCACCTTTATACCTATTACTGTCAGAACAGTAGATGTCTTCCTTATAAACACTAACAAGTCTCATATACCATACCACATTGAACAGTAGATGTCTCCTTATAAACAATAACTAGTCTCATGTACCATACCACATTTATCTATACTAATATAGATACTATGAATAGAAATGGAAATGTGCTACCGTGTGGAACCCATATTCTTGCCATTATGGATATAATGATATCATACACAAAACTTTTTAATAACTATTCTAATTTTATTATCATACTAATATACTAAGACACAATTGTATAAACACTATACTAATATCATATTCACAAACAATTCTAAAACTATTATACTTAATACATATGAAAATAATAATAAATGTATCATTTGGCTTTCTAGGGGGCTACTCATTAAAACTTACAATAATAATAATTAAGATAACCAACTCAAAAAACACTACCTACTCAACATAATTTTAAATTTTTTAAAAAATAAATTGCCTAAATTATGCACCTGTGGTAGATCCCTGACAGGTGATGCTTTTGTTCATAAAACCTGTTGTAGAACCCAGACAGGTGAGCATTAAAAACATACATGTATAAGAAACCTGTGGTACATCCCAGACAGGTGAAAATATGCAATGACCTGTGGTAGAACCCAGACAGGTAAAAAAGTTCTGAAACCTGTGGTAGAACCCAGACAGGTGAAAATGCAACAACTGTGGTAGAACCCAGACAGGTGAGCATTAAAAACATACATGTATAAGAAACCTGTGGTAGATCCCAGACGGGTGTTTTAAATGAGAATTCCTGCGGTAGAGCCCAGCAGGTACAAAAAACTAACTTAATTATCACCCTTAAATAAAACAAAGCCTTAATTATTTATAAGATGTATTAATGAATTGGGGGAAAATAATTTCCCTGAAATTAAGTTGGCCAAATTGAACGAGTAGCATGAGTGAAAGCCCCCAAGAATTGATACATATTTATTGTTTCAAAAAAAAAAAAATAAATGAAAATTAAATATACCATCAACATAGAAAAAAGGTACTTGAAATATAATTTCATGTATGGAAATGAAAACAACAAAAATAAAAATAGCTACAATACTAAAATAAAATTTACGAAATGTAGTTCTTAAAATATTGGACTCCTTTGATTCAGAACAAACATGTATTAAAAATTAGGAAAAACACATCCTGCGTTGTGCTTTGCAAACCGTTTTTGGGTCGGTTCTAATGTAACGTATATAACAATCAGATGACCATATACCTAAAGTCTGTATAATGTGATCCTCAACCCCTGCCGCTGCTGCTGATGTAGCAGCACCAATTCGAAAAGAATGACCAGAAAATTTACTATCATTATATCCTAATCTGAACAGCAAATCTCGAAGCAGAGATATAAATGTATCTCTAGACAAAGGAGTGTAATTATACTCATCACTAACAAATAAATAGGAATCTGGTCTAGCTCCATAATTTTTTCGTACTTGTATATATCTTCTCATTACATCGACTGGGTGGAAAATATCATTTTCAAATATAGTAATGTTTATACCTTCTCGAAATGGGTCACATTTGGAGGAATTCAGATGCAATGTGAAATTTTGAAAATTTATGTCTAAATTAATATTTTGAATTAAAAGTGTGTCCTGCCTAGCAATTTTACTACTGTAAGTAAATTCACCACATCGGAGAAATCCAAAAAAGGCTAGATTAAATGCACACTGCATCATTAAGTCAACAAATGGAGAAAAAACTCCTTGCTTTAACATAGAGCACAAATCTTTCAAAATTTTAGATGTTATAGGTAATCTCTTTTGTTTAACATTATTCTGGGACTTTTTTTATACCTCTTAATATACACTCTAAGCGGGCACAATTTGTTAAAGGGTCAGGATGCCCTATTCTTAAGTAATTATGCCTAATTCCTGCTAAATACAATTTAATTGTAGCATGAGCGAGCTTAAGAGAATTCTTACAATAGGTTACAAAATAAATTAAACAATCTTCATCTATTATTGGCACACTATTTATATGATTCTGATTAGTCATTGCCATAAATGTTTTAAAACATTGAAAGCCAGAATTATAAGTCTTTCTAGTACTTATACATAAGGATGCCTCCCACAGTTCCTCAACTTGCTTAGTTAGACCATCAGCAAATGTGCTGGTGCTAGGCAAGGTGTAGGTTCTTGATCTGCTTTCGGTGCCAGCTTTCGAAATTTCTCCATCTGAAGTGATATTCTTTCTCAGCTGGGGAGAAATAGTCTCCACGAATGGCAGTGATTCCGCTGCATATCCCCTTGCTGTCCTTACACTTCGTGCTTCCTGGTTTTCGCTTCCAGCTGCAGCTGCCGGTAGAGTATTCCTATTGAAGGCAGCATATGGACTCCAGGTTATGAAATCAATCCACCATTTAATTTCACTTTTAGCCTCAAAAGTTAAAATTGTATATGCATTGAAGTTATTACCCGAACTCGATAGTGCTGTAATTCTATCAATATCTAAATATCTATGTTGTAAATGGGCATACAAAATAGCCAAATTAGCTGATGAATATAAGCCTATTAACTTAGCAAGATCTCTTATTTTGATCTGAGTTTTTAGTTACAAAGATTTAGACAACGCTACAATCTTATCTAATTTGTCTTCAGGCAAAAAAACCTTAAAAGCAACAGAGTCAATCAGATAGCCTAAAAATATTATTCTTTGTGAAGGAATAAAATTTGACTTTTCCATGTTAATGACAAAACCCAAAGATTCCATAAAATTCTGTACCATTAAAGTGTTATTAATAGCAACCTGATAGTTAATCTCTTTGTACAATGAATCATCTATATAGAAAAAAGAACTAATCCCATAGCTTCTAATGTGGGAAAAAGCTACCTTCATAACCTTAGTAAATACCCTGGGTGCAGAAGAAATACCAAATGGAAGGCACTGAAAAGCATAAAGTTGGTTTTTCCAATAAAACTTAAGATATTTTCTAAAATCAGGGTGAATAGGAATAGAAAAATATGCATCCGAAAGATCCAAACTTGTAAAATAACTATTCCTTTTAATAGACTTCAAAATATAATCTAAAGTTTCTTGTTTAAAATGTTGATATTCGACAAAATCGTTCAACTTTTTTAGATTGATGACAGGTCTGAATTTATTATTTTTCTTTTTTACCAAAAATATATTTGATATAAATTGACCATCCTCTTCAACAGAGGTAGCTATAGCACCTTTTCTAAGCAGGTCATTAACTTCTGAATCAATTAGATTAACTTCGTTTTTATTAAATTTATGTGATTTGGGAATACTAAACTCATGTTGAAAAGGTTCATTAACAAACTCAATTTCATAACCTGATATAGTCTGAAGCACCCAGGGATCACTAGTTATATCTTTCCAATGATTGATATAATACTGCAGATTTCCTGCCACAAAATTACATGGTTTTACCTCTAAAACTTTCTCCTGCCTAAGCCTCGAGCTTGCTGACTGCAACTCCTTGGCAGCAGATAACTCCCTCTTCTGGGATGATTGTACTGCCTGGGCTGATTGGGCTGGTTTTACGACATGTTTCTGTCCCAAGGCCTTCTTCTGAAGCCTCTCCCCATGCCTCTGAAGTTTTTTGAAGCCATGCTCTTGTTCAATTTTTGCATTTCACTAATCTCTTTTAGCCTTTTGCTAACTTCATCTCCAAAAAGTTTAGCCCCAACGACTTCTGACCTTTTACACAACTGATGGTATCTGCGGTCAATATTGGGTTCTAAACTTAAGTGACGCTTAACAGACAGTTCGAAATGAGCGTTACAAAGAATAGTCAACGCCTTGCTAACCAGATCCCTAAGGAGTTTAATATCAGGCTGTTTTTTACGCTAACTTTCGGCTACCTGAATGATAGGAATAACACCAGCCCCTACCAATTTTTGAATGTTCTGAAGGTGTAGATCTTCACCTCTTGTCCTTCTATCTAAAAACTGCCACATTTCAGAATTTACCTGTGGAGAGGCCAAAGCTCTACAATTATTAGGTATGAGTAAATCCTTCGTGATCGAAGAAACATCAGATCTGTTTTGACAAATTGAGTTAATGGCCTTAGCAATAGAAGCATTAGCATCTTCCCCAAATTTATTATCGTCGTCAAAGATCTTGGGCATTTTGAAAATATCATCCTCTTCCTCAATATTACTATCATCTACATTTTGAACCTCAACATCAGACACGTCAGAGCCAAATAAATCATATTGCAAATTAGCAGAATTTCTAGAATTAACTCTTTGGTTAGAATTGTCAGAATTATCGTCAATAACATTATCTATATTCCCAGATTCTGGGTTGGACCTACTTGCATGAGTACCTTTGCTCAAAGTGATAGCCGTCATGATATTTCTTGACAAGTCCTCAAATAAAGATTTTAGGACTGAATCTTGTAACTGTGACTGAGAGTTACCTTGAGTTTGACGCTTATTCCGCTTTGCGGGGGGTGGACTTACTTCCACTGAATAGCTACACAACGGTTCGTCGGGATTACTGTAAGAACATTTCTTAGCTTTGGGCACTTTGCCCTTCTTATTCTTCCCCGGACCTTTACCCGGACCTTTCTGAGAGCTTTGATCGGCTTCACCTTCACCATGACCTCCGCCATTAGCGGTGACTAAATTGGCCGATGCCGGAATTTCCGGCTGACTACGACTTTCCGAATTATTAATATTAATCGTACCTTCAATGTTCGTGTCAACATTTACGCTATTAGTAGGAGGTGAAAAACCAGAAAACTCATAGTCGCTCTCGTCGTCCGAACGAAAAAACTTTTCCACAATCTCGCCGTCGCCCTTCAGTTCTGTTTCAGAGTTATCCGATTCGGATAGGACATCCCTTCGTCTAGAACGAGCCATGGTATATTATACCGGCATAAATAAATGAACAGATTCTGTTCTTAAAACGAAACTTTTAAAAAGCGTACTGATTCAATACGACTGACTAGGCGTGCGGCCTTGAAATAAATGAGGACGATTACAGGTATTGACCTGGTTTTATTACGTTGTGGGGTTTAAAAATCACTCAGCTGTGAAAAAGGAGTGCGACCTGTTATGAAATAATTGATTCAGTTATTAATACGAGAATAGCCCAGGATTATGTAATATAATAATTTTTCATCAGAACCATAATTTCCTGAGATATTAACAAAATCTACAATGTCATAAAAATTGTCTTTCTTTTCTGCATTTAATGACTTAAAATAAATTTGTGGGTCTTGCCACGAAATATTGTCATTTAATACTTGTCCCGTACCTGGGTTGTTGGTCGGAGCCTCTCGGGATTGTTCTTCTTGTAGATGCGTCATCAGGGCCCTGACATAAACATCTCCCTGGTTACCAGTTCCGGTTTCTTCAGAACTTCCTGTCGGGGTTTCTATGTCTGCTGCACATGCGCCATCCAAAGGCATATTCCGCGAATCCTCCGCTTGCATGAAAGTTTGTTTAACGGACTTCAGCAGAATCTTCTGCTGTCCCACTGGGATACACGTTTTAACTAGGTCTTCCCGTTGTACCAATGCCAATGCCTCCATCGAATCGAATCCCAACTTCAGTATCTCATTGACTGTTGCATCACTCAGCTTTTTCGCCGCTGCCCATGTTTGTACTTTTTCAATATCGTGATTGTCACAATAATGATACACGGTATAAAACTACAATTCTCGGGCTTAGATCGTCAACGCTGGCTTACACTGTGAGATCTTGGTTTCGTAGAGATATATATAGTTTACACAACGCTAAATTATAATCATAAATGTTGGCTTACTTTCTGACTAACGAACGCTTGTATTTTCTCTCAGAGATCGATGTTCAGCAACGCAATCCTGACAAAACTTTTACTCCCGACGATGCCTATGCACGAACTATTCTCCCATAATAAGCACATGATAATACCATGAATACCGTATATCAGCATTTGAAATAAACTTTCGAATCGTGAATGTTGAAATTTAAAACTGTCTTAATGCAATCTTAACGTCTTCCCAGCCGCCAAGCAAAATTCAAACTGAATAGGAACTTGCGTGATGGAGATAGCATGGCTACTCGATATGTTTAATGATTGGTTAATCACTAATTACCAGTAAGAGATACAGTTGTCTACAAGGGGATAAGGCATCACCGAATATGGTAAACCGGAAACGGCTACATGCAGGGGGTAGCTGATAATAGAATGGACACTGTTTATTAAATTTGTAAATTTATATATTGAAAGGATAAACTAATGCAGGCCCTTGCAAACAAAATTAATAAATCATTTTTTCTAAAAATATCCCATTAACATATCCTTATTCATGTATCATTCTGAGATGGAGTGCAGATTAATAAGGTATTCTTATTCATGTATCATTCTGAGATGGAGTGCAGATTAATAAGGTATTCTTATTCATGTATCATTCTGAGATGGAGTGCAGATTAATAAGGTATTCTTATTCATGTATCATTCTGAGATGGAGTGCAGATTAATAAGGTACATGACCCCCCCCCCCCCCCCTTATGTGAGAAACATTTTGTTAATTATAGATTACTATTAAGTACAGCTTATTTGAAAACAATAATAAAAAATATAATAGGTCGCCGATGAGTTAAAAAAGATATTTCAATTTTAATGCCAAAAAATGGCATTTTTGCACCAAAGGGAGATAATTTGGAGTTTTTTCAATGATAACTATATTTTAAAAGTCATCTGGGGCCAAAAAGAATTGATTTCTTTGAATGATTTTTGTACCATATGATAAAGTAACAACTAATAAACCGCTGGGCCGATTGGTTTGAAACTTAATAGGAATGATCTATGACATGTCCTCTACAAACAATCCTCAATTTATTTTGATCTGACATAAAACACGGCTGTCGTAGCTAAAAATAGAATATAGGGGTGCATGTGTTGTTTTTGGCTTATAACTTAAAAACCGTTACAGATATAAAAAATCTGACGTGGGGTAAAATTGATCAGCATGACAAGATCTACCTAACCTGAAATTTTGAAGGAAATCCCAAAACCCATTTAGGAGTTATTGCCCTTTTTTCGTCAAACTTTCAAAATTTAACATTTTTCGTCATTTATCTCCAAAACTATTTAAGATAGAAGTGAAATGTAAATTTGAAAAATGTTTGCCATATTGAGATCTACATACCCTGAAATTTTAAAGGAAATCCTAAAACCAATTTAGGAGTTATTGCCCTTTTTTTTGTAAAATTTTCAAAATTTTAACATTTTTGCATTTATCTCCAAAACTATTTGAGATAGAAGTGAAATGTAAATTGAAAAATGTTTGCCATGTTGAGATCTACCTACCCTGAAATTTTGAAGGGAATCACAAATTCTATTTACGAGTTATTGGTTTGTGTAATTTGAGGTTGGGTTTTGTTACATTTATTTAAGGTTCACCCTTATTCCTGGTCAATTTTATCAACTTCCTGCCAGGACTACTATCATCAGGGAACATATTTTAACATTAAACCTTATGAAAAATAAATCTTCAACAAATTTTCCCTAAACAATTGAACCAATGAGGAACCAGAGTGAGTTGTCTTTTCCTAACCAATGTAGGTAAGGGAGATAATTAAATTCTCTCCCTTTTGTCCTGAGGCTTAAAGGGAGACAAATTTATTATCTCCCTTACCTACATTGGTTAGGAAAAGATAACTCACTCTGGTTCCTCATTGCAACAAACTTGGTCAAATAGTTGATTAATTTCCAATGAAAACCAGACTCCAGGTTAGCGATACAGGCTCTGGTGAGCCTCTTGTTGGTCATTGTAGTAGATGCATATTCGTGCTTTTTCATATTCATATATCTATCCACAGAACCTACCTGTTCTTAAATACTAATTAATAGATGTGTAGTAACTTCGTAAAATGTATAGTCATTCTCTTCATTAACCGTAGTTCTTTTGTATCTTCTTTTTTGAAGAGTACATTATTGCAACAGCAAATTTCATTGGTTAAAATCAATGTGACGTTGCAGTCCTTCAGTTCAGTCCAACCATATTTTTAGCTCACCTGGCCCGAAGGGCCAAGTGAGCTTTTCTCATCACTTGGCGTCCGTCGTCGTCGTTAACATTTTACATTTTGAACTTCTTCTAGAGAACCACTGAATGGAATGAAACCAAACATGGCATGAATGTTCCTTATGAGGTGCTGACCAAGTGTTGTTACTTTGTAGCCAATCCATTATCCAAGATGGCCGCCAGCGGGGAACTTAGTTTAACATAGGACCTTATGGGAAATGCATACAAATGACTTCTTTTAGAGAACCGTTGAATGGAATGAAACCAAACATGCCATGAATGTTCCTTATGAGGTGCTGACCAAGTGTTGTTACTTTGTAGCCGATCCATAATCCAAGATGACCGCCAGCAGGGGACTTAGTTTAACATAGAACCCTATGGGAAATGCATACAAATGACTTCTTTTAGTGACCCACTTAATGGAATGAAACCAAACATGCAATGAATATTCCTTATGAAGTGCTGACCAAGTGTTGTTACTTTGTAGCCAATCCATCATCCAAGATGGCCGCCAGTGGGGAACTTAGTTTAACATAGGACCCTATGAGAAATGCATACAAATGACTTCTTTTAGAGAACCACTGAATGGAATGAAACTAAATCTGGCATGAATGTTCCTTATGAGATGCTGACCAAGTGTTGTTACTTTGTAGCCTATCCATCATCCAAGATGGCCGCCAGAGGGGGACTAAGTTTAACATTGGACCCTATGGGAAATGCATACAAATGACTTCTTTTAGAGAACCACTGAATGGAATGTAACAAAACATAGCATGAATGTTCCTTATGAGGTGCTGACCAAGAGTTGTTACTTTGTAGCCGATCCATCATCCAAGATGTTTAGAAGTCTATCAGAAAATTGTAAAAAAAATTCTGAATGGTCACAACTTGACCACATATTCAAAAATAATAATGATAAGATGTCTTCAGTAGCTATTGTAAGACTACACTAAGATGACCTGTTTTTAATTTTAAATACTGTGTCAAATTAAACCAATCTTGGTCTCAATCATTATATAATTTTACATAATTTCCAAAATCACATTAGATACAGGTGAGCGAAACAGGCTTTTGAGAGCCTCTAGTTTGTGTATACTAATAACTCTAGGAATGTGTTGATTGTATTGTCGGTAATTCAGTCTTCTGTATGTACTTATCTGGTCTGGCACAAAATCTTTTACCAGTATTTCTATTAAACTTGTGATACTGCCTGTCCCAGTTAATTTTGTGTAAAAGTTTTTCAGAGAACCATTTAATGATTCCACTCCATTATTTGTCCTGTTTTTAGAGTTTAATCCAATTTCTAGGAATGCTCTGCACCATCTCTGCAAATGAAATTGAATAAATCATAATATCATAAATGTCTATAACAATATCAATGGAGTGCTGTGTATGTATTTATTTTTTGAACATTATACTGATTTTTGTCCTATTAAATTAAATCAAAATAATAAAGTTAGTTCTGTGTAAAAGTTTGAATATTGTCAAAATCAAATTTAAACTAAATAAATCATAAATCAAATGTTAAAGATGGCTACATGCATACATTATATATGTGTGAGAAATATTCAGACCAGGATTTGAACCTGGAACTTTTCAATATCAAATTGAATGCTCTATCTTTGAGCTATCTGAATCTATATAATTCCCCATACATGACATTGTATGTTACAACAATGGTAGGCAATATTTTTTAGTTTAGGAATCAGCAATTGAAAACTATATTCATTTTTCTGACTTTATTTTAGATAATGGTTCTTACTTTGATTAAGTCCATCTGATTTTAAAAACAAATAGAAAATTCATATACTATTAATTGTCTCAGTTCAACCTAAAAAATAACTAATGATGAAACTTATAAATAACAGTAAAACAAGGTTTTTAATTTGCATATTGAAGGCCAAGAAAGTCCTCAACATTCAAATCAGATAAATGCTACTCCATAAAAATGATTACCTCAGGAATACTCAACCAGAAATTTTCCAAATAAATTCTGACATTTCATGGTTTCTGTAAACATCTGACTCTTTCAAATTCTTTACACTTTTCTCATAATCTTCCTCATTACGAGCTATGCTGACATAAGTAAATGAATTACCAAATTGGCAGTTGAAACATCTGAATATTGTCAAGATCAAATTAAACTAAATAAATCATAAATCAAATGTTAAAGATGCCTACATGTACATTATATATGTGTGAGAAATATTCAGACCAGGATTTGAACCTGGAACCTTTCAATATCAAATTGAATGCTCTATCTTTGTCTGAGCTATCTGAATCTATATACCTGTACGAAATGATCCGTCCGTAATCCAGGCGTCACTGAGACGTCATTTTCAGATATTCCAGGCGTCAAATACCATTTATAATATTACACTGAAAAGGGAATTGCGGGTGTAAACCGGGCGTCATTTGGACGGAATTTGGGGCGAAATATGCAAATGAGTTATGCCTGGAAAAAAAGTACTAGAAATTACAGGCGGAAATGACGCCTGGAATTAGAAAAATGACAAATTACGCCTGGGAAATAGATCAAAATACGCCTGGAAAAAAGAAAAATTACGCCTGGGAAATAGCTTAAAATGATGCCTGGAATGATAAAAATTACGCCTGACACAGATAACAATCCAATGGGGGGGGGGGGGGGGGGGGGTTCTGGTATGCATAAAATAAAACCTGGCACAAGTGAAAAAAAACTATATAGCTCACACATCATTTAATGTACACGACTACATAAACTATAAACAAACAAAAATGTATTTTTCTCAGAAAATAGTCACAGATCTACATGTACCATTAGATTTTAAAAAAAAAAGGAAATGGGGAGGGTCCTCAGAAATATTTCATAGATAAAAGGGGGGTTATTTTGCACAGTTTCACATAAGGTTTTAAAATATATCGTAGAAAAAGTGGGATTTTGACCCTAAGTCCCTTCTCTGGATTTGCTAATGGAAAAATCATTAAACTAGATTTTCAATTTGAGTAAATCACATAATATTATCAATTTGGAATGCATCATTATGTCAAATTATGATTTTTCATAATTTTATCAATATTGTCAATATTGTCATTGCTGCACTAAATGAGAGTCAATTGTTTTCTTAGGTGAGTTCAGATTTGTTTTTTCAATTTTAACTGTTTTCTTGCATAGCTGATTCTCTCTGTGATTGCATCATTTAATGTCTGTTCTCCAGGGGGATGAAAGCTGTTTCTCTTGCACCATACCACCACATAATCTGCAAAAAAAAATTCCAGGATATAATGAACACAACTTGCCATTCAGCTGATAATAATGTAAGAGTAAGAACAGTAATCAAAGATCTGTTTACATCCAAACCATATCCTTCCTTTACTTTCTTAAATCAAATAATAACTAAAAAACATTTGCACAAAAATATAATGTTTAAAAAATACACGATAACCAGACAAATTACTTTACCCATAACATGTATAGATACACTTCTCTAAGTCAAATAAACTGCAATTTTATATACATGTACATGTATATTGACATCCATCATGTTTTAAACGAAAATTAATGCAACATGAATTCTATGAGAACAATCTTAATCAAGTTAATGTCATGGATCAATTACATCAACGAAAATAAAAATGTTTCCGGAAAAATAATTTTAATTCATACAAAAACGTTATATGTATGTCACTAATACCTTTTACGGCACTAATTTTGGTTTTATCCAAAGCTACTCTTGTATCCCCTTCTTTTGTTTTAGCAATTCCTTGCCCACGGGATACTGCCAACTCTTCAATTGTAAACACTTCTGAAAGCAGCTTATAACAGAGTGTGTAGGCACTTT
Source organism: Mytilisepta virgata (assembly GCA_028015205.1). Classification (NCBI taxonomy): domain Eukaryota; kingdom Metazoa; phylum Mollusca; class Bivalvia; order Mytilida; family Mytilidae; genus Mytilisepta; species Mytilisepta virgata. The sequence goes on along the minus strand of CM051515.1, from coordinate 60,179,253 downwards.
TTAGTGATTTTTTGGCTGCAGATATGGCCTTTCGCGGTCCATCTTTACAAACAAATGTCTCATAAGCCTCCAATAACTTTACCTAAAAATTAAACCATAGAAATAAAATTGTTGCAAATTAAAAGATGTTTGCATGAGCCCCTCCCCAATCAATATATAAATGTGTTTACTGTCCAAAACATACATCGTGGCAGAGTGGTTTAAGCTATTTATCAATACCACTATGATAAGACTTTTTTTCACTACTAAGATAAGGGTATGTGCCAAGTTCATGGTAAGATGTGTTTGAAAATAACCTTATTGAGAATGTTAACTAGTTACTCAGAAAGACAGTCTGTTCTGGCATTCAAACATCATCCTGTCATATTCAGCTGAAAATTGCAGACAATGAAACTAAAAAATTAGAACAGATCTCTCAAATGCAATTCCTGAATTTCATATTAATTGGACATCTTTTTAAGTTGTCAGCAGCCGAGTTCTTAAATTAAATCTTAAATATTAGCAAATATTAACTTATTTGACAGCCATAAATAGAAGAATCTCAAATGTATGCACAACAATTTGCAACCTAAAAAATTATGTTATGATCAGCTCTCGGTTATAAAAGATTGTTTTATCTTCAAACTCATCAAACAACAATTTAAGAATTTTAGAATCTTATCCTTCCTACCCATCATAAAGTCCTTGTCCCCATTTTATTTTAATTCATTTGTCCTATATCTAGATTTTAATTATGTCACTTAGTTTGCCACTAGGGGTGTAACGATCCACAGGTGCACCGATGCATCAGGATTTTTTCTTTTGCATTCCATGCATTGATTGCAATCCGATACAGATTTGTTTTCGCCAAAAACATGCCAAAGTGTGAGCTCTCCACAAGTGAGGTTGTAAAAGTATGATAAACATATGGTGACAAAAACTAAACTTGTGTGGACACCGGCTTCATACATATCTCACGTGGAAACACTTGTTTTCTAAAAACGGAATCTGACGGTGTTAAAACCATTAACAAAGGGTCTGCAATTTGTCATATTTGTGATGCAACAATGAAATATAATGGCAACACAACTAGTTAGAAGTATTGTGATATGTATCAGATCATGACCTAAGTATCATGATATGGATCGTATTGTGAGAAAGTTGTATCGTTACACCCCTAGCTATTTGCCACAGTGTAAGAATCAGTATTATAAACTAAATTTAATATTTAAATCACCATTTGAGAATCTTGATCTGAACTTTTGTGCTTCCTTGGAGAACGTCTTGATGGTTGACTCACCTGTGAAACTGGATGCGATGCAAGAGCCGTTTTCATTTGCTGGAAGGGACTTCCAGCTGCTGCAGGAGCAGGTTGCTTAGAAGCAGGTCGCTGTTGTAGTGATGTTAAGGATGAATTTATAGAAGTTTGTTCTGGGGTTGATGGCAGTTGTTCATTACCAGTTAAAATGCAGGCAGAGGGCGAGGCAGTAGGGGTAGAAGTAAACATTTGCCCGCTGTAGTTTTGGACGTTTTGAGATTCATCCCATGAATAAAAATTCAATTTATCCATTTTTATAACTGTGCATAGTAGGTTTCATTTGCTTTAATTTGTCTCCATTTGTAACCATGCATCACACCCCTGTAAGTTTCATAAATTCTATTAACAGTCATATTTATACTGTTACTGTATAAGTTTCATAAATTCTGATAACAATTGCATGTATACTGTTACTGTATAAGTTTCATAAATTCTGATAATTTAGATAAAATATGTATAAGTTGCCACCTATTATGTAACCAAAGCCTACTGCTGAGAGCCTGAAGCATTTTGATATAAAGAAAAATTAGTAGAAATATTTTTATTAATATTTCCTAATAAAATATTAATATACATATAAAACCAATAAAAAACAATATATACATTTTTCTCAAAATAAAAGATATAGGACATTGCTTCATACATATAAAGATAATTCCATATAAAAAACATACCCAAATAAAAATCTAACTTTTGGCTCTTAGGGGCTACTCGCTTCAACTAAATGACCTACTACACGCACATGTACCTGTATTTGTGAAAACTAACTAGTTAATTGGCCTTATAAATTTTTAATTCTGTGGAAGATCGTCACAGATCTAAATAGAACTTGTGGAAGAACATCACCAGATATTAGATAAGATGGACAGGTACATGTACACCTACATACCTACAAATATAAATTAGTTCGGAAAAAGCGGAAGAGCATCGCCTTGTTTGTTGATTGAGGAAGAACATCTCAAGTTATACGTTGTATGATTGTGACTAGCTGTCTGAGGAAGAACATCTCAGGTTATATATGTTATACATGTATGATTGTGAATTGTCTGAGTAAGAACATCTCAGGTTATATGTTATATGATTGTGAACTAAATTTGATGAATTATTGAATTGGGGGAAAAATAATTTATCCGTATGATAAATATGCAGGCCAAATGAACGAGTAATACAAAGTTGAAGCGAGTGAAGCCCCCAAGAATATAATACATCAATCAATGTTTATAAAAATAATATATATTTATGTATATAAGTACAAGTGTGTATCCACACATACCACATACACCTATGTATTAACATTACATAAAATCTAGTGCAACCATACTCGCACAAAAGATAAAAAAAACCAAAAAAAACCCTATTTGTACTCTTTTTAAATAGTTGACTTTGTACACATTTCTTGCTGAGCAGTCTTGATTGAATTTAAATCTGTTCTTATATATCTTACATAACAATCTGAAGACTATCTACCTAAAGCTTGAATCAAATGATCTTGAACCCCATTTGCAGCAGCTGATGTGGCTGCGCCTATTCTAAATGAATGACCACTGAATTTATTCTCATCATAACCAAGTTTGGTTAATAACTCTTTCAAGAAATATATAAATCTATCTCTACTTAAAGGATTAACACTTAACTCATTTTCTATAAAAAGTGGAGAGTCTTCCGAAGCCCCAATTTGTATTCTTATATCTATGTGTTGCCTCATTAGCTTCACAGCTTGAAAATTATTCTCAAAAATTGTGATTTTAACACCTTTGTGGAATGGATCACATTTAGAAGTAGGTAATAGTAACTGATAAAATTCTAAATTATTATCAATACAAACATTTTTTATACGAAGGATACTTCTTTCAGAAGCATTTTTAACTGTAAATTCTCCACATCTTAAAAATCCTGCAAAAGCCATAGTAAAGGCACTTAACAACATTAAACTAGTAAATTTGGTAAAAATCTGATTTCAGTAATGTACAAAGTTCCGTTAGGATATTAGCAGTAACAGGAAATCTTTCTTTTTTAACATTTACTTGAGATTTTTTAATTCCCCGTAATATAATTGGCAACTGTACATTATTCAACATAACATCAATACCATGGTTCCTTATATAAAAATAACGGATACCTGCCACGTACAGGTTAATTGTGTCATACTTAAGGTTTAGAGTATGTTGACAATAAGTAACAAAATATGACAAATGCTTTTCTTCAAAAATAGGAAAATTATCATTTAATTTGTTACAACCACTTAAGCTTAAAAATTTTCTAAAACACTTCATAGCAGAAGTATAGATCTTAAGAGTACTTTTGCTTAAAGATGCATCCCAAAGGTTATTTAACTGATCACTCAATCCATCATCAACTCTGCAGCTGGAATACATGGTGTTGGTGTCCGATTTTCTAACGGAGCCAAAGATCTGAACTTCCATTCCTGATAACGAGAAATAGAATCTGCTATAGTATTTTCTGAAGATGGAAGATGTCTTGCATGAACAACATAACTGTGTATAGCTGAATGATAAGTCAATTTTCGCATTAATTTCATGATACTGCCAATTTTAGATCTCCCTTTATTTATTATTTCCATTGTTGCTAAATTGTCACAATTGAATAGAATTCTTTTCCTTGTCCAACTTCTCCCCCACAACACGCATGCCATTACAATAGGATATAATTCAAAGAATGCCATAGATGTTTGCTCTTGCAAAATTTCTGGTGGAAAATCACCCTGAAACCACTGATTCAAATAAAATCCTCCGAACGAAGTATTAGTCGCATCAGTAAACAATTGCATATCACCTGCCTTAACAATGTTGTCATTGATAAAAAATGAAACTCCATTCCATTCTTTTTAAAACCTAGACCACATAACCAGATCTGGTTTGCATGATTTTAAATGTACATGATGTGACAATTTATGAACAGTTGTTGACAATTTTATTAAATGAGAAACAATAGATCTGCCAGGTAGAATAACTCGACAAGCAAAATTTAGGTGGCCTAAAAGACTAAGTAATTCTCTCTTAGTACAAGATTTCCTTTTAGAAAATGATTCAATAATTTGCTGAATCCTAACTACTTTCTCTAAAGGAAGACGTGCTTCCATTTTTTGTGTATCAAGATAAATGCCGAGATATTCTAAAACATGGCATGGACCTTCTGTCTTTTTAACAGACAATGGAATATTCAAATTATGAAAAATATTCAACAAATCATTCATTACATCTTGAGCATATGCTGTTTCAGGAAGAATAACTAAAAAATCATCTAATAAATGTAAAATATATTCTATATTATAGTTATTCCTAGCAATCCAACAAACAACAGATGATAATGCATCAAAAATCTTAGGACTAGATCTAGAACCAAACACTAATTTAGTAAAAAAATAATATTTTTCATCCCACTTTATTCCATGATAAGGCCAAAGTTCTTTCTTGATGGGAATTATTTTGAAAGCATCCGTGATATCTGTTTTAATAAGCCAAGCTTTAGGACCCAGTTTTTTAATAATACTGATTGCATCATCTATTGTTACATAATTAAGTGAAAAATTTTCTTTATCAATAAGCTCATTAAGACTTAAATTTTCTGGGTCTTCATGTGGTGCTGATAAATCAACAATCAATCTTTTCTTTTTACTATATTTCCCTTCTGCAACACCAATAGGGTTTATTCTAAAAGAGTCAAATGGAATATGATCAAAAGGACCTAATAAAAAACCTTTTCTTAATTCTTCATTCACTAAAAAAGAAACACTTTCAGGCTTTACAGTTGCTGATCTTTAATTTTTACAAATGAAATTATGTTTAAGACAATCTAAAAGATATTCTTTGAATTCTAGATCTGGAAAATTTTGCAATTCATATGCTAGTCGTTCTATATTGACTGGTGTATAAACAGTATGAAAATTAATATCATTTCCCAAATCTACATTTTTCTCTGACTCATGGCCCCATTTTTGTGTGGGGCCTGCATCTCGTTTTTTGAACATAACATTTTGGAATGATCACCTTTGCAAATCAAGCACACATGTGCATTTCTACATCTGACATTTGAACAACCTTTCATCCCATTAAAATTATTACAAACCTCTCAACCCATGTGAAACACTCTCTCTCCCTTCCATACAGGTCTTGCTCACTTCCTCTACTCTTACCAAAATATTGAGAATTGTACATTCTTTGATTGCAACTTACAGTATTGTGAAACGGGCTATTACAATTGCCACAGACAATAGGCCTAGCACTTAAAAAAATATTGCAAAAAAGACGATTATTTCGGATTGACCAATCAATAACCACATTAACGAGGCCGTTCACGGTGTTTGTCAGGCTTCTCATGTTGGATTGTAAAGCTTGGACTGTCGAAGTTAGACTCGACACCACATCGACCAAAGTTTTGTTTTGACGATCCAGCTGACCATTGTTTACATCCGGTGTGGGCGTTACCAATGTGGAATCATGGGATCGCACACTAGTCTCGTCGTAATGCGCATGCATGATACTTGATCCCTGCCTCTCGACATCCACCTCGCACACATCTCCTAATATGGACATGGCATTGCTCTCTGGAATACATGGTGCTGGCGTTTTTAATAATCGCACTAATGCCATCCTGCGTGCATTTGTTGGAAAACGAATATTTTTCCTGCGACACTCCTGTTTTAGGCGCTCGACTGTCCAATTTTCCGACAATTGGGGATCGTATTGAGAACGCGAATTTCTCTTATCTGAACGTGACGGGCCCATGTTGCCCGACGTTCTTGACAATAAAGTTTATTGAATGGAAATAACGGTTGACTGAAACTTATTCTTCTTCAGAAGAAAACAAAAATAAAGTCTATCCTTACCGGATACAAATCGAATGAACGTAAATACATTATTTATAATGTCCAAAATATAAATCCTTTTTGTAAAATGATCGACACACAAAATCAGGAACAGTATATAGCTTAAATAAAAACGTAGTATTGAAAACAGTAGAATTTAAAAATTGGTCTTTACTGGATGCTGGAAAACGCCCAACTGCCTTTCTTCCTTTGTGAAACTTGGCTTCTCCTCATCTTACAATTTGATTGGTCAGTGTTATCATACCCATTGGGGCACTATTTGGGGCCTTACATTTCGTGAAAAAAAAGGGGGACATATAGGTTAGTAGATTACTTCTTACATGTATAAACTACAATTTAACTTCTTTAAATTTTCAGAATACTGTTGATTGCATTAATCTATCCAACCTTTATTTTGTACCAATACCATAGTAAAATTTTAAAACATAAATAAAATAAACAAACATTAACATCTGGACATTTTGGCCCCCTTGTTTCAAAAACCTCAGGGTCACAAACCATAATTTTGTACCAAGGATCATTGTGATAAAACTATGAACAAGTTAACTCAACTACACAAATGACAACAGTATCATACCATATAATGGCTGCAAATTTAGGTTGCCATATAAAAAATTGAGTAAAGTATTTACCAAACTCCTCTGAATCACTATCATAATCTTCAGATTCTTCAGATGCAACTTCTGGTAAATCTATTATAATAATAAAATATAGTATGAAAAAAATGAAAACATAGAAAATCTTAATGTTAGTTTTCATTAAGGTCCTCCTGAAACAATATCAAAAGAATACAATGGAAACTAGAGTTTGTCACTGGATGAGAGTTGTCCCCCAGTTGTCTTTGATGGGATATTTCTTTTATACATAACTTCACCATGTCTGTAAGCGTTGATTGCCCCAACCTTTACTTCTTTTGTTAAAGTTGCGATATCAAAGAAATACATGTTGATGATGTTGCACTATATTGAGAATTTTATGACGGTGACTCTTGCATCAAAGGTGAAGGTGGCTCATTTCTTGCTTGACCCTGTTTTTGAACCCATGATACATCCACTGGCGAAAAATCAATACTAGTACCATCACACTATGTATATAATATCTATGTACATATTAAGATATTATCTTCTATCTCTATTTCTGACAGTTTCTTCCTTTTAAATTTGTTAACTTGTCCTTTTTCAACAGCTAGCAGAAGCTGAGATACCTGAAAAAAAAAATCAAGGTAAAAAATATTAAATGAACATGTTTCAGATTACCTAGTTAACTACACTCTTAGGTGGCTATCCATGTATAATTCAGGCAAATAGTGCTATATGAGAGTACAGTACTTACCCCTTGCCCTGTGTAATACTGAATACTCTTCAACTTCAAGTTGTAATCTGGCATACCAAATTAAAATTAGAATTGTTCTCAGAATTTATTTGATGCATTGGATTTGACCCCCCTTATTTGACGGTTTGGCGTATGATACGCCACGATTGGAATATGCAATACCGTCTAAAATGACCAAGAATCTGGCGTACGAAAATGGGGTATTTATCCTTCTATATGAGTGGCACATGTCAAAAAACATCCCATCGTTTTTAATTGTTGCAAAGTAACACTGTCCTAAGATACACTCCAACAATTACAAGGATATTTCTTTGATTTGTGGGTATTAGAAATTATACAGATTTTTTAAAAATCCCTATATATTCAACTAAATTCAATACAATTTTAGGAATTATCTCCCAAATTCTTTCAAAAAAATGACGGGATATTTTTGTCATGTGCCACCAACTGCCTCGGTTTTACATGGACAGCTTCACTGAAGGCATGTTTTTTCTCTTCCCATTTGCTTGGGAACCCCAAGCATTGAATTGGAGAGAAATAGAAGACGCATAATAATACTTCCTGCAGACAATGCTGAAATTTACACTCTGCCAAAAGTTAAGCACCACCTATTTTAAAATCGACGTCAAATCTTCATTTGCAATAAAATATTCACAACATTTTGCAAACAAAATCTAATGGACAATGAGCACAGATCTGGCTCAAAATAAAACTCAGAATATAAAGACTTCTCTTGAAAATTCTCAAAATGTAACAGCAGACCTCACACATTCCAATACCAAGTTTGGGCAACATTTTTTCATGCGTAAAAATGGAGAAAAAAAAATAGATTCATTTTAAATACATCTTTTTTTTTTCGTAAAGTCCACCATTGGGAGTCAAAAAGATGTCTCATAAAGACAGTTTCAATTTTTACGGCAGAAAAGTCTTAAAATAAGGCCTCAGTCTTTTCACTGGATATTCCTGGTCAAAATCTAAATAATCATCCAAAGTACGTTATGTGATGTCTCTAGTGTGTTGTTTTTGAAACGAGCGCATTAAAAGTGACTTAGCTTTTTAAAAGACACTCTAAGATTGAACTTTTTCTCCAAAAATGATCATTTAGAGACAATTTCAGAAATTAAGGTTTTTCACTGGAATTTGACCCATGTTGATCCTGCTAACCAGATCATGCAACAAGGGGCCCCAATGGGCATGTTTTCACTCACTTGGAGCTCTTTGTTAGCAAAAGTCCCAACCTAAGTTGTAGCTCAATTCAGCTTACTGGTTTCTAATTTGTATACTGCTGATCTAGGTTTTCAAATGCAACTTTAGTCCATATACAAATGTATTTTAAATTCTATTATGTGGCATGTTCCCTTTGGCGTTCACAGAATCAAACTTCTACAGCAAATATGTATATCAAATACCAACCTTCCTGAATGTGCTCCAAGGCTTTATTCTTTTTTCAATTAGCATACCTTAGATAGCTCTCTTGTAGAATGGGACAATCTATAGTTTTCCTTATGTGTCTTGGTATCATGACCTAGGTGAGTTGCCAAAGTCTCTACTTCTTTGTCTGTCATATCAGTACGTAGCAGGAGTAATGTTTGGAATTGTTTGCCTGCCGTCGACAGAAGTATTTAAAACTGGAGAACTTGAGGTACGGGCGGACTAGTAATGATCCTGTCATTTTGCGGAATATTGTTTGACAAAACAGTTACTTTATTATTCAAAGAAAGAACATTCTGCTGTAGACTTTGAACATTGAACGAAAGTTTAGACACTAGATCTACTAAAATTGCCGTTCTATCGCCATTGTTATTGTTTACATTTTGCGGTGCATTGTGGGATCGCACACTAGTCTCTTGTGATGTAACTAACATGCTGTCATGGCTGCCGCTTATGTCCTCGACACTCGAAGGTTTCAATAATCGAACTAAAGCCATTCTCCTAGCGTTAGTTGGGAATTTAATGTTCTTTGTTCTCAGCTCTGCACAGAGTTTAGTTAAAGTCCAGTTTTCTAAAAGTTCTGGATCATATGGAGCAAGTCTCTGTTTACTTGGGCACACTTGGAAATTAGATAATCAATACTCAATCAAATGAACAATATCCAATCACTATTTCAAAGAAATGTATATCCAGGTCAAATAATTGTTAACATTTCGATATTAGATAGATTATTTGAACTATATGGTTCGATAACAGTAAATAATAGCTGATTGTAATTGCATCTGATACATCGATGCGTTCTCTCAATTTCATCAACAATACTCTAACCCCCCTCTAGGGCACTATTCCTAATAAGCTTAAAATAGATGTTATGTAATTGGGTCAAGCCGCGCAATTGTTTTCCTGTTACAGAAGTCATGAAATAATAGGCTGCCATTAAGTCTGTACGTTTCGTTGAAACATGGGAGATGGCTCAAAACGATCGCCATACAATGGCACATATCCAGTTAAAATCTTGGGGTGTGAAGTCAGTCTACTTTTTCCGTAATTTCAGAAATCACGAGCCATGGTAAAAAAAGTCTCCTTCCGCAAAGTAAAATGTACCTCTTTCATGCTCTCCATGTAGAATAAAAATTTTCTTGGTTTTATTCATTTAATCCTTTCAATATTTCTATGTCAAATGTCTCAGGTAAATACGCCTTTGAAACAATACTAGTTATTCAGTTATCATGGTTGGTTTTGTTACAGTAGGTCCATATATCATGGTGCAATTATAATTTTTTTAATGGACTTCTTTTGTATCCCTCAGGTCAAAGTTCATTGCAGGTCTTGAGCCATATTGAAATATGACATTTAAATTTTCTCTACATTATGGTATTTGGTTGGTGCGGAAGCTTTTCCTGAACATAACTGTGCAATATTTTTCAGATCTGAAAGAAAATAAGAAAGATTCAGCATAAATTTGGGCATAATGCAAACATGTTTATTTCATGAATAAAAACCAAAAATCAGTGAAAAAACCAAGATTCATTACTGATATATTTAGAGCCTCAGTTTACTCTTTGGAACTCACTAATGCCTTCTAAAATTATCATTAATATTTATACTTTTAAAAAAATCATATAACAGACAAATAAAGGTAACTTTTTATATTTTTTTAGACTGAAATATTGCAAATTTTGAAAATTATTATCCGTCATTTTAAAAGTTTCAGCTTGAAATTTTCACATGCTCACAAAAAAGTTCAATATTTTTTAACTAATAGCTAGATTATGTAAAGACGAATCTAAAATGGGGTCAACTGTCAAAATCTGCCCAGTATTACCGGTAACAATTTTACAGCTATTTAAAAATTTGCAGTTTCTATGTCTGAGAAATGTAAACATCTTGAAGGCAAACAAATTATGATGTTATATGAATTATGATGTCATAACTTTATGACGTCACCAAGTATTGTAAAACACAATTAGTCCTATCCTTAACATTTCAACGATAAATGATTAAAGAAAAAAATATTAATCTACAAGTAGTAACCAAGGATTTGCATTGAGGAAAAAATGCATAGCAACCAAGGAGAATGAATTTTTTCCATTACACAATCACATGTGCACTTTTAAATAATTCATCAGTATGTGTATAAGTGTATAAGCTTATAAATTTACAGGAACAATAGAACAGTCCATTTTGCTGCCTGATATTAAAAGTTTAAAAACCAAATAAATTCAGTAATACATGTACATTTAAGTTACATGCTGTCATAATGAGTTACTCCCCTTTACAATTGACAAACTGCAAATTCTAAATCACAAGAATTTATTCAACCTGTTATTGGTAAATGTTGGTTTAAAATTCTTGTTCAAAGAGATTTGTGGATGATATAGGTCTCTTTGCATCTATTTCCATTAAATACATTCATCTAATGTTACAATTATTTAGCTGTGGTTTTCAATGCAACCACCTGTTCGTGTTTACAATTGTCCTTGTTACATGACATGTATGTAGTCTCGCCAAAATTGATACATCTAAATAAAAAGCAGGTGTTTCCTGCTTATAGTGAGAATTTTTCATCATACAATAACTGACCTGTAATATATTATTAATAGCAATGCAAAATCCCTGTGTATTTATTCACACAAACACATGTGTTTCAATGTTTACATCATAAATATTACAACTTCCGGTTGGGGGGGGGGGGGGGGGGGGTATTTGGGTTTCTAGAATTTTAAGGAATGACAATTTTTTTTAAAGATTTTAGTAAAAAGAACAATAATTTTTTCATTTTACTTTATAATATATGTAAAAAAAATTATTGCACAAGATTTACATTACATATGGACTGTTCAAATTTAGAAAACCCCATTTTCACCTCTTTCGCATTCTTTTTTAAAGCATTACATTAAAGTTTTGGACCGTATGCAAACATTTTATATTTTTTGTGTTAAATACATACTTAAGGAATTATACTGACCCGAGTTTCTCCATCAGTTGTTTACAGGATGGATCAGCATCACAAAATATTCCTTTACACACGTTTCAGATCATGACGTCAAGTGCAGCTGACTAAAGTTCTCGTCAATTTATTTCCCCGGGAAACAATTTCCCCGGGAAACAATGTAATCGCCGATGGAAAACCATACGCACAAAATAGTGCACTGTACTTCCATTTTAGCAGACACTGTATACTGACAAGGACGTATAACTAACAAACGTCCTTGATACTGATTACAACGTAACACAGATCACAGATAATTTATTAATAATGTTTTATTTTTAAGAAAGGGGGTCATATTCATATTTCATAGATTGATTAATTATTTTCTTAATGATTCTAGTAGATAGTAGGGGAAACATTGTTTATGTCGGACAGGTTTGCATTATGTCCGCCCATTCACCAGTTTGTCAATCTGTCTGTCAGAACAATTTTCCAAACATTTTATCGTCATGTTTGAATATATTTATTTGATATTTGGTATATACTTGAACATTTGATAATATTTCCAGGGGGAACATTTTTTTTGTGTTTCCAGGGGAAACATTTTTTTTTGTGTCTCCAGGGGAAACTTTTTTGTGTGTTTCCAGGGGAAACATTTTTTTTGTGTTTCCAGGGGAAACATTTTTTTAATGTTTCCATGTTTGTCTAGTAATCATTTTTTAACTACTTAGGAAAGATTTCATTTCATGTTTCCAAGGGACACATTCAATTCTAATTATTTTTGGTGTTTCCAGGAGAAGCATTTTTTTGTGTTTCCAAGGGAAACATTTTATTTTGGTGTTTCCAGGGGAAACATTTTTTTTTTTGGTGTTTCCAGGGGAAACATTTTTTTTTTTTTTGTATTTCCAGGGTTGTCTAGTAATTATTTTTTAACTACTTGTTAATTTATAATTTTGTCGCCTAGTTAGTAGTATTGGTTTCTCTTAGAAAAGATTTCATTTTCATGTTTCCAGGGGACACATCTAATTCTAATTTTTTTCCGTGTTTCCAGGGGTAACATTTTTTTGGGTGTATCCATGGGAAAATGTTTTTTTTGTGTTTCCAGGGGAAACATTTTTTTTGTGTTTCCAGGGGAAATATTTTTTTTATGTTTCCAGGGGAAACATTTTTTTGGTGTTTCCAGGGGAAAATATTTTTTTTGTATTTCCAGGGGAAACATTTTTTTTTTGTGTTTCCAGGGGAAACATTTTGTTTTGTGTTTCCAGGGGATTTTTTTTTTTTTTTTGTTTCCAGGGGAAACCTTTTTTTGTGTTTCCAAGGGAAACATTTTATTTTGGTGTTTCCAGGGGAAACATTTTTTTTGGTGTTTCCAGGGGAAACATTTTTTTTTTGTATTTCCAGGGTTGTCTAGTAATTATTTTTTAACTACTTGTTAATTTATAATTTTGTCGCCTAGTATTTGTTTCTCTTAGAAAAGATTTCATTTTCATGTTTCCAGGGGACACATCTAATTCTAATTTTTTTCCGTGTTTCCAGGAGGAACAATTTTTTTGTGTTTCCAGGGGTAACATTTTTTTGGGTGTATCCAGGGGAAAATTTTTTTTGTGTTTCAAGGGGAAATATTTTTTTTTGTGTTTCCAGGGGAAACACTTTTTTTTTGTGTTTCCAGGGGAAAATATTTTGTTTTGTGTCTCCAGGGGAAACATTTTTTTTTGGTGTTTCTGGGGAAACATTTTTTTGTGTTTCCAGGGGAAATATATTTTTTTTGTTTCCAGGGGAAACATTTTTTTGGTGTTTCCAGGGGAAACATTTTTTTTTGTGTTTCCAGGGGAAACATTTTTTTTGGTGTTTCTGGGGAAACATTTTTTTTTGTTTCCAGGGGAAACCTTTTTTGTGTTTCCAAGGGAAACATTTTATTTTGGTGTTTCCAGGGGAAACATTTTTTTTTGTATTTCCAGGGTTGTCTAGTAATTATTTTTTAACTACTTGTTAATTTATAATTTTGTCGCCTAGTATTTGTTTCTCTTAGAAAAGATTTCATTTTCATGTTTCCAGGGGACACATCTAATTCTAATTTTTTTCCGTGTTTCCAGGAGGAACAATTTTTTTGTGTTTCCAGGGGTAACATTTTTTTGGGTGTATCCAGGGGAAAATTTTTTTTGTGTTTCAAGGGGAAATATTTTTTTTTGTGTTTCCAGGGGAAACACTTTTTTTTTTGTGTTTCCAGGGGAAAATATTTTGTTTTGTGTCTCCAGGGGAAACATTTTTTTTTGGTGTTTCTGGGGAAACATTTTTTTTGTGTTTCCAGGGGAAATATATTTTTTTTGTTTCCAGGGGAAACATTTTTTTGGGTGTTTCTGGGGAAACATTCTTTTTTTTTGTGTTTCCAGGGGAATTTTTTTTTTTTTGTGTTCCATGGGAAAAAACATTTTATTTTGGTGTTTTTGGGGAAACATTTTTTTTTTTTTTTGTATTTCCAGGGTTGTCTAGTAACTATTTTTTAACTACTTGTTAATTTATAATTTTGTCGCCTAGTTAGTAGTATTGGTTTCTCTTAGAAAAGATTTCATTTTCATGTTTCCAGTGGACACATCTAATTCTAATTTTTTTCCGTGTTTCCAGGGGTAACATTTTTTTGGGTGTATCCATGGGAAAATGTTTTTTTTTGTGTTTCCAGGGGAAACATTTTTTTTGTGTTTCCAGGGGAAATATTTTTTTTATGTTTCCTGGGGAAACATTTTTTTGGTGTTTCCAGGGGAAAATATTTTTTTTGTATTTCCAGGGGAAACATTTTTTTTTTGTGTTTCCAGGGGAAACATTTTGTTTTGTGTTTCCAGGGGATTTTTTTTTTTTTTTTTGTTTCCAGGGGAAACCTTTTTTTGTGTTTCCAAGGGAAACATTTTATTTTGGTGTTTCCAGGGGAAACATTTTTTTTGGTGTTTCCAGGGGAAACATTTTTTTTTTGTATTTCCAGGGTTGTCTAGTAATTATTTTTTAACTACTTGTTAATTTATAATTTTGTCGCCTAGTATTTGTTTCTCTTAGAAAAGATTTCATTTTCATGTTTCCAGGGGACACATCTAATTCTAATTTTTTTCCGTGTTTCCAGGAGGAACAATTTTTTTGTGTTTCCAGGGGTAACATTTTTTTGGGTGTATCCAGGGGAAAATTTTTTTTGTGTTTCAAGGGGAAATATTTTTTTTTGTGTTTCCAGGGGAAACACTTTTTTTTTGTGTTTCCAGGGGAAAATATTTTGTTTTGTGTCTCCAGGGGAAACATTTTTTTTTTGGTGTTTCTGGGGAAACATTTTTTTTGTGTTTCCAGGGGAAATATATTTTTTTTGTTTCCAGGGGAAACATTTTTTTGGTGTTTCCAGGGGAAACATTTTTTTTTGTGTTTCCAGGGGAAACATTTTTTTTGGTGTTTCTGGGGAAACATTTTTTTTTGTGTTTCCAGGGGAAACCTTTTTTGTGTTTCCAAGGGAAACATTTTATTTTGGTGTTTCCAGGGGAAACATTTTTTTTTGTATTTCCAGGGTTGTCTAGTAATTATTTTTTAACTACTTGTTAATTTATAATTTTGTCGCCTAGTATTTGTTTCTCTTAGAAAAGATTTCATTTTCATGTTTCCAGGGGACACATCTAATTCTAATTTTTTTCCGTGTTTCCAGGAGGAACAATTTTTTTGTGTTTCCAGGGGTAACATTTTTTTGGGTGTATCCAGGGGAAAATTTTTTTTGTGTTTCAAGGGGAAATATTTTTTTTTGTGTTTCCAGGGGAAACACTTTTTTTTTTGTGTTTCCAGGGGAAAATATTTTGTTTTGTGTCTCCAGGGGAAACATTTTTTTTGGTGTTTCTGGGGAAACATTTTTTTTGTGTTTCCAGGGGAAATATATTTTTTTGTTTCCAGGGGAAACATTTTTTTGGGTGTTTCTGGGGAAACATTCTTTTTTTTTGTGTTTCCAGGGGAATTTTTTTTTTTTTTTGTGTTCCATGGGAAAAAACATTTTATTTTGGTGTTTTTGGGGAAACATTTTTTTTTGTGTTTCCATTAGGGAAACATTTTATTTTGGTGTTTCCAGGGGAAACATTTTTTTTTTTTTTGAGTTTCCAGGGGAAACATTTTGTTTTGTGTTTCCAGGGGAAATATTTTTTTGTGTGTTTTTGGGGAAACATTTTTTTTTGTGTTTCCATTAGGGAAACATTTTATTTTGGTGTTTCCAGGGGAAACATTTTTTTTTTGTTGAGTTTCCAGGGGAAACATTTTATTTGTTTCCAGCGTTGTCTAGTAATTAATATTGTTTAACTACTTGTTAATTTATAATTTTGTCGCCTAGCATTGGTTTCTCTTACAGGGGAAGCAGTTTTTTTTAGAGTTTCAAGGGGAATTTTTAAGTTAACTAACGGCACTAAACCGAAGCTGATTTGGTTGATTGCCATATATGCTTTTTGGATAACGCTTGGGTTGTCAACAATTCTTTTTTTTTAATGCTTTCTTGTGTATTTTAGCAATTTCTTACATTTTTAAATAATAGTAAAAGTAATATCAGAATTTTTACTATCATTTTTTTCATTATTACATCTTTGTTTATGTTTCAGTAAGATGTCGTCAAGTTCATAATTTAAGACCATGGAGTCTTCAGGTATTGCTATTATTTACGTCGTTCTTGCATGATAATTTAATAATATATTACACCCACGAAAATGAAGTTGTACATTAGAAGTACGAATCATATGAGAAGAAATTATGTTAACTGTAAACAGGAGGAGTACAAACATTTCCATAAATATAAGTACTAAGTGAGTTATCTCCAGTAGATTTATGTTTTTATTCTCCCTAAAAGTATTGTCCAAATTGAAAAATAAAATAAATTGTATCAATTACAACTCTCGTAGAAGAGCGAGTTAATTTAAAATTTTTCCTGGATTCTTATTTCAGATGTTGAATGTTTAAATTTGTGTGATTTACGGGAACTTGCACCAGAGGAAAAAGAAAACATCAAAGGAAAGATTGATGAAATATGTGCAGAAGCTGAGCAACTGGAAGCAAAAGCACTTCACATTGGTAACGTTTGGAATATTTAGTCAATCTTTCCCAATATATAGACGTTTTCGTGTGTAATTTTTTGAAAGACAAATATAGTATGGCACATCAAAGATAAGGAAATGTTTAAAAACATGAAGATGATTAGATATCTATTTCATCTTCTCTTTTCAGATAATTGCAGTGAACAAAATATGTAATATTTTACTTATATTTTGTAGGTAACAAGTTGTCGAAAGAAACATTGCTTAATCATGCTAAAAGAAACAGAAAGACAGCATTGACACTAAAGCAGAAGATAACAATTTCAGAAGGTATTATTATTCGGCTTTATCTATTGTCTTGTCGACACCTTTTGTGTATCTCAACAACACTTGTTCTAAAATTTGCTGTTTTGTGATCAATTTTTTAATAGCATTCCTTTATACCAGCTGGAACTCAGGTGTTTTGAAATTTATTGAAGCTCAAAAACGTTTTATTGTTCAAAATTGGATATACATATATATGCATGTATACAGATATAATACTATAGTAAATGATATTACAATACAAACCCACCCTAGGGTAGCGGGGGTCATAGAAATAGCTACCTCGACTTCTCCCATCCGTCTGTAAAACCCATGTCAAAGGGGGCATCCGTGGCTGTGCGGGATGTACAAGTACACAGCCGGTCCGGTCGAATGGGGGACTTGAAATCCGAAGTTCAGTGTTGAGAGAGAAGCCACACTCTTCGCACGCTAAAGATTATGTGATTAACATGTTTCCGTTAATATGTATGAAATACCGACCACTTGACGTAAAACAACAATCAATCAATCAATACAATACACAACATTGCATTTTCTAATTTTTACACTTTTAAATATTATGATTAAGTATTCATCCTATTTATTTGTTATACCTTCCCGACTCTAATTCGACATCTGCATGTTGCCTTTTATTGGTTTCTCTTAAGAAAGATTTCATTTTCATGTTTCCAAGGGACACATTTAATTCTAATTATTTTTGGTGTTTCTAGGGGAAACATTTTATTTTGGTGTTTCCAAGGGAAACATTTTTTAGGGGGTGTTTCCTGGGGAAACATTTTTTTTGGTGTTTCATGGGGAAACTTTTTTTTGTGTTTCCAGGGGAAACATTTTCTTTTGTGTTTCCAGAGTTGTCTAGTAATTATTGTTTAACTACTTGTTAATTTATAATTTTGTCGCCTAGTATTTTACACTTTATTATGATTAAGTATTCATCCTATTTATTTGTTATACATTCCTGACTCTAATTCGACATCTGCATGTTGATGCTTTTTTCTTATCAAAAGTAATGTGTAAACATTATGTTATATCTATACTTTTTATGTAAGTGCTACATTCTGATAATCACATAAAGATAAAATATTGTGTATAATGATTCTTAACAATGGTCTCAGATGCTTTGCTTCGAAATACAAGACATATATCATCTAATTATTGACCTAGAAATGTTTTTGATTCTTTATTTATATGAATTTTCTCTGATCAATGAATAACTCTTACAGGCAAACAGTGCTTTTGCCCATCTGATATAAAACTTGCTCTAAGAAACTCCACCTTAACTGCAAATAGTGAGGAACAATTGGAGAGAAGACTTAAGAACAACTGCAATTATTACAGCCTTCAGTTTGATGGTGTTACACCAGGTAATGGAAATTGCTTTTTTGAAGCAATGAGTCATCAGATGGAAAGACTACAACTTCCTCCTACTTCTCCACAGGCTTTGCGGTCAGATGTAACCAAATTTATTCAAACAAATCATTTCTTTGAAGTAAGTGTGATTATTTATGATATGAATTGAAATGGAATATAGTGCTATAAAACCAAATCATTTTATTTTTCATGACTTTGTACATTATTATACAATGGTTGACTTCGCTGCTTGACATTTCTATTTTCAAGTATATTCAAATTATGTATTTTTACTGTTTCACAATGTTTTCTATATACATTGAAGTGATAAAAATATATATAACAAAAAAATGATGCATTGGAAAATTTGGGAGTTTATTTTCTTACAATTTGTAATTTTAGAATGATTTCAATAGTTCTAAACAATCAGTTAAACATGCATAAAACCAAACCATCGAATAAAGTCGCATTAATAAACTCACCATTTTATTCAACCTAATTTACATTAATAATTCCCATTGCTGAAGAACATATTCGCAACTATGGTTATATACTAATTTGTAAGTGATAAGGACATATTTGATCCATTTTATAAATAGGATATTGATGGCCAAGTTTCCTTAAAAGATTTTGTTGAAACCAATTTTGACGACTACCTTTTAAACATGTCAATGGATGGAGTGTATGCAGATCATATAATTGTACTTGGCACCGCAAGAATGCTTGAAATGGACATCTGCATTGTCACTAGTTCACCTGATGCAGTTCCAGAAAACAGTTTAATATGGATTGTAGGAAAACCAAATTTTCAAGGCAATCCATTTTTGCTAGGTCATTACTGGGAAAACCACTACCAGTCTTTAAAAACAAAAGGTAAAACATATCTTTGTACATGAAAAGTGATAAAGAAACAAATATTGACCAACATTAATATGAAGGTTTTGTTGAGTTGTAAAACTGATTGTTTGAATTTGTCATATATTTAATTATATTAAATGATATTTAATAATAGTTTACTTTTTAGATACTTAATTTAAAGCTTCCCAATAAAATAATGAGTATCATTGCAACTGTCTATAAATTGTTTTAAGGTTTGATAGAAACTTATAAATTAGACCAGTTGGTAAGGTTTAGTATCACAGTTGGAAACATAACAACTTATTGTGGAGTATGAGATACCTACCTAATGGTACATTTTTATGAACTGAAATGTCGCCCAAAAATATAATGACCGTTCGGCTTCATTCTATTTATGTTCTGACTAATTTGTTATTTTTTTCAGGACAACCGGTTGAAGATAACTCACCAAAAATCAACACCCAGAAAGAAGTACATCTAGTTGAAAATAAAGGTTTGTAATATTTACATGTCCACTCAAATATTAATGAATTTCTGAATGTTTTGATTAGATGTATAACAAAAGAATGTTGTCAACACTTCTTTTTGAAAAAAATATAAACCACATGGACCTCAAGCACAATCCTTGAGTCATGTAATTCACTTTAATGAAGTATAAAAACATCTTAGTGAAGTTTTCTGTGACATAATTGCCATTTTATTTATCTGCCATACAACTTATATTATAAATGAATTATAAAATTATGTGTTTTCCTTCTTTATAAAAAGAAATGTGAAAAAAAAACCCATCTTTTTGTTGCAGGTACCAGTAGCAATGTTTTCGTGGATTGGGTAAAAGAAACATTCTGCAAAAGATGGTCTGATACAGAGACTATAGTAAAAGAGATAGAGTAATATAAATAATTGATTATATATATGTTATGTTTGGGAGTGGTTCTTCTGATATCCTTGTTTAATTGTATGACAGTATCTGACCAGCAGACATGCGAACCATAGCTAGCTTTACAACTAAAGCGAGCACATTATGACCCGGCTATCTAAATTAAGTATCGTCTGCCTATTTTGGTTGTTCTGACCTGTGGTCACTATGTTGTTAATCATACTGTATGGGTTTATTGTGTGTTATAAATACCAGAGGGTCAGGATATATAAGGGGGAGATTCGGGTACCCATAAACCAGTTCAACCCCTCCACAATTGTGCATGTTGTGTCTGTACCAAGTCAGGCTATCCTTTTATGTTTTTTCTGTTCATTATATGCCGTGTGCAATTTGTGAATAGTAGTTAGTTTTTCCTATTGTTGGCTGTCATTGTTGGCATGTCTTGTTATCTTCTTTGTATTAATTTAGAAAATAATTTCAGCTTTGACAGTTGTGAGGAAGATATAATATTTACTTTCCAACAGACAGCTGAAGAAAATAATGAAGGTGTATTTATTCATGAACACAAAAACAAAAAAACTGTACAGTATTTCTGTGAAAGGTAGGTAACAATAAAGGTAATGATACCAATATGGTCTTATGGTATCACTTCCTGTAAAGAAAATATTAAAACAGGTCTTTACCATTGAAATTTTGTAATGTACATAAGGATGGAAATTATATTATTTAACTAGCATTTAAATGACAACTGAAGTCCAATTTTGTGTATTTTTTTTTTTTTTTTGAAATCTGTTAATAAGGTCTAGTTAAAATTGCTTTACATATATATTAACTACAAATTTATCTGGAAAGATAGTTCATTCATGGAATTTGCAATCGTCTGTCGTTGATAAGCGCTTTGATATTAGAAATTGTATATTTATATTTCAGACATTGTAAAGCAAAGGGGAAGAAAAAATCTGCAGAAGAAACCAGAGCCAACAACTGTCCTGCCTATATATCTTTTCGGTAAATATCCTCCCTGTTTCAATATTGTATGGCCAGATTCAACACTACCATTGATTGTGTTTATTTCAAATATTACTTGACATGATCATCTCGTCAAGATGTTTTAGTAGACCACCAGAGACGAGCCTTACCATACTGGTGTACACAGTTTCATGCTCCAAGCTCAGGCTCCAAGTTTTAGACTAAGACCAAGAAGCTCAATACCATTAGTTTTAAAGTAGTATACATGCGTCATTTTATTTGCTTTCTGTATGTTTGTTATTTATTTATTCATTTTTGTTGATTAATCTTTCTGTCTTAATGTTTGAAAGTATGAATTTTTTCTACAGGTTTATTAATCAGAATGGCAAAAAGGCTGTAATCTACCGAAAGAACACCAATCATATGAACCATGACCTTACAAATTTAAAAGAAAAAAAAGTTAACAGGATTAATCCTCAACTTGTATCTTATATAGAAGTTTTGGCTGAACAGGTATTATTAATAAATTTATATCAAACCTTTGGATTTTTCTGGGTATTTTTTACCTTCCGTTTTCTCTAATAACAAAATTATTTTTCACGTAATTATGTGTTTGATGCTGGTCTTTCCTAGAATATGTATTTTTTTAAACTTTTTCCAATGTCATTATTGACCATTATTGAAGAATTTTCTTGTTAGTTAAGTAACAAATAATTAAGCACCAAAACATTCAGAAGTGTATTTGTTTGTTCTTCTCTCAACGCCTTGACATTCTGGACAACCAATGAGGTCTTCACTGCTTCCGGTAGAAAGATAACTTTCCAAAAGCCCATAAGTTATTTAACTAAACCAAAAGCCTTTTGTGCAAGTATTTCGAATTATTTGTGCTGTTTACCATATTTGAAAGTTACGTGAACCTTACATGCAATCCTTAAATGTCGACTCAGCATTTTGCCATGACATCAAACATACCAAAACAAACAGGTTTTTATTACTTGAATTTGTGGGTTTATATGCATACAATCTGTCAAAGTGTACTAAACCCTTACACATTCATTTATAATTTTGTACATTTTGATGTAATATATATATGAGTTTGTATCTAAGTGTCATTGTTATAACTTATAGGGGAAAAAACCAATTTACATCATAGTGAAGTGTGTAAAATGGTCAAGAGATAGAGGCCATTTTGATGTGCATGATAGAAAATACTACCCAACCCCAACTGATGTGAGAAATATTATATACTCCTTCAAGAGTAGGAAAAGGTTGCATCAACATGATGCTGTTGCTGTGGAATGTTTATGTACTGATGTATTAAAAAGCAGCATTATTTACTACCAAAGACAAAGGCATGTATTAACTGACAAATTATTTTCTAAATCAAATGTTAAATCTGTGCCAAAACCTTGTTGAGTTTCTAGCCCAAGAAGTACATAATACATAACACCTAATGTGCATATGATGCAATATGGACCTTTCACCATTATTACTCTTCAATTTCACTTTATCCCCCTACTTTGTCACAAACTATGTAAAAATAATAATAGTTTTTAAAAAATTAAACTTGATATGCTGGTTGTTCCATGTACCCTACAATGTTCATGTTTTTACTTCATAGACAGAAAAATAGTACAGTTATTCTGTAAACAAACAGAGAAAAAAGTAGCTGGAGTTATTCCATTAAACTATTTGTGTACCTACAGCTATGAGAATATTAATGGACCAACACATGAAATAAACATGATGTTAACTTTTTATACATTGTGACTTGGATGGAGAGTTGTCTCATTGGCACTCATACCACATCTTTTTATTTATATGAACAAATACTTCTCAAAGGATTATTTAGACCATAGTATAAACCGTCCACTCAAAAAATAGATAAAATAATAAGGCCACTCCAAATTAATTCCTAGTTCTTCGGATTTGCTCGCTCCTAAATTTGAAGATTGAGAAAAGAAGTTGTTTGGCCTTTTCCACTTTCTTCGTTTCATTTTAAAACAATTTTATAATAGAAAGAAAATAAAACAAAATAAAAAATTTCACTCGCTCAGTTCGTCTTTTCCAGTCAATTTGTCTATATAACTAGGAATTATAATTTGGAGTGGCCTTAGACTTAAAATTTAAGACTGCTATATGAGTAATCATCCATTACCTCTAACTTTATTTTAAAAAAGTTCTGCTTTTAGAGTTGTCTTAATTCTATTAATTTAATTTCTTTTTAAATATATCCTTTTTTTTCAGTGGCAATAATCAGCCATTAATTATTGTTTATCAAAATGATGAACAAAAAAAAAGAATGGACTTATTTTCAAAGAATGTAGTGTTTCTGGATGCAACATACAAAGGTGAAAAAAACACATGTGATTTGATAAGTAGAAGTTATGTTCTATGTTCATATACATGTAATTATTATGATTTTATTATATATATATAAAAGTATTTTGTTTGTTTGAAAAGTAAGAAAGACATAAAGCTATGGCTTTATAAATCTATTGATATTAATTATAAAGGAAAATTTCCAACCAGAACGCTTAATGAGTACCACATTGTCACAACATGAAAACACGACAAAAAACAAAATAAATAAGGCAGACTAAAAGATTGTAAATTTGTATATATTTATGCCAGATGCAAATCCATTCTGAGCAGTTTTCCCCACAACTTTTGAAGTCCTTCATTTAATAGGGAAGGATGGAAGATAGTTTTATACCTGTATTTTAGGGGTCAATAAAACTATAAGATGCCAGTTGTGGATAATTAAAATGATGTAGTTATCTTTTTAGGTGTCACTGGATATGGCTATGCCTTTTACTGTATGCTGGTAAGAGATGATAAGGGAAAAGGAACACCGATTTCATACATGATTACCTCAGAAGACTGCTCAAACACAATTTCAATATTTCTTCAGAAACTGAAAGAATCTGCCAGTAACAGAGGATGTTGTTTCCTGCCAAGGTGAATGTTATTACAAAAAAAATCTACTTTAATAAATATTAATTTTTACGAAGGGACTATTTCCACTTTTGAAGCAAACAAGATTATTAATATTTAAGAGTAAACAAAGAAAAAATATTGTATATCATACCAAATGCCCAAGATAGTAAGACAGTAAGGTGACATGCATATATTTTTTTGGCAGATCTTTCATGATAGACAAAGATATGAAAGAAGTATCTGCCATAAAGGAAAACTTCCCTATGGCTCAGATCCTGCTATGCTGGTTTCATGTATTACAGGTAACTCTATTAGAACATAGTCACATCTTCTCGACCAATGGGAACGTTGGATTTGAAGGTCCATTTCTCATAAAACTTAGTTTTCCAAGCTATATAAGATGTCACAATTGAATGATTGTAATGAAATTGTGAATACAGAAGGATGAGCTCTATTTCGTTTAAAGTTATTCTGTTGTTGTTTTTTTTAATTTTAAAAATGCATTAATCTAGCAAATAACTAAACTAAATGGAGACCATTTAGATAATGTCCAGAAAATTGGACAGAACAAGACAAAAATCAAAATTGAATATCTAAATATCATAAACACTCCAATATAGGGGGCAATTGGTTGTCACTCAATGATTATGAGGAACGTTTTGGTAATATATGCGACTTGCTTGCTATCACAATCAGCAGTTGTATTGATACGAATATATGAAGATATTTGTTATGTTACACTATTGAATTTGATAGCTTCAATGTTCCATTTTAACAGTGTGATATATACTTTTAGGCTATATATAGGTGGTTAAACAAAAAAGATTCTGGAGTATCGGGCAATCAACACACAGAAACAAGACGTAATATAGTGCAGTATCTTCGACAAATGAAAACCTGTTCAACAGTAATTATTATATTTCAAACTTATGGAATAGGTCAACTTTGTGGTTTCATGGGTCAAACTTTTCATGATTTTTAGCTCACCTGGCCTAAAAGGCCATGTGAGCTTTTCTCATCACTTGGCGTCCGTCGTCGTCTGTCGTCGTTAACAATTTTTTCAAACATCTTCTCCTCTGAAACTACTGAATGGATTTGGATAAAACTTAGCATGATTGTTCCTTAGGGTATCCTGCACAAACTTTATGCTTCGATTTTTGATCCGTCAAAAAACATGGCCACTGTTACTAAAAATAGAACATAGGGGTCAAACAACAGTTTTTTGCAAGTATCTCAAATATCATTAGGTTACGGCAAATTCTGGCAGGTTGAAAGTGTTCAGCATGATGAGAGCTACCTGTGTGCTGATTTTCGTGAAAATCTGTCAACTGGTGTTAGAGTTATTGCCCTTTTTTGACATTTTTGGCTTTTTTTTATGTTATTATTTCAAAAATCTTCTCCTCTGAAACAACTGAATGGATTTGGATAAAACTTAGCATGATTGTTCCTTAGGGTATCCTGCACAAAGTTTAAGCTTCGATTTTTGATCCGTCGAAAAACATGGCCACTGTTACTAAAAATAGAACATAGGGGTCAAACAACAGTTTTTCACAAATATCTCAAAAATCATTAGGTTACGGTAAATTCTGCAGGTTGAAAGTGTTTAGCATGATGAGAGCTACCTGTGTGCTGATTTTCGTGAAAATCTATCATCTGATGTTAGAGTTATTGCCCTTTTTTGACATTTTTTGCTTTTTTTTATGTTATTATTTCAAAAATCTTCTTCTCTGAAACTACTTATCAAAATCAAATGAAACTTGCTAAGATTGTTCCTTAGGGTATCCTGCAAAAACTTAATGCTTGGATTTTTGATTGGTCGAAAAACATGTCCGCCCTTACTAAAAATAGAACATAGGGGTCAAAATGCTTTTTTTTGCTATTTTTTCCTGAATTATAGAAATAAAATGAAGATGAAAGCTACTTTCAAGGCAAACATGGTATCCTGAGTTGAATGGTGATGATGAAAGTTTGTTTTGGGCGGCCATTTTCCCGCCATTTTTTACACTTGCTCGGATTTCAACAATATTTGGTTTTTAAAGTAAACATGGTATCCTTAGTGAATGGTGATGATGAGAATGTTGTATAACAATGATTAAACTTCATAATATGTGAGCTTTTAATTGCCATCACTTGGTGTCTGTCATCATCGTTGTTAACAAATTTTCTCCTCTGAAACTACTAGGGGGATTTGGATGAAACTTAGCATGATTGTTCCTGCAATACATTTGTATTTCCTTTTCAAGTACAATAAAAAGCCTTTACCCACAATTTTTACATAACTTCTTTCAAACATTTTAAAAACGAAGACAACATATAGACCAAAAGATTTATACTTGTATTTGAAGATGAATTAAAGCTTGTATTTTGTATTGTGAATCATCAGATTGACCATGACTGTATCTTAATCAAGCGTAGGGAGAACTCATGCCCATTTCTTTCCAGAGGTTCTTGAAAGGCTTTTAAAGGTATTTTCAGCATTTTACGTGACCTTTAATATTCAGTTTAATTTACAACAGACATTAATATATTAATTTAGTTTATAGTGCATTGTTTGCCAGGTGAGCGATTCAGGCTCTTGAGAGCCTCTTGTTGTGAGTATCCATGAACTATAAAAATAAGAATGCAATGAAGTTCTAAATTTACCAATATGTCAAGCATAACTTTTTGCAAAATTAATGACAAATAAACATATATTTTTTCTATTGCAAAACTTCAAAAAATAATAGTACATATTATAAAGTAGCGCTTTTCAAGCAAAAAATGAGCGTATTTTGATGATACATTAATAAGATAGTTGTTGTTGTTTGTTCTATGTTCTATGTTGTTCTCTGTCGTTGTGTGTTTTTGTTCCCGGGTTTGTCTGTCCCTTAAACGTATGATTTTTTTATTACTCCCTAGGTATTTTTGGTCATTATTTCCTACAGAAAAATGGATTGATAATATATCCATCAATATCTTATCTGATCTGGATGCTGACAGACAATCATATCATATATGTTCCTATGCAAGTTTACATCATTCTTGTACAAGTATTTGCTAAGTTATGATAAATTTTGAAGTAAACCTTAACCAAGACCTTTGTTGGACGTAAACCTTAACCAAGTCAAGTGTACATAATTGCAAAGAAATCAAAATGTTGGACGTAAGCCTTAACCTGGTGATAATTTTTTTAATTATAGAAAGATGACTTTGACCGCCTGGCTGACAATTTAGAAACCCAAATGCCAAATTTACTGATAACAAAATATCTGAAGGAAAACTGGGTAACTGTTGGAGAGATGTGGAGTAGTTATGGGAGGAAATTTTACCATGAAGACCAAGACACTAACAACCTAGCAGAAAGGTATAGGAAAGCTGAATACCAATCTCTAAGACAAACCTGTTCCCTTTCTTCACTTTCTTGTGTAGCAAAATTCAGTCAGCCCCAACGTATGTTTACAATTGTAACTCATATGTTACTCAAGAGCTTGTCGTTATTACCACGACTTTGTTGACAGGACAACGCCATTGAGACAAACTACTCATACAGGGTTTTGTTGGCCAAGATTAAAGAATCACTTCACAAGTTCTATGGCTGTCATAATGCGGTGGGTGACCGCTATAGGGTGTCTATATTACACGATATTTACCTTCTTCAGTTGTCTTTGATAATTATTTTCCAGTTTAAAAATAGCATTTGTTCATAGATTCTGTAAATATATTTTAGGTTCTTTCTTTGTCTGAAGTATCATTTTCTTGGTGGGTATGGGAATATCAGAATTGAGGATTTGCTGCTACTTATCCACGAGAACATAACAACTTTTTATAAGTAAGTATCAAAATAGAAAAATGTTAAGATCCATTTCACTTGTTTATTTTACATTTTGCTTTCATTCAAGACCAGGAATAACTATTCAATTTGCAACTAAACTTGATTGTAAATATAAAACATATCTTTCAACAATTTAATTCTATTTCTATAAATGTTATACATATGTTTAAACTAAAAGGTACTCTGATCAAATGAAAA
Source organism: Mytilisepta virgata (assembly GCA_028015205.1). Classification (NCBI taxonomy): domain Eukaryota; kingdom Metazoa; phylum Mollusca; class Bivalvia; order Mytilida; family Mytilidae; genus Mytilisepta; species Mytilisepta virgata. The sequence continues at coordinate 60,151,061 of CM051515.1, read as the reverse complement.
CCAAAAAGGGTCCAATTCTAAGGACAATAAAACATATATAAAACATATATAAAACATAAAAAATTAAGATGTCCAACAAACTTTTTGAAAATGCATCAATGATGAAAGTTTCTGTCATACTATTCTTATAAAACTGCAATACATATTTTTTCTTTCTGCATATTTCTTGATTACAAACTAGGAGTTATTGTCTTTCAAATATTTTGCCCAAACAACGAAAATATTCCTTTAATAATTCCATATTAAGGTAGATCGGGTGTTTAACACTGAGCATCCTTTCTGGTCATGTTAAGAAAACACTATTGAATATTAAACATATTTCACCAAGTAACACAAACATCTAATCTTGAAATTTTATCAAATTCAACCAATTTCAACGTATTTTATATAAAAATCAAATCCCATGACCCCCAGTTTTTATATTGAAAATTGATTGTACATTGACCCATATGTATTTTAATACATTGACCCATAAGTATTTTAATACATTGACCCATAAGTATTTTACAGAAGTTTAAGAAAAATCTATCGTTGGTAATGTATACACCCCATCTACCTTAACAGGAAATGCACAACAGTAATAAATGGGGAATATCTTTGTACACAGAAGGAATTGGTTACACAAAATAGTTTTTTTTTACTGAATTTCCATCTGCGCACCATCAATATTACATAAGCTGTGACCAGGCAAAACTACATAATGTGATAATTTATATGACTTTCTAAATTACAACCTATCTTTTGATAATAATTCCAGTTACCTGGATGAATTAGCAAGGACTGGTCGATTAAAAAACACGAGACAAGTGAAGGAGGCCAAAGGGAAAGGTCGTGCTGAAGAAATGTTGAAGTCGGGTTATGGAAAAATGGTTGTATGGTCAAGTGAATGGAAGTGCACTATTCCATCAGAAACCACTCCACACCAAATTTACAATGTTGACATTGTAAAAGTTACTTGTGGGTGTTTATCTTCCACCCAAGGGGGTATGTAATTTTATATAATCGCTGTGTTACAATGTCAAACCCTTAAATTGATTGAGTTGAGATTATGTTTCGAAACACCTAGGAACAACAGATATTATAATTGGAGGGTGCTTTGAAGGGTTACAAAGTAATTTAGTTCCAGATATTCCCATATTTACCTTCCTTTTTTAATGTTAGATCTGTATCAATCTAGGGTTTTTATTAATTATTATAAAGATGTTTAGTTTTGTCTTAATGTTAATTTCTAAGATAATCGAAATTTTATAGATCTGGTATCTTATTAAACGATATGTATTGAGAAGTACCATTGGTAAAAATAAGGCCATTTTGACGTATATGTTGTGCATGAATAACTCTTGAGACATTTTTGTCTTTATATCAATATAGATGAGAGGTAATAACATATAATTTGTGACTATCAAGGAATTTCGTTGTGTCTGAACTCCACATAAACTTGAAAAATATTTGTGTAGATATGAGGCCATGGTATAATCTCATACTTATTAATGTTTCTAAAGTGAAATTCTTTTATTCAAAAATATGTAATATGCTATTTTGGTAGGTTTATGTAAGCACCTGAATTTGGCATTGCTAATAGCTGAACAAAGAGAAGTGGACTTAACACGAGTAAAAGAGGAAATTGTCAAAAACATTATCGAATCCAATAACTACATATGTGATGGTAACAACATTGAAATATACTTCGATGGGGATGTAAGTTGCGTTAACATGACCTTATTCAATTGTACATGCATAGCAAATAGTCACAATATAGCATGTGTATGCCTAAATGCAGCTCGAATCCTACAAGGTGAAGGAAATGAAGTTAAAAATGTTTCAAACATTCCTGAAATGCATGAACCTTGCAAACGGACGATTATAAGATCGAAAATAGACGAAATTGTCACTTGGATGAATGGAGACGGGCTTTTGAATACCACCAATTTAGAAAACATTTCCAACACTGTTAACAAGTTACATTCGGAAGTCTTCTGCACAAAATTCAGAAAAGTCTCCAAAAAAAGAAAAATCCAGCCTATTCGAGTTTTTGACCAGAAAAAGAATGACCATTCTTACCATTCACGATCAACAGGAAAAAGACTTAAGCCGAATTCTGATACATTAAATGAAGATGGCAGTTTTAAAACAACAAGCCGAAAGAAGGGATCAGTCAGAAAACCTTTTTTATAGAATATTGGTTAAAGGAATATATCGGATTATGGGATAAAAAATCAAAATCACAAACGATTCCTTTAATTCTATGTTAAATTTACTTGCTATTTGCATATCTGATAATAGAATACTCCTGCTAATTGAATATAATTTTTCTAAACATATGTTATAAATGTCAATACTATAGAATATTTATTTTTCTTTTACATGAAATTTCACTTAGAACTGAATATATTTTTTATCAAAAATTTGTGTATTATTTTGTAAGCTTCCCTTCAAAGCATGAATTGCATACCAGGGGTTAGAATATACCACTTATTCAACTAAATTATTGGGAAAAATTAATTAGAATCTTCAAAAAACAAGATTTTTGTCAAAATTATGTCCCTTTATCAAAATCATTGTTTCTGGCTGATTGAATATCCTGGGTAATAGAATATTTTTTTCTGGCATTTATGGTATTCTATTAGCAGGAGTCTACTGTATTTATTCTTTATATATAGAAATAAAAATATAATCAAATGAATCTCATACAGTTCAGTAAAATATTGTCTGATATCTCATTTTTCCTCTTCTTCTCCTTTGTTGCTGAAAAAAAGGCATATGCTAAAATAGACTTTAACAAACATGTTTAAAATGTGACACATATGACAATCCTCAGAAATCAATAACACACTATTAAACATATTCTGTGCTATCATTGTCAATATAATTTATTTCTCAATGCTGTAAATCATTCTGTAATGGGCTTTTTTATAATTATCATATCTAAATATTTCAAACTTTTAATATGAAATTCCTGAATTCTTTATATTTTTGTTCCTCTTTTCTGTTCAGTATATGTTTAGATTACAGTAACCAATGAACTATTAATACTTTGAATTATTTCGGAAATGATATATTTATTTCACACGAACACATTTTAAAGAAATGCAGATTTACATGTACCACGGAAAACATAATTTAAAAGGTACCTTGGCAAAACAGATTTAACAATGTCAAGCACTGCTTTGACAATAGATATTCCACCATGGGTGAGCAGATTTAAATCGGATTGTGCGAGTTCCCTCTGTGCAGCATCAATGACTAGTCTAAACAAAATATACAAGAAACAAGGTATAACCCATTTTTGGCCGGGTTGCACAGAGTGCAAATCCGGGTTATAGTATGGTGAATGTCGGGCGGGCGGCGGGCGGCGGCGGGCGGCGGGCGGCGGCGGGCGGCGGCGGCGGGCGGGCGGGGAAAATGGGTACATATTTTGTGAAATCAACTCCTCCTACAGTTTTTCACCCACATACTTGAAACTTCATATAATGTTTCTATATATATTGAAGATGTGCACCTCACTTTATGGAGTTATTTCAGGAATTATTTCCCATTTTTCCAAACTTTGGAACTTAGTTGTTTTTTATTGACATCTTCAATAGAGGGTACCTATTTTGTGAAATCAACTCCTCCTACAGTTTTTCACCCACATCCTTGAAACTTCATAGAATGTTTCTATATATATTGAAGATGTGCACCTCACTTTATGGAAGTATTTCAGGAATTATTTCCCATTTTTCCAAACTTTGGAACTTAGTTGTTTTTTATTGACATCTTCAATAGAGGGTACCTATTTTGTGAAATCAACTCCTCCTACAGTTTTTCACCCACATCCTTGAAACTTCATATAATGTTTCTATATATATTGAAGATGTGCACCTCACTTTATGGAGTTATTTCAGGAATTATTTCCCATTTTTCCAAACTTTGGAACTTAGTTGTTTTTTATTGACATCTTCAATAGAGGGTACATATTTTGTGAAATCAACTCCTCCTACAGTTTTTCACCCACATCCTTGAAACTTCATAGAATGTTTCTATATATATTGAAGATGTGCACCTCACTTTATGGAATTATTTCAGGAATTATTTCCCATTTTTCCAAACTTTGGAACTTAGTCGTTTTTTATTGACATCTTCAATAGAGGGTACCTATTTTGTGAAATCAACTCCTCCTACAGTTTTTCACCCACATACTTGAAACTTCATAGAATGTTTCTATATATATTGAAGATGTGCACCTCACTTTATGGAATTATTTCAGGAATTATTTCCCATTTTTCCAAACTTTGGAACTTAGTTGTTTTTTATTGACATCTTCAATAGAGGGTACCTATTTTGTGAAATCAACTCCTCCTACAGTTTTTCACCCACATCCTTGAAACTTCATAGAATGTTTCTATATATATTGAAGATGTGCACCTCACTTTATGGAATTATTTCAGGAATTATTTTCCATTTTTCCAAACTTTGGAACTTAGTCGTTTTTTATTGACATCTTCAATAGAGGGTACCTATTTTGTGAAATCAACTCCTCCTACAGTTTTTCACCCACATCCTTGAAACTTCATAGAATGTTTCTATATATATTGAAGTTGTGCACCTCACTTTATGGAATTATTTCAGGAATTATTTCCCATTTTTCCAAACTTTGGAACTTAGTCGTTTTTTATTGACATCTTCAATAGAGGGTACCTATTTTGTGAAATCAACTCCTCCTACAGTTTTTCACCCACATACTTGAAACTTCATAGAATGTTTCTATATATATTGAAGATGTGCACCTCACTTTATGAAATTATTTCAGGAATTATTTCCCATTTTTCCAAACTTTGGAACTTAGTTGTTTTTTATTGACATCTTCAATAGAGGGTACCTATTTTGTGAAATCAACTCCTCCTACAGTTTTTCACCCACATCCTTGAAACTTCATAGAATGTTTCTATATATATTGAAGATGTGCACCTCACTTTATGGAGTTATTTCAGGAATTATTTCCCATTTTCCCAAACTTTGGAACTTAGTTGTTTTTTTATTGACATCTTCAATAGAGGGTACCTATTTTGTGAAATCAACTCCTCCTACAGTTTTTCACCCACATCCTTGAAACTTCATAGAATGTTTCTATATATATTGAAGATGTGCACCTCACTTTATGGAATTATTTCAGGAATTATTTCCCATTTTTCCAAACTTTGGAACTTAGTCGTTTTTTATTGACATCTTCAATAGAGGGTACCTATTTTGTGAAATCAACTCCTCCTACAGTTTTTCACCTCTGTGCTCGTACACCAACATACAATGTGTCTGATTTTGTCTATATAAATATTCATGACTGCCAATGTGCAATATGATCTTGTTATCACCTTTGTCACCACTACAATAAACACCCAGCAACCCGGCCATTTGTGTCTTTGACCCATTTTTACAAACTAGAGTAAACACAGAATTGTCTCACGTTTGTATTGCTGCATTGATATGCGTATTTACATTTTTACCAAACTGTTGATCCTGACCAAAGTTGTTTGGAAAGTATGTAAATATCAGATGGCACAAATTGGTCAGTAAAAATAACTTAATCTGCATGACAGAAAAAATCATCAAATTGGTAATTCTCTCCTTATTGTGACACATATTGGATTGACTTTGTTGGACCTCACGACGGGTGCTGTTGACGGAGCAGGAACTGCTTACCCTTCCGGAGCACCTGGGTTCAATCCTGGTTTTTATAGGAGTTCGTGTTGTCCATGTTTTTGGGTTTTCAGTGTTTCTTGTGTTGTTCTCTGTCGTTGTGTGTTTTTGTTTCCGGGTTTGTTTGTCCCTTCGACTTACAATTTTGTTGATTACTCCCTAGGTATTTTTGTCATTATTGGAAAAAATATGGTAGGTCTTATGGCCCCTAAGAAGTCGATTTTTACAACTCAAAAAACTAAATAAGTGTACTTTTGATTTGTGTTTAAATAAAATGTTACATCTGTTAATTCCATACATTGATCATAATTGTATCCAAAGAAATATAGTCACAAAAATTGTCCTTAATGATGAAGGTTATTAGTTATCCTTGTGTGTCTTATTTGTTCTTTGTTTGTCTTATGTCTATTGATTGCCAATATTTTTGAATAGTGGTGCTTCAGCTATTTAAGAAATAATTCATGGTAGCCAATATTTATATTATTTTTACCACGGTTAGGCACTGTATGACAAATATTTTACCCTGAGCTTCACCAATTCTAATAGGAAAAACCTCCAAAAAGTGTCTTGGTGTAGACACTGTCATTTGCAATAACATGACGTTTCTGTGCACAAATACATTGTGAAGTCGCCAATACTACTATGTCAAATTACATTGTTTTGTCAACAAAGAACTTTAGGGATGTCATGTTAGAATGACAATTATTTTTATTAACTGTATTAATATTTGTATAAAAAGGACTTATTCTGACCTTGTATTTTCAAAGGCTGCTAGTCTTTGAGTTGAAGTTTGACCAATTTCTTCATTTTTTGAGAGGGATTCTCTGATGTCGCTCTCAGTTACTGCCATGGTTGCCAACTTCGGCAGAGCTAATGCCATACGGTTGACATCTCCTTGGAAATAACAAATTGAATAACATTATATAATTATAAGAGAAACAGTTTCAGAAAGCCTTTTAACTCTGAAACTTAAAACAGAATTCAGTATAAGGTACTACCAAAAGACATTACCTGAACAATTCTGATCAATGAAAGCTTTGAATAAAAGTGCCATTTGGTAGATATTAAAGATGCATGAGCTATCAGATTTTACCAAATGCTAAAAGTCGTTGTAATAACCCTCATTCCATTAAATAAGTGTCATTTCAAACAATTGAAGTCGAAAAAGTTGATAATACCTTTACAGGAGTGTTGAAACTTTGCTTTTAATCGACAAACAACTTTTACATCAAATTATAAGTTCAACACCAAGGTCGCATGCATACGAGTTTAATTAGGTCGATTTTTTCATTTGCAAATGATTTAATATAAATATCTCTATTTAACATATTTAACTTATGCATATCAAATAAAAATATTACTTCTGTAAAGGAAAGGTAAAATTTATTCGAAATAACTAAAATTTAGAATATGTTTCAACAAAAACAAATTTGAATGAAAGTGGCGAAAGCCTCTTTAACACTTTCAATTTTTGAACAGTAGTATCTGGTAATCAGCAAATTATTCAAACACCAATCGTGTTACTGTTAAGTAATGCTGACTTAACCTCAGTAAAGATCTATTGGACATATGAAATAAGCAGTATTGCAATATTGTACATTTTATTTTTTAGATATTGTCACATAATGCAGTCATGAAAATTAAGTAAAAGTCAAAAGCCTGTTAGTTAAATATTTGCATACCTTCAGTTAATAAGGTAAAGGGACTGTATTGGTGCGGCTGCCTACTATGATCTACCCTGACCAATTCAATTAAACGGGTCATCTCCTTCATCGTGTGATGACGTCCGTTGGCATCACTAGCCCTATGCCCAAGGTTGAACCACTGACTGAGTACAGCAACGCTGTTTATATTTTCTGGGTGGTTCACCCTTCTGCTGAACTCAGCGCCAGTTACTACATCGTGCTCCCCAGCACCAACTTGAAATGTGCTCTTAGGCGCAAGTTTGCTGGGGATCACTCTTAGTTCTGAAAAAATATAAACTTTATATTGAAGAAAAAGAAGTGTTGACAATGAACGCGAAATAATGCTTTTAAAATAGTAAAGGCGTAGGTACATTTTGGGGTCAAATTGGCCCAAAAATTCAAGTTTACTTAGATAACCTACAAACTACTGTTAGAACAGATAAATGTATAATTTCAATATTTAGCCATTTATCATGTTATCTCAGTTTCTATCTTTCAGAGGAGGAAGCCTGAATCCGAATAAAAATGATAAAAAGTCAAAATGTATTTGAATTAAAAGCTTTTGCCCCTCCTGTGTCTCCTCCACCGGAACCAACATAGAACCATTTATTCTGATCTTACATGTACCAAGGATCAAAATACAAAAATAATTTTGGGAAATCAGCCAAGAATTAACAATGTTGCAAAAATTGCTTTTATGTAAGTACAAAATAACTAGCCAATGACATTTGAATCGTAACTTCATTTTTAACTAATGCTCAGTGCAAGTCAAGACTTAGAATTGTTCTGTTCAATTTATAAGTTAATTGTTATTGGACCTATAGAGTATCTAGCTGGTAATGCAGATAAAACTACTGGGAAAATGTACATACGTGCACTAAGAACATCTTCTTTTGTTAAAAGGGAAGACCAATCTGCCATTTCTTTTTCTGAAATGAAATACTAGTATATTAAACAAGTTTAGATAGAAATCTTACTCAAGATATGTCAACTGTTGTTCTCTGCTTTGTCATACAAGTCTTCCTTTAACAGTTAGTCCAAAAGCAACATAAATGAAAACGGTACACACAGTATAGAAAATTATGATAAGTCCAAGTAGTTGACGAGAAAGTGTGATAATTGTATTTGTGACGCCGGATGATGTCAAAAGATAGATTGCTCATTTTGAGAAATAAAGGCAAAACCCAATGAAATGTCACCCAATGAAATCTAACCCTTTGCGGGGGCTGTTTAACTCTAATCTTAATTGGCAATGATTGCCAATTCTCCTACCTAAATTCCGTGGTTTTCTCCGGGTACTCTGATTTCCTCCACCAATGAAACTGGCCACCGCAAAATAACCATAATGTGTTGAAAAGGGCATGAAACCCCAACTAAACAAACAAACTAAACAAAACCAGTGAAATTACCAGTGGGAATCTGTTCTCTACAATGTAATACCCCATTTGTATTGAAACAGTCGTCCTAAGTGGCACACAATATTAATCCACCTAACTTAGTAGAATAGATATTTGTTATTTGTTTATACCTACTTTACTAATCAAATGAGTAAAGAATATTACTGCTGCTAAGTAAGATTAATGACACCACAATTATATACATGTCCTTACGTTTATCAGATAATGAATCTTTCGATTTTGTAAGTTTGCTTCCTTTTTGCTTTTCTTTTTTTTCTACAAAAATAAAACAAAAATCATTACTCTCCATTGATGTCAAAAGGGTTTGTTCTCTTTCTGCCCACTTTTTGAAAAATCAATTCTCTCTGCCCTGAAGTCTTGTGTAAACAATTATGCATGACATGTTGTTTTAGTTGTTATAGTTAATTCCAAATAATTCAGTAATTAGTAGACGAATAATGTTATACAAGAGTGGACACAGATGAGTGTGGATAGTATTATACATTAGGAGAGAATTGCATAAAACTGTGAGTCAACTCACTAACGATACCCCCATCCCATTATGGCATATTTACTACACTACATTCAAGCTTGATACAGCTCTGAATTTGGATTGTGATTAAATATTTAATACAGCATAGGTTTCTGACACAGAATGAATGTGTTACTACTATTAATGACTTTTAACAGATAGATTACCTTCCTCTGTACTTGACCTCTGTTTATTTCCTGTATCCTCTGTACTTGACCTCTGTTTTGTTCTTGTTCAAATTACTTTTTCAATTAACATATAAATTACCTTCCTCTGTACTTGACCTCTGTTTATTTCCTGTATCCTCTGGACTTGACCTCTGTTTATTTCCTGTATCCTCTGGACTTGACCTCTGTTTAGTTCCTGTATCCTCTGGACTTGACCTCTGTTTAGTTCCTGTATCCTCTGGACTTGACCTCTGTTTAGTTCCTGTTAAAATAGAAAAACAAATTAGTTGACAACATGATGAAGTCTGTAAGAAATCAGTATAAAAATGTTTCCCTGGGAAACAAGAAAAAGTATTTCCCTGGGAAACATTAAAAACAATTGTTTTTTTTCTGTTCTTGTTCAAATTTCTTTTTCAATTAACAGATAGATTACCTTCCTCTGAACTTGACCTCTTTTTAGTTCCTGTATCCTCTGTACTTGACCTCTGTTTAGTTCCTGTAAAAATATAAAAAGAAATTAGTAGACAACATGATACAGTCTGTAAGAAATCAGTATAAAAAAGGTTTCCCAGGGAAACATGAAAAAAAAGTATTTCCCTGGGAAACATTAAAAACAATTGTTTTTTTTATTTTTGTTGTTGTTCAAATTTCTTTTTCAATTAACAGATAGATTACCTTCCTCTGAACTTGACCTCTGTTTATTTCCTGTATCCTCTGGACTTGACCTCTGTTTATTTCCTGTATCCTCTGGACTTGACCTCTGTTTAGTTCCTGTATCCTCTGTACTTGACCTCTTTTTAGTTCCTGTATCCTCTGGACTTGACCTCTGTTTAGTTCCTGTAAAAATATAAAACAAATTAGTTGACAACATGATACAGTCTTTAAGAAATCAGTATAAAAACCTTTCTTTCAGAAACATGAAAAAATGTTTCCCCTGGAAACAAGAAAAAAATATTTCCCTAGGGAAACATTAAAAACAATTGTGTTTTTTCTGTTCTTGTTCAAATTTCTTTTTCAATTAACAGATAGATTACCTTCCTCTGAACTTGACCTCTTTTTAGTTCCTGTATCCTCTGTACTTGACCTCTGTTTAGTTCCTGTAAAAATATAAAAAGAAATTAGTAGACAACATGATACAGTCTGTAAGAAATCAGTATAAAAAAGGTTTTCCAGGGAAACATGAAAAACCAAGTATTTCCCTGGGAAACATTAAAAACAATTTTTTTTTAATTTTTGTTCTTGTTCAAATTTCTTTTTCAATTAACAGATAGATTACCTTCCTCTGAACTTGACCTCTGTTTATTTCCTGTATCCTCTGGACTTGACCTCTGTTTATTTCCTGTATCCTCTGTACTTGACCTCTTTTTAGTTCCTGTATCCTCTGGACTTGACCTCTGTTTAGTTCCTGTAAAAATATAAAAACAAATTAGTTGACAACATGATACAGTCTTTAAGAAATCAGTATAAAAACCTTTCTTTCAGAAACATGAAAAAATGTTTCCCCTGGAAACAAAAAAAAAGTATTTCCCTGGGAAACATTAAAAACAATTGTGTTTTTTTTGTGTTCTTGTACAAATTACTTTTTCAATTAACAGATAGATTACCTTCCTCTGTACTTGACCTCTGTTTAGTTCCTGTATCCTCTGTACTTGACCTCTGTTTAGTTCCTGTAAAAATATAAAAACAAATTAGTTGACAACATGATACAGTCTTTAAGAAATCAGTATAAAAACCTTTCTTTCGGAAACATGAAAAAATGTTTCCCATGGAAACAAGAAAAAAGTATTTCCCTGGGAAACATTAAAAACAATTGTTTTTTTTTTATTCTGGTTCTTGTTCAAATTTCTTTTTCAATTAAGAGATAGATTACCTTCCTCTGTATTTGACCTCTGTTTAGTTCCTGTATCCCCTGGACATGACCTCTGTTTAGTTCCTGTTAAAATAGAAAAACAAATTAGTTGACCAGATGATATAGTCTTTAAGAAATCAGTATAAAAAAGGTTTCCCAGGGAAACACGAAAAAAAAGTATTTCCCTGGGAAACATTAAAAACAATTGTTTTTTTTCTGTTCTTGTTCAAATTTCTTTTTCAATTAACAGATAGATTACCTTCCTCTGGACTTGACCTCTGTTTATTTCCTGTATCCTCTGTATTTGACCTCTGTTTAGTTCCTGTATCCTCTGGACTTGACCTCTGTTTAGTTCCTGTATCCTCTGTACTTGACCTCTGTTTAGTTCCTGTTAAAATAGAAAAACAAATTAGTTGACAACATGATACAGTCTTTAAGAAATCAGTATAAAAACCTTTCTCCCGGAAACATGAAAAAATGTTTCCCCTGGAAACAAGAAAAAAGTATTTCCCAAGGGAAACATTAAAAACAATTGTGTTTTTTTTTGTTCTTGTTCAAATTTCTTTTTCAATTAACAGATAGATTACCTTCCTCTGAACTTGACCTCTTTTTAGTTCCTGTATCCTCTGTACTTGACCTCTGTTTAGTTCCTGTAAAAATATAAAAAGAAATTAGTAGACAACATGATACAGTCTGTAAGAAATCAGTATAAAAAAGGTTTCCCAGGGAAACATGAAAAAAAAAGTATTTCCCTGGGAAACATTAAAAACAATTGTTTTTTTTATTTTTGTTCTTGTTCAAATTTCTTTTTCAATTAACAGATAGATTACCTTCCTCTGAACTTGACCTCTGTTTAGCTCCTGTATCCTCTGGACTTGACCTCTGTTTAGTTCCTGTATCCTCTGTACTTGACCTCTGTTTAGTTCCTGTAAAAATATAAAAACAAATTAGTTGACAACATGATACAGTCTTTAAGAAATCAGTATAAAAACCTTTCTTTCGGAAACATGAAAAAATGTTTCCCCTGGAAACAAGAAAAAAGTATTTCCCTGGGAAACATTAAAAACAATTGTTTTTTTTATTTTTCTTCTTGTTCAAATTTCTTTTTCAATTAACAGATAGATTACCTTCCTCTGTATTTGACCTCTGTCTAGTTCCTGTATCCCCTGGACTTGACCTCTGTTTAGTTCCTGTTAAAATAGAAAAACAAATTAGTTGACCACATGATACAGTCTTTAAGAAATCAGTATAAAAAAGGTTTCCCAGGGAAACATGAAAAAAAAAGTATTTCACTGGGAAACATTTAAAACAATTGTTTTTTTTATTTTTTTATTTTTGTTCTTGTTCAAATTACTTTTTCAATTAACATATAAATTACCTTCCTCTGTACTTGACCTCTGTTTATTTCCTGTATCCTCTGTATTTGACCTCTGTTTAGTTCCTGTATCATCTGTACTTGACCTCTGTTTAGTTCCTGTATCCTCTGTACTTGACCTCTGTTTAGTTCCTGTAAAAATATAAAAACAAATTAGTTGACAACATGATACAGTCTTTAAGAAATCAGTATAAAAACCTTTCTTTCAGAAACATGAAAAAATGTTTCCCCTGGAAACAAGAAAAAAGTATTTCCCTGGGAAACATTAAAAACAATTGTGTTTTTTTTTGTGTTCTTGTACAAATTACTTTTTCAATTAACAGATAGATTACCTTCCTCTGTACTTGACCTCTGTTTAGTTCCTGTATCCTCTGTACTTGACCTCTGTTTAGTTCCTGTAAAAATATAAAAACAAATTAGTTGACAACATGATACAGTCTGTAAGAAATTAGTATAAAAATGTTTCCCAGGGAAACATGAAAAAGGGTTCCCCCTGGAAACAAGAAAAAAGTATTTCCCTGGGAAACAAGAAAAAAAGTATTTCCCTTGGAAACATTAAAAACAATTGTTTCCCCTGGAAACATAGAAATAATTATATAATCAACAGAATCCAATACAAGTAAATGAGTTAGTCTTTAAAACAAAATCAGTCAAATATTGTCTGAAAGATTTAGTTTTGAATCAATATTTCAATATTTTATTTTTATAAGATACAATAACACTAAAATAATTCTGTGTATTGATACTTTATTTAACATTTCATTTTTTCTAGTTCAAATTTCTTTTTCAGTTTACTGATAGATTACCTTCCTCTGTAAGAATGTTTCCCATGGAAACAAGACAAAATTTGCACCCTGGTAACATGGAAATCATAGGATAACAACACAATTACATTATGAATTTAAACCAATTTTAAAAAACAATTGTGTAATATTTTGATTTCTTTTCTTTAAATGTTTGTTTCTAAGAGTAAAATTGGATCTGTCATTTTTAATTTGTTTTTTGTGTATTTTTGATTTCAATAGACAGATTACTTACCTTTAGGCTGACCTGTTTTTGATTTTTTTCCTGTAAAAATATAAGAAAACACAATAATTCAGCAGCATAATTATACAATATTTGGATAAAATGATATATCAGTAAAAAAAACATTTGTTACATAGAGATTAATTTAAATCTCATTAATTTATATGTTGTGTGCATTCACACAGAAGAGGCATATAGGGATCACTTGTGTACCATCTGCCCTCTTGCGTCCTGTGTCATCACACTTTGATCAGGCAACACATGACTTCTCTAGAAAGCTCCATCTAGGTTGATTTTAAATATTTCATTATTTTCAAATAAAAAATCAAATGAAATGTTTCTTTTCGAACAAAATTCTACAAATGAATGATAAAAGTAAATCATTCTTACAGAAATCCATCAAAACATTTTCCAAATCAAAATGATTTTAAAATGATTTTAGCTGATACAAATTTTCTAAAAAAAAATTTAAAAAATACAATAACCCATACTTAAAATAGAGATGACTTCTTGCATTACCTTTACTTTGATTTGCACTCAATGTTTTTCTTTTTATCATTATTTTTTTTACAAACAAATCTACTCCTTTGGATGTTTGATATGTGGGTCGATTCATTTTGAACATTTCCCATATTTTGTCTTATTTTAATTCAGTATCCACACAAGAATGTACTATTTACAACATACAAACTATAAACATGCATATGTACAGTCCCTGAATTTCATATGGGGTATATATAAAACAAGAGTCAATGTGATTGTATGCATAAGCTTAACTTCTATTTAGTAGGCAGGTATAGACAAAGCTAGATGGAATTGAGTTTTATTTAGTAAGAAAGTGCAGTAAAAGCTAGACCTAGGTGTTACATATAAATGATTATTATTTTACACAGAAAAGAAATTTAAATTTCATACATTACCAAAACGCTGATAATAAAAAATATGAGAAATAAAGGCATAAAATAAATGATTAATTATTTTTTTTAATAACAGAAATGGATACCAGTCATGCCAGTATATCACTGTATGCCATTTAATTAAATTCTTTCCATGTGTGACATTTGGCAAAAATTATTAAGTCATAGAAAAAAGTGCTTCTTTTCCAATCCAATTCAATAGGATTGAATTTACACCAAAAGAAAACAAAGAATTATAAAGGTTCACATGGTTCGATGGAAATTATATCATGATATACCTAAAGTATTTACTCCAATTATAATAAATACAGTAGTCAGACTACAATTTAAACATATAGTTATTGTTTAATACAATTTCTTTACATTTTGAATGGCATCTTTACGCTATTTTAACAACAGGATTTCAAAATAACAGACTGTATAACGCTTTGTTTATAAGTATAACTCATTTCAATCAACTGGTGAACACAACGTTCAAAAACAATCAAAAGAAACAATGACATTATGAATGAAAATTCAAACTTACCAATTTTTAGCAGACTGCAAAGGTTGCATTTCAATTCTGACATGCAACTACAATGAAACGTTCTGCAACATACACTGCATTGCCTCTGTTAAAATTAACAATAAATATAGGTAATCAATTATTAAAACATTATCCTCAATCTCTACATTGTCATAAGTGCCAACAAAACAACTTCTATTTCATTTTGTCAGGACAATAGAAGCATAAAAAATTACCCTCTCTTCCTCATCTACTGATGTGATAATTGAGATTGATAGAAGCAAATCTGAGATAAAGAATTGACATGTATATTTCCTATATAACACTACAACTTTTTACAAATAAAGGTAAAATGTTTTCCTTGATAAAATGAAATTATATAGCCTAAGAAAGTTTCTCAACAATAACAATATGGTTAGTGGTGGAGATTAAGAATAAGTTACCAGATTAGCTGGAGTCCTGCAACACAGGTAACAAGAGGCACTACCCTTTGGTTCTGAAAATAAGAGTAAAGAGGAATACTGAGATGAACAATTCTTAAAACATCATGCAATTCATTTTTTTTCAGTTCTACTATTAATTCAAAGTTTAAAACATTGATGTTTAAACCTATCAGGCTCATCATAAAGCCAGCATACTCAACAAAAGTAACTATTATTCTATATATATCATGTCAGGACCATTACGGATGTTTCAAGATTTTGCCCTGATATTGACATATGTTATATGAACTTTCATATGGACTATTGTATGGAGTTAGGTAATTTTGTTATTATCAATCATAGATCCATTCATTATTCTTAAGCTAAGATTGTTGGGACCGAGTATCCATAGACAACAGCAAATTTTACTGACATAAGAATTCAATTATTCATTTTCATAATACTTACTTAATCCTTCAATAATGGATCTTCCGACCACCAACCGCTCTGCCGTGACGTTAAAAGATGCCTTAAAATTTCGGCCCTTCAAATAGCGCTCTAAGAACTGAAATTAAAAATGAACCTTAACATTCAATTGAGTATAAAGATCTCATCATACTTAGATGGATAAATAAAACATTCCAAAGCCCTATTATCTCCCTTCAATGATAATGGAGAGCAGCTATATTTTTTCATGCACATCTCCATATGGTGCCCTTCCATTGTGCACAGTATTATAAAAATTGACGAATCAGCTTAGGAATCCGTGAAAATTATCAGTCCAATTATCTCCCTTCAATGGACAGCAACCATATTTATTCATGCACATCTGTATATGGTGTCCTTCCTTTTTGCAAAGTAATAAAGAATCATCAAAATTTATGCAGCAGTTTAGTAGGAGTTGCGCTTACGAGAAATGTGGACAGGCAGACAGACAGGGTGATTCCTATATACCGCAAAAACAAAGTTTGTGGGGGTATAAAAATGAAATTGACGCTAGAGAGTAGAGATGGTGGTGATAATGGAAATACAAAATGGTGATAATGTGTTCAATAAAGACATCTTTAAAATAAAGCAAATATGCATTATAGAGATATTTGATATGGATAATCTAGATATACCTTTAAACAAAATATCCCACATGAAATCCCATCATCCTGGATAGGATGGCTTTCTGGAACTTCTAAGTTCCACTCTCCTAAACCTTTTGATTTTGAAAAAAGGCTGAAAAATACCAAAAAAAGACTTGTGAATATTGCAAACTTTGTGTAAGTCTAAGCATTTTCAATATATAAACATTCTGCAGTTAAAATATAAAAATTACAAGATGTTAACATTGACTGTTAATGTGTTATGTAATATAGGTCTATTTCGAGGAGTAACCTCTCATCAGCTGCATTCAACTCGAAACAATTGGAAGGTAGGAAAACAAATTTTTTGTAAGAGAAGCACTCAAACCAAGACATATTCGAAAAATGATGCCAAATCCATCACCAAGGACATTGACGAAGAAAGAAACCTGGTGGTTTTTTATAAAAAGTCCAATTTATTTTTTCCAATCCGGTAAAATGTCTTGGGTTGGTTCTTTGTATGTGATGCAGTTGTGCAAGTCAGAAATTGTATATCTTACTTGAAGTTTCTCAGGTGCAGCTTCATTCTTCTTGTGTGTATGTACTCACTATTCAGAGGATCCATATAAATGATATTCTTTTTCCTAGTATCCAAAATCTGCAATGAAAAACAAAATTCCTTAAAGTTCCTTAGCCAGAATTCACTTTACATTATTTTACAAGTTTTTAAATTGCTATTTCAGAGAACATTTCATGTTAAATATTTTTATATACATGTATGTACAATATAAAAAACAATCTTTTTGGAAAAGGAAATTTTCAGGGTCATCAAATGATACTTTCATTCAACAATATACCAATAACACATAATTTTTGGACTTTTTGATTTTTTTAAAAAGTTAACTAAACTTTTTTTATTGTTACTAAACACTTGAATATATTTATATTTCACCAAATTTGAGCAAACTGTATGGAAAATCAGTCTAGTGATCTTAATTGAAAATTGAAAGCATGTAAACAATATTTTTAGACTTTACAATCAAACTTAAACCAAAAATGGAGGCAACCATGTGATGTGTGGAGAGGCATTTTCCCTGAAGAAGGCCTGTTAGGTCGAAACGTTGGACTAAATTGGTTTAATTTATGAACAATTGTTTATGAATTTTCCCTGATGGAAATAAAAGAAACAAACATAAACTGACAAATAATTTACTTGATGATGAATGGACAAATTGCTGTTGCTATTTATCTTTCTACTTACAATAGCCACCCAATGAGATCGTTCATTTACACACCCAAATAGAACATCATGTTTTAAAACTTCTTCCTAAAAAAGAACATCATTTATGTTATCAAGAAAGGTCAACAATGTTTAGATTATTTTTTGTTATGTCAATAGTGATTTTTTTAGTTAAGTTTTTAAGGTCTTGCATGCATATACAATGCAAAGCTAAATACTTTGTGACCTGCCATTTTAGGTTCACATACTAACAATCTATAAATAAGGATGTGACTGTAATTTTAAGGACTTTATTTGTGACAATGAAGTGCAATTTCCAAACACATACTGTACCAAATAAAATAATCAATAAATGTAAAATTAAACTTTTGCGAAATATTTACTGTTTGTTGATTGATTTTGTGTTTGTAGCATTTCCCCATATCCTTTCTTACTTCAATTTATAGACATGGACATACTTTTCTGTAAAACAGACCTCTCTTCCTTTTAGAAGAGAGCAAGTCTGTCAGGACAAAGCTGTCTACAGAGACTGCCATCTAGAGGAGAAAAATAAAAATATTGTACAGTTTTAAAAATCACATATCAATAAGCAAGGTGCATGCATAACCTGATAATGGTGTTTTGATACAGAACTCATTAATAACTATTGCATTAGATTACTGATTTTGATTGCCTCATCCTATGATGATAACAAAGATATTCTTTATTCTCAGAACTACATAGTATTTCAACACATAAAACATCCTATACTGATGAAAATATGCATCATTAAGTTCAGTCAAAAAAATTGTTCTCCCTAAAACCACTTTTATATATAATAAAAATAATAATATAAAAGTCCATGTATGTAATTCCAATTCATATCATTACTTTTGTCTGTTTTTCTTTAAAATTTGTCAATAATTTATGTTTTGAAGTAATATACAGCTAAATCTTACCAATTTAACAGAATCAAGGCCCAGTGAAATTATGTTCACATATGAGTTAATAATCTGAAAAAGAACAACAATGCCTCAACTATGACATAAAGGGATGCAAGTGGTAAGTGTGTGTAATAATAGCGTAAGAATATCTAAACAATATATCAATAAAGAAAAATAAGTGATTATACAGTTTGAAGATAGATTTTGATTCAGAATCATACTATTATTCATAAAAATAAATAAAGTAGGTTTAAAAAGTAAGTTTCTAGCTGGTTGGGTTGGTGTCCATGAAATACAAGATGCCTAAATTGTCATTCAAATGTTATTATTGAAAGGGTTATAAACAAGGTGTACACATGCATGTATGGGTTAGAGTGTTTCTTAAAAGTAGGACTTAATGTTTTGCCTGTTCAAAGTCAGGAACTGTTGCTTGTTGATATGTCCATGTCTCGTTATATTTTAGTTTTTGAAAATATGATATACTGCCATGCACTTCTTTTTTACTGTAGATTTGTTGAAGATCTTGGTGTGAAATTTACTGTTTATATGGTCTATTAGTGTTGTGTTTGTAGCATTTCCCCATTTTCGTGTCTTACTTCAATAATGCACAATCATTATAACTGTATTATGTAAACCTGGTCATTTAGTTCTTTTTTAAGGGAGATAATGTCAGCAACATAAATGTTACTGACGTTAATGCACCCCAACACTTCTTCATGGTTGACAGTGTCATCACTCCATATTGATGTTATCAACTCTGCAATACAAAAAAAAAAAGAAATAATTAAAAAGAGAATTTATCCGATCAAAGGACTAAATCCTGTTAAAGATTTATGTACTGCTTGATCCAAATCAAGAACCCCACAATTCATCCTGTTTTTTATAAGCCTTGCACATTGGTTTTATATTTTGAGACAAAGGTTGATTATTCTATAATGTCTTCTCCATACTGGGGTAATAAATCATTCTGTTTCCAATTTTGATTGCATGCATTGTTGTTTTTTGTTATATCTTGTGTTACCATGGTTTCTATTTGTTATTCCTTTATTGGAATGACAATGTAACAATGAGAGCGCTTGCATGGTCACTCACAACTTCACAATACAATATTTTGTGTGAAAAATTAACATTAATTTTGAGTCAAGTTATTACAGTTTTAAAAGAAAATAAACCAATTGAACAGACATCAATGATAACAATTTTGTATTATATTAGGCAGTAAGTTTAAGATCAAATATTACCTTTCCACTTTTCCTTAAAAATTGACAGCATTATACCTGAAAAAGAAATGAACTGTTTCACCATTTCTGTAGATGGCTTTTTAAAAGTTAAGGAATGTTCCATAGTGCATAAACAGAGAAACAAATGACTGAGCCTCAATTTGTTTATTTGGTAGAGGTCATAGCTCTACCACTTCTAATTTCCTTAAGGTTTAGCTAAATACCATTTTTTTTTCAATTTGAAACACTGTTCATAGTCGGTATGATATATCAAAATGTTTGCATTTGCTTACTGAACACGATGTCACCCTTCAATATAAAGGACAATTGTTTGAAAACAATTGTAAGGGCTTTCCCAGAAAAGAAAACCTCTTTGACCTTCCATTTTGAGCTCTATAGCTATATACTAGGGTCCGGAGCATAAATATATATGGTTGCTAAGGACTTTGTATATGACCTTGACCTACAAATGTAGATCTTGACAAGATAAACATTCTTCTTATATATTTTGTCAGCTACATGTATCTCTTAAGGTTTCTGATTTGTTCCAATAACAAGGTCTAAGGTCAAAGGTCAAGGATGAAATTTGACCTTCATATTTTTCAACTCGTTATAAGTCCAATGATGATTGGTGAAAGTACCATGTCTCTAAATCGCATTTTCTTAATTAAATATTTTATATAGCTTAAAACTATTTTTCACGTAAGAGTAGTTTCCAGGCTAATCTTACGTAGTTTAAATATCCGCAAAACATGTCCCCTTGCCGGAAAACAATGCAGCTTTTCTTCTCTCCCTGAAGTACGTAAAATTAGCATTCTTGCTCCCCTTACGTTATTTCATGTAAGGGGAGCCAGTGCCTAATAAATTCCAATCTATAATTGTGTTTGGTATGAAGCTAAATTTTAATGTGTCTGATTTTATAAGAGTAATAATCCGAAGAATTATAAGAAGGTCTTCCCTAAAGGGAAAGACCTTAATAATTATGAACCTCCTTGTACAAAAAAGTCTAGCTCACCCTGCACAGAGGTCAAATGAATGTATTGGATGATTAAATGATGCTGACATATCGATTGTAAAAGCTGTAGACAGTACATGTTTTTTTGGGAAAAAAGGGGGATGTCTTGCATGAATAAAAACTTGTATAAAGATTTTTTTAATTATTGAGGGTTGTTTCTATGTCACGAACATTTTGGTTATCATTTCATTTCATGAAAAAGCCCAATTTACACGTTGAAAAATCCAAACCTTAGCATCACCTTAAGGATGTACTTAGGTGAGGTTTTGATAAATTTTATCAAATGTTCGGACTCCTTGGGTTTTTTCCTAAGATAGAGGGTTGAATATTTTGCCCCATAACACCAACAGCCGTTGGACGTCAGAGTAATCTCGGACTAAATTGAACCAATCTACAACACAAACAACCAGCTTCTGAATCTCTATTATCAAGATTGATTGGGGATACTCTTTTTATATTTTCGTGATCCGTGATCATGGAAATTTATTTTCTGTGAATCATGATTGAGAAAAAATCAACTCGTGAATCGTGATGAGACCCCCCCATCAGACCCCTCAATATTGTCTATTGTCTATTTTAATAAAAAAAAAAATTCACCTAATTACATCCTTAAGGACACTCTTTTTTTGTTCTCCCCTTCCCAACAAGCATTACTCTTAACGTTAGTTATAAAATGTGTTTTCTTACTTCACTTCAATATTGTTTGATTCTCTTGTTGTAACGGTTTTAAAAATGAAAGTAGATTTTTATCTCCACGTTAGAGAGTCAGGCGGACGAATATCATGAACTATTTTAAACTGTTGTTTCTCGGGGAAACATAAAATCACGTTGTTTCCCGGGGAAATAAATTGACGAGAACTTTAGTCAGCTGCACGTCAAGTTGGGTCAAGCCACGCAATTGTTTTCCTGTTACAGAAGTCATGAAATAATAGGCTGCCATTAAGTCTGTACGTTTCGTTGAAACATGGGAGATGGCTCAAAACGATCGCCATACAATGGCACATATCCAGTTAAAATCTCGGGGTGTGAAGTCAGTCTACTTTTTCCGTAATTTCAGAAATCACGAGCCATGGTAAAAAAGTCTCCTTCCGCAAAGTAAAATGTACCTCTTTCATGCTCTCCATGTAGAATAAAAATTTTCTTGGTTTTATTCATTTAATCCTTTCAATATTTCTATGTCAAATGTCTCAGGTAAATACGCCTTTGAAACAATACTAGTTATTCAGTTATCATGGTTGGTTTTGTTACAGTAGGTCCATATATCATGGTGCAATTATAATTTTTTTAATGGACTTCTTTTGTATCCCTCAGGTCAAAGTTCATTGCAGGTCTTGAGCCAATTGCCTAAAAATAGACTGAGACAACTGCCTGCTGAAATTGTTGATAACAGATGCATTGTATTGTGTATAAACTATTGTAATGAAAGCGGGGTTTACCCTGATCTGGGTCCGGCCTGCGCTTTCGCTCCAGGACTTCAGACAACAAAGTTGTAACTAGTTAAATATCCATCAAGTATTAATGTAAATTCAAACCGAAGTTCACCAAAATATTTAAATATGCCCGCAACTAAATTTCAATATAAATTATAACCTAAGATATTTATTTTCTAACCCGCTCTGTAATTTATATCATACTAGTCAATAAGCATGAAGCATACAAGTTAAGTCAATGATGTTGCATTTCTAAATGTATGTAGTCAATGAAACTGTATATTTTAGGAGAAGAGTTAATAAAGCACTATGTGAACTCGTGAAAAGTCAATGAAGTTCTACACTTTATGTGATATGAAACACCTCACATATACTATACTCTCTCATGTACACAGACGGACAGACTTCAAATAAGCATGAGCAACAACAAGCTCGAAGGGCTAACCAGATGTAATTTACAATACTCAACTCTATATTTCATATATAACACCGTGGAAAATATTCACAGACAGATTTACAGAATATGAGCAAAAGTAGCTCACACGAGCGCATGTGCCTGCCCGGGTACAATGCAATCTGAAAATAAACAGTTCCTATGTTAACCTGAGTCGACAGACAGACAGACCCTAAGAAGTGTGTCAACAAACAATGTAAACGTACAGCTCAAAGGGGGCACTTCAAGCTAAAACCTACATAAATTTGATAACATCTTTTGAATTCTTTTCATCAAAGTTCAGGAACAAGACCAAAATATACCATGAATTTCCTATCAATATAATCTGCCTTTTATTCAAGTAAATTTTAACCTAAACTAGTTCAATTCGAACTCAAGATTCCACTCGCCAATTTCTATAAATAAATATCTAATTTTGACACTTCTGACTAATGGATTTGATAGAATCAAATCAGGGAAAATTCAACACCAGATGACCTTCAAACTGGGGAGATAACTGGCATAAGTAATCAAGATGTTTACATGATACAATTTATTAACAAGACCAACAAATATTTATTACAATCAATACTGTGTTTTAATAATCTGAATCTTTACAAGTTCTTCAGTTTTGTTTATGTTAACATAGTGTCTGACCTGTGTCAATTTCAGTGTAAACTTAATTTATAAATAGAACAGGATACCAGTCAAAGTTTCCGGCTTGCTCCTTTTAAACTCGTTATAACAAATCAGGCCCAATCGCAATTCTGTAAAATATCTTTATCTCACAAAAAACGAATTTGTCCCAAAAGTTTTCAACCTGTAGTAAATTATTTATTAACCGTCAAATACAGGTAGTGTGCCAAACAGACGAAAACTAACCTTATTCAATCTGATGCGAACTACCCAAAAAGCTTCATCCCTAATATTCGGATTAAATACGCGCTATAATACTTGAAAAATTCACCGACAAATGCCTAAATTCTCTACATGCCTCGATGCATATAAATATTAAGACAACGCGGCCATTACCTTTCGTAAATCACATTGGAGCAAGCCTGAAACTTAAATTACGAGCCAAATATTTTACCAGGGGACATATTCTTACCAGACAACAGTTCCACAGCCGTCAAATAAATTTAAAGGTAGCAAAACTACGCGTTAGAGGGAGCCACCCCCTAAATTTTCAAGAAAATCACGACTGTACATCCTTTCAGTTCTAAATCCTGGTCCAGAATGCCACGCTAGCAGACAACTGCCTGTACGGACTTTTCAACCGCGGGAAACCATTTAAGCCATTCGACCAAAATAATAAAACGGGGCTGACAAACGGAGGAGAACGGGAAATGTAATATTTGTGAAATAAATTTTTATAAACAGATCGGCAAACTTAAAATAATACAAAAATAACAAAACTAATAAACAAATAAAAATAATTGAATGGTAAAAAAAATAAATCTGTTGAAAAAAATAAAACCAAGTCTCAAACGTTACATTACCCCCCTCCCTATCCGCAAGATATGTCCTCATATCGTAGTGTTCCATCGGCATATTATTATTAGTTATATCCCTCCTTGCTTGACAACTGTGGAAACGTCGTGTTATTCAATGCAGCAAAACAGTCATTCAATATCTTATAATACAATTCCAAACTACAATTACATAAATATAAAAAAATACTGCAGTCGGAAGAAAAAAAAAATTACTCCACATTTATATTGGTACCAACCAACCACTCCATAAAAAAAATCAGTTTAAAAACAATTTCAAGTTATGCCAATCTCAGTCTTATTTTCAAAGTGTAATTAGTTTGACAGTCGTCTTAACGCATATAAAGCAGCTCTCTTCAGGTCATAATAATAAGACTTTTGTTTTGATTTTTGAAGATGAATTCCATCTCCTGAAAGACAATGTATCTGACAAGTTCTTTTTGGGTTCCAAAATTTAACTGAGGACGCAAAAGTGTTAGCAACTAATCTACTGATTGCAAAGTTAACCTGAGACCTTCGAGCAGTGTATAAAGCAGGAGAAGTCCTACATACCAATCTATGAAATAATTTCACAACTATAATCTGCTGAACCCCTCTATCTAATAAAACTCTTAGAAGATGTTCAAAATTAATCATAAAAGTATTCAAATTGAAATCTTTACTATCAATATCATTGCCACCCACTTGTAAAATCACAACATCAGGGTGAATAACGTCCAATAACCCTTCTGACAATAATTTATCTGTCAATTTTATAACATTAAAACCACCTTTTCCATACAAAAATCCATTAACCCAGGAAATATTATAATTAACTGGCAAATTATTTGTTCTACAATATTCTCCTAACCTTCTTATATAACTATGACCAATTGTTACAACCATTGGATTCATTTCAATATTTTATATTAACCTCTAACTTATTGTACTAGGTTAATTTAATCTAATTTGTTAAAGAGCTGTATCTAAAATTCAGCAACCCTGAAAAATAAATTAAAAAAATCATAAGTATTTTTGTTACCTAATATGTAAATTTTGTTATATGAAAAAAAAATTAGGTATATTTATGCCTGTTTCTATAACCATTTCTGATGTTTAAATTTTTATACATAATATCAATAAATTTGCAAAAATAAAAATGTCCTTCTTGATTTAGCACTCAATCCAAACAAAAGTTCTTTCTCCCAAAATAAGTATACGGCCAAACGAATAGGAATTCCACCATTACCATCGTTGAAAGCTAAACTTGTTTAAAATTCTAGGCGGTTCATCTTCGGATGACATCTAACAGAATTATTTTCATTCAGGCACAGGAAAACGGACTTTAGTAAACTGCAAATGGTTTTACTCGTATAATTAAGCCATACAAGATTCTAAAGTTGTGTAAATCATCAGGAAATTCCCTTCATCTTGAACTCGAAACTATGTATAAAGTTCAATTTAATCAGCACATATTAAGACGTAAATGTACTTTAGTTGCACCTGGTATAATGCATTTCCATTCATAAAATGGACACACAAATCTCAAGTCTCTCTGACAATACTCATTTAAGTTGAGCTCAAACAAGTATTATAACATGTAAAAAATGTCAGTACTCCAGCTTTAGTAACTGTTTACTACATTGGACATAACTATCACTGTTGATTAGTAGAAGTTTGAAAAGTTCATAAAGAATCCGATTTCCCGTCATCTTAATCTTCACTCAGTAATCCAGAGATAAAGTTCCATACAGCAATAATGAAAATAATCCTCAACATGTAATCTTGATCATCCAGATACTTTAGGCAACCGCACAAATTCTATGTTATCCTGAAGATACGGAAAATAGCAACAATGGTTCCATGGTTCATCAACGGGCGTAGACGGATAAGGGGAGATAACCACGATCCACCAAGCTCTACTCCAACGTTGTAAACCACGAATGAGTGCCAAATCCCTATCACCCTTAATTATTTTTTTTTTTTTTTTTTTTTTTTTTTAAACACATTATAAATAGAATGAGGGTTTAGCCAAAAAAAAAAAAAAAAAAAAAAATTAAAATAAATTACCATTATATATTTACTTCAAATTCAGTACACAATTTTTTTATTATCTTTTTTTTTTTTAATAGCAAAAATCAAACTTCAAATCTTTTAATATAAAATTTTAACTTTTCTTAATTTTCAAATAAGAAACCCTCACTCTTTACATTACAGATCTTAATTAAAATATATGCATTTTTCAGGTTCAATACACAATATGTATTTTATTTTCTCTACCCAAGATTTTATTTTTATGTTGTATTCTATACACAAGTTTTTTTTTTTTTTTTAAATAAAATTTAAAGTCTGACCTGGGATGTACCAACTTTTAAAAACATTAACTTAAATCACCAACAAAGGCATTTAAATTTATCACTAAAAAACTTCAATTTTTACATAGTTAATCGGGAACTTGTGTTGAACACCGGGCAATTTTGGCCACACAATGCGAACACAAGACCCAATCATCTAGGGACAATTTTAAAAAGAAAAAATACTACAAGACCAAGTATGTCTCGTATAATCAAATATTTACAATTCCAAACATTCATTTTTGACACCAAAATATTCACAAACTTGCATGTGAATTCCACATGGGGAACCCAAAATAGTAAAAACATTCAAATAATCACATCCCAGGCAAACCACTGTCATGTTACTTCAAATATTGCATACTTCATATATACACAAAAAAAAAATCTTTCAAAATGTAGAGTTTACATTTGTATAATGGAGTGGTGGTGGCAACAATAACTATTATACACAAATATTTATCCATCGATACTAAGAAGTAAATGCTGATAAACCATAACCTTACAACCCAAATCCAGAATTTACATTGCTTCAACACCTTCATCCATATCGTTCAGTCTCATTATCTGCCTCAGAGCCTATCTGTCCCTAGGCCAGGAGGTAAACAAGATATAGCCAAAGTATGTTATAACCATAGTTGGTTTTGCCTATGATTTCTCATGGTCATTTACCCCTAACTGCTCAAACCCTTCTTGTGTCTTATATACATTATCCATAGTGTGATTCCATTTCCGAGGCCTCCGGTTAGTATTGAATTAAGAACCTTGTCTATCAGCAGTAATTATAGACAAGGGCCATAACTCTTGATTCATGAATTTGTTCAAGTTAAATGTTGAATAAAATACACAATAAAATGTACACTTTTATTATTTACACAAACACTATTTTTCAATAACAAAATACACACTTAATTAATCATACAATACATATCCATCTTATACAAAATACCCTTTTTCTTTGGCTTCTTGGGGGCTACTCTTAAATAAAGCTATAACCTTATTTAGATACAAATTTGGCCTGCATAACTAAACATGGTTCTACTCTATATAGCATCTCAAAACTGTTACAATAAAGTATGTGGTAGAACCCAACATACTGACCCAAATTACTGTTGAATAATTCTAATTACAATAGCAGTAGAACCCAGCTTTCGGAGTACCGCGGTAGAACCCAGCAGTGTACTAAAACTAGGCGGTAGATCCCAGCCTAACTATATATTGCGATAGAACCCAGCAATGTACTATGAACTAGGCGGTAGATCCCAGCCTTGTATGATAGGAATACTGCGGTAGAACCCAGCAGTGTACTTAACATAGTAAAACAAGTATACACCAAATTTAATTAATAAAGTGTGATGCGGTAGATCCCAGCATCGTACGCAAACTGCGGTAGAACCCAGCAGTCTATAAAATTTATGCGGTATGTCCCAGAATAAAACTTAGCATATTGTGGTAGAACCCAGCTCATACATACATGTACTCGCAGTCATAGGTAGAGCCCTTTATGACTGCGAAAAATAAATTAACAACACAATTCATAACTAACTCTACTAAATTGTAATCTCCTACTGAATTAAAAAACATGATATATAAAAAATTGGGGGAAAATAATTTCCCTGAAATTATGCAGGCCTCAACTTCCAAGAAACCATATAGCAAATGAAAAAATATTCAATATAATAAATCTACTAAGGAGTAGCCCCATTAACAATTGTGTAGCAAGTAAACAAAATAAATACCGGAGGCCTTTTGGGCATATGCCGGGGTTGGTGGGCGGGTTGAAAAACTTTTGATTAACTTTTGCAGCAGCCTCACCAAACTTATCGATCTAACTAATGACTAATCCTGCATTCTCATTGGTCAACTAATTCACTTAATGAATATGCATATCTTAATAACCCCATGAGTTGCCGCTCTATAGAGAGAAATAACATCGATGCATAAACTCTAATTTAATAAATTAAATTGACATTTATCCATCGATACTAAGAAGTAAATGCTGATAAACCATAACCTTACAACCCAAATCCAGAATTTACATTGCTTCAACACCTTCATCCATATCGTTCAGTCTCATTATCTGCCTCAGAGCCTATCTGTCCCTAGGCCAGGAGGTAAACAAGATATAGCCAAAGTATGTTATAACCATAGTTGGTTTTGCCTATGATTTCTCATGGTCATTTACCCCTAACTGCTCAAACCCTTCTTGTGTCTTATATACATTATCCATAGTGTGATTCCATTTCCGAGGCCTCCGGTTAGTATTGAATTAAGAACCTTGTCTATCAGCAGTAATTATAGACAAGGGCCATAACTCTTGATTCATGAATTTGTTCAAGTTAAATGTTGAATAAAATACACAATAAAATGTACACTTTTATTATTTACACAAACACTATTTTTCAATAACAAAATACACACTTAATTAATCATACAATACATATCCATCTTATACAAAATACCCTTTTTCTTTGGCTTCTTGGGGGCTACTCTTAAATAAAGCTATAACCTTATTTAGATACAAATTTGGCCTGCATAACTAAACATGGTTCTACTCTATATAGCATCTCAAAACTGTTACAATAAAGTATGTGGTAGAACCCAACATACTGACCCAAATTACTGTTGAATAATTCTAATTACAATAGCAGTAGAACCCAGCTTTCGGAGTACTGCGGTAGAACCCAGCAGTGTACTAAAACTAGGCGGTAGATCCCAGCCTAACTATATATTGCGATAGAACCCAGCAATGTACTATGAACTAGGCGGTAGATCCCAGCCTTGTATGATAGGAATACTGCGGTAGAACCCAGCAGTGTACTTAACATAGTAAAACAAGTATACACCAAATTTAATTAATAAAGTGTGATGCGGTAGATCCCAGCATCGTACGCAAACTGCGGTAGAACCCAGCAGTCTATAAAATTTATGCGGTATGTCCCAGAATAAAACTTAGCATATTGTGGTAGAACCCAGCTCATACATACATGTACTCGCAGTCATAGGTAGAGCCCTTTATGACTGCGAAAAATAAATTAACAACACAATTCATAACTAACTCTACTAAATTGTAATCTCCTACTGAATTAAAAAACATGATATATAAAAAATTGGGGGAAAATAATTTCCCTGAAATTATGCAGGCCAAATGAACGAAAACGCAAGTTAGAGTGAAGCCCCCAAGCCAATATGTCATGTTATTTACCAATGATACTAGGTAACAATAATAAAAATTTAATTAACATTTTAGCAAAACACCAAAACTATAGTTTAAAAATACCTCTGATACTAAAAGGGGGTTTCTGATATTATACCCCTTGTACAATGTACTTATAGATAAATATCCAAAACCAAAATAAAGTCGTGTATGGAATTCTCTCAACCTGATGACTTGTTCGTATCCATATATACATTGTACTGTTTATACATATACCACTGATACTAAAAAAAAAGGGTTATACTGATACTATACCCCTTATACAACTTGATAAATACCAATATCAAAATAAGTCATTATCTCAACCTGATGACATGTTCAGTTGTGCCAAGCTCATAACATTTTTGTCAGCTCTGATATATCTGATATAGCAATCAGAATTCCAACGACCTAAAGATTTTATTATATGATCCTCAACTCCGGCTGCCGCTGCTGATGTCGCAGCCCCTATACGAAAAGAATGACCTGAAAAAAGCATATCGTTATAACCTGATCTCCTTAAAGCCTCTTTCAACCAGGTAATGAAAGTAGAACGAGACAATGGCCTAAGATCAAACTCTTCCTCCACAAATAAAGGGGATGAATGCATGGCACCCTGACTAACTCTGCTGTGTATATAATTCTGCATTGTACGGACTGGTAAAAATCTCTGATTCTCATAAATGACAACACTGACCCCTTTGTGAAAAGGATCACATTTAGATGAATGTAAATGAAGAGAATAACTGTCGATATCAGATTTCCAATCAAAACTAACATCTTTTAATAGTAATTTAGATTCTTCTGGCTCCTTGCAAGTAAATTCCCCGCACCTCAAAAAGCCAAAGAATGCCATCTTGAAAATACATTGTAACATCAAGTCCACAAAACGTGAAAACATACCCTTGTGTAAATTGTCACACAATTTCCATAGAACATCTGCTGTAATTGGGAACCTTTTGTTTGACGTGTTAACTTGACTTTTATTAATACCTCTTAGTATGTAATCTAATCTTGGAGTCTCCTTTAAAGGTTCCATATTATGATAGCGTATTAAAAAATACCTGATACCTGCTAAATACAACTTAATTGTCTCAAACTTAAAATTCAAAACATATTTACAATAAGTGACAAAATATATAAAATGCTCCTCACTTATCTGACTAATTTTTATATCTACATTTACAAACTTGTTTAATTTTAAAAATTTCAAAAAACATTTAACACCAGATTGATACACTTGCTTAGTGTTCTTACTAATAGAAGCATCCCACAGTTCATTAACACATCTGTTTAGTCTATCATCAACTGCTCTGGTGGGAGACTCTGGGTTGGAAATACATCGGCATTCGGTGCAAGAGTTCTGAATTTCTCCATCTGAAATCGAGAGAGAGCGTCAGCTATGCAGTTTTGTTTCCCTGGTATATGCTTAGCATGAATTATAAAATTGTGAATGGCTGAATGATATGTGAGTTTTCTCATCAACTTCATTATACTATGAATCTTAGATCTGCCTTTATTGATAATCTCAACTGTGGTAGAATTATCACAATAAAATAGTATTCGATGTCTGCTCCATAAGTGACCCCATAAAACGCAAGACATGACTATCGGATACAGCTCAAAGAAGGCCATAGAAGTTTGCTCCTTCAAGATACTTTCTGGGAAATATCCTTGAAACCACTTATTATCAAAGAATCCACCATAAGATAAGTTGGTAGAATCTGTATACAGTTTCATATCTGCGGCTAAAGTTACATTATCGTTCAGAAAGAAAGAAACACCATTCCATCCCTTCAAGAATCTCGCCCACATAGCTAAATCTGAGTTGCAGCTTTTAATATGTACAAAATGTGATAGTTTTTTGACTGTAGTAGATAACTTGATCAAGTGCGACACAAATGAACGGCCTGGGTGAATAACCCTGCTGGCAAAATTAAGATGGCCTAACAAACTCAAAAGTTCACGCTTGGTACAGGACTTCCTTTGACTAAAAGACTCTAAAATTCCTTGTATCCTATTGACTTTCTCTAAAGGCAGTCTAGCTTCCATCTTAATTGAGTCCAGAATAATACCAAGATATTCTAATTCCGTGCAAGGCCCTTCTGTTTTCTTAACTGACAACGGAATACCTAACACTTTAAATATGTTTAATAATGTTTCCATAATTGCTTCACCATCCTCATCAGACTTGGCAATAACCAAAAAGTCGTCTAATAAATGTAAGATATTGTCAATACCATAGTTATGTTTCGCAATCCAACAAACCGCTGTTGATAAATTATCAAATATTTTAGGACTAGACCTTCCACCGAACACCAGTCTATTATAAAAGTAAAAGCAATCATTCCACATGATACCATGAAACGGCCACATGTCTGGAGACAGAGGAATGTTTTTAAATGCATCCGTAAT
The DNA here is from genome assembly GCA_028015205.1 of Mytilisepta virgata. Taxonomy (NCBI): domain Eukaryota; kingdom Metazoa; phylum Mollusca; class Bivalvia; order Mytilida; family Mytilidae; genus Mytilisepta; species Mytilisepta virgata. The sequence goes on along the minus strand of CM051515.1, from coordinate 60,118,748 downwards.
GTCAGTCTTAATTAACCAGGCTCCTTGTCCTAAACGTTTTATAATTTTAATTGCATCGTCAATGGATACATACTGTAAAGAGTACTGATCTTTATCAATGAGTTCATTAAGGCTTGGATTGTCAATATCTTCGTGTGGGGCCGAAAGGTCTACAATTAAACGTTTCTTTTTACTATATTTGCCCTCGGCAATTCCTATCGGATTAATCCTGTATGTGGTGAATGGAATTTCTTTGAATGGACCGAGAAGGTAACCTTTCTCGACTTCACTGCAAATTAATTCTGACACTGACTCTTTATTCGAAATGGCAGATCTAAGATTTTTGCACTGAATAGAATTAGCTGGTAAGTTTCTTATTCCTGTATGAAAACCAAATTCAAGCCCGGACAATAAATAATTTTTGAATTCTTGATCTGGATGATATAGTAGCTCCAGTTCCAATTTCCTAACATTAATAGGAGTATACACACTCTGAGATGTTAACACATTCACACTCTCCTTATCTAAATACGTTTCAATGGGGCCCCCGGTTTTTGAGACCCCATAACCTCGTTTTTTGAAAACAAAGGACATTTCACTTTAGCGTGATCTCCTTTGCACATTAAACATAAATGCAAATTCCTACACCTAATTGCACTACATCCTTTCGTTCCATTGAAATTATTGCATATTTCACGACCCTGGAAATTTACTCTTTCTCTACCATAAGTGTCAGTTTCATCTGCTCTGTACCCTGTATTCCTCATGCGTTGCACATTCTTATTACAGAAAGCTGTGGTATGGAAAGTACTGCCACACAAGGTGCATGAATTAGGTCTGACATTAGCAAATATATTACAAAACAAAGTATTATTTCTAATTGACCAGTCAATTGCTGTATTATTGTACCTAAGGTGGGCTGCTGCCTCGGCCGAGAAGCGCCTATGATACTCATAAAATCCCTGTCCGGGATAACGTGTAGCCATATCAATTATGTCCCTTTCATACAAATCTAATTCAGGGCGTCTTAAGGGGTAGGCTGAACACATAACATTTTTGTAAATACCAAACGCCTGAATAAACTCTCCAATGCTCAAATTTTTAGATGTTCTATAGTCTGTCTTGGTCTTAGATTCCCCCTCTGAACATGTGTAATCTGTGGCAAAACCGGTCCCATTATAATATGGAATTAATAGGGTAGATAAATTGATGTCCATACCTGACAAAATATTTTTCTTTAACTGTGGGGAAATTGTCTCCACGTAGGGCAAGTTTTCGGCCGCATAACCCCAAGATGAATGCCTTGGTGCGTTTCTTAGTTGTTGCTCACTGCCTGCTGCAGCGTTGGCAAAACTGTTTAACGCCCTGTATGCTGAATCCAAAGTAAATTGATTCTCGACCGGTGCCAAATTTCTTGAGATGTTTGTATCATGGCTATTCGGCGTCGTTGGTAGGATTCCACTTCTGTCAATACTCTCCGGAGCCCTGGTGTTATCTTGTATTATAGTATTTACTTTTGTCGTTAATGTTGACACGTTCTGCTGTAACGAATGTACTGTATTGCTCAATTTACCGACAATGTCAATAAGTTCTCTTTCCCTTGTCTGGGCGCGGCCATCTTGGTTGTTTACATTGAGGTTTACACTCTGCGGTGCATCATGGGAACTCGTATCGTCTCTAGTTCCCACAACGTTCATATTATCTTTCAAGATTCTCACTAAGGCCATACGGCGAGCATTTAATGGAAAATTAATGTTTCTCCTCCCTAATTCCTCTTTCAGTCTTTTCAGAGTCCAATTCTCTAACATTTCGGGATCATAATTTCTCGAACTAGAATTCCTATTACGTAACGGTCCCATTGTTCAGTCTCTGATTAAAATTAGTAAAATATCACACGCATGAATGCTGATTTAAATGCAACTGTCCGATTACACGAACATAAAGCTGATTAACTGGGATTGTCACTAACACATTTTGTTCCAAATAAATTAAAGTTTGTCCATGCCTGTTACATCATTATGACTCGATCGATAATGTTACTAGATCAATAAAAGCACTGTACCTCGTTGGTGAATCAAGTAAAATAAGTCAATATCATAGTCCACAATAAATGAGAAAGTTTGCCGTAAATGTTAATTAGGGTGATAAATATTGATTGAAAAACTTTTGATTAACTTTTGCAGCAGCCTCACCAAACTTATCGATCTAACTAATGACTAATCCTGCATTCTCATTGGTCAACTAATTCACTTAATGAATATGCATATCTTAATAACCCCATGAGTTGCCGCTCTATAGAGAGAAATAACATCGATGCATAAACTCTAATTTAATAAATTAAATTGACATTTAAAACAATACAAAAACAAGACCAACGAGACATGATTCTGGACCACTGACTCGGAGTCGTACTCTTTTTAAATGTTCTTAAAATTCTTTAAAAATATTCTACAATATGGCTTTTAAAAAAATTCAGTTTTCATAAATGTTAATTTGAAAGTCTGAAAAGCTAAAACTTTATACTCTATTTTGAATCAGTAAACTAAATAATCTTGAAAACGGCGAGGCAATCGTCGTCTTCGTCTTCCCTGGCTAGGTAAAGGGGACCTTACCGATTGATCGAACACACCCCCCTCATCTTCTTCTCCCAATGAATCAGAATCCCCCTCCCTTTCCTCATCTAAACTAGGTTGGGGAGTATTTACAGAATTCCCAATAATCCTAGATGGATGTGGTATATGATAAAACTTTAACCTGTTAAAATGAACTACTTGCTTAACCAGTGACCCCTCCCTCTGTACTACATAGTTCGCATCTGACAATTTTTTAACAATTCGGAAAGGGCCATCCCACAATTTTTGCAATTTAGGAGATAATCCTTTTTTTCTGCGGGGAGCAAATAACCATACTAAATCATTCTCTTTATATGGTTTCCCAGACTGACGCAAGTCATAATTGACTTTCTGTCTCCTCTGTTGTGTTTTCATATTTTCCCTAACATGTCTAAAAATACTGCCAAGTTTCTTCTGTAAACTAGTAATAAATTGTAAAGGGGAGGGCGACTCGGAAGGCAACTCTTCATACAAGAGAGTTAGTGGAATATTTATTTCCCGACCAAACATCAATTTATTTGGAGTCATGCCTGTAGTTTCCTGCACACTGGATCGGATAGCCATTAATGCAAGGGGTAAACATTCATCCCAATCTGTCTGGCCTTCATCAATATAAGAGGCAATAACATTTTTGAGGGTATTATTCATTTTCTCAACTAACCCATCAGTCATAGGATGATATGCTGTTGTTCGAGTCTTATAAATTCCCAACAACTGACATAAATGCTGAAAAAGTTTGGACTCAAAGTTGGCCCCCCTATCTGTAAGCAAAATTTTTGGAACTCCAAAACGTGAAATAAAATTGTTGACCAAACACCTTGCCACAGTAGCACTCTCTTGATCAGGAATGGGATACGCCTCCACCCACTTTGTAAAATAATCCATGACCACCAAAATGTATTTATTGCCGTATTTAGTAACAGGAAATGGCCCAGTTATATCCATTCCTACCCTTTCTAAAGGTTCTCCTACCCTAATATTTTCCAATTCTGCCCTATTCATTTGGGGGGGATTTTTCCTAGCACAACAAGTAGGACAACTTTTAATCCAATCCAAGACATCACTCTGTAAATTAACCCAATAAAATTGTTGTCGAACCTTAAGAACTGTTTTTCTAACACCCAAATGACCCCCAGTAGGACTATCATGAGCCATTGAGAGAATTTTTGGTTTTAAACTGCCTGGGGTAAGAATTAATAAGGAATCATCCCCCTCTAATCTAAACCATTTCCGGTATAAAATCCCATCTTTTATCTCTAACTGATCCCACATATTCCAATATGTTTTCACCACACTACTATGAGCCGAAACTTCTGAAAAGGGGGGTTTTTCTGTATTATTTTTTAGAAATCCCATAATTAAATGAATATCAGGGTCCTCTTGTTGAGCTTTAATTATCTCCCCTGAATTGAGGCTTGTAGCTTTTATTGCAGCAACCTCAGGATATCGGGACAAGGCATCGGCATTTTTATGACGAGGCCCCGCACGATATTCAAATTCAATATCATATGAAGCCAAAAATTCAATCCATCTAGCCACTTGGCCGTGAGGTTCCTTAAAATTTCTCAGCCAAGTGATAGATCCATGATCAGTTCTGACTGTAAATTTTCTACCATAAAGATAATGTTTGAAGTGTTTCACAGACTTTATAATTGCCAAAAGTTCTTTTCTTGTAGTACTATAATTCATTTCTTGGGGAGAATGAGTTGTGCTATAATAAGCAACAACCCTTTCTAACCCATCTGATCCAATTTGTGAAAGTACAGAACCTATAGCTTTGTCACTTGCATCACAGTCTAAAATGAAAGGTTTTGTAAAATCCGGGTATTGTAAAACTACTGTTTCAGTCAAAAACGTCTTCAATGAGTCAAATGCCCTCTGACAATTTTCATCCCAAGAGAATTTATTATTCTTTTTTGTTAAATCAAATAAAGGGGTTGCAATTTTTGAAAAATCACGAATAAATCGTCTATAATAGGAAGCCAAACCTAAAAATGATCTAACCTCTTTTAATGTTTTTGGAACAGGCCAGTTTTTAATTTTTGCTACTTTATCTGGGTCACACTGAATCCCCTTCTCTGATACAATATGGCCCAGATATTTCACTTCTCTTTTAAACAAGTGACATTTCTTGGTTTTTAATTTCAATCCAGCAGATTTAAACCTTTTAAAGACAGTTTCCAAATTTTGAACATGTTCTTCAAAAGACTTGGAAAAAATTATGACGTCATCTAAATATATGAGACATATTTCCCAATGTAAACCAGACAAAATTTTCTCCATTAAACGCTCAAAAAAACTAGGGGCATTTGCCAATCCAAAAGGTAAGGTATTAAATTCATAAAGACCCCTTCCTGTGCTAAAGGCAGTCTTCTCTCTACTGTCGGGATGAACTGCCGCCTGCCAGTAACCACTAGCCATATCTACCGTACTATAATAAACAGAATTTTGGAGGGCATCTAGGCTAGAATCTACCCTAGGAATAGGATAGGCCTCTTTTTTGGGAATTTGTTCATTTAAACGTCTAAAGTCGATACAAAATCTGAATGAACCATCACTTTTCTTTGTGAGAAGCACTGGAGAGCAATATGGGCTCGATGAAGGACTTATAACTCCCTGTTTTAACATATCATTGATCTGTTTTTCAACTTCTTCCCTCATATGCACTGGTAATCGGTAAGGACGAATTTTAAAAGGGGGGTTATCACCTGTATCAATAACATGTTGTAAAATATCAGTATGTCCTAACTTTCCATCCTCCCCTACAAATATTTCAGAATAATTGTCTAATAGCTTCTCTACCTGAGACTTTTGACCCTCTTCTAGATTCTGATTAGTTTCATCAATAAGTTTTTGTAATAAAGGATTCCTAGGTTTCTCCCCCTTTTCACTTATTTGAGTACAAATTTCTACTGGATGTAAAAGTCCAACCCCCATGTTTGCTGGAATTATACAGGGCTCTTCAGAAACATTCATCATTCTAATAGGAACTCGGTTACCCTTAGTATTAACTAATGTTCGACCGACCAAAACAGAATAATTTTGTGATAATAATGAACTCATTGGTTCTATTTGACCTTCCGGATACCAATCCCGACGAGGTTTAATTTTTCCCCAAACTATAATTTCAGAACTGGGAGGTATATATGTATCTTGTACTAATGAAACCTTGCAACATAATTCCCTAGGCTCAGAAACCAACGTATAAATTTTCCCTTCAACTCTCAAAATCTTTTTCTTAAAATCAATCCGGGCACCAAATTTTTCCAAAAAATCAACCCCTAAAATTCCAGCTTGAGGTATATCAGCTACCACAACTTGTTGAGTAAAAATATGAGTACCTAATTTCAAATCTAAGGGAACTGTACCCAGGGATGTAACAACTTCACCACTAACAGTTTCAAATTGTAAACCATTGTTCTGTAATGGATATTGACAAGATTTCCCTTGTGAAATACAATGAAACATCTCAGTATTTATCAAAGATATAGAAGATCCTGTGTCCAAAAGAAATCTAATTTTATCATCCCCAATTTTTGCATCCAAATACAATGCAGAAATAGTGCTATTTTTCAGGGCCCGAGTGTGTTCATTAGGCAGATGATTGGCCCCCTCACCTGCCTTTAATGGTTTAAAGGACGATATGGACAATCCCTTTTAAAATGCCCTGGATCACCGCAGTACCAGCATCCCTGATCCCAATTCTGAGTTTGATTATATAGGAAGGTGGGGTCATACATGTTTGGATTCACATTTCCTGTGAACTGACTAACTCTTCCCCAATTTTGATCATAACCGCGTCCCCTTGTTTGGTTTTGATTCCTATTCCCCAGAAAATTTGATCTATTATTATTATTTTTAACCTTAGTTTCGCCTTTCGCCTCACGTTTTGTTCCGGAAGATTTACTCACGGACAACCGGGCAACTTGTTCTTTTAATTCAGTTAACTGTTTTGACAAATCGGAATAAACATCAGTTTCAGTTACAGATTGAATCCTAGGTCGCTTCTTTTCTAAAGCAACATATGATTCCTCTCTAAGTGCCAAGTCAACAGCAGTGGCTAAAGTTTTAGGACTAAGTCGTCGAACCTGTTTTTGAACTTCAGAATCACTAAGTGCATCAATAAAATACTGAATCGACATCTTTTGTTTCGAATCTGCGTCAATAGTTGGGTATGCCTTAGCAACCAGACGAAAGACAGCAGATGACAATTGCTGTAAACTTTTGTACGATCCCTGAGACATACCATGAAGTTGACTTAAATATACCCCAGGGTCTTGAACTGGGTCGAATTTTTGAATTAAAGTTTCTTTGAGAGTTTTATAATCTCTCTTTTCTTCAGAGGTCATGTCATTATATAGTTGTAGAGCTTGTGCTCTTAAATATGTAGGTAAAATACAAGTGGATTCTTCATCACTCCACTGGTTTATTATTTTACAACCCTCAAAATTACTCAACCAATCCCTGATGTCTAATTGTTTACCATCATAACACATGGGGGTTGTTATCGGCTTGTTTGGACGTCTTAAAGTTGCAGAGTTGTCCGCGAGCTTAACATTGTCCGTCCTATGAGGTATTTGATCACGCGGATGAGGGTGGCTCCCTCGCTCCGATATCAATGGTGTACTAACACGAGGTTCACGTTTAGTCACGAACGCGTCCCACTCACGGGGAACATCAGGTGTTTCAAACTGATCACCAAGATATGTACTCTCATATCTTTGGACTTTATCCTCATCATGCTTATTTTCAACTATACGACTTGGCGAAAATGTAATGCGTCTTGCACCTTGAGATGTTAACTCGGGCATATCAGGAGTCACATTCTGTTTAGGGATAGCACCCCTACCAAAACCAGTTTTCCTATCATGAACTGGGGTTTTATCAACTTCCCCTCTTCCTAACCCTACTCTACTAGCCGCCATCGACTTTTCATATCTATCTATTCTCCTCTTTAACTCCTCCATCTCTGATAATTCCAATTCAACACAAAAATAAAAACAATAATATCCTTAAAAAAATGAACCAATATTTATCAACCTCAATAAACCCAATTCACATTTATAAATTAAAAGAGGGTCCCTACGTGGGCACCAATGTAAAGAAAGCGGGGTTTACCCTGATCTGGGTCCGGCCTGCGCTTTCGCTCCAGGACTTCAGACAACAAAGTTGTAACTAGTTAAATATCCATCAAGTATTAATGTAAATTCAAACCGAAGTTCACCAAAATATTTAAATATGCCCGCAACTAAATTTCAATATAAATTATAACCTAAGATATTTATTTTCTAACCCGCTCTGTAATTTATATCATACTAGTCAATAAGCATGAAGCATACAAGTTAAGTCAATGATGTTGCATTTCTAAATGTATGTAGTCAATGAAACTGTATATTTTAGGAGAAGAGTTAATAAAGCACTATGTGAACTCGTGAAAAGTCAATGAAGTTCTACACTTTATGTGATATGAAACACCTCACATATACTATACTCTCTCATGTACACAGACGGACAGACTTCAAATAAGCATGAGCAACAACAAGCTCGAAGGGCTAACCAGATGTAATTTACAATACTCAACTCTATATTTCATATATAACACCGTGGAAAATATTCACAGACAGATTTACAGAATATGAGCAAAAGTAGCTCACACGAGCGCATGTGCCTGCCCGGGTACAATGCAATCTGAAAATAAACAGTTCCTATGTTAACCTGAGTCGACAGACAGACAGACCCTAAGAAGTGTGTCAACAAACAATGTAAACGTACAGCTCAAAGGGGGCACTTCAAGCTAAAACCTACATAAATTTGATAACATCTTTTGAATTCTTTTCATCAAAGTTCAGGAACAAGACCAAAATATACCATGAATTTCCTATCAATATAATCTGCCTTTTATTCAAGTAAATTTTAACCTAAACTAGTTCAATTCGAACTCAAGATTCCACTCGCCAATTTCTATAAATAAATATCTAATTTTGACACTTCTGACTAATGGATTTGATAGAATCAAATCAGGGAAAATTCAACACCAGATGACCTTCAAACTGGGGAGATAACTGGCATAAGTAATCAAGATGTTTACATGATACAATTTATTAACAAGACCAACAAATATTTATTACAATCAATACTGTGTTTTAATAATCTGAATCTTTACAAGTTCTTCAGTTTTGTTTATGTTAACATAGTGTCTGACCTGTGTCAATTTCAGTGTAAACTTAATTTATAAATAGAACAGGATACCAGTCAAAGTTTCCGGCTTGCTCCTTTTAAACTCGTTATAACAAATCAGGCCCAATCGCAATTCTGTAAAATATCTTTATCTCACAAAAAACGAATTTGTCCCAAAAGTTTTCAACCTGTAGTAAATTATTTATTAACCGTCAAATACAGGTAGTGTGCCAAACAGACGAAAACTAACCTTATTCAATCTGATGCGAACTACCCAAAAAGCTTCATCCCTAATATTCGGATTAAATACGCGCTATAATACTTGAAAAATTCACCGACAAATGCCTAAATTCTCTACATGCCTCGATGCATATAAATATTAAGACAACGCGGCCATTACCTTTCGTAAATCACATTGGAGCAAGCCTGAAACTTAAATTACGAGCCAAATATTTTACCAGGGGACATTTTCTTACCAGACAACGGTTCCACAGCCGTCAAATAAATTTAAAGGTAGCAAAACTACGCGTTAGAGGGAGCCACCCCCTAAATTTTCAAGAAAATCACGACTGTACCTCCTTTCAGTTCTAAATCCTGGTCCAGAATGCCACGCTAGCAGACAACCGCCTGCACGGACTTTTCAACCGCGGGAAACCATTTAAGCCATTCGACCAAAATAATAAAACGGGGCTGACAAACGGAGGAGAACGGGAAATGTAATATTTGTGAAATAAATTTTTATAAACAGATCGGCAAACTTAAAATAATACAAAAATAACAAAACTAATAAACAAATAAAAATAATTGAATGGTAAAAAAAATAAATCTGTTGAAAAAAATAAAACCAAGTCTCAAACGTTACACTATAATTTAATAAATCAAATTTCCTTATATAATTTACAAAATCTAATGTTTATACACAAAGGACTCAGTAAGATATAATTATTTATTATTTACTAAGTAATACAAACTACTACAATAAAACTAACTAATATACATAAAAATACATTTTTGGCGTACGGCTGTCTCAGTTCTTGTCAAAACAAATCCCGACTTTAAATGGTGTAATGTAAGAATATTGTGTTATGTAGGTAAACTGCAGTTTACTTGTCAAACATAACCTTAAACCTGAGGAGGTCGAGATCGGCTGGAAGCTACCAGTGTCTGACCCGGTTTAAAGCTACTACAGAACACAAAGTTACACATCTCAGCTCTCTCATTCTACTAGTGAGCTGTGAGTCAATTGATGTAGAGAGGAGACATCTGAAATGCAAAACTTATAGCATAAACCTTTGTCTGAGTATGAAGACTCAGAAAATGAGCAAGGTTTGTGCTATGAGTTCCGGGATGTTATGACATAGGAAAACTCATCAATCAGTGCCCACTTAAAATTTTGGGATATAGAGTAAAAACGAAAATATTCCCCAAAACAGATGTCGAGTTTCCCAATTAGCGAGACAGCTGGACCCCAAAATTGTTATTGATAAGTACTGAATTTGTTTTAAGGACGAAACTAATAATAAGCTATACTATCCTAGTGTTAAATAGAAACTGATTAAAAGTGATACAAAACTATTATCAATCTTGTTAAAGTTTAAGTCAAGTAGAAGCATATCGAGTATGTTCTCTGTTGGCATGTTCAAAGAGGTTACCGAAAGAAAAATGTTGCATGTAAACAGTACTAGTTAATAATTTACAATTTTAATTCCTCCGTACTGATCTGTCCTCGTATGAGTCTTCCAGTTTGAAGTACAGTTTTCCACTAGTCTGATTAAAGTTAATCGATATTGTTTATCAAAATTTTTCAACAGCTAAAATTGAATTCATATGATACAATTAAATTGTTGATAATAAAAGACTGGCACTTCCTATATATATATAAATATATATATCTAATAGTAATGACATGAAGACATGTAAACAATAAGTATGTACATGTATGAATATACGTAAAATAAAACCTTGAATTCAAATAGGGGATTATTATGCCCCACACTACTAGAATCCGAATGAATTCAAATGGTGGCTTGCAACACTAACGAGAATTAAATCTTGGTTGTCTCATGTATTGCATTCCAATACTTGTAATGTATAGGGGATTATTATGCCCCTTCACTTATATTAATTCACATAGTAGAATACGAAACTTGAATTAAAGCCGATACATAACGAGTATGTGTAAGTTATAATATACACATACGCAAAAAGGGGATTATTATGCCCCTGCACTGAGAACAAATTATTCACAAATCATAGCTAATTGTGCCTGTTTAATAGTGGACTTAGGAGTTCTGATGTATCTGATATAACACGATGAATTCCATCTGCCGAGGGTCTGTATCAAGTGGTCTTCTATTTTTGTTGCAACGGATGTAGCCGCTCCGATTCGGAAACTATGCCCGTTATATACATTAGGATCATAACCAATCAATTGTAAGAGAGATTTGATATGTGATATGAAAAACGAACGGGTAAGAGCTTCTCCATTTCCCATCAGGTACAGTGGATCGTTTCCAGATAATAAATTAAATCTGTTATTCCTCATCTTGATATAGTTTTTAAGGGAACTCACTGGACATAATTGTGAATTGTTTTCGAATAGATAGATATCCACACCATTTCTGAATGGATCAGTTTTTGAAGTTTTTAAGTGTAATTGTACGAAATCGTCCATGAAGTTGACATCTTCGTAACATAAATTCGACTCCGGGTCAAAAGCAGTAGACATCGTAGTAAATTCGCCACACCTCAAAAAACCAAAGTAAGCTACTATACTTGTTGTTTCGATTAATGCATCTATATATGGAGAAAACACTCCTTTTTTGAGAAATAAGCACATTTTTAATAAAATGCTGTATGTAATTGGAAATCTGTCTCTGACAGTTTTACTTTCCGATTTCTTGATGCCTTTATAAACGGCTTCGAGTCTATGAAGTTTTGAGTAGCAAGAGCTATTAAATAAACTCTGTGATCCTGACTGAAGATATTTGTGACGTATTCCACATATATATAACTTGATTGTGGAACATTTTATCTGTAATGTTTTGTGACAGTGTGTAGCAAAATGAATAAGAGTTTCTTCTGATAAAGGTGGCATTTCTGATGTGTAGTTCCAAGTAAATCCCGACATGACTAGGAAGTTTTTGTAGGAATTAAAACCACGTTCGTACTGTGACGAGGTTCTGGTAGCCAGTGAATTATCAATGAGTTTCTGGACTGACTGTGTTAATTCCACATTATTTGTGAGAATTCTGGACACGGTGTCGGATTCATCTCTGCTTCTGGTGCTGCAGTGCGGAATTTCTGAAATTCGAAACGAGATAGTGAGTCAGCAATTGTATTTTTAGCACCTGCTATATGTTTACATTGAATGGTAAAGTTGTATTTTACTGAAAGCCAAGTTAAAGTTCTCATTAATTTCATAATGTCTGGGATTTTTGACCTTCCTTTGTTAATAATATGAACAACTGATTCATTGTCACAATAAAACATTATCCGTTTTGTACACCAAAATTGTCCCCAAAGATATGCTGCCACCACTATTGGGTACAGTTCCCTGAAAGCCATAGACATAGTTGCGTCAAGAGACTGAGGAAGGCTATCTGGCCAAGAGCCGCTAAACCATCTTCCCCTAAAATAGCCTCCGAAACCGAAATTTGATGCTGCATCGGTGAATAATTCCATGTCGCAGCAATCGTGAGCTGGTCCTCGTAAAAGAATGAGATACGATTCCAACCTTTTAAGAACTTCAGCCACATATACAAATCATTCCTGCATTCTTTGGATAACGAGATGAAATGGTGCAACTTTTGTACTTTTGTAGAAATTTTAATTAAATGACTTACAAAAGATCTTCCGGGACGAATAACCCTGGCTGCGAAGTTAAAGTGTCCTAGGAGTTGTAGAAGTTCACGCTTAGTGACAGATTTTCTTTGTAAAAATTGTTCTATAAATTCGATTATTCTGTTGATTTTTTCATCTGGTAATCGGGCTTCAAAACGTTCAGTATCTAATATTATTCCAAGATATTCTATAGTGGTGGTGGGTCCTACAGTCTTTTTCTTTGAAATGGGAATATTAAGTCTATTAAATATAAGTGATAGCAAAGCCATTGTTCTGTAACCACAAAGTTCTGCAGATTGTATGGTGAGAAAATCATCGAGAAGGTGAAGAATGTTTTTAATATTGTAATTATTCTGAGCTATCCAGCAGATAGCCTGTGATAAGGTGTCGAAAATACGAGGTGAACTTCGTGAGCCAAAACAGAGTCTTACATAATAATAGTAAAGGTTCTTCCATTTCATGCAAAAAAGATGATGTTGTTGTTTTGAAATACCGATCTGTTTGAAGGCATCTGTTATGTCTGTTTTATTAAGTATAGCCCCTCTTCCGCACTGTTTTATTTTTTCTATGGCATCATCGATTTTAACGTAAGTAAGAGAGCACTGCTCTTTGTCTATGAGATCGTTGATACTAACATGGTCGTCATTGTTATGAGGGGAGGACAAATCTAATATAAGTCGTTTCTTACCGGAGTATTTCCCCTCCGCTATTCCGATTGGACTCACTCTGTATGAATTAAATGGAGGACTCTGAAATGGTCCTCTAACATAACCTCGTTCAATTTCTTGTGCTAATAGTAATTCTACAGTTTCAGGGTCTCTGATGGCGGAAAGCAAATTTTTGCACTCATGTGTAGGTACATTGGAGTCGGACACCATAGTGTCGAAACCGAATCGTAAACCGGATATTAAATATTCAACAAATTGTCTATCGGGATGATTATGTAACTCAAATTCAAGTCTGTCTACATTAATAGGTGTTATAATTTCACGTTCAGTGTCTAGTCAGGCGCTTGGCTTTTTAGTCAACGATTTGGCTTGGGTATTAAGAACTTTGGTGGATAGATTTGGAGCAGTTTCAGGTTTACCGTCAGACAGTTGTTTAGAATTACAAGTTTTAGCTCCATGGGATCTGCTGTGACATTTGTTGCAAGCGTGTAGTAATTTACAATCTTTTCTGAAACATGTATTGAAATTAAAGTTGTTGCAAATTTCTTGTCCTGCAATGGTGGTGACAGGTCGGCCTCTTTTGTCTACATTACGATTGACGTAGCCAGGGGAAAATGGCTTGAGTGTGTCATAGTTAGGTTGGCCATGCTTCGCTTGTTCACAGAATTTCGATGTATGATCGAAGTCGCCACAGTATTGGCAAGCTCGGCTCTGCACGTTATGTGTGACTAAGTTGAGCAATCTGTCGTCAATTTTCGACCAATTGATGACAATATTATGTTCCAAAATTGCGGTGGCAGCCTTTGCTGAAAAAAGCTTATGGTATTTATAAAAACAAGGACCATAACTGTGAGCAATTTCATTGATGTCAGCTTCGTACTGTTCAAGTTCATTTTTTCGTTGGGGATACGCCTTACACATGACATTTCGGTATTTCCGAAAAGCCTTGTTAAATTCATCCAAAGTTAGGTTGTGATCCAGTCTCACGTCCTTTTTGGCTGATAGCTCTACAGTTAGGCCCCCTGATTGCATAGTTTGATTTTGTGGCAGATCGTATTTGGGTGTTAAAAGGATTGCAAGGTTTACATCCTTACCTTCTATGATTTGCTTTCTTATGGATGGGGCAACGTAGTCCATTTTAGGTAGATCTTCAGCATAATACACTTGCTTCCTTGGGAAATCGGTCGAACTCGTACTTGGCTGGATGTCATCATTTCCGTACGTTGAAATCATGGCTGACTCTAGTGTGTTCTGTATCTTTTCAAGCTTTTCGACAGACGATTGTTTAGACATTATTTGAGAAATACTGGATAACGCCTCCGTTGCTGCCCTTAAGGCCGTTGTCGTTTCCCTCAAAAGTGCCCCATTTGAATCTTTGTTTACATCTTTGTTTAATTCCGACGGCGTATTAATCCGCCTTACTGGCTGATTTACCGATGCAAGTGCAACATCAGCTGATATTGATGGCGACTGAAGTAGTTCCGTATTTACGACTTCGATGGGATTAACGGAGGAAGCTGAGGTTTGTGAATCTTGAGGATGATCAATTCTCGGGACGGCCGAGTCAAAATCTGCTTCACTTGTGATATTACCCAAATCTTTATGTGCATTGGCAATGTATAATTGGCGTAGGATATCGACCCTCCACACGTGGTGGAATCCGATCCCCATTGACTGTAATCTTTCCAGATACTTTTCCTTTGTCCAGTTCCTGGGATCGTCAGGATCATAATAACGCCTTTTTCTTCCACTCATTGTTTATTATAAATTAAAGGAACTTACGGTAGATAAGAAATTTATAGTCCAGAGGTAAACAAAATAAATGTTCGGGAATTTTAGAAGATTAGACGCATTTCCTCATCATTTAAATAAACTCACTAGTTCTTGAACATAGATCACGCATCGGAATTTAATAATGTTTATGTTTAAGTCCAAAGTCTTTCTTACACTGAAAACAATTGTTTAACGAATACGCCGAAGTATGATGAAAGTTGTATTAAATTAATAACGTGAATCTGCCATAACTAAACTTGCAATAAAAGTAGTTCCCACGTGTAAAACCAAAGTGAGGGCCCCCGAGGTACATGAAGGTAGCAGCAAAGAAGTCCTTTGTGTATAAACCTGAATTATATATACAATAATTCCCATAATGCAAGTAAATTATAATTTCAATTGTTGGTTGCAATGCCATTCAAAAACTGTTACAGATTTCATGAAATTTTCTGCTTTCATGTACGAAAGTGAAGGCTTCAACTTCTTCAATTTGGAATTGTTCTGTTCCACCAGTTGTTTATTAATGTTTTGAATTTCTGGGTAAAGAAGGCCTTTGTAGGATACTGCGCAACCTGTAAAAATAAATAATACTATAAATAACTTATGAGTATTTAAGACAGTGGTATCCATTTAATAACGGAAACACATGGTAATAATAAATAATTGTTAATGACTCAATTCAGTATTTACTGTGGCAATGAATGGAAGCCAAAAACTTTAAAGCAATAGGTCCAGTAAGACCCCCTTTTCACCCCAAAATATAGCATTTTTACAAAATTATTAAAATGTAAACTTTTAGTTACTTTATGGAAAAAAAGAATGCTCCTGTGACATAAATATGGGCTGATTTGACGATACAATGCATATATATCGGGTATTAGCATCATAAAGTCATGCTAAATTACTGAAATCTCTACAATTTTAGCATTTTAGTTAAATTTTAGATGGTTTCCGTCTGAAATAAAAGTGGCCACATTTGTGTTCATTCTTAATACTGAAATGTAAGTTGTATACATTTTGATGATGATAAATAACATACATAAAGGTTGATGATTAACACAGAGGCCACTGCAATTTTTGACAAAGAACATGTGAAAAGTGACATTTTTCTCTGCCAAAATTTCACAAAAAATATGAACCATTCCACCATTACAAATTCTGTGACATCCATTTGGACAAACGACAACAACATCATACCAATTTGAACAAATAACAACAATCATAACAATCAGGACGACGATGACGACCCCATCATACCATAGTTATTCATATATAAAATTTAAAGTTGTATCCAAGGATTCTGAGTTCTATTTGCGTATATAAGATAAACCCAATATATGTGTTTAAGGTCATTTATTCAAAAATTACATTGTTATATGAGTTCAAAAAAAAGTCATGTTTAGAAAAGTAACAAAAAGCGAATAAATGACATATTAAAAAGCAAAGGTGGGGATAAAAAAGTGCCCACTGTATAGACTCACAAGTCTGTACAATTCAGTCTCTGATATATGAAAATCATGTAAACTTGTTATGGAATAATAACACATATATGACTCAAAATAACATTGATATATCAAACAGAACAAGAAAAACAAAAGTTGAAATTAGGGTGGTAGTGGGTGGGAATTTTGAAACAGAAAAAATTTTCAAAAATTCTTAAATTTCCAAAATGGCGTCTTATGTGTTCATGAAAATTTCATAGAATGGCCCAGTGCATGTTGCACACAGATGAGGAACAGCATGTGCTAAATCCTGATTGGTGCATAGAAAAAGGCTATAGCCAATCAGAATTGTGCATGAGTGAGATCATGGACTGGTCAAGCATTCTTTGACCTAATGACCAGGAAAAATTGCATAACCCAATTACTGCAGACACTCCTGTCTGCTATTATCTAATATTTGATCAAGAAATATTGTGTGAAAGTCTGAAGCCTAAAAATTATCTTAACAAAATTCCTTAAGTTAAAATAAAAATTTCCAGCCAAAAATTCTTTTATCTTTACAAATAAAATTATTTTTTCTGTGCCAAATTTTCACAAAAAATATGAACCATTCCACCATTACAAATTCGGACATCCATTTGGACAAACGACAACAACATCATACCAATTTGTACAAATAACAACAATCATAACAATCAGGACGACGATGACCACCCCATCATACCATAGTTATTCATATATAAAATTTGAAGTTGTATCCAAGGATTCTGAGTTCTATTTGCGTATATAAGATAAACCCAATATATGTGTTTAAGATCATTTATTCAAAAATTACATTGTTATGTAATGTTACATAACGTTATATGAGTTCAAAAAATAGTCATGTTTAGAAAGTAACAAAAAGCGAATAAATGACATATTAAAAAGCAAAGGTGGGGATAAAAAAGCGCCAAAAATCCCTAATAGGGATCCCCCACCCGAAGAATCCTTGGATAAGTAAACAAGTGTTATTTACAACAAATATAAAAATATTTAACAAATAAGTTTGTTATAGAGCAAGCTTTGTTGGCCTCTATCCAAAAATGAAATAAAACAAATGCATAAAACACAATTCATTTGAAAGGGCAAGCCCTGTTGTCCCTTATCAAAAATTTTCAATGAAAAACAATGCATAATAAATGATATAAAATAAATTAATAATCTGTGAACAATTTTGACAGAGCAAGCCCTGTTGATGCCTATCAAAAACACAAAAAGAAAAATTAAACCTTATAAAATGATGATGAATGACTGATAGAGCAAGCCCTGTTGTCCTCTACTATGTAAAATTGACTTATTAATAATACTAAGTGTAAAGTAATAAAAAATACAGAAATAGGCACATACTAAGATAAAGATCTCAACTTCTATATATGAAACATACAAAATTAAAAATGTAAATAGGGTAGAGCAAGCCCTGTTGTCCTCTACGATGAAATATCAAATTAACCCTATAATTGAAGACAAAAGTAACAAAAATATACATATGTATAATGGTACGCAAGATGAAAATCTCAAATTGTGTATATGAAACAAACAAAATAAAAAATGTAAATAGGGTAGAGCAAGCCCTGTTGTCCTCTACCATGAAATCTCAAATTAACCCTATAACTGAAAACAAAAGTAACAAAAATATACACATGTATAATGGTTCGCAAGATGAAAATCTCAAATTGTGTATATGAAACAAACAAAATAAAAAATAAAAAATATTATTAAATTGGGTAGAGCAAGCCCTGTTGTCCTCTACCATAATGCAGATTGTACTTAAAGATTATCAATACGAATATAGTTTTTGAAAGCGTTGGATTTCCATCTACCCATGTTTTGAATAACAGATAATGACACTCCACGAGCTGCGGCCGAAGTCGCTGCCCCGATTCTGAAACTGTGGCCTTTATAAAGATTTGGACTAAGACCCACAAATCTCAACAGAGATTTTAAGGAAAAATTAAAATAAAAATATGATACAGGGGTTCCACATATAAAACAAAATAGAGGACCATGTCTATGCTTTACAACTGAAACATATTGCCACAGGGTTAAAACAGGACAAATCGAATTCTGTTTATTTCTCTGAATAACGATTTTCTTTGGTTGCAAATCACTGTGTTTGTAATTTCGGATAGTGACTGTCATACTGAGTAGCTGATTTTGGGAAGACTCAAACTGAATATCTGACAGCTGAATGATTTTAGTGTGGTCACCACCAGATTTCACAGTCATCTCTCCAACCCGAAGGAAACTGTAATAGGCAAGAACCATCATAGCTTTTAACAAAATTTTGTTGTAAAATTCTGTAATAACTGTAGGAATCCCTTGGGTTAACTTAAATAAAATTTCCTTAGTTATTGGAAGACGTGTATCAGCTTTACCTCTTAGGTTTTGTGCACCTTTCAACATCTTTTTTATATAAAACGAATCGGCTGGATCATCAAGAAAATTCATCCTATGAAAGAAACTAATGGCAGAGATATATGAGGCTATCGTTGAGGGTTGATAACCCTTCAAATACAAATGTGAAATGAAATGTGCAACCATGACATGAGTAGAAGGATATATTGGGTCTTTTGGAAATGAGACCTTACAAAATTTGCTATAAACTGACAACATTCTGTTATAAGAAGATCTTGTTGATTCAGACAGTGAGGCACGGAAAAGCATGTTTTTCACAACTTCAAAAGATGAGGAGGTACTGTTTCCGGATTTTTGTTTAACCAGGGGGCTACACAGTGGGCCTCCTGAAACGAGAAACGAGACAGCAAATCACAAACCACATTCAATTTCCCAGGTATGTGTTTTGAACGAAAATAGATATTAGAATTGAGAGATGCAAGCACTAAACGCCGAACCAGTTTCATTAATACTTTGTCTTTGGAAGACGTTTTATTAATAATATCTGTAACAGCCTGATTGTCGGTAAAAAATAAAATCTTGTGATTTGAAAGTGTGCGACCCCAAAGTCCAACAGCCAAGACAATGGGAAACAACTCCTTCACTGTGATGTGTAAATCTTTTACTTCAGGGGGCCATTCTCCTGCAAACCACTTACTGCCGAAGACTGCAGCATATCCCCCATGGACCCATGCTGCATCCGAATATAGTTTGATGACATCCGAAGACACCCAATTTCTGTACAAAAAAGCAAGATTTACCGTTAAAATGAGAAATAAATTCATACCAAGCCCTCAAATCAGCTCTAGCTTCGGAATTTAGGGTAATTCTAAAATGAGGACAAGTATGACCAATTGTCAAATCGAAGAGTCTGCGTAAAAATGCACACCCAGGAATAATCACACTGCATGCAAAATTCAATAATCCTAATAAAGACTGAAGCTCTCGTAGAGAGACTTTCCGTCGCACCTTAAAATCCTCAAGTAAGGAAAATATTCTCTCTACTTTGTCAGAAGGGAGACGGGCTATCATCAAAGAAGAATCAATCTCTATGCCATAAATCGTAATACATGTAGTTGGTAGCTGAGTCTTTTCTGACTTGAATGGTACCCCCAAACTCTCTGCCAAACATAAAAATGTGTTAAGAGCCATAGAACATTCATTTGAGCCGGCTTTACCAACAAAGAAAAAATCATCTAGGAGGTGAGATACACCCTGTACACGTAACTTTTTATTGAGAATCCACTGCAAAGAAGTTGAAAAAAACTCAAAAATTTTACAAGATGAAGATGCACCCATAGGAAGTGTCATATCATTAAAATATTTACCCTCCCATTTGAAACCAAGTCGATGATAGTCAGACGGGTGTATTGGAATTAGCAGAAAGGCATCTTCAATGTCGGCTTTATCATTAAACAATGAAAACCAAAGTCCTGCACAAGTTCAATAACCGTCTCAATATTTTGGTAAGAAACAGCAGTGAATTCAACTGGAATATGGGAGTTAACTGAGTCACCCTTAGGATAAGAAAGATCATGAATTAATCTGAATGAATTGTCATTTCCTTTTTTGGGAACTAAACCTAAAGGAGAACAAATAAAGTTATCAAAAGGGGGAGAGTCAAAGGGACCACTGATTCTTCCTTTCATAGCTTCTTTTTCCAATTTTGCCCTCACTGCACTAGGGTTATCTCTAGCACTCTTGTGGTTTTTTGGGAAATTTTTGTCAGTACATGAAAAAGAAGAATTCATTCTGAAACCCCAGGTGAACCCAGATATTAAACACTGTTTTAATTTGTCGTCACAGTTTTGCAACAGGGACTTCAACTTATTTACCTGGATTGGCGTTGGCAGACTTCTTATGGTCCCATTGCTTACAAGTGAGTGTCGCATGTTGTTTTCCACATGCAACACACAAGTGCTTAAGTTTGCAAAATTGCCGGTTTTCACATCCCCCTGTCTTGCAATAGGTCCAGCAGTAACCAGGGGGGAACATGCCTGTTGGCTGCTGGACCCGTTTCTGAAAGGGGGAACTGCCTAAACTGGCTACAGGTTTTGCATGTACTTTCTGTTGGGCAGTTAATTGATGCTGATTTGGTTTAAACTGCTGATAATATGCAGTTCTCCACAAATCATCATTAATTACAGCCCATTGAAATCCATCATCTTGCGTACCCTGCGAAAAACTTCGTCATACGACTTTGCCATTGAAAAACCAAAGTTTTTTGACATATCCATAATGTTTGAGCCATATTTAATAAGTGCCAGTATTGAATCTGGATGTTTCTCATAATAAATAGACATATATATATCAAATGCACATGACCACTGATGAATAGAAAATAAAACCTTTGGCTTCACATTTTTTGAAATTTTCAAAAGAGCATTTTTCAATAAAATATCATCATCTTCTTGATTAAAATTTGGCAAAAGAATCGACATAACTATCTGCCCAAATGGCTTGTTTAACTTTATTGGTTACATGAAAACCTAAAGGTAATGTGTTCTTCAACATGTATTATGCTGTTGTCCCCATAGCATCATTATTTATACCTAAGGTTCCCAAGGATGAAGTATTAGAGTCACGTAACAGTTCTGGATCTGACGATACAGCTGGTATGAGTTGAACCGAATTGTTAGTCTGTTGATGGCTGGATGCAAGGTGAAGGGAGTCAGGTTGAACTGAATAAGTATTCTGCTCAGCGTTTGGTACTTGCTGAGTTGGCAAACTGGTTGAATTGCCTACCTCAGATGAAAGTCTTAAGTTACAATGATTATGATAATTGGTTTCAGAGATAGATGGCTGCTGGGTGATATTGGTCCTCTGTAAGACATTTGTCAGTGTCTGGCTGTTAAATGAGGGCTGTTCTGCTGCAAAAACTAAACCAGAGTTTTGCAATTGTTCGATTAGGCTAGAAGCTATTGACTGAGCTGATGGCATGGCAGGTAGTGATGTGGAAGACTCTGTACGGGTTGTGGTGCTATTTTCATTTCTGGTTTTGGTATGTTTACGGGACCTCCTTGTTGGTGATGTTAATATGGGAAGTGGTGTATCTGATATGGATGGCTCATCTGTTGTTGGTCCTTCTGCCACATCTGCAGGGAATTCATCCCGAAGGTCAGTAGGGGCAGCATGCCTGCGTGTCCTAACTCTGTTTGGGCATATCCTATACAAAAATAATGTACAGAAATTTGTCAATTAAGTGGAAATTGAAAATCTAAACTCAATCAAGTGAGTTACATGTAACTTAAATACTAAATTTAAAATTAATTTTTTACTAAATTAAAGTAGCAAAACAGTCAGACAATTTTAAAAATTGTACAATGTATATAGAGCAAGTATGTAGTAGCTATTCTAGCAAACTTGTATACAAATATGTGATTTATACATGTATATTTTTTATAGTCACAGTCTCAACCATTTACTCCAACTTGATCTTATTTCTTCAGAACATTTTAACTTGTTTATGTACATTTAAACCATTTAAACGACTCCAATACTTGTCCAGTGTACAATTTAATCCATAACTGTCGACAGCTGCAAACTGACAAATACAGAGTTCAGCAGAAACTCAGAACCAACAGAAACTGACAAATTTTTGACCTCTGGTGAAGGGTTATTCCAGTATATTATTTTTATTGATGTATTGTTTGATGTCTCATGATAATTACTACATGTTGCAAGACTTGTAGGTCTTACTTCCAGAATAAGATAAACATATCTTGTATCATAACCTTGAAATGAAACATGAATAAATCTACATATTTTTAATTACCTAATATAAAAATATAAACACATTTCACAAATAATTACACAATACAATTTCAAACATACAAAATAACACTTTAATAAAATTACATCTTATAGTATCATTTGGCTTTCTTGGGGACTACTCACTGCCTAATATTACATAACTACAAAATTTTACAATAATTAAAACTAAAAATACCCTAACAAAATTTACCCTGTAGTAGAACCTAGCAGGGGGAGATAATCTGATGTAGACTTTTCGAAATTGAGAGGAGTCCACCGTGGTAGAGCCCAGCAGCGGAAGATATAGGATTAAATTACCTGTGGTAGAACCGCAGCAGGTAAAGTGACCCTGTTAATTAGGGAGTATAGGATTAAATTACCTGAGGTAGAACCGCAGCAGGTAAAATGACCCTTTAATGGTGTAACCATAATTTTTGATGAGGTGTATTATTGATTTGGGGGAAGATAATTTGTCACTAGACATTATCCCAGCCAAAATTGAAACGAATAAATTTATGAATGAGTGAAAGCCCCCAAGCAAATGATACATGGTGTAAAAAAAAAAAAAAAAAAAAAATTATGATATTATTGCGACATACATGTACAAAAGTGAAAATAACTACTAAACACAATAATACCCATTGGTATTGATACATTCTACCTTCCCCATAAACACATAATAACATTATTGACAGTAGAAAAGACCAAGTATGTTAATAACTATCCTTATTGGATAAACACATATTGTACTGAGCATCATTTAATACATTTGGATCCGTACGGATATATCTCATATAGCAGTCAGAGGACCATCTACCCAGGGATTGAATGATATGATCAGGAACACCAGCAGAAGCTGCAGAAGTGGCAGCACCTATTCGGAAAGAATGGCCACAGAAGCGATTTGTTTCATACCCTAGCCGTTGCAACAAATCTCTGAGTAAGAAAATAAAAGTGTCTCGACTTAAAGGAGAGTGATTATTTTCATCAACAAATAAAGGTGAGCAAGGAGAAGCACCAGACTCTAATCTCATTTTAATATATGTGTCCATAGTTTTTACAGGTGTGAAAATGTTATTTTCAAATATTGTGATTCTAACTCCATTTCCAAATGGATCACTTTTTGAAGATCTCAAATTGAAAATAAAAAACTGAAATTCTTTATCAAAAGTAATATCTTGTAGTCGGACTAAATGTTCTTGGTCTTGGGGAGATCGGCAAGTAAATTCTCCACAACGAAGAAATCCGAAAAAGGCCAATTTGAAGGCACAATCTTACATTCTATCTTTTGTAAACGAAAATACCCCTTTTGACAAAATTTTACACAGTTCTTTCAAAATATCTGACGTGATTGGAAGGCGTTCTTGTTTGAGATTTGATTGCGTCTTTTGAATACCTCTCAAGATTAGGGGTAACCTAACGGCTTTAGAAAGAGGATCAAACCCCTCCAATCTTATATAAAAGTGCCTAATCCCAGCTAGGTACAACTTAATAGTCTGGTATTTGAAATTGAGTGTTTTCTGACAATAAGTTATAAAATATAAAATGTGGTTCTCATCAATAATGGGCAGATTCTTACCCGATACATTTCACCTACTCAATGACAGAAACTTGACAAAGCAATTAATAGCAGATTGGTAAGTATGTCTAGTGTTCTTACTTATGGATGCCTCCCATAAAACTTCTAAGTGTTCTTTTAATCCATCATTAACTCTGAAGCTGGTACACAAGGCGTGGGTCTCAGATTGGCATGAGGATCCAGTGCTCGGAACTTCGACATCTGATAACGAGAAATAGAATCTGCTATACAGTTGGTGACACCCGCAATATGCCGAGAGTGAATTATAAAACTAAACATAGCTGAATGATAAGTCAGTTTGCGCATCAATTTCATAATGCTAGGAATCTTAGATCTTCCTTTGTTTATTATTTCAACAGTTGCTAAGTTGTCACAGTTGAAGACTATACGTTTCCTGCTCCAGTGGTGACCCCAAAGTACACAAGCCATAACAATAGGATACAACTCAAACAAAGCCATTGAAGTTTGTTCCTTTAACAACTCTGGAGGGAAATCACCTTGAAACCACTCGTTTAGAAAAATACCACCAAAGGAAGTTTGAGTTGCGTCTGTATACAGTTGAATGTCAGCAGCATTCACAACATCATCATTGATAAAAAAGGACACACCATTCCAGTGGAGAAGAAATTTTGACCACATAGCTAAATCTGAACCACAACGTTTCAATGAGACATGATGATGTAGTTGTTTGACCGTAGTCGACAACTTAATCAAGTGTGAAACAAAAGACCTCCCTGGAAGTATGACAGGACAAGCAAAATTCAAGTGTCCCAACAAACTTAGCAATTCTCTTTTAGTACACGATTTTTTCATACTGTATGATTCTACTATTTCTTGAATCCTAACTACTTTTTCCCTAGGAAGTCGTGCTTCCATTTTTATTGTATCTAAGTAAATACCTAGATATTCTAATTCATGACAAGGTCCTTCTGTTTTCTTTACAGAAAGAGGTATACCTAACTTTTCAAATATTTCTAAGAATGTATTCATTATTTCATATGCATTCTCATGTTCATGTACAATAACTAAAAAATCATCTAACAAATGTAAAACATTAGTTATATTATAATTTTCTTTGGCAATCCAACATATAACTTGTGACAGTGTATCAAAAATCTTAGGACTAGATCTACTTCCAAAAACTAATCTATTGAAAAAATAATATTTTTCTTTCCATTGAATACCATGAAAGGGCCATAACTTAGGTGAAATTGGCATCACTTTAAATGCATCAGATATATCTGTCTTGATCAGCCATGCCCTTTTTCCCAATTTTTTAATAATACTTATCGCATCATCAATTGAAACATACTGTAAAGAGAATTCCTCTTTGTCAATGAGCTCATTTAAACTAGGATTTTGATCGTTATTGTGAGGAGCTGACAAATCAACAATTAATCTTTTCTTTTTGCTATATTTACCTACAGCTATACCAATAGGGTTAATTCGAAAATGATCAAAAGATATATAATCGAAAGGCCCATATATAAAACCCTTTTTAATTTCATCATTAATTAAACTAGGTACATCCCTAGTGAAAATTTACAATGGAATTCCAGTGGGATCCCACTGGAGTCCCAGGTGGAATTACCACTGGGAAAATTTGTCGGGATTTTTATTGGAATTCCAGTGGGATATTAACAGAATTCCAATGGTTTTCCCACTGATTTTTCCAATGGAATATTTGAATATATCCCAGTGGAATCCCAGTGGTATTCCAGCGAAATCCCAGTGGTATTCCAGCAAAATCCCAATGAAAATCCCGACAAAATTTCACAGTGGACTTTCCGTCGGGATTCCAGTGTATTCCACTGAAATAGACAAATTCCAGTGGAATATATATCCACTGAAATCCCAGTGGAATATATATCAAATTTGAAATCATAATTTTTTTTTACAATTCCAGTGGAATAAAATTCCAATTAAGATGCATGATAATCACATATTATGAGGTACATGCAAGTTTTATAATTGATATATGGTCTGACAGTCAAGATGTTGTTTTATCATAAATATAGCTGTTACTAATACCAATGGATTAATGGATGAATAAAGAAAAATTTGAATTTCATGAATTTATTACTTTGATCAATATGGACTATACACACATGTGTGATATGCATTAACTAACAACTGTGTGATATGCATTAACAAACAACTTTCAAGTATATTCACAAACTACTAATGCCAATGGGTCAATAAAGAAAAAATCCATATATGAATTTAATACTTCAACAGACGTACTTGACATATTCTATTAACAAACAACTTTCAAGTACAAAATTTTTAGTTTCTGGTAAAAACTATTAATTGCATAATGTTGGTAAAAATTATACTTGATCAAGAGATTCAAATCGTTTCTTCCTGCATGATTAACTTCCAGACTTCTACATTTTTAATGTTTATAACAATTAATGTTTCTAAATCAAAATATAAAGACCTACAATTGAGTTAAAAAATATAAATTTGTTCCAGTATACATTTTGTACGCAATATTTAATTGTAGAAGAAAATGTGTAAAATGTATATAATAAGTTCTGTACTTACAAACTCTGGATTTGTTTTAAAATATAATTGTCATTCTGAAATTGTTGTACATCTACCGCAATACATAAAATGGATCCCACTAACCCCTATATACATGTATATATAGGTACACTGGTAAACAATATCATAAATAAATACTGCTAAAATGTTAGGAAAGAAATGATCTGAATCTTCTCAATATGCTGCAAAAATTCAACAAAATATGCAAATAGGAGTACAATTCAATGTTAACGGTCAATCATCACATTATAATTAGGCCTTAAAGCCAACAAACTGAAATAAATGCAGTATATTCATGTATTAATGAAATCTCCAGGAAACATATGAAACCTGTCTAAATTGTCTAAATCATTTCAGCTTCAATGCATTTTGATACTGTCTAAACCAAACACATGCCATCTTCAGCCCCAAAAGAGTTCGGTTTAGAGAGGTTTCACTTTTTGTAGACATATGTTCACAAGTTAGATTGATAACTCAACAAAAAAATCTAAATTTGTAGAAACAAAATATATGATATACATAAATAATCACATAATAATAATAATAATAATAATAATAATGCTTTATTTATAGAGGGTAACACAGTTAGTACAAACTAATCTTCCCTGAGGCCCTCGACTAGATATAAACCATAATGATACAATGAATATAACGTGTACATATGCAAACATAATAATAAAAAAAGGAATTGTACATTACAATTGTAGAGATATAGCCAGTAAAAAATCATTACATAATTTGTTACATCTGACATTGCTTTATATTAATCATTTAATAGATTGATAAAATGACATTTCAACTTTTCCTTAAAAACAATTAAACTTTGTGTGTTCCGTATTGATTGTGGAAGACCATTCCATGCACAAGGACCAGAGTAAATGAATGATTTTTTAAATAGCTCTGTCCTTGCTTTAGGTACCATTAGATCTCCATTTACAACATTTCTTAGTTGGTACGGATTACTTTCTGACACAAGTGATATTTTTTCACTAAGATAGCTAGGTGCTTCATTTCTTAGACATTTAAAAATTAAAAGACACTTGTGGTACAAAATTCTATGTTCAATTTTCATCCATCCCAGCTTTTTAAATAAAGGAATTGAGGGTGCAAGTTGTTCAGCATCTAAAATTATTCTTGCTGCTCTCTTTTGTAGCTTTTGAAGACGATTTACACTATCAGTATTGCAACTTCCCCAAACAATACAACAATAATCTATAAGTGGAAGAATATATCCAGTGTAAAATAATTTTCTTGATTCAGTATTCAAAAATTGTTTGATCTTTAAGAAAAGGTAAATACGGCTTGAAATTTTTGAACAAATCTGATCAATTTGACTTCCCCAATTTAGATTATTATCTATCATTACACCCAGCAACTTTTCGCAGCTTGAGTATTGCAAATCTTCGAAATTAATAGAAAAAATTGGTAAATCTGGAAGAGAAGCAAGTTTTTGTCTGGTACCAACAATCATACATTTTGTCTTATTACAATTGATAAACATATTATTGTTTGTACACCACTCTTTTATATACAACAAATCATCTTGAACTTGAGAATATAACACATTAGTATCTCTACCAGATATATGTACAGTGGAATCATCAGCATACATGTCAATTGAACAGTTTTTAATGTACAAGGGTAAATCATTTATGTACAAAATGAATAACAGAGGCCCTAATATCGAGCCTTGGGGAACTCCATATTTTACATGTAGTTTATTGGACTTAATATTACCAAGCTTGACTTGCTGGGTTCTACTAAATAAATAAGATCTGAAGAAAACAATAGTATTTTTATTACATCCATAAAATTCAAGTTTCCTGATCAAAATTTCATGATCTACCACATCAAAAGCCTTCTTTAAATCAAGCAGAACTGCAATATTAAACTCTCCATCATTCATAGCTTGGAGCCATTTATCAACAATATTAATAAGGGCAGTCTGACAAGAATGTCCTGGTCTAAATCCTGATTGGGCAGGATGGAGAAGATTAAATTTCAACAAAAATTTATACAAATGTTTGGCAATATGTTTTTCAATAAGTTTAGAAATTGAAGGTAATACAGATATTGGTCTATAATTTGTTGCAAGAAAGCGCTCTCCGCCTTTGTGAATTGGTGATACCAAAGCATTCTTCAAAATATCAGGAAAAATACCTGTATCAATCATTTTAAAAATATAAGTCAGGGATGAGACAATAAATGGTGCACATAGTTTAATTACCCTTGGCCCAATATTGTCAGATCCAGCTGATTTATTTAGGTTTAGCTTGTTCATTTCCACCAGTAGGTCTCCAATCTTTACTGGTGGAATGGCAAACTTTTCACTGTTTGATACTTTTTGTCCCACAAATTCCAATAATCTATCAAAATTAGAGTCTGGAGAACAACTCTCATCCCTAAGCTTTTGAACACATGTTGTAAAATATTCATTAAATATATTGCATATTTTGTGTGGATCTGAAGTTTTCTCAGAATTTTCTGCCTGGAGCTGAGATGGTTTGACAGGATTTGAAGGATTCAAACTATGTAAACATTTCCACATGGTTTTTGTATCTTTATTTTCTTTAACCATATTACTATAATATTTTTGCTTCGAGTCATTAATTATTTGATTTGTTCTATTCCTCCAAAATTTGTATTCCCCCCATAAACCTAAGCTGTGGTATTTATCTCGCATTTTTCTTGCCTGCATTATTTCTTTGTTGTACCATTCAGGTTGCACATCTTTTTTCACCCTTTTAGAAACCACAGGTGCATGCTTATCTAGGACCTTATTCAATATATCATACCACAGTTGAATACAAAGTGATGGGTCATTCTCATATTCTACTGTATGAAATGGTGCTTTTGACAGATCATCTAAAAAAGCATTTTCATCAAATTTATTGAAATTTCTGTAAGAGATAGTTGTATGGGTATGTTTTTTGTGATATATTGATTCTTTTCTTGTCATACCCACAGGATAGTGATCACTAATTGAATATTTTACTACATGTGACTCTCGAACAGTTTCAACATTAGTAACATAAATATGATCTATCAGTGTTTTGGAACTGTCAGTAATTCTTGTTGGTTCATTGATTATTTGATGGAGGTTATACATTTCCATCAAATTAAACCACACTTTTGGCATTTTTTGTGGGCATAAGACATCTAGATTGAAATCTCCAGCCAAAATAATATCTGAATTTATGCCCAAAGCATTTGATATTTCATTTTCAAAAAGATCAA
The DNA here is from genome assembly GCA_028015205.1 of Mytilisepta virgata. Classification (NCBI taxonomy): domain Eukaryota; kingdom Metazoa; phylum Mollusca; class Bivalvia; order Mytilida; family Mytilidae; genus Mytilisepta; species Mytilisepta virgata. Next base: position 60,088,705 of record CM051515.1, on the reverse strand, counting down.
ACCAGTTAACTAGTGATTGTGGTGGGCGATAAACATAACAAAGTAAGAAAGATTTCCTATAATTTGGTTTAACTTCAAACCACGTAGTTTCAATGTCTGATAGTTCTAAATTGAGTTTCCTCTCAAAAGGAAGATTTTCTGAAATGTATACAATCCATCCACCACCCTCACAATGTTTTCTATCTTTTCTATTCAAAATGTAATTTTTAACTTCAATTTCATTATCAGAAGTACAATCATTAAGAAATGTTTCACAACAGCCTAGAACATCTGGGGGATTTTCTGAAAACATGAGATTATATTTGACTTCATCAAACTTATTGCTTATCCTATTCAATATACAATTCAAAACACATAAAAGTTTTTGAAATTACAAAATGTAGTTTTTAGGGATATGTTAAATATATTTGATATGTGAAGGTTAAACTAGATATTCAAAATTTATAAAAGTATGTACACTTAGTGGTTTCATAAATCACACTCATATTTAGGAGATAACAATATTATATTTTGAAGATTTGCAGGCATATTTAAAATTGGGGATTTGATTGTCACAAATTGAGTTTACAGGTGACACGTTAAACAGGTATTTGCAACCATCAAATCAAAAAATGATGTTGTTAAATCTTCAAAAAGAATATTTACGTTACAAACAAGTTGCATTCGAATCATTAGTGGCATATGATATATCATAACAATTGAACCATAAAATAATTACAACCATGTGAACTGTTACATCTATTTTGTCTTGTATTTGCCATTTCTCATACCACGTATTTTGTCATTAATATTTGTTGTGAGTTTTCCCCACATTTCTTCCTTTGCCATCTTTTCTAATGGGCCATGGAATTCAAATATTGCACCTGAAATAAAAATACACTTAACTATATATATATATTCATAACTGTTTTCAGATCTCATTATCTGTTTTTCTAAAGCTTTAAATAACATATAATTTTTCTTGTCCTAAATTTTTCAGCAGCATAATGTGCTGAACTGATTCTTGCATTGTTGGAGACCAGCATGCTGAGACAGATTTTTTAAAGGGCTAATTCACCTAACCAAAACAGTTATAAAGTCATGTCACTCCACTCAGAAAAGATTTTTCTGATTCCTTAATTGCCAGTCAGTATTTGCTATTCGCTATAATAATGTTTGATAGTTGTCAAGAATCATATACCATTGAATTCAAAAGTCTGGTTTGACCCCAATTCAAACTTAACCTCTATCTCTTATAGTTGTCGAAATATAAGATGATCGATATATATCAAAATTTTGAAAATTTCACAAAAAAAGGGCAATAACTCCAAGATGGGTATTAGGATTTACTTCAAATTGTCAGGGTAGGTAGATCTTGCCGTGCTGATCATTTTTACCCTATGTCAGATTTTCGATATCTGTAACGGTTTTTGAGTTATTAGCCAAAAACAGCAATTTACCCCTATGTTCTATTTATAGTAACAGTGGCCATGTTGTTTGGTCCTTGGACTCATCGGATATAATTTTGAAACTAGGTACCCTGGTGATGATTCAGACTAAGTTTGGTTTATATTGGCCCAGCAGTTTCAGAGGAGAAGATTTTTGAAAAAGTTTACGACGGACGGACGCCAAGTGATGGCAATAGCTCACATGGCCTTTTAGGCCAGGTGAGCTAAAAATTCAATTTACCCACTTTTATTTTTATTTGGGTTTTGGCAAAATTCGGGGAGGTTCATCTTGTAAAACAAAAAATATTAAAAATCTGGCCTAATACAAAGAATTGACGAAGTACATTGATAAAATTGCTATAAAAGAGTTGTCTTAGACTTACTTACTTCTTAAGGCTTTCCTTTTTAACGGGTCTACGGGCTGTTTGTTATATTGCTTGTTTCCATATAACGTACAATTTCGGATTTCATCTTCAGTAAGAATCGCCTCAACAATTTTGAGAGCAAACTTCTCAGTGGTTTTGGAGGTTTTTCTTGCCCTTGACAACACCGCCGTTTGAATTTTTACACCAAATCTGGCCTCTCCCAGGTACGTTGTGTCTGGAAGCATAAAAATATTTCATTTCACACTTGTATAGCACTATAGAGCCTGTTAGTCTCGTTGTCGAGCCTGCGACTTTAGTCGAAGAAAGCTCGACATAGGGATAGTGATCCGGCGGCGGCGGCGGCGTTAACTCACTTCTTAAAAGCTTTATATTTTAGAAGGTGGAAGACCTAGATGCTTTATACTTTGTATATAGATGCCTTATGTTACGAAGTTTCCGTCTGTCATATGTACATTGTCCTTGACCTCATTTTCATGGTTCAGTGACTACTTGAAAAAAAAATTCAGATTTTTTGTAATGTTAATTTCTCTCTTATTATGAGTAATAGGATAACTATATTTGGTATGTGCATACCTTACAAGGTCCTCATTCCCGTCAGACAGTTTTCAATTGACCTCGACCCAATTTCAAGGATCAGTGAACAAGGTTAAGTTTTGGTGGTCAAGTCCATATCTCAGATACTATAAGCAATAGGTCTAGTATATTTGGTGTATGGAAGGATTGTAAGGTGTACATGTCCAGCTGGTAGGTGTCATCTGACCTTGACCTCATTTTCATGGTTCAGTGGTTATAGTTAAGTTTTTGTGTTTTGGCCTGTTTTTTGAATACTGTATGCAATAGGTCTACTATATTTGGTGTATGGAAGGATTGTAAGGTGTACATGTCCAACTGGCAGGTGTCATCTGACCTTGACCTCATTTTCATGGTTCAGTAGTTATAGTTAAATTTTTGTGTTTTGGCCTGTTTTCGAATACTGTATGCAATAGGTCTACTATATTTGGTGTATGGAAGGATTGTAAGGTGTACATGTCCAACTGGCAGGTATCATCTGACCGTGACCTCATTTTCATGGTTCAGTGGTTATAGTTAAGTTTTTGTGTTTTGACCTGTTTTTCGAATACTGTATGCAATGTGGCTGATAGCATTTACTTTCATTAGAAATACACGACAGGCGAGACATTTTTGTGTGTCCACTCTTGTTCAATTTTGAAACTTCCGGGTACATGAAGAGTCAAACCCTGACATCATAATGCTGACAGGTCAGTTTTTGAAGGGGAATTACATGAATTGCATTTTTATCACAAATTCTCTGTCACATGAAGAGACTTACAGGCCCTATTACCAATTTGTTTATTCTGATTATCTGTTTCTCTGGCAAAATCAATTAACACAAATTTTTGTATTTTAATTTACATTTAAATCTAAAAAGAAAGAAATTTATTAAAACACTAGCTCACAGAAGGTTAAATTGGTTCTCATTTTTTTAAAGATTTTTAATCATCAAATATCTGCTATCTCAATGGGACTTTATTTAGCATGCATTGTAAGGTGGAAATGTACAATATATACATGTTTATCATTTACTTGTTTTAATTGGGTTATTTGAACAAACACTGGACTAAAAAAATGCCTGTCCTAGTAAGCAAAATGGAACACTTTCACATGCCGCTGGGCTGTAATGTTCTGGCTTAAATGGAGTGAAAAAGTGCAATATTCCAACTATACCGCTACGTCACAAACTGTGTTTGATTGCTCAGTCGCAAAATTTGTATCACCTCCTTTGTTCAGATAGATTATCATTAATTTCAAACTCTGGAAAATAATGTCAATATTATAATTTTAAATTATTAAAGTTTGTTGTCAACTTACCATCTACAGCGGCAATCTTTCCCCCGTAAATCTTCTTGCCCCATCGAGCCTTGACTTTATCCCCCACCTCATAGACGGTCTTCTTTGGTTCTGTAATATCCCCAATTGGGATGTCATCGCTGTAATTATCTTCCCAATCAACGATGGCTTACATGATGTGATCCTCAAAGGCGGTTAAAATGTAACCCGATACCTTTTTCCTTTTAAACTTGGCGCAAAGTAAGTCATCGGTAGTTGCGTATTGTAAATTTCGGAAAAAATCGACAGTATATAAAACTGAGATACATCATAACTGACGGTACAATTTTTTTAAAATAGTCAAATATATTTATGAATTCTAAATACATTTTTAAAACCAAACAGGTAATTTTCGTATTTTACAAATTTATTTTACAGAAACGAATTTAGATATTAAAATTCGTAAAAATGTCAAATAAAATTCATTCATATGATTGAATAGTCTACTTGCATTAACCCTTTATCTACTACAGCTGTACTGCTGAATCACTACTCTATTTTTATCTCTAATCAAGCACTGATGCTGGTTTCCAGGGTGAATACTACAGAATCAAAATGGCTGTTAGTGAAATCGTAATTGTTAGTTTCTGTCACCAACATTTCCACAAGATTCTCCGGGAAAAACTTAAGGAAAAAATCCTTTTCATTGCTTAATGGACCAAGCTCAAATGAAGCCCCGGTCGGTGAATCAAAAGGATTAATTGTAAAGGCACGGAGATTTTCGCTCCACGTGTTTCTGTCCTCAGACTCCGGTTCCTCGTCCGATTGTTCACTTGACTCGGGAGTTGAAACTGGACTCACACTAATATCCGAGCCTATTTCGTAATTTGGATCGAGATCATCGTCTATATCACTTGGGGAAAATCCCTCAAATTCGCTTGGGTCTGAATCGGATTCCATTTGACTGTTTACATTTTCCACGTGAATTCATTCATACTTTTAATCCTTTGTTCTGTTCTAAAATTATATCGTGACGTATCGTGTTTGGTATCAAATAAAAGCTTTTTCTTTTTTCTGATTGGAAATTAAATTTAGAAAATTATAGGAATTTCCATTTCCAACCAATCAGCGCTTGTTTTACAACACCCTTTCGGCCGCATATATGCGTCACCAGGTAAATACAACATGGCGGATAAAACGCTTATACGCGGCAACGGGATTACGATAACAGTTATCTTGGACGCACAGGTGCGTCACTGGGATTATAAGGGTATTTTTAACTGACGCATATAGGCGTCACTAGTAGATAAAGGGTTAATAAAACAATACAACCAGATGTGTTAGCGGACTAAACAACTAGCAAGCAGTAAAGAAAATCAAATACGATCGGAGTAATATAGTTTCGTTTCGTCTGATGCAATCTTCATTTTAAAACCGGGAAACACAAACTGACGAAGACCACAGAAAGGCGCATATATATGCCTATAGTTATTCAAATTTGAACCTTTATCAGAGTAGTCACAATGAATAAACAGTCTGACTATCCAAATAAAAGGTCATACCGTACTCCCCTAAAAGGTCCTCGACGTCAGAGAAAGAAAAATCAGGCTCAACCATCCCACAACCAAAATAGGGATGGAAATATAGCGGACGCTGAACAATCAGATCGTGATACGTGTACTTTTGAAGAATTGAATAATTTAATTGAAAGTAGTTTATCCTCGGTTTCGTCACTGTCATCTGAACACCAGGCTCAGTCGGACGTTTTATCAATGTCGAACGATCATTATCAGACGCCTAAAAAAAAAACGGTATAAGAGTTCCCTATTTCATGGTATTTCACAAAGGAATGTTCGTTATTACAAAATTACTCCAGAAAAGGAACGTCGAATTCAAAACAAGGAAAATTTGTTCCAAAGTGAGACCATATGTATGCACAATGAACAGGAGCAAGCAGAATGTTCGCCACGTATACTTGGTGATATGTATACAGAGGACACAGAATCCGATCATGAGAACTTAAGCAATATCTCTGATATGTCTGATACTGAAGAACATGTCAATAACAGTATCAGTAGTATGAGTGACTTGTCCAAATCTCCATCATCAAAGTTTACGTCACAGTCATCAGACATGTCTGATGATAGTGAGTTGCTCAGTTCAACAAATAATGAAAGAAGTGACAGTGATGGTGACAATGAGAATCTGTCAAGTTCAGAATCGTTTTTTGACAGTAACTTGCAGGAGGAGTTAGAAAAACCATTGTATCATGTACAATGAACCGTAGTTTTACAACCATCTTTTTTTGTGAACAATGTGTTACTGAGTCTTCTGTTATGATATTATGAAATATTCGTATCAAAATATTTTACACTGAATTGAAAATACTCTAGTTGTTAATTAAAATGATTGTTATTTACATATAGTATATATATAATTGGTCACATTGCAGATGTGTATAAATTTGTCTTGCTGCATGGGTACAGCTATTGTTTCTGCTGGTTTTGAATTATTATTGGTATATATAAAATACAGATTTGTTTTATTTACATGTACACATAAGACGTATAATAAACATAATACATGTAGTATAGTCTTGAATTTCCTGTGCTGTATGCAGAAATTAAATTTACTCCAACCGGTATTTTTTTAAATTTTATTACCACTGGGTCGATGTCACTGTCTAGTGGACTGTTAGTCCACGAGGGTATCACAATTAATCCCAATACTGCGGTGCTGGCACGAAAAACCGATATTATTAGAAAACTAACAATATCTAAAGTTTAGAAATTTATAAAACTATAAGGAATGTCCCCCACGTGCAAAGCTCTGTCCTTAGCTGATTTTGGCATTACTGTAAGGCCCTTTAGGTTATTTTGTTTACTATCAGCTTAACATCCTTTGGTTTTTGGTCTTCCAAATGTTTTAATTTTTATTTTATCTGCACTGATGAGACATAGATTGTGGAAATGGCCATATGCAGAAATTACAATTACTTAGGTATTTTTTTTATAATTTACATATACATTAAGTTCCACTTAATTTATGAAATTTCACTGGAATTTTTCAAACTTTTATGAGAAGAAATTCCAGTGGGATAAAATTGCACTGGAATTTTTAAAACTTATAAATTAAAAAAATTCCACTGAAATTCAGTGGGATTCCAGTGGAATTTCTCTCCATTGAAATTTGTCTACATTTTTTCAATGGGATTCCAGTGCAATTTCTGCATTGGAATTTGTCTACATTTTCCCAGTGTTATTCCAGTGGAATTTCTCTCCATTGGAATTTCTCTGGATTTTGTTTTCATTTTTTCCAGTGGTATTCCACTGGAATAGTGTGGTTCCAGTGGAATTCCAGTGGTAAAAATTCTTTCACTGGGATTCCACTGATTTCCACTGGAATTCCACAGCCATTTTCAGTAGGGAATGTTCCACACTTTTTTCTTTAATGTCTCCCAGTTACGATGTCCAATATGGCCTTTCTTTTCTTTACTCATTTTTATAGCATTCATGCATTCTTGCATTCCTGGTGTCGTCAAGGTTTTAAGGTTTTCGGCAAAGTAGAAATCTATCTCTTTTACCTCTGCTGGTGTCCAGTTCTTTCGTGATTCTAAAGATAAAATAGTATTTGGACATATTAAATAAAAAAGTCTATAACCCAAAGAATCATAATCATAATGTATTAATAGCATTGATCAAATTCTAATATGATTATATGAAGTTTCTAAAATTTACATATGAAATAAAGGTCTTTCTGTATCTGATACTAGCTTCCCATTAACCATGATATATATGTATCTTCATTTTCCAAAAATAAAATGGGGCACACAGCAAATGGTGAGATTTTTTCCAAAGGTCACAATGGGCAGATATATGTAAATATTACAGTATTGAAAATCGGCTCATATGATCTTAACAACAACAACAACAACAGAGCAAGAATTTGACAGAATCAGCTTTTTCTTTTTCCATATCATTTTCAACAACCAACATCAAATGAGCAGATTTGGGTGATTTTTAAACAACAACTTACTGCATCATCATTTTGATCTTTCATTCGGAATAAGAAAGTATCGGATGTCAACGCTTTGAGATCATCTTATGCCCCCCTCCCCACTTAAATTGAGAAATTTTTAATTTTTTGTATAACATGTATAAAATTGACCAAGAATTTTCATCACAATTTTGACATTTTTAGCAATTATGGCCCCTTTTTCATGGAACTCTGCATCCGCCCCTGCTAATTGACTCAGTAGAATTTGTAGATTAACATTATTTTCCTTGTTAAAATATTATAACATTTACAAATAATGTAAAAAATTCTAAATGCATAACATAAAGTTAATGCAGACTGAAGTTTATATTTAAGACTAATTGTTAAAAATACCACCGATAAGGTCTGTGTATTATATTTAAAAATAATACTCACATGTACTTTATGAATACCAAACTATTAGCAGAAGATTTAAGGCATAGTAAAATATTAAAGAGATTAAAATCAAAAAAAGCACATCAGATCTAGACATAAAATCATCCATCTTGATTTTAAACTCAGGACTATTAATATGACCTATATTGCACCAACTTTATTATTTAATCAGACAGGAAATGCTGTCATAAAAAAATAAACATTGTCACCGCAAAGAACTGTCCATGACATTTACATTTCATCACATCAATGAACAGGAAATCGGTGGACAATGCTGTCATAACAAATAAATCTAAGAAAAAAGTTAGACACTCTGTGGGTAATTTCTCCATGTTGCATTAAGGGGTTACGTTTAAAGTCAAACAGACACTCTGGGTAATTTGTCCGTGTTGCATTATGGGGTTGTTTCAATTTATAGAGATGGGTATTTTTAAAGTCAAACAGACACTCTGTGGATAATTTGTCCGTGTTGCATTATGAGGTTGTTTTAATTAAAGATGGGTATTTTAAAGTCAGACACTCTGTGGATAATTTGTCCGTGTTGCATTATGGGTAAATGTTTTAATCAGAGATGGGTATTTTATAGTTAGACAGACACTCTGTTGGTAATTTGTCCATATTGCATTATGGGGTTGTTTCAATAAGAGATGGGGTTTTTTTAAAGTCAAAGTGACACTCTGTGTGTAATTTGTCCATGTTGCATTATGGGGTTGTTTTAATTAGAGATGGGTATTTTTAAAGTCAAAGGGACACTCTGTGCATAATTTGTTCATAATTGGGTATTTTAAAGTTAGACATATCATGCAATCTGTGGATAATTTGTCCGTGTTGCATTATGGGGTAATTAATATCATGTTAAAATTTCATAAGAATTAGTTGGCCAACTTAAAAACTAAAGTTCTTAAAACCATTGATCCAGACAAACACTTATAATTTACGTTTTCGGCTCCTTTGACCCCTAATTTCTCAAAAACACCAAGTAAATCTTTAAATAAACTTAAAGTGACTACAGTAGTGGCAATTACTCAAAAAATTGATCTGTGTTGATGTAAATGCAACTGTATACCAAATATCATTGGTGTACCATTACTTGTTCACGTAAAAAAGATCAAGAAAAAACATTAACATTTAGCCAAATGAGTATAAAATCTCAAAGTCACTAGACCGTGACTGCAGGAGCATACAGATAAAATGTCCTTGAAATTGATCTGTACTGATGCTAATGCAACTGCATACTAAATATCAATGGTGTACCATAACAGCTTCATGTTAAACAGACTTAAGAAAAAGGTTAACATTGGCCAAATCAGTATAAAATTGCAAAGTCAGTAGACCGTGACTGCAGGAGCATACAGATGAAATGCTTTTAAAACTGATCTGTACTGATGCTAATGCAACTGCATACCAAATATCAATGGTGTATCATAACTAGTTCACATAAAACAGACTTAAGCAAAAACTTTAACAATTGTGGACGCCGCCGCCGCCGGAATCACCATACCCAGTGTTAGAAACTAATTTGTTCTCATGGTTGTCATTTGGACCACCTGGACAAAGTTTCAGGTGGTCCGAACTGAAGTTCCCCATAGAAAATTATTTTAAAATTCCACTGGAATACCAGTGGTATTCCACTGGAATAACAGTGGCATTCCAGTGGAAAATCCATTGTTTTACAGTGGAATCCAGCGGTAAAAATTGTCTGGACTTCAGTGGAAGTCCACTGGAATCCAGTGGTACTTCCATGTGAATCCAGTGGTAATTCCAGTTGAAAACTCCAGTGGAACACCACTGGATTCCACTGAAATTACCACTGGAAATACCACTGGATTCCACTGAATTCCAATGGAAATAACACTGGATTCCATTGAATTCCAGACAATTTTTACCGCTGGAATCCACTGGAATTACCAATGTATTCCACTGGAATTACCACTGGATTCCACTGAGAAGCATGATATTTTTTTTATATCTTGTGCATACCAGTAAATGTTTTCTTTTTTGTTTCTCGGGTTAGCAGCAGTTTTTATGGTTTAACTTTGAATTTGCATATCTTTTTAGTTTTATAATTGCATATGAACCATGTATGTAATTGACCAATGCATCCATGCTCTAACTCACAGTGATAAGCCAGACGTCTTTATGGAAAATTTACACCATTTAATCCATCAACAATAAATGTAATACATGTACTGAAAGAACAAAAATGAAAACGTGTGAATTGACATTTAATATAAATTGAAACACCCTTTACAGTAACAATTTTTTACGGAGTTTTCTTATTTTGTCATTCAACACTAGAGTTATTTTCTCCCACTCCTGATCCATGGTGTCTTTTGTTGTTGGGAATCTACTAAATATTTCACCTGAAATAAAAAAAGGTAAACAATTATTTCATAACATATAGGTAATCAACTATTAGGAAGTTCACCTCGTTCTTAATTGTTATAAGATTCAGCTTTTCAATCAAATGGAAATGCAGGTCACAGTGACCTAATGTTGTGTTGATGCTGACTTACGTTCCTTAATGCACCGATGATTCGATATACAAGGTTTGATAATGTATGCCACAATGACCAACTTTTGCCTGGATGCTGACATATATATTCAAAGGTATACCCCTTTAATGTTTTTATGCTGTTGTATGGAATCTGTGTTCCCATATTTTATAATTTATATTTCGTTAGGCCACTCCAAATCAATTCATCTTTCGTCTGACATTTAGAGCTTGTCCTACACCTCTCCAGATCAAGGGTCTTTATTTTTATGCCATATCTGGCATCGCCAACATAGGACAAACCTAAAATAAGAAATTGCATGCAATTGTCTTGCTAAGCATACCCCCACTAGTTTCAATAATTAATTTTGATCAGCAAATAGGAAGTAGATGTCCAACAAATCTGCAATGGGGAAGTTAAGTACAAGTCATCGTGGTAAAGGTGTATACCAAATTTCAAATCAATCAGTTCAGTAGGAGCTGAGAAATCTGTTATGAAATTTGAAAAAGCAAGGAGTACCAAAGGGGCAATCAGATCTCCTAAATCCATTGAAACGAAGACAAAACCAGTAGACACATAAGACAAACACAAGACACATAAACATAAAACACACCCAAACGCAGTTGACAAAGTGAACTCTCACACAAAAGTGAGAGTGAACTCAGGTGCTCCGGAAGAGTAAGCAGTTAATTCCTGCTTGCTGCAGCACAGAAAACATCCATCCAATTTAGCCGAAAAAATCATCTAAGTTGGCCCGACAAACAGGAATTAGAAGCCCGATAAACTTGGAATGGTAAAAACTAGAATTTTGACCGAGTCAGGGAAGGGCCCCGATGGCAGCAAATTCGAAATTAGCACAATTCTCACAAGTTGTTATTTTGAATAAAGCATAAGTTTTCCCAATAATTTAAATTTCAGTTCTGTACTACATGTATGTACAGTTTTTGAGTTTTGGTGTTGACAAAAGTCATTTCTCAAAATCTGTGATTTTCTGTCAAAAAACTAAGTTTTTAACTAAAAATATTTGATGGATTCGCACAAATTTTAAATATGCAAATCTTCAAATGATACTGAATCACTATGTAAAATTTCAGATCTGTACTATATAGTTTTTAAGTTTTAGTGTTGAGAAAAAATTGCTGTCAGACGGACAGACAGACAGATGGACAAGGTGAAATCTATAGGGCTCCGGCATGTCTCGATGCAGGGCCCTAATAATAGCATCATAAAGTAAAAATTTGCAAAAATGGACTTTTCAGGGGCAATGTTACTCTCTCAAAATTAATCCCATTCACATGAAATTTTGCACAATAATAGATCTTAATAAATAAGCTGAGCAACTTTTGTTCTTACTTTAATTATTTATTTCCTTTCGTTTTCACAATATTAGCTTTGAAAAGTGAAAATTTGAAGTTCCCACTGTCATAGTTTTCCTTTTTCATCTACCACCAGATGTGACACCATATGAACGGCTCGATGGGTGTTTCTAGAAAAGCAGAGGATGCTTACTCTACCAGTGCACCTGGTCCATGCTCCCAGTTTTTAGTGGAGTCCGGGTCGTTCATTTAACCTTTTTGTTTTGTGTGTTTTTGATTTAAGTTTTTCATGTTGTCTGGTTTCCCGAATTGGTAATTGTCCTCCGATTGTGAGTTTTGAATGTTGATACAACTTCGGTTCTCTTGGCTTTACTTTAAGAAAACAGTTTTGAAAATTATTATTGCCGAATGGACCAGTCAAATCACCATAATCTCGCAACTCTGTTGCCTGAGGTATAATTAACATTCATACGTACCCTCTGTGCCTACATTGCTAGCTGCATTGGCCATATTCTGAGTTGTTTCCTGGTTGTCATCTTTTGTTTTTTGGCTACACTGAGAACTACACTGTGAATCTGTTCAATTAAAAAATATACTTAACAAATTATCATACAATGAACATTAACAAGAATGCAGCTTCGGATGAGACTTTAAACCGATGTCCCGTGTATAGGAAACGTCACAGCCTATGCACGTTAAAGATCCTTCCTCTGAGCCATGAGTGCTCTTTGTGAAGCTAAATTTTCCACCCCTACCCACTTATCAATTTTTCCAGTGGCAACCAAAATTACTTTTTTCTTCATCCCTTCTGTCCCATCCCATTTCATCATCATCATTTCATGTTCATTTGATCACCCATTTCATGTTCATCGTCCTCGTATAACCTATTTAGTGTTGGTAGGACGTAGAACAACAGTCACTCACGTAGCCATTGTCCCCGCCAAAATTGCACTCATTGATAAAGGGCCATAACTCTCATGAAAAGTGTCGAATCAAAATGGCAGTACGATATGATCAACTACATATGGTGCCAAAAAGTTTTAGTAGCAAAATATGTCCATCATTTTCTGAAGAGTTGCGTCCATAACATTGTGTGATGTACACAAGGAACACACAGACAGGGACCATTACTAAGTTCCTCTGTCAATTGGTGGTGGAAGGGGGGGATTTGACCTTTGAACTTTGAAACATAGGGCACAGTGTGAGTGACCTAATTTCATCTGGATGCTGACCAGATACCATAGTGGCATCAGTACATAAAGTTTCATGGCCCTGGTACAAGTATATACTGAATAAAGTCTATGTTGGACGTAAAGTCACTTAAAAAATTCTAAGTCAGTAAACCATGAAAAATATGTCACAGTGACCTAAATTCATCTGGATGCTGACCAGGTACCATAGTTGCATCAATATATATGCGTGGGATATAATTACCTCAACTAAATCCTTCTTCTCCAATGGCACCTGAACTTGATCCATCTTCTTCTCCAATGGCAATCACATCCTCAGCTCTTGAACCCACATCTTTAACTGCTGCTATAATGAATTTAAAATCATACATTAACAAAATATGGCACATCCTGTAGTACCTTAAAAGCCTGAGGGACTTGAACATCATACAAAATTTTAGGGTTGTAACCCAACAATTTACTGAAAGTGGATTGTGTGTCATTATAAGAAATGCACTAATAGTTCATTTTGAAATCCATTGTCAATGCTTAGATTACATGTCATCGCGACATTTTTGACAAATTGGATGTGACTTTGTACATTGCTAATATATATGTTCTGGACTATATGAGTATCTGGAGCATATGCATATAGTCATATTGGTCTTTTTGATAGTAAGAAAAAGAAGGGAAATGGGGAGTACGTCAAAGAGTCAACAACCAAGGGAAGGGTATTTGGAACAATCCTATTGTTTAAATTTTTTTCAGAATAATCAATATAAGAACAAAAGTTGCTTAATTAAGCTCTATCACTGTGCAAAATTTTGGTTCAAATTGATGTCCTTTATAACTTGGATACAAGGTGAGCGATTCAGGACCCTATGGGCCTCTTGTTTAATTTTAATATACCTATGGCAACCTGATCTTTCTTGAATGTATCTTCAAGTACTGGGAAATCTAGTAGCAACTGTTTAGGTTTGTGACTGTGGGTCTTGGATGAAGATTCTAAATAATAATTCAAATTACATAATTGTAAATTTTTAAGTACAGATTGCTAAGGGCTGTTCCAGAATTAATCATATGGAGGGGTCGGGAGGCACTTCTATTAATTAATGATGGGTGGTTGGTGTCAAGAGAAGATTTTAGAAGAAACGTTAGGGAAAAAACAAATTTAATTTTATGGGTGGTTGGGTAGTGAAAAAAGTGCCTCCCGACCCCCCCATACATTTAATTGAGGAACAGCCCTAACGTAAACTTTTACGCAAAGTCACGGCTGGGAAATCGATGGTCTCAACATATGTTGAGCTAATAAAAATCGAAGCACGATCTTCCGGTAGAGAGTATCGCGAATATAAGTAAAAACAGAAATGTTTTATTTTTGAGTTCATATCGTGTCAAATCAAACATTTCTGTTTTTACTTATATTCGCAATACTCTATAGCTGAAGGTCGCGCTTCATTTTTTATTAGATCAACATATGTTGAGACCATCGAGTTTCCCAGGAGTGAAAGTGTGCAAAATATTTTTTCTAGTGTAAGAACCAATGCCAACTTGATACATTGCCTGACAAGCAAGAAAAAAGGTTCAAACTAGTAATGTACAAACCGAAAATTGAGGCTGGTATTGATTGTGTTAATTCTTATTTCCTTTCCGAAGAAATTTTTATTTTGATGTACTTATTACAGCATTGTGTAAAAATTTAAGTATTTATAATCAAGATGTACATTAAATTCATAATACAATGCATTTATAGTCTTGAAAATTTACTTTACATTTTAATTTTTTCTTAACACGCATCCATCTCACAAACACGCATCCATCTCACAAACCTTTATAGTCTTCTTTAGGCGTCTTTCTGTCCGATTTACTTCTGTCCAAACCCTGAAAGATTTTGAATACTGACTTGTAACAAAAATTATTTTGTATACAAATTTTCTCAACATAAAAAATTCAGATATTGGTACAGTGGTTGCTTAACACTGAAAATATGGGTCATTGACTCTTTGACACACTCCCCATTTCCCTTCTTTTTTATAAGTCAGTCTACATAACTCGTCGGACTGTCGGACCTGTTCAATAAAAACCTCTTCGGCCCAGTAAAAATTTTAAGTTATTTTAGTTGAACATATAAGGGGAAAACAGTCAATTTGGAATTTGGTCCAGTAAACCCTGAAACAGTTTCGCATACACTGCTAAGTGCTGGTAGAAATGCAATTGCAACTCCATGCAGTACAAAATTCTCTATTTCAGAAACCGAATTTTGGATAAAATTAGAGATTTTGTTTTGAAAAAAAATTATATAATTATACTAGTCCATTTGACTTTTTGAAATTGGCGAAAATATTTTTTTTATTTGAAAAGTTACACTAGGCTTTTTGTTTTTAGTTCTTTCCTAATCTATATAGTATACGAACTTCTTTTTGAAATTTTTACTCGAGGAATAAAAAGTTTTCCATTACCCCCTATAGTAATTAGGTCCCAGATAGTAATATCAATTTTCCGTCTTTAATATCAAAAGCCTGTCGGGCATCAACTTCTTATTTTATAAACTTTGGGTTTTTGCGTATTTGTTTACTTTTTTATCATTATTATGGAAAACTTTTTTATTCCTTGAGTAAAAACTATGAAAAAAAAATTTTGAGAGTTCGTATACTATATAGATTAGGAATGAGCTAAAAACAAAAAGCCCAGTGTAAAAACTTTTCAAATAAAAAAAAATCAATATGCACAGGGGTGCAAAAGCCGAGTTGCTGTATTTTTACTAGTGAGAACGTTGACATATAAGCCATTAAACTTAGGTAGGAGAAAACTTTTACGCTGTGACCTTGACCTTGCATGGAATTTAGCGTCATGCATTTTCAAAAATGTTTATCCACAATATCAATTCTAAAACAAAGGAGTTGTACAAGTATTGAACTTACACAAACCTTATATGCCTTTACTTTACTATGTATTCCTGTCATAAGACACTTCAACTCTGATATGTCTTTGTTCATATCATCTAACAGTAAAAAGAATGAAATATTTCATATCAATGATGACAATAAAATGTGTCGAAGGAATAGTACTACTGCCATGGAATTTTTTAACAAGAGGCTCCCAGGAGCCTGAATCGCTCACACCCTAAGGATCATTCATACCAAGTTTCATTAAATTCTGTTCAGTAGTTTCAGAGGAGAAGATTTTTGAAAATTATCTATAGGCCAAAAACACTATTTTTCACCTTTAAGGGGCCGTAACACCTATAAGGGGCCATCTGACAACCTCGACCCTACGGAGACATTTGTAGAGCTTAATGAGCTGAACATTTAAGCAAGCAACAGCTTTTCTTTATCTGCAATAATTTTCATTCTATAGACCAAAAATCGAAACACAAGTTTGGTGCAGGACACCCTAAGGATCAACCATACCAAGTTTCATTAAATTCTGTTCAGTAGTTTCAGAGGAGAAGATTTTTGAAAAATTGTTTACAGACGACGACGACGACGGACGCCAAGTGATGGCAATAGCTCACATGGACCTTCGGTCCAGGTGAGCTAAAAATGGGTAAATCACTTTAAAACCTGAATTTTGTAACAGGATGCAAAGACCCAAATAAGAACCCCACCATATGGGACCCCACTTGAGACTGTATAGAAAATTTCAGAACCCTATTTACTGTATAACCCAGTTCCACAGGTAAATAATAATTTGAACAGTTATCAGAAACATGTTCAGGATTAAGTTTAAATTTTGTCACCAACGTATGAATGCTACCAATAGTGCAACTATTCATGATTTTATAATTGTCATAAATACAGAGTCAGACAAAACTAGAATACTGACTTAGTCAGGGAAGGGCACAGACGGCAGCTAATTTGAAATTTGTTGTTATTTTGAATCAAGCATTCTTTACTATGTATAGTTTTGGAGTTTTAGTGTTGACAAAGTCAATTCTAAAAATCTGTGATTCCCTGTCAAAAAACTAAGTTTTTTCCCCATAATATTTGATGTATTTGCACGAATTTTCTGTACTACATGTATGTATATTTGAGTTTTAGTGTTGACAAAAAATGCTGACGGACAGACAGGCGGACAAGGTGAAAAATATAGGGCTCCTGCATCTCTCGATGCAGGACCCTAATAATTAGAACATTTTGAAAATTTCCTGTCATAGTTTTATGTGTACATATGTACATGTAATACCTTTTTGTCTGTAGCATTAGTCATGTTAGCTGGCAACTGAGCTATACCCAAAACATCTTTTCCAACCTCCTGGAGCACCTGCCCTCTTGTTAAGTCTGTTTGTTTTTTAATTTTCAACTTTTCTGCTTTTTCTTTTTTGGCCTAAAAATAGACAAGAGATTAAAAAATATCTTACATATATTTTCCCTATCCATAAGACTGAAAATAATTAAATTTGTTAAATAATAAAGTTATTTTATTTATCTTGAATTTGAAAGCATATTTACACACTTTACTGAGGTGTTGCATTGACAAAAAAAAAAACAAGATGGAAATGGTGGAAACAGCAGAGACCCCATTTTCTAACAAGAGCAGTGCTCGAGGTCCACCGCCTACCAACAATTTCTAACTTAGTACATGTGAACTTGACCTTTGACCTAGTGACCTCAAAATCAATAGGGGTCTTTCTTACCTGATCACCTATCATCATTCGAAGTTTCATGAAAATCCATCAAGGCGTTCTCAAGTTATGCCTCAGAAACCAATTCCGGACGGACAGGTGAATTCTATAGTCCCCCACTTTCGTGAAAGTCAGGGAGACAAAAAAAATAACCATGGTCACACTTCTGGAAAGGATAAAATAATTTTGGTCCCGACCACGTACCGAATCGAAAGTACAATGAACAGCACCGTGTATCAAAACTAGTTAAAAGACAGATTGCAATCGGTGTATCGTTTCACCCCTACACGTGGGTATGTTGTGGTATGCATTGCATCAATATAGGTCTTGTTTAAGTGGGTCATTAAGAAGCAATTGAAGATCATGTGGTGACCTTTGATGCAATGTTGTCTCTTTGGCATTACTCCATATTTATTCTTTTTCATAATAATAACTAAATAATAAGAGTCTAAAGATAAGATAAGTGTAGCTAATATAAATGATATACTGGGTATGTATAAAAGAAAAAAGTATATGCTATAACATATTACAACTATATATTTCACTCAAATCCCAACACCATAGATGATGTACTTATGTGAAGCTATAATTTTTATACGACCGCAAAATTTTTGCGGTCGTATATTGGTATGACGTTGGCGTCGTCGTGGTCGTTGTCGTCGTGGTCCGTCGTCTGCGGCGTCGTCCGAAGACATTTGGTTTTCGCACTATAACTTTAGTATAAGTTAATAGAAATCTATGAAATTTAAACACAAGGTTTATGACCACAAAAGGAAGGTTGGGATTGATTTTGGGAGTTTTGGTCCCAACAGTTTAAGAATCAGGGGCCAAAAAAGGGCCCAATAAGCATTTTTCTAGGTTTTCGCACAATAACTCTAGTATAAGTAAATAGAAATCTATGAAATTTTAACACAAGGTTTATGACCACAAAAGGAAGGTTGGGATTGTTTTTGGGAGTTTTGGTCCCAACAGTTTAGGAATTAGGGGTTAATAAAATGCTCCGCTGGGCGCAGCTAGATACGACCGCAGATGTCGAACCCTGAATAGTTGGGGCAATTATGAACACAACATTCAAGCTTGATACAATACTGAATTTGGATTGTGAATAAATATTTGACACAGCATAGGTTTCTGACACAGAATGAATGTTGTCTAAGAACTTAAAAATTTTTAATTTACCTATTCAAACCATATCAGTATTATTTGTTTTTATATATAAATCAGAAATAACCAATTTAAAATTTAAAATTTGGCACACATATCAATTTCTTGCTATTGCGCAATACTGTGCAATTGAAAATTTCTTCAAATATTTGACACATAATAGGTTTCTGACACAGAATAACTGAAATCAAAGAACTTAAAATTGGTCATATGATTTGAATTTATATTCAATTTTTTGCTTTTGTGTAATACAATATGCTGTGGAGAATTGCCCCCCCCCCCCCCCAAAAAAAAAAAATAATAATTTACTCCTTTTTTTAGCTTTTGTGCAATACACTATGAAGTTGCACATTGACCCCCCTCCCAAAAAAAAAACAAAAAACAATAAAATTTATTGTAACCCCCCCCCTTTTTTTTGTTAAAAAAAATTTGAAATTTTCTTTTTAATTTATGAAATATGAAATGAGAAAAAATTACCCCCTCCCCAATTTCTCATTTACCCCCCCCCCCAAATTTTGTTTTCAACCCCCTCCCCCCCATTTCTTTATACTTTGCAACCATAACAGCCCATTTAAATACACCATAACATATTAAAATAGAAAATGACATCATAGTCATGGATGGCAAATTTTAAATATACATATTAAAAGCAGTTTAGATAAGATAAACAAAAAAGCTTCATCAGCACATTTTATATTGGCAAATTTCCAATGGAATTTGTTAATAATAAAGTTTTGATAACAGGGCACACATATCAATTTCTTGCTATTGCGCAATACTGTGCAATTGAAAATTTCTTCAAATATTTGACACATAATAGGTTTCTGACACAGAATAACTGAAATAAAGAACTTAGAATTGGTCATATGATTTGAATTTATATTCAATTTTTTGCTTTTGTGTAATACAATATGCTGTGGAGAATTGCCCCCCCCCCCCCCAAAAAAAAAAAAAATTTACCCCCTTTTTAGCTTTAATTTTGGACCCCGATTTGGACCAACTTGAAAACTGGGCCCATAATAAAAAAACTAAGTACATGTTTAGATTCAGCATATCAAAGAACCCCAAGAATTCAATTTTTGTTAAAATCGAACTAAGTTTAATTTTGGACCCTTTGGACCTTAATGTAGACCAATTTGAAAACGGGACCAAAAATTAAGAATCTAAATGCACGGTTAGATTCGGCATATCAAAGAACCCCAATAGTTCAATTTTCGATGAAATCAAACAAAGTTTAATTTTGGACCCCGATTTGGACCAACTTGAAAACTGGGCCCATAATAAAAAAACTAAGTACATGTTTAGATTCAGCATATCAAAGAACCCAAAGAATTCAATTTTTGTTAAAATCAAACTAAGTTTAATTTTGGACCCTTTGGACCTTAATGTAGACCAATTTGAAAACGGGACCAAAAATTAAGAATCTAAATGCACGGTTAGATTCGGCATATCAAAGAACCCCAATAGTTCAATTTTCGATGAAATCAAACAAAGTTTAATTTTGGACCCCGATTTGGACCAACTTGAAAACTGGGCCCATAATAAAAAAACTAAGTACATGTTTAGATTCAGCATATCAAAGAACCCAAAGAATTCAATTTTTGTTAAAATCAAACTAAGTTTAATTTTGGACCCTTTGGACCTTAATGTAGACCAATTTGAAAACGGGACCAAAAATTAAGATCCTAAATGCACGGTTAGATTCGGCATATCAAAGAACCCCAATAGTTAAATTTTCAATGAAATCAAACAAAGTTTAATTTTGGACCCTTTTGGCCCCTAATTCCTAAACTGTTGGGACCAAAACTCCAAAAATCAATCCCAACCTTCCTTTTGTGGTCATAAACCTTGTGTTTAAATTTCATAGATTTAAGAGATAACTGTATTGTATTTTCAAATTTCACGGCATCAATTGGAGATTTGATGGTCGCAAATTGAGTTTACTGGCGACGCGTCAGCGGAGCCAGTAAACGGGTATTTGCGACCATCAAATCGACAATTGATGCCGTGAAATTTTAAAATACAATACTGTTATCTCGATTCTAATGTAACTGTACGAAAAGACGTTAAAAATACGATTTTAAAATCCCAAAAATACAAGTGCGCATGCCTTGCAAATTTCACACCATCAATTGTGTAATTGATGCCGTGAAAATTTGGACGTCATCCAATCAAAATAGACGTTACATACAGTGTTACATTAGAATTCTATTTACTTATACTAAAGTTATTGTGCAAAAACCAAGAAAAATGCTTATTTTGGCCCTTTTTTAGCCCCTAATTCCTAAACTGTTGGGACCAAAACTCCCAAAAACAATCCCAACCTTCCTTTTGTGGTCATAAACCTTGTGTTAAAATTTCATACACTACTGCATAGTCACCCATTAAGTGGCCATTAAATGCTACCATTAAATTAACATTAAAATCTCATTAAAAAAAACATTAAAAACCTGTTAAAGGTACAAAATTAAGACCCATTAAATCTGTGTTCTTTAAGTTAAGAACCATTAAACTACAGTTCATGGCCTTGAATTTTGACAGTATTAAACCCATTAAATATATATTTAATAGTCATCAATAAAGACAAAATGAAAGCCGTTAAAATTCTCTTTAATGGGCATTATATTGACAAAATAAACCTCATTAAAATATATTTCATGGCCATTACATTGTAGGTTTCAACCCATGAAATTTACAACCAAAATTTAATGCCCATTAAAACAGTTCTATTTAACGCCCATTAAGCAACAATAGGTTAATGGTCATTTAAAAAAAATGATGGGAAATTAAAACTTAATAGTCATTAAAGGTACAAAATTAAGACCCATTAAAATAAAATTACCGAAATTAATGGGTATTGGCATGTTTAATGGCTTATTTTAATGGCTGTGAAATTCCCATTAAAATGAAATTGCCTTCTATTTAATGCTCCTTAAACTCCCATTAAAATTAGATGCTAGCAAACTTGTTGGCCATTTTTAATGGCTGTTAAATTCCCATTAAAATGAAATTGCCTTGTATTTAATGCTCCTTAAATTCCAATTAAAATTAGATGCTAGCAAACTTTAATAATGTCTGTGAAAATACCATGAAAATAATATACCCTCAAATCCTAGAAACTGCAATGCATTGTGTATACATCTCAATGATGTGGGTTTCGATCCCGGCCCGTCAAGGGGTGACGAAGTAAATAACACTGTTGGGCACTACTTTAGACCCTATATTTATATATAAATAAACAAAAATTCTTAAACATGTGTTTTATATATTCTCATTAACTTGGAGCTTTCAGCCGTGCTACCGGCCTTAGCTTCATCAGCATGTTTTTATTCTCATTAACTTGGGAGCTTTCAGTCGTGCTACCGACCTTCATCAGCAAGTTTTTATTCTCATTTAACATTTAATGTAGCGTGGCTGAAAGCCCCAAGCTGTTTTGAGTTTTTGCTTATAAATGTAATTAGAGACTTCGTATATATATATATACACACACACACACACACATCACTAGGAAAAGTTGGCTGCAATTTTTTGGGAAAAATACCAACAGTAACAAAACCATAATTAGTCAATCTAATTAAAAACCGATCTCTCATGGCTCCCGTTTTCTGATATGTCGCGTGGGAGATCTAACGAAATCCGCTTTGAGGTCACATGTGAGTGAACTGGAACTTATGAATTTATAATGATATGCATATGCAAATAAGTTGACTTCCTGTCAATAAGCCAATCAAAAAAGTTTATGAATTCTGGGGACTGACGATTTCTTCGTTAATACCACACGATCAACTTACAAGATCGCCTAAGCCGCAATTTCATTGGTCGAACAGGACACACCTACGAGGTCACTCACATGTGACCTCAAAGCGGGTTTCGTTAGATCTCCCACGCGACATATCAGAAAACGGGAGCGATGAGAGATCGGTTTTTAATTAGATTGATAATTAGTCGACTAGGTAGCTAGCCTTATGTGCAAGGGGTGTGTCAACATTACTATGAAGAAATGTGTAAAGCATGTAGAACACAAAATATACGACCTATGATTCTATATTTGTTGGGTGTTTTTCGTCCCTAGCCTTTCAAGGGTATTTCACTTATATCAGGACTATCAGCCTTAAGTTTATTGGTGGAGGAAACCACTACTGACCTTCCGCAAGTGGTTGATAAATTAAACTTTCCCACGGGCCACTACGCATATGATTCTATGATGGGTACTCTAAGACACAACTGAATACAAATAACTTGACTTGTGAGGGTGCAATTTGCAAAATGTATAGTGTATCAAAATATTAATATCAATGTGTGTAAATAAAAGTTTATTAGAATACAAATATGCTGATAATCATTGTCAATCTTGTTTTTACCACGTATACAGTTCTAGTACTACTAGCAGTAGCAAACCTGAGAAAATTACACCAAATATTCCATATGACATGACACAAAACTGTCAACTGAATATTTAATTCCAGTTTAAAATGAGCTCATTTGGACAAAAAAAAACCAAAATGTTTGCTAAGCTATCCTGATGTCTCCCCCATCATATTTTGACCTTTAACCTGTGGATGTGCCTTTCTCATAATTGATTACCAAAAATATGTCACGAATGATCAAACAACATAGTAACTCACAAGTTTTGACCTTTAATCCGTGGATGTGACCTTCTCATAATTGATTACCAACAATATGTCATGAATGATCAAACAACACAGCAACTCATGAATGTACGAGTGTACACGAGCTCGAGTGAGTTACAATGTTGTTGGTCATTTGTGACTATTTTTTTGGTAATCAATTATGGAGCTCCAGTAGGGTACCCCCCTTAGGTCACAGGTCACGTTTAAAAATTGCCTCAGGTCACCAGGTCACTTTTAAGCAAATTTGACAGGTCACGGTTTTGAACATTTTTAAAAGTCACAGGTCCTTAATAAATGAGACGTCAGGTCGCAAGGTTGCCCGCCAAACCCCCCAAGGTTGCAGGTCGAATTTGACCATGTTGGAGTCACAATTATAAGGCCAAAGAAAAAAAAATGCTGTGTTTCCGGTTACCTAAAAATGTTAGGGTAGGGTCGGTAGGTCGAAACTTTTTTCATTTTCAAAATTATTTTATTCTTATCAAACATTAAAACAGGATCAGAAAGTACGTGATTTCAAAGATACAAAAATACCAAATAAAAAATTTTCAGTCAGGGTAAAAAGTAGCCTCGTCATAACCGGGAACACAATATTTTTCTATTTGGCCTATGATATTATAAAGATAAAAAGACAAATTACCTAAACCTACAATTGAACCAAGGTATGATGGAGGCTGATGCCTGGGTGACATTAGCTCCCACCACCTTCGGGTAGCTATAGGCAAGCTTAAAATAAATTTTGAAATTTTTTCCTCTTTTAAAAGTCACAACTCATGAAATTAGTCAATGTAGATGCAACATGAATGTCGCATGTTGTGACCTTGACCCCCATTTCATGGTGGAGTCATAAAAAATGGTCTGGGAACCAAAATCGCATTTAGTTTGTGTATTGTCATACATTTATACAACATTATTGTCAAGTATATAAAGATAATTGCCCATTTGTAATACAAAAGTTATTTGAACTTGAATTAAATAAAAAATTTGCTATCATTAGCTAAATTAAGGGACATAACTCCTGAACTATATATATGGTGTGACACAAAATTGAAATTGACCTTAATTATTGGTGTCAAGCTACAGATGGAAATCACCATAACATAATTAATATGGCCATTTTTTTTTTAAAAACTGGTGAATAAAAATTGAATAACAAACAAAATAACAAACATATATACATTTTTTAAATCAGTATCTATTGAAGAAGAAAAACAATCAATTTGGTAGCTGCATATGACCTTTAAACAAAACTTTTGAATTCTGACATTTGACAAATTATCTCCCCATGGTGGCCATCTTGAATAACGAATCGGTACCAAAATAACAACTTTTAGGGAACATTCCTGTCAAGTTTGGTTTTAATTCGTCATGTAGTTTCAGAGCAGAAGATACTTTTATACCACATCCTTTTTTATGTAAAACAAATTTTGTCATAACCGCCAATTTAAATTTCTGATCTGCACCAGAATATTTTTTCAAAGATACAAAAATACCAAATAAAAAATTTCAGTCAGGGTAAAAAGTAGCGTCGTCATAACAGGGAACACAATATTTTTCTATTTGGCCTATGAATTAGTTTATTTATTATAAAGATAAAAAGACAAATTGACCTTAACCTAGAATTGAACCAAGGTATGATGGAGGCTGATGCCTGGGTGACATTAGCTCCAACCACCAAGGGTAGGCAAGCTTAAAATAAATTTTGGAATTTTTTCCTCTTTTAAAAGTCACAACTCATGTTATTGGTCAATGTAGATGCAACATGAATGTCACATGTTGTGACCTTGAAACACTAAATGTCCCCCATTTCATGGTGGAGTCATAAAAAATGACCTGGGAACCAAAATCGCATTTGGTTTGTGTATTGTCATACATTTATACAACATTATTGTCAAGTATATAAAGATAATTGCCCATTTGTAATACAAAAGCTATTTGAACTTGAATTAAATGAAAAATTTTCTATAATTAGCTAAATTAAGGGACATAACTCCTGAACTATATATATGGTGTGACATAAAATTAAAATTGACCTAATTATTGGTGTCAAGCTACAGATGGAAATCACCATAACATAATTAATATGGCCATTTTTTTTTTAAAAACGGGTGAATAAAAATTGAATAACAAACAAAATAACAAACAACATATATACATTTTTTAAATCAGTATCAATTTAAACTACTGAAGAAGAAATCAATTTGGTATATGTCAGAAATATGCTGCATATGACCTTTAAACAAAACTTTTGAAATTCTGACATTTGACAAATTATCTCCCCATGGTGGCCATCTTGAATAACGAATCGGAACCAAAATAACTTTTAGGGAACATTCCTGCCAAGTTTGGTTTTAATTCTTCATGTAGTTTCAGAGCAGAAGATACTTTTATACCACATCCTTTTTTATGTAAAACAAATTTTGTCATAACCGCCAATTTAAATTTCTGATCTGCACCAGAATAACTATTTTATTAAAGGACCACCTAAGGAACATTCCTGCAATAGTACAACATTGTATATATGTTGTAGTTTCACAGAAGATTTTTGTTAATTTTCACGTTTTTCCACAAATTATTTCCCCTGGCTGCCATCTTGGATGATGGATCGGCACCAAAATTACAACTTTTACAAGAGGACAACCTAAGGATCAGCCCTGCCAAAAGCAAGTTTGGTTTCAAAAGGTCCAGTCATTTCCGAGGAGAAAATTAAAACGTTTAGGGACGACGGGGCAGACAGACGACGGACAAAAAGTGATGGAAATAGCTCACCCTGACAAATCAGCTAAAACCTGAAGGCTGTAGAGCAACATGTCACCAAATGGCTACAGACACAACAGACATGCATGGGAAAAGCAATAGTATCCCCTATTACACTGTGTAGCAGCATTGAAAACTAATTAGGCGAAGCTTAAAAATATGTTTGTTTGCCCTCCAGCAACTTAGCCTTCTTTGTATGGATAGGTAGGTAGGTAATTTATTATATTTTTTTTTACAATAATAAAAAATTACATGTTTTGTAAAGAAAATGGGCTAAAATTAGAAGAAAAATATTTTTCATCTCAATAATAATTTTCAGTTTGGGGTATTTTAGGTGGGTCGGTCGTGGGAAGGGCAAACAAACGTAATTTATGTTGGGCATTAAGCTTATACAGCTGATGACATACTGTAAACTGTAACCAGAGGCTCCCAGGAGCCTGTAATCGCTCACCTTGGTTATCAGTGAACAGAATGTCGCAACTTGATAAAATATTATGTTTTCAGAAAAACTTGTAATAACTGTTAAACAAATCTTTCTCATAAAGCTATAGTTAATATTTGAATACATTTTGCTGAAAAATAATAGCGGTTTTAGCCATTTAAAGAAATTTTTATTTTTAGTAATGGTGGCAATTTTGATGGAGCGAAGGGCTATCAGATATAATTCTGAAAGGGGACCACCCAAGGATAGTTTGGTTTGAATTGGCCCTGGTTTCAGAGGAGAAGATTTTTAATTGATTTTTTGTCAAAATCAGCCTAATTTGCATAATCAGTAAAAAGCATACATTTTTCAGAAAAACCTGAAATACATTTTAAACTACTCTTTTTCATGAGGCTACAGTTCAAATTTGAGCCAATTTTGCTGAAAAATAAAGCGGTTATTGCCATTGAAAGAAATTCCTATTTTTAGTAACAGTGGCCATTTTGGTTGACGGATGGGGCTATCGGATATAATTTTGAAAGGGGACCACCCAAGGACTATGCAAGCCAAGTTTGGTTCCAATTGGCCAGGTAGTTTCAGAGAAGAAGATTTTT
Organism: Mytilisepta virgata; assembly: GCA_028015205.1. Taxonomy (NCBI): domain Eukaryota; kingdom Metazoa; phylum Mollusca; class Bivalvia; order Mytilida; family Mytilidae; genus Mytilisepta; species Mytilisepta virgata. The sequence goes on along the minus strand of CM051515.1, from coordinate 60,061,446 downwards.
CATTGAATTTTTGACAAAATAAGCCTAATTTGCATATTCGCCAAAATCGGCAAAACTATACATTTTTCGGAAAAACCCGGAATATATGTTAAACAACTCTAAATGATGACGTTACAGTTCAAATATGAACCCATTTTACTGAAAAATAGAGCGGTTTTTGCAATTTATAGAAATTTCTATGTATTTCACCCCTATGTTCTATTTATAGTAACGGTGGCCATGCTGGTTGGAGGGCAGGGTCATCGAATATAATTTTGAAAGTAGACACCCTAAGGATGATTCAGGTCAACTTTGGTTCCAATTGGCCCAGTGGTTTCAGAGGAGAAGATTTTTGAAAAAGTTTACGCCAGACGGACGGACACAAAGTGATGGCAATAGCTAACCCTGGCTTTTAGCCAGGTGAGCTAATAATATTTTAATTTTGGCTTGAGAGTTGAGTTAAACAGGAGTCATGTTCTGATCACACATGGTCAATGAATAGTAGCACATTTGTTAACATGGTTAAGGGGCATAACTCTGTAACCAAAAATTGAAAATACATCACTACATGATCCGACCTCTAATTAGATGCATTGACTGAACAGGTACATGCATGTTAGTTTCAGACTAAAAACAGTCAAAACTAGTAGCAAGGGCTTTTGATAATGACACAAGTTGTCAAAAAGAAAGAAAGTGCAGGGATAATAACATTATCGGTACATTTGTGGGTTTTTGTTTTTTAACTATTTTTTATATTTGTCAAATGCTTCCTTCAGAGTTTTAAAGAAACTTTTTATGTCTTTGATTATAATGGATTCAGACAATGCATCTAATTTGATTTCAACCTGATCTAATACACAATAGCTCATGTCTGGATTAACTTGAATATCAGATTTGTTTAGTTTTAACATTGATGTGATGATCTTTGTTGGCCGAACCAACTCTCCATCTTTAACTTTGCAAATGGGCTTTGAACAATTCATGACTTTTTTGTTTTCCTCCGAGTTCAATGTTCTGCGTTCTGGCTTTAATATTATCCCCAAATACAATTCTCCTTTCCCCCATTCGAAGACACACGCAGATTTATCCTCACAGCTACTTTTGGGGGGCAATGCTTTCAACTGCTGTGGCTGGTTTTTGCCAAGTTTGTTACTGGAATCTCTGATAGTTTCTGGTGCTTTCCGTACTGGTGCTTTGGTTTTTGGAACTTTAGCAGGTACTGTGGAAGTTTCGGCTGCTTTGTCATGTTTGTGTTTAGAAGCTGGTGCTTTGGGTTTGGAAGGAACAATGATAGTTTTTGGCACATTACTTTTTTCAACTGTTCTAGTGCTATCAGTATCAGTCTTTCTCTTCCTATTACCAGTGGTAATTCTTTCAGTTTTAAATGTTATTAATGTTTTCACTAAATTTTTATTAAATGTGGTGACTTCTCCAATAACCGGCAAGTTTACAGCAACTGGAAGTTCAAGGTCATCTGGACTACATGCCTTGTCATATACATCATTTATAACCACTTCTGAAAAGATATTGTCCTTGCGGGAAACATAGATACCCTTCCCAATCTGTTTAGTTCCTGACTTGCTAACAAGAAATACTTCTTGTCCTGATTTAAAATTACTATCGCTTAAGCTTTCTGTTGACTTTTTATGACCAGTAGCATTAACCTTCACATTTGTGGACTTTCTTTTCCCCACTGCCTTGTCGTGCAGGTACTTCCTCCTATTTTGAAGATGTTCTCCAAGCCTCTGCCATATTTCTTTCTTCTTTGTGGAAAGTTGTGGTGCTGCTTTAAACATATTAGAATAAAACATGTCTTTTTTCTGTTCTGTTATATCTGACAGTTTTGGTGCCTTCTTCCAAATATGTGCATTTACTGCTGAGTCTCTCAACAACGAATAAAAATATGCTTTGGCTGCAGTTGACTTGGATCTTTTATCCTTCTTTGTGATCATGTCTTCAACTGAATATGATACTACAGCTAATGGTTTAACAGGAGTGGAAGTACTCCTTTCACCAAAATCATTAAAATCTTCATCTTCCACTGAAGATTCTTCTCCTGTGAAATATTCACTGTCAGTTGAGGACATGTCATTTGTGATTGATACTGTTGATGTCGTGTTTGCACTTTTAACGATTTGTCTCAAATAAAATCTATCTTTTAAATTTCTGAATTCGTTGATATCATTTTCAGTGAACCTGCATATATCTTCTATTGTAAAACCATTTTCTGCAAAGAAAAAGATCAATTTCTTTTAATTGAACTTTTTTTAACAAAACAAGAGGCTCCCAGGAGCCTGTAATCGCTCACCTGGATTATCAGTGACCAGAATGACGTACATTTGTATATATTTTTTTTAAAAAAGCCAGAATATTTAAAGACATTTCTATTTTTAGTAATGGTGGCCATCTTGGATGGAGGGTGAAGCTATCAGATACAATTTTGAAAGGGGACTAAGTTTGGTTTCAGGGGAAGATTTTTAATTTATTTTTGTCAAAATCGGCCTAATTTGCATAATCGGTAAAATCAGCATCTGAATTGTAGTAGCCTCATGAGGCTTCAGTTCAAATTTGAGCCCATTTTACTGAAAAATAAAGCGGTTCTAGCTATTTAAAGAAATTCTATTTTTAGTAATGGCGGCCAGATTGGATGGAGGGCAGGACTATCAGATCCAATTTTGAAAGGGGACCACCTAAAAAATGAACAAGTTTTTATACGACCGCAAAATTTTTGCGGTCGTATATTGGTATGACGTTGGCGGCGTCGTCGTCGTCGTCCGTCGTCAGCGTCGTCGTCCGAAGACATTTGGTTTTCGCACCATAACTTTAGTACAAGTTAATAGAAATCTATGAAATTTAAACACAAGGTTTATGACCACAAAAGGAAGGTTGGGATTGATTTTGGGAGTTTTGGTCCCAACAGTTTATGAATTGGGGGCCAAAAAGGGCCCAATAAGCATTTTTCTTGGTTTTCGCACAATAACTCTAGTATAAGTAAATAGAAATCTATGAAATTTTAACACAAGGTTTATGACCACAAAAGGAAGGTTGGGATTGTTTTTGGGAGTTTTGGTCCCAACTGTTTAGGAATTAGGGGCTAAAAAAGGGCCCAAATAAGCATTTTTCTTGGTTTTTGCACAATAACTTTAGTATAAGTAAATAGAAATCTATGAAATTTAAACACAAGGTTTATGACCACAAAAGGAAGGTTGGGATTGATTTTTGGAGTTTTGGTCCCAACAGTTTAGGAATTAGGGGCCAAAAGGGTCCAAAATTAAACTTTGTTTGATTTCATCGAAAATTGACCTATTGGGGTTCTTTGATATGCCGAATCTAACCGTGCATTTAGATTCTTATTTTTTGGTCCCGTTTTCAAATTGGTCTACATTAAGGTCCAAAGGGTCCAAAATTAAACTTAGTTTGATTTTAACAAAAATTGAATTCTTTGGGTTCTTTTATATGCTGAATCTAAACATGTACTTAGTTTTTTTATTATGGGCCGAGTTTTCAAGTTGGTCCAAATCGGGGTCCAAAATTAAACTTTGTTTGATTTCGTTGAAAATTGAACTATTGGGGTTCTTTGATATGCCGAATCTAACCATGCATTTAGATTCTTAATTTTTGGTCCCGTTTTCAAATTGGTCTACATTAAGGTCCAAAGGGTCCAAAATTAAACTTTGTTTGATTTTAACAAAAATTGAATTCTTGGGTTCTTTGATATGCTGAATCTAAACATGTACTTAGTTTTTTTTATTATGGGCCCAGTTTTCAAGTTGGTCCAAATCGGGGTCCAAAATTAAAGCTAAAAAAGGGGTAAATTTTTTTTTTTTGGGGGGGGGGGGGGGGGGGCAATTCTCCACAGCATATTTTTATTGCACAAGAAGCAAAAAATTGAATATAAATTCAAATTTAGATTTAGATTCTTATTTTTTGGTCCCGTTTTCAAATTGGTCTACATTAAGGTCCAAAGGGTCCAAAATTAAACTTAGTTTGATTTTAACAAAAATTGAATTCTTTGGGTTCTTTTATATGCTGAATCTAAACATGTACTTAGTTTTTTTATTATGGGCCCAGTTTTCAAGTTGGTCCAAATCGGGGTCCAAAATTAAACTTTGTTTGATTTCATTGAAAATTGAACTATTGGGGTTCTTTGATATGCCGAATCTAACCATGCATTTAGATTCTTAATTTTTGGTCCCGTTTTCAAATTGGTCTACATTAAGGTCCAAAGGGTCCAAAATTAAACTTTGTTTGATTTTAACAAAAATTGAATTCTTGGGTTCTTTGATATGCTGAATCTAAACATGTACTTAGTTTTTTTATTATGGGCCCAGTTTTCAAGTTGGTCCAAATCGGGGTCCAATATTAAAGCTAAAAAAGGGGTAAATTTTTTTTTTTGGGGGGGGGGGGCAATTCTCCACAGCATATTTTTATTGCACAAGAAGCAAAAAATTGAATATAAATTCAAATCATATGACCAATTCTAAGTTCATTGATTTCAGTTATTCTGTGTCAGAAACCTATTATGTGTCAAATATTTCAAGAAATTTTCAATTGCACAGTATTGTGCAATAGCAAGAAATTGATATGTGTGCCCTGTTATCAAAACTTTATTATTAACAAATTCCATTGGAAATTTGCCAATATAAAATGTGCTGATGAAGCTTTTTTGTTTATCTTATCTAAACTGCTTTTAAATTATGTATATTTAAAATTTGCCATCCATGACTATGATGTCATTTTCTATTTTAATATGTTATGGTGTATTTAAATGGGCTGTTATGGTTGCAAAGTATAAAGAAATGGGGGGGGGGGGGGGGGGGGGGGGGGGGTTGAAAGCAAAATTTGGGGGGGGGGGGTAAATGAGAAATTGGGGAGGGGGCAATTTTTTTCTCATTTCATATTTCATAAATTAAAAAGAAAATTTCAAATTTTTTTTAGCAAAAAAAGGGGGGTTACAATAAATTTTATTGTTTTTTTTTATTTTTGGGAGGGGGGGGGTCAATGTGCAACTTCATAGTGTATTGCACAAAAGTTAAAAAAAGGGGTAAATTATTATTTTTTTTTGGGGGGGGGGGGGGGGTCAATTCTCCAAAGCATATTGTATCGCACAAAAAGCAAAAAATTGAATATAAATTGAAATCATATGACCAATTCTAAGTTCTTTGATTTCAGTTATTCTGTGTCAGAAACCTATTATGTGTCAAATATTTCAAGAAATTTTCAATTGTACAGTATTGCGCAATAGCAAGAAATCTTCAATTGCACAGTATTCCGCAATAGCAAGAAATTGGTATGTGTGCCCAATTTTAAATTGGTTATTTCTGATTTATATATAAAAACAAATAATACTGATATGGTTTGAATAGGTAAATTAAAAATATTTAAGTTCTTAGACAACATTCATTCTGTGTCAAACCCATGCTGTGTCAAATATTTATTCACAATCCAAATTCAGTATTGTATCAAGCTTGAATGTTGTTTTCATAATTGCCCCAACTATTCAGGGTTCGACATCTGCGGTCGTATCTAGCTGCGCCCAGCGGAGCATTTTATTGCCATTAAAATAAATTTCTATTTCTAGTAATGGTGGTCATTTTAGATGGAGGCTGGGGCTACCGGATATAATTTTTAAAATTGGCCCAGTGGTTTCAGAGAAGATTAAAATGTAAAAAGTTTACAGACAGACGGACAGACGAAAGTGATTGCAAAAGTTCACCCTGGCTTTTTAAATAGCCAGGTGAGCTAATAAAAGTGCTTATTCGGTAAACATATTCCTAACTATTGCAATATTTATACAAGACTGCTACAAAATAGCTGATGTCCCTTGATACTGATTGTTGTATTTTGACCCAGTATCATTTATAGAACTCAGTTCATGTGTAATGAAATTGCCTATTCATCCACCATTCAAAACTTGGCAAGTCCAGTTAAAAAAAATTCAGACTGAGGCTTAAGTTTTCCAAGGAAAACTTGTGTCGCCTGCACATTAAAGTAACTGTTGGACACAGGAAAAATTTGTCACTGTACTATATATGTTGTCAGAGTAAACTGTTTGATATTATAATAAATATCTCATCAAGAAAAAAAACTATAAAAATTTGAAAAACCAGATGATTTGTTCCCTTTTATCCCCTCAGCCAAAACAGAAAACAACAAAAGTTACACATTCTATAAAGCTCTCATTAGAGCACCTCAATGGAAAATACTGCACTAAAATTGGATGTAAAATAAAAATTATGTGAACTTGTCGAACTTGCAAAATTTCATAAATTTGGCCCCTTTTAGCCCCTCAGCCGAAACGGAAAAAAAAATACAGAAATGTGGTCAGGACATGGTATTTTAATAAAGGACGATAACGACGACAGACGCCAAGTTATGGCAATAGCTCAAGGTGAGCTAAAAATACAGGAAATATAGTTCAGAATAGGTATTTTTATAGGCCGTGGCTATTTTTTCAGCTAGCCGGAAAAAAAGACAAAAATGACCATTCTTCCATCAAATTACAGAAATTCAATATTTTGAATGATATAAGGGACCGGTCAAAATTTATCAAGGCATGGGACCGGTGCAAAACTGAAATGAACTATAAAAAAAGTTGAAGTCCCATGGTTATACAAATGAAGAAAAGGTGATGTCCCATTCTATTTTGTAAAAAAAAGTTGGTGTCCCATGTTAATTCATACAGTATAAACTGTCCTTCAAACCAATGTGCCAGACAAGCATACATCATTCAAATAATAATTAAAACAAAAAAATTGACAGGAATAAACCAAAATGTCAAATATAATTTTGCAATTTGTAAGAACTGTATATAATTGAGATAGCTGTCAAGTTTTATGAAAATCCAAGTTGATTTGAAAAAGTTATATAAATTTTTAAAGGTGACTATCTGAATTTAGTCCGAACTGAAAATTCTACCTTTTTTTTTTTTACCTATTAATTGAAACATAAAGTTTGACAGCAATAAACCAAAATACCAAATAACTTGGCAATTTGTAAGAACAGTATATAATTGAGATAGCTGTCAAGTTTTATGAAAATCCAAGTTGATTTGAAAAAGTTATATAAATTTTTAAAGTTGACTATCTGAATTTAGTCCGAACTGAAAATTCTAGCTTTTTTTTACCTATTAATTGAAACACAAAATTTGACAGCAATAAACCAAAATACCAAATAACTTGGCAATTTGTAAGTGAAAATTCGAGGGGCATGCACAGGGACTCCCGGTCCATATTTTATAATAATATATACTATGGTTTGATATGATATTATACATTACTTTGGGCCGGGAGCAAGTCGTGTTTGATAGTGGTTCTTCAAATTGATATTATTATTATGGGCCGGGAGCAAGTCCCTGTGGGCATGGTCGTCTCGTGTCAAAGTGTGATTGATCAACATGGTGATCTTGTTCTCAGTTCAGGGATGGAAAAAAGTTGTGATATATGTTTATGACGTTCTTTTTTTTTTCTTTTTTTTTAAATTGCGGTCTTACCATTGATAACCGTCCTAGCTTCTTCGCTCAGATCTTTTAAATGTGTCTGTGACATCTTTGAATTTTTTCGGCGGTTCCAGGTAAATTGATACAGCCAATAAAACAATAGGATGCAGAAGAATCTCGCCTGTAACCAATCAGAAAAGACATTACGTGGTTCGGTACAATATTGATGCAAGGGGACGTAATCTATCTATGCCTCGTGGAAACAGAATATGCGGTTGCCGAATTTGCAATTACAAGCACGCACCGATTAGTAGCCGTGTCATTCAAATTCATCTACAAAAATATTGCAGAGAAGACGTCATTGGAAGTGCCAGCGAGAATTCGTCGCCATGCAAGTCAACAACAGACAGTGTCATTCTCAGACACGACAGGTATGGACTATGCCTATGGTGTACAGCTCCATAAAATCCCAGCCTAGAATAAGAAATAGTTTCTGTCTGAAAAGTACAGGCGACCTTTTAAATCTGATATAATCTGCCTGTGCGTTTCTTTTCATCTTACATACATATAATTTTTGTTGGTGAAGGTCGGAAAATTTTACTTCGGAAGTTGACCCAGTTTTCATTCATTATTTGACTTGCCAGTTAGGGACCGTGCACTATTTATCTGAGGAGCGGGGCCGGTGTTAGCTGCGGAACCGTAGCTCTTTATGGTCCTTGTGTTATTTTTTTATTATTGGGGTCCGCAGCTAATCAAAAAATAATACAAGGACCATAAAGAGCTATATGGTTCCGCAGCTAGGCCGGTGTATTTAAAGTCATATTTTTTCGACCAAAAAAAAAGTGAATACCAATCTCTTTGAAAAGAAAAAAAAATGATGCCGCCCAGCTAAACTTGTGAGAAAAAAAGTGTCCGCCTTGCAAGAAAATCAACGATATAAATTACAAAAAATGAGCAGAAATGAGGATTTAAATGGAATTACAGGTCAAAACAATCCATTTCCAAAACGCCCTCACTTTTAGTCAAAATCATGCCCCCACATAAAGAAATCACCCCGTCAAAATGCCCCCACATAAAGAAATCACCCGTCAAAACGCGCCCGTTTTTTTAGGCACCATGTCAAAAACGCCCCCACATAAAAAAATTGACCTATGTCAAAAACGAATTATAGTTAACTCGTACCATTTCAAACTCGTACCTGAGTGCAAACTCGTACCACAGTAAACTCGTACCACTGCAACCTCGTACCAAAATTACAAATATGCACCAACAGAAAAGAAAACATTAATTTATGTCAATCAATATGTGACACTCAAGTAAAATATATATTTGTTTATTATCTTTTGATTTAGCTGTAAGTAAATCTATTTTTCTTTTGATAACGAAAGATTTCTTTCTGAATTACAATATTTTTAAAGACAATTCATAAAACGGTCACATTTTTTATTTTCTTATTTCATCTGCAGAGGCACAATTGTGGATAATTTTAGCAAACACGGTACGAGTTTGAATTGGTATGAGTTTGCAGTGGTACGAGTTGACAATGGCACGAGTTTGCAAATTTTGGTACGAGTTGACATGGTATGAGTTGTCATTGGTACGAGTTAACTTGTATTTTGGGGCATTTGAATGGTTTTACAAAGTGGGGGCGTTTTTGACCTATCATGATATATTTATGTTTTTGACATAGGTCAATTTTTTTTTTTGGTAACGTTTTAACAAAGAAATGGGGGCGTTTTTGACATAGGTCAATTTTTTTAAATAAGGGGGGCGTTTTTGACATGGTGATAAAAATATGGGGGGGGCGTTTTGACCGGGGTGATTATTTATGTGGGGGTGGTTTGGCAAGAAATGGGGCATTTTGACTTGGATTCGATTTAAACAATACCATATACATGTATACAAGTATGCAATAAAAGCAATGTTTTTTTTTCTCTTTTCACAAATCACTGAAAACATTGCATCTTTAGTTTCTTTAAAATTATACTTAAATTCATCTCACATGTTATTAAAACAGTGAACAGAACACATAAGATGACTGAAATATAATCAGTAAATTTTATTAAAACTATGAATAACAAGTATGAAATCTCAAATTTCTTCAAACCTTTTCTTAAATTTATCTCAAGTGTTACTCAAATAGTGACACGAATATATGAGATCACTAAAATAAAAAACATCAAAATTTAGCTCAAGAAAAAAATTTCTATATCATAACTGTTGGGAAAAAAGTAAAAACTTACCAAACAATCGATCAGTATTGCAAGTATCAAATGTTAATTTCATCTCAATCCAACAGAACATATTAGATGACTAAAAAACTAAACAATTATCAAAATTGGACATTTAATTTTGAAAGAAAAAGTTTTTCTTACTATTACCTGAATGTTTCAACTAGGACGAGTATACATTTTGTGTCTAATTTGTATACAATTTTACTTTTCTTCAAAAATTAACTTAAATTCATTAAAAAATATTTATACCGATAATCTTTAAATTGACCAAAAATGTTGCTTTTTCCCAATAAATGTAATAAAAGTTGCACCCCGCCATGATACTATTTAGAAAAAGGTTTGACCCCGCCAAATCTGTCTAAAGAAAATGTTTATGCCCCATCCCTGATTGCACCGGCCCCGCCTCCCAGATAAATATTGCATGGTCCCTTGTAGTAACTGGATCCAATTCGGACCACTTTTTATAAACGAGGTGTTAATCCTTTATCTTGAACTTCCAACCAATTTTGAAAATTTAAACAGTTCTGAATTAGAATCTGCTTCAAATTCTTATTACATGTCACCATAAAATATGAAGCAAAACGAGATTGTCACCTGTTTGAAAAGTAACGTAACATTACACTTTTGAAAATACTGTCAGTTGGGTTGTAGGGTACAAGATTACCTGAGATTTCATACTCATAGATTGATTCCTTTGTAAATTATATATCATTATGCGATGTGCAGGAAAAAACTAGACGAAGATGACAATCACAACAGATACCCCAACCGATAGGCGATCTTGTAAAAGGTCATTTCGGCTTTTGCAACATTGGTACTTAGGCCTAACTAAATTAATTTGATAGATTTGAAAAAATTAAACAGGGTGTGAAAGAATTTGCCCAAATTGATGACACAATATGATCAGATAGGTGATTGGCCACTTTTAGTTGAGTGACATTTCTAGTCGAATGAAGATTTTGTTTGTTTTTTTCTTCCTCCCTCCCTCATTGGTTTTCACTTTATGACCTGACGTTAAACGTAGAATTAATTTAGTATGGCCTTATAATAAAACACAGGTTGATTTTCACAGAATTGCATTTACCGTTCATGAGTTATGCCCCTTGAAAACCTGAAAAAAGCCAAATTTTATGGTTTCCGGATGATATTTCAAGTTTTGTTTGACGCTCCGGTGCTGCTTCTATAATTTTGGAACAACAGTATTATTATATTGTTGATGAAATACAAGTCAAGTTCTTTTATCACCGTAATTGCATTTACCGTTCATGAGTTATGTCCTTTGAAAATAAAAAAAAATGCAGAATTTTATAATTTCCAGATGATATTTTAAGTTTTGTTTTAATTTACGGACATGCTTATATAAATAATTTTTATACGCCCGTCTTAGACGGGACGTATTATGGTATACCGTAGTCCGTCCGTCCATCCGTCCGTATGTATGTCAACACTTTGTATGATAACTCAAAATTGCTTTAACCAATTCTCATGAAATTTTAACACAACATTAGGATTGTCATTCCAGAGTTATGGGACTTTATTCTTGGAAAATTGGACATTTTCTCAAATGTTGTACAATAACAACTTTGCTGTTATACTTTTTCCTGAAATTTTATCACAGGGCTAGAATTGCTCAAAGTAAGCTCCCTTTCAATTTTCACAATTTTCACTTTTGTCATTCCAGAGTTATCAGACTTTATTCATGGAAAATTGGACATTTTGTACAATAAATTAACTTTTCCTGAAATTTTATCACTGGGCTTAAATGGATCAAAGTAAGCTCCCTTTCAATTTTCATGATTTTCACTTTTGTCATTCCAGATTTATCAGACTATTCATAGAAAATTGGACATTTTGTCAAATATTATACAATAACTCAACTTTGCTGTGATACATTTTTCTGAAATTTTATCACGGGTTAGAATTGATCTTATTAGGCTTGATCCTTTTTGATATTGACGATTTTCACTTTTGTTGTTCTAGAGTTATGGAACTTTATTCATGGAATTTGCACGTTTCCTCAAATTTACATAACACAAGTGTGCTGTGATACTTTTTCGACCAGTTGGCCTGGGACTTTGTGCTGTGATAAATTTTTGACCAACTGGCCTGGGATTTTGTGCATACAAAATTTGTACACACTGATAGGATTGATGCTCACTTTTGATCAAGTCTGAGGAATTGTTATGCAGTGCAAGATTGATTTCCTGATTAACTACTGATGGGCGTATCTTGCGCCCATGGCGCAGCACCTCAGTTGAACAACTGTATTGGTGAGAAAATAGAGGTCAAGTTCTGAACTGTTCACGATTTATGGTCCTGAAAATAGGACATAGATGCGTCCCATAGGCAATGTGCAAAATTTTGCAAAAAATCTTTCATGCACTATAGTCCTTGCGTATTGTGAGAATTCGAAGACCAAGTGTCATGTACCAAAATGTGATCACGATAACTGTGACTTTATGAGATTTACATTTATGTGAAACAAAATGCACCTTTTGTCAACTTTTGTAACAGTTTTTCATTTGTCTCTTTCAGTTCTGATGGCAATTTGTACAGTTCTGATGACAACGGGAGTGATGTATGCTCAGACAATAACCATGATTACATTGATTCAACACCTGACAAACATTGCGAAGAAGATTTTTACAGTGAACCAAGCGATAGTGAATCCAGTGAGGATGAGACTGAATCCAGCAATACTTTGCCATGGTCTTTCAAATATGATAAATACCTATACAACACCGGCATAGCGGTGGAAAAATTACCGAACTCGAACATTACTTTACTGCAATGGCTAGCAATGAATTTTTACCTTTTTACTTCACACCCATCAACAAGCAAACAATCTTTCAGTGAAAATATCAAACTTCAAAAGGTTTTACAGCAAGATTTGAGGAATATCTTGCCATCTTCTTACTATGAAGCTAGGAAGCTTATCGATCCATATCTTGTAAAGAAAATAAAATTCCATGTATGCTCTAATAGTTGTATTTTATACAGGAATAGCAGCAAGTTTTGTTATGCAAATTTAAGCACATGTCCAGTGTGCCAGCAAGACCGATATGTTGATAACACTGCTATACCTAAAAATCGTGTTCCTCAGAGAACATTTATTTACATTCCGATAGGCCCTCGACTTGCTAGATTTTATGGTGAAACGAACTTGGCTAAAATCATACAGTCACATCCTGGAAGTAGTTATGAAGGAAATGAAATGTGGGATATTCACCATTCGCCTGCCTGGAAGAAATTGTATTCTGCAAATGGATATTTCAAGGGTGACAAGATGGGTTTGTCTTTCGCTCTTGAGTTGGATGGAGTCAATCCGTTCCACAACATTGGGGTGATATATTCCATGACACCAATTATATTAACAATACTAAACCTTCCCAGACACATGAGGAACTCTTTTGGGAACATCAATTTGGTCGGAATTATACCAGGTCAAGGCAGGTCAGAAGCCACATCTTTAGAAGCTTATGTTGAAGTACTTGTGGATGAAATGCTATATTTGACTGAATGTAAGGCATATAGTGAGTACCATAATGGCCCTGTTGACGTAAAGCTTAAGCTGTTGTTGTATATTTTAGATTATCCCGGTCTAAGTAAACTTTTTAATCAGCATGGTAGTGGCAGTCTGAGTGGGTGTCACTGGTGTCTTATTCGAGGGATCCGGTGTAATCATTTGGAGAAGGTAATATATGTATCAAACAGGTCATTCCTGCAACCAAATGATCAGATCAGGGATGATAATCTACATTTCATACCTAAATATAGTGATTACTCAAATCGTCCAAACTCCCGTATTCAAATTGAAGAAACTTCATATCGTGAGGCCTTCAAAAATACAAAGAATAAAACACAAGCTGCTGTTGTTGCCACAGCCACAGGCTGTAAAAGTACTTATATATTGGCTAATCTTCCAGACCACAATAGACTACAAGAAAGTCAGCCTGATGCATGTCATACAATAAAAGATGTTATACAAAATGTTGTAAATTTAATTACCTGTAGGAAGATAAATTTGGGCAAGATTTTATTGAGTGAAAAAAAGAGAGGTAGATTACATTTAACGACACCAAGGAATGTTGATATTAATGATGAAATACAACCAGCTGCTTCACGAAAGAAACGAAAATCTGATGCTTTATGTGATGATGATGAACAAACTTCATATGCATATCCATTTCTGTTAACGAAAGAGGAACTGCTTATAGCAGATGAAAGAGCTAAAAGTATTCGTGTACCATTAGGCTTTGGCTTAAAAGTTTTACCATTTTTCACCAAACCTGGATCTCTCAAGTCACATGACTGGAAGCAAATTGGTACGCAGGGAGTACTGAAATATTGTTTGAAAGGCACACTGTCTGATCAGTGTAGACATACTCTGTATAGTCTTTTAGACAGCATATCTGAATTATGCAAAGAAAGCCAAAACTTAGATGAGCTGGATGAAATTGAAGTGAAATTAAATAGAGCTCTGGCTTGCTTAGAACGTGATTTTCCACTGTCATTGCAAAATATTACAACACATATATTACATCATATACCAGCATCAGTAAAATTGTTTGGTCCTGTCTATGGTACATGGATGTATGTATTTGAGCGTTTCAACTCATGGATATGCAAGAGAGCATTAAATATGCGATATCCGGAAGCAACAGCAATCGAAACATTTTTGATATATGATTGGTGCAATTTTATGGTGGCTACAGAGCGTATTCCCTCCGATCATCAGCTGAACCAAAATTTTAACTTTGAACATGTTGAGTGGGAAGATAATACGGAGTCAGAAAACAACTGTAGCAATGTGATTGGTTGTTCAAAAGAAAAACCGACAAGTAAAACATTTTTTCCTAAAAAAAGGGACTTGGCAATTATTCATCATCTTTGTAAAGAGGTGTGTAGTAGTGATCAGGAGAACTGCATGTTGTTCAAACAATATGTTCACAATAAGGAACATCCAACAACAAAACGAATTTTGACTTATAAATGTGCATCAGCTGAACTAGGACTTCAGTCAGCCAAAACATTGTCATCATATGTTTGTGTAGAATTCGAAAGGGGAAGTCAACTACAAAAAGTAACATCTGGAAAATTTGTGGCATTTGGACAAATACAGTATTTCATTGAACACAAAAACAAATCTGCAAATGAAACTACCAGTATTGCAAATGTGAAATGGTTTGATACTGTGCTATTTGATTTTGAGGATACACATTTGTGGAAGGCAAAGTTACCTTGGTCAACAAGTCCAAAATGTTCATATGTATTGGTGAAAGACTTGTCACCACCATTGGTTACAGCTGTTGAAAAGAACGAGTGGCTTTGGTTTTGCAACAGTGGAAAACTTCCATATATTTGTAATGATAATCAACATGTTTAAATTTAAAACAAATTGCTGGCTTAATTAATTTTAAAATGTGCATTTAAATGGTCCTATGCCTTGCATCCATGGGTCATGACATACAATTATGTTGGTTTGCCCTTCTGCGACCGAGCCACCTAAAATATCCCCAACGCAAAAATTGTTATTTTCTTCTAATTTTAGCCCATTTTCTTTACAAAACATAATTTTTTTTTTTTTTTTTTCAAAAAATTTCCCACCTACTTATACCCTTACAAAGAAGGCTGAGTCACTGGAGGGCAAACAAACATATTGATATGCTTGGGCTGGTCCTCACAAATTTTTAGATGTCATCATCAGGTTAACCTTGTATAACTTTTTGTCAAATCTTCATGAAACGTACTATTCATGTGATAGCCTATGGTGAGAGGAAGAGGCCTAATTATTTTGAGGTCAAAGGTCAAGGTGATTGTTACTATTTTTTAGAATTTTAGGTCTTGGTATAGAACTTGAGTTTCATTCATTAAATCTTCACCAAATTTAATAGGTCAGCTGAAGCATATTGGACAGCAAATGACTCCTATAAAATTTGGGGTCAAGGTCACCACACCACCAGGTTAAAGTTGTTATAAAAGGTTTTTTTATATATTACTTTGTGATATGGTTAATAGAATACTCATGAAACTTGGTCAGGTGATACTGCTGGGGACGACAAGCATTCCTACTAATTTTGAGGTCAAAAGGTCAGAGGTCACCATTGCTCGCTTTTATAGAATTTTCACCTATAAATTAAGTTCTGTCTATCTGATCTTTACCAAACTTGGACTAGATGAGCATATATATCCTGCATGTCACATCCCGATTCATTAATATTAATGCCATGGCCACTCATTTGCAATTGATGAACAAATGAGGCCAAATATTAAAAAATACATGTTTTTCCCCTAACATACTGGAAAAAATTAGGGTTGGTAGGTAGGCAAAAGTTTTTATTTTATTTTCAAGTTTATACCTAGGTTATACAGAGGACACATCTTGTCTTTATAGTCCTGGTTTCAAAATGGCCAAAAAAAATAGGGTAGGCACAAAAAAATACGGTTGGTAGGGTTAGCGGAAACACTGGTATTTATATTTTTTGCCTGATTGTGTCCTGCTACCAAGTGTGGTCGTATGATATCTATCCGTGATTTGTCATGAATGGTCTCCAACTGTATATATACGTAGATGAGAATACATATTTAATGAGTGGTGGTGATTATTAAAAACATAACACTGACAAGGCAATAATCAAAAATATAATTTTAATTATACAACAACAGAGAATTGATAATATACATGATATATTGAACAGAACCAAAACAATTCAAGCATTAACAAAACAAATATCTGTACATAGACTTGAGTTGCAGTTACGCACATGTTCTGATGGGGGTAATCATTTAATCTGATATACTATACGTACTATCAAGAAGTTAAAAGGGGCATGATCACATACAGATGGAGACAATGTTGGCTTGCAGCTGCTATTATACATGTATCATCAACATATATACCAGATATACTGTAAGAATTTTTTTTCAAGAATTTTCACTGTAAATTTCTGCTTCTGTCATGTCTGTGAGTTATATGTGAAGCTACTATACTATAAAATCCAATATATGTACATCAATGCAAGTCCAAATATTTGGTACCAAATTAAATAGAGTACAAAACTACAAAATCTGAAATTTATAAAACCAACACAAATTGGCATATTCAAGACAGTGCCCCCACCATCAAACAATAAACGGAAATCAGCTGTCCTAATTGTTGGTGTAAGCTAGGACTGACTACATAAAATTGTGTTAAAATTCATGGTTTGGAATATTTATGATGGTCATTAATTAATAATTGTATTAACAGGAAATAATTTAATGGCCATCATTCCAGAATTAATGGCAATTAAATGTTTAAGTTAGAAATTTTATTGAATTGGACACATTTAATGGCCATTACTATACATGTTGCTTTTTAAAAGCTAATCATATCTACAATTAATGGCCATTAAATGTTCACGCTGGAGACCAACATGATGCACATTCCTTTAATGGCCATCATATTATATGTGTAAGTAATTAATTGGCATTAAATTACCATTAAATTTTTTTCATTACAAAAAATAATGGCCATGATATAAGAACAGGTTTTGGTAAAGTTATAATAATGGCTTTTTAATGGCATCATTAACTAGAATGGCTTGATTTAATGGCAATTAAGTAGGGTTATAATGGGTTTTTTCTGAACCCATTAAAAATTTCATTACAAATTTTGATAGGACTTTTAATGGGTTAATGGGATTTTAACAGGATTTTAATGGGAATGTAATGGGTTGACGTTGCAGTAGTGATAGATTTCTATTTACTTATACTAGAGTTATTGTGCGAAAACCTAGAAAAATGCTTATTGGGCCCTTTTTTGGTCCCTGATTCTTAAACTGTTGGGACCAAAACTCCCAAAATCAATCCCAACCTTCCTTTTGTGGTCATAAACCTTGTGTTTAAATTTCATAGATTTCTATTAACTTTTACTAAAGTTATAGTGCGAAAACCAAATGTCTTCGGACGACGCCGCAGACGACGGACGACGACGCCAACGTCATACCAATATACGACCGCAAAAATTTTGCGGTTGTATAAAAAAGGGCCAAAATAAGCATTTTTCTTGGTTTTTGCACAATAACTTTAGTATAAGTAAATAGAAATCTATGAAATTTAAACACAAGGTTTATGACCACAAAAGGAAGGTTGGGATTGATTTTTGGAGTTTTGGTCCCAACAGTTTAGGAATTAGGGGCCAAAAGGGTCCAAAATTAAACTTTGTTTGATTTCATTGAAAATTTAACTATTGGGGTTCTTTGATATGCCGAATCTAACCGTGCATTTAGGATCTTAATTTTTGGTCCCGTTTTCAAATTGGTCTACATTAAGGTCCAAAGGGTCCAAAATTAAACTTAGTTCGATTTTAACAAAAATTGAATTCTTGGGGTTCTTTGATATGCTGAATCTAAACATGTACTTAGTTTTTTTATTATGGGCCGAGTTTTCAAGTTGGTCCAAATCGGGGTCCAAAATTAAAGCTAAAAAGGGGGTAAATTTTTTTTTTTTTTTTTGGGGGGGGGGGCAATTCTCCAATTATCAAAACTTTATTATTAACATTCCATTGGAAATTTGCCAATATAAAATGTGCTGATGAAGCTTTTTTGTTTATCTTATCTAAACTGCTTTTAATATGTATATTTAAAATTTGCCATCCATGACTATGATGTCATTTTCTATTTTAATATGTTATGGTGTATTTAAATGGGCTGTTATGGTTGCAAAGTATAAAGAAATGGGGGGGGGGGTTGAAAACAAAATTTGGGGGGGGGGGTAAATGAGAAATTGGGGAGGGGGTAATTTTTTCTCATTTCATATTTCATAAATTAAAAAGAAAATTTCAAATTTTTTTTAGCAAAAAAAAGGGGGGGGGTTACAATAAATTTTATTGTTTTTTGTTTTTTTTTTGGGAGGGGGGTCAATGTGCAACTTCATAGTGTATTGCACAAAAGCTAAAAAAAGGGGTAAATTATTATTTTTTTTTTGGGGGGGGGGGGGGGGGGCAATTCTCCACAGCATATTGTATTACACAAAAGCAAAAAATTGAATATAAATTCAAATCATATGACCAATTTTAAGTTCTTTGATTTCAGTTATTCTGTGTCAGAAACCTATTATGTGTCAAATATTTGAAGAAATTTTCAATTACACAGTATTGCGCAATAGCAAGAAATTGATATGTGTGCCCAATTTTAAATTTTAAATTGGTTATTTCTGATTTATATATAAAAACAAATAATACTGATATGGTTTGAATAGGTAAATTAAAAATTTTTAAGTTCTTAGACAACATTCATTCTGTGTCAGAAACCTATGCTGTGTCAAATATTTATTCACAATCCAAATTCAGTATTGTATCAAGCTTGAATGTTGTGTTCATAATTGCCCCAACTATTCAGGGTTCGACATCTGCGGTCGTATCTAGCTGCGCCCAGCGGAGCATTTTATTATAATGTGTATGCATGTATTCAATAAGAAAAATATATAAAATTATAATAACAATTTTGAAGAGCACATACATTTAGCATATCATGTACTTCATTTTTGAAGTTAATTTGATGTTCTCTTTACTTGTTAACCTTATAATCTGATAACAATCATCCGGAAATGAAAGCACAAAAGCACTCTAAATAAATAAACAACACATGTACACATATTACAAATTCTATGCAATTTACAGCTAAAAGCATATACACACATATAAGAAAAGCAAGTTAAAATATTTTATGTTCTGCTCTTATCTAATAATCCAACACCATCACTTACATTCTTTAAAACAGGAAATGAAATGCTGAAGGAAAAGTAAAACTGTTTTTAATATCTTAAAAAATCTACATAATTCACAAACTTAAAATGTTGCTATGTCACACCAAAAGAATATTGTCTTGTATTCTGCAATACATAAAATGAATGGTCCAAGTAAGAAAATATTGTCCTCTACTATCTGTTGTTTGTCAATTAGAATCTGGCAGTTCATTCAGATAATATGTATTTTGGTGGTTTTATGGTCATTCTCTCATTCACATGTACTCAATACATCATTCTATTCATACTTTTGGTTACCTATTTTTGTAAGCATCAAAGTTGAAGCATGGTCCTATTTGAATTCCTAACTAATTTAAATTCAGTAGCTATTAGGTTCTCACTTTTCATACTTTATGGAACATTTTAAATGCACTGACCATTTCTTTATGTATATCTAATATGCCCAAGGTACTTAGATAATTTTTTTTGAAACATTGCTACATGTGCATTAGCAATTATCAAATTATGGCAACTACCATAAGAAATTATAGATTTAAACAAGAACAGTGTTCCATATCCCCCGCCACATAAGATGTAAAGATGAAGCACTGCATCCTTTGGGATATACCATTCCATTTATGCCCTAACCACAACAATGTACTGTTACAAACATCTAACAAATAATTCCAGTGCGTTATAAATTCCACAAAGTTTCTGTTTTTTATGGTACAAACTTTAGTGTAGGAAACATAAAATTCAATTCTGGACTGGAGCATTATCACATTAAACAACAACATTTTAATAGTGCGAGAGCGCTAACAATGATATTTTTCTGATTTTCTTAGTCTTAAAGGGCAATAATTCCTACAAAAAATTTGACATGGCAGCCATTTTTAAACTAGAGGAAGAGGTCACCTATGTTAAGCTTCAGTATAAATTTGAAATAGATTGGATAAAAAATGAAAACGCTAGAGTGCTAAACACTGACATTTTCCGATTTTCTAAGTCTTAAAGGACAATAACTCCTACAAAAAAATTGACATGCCAGCTATTTTCGAACTTGAGGTAGCGCTAACACTTCAGTATAAATTTGAAAAAGATCCGATTAAAAATAAAAACGCTAGAGTGCTAACACTGATATTTTTACAATTTTCTAAGTTTTAAAGGGCAATAACTCCTACAAAAAGATTGACATGGCAGCCATTTTCAAACATGAGGAAGAGGACACCTATATTAAGCTTCAGTATAAATTTGAAAAAGATCGGAATAAAAATGAAAAGGCTAGAGTGCTAACACTGATATTTTTCCGATTTTCTAAGTCTTAAAGAGCAATAACTCCTACAAAAAACTGACATGGCAGCCATTTTCAAACTTAAGGAAGAGGTCACCAATATTAAGCTTCAGTATAAATTTGAAAAAGATCTGAAATAAAATAAAAATGCTAGAGCGCTAACAAATCCGGACGGACGGACGCCCGGCATTTCTATATCCCCACTCCGCGTTGCAGCGGGGGATATAACTTGCTAATAATTAAAGTTAACTTAAACATAATTCTTCACACTTACTATACTTTTATGTAATATCAGACACCAAATGTCTCTTGACTGTAGCGTTGGTGGCCAACATTTCATTATTAACATCAGGCAGAGCTATAAGAAAACGACAATTAATAAATTATTCATTATTAGATTGTCTTCCAAATGGCTCAGATTTTTTACTAAAAAAAGGCTCGCATTATTCATAATGTAAAATATGATTGGACAATTTTCATGGCATCAAATCAATGGTTGGTGTCATCACACAAAAAATGCTAAGGCCAAGTAGAATAAATTGTGTGTTTCTGGCTCCCCAAACAAACCTATCCCGTGTGTAGATTTTCCACGAAAACCTCGGAAAACAACCTTGGAAAAAAAACCATGGAGTATTGGCACCTTGGAAAATTATTTAATCCACGGAAAACCTTGGAATCCAAACCATGGAAAACCAAAGGGAAAGAAAACCACGGAAAAATGTCCAAGGTTTTAAACCACGGAAAAAAACCACGGAAAACCTTGGAAAAATGTCCGAGGTTTTAAACCACGGAAAACCATGGAAAAAAAAAACACGGAAAAAGCTTGGAATAGTGTCCGTGCTTTAAACCCTCAAAAACCACGGAAAAAGCTTGGAGTATTGGCATCTTGGAAAGTATAATCCTCGGAAAATTGTCCAAGCTTTCAACCCACCACCTGAAAAAATTCCGAGGTTTGAAACCTTGGACAATATCAGAAACCACGGAATTTGAAAACCATGGAATTTGAAAACCTCGGAATGTCTTTGAAATTTCCTTAAAAAAGGGGGGTCCAAAGCCGGCGTGATTAAGTGGCTTAAGTTTTGTTGAAATCTTGCAATTCATTTTTTAATTTCTAAAATTTTCCAATTCATTGATTCAAACAGTTTATTGTTAATGTTTCAGTTCGCTCTTGGATGTGCTGGTTCTGGAAGGTTTCATCAATTCAGCAATCTTTATGTTTATTAGACTTCTCGTATAAGTAGGGAACTTCTTCTGCATTGCCTCTGAAATATATAGGAATAACTGAAGTAATAATAATTATATAAAAAACAAATATGGAACCAAAATCTTTGTATATATTCTTATACAGCTTTTAAGAAACTGGAATGGATTGTATTTTTTAACAAATTATACCATATAAAATTGGTCAAAGACAAAAATGGTTTAACAGGAAGTAGATGTCAGACGCCTGAAATCGGATCCCATGATGTGAGAACCTTACACCTGATGTTGCATACCAAATATCAAGAGGCTATGATTACAGACCTGTTTACCCCAATTGGAGCCTCACAGTAAGATTGACAGTATTTTTTGTTTTTTCACCTTACAAACACCGGTGAGCGTCCCCCCCCCCCAAGTAAATTTTGAAAAATTAGATGTCATTTCCTGCAATCTGAGAGCATCTGCAAGAAAATTGAGAGATTTATGATGATTGAAATAAACTAATTTTTTTTCCAAGAATTAAAAAAAAATATTGAATATGGAATAAGCCACAGACATCGCTGTTCTGTCTTGACTCTTCCAATAAAACAGAGTTACCCCTTTCACATGAATTGTGATGAAAAATATAAATAAAATAATGGATAAATCTTTTCTGAAGTTACTTGAAGGAAGTTGAAATTGTTTAATTTTGTACAATTCAATGTTACAGAATTTTTCTGTAAAAACCTCTACAAATGGGAGATTGTATACTCTGATTTACGAGAAGACTTTAGTCTGATTATTGGGATACAAGACATGATCTCATGTATAGTCCGTAAGTCGCCAGTATAACCTAATCATTATGGAGAAATAGCCATTTCAGTATGCTTTTACGATACTTAATTGTGTCCATGTTAACTATTGAATGATGAACATAAACTGTCTGCTTTTAAGAGACAAAATAGGTGACATAGAACAAGAATAAGGGGCAAGGTGGTCAAGTAAGCTCAGGGTATTAGCGTATGCAACATGGGTTGAGGTATCCCGGCCCGGGTCTGATTGCTTTCCCGTGTTGTTAAATTTATAAAATACAAAAATCACTTTCATTTTGAAACAATCGTTTAACTTCTGCCTTGCTGACTTTTTAAAAAAAAATTTTTTTGGAATTTCGTCCATTAACAATCAATAAAACATGCATAGTTCTCATGGGAAACTCCTCAATAAATATATCTCAGGCCAATCAGACCATGCTATTTTGATCTCGGCCTTTTAATGTATGCAAATGTTTGCATTGGATAAAGTGCTCAGTTGAGACAGATTGTGGCCGGTTAATTATTTTCTAGATCGGAGATCAGATTTTTAGCTCACCTGACCCGAAGGGTCATGTGAGCTATTGCTATCACTTGGCGTCCGTCGTCCGTCCGTCGTCCGTCCGTCCGTCGTCCGTTAACTTTTTCAAACGTTAACTCCTCCAACACCATAAGTCCAACTGCAACAAAACTTGGTACAGTTATTAATTGGTATGGGTGCTACAAATCTATTGTTTGGATTTTTGATTCGTATAAAAACATGGCCGTCATGGCTAAAAATAGAACATAGGGGTAAATCGCAGTTTTTTGCAAATAAGTCAGAAACGGTCACAGAAATCAAAATTCTGGCAACGGGTAAAAGTGATCAGCACCTCAAGATCTACCTGCCCTGAAATTTTGAAGAAGATCCAACCACTCATTTCAGAGTTATCACCCTTTTTTTGACATTTTTGGCTTTTTTTTATGTTATTATTTCAAAAATCTTCTCCTCTGAAACTAGTGAATGGATTTGGATAAAACTTAGCATGATTGTTCCTTAGGGTATCCTGCACAAAGTTTATGCTTCGATTTTTGATCCATCGAAAAACATGGCCACTGTTACTAAAAATAGAACATAGGGGTCAAACAACAGTTTTTCGCAAATATCTCAAAAATCATTAGGTTATGGCAAATTCTGGCAGGTTGAAAGTGTTCAGCATGATGAGAGCTACCTGTGTGTTTATTTTCGTGAAAATCTGTCAACTGATGTTAGAGTTATTGCCCTTTTTTGACATTTTTGGCTTTTTTTTATGTTATTATTTCAAAAATCTTCTCCTCTGAAACTACTGAATGGATTTGGATAAAACTTAGCATGATTGTTCCTTAGGATATCCTGCACAAAGTTTATGCTTCGATTTTTGATCCGTCGAAAAACATGGCCACTGTTACTAAAAATAGAACATAGGGGTCAAACAACAGTTTTTCGCAAGTATCTAAAAAATCATTAGGTTAAGGCAAACTCTGGCAGGTTGAAAGTGTTCAGCATGATGAGAGCTACCTGAGTGCTGATTTTCTTGAAAATCTGTGTACTGATGTTAGAGTTATTGCCCTTTTTTGACATTTTTGGCTTTTTTTTTATGTTATTATTTCAAAAATCTTCTCCTCTGAAACTACTGAATGGATTTGGATAAAACTTAGCATGATTGTTTCTTAGGGTATCCTGCACAAAGTTTATGCTTCGATTTTTGATCCGTCGAAAAACATGGCCACTGTTACTAAAAATAGAACATAGGGGTCAAACAACAGTTTTTCGCAAATATCTCAAAAATCATTAGGTTACGCCAAATTCTGCAGGTTGAAAGTGTTCAGCATGATGAGAGCTACCTGCGTGCTGATTTTTGTGAAAATCTGTCAACTGATGTTAGAGTTATTGCCCTTTTTTGACATTGTTGGTTTTTTTTTATGTTATTATTTCAAAAATCTTCTTCTCTAAAACTACTATTCAAAATCAAATGAAACTTGGTAAGATTGTTCCTTAGGGTATTCTGCAAAAAGTTAATGCTTGGATTTTTGATTGGTCAAAAAACATGTCCGCCCTTACTAAAAATAGAACATAGGGGTCAAAATGCTGTTTTTTGCTATTCTTTCCTGAATTATAGAAATAAAATGAAGATGAAAGCTACTTTTAAGGCAAACATGGTATCCCGAGTTGAATGGTGATGATGAAAGTTTGTTTTGGACGGCCATTTTTAAAATGGCTGCCATTTTCCCGCCATTTTTTACACTTGCTCGGATTTCAACAATATTTGGTTTTTAAAGTAAACATGGTATCCTTAGTGAATGGTGATGATGAGAATGTTGTATAACAATGATTAAACTTCACAATATGTGAGCTTTTAATTGCCATCACTTGGTGTCTGTCATAATCGTTAACAAATTTTCAAACATCTTCTCCTCTGAAACTACTTGGGGGAATTTGATGAAACTTAGCATGATTGTTCCTGCAATATTTCCTTTTCAAGTACAATAAAAAGCCTTAACCCACAATTTTTACATAACTTCTTTCAAACATTTTAAAAACGAAGACAACATATAGACCAAAAGATTTATACTTGTATTTGAAGATTAATTAAAGCTTGTATTTTGTATTATGAATCATCAGATTGACCATGACTGTATCTTAATCAAGCGTAGGGAGAACTCATGCCCATTTCTTTCCAGAGGTTCTTAAAGGTTTTTAAAAGTATTTTCAGCATTTTACGTGACCTTTAATACTCAGTTTAGTTTACAACAAACATTAATATATTAATTTAGTTTATACTGCATTGTTTACCAGGTGAGCGATTCAGGCTCTTGAGAGCCTCTTGTTTTACAAAACAAATTTTTTCCCGATTTTTACTTTTGACCGTAATTTCGCGACCAATCACCGGAAAACATATTTTTACCGTTTCTACAGTAAAAAATACGACGAAAACGTACAAGTAAACAGGTCTGTGATTAACAGTTCCTGAGAAAACTGTTACGAAAATATTTTCCCTGCCAGACATTCACCATACTATATTCCGTTTCTCACTATGTGAAATTTGGCCTAAAATTGGTCAGGGACAGAAAATGCCAGATTTCGTTTAACAGAATGTAGTTGTGTAACAGACCTGAAATCAAATCAGCGTTTGGGAAAGAACATCTTGCATTACTGGACAAATGATGGATGGTAGCATCCCTATATCCCCTTGCAACCTCATTGGCGAGTGGATATAACAATTAAAATCTTACCATATAGGATGTTCATTCTTTCTCTGTTCTGAAGAGCAGGTTTTTTTTGTAGTACTTTTGTTCCCTTGTTGTCCTGTCAAGCTCCTTCCAATATACTCCTCCGGTTGGTATAATTTTCTGAATATATATTTTGCTGCCTTCCCGTAGTCTTTGTAATCGGCTATTTCTTCGACCATTTGCTCCTAAAAGTATATCAATACAGTGAAAGACCTTTTGTCTTAACAAATAGAATTAGGAATAAACGGATATGGAGTGAATGTGCGTGTGACAAAATCACACTTCACACATAAATAAAATCCAATTCATCAAGGAACTGGGCTTTTATTCCTGTTCTTCATCTTGACTGTCGCCGTAGGGCCTTCAACAATGAACCAAGAACCTATTAATTATAAGTACTTCTATCAAAAAATAAAAAGGGATGAGTTGTTATCTGGAAACTACAGGGGGGGGGGGGGGCAACAGACAGACAATCAATAAAATTTGATGCTATAAGTGGCGAGGTATAAAACAAGAAATCTGTGAGCCAATGTTCACTAGTGATACCCCCGCTTTTTCAATATAATCAAAGTCCTCGGTAAACAGGAAGTAAAGT
This sequence comes from Mytilisepta virgata, assembly GCA_028015205.1. Lineage (NCBI taxonomy): Eukaryota > Metazoa > Mollusca > Bivalvia > Mytilida > Mytilidae > Mytilisepta > Mytilisepta virgata. The sequence goes on along the minus strand of CM051515.1, from coordinate 60,034,946 downwards.
TGTTGAATTTTTCGAAAAATGGATCGCACCACATGCATGGCCACCAATCGCGTTAACGAATATCCAAACTAATATGCATTGTCAGGATGTTTTTTCGTTGAGTGGTCAGGTAAAATGATCCTCATTTCATGTATTTTATCATATTTTGAAAAAGCAAGAATGCTGTGCCATCCTTTTAAGGCATATCTTGAAGTATCCTGAGCCGTTTGTGCCATATTTTATTTTTTAAGAACGCTAGAACATTTATCCTGAGAATTTATGATGATTTGGTTAGTCAACATGGACAGCGGTCCAATCTAAGACTGATTGCAACAAAGTTTGCATGTCATTGACACATTTTGTAGTGTCGGTATGTTTTATCTTCATTTTACGAAAATATTTTCCTTGCCTGCCCGCCCAACATTCACCATACTATAACCCAATTTTCACTATGGGCTATTCCAGGAAAAAATGCCCAAGGGGGTCGGAACGCAGGTCAATTATTTTAACCTTGGTGGGGGGTGTTTGAAAACTATGTCTTCTATGTGTTATGCCTAAAAAATAATTAAAATTTTGGTGGTAGTACCCTAAATTACGACCTGCGTTCTGACCCCCCTGGACTTCTATTCCTGGAAAAGCCCTATGTGAAATTCGACCGAAAATGCAAAAATATACATCATATTTACCACAGTGTAATAATTCCTTTCCGGTTTTCTGTTTTCGGCATCACCTTCATCATGGTCATCATGATCAGCATATTGGTCATCCTTAAAATAAAAAAAAATCTGCAATTTTACTCATATGGATATGTGCTATTTCAAACATACATATTGTCAAGATCGATCATCAGTGGCTTACACAAAATATGGCACCATAACCCCTTCTGATCATAATATCTAAATAGAGTAAACACCTTTTGTGTTAAATCACAAAGTAAGGGAGATTGACTTATTATAGCGTACAGACCCAGTCTGTGCCTTTAGGCACTAGCCCGAAGCCCGGGACTAGTAAAAAAATCATTCGGGCTAGTGAAAATTGACAGAATTTTTGTTAACATAAAGCGGAAACTTTTGGTCCTAGACGTTCAGGCTAGTAGCTAAAAAAGTTTTTGGCACACTGACTGCAGACCCATCGAAACTTGTGTTTGACCAACAGGACATTCTGTCAGACATCTAAAATTTTTTGTCTGACCGATTCTTAAACTGTCAGACCTTTCCTATTTGTTAAGAAAAATTTGCTCAAATCTTCCAGACATTCGGTCAGACGCCTTTAAAATTTTGTCGGACCGAACAGATTTTTGTCTATCAGGTCAGACGGTCTGACACATTTCGATGGGTCTGGCTTTACCTAAGATGTCAAAATTTGTTGGGCATGCATGTTACAATTTAATTTTGATGTATGGTGTTGCTTGCACTGCTTTAAATGATTGACAAATTCCATGTTTTGATATGGGAAACACCAAAAACACCAAAAATCAACTTGATGACAAAATAAATCTCCGTTGCCTTGTTTTTACTAAATGTAAATGTACACGTTTACCTGTATGGATGAATTGAAGCCTGAACTGAATGATGTATCTAGAGTCCTGTGGCTGGGTGAATATAGTGCCTCTGGTCTCGGCGTCATGTTTAAAGGCTCAAAAGCTGGTCTCCCTGCGTAGCTATTCATCTGAAAATAGTTTTATTTATCAGTTTATCATGCTATCTAAATCTGCACATTTTATTTATACATGATATTGTTAGAAGGGTGATCAAAATATATAGAAAGTATATATATGAGGCCCAGGAAGCAAAGAATGACTGCAACTTTCTATTAAACTTTCCTATCACAAAATTTACTTGCATGCCTGAAAATGATTTTCACTTGTCCCAAGTAGTGTTTTAATATACCATTCTCTTGGTGGCTTAAAACAACACACAGCGAATCCGGCAAACTAGGAATTAATTTTGCGTGGCCTAAGACTTTTCTTAAAATTCTAGGACTCATTGAACCAACTGACAAATTTTGAGATACCTTTGGAAAATTTTTTTTGTTTTACTAATATAATATATGTTTATACCTGTGTGAAAGGACCAATGGCATTTTGTGAATATTGATGAGACATTGGACTGATTGGTATCGGCCTTTGATTACAGTTCTGCATCTGAAACTAGAAAGTGTGTCCTGATTGTTATTTAAGTTTACCTGATACCTAGTATCATTGTAACCCCTATATTAGCTATGGATATTGTATTTACTGACCACGTATGAATGCCATACAATGTGTAGTACCTGAAAATGGACCTAAACCAAAGAACTTTATATAATAGCAGAGTTGCTTAAATAGAAAATGCAGGTAAGGTGACTTAATTCATAGTGAATCCTGTTGTACTAACTAGGATCTATCTACTGACCATGTATCAATGCCATACCATGTGTGGTTCCTGAGAAAAAGACCTAAATCAAAGAACTTAACCAAGACCGGGAGGGACGTACGCAGGGGTAAAAATAAGAATCCTTTTTATACTTGCCAAGCGGGCAAGTTTTTGTTTATTTCTACTTGCCCTCTATAATAGTTACTGGGCCCTCTACAAATGGTATATTGCAGTTGTCCTTCTCAGAATTTACTTGCCTCGGGCAAGCTGGAGTCTGATTATTTCTATCCCTGATACGTCCTTTTCAGGATGTCAAAGAGGTATTGACCTGGTGTTACTAAATTTGGAAACATCAGGTCTATACGACTTTACTGAACATCATGTGACTTTATTTTGATCAATCAACAATTGTAAATAATACCATAAATTGGGATATTTTGGGGTCTGGCTATTTTGTTGCTTTTCCCTCATGATAAGCCTGGTGTGTACGATTTTGGTGGTTGCTCAGTATGCCCATTGACAATTCTATCAGCCATCATTTTTGGGGTGTTTAAAAAAATGGTTTGCCGTTTATAATTTTGAATTTGCTGATGTGCATGGGTAAGAGGTTAAGTGAATTATGAATATTTTTGAAAACTAGATGGAGCCTTCCAGGGAAGACATATGTCGCCTGCGTTCTAAGTATTCGAGAAACAGCGAAGTAGATGAGCGACGGCCATAGAAACGGTATACACATTGTAGTGCTGTATGATAAAGCCTTCAGCAAAATATCAAGGTTCTACAGAATAAGTGCATGTAGTTGCTGAGAAAATTGTGACAAAATTTTGTATATGTCCTCTAATGTGTAAAATCGCTAAGTTTTCGGTAAACAGGAAGTAGATGAGCGACGGCCATAACAATGGTATACACGCTGTAGTACTATATGACAAAGCATTCAGCAAAATATCAAGGCTCTACTGCATGTGGTTGCCGAGAAAACTGCGATGGAAAAGTGTGACGATTACATAGGATAACGGATAGTGCCAAAGTGACCCCTATATGCCGCTTCTGCGTGAACTCAGGCGACATAATAAATCAGGGTTAGATACGAACACTGGTCCTGTGAATTTTGAATTTGTGCTCCTTTTGGTCAGTAAAATTCAGAGTTTTATTACTAGACTAGACTGAAATTGCACCCCACTCAAGTGTTACAAATTTAAAATTTTGCCATAAACGATAAATGTTAAAAAAATCACTATTAAAGTGGGTAAACAGGAAGAATAGGCTATCCAGAACTATTTGGCGAAAAAAAGGGATAATTTTAGGTCTACATTAGGCCACTATTAAAAAAATGTATGTTTCCCCACACCCCTACCCACATTGTTGTAAGTGGGTAGGTAGGTAGGTGTTTTTTTTTTTTTTTTTTTATATCTTGAAAAATTTTTTTAATACCCAACAGAGCAAAACAAATCAATCATGTGTATGTCTGGCACATATAACTATTTGTAGCAACTTTAATGTAAGTGTTAGAATGTCTAAATGTTCGTAGCTCTCAGTGTCAGGTGTCAACTTGACATTAATTTCATCTGTTTTATTTGAGTTTGTATCTCAGAATTGTTCATGACTGTGATGTTTTCCCTCTCAGTGAATACTAGTAGCAAACTGTTTTAAATATATATGCATGTACTGTAGTTGTTTAACCTGAAGAATATTCCATCAAATAATTTACCCTCTGACAGCACAGGACTCTGTATTTTGCTTCTGACATTGAGGAAATCACCAATATTAATAAAATTATTAGAATGAACTTTTATTTGAGCTAAAAGATAGCAAACTAAACTAAATACGCATTAGTCTTAATAGATACCAAGTGATTTTTTAGTCCCGAGTAATGAGGGGTAGATTCTTTGCTGGAATAGCCTTGACACTTATTTATCAATACATTGGACAGATTTTAATGCTTTAATAAATTTTGAATAAAACAAATGACTAGATTGGAAACAAATTAATAGAAATGAAACAAATGTCAGACGTGTGTTTTCTCTGCAAAGTATATGTTCCTTTAGGATAAGGGGGACTAGTCAAATTCTTTGCAGTTTTTAAATTTTTCACATACGTGGTCGGCCCATAAAATGGGGATCCGGCGACCATCACGTCTATAAAAAAGGAGCTGCAAAATTTAAAGGGTTCAATGGGAAGCTGTGGTCAGGAGGGAGGTAACAAGCTGCTTGATTTGGGGAAGCGGTGGTCAGGAGGGAGGTAACAAGCTGCATGATTTGAAGCTGTAAAAGTCTGTTCAAGACAACATTTTTCACCCTTCCGTCCGAATATTTTATTGAAATATCTGAAAACATTGTTGTTTTTGTATTATTCTTTTTCTCAGTAATTAGCAGTAAGAAAACTGAAAAGTTTTTATCCATTATTCTTTTTATAATTTTACTTTATGAATCCATGCATGTCATGCAGGTATACAAAGTAAACATGCATAATTCCTACGAGTGTGGCATTGATTTTTGTTGTCCTTGCTCAGACTGGAAAGGTTTCAGCGTAGAAATTTGTTTCTTCAATTAATTTAATGAAATTTCACCAATAATTAACGAAAAAAAATCAATAATCTCCAGATTTTCTCCCAAATCAAAATTTTAATAAAATTTCTTCTCAGCGTCGAAAGCAAGAACACGTGTATGAAGGTTTCCACATATCCATGTATCCTGAAACGGCGCGATTTGTTCATCATTTTCCGAATCATCTTCATCAAAATCTAAATATTCTTTTTCAGAATCATCCTCAAGAAACATTTTTTTTACAAAATCTCGATTTTTCAGGGTAAAACTTTTCTAAAAACGTGTCGCCGTCCGCAACCTTCGTCTACTTCAATTGTTTCAAACTCGATGTAAACAAACTACGAGGTCAACATTTGTCATCAAAATAATTTTAGAATAGGATGTTGGAATTGACCAATAAAGACTGTTTTCCATAGGTAAATCCTTTTTCTGACGTAATATCAACTAAATATAAATATATCTGCCTGATTTCATTGGCTAGAACTGGAAAAGTCTACCTAATATAGAAAGTCGATATAGTGACGACCTGCATTGAACGGAACTACCGGAAGTGCTCAATATATCGACGACCGGCAGTACAATAAAGTTGTTTTGGCAATCACTATATCGACGTCCTGCAGTACTAGGGTTAAAAAAAAAAAAATTTGAACTCAGAACTCAAAAAAATTTTTTGAGTCGGCGGCTATTTTCTCAGTCGGTCGGGGCGTGGGGAAACAAACTTAATTTTAATTTTGGCCTTATAGATAAAGATTTACTTACTTGTTGTTGGAGTTGTTGATTAAGGTAGTCCAGTCTGTTGGTTATGCTCTAGAAATAGATATGAAGTGGTTTAGGAGGATTTGCACATAGAGGCAACCTTTTGAATTGAATTGATGAAAAGTAAAAGTCAAATTATCTCCCTTAAATGATATTGGAGAGGAATTTTTTTTCCTTCATGCACATCTCCATATTAAGTCCTTCCTTTGTGCAAAGTTTGATCAAAATCCTTGAAGCGGTTTAGAAGAAGTTGACCTCAAAAGCAGACAGACAGGGTGATTCCTATATTACCCCCCCCCCCCCCCCCCCAAAAAAAAAAAACCAAAAAAAACCCCCAAAGTTTTAAAACCCCCATTTCTTTATATGCAAAAAGTAACTCAAAAACATGTACAAAATTAATGCAAATTTAAAGGGAGCTTTCTTCCATCTGATCAATATATTAACAATTGAACAAAGTGGGTTAAAGTGATTTGGAGTTATTATATGAAGTGTTGACAATTGACAGACGGTGGTATACCATAATACTTCCGGTCAAAATTGACGGGTGTATAAAAAGGAGGAAAATTAGGCCAATTGATAGCTGTCTTTAGGAAATTATGTTCTGTGACATCCACATACCTGCTGCTGGTTATATAGCCAGATGCAATTTTCCTTTACATCATTTATTGTGGCCCATAGCTTCATGTTATCTGTAGTTCTTGAGATGTCTGGTAGTCATTAACGTTGTCTGCATTAATTAGATATAGGCTTTCTGATACCATCTCAGCAGTATTCATTCCACTGAAAAATTCTAGTATGGTAAAGTTCAGATCACTCAAACATCAAACGAGCATATGGAATATAGGACATTTTGTTTTTGAGACCGACTTTATCACGGCAAGTATAAGGCGAGGCCCATGAGGGCAAACTTGATACATTAAGCTGTGATAATTGTTAAATTCGGTCAAAAAAACAAAATGTCTTATATTCCATATTTCAAATATTAAACAATACCCGAGTTCAAGTTCGTTGCAACTAGGCTAAAACAGATTTTGACTAAAAAAAGAGACTCTCAAAGAGCCTGATTCGCTTACTTGGAACATCATAGCCTTTAAATAGGATTGCATGCTTCACTGTTAAACAACCAAAATGTTCTTAAAATCTGAGTTAATTGAAAATTTGGATGGAAAATTATATGCGGAAATTTTTTTTATCACCATTAATCTCAGGTTACCATGTTTCCTGAAAAAAAAAAAATATTGGTTGGTGACGCAGGTAAAAAGTATGGAAAACTGTTTGTGGGGGAAGGAATGACAAGGGTTGAACTAATTACTAAATGCCCTGACCACTTTGTGGCAGGGGCGTAAAATGTTGAGCATAAATATGAACTTACTGTTTGCTGTTTTCTTCTTTACTTTTTACATTTGCCTCTTCATGTTTTGCTACTTCTTCAACATTTGCCTCTTCATGTTTTTCTACTTCTTCATGTTTTGCTACTTCTTCATGTTTTTCTACTTCTTCATGTTTTGCTACCTCTTCACATTTAGCATTTTGTTTTTTTAAAATTAGATCCATTTCAAACAGTTGCAGCCTATTTGCTGCGGCTTTCAAATCCAGCTAAATAACAAAGTTGACGGGACATAAAAACAAGAAAATGTGTCTCGAAGACGCTGATGCCCTGCCCGGCACATATTTGACAGAACATCCCCATTTTCACACAGATGTATAGTCCATGTCATGATAAATTAGTGTACAAAATTTCATGAAGATCCAGCATTTGGTTAAAGCATTGTCCAGCTTAAGAGAGCAAAAATGAAACGTTTGCCTCATTCTTAAGACATTAATAATGTTGTCAGATGGTTCAATGTTGAAATACAAAACTCACTGTTTCAGTGACCTAATTTTGCCTTGATACTGACCCGGGATACTGACCTACTAATAAATTGTGAGTCTTCCATGGAAGACGTGTGTCGCCTGCATTGCCTTTGTCAGTTGCATTAATATCTAGGCCAAAAAAAATAATAAGTGTGTTTCCAGTCACCCTACCTACCTGGAAAAAAATGTGCCTACCTGAAACATTTTTTCACCTCAAAAAATCAATTTTCAAATTTTTCTAAGTTGAAAGCAAAAAATTGACCAGATTTCACCGTAATGGTCTTCCTACTTTATTTGTTTGTCAAATCCAGAGAAATATGAGTAATATAAATACAAAGATGGCTGCATTCTCTGTCATTTCCTTTAAAATAACATCACAAGAATGGAAAAAATGTTTTGATAAAATAAAAACTTTCTCCTACCTACAACCTGGTTTCAAAATTCTAAGGTGATAGGAAACACACATATCATTTTTTATGGCCCTATTCAAAAATACCCTAAGTCGCTAAACAGAAAGTAAACATGTGCAGACCCAAAATCACATCCCACGAAATGGACCCATACTGAAGCTGCATACCAAATTTCAAGAACCTGTGATTTGTAGTTACTGAGAAAAATGTTACCAAAAAAAAGTGTGACGGACGACAACGCCGACGCCTAAAGTAATCCCTATATGTCGCCCAACACTCTGTGTGCAGGCAACACAAAAAGAACGCAAGACGACTAAAGTGATCCCTATATGTCACCTTACACTCTGTGTGCAGGTGACACAAAAAAAACCTATCAATCATACCATGTATATAGTTGCTGATATATGACAGTGATTGAATTTCGGAAAAAATCTCACTAGCTAAATTTAGCTAGTAAAGAAAAAATTCACTTGCTAAATCTGGTTTCGTAACAATGGTTCTTATATAAACCAATTATACTTAGAGAAAATCCACTAGCAAATTTTAAATCTAAGTTTTCCTTTTTTAGAAATTTTATTTGCTCAGGTTTTATATATGAACAGTGTATCTATAGGACTTCCGAGTTTCAGTGCCATCAGCACTTTGATTACTGATAAACAAGCTTTCATAGTCCATTTTCATCAATAATTAAAGCAATATTAGCCAAAAAAGCATTTTGACCCCTGTGGTCTATTTATAGTAACAGTCATCTTTGTCGACTGATCAAAAATCCCCAAAAAGGTTCAGTGCAGGATACCCTAAGGAACATTCAAGCAAAGTTTGGTTTCAATCGGTTAAGTAGTTTCAGAGAAGAAGATTTTTGAAAATATAACATCAAAATTGCAAAAAAAAATCGTCGAAAAGGGCAATAACTCCTGTATCAGTTAACAGATTTTATATAACCCTATTTTCACTATGTGAAATTCGGCCAAAAATTTATAAAATTTGCCCAATAAACAATATGCACATTTTTTTTTCTAAAATGCTGGAAATTTTTGTTGTTGCAAAAACATATCATCGATCATATAAATACCTCTTGCTTTTTGAAAAGAGCTTTTGAATTTCCTTTCTTTTCTGGTTTCTTTTCCGTTTTTTTTTCTGGTTTCTTTTCAGATTTTTTTTCTGGATTCTTTTCTGGTTTCTTTTCTGATTTTTTTTCTGGATTCTTTTCTGATTTTTTTTCTGGATTCTTTTCTGGTTTCTTTTCTGATTTTTTTTCTGGTTTCTTTTCTGATTTTTTTTCTGGATTCTTTTCTGGTTTCTTCTTCTTTTTATCAATTTCTGTTTCATCTGAGAGAAAAAAAATCATGATTCTGGATATGTATATGATTGTCAATGGATGATGAGGAGCTGTTCAGCAAAAGATAATTTATTATCCACTCAAAGACGGAAGTCAATTAATTTTTTGTTTTGTTTTGTTTGTTTGTTTTTGTTTTTTATGCCCCGATCACAAAAGTGAAAGGGGCATATAGATTTACCCTTGTCCGTCCGTATGTAGCGTACGTATGTACGTCCCGATCTTGGTGAAGTTCTTTGGCTTAGGTCCATTTCTCAGGAACTATACATGGTATGGCAATGATACTTGGTCAGTATTAAAACAAAATTGTTTCTTCATGGAGAAAATATAAATATTAAAACAAAGAATTGCTCGACGTATCGGAGGCACAACCTCCTTCTTCTGGTGCCATACAAGATTGTCAAGAGATATACAACCTCCTTCTTCTGGTACCATACAAGATTGTCAAGAGATATCTCTTGACAATCTTGTTTGGCACCAGAAGGAGGTTGTGCCTCCGATATGTCGTATCTCTTGACAATCTTGTTTGGCACCAGAAGAAGGAGATTGTGCCTCCGATACGTCATGCAATTCTTTGTTTTAATACTTGGTCAGTAGATAGATATTAGTTAGTACAACAGGGTTCACTATGAATTAGGTCACCTTGACCTACATTTTCTGCTTGAGCGACTCTGTTAAGTTCTTTGGTTTAGGACTATTTCTGAGGTACTACACATCAATATTAATAGCTAATATAGCAGTAAGATCAAATTTTCATTTCATTTTTTTGAAAATGGTAAAAAAATTAAATGACCAGGCACCGAAAAACTGACCCAGCCGGGGAAACATTCTCCTTACCTATAGCAGTCTTTGGGTCTTTTAGGTAAGCCTCTAAGGTTTCTGTGAGATCGTTTCTTTCCTCTGAAAAAAATTGGAAAAAAATATAATATTAGATAATTGACAAAATTCCGGCCATCTTTGCTGTTCCATCAATTCTAACTACATCATTTGCATATTTGAATCCCATTTATGTAACAAGAATTTTGAGAAAAGCATGCAATTGTTCAAAACCAGAAATTGGAAACACATGGTTTTTTATCCGTAGGCAAAAATTGCAATGGTATTGTCGACCAATCAAAAACCTAAACCAAAATTGCACGCGCTTTGTGGGAGTGGTTTCAAACCAAATACACATGTGTTAAAAATAATCTATCGTAGAGTAGAACACTGAATTGTTCGTATAGCGAGTGTAGGACGCTATATTAGAAAAGGGAATAATCATGCCAAGTTTCATGTGTAAACTCACATAGGTAAATAAAGAGCTGCGCCATGAGCACATGATACGCCCGTCGGCCAATGTTCATGAATGTTAACTTTTACTAAAATTTTATTACAACTGGTAAAAGCGTTTTATAGTAAGAAAGCGAAAACTGAAAAACACCCTCCTTTTTACGAAAAAGTGCCAAAAATCGAAAATTTGAAATCGAAATTTAAAACAAAACGTAAGAGAGCTTATAATCATGGTTACAAAGAATATCCTAAAGTTTTGTGTCATTTGCGGAAAGCGTTTTTTCAAAAATTTGAAATCGAAATTTAAAACAAAACAAAAGGGAGCTTATTACCATTGATACAAAGAATATCCTAAAGTTTCATGTCATTTGCTGAAAGCGTTTTTCCGTAAGAGCGCGAAAACGGAAAAACCACCCCCCTTTTTTATGAAAAAATGCAAAAAAATCGAAAATTTGAAATCGAAATTTAAAACAAAACGAAAGGGAGCATATTACCATGGATACAAAGAACATCCTAAAGTTTGTGTCATTTGCTGAAAGCGTTTTTCTGTTAGAGCGCGAAAACGAAAAAAAAACCACACCTTTTTTTGAATGCAAAAAGTCCAATAACTCAAAAACTAAATGTTCAAAATTAATGCAAATTTAAAGGGAGCTTTCTTCCATCATTATAAACAATTGACCAAAGTTGCATTAAAAAAGCTTGAAGCGTTTTGGAGTTATTGTACGAAGTGTTGAGGACAGACGGACGGACAGCGGTATACCATACGTTCTGTCAAAATTGATGGGCGTATAAAAATAAAAGTTTATAGAGTGGAAACATTTTGTGACGGACGGGATGGATGGACAAGCCAATGGTTGGCGGGGCCCTACATAAACATGATAAATACTCCAAAAATAAATCATGAAAAAAAATGTTAAAATCACCTATATTGTCAAATTTCTTTCCTGAAGGACTGATCCTTGTCAAACCAGTAAGAAACATAAAATTAATTATACTGTAAAAGAAAATGCTTACCCCCGGTATCCATGATGCGGTACCTCCATTCCCCGCGTCCGGGGAATGTAGCGTATCCCTCGTCCCCTCTTTGGTATTCATTCCACGGTTTTTTTTGGAGTAACAACATATTTGAGATGGTGAATAGACATCTTGTTTCCGTCACCGGGCCATAGCATTATGGCGTATTTGACTTGTGTCATAATTTTCTGTCTGCTCTTTGGCGCTGGAAATTCGTCTGCTAAAATGGCGCTCAGTAACACGTGATAAATCTTTAGCCTCTTTCTGACATTTATCGAATCGAAAATAGAAACGACGAAAATACTATTGCGTAAATGACAATGTAATCAAACGAATAATTAGAGCTAAAAAACGGATTGTTGGGCTTGAAATTTCTCATCATTTCTTTGCTGAACTGAAATATCCAGAAATTTAAAAACAAATCGGATTCTCGCTTTTCGTTTTTTCTTCCGTTTTGAAATTTATACCGTTACTGTGACTTCCGGATCCGGCGCAACATTTACTCTGTGTATTGACGAAGAAAAACAGATGTCCCACGAAGTATTGGATCATTTTTGGATGGTAAACAGCATGTTGTAAGGCACAGACCATTTTCTTCTCGGGGGGGGGGGGGGGGGGGGGGGGGGGGGGGGGGGGGCTCGGATTTTTTATATTGAGTTAGTATTTTTTTAAGTTGCAGCCAAGTCTTGAAGGTTGAAATTTTTATTTGAAAATCTACTGTACATTGTTAAGTTATGGAGAAAATACCGAATGATATTTTTTGTTGTGTCCATGGCTAAGTATTTTTTTTGGGTTAAAATTTGGAATTAAAAATAGGTAGGACAGGGAAACCATAACCAAATGATTATTTTTTTTAGTCCCACATGCCACATACTTGGATTTACAGGTGAAAAAATATGATCTGTTTCCATAAATTTAGAAATACTCAGTCAGCCTGAATGTTAATGTTTATAATTTGAAAAATGACATAATCAAATAATAAATACAATAGGTACGGGTGTTAGTAACATATAGGAATACTAGTGAAATCCCCACCTGGTAAAATCTGTACCTGGTGAAATCGGCACTTGCTGTAGTTATTTTGGCACCTGGTGAAATCGGCACTTGGTAAAATTGGCACCCAGTTATTTTCCAACTATTGTCATGTACACTTGTATAGAGCGTATTTGCATTGTGTATTGTAGACATTTGTTTGATATTATGCCAGACTATATTGTCTTTGTCTTAAATGCATTGAGTGCATCATGCAGTGTATGTTTTGCTCATCGTTGGAGGCTGCATAGATATTTTGTTTTTGTGGGTTTTTTGTTTTTAAATTATTGTGTTCTTTTTACTTATGGGTTGTTGTCTCGTTGACATTTGCCTCATATCTCTTTTCATTTCTATGTAGACGTGTGAAATTTATTCCAGAGAGAGCCCGGAATCAAGAAAAATAAAAATATATATATTTATAGTATGAACAAGCGTTTTCTTCCCTGTAATGATGAGACAGAAGTTGTTGAAATGGTCATATGCAAAACTTTTCTATTTAGTTATTATGGAAACATTCTTCATAGGTTCATATCTATCTAATCAGGTAAGAATGAAAGAAGTTTTCCACATATTTTTAATTTTTTTTTATCATGTCTCAAGATACAAACTTAGCTTGGAAACTGGCTCGAAAGTCGATAACCCTGTTTTAAATTTACCGCCAAATTCAAAGAACCCCTTTTACATCAAACATATTATCATAGAAGAGTTTTAATGTTTTTCAATCGAATCTTTCATTTCAATCAAAATTCAATCAAGTTTGATTGAAGTTGTAATGATTAACTGCAATACAAAATAAAACCAAGTGCTGATTTCACCAGGTCCCGATTTCACTATTTTTGAAAGTGCCGATTTCACCAGGTGCCGATTTCACTTGATACCACATATAGAATGTATATAATATATTTTGTATTTATGTAAACATTTTATCTTTACAGACAATGAATGAAGAAGAACTGGCATCCTGTGAACTTTTGGATAATAAATGGAAATGTCCACAATGTTTTAAAATTCTAAGCCGCAGACAGACCCTGCAGTCTCATCTGTCAAACTTTCATCAAATTCAAGGTATGCTGCATTTCCCAAGATCCATTCTTTTTTTCTCCCACGCAATAAAATTGCGAAGGGCATTAAGATTCACCGATGTCCGTACGTACGTCCCGAAAACTTTCGTAACGCTTTTCTCAGTTTCTATGCATCAGATTGATTTGATATTTGGTATGTAGCTTTGTGGTGGTGAGTTGTACAGTGTTAAACGTTTTTTGGCAATCAACAAACTACTTCCTGTTTGCCGATACTTTGAAATGTTAAAAAAATTTTAACACTTTTCTCGGCTTTTATGCATTGGATTGATTTGATATTTGGTATGTAGCTTTGTGGTTTTGAGTTGTACAGTGTAAGCGCTTTTCGGCGCGATCAACAAACTACTTCCTGTTTGCCGATACTTTAAATTGTAAAATTTTCGTGACACTTTTCTCAGCTTTTATGCATCAATTTGATTTGATATTTGGTATGTAGCTTTATGGTGGTGAGTTGTATCGTGTACGCCCTTTTCGGCGTGTTCGACAAAGTACTTCCTGTTTTTCGATATTTTGAAATGTTTAAATTTTCGTAACACTTTTCTCAGCCTCTATGCATCAAATACATTTGATATTTGGTATGTAGCTTTGTAGTGGTGAGTTGTACTGTGTACACGGTTTCTGGCACGATCAAATAACTACTTCCTGTTTGCCAATACTTTGAAATTTTAGAATTTCCGAAACACTTTTACAATAAATGTAATTGTAAGTCCACCATGATATGCATGTGTCAAACACCCATCTTCAGTCCACATCAGCCTTCAATGTACAGGGTTCGACTTGCGCAGGCATTTGTGTCCCTCTCTCCACACTCTGTCTTTATTTTCAATTGATCAAACTACACCGTCATTTTGATTTGACAAATTTTATGGGAGTTATGGGACTTTGTTGATTTTTTACATGCAACACTATAGAAACATTTTGTGGACACAACTCCTCACAGACCTTTAAATTTATTTGGTTCAAATTTTGTAGGATTGCAGTGTTAGAAATAACTTTTTATCAAATATTGCCTGGCAGGCAAGTTCTGGTTGATTTTAACTTGCCCTGTTGTCGATGAAATATGTGTCCATGTTTTCTCATTTACAAAATTTCAATATTTTCAGTTGCCATTAGGGCAAGTTACCTCAGAGATCAATTTCCCCCTGTCATTTTCAAGTATAAAGGGCAACCGGGCAACCACTTATTTCTAAACTGGATTGTTAGTCATCATATGTAGTTGATTATATAACACCACCATTTTGATTTGACTAATTTTACAGGAGTTATGAGACTTTGTGCTTCATCTTTGGACATATGGCGGACATATGGCTATGTGTAGCAATCTTGTTGATTATACATAACTATTTTGCATTTGTTAAATACTATCTGTGTGTCCATAGTTGTCCCCCAAGATACAGGGTTCACCACGATAAGCTTGGCCGGGAAGGTCTGATTTAATGAGTTTTTTTTTCTTTCAGCTGGCCCCCTCAAAAGAAGTATAAATTATATGAAGTAGATGACACAATACCTATGCCGAAGACAACAAAGATTAGACATATGAACACAAGGTTTGTATCACAATATATGAGAAAATAAATTTTGTCATTGCTCATTTGTATATATAGAAAATAAAGGCATATCGAGTAAACGTGCATATGACTGAGCATACATATTATGATTGAACAGGACTTTGCCCTACAGTAATCAGTCTGTCTGTGCATTAGTAACAAAATCATGTCCAGGCTGTAATTTTTTATACCCCCACTCAACGAGTAGGGGTATATTTGAACACCCTTTTATGTCTGTCATTTGGTTCGTCCATCATTCCATCCGTCCTTAGGTTGATTTCCAATTTGGTATGCAGCTTCATATATATTGACCTTACATTGTAAGGGATTTTTGGCAATATGAATTTTTCAGTACCGGTATATGTAAATGCTAACATGGTTCCCTTTGATCTCAAGGCTTTAAAATTTGGTATGAAGCTTCATATATATCATATGTTGTATGCGATTTTTGTTGCTCTCCGGGACCCAGAAATGCGGTCTTCTCTGTACATGTTGTAATAGAAGGCGTGGGTATTACAGATTTCTTGATTTATATTTATGTCGCCCCGAACGTAGTATCGGGACGATATATTGTTATTCTTCCGTTTCTTTGTTATTATTATTCTTTCTTTCTTTCTTTCTTTCCAATGATTTTTGTCCGGCTTAGTTCTCGGAGATGCCTGGATAGAATTGAATGAAACTTGGCAGAAAGTAAGATCACTATGTGAAGATGTGCAATCAATACTTTTTTTTTCGAAATGGCCGCCATTTTCAAGATGGCCGCCATTCAAAGATCGGTACCCTCCGAAAATTTAAAACGTTTATATCTCAAAAACTGTACCATAGAATTTCATTAAACTTCGTATGTTTGTAAAGTACAATTAGAAGAACAAACTGATGAAAAAAAATGGCGATCGGTTGGAGACGTTTGGCGGCCATTTTGAAAAATGATGTTAAAATGGCGAAAAACTTAACATGGATAGAATTGAATGAAACTTGGCAGAAAGTAAGATCACTATGTGAAGGTGTGCAATCAATACTTTTTTTTTCGAAATGGCCGCCATTTTCAAGATGGCTGCCAGGGGCGACATCTGCTATTGCTCGCAATTGCAATTCTAGTTTGTTTTTGTTTTTTGTTTCAGTTGTGGTCAGTCTGATGATGTAGATGGATATTTACAATATTCTGATAACTGCCATGAAGAAATGCACCAAGACAATAATCATGATAGTTTACCATCTATTTTGGATGGAATTCTTTACGACAATTATGATAACATAGATATGGATATTTATGGCACGCCGTATTTATATTTATTCAACGTTCAAGATATCTCATATACTTTATAAGATATCTCATAAACTTTATAAGATATCTTATAAAGTTTATAAGATATCTTATAAAGTTTATAAGATATCTTATATAATTTATAAGATATCTTATATATTTTATGAGATATCTTATAAAGAAAAGTTTATAAGATATCTCATAAACTTTATAAGATATCTTATAAACTTTATAAGATATCTTATAAAGTTTATGAGATATCTTATATACTTTATAAGATATCTTATAAACTTTTCTTTATAAGATATCTCATAAAATATATAAGATATCTTATAAAGTTTATAAGATATCTTATATAATTTATAAGATATCTTATATAATTTATAAGATATCTTATAAAAGAAAGTTTATAAGATATCTCATAAAGTTTATAAGATATCTCATAAACTTTATGAGATATCTAATATAAATTTCATATCTTCAGTAGTTTTATAACAAAAAAGGATCCCTAAATATTAGGACCGCAGAAAATTGATCATGTGATCTTTGCATTGGGCAAAATGGATGACGAGAAAGCGCGATTGTTGAATTCTATTCGTGTAGCAATAGAAAATGCCTCAAGATATTTGACAACAGGTGACCAAAAACCAGATATAGTGCTCCAGCAGCTGAAGCGGTCAAGCGGCACTTTAAAAGTGCTTAGGGACCTGTATGAGTTGGGAGATGTTGATAAAGCCGAGCTTGAATATTCGTTATCCGAACTCCAAACAGAGATTGAAGACAGAATTTCAAAATCAAAGGAAGAAGTTAAATTCAAAGCCCAGCGTCTTAAAAATGGTACGGTAACCCTAGTAGAGTAAGATGATACCTGGGGGTCACCCCTCACATAACGTAAGAGTACCCAATTTCGGCAGGGTACCCAAATTCGGCACTTTCAATAAAATGGTTAGAAACTGTCTTCTATCACGAGCATAACGTCCAGGAATGAATTCTTAGATTATTGGCGTCCATTACTACAAAATAAACAGATAGATTTCGAACAAAAAGTTTTTGTTCTATCTTTGGTGGTCTGTCGAAGTTGGTAAGTCTGTGAAAAAACAATTGCCCTGAAAATAGCACAGCTTGCGACAGTGCTGTATAGTTTCTGTGCAAAACCCCAAAATAAACACACATTCCATTCAACACAGGAAGATGGCAGGGCTTCAGCAAAATTTCAACATCAACTAAATAGCAAACCAACAAGCCGAAAATATCCCGCTTATGGTTCTGGTCCGGTCCGTGTCTTGTATTAGATAGTGAATCTCTTCATGGCGGACGTGGGAGAGAGCACCCTGTGTTTATTTCAAAGAAGCCGATTTGGATTGTTATTTGTATCCATTTATAAGATGTTTTGAGTGATTTTTTGAAGAGAAATTGCTTGTTATGATCCTCAAATATCGATAATTGTCCAAGTATGTTTTCTAAGACGAGTGGCCCTTCATTTTTTTCTGTAATATTGTCGAGTGCCGAAATTGGGTACCCGAGTCATCAATACCATTGACGAAAACAAGCACAATTTGAATGTTTATCACACTGATACGAGACCCTGCTATTAAATTCAGTATAGGTGAAAAACATTGTTCAGTACTGGACTTGTTTTCTGCATACTTTCAGTTCTGCCATTTTAACAGTGATAAAATTACCAACCAAAACATTAAAATCTTCACCGAAATTGGGTACTCTTACGTTACACCTATCAACACTTTTGGATTTTTGGTTAGATTATCCCAAATCTGGTAACAGTCCTGGAAAACCTACAAATTGGTAAACGTTTACGAATTTGTAAACTGTTTACAAATTTGTAAACTTTGATGTTTACAAATTCGTAAACATAACAAAATAACTCAAGGCAGATTTAAAAAAATTAACATTGAGGCCTGTGGGAAACTTTTTTTTTCAAAAATAGATTTTTGAAAAGCACAGTAAAATGTTTCCCTTTTTGGTCCAAATTAAGTTTTTTGTTATCCATTTAATGCCAATATATTTATTAAAATGCCGAAATTTTATTATATGCCAATGTTTACGTCAGACATGGGGTAATCGCAATCAGCTGTAATCGATTACATTTTTTCATGTAATCGAATGTAATCTGTAATCGCACATTTTTTTCAATTACATGTAATCGTAATCGTAATCGATTACATTGAATTTACCCTGTAATCATGATTACATTTAGATTACTTTATGATTACATTTGAATTTTTTTTTATAAATGCCTCTATTTTTTTTTCAATTGTTGTTTATTTTTATTTATTTTAGCTTTTTCAAATTTATTTAAGTTAAATAACATGTAAGATTAATGGAAGGCATTGAGAAATCTATCTTAAATTGTATTTAATTTTGAATTAGTGTATCAACACTAGTAAGATGAATTCAGGTTACTTAATGTTTTATATTTTTTATATATAAATTTATTATTTCCTTTGTAAAACTTTAAATGCTGTGATCTCCTCTTTTAAATATATTTTAACTAATTTCTTTTTTAAAGATAAATTGATCAATGTTTTTACTAACTATCCTTTTTTATAATTTTGAATTCTTAATACAATATTTTTTTCTTTTGTCAGGAATATTTAAGGACGTTATAAAAGATGTGTTTGTAAATATTTTATTCATGTACATATATTTTAATGTGTTCAATTGTAAATATGAGCACAGGTTCCTTTTTAATTAATTCTCCTGTGTTTTACCATTATATATATTTTTTATAATGTTTAAGATGTTGAGACTAATTTATTTGAATGTTTAATAAGTGCAGTCTAAATTGATTTTTAATTGATCATCTCTTGTTGCTATACTTAATTATATTATAGTTTGCCTTTGAATGCATTATATGTACATGTATTATTTAATCAATGAACACACATAAGCTAAATCTTTACCTATTAGCAGTGTCCACTCGGCCCGTGTCCACTTAACATGTCATAGATTTTTATTGCCCCCTAATAAATATGTTAATACAGCATGTGACAGGATGTGGCAGGGTGCGACTTTCTACTTAGTTTGTAAATACAATGTCAAAATAAAAAATAGGTTTTTTAGTGAGCAACAATTAAATTTAAATTGATATATGCTATCACTAAGTATTTCAGACAATAAAAATGAAAAAAAAAATGGTGAAAGACTTGTGCCAAACTGTCTTCTAAAATATATTTAAAAACACTTAAATCCAGTATATGTATGTTACTATCAATTATCAAATCTTTTAAAATGTAAAAATATATTTTGTCCCAAAAAAGTTTTATTTTGGTATTGAATGAGCAATCCTTTTTATAAAATTTACTTCTTTCAGTAGACAGACTAAATAAATGGGAAAGTTAATGTCAGACAGCAATAATTAACGAATCCGTAAACATGAAGGTTGATGAATTCGTAAACAGTTTACTAATTCGCAAACTTTTACGAATTTGTAGGTTTTCCAGGACTGGTAATTTAGGGATGCAGTCACAATAGCCCCTTTAAAGGGTTTTTATACGCCCGTCTTTTAAGACGGGACATATTATGGATATCCATTTGTCCGTCTGTCCATCGTCAACACTTCACACACTGAACTCGAAAACGCTTTCATTGATATTCATGAAACAAGTGAATTGTTTATATCAATTGACGTGAGCTCCTTTTCGATTTTTTTTTAATTTCCGAATTTACTTGATGGAGTTATGGGACTTTATTCATTAAAAAAGGGGGGTTATCTAGGTTTTCCAGTTTTCGCGCTCTAACTTGAAAACGCTTTCATCAATTTTCATGATACTTAAGTGAATTGTTTATATCTATTGACGTGAGCTCACTTTCGATTTTTTTAAATTTCCGAATCTACATGATGGAGTTATGGGACTTTATTCATTAAAAAAAGGGGGGATTTATGTACACAGATGATTGATATGATGGTCTTTAAAGTCTGTGTACTTTTAGTTGAAGATTTGATACATGTACTTTATTCCAGAGTTATTGATTTTATCCATTAAAAAGGTTGGGGGGGTCAAAATGCTGTGCTGTATCATCCAACTGGTGACGAGTGTATCATGCGCTCATGACGCAGCTGTTTATTGATAAAATAGTATTTTTCTTCAATTTTAAAGACTAAAACTTGCTCCACTTGTCAAACAAACATTCGAAGCTTTGCGTTCCATTCAAATCTGGGGTGTTTTGAAATAAATATGTAAACTTTTAAAATTGGTTGTCCATAGGATCAGTACAATGATGATGCATCAATTAACATTTAGGGTAGTTTTTTAAGTTGATATTGAATCAAATCTGAAAATAAAATGATTGTTAGTAAGAACAATATATTGCAACATTTAAATTTAAATTATTTAAAAATCAAAGGTGATTTGATAGAAATATTGCCATTTTTAAATATGGTTGTCTTAAGATTTTCTATGAAAAGAAAAAAGTCCTAATTTTATGAAGTTATTTTTTGATGAAGAATTGTGTAAATCTTAGTACAGGTTTGATTTTTTGTAAGAACAATATATTGGCACATCTAAATTCAAATGATATAAAACTCAAAGTTTGTTTGAAAAAAAGTATAACAGCTTTTAAAGTTGGATGCCTCAGATGTAAGATCCCCAATATTAATGTATCAAAAGCAAAGAAAAGCATTTAACTTCAGGATTTTTTTTATCAAAGAAGAAGATAGAAATCTTAACAAAATATTTTTTTAGTAAGAATGATATAATGCAAAATCAAATTTCAAATGGTATCAAAATCAAAGATAAATTGAAAAAAATATTGCAGTTTTTAAAGGTGGATGTCTAGGATCTCCATAATGCATTGATAGCAATGCAAAAGGTCTCAATTTTAGGAGTACTTTTAAATGAAGAATTGCTTAAATATGAACAAAAAGTAGATTTTTAGTAAGAATAATGTATTGTTGTCAATAAATTTAAGCTATAATTACAATCAAAGATAATTTGAAAAAAATATTGCAGTTTTTAAAGGTGGATGTCTAAGATCTCCATAATACATTGAAAGCAACGAAAAAGGTACTAAATTTTTGGTGAACTTTTTATTGAAGAACTGCTCAAATATGAAAAACACTACATTGTTAGTAAGAATAATATATTGTAATAAATAAATTTAAGTTATATTAAAATCAGAGATAATTTGAAAAAAAATATTGCAGTTTTTAAAGGTGGGTGTCCAAGATCTCCATAAAGCATTGAAAGCAATGAAAAAGGTCCTAAATTTTTGGAGTACTTTTTAATGAAGAATTGCTCAAATATGAAAAAACACTAGATTGTTAGTGAGAATAATATATTGATATAATAGCAAGACATTTTCAGAAATTATGACTTGAATAAAAAAGTCAATGTCCCATGCACATCCAAGGTAAAAAAAACTTCAGGTCCATGGGAATTTTGCTTTAAAAAAGTGCATGTCCCATGGCCATTTGCAACGGTCCCATGCCTTGATAAATTTTGACCAGTCCCTTATACATGAATTCCTACCATATCTGTGTTGAATATACATAAGTATAAAACCAAAGGAAACACATGATTAATTTTTGCATGTCATACACTTTATACTCAAAATTTATGATAGCAAATTTTAACAATTATATTGGTATTGGTGATGCCTGGTTACCTTCTGTTTTTTTCTGCATTGTTGATAAGTCATTCTGGAGTTTTGAGAATTGAATGATAATAAAGAAGCCTGTGTTATCCAATGCTGCAATACTATCATGCTGCAACTTTATATTAAGCACCTACATTTCCAATGAATAAGCGCAGGTGAGGCAGGTCCAGAGCTGACTTTGCTCTTGCATTCAAAGGCTGCTACTCCGACTAAGTTCATTAAAATTGTATTTTTGGTAATTTTTGCCATTTGGACAAGTGACAAGTCAAAACTTGAGATGCGTATGCCTATTTTATAGACAACTTTTGCTCTCAGATTTTCCATGTATGTGAAACTTTTCTCTTTCTTTAACATTCTCTATTGCTATCTACTTTTTTTGCAGGTCAACCTGGAAGGCCACAAGTTATTATTCCAAGAGAACATTTACAAATGTTTCAAGATTTTGGTTATACGGCTCAAAAAATGGCAAGTCATTTTAATTGTTCATCATCATTAGTATACAGAAGGCTGCATGAGGAGGGAATATCACAAAGACAGAAATATTCCAATATATCAGACCATGAATTGGACTCTGATATTGAAAAACTTCACAATCAGCATCCAAACACTGGTTCAACGGTAAGACTTTTTATTACATTGACAGCAGTGAAATACCTTGATTTCCTAGTGAAATAAATACCGATAATTCACATGTGAATTAAATCCTGTAATTTCACTCTAGGAAGTTACGTTACAATAGCCGTCGTCAACGATGTTGCTATACAAGCTTTGACGCATAGTCATATAAAAACAAAATCAATCAAGTTTTCCAAATAACTCTTTGTAGATTTTCGGTATTCGAATTTCAAGAGAAGTTATACTATAAATAATAGTAATGAAAGAAACAGGCTGACAGGAGTCATTATAAATACTGCACACCAATTACCAGCTTAGAACAAGGAATGCTAACAAACATGTACAGAGACAAACATAAACTAAAGTATACATATGGCAAGCCATATTACTATTTATTCTATTTTGAAGATATAAACTTTATAAGATATCTCATTAAAAACAAATAATATAAGATATCTTATTATAAAAAACAAATTATATAAGATATCTTATAAGTTATATAAGATATCTTATAAAGTTTATAAGATATCTTATATAGTTTATAAGATATCTTATAAAGTTTATAAGATATCTTATATAGTTTATAAGATATCTTATAAAGTTTATAAGCTATCTTATATAGTTTAAAAGATATCTTATAAAGTTTATAAGATATCTTATATAGTTTATAAGATATCTTATAAAAAAAACATTATATAAGATATCTTATATAGTTTATAAACTATATAGGATATCTTATAAACTTTATAAGATATCTTATATACTTTATAAGATATCTTATAAACTTTAGAAGATATCTTATATACTTTATAAGATATCTTATATACTTTATAAGATATCTTCTAAAGTTTATAAGATATCTTATAAAGTATATAAGATATCTTATAAAGAAAATTATATAAGATATCTTATAAATTATATAAGATATCTCATATAATATATAAGATATCTTATAAAGTATATAAGATATCTTATAAAGTTTATAAGATATCTTATAAAGTTTATAAGATATCTTATAAAGTTTATAAGATATCTTATAAAGTATATAAGATATCTTATATAAAAAATATTTATAAGATATCTTATATAAAAAATATTTATAAGATATCTTATAAACTTTAGAAGATATCTTATATACTTTATAAGATATCTTCTAAAGTTTATAAGATATCTTATAAAGTATATAAGATATCTTATAAAGTTTATAAGATATCTTATAAAGAAAATTATATAAGATATCTTATAAATTTTAAATAAAGTTTATAAGATATCTTATAAAGTATATAAGATATCTTATATAAAAAATATTTATAAGATATCTTATAAACTTTATAAGATATCTCATATAATAAATAAGATATCTTATAAACTTTATAAGATATCTTATATACTTTATAAGATATCTTATAAACTTTATAAGATATCTTATATACTTTATAAACTTTATAAGATATCTTATATACTTTATAAGATATCTTATAAACTTTATAAGATATCTTATATACTTTATAAGATATCTTATATACTTTATAAGATATCTTCTAAAGTTTATAAGATATCTTCTAAAGTATATAAGATATCTTATAAAGTTTATAAGATATCTTATAAAGTTTATAAGATATCTTATAAAGAAAATTATATGAGATATCTTATAAATTATATAAGATATCTTATAAGTTATATCAGATATCTTATAAAGTTTATATAAGATATCTTATAAGTTATATAAGATATCTTATAAAGATTATAAGATATCTTATATAGTTTATAAGATATCTTATAAAGTTTATAAACTATATAAGATATCTTATGTTTTTTATAAATTATATTAGATATCTTATAAAAAAAAACAAATTATATAAGATATCTTATAAGTTATATAAGATATCTTATAAGTTATATAAGATATCTTATAAAGTTTAGGAGATATCTTATAAACTATATAAGATATCTTATAAATTATATAAGATATCTTATAAAAAACAAATTATATAAGATATCTTATAAACTTTATAAGATATCTTATAAACTTTATAAGGTATCTTATAAAAAAAACATTATATAAGATATCTTATATAGTTTATAAGATATCTTATAAACTAGATAAGATATCTTATAAAAACCAAATTATATAAGATATCTTATAAAGTTTAACTTAGTTAAAACAAACGACCCTATGTGAATTTTGCTTAAAAATCTTCTTGTCAGAAACTAATAAGCCAAATACTAACAAACTGGTTGGATGATCCATTCTTGGATGGTTCTAACAAAAATTTTGTCCAGCATTGGTTATAAGGACCAATGTGGAGTCGCTATCAAGTGAAAGATATAGGCTCTTGGGAGCCTCTGCCTTAGGCTTTAGAAATTAAATGTATATTCATGGCATAACATACATTTTGTTGCAACATGTATATATTCCTGTTCAAACATTGGGTTCAATGGTAAATGTTTTTCATAATAACTTGTTGGTTTCTTTTCAGATGATGGCTGGTTTTCTAGAGGCTTCTGGGTTAAAAGTGCAAAGAAAAAGAGTGAGGGTATCACTACGCCGGATTGATCCTGCATCCTGTGAAAAGCGTTGCAGAAAAACAGCAAAGCGAAGAGTTTATTCTGTGGAGTCACCAAACAGCTTATGGCATATAGATGGCCATATGAAATTGATAAGGTACATATATATTTTAATAAGCATAAAAATATTGTAGAACTCTTCTGTCTAAAGATAGGTCAGTTGTTCCGAGAACAAATGAAAGGTCTTCTTGAGAGTGGTTTTGGTCATGATAGGCTGCCATAATTACTGTGAGAAATAATAAATTGACCTTGAACATAGAGCTTGACATATTTAAAATGTACCATAGCAGCTCTTAGTTGTTTGGCAAAGGTCCCAGGTCTCTATGACTTACGTTTTTTTTTTAGACAAAAAAGTGTTGGTTTTCAAGGGGAAATCATAGAAAAACTTTGAATCATTTTGACCAAAATATAATGAAGCTGTCTTACAATACTGAACATTTTCCTCATTACATTTGATCAGCTATCTTTTAAGGTTGCTGAACTTTAAGCGTCATTTTTAGTGAAAGGGGAGAGAACTCTGTAACGGAAAATATTTCTGAATGTCGCCCTTGACTGCAAGTAGTGCATGTCTGACAGATACTTAGTACCAAACTTTCACTGCAACATGTCACATACAATTTGGGCTGGAGTGTTTAAAGTTTGGCAAAAACAAAAAAAAATCAGAAATACAGGAAGGTCTTCCGAGAAGTTCTCAGGCAGACCTAAATTATGGTAAACAAATTTTTACTTACTGAAAATAAATTTACAACATTTTATATTATGCAGATGGGGCATTTCAACCCATGGTGGAATTGATGGATTCTCAAGACTCATCACCTACCTCAGTTGCAGTTCTGACAATAAAGCCTCAACAGTGCTGAGAAAGTTTGTTCCTGCTTGTGCAAGATATGGTGTTCCAGCCCTAGTTCGATCAGATTGTGGTAGAGAAAATTTATTGGTTGGCTTATTTATGAACTTAGTTAACAGGGACAGACCCAATAACATTATTGCTGGGAGATCTATTCATAACCAGAGGATTGAACGTTTATGGAGGGATGTGTTTGAACAAGTTATTCATGAATTTTACAAATTATTTTATGACATGGAAGATGAAGGCATCATAAACGTGAACTGTGAAGAAGAATTGATTTGTTTACGGTTTGTCTTCATTCCAATCATTCAATCAAGGTTAGAAAGGTTTCGCATTGCTTGGAATAAGCACAAATTAAGAACTGAAAACAATAGGTCTCCAGAAGAAGTATGGTTCAGTGGAGTTTTGGACAACCTACATTCTTCGTCCACCGCTGTCACAAATATTTTCAATACAGATTCTTTGGAGACCACACTTCAAAATTCTCTACAACATTTTCAATTAAATATTGACAATTTCCCTGATTATGAAGAGGAGAGGCCATTTTTCAGCCAAGAAAGGACAGAAGAATTGAACATGGTAATTTCTGTTCCAGAAGACCTCCGTGAAAAATATAATCGTTGTCTTCATTTGATGAGGACTCAGTGATAGGTGTCATAGGTAGAATGCCTATTGTATTTCAATATTTATCTATGCTGATCCAGCAAGTTTGTGTAGAAATTAGGAAGGTTTAGTGATAAAATACAGCAAACCAGTTTAATTATTGTACATGTCTTGCCTGTCTTTAGAGGTGAGACATATATTGTAAGTGTTGCAACGTGCACAAAAATTTTGATTGACAGGAAACCCAAGTGAATGATATTTATTAATATAGTTGTGTTAGCATTTATTATGAAAAAAAATGAAGGTATAAAGATTTTTCTTGTTGTTATTGCAAGAGCTATTCCAGTAAAATGGATGTTGAAGGGGTGGGAGGAAAATTATTTTTTGGACTTTGGTTGTGGACATGCCGAAAAGATACATGGTAAAAAATGAAAAAAGTATGTAAAAATAAAAATTAGTTGTAGGGGCTTTCAAAACTCACTTCGTACCATCCCACATCCATTTTAATGGAATAGCCATAACCATTTATAAGACTGAATTGGGTTTTCTTCTATTTGCATATTGAAAAGTTAGAAAAATATTTTTACAACAATTAAATAAATTATATTTCCCACATTCAACAGTTTACATACTATAAGTTGGTTTTATATGACCCCCAATATAATTTCTAACTACATGTATTGAGAGTAATTTTAAATTAAAAGACAAGGTAAGATAAGGCCCCTTTTTGGTCCTAAAATTTTGTACTTCAAATTTCAAAATGTTTCAAAAAATAGTAAAATCTTAATCAAATCGTGGAAAAGCATTACTCTTTCCAAAAGTAGCTGCTTATCGCCAATAAGGCCTAAAAAAATATATCTGTGTTTCCGCTAACCCGACCTACCCTAATTTTTTGGGCCTACCCCCGATATATTTTTTGCCATTTTTGAACAAGCACTATTAAAGTCAGAATGTTTTCATAGTGCAACCTAGGTAAAATATACAAACAAAATAAAATTTAATGCCTACCTACCTACCCCTAATTTTTTTGGCATGTTAGCGGAAAAACAGGTATTTTTTTATTAGGCCTAAGACTATATAACTGTTGCACTCAAGGCCTGTAACTCTAATGATTTTTAGCTCACCTGGCCAAAGGCCATGTGAGCTTTTGTCATCACTTGGCGTCCGTCCGTCTGTAAACTTTTACATTATCATATTCTCCTTTGAAACCCCTGGACCTATTGAACTGAAACTTGGCCTGAAGCTTCTATGGAAGGTTCTTTACAAAGTTTGCATAAATCATCCCAGTCCATGAAACAAAATGGCCGCCATGAGCATTTACATGTTCTGATTGGTTGAAATTTAAAACTTCTTCTCCACTGAAACCGTAAAGCCAAATGAACTGATTTTTGGTATGGAGCATTTATGGAAGGTCCTTTACGAAATTTGCATAAATCATCCTGGTCCGTGAAACAAAATGGCTGCCATGAGCATTTACATGTTTTGATTGGTTGAAATTTAAAACTTCTTCTCCTCTGAAACTATAAGGCCAAATGAACTGATTTTTGGTATGGGGCATATGTGGAAGGTCCTTTACAAAGTTTGCATTGATCATCTTGGTCTGTTGAACAAAATGGCCGCCATGAACATTTACATGTTCTGATTGGTCGAAATTTAAAACTTCTTTTCCTCTGAAACCATAAAGCTAAATGAACTGAATTTTGGTATGGAGCATCTATGGAAGGTCCTTTATAAACTTTGCATAAATCATTCTAGACCGTGAAACAAAATGGCCGACAAAAGCTTTTATATGTTCTGATTGGTCAAATTTTATATTCTTTTCATCTGAAACCATTTGGACAATGAACTTATACTTGGTACTGCCAGGTGAGCGATACAGGCTCAGCCCACTGAGCCTCTTGTTTATAGTTGCTATAACCAACATGATCAAGGTTAAATTTTGGAGTTTAGTTACAGTGTTTGGCTTAAACATAGAGCCCATTATTTGCGACTCAATTTTTAGCTCACCTGACCTATAAGGTCATGTGAGCTTTTGCCATCACTTGGCGTCCGTCGTCGTCCGTCGTTAAACTTTACTTAAAAGATCTTCTCTGAAACGAAACCGCCAAGCCAATTTGAACCAAACTTGGCAGCAATGGTCCTTATGTGGTCTTCTTTCAGATTTGTGTTTTGATGACCCGGTCCGAGATCCAAGATGTCCGCCATAGCTGAACTTAGTTTAACATAGGACCCTATGAGAAAATCACTTAAATTTCTTCTTGTCTGAAACCGTGAAGCCAATTTGAACCAAACTTGGCAGCAATGGTCTTTAGGTGGTCCTCTTATAAATTAATGTAAAAGAAATAAGAGAAAAATTCCATAGGTGGTGGGGTCTAAAATTACTGGCGTTCCCCTCCTGGAATGTAGATTTAAATGGAATAGCCCTTAGCACCTCATAAGGAACATTCATAACATGTATGGTATCAATCCATTCAGGTGTATAAGAAGAAGTGTTTGTACATGTTTTTTCTCATAGGGTCCTGGTTGGAATGCCCACAAAATTCTGGCATTGGATCATCTAAGTACATTCAACCAAAGTTTTATCCCTTTTTTAAAGTGGTTTATGAGATAACTTTTATGTAGCTGAGGACAGGCAATGGACACAAAGTGATAGCAATAGGTCACAGGCAAGCTTTGAACAATACATTTGCATAGAACAATTTTTTTAATCAATGAAATTCATTTTTTCCATATCAGTTTTACAAGAGAGAAGGTGTATCCCTTTTTGTAGTTTTAGATGGCATTTTTTACATTCTGTCCTTATTCGCAAATTATTTTTAGACTTTGCCAAATCCATAAGATTCCTTCAAGGCCTGCAATAGAATTTTCTTCATCTTATCTGCGTCTGCAATACCTCGTGGTAAGGTAAAGGACAATGAACAGGTAGATGAAAACGGGAGTCTTCCAATATTCATATTTATCTCACCATCAAGTTATCTTGTATACTTTATAAGATATCTAATGTCTAAGTCTACATGTATAAATAAAGTATACAAGATAGCTCATAAAGAAAAGTTTATGTGTGATACATCACAAAGGGGGTAAGCTTGGGAAGGGAAATACTTGGACCTGAAATTCCACTTTATTTCAATGTTAGCTGAAATATTAAGAGCAATTTTTTTGTGAATTTGTCCTATTAATACTTAACAAACACAATTCAGTGATGATATCACGTTGGCATAAGAATTTAGCCTTTAGATGGCACATCTGTCAATGTGACAAAAGTCTGCATCCGAATGTTAGAATTTCACGAATTTTTTTCAACCTTTTGAGATTTACAGTGACTTGAGCAACTTCACAAATTCAGAGCAACTTCAACTTCGTCCTGAGAGACTTGTAGAGCGAAATGAACACCCAGGGGGTGACTTCTTTGCCCACTTTGGCTGCCAGCATAAGCTCTGAATTGTTTGTAATTCTTTCTGGATGGCTGTCTCATTTATAATAATACCACATTTCATATTTCTTTATTCATAAAATATCTCATTACATTGAATAAATATAAATAAGCATGAAATAAATCATGAACATTTAAGACCTTTATAAATGTTTTTAATAACTAATCACAAAATTTTATTTTCAAGTTTGTGTCAAAGGCAAAATTTTGAATCATTACAAGGATGAAACTGCCTATCAGGGCTGTTCCAGCATAACATACATGGGACAGGGGGGAAGGCAAAATATAAAAATTATCTACTTGGTTGTTAGTGAGTGGAAAGTGCATCTATGGTCCATTGCTGGACCTCAAAATATGCTTCTGTGGGTGCTTATATGAAAAATGGAAGTTTTTTTTAACGTTTTTACCTTTTAGTTTGCCTTAGCTTATTGATCATGATCATTTAAAACTTATACACAATGCTTTTTATCATTATATACAGATTAAGTTCGAATTTGGTTATTGTAAATTTTACTATACCAGTTTTTTGCCCGTTCAGAAATTATGTGCAAGCGGGGGCATCTGTTTTCTTTTTCAAATAATGTGATACATGAAAACACAAGGATGTGAATATATAAACACAAAGTTACTTGACTATTCTGCTTAAATGAAAACTAAGTTGATATTAACATGATTTTAAAAAGCATTCTTTTGCTATATATTTTTAAAAATCAGCATAATTAATAATCCAGATTTGCAGAATTTTCAAAATCATGCTTTTTTAACTATTTAATTTGATTCTGTTGGTGCCTATAAAGCTTCTGCTTTTGCTTCTATGGGTGGGTATAAGTGAAATAAAATCACTTCTATGGATGATTACTCCAATTTTCAAGTGCCTACCCCCCCCCCCCCCCCCCCCCCCCCCCATGTATGTTTTGCTGGAACAGCCCTAAGCACTCCCTGGCAGAAACAGATTTTTCTAGTTTTTCAACTTCAGTAACAACAGTAAAACTGTTAAGACGTGTATGATACCATCTAAGCATAATAAAAAATCTATACAAATAAGATAAATTTATCAAAGGAAACGGCTAACGGATACATAGGGAAGAAAATTGTTTCTGTTCCCCAAAACCCTGAACTGCAGAATCATACAAAATTCTGAACTGAGCTTTACAAATATAAAAAAAAATGATTTTGCAAATTCTATTTAAAATCACTCCCAATTTTTTTTTCAAGCTTCTTGGGTGTCATTGGGTGAATTCAGTGTAGATAAATTATGGACTTAAGATACATTCATTTATAGTTAAAATTACCATCAATATCCTGAAGAAATAACTCCCAAGAGTATATGGATTCTTCTTCCAATATCCTCTTGTTGCTACCATTTGGGCTCCATGCTATCTGGTACAAGTTGAGGAATTTTGCTTTGGTAAGTTTTTCTGTTTTAAAACAGAATATTTCTTTAAACTCATTTGGATGTTTCAAAATGAAACTCCACAACTTGAATACATCCTCCAGACCAGATGTGAATTGTTTAATTTCTGCAGAAGTTCTGAAAAAAATTTATAAAAGCTTATAAATGAGATGGATGAGGATTCCTACCAGTTAGTATAGGAATGAGACCAGTTCAAGTTAAGACCCTATGGGATTGCATTTTTGGCTATTATATCAACAAATTCAAATTCAAATTTTTTATTATTCCAATTATAGGGCCCATGAGGGGCAATATGTGAGAGTACAATTACACAATAATTTGAAGGGAAAGGGTTGCTTGATTGATAGATAGACACATTGTCATACACATTTAATATGAATATAAAGAGCCTCTGGTTTCAACTGACAAACTATCAAGTCATCAGTGTTCAGCAAGATAGCATGGGCAACACGAAGTGTGACATGCACTTGTGCGACATGACCCTGTGACCTATGTACTTAAAAATCAAGTCTTCCAGAATTTACTAAGGAATAAGACAATGATGTTACAGAAGGAGGGACAGCAGCATTACCACCAATATATATCCCCTCACAAATTTGTTGGCGAGGGGGAAATGACTACCGGTAATTACCTGTAAAATATCAGCTGTTTAACCAAAGAAATAACCACCTTTTCCCGATCTTCAATTTTCAATCTGAAAGCATGTTGGTAACCTTGGTCTACTAACCAATCGCCATGATTGGAGAGAAACTGATCCCGCTTTCTGTCAGAATTTACATTTTTGAGCTAAAAAAAATAAATAGAATAAAAACTAGGAATGATTGTGATCGCAAGCGAGTCACAAGATGTCTCCCAAACTCCCATTGCCACTATCTAGAGCTTATCAGAAACCCCCTAAATTCCCTTTTGCTCTATTCACGTACAAAATTTCAGAATCCTACCCACCTAGGTTACAGAGATATCGCAATGTCCTATATAATGACCTTTTCCTGTTTCCACGGAAACAGCGGCCATTTTGATTTTTTTTTAAGCCCTTTGCAATCGCCATAATTTAAAACCCCTAAATATCAATTTTCATTGAAATCGAAGCACTTCGAAAGAATTTCGAATTTTGGGCCCGAAAAATCACATTTTCGTAAATAACGCGAAAACCGTAAATATCGCTTCAAATTATTTTTTCGTATAATTAAAGAGCACCTTTTGCTCTATTCACCTACAAAATTTCAGAATCCTACCCACCTAGGTTACTGACATAAAGCAATGTCTTCTATATAATGACCTTTTTCTGTTTCCATGGAAACGGCGGCCATTTTGAAAATTTTAAAAGTCGTTTGCAAAACTTCAGGTCACCCTTAACATATTCCCAAAGTTTCATATTGATTGGACATTGCATCTTTGAGAAACGTCGCGGACAACATTGAACGGAAGAAGAAGAAGAAGAAGAAGAAGAAGAAGAAGAAGAAGAAGAAGAAGAAGAAGAATAATAATAAGAAACCGGACAAAAACAATATGTCTCCCAAAACTTTGTTTGGGAGACATAATAAAAATTCTGCAAGGAATGGTTTTAAATGTCACAATTTTTTTCAAACGAATCTAGTTTTGTATGGGTTAAACAACCCCCAACTCTTTAAATAAAAGCCTGAAAAATCTTTTCATACATGCAAAATGCGAGTTTTGTTTATTATACTGGAAAATAAAAAGATGGAAGATGTGAAGCAAGAGCCTGTTTAAAAATTCACCTGATTGCATTCTGATGAAGTGCTTCAATTGGTTACTTTGTAGTCTTTTCTTGAGATTTTGAAAGTTCTTTCTATGTCATGATTGGCACTTCAGTTTCCTAGGCCTGGTTGGTTTATGTTGATCCAAGAATAAACCCAAACCAGAGCTCCCAGGAGCCTGAATCGCTCACCTGTATTTCTACCAAATTCATCAGAAGATTTTTAAATACTCTCTCATAGCACCTCATAAGGAACATTCATGCCATGTTTGGTTTCAATCCATTCAGTGGTTCTCTAAAAGAAGATGTTTGTATGTATTTCCCATAGGGTTCTATGTTAAACTACGTTCCCCGCTAATGGCCATCTTGGATCTTAGGCCAGGTCATCGGACATAAATCTGAAAGAGGACCACTAAAGGACCATTGCTGCCAAGTTTGGTTCAAATTGGCTTGGTGGTTTCAGAGGAGAAAATCTTTGAAGTAAAGTTTAACGCCGGACGCCAAGTGATGGCAAAAGCTCACATGACCTTTTAGGTCAGGTGAGCTAAAAATACATGAACTGTTAGGAACTTGCAACACTTAACTAATAAATTATGTTAGTGCAAAAACACATATACTGGAAGCACTATACTTTTGTGAAATATTTTTCATTACCAATAAAAATTAAATATTTTCATTTCTCATGAATATATCTTGGGTATCCTCTGCAAAAATGGTGAAATCAAAGAAATAGAATTTAAAAAAAAATATCAAAACTACCTGCAGAAGAATGTTTTTGGTTTCTTCATCTGGAAGAACATCTAGGTCCATCATACATAGATCTACATCTTTTTCAACCAGTAAGTCATACAGGTAACCATTAAGGAAGTACATTCCTGGACCTTCTTGGGCAATACTCATACCAACAAGTCTACCTGCTAATCGATACTCCTCCTCCTCAAGTTTCTGTATATTGTGTGAGAAGATTTTTGAATCTTCTTTGCCTTCAAACAAAGATGACATACTAAGTTCTTGTATAGCAAGTCTGAAAAAATATAAATGGTGTTGATTAAACAATTGTGTAGACACAAAGGACACCATACTCTAGCAATAAAAAAATAACTGAAAACATTTATTGCAAATATAATGCAACTTTTGTGGGAGACAAACTCCAATTCCGCTATCAGTTTTCCTATACTGATGAATGAACAGGTGTTAAATCTCCTAGAGGTGAAACTGATGTTGGACAGTAATACAATAGGTATTGTTCTTCTGTAGGTGAACATTTAAGTCTATATTGTTTTAAAACTTCTGAAGAATAGGAAGTCCATTGTAATGAAAAAGTGTTGTTGTCTTTGACAGTTTGAATGGAAATTTTACTTTAGTGGAAGACTATCATAAAGTAGAGAGATATTACAAAAATTGTGGACACAGAAATATCTCGCCAGCATACTGACTTCGTAACAAACAAATGTGGACTTATACAAAAGAAAAAGTTGGCCTGCAAATCAGTTCAATAAGAGGAATTTTGCACTGAAAACAAACTATCATAATAAATTATATCAGAATATATTAGCATGTCAAATTTTGTTGTCGAGTCAGGTGTGCTGAGAAAAAGCAACCAAGAACAAGATGTTGCATATGGCAAGCCGTTTTACTATTTATTCTAACTTCAAGATATCTCATATAATATATAAGATATCTCATATAATATATAAGATATCTTATAAACTTTATAAGATATCTTATATACTTTATAAGATATCTTATATACGTTATAAGATATCTTCTAAAGTTTATAAGATATCTTATAAAGAAAATTATATGAGATATATTATAAAGAAAATTATATGAGATATCTTATAAATTATATAAGATATCTCATATAATATATAAGATATCTTATAAAGTATATAAGATATCTCATATAATTTTCTTTATAAGATATCTTATAAACATTATCTTATAAAGTATATAAGATATCTCATATAATTTTCTTTATAAGATATCTTATAAACATTATAAGATATCTTATATACTTTATAAGATATCTTATAAACTTTAGAAGATATCTTATAAAGTATATAAGATATCTTATAAAGTTTATAAGATATCTTATAAAAACTAGATTATATAAGATATCTTATATATTATATGAGATATCTTGAAGTTAGAATAAATAGTAAAACGGCCTGCCATAATAAATAGTAAAACGGCTTGCCATAGTTGCACGCTTTTTTGTGCTCCCACTTGACCTCAGACTTAAGTCATGCGTTAAGGAAGTAAATGTGTGAGAAACCTGGAAAGGGAAGACATTAACTTCATAATCCCTTATGTACAACTTCAATATGTATACTTACTTCCTGTGAAGTTTCAAGGTTGTACATAAAAAACTTCACAAAACATTCAGATTTTAATGAAAGAGGCATATTTTATGCTGTCATCATTGATGGAATATTGCAAAATGTGTTAAATATGTAGTTTTTACATATATTCAAATATTTTACTGCATTAATTCAGCCCATTTCGAAAACAAAATTTTAGTGGAATTTTAGGGCCAAAAATGAACCTAATCAAACCTACCCCTTTGCTCCATAGTTTCTGAGATTTTTGAAGGATTTGTTGACTTATTTTCAATTTATTAGTAATGACAGCCATCTTAATTAGCAGGGTGGCATGATGGACACCATTTTGGTAGAGGACAAAAGACCATTCTGGCAGGTGAGCTATCCAATCAAGAATCAACATCTCTAGCATCTGTAAAATGAGGGAACTACCAAATATTTTAAAATACCTTGAGCCCTGAAATACATGTACTGTAAATTTTCAAAGTAAAATTACCTGTCATTAACTTACCGAAAAAATTCACGTCTTGGTCCCCCATGATCATCCCCCATTTCTCCACTGAATTTTACATATAATTTACAAGTGACATCAAATGCAGGCCTTTTCAGTGCTATAAAAGCACTTGAAAGCACATTTCTCCTCGACACTATTATTTCCTGCTTTCTACTTTCATCTACATTATCCTGGAAATCAATGACTAATTTTTCTAATTTGACATTCTCTGATTGGACATCTCTGTAAAACAAAAGAAAAAAACATCAAACACCAGGGACTGATGCCAACCCAATTTTCAACAGAGCAGTCAAATGAGGACTTGTTCAAGGTCATCAATCTAACTGGAATGATGCATAGACCTAAAAAATGCTATTTCAAGGTTCACAACTCTGGAACGACCAATTTTATCGATCGGAAACTATTTCGGAATATATGGATATAAAGTATATGAAATATCTTGAAAGCAGAATAAATATAAATATGGCATGCCATACATATGCTAATTGGAACGTTAGCCTAGTCTGGCGCAGTGAAATGAAGCATGTGTCACTTATCTACTAATTTTTCGTTTAAATTATCTTTGAACAAATTCTTGACAGTCCCATTTTGAAATTCATATTGCATACATACTGCTGGTGGGTATCAGGAATTAGACTTGCTTCAAGTGCCCTTTGCAACTCTTCATCCTCACTATCTATCACCTCATAGACATCATCTATAGCACTATTTCAAATAAAAAAAATATGCATCATTGATTAGCACTTTTAAAAAAAATTTAATTCTAAGCATAAATGTTCGATTGAAATTAATGTCAATATATTTATTCATAAGGGTCATCCAATAATACATTATGGTTTTGATTGCTCAGAGAATAGCACTTGGTTGTTTGACCATTAATCATCATTGATGATCAAATCTATACTTTTCACAGCAAAATAACTTACATATTTGAAAGTTCATAGTTGTGTTTCATAGTGTGAAAAATGTTGCATCCAATTTTATACAATATTTGCAACTATACATGCATTGTACTTTGTTCCATCATATACCAAAGTATATAAAAGGTCTAATACAGTAGGCACAGCGACAAGAATTTGTATATGTTGTATGTATTTTATAAAATCATTCGTTTGTGTTTATCCATCTTTAATGGAAAAGTCTTTTCACTAAATCAGGTCTAGTATTTTGTAGAATTGAAATAATCAAAGAAAACCTGTATAACAGTTTCAATAAGGCCCAAAAAAAATATAGTCTTGTTTCCTGCTTCCCGACCAACCCCAATTTTTCATTGCCGACCCTAAACCATTTTATGTCATTTGTGAAAAATTCAGAGCATACGCTCAGGGCTATTCCAGAAAAAAAATGTCTCCTGGGGGCAGAATGCCCATGAAATTTAGGGGTACCACCAATAAATTTAAATTAAAAAAACCACCCCCACCAAATATTTCACTCGGCCATTTCCGACAAAGATCGATAAACTGACCTCGGAAGTAAGTAGTAGCCATTATGTTAATTATTTTTATGTCACGTGAATTTACAAAACAAAGATGACAGCATGGCAACAAGGCTCTGTAATTTTTGTTAAACAGCGATTTTGTCAATTAATTGTTACATGGATTTTTAAGACGAAATTAAGAGACAAATTAATAAAAATATTTAAAAAATTGTTTAAATCATCCAAATAACGAAAAATGAGTCCGTATCATTTGAAAGAATCTTGGAAACACGCATCATAACAACAACACGTGGGCGTTCCCATCTTCCTATTTTGCAAATATTCTGCACGCTTTTCTCGCTGTAAATAGCCCAGAATGTAAATATTGACAGAAAACCACGTGCTTTTACATGTGGACACGTGCTTTTACGTGGGGTAAAGGTAGCACAGCTACAATAAATATCTTTAAAAAGACAAGAACATGCGAGGGTTATATTGCAGATTTTATATAATAGTTGAAACTTTATAGCGATTACAGAGGGTCATATTAGAATTACTTTTTAACTTTAGCATTTAGAATAAAATAAAGGGTCTAGATTGATTAAGTGTAGGGGTTACTGTAACTATGCGTAATTGGGCGGAAAGCCGATTAACTCCCAAAAAAGGTACCTATTCATACAGACTTACTTCCGAGGCCTATTTTACGACGATAGTACGGAAATAGCCGAGGACGATCCGATTGCCTTTGTACAAAAGTTCTTTCATGTGTAAGGGGAAACAACTCTTACACCAGAGAGGTTCCACACAGGATATTATTGCATAAAAATGCTAAACAGAGTTCAAAGAAAATAAAAATACCAATAATAATGTATAAAACTTTTTTTTTCAAATCAAATAATGTAACAATAGCTAAAGCATGGTATCTGAGATCAGTTATGGAAGTTTTTCATGTATGATCATGCATTCAGAGTAATTCAATTTCATAAGTTGAAAGTCTAAAAAAGGTAAAATGCATACTTTAACCTCTATATTTTTTTCCATATACATAAAACAGTTAATGCTTTTCCATAAACAGTTTTATAAAATTGGCAAAAAAAATGGCAGTTCAAATTGTGAACATTTGAAAATTAGGAAAAAATGTTGGATTTTGTCCTGTTTCCGCCACTGAAATGCCTAAAATTATAAATTAATCATAATTAGTCTACTCTAAATGACAAATATCACTTTTGATTAAAACTGAAAATCAGTTTGTAGTAATGATGAACATCAAATCTGCATGCAATAACATGTATTAAACTGAAACATGCACATTAAAATTGGCCATGACAGGCAATACCTTGACAAAACCCCTTGGTTGCTTACAGGATTCTGTACACTCTGTTCCAAATGAATTTCCTATTTAAGTAAAGAGAGTAGTGGTATCACAATGCTTTACACCTACTTAAATATCATAAAAAAATCAAGTGTAATGAACATATGGACTAAAAACTCCCAATATACCCCTTCTCTTGTCAAGCGGTGATAAATTAAAAATCTTGGAATTTGAAAAGTGTCGAAAGCTGGTTTCTGTCCTGTACACAATGATAGTATCCTTTATTGTTTGTGTGGAAAACATCAACTGTTATATTTCAATGGAATAGAATTTCTTACCTTGCTTACCGTGATTTGTCTTCCAGACTGCTGCCTCTGTTAAAAAAAATAAAATAAAAAAAATTCAATAACATTGCATATCTATTAATTCACAAATTTCTTACATCATAAAAAGTTATTAGTTCAAACATCACAAGTAAACAGAGCCCTATAGGGTAACGCCCCCCCCCCCCCCCCCCAAAAAAAAAAAATCCTGTTTCTGGGTAACTCAACTAACTCAAATTTTAAATGACATAAAATTTTAAAATGCAAATAAACAAAAGTAACATTGATAAAATGACAGTAAAGAATGTGTCCATGGGACACAGATGCCCCCGCTTCAACATGTTAAAAGGGGGCATAACTCTTGAACAGTAATAGTTACAATACCCCAAATCAACCGGCTAAGGCAAACTAAAGTTAGAGCACAGAAACCACAAAATTTGAATATAACATAACTCATGAGCGGTGACCCCATATTTTTATTACATTTTTTTTGTCAAACACAGAAAGTATGAGCTATATCTATCATTTTTAATTATTAGACCCCCATACTACCTTAAATGATAAAGAAATTAAGAAAAAAGTGACTGATAGATTAGAACACCAATTAACACAGTTCAGAAAAAAAGTGGTCAACTAATTTATTGAAAAGGTGGTCAAATAATATTCAAATTAAATACTGAATTGATAACTAAAATTTGTTCAACTTTTGATTCTCTTTTTGTATAAAATTAGTTTTAGCTATGTTTATGCAATTTAATGTTTATTCAATTTCAATTATCCATTTCTTTAGTCAAAACATTAGCATCTGTTTTTCATCCCTGTTACTTCAGACCAATTTTATGACCAATACAGTGACAAGTTGAATAACAAATAATTACTGAAATGTAAATCGCATATTATAATCTCGTTCTAATCTGCGGGGCTATGCCCCTTAGATTAGACAAGAGAGTATAATATCCAGATAGAACACATATACATGTACTTTTGTTGTTAAAATAAGACAACATTTGTTAAACCTTTGCTGTACTCACATGACAAGTTGCAGCATAGTTGGATATATTTTCCCGACACCTTGTAGCTGCCCTTCTAGGTGCCCCCAAGCGTAATCTGTTTCTCCTGAGTGATCCTGTGCTTAGGTGTATGTCCTAAAATGTCAAGATCAATAGATCCATCTTTAAATTGTATAGGATGGAGAACAGTCCCAATATTGTGACTGGACTAGCAGAAATAACAACTTCCAGAAAGTTCAGCAACTATCAGACTTTTTCTCATCTCTGACAATGCAAATTCCCTATATAGCGAAATGACAAAATTACAAAACAAACATGAGAAATCTGACAAAGGATTGACTGATTTGGGTTTAATGCCACTTTCAACAAATTTGCTTTCCAGTTTAAATAGAAGATGTGATGTGTCAACAAGGTATGCATATGGAACAATGTCTGTAGTATCCTAGATTTGGAACTTAAACGCAAAACTGAACGCGAGTCACTGAAGCGTAAAATGTTGGTCAAGGTGACACATCTGCCTCTGAATCTTTGTAACTATGTGGGACGCATGTACTCACCAAGTTACATTGATGTATGGCCTGTAATATCCTAAATTCAGAACTTTAACGAACTTAACCTCTAATGAACAGATGGACGGACGGGCGAAACGCTATTTCCCCTCCTCAACTCCGTATGGCGAGGGGATAATAACTCCTATAAAAATCAACTGATAAAAATTCATATCACAGGCAACATTCCTGTTCAAGTTCAACAAAATTTGTCAAATACATGTAGACTAGTTTTAGGACACACCCAATGTGTTACAGATGGCACTGGTCATTACTACATTACTCTGTCACTATGTGGCCACTAAAGTTTTATTCTAAAAAACCCCTGATTGAAGCACAAAAAAGTTTCAGAGTACCGCACTGGTCCTAAAGCAAGATATCATCCGAGAATCTACCTTACCTGTATTGATGACATTGTGCTAGTTCTGTTCTGTGTGGGAGGTTCCTACAATTGAAAGCATATGTTCTTTTATTTTTCACCTCAAAGAAAAAATGCTAAAAATGTTCTCAAGGTTTCCAGGAATGACCACAGTTTCAGGCCACAATTAAAACCAGAGGCTCCCAGGAGCCTGTAATCGCTCACCTGAATTGACCAGAATGATGCAATTTAATATGTATTCCCATAGGGTCCTATGTTAAACTATGTAACGTAGTGGCCGCCATCTTGAATTTTTTATCAGCACCAAAAACAAACATTTCGTTAAGGACCATGATCTGATCATTCAGGCGTAATATCATTTCAATTTGTCATACAGTTCTTGAGAAGAAGCTCTTTGTTTGTATTTCT
The DNA here is from genome assembly GCA_028015205.1 of Mytilisepta virgata. NCBI lineage: Eukaryota > Metazoa > Mollusca > Bivalvia > Mytilida > Mytilidae > Mytilisepta > Mytilisepta virgata. The sequence goes on along the minus strand of CM051515.1, from coordinate 59,993,458 downwards.
TAAGGGTCCTATGTTAAACTATGTCATGCGGTGGCAGCCATCTTTGATTTTGGATCGGCACCAAAAACTTTGTTAAGTACCATAATCTGATCATTCAGGCACAATATCAATTCAATCTTGTCATACAGTGAACTGAGAAGAAGTTGTTTGTATGTTATTCCAATAGGGTCCTATGTTAACTATGTCCCGTGGTGGCAGCCATCTTGGATTTCCCATTAGCATAAAAATTATAAACTTGGTAGAGGACCATCATATGATCAATCAGGCAAATTATCCATTCATTCTGTCAAACCGTTTCTAAGAAGATGTTTGTATTTTTTTTTTTCCCATTGGGTCCTGTGTTAACTATGTCCTGCAGTGGCAGCCATCTTTGATTACCGATCAGCATCAAAATAACTAACTTGGTACAGGACCATCATACAATCATTCAGGCATATTATCAATTCAATCTGTCAAATGGTTTCGAAGAAGAAGTTGTTTGTATGTATTTCCCATAAGGTCCTATGTTAACTATGTCCCACGTTGGCGGCCATCTTTGATTTCCAATCGGCATCAAAATAACAAATTTGGTAGAGGACCATCTAAGGAACATTCCTGCAAAGTAGAAAATCATTTGGTCTTGTGGTTTCTGACAAGAAGATTTTTGAAATTTCAGCCAATCAGAACACTATGTCCTGCAGTGGCAGCCATCTTGGATTTCAGATCAGCATCAAAATTACAAACTTGGTATAGGACCATCATACAATCATTCAGACATATTATCAATTCAATCTGTCAGATGGTTTCGAAAAGGAAGTTGTTTGTATGAATTTCCCATAAGGTCCTATGTTAGCTATGTCCCACGGTGGTGGCCATCTTGGATTTCCAATCGGCACCAAAATTACAAATTTGGTAGAGGACCATCTAAGGAACATTCCTGCAAAGTAGACGTTCATTTGGTCTTATGGTTTCTGACAAGAAGATTTTTGAAATTTCAGCCAATCAGAACACATTATTGGGCCTGGCAGCCATGTTGAATATTCGATCTGAACCAAAATTACAAATTCTGTAAAGGACCTTCCCAGGAACATTGCTGCCAAGTTTGGTTCCATTTGGTTCAGTAGTTTTTGAGAAGAAGATTGAAATGTGAAAAGTTTACGACGGACGCCGGACGACAGACGCCGGACGCAAAGTGATGACAATAGCTCACGTGGACCTTTGGTCCAGATGAGCTAAAAATGTGTGTTTGCCCTCTCCCGACCAAACTTTCAGATGTGGGTAGGTAGGCAGATTATTTTTTTTTGCAGATGGTTGTTCATTAGCGTGCTAGAAACATTACGATTTTCAATGAAAAAAAAATTTCTCCTGGAAAATGCAATAAAATAATTTGGGTAGGCAGGTTTTTTGGCAGTAGGTAGGGAGAGGGCAAACAAACCTATTTTTTATTATGGCCTCATTTCCCTGAAATTTCCCAGTGCTTCAACTAGTAATTGAGATTTTATCAAACTACATTGTATTTAAACTATTTAAATTCTATGAAGTATGATGGGTTAAATTAAATATTTCACTGTTGAGATCAATTCATTGTTTAGCTTCTTTTGGGCACACCCCTACCCACCCTTTTCTGGCCAGATGCTTTCTTACTTAGTAGAACACACTTGCGTACAAAATGACACAGTACTAAGACCTATACATATAACTTTATATTGACAAAAAAAACAGGGAAAATCAGGTAACTTTAAGTCCACCTGTAAACATGATTCTGTCTTCAAGCACCAGATATGGTAACTCAATTGTAAACTTTAACCAAAGTCAAAGGTCACAGCAACCTTAATTTTTTTTGCCTTCTCACCTATGTATTCAAGATAACTTGACCCTACATGTATGTCTTCTACTTTTTGATATATTCTTTACAATAGTACATGATGTGTAAATTCTATGCAATGTATTTAATATCCAATATAAAATGTTCTTGTCACTTTTCTTACCATTGTTTCTACAATGTTTTCTGTAGGATTTTCTGTTTCAGACGTTTGATCTTCCTTTAAAAAAGAGCACACAATTAACAGATAGTGTAAAAGCAACTCTCAACAAGTCATCCTTGTGCAAACAGATAACGAAAAATAATATACAGGGCCTTGCAACCAAGTGGAAAAAATCCAATTACATGTATCTAGAATTGTAGATTTCAATTCTGTTGAACCTATTTTGGCAGCTCATTGCAACCTTTAAAAATAATGTTGCCATAAAAAATATTTAAAACGAAATTTGCTATTGTTAAAGAACTTAAGTTGTGAACAGTAAATGTGACAGCAGATAAAAAAAATAATTTATTCTATTCAAATAAAATTTCATCACCAATAACATTAACTTGCTTTTCTTTAACATACATGTACCAACTGCATATATTGAAATATGAAAAAAAATGTATTTATATTACCCCATTTGATCCTGTTCTGTCTCCTCTTGCATCAGATTGATGGTGCTACAAGAAATCATAAACAATGTTTTTAGCAATTCTTGAAAATACATAGAATTTTAGAATTACTATATGACCTATAAATTCGTGTAAAAGGCTAGTTTGTTATGTAAGACAACCCTCCTTTTTCAAGAAATCAAGTTAGTATTTTGGTCTTGACCCCCCTGTAAGACTATCTTTAAACAGGTTGCCATCAGTTATCACAAACATACTTTGTATTCTCAGGCAAAACAAGAAAAAGAGATCGCAAGATCTTCAGTAAACCCGGCTGCTGTCATTGGTCCGTATCCAGTAAGAATCAGCTCATATAATTTCTATTTCGTTTTCTTCTACCTTTTTCATCTTTGAATAAGTACAGAAATGTTTCTGGTGTTGAGTGAAAAAACACGATAAGAGGCCAAGTTTATCTCCTCTTCAACTTTGCTACAATTGTAGATACTAGTGGAGAATAGCTAAGTAGATTTCAAGAAGAAAGAAGTTTAACAAACTTCTTAGACTGGTTGCCGATGTTTTGCTTTGTAGCACAAGTTACCAGTAATGCACAAAGTATGATTTTGTGGTGTTAATACATGTTTGCGTTATGGTAAATAAAATATATTATTCTTGAGGTGAAAGCGTACGTTGGCATTTGAATTTCAGCCGAAAATATACTAACACAAGTTGAAAATAATGATAATGGCTTCAAATTTAAGACTTACCTTTTTGCCAATTAATTCATGTTTAATAAAAATACAAGCACTAAAAAATCTTACCAGTGGTAATGTAATTTCCCTTTTTGGAACTATCCATAACCTTCCTTTCTTTAAAATAGATCTCAGTTCCGACAATGAAGTGGTTTTTATCTCTTCTAATCGTTTGCCTTCATTTACTCTAGCCAAGTAAAATCCTATACGCCCTAAAGGAACCTCTGAAAAAATACAATGCCACTGTACAATAATATTACATTTTAGAAAACCTTCGAATTGTAAAACCGCTCACTCTTAGTTAAATACAGCAAAATCACTTTAAACTTTTCCTCATAACCCTTCCATGTTTGGATTTTCTTTTCATGTGCTGGGTTTGCAGTGGGGGATATTCTTTTTCTTTTTCCAGGGACAGCCCCTTCGTAGTGACCATGGAAACTTATAGTACATGTAATGTGTTTACAAAACAAGAGGCTCAGAGGGCTGAGACTGTATCGCTCACCTGACACTCACAATCTGCAAACTTTGTAAAGGTCCTTCCATAGATGCTTCATGCCAAGTTTCAGTTCATTAGGCTGAACGGTTCCAGAGGAAAAGAATTTAAACCAGAGGCTCCCAGGAGCCTGTATCGCTCACCTGATCACAGTTAATTTTGGTTCATAATTAAAGAGCCTGTTATCAATACGTTGATTGGTCCGTTATTTATACGCATATTTTATTTTAGAAAAGTGAATTTTTGGTATTACCGCGATCGAAAAACAGGCATGAAATTGTTAATTACTGTAATTTCTCAGTATTGTCATTAAATTATTTTTAACACCTGAGAATTTTTTATTAGTCAGGAGGTCTTGTAACTTGAGAATTTTACCAGACCTTCAATTTTTTTTTACTGGTTATGTTTGTAGGTCCGACAGAGTTTGGCTGGGACTGCAAATGACATATGACAGGCTGGCAAGTTCATATCATGAACTATCTGTATACTCAATTTTGTTCACCTGGGTCAAACAGTTTCAGAGATAAAAAGCTTTCAAAAAAAAAATTTATGCAGCCGCCACCGGGAAGTATTACCTACCGGTATGTCTCCCTTCCGCTACAGGCGAGACAATAAGTACAAGTGCTAATATTACTTGCCCCGCTTTTTTTAATTTTTAAGGCTTTGGGCTTGTATTGGGGCTAATATAGTACTAGATTAATCATATTTCAGCCATCATTATAACTACATTTTGTAATTAACCTTCTATAAACCAGTGCACTACTACTTACGCTCATACGATGATATAATAAAGTCTTCAAAATCTGTAATCGTTGCAGTAAGGTCAAACATACTCTTTTTCAAAACTGTCTCTGTTAATCCTGGCAGTTCATGTTTAGGTGACCCTAAAACAAATTTTACTGTTGACAAAATATGAAACAAAATAGAATAGCGTTAAAGTGACTGCTCAACCCTCCCCCTAACATTGGACAGTGTGACAAAACGACCAAAAAAAAAAACAAACCGTAAAAACCAAAAGTCGATACATAGTACGAAGACAATTATATATAAAACAAGAGATAACAAGATGTACCGACCTCGAAAAAAAATGGAATGGAAATGTTGTTAATAATTTTATGACATCAATTAAAGCACTGACATGATTTACAAGACACAAAATAATAATAGAATTTTGTTCATGTCAAATTTATACAATTTTATCAAATTCAAAATAGCTACAGTATTATTTTTTTTATAATTTTACACTTACCTAAACCATTTCTAGTTAATCTATCAAGTTCTGATGAAGGAGGCAAAAAGTCACTTTGTTTCGCCAACAAGAACATGTTAAAGCAAAGAATTTTTGGCACACGGCCCCTCTTCTTCGGAAGTGCTAAAAATAAAGTACAAAATGTAAGGGACCGGTCAAAATTTCTCAAGGCATCGGACCGGTGCAAATTAGCATGGGACATGCACTTTTTTAAAGCAAAATTTCCATGGGACCTGGGTTTTTTTCAACTTAGATGTGCATGGGACATTGACTTTTTTTATTAAATCAAATCAATAGGTTCTGACTGTAAACCATGTATATGGCCTGCACAGGCACAAGGACAGTCCAAAATATATCCCTTCGCAACTTTGTTGGCGAGGAGATAATAATAATGTAAACTCTTTCAATAAACATTCCTGACAGCTAGAATTTTCAGTTCGGACTAAATTCAGATAGTCACCTTTAAAAATTTATATAACTTTTTCAAATCAACTTGGATTTTCATAAAAATCTCAATTATATACTGTTCTTACAAACTGCCAAGTTATTTGGTATTTTGGTTTATTGCTGTCAAATTTTATGTTTCAATTAATAGGTAAAAAAAAGCTAGAATTTTCAGTTCGGACTAAATTCAGATAGTCACCTTTAAAAATTTATATAACTTTTTCAAATCAACTTGGATTTTCATAAAACTTGACAGCTATCTCAATTATATACTGTTCTTACAAACTGCCAAGTTATTTGGTATTTTGGTTTATTGCTGTCAAATTTTATGTTTCAATTAATAGGTAAAAAAAAGCTAGAATTTTCAGTTCGGACTAAATTCAGATAGCCACCTTTAAAAATTTATATAACTTTTTCAAATCAACTTGGATTTTCATAAAACTTGACAGCTATCTCAATTATATACTGTTCTTACAAACTGCCAAGTTATTTGGTATTTTGGTTTATTGCTGTCAAATTTTATGTTTCAATTAATAGGTAAAAAAAAGCTAGAATTTTCAGTTCGGACTAAATTCAGATAGTCACCTTTAAAAATTTATATAACTTATCCAAATCAACTTAGATTTTTATAAAACTTGACAGCTATCTCAATTATATACAGTTCTTACAAATTGCAAAGTTATTTGGCATTTTGGTTTATTCCTCATTTCCTGTCAATTTTTTTGTTTTAATTATTATTTGAATGATGTATGCTTGTCTGGCTCATTGGTTTGAAGGACAGTTTATACTGTATGAATTAACATGGGACACCAACTTTTTTTTTGGCAAAATAGAATGGGACATCACCTTTTCTTCATTTGTATAACCATGGGACTTCAACTTTTTTTATAGTTCATTTCAGTTTTGCACCGGTCCCATGCCGCTGGGAATTATTTTTTATTATGTTAACTGTTACTACAAAGTGGGTCTCAATCATGTCAATGAGGTCAAATCAGGCTTTTTCAGTAAGCAAGATATGGAAAAGTCTGAAAAAATAACCGTAAATATTTGAAGGAACCCTCACGTGATTTGTGAATAATGACATAAAATTTTTAAAAAGATTCTGTTCACATGCACGTATTTTAAAATTTTTCCGGTCTTTCCGGAAAAGACTGGTATGGTCATTAGGTCTCAATTTAGGACGAACAAGAGCTCCGTCTGAACACAAAAATGAAGCTGTAAATGAATAACTAGGTACATGTATAAGGTTAGTAACTTTGGTGTTTTATTAATGAAAAACAACATTATTTAATCGATTGATAGCGTTTATTCCGTCCAAAAAGCGCTCAATTCAAAATATTTAGAAATAGCGTTGCATTTCGGGTCGATTCTCTCTACGAGAGAAGCTCTTGTCGCTTCGCTCCTGGAGTATTTTAAGGCTATTTCCGGACATTTATGGATAAGATTTCATGTTCCTGTGGGCAGATTAGGGCAAAATTTGGCAAAAATTAGCCTTTTTGACGTTGGGAATGGGGCCAAAAGTTGAAATTTGAAAAATTCTGTCATATGTATCTGTATCTGTATAGGTTGCTGAAATCCACTTCTGGCTTTGATGCAACGGAGGGAGGGACGCTTAGTCGAAGTACTGAGTCAGCCCTTCGATGGATAGCTCTTTCAAACTGTCATTTTTCTGAATAAATATAAGTAAATGTAGATTTTTTTCTATATTAAAATGTATCGCAAAAATATTTACTTTCGTCACCTGCTCCCCGGCGTTCATTTCTACTCATACTTCTGTTTTGCGTAAATACGCGCACCGTCCTCTCATATAGGGACTCGGGATTTTCGTCTTCAAAATCGTCGTCCGACATATTTACGTCGGACCGGCCACTGGCTCTGTTAATGCAATTCAAGCCTATGCTGACTACGTTTGCTAATCTTTCCTCTGCCATATATTAATACACGTTGCCGTTTGGAAATTGCCACCAAAAACCGCAGCGAATAAAAAGAATATTTATGATTTGCTATTTAAATATCCGCGTATGAGGGAGCAATCGTTGACGTTCGAGGTATAATATATAAGATATCTTATAAAGTTTATGAGATATCTTATAAATTATATAAGATATCTTAATTAACTTTGTTTATAAGATATCTTATTGTGACGAAAGAGATTTTTGTCTGTGTTGTGTGTTAGAACTTTGTGACGTAGGCGACCAACAAGACGATTATTGACAGTTGTTACAGTTGATGCTCGTATTTATGTTGTTATTGTTTGTCTCTTGACATATACATCCAATTGACGACAGACACTAAAGTTCAGGCCCTTTTCTACAGCAACTCCCAGTAGCATGATATAGTAGAGAGTTTCTGGTCACATAAAATAAATGGATCCTTGTATAGTTAGACAACTTGCTCTCGCAAGAAAAAGAGTCAGTGTTAAAATAAACTTGTATTAAGAAAACATGTCAATATTCACACAATTGAACAATATGGCCCTGATTCGCAGATCAGTTCTATAACAACGGACGGTATGTTTTACATAAATCCCAAACAGTTGAATAATGAATAAAATAACAGAGCTCTACATTAACATAAAGTCTCAATGGTATGGAGTTACTCATTGTTGAAGACTCGTCTTTTTATACATAATAGGTGACTAACCTATTTTCCTTGAAGGTCATTTTCTGATGAAATATATTCTGATGCAATATATCCTGATGCAAGATATATATATTTGTGGGAGTCCCACTGGGACACCTCTAAGGACCCAGTGTCCCTACGGGACTACCTTGTCCAGGAGTCATTCAAAGGAGTAGTTATTACAGTAACAGCTAATGACCTTGACACTAAATGACCTAATATTACAACATCTATGCCATAAATCAATAATCTGATGAAATAGGCCACTGACACTCTAACCCCTGTTGAGATATACCAAAATTAACCTAGCAGAAATATATATGATGAAATTATGAAACAAAATAGTGACTTACATGAACTTTATGAAAAATGGAGGTGGTTGTACGAAAATTTCATTACATTGCCCCCCACTAAGCCCTGAACTTCCACTGTTCAGAAAAACATTTTATCAAAAACAAATCATGATTGATATGTGAAATTCAAAAATAAATTTTTGACAAGCCGAGGTAAGTATTGATGTGATATGCACTATTATGTACATGTAAAATATAAAAAAAAAAAAAATACAACCGTTACAAAATAACATAAAATATATAAAAAAAAATGATCCTGAACACATATTGGCGGTTCTTGGCAAAAATTGGTATATCAGAATAATATTGGTTTGTTCCCTGAACATGACTAGATCAGAAAAAAAAATATATAAATGTAAACGTATACACTTACCAAAAATATTAGATAGCAAATGCGAATAAAAAAAAATATATATTTATAAAAAGAAAATTAAAAAAAAAATTTTCCCTTTAGGATTTCAAAACAAAATGGACAACCTCTGTGTCCGTATTATGCATATGGCACTATATAAAAAAAAAACGACGTAAGATAATTACGAAAAATAATTATGTATATGTTTACAATATAAGGGTCCGTAAAGGACTCCTTTTACCTGGGGTCCATTATGGACTCCCCCAGGAGAGGTCCCAATAGGTACCAACTCCTGCATACATGTACATTATACAAAAACAAAATAATTAAAAAAAAAATAATAATCATAAATCAACACATTGTATATCAATAAGTTTTGCAATTTAACTCTACCACTACGAAATAATATACAGACAAATTCACGCACACTACCATGTTAGTCCATATCCTCATCCGAATTATTGTCACTTTCATCAATCCTGACGACCGATGGCCCTGGTCTCTCACTGGAATTTACATCATTCATGTGAGCTCTGACTTGAGCTAGAAAATATCTTAAGAACTCTTGCCACGGAAATGTTTTCGAATCGTAATGCATGCTTGTATTGATGTGCTGTTCCCTCCTTATCACAACTTTTCCTTCTTGGTCGATATGCTTTTTCTGAATCAGAGTTAAATTGATCAATTCTATGTCTTTGTCCTTGTCAATTTCGTACACCTCCTCTTCTTTTTTATCACTAGTACTCTTGTCACTACCACTATTCACGTTTATACGAATGTTCTCATATTTCGGAATTTTCCTTTTTTTACTGTGATTTTCATCCTCAGAATCATCACTTTCTATTGTCACTCTTCTTCCGTCAGATCCTGCTTCCCTTTTCTGCTGTTCATTTTCAGCTACATCATCATCATCCACATTAAAGTCATTGTCATTCGCCTCTAAGTCACTTCGATCCTTTCTAATGAATTCCGTCCCTAATGCTACTTCGTAGGCTGCCTCTTTAGAGTATTTATGGTCAGACACCAAGTGTTCTCTTAACTTCTCCCTCCTAAAGAAGTGCAAGTCACAATCTGCGCATGAAATTATCTTTACTTTACAACTATGAAACTGATTGTTGTGCCTCCTCAGATTCCTCCTGTTACCAAACTCAATTTTGCAGATCCTGCAAAATGGGGCGTCCCGAGGCATTTTGCCTTTACCCTTTTTGTCCATTTTCTCTTTTTTTTTTGTTGAAACACTAAGAATATAATCCCTGAACTTTCTAGGAATTTGGATTTTTCGCCGTAACCTTTGCGCATTTGTCTCACGCATATCCGGTAGTATTCTATTGGCGGAACTATTCCGGACTCCTATGTAGTCCCGTAACTTTTCCGGAGGGTCCCCGTCATTACTATTGGATGGAATATCAGCTTCTAGGTCAGTGACCGGCACATTTTCAGCATCTCTTTGATCTTCACCGCCAATTGGGTTTTCCACAAATTCCTCGTGCGGCGACAGCCTATCCTCATCACTTTTATGTGTCAAAGTTGACATTGTACTAGAAATAAACCATGGGAATTGTTTCTGACCGAGATAAGGTTTAAGATTATCACCATGAACAATAACAGGTTTCGAATTTTTAGAGTGTTGAATTTTGAACAAAACGTCACTTAATCTTTGAACAATAATCCAGGGACCAGAATAATCTCGTTGAATTTTTAATTTTCTCCCTACTACATTTTTCCTCTGATTGCGCCAAACTAAATGTCCAACGTCATAATTTTTACTACGTACGGAATTATCATATGCCGATTTCTGTCTCTCTGCAGCACTCCCGAGTTGCTCCCGAGCTAAAGAATGAATTTGTTGTAAATTCTTCTGCAAATTCAGGACATATTCAGTAGTATATTCTTCGTCAATTTCTACTTCATCTTGTAAAATTTGTTCCGATATAAAATCCAACGGGAATTTCATTTCTTCACCATATACCATTCTATGTGGGCTCTGACCCGTGCTCTCATGGGGTGTTGAATTATAAACCATAATAACAGAGTCCAAATAGTCGTCCCAGTCTCTTTGATGAATTTTGATATATTTGGATAACATATTATTGATTGTTCTGTTCATTCTTTCGACCATTCCGTCTGATCTCGGATGTAACGGTGTTGTTCGAGTTTTCTTAATGTCTAAAAATTTACAAAGTTCTTGAAATAACTGGCTTTCAAATTGTCTCCCTTGGTCAGTATGTAGCTCCCCGGGGGTCCCGTAACGTTTTATCCATCCTCTAAACAAGGCATCCGCAACTGTTGTCGCTTGCATATCAGGAATAGCATACGCTTCTGTTAGTTTTGAAAAATAATCGGCAACAACAAGAATATATTTGTTTCCATTCTCACTCATAGGAAATGGCCCCGCAAGGTCGGCTGCTATCCTCTGGAAACTCATGCCTGACTTGTATATTTTCATCCTGTGTCGTTTCTTAAAAGCTGGACCTTTCCTTTCCCCACAAATGTCACACATGTCTATATAATCCCTTACAGTTCTTTGCATTCCAATCCAAAAATATGGCGACAATTTTGCTTTCTCATAAGTCTTTTTGACTCCCTGGTGTCCCGCAGTTCTGGCATCGTGTAGATAAAACAGTATGGCACTTAATAATGAAACAGGAGCACATATTTTCCATCTAAATCTTTAATTCTTGTCCTCCCAATGTATGCACAAAACATTATTATGAACCTCAAGTAGCTCCCATCTTGCTATGTATGCTCTAAATTGTCTACTCTCTCCACTTATCTCTTCCCAAGTAGGTTTTTCTTTATTTTCTAGCTTTAATTTTAAGATTTTTCCAATAACTTCATCTTCATCTTGTTTAAGGCGTATATTTTCTTTATCGTTTAAGTCCTCTGTTGGTATCGACTTCTGCTTAGCTGACTTAGGTCTGTTGGGCTTCCTCCCCCTTCTTAATATCGGAGCTCCTCCTGGAGCTTCTTCTGGTGTTTCAGCTTGACTCCTTATATCGGGAGTCCGACTCCCTCGAGTAGGAGTATGATCTCGATTCTCTTCATCAGATTCAGAATCATCTACCAGCATGCCTACAAATTCAGTTGGTTTCTCTTCTTTCATATTCTTTATCTCTGTCGTTTTTGGTCCATTATACTCGAAATCCCAAGGCATTTCACACTGTTTGCAGACGTCGCCGCCCGGTGTTACAAGTCTGGACATAGCATCGGCGTTTCCATGCTTGGCGCCCGGTCGGTGTTGTATTTCAAAATGGAATTGACTGAGCTGTTGTATCCATCTGTGTATCTGTCCGTCTGGCTCCTTAAACTTCTGTAGCCAAGATAACGAGCCATGGTCTGTTCTGATGAGAAATTTTCGTCCCAACAAGTAGTGCTTGAAATATCTGGTGAAATATACAACAGCTAACATCTCCCGTCTTGTCACACAATAATTCCTCTCTGGTTTATCTAGGCAACGACTCCCGTATGCTATGACTTTCTCTCTGCCTTCCTGTACCTGGGAAAGTACTGCTCCTATGGCGTATGCGCTCGCATCAGTGTCTAGTATGAATTGACTCCCGTTGGCTTGTGGGAATGCTAAAATGGGAGCACGCATTAATCTATCTTTAAGTTCTTGGAAACTCTTATCACAATCATCAGACCAACTGAACTTTTTGTCTTTTCTCGTTAGATCAAACAGTGGTTTGGCAATCTTGGAAAACGACTGTACATATTTACGATAGTAGGAGGCTAGACCCAAGAAACTCCTAGTCTGTGTCACAGTTTTCGGACATGGCATATCTCTAATAGCAGCAATTTTAGCTGGATCGGTTCTTATTCCAGATTTGGATACAACATGGCCCAGGAACGATACCTCTTTCTGTAATAGGCAACATTTCTTAGGTTTTAATTTCAATCCAGCTTTTGACAACCTGTCAATCACCTTCTGTAGATTCTCGAGATGATTTGAAAACGACTTTCCATATACAACAATATCATCAAGATATAGAACAGCTATCTCCCACTGAAGTCCCGTTAAGGTCTTTTCTATTATCCTCTCAAATGTACTGGCTGAATTACATAAACCAAATGGCATTGTAGTGTACTGGTATAGGCCGCCTCTAGGTGTTGCAAATGCAGTCTTTATTTTATCTTCTTCAACCATTGGCACCTGGTGATAGGCCATATCTAAATCTAAAGATGAAAACCATTCAGCTCCCACCAGGGCATCTAAATTCTCATCAATTCTGGTCAGTGGATAAGCATCCTTAACCGTCTTTTCGTTTAACTTTCGATAGTCAATACACATCCTCCATGTCCCATCCTTCTTTTGAACCATTACAGTCTGCGATGACCAAGGGCTGTTAGACTTTTCGATTAACCCTTTCTCTTCAAGTTTTTTTATTTCTTCTTCAAGAGCTTGTCTCTTATACAAAGGAATTCTTCTTGGTGGTTCTCTCACAGGCTTTTCATCTTTCAGTTGTATCTTATGTACTCCCATATTAGTTCTCCCGACTTCTCCTGGCCTGGCAAAACATCTTTGATTATCCATGAGAAACTTCTTCAGCCTTTTACATTGTTCGTGATCTAAATTCTCTTTTCCTTTTAGAAAAACAGGTAACATATATTCTGGTAACTCTCCTTCTTCATCAACGAACACTTCTTCAACTTCATCATCTTCTTCTTGTGCCTGGACACGTAGATTAACTACTGGTCCTATTCGACACACTGGCGTAAATATCGCCATATGTGTATGCTTATACACCCTCACATCATCTGCTCCAGGGTTGTATACTCTAGCATAAACAACTTCATTAGCTGCATCTACTAAGGTTTTTGCTAATGCAAGTCCGTGGCGTTCCATGAATGGACGCTCTGGGGTCAAAATCCCAAGGTGACTTTGCCCGCAGGTCCTTGTACAGAGACCTGACTTTATTATTGCCTCCTGTTTCGCTGGCACTAGTACGGTCTCCAAAGCTATGACTCTAGCTGTCTCTGTAGAGGACATAGAGTCCCTTAAGGGTACTCTACTCCCTTTTATGACAAATGTTGACTCATCATGGTCCCAATGGCATCTGTACTTAGTTATGAAGTCTTCACCAATTAAATTATGCCGAACTACTCCAACAACAACTTCATGGGGGTAGATGGTATCACCAAAGGCAATGTTCATCAGTGCTTGGCCATAGCACTTTAAACTGTGTCCACTGGCAGTAATATATCTACTATCCACTTCCTCCAATACAGGTTTATCAGGGATCAAGTCAAATGTCTGTTTGGTTATGAACGTACTTCTGGCTCCCGTATCTATCTTCCAATGAACTGGCGCTCCTTCAACTTGTCCTCGCACCATCATTCCTGGTAATCTGCTAATTGTTTCTTCTGGCGCTCTGACCCTCCAGTGGGGTTCCACTGAGGATCCCTCTCCTGCTCCCAAAGACTTCAACTCCTCTTTACTGGAATCACTATCATTGTACTCTTTTGACTTCTTTCTTTTCCACTTCCTGTGGAATACCAATTTGTCGAAATGCATTTCATTAAAATTAGGCCTTTCTTCCTTCACGACCGGTACGGGGCCCTCGGCACCGGTCTCTTCTAGTTTAACGGCTTCTGTGGAGGGCTCCCAGGGGCCACCCTTGTAGGACCCCCAGGCTCCTGCCGGCTCTGGTCTTGAATCCATGGTTGTCCTCTGCCTCGACCAAATGCGTGCTTAAATGGCCGTCCTCGAGGTCCGGATCCAAACCTAGGCGGGTATCTTCTTAAGGGGTGTACACCATTATCTTCGTATTTATTGCTTCCAGAACCTGCTTTTTGAGATTCCTCAGCGCATATCATGTCCATCCCGCCTAATTTTTCTTCGATTGCATAAACCCTTTTATTCACAGGTCTCTCCTTAGCTAGCTCCCTTTCTCCTACTCTAAGGCACTCCTCCTGCATCGCATTTACCACAGCCTCTTGCAGGGTTTTTGGTCTACTTCTTTTCACTGCTAGCCTGAAATCTTCTGCCTGCCCACATTTATCCAGAAACGCCTTTATTGCGTTTTCCTCCACTATGTCTGGATTATCAGGGTATGCTCTTCTATACAGGTCCTCTATAGCCTGTCCAAAATCTCTCAACGATTCATCAGGTTGCCTCTTTCTTAACTTTGCATCGGCCATATAGCGCTCCTTCATAGCGGTATGCCCAAAACGTCCTTCCATCTTTGTCTTAAGTCTGTCGTAGTTTCTCTGCACTACCAATGGCAACCCATAAGCAAACGTCTCCGCCTGACCACGCAGCGTACTAAGGAGTACCCTTCTTGATTTCTCGGGTCCCCACATATTAAGTTCTGCCATATTTTCAAAATATTGGAGAAACTCATTCCATACATCGTTACTCCCTCCAGTAAAGGTCCTCCTAACTGGGTATTCGGATGTGTTTCCTGTACTTCGTGGTTCTACATACTCTCGGCGGTCCACAATTTGGTTCTCCCTATAAGCAACCGACTCCCGGCCTTCAAAGGGGGGACGTGGCGTATCTTGCCTTCGTTTTACTGTAACGCCTCCTATTCCTTCACCTGTCTCATTGGATTTTCCTTTTGAGTTACGCAAACGTCCATCGGACGATACATCATTGAAGTCCATTGCTGGACTACTGACTACGTCCATTTTGTTGGACACATCTGCCGGCGTAACTGGATCGACATCTTCTTGAAACTGGTCGTCCCGGTAGTCTTCCTCCCACATGTCTTCTTCCATCTGTCTGGTACGAAATCTGCGATTATCATTCTCTCGGGATTCCCTCCTGCACACAGTCGTCAGGAACTTCAGGAATATAGCCAGAAAAGTCACACCAATCACAGCTAACAAACTATTCATGACATACTCTTGAGAAAGTTGAACTATCCGGTTGTTTGGGAAATAGGTCCAAGTAAACGCTACACAGCAACAACTCAGTGCAAGGATTACAAACCATGTAAACCAAAATACACTCCAACGACTCCTTTCTTTAACTCCTGGGATTTCTGCACCATTCCTCAATGGGGAGACACGCATGCCTAGTCCATTCGTCCTGGGGAATCCTCCAGTCGGAATATCCATAGGGGTCCGGCGAGGTGATGGTGTATCTCCAATACCAGAATCAGGGGTGAATAATTGAGTTCTAGAAAAATCAGGTCTTACCTTGGATGACATGATAGCCTGATTAGAATATCTCCTGTTAATCCTAGGAGTATCCATAACACAAATTAGAATGTACACTAAACTCCAATACAGCGAAATTGTCAAGTCACACAAAAGATCCCACCGCTGCCACCAATGTGACGAAAGAGATTTTTGTCTGTGTTGTGTGTTAGAACTTTGTGACGTAGGCGACCAACAAGACGATTATTGACAGTTGTTACAGTTGATGCTCGTATTTATGTTGTTATTGTTTGTCTCTTGACATATACATCCAATTGACGACAGACACTAAAGTTCAGGCCCTTTTCTACAGCAACTCCCAGTAGCATGATATAGTAGAGAGTTTCTGGTCACATAAAATAAATGGATCCTTGTATAGTTAGACAACTTGCTCTCGCAAGAAAAAGAGTCAGTGTTAAAATAAACTTGTATTAAGAAAACATGTCAATATTCACACAATTGAACAATATGGCCCTGATTCGCAGATCAGTTCTATAACAACGGACGGTATGTTTTACATAAATCCCAAACAGTTGAATAATGAATAAAATAACAGAGCTCTACATTAACATAAAGTCTCAATGGTATGGAGTTACTCATTGTTGAAGACTCGTCTTTTTATACATAATAGGTGACTAACCTATTTTCCTTGAAGGTCATTTTCTGATGAAATATATTCTGATGCAATATATCCTGATGCAAGATATATATATTTGTGGGAGTCCCACTGGGACACCTCTAAGGACCCAGTGTCCCTACGGGACTACCTTGTCCAGGAGTCATTCAAAGGAGTAGTTATTACAGTAACAGCTAATGACCTTGACACTAAATGACCTAATATTACAACATCTATGCCATAAATCAATAATCTGATGAAATAGGCCACTGACACTCTAACCCCTGTTGAGATATACCAAAATTAACCTAGCAGAAATATATATGATGAAATTATGAAACAAAATAGTGACTTACATGAACTTTATGAAAAATGGAGGTGGTTGTACGAAAATTTCATTACATTATATAATATATAAGATATCTTATATAATATATAAGATATCTTATAAAGTTTATGAGATATCTTATAAATTATATAAGATATCTTATAAAAAGAATTATATTAGATATCTCCTAAATTATATAAGATATCTTATAAACTATATAAGATATCTTATAAACTATATAAGATATCTTATAAACTATATAAGATATCTTATATAACGTTTGTTTATAAGATATCTTATAAACTATATAAGATATCTTATAAACTTTATAAGATATCTTATATAATTTATAAGATATCTTATAAAGTTTATAAGATATCTGATAAAGTTTATAAGATATCTTATATAATTTATAAGATATCTTATAAAAACCCAATTATATAAGATATCTTATAAATTATATAAGATATCTTATCAATTATATAAGATATCTTCAAAACGGAATAAATATAAATACGGCGTGCCATAGATATTGATTCAGATGTCACGAATGATTTAGAAAATAATGAATATTTGTTCAATGAAGATGATGATATTGAAAACATAAATGAAGAATTTGATTGTACTGATAATAATAACATGGAGGATCAGGTTTTAAATGAAAATGTAACTGGTCAAGGTGCACCACTTTATGTTTTACATCCTGAAGTCAATACCTATCAAAGTCTTATTTCAAAGAGTCAAAGTGCTTTAGCCATAAGTGCTTTAGCAGCACGATTTAGCCTTCCGGACAATGCAACAAAGGCTTTATTGGATGTCATCCAGCTTCATTTACCAAGCAGCAATATTGGTTTCAAAAAACTCAATGATCTCAAAGAATTTTGTGGGTTCAACAAAGATTATGTAAAGTACCATATATACTGTGACATTTGCAAGAAACTGTACTCCAATGATGAAGACACAATTTCATGCCAAACCCCAGGCTGTGATGGGAAAAAGATGGATCCTGATAAGAAAAAGTACTTTGTAACATCATACATTAAAGATCAAGTTTCTGAGGTTATGAAAAGAAAGGGAGTTTGGGATTCGATAAAAGCTACAAAGACTTTACAGTCATCTTCATCTTCAAGTATAAGTAATATTTACAGTGGATCTGAATATAAAAAGTTGTTGGAGCCTGAAGGTTTTTTACACAACTCAAATAACATTACTCTTTCCATGTTCACTGATGGTGTACCACTGTTTAAAAGCTCGGGAGTGCAAATTTGGCCTGTTTATTTCCTGATCAATGAAATTCCTTCAAAAGAAAGATTTCAGAGGAAAAACATGATACTGTGGGGTTTATGGCAGGGCAGTGGTAAACCGAATATGAATATGTTCATGCGACCACTTGTGATTGACTTGATCGACTTCTATGAAAATGGTATTAATATTACCATAGATAATGAGGACATTCTTGTTAAAGGCAAATTAGATATAATCACAATGGACTTGCAAGCCCGGGCATATGTTACTTGTATGACCCAACACAATGGTAAACACGGCTGCTTATATTGTGAGGAACCAGGTGTAGTTGTTCAAAGTTGGAAGGGATACAGCAGGTCCTACATTAGTAGTGGAGAAGCTCTGTCAAGAACTGACCAGATGATACGAGAATGTAGCTATCAAGCTTTCCAAACCGGTCAAAGTCATCAAGGATTCCAAGGACTAAGTGTCCTTCATTACATTCCGGACTTTTCGTTCGAGAAAAACATTGTTATCGACTACATGCACGGTACATTGTTAGGAGTCTGTAAAAAATTTATTGAACTTTGGTTTGACAAAAAGTTTCAAGGAGAAGAGTATTATATAGGTCAAAACATGAATAGCATTGACAAAACACTGAAATCAATCCGGCCACCATACATGGTACACAGACTTCCACGCTCACTTAGTGATAGCGCTCACTGGAAAGCTTCGGAACTCAGAAATTGGCTCTTATTTTATGCAGTACCGTGCTTAGAGAATTATCTTCCGGAAATCTATCTGAAACATTTTTGCTGCCTAGTTGAGGCTACTTTTACTCTTCTATCTGAAGGAATTACGGATCTTGAACTACAAAGATCAGAACGAATGCTGACTTTCTTCACAGAAAATGCCCCAAATCTCTATGGGAAAAACTTTGTAAATCTAAATGTGCATAATTTGCTACACCAGATTGTTATTGTTAAGATGTGGGGACCCCTATGGGGGTACTCCTGTTTTGCATTCGAATCGTTTAATGGGGAGATTAAACGGGGTATCCACGGCACAGGAAATGTTAGTAGACAGGTTTTTTGGATTTTCCAGGCCCAAAAGCACATAATGCAGCAAAGTGACAGCATGGAGGAAGGAGAGGTTAAAGAGTTTATCGATGGCTTATTTGATACTACAAGAAAGTCCAACAGTCTTGAAGCCTATCAGTGCCGTGCGATTAACTTGCAGGAAGTTAAAACAGAGTTTACTCCAACTATACAACAAGAACTTCAACTTCTGTTCAAAAGTTCATGCATAACAGAGTACTTGAGAGTAGGTCGAGTGTTTCGTAATGGTTACTTGATGTTCAAGTCGACAAATATTAAGGTAAAAAAGCAGAACTCGTACACACTGTATCTGGAGAATCCAACAGAACGAAATGATGTTGCAATTGAAGTCGAGGACTACCTGTTGCACAAAAGGTCCAATTGCGTTGTAGCAGTGGGAAGATTGTTGAAGACCTGTGGATCTGTCATTGATGGATATATTAGTCATATTCACAGTCTTCAATACAGGTATATATCATGTTCCTATTTATTGTGTCGCCTGCGTAGCAGAGTCGACACATAGGGATCACTATCCGTCGTCTTGCGTCTGCGTCGTCGTCACACTTTCAGTTTATCCACAACTCCTCCTAAACTACAGGAGGGAATTGAACCAAACTTGCACAGGTTTCTTATTATGAAATCCTGATATGCACCAGGTATTTTATTTTGCTCTGAAAGATTTTTAATTGTAAAAAATAGCCATTTTGTCTCAGACATATTGAACTGAAAAGGGGGGTCACTTCTCTTATCCACAACTCCTCCTAAACCGTTTAATGGAATTGAACCAAACTTTCACAAATTCATTAATATTAACTGTTAATATGCACCATATATTTTAATTTCCTCAGAAATAATTTTTATTGAAAAAATTAGCCATTTTTGTCTCGGGTCATATTGAACTGAAAAGGGGGGTCACTTCTCTTATCCGCAACTCCTCCTTAACTGTTTGATGGAATTGAACCAAACTTTCACAAATTCATTATTATGAACTGTTAATATACGCCAGATATTTTAATTTCCTATGAAATAATTTTTATTGAAAAAAATAGTCATTTTTACTTTATCATGGAAGAGGGGTGGCTTCTCTTATCCGCAACTCCTCCTAAACTATTTAAAGGAATTAAACCAAACTTGCACAAATACTTTGTTATGAACTTTTGATTTGCACTAGCTCTTTTACTTTCCTTTGAAAATATTTTTATTGAAGAAAATAGCCATTTCCACATTGCCATATTGAACTGAAAAAGGGGGGCTATTTGAAGAAATTAATCCAAACTTGCTCAAATTCCTTAGTATGAAATGTTAATATGCACCGGCTATTTTCTTTTCCTCTGAAGTATTGTTTGTTGAAAAAAATAGCCATTTTCACTTTTTCATATTGAACTGAAAAGGAGGGGTGGCTTCTCTTATCCGCAACTCCTCCTAAACTATATGAAGGAATTAAACCAAACTTGCACAAATACTTGATTATGAACTGTTGTTGTGCACTAACTATTTTATTATCTCTGATGGTGTATTTTTTTTTAGAAAAAAAATAGGCATTCCCATGTGCTCCTAATCTATTTGAACTTGTATACCTTTTTTGATGTGCACCAGATATTTCATTTTGCTCTAAAAGAATGTTTTTTGAAAAAAAATAGCCATTTCCACTTTACCATATGACTGAAAAGGAGGGAGGTGGCTTCTCTTATTTGCACCTCCCCCTCAACTATTGAAAGGAATCAATCCAAACTGGTGCAAATTCTGTTATTTGAATTGTTGATGTGCACCACTTTAGCTTTTTCTTCGTTGTTTTTTTGTGTTGGGAAACATTCTATCTGCAGGCGACACATGTCTTCCATGGAAGACTCACATCTAAGTTTAAGCTTTTCCACCCCCTCAAATTTGTTTGTCACCCTTAAATTTTGAGAGAAAAAAATATTCACAAAAGGATATTTGTAAACGAATAAGCTAATGTCTCATGATGGATATTATTGACCAGAACCAAGAAAACAATCAAAGGCTTTAAATTGCACAATAAACGTACATGTAAGCAATTTATTTTTTCTTACAACACAAACATACAGTTTACTAACACACAAAAGAACAAGGGAATGTGTCCTGCTTCAACATCTTTTCTATTTCTCAAAATGTGGATAGCGTGCAATTATTTTTGACAAATTTATTGAATTATTCATACCCAGGTGTTGATACATTTGTATATATTTGTTTTTGTCTTTCTTATTGTAAAAGGTAAAAAAAACAAATATTATAGGGTTATTGCATGAATATTGGGTAATATTGTCCCGAGTAGAATTTTATATTGCACGAGTTTAGGAGTGCAATTTATATTCTACTAGGGACAATATTCCCCAATATTCATGCAATAACCCTTTTATTGTATAGCAAAGCTTCAAATCTCATCAAAAATTGATTTTTGTCATGGATGACGTCACAAATTTTAACTATATTTGCACTAGTGCAATATGGGAATTTATTGCACGCTAACTTAGCATTGACGTTTATGGGGAAATTATATTGCTATACAATAATATTCTGTATTACATTTTTTTCCATGATATTTGAATCGTGAAGTTCAGGTGAGAGAACTAATTTCAGAGTGATTTTGAATTATACAAACCCTAATGTTTCGTGGGTATCAAATTTCAGACAGGTTTAACAATACTCTATGTAGATTTAGATACGAATAATCATATTTTGGCATGTATTGTTTTTCGTAATTTTCTATTGATTGAAAATAGTGCACAGCACAAACTATTACATTATGTACTGTACATTTACAGAACACACAAAGTGGGTTTGCACAAACATTCATTTTTTGCACTATTTATAATTGCAGTGATGAAGGCATTGTAAAAGTGGAACAGCTCAGGGCACCATTGATGGTTGTAAAGAGACATGATATGATGTTTGGATCTTTATTTCCAAATCACTTTCAGAGAGACTAATCCCTCTTTTGTATTTTTTCCTATATGTAATGATCATAATGATTGTCAACTTTTTCATATATATGGATCATATGTAGGAAGTCAAAACAATTCGTACTCATCAACATGTATCCATTAGATATAAATAAAAACTTTTGGCTTATAAGTAATATCATTATTGGCTTATTAGTAATATCTTGGCTTATTTGTAATATCATTATTTTCCAACTAGATTTCAATGAAAAATATCAGAAACTTGTCATCATAGAATTGTTTATTGTCAATTAACTCAGGAGAAATTGTTCATAGTGATTTTTTTCTTTTTTGAAATTTCAATGTTTTTCTTAATCCTTGGAAATCAAAGAAAATTTTGACGTCTCTCAGAGTGACTGACTCAATGACAAAACTGAAGTTCAGTAATTTTTCCTAGAAAAAGTTTTCAAACTATGGGAAAAAAAATCCATGGAATAAAAAATAAAACCTCGGACGTCCAAACTTGGTAAAATCAAATCCTGCGATTTCCTCGGAAAAAAATTTGAAACCTCGGACGTGCATGCTTTTCAGTAAAAAATGCTCGGAGAAAAATTTTGAGACCTCGGAAGTCCGTGCTTTTCAGTAAAAAATCATCGGAATTAAATTAAAAACCTCGGACGTCCGAACTTTACTAAAAATTATTCCGTTGTATTCCTCGGACGGACCACGGAAAACCTTGGAAGTCCATACTTTCAGAAAAAATTCCACGGAATTCCACGGAAAAAGCACGGAATTCCAAGGTTTCCTCGGAAAATCTACACCCGGGTACCATTATTATCTGCAAAATAAACATGTACAAGCATTTACTGCATTAACCCTATAGATAATTCCACATTATTAATACTTGTTCACATTTTTCCTGTAAATTGATTGAATAACAAAAATTGATATCCCTCTAAATAAAAAATTCTAGGAATCCACTATTGGAGGCTGCCTACATCACAGTTAAAAGCAAGGCTTCCAAAACTGTCATATATTCAGGACTTGACCGAAACTTTCATAAAAAGTCCGGTTGCTCTCAGCCTCAAACGGTCAAATAGAATTGGTTTGCCACTTTTTGTTATTCAAGGCATTTTCATAAAACGGTCATTTCAATTTTTACCAACTATCGATCGATAAAAATGTCCGTTTGGGGCTTTGGGCATGTCCGTTTGGGCATTTTAGTTTATAATTGTGGCAATCTATTTCACAAAGATATTTCGATCATAATTGGGTTTAATAAAACAAATGCAGCATATTTCAGATACTTTGAAGTGTCTCAGTTAGTCTAATCCTCTGGGTACATAAATGTACGGCTTGGTCTTTAGCTTGTGTACATCAATAAAAATAGAAAAAACACGTTTTCTTTTATTTAAATAACAACAAGCTGTCAAACAATTATCCCTTCAATAAGTTAAATTGAAGCCATAAATCATTCACTGATTACAGGTTTGTTACCTTTGAGGTGTCCTTTCCTTGTCTTTATCAATAGAATTAATGATGCATAACAATGTACATAAAGGTGATCAGGTAAACGAGGTCAAACATGTAAGCGTGTATGGAACAACATCCTATTTAACACATGCATTTAGCAAGCTCATGAATGTAAAATCTTAAATTAGACTCAGTGAACTCTAATCTTGTGCTGTGATCTGTGCTTCTTTTCAATGTGCTCATTGTAATATTTATTGCTTGTGTTTGTCAACATTGCATGTGCTCTTCTGATATTTTATTGTTGTTATATGCCTACAAAAATTATCATGTTGTTATTCATTAAATTATTTATCAACTGAGTATGTTTTTATTTATTCCTTATTTTGTAAATCAGGTTGGGAAATTGTACAAATAAAAATGTTATCACTGTTCATTAGATTTTACACGGTTTAAAACAATATCCTTCATTGGTCCTCTCAATGTTATCTATAAATACTGCATCAGTTGTAAAAGTCACGTGGTCAGGTAATCAATACACAAAAAGAAAAGTATCACGTGTATTGATGATCAAGTTGTACTGCAATTAAAGCCAACATCAACAGTATCAAATAAGATGGCCTTAATTTACAAAGTGTTAAGTACTCACAGAGAGAAGACAGATTGATGCAATGATGGTTACTGTATTACGATACACAGAAAAATGACACAGTACCGAGGATAATATTTTATTTATTTTTAGAATGAAGAAAACAAAACAGTTATAAATAATTTTATTGCATATAACACTACTAATTATTTAGACACATATATCAATTTATGCATCCTCCTCTCATGGGCTCTCAGTTACATTTAAGTATCCTGCTGATCATTGACCATCAAAAATGTCCGGCTGTCGTCAGGACATTTTGGAAGCCCTGGTTAAAAGCACTGTTTCATAAATGTAATAACCTTAAAACAGGAACCAGAGGCTCACCTGAGCCTGTATCGCTCACCTAGACACCATCAACCTGTCAGGAAAAGTTTTAAAACGGGAGCACCCAAGGACTATTGTGGTCAAGTTTTGTTCCAAAAGTTGCAAAAAAAATAACTGCTACTTGACTTTTTGCATATGCCCAAAAATTGCAGGCTAGTGAATCTTGTCTTGGCAAATGTTTTATCACTTTACACTTGACCTCTATCTTTTATAGTTTTGGAAATAAATGACAAAATATGTAAAAGTTGACAAATTTTGGTGAATAAAAGGCAAAAACTACAACGAAAATGTAAAAATAGAAAAAAAAATTTGTGAAGAAAGGGCAATAACTCCTACATGGGTTTCGGAATTTCCTTCAAAATTGCAGGGTTTGTAGATCTTGACATGGCAAATATTTTATAAATTTTCACTTGGCCTTTATCTTTTATAGTTTTGGAAAAAGAAGACCAAAAATGTAAAAATAGAAAAAAATTGGTGAAAAAGGGGCAAGAACTCCTACATGGGTTTCAGGATTTCCTTCAAAATTGGAGGGTAGGTAGACCTTGACATGGCAAACATTTTATCAATTTACACTTGACCTCTATCATTTATAGTTTTCAAAATAGAACACGAAAAAATGTAAAAATTGAAAAATTTTGATGAAAAAAGGGCAAGAACTCAAACATGGGTTTCAGGATTTCCTCAAAATTGGAGGGTAGGTAGACCTTGACATGGTAAACATATTATCAATTCATACTTGACCTTTATCTTTTATTGTTTTCGAAATAACAGATGAAATATATGAAAATTCGATGAAAAAAGGGCAATAACTCCTACATGGTTTTTTTTGGTTTGCCTCAAAATTTCAGGGTGGGTAGATCTTGTCATTCCTAACAAGTTTACCCTGCCAGATTTTTGATATCTAAGGGTTTTCCAGTTATTGGCCAAAAACTGTAATTTACCTTTGTGTTCTATTTTTAGCAACGGTGGCCATGTTGATTGACCTGTGACAATGAAAATAACAAATTTGAAACTATATACCCCAGTGATGATTCACTTAAAGTTTGGTACCATTTGGCCCAGTGGTTTCAGAGGAGAAGAAAGGGAGCTTTTAGATCATCAACATCATCAAAATCCCTTGAGGCTGTAACTAATGCAGCTTTGACGACAGTATCAAAGTGTTCAGGTACCAGAAAATCATGCATTCTCAGAGTTGTTTTCAGTTATCAATCTGCAATTCATCAGGAGATGAGCTCCTCCCCTCATCCTTGATGAGGCATAATACTTGCGCTTTAATACATTTCCAATATTCTTGGACAGCCACAAATTTCAAGGGCAACTATCAGCTCATCGTTTTGTGCTGTATTGGAGATTTCATCAGAAGTCATAATAACAAAAACTTCTTTTTTCAATAAAGGACTAGCATTTGTGTTGAGTCTTCCAGACAAATCCATACTCTTTATTTTTAGTTCATTTGTTGTCACTGTTGTCTGACCCCCAGGGCAAATTTTTTGATGGCGAAACATAGTCTTATCTAGCTTTAGCCATGCCAAACAGGGACAGGGTCCATATTTGGATACATCTAGTTCCTGATGTTGTCTTCTTGAAATAATAATTTCTCCGTTACCTTCATCCAGGACCCGCTTGTTGTTTATATTATCACCATCATTTCTGATCAAGTCCCACATGGCCTTTACCTTTTTTTTGGAACTTTTGTCAGTTTTGCCTGTGAACTTCAGAATTTCTACAATCTCTGGTTTTATCTTGTGGTCCAATTTATTTTTCATATGTTTAGCAATGTTTGTGACTATTTTTCCACAGTATTTGCAACAATGGACCTGATTCCACACCATCGATCTTTTCTTTTTTGATCCTGTATGTTTGTTTACATCAGATTTTAAGAGTTTACGGACAAAAATGTTGCTATTATTACAGTCTCTCAAAATTTCTGGCATCTTTGCTTTATCATGTTTCTTCTTGTGTTGGGTACTGTCTGTATCAGACAACTCCGAAATTGATTTTGAGTCATCTTCATGAGTGAATCTATCCTCGACTTTGACATTTGTCGTTTTCTATTTGGTGAAAATTGTCGCTTTTTTTCGCCAACTTTATGTTTCCCATTTCCTACGGTGCTATCGGTATCAGATGATTCTTCACTTGACCAAGGTAAAAAATCTGTATCTACTGTACTATCTGCACCAGATAATTCTGGACTTGAACAAAATGAATCATCATCATAAGTTTTGTGCTTTTTGGAGTTTGAACTTTGTTGCCTTCTTTCTGATGAATGGTGTCGTTTTCTTTTACCAGGTTTTGCAGGTGAAACTTTATCTAAAATTATATCCGAATCAGATAATTCTACTCTTGACTGAAGTGAATTACCTTTGTAACTCTGGCATCTCTTAGACTTTGAACTTTTTGATGAATGGTGTCTCTTTCTTTTAACAGGTTTATGTTTGCTGTTTTCAGACAAATCACTATTTGCATTTGACAATTCTTGACTTGACATACATGTAAGTGAATCCTCTTTGTAAGCTTGACTTTGATGTATCTTAAGTTTTTTACTTTTTTCCTTTCTTTTCTTGGAATGGCGTAACTTTTTCACATGCAATTGTTGTCTCTTTGGACTACAGCTTTGAACTCCTTCACTTTCACCTGACCTTATGTACTTTTGTTTCTGTTTGTTAGAAAGTGTTTTACTAAGGATTCTCTCATAAATAATACTTATTTCACTATTATCATCACTAAGCTCATCATGTGAGTTATCAATTTGTAAGACTTCAGCATGTGTGTCACCAGGTTGAGCAATTTCATCCTGTGGGTCATCTGGTTGTTTAACTTTGACCTGTGTGTCATCAAGTTGTGGAACTTTGATCTGTTTGTCATCTGGTTGTGTAACTTTGACCTCTGTGTCATCTGGTTGTGTAACTTTGATCTGTGTGTCATCTGGTTGTGAAACTTTGACCTCTTTGTCATCTGGTTGTGTAACTTTGACCTCTGTGTCATCTGGTTGTGCAACTTTGACCTGTGTGTCATCTGGTTGTGTAACTTCGACCTGTGTGTCATCAAGTTGTGTAACTTTGATCTGTGTGTCATCTGGTTGTGAAACTTTGACCTGTGTGTCATCTGTTGTGTAACTTTGACCTGTGTGTCATCTGGTTGTGTAACTTTGACCTGTGTGTCATCTGGTTTTATTAGCTCTAATGCTTCAGCCTGTTTTTCATTTAGTTGTCGGACTTTGACCTGTGCATTATTTGGTTGTTTGGTTTCAAGCTGTATGTCATTTGATTGTTTAGCATCAACAGCCCACTCAAAATCTTGTACAAAGGCTTTTAAGGTTTCAAACTTTCTTTTCTTATGAAGAATTTCTGAAACAACAAGAACAACAACAAATGATAAAATATTATATTATGTTTTACTTTACTGAAAAGAGTAACATATATATAAATATATATATATATATATATATATATAGTCAGTTATTCATCATGCCTTAAAAGAGACCTTAGTACAATCATCAAGCATACAAATAGGGTCAAGGTCACACTGCACGGTGTCAGTTTAGTAAATGGACCACAACATACCAAATGAGATGGCTAAGTATTATTCTTTTCAAGTTTATCAATTTCCACAAAGTTTTTACTCCCTAAAAAGATACATCCCGTATCTAATATGGACCCCCCAAACAAACACACCATGAAAAAAATCAATGTTTTGTCAATATCACAAAAAATTGCTTAGATTCAGTCTTGTTCTTATTTTTTGTATGTCTATGTGACCTTGGTTAAAAATGAACTACATTTTCAGAAATTAGGCCAACATTAAAAAAATGTTTGTTTCCCCACACACCTAGGCCTAAATTAAAAAATTGTTTGTTTCCCCATTCCCCGACCGACCAAAATTTTGCCGCCGACTCAAAAATTTTTTTTGGTCCAGGTTCGGGATTTTTTTTTTTTTTTTTTTTGCAAAACTGGAAGTGTGCTTCAGATTGGTCTCCCCTGGTTAATATTGGCCAGGAAATCGGACTTGCAGAGCTCTTTTAAATATTAAAGTGTAAATATCCAAATTTAAGAGATAAAATGAAAAATATTGCTTCCTATAGACTTTTCAGTTTCAAAAGAAGCTCTATTTTGCAGAAGAAATGAGACTAATTTGGTGTCGAACAAATTATATTAAGTAAAAGTTGAAGTTGCTGACAGTTCTGATATATATATGCCGACTCTAAACAAAAAGTTATTTATTTTATATCTCTCCGGGCATCTCTTCCGTTGTTGGTTCTGCATTATATGTACCAGTTTTAGAAATAACGAAGTTGGGTCAAATATTAGGCCTAAATAATTTCATTCCAGAATTATATGAACTTGCTTGAATTGTTTATAAAAGTCTAAGCCCTTCAAACACATCTTTTCTCTGCAAAGAATATGTTTCTTTAGGATAAGGGGAACTGGCCAAGTTCTTTGCAGCTTTGACAATTTATTTTTATAATTCTAAAAAAGTTTCAGCTACCAACTTCAGGGTTAGCATGTTAAGAGGTATACTACATTTGCTAGTATTTATTATATGTAAAACAAAATATCAAAAGAATTTTCAAACCTTTCACTATACATGTTTATTTTAAAATTGTTGTAATACCTTGGACATGGTTGAAAAATCAGCTACTTTAAATACTAAGTATTTGTAGGTAAATAGGTCTTTGTGGTTTAAACAATTTATTGTATATAGCAAAAGATTTAAAGCTGTACGGCAGTAGTCATGATTTATACTCAAAATGAGTCAACTCCTAACCAGAAGATGATGATGTGGAAACAGTGGGTAATACAGACACTGAGTTGGAAATGAAAAACAAAATATAATTGTATATCCAAAATGTCATTTAAGAAATTGTATGACAGGACACTGTAATTTCATGTTTTCTGATCCACTGACCCCTGTAATATGTGTAGATCTCTTTCTGTACTATACATCTATGTCAGACAGCTCTCTGACTTTCAGCAGCGCATAAATATATTTAGAAAATAACACTAAGCAGAACTGCAGGCACAGTAGAGCAGATTATAATATACTTGTATGTACAAACAGATCTTTCATGAATTATACTTCCTGCATTAGACCAGCTCATTCCAACTTGTGTACATATAGCTGTAAATTTAATTTTTGTTTTGTTGTTTTGCTCATCCTACAAAATGTAAGTTACCCAGAAGGGACTGCTTGTATGAGTTGCCAATCAGGTAGCTCCCCATAGAAAATTATTTTAAAATTCCACTGGAATACCAGTGGTATTCCACTGGAATAACAGTGGCATTCCAGTGGAAAATCCATTGTTTTCCAGTGGAATCCAGCGGTAAAAATTGTCTGGACTTCAGTGGAAGTCCACTGGAATCCAGTGGTACTTCCATGTGAATCCAGTGGTAATTCCAGTTGAAAACTCCAGTGGAACACCACTGGATTCCACTGAAATTACCACTGGAAATACCACTGGATTCCACTGAATTCCAATGGAAATAACACTGGATTCCATTGAATTCCAGACAATTTTTACCGCTGGAATCCACTGGAATTACCAATGTATTCCACTGGAATTATCACTGGATTCCACTGAGAAGCATGATATTTTTTTTATATCTTGTGCATACCAGTTTATATTCATCCTTAATGTCGACAGGTGACTATGATTATCCTTCCAACATAAATGTAAGAACTAAATAACTTTATTGTTGAAGACACTATTCGACCTTAATGATTTCTTATGTTTCCAGGACAAAACTATCTCACTGATGTATACCTTGCATCTCCTTTGATAAATCCAGTATTGTGTTAAGTGACCAAAATCTGTGTGTTGTTTTTCAATGTGGACTAATTGTAACCTTAAGACTAAATAAAAGATCCAGTGCTAATAAAACTATTTATTAAAAACTAATATTTAATATAAAGACCAATATTACATTGGAAAAACTGGGGACTAACAGCTGCATACACATAATAAAAATAAGAGTTATCCCCCTTTTAACATGTAAATGAAAATTAATATACAGAAAACTTGGGGGATAAGATAAAATTTGATGATAAAAGTATACAATTTTATCGAAAAGTCCAAATACAGATGCATAGCAGCTGTAGCCCCAAGTTAATTTCTCCTTTTATTGCCAGTACAATAATTTAAGACATAGGAATTGATGAAACTAGCTGATTTTGAGCTTGTTTTATTACTCTTGGGCTGGTATGAATATACCTAGTATAACAATCTGATGACCACCTTCCTAATGTTTTTATCAAGTGGTCTTCTAGTCTTACTTCCTGTGCGGTTGTGGCTGCTCCAATTCTAAAAGAATGACCATTATAATTTTTGCTTTGAAGACCTAAATTGTCTAAAATAATTTTGACATGTTTGATGAAAAATTGTCTACTTAAAGGATTGCCATCATCAGAGACAAACAGAGCATCAGATGTTAAACTTGGAGTATTTTTTCGTAGAGACAAATAGTTTTTAACAGCAATGCAAGGACAAATAATATGACCACTTTTGTATAAGGGTATAGTTACACCCTGTCTGAAAGGATCTGTTTTAGATTTTTTTAAATGTAACAAAATGTTATCTTCAAAAATTTCTAAATCACCAACACACAAATGTGTTTCCGAATCAAAATTGCTAAGTACAGTGAACTCTCCACAACGCAAAAAAGCAAAAAAGGCTACAACGCATGCAGCCTCTAACATTACATTGTTAAAAAGACTGAAAAAATTGCTTCTTAATAACATAACCCTTTTGTACAACAGAGACATAGTAATTGGCAATCTAGGCCTTTTAACACAACCTTTCTGTTTCTTTTTTAAACCATTTAAAATTGTTTGTAAGCATAATAATGGCTTTCCATATTGTTCTAAAGGACTAAATCCTGTATATTGTAGGTAATAATATCTTATACCACATAAATATAGCTTAATAGTGTTATATTTTAAACTTTTATGTTCGTCGCAAAAAGCGACAAATCGCATTAACAATGTTTCTGAAACAGGCGG
Organism: Mytilisepta virgata; assembly: GCA_028015205.1. Taxonomy (NCBI): domain Eukaryota; kingdom Metazoa; phylum Mollusca; class Bivalvia; order Mytilida; family Mytilidae; genus Mytilisepta; species Mytilisepta virgata. The sequence goes on along the minus strand of CM051515.1, from coordinate 59,962,057 downwards.
CATTTCATTCGAAGTCCAGAAGGATCCTTGCAATAAGGAGAACTTCTTATAAAGATCAAAACCTGTAGTATAATGCGATCTTGTACTATCAGCTACTGCATATTTCCATAAATTGTCTACTGAGCTGTCCAAAGAATGTCTGAAAGTTGTGGGCAAGGAGTGGCTGTTACTTCTGCTAATGGTGCTAAAAGTCTGAACTTGTCCATCTGAAAACGAGATAATGCATCAGCAATTACATTAGATTTCCCTGGTAAATGTTCGCTATAGACAGCAAAGTTATAAGTTGCAGCACACATTGTAAGTTTTCGCATTAATTTCATAATGTTTGTGTCTTTCGACCGGCCTTTTGCAATAATGTGAACTGTTGCTAAATTGTCACAGTAAAATAAAATCCTTTTTCCACACCACTCCTTACCCCATAGAACAGCTGCAACAACTATAGGATAAAGTTCTAAAAAGGCCATAGAAACAGCAAAGTCTGACTTGCATGGTAAATTTTCAGGCCAACGGTTACAAAACCATTTATGTTGGTAATATCCACCGAATCCTATCGAAGAGGACGCATCTGTATAAAGCATCATATCTGCTGCTTTAGTTAAAGTCTTTTCATAAAAGAAATTTATGCCATTCCAATTTTTCAAAAATGATAACCACATGTATAAATCAGCTTTGCACTCTTTGTTTAAATGAACATGATGAAAACTCTCTTTGACAGATGACATTAACTTGTACAAATAACTAACAAAAGAGCGTCCTGGAAGAATAACTCTAGTTGCAAAATTTAAATGTCCCAGTAACTGTTCAAGTTCTTTCCTTGTACAAGACTTTTTATTCAAAATTCACTGGCGTAGGAAGGAAAAAATGATTGGTACTGCTCAACTGATAGGGGCACAAAGTGGCAGGGGGTCTGGGGGCCGCTCAAGGCCCCCAGAAGCTCTGGGGGTAAATGGTGCAAAATCCAGCATTCTAGGCTTATCCTGGCCCTATTTTCATGTCTTGAAAATGGATATTTGGGGGGTTTTAAATTCGTAAAAAATTATTATCAAAAAAAATATATTGAAATCTTCATTTTATGACCTTTATCATAACATCTGTAGGCATTTACATATGATATAAATATCCATATGCAATGAACAAAAGAGATATATGGGGTAAATGTGCAAGGGACAAACTCCATACAAACACATAGCAAGATAAAAAAAAATACCTAACTTACATCAAAAACTAATTCCATAAGCTGGACACGTGTTGATCACCTAATAGATAGAAACCACAGATAGTTCTTAAAGTAATTTAGTTGTACTATAAACTAGCAAAGAACTAGACTTGATTTAAACCCAATGAATTATTGAAAAGAATAAAATGTATATAAAATACACAAAGGACAGGAAAATGAATTATTTCAAATACGCGATATGTACTATTATATGATGCATTCTAAAATCCAAGTGTCGTCAGATGTATTATAAGAGACACATGATGTCACATACCTATCTTTCGTTCGTGTTAGAACCCTCTCAGCTTCTTCAGACAATGCCATTCCAAAGTCATCTTCACTCCCAAAAGCTGCATGATTTGCGAATTTATATGCATTGAGGTACATTTCCACAGCGCATTTAAATCTTAATTTGTTTGCCAGAGATTCGTCACCTATAAACGAATATTTGTTTTTTTTAATGAATGCATTCCAAGTTTAAACTTTCAAACACGAGTGTTCACAACAGCTGTTGGAAGTTATTATTTAGTTTAAACTTATTGGTGGAGCAATCGAGTAGGGGCTTAAATATTTCACTTCGGATTCGGACTTCCTATATACGCAATTGTATCATAAACCTATGTAAACTGGTATCTACGCGTACAACATGTAAAAGAAGAGATGATTATATAGATAATCACTGCTTCGTCAACAAGCTTGGCCCCCACCAGCTGCAGTCAGTCAATTCCTTTTATTGTTTGTGGGTCCGCCACTGACAGTAAAATCTAACATTTACAACGAAATTGGATAGAATGACTTTATTGATTGTAATCAGAACCCTTCAACCCAGTTATATGGGTCATTTAATGGCAGCCCATCAAATTCTGTTTTAGGTGTCCGGGGGGGGGGGGGGGGGGGGTCAGCATCATACATTATATACATATAAATATATGCATATAAAGATATGCGTAATGATAAACTGAATTTGACACTAAAGATAAATTCTATTGAATCATGAATCATGTTTTACCTGTAATTGCTAGCGATATTGCATTGTATAAACAATTGCCGTTCCCAGTGGTCTTTATGGCAGTCAAATTATAAACAGATACATCATCTGGAATCAGGACTTGCGAAAGTTCATCAACTGTCAAATTTGATTGACATGTTGATCTTACAGAAAAATCATAATTGAAATTTAGATTTACAACATCTTCACATTTGTTGTTGTCAATTGCATATTTCAGTTTGCAAAACTCCTCCATGCTCCTGTTGATGGATTATATTTAGCACTTTGGAAATTCCATTCTGCATCCTGAAATCTCTTGAAAACAATGTAATACACGCTTCACTGCGTTTAAATGACCGAGATAAAGATGCACCCGCTGAACTTGTTTATGTACAAGTCACATCATCATCTATGTTTGAGGAAAAAATGCAATAAAACTAACAAAAATATGAGAAAAATAATTAATTTTTATGAAAATTATTGGTACGGCATGCCGTACCTGTCAAACGTATTGGTACGGTCGGAGCAGTACCAACCGTACCGGTTCCTACGCCCATGAAATTAAAGTAATAAAATCTGTAATTCTTATCAATTTGTCTTGAGGCAATCTAGCTTGCATATTTATAGTGTCTAATACAATGCCTAAATATTCCAACACACAAGTAGGACCTACTGTCTTTTTCTTAGATAGAGGAATATTTAATTTGTTAAAAATTAAAGAAAGTAAAGCCATTGTTCTTTCTCCACACTCAGTAGGCCTATCAATTGTTAAAAAATCATCTAAGAGGTGAAAAATTACATTAATGTTATAATTATTTTTGGCTAGCCAACAAATACTACTTGACAACATATCAAATAATTTGGGACTTGATCGACAACCAAAAGGAAGTCTAACATAATGATAATAAAAATTGTCCCATTTAAAACAAAATAAATGCCACTGAGTAGGTGAAATAGCCAATTGTTTGAATGCATCGCTGATATCTACCTTACAGCAGATACTTTTTAAACCATATTCTTGAATTACATTGATTGCATCATCAACTTTAATGTAACTAAGTGAACATAAATCTTTGTCTATCAAATCATTCACGCTATCATGATCACAGCTGTTGTGAGGCGAGGAAAGATCCAATATAAGTCTTTTCTTAAAAGAATATTTATGTACTGCTATACCGATAGGACTAACCCTATAAACAGGAAAAGGGGGGTGTAAAAAAGGTCCCTGAATGAAGCCTTTAACCAATTCGTCTTGAATTAGAGCAGTTACTGAATCTGGATCTTTCCTGGCTGACAAAGCATTTTTACATTCAAATGTTGAAATATTTATATTAGCAATTAACATATCAAAACCATATCTTACACTATTACACAGTAAGCTGACAAAATTGTTGTCAGGGTGGTTTCTTAGTTCAAATTCTAACTGGTCACAATTAATAGGTGAAGAAGCTCTATTATCAAAAGGTAGTCATTTTTTTGGAACTATTTTACTGCTAGTTTTTACTTGGTTTTGATCAGTATGTTGATGACCTTCTTTGTAGCTTTGACAAGCAACTTTACTATGAGTTTTACTTTTACAAGTTTTACATGCATGTACATATTTACAATAAGGTTTAGTGCAACCTTTAAACCCATTAAAATTGTTACAAACAGGTAAACCATCTACAAATATAACATCACGGCCCAGAGAATCAGGTGTGTTTCTGTATGAAGTAAAATTTCTTTGTGGCTGAGAATTTTGCTGCTGCATACTACACATAACGGTAGAGTGGGTTGTGGAGTGACACTTCCTGCATGTGTTGATCTTTGAACCCGCGCAAACCATATTACGTAAATCTGTGTCCCCCTTGGACCAATCTATTTTGATGTTGTGCTGAATTAACATAACAGCACATTTGGCTGAGAATAATTTGTGGTATTCATAAAAACAGTCTGGCCAGATGTTTGCCGTTTCAATTATGTGTGCAAGGTATAAATCTAGCTCCTCGTTTCTATTAGGGAATGCTGTACCCATAATACGTTTGTAACGCCCAAAGGCAATTACGAATTCGTCCATAGATAAGTTTCTCTGCAGCCTTGCATCCGAATCCTTCATCTTTTTAATAGTTGCGTTTTCATAATTTGGAATTAATAACATATTTAGATTTACATCTTTACCTGTAATTATTTCATTCCTTAATTCGGGGGAAACCATGTCTACAGCGGAAAAAGAGGAAGCTGGGTATCCGAATTTTCCTGGAGTGGAAGAATTGACAGAATAAACTGGAACAGTTGAACTAAACGACGAAGCAAAGCCTGGTGAATTTGCACCATTTCCAACAGCTGTAGATAAATTAAAACGTGGCTGTATCTGGTCGCCTTGCTTAGCGTTGTTCATTTGTTGCATGGACTGTTGGCAAAGTTGGATAGTGTTGATGAGAAGACTTTCCATATTGTTTACATTTTGATTGTTTACATTCTGTGGAAGCTGGATCGGTGCGTGCGCAGATAAGGTAGTGGGCGGAAGCTGGAACGGTGCGTGTGCAGATAAGGTAGTGGGCGCAGTCTCCTCGTGGCGAACTGTTGACTGAATATTCATACGCGGATTGACATCGCTAACAGAATTATTCATGAGGCCAATAGATTCAATTCCAGTTGCAGACCTTACATTTATAGAATTAGTTCCATCTGAAACGGAATCCCTTATAGTTGTAATGTCGGAACTATCGATCACTGCGGTCTGGGGCAACAGTCCCGTAGAACTATTTTCACTTGTTTGATTGTCCAGGTACAACCTTCTCAAACTACTGTTTGACAAATGTCCTGTAACTTTAATTCCGATGTTACTAAGGGCAGCTTTTAGCTGCGATGATGTCCAATTTGACGGATTTTGCTCATTCAAAGTTTCTGTAGGTACGCGAGTAGTAGATTTCCTCCTAGATGACATTTTGATTACTTTGTTTCCAAAGTTCACAAGAACGTAGCTGAAAGTATTTGTAAAAGGAACAGAACTACTCCATGAAATCGTAAAGTCTCAGATCACTAAGATTAAAGTACGAATATAATTTAAAAGTATGAAAATCCAATCAATAACGTAATGAAAATATCTGACAAAAAGTGCACGGCTAATGATCTGAAGCAGCAAAATAGATGACGTACATACCGAACTAAGTCGAAAATGAGGCTAACATGATAAAAGAGGTATATAAGGGTGAAACCAATCTTATGACTAAAACTAGAATAATCCTTTATATAAACATCAATTATCCAAATAATTGTTAATAAATGTTTTCTTTTTTGTTTCTCCGGTTAGCAGCAGTTTTTATGGTTTAACTTTGAATTTATACCTATTACTGTCAGAACAGTAGATGTCTTCCTTATAAACACTAACAAGTCTCATATACCATACCACATTGAACAGTAGATGTCTCCTTATAAACAATAACTAGTCTCATGTACCATACCACATTTATCTATACTAATATAGATACTATGAATAGAAATGGAAATGTGCTACCGTGTGGAACCCATATTCTTGCCATTATGGATATTATGATATCATACACAAAACTTTTTAATAACTATTCTAATTTTATTATCATACTAATATACTAAGACACAATTGTATAAACACTATACTAATATCATATTCACAAACAATTCTAAAACTATTATAGTTAATACATATGAAAATAATAATAAATGTATCATTTGGCTTTCTAGGGGGCTACTCATTAAAACTTACAATAATAATAATTAAGATAACCAACTCAAAAAACACTACCTACTCAACATAATTTTAAATTTTTAAAAAATAAATTGCCTAAATTATGCACCTGTGGTAGATCCCTGACAGGTGATGCTTTTGTTCATAAAACCTGTGGTAGAACCCAGACAGGTGAGCATTAAAAACATACATGTATAAGAAACCTGTGGTAGATCCCAGACAGGTGAAAATATGCAATGACCTGTGGTAGAACCCAGACAGGTAAAAAAGTTCTGAAACCTGTGGTAGAACCCAGACAGGTGAAAATGCAACAACTGTGGTAGAACCCAGACAGGTGAGCATTAAAAACATACATGTATAAGAAACCTGTGGTAGATCCCAGACAGGTGTTTTAAATGAGAATTCCTGCGGTAGAGCCCAGCAGGTACAAAAAACTAACTTAATTGTCACCCTTAAATAAAACAAAGCCTTAATTATTTATAAGATGTATTAATGAATTGGGGGAAAATAATTTCCCTGAAATTAAGTTGGCCAAATTGAACGAGTAGCATGAGTGAAAGCCCCCAAGAATTGATACATATTTATTGTTTCAAAAAAAAAAAAAAAAATAAATGAAAATTAAATATACCATCAACATAGAAAAAAGGTACTTGAAATATAATTTCATGTATGGAAATGAAAACAACAAAAATAAAAATAGCTACAATACTAAAATAAAATTTACGAAATGTAGTTCTTAAAATATTGGACTCCTTTGATTCAGAACAAACATGTATTAAAAATTAGGAAAAACACATCCTGCTTTGTGCTTTGCAAACCGTTTTTGGGTCGGTTCTAATGTAACGTATATAACAATCAGATGACCATCTACCTAAAGTCTGTATAATGTGATCCTCAACCCCTGCCGCTGCTGCTGATGTAGCAGCACCAATTCGAAAAGAATGACCAGAAAATTTACTATCATTATATCCTAATCTGAACAGCAAATCTCGAAGCAGAGATATAAATGTATCTCTAGACAAAGGAGTGTAATTATACTCATCACTAACAAATAAATAGGAATCTGGTCTAGCTCCATAATTTTTTCGTACTTGTATAATCTTCTCATTACATCGACTGGGTGGAAAATATCATTTTCAAATATAGTAATGTTAATACCTTCTCGAAATGGGTCACATTTGGAGGAATTCAGATGCAATGTGCAATTTTGAAAATTTATGTCTAAATTAATATTTTGAATTAAAAGTGTGTCCTGCCTAGCAATTTTACTACTGTAAGTAAATTCACCACATCGGAGAAATCCAAAAAAGGCTAGATAAAATGCACACTGCATCATTAAGTCAACAAATGGAGAAAAAACTCCTTGCTTTAACATAGAGCACAAATCTTTCAAAATTTTAGATGTTATAGGTAATCTCTTTTGTTTAACATTATTCTGGGACTTTTTTTATACCTCTTAATATACACTCTAAGCGGGCACAATTTGTTAAAGGGTCAGGATGCCCTATTCTTAAGTAATTATGCCTAATTCCTGCTAAATACAATTTAATTGTAGCATGAGCTAGCTTAAGAGAATTCTTACAATAGGTTACAAAATAAATTAAACAATCTTCATCTATTATTGGCACACTATTTATATGATTCTGATTAGTCATTGCCATAAATGTTTTAAAACATTGAAAGCCAGAATTATAAGTCTTTCTAGTACTTATACATAAGGATGCCTCCCACAGTTCCTCAACTTGCTTAGTTAGACCATCAGCAAATGTGCTGGTGCTAGGCAAGGTGTAGGTTCTTGATCTGCTTTCGGTGCCAGCTTTCGAAATTTCTCCATCTGAAGTGATATTCTTTCTCAGCTGGGGAGAAATAGTCTCCACGAATGGCAGTGATTCCGCTGCATATCCCCTTGCTGTCCTTACACTTCGTGCTTCCTGGTTTTCGCTTCCAGCTGCAGCTGCCGGTAGAGTATTCCTATTGAAGGCAGCATATGCGGACTCCAGGTTATAGGGATTCCCCGAGTTGTTGATATTTTCACCACGACGACTTCCGGTTGAAGTGAAAGTAGGAAAAACAGCTACCTCGTCCTGTCGAGTAGTTGATTGTTCCACTAATAGGGTGTTCACCTTCCCGTTCAATGATGATACATTCTGTTGGAGAGACTGTACAGTAGAAGATAGTCTCGAGACCAAGTTTATTAAAGTTCTTCCTTCATTTGATGTAGAAGTTGAAGTCGAAACCACGTGTTCCTCTTGGTTACTAACTGTTGCATTATGGGGTCGCGCACCACCATATATGGTTGTAGCTTGGTCTTCATCTGCTATATCGGAAATATTGTCCGCTATTTCTGTTATATTGTCATTATTAGTAAAGTCTTTAGCACTATTCAGAATTCTGACTAAAGTCAACCTCCTTGCATTTTTAGGCACTTTAAGTTTTAATCTACTAGCTTCTTGACGAAGTCTTAATAGAGTCCAATTTTCTTTCAATTCTGGGTCGTATTGCACTTGTCCTTTTGATCTGCGTTTGACCGGTCCCATAACGGAAAAGAAGCAATCACATAAACTAAGTTAATAATGAAGTAGTTATTTTACCGTACTTAGAAACAGGTACAAATATAAATATCCATGGTATGAAACGCAACTTCAGTATGAAGAAGTTTCCAGAAGACAAGTCCAATAAAAAACGTATTATAAGTCCAGTTTTGATTCACATCAAAATTAATATAGAATGAAAAGTAAATTTCTTGAATTAAGATAGTCTGAATTAATTTTCCACAAGTAAAAATATGACTGCTAACAGTGCAATGCTCAAACAACAACTGACCCACTTATAAAAATTATATACAGATATTCTCTGATTACACCCATGCTGTCATCATACTGTTTTTTATCTATGATCTACAATGTACCTCTTATCCCAAGTTCTCTAATTAAAACAAGCTGACAAGCTGACACTTAACAGTAAATAAAGATAAAAGTCAGGGAAAGTACAGACCATAGGAATTTATATAAAATATGTATAAACTCTAATTTAATTTTTTTTTAAATTTCCATTTGCATATCTTTTTAGTTTTATAATTGCATATGAACCATGTATGTAATTGACCAATGCATGCATGCTCTAACTCACAGTGATAAGCCAGATGTCTTTATGGAAAATTTACACCATTTAATCCATCAACAATAAATGTAATACATGTACTGAAAGAACAAAAATGAAAACGTGTGAATTGACATTTAATATAAATTGAAACACCCTTTACAGTAACAATTTTTTACGGAGTTTTCTTATTTTGTCATTCAACACTAGAGTTATTTTCCCCCACTCCTGATCCATGGTGTCTTTTGTTGTTGAGAATCTACTAAATATTTCACCTGAAATAAAAAAAGGTAAACAATTATTTCATAACATATAGGTAATCAACTATTAGGAAGTTCACCTCGTTCTTAATTGTTATAAGATTCAGCTTTTCAATCAAATGGAAATGCAGGTCACAGTGACCTAATGTTGTGTTGATGCTGACTTGCGTTCCTTAATGCACCGATGATTCGATATACAAGGTTTGATAATGTATGCCACAATGACCAACTTTTGCCTGGATGCTGACATATATATTCAAAGGTATACCCCTTTAATGTTTTTATGCTATTGTATGGAATCTGTGTTCCCATATTTTATAATTTATATTTCGTTAGGCCACTCCAAATCAATTCATCTTTCGTCTGACATTTTTGTCAAAAACAAGGTGCGAGCACGCAATAATTTTTTCTCACGAATCTTTATTCCCATAGGGCAGCTGGATGAAGCAGAATTTCCATAAAGTCGTGTGGGCCCTGTCTGAAACAAATCCCACCATAATTGACCCAATCTTGAGGCTGCATATAAAATTTCAGAACCCTAGCTACCATTAATATTTTCTGAGAAAACTGTTACCAAAATTTACATTATACAATTGTCCCTATGGCACATGTATGGGAGAAAGAATGTCGTAAAACAGGAAGTAGATGTCCGACAGACCAGATAACAAATCCCACCCTATAGGACTAGCTCTCACCTGAGGGAGCATACTAAATTTGTGACCCTTCATTATTACTAGATTACTCATGGCGGGTCCATGATGACTTGTGTGGAAGTGACCACTTCCCAGTTATTTTGGAAAACCTCTTTCCTTCACCTTCTGAGAGAGTTGCTCGCTGGAAATTTGACAAAGCTAATTGGTCTTTGTTCGAGCAACTCTGTTGCGATGAACTTAGAACAGATAATTTCTGTAATGTTAGCGACCCAATCCTTAAATTTACTGAAAAGTTAGCATCGATAGCTGAGAGAACCATTCCTAAAACCTCGACAAATCCAAAATAACCAAGCAAACCCTGGTTTGACGACGACTGTGAGGAACCAAAGAAAAACAGGAAAAAGGCCGAACGACGGTTCAACGTGAATCCAACCTCTGACAATCTCAGTAATGTTCGTATATTTCGTGCTAAAGCACGTCGGACATTCAAACAAAAGAGGCGCAAGTCTTGGCAAAACTTCGTCTCTAAAATAAACTCTCATACACCTATGAATAAAGTCTGGAATTTTGTACAAAAAATTAACGGTAAAAACAGAAAGACCAATCTTCACCATTTAAAAGATGGCCAAACTCTTTTGACTTCAGAAAATGACATCTCGAATAAACTCGGTGAAACCTTCTCAAAACATTCTTCTTCTCTAAACTATTCCCAGGAATTTCAAAGGATTAAAAACCGAACTGAGAAAAATAAACTCAATTTTAAATCAAATAATTTAGAAGATTACAACCGCCCTTTCTGTTTGGATGAGCTGAAAATTTCCCTGTCGAAAGCCCATGACACAGCATGTGGCCCAGATGATATTCACTATCAACTTTTGAAACATCTTCCTGACACTTCTCTTAAAACACTTTTAGATCTTCTTAATAATGTATGGGAAACTGGTGACTTGCCTTCAATTTGGAAACTTGCCACAGTTATCCCTATTCCAAAACCTGGGAAGGATCATTTTGAACCGTCGAATTATCGGCCAATTGCCCTCACAAGTTGCGTTTGTAAGACAATGGAACGGATGATCAACGACTGCCTTGTTTGGTTCCTTGAGGCGAATGGCCTCCTGTCCAATATACAGTGTGGGTTCCGACAAGGCAGAAGCACGTTGGATCATCTTGTTCGTCTCGAATCCTTTATACGCAACGGGTTTGCTAGAGGTGAACATGTGGTGTCCGTCTTTTTCGATCTGGAAAAAGCCTACGACACCACATGGAAATATGGCATTTTAAAAGACTTAAATGATATGGGGTTGAAAGGTAGGTTACCTACCTTCATTGAAAATTTTCTTTCAGACAGACAGTTCAAGGTAAAGGTTAACACGACTATGTCTGACCCTTTTGAACAGGAGATGGGTGTTCCTCAGGGAAGTATCCTGTCCGTCACTTTATTTAGTATAAAAATAAACAGTCTAGCTAAAACATTAAAACAAAATGTTGAAGGCTCTCTCTATGTAGATGACTTTTTGATATGTTATAGGGCTAAAAATATGAACAATATTGAAAGACAACTACAGCTGTCTTTAAATAAAATTGAAAATAAATATATTAGTCTGGGGAGATCCCGGCAGACTCAATGCAAAATATGTTATGCTGGGGAGATCCCGGCAGCAATAAATATATGTCTGGGGAGATCCCGGCAGACATAATGCTTAACCGTCTTAAATCTACTGAGCTAATGGAATAACTAAACCAGCCAAGCATGATATCCCAGCATATAAAAATGAAAATTTCTCCGGGGAGATCCCTGCGGAGGTTGTCCTAAATACTGGATTCTGAGCAATCCTGGGGAGATCCCAGCAGGATTAAAATATCTAAGATAATCATAAATTTTAAACATAACCCTAACCTGTCTGATGTATTATTGAAATGGGGGAACATAATTCCCCAAGAATTATAATGGCCAAATGGAGTGAATTCAAACTGAATGAGTGACAGCCCCCAAGAAAATAATACATAAGGATAAAAATAAAAAACATAATATAAAATTATCAAAATACAATATTCAAAAACTAAATAAGCTAAATGGAAAATGGAAAACAATATACCAGTCATTGCGCATTTGAGCACATTTTCTTTTGGGCATCACCTATAACATTCTCATCAGTTCGTATATACCTTACAAAACAGTCCGATGACCAGCGACCCAAAGTTTGAATGATGTGGTCTTCAACCCCTGCTGCTGCTACAGAGGTTGCTGCCCCTATTCTAAAAGAATGACCACAGTACTTATCATCATAACAACCAATTCGACTTAACATTTGTCTCAATAAAGAAATAAAGGTGTCTCTTGTAAGTGCATAGTTTCCAAATTCATTTTCAAGAAAAAGGGGAGAATCTTGAGTAGCTCCCATGCAGTACCTAGCACTAACATACTTATACATATTCAACACTGGTTTGAAATTGTTATTTTCAAAAATTGAAATATTTACACCTTTTCTGAATGGATCAGTTTTAGATGACCTTAATTTAACTATGTATTGATTATTATCAACCAAAACAATATCAGACATTAATAAACATTCATAACAGTTATTCTTAGCCTTGCGGGTAAATTCTCCACACCTTAAAAAACCAAAAAAGGCTGTTAAAAATGCAGCCTGTAAGATTAAGTCAATAAATGGAGAAAACACCCCAACTACAAGTAAGTTGCACAATAATCTGAGAATGTCTGCGGTAATAGGTAATCTGTCTTTTGTAACATTGTTTTGCGACTTTTTAATTCCCCGCAGAATATAATACAATCTGTCTGCTGTCCGGGTTGGATCACTTCGACCTGCTTGGAGGTAGTAATAACGAATACCTGCCAGGTATAGTTTGATAGTATCGTGCTTCAAGTTTTTATTACTCTGACAATATGTAGCAAAATAAATCAGATGATCTTCTGTTATATCTGGTAGCTTAGATACGGAACACGGTATGTAATGTAAGTTCATAAACTTAATGAAGTTCTGAATAGCAGATTTATATGTTTGTTTAGTACCTTTGCTTAAAGAAGCATCCCACAAAATCTGAGTCTGTAATTCTAACACATCATTATTTTTGAAAGTGTCAAGCATGGTGTTGGATTTTTCTCTGCCTCTAGAGCCAAAGTCCTGAATCTCTGCATCTGGTAACGAGAAATAGAGTCTGCAATGTTGTTTTTAACACCTTCAATATGTTTAGCATGTATAACATAGTGATTTAATGCTGCATGAAAAGTCAGTTTCCGCATAAGTTTCATTATACTTTTAACTTTAGATCTACCCTTTGAAATAATGTCAACCGTAGCCATATTGTCACAATGAAATAGTATTCGCTTACGTTGCCATTCATGGCCCCAAAGCACACAAGCCATGACTATTGGATAAAGTTCGTAAAATGCCATCGATGTTTGTTCTTCTATTAGCTCACACGGAAAGTCACCTTGAAACCATTTGTTTTGATAAAAGCCACCAAATGAAGTTAACATTGCGTCGGTATAAAGTTGTAGATCTGCTGCTTGAGAATATTATCATCAATAAAAAATGAAACACCATTCCAACCTTGCAAAAATTTATACCACATTTCTAAATCTAATCTACACTCCTCATTTAACTGAATTCGATGATGTAGTTTCTTAACTTTAGTTGATAAGGCTATTAAGTGAGACACAAACGACCTCCCTGGTATTATCACTCTACAGGCAAAATTCATATGGCCAAGTAGACTAAGAATTTCTCGCTTAGTACATTTATAACGATTTCGAAAGGAATCGATTATGTCACAAATTTTGTTAACTTTTTCTAACGGCAATTTGGCCTCCATTTTAACTGTGTCCAAGAAAATTCCTAAATATTCAATAACATTACAAGGCCCTTCTGTCTTTTTTGATGATAATGGTATACCTAGATTCTTAAATATACTTAAAAAGGTTTCTTTAGTTCCTGCTGCATTAGCGCACGGTGGTTCAATCACTAAAAAATCATCTAATAAATGAAGGATGTTGTCTATTCCGTAATTGTTTGTCGCAATCCAACAAATAGCCTGTGAAATATTGTCAAAAATTTTGGGACTAGAACGAGACCCGAAAACTAACTGTTTGTAAAAATAGTACATATTATCCCATTTTATACCATGAAAAGGCCACAACTTAGGTGAAATCGGTATATTCTTGAATGCATCTGTGATGTCTGTTTTAATCAGCCATGAACCTTGACCTTGTACTTTTATCAAATTTATTGCATCATCGATTGTAACATAATTTAAAGAGAATTCTTCTTTATCGATTAAGTCATTTAGGCTAGGATTTAATTCATCATCGTGTGGAGCTGAAAGATCGACAATGAGTCTCTTCTTTTTAGAGTAATTTCCCTCGGCTACTCCGATGGGATTTATACGAAAATTTTCGAAAGGAATTCCATCAAAGGGTCCACAAAGATAGCCTTTTTCAACCTCGTTATTAATCAAATTGGTGACACATTCTGGTTGCGATCTAGCTGATAGCAAGTTTTTACCTTCAAAAGAAATTTCCGGCAGAGTTTTAATACCAGTGTCGAAACCTTGTCTAAGACCGGAAAGTAAGTAACTTATTTGAGAACTATTAGGATGTTTGGCCAATTCTATTTCTAACCTATCAACATTAATTGGTGTAAAAATGGACATGTCGTAATTAGTTACATAGACGATTTCTTTCTCAATTGATTGGCACCCTGCTTTTGGGGCCCTTCCTCGTTTTTTGACAAAGGACAATTGATTACTGAATGGTCTTTCTTGCAGCTAGTACATAAGTGCAAATTATTACAACGAGGTGCGGTACAGCCTCTAATACCATTGAAATTGTTACAAATTTCTCTCCCCATGTAGAAGATTCTGTTTCTACCATAAGAGTCTTTCATATTGTCATTTCTAAATGATCTTGACTGAACGGTGTTACTTTGCCTTTGTAAGATGGTTGGACAGAAAGCAGAGAGATGCAAAGTACTGTTGCAGTAATCACACGAATTTGGTTTCAAATTTGAAAAAAATATTACAAAACAGTGTATTGTTTCTCACTGACCAATCTACTAGTCTGTTATTGTAGCGCAATTGCGCAGCAGCTTGTAAAGAAAACTGTCGGTGATACTCATAAAAACCTCTCCCTGAATACCTTGTGGCCATATCGACTATGTCTCGTTCATAGAGATCTAGTTCGTTCCGTCTATGAGGATGTGATGTGCACATAATGTTCTTGTATACGCTGAATGCTTGTATAAATTCACCTAAAGTGAGGGACCTATTTAATCTTGGATCAGGTTTACTAGCATTTTGAGAAGTGTTGCAGGTTAAATCATCGTTATCAATCCCGGATCCAGTATAGTAAGGAATTAATAGAGCTGCTAGATTTACATCCCTACCTGCAATTATGTTATTCCGAAGCTGGGGTGAAATAGTTTCCACTACAGGCAGAGATTCCGCTGCAAATCCATATTCAGTTCTCATAAACCCCCTGTCCTCCATATTCCTGGCTTGTGCCTCACTGCCAGCAGAAGCTGTCTCCTGTTACTATTAGGAGAGTGAAACTGACGTGTCGCGGTCTCTAACGTGTAAACATCATTGACATTGGACATAGTATAGGTTGGGCCAGTGGGTACCGATGTATCTTGGGAAGTGTTTTGGTTGGTGTTGGAGCTAGAACCATTATTTCTTGCTTGATCAAGGCTATTGTTCGAAAGTGCGTTAACTTTATTTGTTAGTGTTATTACATTTTTCTGCAAGCTTTGCACGTTAGTCGATAATTTTGAAACTATTTCCATGAGCGCTGCTTCTCGGTCGCTATTGTTTACACCCGATGATGCATTGTGGGATCGCGCAACTGCAGAACTCTCGTGTGTGCGATTCTCGTCATCTCCCGCCTCATTATCTCTGTGCGGGTTTTCCTGGCTATTCCGATTTTCTCCCACTTCCTGATTTCTGAGGATTCTTACTAAAGCCATTCTCCTCGCTGTATTAGGAACTCATAAATTCCTGGCTCTAATTTCCGCCCCCCGTGTGGGTCCGGGGACACAATAGAATAGGCCCACAGCTCCTTGGCTTGGCGTAAGAGGCCCCTAAAGAGGCGACATGTTTGCCGGGTGTCGCAAACCCGTGTCGGTAATAGGGAGTGTTCCTGGATGGCCGGAAAAACGGTTCCGAATCTTTACCTAGACGGGAGGCCGGATGGACTCGATTCGGTCAATCGGCTGGTCACATCAATCCCTTTTGAAACGTTATATTCTTTTTTTTCCTTATACATAGAGTAGTCTAAATTCCAAATTGCTGATTGGCGGGATTGGTGTTGGCTTATGGGTCACAAACCTCAACTGGCTCAAAATTTTTTTGAATTTGGGACTTTAATTTTTACTTTTGTTTTGTTATTTTATTTCTTAATATTAAATTTTGTAATCTTTTGATTTATTGGTTAGTTTTCATAACCTTCAATTTACACACATTTTGGATAATTTTTTCGGATATATAATTGGTACACCCAGTTCAAGAATGGCTCGATGGTCCCGGTCCAGTCATTTACTGGTCATGTCTTGCCCTCTGTGTTTTCTCGTGTTTGTCTGAAGAGACCCAAATGAACCCTCCATGAAACCGAGGTACAATGGGATGGGATGGGTGGTGAGCATGTACCGATGTAGGTTGATGTTTGGGTTCTGGGGTCTCGGATGATAACCACTGACGGAAGCACGGAGAAGGCGGTGGCTCATGGGTCAAGGCTTCCTCGGCTTAATGAGGCCACATGTTTGCCGTGTGTGGATACCCGTAAGGATAGAGGACGGGATCCTGGTGGTTGAAACACACCACTTTGGCCCTTACTTTATCTTAAACGGGCGGTCGGATGGGCCCGGTCCTGACCAATCGGCTGGTCACGCCAAGCCCTTGAACTTGCCTGTTGCCAAAATGTACAGCAATAGTACCATTTATACAAGTCGGTTCAAGAAGGCGGTGGCTTATGGGTAAATCGTGTAGATGTTGCTTTGGATGGTTGTTTCGTCGGGTAACCCCCAACACGAAGCTTGCATCCGTTCTATGCGAGTATCCTATCCTTGTAGCCCTAGTGCTTGTCGCAAGTCGGCAAGCATACATTGTTTTGATGCTGCTCCGAGGTGGGCGGGGAGCAAGGGTAGCGAAACAGTATACAATCACCATGGAGTCTCAAACAACACAACCCCCCAAACCAAACAGTGCTAAAAGAAAAAAATGAAGACAGCGAAGACGATGGACCTACACTGAAATCTCCAAATAGTGATCCTGGCAAATATTTTCAATTTTTGGTTCTTTCCAGTCAAAATTCTGAAAAACCTCTTACAAAAATTTCTCCATTTCTTCTACATAAAACACTCCAATCTTATGCAGGTGAAGTTAAAACGGTAACCAAAATGAAATCTGGATGTATACTCGTCGAATGTTTTAGACAACAACAATGCAAAAACCTTCTTTCTTTGACTAACATTGGAAATATTCAAATCTCTGTTAATCCTCATAGAACATTAAATTCTTGCCAAGGAGTAATTCGAGACAGAGATCACGATCTAGCTGACTTATCTGAAGAAGAAATCTGTGAAGAATTACAACCTCAAAATGTCTCTAAAGTCAAAAGATTTACCAAAAAACTTGAAAATAAAACTGTGAAACTCAATACATATTTTCTTACATTTGATCTCCCAAAACTACCTGAACATATTTACATCGGTCCTTACAGAATCAAGGTTGACACATTTGTACCAAACCCTACCCGCTGTTTCAAATGTCAAAAGTTTGGACACGGTAGGAATTCCTGTAGGAATACTGAAAAATGTGTCAAGTGTTCTGTAGAGGGCCACTCTAGTTTTGATTGTACAAATGATCCAAAATGTATACACTGCGGCGGTGAACACATGGCTAATTCCAGAATCTGTGATGTCTACAAAACTGAACTCCAAATTCAAAAAGTTAAAGCAGAAAAAAATCTCAGTTATCAAGAAGCTCGAAAGTTGGTCTCTGTCCAGAATAACTCCTCTCAAAATACAACTTACGCAGAAAAAGTTAAAACCCCAACTAAAACAAGATCTTTCCAGACACAGACTGAATTTACTTGGCCAAACGGAAAAGAACTGCCAGTTCTTTTATCTGAGGGTAATTTCTCAGGAAAGCCCACTCCATCAAAGCAGTCTACATCATCCAATTCTTCACAAACTTCAGAATCTTTTGCCAGAAATACGACAGGTCAAAACAAAACACAGTCCAATAACCAAAAATCTAACGCATCTTCAAGCCAAAAATCTCAACAGAAACAATCACAATCGTCTTCTCAAAAAACAACTCGTTCTTCGTCAGTTAATAAAAATAAACAGTCTTCGAATCGACTCTCCAAGGCGGAGAAAAACAAATTGTATAAGTTCAGAGATCTCTGCTCCGAGTTTGACGAGGAAGCAGATGATGACTCTGAACAAATGGACACGACGTCAAATGAAAACTTAGAATCAATATGGGGTGATCCATTAGTTCCATCTGTGAACTCTACTCCCCAAGCCACTGACGTCCGTGCAGATAGTGGCCAAAACTGAAATTCTTCCAGAGGGAGATCTAAGAACTTCTCCCCCATTCGCCCACCACATAAATGAATAATATAATACTGTAACAGTGGAATTGTCGAGGTTTGAAAATAAATTTAATTGAGTTATCTCTACTTATTCAAACATTTCTTCCTGTCGCCTTCTGTCTTCAAGAAACTCATTTAAAAGACAATGATAATGTAAATATTAAAAATTACTCTTTATATAGCACGAAGGTCTCAAAGGACGAAAGAGCTGCTGGCGGCTCATCCGTCCTCATTAGAAATGGAATCATTCATAGCGAAGTGCCCTTAAACACTGAATTACAGGCGGTTGCTGTCCGGCTTTCTCTTCAGAAGACAATCACATTATGTTCTGTTTATATTCCTCCAAATTCATCTTTACAAATCAGCCAGTTGAAATCTTTAACGGATCAGCTGCCTGCCCCTTTTCTTCTTATGGGCGATTTTAATGCTCATAATCCTATCTGGGGCAGTCACTCCCAAAATGACAAAGGAAAAAAAATGGAAGATTTTTTAAGCCAGGAAGGTTTCTGTATATTTAATGATGGATCTAACACCTATCTCCATCCAGGAAATGGTTCTTACTCCGCTATCGATCTAACAATTTGCGACCCTTCTTTATTACTAGATTACTCATGGCGGGTCCATGATGACTTGTGTGGAAGTGATCACTTCCCAGTCATTTTGGAAAATCTCTTTCCTTCACCATCTGAGAGAGTTGCTCGCTGGAAATTTGACAAAGCCAACTGGTCTTTGTTCGAGCAACTTTGTCGCGATGAACTTAGGACAGATAACTTCTGTAACGTTAGAAATCCAGTTCTTAATTTTACTGAAAAGTTAGTATCGATATCTGAGAGAACCATCCCTAAAACCTCGACAAATCCAAAACAACCAAGCAAACCCTGGTTCGATGACGACTGTGAGGAAGCTAAGAAACACAGGAAAAAGGCCGAACGACGGTTCAACATAAATCCAACCTCTGACAATCTCAGTAATGTTCGTATATTTCGTGCTAAAGCACGTCGAACATTTAAACAAAAGAGGCGCAAGTCTTGGCAAAACTTCGTCTCTAAAATAAACTCCCGTACACCAATGAATAAAGTTTGGAATTTCATACAAAAAAGTAACGGAAAAAACAGAAAGACCAATCTCCACCATCTTAAAGATGGCCAGACTCTTCTGACATCCGAAAAGGACATTTCTAATAAACTTGCAGACACATTCTCTAAGCATTCTTCCACTCAAAATTATACTCCGGAATTTCAACAAATCAAAAATCGCACTGAGAAAACTAACCTTAATTTTAGATCTAAAAATACAGAAGACTACAACAGCCCTTTCTCTTTGGATAAACTCAAAAATTCTCTGTCAAAGGCCCACGACACAGCATGTGGTCCTGATGAAATTCATTATAAACTTCTGAAGCACCTTCCTGATATATCATTACACACACTTTTGGATTTACTAAATAACATTTGGGAAACTGGTGACTTGCCATCTATGTGGAAGCTGGCTACAGTTGTCCCTATTCCAAAACCTGGGAAGGATAATTTTGAACCGTCGAATTATCGGCCAATTGCCCTCACAAGTTGCGTATGCAAGACTATGGAACGGATGATCAACGACCGCCTTGTCTGGTTCCTTGAGACCAATGGTCTCCTGTCCAATATACAGTGTGGGTTCCGACAGGGTGGAAGCACGTTAGATCATCTTGTTCGCTTTGAGTCTTTTATACGCAACGGGTTTGCTAAGGGTGAACACGTGGTGTCGGTCTTTTTCGACCTAGAAAAAGCATACGACACCACCTGGAAATATGGTATTTTAAAAGACTTAAACGATATGGGGTTGAAAGGTAGACTACCTACCTTTATTGACAATTTTTTTCAGACAGGCAGTTCAAGGTTAAGGTTAATACAACTATGTCTGACCCATTTGAACAGGAGATGGGTGTTCCCCAGGGAAGCATCCTCTCTGTTACTTTATTTAGCATTAAAATAAATAGTTTGGCCAAAACCCTACAAAAGAATGTTGAAGGCTATCTTTATGTTGATGACTTTTTAATATGTTACAGAGCTAAAAATATGAACAATATTGAAAGACAATTACAATTGTCTTTAAATAAAATTGAAAAATGGGCTACGGAAAACGGTTTTAAATTCTCCAACTCTAAAACCGTATGTATGCATTTTTGTCGAGCCTTCGACTTTTGTCGAAAAAGCGAGACATAGCGATCCTACATTCCGTCGTCGTCGTCGTCGTCGTCATCGTCGGCGGCGTCCACAAATATTCACCCTGTGGTTAAAGTTTTTGAAATTTTAATAACTTTCTTAAACTATCCTGGATTTCTACCAAACTTGGACGGAGGCTTGTTTATGATCATAAGATAGTATCCAGAAGGAAATTTTGTAAAAAAAAAATTCCAGTTTTTCCGTATTTTACTTATAAATGGACTTAGTTTTTCTGCCAGGAAACATTACATTCACTCTGTGGTTAAAGTTTTTAAAATTTTAATAACTTTCTTAAAATATCCTGGATTTGTACCAAACTTGGACAGAAGCTTGTTTATGATCATAATATAGTATCCAGAAGTAAATTTAGTAAAAAAAAAAAAAATTTTTCCGTATTTTACTTATAAATGGACTTAGTTTTTCTGCCAGGAAACATTACATTCACTCTGTGGTTAAAGTTTTTAAAATTTTAATAACTTTCTTAAACTATCCAGGAATTTACCAAATTTGGACAGAAGCTTGTTTATGATATAAAGATTGTATCCAGGAGAAAATTTTGTAAAATATTTATTTCTGTTTTTCAGTTTTTTACGTATAAATGGACTTAACATTGCATTCTATTATGTGCATTCACCTATCACACTGAAAATATAGACAACATCAAAAGTAGGCGAGACACTGGGTTCCGCGGAACCCTTACGAATTTTTGTAATAAACGGAAATTGCATTTAGACCCCGAACTGACACTTAATAATTCTCCAATTAAAGTAGTCAAAGAAACAAAATCCCTTGGACTCCTGTTTGACAGTAAACTTACCTTCCCTTACCAAAAAGAAATCCATTTAAAATCCATTGAAATTCCATTGGTTTCTGACCATTTAAAAACCATTACTTTTCCATTTATGTTTTTAAGGGGAAATTAATGCAATATAAAAGAAATGGAGAAAATACCATTTATTTTCCATTTACCATTTAAAAACCATTGTTTTCCCATTGACTTGCTATTTTTTTACCATTGAAATAGGCCGAATTATGCAAATGAGATGACCATTGAAATGAAAATGGAAAATAAATGGAAAATAAATGGTCTCTCAAAAATCCTAGAAAAACCATTTAAAAAGCATTATTTATTATGCAATAACAATGGTAAAAAAATGTTTTTTAAATCTGTACAAAAATATCCTTCAATGTTTAATACACAATAATTCATTTAACACGGTGTCAATCTCATAATTATTTTCCTTTCCCCACATATAGTATAGTGTTTTATTTGTTCTTTGATGTCAGTGAAACTGTCTTCTTTGATTGAAATCTTATATTTCCTATTTTGTTTTGCACTGTTGTCACAAATGCATTGGGCTGGAGGTTCTCAATCTGCAAAGACTTGCATCTGGCATACATGTATTCTGAAATAGAACAAAAAATTTAATTTAGTTATATCATAACATAAACGTTGAAGGGAAGTTGCAAATAAAATTAATTTAATTCAAATACATAACTTATAAATTTGCCGGTAGTATTGTCTTAAATTAGGACCAATATATATGTATTTAGACAAAAACTTCCTCACCGTTTATAATGGGATCAAAGTTTTTCCTATGTACAGATGACGCATAGAGGCATATACATTTAAAAACAGTTTTACAATATATGTACATTGTCGGTAAATAAAAAATGTATTTACATAAGCTTCAGAAACAGACAGAATAGCGAGTCTGACGAGCATTTCATGCCTGTTTCTATGAGTGAATTAATATTAATAATTTTTTTTTTACTGACAACATATTTTGAGTTTATCCAGCAATTAATATCAAGTACATAGAGGTAAATATTAAAATTGTATGTACCATTTTAATAGCCTTGATTCAAATTGGGAAAAAATGAATTATCTCCCCTGAAACAAGATTAGAAAAATGGGCTGCCTGCATGTTAGAGATTATAATATTTTGATTAGTAGCGCACATATTTAATTTACCCAATCACTTTTTTACATGTCATGTCTCCATATACTTTTGAATTGTTTGTATAAAAATATGTATAGTTTATACCTTTCACTGCTTCGATTTTGTGTTGGTCCAATGACTTGACCCCTTTCGCTTCTTTCAGTTCATCATTACTGAACACCAACTCCAAGACTTTATTTAATAAGAGCTTAGCTGGTTGTTTCGAACACATAGCCTTCATTTCAGCTGATCTGAGTTTCGAAGGGTTCACCTGCACGTCATCGTAAAGTTGGTCTTTGTCAGATATTAGAGGAAGTTTACGCTAAAAAGTAAAATAATTTCATATGAGATTCAAATTTTAATTAGGAAAGCATGCATGAAATGTAGACACAACTTTTCATTACATACAAATTTGAATTTTTATTTAGCTTTTACCTGAGCTAATGTCTTGATATATTTGTTCTTTTAACCCTTTCACATTTTGTTGCAGCAATATGAACATGTGTATACAATCTAAAATTTAAGGCTACATCAAATCTTGTTTGTTGGTATTATGCCCACATGTAAAAATAAAAACAACTTTTTTCTGGTGTTGTTCCGATGACTGATTATAATCGAAAATCGATTATGGCCAAAAAAGTTATCATCGAGCTCAAAAATATATTTTTTATCAATCTACAACCTTATTAATAGACAAAATTGTATGCAAAATTGCTTAATTCTCTGTTATTCTTTGTCTCAAATGAAGCAAAATGTGTTCAAGATCAAAAGAAAATAGCTAGGAAAATATGATAATTACTTGCTGATTTACGTATAATATGTCTATTTCAACATCCTGTATAAAAAAAAGGCAACACAAGGAACTGTTCCTGAACGGCAATTCAAATCATAATCGATAATTGGTTATTTACTGGAAACCGATGATCTATTATGAAATTCCTTCTGATTCCCATCACTATTTTTTCCATCCACATCTGATTGCATGGCAGCCCTCACTTGAATGCATGTACATGTATCATGATTTATCAAGAACGAAAGTTAAAAACTGAAGTCAAAATTTAAAGAGTTTAAAGATTACCTCCTCATGGGTTGGTGTTTTTGTTGCTTGCTCTTGATCAACACTCGTTGATTGTGTAGGCACTGGTACATGTAAAGTTGGTACGGAACTGTTAGACTCTGTTCCGTATGTGTAATTATGCAGTTCATGTGTAAGTACATGTAAAAAGGACAATATGTGGGTTTGTTGTTGATGATCAAGATTTTGATAGTATCCTGGAAATAGAAAAATGTAACCATGGTAACAATACATATATATTTTAAAAGATATGTTTGTCTACCCTTTGCTGGAAAGCTTTCCTTTTTTCAGTATCAATATGTCTTAAAAACAAATTGTTAATCCCCTTTTTCCTTAGGGCTGTTCCATTTAAACATACATGGTACCCAGGGAAGGCACTTTGAAAATAGGGTGACCACCCATAGTAGCAATTTTTACTTTTTCTGCTATATTTTCATTGGTAAAGATGGTTTAGACACCCAACCATGGAAGTGATTTCAAAGTGCCTTCCCTGGGTGCCATGTATGTTTTAATGGAACAGCCCTTACTCAATCTTTGTTAAGTGTCATATGTTTATAACGAAAGGCCTATGCCTAACGGCAGCATGGTACAACTGCAGCAAATCGAAATATAAACGTTAATATGGCTCGTGGTTTAAGGACACAGATTTCACTGTTCATACATTAAAAAATCAATATAAATTTCCTGCCCTTAGAAAAAAAGAAGATGTTTCAATATGTATATATCTATAAGAACAAAATGGTATACTTACCAAGAACATTTTGTGTTGCTGGTGTGTGGGACACATGGGAATTATACCCAAACTGAGCACCAATGTCGCCAAGCTGTTGGGATTGTAAGGATTGATTCTGTTGTGACTGAAAATTTTAAATTAAAAAAATTATTTATTCACATACATTGTAGATACAAAGATTTCCATTTTAATTTAATATTATACAACTATTGTCTTTTGAAGAGGTAATTGTGTTGTTTTATGGTTTGTGTAGAAAACTAATATTCACCGAGGCCTTGGCCAAAGGATTATTTTATTTTATTTAATATGGACATCAAATGTTTAAAATTATTATACATATTTGAACCATATACAAAACTTAGAGAATTTTTTTTCCTGGTGGTGAATATCACTTTTTACACCTTCCCGCGGTCAATACCACTATTTATTTATAATCACGAGATGCGCTTTGAAAGAATTAATTGGCTACTAATTAATATTAGCTATATTGAATACGTACAATGTTGATGTACATGACAATACTATACAATTACAGTCTTTTGTATATTTTGATATTATGTTTTATGGACCTGAAAAAACATGGTTTTGTCGTGTCCATAAATCTTTAATATCGACCTCTATAAAAGACTGTAATTGTTTTGTGACATATAATCTGTGTTTTATTTAAAACTGGTTTCTGTTGTTATTATTAACTGAAGTTAAACTGAGTCGTTAAACTGAGCCAATAGAGCCAATAAGAGATGTAATCAAATCATATCAAAGTTAACAGAATGTCAGGTGACAGAATATGAGCCATTGAAGTTGATTAAATTAACTCATTATGTAATTAATAAAAAAACTATTTATACTTCATTATGTTTACATACCAATCTCAATCAAATGCTCAACAGACAGTTGAGTATGGAGCTTAATAATCATGCATTCAACAAGATTTTCAAACAAATTTGTGCTTCAAAGTATATGTGGACCTCAACACATCCACTCGTTTAATTTTAAACTTACATTATCAAATGTGTTAAAACTTTCTTCTGTAACGTCCATAGTATAGCCAGTTATATTGGTATCATCGGCTGCATCATATGAATCTTCAAAAGAAGGGATGTCATTTAATACATTCAAACCACTTGAGAGAGCTGTATGGAGAGGTTCATCAATGTTTGCTGTTTCTCTGGCACCGGTGTTAATTGGAGATGTTGCCATGGGTAACATTGTTGTTTTGTCACTTGGTGTCGATGTTTTTAACACAGTTAGTGTCTTGGACCTAGTTGGAGAATTTGACTTGGTTGGTGTCTTTGACTTGGTCAGTGTTTTTGTCTTTGCTGGTGTGTTGGACTTAGTATGAGTCCTTGACGTAGTTGGTGTCTTTGACTTGGTTGGTGATTTTGTCTTTTCTGGTGTCTTGGACTTAGTTGGTGTCTTTGACTTGGTCGGTGTTTTTGTCTTTTCTGGTGTCTTGGACTTAGTTGGTGTCTTTGACTTGGTCGGTGTTTTTGTCTTTGCTGGTGTGTTGGACTTAGTATGAGTCCTTGACGTAGCTGGTGTCTTTGACTTGGTCGGTGATTTTGTCTTTGCTAGTGTCTTGGACTTAGTTTGAGTCTTTGTCTTTGTTGGTGTCTTGAACTCAGTTGGTGTATTTGACTTGGTCGGTGATTTTGTCTTTTCTGGAGTCTTGGACTCAGTTGGTGTCTTTGACTTGGTCGGTGTTTTTGTCTTTTCTGGTGTCTTGGACTTAGTTGGTGTCTTTGACTTGGTCGGTGTTTTTGTCTTTGCTGGTGTGTTGGACTTAGTATGAGTCCTTGACGTAGCTGGTGTCTTTGACTTGGTCGGTGATTTTGTCTTTGCTAGTGTCTTGGACTTAGTTTGAGTCTTTGTCTTTGTTGGTGTCTTGAACTCAGTTGGTGTATTTGACTTGGTCGGTGATTTTGTCTTTTCTGGAGTCTTGGACTCAGTTGGTGTCTTTGACTTGGTCGGTGATTTTGTCTTTTCTGGTGTCATGGACTTAGTTGGTGTCTTTGACTTGGTCGGTGTTTTTGTCTTTTCTGGTGTCTTGGACTTAGTTGGTGTCTTTGATTTGGTCGGTGTTTTTGTCTTTGCTGGTGACTTGAGCTTAGTTGGAGTCTTTGACTTAGTTGGTGTCTTTGACTTAGTTTGAGTCTTTTGCTTATCAGGTGTACTTGGCTCTAGTGTTCCCACAGTATTTGACTCCACAGTATCCTCCACTTCTGTAATTGGTACACCAGCTGCAAATGCCATCGCTTCCCTCATTTTTAGATCTTTATTGGAAAATGTCTTTGCTTTCATTGTTGTTCTGCTGTTGACACCCTTATCATTATGTGTTTGTTTCACTTTCTTAATTACCGGTAGCTTCAGACCTTCATCTTTTTCTTCCTCAATTGCTCTTTTAAATTTCAGACTTGCTCCCCGTTTTCCACAACATTTAACTTCTTGGCATAATGCCTGAAGTGAAGATAAAATGGTTTCCACGTCATTTCTAAAGTTAATTTCTTCATTTATCTTTTTTTCAAAGATGCGGCATTTAGATATTCCTAAAATTAAATAAAATTTCAATCTTTTAGTCAAAGATTTTCTATAAAATCTACATAAGATCATGAAAATATATTATATTATCAAAAAAATATCAATTAAAAATTTCAAAATGGTAATGCAATATGTGCATGTAGCCCCCTTTTTAGGAAAGTCTGTATCCTCTACTATGGGCATGGCTTAAGACCTTCAGTTTGTTTTACAAAATAATTGATTAAAAATCAAGTTTCGCTTCAAAATGAAATGACAGAAAACTTGCCTGAAATACATTTACCGGTATATAAAAAACAAACAGGAAAGTCTATGAGTCGACTACAAACAATGGAACCTTATCCCAACTTCTATGATGTGCAGGATAAGGGTCATTATATGAAGAAGCCTAAGGGCTTCGAGGGTTAATAATTGAATCTTTTATTTTGTACCAAGTCGCACGCCTTTTTCACAGTTGAGTAATTTTGAATGCCAGGTATGATATAAAAGAGAGACACACCAGGTGAACAACCTCATTTTAAAGAAAACCGCTGATACCCAATCGCATTTATTGAAGGTAGGTAAATTGTCAACCAGAGGTGGGAAATATCAATGCTAAGCTTCAAAACCAAAATAATGGGAGGGAACTTATTAACCCTCGAAGCCCTTAGGCTTCTTCATATAATGACCCTTATCCTGCACATCATAGATGTTGGGATAAGGTTCCATTATATTTCATAACCCTGGGCTATCTCAGGTTAATAATTGAATCTTTAAAGCTCAATAAATGCGAGGAATGACAATGGATGCCAAAATGAATGAATGCTTAAGCTTGCACTTCTGTACAATATGCAAAGAAGAAGATTTTGTCAATATACCATTTAATTATACATGTACTAATAAACCCACAGGTACATGCATTAGCATGTAGCACAAAATAGTCTTGTCACAAAAACATTATCCTCTGCACTAGTCCTATACTTTCTTCAACACAAAAAATGTTCCAACAGACTCAAACGATAACTGAATTCAGATCATTACAACTGTCATATAATGTCACAAAAAATAACATCCTCTTAAGTTGAGCTGAATTAGAAAACTTTAAATGTCAAACTCATAATGTTCCTAAATATGAAATTGTACTGTCCTCCCTGAACTGGTACGCATTTCCTGAACTGGATACTATGAAGACTGGTTCTCTTCTGTTGCAGGCTGTGAAGCAGAATTAAAAACATAATCAGTGAAACTTTTACTATTACTTTTACTACTATCCTTATAATAGAATTTGTAAAACGTTTTTGCTGTGGTCCAATTAGCAGTTTTCATAACATCTTTCAGTGGCATGCCAGCATTCCTGGCTGCTGAAGACGATGCACTTCTGAAAGAGTGTGCTTTAAATTTTGATATGTCTATACCTGCGTTTTTCAACACACATTTTAACCATCTAGCTATTGTGCAACTTGTTATGTTTTTAAATGTTTTAAAAGAGATGAACAATTTGGTAGATTTTCTAACCTTTCTTGTTTTTAAAAGATAGAATTTTAAGGTCCTTACTGGACAAATTTTTGGATTGCTATATTTGTCTAAAACAACAGTGTTGATCAAATTTTTAGGTCGTGTTGTTTTCAACAGAGACCCAACTTTGAAAATTATGGATTTATCAGTTTTCATTACCCATTTTAAATCTAGAGCAGTCAGAGTCTGAGACCTTTGTGCCGATGCTAATGCTGTTAATGCAGCACATTTGAGAGTTAAATCCTTCAATGAAAGATCCTCCAAAGGATATAAAGTAGCAAGATACTGCAATACTTTGCCAACATCCCAAGTGAAGGTATATCTACACAAGGGAGGTCTCAGATTAAAAATTCCCTTCATAAATCTTTGTAATATATTATTATTTCTGTCAATACCAAAAATTGTCAGAGTCTGACAAATTGCAACTTTATGTAAATTGATAGAATTGTAGGATTTACCCTTTTTGTATAAACAAGTTAAATATTGAACAAGCTGTTCTACATTTGGTTCATATGAATCAATTTTCCTTGAACCACACCACAATAACCACTTTTTCCATGCATATTCATATTGTAGATTAGTTGACTGTCGCCAAGACTTACATATGATACTGGTAGCTTCTTTTGAAAAACCCTTATTGTGGAGATGTCTCCTGATATTACACAGGCGATGAGAAAAAGTTTTCTTTTGTTCATTTGGTGTTTTTGTCCATTGTGTGCCAAAGTTAAAAGATCTGACCAATGAGGTAATTTGACTGGAAAATTTATTAAGGATTCTAACAATTTTGGGTACCACATTTGAGTTGTCCACAAGGGTGCAATCAAAATTGCCTTTCTTACCTTGTCGTCCTCGACTTTCTGCAGCACTGCTGGTATTTGGCTGAAAGGAGGAAATAAATAAGGTGTAAATTTATGCCAGGAAAATGAGAAAGCGTTAGTTTCATATGCCTCGGAATCTTGAAACCAACTAACGAAATGGTCTAGTTGCTTATTGAGTCTAGAGGCAAACAAATCAATGTCAGGTTTAAAGAATAACTTTGTCACATATTTAAAAATTGATTGTTTCAACATCCATTCCGATGAATCATTAAAACATCTTGAAAGATTATCAGGGGTAGTATTTTGTTTACCTGGGATGTGAATGGCTGATATAAAAATGTTTCTAGCAGCACACCACTGCCAAATATCTTTGGTGACCTTCAAAAGAGACACCACTGATCCACCTTGGTTATTTATGTAATTTACTGACACAGAACTGTCTGATTTGACACAAATATGAATATCATGGATTTCATTGCAAAGAGAAATTAAACCAAAATATATGGCTTTAAGCTCTAGAACATTAATATGTAGCTGTTGCTCATCAAAATTCCATCTACCTTGAGTAGACTTCTCATGAAACACTGCCCCCCAACCTTGTAATGATGCATCAGTGTTTAGAAAAAACTTTGGAGGGTCATGCCTAATAGGTTTCCCATTTAACTTCCTCAAGTTTTCAAGCCACCAAACAATTTCAGATTTCCCTTCCTCAGAAATTCTCGTAACTGAATTAAAATCATTATCAGATTCTATTAAAGCTTTAGTTCTATCAATATCAAGGTATCTATGATACAAGTGAGCATAAAGGACAGCATAATGAGCAGAAGAGTACAAGCCAATAAGTTTGGCTAAAAATCTTATTGTTACAACTTTATCTTTAAGTGCCAAGCTTGACGTCTCTAAAATCTTTTCTATTTTTTCTTTCGGAAGGAACACCTTAAATTGCACTGAGTCTAAAATATAGCCTAGAAAAACTATTCTTTGAGAAGGAATAAATTTTGATTTTTCTTTATTTACACTAAAACCAAGTGATTCAATGAAAATTCTGATTGACTTAGTGTTCTCGTATGCTTTCTGATAGTCACTATCTTGAAAAAGAAAGTCATCGATGTAGAAAAAAGAGCTTATTCCTAAGCTTCTAATGTGAGAAAATACAACTTTCATAACTTTCGTAAATACCCTTGGGGCTGATGAAAAGCCAAAGGGAAGGCACTGAAATTCATACAGTTGATCATTCCAATAAAATTTTAAATATTTTCTGAACTCTGAATGAATAGAAATTGAAAAATATGCATCAGATAAATCTAAACTTGTAAAATAATAATTTTTTCCCACTGATTTCATGATATAATCAAGGGTTTCTTGTTTAAAATGATGGTACTCCACAAATTGATTCAAATTTTTCAAATTAATAACGGGTCTAAACTTCCCGTTTTTCTTTTTTACCAGAAAAATATTAGAAATGAATTCACCCTGTTCTGTTACTGAAGGTTCAATTGCTCCCTTTTTAAGAAGCTCCTCTATTTCTGAATTAATGAGTTCAATTTCCACTTTATTAAATTTCTGTTGTTTTGGAAGGGTCAACTGGTATGGAATCTCAGTAAATTCTATCTTATATCCATATATAACACCTAGGACCCATGAATCATTTGTTATATTTCTCCATTTTTCAAGATAGTGTCTTAAATTTCCAGCTTTCGCTGTACTTTCCTTTAAAACTTCTTTTTTCTGACTGAGATACTGCTGTCTGCAGTTTTTTGGTTGTGAGTATCTTCTCTGGTACGCATTTGGGTTCCCCCTGTTCACGTACTGATTTCTCTCCCATCTTGGGTAGAAGCCCGGCTTTTTGAAGCCTGGTCTCACTTTGAAGTTTTTTGACCCACTAAAAGTCTTATTAATCCTGTGCACTTCATTGATGTCTCGTAATCTTTTGCTTACATCGTCGCCAAATAACTTGGTCCCTATTGGCTCATTTCTGGTGCATAGCTGGAAGTATCTTTTGTCAATATGTGGTTTCAGTGACATTCTTCTTCTTATTGAAATGTCAAAATGAACATTACACAGAATTGTGATACTTTTCTTGACTAATTCTTGTAAATTCTTTATGTCAACTTCCTGATTCTTAGTTCTTAAGCTCTGTGCTATGTGTAGGATTGGAACTGTGCCTTTCGCCAAAAGTTTTTGTATTGTTTGCAAATGAAGGTCGTCAGATTTAGCACGACGTTCTAGGAATTGCCATATCTCAGGGTTAACCTGAGGTGAAGCAAGAGATTTACAGTTCTGAGGTATCTTCAAATCAGAGGTATAAGAAGACACGTCTGATCTTTTAAGGCAAACTTTCTCTACAATTGAGGCAATATTGGTATTGATTTCCTCCCCAAATCTTTCATCTTCCTCAAAGATTTTGGGCATTTCAAATTCATAGTCATTATCTGAGACAGTATTTTCCTCGGATTCTGAAAACATCTCAATGTCATTATCATCTACAGCACCTACCTGACCATTTCGAGATGCAAGTTCGCAATGTTCACTACGTTGAACCTCAGTGTCTGCAACATTTGATACATTCTGACTTGTCGCTTGATTCTGAGTAGTGTTAGTGGGTTTTTGTAGCGTAATGGCACTAATAATGTTTTGAGAAAAAGTCTGAAATAAGTCACCCAACGTATCCTGTATAACTTTATTCTGTTTATCGCCAGTGGCGGATATTTTAGAACGCTTACTTCTTTTCTTAGGAGGTTCAAGTGCATCATTGTTATTCTCGTCTCTGTGCGAAGGACCCGGTACTTCAGGGTCAACATGTTTTACAGGCTTCTTCATAGGGGCTTTTCCCTTTTTGTTCTTCCCTGGGCCTTTGCCAGGATGATCTGATTGTTTCTTTTTTGTCGGTGATATGTGTCCTTCACCTTTTGCAAGTTCCGGTGTAGTATGCACCTTCTCAACATCGGGATTTGAAAACCCGGAAAACTCGTAATCCTCATCTGAATCGAAGAGTTTCATCACCTCTTCGACATTATCACACGATTCGTGTGTGTTGCTGCCGTGGTCAGACATTCCTGACGATTCGTTAGAAGACTCTTTATCACGGGCTCTTGCCATCAACGTATTCGTTGATAAAACAAAAAAAATTCTGTTTTAGAAGTTGAGAGTCTCAACAAAATAAATATGCAGTTCGAGTCGAGCTACTATAGTTAAAGGCGTGCGGCCTTTAAATAAAAGAGGTTGTTCACCTGGTGTGTCTCTCTTTTATATCATACCTGGCATTCAAAATTACTCAACTGTGAAAAAGGCGTGCGACTTGGTACAAAATAAAAGATTCAATTATTAACCTGAGATAGCCCAGGGTTATGAAATATAATAGCATAAATAACACACTCATCGTCCAAACTGTCATTAATAAAAAAAAATATAAACAAGACAACAACCTTTGAGTATCTATTCGCTTTTGAGACGTATCGGCCATACTTCCACTTCGTCCATAGGACGTATCGGTCATACTGCCATTTCGTCCATAGGACGTATCGGCCATGCCTTGTAAAGACGTTTCTGCCATACAACAAGTATTATTTCATAGTGGTTATAACATAAATATAATTATACAACAAGTATTATTTCATAGTGGTTATAACATAAATATAATTATGTAGTATTTTTTTTGTAAGTTTGGTTTGAAAGGGTATATATTTTTTTACTTCTGTACATGCTGTTCAACACATAGACTCATAGAAGACTGGTTTTTAAGTTAATATTTATTCATCCCTTTGACTTTGGAAATTGATTTACAGCTTTTTAATAACAGAGAGTAGAAACTATAAACAGGATGTCATCTGTGCAGTATTTTTTTTTTCATTGGTTTAATGCTTAATTATAAGATGTCGTCTTTTAATTGAAGTTGAAACAATAGGAATGTTAACATGCGGTCACTGCTCAAACAGCTTGTATTGTTACAAGAATTTATCTACCAATGTATGTTTGTATCCGCTTGAACTCAGCTTGGGTGCTGTTGTTTTACAGTGATCTTGTTTTGTATTTCCTTTATAATTTCTTGACAAAAGCATAATTAATACTTATATTCATCAAAGAAATGATAATTAGCAATTATAATGAGAAGTTAACAATCTTTTTTACTTTTTAAATTAATCATTATACTAAGTCCATGGGCAGCAGGCAGCAACTCTCCGTCTTCCATCTTCCAGTTCAATATTTACTGCAGAAACTAGAGCCATCATTCTTGCTTTGAAATTTGTCAGAACGTCTGATAAACTGAAATTCCTTATATGCTCAGATTCTCTTTCATGTTTATTGGCTATAGAAGGTCAGAAATATAAAAACCCTTTAATTGCCCATATTATTGAATTCTATATAAGACTTGTACAAATGGGCAAAGAAATAGTTTTTATCTGGATACCAAGTCATATTAGTATCCGAGGAAACACAGTCGTAGATAGTATAGCGAAGGATGCTTTAAATGACCCAATTACTAATCTGTCAGTGCCTTATACGGATTTTAAACTTGTGATTTATAAATATGTTTTACGTCTGTGGCAGTCCCAGTGGGATCTGCTGACAGAAAATAAATTACATACCATTGAGCCAACTGTTGGCAAAAATGTTACTTCCTTCGGTAGAAGCCGAAGAGAACAAGTGGTTTTAACTAGATGTCGCATTGGCCACACCAGGACGACTCATTCTTTTATTTTAGAGAATGAACCGCCTCCTGAGTGTATCCCGTGCCAATGTCGACACACTGTGAAACACCTTTTAATAGACTGTGTGGATAAATCCGACATAATTCGTCGGTACTACACAGTCAACAATATGAAAGATTTATTTACAGTGGTCGCTGGCGACCGTCTTTTACAATATTTGAAAGACGTAGGACTGTACTCGAGAATATAGACTATTTTACTATGTTCTTGAGTATAGTTATTGGTCATTATCTTAAACTTTGTTATTGTTAATTAACGTGGTTTTATATAAGATGATATCTTTTACTGAATATTTTATGTATATTGACTTTATTTGATGAATATTGTATCTGTGATATTATTAGTGTATCTGTGATATTATTTCTAAATGAAAGTTCGACTGTGATATCAGTTTTTCGTTTTATTCTGCCCTCAATATTTTATTTGTAAATATTCTATTGATTTTAAGTATTGTTTGACATTTTAATCAGCTCGAGTCAAATTAGTTCTCGCCGTGATATTGGCTGCAATATCGCCAGCACGGCGTTAAACAACAATCAATCAATCAATCAATCATTTTTTTTTTATCCATGATCAAATCTCCCATTCCGGATATTATTTATTAAACACAAATTAATACATCTTTATCATTATAATATTATATGATTCATTTTTAATTGTTCCAGTTTGTTTTACGCAGGCCTATTAATAATCCATTTATAAATAAAATTTATTTCCCTTCCTATCTATTAAACAAAACAAAAAAACCATGGACGAAGCGTCTTTACAAAGTATGGATGAACTAGTTGTATGGCCGAAACATCTTTTCAAGGTATGACTGATACGTCCTATGGACGAAGTGGCAGTATGGCCGATACGTCCTGCAGCGATCTATTCTGGCTTTAATTTGAACGTAGGGGAGGGGTATTATAAAGCACGGGTTCCCTTCTATATATGGTTGGAAACAAAAAGCATTTATTAGGGGATGACCATTTGATTTTGAAGGGGGGGCCTTATCACACATGAAAATAAATATTCTGGCCCCAAAATATTTTTGCTTCTCTCGCCAAATTTACAAAGCAGAAAATAAATATTGTGACCTCATCAAATTTGCCAGCCCTCCCCCGCCCCCCCCCCCCCCCCCCCACCATCAGAATTAAATGGTCGTCCCCTTATACATGCAGTTATAGAAGTTTTAAAAAAAATGTTTTTCAGTACTTTACCCTTTCGAAGCTCAAATACATCTGAATCCCTTTTGGGGCCCACTTTCGAAAACATATGATTTCCCAAAAACATTTTTTGCACAATTAACTCATGTAGACCTAACAAAAATCGGTGATCTTAAAAAAAAATCAAACCAACCGGCGAACCGATCACCAAACTCCCAAGTTCAAAGACTTGCAGACTCAAAGGTGCCAATGACAATGACTAAACGAGTGTGTGGCTATTGGTCAGTGGTACATTCGATCTCGAATTTACTTCCCTTTGGGAATTTGTCAACAAGCAACGATTTTTTTTTCATGATGATCTTTGAAATTTTAAAACGGATGTTTTAAACGAGTGTGTAAATCGAAAACGAACACGGAAAAGACAGGGGTCGATCGCACGTGCATGCGAGGTTAAGATTTTTTTTTGGCAGTGGCTATTTAACCGGACCCGGTCAAATAGCCTAGAAGCTAACAGGCTATAATATTGTTTGGGAGACTAAATAAACTGATTTTTGAAACAGTGTGTGTAGCTCAGGTACATGCACGGGCATAACAAAGATCAACAAAAACCTCCCCCTATTTCTTTTTTAATTTCAGTTATCTAGTTGAGGTGCCTGGCACGTAATTTCTGAAAACATAAATCAACTGTGTTCGAGCAGAGACATATATATGTCTCTGGTTCGAGTAATTAACTAGTGATTGCAAAAGACACTATTTGTTAATATTTTCACATATTTCTATCAGCTGATTAAGCATGTTAAGTTGGTAGGCCCATGGACAAATTATACAAAAAGCCTGCAAGTTTTTAATTATTTGGTAAATATTCATCTTATAACAGTAAGAAAAAATAGTTATTACCAAAAGAGTATTATAAAAAGACGAAGCTGATTATAACTGGTCTATGCCTAGGCACAGCGTAACACATGAATTAGGGTCAGTACGTCACATCACCTGAACTCTGTGCGCGTGCGCAATATTTGTTGTATGAAATTGGCGCGGCTATGTATTTTGAAAATTCAAATTTTTTCCCCCGATTTCTCAATGATCCTTAAGGTCAAAAATATAACAAATTCCCTAACTAGTTTCTTATGGTTAATCAACCACTGATCACCACTCATAGGCCTTGTCATGATTTAGAATCCCTTGTGCCAGCTGCGACATGCATGTATAACTGTTAATTTCAAATAAAAAAATATGAATTTTCTCACTAGACTTTTTTAAACATAAACTGGGAGTAATATTACTCCCAGACATAAACAATAATTTGACAAGACACGAATGGTAAAATCCGTATATGATATTATAAATAAACATGCTTACCTCCTGAAAAGATAATCTTTCCTTCGTACGGCATTTCTTCTACCGATTCCGTGCCGTCGTCCTGAATATTGGACGTTTCGAATAAAACACTAACATCTTCATCCTTTAGAAATGTAAGTCGCTGTTTTGCTAGTAACTGAACAGTTTTATCGACATTAAAAAACACTAAAAAATGTGAGTCTTCCTTACTAAACGCCGCCATCTTTTGTGACTGATATTTGATGCTGCGTATGTGATGTGTGCAGATAAGATCACGCGTACACAGATGGGATAAAAATCGACAACAGAGCCAGTGTTATCTACCACATACACATAATGGCTGAGGCACCACGGGAATCAAAACAAAATAGAAGAGGGCCTTACAAAAGAAAGGTACAATACGTTTTTTTTAAATTAATTATTGAAAGTAGTATTGTTTTGATTTGCAGATAAATTGTATAGAGGTCATAGGAAATATGACTTATGAGGGTGTAAATGTTCTTGTATCGTTAGCCGTTAAACAGCTATTTTCGGTTATTGTGGTTATGCACATTTTAAAGTATGGTGATTCTTTAAACGGGTGTAATTTGTTTACCGATATCGTTTAAGTGAATAAAAAACTTATCTCCGTTTTTAAGTGAAAAATTACCGTAATACCATGAAAACCCAATTACCACCCCCAACTTGTGGCTCGGAGGTCACAACTTGTAATTTGGAAAGTCAATAGTCTGCATACTGCATTTCAAGACTTTAGCAATAAGCCACAGAAAATGCGAGTATCAATTGCCACTAACTTTTGAGGTGGACATTTTTTTCAGTAGAAAATAATACTAAGTAATAATGATTGATGCTCATAATGAAGGACCACACACACACACACACGTGCCAATATCTCCCAAGTAACTACATTGAATTGATCTATTGGCATTCATTTTTTGTAGTATTTTCTTAACGATGTCGAAGAACGGCTTTGTGAGACTGTAAAACCTGCATCTACACTTATGATTGACGATGTTTTGATTACCGATGCAGAAATTAATACAACTGATGTAGATACATACTTGACACGAAATACGGACGAGAAAACAAGTAACTACATCAAACATGTCCCCGTAAAAACTAATGAAGAATTTCAAATCAGGACAGATGATCCTTCAATCGTAACTGATGATGAAAATTACGAGCATTTCATCAATAACCCAATAAACGACGATGGAGAAGACGTTATGAACAATGTTGCATTTGACGAACAATTTGAAGAAATTGTATATTCAGTTCTTAACGAGGAGGCTAAGCAGAGAAATGGCGATTTACTGGCAGATGAAAATGACGTCGAAATATTATATGATTCCGAGGTCGTTGGGCATTTTACACAAGTAGTTGAAAATGATATAGAAGCACTTCCAGAAAAGGAAAAAACATCTGAAGAGAGCCAAAACGATGACAGTACAAAGCCACTGTTTGAAAATTCCCCTCATTCACTCGGAGTCACTATATTATTGATATGCTGTTTCATGATTAGATTTCGACTGCCAGATGATGCAATTTCTTACTTACTTCAACTTATGGCTTGTATTTTACCACGAGGACATAGGTTAATGGGTAGTTTATACCATTTCAGAAACTTTATTAAGAAATTTACATCTGACATAATGCCTGCCATAACATACCATTGTAATACTTGTTATGCAACTGTTTCTGAACACAGTAAGCAATGCCCTTCGTGTAACAAATCTTTATCATCGTCGGGTTCCACCGCTTACTTTGTACAACTTAAACTTTCATCTCAGCTAGAAACATTGTGGAAAAATGCAGAGTTTTGTCAAATGATACGTGAAAATCGATTTCAACACTTTCAAAATAATAAAAGTGATAAACTTAGTGATATCTACGATGGGATGCTCTATAAAAACCTTTTTCAAAATGACGGAATTTTAAGCAAGAAAAACAACTTGTCATTTTCACTTAATACCGATGGTGCACCTTTATTTAAATCATCAAATGTAAGCATATGGCCAGTGTATATGTTAATTAATGAATTACCAATAGTTCAAAGAAAAAAACGACCATATTCTTTATTTTACGGAAACTACTTACTTGCACATGCGACCTACCAGCTCGAGCAATAGTCTATAACTGTAATCAATATAATGGGGAATACAGCTGTTCTTTTTGTTTACAAAAAGGTGAAACTTTTAAACATGACACAGGTGGCATATCTCATATTTTCCCATACGATGAAGAAAATCCAAAAGGAAATCCTCGAACGGACGCAAGTGTACGTCGGGATACTCAAGCGGCGATTGATAAAATTGTCAATAATATTACGAAGTCGACAGTTAATGGACACAAAGGAAAATTTTGGTTCATGTATCTTAAAACATTCGATGTTGTACATAGTTGTGTCATTGATTATATGCACGGAATTTGTTTGGGTGTTGTAAAACAGCTACTTACGCTATGGTTTGACAAGAAAAATAAGCTTGATCTTTTTTCTTTTTATAACTCCCGGGAAAAGGTTAATAACTTGTTAGAAACAATTAAACCGACGGTTTTTGTAACGAGAATCCCTAGAACACTGGATCACATTACTCACTGGAAATCTTCAGAGTACAGGAATTTCCTGCTATATTGGGGAATACCTATTCTTAGAAATGTACTAGATCCGTACTACTTTATTCACTTTTGCCTTCTCGCCAGATCATGTTTTCTTTTGTCAAAAGAGGGTATTACAGAGGAAGACTTGTACACTGCCGAAACTGCATTATTAATGTTTGTAGAACAGTACGAGAATTTATATAGCAGACGATATCTTACTTTGAACATACATCAAATTGTTCATCTTACCGACTGTGTGAGACAAACGGGTCCATTATATGTGAATAATTGCTTTATATATGAGGACTTAAATGGATTCATTATTAAACATATTCACGGTACACAATGCGTTGACACACAACTTGTTAATATTATATCAATGTTAAAGGTACCATCTATAATGCACGATAAATTTATGAAATACTCAAATGATGAGGAACTCGTCTGTTTATATAATGAATTAACAGACAGTGTTACTGGTAGGCACAAGTTTTTAGATGAGATAGAAGACGGCGTACACCCCCTGGGGAACGCTAAAATTACAACTTTAACAGGAGATCATGCACTGCTTGCAATGAAATTTGGTATCAGAAATAGTTGTGTGAAATGTTTTGAAAGAGTTAATATGTATAAAAAAGGTTTTTATGTTTATGGGAAAAAGTATGCAAGACTTCAAAAGAGACAGCAACATGTTGTTACTTGTTTTGTTACTGGAGAATTTCGATTTGGTTCGGTTTTGTATTTTATTCAGTCGGATGAAAAGAATCCTGATCGCACTATAAATCTAGCTATGATAAATCCTTTCAAAAAGATACAATCTATTGGCTGTGTCTGGCAAGTAGAAGCTCTTGATGAAACAGATTTTATTCCTATAAGCTGCATTTTAAATGTTAACAATTTTGTAACTGTGGATGATATGACATATGTATGTCCTTCCCCAAACAGATATGACCGTGACTGACATTTGGCTTTCTTACACTGTCATTTTTTCCTAACCTGCTAAATAAATATAGAATATATGTATCACTGAGTCTACTTTTGTTGGAAACATGTAAGATTTGTGAAAAGAATAAGTCACCATTTATTTAAAAATAAATGGTTGG
This sequence comes from Mytilisepta virgata, assembly GCA_028015205.1. Taxonomy (NCBI): domain Eukaryota; kingdom Metazoa; phylum Mollusca; class Bivalvia; order Mytilida; family Mytilidae; genus Mytilisepta; species Mytilisepta virgata. The sequence continues at coordinate 59,921,826 of CM051515.1, read as the reverse complement.
GAAAATAAATGGCAAAACAATGGTATTCAGAACGGTTTGTGATAGGAAGGCAGCCATTTAAAAACCATTTAAGAAAATAATGGCTGTATTTCTACCATTGAAAGACCATTTTTCTTTAAAAATGGCTTATCAATGGTTAAGGAAAAAATGGTTTCTATAATTATGGAGTAAACAAAATGGATATTAAATGGTTTTTAAATGATAAATGGGTTTGAAATGGGAAATAAATGGACTTTCAATGGTAAAATACCATTTATTTTTGCTAAGGGTTTCTACCCCATATCAAAATGCTTAAAGCTAAATGCCTGAAAGCATTGGATATTTTAAAAGTTGTTTCCAGCACTGACTGGGGTGCTGATAAAACTATTTTATTAAATTTATATCGATCTTTAGTTAGATCAAAGCTTGATTATGGTTCCATTGTGTATGGATCTGCTCGCAAATCCTACATACAAATTTTAGATACTGTTCACCACCAAGGCCTACGTTTGGCCTTGGGGGCGGTGTGTTCTCTGAACGCCAGCCTTATATAATTAATAATATTCACACATATTAATTAATGGGGATTAAGAGGCCCTCAAAGGGGTTAATTATTCTGTCATCTCCATAGGTAAAGGTAAAGGTAAATTTAATTGTGTAATTTGCGATGATGAGACTTTTAAATTTGTGTTTCACTGAATTTGTAATGAAATATACAACACTAATATAAATATAGCACTTTATTATGGTTAAAAGCAATACATATAATAATTAAACATTACATTCACTGAATTTTCAATGAAATATACAACACTAATATAAATATAGCACTTCATCATGTTTATTGTGGTTCTAAAATGAATATAGCACTTTATTATGGTTCTAAAATAAATATAGAACTTTATTATGGTTTAAAGTAATCAATATAATAATTACAAATTATATTCACATATAGTTACATTTATACATATATACATTTGAAATGAAGTGTCTATTTCACAAATACGAAACGTTTAACCAAGGTGAAGAAGCTGTGATACATCGTCAACGTAGGTCATCAAGTCGATGGTGTTGTTGGTGAGTCTGTCTTTGAGTATAGTAAGGCGGTTGTCGATGCGTCTGTACTTCTGTGGTCGTGGTCTCTGGGATCCTCCGGCTTGCAGTTGGATTCTGTTGATTGCGTTGGCGGCTTCGATGTCTTTGAAAGTCTGTATGATGGTGAAGATGTTCGGGTGGGAGTGCTGTACTTTCTTCTTAAGTTTTCCATGCCATGCTTCTAAGTTGTTGGTAGTCCTGGGTCCCTCTGTAGTGAAGTGGTTCCACACTGTTCTGTCACCGTCGATCCATTGGGTTATGACGTAGTCTGTAAAAGGCGTTGTGTCCACTGGTAAGTCGGCGTCCTCCAGGTCTTGCAGTGTGTTGAACCAAACGTCTTCTACCATGTCGTCAGGAACTAAGGGTAGTGCTGCTGCTCTTCTAACCAGTTGTCGGATTTATTTATTTATTTATTTATTTTTTAATAATATTTTTATTCCTTCTTTTATGTAGATAAATCCTTATATTATCATATATCATCCATTTCTGATTTCTTTCTCTGTTTGTATTTACCTGTACAGGTAATCACCTGGTAATAAAACCTTTGGAAGGCCCCAACATAATTGCTAAAACAACAATGTACAAATTGCTTTAATTAAAAGGTTGGCATTCAGAACTACAGCCTTGGGGGCGTTCAGAACGTCTCCTGTGGAGAGTTTATATGTAGAGGGAAACGAGCCTTCTCTTTATAACCGTAGGATAAAACTTGGTTTACAATACTTAACCAAGCTAAAAGCATATCCTTCAAATCCTGCATACGACTGTGTTTTCAATCCTCTCTATGAGAATATATTTGAACAACATGAAAATAAAATTCCTCCATTTGGTATTCGAATGAAACCACATATTTCTGGTTCTAACTTAAACCTTGATTAGATAGCCCCTATTAATATACCTCAATCACCACCTTGGCTTGTACCCAAACCTAAATTTATTTTTGACCTCAGAAAACATAAAAAGTCTGAAACAAACCCTATTATAATTCAGCAACATTTTGCTGAAATAAAATCAAATTTTGTATTTCATGACTCAATTTATACTGATGGATCCAAGGACGGGGACAAAGTGGCTGCCGCAGCAGTCCATGGGCAGCAGGCAGCAACTCTCCGTCTTCCATCTTCCAGTTCAATATTTACTGCAGAAGCTAGAGCCATCATTCTTGCTTTGAAATTTGTCAGAACGTCTGATAAACTGAAATTCCTTATATGCTCAGATTCTCTTTCATGTTTATTGGCTATAGAAGGTCAGAAATATAAAAACCCTTTAATTGCCCATATTATTGAATTCTATAAAAGACTTGTACAAATGGGCAAAGAAATAGTTTTTATCTGGATACCAAGTCATATTGGTATCCGAGGAAACACAGTCGTAGATAGTATAGCGAAGGATGCTTTAAATGACCCAATTACTAATCTGTCAGTGCCTTATACGGATTTTAAACTTGTGATTTATAAATATGTTTTACGTCTGTGGCAGTCCCAGTGGGATCTGCTGACAGAAAATAAATTACATACCATTGAGCCAACTGTTGGCAAAAATGTTACTTCCTTCGGTAGAAGCCGAAGAGAACAAGTGGTTTTAACTAGATGTCGCATTGGCCACACCAGGACGACTCATTCTTTTATTTTAGAGAATGAACCGCCTCCTGAGTATATCCTGTGCCAATGTCGACACACTGTGAAACACCTTTTAATAGACTGTGTAGATAAATCCAACATAATTCGTCGGTACTACACAGTCAACAATATGAAAGATTTATTTACAGTGGTCGCTGGCGACCGTCTTTTACAATATTTGAAAGACGTAGGACTGTACTCGAGAATATAGACTATTTTACTATGTTCTTGAGTATAGTTATTGGTCATTATCTTAAACTTTGTTATTTTGTTAATTATCGTGGTTTTATATAAGATGATATCTTTTACTGAATATTTTATGTATATTGACTTTGTTTGATGAATATTGTATCTGTGATATTATTAGTGTATCTGTGATATTATTTCTAAATGAAAGTTCGACTGTGATATCAGTTTTACGTTTTATTCTGCCCTCAATATTTTATTTGTAAATATTCTATTGATTTTAGGTATTGTTCGACTTTTTAATCAGTTCGAGTCAAATTAGTTCTCGCCGTGATATTGGCTGCAATATCGCTAGCACGGCGTTAAACAACAATCAATCAATCAATCAACAACTAATTTCCGCACGCAAGCGTGTCATTGTCCAGTTCTCGTACAGTTCTGGATCATACGGTGCTGGTCTCTCTTGACGCTGTCTTCGTTTCGGTGCCATTGTTCTAGAATGTACGTGCACTGTTCAGAATAAGTCTCACGATAATGTCACAAGTAATGTCACAAGTAATGTCACAAAATACACTTGAGTTTTCACATGTTGAAATCGTAAATCCTCTATATGGTGCAACGCAGTCAGAAAGTGTTTTTATAAGTACAAGAAAACGTAAATATTAGCGAGATAAATTGTGTAACTTTGTTGACACTGCATGTATGTTTCTGCAACCATGTCCTATATTAAAAAAAATGGATTTATACCCTTGAGATGATTGAGTAGATGATTATAACTAATCATGAGTAAAAATATAAGTACCCCAAAGGATTAATTTTAAGAGACATGTGCAATTCATCAAGATTTTGTCAAAGGGGAAGGTACACTCAGGAAACTCATTATATGTTTTTATCAATATTGCCGTAAATTGTCCAGCCCCCTTCTGGTTTGCTGGTCTATTTGACTGACTATTCTCCTTATTTTCTGTCAATTCAATTTTTTCAAACACTGGCCTAAATTTCTTGAGGAAGAACTTGAATTTTTTTGAGGTTTCATAGGTGAATGGTTCTTGCATGACAAATATTTGCAAGAACTCTAGAAGCATGGCATAACATTTTGGGTAGTATATGTCAAATATGTTGTATAGTGCAACTAGCTGCATTAATGCAGCTGTCAAACTGCTTCCTTGACACTTTATTACCGTGTCATCTCCAACTATGTATGTTCCAGTTATAGTGCCCTCTTTTTTGAAAGTTGCCAAATGGGGTGGAACTTTTTCTTTTGTTACCAATTTCTTCTTGATATCTGAATCCTCAGCATCCTATAATAAACTAGACATTGAACCCGCGCGAGCGCGGGAAAATAAGCATTTTTTGTGGTGGCCATATTGACTTTAAAAAGTTTTTGCGGCCATGGCATTCGTGGAACAGTAACTCAATGTGGATGTTGTGGCAGGCTTCCCATAAACTTTGCTGTCAAGTAGGTGGTGTCAACTGATAGTTTCATGTCTATATATGCTGTAGTATTCCAGAAATGGATGTTAATGCAAAATTTAACCAAAGTCAATGAAGCGTGAAATGTAGGTCAGCATGACCTAATTGTCATGGTTGTTCGTTACTAACGAAGATGTATCCACTGATGAAGTAGACTGTATGCCACGTAGAATTACCAAAATGGACCTTAAGGTTCCATCATAGTCAAAATCTATGACGAAAATACAACCACTTAAATTGTCAATATGTTTATGTTACAATTAATTCTGAACTGGAACTTGATGAAAAGCTTTCATTAAATACACATTTCATAATGCATTACCTTTTTCATTCAGAATAAATATGAAAAAGAATATGAATAAACATTTCCTTAGTGACGAATGAATTTTTCAAAAGATGCCGTGAGTTAAGTAGAGCATATTTTTGGAAAAATATTGTTCCAATTGTTCATTGTCATCATGGGCAGGGCAAGCGAGGCTTAATTTCACAAATAAATTCAATAGACGATAAAAGCATTTTTAATGTGTGGCTGAGTGTGCTGTCCACGTTTATAAAGATGTCCGAGATAAATTTCGTCATTAATGATAAAGTAGACCATTTGTTAAAAATATTTTTATCTAGAGCTTACAGGGAATTGTACGGTAGAGCTATATTTAGACAGGTCACATGACAAATAATGTAAAAATGGATAATGGCTGGTTTTATCACTTTGTGCAAAGTAAACATCCGAGCAATCCAAAAAACAACTAAGTTAGGAATTCCTCTGAATTTTGCCTTACTTCTTCATAATCTTCAAAGTTCATAACCTTTACAGTTAGGAGAAATTGCGTTATTGTAGAAAAAAACAATCCTGAATACATGAAGCGGAAACATCCAACTCGAAGGAGAATGTTTTTAATTTGTTTTATTCTTCTTCCGTAATTTCAAACAAAAATACATTTAAAATATGTGCATAATTGTTTATTTAAATCAATGTGTTAAAATGATGCATTCGAGAACCTTCTATGGGATATGTTGGGAGAATTCATATAGGAAAAGTCCATGCAAATTCCATTTGCACATAAACAAAACTGCAGTTTAATGAAATTTATAAATGCAGATTGTCAAATCCGATAATAACCTTTATAATCTGAACCATACATCGTTTATTTTGAACCACGCGTTTTGCCGCCTATTCGGCTAATTCGTAAATTTAGTATTATAGATTAGAAAGCATAAATATCTTGTTGTTCTAACATAGGTTTGGTTAATAACTTTCTGCTGAACATCAAGTGACAAATATTACAACCATTTAAGAACAAAAACATGCAACTTATCAGGTTTTGGACCAATCATTCACACTGAGCTAGAATTTTTACATGCTTTTATAAAAGGGAAAATTAGCAAGAATGAAAATAATGCAAACTGTAACTTATACACTGGCGTGGATTCAGGCCCAGCCCCCCCTAAAAAAACCAGCAAAAAACAAACCAGGAGAAAATATTTTATCATAGGTAAATTTACAGCCATTTTGTGTAAAACGTATTGTCTTATTTTATATTCATCCTTAATGTTGACAGGTGACTATGATTATCCTTCCAACATAAATGTAAGAGCTAAATAACTTTATTGTTAAAGACAGTATTTGACCTTAATGATTTCTTATGTTTCCAGGACAAAACTATCTCACTGATGTATACCTTGCATCTCCTTTGATAAATCCAGTATTGTGTTAAGTGACCAAATATCTATGTGTTGTTTTTCAATGTGGACTAATTGTAACCTTAAGACATAGGAATTGATGAAACTAGCTGATTTTGAGCTTGTTTTATTACTCTTGGGCTGGTATGAATATACCTAGTATAACAATCTGATGACCACCTTCCTAATGTTTTTATCAAGTGGTCTTCTAGTCTTACTTCCTGTGCGGTTATGGCTGCTCCAATTCTAAAAGAATGACCATTATAATTTTTGCTTTGAAGACCTAAATTGTCTAAAATAATTTTGACATGTTTGATGAAAAATTGTCTACTTAAAGGATTGCCATCATCAGAGACAAACAGAGCATCAGATGTTAAACTTGATGTATTTTTTCGTAGAGACAAATAGTTTTTAACAGCAATGCAAGGAAAAATAATATGACCACTTTTGTATAAGGGTATAGTTTATACATGTATATTTTTTATAGTCACAGTCTCAACCATTTACTCCAACTTGATCTTATTTCTTCAGAACATTTTAACTTGTTTATGTACATTTAAACCATTTAAACGACTCCAATACTTGTCCAGTGTACAATTTAATCCATAACTGTCGACAGCTGCAAACTGACAAATACAGAGTTCAGCAGAAACTCAGAACCAACAGAAACCGACAAATTTTTGACCTCTGGTGAAGGGTTATTCCAGTATATTATTTTTATTGATGTATTGTTTGATGTCTCATGATAATTACTACATGTTGCAAGACTTGTAGGTCTTACAGAATAAGATAAACATATCTTGTATCATAACCTTGAAATGAAACATGAATAAATCTACATATTTTTAATTACCTAATATAAAAATGTAAACACATTTCACAAATAATTACACAATACAATTTCAAACATACAAAATAACACTTTAATAAAATTACATCTTATAGTATCATTTGGCTTTCTTGGGGACTACTCACTGCCTAATATTACATAACTACAAAATTTTACAATAATTAAAACTAAAAATACCCTAACAAAATTTACCCTGTAGTAGAACCTAGCAGGGGGAGATAATCTGATGTAGACTTTTCGAAATTCAGAGGAGTCCACCGTGGTAGAGCCCAGCAGCGGAAGATATAGGATTAAATTACCTGTGGTAGAACCGCAGCAGGTAAAGTGACCCTGTTAATTAGGGAGTATAGGATTAAATTACCTGAGGTAGAACCGCAGCAGGTAAAATGACCCTTTAATGGTGTAACCATAATTTTTGATGAGGTGTATTATTGATTTGGGGGAAGATAATTTGTCACTAGACATTATCCCAGCCAAAATTGAAACGAATAAATTTATGAATGAGTGAAAGCCCCCAAGCAAATGATACATGGTGTAAAAAAAAAAAAAAAATATGATATTATTGCGACATACATGTACAAAAGTGAAAATAACTACTAAACACAATAATACCCATTGGTATTGATACATTCTACCTTCCCCATAAACACATAATAACATTATTGACAGTAGAAAAGACCAAGTATGTTAATAACTATCCTTATTGGATAAACACATATTGTACTGAGCATCATTTAATACATTTGGATCCGTACGGATATATCTCATATAGCAGTCAGAGGACCATCTACCCAGGGATTGAATGATATGATCAGGAACACCAGCAGAAGCTGCAGAAGTGGCAGCACCTATTCGGAAAGAATGGCCACAGAAGCGATTTGTTTCATAACCTAGCCGTTGCAACAAATCTCTGAGTAAGAAAATAAAAGTGTCTCGACTTAAAGGAGAGTGATTATTTTCATCAACAAATAAAGGTGAGCAAGGAGAAGCACCAGACTCTAATCTCATTTTAATATATGTGTCCATAGTTTTTACAGGTGTGAAAATGTTATTTTCAAATATTGTGATTCTAACTCCATTTCCAAATGGATCACTTTTTGAAGATCTCAAATTGAAAATAAAAAACTGAAATTCTTTATCAAAAGTAATATCTTGTAGTCGGACTAAATGTTCTTGGTCTTGGGGAGATCGGCAAGTAAATTCTCCACAAAGAAGAAATCCGAAAAAGGCCAATTTGAAGGCACAATCTAACATTCTATCTTTTGTAAACGAAAATACCCCTTTTGACAAAATTGTACATAGTTCTTTCAAAATATCTGACGTGATTGGAAGGCGTTCTTGTTTGAGATTTGATTGCGTCTTTTGAATACCTCTCAAGATTAGGGGTAACCTAACGGCTTTAGAAAGAGGATCAAACCCCTCCAATCTTATATAAAAGTGCCTAATCCCAGCTAGGTACAACTTAATAGTCTGGTATTTGAAATTGAGTGTTTTCTGACAATAAGTTATAAAATATAAAATGTGGTTCTCATCAATAATGGGCAGATTCTTACCCGATACATTCCACCTACTCAATGACAGAAACTTGACAAAGCAATTAATAGCAGATTGGTAAGTATGTCTAGTTTTCTTACTTATGGATGCATCCCATAAAACTTCTAAGTGTTCTTTCAATCCATCATTAACTCTGAAGCTGGTACACAAGGCGTGGGTCTCAGATTGGCATGAGGGGCCAGTGCTCGGAACTTCGACATCTGATAACGAGAAATAGAATCTGCTATACAGTTGGTGACACCCGCAATATGCCGAGAGTGAATTATAAAACTAAACATAGCTGAATGATAAGTCAGCTTGCGCATCAATTTCATAATGCTAGGAATCTTAGATCTTCCTTTGTTTATTATTTCAACAGTTGCTAAGTTGTCACAGTTGAAGACTATACGTTTCCTGCTCCAGTGGTGACCCCAAAGTACACAAGCCATAACAATAGGATACAACTCAAACAAAGCCATTGAAGTTTGTTCCTTTAACAACTCTGGAGGGAAATCACCTTGAAACCACTCGTTTAGAAAAATACCACCAAAGGAAGTTTGAGTTGCGTCTGTATACAATTGAATGTCAGCAGCATTCACAACATCATCATTGATAAAAAAGAACACACCATTCCAGTGGAGAAGAAATTTTGACCACATAGCTAAATCTGAACCACAACGTTTCAATGAGACATGATGATGTAGTTGTTTGACCGTAGTCGACAACTTAATCAAGTGTGAAACAAAAGACCTCCCTGGAAGTATGACACGACAAGCAAAATTCAAGTGTCCCAACAAACTTAGCAATTCTCTTTTAGTACAAGATTTTTTCATACTGTATGATTCTACTATTTCTTGAATCCTAACTACTTTTTCCCTAGGAAGTCGTGCTTCCATTTTTATTGTATTTAAGTAAATACCTAGATATTCTAATTCATGACAAGGTCCTTCTGTTTTCTTTACAGAAAGAGGTATACCTAACTTTTCAAATATTTCTAAGAATGTATTCATTATTTCATATGCATTCTCATGTTCATGTACAATAACTAAAAAATCATCTAACAAATGTAAAACATTAGTTATATTATAATTTTCTTTGGCAATCCAACATATAACTTGTGACAGTGTATCAAAAATCTTAGGACTAGATCTACTTCCAAAAACTAATCTATTGAAAAAATAATATTTTTCTTTCCATTGAATACCATGAAAGGGCCATAACTTAGGTGAAATTGGCATCACTTTAAATGCATCAGATATATCTGTCTTGATCAGCCATGCCCTTTTTCCCAATTTTTTAATAATACTTATCGCATCATCAATTGAAACATACTGTAAAGAGAATTCCTCTTTGTCAATGAGCTCATTTAAACTAGGATTTTGATCGTTATTGTGAGGAGCTGACAAATCAACAATTAATCTTTTCTTTTTGCTATATTTACCTACAGCTATACCAATAGGGTTAATTCGAAAATGATCGAAAGATATATAATCGAAAGGCCCATATATAAAACCCTTTTTAATTTCATCATTAATTAAACTAGGTACATGTTCTAAATGCAAATCAGCTGATCTTAAATTTTTACATATTAATGAATTAGTAGGTAACTCTTTAATGCCTGTATCAAACCCAAATCTCAGGCCATTCAATAAATAAGACTTAAGGTCATCATTAGGATAATGCAACAATTCTAACTCTAAATGTTCAATGTTGACAGGAGTAATAACACGACAACTGAACATGTCTGAATGATTCAGAGTTTCTTCTGGTTGTTGGCCCCGATTTTTGACGGGGCCGACCTCTCGTTTTTTGGACACACCATCTTGGAATGGTCTCCTTTGCAAACTATACAAGCATGGACATTTCTACATTTAGGACTGTTGCATCCCTTATTTCCATTGAAGTTGTTGCAAATTTCTCTCCCGAGATAATAGACACGATCCCTCCCATAGGTGTCCTGGACGGACTGCCTAGACTGAATAGAATTTCTTTGATTGGAATTCGGGTAATTAATATTTTGCGCACAAAAACTTGTTGTGTGCTACTGCATATGTTGCATGCATTCGGTCTAACATTAGCGAAGATGTTACAAAATAAGGTGTTATTCCTAATGGACCAATCAACCACAATATTGTTATAACGAAGATGAGCTGCAGCATCTGCGGAAAACTTTTTATGGTATTCATAAAATCCCCCACCTGGATATCTTGATGCCATATCCACGATATCACGCTCATAGAGATGTTCACTTCTGCGTTGGGGGAATGCGGAGCACAAAACGCTTTTATAAATTCCAAACGCTTGAATAAATTCACCGATTGTTAGAAATTTATTTGATCTAGGATCTATTTTGTTAGATTTGTCCTCCCCCAAATTACTCTCGTTTATACCTGTACCACTGTAGTAGGGAATAAGCAGCGAGGCTAAATTTATGTCCGTACCTGCGATTATGTTCTTCCTGATTTGCGGAGATATAGTTTCAACGACAGGGAGAGATTCTGCTGAATATCCTCTTGCAGTATGCATTCCGAGCATTTGTTGTTCGCTACCCGCTGCTGCTGATGGTCTATTGGCTAGCGCTCGGTATCCTGATTCTAGTGTGTAACAGTTTCCTGGCGTTGATGTTGATGATGACGGCGTAAAACATGTCTGTGGATTTTCAGTGTTTATTGACGAGGACGGTGATGATTCAACGCGTCTACTGTCATTTCTTTCCGTTAAGATAGTATTGACTGTACCCGTCAAGCTGACGACGTTTTGCTGTAGAGAATGCACAGTCGATGATAGTTTAGAAACTAGGTCAATCAACACTCGGTTGCTAGGTTCGCCGCCATTATTGTTATCACTTGATGCATTCTGGGATCGCGCACTACCAAATAAGTCAATCTCAGCTGCTCTCGTATTGTTTGGGGCATCATGGGATCGCGCACTAGTACGATCATGCGCAGAACGACCATTTCGTGATGGCCGCGCTCCTAATATGGAGTTCTCTGCAGGTTGAGCATTGTCCTCCACTATGTTCCCGTTGTTCCTAAGAATGCGAACTAACGCCATTCTCCGTGCATTGGTAGGAAAACGGATTCCTCTTTGGCGAAGCTCTTGTCTCAACCGGATCATTGTCCAATTTTCGTAAACTTCTGGGTCATAGTGTCCCCGTCGCGACGGCCCCATTGTTTTTACAATAAAACTTCACGTACCTTTTCTTTAACCGAAAGTTATTTTAAACTCCAATAAATTGAACACTTAAATCCAAATAATTTTTAACAGTAGGATTGTTAATTATGATGCACAAATCAAATAAATACTTGGATGAAACATTGATGGTGTCGTCGTTCTCACTAATCAGACAAAGAGTTCGATTTTGTCTTAAATATTCCCAATATATAAATCCATGGAAAGGAATTTCTTTGTTTTAAAGTTTCCAAGAACGATTTTTTTTTAATAATATATAGTAATTGTAAATCACATATAGACAAAAATTATAAATGTGTTTTCTGTCCAACAAATTTTTTGCTACTGACCCACTTCTAATTATCCTATCCCAAGCTCCTTATCTATTAACTCTGATTGGTTAACATCTTCCTATTACATAAGAACCACTAGATTCCCCAGGGAAAGTTACAGATCAAATATCCTGTATAAACTCCAATTTATTATCTTAAATTCACATATATCAGTCACTGCGAATACACAGGTGATATGGCAAGTGGATTTATCAGTCACTACGAACTAAACGGTGTTAAATACTGCGTATATATCCGTCAGTGGTGGATAAAGAGTTAATAAGTCTTCATTAATTGGTAATAAATGTGGAATAACTTGAGCCGCTATACCCGTAAGCAGTAAAAACTGGATGTATGTCTTATAACATGTCTCATAGCATGGTCTTGTACTTGGTGCAATCGCTTTACACCATAAGGTATCTACAACCTTTCGGAGTTCCATAACACATCCTGCAGAGGAGGTACCGCACATGGTCTTTTGGATGCCAGAGACAGGGCCAAACGGCGGAATCTGTCCATCTGTAAAGGAGATAGAGAGTCAGATATATCATTGTTTTTTCCAGGTACATGACGGGAGAGAAACACAAAGTTATGTTGAGCAGCTAATAATGTTAAACGTCGAACTAAGGGCATAATGTGATTTTGATCTTCCTTTCTGCAATATTGCCACAGTTGCCTCATTATCACACATAAAAATTATACTTTCTTTCTGCCATAAATGCCCCCATAGTATAGCGGCTACAACTATAGGATAAAGCTCCCTAAATGCAATAGATATTGATTTATCCTTAGCTACCAATTCGTTCAGAGAAGGTGGCCATTGACTGAAAAAGTATTGATCTTTGAAATATCCACCGAAACCAAGAACGTCTGAGCCTGACGCATCGGTATATAAGCACAAATCATCAGATGTGATAGCATAGATATTGTAAAACATACTAACTCCATTCCAATGTGTTAAAAAGTAAAGCCACATACGAATGTCTTCCCGACAACTTTCTGATAATGTAACATAATGATGTAAGGCTTTGAACGAAGGATCTACACGGTATAACGACCCTAGACGCAAAGTTTAGATGGCCTAACAACTGCAGCACTTCACGCTTAGTGCATGACTTCTTATTTAAAAATTCTTGTAACTATCTAGTAATTCTTTCTAATTTGTCATTGGGCAGCCTAGCCTGCATTAATCCTGAATCTACTATACCCACAAATTCCATGACCGTCTCGGGGCCTGCTGTCTTATGCTTAGCCATAGGAACATTCAATATGTCGAACATATATTTCAATAATTCCATGTTTCTTAGTCCACACTTTTGAGGATCTTCGTAAATTATAAAATCATCTAACAAATGAAGAATAAAATTAATTCCATAATTATGTGTGGCTATCCAACAAATGATTTGGGACAAAGTGTCAAAAATTTTAGGCGACGACTTGCATCCGAATGCCAACTTTGTATAATAATAATATTTGTTACGCCATTTAACGCAAAACATGTGCCATTGTGATGGCAAAATGGGCATCAACTTTAATGCATCTGATATGTCAGTCTTGCACATGGTAGTATTTACTCCTAATTTTTGAATAATCTTAATAGCATCATCTATTCTCACATATGACAAGGAGCAACTTTCTTTATCTATCATGTCATTAACACTAGTATGAATAGAATCCTCATGCGGAGATGACAAGTCAACAATAAGTCTAGGTTTCCCTGAATATTTACATAGCGACGCCTACTGGACTAACCCTATACTCAGAAAATGGTAATTGATCATACGGCCATCTTAAAAAACCTTTCTGAACTTCGCTTTCAATAAGTGTATCTACAATATCAGGTTGCGAAATAGCCGATCTTAAATTTTTGCACTCCTTTGTCAAGACATTAACATTTGAAATCAATGTATCGAAACCAAATTTTAAACCATTGCACAAATAATCAACAAAATGACGGTCCGGGTGATTTGCTAATTCTTGTTCTAAATTAGTTACATTAACTGGGGTTTCTACTTCATTGTTGTTTTGTGTTAGTCATTGCTTGGGATTCTCTGGTGTTTTGTTAAGAAGTGCTTTTCGAGAGCAAGAATTGGCCCCATGATTTTTCATATGACAGATAGAACACACATGAGCATACTGACAATTTGGTCTAAAACAACCCTTCTCATTGAAATTGTTACACACTTCCTTTTCATTGACAACGATGCGTTTTCTGCCATAACGGTCTACTTGTTTTGAATTATCTTAGTTAGCATAAGTGGGGGCGAAATTATTCCTCCTTTGATTTACTACATTGACTTGTGGGCAGAATGCTAATGAATGCATGGTCGAGCTGCAAAGATTGCACGCATTGATTCGTGCGTTTCCCATTAACATGGTAAGCAAAGTTAAGTCTAACTGACCAGTTTACCTTGATGTTATGGTCACGAAAAGCTGTGGCAGAACGAGCTGAAATCTGGCAGTGGTATTCGTAAAATTTGGGGCCATAAACATTCGACAATGTCTGCCTCATATCTGTCGAGCTCTACACGTCGCTGCGGATATTTTACACACATTACCCTTTTGTACTTTCCAAAGGCAGTTATAAATTCTGTAATGGTGAGGGACTTATTTAGTCTGACATCCTCATGCTCATTTAGCTTAACCGTAATGCATGTTAGATTTCCCTCATCTTGTGTTTGTAAATTGTTTCTGTCCGTGTCAATTTTAGGGAGGAGAAGGGATGCCAAATTCACATCTTTCATACCCCAAATCTTTCTCTGAATGTTCTCAGGGATGATGTCTAGATGGGGTAGACATTCAGATGGGACGCCGAATTCTGATTTTGGGAATTGATACCCACCACTATGAGTGTAGCTGTTGTTGGTTGTCAGCTGTTGAGGACTTCCAGCAGCTGCGCTGATTCCCCGGTTTCTGAATGTTGACAACGGATCCTCGTTGGTCGTCAGCTGTTGCGCACTTCTGGCAGCTGCACTGGTTCCCTGGTTATTGAAGGTTGTTGACAACGGCTCCTCGTTGTTGGTCATGGTGGCGTTGCTGCTTCTTTCGCTAGCTAGCGTGTGAACCGTGTGTTGAAGCCTGTGCATAGTTTGCTGCATGCTACGCATTCTGTTTAGGAGACCGGTTACTACAGACGCGTCAATTATTATGGGCGCAGATGTGGCACTATTTTCCGCCATATTAGTTCGCGCATGCATGGCAGACGTATTTTGGCCTCTCCCTGCCATATTACTGCGCACTGAATCAGAATGGGCATTTGCTTGGGCGGGAGCAGTAAACCGGCTTGGGACGACCGTTGCATCATTCGAAGATTCAATCATGGTATCGTTCTGACTATTCATAGATTGACTGACCTGATTAGGAATACCGTTAAGTCTATTTTCATTCTGAATTAACTGATTAAGATTGATGGAATTGTCAATATTGTCAACCGTGCCGATATCCCTCCGCGCAATGTTTTCCGTGTAGATTTTTCTTAAAACTGATTTTCCAAGGGACGTCGGAACAAACACATTCATTTTCTCAAGTTCCTGTCTTAATTTCTCAATTGTCCAGTTAGCAGGGTTTTCACTGTCCCATGGAACGTTCTTATTATTTTTTCTAGAGGAACGAGGTGCACGTCTGTCGGCCATTACGGAAACAAAGAATGTTCAATAAATCAATACATATGAATAAATCCTGCGATTCACAAGTTCATTCTCACATTTTGATGTAAAAATCAATTCAGTAATGTCATGTAAGTTCACAAAACATGATAAATAGATCCAAGTATGATTTAAAACCGTGAAATTATTAATTTTGAAACGTTCTGAGTAGCACAAGCCTGTCTGCAAAAACTAATTATGCAAAGTGCTAAATTTAGAAACCAATCAGGGAGCTCCTCCTTAATTACCATATCTACTGACAAAACAAAAACAGAAATGCATAATTTGATTGATACATAAACCTGCCTTATCTACATAAGCCTCAACAACTCTTTAAAAGACCTGAGAGTGACTAGTGCTATATACATAAATGTCTAGATCATAGAAATGAGATTTTGTTTTTCTAACAATAACATACAAAGAATACTGATGTGTCGATACCAGACAAGCTCAATACTTCCTTTTACCATCTTGCAATAGTTGAGCTTGTAACTTTTGTGTGTAGTTTATATGAAATTAATAAACTGTCAGATTTTCTGAAAGTTTTTGTTCTTTCTATTTATGATTTAAGTGTGTTTACAACACACAGTTTTTGATTTGTAAACTTGTCTAATCTAATAAATTTCAATCTCTGACCTGGTTTTGAAGTTTTCAATAACTCATCTATAGTGAATACTACATAGTCACCAAAATCTGATAGTAAATTCAATTTAAGAAAATGTATAGTTTGAACTCTTTGAGCTGTACATAATGCTAAAAGTGCTGTTAGTTTTAGAGTTAGATCTTTCAGAGAAAGATCATTTGTTGGCCACAGATTTGTCAAAAATATCAAAAGTTGGCCAACATCCCAAGTGAATGAGTATTTTGGTTTAAGAGGAAATCCTCTAAATATACCTTTCATAAAACGAACTATTGTTGAGCTATTTTTCAAAATATCATTACCACAGGATGCCAGAGCTTGAACTTTATCTCTAAGTACCTATAAAATAAAGGTGCATTTTTGGATGATGTAAACAGACCAATCAAGTGAGCTACTGATCTAATTGACAATGATTTTGAAGTTAATATTATCTGAACAAGATTTTAAAATTTTTCTAATTTTGTCATCAGGCAAATATACCTTGAAAGTTATAGAATCAATAACATGTCCTAAATACTCTATCCTTTGTTACGGCCGAAATCACCTTTAAATTGTAGCCAACAAAAGACACAAATCAATAATAAAATTTAACAAGATTTATTATATACAAGTTTACAAAAAATATTACACAAAACTAAAATGTCAACTTAACTGTTCAAAATCCTTCGTCTTTTCCTAATCCGGAATTCTTCTCGTCACTGTTGCGGGAATCCAAACGGAATATTATATCCAATCATTCACAATCTAGTATGATGTAACGTAAATAAAGTGTGTCAATCCAACAGCTGAGAACACAAGAATGTTAATGTCCGGTCCAATAAGGCTTTGGCCATTTCAAATTTTGAGCAATTTTCTCAAATTGTGGAAAAAATTTATCAACTGTTTTTTCACAAAATTTGGGAACCAAACGGATATTTTTTGCTACATCAAAATGTTCTGATTTTGACTCAAATTTAATGTTGCTTTCTACTTTGACCATTTCCGTTTTTATTTTCTCCATCTCTAACCTTTCTCTCATTTCAAGTTCTGCCTGTTTTTCTTCTTTTTCTTTTTCTAATTGTTTTAATTTAACTTCGTTTTCCAACTGTTTTAATTTAAGTTCATGTTCTAATTCAAGCTGTTTTAATTTGAAAGCATCAACATTTTCGACCTTGAGGTCAAGAGCCTCGTCACCAAAAATTTCTGAATCAAATAAATTGTCTATTACCAAATTTTTTATAATTTGTTTTCTCATAGATACTCTAAAATCTATTTTTAGATGTTTAGCAAGCAACACTAATTCTTCTTTCTTTAATTTATCAAACCCTTCCAGGTCTGGCGTTTTCAAAAATTTACCAGCATCAAATGCCATTTTGTAGAATTTTGTTGGCTAATTCTAATAAAAATACTGAAAAAATTTAATAAGATATTAACGTTATCCCGGACAAGCCCCCAATTTCGGTTACGGCTGAAATCATCTTTAAATTGTAACCAACAAAAGACACAAATCAGTAATAAATTTTAACAAGATTTATTATATACAAGTTTACAAAAAAAATATAAAAAAACTAAAATGTCAACTTAATTGTTCAAAATCCTTCGTCTTTTCCTAATCCGGAATTCTCCTGGAATCCAAAGGAATATTATATCCAATCAGTCACAATCTAGTATGATGTAATGTAAATAAAAGTGTCAAGTACGATCTGTGAAACGTAAATAAAAGTGTGTCAATCCAACAGCTGAGAACACAAGAATGTTAATGTCCGGTCCAATATGCTATGCTCTGAAAGTCAAATAGAAAGTTCTAGTCATTCCATCAGTATCTATTATTGTTCCAGTGATTTCTAAACTGCGCAGTTATAACATTATTTGGTAAACAACTATAAATATTATGTAAACATATTATACATGTTATAAGGCTACGCAAAACAAATGAGGCCAAGATAAATAATATAATAATTACAATCTCATAACACCTTGTAGAGGATACTAATGAGGACTTTTCATAATTTATATAAAACCCAACTTTTGATAGCATGGTCATCAAAATACCAGCTTGAGTTTGACATATTTTTGATGAAGTAGCTTCGATAAGTGAATCATCAGTATAGTAAAATGCTGATATTCCTATCTTTCTAATATGTGAAAATATAACCTTCATTAGTTTTGTAAAAACTCTTGGAGCTGACGAAATTCCAAAACATAAACAATTGAACTGAGAGAGTTTTCCTTTTCATTGAAATTCTAAATATTTTCTATATGATTCATCAATTGAAACTGAAAAATATGCATTTTGGAGATCAAGTGACACAAAATATGAATTTTTCTGAACTGAATTTAAGACATTTTCTATAGTCTCCATTTTAAAATGATGATATTCAATAAATTGATTAAGATTTTTCAAATTAATAACGAAAACTGCCATCTTACTTTTTTACCAAAAATATGTTAGATAAAAATTCTTTATTTTCATGCATACATTCAGATATAGCGCCTTTTTGTACTAATTCTGAAACTTCATTATCAACAATTTCATTTTGCATTTTACCAAAATCAATTACTTTAGGAGCAGTATACTGAAAAGAGTCTTTCCAAAATTCAATGCAGTAACCCTGAATTGTTTCTAAAATCCATTTATCAGATGTAAGCTTTTCCCATTCTTCCTTTTTTGTTTGCAAAGTACCTGCCTTAAGTGAAATATTTACACTTATGTTTACATTTGAAATTTTCCCCTGAAAGACCCTCTTGGTCTTCTTTGGTAGCCTCTCTGGTAGCATCGCCCTCATGGCTGATACCACTGGGACATCTGGCCCCTCATACTGGGCCTTCCTCTTGAGCTTTTTGACATCTGTGGTCGATATTGACGGATATTGGAAGCATCACTTATTTCCTTCATTCTTTTTCATACATCACTAGGAAAGAGTTGATCCCCTATAGGGCAGGTTGATGAACAAAGTTGTTGAATGCGTTTGTTCACATATGGTCTGATAAAGTACCTTCTCTTTATGTTTAACACAAAAAATGTATTACATGAAAGAGCCAAGGCCTGAGCAACATACTGCTTTTCCTTCGATAAGTCAATACAGCAAGTTTTTAGCATTTCAATGAGATTGATCAGAGGAACAATAGCCATTCCCAATACTTTTTGAACGTCCTGGAGACTTTTGTTACGTTGCTGAATGTTACTGAACAAACTCCAGATTTCTGGATTTATTAGAGGAGGCACTAGACTTTTACAATTTACTGGAATTTGTTTCTTTTATGAAAGAAGATACATCAGCCTTCTGCGTGCAGGCAGAAGTAACAAATTTGGAGGAATCATCTGATACGGCCTCAGAAAACTTTGTTTGGTCTTCAAAGATTGTTAGCATCTCAAAACCTTGAACATCAGAATTATCAATAATAAATTGTTTGGAAAATTGACTAGGATTACGAAATAAGTCATCAATATTTAACTGCCACTCGGGCACACCAAAAGAAAAATCATATTCTGAATCCTCGTAGTATTGTTTATTTTCATCAATTTCCGGTTCACATGTACCGGTCTTGCTAGTACTTGGAACTTCATCAGACGTACTCTTAAAGTATTCTGCTACTAACTGGGCAATTAAACTAGGGTCAATAGAATTGTCAACATGTTTCTTCTTAGATTTAGGCTCTGACTTACATTTATTCATGGGATCTTTTCCCTTCAAATTCTTTCCGGGACCATTTCCTAGGCCTTTTTCTACATCACGAACCCGACCTCGTCGTGGTTCCTTAACTTTTTCGTCAGTATTAGACTCTTTTTCTTTCATTTTGGGCTCATTTTCAAAGCCGGGAAAACTTGCGTCCAATTCATTCTCTGAATCAAATAATTTAAATACCTCTGTAGTATCCAGACCAGATTTTTGACCGTCGCTTTCAGACATAACTAAACTTATGTCACTATAATTTGACCGATCCATCGGCAACGGATTACAAACTTTGAAAAAATAAAATGGAAGAGAAACGTTCTTCCTCACTTCACGTGGCCTTTGTGACAAAAAAGCGTGGGGAGATGGATGTATTGGATCATATACCACTCTAGTAATCACCTGTGATTGAAATCTTTTATTTCTTTAAATAGCAAAGACACGTGGTTAATTTGTTGACAAATATTCACATTAAACACGAGAAAGCTTGGAGGCTTTATGATAGGTAAGATCCATCGTTTAAAAATTTTCCCGAAAGAAAATATCAATGAATTTCCACTGGAATTCCATTGACATACCAGTGGAAAAAAATCTCTGGAATACACTGGATTCCAGTGGAAGAATCTACTGGAATTCCAGTGTAAATTCCACTGTATTCCAGTGTAAATTCCACTGTACTGGAATAATCTAGTGGAATTTACAGTGTAATCCAGTGGAATAATCTAGTGGAATTCCACTGGAATCCAGTGGACTCCACTGGAAAATCCCCTGTATTCCACTGGAATCCCAGTGTAAATTCCACTGGAATTCCACTTTTTATTGCATTATTTTTTTTCTCTCTGAAAAATACTTTTTTGGCAACAAAAAATACAATAATTCGGTGGTGCAATAGGTAAAATATGATAAAATGTTGTCTGTCTTATAACCATTGTTTTTTGTTTACGAGCAGAAAAAGAATGGAAGAGTCAACACTTTCCAACTGAAGAATTTTTGTATATAATGTCGTTTGTAACTTTGTACTGTCTTTTAGTGACCTAGAAACTTTCACACATTTGTCTTTTTGGTAAATGGTTTACGGTTAATGGCATGATCAACAACACTTTATGTGTTTTGTATTCTCTTATATATAATTGTTTAAAGTGAAAGTTTCCATGCTGCTGTTGATACTTGGGCCAAGTAGTATACACCGTTAGGTTTTCACATGGAAGGAGCAATACCGTAAATATACATGTATTCCCACATCTTTCACTTAAAACATATCAGCAGAGCGGAACAAAACACAAACTCGATCTGTAACTCATCATTATAAGAATAGGAAATCCTTCCTTTGCAATAGGCTAGCTAGCTAGCCCCATAGAAAAAATCTCTGGAATTCCAGTGGTATCCCAGTGGAATCCACTGGATTTCCACTGGAAAAATAAATTCCACTGGAATCCCAATAGAATCCACTGGAAATTCCAGTGGTATAAATTATTCCACTGGAAATTCCACTGGTATAAAATATTCCACTGGTATGAATTATTCCACTGGTATGGAATATTCCACTGGTATAAAATATGCAAATGGTATATATATATCAACAGTAAGAAATTCTGTTTCACAGGAAATTAATTAATTTAAAGGAAAATTAAATCTCTTGGAAAATATAATAGTGACTTCAAGTGATTTAATTTTTCTCTAGACATATATATATAGAGATATGAAAAATGCCAAACACAGGTTATACTGTAAAAGAACTGAATGTTCTTATAATCCCGGTTCTGATTGGACTTGGTTCTGACTTCTGTGAAATGACTGATTTGTATACGTTTGATGATTTATTCTGTTTGATTGTAAATATATAATTGTATAAATATATATTGTAAACAATAATGTTCCTAATGGTATACGTAGACGATCATCTTACCAATTTAATATGTTGACTAGAGGTTGAAGTATCTTGATAAGTTGACAGAAGAAACGGAGCTTTGACGTGACGTCTGCTAATCCTGGGGGAACTCCGGGCTGCCCGGGGGCTTCCTATTTATATCAAAGGGAAGACCCGGCCGGTACAGGAAGTGACCTGACGGGAATACAACGTAACGAAACCGGGCAAATAAGAAAGGGAATACGTTGTATAAGGGTAATAAGAAGGGACAAATCGTCTACCATTACAATACTGAAAATAAAAGAGCATATATATCATGGAAACAGCCTCCAAATTTTCATTGCTCATCACAGACATCTGTGGTCCTGATGTCAATTGCTGAACCCTAGCAGCTTTTGAACTTGACAAAGAGATATTTGCATATTTCTCTGGTGTGATTTTGTGATATGCTGCTCGTTTTGTCGAAGCTCCATGGTGTATTGTTCTTTTATAACGCCTTTTCGTAGGAGTTTTAAGCTCATCAAATACCGATTCATCTGATGAAGATAGTGTATCGGAAGATGAAGTGTTGGACGTGTTATCAGATGTTCTAGACATAGATAGATTTATCGATGGTACATTGATGAGTCAAGTTTCAGTTTGAATTTTAATCATAATGTTGTTGTTGTTGTATTGTCAGTATTGAGCAAAACGAACTTAACATATAATAGTTGGTCTTTTAAAGGAGAACGATAATAAGTAATGAAATTAAATTAATTAAATGAATCTATTGCTCTTTAGATTTCTAAGACGCTGGTGTATTCCATAGACATATATACGGGGTAGATCATTTATCTCTTTGAAAAATTCGTTTTGTTGATGACTTGGTATGGCATATTTAGTTTCCCATTTAGAAAAATAAAGGACATTTTCTTAATACTTTTAGACACTTATGCTTTAAACATATTTTGACTTAAGCTCAAACTGAATTGTCTTCATGTTGCGAAAATCTATTTATTGATGTTCTGATGCGAAACTACCGATAATTGAATCCGGGTCGTTTCGGTCCTATTCCCATTCGCCCCGGGTGCGTTCGCGCCGATTCCCGTCCCGTATGGATTTAATTATTAAACAATAAATTTAAGAAGCATCATAGTTATCAATACATTAATTATTTTAATTTACCTGTATTTATATCGGAGCGAAACGACTCACTTTCCGGCGCGAAACGACCTGGCGCGAAACGACCCAGAGCGAACAGGTAATCGGGGCGAAACGACCTGGTACCTTTCATTGGACTTAAGTTTTTCCCGCCACGCATAACGTGTCGTCTGCTCAGCGATAATATATAAATTCCATTTTTGCTGCCGTGGATTGGGAAGACGGAACAACGACTGATATACCTGTAACACTAATAAAAGAGCCTAGGAAGGACCTTAAAGAATATAAAGTGGGAGAAAGGATACAAAGCCGGTGCTCCGGCTTTAAAATTAGGGGGAGAATCGTTGCCATCGATAGTGAGTTTTACATGTCAGATTAGTTTGTTTGATAATGTATTTTATATATAAAAAAAAACTTTAAAAATATAGTCGGGGGACATATTTATTTACTACAGTATAAGTCTATATAAAACAATATTTGTAATAAAAATATTAAACAATATTTTGTAATAAAAATATTGTTTCTTGACTGATTTTGATTTTTTTCACAATTATTTTGAAAATTAAAAAGAAATTCGTTTATTTGGTCGTAAACAAAAAATTCTCAATTCAAGAATAACAATTACAGAATTATCTAAAGTTAAAAAGTAAAATGTAAAAAAGTAAAATACTAGGGAAATTTTGTAGTACCCGTAGGTTTTTAGTCAGACCGTTGATGGACCAACTTCCGGAAATACCCACAATCCCCCTCTTGGAACAACATGGCTAAGCTGGACAGACGACCCAATTTACAGACGAGCCATCCGAGAGCATCACCGCGTGCCTGGACAAAAATCACAGGTAAACTAGCCAGTGAATTGTTTACATTGGAGTCTGTGACAATTTCCGAACCTATATTTCGCGTGGAACTCTTTGAAATAAAGGGAAATTTTTAAAAGTTCTGTCTGCCGGGATTTGTCAGACGACGAACTTTTCGGCCATCATTTTTCATTTTTTCCCCTGTTAGTGTTCCAGACAGTTCACATCAGCGGGATTGTGTGTCTCTGGGGATATTGGGGCCACAATTTGTTTTTCAATTTTATTCATTTTTTTTGGTAGAAAAATAGTGCAATAAAAAGTGGAATTCCAGTGGAATTTACACTGGGATTCCAGTGGAGTCCACTGGATTCCAGTGGAATTCCACTGGATTACACTGTAAATTCCACTAGATTATTCCACTGGAATACAGTGGAATTTACACTGGAATCCAGTGGAATTTACACTGGAATTTCACTAGATTCTTCCACTGGAATCCAGTGTATTCCAGAGATTTTTTCCACTGGTATGTCAATGGAATTCCAGTGGAAATCCATTGATATTTTCTATGGGGGCTGCATGCATGTCCCTGTATGTACACCCAGATTCACTTTTTAGTTATTTTTTAATCTGTGCGCTTTTTTGCTTGCATACATGTACATAAGTGTTGTTTTTATAACCCTATAAATTATGAACATTTCAATCGATCTCACACCTGAAACAAACAAAAAATCCATTATAGTTATGATACATGTTAAATATTAATAACAAAAAGAAATTGAAGTTCAAGAAATTTAATTGATATAAACATATATAAACATATATGCAATGACATTTCAAAAGAAAAATCTAAATATACATCTTGAGTGGTATTAAATGCAACCGCCCCAAAGAGCCTACTCTTAACGAAATCTGACAGATGCATAGACCAAAAAAACATATATGCCCTTTACTGTCTTAGGTGGGGCATAATCAATTTTTTACATTAATACATATACTTAATACATTCTACACAATACTATTTTTATATTTCCCTCTCCTTAGTCCTCTTATTTTGTCATTGATTGCTATCACTATCTTCTCCCATTCCTTTTGTTTCTGCTCTGGTGTTAGATTCCAACGAAAGCAACTAAAGATTTGGGCTGAAAGGTAAAAATTTTAATATAAATGACACAATCCTTTGGGTTATAATTTTTTGGCAATGCTTTTTTTGTTTGTATACAGTGATATAAACTTGAAATAAAAACAAAAATAAAGATGAGGCTTAGAATCCTATTTCCGATTCATGACAAATTTGTATATCATTTTTATTTCTTGTCAATACACTGTTATAACACAAATAAATTATAAGGAAAGATAAGAAAATCACTGATAAGTTGAAAGGTGATATACAGTTAGTGACTGTATATGACATAAAAATATACAGTCAACACATTTTTACTGCTCAAATAATAAGATTGCAGTATAAATGAAAAACAGTCTTGCATGTGTATTTATAAACTTAAGAACCACCATTTTAAGCAAATAACTTATTCAAGGACTTCCTATGAGTGAAGTATGATTATATGCCATAACTCTGTATTTACTTGAATCTGACAGTTATTTTTCCTAACAACTTGTACAAGTTACTTTGACTGTTAACATTGTAAAAAGGAATATTCTAAATCTGGAGTGTCATTGCATATCTTGTTACCTGCATTAGGAATAAAAGAAAATAAATTATTTGCTGGGCACAGATGAAAATTTGATGTGGCCATCTCCTAGTGTTTTTTAAAAAAACAACTGAAAGTATTTGGAGAAGGTTTCATAATAAATTTGGTTTAAGAAGCCATGTTGTGCTATTTACTGTAAAGAAAAAAAATAACTTACACCTCATAGCTTTTCGCTTTGCCTCAGGAATTGCAGCCTCATTGTGCTGCTTGTTGCCATATACAGTGCAGGTCTGCAATTCCCCAGGAGATAGCACAAATTCCACCATAATCAATGCCAGTTTATCTGCCGTTTTTGCTGTTTTTGTGCATAATTCGAGCTCACTATGCCTTATCTTCACCCCATAGCAGGCATCACCAACATAGACAAGTGCTTGAAAAATAATAATCATCAAATCATCAAATCATCTGAAATTCTAAAATTTATTATTCAATTGATCAGTATTAATTTATTTTTTAACAGCAGAAAGATGCAGGTGTCTACTGCTGTTTATTGTACTTGGAATGTTCAGTTCAAATTATGTAAAGTAATGAACGTTTGTAATGTATGTAAATGTGGTGAGGTAGAAGATGAGAATTACTTTTTATTTAAGTGAGAACAATATAATGACTTTTGAACAAATTCTAATTATTAAATAATATTATTTTATATATACTCCTTACAATACATAATGGGAATCTGGTTTATATGAAATGTAGCAACTCTTAAATTTAAAAGTCCTGAAAGTGACTAGTGCTTATATACGTAAATGTCTAGATCATAGAAATGAGATTTTGTTTTTATAACAATAACATATTATTTCATCATGCTGTATTGGATAATCCATTGTAATTATGTAATGTAATATGGGCCTTTTCCAATTATTGTAATTGTGTTTGTGTGGTTTCAGAGAAGATTTTTGAAAAGTTTATGGTGCCGGATGAACAACAAGTGATGAAAATATTTAGCTCACATGGACCTGTGGTCCAGGTGAGCTAAAAATTAAACATCTAGTAATACTTACAATCAGTGCTAGGAGCTGTTTCATCATTTGTTTCTATAAAAAAATAAAGCAAATATAGAATTATCAGCTGCAACAATACAAAAGAAAAGGTTTTGTGGTTCAAAACAAAATTCATGAGTCTCAAATGTTGTAAAAAAAATTTAAGCAGAGGTGGCAGTTTTGTTTCACCACCAAGACATTAAATAGAATTGTTTGGCAACTTTCAATAAACAGCTGCGCCTAGAGCGCATGATAGGCCCGTATTGGGCATATAGAAATTGTTGCTTAAATAAAATTGGAAAAAAAGGCATTAAAAATTGCCTTAAATTCAAATTGTAAAAGTCCTGCAACTCTAGAACAACAAAAAAATCAAAAAAATAAAAAAGGAGCTTCCTAATATCAATCCCAACAATAATGTAAAGTTTCAAGGAAATCAATCTAGGCATACTAGAGTTAGCACTTAATTCAAATGGTTAAAGTCCCGTAACACTAAAACGACATGACAAATTTCTTTCTACATCGAAAGGGAGCTTTCTACCGTCAATCCTAATATTGTGTTAATATTAAAGAACCTTTGTGAGCACGCTCACATACCCCACACCCCCACATTGTCACTGGACAAACAAAATCTCACCAGATTCCTAAGTTCAAAGACTCATAACTCTACAAAAGTCAACTGATAAAAATTTTCTTGTGGATATGCACATTTACATATTATGTCCTCATTAACTACAAAGTTTCATGAAATTCTGTTGTGTGGTTTCAGAGGGGTTGCGATGACAAACTGTTGCAGTAGTATATTTAGGCCAAAATTCTAAGTTCAAAGGGGCATAACTCCTAGAAAAAAAATTCAATCGTAATTTCCTGTCGATATGCACATCTACATAGTATGTACTTATTATATACAAAGTTTCATGAAATTCTATTGTGTGGTTTCAGAGGAGTTGCGATGACAAACTGTTGCAGTAGTATATTTAGGCCAAAATTCTAAGTTCAAAGGGGCACAACTCCTAGAAAAAAAATTGAATCGTTATTTCCTGTCGATATGCACATCTACATAGTATGTCCTTATTATATACAAAGTTTCATGAAATTGTGTTGTGTGGTTTCAGAGGAGTTGTGATGACAAACTGTTGCAGTAGTATATTAAGGCCAAAATTCTAAGTTAAAGGGGCATAACTCCTAGAAAAAAAATTGAATCGTTATTTCCTGTCGATATGCACATCTACATAGTATGTCCTTATTATCTCAGTCTGCACCGTTAGCCACTAGTCCGATGCCCCGGACTAGTAAAAATTTTCAAAATTTAAAATAGGCATATAGGGACAAATTTTGATATTTAGTTTTCGGACTAGTAGATGAAAAAGTTTTTTGCACAGACTGTTATCTACAAAGTTTCATAAAATTCTGTTGTGTGGTTTCAGAGGAGTTGCGATGACAAAAACAGGACGGACGGATGGACGGACAGACAGACAGACAGACGGACGGGTCAAAAACATTATACCCTCCGCAACTTTGTTGCGTGGGGTATAATAACATAAGAAAATGTTAAAAAGAATTTGAGCTATAGTCCGAAAACTGGAAAATCCCCCCCTTTTTTATGAATAAAGTCCCATAAATCCCAAACGTAAAATCTGAAATTTATAAAAATTGAAAGGGACCTTACATCAATAGATATAAACAATTCACCAAAGTTTCATGGAAATTGGTGAAAGCATTTTTGAGCTACAGTACAAAACTAGAAAATTCCCCATTTTTAGCTCATCTGGCCCAAAGGGCCAAGTGAGCTTTTCTGATCACTTGGCGTCCATCGTCGTCCGTCAACTTTTACAAAAATCTTCTCCTCTGAAACTACTGGGCCACATTTAACCAAACTTGGCCACAATCATCATTGGGGTATCTATGTGTCCAATGACCCCGCCTGTCAACTAAGATGGCCGACATGGCTAAAAATAGAACATAGGGGTAAAATGCAGTTTTTGGCTTATATCTCTGAAACTAAAGCATTTAGAGCAAATCTGACACGAGGTAAAAATGTTCATCAGGTTAAGATCTATCTGCCCTAAAATTTTCAGACGAATCAGACAACCCGTTGTTGGGTTGCTGCCCCTGAATAGGTAATTTTAAGGAAATTTTGCAGTTTTTGGTTATTATCTTGAACATTATTATAGAGATAAACTCTAAACAGCAATAATGTTCAGCAAAGTAAGATCTACAAATAAGTCAACATGACCAAAATTGTCAATTGACCCCTTAAGGAGTTATTGCCCTTTATAGTCAATTTTCAACAATTTTTGTAAATTTTTGTAATCTTTTTAGTTTTACAAAAATCTTCTCCACTTAATCTACTGGGCCAAATAGAATTAAACTTAGCCACAATTTTTAATAGGGTATCTTGTATTCGATGACCCTGCCCTCCAACCAACATGGCTGCCATGGCTAAAAATAGAACATAGGGGTTAACTATAGAAGTCTATGGGAAAACTGTAAAAAAACAATTTCAAATGGTCACAACTTGAAAACTAATTTAAATAATGATAAGGGGTCTTCAGTAACTATTGTAAGACTACAATGGGATGACTTGATTTTTTCCATGGGAGGGTGCAATTTTTTCAGGAGGGGTGCTTATAATTTCTGCTTGATATTTTCCATTTTCAGAATTATTCAGTGGTACTTTTCTATAATCATTATTATATCGTCTCTTTCAGCATACTTATATTGGGTGAATGCCCCCAAGACCTGGCTGGTTAGCCGGGGTCAGGGGAACACCTGCCCAAATGTTTTTGAAGGGTGTTCCCAAAAAACATTTAAAGGCATTTCCAGCATTATACAGGCCCTAGGTGAAATAAATTTTGGAGAGGAGGGGTATACAATTGGTGTTCATTTGGGAGACTTTCATGACCTAGCATCCTTTTGCAATGATATCTCGTTTTAAGGAAATTTTGCAGTTTTTGTTAATTACCTTGAATATCAATATAGATTGAGATATACTGTAAACAGCAAAAATATCAAGCAAAGAAAGATCTACAAATAAGTCAACATGACCAAAATCGTCAATTGACATCTTATTGGAGTTATTGTCCTTTAAAGTCATTTTCTGCAATTTATTGGTAATTTTTGTAAACCTTTTTCAAAAATCTTCTGCTTTTGATTTAACTACTGGGCCAAATTAAACCAAACTTGGCCTCCATCATTATTAGGGTATCTAATACTATTTATTATGATTTTAACCTTATTTTACATGATTTCCAAAACCACAGTAGATACAGATGAGCGACACAGGCTCTTGAGAGCCTCAATTTATCAAATAAAGTCCCATAAATCTGAAACGTAAAATCTGAAATTTATAAAAATCAAAAGGGAGGTTACATCAATAGATATAAACAATTTACCGAAGTTTTATGGAAATTGGTGAAAGCGTTTTTGAGTTATTGTACGAAGTGTTGACGACAGACGGACAGACAACGGTATACCATAATACGTCCCGTCTTAGACGGGCGTATAAAAATCTCACAATATTTCAGTCATATCATTACTTGTAGCTTAATTAACAGAGAAAGCAAGAGATAGCCACCATCTTTTGGCAGGCAACTGACAATCCTTATCACATGTTGTGAGTTTGAGTGCTTACATTGGGGAGACCTCTAGATTTTGACATTTCAGCTGCAGATCTATTGTGGTCTCCTTCACATTTCATTTATTAAATTTGTACGAGAGAAGTGCACCCATTTTGCATTGTACACTGAAAGATCCACCCACCCACATAGAGCATGCAATTGTCAACCTATCACAATATGTATGTTGAGCTGAGTTCAAATTTTGTGTAGTAAAGAATGGGTTCAATTTCAAGTCATATTAGTGACTACAGCAGTCATGCATGAGTACAGATATGGTCAAATCAACTACATATTTACCACATAACCATCATACCTTCATCTGCTGTCACGTCAGACGACAAAGAGATGCATGATCTTCTACTGCAGGCTTTGTCTTTACTGGGTTTGCGATCTCTGTTATATTTTTTTTTGCCCACCTCCTCTGTTTTTGTACCGGTACTCACTGGGGATTTGACATTCAAGTCATATGTAGTGTATGGTTTTGTGGGAGTATCACAAATTCCCTGAAAATGGAAGATAAAATTAATGGCTAAAAATAAAAAAATACCACTAGTGTATTGAAAATTCTAATGATTTTTTAGAGGTAATATATCATACATAATACACGCTGTAACCTGGTTTCTCATCTGCTCTCACTGTTGTCAGTATATAGGCAATTTTATCCAATTTATTGTGGACACCATCTCATGAAGAGCAAGTTTCATTTAAATCCATTAAGATCTAACAAAGCTATTGAATTTTCAAAAACTTAAACTAAAGGCTTAACCAACGCTTCTGAAATTAGTTTTGTAAACCAGAAATGGCACATGTTTTGAAGTATTCCTTGCGACTTTCTTAGTTTTTTTCCCTTATGGTATGATTTCTGACACATTTTGAACAACTAATATATAGCTTCTCCTAAAAATTCTCTGTTCAAATAGCAGAATATTGTGAAAAATTCTAGTTGAACTCTTGAGACCTAACTGAAAAAAAGAGTCGGTAGGTCACTTTTTTATTTTATTAAAGATGGAATCAAAAGTTTAGGGTTGGGGGGTCAGAGGGTTACTGAAATTTCAGAAATTTTTGTTCAGGCCTAAATAGCACTTTTAGTATATTATTTATCATGCATTTCAGGGAATAAGCTTAAAATTTTCACTCCAGGGGCCCAACTGACAAAGTGTGAAAATTTTAATATTCTATAAAAATCCAAAATTTTCAGTAGCATTGGCTAGTGGGCCCCTGTTTTACTTATGTACTGTACCTTGTAAGCTTTCTTCATGCACGTTCTGCACGACAACAAGACTTCTACATTTCTTTTGTAGTCATCAATATTTTTTGAGTAATTTTCAATCTAAAAAATAAATAGTATTTCATGCTGCAAACTCTGCATGTACACAAAGTCACATACCTTAAAAAAAACGTGGATTCATTTATTTTCGTGCATACCAATTTTCATGGTAAGAAGACAATTTGTCTTTTCTTGGATACTTAAATTCGTGGTTTGGTCAAAGTCTGCATACAGGCCTTTAGTTAATTTGTTCTTCGTTGATCATTTAAATTCATATCTTTACCCACAAAATCCACAAAAAATAATGAATCAACAGTACCGTGTTTTGGTATGTATAGTGCGCATTTGTGTATTGTGCGGACCCCCTTTCTGGTCCAAGAAACTTGAGAAAAAAAGTTTCTTGTTCGTATAATACTCATAGACATTTTCGGAAAAGACACATCTCCAAAATCGGCAAACAGGAAGCCGAGGTATATAATAACATAAGGTTACTAAATCAGTAACCAGGATTATAACCATCCGTAATGCGCATGCGTATTGTTGCTGCGCATGCGTATTGTTGCTGCGCATGCGCACAATTGCTATGCATGCGCAATATCTGTTACTTTCACTTTGAAAAATTCTCCGCAAAAGAGATAGATAAAGTACTAGTTCTAGATATTAACCTTTCAAAAATATTCTGGCATGCAAGAATTATTGTCTTGATTTTTATATCAAATGGGTTCAAATAGACAAATGTCATATTCTTCTTATGAATGAATTACGTCCATTGACCTGAGAGGTATTGATTGTATACAGGCCTAACAGTCTATTTGTCGGCGGAATTTTTCTGTAGGTAAAAGTGATAGTTTGGCTTGATTTACTTTCGGGACCCTGTCCATATAAAGCTTCCCTGGCTATCCCTTACCCTAACATTATACCCACCATTCTCTAACCTTAATCATAAATACCTAAATTAATATAAAGCAGTTGGTCGCCTACACAGGTGCTTGGGTCTGGGATTTTTTTATTTATTTATATATTTATTTTAATTTCTTTTAACTGAAATGTCACTCTGAACACTTAAAGGCTTATTATGTGGTGTTACTAATATGCTTTGTTCACGGTATATAATATGTAGTAGGCGTGGCCTATAATGTGAGCGATAGTATTTGTTTTTGTTAGAATGGATAGAATTCCGAAAGGGTACAAACAAAATAAAACTCAAAAGGGAAGGGAGTCTACATGCATTTATCTGTCTACATCTCTACATATGAGCGAGCTATCGATCGCTATAAGGGGAGAAGGTCGGCAACTTCTCAAGTCCACCATATTGAAAATCTGCTACCTCGCCAGGAAAACCCTACTGTAATTATTATAAAACATGTTTACCGGAAGCAAATCGCAGTCAACATCTTTTCTATAGATATCAAAGCGTCTAACGAGCCGCGTTTTATGTGTGCAACATTTAAGCTAACTTGCAATTTTCATCATAATAAGCCTTGTACCACAATGTCGTTAAATGTAACGAGATACCCTTCATTAATTATGTTTTAGTGTAAGATAAGGTCAAATTCCTCGAAGACCCCCTCATTAAAATATTGAAAGCTATCAATGTGCATTGTTTATAAAATTGTGGTACAAGATACTTATACCCCATCGGCCATCCGGCCTCCGGGGTATAAGTAACACTTGTACGTGTTCAGAGATAATTTGTATATATCTATCACCACACTCTGTATATCTATCACCACACTCTGTATATCTATCACCACACACTGTATATCTATCACCACACACTGTATATCTATCACCACACTCTGTATATCTGTCACTACACTCTGAATATCTATCACCACACACTGTATATCTATCACCACACTCTGTATATCTATCACCATACACTGTACATCTATTACCACACTCTGTATATCTATCACCACCCTGCATATCTATTAACACACTATATATCTATCACCAAACTCTATATATCTATCACCACACTCTGTATATCTATTACCATACTCTGTATATCTATCACCACACTCTGTATATCTATCACCACACACTGTATATCTATTACCACACTCTGTATATCTATCACCACACTGCATATCTATTAACACACTATATATCTATCACCAAACTCTATATATCTATCACCACACTCTGTATATCTATTACCATACTCTGTATATCTATCACTACACTCTGTATATCTATCACCACACTCTGTATATCTATCACCAAACACTGTATATCTATTACCACACTCTGTATATCTGTCACCACACACTTTATATCTATCACCACACTCTATATATCTATCACCACACTCTGTATACCTATCATCACATTCTATATATCTATCACCACATTCTGTATATCACCACACTCTTTATATCTATCACCACACTCTGTATATCTATCACCATACTCTGTATATCTATTACCACACTCTATATATCTATCCCCACACACTATATATCTATGACAATGTATATCTCTATATATCTATCACCACACTTGGTGACAGATATACAGAGTGTTGTGATAGATATATAGAGTATGGTGATAGATATACAGAGTGTGGTGACATATATATAGTGTGTCGTGATAGATATACAGAGTGTGGTGATAGATATACAGAGTATGATGATAGATATACAGAGTGTGGTGACATATATATAGTGTGTGGTGATAGATATACAGAGTGTGGTGATAGATATACAGAGTATGGTGATAGATATACAGAGTGTGGTGATAGATATACAGAGTGTGGTGATAGATATACAGAGTATGGTGATAGATATACAGAGTGTGGTGATAGATATATAGAGTGTGGTGATAGATATACAGAGTTTAGTGGTAGATATACAGAGTGTGGTGATAGATATACAAAGTATGGTGACAGATATATAGTGTGTGGTGATAGATATACAGAGTGTGGTGATAGGTATACAGAATGTGGTGATAGATATACAGTCTCTACTTCCTGTCTTTGTGGTCAAAAAGGAAGGCCATCCCTCCAAAAAAATTTTGAATCTTCAAATTTCGATACTGGGTCTTAACTTGAAGTTGGCACTTTATACCTCTGAATTTAATGACATTTAGCCTTGAATTGAAGGAACTGTTGCTATCTACCAGATTATCAGCACGGAGCTACTTCCTGAAAGTATGGAATACTGTGGGAGCCATAAATCTGCAATTTGGGCCCAGCCCAGAGATATCCTGGCGCAGCATGACAAGGGTTTTAAATAACAGATGCACTCCAACAATGCTGGTAAAGTTGTTATTAATGGTCAAAAGGATTAATATGATGAACAATTGTTAGAAATCAAAAACAACAAATATGAGTTCTGGGGATATTATTTATTCTTTCAAATATTCAATTTTAGAATGTACAAATATTCAAATATTGTATAAAATACACAAATGTGAAATTCCATTCCTAATTTTGACCAGCAGACTGCTATATAACTTAGATAATCATAAACATATATGAACAAATTATCATTTTTATAAAATTGTACCCATAACAAACTTCCAAACAAGTCAGCCAAATGTGATATAGTTTCAGTATGAATGTTCTATACTAGCATTAAACAAGTAAAGAAACTTAAGGTAATCTTAAATTGTTCCATTAGCTCATTGATAAATAAGCATTTAAAACTGCCTGAGTCTTCCAGAGAAGAGGTTGGTGTGTTGCCTGCATGCCTACCATTATTTGATCAAGTCCATGTTCTGCTATGGACCCCCCCCCCCCCCCCCCCACAAAGTATATTTTCATTAAAAAATTAAATAGAAGAAGAACTTTGCATATGATATTGACTCTGTAAAATTTTCATTAAATTTTGTTGAACAGTTTGGGAATAGTAGCTGATACACAGTGTTCCCCATCCACATATAGAAATTACAAAATCCATGTTTTGCTACTGGAAGCACCAGAAAATATGTTTTATCAATAACAAAATGGGATATATGTACTTAGCTGCATAACATGATATCATATCTGTAAAAGGTTGAGTAGTTTAAGAGAATTAAATGAAAAACCAAAACCATACATACTCCAATATCATAAAGATATGAGAAACCCCAAAATTACCTTTAAAATACGATTTTTAATAAAGAAACTGTGAAGTGTAAAAAAAGACAGAGCCATGTTGGTAAGGTTTATACTTCTTGCTTCAGTCTTATAAGGTGTCTGGTGTCCCATTTTCTTTGGCCGAAGTTATGCGTTATGATGTAGACTCTAGCTAGACCCCCTTGATCTAGGTGTTATATAGTAGACTAAAGAAAATAGGACATGAATTATTTTAATCTTTCACTGATCAAATTTAATTCTAATTCATACAAATTGTCAAAATTATGATACAAATTTAAATTTGATATAATATCTTCATAAATTAAATATTTCTTTGGTTTGTAGAATCAATCAAATGTCAAATAATTCATTCAAGGCCTTCAGTAGTTGTTGAATGGAATGAGTCCCATCTTATACCAGTTAGGGCAATGAAAACAATTTGTAATGAAATCAAAGTACAGAAACCCTTAATCAATAAATCTACAATCAAAGGCTATAACTCTTGAACAACACATGGTAACTTCATAAAAGAAGTTTAAGTTCCAAAACATGAAATCAAATTTCAAATGATTCAGTAAAAGCAATCAAAACTATTTTTTCGCTAGCTATATCAAAACATTATAAAGCTATCAATTGTTACAATTGTCAGCTGATGTATGGTCGTCAACTCTTGGCAAGGTCTTGTAGAACAAGATGTAAGACTGGTCAGCACATTTTTGTACTTCCAGTTCCTCCACACTGCTAATCTGAAAATAGTATTCACAATTTAGAGATTATAATGAAATTCATAATGATAGATAATTCTCAAATGTAAAGCAAAGCAACCAATGTAATTACAAAATATTTGATATTTTGCATTCAGAATTCAGAACTATACCTTCTAACCATGTGAAATGCATGTATCTCCCTCTTGCATAGCTCTGATTCCTTTTCCAGGTTTGTCTAACCTTTGTTCACTTTTGGTTTTATAAGCTCTTTAACATTTGTATGAGTTTTTGACTTTAAAATAACTAGACCTCTATCATCACTGAAGAAACATAATTGTTGAAATGCCATCTGGTGCAGCAAAATTGGTATTGGCGTATATATGTCAAATCAATATTTATATTTAGTTGCAACAAATTATGAAAAACAGTTTCTTTAAATAGTAAATAACCCATTTTGACAAAGCACAACAGAATCAAAACAGGTTAGCATCTACATATTTCCAGTGTACATAATTTGTAGGTGGTTAAGAAACGACTTTAATTAGTTGTCATGGTAAAATACCTTCAAATCATCAAGTCTGAACCAATGTTGTCCAAACTTTACAAAAGAATAATAATGTCCGCTTGACGATGATCTGCCATAGTGCACTACAACACCAAATAATTCAGCTTTATCTTCTAATATCTAGTAAAAGTAAAATATAAGTATAGGATATAACACGAGAACATTAGTCCGAGTATTTATACCACTTCCACCATAATTTAATACATTGGTCCTAGAGGTAATATCATTTCATAACAATAATAATTTTTTATCTGTCTTATCTCACTTCTGCAAAAACAGAGGATATAAGGTGACAAAGTGGTATAAATATCACTTAAATACATCATTAGAACTGTTAACAGTTTTACCTTATTAGAGAAAACAGGAGAAACTAGAAATATTGCGAGCAATGCTCAATAATACCCCAACCCAAACATGATACAAGATGAAGTCCATGGTTTGCTTCAGGAAACCCAAAAATAATTCTGTTAAAAAAAAAACACATCATGCAATGGAAAAATCATGTGATAAAGATTCTGTGAAAAATTCATTATATAACTATGGGACAGCTACTCCTGCTCTATCTGTCTGTGGGTTACAATAGGTCTATCCCCCACTTATACTCTATATAACACCTACTCCTGCTCTATCTTATACATAACACACACATCTGACACTGGTATCTTCTGTCTGTGGGTTACAATAGGTCTATCCCCCACTTATACTCTATATAACACCTACTTTTGCTCCTGTTCACAACACTCACATCTAATACAGAATTTTCAATGTCACCTGGCAGCCATGTTGTTTACCAAATGGCACCAAAGGAACAACACTCATGTACCATATAGGAAACATCTATACCAACTATGATTAAATACTAATCAGTGGTTCTCAAGAAGAAGATGAAAATAACATACGTGATGGCAAAAGTTGACTGTTAGACAAGTGAGCTAAAAACACAAGAAATACTAATAGTCTTGTACTAACTAGTGGCTAAAATATACCTTTCCAGGGCTCACATGTTCTTCTAATTGGATTTCCAGTGCATGGTCCACCTTTTTACAGATCTTTCGTCTGGCTTGATTAAATCTAAAGTTAAGATTAAACTAGAATATGTGTATGAGATATAGGATATCCCTCCCCTGACCCATCATGAACTAAAATGCAAGGTAACGTAATCATTTGAGAAGTCACTGTTGCCCCATTACAGACCAATCCACTGAACTTTTTTAAATGCTTTCTATACAGTAGCTGATATATGGATCTAAATGTAAAACATTAACCAGGTAACTGAAGCAGGAAATGTAGATCTTACAGTGATGTAATTCTTAGTGTATCAAGGTGTACCAAATGTACCTTTCCAACCACATTCGTGGAGTCTATAGGTTTTTAAAAGGCACGTTTCAAGAAATGTTTTCAGTATATGATGCCTACATTGTATACTGCTGAGCATCCTGAACGAAAAATCCTGCAAATTACATGTGAAATGATTTCAATATGTGTCAAAAGATAGTTATGCAAATGTTAATTAAATTTGATCATGAAGTTGATCCCAGCTTTGTGTTTATTCATACATGTATCATGCATATGGAACTTACCTTTTTATGTGAATGACAAGATTCTTAGGGATGGAATCTAAGGTTGCATACTTTCTGGCTTTAGCAGTAATTTTACACCTAAAATGAAAAAGATGTACACTTCATAAACATGTTATTATAATGGTTTAAAAATCAACCTGAAAATGTTTGAACTGCAAACTGGCATCAGCAAAATATTAGTCATGCTCGCTGTACAACCTTTATGTTATATACATGGCTTTAAAAAAAAATAGCAACTATCCATGCTCAAATTTATGTGTTATAAGTTAATAAAAACCTAATGTTATTTAAAGAGTAAAATATATTGCAATAGGGAAGATGCAACATTTAAATAATGAAACAAACAAACACCTTTCAACAATTTATTGTAGGAAAAAAGGCAATAAAAGTACTGTTCTTTGGTACTTTTTTTCGATATAAATTGTTGATTCACAGTATACCAATCCCATATCCATTCATTTTTAAATCAAATTAAATAATGAAAAATTATACTGAGGCATTATAAAAATACATACACTGAACATTTATA
Organism: Mytilisepta virgata; assembly: GCA_028015205.1. NCBI lineage: Eukaryota > Metazoa > Mollusca > Bivalvia > Mytilida > Mytilidae > Mytilisepta > Mytilisepta virgata. Next base: position 59,883,153 of record CM051515.1, on the reverse strand, counting down.
GTCTACCTCCTCAGAAGAAAAATACTCTTTTATAGCTTGATCTACAGTCTGTACCTAAAATAATAATTGTACATTATTACTTGTTACAAAATTTAAGAATAAAAGCCAATGTAGGAATAATTTGTAAGGGGTTGCACGCAGCCCTGTGTCTCGCATTGCTCTCGCTGTGGTCAGTAAGAAATGTTGCCAATCAATTTAAAGTAATTAAACTTTATAAAACATAAAACTTTTAACATTCATGTAAAACAAGAATTTTTACCACAAAAAAACTAAGTCCAATTATCTGTAACAATACGGAAAAATAGAAATTATTTCTTTCAAAATTCTAATTGAAATCTTGTCTTTTATCAGTAAACAATATTGTGTGTAAATTTTGTGACGATCAGAGCAGGTTTGACTAAGTTATTAAAGTTTTAAAAAACTTTAACATAAGGGTTAACAAAGAATTTTTGGCAAAAAAACTAAGTCCAGTTATCTGTAAAAAGACAGAAAAGCTGATTTTTTTTCAAACTTTTGTTTGGGACATTATCTTTTTTGTAAAGATCGGAGCATGCTTGACTAAGCTATTGAAATTAAAAAACTTTAAAATTTGGGTTAACCAAGAATTTTTTGCAAAAAAACTAAGTCCAGTTATCTGTAAAAATATGGAAAAATGGATAAATGGATTTTTTTTTCAAACTTTTGTTTGGGACATAATCTTTTACCCATAAAGAACATCATGTGCAAATTTTGTAAAGATCGGAGCATGTTTGACGAAGTTATTGAAGTTTATAAAACTATTGTATTAACCAAAATATTGACGAATTTATGATCGCTATGTCTTGCCTTCACGACTTTCGTCACAGGCGAGACAAATAAATAGTATATGTAATTTAAATATATTTTGAAACAAGTTATTTTCATCTTCATTGGAACAGTATGCATAACAAATGGGATCTTATGATCAAACATAGTACTCTGATGGATCAAGTATCAGTTTATAGTTCGTCAATAATATTACTCAAACATTCCTTATCTGGAAAGCCTAAAGTTCTTTGAATTCAGTAATGGATTTTCACTACATATTTCTCAAATTATTATGACTAGTTTTTGATACTTAGGATGTTCAAACAGTGACTGGAACTACGAAGTTACAAGTGTATATTTTTGGAATATTAATATTGTAGAAATCATACCTCATTAATTGAAACACTTATATCAGAGAATGTTTCAGCATGACTGAAATCAGCACCACAACTTCCACAAACAACTGAAATATTAGAATAAATCTACTAGTTAAATAAGTTTGGAGGGCGACTTACTATAAAGTAATTGTGCCCTTGTACACTTTGTAGTTACCTGGTCCCCCGCTAACTAATCACATAAGCCCATACGGTATAACCCAATGATAACGGCAATTGTTTGCCTGTGGGATTTCAGCGAGATTTCAACGAGATATACAGTGATAATCAAAGCACGGCTGGTGTCTTCATAGATATCTTGAGTTTATCAATGATTAATTGATCATTAAGTGTTAATTAAATTATCGATTGCTTGCATGCTCTTTTCAATATTGGTCTTAATAATGTCCAAACACATGGAACTTTATCTATCCAATAAATTTTGTCTTTGCATCGGGTTATACCGGCTCTCTGTGTGCAGTGAGCCGGATCCCAGCTAAACTTTGTAGGGGTATAAATTTCCCTAGTAGACAATGACTATTTATAAGTAATTTTGTACATACTTTATTATAGAATAAATCAATTAATTACATACAAATTAAATGCATGTACACACATCACTGATATGTCCTAAACGTATTCATTTTGTACATATGTACCCTTATCACTTTTTAATATTACTTGATAGAAACAATCAATTGGTTGAGACTTATTCAGGTTATTAGAGGAAATCATTGAGTACCATATATGAATATATACATATATATATATATACACACACACACACACACACACCCTCACACACATGTCTGAAAAGTTACAAAACAACATCAAAACATAGTAAATAAGTGTAAAACAACTTTTTTTTTTACTAAAAACTGACAAACATTTCAAGTCTCTGTGACTTTTTCTCAGTGTCAAATGATGCACTGATCTATCTGTGCAAGTGACACACAAATTATGACTATAGGTAGACAAAATCTTTTATTGACGCTGATCGATTCAGCAATAGTACCTAATAAATAGCGTTACTCAATGTATGTACAATAATATGTGTGTGTGTATGTGCATACAGGGTTTTATTTACTTTTCAATTGGTGAATTAAATAAGTGTGCTTCAGGACATCATTGAATTTATGTTGATCATAGGAAACTGTTACTGTATATATGAAATATTTTCAAATATAAAACATGCATACCAGTACTTTTCTGTGTCCCATAAAAAAGTCCTTCAGCTTCTGACTGACTGGTTCCCCTTGAATTAAAAATAATGTCATTCTGACAATATTGACAACAGCGTCAAAAATTGAGAATTTCTTAAAGACAGTTTTGTCCCTTCCAATCTGACATAGAAACTTTCAAACAAGACTTTATTTACTCATACAAGTCTAAGAGTAACATTTAATTTTAATGGATACGATAGATTTGTAAGAAAACAAGAAAAGTGTCCTCTGTTGCTATAGAGAAAAAATGAGCATAACTCCCACGAAAACCTTAACATATATTTGTTATTTAAACCATTATCAAAATCAAAATCAAAGAAACAAAAACAAGAGAGTTTTACATGTATACAAAATGACTAAGAATACATTGTAAACTCGCATTAGACATTTGTTGTATACTTCTTGCATTACTTTCTGAAAGAATTCATGGGCATCTTGCTGTTTACCTAACTGATATTCTGGCCATATTCCTGAAATTCCTGTAATAATATATGTATATAACTGTTTTGGTATGGTAGAAGTGACAACTAAAAATATATTAGGTCATTCAAGTTTCAATTTTGAACAGCTTCTTAATCTTTATATCCTTCATCTAAAATATCAAATATCTGAAATTTGCCTTTGATATATGGTAAGGGCTATTCCATTAAAAAGTATATGGGAGGGTAGGACGGAAGTTCAAAAATACACCCACAACCAAGATACTTTTTTTTCACATTTATGCTTTATCTAATGGGCTTATGACAATTGATGACCCACAACCCATGTCCAAAAATAAAAAATCCCTTCCTACCCCACCATAGACATTTTAATGGAATAGCCCTAACACACAGCAAATAAAATTCCATATATAGAGTGTTGTTTTTTTTTGTGAAAGAACCTTTCAAAATCTATTTTGGTGGATCATTGTCTCATGGACATTTATTCCATATCTCTTATATGTGAGTTGCATCTGGTTGGACAATCATGTATTGTTGCTTCCCTTCTTATATGTCCTCCTTCTTGCACAATACAAACACATGCACAACAGGGTTTATTTGTTTTTTTTTAAGATTCAACTATATTTACTTTTAGAAACTATATATTCGTCTTTTTATACATATATATTTATCTAATCATTCATTTATAGAAATTTTATGTACAAGTATTCTGTAAAAATGGAGCATTGGTGGACAACAGACAAAACACAACATTTACATATAATAACATCATCGTTCCGATTCTATTTCACACTTTTTGTGATGTCCATAATTGGGTTTTCTATTTTCTACCTGACAATTTTATTTGGTGCAAAATAATCTCATTAATAATGCCAGCTGATGTTCATATTACAATTAAGCATGGATTATTTCTTAAACTCTGACACAATACAGACACAAAAACAAATAACAGTCGTTGTCATACCCCCCATTTCTTTTAACATTGGCTCTGCGGTTACTGGTCCTTCTTCAACAAAGGTTTTTAGGTGGCATGTGAAACATGACGTAACTGAAAATGTAAATCAATGCATAAATATGTGATGTGATAAAATGAGTCATTATAAAATGAAAGTACTTTGTATGTGACTTTTACATGTTTCCTTGATATCATCCAGGCAAATATGCAACACAAAAAAGATATTGTTGTGTTATGCCAATGAAGAGACAGAACAGCAGCACCTGCATCATATTATACAACACCATTGTGTGGTAAAATACATTCAAATACTAAATGTTTACAAACAGCCAATTATATAATTTCATCATATTCTTGTTCAAATTTATTGTATATCCAGACATCATTTAATATAATTTTTAACAGTAAAAGTCTAAGATACTGATATTGATGTCACTATTTTCTAATATCATGTGGTCCAATTCTTTCTTAACCAGAAAAAAAATTACCTTGACAATTAATATGAAGCTGCAGAAGCCGATGCAATTCTGTCACTCTTAAACATTGCAACAGAGAATTGGCAAACCAGATGTTCTTCCTTAGTGGATTTCTTAAGCCTGCTTTTGGAAAAACACCTGTAAAAGTAACAGATAATTGTTAATTTCTCCATTGTAAAGTAAATAGATAAAGGAGTATGTACAGTAAAGGCCTTATTTTGGCCCCTGTTTTAGACATTGTAAATAGCAAAAATAAATCAACAGTGGAAGAATTTCGATATGAATCAGAACCATTTTATTTTTTTCATAACACATTGTCCTAAAATGTAAAAATATTTTCTACAAGAGTACAATGAATAAAGCATCTTCTGGCCGGCCATTACAAATGGCCAACCTCCTTTTTTTTTCATAGAAAAATCCCTGACAGCAGCCATGCAAAGACTTTTTCAGAATCTATGGTTTGAAGATAAAAACATCACTAAACAATAAGTTGCATGCCGAACAAGCTCTTAAATTTGTACCCCTAATTCCCCCCCCCCCCCCAGTTTGTGGGGACACAATATACTGACAAAACCATACACATTCGTTATTTGCTCATATATATTATTCAGCTAAATTGAAAAAAAAAAAAATTCACAAAAGATCACAATACTCTTCCTGATACATTTTGTACCAACAAGTTCTTATTTGTGATCATTGATAAGGTATCTCAAACAGATGAATGAACAATATAACATCTTCCTTATATTTCATAAAACACTGAGATCTAATGTATATATACCTGAGCACAGCTCCATCTCCGCTAACTTTCTTTTCTTAGATCTTAAAGCATCTTCATCTAAAGTAACCTTTCGTCTTGGAGCTGTAATTTTTTATTTAAAGCAGTGGTTACTTAAAACATGTATGTAATAGAATTGGCTGATCTCAACCAAAATATTGCACTTAATTCAACATTTAAAACAATTGATTAAGGCCTTCTGCTATGTGATATGGACAAACGTGTACATACAGTGAGTAGTAGAGTGGTAAGGTCATAAAAGGAAGAGTCAACAACCAAAGAGTTATGTCAAACAGAAGGGCAATCAATGGACAAAAGACAAACAAGGGACAGATAAGACACACAAGGGCAAACAATAAAATTCAACACTGAAAACTAAAAACAAATGAAAAACACGGACCCCAAAAAAACTAGGGTGACCTCATGTGCTCCGGAAGGGGTAAATTTATTTATAAAGGGTTCATTGTATAAATATGATCTTATTTCAAAAACTTTTGCACATGTAAAATTGGATGACTACATTTTCCTGATCGTTCGTCACAGGTTCATGCATCTAACATACCATTTTTAACACACCAGAAAAGAAAACCAACCCACTGAGCTGTGCACAAATCATCTCTGCACATAATCTCCAAATTTGGACCCAGTACATGAAGTCAATTTCCCAAGAATAACGAAAATGTTTGCATGCATTAATCGTTTCCTTTCTTATTTCTCCATAAACGGAATTCAGCCTACAGTCTGAACCGAAATCAGATATTTCAGGTGCACAGGCATCTTTACTGTGGAAAATTGAGGTCAAGGAAACCTTCTTTTGGTTTGGAAGTTCCTTACAATTCAACAAGAATCCAGGGACCAAATACTCTATGACATGTACTTAAAACATCAATTTCAAAATACCTTGAGAATCACTCCACCATACTACGTTTCTAAAAGTAACTATTCAAAATATGTTACATGTATAAATATAATCAACCAAATAAACTCATGAAACTGTTGAATCATTATATAATTATCTTTCATAACTGAGATTTCTGTTATACCATATAAAGGGCAAACTCAAATGATTTAATATTTACAACAGTTATGTATTCAGGAGAAATTTTGTTATAGTTGCACATACAACTGTATATTACACGCATTGATTACATGTACAAGGACCTGACAACACACAACTCTACTGTCTGTTTTAAAGACCTTTGGATATCCTTGGATTTTGTCATAATGATACATGCCTTCAAAATTGGAGGCTGCAATTTGATTGGCTGATATAAAAATTATCAGAACAGAAAATAGAACGAAGTGTTTTTAGAGCCTTGTAAGCGAAAGCATGGACACAAGATCTGTATTTCAATTGGATTGTTCAGTTCACTGAAATTAATAGAAGTTAGGATGTTTTATCAAAAAGGTCAAAATATTTTTCCTAAGAATCCCCCTTTTTAACATGCATTCATATTTTGTGATTTATACCTTAATTTGAAGCCAGTTCATGTCTGTTTGATAAATAAAAAGTAAAATATTTGACTTAAATTTTCTTGCTTCTCCTCATTAACCATTTAAAAAACCCAGTGTGACACCCAGATTAGATAGGACAAAGCCTAGCTCTTTTCTGCACAGACTATTCTAAATTTGTTATTACATACATGCTTACATGCAGCTGTATTGGTTCTTACAGAACCCATTCGATAAAATTACATAATTATTCCCTGCTGGTTTTTTCGGGTCGTCCCTTAGGATATTGTACTGAGATGCTAGTGACCTTGCCAAATGAATGATGTCCAGTTCATTTGGTCGATCTCCACATAAGCTTATGAGGGAATCCATACAATGGCGAATCATTTTAACTCTGGCCGTATCGACCTCTTTCTCTGTGTGCTCACTATGGTTGGCAAGTATACCACACAGAGGAATGGTTACTATATGAACATCATCATCTGAGCTCTTTGTGTTTGAATTTGAACATTTAGCAAACACTCTTAGCAGTGGTGAATTTCTACTAGTACTAGCAGGTGATTCAGCTTTCTGGGGAGGCACATTTTTACTAGGTGGTGTTACAGAGATGGCAGTTTCTGAATTCTTTGACATCTTTTTTGGCGGTGGCGTGCTGAAAGTAGCATCTTCTGATTCTGGGTTTTGCTGTTTTTTTTGCTAAAAAAAGGGGAAAAAATCAGCAAAAAATAACAAATTAAAAATGTATCTATCAAATGTACAGTTAAAACTGTTTCAATATACAAAGATTATCATCAGTATTTTTTTATTTCTTCTTGAACATGCATTAAATACATGTATTTGCCACTTGACGTAAGGCAAACAACATTCAATCAATTGATCTTGTCTTGAACAAGCATGAAATATTTGCCACTTGACATAGAGCAAACAACAATCAATCGGTTTAGAAAAATGCACATATGCATGGTTTCCATACATGTAGGTCAGCTAAGGCCATTTATTTTTATTTAGTTGGTTTACGGATCCGCCGACCCGATTTTGCCCATTTGAAGAAAAAAAATAAAATCGAAAATTTTGGTTTTTTATTACCGCCGACCCTCTGAAATCAGCCATCCCAAAAATAAAAATAAATTAAAATCCTTTTGCATCAAAATTTCATAAAAGATGATGTTCCAATTCGTCTAAAAATAGATTATCCATTAATAAAATACTTGCAAACATGATCCAAAAAAAAAATCTATTTATAGCCGTTAGTTGATGCCAATTTCCGAAACAAGTTTTATGAAACGAATTTCCTATTACAATCCATGCGGCTTTTAAGTTCGTTTTGTATGAATATCTGGATTCCCTAAGATATCGAATCCACTCATTTCATCTTGTCGTAGTTGACGAGTCGAATCCCTTAAAAAGGGAATGGTCTACTGAACATCACCTTTCAAGATACGTGTTGTGATATTTGGGTTTCAAATCATTTGCAACATTTGTATATTTGGCAATACAACCAAGATTGTTCAAAAGTACACGATTTGCCCTCTTTGTTTTTCTTTTTTTTAAAAAAAAAAATCCGTAAACCAATTAATTAAAAATAAAAGGCCTAAGGCCAAATAAAAATACGTGTGTGGTTCTGGTTTCACTACCAACCCTATTTTCAACTCCTGATAAAAATGAAAAGTAAAAACAAAGTTATCGACTACTTTCAATCCAATGTTTACCAGAAGAGAAAGATGTTTAAGTAGACTTCATAAAACCATGCTTGAAATGATCCTTGAATTAATATTTGACATATTAACTTTCTGTTTCCTTCCTAGTTGTGTGCTCATGTATAATTTAGACAATGTGCCACCAAGTTTCTCCAAGTTGAATATTCAGTCTTATTTAATTGCACAACTTTCTATAAATACTACACACATGTAAATACTTTTGTTGAAAAAAACTTATGATACAAAGGGATGGACAGAAACTCAGACTGGAAAACATAATGCCCCTCTGCTTTAGTAGGAAGGGCATAAAAATTAAACTGTATTCAGTGCATCCAATATAATGTAAAAAAAAATGCCCAACAACGAACAATAATATGCAATTGCTAAACATTTGACTGAAAGCAAATAACATAACACATTTTAACAAGCCATACCTGTTCAGTACTTTGAAGATCTCTGATCCTTTTTCTTGTCATGAAATCAGGAAACAAGTCTTTTAAGTCCCTGTCCATAAGGGACATGAAGATATGCCCATTAATTTTGTTTTCTTAAAGGAAATCAATATGGAATTTTAAAAGATTTAAATGATATGGGGTTGAAAGGTAGATTACCCTCATTTATTGATAACTTTTTGTCAGACAGACAGTTTAAAGTCAAGGTTAATACTACTATGTCTGACCCTTTTGAACAAGAGATGGATGTCCCTCAGGGAAGTATCCTCTCTGTTACTCTATTCAGTATTAAAATAAAGAGTTTGGCTAAAACATTACAAACGAACGTTGAAGGCTGGCTGTATGTTGATGATTTTCTTATATGCTATAGATGTAAAAATATGAACAACATAGAAAGACAACTACAATTTTCTTTGAATAAAATTGAAAAATGGGCTGTGGGAAATGGTTTTAAATTTTCCAACTCCAAAACATTGTGTATGCATTTAGTAATAAATGAAAACTACATTTAGACCCCGAACTTAAAATTTATAATTCTCCCATTAAGGTCGTCAAAGAAACCAAATTTCTTGGTATTCTATTTGACAATAAACTTACCTTTCTACCCCATATCAAAATGCTTAAAACTAAATGCTTGAAGGCATTGGATATTTTAAAAGTTGTTTCCAACACTGACTGGGGTGCTGACAAAAACATTTTGTTAAATCTATATCGATCACTTGTACGATCTAAACTTGATTATGGTTCCATTATATATTGATCTGCTCGCAAATCCTATATAAAAATTTTAGATACTGTTTATCACCAAGGTCTACGTTTGGCCTTGGGGGCGTTCAGAACATCTCCTGGAGAGATTATATGTAGAGGTGAACGAGCCGTCTCTTTATAACCGTAGGATAAAACTTGGTTTACAATACGTAACCAAGCTAAAAGCATATCCTTCAAATCCTGCCTACGACTGTGTTTTCAATCCGCTCTATGAGGATATATTTGAACAACATGAAAATAAAATTCCTCCATTTGGTATTCGGATGAAACCGCATATTTTGGGTTGTAACATCAACCTTGATGAAATAGCTCCTATCGATATACCGCAATCGCCGCCTTGGCTTGTGCCCAAACCCAAATTTATTTTTGACATCAGAAAACATAAAAAGTCGGAAACTAATCCCATTGAAATTCAGCAACAGTTTGCTGAAATTAAATCACATTTTCAAGGGTTTGATACAGTTTATACTGATGGATCAAAAGACGTAGATAAAGTAGCTGCTGCTGCTGTCTATGGAGAACGAGCAGCAACCTTCCGTCTTCCATCTTCCAGTTCTATATTTACAGCTGAAGCAAGAGCTATTATTCTTGCCTTGAAATTCATTAGATCTTCTGATAAACAAAACTTTCTAATTTGTTCAGATTCGCTTTCATGTTTATTGGCTATAGAAAGTCAAACGTATAAAAACCCTTTAATTTCCCATATTATTAAATTCTATAAAAGGCTTGTCCATATGGGTAAACAAATAATCTTTTTTCTGGATACCAAGTCATATTGGTATAAGAGGAAACACAGTTGTAGATAGGATAGCGAAGGATGCTTTAGACGACCCCATTACAAATGTGTCAGTGCCATATACTGATTTTAAACCTTTGATTTTTAAGTATATTTTACGTCTCTGGCAGTCCCAGTGGGATCTGCTCACAGACAATAAATTACATTCTATTGAGCAATTGTTGGCAAGAATGTTTGTTTCTCTGGCAAAAGCCGAAGAGATCAAGTTGTTTTAACTAGATGTCGCATTGGCCACACCAGGACGACTCACTCTATTATTTTAGAGAGTGAGCCGCCCCTTGAGTGTATACCTTGCCAATTTCGACACAGTATTAGACATCTTTTAATTGACTGTGTAGATAAATCCGACATTATTTGTCGGTACTACACAGTCAACAATATGAAAGATTTATTTACAAAGGTTGCTGGCAGCCGTATTGTACAATATTTGAAGGACGTAGGACTATACTCGAGAATATAGTCTGTCTGACTGTATTCCTGGTTATAGTCCTTATCCAGAATTTTAAATTGTTATATGTATTGACTGATGTTATTTTATTGATTATATTTTCTTGTAGTGTTTTTGTGATATTTTTCAAGTCTGTGATGTTATAAAATGTGTTTTGAAATGTTTTATCTAATATTTGTTTTATTGTTTATATTGTCATTAATTTTTTATTTGTAAATAGTCAATTGGTTTTAATTGTGGTCAATTTTAACCAGCTCCGTTTAGATTAGTTCTCGCCGTGATATTGGCTGAAATATCGCCAGCTCGGCGTAAAACAATATTCAATCAAAGGGTAATTACGAAGTTCGCCTCGTGACCTGCTTTGAAACTTATAACGACAGCAGTCATTATATAGACTAAGTCGGTGAAGCATGAAATCTAGGTCATAGTGACCTAATTCTTGTTTGATGCTTGCCTTCCCTGAAATACATGTGCATGCAACATCAAATGATCCCGTCCCTTATAGTACCTGTCAGATGAGCTTGGATGTAAACTTTAACCAAAGTCAATGGACCATGAAATCTAGGTCACAGTGACCTAATTCTTGTTGGATGCTTGTCTCCTCCGTCAGATACATCTGCATGCAAGATTAAAAGATCCTATCTCTTAAAATACCTGATATATGAGCTTGGAACCTAAACTTTAACCAAAGTCAATGAAGTGTGAAACTAGGTCAAACTGACCTAATTTGGGTGGGATGCTTACAGACTCCCAAAGATGCATCCCCACACCATGTTACATGATCCTAGGCTGCATGGTTACCGAGATCTGAACTCGGACGTAAAACTTAACCAAAGTCAATGAAGCGTGAAAACTGGTCAAAATGAACTAATCGGGTGCGATGCTTACAGACTCCCAAAGATGCATCACCACACCATGTTACATGATTCTAGGCTTCATGGTTACCGAGATCTGAACTCGGACATAAAACTTAACCTTGTTCATTAAATCATGAAATGTGGGTCGAAGTGACCTACTTTCGGTGGGATGCTGTCATTCCCCCAAAGACGCATATTTTTTATTTCAAACAAAAAATTATTTTATTTTCTAGATTCATGAGTGGCAAAAAATTAGATTTGGTATATGACAGGGTTAGATTTTATTAAAACATAAATATACTTGATTTTCTAGGTCAAAATTTTTTGGTTTCAATTTTCAGTATAGATTAACTTCAAAATGAAATAAAATATGAAGATGCTTAATCAACATCATAGAAAATTCTTTAAAAACTGTCTTAAGTCATTTCATCAAATAAATCAAGGTCAAGGTCAAAAGATGGGGATGCAAAATGTATACTACGCTAGTAGTGGTGGTGCACATGTATGCCATATTGAGAAATGACTTGCCCAAAAGACATTAACAATATTCACATATCCTTGCTGCACGACCTATGTCTCACTCCACTTCATATAAGAAACAAAAGACAAAAATCTTAAGAACGTTTATATGACTAATGACCCTCTTGCATAGTTTTTTCATTTTTGTCTTACATTTAAAGACTGATGATTACTGTAAGTTGAACAAATGTTCAAAAATATATCTGTTAACATTTTCAGATTCATTGGAAATCAGTGTACTTTCTGATTCATCATCTGCAGTAGTCTGTTTCGTTGTGGCCTCAGGACAAGTTGATGGAAGTTCATTTTCAGGTTCATTGGAAATCAGTGTACTTTCTGATTCATCATCTGCAGTATTTTGTTTCGTTTTGGCCTCAGGACAAGTTGATGGAAGTTCATTTTCAGGTTCATTGGAAATCAGTGTACTTTCTGATTCATCATCTGCAGTAGTCTGTTTCGTTGTGGCCTCAGGACAAGTTGATGGAAGTTAATTTCAGGTTCATTGGAAATCAGTGTACTTTCTGATTCCTCATCTGCTGTAGTCTGTTTTGTTGACCATGAAAAATTTCATTTTTGTAACCTACAAGTCAATACCTTGGTAATGACATATTACAACCCTACTTTTAAACAACTTTCAATTTTTGGCTCTTTTGGGCCCTTTAGTACAAAAAATATTTATTGCAAGTCTGGTGTCCATGATGTGAAAAGTATAGTCCAGTTTATTGTAACTCTGATTATTATAACTGCTAAAATAGTAATTTATTCCTCAATCAATGGTAGGACTTGTAAAGCTTAAATAGCCAGTAATAATTTTACTCCATATCCATACTAATATCCTTTAATATCCTATATCATTCACTTTCCTCATATACCTGATACAAATTATCCTGTAGCAAGTTTACAAAGCTAAAGGGATGCTGTTGAGTTACTCTGTTCAGCCACAATTACCTAGATGCATCTTTGTAGTCTTTGTTGATCCAATTGTTGTAACCTAGATGCATCTCTGACGTATTTGTTTATTCCGAATTGATGTGTATTTCACATATAGTAAAGGGGTGACCTAGGACTACCTCAGACAACCTGACCTAAATATGTTTGTAAAATAGGTTGATAGCCTAAGAAGGTGGTGCTGTGTATGTTTGCATGTTTGTTGACCTTGAACTGTTTGACCTGATTTGTATGTATTGTAATTAGCCATTGACCTAGAACCATTAAACTGTGCATTGACGGTACAATGCTTGTATAAATTGACCTACATTTCTATCAAAATATGTTTGAGCTGTATTCCTCATATGGTAAATTTCCATCTGCCATCATAAACTGAGTTGAAGACCTTGATTTGACTTAAGCGACCTAGGTTTTTGATATTATGATAGACTTCTGCATAAAGAGACAAGCTAGATTTCATCAATCTATTATAAAACTAAATCTAATCTTGATATAAAACCATATAAATCTAAACTACACTAAATTAAGCAGCAAGAGCCGGAAAACTTGGAAGCATGACTTGGCTAAAAGAGCCTGAATAACCATGATAGCAATAAGTTAAGTTCAACTCGGTGTAGCTATGACGATATGTGTATATGAGATCATGCTACCAGATCCGGACGAAATGTAAAAGCAAATTTAATACTTAAATAATAATTACCAAAGAAAATAAAATATTCGAACAAATTTTCAGTAAATCATAAACTAATGTGAATTTTGGGGAATTAATTAATTGTTTAAAAGCTACCAAAATTAATTAATACGGCCATAACCAGATTGAATATATATTTAGAAAGAAATATACGTGCAATCTGAGTGCCCCAAAATTTAAAGCCAAATGATTAATAAACAAAATAACAATTATCATGAATAACATACGTGTACATTAAAACTTATGTGTCCTCAATAATTGACAATATAACAATAATATCCTTATCTTAATCATGTTAATAACTATCTACTAAATTGTTCTCAGCTTTCTTTAATTCAAAATCAGAAATTCTAAAGTATCTACAATAGGCATCTGATGACCACCGACCTAAAGCTTTAATTAGATGGTCCTCGATATTAGCTCCACAAGCAGAGGTTGCGGCCCCTGAACGGAAAGAGTGACCACTATAAAAGGAAGAATCAATGTTCAGTTTATGCATTGTATCTTTACACATAGGTAAAAATGTTCTTCTAGTAATTACTAGCCCGTTTGCATCAATAAACGAAGGTTGATCAAATGAAGCTCCTGACTTAACTTTCAACCTAGCCTCCATATATTTACAACAAATCATATATGGACAGATGTCCTTGCCAGTTTCAAACAATTTGATTATAATTTCTTTTCTAAAGGGATCAGTTTTAGAAACCTTTAATCTTAAATGAATACAATCTGATAAAATTGTCATATCTGACACACATAAATTAAAATTGGGGTCAAATTTATCTACTGAGTCTACAGTAAATTCAACACATCTTAAAAAACAAAAAAATTCTATAGTACTCATCATTTCCAATAATAAACTTTCAAAAGAAAAATTGTCACGTAAGTAAAAACATATTTTTTCTAAAATATTAAAAGGTACTGAATAAACCCTGTGAACGTTTAACACCATTTAAAATAGATCTTAAACGATTTAACTGTGAACTATCTGGGTACCTAATATTTTGCTCAATACATCTGAACCTTATTCCACATAAATACAATTTAATCGTACTGTAACTAACATTGAGCCTTCTTGAACAATATGCAACAAAAAGCATTAACTTCTTATCTCCAACAGGCGATCATACAGTTCACTACTACACACCACTGATTAGTTAGCTACTGCAGCTGATTTGTAGGTTAACTATCAGAGATAATTTGCAGTGTGAGAATTTTTACAGTGGTGTTATCAGTACTCTAATTAAATGTGTAATTATTCAGCAATTACTGTATAGAAATTAAAAATAAAACATGCATTAAACTCACAATTGTTTGAATTTTTATATTCCTGATTTTAATCCAATTATGTACACTAATTAATCCAATAAAATATGTTGAAACACAAAATTTTGTTACAATTATATTCAGTATCATAAAAATTCCAATATATATTCCAATTTATATACATGAATAATACAACAGCTTCACTTTAACAGTTCCTCATGGTATTTGAAAAAGCAGTCATTCTTAATGCAAAGTTTGACATTGCATTGTTTGCATCCAATTGAAACTTCATGTCTTCTATTTTGCTTGAGACATTTTTTGCATCTGCCTGGTTTTTCAAATTGAAATGGCCAGTCCACAGTTTCCAGTCACTGGTGGAGCTTTTCTTTTCCTTACACCTCTGAACTGCCCTATCATCTGCTGGGCCAATGCTTTTCTGAATTCCAGTTGAGACAATTGAGTTTCTGTATTTGTCCTGGAAACTCTCCTATGATTTGGCGATTCTTGCATACAAATCAGGGCATTTACAGTGCAAGATCAAAACAAAACCAAAACAAATACTTGTACCATTTCCTGGCTTTTCTGCAATTTGAGTACTGCATCCTTTTTTGGTCAGCCAAGTCAACCCCAAACATGTATTTGTTGTATTATGACTCGGACACAGCTGGAGCAGGGACATCTTGGACTGTGCCATCTTTTTTTCGCCTTCGTACAGTTCTTGATTGAGTAGGATCACTGTTTGTACTGAGATATGTTACAATCTTTTTGTCTTTCCAGGCAGTAGCCACCAGATTCCCCTTTTGCATAGTTATTGTCTCTCCTCTTTCCTTAAGCTTTGCCCTCTTGATAGCTTCAGGCATTCCACGGCGGTTGATTCTAACCGTGCCAGCACAATATATCCTGTCTTGCAAAAGCTGATCGAACAACTCTGGACTTGAAAAAAAAATGTCCATGTATATAACATGATATTTGCCAACCAGATTTTTGGACAAGTCTTTTACAACCCTTGAACCCAGACCTTCCTCAACTCGAACACCAGCTACACGTCCTGTATAAACTTGGAACTCATGCACATATCCATTGTGTGGGGAGGCACGTTCCCAAACTTTGAATCCAAATTTTGTGGTTTTGCCTGGAGGTATTGTTTGAAAGACAGCCGACCCTTGAAAGCAATCATGCCCTCTTTATGTGGCCTATAGTTTTCTAAGCATGTTGTTGTTGACGTATCCAATACAGGTCTAATATGGCGAAGTTTATCATGCCCTGGTTGTCCTCTAGGAGGATTGTTAGAAGTGTCTTTCATGTGGAAATATCTTGAGATTCTTTCGAATCTTGTTCTTGTCATGATTGTTGGGATACTTGGAATCTCAAAGGGCCATTGTTTTTTCCATGCCAAAGCATAATTAGGAACTCCTAATACTGAAAAAACCACATGGATAACCAAAAAAGCCATCATCTCAAGATGCCAAATTCACATCTTTCATACCCAAATCTTTCTCTGAATGTTCTCAGGGATGATGTCTAGATGGGGTAGACATTCAGATGGGACGCCGAATTCTGATTTTGGGAATTGATACCCACCATTATGAGTGTAGCTGTTGGTGGTTGTCAGCTGTTGAGCACTTCCAGCAGCTGCGCAGACCCCGGTTTCTGAATGTTGACAACGGATCCTCGTTGGTCGTCAGCTGTTGCGTACTTCTGGCAGCTGCACTGGTTCCCTGGTTATTGAAGGTTTTTGACAACGGCTCCTCGTTGTTGGTCGCTGTGGCATTGCTGCTTTCGCTAGCTAGCGTGTGAACCGTGTGTTGAAGCCTGTGCATAGTGTGCTGCATGCTATGCATTCTGTTTAGGAGACCGGTTACTACAGATGCGTCAATTATTATGGGCGCGGATGCGGCACTATTTTCCGCCATATTAGTTCGCGCATGCATGGCAGACGTATTTTGGCCTCTCCCTGCCGTATTACTGCGCACTGAATCCGACTGGGCGTTTGCTTTGGGCGGGAGCGGTAAACCGGCTTGGGACGAACGTTGCATCATTCGAAGATTCAATTATAGTATCGTTCTGACTGTTCATAGATTGACTGACCTGATTAGGAATACTGTTAAGTCTATTTTCATTCTGAATTAACTGATTAAGATTGATGGAATTTTCAATATTGTCAACCGTGCCGATATCCCTTCGCGCGATGTTTTCCGCGTAGATTTTTCTTAAAACTGATTTTCCAAGGGACGTCGGAACAAACACATTCATTTTCTCAACTTCCTGTCTTAATTTCTCAATTGTCCAGTTAGCAGGGTTTTCACTGTCCCATTGAACGTTCTTATTATTTTTTTTATAGAGGAACGAGGTGCGCGTCTGTCGGCCATTACGGAAACAAAGAATGTTCAATAAATCAATACATATGAATAAATCCTGCGATTCACAAGTTCATTCTCACATTTTGATGTAAAAATCAATTCAGTAATGTCATGTAAGTTCACAAAACATGATAAATAGATCCAAGTATGATTTAAAACCGTGAAATTATTAATTTTGAAACGTTCTGAGTATCACAAGCCTGTCTGCAAAAACTAATTATGCAAAGTGCTAAATTTAGAAACCAATCAGGGAGCTCCTCTTTAATTACCCTATCTACTGACAAACAAAAACAGAAATGCACAATTTGATTGATACATAAACCTGCCTTATCTACATAAGCCTCAACAACTCTTTAAAAGACCTGAGAGTGACTAGTGCTATATACGTAAATGTCTAGATCATAGAAATGAGATTTTGTTTTTCTAACAATAACATATTATTTCATCATGCTGTATTGGATAATCCATTGTAATTATGTAATGTAATATGGGCATTTACGTATTATTGTAATTGTGTTTGTGTGGTTTCAGAGAAGATTTTTGAAAAGTTTATGGTGCCGGATGAACAAGTAATGAAAATATTTAGCTCACATGGACCTGTGGTCCAGGTTAGCTAAAAATTAAACATCTAGTAATACTTAAAATCAGTGCTAGTGTGACAGAAAATAATTTCCCCGATAATATTCGTTCCAATGAACTTTTAGCATATAACGAAAGTTCCATAGGGAACTTTCCTTATATAATATTTTATCCAATGTTATAAGAAAATTTCCTTCGCAAAGGATACAATATTACGTAAAGAAAGTTCCAAATAGTAGCAATTAAGTAACATCAAATGAGGCAAAAGCATTTTTAAACATATACATTGAATATACAAAAAATTGTTTAGAACAAAAATCTCGAGAACGGATTGATTGTTCATTTACAACTTTTTTATGACAGAAAAATATTCATAAATGCTATTACGGCGCTCTTTTCCATGAATATTTGTTAAATAATGATAGCGCTAGGAATATTTGTAATATTATTTACGTTCCAGGAATATATTGTTATATTATAAAAGTTCCAGGAATATTTGTTATATAATAAATGTTCCAGGAATATTGGTTATCTATAATACTAAATTTACGAATTAGCCGAATAGGCGGCAAAACGCGTGGTTCAAAATAAACGATGTATGGTTCAGATTATAAAGGTTATTATCGGATTTGACAATCTGCATTTATAAATTTTAAACTGCAGTTTTGTTTATGTGCAAATGGAATTTGCATGGACTTTTCCGGTATGAATTCTCCCAACATATCCCTTAGAAGGTTCTCGAATGTATCATTTTAACACATTGATTTAAATAAACAATTATGCACATATTTTAAATGTATTTTTGTTTGAAATTACGGAAGAAGAATAAAACAAATTAAAAACATTCTCCTTCGAGTGGGATGTTTCCGCTTCATGTATTCAGGATTGTTTTTTCTACCATTATGCAATTTCTCCTAACTATAAACATTATGAACTTTGAAGATTATGAAGAAGTAAGGCAAAGTTCAGAGGAATTCCTAACTTAGTTGGTTTTTGGATTGCTCGGATGTTTACTTTGCACAAAGTGATAAAACCAACCATTATCCATTTTTACATTATTGTCGTGTAACCTGTCTAAATATATCTCTACCATACAATTCCCTGTAAGCCCTAGATAAAAATATTTTTAACAAATGGTCATCTTTATCATTAATGACGAAATTTATCTCGGACATCTTTATAAACGTGGACAGCACACGCAGCCACACACTAAAAATGCTTTTATCGTCTATTGGATTTATTTGTGAAATTAAGCCTCGCTTGCCCTGCCCATGATGACAATGAACAATTGGAACAATTATTTTCCAAAAATATGCTCTACTTAACTCACGGCATCTTTTGAAAAATTCATCCGTCACTAAGGAAATGTTTATTCATATTCTTTTTCATATTTATTCTGAATGAAAAAGGTAATGCATTATGAAATGTGTATTTAATGAAAGCTTTTCATCAAGTTCCAGTTCAGAATTTATTGTAACATAAACATATTGACAATTTATGTGGTTGTATTTTCGTCATAGATTTTGAATATGATGGAACCTTAAGGTCCATTTTGGTAATTCTACGTGGCATACAGTCTACTTCATCAGTGGATACATCTTCGGTAGTAACGAACAACCGTATGACAATTAGGTCACGTTGACCTACATTTCACGCTTCATTGACTTTGGTTAAAGTTTGCATTAACATCCATTTCTGGAATACTACAGCATATGTAGACATGAAACTATCAGTTGATACCACCTACTTGACAGGAAAGTTTATGGGAAGCCTGCCACAACATCCACATTGAGTTCCTGTTCCACGAATGCCATGGCCGCAAAAACTTTTTAAAGTCAATGTGGCCACCACAAAAAAAAAATGCTTATTTTCCCGCGCTCGCGCGGGTTCAATGTCTAGTATTATAAATGTTCCAGGAATATTTATTATATGATCAAAGTTCTAGGGATTTATATTACAATACCCAAATTATTTCTAGCTACAAATGTATGCAAGTAAATTTCCAATAATAAAGTACAGGCATTTTCATGTGAAATTTGTGGCTAACTTCATGCCTGACTTAAGTATAAGCTCAACTTTGTTCTTGATACAGACAAATGGACCATTTAGTTAAGTAAAGTAAGTGGAGCATGGAGTAATAAAATATTAAAGATATATATTCTTACCTTGTTTAGAATAATGGACCCTCATCCAAGTATCAAGGATGTGATGGATGTGGGTCATTATTTGAATAAGCTGTAAGGCTTTGAGGGTTTAATGTGAATATTTGTCAACAAATTAGCCACATGTCTTTGCCATTTAAAGAAATAAAAGATTTCATGCACAGGTTATTACTAGGGTGGTATATAAACCAATACATCCATCTCCCTGTGCTTTTTAAAAGAAATTCAATATAGTAAATGTATATGATTTGTGAGTTTAAATATGGGTGGGATATATATGGGAGGGAAATTAAACCCTCAAAACCTTACGTCTTATTCGAATAATGACCCACATCCATCACATCCTTGATGCTTGGATGAGGGCCCATTATCTATCATAAAGCCTCCAGGCTTTCTCGTATTTAATGTGAATCTTTAAAGAATGAACAAATCCTACCAGCTGGAAATAAAAATTCATTCAAAATAAACATTTATTAATGAAAGAGACTCCCAAAGTGATACAAGACTTAAACCACTGAAAATTGTCTCACTTAAATCCCACATTTTAAAATTAACAGTTCAAAACAATTGTCCATTCCATCAATGCATCTAGACGATCCTTCTTGTAATCGATGATCAGTACCACTTTCTGTGCATGCTGTCATATAAATATAAAATATCTTATAGTCTCTTTATGCCAACACTGTATTTGAAAAGGAGACGGAACAATCTCTGAAAATCGAAAGAAAGTTTTTGCATTTGTCCAATTAGCTATCTTCAAGACATCACTTAAGGATAATCCTGACGAATATGCTTTGGAGGTTGATGCTCTTCTATATGAGTGAGCAGAGAATACTGATGTGTCGATACCAGACAAGCTCAAAATTTCCTTTTACCATCTTGCAATAGTTGAGCTTGTAACTTTTGTGTGTAGTTTATATGAAATTAATAAACTGTCAGATTTTCTGAAAGTTTTTGTTCTTTCTGTGTATGATTTAAGTGTGTTTACAACACACAGTTTTTGATTTGTAAACTTGTCTAATCTAATAAATTTCAATCTTTGAGCTGGTTTTGAAGTGTTCAATAACTCATCTATAGGGAATACTACGTAGTCACCAAAATCTGATAGTAAATTCAATTTAAGAAAATGTAGAGTTTGAACTCTTTGAGCTGTACATAATGCTAAAAGTGCTGTTAGTTTTAGAGTTAGATCTTTCAGAGAAAGATCATTTGTCACGTGGCCACAGATTTGACAAAAATATCAAAATTTGGCCAACATCCCAAGTGAATGAGTATTTTGGTTTAGAAGGAAATGCTCTAAATATACCTTTCATAAAACGAACTATTGTTGAGCTATTTTTCAAAATATCATTACCAGAGGATGCCAGAGCTTGAACTTTATCTCTATTTAAGTACCTATAAAATAAAGGTGCCAACCTAATTGAATTTTTGGATGATGTAAACAGACTAATCAAGTGAGCTACTGATCTAATTGACAATGATTTTGAAGTTAATATTATCTGAACAAGATTTTAAAATTTTTCTAATTTTGTCATCAGGCAAATATACCTTGAAAGTTATAGAATCAATAACATGTCCTAAATACTCTATCCTTGTAGAGGGTACTAATGAGGACTTTTCATAATTTATATAAAACCCAATTTTTGATAGCATGGTCATCAAAATACCAGCTTGAGTTTGACATATTTTTGATGAAGTAGCTTCGATAAGTGAATCATCAATATAGTAAAATGCTGATATTCCTATCTTTCTAATATGTGAAAATATAACCTTCATTAGTTTTGTAAAAACTCTTGGAGCAGACAAAATTCCAAAACATAAACAATTGAACTGATAGAGTTTTCCTTTTCATTGAAATTCTAAATATTTTCTATATGATTCATCAATTGAAACTGAAAAATATGCATTTTGGAGATCAAGTGACACAAAATATGAATTTTTCTGAACTGAATTTAAGACATTCTATAGTCTCCATTTTAAAATTATGATATTCAATAAATTTATTAAGATTTTTCAAATTAATAACTGGACGAAAACTGCCATCTTACTTTTTTACCAAAAATATGTTAATAGATAAAAATTCTTTATTTTCATGCTTACATTCAGATAAAGCGCCTTTTTGTAATAATTCTGAAACTTCATTATCAACAATTTCATTTTGCATTTTACCAAAATCGATTACTTTAGGAGCAGTATACGGAAAAGAGTCTTTCCAAAATTCAATGCAATAACCCTGAATTGTTTCTAAAATCCATTTATCAGATGTAAGCTTTTCCCATTCTTTCTTTTTTGTTTGCAAAGTACCTGCCTTAAATGAAATATTTACACTTATGTTTACATTTGAAAATTTCCCCTGAAAGACCCTCTTTGTCTTCTTTGGTAGCCTCTCTGGTAGCCTTGCCCACATGGCTGATACCACTGGGACTTCTGGCCCCTCATACTGGGCCTTCCTCTTAAGCTTTTTGACATCTGTGGTCGATATTGACGGATATTGGAAGCATCACTTATTTCCTTTATTCTTTTTCATACATCACTAGGAAAGAGTTGTTCCCCTATAGGGCAGGTTGATGAATGCGTTTGTTCACATATGGTCTGATAAACTACCTTCTCTTTATGTTTAACTCAAAAAATGTATTACATGAAAGAGCCAAGGCCTGAGCAACATACTGCTTTTCCTTCGATAAGTCAATACAGCAAGTTTTAAGCATTTCAGTGAGATTGATCAGAGGAACAATAGCCATTCCCAATACTTTTTGAACGTCCTGGAGACTTTTCTTACGTTGCTGAATGTTACTGAACAAACTCCAGATTACTGGATTTATTAGAGGAGGCACTAGACTTTTACAATTTACTGGAATTTGTTTCTTTTATGAAAGAAGATACATCAGCCTTCTGTATGCAGGCAGAAGTAGTAAATTTGGAGGAATCATCTGATACCGCCTCAGAAAACTTTGTTTGGTCTTCAAAGATTGTTGGCATCTCAAAGCCTTGAACTTCGGAATTATCAATAATAAATTGTTCGGAAAATTAACTAGGATTACGAAATACGTCATTAATATTTAACTGCCACTCGGGCACACCAAAAGAATCAAAATCATATTCTGAATCCTCGTAGTATTGTTTATTTTCATCAATTTCCGGTTCACACGTACCGGTCTTGCTAGTACTTGGAACTTCATCAGACGTACTCTTAAAATATTCTGCTGCTAACTGGGCAATTAAACTAGGGTCAATAGAATTGTCAACATGTTTCTTCTTAGATTTAGGCTCTGACTTACGTTTATTCATGGGAGCTTTTCCCTTCAAATTCTTTCCGGGACCTTTTCTTAGGCCTTTTTCTACATCATGAACCCGTGGTTCCTTAACTTTTTCACAGCCTTTTTCTTAGACTCTTTTTCTTTCATTTTGGGCTCAGTTTCAAAGCCGGAAAAACTTGCGTCCAATTCATTCTCTGAATCAAATAATTTAAATACTTCTGTAGTATCCAGACCAGATTTTTGACCGTCGCTTTCAGACATAACTGAACTTATGTCACTATAATTTGACCGAGCCATGGGCAACGGATTACAAACTTTGAAAAAATAAAATGGAAGAGAAACGTTCTTCCTCACTTCACGTGGCCTTTGTGACAAAAAAGCGCGGGGAGATGGATGTATTGGCTTATATACCACCCTAGTAATCACCTGTGCATGAAATCTTTTATTTCTTTAAATAGCAAAGACACGTGGCTAATTTGTTGACAAATATTCACATTAAACACGAGAAAGCCTGGAGGCTTTATGATAGATAAGATCCATCGTTTAAAAATTTTGTTGTATTCCTCAGACTCCATTGTTTGCATGTACTACATGTACAGGTAAATATCATACACAAGTGAGGTGAGCAGTAATTAAGATGCAATCAGGTGTAAAAAATCACATGACACTCTTTCTTTAAAGGAATATTATGAAATTATTTGATGTTTTAGTTCCAGGAAAATATCTTATGAAGGTGGAAATAATATCATGTTATGTTAGTTCCCAAGAACTTTTATTATCCATGGTTTGGTTCCAGGGGGAACAAATATTATGATGAACAAATATATATTCACACTAGGAACTGTTTCACCATTTGTTTCTATAAAAAATAAAGCAAATATAGAATTATCAGCTACGCTATAGCAATACAAAAGAAAAGGTTTTGTGGTTCAAAATCAAAATTCATAATTCTCAAATGTTGTAAAAAAATTGAAACAGAGGTGGCAGTTTCGTTCCACCACCAAGACATTAAATAGAATTGTTTGGCGACTTTAAAAAATTTAAACAGCTGTGCCTAGAGCACATGATAGGCCCGCATTGGGCATATAGAAATTGTTGCTTTAATAAAATTGGAAAAAAAAGGCATTAAAAATTGCCTTAAATTCAAATTGTAAAAGTCCTGCAACTCTACAACAACATAAATCCAAAAAAATAAAAAAGGAGCTTCCTAATATCAATCCCAACAATAATGTAAAATTTCAATCAAATCAATCTAGGCATACTAGAGTTAGCACTTAATTCAAATTGTTAAAGTCCTGTAACACTTAAACGACATGACAATTTTTTTTTCTAGATCGAAAGGGAGCTTTCTACCGTCAATCCTAATACTGTTTTAATATTAAAGAACCTTTGTGAGCACGCTCACATACCCCACGCCAGACTCATTACAAAATTCAACTGATAAAAATTTTCTTGTGGATATGCACATTTACATATGTCCTCATTAACTACAAAGTTTCATGAAATTCTGTTGTGTGGTTTCACAGGAGTTGCGATGACAAACTGTTGCAATAGTATATTTAAGCCAAAATTCTAAAGGGGCATAACTCCTAGAAAAAAAAATTCAATAGTAATTTCCTGTCAATATGCACATCTACATAGTATGTCCTTATTATCTACAAAGTTTCATGAAATTGTGTTGTGTGGTTTCAGAGGAGTTAAGATGACAAGAACAGGAATGACGGACAGACGGACGGACGGGTCAAAAACATTATACCCTCCGCAACCCGTTGCGTGGGGTATAAATATGTTAATTTAAGGACTGCAAAAATCGGTTTACTCTAATGTGTTAACATTTATTTATTCATATATCATGTACATATATATTTCATTTACAAAATATAGAGTATTCAGAAAATACTAATAAATGATTCACTGTTGTAAATCTCCATCAGAACACACTTTTTTAAGAGTTTTTTTGCTGAAATAATGTTTTCACCAAATCCTATTTTTTCAATGTGTCTGCAAATAGATTAATCCAGATAAGTTTTCAATGTACAGTTGTTGATTTAAATTCTGACAAAATGTTCATGAAAAACAAAGCACCCCTCTCACTTCTCCAGCATCTAATTAGACTAAAAATAACTGCATTTTCATTGGCTTATCATACACAAAAAGAAGACGTAGGCCAAAATGGATCAAAGATAATAACATGTATGAACTAAAATTTAATAAATTAAATTGCCTTTTATCCATATTCTTACTGGAATTGCACATCTTTATATAGTTGTTTTGATTGCACATCCTTAATGTAAAATTGCACATCTCGTACATGTAAAAGCTGTTACCTAATTTCAAACATGAGGATCTAATTTACGTGCTATAAATGATAGTCCGGCTAGGGACACTTACAACTATTCTGCCCTAGGAGGTATTAGGAAACCCATTCAGAAGCTATAGTCTGACTATGATTCATGACATTACCCCATATTCATTTCCATACTCATTTGTAATGACTGATTCGTGGCATTATCTCATCTCAGCAGATATTATAAATGCAACCAATGATTAGCTTAAAATAAGACAAAATAAAGAGATACATTTATTATGACATATATCAAATCAGCATAAATTCATCAATTCATAACATATATTATACATAAACACCACACTATTATTGTGAACATTACTCTAAATTCTAATAAAAAATGACACTCTAAAGCTGTATCTAATCTTGTAGCTTCTTGGGGGCTACTCATTACTACACTACCTAAGCTAACTAAGACTAATATAGCATCAAAAATCAAAAACTGTATTAAAACATTTCCTAATTCTATATTTTATGCTTGCGGACAATCCTGACCAAGCACGGTACCAGCTTCGCTGATGAGGGACAAAGATTGGCGGCGGATGCCAGCCTGAACCCAAATACATGTAGGCGTTCGAAATCAACCTATTCGTATGAAACTTGTTTGTAGTTGGCGGACGCTCAACCAAGTAAAACAAATCATAAAAGTATGAAACTTGTTGGTAGTTGGCGGATGCTCAACCTAGATAACCCAAATCGTAAAGTATGAAACACGCCAGTCTCTTACCTAATATAAAATTTTGTAAAACGGGTGTAAGATTCACGCATTTAAATATCAAAATCTTATACTTTTCTATACTGATTAAACTCGTACAAAATATTTAAACCCAACTCATACATAAGCAAAAAATATGATGTATACATGAATTGGGGGGAAAATAATTTCCTGAAATTATGCACACCAAATGAAGGAATACATTACATGTATGAGAGAAGCCCCCAAGAAAGATACAGCATAAAAAAATATTTGCAATGGCTTTAGGGATAACACAGTATAGGCAAAATTAACTTATGACTCATATACAAGTATGAAAACATACTGTAATCATACCCCACGCTTACTATTGAATTACAGTAATTCAGCAAAAAAAAAAACCAAAAAAAAAAAAAAAAAAACAACCTTGTGCAAAACATTTAACTCCATAATCTAAATGCAAAAACAATCAACTACTGACACATATCATTCTGCGCTATTTCAATAATTTTTTGATCAGTTCTTATGTACCGCATGCAGCAATGTGAGGACCATCTCCCTAAGGTTTTAATAATATGGTTTTCAACACCCGCTGCTGCTGCAGAAGTTGCAGCTCCAATTCTGAATGAATGACCAGAGTACGCTGTATCATTAAAGCCTAAGCGACGTAATATTTCTTTCAGATAATTAACAAAAATATTGCGAGACAAAGGGACTGGTTCAAATTCGTCTTTGATGAAAAGTGGAGACGTAGAGTCTGCTCGTATCTTAACTGCAGATTAACTGCAGATATTGTGACATCTCTTTAACTGGTTGGAAAGTAGCATTCTGAAAAATCTTAACCTCAACCCCTTTGTTAAAAGGATCACATTCAGAAGATGGCAAAAATACTGAAAAATAGCTACCTGTTGAATGAATATTGATATCTCTAATGGAAAGTGTTTTTGATGATTTAACAGGGCCATTGTAAGTAAACTCTCCACAACGAAGAAAACAAAAAAAGGCTAATTTGAAAGCGCATTGTAACACAATCTATGAAAGTGGAGAAAACTCCCTTACTTAACAAAGAACACATCTGACTTAATACATTGGCAGTAATTGGCATTCTTTTGTTACTACCGGTAGATTGATTAATTTGCAGCTTCTTAACTCCTTTTAAAATATAATCTAGCTGATCTGATGCTTGCAGAGGATCATAATGATTATAACGAAGATAATGAAAACGAATGCCTGCTAAATACAACTGAATTGTATCATGCCTTAATCTTCACACATTTTTACAATATACTACAAAGTACATAAAATGCTCCTCTGTAACATGAGGATAGACTCCCGAATCATTACAAACATGATCTCCAGTCAGTCGATTCGTACGTAAAAAACTATTGAAACAAGAAATACCAGTTTTATACACATGTTGAGTACTATTACATAAAGACGCACCCCACAATTCATCTACTTCAGTTGTCATTCCATCTGACGGCTGTAGACATGGCGTTGGGAACCGATCTGCTGTGGGTGCCATCTTCCTGAATTTCTCCATCTGAAACCGAAAAATAGCATCTGCGATATTATTATTAACCCCAGGAATATGCTTGACATGAATGACATAATTCTGAACCGCTGAATGATAGTATAACTTCCGCATAAGCTTTATGATGCTTAGGATCTTAGATCGACCTTTATTAATGATTTCCACATGGACATGTTGTCACAATAAAACAATATACGCAGACGACATCACTGATGGCCCCACAGCACACATGCCATGACGATTGGATACAACTCGAAGAAAGTCATAGAGGTTTGTTCGTCGTGAATATCGGACTCAGGAAAATAGCCTTGAAACCATTTGTTTTGAAAGTAACCTGCAAACGCGGTATCAAGTCGAGTCGGTAAACAACATTAAATCTGCTGCTGATGTAATCTGATGATTTAAAAAGAACGATACACCATTCCATTCTTTCAAGAAAATAGACCACATATTAAAATCGGACTTGCACGGACGAGTAAGATAGACATGATGCCCTAACTTTGACACAGTGTTCGATAGCTTAATCAAATAAGAAATGAATGACGCGACACGCAAAATTAAGATGACCGAGTAGACTCAGAAGCTCCCGTTTCGTGCATGATCTCCTTCTACTGAAGTTATCAACAATTGCTGATATGCGTTTTACTTTTTCTAGAGGTAAACGGGCTACCATCCGCAAAGAATCGAGCATAATGCCGAGGTATTCTAAAGATGTAACAGGCCCTTCAGTTTTCTTGTCTGACAATGGTATGCCTAACTCATTAAAAATGTTCAGAAATATCGACATAACTGTGTGTGCTTCCCCTTTCGGAGGGACTATTACTAAAAAATCGTCTAATAAATGTAATACATGCTCAATTCCATAGTTATTTTCGGCTATCCAACAAATTGCAGTAGATAAATAGTCAAAGATCTTAGGACTTGAACGACTTCCAAAAACAAGGCGATTAAAAATGTAATACCTGTCTTCCCATTTAACACAATGATAGGGCCACATCTCTGGAGATAAAGGCATAATTTTAAAAGCGTCTGTAATGACAGTCTTTATAAGCAATGCCACTACACCAATAGACTTAATAATCTTTATCGCATCATCAATTTTAACATAATTTAGTGAAAAGTCTTCCTTGCTTATTAATTCATTTAGACTCGGATTTTCGACATCATCATAAGGGGCTGATAAGTCAACAACTAGTCTCTTTTTCTTGCTGTATTTACTTTCTGCGACACCAATTGGGTTAACGCGAATTGATGAAAAGTGGACCTTCAGAAAAGGGCCAGACAGATATCCCATTTTTAGTTAATTATCAATTAAATCACTAACTGCCTGTTTATCTATTAATGCAGAGCGAAGATTTTTACTTTCTATAGAATTTACACGTAAAATTGACAATCCTGTGTGAAAACCGTATCCCAAACAAGAAATTAATGTTTGAATCTAACATCCGGGTAGTTTGTCAATTCATTCTCTAAATTGTCTATCCTAATCGGGGTCCTAACGGTTGTGTTTACGACATGCGAGTTCATTTCCTCGATAACTGGGTCCCGTTTCGTAGAGACCCAGTTTGATCGTTTTTTGAGTGTGTTGGACAACTGATTTTTTAGTGATTCCCCTTACACACAATGCAAATATGATGATTTCTTCAGTGTCTTGCCAAACAACCCTTAACACCTTTGAAATTATTACAAATTTCTTTGCCATTATAAAGCACTCTTTCTCGACCGTAAATATCCTTGTCATCGACCCTTCTGACATTTTTCTGATTCACGCTTTGATTACAAAAGTTGGATGTATGGAAGGGACTTGAACAGAAAGTGCATGTGTTTGTTCTGGCATTCGCAAAAATATTGCAGAACAAAGTGTTGTTTCTAATAGACCAGTCAATAACGATGTTATTATAAGTTACATGCGCAGCTGGATCTAAAGAGAACTTTTTATGATACTCATAAAACCCATTTCGAGGGTACCTAGTGGCCATATCTATGATGTCACGTTCATATAGGTCAAGTTCTTGCCGTCTATGAGGGCGTTCGGAGCACATAATATTTTTATAAATTCCGAAGGCCTGAATGAACTCGCCTAAAGAGAGCGATCTATTCACCCTGGGGTCTGGACGGACAGACCTCACTCCATCACCATATAATATAGAATCTGTAGGTGGCGCATTCTCTTGACTAGTATCCATCCGCGGGGCGGTGATCTACCGAAGATCTGAATCCATCCGCGAAGTGTCTGTAGCTCTATGACGATAAAGTCTACCCAAAGCCATACGACGGGCATTTTTAGGAAAAATAATGTTCTTTCATTTAAGTTCCTCTCTTAGACGAGATAAGGTCCAATTTTCAGGTAACTCGGCGTCATAGTTAATACGACTAGATTTGTTTCGTAACGGTCCCATCGTAAATGTTTGTTCAATGAAATCAAAGTTCCGAAGCACACAGAATAATTATACTAATTGTCCAACACTGACCTCATGTTTGAATGCTTGTATGTCCGATAATCCCGAGAAAACGTAAGTTCAATGATATGTCTAGCGATTACAAACAAATATAAAATTCTGACAAAATGTTCATGAAAAACAAAGCACCCCTCTCACTTCACCAGCATCTAATTAGATTAAAACTAACTGCATTTTCATTGGCTAATCATACTTTGACCTCTCTTATGTCACCGTCCTGATCAGGGCACAAAAAGAAGACGTAGACCAACGTGGATCAAAGATAATAACATGTATAAACTAAAATTCAATAAATTAAATTGCCTTAATGATTCAATGTTGTAAATCTCCACCAGAACACACTTTTAAATTTTAAGAGTTTTTTGCTGAAATAATGTTTTCACCAAATCCTATTTTTTCAATGTGTCTGCAAATAGATTAATCCAGATAAGTTTCCAATGTACAGTTGTTGATTTGTCTTCTGACAACTTCTCCAAGATTGAATGGAACTGAGAAGCATTCTTGAATAATCACATTAATCTTGTTCTCATATTCAAAAATAATAAAATAATCCCTTTCTTGGTAACATTGTTGTGACTGAAGCAGCAAGGACTATAATTTCTTGTCTTTGCATTCTGGTAACCTTTTTAGTAGAATATAGTTCCACGGAACTGCAACCTACTAAACACTTTCACACCATTATCCCTCATTTCTCTTGACAATAACAAATAATGAGGACTTTGTCTAGGAAGTTTTGTTTTCCTTCCTAAACTTAAAATTTCCTTTGCTGTTTTGTCGTCTCTACAAAAGAAAAAAAGAAATATATATAAAGTTTGCTGCTGCTAGTTCAAGTGCTTTAAATTAATAACTTTATAAAAGCCCATTTATTCAGATGAATTATATAGATTCCATGATCATGCATTCAGTACATGTGCATATAAATGTTACATTGCTTCCTATTAAAGTATATACAATGCACGCATAAACATGATAAATAT
Organism: Mytilisepta virgata; assembly: GCA_028015205.1. Classification (NCBI taxonomy): domain Eukaryota; kingdom Metazoa; phylum Mollusca; class Bivalvia; order Mytilida; family Mytilidae; genus Mytilisepta; species Mytilisepta virgata. The sequence continues at coordinate 59,851,858 of CM051515.1, read as the reverse complement.
TTATTAATATATTTTCTTTAAGAAGTGTATATTTTAATGACACTATTGAAATGAATTCCTATTTTGACATACTTGTCTCTGTACCAATTCTTTTAGTAAAAAAAATTAAACATTTAACCTTATTGCCTTATTCCACACATTCATTGCATCAGTCAAAAAAAAACTTACTGCATGAATCTAGCAGACATTTTTTTTTTGAAGAGTTGCACTGATGTTTTATCCTCTTCATCTATAAATATTTTCACAGCACTTGTAAGTTCCTTTGTCATACATATGGCAAAGCTGATCTGAAAAATATAATCTAGGTCAATAAATATACTTTCACCTTTAAACTAACTCACAGTTTGCTTATGAACATAAGTTCATAGTATCTGAATATTTTGAATGTCAAGTATCATTAATACCAGAAGCATATCTGTACACACATGAACATACTACTATTATCAATGCAAACTTTTGCTCCAATTATTGAAGGTCACAATTGTGACATCAGGATGTATTGTTGTGTTATATTAACCATTTTTTTTAAAACTGTTTGTCTCTTTATTGATATTCCTGTCATTTTATTTATGTGTCAAGTTGGATAGCAGATATATTAACAAATATCTTACCTGTTTATTAATGTGAGAGGTACCATGTATCATGCGTTTAAGAAAAGAGTTCATAGACTCAAACCCAAAGCATGAATACCCATACAAAGGTCCATACCTCCTGACGTAAATGGGTAAATGTCTAACAAGATGGAGGTTCATGGTCTGTGAAAAATCTCCTGTAAATAAAATACAAATGCTCAAAATAAAATTTGTTTTTTTACAGGAAACATATGAAGAATTTGTACTTACTCTTTACAAACTATCAAATGAAAAACCAAGTACTTCCAACAGAAATGTATCTGCAATCTTTATTTTGTCAATAAGTTTCTGATTAAAAAGTCCCTTATTAATTGGAAAATTTATACGAGTACTGTAATGTAAGTATGGCTCTGGTGCAAATAAGTTTTCCAAGACTGGTACAGAAAAGTGCAACAACCATTCTCTCATTTCTGAAGCTGAAAAAGTAAAACAATTCACTAATAATGTAATTATAGAAGAACTCAACATCAGTATTTATTTAGTAAAAAAACATATATAGCCCAGGGTTTGAAATTAGCAGGAGCCAACTTGCCAATGGCTCCTAAAATTTGTTGTGGGCTACTTAAATTTCTACTTTTATTGTATAGAACTATATATATTGGCTACAAAATTTAAGATGTGGGCTACCATGCTAAATTTTTAACTTCAATCACTGTAGCCATTTAAATATGCTTAATACACACCATTTAAATATGCTTAATACAAACACTTACATAAAATGATTAACCTTACCTTTCCAGTGCTTATGATCATGTAGTGTTCTTTGTCTACGCAAGAAAAAGTCAGCAACTCAATCTAAAAAAAAAGAAAGTTTTGTCATGGTGAACATTGGTTATGTTAAATTTTATAATTCCAGTAGGCAACTTTTGTTATCTTCAACCTACAGGTTTATCATGATAACTGTCAGTGTCAGTTAGAATGTTATACTGAAGTACTTATATATGTTAAAAAGCTGTAACTACAATTTTGTTAACCAAATATACTGGTGAATAAGTACCTTATCTCCAAATGAAAAATGTTTTTTCTTTATTTTTGCTGTTAAACCAAAGTGTCATCAATGCTTTTGTTACTCACAGGAGTATGCAATGCATCCAATCTATGACAAGACTCCTTGACATATCCAGATAGAGTAACATCATAAGTGGAGAAGCACCTGAAATATGAAATGCTGTCTTTTGAGTTAAAAATGCACATTTCATAGCTGAAACATGTATTATTAGTCACCTACCAAGTTGGAGAGGAATGTTATTAAAAATAAGTAAAGAATGGCATATAATTTTTTTTTTTAATTCTTTGTCCAAGAACACAATTCTCTTCAAAAAGTACCATTTCAGATTTAACGTTTAATGAGTATGATCTCTATTGGTTTTACTATGCTAAATATGAGGCAATTAACTTAATGTATAATACAAAACAGAGATCAGGCATGATGAAACCAAAACTCTACCCCATTTCCTTCCAATACAGCTTTCCTGGCGTCAGTTACCATTGAAGTATGTGTCCTTAATTGTACTAATTCTTTGTAAGGGAAATAGCGTAACATTGCCTGTCCAGGACGGCTCTTTCCTTCATCAAAGCAAACACTGCATCAAAATTTTCCATTGAATTGCTTCATATTTGCAACTATTGCCCGGGCTGGTAAATCTAATGAGGCCATTAGTAGTTGTGCCTTAACCAAGAGTGTTCCTTCTTCAGTCTGAACTGTCCCTGCTTTCCTGAACAGTAAAATTTCATGTCTTTCTGTGGAAATTTCATGACAATTTCATGAATTATGAATATGACATTTCGTGAACCATTCATGATTTTAACCATGAAATACCATGAAATACCAGGTGCGTTAAATGGCACTATAAATTTTCAGTGACCATGAATAACCATGAACAAAATTTGGATGAAATATCATGAAATAACATGAGGTGAAATACCATGAAATACCAGGTATGTTGAACTGCCCAATAAAATTTCATGACCATGATGAAATATAATGAAATAACATGTATAGGATAATGAAATAACATGAGCAAACATGAATAGAATGAAATAACATGATCATGTACATGAACAGAATGAAATAACATGATCATGTACATGAACTTGAATGAATTAACATGACCAAATTTTAGTGAAATAATGATGCAAATAAGAAAACCAAATAAATCAAAGGTAAATGTTTTATTAATTCAGTTTTAATTTTTCTTTTTCCTGTACAGTTTCTGTACGTTTTGAATTTTAACTGTTACTTTTTCTGCACCAAATTTTTCCTTAATCAATTGTCGAATTAGATTTATAATTTGTTCATCCATTCCTGGCTTTGGTTTCACTTTTGAGTTGCTTGATCTCCCTGTGACGGAATGGTTACATATATACTCTATTGAAAAGAATTGTAGGAGTAATTGCTTAACGGCGGAATACTCATCCTTTTCATTTATGATCATTCTTGCTAATTCCTCTTTTGATTTGCCATCATACAAAGAAGATGAACTTGATGTTGTTGGTGGATTAAATGGTTCCCTTGCTCTCTAAAGTTTTCACACGCTTCTTGATCTTTTTCATTTCTCTAATAATGATGTCAAACGTTTCATCTAGATCATCCATTTTTTGTTTGAATCTATTATTGAGCTTGTCCAGGCTTTTCTTTACTCTGTTGAAAAAAAAAAACATAATCTTAATAAAGTTCACTTTCTTATACATAATGATTTTATATGTCTGAGGGCTATATTAGAGTGAAAGGTTGAACCACCTTTTGGAAAACAATATTATACAGTAGACCATTGTAAGAAACAGTAATCAATTATTGAAATTCCTACAAACCTTTAATTAAGAGGCATGAACCCAGCCCTCCCCTTGATATATGTCTCGCCTTGACGGAGTCAAAAAGCGAGATATAGGTATGCTGTTTCTGGCGTCGGCGGCGACGGCGGCGTCAACAATGTATTAGTTTGTGATTAGGTCTAGTTCATGGTGAACCACTAGTGGTAGGTCAATGATATTTGGTATGCAGTTGTATTAGCATTGGCACATCTCATTACCTTGGAGATTATTTGCCCCCGCCCCCTCAGTCAAGGTCTTTTGACTTTGAAACTTTTCATAGTTTACATGTATTAGTTTGTGATTAGGTCAATTTATGGGGAACCACTAGTGGTCAATGATATTTGGTATGCAGTTGTATACGCATTTGCATATCTCATTTCCATGGAGATTATTTGGCTCCGCCCCCTTAGTTATGGTCTATAGACTTTGAATATTTTGCTATGTTAACGTGTATTAGTTTGTGATTAGGTCATTTCAAGGGGAACCATTAGTGGTAGGCCAATGTTAATTGGTGTTTAGTTGTATAAGCATTAGCACATCTCATTTCCAGTGAGAATATTTGGCCCCGCCCCCTCATTTCTATTCAGTAATGAAAGGCATCATGTTATTGAAGTCCTTTTGAGTAATGAAAAAATTGTGTGTCCAGTGGAAATTATTGCAGAAAAAATTGATGTTATGTTTATATGCCGATTGGAAATAAATATTATATTTCTCGTATACCCAATAGATTTGGCCATGGAGTGACAAAGTGAAATATTGAAGCTTTTAATGTTTTATTCCGAAAAGCAGTTTAATATTCTGTATCTGGTGATAATTTGAATGATTAGAATGTTCAAATTTTCTGTAAACATAATAAAGACACTGATTAAGAGAGTAAATTTTATTGAATTTCCGTAAAACATAATAAAGACACTGATTAAGAGAGTAAATTTTATTGAATTTCTGTAAAACTGTATACATGGTATATGTTCCAGTTAACAATGGTTAAACTATGAAATAAATTTGAACCAACATTGTCTCTTGTGCTTCGTGTCTGGTACTGAAATATATACACATTTAGCATGTAACTTAAGATACTTCTATCTAACAAGAGTGCACACACTGAAATGTCTCGCCTTCTTTAATAACAATTGATGTTATGTTGATAGTCCTAATATAAAGCTTTACTACAACTATCACATGAACTGTACATGATCCAAGAAAATGAGGTCAAGGTAATATAAACCGAAGGAGAAATACATGTACACCTTAAAGTTACAATCATTCAATACACTAAATACAGTTGACCTATTGCTTATAGTTTCTAAGAAACAGACCTAACTAAGAACAAGAGGCTGTCGAATGACAGCAAACCGGATTCTCCTGCATGGAAATGATGTTTGCAAATCTGAATTCCCAAACAGGATGAAGTAAAGAAATATAAATGAATTTTTGTAGGGTTCAGAAATGGAAAGGCAAAAATCAATCTTGACCTCCTATTTATAGTAAGTGACAAATATTGGAATTTTTGAGAGTAGGCAGAAATGAAGTCAATAATGAAAGAAATACGCCAATGAGATTATAACCTTATTTTATAAACGACGACTTGAACTGCCTTTTTTCAATTTTTTAGAACCATAACTCCTGAACGGTGAAAGTGAAAATCGTCAATATCGGAACGGTGAAAGTGGAAATCGTCAATATCGAACTTGACCTCCATTCTGTCATCAGTAACAACATATTAAAATTTGAAAAGCTTTGGTTGAACAGTTCATAAGTTATCACACGGACACCACTGGAAAAGCCATTTTTCAATCTTTCAAGAACCATAACTCTTGAACGGTGAAAGTGAAAATCGTCAATATCGAACTTGACCTCCATTTTGTCATCAGTAACAGCATATTAAAATTTGAAAATCTTTGGTTGAACAGTTCATAAGTTATCACACGGACACCACTGGGAAAGCCGTTTTTCAATTTTTCAAGAACCATAACTCCTGAACGGTGAAAGTGAAAATCGTCAATATCGAACTTGACCTCCATTTTGTCATCAGTAACAACATATTAAAATTTGAAAAGCTTTGGTTGAACAGTTCATAAGTTATTGCACGGACACTGTTTGGCAGCCGCCCGTCCACCCGCCGTACATCACCAATTTAATAACCGATATTTTCCTATGAAAATCCGGTTAAAAACTAAACATTGACCAATGAACCATGAAAATAAGGACAAGGTCAGATGAATCATGTCAGGCAGACATGTACAGCTTACAATCCTTCCTTAGAACAAATATAATTTACCTATTGCGTATAATTGAAGAAACACAAATCAAAACACAAACATTTAACACTGAGCAATGAATCGTGAAAATGACGTCAAGGTCAAATATAACCTGTGAGACTGACATGTACATCTTAAAATATTTCCATACACCTAATATATAGTAGACCTATTGCATATAGTATCGCATATAGTATTAGAAAAAAAGACAAAAACTCATAAACTTAATTTTGACCACTGAAACATAAAAATGAGGTCAAGGTCACATGACACCTGCCAGTTGGACATGTACACCTTACCATCATTCGGATTCCATACAACAAATATAGTAGACCTATGGCATACAGCATAAGAAAATCAGATCAAAACATAAAAACTTAACTATAACCATTGAACAATGAAAATGAGGTCAAGGTCAGATGACACCTGCCAGTTAGACATGTACACCTTACAATCCTTCCATACACCTAATATACTAGACCTGTTGCTTATAGTATCTGAGATATGAACCAAAACTTAACCTTGTTCACTGATTTATGAAATGAGGTCGAGGTAAATTGAAAACTGTCTGACCGGCATGATAGTCACTGAACCATGAAATTGAGCTCAAGCTCAATGGTCATGTGACAGACGGAAACTTCGTAACACAAGGCATCTATATACAATGTATGAAGCATCCAGGTCTTCCACCTTCTAAAATATAAAGCTTTCCCTACACGTATGTCGAGCTTTCTGAGACAAAAGTCGCAGGCTCGACAAAAATCTGATTTTCTTGCTTGACTTCTTGTAAATAAGCAGTTGAAACAGGGTTATACAGTTATCAACTCCAAAGTTCTATGGTCGCTATCATGAAATGATCATTTAACCAAATTTAAGCAGATTCTTGATTTTCTTTCTTTTGATTTGAGACCCAAATAATACCGATGCATATATAAGGTAAAAGTCCGAGTCAGCCTTTTCCAGCCATATTTTTAAAGTTATCTTGAAAAGGAGCTCCATGACCTATCACTATTTTAGCTTATTTTGATCCTTAACTAATGCTTTTCCGGCTATAACTATCAATTTTAAATTCTTGATTTTTTAAATTTCACCTAAGCACATCCTTAATACTAATTTTTTAAAGTGCACAATTTTTGTTCATGGTTTTTCATAACTAAATGATCAAACTTTTCCGCACATGACTCATGATTTTTATGCATGTACACTTGGTTTTTTCACGGTATTTCATGATCATGTAACGTGAAATAGCATGATCAGAATTAGGACATGAAACATTTTGTTAAAACCATGCTTTTTCATGAAATTTCATGAATTGATCATTGATCATGAAATACAAGAAGGCAGGGAATGTTACACTACTGTCTCAGGTTAGGGTGAAGGTTGGCACGCCTGTTAAAACGTTTAAACTGGCTGCATATTATATGCACCTGTCCTAAGTCAGGAGCTTGTTGTTAAGTGGTTCTCGTTTGTTAGTGTAGTTCATAGATGTTTTCCGTTTCTTGTTTTGTATATAAATTAGACCATTCATTTTCCAGTTTGAATTGTTTTGCACTGGTTATTTTGGGACCTTTTATAGCCTAATATTCGACGTGTACCAAAGGATCCGTGATGAAGGCTGCACTGTAACCTATAATTGCTTACTGTAACTACATTGTGTCTTGGATGAGAAGTAGTCTCATTAGCACTCATACTTCTTATTTATATTCATAATGATGAACAAATAAAAAAAAAATGTTTTAAAGGGAAATAACGCCTGAAGGGGTCAATTGACAAATTTGTTCATATTGACTTATTTACTTTGCTGAACAGTTTTGCTGTTTACAGTTTATCTTCATATTTAATAATATTCAAGATAATAAAAAAAAAAACTTAAAAATTTTCTTAAAAATACAAAATTAGTGGCAGTAACCCGGTTATTGGTAGCTCGATTAATCTGAAAATTTCAGGACTGATAGCTCTTGACCTAATGAACAATTTTACCCCATGTCAGATTTGCTCTAAATGCTTTAGTTTTTGAGATAACAGCATTTTACCCCTATGTTTTATTTTTAGCCATGGTGGCCATGTTTTTAGACAAAACAAATAATAAAATGTAAATTTTATTCTAGATACCCTAAGGATAGGTCTGCTTAAGTTTGGTTGGAATTGGTTCAGTAATTTTGAGAAGATATTTGAAATAGTATACGACCGACAGACAACAATAACGACACCAAGTGATCCCCCTGTCAAAAGTGCTGCATATAAGACCATGGTTTGACAAAAATATAAAATGAGCATGGTTAGCATTGGCTAAAACCATGGTCAACCATGGCTTAACCATGGTGTAAAAACCATATTGAACCATGGTGTAAAACCATGGTCAACCATTGTTTATGCTATGCTGAACCATGGTTTAAGCCAATTGCTAACCATGGTCATTGGGCAACCATAATGCCTGACCATACTGTAAAACCATGGTCAACTATGGTTTTAACCATGGTAAAAATGTAAACCATGGTCAACTATGGCTAAATTAGTCAACTGAAGAAATGATCATAACCAGCAAGATAACTATTAGCTTCTACAACAACTAAACATAGTATTAAACAAACACTGTAAAAGTGAAACTATTTATTTTTTTCAAGCTCTGCCTTTAAGCAAATAATTTTTTTTTGTACAGCTTGAACTTTTTTAGTGATGTCTGTTTAAGACACTGATGGAAATTTTTTCATTATAACTGACAACATAATGTTATAGAGTCTGGAATCAAATTCTGACTTTGCAGCACATTTTGAATTAGAAGGTTGTCAACTAATGCTGTGGGTTTTTATGTACCCGTCCCTAGGATTTTCATGGCATTCCATGGAATTTCCATGGCAAAATTGTTGCAATGAAAACGATAGAGTATTGAAACGAGCTTTTTCATGGTTTTCATGAATTCCATGGCATCGAAAAAAATAGTCACAGGGATTGTATACTCAGTATTTCCATTGTTGCCATGAAATCATGGCAACCATTAAAGGATGGAAAGCATGGCATCGATGGCAAATTGCCATGATTTCCATGGAAAGTATGGCATCGATGGCAGGTTGACATGGCCTCTATGAAAAGTATGGCATCGATGGCAGGTTGCCATGAAAACGATGGCAACAATTACAGATTGCCATGGAAAGTATGGCATCCATGGCATTTCCCCGTATTCACTCACAAATGGACATGCAGGTAATATAACCTTGTATAGTTCTGTATAGTTAAATAACATATTCTTTTCAAAATAGGACAACGGGAAAGTAATTGTCTGCAGGAGTTCTCATCAGATTGAATTAACCCGATTACTTTCAAAATAAAGCTACACCTTTTTAATTTCACTGCCATATATTGGTAGCAAAAAAGATTAAAATAATAAAACATATTAAAAATGTTTTAATGTAATTAAAACATTTTGGAAATGTTCAAAGTTCATCTTTGCTATCTGTCGTCTGCTTGGCTTCAGCAGATGGTTGATGACCTGGTGAACAGATGCGTCATCAATTTTCCATTTCTTTTGTATGATGCCTAAAAAATAGTTACCCTATTTATTTTTTATTTTGAAAAATATCATATATATACTAGTGTATCAAAATTAACCAAAAATGTGTTTGATATATTTTATACCGCTGGTCTTGGATAGCCTTATCAAGAGATAATGTGTGATAATTAATTAAAAAAGCGAATTCTTTGTAAGACACACATGTAGATGCTCTGTAGAGCACACGATGACCTTCAAAGCTATCATGTCACGCCTTGAAGTATAAACTTGTGTATACTGAAGAGTATCAATGTCATCAAGTTCCATGAACACTTAGTTGGATAGATTTATTTTTTTATACTAAAATTTATCAAATGTGCATATTTTTTTTCTGTTACATGCCTTCTTTTAGTCAACTGGAACATTGTTTAATTTTTATAATAAGACATTAAAATATATGGAAATATAACACTTCTTCCATTATGCATTGGTGTATTACAGTTACTGTACATGTTTAATAGAGTAAAACTTACTTTTAAGAGCACATAGTTTTTCCTGGTCCTCAAGACCCGGCCTTGAAAGCCTTTTGTTGGAAGGCTGCCCTTTCAAAAGACCTTCCCACACACTCCACCTTTGTAAACATTGCCCTGAATAAAACTGTTGTCCCCTTTTTGAAGCATGTCTCTCGACTGATTTTCAAAAACAGCTGTTCCTAAAAAAAGTAAAATGGTCATTTGTAACACTGGCAAGACAACAGAGCAGATTTAGTTAAAGCTCTAAAAAACATATTTATTTTGCAGATTACTAATTTTTCACTATTTAAGCCTTCTATAGAAATCCATGAAAAAATAGAACTTGTGCACATGTGATAATTTACTGTTTATCTGTGTACAAAATTGTGAAACCGTAACAATTGTTATCTGCTACCACAAAGATAATTTGTTTATGCAAGATAGAAATTAAATATCTGACTTCACAATATAAATGGGGCCTCGGTGGCCGAGTGGTCTAGGTAGTTCGTCATGACTACTAATGATCACTAGCCTGTCAACGCTTAGGTTGCGAGTTCGAATTTCACCTGTGGTGGGGTGTGTTCGACTCGGATCTTACTTGACAAGGATTGCCAATTTTCCTACCGAAGGTCGTTGGTTCTCTCCGGCTTCCTCCACCAATAAAAACTGGCCGCCGCGAAATAGCCAAATGTGTTGAAAATGGCGTAAAAACCCAATTAAACAAATTAAACACTTTTATTCAATCTCTAAAAATCTCACATGTATGTCTACAAATTGCCAAACGTGAAAATGTTCCATCACAAATCACTTCTATATGAATGTGCCTTGAAAGTAGATACATCAATTCCTGGATAATCTATTAAAGATTGTAGTAATTTTGGAAACCACATTTGTGTTTGCCATAAAGGGGCTATTAACAATAATTTGTTTACCTTTTCGTCTTCTACTTTCTGTAGTACTCTTGGAATGACACTGAAAGGAGGAAAAGCATAGGGGTTAAAATTCAACTAACTATATGAAAATGCATCTGAAGCAAAGGCATCTGATCAGGAAACATATTTAGTAACATGACAATTCAGTCTAGATGCAAATAAGTCTATGTCTGGACTAAAAAATGATTTGTTAACTTTCTAAATATAGAATTTTTTAACATCCATTCTGATGAGTCACTAAATATTCTTGATAGGTTGTCTGGACCTGTATTGTCTTTACCAGGAATATGAACGTCAGATAAAAATATATTTTTTGAAAAACTCCATAGCAAAATTTCCTTAGCTACATTCAGTAATGTGACAACAGAACCACCTTTGTTGTTGATATAAGATACAGCTGTAGCACTATCACTATATACACAAATATGTATGTTAGAAAAATATTTGCATTGGGACTTTAATGCAAATAAAATTGCCATTAATTCCAAAACATTGATATGTAAACATGACTTGCAAATTCCATCGACCCTGGGTTTTTCGCTGTCAATAGACAGCCCCCATCCTAATTGGGAAGCATCTGTTTCAAGATAATATGAAGCAGGATCTAATCTAATGGGATTTCCGTTTTAAGGACAGTTAACGGAGGAAGACAATACAGACAACGCCTTGAGCAGAAAATAATTTTTAGCCTGGGGACACTCCGACCCCGTGGAATCAATGTAAAAAATTCTTAATTTCTATTCATTTACCTAGTATGCACACTAACTTTTTGCGGTACAATTATCTTATCTATGGTAGTTTTTCTATACATCACAACGTCCAATATATTATTTTACTTATTTTTACTATACAGTTTTACTATCTACCTTGCCATTTATGTATTTTCTATGAAGTACGTTTACTGTAGACACCAACGTCAAATATTTTTTTGTTTTTGTTTAAATTTTATGTACGGACTCAGTCCTGCTCTGGGTTTCAAAGAGTCAAAACCTATTTATTTTTATATTTTTAATTTTTATTTTTAGCTCACCTGACCCAAAGGGTCAAGTGAGCTTTTCTCATCACTTGGCGTCCGTCGTCGTCCGGCGTCGTCGTTAACATTTTACATTTTGAACTTCTTCTAGAGAACCACTGAATGGAATGAAACCAAACATGGCATGAATGTTCCTTATGAGGTGCTGACCAAGTGTTGTTACTTTGTAGCTGATCCATAATCCAAGATGGCCGCCAGAGGGGGACTTAGTTTAACATAGAACCCTATGGGAAATGCATACAAATGACTTCTTTTAGAGAACCACTGAATGGAATGAAACTAAATCTGGCATGAATGTTCCTTATGAGGTGCTGACCAAGTGTTGTTACTTTGTAGCCGATCCATCATCCAAGATGGCCGCCAGAGGGGAACTTAGTTTAACATAGGACCCTATGGGAAATGCATACAAATGACTTCTTTTAGAGAACCACTGAATGGAATGAAACTAAATCTGGCATGAATGTTCCTTATGAGGTGCTGACCAAGTGTTGTTACTTTGTAGCCGATCCATCATCCAAGATGGCCGCCAGAGGGGGACTAAGTTTAACATAGGACCCTATGGGAAATGCATACAAATGACTTCTTTTAGAGAACCGTTGAATGGAATGAAACCAAACATGGCATGAATGTTCCTTATGAGGTGCTGACCAAGTGTTGTTACTTTGTAGCCGATCCATAATCCAAGATGGCCGCCAGCGGGGGACTTAGTTTAACATAGAACCCTATGGGAAATGCATACAAATGACTTCTTTTAGAGAACCACTGAATGGAATGAAACTAAATCTGGCATGAATGTTCCTTATGAGGTGCTGACCAAGTGTTGTTACTTTGTAGCCGATCCATCATCCAAGATGGCCGCCAGCGGGGGACTAAGTTTAACATTGGACCCTATGGGAAATGCATACAAATGACTTCTTTTAGAGAACAACTGAATGGAATGAAACTAAATCTGGCATGAATGAACCCTTATAAGGTGCTGACCAAGTGTTGTTACTTTGTAGCCGATCCATCATTCAAGATGGCCGCCAGAGGGGGACTTAGTTTAACATCGGACCCTATGGGAAATGCATACAAATGACTTCTTTTAGAGAACCGTTGAATGGAATGAAACCAAACATGGCATGAATGTTCCTTATGAGGTGCTGACCAAGTGTTGTTACTTTGTAGCCGATCCATAATCCAAGATGGCCGCCAGCGGGGAACTTAGTTTAACATAGAACCCTATGGGAAATGCATACAAATGACTTCTTTTAGTGACCCACTTAATGGAATGAAACCAAACATGGCATGAATATTCCTTATGAAGTGCTGACCAAGTGTTGTTACTTTGTAGCCGATCCATCATCCAAGATGGCCGCCAGAGGGGAACTTAGTTTAACATAGGACCCTATGGGAAATGCATACAAATGACTTCTTTTAGAGAACCACTGAATGGAATGAAAGTAAATCTGGCATGAATGTTCCTTATGAGGTGCTGACCAAGTGTTGTTACTTTGTAGCCGATCCATCATCCAAGATGGCCGCCAGAGGGGGACTTAGTTTAACATCGGACCCTATGGGAAATGCATACAAATGACTTCTTTTAGAGAACCGTTGAATAGAATGAAACCAAACATGGCATGAATGTTCCTTATGAGGTGCTGACCAAGTGTTGTTACTTTGTAGCCGATCCATAATCCAAGATGGCCGCCAGCGGGAGACTAAGTTTAACATTGGACCCTATGGGAAATGCATACAAATGACTTCTTTTAGAGAACCACTGAATGGAATGTAACAAAACATAGCATGAATGTTCCTTATGAGGTGCTGACCAAGTGTTGTTACTTTGTAGCCGATCCATAATCCAAGATGGCCGCCAGCGGGGGACTTAGTTTAACATAGAACCCTATGGGAAATGCATACAAATGACTTCTTCTAGTGACCCACTTAATGGAATGAAACCAAACATGGCATGAATATTCCTTATGAAGTGCTGACCAAGTGTTATTACTTTGTAGCTGATCCATCATCCAAGATGGCCGCCAGCGGGGAACTTAGTTTAACATAGGACCCTATGGGAAATGCATACAAATGACTTCTTTTAGAGAACCACTGAATGGAATGAAACTAAATCTGGCATGAATGTTCCTTATGAGGTGCTGACCAAGCGTTGTTACTTTGTAGCCGATCCATCATCCAAGATTGCCGCCAGCGGGGGACTAAGTTTAACATTGGACCCTATGGGAAATGCATACAAATGATTTCTTTTAGAGAACCACTGAATGGAATGTAACAAAACATAGCATGAATGTTCCTTATGAGGTGCTGACCAAGTGTTGTTACTTTGTTGCCGATCCATCATCCAAGATGTTTAGAAGTCTATCAGAAAATTGTAAAAAAAATTCTGAATGGTCACAACTTGACCACATATTCAAAAATAATAATGATAAGATGTCTTCAGTAGCTATTGTAATCACATTAGATACAGGTGAGCGACACAGGCTCTTGAGAGCCTCTAGTTTATTTTCACAGTCGTGATAAGGACCATATTGGTCGAAACGTTGAGTATTTTTTACTTTTTAGTTTGTTGTTATTTTTTACGATTTTATATTTGGTTTTATTCGACTGGTTTATTTTATACATTTTAGTCGTCTTACGCCCCTTTTGACGACTCACCATTTCCATTTATTTTTCTTGTTATCTATTATCGCATGAGCTGTTTCGCAACATACTTAGTTTTTTGTTGGATTTCCATTAACATTGGTTAGATTATCAATCCACCACTAAATTTCATCTTTACTATGAGAAGACAAACGCATAGTGGTATTATAATCTTTACCATTTGCGTTTAAAGTTATAGAAATGAAATGGTGGTGCTACAGTTATACCATGCCTTGTAGATGAATACAAACCAACCAACTGAGCTATTTCTTTAATTGAGACAGAATCTGCTTTTTTAGGCACTTTTTTGAAAAACTTACTATTTTTTCAACCTCGTCATCTGGCAGAAAAACCTTAAATAGAACTGAATCATTTATGTACCCAAGAAATGTAATTCTCTGACAAGGTGTAAGAACTGATTTCTCATCATTGACAACAAAACCGAGTGATGCGATAAAATGGGAAGCTTTCATAGTTCAAAACAAGCCACATCTGAACTATCTTGAAATAATGAGTCATCAATGTAAAAATAAGATTAAATTCCTATATTTTAATTTTTGAAAAAAATAATTTCATCACTTTTGTAAAAACCCTTGGGGCACATGAAATCACCTAATAAACCTGCTTTGAAATCAGTTTTCACAGTTTGTTTCAAAATTCTCTACTTTATTACTTACATTTAGAATTTCCTCAGGTAATTCTGAGTGTAGGCTTGTTGTCTGCAAGTCTTTCCTTGATACATCTGGTTCTTGAAACCTGCATAAGGGATTGACCTGTAGACACCTCTGTAAGCCCCTCGACCTGAAGGAGGTTGTTTCCGATACTGGCCTCGGACGTTTTTTGAAGTCATATTTCTGTTGATTTTATGAGCTTCATTTATATCTCGTAGTAGTCTCTTGGAGATATCATCGCCAAACAACCCCACAGGTTCATTCTTGTTGCAAAGTTGATGAAACTTCTTGTCAATTACTTGTTTTAGCATAATTCTGCGTCTCAGTGACAATTCGAAGAAACAATTACACAAAACAGACATAGCTGTAGTCAAATATTTTCTCAAGTCTATGAGCTTACAAGTCCTACTACGCATCAACTCCGCCATTCTTATAATTGAAACGATACCGTAGCCAAGGATTTCTTGAATAGTTTGCCACATAAGATCTTGATTTACGCTGCAAAAATTGCCAAATCTCAGGGTTAACCGTCAGTGGCATTAAAGATTTACTATTCCCTGAAATTTTATCTTTACAGAGATCTGTGATTTCATTAAGATTGAATACTTGCCTTCAAATGTACTATCATTTAAGGTTTTCCCTTGAAATTTTCCAACCATATTATTTTCTTGCATAAGCATTAACTTAGCAATCTCCAATCTTTCAATAAGCCCTGTTGTAATTCGGTAGTGCATTTCATGCACTTGGACTATGTCCTAAATATCGGCACAAGTATTTCAGTTCATGACCAGTAAGCCATATAACCTGATGATGACAATAAATTAAAATATTGTTATATTCTATCCAGATAATAACAAGATATTGACAAATCAAATTAAAACAAAATATGACAGGATACTGTTACAAAAGTCTTTCCAATAAACCCCCTTTAATTTAATTCATCTAAGGAAAAAAACAGGTGTTTTTCATTTGCATACCCCTAAAAATAGGGTCTGTAAGTACATTAGGTATTTTTGCCCGCTTACATAAAGGTTTTTGGTGCACCAGAATACTTTATCCACATTACAGAATAGCATCCAGAAAACTTTACCTTGACCCCTTTCTCACGTTTGAGGTGTTTTCTGGTAATTAAAGCTTTCTGTCTATTAGACTCTATCTGGGTCTAGAAATGGATAACCTACATATTTGTCCCTTTTCTGCCACAAAAATTATAAACATATTAATTCAAGTTTAATTTACAATACCTTATAGTGGTAATACTGGTTGTTCCACTTTAGGCAGAAAAGATGGCATTGATCAAGCTGTTTGACACAACTGAGATATCTACCTTAGAACAATGAGACCCCTTACCGTAATTCTCAATTACATTAATTGGATCGTCTATTTTAATCCTTTACGTTATGTGGAGAAGATAAATCAAGAATGAGCCTTTGTTTTTTGGAATACTTATGGGTTGCAATACCTAAAGGATTAACTCTGTAACTTTTAAAAGGATGCTGAGAAAAGGGGCCTTTTATAAAACCTTTATCAACTTCCTGTTGTAACAATTTATTAAAGTTCTTCCTTCATTTGATGTAGAAGTGGAAGTCGAAACCACATGTTCCTCTTGGTTGCTAACTGTTGCATTATGAGGTCGCGCACCACCATATATGGTTGTAGCTTGGTCTTCATCTGCTATATCGGAAATATTGTCCGCTATTTCTGTTATATTGTCATTATTAGTAGAGTCTTTAGCACTATTCAGAATTCTGACTAAAGTCAACCTCCTTGCGTTTTTAGGCACTTTAAGTTTTAATCTACTAGCTTCTTGACAAAGTCTTAATAGAGTCCAATTTTCTTTCAATTATGGGTCGTATTGCACTTGTCCTTTTGATCTGCGTTTGACCGGTCCCATAACAGAAAGGAAGCAATCACATAAACTAAGTTAATAATGAAGTAGTTGTTTTACCGTACTTAGAAACAGGTACAAATATAAATATCCATGGTACGAACGCAACTTCAGTATGAAGAAGTTTCCAGAATACAAGTCCACTAAAAACGTATTATAAGTCCAGTTTTGATTCACATCAAAATTAATATAGAATGAAAGGTAAATTTCTCGAATTAAGATAGTCTGAATTAATTTTCCACAAGTAAAAATATGACTGCTAACAGTGCAATGCTCAACCAACAACTGACTCACTTATAAAAATTATATACAGATGTTTCTCTGATTACACCCATGCTGTCATCACACTGTTTTTTTTTTTATCTATGATCTACCTTTTATCCCAAATTCTCTAATTAAAACAAGCTGACAAGCTGACACTTCACAGTACTTAAAGATAAGTCAGGGAAAGTACAGACCATAGGAATTTATATAAAATATGTATAAACTCTAATTTAATTTTTTAAATTTCCATTATGGAAATCAATTTTTTTTAAGTTTGTTTTTGAAAGATGGTCGGAAGTGGCAATTAAAATGTTTATGAAATCACTGTTTTTTGTATTTTCCATTTTTCAATCCTCGAATCTTATTGTTGATTCTGACAGTAAGCTTTTTCCATAACTGTTCCTTTTCTTCTTTATTGCTTTCCCCTCCAACTTTTTCAAACACAGCACCTGTTAAAAAAAACACCATTAAACATGGATATAATATTTGCTGTATTGTTTTATAATCTGGCCATTTAACTTCCCAATGTATTCCAGATTATATTCAACATTTTCAAATTCTGACACTTTCCATCCTTGGAGAGACTTTTTCAAAGCATTCGTCTTCTCAAAATTACTCTCATGAATTTCAACGTATTAAAAACCGAACCGAAAAAACTAAACTTAACTTTCGATCTAACAACGCAGAAGATTATAACCGCCCTTTTTCGTTGGATGAACTCAAAACTTCTCTGGGAAAGGCCCATGACACTGCATGTGGCCCTGATGATATTCATTATAAACTTCTAAAACAACTTCCTGCTACATCATTAAGAACACTTTTGGATATACTTAATAAAATTTGGGAAACTGGTGACTTGCCTTCTATTTGGAAGCAGGCTACAGTAATCCCTATTCCAAAACCTGGGAAGGATCATTTTGAACCGTCGAATTATCGGCCAATTGCCCTCACAAGTTGCGTCTGTAAAACAATGGAACGGATGATCAACGACCGCCTTGTTTGGTTCCTAGAGACAAATGGTCTCCTGTCCAATGTGCAGTGTGGGTTCCGACAAGGCAGAAGCACGTTAGATCATCTTGTTCGCTTTGAATCTTTTATACGTAACGGGTTTGCTAAGGGTGAACATGTGGTGTCGGTCTTTTTCGATCTTGAGAAAGCATACGACACTACCTGGAAATATGGCATTTTAAAAGATTTAAATGATATGGGGTTGAAGGGTAGGCTCCCTACCTTTATTGACAATTTTTTGTTAGACAGACATTTCAAGGTAAAGGTTAGTACAACTTTATCTGATCCATTTGAACAAGAGATGGGTGTTCCTCAGGGAAGTATCCTCTCTGTGACTTTATTTAGCATTAAAATAAATAGTTTGGCTGAAACCTTACAGAAGAATGTTGAAGGTTCTCTTTATGTTGATGATTTTTTAATATGTTATAGATCTAAAAATATGAACAACGTTGAAAGACAATTACAATTGTCTTTAAATAAAATCGAAAAATGGGCTATGGAAAACGGTTTTAAATTTTCCAGCTCTAAAACAGTATGTATGCATTTTTGTAATAAACGAAAACTGCATTTGGACCCTGAACTAAAAATTTATAACTCTCCAATTAAAGTCGTGAAAGAAACAAAATTTCTTGGCATTCTGTTTGACAATAAACTTACCTTTCTACCCCATATCAAAATGCTTAAAGCGAAATGCTTGAAAGCATTGGGTATTTTAAAAGTTGTGACTGGGGTGCTGATAAAAATATTTTATTAAATTTATATCGATCTTTAGTTAGATCAAAACTTGACTATGGTTCCATTATATATGGATCGGCTCGCAAATCCTACATAAAGATTCTAGACACGGTTCACCACCAAGGCCTACGTTTGGCCTTGGGGGCGTTCAGAACTTCTCCCGTAGAAAGTTTATATGTAGAGGCGAACGAGCCGTCTCTTTATAACCGCAGAATTAAACTTGGTCTACAATATTTAACAAAGCTGAGAGCCTATCCTTCAAATCCTGCCTACGACTGTGTTTTCAACCCCCTCTATGAGGATATTTTTGAACAGCATGAAAACAAAATTCCTCCTTTTGGTATCCGGATGAAACCACACATTTCTTGTTCTAACATTAACCTTGATGAAATTGCCCCTATTAATATACCTCAATCGCCACCTTGGCTTGTACCCAAACCCAAATTCATTTTTGACATCAGGAAACATAAAAAGTCGGAAACTAACCCCATTGAAATTCGGCAACAGTTTGCTGAAATTAAATCAAATTTTCAAGGGTTCGATACCATTTATACTGATGGATCAAAAGACGGAGATAAAGTAGCTGCTGCTGCTGTTTATGGACAACGGGCAGCGACTCTTCGTCTTCCATCTTCCAGTTCTATATTTACAGCTGAGGCAAGAGCTATTGTTCTTGCCTTAAAATTCATTAGATCTTCTGACAAAGAAAACTTTCTAATTTGTTCTGATTCTCTTTCATGTTTATTGGCCATAGAAGGTCAGAAATATAGAAATCCTTTGATTTCATATATCATAGAATTTTATAAAAGACTTTCTGTCTTGAGTAAAGAAGTAGTTTTTCTCTGGATACCAAGTCATGTTGGTATAAAGGGAAACACAGTCGTAGATAGAATAGCGAAGGATGCTTTAGATGAACCCATAACTAATATGTCCGTGCCTTATTCTGAATTTAAACCTTTAATATACAAATATGTTTTACGTCTGTGGCAGTCCCGGTGGGATCTGCTTACAGACAGTAAA
Source organism: Mytilisepta virgata (assembly GCA_028015205.1). Classification (NCBI taxonomy): domain Eukaryota; kingdom Metazoa; phylum Mollusca; class Bivalvia; order Mytilida; family Mytilidae; genus Mytilisepta; species Mytilisepta virgata. Next base: position 59,831,967 of record CM051515.1, on the reverse strand, counting down.
TTACATTCTATAGAGCCAACTGTTGGCAAGAATGTTTGTTTCTTCGACAAAAGCCGAAGAGACCAAGTTGTTTTAACAAGATGTCACATTGGCCACACCAGGACGACTCATTCTTTTATTTTAGAGAATGAGCCGCCTCCTGAGTGTATTCCATGTCAATGTCGACATAGTATTAAACATCTTTTAATTGACTGTGTAGATAAATCCGACATTATTAATCGGTACTACACAGTCAACAATATGAAAGACTTGTTTTCAAAGGTTGCTGGCAACCGTATTTTACATTATTTGAAAGACGTTGGACTGTATTCAAGAATATAGTCTAACATTCTTGAATGGAGTCCAATAATTTTTAATTTGTTCATATGTTGTGAATGATGTTAATTTTTTTATTAGCGTATCTGTGATATTTTCCAAATTTCGTCTGTGATAGTATTTTTGATTTTGATGTTTGTCTTGTAGTGTTTTATTGTTTTACTTTCTCCTTAAATATTATTTGTAAATAGTTCATTCGTTTTACATAGTATTTGTTTTAACATACCTTATTTAATTAGTTCTCGCCGTGATATGGCTTAAATGTCGCCCACACGGCGTAAAACAATAATCAATCAATCAATCAATAAACAGATTTTGATACACTAGTGATGGGATGATTATTGCCGATGATCGATTAACGGTCGTTTTCCAGCCAACGATGTTACTAATCGATTTCAGAATTAATAATAGAATATCGCCGACGTCGGCCAACAACGTCTGAGATCAGTTTTTATTTGTTTTAAGTTCGTTGTCAGTACGGTTTCAACATCAAGTTCAAAACTGTGTTTTAGCTGTTTTGAAACGGTGAATGTGCTTGATCAGAAGGGAAGTAACTCGTGTACACAAACAACATACCTCGGGTGTCAATTTCAGCTACTGCATGACATACCAAGCTCAAGATTTATAAAATGAAATACAATGCAATATATAAAATTTAATGAGCTAACGCATACAACGTTAAGATTTTAAGCTGGAATGAATCGTTGAGTGTACGTCATGAGTAAGCAAACCGACCAATAAGCGTCCGAGAACAAAAATCTCTCTAGAGAGATTATCAGTTTTTCCAACACTGGTTGAGGGATGTGAAAATCGCATAAAAATTAGAGAAACTAAAATTAATATCATCTTTAGTTTTGATCATAGGAATATCATGTGCTATTCCTCATAATGGGTTGATCTAGATTTAAATTTTACCTCTTATAGGATTAATAATTTCATCAGGAAGAGGTGGCTTTGTTGATTTTTGGCCCACTGAGTGTGTTGAATGGTACTCATTTGGAAAGTAATATGTCAGTAAATCTCTAACCAATCTTGATGGCTGTCCTTTTTGCACTATTTTTCATAGCTTTGAGTTTGGTGGCATCGATATAGAGGTCACTACCTTCGACCAACTTTACCTGTGTGAATAAAACATCACAGTAGATTATTCAAACAACAGAGAATCAAATACTCCCGTCGTACAAATAATTCATGTCACTCCTATACTTCTTGTATTTCTATACATGCCAGAATTACCAGAAGCTGCCATTTTTGCAATCAAATTCAAACAAAAATTAAATTAATGGTAAGTGAACACTGTTTTTGGTCAATTTGGTCTCCAATTTTATCAACTCAGTTTAGCGGTTTAATACAAACTGAAGCTTTTGTGAACAGTGAATGGCTTTCATATTAACTTATTCAATACAATATGCTAGGATTGGCTGTTCAAAATAGAGACAGTCGGGTAACTGGAAACTTTACACCTATTATTTTATGCTTTAAGTGAATTTAAATCTCTTGTGCATGTCCTTCTCATAAGGGAAACTCAACAAGTTAATTGATAGAAACAATAATTTTCCGCATAGGCCAACGATGCCATATAATAACACAATCTCATTTTTTTTTCTTGGTCATAAAGATATTACCAATTACATTGTTATTTAACTTAGGGATGTTCCACAAATAAATGTATGGGGATGTCGGAAGGCAATTTTACAAAACACTAACCAGTCAGGGGACCGACATAAACAAGTCTAATTTTGTCCTACTTTTAGAAGTCAAAATACGTTTGTTTTGTGTGTTATCTCCCTTTATGTTTGAACAAAATGTGACTTGAACAAGTCAATTAATGTTTTGCATACATTTTTAGCAATGAATAAAAATGTTTCAAATACTGACTTCTTCAAGTCAAAAAGTAAGCAAAGTTGGGTAACTTTAAGGCCCAAACACCCATTATTTAAAGTCACTCATCCACATGAAATTGCAAATATTATTTAATATGCACTTTGTTTTCAACAAAAAAAAATGTGAATTGCAACCTTAAACTAGAGGCTCAGGAGAGCCTGCATCGCTCAACTGACTTAAATAAGCCCACTTTTGAATGTCTGCTACTAAATACCTCTTACTGTTCAAATCTAGGGTCATATTGGCTTAAAGTAAAGTGATTTTGTCTATTTTGAGCCTGGTAGTTTCAGATGACGGCCATCTTGGATGCAGATCATGATAACGGTCACAATTTTGAAAGTTGACAATTCAAGTTCCAACCATGCCATGTTTTCTTTAAATTCTTTTACTGGTTTTACAGAAGATTTTCACACATTTTCCCATAGGGTCCAATGTTAAAATTGTGTCTGCTGATGGCAGCCATCTTGGATAGAAAATGGAGGTCAGGGTCACCAGATATAATTTTGAAAGTTGACCACCTAAGAACCATCCATGCCATGTTTGCTTTATTGGTTTTAGAGGAGAACATTTTTAAACATTTTTCCCATAGGGTCCCTTGTTAAAACTATGTCCGCTGATAGCGGCCATCTTGGATGAAGGTCATGGTCACCAGACACAATTTTGAAAGTTGACCATTTATGATCATTCATGCCATGTTTGCTTTAAATTGGCCAACTGGTTTCAGAGAAGATTTTTGAACATTTTTTCCATAGGGTTCTATGTTAAAACTATGTTGAGTGGTGGCAGTCATCTTGAATTTCCAATAGGCAAACGATTCACAAGTTTAGTACAGGACCACCAAATGATCATTCCTGCAAATTATCAATTCAATTGGATTAGTGGTTTCTGACAAGAAGATGTTTAATCATTTTTTCCACAGGGTCCTATGTTAAAACTAAGTCGAGTCGTGGCGGCCATCTTGAATTTCCGATCGGCAAACAATTTACAACTTTAGTACAGGACCATCCAATGATCATTCCTGCAAAGTATCAATTCAATTGGTTTAGTGGTTTCTGACAAGATGATTTTTAAAATTTTAGCCAATGAGAACACATTATGGACCCTGGCAGCCATTTTGGATTTCAAATCAGCACCAAAAACACAAATCTTGTAGAGGACCACCCAATGAACAATTTTGACACGTTTGGTTCAAATCTGTTCAGTGGTTTCAGAGAAGAAGATTAAAATTTGAAAAGTTAATGGACGACGGACACCTAGCCATGACAAAAGTTCACCTGGCCAAATCACATGGCCTTTGGCCAGGTGAGCTAAAAACGGAGACATATACTTTCAAATGCAATTAATCATATATAATCACTAAAATATGAAAATATCCAGTGCATGAGTTACAGATTTCAATTAGATCAACCAGTACAGATAGCTCAGGTGATTGTAATGTCACACACAAATTTTTATGGTCACTGATATAAAAGTAAATCGACCACAAATAAAAAAATACTTCCATCTTGTTTTATAAAACTGAAACCGCCCTAAGCAATTCAGTCTTGTTCTGACTGAGAGAAGTCAGAAAATGCCAGCACTTTCCTGGCAAAATGTATTCTCTGACTTCTACAAGTCCTAACAAATATAGACTTGTGTACGTCAGTCCCCTGACTGCTAACAATGCATAACATTTTGTTCTAACTTTTTCGATATCATTTAAAGCAACTTTTGAATAAATACATCCACCCACCAAATTTTTACTATTAAATGCCTTCCGACCCCCATTTAAAATAATTTCTGACACAGCCGGCATATCCTTTGTCAGAAAATTGATTGCATGCAGATAAATCTTAATACCCTTTTTTCTCCTGGAGTGAAGGCGTCTTCAAATTCTTGCATGGTAAAACTTGCATCACTACTCATGTTGCTTGCTGCTTCTGATGAATAGGTTGAATAATAAGATCATCTAGATGCCGGTCTTGGAGTTGATGTAACTACTGAGAATGGGAGAGTTGCATCTGATGATTGTAAGTCTATGTACTCTTTTTCATCATCAGTTATTATGTCCCTCATCTGTTTTAACAAGTGTCTGCATCCTGAAGTTTTAAGATTCAAAATAGTATTGAAATATGAAATAGTTCATGGACAGAAAACCACTGAATGGAGCATGAATATGACAGCAAAGTTCAAACATGAAATGTACCTACTGGTAGTACTGCTAAACTAGTCAAAACTAACTGTTTTGAATATCTATTGATACGATGATAGCTTAGAAACAATCAACTCTATATTGTACACCCCTGATTGCGTGATTATACAACACAAACTTAGTTTCTTTCCACTGATTTATTACGGTATCATGGTATTGGTGAGCAGTTGAGTTGTTTAATTATGCTATTTACCATTTTATGTGTTTTTACTACATGTGCAGTGACTAGTAGGGTTTGAAAAATAAGATGCCCTACAGACATGAAATAAAGCAGTAAGATGAAACACATAGTTTATCATGTATATAAACCAGTGAAACCACTTGTTTAAACCAAACTTATTCTGTAGTGATCATAATGAGACATACTTGCCAACATATTTCTAATGAAAAACGGTATATTGAGATACGAAAAGCGGTAGATTAACTCCCGAATTTAAAAAAACAAAAACAAAAAACAACAACATAAAAATGGTGGACTTCTGAAGTAAAATATGGTACTTTAACCATCACCCAAGAATAAAAGTAACTGACAACCGACTCCAATGAATTTCATACTGGCTGAACTTCTCAGTCAGTTATTTTAATGCCTTGTAGGTTGCCAAGTTTGCACATTTTAGTTGATGGTTGACGGTAGGACTACACAACAATAGATAGTCTACCGTGTAAATCGGTAGGGTTGGTAAGTATAATGAGATCTTAAGTCTTCATTTGATATATTTAAAGAGTAAGTATTCTCACTAACAGGTATTACAACTGAACTTTCAATCGTTTTTTTGCTTTAGATAAGTAAATCATTATTTTTACGACATATCCGATCCTTTTCCGCAACATATGTTGTCCGACGGATTTGTTTATGGTACGTAACACAATTTGACACGAGATGTTACATACAATAAGCCTTTTTTGCCGCTTCGATACGAAAACCACAGAACCTGCACTACATTTCCTTTATATTTTCTAGAAACAAACGTATCTAAATAGTTCTTTTACGGAAGAAAACATAGGTTTGTGGTCTAATTAAGAGATTGTTACGTGGATTAAACGGGCAGGTACGCGAATGTCACGCTTTTACTAACGTAAAAACCGTCAGTCATGACATTTCAACATTGTATTAATATCACAAAAAGTAATTCACTGTGGTTTTTTACACATATTTGAATGAAATAGGGATGATTTAGTAAAATGTAACACTAATAATGTTATAATGATCAATAAAAAAGGATTTTATGACATTCAAAGCCAGTTGACACGATATATTATTGAATTTCCCATTACCGCATTCTTGCCCATATCATAACTCGTATTTAATGAGAAATGCCTCAAAAATAAAACAAAACAATGCAAATTAAAATAATAATTACATGAAGTACTTTTCTGAAAGTTAACAACTGTTTCAAACAAGCTAGCTATTATCTAAATTTAGAATTATTTGGAATTTAGAAAATGAGTAAAAAATTATTTTTAAAACTAAACCCTTCCAGGGAAATCAATCGTTGTATAAAAGTAAGTAAGTTATATCAGCAAAGGCAAAAAAGATTGACTAACCCTGATTTGGACGAATTTGAAAACAGGACCCAAGGTCCAAAATCTAAATACATCTTTAGATTAAGCACATCGCAAAACCCCAGGAATTCAATTTTTGTTGAAATCAAAGTTTTATTTTGGACCCTAGTTCGACCCACTTGAAAATTGGTAGCAAAATCAAAATATACGGCAAGATTCAACATATTAAAGAATCCCAATAATTCAAGACTCAAAATTAATTCCATTAAAATTTGTCCAAAAAAAATAATTTAAGGATGCTCGCTGGTCATGTTTTGGTCTTTTTATCAGATTTTCGGAATCCTCGGGTTTTATCCATATCTTAAAACATGAAATTTTTTGCCCATGAACCCCCGCTTTTTCTTTTAAAATTCAATGATATATACCTTAGAATGGTATTTGACAAAATTTTATGAAATCCTTTTTATTTTTTCATACAGTTTTGAGAGACTGAAGTTGTCAATGGAAAGACGATGAAAGATCCAGAGAAAACCCATTTCCTGGAAATTTTCAAGGCCTTATAGCTCTTAAATGAGCACATGAACCTATATTTTTTTCTTGCTTATTTGTTTACTATTCATATGTTCTCTCAAACTAAAACACTTATTTCATATCTTATTTATTTCCTATTGACCAGCGATCATCCTTAACAGTTAAAAGAAAATGCTTGTTTTTGACACCATTTCAAAACGGTTAGGGCCATGACCCCTAGAATCAATCCCTACCTTCCTTTTAAGGAATAGAACCATGTGGTGATGTCAACAAGATCCATTCACCTAACTCGTGTAATTGTATGGAAAGCAGAAAAATGCTTGTTTTTGGCCCCTTATTCCTCACTGTCTATAGCCATAACCCCTTAATTCAATCCGAACCTTCCTTTTGTAGTATGGAACCTTGTGGTACAATTTCATAGAGATCCATACACTTAAAACTCAACTTATTATCTGGAAACAAAATGTCTACAGACAATGACATTGCCATTACAAATATAATGTGCGGTCAAATAAAAACTGAGCTGTTTAAAAAATCTTTTGCTTATTCTGGATAAATTTTATGGAATGGGCTCTGTATTAAGGCTTTGTGATGTATTAGGAGACATTATCCGCAACTGCAGGACTTATTTGCGACGTCACATTATGAGAACAGGACTTATTAGCGACGTCACAATGTGAGAGCAGACATTATCAAGCTTACCTTCAGGAGGACAAAAAAGCGTAAAAAATGTCTTACAGGGGCGACTAAAATGTGCAGAATTTGTACGATAAACAGATTATTGGATTTTCTGCGTAAATATATTGTAAAATATCAGCCGCTCGACACAATATGAATCTTTTAGGCTCGTTCGCTGTGTTCACTCGCCAAAAATCTTCATATTGTGGCTCGCGGCTGATATTTTACGATATCAATGTGCAGAAAACCCGATAATCTATACAATCAAAGTCCGAAATGAATATGATAATTCCAACAGGTAATTCTGACTCCATATCAACCATGCGGTTTTAAGTATCTTCTCATTTTGAAAATTGCATTGTGGGATATCAGTATAAATAAGCTCTTAAAGGGGCATTAGCATGAGATATCAAAAAAAATAAAATATGATTTTTGTTTGTTCAATCATTAATGAAAGTGAAATAGTGGAACAATAATTTGCTTTTAGCAGCCAGTTTAGTTCAATTTTGTCAAAATAAGCTAAGAAACATCGCTGATGAATTATTCACTTGCAAGTTTTTTTTAACCTATAACATGAAATCAAACGGACCTAGAAAAATCAAATTGCACGTGGTCGCAATCTATTTATATTTATGTTTATATCGGGTTATGTAACCGTCGGCAGTTTTCGGAGGTCATCTCAATAGTTAATTCGATGGCGTCTAGACTCAAATACCCCGTCTCTAGGATTTTCATGGCATTCCATGGAATTTCCATGGCAAAATTATTGCCAAGAAAACGATGGAGTATTGAAACGAGCTTTTTCTTGGTTTTCATGAATTCCATGGCATCGAAAAAAAGACTGACGGGGATTGTTTACTCAGTATTTCCATCGTTGCCGTGAAAACGATGGCAACAATTACAGATTGCCATGGAAAGTATGGCATCCATTGCATTTCCCCATATTCACTCACAAATGGACATGCAGGTAATATAACCTTGTATAGTTCTGTATAGTTGAATAACATATTCTTTTCAAAATAGGACACCGGGAAAGTAATTATCTGTAGGAGTTCTCAGATTGAATTAACCTGATTAATTTCAAAATAAAGCTACACCTTTTAAATTTCATTGCCATATATTGCTTGCAAAAAAGATTAAAATAATAAAATCTATTGAAAATAAAATTAACAATGTTTTAATGTAAAGTAAAACATTTTGGAAATGTTCGAAGTTCATCTTTGCTATCTATCGTCTATTTTGCCTTGTGTTGCCTACTTGGCTTCAGCAGATGGTTGATGACCTGGTGGACAGATGTGTTTGATATATTTTATATCGCTGGTCTTGGGTAGCCTTATCAAGAGATAATGTATGATAATTAATTAAAAAGGGAAGTTTTTGTAAGACACAAATAGATGCTCCGTAGAGCACACGGTGACCTTCCAACAGCTATCATGTCACGCCTTGAAGTATAAACTTGTGTATACAGAAGAGTATCAATGTCATCAGGTTCCATAAACACTTAGTTGAATAGATTTATTTTTTTTATACTAAAATTTATCAAATGTGCATATTTTTTTCCCCTGTTAAATGCCTTCTTTTAGTCAACTGGAACATTGTTTAATTTTTATAAGACATTATGCATTGGTGTATTACAGTTACTGTACATGTTTAATAGAGTAAAACTTACTTTTAAGAGCTCATAGTTTTTCCTGGTCCTCAAGACCCGCCCTGAAAGCCCTTTGTTGGAAGCCTGCCCTTTCAAAGACCTTCCCACACACTCTGCCTTTGTAAACATTGTCCTGAATAAAACTTGTTTTTTAAAATAAAGTAAAATGGTCAGTTGTAACACTGGCAAGACAACAGAGCAGATTTAGTTAAAGCTCTAAAAACATATTTATTTTGCAGGTTACTAATTTTTCGCTACTTAAGCCTTCTATAGAAATTCATAAAAAAATAGAACTTGCGCACATGTGATAATTTTACTGTTTATCTGTGTACAAAATTGTGAAACCGTTATCTGCTACCACAAAGATAATATGTTTATGGAAGATACAAATTAAATATCACCAAAAACAATTAAAAGCTATGGCATGATACAACAGCAGCACATAGGAAATTGGGAAGGAGGGTTGTTATCCCAAACTTTTGAGAAATAATATGGGTAATCCTGCATTTATCATGTTTATTTGATTTCTGAATCCTGAACAAAAGAAATAATTGATCCTGAATCCTGATAAGGGTTTTACCAAATTCTTAAGACATTAAATCGCTCAATCTCAGACTCCCAGAAAAGATTCTTTCACCCCTCGTTCAGTAACTTATATGGAAAGCCAATTGCTTAGTCATATGAGAGAATGGTGGACTGCAAAAATCACTGATAAGTTGAAAGGTGATATACGGTTAGTGACTGTAAATGACATAAAAATATACCGTCAACACATTTTTACTGCTCAAATAATAAGATTGCAGTATGAATGAAAAACAGTCTTGCGAGTGTATTTATAAACTTAAGATAACCACCATTTTAAGCAAATAACTTATTCAAGGACTTCCTATGGGTAAAGTATGATTGTATGCCATAACTCTGTATTTACTTGAATCTGACAGTTATTTTTCCTTACAACTTGTACAAGTTACTTTGACTGTTAACATTGTAAAAAGGAATATTCTAAATCTGGAGTGTCATTGCATATCTTGTTACCTGCATTAGGAATAAAAGAAAATAAATTATTTGCTGGGCACAGATGAAAATTTGATGGCGTCTAGACTAAAATACACACGAAATGCTGATATATATATTATCGACTCCATGCATTGGTAATTGTTTATTTCAGACTTATTGTAATTTGGATGTACGTTTTAGTATGTTATAGGTCAAATATGAAAATTTGAGTCAAAACGGTTAACATGAATTTGACAGCTAATGCCCCTTCAATACAAGTAAACTCACAATCAATGGACAGGACACCTAATAAAACATGGACACCCAGTTCCCTCTACATAAAATTACTCCCAAAATGCCGTAGCACAGCAGTCTTAATTTGTTTTGTTAGAAGTTTAGGTCAATTTTTAATCACAGAATTATAAACTTTCTTCTTAATTGTTTCCATGTTCTTTTGCAGATCTCGCCTCCATTTTCTTGACTTAACTGCACAGCTGCTAGACATTTGCAAGTTCTCTTGGGATTTTCATGTTTTTCAAAATATTTGTTTCATGTATCTCTGAAGTTCATTCATTTCAGTAGTTGTCCACTTCTTCCTTGTGCTTGAGGAATATATAACTAGAATACATCTATCCCAGTTAGATTTATGTAAGTCCTAACATAAAAGGATCCGTATATATTAAATCTCACAAATTGAAATAACAACTAGACATTGAACCCGCGCGAGCGCGGGTTCAATAAAAATGTTTTTTGTGGTGGCTATATTGACTATAAAAAGATGTTGCGGCCATGTCATTCATGGAACAGGAACTCAATATATATGGATGTTGTGGCAGGCTTCCCATAAACTTTCCTGTCAAGTAGGTGGTATCATCTGATAGTTTCATGTATATATATGCAGTAGTATTCCAGAAATGGATATTAATGCAAATTTTAACAGAAGTCAATGAAGCGTGAAATGTAGGTCAGCGTGACCCAATTGTCATATGGCTGTTGGTTACTACCGAAGATGTATCCACTAATGAAGTAGACTGTATGCCACGTAGAATTACCAAAATGGAACTTCAGGTTCCATCAAAGTCCATATGACGAAAACACAACCACATAAATTGTCAATATTTTTATTGTTACAATTAATTCTGAACTGGAACTTGATGAAAAGCTTTCATTAAATACACATTCCATAATGCATTACCTTTTCCCTTCAGAATATATATGAAAATGAAATTGTAGATGTAAACATTTCCTTAGTGACGGATGAATTTTTCAAAAGATGCCGTGAGTTAGGTAGAGCTTATTTTTGGAAAATAATTGTTCCTATTGTTCCATTGTCATCATGGTCAGGGCTAGCGAAGCTTAATTTCACAAATATATCCAATAATCAGACGATAAAAAGCAGTTTTAGTGTGTGGCTGCGTGTGTTGTCCACGTTTATAATTATCAAAGATGCCCGAGATAAATTTCGTCATTAATGATAAAGATGACCATTTGTTAAAAATATTTTTATCTAGGGTATGGTAGAGATATATTTAGACAGGTCATATGACAAATAATGTAAAAATAGATAATGGTTGGTTTTATCACTTTGTGCAAGGTAAACATCCGAGCAATCCAAAAAACAACTAAGTTAGGAATTCCTCTGACCTTTACCTTCCTTCTTCATAATCTTCAAAGTTCATAATCTTCAAAGTTCATAACCTTTACAGTTAGGAGAAATTGCGTTATAGTAGAAAAACAATCCTGAATACATGAAGCGGAAACATCCCACTCGAAGGAGAATGTTTTTAATTTGTTTTATTCTTCTTCTTCCGTAATTGCAAACAGAAATACATTAAAAATATGTGTATACTTGTTTATTTAAATCAATGTGTTAAAATGATGCATTCGAGAACCTTCTAAGGGATATGTTGGGAGAATTCATATTGGAAAAATGCATACAAATTCCATTTGCACATAAACAAAGCTGCAGTTTAAATTTATAAATGCAGATTGTCAAATCCGATAATAACCTTTATAATCTGAACCATACATCGTTTATTTTGAACCACGCGTTTTGCCGCCTATTCGGCTAATTCGTAAATTTAGTATTATAGATATTAAAAACCAATTGTTCAGAGAACAAAGGTCTTTCCACTTCATGATTTAGAATTGATGATAAAAAAAAGATTAAAAAAAAGTAAATGAAGGTCAAAAGATGGTTAATCTTGGCCTGATCCCAAAAACGGTTTCTGCTTTATTCAGGCTTGTATAATCCGCAGATTTTTTCTCCAAAATTAATATTGCCAGGCAGGGGTGCGGATTATAGAGCGTGATAAGCAGAATATAAAGACTTGATTTCGCAAAGTTTACGTTCCGCCATGTTTGTTATTGAAAATGTAGAGGGTGCCTTTATAATTTTCAAAACTAATAATTTACCTAATCCATATTAATATGCAATTTTAATTCAAAATCCAATATCAACTGATAAGTATCAAAATTAAATGCTTCATTACAAATTACTTGTTTCTTTTCATAGCACTGCATAACATAAACTGGAATCTGATTGTATTTATCGGAATGTAAAAAGTATATAAATCACTGAAGATCATTCAAAAATTATGATTAATGTGATGGATATATTTAATAGTACTTAATAGTACTTAACTAAAGAATGGAACTGTTTTAGTTTCAAACTTCGAAAAGTTCACATAAATCATAATCTCAACCGGAAACAGTTCATGGGTTCACAAAACATCAACATCTCCTCCAACATGTCCAAAGGTAACTGTGACCCTCATCATCCTGGAGTCGGCATCCTGCTCATCAACATCCTCAAACCAAACTGCAATTGTTGATGTCATAACTTAGGAAATTTTACGGTCGTCATCACGAATTGATTGACATTACAGTGTTCCAATATCTAACATGATGTTGGACCTGTTCACAATGTCGTAACCTTTCATGTACCTCCACCGATTTGTGACTTCCACCGGATTGACTGTTGAACTTCACAACGGGTGCCGTATACGGAGCAGGAACTGCTTACCCTTCCGCAGCACCTGGGTTCACTCCTGGTTTTTATAGGAGTTCGTGTTGTTCATTGTTTTTTAGTTTTCTGTGTTTATTTGTTGTGCTTGTGGTTGTTCATTTGTCTTCCCGGGTTTGTCTGTCCAATGGATTACGTTGATTTGTCCTTTTTATACAGATAAAACTGCTGTAGAAAATTTATTCGAGTCACATTTATTGCTATATGTACCTCTATAATAAAATTTATAAAATGTTTGTGCATTTGCCCAATTGGCTGTATCTAATATTGACTTCATTGGAACACCAGCATCATATGCTGCAGAAGTGGAAGCTCCGCAAAAAGAGTGAGCTTGAAACCGGGTTGTGTCAATACCAGAATTTTTCAATACAGTTTTTAACCATCGGGCAAGTGTACTTGAAGAAATATTCTTAAGAGTTTTAAATGAAACTAGAAATTTACTACTTTTACTTTTTTCTCTTGTTAAAAAAAAGGGCAGAAAAAAAAACAAAAACAAAAAACTAATGTACACACAAACCAAACGATAAAATGGACACAGCTTTAAAAAAAACATATATCGATATATACACTTTCCTAAGAGAAGATGAACATCTCAAAGAAACATTCACCAATGTAATAACATCAAAGCTTTCCATAATGCTAATAATCAAAGCAAAGCATTCCATTTAGATGGACATATCATTTTGTGCAGTTTCTACTATCTGAGCATTAATGCTAATGTACCTGTAAGAATGGGAATTTCAACGACCTAGAGCTTGTACAATGTGATCTTCCACACCTGCTGCAGCTGCAGACGTCGCAGTTCCAATTCTAAAAGTGGCCACCATACTAAGAATCATTTAAATTAAGGAACGTCAACACCATTGAAATCATTGTGTAGGTGGGCTACCAATATATCATTTATAGTGACACAAGAGTCTGAACTTCCTTTAATTGTAAATTCTCTGCATCTTAGAAAACCATAAAAAGCAAGTTTAAAAGCAGAAGAAAGCATACAATCTATAAAGGGTGAAAAAAACCCTTTTTGTAATAAAGTACATATTTGTTTTAACCCTAGTACTGCCAGCTATATTTAGATGATCAGTACACTGCTGTGACATGATGTGAATTAGCCTCTGCATCTCACTGTGCCGAGTTGTTTTGTAGGAATTTATCACTTTTACACCATGCTATTATTTAGTTGTTTTTCAATAATTTATGTCCATTTTATGAAATAACATTAAATGAATTTTTTTTTAATTGAATGCAGAATTTCCAGATACAAAGGAACTGACAGATGATTAAGTATTTATTGAGATATATCTAATAAAAGTATGAAAATATTGTTGTTTTTTGTTTAATATTAATTAATTAGTGTTTTTCTCATTAATTAGCAATAAGAAAACTGAAAAGTTTGTATCCATTATTCTTTTTATAAGTTTACCTTATGAATCCATGTATGTCATGCAGCTATACAAAAGTAAAAATGCATAATTCCTACCTTATTAAGAGTTCACAATAATCCAAAGATGTAATCCACAAATTCATTCAAAATTATTTATTGTTTCCATGTACTGTTATTTACAGTTCTATTTACATCCAATAAATTAAAGAATATTTACATCTTGTCACTTTTTTTTATATTTTCTCAACTGTTGTCACTGTCACCAGATCAACTGATCAACACATAGTCCAACATCACATTCTTTACACTCATATGTTAATCTGACCACCTTTCTACCATCCCCTGATGTTCTCTTTTTCCCTGTTGGTACATTACACACTGGACATGTTCTTAAAGGCTTTGATTTCTGGCCCTCTTTCTGCTCAATTTTACGATGAAATGTCGTCCAGTCAAACGACTAAGGTCTCTTAGATTTACAGGCCTACGAACAACTGGCAGTGGTAGATTTGTTCCGCTGATAAGACTCTTGGCTACCTCGAGTCTAAATACACGATGGAGAACTGGTTTTCTGTTCATCTTACGACAAAACTCGGTATACAGAAGATATGCATTAAGTGTTGCCAGCATCAGTAAGTGGAAAAACACTTTCTTCCACCATTTCAATGTCCCCCCTTTAAAAGGGTATGAAATCATCTGATCACACCTATCAACAGCTCCCATGTATTTATCATAATCCAGAATTGATACTGGCTTCTGGATAGGTTGACCGGTATTTCTGTCAATTTTCCCTGTATTTCCAAATTCAGCGTTATGTAAAGATGTACATACAAGGACATCACGTTTGTCTTTCCACTTCAATATCTGCAATATTTCATTTGTCATGGCAGAACTTTCTCCCTTCTTCAACTTCACATTTTTTATTTCACCTGGAACACCTTTCCTGTTTGCGCGCAATGTGCTACAAGCACCAGTCCCCATCTGACGTAAATCATGGAATAAAATGGGAGATGTGTAGTAATTGTCAACGTACAATTTGTGTCCTTTTGTTGAGGTAAGGATCCATAAGTCTCATCACAAGATCACAGATTTTTCCTTTTGGTGATGGTTTATTATATGAGCCATGATAGATTTCAAGTGTTGAACAATATCCATTTGATGAATCGCACAACATAAAAAGCTTCACTCCAAATTTGTCGGGCTTGTCTGGCATATACACCCTGAATGAAAGGTGTCCCCTCCAAGCAACCATTCCTTCATCAATGGCAACGTTTTCACCTGGATAATAAAGATCTTGAAATTTTGTCCAGAAATGGTCATACACTGGTCGAATTTTAAATATAGTGTCATGCCCAGCTTGGACCTCGAGGGATGTTGTTATGATTATTGTTAAGATGAATGAAAGAAAGAATCAATAAAAATTTATTCCTTTGCATTGCTTTGCGGAAAAATGGGGTCTCAAGAAGTTTATCTTTCGACCAGTAGTCGTGAAGGTCTTGTTGCTGGACTGGTCCCATTGCAATTACCATCCCAATAAAACGCATAATGTCATCCCAATTGATTGATTGATTGATTGATTATTGTTTTACGCCGTGTGGGCGACATTTAAGCCATATCACGGCGAGAACTAATTAAATTAAGTTTGATTAAAACAAATACTATCTAAAACGAAAGAACTATTTACAAATAATATTTAAGGAGAAAATAAAACAATAAAACAAATATGAGACAAACTTTCAATATGTAAAATAATATCACAGACGAACTTTTGAAAATAACAGAGTGACGATATTTCAAAAATAATATCACAGATACGCTATTAAATAAATAACATACAAAACATATAAACAAATTTAAACGTATTGGACTCTATTCAAGAATTCAGGCGGACTATATTCTTGAATACAGTCCAACGTCTTTCAAATATTGTAAAATACGGTTGCCAGCAACCTTTGTAAATAAATCTTTCATATTGTTGACTGTGTAGTACCGACTTATAATGTCGGATTTATCTACACAGTCAATTAAAAGATGTTTAATACTATGTCGACATTGACACGGAATACACTCAGGAGGCGGCTCATTCTCTAAAATAAAAGAATGAGTCGTCCTGGTGTGGCCAATGCGACATCTTGTTAAAACAACTTGGTTTCTCCGACTTTCGCCGAAGAAACAAACATTCTTGCCAACATTTGGCTCTATAGAATGTAATTTATTGTCTGTAAGCAGATCCCACTGGGACTGCCACAGACGTAAAACATATTTGTATATTAAAGGTTTAAAATCAGAGTAAGGCACTGACATATTAGTTATGGGATCATCTAAAGCATCCTTCGCTATTCTATCTACGACTGTGTTTCCCTTAATACCAATATGACTTGGTACCCAGAGAAAAATGATTTCTTTGCCCATTTCGACAAGTCTTTTATAAAATTCAATAATGTGTGCAATTAAAGGGTTTTTATATTTCTGACCTTCGATAGCTAATAAACATGAAAGTGAATCTGAACAAATAAGAAATTTAGGTTTTTCAGATGTTCTAGCATACTTTAAAGCAAGAATTATGGCTCTGGCTTCAGCAGTAAAAATGGAACTGGAGGATGGAAGACGGAGAGTTGCTGCTTGCTGCCCATGGACAGCTGCGGCAGCCACTTTGTCCCCGTCCTTGGATCCATCAGTATAAATTGAGTCATGAAATGCAAATTTTGATTTGATTTCAGCAAAATTTTGCTGAATTATAATTGGGTTTGTTTCAGACTTTTTATATTTTCTGAGGTCAAAAATAAATTTAGGTTTGGGTACAAGCCAAGGTGGCGATTGAGATATATTAATAGGGGCTATTTCATCAAGGTTTAAGTTAGAACCAGAAATATGTGGTTTCATCCGAATACCAAATGGAGGAATTTTATTTTCATGTTGTTCAAATATATCCTCATAGAGAGGATTGAAAACACAGTCGTAGGCAGGATTTGAAGGATGTGCTTTTAGCTTGGTTAAGTATTGTAAACCAAGTTTTATCCTACGGTTATAAAGAGACGGCTCGTTCGCCTCTACATACAAACTCTCCACAGGAGACGTTCTGAACGCCCCCAAGGTCAAACGTAGGCCTTGGTGGTGAACAGTATCTAAAATTTGTATGTAGGATTTGCGAGCAGATCCATATATAATTGAACCATAATCAAGTTTTGATCGTACAAGCGATCGATATAAATTTAACAATATGTTTTTATCAGCACCCCAGTCAGTGCTGGAAACAACTTTTAAAATATCCAATGCTTTCAAGCATTTAGCTTTAAGCATTTTGATATGGGGTAGAAAGGTAAGTTTATTGTCAAACAGAATACCTAGAAATTTTGTTTCTTTGACGACTTTAATCGGAGAATCATAAATTTTTAGTTCGGGGTCCAAATGCAGTTTTCGTTTATTGCAAAAATGCATACACACTGTTTTTGAGTTGGAAAATTTAAAACCATTTTCCATAGCCCATTTTTCAATTTTATTTAAAGACAACTGTAGTTGTCTTTCAATATTGTTCATATTTTTAGCCCTATAACATATCAAAAAGTCATCTACATAGAGGGAGCCTTCAACATTCTGTTTTAATGTTTTAGCTAAACTGTTTATTTTTATACTAAATAGAGTGACGGAGAGGATACTTCCCTGAGGAACACCCATCTCTTGTTCAAAAGGGTCAGACATGGTCGTGTTAACCTTTACCTTGAACTGTCTGTCTGAAAGAAAGTTTTCAATGAAGGTAGGTAACCTACCTTTCAACCCCATATCATTTAGGTCTTTTAAAATACCGTATTTCCACGTGGTGTCGTATGCTTTTTCAAGGTCGAAAAAGACCGACACCACGTGTTCACCCTTAGCAAACCCGTTGCGTATGAAAGACTCGAAGCGAACAAGATGATCTAACGTGCTTCTTCCCTGCCGGAATCCACACTGTATATTGGACAGGAGGCCATTCGCCTCAAGGAACCAAACAAGGCGGTCGTTGATCATCCGTTCCATTGTCTTACAAACGCAACTTGTGAGGGCAATTGGCCGATAATTCGACGGTTCAAAATGATCCTTCCCAGGTTTTGGAATAGGGATAACTGTGGCAAGTTTCCAAATGGAAGGCAAGTCGCCAGTTTCCCATATATTATTAAGAAGATCTAAAAGTGTTTTAAGAGAAGTGTCAGGAAGGTGTTTCAAAAGTTTATAGTGAATATCATCTGGGCCACATGCAGTGTCATGGGCTTTCGACAGAGAAATTTTCAGCTCATCCAAACAAAAAGGACGGTTGTAATCTTCTACATTGTTTGATTTAAAATTGAGTTTATTTTTCTCAGTTCGGTTTTTAATCCTTTGGAATTCCTGGGAATAATTCAGAGAAGAAGAATGTTTTGAGAAAGTTTCACCGAGTTTATTCGAGATGTCATTTTCTGAAGTCAAAAGAGTTTGGCCATCTTTTAAATGGTGAAGATTGGTCTTTCTGTTTTTACCATTAATTTTTTGGATGAAATTCCAGACTTTATTCATAGGTGTATGAGAGTTAATTTTAGAGACGAAGTTTTGCCAAGACTTGCGCCTCTTTTGTTTAAATGTGCGACGTGCTTTAGCACGGAATATACGAACATTACTGAGATTGTCAGAGGTTGGATTCATGTTGAACCGTCGTTCGGCCTTTTTTCTGTGTTTCTTAGCTTCCTCACAGTCGTCATCGAACCAGGGTTTGCTTGGTTGTTTTGGATTTGTCGAGGTTTTAGGAATGGACCTCTCAGCTATCGATACTAACGTTTCATTAAATTTAAGGACTGGATTAATAACATTATTAAAAGTCTCTTTCTTAAGTTCATCTCGACAGAGTTGCTCGAACAAAGGCCAATTGGCTTTGTCAAATTTCCAGCGAGCAACTCTCTCAGAGGAAGAGGGAAAAAGATTTTCCAAAATAATTGGAAAGTGATCACTTCCACACAAATCATCGTGGACCCGCCACGAGTAATCCAGTAATAACGAAGGGTCACAAATAGTTAGATCGATAGCCGAGTAAGAACCATTTCCCGGGTGGAGATATGTATCTGAGCCATCGTTAAAAATGCACAAGCCTTCCTGGTTTAAGAAGTCTTCAACTTTTTTCCCCTTATCATTTTGGGAGTTACTGCCCCATATTGGATTGTGGGCGTTAAAATCACCCATAAGGAGAAAAGGGGCTTGCAACTGATCTGTTAAAGATTTAAGTTGATTTATTTCCAAGGACGTATTAGGGGGAAGATAGACAGAACACAATGTTATAGTTTTTTGAAGGGAGAGTTTGACAGCAACTGCTTGTAATTCGGTATTAAGTTTTATTTGACTATTGTTACGGCCGAAATCACCTTTAAAATGTAGCCAACAAAAGACACAAATCAATAATAAAATTTAACAAGATTTATTATATATACAATGTTTACAAAAATATTACAAAAAAAACTAAAATATCAACTTAACTGTTCAAAATCCTGTTTTTTCTTGATCCGGAATTCTGGTCACTGTTGCCTGAATCCAAACGGAATATTATATCCAATCAGTCACAATCTAGTATGATGTAATGAAAATAACAGTCTGTCAAGTACGATGTATGAAACGTAAATAAATCCAACAGCTGAGAACACAAGAATGTCTATGTACGGTCCAATATGCTATGCTCTGCAAGTTTAACTTTCGTGTCCATATATATACTGTAGAACGGAAACTTCTGGAATACGGTAGAAGTTCGAATCACACCATAATTATTACGTAAGTCAAATAGAAAGTTCTAGTCATTCCACCAGTATCCATTATTGTTCCAGTGATTTCTAAACTGCGCAGTTATAACATTATTTGGTAAACAACTATAAGTATTATGTAAACACATTATACACGTCACAAGGCCACACAAAACAAACCAGGCCAAGATAAATAAATATAATAATTACAATATCATAACACCTCCCCCCTTAAAAGAAGTTTGAGTGTAACGAGAACTTCATGAACAATATATACAAAAATATATATATATATAGTATGTATACAGTGTTTTAATAAGATCTAGATAAAGCATCTGCTATTACATTATCTTTACCTTTAATATGTTTTACAATAATATCATATTCTGTAACAATAAACTCCACCTAGTCAACCTCTGGTTCTTGTTTCTCATTTTATGTATGAAGGTGAGAGGATTATGATCAGTATAAACCAGAATAGGATGCATAGTGGGATTTAAATATACATCAAAATGTTGAAGTGCAGACAACAGTGCAAAACATTCTTTTTCAATAGTGGAATAATTTTTCTGATATTTATCTAATTTCTTGGAAAAATATGATATAGGTTTCTCAACATTATCATCTGTTTCTTGATATAAAACGGCTCCAACTCCTACATCACTTGCATCAACGGCAAGTTTGAATTGCTTTTTAAAGTCTGGAGTGATAAGAACGGGACTGTTAATTAAAAGTGATTTGCTTTTTTCAAAAGAGTTTTGACAATTATCACTCCAGATGAATTTAGAATCTTTTCGTAAAAGATGAGTCAATGGTTGAACAACAGTAGCAAAATTTGAACAAAATTTTCTGTAAAATCCAATCATGCCTAAATATCTCATAAGTTGTTTTTTATTTGTAGGAGGAGGAAAATTGGTAATTGCATCCACTTTAGCCATAATAGGTTTCACTTGACCTTGGCCAACTGTGTGCCCTAAATAATCAACAGTGGCCTTACAAAATTCACTTTTAGCAAGATTAACAGTCAAATTTGATTGTGACAATCTATCAAAAGTATCATATAAATGTGTTAAATGCTCTTCCCAGCTATCACTACATACAATAAGATCATCAATATAAGCATAACAACAGTCTAAATCTTTTATAACATTATTGATCATTCTTTGAAACGTAGCTGGAGCATTTTTCATACCAAACGGCATGACAGTATATTGAAATAAGCCGTCTGGTGTGACAAAAGCTGATATTTCACGAGCTCTCGGTGTCAGGGGGACCTGCCAGTAACCTTTTAATAAATCAAATTTGCTTACGAATTTTGATTGTCCAATGTTATCAATGCAATCCTCTATCCTTGGAATCGGATAGGAGTCAGATTTTGAAACTGAGTTGACTTTTCTGAAGTCAGTAACGAAACGAAAGGTTTTATCTGGTTTGGGCACAAGAAGACAAGGAGAGCTCCATTCACTGTTACTCGGCTCAATAATATCATTGTCAAGCATATATCTAATTTCTTGTCTCATAACATCAAGTTTAAGTGGATTGAGCCGGTAAGGATGTTGCTTAATTGGAGAAGCATCGCCTACATCAACATCATGACAAACAGCAGTGGTTTTGTTTGGCACATCTGGAAAAAGATTTTTAAAAGAAAATACCAAAGTTTTCAATTTTTGTCTGCGATCGAAAGACAGATGTGCAAGTTTTGAGTCTAAATTTGACAAAATTTCTGAATTTTTCAATCTAACAGTTTGTTCCATAGTCTTCGAATCAAAAGATGGTTCAATTATATCTGGTTTGTCATGATCGTTCTCTGATTTAACCATGGCTAAAGTGGCAACTGGTTTACTCTCACCTTCATTAGTACGCTCAAAATATGGTTTTAACATATTAATGTGACACACTCTATTTTGTTTACGCCGACCTGGAGTTTTTACAATATAATTCAAATCATTGATTTTACTGTCAATTGTATAAGGACCACAGTATTTAGCCTGTAAAGGATGCCCAGGGACTGGCAAAAATACAAGTACCTTATCACCAGGCTCAAAAACTCTGTCCCTGGCATCTTTATCATACCATATTTTCATCTTATTCTGTACAGTTTTTAAGTTTTTCTGAGCAATTTGACAAGCAGTATACAATTTTTCTTTAAATCTAGATACATAGTCTAGAAGATTCAAGTCAGTGTGTTCAGCAAGCCATTTTTCCTTAATCAATTTCAAAGGTCCCCTTACAGTATGACCAAACACTAACTCAAAGGGGCTAAAACCAAGGGATTCTTGAACAGCCTCTCGGACCGCAAAAAGTAGAAAGTGAACACCATCATCCCAGTCCCTGTCAAATTGAAGACAAAAAGTTCTAATCATGTTTTTCAATGTTTGATGAAAACGTTCTAAGGCACCTTGAGATTCTGGATGATAAGCACTTGATCTATACTGAGCAATCCCTAACTGGTAAACGACCTGCTGAAATAAACCTGACATAAAATTTGAACCCTGGTCGGACTGTATAGACTTAGGAAGTCCTACTAATGTGAAAAATTTGATAAGTGCTTTGACAATAGTTGGTGTCTTGATATTCCTTAAGGGAATAGCCTCAGGAAAGCGAGTGGATGTACACATGATCGTCAATAAATACGCATTTCCAGTCTTGGTCTTTGGTAAAGGTCCAACGCAATCAATAAGCACTCGACTGAAAGGTTCTTCAAAGGCTGGAATTGGCAGAAGTGGTGCTGGTGGTATTTTCTGGTTAGGCTTGCCAACAACCTGGCATATATGGCATGATTTGCAGTATTCTGTGACATCATTTCTAAGTCTGGGCCAGTAGAAATGTTGTAAGATCTTTAGGCAAGTCTTCCTTATACCTAAATGTCCAGCCAAGGGGGTGTCATGGGCAAGACCAATAATTTCTTGCCTATAAACTTTAGGCACCACCACTTGGTATACCACTCTCCATTCCTCCTCAGGGATAGCATCAGGGGGCCTCCACTTCCTCATCAAAATGCCGTCTTGATGATAGTAACATTCGGCCACTTTGTCTGCTTCTTCTTGGGGTAGAGCCCTCTTGCAGAGCTGAAGAACCTCAGGGTCTTTATTCTGTTCTTCCCTAAATGTTCTTTTGTCTAATGAATGGCTGTTCACGTCTGGCCATGGCATAATTACACGTTTGTTAGTACCAGGTGGTCTTATTATGGCCTTTTCTGAGCTACCGGGATCTTCAATGTCGGCAAAGAAAGTGTCAGAAAGGTCCATATAATCATACTGGCCTTCTTGTAAATCCTCATCTTGTTGTTTTCTTGCCATTGCCCTAGTAACAACACAAGCTGGATACAGTTCAGCATCTTCTTCAGGTGATTTAACATCCACCACCGGTTCACTTGTAACAATTGGTTCAGCAACCACTTTGTTCCTAGCTAGATCATTTCCTAGCAATAATGAAACACCCTCAACAGGGAGAGTAGGACGAACACCCACAACAACTGGTCCAGTAATTAAATCTGACTTCAAATAAATACGATGGAGGGGAACATCTATACAACCTAACTCCACACCTCGTAACAAAACGGAGGCACCAACGGACGTCTCCTCGGACAAAGGCAACATACCTTCCAACAACAAAGACTGAGAAGCTCCAGTGTCCCGTAAAATCTTAATAGGCTGAGGAGTAGTATTATTAACAATAGAAACAAACCCATCAGACATAAAGGGTTTATAATCCTCCATGTAATCACAAAAACTGGACTTAAAAGCCTGACTCGCAGGACATTCCAACTTATTGGTAACAACGGGTGTCGTACAAGCACTGGACTTGGGCTTATGATCTCTTTCATTCTTCTTCTGGAGTCTAAAACAATCAGCCATCAGGTGACCATTTTTCTTACAATAAGCACAAGTTAGTGACTTCTTCTCAAAAGTATCAAATTTTGGACCAGACATATTATAACTAGACGGACTCTTATTCTGTGCAACAGGCTTAATATCAGTACGCTCAGTGCTTTGATTTTTGTAATTTCCGCTTGAAGTATTAAAATTTTGACCTTTGAAACTTCTTTTATGTGAAATGGTATAATTATCGGAAACAACAGCTGCATCTTGCAATGTCTCAACAGTTTTGTCATCTAAATGTGTTTTTAAGTCTAAATTAACACACTGCTTGAACTCTTCTAATAACATTAATTGTCTTAATTTATCAAAATTTTTATCTATTTTCTTTGACGTAAGCCATTTATCAAATAAATCTTCTTTTTCCCTAGCAAATTCAACATAGGTTTGTGTTTCAAACTTTTTATAAGACCTAAATTTCTGTCTATATGCTTCTGGCACTAGCTCATAAGCTTTCAAAACTTCCTGTTTAACAGTGTCATAATCAGAACTTTTTTCCGAAGATAGTGCTGAGTAAATTTCAGCGGCCTTGCCCACAAAAACACTTTGCAACATTGTAGTCCAATAAGGCTTTGGCCATTTCAAATTTTGAGCAATTTTCTCAAATTGTGGAAAAAATTTATCCACCGTTTTTTCACAAAATTTGGGAACCAAACGTATATTTTTTGCTGCCTCAAATTGTTCTGATTTTGACTTAGTGTTGCTTTCTACTTTAGCTATTTCTATTTTTATTTTCTCCATCTCTAACCTTTCTCTCATTTCAAGTTCTGCCTGTAATTGTTTTTCTTCTTTTTCTAATTGTTTTAATTTAAGTTCGTGTTCTAATTCAAGCTGTTTTAATTTTAAAGCATCAACATTTTCGACCTTGAGGTCAAGAGCCTCTTCACCAAAAATTTCTAAATCAACTAAATTGTCTATTACCAAATTTTTTATAATTTGTTTTCTCACAGATGTTCTAAAATCTATTTTTAGATGTTTAGCAAGCAACACTAATTCTTCTTTCTTTAATTTATCAAACCCTTCCAGGTCTGGCGTTTTCAAAAATTTACCAGCATCAAATTCCATTTTGTAGAATTTTGTTGGCTAATTCTAATAAAAATACTGAAAAAATTTATTAAGATATTAACGTTCTCCCGAGACGAGCCCCCAATTTCTGTTACGGCCGAAATCACCTTTAAAATGTAGCCAACAAAAGACACAAATCAATAATAAAATTTAACAAGATTTATTATATATACAATGTTTACAAAAATATTACAAAAAAAACTAAAATATCAACTTAACTGTTCAAAATCCTGTTTTTTCTTGATCCGGAATTCTGGTCACTGTTGCCTGAATCCAAACGGAATATTATATCCAATCAGTCACAATCTAGTATGATGTAATGAAAATAACAGTCTGTCAAGTACGATGTATGAAACGTAAATAAATCCAACAGCTGAGAACACAAGAATGTCTATGTACGGTCCAATATGCTATGCTCTGCAAGTTTAACTTTCGTGTCCATATATATACTGTAGAACGGAAACTTCTGGAATACGGTAGAAGTTCGAATCACACCATAATTATTACGTAAGTCAAATAGAAAGTTCTAGTCATTCCACCAGTATCCATTATTGTTCCAGTGATTTCTAAACTGCGCAGTTATAACATTATTTGGTAAACAACTATAAGTATTATGTAAACACATTATACACGTCACAAGGCCACACAAAACAAACCAGGCCAAGATAAATAAATATAATAATTACAATATCATAACACTATGTATAATACAATCTTTAACCAGGATTGATGAACCGCCAGCGGCTCTTTCATCCTTTTTAACGTGAGTGCTGTAAATCGAGTAATTTGTAATGTTTACATTATCGTTTTCCTTTAAATGTGTTTCCTGAAGACAAAAGGCAACAGGAAGGAAAGCTTGTACAAGTAACGACAGCTCTATTAAGTTAATTTTTAAACCCCGACAATTCCATTGTATTATGTTATTTATTTTGTTGGAGGACGGATGGGAGAATAGTTCTTCTTTGGGTGTTCACGGGAGGAACTTCTGTGTCGTCCATCCGAAGCTCTGGAGTCACTAACTGGGCGTGTGGAATCCACAGATGTTACTATTGGATCCCCCCAGATTGACTCTATTTCAGTGGTATCCATCTGCTCAGAGTCTTCATCGACATCATCGTCAAACTCTGAGCAGAGGTCTCGAAACTTGTTGAATTTTTGAGTTTTTTCAGCCTTCGAGAGGCGATTTGAACAGTTTTTGTTTTTTGATTTATCTTGTGATGAGGAACGTGCAGCTCTCTGTGACGGTTTCTGAGGTGATTTTTTGTTTGAGGATATAGAAGACCTTTGTTTTGGAGTTGGTTTTTGCTGATTATTGACATTTGAAGAAAGAGAAGTGTCAGACGTTTGTGAAGAATTGGATGAAGACTTTTTAGAATGAGAAGATTTTTCACTTGCTTGTTTGGGTTTGACGGTGAGAACAGGAAATTCTGTTCCGTCAGGCCAAGTGAAATCAGTTTGAGTTGAAAAGGATCTATTGGTTTTAGGTGATTTAACTTTGTCAGCATATGATGTTGTAGGAGTAGAGTTGTTAGAGGCAGAGAACATTTTTTTTGCTTCCTGATAGCTTATACCTTTTTCTACTTTAGTTTTCTGAATTTCAAGCTCTGTTTTGTAAGATTGGCAGTTTCTGGAATTGGCCATATGATCTAGTCCGCAATTTACACATTTAACGTGGCCGTCACAATCAAAATTGGAGTGGCCCTCTACAGAACATTTGACACACTTTTCAACACCTCTACATGAACTCTTACCGTGCCCAAATTTCTGGCATTTGAAGCAACGGGTAGGGTTAGGTATGAAAGTGTCAACTCTGATTCTGTAGGGACCTATGAAGATATGTTCAGGCACACGGGTAAGGTCAAAAGTGATGAGATAAGTGTTAAGTTTAATTATATTACCTTCATGTCGTTTTGTAAACCTTTTGACTTTGGAAACATTTTGAGATTTCAGTTCTTCGCATATATCTTCTTCCGTCAACTCAGCTAAATCACGGTCTCTGTCTCTAATCACACCCTGGCATGAATTCAGTGATCTATGGGGTGTAACAGAGATGTGGACATCAGAAATTGTTGTAAGAGAGAGTAAATTTTTGGCCTGTTGTGATCTGAGACATTCAACTAGCAGATTTCCATTTCTCATTTTTGTAACTTTTTTAAGCTGGCCGGCACAGCCTTGTAATGTTTTTTGGATAACAAAAGGAGAAATTTTAGTGACAGGTTTTGCATTGTTTACTGATGTAATAACTAAAAATTTTGGAAAATTGTCCGAAAAAGTATTTGGCAACTTAGCTGCATGTTCCTCATCATCACTGGTATCTAATTTTCTTTTGTTTTTTGATTGGTTGTTTGGGGGGTTTTTATTTGGAAATTCCATGGTGATGTATATATGATTCGTTACCCTAGCTCCCCGCCCACCTCGGAGCAGCATCAACACGATATATGCTTGCCACATTTGCGACAAGCGTGATGCATACATCGCCTTGATGCACTCTAGCATCCATGATGGATACCAGAATACATCAAAACGACGCACGCCCGCCACATCTGCAACAAGCACTAGGGATACTAGAATAAGATACTCGCATAGAGTACCTCTTAATGGGCGCAAGCCTTGTGCCAGGGGTTGCCCGGCAAGACAACCGCCCAAAGTAACATCTACACGATTGACCCATGAGCCACCGCCTTCTTGAACCCAACCTAATAAGTGGTACTGTTGTTGTACATTCTGGAAATAGGTCAAGTTCAAGGGCTTGGCGTGACCAGCCGATTGATCAGGACCGGGCCCATCCGACCGCCCGTTTAAGATAAAGTAAGGGCCAAAGTGGCGTGTTTCAGCCACCAGGATCCCGTCCTCTATCCGTACGGGTATCCACACACGGCAAACATGTGGCCTCATTAAGCCGAGGAAGCCTTGCCCCATTAGCCACCGCCTTCTCCGCAATTCCGTCAGCGGTTACCTTCCAAGATCCCGGAACCCAAACATCAACCTATATGATACACGCAATCCACCCGTCCCATCCCATTGTATCTAGGTGTCATTCAGGGTTCCTCTGGATCTTTTTAAATAACCACGAGAAAAAGCAGAGGGCAAGACATGACCAGTTTTGGCTGAACCGGGGTCATCCAGCCATTCTTGAACTGGGTGTAATTCAATTATAAATCCAAAAAGCTATCCAAATGTGAGTAAACTGAAGGCAAATTATGGGAATGAAAACTAACTAATAAATCGAAAGATTACAAAATTTAATATTAAGAAATATAATAACAAAACAAAAGGAAAAAAAATAAAGTCCTAAATTCAAAAAATTTTGAGCCTGTTGAGGTTTGTGACCCATTAGCCAACACCAATCCCGCCAGTCAGAAATTTCGAATTTAGACTACGCAATGTGTATGAGGAAAAAAAAAGAATATAGTGTTTCAAAAGGGATTCATGTGACCAGCCGATTGACCGAATCGGGTCCATCCGGCCTCCCGTCTAGGTAAAGATTGTGCCCCAGATGGTGATCGGAACCGTTTTTCCGGCCATCCAGGAACACTTCCTATTACCGACACGGGTTTGCGACACACGGCAAACATGTCGCCTCTTTAGGGGCCTCTTACGCCAAGCCGAGGAGCTGTGGGCCTATTCTATTGTGTCCCCGGGACCCACACGGGGGGTCATCCCAATTGACATCGTCCCATAATCTGAACCTCGAGTGTGGCTTCAATTGTTGTCCTTGCTCAGACTAGAAAAAATCTTGCGCGTAGCGATTTGTTTCTTCAAATAATTTATTAAAGGAATTACCATCAATAATTAAACGAAAAAAAATCAATAATCTCCGGGTTTTCTCCTAAATCAAAGTTTTAACTTCTTCTCCGCGTCGAAAGAAAGAGCACGTATATCAAGGTTTCCACGTATGCAGGTATCCTCAAACGGCGCGATTTGTTCATCATTTTCTAAATCATCTTCATCGAAACCTAAAAATTCTTCATCAGAATCATTAAGAAAAATTTCTCTTACAAAATCTCGATTCTCAGGGTCAACCTGCTCTATAAACGCGTCACCGTCTGCTACATCTTCGACTACTTCCATTGTTTTAAACTCGATGTAAACAAACTACGAGGTCAACGTTGTCATCAAAATATTTTAGAACAAACGTGTTCAACTGGTCCTTACTTACCATCCCCATAATGTCGCTATCCGTAACATCCTAATGAACAATTTTAACAACATATTTATGAAAGATCCGTTGATGTGCGAAATTTTTGAGGCTCTTCCCATCACTGCTTACCGTAAGGGGAAAAGTCTAAAAAACCACTTAGTCAGTAGTTCGATCAAGTCGAACATTTCCTCAGAAAAAACTGACTACCGGGGAACCAGGCCATGTAAAAGGTCCAGATGTGTGACATGCCCCTACACCATGGATACTAAAGAGATCTTGGGCCCTGACAACAAATACATAATTCAAAATGGGTATATCTGTACCGATAATAATTTGGTTTACGCAATCGTCTGTACGAATTGTGATAAGGTATATACCGGAGAGACATGTCGTCGCCTCGGTGACCGCTTTGCAGAACACTTGTGTTCTAAAAATAAGGGAACTGATTGTGCAGTTGGCAATCACTTTCGATTGCCTGGTCACAGTTCGTCAGACGTCCGCGTAACCGTTTTAAGGACAGTTAACGGAGGAAGACAATACAGACAACGCCTTGAGCAGAAAATAATTTTTAGCCTGGGGACACTACGACCCCGTGGAATTAATGTAAAAAATTCTTAATTTCAATTCATTTACTAAGTATGCTCACTAACTTTTTGCGGTATATTATTTTACTTAATTTTACTATATAGTTTTACTATCTACTTTGCCATTTATGTATTTTCTATTAAGTACTTTTTACTGATGACACCCACGTCAAATATTTTTTTTGTTTTTTGTTTACATTTTATGTACGGACTTGCTCTGGGTTTCAAAGAGTCAACACCTTTTTAAGGTCTTTCCTTTACTTAGGAAAGACCTTACTGTATTTCTTATGATTATTTTTTTAAAATTTTTTTTTCTTCTCCAAAAAAGTCCACTCCGACTGTTTTCATATCAAAATGATCTTTGGTATGAAGGGTCGATCAGACATTGACTATCCAAGGTTCACCCTTACAAGGGTTTCTATGTACCGTATAAGAGTTACGTCCCTTGTTACAGTTATGGTTGTTATCACTACTCCTCAGAAACCGTAATAGAAACCTTTTGCAATGTCTTCGGTTCATCTGTGCGCACATTAATCACATCTGCCGAAAAGGATCTGACGACGTCTTGTGGGAGTTACTCCCTTTACATGACTTCATTTTTGGGTTTTAATGCAAATGGTAAGTTAGAGTTGAGATATAAGCATGAAACTTCATAAAGAGAATTTATGTCAGGTAAGAAGTAAAATTAGGTCAAGGTCAAAGGTCAAAAAGAAGCGGAGGGAGACATGGAGAAGTCATTACGTGACGCTCCAAAGCAGCAATTGGCACTGATTGTTTTTATTTGAAGAGAAAGTCTTATTCTAATGTTTTTTTTTAAAGAAATTAAGATTCAAATCACTAATTTACAGTTTAGCTTGGTTAAGGCAAATTTACCTTGCATGCCTTCTAAGCCAGTCTACAAAAAGTGTACAACAGAGTCAACATAAAGAAGTTCATAAACTCGAATCATTACTTCATTCACAGTATCTCCCTCGTTGTTCTTAATTTATTACTTCATTCACAGTATCTCTCTCGTTGTTCTTAAATTATTGTTATTTCGGTCCGACTTGTCAGCGGGCCGGATAATTATCCCCCCGCTTAGCGAAAGCGGGGGGATCATGTAATACAGTCCGTCCGTACGTACGTACGTACGTCTGTAGTGGCAAGGCATATCTCTGAAACGGTAAAAGATAGAAACTTGAAATTTGGCATCATGGAAGAGTATATGACCCACTAGGGAATAGACCCCTTAAAATTGGAATTCGACCCCTTGGGGCCAAATTATGAGCGAAAAACGAATTTCGCGATATCCAATAAATGGAGATATCTCCAAAAGTGTTAAAGCTAGGATATTGGAACTTATGTCACTACTTATATTGCCTTTCCCAAGTTGAAAGAGGGTATCAAAATTTTGGTCCCGCCCCTAGGGGCAATGCCCTAAGGAGTTAAAAAATGTCTAAAAACGATTGTCCAAGAACTCCTCCTACACCGTAGAAGATAGAAACATGAAATTAGGTACACTAGTAACACTTGAAGAGTTGTCTGTGCCAAAGGTTTCGGAATTTTGATTTTTGCCCGGGGGGTGGGGCTACACCCTAATATGTAAAATCTCAAAATATGGTAAGATCAGTTCATATCCCCACCCCTTAACCATATATATTTTTATTCCACGTTTAAAGACGAGTTACATGGTCACCCCCGGGGGTCAGGCCCACCCCCCTCATTTGGAAAATTACAAGATATCTCAAAAACAGTTAAGATCCCCACCCCTAAACCATATATATTCTTAGTGGGCATGACAAGACAAGTTTAATGGTCATCCCCGGGGGTCGGCCCCACCCCCTAATTTAGAAAATTACAAGTTATCTCTAAAACAGTTGAGATCCCCACCCCTAAACCATATATATTCTTAGTGGGCATGACAAGACCAGTTGAATGGTCATCCCCGGGGGGGTCGGCCCCACCCCCCTCATTTACAAAATTACAAGTTATCTCAAAAACAGTTGAGATCCCCACCCCTAAACCATATATAATAATTATTGATATTTGTAAATTTATATCCCATGTATATAGATTTATTGTATAAAGTTAGCTTCAGTGATTCAGACTTGAAGGAAATATTTCATAATTCCCCAGGTTATCACAAATAAATACATGCAAATTCACTGTAAGTTGATAACAGTCAAGGTCTGATTGTCAATGATGCATGCATCCACAAAAAATCCAAATTTTAATAAACTCTTTATCTACATGAAATTGTATGACCTTCAGCAACATTTAATAAAACCCATAAAATACACATTCATTACAAAATTACAGAAATTGAACTTAATTAAGTTTTTTTTTAATTAGTACATGTATTACATTTGAATGTCACATGTCTTAACATTTCACCCAAGTGGAATATGATATGATATTATAAAAATTCTCATTGTATTAAACAAATTTGACAAAAAGTGGTATTTTACCTCTAAAATTATCTCTATTTCCTTCTAGTTTTGATGACTGAAGTTATAGCTTACTATATAATAATTACCGTAGAATTTTTTTCCAGAAAATGGGCAAGATATCCAAATCTCTCAAAGATGTTCACAAAAATACTGAATCTTTAAGACAAGATATTGACCACCTACACACAATCAGACAAACACAGCCATCAAAAACTGCAGACCATCTCAAAATACTACAGCGTACTGCTAGATTGTGTAAAGCAAGCATGGCTCATGCTTCTTCACTTATAAGAAATCACATATTAGGAGATATGGATAAATTGTTAATTAATGTTAATCAAAACATTAAAAACCTGCAAACAGCACAGCAGCAAATGAATGTCAATGAAATGGACAAATGTTTGAATGAGATATGTGAAATGAGAGATAATATACCTAAAGCAACTGACAGTCTTAACAGTGCAGTGGATTATTTTGATATAAAAGAGGCATGATATATTTTAACTATTTTATATGTGTCATTTTTATTTTTTTCTCTACAGAAAGAGTTAATTTTGAAATTTTTGATTATTTTTGCATATAAAACTAAGTTTCTTAATTTTTAAAATAGTATGTTTATTATAGCTTCTTAAAAAAGATGTTGTCATTTTGGTATTTGGAATTCCTATGAACTATCTTTCAAATCACTTCAGTGATAAAATGAAAATATATCATGCCAAAATATTTATTTTTATTTCAGACATCTTTGGGTAGTGATACTACACAAACCATCACCCCTGTTAGTACTAGTGATAGTACACAAACTACCACTCCTACGAGTATAAGTGCTAGCACTACTGCTTCAATAACTACTTGTAGTACACCATCATCATTGGCTGAGTCCAGCATAATTCCAGAGGCAACTATTTTTTCCTTCATTCATTTGCCAAAATTTCAAAATTTATTTCTACATATTCTTGATTTTCACCTAATTTTTTAAAATTAAACTTCTACAAATATTATTTCATAAAACTTAAATGTTCAAAACTTTTATTATTATTAACTTCCAAAGTTCTATCACTACCTACAATTTTCCAATTTATTAAACCTTACATTTCATTTCATTTAGACACAGCAGAGTGACATACAATTTTCGGATGAAGATGAAACAGCTGAATCTTTGCTCCTAGAGACAGAGGAAAAGGAAGCAGAAATTACATCACCAGAAAAAGCTTGACAATTACCACTTTATCTTAAACATGTTTCTTACTTTAAAATTGTTCAGTTTCATTTAGTAGTATAAATTAATAAAGTTTATTAAAATTTTAGGTGATGAGAAAGAAAATTACAGAATGAAATTATTATAATTTACAGGTATAAATGCAAAGAAAATTTGCAAACCAGTTTGACTTTTCTTGATTAATAACTACACATCATCCTTGATAAATTGCTTTCAATATTTTAAACCTAACCTTTATGCTAATTTATAATTTGACATCATTAACAATTTGTCTAAAAATGTCAAATTCCAGCATATATTATCAAGGATGTAATTATAATAACTGCTGTTATGCACTTATTAATCCAAATATATCATTTTATACTTTTATTCGTGAGTACCATTTTTCATGATTTTCAAATATCACATTTATGGGTTCTTAAATTCAGGTTTTAACCTCAGAAGAGCAGTTAAAAAAGGCATTTTAGTAGATACCAAATATTCTTTTGATGAAACTTGAAATCCACAGAAATTGGTACCAATGAACAATTGTACTTTCACAAGTTATTAATTGTAGAAAATTACTGCATACTCGTTTTAACCTAATCCATATGGAAATTCTAAGTTTGCATTAATAAGCAGTACCCCTAACTGGCAAATTTTTCTTTGATTCATATAATATTTATATCTATTATTTCCTACTACAAATATAACAAGCATGAACTAATGACATTTCTTTCCATTTTACAGGTGTTTAGATATTCTGGACTTGTGAGCACATTCAAGCATGAATACATTTGATACACCATCTAATATTGCTGTATTTAGATTAGTATAAAATTCAATGTTAATTTTCATTCTTTTTTTATAGGTATGTGACTTTACATTGAGCATAGACATATTATTTAAATATGTATTAGTTTAAGTTAATTTCATTACAAAATACACAGCATCTAGTAAAATTTAAGACAACTCTCTCTCTCTCTCTCTCTTGTGACAGAAAGAGATGTTGGAACTAGACAGAAAAGGGAGGGACTAATATTCATCTGATTCAGGCCATTTCAGTGATATGCAATGATCAGTTTCAGACTTTTTTTCACTATTTATGCAATTTGAAGTTTTAAAGTTTTATAGCTTTCACAATTTATGTATTTAGGCTTAGCTGGAAGCAAGTTTTCTCACAAACATTTTAGATCCCCACCCCTAAACAATATATATATTTAATGGACATGACAAGTTAAGACTTACATTCATTTGATGTAGGCCATTTCAATTTTATCCATCTTAAAACTTTTGCATTCGACTTTGTCCGAGCAGTAGAAGTCCAATTTCATATTTCTGTGTTGTTTCTTGATATCCAAAGATCAGTGTCAAACTTTTTCTCTATTTATGCAATTTGAAATTATGAGGGGTTCACACTTTGTGCATTCCGACTTTGCTGGGAGCCGGGGGATGTGCAATCTCCGATTGCTGCGTTTCATTTACCTATATTTATCTGATTGGACTATTTCCCTTTGACTAATGATTGAAAAAAATAAACAAGAGGCTCACTAGAGCCTGTATCGCTCACCTGGAGTCTGGTTTTCATTGGACATTTAATCAACTATTTGACCAAGTTTGTTGCAATTGGTTCAATTGTTCAGGGAAAATTTGTTGAAGATTTATTTTTCATAAGGTTTGATGTTAAAATATGTTCCCTGATGGAGGTAGTCCTGGCAGGAAGTTGATAAAATTGACCAGGAATAAGGGTGAACCTTAAATAAATGTAACAGAACCCGACCTCAAATTACACAAACCAATAACTTCTAAAGAGAATTTGGGATTCCCTTCAAAATTTCAGGGTAGGTAGATCTCAACATGGCAAACATTTTTCAATTTACATTTCACTTCTATTTCAAATAGTTTTGGAGATAAATGACGAAAAATGTTAAATTTGGAAAATTTGACGAAAAAAAGGGCAATAACTCCTAATTGGGTTTTGGGAAATTTTCAGGTTAGGTAGATGCTGATCAATTTTATCCCACGTCAGATTTTTGATATCTGTAACGGTTTTTAAGTTATAAGCTAAAAACAACACATGCACCACTATATTTTATTTTTAGCTACGACAGCCATGTTTTATGTCAGATCAAAAAAAAAATTGAGGATCGTTGTAGAAGACATGTCATAGATCATTCCTATTCAGTTTAAAACCAATCGGCCCAGCGGTTTCAGAGAAGATTTTTTAATGAAAAGTTTACGATGGACGGACGGACAGACTGACGACGGACGAAAAGTGATGGCAAAAGCTCACCCTGGCATAGCCAGGTGAGCTAAAAATGGCAGCATGGATTTTATTTTCACTACACGAGTCGGAGTTTTCTTAATATAACGGCTGTCATATTCGCAATTTGGACCATTGAAAAGGAGTAAATAAAGTCAACTGCCCCTGTAAAACAGTCTGGAACTGTTCTAGAAAATTTCCAGAATAGTAATGGAACAAGGCACCTAGAACTGTACCAGAACGATCCTTAATATGTTCTAGAACATCTCATGGACAGTTCTAGAATGTTAAATGAGACAAAAAAGGTGTTTTCCAGAAAAATTCTGGAACAGTTGTTCTAAAAAAGTTCTGATAACAATTGTTCAAGAAAAGTTCTAGAACAAACAGTGATTTTTAAAAGATGTGTCCAGGAACAATTCTGGAAGAATGAAGATATTTTTGAACAGTTCTGAAGGTGGTAACATTTGTTCAACAAAAGTTCTGAATATTTTCAAGAATAAACAGTGACTTTCAAAATATGTGTTCAGGAACAATTCTGAAACAATGAAGGTTGTGTTCAGGAACAATTCTGGAACAATGAAGGTATTTTGAACAGTTCTGAAGATATGTTACAGAACATTTCTAGGACCACTCATAATTTGCCCTGACACAGTCCCGGCTTCTTCCTGGAGCATATAATATAGTGTGAACATTTAAAAAAAAAAGGGGGGGGGGGTTAATGTAACACATCAGGACTAAGGCCTTCATACAGCTCAAAGGAGAAATTTATAGACCATATTCTGTGAAAGCTTGCAAACCATGTTCCGCTTTCAGTGATATGAGGGAGAATAATATAATAATATTAACAACTTTTATTCTCTAAAAGCATTACCACAAAAGATAAATTTGCATGTCAGGATAAAGTTAATAAATTGCATGTCAGGATAAAGTTGTTTTTTTTTCCTCAATTCTTTAGCATTTTTTTTCCCTCTTACAAACCCTTTATCAATTTCTTGTTGCACAAGATTAGATACAACATCAGGGTTTTGTCTTGCAGACCAAGATTTTTTTTCATTCAAATGAAGGAACATCTAAATCAAAAATTCACATGTCGAAACCATGACACTTTGACACAGATAATGTACAAAAGATCTATCAGGGTGATTTTTCAATTCAGTCTCTAACTGATTACAATTAATAGAAGTAAGGCAAACTTCGGAGTCTGAAGAGGTCATATCTACTTCTTTTTCTAGTCATGTTTGTTTTGTTGTAGCCTGTTTGTTGTTGGCCACTGAACTTGCGGTTGGTGTCCTGTTTTCGGAGGGCTTAGCTGAACATTGAGTTTTACCATGACCGCGGCTTTTATAAGCCTTACAAACATGAGCATATCTACAATATGGTTTCTGACAGCCCTTAGGTTGGTTATAATTATTGCAAATTTGCACACCATCCTGAAATGAAATTAAATGAAATTACAGACAGCACAAGAAATAACTTTAGACCCTGCACAAACCATGTGGCGCAATTCAAAATCTCCCTGAGAACAATCTATTTTAATATTATGCTCACGTAACATTATGGCACACTTAGCACTAAACATTTTATGGTATTCGTAGAATTTCGAAGGCCATGCTTTAGCTGTTTCGACAATATGGGACAGATAATCATCTAATTCAACAGAACGGCAACGATTTTCAGGTGCGGAACACATGATACGCTTGTATCTGCCAAAGGCCACTATAAATTCATCAAGAGTGAGGTTACGTTTTAACCTTTCATCATTTGCCTTTATTTTCTTGGTTGAAGGCGTTTCATAGTTAGGAATTAGAAGAATAATTTGTTGTCTGATCTCCGGTGAAACCAGGTCAGCTGCTGAAAAAGCACTAGCTGGAACTCCGAAATTAGCCCTCTGCTTAATCCCATTATTAGCTGAATAGATGGGCAGCATCTGCATCGAAGAAGTATTGATCATCGGACGGTTTCCGAATTCTCCCAACATTGACAAAGGACTGCCGACATCGTACTGTGGGTTGGCAGCGCTAGCACATCCCGGAATGTTGGCCATAGCCGTCTGTAGGGTGAAATTGTTTGACGGTCTGCTATTCTGAGACATAGTTTGTTGACACAGTTGGATCGTGTTCATAAGAAGCGCTTCCATGTTATTGTTTACATTGGGGTTGTTTACATTTGAGCTGGACGGAAATGCGCAACTTGACTGCGCATTCGGTGCAGAAAAAGGCGTAGTCCCAGACAATAAATTCATGCACGGCTCATTTGTTGAATTCTGTAAAAAACTTTCTCCAGAATAGTTCAGTCCATTTCTATTGGGTGCATTAATATCCGATGTTAAATTGCCTTCGACAGTCAGTAAATTCTCTTGTAAAACATTTGACGATTGAACATCTTGAGAAGTCTCACTTGCGTCGACAATGTTGGTGGCGAAACTATTTGAGTGGCAATATTCCAGAAGCGCCGGGGTATGGAGTATATATTTCACAACTCATACGTTATTCCAAAGCTTGTGACATATACATTGACTTCCTGGACAGAGCCCGGCTTCTGACAGAAAAGTTGCTCAGACAGGGTCACGTTGCTCCTAAGCTGAAGTCAGCTTATTAAAGTTTTATGGGCGTCATCATGACTTGGTTGACAGGTATGAAAAAACCGTTTCCCAAATGAAAATGGACCAGTTCCATTGATATTATCCCTTCCGCATATCGGATTTGACATGGATAGCATGGCGGGTGTCCTGCAGGAAACAGAGACTGCTTACTCTTTCGGAGCACCTGAGTCTACCCCCGGTTTTTTGGTGGGGTCCATGTTGTTCATATGTTTTTAGTTTTTAATTGTAGTGCATGTATTGTTTTGGTCTTGTCTTCGTTGTTCTCCGGAGTTTGTCAGTTGTTACGATTTTTCTCTCCATCGAATATCCCTTTTGGTATTTCTTGACTTTACTATTTACTTACTTACACCGCGTCTATTGTTGACATTATCCAAATAAATTCTCCTTAGACTTTTATTACCTAAGGATTCCGATATTGTTATCCCAAGATCAACGAGTCTTTGCACGTCCCGTTGTACGTCTGGAAGCCATTGTTCATAAATATCAGAAAAATCCCAATAAATTCCAACACAATGGAGCCTTTATTGCCTGTCGCTGGATGAAAAACAACTCATTTAGAATTAAACATTCAATATTTACCTAGAACTGGAGCTTGCACTGGTGCTTGTGTTGCAGTTGGACTTCCGACAACTTTGGTCTGATCAGCTGCAGTTACTGTCATGTGTGTAGTATCCTTAGTGGTGTTAGTTGAGTTGGATTCCCATATTACTGGGGTTTGATCATCTGCAGTTACTGTTATGTGTGTAGTATCCTTAGTGATTACTGGGATCTGATTTGCAGCAGCCTTTACTGTATTGGCCGATTTGGATTTACCTAAAACATATCAAACTTTAAATTAAATTATTTTTAACACAATGAATATAATGATTCAGTTTTATATGTTTTATAGGAGACTCATCTTGCAGAATGAAGACAACAGCTTCGAAGCAAAAAGAGAAAATACTGGGATCTGTAGAACACTTTCTTCTCCGAACTTCTGGTTGTCATCATGCAATTTTATTAGCAATAAGATGAACATTAACCCCATCAAAATATGATATAAAATAAACTTTTGTATGCAAATATGTGAAAACACCCAATTTGGCTACTTATTCTGAAAGAGGTGGGCCACAACCCCCAAATTCAATACAAGCCTTTCTTTTGTTTCAAGTAACATTATCCTAAAATTTTATAATGATTCATTAACTAGAACCAAAGTTATTCAACAAAAACCGTTTTTCCACAGACACTGCCAACTGTGCCATACCAAAATACAACCGCAAAATTTTTGTTTAAAAAGGGACCTACCCAATGACAATTCTACCAAAGTTTGGTTACAATTGAGCAAGCTGTTTGAAACAAGAAGATTTCTTAATTTTCCTTAAAGGGGCCTATCATCAACTAAGTTCGACTATGGTGGCCATCTGTGTTGCAATTGGAGGGCTGGGTCAATGGATACAATTCTAAAAGAAGACCATTCAACAAAAGTTTTTTTTTAATTGGCCAGTCTGCACCAAACATTTTTTCATCTACTAGTCCAAAAACCAGTTTTCAAAGTTTTTCCCTACATGTCTATACAAAGTTTTGGCTGATTTTCACTAGTCCGAACCAATTTTTACTAGTCTGGGGCATGGTTCTGTTGTAATCTTCGTGAGGCTCTAAGGCTCTGACTTTATCGAGATTAAGGTACCTTGAAAACAAAGGAGCAAGTTCAATAGCATGTGATGCAGATGAAAACAGACCTAGCAAACTAGCAACTTCCAGAATTTTTATCTTATACTGTTTTCTAAGTACTTCAAGGCATTTGTTTAAAAATTTTTCTATCTTTTCTTCTGGCAATAATTCACTGTCAATCAGAAACCCCAAGAAAATAATCTTTTTTGAAGGAACAGGACTCGACTTATCTCTGTTTACGACAGATCCTAGCGATTTTAAAGTGTTTGTCATGAATTCAAAATGATTTCGACATAAATCTGTTTGAATTTTCTGCTAAAGAATCATCTATGTAAAAAAATGAATGAATGCCTATACTTCTAAAGTATGCAAACACAGGCTTCATTACCTTTGAAAAAAATCCGTTTCGTACATTTCGTTATAAATTAAGCCAAATTCTCTTTCACCGGCTCCGAAAACTGAATTTCGTCAGTAAAAATCTGAGGGAAGTCATGATCAAAAAGTTCTTATGCACTGTCATTATCATCTATTATAAGTTGCGAATCTTCATCGTCGAAAATACCTTCCCCTTCATCGACATTGAAACCATCATTTGACCTTGGTACATTTATACTTGCAAAATCTATCGTGTCTATATTGTCATTGTCACTTTTTGACTTTTTACTTGGAAAAGTTTTTGATAAATTATTGAAAACATCTAAAAGGTCCTGTAACATATCTGTATCATAGGTTTGACTCTTGGAAACTTTCCTTGGAGGATCATAGCTTGTCGATGGACCATCTTCATTGACATAAACTTGGGAGCGTTTTGGAGCCTTAGCCTTTTCTTTCTTGTTTAAACCTGGCTCTTTACCAGGACCCTTCTCAATTTTCTAAGGTTTCTGTTTCGTACGCATGGTACGTTTAGCATCATTGGTCGTGGCATTGACACCGTCACTGACAGTGGCCTTCTTAGCCGAGTTGTTGTTGGTATCTTTATCCACCTCGTCGACCTCGAATCCAGAGAATGACTTTTCATTCTCGTCTGTCTCAGAAAGCTCAAATATGTCGTCGTCATTTTCATGACATGTGCTGTCTGATTCCCACATTTCTTTATTGCCGTCAATCGGCAATGCCGGAAGTGTAATTTACGACAACTAGCTGTAAATTACAGCGACGATCAATTGTAAATGACAGTGAAGATTTTAAATAAACTCGCTAATTGCAAATTTGCTTCAAGCTTACAAGTGGTAAGCAAGTTGTCCTGTGTGGACCCTGGCCTTAAATCGATAAGACAAGGTTGTTTGGTCATACGCTGCCTTATATAAGGATTAAATTAGGACTCTGGCCGACAAGTGTCGATATATTCCGTTTCAACCGGAGAATGTCGTAGGGCTTCGATAGAGAATGATTCACTTTTAAATTTTAAGAGTTTTTTTGCTGATATAAACCCCCCAAACCAAACAGTGCTAAAAGGAAAAATGAAGACAGCGATGACGATGGACCTACACTGAAATCTCCAAATACTGATCCTGGCAAATATTTTCAATTTTTGGTTCTTGCCAGTCAAAATTCTGAAAAACCTCTTACAAAAATTTCTCCATTTCTTCTACATAAAACACTCCAATCTTATGCAGGTGAAGTTAAAAAGGTGACCAAAATGAAATCTGGATGTATACTCGTCGAATGTTTTAGACAACAACAATGCAAAAACCTTCTTTCTTTGGCTAACATTGGAAATATTCAAATCTCTGTTAATCCTCATAGAACATTAAATTCTTGCCAAGGAGTAATTCGAGACAGAGATCACGATCTAGCTGACTTATCTGAAGAAGAAATCTGTGAAGAATTACAACCCAAAATGTCTCTAAAGTCAAAAGATTTACCAAAAAACTTGAAAACAAAACTGTGAAACTCAATACATATCTTCTTACATTTGATCTCCCAAAACTACCTGAACATATTTACATCGGTCCTTACAGAATCAAGGTTGACAAATTTGTACCAAACCCTACCCGCTGTTTCAAATGTCAAAAGTTTGGACACGGTAGGAATTCCTGTAGGAATACTGAAAAATGTGTCAAATGTTCTGTAGAGGGCCACTCTAGTTTTGATTGTACAAATGATCCAAAATGTATAAACTGCGGCGGTGAACACATGGCTAATTCTAGAATCTGTGATGTCTACAAAACTGAACTCCAAATTCAAAAAGTTAAAGCAGAAAAAAATCTCAGTTATCAAGAAGCTCGCAAGTTGGTCTCTGTCCAGAATAACTCCTCGCAAAATACAACTTACGCAGAAAAAGTTAAAACCCCAACTAAAACAAGATCTTTCAAGACGCAGACTGAATTTA
The DNA here is from genome assembly GCA_028015205.1 of Mytilisepta virgata. Taxonomy (NCBI): domain Eukaryota; kingdom Metazoa; phylum Mollusca; class Bivalvia; order Mytilida; family Mytilidae; genus Mytilisepta; species Mytilisepta virgata. Next base: position 59,789,938 of record CM051515.1, on the reverse strand, counting down.
CTTGGCCAAACGGAAAAGAACTGCCAGTTCTTTTATCTGAGGGTAATTTCTCAGGAAAACCCACTCCATCAAAGCAGTCTACATCATCCAATTCTTCACAAACTTCAGAATCTTTTGCCAGAAATACCACAGGTCAAAACAAAGCACAGTCCAATAACCAAAAATCTCAACAGAAACAATCACCATCGTCTTCTCAAAAAACAACCCGTTCTTCGTCAGTTAGTAAAAATAAACAGTCTTCGAATCGACTCTCCTAGGCGGAGAAAAACAAATTGTATAAGTTCAGAGATCTCTGCTCCGTGTTTGACGAGGAAGCAGATGATGACTCTGAACAAATGGACACGACGTCAAATGAAAACTTAGAATCGATATGGGGTGATCCATTAGTTCCATCTGTGAACTCTACTCCCCAAGCCACTGACGTCCGTGCAGATAGTGGCCAAAACAGAAGTTCTTCCAAAGGGAGATCTAAGAACTTCTCCCCCATTCGCCCACCACATAAATGAATAATGTAATACAGTGGAATTGTCGAGGTTTGAAAATAAATTTAATTGAGTTATCTTTACTTATTCAAACATTTCTTCCTGTCGCCTTCTGTCTTCAAGAAACTCATTTAAAAGACAATGATAATGTAAATATTAAAAATTACTCTTTATATAGCACGAAGGTCTCAAAGGACGAAAGAGCTGCTGGAACCATTCATAGCGAAGTGCCCTTAAACACTGAATTACAGGCGGTTGCTGTCCGGCTTTCTCTTCAGAAGACAATAACATTATGTTCTGTTTATATTCCTCCAAATTCATCTTTAGAAATCAGCCAGTTGAAATCTTTAACGGATCAGCTGCCTGCCCCTTTTCTTCTTATGGGCGATTTTAATGCTCATAATCCTATTTGGGGCAGTAACTCCCAAAATGACAAAGGAAAAAAAATGGAAGATTTTTTAAGCCAGGAAGGTTTCTGTATATTTAATGATGGATCTAACACCTATCTCCATCCAGGAAATGGTTCTTACTCCGCTATCGATCTAACAATTTGCGACCCTTCTTTATTATTAGATTACTCATGGCGGGTCCATGATGACTTGTGTGGAAGTGATAACTTCCCAGTAATTTTGGAAAATCTCTTTCCTTCGCCATTTGAGAGAGTTGCTCGCTGGAAATTTGACAAAGCCAATTGGTCTTTGTTCGAGCAACTCTGTCGCGATGAACTTAGGACAGATTACTTCTGTAACGTTAGAAATCCAGTTCTTAATTTTACTGAAAAGTTAGTATCGATAGCTGAAAGAACCATTCCTAAAACCTCGACAAATCCAAAACAACCAAGCAAACCCTGGTTCGATGACGACTGTGAGGAAGCTAAGAAACACAGAAAAAAGGCCGAACGACGGTTCAACATGAATCCAACCTTTGACAATCTCAGTAATGTTCGTATATTCCGTGCTTAAGTACGTCGAACATTTAAACAAAAGAGGCGCAAGTCTTGGCAAAACTTCGTCTCTAAAATAAACTCCCATACACCAATGAATAAAGTTTGGAATTTCATCCAAAAAATAACGGAAAAAACAGAAAGACCAATCTCCACCATCTTAAAGATGGCCAGACTCTTCTCACATCCGAAAAGGACATCTCTAATAAACTTGCAGACACATTTTCAAAGCATTCTTCCACTCAAAATTACAGCCCGGAATTTCAACAAATTAAAAATCGCATTGAGAAAACTAACCTTAGTTTTAGATCTAAAAATACAGAAGACTACAACAGCCCTTTCTCTTTGGATGAACTCAAAAATTCTCTGTCAAAGGCCCACGACACAGCATGTGGCCCTGATGAAATTCATTATAAACTTCTGAAGCATCTTCCTGATATATCATTACACACACTTTTGGATTTACTAAATAACATTTGGGAAACTGGTGACTTGCCATCTATGTGGAAGCTGGCTACAGTTGTCCCTATTCCAAAACCTGGGAAGGATCATTTTGAACCGTCGAATTATCGACCAATTGCCCTCACAAGTTGCGTGTGTAAGACAATGGAACGGATGATCAACGACCGCCTTGTTTGGTTCTTAGAGACAAATGGTCTCCTGTCCAATGTACAGTGTGGGTTCCGACAGGGCAGAAGCACGTTAGATCATCTTGTTCGATTTGAGTCTTTTATACGTAACGGGTTTGCTAAGGGTGAACATGTGGTGTCGGTCTTTTTCGACCTTGAAAAAGCCTACGACACCACCTGGAAATATGGTATTTTAAGAGACTTAAACGATATGGGGTTGAAAGGTAGACTACCTACCTTTATTGACAATTTTTTGTCAGACAGGCAGTTCAGGGTTAAGGTTAATACAACTATGTCTGACCCTTTTGAACAGGAGATGGGTGTTCCCCAGGGAAGCATCCTCTCTGTTACTTTATTTAGCATTAAAATAAATAGTTTGGCCAAAACCCTACAAAAGAATGTTGAAGGCTCTCTTTATGTTGATGATTTTTTAATATGTTACAGAGCTAAAAATATGAACAATATTGAAAGACAATTACAATTGTCTTTAAATAAAATTGAAAAATGGGCTACGGAAAACGCTTTTAAATTCTCCAACTCTAAAACCGTATGTATGCATTTTTGTAATAAACGGAAATTGCATTTAGACCCCTAACTGACACTTAATAATTCTCCAATTAAAGTAGTCAAAGAAACCAAATTCCTTGGACTCCTGTTTGACAGTAAACTTACCTTTCTACCCCATATCAAAATGCTTAAAGCTAAATGCCTGAAAGCATTGGATATTTTAAAAGTTGTTTCCAGCACTGACTGGGGTGCTGATAAAACTATTTTATTGTCCCCCGCCGCAACGCGATGCGGGGGATATGGTAATGCCGGGCGTCCGTCTGTCCGTCCGTCCGTCCACCTTGTAAGCGCTCTAGCAAATTTTTTTCTTGACCGATTTGGATAATATTTATACAGTAGCTTTAACTCAATGATACCTCAAGGGAGTTCGAAGATGAGTCATGTCGAAATATTTTTTTAGGAGTTATGCCCCTTAATAACTTAGAAAATTGACAAAATTTTCATGTAAGCGCTCTAGCAAATTTATTTCTTGACCGATTTGGATAATATTTATACAGTAGCTTTAACTCAATGATACCTCAAGGGAGTTCGAAGGTGAGTCATGTCGAAATATTTTTGTAGGAGTTATGCCCCTTAATAACTTTGAAAATTGACAAAATGTTCATCTAAGTGTTCTAGAAAATTTATATTCTCCTTGCATTGGAATAATATTTATACACTTGGACCTAAAGGGAGGTTTTATACATAAACTCCTATCGAAACTTATAAAATTGAAAAATACTGTCTTTAAGAGTTTGTTAGGCGGAATACTTTTGATGTTCGAGCAAGTTTTCAAGATAGGTAACAACGCATTACTAGTACTGTTTTAGGTGAGTAATATTTTGTTCTTTTTTCTTTAGCATGATTTTCTTCTTTCCATGTTTTGCATGCATTGTTCAGTTATTTTCTTAACTCAGCATGTATTACTTTTCATAACTGTTGCCTTTATGTTACATTGTTGACATGTTACATGGCGTTCAGACCCAACCTCCACGATATACAGGCTAAATTTCTTTATGGATTAATTTTAATGGTGCTGTCATTGCAGTATTTATGTAAAATATTTTTGGCAGTGTTTCAATATACTTCAAACTTCTAAAATTTTCTTTCTTTAGCCTGTGTATATGGTGTTCGCCGGGCAACATGTATGAATATGCATATAGCTATGTCGTAAAAACATGCACCTAACCTTCTTATATTGCCGCAAGTCTACTTTAAAGTACAAAAAACTACTGATAACTATTAATATTTGTGTATTCATAAATGGCTGACTGGGTCATAATGATAGCATGATGTATATTGTAAATTTTATTGATTTTGACAATTATTTGACAAATTAAAACCACTTCCCAAATTCATTACTTGTGTAAATTTTAATTGATTTGTTTTTCCTTCATGCTATCATATATGTTGAATGTTTAATTTTGATGTGTAGGCCCAGCATTTAAATTAAATATTCATTGTGACATTATATTTAAACAACTCTCAGGGGGCTGGTTATTAGTAATTCCCACTTCCCACAAAACAGAGTTATCTACCTTTGTCTACCATTTGGATAGAATCTTTAAATAGCCTTTGCAAACAAAAAAAAATGAGGTTTTTAATTTCCTAAAAGTTTTATGTGTCCATTTATAGACACATTTTGAAGAAAATAATTAATTTAATGTATTTCCATTAAGCCTTTTGCTGAAATGGGAGATAGCTAAATGACAAAATTATGTCTGCAATTCCCACATGTGGGAAGAGGGAATAGTAGAGAAAATATTATGTGCATTCTTCAAATTATTTCTATTTACACACAAATTTTAAAATCAGTACTTGTTAAGTTGTAAAAAATAAAGCCATTTTAATTTACAGTCAATGGACAAAAGTGTTGACTGGTCAGAATTTTCCCTTACCTATATAAAAACACAATTTCTTGAACTTATGAAGACCTCATTTCCAATGGCAGCAGACCTAAAACATGACTTTCTTTAAATTAATTTTGAAATTTTTAAAAGACTTTATAGTTGAATCATGGTACAACTTTTGACTATATGCAGTAAATTGTGATGTAACATCACTGGCTTGTGGTTTAATGATTTGAATTTTATTGATTATTGGTCAGGAACAACCTAGAAGCAGGTCTCTTTGAAAAAGGAAAACAAAAACCAGGATATTATTATTTTTTTAATAAGAAGTAAACTTTCAACTTTGCAACAATATTGTCCATTGACTGGTTAGATGGTTTAACAAAAATGGATTTATGAACTTGAGACAGTGTCTAATATAGCACATCTTAAACACACAAGGTCCTTTATACTGGTACATACACACTATATGCACATGAGACAATATCCTACAATAAAACCATATGGCTGCTATGATTAAAAATAAATCATTATTAATATTTATGTAGATCATGGAAACTATCAAAAAAGAGGCCACTGAAATTCAGAAAAGTGGAATGCAATTAACCGGAATGCCGGAATGCTGTATAAAATAAAAATGTCTGGAATCAACGAGGAAAAAATGAGACGATGTAGCAATTTAACTGACGAAATGTCAATGAGAGCAAACACCATTATAAAAGAAGCCGAGAAACTTAACAAAAAACTTAAGGAAACTGAAAATGAGTCATCTGGATTGAGAAAAGAGCTAGCAACTACTAAGCGCAAATTATTTGAGGCAAAACAAGACGAAAAAAAAATTGAAGCAGCTAACAAAAAGCTCAAAGAAGATTTGAACAGTAGTCAAGAAATGTATCAGTTTTTCTTCGATGATAATGCTGATACTAATACTGCAACAGGAGATGAACCAAACGACAAAAAAGAAACTCCTGCTGACAGTGTTAACGAAGAAAAGACTGCATAAACATTACCAATAAAACAAAGATATAAACATTGTATTAGTTACATTAGTATAATTGTTATCTTAAGTTGTATTGCTCCAAGACTTGGACTTTAATGTATTAATTTCTACAATATGTATATGTACATGTATGTATTTTGTTCTGATATTACTAATAAAGTTTTTTTTTTTTAGGAATTGAAGGTTCAGTCATGTGTGTACAGATGTAAAAGATAAAAAAGGAAAGAGGAATTACATGCGGTATGTGTTATAGTAATAAAGGTTATTTAGAAGGAATTTATTGATGTGTAAACTCGGCCAACTCACTCACAAACTGAATAAATTCTGAAGGACTTTATGTTAAGTTTGTGAGTGAAAGGCCGAGTTTACACATCAATAGATTCCTCATAGATAACCTTTATTACTTATAATTCCAATTTCTTGCAAAGAAAATACAATTATTTGACTGAAAAAGCTTCATTTATTATGAACTATTTTTGATCGTAGGTATTCATGCGCATGACATCAGAAAATAGAGTTTATCAATGTGTAAACTTTTGACCGGAAGTGAGTATCGACCAATGAAATTGTCAGATTTAGTCATGTGAAAACAATATTGGAATTATTCCAATATAATTGTAGATAAGATAATAAATATCCCAATTTTATGCTTGGTAACTTTTTAACCTTTTTCTTTGTCTTGAACTCATACTAAGTTCAATTGCTATTTTGCTCTTTTTGAGATTTCATGCTGCATATTTCCATCTTACTCAACTACCCTTGAGAAAGTCTCATCCCTCTTTGCTGCCAAGGTAGTGTATGAATTATTTCACTGACATTACCATTGCAAAACATTGATAAACAAATTCCCCTTAGTTTTCTTTACTCCATCTCCACCTCAACATAAACACTTGTAACCAATATTTTGTTGTGCTGACACAGGACTATACCTTAAGTTGATATATATTTGAAATCATAAAAACATAATATTTATCTATGAATTATCAGTTATGTAATTATTTAAAGTCTGGAATAAAAATGTGACAAAATTATTTTCAACCTAATTAATAGTGATTGTAATTTTAGTAGTAATTAGGCCACTCCAAATTAATTTCTAGTTCGTCAGACAGATTGGTGGGAAAAATGGCAGCGAGCGAGCAAAATTATTTTATTTTGTTTTTTTCCCCCTGATATTTTTCCCCTGATTTAAGACATGATGAATCCGACGAACGAGGTTTTCATTTGGAGTGGCCTAACAGTTGTTTTTTACATTGGAATATTTCCTTAAATTGCATCATTTTGTAAGTTTGATGACACCGAATGAGAAACAAAATGACAATGCTAAAGTGAACATAGACTTTGTTCTATTTATATACTTATATACAGTGAAATGAATATCACTTTTTATATTTTCTTTTAAAGGAAATACCATGCCACCTCTTAAAAAAAATAGCCAGGATCAAAGAAAAGCCCAGTCTAAACAAATAAATGCCAAGAAACGGTCATTAAATAAGGATACATCTGACTCAAATGCAGCAAATGTGCCAAAAAAGAAATCCAAACAGACCACTGAAACAAATATTACAACTAAGAAAGCTGAATTGGCCACTCTACCAGGAGAGAAACAAAAAAACATGGTTGACACAAGTATAGCAACTCCGCCACTGGTTAAAAAACAGAAAATGATCCCTGTTAATGAAACTCCGCCAGCAAAGCAACCAAATAATGTAACTCATTCACCAATAGCACCACCTACATCTTTATTAGCAGAAACTTCTTCATCAATTATTAGATATTTTGAGGATCAGTGTCAAAAACAAAAAAGACAAAAAATTCTTCAAAAAGTTCAAAAGATTAAAAGTAAATCCTATGGTGCTAAAAGAAAACAAAAAAGCCGCCTTGCTAGAACTGCTCAACAAATATTAATAGACAATGTTAAAGATAGTGCAAGGAAAACTAAATCTAGGTCGGAAAGAACACCGGATGAGAAACAAAATGACAATGCTAAAGATAGTGCAAGAAAAACTAAATCTAGGTTGGAAAGAACACCGAATGAGAAACAAAATGACAATGCTAAAGATAGTGCAAGGAAAACTAAATCTAGGTTGGAAAGAACATCGAGTGAGAAACAAAATGACAATGCTAAAGATCGTGCAAGGAAAACTAAATCTAAAATACAGATGACAATAGAACAAAAACAAATTAAAAATAGAGACAATTCCAAACGAATGCAACAAACAAGATCGGAACGGACACCAGATGTAAAACTAAATGATAAAGAAAAAGATAGTGCAAGGAAAACTATATCTAGGTCGGAAAGAACACCGGATGAGAAACAAAATGACAATGCTAAAGATAGTGCAAGAAAAACTAAATCTAGGTTGGAAAGAACACCGAATGAGAAACAAAATGAAAATGCTAAAGATAGTGCAAGGAAAACTAAATCTAGGTTGGAAAGAACATCGAGTGAGAAACAAAATGACAATGCTAAAGATCGTGCAAGGAAAACTAAATCTAAAATACAGATGACAATAGAACAAAAACAAATTAAAAAGAGAGACAATTCCAAACGAATGCAACAAACAAGATCGGAACGGACACCAGATGTAAAACTAAATTATAAAGAAAAAGATAGTGCAAGGAAAACTAAATGTAGGTTAGAAAGAACACCAAATGAGAAACAAAATGACAATGCTAAAGATAGTGCAAGGAAAACTAAATCTAGGTTGGAAAGAACATCGAGTGAGAAACAAAATGACAATGCTAAAGATAGTGCAAGGAAAACTAAATCTAGGTTGGAAAGAACATCGAGTGAGAAACAAAATGACAATGCTAAAGATCGTGCAAGGAAAACTAAATCTAAAATACAGATGACAATAGAACAAAAACAAATTAAAAAGAGAGGCAATTCCAAACGAATGCAACAAACAAGATCGGAACGGACACCAGATGTAAAACTAAATTATAAAGAAAAAGATAGTGCAAGGAAAACTAAATGTAGGTTAGAAAGAACACCAAATGAGAAACAAAATGACAATGCTAAAGATAGTGCAAGGAAAACTAAATCTAGGTTGGAAAGAACATCGAGTGAGAAACAAAATGACAATGCTAAAGATAGTGCAAGGAAAACTAAATCTAGGTTGGAAAGAACAACGAGTGAGAAACAAAATGACAATGCTAAAGATCGTGCAAGGAAAACTAAATCTAAAATACAGATGACAATAGAACAAAAACAAATTAAAAAGAGAGACAATTCCAAACGAATGCAACAAACAAGATCGGAACGGACACCAGATGTAAAACTAAATGATAAAGAAAAAGATAGTGCAAGGAAAACTAAATGTAGGTTAGAAAGAACACCGAATGAGAAACAAAATGACAATGCTAAAGATAGTGCAAGGAAAACTAAATCTAGGTTGGAAAGAACATCGAGTGAGAAACAAAATGACAATGCTAAAAATAGTGCAAGGAAAAAAAGATCAAGAACAATTAGAACATTTCAGGAGAGGATAAGAGACAAAATAAAAGATAGTCACAGAAAAAAGAAGAGTAGATTACACAGAGATCAACAGTTAAAAGATATTATGTGTAATTTTATGAAAGCTATAAAAAAGGGACCAACATACATTTGCACTTGCTGTTGTAGATTGTTATACCGTAGAAGTGTCATTGCCGTTGATAAAGGCAAATATACGAAGATGAATTCAGATTTACATAAATACTTTACAGGAGAGAAATGGATTTGCAATACATGTCACCAAAAACTCAGAAAAGGCAAAGTTCCATCTCAAGCTCAAGTAAACAACCTCCAGTTAAAAGAAATCCCACCTGAACTTGGAAATTTATATCCATTAGAACTTCAATTAATAGCGAAAGTTATACCCTTTATGAAAATCGTTGCTATGCCAAGGGGAGCACAACATGGAATAAGAGGTCAAGTTGTGCTTGTGCCAGCAGACCTTGATAAAGTCACCACATCTTTACCTAGACCAACATCTCATAGTCAGATAATATCATTGGCTTTAAAACGTAGGTTATCTGATAAAAATCATGTTCATATGCAGTATATTAGACCACAATATGTAAATGCTGCACTTCAGTTTTTAAAGGAAAATCACATGAGTTATTCAGATGTTTCAGTAAGTTCCAATTGGCACCAAACAAGTAAGGAAGAAGACTCTGATTTCTGGAATGCAGCAACTGGAACAGCAGATACTCGAAATGATTCAGATAATGATAAAGACATTTCTGATGATTCATTAACAGATAGTGATGATGAACTTGAAAATCAGAATCCAGTTGACTTTAATGAAAATCTTCAGAATGAAAGGACAGTAAATGTAGATACATGCATATATCCTGTTGATGGTCCAGATGTTCATACCAATCAAATCTTGCAAATCGCTCCTGGTGAAGGGAAAACACCAATCTCTAGAAGAGAGTCTCAGTGGGAACAGATGGCGTTTCCCAAGTTATTTCCTGATGGGAAAAATACATACAACACAACTTCTAAACGCCAGGTAAAATTGACACCTAGCAAATATGTAAATGCTCGCCTCTTAAATAAAGATCACAGATTTGCAGAAAGTCCAGAATACACCTTTATGGCATTAGATTGGTTGGAGAGAGAAATGATTAAACAGAGTATCTCTATAACTACTAGGAAATCTTTTCAAGAAGACATTACAGTTGGGCAGTTAAAGAATCCACAACATATCTCAAAAATGTTGACAGAAAACCAAATATTTGCAACATTCAAAAATATTCGAGGAACACCACAATATTTCAAACAAATTCACCTAGACATGCTCGCAAAATTAAGACAATATGGTCCATATACATTTTTTATAACTGGCTCTGCCGCAGAGTTCCACTGGCCAGAAGTTATATCTGTCATTAGTAAACAATATGGAGAATCCTTCACGGAAGATCAAATAAACAGTATGACATGGGAAACAAAGCGCATGTGGTTACAACGAAATCCTGTAACAGCAGCTAGGCATATTGACTATATTTTTGAACAACTGTGGGACAAAGTAATTTTGAGTGGTGCACATCCAGTTGGTCAGATACTGAATTATGATTTAAGAAAAGAAATGCAAGGACGTGGGACTGCACACTTTCACTCTGCAATTCATGTTAAGGGAGCACCAAGACTTGATGTAGACACAGATCAGGCATTCACTGCTTTTGCTGATAAATATATTAAATGTCAAGTACCAGACAAAGACAATGATAAAGAGCTATATGACCTAGTAATGGGACGTCAGTGTCATCATCACACAAGAACTTGTAAGAAGAGAAAAGGAGTTTCCTGTAGATTCCATTATCCACGTCCTCCAAGTCCACATACAGGTAATTCTTAAATTCATTCTCAATTGTACACTATTGTTTACTTATATTGTAACAGATTAACTGTACATTTGATAAAATCCAAATAAACATGAGATAAGTGTTATCAATGAGGAACCAGAGTGAGTTATCTTTTCATAACCAATGTAGGTAAGGGACATAATAAATTTGTCCCCCTTTTAGCCTGAGGACAAAAGGGAGATAATTTAATTATCTCCCTTACCTACATTGGTTAGGAAAAGATAACTCACTCTGGTTCCTCATTGAAACTTACTATACATCATTATATGAAATTGAATAGAAAAGATAGCAGGAAACGTCAACAATGACAGATCACAAATTCATCAAGCAACCCCATAACAAAAACCAAGCACAAAAGACAGACATAAAAAACAATAGGGACTCGGGATAGCCGAAACATACTAAACTTTGTTTTAAAAACAAAACAAATGAAACAATTAAAATTTGAAGACAAATATATCTACACAACTATTTATTTCAGTTTCTCCTTATCTGTAGTATTTGTACTTTGTATATGCACATCCACAGTACAATACTATTAATTACATTAACATTTTAAACACACACCTGTTCACTACTATGTTAAGTTCAGTTATCATCTATATTTGACAAGAGAAAGTTGCTCAAATATTCTGAAACCATCAACACATTAAATGCATGTATACATATGCATTAATTTATCACCTTACAATCTCACAACTAGCAGATTTGTTTGTGTGTGTTTTTAAATGAATTTTTTTATTACTTTATAGCTTATTGTATACTTTTTTGCAGTTCTTGCTAGAGTTCCAGAAACTGAAGATGCAGCTAATTTAAAGAAGACATCAGCTAATATCCAGGGCAAAATGTTTGATGCACTGAAATCTGTAGGTCCAGAATCTAACTCTTCCTACAATGAAAGCTGGAATATCTGATGAATTATACCAAGCAGCATTACTTATTGCTTTTCGTCGCACTCATATCATTATGAAAAGATCACCTGCTGATATATTCATCAACAACTATAATCCTGTCATTCTTAAATGTTTAAGGTAATACTTCAAAGGACTAAAATTGAAAAAAAAAACATATTTTAGATGTACATGCAACATGGCAAAATAATTTACATTTTAAACAAAACAATGAACACATTTATGGCAATGTTATATCATAAGGGCTATTCCAGAAATAAATATATGGGAGGGTTAGAAGCCAACCACCCATATAATTTTAAATCAAAATCAAAGTGTATCTTATTATAAACTTTGCTCTTACACCCATTACCCATGTATTAAGTATTAAAAGTGCCTTCCAACACTCTCACACATTTATTGATGGAATAGCCCTAACTTTAAACTGATCTTAAGAAAAACCAACACTTTTATATTGCAATTTAAAAACCTACGAGGAAAAACTGCTGCAAAAGTCAGTTGTATACCTATTCATAAATGGCGGTTAAAATAGTTCAAAATCTGTTCTTTCACATCAATTGCTATACAGAATACTTTATTTATATTCCAATTGCTATAAATTCTGAGAAAGTTCAGCAAATAGTTATTTCAGCTAGAATGAGGGTAGATCACACAAAAACAAAGAACACAAAGAAATCAATTATTGAATATAAATAACATTGCAACAAAAATAAAGCATTAATATGATCATTACCTAAAAAGGAGTGTCATCTAGTTTTATGGTAGAGTAAACATGTGCTACTCTGTGATGCTGCTTATCATCTTTATTTGCAAAATTACACCTATATGGGTCAACCAAATGCAATACAAAACAAACAACATATTTACAATGCATTATGTAATATAAGACAATGTAGATGATCTAGTAAATAGGAACTTTGACTATCATAGGCCAAAGTTCCAAAGTTCATACTGTGATATATATGTATTTGAAGTGTATTTTAACCAATAAATGTTAACACATGTAATATTTCATTTTTTCCCCCAGGTCTAACATGGATATTCAGATAATAACATCAATATGGGCTTGTATTGCCTACATTACATCTTACATATGTAAGCCTGAAAAAACCATGTCCGAACTCATGCAAAAGGCCAGTAAAGAATCTCAAGAACAAGGTGTAGCAGATCGCTTATACCATATTGGTAATCAACTCAGGAAAGGCAGAGAAGTTTCACATCATGAAGCTATCATGAGATGTTTATCGATTCCTTTTCGGCGATCAAATGTACCTGTTACATTCATTGCAACTGACATCAAGGAAAATAGAACTCGCTTGTTGAAAAAGAAAGCTCTCCTTGATAATATGAATGATAATGACTCAGACATTTATGTTTCAAGTATTCATGATAAATACACTGCCCGTCCAAATAGTCTTGAACACCTTTCATTTGCAGACTTTGTGGCAAATTACAGAACCTCTTCATCTACATCTGACTGTCATTATCAAGATAAAGACCAACTGGAAATTGATGAGGACATTTCAGAAAACTTTATTAAACTGAAAGATGGTAGAGGGAAAATGTTCAAAAGAAAAAACCCTCAAGTGATAAGATACCATTATGTTTCCAAAGAAAAGGATGAAGAAGCATCCTATCACAGATTGCTTTTGCTCTACAACCCTTGGAGATCTGAAGACAAACTCAAAACACATGCTTCTTACAAACTTTCTTTTAAACACATTGAAGCTGAGCTTATACCAAAAATACAGTTGTTTGAACCATACCATGAAGATGTTGAATCTGCATTAGACAATTTTGATCCAGATGATTTGTCACCTGAGGTGTGGGAACAGTTTATGGCTCAAATAGAGCAAGAGAAGGAACACGCTGTACAAGATGATCCAAACTATGCTTATCTAGACCCTGAAAGTTTACCGAAAGAAGCACAGAACCAACGTCTTCACAAACCAAAAAACAAAAACTTCTCTTTAACAACTACTTATCAAATGCCAGACGATGAGTTTTATAAGATAGTTCAGTCCTTAAATGAAAAACAGAGACACCTTTTTGACTTTGCATTCAGTTGGGCAACAGATACAAGACTAGGCAATACAACAGAAGCGTTTTATATTTTCTTAAGTGGTGGAGGAGGTGTTGGAAAATCTCACCTTATTAATGCAATTTATCAAGGTGTTACAAGGGCATTACGCAGTCCTTCACAAAATCCAGAACAACCAACAGTTTTACTTACAGCTTCAACCGGAAAAGCAGCAGTTAACATAAATGAAACCACTCTTCATTCTGCATTCCATCTTCCCATCAAAGATAAAACAAACACATTTGAATACAGAAAGCCAGGAGCAGAGGTACTGAATACACTTAGAGCTCATTATTCTAACGTGAAACTCATAATTGCTGATGAAATTTCTATGTTTGGTGCAAAAAGTTTACTCCACCTACATCTAACACTTCAACATATATTTCAGGAATTTGAAAAACCATTTGCTGGAATTTCAATTTTAGCAGTTGGTGACCTTCTACAACTCAACCCAGTAGGTGATTTGCCCGTTTTCAAAAATCCATCGTCTGGATATGGTGCACTAGCTGGATCATTATGGAGACAATTATTTAAACTCCATGAACTTATAGATATTGTAAGGCAGAAGGGTGATCCCATATATGCTCACATATTATCTCGTGTACGGACAGAGACTACAACTGAGCAGGATATTGAGCTTCTAAAAGAACTAGAAAATACTTCCACAGAAAAGTTTCCGGATGACACGATCAACTTATTCCTAACAAACAAACAAGTCTCAGCTTACAATGAACAACAAATGAATCTTCTATCTGACAATGTCACCATTAAAGCGAATGATTCAAAACGTGAAACTCACACAAATACTGTGCCAATTACAATTAATGAGGACAATATCTACAAAACAGGTGGACTACCATCAACTCTTACTGTTTCTAAGAATGCCAAAGCTATGATAACGAAAAACATCGACATTACTGACAAACTAGTAAATGGAACTATTGGAGTAATTGAAGATATATCTATCACTGAAAACTGTCCTACTAAAGGTATCATTTACATGAAATTTTCAAACAATGATGTAGGCAGAGAGGCAAAGAAAAATAGCCCACCACATCTTCAGCACTGTGTTCCAATCAGGGCAATCACTGTCAGCTTTCTACTTACATCAAACTGTCCTGTTCAAGTAGAAAGAACTATGTATCCTTTGGTTCCAGCTTTTGCTATGACAGCACATAAATCACAAGGTAGTACTTATGATTATATTGTTGGTGATCTCACGTTACCTTCATCTATGAAAACTGTAATGCCAGGACAAACGTATACCGTATTAAGTAGGGCTACAAGCAGATCAGGATTAAAATTGGTTAACTTTTCTGCTGACAAAATAAAAGTTAATCAGTCAGCATTGAATGAGATGGAAAGGATGAGAGAATGCCGTATTTTTGATTGGAAACATCCTTTAAATCAACTTTGTCAAGACAAAACTTTACACATTGGATATCTCAATATACGTACTCTTAACTTGCATGCACTAGATTTGAAAGCACATAGTGTTTTGCATAATTTATCTGCTATCTGCCTTACAGAGACACATTTAAGAGTGTTTAAAAAAGGCCACAACATTGAAGGATACAACCTCATCACCAAGGAAACTAAACATGGACTTGCTATTTACACCAAGCATGAATCAAAGGAAAGTACTATAGATATATCTGATGAACTACAAATGATGACTAGATTAATTGACCTTCCAAACGCTACAGTTTTTCTTGCAGTCATATACAGACCTCCAAATATGCCAAAACAACTGTTTTTTACGTTGATCATTAATGTCTTGGAAAAAGTTCATAAGGAATATTTAGTTGTAATAGGTGGTGATTTTAACATGTCTTTCGAAGATGTAGTTGTAAAGAAATTGTGTGAACAGTTTAATCTAATCAGTGTCATACAACAGCCTACTCATTATCACGGAAACAACTTAGATATCATCCTGACATCAACTAACTGTGGACAAGTAAATTCTGGAGTATTTCCTCTATCATACACAGATCATTTCATTACATGGGTTTCAATATTTTAATTATATAAAGTAAGTTGTTGCATGAAATATTCAAAGCATTTCTGTTTATTGAAAAGGAGTAAATGTACATTTGTATAAATTCTCAATACACATGGTAAAATAAGATTTCAACACTATAGCCATATTGTATAAATATCTTCATACCACTCATTAACTTGTAAAAAACTTTAGCAATAACCACAAATTGTTTGTCCTTCTATTCTCTCTCTTTGAGAAAATTTTGTTATGTTTCACTTGTCCAAGGGTTTCTGATGCTCTAGCGGCGGGGGACTTCGGAACGCTGTTCGATTATTAAATTTATATCGATCTTTAGTTAGACCAAAGCTTGATTATGGTTCCATTGTGTATGGATCTGCTCGCAAATCCTACATACAAATTTTAGATACTGTTCACCACCAAGGCCTACGTTTGGCCTTGGGGGCATTCAGAATTTCTCCTGTGGAGTTTGTATGTAGAGGCGAACGAGCCGTCTCTTTATAATCGTCGGATAAAACTTGGTTTACAATACTTAACCAAGCTAAAAGGATATCCTACAAATCCTGCCTACGACTGTGTTTTCAATCCTCTCTATGAGGATATATTTGAACAACATGAAAATAAAATTCCTCCGTTTGGTATCCGGATGAAACCACATATTTCTGGTTCTAACATCAACCTTGATAAAATTGCCCCCATTAATATACCTGAATCACCACCTTGGCTTATACCCAAACCTATGTTTATTTTTGACCTTAGAAAACATAAAAAGTCCGAAACAAACCCTATTCTTATTCAACAAGTTTGCTGAAATAAAATCTAAGTTTGAATTTCATGATTCTATTTATATTGATGGGTCGAAGGACGGGGACAAAGTGGCTGCCGCTGCTCTCTATGGACAGCAAGCAGCAACTCTCCGTCTTCCATCCTCCAGTTCCATTTTTACTGCTGAAGCCAGAGCCATAATTCTTGCTTTAAAGTTTGCTAGAACACTTAAATTTAGAAAACTTAAATTTCTTATTTGTTCAGATTCACTTTCATGTTTAATGGCTATAGATGGTCAGAAATATAAAAACCCTTTAATTGCCCATATTATTGAATTTTATAAAAGACTTGTCCAAATGGGAAAAGAAATCATTTTTCTCTGGGTACCAAGTCATATTGGTATAAAGGGAAACACAGTCGTAGATAGAATAGCAAAGGATGCTTTAGATGACCCCATAACTAATATGTCAGTGCCTTATTCTGATTTTAAACCTTTAATATACAAATATGTTTTACGTCTGTGGCAGTCCCGGTGGGTTCTGCTTACAGACAATAAATTACATTCTATAGAGCCAACTGTTGGCAAGAATGTTTGTTTCTTCGGTAAAAGCCGAAGAGACCAAGTTGTTTTAACTAGATGTCGCATTGGCCACACAAGGACGACTCATTCTTTTATTTTAGAGAAGGAGCCGCCTCCTGAATGTATACCTTGCCAATGTCGACATAGTATTCAGCATCTTTTAATTGACTGTAGATAAATCCGACATCATTAGTCGGTTCTATACAGTCAATAATATGAAGGATCTATTTACAATGGTCGCTGGCGACCAGATTTTAAAATATATGAAGGACGTTGGACTATATTCGAGAATATAGTCTATGACTGTTTCTCGAGTATGGTCGTAACCGAATAATTGTTTACTGCTGTCACAAAAGCTTCTTAACCAGGGTTTTATCAGGGATAAGTTGATGTCATCACTTAAGAAATTTTACGGTCGTCATCACGAATTGATTGACCATTACAGTGTTCCAATATCTAAGATGATGTTGGACCTGTTCCCACTGTCGTAACCTTTCATGTGCCTCCTACGATTTGTGACTTCCACCGGATTGACTTTGTTGAACTTCACGACGGGTGCCGTATACGGAGCAGGAACTGCTTACCCTTCAGGAGCACCTGGGTTCACTCCTGGTTTTATAGGAGTTCGTGTTGTTCATTGATTTTAGTTTTCTGTGTTTATTTGTTGTGCTTGTGGTTGTTCGTTTGTCTTCCCGGGTTTGTCTGTCCAATGGATTACGTTTTATTGATTGCTTCTTAGGTATATTTGTCCTTTTTTTTTTTTTTTACCCAATTCCGTTATATGATTGTTATTTTATGAATATGTGATAGCTTATCTGTGATATTGTTTGTTTTGTTTTGAAAATATTACCTGTGATAGTGTCATTGTATTTTTGTTTAACAAGTTTGTGATACTTATTTTACTGTTTACACCTGTCTTTTATTTGTAAATAGTCAACCCACTTTATACACTATTTGTTTTAATACAATCGTATTCTAATCAGTTTTCGCCGTGGTATGGCTGCAAGATTGCCCTTACGGCGTAAAACAATCAATCAAACAAAACTTTGATCGTGACAACCGGCCTTAAGCTATAATTTATTAATCCTAAACGGTCGAACTAAAAACAATTATGAATCAATACATGCAGCTTTAAGTGAACTTTCCCATGAACCTAATCTTACTATTGAAAACGTGTAGACAAGATTAATCAAATCTAATGGTTTCCGACTTTATCTACAGTTAATTACATTTCCACATGTCAGAATCAATGTATTTGTTTACAGATCGTAAAGTCATAATGTTCAATTATCACATGGAGATTTCTAAAAAAAAAAAGACAGAAAAAAAACAAAAACAAAAAACTAATGTACACACAAACCAAACGATAAAATGAACACAAATTAAAAAATACATATACATTCGATGTATACACTTTCCTAAGAGAAGGTGAGCACCTCAAAGAAACATTCACCAATCTAATAACATCTCAGGTTTCCATTATAAACTAATAATCAAAGCAAAGCATTACATTTAGACGGACATGTCATTTTGTGCAGTTTCTACTATCTTAGCATCAGTGCTGATGTACCTATAAGAATTGGAATTCCAACGACCTAGAGCAGCTGCAGACGTAGCGGATCCAATTCTAAAAGAATGACCACCATATTGAGAATCGTTTAAATTAGGGAACTTCAACACTTCTCTGAGATAAAAAATAAAAGTGTCTCTAGACAAAGGCTGACATTCATGTTCTTGCTCTACAAACAGTGGGGAAGAAAATTTCGCCCCTGACTCTCTCAGTAACCGAAGAAAGTTGAACATGGTCTGGACCAGAAAAAGAATGTTCTTCTCAAAAATCTTAATATCTGTTCCACGGTGAAATGGATCACACAATTAAATGTAATGAAAACCATTGTGTAGATGGGTCTACCAATATATCATTTATATTGACACAAGAGTCTGAACTTCCTTTAATTGTAAATTCTCTGCATCTTAGAAAACCATAAAAAAGCAAGTTTAAAAGCACAAGAAAGCATACAATGTATAAAGGGTGAAAAAAATCCTTTTTGTAATAAAGTACATATTTGTTTTAAAATAGAAGCAGTGATAGGTAACCTCTGTCTAATTTGATGCATTTGCACTTTCTTTACTCCTCTCAAAATATAGTTTAAGCGATCTGCTCCTTTTAGGGCATTAACCTACCAACGCGTAAACAAAAATAACGTACACCTGATAAATATAACTTGATAGTGTCATGTTTTACATATAACAATTCTTACAATAAGTAACAAAAAATAACAAATGATCCTCAGGAAATTGAGGAAAAAATTTTGTTACAATCATCTAAAAGTCTAAAAACTTATAACAACACTTATTTCCTGTTGGTTCTGTTTACTAAACTCTCTGTGTTAGCTACATCTTTCATGTTGCTTCTGATGACTAAACTCTCTGAGTTAGCTATATCTGAATCAATCCTTGTGTCAACCAAGCTCTCTTTGTTATCTATATCTTTATTTTTTATCTTGGATCTGCAATAAAAATGTTTAATTAGTCAGACAACTTATATACAAGTTACAGACAACAATTCACCGTGTAAACTGAAGATTTACCCAGCCCATTTTTTTTATAAACTGGGTTTTCAGGACTTTTGTTTGGAAAAAACAAAACAAATGGTGCATATCTACAGCTAACTAGCAAGCTACATACCAAACTTGACTGAATTCCCATGAAGACTGTAGGAAAAATTGCAGATAGAATTTTTACACACACATTTAGGCCCTTTGACTCCACCCCCTTTTCCAAATAAAAACCAGGGATGCTGCTGTAAATTTTTTATATGTATGCACAGAATCCTCAAATTTCCAAATTATATCTATACGTATATGTATAATCATCATAAAAAGTTATCTTGACAGGAACTGTGTTATAACACCCAAACCATGAAAATTTGTAATTTTAGACCCTCTTTTTTGTTCATTTTTCTTTTGGAATGGGAGTCAGCTATCCCATTTCTTTAGTGGTAAAACAGCATACCAAAATTTCAACACAGTTTTGACTACTAAAACTTAGCTACATCTTTATCATTGCTTCTGTTGACTAAACTCTCTGTGTTAGCTACATCTTTCATGTTGCTTCTGATGACTAAACTCTCTGAGTTAACTATATCTGAATCAATCCTTGTGTCAACCAAGCTCTCTTTGTTATCTATATCTTTATTTTTTTTATCTTGGATCTGCAATAAAAATGTTTAATTAGTCAGACAACTTATATACAAGTTACAGACAACAATTCACCATGTTAACCGAAGATTAACACAGCCTATTTTTTTATAAACTGAGTTTTCAGGATTTTTGTTGTTGTTGGAAAAAACAAAACAAATGGTGCATATCTACAGCTATCTAGCAAGCTACAGACCAAACTTGACTGAATTCCCATGAAGACTTTAGGAAAAATTGCAGATAAAATTTTTACACACACACATTTAGGCCCTTTGACCCCACCCCCTTTTTTAAAATAAAAACCAGGGATACTGCTGTAATTTTTTTTATATGTATGCACAGAATCCTCAAATTTCCAAATTATATCTATACTTGTATATATAATCATCATAAAAAGTTATCTTGACAGGAACTGTGTTATAACACCCAAACCATGAAAATTTGTAATTTTAGACCCTTTTTTGTTCATTTTTCTTTTGGAATGGGAACCAGCTATACCATTTCTTCAGTGGTAAAACAGCATACCAAAATTTCAAGACAGTTTTGACTACTAAAACATGTCTTCAGACAACAACCCCATAACAATATTTTTAAACACAGTAAAATTTTCTGCTGCTGCGCTGCAGTCAGATAAAACATGAGGCTCTCAAGAACTTGAATCCTTCACCTGTAATATTTTGCATTGATCTTTCATCAATTAAAAAAAAATAAAAATGTCTTCTTTGACTGTCCATGGCGTCAAAACACTCAATTCATGAGATGTGTTTGATTGATTTTAGTTTCTGATGCATGATTTTTTTTTTTTATTTTTAATTATTTTTGGCTTTTAACTAGCTTTTAGTAACTGTGAGTACTCTCAGATGAAAGTGTTATCTCCTGCTGCCACGATGTGCGTGCGCAGCCCGGCTAGCCTATCCCAAAGATAAAATGCATGTTCCCAAGTGCATTCCTTCATTCTCCTACTGGAGAGCGTCCAGTGAAGAGAACAAGGATAAATGAAAGTAGGGAACCAGAACCAAGATCAAAGAAAAAAACCAAGTGATTAACAGGAGTTATCTCTCTTTTGATGTGAATTTTAAGTCATTAACATCTGATGCTGAAGGTTGTATTGTAACCTGTAGAAGTTAAATAATTTTAATATTTGATGGATTGCTGTCTCAATGACAACAAGGTATAATTGAAACTGGATGCAGTTTCGAATGTCTCCCAAACGAAGCTCTTTAGGGTATTTTTGGAATTCCTAGTGTTTGAAATACTGGGCAAGTGTACAAAGAGATTGAGTATATGCAAAATGTTTGATATATGGTATTCAATATCTGTAGTTTTATATGTTGTAATCGGTATTAACATGATTAACAGATGTTTTATCAAAATATTTTATTATTGAAGGTGCAATGGCCTCCACCTCCCCTTTAGCCATGCCTTTCCACTCAACATATATAAATAAAAAATATACAGTAAACATTCACTTATCAAGATTTTAGCAAAAATTACAGATTTTGACAAAAACCATATGAACATTAAAGTATGTATATATATAAACATATGTGTATGTATGTATAATTCATGATAAAATGCCTGTTAAAATATTTGAAAAACAAACATATAATCTACTTTGATGAATAAATGGTCAAAAACAAGCCAGGAAGTTATGAAAAATCAGTCTGCTATTTAGAAAGTAAATTAAAGTTATTGTATATATGGTTATAGGGTGGGGATCTCAATGGTTTTCAGAATATTTAGTATTTTATCATTTGAGGGGGTGGGGCATGACCCCCCCTCAGACCACCTATGGTACCAAATGATTTGTCTTATCATAAGGAGTAATAATATATATGGTTATAGGGTGGGGATCACAATGGTTTTCAAAATATTAAGTATTTTGTTATTTGAGGGGGTGAGGCATGACCCCCCCTAAGACAACGAAATGGAGGGTATAACATAATACCTCGCCACTTCATGTGGCGGGGTATAAAAACTTAAATATCCAAGGTAACAGGTAGTATTTCCAAGTTAAGATCACAAATGATCAAGTTATATCACTTTTCCCATAGACTTCTATAGTAAAATTTTGCAAAACCCCACCCCCTTTTGAGACCCCCAAAATATGTTCCCTCCCACAGATTGAAATTTTTTTTTTCGGGAGGCGCATCTAGGAATATGGGCCTAGCAAGTCGTATGATATCAAGCGATTCCGTCTATTGGTTTATGAGAAACGGTGCACACAAGTGTTCGAAAAAACGCGCCCGGAAAGAAGAAAAATAATAATAATAATAAGAAGAAAACGAATAATAATAATAATAATAAGAATAATAAGAACTGAGCAAAAACAACATGTCTCCAAACTTCGTTTGGGAGACATAATTATACCAGATCTCGATTTTTTATATATATACTACGTAATCACCTTTGGTTTCTATAAAGAAAATTTCCGGTCAATTTAAGTATTAATGGAAGTTAAAACTGAAACATATGATAGAAATCATTATTATTTAATGACACATTTTTACAATCTTCATCTGTTGGTCATCATGTTTTGCATCTGTTGGTCATCGTCTTTGTCTTATCTGTTGGTCATCATGTTTTGTCTTGTCTGATGGCAGTCCTCATTCTTTCTGAAAATAGACAAGATAAGGTAAGTACTGTATATTGGATAAATTACTATATGTACACAATAAGTATATAAATAGTGCATAAACCGAAATAAGTCATAGGCGTGGGAGGGGGGAACACTTTCATATCTTGTTTCGGTTATTCATAAAATTATGATTCCATTGCGCACACTTCGTGTGCTTATGAAATCTTCAATTCCATATCATAACCTCAACAAGATACTCAAGTGTTAGTTCAAAGCTTACCTGGTGAAAACTGCTTGTTGATAAGCAATGGAATCTATAGGCCTGAAATAAAATTTCATGAAAGTAGATTCAATTGTCCAGTTAGCTTGATCAATAATTTCTTGGTAGATAAGCCTACTCTTTTTGCTTTGGATGTAGATGCTAGACGAGTAGAATGGCCGGTAAAAACCCCTGAAATACCAAATTTTTTTAAGGTTTCTTTCAACCATCTAGCTACTGATGAAGTAGTTATTGGATGATGTGGTTTTACCATACTAAGAATTAATCAAGATCGATCAATTTTATCATCGATTTCTCTCCATCTCTTTGTCCTTTTAATGTACTTTCGTAATTCAAAATGTATAATAGAACCTTGTTGTTTCATAAATTTACAGTTTAATGAATTTAATTCTGAGGCCAAAGTGGTCTGAAAAGGATTAAGTGATTGTTCACTACACCAGCTAGCCCATTTTCCCCAGGCACTTTTGTAAGCAATTTGAGTGCCTGGTCTCCAGGCTTGTTTGTGTAGGTCTGCAGCTGTTTTTGGTAATTTTGTTGTAGGGTCCTTTCCCCTGACATCTTCCAAACCCCTAGCACTAGGGAATTGTTCTCTGTCAGTGGGTGTAATTTCCCTTGTGGGGATACCAGAAGCTCCGGGAAGACTGGGAGTTTTATTGGATCTTGAATCAACATGTGTAACATTGTCGGATACCAAGATTGAGCTTGCCAAATCGGAGCTATCATAGTTATTGTTGCCCTCTCTTTCCGTATTTTGGCAAGACATCTCCTTATTACTGAAAACGGGTGAAATGCGTATCCCTTTATTAATGCCCAATTTATCAGAAAAGCATCTTTTGCCAGACTCATTGGGTCTGGTTTCCAACTCAGAAACTTTTTCAACTGGTAATTCAGTCTCGAGGCAAATAGATACACCTCTAAATCTCCCATTAATTTCTGAATTTGCAAGAATATTTGACGATTCAGACACCAGTCGCTCCAATCTGTTATGTTTCTTGAGTACCAGTCGGCCACTAAATTTTGATCCCCGGGAAGATATTCTGCTGTTAATATTATTTTTCTTTCTTGACACCAATCCCAAATTTTTTTCATTAATATATTTAAGTCTCTTGATTTTGTGCCCCCCATTTTGTTGATGTAGGTCACTGCAGACGTATTGTTTATCTTCAAATGAATTGCAAGTTTTTGCTTTTGTTTCACAAAAGTCTGAATGGCTAGAAATGCGGCTAGTAATTCTTTTACATTTATATGAAGGGCGGATTCCTCTTTTGACCAAACCCCTCCTGTGTTTTCTGTCTGACAAGTTGCCCCCCAGCCTACATTTGATGCGTCTGAAGTTAGTACTAAATCTGGACTTGGGCTTATAATAGTTTTCCCGTTGTGGTTGTCTATTTGATTGACCCACCAACTTAATTCTTCTCTTGCTTCCTTTGAAAGAAAATTTTTTCTTCGTAAGAGTTTCCTATGAGAAGACCCCTTATTTGACTCATTTGAAGAAAGCGACAGTGGAGATTGGCAGGAAAAATTGCTTGAACTGATGATACAAGCTTTCCGGTCAGTTGTGCAATTTCTCTGACTGTAACCTGACCTTGGGACAAGATCTTTTGACATTTTAATTTGATTTGATCTGTCTTTAACTTTGAAGAAAGAACATCATTTCGTTTGAGATTATTTGAAACCCTAAATATTCTATCTCTTGGGTTGGATTTAGGATCGACTTCTTCCAATTTATTACATAACCTAATTTTTGTAGAAGATGATAAAGGGTAGAATCTGTGTCTTATCAGTTTTTCTTGATTTTCTGCCATTAACAGGATATCGTCGAGATAAATTATTAGTCTCACCCCTAGTCTTCTCAAAAGACCCACAACTGGTTTTAGTGTTTTTGTGAAAATGCGAGGGGCTTCCCCTAGACCGAAAGGTAAGGCTGTATATTGGTAAATTTTGTTGTCCCACTGAAAGCGAAGAAACTTTCTGTGTTTTGGACTTATTGCCATGACAGAGTAGGCTTCCTGTAGATCTATCTTGACTAGAAAGTCGCCACTCTGGAGAAGATCCTTTATCATGTAAAGACCTTCCATCTTGAAGTGTTGATATTTTAT
Organism: Mytilisepta virgata; assembly: GCA_028015205.1. Classification (NCBI taxonomy): domain Eukaryota; kingdom Metazoa; phylum Mollusca; class Bivalvia; order Mytilida; family Mytilidae; genus Mytilisepta; species Mytilisepta virgata. The sequence continues at coordinate 59,764,644 of CM051515.1, read as the reverse complement.
ATACATGTTTAAAAACCTTAGGTTTATTACTGGCCTCTGCCCCCCGTCTTTCTTTGATACTATAAATAGGTTGCTGAGGAATTGATGTTTGCAGATGGGTACCTCTACTATGACACCTTTGTTTTTCATGTCTAAAATTTCTTGTGATAGAAGAATCTTTTCTTTGTTGTTTATCACTACATTTCTCGGTATCTTTGATTGAACTAGAATAGAGAGAAAGTTCAGTTCTATCCCTTCTATGTAATTTAGGATAGTCTGATCTGAGATTATTTTTAACCAATTTTCTTTGTGATACTTTAGACGTCCTGCCATCAACGACTTTGGAATTGTAACATTCGTTAGGCTTAGATTTTTTATTGGATCTAAGAGGGTTTGAGATTCTTCTAGTACCTGTAATTCTAACGATTCTAGTGTGTTTACAACTGTGTTGTTTACATATACACAGACGCAGTTTGAGTGTAACAATACCTGTTTCCGGTTTTGTATCCCGAGAGACCCTTGTGGTCTTTGCCTCCACCCATTTTTGGCCCCTGTCTCTGGTTGAATGAAGGCTTGAGTGGAAAGGGCGTCCTGGGTCTGTGGACCGTCTCCCTCATTGGTGTGGGATTGACTGTCTTCACTCTAGCGTCAGCACGGTTTGGTTTATTCTGGTCGTTGTTTCTTTTTGGATTATTTGATCTTGCCCCGAGAGCTTCGGCCATCTTAGAAGCTTCTTTCTTTAATTCGATCAGTTCTTTCAGATCGGAGTTAAAGTCCTTACCAAACAACAAATCTTCGCTCTTGGCGAGTATGTCATGTTTTTCTTTTAGTAAAGATTTGGCTTTTGCACTGTCTCTTTTACTTTTATTAGTGCGGATGTTCGTCTTTGATAATTAATCGTAACATTAGTTTGTCCTAGACAGCAGATAGTTTTTTCCACCAGGTCGATCAGCTGACGGATGTCCACATGATCAACGTGCGCATGCGTGTCCGGCTCCTCTATATTGGGGGCCGTCTCAAAACTGTTGTTGATTTTTTCAAGCGAAAGCCACAAATGAATAAGTGGTCCCATAGTCATAAGTCTATTCTGAATCGAAGTAAAAGCCCTGTCAACATTCTTGTTGGTGGACCTGCGTTGTCCTTCTAAGATGGAAATAACCAAAGGATCGATCTTTTTAGTCGATAAAGCACTGTGTTCCGGGATCGGATATGTTTTAAGGATTAATTCCTGTATTTTCTGATTAGGCAGGAACAGATTGAAATTGTCATCGATATATTCTTTCATATCGTCAGATAAATCTGGACCCACTTTTTCTTTCTTGTGGGGATAAAACCTCGTAAAACTTGGAGGTGGAAGCCCGGGTGGAAGCTTGAGATTGAGATCTCCGAAGAATGTCCTTCTGGACACAGTTTCACTCACGACTGATCTTTCATCGTCAGCGCTTTTTGAATGCAAAGAAATAACGTCGGATTCATTTTCTGAGCTACTGCTACTATAATCGGTATCGTATCTTCTCTTTTTGGATCTGTCTTTCTGCTTTTTGTGAGCGATAGTTTCACGATCCGGTTTGGAAACTTTTTTCCGTTTCCTGTGTTTTGACTTAACACGTGTTTCGGAATCGTTATCCGACTTATTGTCAGTTTCATGTAGGGTTTCAATATTGTTAGACCCATGCCTCCGTCCTACTTTATTAGGATTCGAGGATGATTTCTTTGTCTTCGGAATTTCGGCGCCATCTTTTTCGCCGGGTCGAACCTCGTGGTCTGCAGTTTTTGCTACCATTTCAGAATCATTATCGCTGACGAAATCGTCAGTGCCACCAGAATCCTCCATGTGGTAATAAAATCCAAGAAAAAGTGGCAAACAAAGGAAATGCGTGCACAGAAAATCCGAGAAATCTCAAAAAAATAAAATTACTGAAATTCAGTGAAGTTCACTGGACGCTCTCCAGTAGGAAAATGAAGGAATGCACGTGGGAACATGCATTTTATCTTTGGGATAGGCTAGCCAGGCTGCGCACGCAGGAGATAACACTTGAGTATCTTGTTTAGGTTATGATATGAAATTAAACTTGGCTACATGCAAAGGATGCTTCTCTATGAACTGGCTGATGTTACATGCTAAGTAAAGTATTCTTTAATTTAAACTGAGTAAAAAAATCAAAAGAACACAAACCTATAAAGACTCTGTAAAATTCAATCGGTCAAATGCTGGCATGTGTAATCTTCTAAAAACTGGCAGTAGTGCTTACTTAGGGAGGCAGTCGTTACCAATCCACTGGATAAAAATGCATCGTTTAAATAGATGTCTTCATGCATTGCAATTTCTATAATAGTTCGAACACGCACTTCTCTATGATTTTCCTGGTTTCCCCAGATGAAATAAGCCCCAGCTCGGAACAAGCAGTTCCCATCACCATATACAATGCGTGGACTCATTCCATTGTCAATGTCATTTGTAATTTGGATCAAGTTACAGCATTCTAGCTGTATAGTCTTTATACTTTTTTTCCTGATCCATGCAACAGGCTTACTCACAAAAAATGTCACATCTATATTTATCCCTCAATATCTCAAACAGAAGCAGTCAAGTAATATTTCCATTTTCCATTCCAATATTTCATAATAATCAAAGAACAAAAGATATGTTTGCATGTATTTATTTCTATATCAGGCTAAAAAGTACAAATAACACATAATTATATTGATTACTATATTAAAAAAAAAAACCATATCAGATTATTCTATATTATTACACAAATTGTACGTATAATGACAATAAAGCAAACCTCTTATTTTCAGAAAAAAGGTTTTTTGTTGTGTTGAGGATTTCCGTACAAAGTACAATCTTGAACCTCCTCCTTGTTTAAGATAAACTCGAAAATGTTCAGGAGGAGTTTTTCTGACGTCTTTGCTGTCTGTTTGCAGAGCTCCAGACTGTTTTTTTTCTATCCTAATGCCACACCTGACATCCCCAACATATGCCCGTTCTGTCAAAACAAAATAAATGATTCATTGATTAATCTGAGGACATTATATCGATATTCATTAGGTTAACACATAGTTTGATAAAAAATTTTAAGTCAGACCTTCTATGGATGCTTCATACCCAGTTTCAGCTGGCCCAGGGTATTAGGGGAGGAAATTTACATAGCTTAAAAAAATATTGTTGCATATATTCAAAGTACTGCTTTAGGGACGCTGTTACTCCGTTTGTGCTAAAAGTGACAATTTACCTGTACGAAAGATTCAATATGAACAGGTTGTGGAGTTCACAAGGATTTTTGTCAAATTATCCATATGGATTTAAAGAATGATAGGACTTTTCCATTATGAATTCCATATGGATTTACTGAAACCCATTGGTTATGGATTTTAAGCCGAAATATGTAAATTAGTCCATATGGAAAACTGAAATCCATAAGGATTTTTTTTGTAATAATCCATATTGATTCTTGAAATGTCCTTATGGATTAAAGCAGTTGTTATGTACTATTGTTAGACAAGGTCTAAATTGAAAAAGAGCCCCAAAATAAAAATTTCATTAAACTAGGGATTACCAATAAATGGTTTGAAAATCCAGTTCCCTTCAGTTTAGAGGGTATAAACAAAAAAAGTTCTTTTGGAGCTATTCCAGGCACAAAAAGATAACAATAAGTCTTTTGAAGAAATGTCAATTTGGATAAAGGATCTCCTTGGCATGGCAACAAGTCCAAATCCACACAGTTTGAGATCCCAATGTGAAAGTAATTTGAGAAAGTTCAGGTATTTAAGGAGAAACCCTACCTCACAACAAGACTATTTACAAAGTCCCTATACCACTCCCAAACCTTGTCCATGCCAAGATAGAACCAGTATTTGTAATGTTAATAAACAAGTTGTTCAAGAAGTTACATCTGACTTTCAGAATAAAGTAAAAAATGTGTTAAAAGAAAAAAATCAAATTGAAGAGAAATACCTTGGTGTTAAAATAAAGAAAAGAAGGTTAAATGCTAAACTGTATGAATCAAGAAAAAAACTGATACAGTTAAAACGTAAAAATGAAGCTTTCCATAAAAGGTTCAAACAGTTTCCGTTCGTAACGTAAGCAAAAAACTTAGAAGGAAAGATAGAAAAATTGTAAATTTATGCATGAAAAATAAAGATCTGAACAGAAATATCTTCACTTCACATAATACAGTTAAATCAATTAAAACCAAGTACATGTATGCCAAACTGAATTCACTGGCACGTTATTATAAAATAAAACTAAATTCAAAAGATTCAAATCGAAGAATCTGTAGTTTGACAATTTAAGGAAACAAAAAGAGAATCTTGAAAATGAAAACCTTGTGTCAATTTAATGAGTTTTCAAATAAAATTGAAACATTTAAAGATGGTAAATGTACTGATGAACTCAGAATTGTATGTTATGAGTTATTGAATAAGGGTGTTAGTACATCTAATATTCCAGAAGTTATTAAATGTGTTCTACAAAAACTTAGTAATACAGAAGTTGATGGACTTCCTAAACTTTGTTTAAATATATGTCAACTGAAGCCTTTATAATGTTGTTAATCTTTGTTTACAAGACCATTATTCTGGAGATGCCAACTTGCAAATTGAAGGATTAAAATTGTTACCAAATGAGTTAACATCTAATGTTCATTTAGATTTAGAAATAGATGAATTAAAACAAAAAGAATTAATATTTCATAACTTGTTATTAAAATTTAAAAACTCCATGACTAATCGTCATGTTGTTAATAAAAAGTTTGTAAAACTTTTAGAAGAATGAAGAGAGAAAATTCTTCCCAGATATATTGATAATTGGGACACGTTAGATGATGAAAAACACTGAATTACAATTAATGATTTTTATTGGGTATCCATTTTATTGTTGTTTCTTGTTTCATAACTTTACATATTATGTATTTAAGTACTTGTGTGCATGCTGCTTTTTAAAATATATATTGCTATTTGCATTATTTATATGAAGTCTTTATGTATTTATGATCAATTTATTCTCCAGTCACATATGTACCTCATATGTTACTCCTTCCGTTATCTGTGATTGGTTTGAGACTTTTATTTAGAGACCTTGTGGTACTTTTTCATAAATCATGTAACGGCAAAAATTTGAACCATGATCTCCTGTTCTGTTCTGTTTTGTCATCTTTTAACGATCTAAGTTCTTTGAAAAGATAATTATAATTTTTCTAATAAATAATAGTCGCACAGTGAACTGCTGCAAATCAAGCAACGTGATCTACAAGGTGGAGTGTGGGATTTGTAATCTGCAGTACATTGGAGAAAATAAGCAAGCTTACAACAAAAGAATGAACGGCCATAGAAGCGATCTTTCAGTCGACTGGACACAATCCTCTGGACTATCGTAAAATGAAGGTTTCAGTTATCAAACAAAATTGAACTGGAGTGATCATAAAAAGCAGACAAGAGAATGCTTCTGGATAAAAGAACTAGCCACCTTGTATTCAAGGGCAATAAACAAAAAAGACATAATTCATTTGTCGAGTGATACAGCTATTGTATACTTCGTTTTTAAAGTGCTTCATTTTTTCACGTACTCTTTTCATTTGTTATGAACTTATATTTTCTATCTGTTGTTTTAGGATTATTAACCTGTATTATTTAAATTTTATGTACAATGAGTTGCTCAACAGTAGGAAGATCAAGATCAGCCCTATTTGACATTTCGCAACGCGACAGCACTGATGAAGGTTCTCGGTGATCCGAGGATTTTTGGGGTACTTATAAAATGAGAAACGGAATCGAAACGAAACAACACGAAATATAACGAAACCATATACAACGAAACAAAATATAGCGGAACGAAATGAAATAATACATTAACTGAAATAATTCTTGAAAAGAGAATCAATCTAAGCCGTTTGGCATAGTTTTGATCATCTAAATGGCAATTTTGGCGATGCTCTTGATAATAATCATCGTTTAAACGGACTATTTAAGATGTAAGGATTTACCCCTATGTTCTCTCTCCTTGTTTTTAGCTCACCTGACCCAAAGGGTCATGCGAGCTATTCTCGTCACTTGGCATCGGTCGTCCGTCGTCCGTTAACTTTTACAAAAATCTTCTCCTCTGAAACTACAGGGCCAAATAAAACCAAACTTGCCCACAAGCATCATTAGGGTATCTAATTTAAAAAATGTGTCCGATGACCCCGCCTGCCAACCAAGATGGCCGACATGGCTAAAAATAGAACATAGGGGTAAACTGCAGTTTTTGTCTTGTATCTCAAAAACTAAAACAATTAGAGCAAAACTGACATGCGGTAAAAATGTTCATCAGGTCAAGATCTACCTGCCATAAAATTTTCAAACGAATCGGTCAACCCTTTGTTGGGTTATTGCCCCTGATTTGTTAATTTTAAGGAAATTTGGGAGTTTTAGGTTATTACCTTGAATATTATTATAGATAAAGACAAATTGTAAACAGCAAAAATGTTGAACAAAGTAAGATCTACAAATAAGTCAACATGACCAAAATCATTGACCCCTTATAGGAATTTTTGCCCTTTAAAGACAACATCCATCGTAAACTGATGGCCGCTACAGAAGGCTAAATTATCCGACCCTACCCAACCATCCTCCTTTTACAGTGGCAGTCAAAATTGGTTCCCCTTTGTGTCCCATCCCACCCCTAATTGAATTGTTTGATAAATTGAACTGGTTCTCGTCCTGAAGAAGCATGAAATATTTGCCACTGGACGTTAAGCAGCAATCAATCAATCAACCAAAACCTGGGAAGGATCATTTTGAACCGTCGAATTATCGGCCAATTGCCCTCACAAGTTGTGTTTGTAAGACAATAAAACGGATGATCGACAACCGCCTTGTCTGGTTCCTAGAGGCGAATGGCCTCCTGTCCAATATACAGTGTGGTTTCCGACAAGGCAGAAGCACGTTAGATCATCTTGTCCGCTACGAATCCTTTAACGCAACGGGTTTGCTAAAGGTGAACATGTGGTGTCCGTCTTTATGGATCTGGAAAAAGCGTACGACACTACATGGAAATATGGCATTTTAAAAGACTTAAATGATATGGGGTTGAAAGGTAGGTTACCTACCTTCATTGAAAATTTTCTTTCAGACAGTTCAAGTTAAAGGTTAACACGACTATGTCTGACCCTTTTGAACAAGAGATGGGTGTTCCTCAGGGAAGTGTCCTCTCGGTCACTTTATTTATTAGTATCAAAATAAACAGTTGAGCTAAAACATTAAAACAAAATGTTGAAGGCTCCCTCTATGTAGATGATTTTTTGATATGTTATAGGGCTAAAAATATGAACAATATTGAAAGACAACTACAGTTGTCTTTAAATAATTTTTTTTTTATAAAATTGCTTAACTGAACAGAGTCTTCTATAAATAATAATGGGGTTGAACAAATATGTCTTAAACCAATTACAAGACTTGAAAAAATGCTAAGGATATGAATCCAAAACAATATGAGAATATATATGTACTCCATAATTGAACAGTTTTCCTACACAATGAATTCTTGCCATGTTATCCTGGCTGTATACAAAAAATTCCACACCTGTGTATACTACAAATGAGCCTGGGACTTCAAATTCATATTCAGTTTGTCAGAAAGTGTTTAAAGGTTGCATAATATTTTGTTGTTGAAATGTTTATACATTTCTGTGTCTATAATCTGATCACTTACATTTAATATATCCTAGTGAACATGAAGTTAAAGAAACTTCCCACATAGATAAATCTGCTTCATGTTTAGACCTTTTTCTTGAAATTACTGATGATTGTAGGTTAAATACCAAACTTTGACAAACGCACCATTTCTGAGTAGCAACATCCCAGCATCACCAACCTATCGAGTTTATGTCTCAACTGATACGTATTTATTGAGAGGAATACCGCTTTCTCAAAATTGGCGTAGACAGGGCTATTAATCAGTCTAAAGTCAGCCCTCAAGAAATATGGTCGCCATCATGAGCTGAATTGCCAATATGACCAAAGAGGTTCAGAAATTGCATGCTTTTGATTGATCCTTTTTTTTTCCCTTTTTGACAAGATGTATGATTAGCTATCATAATGCTATTTTCATCCTATGCCAATATAAAAAGAACAGAAATATTGCGTTTATAAATTTCATTTATTCTTCATTGTTTTATTCTTTTATGTACAAATGAATAATGCATGGAAAATATATATCACATGCCATTTACAAATAAAAAATTTTCATATTTTTACTTAACCTTTGTATCCAAATAAGACAACAATTTGCTTAAAGACAAGGAAACTTAATGTTATCATCTATTCAAATTTTGTTCTGCACATATCCCAATATATAAACTCCTGTTGTAAAATTAATTTCTACAGTATTATCGTATATACATTTAACATTGACAAAATTGCAGAATAGACTTAATTATGAAAAAATTAGAAAAACGCTGAGGAAATTAAATGGTTTTCAATTTTTAACTAAGTCAGTGCAATATAACAAACTTTTGGTTAGTTTTAACTTCATGAAAAAAAGCGAAAGATACCAAAGGGAAATCAAACTTTCCTCCTCCTGTTCTCCATCCACTGCACATTGTTACATTGGATTCCAGGAATCTATTTAAAAAACATATAAATAATAAAATCCTCATTTTTTGCCAGTCAGATATTTATACTTCAGAAATGACAGAAGAAACAATAAAATTGAGGACAAGGTAAGATATATCTAACTCGCTAACACGTTTGGTATTGTCGACAACCTTACATCAATCACAATCTAAATGTTGTGTATAGACATTTTACAATAGGTAGATTGTGCTATAACAAACTTAATATGATATATACTAGGAATCCCAATCTAAATGTTGTGTATAGACATTTTAAAACAGTTAGATTGTGATAAAATACAATAAAGATATATACTAGGAATCATAATCTAAGTGTTGTGTATAGACATTTAACAACAGTTAATATCTCCCTCGCTACGCTCGTCCGAATTTAAATTATTTCAAGCCTATATATAATTGCGCATAATCAGACACAAGACAGATATAGGCTTTGTTGCTTGCAGTAACTTCGTATATTTTCTCTTGTGAAACAACCTTTAATATATTAATTTACAACACAATATTGTTTCATTTCACCAATATCATACAAATAGTAATAAACGAAGCAGCACTCTATTGATTAACTATTGTTAAATTTCGTTGTCACTCCGAGCATCTTCGATACTGAATATTCAAATCCCGTACCTTATATATCAATTTAAAAACCCCGCCCCTTAACCGCCAAAGCTTTCCACGTGCAAATCAGTTCAATTGCATAAAAAAATAGAAGCTATTAATAATATTAACTTTAGAAGGGAAAAACCCCAATTTGGAACGATATAAAATATATTTAGGTTGTGATATAACAAACCTAAGATGATATATACTAGGAACCACAATCTAAGTGTTGTGTCTGGATATTTTACAACAGTAAGATTGTGATATAACAAACATAAGATAATATATACTAGGATTTACCATCTAAGTGTTGTGTATAGACATTTCACAACAGGTATATTGTGTTATAACAAACTTAAGATGATATATTCTAGGAATCACAATCTAAATGTTGTGTATAGACATTTTGCAACAGGTAGATTGTGATATGATATATAGAGTTAAATGGTTTTACTTACCCACTGATTTTTTCTTTACCTTGTACTCTGGAAAGAAAACTACCTCCCTCATGTATATTGCTGCACTGCAGCCTAGCTTTTTTGTGCCAGTGTTTTTTTTATTTTGTGCAGCTTGTTTATAGACATGGTCATCTTCCTTCTCCTAAAAACATCTCTAAAGCTTACAAACATTTATTTTTAAAAGACTGTTACTTAGATTGATATCTGATCATTACTGAAGATAAAATTCAAAGTGAACAACATTTTCAATACTTATTGAGAAATCTGAAAAAATTGTGTTCGGCTTTGTTTGCTCATTCAATATGCATGGCTATTCTTTTAATGTATAGTTTTATCAATTCGCATGCATTTGGAGGTAAACATTAATTGAATGTTACTTTAGAATATTCTAATAAAATCATTTATCCAAAGTATTACCTTTCCATTCTTATTCTGCCTATAATTAGGCCCTTGATGACATTCCATCAAACGGTGACCGGCTATAAAAAATGGGGTGTCCTGGACAGGAATGTGGGAACTGAGTGACAGCACCATCATCTTCCAGCGAACAAAATGCTGGTTCTGAAATCAAAAGCAAATTAAACAATGAAAGTATTATTCTTATGTTAAGAAATTGTATACAATAAGAATAAACAATGTAAATTTTTATTCTTATGTTAAGAAATTGTATACAATAAGAATAAATAATGTAAATTTACACAAAATCAATTTTGCCAAGAAATATTGGGTAGGGTCCCCTTTGTGTATATATATATATGTATTTGGATTTCATTTTTCCTCTGTGTTATGTTCTCAAATTTGTTGTACCTTTTGACTTGTACCCTCTTGACTGACCTTCAATTACGAATTAAGGAACGATAAACACCACCACACCCGTGTTAGCTTACCAAATAAATTATAGCAATGGGTCTTGTGACCAACATTTGTGGTTAAAGGATGTCAAGTCATAGAAAAAAATAATAAAAGGATATATCTTTCTGAAAGTATATCATGTATATGTCTCACCACTCAACGAAAATTTTCCAAAACGTTTGGTACATCTTGGCACTGCAGATGTTGTTGAGGTAGCCAGAGTAAATTCCTCCACGATAGAATCAGCTGTTTCTATGTCTTTAACCCATCCATAGTAAGGGCTATCATGTTCAACAAAAAGGACAGGGATTTCCTCCTCATCAAAGGTATCAACATGGACCGCACCAAAAAACCGGGGGTACAGTCAGGTGTTCCTGCAGGACACCCGCCATGCTGCCCATGTCAAATCCGGTATGAGGAAGGGATAATATCAATGGAACAGGTCCATTTTCATTTAGGAAACGGGTTTTTTCATACCTGTCAACCAAGTCATGATGACGCCCATAAAACTTTAATAACGATGACTTCAGCTTAGGAGTAACGTACCCCTGTCTGAGCAACTTTTCTGTCAGGAGCCGGGCTCTGTCCAGGAAGTCAATGTATATGGCACAAGCTCTGGGATAACGTATGAGTTGTGAAATGTATACTCCATACTGGAAAACTTATTGTTTAAATGAGAATTCCATATAGCGATGTATTATGTAGAAAACGGTACTAAACGGTACTAATAAGATATTCCGAATTTGCACTGGAAATCAAAAGTTAAGCGTTGGAACCGTTAATATGGCACTGGTCTCTCTTTCTTCTTTCGAAAGTTTGGTGTCTGGCCATTATTCTTCGCTTTAATGTCAGTCTTAAATTGTAACAATTTCCTTTCAAACTTCTTCTTTTCTTCCTTTATTCGATTGTTCAATTCTTTTCAAGCATTTCCCGAACCTATTGAACTAAGTCCGATTGCAGTTCTAGCTTTGTCAATAAAGCTTTTCATATCAATGTTAAGATCGTTAATATCGCCATTCAAGTAGGTGATAGTAGTAGAGAGATCATTCGTGACAGTGTCAACCTTTTTCTTCCAAATCTTCATGAATATGTAAAGCAAGCAATACCTTGATATTGGAACTGATAATTATCAGTGGAATATTTTGCACTTTGAAAGGAACAATACAAAACAAACTTTCATTGACATGTAAAACCATAATCTATTATCTAAATGAACAATTATTTAACTCCATGATGTATGACATTTCATGTCTAAAGTCACAGTTCACATATCTTTGGATTTGTATTTTCCATTTTTCATCCCACGGATCTTGTCATTCATCATTACCACCAGCTTTGCCCATATTTTTTCCTTTTCTAGAGCGGTTTTATCCTGGTGGAATATGCTAAATATGTAGCCTAAAATAAAGAAATAATAATTGTAAATATATTTGCAGCTTTCAAGCACGTGTAGGTCAAATCAGCTAGTCCTAATTGTACAAATTATTTAGTATATAAAATAAAGAATGTGCATAACATATTTATAAATTAAAATACTGAAGAAAAATCCACATAATATATACGACCCACCTGGGCTATGCCGAATGCAGCACGATGTGACCGAAACAAGTCGGGTATGCCGAGTGCGGCATAATGCGAAAGAAACACGTTGGCTATGCCAATTGCAGCATGATGTGACCGAAACCTCTCGAACAAGGGAACATTGGGCAAGTGGATTTGTACAAGAGCAGGAGGTTTTCCCCCTCTGGTTTCTCCAATAAGAACAAAAACTAAAAAGGAACATCTGAAATGTCGGCCAATAATTGTTAGTAACATCATGGTTTGTGTCCCTTGGAATGACGCACGCATTATATCCTGAAGCAAGCATCAGGTAGAAAAATATCCTGCCTCACCATTTCTTTGATCTATGGTCGAGCAAGAAATAACCAACCATTTGGTCATGCAGATCAACTCCTTTCATATGTTTTTGGTAGTCCGATAACATCTTCGGTACATCAAGTTGTTGCTGCTCTTCAGGATCGTGGAAGTTTGATATAACACAAAACAGCTTTAGTGTCCTGCCAAACACAGTAAGTCAGTTCATCCTTCTGTGCAACTTTGAACTGATCTTTATCCAACTTTATATTTTTGGGTAGTAACTCTTTTGGTAGTCCTTTCCTGTTAAATTTAATCATACTGTCATCAATGGTGGTGGTTTTGGAATAAAATTTTCGGCAAATTATTTGTCAAGAAAGTCTAAATACCACCGTAGCTTTTTAGGTTTATCAGGTCTCCCAACTGCCCATCCCAAGATTTTCCATTGTATTTCATGGAGTATTGGAACCTGTTTTCCATGGAATTCCATGAACAAAAAAAATAAAAATGAATAAAACAAAAAGTAATATTTCCATCCATAAGCATTTTCCATGAAATTCCATGGAAATTTTTCCATTGTTTTCTATTCAAAATGAATTGCTTAGTCAAGGAAGAACCTTAGTGACAATTGGGTAGCCTATATGTACAATTTGGCAGAATCAAATCATTTTTACCAAGATCTGGTTATTAGCATGAAAAGACCAGGTGCATTGACCTACATGAGTATAATTGAATATGTTTGGGGTTTTTTTTTCATACGCAGTTCAGTAACGTCTTCTGAAATCTCTTACTGGTTAATGAAACCAATAAAAATCCGTGTGTTGAAAGTATATTACAACTTCAAACATCAAAAAACGATCATTCTAACCTTCACTTGATGAAAATATGATAAATGCAATAAAAACAAGAACTTTAGTAGATTTTTGAACTGCCTTTATAAAGAAACGAAATGTTTAAAGTCATTTTGCCGACATGGCTTCAGTAAATCCCTAAAAACTGCATTCACCACGTTTGGTGTCACAAAATGACATTTACTCTTTATGATATCTTCAAAAAAAAAAATTTAAAAAGTTGCAATATATAAATAATCCACACTTTTCATAAACTAAACTTTAAAAAAATGTTTAACGTGGCTTTAAAATCCCAACCTTCTTTCATTAACAAGGATAATTAAGTTAAAATTTCAAATTGAGTGGTTTGATCTAGAACAGAAGTCGAGACCTTGTGTCTACTGATGACAATAAAACTGGCTTTGAGAAATGGAGGACTTCAAGACAGGTGCCATATATGAAACAGAAGATGCTAACCCTTTGGTAACAAAAGGTCTTAGATTTTTAGATATGGATCCAGTTAGTGATCTTCCTTCACGTTCCTCTTTTATATACATCAGCCTAAACAGGCGTACACATGCTTTCTTATAGTTCTCTACCTCACCATTTTTTTTGTTCCAGTTGACTCTGTGATAAAAATCGCAATGTTCATTTAAAAAGTACAAAATGAGGGAATTCCTGACATCATTTAACATTTATTATGCATCCTGTATTGAAAATATACTTCAGTATCCTGGTCATTCTTATGTTGAAACGTTATACTTTCAAAAAAAAAATATGTTCACATAAAGAGATTTAAACAAAATTATACATAAATTTCTAGTAAAGAACTTTTTACTTTCAAAAACCTTATTTTAAAACTATTTTTGGCAAAACTTGAAAAAAATCAGATAACCATGAAAAAAGACACATGATACATTATACATTTAACTAACTAAGTAGTAATTGAACATTAAATGTGTAACAATGTACATACCGAAGAATTAGACCCTACATGTAAAAACAAATTAACTCAACAAATTTATACACATACCTGTAAAAGTCCATTACATAAAATATTTTTCTTTGCTTTTGCTTGACTCACTAGAGGCTCCTGTAACCAAAATAAAATAGAATGAAAGAAAGTGCACAGGTCGAACCCTGAACAGTTGGGGCAAGTTTGGACACAATTTTCAAGCTTGGTACTGTCTGAATTTGGATTGTGATCAAATTATTGATAATATAGGTTTCTGACACAAAATAAATGTGGTCAAAGGTCTTACAAATCTATTGCGCAATACCGTACAATTGATGATTTCCTCTTGAAACTGTTCAAAAATTTGAAATTTGAAAAATTATGAAAAAAATATGAACTTTTTAAAAACACTGGGAAACCCCCCCCCCCCCCAACTTTTTGAATCCCCCCTTGAAGCAGTTACCCCCAGACTCAATCCCAGCCTTTTCTTTGTAGTATGGAACCTTGTAGTACAATTTCAGAGAGAACCATACACGTAAACACAAATTATTGTCTCGAAACTAGAAAAATGCTTGCTTTTGGCCCCAAATTCCTGCATGTTTGGGCAATTACCCCCAATCTAGACTATCATCCCCAAAATCAATACCAACCTTTCTTTTGTGGTATTAAACCTTCTCAAAAAATTTCATAAGATCAATTCGTTTAAACTAAAGTTTTTGTCCGGAAACCAAATGTGTCTTCGGACGACGACGCAAATGACGACGACGATATCATACGATCTCAAAATGTTTTTTGCGGTCGTATAAAAATGTAAGAAAAGCAAATTATTGCAGATTATATGACTAATATTTTCTTTCATTGACTTCAGGAGTAATAATACCGTTAGCAAAATTATTTTGAAAAACTATTTTCGACAGAAATACTCATCAATTGTCTTGGATTTATGGCATTTAATGAAAATATTGTAAGAGAATATTAAAAAAATGTCTCCTCCTATAAGGGCTGTTGGTGTGTAATCACTTGAGCTAGTGGTATGTTATTAGCTGGAGCAGGTTTCTGAAAAAAATATATTTATATAATTATCTATATTATTAAGTTTTAGAAAGCAGAAGTCTATTGATCCAGGCTTGTTAAAATGCTAAGACCGAAAATACATGTATATTTTTTTTAAATTGTCTGTCAAGCCAGGTTGATTGAAAAATAATTTACGTTAAAAGAATTGAGCAGTTGATACTGCCATATATATAAGATTTTGTTTACCATTGATCTGAATAAATGATTTATTCAAAACTATCAAAAATACCATTTCATTCCTTATATTAACTATTAGAATTTATAACTGAAGTGTCTGCAGTATCTCGAGATTTTTACCTTTTTTAAGATTGATAAATGGAACCTTATCCCAGCATCCGTAGAATGTGCAGGATAAGGGTCATTATATGAAGAAGCCTAAGGGCTTCGAGGATTAATAATTGAATCTTTTATTTCTTTATTGATTCGCACGCCTTCTTGACAGATCATTGATTTTGAACCTGACAGGCGTACCCGGTACTATAAAAGAGATCCATACCAAGTTATTGTCCTCATGTTAAAGATTATTCTATCGCATTTTTGTGTGAGAAAACAAAAGAGGTGGGTAATTAACAAACAGTCTAATGGGAGGGAAGTTATTAATCCTCGAAGCCCTTAGGCTTCTTCATATAATGACCCTTATCCGGAAGGGGGACAATTTAGTTAAAGGCATTTCTTTGTTCGTATTGCTCAAGACAATGAATATAGAGGAAATATCTGAATTTGTGTTAAAAATTTTATTTGGGATGTCTTCGTCATCAGTTGAATCTTGTTGTAATTTTCTTTTATTTATTGTACTGGTTGGTTTTGGGTTTTCGTTTTGAAGAACCATGGTTAATGTATAAAATGTTTCGCTGCCCTTGCTCCCCGCCCACCTCGGAGCAGCACCAAAACGAAATATGCCTGTCGCATATGTGACAAACACTAGGGCTACAAGGACAGGATACTCGAATAGAGTACTTTTCAACAGACGCATGCCTCGTGCCAGGGGTTACCTGACGATTCAATTTAATAAATGTTTTACAGGGGTCTCGTAGGGATTAATCTTCCTTTAGTCACACAACAATGACCATTTTCTCCAAACAATTTGATAATGCTTACTAGTTGAGCGTCGGCAAGAGAAAGTGATGATTTTTGAAGACTTTTTTGAAAAGCCTTTATCCTGGAGACATTTCCTGATATTAGACAGGCGACTAGGGACATTTTCCTTTTGTTCATTTGGTGCCTTTACCCATTGTGAGCAAGAGCTAAAAGATCTGCACATTGTGGTAATTTTATAGGCATATCTATTAAAGACTCTAATAATCTTGGATACCACATTTGAGTAGTCCAAAGAGGAGCTACTAGAATAGCTCTGCTTACCTCGTCTTCCTCCACCTTTTCTAAAACAGCTGGTATTTGACTGAAAGGAGGAAAAATATATGGATTAAAATATTTCCAAGAAAATGAAAAAGCATTACTCTCATAAGCGTCTGGATCAGGAAACCAACTAACAAACCTATCTAATTGCTTGTTAAGCCTAGATGCAAAGAGGTCAATATCTGGAACAAAATATTGTTTGACTATCTTACGAAATATAGTTTGTTTAACCATCCATTCCGATGAATCATTGAAACATCTAGATAAATTTTCTGGAATTGTATTATCTTTGCCTAGTATATGAACAGCAGATATAAAAATATTTTTTGGAGCACACTATTCCCATATATTTTTGGTAACTTGAAGTAGTGCTACCACTGAACCACCTTGATTGTTGATATAATTCACAGCCAATGAACTGTCTGATTTAATACAAATGTGTGTATTATCCATCTCTGAACAAAGTGATACTAATCCAAATAAAATAGCTTTTAATTCAAGAATATTAATGTGTAAGCATTGCTCATTTAAATCCCATCTGCCTTGAGTAGAATTTCCATTACATATCGCACCCCAACCAAACATTGATGCATCTGTGCCGATATAAAATTTTGGAGGGAGTTGTTTTATTGGTTTACCATTACATTTTTCTAAATTTGATAGCCACCATTGGACCTCTTATAAACCCTCTGGGGATATTCTTGTTTTGGCATTAAAATCATTATTAGACTGTTTCAAAGCTTCTGTTCTGTCTATATCTAGATACCTATGATAAAGGTGGGCATAAAGCACTGCATGATGAGCAGAAGAATACAATCCAATAAGTCTAGCCAAGTCTCTTATTTGAACCACAGAAGACTTTAACACAAGTTTTGATAAACTCAATTTTTTTTCAATTTTATCAGGTAAGAAAACCATAAACTTCACAGAGTCAATAATATATCCCAAAAATACGATTCTTTGTAATGGAATGACACTGGAATTCTCACGGTTTATAATTAAACCAGGAGATTCAATAAATTTTTGTACCGAGTAGGTGTTTTTAACAGCTAAATCATAATCTTTCTCCTGCAAAAGAGAATCATCTATATAAAAGAAGGAACTTTTTCCTTGACTTCGAACTTGAGAAAATACGACCTTCATGATTTTGCTAAAGACTCGAGGTGCGCTCGAAATTCCGAAAGGTAAAGACTGGAACGCATACAATTGATCATTCCATGAAAACTTCAAAAATTTCTGAAAATCTGGATGAATAGAAACGGAGAAATATGCATCCGACAAATCTAAGCTAGTAAAATAACTATCCTTTTTTCGGTTTAGAGACTAAGGGACAAGCATTTATTGACCACCTGTGTAGAAGTTACTGTTATCTAAACAATAAACAATTATAATCCCCTAAAAATGTCTAGGGTTGTTACCACATAATCTTCATCAACTGAAACTGATATTCAACACATGTTTAAAGTCACTGAGTTATATATAATGAAATATAATCCACACATGATAAGGAATGTACACCTAAAAATGTTTTGTTTTTCATATCCAAGTTGCTTAGATTGAATTAGTCTTTTGTCATGACATCAAATTTCTTCTGTTTATCTTTCCTGAAAAATATATGACATCAAATTTCTTCTGTTTATCTTTCCTGAAAAATATATAAAAAACTTTTAAATATATGAAATATAAATGTACAGTAGGATAAAAATGATTTTGTTCCACTAGTTCTGATGATTTTAAATGTATTGGCCTCGAGCATCACTGCAGAGACTTTAATTGTCGAAATGCGCATCTAGAGCAGTAAAATTGGTACGATAAATGTTATTGAATGTCATCATATATTCAAGTTTGAAGATGGCTTCACACACTATGCATCTTAATTTGGTTTATTATGTTGTTAATTCCTGTGTTCTTCTTTATAGTTTATTCCATTATTTACTTACATTAAAAACAATTCAATTGAAATTAATTGCATTAAACCCTTGTAAATATAGCAAATTTATACCATAAAAATGGAACAATTAAAGTAACTACTTTTTTGATAATTTGAGCATGCTGAATGGAATTTATTTGAAGGATTAACGAAAAGAATTCTAGTTTATTATATTTGAATATTTAGTGAAATTAGAGCTAAAACTTAATATGGTGATCAATACACAATTACAAAAATATACCTTGGAGTAGACATCTTTGGTCTACACTTTGACTTTCTCAGTTTAGTTGGTGTTCCATGATTCGATCGTGGTCGCTTCTTGGCAGTCTTCATCAAACATTTGATGGCATCATCAGACAATTCCAATATTCCTTGGGGTCACTAACTTTGATATTTTCTCCAAAATTATATGATACATTTACGTCAGAATCTTTAACTAAACACCCCTTTTCTAGAAAATTAGGAAGATTGGCATCATGCTTCCAGACTGTTGCGAGATATTGAAGTTGACATTCAACCAGTTTAGCCATTTTTTGAAGAGCACATTCTGGTGGCATCCAGCTTTTTGGATTACGCATTTCTTTTCCTGGTCTTTTAAGAGACATTTGTTGAACTTCTTGTAATGTCACTGATGTTGGGTTGATATTAGCTGGACAGTACAATGTTTTCACAATATCCAAATAAATGTCTGTTTCAATTGATGCTGGTGTTATTAAGCTTGTTGTCTCATCGTTCTCGTACTTTGCAATATTTTGTAGGTAATGCGAGTTTTCAAGGATGGTAGTTATCCATTTCTCATGAGAAATTAAATAATATTTTGGTATGAAATCATTTCCTCCCATTGCCAGAGAAAGTGCAATATTCTTTGTAAATTTTCCAAATCTTTTCTCCAAACGTGATTTAATTTCAGTAATATTATAGAGGTCCGGTTTAGCTTTCTGCAATAAGCAAACATATGTATAACTACACTATCAATGTCGCCAGATGTCACTATGCTAATAACCGATTCTCCTGCCCTGATCAACTTCTGAACTTCCAAATACCAATCAACTTGGGCCATTTCTGCCTCTCCCTTTTTCTGTTTTATTTCATTAAGCTGTAGTTGTTCAAAGCCAGACTCCTTTTGAAAGAGGCATCGTATTGGTATGCAATATTGTCCACACTCACATGCCCCATGGCAATCGCATGTTCCTAGAAAAGCTTCGCTGTCAATATCTATTGTTATATTTTTGTACAAGGGTAGTTTTGCAATATTTTTTGCTAGAAAAGTGCTGATAATGTTTTTGCCCTCACTTGTGCCTCGAACAGCCGATTTTGAGAATTTTTCTGTTACTAAAAAAAAAGTTTTCTATATTTTGTGGGTCGGTTTTTCTCAGACGTTTGGAGTTGAAAAATGAAGATGTTAAGATCTCTTGCATTTGTAAAGGTACGGTTAGAAACCATTCTTGAAGCAACTGGAAATTTGTCCAATGCAAGGGTTTATAAATGAATTCTTGTATATGTTGGTAACATTGAAAACAATAATTGTAATCATCTGTTTTAATCTCTTGAACTGGAAAGCATTCCCCAGGTATTCCTTCCTTTGAAACAGATTCTACTGATTTGAAGAGTTTCCTAGTGAAATATTCATCACGTAAATGAAAACGATGACAGGAGCTGTTTTCACAGTTTTTACAGGAGTACCTTTGGAGTGTACCAGGTGACAGAAATATCATCTCGGGAATATACAATGAATGTTGATTTTCAAATTCTCTTCTTATAATGGTACATATTTCATCATGATCTAAGTGTCCTTTCTCAACAAATACATGCACTCCAAATCATGCTGACATACTGATGGCAAACATTTTCTGTTGGGACAAGGTCTCGTATGACCGTACTAATAGTCGGACATAACTATGGTAAGTTCCATCATATTCAAAGCTTTCCTTCATCAGCTCATCGTATGCCTTCTTCCTATCGCAATTTAAGTTTACATTTTTTAAACATACCCCTAATAAATCTTTACAAACTTGTTTGGTCTGTAAATTTTCCCAGTACATGAACTTAGATTGTAAAATAGTTTCGTAATCCGGTGAGTCGTCTTTGTTTTCCTGCCAATGATGCTCAAATAGGCAAATTTTCATCCACTCCACTTCTGAAAATTCATGCTTTTGATTTGTTTTCAGTGTATAAAGGTCATTTTCTTTTATGTCCATTTGTAAAAGACATGGTTCAAATTTTTTCAGAAAGTTGCTCTTGGAAATTTCTTCATAAAGGGTGAAAGTGACCTATCTGAATTCACTTTATTTGGAATGAGTAGTTTTTCAATAATTTCATCAAATGTTGTTCTGCAGACTTTATAATTTTCATAATTGTCACTGATGAAACGGATAAGAGATTCAAAGGGAATAAACAAACATCCATTATCTTCAATTAATGCATTTTTGGTTTTCAATTGCCTCTTTATGTTGAATTTTTTCACATCAGAATCTCCGTCTTTTCTATTTTTTGTCAGGAACTGAATTAAGTTGTCAAATTCTATCAAAAGTTTCTTTTCAGATGAAATGAATACAAGTTCTCTCAGTATGGCAACATTGGCCATTTTTTTAAATCATGTGAACCTACAAAATTCAATATCTTTTGGTTATTTGCGTCGATGGGTTGCTGTCTCATTTTCATACACTCATCATTTTTTTCAGATCAGAATGGGAATATTGATTGACTCTGGTGAATGTTTATTTCAAAGGCGTGTTTAAACAATACAATTGAAATAATATGTCTTCTTCGTTACTTCTTGAACTTCATTTCATTGTTGGATAGCTGGCATTGAAATTTACCCTACATTTATTTAATTTTCCAAATCGGTTCCCTATAATGACCCCTAATTGTAGCTGCAGTTTTACTGTATGGGGACACAATTATATGCATATCAAAACAATTAAGCGGACTTCCATTTGATAATCTTGGAAAGGGTGGCAGAAGGATATTGATTATAAGTGACCTGACAATGCAACTGAATCCATTATCTTTCCAAGGGAGCTTAAATGAAATAATCATGAAGCATTCATGAAAAAAATATACTATCGTTCCTCAAATAGATTGAAAAAGAATTTTCGTGTTGAAAAAATCCTCCTGCCTTCCCCTCCCCCTTTCCACAAAATATATATTCTACTGTGATAAATTAAGAACTAAATCAATTCTCTGTGTTAAAATAATATCTAATCTTTAAAATTATACAATTTTATTAAGCGTTTTCTGCTAAATTTGACTTTAAACTTGTACAAAAATTAACATACTAAGTGGATTATCAGCAGGAGAGATAGCAAGTTTCTCAATTTGAGCAGAATTTTTTCCTTCGCTTAACTGTTTTATGGATTTAAGTATATAATCAAGAGTTTCTTGTTTAAAATGAAAATATTCGATGAAATCATTCAATTTTTGGAGATTTATGACTGGTCTATATTTATTATTTTTCTTTTTAACAAGAAAAAGGTTGGATATAAATTCACCATCTTCATAAGTGACCTGACAATGCAACTGAATCCATTATCTTTCCAAGGGAGCTTAAATGAAATAATCATGAAGCATTCATGAAAAAAATATACTATCGTTCCTCAAATAGATTGAAAAAGAATTTTCGTGTTGAAAAAATCCTCCTGCCTTCCCCTCCCCCTTTCCACAAAATATATATTCTACTGTGATAAATTAAGAACTAAATCAATTCTCTGTGTTAAAATAATATCGAATCTTTAAAATTATACAATTTTATTAAGCGTTTTCTGCTAAATTTGACTTTAAACTTGTACAAAAATTAACATACTAAGTGGATTATCAGCAGGAGAGATAGCAAGTTTCTCAATTTGAGCAGAATTTTTCCCTTCGCTTAACTGTTTTATGGATTTAAGTATATAATCAAGAGTTTCTTGTTTAAAATGAAAATATTCGATGAAATCATTCAATTTTTGGAGATTTATGACTGGTCTATATTTATTATTTTTCTTTTTAACAAGAAAAAGGTTGGATATAAATTCACCATCTTCATGATCGCAAGTGACAATAGCCCCTTTTTGTAAAAGACTATTTACTTCAATGTTTATAAGCTCAATCTCAGCTTGATTAAAATTTTGCTGCTTTGGCACAGAAAATTTGAAATGGCATAGAAACAAACTCAATTTTATACCCTGAAATGACGTCCAGGACCCATGGGTCATTTGTTATATTTCTTCATTGACGCATATGTCTTTTAAGACTTCCAGCTACAAAAGTTTTCTTAACTTTACTATCCTTTAAAACTTTCGTTTGTATTGCTCAAATTGCTGTCTGCAACTTCTTAGAAGTACCATAGGATTCCTTCTCTGGTATGACCCCCTGTTGCGATACTGTCCTCTTTGACCTTCCCATCTCTGCACATTCTGTTTCCTGAAGAACTTGAAGGGTTTTCCTCTGAAGGTTTTTGGACCATTATATGAAAGTGACTTATCAAGCTTCTGCGCTTCATTAATATCCTTTAATCTTTTACTGACTTCATCGCCAAATAAATGTTTACCGACTGGTTCATTTCTAGAGCAGAGAGTATGAAATTTCTTATCGATGTGTGGCTTTAATGACATTCGTCTTTTAACTGAGACTTCAAAATGAACGTTACTCAATACAGTAATACTTTTCTTAACAAGTTCTCTCAAATTCTGTTTGTCAAGATCCTTTTTATCTCTTAAAGTGACTTGCCATATTTAGTAGAGGTACTAAGCCTGCGGCAAGAATCTTCTGGATTGTTTGCAACTGCAAATCTTCGGTTTTCGCCTTTCTCCCAAGAAATTGCCAAATTTCTGGATTCACCTGAGGTGGGGCTAACGCTTGAACGTTGCCCTGAATTTTAAGATTATCTTTCCACAAAATATATATTCTACTGTGATAAATTAAGAACTAAATCAATTCTCTGTGTTAAAATAATATCGAATCTTTAAAATTATACAATTTTATTAAGCGTTTTCTGCTAAATTTGACTTTAAACTTGTACAAAAATTAACATACTAAGTGGATTATCAGCAGGAGAGATAGCAAGTTTCTCAATTTGAGCAGAATTTTTCCCTTCGCTTAACTGTTTTATGGATTTAAGTATATAATCAAGAGTTTCTTGTTTAAAATGAAAATATTCGATGAAATCATTCAATTTTTGGAGATTTATGACTGGTCTATATTTATTATTTTTCTTTTTAACAAGAAAAAGGTTGGATATAAATTCACCATCTTCATGATCGCAAGTGACAATAGCCCCTTTTTGTAAAAGACTATTTACTTCAATGTTTATAAGCTCAATCTCAGCTTGATTAAAATTTTGCTGCTTTGGCACAGAAAATTTGAAATGGCATAGAAACAAACTCAATTTTATACCCTGAAATGACGTCCAGGACCCATGGGTCATTTGTTATATTTCTTCATTGACGCATATGTCTTTTAAGACTTCCAGCTACAAAAGTTTTCTTAACTTTACTATCCTTTAAAACTTTCGTTTGTATTGCTCAAATTGCTGTCTGCAACTTCTTAGAAGTACCATAGGATTCCTTCTCTGGTATGACCCCCTGTTGCGATACTGTCCTCTTTGACCTTCCCATCTCTGCACATTCTGTTTCCTGAAGAACTTGAAGGGTTTTCCTCTGAAGGTTTTTGGACCATTATATGAAAGTGACTTATCAAGCTTCTGCGCTTCATTAATATCCTTTAATCTTTTACTGACTTCATCGCCAAATAAATGTTTACCGACTGGTTCATTTCTAGAGCAGAGAGTATGAAATTTCTTATCGATGTGTGGCTTTAATGACATTCGTCTTTTAACTGAGACTTCAAAATGAACGTTACTCAATACAGTAATACTTTTCTTAACAAGTTCTCTCAAATTCTGTTTGTCAAGATCCATTTTATCTCTTAAAGTGACTTGCCATATTTAGTAGAGGTACTAAGCCTGCGGCAAGAATCTTCTGGATTGTTTGCAACTGCAAATCTTCGGTTTTCGCCTTTCTCCCAAGAAATTGCCAAATTTCTGGATTCACCTGAGGTGGGGCTAACGCTTGAACGTTGCCCTGAATTTTAAGATTATCTGTATAAGAGGAAATATCAGACTTCCTAATGCAATTCTTTACAACTATTGAGGCAATACTGGCATTCATATCCTCGTCAAATATTTTTGGCATAGTATATTCATATTCCTGATCGGATTCATCGACAGAATTTACATCATTGTCAGAAAACATGTTGTCACTATCGACCTCATCCTGACGTGCAGGTGGCGGACTCTGGGCATTATCTCGACTGACCTCATTCTGACTAGTACTTCCAGGATCAACATTACCCTCACTGAAAAAAATAACGTGTCATTTTGACTAGTTAGCCTCGTGAACCAGTACTCCAAACCAGTCAATGATTGATTTACTGATAAGGTTTGTTGGATCGACTAACAAGTTCGTAAATGAATCAAAAACCATGTGACCAGAGATAAGAAAATTCCCGCGTTCACATCGCTTTCTTTGTTATCTCAAGTTTCATCCTCACACGTGCATTTCCAGGCATGAAGTCGCAACAATGAACTGGATGCACAATACAAGATGAGTATTTGAGAACCAAACAGAAATAAAACACAGAAAGTAAGTATTTTATTTTTGTAAATATTATCGCACTGTTAACATGCAACTGTAACTATTTATGAAAGGCCCTTAAGATAGCAATCGAGAACAATTACAATCGCAAACTTCGTCGGATTTGCGTTATGTAAACTTGATGATAAGTATTTAACAATGCACCGGCCTATTTTCTGAAAACTGTAATCAACAAAACATAAACAACTTAAATATTAAGTTAACTAATATTTGATATTTTTAAGGAAATACGAACAAGAAGAAAATAAAAAGCTTTTGCATAGACTGGTTCCCTGTCCTTTATCTGTTACGCTCACATACCCATGTGTTCCAGTCTACTATGTGCACGACACTAACAGTAACAAACATGAAAATAAAAACGAATGACCGTGGTTGCAGAATGCATTATGCGAAAGGTGATGATGATTGAAAAACATCTCAATATTTTATTGATATTATGTGACTGAGACGTGTATGTTACTCTAGTCTCAGCTCTGTGTAGTTATCCCATGCATGTATAAATTATGTATGCCAGATAAATTTACCCTTGGAGTATTTTTTGGTATTTCATTTACACAGGCACTGTTCACATTATCGGTTTGCTCACAATTCTGACAGAAACTTTTTCATAACATGTAGTGTGGATGGTTGTCAAAAAACTTATTCTTTAGTTGACTCTCTTGTTAAGCATATAAAGAGAAAGCATGTAACATTCTATGAAACTCATCTTTCAAGATGGAGACAAGACTTTAGAGATCCTCAGATACTTCAAACTTTACCTGAACAAAATGAAAACATTCATGATGAATATGAAAATGCCAATAGTGATAATGAAAACCTACAAATATTAAATACACTAGACATTGAACCCGCGCGAGCGCGGGAAAATAAACTTTTTTTGTGGTGGCCATATTGACTATAAAAATTTGTTGCGGCCATGCCATTCATGGAACAGGAATTCAATATGGATGATGTGGCAGGCTTCCATAAACTTTCCTGTCAAGTAGGTGGTATCAACTGATAGTTTCATGTCTATATGTGCTGCATGTAGTATTCTTAGAAATGAATTTTAATGCAGACTTTAACCAAAGTCAATGAAGCGTGAAATGTAGGTCATCGTGGCCCAATTGTCATGGCTGTTCGTTACTACCGAAGATGTATCCACTAATGCAGTAGACTGTATGCCACGTAGAATTACCAAAATGGACCTTAAGGTGCCATCAAAGTCAAAATCTATGACGAAAACACAACCACATAAATTGTCAATATTTTTATTGTTACAATTAATTCCGAACTGGAACTTTATGAAAAGCTTTCATTAAATACACATTTCATAATGCATTACCTTTTTCCTTCAGAATAAATATGAAAATGAAATTGTTGATGTAAACATTTCCTTAGTGACGGATGAATTTTTCAAAAGATGCCGTGAGTTAGTTAGAGCATATTTTTGGAAAATAATTGTTCCAATTGTTCCATTGTCATCATGGGCAGGGTAAGCGAGGCTTAATTTCACAAATATATCCAATAATCAGAAGGTGAAAGCATTTTTAGTGTGTGGCTGCTTGTGTTGTCCACGTTTATATTTATCAAAGATGTCCGAGATAAATTTCGTCATTAATGATAAAGATGACCATTTGTTAAAAATATTTTTATCTAGGGCTTACAGTAGAGATATATTTAGACAGGTCACATGACAAATAATTTAAAAATAGATAATGGTTGGTTTTATCACTTTGTGCAAGGTAAAGATCCGAGCAATCCAAAAACCAACTAGGAATTCCTCTGAACTTTACCTTACTTCTTCATTATCTTCAAAGTTCATAACCTTTACAGTTAGGAGAAATTGCGTTATTGTAGAAAAACAATCCTGAATACATAAAGCGGAAACATCCCACTCGAAGGAGAATGTTTTTAATTTTTTTTTTATTCTTCTTCCGTAATTTCAAACAGAAATACATTACAAATATGTGCATACTTGTTTATTTAAATCAATGTGCTAAAATGATGCCTTCGAGAACCTTCTAAGGGATACGTTGGGAGAATTCATATCGGAAAAGTGCATACAAATTCCATTTGCACATAAACAAAACTGTAGTTTAAATTTATAAATGCAGATTGTCAAATCCGATAATAACCTTTATAATCTGAACTATACATCGTTTATTTTGAACCACGCGTTTTGCCGCCTATTCGGCCAATTCGTAAATTTAGTATTATAGATGTAGGGGTCATAATGCTGAGGGAAGTGTGGTTGACCATGTTAAAAAACTAGCTGTTTTTTTAATGACATTGAGAGAAAGGTATGGTGTTACAATGTCAGCACTAAACTTTGTAATGGGTGAAATAAGTTGTTTGATTAGTTATCATCAAGCATATCAGTCACGAAATTTATTTTCATTTTTAAATGAACATGATATAAATGACAGACAAACTATTTCAAACCTTGAGCACATGCTGAAGCAAAGATCAGAAATAGAGTCAGCTTTTGAAGTCCTTAACTCTGATTATAGGTTACAAAAATATATGAGAGAAAATTTCAAGTTTGTTCCATCTGAAGAATTCATTCTTGGAATTGATGATAAAGGGGTCCCGGAAAGTTATCAATACGTATCTATAATTAAAACAATTCAAAGACTGCTTCAATATGATGATGTGTTTTCTTTTGTGTTGAATAGTCATCAGTCAGAGGATGATTTGTTGAAAGATATTTGTGATGGCGAATTATATCGCTCACATCCATTATTTAGTACTGATCAAACTGCACTGCAAATTATATTGTATTATGATGACTTTACCGTAACAAACCCTCTAGGAACAAAAACAAAGAAGTACAAGCTTGGAGCATTTTATATGATGCTTGGGAATCTGCCTCCAAAATATAGGTCTCAACTTCATACAATTCAGCTTGTTGCTATCTGTCATGCAGCTCATTTGAAAAAATATGGCTTTCGTTCAGTGCTTCGTCCTTTACTTTTTGATTTGAAGATTTTGGAAACCCAAGGTTGCATAGTTGAAAAAACTGATAGACTACACACATTGTTTGGTACAGCTCTTATTGTAGTGGCAGATAACCTTGGTGCACATGGTATTGGTGGTTTTATGGAGTCTTTTAATTGCCTTCGTAATTGTAGATTTTGTTTTTGTACAAGAGATCAAATGCATAACATTCTTGATTGCAATAGCTTTACTCGAAGAAGTGCAGAAATGTATAACCAGCAAGTTGCTCTTGTAAAGACTGATAATAGCTTAACGAGCGTTTATGGAATAAAGGATAATTGCTGCCTAAATGAAGTTTTCATGCTGTTAATTGTCTTATGTTGCACATGATTTATTCGAAGGAATTTTGTGTGACGTTATGACACTTGTGATTTCCCATTGTGTTGTATCAAAGTTTTTTACTCTGTGTCACGTAAATAAGTGTATTAAGGAGTATGAGTATGCAGAAACAGATAAGGTAAACAAGCAAAGCCAGGTTATGACAACATTATCAAAGTTTAATGTTAGGCAAACAGCTGCTCAAATGTGGTGCTTTGTACGTCTATTTCCTCTCCTGATTGGCGAAAAGGTACCTCATAATGATCCAAAATGGCAAACATTTTTATGTTGTAGAGATGTTCTTTTATATGTGTGTGCTCCAATATTGGATAAAGGACACATATCTGTCATGGAAGACATAATTGAGGAGTTTCAGGAATCATTTAAGGTGTCATTTCCAGAAGAAAATGTGAAGCCTAAGCGTCAATTTTTACTTCACTATCCAATGCAAACACTTTTATATGGACCTTTGATCCATATTCAAACATTAAGGTTTGAAGGAAAGCATAATTATTTCAAAGAAATCGTTCACAGAACAAAAAACAAAAAGAATATATGCAAGACTTTAGCAAATCGTCATCAGTACAGTCAATGTTTGTATCACACAAGTAACAATTTTTTGAAATCTGATGAGATTGAAACAAGTGGAGGATCAGTGATTCCACTGTCACTTTTACGACATGATATTAGAAATCAGATAGCATCTGTTTGTAATGAAGATGAAGTGTTCAAATGTAAATCTGTTGAATTTAGAGGAGTCAGATATGCTACTGACAACTGCTTGCCTATTAGACTTCTTGGTGACTTGTATCAATTTGGCAAAATTGAAATCTGCCTTGTGGTAAATGGTGTTCCTTATCTACTTCTTAAATTGCTGTCAACGGAAGGTTTTGACAGACATTTTCATGGTTATGCTCTGGTTGAGACTGACCAGTATGAACTCAAAAATTTACTGCATTTAACAGAAGCACACACACTAGCTTTATATCAACACCCTTGTAGAAATTGTAAATTAGTTATCATGAAGTACAAGATACTCTTCTGAATTTTGTATTGGTTCTTGGTACAGATAATTTCAAAAACTTACAATTTAGAAGTAACCATGAGTCACGTGAGAAATATTTCAAGTTTGAAAAGCATTTTGTCATGCTACATGTACAGTTCAGGGATTGTCAATAAAAGTGATTTTTTTTTTCATTAACTTTTAAGGATGAGTAAATTTTATGACTGAAGAATTTTGTTACTTTGTACTAAATTAGTTGTAACAAGAGATTGTTTTGAGTCTCTAAATTTTTATACGACCGCAAAATTTTTGCGGTCGTATATTGGTATGACGTTGGCGTCGTCGTCGTCGTCCGTCGTCTGCGTCGTCGTCCGAAGACATTTGGTTTTCGCACTATAACTTTAGTATAAGTTAATAGAAATCTATGAAATTTAAACACAAGGTTTATGACCACAAAAGGAAGGTTGGGATTGATTTTGGGAGTTTTGGTCCCAACAGTTTAAGAATCAGGGGCCAAAAAAGGGCCCAATAAGCATTTTTCTTGGTTTTCGCACAATAACTCAAGTATAAGTAAATAGAAATCTATGAAATTTTAACACAAGGTTTATGACCACAAAAGGAAGGTTGGGATTGTTTTTGGGAGTTTTGGTTCCAACAGTTTAGGAAGTAGGGGCTAAAAAAGGGCCCAAATAAGCATTTTTCTTGGTTTTTGCACAATAACTTTAGTATAAGTAAATAGAAATCTATGAAATTTAAACACAAGGTTTATGACCACAAAAGGAAGGTTGGGATTGATTTTTGGAGTTTTGGTCCCAACATTTTAGGAATTAGGGGCCAAAAGGGTCCAAAATTAAACTTTGTTTGATTTCATCGAAAATTGAACTATTGGGGTTCTTTGATATGCCGAATCTAACTGTGCATTTAGATTCTTAATTTTTGGTCCCGTTTTCAAATTGGTCTACATTAAGGTCCAAAGGGTCCAAAATTAAACTTAGTTTGATTTTAACAAAAATTGAATTCTTTGGGTTCTTTGATATGCTGAATCTAAACATGTACTTAGTTTTTTTATTATGGGCCCAGTTGTTAAGTTGGTCCAAATCGGGGTCCAAAATTAAACTTTGTTTGATTTCATCGAAAATTGACTTATTGGGGTTCTTTGATATGCCGAATCTAACCGTGCATTTAGATTCTTAATTTTTGGTCCTGTTTTCAAATTGGTCTACATTAAGGTCCAAAGTGTCCAAAATTAAACTTAGTTTGATTTTAACAAAAATTGAATTCTTGGGGTTCTTTGATATGCTGAATCTATACATGTACTTAGTTTTTTTTATTATGGGCCCAGTTTTCAAGTTGGTCCAAATTGGGGTCCAAAATTAAAGCTAAAAAAGGGGTAAATTTTTTTTTTTTTGGGGGGGGGGGGGGGAATTCTCAACAGCATATTGTATTGCACAAGAAGCAAAAAATTGAATATAAATTCAACTCATATGACCAATTCTAAGTTCTTTGATTTCAGTTATTCTGTGTCAAATATTTGAAGAAATTTTCAATTGCACAGTATTGCACAATAGCAAGAAATTGATATGTGTGCCCAATTTTAAATTGGTTATTTCTGATTTATATATAAAAACAAATAATACTGATATGGTTTGAATAGGTAAATTAAAAAATTTTAAGTTCTTAGACAACATTCATTCTGTGTCAGAAACCTATGCTGTGTCAAATATTTATTCACAATCCAAATTCAGTATTGTATCAAGCTTGAATGTTGTGTTCATAATTGCCCCAACTATTCAGGGTTCGACATCTGTGGTCGTATCTAGCTGCGCCCAGCGGAGCATTTTATTTCTATTGCATTTACATGTCATTGTATACATACAGTATAATTTTTTTAGAAAGACATGATATTTGTTTAATGAATATTAGTGTTATTTTTTTTTAAATACTTTACTTTACTTTTTATATGCCCATCTTTAAAGACGGAACTTATTATAGTATACGTCTGTCTGTCTGAAGTGCCATTTTCATGAAACTGTGGTGAATTGTTTATATCTATGGATGTAAGGTCCTTTTCCATTTTTATAAATTTCAGATTTTACGTTTCAGATTTATGGGACTTAATTAATAAAAAAGGGATGATTTTCTAGCTTTTTTACTGTAACTCAAATTCGCTTTAATCTATTCTCATGTAACATTAACATAGCATAAGAATTGACAGAAGAAAGCTTCCTTTGTATGTTATAAAATTTTTGCCATTTCGTTCCAGATTTACTGGACTTTTAATAATTTGAATTAAGGCAATTTTTCACATTTCGTTAGTTAACGTAAGTTCTTTGACCACATACATTCTGTGTCAGAAACCTATGCTTTGTCAAATATTTAATCACAATCAAGCTTGAATGTTGTGTCCATACTTGCCGCAACTGTTCAGGTTTTGATCACTGCAGGCGTATCAAACTGCACCCTGTGGAGCATTTTATTTATGTTTTAAAATCTACAATACATAATCATGTCATTTTTCAGTGTTTCCCTTGACTGAGTTACATTTAATGATGCTGATAAGAATACATTGTTTTTGTTAATTTTGTCTTGTGCTTACATGTACATGTAGTTGTTATATATTTTCTTTTTTTTTTGGCACAGATAATAAACATGGCACAGATAGCAGTGGTTGTTACATTAAATGAGAGGACTAAAAAAATTTTAGTTCGAAAAGAGGAGCTGAATATCAGTGCAATTTATGATTTTGTTAGTGAAAAATTTGAATCAACAATAACTTTGAATAATTACTTCCAACATCATGACAATGATATAAATGAATGGATAGATCTGGAGGAAGAGAGTATACATTTTTTAAGTGACTTAAAATTCATTAAAATTAAAGTATGTTTAACTGATAAACAAGGAAAGAAAGAAGAAGATACATGTACAACTGAAACTGAAAACCCAGTTGTTCTTGATAGGATTATTAGTGTGCCGTCCCCTTCCCCATCAACACCAACGAACAAGGGATGTACATCAACCCCTTCAACCCCATCAACATCTGGAAGAATATCATCTTCTCCCAGTGTCATTTGTAACAGCTATAACTTCTGAGAAAAAGAAAAGGTAATTATGGTTTTCTTCTTTCTGAAATTTAAAAGATTATAAAGTTTTTTTTTATTTCTATATTGTGTGCATGTTATACAGTATGTGTAATTGAATTAGTAGAAATTTTGATATTTAGTTTCTGATGATGAAATGAAGGTCAAGTTCGATATTGATAATTTTCACTTTTACCGTTCAGGAATAATGATCCTTGAAATATAGAAAAATGTCAATTCAACATGCATTTGGTTATTGTGTAACTCTCCTTATTAAAAAAAAATGCTAAATTTCTAAAAGAAATAAAACATTGCTAGCAAGAACCTCGCAAATGATTGTTAACTACAAATATACATGTATGAGAAAAAAATTGATAAATTGACAACTAATTTCAGAAAACATTGGCCAAAGCTGTACACTGTACCATATAGTAGCCTGTCTAGAAATCTTCAGTACAATCTAGATTCAAAACTTAGTTTGGACAGAAAGAACAGAAAAATGCTTCTAGAAGCGATTTACCAAGATGTTACATCACATGAAGGAGGATTGTAAGTCTATTTTGATAGTACATTTTTGTACAAGTAAGTTAAAACAAATGGATAAAATCATTCAAAATAAATGATTAACACAAATTAATAAATTGACAAATATAAAAGTAAGAAGATGTTGTACAAGTGCCAATGAGTCAACTCTCCATCCAAGACACAATGTTGTTAATGTAAGCAATTAGAGGTTACAGTACGGCCTTCAACAAGGAGCTTTGGCTCACAAAAAGGAGTAAGATATGCATGAATGAACCCAACAGACATCTAGGGGGTAGCATATTCTACACATATAACATACAGGTGTCTACACAATATGTCATAATGTACAATGAAGGCATATGTACTTTTCCAAAAATCATTAAACATAAATTTTTATAGTACTGGCATACTCTCCTAATCTGCTTTACATTAATGAACTTTTTTCTTAGGTACCCTTCACCAAGTATGTACGATGACATTGTGGATGGTCTCCTGAGAGAATACCCTCACTTGGCTACCCAAACTGGTTTGTCTTCATCATCTGTCAGAGTAAGTACCAGATATTTAATTAAATGTTGAAAAAAGCCATAACAAATACCGAAAAGACAATCACTCACAAAACACAACACATAAAACTATACTGAGCATCACCAACATCACACAAAATACAGGGGTGATCTCAGGTGCTTCCAAAGGGTAAGCTGGGATGCTCCACTTTTGTTTGATAACTAAAATTTAATGACTTAACTGCATTGTAGGTAAGTTACACATTCTGTAATACATTTGTTCACTTTCCTGCTGTCTATAGAAAGGAACTTTTTCATAATCATGCATGTATAAAAATTCTATGATCGCTTGAAACATTTTGACTCTCGGTATAAATATGTTTGGGAATGAAATTGTTATTTTATGAAATGCAATCCATATATATTTATATCATTATTTTAACCATTTTTTGCAGGTTTATTGGAAAGATAAAATAACAAAATTTGGAAACAGCAGGAGGATTGATGACAATTTGCCAGAAGTGCAGGCACGAAAAAGAAAAAAAGATTGATCATATGTCTACCAGTACTTGTACAATCCCGATTAAAAGTTCTCTGATCTGGGGTCTGGCTAAATATCTGCCAGAAAGACCCCAATCAGAGGACGACCATTCCATTCAGATGCATAAAGAATGGATGATAAACGAATCAAAGAAACTGAATTATAACTTTGAATCGTTGCAGCATAGATTAAATGCCACCTTTGCAGATAGAAGAAAGCTGATCATCACTGAAAGAGCGTCTATCATGGAAATTGTAGAACAGTATCCTGCATTAACTTTGCATAACCAGGTAATTTTTTGGGCTGAAAGGTATTCAATTTAAATGATCTATTGTTCAAATGTTGGCATGATATAAATGTAAAAATGTCCTGTATACACAATCTGCAATGTTTCAGCTGAGGCTGTCAAAACATTTTATAAACTAGAAATAAAACTAACAGTTCTTAAATTAGGTTCTGAAGTGTGCAAGACAGTTAAATCTACATCCACAATTTATCCATAATGTCAGTATTGTAAATAGCTGTACTTGTATCTCTAAGTTTTCAAAATTTGCTAGCTCAATAACAATTTAAAACCTTTTTAAAAACAATTAACAACATAAACATCAGGTCGGATTTCTATAAATCCTTTTGAAGGCTAAACTTGATGTTTTTCATTATGAATCTGTGTGCAGAGTACAATGTCCATAAGTAAATAAGTAAATTGATGTAAGCCAATACTCTATTTATTTTTATTTTTTCAGCTTCTTCTTGAATTTGAAAGGCTGGAGCCAAATGTGCCAACGAAGGATCTGGAAACTCTTTTTCTCAAAGGATTAGACAACTATATGGAATCAATAATTGGATTAGTACAAACCAAAAAGAAACCGAAATTACTGTCTGAAATTCTGGACACGATGTCTTGTCTGAGGATGGAAGAGCAAAGAAAGTGTAAGTAGTTCAAAAATTTAAATTAACTTATATTCAATTAAGACAGATACTAGGATACATTTGTTAAACAAACACCTGATTGACCTCTATGAGCAAACTATTTTCCATTATTGAATATTCAAATCTTTGTAGGATTTTTATTGTTTGTTTAATATATATATGAATAAGAAGATGTGGTATGAGTGCCAATGAGACAACTCTCCATCCAAGACACAATGTAGTTAAAGTAAGCAAAGGTTACAATACGGTCTTCAACACAAAGCCTTGGCTCACACATAGTTTTCTTTTCTGTTAATTATCTTTGAACCCATAAAATCTTGCCTTGAATGAGGTAAGCCATAGAATAATGTACTATGAATTATCCATGGAGAAAATTAGAACATTGTGCCATACATATTCTCATGAATGTTTTACGGATTGTAGATGCAACACGATGTGCTGCAATAATGGCTGTACCAACCCTTTTCAAAGAGAAGTTCGACGACGTCCTAAAAAAAAGTGATCATCCAAGGGAAATACGGATTGTAGATGCAACACGATGTGCTGCAATAATGGCTGTACCAACCCTTTTCAAAGAGAAGTTCGACGACGTCCTAGAAAAAAGTGATCATCCAAGGGAAGCTGAATCTGTAAGTATATTTCTGTTTAAAATGTTTTTAAGTGCATATGAACTTGAGACATTTTGATTTTTTTTTCTAGGCTGCAAACGTCATTAATTTAAATTTCCATTTTTTTCCTTTACTCGAGTCAATGAAGGGAAGAATAGCTAATTGAAACTCTCAGATGACAATCAAAACATTCATTATATATTTCAAAAGAATAAATGTTATTCCCTTATTAATCAATCAATTTGGAATAAATGATAATCAAATTGCTAATTTTCACTAAGACTATACAATAATGTAAATATGATGATTTTATTTCCCTTTTTAGGACTCTGGTGTGAAATTGGTGATAAAAAAAGACATTCTGACAACAGAACAGTTGGCCTTCGTGCTGGAGATAGAATCACAGACAATTGCTCAATGTGACAACTTCCTATCCTTGTTCATAACTTACATTGGGGCAGTATATGCATTTAATTTGGTTTACCCCAAGAAAATTGAGAAAAGTATGTCATTTTTTCAAAAAGTCATAATGGGGTTAGTAGATGGAGATACCTGCTTAGACAGGAAACTTTTGAATGTATTGGCCGAGTTGAAAAATAAAAAAAAGAATTAATTTGGTTGAATATATGAAGAACTATTACCATGTAAAAATGATAGGCTTTTTAATTGTAGTTTAGTATATGTTGTTTCTTGTGTTTTAATATAAAGACAGACATATTATGGATTGTTATTTTTTTGGTTTTTTTCAGATTTAAACATTTTTGAACATTTTTTTGGTACAGTTTTTAGGTTGTTTTGTTTGTAGGCTATTATTTCTTAACTTTACCTGTAGAAAATTGAGTCTGTCTAAGAAGATGTTAATGTAACTTCCTAAGAACCCACAATACTATCACCCCGTGTGGGTCCCGGGGACACAATAGAATAGGCCCACAGCTCCTCGGCTTGGCGTAAGAGGCCCCTAAAGAGGCGACATGTTTGCCGTGTGTCGCAAACCCGTGTCGGTAATAGGGAGTGTTCCTGGATGGCCGGATAAACGGTTCCGATCACCATCTGGGGCACAATCTTTACCTAGACGGGAGGCCGGATGGACCCGATTCGGTCAATCGGCTGGTCACACCAATTCCTTTTGTTACATTAAATATTTATTTTTATATATTATAAACATTCTAAATTCTAAATTTCTGATTCGATGGATTGGTGTTGCCTTATGGGTCACATACCTCAACAGGCTCAAAATTATTTACTTTACTTAAGTTCGGCATTTTATTCTTTATCATTATTTTGTTTTGTTTTTTATTGGTATTACGTCTAAAATATTATATTTCGGCTTTTGAAGAACTGCTTACATTTTCATGTTGTTTTGATGTCTTTTGAATTATTATTTCCAACACCCAGTTCACAGACTGGCTGGATGACCCCGGTCCAGCCAAAACTGGTCATGACTTGCCCTCTTCTGTTTTCTCGTGGTTATTTGAAAAGATCCAAAGGAACCCTCAATGACACCTAGATACAATGGGATGGGATGGGTGGAACGCATGTATCACATAGGTTGATGTTTGGGTTCCTTAGTCTTGGAGACTAACCACTGACGGAAGCGGGGAGAAGGCGGTGGCTAATGGGGCAAGGCTTCCTCGGCTTAATGAGGCCACATGTTTGCCGTGTGTGGATACCCGTAAGGATAGAGGACGGGATCCTGGTGGCTGAAACACGCCACTTTGGCCCTTACTTTATCTTAAACGGGCGGTCGGATGGGCCCGGTCCTGATCAATCGGCTGGTCACGCCAAGCCCTTGAACTTGACCTGTTTCCAAAATGTACAACAATAGTACCATTTATATAGGTTGGGTTCAAGAAGGCGGTGGCTCATGGGTCAATCGTGTGGATGTTACCTTGGGCGGTTGTCTTGCCGGGCAACCCCTGGCACAAGGCTTGCGCCCATTAAAAGGTACTCCATGCGAGTATCTTGTTCTTGTAGCCCTGGTGCTTGTCGCAAATGTGGCAAGCATACATCGTTTTGGTGCTGCTCCGAGGTGGGCGGGGAGCAAGAATAACGAAACATCAAAAATCACAATGGCGTTCCCAAAAAAACCAAACCAAAACCAATCAACCAAAAGAAAATTGCAAGATACCAGCGACGATGAAGGCCTTCCAGTGAAATTGCCTAACACAGAATCCTCAACATTTTCTAAATTTTTAGTTCTGACAAGTTTAAACGATGAAAAGCCACTGACTAAAATTTCTCCCTTTGTTTTACAAAAATCGATTCAAGGCTGTGCCGGTGAGGTTAAAAAAGTTTCCAAAATGAAAAATGGTAGTCTTTTAATTGAATGTGTTAGGCAACAACAATCTAAAAATCTGCTTTCCTTAACTAAGATTTCAGATGTACAAATTTCTGTAAGCCCCCATCGTAGTCTAAACTGCTCTCAGGGAATTATTCGAGATAGGGACCGTGATCTTGCCGAACTATCTGAAGAAGAAATCTGCGAAGAACTGAAATCTCAGCACGTCTCCAAAGTTAAAAGGTTTACCAAAAAAGTTAATGACAAAATTATCAAATTAAACACATATCTCCTTACTTTCAACCTTTCAAACAAGCCTGAGCACATCTACATCGGCCCTTACAGAATGAAAGTTGACACTTTCGTACCCAACCCTACCCGTTGTTTCAAATGTCAGAAGTTTGGACACGGTAAGGGTTCATGCAGGGGTACTGAAAGATGTGTCAAATGTTCTGCAGAGGGCCACTCCAGTTTCGATTGCGAGGGCAAAACCAAATGTTCAAACTGTGGGCAAGATCACATGGCAAATTCTAGGAGTGTGAACATTACAAAAAAGAAATGGAGATCCAAAAAACTAAAGCAGAAAAAAACATCAGTTACCAGGAAGCACGTAAATTAATCTCTACCTCGAATAGTTCCCCGTCCTCCACATCATACGCTGAAAAAGTTAAAGGTTCTACTGCAACTAGATCATTTGAAACACAGACCTTGTTTACTTGGCCTAATGGTACTGACTTTCCCGTTCTTTTGTCTGAACTAACATCCACAAAACCTCCATCTTCAACATCAAAATCCTCTTCAAGCTCCCAAACATCACAATCTTCATCTCCGAAAAATACACAAACCTCCTCTCATAAACATAAGAATCCCACATCCTCTAAGCAGAAATCTCCGCAAAAGCCTTCATCGTCACAGAAACCTTCCTCGAGTGAAAAAGTTAACAAACAATCTTCAAGCCGCCTTTCTAAGGCAGAAAAATCAAAATTGTTTAAATTCAAAGATTTGTGCTCAGAGTTCGACGATGAAGTCGAGGACTCTGAGCAAATGGATACCACTGAGATAGAGTCAATCTGGGGGGATCCAATAGTACCATCTGTGGATTCCACACGCCCAGTTACTGACTCCAGAGCTTCGGATGGAAGACACAGAAGTTCTTCGCGTGAACACCTAAAGAAGAACTACTCTCCCATCCGTCCTCCAACAAAATGAACAACATAATACAATGGAATTGTCGGGGTTTAAAAATTAATTTAATAGAGCTATCGTTACTTGTACAAGCTTTCCTTCCTGTTGCCTTTTGTCTTCAGGAAACACATTTAAAAGAAAATGATAATGTCAACATTAAAAATTACTCGATTTACAGCACTCAAGTTAAAAAGGATGAAAGAGCCGCTGGCGGTTCATCAATCCTGGTTAAAAATGGTATTATACATAGTCAAATAAAACTTAATACCGAATTACAAGCAGTTGCTGAAACTCTCCCTTCAAAAAACTATAACATTGTGTTCTGTCTATCTTCCCCCTAATACGTCCTTGGAAATAAATCATCTTAAATCTTTAACAGATCAGTTGCAAGCCCCTTTTCTCCTTATGGGCGATTTTAACGCCCACAATCCAATATGGGGCAGTAACTCCCAAAATGATAAGGGGAAAAAAGTTGAAGACTTCTTAAACCATGAAGGCTTGTGCATTTTTAACGATGGCTCAGATACATATCTCCATCCGGGAAATGGTTCTTACTCGGCTATCGATCTAACTATTTGTGACCCTTCGTTATTACTGGATTACTCGTGGCGGGTCCACGATGATTTGTGTGGAAGTGATCACTTTCCAATTATTTTGGAAAATCTTTTTCCCTCTTCCTCTGAGAGAGTTGCTCGCTGGAAATTTGACAAGGCCAATTGGCCTTTGTTCGAGCAACTCTGTCGGGATGAACTGAAGAAAGAGACTTTTAATAATGTTATTAATCCAGTCCTTAAATTTAATGAAACGTTAGTATCGATAGCTGAGAGGTCCATTCCTAAAACCTCGACAAATCCAAAACAACCAAGCAAACCCTGGTTCGATGACGACTGTGAGGAAGCTAAGAAACACAGAAAAAAGGCCGAACGACGGTTCAACATGAATCCAACCTCTGACAATCTCAGTAATGTTCGTATATTCCGTGCTAAAGCACGTCGCACATTTAAACAAAAGAGACGCAAGTCTTGGCAAAACTTCGTCTCTAAAATAAACTCTCAAACACCTATGAATAAAGTCTGGAATTTTATCCAAAAAATTAATGGTAAAAACAGAAAGACCAATCTTCACCATTTAAAAGATGGCCAAACTCTTTTGACTTCAGAAAATGACATTTCGAATAAACTTGGTGAAACATTCTCAAAACATTCTTCTTCTCTGAATTATTCCCAGGAGTTCCAAAGGATTAAAAACCGAACTGAGAAAAAAAAACTCAATTTTAAATCAAATAATTTAGAAGATTACAACCGCCCTTTTTGTTTGGATGAGCTGAAAATTTCTCTGTCGAAAGCCCATGACACAGCATGTGGCCCAGATGATATTCACTATAAACTTTTGAAACATCTTCCTGACACTTCTCTTAAAACCCTTTTAGATCTTCTTAATAATATATGGGAAACTGGCGACTTGCCTTCCATCTGAAAACTTGCCACAGTTATCCCTATTCCAAAACCTGGGAAGGATCATTTTGAACCGTCGAATTATCGGCCAATTGCCCTCACAAGTTGCGTATGTAAGACAATGGAACGGATGATCAACGACCGCCTTGTCTGGTTCCTAGAGGCGAATGGCCTCCTGTCCAATATACAGTGTGGGTTCCGACAAGGCAGAAGCACGTTGGATCATCTTGTTCGCTTCGAATCCTTTACACGCAACGGGTTTGCTAGAGGTGAACATGTGGTGTCCGTCTTTTTCGACCTGGAAAAAGCCTACAACACCACATGGAAATATGGCATTTTAAAAGACTTAAATGATATGGGGTTGAAAGGTAGGTTACCTACCTTCATTGAAAATTTTCTTTCAGACCGACAGTTCAAGGTAAAGGTTAACACGACTATGTCTGACCCTTTTGAACAGGAGATGGGTGTTCCTCAGGGAAGTATCCTCTCCGTCACTTTATTTAGTATAAAAATAAACAGTTTAGCTAAAACATTAAAACAAAATGTTGAAGGCTCCCTCTATGTAGATGACTTTTTGATATGTTATAGGGCTAAAAATATGAACAATATTGAAAGACAACTACAGCTGTCTTT
This sequence comes from Mytilisepta virgata, assembly GCA_028015205.1. Classification (NCBI taxonomy): domain Eukaryota; kingdom Metazoa; phylum Mollusca; class Bivalvia; order Mytilida; family Mytilidae; genus Mytilisepta; species Mytilisepta virgata. The sequence continues at coordinate 59,723,475 of CM051515.1, read as the reverse complement.
AAACAAAATTGAAAAATGGGCTATGGAAAATGGTTTTAAATTTTCCAACTCCAAAACAGTATGTATGCATTTTTGCAATAAACGAAAACTGCATTTGGACCCCGAACTAAAAATTTATAATTCTCCAATTAAAGTCGTCAAAGAAACAAAATTTCTAGGTATTCTGTTTGACAATAAACTTACCTTTCTACCCCATATCAAAATGCTTAAAGCTAAATGCTTAAAAGCATTGGATATTTTAAAAGTTGTTTCCAGCACTGACTGGGGTGCTGATAAAAACATATTGTTAAATTTATATCGATCGCTTGTACGATCAAAACTTGATTATGGTTCCATTATATATGGATCTGCATACAAATTTTAGATACTGTTCACCACCAAGGCCTACGTTTGGCCTTGGGGGCGTTCAGAACTTCTCCTGTGGAGAGTTTGTATGTAGAGGCGAACGAGCCATCTCTTTATAACCGTAGGATAAAACTTGGTTTACAATACTTAACCAAGCTAAAAGCATATCCTTCAAATCCTGCCTATGACTGTGTTTTCAAACCTCTCTATGAGGACATATTTGAACAACATGAAAATAAAATTCCTCCGTTTGGTATCCGGATGAAACCGCATATTTCTGGTTCTAACATCAACCTTGATGAAATTGCCCCCATTAATATACCTCAATCACCACCTTGGCTTGTACCCAAACCTATGTTTATTTTTGACCTAAGAAAACATAAAAAGTCCGAAACAAACCCTATTATTATTCAACAAGACTTTGTTGAAATAAAATCAAAGTTTGAATTTCATGATTCTATTTATACTGATGGGTCGAAGGACGGGGACAAAGTGGCTGCCGCTGCTGTCTATGGACAGGAAGCAGCAACTCTCCGTCTTCCATCCTCCAGTTCCATTTTTACTGCTGAAGCCAGAGCCATAATACTTGCTTTAAAGTTTGCCAGAACATCTGAAAAACTTAAATTTCTTATTTGTTCAGATTCACTTTCGTGTTTAATGGCTATAGAAGGTCAGAAATATAAAAACCCTTTAATTGCCCATATTATTGAATTTTATAAAAGACTTGCCCAAGTGGGCAAAGAAATCATTTTTCTCTGGGTACCAAGTCATATTGGTATTAAGGGAAACACAGTCGTAGATAAAATAGCGAAGGATGCTTTAGATGACCCCATAACTAATATGTCAGTGCCTTATTCGGATTTTAAACCTTTAATATACAAATATGTTTTACGTCTGTGGCAGTCCCAGTGGGATCTGCTTATAGACAATAAATTATATTCTATAGAGCCAACTGTTGGCAAGAATGTTTGTTTCTTCGGCAAAAGCCGTAGAGACCAAGTTGTTTTAACTAGATGTCGCATTGGCCACACCAGGACGACTCATTCTTTTATTTTAGAGAATGAGCCGCCTCCTGAATGTATACCTTGCCAATGTCGACACAGTATTAGACATCTTTTAATTGACTGTGTAGATAAATCCGACATTATTAGTCGGTACTACACAGTCAGCAATATGAGGGATTTATTTACAAAGGTTGCTGGCAGCCGTGTTTTGCAATATTTGAAGGACGTGGGACTATATTCGGGAATATAGTCTGACTGTATTCCTGATTATAGTCCTGAATCATAATTTTAATTTGTTATATGTTGTGACTGGTTTTATTTCACTGTTTGTATTTATGTGACAGCGTTTCTGTGATATTATTCAAGTCTGTGATATCTGTGATATTGTAAAATGTTTTGTAACGTTTTGTATGATATTGGTTTTTTATTGTTTATGCTCCCATATCTTACTTGTAAATAGTCTATTGGTTTTAGATGTTATGTTAAATTTTAACAACTTCCATTCAAATTAGTTCTCGCCGTGATATTGGCTGCAATATCGCCAGCTCGGCGTTAAAACATATTCAATCAATCACAATACTATCTGAAACAATGAGAACAATCCTAGAGAATTTCATGCACCAAAAAACCATTTCATTTTACCCTTAAATACAAGAAACGCCTTCTACTCTGGAAAGGTGCAGGATATTGTTCAAACGCCTTTCACCAGAGAAACGTGTTATCTTTTATTTTGACTAAAAAAAAATGTACCGGAGAAAACGATTTTGTCTTGCATTGACACTTTGTAATACGAAGATTTAGATGTTAGATATAGATAGGTTTTTTTTTCTATCTAAAGTTTATTCTCGGTGGAATAAAGGCATAATATTTTGATATGTACATATTTGTTTTTCTTGTTAGCATGTGACAGTTATGTACAATATATACATGTATTCCAGTGTGGTTTTGCAATAACACATACCTTTCTGATCATGCTAGGATTAAAGGGCAGAGGTGCACAGTTTTAAGTAATAGTGCAGTTTAGCTAATTGAAAGGTGACAAATTGATCATGAAAGTATCTTTAAGGTGGTAAAAATTGAAGAAAATGTTTCATTTTGCCCATATTTTATAGTTTTTTGGGTTGAGGAAAGCTTTTGTCTGACAGTAGTAAAAGTGTCTATTTTCCATGTGAATGTTTGATTTGTAAATAGATGTTTGTGCTCTTTTATGTACATTAATCTTTATTGATTACTTTTTTTGAAAAGTGTAGTATTATTTCCATTTACTAATTTACCTAATTTTGATGTACCCCTTTATTTTTTTACAGTATTTTTTAAATGTTTTTTCTAGATTTATCCTCATACTTATTGATAATTACGTTACTGTTAAGCTTTATCAGCATACAATGAGTTATAATGATTTAAAAAAAAAAGAAGATTGGAAGTGAGATGACAGGTTAAATATTATCATATTGTTGGAAAGAATATGTTACAGATTATCTGAAATATGAAGTAATTCTTTGACTAAACTACCTCATTTTATAGGATATAAATATTTTCTTTAATAAATTTTTTAGGAGAATCAATGTGTTTGCATTTTATCTTTCAAGGTTTTGTTGAGTTTTTCAGAGAAAAGTCGATGACTATTACAAAGTATACATGACATGTTAACATAGCAGAATGACTTACTGAATAAGACTAAGCATCTGGTAGATTTTGATGACTAACAAGTTAAAGACTATGAATGTTGTCACTTTGCCTGATTATTGCTATATCAAATAAGAAAATGAAGTAGATGCTGTATGGTTGACAATAGACTACTTTCGAGTTTGTTGCTATTGTGTTAAAAACTTTTGTATTAGAGTACCCCTCTATCTGGTAAATGACGTCATTAGTTTTTAAATTTGTTTTATATTAAATCCTACCAATCTGAAGTAACTTAAAATAAATACAAATATAACAGTATAAAACAAACAGACTTAACCATGACATACTTGTACTATCAAATAACCTTGAATTTAAAAAAAAAAAACATCCTGTATTAAGGATGTATATTGCATGATAAGGTATCTCTCTAGAATAAAACAAATCCAATAGTCTTAGTAGTAAATGGCATTATTTTCAGAAGAATTGAGATATTATATTGATGTTAAGTTTTTTTGCATGATTACAAAACTATTGACAAATCTTAATATCAGAAAAATTGTACACAGTTAATGAAAACTACCTACTCGTAATAATCTTGTAGACCGGCTCTGCCTTAAGGGACTTTTTTTTGTTCTTGCCCTTCAAACTGAAAAGAGACCACAGGGAGTTGTTCCCTATACGTCTCATTATTCTTCTCAGGGTATCACCAATATTGCTACCTCCTAAGGCTCCTAGAACACGTACCTGAAATAACATAATGATTTGTAAACATCAAGAAAAAAACAAAAATATTATCATCAAAAGGTAATCACTACAGTATCATATTCAAAAATATTCTTTTGCTCTTGAAATCAATACTCCTTTTTAGCTTTATCGGTATAATATAACTTATCGGTAATAAAAGTTTATTGAAAAGATAGAAATATGTCCTTGATATTGGAAATGTAAAACATTCATTTAACAAAGAATGGAATAAAGTAAACATTTGCCAATTCCAAGATAATTGTTAAGTATTTCCCAGATTTTCACCAAATATAGAACAGAAATACCAATGAAACTTTTAGCCTGGATATTTTTCTGCACAAGTTCACAGTAATAAGAAGAGTGGTCTTACCAGTTTTTGGGGAAATCCCTGTCTTCTAGAAATCTGGCAGATAGCTCTGCCAGCTCATCTACTGTTTTCACAGGAGTTGGAATCAAATCATCAAGATCTAAATCTCCATCAGCAGATGTTGATGGTTGGCCACTGATTAGTCTTCTCAACATTTGCGAGTGTTCCAGAAGAGTCCTCTCTATTCTAGCCAGCCCCATTGTAACTTTGTCTTCAAAACCTATAATAATAATCAATACCCTTCAGATCAGTTTTGTCACAGTTTATATTAGTTAAACTTTATAAAACATAAACGGAGAATGTGTCAATGGGACACAAGCATGTAAATTAATAAAGGGACATAACTCATGAACAGTAACTTATCCTAGCAATAGGGCCATTAAAACAAGGACTGTTTTAAAAAAAATTGTATACAACACATATACCAATTCTATTTTTCAAGTTCCAGAAAGCATCATTCTCGCGATTATTTCAGTAAAAATTATTTAGAGACACAAATAAATCTAGCTAGCACTTTTGGTTGGGAAAAAATTATCCAGAAAACACTTCTATTTTGATAATTATTGCACTCTTGAAAATTAGGCAACCATGATGTCACTACTTCGTGGTGTGCCAACGTCCTCCTGACTGTCCCTCTCAAAGTCAGGAAAAACCCTATGCCTTCTCTCTAGCTCTCTTACTACTGGACCCCCTGGAGTTGCTCTGATTGTGCTTGTCCTCCTTCCACTGTCAGGTGTTGACAACGACCTCCTTCTACTCTCATGGGTTGGTCTTAATGAAGACCTGGACCTATGTCTGTTTGAAGTTTTACCATGGTAAGCTGAAGCTAATGAAATGTAAAATCTATATAAAACACAAATAAACCTGATGCAATTGACTGAATAAAGCTGAAAGGGACATTTATTTAATCAAAGAAAACCAAGATTAAATACCAACAGACACAGCTAATCTAGACAATAAGGATGGATGTATAGTTGTTTAATATCCAGTGTCAAGTCAGATGCATATTCAGGACGAGAACATGATAATGAGAAATGAATATTAACCCTGCTTTATACTAGACCGACACGCTGAGACGGATTTTTAACGTGCTAGCTCACAAGGTAACAGTTCGCTGGAAGACATGCTACCTTTCCTAGACATTATTCTGACTCCGGGCTGACCAGTCTTTGCTCTAACTCCTTAATGCCGGGTGCTTGGCGGAGAAGCAACAAATACTAATTTTCAAGTGTTTGGTTTGACCCGGCCAAGGGTCGAACCCTCAACCTACCGCACTCAAGGCGAGCATGCTAACCATTATTGAATCAGTTGATCAGTTAATTTTGAATTTACCCAGAGACTTACATATATGTTCTGAAAGTTAAATATTTTTTTTGTACAATACTTACAAGGATTATAGGTAGGTGGTGTTGGAGTTCTTCTAGTAAGTGGGGATGGAGTTCTTCTAGGATGTGGGGATGGAGTTCTTCTAGGATGTAGGAATGGAGTTTTTGTAGGTCGTGGGGATGGAGTTCTTCTATCTCCATCTCGCCTTGTAGGTCTTTTTTCTTCCTCTACAATATATTTTTTTACCATTAAAAATTTAGTAGGAATTGAAGATATTTATCTGTGTAGAAATTGAAGTTATTTATTTAAGTAGAAATTGTGCAGTAAAATTCATGATTTAACTGTAAATATCAACTGATTCAACAAAATCTATTCAGTGTTACATGTAAGATAAAGATATTTGAAGAATAAAGATTTTTTAAAGCTGCTATGAACAGTCTGTGGTAAATAAATCCTTGAATGAACTTTTAAATCTCATAATTTTAGTGATGTCTGTGCCTGATGATAAAAGAGAAGAACTGGAAAACTTTATAAAGTATTAAAATAAAATGCAATCCTACATCATATACAGCTTATTAAGTTACTTTGTATATGAGATCCAGCTAAGAACAAAAGATGACTTCATTGAAACCAGCAACATCACAATATGACGTTTGCTCAAAAACATGATTGCACGTTACTAATGTTGCAAAATTAAAATTTCATTAAACTAGGGATTACCAATAAATGGTTTGAAAATCCAGTTCCCTTCAGTTTAGAGGGTATAAACAAAAAAGTTCTTTTGGAGCTATTCCAAGCAAAAAAAGATAATAATAATTCTTTTGAAGAAGTTTGAGATCCCAATGTGAAAGTAATTTGAGAAAGTTCAAGAATTTAAGGAAAAACCTACCTCACAACAAGACTATTTACAAAGTTCCTATAACACTCCCAAACCTTGTCCATGCCAAGATAGAACCAGTATTTGTAATGTTAATAAACAAGTTGTTCAAGAAGTTACTTCTGACTTTCAGAATAAAATAAAAAATGTGTTAAAAGAAAAAAATCAAATTGAAGAGAAATACCTTGATGTTAAAATAAAGAAAAGAAGGTTAAATGCTAAACTGTATGAATCAAGAAAAAAACTGATACAGTTAAAACGTAAAAATGAAGCTTTCCATAAAAAGGTTCAAACAGTTTCCGTTCGTAACGTAAGCAAAAAACTTTGAAGGAAAGATAGAAAAATTGTAAATTTATGCATGAAAAATAAAGATCTTAACAGAAATATCTTCACTTCACATAATACAGTTAAATGAATTAAAGCCAAGTATGCCAAACTGAATTCACTGGCACGTTATTATAAAAATAAAACTAAAATTCAAAAGATTCAAATCGAAGAATCTGTAAATGAAAAGGACAATTTAAGGAAACAAATTTAGAATCTTAAAAATGAAAACCTTGTATGTCAATTAAATGAGTTTTTAAATAAAATTGAAACATTTAAAGATGGTAAATATTGAATAGGGGTGTTAGTACATCCAATATTCCAGAAGTTATTTAATGTGTTCTACAAAAACTAGGTAATACAGAAGTTGATAGACTTCTTAAACTTTGTTGAAATATATGTCAACTGAAGCATTTATAATGTTAATCTTTGTTTACAAGACCATTATTCTGGAGTTGCCAACTTGCAAATTGAAGGGTTAAAATTGTTACCAAATGAGTTAATGTTCATTTAGATTTAGAAATAGATGAATTAAAACAAAAAGAATTAACATTTCATATCTTGTTATTAAAATTTAAAAACTCCATGACTGATCGTCATATTGTTAATAAAAAGTTTGTAAAACTTTTAGAAGAATGAAGAGAAAATTCTTCCCAGATATATTGATAATTTGGGACACGTTAGATGATGAAAAAAAACTGAATTAATTACAATTAATGATTTTTATTGTGGTATCCATTTTATTCTTGTTTTACAAAACAATTTTGAATCCTATATTAAAGAATGGGAAAAAATAGAATCTAATGGGGAATAATTTGGGAGGGAAACACTTTTTATTTGGCACAGAATGGGTAGTGCCACGGTTCTATTTATTAGAACAGTGTGCGAGGGCTTCGGAAGTGAAGCTTGTGAAGAAAGTGGCCAACCGAAAGAATTCCAGTCCTTTACTCAAAAACATGTGTATCTTACAATTTTCAAATATAACCGTTTTAACATTTCTTTTGTGAATGCCACTTTTTATATATACCATTTAAAAGACATTTTATGGGCAAACTAGGCAATGATAAAAATAAGTTAATGAAATCTGTAGAGGCTGGTAGAAAAGAAAAAATAATGATCTCTGAAACTGCTGAAATGTCACTTCTAGAGATGAATATAACCACCCCTTTAATGAAATTGATAAATAAAGATAATGTTTCCATTGTTACAAGAAAAATTAAAAGTATGGTCACAAAATCTATCTCAATTATTTGATGGTACTTTTGAATTATTTGAAGATATTCCTCCAATTAAGGATGAAATATACAATTATATTTACGAGTTTTGTTCAAATTTTGAATATCCTGATTTAATTAGACAAGCTTTGTCAGGCGGTTGTAAAAGTTTTTCAGTTGTTACTGAAAGAATGTTAGCTGACCATTTACCTGGAGGAAAGTTTTATAACCCCAGTGTAATGGTCCAAAATCAAGTAGTGGGTGTCCCAAAACACAACATAGCATGTGAACGATTTTTCTCTGGGTTGGTTAGAAAAATGCCAAATGCCAATACTATAGGAATTGAAGGCATTTTATTATGGTCCCTCAATAAAACAAATAAATATTTAGAAAAATATTTCCGATGATGAAAGAAAAAAATTAATAGCAGCTGCCAGGAAAAAACACCAGAAATATTGAAACCATAGAGAAAGTAAGAAATTGATAAATATGAAAGACAAAAAATGCTTGAAAAATCAGAAAATATTTTTAAAGAAATAAAGAATGAATTTGTTGGCAAAAAATAAAGTTTAATAGTTTAAGTCAGAAGGGGGTCCGTGTCAAAATAGAGAGGATGTTTTAAAATTAATGAATAAAGTGGAAAAGAAATCGAATGCATTTAAAATTTTAATGCTAAATTTTTTTATTAAATACAAAAATGTTTTTCTTTACAAAAAAGAAGCTAGAGCTAAATGAATTGAAGGAAAACGTTCTGAATTGGTGTCAGTCAGAAGTGTAACTCCAATTTTAAGTGATGTAGATGTTGTTATTGCCCCTTCAAATGATGATGATGGTATTCCTCTTTTAAATGCCCCAACCCCCGCTCTCCATTTACAGGAGATGCCCCTAAGTTAATTACGAACTTTCACTTTTCTCAAAATAACTATGTGGCTGTGGCTTATAATGAAGTTTTTTATGCTGCTGATGAGAGGTAACTGCTTGAAATGCGTCGTATACAGCATAGTATAAATTTACTTTATCTAATATTATTATCTTTGGATTATTATTTTTTTATGTTGATGTTGTGCAAGAAATTATCTTAGCTTCTGTTAAAAAGTTTATGAAATGGAAAAAAAACACCAATTAATATGGCCTCAGCCGGAAAATTTTGAAAATGATGAATCAAAATTTTTCTTTTGTTCAAATTTAGATATCACTACAAGTACTTGTAGACTTTATATACTCAGTGAAAACAACAGTTACAAAAATATAAAGGAAATGTATACCGAATGTTCAGAAAAATTCTTTTCATAACTTTAACGTCGGGGAACCCAAATCGCCCAGTCCGAAGATGGTTTTTCAACTGCTGCAGAAAAACTTGCATTACAAAATCATCAATAATTATTATCTGACAAATAGACAAGTCGGTTGTTCTCCACGCATAAATTTTATAAATGTAAAGTTGGTAACTATTAATAGCAAACACCTAGATCGACGTGTCCTTACCATATCTGGAATGACGTGGAAGGAACCCAAATCGCCCAGTCAGTAATCTGCGTTCTATTAAACTGAACTACATTGTATAATACAGCGTACATTGGTGTTTTAAATAATTTTGGACTTTTGGGTGATGTTTTGCCACTTTAACTCTCATTTTTTTTCCAATGATGGATAGACTCATGTATAATAGTTGCCTCCCTTGCAAACGAAAGTGAAAGTAAAAAACTAAATCACGTGGAACTTTCAGTCACCGTGGGTCGTGATACTTTTCAAATCGAAAAGATTAGGAATTTGGATTTTTTTCTTTTACTCTTTATATGCGATAAACGTTTGATTATATTTTGTTCAATTTTATGAAGAATGAATTAATTTTCGAAACATGGAATATTTTTAATGAACTTTTATTTTGCCAGTTTTATTTTTATTTGTTGTTTTTTTTTTTTTTGGTTGTTTTTTTTTATTCAGAATTTCGTGGTTACTTTATGAAAAACAGACTAAATATTCCTAAACGTAAAACCTGGAAATTATTGTCTTTTTTTATTCATTTAATTTACTAATATTTTTATTTCGAAAATAATAAACTTTATTGCAAAATAACACCCACAAGGGTCAAGCAATATAACAAGTAGACATAATACAACATATATCGTACAGAAAACTGAACACAGTATAATTTATACATAATATATGTCATGAACTATCTGACAGGGGTCCAATTTAATCCCTCAGTCCTAAATACCCGGGAGCGGGACTGAGAATGACTGAAAAGTAATTTATTTGTAAAATTCATGTCTTGAAATGATGGAACTTGGTCTTTTAAAAGAGCAAAAAATTTCGGGCGCAAAGTTGAATTTTGATCATGTACAACTTTACATTTTTTACACAATCTTTGTTCTCTGGGAATGTTCATATATCTCCTAACTTCAATACCTAGGAGTCAGTCACTTATTCTAAATTTTGATAATAATTTTCTATAAGTGAAATTATTGTTTATTAAGTAAAGTTCAAATTTACAGTCGGTTTTAAATTTTCCATAAGGACAAAGTTTAGATGAAAAATCGAATTTTGAAAATTTTAACCAAAGTCAGTTTCTCGTATTGTTCTGTAACGGACTTTTTAAGTGTTACATTTTATAGTTTTCTTTCCATTGACTAAAAGATTTGTCTGGTTGATGGTCAATATCTATTTATATATTACCGGTACTTCTAATCTTTTCAATACAGGAGTATCAAGAATAAATTTATTTTCCAAACCTTAAAAAATGAACTTTTTGGGGTTAAACTCATTTATGGGAATCTTAATAGAATTATTCGTACGGGGTCAAAACTGTTTTTTTTTTCAATACCTCATGTTTAGGGGCAAGTATCATATTACTTGTTTAAATGTAAAATATCATTGAATTTTTCCTTTCATCAAAAGTTAGAAAAAAGCAGTGCTTCGATCCATTTTCCAAAAATTGATGACTGGTTTTATTTATTTATTTACAAATCATTTTGTTGATTATAACTTTGATCAGGGATTATCGAAAAAACCACATTGTACACATTAAATTCAGTATCCGACCTTTTCTTGTTGCAAGAAAAGTTATTTTGAATTATGCATTATGAATTAATTTTTAAGATAAAAAGGTCAAATAGGACAAATCATTTGCTGTCGCATTATGCTATGGCTCTGTAGACGAGTACAACTGTATATTGAGCAACTGCAGAAAAAATGTACATTACGGGATGTGAAAAACCAAGTCAACTCCCGATCAGATCCAAAAATATATGGTTGGTGAATTATAGTACCAAGGCCAGCGCCAGTGCTTTAAATGCATGATACGTAACATTTTGACTTTGCAGTCGATTTAATTAAAGTGGAATATATTATTATAATTCATTTTGATGAATGCTTTTAGTATTGTTCCTTCATATATATTTTACAGTTTTGGAAATTACAAATGGTAAAAGGGACTACAGTTTTGGAAATACAAATGGTAAAAGGGACTATATTTATCTGCTTCTCCGTAGTTGTCGTCTGTCCTAAGTTTAATCTTGTAGGGAATTACATCATATAGTGGCACCACATTCTGCTGGAATGGCCATGGTGGTGCTTGGAATACAGACTGATGACTAAAAATAAAGTCTGAAATAATGTATAAAAATCTTCTCTGAAACTATTTGGCAATTTGAGACCAAAGTTTGGTGGAACAGTGGTGCTTGGAATACAGACTGATGACTAAAAATAAAGTCTGAAATAATGTATAAAAATCTTCTCTGAAACTATTTGGCCATTTGAGACCAAAGTTTGGTGAAACAGTCCTTAGATGCTTCAATTTTAAAATTTATCAGATGACACAAGATGACCGCCAAAGACGATTTTAGTATTACATAGGACATTTCAGATATATATTTTATCTGTGCGAATGGTCAAAGCTCGCAGTTCCATTATATAAAAAAAAACTTTCTATTTTTCTTAAGAAAATATTAAAGTACCTATAATAAAGTAGATATATAATTTATTATTTTATTACATGTTCTAACTGTGACTATGTTATTATTGTGTCATCTGACCTGTGTGTCGTCTGATTTCTGTAACTGTTTGTGTTTGTCCTCTTGTACACGTATGTCAGTAAGGACAAAACATTGTTGAAGCCTTTACTGTTTTTGAAATATAGGCAAAGGAGCATAATACATTTTATAGACAAAAGAATACCGAAGAGACAAAACAGGGGGGAAAGTCCACAAATTCGAAGTCCAGGGAAAAGACAAAGCACAGCAAACAAACACAACAAGGATACACGTATAACTTTAAAAAAAAACGTAAATATAACAAAAATGAGCTTTATGTAAGTGTCTACAATTGTATTCAATTTTTGTTTTCGATCACATCAACTGTGCGATTGTTTAAATGTGGATCACAGGTTTTTCGGGCATGGATGTCCCCTTTTTATTTAACTATATTGTTATTTTTTTTAGCTGTTCTGTTTTATTTCATCTATTCTTTTTTCATTTAATTTGAAATTGCTTGATAAATCAGCGAAAGGGCTTAAAAGGGAAAGGTTTTTTAAAATTTAGTTGGTGATACATGAAAGTAAAGTGGGTAAAATGTATCAGAGTCGAGCGATTGTACAATTTTGTAAATTTCGGTCTTTCTTGTCTTGTGTCTTACAGAGTATAAGTACGGCACATATTAACATAAAATTTAACTATCTTAGCAAGAATACGTTAAATTAAAAGGGGGGATGAAATAAAACAAAATAGCTAAAAAAAAAATAATAATAATAAAATAAAGAAAATAATAATTGGAAGGAAACAGATGTGAGGTATGTATATATATGCCCAATAACAATGAAACAAAGTTATTCTGTCTGCCTTAAGACTATATGTTATTGTTTTTTCAAACTATATAATATATAACTTTTGTCCAATACTAGATAACGTGAACCAACAATGACCAAAGAAAAAAAGAAAATGTGTCTATGATTTATGACCCCAAAACATGTCCTCATATTGAGTCGTAAATAGATGAAATGTGCACATCTTGTGCATCGAAATTGGTATCAAAGAATTTATATCTAATATATATCCCCAATCGTTATTTGCAGAGAAAATGCATTTTATACATTTACAAATGCAATACAGTTAATATTCCTGACGATGTTTTGTGTTGTAAGGGGAACTACTCGTAATGTAAGTCGTTACATTTTATCGCACCTGCATGTGCAAGTTATCGAACTTAAAAGTTGTCACAACAAAAATGGCGGAAGTAAGAACGTTCCAACAAGACATGAAAATCCTCAATATTTCTGGCATTAGAGAAGAGGTAAAGTTATAAATTTGAGAATATAGATCTATGAATGTTTCAACACCAAGACAACACATTTTTTAGCAATACAGTGGATTTTAAAGAGTTGAAATCGGTCCGTCGCACAAGCTTTGATAGTGACAGATCCGTTTCATCCTAACTTCTTACCCATATTTTACAATCATCTGATTAATTTATCATTTCCATTTTATACCCAAAAGTTGCGTCTTTTTGCGAATGTTACGAAAAGTGCACATTTATTTTCTTACTCGCGGAAGCAAATTATCCAGCCGTATTTTTGGTGCGACCTGGGCGATCTGGGTACACTGGGCGATTTGGGTACCCAAATTCAAATTCAAATTTTTCAAATTCAAATACTTTATTGGTATAAATTCCAAGATAAAGGAACATCACCAGTTACAATACAAAAATGAACAACACAAATTACATGAAACTTACACAAACAACGGGAACATGAGATAAAAGTTTACATTATCAATTATAAAATTAAATTATATATCATCCAAATAACTGCAGAAGAGATTATCACACACATAAATTATCCTGACCATTATTTAAACATTTTTTAGTTCAAGGTTCAGTTTGTACATATTATATACCCCAGTTATACATATGGAACATAAATCTAAATCAGTCACTGTAAAAATGTAATTAAATCTATCAAGAGGGTTCATATATTTAAAGGAAGGGACAACTTCTATTAGTTTATTAAAAAATTCTTCTCTAGGATTTAATAAAGCTTTACATTTAATTAAGAAATGGAATTCATCTTCAGTTCCTTCTTTACATATAGGACAAATTCTTTGATCAAATTGCAACCCTTGGTAACGACCTCTTTCTACTTGGAGGTAACTATTGGAAATTCTAATTTTAGTGAAGACTGATATTTGTTCTTTGTCATTATCAGATAAAAGATATTTTTCAAAGTCATAGGATTTTTTAATTTTTCTATAAGTTCTTAATTTATTACCTACATGTACATGCTTATTGATATTTTGGGTATTCTCCTCTAGAGCTTCATTCCACCATAAAATATAGTTTTCTTCTAATTTCTTAGAAATTGCATGAACAAGTTTATTCTTTGATAAAGTACACTGATTATTCCAAACATGTCCAAAATTTAGTCTTGTTAATAAATCTTCAAATTTACTGCAAAAGCTATCTTTAATTTGGAGATTTTCCAAATAAGATATCTTTGCAAGGCAATTTTCTTTTAATTTAATCAAATGATCCCAAAAGCCAACAGTGGCTTTAATTGCAGCTATTGATAATGGAAATAGTCCAAGTTCAGATAACACTGCATTATTAGTTGCATTTCTTGAGACACCTAGAATATATTTAGCATTTTTTACTTGTAGATGGTTTGGAACAAATTGTTTGTTTCGCATTTCAAAAGACTGGTTATGTTTTATTAAGCTGTCTAAACACCAAATTTCTGAACAATATAAAAGAATAGGTTTAATGCATGTGTCAAAAAGTTTTAAATGTACCAAAGCATTAATCTTGTTTGAAAAAAGAGTTTTTCTGATGCAAAATAGGGCTTTACTTGCCTTTTTTGATAATTGATTTATAGCAGTTGAAAAAATACCAGAAGGTTGAAAAATAATTCCTAGATATTTATATTCATTACACTGTTGAACAATATTTCTGTCATAATAAAATCTGTACCCTTTTAAGGTTTTTCCAGATTTGTTAAAGATCATGATATTGGATTTATCAATATTTACTTTAAGGTTCCATTTATTACAATAATTATAAAGGTTATTTAATGCATTTTGTAAACCATTTGAGGAGTTCGACAATAAAACTAAATCATCAGCATATAATAAACATGACAGTTTAACATCACCTAGAGTTACTGGGTCACAAGAAACATCAAAGACATCTACAATATCATTAATATACATTGAAAATAAAGTAGGGCTTAGTACACATCCCTGTTTAACTCCAACATTAGACATAAATGACTGTGTTATCCCATCTGGAAGTTTTACAGAAAAGTTAACTTCTTGATACATTTCTTTAATAATATTGAAAAAATTACCTTTAATATTGTAACAACATAGTTTATATAGTAAACCTTGTCTATTTATTGTATCGAAAGCCTTGCGTAAATCGATGAAACAAGTAAATAAATATTTCGATTTTCTGAAAAATTTTTCAATTAAAGTTTTTAGGGTGAAAATATGATCACTAGGTCTAAATCCTTTCCTAAACCCAATTTGTTCAGACTTTATTATATTATTAGTTTCAAGATAATTGTCCAGTCTGTTATAAAGAATTCTTGAAAAAAATTTACTCAGGCAGCTGGATACAGCTATACCTCTATAGCATGATGGATTATTTGCACAACCCCCTTTGAACAATGGCTTTATATAGTTCAACCTCCAGATGGAAGGAAATACACTAGTACTTAAAATCATATTAAATAACTTGACATAGATATCATAATTTTCAAAGAAAGATATCTTAATCATCTCATTAGTAATACCATCAAATCCACTAGATTTTTTTTTTAGTACATTAACAGCCTTAATCATCTCCTCTACAGTTATAGGTGAATTAAGAGATTCAGAACAACAATCAACATATTTACAAGCAGATTCCATGTCAAAGTTATTGTGATATCCTGGACTCATTAGGTTTTTAAAATAATCTACCCATTCACTTGGTGATATATTAGAGCAAGGGTCATTTTGCTTAGCTTCTTTTAACAAATTTACATTTTTCCAGAACTCATTAGGGTTATCATGAGAAGCTTCTACAAGTTTACTAAGAAGTTTAGCTTTAAATAATCTATGCTTTTTTCTAGTCATTTTATTATATAATTTCTTCTCATTAAATATCTTTTGTTTTAGGTGTTTGTCCCAGGGACAGTCACCTAAGTTTCTAGACAGATTTATTTTTTTTTTTTTCTAATGTGTCGACGTTTGATGTTACATTCATCATCATGCCATGTTTTTTTCTTATTTTTATTTTTACATGGTTTAGGTTTAGTTTTTAAGCTATTATTATTACTATTAAGACCTCCAGCAGCATTTCTTATTGTCTCTGAGAATTCATTAATTACTGTGTTAACTTCATTGTCTTTTGGACATTTAGTACTGTACTCTGTTGATTTGAGTGATTCAATCTTTTTATTTAAGGATTCAAAATTGATAGATTTAATGTTAGTTTTGAACTTTTCTTCTATAATTTTAGACCATTTCACCTTCTTTGGTAATGGTTTTAGGTTATCATTTGAATAATTCGTTAAATAATAGTATGATTGAATTTCTACAGTAATGGGACAATGATCAGAAATAAGAGGCTGAAATTCTTCAACCTTAAAACTTTTTATATTGTTTAAGAAAGTGGCACTACTAATGCAATAGTCAACTATTGAAGACCCATTACTATTTAAAAATGTAACTTTTCCACCCGAATCACCAATGGTTCTGCCGTTTAAAATTCTTAATTGGGAATCAATACATAACTCTAAAATATTTTTCCCATAGGTATTAGTATTTTGATCTATTTGGGTGTTTCTTGACAATTGGAAACAATCTGGTACATAATTATCTGGCAACAAATCATCCAGGACATCATCAATTTCATTTGACATAAAGTCTTTCTCGCCACTGTTTATTTGGGCATTTAAATCCCCCATAATCATAATATCCCCATTAATACTATATTTGACAATATCATCATTTAGTTTATTAAATATTTTACTATCTATATCTGTCTTTGTAGTATATGTGGAGTTTTTTGGGGAGATATATGTGAAGCAAACATACAAGTCTTTTTTAAATCCAAAAAATTTAGCACTAAGCTTAAACCAAAACATGTTATTTAAAGATTTGTCAACTAAAGTGATACCATTTATCAAAGATCTTCTAATAAAAACTGCAAGTCCACCTCTTTTTCTACTTCTATCTAAAGAACGACAGTTGACATAGCATTTATACCCGTCTAAATAGAGTGCTTCATTGGAGCCTGAGTGTGTTTCGCTTAAAAAAATAATATCAGAGTTTAATCTACTCTTGAAATCCATATCATCAATTTTTGAATGTTTACTCCCATTGACATTATAAATTAATCCATTAACATTCCAACTACAGACAGATATAGGTTTAGGTACTTTGATGCACATTCTATCAAAAAAAATGTACATGTATAACAACCAAAAATTAATAAAATTCCAGAGCACTCAAATGACTGATTAGTCAAAAACTTTTAACCACAATTTAATATACATGCACATGTACTTACAATTCACTTTAAATTTAAAAAATAGCTGGTCAATCATTTTATACTTTTATATTGTATCTTAAGCTTATCTTGAAATGGTCAAGTAATATGGTTTTAAGATTTTTATACTTATATTTTCATAGCAGACTTAGTATAGAACTTTGTAAAGTTGGAAGGTAAGTACTTGTACATGTATAAAAAAAAAAGTTAGTTAAACCCAGAATATGTTTTGTTTTCTATAAACTAATCATAAATTCTACAGTTATATATTTAGAACTCCTAATATGGCATTAGTTATGGAAGATGCCAGTGTGCTGTTTCTGTTAAGTCTGTTGTTGAAAGACCCTATTCCTTGCTGGCGGTTGGTGAGGTTGTTTTGGGCAGAGTTATAACGATGGTAAGAGGGCTGATGTGGACCCTTCTTAAAACGAGAGTCAAAAGGAGGCGGACATCTCTGTTGTCTTCGACCAAACAGACAGTTAATCATATTAGCTGCAAGTATCTTCACTCCATGTTGAGGTGACAATCTTGTGGCATCTTTATATAGATTGGATTTCACATATCCATTCTCATGGACAAAGTTGGAGTTCTGAGAAATTTTAACTTTAGAGTAATCTTTGAACTCCTTAAAAATCATGTTGTTGAGTTCTGTAATATCCAGGTTGAGCTTATCATATTTAGTTGGAAGAACTAGTGAAAGAATGAGCTCATCACAAATACCCATCAGATGAAAAGCAAGTTGTTTATAATCTTCAAAAACTGCATTAGGGTATCTTTCCTTTAAGTCATTAATCCCAACATGCAATACAATAGTGTTTGCATGGTCTATATTATGGCTAAAGTCCATTGCTTGTCCTGTAGTGTATGTGGTTTGCTTGTCTCCTTGTCTACCAGACCTGCTCATTAATCTAGAAATGTCAATATCTCTGCATATTGAATCATGAAGTAATAAAACATCATATTTTTGCTTTGAATTATAGTTTGTTTCCTTGTTACTTTTGGTTGGCACTCTAACAAAGTCATCAACCGGTTTAGTACTCTGGTTGCTTTGTGTATCTTTTATATGTTCTTCATTCATTGTGCGTGTAGTTTCAGTTTCTTTGGTAGGAATTAAGATTTGTTCTTGATTGGATTCTACATGGGCCGTCCCATTATTATTTACATCAACTTTAGAAACACTTTCTTGTAACTTCAACTGAGCTTCTTTGTGACTTTGTTCTAGATTCATGTGCCTCTCCTCCAGTTGAATGAGGGATTCCTTTATACCTTCTTTTTCAATTTCGCACTTAATTTTATCAGCTAACAATGAATCAAATTTGGCTTTTAACTGTTTTTTGTCACTTTCAATTTCAAGGTTTCTACTTTTTAAGCTTTCGATTTCAAATAAATTGACTCTTTCTTTTTCTAGTTGTACTTGAAGGTTGTGAATTTCAGAGTCTTTCTCTTTAAGCATTGTCAGTTTTTTCTTTCTCATATGTGAAAGGGGGGGTTGTGATTTTAATTTCTTTAAGTTGGTTGCAGATAACTTGCTGAAAAGCCTGGTTGGATTCAACTCTTTCATGAAGACTTTTAGTTACAATTTCAGATAGCTTGATGATGGAGCTTTCTAAAACATCAATTCTGTTAGTGAGTTTCTCAATTACATCTGGAAGCTTATCGAGACTGTCTGTTATGCGAGTCTTGACACTACTATCATTTGATTTTGAAAGGTTATTTTCAGGTTCAGGTTGTTCTTGAGTGTTTTCAGCTTTCTGTGGTTTAGTGTCAAAAGTTTTTACCATGGTCTGATCAAAGACTTCATCATCGTTAGTGTGCAAGTTGTCTTTGATGGGTAAAATTTGCTCGATAGGTTTGTTGTTTGAATTTTCCTCTTCAGTTTTGTTTGCCAGACTGTTTTCAGCTTTCTGTGGTTTAGTGTCAAAAGTTTTTACCATGGTCTGATCCAAGAATTCCACCGGATTGACTTTGTTGAACTTCACGACGGGTGCCGTATACGGAGCAGGAACTGCTTACCCTTCCGGAGCACCTGGGTTCACTCCTGGTTTTTATAGGAGTTCGTGTTGTTCATTGTTTTTAGTTTTCTGTGTTTATTTATTGTGCTTGTGGTTGTTCGTTTGTCTTCCCGGGTTTGTCTGTCCAATGGATTACGTTTTATTGATTGCTCCTTAGGTATATTTGTCCTTTTCATCATCGTTAGTGTGCAGGTTGTCTTTGACGGGTAAAATTTGCTCGGTAGGTTTGTTGTTTGAATTTTCCTCTTCAGTTTTGTTTACCAGACTATTGGATATATTGTTAACCTTCTGTAAACATTTGTCAAAGTGATGATCACAAAAAGTTTCATATTGTTTGCCTTGGACCATAATTTTGCCTGTTGTCAGGTATAAGATTATTTTGTAAATAAAGTTATCATCACCGGGTATGGATTTGTCATGTACAAGGAATTCAATCCTTTCTGCTTTATCGTCATCTGTGAAATCACGCCAAATTACTTCGTACATTTTGTTTGAGCCTAGTTCATTATAAATAACATCTGAGATAGCACTTATCCATGGGTGCATTCTGTTTTCAGAAGTTATGAAGCATATGCAATTAGCTTTAGGTTTATATATGGTTTTGTCAACTGCTTCAAACGGAAGTAATCTACCAGCACATGTCTTCTGTCTCTTTTGATATACAGAGTTAATTGGGTATATTGTTTTGATATTGTTAATTTTTGTATCGAAACGTTCATTGCTGTTATCGTGGCCTTCCGCCATTTTTGTTTTGGTTGTCGTTTCACTAGTTTTGCTGCACTTGCATTCGGCAGGTTGGTGGATGGAGTTGAAAAATGGACGAAACGTTTCTTCGAGTGTCAATTGTGTAAAAATTCATAGAGCTTGACATTCAGTACTCTTTGGAATATATTAATTTAAGGTAGATTCAAAAATCACTGGGCGCTTCCATTACCGGAAGTAAAATAATGCTTGACGTTACATATTTTGTATAAATGCTCCTGTGTGCATGCTGCTTTTTAAAATATATATTGCTAGTTGCATTATTTATATGAAGTCTTTATGTATTTATGATCAATTTATTCTGCAGTCATATTTGTACCTCATATGTTACTCCTTCAGTTATCTGTGATAGGGGTGAGACTTTTATTTAGAGACCTTGTGGTACTTTTTCATAAATCATGTAACGGCAAAAATTTGAAACATGATCTCCTGTTTTGTTCTATTTTGTTTTCTTTTAACGACCTAAGTTCATTAAAAAGATAATTATAATTTTTCTAATAAATAATATTTGCACAGTGAACTGCAAATCAAGCCACGTGATCTGCATCCCGGAGTGTGAGATTTGTAATCTGCAGTACATTGGAGAAAGTAAGCAAGCTTTCAACAAAAGAATGAACGGCCATAGAAGCGATCTTTCAGTCGACTGGACACAATCCGTGGGACTTTCGTAAAATGAAGGTTTCAATTATAAATCAAAATTGAACTCTAGTGACCATGAAAAGCAGACAAGAGAAAGCTTCAGGATAAAAGAATTAGCGACCTTGTATCCAAGGGCAATAAACAAAAAAGACATAATTCATTTGTCAATTGATACAGCTATTGTGTACTTCGTTTTTAAATTGCTTTATTTATTTTTTTCACGTACTCTTTCATTTGATATGAACTTATATTTTCTATCATTTGTTATAGGATTATTAACCTGTATTGTTTAATATTTTTTATGTACAATGCGTTGCTGAACAGGAGGAAGATCAAGATCACGTTTATCCCTATTTGACATTTCCCAACGCGACAGTACTGATGAAGGATCTCGGTGACCCGAGGATTTTGGGGTACTTATAAAATGAGAAACGGGATGGAAACTAAACAAAATGAAATAATACATTAACTCAAATAATGGCAAGAGTTCCATTTGGCACCCCCATAAGTACATCTATATGCTTATTCCGTCTAAGATATACACAGATGGGGGTGCCATATGGAACTCTTTCCCAAATAATTCTTGAAAAGAGAATCAGTCTAAGCCGTGGGGCATAGTTTTGATCATCTACATGGCAATTTTTGCGATGCTCTTGATAATAATCATCGTTTAAACGGATTATTTAAGATGAAAGAATGTACCCCAATGTTCTCTCCTTGTTTTTTATTTAAGTAATTTATTCGATTTTTGAACTTGAATTTTGCAACTACAAACTCGAATTTGTACTATGATTTTCATGTAAACTCAAGTGTTTAATCTCTTCAATTAGACATTTGCAATTGTTCAAAATGATTTCTTTAGTTGGGGTTTTACGCCGTTTTCAGCACATTTGGCTATTTCGCGGCGGCCAGTTTTTATACGCCAGTCAAAATTTTGACGGGACGTATTATGGTATACAAATGTCCGGCATCCGTCTGTCCGTCGTAAACATGTCGCGCCGTAACTTGAGAACGACTCGTCCAAATTTCACGAAACTTAACATAGTTGTTTCTTATGATAGTCAAACGATCTGTATACTTTTTGGTAAAAATAAGATTAAAACTTTTTGAGTTACGGGACTTTGTAACTAAAACAGATGTGTGTTTTTCACATGTCGCGCCGTATCTCAAAAACGATTTATGATTATTGCTTAAAACTTTACACACTTCTTAGTTATATTTATACCCCCGCAAACAAAGTTTGGGGGGTATATAGGAATCATCTTGTCCGTCTGTCCATATATCTTGTAAGCGCAACTCCTCCTAGACCGCTCAATAGATTTCAACGAAACTTTACAGAAAGGAAGTACATCATCCAAAGATGTGCATGAAGAAAAATCTTTGCTTTCCGATATTACACAAGGGATATAATTGGACTGGATCTGTATACTTTTTGGTGGTGATTCAAAATTTAATTTTCGAATTTTTTAGTTTTTTGTAAAAAAAAAAAGGGGGGGTTTTTCAAATGTCGCGCCGTATCTCCAAAACGATTTATGATTATTGCTTAATACTTTACACGCTTTTTAGTTATATTAATCTAAAGATCTGTATACTTTTTGGTGACGATTCAAAATTTTATTTTAGAGTTATTGGGTTTTTTGTAAAACAAAAAGAAGGGGGGGGGGGGGTTTCACATGTCGCGCCGTATCTCAAAAACAATTTATGATTATTGCATAAAACTTTACACACTTCTTAGTTATATAATTGATGATTCTTTATTTTATTTTTGAGTTATTGAATTTTAATTGAGCTTTTTGGTGAAAAAAGGTAGTCTTGTTTGGTCACATTTCGCGCCGTATCTCTATTGCTTAAAAGTTTACACGCTTATGTTTTGCCGGGTTTCCATATACATCCCACCAGCAGCTCCACTAAATAAAGGAGGATTCCAAAAACATTTATTATGTTTTTTTCACAAGACGACGGGCGTATCATGCGCTCGTGGCGCAGCTGTTTATTATTGTTTGAGGAAGCCGGAGTACCCGGAGAGAACCACCGACCTTCGGTAGGAAAATTGCAAATCCTTGTCAATTCAGATTGGAGTCGAACACACCCCGCCACAGGTGAGATTCGAACTCACAACCTCAGCGTTGACAGGCTAGTGATCATTAGTAGCCATGACGAACTACCTAGACCAAAATACTTATTTGAATTTAAATGTTTTAAAGACATTGGACCCTATTTTAAAGACATTGGACCCTATTCTAAAGATATCGGACACAAAAAGGTGAAATATGTCCAAAATTCAACATTGCTTAAAGTAAGGTCTACGTATATATATTTATATAAATATTATTTCGAATATTCATGTCAAATTTAATTATTTTACAGAATATCAATCCACATTGACTCATTGAATTTTTGACAGACATTGACAAGATCTGTTCTGCTTTAATCCAGCATTTCACATGTTACTTGCAGCTGAACCTTTTGATCAGCTATAAAAGACCCCTTGTCTTTATATTTCGTTTCGCCATATATTGTTTCGTTTCGCTATATTTCGTTTCGTTTCAATTCCGTTTCTCACTTTATCAGTACCCAAGATTTTGCTAAAGTTTGAATTATTTTCACAATTCAATGTTTTATTTTGATGTTTTGCAACTTTTTTAGACGCTTATATACACATGGATATATATGCAATCAACAAAATCACAACTACCAGTAAAATGGATATAAACTCTATTAAAATTAAAAACCAATTCTTCAGAGAACAATTGTATGCCGATTTCAATATGGTTATAATAAATGATAACGAAAACTATATTTTAAAACCGAAAATTAGAAATTTCTGATTTCAAACCAAACAGTAATAATTTACTTGACCGCGATTCCAAAATAAATATAATCGTAAATGAAATTTTTAATAAAAAAATGAACAAAGATTCCATCACCAATCGTCTATAACAAATGTAGTTTGATGAAATTGCATTAATTGCCTGCTAACTTTATTGTCATTTGGTTTATGGTTACGAGTTATTTATATCGGCAATCATATCACATTTTATACTTATCTGAGTATTTCATTTTACCAACGAAATTTTTATAGTCAAAGTTAAGGATCGTATTTAAACCTGTACACCAGAAAACAGCATCAATTGATAAGTGTGTTACAAAATGAGAGTTTGAATGAAGTTAAGAAGATAGAATAAATAATGAAAATAAAGAGCAAAACCAATAAAGAAAACAAAAAAGTGGAATAAAAAAGATAATGAATGGGTGCTAAAACATAATAGATAACAAAATAAAATAAGGTCTACAAAATACAAAACAATTCCAGACCCCTTTATATGTATGCATATTGAAATGAAAAACCTTATAAATCATACTCTATTTCAGACAACTTGTTGTTCATTAGAATCCAGACAAACAAAACCAGATTTGTACTAGAAATCATTATTTTACTCTCGACACCATTATACACTAGCTATATAGAAATAATTAAAAACGGGTATATTAATAATTCACTGGTTACTCCTAGTTACAAAACAAAGTAGTCAAGTTTACAATTTGTCTTATATATTACTTACAGAATTAACAATTTTTCCATTTTTTACTACCAGTTTAACCCTTTTTGGTTGAAAAGCTTGTTCTGGATATAGGATATCCAGAACATCATCATTAATGGGGTATTCGCCCTCTGATGTGAGTACCAGTTTTCTGAAATATCAAATTTGTAGATAAGAAAATAATAGATATTTTTACAAACATAGAATATCATTCAGTATGCGTGCTTGATTTTTAATTTTTTGAATTGATATTTTAAGGGGAGAAAACGTGGACATTTTCTGAAGGAATTTCCACAAGTTTTTTTTTTGTATTTTATCTGATAAAAACTAACGGCGACACAATATTTTATGTTGATATTTTTTATATCAGGTGACGATGCCTCAAGGATATAAGAGAACATTATGCCAAGTTTTGGTAAAGTATGATCAAATTCATTCTCTTTAAACTCCCATACAACCTGAAGTACAATTTGTAGATGAACTGGACAGTAGTTTGAGAAAATTATTTATACTACATGTTACTTACTCTGCAAAATCTACTCCCTCTATTACCCCATCTACTTGAAGGTCTACTTGTAATTTCTAAAATTAATAAACATGAATAAAATGACTTGAATGTTTTAACTAACGAAAAGGGGTATTTAACAACAAAAATTCGTTAAGTGAAAAAAAAACCTTAGAATACAAAAATGAGCATGCATACACTTAACATTTGTTTTGTTTTTTTTTATTTAAAAAAAGATCTTAATTTGAATTTTTAAAATATTTTACAATCAAATGTTGCAAAGAGGGCGATACATTTCCAGTAGGTCATGATTCTTCATTCCTTTGGCATTTCTACAAAGGATGAAGAAATGGACCTTCCTGCTCTTTATTGGATTCCTTAACTACATAAGAATCCGTTTAAACAAAGGTACATTGCTGGGTCAGCTAATTGCTCTACAAAACCTCTTTCAAAGATTTTAACATCCATATTGACATGTATTAAAGAGGGCCTTCAGAATTACTGTGAAACATCATATTCCACCAGTGGCGTCAATCAGATGTGGATTCTTAAAAACTCCAAACATTTACTTCAATATCTAGAATCAAAATCTTTGGCTACATGCAACAGCATAAAAACTTTCGACTTCTCTACACTACCATACCACATTCTCAATTAAAGGATCGCTTAAAGCAACTAGTTCATCAATGTTTTTTCAAGAAAAATGGGACACGCAGGTATAAATTCCTTGTTCTAGGTAGAGAAAAGTCTTATTTCGTGAAGAACCACTCTGATTCTGACAAAAAGTATTCTGAAGATGAAATTACAAACATGTTAGATTTTCTCATAGACAACATATTCGTTGAATTTGGCGGTCTAATTTTTCAACAAACAATCGGCATTCCAATGGGAACCAACTGTGCTCCTCTCCTCGCCGATCTGTTCTGTACTCATATGAAGCGGACTTCATTCAAGGGTTACTACGTGAAAACAAAAAGAAACTAGCCCAATCCTTTTATTTCACTTTTCGTTATATAGATGATGTGTTGTCGTTAAATAACGACAAATTCCAAGACTTTTTACATCTTATCTACCCCAGTGAGCTTGAAATTAAGGATACTACAGATACACCAAAGTCCGCTTCATATTTGGATTTGTTTCTTGAAATAAACTATGAGGGACGTTTGAAGACAAAACTTTATGACAAACGTGATGACTTCAACTTTCCTATTGTTAATTTTCCCTTCTTAAGTAGCAATATACCAGCATCGCCTGCATATGGCGTCTACGTTTCTCAGCTTATCCGATTTTCAAGGGCGTGCGTGAGTTGCCCTGACTTTCGACAAAGAGGATTACTGCTGTCACAAAAGCTTCTTAACCAGGGTTTTATCAGGGAAAAGTTGATGTCATCACTTGAGAAATTTTACGGTCGTCGTCATGAATTGATTGACCATTACAGTGTTCCAATATCTAAGATGATGTTGGACCTGTTCCCACTGTCGTAACCTTTCATGTGCCTCCATCGATTTGTGACTTCCACTGGATTGACTTTGTTGGACTTCACGACGGGTGCCGTATACGGAGCAGTTTTATGTGTTTATTTGTTGTGCTTGTGGTTGTTCGTCTGTCTGTCCAGTGGATTACGTTTTTTTGATTGCTCCTTAGGTATATTTGTCCTTTTGAATGCGAATATATAGTATGCGGAGAGTACATGGACATTATACGACTAACATCAGCGCGTATTTAATATTACGCCAGCCTGTTGACGATATACTTTATCCATTGGAACCTAACTTTTGTCAAAAGTATTTATAGTTCATGTTAAATACGTACCTTTATGCAGGTGTCCAGAGTGGCATTGAATTGAACCACCCCATTCCACAGTTCCACCACCATGGAACTGAGGGAGTTGTAAACCGTTCCATGGTGGTGACCACATCTTCCTGGTTACCGGCCCAGAATTTGACTTTAAAATTCTGGCCGGTAACCCTTTTTTCGTCGGTCATGGTTTTATTAAGTTACTGTTAAAAAGACATGGATACTAATTATGTTTTCTTAAGATGATAAACATTTTCTAATTAATTTTACGTTTTTTGGATTAACAAAAACAATCAATATACTGGACAATTGATCTGTCAAATTAATTACCACGACGACAATTTTTGAAAAAATCATAAACTTTTAAATGATTTCAATACAAATTTATATCAAATATATTAAAATTGAAAAAAAGTCTGGTTAACCGGTTAGCATTTTTGGTATGCGGTAATCGGTTGTTCAAACGGTTAACCGTTGACAACACTATTTATAATGTATGAATTTATTCAACATTTCACCTATGTTAAATTTTCAAAGTGAAATAACTCCCACCAGATGTCATCAGATCAGATCTGTTAAACCTAACCAAAACATTCTTAAGAGTAGACGAACAATTTGGTGAAATCAGTATAAGGAAATCTTGTAAGGTTGTTCCACTTAAACTTCGATGATAAAGAATAAAATTTTAAAGGCCGTGTTAGAAGATGTCACCTCTACTTCCGGTTATAATGTCACTTGCAGTTAACATTTTAAAGGGTCAAATGTCCTCCAACAATATGCAAAAGACATTTGAATTTGTAATGAAGCAGTATAAATTTTAGTATAGGTAAAAATAAAGTACTCCAAATTGACCTTGACCTCAATTTCAAGGTCATAAGTCTGATTTCAAATGGAAAGATCCCAGGTCATTCACTTGCATGGTTGAGGAGCAATACTGATTTCAAATACATGAGGAGAGAAACTCAAATATAGGATGACGGAAAAACGTCTACTTAAATTGGTTGAAGTTGCGCCATATTGTAAACTTTTATATGGTAAACAAATCATATCATTAACTTTTATTGTTTCTTTTGAATAAAGATAACAATTCAAATTGTAAGCATGATCTTGACCTTTCACCTTGACCTCAATTTCAAGGTCAGTGAACTCAAATCGAAAAAAAACGGAGGTCTATCACTTGTATGGTTGTGGAGTAATAATGATTTCAAATACATAAGGGGAAACAACTGCTATAAGGGTTGACCAAAACACTTTGACTTAAATGGGTTGAAGTTGCACCCTATCGTAAACAGTAATTTGGCAAACACATCATATCATTAACTGTTAGTTTCTTTTGAATATAGATTACAAGCAAAATTCAAAATTTAGAATATGACCTTGACCTCAATTTCAAGGTCATAGAGAAGTGAACTCAAATGGGAAGATCCGAGGTCAATCACTTGTATGGTTGAGGAGAAATACTGATTCCAAATACATAAGGGGAGAAAACTCCTATAAGGGTTAACTAAAACACTTCGACTGAAATAGGTTGAAGTTGCGCCTTATTGTAAACAATAATTTGGCAAACACATATCATTAACTGTAACAGTTTCTTTTGAGTAACAATAACAATCAAAATTTATAACACGACCTTGACCTCAATTTCAAGGTCATAGTTCAGTGAACTCAAATCGGAAGGCCCGAGGTCAATCACTTGTATGGTTGTGGAGAAATAATGATTTCAAATAAGGGGAGGAAACTCCTATAAGGGTTAACCAAAACACTTCGACTGAAATAGGTTTGAAGTTGCGCCTTATTGTAAACAGTAATTTGGCAAACACATCATATCATCAACTGTAACAGTTTCTTTTGAATAACGATAACAAGCAAAGTTCAAAATTTATAACATGACCTTGACCTTTGACCTTGACCTCAATTTCAAGGTCATAGGTCAGTGATCTCAAATCGGAAGGCCCGAGGTCAATCACTTGTATGGTTGTGGAGAAATACTGATTTCAAATACAAAAGGGGAGAAAACTCCTATAAGGGTTAACCTGGGATGATGCCTCTGCTGGTGGACCCTAGGTCCCCGAGGGTATTCGCCAACCCAGTCGTCAGACTTGTCTGACATGATTATTCATTGATTTGTTACAGAAATTAGAAGTATTTAGCAAAATTCAAAAATAATAGAAATACTAAGGGTTCATTCCTTGTATTGCACATGGTAGATCTCCTTAGCTGAAATTTGGCTTTCTATTTCGGTATTTTTGGTTGAGTACTTCTTGTTTAATATAAGTTTGGTTTTTGGTCTTCCAAATGTTTCGGTTTTAATGCTGCTGATGAGAGGTAACTCCTTGAAATGCGTCGTATACAGCATAGTATAAATTTACTATATCTGGTGTTAGTATCTTTGGATTGTTATTTCCAAAACTCTTCGACTTAAATAGGTTGAAGTTGCGCCTTTTTGTCTTATCCGAAGACTGTAGGCCTCTACGACTTATAACGTATGAATTTATCCAACAAATCGCATTTCTTAAATTTTCAAAGGGAAATAACTCTCATAAGATGTCTTCCGATCACTCAAGTCAAAATTAACCAAATCATTCTTAAGAGTAGACAAACAATTTGGTGAAAACAGTTTGCTAAAATCTTTTACGGTTTTAGAGATATAGCGATAACAAGAAAAAGGGGACGTGGGGAGATAACTCCTCTAAGAATAAGTGTCCGGTCACACAGGGTAAGTTTTGAAACCCCCATTACCGTACAACATCATTGGCCAAAAATCCATTCGATATGTGGTAAGACAAAAAAGCACGAAAAGTGGAAAGACCTAATTATAACCTAAGGATATAATGCATTCATATCTTTATCTTAATTTTAAGCTTTAGTTAGTAAAAATTTCACAAATTAGTGGAAACTGTCTCATCATATCTGCATGCTTCCTGAATTGTCAATAGTCAAAAAGGTATAATTAAATGACTTGAAACTTATTTGATTAATGAGTATATGGCTTGTATCTAATTTTGTTCAAAATTGTTCTTGTATTTCCCTTTTCGGAGTCCTCTGATTTTGACATCGATTGCAATGACAATTTTATCCCACAAATTCATTGAAGATGCAACCTGTAATTAAAAAATAAAAACTTTATACCATTGATATCATTTATACATATATTTGCAGTATCCAATCAAATAAATTGTATTGTGCTTGAAAGTCTTTATCTGGGATAAAGATATATTTCATGATTTTTCTTCAGTCTTTTTAATTGCCTTTAAAAGACTGAAGAAAAATTATGAAATATATCTTATGCCATCAGATGGCGTCCGTCGTCGCCGTAAATTCGATAAATAAATAAATATATATGATATCGAGAAAAAAGGTTGTGCCAGAGGCGGATTTAAAAGGGGGGGTTCTGGGAAGAATTGATTATACAGGGAATCACTGAACATGACTGGAGAGGACCCCTCTTACGCAGTCAGTGACCCTCCCCCTTCATCATAAATTCTGGATCCGCCACTACGGGCCATAATTCACCTGTGCATATATTTTTTCTTAATATTGTCCTTTTTTGGTAAACAGCATGTTTTATTTATTATGATATAACACTTCTCCAACATTTTCAACAAAGAAACACGAGGAAATTGACCAATATACATGTACAACAAAATAGAGGAGGCATAGTGCTGTATAGATTTTTATTATCAGAAGTGACAATACTCTTTGCTCTAACCTCAAAACCTAACGCATACCAAGCTCATTGAAAAGTTACTATCGGTAATTATGTTTTTTTTTTTTTTATGAAATTGCTTAACTGAATAGAGTCTTCAATAAATAATAATAGGGTTGAACATAAATATATGTCTTAAACCAATTACAAGACTTGAAAAAATGCTAAGGATAACTATTACTCCATGAATCCAAAACAATATGAGAATATATATGTACTCCATAATTGAACAGCTTTCCTACACAATGAACTCTTGCCATGTTATCCCGGCTGTATAGAAAAAATTACACATCTGTGTTTGTCTACTACAAATGAGCCTGGGACTCCAAATTCATATTCAGTTTGTCAGAAAGTGTTTAGAAGTTACATAATATTTTGTTGAAATGTTTCTACATTTCTGTGTCTATAATCTGATCACTTACCTTTAATATATCCTAGTGAACATGAAGTTAAAGAAACTTCCCACAAAGATAGATCTGCTTTATGTTTAGACCTTTTTCTTGAAATTACTGATGATTGTAGGTTAAATACCAAACTTTATGACTAACGCGCCTATAGTCAACTTTCCATTTCTGAGTAGCAACATCCCAGCATCACAAACCTATCGAGTGTATATGTCTCAACTGATACGTATTTATTGAGAGGAATACCGCTTTCTCAAAATTGGCTTAGACAGGGCCATTAATCAGTCTAAAGTTAGCACTCAAGACATATTATGGTCGCCATCATGAGCTAAATTGCCATTATGACCAAAGTGTGTTCAGAAATTGCATCTGATATTTTTCCTCAATCATAAGTAATATTCCATCATTACCAGACGGAACAAAGAAATAATACGACGGGTGCTGTAAACGGTACAGGAAATGCGTATCCTTCTGGCGCACATGATTTCACTCCAGGTTTTTATTGGAGTTTGTGTTTGTTTACTCCTTGGTTTTGATTGTAATTGTCTTCGAGTATTAACTTATTATGTACAGCTTTGAATTGATCCTTTTTTCCTTTTTGACAAGAGGTATAATTAGCTACCATAATGCTATTTTTATGCTATGCCAATATAAAAAGAACAGAAAAATTGCGTTTATAAATTTCATTTATTCTTCATTGTTTTTTTCTTTTATGTACAAATGAATAATGCATGGAAAATATATATCACATGCCATATACAAATATGAAATTTTCATATTTTTACTTAACCTTTGTATGCAAATAAGACAACAATTTGCTTAAAGACAAGGAAACTTAATGTTATCATCTATTCAAATTTTGTTCTGCACATATCCCAATATATAAACTCCTGTTGTAAAATTAATTTCTACAGTATTATCCTATAACAATTTAACATTGACGAAATTGCAGAATAGACTAATTATTAAAAAAAATGGAAAAACGCTGAGGACATTAAATGGTTTTCAGTTTTTAACCAAGTCAGTGCAATATAACAAACTTTTGGTTAGTTTTTACTTCATGAAAAAAATGAAAGATACCAAAGGGAAATCAAACTTTCCTCCTCCTTTCTCCATCCACTGCACATTGTTACATTGGATTCCAGGAATCCATTTAAAAAATCATACAAATAATAAAATCCTCATTTTTTGCCAGTCAGATATTTATACTTCAGAAAAGACAGAAGAAACAATAAAATTGAGGGCAAGGTATGATATATCTAACTCGCTAACAAGTTTGGTATTGTGGACAACCTTACTCCAATCACAATCTAAATGTTGTGTATAGACATTTTACAATAGGCATATTGTGCTGTAACAAACATAATATGATATATACTAGGAATCACAATCTGAATGTTGTGTATAGACATTTTACAACAGTTAGATTGTGATATAACAAATCTAAGATAATATATACTAAGAATCACAATCTGAATGTTGTGTATAGACATTTTACAACAGTTAGATTGTGATATAACAAACCTAAAATGGTATATACTAGGAATCACAATCTAAATGTTGTGTAAAGACATTTTACAACAGGTAGATTGTGTATAACAAACTTAAGATGATATATACTAACAATCACAATCTAAATGATGTGTATAGACATTTTACAACAGTTAGATTGTGATGTAATAATATAAAGATATATACAAGGAATCACAATCTAAGTGTTGTGTATAGACATTTTACAACATTAAGAATGTGATATAACAAAACTAAGATGATATATACTAGGAATCACAACCTAAATGTTGGGTATAGACATTTTACAACACGTAGAATGTGATATAACAAAAGATGATATATACAGTTTAATGATTTTACTTAATCACTGATTTTTTTCTTTACCTTGTACTCTGGAAAGAAAACTATCTCCCTCATGTATATTGCTGCACTGCAACCTAGCTTTTTTGTGCCAGAGTTTCATTTATTTTGTGCAGCTTGTTTATAGACATGGTCATCTTCTTTCTCCTAAAAAAAAATCTCTAAAGCTTTAAACATTTATTTTTAAAAGACTGTTACTTAGATTGTTGATATCTGATCATTACTGAAGATAAAAATCAAAGTGAACAACATTTTCAATACTTATTCAGAAATCTGACAAAATTGTGTTCGTCTTTGTTTGCTCATTCAGTATGCATGGCTATTCTTTTAATGTATAGTTTTATCATTCTCGCATGCATTTGGAGGTAAACATTAATTGAAAGTTACTTTATAATCTTCTAATAAAATAATTTATCCAAAGTATTACCTTTCCATTCTTATTCTGCCTATAATTGGGCCCTTGATGACATTCCATCAAACGGTGACCGGCTATAAAAAATGGGGCGTCCTGGACAGGAATGCTGGAACTATAACTGACCTTTCACTTTTCTCTCCTTTTCACCTTCCCCCGTGTGGGTCCCGGGGACACAATAGAATAGGCCCACAGCTCCTCGGCTTGGCGTAAAAGGCCCCTAAAGAGGCGACACGTTTGCCGTGTGTCGCAAACCCGTGTCGGTAATAGGGAGTGTTCCTGGATGGCCGGAAAAACGGTTCCGATCACCATCTGGGGCACACTCTTTACCTAGACGGGAGGCCGGATGGACCCGATTCGGTCAATCGGCTGGTCACACCATTCCTTAACATCGTTATATAATGTATTTTTTTTCCCTGCAAAATATGTTTTAAATTCCAAATTGTTTATTTATGGATTGCTGTAGGCTTAAGGGTCACAAAATTCAACAGGCTCAAAATTATTATTTATTTCGGTTGTTTGTTTATTTATTATTTTTCTACTATTTTCTCGGATACACTTCATTCCATTCCATTTATTTACGACTTGTTCAATTGGTATTTCTCCTTTGTTTGGATTTGGTTTAATATTATTATCTTCAATTTAATGTACACCCGGCTCAAAAGTGGCTGGATGGTCCCGGTTCAGCCAAAAACTGGTCATGTCTAGCCCTCTGCTGTTTTCTCGTGGTTATCTGAAAAGACCCAGATGAACCCTCAATGATACTGAGATGCAATGGGTGGGTTGGGGTTGGTTTGCATGTATCGTTGTAGGTTGATGTTTGGGTTCTGGGGTCTTGGATGGTAGCCACTGACGGAAGCGCAGAGAAGGCGGTGGCTCATGGGATAAGGCTTCCTCGGCTTAATGAGGCCACATGTTTGCCGTGTGTGGATACCCGTAAGGATAGAGGACGGGATCCTGGTGGTTGAAACACACCACTTTGGCCCTTACTTTATCTTAACTGGCGGTCGGATGGGCCCGGTCCTGATCAATCGGCTGGTCACGCCAAGCCCTTCAACTTGACCTGTTTCCAAAATGTACAACAATAGTACCATTTATATAGGTTGGGTTCAAGAAGGCGGTGGCTCATGGGTCAATCGTGTAGATGATACTTTAGGCGGTTGAATCGTCAGGTAACCCCTGACACGAGGCATCCGCCTGTTGAAAAGAAATCTATGCGAGTATCCTGTCCTTGTAGCCCTAGTGTCTGTTGCATATGCGGCAGGCATACATCGTTTTGGTGCTGCTCCGAGGTGGGCGGGGAGCAAGGGCAGCGAAACATTATACATCAACCATGGAGATTCAAAATGAAACCACCAAACAACCCAATTCAACCAAAAGAAAGTTACAAGTATCTAGTGATGATGAGGACATTCCGAACAAAATTTTGAATACAAACCCAGACATTTTTCCCAGGTATATCGTTTTGAACAGTTTAGATCCACAAAAACCATTAAACAAATTATCCCCTTTTGTCTTACAAAAAAAAATACAATCAGTTGCTGGTACGGTTAAAAAAGTCACCAAAATGAAAAATGGAGGTCTGCTTGTTGAGTGCACGAGACAGCAACAGTCCAGAAATCTTTTGTCTATGACGGCAATCATGGATGTTGCTATCTCCGCTACTCCTCATAGAACTCTCAACTATTGTCAGGGTGTTATCCGAGACAGAGATCATGATTTGATTGACATGACAGAGGAAGACATTTGTTCTGAACTAAAAGCCCAACATATCACAAAAGTAAAACGTTTTACTAAAAGATCGGAAACCAAAATCATAAAACTTAATACCTATCTTTTAACATTTGAACTGCCAAAAATCCCCGAACATATCTACATAGGACCTTACAGAATACGAGTTGACCCTTTCGTTCCTAACCCTACCCGATGTTTCAAATGTCAGAAGTTTGGACACGGGAAGAGTTCTTGTAGGGGGACTGAAAGGTGTGTCAAGTGTTCTGTTGAGGGCCACTCCAGTTTTGAGTGTGAAGGGGAAACCAAATGTACTAACTGTGGTGGTAACCACATGTCAAATTCAAGAATTTGCGAAATTTACAAACGAGAACTTGATATTCAAAAAATTAAAGTGGAAAAAAATTTGAGCTACCAAGAAGCTAGAAAATTGGTCTCTGCCTCGGATAATGTGCCTCCAAATACTTCTTACGCTGAAAAGGTTAAAGGTCCCCCAACCACAAAATCAATAAGTATTCAAACAGTATTTACATGGCCACATGGTTCTGAAATTCCAAAACTAATCTCTGAATTCACTTCATCCCAGTCGTCTAGTTCTTCGCAAACAGCAGATTCATCTCTTCCATTCAACCACTTTGAGATGGCTGACATCTATCTCAACTCGAATGTAGACAGACAGATGCGCGAAGATCTAGGGAGAAAACTCAAAACATCAAACAAAGCTGCAAATACTGCTCAAAATACTAAATCTCAGTCCTCAACACCAACGTCTTCAACTTCCGTTAAGAAACCGTCATCCCCTCCAAAGACCTCAAGTAAACAATCTTCACCTCAAAAACCAAATAAACAGTCCTCATCATCACAACAGAAACACACTCGTTCCTCTTCAATTGAAAAGAAATTAAAACAGAACACCGGTCGATTGAAAAAGGCAGAAAAACATCTAGTTAAATTTCAAACGCTGTCATCAGAATATGCCGATGATGACAGCCAAATGGATGTAACCCCAGATGATTCATCTGAATCAGTCTGGGGCGATCCCATTACAGATATCTCTGTGCGGAGGAATAGGAGCTCGTCTCCACAGGCGCGGCGTAGTTCCAAATTCTCTCCTATTCGTCCGCCCAAAAATGAGTAATAATTCAATGGAATTGTCGGGGTTTAAAAACTAACCTTATTGAACTATCGTTACTTATACAAACATTCCTTCCTGTTGCCTTTTGCCTTCAAGAAACTCACTTAAAAGAAAATGATCCTATAATTGTTAAAAACTATAATTTATATAGTACTTATGTTGGAAAGGATGAAAGAGCTGCAGGCGGTTCTTCCATCCTTGTTAAAAATAACATCATTCACAGTCAGATAAATCTAACAACAAATCTACAAGCTGTTGCTGTCAGACTTTCTCTTGAAAAAACTGTAACTATATGTTCAGTATATATTCCCCCAAATTCGGTCTTGGACTCTCAACAACTGAGATCTTTAATCAATCAATTACCTTCTCCTTTTCTTCTTGTAGGAGATTTTAATGCTCACAACCCTATTTGGGGTAGCAATATGCAAAATGACAAAGGCAAGAAAATAGAAGATTTCCTAAATCAGGAGGGATTGTGTATATTTAACGATGGTTCTGATACCTATCTCCATCCCGGGAATGGTTCATACTCAGCTATCGATTTATCTATCTGTGATCCTTCTTTATTACTGGATTACTCGTGGCGGGTTCATGACGACTTATGCGGAAGTGATCATTTTCCAATTATTT
Source organism: Mytilisepta virgata (assembly GCA_028015205.1). NCBI lineage: Eukaryota > Metazoa > Mollusca > Bivalvia > Mytilida > Mytilidae > Mytilisepta > Mytilisepta virgata. Next base: position 59,686,979 of record CM051515.1, on the reverse strand, counting down.
TGGAAAATCTGTTCCCCTCGTCTTCTAAGAGAGTTGCCCGCTGGAAATTTGACAAAGCCAATTGGTCTTTGTTCGAGCAACTCTGTCACGATGAACTTAGCGACCCAATCCTTAAATTTACTGAAAAGCTGGCATCGATAGCTGAGAGAACCATTCCTAAAACCTCGACAAATCCAAAACAACCAAGCAAACCCTGGTTTGACAACGACTGTGAGGAAGCAAAGAAAAACAGGAAAAAGGCCGAACGACGGTTCAACTTGAATCCAACGTCTGATAATTTAAGTAATGTCCGTATATTTCGTGCAAAAGCACGAAGAACATTTAAACAAAAGAGACGTAAATCTTGGCAAAACTTCGTCTCTAAAATTAATTCACATACACCTATGAATAAAGTTTGGAATTTTATACAAAAGATTAACGGCAAAAACAGAAAGGCCAATCTTCACCATCTAAAAGATGGCCAAACCCTTTTGACATCGGAAAGTGATATCTCTAATAAACTCGGTGAAACTTTCTCAAGACATTCTTCTTCTCAAAATTATTCTCAAAAATTCCAACAAATTAAAAACCGCACTGAAAAAACTAAACTGAACTTTAAATCAAATAATTTAGAAGACTACAATCTTCCTTTCGCTTTGGAAGAATTAAAAACCTCTTTGGCCAAAGCTCATGATACAGCCTCAGGACCTGATGATATTCATTATCAGCTCCTCAAACATCTTCCTGAAGCCTCTCTTCAAGTACTCTTGGATCTACTTAATAATGTGTGGAAAACTGGTGATTTGCCTTCTATTTGGAAGCTAGCCACCATTATCCCTATCCCTAAACCTGGGAAGGATCATTTTGAACCGTCGAACTATCGGCCAATCGCCCTCACAAGTTGCATTTGTAAAACCATGGAACGAATGATTAACGACCGTCTTGTTTGGTTCCTAGAGACCAATAGTCTCCTGTCCAATATACAGTGTGGATTCCGGCAAGGCAGAAGCACGTTGGATCATCTCGTTCGATTTGAAACTTTTGTTCGTAACGGGTTTGCTAAAGGTGAACATGTGGTGTCGGTCTTTTTTTATCTAGAAAAGGCTTACGACACCACCTGGAAATATGGTATTTTAAAAGACTTAAACGATATGGGGTTGAAAGGTAGACTACCTACCTTTATTGACAATTTTTTGTCAGACAGGCAGTTCAAGGTTAAGGTTAATACAACTATGTCTGACCCATTTGAACAGGAGATGGGTGTTCCCCAGGGAAGCATCCTCTCTGTTACCTTATTTAGCATTAAAATAAATAGTTTGGCCAAAACCCTACAAAAGAATGTTGAAGGCTCTCTTTATGTTGATGATTTTTTAATATGTTATAGAGCTAAAAATATGAACAATATTGAAAGACAATTACAATTGTCTTTAAATAAAATTGAAAAATGGGCTACGGAAAACGGTTTCAAATTTTCCAACTCTAAAACAATATGTATGCATTTTTGTAATAAACGGAAATTGCACTTAGACCCCGAACTGACACTTTATAATTCTCCAATTAAAGTGGTCAAAGAAACCAAATTCCTTGGACTCCTGTTTGACAGTAAACTTACCTTTCTCCCCCATATCAAAATGCTTAAAGCTAAATGCTTGAAAGCATTGGACATTTTAAAAGTTGTTTCCAGCACTGACTGGGGTGCTGATAAAAATATTTTACTAAATTTATATCGATCTTTAGTTAGATCAAAACTTGATTATGGTTCCATTATATATGGATCTGCTCGCAAATCCTACATACAAATTTTAGATTCTGTTCACCATCAAGGCCTACGTTTGGCCTTGGGGGCGTTCAGAACATCTCCTGTGGAGAGTTTGTATGTAGAGGCGAATGAACCGTCTCTTTATAACCGTAGGATAAAACTTGGTTTACAATACTTAACCAAGCTAAAAGCATATCCTTCAAATCCTGCTTACGACTGTGTTTTCAATCCTCTCTATGAGGACATATTTGAACAACATGAAAATAAAATTTCTCCATTTGGTATTCGGATGAAACCACATATTTCTGGTTCTAACTTAAACCTTGATGAAATCTCCCCCATTAATATACCTCAATCGCCACCTTGGCTCGTACCTAAACCTAAATTTATTTTTGACCTCAGAAAACATAAAAAGTCTGAAACAAACCCAATTATAATTCAGCAACATTTCGCTGAAATCAAATCAAAATTTGAATTTCATGACTCTATTTATACTGATGGATCGAAAGACGGGGACAAAGTGGCTGCCGCTGCTGTCTATGGGCAGCAAGCAGCAACTCTCCGTCTTCCATCCTCCAGTTCCATTTTTACTGCTGAGGCAAGAGCCATAATTCTTGCTCTAAAGTTTGCAAGAACATCTAAAAAACTGAAATTTTTTATTTGTTCTGATTCTCTTTCATGTTTATTGGCTATAGAAAGTCAGAAATATAAAAACCCTTTAATTGCCCATATTATTGAATTCTATAAAAGACTTGTACAAATGGGCAAAGAAATTGTTTTTATCTGGATACCAAGTCATATTGGTATCCGAGGAAACACAGTCGTAGATGGTATAGCGAAGGATGCTTTAGATGACCCAATTACTAATATGTCAGTGCCTTATACGGATTTTAAACTTGTGATTTATAAATATGTTTTACGTCTGTGGCAGTCCCAGTGGGATCTGCTGACAGAAAATAAACTACATGCCGTCGAGCCAACTGTTGGCAAAAATGTGTTTTCCTTCGGCAGAAGCCGAAGAGAACAAGTGGTTTTAACTAGATGTCGCATTGGCCACACCAGGACGACTCATTCTTTTATTTTAGAAAATGAGCCGCCTCCTGAGTGTATCCCGTGCCAATGTCGACACACTGTGAAACACCTTTTAATAGACTGTGTGGATAAATCCGACATAATTCGTCGGTACTACACAGTCAACAATATGAAAGATTTATTTACAGTGGTCGCTGGCGACCGTCTTTTACAATATTTGAAAGACGTAGGGCTATACTCTAGAATATAGACTATTTTACTATGTTCTTGAGTATAGTCATTAGTCATTATCTTATAAACTTTGTTATTGTTAATTGACGTGTTTTATATAACATGATATCTTTTACTTAATAATTTATGTATATTGACATTGATGAATAGTATATCTGTGATATTATTAGTGTATCTGTGATATTATTTTTAAAAAAAAGTTAGACTGTGATATCAGTTTTACTGTTTATTCTGCCCTAAATATATTATTTGTAAATATTCTATTGATTTTAGGTATTGTTTGACATTTTAATTAGTTTGGGTCTAATTAGTTCTCGCCGTGATATTGGCTGCAATATCGCCAGCACGGCGTTAAACAACAATCAATCAATCAATCAATCCTTTTCACCTTTAATTACGAAGCAAGGAACGATAAACACCACACCAGTGTAAGCTTACAAAATAAATTACAGCAATGGATCATAGAAAAAAAAATAATAAAAGGATATCTTTCTGAAACTATATCATGTATCTGTCTAACCACTCAACATAAATTTTCCAAAACGTTTGGTACATCTTGGCACTGCATATGTTGTAGAGGTAGCCAGAGAAAATTCCTCCACGATAGAATCAGCTGTTTTTTTCTATGTCTTTAACCCATCCATAGTAAGGTCTATCATGTTCATCAGAAGGGTAACACCAGGGATTTCCTCCTCATCAAAGGTATCAACATGGACCCCACCAAAAAACCGGGGGTACACTCAGGTGCTCCGGAAGAGTAAGCAGTCTCTGCTTCCTGCAGGACACCCGCCATGGTGGCCATGTTAAATCCGGTATTAGGAAGGGATAATATCAATGGAACAGGTCCATTTTCATTTGGGAAACGGGTTTGTTCATACCTGTCAACCGAGTCATGATGACAACCATGAAACTTTAATAAGGATGACTTCAGCTTAGGAGTAACGTACCCCTGTCTAGCAACTTTTCTGTCAGGAGCCGGGCTCTGTCCAGGAAGTCAATGTATATGTCACAAGCTCTGGAATAACGTATGAGTTGTGAAATGTATACTCCATACTGGAAAACTTATTGTTTAAATGAGAATTCCATATAACGATGTATTATGTAGAAAACGGTACTAATACGATATTTCGAATTAAAAATAATTGCACTGAAAATCAAAAGTTAAGCGTTGGAACAGTTAATTCGGCACTGGTCTGTCGCTCTTTCTTCTTTCGAAAGTTTGGTGTCTGCGGCCATTATTCTTCGCTTTAATGTCAGTCTTAAATTGTAACAATTTCCTTTCAAACTTCTTCTTTTCTTCATTTATTCGATTGTTCAATTCTTTTCAAGCATTTCCCAAACCTACTGAACTAAATCCGATTCCAGTTCTAGCTTTGTCAATAAAGCTTTTCATATCAATGTTAAGATCGGTAATTTGGCCATTCAAGTAGGTGATAGTAGTAGAGAGATCATTAGTCACAGCGTCAACCTTTTTCTTCCAAATGTCAGTGGGCAAGTGTTGACTCAACACAACAACGTTTTGGACACAGTAAGCTGCTTGACACAGTTATAGGATGGACCCAGTCAAGTGAATTTGTTTCAGTCACATTTAGCAAAAGTGTGATTTTCAACCCATATGCAGCTCCTTATAATTAAGAAAAATAATAGGCATACATAAAATTCATGACCCACGACTTAACGGAGCTCAACATAAAGAATACAACGAAAAAACCCATCCAAATCGGACAAAAAAAATAAGTATGCAAAAATTTGTGCCAAAAAGAGATTTTGGGGAACTTTCGGACCCTTTTAACTCAAAAACAGTAAGAGCTATAAAACAATTAACATACTACAGTTCGAATGATGAAAACATTTCAAACAGGATGAAAAATAAAATTTCTATGTACTTTGAAAAAAGTGTGATTTTGGCCCTTTTGAGCCCTATTCCCTCTTTTCATACAGGAAGTCGCCATTTGCAATGCTTACATCAAACTGTAACATATTTTAGCAATTCTATTGTGAATTTAAATAAACAAAGTAAACAGTTTTACAAATTGAAGTGGACTTGAAATGTTTTCTGTTAACAGATGGTAAAAAAGGGTTGGTGTGGCCTCACTTTAAAATGCAATGAAATAAAACGGCATTAATTTCCAATAGTTTATCAAAAATTATTGTTTTAAATGCAGCAAAACCAGAAGCTTTTAGTAATAATTAACTTATTTTTTTCAGAAATCATTGAAAATATAAATTGTGTCCTTTGAGTCTAAACAAGTGAAAATGACATTTAGTTGAGTTTTTGTCCAGGATGATAAAAATTCAGAAAGCTTTTTGCACATGTGCAACCCAGTAAACAGGTACAAAGATGTTTTAGCTGTTCCAAATTTCTGAAAAAATTGCCCCCACCCCATATATTCATTTATCGAACAGCCCTTTGAAAATAAGAGATGGTTGACCATGGTTTGACAAAAATCTAAATTGACCATGGTTAGCATTGTCTAAAACCATGGTCAACCATGGTGTAAAACCCATGTTTTATGCTATGCTGAACCATGGTCAACCATGGTTTAAGCCAATTGCTAACAATGGTCATTGGGCAACCATAATGCCTGACCATACTGTAAAATCATGGTCAACTATGGTTTTAACCATGGTAAAAATGTAAACAGCTTGAACTTTTTTAGTGATGTCTGTTTAAGACACTGATGGAAATTTTTCATTTTAACTGACAACATAATTTTATAGCGTCTGGAATCAAATTTTGGCTTTGCAACACATTTTGAATTAGAAGGTTGTTCACTTATGCTGTGGGTTTTTATGTAATCTACATCAAACAATTTGAGAAGCATAACATGCACACAAAAATACAAGTCATCCACTAATTGTTCTTTAGGGTGTCCGTTAAACAATTCATGTGTTATCGTTCCTGTTGTTGGCGGTTTAACTGGTGCTGCAACAACAGCTACAGATTTCCCATTATTTGTATTTGCAACTCCTTTTTCAAGCTTCTTTTCAAGCTGCTGACTTTCTTTTCCAATTCCGACAGGTCTTGTTTGGTTGCGTACTTGTTTTCACAGAAAAATCAGAAACAAGAAAATATATCTATGGTGTCCAGCTCACCACATTTCAGTAAATACCTATTTATCTTCATGCATACATAGTGAAGAGTACCTATTAAAAATCATTATCCATGAAAAATATACAGCACAACAGCACAGATGTAGTTGTAGTATTGATCGACACCCCCCGCCCCCCCCCCCCCCCCCCAAAAAAAAAAACGTTCTGCTGAAGCAGGTGCTAGGGGCCGTCTTGGTATGCAGGTGTTAGGGGCCTTGAAATGAAGTAATCTTATAGCAGACAAATAATTTGGAATGGACGAATATTTGAGACGCTGTGCCAAATAGGCTATATATCTGGCAATATTAACTGGGGATGCAGGGACTAGAACTAACTGATAATGACAGAACCCCGGAAAAGATGAACCATATCATCCAATGCCTGTAGGTCCCTCGGTCCCTGTGTGCCTAGACAAAAGTAAATTAAGAGAGTTACTCGACATATGGGGAACCAAATGAGTTACAAACGATGGTTGATGTAAGCAGCAATTTCATAAAAAATTCAAATGCCTTAGAGTTATTTAGACGAGATATATCATCAGCTAAAACATTTTTTGCTCCCGCGATATGAAAAGCCTAATCTCAAAATTATTCTGTGCTGAAAGCCAGAACAATTCCCTTCTGTGTCCCAGTTGACGTAAAAAACCCCACCCCAACTGGACAAGCATCGGTTGCCACCGACATGATAGGCGTATTGTCTAAAATAAGAGATTTGCCATTAAAATTGTCCATAAAATTGCCATCATGCAATATCGCCTTATATTTCGCCGCTTAAACGCATTGTATGCCAATCCTGTTTTAAATACGCTATGATATTGATAGCGAAAAGGTTTTACATGTTTTTTGGTGTTCCAGCCGGAACATGGTGCTGTGCAGTATGATTTAACCCACAATCAGGGACCCAACAAACATGTTCAAATTTACAATTTGACATGAGGCAGCCCTGTCTGCCTTTAAATCTTTTGCAAATTTCCCTTCCTCCCTTGGAGTGAGATGCGTACTGTATGGGTTTGGGGTGGTGTTTAAAGAAGGAAGGGCTAGGGCCGGGATGTTGTCCCAGATGAGCTGGGCGATTGGACTTAGCCCATAAAAATACAGTTTGAAGGTGGGGAACTTCTCTACACCAACGAAATTTATGGGAAATCTGGAGACATCTATACTCCCTATCATAATACAATACTGATATAAAATCATAACTCATAATTAATCTATGTGTATGACATATAATCAAGGATGGAAGACGATGTAGATTCTCCCGATTTTAACAATTTATACATTATTGACAAATTTGACATTGACCATTCACATAATGATATAGATTCAAGCTTTGGCTTAGCTGGACCTGACTTGAAAATTAATTGTCCCCCTAAAGTGTTCGAAATAATGTTCTCTTTGTCCAAGCTTGCCCCTGCCATGTTGATAGCTACAAAATCGGTAATGTCTAAATTTTTAGATTCAGAATTGTTGACAGTTTTTAAACAGAGTTGAGAGTCCTGCCATGTTAATTGTCATTAACACCATTAATACCTGCCGAAAGTCCTAAAAAATTATTGTCACTAGCCACGGCATTTTTTCCAGAATCAACTTGGTGTTTCCCCAGCTGGTCGAGCACTTCTCGGATAAATGAGTCGTCTTTTGGATGTCCCGACGGATCACTTCCGGTCGTCCCTTCCACTTCCTGTTGGTCCTCGTTCCCGCCTAAGTTCGCGTCTTCCTCCATTGTTTGAGAACTCTCCACTGGTTTTTCTGGAACATATGTCTTCTTGACCGCTCTGAGTAACAGTTTTTTCTGTCCGCGTGGAAATTTGAATTCTGTAACGTAGTCCTCTGCAATTAGGGACACCACCTCCATGGAATCGAAACCGTGAGATAAAATCTCTTCCATCGAGGTTTCACTTGGGTTTTTGGCTGCCGCCCACGTTGTCATTATTTTTTGATTTTGAATATATATACGAAAGGATTTGAACGAATGAAATGTCTTGACACAGTTTAATCTCGGCGGTTCACTTTGTTACGGTTCGTCTTACAATTATTACATATGTCATTGTTAAGTCCAAAGTCAGCCTCGCAAAACACATCCATTGCAACAGGTCGAACAGTCTAAATGAATAGCTTAGTATGCTTGTGAAATGTCATCTTCGACGTCTGTTAAATACGACTTTAGCATGTCTCTTACTTCCTTTGTTAAAAGAAACCACACTGGAATGTTCAATGCCTGTCGTAGGAGGTTAAAATTCTTCATAGTAAATACAGATTGAACATATCGAAAAAATGCGTATTTTAGCAAATTGCTCAATCTTAGCATGGCGATATCTAAAGATAAACTGACCAGGGAGACAAGGAGATGTCCCAGCATCAGGATGATCACGTGCACCGCAACTTGCGCAAGATCTTAATTAATGACTGATTTAATTGGCTGACCCTATCTGATGACCAAATAAGGAGCGCAGACCAGACAAGCTGCAGTCAAGACTTCCTCTATATTATGTAATATGCATACCGTGATGGCCATAGAGAGATGAGATCCAAAATCCAAAAAAAGCCCCACCCTCTTTCTTAAATGATTATACTATGCGATTTATAAAAGGCATCCTACCTGCTTCCAGTAAATGCTGAAGTTCATGTTTAATCTTAAACAGTAAATATTCACGATAACAATCACACGTGAAAAATTCTTAATTTACAGTATTAGAAAGCTTTACCATAGATTCATGAGTGATGGCTCAATAAATACAATAAAACTGTGAGATTTAAATGCATGTTTAATCAACAAAAATTCAAATTTTCAAAAAACAAACTTGTGATACTATAAAATGTTAATTTGAATTAACTCAAGGTCTTATGATTTGAAATTACAGTACTGTAGTAGTAGATTCCTTTAAATGTGTCTATATGGTAATAATTTCATTATATGTGTTTATAACATTAGACATAATAATACATATTTAAGATCAAACATCATATTCACAACAACTTGACCAGAGCCTCGCAGAATCCATTGCCAGTGGAGATGAATTTAGAAATCTGATGGCAGATGCTCTATTTGTCTGCATATAGCTCTATGACATGAGATGCTGTAAAACTTTTATAATAAATCTTATAATATAAATTATTGGTTTACCTTTAATAGGTTGCATATGGACGGGTAGAGCTCTGTAAAATAGTAAGTATGCCTGGCCATCTAAATTATTGAGGCTCAACAGAGAACAGAGGAGGCGAAGAAAAATAGAAAGAAGGCCGAACGACGATTCAATATGCGTCCAACCCAAGATAATTTAAGTAACATCCGTATATTCCGTGCAAAAGCACGCAGAACATTCAAACAAAAGAGACGTAAGTCTTGGCAAAACTTCGTCTCAAAATTAAATTCTCATACACCAATGAACAAAGTTTGGAACTTTATACAAAAAGTTAACGGTAAAAACAGGAAAGCCAATCTTCACCATCTAAAAGATGGCCAGACCCTTTAACATCAGAAAATGAGATCTCTCAAAAACTTGGTGAAACTTTTTCTAAAAATTCTTCTTCTCACAATTACTCTCAGGAATTTTAACGTATTAAAAACCGAACCGAAAAAACCAAACTCAACTTTCGATCAAATAATTCAGCCGTCCTTTCTCCCTTGATGACCCCGTGTGGGTCCCGGGGACACATATAGAATAGGCCCACAGCTCCTCGGCTTGGCGTAAGAGGCCCCTAAAGAGGCGACATCTTTGCCGTGTGTCGCAAACCCGTGTCGGTAATAGGGAGTGTTCCTGGATGGCCGGAAAAACGGTTCTGATCACCATCTGGGGCACAATCTTTACCTAGACGGGAGGCCGGATGGGCCCGATTCGGTCAATCGGCTGGTCACACCATTCCTTTACATCAATTTATAATGTTTTGTTTATTTTTTTATCTCCTGCTCAATATGGTTAAAATTCCAAATTACTGATTTATGGATTGGTGTTGGCTTAAGGGTCACAAAATTCAACAGGCTCAAAATTATTATTTATTTCGGTTATTTGTTTATTTATTATTTTTCTACTACCTTCTTGAATATAATTCATTCCATTTATTTACCAATTTTTCAATTTCTAATTTCTCCTTTAGTTTGGATTTCGTTTTGGATATGATATCAATTTAATCTAACCAGCTCATGAATGGCTCAATGGTCCCGGTCTAGCCAATAACTGGTCATGTCTTGCCCTCTGCTGTTTTCTCGTGGTTGTCTGAAAAGACCCAGATGAACCCTTTATGAAACCGAGATACACTGGGTTGGGAAGGTGGTCTGCTGTTGTATCGCTTGAGGTTGATGTTTGGGTTCTGGGGTCTTGGATGATAACCACTGATGGAGGCACAGAGAAGGCGGTGGCTTATGGGACAAAGCTTCCTCGGCTTAATGAGGCCACATGTTTGCCGTGTGTGGATACCCGTAAGGATAGAGGACGGGATCCTGGTGGCTGAAAAACGCCACTTTGGCCCTTACTTTATCTTAAACGGGCGGTCGGATGGGCCCGGTCCTGATCAATCGGCTGGTCACGCCAAGCCCTTGAACTTGACCCGTTTCCAAAATGTACAACAATAGTACTATTTATAGGTTGGGTTCAAGAAGGCGGTGGCTCATGGGTCAATCGTGTGGATGTTATTTTGGGCGGTTGTCTCGTCAGGCAACCCCTGACACGAGGCTTGCGCCCATTAAAAGATACTCCATGCGAGTATCTTATTCTGGTATCCCCGGTGCTTGTCGCAAATGTGGCAAGCATGCATCGTTTTGATGTTGCTCCGAGGTGGGCGGGGAGCCAGGGTAACGAAGCATATATACATCACCATGGCGACTTCAAATCAACAAAAAACCAATTCAAATAACTCAGTCTACAAAAGAAAACTGAACGATTCAAGTGATGATGAGGATGTTCCAAACAAAATACTCAATGTTACTTCAGATACTTTCCATAGATTCATTGTATTAAAAAGTTTAGATCCAGAAAAACTACTTACAAAATTATCTCCCTGATCCAAAAAAAAATTCAATCCGTTGCTGGAACAGTTCAAAAAGTTGTAAAAATGAAAACCGGTAGTTTACTTATTGAATGCACTAGACAACAACAGTCTAGAAATCTGTTGTCTATGACAGCAATTTCGGACATCCAGATCTCTGCTACTCCACACAGAACTCTAAATTATTGCCAGGGAATTATCCGAGATAGAGATCGTGACCTTGCTGATTTGTCAGAAGATGAAATTTGCTCTGAATTAGAAACCCAACACATTTCAAAAGTTAAACGTTTTACAAAGAAATCTGAAAACAAAGTAATCAAACTTAATACTTACCTTCTTACATTTGCACTGCCCAAAGTTCCTGATCATATTTACATTGGCCCATATAGAATAAAAGTTGACAAATACATCCCCAACCCAATCCGCTGTTTCAAATGCCAGAAATTTGGACACGGAAGGGGTTCTTGTAGAGGGACGGAAAGGTGCGTCAAATGTTCTACTGAGGGCCACTCCAATTTTGAATGTGAACATGAGACAAAGTGTGTAAACTGTGGAGAAACTCACATGGCAAATTCGAGATCTTGCGAAATTTACAAAAGAGAGCTAGAAATCCAGAAATTGAAAGTTGATAAAAATTTAAGTTACCAGGAAGCTCGGAGATTGATCTCTGTCTCGGATAATTCGACTCAGAATACAACCTACGCTGAAAAAGTTAAAGGTCCCTCAACCAGAAGATCGTTTTCTGTCCAAACAGTATTCACATGGCCACAGGACAGTGAACGTCCTATCCTGGTTTTGGAATTTACTCCATCCAAAACAAAGCCTGTTTCTTTGCAATCCTCCCATTCTTCACAAACTTCTGATTCGTCTCTACCGTTTAACCATTTTGAGATTGCTGATATCTATCTCAACTCTAATGTTGATAAGCAGATGCATGAAGAATTTAGAAGAAAGCTTAAAATTTCATCTAAATCTGCAATCTCTGCTCAAAATAAAAAATCTCAATCCACACCACAAGCACCTTCTACATCATCCTCTACTTCAAATAATCAGTCATTACAGAAGTCCTCATCATCACATGAAAAATCGTCATGCTCATCTGCAATTGAAGAAAAGAAATCTAAGATTAAACTAAATTCCGATAGGGTTAAAAAAGGCGACAAACATTTATACACATTTTCATTGTTATCATCAGAGTTTGGTGATGATGACGATGAAATGGATACTACAGACAACGCAGTTGAAGACGCACCTGACGTGTGTGTGAAGTCAACTCCCCCTGTATCCATTTCAAATTCCTCCGCTGGGAGAAACGGGAGTTGCTCTCCGCGTGTGCGGCGCAATCCCAGGCTATCTCCCATTCGACCACCCAAATTAAAATGAAGAATATATTACAATGGAATTGTCGAGGATTAAAAACTAACTTAATTGAACTATCGTTACTTATACAAACATTCCTTCCTGCTGCCATTTGTCTCCAAGAAACTCACTTGAAAGAAAATGATCCTGTAAATGTTAAAAATTATTCATTATACAGCACTCGTGTTGGAAAGGATGAGAGAGCTGCTGGCGGTTCTTCAATCTTTGTTAAAAATACCATTATTCACAGTCAAATTAAATTAACAACAGATTTACAAGCCGTTGCTGTAAGAATTTCTCTTGGAAAAACTGTTACTTTATGTTCAGTATATATTCCTCCAAATTCAGCCCTAGACATTCATCAGCTTAGATTTTTAATCAATCAATTACCTACCCCTTTTTTCCTACTTGGAGACTTTAATGCTCATAACCCAATGTGGGGTAGTAATTTACAAAATGACAAAGGAAAAAAAATAGAGGATTTCTTAAATCAGGAAGGATTGTGTATATTTAATGATGGTTCTGATACCTATTTGCATCCGGGGAATGGTTCTTACTCGGCTATCGATTTATCTATTTGTGATCCTTCATTGTTGCTGGATTACTCATGGCGAGTCCATGATGATTTATGCGGAAGTGATCACTTTCCAATAATACTGGAAATCCTGTTTCCCTCGTCTTCTGAAAGAGTTCCTCGCTGGAAATTTGACAAAGCCAATTGGTCTTTGTTCGAGGAACTCTGCCGGGATGAACTTAAAACAGGCAAGTTCAAAAGTGTTAGCGATCCAGTCCTTAAATTTACTGAAACTTTATTAAAGATAGCTGAGAGAGCCATTCCAAAATCCTCGACAAACCCAAAACAACCAAGCAAACCCTGGTTCGATGATGACTGTGAGGAAGCGAAGAAAAACAGAAAAAAGGCCGAACGACGGTTCAACTTGAATCCAACCTCCGATAATCTCAGTAATGTCCGTATATTCCGTGCGAAAGCACGGAGAACATTTAAACAAAAGAGGCGAAAGTCTTGGCAAAACTTCGTCTCTAAAATAAACTCTCGTACACCTATGAATAAAGTATGGAATTTCATCCAAAAAATTGATGGTAAAAACAGAAAGGCCAATCTTCACCATTTAAAAGATGGCCAAACTCTTTTGACTTCAGAAAATGATATATCGAATAAACTCGGCGAAACTTTCTCAAAACATTCTTCTTCTCAGAATTATTCCCAGGAATTCCAAAGGATTAAAAACCGAACCGAGAAAAACAAACTTAATTTCAAATCTAACAATTTAGAAGATTACAACCGCCCTTTTTCTTTGGATGAGCTTAAAATATCTTTATTGAAAGCCCATGACACAGCATGTGGCCCTGATGATATTCACTATAAACTTTTGAAACATCTTCCCGAAAATTCTCTTGAAACACTGTTAGATCTTCTCAATAATGTATGGGAAACTGGAGACTTGCCTTCTATTTGGAAACTTGCCACAGTTATCCCTGTTCCAAAACCTGGAAAAGATCATTTTGAACCGTCGAATTATCGGCCAATTGCCCTCACAAGTTGCATCTGCAAGACACTTGAACGGATGATTAACGACCGCCTTGTTTGGTTCCTAGAGACGAATGGTCTCCTGTCCAACATACAGTGTGGGTTCCGGCAGGGCAGAAGCACGTTAGATCATCTTGTTCGATTCGAATCATTTATACGCAAAGGGTTTGCTAAAGGTGAACATGTGGTGTCTGTCTTTTTCGATTTGGAAAAGGCGTATAACACCACTTGGAAATATGGTATTTTAAAGGATTTAAACGATATGGGGTTGAAAGGTAGGTTACCTTCATTTATACAGAACTTTCTATCTGAAAGGGAGTTCAAAGTCAGGGTGAATACAACAATGTCTGATCCGTTTGAACAAGAGATGGGTGTTCCACAGGGAAGTATTCTCTCAGTTACTCTCTTTAGCATTAAAATTAACAGTCTTTCAAAAACCTTACAAAACAATGTTGAAGGCTCTCTTTATGTTGATGACTTCTTGATTTGTTACAGAGCCAAAAATATGAACACTATAGAAGGTCAATTGCAGTTCTCTTAATAAAATTGAACGGAAAATGGATTTAAATTTTCTAGCTCAAAAACTCTCTGCATGCATTTCTGTAATAAAAGAAAATTACATCCAGACCCTGAACTCAAACTTTACAATGTATCTATTAAAGTAGTTAAAGAAATGAAATTCCTTGGGTTACTTTTTGACAGTAAACTTACCTTTCTACCCCATATCAAAATGCTTAAAGCTAAATGCCTGAAAGCATTGGATATTTTAAAAGTTGTTTCTAGCACTGACTGGGGTGCTGATAAAAACATTTTGTTAAATCTATATCGATCACTTGTACGATCAAAACTTGATTATGGTTGCATTATATATGGATCTGCTCGCAAATCCTATATAAAAATTTTAGATATTGTTCACCACCAAGGCCTACGTTTGGCCTTGGGGGCGTTCAGAACATCTCCTGTGGAGAGTTTATACGTAGAGGCGAACGAGCCGTCTCTTTATAACCGTAGGATAAAACTTAGTTTACAATACTTAACCAAGCTAAAAGCATATCCTTCAAATCCTGCCTACGACTGTGTTTTCAATCCTCTCTATGAGGATATATTTGAACAACATGAAAATAAAATTCCTCCATTTGGTATTCGGATGAAACCACATATTTCTGGTTCTGATATCAACCTTGATGAAATAGCCCCTATTAATATACCTCAGTCGCCACCTTGGCTTGTACCCAAACCTAAATTTATTTTTGACCTTAGAAAACATAAAAAGTCTGAAACAAACCCTATTATAATTCAGCAACATTTTGCTGAAATAAAATCAAATTTTGAATTTCATGATAATATTTATACTGATGGATCAAAAGACGGGGACAAAGTGGCTGCCGCTGCAGTCTATGGACAGCAAGCAGCAACTCTCCGTCTTCCATCGTCCAGTTCCATTTTTACTGCTGAGGCAAGAGCCATAATTCTTGCTCTAAAGTTTGCTAGAACATCTAAAAAACTTAAATTTCTTATTTGTTCAGATTCTCTTTCCTGTTTATTGGCTATAGCAAGTCAGAAATATAAAAACCCTTTAATTGCCCATATTATTGAATTTTATAAAAGACTTGTCCAAATGGGCAAGGAAATAATTTTTCTCTGGATACCAAGTCATATTGGTATTAAGGGAAACACAGTCGTAGACTGTTTAGCGAAGGATGCGTTAGATGACCCCATTACTAATATGTCAGTGCCTTATTCTGATTTTAAACCTTTAATACACAAATATGTTTTACGTCTTTGGCAGTCCCAGTGGGATCTGCTTACAGACAATAAATTATATTCGATAGAGCCAACTGTTGGCAAGAATGTTTATTTTTTCGGCAAAAGCCGAAGAGACCAAGTTGTTTTGACCAGATGTCGCATTGGCCACACCAGGACGACTCATTCTTTTATTTTAGAGAGTGAGCCGGCTCCTGAGTGTAGTCCATGCCAATGTCGGCACTCTGTTAAACACCTTTTAATTGACTGTGTAGATAAATCCGACATAATTTGTCGGTACTACACAGTCAACAATATGAAAGATTTATTTACAGTGGTCGCTGGCGACCGTCTTTTACAATTTTTGAAAGACGTAGGACTATACTCCAGAATATAGATTATTATACTATGTTCTGGAGTATAGTTATTGGTCATTGTCTTAAACTTTGTTATTATTAATTGACGTGTTTTTATGTTTACTAAATATTTTATATATGTTGACATTGCTAATTGAATAGCGTATCTGTGATATTATTTCTGAATGATGTTCGACTGTGATTTTAGTTTTACTGTTTATTCAACTTTCAATATTATTTGTAAATAGCCTATTGTTTTTAGATAATGTTTGAAATTTTAATTAGTTTGAATCTAATTCGTTCTCGCCGTGATATTGGCTGCAATATCGCCAGCACGGCGTTAAAAAACAATCAATCAATCAATCAATAAAAGTTGTTTCCAGCACTGACTGGGGTGCTGACAAAAACATTTTGTTAAATCTATATCGATCACTTGTACGATCTAAACTTGATTATGGATCTGCTCGCAAATCCTATATAAAAATTTTAGATACTGTTCACCACCAAGGCCTACGTTTGGCCTTGGGGGCGTTCAGAACATCTGTGGAGAGTTTACATGTAGAGGCGAACGAGCCGTCTCTTTATAACCGTAGGATAAAACTTGGTTTACAATACGTATCCAAGCTAAAAGCATATCCTTCAAATCCTGCCTACGACTGTGTTTTCAATCCGCTCTATGAGGATATATTTGAACAACATGAAAATAAAATTCCTCCATTTGGTATTCGGATGAAACCACATATTTCTGGTTCTGATATCAACCTTGATGAAATAGCCCCTATTAATATACCTCAGTCGCCACCTTGGCTTGTACCCAAACCTAAATTTATTTTTGACCTTAGAAAACATAAAAAGTCTGAAACAAACCCTATTATAATTCAGCAACATTTTGCTGAAATAAAATCAAATTTTGAATTTCATGATAATATTTATACTGATGGATCAAAAGACGGGGACAAAGTGGCTGCCGCTGCAGTCTATGGACAGCAAGCAGCAACTCTCCGTCTTCCATCGTCCAGTTCCATTTTTACTGCTGAGGCAAGAGCCATAATTCTTGCTCTAAAGTTTGCTAGAACATCTAAAAAACTTAAATTTCTTATTTGTTCAGATTCTCTTTCCTGTTTATTGGCTATAGCAAGTCAGAAATATAAAAACCCTTTAATTGCCCATATTATTGAATTTTATAAAAGACTTGTCCAAATGGGCAAGGAAATAATTTTTCTCTGGATACCAAGTCATATTGGTATTAAGGGAAACACAGTCGTAGACTGTTTAGCGAAGGATGCGTTAGATGACCCCATTACTAATATGTCAGTGCCTTATTCTGATTTTAAACCTTTAATACACAAATATGTTTTACGTCTTTGGCAGTCCCAGTGGGATCTGCTTACAGACAATAAATTATATTCGATAGAGCCAACTGTTGGCAAGAATGTTTATTTTTTCGGCAAAAGCCGAAGAGACCAAGTTGTTTTGACCAGATGTCGCATTGGCCACACCAGGACGACTCATTCTTTTATTTTAGAGAGTGAGCCGGCTCCTGAGTGTAGTCCATGCCAATGTCGGCACTCTGTTAAACACCTTTTAATTGACTGTGTAGATAAATCCGACATAATTTGTCGGTACTACACAGTCAACAATATGAAAGATTTATTTACAGTGGTCGCTGGCGACCGTCTTTTACAATTTTTGAAAGACGTAGGACTATACTCCAGAATATAGATTATTATACTATGTTCTGGAGTATAGTTATTGGTCATTGTCTTAAACTTTGTTATTATTAATTGACGTGTTTTTATGTTTACTAAATATTTTATATATGTTGACATTGCTAATTGAATAGCGTATCTGTGATATTATTTCTGAATGATGTTCGACTGTGATTTTAGTTTTACTGTTTATTCAACTTTCAATATTATTTGTAAATAGCCTATTGTTTTTAGATAATGTTTGAAATTTTAATTAGTTTGAATCTAATTCGTTCTCGCCGTGATATTGGCTGCAATATCGCCAGCACGGCGTTAAAAAACAATCAATCAATCAATCAATAAAAGTTGTTTCCAGCACTGACTGGGGTGCTGACAAAAACATTTTGTTAAATCTATATCGATCACTTGTACGATCTAAACTTGATTATGGATCTGCTCGCAAATCCTATATAAAAATTTTAGATACTGTTCACCACCAAGGCCTACGTTTGGCCTTGGGGGCGTTCAGAACATCTGTGGAGAGTTTACATGTAGAGGCGAACGAGCCGTCTCTTTATAACCGTAGGATAAAACTTGGTTTACAATACGTATCCAAGCTAAAAGCATATCCTTCAAATCCTGCCTACGACTGTGTTTTCAATCCGCTCTATGAGGATATATTTGAACAACATGAAAATAAAATTCCTCCATTTGGTATTCAGATGAAACCACATATTTTTGGTTGTAACATCAACCTTGAAGAAATAGCTCCTATTGATGTACTGCAATCGCCACCTTGCCTTGTACCCAAACCCAAATTCATTTTTGACATCAGAAAACAGAAAGTTGGAAACTAACCCCATTGAAATTCAGCAACAGTTTGCTGAAATTAAATCAAATTTTCAAGGGTTCGATACCGTTTATACTGATGGATCAAAAGACGCAGATAAAGTAGCTGCTGCTGCTGTTTTTGGACAACGGGCAGCGACTCTTCGTCTTCCATCTTCCAGTTCTATATTTACAGCTGAAGCAAGAGCTATTATTCTTGCCTTGAAATTCATTAGATCTTCTGATGAACAAAACTTTCTAATTTGTTCAGATTCTCTTTCATGTTTATTGGCTATAGAAAGTCAAAAGTATAAAAGCCCTTTAATTTCACACATTATTGAATTCTATAAAAGGCTTGTCCATATGGGTAAACAAATAATCTTTTTCTGGATACTAAGTCATATTGGTATAAGAGGAAACACAGTTGTAGATAGGATAGCGAAGGATGCTTTAGACGACCCCATTACTAATGTGTCAGTGCCATATACTGATTTTAAACCTTTGATTTTTAAGTATATTATACGTCTGTGGCAGTCCCAGTGGGATCTGCTTACAGACAATAAACTTCATTCTATAGAGCCAACTGTTGGCAGGAATGTTTGTTTCTCTGGCAAAAGCCGAAGAGATCAAGTTGTTTTAACTAGATGATGTCGCATTGGCCACACCAGGACGACTCACTCTTTTATTTTAGAGAGTGAGCCGCCCCCTGAGTGTATACCTTGCCAATGTCGACATAGTATTGAACATCTTTTAATTGACTGTGTAGATAAATCCGCCCCCGTGTGGGTCCCGGGGACACAAATAGAATAGGCCCACAGCTCCTCGGCTTGGCGTACTAAAGAGGCGACATGTTTGCCGTGTGTCGCAAACACGTGTCGGTAATAGGGAGTGTTCCTGGATAGCCGGAAAAACGGTTCCGATCACCATCTGGGGCACAATCTTTACAGAGACGGGAGGCTGGATGGACCCGATTCGGTCAATCGGCTAGTCACACCAATCTCCTTACAATAATTTATTTATTTTTTCTCTTTCTTAAATCAGTTGTCTAAATTCTAAATTGCTGATATATGGGATTGGTGTTGGCTTATGGGTCACAAAACTCAACAGGTACAATTTTTGCTTTTCAGTTTGGAATTCCTTTTTAGCTCACCTGACCCGAAGGGTCATGTGAGCTATTCCCATCACTTGGCGTCCGTCGTCCGTCCGTCCGTCGTCCGTTAACTTTTTCAAACGTTAACTCCTCCAACACCATAAGTCCAACTGCAACCAAACTTGGTACAGTTATTAATTGGTATGGGTGCTACAAATCTATCGTTTGGATTTTTGATTCGTAAAAAAACATGGCCGTCATGGCTAAAAATAGAACATAGGGGTAAATTGCAGTTTTTTGCAAATAACTCAAAAACCACAACAGATATTAAAATTCTGGCAAAAGTGTTCAGCACCTCAAGATCTACCTGCCCTGAAATTTTGAAGAAGATCCAACGACCCATGTAGGAGTTATTGCCCTTTTTCTGCATTTTTTCCAAATTTTGCACTTATTAAGCTCAACATCTTGGATACTGTTATGATATTGTAATTATTATATTTATTTATCTTGGCCTGGTTTGTTTTGTGTGGCCTTGTGACGTGTATAATGTGTTTACATAATACTTATAGTTGTTTACCAAATAATGTTATAACTGCGCAGTTTAGAAATCACTGGAACAATAATGGAGACTGGTGGAATGACTAGAACTTTCTATTTGACTTACGTAATAATTATGGTGTGATTCGAACTTCTACCGTATTCCAGAAGTTTCCGTTCTACAGTATATATATGGACACGAAAGTTAAACTTGCAGGGCATAGCATATTGGACCGTACATAGACATTCTTGTGTTCTCAGCTGTTGGATTTATTTACGTTTCATACATCGTACTTGACAGACTGTTATTTTCATTACATCATACTAGATTGTGACTGATTGGATATAATATTCCGTTTGGATTCAGGCAACAGTGACCAGAATTCCGGATCAAGAAAAAACAGGATTTTGAACAGTTAAGTTGACATTTTAGTTTTTTTTGTAATATTTTTGTAAACTTTGTATATATAATAAATCTTGTTAAATTTTATTATTGATTTGTGTCTTTTGTTGGCTACATTTTAAAGGTGATTTCGGCCGTAACAGAAATTGGGGGCTCGTCTCGGGAGAACGTTAATATCTTAATAATTTTTTTCAGTATTTTTATTAGAATTAGCCAACAAAATTCTACAAAATGGAATTTGATGCTGGTAAATTTTTGAAAACGCCAGACCTGGAAGGGTTTGATAAATTAAAGAAAGAAGAATTAGTGTTGCTTGCTAAACATCTAAAAATAGATTTTAGAACATCTATGAGAAAACAAATTATAAAAAATTTGGTAATAGACAATTTAGTTGATTTAGAAATTTTTGGTGAAGAGGCTCTTGACCTCAAGGTCGAAAATGTTGATGCTTTAAAATTAAAACAGCTTGAATTAGAACACGAACTTAAATTAAAACAATTAGAAAAAGAAGAAAAACAATTACAGGCAGAACTTGAAATGAGAGAAAGGTTAGAGATGGAGAAAATAAAAATAGAAATAGCTAAAGTAGAAAGCAACACTAAGTCAAAATCAGAACAATTTGAGGCAGCAAAAAATATACGCTTGGTTCCCAAATTTTGTGAAAAAACGGTGGATAAATTTTTTCCACAATTTGAGAAAATTGCTCAAAATTTGAAATGGCCAAAGCCTTATTGGACTACAATGTTGCAAAGTGTTTTTGTGGGCAAGGCCGCTGAAATTTACTCAGCACTTTCTTCAGAAAAAAGTTCTGATTATGACACTGTTAAACAGGAAGTTTTGAAAGCTTATGAGCTAGTGCCAGAAGCATATAGACAGAAATTTAGGTCTTATAAAAAGTTTGAAACACAAACCTATGTTGAATTTGCTAGGGAAAAAGAAGATTTATTTGATAAATGGCTTACGTCAAAGAAAATAGATAAAAATTTTGATAAATTAAGACAATTAATGTTATTAGAAGAGTTCAAGCAGTGTGTTAATTTAGACTTAAAAACACATTTAGATGACAAAACTGTTGAGACATTGCAAGATGCAGCTGTTGTTTCCGATAATTATACCATTTCACATAAAAGGAGTTTCAAAGGTCAAAATTTTAATACTTCAAACGGAAATTACAAAAATCAAAGCACTGAGCGTACTGATATTAAGCCTGTTGCACAGAATAAGAGTCCGTCTAGTTATAACATGTCTGGTCCAAAATTTGATACTTTTGAGAAGAAGTCACTAACTTGTGCTTATTGTAAGAAAAATGGTCACCTGATGGCTGATTGTTTTAGACTCCAGAAGAAGAATGAAAGAGATCATAAGCCCAAGTCCAGTGCTTGTACGACACCCGTTGTTACCAATAAGTTGGAATGTCCTGCGAGTCAGGCTTTTAAGTCCAGTTTTTGTGATTACATGGAGGATTATAAGCCCTTTATGTCTGATGGGTTTGTTTCTATTGTTAATAATACTACTCCTCAGCCTATTAAGATTTTACGGGACACTGGAGCTTCTCAGTCTTTGTTGTTAGAAGGTGTGTTGCCTTTGTCCGAGGAGACGTCCGTTGGTGCCTCCGTTTTGTTACGAGGTGTGGAGTTAGGTTGTATAGATGTTCCCCTCCATCGTATTTATTTGAAGTCGGATTTAATTACTGGACCAGTTGTTGTGGGTGTTCGTCCTACTCTCCCTGTTGAGGGTGTTTCATTATTGCTAGGAAATGATCTAGCTAGGAACAAAGTGGTTGCTGAACCAATTGTTACCAGTGAACCGGTGGTGGATGTTAAATCACCTGAAGATGATGCTGAACTGTATCCAGCTTGTGTTGTTACTAGGGCAATGGCAAGAAAACAACAAGATGAGGATTTACAAGAAGGCCAGTATGATTATTTGGACCTTTCTGACACTTTTCTTGCCGACATTGAAGGTCCCGGTACTTCAGAAAAAGCCATAATAAGACCACCTGGTACTAACGAACGTGTAATTATGCCATGGCCAGACGTGAACAGCCATTCATTAGACAAAAGAACATTTAGGGAAGAACAGAATAAAGACCCTGAGGTTCTTCAACTCTGCAAGAGGGCTCTACCACAAGAAGAAGCAGAAAAAGTGGCCGAATGTTACTACCATCAAGACGGCATTTTGATGAGGAAGTGGAGGCCCCCTGATGCTATCCCAGAGGAAGAATGGAGAGTGGTATACCAAGTGGTGGTGCCTAAAGTCTATAGGCAAGAAATTATTGGTCTTGCCCATGACACCCCCTTGGCTGGACATTTAGGTATAAGGAAGACTTGCCTTAAGATCTTGCAACATTTCTACTGGCCCAGACTTAGAAATGATGTCACAGAATACTGTAAATCATGCCATATATGCCAGGTTGTTGGCAAGCCTAACCAGAAAATACCACCAGCACCACTTCTGCCAATTCCAGCCTTTGAAGAACCTTTCAGCCGAGTGCTTATTGATTGCGTTGGACCTTTACCAAAGACCAAGACAGGAAATGCTTATTTACTGACGATCATGTGTACATCCACCCGCTTTCCTGAGGCTATTCCCTTAAGGAATATCAAGACACCAACTATTGTCAAAGCTCTTATCAAATTTTTCACATTAGTAGGACTTCCCAAGTCTATACAGTCCGACCAGGGTTCAAATTTTATGTCAGGTTTATTTCAGCAGGTCGTTTACCAGTTAGGGATTGCTCAGTATAGATCAAGTGCTTATCATCCAGAATCTCAAGGTGCCTTAGAACGTTTTCATCAAACATTGAAAAATATGATTTGAACTTTTTGTCTTCAATTTGACAGGGACTGGGATGATGGTGTTCACTTTCTACTTTTTGCGGTCCGAGAGGCTGTTCAAGAATCCCTTGGTTTTAGCCCCTTTGAGTTAGTGTTTGGTCATACTGTAAGGGGACCTTTGAAATTGATTAAGGAAAAATGGCTTACTGAACACACTGACTTGAATCTTCTAGACTATGTATCTAGATTTAAAGAAAAATTGTATACTGCTTGTCAAATTGCTCAGAAAAACTTAAAAACTGTACAGAATAAGATGAAAATATGGTATGATAAAGATGCCAGGGACAGAGTTTTTGAGCCTGGTGATAAGGTACTTGTATTTTTGCCAGTCCCTGGGCATCCTTTACAGGCTAAATACTGTGGTCCTTATACAATTGACAGTAAAATCAATGATTTGAATTATATTGTAAAAACTCCAGGTCGGCGTAAACAAAATAGAGTGTGTCACATTAATATGTTAAAACCATATTTTGAGCGTACTAATGAAGGTGAGAGTAAACCAGTTGCCACTTTAGCCATGGTTAAATCAGAGAACGATCATGACAAACCAGATATAATTGAACCATCTTTTGATTCGAAGACTATGGAACAAACTGTTAGATTGAAAAATTCAGAAATTTTGTCAAATTTAGACTCAAAACTTGCACATCTGTCTTTCGATCGCAGTCAAAAATTGAAAACTTTGGTATTTTCTTTTAAAAATCTTTTTCCAATTGTGCCAAACAAAACCACTGCTGTTTGTCATGATGTTGATGTAGGCGATGCTTCTCCAATTAAGCAACATCCTTACCGGCTCAATCCACTTAAACTTGATGTTATGAGACAAGAAATTAGATATATGCTTGACAATGATATTATTGAGCCGAGTAACAGTGAATGGAGCTCTCCTTGTCTTCTTGTGCCCAAACCAGATAAAACCTTTCGTTTCGTTACTGACTTCAGAAAAGTCAACTCAGTTTCAAAATCTGACTCCTATCCGATTCCAAGGATAGAGGATTGCATTGATAACATTGGACAATCAAAATTCGTAAGCAAATTTGATTTATTAAAAGGTTACTGGCAGGTCCCCCTGACACCGAGAGCTCGTGAAATATCAGCTTTTGTCACACCAGACGGCTTATTTCAATATACTGTCGTGCCGTTTGGTATGAAAAATGCTCCAGCTACGTTTCAAAGAATGATCAATAATGTTATAAAAGATTTAGACTGTTGTTATGCTTATATCGATGATCTTATTGTATGTAGTGATAGCTGGGAAGAGCATTTAACACATTTATATGATACTTTTGATAGATTGTCACAATCAAATTTGACTGTTAATCTTGCTAAAAGTGAATTTTGTAAGGCCACTGTTGATTATTTAGGGCACACAGTTGGCCAAGGTCAAGTGAAACCTATTATGGCTAAAGTGGATGCAATTACCAATTTTCCTCCTCCTACAAATAAAAAACAACTTATGAGATATTTAGGCATGATTGGATTTTACAGAAAATTTTGTTCAAATTTTGCTACTGTTGTTCAACCATTGACTCATCTTTTACGAAAAGATTCTAAATTCATCTGGAGTGATAATTGTCAAAACTCTTTTGAAAAAAGCAAATCACTTTTAATTAACAGTCCCGTTCTTATCACTCCAGACTTTAAAAAGCAATTCAAACTTGCCGTTGATGCAAGTGATATAGGAGTTGGAGCCGTTTTATATCAAGAAACAGATGATAATGTTGAGAAACCTATATCATATTTTTCTAAGAAATTAGATAAACATCAGAAAAATTATTCCACTATTGAAAAAGAATGTTTTGCACTGTTGTCTGCACTTCAACATTTTGATGTATATTTAAATCCCACTATGCATCCTATTCTGGTTTATACTGATCATAATCCTCTCACCTTCATACATAAAATGAGAAACAAGAACCAGAGGTTGACTAGGTGGAGTTTATTGTTACAGGAATATGATATTATTGTAAAACATATTAAAGGTAAAGATAATGTAATAGCAGATGCTTTATCTAGATCTTATTAAAACACTGTATACATACTATATATATATATATATTTTTGTATATATTGTTCATGAAGTTCTCGTTACACTCAAACTTCTTTTAAGGGGGGAGGTGTTATGATATTGTAATTATTATATTTATTTATCTTGGCCTGGTTTGTTTTGTGTGGCCTTGTGACGTGTATAATGTGTTTACATAATACTTATAGTTGTTTACCAAATAATGTTATAACTGCGCAGTTTAGAAATCACTGGAACAATAATGGATACTGGTGGAATGACTAGAACTTTCTATTTGACTTACGTAATAATTATGGTGTGATTCGAACTTCTACCGTATTCCAGAAGTTTCCGTTCTACAGTATATATATGGACACGAAAGTTAAACTTGCAGGGCATAGCATATTGGACCGTACATAGACATTCTTGTGTTCTCAGCTGTTGGATTTATTTACGTTTCATACATCGTACTTGACAGACTGTTATTTTCATTACATCATACTAGATTGTGACTGATTGGATATAATATTCCGTTTGGATTCAGGCAACAGTGACCAGAATTCCGGATCAAGAAAAAACAGGATTTTGAACAGTTAAGTTGACATTTTAGTTTTTTTTGTAATATTTTTGTAAACTTTGTATATATAATAAATCTTGTTAAATTTTATTATTGATTTGTGTCTTTTGTTGGCTACATTTTAAAGGTGATTTCGGCCGTAACAATACTATAAAGGAAATTTGAAAAATTTAAATTTCATATTGTTAGGCACACAAAGATCTACAAAATTTGTAACAGGATCGAAGTTGTAGGTTCGTTCCTTTTAGGAGTTATTCCCCTTAGATCGTCAAAATTGACCATTTTTGCAGTCTTTATTCATTGTAATAAAATCGTTAACTCCTCTTACACCACCCCCGTGTGGGTCCCGGGGACACAATAGAATAGGCCCACAGCTCCTCGGCTTGGCGTAAGAGGCCCCTAAAGAGGCGACATGTTTGCCGTGTGTCGCAAACTCGTGTCGGTAATAGGGAGTGTTCCTGGATGGCCGGAAAAACGGTTCCGATCACCATCTAGGGCACAATCTTTACCTAGACGGGAGGCCGGATGGACCCGATTCGGTCAATCGGCTGGTCACGCCAATCCTTTGTATCAATGTATTTTTATTATTTTTTTTTGACCCCCTCAACGTATATGATTGAAATTCTAAATTGCTGAATTATGGATTGGTGTTGGCTTAAGGGTCACAAAATTCAACAGGGTCAAAATTCTTATCATTATTTGTTTGTTATTTATTGACTTATTGTTTCGCTACTATCGTTAAAGATATATTTCTTTCCATTTTCAACTCCGCTTATGTTATGATCTCTCCTTTTGTTTGGATTTAGTTTTTGTTTATTACTTGAATTCAGATATACAACTGGCTCCAAGAATGGCTGGATGGTCCCGGTTCAGCTAGTAAATGGTCATGTCTAGCCCTCTGTTGTTTTCTCGTGGTTGTTTGAAAAGGCCCAAATGAACCCTCAATGAAACCGAGGTACAATGGGATGGGATGGGTGGTGCGCATGTATCGCTGTAGGTTGATGTTTGGGTTCTGGGGCCTGGAATGATAACCACTGATGGAAACGCGGAGAAGGCGGTGGCTTATGGGACAAGGCTTCCTCGGCTCAATGAGGCCACATGTTTGCCGTGTGTGGATACCCGTAAGGATAGAGGACGGGATCCTGGTGGCTGAAACACGCCACTTTGGCCCTTACTTTATCTAAAACGGGCGGTCGGATGGACCCGGTCGCGACCAATCGGCTGGTCACGCCAAGCCCTTGACCTTGACCTGTTTCCAAAATGTACAACAATAGTACCATTCACATAGGTTGAGTTCAAGAAGGCGGTGGCTTATGGGTCAATCGTGTAGAAGCTACTTTGGGCGGTTGAATCGCCAGGTAACCCCTGGCACGAGGCATGCGCCTATGCAAAAGTAATCTATGCGAGTATACTGTCCTTGTAGCCCTAGTGTCTGTCGTTAATACGGCAGACATACATCGTTTTGGTGCTGCTCCGAGGTGGGCGGGGAGCAAGGGCAGTGAACCAATTTCAATCACCATGGCGGACTCAACAAAAACCCAAAACCAAAACTCTACTTTAAATAAAAGAAAGCTTCAAGACGCTAGTGATGATGAGGATGTCCCTACCAAGATTAGCAATATGAATACTGATTCCTTTCCTAGATTTATTGTGCTGAAAAGTTTAGATTCCGAAAAACCTTTGACCAAACTTTCACCATTTTTAATTCAAAAAAAAATTCAATCTGTTGCTGGCACTGTCAATAAAGTTACAAAACTGAGATCTGGAAGCTTACTGATACAATGTTCAAGACAGCAACAGTCCAGGAATTTGTTGTCCATGACGTCAGTTGCGGACATTCAGATCTCTGCAACCCCACACAGAACCTTAAATTACTGTCAAGGCATTATCCGAGACCGAGATCGTGATCTGGCTGACATATCAGAAGAAGACATCTGCACTGAACTGAACTCTCAACATATTTCTAGAGTTAAGCGATTTACAAAAAAATCTGGACAAAACATAATTAAACTCAATACCTACCTTCTGACCTTTGAATTGCCAAAAGTTCCTGATTACATATACGTTGGACCTTACAGAATAAAAGTTGACCAATTTGTCCCGAACCCAACCCGATGTTTCAAATGTCAAAAGTTTGGACACGGGAAGAGTTCCTGTAGGGGGACGGAAAGGTGCGTGAAATGTTCTGCTGAGGGCCATTCGAGTTTCGAATGTGAACAAGACGCCAAGTGTTGCAACTGTGGCAAAGATCATATGTCTTCTTCCAGGAACTGTGAAATTTACCAAACAGAAATGAAAATTCAAAAACTTAAGGTTGAAAACAATATCAGCTATCAGGAGGCACGCAAGATAATCTCGGCCTCGGATAAAGCAACTTCATCGTCAACTTACGCCAGTGTCGCTAAGGGCGCTTCTTCCCATTCTGAATCCAAAGAAACACAAACTCTGTATACCTGGCCAGATGGCGCTGCTTTTCCACAACCTCTTTCCAACCTGAAATCCAGTACTGAAAACTCCACTGCCTCATCACAAACTTCATCATCACAAAACTCATTTAAGCCTGGTAAAAACAAACAGACACCAAGTTCTCCTAAAAAGAATCCAGCAACTACAAAATTGAATCATAAGTCCTCATCATCACAGCAAAAATCCAAATGTTCATCTTCAGTTGAATCTTCAAAAGCAAAGCAAAATTCTAATCGTTTAAAGAAAGCTGAAAAAAATCCAACATTCAATAAATTTCAAAATCTTGTTGCAGAATTCGATGATAATGAAATGGATACTAGCAATGACAATAGTGAAACGATCTGGGGTGATCCTTTGGAAATCAATTCCTCAGCATCCACCTCGGCTGCCTCGAGTGAGAGGTACAGGAGTTGCTCACCAGGTGAGCGACGTCAGAAAAATTTTTCTCCAATTCGCCCACCTCCAAAATGAACCATATTATTCAGTGGAATTGTCGGGGTTTAAAGATTAATCTGATTGAACTTTCCCTACTTCTACAGACATTCCTTCCTGTTGCCTTTTGTTTACAAGAAACTCATTTAAAAGAAAACGATGCAATCAATGTTAAAAATTATACTTTACATAGTACCTTTGTTGAAAATGACCAAAGAGCTGCTGGCGGCTCTTCTATCCTTGTGAAAAACAACGTTATCCATAGTCGATTAAACTTAAATACAAATTTACAGGCCGTTGCGGTTCGACTTTCTCTCGACAAAACTATTACTCTATGTTCAGTTTATCTTCCGCCAAATTCTCCTTTAGATATTAATCAACTTATTTCTTTAACTGACCAGCTACCTGCCCCTTACCTTATTATGGGTGATTTTAACGCACATAATCCAATCTGGGGTAGTAGCTCTATAAATGACAAAGGGAAAAAGATTGAAAATGTTTTAACTCAGGAAGGCTTATGTATATTCAACGATGGATCTGATACATATCTCCATCCAGGGAATGGTTCTTACTCGGCTATCGACCTAACAATTTGTCACCCTTCGCTATTAATGGATTACTCTTGGCGTGTCCATGACGATTTATGTGGAAGTGACCACTTTCCAATTATATTGGAAAATCTGTTTTCTTCGTCCTCTGAAAGAGTTGCTCGCTGGAAATTTGACAAAGCCAATTGGTCTTTGTTCGAGCAACTCTGTCGAGATGAACTAAGATCAGATTTGTTTCATAATGAGAACGATCCAGTTCTCAAATTTAACGAATCGTTGGTATCGATAGCTGAAAGAACCATTCCAAAAACCTCGACAAATCCAAAACAATCCAGCAAGCCCTGGTTTGATGATGATTGTGAGGAAGCGAAGAAAAATAGGAAAAAGGCCGAACGACGGTTTACCTTGCATCCAACCCAAGATAATTTAAGTAGTTTTCGTATATTCCGTGCGAAAGCACGTAGAACTTTCAAACAAAAGAGACGCAAGTCTTGGCAAAACTTCGTCTCTAAAATAAACTCCCATACACCAATGAATAAAGTTTGGAATTTCATACAAAAAATTAACGGTAAAAACAGAAAGAACAATCCCCACCATCTTAAAGATGGCCAGAGCCTTCTAACATCCGAAAAGGACATCTCCAATAAACTTGCAGACACATTTTCTAAACACTCCTCCACTCAAAATTACACTCAGGAATTTCAACAAATCAAAAATCGCACTGAGAAAACTAAACTTAATTTTAGATCTAAAAACACAGAAGACTACAACAGCCCTTTCTCTTTGGATGAACTCAAAAATTCTCTGTCAAAGGCCCACGACACAGCATGTGGCCCTGATGATATTCATTATAAAATTCTGAAGCATCTTCCTGATACATCATTACAAACACTTTTGAATATACTAAATAACATCTGGGAAACTGGTGACTTGCCTTCTATGTGGAAGCTGGCTACAGTTGTCCCTATTCCAAAACCTGGGAAGGATCATTTTGAACCGTCGAATTATCGGCCAATTGCCCTCACAAGTTGCGTCTGTAAAACAATGGAACGGATGATCAATGACCGCCTTGTTTGGTTCCTAGAGACAAATGGTCTCCTGTCCAATATACAGTGTGGATTCCGACAAGGCAGAAGCACGTTAGATCATCTTGTTCGCTTTGAATCTTTTATACGCAACGGGTTTGCTAAGGGTGAACATGTGGTGTCGGTCTTTTTCGATCTTGAAAAAGCATACGACACCACATGGAAATATGGTATTTTAAAAGATCTAAATGATATGGGGTTGAAAGGTAGGTTACCTACCTTTATTGACAATTTCTTGTCAGACAGACAGTTTAAGGTCAAGGTAAATACTACAATGTCTGACCCTTTTGAACAAGAGATGGGTGTTCCTCAGGGAAGCATTCTCTCTGTTACTCTTTTTAGTATTAAAATAAATAGTTTGGCTAAAACACTGCAAAATAACGTTGAGGGGTCCCTTTATGTTGATGACTTTTTGATTTGTTTTAGAGCCAAAAATATGAACACTATTGAACGACAACTACAGTTGTCTCTTAATAAAATTGAAAAGTGGGCTACGGAAAATGGATTTAAATTTTCTAGCTCCAAAACGGTCTGTATGCATTTTTGCAATAAACGAAAAATGCATTTAGACCCCGAACTAAAACTTTATAATACGTCCATTAAAGTTGTGAAAGAAACAAAATTCCTCGGCCTTCTGTTCGACAGCAAACTCACCTTTCTACCCCATATCAAAATGCTTAAAGCCAAATGCTTAAAGGCATTGGATATTTTAAAAGTTGTTTCCAGCACTGACTGGGGTGCTGATAAAAATATTTTGTTAAATTTATATCGATCTCTAGTGAGATCGAAACTTGATTACGGTTCAATTATTTATGGATCTGCTAGGAAATCTTACCTCAGGGTTTTAGATACTGTTCACCACCAAGGCCTACGTTTGGCCTTGGGGGCGTTCAGAACGTCTCCTGTGGAGAGTTTATATGTAGAGGCGAACGAGCCGTCTCTTTTTAACCGTAGAATTAAACTTGGTTTACAGTATTTGACCAAGTTAAAAGCATATCCTTCAAATCCTGCCTACGACTGTGTTTTTAATCCTCTCTATGAGAATATTTTTGAAAAACATGAAAATAAAATACCTCCTTTTGGCATACGTATGAAACCACACATTTCTGCCTCTGGTATCAAACTTGATGATATAGCTTCTATAGATTTTCCTAAATCTCCCCCTTGGCTAATACCAAAACCTAAATTTATTTTTGACCTTCGGAAACATAAAAAATCGGACATAAACCATCTTGAAATTCAACAACACTTTGCTGAAATAAAATCAAATTTTGAACAGTTTGAATCTATCTATACTGATGGATCAAAGGACGGGGACAAAGTAGCTTCTGCTGCTGTTCATGGGCAGCAAACAGCGACTCTCCGTCTACCATCCTCCAGTTCAATTTTTACAGCTGAAGCCAGAGCTATTATACTTGCTCTGAAATTCATTAGATCCTCAGATAACAAGAAGTTTTTAATTTGTTCAGATTCTCTTTCATGTTTACAAAGTATTGAATCCAAAAAATATATAAATCCTTTAATATCACATATAATTGAATTTTACAAAAGACTTGCATTGTCTGGTAAAGATATAATATTCTTCTGGATACCAAGTCACATTGGTATCCGAGGAAACACAGTCGTAGACCAGGAAGCCAAGATTGCTTTGAATAAACCAATTTGTAACGTGTCCGTGCCATACACAGATTTCAAACCTTTAATTTTTAATTACGTTTTACGTCTATGGCAATCCCAGTGGGATGAGCTAACGGACAACAAATTACATGAAATCGAGCCTATCGTTGGGAAACATTTTATGTACTCTGTAGGCAAAAGCCGAAGAGATCAAGTTGTTTTAACCAGATGTCGCATTGGCCACACCAGGACGACCCATTCTTTTATTTTGGAGAATGAGCCGCCCCCAGAGTGTATCCCGTGCCAATGCCGACATGATGTCAAACACCTTTTAATAGACTGTGTAGATAAATCCGACATTATTCGTCGGTACTACACAGTCGATAATATAAAAGAATTGTTTACCAAGGTCGCTGGCGACCGTGTTTTACAATATTTAAAAGATGTTGGACTATATTCTAGAATATAGTCCAAACCAAATGTTTAATAATTTTTTGTTTTTAATTTACCTGTTTATCTGTGATAGTTTATTAATTTGATTATTTAATATTTGATATTCTTAAACTGTTTATAACTGTTTTAATAACCGAAATCGTTGTACTAATTTATCTTTGCAAAAAACAGTTTTTATTGTTTAGCAATCTTTTTAATATTCCTTTTTACTTGTGAATATATATTTTGTTTTATTATACTTCATCTTATTTGGATTATTTTAATGATAATGAATGTGATTCCGCCATGATATGACCTCTTTGCGTCGACGTGGCGTTAAACGATAATCAATCAATCAATCAATCCTCTTACACCATAAGTTTAATTGCAACCAAACTTAGTGTAGTTGTTCCTTGGCATGAGTGCTACTAAACTATCGTTTGGATTTTTGATTTGTAAAAAAACATGGCTGCCATGGCTAAAAATAGAACATAGGGGTAAATTGCAGTTTTTTGCAAATAACTCAAAAATGGTGACAGATATCAAAATTCTGATGGGAAGCTAAAGTGTTCAACACCTCAAGATCTACCTGCTTTGAAATTTTGAAGAAGATGTAATCACCCATGTAGGAGTTATTGCCCTTTTTCTTGATTTTTTTTGAAATTTGTACTTATTAAGTTGTATGATCATTCCTTTTAGGAGTTATTCCCCTTAGAACATCAAAATTGATCATTTTCACAGCATTTCCCTTAGTTTGCAAAATGTTTAAATGAGCCCTTTAGGAGTTAAAGTTTTGTCCCTTAAATGTCAAAATAACTGTTGATGCCTTATAGATGGCAAACTGTAGAAAATGAAAAAAAGCTTTTGATTGCGTGTAAATTTGTTTTTATGTTATTATTTCAAAAATCTTCTCCTCTGAAACTACTGAATGGATTTGGACAAAACTTAGCATGATTGTTCCTTAGGGTATCCTGCACAAATTTTATGCTTCGATTTTTGATCCGTCGAAAAACATGGCCACTGTTACTAAAAATAGAACATAGGGTCAAACAACAGTTTTTCGCAAATATCTCAAAAATCATCAGGTTACGGCAAATTCTGGCAGGTTGAAAGTGTTCAGCATGATGAGAGCTACCTGTGTGCTGATTTTCGTGAAAATCTGTCAACTGATGTTAGAGTTATTGCCCTTTTTGACATTTTTGGCTTTTTTTTATGTTATTATTTCAAAAATCTTCTTCTCTGAAACTACTATTCAAAATCAAATGAAACTTGGTAAGATTGTTCCTTAGGGTATCCTGCAAAAAGTTAATGCTTGGATTTTGGATTGGTTGAAAAACATGTCTGCCCTTACTAAAAATAGAACATAGGAGTCAAAATGCTGTTTTTTGCTATTTTTTCCTGAATTATAGAAATAAAATGAAGATGAAAGCTACTTTGATGGCAAACATGGTATCCCGAGTTGAATGGTGATGATGAAAGTTTGTTTTGGACGGCCATTTTTAAAATGGCTGCCATTTTCCTGCCATTTTTTTATACGACCGCAATTGGTATGACGTTGGCGTCGTCGTCCGAAGACATTTGGTTTTCGCACTATAACTTTAGTATAAGTTAATAGAAATCAATGAAATTTAAACACAAGGTTTATGACCACAAAAGGAAGGTTGGGATTGATTTTGGGAGTTTTGGTCCCAACAGTTTAAGAATCAGGGGCCAAAAAGGGGCCCAATAAGCATTTTTCCTGGTTTGATGATTGTGAGGAGGCAAAGAAAAATAGAAAGAAGGCCGAACGACGATTCAATATGCATCCAACCCAAGAAAATTTAAGTAACTTCCGTATATTCCGTGCAAAAGCACGTCGAACATTCAAAAAAAAGAGACGAACCTCTTGGCACAACTTCGTCTCTAAAATAAATTCTCGTACACCAATGAACAAAGTTTGGAATTTCATACAAAAAATTAATGGTAAAAACCGAAAAACCAACGTCCACCATCTGAAAGATGGCCAGACCCTTCTAACATCTGAAAGGGACATATCGAATAAACTTGCAGAAACATTTTCTAAGCATTCCTCTTCTCAAAATTACTCTCAGGAATTTCAACAAATCAAACATCGCACTGAAAAAACTAAACTTAACTTTAAATCTAAAAACACAGAAGACTACAACCGCTCTTTCTCTTTGGTTGAACTCAAAACTTCTCTGGCAAAGGCCCATGACACGGCATGTGGCCCAGATCATATCCATTATAAACTTCTGACTCATCTTCCTGATAAATCATTACAAACACTTTTGGATATACTAAATAACATTTGGGAAACTGGTAATTTGCCCTCTTTGTGGAAGCTTGCTACAGTTGTTCCTATTCCAAAACCCGGTAAAGATCATTTTGAATCGTCGAATTATCGGCCAATTGCCCTCACAAGTTGCGTATGCAAGACGATGGAACGAATGATCAACGACCGCCTTGTTTGGTTCCTTGAGACCAATGGTCTACTGTCTAATATACAGTGTGGATTCCGGCAGGGCAGAAGCACGTTAGATCATCTCGTTCGCTTCGAGTCTTTCATACGCAACGGGTTTGCTAGGGGTGAACACGTGGTGTCGGTCTTTTTCGACCTTGAAAAAGCATACGACACCACTTGGAAATATGGCATTTTAAAAGACCTAAATGATATGGGGTTGAAAGGTAGGTTACCTACCTTCATTGAAAATTTTCTTTCAGATAGACAGTTCAAGGTAAAGGTTAACACCACCATGTCTGACCCTTTTGAACAAGAGATGGGTGTTCCTCAGGGAAGTATCCTCTCGGTCACTTTATTTAGTATAAAAATAAACAGTTTAGCTAAAACATTAAAACAAAATGTTGAGGGCTCCCTCTATGTAGATGACTTTTTGATATGTTATAGGGCTAAAAATATGAACAATATAGAAAGACAACTACAGTTGTCTTTAAATAAAATTGAAAAGTGGGCCACAGAAAATGGTTTTAAATTTTCAAACTCAAAAACCGTCTGTATGCATTTTTGTAACAAACGAAAACTGCATTTAGACCCTGAACTAAAACTCTATAATGCACCCATTAAAGTTGTTGAAGAAAATAAATTCCTTGGAATTCTGTTTGATAATAAACTCACCTTTCTACCCCATATCAAAATGCTGAAAGCTAAATGCTTGAAGGCATTGGACATTTTAAAAGTTGTTTCCAGCACTGACTGGGGCGCTGATAAAAGCATTTTGTTAAATTTATATAGATCTTTAGTGAGATCGAAACTTGACTACGGTTCTATTATTTATGGATCTGCTCGCAAATCCTACATACAAATTTTAGATACTGTACACCACCAAGGCCTACGTTTGGCCTTGGGGGCGTTCAGAACGTCTCCTGTGGAGAGTTTATATGTAGAGGCGAACGAACCGTCTCTTTATAATCGTCGGATAAAACTTGGTTTACAATATTTAACCAAGCTTAAAGCATATCCTTCAAATCCTGCCTACGACTGTGTTTTCAATCCTCTCTATGAGAATATATTTGAACAATATGAAAATAAAATTCCTCCTTTTGGTATCCGGATGAAACCACATATTTCGGGTTCTAACATCAACCTTGATGAAATTGCCCCCATTAATATACCTCAATCACCACCTTGGCTTGTACCCAAACTTTAATATACAAGTATGTTTTACGTCTGTGGCAGTCCCAGTGGGATCTGCTTACAGACAATAAATTACATTCGATAGAGCCAACTGTTGGCAAGAATGTTTGTTTCTTCGGCAAAAGCCGTAGAGACCAAGTTGTTTTAACTAGATGTCGCATTGGCCACACCAGGACGACTCATTCTTTTATTTTAGAGAATGAGCCGCCTCCTGAGTGTATTCCCTGCCAATGTCGACACAGTATTAAACATCTTTTAATTGACTGTGTAGATAAATCCGACATTATTAGTCGGTACTACACAGTCAATAATATGAAATATCTATTTACAATTGTCGCTGGCGACCAGATTTTAAAATATTTAAAGGACGTTGAACTATATTCGAGAATATAGTCTATGACTATGTTCTCGAGTATGGTCCTTACCGAATAAATGCTTACCTAATTCTGATATATGATTGTTATTTTATGAATATGTGATAGCTTATCTGTGATATTGTTTGTTTTGTTTTGAAAATATTACCTGTGATAGTGTCATTGTGATACTTGTTTTACTGTTTATTCCTGTCTTTTATTTGTAAATAGTCAATCCATTTTATACATTATTTGTTTTAATACAATCGTATTCTAATTAGTTTTCGCCGTGGTATGGCTGCAATACTGTCCTTACGGCGTTAAACAACAATCAATCAATCAATCAATCTAGTATAAGTAAATAGAAATCTATCAAATTTTAACACAAGGTTTATGACCACAAAAGGAAGGTTGGGATTGTTTTTGGGAGTTTTGGTCCGAACAGTTTAGGAATTAGGGGCTAAAAAAGGGCCCAAATAAGCATTTTTCTTGGTTTTTGCACAATAACTTTAGTATAAGTAAATAGAAATCTATGAAATCTAAACACAAGGTTTATGACCACAAAGGAAGGTTGGGATTGATTTTTGGAGTTTTGGTCCCAACAGTTTAGGAATTAGGGGCCAAAAGGGTCCAAAATTAAACTTTGTTTGATTTCATCGAAAATTGAACTATTGGGGTTCTTCGATATGCCGAATCTAACCATGCATTTAGATTCTTAATTTTTGGTCCCGTTTTCAAATTGGTCTACATTAAGGTCCAAAGGGTCCAAAATTAAACTTAGTTTGATTTTAACAAAAATTGAATTCTTGGGGTTCTTTGATATGCTGAATCTAAACATGTACTTTGTTTTTTTATTATGGGCCCAGTTTTCAAGTTGGTCCAAATCGGGGTCCAAAATTAAACTTTGTTTGATTTCATCAAAAATTGAACTATTGGGGTTCTTTGATATGCCGAATCTAACCGTGCATTTAGATTCTTAATTTTTGGTCCTGTTTTCAAATTGGTCTACATTAAGGTCCAAAGGGTCCAAAATTAAACATAGTTTGATTTTAACAAAAATTGAATTCTTAGGGTTCTTTGATATGCTGAATCTAAACATGTACTTAGTTTTTTTATTATGGGCCCAGTTTTCAAGTTGGTCCAAATCGGGGTCCAAAATTAAACTTTGTTTGGTTTCATCGAAAATTGAACTATTGGGGTTCTTTGAAATGCCGAATCTAACCGTGCATTTAGATTCTTAATTTTTGGTCCCGTTTTCAAATTGGTCTACATTAAGGTCCAAAGGGTCTAAAATTAAACTTAGTTTGATTTTAACAAAAATTGAATTCTTGGGGTTCTTTGATATGCTGAATCTAAACATGTACTTAGTTTTTTATTATGGGCCCAGTTTTCAAGTTGGTTCAAATCGGGGTCCAAAATTAAAGCTAAAAAAGGGGTAATTTTTTTTTTTGGGGGGGGGGGGCAATTCTCCACAGCATATTGTATTGCACAAGAAGCAAAAAATTGAATATAAATTCAAATCATATGACCTATTCTAAGTTCTTTATTTCAGTTATTCTGTATCAGAAACCTTTTATGCGTCAAATATTTCAAGGAATTTTCAATTGCACAGTATTGTGCAATAGCAAGAAATTGATATGTGTGCCCTGTTATCAAAACTTTATTATTAAAAAATTCCATTGGAAATTTGCCAATAACTCTAGTTTAATGAACTTCATTGGAAATTTGTATTCCGTGCCAATGTCGACATAGTATTAAACATCTTTTAATTGACTGTGTAGATAAATCCGAAATTATTTCTCGGTACTACACAGTCAACAATATGAAAGATTTATTTACAAAGGTTGCTGGCAGCCGTATATTACAATATTTGAAGGACGTAGGACTATACTCGAGAATATAGTCTGTCTGACTATTCCTGGTTATAGTCCTTATCCAGATTTTTAAATTGTTAGATGTTTTGACTGATGTTATTTTATTGATTATATTTTCTTGTAGCGTTTCTGTGATATTTTTCAGGTCTGTGATATTATAAAATGTTTCGTAAGGTTTTGTCTCACATTTGTTTTATTGTTTATACTGTTGTTAATATTTTATTTGTAAATAGTCAATTGGTTTTAATTGTGTTCAATTTTAACCAGCTCCGTTTAGATAAGTTCTCGCCGTAATATTGGCTGAAATATCGCCAGCTCGGCGTAAAACAATATTTAATCAATCAATCATTGGAAATTTGTCAATATAAAATGTGCTGATGAAGCCTTTTTGTTTATCTCATCAAAACTGCTTTTAAATTATGTATATTTTAAATTTGCCATCCATGACTATGATGTCATTTTCTATTTTAATATGTTATGGTGTATTTAAATGGGCTGTTATGGTAGCAAAGTATAAAGAAATGGGGGGGGGGGGGGTTGAAAACAAAATTTAGGGGGGGTAAATGAGAAATTGGGGAAGGGTAATTTTTTTCTCATTTCATATTTCATAAATTAAAAAGAAAATTTCAAATTTTTTTAGCAAAAAAAGGGGGGGTTACAATAAATTTTATTGTTTCTTTTTTTTTTTTGAGGGGGGGGGTCAATGTGCAACTTCATAGTGTATTGCACAAAAGCTAAAAAAGGGGTAAATTATTATATTTTTGGGGGGGTAGTGGGGGTGGGGCAATTCTCCACAGCATATTGTATTGGACAAGAAGCAAAAAATTGAATATAAATTGAAATCATATGACCAATTCTAAGTAATTTGATTTCAGTTATTCTGTGTCAGAAACCTATTATGTGTCAAATATTTGAAGAAATTTTCAATTGCACAGTATTGAGCAATAATAGCACAAAGAAATTGATATGTGTGCCCAATTTTAAATTTTAAATTGGTTATTTCTGATTTATATATAAAAACAAATAATACTGATATGGTTTGAATAGGTAAATTAAAAATTTTTAAGTTCTTAGACAACATTCATTCTGTGTCAGAAACATATGCTGTGTCAAATATTTATTCACAATCCAAATTCAGTATTGTATCAAGCTTGAATGTTGTGTTCATAATTGCCCTAACTATTCAGGGTTCGACATCTGCGGTCGTATCTAGCTGCGCCCAGCGGAGCATTTTATTACACTTGCTCGGATTTCAACAATATTTGGTTTTTAAAGTAAACATGGTATCCTTAGTGAATGGTGATGATGAGAATGTTGTATAACAATGATTAAACTTCATAATATGTGAGCTTTTAATTGCCATCACTTGGTGTCTGTCATCATCGTTGTTAACAAATTTTCAAACATCTTCTCCTCTGAAACTACTAGGGGGATTTGGATGAAACTTAGCATGATTGTTCCTGCAATATTTCCTTTTTAAGTACAATAAAAAGCCTTAAACCACAATTTTTACATAACTTCTTTCAAACATTTTAAAAACGAAGACAACATATCGACCAAAAGATTTATACTTGTATTTGAAGATGAATTAAAGCTTGTATTTTGTATTGTGAATCATCAGATTGACCATGACTGTATCTTAATCAAGCATAGGGAGAACTCGTGCCCATTTCTTTCCAGAGGTTCTTGAAAGGCTTTTAAAGGTATTTTCAGCATTTTATGTGACCTTAAATACTCAGTTTAATTTACAAAAAAACATTAATATGTTAATTTAGTTTATAGTCATTGTTTGCCAGGTGAGCGATTCAGGCTCTTGAGAGCCTCCCCCCGTGTGGGTCCCGGGGACACAATAGAATAGGCCCACAGCTCCTCGGCTTGGCGTAAGAGGCCCCTAAAGAGGCGACATGTTTGCCGTGTGTCGCAAACCCGTGTCAGTAATAGGGAGTGTTCTTGGATGACCGGAAAAACGGTTCCGATCACCATCTGGGGCACAATCTTTACCTAGACGGGAGGCCGGATGGACCCGATTCGGTCAATCGGCTGGTCACATCAATCCCTTTTGAAACGTTATATTCTTTTTTTTCTTATACACATTGAGTAGTCTAAATTCGAAATTGCTGATTGGCGGGATTGGTGTTGGCTTATGGGTCACAAACCTCAACTGGCTCAAAATTTTATTGAATTTGGGACTTTAATTTTTTTTACTTTTGTTTTGTTATTTTATTTTTTAATATTAAATTTTGTAATCTTTTGATTGATTGATTAGTTTTCATTCCCTTCAATTTACACTCACATTTTGGATAATTTTTTCGGATATATAATTGGTACACCCAGTTCAAGAATGGCTCGATGGTCTCGGTCCAGTCATTTACTGGTCATGTCTTGCCCTCTGTGTTTTCTCGTGTTTGTCGGAAGAGACCCAAATGAACCCTCAATGAAACCGAGGTACAATGGGATGGGATGGGTGGTGAGCATGTACCGATGTAGGTTGATGTTTGGGTTCTGGGGTCTCGGATGATAACCACTGACGGAAGCACAGAGAAGGCGGTGGCTCATGGGGCAAGGCTTCCTCGGCTTAATGAGGCCACATGTTTGCCGTGTGTGGATACCCGTAAGGATAGAGGACGGGATCCTGGTGGTTGAAACACACCACTTTGGCCCTTACTTTATCTTAAACGGGCGGTCGGATGGGCCCGGTCCTGACCAATCGGCTGGTCACGCCAAGCCCTTGAACTTGCCTGTTGCCAAAATGTACAGCAATAGTACCATTTATACAAGTCGGTTCAAGAAGGCGGTGGCTTATGGGTCAATCGTGTAGATGTTGCTTTGGATGGTTGTTTCGTCGGGTAACCCCCGACACGAAGCTTGCATCCGTAAAAAAGTGCTCTATGCGAGTATCCTATCCTTGTAGCCCTAGTGCTTGTCGCAAGTCGGCAAGCATACATCGTTTTGATGCTGCTCCGAGGTGGGCGGGGAGCAAGGGTAGCGAAACAGTATACAATCACCATGGAGTCTCAAACAACACAACCCCCCAAACCAAACAGTGCTAAAAGGAAAAATGAAGACAGCGATGACGATGGACCTACACTGAAATCTCCAAATACTGATCCTGGCAAATATTTTCAATTTTTGGTTCTTTCCAGTCAAAATTCTGAAAAACCTCTTACAAAAATTT
The DNA here is from genome assembly GCA_028015205.1 of Mytilisepta virgata. NCBI lineage: Eukaryota > Metazoa > Mollusca > Bivalvia > Mytilida > Mytilidae > Mytilisepta > Mytilisepta virgata. The sequence continues at coordinate 59,645,300 of CM051515.1, read as the reverse complement.
CTCCATTTCTTCTACATAAAACACTCCAATCTTATGCAGGTGAAGTTAAAAAGGTGACCAAAATGAAATCTGGATGTATACTCGTCGAATATTCTAGACAACAACAATGCAAAAACCTTCTTTCTTTGACTAACATTGGAAATATTCAAATCTCTGTTAATCCTCATAGAACATTAAATTCTTGTCAAGGAGTAATTCGAGACAGAGATCACGATCTAGCTGACTTGTCTGAAGAAGAAATCTGTGAAGAATTACAACCCCAAAATGTCTCTAAAGTCAAAAGATTTACCAAAAAACTTGAAAACAAAACTGTGAAACTCAATACATATCTTCTTACATTTGATCTCCCAAAACTACCTGAACATATTTACATCGGTCCTTACAGAATCAAGGTTGACACATTTGTACCAAACCCTACCCGCTGTTTCAAATGTCAGAAGTTTGGACACGGTAGGAATTCCTGTAGGAATACTGAAAAATGTGGCAAATGTTCTGTAGAGGGCCACTCAAGTTTTGATTGTACAAATGATCCAAAATGTATAAATTGCGGCGGTGAACACATGGCTAATTCTAGAATCTGTGAAGTCTACAAAACTGAACTCCAAATTCAAAAAGTTAAAGCAGAAAAAAATCTCAGTTATCAAGAAGCTCGAAAGTTGGTCTCTGTCCAGAATAACTCCTCGCAAAATACAACTTACGCAGAAAAAGTTAAAACCCCAACTAAAACAAGATCTTTCCAGACGCAGACTGAATTTACTTGGCCAAACGGAAAAGAACTACCAGTTCTTTTATCTGAGGGTAATTTCTCAGGAAAGCCCACTCCATCAAAGCAGTCTACATCATCCAATTCTTCACAAACTTCAGAATCTTTTGCCAGAAATACCACAGGTCAAAACAAAACACAGTCCAATAACCAAAAATCTAACACATCTTCAAGCCAAAAATCTCAACGGAAACAATCACCATCGTCTTCTCAAAAAACAACTCGTTCTTCGTCAGTTAATAAAAATAAACAGTCTTCGAATCGACTCTCCAAGGCGGAGAAAAACAAATTGCATAAGTTCAGAGATCTCTGCTCCGAGTTTGACGAGGAAGCAGATGATGACTCTGAACAAATGGACACGACGTCAAATGAAAACTTAGAATCAATATGGGGTGATCCATTAGTTCCATCTGTGAACTCTACTCCCCAAGCCACTGACGTCCGTGCAGATAGTGGCCAAAACAGAAGTTCTTCCAGAGGGAGATCTAAGAACTTCTCCCCCATTCGCCCACCACATAAATGAATAATATAATACAGTGGAATTGTCGAGGTTTGAAAATAAATTTAATTGAGTTATCTCTACTTATTCAAACATTTCTTCCTGTCGCCTTCTGTCTTCAAGAAACTCATTTAAAAGACAATGATAATGTAAATATTAAAAACTACTCTTTATATAGCACGAAGGTCTCAAAGGACGAAAGAGCTGCTGGCGGCTCATCCGTCCTCATTAGAAATGGAATCATTCATAGCGAAGTGCCCTTAAACACTGAATTACAGGCGGCTGCTGTCCGACTTTCTCTTCAGAAGACAATCACATTATGTTCTGTTTATATTCCCCCAAATTCATCTTTACAAATCAGCCAGTTGAAATCTTTAACGGATCAGCTGCCTGCCCCTTTTATTCTTATGGGCGATTTTAATGCTCATAATCCTATCTGGGGCAGTAACTCCCAAAATGACAAAGGAAAAAAAATGGAAGATTTTTTAAGCCAGGAAGGTTTCTGTATATTTAATGATGGGTCTAACACCTATCTCCATCCAGGAAATGGTTCTTACTCCGCTATCGATCTAACCATTTGCGACCCTTCTTTATTACTAGATTACTCATGGCGGGTCCATGATGACTTGTGTGGAAGTGATCACTTCCCAGTCATATTGGAAAATCTCTTTCCTTCGCCATCTGAGAGAGTTGCTCGCTGGAAATTTGACAAAGCCAATTGGTCTTTGTTCGAGCAACTCTGTCGCGATGAACTTAGGACAGATAACTTCTGTAACGTTAGAAATCCAGTTCTTAATTTTACTGAAAAGTTAGTATCGATAGCTGAGAAAACCATCCCTAAAACCTCGACAAATCCAAAACAACGAAGCAAACCCTGGTTCGATGACGACTGTGAGGAAGCTAAGAAACACAGGAAAAAGGCCGAACGACGGTTCAACATTAATCCAACCTCTGACAATCTGAGTAATGTTCGTATATTTCGTGCTAAAGCACGTCGAACATTTAAACAAAAGAGGCGCAAGTCTTGGCAAAACTTCGTCTCTAAAATAAACTCCCGTACACCAATGAATAAAGTTTGGAATTTCATACAAAAAATTAACGGAAAAAACAGAAAGACCAATCTCCACCATCTTAAAGATGGCCAGACTCTTCTGACATCCGAAAAGGACATTTCTAATACACTTGCAGACACATTCTCTAAGCACTCTTCCACTCAAAATTACACTCCGGAATTTCAACAAATCAAAAATCGCACTGAGAAAACTAACCTTAATTTTAGATCTAAAAATACAGAAGACTACAACAGCCCTTTCTCCATGGATGAACTCAAAAATTCTCTGTCAAAGGCCCACGACACAGCATGTGGTCCTGATGAAATTCATTATAAACTTCTGAAGCACCTTCCTGATATATCATTACACACACTTTTGGATTTACTAAATAACATCTGGGAAACTGGTGACTTGCCATCTATGTGGAAGCTGGCTACAGTTGTCCCTATTCCAAAACCTGGGAAGGATCATTTTGAACCGTCGAATTATCGGCCAATTGCCCTCACAAGTTGCGTATGCAAGACTATGGAACGGATGATCAACGACCGCCTTGTCTGGTTCCTTGAGACCAATGGTCTCCTGTCCAATATACAGTGTGGGTTCCGACAGGGCAGAAGCACGTTAGATCATCTTGTTCGCTTTGAGTCTTTTATACGCAACGGGTTTGCGAAGGGTGAACACGTGGTGTCGGTCTTTTTCGACCTAGAAAAAGCATACGACACCACCTGGAAATATGGTATTTTAAAAGACTTAAACGATATGGGGTTGAAAGGTAGACTACCTACCTTTATTGACAATTTTTTGTCAGACAGGCAGTTCAAGGTTAAGGTTAATACAACTATGTCTGACCCATTTGAACAGGAGATGGGTGTTCCCCAAGGAAGCATCCTCTCTGTTACTTTATTTAGCATTAAAATAAATAGTTTGGCCAAAACCCTACAAAAGAATGTTGAAGGCTCTCTTTATGTTGATGACTTTTTAATATGTTACAGAGCTAAAAATATGAACAATATTGAAAGACAATTACAATTGTCTTTAAATAAAATTGAAAAATGGGCTACGGAAAACGGTTTTAAATTCTCCAACTCTAAAACCGTATGTATGCATTTTTGTAATAATCGAAAATTGCATTTAGACCCCGAACTGACACTTAATAATTCTCCAATTAAAGTAGTCAAAGAAACAAAATTCCTTGGACTCCTGTTTGACAGTAAACTTACCTTTCTACCCCATATCCCCCCGTGTGGGTCCCGGGGACACAATAGAATAGGCCCACAGCTCCTCGGCTTGGCGTAAGAGGCCCCTAAAGAGGCGACATGTTTGCCGTGTGTCGCTTACCCGTGTCGGTAATAGGGAGTGTTCCTGGATGGCCGGAAAAACGGTTCCGATCACCATCTGGGGCACAATCTTTACCTAGACGGGAGGCCGGATGGACCCGATTCGGTCAATCGGCTGGTCACATCAGTCCCTTTTTGTAACGCGTATATATATTTTTTTCTCCCCAAATTGATAAATCGAATTCTAAATTGCTGTTTGGCGGGATTGGTGTTGGCTAATGGGTCACAAACTTTAACAAGCTCAAAATTTCTTTACTTTTGAATTGGATCTTTATTTATTTCCATTATTTTTGTTTTATTATTTTCTTAATATTCAAATCTAAATTATACCTGTCATTTGTATCAACAGTTTCAAATGTCTTGGTCACAATTTTTGGTTTCACAATTTCTGAAATATTTGAACAACCAGCTCAAAAATTGGCTGGATTTCCCCGGTCTGGCCACTTACTGGTCATGTCTAGCCCTCTGCTGTTTTCTCGTGGTTGTTTGAAGAGACCCATATGAACCTTTTATGACATCTCGATACCATGGGTCGGGTTAGGGTGGTGTGCAGGTATCGTATGAGATTGATGTTTTGGTTCTGGGGTCTCTGAAGATAGCCACTGACGGAAGCAGCGGAGAAGGCGGTGGCTTATGGGGTAAGGCTTCCTCGGTTTAATGAGGCCACATGTTTGCCGTGTGTGGATACCCGTAAGGATAGAGGACGGGATCCTGGTGGTTGAAACACGCCACTTTGGCCCTTACTTTATCTGAAACGGGCGGTCGGATGGGCCCGGTCTCGATCAATCGGCTGGTCACGCCAAGCCCTTGAATCTAACCTGTTTCCAGAATGTACAACAGTAGTACCATTTTCATAGGTTGGGTTTAAGAAGGCGGTGGCTTATGGGTCAATCGTATAGATGTTACTTTGGGCGGTTGTCTTGCTGGGCAACCCCTGGCACAAGGCTTGCGCCCATTAAGAGGTACTCTATGCGAGTATCTTGTCAGTGTATCCCTGGTGCTTGTCGCATATGCGGCAGGCATGCATCGTTTTGATGCTGCTCCGAGGTGGGCGGGGAGCAAGGGCAACGAACCAACAGAAATCACCATGAAATCTCAAAATAATAACCAACCAAACCCCCAATCAAGTTTTAAAAGAAAAAAAGAAGAAAGTGATGATGAAGAGCATACATCAAAGTCTCCAAACACTGATACAGGAACATTCATTAAATTTTTGGTCCTTTCAAGTCAAAATTCAGAAAAACCTCTTTCTAAAATTTCACCGTTCTTATTACAAAAGACAATCCAAAGTTGTGCTGGCAGTGTTCAAAATGTTACAAAACTTAAATCAGGAAGTGTCCTTGTGGAATGTATTCGGCCTCAACAATCTAAAAATTTACTTTCTTTGACTGCTATTGGTACTCTTCCTATTTCGGTAACTCCTCACAGGACACTGAATTCTTGTCAGGGAGTTATTCGAGATAGGGACCATGACCTTCAAGAACTTTCTGAAAATGATATCTGTGAAGAATTAGAACCCCAACACGTTTCGAAAGTCAAAAGATTCACCAAAAAAGTTGACAACAACATAATTAAGCTTCATACTTACCTTCTCAGTTTTGATCTCCCGAAAGTTCCTGACCATATCTACATTGGTCCCTACAGAATTAAGGTTGACACATATGTTCCGAACCCTATCCGTTGTTTCAAATGCCAGAAATTTGGACACGGTAGGACTTCCTGCAAGGGAACTGAAAGGTGTGTCAAATGTTCTGTAGCCGGACATTCCAGTTTTGAATGTGAAGGAACAACAAAATGTGCAAACTGTGGTGGAGATCACATGTCAAATTCCAGGATATGTGATCATTACAAAACTGAACATCAAATTCAAAAAATTAAAGCGGAAAAAAATATTACTTACCAAGAAGCCCGGAAATTGGTCTCTGTCTCGAATAACTCGACTCGCAGTTCTACTTATGCTGACAAGGTGAAAGGACCTCCATCTACAAGATCTCTCTCTGTTCAAACAGTTTTTACATGGCCACATGGCACTGAACATCCAATACTTGTCTCTGAATCTACTACTTCCATGCCAAAATCCACAACATCTGTACAGTCTTCCAGTTCTTCGCAGACGTCAGCTTCATCTCTTCCTTTTAACCACTTTGAGATGGCTGATATTTACATCAACTCTAATGTTGACAAACGTATGCACGAAGATCTAGGAAGAAAACTCAATACTTCATCCAGCACTGCCAGGAATGGAAAATCTCAATCCCCAGCACAGAAATCTTCCAACAATCATTCTTCACCTCAAAAGTCTACTAACAAACAGTCTTCAACAAAACAATCACCACCTCGAAAGTCTTCTAATGCACAGTCTTCATCATCACAACAGCACAAAACTCGTTCGAACTCAGCAGAAAAGATCAACACTGGTAGACTAAAAAAGGCTGAAAAGCACTTGGTAAAATTTCAAACGCTGTCATCAGAGTACGGAGATGATGACAGCCAAATGGATATAACCCCAGATGAGTCTATCTGGGATGTCCCCAAACCAAGTGCCTCTGCTGAGAGGAACAGAAGTTGTTCGCCGAAGGCAGGGCGAAGCTACAAATTCTCTCCAATTCGCCCGCCTAAAATATGAATACCATTGTACAATGGAATTGTCGAGGTTTGAAAGTTAATTTAATTGAATTATCTTTACTTGTCCAAGCTTTCCTACCTGTTGCATTTTGCCTCCAAGAAACTCACCTAAAAGAAAACGATAATGTAAATATCAAAAATTACTCACTTTACAGCACTAGAACCAATAAGGATGAAAGGGCTGCTGGCGGCGCTTCGATCCTTATTAAAAACAACATTATTCACAGTCAAATAAATTTAAACACTGATCTGCAGGCAGTTGCTGTTCGCGTTTCCCTTACCAAGACTATTACATTATGTTCTGTGTATATTCCTCCTAACACAAACTTGCAAATTAGTACACTTAAAACTTTGACGGATCAGTTACCTGCCCCATTTCTTCTTATGGGTGATTTCAACGCTCATAATCCTATATGGGGTAGTAACTCCCAAAACGATAAAGGCAAAAAGATCGAAGATTTTTTAAATCAGGAAAGCTTGTGCATTTTCAATGATGGATCAGATACCTATCTCCATCCGGGGAATGGTTCTTACTCTGCTATCGATTTAACAATTTGTGACCCCTCACTATTACTGGATTTCTCATGGTGCGTCCATGATGATTTGTGTGGAAGCGACCACTTTCCCATAATTTTGGAAAATTTATTTCCAACGTCATCCGAGAGAGTTGCTCGCTGGAAATTTGACAAAGCCAATTGGCCTTTGTTCGAGCAACTCTGTCGAGATGAACTAAAGAAAGAAACGTTTGATAATGTTATTAATCCAGTCCTAAAATTAAGTGAAACGTTAGTATCGATAGCTGAGAGAACCATTCCTAAAACCTCGACAAATCCAAAACAACCTAGCAAACCATGGTTTGACGATGATTGTGAGGAGGCGAAAACAAACAGGAAGAAGGCCGAACGACGATTCAATAAGCATCCAACCAAAGATAATTTAAGTAACACCCGTATATTCCGTGCAAAAGCACGTAGAACATTCAAACAAAAGAGACGAAAGTCGTGGCAAAACTTCGTCTCAAAAATCAATTCTCATACACCAATGAACAAAGTTTGGAACTTTATACAAAAACTTCATGGTAAAAATAGGAAAGCCAATCTTCACCATCTAAAAGATGGCCAGACCCTTTTAACATCAGAAAATGAGATCGCTCAAAAACTTGGTGAAACTTTTTCGAAAAATTCTTCTTCTCAAAATTACACTCCGGAATTTCAGCGTATTAAAAACCGAACCGAAAAAACCAAAATTAACTTTCGATCAAACAATTCAGAAGACTACAACCGGCCTTTCTCTCTTGATGAACTCAAACATTCTCTTGCAAAGGCCCATGACACAGCATGTGGTCCAGATGACATTCATTATAAACTTCTGAAACACCTTCCTGATACATGTTTAGAAACTCTTTTGGATCTTCTCAATAAAGTATGGGTAACTGGTGACTTGCCTTCCATGTGGAAGCAAGCTACAGTTATCCCTATTCCAAAACCTGGAAAAGATCACTTTGAATCGTCGAATTATCGGCCAATTGCCCTCACAAGCTGCGTGTGCAAGACAATGGAGCGGATGATCAACGACCGCCTTGTCTGGTTCCTTGAGACCAATGGTCTCCTGTCCAATATACAGTGTGGATTCCGGCAGGGCAGAAGCACGTTGGATCATCTTGTTCGCTTCGAGTCTTTCATACGCAACGCCCCCCGTGTGGGTCCCGGGGACACAATAGAATAGGTCCACAGCTCCTCGGCTTGGCGTAAGAGGCCCCTAAAGAGGCGACATGTTTGCCGTGTGTCGCAAACCCGTGTCGGTAATAGGGAGTGTTCCTGGATGGCCGGAAAAACGGTTCCGATCACCATCTGGGGCACAATCTTTACCTAGACGGGAGGCCGGATGGACCCGATTCGGTCAATCGGCTGGTCACACCAATCTCCTTCCAATACTTTATTTATATTTTTTTTTCTCTTTATAAACTGAGTAATCTAAATTCTAAATTGCTGATATATGGAATTGGTGTTGGCTTATGGGTCACAAAACTCAACAGGTTCAATTTTGCTTTTCAGTTTGGAATTCCATTTTTGTTATTGTTATTGTTTTTTTATTTATTATTTATGAATATTAAATTTTACAGTACAGTGTTTAACTTCTGCAACTATTTTTGTTACATTCTTGTTTGGTCTTTTAATTTGGAAAAATATACACCCAGCTCAAAGAATGGCTCGATGGTCCCGGTCCAGCCATTTACTGGTCACGTCTTGCCCTCTGTGTTTTCTCGTGCTTGTCTGAAGAGACCCAAATGAACCCTCAATGAAACCGAGGTGCAATGGGATGGGATGGGTGGTGTGCATGTACCGATGTAGGTTGATGTTTGGGTTCTGGGGTCTCGGATGATAACCGCTGACGGAAGCACAGAGAAGGCGGTGGCTCATGGGGCAAGGCTTCCTCGGCTTAATGAGGCCACATGTTTGCCGTGTGTGGATACCCGTAAGGATAGAGGACGGGATCCTGGTGGTTGAAACACACCACTTTGGCCCTTACTTTATCTTAAACGGGCGGTCGGATGGGCCCGGTCCTGACCAATCGGCTGGTCACGCCAAGCCCTTGAACTTGCCTGTTGCCAAAATGTACAGCAATAGTACCATTTATAGAAGTCGGTTCAAGAAGGCGGTGGCTTATGGGTCAATCGTGTAGATGATACTTCGGACGGTTGTTTCGTCAGGTAACCCCTGACACGAAGCTTGCGTCCGAACAGAAGTGCTCTATGCGAGTATCTTATCCCTGTAGCCCTAGTGCTTGTCGCATATGCGGCAAGTATACATCATATTGGTGCTGCTCCGAGGCGGGCGGGGAGCAGGGGTAACGAAACATTATACAATCACCATGGCTTCTACAGAAAACCCCCCAAAACAAACAAGTGCTAAAAGAAAATTTAATTTCAGTGATGATGAGGAACATTTGACCAAACAACCAAATACAGATTCTGGAAATTTCTCAAAATTTTTGGTATTAACCAGTACAAATTCTGATAAACCGTTAACCAAAATTTCTCCGTTTTTACTGAACAAAACAATCCAAAGCTATGCCGGCCAGGTTAAAAAAGTGTCCAAAATGAGAAGTGGCAGTCTACTTATTGAATGTTTTAGACCTCAACAGTCAAAAAACCTCCTCTCCCTTACTTGCATATCTGACCTTCAAGTCTCAGTGACTCCACATCGAACACTCAATTCTTGTATGGGAGTTATTCGAGACAGAGACCATGATTTATATGACCTTTCAGAGGAAGACATACAGGAAGAACTACAATCCCAACATATATCAAAAGTGAAAAGGTTTACCAAAAGATCTGAAGGGAAAATTGTAAAATTAAACACTTATCTTCTGACCTTCAACCTTTCGACTGTGCCGGAACACATCTACATAGGTCCCTACAGGATCAAAGTTGACACATACGTACCTAACCCTACTCGTTGCTTCAAATGCCAGAAGTTTGGGCACGGTAGGAGTTCATGCCGAGGTACGGAGAAATGTGTTAAGTGTTCTGTAGAGGGCCATTCCAGTTTTGAGTGTGACGGCACAGTTAAATGTGTAAACTGTGGTTTGGGCCATCTTGCTAACTCCAGAAACTGCGAATATTATAAAAAAGAAATCGAAATTCAGAAAACAAAAGTTGAAAAAAATATAAGCTATCAAGAAGCTAAAAGACTGGTCTCTACCTCGAATACCTCAAAAGTTCCTACCTCCTATGCAGATAAAGTTAAATCATCTCAACCAACAAGATCTTTCGGAACCCAAACTGAATTTACCTGGCCTGATGGGGCACAAATGCCGACACCTTTACCTTCATCAAATCAATCAAAACCTCAAAGCTCCCAAACTAAACCATCAAATTCTGTTCAAACATCTGAATCTCTACCTACTCAAAGGTCAGGTAAAAGTCAGCAGCCATCATCATCCAAAAAAACGTCATCATCTCAGAATCAAAAAACATCTCAGAAACCCTCATCATCCAAAAAAGATACAAGATCTTCATCAATTGACAAAGCAAAAAACAGACAACCTTCTAATCGTCTCTCAAAAGCTGAAAAAAATCTTATACTCACTAAATTCAAAGACCTCTGCTCAGAGTTCGACAACGATGTTGACGAAGACACTGAGCAGATGGATACTACTTCAAATGAAAATATCGAATCTATCTGGGGAGATCCTTTAGTATCTACTATTGAATCCTCTCCCCATGTTTCAGAATCCTGTGCCACGGGTGGTCGACACAGAAATAGTTCACGTGAACGACCAAGAAAGAATTTTTCTCCAATCCGTCCACCTAAGCAATGAATTCTATTATACAATGGAATTGTCGGGGCTTAAAAATAAATTTATTGGAGCTATCGTTACTTGTACAGGCTTTCCTTCCTGTTGCCTTTTGCCTTCAGGAAACACATCTAAAAGAAAACGATAATGTGAACATTAAACAATATTCTCTCTACAGCACTCATGTTAAAAAAGACGAAAGAGCTGCAGGCGGCTCATCAATTCTTGTTAAAAATGGTATAATTCATAGTCAGATTAAACTGAATACTCAATTACAGGCAGTTGCTGTCAGACTTTCTCTTCAGAAAACTCTAACATTATGCTCTATCTATCTACCTCCTCATATGCCCTTGGAAATTAATCAACTTAAATCTTTAATAGATCAATTGCCAGCCCCTTTCCTCATAATGGGCGATTTTAACGCTCACAATCCGATATGGGGCAGTAATTCACAAAATGACAAGGGGAAAAAAATTGAAGATTTTTTAAACCAGGAAAGCTTGTGCATTTTTAACGATGGATCCGATACCTTTCTCCATCCCGGGAACGGTTCTTACTCAGCTATCGATCTGACTGTTTGTGACCCTTCGTTATTACTTGACTACTCATGGCGGGTCCATGATGATTTATGTGGAAGTGATCATTTTCCAATTATTTTGGAAAATCTATTTCCTTCTTCGTCTGAGAGAGTTGCTCGCTGGAAATTTGACAAAGCCAATTGGCCTTTGTTCGAACAACTCTGTCGAGATGAACTTACAGCAAATGGTTTCCATAATGTTGAAGATCCAATCCTTAAATTTAACGAAACGTTAGTATCGATAGCTGAGAGAACCATTCCCAAATCCTCGACAAATCCAAAGAATCCTAGCAAACCATGGTTTGATGATGACTGTGAGGTAGCGAAGAAAACTCGAAAAAAGGCCGAACGACGGTTCAATATGCATCCAACTCCTGACAACTTAAGTAATTTCCGTATATTCCGTGCGAAAGCACGTAGAACATTTAAACAAAAGAGACGAACTTCCTGGCAAAACTTTGTTTCTAAAATAAACTCTCGTACACCTATGAATAAAGTCTGGAATTTTATACAAAAAATTAAAGGAAAAAACAGAAAGGCCAATCTTCACCATCTTAAAGATGGCCAGAATCTTTTGACATCTGAAAAGGACATCTCTCTTAAACTTGGAGAGACTTTTTCAAAGCATTCTTCTTCCCAAAATTACACTCAGGAATTTCAACGCATCAAAAACCGTATGGAAAAAACTAAAATTAACTTTCGATCAAACAATTGTGAAGACTACAACTGTGCTTTTTCTTTGGATGAACTCAAAAATTCTCTGGCAAAGGCCCATGATACAGCATGTGGTCCTGATGATATTCATTATAAACTTCTGAAACGCCTCCCTGATACATCATTGCAAACACTTTTGGATATACTTAATAACATTTGGGAAACTGGTGACTTGCCTTCTATTTGGAAGCTGGCCACAGTTGTCCCTATTCCAAAACCTGGGAAGGATCATTTTGAACCGTCGAATTATCGGCCAATTGCCCTCACAAGTTGCGTATGCAAGACAATGGAACGGATGATCAACGACCGCCTTGTTTGGTTCCTCGAGACAAACGGTCTCCTGTCCAATATACAGTGCGGATTCAGACAAGGCAGAAGCACGTTAGATCATCTTGTTCGCTTCGAAAGTTTTATTCGCAACGGGTTTGCTAAGGGTGAACATGTGGTGTCCGTATTTTTCGATCTAGAAAAAGCCTACGACACCACTTGGAAATATGGTATTTTAAAAGACCTAAATGATATGGGGTTGAAAGGTAGATTACCTACCTTTATTGACAATTTTTTATCTGACAGACAGTTCAAGGTAAAAGTTAACACCACCATGTCTGACCCTTTTGAACAAGAAATGGGTGTTCCTCAGGGAAGCATCCTCTCTGTTACTCTCTTTAGTATTAAAATTAACAGTCTTGCTAAAACTTTACAAAACAATGTTGAAGGCTCTCTTTATGTTGATGACTTTTTGATTTGTTACAAAGCCAAAAATATGAACACTATAGAACGCCAATTGCAGTTATCACTTAATAAAATTGAAAAATGGGCAATAGAAAATGGATTTAAATTTTCCGAATCAAAAACTGTCTGCATGCATTTCTGTAATAAAAGAAATTTACATCCAGACCCTGAACTCAAACTCTACAATGTACCTATTAAAGTAGTTAAAGAAACGAAATTCCTTGGATTACTTTTTGACAGTAAACTAACCTTTCTACCCCATATCAAAATGCTTAAAGCTAAATGCTTGAAGGCATTGGATATTTTAAAAGTTCTTTCTAGCACTGACTGGGGTGCTGACAAAAACATTTTGTTAAATTTATATCGATCACTTGTACGATCAAAACTTGACTATGGTTCCATTATATATGGATCTGCTCGCAAATCCTATATAAAAATTCTAGATACTGTTCACCACCAAGGCCTACGTTTGGCCTTGGGGGCGTTCAGAACATCTCCTGTGGAGAGTTTATATGTTGAGGCGAACGAGCCGTCTCTTTATAACCGTAGGATAAAACTTGGTTTACAATACTTAACCAAGCTAAAAGCATACCCCTCAAATCCTGCCTACGACTGTGTTTTCAATCCTCTCTATGAGGAAATATTTGAACAACATGAAAACAAAATCCCTCCTTTTGGTATTCGCATGAAACCACATATTTCTGATTGTGATATCAACCTTGATGAAATAGCCCTAATAAATATACCTCAATCGCCACCTTGGCTTGTACCCAAACCTAAATTTATTTTTGACCTCAGAAGACATAAAAAGTCTGAAACAAACCCTATTATAATTCAACAACATTTTGCTGAAATAAAATCAAATTTTGTATTTCATGACTCTATTTATACTGATGGATCTAAGGACGGAGACAAAGTAGCTGCTGCAGCAGTCCACGGACAGCAGGCAGCAACTCTCTGCCTTCCATCTTCCAGTTCAATATTTACTGCTGAAGCTAGAGCCATCATTCTGGCTTTAAAATTTGTCAGAACGTCTGATAAACTGAAATTCCTTATTTGCTCAGATTCTCTTTCATGTTTGTTGGCTATAGAAGGTCAGAAATATAAAAACCCTTTAATTGCCCATATTATTGAGTTCTATAAAAGACTTGTCCAAATGGGCAAAGAAATAGTTTTTATCTGGATACCAAGTCATATTGGTATCCGAGGAAACACAGTCGTAGATAGTATAGCGAAGGATGCTTTAAATGACCCAGTTACTAATGTGTCGGTGCCTTATACTGATTTTAAACCTTTGATTTATAAATATGTTGTACGTCTGTGGCAGTCCCAGTGGGATCTGCTTACAGACAATAAATTACATGCTATTGAGCCAACTGTTGGCACAAGTATTTGTTTCTTCGGCAGAAGCCGGAGAGAACAAGTGGTTTTAACTAGATGTCGCATTGGCCACACCAGGACGACTCATTCTTTTATTTTAGAGAATGAGCCGCCTCCTGAGTGTATTCCGTGCCAATGTCGACATAGTATTAAACATCTTTTAATTGACTGTGTAGATAAATCCGACATTATTAGTCGGTACTACACAGTCAACAATATGAAAGACTTGTTTACAAAGGTTGCTGGCAACCGTATTTTACAGTATTTAAAAGACGTTGGACTGTATTCGAGAATATAGTCTGACATTTTTGAATAGAGTCCAATAATTTTAAATTTGTTCATATGTTTTGAATGATGTTATTTATTTAATAGCGTATCTGTGATATTATTTTCCAAATTTCGTCTGTGATATTATTTTTGATTTTGAGTGTTTGTCTTGTATTGTTTTATTGTTTTATTTTCTCCTTAAATATTATTTGTAAATAGTTCATTCGTTTTAGATAGGATGTTTTAATCATACTTAATTTAATTAGTTCTCGCCGTGATATGGCTTAAATGTCGCCCACACGGCGTAAAACAATAATCAATCAATCAATCAATTCATACGCAACGGGTTTGCTAAAGGTGAACACGTGGTGTCGGTGTTTTTCGACCTCGAAAAAGCATACGACACCACCTGGAAATATGGAATTTTAAAAGATTTGAATGATATGGGGTTGAAAGGTAGATTACCTTCATTTATTGATAACTTTTTGTCAGACAGACAGTTTAAAGTCAAGGTTAATACTACTATGTCTGACCCTTTTGAACAAGAGATGGGTGTCCCTCAGGGAAGTATCCTCTCTGTTACTCTATTCAGTATTAAAATAAATAGTTTGGCTAAAACATTACAAACGAATGTTGAAGGCTCGCTTTATGTTGATGATTTTCTTATATGCTATAGAGGTAAAAATATGAACAACATAGAAAGACAACTGCAATTATCTTTGAATAAAATTGAAAAATGGGCTTTGGAAAATGGTTTTAAATTTTCCAACTCCAAAACAGTGTGTATGCATTTTTGTAATAAACGAAAACTACATTTAGACCCCGAACTTAAAATTTATAATTCTCCCATTAAGGTCGTCAAAGAAACCAAATTTCTTGGTATTCTATTTGACAATAAACTTACCTTTCTACCCCATATCAAAATGCTTAAAGCTAAATGCTTGAAGGCATTGGATATTTTAAAAGTTGTTTCCAGCACTGACTGGGGTGCTGACAAAAACATTTTGTTAAATCTATATCGATCACTTGTACGATCTAAACTTGATTATGGTTCCATTATATATGGATCTGCTCGCAAATCCTATATACAAATTTTAGATACTGTTCACCACCAAGGTCTACGTTTGGCCTTGGGGGCGTTCAGAACATCTCCTGTGGAGAGTTTATATGTAGAGGCGAACGAGCCGTCTCTTTATAACCGTAGGATAAAACTTGGTTTACAATACTTAACCAAGCTAAAAGCATATCCTTCAAATCCTGCCTACGACTGTGTTTTTAATCCTCTCTATGAGGATATATTTGAACAACATGAAAATAAAATTCCTCCGTTTGGTATCCGGATGAAACCACATATTTCTGGTTCTAACATCAACCTTGATGAAATTGCCCTCATTAATATACCTCAATCACCACCTTGGCTTGTGCCGAAACCTAAATTTATTTTTGACCTTAGAAAACATAAAAAGTCCGAAACAAACCCTATTCTTATTCAGCAACACTTTGCTGAAATAAAATCTAAGTTTGAATTTCATGACTTTATTTATACTGATGGGTCGAAGGACGGGGACAAAGTGGCTGCAGCTGCTGTCTATGGACAACAAGCAGCAACTCTCCGTCTTCCATCCTCCAGTTCCATTTTTACTGCTGAAGCCAAAGCCATAATTCTTGCTTTAAAGTTTGCCAGAACATCTGAAAAACTTAAATTTCTTATTTGTTCAGATTCACTTTCCTGTTTATTGGCTATCGAAGGTAAGAAATATAAAAACCCTTTAATAGCCCATATTATTGAATTTTATAAAAGACTTGTCCAAATGGGCAAAGAAATCATTTTTCTCTGGGTACCAAGTCATATTGGTATTAAGGGAAACACAGTCGTAGATAGAATAGCAAAGGATGCGTTAGATGACCCCATAACAAATATGTCAGTGCCTTACTCTGATTTTAAACCTTTAATATACAAATATGTTTTACGTCTGTGGCAGTCCCAGTGGGATCTGCTTACAGACAATAAATTACATTCGATAGAGCCAACTGTTGGCAAGAATGTTTATTTTTACGGCAAAAGCCGAAAAGACCAGGTTGTGTTGACCAGATGTCGCATTGGCCACACCAGGACGACTCATTCTTTTATTTTAGAGAGTGAGCCGGCTCCTGAGTGTATTCCATGCCAATGCCGTCACTCTGTTAAACACCTTTTAATTGACTGTAGATAAATCCGACATAATTTGTCGGTACTACACAGTCAACAATATGAAAGATTTATTTACAGTGGTCGCTGGCGACCGTCTTTTACAATATTTGAAAGACGTAGGACTATACTCCAGAATATAGATTATTATACTATGTTCTTGAGTATAGTTATTTGTCATTGTCTTAAACTTTGTTATTATTAATTGACTTAATTTTATGTTTACTGAATTTTATATGTTGACATTGTTAATTAAATAGCGTATCTGTGATATTATTTTTGATTGATGTTCGACTGTGATTCTAGTTTTACTGTTTATTCAAATCTCAATATTATTTGTAGATAGTTTATTGATTTTAGATAATGTTTGAAATTTTAATCAGTTTGAGTTTAATTCGTTCTCGCCGTGATATTGGCTGCAATATCGCCAGCACGGCGTTAAAAGACAATCAATCAATCAATCTACCCCATATCAAAATGCTTAAAGCTAAATGCTTGAAAGCATTGGATATTTTAAAAGTTGTTTCCAGCACTGACTGGGGTGCTGATAAAACTATTTTATTAAATTTATATCGATCTTTAGTTAGATCAAAGCTTGATTATGGTTCCATTGTGTATGGATCTGCTCGCAAATCCTACATACAAATTTTAGATACTGTTCACCACCAAGGCCTACGTTTGGCCTTGGGGGCGTTCAGAACGTCTCCTGTGGAGAGTTTATATGTAGAAGCAAACGAGCCTTCTCTTTATAACCGTAGGATAAAACTTGGTTTACAATACTTAACCAAGCTAAAAGCATATCCTACAAATCCTGCCTACGACTGTGTTTTCAATCCTCTCTATGAGGATATATTTGAACAACATGAAAATAAAATTCCTCCATTTGGTATTCGAATGAAACCACATATTTCTGGTTCTAACTTAAACCTTGATGAGATAGCCCCTATTGATATACCTCAATCGCCACCTTGGCTTGTACCCAAACCTAAATTTATTTTTGACCTCAGAAAACATAAAAAGTCTGAAACAAACCCAATTATAATTCAGCAACATTTTGCTGAAATAAAATCAAAATTTGCATTTTATGACTCAATTTATACTGATGGACCCAAGGACGGGGACAAAGTGGCTGCCGCAGCAGTCCATGGGCAGCAGGCAGCAACTCTCCGTCTTCCATCTTCCAGTTCAATATTTACTGCAGAAGCTAGAGCCATCATTCTTGCTTTGAAATTTGTCAGAACGTCTGATAAACTGAAATTCCTTATATGCTCAGATCCTCTTTCATGTTTATTGGCTATAGAAGGTCAGAAATATAAAAACCCTTTAATTGCCCATATTATTGAATTCTGTAAAAGACTTGTACAAATGGGCAAAGAAATAGTTTTTATCTGGATACCAAGTCATATTGGTATCCGGGGAAACACAGTCGTAGATAGTATAGCGAAGGATGCTTTAAATGACCCAATTACTAATCTGTCAGTGCCTTATACGGATTTTAAACTTGTGATTTATAAATATGTTTTACGTCTGTGGCAGTCCCAGTGGGATCTGCTGACAGAAAATAAATTACATACCATTGAGCCAACTGTTGGCAAAAATGTTTCTTCCTTCGGAAGAAGCCGAAGAGAACAAGTGGTTTTAACTAGATGTCGCATTGGCCACACCAGGACGACTCATTCTTTTATTCTAGAGAATGAGCCGCCTCCTGAGTGTATTCCGTGTCAATGTCGACATAGTATTAAACATCTTTTAATTGACTGTGTAGATAAATCCGACATTATTAGTCGGTACTACACAGTCAACAATATGAAAGATTTATTTACAAAGGTTGCTGGCAACCGTATTTTAGAATATTTGAAGGACGTGGGACTATACTCTAGAATATAGTCTGTCTGACTCTATTCCTAGTTATAGTGCTGATCCAGAATTTTAAATTGTTATATTAGTTTTGATTGATGTTAGTTTATTGATTATATTTTTCTTGTAGCGTTTCTGTGATATTTTTCAAGTCTGTGATATTATAAAATGTTTCGTCAGGTTTTGTCTCGTATTTGTTTTATTGTTTATATTGTCATTAATATTTTATTTGTAAATAGTCAATTGGTTTTAATTGTGTTCAATATTAACCAGCTCCGTTTAGTTAAGTTCTCGCCGTAATATTGGCTGAAATATCGCCAGCTCGGCGTAAAACAATATTTAATCAATCAATCAATCTTGAGAGCCTCTTGTTGTTATTGTTGTTGTTTTCTATTTATTATTTCTGAATATTTAATTCCAAAGCATAGTTATTAAACTTCTCTTTAATTAAAATATAATTTATGATGTTTTTCCCCCTTCAACTATTTTTGTTACATACATTTTTGAACTTTTAATTTGGAAAATTTAATTATTTGTACACCCAGTTCAAACAATGGCTCGATGGTCCCGGTCCAGCCATTTACTGGTCATGTCTTGCCCTCTGCTGTTTTCTCGTGGTTGTTTGAAAAGATCAAAGGGAGCCCTCAATGATACCTTGGATGGGTGGTAACACTGCATCTAGGTTGATGTTTGGGTTCCTAGGTCTTGGAAGATGATCACTGACGGAAACACGGAGAAGGCGGTGTCTCATGGGGCAAGGCTTCCTCGGCTTAATGAGGCCACATGTTTGCCGTGTGTGGATACCCGTAAGGATAGAGGACGGGATTATGGTGGCTGAAACACGCGGTCGGATGGGCCCGGTCCTGATCAATCGCCTGGTCACGCCAAGCCCTTGAACTTGACCTATTTCCAAAATGTACAACAATAGTACCAATTATGTAGGCTGGGTTCAAGAAGGCGATGGCTCATGGGTCAATCGTGTAGATGTTACTTTGGGCGGTTGTCTTGCCGGGCAACCCCTGGCACAAGGCTTGCGCCCATTAAGAGGTACTCTATGCGAGTATCTTATTCTAGTATTCCTGGTGCTTGTCGCAGATGTGGCGGGCGTGCGTCGTTTTGATGTATTCTGGTATCCATCATGGATGCTAGAATGCATCAAGGCGATGTATGCATCGCGCTTGTCGCAAATGTGGCAAGAATACATCGTGTTGATGCTGCTCCGAGGTGGGCAGGGAGCTAGGGTAACGAAACATATATACATCACCATGGAGTTCATCAATAAAAAACAAAACCAAACCTGTAAACGAAAATTAGAAACTAGTGACGAAGAGGAACACGCAGCTAAATTACCAAATACTTTTCCGGACACTTTTCCAAAATTCTTAGTAATAACATCAGTCAACACTGAAAAACCTGTAACTAAAATTTCCCCTTTTGTTATCCAAAAAACACTACAAAGCTGTGCCGACCAGCTTAAAAAAGTCACCAAAATGAAAAACGGAAATCTTCTAGTTGAATGTCTCAGATCACAACAGACCAAAAATTTACTCTCTCTTAAAACAATTTCTGATGTCCACATCTCTGTTACACCTCATAGATCACTGAATTCATGCCAAGGTGTGATTAGAGACAGAGACCGTGATTTAGCTGAGTTGACAGAAGAAGATATATGTGAAGAACTGAAATCCCAAAATGTTTCCAAAGTTAAAAGGTTTACAAAACGACATGAAGGTAATATTATTAAACTTAACACTTATCTCATCACTTTTGACCTTACCCGTGTGCCTGAACATATCTTCATAGGTCCCTACAGAATCAAAGTTGACACTTTCATACCTAACCCTACCCGTTGCTTCAAATGCCAGAAATTTGGGCACGGTAAGAGTTCATGTAGAGGTATTGAAAAGTGTGTCAAATGTTCTGTAGAGGGCCACTCCAATTTTGATTGTGACGGCCACGTTAAATGTGTAAATTGCGGATTAGATCATATGGCCAATTCCAGAAACTGCCAATTTTACAAAACAGAGCTTGAAATTCAGAAAACTAAAGTAGAAAAAGGTATAAGCTATCAGGAAGCAAAAAAATGGTCTCTGCCTCTAACAACTCTACTCCTACAACATCATACGCTGATAAAGTTAAATCATCTAAAACCAATAGATCCTTTGCAACTCAAACTGATTTCACATGGCCTGACGGAACAGAATTTCCGGTTCTCACCGTCAAACCCAACCAAGCAAGTGGAAAATCATCTCATCCTAAACAGTCTACATCCAATTCTTCACAAACGTCTGACACTTCTCTTTCTTCAAATGTCAATACCCAGCAAAAACCAACTCCCAAACAAAGGTCTTCTACATCCTCAAACAAAAATCACCTCAGAAACCGTCACCATCACAGAGAGCTGCACGTTCCTCATCACAAGATCAATCAAAAAACAAAAACTGTTCAAATCGCCTCTCGAAGGCTGAAAAAAGTCAAAAATTCAACAAGTTTCGAGACCTCTCCTCAGAATTTGACGATGATATCGATGAAGACTCTGAGCAGATGGATACCACTGATATAGAGTCAATCTGGGGGGATCCAATAGTACAATCTGTGGATTCCACACGCCCAGTTACTGATTCCAGAGCTTCGGATGGACGACACAGAAGTTCTTCCCGTTAACACCCAAAGAAGAACTATTCTCCCATCCGTCCTCCAAGAAAATAAACAACATAATACAATGGAATTGTCGGGGTTTAAAAATTTACTGAATAGAGCTATCGTTACTTGTACAAGCTTTCCTTCCTGTTGCCTTTTGTCTCCAGGAAACACATTTAAAAGAAAATGATAATATAAACATTAAAAATTACTCGATTTACGGCACTCAAGTTAAAAAGGATGAAAGAGCCGCTGGCGGCTCATCAATCCTGGTTAAAAATGGTATTATACATAGTCAGGTAAAACTTAATACCGAATTACAAGCAGTTGCTGTCAAACTCTCTCTTCAAAAAACTATAACATTGTGTTCTGTCTATCTTCCCCCTAATACGTCCTTGGAAATAAATCAACTTAAATCTTTAACAGATCAGTTGCAAGCCCCTTTTCTCCTTATGGGCGATTTTAACGCCCACAATCCAATATGGGGCAGTAACTCCCAAAATGATAAGGGGAAAAAAGACTTCTTAAACCAGGAAGGCTTGTGCATTTTTAACGATGGCTCAGATACATATCTCCATCCGGGAAATGGTTCTTACTCGGCTATCGATCTAACTATTTGTGACCCTTCGTTATTACTGGATTACTCGTGGCGGGTCCACGATGATTTGTGTGGAAGTGATCACTTTCCAATTATTTTGGAAAATCTTTTTCCCTCTTCCTCTGAGAGAGTCGCTCGCTGGAAATTTGACAACGCCAATTGGCCTTTGTTCGAGCAATTCTGTCGAGATGAACTGAAGAAAGAGACTTTAAATAATGTTATTAATCCAGTCCTTAAATTTAATGAAACGTTAGTATCGATAGCTGAGAGGTCCATTCCTAAAACCTCGACAAATCCAAAACAACCAAGCAAACCCTGGTTCGATGACGACTGTGAGGAAGCGAAGAAACACAGAAAAAAGGCCGAACGACGGTTAAACATGAATCCAACCTCTGACAATCTCAGTAATGTTCGTATATTCCGTGCTAAAGCACGTCGCACATTTAAACAAAAGAGGCGCAAGTCTTGGCAAAACTTCGTCTCTAAAATAAACTCTCATACACCTATGAATAAAGTCTGGAATTTTATCCAAAAAATTAATGGTAAAAACAGAAAGACCAATCTTCACCATTTAAAAGATGGCCAAACACTTTTGACTTCAGAAAATGACACCTCGAAAAACATTCTCAAAGTATTCTTCTTCTCTGAATTATTCCCAGGAATTCCAAAGGATAAAAAACCGGACTGAGAAAAATACTCAATTTTAAATCAAACAATTTAGAAGATTACAACCGCCCTTTTTGTTTAGATGAGCTGAAAATTTCTCTGTCGAAAGCCCATGACACAGCATGTGGCCCAGATGATATTCACTATAAACTTTTGAAACACCTTCCTGACACTTCTCTTGAAACACTTTTAGATCTTCTTAATAATGTATGGGAAACTGGCGACTTGCCTTCCATTTGGAAACTTGCCACAGTTATCCCTATTCCAAAACCCGGGAAGGATCATTTTGAACCGTCGAATTATCGGCCAATTGCCCTCACAAGTTGCGTTTGGAAGACAATGGAACGGATGATCAACGACCGCCTTGTCTGGTTCCTAGAGGCGAATGGCCTCCTGTCCAATATACAGTGTGGGTTCCGACAAGGCAGAAGCACATTGGATCATCTTGTTCGCTTCGAATCCTTTATACGCAACGGGTTTGCTAAAGGTGAACACGTGGTGTCCGTCTTTTTCGATCTGGAAAGAGCCTACGACACCACATGGAAATATGGCATTTTAAAAGACTTAAATGATATGGGGTTGAAAGGTAGGTTACCTACCTTCATTGAAAATTTTCTTTCAGACAGACAGTTCAAGGTAAAGGTTAACACGACTATATCTGACCCTTTTGAACAAGAGATGGGTGTTCCTCAGGGAAGTATCCTCTCCGTCACTTTATTTAGTATAAAAATAAACAGTTTAGCTAAAACATTAAAACAAAATGGCCCCGTGTGGGTCCGGGGACACAATAGAATAGGCCCACAGCTCCTCGGCTTGGCGTAAGAGGCCCCTAAAGAGGCGACATGTTTGCCGTGTGTCGCAAACCCGTGTCGGTAATAGGGAGTGTTCCTGGATGGCCGGGAAAACGGTTCCGATCACCATTTGGGGCACAATCTTTACCTAGACGGGAGGCCGGATGGACCCGATTCGGTCAATCGGCTGGTCGCATCAATCCCTTATACAACATTTTTCATGTATTTTTTTTTTCTTCTCCAACACGGAAATCGGAATTCCAAATTGCCTGATAGCGGGATTGGTGTTGGCTTATGGGTCAAACCTCAACATGTGATCAATTTTACACATTTGTATTTGGCTTTTTGTTTATTTTTCTTATTTTTTCTTATGTTTTTTATTTACCTAATTCACAATAATGTAATTAATAGTTTTAGGCAACTTCGGTACATTTTGTTTAATTCTAAAATGTTTGATTATAGTTTGATAAATTAATACTTAGGAATACAACCAGCTCATGAATGGCTCGATGGTCCCGGTCTAGCCAATAACTGGTCATGTCTAGCC
Source organism: Mytilisepta virgata (assembly GCA_028015205.1). Lineage (NCBI taxonomy): Eukaryota > Metazoa > Mollusca > Bivalvia > Mytilida > Mytilidae > Mytilisepta > Mytilisepta virgata. The sequence goes on along the minus strand of CM051515.1, from coordinate 59,621,768 downwards.
CTCTGCTGTTTTCTCGTGGTTGTCTGAAAAGACCCAGATGAACCCTTTATGAAACCGAGATACACTGGGTTGGGAAGGTGGTCTGCTGTTGTATCGTTTGAGGTTGATGTTTGGGTTCTGGGGTCTTGGATGATAACCACTGATGGAGGCACAGAGAAGGCGGTGGCTTATGGGACAAAGCTTCCTCGGCTTAATGAGGCCACATGTTTGCCGTGTGTGGATACCCGTAAGGATAGAGGACGGGATCCTGGTAGCTGAAACACGCTACTTTGGCCCTTACTTTATCTGAAACGGGAGGTCGGATGGGCCCGGTCGCGACCAATCGGCTGGTCACGCCAAGCCCTTGAACTGTCCCATTACCAATATGTTCAACAATGGAACCATTTACATAGGACGGTTTAAGAAGGCGGTGGCTTATGGGTCAATCGTGTAGATGATACTTCGGACGGTTGTTTCGCTAGGCAACCCCTGGCACGAAGCTTGCGTCCGTAGAGAAGGGCTCTATACGAGTATCTCATTCCTGTAGCCCTAGTGCTTGTCGCAAATGCGGCAAGCATACATCGTTTTGGTGCTGCTCCGAGGTGGGCGGGGAGCAGGGGTGACGAACCATTATGTTATCACCATGGCGAATACACAAAATCAAAATCCAAATTCAACATGTTCTAAAAGAAAGCTGACAGAAAGTGATGATGATGGTCCAAATCCAAAATTACAAAATTTAACTGCAACAACTTTTTCGAAATTTTTGGTATTGACAAGTCTTGAAGAAGAGAAACCACTTACAAAAATATCCCCCTTTATATTACAGAAAACGATCCAAGGTTGCGCTGGATCAGTGAATAAAGTCACCAAGATGAAAAGTGGAAGTTTACTGGTTGAATGTTCCAGACAACAACAGTCCAAAAATCTCTTATCTCTAACATCCATTTCGGACGTCAAAATCTCCGTTACTGCGCATAGATCCTTAAATTCACGTCAAGGAATTATTCGTGACAGAGACCGCGATTTACTAGAACTCTCTGAAGCAGAAATTTGTGATGAACTGAAATCTCAACATGTCTCCAAGGTCAAAAGATTTACAAAAAAAATAGACAACAACATCATCAAGTTAAACACTTACCTCTTAACATTTGAGCTCTCAGCATTGCCTGAATACATCTACGTTGGACCCTATAGAATTAAGGTTGACACATATGTACCAAACCCTACTCGTTGTTTCAAATGTCAGAAGTTTGGACACGGTAGGAGTTCGTGCAGGGGTACTGAAAAGTGTGTCAAATGTTCTATAGCGGGACATTCCAGTTTTGATTGTGACGGCGATGTTAAGTGCTCAAATTGTGGACTCAACCATATGGCAAACTCACGGAATTGTGACTTTTATAAAAAAGAATATGAAATTCAAAAGACAAAAGCACAGCAGGGTATTAGCTATCAAGAAGCCCGCAAAATAGTCTCTGCCGCGAATAATTCATCTCAGTCTACATATGCTGACAAAGTAAAAAATTCCATAACATACAAGTCATCTGAAACACAGACTGTCTATACCTGGCCAAACAACACAAAATTTCCCATACTGTTATCTCAGTCTCAATCCACAAATTTCCAACAGTCAACATCACAAAAATCTTCGTCATCAATTTCTTCGCAGACACAAACTGTAACCACAAACTCTTTGGCTTCTAACTCTATCCCACATAAGACGTCTACTTCAACCAACAAGCCCTCATCCTCTCCACAGAAACCTAAAAACTCATCTCTGCGCAATCAAAAGACTTCAGCCTCTTCCAACCAGAAATCTTCATCACAAAAGCACTCACGACCATCATCACCTGATAAAACTATAGTCAAACAATCTTCAAACCGCCTATCAAAGGCAGAGAAAAATATAAGGTTTAACAGGTTCCGAGACCTTTGCTCAGATTTTGATGACGACTCTGAGCAGATGGATACGACATCAATAGATTGTTTAGATTCCATCTGGGGCGATCCACTAGTTCCAACTGTGGACGACAATCCCCCCAGCAATTCAAATGCTAAGGGTGGCAGGCAGAGAAGTTGTTCACGTGATCGAAATAAACACTTCTCCCCCATCCGTGCACCAGAAAAATGAACAGCATCATCCAGTGGAATTGTCGGGGTTTAAAAATTAACTTAATTGAATTAACCTTATTAGCCCAAACTTTCCTTCCTGTTGCTTTTTGCCTTCAGGAAACTCATTTAAAGGAAAATGATAACATAAATATAAACAATTACTCTATTTACAGCACTCAAGTTGAAAAGGATGCTAGAGCTGCTGGCGGCTCTGCCATCCTTGTTAAAAACAACATTATTCACAGTCGAATAAATTTAAACACTGATTTGCAAGCAGTTGCTATTCGTCTGTCTCTATCTAAAACTATTACTTTATGTTCTGTTTATATTCCTCCAAATACACACCTGGAAACTAATAAACTCAAATCTTTAACCGATAAATTACCTGTCCCATTTTTGCTTATGGGTGATTTTAACGCGCATAATCCTATTTGGGGCAGCCGTTCACAAAATGATAAAGGCAAAAAAATCGAAGATTTTTTAAATCAGGAAAGTTTGTGTGTTTTTAACGATGGATCGGACACCTACCTCCATCCAGGGAATGGTTGTTACTCGGCTATCGATCTAACGATTTGTGACCCCTCTTTGTTGATGGACTATTCATGGCGAGTCCATGATGATCTGTGCGGAAGTGACCATTTCCCAATCATTTTGGAAAACTTGTTTCCCTCGTCATCAGAGAGAGTTGCTCGCTGGAAATTTGACAAAGCCAATTGGCTTCTGTTCGAGCAACTCTGTCGAGATGAACTAAGATCAGATTTGTTTCATAATGAGAACGATCCAATTCTCAAATTTAACGAATCGTTGGTATCGATAGCTGAGAGAACCATTCCAAAAACCTCGACAAATCCAAAACAATCCAGCAAGCCCTGGTTTGATGATGATTGTGAGGAAGCGAAGAAAAATAGGAAAAAGGCCGAACGACGGTTTAACTTGCATCCAACCCAAGATAATTTAAGTAGTTTTCGTATATTCCGTGCGAAAGCACGTAGAACTTTCAAACAAAAGAGACGCAAGTCTTGGCAAAACTTCGTCTCTAAAATAAACTCCCATACACCAATGAATAAAGTTTGGAATTTCATACAAAAAATTAACGGTAAAAACAGAAAGAACAATCCCCACCATCTTAAAGATGGCCAGACTCTTCTAACATCCGAAAAGGACATCTCCAATAAACTTGCAGACACATTTTCTAAGCACTCCTCCACTCAAAATTACACTCAGGAATTTCAACAAATCAAAAATCGCACTGAGAAAACTAAACTTAATTTTAGATCTAAAAACACAGAAGACTACAACAGCCCTTTCTCTTTAGATGAACTCAAAAATTCTCTGTCAAAGGCCCACGACACGGCATGTGGCCCTGATGATATTCATTATAAACTTCTGAAGCATCTTCCTGATACATCATTACAAACACTTTTGAATATACTAAATAACATCTGGGAAACTGGTGACTTGCCCTCTATGTGGAAGTTGGCCACAGTTGTCCCTATTCCAAAACCTGGGAAGGATCATTTCGAACCGTCGAATTATCGGCCAATTGCCCTCACAAGTTGCGTCTGTAAAACAATGGAACGGATGATCAACGACCGCCTTGTTTGGTTCCTAGAGACAAATGGTCTCCTGTCCAATATACAGTGTGGGTTCCGACAAGGCAGAAGCACGTTAGATCATCTTGTTCGCTTTGAATCTTTTATACGCAACGGGTTTGCTAAGGGTGAACATGTGGTCTCGGTCTTTTTCGATCTTGAAAAAGCATACGACACCACATGGAAATATGGTATTTTAAAAGATCTAAATGATATGGGGTTGAAAGGTAGGTTACCTACCTTTATTGGCAATTTCCTGTCAGACAGACAGTTTAAGGTCAAGGTAAATACTACAATGTCTGACCCTTTTGAACAAGAGATGGGTGTTCCTCAGGGAAGCATTCTCTCTGTTACTCTCTTTAGTATTAAAATAAATAGTTTGGCTAAAACACTGCAAAATAACGTTGAGGGCTCCCTTTATGTTGACGACTTTTTGATTTGTTTTAGAGCCAAAAATATGAACACTATTGAACGACAACTGCAGTTGTCTCTTAATAAAATTGAAAAGTGGGCTACGGAAAATGGATTTAAATTTTCCAGCTCCAAAACGGTCTGTATGCATTTTTGCAATAAACGAAAAATGCATTTAGACCCCGAACTAAAACTTTATAATACGTCCATTAAAGTTGTGAAAGAAACCAAATTCCTCGGCCTTCTGTTCGACAGCAAACTCACCTTTCTTCCCCATATCAAAATGCTTAAAACCAAATGCTTAAAGGCATTGGATATTTTAAAAGTTGTTTCCAGCACTGACTGGGGTGCTGATAAAAATATTTTGTTAAATTTATATCGATCTCTAGTGAGATCGAAACTTGATTACGGTTCAATTATTTATGGATCTGCTAGGAAATCTTACCTCAGGGTTTTAGATACTGTTCACCACCAAGGCCTACGTTTGGCCTTGGGGGCATTCAGAACGTCTCCTGTGGAGAGTTTATATGTAGAGGCGAACGAGCCGTCTCTTTTTAACCGTAGAATTAAACTTGGTTTACAGTATTTGACCAAGTTAAAAGCATATCCTTCAAATCCTGCCTACGACTGTGCTTTTAATCCTCTCTATGGGGATATTTTTGAAAAACATGAAAATAAAATACCTCCTTTTGGCATACGTATGAAACCACACATTTCTGCCTCTGGCATCAATCTTGATGATATAGCTTCTATAGATTTTCCTAAATCTCCCCCGTGGCTAATACCAAAACCTAAATTTATTTTTGACCTTCGGAAACATAAAAAATCGGACACAAACCATCTTGAAATTCAACAACACTTTGCTGAAATAAAATCAAATTTTGAACAGTTTGAAACTATCTATACTGATGGATCAAAGGACGGGGACAAAGTAGCTTCTGCTGCTGTTCATGGGCAGCAAACAGCCACTCTCCGTCTACCATCCTCCAGTTCAATTTTTACAGCTGAAGCCAGAGCTATTATACTTGCTCTGAAGTTCATTAGATCCTCAGATAACAAGAAGTTTTTAATTTGTTCAGATTCTCTTTCATGTTTACAAAGTATTGAATCCAAAAAATATAAAAATCCTATAATATCACATATAATTGAATTTTACAAAAGACTTGCATTGTCTGGTAAAGATATAATATTCTTCTGGATACCAAGTCACATTGGTATCCGAGGAAACTCAGTCGTAGACCAGGAAGCGAAGATTGCTTTGAATAATCCAATTTGTAACGTGTCAGTGCCATACACAGATTTTAAACCTTTAATTTTTAATTACGTTTTACGTCTGTGGCAATCCCAGTGGGATGAGCTAACGGACAACAAATTACATGAAATCGAGCCTATTGTTGGGAAACATTTAATGTACTCTATAGGCAAAAGCCGAAGAGATCAAGTTGTTTTAACCAGATGTCGCATTGGCCACACCAGGACGACCCATTCTTTTATTTTGGAGAATGAGCCGCCCCCAGAGTGTATCCCGTGCCAATGCCGACACAATGTCAAACACCTTTTAATAGACTGTGTAGATAAATCCGACATTATTCGTCGGTACTACACAGTCGATAATATTAAAGAATTGTTTACCAAGGTCGCTGGCGACCGTCTTTTACAATATTTAAAGGATGTTAGACTATATTCTAGAATATAGTCCAAACCAAATGTTTAATAGTTTTTTTGTTTTTTAATTCATCTGTTTATCTGTGATAGTTTATTAATTTGATTATTTAATACTTAATACTCTTAAACTGTTTACAACTGTTTTAATAACCGAAATCGTGGTACTAATCTATCTATGATATAAAAAAGTTTTTATTGTTTAGCAATCTTTTTAATATGCTTTTTTACTTTGAATATATATTTTGTTTTATTATACTTCATTTTATTTCGATAATTTTAATGATAATGAATGTGATTCCGCCACGATATGACCTCTTTGCGTCGACGTGGCGTTAAACGATAATCAATCAATCAATCAATTAAAACAAAATGTTGAAGGCTCCCTCTATGGAGATGACTTTTTGATATGTTATAGGGCTAAAAATATGAATAATATTGAAAGACAACTACAGCTGTCTTTAAATAAAATTGAAAAATGGGCTATGGAAAATGGTTTTAAATTGTCCAACTCCAAAACAGTATGTATGCATTTTTGCAATAAACGAAAACTGCATTTGGACCCCGAACTAAAAATTTATAATTCTCCAATTAAAGTCGCCAAAGAAACAAAATTTCTAGGTATTCTGTTTGACAATAAACTTACCTTTCTACCCCATATCAAAATGCTTAAAGCTAAATGCTTGAAAGCATTGGATATTTTAAAAGTTGTTTCCAGCACTGAGTGGGGTGCTCATAAAAACATATTGTTAAATTTATATCGATCGCTTGTACGATCAAAACTTGATTATGGTTCCATTATATATGGATCTGCTCGCAAATCCTACATACAAATTTTAGATACTGTTCACCACCAAGGCCTACGTTTGGCCTTGGGGGCGTTCAGAACTTCTCCTCGAGAGTTTATATGTAGAGGTGAACGAGCCTTGTCTTTATAACCGTAGGATAAAACTTGGTTTACAATACGTAACCAAGCTAAAAGCATATCCTTCAAATCCTGCCTACGACTGTGTTTTCAAACCTCTCTATGAGGACATATTTGAACAACATGAAAATAAAATTCCTCCGTTTGGTATCCGGATGAAACCGCATATTTCTGGTTGTAACATCAACCTTGATGAAATTGCCCCCATTAATATACCACAATCACCACCTTGGCTTGTACCCAAACCTATGTTTATTTTTGACCTAAGAAAATATAAAAAGTCCGAAACAAACCCTATTCTTATTCAGCAACACTTTGCAGAAATAAAATCAAAGTTTGAATTTCATGATTCTATTTATACTGATGGGTCGAAGGACGGGGACAAAGTGGCTGCCGCTGCTGTCTATGAACAGCAAGCAGCAACTCTCCGTCTTCCATCCTCCAGTTCCATTTTTACTGCTGAAGCTAGAGCCATAATTCTTGCTTTAAAGTTTGCTAGAACATCTGAAAAACTTAAATTTCTTATTTGTTCAGATTCACTTTCATGTTTAATGGCTATAGAAGGTCAGAAATATAAAAACCCTTTAATTGCCCATATTATTGAATTTTATAAAAGACTTGTCCAAATGGGCAAAGAAATAATTTTTCTCTGGGTACCAAGTCATATTGGTATTAAGGGAAACACAGTCGTAGATAGAATAGCGAAGGATGCTTTAGATGACCCCATAACTAATATGTCCGTGCCTTTTTCTGATTTTAAACCTTTAATATACAAATATGTTTTACGTCTGTGGTAGTCCCGGTGGGATCTGCTTACAGACAATAAATTACATTCTATAGAGCCAACTGTTGGCTGGAAAGTTTGTTTCTTTGGCAAAAGCCGAAGAGACCAAGTTTTAACTAGATGTCGCATTGGCCACACCAGGACGACTCATTCTTTTATTTTGGAGAATGAGCCGCCTCCTGAATGTATACCTTGCCAATGTCTACATAGTATTCAGCATCTTTTAACTGACTGTGTAGATAAATCCGACATCATTAGTCGGTACTATAGTCAATAATATGAAAGATCTATTTACAATTGTCGCTGGCGACCAGATTTTAAAATATTTGGAGGACGTTGGACTATATTCGAGAATATAGTCTATGACTGTGTTCTCGAGTATGTTCCTTACCGAATTCTGTTATATGATTATGTCATTTGATGAATATGTGATAGCTTATCTGTGATATTGTTTATTTTGTTTTGAAAATATTACCAGTGATAGTGTCATTGTGATACTTGTTTTACTGTTCATTCCTGTCTTTTATTTGTAAATAGTCAATTTATTTTATACACTATTTGATTTAATACAATCGTATTCTAATCAGTTTTCGCCGTGGTATGGCTGCAATACTGTCCTTACGGCGTTAAACAACAATCAATCAATCAATCAATAGATAAATCCGACATTATTTGTCGGTACTACACAGTCAACATTATGAAAGATTTATTTACAAAGATTTCTGGCAACCGTATATTACAATATTTAAAGAACGTGGGACTATACTCGAGAATATAGTCTGTCTGACTGTATTCATGATTATAGTCCTTATCCAGAATTTTAATTTGTTATTGTTTTGTCTTGTATTAATTTATTGATTGTATTTGTATGATAGCTTTTCTGTGATATTTTGCATGTCTGTGATATTGGAAATGTTTTGTTACTTTTTGTCATATATGTATTTTATTGTTTATACTGGAATTAATTTTATTTGTAAAAAGTCTATTGGTTTTAGATGCTGTATTTAATTTTAATTAGCTCCATTCCATTTCAGATTAGTTCTCGCCGTGATATTGGCTGTAATATCGCCAACTCGGCGTTAAACAATATTTAATCAATCAATCAATCAATCATCGAATTCGACACTGAAAAAGGAAACAATATGAAACTTTAATAGATTTTCTTTAAATATTTAAGAATTTTCCCACTGTCTTGAATTATTATCTCATTATAAATATTATATATTTCTGTCTTTTTCATATTCTCTTAAAGCCTTGACAAAAATACTCTTGCACTGATTTAATTCTTTGAACTGTTTGCAATAATGCATAGTATCAATTTAAGTGGGCTGTACTTGTGTGTCAGGAAACATGCCATTTTTTCTAATCAATTATTGGTCTGATATTATAATATACATAGCAGTTCACGATATAATTGAGTGTTTTGATGCATTTTTGACATTTTCCAAACTAATAGCAATAGTGTCATCATTACACTGTCATCCAAAGAGAATCCCTCGTCCCCATCCTCAAGAAAGTCGATGTCAACTTCTGGAGTTTTTAGTTGATATGAAGGTATTAGGGGAACAAAGTGATTTGGAACCCAGTTGTGTCTGGTCATATTGGTTCTTGTAAGAGCTCCACATGATGACAAAAGAAGTCTCTTTACTTGAGTTTTGTATCGGGTTATTTCTTGGCAAAATTTGTCTGTTGAGTGTAAGCCTTGGTAATTGGGCTCCTAAATCCGGATATACAGAATACATTCTAGTATTTGCACATGATGGCAATGCAAATAACTGCCAAATTCCCATAAATGCCACATTTGACAATCTCAGAAACTTCGGCGTCATAAATTCTGCTAATGACTTCATTGGTAATTTTCATTATGTCTCCCCTTCTCGAAGGGAGACATATTGTTTTAGTGATTATTATTCTTCTTCCTCTTCTAATCAAATTTTTTGTCCGGAACATAACTTTTTTGTTTTTTGAGCTAGCCTCATGATATTTGGAAGGTATATGCATCAGGTCAAGGTGGAGTGCAGAGTACCACATTTGGGTCCCTGGGGGTCAGTCCCCACCCCCTAGCCTGTAAAATGTAGGCTAAAATAACAAAATACTTAATATTTTGAAAACCATTGTGATCCCCACCCTATAACCATATATATTATTACTCCTTATGATAAGACAAATCATTTGGTACCATAGGGGGGTCATGCCCCACCCCCTCAAACGATAAAATACTAAATATTCTGAAAACCATTGAGATCCCCACCCTATAACCATATATATTATTACTCCTTATGATAAGACGAATCATTTGGTACCATAGGGGGGTCTGAGGGGGGTCATGCCCCACCCCCTCAAATGATAAAATACTAAATATTATGAAAACCATTGAGATCCCCACCCTATAACCATATATATTATTACTCCTTATGATAAGACGAATCATTTGGTACCATAGGGGGGTCTGAGGGGGGTCATGCCCCACCCCTTCAAATGATAAAATACTAAATATTCTGAAAACCATTGAGATCCCCACCCTATAACCATATATATTATTACTCTTTATGATAAGACGAATCATTTGGTACCATAGGGGGGTCTGAGGGGGGTCATGGCCCACCCCTTTAAATGATAAAATACTAAATATTCTGAAAACCATTGAGATCCCCAACCAATAACCATATATATTATTACTCTTTATGATAAGACGAATCATTTGGTACCATAGGGGGTCTGAGGGGGGGTCATGCCCCACCCCCTCAAATGACAAAATACTTATTATTCTGAAAACCATTGAGATCCCCACCCTATAACCATATATAGTATTACTCCTTATGATAAGACGAATCATTTGGTACCATAGGGGGTCTGAGGGGGGGGTCATGCCCCACCCCCTTAAATGACAAAATACTTATTATTCTGAAAACCATTGAGATCCCCACCCTATAACCATATATATTATTACTCCTTATGATAAGACGAATCATTTGGTACCATAGGGGGTCTGAAGGGGGGGTCATGCCCCACCCCCTTAAATGATAAAATACTTAATATTTTGAAAACCATTGTGATCCCCACCCTATAACCATATATATTATTACTCCTTATGATAAGACAAATCATTTGGTACCATAGGGGGGTCTGAGGGGGGTCATGCCCCACCCCCTCAAATGATAAAATACTAAATATTCTGAAAACCATTGAGATCCCAACCCAATAGTGTTCTTCTTCCTCTTCTAATCAAATTTTTTGTCCGGAACATAACTTTTTTGTTTCTTGAGCTAGCCTCATGATATTTGGAAGGTATATGCATCAGGTCAAGGCGGAGTGCAGAGTACCACATTTGGGTCCCTGGGGGTCAGTCCCCACCCCCTAGCCTACATTATCTTGGAAAGGGTTGAAATCCCCACCCTTAAACCATATATTTTATTATTCATGATAACAAGACAAGTTGAATGCAGTATACATCTGAGCCCCGGGGGTCATCCCCTACCCCTCAAGACCAGAAACCTTAATTTATCTTAAAAATGGTTCAGATCCCTTCCCCAAAACTATATATTACCTTATTCATTCCTTGTTGAAGCACATATCTGTAGGTAACTACATGTATTATGTACCATAGCTCTTAATTTGCCACCTTGATGATCCCTAAAAAATGTTAAAAAAACTATTGGTATGGAAGGGGAGACATCAGTTTTAGCGTGCTAAAACAGTCCAGCATGCTGGACTCCTGTGACAACAGTACCTCTAGTTGCATATGTTTCCACAAGATTCTTAGCTTCTTTTTGAGGTAATTCAATACCTTTATTTAGGTATTCAAGCTTTTACTCATTTATAATATTAAACTTATCTGTATCAAAATATTCATTATACTTTATATGTCAATTTTGTTGTATAAAATTGAAAATCAGAAAAAAGTAAATGGATTACCTTTAGACGTTTGATATGATCCGTAACATTTTTGGCGTCGGTTATTATTCCCGATGTTATCAGAGTTATGTTATTTATTGGTAGAGACTCGTGCAATTCATCAATTTGCTAAAATACCAAGAGAAAATTGTATAGACACGGTAATGGCATTATTGATGCACGGTTTGTTTTAACGTTATCAACAGTTGTAAAGGGTAAAAGTTTGACAGGCGAAAGCAATTTCGAAATAATATAGTGGAGATTCAGAAATGTGACCCAAAATATCCAACTATTTTATAAAGAAGATTTAAAGCCAAAATGACACACCAAGTTAACATAAAGAACCAACCAGAGCGGTGCTTGAGTTACAGTAAAGCTACTTGTATCAATTTCAAACCAGAACTAACAACCGTGTTAGTGATACTCTGAAGTACTGTAATCCACTAGCTATGGCAGAGCATATTTCGGACTACTTTTCGGCAAACCCATCTAGGAAAATAGCTATATCTGAGGTATATACTTCTTCGTTTTTAAAAACTTCATAACTTATAAGAGTGGTTCTTGTTTTTGTAAGCAACGAAAAACTACTAAATTGATGGTACATTGTATCTCGGGATTCGAGTCCTCGTTATAAAGCCATTCACTCAGTACAATTTACGACGTACGATAAAAGATCGTATTCCCATTTTAATGAACTAAGTTATTTCTACTAAGGTATAAATGCCTTTAGGTGGAAATCATTTTTCTCTGGTTGATTTCATGATAACTCCAATATTGTAACACAATTATCTCTAATCTCTAATCTTATATCTGACGCGGTTCAAAAATACAAACCTAATTGCAATCGATTTAGCCCCCGTGTGGGTCCCGGGGACACAATAGAATAGGCCCACAGCTCCTCGGCTTGGCGTAAGAGGCCCCTAAAGAGGCGACATGTTTGCCGTGTGTCGCAAACCCGTGTCGGTAATAGGGAGTGTTCCTGGATGGCCGGAAAAACGGTTCCGATCACCATCTGGGGCACAATCTTTACCTAGACGGGAGGCCGGATGGACCCGATTCGGTCAATCGGCTGATCACACCATTCCTTTACATCACTATATAATGTATGTTTTTTTTCTCCAAATATGGTAAAATTCCAAACTACTGATTTATGGATTGGTGTTGGCTTAAGGGTCACAAAATTCAACAGGCTCAAAATTATTATTTATTTCGGTTATTTGTTTATTTATTATTTTTCTATGTTCTCGGATATACTTCATTCCATTTATTTAAGACTATTTACGTTCATTTTGTGATTTCTCCTTTTCTTTGGATTTCGTTTTGGTTATATTATTATCATCAATGTAATGTACAACAGGCTCACGAGTGGCTGGATGGTCCCGGTCCAGCCAATAAATGGTCATGCCTAGCCCTCTGCTGTTTTCTCGTGGTTATCTGAAAAGACCCATACGAACCCTCAATGATACTGAGATGCAATGGGTGGGTTGGGTTTGGTTTGCATGTATCGTTGTAGGTTGATGTTTGGGTTCTGGGGTCTTGGATGGTAACCACTGACGGAAGCGCAGAGAAGGCGGTGGCTCATGGGACAAAGCTTCCTCGGCTTAATGAGGCCACATGTTTGCCGTGTGTGGATACCCGTAAGGATAGAGGACGGGATCCTGGTGGCTGAAACACGCCACTTTGGCCCTTACTTTATATGAAACGGGAGGTCGGATGGGCCCGGTCGCGACCAATCGGCTGGTCACGCCAAGCCCTTGAACTTGACCTGTTTACAAACTGTAGATAATAGTACCATTCTCATAGGTTGGGTTCAAGAAGGCGGTGGCTAATGGGTCAATCGTGTAGATGTTTCTTTGGGCGGTTGTCTTGCCGGGGAACCCCTGGCACAAGGCTTGCGCCTGCAAGAAGAACTCTATGCGAGTATTTTGTTCTTGTATCTCTGGTGCTTGTCGCACATGCTGCAGGCATACACCGTTTTGGTGCTGCTCCGAGGTGGGCGGAGAGCAAGGATAATGAACCATCAAAATTCACCATGACATCTTTACAAAATACCCCCAAACCAACCAGTTCAAAACGTAAATGCAATTACAGTGACGACGAGGAACCAACCATCAAACAACCAAACACACTCTCTGACAATTTCCCTAAATTTATAGTTATCACCAGCAATAGTAGTGAAAAGCCAGTTACAAAAATATCTCCCTTTTTATTACAAAAAAACATTCAAAGCTATGCAGGTGAGGTAAAAAAAGTATCAAAAATGAGAAATGGTAGTTTACTTGTGGAATGCTCTAGATCTCAGCAGGCTAAAAATCTTCTCTCTATGACTAAAATCTCTGATATTGAAATCTCCGTTTCTCCTCATAAAACGCTCAATTCATGTCAAGGAGTTATTCGCGACAGAGACCGTGATCTCTCCGATTTATCTGAAGACGAAATTTGTACCGAACTTCAATCTCAAAATGTCTCAAAAGTTAAAAGATTTACAAAGAAATCCTCAGATAAAATCATTAAACTGAACACCTATTTAATCACCTTTAACCTCACAAGTGTTCCGGAACATATCTACATAGGTCCCTACAGAATCAGAGTTGATACTTTCGTACCTAACCCTACTCGTTGTTTCAAATGCCAGAAATTTGGACACGGTAGGAGTTCATGTAGAGGTACTGAAAAGTGTGTCAAATGTTCTGTAGAGGGCCATTCCAGTTTTGAATGTGAAGGACAGGTTAAGTGTGCAAATTGCAATTTAGATCACATGGCAAATTCTAGACAATGTGAATTTTTCAAGAAAGAACAAGAAATTCAGAAAACAAAAACTGAAAAGAACATTAGCTATCAGGAAGCAAAAAAAATGGTCTCTGCCTCGAATAACTCGACTCAAGCTACTTCTTATGCTGACAAGGTCAAATCATCCCAAACCACCAGATCTTTTTCAACTCAGACTGAATTGACTTGGCCTGCTGGGTCAGATCTCCCAGTTCCCATATCTTCTCAAACGCCTGGCTCAGTGCAGGCTATAAAACATCAACTAAAACCGTCAAACAACCAAAAGACTTCAAACTCTTCAGAGAAGAAATCACCGCAAAAACCCTCGTCATCCCAAAAAAGTTCAAAGTCCTCGTCAGTCGACAAAACGAAAAAATCAAATTTGTCACACCGTCTTTCAAAGGCAGAGAAAAACACAAAGTATAACAGGTTTAGAGATTTATGCTCAGAGTTCGATGACGATGTCGATCAGGACTCTGAGCAAATGGACATAACAGATGAACATGTGGAGTCAATCTGGGGCGACCCATTGGTTCCGACTGTGGTCTCTGCTCCCCCAGTCAACGACTCGGGTGGAGGGCGCAGATGTTCTTCGCGTGAACGATCCAGAAAGAACTATTCCCCCATCCGATTGTCTCTAAAATGAATAATATTATACAGTGGAATTGTCGTGGTTTAAAAATTAACTTAATAGAGCTATCGTTACTTGTGCAAGCTTTCCTTCCTGTTGCCTTTTGTCTTCAGGAAACACATTTAAAAGAAAATGATAATATAAACATTAAGAATTACTCGATTTACAGCACTCAAGTTAGAAAGGATGAAAGAGCTGCTGGCGGCTCATCAATCCTGGTTAAAAATGGTATTATACATAGTAAAGTAAAACTTAATACCGAATTACAAGCAGTTGCTGTCAAACTCTCTCTTCAAAAAACTATAACATTGTGTTCTGTCTATCTTCCCCCTAATACGTCCTTGGAAATAAACCAACTTAAATCTTTAACAGATCAGTTGCAAGCCCCTTTTCTCCTTATGGGCGATTTTAACGCCCACAATCCAATATGGGGCAGTAACTCCCAAAACGATAAGGGGAAAAAAGTTGAAGACTTCTTAAACCAGGAAGGCTTGTGCATTTCTAACGATGGCTCAGATACATATCTCCATCCGGGAAATGGTTCTTACTCGGCTATCGATCTAACTATTTGTGACCCTTCGTTATTACTGGATTACTCATGGCGGGTCCACGATGATTTGTGTGGAAGTGATCACTTTCCAATTATTTTGGAAAATCTTTTTCCCTCTTCCTCTGAGAGAGTTGCTCGCTGGAAATTTGACAAGGCCAATTGGCCTTTATTCGAGCAACTCTGTCGAGATGAACTGAAGAAAGAGACTTTTAATAATGTTATTAATCCAGTCCTTAACTTTAATGAAACGTTAGTATCGATAGCTGAGAGGTCCATTCCTAAAACCTCGACAAATCCAAAACAACCAAGCAAACCCTGGTTCGATGACGACTGTGAGGAAGCGAAGAAACACAGAAAAAAGGCCGAACGACGGTTCAACATGAATCCAACCTCTGACAATCTCAGTAATGTTCGTATATTCCGTGCTAAGGCACGTCGCACATTTAAACAAAAGAGGCGCAAGTCTTGGCAAAACTTCGTCTCTAAAATAAACTCTCATACACCTATGAATAAAGTCTGGAATTTTATCCAAAAGATTAACGGCAAGAGCAGAAAGACCAACTTTCACCATTTAAAAGATGGCCAAACTCTTTTGACTTCAGAAAATGACATCTCGAATAAACTCGGTGAAACCTTCTCAAAACATTCTTCTTCTCTGAATTATTCCCAGGAATTCCAAAGGATTAAAAACCGAACTGAGAAAAATAAACTCAATTTTAAATCAAACAATGTAGAAGATTACAACCGCCCTTTTTGTTTGGATGAGCTGAAAATTTCTCTGTCGAAAGCCCATGACACTGCATGTGGTCCAGATGATATTCACTATAAACTTTTGAAACACCTTCCTGAAACTTCTCTTAAAACACTTTTAGATCTTCTTAATAATGTATGGGAAACTGGCGACTTGCCTTCCTTTTGGAAACTTGCCACAGTTGTCCCTATTCCAAAACCTGGGAAGGATCATTTTGAACCGTCGAATTATCGGCCAATTGCCCTCACAAGTTGCGTTTGTAAGACAATGGAACGGATGATCAACGACCGCTTTGTCTGGTTCCTAGAGGCGAATGGCCTCCTGTCCAATATACAGTGTGGGTTCCGACAAGGCAGAAGCACGTTGGATCATCTGGTTCGCTTCGAATCCTTTATACGCAACGGGTTTGCTAAAGGTGAACATGTGGTGTCCGTCTTTTTCGATCTGGAAAAAGCCTACGACACCACATGGAAATATGGCATTTTAAAAGACTTAAATGATATGGGGTTGAAAGGTAGATTACCTACCTTCATTGAAAATTTTCTTTCAGACAGACAGTTCAAGGTAAAGGTTAACACGACTATGTCTGACCCTTTTGAACAAGAGATGGGTGTTCCTCAGTATCCTCTCCGTCACTTTATTTAGTGTAAAAATAAACAGTTTAGCTAAAACATTAAAACAAAATGTTGAAGGCTCCCTCTATATGGATGACTTTTTGATATGTTATAGGGCTAAACATATGAACAATATTGAAAGACAACTACAGCTGTCTTTAAATAAAATTGAAAAATGGGCTATGGAAAATGGTTTTAAATTTTCCAACTCAAAAACAGTATGTATGCATTTTTGCAATAAACGAAAACTGCATTTGGACCCCGAACTAAAAATTTATAATTCTCCAATCAAAGTCGTCAAAGAAACAAAATTTCTAGGTATACTGTTTGACAATAAACTTACCTTTCTACCCCATATCAAAATGCTTAAAGCTAAATGCTTGAAAGCATTGGATATTTTAAAAGTTGTTTCCAGCACTGACTAGGGTGCTGATAAATACATATTGTTAAATTTATATCGATCGCTTGTACGATCAAAACTTGATTATGGTTCCATTATATATGGATCTGCTCGCAAATCCTACATAAAAATTTTAGATACTGTTCACCACCAAGGCTTACGTTTGGCCTTGGGGGCGTTCAGAACGTCTCCTGTGGAGAGTTTATATGTAGAGGCGAACGAGCCGTCTCTTTATAATCGTCGGATAAAACTTGGTTTACAATACTTAACCAAGCTAAAAGCATATCCTTCAAATCCTGCCTACCACTGTGTTTTCAATCCTCTCTATGAGGATATATTTGAACAACATGAAAATAAAGTTCCTCCTTTTGGTATCCGGATGAAACCACATATTTTGGGTTCTAACATCAACCTTGATGAAATCTTCCCCATTAATATACCTCAATCACCACCTTAGCTTGTACCCAAACCTATGTTTATTTTTGACCTTAGAAAACATAAAAAGTCCGAAACAAACCCTATTCTTATTCAGCAACACTTTGCTAAAATAAAATCAAAGTTTGAATTTCATGATTCTATTTATACTGATGGGTCGAAGGACGGGGACAAAGTGGCTGCCGCTGCTGTCTATGGACAGCAAGCAGCAACTCTCCGTCTTCCATCCTCCAGTTCCATTTTTACTGCTGAAGCTAGAGCCATAATTCTTGCTTTAAAGTTTGCTAGAACATCTGAAAAACTTAAATTTCTTATTTGTTCAGATTCACTTTCGTGTTTAATGGCTATAGAAGGTCAGAAATATAAAAACCCTTTAATTGCCCATATTATTGAATTCTATAAAAGACTTGTCCAAATGGGCAAAGAAATAGTTTTTATCTGGATACCAAGTCATATTGGTATTAAGGGAAACACAGTCGTAGATAGAATAGCGAAGGATGCTTTAGATGACCCCATAACTAATATGTCTGTGCCTTTTTCTGATTTTAAACCTTTAATATACAAATATGTTTTACGTCTGTGGCAGTCCCGGTGGGATCTGCTTACAGACAATAAACTACATTCTATAGAGCCAACTGTTGGCAAGAATGTTTGTTTCTTTGGCAAAAGCCGAAGAGACCAAGTTGTTTTAACTAGATGTCGCATTGGCCACACCAGGACGACTCATTCTTTTATTTTGGAGAATGAGCCGCCTCCTGAATGTATACGTTGCCAATGTCGACATAGTATTCAGCATCTTTTAATTGACTGTGTAGATAAATCCGACATCATTAGTCGGTACTATACAGTCAATAATATTAAAGATCTATTTACAATTGTCGCTGGCGACCAGATTTTAAAATATTTGAAGGACGTTGGACTATATTCGAGAATATAGTCTATGACTGTTCTCGAGTATGGTCCTTACCGAATTCTGTTATATGATTGTCATTTTATGAATATGTGATAGCTTATCTGTGATATTGTTTATTTTGTTTTGAAAATATTACCTGTGATAGTGTCATTGTGATACTTGTTTTACTGTTTATTACTGTCTTTTATTTGTAAATAGTCAATTTATTTTACACACTATTTGTTTTAATACAATCGTATTCGAATCAGTTTTCGCCGTGGTATGGCTGCAATACTGTCCTTACGGCGTTAAACAACAATCAATCAATCAATCAATATACTGATGGGTCGAAAGACGGGGACAAAGTGGCTGCCGCTGCTGTCTATGGACAGCAAGCAGCAACTCTCCGTCTTCCATCCTCCAGTTCCATTTTTACTGCTGAGGCCAGAGCAATAATTCTTGCTTTAAAGTTTGCAAGAACATCTGAAAAACTTAAATTTCTTATTTGTTCAGATTCACTTTCATGTTTATTGGCTATCGAAGGTCAGAAATATAAAAACCCTTTAATTGCCCATATTATTGAATTTTATAAAAGGCTTGTCCAAATGGGCAAAGCTCTCTGCCTTCCATCTTCCAGTTCAATATTTACTGCTGAAGCTAGAGCCATCATTCTAGCTTTAAAATTTGTCAGAACGTCTGTTAAACTGAAATTCCTTATTTGCTCAGATTCTCTTTCATGTTTGTTGGCTATAAAAGGTCAGAAATATAAAAACCCTTTAATTGCCCATATTATTGAGTTCTATAAAAGACTTGTCCAAATGGGCAAAGAAATAGTTTTTATCTGGATACCAAGTCATATTGGTATCCGAGGAAACACAGTCGTAGATAGTATAGCGAAGGATGCTTTAGATGACCCAGTTACTAATATGTCAGTGCCTTATACGGATTTTAAACTTGTGATTTATAAATATGTTTTACGTCTGTGGCAGTCCCAGTGGGATCTGCTGACAGAAAATAAACTGCATGCCGTTGAGCCAACTGTTGGCAAAAATGTTTTTTCCTTCGGCAGAAGCCGAAGAGAACAAGTGGTTTTAACTAGATGTCGCATTGGCCACACCAGGACGACTCATTCTTTTATTTTAGAAAATGAGCAGCCTCCTGAGTGTATCCCGTGCCAATGTCGACACACTGTGAAACACCTTTTAATAGACTGTGTGGATAAATCCGACATAATTCGTCGGTACTACACAGTCAACAATATGAAAGATTTATTTACAGTGGTCGCTGGCGACCGTCTTTTACAATATTTGAAAGACGTAGGACTATACTCTAGAATATAGACTATTTTACTATGTTCTTGAGTATAGTCATTAGTCATTATCTTATAAACTTTGTTATTGTTAATTGACGTGTTTTATATAAGATGATATATTTTACTTAATAATTTATGTATATTGACATTGATGAATAGTATATCTGTGATATTATTAGTGTATCTGTGATATTATTTTAAAAATAAAAAAGTCCGACTGTGATATCAGTTTTACTGTTTATTCTGCCCTAAATATATTATTTGTAAATATTCTATTGATTTTAGGTATTGTTTGAAATTTTAATCAGTTCGAGTCTAATTAGTTCTCGCCGTGATATTGGCTGCAAAATCGCCAGCACGGCGTTAAACAACAATCAATCAATCAATCAATCAAATGGGCAAAGAAATCATTTTTCTCTGGGTACCAAGTCATATTGGTATTAAGGGAAATACAGTCGTAGATAGGATAGCGAAGGATGCTTTAGACGACCCCATTACTAATGTGTCAGTGCCATATACTGATTTTAAACCTTTGATTTTTAAGTATATTATACGTCTGTGGCAGTCCCAGTGGGATCTGCTTACAGACAATAAATTACATTCTATAGAGCCAACTGTTGGCAAGAATGTTTGTTTCTTCGGCAAAAGCCGAAGAGACCAAGTTGTTTTAACTAGATGTCGCATTGGCCACACCAGGACGACTCATTCTTTTATTTTAGAGAATGAGCCACCTCCTGAGTGTATTCCGTGTCAATGTCGAAATAGTATTAAACATCTTTTAATTGACTGTGTAGATAAATCCGACATTATTAGTCGGTACTACACAGTCAACAATATGAAAGATTTATTTACAAAGGTTGCTGGCAACCGCATTTTACAATATTTGAAAGACGTTGGACTGTATTCAAGAATATAGTCTGCCTGCATTCTTGAATAGAGTCCAATACTTTAAATTTGTTCATATGTTTTGCATGTTAATTTATTTAATAGCGTATCTGTGATATTATTTTGAAATTTCGTCTGTTATTTTGCAAAGTTAGTCTGTGATATTATTTTAAATATTGAAACTTTGTCTCGTATTTGTTTTATTGTTTTATTTTCTATTTAAATATTATTTGTAAATAGTTCTTTCGTTTTAGATAGTTTTTGTTTTAATCAAACTTAATATAATTAGTTCTCGCCGTGATATGGCTTAAATGTCGCCCACACGGCGTAAAACATTATTCAATCAATCAATCAAGCAATCGATTTAGACAACTGACCTTTTTAAAAATGATCTCGGATTTTTAATGTCAAAATGGTTGAACCAATCTGTTAAGTCAGTGTTTTCTCTATTTCAGTATACTGCAAACACAGTGAAATTTATACTACAAAAGCTATAAAGGGACACATAGATGTTATGAAAAAAGTGAAATGACGGATTACTTATTCAAGATAGGAAATGATTTATGTATAACATAACCTGTTGTACAATATAAGATATTGAACTATTTTATATAAAAATTCTAGTTATATGCGGAGTCCTTAATGGGTTTCGCACTGTACATATACGAAAAGCACATACTAGTTAAAATAATTATTCACACAAGTCAACACAGGAAAAATAAAAAATTACACACCAATCAACAAACAATACCCACCCTCTCAGAAAAATGGTATGAAGTATACACAAAGATACAACAGAGTCAGAATAGTCTTATTATGATGCTAAGCTTATTGGTGCTTCAAAATAATTTTTTGTTTTAAATATGAAGTATTAGGCGACAGCGGTCACCTTGTTGGTAATCATACTGTATCACTTTTATAGTGTATTTTATACAGGAATGACAAGGGGTAGGATTGATAACTCGTAAAACTTGTTTATCCCCACTATTGTTTAGTGTCTGGCTACGACACTGATATCCATTTCATTGTTTATTAGCATTAACTAGCAATATAAGTAAGAACATTTATCGTTATATTAAGTCAATCGCAAATCTCGTAAAAAAGCATAAAAATATATTTATACTAAGCATAAACAGAAATTGTATACATATTTACAATAGAAAACCAAAGCAATAAGATAGAAAGTCCATAAGATTAAAATCCAAAGACAAGGTTGGATATGAAACAAGAGGCTCTCAAGAGCCTGTATCGCTCACCTGGATTTAACTTTTCACCTTGAGCAGGACTAAACATTTAAGTGTTCCAGTCAATTTGGCTAATTTTTCTATAGGGTTCTTTGTTAAACTAAGTTCAGCTATGGCAGTCATCTTGGTTGACAGTCCAGGTCAATGAAAACATTTCTAAAAGAAAACAATCTAAGGACCATTACTGCTAAATTTTATTCCAACTGGTCAGGTGGTTTCAGATAAGTGAATGGGTTTCTATGAAGCTTTCAGGGAATCTTTATAGTAACTTGCCCCCGTGTGGGTCCCGGGGACACAATAGAATAGGCCCACAGCTCCTCGGCTTGGCGTAAGAGGCCCCTAAAGAGGCGACATGTTTGCCGTGTGTCGCAAACCCGTGTCGGTAACAGGGAGTGTTCCTGGATGGCCGGAAAAACGGTTCCGATCACCATCTGGGGCACAATCTTTACCTAGACGGGAGGCCGGATGGACCCGATTCGGTCAATCCGCTGGTCACATCAATCCCTTTTGAAACGTTATATTCTTTTTTTTTTCTTATACATAGAGTAGTCTAAATTCGAAATTGCTGATTGGCGGGATTGGTGTTGGCTTATGGGTCACAAACCTCAACTGGCTCAAAATTTTTTTGAATTTGGGACTTTAATTTTTTTACTTTTGTTTTGTTATTTTATTTCTTCATATTAAATTTTGTAATCTTTTGATTTATTGGTTAGTTTTCATTCCCTTCAATTTACACTCACATTTTGGATATTTTTTCGGATATATAATTGGCACACCCAGTTCAAGAATGGCTCGATGGTCCCGGTCCAGTTATTTACTGGTCATGTCTTGCCCTCTTTGTTTTCTCGTGTTTGTCTGAAGAGACCCAAATGAACCCTCAATGAAACCGAGGTACAATGGGATGGGATGGGTGGTGAGCATGTACCGATGTAGGTTGATGTTTGGGTTCTGGGGTCTCGGATGATAACCACTGACGGAAGCACAGAGAAGGCGGTGGCTCATGGGGCAAGGCTTCCTCGGCTTAATGAGGCCACATGTTTGCCGTGTGTGGATACCCGTAAGGATAGAGGACGGGATCCTGGTGGTTGAAACACACCACTTTGGCCCTTACTTTATCTTAAACGGGCGGTCGGATGGGCCCGGTCCTGACCAATCGGCTGGTCACGCCAAGCCCTTGAACTTGCCTGTTGCCAAAATGTACAGCAATAGTACCATTTATACAAGTGGGTTCAAGAAGGCGGTGGCTTATGGGTCAATCGTGTAGATGTTGCTTTGGATGGTTGTTTCGTCGGGTAACCCCAGACACGAAGCTTGCATCCGTAAAGAAGTGCTCTATGCGAGTATCCTATCCTTGTAGCCCTAGTGCTTGTCGCAAGTCGGCAAGCATACATCGTTTTGATGCTGCTCCGAGGTGAGCGGGGAGCAAGGGTAGCGAAACAGTATACAATCACCATGGAGTCTCAAACAACACCACCCCCAACCAAACAGTTCTAAAAGGAAAAATGAAGACAGCGAAGACGATGGACCTACACTGAAATCTCCAAATACTGATCCTGGCAAATATTTTCAATTTTTGGTTCTTTCCAGTCAAAACTCTGAAAAACCTCTTACAAAAATTTCTCCATTTTTTCTAAATAAAACACTCCAATCTTATGCAGGTGAAGTTAAAAAGGTGACCAAAATGAAATCTGGATGTATACTAGTCGAATGTTTTAGACAACAACAATGCAAAAACCTTCTTTCTTTGACTAACATTGGAAATATTCAAATATCTGTTAATCCTCATAGGACATTAAATTCTTGTCAAGGAGTAATTCGAGACAGAGATCACGATCTAGCTGACTTATCTGAAGAAGAAATCTGTGAAGAATTACAACCGCAAAATGTCTCTAAAGTCAAAAGATTTACCAAAAAACTTGAAAATAAAACTGTGAAACTACCTGAACATATTTACATTGGTCCTTACAGAATCAAGGTTGACACATTTGTACCAAACCCTACCCGCTGTTTCAAATGTCAAAAGTTTGGACACGGTAGGAATTCCTGTAGGAATACTGAAAAATGTGTCAATGTTCTGTAGAGGGCCACTCTAGCTTTGATTGTACAAATGATCCAAAATGTATAAATTGCGGCGGTGAACACATGGCTAATTCTAGAATCTGTGATGTCTACAAAACTGAACTCCAAATTCAAAAAGTTAAAGCAGAAAAAAATCTCAGTTATCAAGAAGCTCGAAAGTTGGTCTCTGTCCAGAATAACTCCTCTCAAAATACAACTTACGCAGAAAAAGTTAAAACCCCAACTAAAACAAGATCTTTCCAGACGCAGACTGAATTTACTTGGCCAAACGGAAAAGAACTGCCAGTTCTTTTATCTGAGGGTAATTTCTCAGGAAAGCCCACTCCATCAAAGCAGTCTACATCATCCAATTCTTCACAAACTTCAGAATCTTTTACCAGAAATACCACAGGTCAAAACAAAACACAGTCCAATAATCAAAAATCTAACACATCTTCAAGCCAAAAATCTCAACAGAAACAATCACCATCGTCTTCTCAAAAAACAACTCGTTCTTCGTCAGTAAATAAAAATAAACAGTCTTCGCATCGACTCTCCAAGGCGGAGAAAAACAAATTGTATAAGTTCAGAGATCTCTGCTCCGAGTTTGACGAGGAAGCAGATGATGACTCTGAACAAATGGACACGACGTCAAATGAAAACTTAGAATCGATATGGGGTGATCCATTAGTTCCATCTGTGAACTCTACTCCCCAAGCCACTGACGTCCGTGCAGATAGTGGCCAAAACAGAAGTTCTTCCAGAGGGAGATCTAAGAACTTCTCCCCCATTCGCCCACCACATAAATGAATAATATAATACAGTGGAATTGTCGAGGTTTGAAAATAAATTTAATTGAGTTATCTTTACTTATTCAAACATTTCTTCCTGTCGCCTTCTGTCTTCAAGAAACTCATTTAAAAGACAATGATAATGTAAATATTAAAAATTACTCTTTATATAGCACGAAGGTATCAAAGGACGAAAGAGCTGCTGGCGGCTCATCCGTCCTCATTAGAAATGGAACCATTCATAGCGAAGTGCCCTTAAACACTGAATTACAGGCGGGTGCTGTCCGACTTTCTCTTCAGAAGACAATAACATTATGTTCTGTTTATATTCCTCCAAATTCATCTTTAGAAATCAGCCAGTTGAAATCTTTAACGGATCAGCTGCCTGCCCCTTTTCTTCTTATGGGCGATTTTAATGCTCATAATCCTATTTGGGGCAGTAACTCCCAAAATGGCAAAGGAAAAAAAATGGAAGATTTTTTAAGCCAGGAAGGTTTCTGTATATTTAATGATGGATCTAACACCTATCTCCATCCAGGAAATGGTTCTTACTCCGCTATCGATCTAACAATTTGCGACCCTTCTTTATTACTAGATTACTCATGGCGGGTCCATGATGACTTGTGTGGAAGTGATCACTTCCCAGTCATTTTGGAAAATCTCTTTCCTTCGCCATTTGAGAGAGTTGCTCGCTGGAATCGCCAATTGGTCTTTGTTCGAGCAACTCTGTCGCGATGAACTTAGGACAGATAACTTCTGTAACGTTAGAAATCCAGTTCTTAATTTTACTGAAAAGTTAGTATCGATAGCTGAAAGAACCATTCCTAAAACCTCGACAAATCCAAAACAACCAAGCAAACCCTGGTTCGATGACGACTGTGAGGAAGCGAAGAAACACAGAAAAAAGGCCGAACGACGGTTCAACATGAATCCAACCTCTGACAATCTCAGTAATGTTCGTATATTCCGTGCTAAAGCACGTCGAACATTTAAACAAAAGAGGCGCAAGTCTTGGCAAAACTTCGTCTCTAAAATAAACTCCCATACACCAATGAATAAAGTTTGGAATTTCATACAAAAAATTAACGGAAAAAACAGAAAGACCAATCTCCACCATCTTAAAGATGGCCAGGCTCTTCTGACATCCGAAAAGGACATTTCTAATAAACTTGCAGACACATTTTCAAAGCATTCTTCCACTCAAAATTACACCCCGGAATTTCAACAAATCAAAAATCGCATTGAGAAAACTAACCTTAATTTTAGATCTAAAAATACAGAAGACTACAACAGCCCTTTCTCTTTGGATGAACTCAAAAATTCTCTGTCAAAGGCCCACGACACAGCATGTGGCCCTGATGAAATTCATTATAAACTTCTGAAGCATCTTCCTGATATATCATTACACACACTTTTGGATTTACTAAATGACATTTGGGAAACTGGTGACTTGCCATCTATGTGGAAGCTGGCTACAGTTGTCCCTATTCCAAAACCTGGGAAGGATCATTTTGAACCGTCGAATTATCGACCAATTGCCCTCACAAGTTGCGTGTGTAAGACAATGGAACGGATGATCAACGACCGCCTTGTTTGGTTCTTAGAGACAAATGATCTCCTGTCAAATATACAGTGTGGGTTCCGACAGGGCAGAAGCACGTTAGATCATCTTGTTCGATTTGAGTCTTTTATACGTAACGGGTTTGCTAAGGGTGAACATGTGGTGTCGGTCTTTTTCGATCTTGAAAAAGCCTACGACACCACCTGGA
The DNA here is from genome assembly GCA_028015205.1 of Mytilisepta virgata. Classification (NCBI taxonomy): domain Eukaryota; kingdom Metazoa; phylum Mollusca; class Bivalvia; order Mytilida; family Mytilidae; genus Mytilisepta; species Mytilisepta virgata. The sequence goes on along the minus strand of CM051515.1, from coordinate 59,595,308 downwards.
AATATGGTATTTTAAGAGACTTAAACGATATGGGGTTGAAAGGTAGACTACCTACCTTTATTGACAATTTTTTGTCAGACAGGCAGTTCAGGGTTAAGGTTAAAACAACTATGTCTGACCCATTTGAACAGGAGATGGGTGTTCCCCAGGGAAGCATCCTCTCTGTTACTTTATGTAGCATTAAAATAAATAGTTTGGCCAAAACCTTACAAAAGAATGTTGAAGGCTCTCTTTATGTTGATGATTTTTTAATATGTTACAGAGCTAAAAATATGAACAATATTGAAAGACAATTACAATTGTCTTTAAATAAAATTGAAAAATGGGCTACAAACTCTTGTATGTATGCATTTTTAGCTCACCTGACCCGAAGGGTCAAGTGAGCTTTTCTCATCACTTGGCGTCCGTCGTCCGTCGTCGTCCGTCGTCGTCCGTCGTCCGTTAACTTTTACAAAAATCTTCTCCTCTGAAACTACTGGGACAAATTGAACCAAACTTGGCCACAAGCATCATTAGGGTATCTAGTTTAAAAAATGTGTCCGATGACCCCGCCTGCCAACCAACATGGCCGACATGGCTAAAAATAGAACATAGGGGTAAACTGCAGTTTTTGTCTTATATCTCAAAAACTAAAGCAATTAGGGCAAAACTGACAGGGGTAAAAATGTTCATCAGGTCAAGATCTACCTGTCATGAAATTTTCAGACGAATCGGTCAACCCTTTGTTGGGTTATTGCCCCTGAATTGTTAATTTTTAGGAAATTTTACAGTTTTAGGTTATTATCTTGAATATTATTATAGATAAAGACAAATTGTAAACAGCAAAAATGTTCAACAAAGTAAGATCTACAAATAAGTCAACATGACCAAAATCATTGATTGACCCCTTATAGGAGTTTTTGCCCTTTAAAGACGGCATCCAGCATAAACTTTCCTTTAAAGATCTTTTCCTCTCAAACCACTGGGCCAATTGAGACCAAACTTTGGTGGAATGGTCCTTGGGTGGCCCCCTTCCAAAATTATGTCTGGCATTCCCGACTTCCAACCGAGATGGCTGCTGTTACTAAAAATAGAAAAAAGGGGGGGGGGCGACTTTCAAAAATCTTCTTATATGAAACTACAAGTCCAGTTGGAACCAAAGTTGGCAGTAATAGTTTTTAGAAGGTTCTCTTTCAGAAATGTGTCCAATGACCCGGACTGTTAACCAAGATGGCCGCCACAGCCGAACTTTGTTTAACATAGGGCCCTATGGGAAAATTCATTGAAAATCTTCTTGTCTTAAACCACTTGACCAATTGGAACCAGACTTAGCAGCAATGGTCCTTAGATGGTCCTCTTACAGAGGTGTGTCTGATGACCCAGACTGTCAACCAAGATGGCCGCCACACCCAAACTTAGTTTAACATAGGGCCCAATAGGAAAATTCATTGAAAAATCTTCTTGTCTGAAACCACTTGACATATTGGAGCCAGACTTGGCAGCATTGGTCCTTAGGAGGTCCTCTTTCAGAAATGTGTCCGATTTCGTGGACTGTGAACCAAGATGGCCGCCACAGCAGAACTTAGTTTAACATAGGACCCTATGGGAAATTTACTCAAAAATCTCGTCTGAAACCACTAAGCCAATTAGAATTAGACTTGGCAGCAATGGTCCTTAGATGGTCCTCTTTCATAATTTTGTGCGATGACCCGGACTGTCAACCAAGATGGCTGCCACAACCGAACTTAGTTTAACACAGGGCCCTATAGGAAAATTCATTGAAAAATCTTCTTGTCTGAAACAACTTGACATATTGGAGCAGGACTTGGTGGCATTGGTCCTTAGGATGTCCTTTTTCAGAAATATGTTTGATTTCGTGGACTGTGAACCAAGATGGCTGCCACATCAGAACTTAGTTTAACATAGGACCCTATGGGAAATTCACTCAAAAAACTTCTCGTCTGAAACCACTAAGCCCGTTAGAATTAGACTTGGCAGCAATAGGTCCTTAGATGTTCTCTTTCAGAATTTTGTGCGATGACCCAGACTGTCAACCAAGATGGCCACCATTCCCAAACTTAGTTTAACATAGGGCCCTATGGAAAAATTCATTGAAAAATCTTCTTGTCTGAAACCACTTGACATATTGGAGCCAGACTTGGCAGCATTGGTCCTTAGGAGGTCCTCTTTCAGAAATATGTCCGATCACCCGGATTTTCAACCAAGATGGCTGCCACACTGAACTTTGTTAAATATTGGACCCTATAGGAAAATTCATTTCAAAAACTTCTTGTCTAAAACCGCTTAGCCAGTTGGAACAAGACTTAGCAGAAATGGTCCTTAGATGGTTCTCTTTTAGAAATGTATCCATTGACCTGGACTAAACCAAGATGACTGCCACAGCTGAAATTAGTTTAACATAGAATCCTATAGAAAAAACAAGCCAAATTGACTGCAACACTTAAATTTTTAGATCTGCTCAAGGTGAAAAGTTAAATCCAGGTGAGCGATACAGGCTCTTGAGAGCCTCTAGTTTTAATAAACGGAAATTGCATTTAGACCCCGAACTGACACTTAATAATTCTCCAATTAAAGTAGTCAAAGAAACCAAATTCCTTGGACTCCTGTTTGACAGTAAACTTACCTTTCTACCCCATATCAAAATGCTTAAAGCTAAATGCCTGAAAGCATTGGATATTTTAAAAGTTGTTTCCAGCACTGACTGGGGCGCTGATAAAACTATTTTATTAAATTTATATCGATCTTTAGTTAGATCAAAGCTTGATTATGGTTCCATTGTGTATGGATCTGCTCGCAAATCCTACATACAAATTTTAGATACTGTTCACCACCAAGGCCTACGTTTGGCCTTGGGGGCGTTCAGAACTTCTCCTGTGGAGAGTTTGTATGTAGAGGCGAACGAGCCGTCTCTTTATAATCGTCGGATAAAACTTGGTTTACAATACTTAACCAAGCTAAAAGCATATCCTACAAATCCTGCCTACGACTGTGTTTTCAATCCTCTCTATGAGGATATATTTGAACAACATGAAAATAAAATTCCTCCGTTTGGTATCCGGATGAAACCACACATTTCTGGTTCTAACATCAACCTTGATGAAATTGCCCCCATTAATATACCTCAATCACCACCTTGGCTTGTACCCAAACCTATGTTTATTTTTGACCTTAGAAAACATAAAAAGTCCGAAACAAACCCTATTCTTATTCAGCAACACTTTGCTGAAATAAAATCTAAGTTTGAATTTCATGATTCTATTTATACTGATGGGTCGAAAGACGGGGACAAAGTGGCTGCCGCTGCTGTCTATGGACAGCAAGCAGCAACTCTCCGTCTTCCATCCTCCAGTTCCATTTTTACTGCAGAAGCCAGAGCCATAATACTTGCTTTAAAGTTTGCCAGAACATCTGAAAAACTTAAATTTCTTATTTGTTCAGATTCACTTTCGTGTTTAATGGCTATAGATGGTCAGAAATATAAAAACCCTTTAATTGCCCATATTATTGAATTTTATAAAAGACTTGTCCAAATGGGCAAAGAAATCATTTTTCTCTGGGTACCAAGTCATATTGGTATAAAGGGAAACACAGTCGTAGATAGAATAGCAAAGGATGCCTTAGATGACCCCATAACTAATATGTCAGTGCCTTATTCTGATTTGAAACCTTTAATATACAAATATGTTTTACGTCTGTGGCAGTCCCAGTGGGATCTGCTTACAGACAATAAATTACATTCTATAGATCCAACTGTTGGCAAGAATGTTTGTTTCTTCGGTAAAAGCCGAAGAGACCAAGTTGTTTTAACTAGATGTCGCATTGGCCACACAAGGACGACTCATTCTTTTATTTTAGAGAATGAGCCGCCTCCTGAATGTATACCTTGCCAATGTCGACATAGTATTCAGCATCTTTTAATTGACTGTGTAGATAAATCCGACATCATTAGTCGGTTCTATACAGTCAATAATATGAAGGATCTATTTACAATGGTCGCTGGCGACCAGATTTTAAAATATTTGAAGGACGTTGGACTATATTCGAGAATATAGTCTATGACTGTTTCTCGAGTATGGTCCTAACCGAATAAATGTTTACCCAATTTCGTTATATGATTATGTTTTTTTTATGAATATGTGATAGCTTATCTGTGATATTGTTTGTTTTGTTTTGAAAATATTACCTGTGATAGTGTCATTGTATTTTTGTTTAACAAGTTTGTTATACTTATTTTACTGTTTACACCTGTCTTTTATTTGTAAATAGTCAACCAATTTTATACACTATTTGTTTTAATACAATCGTATTCTAATCAGTTTTCGCCGTGGTATGGCTGCAATACTGTCCTTACGGCGGAAAACAACAATCAATCAATCAATCAATATAGTAACTTGTCGTTGTACACGAATAATATGTTGTTGGCGTGGCCAATGATGCGAGCACAGAAATAGCCATTTCTAGAAACTGATTTCTGGTATCACGATTCTGGCTATAAAATTATATTTACTTCCGTTTCCGGCGAACAAAACTTTTTCTAGCCTTGGTATGTAGCACCCATTAAACAACGACTTTTCTAAATGACCCATATGTAGAAAATGCATATGCTCCTATAGCGCTCGCTGCGCTCGCTATAATTCCCTCCATAAATTTACGGTATTTCTTCCGTATTTATTTTCTGACCCTTAAAAATTATTATTCTTTGATACCAATGTTGATGCACAAGATGTGCACATTTCGTCAATTTACGACTCATCAGTTGTGATCAAGGCCTACAAGTTGAAAACCAAAATAATAATCCAAAAGGTTGAAGACCAATTTCAAAATATCAAAGTGGCCAAAATGGGTAAAGCCAAAACCATCTTAGGACAGAGCTATGCACGAGGGAGATACTGCTTAGTTACATATTTTACAATTTTGTAGCAGTAAGTTTTAAGTATCATTTTCGGGCTAGTATCGAAATACTACCAACTGAGCTGGGGATATCCTCGGGGACTTGGAGTCCACCAGCAGTGGCATCGACTCAGTGATTAAAAATTAATTATTTGATACCAATTTTGATGCACAAGATGTCCACGTTTTTTCGATTTACGACTCATCAGTTGTGGTCAAGGCCCTAAAAGTTGAAAACCAAGACAATAATCCAAAAGGTTGAAGACCAATTTAAAAATACCAAAATGACCAAAAGGGGTAAAGCCAAAATTATTTTTAAATGTTTTTTGTTCTAAATTTATAGTAGAATATTTAAAATTGGTGTTTTTAAAAATTTTAATGAGCTATCGCGAGGATAGAAAAGGGTCAATATTTAGATTGTCCTCTGCTGTCTCCAAGAATTCTGCTACTCTAGGAGATATTTCTTCCGATATCTTGAGTTACATGTAACACATGACTTTTCTTAATTTTGATATTATGATTCGAAGTAATTACATGTATACTTTGCACATGACAGGTCAATTTTGTTTTAATATAAAATGCACTATGAAATAATTTTGGTCTCGGACCTAATAGGTTCTTTGAAATATTTGTTTTGCTCAAATTTTTTGTTTTTATTATCGTTAGTCCAAATGGGTCTACACTACCACCATTTTCAATGGGACCACCTAATGACCATTCTATCACAGTTTGGTCACCATAAACCAAAAAATGTTCTTTCTTATTCAAGTCACAGTGACCATATTGGGAAGTCTAGACCCTTGCACAAAAGTCGCATAAGAACCATTCCACCATAGTCTGACGTAAATTTTTTAATTGATGTTTTTAAATTTTTGTTCGAATGTTGTACTAAGGTTTAACGTCAGAAATTAATCAAGACGTGTATTTCAAAAGTGACTACCTACATTTATGCACCATTCCAGGAAAGGTAAGCTACCTACAGTCAGGGGATCTAGATATTTAAGTCAGAATGTTTCTTACTCTCAACAGTGAGGAAAAAAATCCGAAAAGAGCTATCTCTCTTTAGTTAATGGTATATTATTCTGACTTGTACAAGTAAGTTTGTTCAAGTTCAGATTTTTCTTCTTGATCCAATTCAAGACATTTTTTGACTAAGAGTAACTTCCCTTCTCGTTGCTCTTAACTTAATTGTTACAGTCAGAAAATGATGTGCCCATAAACTTGCTAAATAAAAAAAAAAAGACTAAAGGAGCCGGGTAATAATAAAATACATCTTTTCTTCTTTGGAAAGTTCCGATTTTTTTTAATTTCTTATTGTTCATTTTCGAAAACTGCCTTTAGCCTTTTTCCGAAAATTGTAATTATATACAATTTCAGGAATAATATTGTAAAATACAGGTCAAAAAGTGTAATTTATGATTTAAAGATCCCGTGTTATGTATTCATTCGCAGATCCATTTGGGAGTTCATTGAAACAATTCGGTCACCTTTTAACAAATTAAACAAGGGAAATCTTACCATAAATGATGATAACAGATTTACCATAAACATGGTATAAAAATGGTTTTGTTGTAGTCTGATGTGAATATTAATATAATTTTAAAGGATTGTGTGATAAAAATAGCTTTCTCTAACAAAAAAATCCTTCTCAAAATCCTACTTACACATCCCAACGTTAACTGACAATGAACAGCAGGTATATGAATTGGTCACGGAAGAGATAAAAGCACAATTATGCTTGGCTCAAAAAATCTCTGACGCTAGTCATTTGAGAAACAGGATCATCTGACATCAGAGGAAACTCTTACTAGTATATTTTATGAAGGATAACTTTACATGAGAATATGAGAAAGTAAACTGACATCGCTGCAAAATTGAGAGACTACCCCCGGTTTTTTGGTGGGGTCCATGTTGTTCATATGTTTTAAGGTTTTAAGTGTAGTGTTTGTATTGTTTTGATCTTGTCTTCGGTGTTCTCCGCAGTTTGTCAGTTGTTTTCGATTTTCCCCTCCTTCGAATATCCCTTTGGTATTTCTTGACTTTACTTTCAATCTGATTTAAAAGAAAATAAATGAAACCGAATTGAGAAAATCAGTGCGCACAATTTAAATGAGACCGAACAAACTGACTTAATCCATTAAGAATCTACAAGTGTATGACTTTCAGCTGGGTATTTTCGAATCTGATTTAAACAGGTAAGAAATGAAACTGACTTGAGATGAGTAACTGGGACCTAACAAACTGACTTTATGAAATAAGAATTTTTATTTGTTTTACTGCGAGACGGATATACACTGAACCGCAAAAGAAACGTCGCACAAAATGACATGTTCACATACATTTATTTCAAAGTGACATTTATATATTTTAAATTAATTTTTACAAAATTTAATGAATGATTTACAGTCTTTTGGTTACAATGTTCACAAAAACGTCACAATTGTCGCAACGTCACATGTTTTCAATGCTGTGCTCCCACGTCCGTTAATAACGTGTATGTCCTCCACCGGCACCAATTACTGCGGCACATCTTCGGTACATGGAGTTGATGAGCCGATTAATAAACGCCATCGGAATACGTGCCCATACTCTCTGAAACGCTTGTGAAAGTTCAGCTGCAGTTGCCGGACTTGGCTGCTCATTATTCAACCGTCTTTGAACTTCGTCCCATAAATGTTCAATAAGGTTTAAATCTGGACTCAAAGCCGGCCAATCCATAACATTAATGTTATTCTATAATGTTCAATAGGGTTTAAATCTGGACTCAAAGCCGGCCAATCCATAACATTAATGTTATTCTGCTGTAGGAAGTCTCTTGTGGCTCTTGCGGTATGCGCACGTGCATTGTCCTGTTGGAAAGTCTTGTTTTGATGACGTGCGAAATGGGGCTGAACATGGGGTGTCAAGACTTGGTCGATGTAACGGGCAGCTGTTACGCCATTTCCTCTGCCTGGGCCAAGGTTCTGAAAGATGACTGGACCAAGTTTAACGTTAAGGCCGATTCCACCCCATACCATGATGCTAAGTCCTCCCCACGCGTCTGTTTCCAGAATGCAGCTGTCTTCGTAACGTTCCCCGCGTCTTCTCCACACTCTGGTTCTGCCATCGGCTGTTGAAATGCAGTAACGGCTTTCGTCAGAGAAGATGATGTTACGCCATTGTCGATTTCGCCAATTCTGTCGCTGAGTGGCCCACTGAAGACGAGCTTGACGGTGTCGAGGAGTAAGAATAGGTCGTCTTGCTGGACGGCGACATCTCATGTTTCTAGCAGCTAATCGCCGACGAACCGTATCATCGTCCATGTGTTCCAACAGTGTTTCTGGCAGTTTCGGCAGCTGGGGTGAACCGATTCATCAAATGGTGACGAACAATGCCTCTATTCTGTCTAGGGGTAGTGACTTGGGGTCTACCACTCCGTGGACGGTCATTTGTGCTGTTTGTTGCATTGTACCGTGTCCGTAGACGTTCAATTGTTCGAACAGCACAGTTGAAATCGTTGGCAATAACTCTGGCAGATTGCCCAGCATCCAATCGACCAATGGCCTGTTCTCTCTGTTGTGGAGTCAGACGTGGCATAGCTTCTGTGTCAACACTGATACTAACACTCTTTAATTTTCTCCGGCCTTTTGTACCCATAAAGGAGCATGAATTTCACGAACATTTAAGATTTAAGAAAAATTACCGCCAAGTGTGTCCCACGAGCGGTTTTAGGTACGGTCGCTCTACGATATCAACTGAAAATTATTCAACCGAAAATTTAATTCACAGGTAATTTAATCTTACCTGGTGATGTAATCGTAATACTGATTATATAAAAATCATTAATTAATATTTATTTTGAATTTTGCTAACATTTTGAAAAAGCGACGTTTCTTTTGCGGTTCAGTATATATTCGAATCTGACTAATACAATTCAGAAATGCAACTGACTTGATCAAATAAGAATCTACATGAGTATGAATGTGAGCTGAATAGTTCCGAATCTGATTTCAACAAGTAAAAAATGAAACTGACCTGGGAAAATCAGTGGCCTCAATTTATCTGAAACAGTAACAAACTTACTTCATTAAATCAGAATTTCTTCCTGTCTGATTTCAACAAAAAAAGAGGTAAAACGTATAAGTCAAGGCAATACAATACTGACATCAGAAACCGGGAAAGATATTTTTTTCAAACTGAGTAGACAAAGTTTTTTGAGAAACTAACATCACACTATATGAAGATTATTTGCAATCTGACTTTAAAAAAAGAAACGAAACTGATAGGATGTGCACCGGTGCCAAATTGACGAAATAAGATCAAAATCATGAAACTACATGTAGTTTTTAACTTAATACATTTATGTAGATAGTCCGAGATTCCTCCACGCTTTTTTTAATGACTAGGGCTCTCATAAGTCAGATTCGATTCCAGTCCACTAAACTATGAGATTTCGGAACGAATTTGCAGATATTAATTGAGGGTTTCAAATTAATTTTCTGCTGCAAAAACGGTTTGCTTCGGTCACCTTTGAATAATAGTTTTAAAAATTGTCATTTCTGGTCAGGCAAGATAAAAATAGACATCATAACCTGTCAGTTTTTTAATAGAGGGCATTTCATCAAAATATAAACTGTTTCGAAGATATAGAATTAAACTAAATAAGAATTTCTTGGTTCATGATATATGTACATGTAAGAGTCGATTTCGAACAGAATATGCAAATTTCCACGTGTTTTTTTATAGAGTGAGTTCTGATAACCCAGCCAAATGTATTAACGGCCATTTTTTTGTACTTTTTGTAACTTACCTTTTCAACTTAATTACATGTATACATTATATAAAACTATGAAAATTTGAGAAAGATCACTCAGTGGCGGATTTACGTTCTAATAAGTTAAGGTCACCAAAAATGTTATATGTAAAATCAATAAAAACACAAATCGACTTCCTTGATTATGTTTATAATTATCAAATCTTAAGAAAGTGATCATTACAAGTGATCTCTTGTAGTACATGTAATGGCTGATTCCCCGAACGTCAACTTTTCAAACATCAAAGAACATTTTTTCCCTTCATTAAATCTGATTAAGGGGTCCATTTAAGGGTTAAACAATTACTTTTACAGGTAAAAACATTCACATGAGTTTTGTTTTATCTGTGTTGCAATAATTTTCTCTTAATTATATATGTATCAAATTAATTTGGTGTAGCTTTGTTAGTCTTTGTGTATTGCATTTTTAGACTATTCCATTGTAGTTAAATGTATTCCAACGTCCGAATTGAGCATAAAAGAACTTTTATTAATTAAATTATTTTATATTCCATTTAGATGTTGGATTAAAATGAAGATACACATATAAATTACTAATAGTTTATTTCATTTGAATAATTAATAATGCTTTCATATTATAAACACATATTGTATGACAAATTATTAGTTGATGGAACAATAAATACAATAACATTCACAGAAAAAACCACTGAAATGTCTATCAAAACATTTAAAAAAGCACACAATAAAGCACTGAAATTCAACAAAAAAACACATAAATGTCATACAAAGAAAGCACAAAAATTTCATATAACACATAAAGAGTTACAACTCACAAGCACTAAAATGTTCTTTCATTCCAAATGCAGAAGCTCAGTTGCAGAATCAGCATAAGTCATCAAATCTATGGTTTTGTTTTGGAATCGAGCCTTTAACGTTGCTAGACGTCGGTCAATGTTGGCATACTTCTTTGCAATTGGTCGAGTGGTTCCTCCTGCTTCTCGCTGAATTCTGTTGATATCAATGGCATTCTGTATGTCCTTGAATGTCTGTATAATGGTAATGATGTTCGGATGAGCATGTTGAACCTTCTTCTTACGTTTTCCATGCCAAGCCTCCAAGTTGTTGGTTGTACGAGGCCCATCTGTCCCAAAGTGATTCCACAACAGTCATTAATGTCTGCATCCTCTAGGTCTTCTAGTGTGTGGAACCATACTTCTTCTACGGAGTCAAGAGGTATCAAAGGAAGGACAGCTGCACGGCGAATAAGAGTTTTTACATCTTCATTGTCCTTGTACAGAGACTGAAGTCCAGTAGACTGTGCCTTTTTCCATACGCACTGGGTGAAATGAAAAAAGCAACCCTTAATTGTGATGCCTGGAATGACCTGACGTATGGCATTGTGTGCAGCTATTTCAAAGTCGGCAAATGCTTTGAGTCATGTATTCCTTGAGTAGTGTGAGAAATCTACAGTAGATGATCTGGCTTTTTGCTGGAAGGAGGGCAAACACAACAGGAGTCATTACACCATTGATAGTTATATGGATAGTGTATATCTGGCTCAAGACCTGCAATGAACTTTGACCTGAGGGATACAAAAGAAGTCCATTAAAAAATTTATAATTGCACCATGATATATGGACCTACTGTAACAAAACCAACCATGATAACAGAATAACTAGTGTTGTTTTAAAGGTGTATTTACCTGAGACATTTGACATAGAAATATTGAAAGGATTAAATGAATAAAACCAAGAAAATTTTTATTCTACATGGAGAGCATGAAAGAGGTACATTTTACTTTGCGGAAGGAGACTTTTTTACCATGGCTCGTGATTTCTAAAATTACGGAAAAAGTAGACTGACTTCACACCCCGAGATTTTAACTGGATATGTGCCATTGTATGGCGATCGTTTTGAGCCATCTCCCATGTTTCAACGAAACGTACAGACTTAATGGCAGCCTATTATTTCATGACTTCTGTAACAGGAAAACAATTGCGCGGCTTGACCCAACTTGACGTCATGATCTCAAACGTGTGTAAAGGAATATTTTGTGATGCTGATCCATCCTGTAAACAACTGATGGAGAAACTAGGGTCAGTATAATTGCTTAAGTATGTATTTAACACAAAAAGTATAAAATATTTGCATACGGTCCAAAACTTTAATGTGATGCTTAAAAAAAGAATGCAAAAGAGGTAAAAATGGGGTTTTCTAAATTTGAACAGTCCATATGTAATGTAAATCTTGTGCAATATTTTTTTTTACATATATTATAAAGTAAAATGAAAAAATTATTGTTTTTTTTACTAAAATCTTTAAAAAAATTGTCATTCCTTAAAATTCTAGAAACCCAAATACCCCCCCCCCCCCCCAAACCGGAAGTTGTAATATGTGTGATGTAAACATTGAAACACATGTGTTTGTGTGAATAAATACACAGGGATTTTGCATTGCTATTAATAATATATTACAGGGCAGTTATTGTATGATGAAAAATTCTCACTATAAGCAGGAAACACATGCTTTTTATTTAGATGTATCAATTTTGGCGAGACTACATACATGTCATATAACAAGGACAATTGTTAACACGAACAGGTGGTTGCATTGAAAACCACAGCTAAATAATTGTAACATTAGATGAATGTATTTAATGGAAATAGGTGCAAAGAGACCTATATCATCCACAAATCCCTTTCAACAAGAATTTTAAACCAACATTTACCAATAACAGGTTGAATAAATTCTTGTGATTTAGAATTTGCAGTTTGTCAATTGTAAAGGGGAATAACTCATTATGACAGCATGTAACTTAAATGTACATGTATTACTGAATTTATTTGGTTTTTAAACTTTTAATATCAGGCAGCAAAATGGACTGTCCTATTGTTCCTGTAAATTTATAAGCTTATACATTTATACACATACTGATGAATTATTTAAAAGTGCACATGTGATTGTGTAATGGAAAAAATTCATTCCCCTTGGTTGCTATGCATTTTTTCCTCAATGCAAATCCTTGGTTACCACTTGTAGATTAATATTTTTTTCTTTAATCATTTATCGTTGAAATGTTAAGGATAGGACTAATTGGGTTTTACAATACTTGGTGACGTCATAAAGTTATGACATCATAATTCATATAACATCATAATTTGTTCGCCTTCAAGATGTTTACATTTCTCAGACATAGAAACTGCAAATTTTTAAATAGCTGTAAAATTGTTAATACTGGGCAGATTTTGACATTTGACCCCATTTTAGATTCGTCTTTACATAATCTAGCTATTAGTTAAAAAATATTGAACTTTTTTGTGAGCATGTGAAAATTTCAAGCTGAAACTTTTAAAATGACGGATAATAATTTTCAAAATTTGCAATATTTCAGCCTAAAAAAATATAAAAAGTTACCTTTATTTGTCTGTTATATGATTTGTTTAAAAGTATAAATATTAATGATAATTTTAGAAGGCATTAGTGAGTTCCAAAGAGTAAACTGAGGCTCTAAATATATCAGTAATGAATCTTGGTTTTTCACTGATTTTTTGTTTTTATTCATGAAATAAACATGTTTGCTTTACGCCCAAATTTATGCTGAATCTTTCTTATTTTCTTTCAGATCTGAAAAATATTGCACAGTTATGTTCAGGAAAAGCTTCCGCACCAACCAAATACCATAATGTAGAGAAAATTTATATGTCATATTTCAATATGGCTCAAGACCTGCAATGAACTTTGACCTGAGGGATACAAAAGAAGTCCATTAAAAAATTTATAATTGCACCATGATATATGGACCTACTGTAACAAAACCAACCATGATAACAGAATAACTAGTGTTGTTTTAAAGGTGTATTTACCTGAGACATTTGACATAGAAATATTGAAAGGATTAAATGAATAAAACCAAGAAAATTTTTATTCTACATGGAGAGCATGAAAGAGGTACATTTTACTTTGCGGAAGGAGACTTTTTTACCATGGCTCGTGATTTCTAAAATTACGGAAAAAGTAGACTGACTTCACACCCCGAGATTTTAACTGGATATGTGCCATTGTATGGCGATCGTTTTGAGCCATCTCCCATGTTTCAACGAAACGTACAGATTTAATGGCAGCCTATTATTTCATGACTTCTGTAACAGGAAAACAATTGCGCGGCTTGACCCATCTGGCGAAACATGGCCGGGCATGTGTAAAATGTGCCAGAAGAATGTGTCTGCAGCTGAGAGGTCTGTAAGACCTTCTAAAGTGCCAAAGGCTAAGATGCGGTCTGTTTGCTCACTGTTATCAAAGAGCAGAAATCGATCACCAGTTGCTGTTTCTGTCCATTTTCCTTCAAGTGTGATGTCAGCAAGTATTAAGAAAGGAAATATATACTTGGAAGTTAACTGTGTGTGTGTGTGTGTGGTTTTTTTTATGGATAATCCCCCCTTCCAGTAATTTCTACTAAGTGTACAATATACAGAAATGTTATCTTAGGTCAATAAAGGAGAAGAAGCTGATGATGCAGAAGAAAACATTGATAACCGATGGTACGGTCAATGAAATTCGATACTCATGAGAATAATATAACTTTGTGATAAAGAATGCGAGAGGAATTATGAAAACAGTACAGACTGTAAGCACAAATCGGCTTTAATAAAACCACATGGAATTATTTAAATAAACACGCTTTGTGAAAACAGGATAAATAATTTACAAAACGTTTTCCTATTAGTTACCAACCACTCTCCCCACAATGCCTGGAAAGAAAACGATCCCCATTTTGTTTCTAATATAAATCTACAACATCCTCACACACAATCATGAAAAATTACATGTATCGTAAAGATGTTCATTGATAATAAAGGTCGGAAGAGTCAATTATACGAAACAGATCACAGTTACATTTTGCAATAAGTGAAGGAGGTAAATTAATTTCTATCAACATGATCAATTTCCACTGACCATTTACACAGTTTTCAAGTTACTTCACACATTTTCTGATGCGATACATGCAGCTAAATGGGTGATTTTCAGTGTTAAACAATCTGAATAAATTCGAAGTCATTGAATGCATTTTGCTTACTTCGGAGGTTCACGCCGAGACCAAAATTTAATGTATATCATTTTTTTTAGTTGACAGCCTTAGCAGTCATTTGGAGAATAATTTGATGATTGATAAAATTATAAATAGCATTCAGTTTACCGATACTGGCTATCTTCTTTTTAAATGAACATGAAAGTTACTGTCGGAATCTACAGTGATTCCCGAAAGTAGTTGGGATACTTACCGTAAGTCTAAAATGCAAAACTTTCTTGCCAGCCTACAGATAGTATGCCATCATTCTATTAAGGAATAAAACCGAATGTAAAAAATGAAACTAGAGGCTCATAAGAGCCTGTATTGATTTAACTTGTCCACCTTAAACATGACTTAAAATCTAAGTGTAACAGTAAATTTTAAATGAATTTTCCCATAGGGTCCTATGATAAACTAAGTTCAGATGGGGCAACCATCTTGGTTGACAGTCTAGGTCGTCGTCTGGTTCCAATTGGCTCTGTGGTTTCACACAAAGTTATTTTCAAATGTTAAACTAAGTTTGGCTGTGGCAGTCATGTTGGTTGACAGTCCGGGTCATCGGACAAATTCTGAAAGAGGACCATGTAATGACCATTGCTGTCGAGTTTAGTTCCAATTGGCTAAGTGGTTTCAGACGAAGATTTTTAAACGATTTTTCCAATAGGGTCCTATGTTAAACAAAGTTCAGCTGTGGTAGCCATCAGACATAATTCTGAAAGAGGACCATCTAAGGACCATTGCTGCCAAGTCTGATTCCAATTGGCTCAGTGATTTCAGATAAAACGATTGTTCGATGAATGTTCCCAAAGGGTGCGATGTTGAACAAAGTTCGGCTGTGGCCGCCATTTTAATTGCCAGTCCGGGTTGTCGGACACATTTCTGAATGAGGACTATCTAAGGACCATTGCTGCCAAGTCTAGTTCCAACTAGCATAGTGGTTTCAGACGAAAATTTTTAAATGATGTTTCCCATAGGGTCCTATTATACACATTATATTCAATAAAAATTTAAATATAAATTCATCGAGTTCCACTAAAAATGAAAACGAAACTAAACCTCTGATATACAGAACAAGTATTGAACCTAAACAATAAAGACCGGTGGTAGAGCAGCGTCTTTGCAGTTTTATTCACTTTAGAAGATTCCCTTCTTTTGAATTTCCTTTCTCTTTTTAAATGAACCAATTAAGTATAAGGGGCCAGGTTTTCGAAGATGTCTTATGACTACGACCTATCGTAAGATGGTCTTACGACGTGTCGCAGTCATAAAATGTGTTTTCGAAAGGGTCGCAACTTGTGACATGTCATAAAATTTGTATCAGATGGTCCCCCGTGTGGGTCCCGGGGACACAATAGAATAGGCCCACAGCTCCTCGGCTTGGCGTAAGAGGCCCCTAAAGAGGCGACATGTTTGCCGTGTGTCGCAAACCCGTGTCGGTAATAGGGCGTGTTCCTGGATGGCCGAAAAAACGGTTCCGATCACCATCTGGGGCACAGTCTTTACCTACATGGGAGGCTGGATGGACCCGATTCGGTCAATCGGCTGGTCACATCAGTCCCTTTTTGTAACGCGTATATATATTTTTTTCTCCCCAAGTTGATTAATCGATTTCCAAATTGCTGTTTGGCGGGATTGGTGTTGGCTAATGGGTCACAACTTTTGAATTGGATCTTTATTTATTTCCATTATTTTTGTTTTATTATTTTCTTAATATTCAAATCTAAATTATATCTCTCATTTTATCAACTGTTTAAAATGTCTTGGTCACAATTTTGGTTTCACAATTTCTGAAATATTTGAACAACCAGCTCAAAAATTGGCTGGATTGCCCCGGTCTGGCCACATACTGGTCATGTCTAGCCCTCTGCTGTTTTCTCGTTGTTTGAAGAGACCCACATGAACCTTTCATGACACCTCGATACCATGGGTCGGGTTAGGGTGGTGTGCAGGTATCGTATGAGATCGATGTTTTGGTTCTGGGGTCTCCGAAGATAGCCACTGACGGAAGCAGCGGAGAAGGCGGTGGCTTATGGGGTAACTCTTCCTCGGCTTAATGAGGCCACATGTTTGCCGTGTGTGGATACCGGTAAGGATAGAGGACGGGATCCTGGTGGTTGAAACGCGCCACTTTGGCCCTTACTTTATCTGAAACGGGCGGTCGGATGGGCCCGGTCTCGATCAATCGGCTGGTCACGCCAAGCCCTTGAATCTAACATGTTTCCAGAATGTACAACAGTAGTACCATTTTCATAAGTTGGGTTTAAGAAGGCGGTGGCTTATGGGTCAATCGTGTAGATGTTACTTTGGGCGGTTGTCTTGCCGGGCAACCCCTAGCACAAGGCTTGCGCCCATTAAGAGGTACTCTGTGCGAGTATCTTATCCTAGTATCCCTAGCGCTTGTCGCAGATGTGGCAGGCGTGCGTCGTTTTGATGTATTCTGGTATCCATCATGGATGCTAGAGTGCATCAGGGCGATGTATGCATAATGCTTGTCGCAAATGTGGCAGACATACATCATGTTGATGCTGCTCCGAGGTGGGCGGGGTGCTAGGGTAACGAAATATATATAAATCACCATGGATTTCCAAAACAAACAAAACCAACCGACATATAAAAGAAAATTAGACGACAGCAGTGATGAGGATGACGTTCCAAATAAAATTTTAAAACCACTTCTGACACTTTTCCAAGATTTATTGTACTGACAAGTTTAAATTCAGAAAAACCTTTAACTAAAATTTCCCCATTTGTTCTTCGCAAAAAAATCCAGTCTGTTGCAGGAACTGTTAAAAATGTTAACAAATTGAAAAACGGATGTTTGTTAGTGGAGTGCACACGACAACAACAGTCTAAAAATCTGTTGTCCTTGACGTCAATAATGGACGTTGAAATCTCTGCAACTCCACACAGATCACTCAATTACAGCCAAGGAATAATCCGAGACAGAGATAATGATCTCAATGACATGTCCGAAGAAGAAATTTGTGCTGAACTAAAAGAGCAACATATGACCAAAGTCAAAAGGTTTACCAAAAAATCTGGAAATAAAATACTTAAATTGAATACCTATCTATTTACATTCGAACTTCCAAATGTTCCTGATCACATTTACATAGGACCATATAGAATCAAAGTTGACCTATACGTCCCCAATTCTATCCGGTGCTTCAAGTCCCAGAAGTTTGGACACGGAAAAAATAGTTGCCGTGGGACGGAAAAATGCGTCAAATGTGCTGAACAGGGGCATTCCAGCTTTGAATGTGAACGCACTCCGAAATGCTGTAATTGTGGTCAGGAACATATGTCATCATCTAGAGACTGTGATTGTTATAAAAGGGAACTAAAAATTAAAGTAGAAAAACGTATTACATATCAGGAAGCTCGAAAAATTGTCTCTGCCTCGGATTCACCTTCTACAACTTCATATGCTGACAAAGTTAAATTATCTAAAACTAATAGATCTTTTGCAACTCAAACGAATTTCACTTGGCCTGACGGAACAGAATTTCCGGTTCTCGTCGCCAAACCAAATCAATCAAATGGACAAACATCTCATCCTAAACAGTATTCATCCAGTTCTTCACAAACATCTGAAACTTCTCTCTCCTCAAGTGTCAGTAATCAACAAAAGCCAACTCCTAAAAAACGGTCTTCTATATCTAAATCACCGCAAAAACAGCAACAATCACAGAAAGTTGCACGTTCCTCATCACAAGATCAAATCGCCTCTCAAAGGCTGAAAAAGGTCAACAGGTTTCGAGACCTCTGCTCAGAGTTCGACGATGATATCGATGAAGACTCAGAGCAGATGGATACAACGTCACATGAAAATCTGGATTCAATCTGGCCGGACCCAGTCCCAGCTGAGGGTTTTGGTCCTCCAGTCACAGAATCGGGCGCTTCGCAAGAAAGACGCCACAGAAGTTGTTCAACAGATCGATCTAGAAAAAAATATTCCCCAATTCGACCACCTAAAAAATGAAAAACATCATACAATGGAATTGTCGAGGTTTAAAAATTAATTTAATTGAATTATCTCTTCTTGCTCAAGACTTTCCTTCCAGTTGCTTTTTGTCTTCAAGAGATTCATTTAAAAGAAAACGATAATATAAATATTAAAAATTATTCTCTCTACACCACACGGGTAAAACAGGATGAAAGAGCTGCTGGCGGCTCATCCATCCTTGTTAATAATGTCATCATTCACAGTCAGATGCTGATTTACAGGCAGTTGCTATTCGTATAGCACATAACAAAACTATTACATTATGTTCTGTCTACATCCCTCCGAACTGTCCTTTAGATATAAACCAACTTAAATCTTTGATAGATCAGTTGCCTGCCCCTTTTCTTCTTATGGACGATTTTAACGCCCATAATCCTATATGGGGCAGTAACTCCCAAAATGATAAGGGGAAAAAGGTTGAAGACTTCTTAAACCAGGAAGGCTTGTGCATTTTTAACGATGGCTCAGATACATATCTCCACCCGGGAAATGGTTCTTACTCGGCTATCGATCTAACTATTTGTGACCCTTCGTTATTACTGGATTACTCGTGGCGGGTCCACGATGATTTGTGTGGAAGTGATCACTTTCCAATTATTTTGGAAAATCTTTTTCCCTCTTCCTCTGAGAGAGTTGCTCGCTGGAAATTTGACAAAGCCAATTGGCCTTTGTTCGAGCAACTCTGTCGAGATGAACTTAAGAAAGAGACTTTTAATAATGTTATTAATCCAGTCCTTAAATTTAATGAAACGTTAGTATCGATAGCTGAGAGGTCCATTCCTAAAACCTCGACAAATCCAAAAAAACCAAGCAAACCCTGGTTCGATGAAGACTGTGGGGCAATGGCTATCAAAATGACAAAGACAAAAAGATTGAAGATTTCTTAAATCAGGAAAGTTTATGCATTTTTAACGATGGATCGGACACCTACCTTCATTCGGGGAATGGTTCTTACTCGGCTATTGATCTAACAATTTGTGATCCTTCACTATTATTGGATTATTCATGGCGAGTCCATGATGATTTATGTGGAAGTGACCACTTTCCCATTATTTTGGAAAATTTATTTCCATCGACCTCTGAAAGAGCTGCTCGCTGGAAATTTGACAAAGCCAATTTGCCTTTGTTCGAACAACTCTGCCGAGATGAATTTAGAACAGATATTTTCCATAGTGTAAGCGATCCAATTCTAAAATTTACTGAAATTTTAGTATCGATAGCGGAGAGAACCATTCCTAAAACCTCCACAGATCCAAAACAACCAAGCAAACCCTGGTTTGATGACGACTGTGAGGAAGCTAAGAAACACAGGAAAAAGGCCGAACGACGGTTCAACATGAATCCAACCTCTGACAATCTCAGTAATGTTCGTATATTTCGTGCTAAAGCACGTCCAACATTTAAACAAAAGAGACGCAAGTCTTGGCAAAACTTCGTCTCTAAAATAAATTCCCATACACCAATGAATAAAGTTTGGAATTTCATACAGAAAATTAATGGAAAAAACATAAAGAACAATCTCCACCATCTTAAAGATGGCCAGACTCTTCTCACATCCGAAAAGGACATCTCTAATAAACTTGCAGAAACATTTTCTAAGCATTCCTCCACTCAAAATTACACTCAGGAATTTCAACAAATCAAAAATCGCACTGAGAAAACTAACCTTAATTTTAGATCTAAAAATACAGAAGACTACAACAGCCCGTTCTCTTTGGATGAACTCAAAAATTCTCTTTCAAAGGCCCATGACACGGCATGTGGCCCTGATGATATTCATTATAAACTACTGAAGCATCTTCCTGATACATCATTACTAACACTTTTGAATATACTAAATAGCTTTTGGGAAACTCGTGACTTGCCTTCTATGTGGAAAACCTGGGAAAGATCATTTTGAACCGTCGAATTATCGACCAATTGCCCTCACAAGTTGTGTTTGTAAGACAATGGAACGGATGATCAACGACCGCCTTGTTTGGTTCCTAGAGGCGAACGGCCTCCTGCCCAATATACAGTGTAGGTTCCGACAAGGCAGAAGCACGTTGGATCATCTTGTTCGCTTCGAATCCTTTATACGCAACGGGTTTGCTAAAGGGGAACATGTGGTGTCGGTCTTTTTCGATCTTGAAAAAGCCTATGACACCACCTGGAAATATGGTATTTTAAAAGACTTAAACGATTTTTTGTCAGACAGGCAGTTCAAGGTTAAGGTTAATACAACTATGTCTGACCCATTTGAACAGGAGATGGGTTTTCCCCAGGGAAGCATCCTCTCTGTTACTTTATTTAGCATTAAAATAAATAGTTTGGCCAAAACCTTACAAAAGAATGTTGAAGGCTCTCTTTATGTTGATGATTTTTTAATATGTTACAGAGCTAAAAATATGAACAATATTGAAAGACAATTACAATTGTCTTTAAATAAAATTGAAAAATGGGCTACGGAAAACGGTTTTAAATTCTCCAACTCTAAAACCGTATGTATGCATTTTTGTAATAAACGGAAATTGCATTTAGACCCCGAACTGACACTTAATAATTCTCCAATTAAAGTAGTCAAAGAAACCAAATTCCTTGGACTCCTGTTTGACAGTAAACTTACCTTTCTACCCCATATTAAAATGCTTAAAGCTAAATGCCTGAAAGCATTGGATATTTTAAAAGTTGTTTCCAGCACTGACTGGGGTGCTGATAAAACTATTTTATTAAATTTATATCGATCTTTAGTTAGATCAAAGCTTGATTATGGTTCCATTGTGTATGGATCTGCTCGCAAATCCTACATACAAGTTTTAGATACTGTTCACCACCAAGGCCTACGTTTGGCCTTGGGGGCGTTCAGAACGTCTCCTGTGGAGAGTTTATATGTAGAGGCAAACGAGCCGTCTCTTTATAACCGTAGGATAAAACTTGGTTTACAATACTTAACCAAGCTAAAAGCATATCCTTCAAATCCTGCCAACGACTGTGTTTTCAAACCTCTCTATGAGGACATATTTGACCAACATGAAAATAAAATTCCTCCGTTTGGTATCCGGATGAAACCGCATATTTCTGGTTGAAACATCAACCTTGATGAAATTGCCCCCATTAATATACCTCAATCACCACCTTGGCTTGTACCCAAACCTATGTTTATTTTTGACCTAAGAAAATATAAAAAAGCCGAAACAAACCCTATTCTTATTCAGCAACACTTTGCAGAAATAAAATCAAAGTTTGAATTTCATGATTCTATTTATACTGATGGGTCGAAGGACGGGGACAAAGTGGCTGCCGCTGCTGTCTATAGACAACAAGCAGCAACTCTCCGTCTTCCATCCTCCAGTTCCATTTTTACTGCTGAAGCTAGAGCCATAATTCTTGCTTTAAAGTTTGCTAGAACATCTGAACAACTTAAATTTCTTATTTGTTCAGATTCACTTTCGTGTTTAATGGCTATAGAAGGTCAGAAATATAAAAACCCTTTAATTGCCCATATTATTGAATTTTATAAAAGACTTGTCCAAATGAGCCTTTTCCTGATTTTAAACCTTTAATATACAAATATGTTTTTGGCAGTCCCGGTGGGATCTGCTTACAGACAATAAATTACATTCTACAGAGCCAACTGTTGGCAGGAATGTTTGTTTCGTTGGCAAAAGCCGAAGAGACCAAGTTGTTTTAACTAGATGTCGCATTGGCCACACCAGGACGACTCATTCTTTCATTTTGGAGAATGAGCCGCCTCCTGAATGTATACCTTGCCAATGTCGACATAGTATTCAGCATCTTTTAATTGACTGTGTAGATAAATCAGACATCATTAGTCGGTACTACACAGTCAATAATATGAAAGATCTATTTACAATTGTCGCTGGCGACCAGATTTTAAAATATTTGAATGACGTTGGACTATATTCGAGAATATAGTCTATGACTGTGTTCTCGAGTATGGTCCTTACCGAATTCTGTTATATGATTATGTCATTTTATGAATAGCCCCGTGTGGGTCCGGGGACACAATAGAATAGGCCCACAGCTCCTCGGCTTGGCGTAAGAGGCCCCTAAAGAGGCGACATGTTGCCGTGTGTCGCAAACCCGTGTCGGTAATAGGGAGTGTTCCTGGATGGCCGGAAAAACGGTTCCGATCACCATTTGGGGCACAATCTTTACCTAGACGGGAGGCCGGATGGACCCGATTCGGTTAATCGGCTGGTCACATCAATCCCTTTATAATAGTTAAGATCTTATTTTTTTCCTTAAAATTTGGTTAACATAATTCCTAAATTCCTGATTTATTGGATTGGTGTTGGCTTATGGGTCAAACCTCAACAGGCTCAAATATTTAACTTTAGATAACCTATTTATTATTTTTTGTTGCTTTATTTTATTCTTTTCCTCAAAATTCATAAGCAAGTTAATTATTCTGTTTAGTTTTAATATTATCAACTTTACTAATTTCGGACTATATTAAAATCATGTATAACCAGCTCAAGTTTTGGCAGGATGGTCCCGGTTCAGCCAACAACTGGTCATGTCTAGCCCTCTGCGGTTTTTCTCGTGGTTGTCTGAAAAGACCCAGATGAACCCTTTATGAAACCGAGATACACTGGGTTGGGAAGGTGGTCTGCTGATGTATCGTTTGAGGTTGATGTTTGGGTTCTGGGGTCTTGGATGATAACCACTGACGGAGGCGCAGAGAAGGCGGTGGCTTATGGGACAAAGCCTCCTCGGCTTAATGAGGCGACATGTGTGCCGTGTGTGGATACCCGTAAGGATAGAGGACGGGATCCTGGTGGTTGAAACACACCACTTTGGCCCTTACTTTATCTTAAACGGGCGGTCGGATGGGCCCGGTCCTGATCAATCGGCTGGTCACGTCAAGCCCTTGAACTTGGCCTGTTTCAAAAATGTACAATAGTACCATTTACATATGTTGGGTTCAAGAAGGCGGTGGCTCATGAGTCAGTCGTGTGGATGTTACTTTGGGCGGTTGTCTCGTCAGGCAACCCCTGGCACGAGGCTTGCGCCCATTAAAAGGTACTCCATGCGAGTGTCTTATTTTGGTAGCCCTGATGCTTGTCGCAAATGTGGCAAGCATACATCGTTCGTTTTGATGCTGCTCCGAGGTGGGCGGGGAGCCAGGATAACGAAATGTATATATATCACCATGGGTTTTCAACCAAAAAAACCAAACCAACAATCAACATTTAAACGGAAACTCGACACCAGCGACGATGAGGAACATACAGCAAAACTACCAAACAATTTTTCAGACAACTTTCAAAAATTTTTAGTTATAGCAGCAGTAAACAGTGAAAAACCAGTCACCAAAATTTCTCCTTTTGTCATCCAAAAAACTCTACAAGGTTGTGCCGGCCAACTTAAAAAAGTCACAAAAAAGAAAAACGGAAATTTGCTAGTTGAATGTTTTCGATTCCAACAGTCCAAAAACCTACTCTCTCTCACAACAATTTCTGACATCAACATCTCCGTCACACCTCATAGATCACTGAACTCTTGTCAAGGTGTGATTAGAGACAGAGACCGCGATTTAACTGAATTGACAGAAGACGAAATATGTGATGAACTGAAATCCCAGAATGTATCAAAAGTTAAAAGGTTTACAAAACGGTCTGAAGATAAAATTATTAAACTGAATACTTATCTCATCACTTTTGACTGTACCCGTGTGCCTGAACATATCTTCATAGGTCCCTACAGAATCAAAGTTGACACCTTCATACCTAACCCTACTCGTTGCTTCTAATGCCAGAAATTTGGGCACGGTAGGAGTTCATGCAGAGGTATTGAAAAGTGTGTCAAATGTTCTGTAGAGGTCCACTCCAATTTTGATTGTGACGGCCACGTTAAATGTGTAAATTGCGGACTAGAACATATGGCCAATTCCAGAAACTGCCAATTTTACAAAACAGAACTTGAAATTCAAAAAACGAAAGTAGAAAAGGGTTTAAGCTACCAAGAAGCTAAAAGACTGGTCTCTGCCTCTAATAACTCTACTCAAGCCACCTCATATGCTGACAAAGTTAAATCACCGAAAACCAACAGATCTTTTGCTACTCAAACTGATTACACATGGCCTGTTGAATCAGAACTCCCAGTTCTCCTTTCTCTATCCAATTCCTCGAAAGGGAAAACTTCACAATCTACAAAGTCTAATTCATCACAAACATCTAGTTCTCTATCTACAAATAATCAACCAAAACCATCAGCTAAACAAAGAACTTCCACATCTTCAGATAAGAAATCTCAAAATCCATCGTCTTCAGAGAAAAACACAAGATCCTCGTCTTCTGATAAATTAAAAAACAAACAACTTTCTAATCGCCAAACGAAGGCTGACAACAATTTTAAGTTGAACAGGTTCAGAGATTTGTGCTCAGAGTTTGACGACGAAGTCGATCAAGACTCTGACCAAATGGATACATCTCCAACTGAAAATATGGAGTCAATCTGGGGTGATCCTTTAGTTCCATCGAAGGATTTTCCTCCATCAGCGATTGACTCCCGCGCTTCGGGTGGCAGGCGCTGTAGCTCGAACGAACGATCAAAAAAGGGTGACTCCCCCATACGTCCACCTAAATAATGAACAATATTATCCAATGGAATTGTCGAGGTTTAAAAATCAATTTAATTGAGTTATCCTTACTTATCCAAACCTTCATTCCTGTTGCCTTGTGCCTACAAGAAACTCATTTAAAGGAAAACGATCAAGTAAATATTAAAGATTATTCTCTATACAGTACCCATGTTAAAAAGGATGAAAGAGCTGCTGGCGGCTCTTCTATCCTTGTTAAGAATGGTGTAATTCACAGTCAAATAAATCTAAATACTGACTTACAGGCAGTTGCAGTTCGACTTTCTCTGAGTAAAACTATAACATTATGTTCTGTTTATATTCCTCCTAATACTTCCTTAAATGTTTCTCAACTAAATTCTTTGACAGATCAATTACCTGCTCCATTTCTTCTTATGGGCGATTTTAACGCACATAATCCTATATGGGGCAGTAACTCTTTAAATGATAAAGGCAAGAGGGTTGAAGATTTTGTGAATCAGGAAGGGCTGTGCATTTTTAATGATGGATCAGACACCTACCTCCATCCAGGGAATGGTGCTTATTCCGCTATTGATCTAACACTATGTGACCCTTCGTTATTATTGGATTACTCATGGCGAGTCCATGACGATTTGTGCGGAAGTGACCACTTTCCAATTATTTTGGAGAATCTATTTCCAACGTCATAGGAGAGAGTTGCTCGCTGGAAATTTGACAAAGCCAATTGGACTTTGTTCGAACAACTCTGCCGAGATGAACTGAAAGAAGACACTTTCGACGGTATTAATAATCCAATTCTCAAATTTAGCGAAATGTTGGTATCGATAGCGGAAAGAACCATTCCTAAAACCTCGACAAATCCAAAACAACCCAGCAAACCATGGTTTGATGATGACTGTGAGGAAGCGAAGAAAAGCAGGAAAAAGTCCGAACGACGGTTCAATTTGCATCCAACCCAAGGTAATTTAAGTAATCTCCGTATATTCCGTGCGAAAGCACGTCGAACATTTAAACAAAAGAGACGAAAATCTTGGCAAAACTTCGTCTCTAAAATAAATTCCCATACACCAATGAACAAGGTTTGGAATTTTATTCAAAAAATTAAAGGAAAAAACAGGAAAACTAATCTTCACCATCTCAAAGATGGACAAACTCTTTTGACATCTCAAAACGACATCGCTCAAAAACTTGGTGAAACCTTTTCTAAAAATTCCTCTTCTCAAAATTATTCTGAGGAATTTCAACATATTAAAAACCGAACAGAAAAAACTAAAATCAACTTTCGATCAAAAAATTCTGAAGACTACAACCGCCCCTTCTCTTTGGATAAAATCAAGAACTCGCTGGCAAAAGCAGTTATCCCTATTCCAAAACCTGGGAAAGATCATTTTGAACCGTCGAATTATCGGCCAATTGCCCTCACAAGTTGCGTCTGTAAGACAATGGAACGGATGATCAACGACCGCCTTGTCTGGTTCCTTGAGACGAATGGTCTCCTGTCCAATATACAGTGCGGATTCCGGCAAGGCAGAAGCACGTTGGATCATCTTGTTCGCTTCGAATCATTTATTCGCAACGGGTTTGCTAAAGGTGAACATGTGGTGTCCGTCTTTTTCGATCTTGAAAAGGCATATGACACCACTTGGAAATATGGTATTTTAAAGGATTTAAACGATATGGGGTTGAAAGGTAGGTTACCTACATTTATCGATAACTTTTTATCTGACAGGGAGTTCAAAGTCAGGGTCAATACAACATTGTCTGATCCGTTTGAACAAGAGATGGGTGTACCCCAGGGAAGCATTCTCTCTGTTACTCTCTTTAGTATCAAAATTAACAGTCTTGCAAAAACCTTGCAAAACAATGTCGAAGGCTCTCTTTATGTTGATGACTTTTTGATTTGTTGCAGAGCTAAAAATATGAACAGCATAGAACGTCAATTGCAGTTATCACTTAATAAAATTGAAAAATGGGCAACAGAAAATGGATTTAAATTTTCCGCATCAAAAACTCTCCGCATGCATTTCTGTAATAAAAGAAAATTACATCCAGACCCTGAACTCAAACTCTACAACGTACCTATCAAAGTAGTTAAAGAAACTAAATTCCTTGGGTTACTTTTTGACAGTAAACTTACCTTTCTACCCCATATCAAAATGCTTAAAGCTAAATGCTTGAAGGCATTGGATATTTTAAAAGTTGTTTCTAGCACTGACTGGGGGGCTGATAAAAACATTTTGTTAAATTTATACCGATCACTTGTACGATCAAAACTTGATTATGGTTCCATGATATACGGATCTGCTCGCAAATCCTATATACAGATTTTAGATACTGTTCACCACCAAGGCCTACGTTTGGCCTTGGGGGCGTTCAGAACGTCTCCTGTGGAGAGTTTATATGTAGAGGCGAACGAGCCGTCTCTTTATAATCGTCGGGTAAAACTTGGTTTACAATATTTAACCAAGCTAAAAGCATATCCTTCAAATCCTGCCTACTACTGTGTTTTCAATCCTCTCTATGAGAATATATTTGAACAACATGAAAATAAAATTCCTCCGTTTGGTATCCGGATGAAACCACATATTTCGGGTTCTAACATCAACCTTGATGAAATTGCCCCCATTAATATACCTCAATCACCACCTTGGCTTGTACCCAAACCTATGTTTATTTTTGACCTAAGAAAACATAAAAAGTCCGAAACAAACCCTATTATTATTCAACAAGACTTTGCTAAAATAAAATCAAAGTTTGAATTTCATGATTCTATTTATACTGATGGGTCGAAGGACGGGGACAAAGTGGCTGCCGCTGCTGTCTATGGACAGCAAGCAGCAACTCTCCGTCTTCCATCCTCCAGTTCCATTTTTACAGCTGAAGCCAGAGCCATAATTTTTGCTTTAAAGTTTGCCAGAACATCTGAAAAACTTAAATTTCTTATTTGTTCAGATTCACTTTCGTGTTTAATGGCCATAGAAGGTCAGAAATATAAAAACCCTTTAATTGCCCATATTATTGAATTTTATAAAAGACTTGTCCAAATGGGCAAAGAAATAATTTTTCTCTGGGTACCAAGTCATATTGGTATTAAGGGAAACACAGTCGTAGATAGAATAGCGAAGGATGCTTTAGATGACCCCATAACTAATATGTCAGTGCCTTATTCTGATTTGAAACCTTTAATATACAAATATGTTTTACGTCTGCGGCAGTCCCGGTGGGATTTGCTTACAGACAATAAATTACATTCTATAGAGCCAACTGTTGGCAAGAATGTTTGTTTCTTCGGCAGAAGCCGTAGAGACCAAGTTGTTTTAACTAGATGTCGCATTGGCCACACAAGGACGACTCATTCTTTTATTTTAGAGAATGAGCCGCCTCCTGAATGTATACCTTGCCAATGTCGACACAGTATTAGACATCTTTTAATTGACTGTGTAGATAAATCCGACATTATTTGTCGGTACTACACAGTCAACAATATGAAAGATTTATTTACAAAGGTTGCTGGCAACCGTATTTTACAATATTTGAAGGACGTGGGACTATATTCGAGAATATAGTCAGACTGTATTCCTGATTATAGTCCTGAACCATAATTTTAATTTGTTATATGTTGTGACTGATTTTATTTCACTGTTTGTATGTATGTGATAGCGTTTCTGTGATATTATTCAAGTCTGTGATATTGTAAAATGTTTTGTAACGTTTTGTCTGATATTTGTTTTTTATTGTTTATACTGCCATATCTTACTTGTAAATAGTCTATTGGTTTTAGATGTTATGTTAAATTTTAACAACTTCCATTCAAATTAGTTCTCGCCTTGATATTGGCTGCAATATCGCCAGCTCGGCGTTAAAACATATTCTATCAATCAATCATTTTATGAATATGTGATAGCTTATCTGTGATATTGTTTATTTTGTTTTGAAAATATTACCTGTGATAGTGTCATTGTGATACTTGTTTTACTGTTTATTCCTGTCTTTTATTTGTAAATAGTCAATTTATTTTATACACTATTTGTTTTAATACAATCGTATTCTAATCAGTTATTGCGCCGTGGTATGGCTGCAATACTGTCCTTACGGCGTTAAACAACAATCAATCAATCAATCAATCAATGGATAAATCCGACATAATTCGTCGGTACTAAACAGTCAACAATATGAAAGATTTATTTACAGTGGTCGCTGGCGACCGTCTTTTACAATATTTGAAAGACGTAGGACTGTACTTTAGAATATAGATTATTTTACTATGTTCTTGAGTATAGTTATTAGTCATTATCTTAAACTTTGTTATTGTTAATTAACGTGGTTTTATATAAGATGATATCTTTTACTGAATATTTTATGTATATTGACTTTGTTTGATGAATAGTGTATGTGTGATATTATTTCTAAATGAAAGTTCGACTGTGATATCAGTTTTACGTTTTATTCTGCCCTCAATATTTTATTTGTAAATACATGTATTCTATTAGTTTTAGGTATTGTTCGATATTTTAATCAGTTCGAGTCAAATTAGTTCTCGCCGTGATATTGGCGTTAAACAGTAATCAATCAATCAATTGTATAAGATGGTCTTATAATGATCGTATATGTATAGAAGCACGAATAATTCATTAAGCGGGAATTTGAATGTTCGAACCCTAGGTATTTCTTATTCATATTAAAATAGAGTAGACCGATAAACTTTTACAATGGTTTTATTGATCCATGTTAATAGATTGTAATGGATATGGATAATGTTGTTTTTATTAAATATGTTTCTAGCCCTTGTTATTAATAGAAATTTCACATGCATATTCAACCTTACCTTGTTAAGAGTTTAGTTATGTTTTCCGAAGTCAGAATTGCTGTTAATCATCTTAATTTGATTAAGTTTTGCTCCCCATATGTTCCGTGTAAACCGGAAGTTACCCTCATTTAGCCATTTTAATTACCCGTAATTCAGTTGTCAATTTCGACCAATGTGCTTATTTTTAGTGTAAACACATGATAAACAACTCTTGGGTTTCTCTAGCTTTTACTCGTATTTAATTGGTAATTGTCAGTCAAGGATGTTACTTTGGGCGGTTGTCTTGCCGGGCAACCCCTGGCACAAGGCTTGCGCCCATTAAGAGGTACTCTATGCGAGTATCTTATTCTAGTATCCCTAGTGCTTGTTGCAGATGTGGCGGCGTGCGTCGTTTTGATGTATTCTGGTATCCATCATGGATGCTAGAGTGCATCAAGGCGATGTATGCATCACGCTTGTCGCAAATGTGGCAAGCATACATCGTGTTGATGCTGCTCCGAGGTGGGCGGGGAGCTAGGGTAACGAATCATATATACATCACCATGGAATTTCCAAATAAAAACCCCCCAAACAACCAATCAAAAAACAAAAGAAAATTAGAAACCAGTGATGATGAGGAACATGCAGCTAAGTTGCCAAATACTTTTTCGGACAATTTTCCAAAATTTTTAGTTATTACATCAGTAAACAATGCAAAACCTGTCACTAAAATTTCTCCTTTTGTTATCCAAAAAACATTACAAGGCAGTGCCGGCCAGCTTAAAAAAGTTACAAAAATGAGAAATGGAAATCTGTTAGTTGAATGTCTCAGATCACAACAGGCCAAAAATTTACTCTCTCTTACAACAATTTCTGATGTCCACATCTCTGTTACACCCCATAGATCACTGAATTCATGCCAGGGTGTGATTAGAGACAGAGACCGTGATTTAGCTGAGTTGACGGAAGAAGATATATGCGAAGAACTGAAATCTCAAAATGTTTCCAAAGTCAAAAGGTTTACAAAACGACATGAAGGTAATATAATTAAACTTAACACTTATCTCATCACTTTTGACCTTACCCGTGTGCCTGAACATATCTTCATAGGTCCCTACAGAATCAGAGTTGACACTTTCATACCTAACCCTACCCGTTGCTTCAAATGCCAGAAATTTGGGCACGGTAAGAGTTCATGTAGAGGTGTTGAAAAGTGTGTCAAATGTTCTGTAGAGGGCCACTCCAATTTTGATTGTGACGGCCACGTTAAATGTGTAAATTGCGGACTAGATCATATGGCCAATTCCAGAAACTGCCAATCTTACAAAACAGAGCTTGAAATTCAGAAAACTAAAGTCGAAAACGGTATAAGCTATCAGGAAGCAAAAAAAAATGGTCTCTGCCTCTAACAACTCTACTCCTGCAACATCATATGCTGACAAAGTTAAATCACCTAAAACCAATAGATCCTTTTCAACTCAAACTGATTTCACTTGGCCTGACGGAACAGAATTTCCTGTTCTCACCGTCAAACCCAAACAAGCAAGTGAAAAATCTTCTCATTCTAAAAAGTCTTCATCCAATTCTTCACAAACGTCTGACACTTCTCTTTCTTCAAATGTCAATAATCAGCAAAAACCAACTCCAAAACAAAGTTCTATATCCTCAAACAAAAAATCTCCTCAGAAACCGTCACAGAGAGCTGCACGTTCCTCATCACAAGATAAATCAAAAAACAAAAACTGTTCAAATCGCCTCTCGAAGGCTGAAAAAACTCAAAAATTCAACAAGTTTCGAGACCTCTGCTCAGAGTTTGACGATAATATCGATGAAGACTCTGAGCAGATGGATACCACTGAAATAGATTCAATCTGGGGGGATCCAATAGTAACATCTGTGGAGTCCACACGCCCAGTTACTGACTCCAGAGCTTCGGACGGACGACACAGAAGTTCCTCCCGTGAACACCCAAAGAAGAACTATTCTCCCATCCGTCCTCCAACAAAATAAATAACATAATACAATGGAATTGTCGGGGTTTAAAAATTAACTTAATAGAGCTATCGTTACTTGTACAAGCTTTCCTTCCTGTTGCCTTTTGTCTTCAGGAAACACATTTAAAGGAAAACGACAATGTAAACATTAAAAATTACTCGATTTACAGCACTCACGTTAAAAAGGATGAAAGAGCCGCTGGCGGTTCATCAATCCTGGTTAAAGATGGTATTATACATAGTCAAATAAAACTTAATACCGAATTACAAGCAGTTGCTGTCAAACTCTCCCTTCAAAAAACTATAACATTGTGTTCTGTCTATCTTCCCCCTAATACGTCCTTGGAAATAAATCAACTTAAATCTTTAACAGATCAGTTGCAAGCCCCTTTTCTCCTTATGGGTGATTTTAACGCCCACAATCCAATATGGGGCAGTAACTCCCAAAATGATAAGGGGAAAAAGGTTGAAGACTTCTTAAACCAGGAAGGCTTGTGCATTTTTAACGATGGCTCAGATACATATCTCCACCCGGGAAATGGTTCTTACTCGGCTATCGATCTAACTATTTGTGACCCTTCGTTATTACTGGATTACTCGTGGCGGGTCCACGATGATTTGTGTGGAAGTGATCACTTTCCAATTATTTTGGAAAATCTTTTTCCCTCTTCCTCTGAGAGAGTTGCTCGCTGGAAATTTGACAAAGCCAATTGGCCTTTGTTCGAGCAACTCTGTCGAGATGAACTTAAGAAAGAGACTTTTAATAATGTTATTAATCCAGTCCTTAAATTTAATGAAACGTTAGTATCGATAGCTGAGAGGTCCATTCCTAAAACCTCGACAAATCCAAAAAAACCAAGCAAACCCTGGTTCGATGAAGACTGTGAGGAAGCTAAGAAACACAGAAAAAAGGCCGAACGACGGTTCAACATGAATCCAACCTCTGACAATCTCAGTAATGTTCGTATATTCCGTGCTAAAGCACGTCGCACATTTAAACAAAAGAGGCGCAAGTCTTGGCAAAACTTCGTCTCTAAAATAAACTCTCATACACCTATGAATAAAGTCTGGAATTTCATCCAAAAAATTAATGGTAAAAACAGAAAGACCAATCTTCACCATTTAAAAGATGGCCAAACTCTTTTGACTTCAGAAAATGACATCTCGAATAAACTCGGTGAAACTTTCTCAAAACATTCTTCTTCTCTGAATTATTCCCAGGAATTCCAAAGGATTAAAAACTGAACTGAGAAAAATAAACTCAATTTTAAATCAAACAATGTAGAAGATTACAACCGCCCTTTTTGTTTGGATGAGCTGAAAATTTCTCTGTCGAAAGCCCATGACACTGCATGTGGCCCAGATGATATTCACTATAAACTTTTGAAACACCTTCCTGACACTTCTCTTAAAACACTTTTAGATCTTCTTAATAATGTATGGGAAACTGGCGACTTGCCTTCCATATGGAAACTTGCCACAGTTATCCCTATTCCAAAACCTGGGAAGGATCATTTTGAACCGTCGAATTATCGGCCAATTGCCCTCACAAGTTGCGTTTGTAAGACAATGGAACGGATGATCAACGACCGCCTTGTTTGGTTCCTTGAGGCGAATGGCCTCCTGTCCAATATACAGTGTGGATTCCGGCAGGGGAGAAGCACGTTAGATCACCTTGTTCGCTTCGAGTCTTTCATACGCAACGGGTTTGCTAAGGGTGAACACGTGGTGTCGGTCTTTTTCGACCTTGAAAAAGCATACGACACCACTTGGAAATATGGTATTTTAAAAGACCTAAATGATATGGGGTTGAAAGGTAGGTTACCTGCCTTCATTGAAAACTTTCTTTCAGACAGACAGTTTAAGGTAAAGGTTAACACGACCATGTCTGACCCTTTTGAACAAGAGATGGGTGTTCCTCAGGGAAGTATCCTCTCCGTCACTCTATTTAGTATAAAAATAAACAGTTTAGCTAAAACATTAAAACAGAATGTTGAAGGCTCCCTCTATGTAGATGACTTTTTGATATGTTATAGGGCTAAAAATATGAACAATATTGAAAGACAACTGCAGCTGTCTTTAAATAAAATTGAAAAATGGGCTATGGAAAATGGTTTTAAATTTTCCAACTCAAAAACAGTGTGTATGCATTTTTGCAATAAACGAAAACTGCATTTGGACCCCGAACTAAAAATTTATAATTCTCCGATTAAAGTCGTCAAAGAAACAAAATTTCTAGGTATTCTGTTTGACAATAAACTTACCTTTCTACCCCATATCAAAATGCTTAAAGCTAAATGCTTGAAAGCATTGGATATTTTAAAAGTTGTTTCCAGCACTGACTGGGGTGCTGATAAAAACATATTGTTAAATTTGTATCGATCGCTTGTACGATCAAAACTTGATTATGGTTCAATTATATATGGATCTGCTCGCAAATCCTACATACAAATTTTAGATACTGTTCACCACCAAGGCCTACGTTTGGCCTTGGGGGCGTTCAGAACGTCTCCTGTGGAGAGTTTGTATGTAGAGGCGAACGAGCCCTCTCTTTATAACCGTAGGATAAAACTTGGTTTACAATACTTAACCAAGCTAAAAGCATATCCTTCAAATCCTGCCTACGACTGTGTTTTCAATCCTCTCTATGAGGATATATTTGAACAACATGAAAATAAAATTCCTCCATTTGGTATTCGGATGAAACCACATATTTCTGGTTCTCACTTAAACCTTGATGAAATAGCCCCTATTAATATGCCTCAATCGCCACCTTGGCTTGTACCCAAACCTAAATTTATTTTTGACCTCAGAAAATATAAAAAGTCTGAAACAAACCCAATTATAATTCAGCAAAATTTTGCTGAAATCAAATCAAAATTTGCATTTCATGACTCAATTTATACTGATGGATCCAAGGACGGGGACAAAGTGGCTGCCGCAGCTGTCCATGGGCAGCAAGCAGCAACTCTCCGTCTTCCATCTTCCAGTTCAATATTTACTGCAGAAGCTAGAGCCATCATTCTTGCTTTGAAATTTGTCAGAACGTCTGATAAACTGAAATTCCTTATTTGCTCAGATTCTCTTTCATGTTTGTTGGCTATAGAAGGTCAGAAATATAAAAACCCTTTAATTGCCCATATTATTGAGTTCTATAAAAGAATTATCATAAACATATCGACGTCATAACAGAGAAAGCTTACCGGAGGTTAAATATTTTGCGAAAATTTAAATTCATTCTAGATAGAAAAACTCTCGAAACTGTATATTTAACTTTTATTAGGCCTCTGTTGGAATATGCCGATGTTGTCTGGGATAATGGTGTTCTTTTCTTGTCGGACAAGATAGAGAAGGTACAGGTAGAGGCTGCTAGGATCGTGACAGGGGGTACACGGCTGACATCCATTCATAATCTATACTTAGAGACCGGGTGGGAAAAATTAAAGGGTCGTCGAGAAGCTCATAGACTTACTTGTTTTTATAAAATGAAAAATTATATGACACCTTCTTATTTGTCAGACTTGGTTCCTGACTCTTTTAGTAATATACACGCTTATAACACTAGAAACCCGTCCATTATCCCTCCCGTTATGGCACGCACCGCTCTTTATACAAACTATTTTTTACCAGCAACCGTCCGTTCATGGAATATGTTACCTGAGCGTGTTAAGTCCAGTACATCACTTACATCATTTAAATCCAGTTTTAAAGATAGATGTGTTAAAAAACCAGATTATTACTATGTCGGTAAAAGGATTGGCCAAATCTTACATTCAAGACTTCGTATGCATTGTAGCGCTTTAAATCAAGATCTATTTTCGAAAAATATTGTCGATTCTCCTTCCTGTCCATGTGGGGCTATAGAAACCGCTTATCACTTCTTGTTGCATTGTCCTCGTTATAACGTTCAGCGACAGCAGTATCTTGACCCTATCATTGTCAATCCTTTAGTCACATATGATAGTCTTATTTTTGGTTCACCTGAACTTACCTTGGAACAAAACAATGAGATATTTTTGGCAGTACAATCCTTTATTTGTGCTAGTAAGCGGTTTGAGAGAAATTAAATTTATGTTCACCACTGCATTACACTTTTTTTTTTTCAACATGTGATAAACAAATCAGTGCATGAATCACGTGATATATTCTTATTTATTCTTATGAGGAACACATATTTTATTCTTCATTGTTATTATGATAATAAATTTAAAATAAATTCAGTACATCTTTAAGTAAATTTAGAGTAACTGCTACCCTTAGGGCAATTGTAATACTTGATTTTTTTGAAATTTTCATTTTTCATGGAAACGGATTAATAAAAGCTTGCAACAAGCTTGTTTCCGAATCCTTTTATTATTCATGTTATTGCTGATCATTGTGTACATTGTATTGTATGTTTATTTGCTTGAATTATAATAAAATATGTTTACATTATAAAAGACTTGTCCAAATGGGCAAAGAAATAGTTTTTATCTGGATACCAAGTCATATTGGTATCCGAGGAAACACAGTCGTAGATAGTATAGCGAAGGATGCTTTAAATGACCCAGTTACTAATATGTCAGTGCCGTATACTGATTTTAAACCTTTGATTTATAAATATGTTGTATGTCTGTGGCAGTCCCAGTGGGATCTGCTTACAGACAATAAATTGCATGCTATTCAGCCAACTGTTGGCACAAGTATTTGTTTTTTCGGCAGAAGCCGGAGAGAACAAGTGGTTTTAACTAGATGTCGCATTGGCCACACCAGGACGACTCATTCTTTTATTTTAGAGAATGAGCCGCCTCCTGAGTGTATTCCGTGCCAATGTCGACATAGTATTAAACATCTTTTAATTGACTGCGTAGATAAATCCGACATTATTAGTCGGTACTACACAGTCAACAATATGAAAGACTTGTTTACAAAAGTTGCTGGCAACCGTATTTTACAGTATTTAAAAGACGTTGGACTGTATTCGAGAATATAGTCTGACATTCTTGAATAAAGTCCAATAATTTTTAATTTGTTCATATGTTTTGAATGATGTTTATTTAATAGCGTATCTGTGATATTATTTTCCAAATTTTGTCTGTGATAGTATCTTTGATTTTGAGTGTTTGTCTTGTATTGTTTTATTGTTTTATTTTCTCCTTAAATATTATTTGTAAATAGTTCATTCGTTTTACATAGTATTCGTTTTAACATATTACTTAATTTAATTAGTTCTCGCCGTGATACCCCCGTGTGGGTCCCGGGGACACAATAGAATAGGCCCACAGCTCCTCGGCTTGGCGTAAGAGGCCCCTAAAGAGGCGACATGTTTGCCGTGTGTCGCAAACCCGTGTCGGTAATAGGGAGTGTTCCTGGATGGCCGGAAAAACGGTTCCGATCACCATCTGGGGCACAATCTTTACCTAGACGGGAGGCCGGATGGACCCGATTCGGTCAATCGGCTGGTCACATCAATTCCTTATACAACATTTTTCATGTATTTTTTTTTTCTTCTCAAACACGGAAATCGGAATTCCAAACTGCCTGATAGCGGGATTGGTGTTGGCTTATGGGTCAAACCTCAACATGTGACAAATTTCATACATTTGTATTTGGCTTTTTGTTTATTTTTCTTATTTTTTCTTATGTTTTTTATTTACCTAATTCACAATAATGTAATTAATAGTTTTAGGCAACATCGGTACATTTTGTTTAATTCTAAAATGTTTGATTATAGTTTGATAAATTATTACTTAGGAATACAACCAGCTCATGAATGGCTCGATGGTCCCGGTCTAGCCAATAACTGGTCATGTCTAGCCCTCTGCTGTTTTCTCGTGGTTGTCTGAAAAGACCCAGATGAACCCTTTATGAAACCGAGATACACTGGGTTGGGAAGGTGGTCTGCTGTTGTATCGTTTGAGGTTGATGTTTGGGTTCTGGGGTCTTGGATGATAATCACTGATGGAGGCACAGAGAAGGCGGTGGCTTATGGGACAAAGCTTCCTCGGCTTAATGAGGCCACATGTTTGCCGTGTGTGGATACCCGTAAGGATAGAGGACGGGATCCTGGTAGCTGAAACACGCTACTTTGGCCCTTACTTTATCTGAAACGGGAGGTCGGATGGGCCCGGTCGCGACCAATCGGCTGGTCACGCCAAGCCCTTGAACTGTCCCATTACCAATATGTTCAACAATGGAACCATTTACATAGGACGGTTTAAGAAGGCGGTGGCTTATGGGTCAATCGTGTAGATGATACTTCGGACGGTTGTTTCGCTAGGCAACCCCTGGCACGAAGCTTGCGTCCGTAGAGAAGGGCTCTATACGAGTATCTCATTCCTGTAGCCCTAGTGCTTGTCGCAAATGCGGCAAGCATGCATCGTTTTGATGCTGCTCCGAGGTGGGCGGGGAGCAGGGGTGACGAACCATTATGCTATCACCATGGCGAATACACAAAATCAAAATCCAAATTCAACATGTTCTAAAAGAAAGCTGACAGAAAGTGATGATGATGGTCCAAATCCAAAATTACAAAATTTAACTGCAACAACTTTTTCGAAATTATTGGTATTGACAAGTCTTGAAGAGGAGAAACCACTTACAAAAATATCCCCCTTTATATTACAGAAAACGATCCAAGGTTGCGCTGGATCAGTGAATAAAGTCACCAAGATGAAAAGTGGAAGTTTACTGGTTGAATGTTCCAGACAACAACAGTCAAAAAATCTCTTATCTCTAACATCCATTTCGGACGTCAAAATCTTCGTTACT
The DNA here is from genome assembly GCA_028015205.1 of Mytilisepta virgata. Classification (NCBI taxonomy): domain Eukaryota; kingdom Metazoa; phylum Mollusca; class Bivalvia; order Mytilida; family Mytilidae; genus Mytilisepta; species Mytilisepta virgata. Next base: position 59,556,493 of record CM051515.1, on the reverse strand, counting down.
GCGCATAGATCCTTAAATTCACGTCAAGGAATTATTCGTGACAGAGACCGCGATTTACTAGAACTCTCTGAAGCAGAAATTTGTGATGAACTGAAATCTCAACATGTCTCCAAGGTCAAAAGGTTTACAAAAAAAATAGACAACAACATCATCAAGTTAAACACTTACCTCTTAACGTTTGAGCTCTCAACATTGCCTGAATACATCTACGTTGGACCCTATAGAATTAAGGTTGACACATATGTACCAAACCCTACTCGTTGTTTCAAATGTCAGAAGTTTGGACACGGTAGGAGTTCGTGCAGGGGTACTGAAAAGTGTGTCAAATGTTCTATAGCGGGACATTCCAGTTTTGATTGTGACGGCGATGTTAAGTGCTCAAATTGTGGACTCAACCATATGGCAAACTCACGGAATTGTGACTTTTATAAAAAAGAATATGAAATTCAAAAGACAAAAGCACAGCAGGGTACTAGCTATCAAGAAGCCCCAAAATAGTCTCTGCCGCGAATAATTCATCTCAGTCTACATATGCTGACAAAGTAAAAAAATCCATAACATACAAGTCATCTGAAACACAGACTGTCTATACCTGGCCAAACAACACAAAATTTCCCATACTGTTACCTCAGTCTCAATCCACAAATTTCCAACAGTCAACATCACAAAAATCTTCGTCATCCATTTCTTCGCAGACACAAACCGTAACCACAAACTCTCTGGCTTCTAACTCTATCCCACATAAGACGTCTACTTCAACCAACAAGCCCTCATCCTCTCCACAGAAACCTAAAGACTCATCTCTGCGCAATCAAAAGACTTCAGCCTCTTCCGACCAGAAATCTTCATCACAAAAGCACTCACGACCATCATCACCTGATAAAACTAGAGTCAAACAATCTTCAAACCGCCTTTCAAAGGCACAGAAAAATCTAAGGCTTAACAAGTTCCGAGACCTTTGCTCAGATTTTGATGACGACTCTGAGCAGATGGATACGACATCAATAGATTGTTTGGATTCCATCTGGGGCGATCCACTAGTTCCAACTGTGGACGACAATCCCCCCAGCAATTCAAATGCTAAGGGTGGCAGGCAGAGAAGTTGTTCACGTGATCGAAATAAACACTTCTCCCCCATCCGTGCACCAGAAAAATGAACAGCATCATCCAATGGAATTGTCGGGGTTTAAAAATTAACTTAATTGAATTAACCTTATTAGCCCAAACTTTCCTTCCTGTTGCTTTTTGCCTTCAGGAAACTCATTTAAAGGAAAATGATAACATAAATATAAACAATTACTCTATTTACAGCACTCAAGTTGAAAAGGATGCTAGAGCTGCTGGCGGCTCTGCCATCCTTGTTAAAAACAACATTATTCACAGTCCAATAAATTTAAACACTGATTTGCAAGCAGTTGCTATTCGTCTGTCTCTATCTAAAACTATTACATTATGTTCTATTTATATTCCTCCAAATACAAACCTGGAAACTAATAAACTCAAATCTTTAACCGATCAATTACCTGTTCCATTTTTGCTTATGGGTGACTTTAACGCGCATAATCCTATTTGGGGCAGCCGTTCACAAAATGATAAAGGCAAAAAGATCGAAGATTTTTTAAATCAGGAAAGTTTGTGTGTTTTTAACGATGGATCGGACACCTACCTCCATCCAGGGAATGGTTGTTACTCGGCTATCGATCTAACTATTTGTGACCCCTCTTTGTTGATGGACTATTCATGGCGAGTCCATGATGATCTGTGCGGAAGTGACCATTTCCCAATCATTTTGGAAAACTTGTTTCCCTCGTCATCAGAGAGAGTTGCTCGCTGGAAATTTGATAAAGCCAATTGGCTTTTGTTCGAGCAACTCTGTCGAGATGAACTAAGATCAGATTTGTTTCATAATGAGAACGATCCAATTCTCAAATTTAACGAATCGTTAGTATCGATAGCTGAGAGAACCATTCCGAAAACCTCGACAAATCCAAAACAATCCAGCAAGCCCTGGTTTGATGATGATTGTGAGGAAGCGAAGAAAAATAGGAAAAAGGCCGAACGACGGTTTAACTTGCATCCAACCCAAGATAATTTAAGTAGTTTTCGTATATTCCGTGCGAAAGCACGTAGAACTTTCAAACAAAAGAGACGCAAGTCTTGGCAAAACTTCGTCTCTAAAATAAACTCCCATACACCAATGAATAAAGTTTGGAATTTCATACAAAAAAGTAACGGTAAAAACAGAAAGAACAATCCCCACCATCTTAAAGATGGCCAGACTCTTCTAACATCCGAAAAGGACATCTCCAATAAACTTGCAGACACATTTTCTAAGCACTCCTCCACTCAAAATTACACTCAGGAATTTCAACAAATCAAAAATCGCACTGAGAAAACTAAACTTAATTTTAGATCTAAAAACACAGAAGACTACAACAGCCCTTTCTCTTTAGATGAACTCAAAAATTCTCTGTCAAAGGCCCACGACACGGCATGTGGCCCTGATGATATTCATTATAAACTTCTGAAGCATCTTCCTGATACATCATTACAAACACTTTTGAATATACTAAATAACATCTGGGAAACTGGTGACTTGCCTTCTATGTGGAAGCTGGCCACAGTTGTCCCTATTCCAAAACCTGGGAAGGATCATTTTGAACCGTCGAATTATCGGCCAATTGCCCTCACAAGTTGCGTCTGTAAAACAATGGAACGGATGATCAACGACCGCCTTGTTTGGTTCCTAGAGACAAATCGTCTCCTGTCCAATATACAGTGTGGGTTCCGACAAGGCAGAAGCACGTTAGATCATCTTGTTCGCTTGAATCTTTTATACGCAACGGGTTTGCTAAAGGTGAACATGTGGTGTCGGTCTTTTTCGATCTTGAAAAAGCATACCACACCACATGGAAATATGGTATTTTAAAAGATCTAAATGATATGGGGTTGAAAGGTAGGTTACCTACCTTTATTGACAATTTCCTGTCAGACAGACAGTTTAAGGTCAAGGTAAATACTACAATGTCTGACCCTTTTGAACAAGAGATGGGTGTTCCTCAGGGAAGCATTCTCTCTGTTACTCTCTTTAGTATTAAAATAAATAGTTTGGCTAAAACACTGCAAAATAACGTTGAGGGCTCCCTTTATGTTGATGACTTTTTGATTTGTTTTAGAGCCAAAAATATGAACACTATTGAACGACAACTACAGTTGTCTCTTAATAAAATTGAAAAGTGGGCTACGGAAAATGGATTTAAATTTTCCAGCTCCAAAACGGTCTGTATGCATTTTTGCAATAAACGAAAAATGCATTTAGACCCCGAACTAAAACTTTATAATACGTCCATTAAAGTTGTGAAAGAAACCAAATTCCTCGGCCTTCTGTTCGACAGCAAACTCACCTTTCTTCCCCATATCAAAATGCTTAAAACCAAATGCTTAAAGGCATTGGATATTTTAAAAGTTGTTTCCAGCACTGACTGGGGTGCTGATAAAAATATTTTGTTAAATTTATATCGATCTCTAGTGAGATCGAAACTTGATTACGGTTCAATTATTTATGGATCTGCTAGAAAATCTTACCTCAGGGTTTTAGATACTGTTCACCACCAAGGCCTACGTTTGGCCTTGGGGGCATTCAGAACGTCTCCTGTGGAGAGTTTATATGTAGAGGCGAACGAGCCGTCTCTTTTTAACCGTAGAATTAAACTTGGTTTACAGTATTTGACCAAGTTAAAAGCATATCCTTCAAATCCTGCCTACGACTGTGCTTTTAATCCTCTCTATGGGGATATTTTTGAAAAACATGAAAATAAAATACCTCCTTTTGGCATACGTATGAAACCGCACATTTCTGCCTCTGGCATCAATCTTGATGATATAGCTTCTATAGATTTTCCTAAATCTCCCCCGTGGCTACTACCAAAACCTAAATTTATTTTTGACCTTCGGAAACATAAAAAATCGGACACAAACCATCTTGAAATTCAACAACACTTTGCTGAAATAAAATCAAATTTTGAACAGTTTGAAACTATCTATACTGATGGATCAAAGGACGGGGACAAAGTAGCTTCTGCTGCTGTTCATGGGCAGCAAACAGCCACTCTCCGTCTACCATCCTCCAGTTCAATTTTTACAGCGGAAGCCAGAGCTATTATACTTGCTCTGAAGTTCATTAGATCCTCAGATAACAAGAAGTTTTTAATTTGTTCAGATTCTCTTTCATGTTTACAAAGTATTGAATCCAAAAAATATAAAAATCCTATAATATCACATATAATTGAATTTTACAAAAGACTTGCATTGTCTGGTAAAGATATAATATTCTTCTGGATACCAAGTCACATTGGTATCCGAGGAAACTCAGTCGTAGACCAGGAAGCGAAGATTGCTTTGAATAATCCAATTTGTAACGTGTCAGTGCCATACACAGATTTTAAACCTTTAATTTTTAATTACGTTTTACGTCTGTGGCAATCCCAGTGGGATGAGCTAACGGACAACAAATTACATGAAATCGAGCCTATTGTTGGGAAACATTTTATGTACTCTGTAGGCAAAAGCCGAAGAGACCAAGTTGTTTTAACCAGATGTCGCATTGGCCACACCAGGACGACCCATTCTTTTATTTTGGAGAATGAGCCGCCCCCAGAGTGTATCCCGTGCCAATGCCGACACAATGTCAAACACCTTTTAATAGACTGTGTAGATAAATCCGACATTATTCGTCGGTACTACACAGTCGATAATATTAAAGAATTGTTTACCAAGGTCGCTGGCGACCGTCTTTTACAATATTTAAAGGATGTTGGACTATATTCTAGAATATAGTCCAAACCAAATGTTTAATAGTTTTTTTTGTTTTTTAATTCATCTGTTTATCTGTGATAGTTTATTAATTTGATTATTTAATACTTGATATTCTTAAACTGTTTAAAACTGTTTTAATAACCGAAATCGTGGTACTAATCTATCTATGCTATTTAAAAGTTTTTATTGTTAAGCAATCTTTTTAATATGCTTTTCTACTTGTGAATATATATTTTGTTTTATTATACTTCATTTTAGTTCGATTATTTTAATGATAATGAATGTGATTCCGCCACGATATGACCTCTTTGCGTCGACGTGGCGTTAAACCATAATCAATCAATCAATCAATCTCGCCGTGATATGGCTTCAATGTCGCCCACACGGCGTAAAACAATAATCAATCAATCAATCAAGAAATAAATTTTATGAGAGATGTGATCCTAGACTACCCAATTATTCTCATAGTTTACAGGGAGAGAGAAATTATGATCATTTAATGTCAGATACATTCAAAAGTAATCTGAATCATTTTGGAATTCCTACCAATTATTCTAGAGTTTCTCAAACTCAACCACTTCATTACATGACACAAAATAGACCTGTAGGAATTATGAGTCAAATTACAAACCCTGTACCGAATCCAGCTCCTATCTATAGCATGCCTATGGTTCCTTCGCAAATTACAAATCCAACTTCAAATTTAGTTCCTCCTCATAGGACGTCTATGGTACCACCTCAACGTTTAAACCATGTGTCAAATTTGGCTCATGTAAACCCCATGTTAAACAATGTGTCAATGGGCCATCCTCGACATGCCAATCCTTCCTCAAATTTTGCTACTTACAATATGGCTAATGTACAACCTCCACATGTTAACCCTATGTTTAACAATTTGTCTATGGTTCACCCTCAACATGAAAATTATTTGGCAAATGTAGTACCTCATCAAATGGTACCTCCTCTTCAAATGCAAATCCCTGGTCCATTTCAAAATCCATTAAGTACCAGGAGAAAACAAAAAGAGCCTGATAAGTTTGATGGTAAGACTAGCGACTGGGTAGATTATATAATTCAGTTTGAAAAAGTAGCTCAATGGAACGGTTGGGATGAGTTTGAAAGTGCTCAACAACTTATTATGAGTCTACGGGGAATAACCCAACGAACAGTCAGTGAACTTAGTCCCTACCAAATAAATGATTATCATTTTATTAAACGAATTTTAGGGCAAAGGTTTAACCCACTAGAAAGGGAAACTGCACATAAATTTGAATTCAAAAATAGAAAGAAACAGAAATCAGAATCTGTTTCAGATTATGGTCATGCGTTACGTCGTCTCGCTTCACAAGCCTACCCTCATTTAGACCTTACATCTATAGAGTCTTTAGTGGTAGACCAGTTTGTTGAAGGAGTTGGGAATCATGACGTGAAACGTTATGTACAACTGTGGCACAAACCAAAAACTCTTGACCAAGCTATATCGTTTGCTATAGAATATGAAGCATTTGAGGGTCCCCTGGAACAAATAAAAAAACCTCATTTTTCAGATGAAATTACATATCATACATATATGGTTGATCAAGTTAAAAATAAAGAATTAAATAGTGATCTTGAGGAACAAATCAAGAAACTTGTACTACAAGAAATAAAAAAAGAAAATATAAATTTTCCTGATAAGGCTGAAACTAAAAAATCAGATAACAGTCTTTCACCTGAAATTGAAAATAAAACTTTTAGGAAAAGAAGTGACATTATCTGTGATTATTGTAACAGAAAAGGTCATATTAGGTCTAGGTGTTTAAAACAGAAAAATGATGAACTGGAAAAGCTTAAAGAGGAGTTAGCTTTGACTAAGATTTCGGGGGAATAGAAAAGGCTGGTGTGGAGGCCTACACATCAGCCAATTCTAGAAATTTAAGGCCTGAAATAATTAAAAATTCAGATACCTTCATTGAGAGGCCTGAAACAAAAAGTATTATTATTGATGAAACACCCTTTTCCAGCTTTCATCTTCCTGTTGAGATAAATAAAGTTAAATTTGACATGTTAATTGATACAGGATCACCAGTTAGTTTGTTATCTGAAGATCAATGCAGAAAATTAGGAGTAGGGCCATCAGAATTGTCAAGAGTTGCTTCAACTCTATCTACAGCTGATGGAAATAAAATGTTAGTAAAGGGACAAATTAAATGTAAAATGAAAATAGGAAATAAATGGTATGAACAAAACATAATTGTTACTCAGTTAGAAAAACTGAAGGGTATTTTAGGGATGGATTTTCTTCAGAAAAATGATTGTGATTTGAAGTTATCTGAAGCTGAGATGTTTATAGGAGATCAAGTTATTAAACTTAATAAACTTGTTAGTAAGACCTGTGCTAGAGTAAAATTGGAGGAAACTAGAGTTATCCCCCCTCAAACAGAAATTGTATTAAAAGGAAAGTTATATGGGGAGATTAATTCTGTGAAAGATGTGGGTATACTTGACCCTGATGACAAATTGCAGAAAAAAGGGTTACTTTTTGCCAATTCAATTACTGATATGTCTGAAAAACAAGTTTTTATCTCAGTTTTGAATATGAACAATAAATCTGTCAAGTTAAAGAAAAATTTAACTGTAGGTGCTGTAGAGAAAGTTGAAATTTTAGATACCAATGCTTGTTCATTAGATCAAGAAATCTCTAATACTTTACCAGAACATTTATGTGGTTTACTTGAAAGTTCTTCTACTGAATTGACTGAAGAGAATAAAAAGGAAATATTTAAACTGTTGTTTGAATTTCAAGACATATTTGTTGGGCCAGATGATATCTTAGGCCAAACGGGAATTGTTAAACACAAAATTAATACAGGGACTGCAAAACCTATAAAGGTACCCCCTAGACGTATCTCCCCTGCTCAAAAAGAAATTATTGAAAAAGAATTGGATGTTATGTTAAAAAAGGGAATAGTAGAACCTAGTTCAAGTCCTTGGGCAAGCCCAATTTGTTTAGTAAAGAAAAAAGATGGATCTATCCGTTTTTGTATTGATTTCAGAAAACTTAATTCTGTCACTGAACTTGATGCTTATCCCCTTCCCAAAATAGATGATTGTCTTGATTCACTTTCTGGTGGAAAATGGTTTTCAACCGTCGACTGCCATAGCGGATACTGGCAGGTCTTGTGCGATGAATCTGATAAAATTATAACTGCCTTTAGTACTCACAAGGGCCTTTATCAATTTCGTGTGATGCCAATGGGATTAAATTCTGCTGCACAAACATTTCAAAGGTTAATCGAAACAATTTTGGGAAAATTACAGTGGAAACGCTGTCTCGGTTATTTAGACGATATAATAATCTTTGGTAAAACATTTGAACAAGCATTGGAAAATCATAGAAAAGTATTTCAATGTTTAAAATCAGCAAATCTGAAATTAAAACCTTCAAAGTGTTTTCTTTTCCGTAAAGAAGTCAGCTTTCTTGGCCACTTGGTTTCTGACAAAGGTATACAATGTGATCCTGAAAAGATAAAAAGTGTTAAACATTGGCCACAACCTACAAATGTTTCTGAAATAAAACGTTTCTTAGGTTTTGCCGGCTATTATAGAAAATTTATTTCAAATTTTTCAATGACTGCAAATCCATTAATAAAATTAACCAGGAAAAATCAGCCTTTTAATTGGTCTGATAAATGTATGAACTCTTTTGGAAAATTGAAAGAATTACTTATTTCTGCCCCAATACTTTCATTTCCCACTGATGATGAAATGTTTGTACTTGATACAGATGCAACTTTAAATGGAATAGGTGCTGTACTGTCCCAAATTCAACAAGGGGAAGAGAAAGTTATTTCTTATGCAAGTAAAACTTTAAGCAAAAGCCAAAGAAACGTGAATTACTGGCAGTGGTGACATTTGTCAGACAATTCAGGCATTATCTTTGGGGGAAGAAATATTTGATTCGCACTGACCATGCATCTCTCACTTGGCTTAGGAATTTCAAGGAACCTGAAGGCATGACCGCCCGATGGATAAGCATTTTAGTTAATTTTAATTTTGATATTCAATTTCGAAAAGGTAGTTTACATACCAACACCTTGTCGAAGGTCAGCGGATGGTTTATCTCGTATACCTTCTCGAAAATGTAAAAGACAAGAATGTAATGAGTGCTACCCATTACCCAAGGCACCCCCCATCCAAAGTCAGACTCAGGAAACTATACTATTGAATACAATAGTAAGCACTCTTACAGAAGATACCCCAGGTGGAGATATTGACCCAAATTGGTTAGATTTTTGGAGCAAACATGAGATAAGCAAAATGCAAGAAGATGACCCTGCAATAGGTCATATACTTAGGCTCAAATTAAATCAATTGATTGATTGATTAATTGTTGTTTAACGCCGTGCTGGCGATATTGCAGCCAATATCACGGCGAGAACTAATTAGACTCGGACTGATTAAAATGTCAAACAATACCTAAAATCAATAGAATATTTACAAATAAAATAATGAGGGCATAATAAACAGTAAAACTGATATCACAGTCGAACTTTCATTTAGAAATAATATCACAGATACACTAATAATATCACAGATACACTATTCATCAAACAATGTCAATATACATAAAACATTCAGTAAAAGATATCATCTTATATAAAAACACGTCAATTAACAGTAACAAAGTTTAAGATAATGACCAATGACTATACTCAAGAACATAGTATAATAATCTATATTCTGGAGTACAGTCCTACGTCTTTCAAATATTGTAAAAGACGGTCGCCAGCGACCACTGTAAATAAATCTTTCATATTGTTGACTGTGTAGTACCGACGAATTATGTCGGATTTATCCACACAGTCTATTAAAAGGTGTTTCACAGTGTGTCGACATTGGCACGGGATACACTCAGGGGGCGGCTCATTCTCTAAAATAAAAGAATGAGTCGTCCTGATGTGGCCAATGCGACATCTAGTTAAAACCACTTGTTCTCTTCGGCTTCTGCCGAAGGAAAAACCATTTTTGCCAACAGTTGGCTCAATGGCATGTAATTTATTTTCTGTGAGCAGATCCCACTGGGACTGCCACAGACGTAAAACATATTTATAGATCACAAGTTTAAAATCCGTATAAGGCACTGACATATTAGTAATTGGGTCATCTAAAGCATCCTTCGCAATACTATCTACGACTGTGTTTCCTCGGATACCAATATGACTTGGTATCTAGATAAAAACTATTTCTTTGCCCATTTGTACAAGTCTTTTATAGAATTCAATAATATGGGCAATTAAAGGGTTTTTATATTTCTGACCTTCTATAGCCAATAAACATGAAAGAGAATCTGAGCATATAAGGAATTTCAGTTTATCAGACGTTCTGACAAATTTCAAAGCAAGGATGATGGCTCTAGCTTCTGCAGTAAATATTGAACTGGAAAATGGAAGACGGAGAGTTGCTGCCTGCTGCCCATGGACTGCTGCGGCAGCCACTTTGTCCCCGTCCTTGGATCCATCAGTATAAATTGAGTCATGTAATGCAAATTTTGATTTTATTTCAGCAAAATGTTGCTGAATTATAATTGGGTTTGTTTCAGACCTTTTATGTTTTCTGAGGTCAAAAATAAATTTAGGTTTGGGTACAAGCCAAGGTGGCGATTGAGGTATATTAATAGGGGCTATTTCATCAAGGTTCAAGTTAGAACCAGAAATATGTGGTTTCATTCGAATACCAAATGGAGGAATGTTATTTTCATGTTGTTCAAATATATCCTCATAGAGAGGATTGAAAACACAGTCGTAGGCAGGATTTGAAGGATATGCTTTTAGCTTGGTTAAATATTGCAAACCAAGTTTTATCCTACGGTTATAAAGAGACGGCTCGTTCGCCTCTACATATAAACTCTCCACAGGAGAAGTTCTGAACGCTCCCAAGGCCAAACGTAGGCCTTGGTGGTGAACAGTGTCTAAAATTTGTATGTAGGATTTGCGAGCAGATCCATACACAATGGAACCATAATCAAGCTTTGATCTAACTAAAGATCGATATAAATTTAATAAAATAGTTTTTTATCAGCACCCCAGTCAGTGCTGGAAACAACTTTTAAAATATCCAATGCTTTCAGGCATTTAGCTTTAAGCATTTTGATATGGGGTAGAAAGGTAAGTTTACTGTCAAACAGGAGTCCAAGGAATTTGGTTTCTTTGACTACTTTAATTGGAGAATTATAAAGTGTCAGTTCGGGGTCTAAATGCAATTTCCGTTTATTACAAAAATGCATACATACGGTTTTAGAGTTGGAGAATTTAAAACCGTTTTCCATAGCCCATTTTTCAATTTTATTTAAAGACAATTGTAATTGTCTTTCAATATTGTTCATATTTTTAGCTCTATAACATATTAAAAAATCATCAACATAAAGAGAGCCTTCAACATTCTTTTGTAGGGTTTTGGCCAAACTATTTATTTTAATGCTAAATAAAGTAACAGAGAGGATGCTTCCCTGGGGAACACCCATCTCCTGTTCAAATAGGTCAGACATAGTTGTATTAACCTTAACCTTGAACTGCCTGTCTGACAAAAAATTGTCAATAAAGGTAGGTAGTCTACCTTTCAACCCCATATCGTTCAAGTCTTTTAAAATACCATATTTCCAGGTGGTGTCGTATGCTTTTTCTAGGTCGAAAAAGACCGACACCACGTGTTCACCCTTAGCAAACCCGTTGCGTATGAAAGACTCAAAGCGAACAAGATGATCTAACGTGCTTCTGCCCTGCCGGAACCCACACTGTATATTGGACAGGAGACCATTGGTCTCAAGGAACCAGACAAGGCGGTCGTTGATCATCCGTTCCATAGTCTTGCATACGCAACTTGTGAGGGCAATTGGCCGATAATTCGACGATTCAAAATGATCCTTCCCAGGTTTTGGAATAGGGACAACTGTGGCCAGCTTCCACAAAGAGGGCAAGTCACCAGTTTCCCAAATGTTATTAAGTATATCCAAAAGAGTCTGTAATGATGTATCAGGAAGATGTTTAAGAAGTTTATAATGTATGTCATCAGGGCCACAAGCTGTATCATGAGCTTTTGTCAAAGAATTGTTTAGTTCATCCATAGAGAAAGGGCGGTTGTAGTCTTCTGAATTGTTCGATCGAAAGTTAAGTTTTGTTTTTTCTGTTCGGTTTTTAATACGTTGAAATTCCTGAGAGTAATTTGTAGAAGAAGAATTTTTCGAAAAAGTTTCTCCAAGTTTTTGGGAGATTTCATTTTCTGACGTTAAAAGAGTCTGACCATCTTTCAGATGGTGAAGATTGGCTTTCTTGTTTTTTCCGTTAATTTTTTGTATAAAATTCCAAACTTTGTTCATAGGAGTATGAGAGTTTATTTTTGAGAAAAATTTTGCCAAGACTTTCGTCTCTTTAGTTTAAATGTGCGACGTGCTTTCGCACGGAATATTCGGAAATTACTTAAATTATCCTGGGTTGGATGTAAATTGAATCGTCGTTCGGCCTTCTTCCTGTTTTTCTTCACTTCCTCACAATCATCGTCAAACCATGGTTTGCTGGGTTGTTTTGGATTTGTCGAGGTTTTAGGAATGGTTCTCTCGGCTATAGATACCAACCTTTCGTTGAATTTAAGGACTGGATCACTAACATTATCGAAATCACCTATTGTAAGTTCATCTCGAGAGAGTTGCTCGAACAAAGGCCAGTTGGCTTTTTCAAATTTCCAGCGAGCAACTCTCTCGGATGAAGTAGGAAACATATCTTCAAGTATAATTGGAAAGTGGTCACTTCCACATAAATCATCATGAACGCGCCATGAGTAGTCCAGTAATAACGAAGGGTCACAGATTGTTAAATCAATAGCCGAGTAACAACCATTCCCCGGATGAAGGTAAGTATCAGAACCATCGTTGAATACACACAATCCTTCCTGATTTAGTAAATCTTCCATTTTCTTGCCTTTATCATTTTGCAAATGGCTACCCCAAATGGGGTTGTGAGCATTAAAATCTCCCAACAGGAGAAAAGGAGTTGGCAACTGACTGATTAAAGATCTGAGTTCTTGAGAATCGAAAGCAGAATTTGGAGGAATGTATATTGAACATATGGTAACAGTTTTTCCAAGAGAAGCTCGGACAGCGATGGCTTGCAGATTTGTTGTTAGATTAACTTGACTGTGAATGATGTTATTTCTAACAAGGATCGAAGAGCCGCCTGCAGCTCTTTCGTCCTTTCCAACATAAGTACTGTATAGAGTATAGTTTTTAACATTTATAGAATCGTTTTCTTTTAAGTGAGTTTCCTGAAGACAAAAGGCAACAGGAAGGAATGTTTGTACTAACAACGATAGCTCAATAAGGTTAGTTTTTAAGCCCCGACAATTCCATTGAATGATATTACTCATTTTCTGGGCGGACGAATAGGAGAAAATTTGGAACTATGCCCCGCGTGTGGGGAAGAGCTCCTATTCCTCCGCACAGAGATGTCTGAAATGGGGTCACCCCAGACTGATTCAGAATAATCATCCATTACGCTGTCATCGTCGGCATATGCTGATGACAGCGTCTGAAATTTTACCAAGTGCTTTTCAGCTTTTTTCAAACGGCCAGTGTTCTGTTTAAATTTTTCCACTGAAGACGAACGCTTATTCTTCTGTTGTGATGATGAAGATTGCTTGTTGTAATTTTGCGTTGAAGACTGTGTATTGGAGGACTTTTGAGGTGAGGACTGTTTATTAAAGGACTTTTGAGGTGAGGACTGTTTATTGGAGGACTTTTGTGGTGAAGACTGTTTATTGGCAGAAGTTGAGGACTTTTGTGTTGAGGATTGAGATTTTGTATTCGAAGCATTTGTAGATTTGTTTGATGTTTGGAGTTTTCTCCCTAGATCTTCGTGCATTTTTTTGTCAACATCAGAGTTGATGTAGATGTCAGCCATCTCGAAATGGTTAAATGATAGAGATGAAGCTGCTGTTTGTGAAGATGTAGAGGACTGCAATGAAGTGTTGGAATTTGGTTTGGATGGAGTAAATTCAGAAACGAGTATTGGCAGTTCTTTTCCGTGTGGCCACGTAAATACTGTTTGAACACTGAGTGATCTGGAGGTTGGAGGGCCTTTAACTTTTTCAGCGTCAGAAGTGTTTGGAGTTGTATTATCCGAGACAGAGAACATTCTGCGAGCCTCTTGGTAGCTCACATTTTTATCTACTTTCAGTTTTAGAATATCAAGTTCCTTTTTATAAACATCACACATTCTGGAATTAGCCATATGATTTCCGCCACAGTTTGTACATTTTATTTCCCCTTCACATTCAAAACTGGAATGTCCCTCAGCAGAACACTTGACGCACCTCTCCGTTCCTCTACAAGAACTCTTCCCGTGTCCAAACTTTTGACATTTGAAACACCGGGTCGGGTTAGGAACGAAAGGGTCAACACGTATCCTATAAGGTCCAATGTAGATGTGATCTGGGATTTTTGGAAGTTCAAATGTTAAAAGGTAGGTATTCAGTTTAATAATTTTGTCTTCAGATCTTTTAGTGAAACGTTTTACTTTTGTTATATGTTGATAGTTCTGTTCGTCACAGATTTCGTCCTCTGACATTTCGATCAAATCATGGTCTCTGTCTCGGATGATACCTTGACAGTAGTTTAATGTCCTATGTGGAGTTGCAGAGACAGCAAGATCCATAATTGTCGTCATAGATAAAAGATTTTTGGATTGCTGCTGTCTCGTACATTCAACAAGCAGACCTCCACTTTTCATTTTTGTAACTTTCTTCACAGTACCGGCAACTGACTGGATTTTTTTCTGTATGATAAAAGGAGAAAGTTTTGTTAAAGGTTTCTCTTTGTTTACACTACTTAGGACTATAAATCTAGGAAAAATATCAGAATTTGTATTTAAAATTTTAGTTGGAATGTCTTCATCATCACTTGAAACAGGTAATTTTCTTTTATTTATTGAAGTTGTTGGTTTTGTTGTTTTAGTTTGAATCTCCATGGTAATTGTATAACGTTTCGCTGCCCTTGCTCCCCGCCCACCTCGGAGCAGCACCAAAACGATGTATGCCTGCCACATATGTGACAGACACTAGGGCTACAAGGACAGGATACTCGAATAGAGTACTTTTCAACAGGCGCATGCCTCGTGCCAGGGGTTACCTGGCGATTCAACCGCCTAAAGTTTCATGAACCCAACCTATATAAATGGTACTATTGTTATACGTTTTGGAAACAAGTCACGTTCAAGGGCTTGGCGTGACCAGCCGATTGATCAGGACCGGGCCCATCCGACCGCCCGTTTCAGATAAAGTAAGGGCCAAAGTGGTGTGTTTCAACCACCAGGATCCCGTCCTCTATCCTTACGGGTATCCACACACGGCAAACATGTGGCCTCATTAAGCCGAGGAAGCCTTGCCCCATGAGCCACCGCCTTCTCTGTGCCTCCGTCAGTGTTGTCATCCAACACCCCAGAACCCAAACATCAACCTACATCGGTACATGCAAACCACCCATTCCATCCCATTGTACCTCGGTGTCATTTAGGGCTCCTTTGGGTCTCTTCAGACAAACACGAGAAAACACAGAGGGCAAGACATGACCATTAAATGGCTGGACCGGGACCATCGAGCCATTTTTGGAACCGGGTGAACAAATAATTAAATTTTGCCAAAATGAAAGTCCAAATAAATATGTTACAACAATAATTGAAGGGGAAAAACATCGTGAATAATATTTTAATGAAAGAAACGGTTAATACTATGCTTTGGAATTAAATATTCAGAAATAATAAATAAAAAACAACAACAATAACAAAATGCAAAGCCAAAACTGAAAAGCAAAAAAATTAAACCTGCGACCCATAAGCCAACACCAATCCCATGTATCAGCAATTTAGAATTTAGCCATTTCAGTTTAGAAAGAGAAAAAATAAATAAATAAATAATTGTAAGGAGATTGGTGTGACCAGCCGATTGACCGAATCGGGCCAATCCGGCCTCCCGTCTAGGTAAAGATTGTGCCCCAGATGGTGATCAGAACCGTTTTTCCGGCCATCCAGGAACACTCCCTATTACCGACACGGGTAAGCGACACACGGCAAACATGTCGCCTCTTTAGGGGCCTCTTACGCCAAGCCGAGGAGCTGTGGGCCTATTCTATTGTGTCCCCGGGACCCACACGGGGGCAAATTAAATCAAGACGATAAACCTAATAGAACTGAGATTATTGGTTTACATCCTGAAGCTAGAATCCTTTGTGGCATGTGGGAAGTTTTAGAAATAAAGGATAATATTTTATATAAAAAAATCTTTAAAGAGGATGATACAATTTCTTTTCAATTGATAGCCCCTAAAGAGATAAGAGAAATAATTTTTCATCAGTTACATCGAAACAGAATTGCAGGTCATTTTGGGAAGGACAAAACATTATGTACCATTAGGAATAGGTTTTATTGGCCTGGGATAACAGAAAATATAAAACAGTGGTGTACTGAATGTGATTTATGTGCCCGTTGCAAACCTGGCCCAGGGTTAGGTAGATCTCCACTTAAACAATCCCAGAGTTGTGCCCCTTTGGATAGAATAGGTATTGATATTGTGGGTCCCTTACCAATTACTGAAAAGGGTAATGAATATATCATTGTGTTAGCCGATTACTATTCCAAATGGAAAGAGGCTTATCCAGTTCCCAATCATACTGCAATTACGGTGGCTGACAAAATATTGACAGAATTTATTTGTAGGTTTGGATGTCCCTTACAAATCCATACGGATCAAGGGCGAGAATTTGATTCAAATCTTTTTAAAATTATATGTCAAAAATTAGGTGTTAAGAAAACTCATTCAACTCCTTATCGTCCACAAAGTTCTGGTTTAGTAGAACGTTACAATCGTACACTCAAACAGATGCTGTGCATGTTTGTCAATTCTCATAGAAATGATTGGGATGAACACATACCGTATGTGATGTTAGCTTATAGGAGTACTGTACATGCATCTATAAAGTGCACCCCAAACAGTTTAATGCTGGGTCACGAAGTACGTTGTCCAATAGATTTAATGTTTGGATTACCTATTACTGAAACTGATTTTTGTCCCATTGAATACATAGAGTGGGTGAAAACTGCTATGAGAGAAGCTTTTCTTTTCGTTAATGAATATTCTGGACAAGCTGCAAAGCGTCAAAAGTATTACTATGACCGTGGTCTAAAAGTCAGATCCTATGAGCCATTTTCTTGGGTCTGGAGGTGGTATCCTCCCAAAATTAACCAATCATTAGGCTTAGGTTGGACAGGACCATATCTAGTAATAGGAAAAATTACTGATCTTACATACAAAATACAAAAAGATGCAAATACTTCATCGATAGTTGTTCACGTGGATCATTTAAAGCCTTATACCGGCAGAAATCCACCAGTAAATTGGTTATTAGATTTAGAAACTACATCTTTTTCACAAATTATACAAACAGATGATGACTCAGTTTTTCAAACTATAGAACCAACTATAACCAGTACACCTAAACAAATACGTACACGTACCGGTAGAATTATAAAACCGAGAGATATTTTTTCACCGTAATTATTTGAACACTTTTACAATTTACTCTTATCTTAATTGACTGGGAGTGTCAGTTTTCTTGTCGAAGGTCAGTGGTTCTCTCTGGTATCTTCCAACAATAAATAGCAGCCGCGAAATAGCCAAGTGTGCTGAAAGTGGCATTAAACTACAAAATATTAAAGACTATATACACATGATATCTATATTTGATTGTTGATGTTTTACTATTTTTATATTTCATACTAATATTTCCCTTTTGTATAGTTTCAGTATGGAGGATATGGAGGGTTTTGATATCTTGGACATCTATCCTGACGAACAGGAAATTAAAGATTTCCAACTTGAAGTAGTCAGGCCAGATCAACCCATTTTCAATCCAACGGGCATGTATTGCCCTGTGATGGGATGCCCACCAGTGGTTAGATTTCTCCATCTGAGGGACTTAGTAACTCATTGGAAAGAGAATCATGTAAAAAAACGACTGCTGTATACCTGTCGTATATGTAGGAAAAAGTTTAGTGTCAAACATAGATGTAGGAGTCACATTAAGTCGAAACATAAGGATTTTAATGAGAAGAGAGATGTGCTGCCCGTATTTGTCGACAACCCTAATTATAGAAGTCCAGGAGACGCTATCCTACCTAGGAAGGGAACTCCGGAAGAAAGACAGAATTTTCAGGATGATCAGAGACATGAACAATCTGTCCCTTCTTTAAATGCAAGAATTTTGGTTGAAAGGGAGGAGGCAAAACAATTATATAGGGAACTTTATTGTAGTGATTCACCATGACATTAAAATTATTTGTTTTTATATTTAAAGTTTATTTTTCTAAATAATATGATATTAATATTTTATTGAACATGTTGAATTTGTTGAATTTAAATTGATTTTACATATGTTGGTAATGAAATTCGAATGACTTTTCATTTGTTGATAATATTATTTAAATGCTTTTTATATATCTGTTCTTGGTGAAAATTTTCCAATGATGAGTTTAAATTAGCCCATTATTTTTTTATTGCTGTCTTCATCTGGTGATCAATTTTATTATAAAATTGATCTTAAGGGGGGAGGAATGTAATGGATATGGATAATGTTGTTTTTATTAAATATGTTTCTAGCCCTTGTTATTAATAGAAATTTCACATGCATATTCAACCTTACCTTGTTAAGAGTTTAGTTATGTTTTCCGAAGTCAGAATTGCTGTTAATCATCTTAATCATCTTAATTTGATTAAGTTTTGCTCCCCATGTGTTCCGTGTAAACCGGAAGTTACCCTCATTTAGCCATTTTAATTACCCGTAATTCAGTTGTCAATTTCGACCAATGTGCTTATTTTTAGTGTAAACACATGATAAACAACTCTTGGGTTTCTCTAGCTTTTACTCGTATTTAATTGGTAATTGTCAGTCAAGGACACCTTCTTTTGTTCTTTTTGGTATAAATACCCATGAAATTCTATGCTTCGTTAGTTGCTGTTGGGCCGGTCTGCTTCAGACCACCTTCCCAATTCTACAGAATACCAGCGAGGCATCCATCGTCATTTTCCAGCACGTTTATGTACCGTCCTAGTTGTTGACCTGACATCCAGTTTAAGGTAAATTGATTAGTTAATACGTTTCCCAAATTTACGGGACTTTCTCAAAGGTTATTTCTGTACTTTTTTTCCAAATAACACAACGCGAAATGGCAACTTATTTATATTTTTGTTCTCTAGTGTAGGATTTTTCCGATGGAATCTATTTGGCACTATGTCAATTTGTTTTAGTTCCATTGGTAGTTTTTTTTTTACTGAGAACAGATTCTTGTGGGATGTATATTTTTGGATTGTTATTTTGCTAAGAGTATATATATATATATAGATATTTTTGCAAACTTTACAATGATATTGTAAATAAATTATTGATTATACAGATTTTCTTATTTGATTCAAGCCAAAGTTGGATTAAAACAATTACTGGCCAAATGTATTCTGAATGATTGAACTTAGGGGCGAAGTGCTAACTGCTACACGTCCCAGGAGAAGGTATTCAAAAACCCCTCCTGTTACAAGATTGTCACATTCCATAATTGATTTACATGTACATGCATGTTACACATATACAGTAAACGTATATGCATTTATCATTTTTAAAAGGCTTTTAAAATCAAAATTAATTAAAAGTTATTTTTTATTTATTTTTTCTTCTTTTAGTTACAGGTATTTTTTTAAAATTAAATTGCATACTTTGTTAAATCATTTAAACTTTCATTATTTGTCATTACTGACTTGTGATGGTCACACGATCGTCGTAACTATGATTGTCTTAGGATACCTTTGTTTTACATCATACGATAGGTTGTAAGATCATAATAACTTAGTCGCAAGTAATGTCATAAGATATGTCTTACGATCAATCTGACGATACTTTCGAAAACCTGGTCCAAGGTTGTTAAAAGGTGGAATCATTTCTTTTACAATTTTTAACTGAACAGCATCAAACTTTTAGAAATTTTATTTAGGAAAATGATAGTTTTACTTTTGAAAGAAGCTACATATACTCTAAGGCAAACCAGTTTATTGCTTCTAGCTAATTGCCATGGTCGTGGACAACTCCCAATTTACATGTAATAGGAAGGTAAAATATGTAAATAAAATTATGTTCTCGTCAGTAGGCGGACCCTTTCCTTAATTTTCAGGAAAATCATTTTTTTAATAAAAAATGCTTAAAATAAGCCGGAAAATTACGAAATTAATATATAAAGCGAACTAATTGGTGTATACTTGTAATCACCATCAAATAAATCACAAATTTTCACTTATTTTGGGTATCATAGTTTGTAAGTGATACATAAATACAAATTGAAAAAAAAATCTTTTCATTTTCTGTAATATTTTGGGTACAAAGCTGAAAGTTTCAAACTGGCAATCAAGATTAAGAAATTACAGAAGTATACATGTAATTTAAAAATATATTAAAACATGATCTGTATCTACTGCAAAAACATAATCGGTATATTTGATGTTATCTTTTGTAAACAAAGTATTCCTGTCCATTTCTGATCTGAAGAGATTACCTCCTGCCAGTAAATCTGAAAACAGTTTGAATAAAACACACCTGATGTATTTATATACTGACTTCCCCAACCTCTTATGAAAGATAGTATAATTGATGAGGAAAATAAACAATGGATTTATTAACGGCAAAAATTGTGACTTCTACAATATTTTGTGATCAGGAATTCCCGTAGGGACTTATGCTAACTGAAGTCCTCTGCTGAAGGCCATTTTGAATTAGGGATCAGCACCAGAGTAACAACACTTGGTGAGCACCTTCAGAGGAACATTCTGACCCTGTTTGGTTTCAAACAATTCTGCAGTTCTGTAGATTTTTGTTATATGTCATACACACTTTCTGTCAAGTTTGGCTCTATTTGGCCAAGCAGTTTAAAAGAAACATTTTTATTTTAAATCCCACGATGATTTGTGTGGAAGTGATCACTTCCCAATTATTTTGGAAAATCTTTTTCCCTCTTCGTCTGAGAGAGTTGCTCGCTGGAAATTTGACAAGGCCAATTGGCCTTTGTTCGAGCAACTCTGTCGTGATGAATTGAAGAAAGAGGCATTTAATAATGTTATTAATCCAGTCCTTAAATTTAATGAAAAGTTAGTATCGATAGCTGAGAGGTCCATTCCTAAAACCTCGACAAATCCAAAACAACCAAGCAAACCCTGGTTCGATGACGACTGTGAGGATGCTAAGAAACACAGAAAAAAGGCCGAACGACGGTTCAACATGAATCCAACCTCTGACAATCTCAGTAATGTTCGTATATTCCGTGCTAAAGCACGTCGCACATTTAAACAAAAGAGACGCAAGTCTTGGCAAAACTTCGTCTCTAAAATAAACTCTCATACACCTATGAATAAAGTCTGGAATTTTATCCAAAAAATTAATGGTAAAAACAGAAAGACCAATCTTCACCATTTAAAAGATGGCCAAACTCTTTTGACTTCAGAAAATGACATCTCGAATAAACTCGGTGAAACATTCTCAAAACATTCTTCTTCTCTGAATTATTCCCAGGAATTCCAAAGGATTAAAAACCGAACTGAGAAAAATAAACTCAATTATAAATCAAATAATTTAGAAGATTACAACCGCCCTTTTTGTTTAGATGAGCTTAAAATTTCTCTGTCGAAAGCCCATGACACAGCATGTGGCCCAGATGATATTCACTATAAACTTTTGAAAAATCTTCCTGACACTTCTCTTAAAACGCTTTTAGATCTTCTTAACAATGTATGGGAAACTGGCGACTTTCCTTCCATTTGGAAACTTGCCACAGTTATCCCTATTCCAAAACCTGGGAAGGATCATTTTGAACCGTCGAATTATCGGCCAATTGCCCTCACAAGTTGCGTTTGTAAGACGATGGAACGGATGATCAACGGCCGCCTTGTCTGGTTCCTAGAGGCGAATGGCCTCCTGTCCAATATACAGTGTGGGTTCCGACAAGGCAGAAGCACGTTGGATCATCTTGTTCGCTTCGAATCCTTTATACGCAACGGGTTTGCTAAAGGTGAACACGTGGTGCCCGTCTTTTTCGATCTGGAAAAAGCCTATACGACACCACATGGAAATATGGCATTTTAAAAGACTTAAATGATATGGGGTTGAAAGGTAGGTTACCTACCTTCATTGAAAATTTTCTTTCAGACAGACAGTTCAGATGTGTGTTCCTCAGGGAAGTATCCTCTCCGTCACTTTATTTAGTATAAAAATAAACAGTTTAGCTCAAACATTAAAACAAAATGTTGAAGGCTCCCTCTATGTAGATGACTTTTTGATATGTTATAGGGCTAAAAATATGAACAATATTGAAAGACAACTACAGCTGTCTTTAAATAAAATTGAAAAATGGGCTATGGAAAATGGTTTTAAATTTTCCAACTCCAAAACAGTATGTATGCATTTTTGCAATAAACGAAAACTGCATTTGGACCCTGAACTAAAAATTTATAATTCTCCAATTAAAAACGTCAAAGAAACAAAATTTCTAGGTATTCTGTTCGACAATAAACTTACCTTTCTACCCCATATCAAAATGCTTGAAAGCATTGGATATTTTAAAAGTTGTTTCCAGCACTGACTGGGGTGCTGATAAAAACATATTGTTAAATTTATATCGATCGCTTGTACGATCAAAACTTGATTATGATTCCATTATATATGGATCTGCTCGCAAATCCTACATACAAATTTTAGATACTGTTCACCACCAAGGCCTACGTTTGGCCTTGGGGGCGTTCAGAACTTCTCCTGTGGAGAGTTTATATGTAGAGGCGAACGAGCCGTCTCTTTATAATCGTCGGATAAAACTTGGTTTACAATATTTAACCAAGCTAAAGGCATATCCTTCAAATCCTGCCTACGACTGTGTTGTTTTCAAACCTCTCTATGAGGACATATTTGAACAACATGAAAATAAAATTCCTCCGTTTGGTATCCGGATGAAACCGCATATTTCTGGTTCTAACATCAACCTTGATGAAATTGCCCCCATTAATATACCTCAATCGCCACCTTGGCTTGTACCCAAACCGATGTTTATTTTTGACCTAAGAAAACATAAAAAGTCCGAAACAAACCCTATTCTTATTCAGCAACATTTTGGTGAAATAAAATCAAATTTTGCATTTCATGACTCTATTTACACTGATGGATCTAAGAACGGAGACAAAGTAGCTGGTGCAGCAGTCCACGGACAGCAGGCAGCAACTCCCCGCCTTCCATCTTCCAGTTCAATATTTACTGCTGAAGCTAGAGCAATCATTCTGGCTTTAAAATTTGTCAGAACGTCGGAAAAACTTAAATTTCTTATTTGCTCAGATTCTCTTTCATGTTTACTGGCCATAGAAGGTCAGAAATATAAAAACCCTTTAATTGCCCATATTATTGAGTTCTATAAAAGACTTGTCCAAATGGGCAAAGAAATAGTTTTTATCTGGATACCAAGTCATATTGGTATCCGAGGAAACACAGTCGTAGATAGTATAGCGAAGGATGCTTTAGATGACCCAGTTACTAATATGTCAGTGCCTTATACTGATTTTAAACCCTTGATTTATAAATATGTTTTACGTCTGTGGCAGTCCCAGTGGGATCTGCTTACAGACAATAAACGTCATTCTATAGAGCCAACTGTTGGCAAGAATGTCTGTTTTTTCGGCAAATGCCGACGAGATCAAGTTGTTTTAACAAGATGTCGCATTGGCCACACCAGGACGACTCATTCTTTTATTTTAGAGAATGAGCTGCCTCCTGAGTGTATACCCTGCCAATGTCGACATAGTATTAAACATCTTTTAATTGACTGTGTAGATAAGTCCGACATTATTTGTCGGTATTACACAGTCAACAATATGAAAGAGTTGTTTACAAAGGTTGCTGGCAACCGTCTTTTACAGTATTTGAAAGATGTTGGACTGTATTCAAGAATATAGTCTGACTGCATTCTTGAATAGAGTCCAATAAATTTAATTTTGTTTATACTATTTTCCAAATTTCGTCTGTGATATAATTTTGATTTTTGAGATTCTTGTATTGTTTTATTGTTTTATTTTCTCCTTAAATATTATTTGTAAATAGTTCATTCGTTTTAGATAGTATTTGTTTTAATCATACTTAATTTAATTAGTTGTCGCCGTGATATGGCTTAAATGTCGCCCACACGGCGTTAAACAATAATCAATCAATCAATTTATTTTAAATCAACAAACCAGAAACAAGAATTGTCCCCTGATCTGGACAACACGAGGAAATTTTGTATAGAACCTCCCAATTAGATGCTTTCTGTCAAGTTTCGTTCCCCCGTATGGGTCCCGGGGACACAATAGAATAGGCCCACAGCTCCTCGGCTTGGCGTAAGAGGCCCCTAAAGAGGCGACATGTTTGCCGTGTGTCGCAAACCTGTGTCGGTAATAGGGAGTGTTCCTGGATGGCCGGAAAAACGGTTCCGATCACCATCTGGGGCACAATCTTTACCTAGACGGGAGGCCGGATGGACCCGATTCGGTCAATCGGCTGGTCACATCAATCCCTTTTTGTAACACACTATATATTTATTTTTTCCCTCCAAGACTGATTAATAGAAACTCTAAATTGCTGTTTGGCGGGATTGGTGTTGGCTTATGGGTCACAAATTTCAACAGGCTCAAAATTTTTACTTTTGAATTTGGGAATTTAATATTTTAGTGTTATTTTTGTTTTGTTATTTTTATTTTATATATGAATATTGAAATTTGGATTTTTTGTTAAATTGGTTAGTTTTTCACCCCCTTCAACTATATTTGGATTGTTTTTTTATATACACCCAGTTCAAGAATGGCTGGATGACCCCGGTTCAGCCAAAACTGGTCATGTCTTGCCCTCTGCTTTTTCTCGTGGTTGTTTGAAAAGATCCTGAGAAACCCTCAATGACACCCAGATACAATGGGTTGGATGGGTGGAGTGCATGTATCATATGGGTTGATGTTTGGGTTCCGGGGTCTTTGGAAAGTAACCACTGACGGAATTGCGGAGAAGGCGGTGGCTTATGGGGCAAGGCTTCCTCGGCTTAAAGAGGCCACATGTTTGCCGTGTGTGGATACCCGTAAGGATAGAGGACGGGATCCTGGTGGCTGAAACACGCCACTTTGGCCCTTACTTTATCTTAAACGGGCGGTCGGATGGGCCCGGTCCTGATCAATCGGCTGGTCACGCCAAGCCCTTGAACTTGACCTATTTCCAAAATGTACAACAATAGTACCAATTATATAGGCTGGGTTCAAGAAGGCGGTGGCTCATGGGTAAATCGTGTAGATGTTACTTTGGGCGGTTGTCTTGCCGGGCAACCCCTGGCACAAGGCTTGCGCCCATTAAGAGGTACTCTATGCGAGTATCTTATTCTAGTATCCCTAGTGCTTGTCGCAGATGTGGCGGGCGTGCGTCGTTTTGATGTATTCTGGTATCCATCATGGATGCTACAGTGCATCAGGGCGATGTATGCATCACGCTTGTCGCAAATGTGGCAAGCATACATCGTGTTGATGCTGCTCCGAGGTGGGCGGGGAGCTAGGGTAACGAATCATATATACATCACCATGGAATTTCCAAATAAAAACCCCCCAAACAACCAATCAAAAAACAAAAGAAAATTAGATACCAGTGATGATGAGGAACATGCAGCTAAGTTGCCAAATACTTCGGACAATTTTCCAAAATTTTTAGTTATTACATCAGTCAACTCTGAAAAATCTGTAACCAAAATTTCTCCTTTTGTTATTCAAAAAACATTACAAGGCTGTGCCGGCCAGCTTAAAAAAGTTACAAAAATGAGAAATGGAAATCTGCTAGTTGAATGTCTCAGATCACAACAGGCCAAAAATTTACTCTCTCTTACAACAATTTCTGATGTCCACATCTCTGTTACACCCCATAGGTCACTGAATTCATGCCAGGGTGTGATTAGAGACAGAGACCGTGATTTAGCTGAGTTGACGGAAGAAGATATATGCGAAGAACTGAAATCTCAAAATGTTTCCAAAGTCAAAAGGTTTACAAAACGACATGAAGGTAATATTATTAAACTTAACACTTATCTCATCACTTTTGACCTTATCCGTGTGCCTGAACATATCTTCATAGGTCCCTACAGAATCAAAGTTGACACTTTCATACCTAACCCTACCCATTGCTTCAAATGCCAGAAATTTGGGCACGGTAAGAGTTCATGTAGAGGTGTTGAAAAGTGTGTCAAATGTTCTGTAGAGGGCCACTCCAATTTTGATTTTGACGGCCACGTTAAATGTGTAAATTGCGGACTAGATCATATGGCCAATTCCAGAAACTGCCAATCTTACAAAACAGAGCTTGAAATTCAGAAAACTAAAGTAGAAAAAGGTATAAGCTATCAGGAAGCAAAAAAAATGGTCTCTGCCTCTAACAACTCTACTCCTACAACATCATACGCTGACAAAGTTAAATCAACTAAAACCAATAGATCCTTTTCAACTCAAACTGATTTCACTTGGCCTGACGGAACAAAATTTCCGGTTCTCACCGTCAAACCCAAACAAGCAAGTGGAAAATCTTCTCATCCTAAACAGTCTTCATCCAATTCTTCACAAACGTCTGACACGTCTCTTTCTTCAAATGTCAATAATCAGCAAAAACCAACTCCAAAACAAAGGTCTTCTATATCCTCAAACAAAAAATCACCTCGGAAACCGTCACAGAGAGCTGCACGTTCCTCATCACAAGATAAATCAAAAAACAAAAACTGTTCAAATCGTCTCTCGAAGGCTGAAAAAAATCAAAAATTCAACAAGTTTCGAGACCTCTGCTCAGAGTTTGACGATGATACCGATGAAGACTCTGAGCAGATGGATACCACTGAAATAGAGTCAATCTGGGGGGATCCAATAGTAACATCTGTGGATTCCACACGCCCAGTTACTGACTCCAGAGCTTCGGATGGACGACACAGAAGTTCCTCCCGTGAACACCCGAAGAAGAACTATTCTCCCATCCGTCCTCCAACAAAATAAATAACATAATACAATGGAATTGTCGGGGTTTAAAAATTAACTTAATAGAGCTATAGTTACTTGTACAAGCTTTCCTTCCTGTTGCCTTTTGTCTTCAGGAAACACATTTAAAGGAAAACGATAATGTAAACATTAAAAATTACTCGATTTACAGCACTCACGTTAACAAAGATGAAAAAGCCGCTGGCGGTTCATCAATCCTGGTTAAAAATGGTATTATACATAGTCAAATAAAACTTAATACCGAATTACAAGCAGTTGCTGTCAAACTCACCCTTCAAAAAACTATAACATTGTGTTCTGTCTATCTTCCCCCTAATACATCCTTGGAAATAAATCAACTTAAATCTTTAACAGATCAATTGCAAGCCCCTTTTCTCCTGATGGGCGATTTTAACGCCCACAATCCAATATGGGGCAGTAACTCCCAAAATGAAAAGGGGAAAAAAGTTGAAGACTTCTTAAACCAGGAAGGCTTGTGCATTTTTAACGATGGCTCAGATACATATCTCCATCCGGGAAATGGTTCTTACTCGGCTATCGATCTAACTATTTGTGACCCTTCGTTATTACTGGATTACTCGTGGCGGGTCCACGATGATTTGTGTGGAAGTGATCACTTTCCAATTATTTTGGAAAATCTTTTTCCCTCTTCCTCTGAGAGAGTTGCTCGCTGGAAATTTGACAAGGCCAATTGGCCTTTGTTCGAGCAACTCTGTCGAGATGAACTGAAGAAAGAGACTTTTAATAATGTTATTAATCCAGTCCTGAAATTTAATGAAACGTTAGTATCGATAGCTGAGAGGTCCATTCCTAAAACCTCGACAAATCCAAAACAACCAAGCAAACCCTGGTTCAATGACGACTGTGAGGAAGCTAAGAAACACAGAAAAAAGGCCGAACGACGGTTCAACATGAATCCAACCTCTGACAATCTCAGTAATGTTTGTATATTCCGTGCTAAAGCACGTCGTACATTTAAACAAAAGAGACGCAAGTCTTGGCAAAACTTCGTCTCTAAAATAAACTCTCATACACCTATGAATAAAGTCTGGAATTTTATCCAAAAAGTTAATGGTAAAAACAGAAAGACCAATCTTCACCATTTAAAAGATGGCCAAACTCTTTTGACTTCAGAAAATGACATCTCGAATAAACTCGGTGAAACATTCTCAAAACATTCTTCTTCTCTAAATTATTCCCAGGAATTCCAAAGGATTAAAAACCGAACTCAATCCTTTATACGCAACGGGTTTGATAAAGGTGAACATGTGGTGTCCGTCTTTTTCGATCTGGAGAAAGCCTACGAAACTACATGGAAATATGGCATTTTAAAAGACTTAAATGATAGGGGGATGAAAGGTAGGTTACCTACCTTCATTGAAAATTTTCTTTCAGACAGACAGTTCAAGGTAAAGGTTAACACGACCATGTCTGACCCTTTTGAACAAGAGATGGGTGTTCCTCAGGGAAGTATCCTCTCCGTCACTTTATTTAGTATAAAAATAAACAGCTTAGCTAAAACATTAAAACAAAATGTTGAAGGCTCCCTCTATGTAGATGACTTTTTGATATGTTATAGGGCTAAAAATATGAACAACATTGAAAGACAACTACAGCTGTCTTTAAATAAAATTGAAAAAATGGGCTATGGAAAATGGTTTTAAATTTTCCAACTCCAAAACAGTATGTATGCATTTTTGCAATAAACGAAAACTGCATTTGGATCCCGAACTAAAAATTTATAATTCTCCGATTAAAGTCGTCAAAGAAACAAAATTTCTAGGTATTCTGTTTGACAATAAACTTACCTTTCTACCCCATATCAAAATGCTTAAAGCTAAATGCTTGAAAGCATTGGATATTTTAAAAGTTGTTTCCAGCACTGACTGGGGTGCTGATAAAAACATATTGTTAAATTTATATCGATCACTTGTACGATCAAAACTTGATTATGGATCAGTTATATATGGATCTGCTCGCAAATCCTACATACAAATTTTAGATACTGTTTACCACCAAGGCCTACGTTTGGCCTTGGGGGCGTTCAGAACGTCTCCTGTGGAGAGTTTATATGTAGAGGCGAACGAACCGTCTCTTTAGAATCGTCGGATAAAACTTGGTTTACAATACTTAACCAAGCTAAAGGCATATCCTTCAAATCCTGCCTACGACTGTGTTTTCAAACCTCTCTATGAGGACATATTTGAACAACATGAAAATAAAATTCCTCCCTTTGGTATCCGGATGAAACCGCATATTTCTGGTTCTAACATCAACCTTGATGAAATTGCCCCCATTAATATACCTCAATCACCACCTTGGCTTGTACCAAAACCTATGTTTATTTTTGACCTAAGAAAATATAAAAAGTCCGAAACAAACCCTATTCTTATTCAGCAACATTTTGGTGAAATAAAATCAAATTTTGCATTTCATGACTCTATTTACACTGATGGATCTAAGGACGGAGACAAAGTAGCTGCTGCAGCAGTCCACGGACAGCAGGCAGCAACTCTCCGCCTTCCATCTTCCAGTTCGATATTTACTGCTGAAGCTAGAGCCATCATTCTGGCGTTAAAATTTGTCAGAACGTCGGAAAAACTTAAATTTCTTATTTGCTCAGATTCTCTTTCATGTTTATTGGCCATAGAAGGTCAGAAATATAAAAACCCGTTAATTGCTCATATTATTGAGTTCTATAAAAGACTTGTCCAAATGGGCAAAGAAATAGTTTTTATCTGGATACCAAGTCATATTGGTATCCGAGGAAACACAATCGTAGATAGTAAAGCGAAGGATGCTTTAGATGACCCAGTTACTAATATGTCAGTGCCTTATACTGATTTTAAACCCTTGATTTATAAATATGTTTTACGTCTGTGGCAGTCCCAGTGGGATCTGTTTACAGACAATAAACTTCATTCTATAGAGCCAACTGTTGGCAAGAATGTCTGTTTTTTCGGCAAATGCCGACGAGATCAAGTTGTTTTAACTAGATGTCGCATTGGCCACACCAGGACGACTCATTCTTTTATTTTAGAGAATGAGCCGCCTCCTGAGTGTATACCCTGCCAATGTCGACATAGTATTAAACATCTTTTAATTGACTGTGTAGACAAGTCCGACATTATTTGTCGGTATTACACAGTCAACAATATGAAAGAGTTGTTTACAAAGGTTGCTGGCAACCGTCTTTTACAGTATTTGAAAGATGTTGGACTGTATTCAAGAATATAGTCTGACTGCATTCTTGAATAGAGTCCAATAAATTTAATTTTGTTGATATTTTTTGAATGATGTTAATGTATGTAATAGCGTATCTGTGATATTATTTTCCAAATTTCGTCTGTGATATAATTTTGATTTTTGAGATTCTTGTATTGTTTTATTGTTTTATTTTCTCCTTAAATATTATTTGTAAATAGTTCATTCGTTTTAGATAGTATTTGTTTTAATCATACTCAATTTAATTAGTTCTCGCCGTGATATGGCTTAAATGTCGCCCACACGGCGTTAAACAATAATCAATCAATCAATCAATCAAGTTTCGTTCCATTTGGCCAACCGACTTCACAGGAGATTTTTTTTATATCAGCCAATCAGAAACAAGAAATAATCATGGCGGCCATATTTGTATTCCAATCGAGACAAAATGATGAAACTTTATAACGGACCTCCCTTATATTCTTCCTGTCAGGTTTCATTCCATTTGGGCAATCGATTTCATCAGAGAAGATTCTTTAATATAAGCCAATCAGAAAAAAGAACTGCCAGTGGTGACCATATATGTACTCCAATCGGGACGAAATAAGGAAATTTTGTAAAGAACCTCCCATAGATGCTTCCTGTCAAGTTTCGTTCGATTTGGCCAAGCAGTTCCATAGAAAATTTATTTTTTAAATCAACTAATGAGAAACGAGAATTACCTATGACGGCAATGTGTTTTGCCAGATCGGGACGAAATGAGGAAACTTTGAAACGAACCTCCCATAGATGCTTTCTGTCAAGTTTTGTTTGATTTGGCCTAGTGATTTCGGAGGAGAACATTTTTTTATATCATCCAATCAGAAACAAGAACTGCCCATGGCGGTCATATTTGTAGTCCGATCGGGACAAAATGAGGAAACTTTATAACGGACCTTCCATATACGCTTCCTGTCAAGTTTTGTTCCATATGGCCCAGCAGTTTCAGAGGAGAAGATTGTTGAAAACTCAGCCAATCAGAAACAATTGCCCATGGCGGCCATGTTTGTTCTCCGATCGAGATGAAATGAACAATCTTTATAAAGGGCTTTACATAGATATTACTGCCAAATTTAATTCAATTTGGCCCAGTGGTTTCAGAGGAGAATATTAAAATGTGAAGAGTTAACGGACGACGGACGGACGGACGACAGACGTCAAGTAATGACAAAAGCTGAAATGGCCTTTGAGGTGAGCTAAAAATGTAAGCAATGACGGGACAATGACAAAATAAAACTTACGTCAATGTAGGCGATCCACCACTGTTTACATTGAAATGTCCATCAACCTCATTCTTGAGCCAAATTTAGGTCAATAAATTGTTTACGGTTTGTCTATTCTTATCGAAATATTGCTTAGAAAATAGCAGAAATACACCTCTCCGTACAACAATTTTGTTCGCTTTCTAAATCTTCATTGTACAACATTGGGTCATAACTTATAATATGAGATCTATTTAGTAACCTTCAAACTTTCGTGTTTCATTGCCATTGAGTTAGGTTAAGCAGTTAAAAGTAGTTCAAAGTGTCCGGTAACCAACAATGATGGATCGCCGAAGCTCAACCAACAGGGTTGCGTAGTGCGTCCCTAGATGGTGCATAGAGGAGACCCTCTCGTTTGATGATTGTTATGTCATAATACAGAAAGCCTGCCCGCGGACTGTAGTGGGTAACGTATTTGGAGAATGCCATGCTCCCTGCACGCTAAGATCCCCATCTTAAGTTTTCCAAAATGAATAGATTAATGGCCGCTACAGAATGCTACGCAAACAACAACCCTTTTGTCAATCAAAATCGGTTCCCCTTTATGTCTGGTCCCTTCCATATTTGATTTTTGAAAACTGTTGGAACTGATTATCGTCACTGGTCATAAACCGAAACAAAAACAATCAATCAAAAAGTCTTCCTTTAGCGAACATATGTCAGTTTACATTTTTAATAGCTTTGCTCGGGTATTGTCGTACAAATAAGTCAGTAGGTAAGAAAGTAAGTAGTAAGTAAATTTTATTTAAGGTCGTCACACACACATATATATATATACAGTATAACATGATAAACATGAGCTATATAGAGCTCTTTAACCGACTGATATTTTAAAAACAAAACAGGCCATGATAACAAGTAACTTGACATATTATTACATACAGCACAAGCATACAAATATTATAAAAACACAATTGGCAGCAGGGTATAGCTTCCTGTGAAGGGTACCAAAAATAATTTTAAAACACAGGTTGGATGTGCTAACCCCAAACAAAATCGATATTATTTTTACAATAATATTGAGTTATCTATGTTATATGCCAAAATATGTTCCAGGGTTAGAAGGCATAATGTACAACCCGAAGAGGAGTGGATTATGCGTTCTAACGGCGGGACATATTTTGGCATATTATAAAGACAACACAATATTTTTGTTGCTATTACTCTAAATGTTATATCCATTGGTTTTAAGCATTTAATCAAAACCATTTTATGCCTAAGGTTAATCACATAACATTAATGTTTGAATAACTTTAAAAAAAAAAAAAAAATTACAACAACAAAGTAACTGTAAGAATTATTGGTATTATCTCCATAAGAATGTAAAGATTCACTTCACTTTATTAAGCATGCAAGAAGTGTATCTGGTTTCATGGCACACAATTTTGAGGTCACTCCAGGAAAACCTTCCACGTTTTAAACATTCAGAATTTTAATATACCACGATGCTAATTTTTCTTTATAAAAATATGTTCAAATAATATAATAGCAAGTCTAATGAAAGATTCTGACATGAAGAGTAATAATTTTACTTTTCTGCGAATTTAGATTATGTTATTTATTCTACTGTTTATTTTTGTTTTTAAGATTTTATTTGTAAATAATCAATTTTTGTTAAATAACACATATACCATGTACGTGTTGTCTTATTTTTGTTCAAGCTGTATTGTTGTAGTAAGTGTTCTTTGGAAGGTTGCAATACTGACTACATGGCGTTTAACACTTATCAATCTATCAATCGCGTTAAAAAAGTTTATATACTCAGTAATCTGAATCATAATAATCATGATAATGATGAAAATAATAACCATTATAATCATCTGAATCATAGTAATCAACCATGAACTGACGTGGAGCCATACTGGAAAACAAAAGGGCCTGCATCAGTCCTATGTTGGCGATTGAGATACCGGATTCATTCCTACAAAAAATATTTAATTTCAGTGTAAATAAATATACGAAGTATATCTAATTGGATAATTTGTAGGGTTATGTAGGGTACACCACATGATTATCTACACTTTTCGTTCACTTCGGTGGGAGACGGTTTGTTGACATTATAACATACGTTTTTTCATACTTTGTAAATGAAGAGTATTTAATGAATTACAATCACTAATAAAGTCTACGATACCAAAGTAAACAATGTCTTCATTTCAACTATTGTACTGACAAAGTGATGAATAAATAAGTGTAGGAAAAGACTGCATCAAGTTAATTATATTCTGCACTCTAAAACTGATCCTGGATATTTGAATTTTTATTTGAAAGTATTTTGGATTAATGATGTTCTTTTGTTTTGTCAGCATCTTCTTATATTCTCCTCCGAAACGTACTCATGAAAAACTGATTTCAGTCTTTTTATATATCAGCCTTGATACTTGCTTCGCATCATGGTTCGTAGATATTAGTTTCATTCGGTATACAAGCCATCTTGAAATTTTTCAGTAACAAATATTACTTCTGATTGGTTGCCCATGATGTGAATAAGGTATTGGCTAGAATGAGATAGAAGAATTGTGAACATGTGCCGTACATGGAGAAGATATGAAAAACCGTAAATTTACGGTTTGTGTATCAGGACCCAACATACAATTATAACTTCATGTCTAACCTTAGATACACATATTTGGATAAGCGCTGTAATCTTAACTTATTTTTCGGGTTTTTTCTTTGACTTATTTCAGTTTAATTTTGTTAAACAGTATTCATCCATCTATCAATTTGATTTTGAAAAAAAAGTTGTTTTCAAGTAATATTGTAAATTGTCGGTCACATGAATATTATGTGAGGCATGATTAATCGCACAAACATATAAATAACGCCTTTCTAATACTAAATTCAACAACATCTTTCTTTAAATATACTACTGCGAAGCACTCCAAAGCCTTTTAGAAAGCTAAAACTTGTAAAAGTCAACTTCTTCCGATAATACCCAAGTGATGTCAAAATAACAAGACTAGAATGTAACAATTGCAATATATCTCTACATTAAGGCCAATGCAAGATTGAATGTACATGTTATGAACCCAGAAATTCAATTTTGTCATGACAATTTTACAGAATAGGGCAAGTTACAAAACTTACTGTGATATCATAGTTCATCCATGACAACTCATATGTTGTACTTATTGCCGAATATGTTAATAGAAAAAAGGACACATTTATGAACGAGGGATAAAATCCTTAGTTTCCACAAAATCTTATTTATAACAGGAAATTTAAAGTACTACTTTTCTCACAAGTAACAAATCATTAGCACGTAAAAATAATAAACATGATTACTATTTGTAAAATATATTGATGTTTCGTCATTTTAAGACAAAATATTAGAAAATTATCGAAAGCAAAAAAACAAAAGATGACATAGAATAGAGAATGGAAACAGGGAAGGTGTCAAAGAGACAACAACCCGACCAAAGATAAGAAAATAGCTCAAGGCTACCAACGGGTCTTAAACGCAGCGGGAAAATCCCGCACCCGGAGGCGGCTTCAGCTGGCCCCTTAACAAGAATGTATACTAGTTCAGCAAAATGGACGGAACAATAAATCCGAAACATAAAAATAAACCAAAATTCAAAAACACTCAACCCTCCCCTATACCTCTAGCCAATTTGGAATAAACAAACACACAGCGATACACAGTAAAACTGAGTTCAAAAGATGTCCGAGTCCGATGTTATAAAGGTAATAGAAGAAACTAAGCAAAATTACAATGATCAATATATATTAACAAAGAACTACTAGCAGTTACTGACATGCCAGCTCCAGACCTCAATTAAACTGATCGAAAGATTATGTCTATATCATATAGAAAATCAGCCACTATCCCTCCCGTTAGGGGTTTACTATAATGTCATCATTAAGAACATAACCCGTATCATGCCAAAAACTTGTTTTAGAATAATTTGTTTATTTAAGATGCAAAGACCCTATGAGTGAATCAATATTAATTCCAAAAAATGCCATCTTAAATGACTTGACAACAGTATCGTAATTATATCAATTGTTGATAAATCTGTTTAAAGGTTTGATTAGCTTTTAAGGTGGATGACAACACTTTTGTGCTTTGTATAGAATATTACCGTAAAAGATGGGATATGAAATACCTGAACATATAAGATGTTTGCACGTTGATTTATATAGCCATATTTAAGAATGAGATCCTTGTACCGATGATAAAATTTAGTAAAAGTTTTGACAAGATTGTGATGTCGAAATCCCTGTCGTAATAATTTTTCAGTAATACAGAGATTTCTTTCGTTAAAATCAAATACGTTGTTACATACACGAGCGAATCGAACAAGATGAGATATATAAGCACCTCACGATGGTGCCAAGGGAACGTCGCCATCTAAAAACGATAATTAACAATAGGAAACGAAAATCATCTCTCTTATTAATCTTCCCGTTAGAGATATAGATAACAAGATCCAGGAAAGGGCAGTGTTCATTGTTATTATTAGCTTTATTTAAAGTAAGTTCAACAGGATAAATCTCTTTAGTGTACATACCGAAGTCGTCATTATTTACAGCCAAAATATCATCCAAATATCTAAAAGTATTATTAAATGTTTGTATCAAACGTTGTTTCGTTGGGTCTTTGCTGATATAAATTGTGATTCGTAACAATACAAAAACAGGTCAGCAATACGGAATCTCCATAGCGAACAAAAATGTTATCTAGTAAAATTTCAAGAGCAGTTATCATATCAAAGCAGGTCCAATGGGCATAGTTCTTTTGTTTGTCGTTACTAAAAAATGACCTAAAAATTTTGAACATATAAATTCACATTCTGACTTTTGAAATGCCCATTTCATTAGGTATGTGAATTTTTTCTTAATGAGATTATGAGGCAAAGTGGTATATAGAGTAGACAAATCAAAACTTTGAACACATTCGAAATCACCAATATGAGCATGTAATTTATCAAGTACCTCCAACGAATTTTTCACACTCCAAAAGTAATTAATACCACTATTTTCGTATATCTTATTTGAAAAAGTTATTACCAGGTTTTTGATTGTTCCAAGTACACTTGTACACTAGTAAGTACAATAGGCAGTTTTGTGGTGGAACAATGGCTTGAAGACGAAATACATTATATTTGTAAGATGTTTTCTGCAGCTTCGGAAGCCAGCACATAGTTGGAACTTTCATGTTATTCAGTTCTGCTTGTAAAGAGGTAGTAATATGTTTATGTGTGTTAACGATGTGATTTTCCGAAAATTGAGTCAGTTGTAATGTAGGTGAATTTGTGATTTCCTTTGGCAGGACCTCAATATAAAATTTACGTCAAATGATGACGATATTATTGGCAGCCTTATCAGCTGGAACGATAACAAATTTCTTTCCGAGTTCTTTTAGCTTATGTTTGATACGAGGGTTATTATGGTTGTTGTTAGGAGTAAATGTTCTTTGAAATATTTAATACGAATATCAACTATTTTCATTACTGAATTGAACTAGAGGCTCAGAGGGCTGAGCCTGTATCGCTCACCTGGCATGAAAGCCATTTTTATTGATGTACCTCAAAGAGAGAAGTCTCTTCTCCCTATCATTATAAGTGTGGTAAGCTTTGTAGGAACCAATTTTTTCTACATCAAGGCCCTTCTACATACAGGTCAGCATATTCTAAAATTTGGCGGCTCTCCAGATTTCTGCATGTATTTCCCATAGGGTCTTATGTTAACCTATGTTTACTGCTGAAGGCCATTTTGAATTAAGGACCGGCACCAGAGTAACAACATTTGGTGAGCACCTTAAGGGGAACATTTATATATATAGTCTATGTTTGGGTTCAAGCAATTCTGCGGTTCTGTAGATTTATATGTTATATGTCATAGACACTTTCTGTCAAGTTGGGCTCTATTTGGCACAGCAATTTAAGAGGTTTTTTTTTTTTTTTTAAAATACACCAATCAGAAACAAGAATTGCCCATGGCGGCCATGTATATCGCCTGATCTGGAAAAAATGAAGGCAGTTTGTAAAAACATCCAACCGATGCTTCCTGTCAAGTCTCGTTCCTTTTGGCCAATCGGTTTCAAAGAAGAAAATTATCAGCCGATGAAAGACATGACGGCCATGTTTGTTGCCTGACCAGGACGAAATGAGGAAACTTTGTATAAAACCTCCCAATTAGATGCTTTCTGTCAAGTTTCTTTCCATTTGGCCAAGCGACTTCAGAGGAGTTTTTTTTTATATCAGCCAATCAGAAACAAAAACCGCTCATAGCGGCCAAATTTGTATTCCAATCAGGACACAATGAGGAAACTTAATAAAGGACCTGCTGTATATGCTTCCTGTCATTAGGGCAAGCGATTTCAGAGAAGATTCTTTTTTGAGGGGGGCAAGCGATTTCAGAGGAGAAGATTCATTCAAATAAGCCAATAAGAAACAAGAACTGCCAATGGTGACCACATATGTACTCCGATTAGGATGAAATAAAGAAATTTTGTAAAGAATCTCCCATAGATGCTTCCTGTCAATTTTCGTTCCATTTGGCCAAGCAGTTCCAGACGAAAAAAAATTAATCAACCAATAAGAAACAAGAATTGCCTATGCGGCTTTTTTGCCCGATCGGGACAAAATGAGGAAACTTTGTAAAGAACCTTTCATAGATGCTTTCTGTCAAGTTTCGTTCCATTTGGCCAAGGCATTCAGAAGAGATGTTTTCTTATCAACCAATCAGAAACAAGAACTGCCCATGGCGGTCATAGTTAAAGTCCGATCGGGACGAAATGATGAAACTTTATAAAGAACCTCCCATATATGTTTCCTGTCAAGTTTTGTTCCATTTGGCCCAATAGTTTCAGCGGAGAGAATTTTTGAAAACTCAGCCAATCAAAAACAAAAAACAAAAAAAAAATAATTGCCCATGGCGGCCATGTTTATTTTCAGATCGGGACGTAATGAGCAATCGTTATAAAGGACCTTACATAGATGCTTCCTGCCAAATTTAATTCCATTTGGCCCAGTGGTTTCAGAGGAGAAGATTAAAATGTGAAAAGTTAACGGATGGACGACGGACACCAAGTGATGACGAAAACTCACATGGCCTTTGGCCAGGTGAGCTAAAAAGGAATCTAAGGATTTTTTGTCAACTTCTTCTCGTTTTATCAATTAGTAAGTATGGAGTGAGTCGTGGATGATGTAACGACACTCATTCCACTCAATATTTGACGGGGGCGATATTTATGTCCTTTTCTAAGGAATGATTTCAACTCTCGGTATTGTACGATGTTTGTTCTTTAACAGCATGATCATTAATAATACTGGTAATATTTATAAAATCAAAACCCTTATTGACGTATTTGATTTAAGAATTTCTTTTTATGATGTTCAGGGCGATCAATTTTGGGAAACAGTTTAAAATAACAGTATGCAATTATAATTTATATGGAATTTTGTTGCAGTCTTCCAAAATTTGATGTAATTTAATGGCAGGCAAAGAACAAAGCTTGGTTAACAGATGATGTCTGCCGTTGTTTTTAGAAATAGTAATTAGGTCCGATATATTTGTATTGTTAGTACGAAATTGTCTCTTATTACGATTCATTCTACGTTCATGAGAACAATTTTTACGTACAGGTTTAGAAACTATATCCAAAATGTTAACAGGATATCTTCTGTATATGTTACCAATTCCCATGATATTACCATTAAGACCGAGAGGATACGCTGTCTGTAATTTTTTGATTCAATTTAGTTCAATTATTTTCAGTGATCGTACACATTTTAAATGAGATTCTCCAGATTGCTTATTTACTACTTCTAAAGGTTGAACTGTTAAATATTTAATATGGTGATTGTGCTTCTTAAGGTGTTGATAAATGATACTTTAAAATCTATTGGGTCTTCTAAAACGATAAAGGTTTTCTTATGTAGATAAATAGCGTCCGGTTTCACCCACGTACTAAACACCGCAGCCCGGTTTGTATCATGTAAGTAAATAGATAATATTGTTAGTTTTTCAATTTATATCAGTTTCAAAATTTAAGGAAAATGTACGACCATTAAATGGGGACCTTACCGTATTGTTGGTGGAAAGACAGGGACACGTAAGTTATTTTTTGGCATGACACTTATCGATAGAAGGGTAACCACGATTTTTATTATTGAAAATGTTAGCAATTGTAGTATTTTTAGATAAGCGATTAGATACCCTTTGAACAAGATTAGTTTTCAGGATTTTTCCGTTTCTGAGTTTCATTTTGTCATTTGGGTTTCCATTTGAAAGGAGCAAATACTGGCTTCCAGAATCTGAACCAGCATACAGGAATTTAACATGTAAAAAGACAAAACGGTACGGTGTAAGACGTCAAACGCTATCCGTCATCAAGTACCCGACAAAATACGTAAACTACAAAACCAGACGACAAAAAACAGAAGACATTGTATATCAGGGTAGCGCCTGACATCTGACTAAATAGAGGAATGGGGCTGAATAATGAAATATGACTTTTAGATAAATGTGCCTAAAGTAATGAATATAGAGAAGTTCTCGCCCAGACACACACTCCATTATCTTGCAAATTATAACAGCAAATACATACAGATCTGCAAATGTTTTCCATGTGAACGATAAAGGCTCATAGTAGACTCTAGTGTGTTCTATCAATGAACGAAAATGTTCTTATATTTTAAGAAAAAACGCTTTTGGTTATTATGTTGATTGTATTAAGTAGGCGAAAATTATAAAACGTAAGCTCTTTTGTATCCACAAGCCTTAAAAAGAAACACAAAATGACAACTTAACCTTGATATTTGACCTTTAACCTAATTTGCATCTGTCCTTCCATATGAGATACTTATGTGGAGTTGTTAATGGCGGGGAAACAAAAGGTAGACTTAACAAACGTATGAATGGCCATCGTTCAAGTGTAAACAGCAGCGATTTTCCTGAACTCTACCAACCCTTCAATCAACCTGATCGTTCTATTCTTTCAATCAAAGTCCGGATTACTGAGAAAATTTACCATCCTACCAATAATCCTAATTTAAGTACACACTTAAGTAGACAAAAAGAGGAATACTTGATTCGCATCTTGGCGACTGCAATACCATATGAATGCAATGACAAAATCGATAGTGTAGGTATTCTATCAATTCCTAGATGTAGTGATGTGAATGTGATGAAGATATTTCCTAATCATCAACGACGTAAACGGAGTCATGGTAATAGACATTAAACAAAACCTTATTTCAAAGATCAGTGCGTTCCCATTTTTTCTTATACCTGTACTACACCCATTGCACCAACAATCTTCAATCACAAATGTGTATTGCAACATGCAACAGTTCTCCATTCAAACATAGTCATATTGGCTATGTCATGACAGGAGACTTAAATATCATAGACAATGAGTCTTTTCGTGATGTCCTTGCAAAAGGTCCTAATTATCAGTATCGCGAACCACGATCCATAAATTGGAAATATAATTTCAAACTACTGATGGATTCTGTGGAGGACTGTGCTAGAAAATGGACCAAACGTGAACAAGAACCACTAGATTCGCTTTAAGGTGGGCTAAAGCTGTGACATCGTTGATTCAAGTCCAAATTGATAAAACTTAGAAGGTCTATGAGTAAAAAAGGAACATCAGTCTTCTGCAACCTTGATGATGCCAAGACACTGTCCGCCATTCATGAACAATATGTTGTTGTTCCTGCAGATAAGATCCCTAGTAACATCGTCTTTGTATGCTACTATAATCATTGCTTGATTAATGAATTAATGAAATTTTGATTGCTATTTCACTTGGCAATCCTCCCTATAAAGCTACTACACTTTCAAAGGCAGAAATAAGCGACAATCATAGATCGGTCTTATCTTCATTTGGTATTTCCATCAAAGTGATGATTGTGATCTTCCTACCTTTTATTGGATACTCAAGTTACATAAGTGTCCATACAAACAACTCGTTATAGCTGGATCTGCCAAGTGTTCCACCAAACCATTGTCTCAACTTCTAACTTCTTTTTTAATGGCTATGGGCCTCCAAAGTTATTGTGAGACAAGCTATTCAAGAGGTGGTATCAATCAAATTTGGATATTAAAGAACTCCAAAAAGAATATTTTACGATCTCAGTCTATTTCAGTCCGTAACAGCATAAAACACATTTGATTTCTCTACCCGCTATACCACCATTCATCATTCACAACGAAA
The DNA here is from genome assembly GCA_028015205.1 of Mytilisepta virgata. Classification (NCBI taxonomy): domain Eukaryota; kingdom Metazoa; phylum Mollusca; class Bivalvia; order Mytilida; family Mytilidae; genus Mytilisepta; species Mytilisepta virgata. The sequence continues at coordinate 59,514,871 of CM051515.1, read as the reverse complement.
GGAGAAGTTGAAAGATCTAATCCATCGATGCTTTCAAAATAAAAATGGCAACAGCAAATACACATACCTTGTCATTGGAAGTGATCAATCATACTTTGTTAAAAACCACTTTTAATCTAAGAAAAAAAATACAGAGGACGGAATTGTCCTGACGATTGCATTTTTGATCGACAACATATTTATGCAATTTGGTGGACGTGTTTTCCAACAGACAGTGGGCATTCCTTTGGGTACTAATTGTGCACCACTCCTGGCCAACTTGTTCCTTCCTTTACTCATATGAGGCAGACTTCCTTAACGGGCTTCTTAAGGAAAAACAAAATAAGTTAGCCCGTACCTTTAATTTCAGCTTCCGCTACATAGATGATTATTATCATTCACCAATTCACGTTTTGGGAATTTCTTACAACTCATCTATCCCAATGAGCTCGAAATTAAGGATACCACGGAAACTGCCAAGTCTGCTTCTTATCTTGACCTTCACCTCGAAATTTACTCCAGAGGAAGGTTGAATACAAAACTTTAAGACAAACGGGATGACTTTGACTTTCCAATCGTCATCTTCCCATTTTTGAGCGGCAATATTCCAGAAGCGCCGACGTATGGAGTATATATTTTACAAATCATATGTTATTCCAGACATATACATTGACTTCCTGGACATAGTCGGGCTTCTGACAGAAAAGTTGCTCAGACAGGGGTATGTTGCTCCCAAGTTGGATTCATCCTTATTAAAGTTCTATGGGCGTTTTATTGGTTGACAGGTATGAAAAAACCTTTTCCTAAATGAAAATGGACCTTTTTCATTGATGTTATCCCTTCCTCATACCTGAATTAACATGGGCAGTATGGAGGGTATCCTGCTTACTCTTCCAGAGCACCTAGTCTACCCCCGGTTTTTCGGTGGGGTCCACATTGTTCACATGTTTTTAGTTTTTAATTGTAGTTCATGTATTGTTTTATTCTTGTCGTCCTTGTTTTCTGGAGTTTGTCAGCTGTTTCTATTTCCCCCTCCTTCGAATGACAAAAAAGTCTTTTCCCATATTGATTCAATGGAAAATTTGAACAGCTGCAGCCATCTGTTGATGAGATTAATCTCATCCAAATGTGGAGTAATTTTAGAGGGTACTGTTATTAATTCTAGCCAAGAAAAATCAAAGATGACCTCTAAAGTTTGGTAAAGATCCTTCCATAAATCATTACTGTCAACTTTTAGTACAATCTGTCCATTATATGTAGTTCCTGAGCAAATGAAATAAAAGTCATTTCCCATATGGTTTCAATGGAAACTTCGAACAGCTGCAGCAGTCGGTTGATCAAATGAATCACAACCAAAATGGAAATTTTTTTGAGGTTATAGTTGACATCAATCCTGCAAAGTTTCAAAACATTTCCTAATGTAGTTTCAGAGGAGAATATTCCTGAAAATTGCCCAATAAAAATCGAAGATGGCCTCTAGGGGCCATGTTATTCGTTCAACAGGAACCAATGGTGGATAGTTTGTAGCAGTCCTTCCATACAACATTCCTACCAAGTTTGGTTAAAATCCGTCAAGTAGTTTCAGAGGAGAAGATCAAAATGTGAAAAGTTTACGGACGACGGTCGCAAAGTGATGACACAAGTCCAGATGACCTATAGGCCAGGTTAGCCAAAAAGCCTTTTCATAAAACGGCATGTAGATAATTAGATTGTAATATCCTCTGACATGTATACAGGAATGCACATGTTAATCCATGAAGGGTTTTAATCAAGTTAAAGTAAATAAACTAATAAAGAGAAGATGTAAATTGAAAAATTATCAGATGCCTTTTTTAAAAGATAGTGCTCATATGTATGTCCCCATTTAAATAAGGAGGTCATAATATTTCTGTGTGAGAAAAATAGATTACCCTTCAGGCTTCTGCAAGATGATTTTTTCCACTGGATGTAGAAATTCATTCAGTGCAAGAAAAGACTTCATTTTCTCCGGAAGTGGTAGGTCATTTATCCTTGGCAGTATCCCAGTACCATTTGATACCAAGATGAGATGCTGTCTAATACTTTTTCTACACACCAGGGTCAACGATTTTGGTCCTTTATTAAAATCTTCAACAAAAGTCTTGAAATCTGATTTCCGCTGTTCTATTTCCAGTCTTTTGTAATCTCTGTAACCTACTCTAATAGTCGACAAATCAAGTTTTGATATATCTAGATCTTCAAACCAGTCTTCCTTTTCCACTTCCCAGCCACTCTGTATCAGATATTCTGCAGCTTTGAAAAGCCCATTGCTGATTAATGAATATAAGGTGGACATTTCCTTTTCCGCTTCCTCCCTAAAATTGTTTACAAATATTTATTTTAATGAAACAATTCGATAATGATAAAATGAAGGTATATTTAATATTAGATTTAACTTCAATAAGTATGATATTTATTTCACTGCGTCCGTCCATCTCTCCGTCAGCAATTGTCGTTAATGCTGTAAATTCTACATTTCTCAACGGATTTCAACTAAATGTAAATGGAAGTTGTATATGGGCAATAATTCGAAAAGGAGCGATATCGGATAATCTTTGTGGGACTAACAGTCCTTGACTTAGTTTTTATCTATCAATTTCTTGTTACCGCTGTCAATTCTACATTTCTCAAGGGGTTTCAACTAGATTTATATGAAAGGTGTACATGGGCAATATCTTGATCAAGTTCGAAAACAAGCGCTAATGGGTAATTTTTGTGGCAGTTACTGCCCTTGACTTAGTTTTTCTCTATCATCTTCTTGTTAGCGCTCTCAGTTCTACCGTTCTCAACAGAGTTTACCCAACTTAATATGGCAGATGTATATTGATGATGCCTTGGTCAAGTTTGAGAAGGCTTTCGGTTAATTGTTATGGGAATAACTGCCTTTGATGTAGTTAGTTCTCTTTTCAGTGCTCTAGACTCTACATTTTTTTATCCACTGTAACCAAGTTTATGTGGAAGTTGTATATTGACAATGACCTATCAGTCACTTGAAATATTTTTCTGTTCTCTACAACAATATATATGCAGCGGAGCCCTTTGTGATGATCACATCACAGTAGTCTAGTATTTGACAATGATTGGTTTATTGTAGTAAGACGAGCCACGGCGCAGTTGTATCCATTCAACATGAAATTGAAATAGTATATTACTATGAACTGCAACAACAGACAATGGCTCCTGAATTGAATTGCAATGGGCAACCTTTTAGTACAACAAATTTGATCGTTGCCGATGGTTTCTGTACTATTTATTTCTGATTGTCGTGATCATCATTTGTCTATAATTTAAGAAGTCCAGATAATCAATACTAAAACAAGATATGTTGTTTTTCAGTCAATAACTACTGTATATTAATATTTAATATTATGACAACAGATTTGACATGTTGAAAACTTAAAGACATTTTACATAATTCGGGGAAAAATTAAACGGAAGAATTCTCTGGATATCCAAAATAAATGGGAAAATGAGTTAAATATTGAACATGAAACTTGGAAGCATATTTTTCAGAATCATTTTCTGTCACAATAAAATTCTTTGATACTATCTTTTCTAGGAATGTAAATTTTTGGCTACAGTTTGATACTTTCTAAAAAAAAATGTTGGCATACATTTAACAGTTCATGATAAAAAAATATTTTAGGTAAAGAATATATGGACCTTATAAATCATACAATTAACAAAATATTACTGATCTTAAAATACCAAATTGATTTTAAGTTCCTTGGTTTTTTGGATGGTAAAACTAAAATATTATAAAAATTGGATAGAAAAATTTCAGGACCAGGAGAACAATCTTTATTTTTTATTCCATGAAAAATGAAGAATATGGGGCGTTTTTTAAAGCATTTTTGTCAAATGAAGCGGCAAAATTCTTTTCTTAAAATTTACATAGTCCAAAAATCGTAGCGGCGAAATTCAAAGATTAAGAGATCAATTTGGTATGGCCTAATAGAACAAAATGGCAATGTCTAGAAGCACTACTCAGTTGATACAAATATAATAACATGTTAATTGGATAGTTACTTTGTTATAAGTTAAAGTATTATATACCATATATATTTGGACGGACATATAAAATACAAAAAAAAAAACTGTTAATAATTCTGACGGATCTTAGCTTAATTTGACCATCTTGATTGACTGCAAGATAACATGTCTTTATTTAATCCTTTATCTTGATTTGAAAACATAGTGATAGGGAAGGTAAAACAATGGAAATAATGAAACGTATCACAAAATAACGAAATAAATTTGATGCAGTGTATGGCCATTTCGTTTACCAACAATTCATTAGCAGTGCTCGAGATCAAAGTGTTGGAAAACCGGTTAAAAATGATATAATGATGAATTAATAAGCACAATCTTTCAAATCCAAAACAATTAAAACAAAAAGCTAAGCTCAGCCGAGGGTTACTTCTGCATCAACAGGAAGAGCCTTAGACATTTCTGATAATTGTCAAATTTTTAAGGAAAAATTAGCAAGAAAGCAAGACCAGAATGATATTGTTTACAAAATCTAGGGCTTGGACTTCTGTTTTAAGAATTACCCAGTATCGTAGAAGGTTTTAAAACAAACATGGATGGATGGATGAATTATTGTTTAACGTCCAGTGGCAACCAGGTGCATATCAGGACGAGAACATGTTGATATAATAATGAATATGATCCCTGCTTTGTACTAGACCGACACGCTAAATCGGACTTTTAATGTACTAGCTCACGAGGTAATTGTCCGCAGGAAGACATATCACCTCACTCGGACACATTATACTCACTCCGGGCCGACCAGCTTTGCTCTTACTCCTAGATGCCGCGTGCTTGGTGGAGAAGCAGCAAATACCAATTTTAATGTCTTTGGTTTGACCCGGCCGGGGATCGAACCCGCAACCTTCCGCACTCGGTGCGAGCACGCTACGATGAGACCACCGAGGCCGTTGTTAAAACATACAACTCGATATAACAAATTAGTGTTTTTATATGACAAGATGGGTTATTTTGTAAATCTTTTATATCTAGGAAATATAAATTTAAACTGTACATATTATTTGAAGGCATCCACCTATTAAAGAATAAATAAACATTTTTGAAACTGTTGGGACCCCTATACTTTTACACGACCCTTATCCGAGCGATTAATATTTTGTTTTAAATTGATATCATAGAATATATAATACGTGATTATTATAGAATATATAATACGTGATTATTATAGAATATATAATACGTGATTAATTTACTAGTATAATCTGAGATTTTCATTTTAAAACGTGGTGTATGAAGTGTTACCACGAGTAAAAACTACCATATCGGTCTGAGGTAAGAGGTGCCGAAATTACGTTGAAATATCTATTTAGAAATTGTTTCCGGCTATCGAAGTCTAAGTCTACTATAAATAAAAAATAAATATGAATATCCTAAACTTTTCCCCCAACTACTAAACCAGACATTGACAATGCTATTAAATAATAGAAATACGATTCAAACATTTTCTGTATATTCTGATTTGATCCGTTGAACTAAAACTTGATCAAGCCTCAGATATTAACTTTTATCCATGTGTATTATAAACAAACTATCTTCCTGGTTTCTTAAATTGAACATAAATGCAAACAATAACAAATCTACTACTGTGGAAACATATTCTGAATGTAAAGGTGACAACTTTACATTCAGAAATGTTAGAATCTGCGTGGACCACATTTTTCTAATATCTAAAGCCTTATTAAGCATAATTATATAGATGGTGTTAATCTTTCTATGAAAAATTAATTCCCTTGTTACTCTAGATTTGTCATTAGAAATCACCAACGGAATACAGTATAACCCTTTGATGAAAACGAGGGATTATTTAATTGCAACTGAACTCAGGGTGTATAAGTCACCATAAGAAAATTTCAGCAATTGAAAATTCTCTCCAAACAATTGTGCAAAGAACAATGGCCCTTTTCTCCATATTATATATGATATTGTTTCATTGGGTTAGTTTACCTGAGTAGGTTTAATTTTAAATTTATTCACAATATATTTAAATGGATAATTGCGTCACACCTTCCCACCAATCAAGGCCAAGCTAATATATATACTATTGTTTGTTTATTAACACTTGATTATGAAAAAAAGTAATGAAATTATAACTGAGCTATTGCTTTTGCGATACAGTGCATCATTGCCGTATTACATTAACTGTTACTGGCATTATATTTTAAACAAAACGAAGTATTAAATGGACAAGGACATTTCGAAAGTTCTAAAAACTTGCTAAATATTTACTGATAATTTAAAATTTTAGATAGGGAAAATTAAGAAAGAAAACGTTTGCGGTTTAAAAAAAAATGAATGCGAATCTAGCAAGAAACCAAAAAATTAGCCGTCTCCGAGATTCGAACACGCAGACAGTTTATTTGTAATTCAATAACCAACAAAAGTACCGAGTGAGCTATGACGACCATACTTTCAACCGGTAATTTAAAGGTATATGTATCTTAATTAAATTATTGAATTGATTTTTTTTAAGAAAAGTTCCATTTCCGTTAAAAACCACATTAAGAACCAAAACAGGAAACACCCATAATTCGACCATTAGTACAGTCTTTCAGGAAAATGTTTTATGTAATTGGTTCTGGATGTGCTTGTCAAGGAATTCCCACTTAAAAGGTGCGAAAAAGCCCTCGAAAGTGACAAAAATGCATTTTCAACGTTTTTTTTATGAGCTTAATGTAAGTTTTGTGTTGCATTTATCAATGCAGAAAATTGAGACGCAAACAGTCACTATTTTAACTATGAGAAAAAGATAAATTTCAAAGATAACTACTTTCAGAAAATGGATGAAACATTTTCTCGCTTTATTGGCCCAACCTCTTTCCAAAAAGTACTGTTGTCTTCCAATTTAAATTTAGTGCAGTGTGTGTAAGAGAAACTAAATGCTATTATAATAAATGCTGGGGGATTTCAGAAAACGTTTATGACTCTCGTAAGGTATCCTGATTAAAGTATCAAATGGTGCATAAATTAATGTCTACACTTACAGACGTTTCGGATGTTGTAGATTTAATGGATAGAAATTTTCCACTTTTCTACTCCTTACAGGTTTGCACGGAATCAAACTGCACCCTCCCTGTATCAAAAGATTGAATGGTGCCAGGTCTATTTCAATAAATTGGTGATCCTTTTCTTCACTTTCATTGACTTCCGCACTCTTAATACTGCTTATAATGTTCTTCACTAACAGGTTTAATGGTTTTTCATTACCGTTTGAAGGTATACTTAGATCTGCCCCGCATTTAATCAACAATGAAATGAGACTGTTGCGCTCTGAATCTTTTCCTATAAACCATTATAAAAAGTCGTTGCATTTTAAAAAGATTATTTTATACATAATAATGATCTTTAACACCTGTAACAATCACTGTGTATTGTTAATCTTTGAAAGTGTTTATTATTTCTTGAAGTGTGCTTATTTTGTAGATATCTTCGAGATTCATACACACGGACACAACATACTAAGTTTTTGGCGCTATTGAAATATGGAAATACATTGAACCAAAACTCACATTAGAGAAAAACTGAGCATCCCTATTTTCAACAAAAACAAAAAACAAAAGAAAAAAAAATTAACTAAACATCTGTAAAGTACAAAAATTCCAAAGGGGCATATCTCAGTTTATTCGGCTTTCACATGAAAATTGACTGTATTTTATCTCAAAAAGATCCCAGAAAGAATTACTTATCATGAAATAAAGACTATGTTAGTAACATTCTACTTTCACAATTATAAAATGGCTGATTGTTACAGAATAACGCACACAAACAATACATACTTTATTTGCCAAAACAAATAGTGAATGCTTTATGGATTGGATCCCCAGGGTATATTTTTGTCTGTTTATTTGTGCACATCTTGGGCATCAAAATGGGTATCAAAGAATTTATTTGTACGACTATGTCGATACCGCTGCTTGACTCCAAATTCCCCGAGGGTATCACCAGCTTAGTTGCTTAGTATTTTGATACTGGCCCGAAATTGATACTTAAAATTTAATCTTACTAAATTGTAACATTTGTGAAAACTAAGGAGTATCTTCCTTGTGCATAGCTCTGTCCTTATACGGTTTTGGCTTTTTCCAAGTTAGTCATTTTGGTATTTTTTAGTTTGCTCTTCAACTGTATGGATTGTTGTTTTGGTTTTCAACATTTAAGCCTTGAACACAACTAATGAGTCGTAAATCGATGAAATGTACACATCTTGTGCATCACAATTGGTATAAAACAATTAATTTAAACATGAACATGTAAGTATATATTGAATAAGCGTCATGTTACATTAAACAGGGAAAAGTTTTGATAAAAATTAATGAAGTTTGGGAAATAAAACTGTAATTGTTTAATGGTTGATGCTGGTGTGAAGAAATAAAACGGTCCAACTTGTGCATTCAAAATGAAGAAAACATGACTTGGAGACAAAGATCATCATTGGAACTGTTTTTCCATACGTCTGTTTGAATTATAATTTTAAATAAACTTTGAATGTATGATATGGACCACGTTAGAGAACAAAATACATTTCATATCTTACCAGTCATTTCACAGGCATAATGCAGTGCAGATTGTCCTGTCGAATCACACATGTTAACGTGTGAACCACGCTTTAACATTTCTTCCAGAAGTCGGGAACAGGCTTTCCTGGTTGCATTGATCAGATTTGAGCCGTCGTTAGATTTGTGTTTATTTGGATCAGCTCCCTTTTGTAAAAGAAGACATATCCAACTCAGCCATTCATCCTTGTTGAAATTACAGTATTCATTATCAAGAACAGATTGAATACAATAACCATTTGATGGCTGTGCTCCACATTCCAGCATCCAGAATGCAGGTTTGATTCCTTTAATATAGAAATTAAGAAATTCTATATGTAGAATGTACAAAAACTAAATTTATGTTTACGAAATCGTAGTGACAGTATTTATATTATCAACCAAAGTTTAAAGCTCAAACTCAACGGACTAGAATATCCTAACTACATGCTCATCTGGATACAAGGATCTAATTTCACCCTGTTTCATTTTATACATAACAAACCATGTCAAAGGAGACTTAGAGCCACTACGCGAAAAACCGCAGAGCATCCTATCCACATCTGTACAGTAGTGCACATTGTGTAATTTTTGAAAGTTGACCTTACATTCGTCTGTCAATGTAGTTTCATAGAAGATTTTTGAACTTTATCCTCTGTTTCTGTTTTTAGTAACAAAAGTCATGTTAATTGGAAATCTGAGACGCTGGTCACACATTTAGAAGAGAGACATTCACTGACCTTTCCTTCAAAGTTTTGTCCCAATAGGCAAAGAGGTTTCAGAGGACAAAAATGGACAACGTATTTGTAAATCGCCGCGGCTTAAATACAAAGATCTATACTGCAAATATGAAAGTCCTGCATTCCAAGATTCAGTTTTCTAGTTTTTGATATAACGTAGGCCTCGACACAACCGACTTTCAATCTACATGGGAAATTATGCAATTAAAGAGTTGATAGATATTGTAAAATCATACCATATCTACAAAACTTGTCTAATGCCGTTTCATTGAATTTGTCTGCACGATTTATATCAGCATTATGATCAACCATCTGTTTTATCATAGCTTCGATCTTTTCACAAGTTGAGAGATGCCTCATATTCAAATATTTTTTCACAACAAGCAATAATGGTGTATTTCCAAAATTATCAAAGCTGTTTACGTCTACGCCTCTTTCAAGAAACAATTGTAGTAGCTTCTCGTCATTTTCTGTAAGAATAGTTAAATAGTAAATGTTTTTTAAAAATCAGACATAGTCTTTCGATTGGATGGAGTTGATTGGTATGACATTAATTGTTGACCTTTCCTGTTATTCGTTTCGTTGTTCACATAAATATTAATAAGTAGCAGAAAATGACTCTTTGACGGATAATGTGTCTCGGTGTGTATTTAAGTTGGGTACTTTTATTCGTATGTTTCGAACGCTTCTGCCTTTTACAATTTTATTTTGGCACCATTATTACAGATGTAATAATTTACATTTTCCGAAATTGCAAACACAATGTCAGGTTACTTTGAAAATGAATTGACGAAAATCTACATGTAAACTGTAAAGTTAAAAACTGTCTATTACATATTACATATTCGTTACAAAATAATTTCAAAAATTTGGCCTAATCTAAAATGATGAAAATAAATATGCAAAAATACATGTAATGTGATTTAAAAAAAGTCTGCGATAACACTGAATCAAACCTGTACTTGTAGTCTCCTGAAAGAGTGCATGAAGAACTGATTGTCCTTTGCCAATGGTCACATGTACATCCGCCCCAGCATTCAATAGATATTTTACAGCTTGAACACTTCTAATATTAATAGCTGCAATTAAAGGTATGCATCCATGTGAATGCAAATTCGGGTCTTCTCCATGATCAAGTAACATTTTGATCAATGTCTCAGTATCACATTCTGATTGGGAATACGCGCTATAATTATACATACGACTTTGTTTTTGCCTGTCAATTGCAAGATATAGAGGGCTCTCTCCTGCTACATTAAGGTCAAATGACCTTTTTGATGTCTTTTTCAAAATCTGTGAAACTACTTCAACAATGTTCCTTACAGCTGAAAAAAAACATTACAATAGAGTATGTTTTCAGTCTAAGCAATATACATTTATTTCGGAATAAAATCCATATTCAGTGTAGATAGGTCGACCTTGTTACAATTTTTAACCCTTTATACTTCAGATATTGCGCCTTGCTGCATTTGTCGATCAAGTGTTGATGGGAATGCAAAAAAAAAAAAACGCATATGGATCCATAATGTAAACCTTTGGACGGGGACATTTCCATAAACTTTTTCCAGTTTTGCCCAAGTAAAAGAGATTATCGCTTGGCATATTTTTGTTAAGTTTATAAAGATGGCCGCATTCGGTTAGGTTAAGACCCATAAATGTAGTTTTTGACAGCGGACCACCTGATTACGATGTCATCAAATTTTTGTTACAGTGGCCTGATAGTTTCATTTGATTTCCAAATATTTTTTTCATATATTTAGGCGACACCCTTCTCCGTTTTAAAACCGCCTCGGTGGTCTCGTGGTAGCGTGCTCGCCCCGAGTGCGGAAGGTCGCGGGTTCGATCCCCGGCCGGGTCAAACCAAAGACATTAAAATTGGTATTTGCTGCTTCTCCGCCAAGCTCGCGGCATCTAGGGGTAAGAGCAAAGACTGGTCGGCTCGGAGTCAGTATAATTTGTCCGAGTGAGGTGATATGTCTTCTTGCGGACAGTTACCTCGTGAGCTAGCACATTAAAATTCCGACTTAGCATGTTGGTCTAGTACAAAGCAGGGATCATATTCATTATCATATCAACATGTTCTCGTCCTGATATGCACCTGGTTGCCACTGGACGTTAAACAATAATTCATCCATCCATCCATCTCCGTTTTAAAAAGTGCCGCGTAAGAACAATAAAGAACAATTCCATCCAAATGGAATCTTAAATGGTCATTAAAGTCGGACATTCCATTTTTAAATATTTTGTCTGTTTTTTTTCTTTTTTTTAGTAATAGCGTACATATTCCCCATAGTATACACATTAACAAAGGAACCAAGTTCAACAAACTTAGCTGCGTTCAGGCGTTTCAGAAGAACAAATTTTGAAAGGAAATTGTATGACAATACAAAATGACATTAATAGCTCAGTTGGTTCTTTCATGTAGGTGACCTCATAAAATGCCTCTTTATAACATTGAAATGAATGCCATTGAATATTGAAGCTATGACGGTCTGGGATTTAGGATCTTATTCAAATTGTAGATGTAATTCAGCATATACAAGTCCTTAACTTTTAGTGTTTTTTTCTACTGCTTATATACAAAAATCAATAGTACGTACATGATTTCAAACAAACATGTAGAGGTGTATCCTTACTGCTGTTCAAATCAAAAAGACTACAGCTGGATTGTAACAAAGCGTCTATCGTCTTTGTGTACCCATGTTCTGCCGCCTTGTGGATTGGTAAATTTCCTTCATCATCGGCAAAACACCCAGAATTATGTCGCAACAGCACCGTTATGAGTTCAGCAGTAACTCCATCACGATTTCCCAAACCATACTTATCGGTTTTTGTTGCTTTTAATAGTGAAGTAATAATAGACTTGTCTGCTTTATCTATCTGCTTGACGGAGCCCCCATTCTTGAAGAAGAAGTTTAAAAACTCCGCTGCACCAGTTAAGGCTGTAATGGTACCATTTCGTAGAAAATAAGTCAAATATGAAAATTTTGCAGAAAAATCTTTTGAGAATAGTAATCTTTCACCGATTTAAATATCTTTTTCTATTTCAATAATCATCAGTGAATGTATTTTTATTAATGTAAATTTCATCGCAACTCACCAAAACCCATGAAAATGAGATAAATTTGAAGACAAAACTGATAAACGTGATGACTTCAACTTTCCTATTGTTAACATTTCATTCTTGATTATCAATATACCAGCATCGCCTGCATATAGCGTTTACGTTTCGCAGCTTATCCGATATTCAAGGGCATGCGTGAGTTACCATGACTTTCCACAAAAAGAATTACTGTTGTCGCAAAAGCTTCTTAACCACAGTTTTATTAGAGATAAGTTGATGTCATCATTAAGGAAATTTTACGGTCATCATTACGAATTGATTGATCGTTACAGTGTTCCAATATCGAAGATCATGTTGGGCCTGTTCCCACTGTCGTAACATTTCATGTACCTCCACGGACTTGTGACTACCACCGGATTGACTTTGTTGACCTTCACAAATACGGAGCAGGAACCGTTTAACTTTTCGGAGCACCTGAGTTCACTTCTGCTTTTTATAGGAATTCATGTTGTTCATTTGTCTTCCCGGCTTTGTTTGTCTAAAAGATTACGTTTTTTGGTTTGCTCCATAGGTTTATTGTCCTCTTTGTAGGAGTTCGTGTTGTTCGTTGTTATCAATTTCAAGTGTTTATTTGTTGGGCGATTGTTGTTCATTTGCCCTTCCCGTGTTTGCCTGTCGAAGGAATTGCGTTTTGTTGGATTGCTGCTTATGTATAATTGGCCTCTTAATTTCAGTGTTATGTGTTACCATGGGAGTTAGGAGCATGATCGACTTTAATAATGCGATTTGATATTTTGTTTAGTTTTCCTTGACAATTTTAAAAAGCGGGAGGGTTAAACTCCACGAAACGGGTTTAACACAGCCGCATATTGTGCACCTGGATAGCTCACGAATGTCTTTGACTCTGTAATCTTTTAGTTATTCTGACATGATATTGTACAGGTGGACATAATTACTCAGGAATTACACTCGGGCTTGCGGCATTGTGTGGTTTTCTACCATTCCATACCATGTTGTACGCTCTGGATGTTGGTTTAGTTATATACTTTTGATTTTGTGCTTTCTGTGCATCTCACTCCATATCCGTTTTTCCTCACATGTTAATTGGTGCATGGAATCATAGGAACTAGACACCCTAAGAATGATTGTGGCCAATTTGTTTTAAAAAGTTTACAGACGGACGACCAATTGATGGCAAAAGCGCACACCGCCACTTTTGGCCAGGTGAGCTAAAATAAATTGCCCGAACTGTACATCCACTGTCTGTAACACTAACAAAGTCCTTCATCAACGGATTTTCTAATGAATAAACCATTGTATTGCAATAAAGGTACACAATCAATGCAAGGATCAGACATGTCCTGTTTGGAAAGAAAAATGCTGTTTTGAAAAAACGTCATACTTATTTGTGGAGACGTTCACATTCAATTCAAGGATCAGGCACATTCTGTTTGGAAAGAAAAAATGATGTTTCGAAAAACGTCATACATATATGTGGAGACGTACGCATTTAATGCAAGGATCAGGCACATTCTGTTTGGAAAGAAAAATGTTCTTTCGAAACACGTCATACTTATATGTGGAGACGTCATATTTTACTGTAAAAAATCAATGAACTGTACACAAAGAAAGGAAAGTCTGGTCTTATTGAAGTTGATGGCAGTTTGGCATTGGAAAAGACATTCATTAGCTACACCAAAAGGAAATAAAAGATTCATCAAAAGTTTTTTTTTATGGAAAAAACGCCTAAACGGTTTACTTTGGGAAATACACAGTAGGTATCCATGAATCCCTAAGCAATAAAAAAAGAAGGCTCCAAAAGGGTATCATTCCCATTTGTTGTTATTACACAGGCAACAATATCTAAAAAAATATATAAATATTTTAAGCATTTCTTTAACCTTAGATAAAAAATCCTTACATTTTGCCCAGCATGAATGGAGTATGTTATTGCCAGATCTATCCTTGGTATACATGTTTGCTCCATGACGTATCGCACTCTCCATTGCCTTAAAGTCACTTCTTTTAGCACAAGCTATCAGTATTTCGTTTAATGTTTCTACCCTTGGAAAGGCACCTGCTTCTAAAAGTCGCTGGATTATTTCACTATCTATATATCTATAGTTCAATTGGCTATCAAAATCGTCATATGAGGAGTAATAGTGTGGAAGAATGGATCCTGACGTAAGATTGTTTACCATAATTTCTAAAGCTGTTCTTCCAGAATCATCCGCAATATCAAAACGTGGATGTAGAGCTAAAATGCTATCTAGCATAGGTAAAGCCTTTTCATAATCTAAAAAATATAATTTTTAATTAACACGTACATGTAGTATGTTCATTGCCATTCTGTTTAAAATATTTAAACGTCTAAACAAGGCGAAATAATTTTGATGAAACACAACTCAGCCCCAACCAGCTTTTGAACTACTAGAATGGATTGGAAGTTTCATTTCTAAGATCATTCAAATATTTACCATCATAGCAGGAGATACTTACTCTGTGATGGCTACGAAAGTTCATTGGTCCATGGTACTCTTTGCTGTGTGAGGACGAATTAGCTTACTAACTCTCACACACATATATATTATCCTTGATTACCTTGTGTTGATTTGTATATACCTACAATGTATTGTTGCCCTCTGCTGACATTTTGTTTCCCGAATATTGCTAATTACTCCTTTCGTTACTACTGATAACGTTTTGTAACTACTACATGTTATCGGTAGTTTTGTCAAGGTCATTAGATACAATTTCTAAGGAAAACTAGTGTCATGGTTTTATGTTGTTATCCTGAAAATATGGAGTTTAAAAAGGCAGTCAAAGTATGAACAAGAACAGAAAAAAAAACGTTTAAAATTAAAAATATATGACTAGTGAAAACAAAGCAGTAGACAGAAAAGTACACAGTTACACACCATTAAATTAACGAAATTTAACAGACATAGTTTCAACAAAAAAATATCATAAAAGACCGCAAAGCACAAACAGAAACTAGAGAGTTAAAGATAGCTACCCCTTTGTCTATAAAACAAACTATAAAAATCCAAAACAGTACAATTACCAACAAACGTTGCCGTTGAAAAAGAGGAAATGTTTAAATTGGCTAAGTGACACATAATTTACATAACAGTACAAATGTGTTAATGCTTGTTTTAACTGTTAAACTGGTTTCCCAGAGAACCATGTATAAGCGTTTTGGTCTACCCAATGACTTTTTGTATCATAATATTTCGTTCTTACCACACTCTTCTAGTCAATGACCTATGAAGACAATATAAGAGTCCGTTTAGCCCTTTATGAAACTGTGTGTCCATTCTTTTCAGACAAATGCGTGAGTACATTTTAAGATATTAATGACAAGAAAAAAGGTAATTTCGAAGAAAAGATTACCGTTTATGTTGATGATATGATGTAATGCTGTTCTTCCCTGTTCTCCTTTATAATTGACATCGGCCTCCCGAGTCACAAGTAACTTAACGGTCTCTACACATCGTTTCTTGCAAAAGTAAATGAGTGCCGAATCTCTATTATGGCTCAATACATTCACGTCTATTTTTTCCTTTAATTTTAAAAGATCTGACGAGACTTTATCTAACATAACGGTATTGTAGAAACCTTTACATATGATGTAGTTCCAAAATTTGCAGTAGAATTCATTTGCGCCTTTTTCAGGTTTCTGGTGTTTTAGTAATATATCCAATTTTTCCAAACATTGACCTTCATTATCTGAAATTGAAGACATCTGAATGTTTAAATTGTAGTCATGAAATTCAGTACATGTCAATATTCTAGTAGCCGCTTGACTCCGGCTGTCCGTCCGTCACGCTTAGGAGTATATACTTTGTGTAATCTGAAGCTCGGACTGTATTAAATTAATATTTTAAAAACTCTTCATAGTGTTTATATACATATTGAAGATGTGCACCTCCTATTTTGGACAAATTTGACAAATTTTTATTATGAATTTTTGCATGTTGAACTTAGCAATTTTTCAGCAATACATGCTATGAACGGTGCATACATCGTGTAATCGGTAACTCCGACTGTATTGAACCAATATGTTTCAAACTTGTATAGTGTTTATATACAAAATAGCATTATGACATCAGAGTTTTCAGAAGTATTTCGTGATTGAAGTCTTTCAGTATACTAAAGTGTTGAAGTTCATGGTTAAAAGATAAAGAAGGAATATGGTGTATAAATTCATAACACAAAATCCCTAAGGATCCATATCCTGAAAAATATAAACGCAATCATGACCTGAATATTACTAGGTAAATGGAAGCATCTTTTTATCAAAACCACACACATATTAGAGTAATAACGTTGCCCTGACATATGACGGTAACGTAGGTCCATGTAATCGGTCGTGTTACGTCTGGATTCATTTTTAGTTATAGCATATCGTAGTAGCATTGGATATAAATCAAAGATTAAGTTTTTCTCCCAATGTATCCTCTTGATGGACTCGTTTCGGTCTGTTATGGCAACCAGCCATGATACCCGCAGTGTATTGGACTATTATTTGAATAGTTACTATGAGTTTCTTGACAAAACGTCACAAGTACTTATTAAATGTGGTTTTATTCAGATTTGTTAATATAACCAGGAAATCATGAATTAGTTGGTCGGTATAGGATTTATTCTAAATATTTTCTAGGACACACCTTCGCATTATGCTTCTTGGTGACCAAATATTTCCGTACGATGTAGTTTAACCCTGTTTTATTGTTATGTGTCTGAAGGTTTCCTCGGTGTTAAAAAATTTACCGGTTTTTTAGCTCACCTTGCCCAAAGGGCAATGTGAGCTATTGTCATCACTTGCCATCTGTCGTCCTTCGTCGTAAATCTTCCTTTTAAAGATCTTCTCTGAAACCACTGTGCCAATTGGAACAAAACTTGGAAGCAATGGTCCTTAGTTGGTCCTCTTTCAAAGTTATATCCGATGACTCCGCCCGACATCCAAAATGGCCACCAGAGCTAAACTTAAGTTTAACATAGGACCCTATGGGAAATTTACTTAAAGATATTTTTGTCTGAAACCACTTGGCCAATTGAAATAAAGCTAGACAGAAATGGTCCTTAGGTGGTCCTCTTTCAGAATTATATCCGATGACCCTGTCCGTCATCCAAGATGGCCACCAATGTTTAACATTGGAGCCTTTGTGAAATTTACTTAAAGATCTTCTTGTCTGAGACCACTTGGCCAATTGGAACAAAACTTGGCAGCAATGGTCCTTAGATGATGTTCTTAAAGAATTTTTTCCGATGACCCGCCTGTCATTCAAGATGGCCGCCGGGGCCGAATTAAGTTTAATATAGGACCAGATGGGAAATTTACATAAAGATCTTGTTGTCTGAAACTGCTTGGCCAATTGGAACAAAACTTGGCAGTAATGACCATGTCCACTATCCAAGATGGCCGCCAGAGCCACCCATAGTTTAACATTGGACCCTTTGAGTAGTTTACTTAAAGATCTTATCTGAAACCACTTGGCCAATTGGAACAAAACTAGAAGGAAATGGTTCTTAGGTGATCATCTTTAAGAAATACATCATATAACCCTGCCCGCCACCAGAGCCGAACAAAGTTTAACATATGACCTTATGGGAAATTTACTTAAGGATGATCTGGTCTGAAATCACTTGGCCAATTGGAACAAAACTTTGCATCAATGGTCCTTAGTTGGTCCTCTTTCGGAATTATATCCGATGATCATTCCACCATCCAAGATTGCTGACAGAGCGGAACTTAGTTTAACATAGGACCTAATTGGAAAGTTCACTAATATAACAATGTTCTAGGCTGCCAGACGAGATGGACATAGTCTAGGTGAGCGATGCAGGCTCCTGGGAGCCTGTAGTTCATTGTTTTTTTTGTTTTGATTTTTCTAATTTGGTGTTTAAGTAGTGTAGCACAGCACTATAACAAAAGCAAGATAAGAAGTCTACACATCTGGTCTTGCATTCAATCAAGAGTTATCAAGTTTTCATTAGTTTTGGTCCGGTCTTATTTTTTTTCAGAAATTGCAGAAATATATTAAATGCTGACAGCCAACAATAAACAAGATCAAAAGTATGTTACTAGTATCACCATTTATTACATGACGGTATTTTCTCTTGATCCTGATTGACCAAAAATAGCATAAAACATGTTTAACACAGCCGCATTTTTGCGTCTGTCCCAAGTCATGAACCTCTAGCCTTTGTTAGTCTTGTGTGTGTTTTTTAATATTATTTAATTATTATGTGCCGTCCATTTTGCTGAACTAGTATACATTATTGTTTAGGGCAGAGCTGAAGCCCGCCTCCGTGTGCGGAATTTTGTAGCTGGTTGAAGATCCATTGGTAGCCTTGAGCTGTTTTCTGCTCTTTGGTCTAGTTGTTGTCTCTGACACATTCCCCGTTTCCAATTTCTATTCTATAAGAGGTCGTGAGTAGCCGCGATAGCAACCTGACATTTATAAAAAGTTCTAAATTGATGATTATGATCCAAACATAAAATTGGTAGGTTACGCGGAATTTGATAACCTAATATGATCTAAATATAGAATGGAGACTTTACTAAAATTTACATTTGTTGAATACTGTTGAATGAAATTACATTGTTGTTTTTTTGTCAATGCCATAATCATGTAATAAAACACTAATTGACTTTGAACTAGGTTGCTATCGATTTGTCAACCCTCAAAATGAATATTGACCTCGCCCAAGGCTAGGTGAATATTACCATTTTGTTATTTTGATAAATTCTGATAGCAACCTTGTTCAAAGTCAATAAGTGTTTTAAACGTTATGAACTTGCCTGAACACATAAGTACTGGTAAAACACTATTTCATGAAAACATATTTGCAATTAAAATCAGGATAACAAGATCAATAAAAAATGTGTCGGCTACCAGTCAATCAAGATCGATGAAGAAAAAACTAGTCAGTTCCGCAGTCATACATTGCACAGAATTGATATGAATTGGTCTTGAGCAGAAGATAGTTTATCTTGTTCGTCTCTTGGTACATGTACTTTGTTTTTTAATGTTTTTTATGGACAGTCAAGATTGAACTGGAGATCCCTAAGAGTCTGTATAGCTCATATGGAAATCATTCGCAGAACAAACTATCTATTGTCAGGCAGTCTGGAACATTGCTGTCACGTTCCAATTTGATCACTGGTTTTGCAATTTGTTCACTGCTTTCATACGAGATCTTTCTGTGAATATTCCCATAAGGTCCTATGTTAAAATATGTTTGGTTCTGGAGGTCATCCTGGATAATCTGATATAATTTCGTAAAGATGACCACCTCAGGACCATTGCTTCAAAGTTTTCTTCCGTAGGGTTTGTGGTTTCAGACAAGAAGATGTTTAAGTAAATTTCCCATGTTGGATGCTAGCGGATCATCGGGTATAATCGTAGAATTTTTTTAAGTAAATTTCACATCAGGTTCAATGTTAGAACTTTGTTCGGTTCCGACGGCCATTTTGGATGGCGGGCGGGATCTTCGGATATAATTCTGCAAGAGAACCACCAAAGGATCATTTCTACCAAGTGGTGTTCCAATTGGCTTTCTAATTTAATAAGACATTTAAGTAAATTACCAATAGGAAAAAAAGATACTAATATTAGATATAGTAAATTTATACTATGCTGTATACGACGCATTTCAAGGAGTTACCTCTCATCAGCAGCATTAAAACCGAAACATTTCGAAGACCAAAACCCAAACTTATTTTGAACAAGAAGTATTCATTACCAGAAATACCGAAATAGGAAGCCAAATTTCAGATCTACCATGTTCAATACAAGGAATGAACCCTTAGTATTTCTATTAGTTTTGAATTTTGCTAAATACTGGTAATTTCTGTAACAAATCAATGAATAATCAAGTCAGACTGGGTTAGGTAATACCCTCGGGGACCTAGGATCCACCATGCAGAGGCATCGTCCCAGGAGTTTCAAAATAACAATCCAAAGATACATTTCTAATATTAGATATAGTAAATTTATACTATGCTGTATACGACGCATTTCAACGAGTTACATCTCATCAGCAGCATTAAAACCGAAACATTTGGAAGTCCAAAAACCAAACTTATTTTAAACAAGAAGTACTTATAACAACAAAATACCGAATAGAGTCAAATTTCATCTAAGGATATCTACCATGTGTTAAACCTGTGTTAAACTATGTGCGGATCCGCCGGCCATCATGGATGGCAGATGGGGTAATAAGATATAATTCTGAAAGAGGACCCCTATAAAGAAACGTTTTCGACGACGATGGACGCAAAGTGATAGCAATAGTTCATATAGCCCCTGGTGCCAGGTGAGGCGAAAAAGACAGAAATGATCGTTAAGTTCGCTTATATGTTATCAGTGCATTCTAAGGCGTTATACGTTGGTTTATCTGACATGTCTTAACTAAGGAGATCATGACAGTCAAGATTAAATTAGAGGCTACGAGGACCCTGTATCACTCACTGGATTTAATTGGCTACATAAACATTATTAAAACTATTATCAAAATATTAATTTGAACTAATGTTCAGAAGTCCGCAAGGACGATTTCATCAACGTTTGGTCGAAACTGGTACAAATAGTTTCAGGTAAAGGTTTTAAATATTTTTAGCTGATATTTTATGTGTCAGCGGTCCCCACCTTATGAAATACTTTTCACAGTGGACCACCTTAGAAACATGTAAAAATGTTTCACCATACTTTTCAGAAGTCCAGAACCTGGACCTAATTTTGGTAGGAATCTTGTGCATCTTCTATGTATTTTACTACTAGGCACCTGTGACGGATCACGGAAGCTCAACCCACAGAGCTGCATATTGCGTGCCCAGGTGGCGGATAGGGGCGACACTCTTGTTAGAGGCTAGGGGTTGTCAGGTGATAATAAGGAAAGCCTGACCGCGGAACATAGTGGGTGACGTGTTAGGAGAATGCCACGCTCCCTGCACGCTAAAGACCCCTTTTGTGATTTTTGAAAAAGAGTAGGCCGATGGCCCCTACTGAAGGCTCAATTGTCCGACCCTACCCAACACTCATCCTTTTAAAGTGGTAGTCAAAATTGGTTCCCTTTGTGTCCCGTCCCACTCCTATTTGAACTTTGTTTGATAAATTTTTGAACTGGTTCTCGTCCTGAAGAAGCATGAAATATTTGCCATCGGACATTAAGGAAGCAACAATCATTCAATAAAATATTTACTATTGATATTAATCACTTACCAATGCGTAAACAAGCCTCGTAAATGTTGATATTGTCTTTCCCTTTATGAGACATATCTGGGCCTGCCTTAAGTACCATGTCTAACGATTTGGTTGAATAATTTATCGCTCGTAGCAGTACAGAATCTTGTCCATCTTCTACTATGTTTACATCTGCATTATGGTTGAGCAATATCCTCAGACATTCATCATATGTGTTATATCTATACATATTCATATATGGGTCTTTTCCTAATGAAAAAAAGGAATGATCATATCAAGAACACTATGGAAATAATGAATATAAACGTTTCAGTATTTTTTAAGTATATCTGAATTATCTTATTAAGTGTGATACAGATAAAATATTCCAAATGCATGAGGATTTCCGGTTTATATTTTTGTCCGTTGAGGAGTTCTATATCATGAAAGAACACTATTAATCGCTAGGGGCCGTCTAAATCTAATATTATTAGACGTCCTTCACGTACCCATTTACAGTCAATTCTCAACCCTAATCGTCATGAAAAACATGTTATCATACTACATGGCCAAGGTGTAGCATTGCCAAAAGAAAACCCCATCACAGTACAAAAGTGTCTATCCAAACAATACGGTATTGTAAAAGAAATCAGACCTATCAGATCAGGAGATATTGTGATTGAATGTTTTGATATTAGTCAATTTAAACAAACGACGGCTTGCTCAAAACTAGGACACTCGAATGTCCAATGTTCCAGGCCACAAAGCTTAGATTCGTCACAGAGGTGCATCAAGAATGTGTCTCAGAATTTTTCTGCGGAAGAACATGTAGTCGCACTAAGTGAATATGGTGTAGTTAAAGCTATCAGACTTGTTTTTGCACTACAGTAAAGATCGGGAGAAAAGACTCCCGTCCAAAATAATCAAATTGTTCTTTAACAAACCTGTAATACCGAAGTGTATATGTATAGATTTAAAAAGTACAGTGTTAAATTAAAGGTACCATAATCCATACAATGTTTCGAATGTCAATCATTTGGCAATCTACCTACTGGGCGTAGGAAAGAAATACATGAGGGTCAATGTCAAGTCAAAGCCCCAATTTGTGCTAGTTGTAAAGGAAAACACCAGACAAACTATAAGCAGTGTCCTAAGAGAGTTGAGAATTAAAACTGCTATCATAAAAAGCACAGAATAGAAGATACATAAATCATCAGTAAACAACATGACTCTGATAACAAAAAAAGGACAAAATAGCAATAACGCAACAAAAGAAGTAAAACAAAAATATGTAGAGCTGTCAGATATAATTACAATTGTAGCAACAACTTTGACTAAAAACCAAATATTTAAGCAGAGTAACTTTACTCTAGAATTATGGTTGGTAAAGAAATATACCAATATGTAGTAAATGTAGACAAGGTAATAGACCTTGCACAGAAATGTAGTAACCTGGAAATTTAAAATGAAGATACACATTAGTTCTTGGAATAATATTTAGTCATATTATTCATGGCAGTTATTCAACTATTAAGTCTTATCATGACAGTGGTATTCTCTATTCAGCATTGAAACTACCGTATTTAAAAAGTAACGGTCCAGAATATATATGGAATTTATCTAAAACCAAACAAATACCTAGTATTATATGTTTGCAAGAAACTTGGTATAGGAGCCAAGAAAAACATCCTGAAATCGAAGGATACAAATTAGCAAATTAGTCAGTTAGAGATAACACAAGGCGGGGGGGGGGGGGGGGGGTACAGCCATTTATATTAAGAATAATCTAGCTTACATGACAAAATATTTTAAAAGTAAATTTGAAACATCCTCTATAGAATTTACCATGAATAAACAACATATAACATTAGTTAACCTACATGTATATGGTGCATCTAAAGATAGAAAACATAACCTCTACCAATATCTTTTCAGTCAATTAAAAGATAACTTTATAGTTTGTGGGGACTTTAATGCTCACCACAGAATGTGGGGCAGTAATGAAAACGACACTAAAGGGTAAGAATTATTTGATTTTATATCTAATGATAATGTTGTCATACATAATGATGGACAAAATCCAACTAATTTAGAACTGCTTTGCATTGATCTAAGTTTTAGCAGCGCAAACATAGCACAACAAATTGCTTGGTTAGTTGATCATAGCTCATTATACGGTAGCGACCATTTTGTTGTAAACCTATGTTTTAATGTACCCCTAGAAGTATCAGGAAAGAAAAAAAAATGATTTTCACTGGAATTATAAAAACGCTGACTGTGATGACTTTGCAAGCATTTGCGATCAAACATTAAGTCTTGACATGATTTCCGATAATATAAATGAACCAAGTACCAGACTGACGAATTCAATCCTTAAAGTGGCTTGCAAAGTTAAAAACTTTAATAACAATAGTAAAAAAACCAGCAGTCCTATGGTGGAGTGAGGAGTGTACAAAAAATAGTACAAGAAAGAAATCGAGCACACCATACTGGTGGTGGACATGACTATATGATTTTAAAAGAAAAAGAAAAAAATATGTAAAAATACTATCAAACTGCACAGCAACAGTACTGGTAGAGCTATTGTCAGTCTCTGAATAGTGTTTCCCATATAGGACAAGTATGGAACACAATTAAGAAAATGATGGGCAAAACTGCCAACATAATTTAACCCACAACCCTTTTAGAAAAAGTATAAAATATGAATCAACCAAAGCAAAGGCAAATCTTATAGTTAAAACTTTTGCTAAGGTCAGCAGCACTAACAGTTATACAGAATCTTTTAAGGGAGATAAAGGATATGAACAATTATTGACTCATTTCAAAGACAACTCCTATAGTTATAATACACCCTTTGCATAGGCGAAACATCGTATACATCCTCTGGAAAAGATAAAATAACATATACCATGTTTAAAAATTCAGAGAGAAATCTTTAAGTATTTTTTTATTATTAACGGAATAGGGTTCCTACAAGTGGAAACATTCCATACTCATACCCAGCCTTAAACAAGTAAAGCACCCTAGTGATCCTCAGTCATATAGACAGATAGCCTCAACTTCTTATTTCGTCAAGTCATGGAAAAAATGGTTAACAATAGAATATGTTGGTACTTGGAAAAAATAACCTATATAGCCCTAACCAAAGTGGTTTTAGGAAAAACAGAAATACAACGGAACAAATTATTAGATTAGATCATGATATACAAAAGGCTTTTCTCAAGAAAACATTTACAGTATGGGTATTTATAGACTTTCAAATAGCCTTTGATATGTTATGGAAAAATGGACTTCTTCATAATGCTTGCTTCGGTTAAAAGCTTCTTGACGGATAGAACTATCCAAGTAAAAACAAATAGTACATATTCAAAAATCTGTGTCACACCAAATGTTACGCCTCGCGGAAGTTGTATAAGCCCTACACTTTTCAAATTTATGGTCAATGACCTGTCTGAATGTATAAAATATAGTACAATATCCCAGCTTGCTGATGATAGTGCCATATGGTTATCTGGCACAAATTTAAATTTTATGCAAAACAGAATACAGGAGGACGTAAATAATATAAATTTGTGGTGTGAAAAGTTGGATTTCCTTTTGTCACATAAAAAACTGTTGCAATAATGTTTACTAGAAAGCGGAAAATAGATAAATTAGTCCTGGAAATCGGTAATAGTATAATAAATATTGTGAAGGAAGTAAAATTCCTTGGAATGATTTTAGATGACAAATTACCATGGTTGAAACACATACAGAACATACAAGACAAATGTAGCAAGGTTATAAACTGCATGAAAGTATTGGCAGGCACACAGTGTGGAGATAATAGCTATACACTTAGAAACATTTATATTGCGCTAATTAGATCAACATTAGCCTACATGGCCTATGGCTGTGAACTATACAACACTGCATCACATTCCTCTTAGAAACGTTTAGATAAAATACAAAGTCAACCCCTCAGAACATGTACTGGGACATAGAAAAATGTACTAATAGTCTACAGGTAGAAATGGGTGAACCTCCTCTGGTGAAACTTTTTCGTCCCGGTCGGACAAGTAATATGGCCGCCATGATGAATTCTTGTTTCTGATTGGACACATTTTAAAAATATTCTCCTCTGAAACGACATTGCTAAATGGGAGGAAACTTGGTTTGAAGCATCTATGGAAGGACCTTTATAAAGTTTGCATGTTTCCTCCCAGCCGCACAGCTAATATCGGCCCCATGATGAATTCTTATTTCTGATTGGCCGAAATTGTAAAAAAAAATGTCTGAAACGGATCGTGGGACAGTCAGGTGAGCTATACATGCTCCATTCTCATGAGCCTCTTGTTTAGGTATTGTTTGGAATTTTTGGGGTAACAGTTTTCTGCATAGATGGAAAGATACATGTATGTGCTGCAAAATTTAAGTTTTACAAAATAAAGTGAAATCAAACATTTACTCTCCATTATTTTGAAACTCAAAATAGTATCAGTAACTTAGTGGTAATTGTGCACATTCATGAAGTTAGTCAGTATATAAACAATGCCATCTTCCCAGGGTTATTGTCCCCCGCCGCGAAGCGATAGATGGACATGGTAATGCCGTCCTCCCGAAACACCTTGTGGGCGTATCTCCTCTGAAACTATTTGGCGAATTGCTTCCATATTTGGTAGGATTTATTTTCATGAAGTGTAGATATGCAAACTATACCGCCAATTTGATTCAACAAATGTTGTTCGGGTTATGGGACTTACACTGTTTTCAACATTTCTCAACAATAGAAAACCTTGTGGACGCATCTCCTCTGAAACCGCTTGGCGGATAGCTTCCATATTAGGTAGGATTTATTTTTTATGATGTGCAGATGTGCATAATATACCGCCATTATGATTAACAAATTTCATAGGACTTATGGGACTTGGACTATTTTCAACATTTCTATTTAGATTTTTCATAACCCAAGTTATCATAAGACAAAAGGAATAAATTCCTTTCTCAATATGAACAACTTACAACCTCGTGATGATTTATTAGAATTTTCCTCATATTCCTTCGTCAATTTCATTCCCTTTGACTTCTTATGCAAACTTGCAGCGGCAGGAACATACGGCTACGTGAAGCAATCTTGTTTTAATTAAAGGTATACATATCCCAGTATGTAACCAATTTAACAGAAACTTATTTAATATACTTAATTACAATGTTCACAGATTAATACTACAAGCACAAGGAAACATCTAACTTAAATTCACATTTAACAGTATATACATGTATGTTTATACAATGAGATCATATTCAAAAACCAGTCTTGTGTGTTTTTCTTTCAAGGTTGGATTTTTTATTGCTGCTGTTCTATTGTGTTTCATTATGGTATTAATACATGAAGAAGTGTGAAATTGGAGCAAAATCTTTCCACACTAAATGATATATATGCAACATACTGGTAGTTCAGTGACAATGATGTGTTTGAATTACAATTACATGTACATTTGGATTGACAAACCGTTCATCATAATATACAACCGAACATCGAAGATTAGAAAAGACTGGACTGCTTTCAAGATATATTTTGAAATAAAACATCCATAATTTGTTTACATTTGTTTTGATTTAAAATGAGTATATTTAGTTTCAGAATGTTAAATCAATGAACAATTTTAAATGTTTACTTGTTAGAGTTTTTATAAACATATATCTTTGAGCTAGGAACATTCTAAGAGATATAGGGTTCATTATCCTACAAACATTTATATATCATCAAAAGGCAAACAATGTTAAAAACTTCACCTATTACACCCATAATGAACTGAACACATATATGTCTCTTCTTCAGATAACTTTTCTATATGAAGTACCAAATATTTGTGTGTAAATTTCACTAACCACAAATTTGAACATGAACAATCTTTGCCAAACGTTTTCCAACACAACTAAAACATTATCTCATCTCTTGAGTCTGATTTGTATGCAAATGAAAATTACTGCTCCAACATGTTCTACATCAAATCAAATAGCCTTAACTGACCTTAAAGAGTCTTGTCTAACTGTCAGTTGAAAGTTTCAGGAAGCTACTTCTGTCATTGTATCGCTATACAACAAAAGCATTCACATTAAAAAAGGAACTAAAGTGGTGATTATAGAGGAATGCAACTGAAAACGTATAATCTGGTCTATATGAGGAAAATTAATAAGATATTTTATTTCAAATTTCCAACTTCAACTTTCATACATTACATTTTCGCAATATATCATATTTATTTATGTATTTTGTCTGGAAATCCGATTAGATATGGACAATTACTTTGTTTTAGTGACCGAATTTTTTCTATTTGATTTTGAGACACTTTATTGAATTGTTACATTAATGGGATATATTAACAGTTGTTATATGACCGAAAATATGTCATTGTAATATTATGAAAGAATGTTAATTTGCTCGCCACTGACAGCACTATCTATCATCCCATGGTTTAGTTATTCTTTGTACGAATGGAATAATTTTGCTATGAAATCCCTAATAATTTTAAAACAAATGAAGACACTTTCAGTGTTTTATCTTATTCAATTTTCATTTGATAATATAGAGGAACGTCGACCACTTCTATCCTTATTTTCCTTCCATTTAATAGGCACCTGGGATGGCTAAAGGGAGCTTAACCCATAGAGCTGCCTAGCGCGTCCCCAGGTGGCGGATGGGGGGACACTCTCGTTGGAGGGTTGTTAGGTCATAATACAGAAGGCCTAACCGCAGACCATAGTGGGTAACGTGTTTGGAGATGATCACACTCTTGAAAGACCCCTTCTGCAGTTTTCGAAAAAGAGACCCTCCCATCCATCCACCATTTTACAGTGACAGTGAAAATTTGTTTCCCTCTTTGTCTCGCCTTATCCCCATTTGAATTGTTTGATAACTTGTTGAACTGGTTCTTATCCTGACGAAACATGAATTATTTGCCACTGTACGTTAAGCAAACAAACAAATGAATCAATTATTCAATTTTTATATAAATTCGACATTGTTTGCAATCGCACATATCCAAGTTCTGTATTTCAATTATCAGTTAAAATTTGTAATTTTGCACAAACACGGTCGTAATTACATTTCAATCATTTTTAAGTTCTGTTAAACTCTATACATGTAAAATGATCTTTTCTGACTAGAAGTGTTTGTTCATATGCCTAAACTCATATTTAGCATACCAGTTCAAATACCTAAAAATATATTTCTGACCACCTTTAAATTTTTTTTAAAAGACTATTAATTCAAACTTGCTCTGGGATAAAGTCCGAGTTGTGAAATACATACTCCATACGTCGGCGCTTCTGGAATATTGCCGCTCAAAAATGGGAAGTTGATTGGAAAATCAAAGTCACCCCGTTTTGTATTCAACCTTCCTCTGGTGTCAATTTCGAGGTGAAGGTCAAGATAAGATGCAGACTGTGTAGTGTCTGTGGTATCCTTAATTTCGAGCTCATTAGGATAGATGAGATGTAAGAATTTCCCAAAACTTGAATTGTTGAGTGATAAAACATCATCTATGTAGCGGAAGCTGAACGTAAAGGTACGGGCAAACTTCTATTTTTCCTTACGAAGCCCGTCAAGGAAGTCTGCCTCATGTGAGTAAAGGAACAAGTCGGCCAGGATTGGCGCACAATTCCTACCCATAGGAATGTCAATTGTCTGCCAATTGTCTGTTTTGAAATCACGTCCGCCATATTGAACATATATGTTGTCGATCAACAATTCAATTGTCAGGACAATTTCATATATAGATATATTAATTATTTATTAAGTATACATACCTGTAGTTGGAAAACATTTAAACAGTGCTGTTTCTTGATTTTTCCCAATATGATTGACATTAGCACCGAATTTTATCAATGTTTCAACAGCAGTCGGCATATTATTCTCTACAGCTAACATTAATGGCGAATCTTCACCAATCTCTACGGGATTAGGGTCTGCACCTTTTTCTAATAAAATCAAATGTTTCTTGCTATCCTCCTCATAATATGCGAATCTATCCTTGCTCATTATGGCCAAAGTTATAGGTGGGTTACCGTTTCCATCTTTCAGATTAACAGATGCACCAGCATTAACCAATATTCTTATTGTGTCATCTAAAAGTTTGGGTGAAATCAATTACAGAAAATATCTATTACACTCTCCATTTATCTTAAACTAGTTACGTAGTGTAAACATTTTTTTCTTTGAATTATTTCGACCCCTTTTATTGAAATGAAAGGCCGTTGGCCATTGGTCCCCGAAGCCAAGGTTATATATCGTAAGTTTTTATTTTGAAACTACTGTAATCTAGGAGTAGGTTATTTTAGTAAACTAAAAAGGACAAATATACCTAAGGAGCAATAAAAAAAAACGTAATCCATTGGACAGACAAACCCGGGAAGACAAATGAACAACCACAAGCACAACAAATAAACACAGAAAACTAAAAAAACAATGAACAACACGAAGTCAAGAGTGAACATATGTCTCACCACTTTTGCTGCTTGATAGTTCTATTCATGCAAAATTATAAATCAATTTATCTCATATTGAACTGAATTTCTGGAAGTCAAAATGGCCATAACTATATGAAATATTTGTCAATCCTCACAAAAAAGGATATGCACATGTTTACCATGTTCCTAGTTTTAATCTGATTATTTTTTTTCACAAGTTATCATCTTTAAACACACAAATTAGCAATTTTGAATTACAAAAAGGGGCGTACCTCTGTTAAAAATTGACGAAAAATCTTCGTAATTGAACTTGACATGGATATGTATGGGATACAATTAGACACCAAACCTAGTTTTAATCTGACTTTTTGTTCACAAGTTAACATCTAGAAACAAAAAATGTAACAATTTTGAATTACAAAAAGGAACGTAACTGTGGTAACAATGGTCAAAACATAATCATGATCGATCTTGACCTAGATTTTCATTAGATGCATTTACATACCACGAAATATTTGTCAATCCTCACAAAAAGGATATGCACATGGTTACGACGTTCTTAGTTTTCATCTGACTTTTTGTTCAGAATTTATTATCTAGAAACCAAAAAATTAGCAATTTTGTGACATGCAAAAAAGGAGGTAACTCTATAACAAAAGTAGAAAAATCCTTGATCGAACTTGACCTAGATACTCCTGAGCCACACGAATCTGGGAAAAAAAATTTAGAAATTTTGAGGTACAAAAAGGGGCACAAATCTAGTAAGAATGGTCGCGAAATCGTCATTATCGAACTTTACCCAAGATATTTATTAGATACACTCACATACTATGCCTAGATTCAATCTGACTCTTCATTCACAAGTTATCATCTGGAAACCAATTTGGGACACACACTACCCATTTCTATAGTCCCCTTCGACGAAGCGTCGGTACAATTGTTTGAATATGAATGGTAAAAGTATCCCCAATATTTGCAATAAAGCGTTTGCTGCTACACATAAATTTATCCTTTGGAAACTTATTACATATCGGTAATATTTTTTATTCTTCCGGGCATTGAGAGAGAAAATTGAGCGCCTAGAAAAAACCCCTAAATGGCAAATATGGTTATACCTCTGATCTCTGGGTAGTATTTAAATCTATTGTTTCTATTCATCTCGACGACGCAAAAGTAAATTCTTTGCTGACATGTTAAATTCTACATTTTTCATTGGCAGTTAAGCTCATATCCACTATTGAATTTTAATATCCTATATAAGTTCACAGCTGGGTAAAGTTAAAATGTGGGCTTTAAAAATTTATAAAATAATACCAACAAATTAACAAAATCGTTGACCTCAAGAAAATTACGGACTAGATTAATTTACAAACCGTGTTTTCTTAATGATTTTCCTGGGAATGCAGCATGAAGTGGTGCGTTTCCATTTCCATCTTTCCTGTCAATATCAGCACCATTTTCTAGAAGTATGGCGATAGCATTGTTGTTGTGTAATCTCGCAGCTACCACTAAAGGAAGTTCATCTCCAATATTTGGATCTGCTTTCTCTTTTAAGAGAACTGGTAATATTAAGTCTATGCTGATTGAATCAAGTTTTTCTATCATGACACAAAGAGGTGATTTTCTTTTTTCATTCAGGGCATTTACATTTATACCAGCTTGTAGAAGTTGCAGCATAACATCCAGAACTGTAAGACCAAAAAGAAAAAAAAACATGACATTGGTATACGTATAGACGTTCATCCAAAAAAATTATATGAAACATTTTATCCAATAATTCAGCTTTTTATACTTATACTTTCGATTGAAAATTGGCAAGTATTGCTGTATCCGCCCGTCATAAATTTGAGATATTTTTCAAATATTTGAGGACATACAGTCAAGATGTTGCACAAAACACCACTACATGCAACGTGCACCTTTGAATTTGAAATTCAATATACCTTTATTTTGTGATTTTGTACCAATGACTGGTTCCTCCTCAGTATTACTGCCCAACAATTCTTTATTCAGACTGAGATCTGTAGGCAAAGTACTATCTTTGGAAATCAATTTCTCAATTCCTCCATATCCATCAAAGTTATCATTATAGTCATCGTAGTCTTCATCTGTCTCATAGGAATCTGTATCATCTGACATTGAGGAGTACATGTCAACTAAATAATAATCTTCTGGATAATCATACGATCGCCTTTTAGTTTCTACCCAATTACCTAAAACATATATACATCGTTTAATATAATACACATAACATTTAGATAAATGTATCTATTTCTTATTTACACGAGTAGAAAATGGGTCAATAAGTACACTTATAAGTACACTTATACTTGTATATCAATTTCCGTGAAACATGGTTTCAGTTCTACGTCTCATACTACACCAAGTCATTACAGATATATTTTGACATGCATGTATTACTGTCTATCATGTTAGTTTCTTTATTTATTGATTGATTGATTGATTGTTGTTTAACACCGTAAGGACAGTATTGCAGCCATACCACGGCGAAAACTGATTAGAATACGATTGTATTAAAACAAATAGTGTATAAAATGGATTGACTATTTACAAATAAAAGACAGGAATAAACAGTAAAACAAGTACCACAATGACACTATCACAGGTAATATTTTCAAAACAAAACAAACAATATCACAGATAAGCTATCACATATTCATAAAATGACATAATCATATAACAGAATTAGGTAAGCATTTATTCGGTAAGGACCATACTCGAGAACATAGTTATAGACTATATTCTCGAATATAGTCCAACGTCTTTCAAATATTTTAAAATCTGGTCGCCAGCGACAATTGTAAATAGATCTTTCATATTATTGACTGTATAGTACCGAATAATGATGTCGGATTTATCTACACAGTCAATTAAAAGATGCTGAATACTATGTCGACATTGGCAAGGTATACATTCAGGAGGCGGCTCATTCTCTAAAAAAAAGAATGAGTCGTCCTGGTGTGGCCAATGCGACATCTAGTTAAAAGAACTTGGTCTCTTCGGCTTTTGCCAAAGAAACAAACATTCTTGCCAACAGTTGGCTCTATAGAATGTAATTTATTGTCTGTAAGCAGATCCCACCGGGACTGCTACAGACGTAAAACATATTTGTATATTAAAGGTTTAAAATCAGACAAAAGCACGGACATATTAGTTATGGGGTCATCTAAAGCATCATTCGCTTTTCTATCTACGACTGTGTTTTCCTTAATACCAATATGACTTGGTACCCAGAGAAAAATTATTTCTTTGCCCATTTGGACAAGTCTTTTATAAAATTCAATAATATGGGCAATTAAAGGGTTTTTATATTTCTGACCTTCGATAGCCAATAAACATGAAAGTGAATCTGAACAAATTAGAACGTTTTGTTTGTCAGAAGATCTAATAAATTTCAAGACAAGAATAAGAGCTCTTGCCTCAGCTGTTTAATATAAAACTGGAAGATGGAAGACAAAGAGTCGCTGCCTGTTGTCCATAAACAGCCGCAGCAGCTACTTTATCTCCGTCTTTTGATCCATCAGTATAAATGGTGTCGAAATCTTGAAAATTAGATTTAATTTCAGCAAATTGTTGCTGAATTTCAATGGGGTTAGTTTCCGACTTTTTATGTTTTCTGATGTCAAAAATGAATTTGGGTTTGGGTACAAGCCAAGGTGGCGATTGAGGTATATTAATAGGGGCTATTTCATCGAGGTTGATGTTAGAACCAGAAATGTGTGGTTTCATCCGGATACCAAAAGGAGGGATTTTGTTTTCATGCTGTTCAAATAAACCCTCATAGAGAGGGTTGAAAACACAGTCGTAGGCAGGATTTGAAGGATAGGCTTTTAGCTTGGTCAAGTATTGTAGACCAAGTTTTATTCTACGGTTATTAAGAGACAGCTCGTTCGCCTCTACATATAAACTTTCTATTAGGGATGTTCTGGACGACCCCAAGGCCAAACGTAGGCCTTGGTGGTGAACAGTATCTGAAATCTTTATGTAGGATTTGCGAGAAGATCCATAAATAATAGAACTGTAGTCAATTTTCGATCTCACTAAAGATCTATATAAATTTAACAAAATGCTTTTATCAGCGCCCCAGTCAGTGCTGGAAACAACTTTTAAAATGTCCAATGCTTTCAAGCATTTAGCTTTCAGCATTTTGATATGGGGTGGAAAGGTGAGTTTATTATCAAACAGAATTCCAAGGAATTTATTTTCTTTACCAACTTTAATGGATGCATTATAAAGCTTTAGTTCAGGGTCTAAATGCAGTTTTCGTTTGTTACAAAAATGCATACATACGGTTTTTGAGTTTGAAAATTTAAAACCATTTTCTGTGGCCCACTTTTCAATTTTATTTAAAGACAACTGTAGCTGTCTTTCTATATTGTTCATATTTTTAGCCCTATAGCATATCAAAAAGTCATCTACATAGAGGGAGCCCTCAACATTTTGTTTTAATGCTTTAGCTAAACTGTTTATTTTTGTACTAAATAAGGTGACGGAGAGGATACTTCCCTGAGGAACACCCATCTCTTGTTCAAAAGGGTCAGACATGGTCGTGTTAACTTTTACCTTGAACTGTCTGTCTGAAAGAAAATTTTCAATGAAGGTAGGTAACCTACCTTTCAACCCCATATTATTTAGGTCTTTTAAAATGCCATATTTCCAAGTGGTGTCGTATGCTTTTTCAAGGTCGAAAAAGACCGACACCACGTGTTCACCCATAGCAAACCCGTTGCGTGTGAAAGACTCGAAGCGAACGAGATGATCTAACGTGCTTCTGCCCTGCCGGAATCCACACTGTATATTAGACAGTAGACCATTGGTCTCAAGGAACCAAACCAGGCGGTCGTTGATCATTCGTTCCATCGTCTTGCATACGCAACTTGTGAGGGCAATTGGCCAATAATTCGACGTTTCAAAATGATCTTTACCGGGTTTTGGAAAAGGGACAACTGTAGCAAGCTTCCACAAAGAGGGCAAATTACCAGTTTTCCAAATGTTATTTAGTATATCCAAAAGTGTTTGTAATGATTTATCAGGAAGATGAGTCAGATGTTTATAATGGATACCATCTGGGCCACATGCTGTGTCATGAGCCTTTGCCAGAGAAGTTTCGAGTTCATCCAAAGAGAAAGAGCGGTTGTAGTCTTCTGTGTTTTTAGATTTAAAGTTAAGTTTAGTTTTTTCAGTGCGATTTTTGATTTGTTGAAATTCCTGAGAGTAATTTTGAGAAGAGGAATGCTTAGAAAATGTTTCTGAAAGTTTATTCGATACGTCCCTTTCAGATGTTAGAAGGGTCTGCCCATCTTTCAGATGGTGGACATTGGTTTTCGGTTTTTGCCATTAATTTTTTGTATGAAATTCCAAACTTTGTTCATTGGTGTACGAGAATTTATTTTAGAGACGAAGTTTTGCCAAGAGGTTCGTCTCTTTTTTTTTTGAATGTTCGACGTGCTTTTGCACGGAATATACGGAAGTTACTTAAATTATCTTGTGTTGGATGCATACTGAATCGTCGTTCCGCCTTCTTTCTATTTTTCTTTGCCTCCTCACAATCATCATCAAACCATGGTTTGCTTGGTTGTTTAGGATTGGTCGAGGTTTTAGGAATGGTTCTTTCAGCTATCGATACTAACTTTTCATTAAATTTAAGGACAGGATTAGTAACAGTATCAAAAGTTTCTTTCTTCAGTTCATCTCTACAGAGTTGCTCGAACAAAGGCCAATTGGCCTTGTCAAATTTCCAGCGAGCAACTCTCTCAGATGACGTGGGAAATAAATTTTCCAAAATAATGGGAAAGTGGTCGCTACCACACAAATCATCATGGACTCGCCATGAGAAATCAAGTAATAAAGACGAGTCACAAATGGTTAAATCGATAGCAGAGTACGAACAATTCCCCGGATGGAGATAAGTATCCGATCCGTCATTGAAGATGCACATACTTTTCTGATTTAAAAAATCATCGATCTTTTTGCCTTTGTCGTTTTGTGAGTTACTGCCCAATATAGGATTATGAGCATTGAAATCACCCATAAGAAGACATGGGACAGGTAACTGATCTGTTAAAGTTTTAAGTTTACTAATTGCCAGGTTTGTGTTAGGAGGAATATAAACAGAACATAGTGTGATAGTCTTATTAAGAGAAAGGCGAACTGCAACTGCCTGCAGATCGGTTTTTAAATTTATTCGACTATGAATAACGTTGTTTTTGATAAGGATTGAAGAGCCGCCTGCAGCCCTTTCATCCCGTTTAGTTCTTGTGCTGTAAAGAGAGTAATTTTTGATGTTTACATTATCGTTTTCCTTTAAGTGAGTTTCTTGGAGACAAAAGGCAACTGGTAGGAAGGCTTGGACAAGTAAAGATATTTCAATTAAATTAATTTTTAAACCCCGACAATTCCACTGAATTATATTGTTCATTTTAAGGGTGGACGGATTGGGGAGTAGTTTTTCCTTAGTTGTTCTGTTGAACAACTTCTGCGCCTGCCGCCAGAAGCGCTGGAATCTCTGGCGTTACGAGAAGAATCCCCGGCAGGAACAGAAATATCTCCCCAGATATATTCGTCTGGTTCATTTGAAGTATCCATCTGCTCCGAGTCCTCGTCGACATCATTGTCGAACTCTGAACAGAGGTCTCTAAATCCATTGATTTTTGAATTTTTTTCTGCCTTTGAGAGGCGACCGGATGATTGTTTGTTTTTAACTTTTTCATTTGAAGACGATGGTGTAGTTTTTTGGGACGATGAGGAAGATTTTTGGTTTGAAGGTATTGAAGTTCTTTGTCTGGCAGTCGGTTTTTGTTTACTGGTAGTGTCTGAGGTATTTAAAGAGCCAGATGTTTGAGAAGAGTTTGATGTAGAAGACGGTTTCGATTGAGAAGTTTATCTTTAGCTTGAGTAGGTTGAAGTAAGAGTGTTGGTAGTTCTGATCCATCAGGCCAAGTGAATTCAGTTTGGGTTGCAAAAGTTCTGGTTTGTGATGTTTTGACTTTATCAGCATAAGAGGTTTGAACAGAGTTATTCAAGACAGAGACCATTCGTTTCGCTTCTTGATAGCTTAATTTTTTTCAGTTTTGGTTTTTTGAATAATTCATTTTTAAAAAATTCACAATTTCTTGAATTAGCCAAATGATTCAGTCCACAGTTTGCACACCTTACTGTACCGTCACATTCAAAACTTGAGTGGCCCTCTATAGAACATTTGACACATATTTCAGTACCACGACATGAACTCCTACCGTGTCCAAATTTCTGGCATTTGAAACAACGAATAGGGTTAGGTGTGTATGTGTCAACTTTAATTCTGTAGGGTCCTATGTAGATATATTCAGGTACAGTAGTGAGGTTGAATGTAATGAGGTATGTATTCAGTTTGACAATTTTTCCTTCGGATTTTTTGGTAAATCTTTTAACTTTTGAAACATGTTGAGATTCCAATTCTTCCTGAATTTCTTCTTCAGACAACTCGTACAAATCACGGTCTCTGTCCCGAATAACTCCCATGGAAGAATTGAGTGTTCGGTGTGGGGTTACCGAGATCTCAACATCAGAAATACATGTTAAAGAAAGGAGATTTTTTGCCTGTTGTGGTCTAATACACTCGATAAGCAGACTTCCACTTCTCATTTTGGAGACTTTTTTAACTTGTCCAGCGCAGCTTTGAATTTTTTTTCTGTAGTAAAAAATGAGAAAGTTTAGTCAAAGGTCTGTCAGAATTTTTACTTGTCAAAACTAAAAATGTAGGAAATTTGTCAGAAGTTGTGTTTTGTAATTTTGAAATTCGCTCCTCATCGTCACTATGATCACATTTCCATTTAGATGGTGTTGGTTTTTGGTTGTTTTCTGAATTCTTCATGATGATTTAGTATGTTTCACTGCCCTTGCTCCCCGCCCACCTCGGAGCAGCACCACAACGATGTATGCTTGCCACATATGCGACAAGCACTAGGGCTACAGGACAGGATACTCGCATAGAGTACTTTTAAGTAGACACAAGCTTCGTGTCGGGGGTTACCCGACGAAACAACTGTCTAAAGTAGAATCTACACGATTGACCCATGAGCCACCGCCTTCTTGAACTAATCTTAAAGATGGTGCTATTGTCGCACAGTTTTATATAAGATCATGTTCAAGGGCTTGGCGTGACCAGCCGATTGATCGAGACTGGGCCCATCCGACCGCCCGTTTCAGATAAAGTAAGGGCCAAAGTGGCGTGTTTCAACCACCAGGATTCCGTCCTCTATCCTTACGGGTATCCACACACGGCAAACATGTGGCCTCATTAAGCGGAGGAAGCCTTGCCCCATTAGCCACCGCCTTCCCCACTGCTTCCGTCAGTGGCTATCTTCAGAGACCCCAGAACCAAAACATAAACCTCATACGATAGCTGCATACCACCCTAACCCGACCCATGGTATCGAGGTGTCATAAAAGGTTCATATGGGTCTCTTCAAACAACCACGAGAAAACAGCAGAGGGCTAGACATGACCAGTAAGTGGCCAGACCGGGGCAATCCAGCCAATTTTGGAGCTTGTTGTTTAAATATAAGACATTGCGAAACCAAAAACTGTGACCAAGACATTTTAAACAGTTGATTCAAGTGAGAGGTATAATTTGAATTTGAATATTAAGAAAATAATAAAACAAAAATAATGGCAATAAATAAAGATCCAATTCAAAAGTAAAAAAATTTTGAGCTTGTTAAAGTTTGTGACCCATTAGCCAACACCAATAACGCCAAACAGCAATTTTGAATTCGATTAATCAATTTCAGGAGAAAAAAAATATAAATATGTGTTACAAAAAGGGACTGATGTGACCAGCCGATTGACCGAATCGAGTCCATCCGGCCTCCCGTCTAGGTAAAGATTGTGCCCCAGATGGTGATCGGAACCGTTTTTCCGGCCATCCAGGAACACTCCCTATTACCGACACGGGTTTGCGACACTCGGCAAACATGTCGCCTCTTTAGGGCCTCTTACGCCAAGCCGAGGAGCTGTGGGCCTATTCTATTGTGTCCCCGGGACCCACACGGGGGGTTTCTTTATTAAACATATACATGTAAACCAACAATACAGTTTATGATATGTATCGGAGAAGCGAAAATTAAGGTAAAATGCTTATGATGATTTTAAAAAGTCGGGAGATCACATTAAAAGTGGTTTGCCTGTCGTTTCAGGGACTGTGTAGTAAAAAGGTGAGTGATATAGTGAAAATTATCTCTGAATTTCATTATAACCGAAACAATTGTTTTATTTTTATTTCAAAATAATTCTGTTCTTAAATATTCCTTTGCTTTACAGTATAATAATAATTGTTTCTCTCCATCTACAGAAGAAGAATTCATTTGATCTTATGGATTTCTTTTTTCGAGATTGCAGACGGTGATCTGTAATTGTAAATTCAAATATCATGCAATATTTAATTTTTTGTTTATTTGCTTGTATTATAGTTGTATTTGTATATATAAAAGCTGTAACTACATACGTTTTGAAAGAACCAAATGTAATGCAGTATTTCCGCCATCTCCAATGTGATTTACATTTGCATTTGCCTGCATCAAACAGTCCATTACTTCATGTAAATCTTTATCTATTGCCTCAAGTAATGGAGAGTTAGAGCCATCAGCTGCTATGTTATGATCTGCTCCAATTTCCCAAAAAGTTAATATGTCTTCCTTTGTGACCTCTTTGACATTCTTGATATAACACAGGAGAGGTGTTTCTCCTAAATCATTTGTTGAATTGATGTTTGCACCGTGTTCCATTAATAGTGCAATTATATTTTGGTTGAATATCTTACCATCTGAATTGAGAACATCGAAACAATACGAGTTATTAAATCAACTGAAACATTATCAAAATTTAAGTAGAATGCTACTCTCAGAATCTGTTTTCTCTGCTCCGACGGAATAGGTATATATACATAGTTTTATTTGAAAGCGAGACGTTTTGTGTTTGAGACTGTCATTTAAGCGATTAAATGCATTATTTAAAAACTCAAGGTTATCACGAGTATAGTGTATTTACTATGGGTGATTTGTGTGAGTTACTAATAACTGATGCCATCTTATTGCAATCAGTTTGGTTCATTTGACATTATATTGCGATACAACAAATTTTATGTTATTTTTATCTATTATAAATTAAGTTCGGGTACTGCAGTCATCCTGGTTGGTGGTCTAGGTCATCATAGCTAAATGTGTACTTTTGATTTAATCGACCTAGTGGTTTCAGATGAAAAGACCTTTGAAACATTTTCCCATAGTGTCCTATTTTAATCTAAGGTACATTTAGGTGCAGACATAACCTCTCACCAAGTTAACTAAGAGCAGTTCTACTGACTGCTCTATGTTAACTTAGAGCAGTTCTACTGACTGTTTTAGAACTGCTCTAGGATGTAATCCTGACTGCTCTAGAACAGAATTCTGACTGCTTTAAGCTGTCATGGACAAGAGCAGCGCTAACCTGTGATAGTCTAGAACAGCTCTAACCTGTGATGGTCTAGAACAGTTCTATAACCAGTCATAGTCTAAAACAGTTCTAGTAACAATCAGGATTTATAATAAATAAGAAATCCCAACTTAAAGTTTCGTAAAGTCTTTTTGTAACACTATAAATAAAAATACCACAATGCCATAAAGCCGATGATCAAGTTGTAATTTCTTGACCAGAGCTGTTCTAAAAAGCAGTCGCGGATCAGCTGTTCTACTTCGTTGTCTTTTTTCTTTTATTGCCAGTATACGGATTTTTCCTACTTTTTTGTCGATATTTACATATCTATATATTTTCATTACCATAAAGGCAGAAGACTGTTACCAATCTGTCTTTTGATTTTGTTGTCCCAGTGTTTGTTTATATGATGTTAAGTTTAAGTCTACTAATTTCATAAATGATTACACCAATAATCTCCCACTTACCAAAACAAGCATGGAGGGCATCGTTACCATCACACCCTTTATAATCAACATTAGCTCCTAGGGATATCATTTTTTCTATAATGTCAATGTCACCAATTTTTGCTGCAATAATTAACGGGGAATCATTGTCCTTATTTGGAATGTTTATACCAGTATCATTTGCATACTCCAATATCATCAATAGTTCATTTTTCACTGAGGAAAAACGTACTCTATCTAACGCCATGTGTATCGGTGTAACTTTCTCGTCTGACTGGACATCAACTGATGCTCCTGACTTAAGCAACATGTGGAGAATCGCGCTCAGGTGTTTATTCTTTGGTTCATCTATATGCCTCTGTATTTTACGTAGACAATACCCTATGCCAAATGAAAAAAACAACCGGCACATATAAAAATCTTGAACATTTTTATGTAAGGAACACTAAAGTGAAAATAATGTCCTATACACATACTTATATCATATTGTGAAGCCTTCAAAACGCTCTCTTAAATGTCTAAATATTAGTCAAACGTACATAACATTTCCTGACAATTCTGAACCGTGAGGTGTCATGGCACATTTATCATATTATGCAAGTCTGATACATTTTAGGATAAGTCCTTTTGTTAAATTCTAAAATTATTTTTGACTATGAAATCTGTAACTAGCCAAAGGTTACGATTCGCTTCTCTCTCTTCACCCTTGGCAGATTAGGAGGGAATGTCTGGTCCGTGTGGTACTTATTAATGCAACTGAGTCTAACTGTAACAATCATAACTCAGCCATCGCATGTCAACATGTAAACAAATAATA
The DNA here is from genome assembly GCA_028015205.1 of Mytilisepta virgata. NCBI lineage: Eukaryota > Metazoa > Mollusca > Bivalvia > Mytilida > Mytilidae > Mytilisepta > Mytilisepta virgata. The sequence goes on along the minus strand of CM051515.1, from coordinate 59,473,119 downwards.
TGAGGCAATTCGTTGAAAATTACAGATTACGCGATGAGACTTTGCTCCCAAAACACAGACGAATAATATTCACAGACAGTTTACTGTGTTTAATCAACTTACTGGAGTGAAGGGGCTTTTGGGTTATGTGCCTCATTCAGACGACGGAATGTCAACGTTGTTAAAGAATTACGAAGTCAAAACAGTAAAGTTGTGTATAGACCCCAAAAATCAATCAGGATGAATGAAGCCTTTGTATATGAGTTTTAAAAATCTACAAAATTATCTATTAAGACTACGAGAAAAATACCCTAAATTATTTTGTATGCCATTTAATGGACTTTTTAAATGTGACAGTAACACCGTTTTGTTAAGTATGACATTTCAGGTAACATTTTCACAAAATAATGGTTAAATGTGGTTCTTTTAGTGAATAGAAAACTCAGTATCTTGATCATTTCATTTTTTTCACATTCAGATGAATTATACATTGTTCAGAAACTACTTGGAATTTTTCCAATTATAGTTACAAATGGACATTTTTCCATACGTGCTTTAAAGATCCAAAATTGTAAACGACAAAATGAGCACATCTTGTGCATCAAAATTGGTATCAAATAATTATATTAATAAAGTGGATAACTTGTTTCATTTTTTATTTTGACACTTTTAACACTTTCAATTAGAATCCCTTAGCCAGAAGAGAAGTATTTCTGTTCAGAAACAAAATCAACGGCAATTTTGATATCAATATTTTCAGTGTCCATTAAATTTTGTCTTATGGTGTAAGCGGTAAGATAAAAAGTACTTGATAAATATTTTTTTTCTATTTACCTGGAATCTGATAGTTTGGGACTAGTGTTTGAAAATATGCGTGTAAAGCTGTGCGGTTATTTCTACCAACATGATTCACATCCGCTTTTGCCTCAAGAAGAATACGAACTAAATCTACTGAATGTAGCGTAACAGCATGAATCAATGGAGAATCTTCACCGGGATTTTCAATGTTAGGATCAGCACAGCACTGAAGCAGTAACTTCACAATTTTTTCTTTATTTTCCTCGGAAAGTGAAGAATTGTGTAGAATTCTTGACAAAATAGATCGAGTGCGTTTTATACCCAATTCTTTCACTTGTCTGTCATCTGACTGCTCATGTCGTCTTTTATCCATCTCAGAATCTTTTTTTTAAGAGAAGAAAAAACGAAAATATAAAATATGCAAGCAAATAAAGTACGAAAGGCATTTGTTTGCATACATTATTACAGAAGTAAAGCAGCATTTTTATTGATTATATTCATCAATTATGTGTGACACTACTAAGCCTTATATTAATAGAAATTAACAATGCCAAAAATTAAGGAAAGGTTGAAGGGTATTAAACGAGTTTTTCTCTCATACATTCTAAACTATAAAGAATAGTAATTTGTAATTAATTCCTTTGACTACATAAAAGGATATTGGCTCTTATAAATCCAGAGCTTGGCTGATATATTGACTCTTATAAACCCGCAGCAAATCTTAAGAATAAGTCTCGCGATAAGTTTCTAAGAGGTAACATATTTTGCCTGGTCGTGATCATGCAAGGCTATATTGGCCGGAAATCAATATGACTTTTAACATTTGTTATTTTATTGTTATTATTTGTCATTCGGTTTTTTTCGAATTGTGTATTCTATACTATTTAGTCGTTCAATGTCTGTTTATTTTCCTTGTGTTTTATTGTCATATGAGATGTTTCGCAACATACCTACCTCATTTGCCCAAGCTATAAGTTGCTAAGACAGGATTCCTTCAACTATATCATTGATATACTGATAAATATAAACGAGCAAAAAGTGTCCCAAACGAAGTAACTGATATCTCGAATGCCTTGCATTGTATGCAATAAATTATTTGTTTTTCAGAGACTTGAGATGGGGAAATTGCTCCTATAAAGTTTATGCATACTTAATGGAGAGGTTACTCGAAAATCGTGATATGGGTATTTCTATGACCAAGTTTTACGGTCATACAATGTCACACTTGATCACGTTTTGCTTGTCGACATGCTGCATTGACAGAGATATATCCCAATATTTCTCATCCGTTTACGAGAACTGATTTGATTGTATTCCATTTATTTTTCTTGTAATAAAATGCATTCCTTTTCATTAAATGAAAATAATTTTTTTTTTAAAAAGTCTTCTTACCTGCCGTGATAAGTCCTCCCAACATCAAGTCAGTGTAATTTGAATCAGGTTTATATAAAATTGTACAACACATGTACAATTGCAACGCAACAAGAATTTTTTTTTAATTTATGACCAAGAAAAGAACATATTATGTCTGATACATTGATGTCTTCTCCTTGTATCAATATTATATTGAATCTACAATATGATTTAACTTTTGTTGGGTTTTTCGGGGGGAATCATTTTTAAAAAATTCATCAAATCCGATGAAGAATTAAAAGGTTTCATCACCTTATATCTCAAAAACGACAGATATAGACAAAATGGATCGAAAGTGATTTTTTTCTCTATTCATGCAAGGAACATAATAAACAAACCCCATAAAAATCAGACAAAAAAAGTTAGACCAATACAATTTAGCACAAAATATTATTGGAGAATATTTTTGATATAGAACAATGTATTATCTTACGGGAATAGTAAATTATCCCCGCGAACAATACCAATTGTGCATTCACTAGGTCTTGTCATGGGCATAATGATTATCCCGGCCAGCAGTTTCGAAGCTATTCAGAAACACTGTGGGATATACACTCTGGCGATATCTGAGCTTTTCACAAAGAATAAGTGTGAATAATTAAGGGCCAAGGATCTCAATGTCTTTTGTTGATTTTTTACGAGAGAATACCCCCATTCCCCGGCCGGAAATGTGTAAACTCATTACGTCTACTAATAGGCAATTAGAAATATATATGTGGTTACTGGGTATGGAGTTAAATGGTTTATGAGATTTGAGCATTGAGTATTAATATCAATTCTCTGTAAGCATCAAACAGATTCTGAAAACCTAGGCCAAGGACATGTCACAGAATTCCTTTATATTATATGTAAATGTTTAGTATATCGGGTTATTTAAAACATTTCATCTAAGATATTTCATTGCTACTTGTTAAAGGGATAATTTTTTTTTAGGATTTTGAAATAGATAAAAATTATTGATTCGAGGGGCGAGGATAACCTCATCTGTCATTTGGCGCGTCTTACCGTGATGAATAAGAAAATATATGGTTTAGGGGTGGGGATTTTAACGGTTTATCAGATAATTGGACATTATTGATTTATGGGGGTGAGGATCACCCTACTGAAAGAATGAGGTACATGCCATTTAATGCGTCTTGTTACGGAGACTAATAAAACATGATTGTAAGCTATTTACTTTAATTGAATACGACTTTCTTTTCAAAATTATCGACTTTTGGGGGTGGGTATGACCCCCTAGAGGAACGGAGTGTATGTCATTTAATAGGTGTTGTCACGGTGTATAATAGAATATATGATATGAGATGGTTATTGGTTACCCTTGTCTATTTGTTCGATGAAAAAAGAAATTCCCCCATAGGGTCCTATAGTAAACCCTAGCCTCTTTGAACTGCTCATTATAAGTCTCAGTGATCAATTAATAGTATTAGCCACATCTAGAAACATTGATCGTTCGTTTTGAAAACATCAGATCCATATCTCTGACGGTTATTGAGAACTCGAACGAACAAAATCGGAGAGGAAAAAAAACAATGTTCGATAAAAATCGCAAATCAAAATCTATAAGTCTCCCATTTCGTTTGAGAGATTTAATAATTACCAACCTTTTGAAAAACAAAATTCATTTTATCTACTTATGATCTTAACCTGTTTGTTACTCCACTAAAGAAAGTGCATTCTAACTCCAGAATATATGCATTTGTTTCTTTTATCCACATTAATTTATTTCTATTTTACTTTGAATGCATGTTGTGTTAAATGTGTAATAATGCTGTTACACCTTCGAGGTGTAATGTAGCATTTAAAATAAAGATTATTAATTGAAATAATCTAAGATAAACATTAGTATGATTAGAACAACAGGGCTTAATAGACTCACCAAAGTTCATGAGGCTTCGCGTATTCAATTCTATAAGACCCTGAAACTAAAGATATTCAAATGGCCATGGTTATTATTTTGTTTTTTGTTTTAGGAACACGTAAGAACGAAAATGAATTACCCTGAGATATCAATAACAATTATCCTACCATAATAATATCCCATATGATTCAAATTTGCTCCTGCTTTCAACAACATCTCCCCAATCAAATCCAGACCAGCCATTAAAGCTGTTACGAGAGGCGTATCAAATACTTTATCCATTACATCAGGTTCTGCTCCCCGTTGTAGAATTAGGTCTACAATCTCCAAACTTTTAAGCCTTACTGCTAATTGCAATGGATATACTCCACAAATCTGTTTTTGTTTAACGTCAACACCGAATTCCACAAAGGATTTTAAAACCTCCTCTTTCAGTCCTTAGTATCAAAAATAAAATCACAAAATTATTTGAAATAAATCTGTCATGAGGTTTATATTAATAAGATGTGTAAGTGGCATGATATTATATACATTTACATATCAAATCGAACTTCGTTAGCTCAAACTCGGATCCCTCGAACACAATTGATGACTCGAACCGTTTTGAAAGTCCAGTCAATTTTTACTTTATTTTTATATTAAAAAGCCCTTGTTTCTCGAACACCAATTTCTTGAAAAGTCGCACAAAAAGTGTGGTCCCCACAATGATCAAATTGTGTATTTAACCATAGAAATTTGAACTTAATAAAAAAAATGACAAATGTGTTATTTGATACTTAAGGCTATTCCTCTAACAATCACAGGTGTAGTAGAAATGACATGAAATTGTTTACATCGTTTACCTGTAAGTCGACAGTCGAGAGTCTAAAAATTAGGGACCTTCTCAAAATGGAAAACTAGCCAACATACAATAAAAATTTAAAACTGTACATACATGTACACTGTATATGACTGAGTAAAAAGAAACAATTTGTGTTTTAAGTGAAAATATAAAATGTTTGTTCACAGGGTGTTATTTATAATACATTATTAACTGTTGAATAAAATAATTTATTTTTATGCAACTGAAACAATTAAAAATAACATATAGCAATTTTATTGCGTATGAAGCGCTTTTCTGTATCAGATACGCTCGTGACCAAAACGTTGGAAAGCAAAATTAATTCGAAAATATAAAAGATGAGAATGTAACCGTATATTGTACAATTTTTTTTAACTTTTAAATGCATTAATCAAATAAATTGTAACGTCTCTCTACAAGATCAGCACATAGCTCCACGATTTGATTTATTTTCCAACTGGGATGCCGGAAGACTGTACCGAGAGTTCTGTAGACTTTAAGTCTTCTTATTGTATGATCCACATATACTCTGCACTCTCCAATACGCCAGTTTAGTTTTTTTTTACATTTTTTACATTCTTGTCGTGTTTTATCCGGTGGCGCTTAAATGGGGTCACAACCGGATAACGGTTTACATAAATTTTATCTGCTAAGATGAAACAGTCGGCTGGAAAATCTAATGTACATCCCGGTCCAATATAAGAATTAAATTGTTGGGCATCTTAACCAGGGTTTTATCAGGGATAAGTTGATGTCATCACTTAAGAAATTTTACGGTCGTCATCATGAATTGATTGACCATTACAGTGTTCCAATATCTAAGATGATGTTGGACCTGTTCCCACTGTCGTAACCTTTCATGTGCCTCCTACGATTTGTGACTTCCACCGGATTGACTTTGTTGAACTTCACGACGGGTGCCGTATACGGAGCAGGAACTGCTTACCCTTCCGGAGCACCTGGGTTCACTCCTGGTTTTTATAGGAGTTCGTGTTGTTCATTGTTTTCAGTTTTCTGTGTTTATTTGTTGTGCTTGTGGTTGTTCGTTTGTCTTCCCGGGTTTGTCTGTCCAATGGATTACGTTTTTTTGATTGCTCCTTTGGTATATTTGTCCTTTTTTTTTTTTTTTTTTTTTTTTTTTTTTTTATGACCGAGAAATCCACTGCGAATTAGAAGGATGTGATTCTGATTGTTAACTAAAATGTGCGTATGCATACAATGCCTGTGTCTGTGTCCAGAAAAAAACAATTCCTGAGGTTCAGTCTGAGGTCTATAGATAGCGTGCGAAGTTCCGTCAATAGCGGCAATAGCGTTCGGAAGTGGAGCAACCTACTACGCATAGACAGGCACTCTTCATCTGTCGGCCAATCTACCTCAGGCGCGATTGTCTCCCACACCAAACCCAAAAGGCTATCAATTGTGCATTTAACTACAAAGGAACTAACATCGAACAAAAAAGACAACATGAAATAACATGGGTAGTTCTTAAGCCATATCAGAACGATTGGTTGATTGATTGATTGTTTTTTAACGCCGTGCTGGCGATATTGCAGCCAATATCACGGGGAGAACGAATTAGATTCAAACTAATTAAAATTTCAAACCTTATCTAAAATCAATAGACTATTTACAAATAATATTGAAAGTTGAATAAACAGTAAAACTAAGATCACAGTCGAACATCATTCAGAAATAATATCACAGATACGTTATTTAATTAACAATGTTGTTACGGCCGAAATCACCTTTTAAATTGTAGCCAACAAAAGACACAAATCAATAATAAAATTTAACAAGATTTATTATATACACAGTTTACAAAAAATATTACAAAAAAAAACTAAAATGTCAACTTAACTGTTCAAAATCCTGTTTTTTCTTGATCCGGAATTCTGGTCACTGTTGCCTGAATCCAAACGGAATATTATATCCAATCAGTCACAATCTAGTATGATGCAACGCAAATAAAAGTATGTCGAGGATGATGTGTGAAACGTAAATAAATCCAACAGCTGAGAACACAAGAATGTCTATCTGTGGTCCGATAAATGATGTTCTGAAAGTCTAACTTTCTTGTCCGTATATATACTGTAGAACGGAAACTTCTGGAATACGGTAGAAGTTCGAATCACACCATAATTATTACGTAAGTCAAATAGAAAGTTCTAGTCATTCCACCAGTATCCATTATTGTTCCAGTGATTTCTAAACTGCGCAGTTATAACATTATTTGGTAAACAACTATAAGTATTATGTAAACATAGTATACATGTTATAAGGCTACGCAAAACAAATCAGGCCAAGATAAATAAATATAATAATTACAATATCATAACAATGTCAACATATATAAAATATTTAGTAAACATAAAATCACGTCAATTAATAATAACAAAGTTTAAGACAATGACCAACAACTAAACTCAAGAACATAGTATAATAATCTATATTCTGGAGTATAGTCCTACGTCTTTCAAATATTGTAAAAGACGATCGCCAGCGACCACTGTAAATAAATCTTTCATATTGTTGACTGTGTAGTACCGACAAATTATGTCGGATTTATCTACACAGTCAATTAAAAGGTGTTTAACAGAGTGCAGACATTGGCATGGAATACACTCAGGAGCCGGCTCACTCTCTAAAATAAAAGAATGAGTCGTCCTGGTGTGGCCAATGCGACATCTGGTCAAAACAACTTGGTCTCTTCGGCTTTTGCCGAAAAAATAAACATTCTTGCCAACAGTTGGCTCTATCGAATGTAATTTATTGTCTATAAGCAGATCCCACTGGGACTGCCACAGACGTAAAACATATTTGTGTATTAAAGGTTTTAAAAGCAGAATAAGGCACTGACATATTAGTAATGTGGTCATCTAACGTATCCTTCGCTAAACTATCTACGACTGTGTTTCCCTTAATACCAATATGACTTGGTATCCAGAGGAAAATTATTTCTTTGCCCATTTGGACAAGTCTTTTATAAAATTCAATAATATGGGCAATTAAAGGGTTTTTATATTTCTGACTTTCTATAGCCAATAAACATGAAAGAGAATCTGAACAAATAAGAAATTTCAGTTTTTTAGATGTTCTTGCAAACTTTAGAGCAAGAATTATGGCTCTTGCCTCAGCAGTAAAAAGGGAACTGGAGGATGGAAGACGGAGAGTTTTAGTGCAAGAATTATGGCTCTTGCCTCAGCAGTAAAAAGGGAACTGGAGGATGGAAGACGGAGAGTTGCTGCTTGCTGTCCATAGACTGCAGCGGCAGCCACTTTGTCTCCGTCTTTTGATCCATCAGTATAAATATTATCATGAAATTCCAAATTTGATTTTATTTCAGCAAAATGTTGCTGAATTATAATAGGGTTTGTTTCAGATTTTTTATGTTTTCTAAGGTCAAAAATAAATTTAGGTTTAGGTACAAGCCAAGGTGGCAACTGAGGTATATTAATAGGGGCTATTTCATCAAGGTTGATATCAGAACCAGAAATATGTGGTTTCATCCGAATACCAAATGGAGGAATTTTATTTTCATGTTGTTCAAATATATCCTCATAGAGAGGATTGAAAACACAGTCGTAGGCAGGATTTGAAGGATATGCTTTTAGCTTGGCTAAGTATTGTAAACCAAGTTTTATCCTACGGTTATAAAGAGACGGCTCGTTCGCTTCTACGTATAAACTCTCCACAGGAGATGTTCTGAACGCCCCCAAGGACAAACGTAGGCCTTGGTGGTAAACAGTATCTAAATTTTTTATATAGGATTTGCGAGTAGATCCATATATAATGCAACCATAATCAAGTTTTGATCGTACAAGTGATCGATATAGATTTAACAAAATGTTTTTATCAGCACCCCAGTCAGTGCTAGAAACAACTTTTAAAATATCCAATGCTTTCAGGCATTTAGCTTTAAGAATTTTGATATGGTGTAGAAAGGTAAGTTTACTGTCAAAAAGTAACCCAAGGAATTTCGTTTCTTTAACTACTTTAATAGGTACATTGTAGAGTTTGAGTTCAGGGTCTGGATGTAATTTTCTTTTATTACAGAAATGCATGCAGACAGGTTTTGAGCTAGAAAATTTAAATCCATTTTCAGTAGCCCATTTTTCAATTTTATTAAGCGATAACTGCAATTGACGTTCTATAGTGTTCATATTTTTGGCTCTGTAACAAATCAAGAAGTCATCAAAATAAAGAGAGCCTTCAATATTGTTTTGTAAGGTTTTTGCAAGACTGTTAATTTTAATGCTACAGAGAGTAACTGAGAGAATACATCCTCTGGAACACCCATCTCTTGTTCAAGCGGATCAGACATTGTTGTATTCACCCTGACTTTGAACTCCCTTTCAGATAGAAAGTTGTGGATAAATGAAGGTAACCTACCTTTAAACCCCATATCGTTTAAATCCTTTAAAATACCATATTTCCAAGTGGTGTCATACGCCTTTTCCAGATCGAAAAAGACAGACACCACATGTTCACCTTTAGCAAACCTGTTGCGTATAAATGATTCGAAGCGAACAAGATGATCCAACGTGCTTCTGCCCTGCCGGAACCCACACTGTATATTGGACAGGAGACCATTCGTCTCTAGGAACCCAAAAAGGCGGTCGTTAATCATCCGTTCAAGTGTCTTGCAGATGCAACTTGTGAGGGCAATTGGCCGATAATTCGACGGTTCAAAATGATCTTTCCCAGGTTTTGGAACAGGGATAACTGTGGCAAGTTTTCAAATAGAAGGCAAGTCTCCAGTTTCCCATACATTATTGAGAAGATCTAACAGTGTTTCAAGAGAATTTTCGGGAAGATGTTTCAAAAGTTTATAGTGAATATCATCAGGGCCACATGCTGTGTCATGGGCTTTCAATAAAGATATTTTAAGCTCATCCAAAGAAAAACGGCGGTTGTAATCTTCTAAATGGTTAGATTTGAAATTGAGTTTGTTTTTCTCGGTTTGGTTTTTAATCCTTTGGAATTCCTGGGAATAATTCTGAGAAGAAGAATGTTTTGAAAAAGTTTCGCCGAATTTATTTGATATATCATTTTCTGAAGTCAAAAGAGTTTGGCCATCGTTTAAATGGTGAAGATTGCCCTTTCTGTTTTTACCATTAATTTTTTGGATGAAATTCCATACTTTATTCATAGGTGTACGAGAGTTTATTTTAGATACGAAGTTTTGCCAAGACTTTCGCCTCTTTTGTTTAAATGTTCTCCGTGCTTTCGCACGGAATATACGGATATTACTGAGATTATCGGAGGTTGGATTCAAGTTGAACCGTCGTTCGGCCTTTTTTCTGTTTTTCTTCGCTTTCTCACAGCCATCATCGAACCAGGGTTTGCTTGGTTGTTTTGGGTTTGTCGAGGATTCTGGAATGGCTCCCTCAACTATTTTTAATAACGTTTCAGTAAATTTAAGGACTGGATCGCTAACACTATTGAACTTGCTTGTTTTAAGTTCATCCCGTCAGAGTTCCTCGAACAAAGACCAATTGGCTTTGTCAAATTTCCAGCGAGGAACTCTTTCAGAAGACGAGGGAAACAGACTTTCCAATATTATTGGAAAGTGATCACTTCCGCATAAATCATCATGGACTCGCCATGAGTAATCCAGCAACAATGAAGGACCACAAATAGATAAATCGATAGCCGAGTAAGAACAATTCCCCGGATGCAGATAGGTATCAGAAGCATCGTTTAAAATACACAATCCTTCCTGAGTTAAGAAATCCTCTATTTTTTTTCCTTTGTCATTTTGTAAATTACTACCCCACATTGGGTTATGAGCGTTAAAGTCTCCAAGTAGGAAAAAAGGAGTAGGTAATGGTTGATTAAAGATCTAAGCTGATGAATGTCTAGGGCTGAATTTGGAGGAATATATACTGAACATAAGTAACTGTTTTTCCAAGAGAAATGTTTACTGCAACGGCTTGTAAATCTGTTGTTAATTTAATTTGACTGTGAATAGTGGTATTGTTAACAAAGATTGAAGAACCGCCAGCATCTCTCTCATCCTTTCCAACACGAGTGCTGTATAATGAATAATTTTTAACATTTACAGAATCATTTCCTTTCAAGTGAGTTTCTTGGAGACAAATGGCAGCAGGAAGGAATGTTTGTATAAGTAATGATAGTTCAATTAAGTTAGTTTTTAATCCTCGACAATTCCATTGTAATATATTCTTCATTTTAGTTTGGGTGGTCGAATGGGAGATAGCTTGGGATTGCGCCGCACAAGCGGAGAGCAACTCCTGTTTCTCCCAGTGGAGGAATTTGAAATGGATACAGCGGGAGTTGACTTCACACACACGTCAGGTGCGTCTTCAACTGTGTTGTCTGTAGTTCTTTTCTTCAATTGTAGATGAGCATGAGGATTTTTCATGTGATGATGAGGACTTCTGTAATGACTGATTATTTGAAGCAGAGGATGATGTAGAAGGTGCTTGTGGTGTGGATTGAGATTTTTTATTTTGAGCAGAGAAACAGGCTTTGTTTTGGATGGAGTAAATTCCGAAACCAGGATAGGACGTTCACTGTCCTGTGGCCATGTGAATACTGTTTGGAAGAAAACGATCTGCTGGTTGAGGGACCTTTAACTTTTTCAGCGTAGGTTGTATTCTGGGTCGAATTATCCGAGACAGAGATCAATTTCCGAGCTTCCTGGTAACTTAAATTTTTATCAACTTTCAATTTCTGGATTTCTAGCTCTCTTTTGTAAATTTCGCAAGATCTCAAATTTGCCATGTGAGTTTCTCCACAGTTTACACACTTTGTCTCATGTTCACATTCAAAATTGGAGTGGCCCTCAGTAGAACATTTGAAGCACCTTTCCGTCCCTCTACAAGAACCCCTTCCGTGTCCAAATTTCTGGCATTTGAAACAGCGGATAGTGTTGGGGATGTATTTGTCAACTTTTCTTTTATATGGGCCAATGTAAATGTTATCAGGAACTTTGGGCAGTGCAAATGTAAGAAGGTAGGTATTAAGTTTGATTTTTGTTTTCAGATTTCTTTGTAAAACGTTTAACTTTTGAAATGTGTTGGGTTTCTAATTCAGAGCAAATTTCATCTTCTGACAAATCAGCAAGGTCACGATCTCTATCTCGGATAATTCCCTGGCCTGGCAATAATTTAGAGTTCTGTGTGGAGTAGCAGAGATCTGGATGTCCGAAATTCATAGACAACAGATTTCTAGACTGTTGTTGTCTAGAGCATTCTATTACTAAACTACCGGTTTTGATTTTTATAACTTTTTGAAATGTCCCAGCAACGGATTGAATTTTCTTTTGGATCAGGAAGGGAGATAATTTTGTAAGTAGTTTTTCTGGATCTAAACTTTTTAATACAATGAATCTATGGAAAGTATCTGATGTAACATTGAGTATTTTGTTTGGAACATCCTCATCATCACTTGAATCATTCAGCTTTCGTTTGTTGACAGAGGTATTTGCATTGGTTTTTGGTTGATTTGAAGTCGCCATGGTGATGTATATATGCTTCGTTACCCTGGCTTCCCCCCCCCCCCGCCCACATCGGAGCAACATCAAAACGATGCATGCTTGCCACATTTGCGACAAGTACCAGGGATACCAGAATAAGATACTCGCATGGAATATCTTTTAATGGGCGCAAGCCTCGTGTCGGGTTGTCTGACGAGACAACCGCCCAAAATAACATCCACACGATTGACCCATGAGCCACCGCCTTCTTGAACCCAACCTATAAATAGTACTATTGTTGTACATTTTGGAAACGGGTCAAGTTCAAGGGCTTGGCGTGACCAGCCGATTGATCAGGACCGGGCCCATCCGACCGCCCGTTTAAGATAAAGTAAGGGCCAAAGTGGCGTGTTTCAGCCACCAGGATCCCGTCCTCTATCCTTACGGGTATCCACAAACATGTGGCCTCATTAAGCCGAGGAAGCTTTGTCCCATAAGCCACCGCCTTCTCTGTGCCTCCATCTGTGGTTATCATCCAAGACCCCAGAACCCAAACATCAACCTCAAGCGATACAACAGCAGACCACCTTCCCAACCCAGTGTATCCCGGTTTCATAAAGGGTTCATCTGGGTCTTTACAGACAACCACGAGAAAACAGCAGAGGGCAAGACATGACCAGTTATTGGCTAGACCGGGACCATCGAGCCATTCATGAGCTGGTTACATTAAATTGATAATATCATATCCAAAACGAAATCCAAACTAAAGGAGAAATTAGAAATTGAAAAAGTCGTAAATAAATGCAATGAATTATATCCAAGAAGATAGTAGAAAAATAATAAATAAACAAATAACCGAAATAAATAATAATTTTGAGCCTGTTGAATTTTGTGACCCTTAAGCCAACACCAATCCATAAATCAGTAATTTGGAATTTTAACCATATTAAGCAGGAGTAAAAAAAATAAACAAAACATTTTATAGTGATGTAAAGGAATGGTGTGACCAGCCGATTGACCGAATCGGGTCCATCCGGCCTCCCTTCTAGGTGAAGATTGTGCCCCAGATGGTGATCAGAACCGTTTTTCCGGCCATCCAGGTACACATTCTATTACCGACACGGGTTTGCGACACACGGCAAACATGTCGCCTCTTTAGGGGCCTCCTACGTCAAGCCGAGGAGTGTGGGCCTATTCTATTGTGTCCCCGGGACCCACACGGGGGCATATCAGAACGAGCATCAAGCGATTCCTTGGAGAAAGCGTATAGGGCCTACCTCGAATTCCATCTTTAATTCTATTTCCTATCAAATTCAACATTTCGAAAATTGTTTTAGGTGTTTCGCCTTTAGCTCTATAAAACTCATATCTGTGCAAAAAAATAAAAGAAACAACATCCCTTCCACTCCAAACTGTCCTTTCCTCAAATAAACGATGCCTCATGTCAATCAGGGGATCTGAAGGAGGTCTTGCCAACAACAAAACCAACCTAGCAAACAGTTGAAAACGTCTATTGGGTGGGAGGGGGGACTGTCACAACCGGTAGTAAGGATGCAAGCATTAAAAAATTCATGATTAAATGAATAAAAAAAAATAAAACAAACATGAAAATAATATAAAAACAATTAAAAACTAGTAATACTGTGTTGGGGTGCCAACACAAAGTCGCTAAAACCTCCAGTTTGACCGTGTTTTCCTGGCAACCAGAATTCTAAACATGCTGGTACCTTTACTTATGGTGCCTAACCTTTCTAGGAAGTTTCGTAACATTACAAATCTTTTTTAAGAATTTCACTTTTTTTTAAAGATTTTTTCACGTTTCCATAGCAACCAGAATTCAATTACTAAAAGGCACATCTACTCATAGTGCCAAACCTTCCTATGAAGTTTCATGACTTTAGGAATCTTAGTCTTCGAGAAAACGCGCAGAAGGGTTCAGGGTGAAGAAAGAAAAAAATAATAATAAGAAACGGGGTAAAAATAATAAGTTTTCCAAACTTTGTTTGGACGACTTAATAAAACAAGTACAGAACCAGAGGGAACAAATCACATACAATGTTGTTTTAAATTCTGCAAACAGTCTGTCATACAAAAAGATTTAATGAAGAGGTGATATGCATACACGTTTTTGCCTCAAACTATAATTTGTAATTTTAATTGGAATTGAGTTTATTTGATCATTCGGTTTACTTTTCCGTCGTATCACTCTGGTAGTATCGTTAATTCTTTTATCATGCATTTATAATTTTATAAAGGTATAATACATATTTGAAATTTAAATTTAAAAAAAAATAAAAGTGCAATTATTAAACAAGTGCATACATATATGCATATACTGGTATTTAAACACATATTTAATTCATATCGCCTTAATTTGTAAAAACATACATTTATTTTAATAATTTTAATTGGTTACTTCCAAATAAATATCAATATGTATTTAGAATGCATACACGACTACAAAGTGATAAATTCCAAAGTTCATGTGTTTAGAATTACGTTCACCTAATTACAAACCCGGTGTGTGTTCCGGGGACACAAATAGAATAGGCCCAAAGCTCCTCGGCTTGGCGTAACCCGTGTCGGTAATAGGGAGTGTTCCTGGATGGCCGGATAAACGGTTCCGACCGCCATCTGGGTCACTATCTTTACCTAGACTGGAGGCCGGATTGACCCGATTCGGTGAATCAGCTGTCACATCAATCCGTTTAGATTTTTAAATATTTTTTCCCTCCAAATGTTTTCTCAAAATTCTAAATTCCTGATTGGTGGATTGGTGTTGGCTTATGGGTCACAAGTTTGAATTTGGCATTTTATTCTTTTTCATTGTTTTTATTTAGTTTATTTTCTCTAAGTTCGTCACTGTAAAATATATTGTATTTAAAAGGTTTACATTATTATTCACTTTTGGTTTGATAATAATTTTCTACATGTTCAAAATTGGCTGGATGGTCCTGGTTCTGCCACAAACTGGTCAAGTCTTGCCCTCTGCTGTTTTCTCGTGGAAAAGATCCAAGGAGCTCTCAAGATACAACGCGTCGGGATAGGTGGTATGCATGTATCATATAGGTAGATGTTTGGGTTCCGTGGTCTTGGAAGATGACTACTGACGGAAACACGGAGAAGGCGGTGGCTCATGGGGCAAGGCTTCCTTGGCTTAATGAGGCCACATGTTTGCCGTGTGTGGATACCCGTAAGGATAGAGGATGGAATCCTGGTGGCTGTAACACACCACTTTGGCATTTAATTTACCTGAAACGGGCAGTCGGATCCCCTGAACTTGACCTATATTCAAAATTCACAACACTAATACCATTTATATAGGTTGGGTTCAAGAAGGCGGTGGCTCATGGGTCAATTGTGTAGATGTTACTTTGGGCGGTTGTCTTGCCGAGCAACCCCTAGCGCAAGGCTTGCGCCCAATAAGAGGTACTGTATGCGAGAATCTAGTCCTTCTAACCCTTTTGAGATGGCTGATATCTACCTCAACTCTGATGTAGATAAACGAAAGCACGAAGAACTTGTAACGAAATTCAATACAAAAACAATGCTGCAAACTCGGCTCAGAATAAAAAATGACAACCCCCAAAAAAGTAGTTACTCTATGTTCGATATATAGTTTGAATTTGGCATTTTATTCTTTTTCATTGTTTTTATTTAGTTTATTTTCTCTAAGTTCGTCACTGTAAAATATATTGTATTTAAAAGGTTTACATTATTATTCACTTTTGGTTTGATAATAATTTTCTACATGTTCAAAATTGGCTGGATGGTCCTGGTTCTGCCACAAACTGGTCAAGTCTTGCCCTCTGCTGTTTTCTCGTGGAAAAGATCCAAGGAGCTCTCAAGATACAACGCGTCGGGATAGGTGGTATGCATGTATCATATAGGTAGATGTTTGGGTTCCGTGGTCTTGGAAGATGACTACTGACGGAAACACGGAGAAGGCGGTGGCTCATGGGGCAAGGCTTCCTTGGCTTAATGAGGCCACATGTTTGCCGTGTGTGGATACCCGTAAGGATAGAGGATGGAATCCTGGTGGCTGTAACACACCACTTTGGCATTTAATTTACCTGAAACGGGCGGCCGGATCCCCTGAACTTGACCTATATTCAAAATTCACAACACTAATACCATTTATATAGGTTGGGTTCAAGAAGGCGGTGGCTCATGGGTCAATTGTGTAGATGTTACTTTGGGCGGTTGTCTTGCCGAGCAACCCCTAGCGCAAGGCTTGCGCCCAATAAGAGGTACTGTATGCGAGAATCTAGTCCTTCTAACCCTTTTGAGATGGCTGCATGTATCATATAGGTAGATGTTTGGGTTCCGTGGTCTTGGAAGATGACTACTGACGGAAACACGGAGAAGGCGGTGGCTCATGGGGCAAGGCTTCCTTGGCTTAATGAGGCCACATGTTTGCCGTGTGTGGATACCCGTAAGGATAGAGGATGGAATCCTGGTGGCTGTAACACACCACTTTGGCATTTAATTTACCTGAAACGGGCGGCCGGATCCCCTGAACTTGACCTATATTCAAAATTCACAACACTAATACCATTTATATAGGTTGGGTTCAAGAAGGCGGTGGCTCATGGGTCAATTGTGTAGATGTTACTTTGGGCGGTTGTCTTGCCGAGCAACCCCTAGCGCAAGGCTTGCGCCCAATAAGAGGTACTGTATGCGAGAATCTAGTCCTTCTAACCCTTTTGAGATGGCTGCATGTATCATATAGGTAGATGTTTGGGTTCCGTGGTCTTGGAAGATGACTACTGACGGAAACACGGAGAAGGCGGTGGCTCATGGGGCAAGGCTTCCTTGGCTTAATGAGGCCACATGTTTGCCGTGTGTGGATACCCGTAAGGATAGAGGATGGAATCCTGGTGGCTGTAACACACCACTTTGGCATTTAATTTACCTGAAACGGGCGGCCGGATCCCCTGAACTTGACCTATATTCAAAATTCACAACACTAATACCATTTATATAGGTTGGGTTCAAGAAGGCGGTGGCTCATGGGTCAATTGTGTAGATGTTACTTTGGGCGGTTGTCTTGCCGAGCAACCCCTAGCGCAAGGCTTGCGCCCAATAAGAGGTACTGTATGCGAGAATCTAGTCCTTCTAACCCTTTTGAGATGGCTGATATCTACCTCAACTCTGATGTAGATAAACGAAAGCACGAAGAACTTGTAACGAAATTCAATACAAAAACAATGCTGCAAACTCGGCTCAGAATAAAAAATGACAACCCCCAAAAAAGCAGTTACTCTATGTTCGATATATATTCCTCCAAATTCAATTATTGATTCTCAACAACTCAGATCTTTAATCAGTCAGTTGCCCACACCCTTTCTCCTATTTGGAGATTTGAATGTTCACAACCCTCTTTGCGGTAGTAGAATTCAAAATGACAAAGGTAAAAAGATGGAAGATTTGTTAAATCAGGAAGGATTATGTATATTTAACGATGGTTCTGATACCTATCTTCACTCGGGGAATGGTTCTTACTCAGCTATTAATTTAACTATGTGTGACCCTTCGTTGTTACTGTATTACTCATGGCGAGTCAATGATGATTTATGTGGAAGTTATCATTTTCCAATTATTTTGGAAAATCTGTTTTCCTCTTCCTCTGAGAGAGTTGCTTGCTGGAAATTTGACAAAGCCATTGGTTTTTGTTCGAGAAACTCTGTCGAGATAAATTAAGGACAGATGTTTTCGATAATATTAAAGATCTAGTTTTAAAATTTAATGAAGTTCTAGTTTCTATAGCTGAGAGGACTATTCCTGAAACCTCGACAAGTCCAAAAAAGCCCAGCAAACCATGGTTTGATGACGACTGTGAGACGGACAAAAAGATAGAAAAAAGGCCAATGTGCATCCAACGCAATGTAACTTAAGTACCTTCCGTAGATATCGTGCGAAAACACGCTGGACCTTTAAACAAAAGAGACGCAAGTCTTGGCAAAACGTCGTCTCCAGTATCAACTCACGTACACCGATAAATTAAGTTTGGAATTTCATCCAAAAAATTAACGGCGAAAATAGAAAAGCCAATCCTCACCATCTTAAGGATGACCAAAATCTTGAAAAAATCCGAAAAGGACATCTCTCATAAACTTGGAGAGACCTTTTTGAAAGCATTCTTCTTCTGAAAATTACACTCAGAATTTCAACGAATCAAAAACCGTACGGAAAAAACTAAAATAAACTTTCGATCAAAAAATTCTGAAGACTACAACTGTGCTTTTTCTTTGGATGAACTAAAAAATTCTCTGGCAAAGACCCATGATACAGCAAGTGGCCCTGATGATATTCAATATAAACTTCTGAAACACCTTCCTGATACATCACTGCGAACTCTTTGCCCTCACACGTTGCGTATGCAAGACGATGAAACGATTGATCAACGATCGCCTTGTCTTGTTCCTCAACACCAATGTCTCCTGTCCAATATAAAGTGTGGGTTCCGACAGGGCAGAAGCACGTTAGATCATCCTGTTCGCTTTGAGTCTTTCATACGCAACGGGTTTGCTAAGGGTGAACACGTGGCGTCGGTCTTTTTCGACCTTGAAAAAGCATACGACACCACTTGGAAATATGGAATTTTAAAATATTTAAATGACATGGGGTTGAAAGGTAGATTATCTACCTTTGTTGATAATTTCTTGTCGGACAGACAGTTCAAGTTAAATGTTAACACCACCATGTCTGACCCTATTGAACAAGAAATGGGTGTTCCTCAGGGAAGCATTCTCTCTGTTACCTTATGTAGCATTAAGATTAATAATTTAGCTAAAACGTTACAACAGAATGTTGAAGGTTCTATTCATGTTGACGATTTTTTGATATTTTATACATGTTATAGAGGTAAAAATATGAACAACATAGAAAGACAACTACAGTTGTCTTTAAATAAAATTGAAAAATGGGCCACGAAAAATGGTTTTAAAATTTTCGACTTCAAAACAGTATATATTCATTTTTGTAATAAACGAAAACTGCATTTGGACCCCGAACTAAAAATTTATAATTCTCCGATTAAAGTCGCCACAGAAACAAAATTTCTAGGTATTCTGTTTGACAATAAACGTAACTTTCTACCCCATATCAAGATGCTTAAACCTAAATGCTTGAAAGCATTGGATATTTTAAAAGTTGTTTCCAGCACCGACTGGGGTGCTCATAAAAACATGTTGTTAAATTTATATCGATCACTTGTACGATCAAAACTTAATTATGGTTCCATTATATATGGATCTGCTTGCAAATCCTACATAAAAAATTTAGATACTGTTCACCACCAAGGCCTACGTTTGGCCTTGGGGCGTTCAGAACGTCTCCTGCGGAGAATTTATATGTAGAGGCGAACGAGCCGTCTCTTTATATTCGAAGAATAAAACTTGGTTTACAATACTTCACCAAGCTAAAAGCATATCATATCAAACTGTGCGATATAAGGCAAAAGTAATATTTTTGTTTTAGCACAAGTGTTTTTTAAAGTGAAAACCTTGAAATGTACTTATTTTCTACCTTAAGAAATATTTCATATGAATTAAGGTCATAAATTTGATTACGTATCTTAAAAAGTTTCTCTGTCACTTACCGTAATATTTGTTTGATAAAAAATATAATTTCAGGGTGAAAAACACAAAATGTAGCTTTTCAAACATATGATATCCCAAAAAGTCCCTCTGCAACTTACCGTAGTACTCTTTTGATGAAAATTAAAATCAATTTCACAGTGAAAAAACACAAAATTTAGCTTTTCTAACATATGGTCTCCAAAAACGTCTTTCTGCGACTTACCGTAGTACTCGTTTGATAAAAGAATTTTATGTTCAGAGTGAAAAAACACAAAATCTAGTTTTTCAAACGTACGGTATCCAAGAAAGTCTATCTGCAACTTACTGTGGTACTCTTTTGATGAAAACAATTCCAATTTCACAGTGAAAAACACAACGTTGGCTTTTCAAACATGCGATATCAAAAAAAGTCTCTCTGTCACTTACCGTAGTACTTTTTTGATGAAAAAAAATCAATTTCACAGTAAAAAAAAACACTTTATCTTTTCAACCAATATTAGGTTGATACTTAAGCAAATTCATCTCTATTATAGTGTGAGATACATATTACAAAAATGATTTTTGTTAAAACAGATGTGTAATTTAAAGTGAAAACATAAGTTTCAAATTTGATGGGTGCATATTTTATACTTTTAGGAATTTTTTACATGATTTAAGCTCAAAAACTTTCATACGATATATTGAAAAACTTCTCTGCAACTTACCGTTATACATGTTTCATCAAAATAATTCCATTTACAGTGAAAAAACAAACCATTTAGCTTTTCAAACATATACATAGAATGATACATAGTTAAATGTATTCATATAACAATCCAAAGATACAAATATTAGATATAGTAAATTTATACTATGCTGTATACGACGCATTTCAAGGAGTTACCTCTCATCAGCAGCATTAAAACCGAAACATTTGGAAGACCAAAAACCAAACTTATTTTAAAACAAGAAGTACTCTTAACCAAAAATACAGAAAAGGAAGCCAAATTTCTGCTGTAAGATTGTGTGATATAAGAAAAATGTGATTTTTGTTAGAATGCTACTCTTTTTAAAGACAAAATACAAGTTTCAAACTTGTAAAATGCTTATTTTACTTTAACTAATTTTTTTATAGAAATTAATTTGATATATTTGTTACCCAAAACATCATCTCTGCGACTTACCGTAATATTTAATAAAAATAATTTTTGTTACAAAAGTTTTTTTAAAGTAAAAATACAAGCTTCAAACATATGCTTAATATATTATACAATTATGAAGGGTTGACATGAATGTAGTTCAGAAAATTTCATATGGTATATAAAAAAGTTTCTCTGCGACTTACTGTAATACTTGTTAGATAAAAAAAGGCAATTTCACAATGAAAATAAAAACAAAAATTTAGCTTTTCAAACATTTAAACAATGACACTTAGTTAAATTTAACCATACTAGATTGGGCGAAATAAGACTAGAGATAATATTTCGATTGTACCTGAAGTGTTTTTTATCATGATTAACCAATAATAATAAAATAATAACATTTTATGTATTCCCGGGTAATCGTTTTGCGTCCTAGGACTGCCCTAGGACGGCGCCTGGGCATTAAGCAGAGATGATGATTATTCAAATCTCTGGTTTTGTCACGCTTGCTCCTGGTGTGAAATAATTGGAGAAATAAAGGATAACTTACACACGCTACCATCGGATACACAAAAGCTTTATGAAACTGTCACATCAAACCAACTTAGACTCAGATTGTGTACGAAACTTGGAAAGCTTATGGGGACAGACGGTAACACAATTAAGGATGTAGAAATTTGGTATGCTGCTTTAAAAAAAATTCCGACAAAAATACAGATATGTTCCCCGGTTATGTTATCCAATATACTGCAAGTGCAAATCGAGAAATAATTTATTAGTGTATGCGAACTGATAAAACAGTTTTCATCGAGAACACCTATCAACCATTTTACCTATTCGCAAAAAAGTCAACCGTTTGATCGGTTCCCTTTTATCCATTTGAAAGTAACATCCATAATATAATTTTGATTTTTAGATGAAAATAAAATTAACAGCTGAATAATTTCCAGTTTAACCGAAAATGAATAGATTAATCAGAATCGAAAATAATTATCAAACATAGTGCATGACTATTGTTAAGTTAATTCAAATGATTTGCGCCGGTCTTCTGCAAAGATCTGAAAATATATGAATAAGGCAAACTACTTTTCAGGAGTGAAATAGAGAAAATAAAATGCCTAGAGATAAAGTACACAGAAACTAAAAAACCACAAAGTACAAGTAATGTAAGTGCATCCAGAAACGTGCCATCAAATAGCCCTGTTGTCGCCTTGCAGTAAGCTGTGGAGGATGACGCCTCACAGGATGAAAGTGATCATTAATCTACTGGTCCTGGTTCCTCTGTTTCCCAGAATGTAAAAACAACCACGACAAAGAGGCCTGATATACGAGAGGTGGAGGTAGGCAACGAATCATCTTCCGGAGATGATGTTCCACCACCACCGAAAAAGAAAAAGCCAGATAAAAAACCAAAAAAGCTAACAACAATGGAACTTGTTAGAAAAAACCAGTTGTCGTATGACCGCTTTCTAACCAAACAGGTGCCGAAAATCCTGAAAGCGTTCGGTATTGACTCCAACACAGAAACTGATTAACTAAATAAAATTTATTTCGTCTTATGCAAATTTTTAAGTATCTATACACCCATATAAGCGATGTTATACACATGTAACACCTCCATCCCCTCCCCCAAACCCATAAAATATATATAATGGTTAAGCTTACGCGTGATTTTTGTAAGATAGTGAAGTATGTCTAATAAAAAAATACTAGTCTGACAGGTTTACAGTTCGATGTTTTGATAACTGTGATTTATCTGCAGAATTTTTAATTTTAAAAAATGTCATGGTTATGATCACCTTTACCAACTCGTATATGTATAGCACTGGAAATTGTCCATACCAGAACAAACGTCAGTAACTCGAACTACCGATAATTCGAACAGATTTCGAAGTTCTGCTAGTTATAATTACCTGAAACACACATGTTGCGGAGAACAAATTTCTTTACCTATAAATTTACTTCAGGTAAAAATCAAATCAATATTACCAAAAAATAATTCGATTTTCTTGTGGGTTAAAAATTGAAAAAAAAATTTCACCATAGCTCTTTATTACGTGTATGTACATTTGCTAGTTTTGTATAATTTGGTCATAAATTTCATTATTAATTATTGTCACAATTTCATATTATAACGTATTGTCACAATTGCATGCAATGGAATTATAATCGATGTGAAATGTTAGTACATATTTCAAAACAACGTTTTTAAAAGTGAAGTCGAAGGAACGTACGTGCTATAATCAATGCAGACATATCGAACATGAAAATCACCGAAATAGTTGGGTATGACAGCGTTATGTCAGCTGGATTACTTTAATTGATTGGTATTTTATTGTTGACCTTTCCTGTTATCCATTTTGTTGTTTAAAAGAAGAGACACACGAACAAATTATACTGAAAACTAAAGCTTGGATAATACGGACTCCAACAAAAAATCTCTAGTGATTTCAGGTGCTCCGGAAAGGTAAGCATATCATGTTACTAAGCCGTTAATAGGTCTATATCTTACCTCCTGCTAAATTGCAAGGATATGATTGATTAAACGAGTACACACGAAAACCCAGTATATTTAATATGGGGAAGTTGAATTCTTGTTTTTTTTTAATACATAGTTTCCGCTAGAGTTATCTCTTTTTTTTATTATTACTACAAAGATGGCGGACGACAGCAGCTGGATTGCAATACTATTTGTATTATTTTAATACTGTGCATAGTAAAGTACATTTTGCCAAAGCGTATGCACATAAAGCAATGATAATCATGATAACGAGCAACAAAAAGAATATTGAGTAAGGTGATCTAGAGGAGTAAGCATACATATAAATCCTAAATAATTCTGCAAATTCACCTACGCCAGGCAAAGCTGTTTTTTTGGAAGTTATTTAAAAACTGGGTTAAAAAATATTTATCACCTACATGTATCTATACAATTTGGTACCAGATATAATGTTTACAATCGATGTTTATGCCCATTGCTGCACCTGTACAGCCCCCGTGTGGGTCCCGGGGACACAATAGAATAGGCTCACAGCTCCTCGGCTTGGCGTAAGAGGCCCCTAAAGAGGCGACATGTTTGCCGTGTGTCGCAAACCCGTGTCGGTAATAGGGAGTGTTCCTGGATGGCCGGAAAAACGGTTCCGATCACCATCTGGGACACAATCTTTACCTAGACGGGAGGCCGGATGGACCCGATTCGGTCAATTGGCAGGTCACTCTAATTCCTTAGAATGAAGCATAATTTTTTTCTCCTAAAATTAAAATATTTTTAAATTCAAAATTTCAGATGAACGGGATTGAAGTTGGCTTAAGGGTCACAAAACAACAGGGTCAGTTTTTGAATTTGACATTCTATTTTTATTATTGTTGTTGTTTCTAATTTATTTATTTTTTTCAGAAAATTCATTCCTCAAATATGATTCTCAGTTTTTCAGTTTTTCCTTTAATGAAGAATTTTTTGATGTGTTTTCACTCAACTATTGTTGATATATTATTGTTGGCTTTTCAATTTTATCAATTTAAAATATGTGAATACCCGGTTCCAAGAATGGCTGGATGGCCCCGGTTCAGCCAGTAAGAGGCCATGTCTTGCCCTCTGCTGTTTTCTCGTGGTTGTTTGACGAGGCCCAAATGAACCCTCAATGAAACCGAGATACAATGGGATGGGATGGGTGGTATGCATGTATCGCTGTAGGTTGATGTTTGGGTTCTGGGGTCTTTGATAATAACCACTGACGGAAGCACCGAGAAGGCGGTGGCTAATGGGGTAAGGCTTCCTCGGCTTAATGAGGCCACATGTTTGTGGATACCCGTAAGGATAGAGGACGGGATCCTGGTGGCTGAAACACGCCACTTTGGCCCTTACTTTATCTTAAACGGGCGGTCGGATGGGCCCGGTCCTGATCAATCGGCTGGTCACGCCAAGCCCTTGAACTTGACCTGTTTCCAAAATGTACAACAGGAGTACCCTTTACATAGGATCGGTTCAAGAAGGCGGTGGCTCATGGGTCAATCGTGTAGATGTTACTTCGAGCAGTTGTTTCGTCGGGTAACCCCCGGCACGAAGCTTGTGTTCATATAGAAGTACCCTATGCGAGTATCTTGTCCTTGTAGCCCTAGTGCTTGTCGCAAATGCGGCAAGTATACACCGTATTGGTGCTGCTCCGAGGAGGGCGGGGAGCAAGGGCAACGAAACAGCATAAAATCACCATGGCTTTTTCAAATCAAACCCCCCAACAAACCAATTTCAAAAGAAAATTAGAAACCAGTGACGAAGATGATGATGATGGACATAAAGTAAAACAGTCAAACTCAGTCTCAGGAACATTCTCAAAATGTTTGGTAATGACAAGTCTAAACAGTGACAAACCCTTGACAAAAATTTCGCCTTTCGTTTTAAATAAGTCAATCCAAGGCTGCGCTGGTACAGTTAAAAAAGTGTCAAAAATGAAAACCGGAAGTGTCTTAGTCGAATGTGTCAGACAACAGCAATCAATAAATTTACTTTCACTTACTTCAGTTGCAGATGTTCAGATCTCAGTTACTCCTCACAGAACCCTCAACACTTCCCCCGGAGTAATTCGAGACAGAGACCATGATCTTTCAGATTTAACAGAAGAAGAAATTTGTCAGGAACTTAAACCACAAAATGTTTCGAAAGTCAAACGATTCACCAAAAAATCAAATGATAAAATTTTGAAATTGAACACTTACCTGATTACCTTTGATCTTCCCAATATTCCAGAACATATTTATCTTGGTCCCTATAGAATTCGAGTTGACAAGTACATACCTAACCCTATCCGTTGCTTCAAATGTCAGAAATTTGGGAACGGTAGGAATTCATGTAAAGGCTCTGAAAAATGTGTCAAATGCTCAGAAGAAGGACATTCCAATTTTGATTGCCAGAATGAAACCAAATGTTCAAATTGCGGTTCAACTCACATGGCCAATTCCAGAAATTGTGAAATTTACAAAAAAGAAATACAAATACAAAAAACCAAAGTTGACAACAATATCAGTTACCAAGAAGCTCGAAGAATGGTCTCCGTCTCGGAGAACTCGCATCCAGATACCTCATATGCAGATAAATTGAAAGGTCCATCTCAAACTAAATCTTTCGGAACTCAGACTGAATTCACTTGGCCTAATGGAACAGAACAACCTATTCCGTTGTCTAATTTCAACATTCCAAAAAGCATCTCGTCTAAATCTAAGCCGTCTATGACTTCAAATTCATCTCAGACATCTGGCTCTATTACTCCTCCAAATTCAACTTCTGATAAAATTTCACAATCCCACAAACAACGGACTTCTAAATCTAACCAGAAATCACCAGTGAAACCATCATCATCATCTCAGAATACCTCACGATCGTCCTCTTCAGAAAAAGAACGAAACAGACAATCTTCCAATCGCCTTTCCAAAGCGGAAAAGAAAATTCACAAATTTCGAAACCTCTGCTCAGAGTTTGAAGATGACTCTGAGCAGATGGATACAGACTGTATAGATTCAATTTGGGGAGATCCACTAGTTCAAACTGTGGATACTATCCCCAAAATCACAACCCCAAACGCGCCGGATGTCAGGCAGAGAAGTTGCTCACGTGAGCGACATAAACAACCCTACTCTCCCATCCATCCCCCGAAAAAATGAGCATTGTACAATGGAATTGTCGAGGTTTAAAAATTAATTTAATTGAACTATCGTTACTCATCCAAACCTTCCTTCCTATGGCCTTTTGCCCTCAGGAAACTCATCTAAAGGAAAATGATCAGCTAAATATTAAGAATTATTCTCTGTATAGCACCCATGTTAAAAAGGATGAAAGAGCTGCTGGCGGCTCTACAATCCTTGTTAAAAATGGTATACTTCACAGTCAACTACATTTAAACACTGACTTGCAAACTGTTGCTGTTCGGCTTTCTCTGAGTAAAACTATTACATTATGTTCTGTTTATATTCCTCCTAATTCTTCCCTGAATATTAACCAGCTAAAATCTTTGACAGATCAGTTACCTGCCCCATTTCTCCTTATGGGAGATTTTAACGCACATAATCCTATATGGGGCAGTAACTCTTTAAATGATAAAGGCAAGAGGATTGACGATTTTGTGAATCAGGAAGGTTTGTGTATTTTTAACGATGGATCAGACACCTACCTCCATCCAGGGAATGGTGCTTATTCCGCTATTGATCTAACAATATGTGACCCTGCGTTATTACTGGATTACTCATGGCGAGTCCATGATGATTTGTGTGGAAATGACCATTTTCCCATTATTTTGGAGAATCTATTCCCCACGTCCTCGGAGAGAGTTGCTCGCTGGAAATTTGACAAAGCCAATTGGCCTTTGTTCGAACAACTCTGCCGAGATGAACTGACAGAAGATATTTTCGACAGTATTAGTAATCCAATTCTCAAATTTAGCGAAATGTTGGTATCAATAGCGGAAAGAGCCATTCCTAAAACCTCGACAAATCCAAAAAACCCAGCAAACCATGGTTTGATGATGACTGTGAGGAAGCGAGGAAAAACAGGAAAAAGTCCGAACGACGGTTCAATTTGCATCCAACCCAAGATAATTTAAGTAATCTCCGTATAGTCCGTGCGAAAGCACGTCGAACATTTAAACAGAAGAGATGAAAGTCTTGGCATACACCAATGAACAAGGTTTGGAATTTTATTCAAAAAATTAAAGGGAAAAACAGGAAAACTAATCTTACCATCTCAAAGATGGACAAACGCTTTTGACTTCTCAAAACGACATCGCTCAAAAACTTGGTGAAACCTTTTCTAAAAATTCCTCTTCTCAAAACTATTCTCAGCAATTTCAAAATATTAAAAACCGAACAGAGAAAAACAAACTTAACTTTCGATCAAAAAATTCTGAAGACTATAACCGCCCTTTCTCTCTGGATGAAATCAAAAACTCTCTGGCAAAAGCACATGATACAGCATGTGGTCCTGATGATATTCACTATAAACTTTTGAAAAATCTTCCTGATACTTCTTTAAAAACTCTTTTGGATCTACTCAATAATGTCTGGTGACTTGCCTTCCATCTGGAAGCTTGCCACAATTATTCCTATTCCTAAACCTGGGAAGGATCATTTTGAAGTTGCGTGTGTAAGACCATGGAACGGATGATCAACGACCGCCTTGTCTGGTTCCTTGAGACGAATGGTCTCCTGTCCTATTTACAGTGCGGATTCCGACAAGGCAGAAGTACGTTGGATCATCTTGTTCGATTCGAATCATTTATACGCAACGGGTTTGCTAAAGGTGAACTTGTGGTGTCTGTCTTTTTCGATCTGGAAAAGGCGTATGACACCACTTGGAAATATGGTATTTTAAAGGATTTAAACGATATGGGGTTGAAAGGTAGGTTACCTACATTTATCGCCAACTTTCTATCTGACAGGGAGTTCAAAGTCAGAGTCAATACAGCAATGTCTGATCCTTTTGAACAAGAGATGGGTGTTCCCCAGGGAAGCATTCTCTCTGTTACTCTCTTTAGTATCAAAATTAACAGCCTTGCAAAAACATTGCAAAACAATGTTGAAGGCTCTCTTTATGTTGATGACTTTCTGATATGTTGCAGAGCTAAAAATATGAATAGCATAGAACGTCAATTACAGTTATCTCTTTATAAAATTGAAAAATGGGCAACAGAAAATGAATTTAAATTTTCCGCATCAAAAACTGTCTGCATGCATTTCTGTAATAAAAGAAAGTTACATCCAGACCCTGATCTCAAACTCTACAATGTACCTATCAAAGTAGTTAAAGAAACAAAATTCCTTGGGTTAATTTTTGACAGTAAATTTACCTTTCTACCCCATATCAAAATGCTTAAAGCTAAATGCTTGAAGGCATTAGATATTTTAAAAGTTGTTTCCAGCACTGACTGGGGTGCTGATAAAAACATTTTGTTAAATTTATACCGATCACTTGTACGACCAAAACTTGATTATGGTTCCATTATATATGGATCTGCTGGCAAATCCTATATAAAGATTTTAGATATTGTTCACCACCAAGGCCTACGTTTGGCCTTGGGGGCGTTCAGAACTTCTCCTGTGGAGAGTTTATATGTAGAGGCGAACGAGCCGTCTCTTTATAACCGTAGGATAAAACTTGGTTTACAATACTTAACCAAGCTGAAAGCATATCCTTCAAATCCTGCCTACGACTGTGTTTTCAATCCTCTGTATGAGGATATATTTGAACAACATGAAAATAAAATTTCTCCGTTTGATATCCGGATGAAACCACATATTTCGGGTTCTAACATCAACCTTGATGAAATTGCCCCCATTAATATACCTCAATCACCACCTTGGCTTGTACCCAAACCTATGTTTATTTTTGACCTTAGAAAACATAAAAAGTCTGAAACAAACCATATTATTATTCAGCAACACTTTGCTGAAATAAAATCTAAGTTTGAATTTCATGATTCTATTTATACTGATGGGTCGAAGGACGTGGACAAAGTGGCTGCCGCTGCTGTCTATGGACAGCAAGCAGCAACTCTCCGTCTTCCATCCTCCAGTTCCATTTTTACAGCTGAAGCCAAAGCCATAATTCTTGCTTTAAAGTTTGCTAGAACATCTGAAAAACTTAAATTTCTTATTTGTTCAGACTCACTTTCATGTTTATTAGCTATCGAAGGTCAAAAATATAAAAACCCTTTAATTGCCCATATTATTGAATTTTATAAAAGACTTGTCCAAATGGGCAAAGAAATCATTTTTCTTTGGGTACCAAGTCATATTGGTATTAAGGGAAACACAGTCGTAGATAGAATAGCGAAGGATGCTTTAGATGACCCCATAACTAATATGTCAGTGCCTTACTCTGATTTTAAACCTTTAATATACAAATATGTTTTACGTCTGTGGCAGTCCCAGTGGGATCTGCTTACAGACAATAAATTACATTCGATAGAGCCAATTGTTGGCAAGAATGTTTGTTTTTTCGGCAAAAGCCGAAGAGACCAAGTCGTTTTAACTAGATGTCGCATTGGCCACACCAGGACGACTCATTCTTTTATTTTAGAGAATTGAGCCGGCTCCCGAGTGTATTCCATGCCAATGTCGGCACTCTGTTAAACACATTTTAATTGACTGTGTAGATAAATCCGACATTATTAGTCGGTACTACACAGTCAACAATATGAAAGATTTATTTACAGTGGTCGCTGGCGAGCGTCTTTTACAATATTTGAAAGACGTAGGACTATACTGCAGAATATAGATTATTATACTATGTTCTTGAGTATAGTTATTGGTCATTGTCTTAAACTTTA
The DNA here is from genome assembly GCA_028015205.1 of Mytilisepta virgata. NCBI lineage: Eukaryota > Metazoa > Mollusca > Bivalvia > Mytilida > Mytilidae > Mytilisepta > Mytilisepta virgata. The sequence continues at coordinate 59,442,768 of CM051515.1, read as the reverse complement.
TTATTAATTGACGTGATTTTATGTTTACTGAATATTTTATATATGTTGACATTGTTAACTAAATAGCGTATCTGTGATATTATTTCTCAATTGATGTTCATGATGTTCGACTGTGATTTTAATTTTACTCTTTATTCGACTTTCAATATTATTTGTAAATAGTCTATCGATTTTAGATGTTTGAAATTTTAATCAGTTTGAGTTTAATTCGTTCTCGCCGTGATATTGGCTGCAATATCGCCAGCACGGCGTTAAAAAACAATCAATCAATCAATCAATCAATGCACCTGTACAGTGGTCATGCAGATACATTTAAGGGAATTTATGTAGTTTTCTTTTGAAGAGGGCTTAGCAATGGGTTATTGTTGTTTTAAAAAATGACAGTCGGTAAGATATATTCGTTACAGAGTGTGTAGTTGACCTAATAGGTATATACGGGGTAAGTAAATTTCGTACGGGGTTCGAGCTGCGGTTCCACCCCGTACGAAATTTACTAACCCCGTATATACCGTATCAGGTCAATTACACACTGAAAGAACCCCGTACGAAATTTACTTACCCCGTATATACCGTATTAGGTCAACTACACACTTCGCTCTCACCCCGTACGAAATTTACTAACCCCGTATATACCATATTAGGTCAATTACACACTCTGTAACTAATAATATCGGTCAGTTTGTGACACACTCACCTGATCATGACGTCGACCGTAAATTTTTTCAAGTGATGATGTTAGTCGAGGCAGAATGTATCTATGTATGCCATTTGTGTACATTGATACTCTTAAATTTCTGGACACTGTATTAATATTAGACACTTACTCTGTGCATACTTGTCTTCATAACCATTTATCTCTGTGCCAACACATTCTTTATATAAAAATAAAACAAAATAGTACTAATGTGTTAGTTTTAAAATCATTAGCACTTGATAAAAATATTATAATAGAAAAGCAATAATTGGTTAAAGCCTCCAAAGCTAAATAGTTAAAAATTAAATATCATTAAAAATGAAACATGAAAGATTATTAGTAAAACGTATAAAACTAGGTTGCATTCATGTTTAATTTTTACTTATTTTAGTTGGTTTCAACACAATTCAGCAATGAATGGTTTTTCGATTATAGTTGCTGGAATAGCAAAGACGTGATCAAGGCCATGGTTATAATCTTATGTTAGACTGGATATGTGTAGTTGTGGTTTATATCATAAATTGTGATCACAGATATCCTGCCTGCTATTTATCAGAATAAGAAGGAAGCGACCATTTCCCACATGCTTTGTCCGTGTTTACATATACCCACTTTCACCAGCAAACATGTTTGTGTCTGGCAATATGAGTTCAAATGTCATTTTAAACCTTATTGGGCATCAACATACATTGTGAAAAAATGGCAATCAATATACGATGTTTTTTAAATAAAAATGCTTAAGGTGAAAAACGAAAGAGAAGTTTGGTTCAAAGCTTTAATGCACAAAAAGTTGCTATTACGACGATACTAGCCCGAAAAATTGATTCTTGGAATAATGTTACAAAAATATTTATGAAAATTATCTCTGTTAACCAAGGTCTTTCTTTTATCATTTTTGTAATTCTTGCAATTTTGAATCATTTACATCTTTCGCAAATTGTTATCAAAGATGGTATTATTACTGCTGAGTTGATATCGCTGCTGACGAACTCCTAGTTACCGAGGGTATATCAACTCAGTTCCTTGTATTAAGATTCTAAGTCTTAATACCTTTATATTTACCAAAGTTACAAAACTATTCAATTTTGTGAACACTAATGGCATAGGCTTTAACCTTTGTCATTTTATCATTTTAGAATTTAATTGCTCTTTAATCTTTTAAAGTGTTGCTTTGGTTTTCAACATAATAGGCCTGCGAAAAACCTGTATCAAATATTGTATTGATATGATATATATACCTGAGAGATTGAAGACCCGGCGTGGCTAAAGTTTAACGCGAGCTTGACAAAATGCTGGCGACAATAGTTAGTATTCTAATTGCTGGCAACAATGGTTAGCTAGTGTTCAAATTGACAACCCATTTTGAAGGCTTGCCAGCTTCTTTAAAATTTAAAAGCTTTCAACGCGTTGAACACTAGCTAGCTATATTTAAACGCCTGAAAACTTTTATAAATATCTAAGGTGGATTAATAGGTCGATTCTTTATATAACAAATGTAAACATAATTTCATATTTCTATTACGATACTGCGTTTTTATCTATTTATCGCGCGATGAATTATTTGTCATTATTTGACATTGACCTTGATACCGCATTGTAGCTATTTTTATCCTCTATTGAAATAACTATGGTTGCTAGGGATTTTTTCATTAAATAAGAAGGGTTGCTATGTGGTCATATATGACCTTGACCTTTGACTTTTATCCCAAATTGTGTATTTTGTATTAATGATCTGTTTTGCTATTGAAAGTATCATTCTATCTAGCATACATTTCGAGATAAATGCAAAAAACCTTTAAAAGGTCCATTTTTGACAGTGTTTGGGCCATAGTCCCATAAAGGTTGGTCCAGTGTATTTAGACTTTATGTAACAAATGTAGTACTCATCAAGACACACATTTTCTCCATTTATTGTCAGCTTCTATCTGTTACGGTTTTCGAGTTAGAGTGATAACAAAGTACAATGTCAAAGGTCAAGGTCATTAATGACCTTTGACTTTGTTCAATGCGGTATTTGGTCCCATGACCAACGGTGAAGGTTCCACCCTTGTACGACTTTCGGTTTACGAGAAAATTTTTTTGGTGGAAAGTGTTTTTACGTAAGGGGAAATAACCCATATATCGACACCTTGGATCGCTTCGACGTAAATGTAACGAATCATCCTGAGGATAAGCCAAACAATTTCCACCATTCAGATTTCTTGTAAGTCTTACAGTTTTTGAGTTTAACCCATAACAAGGTTTTTTGTAAAAGGGGAGATAACTCTGTAATGAAAAAAGTTATCGGTCGTGGCCCTCATTTCAAAATAACTTATCACTAACTGGTTTATTGTATAAAGTATCAAAATGATATGTCGCGAACTGTACGCGAGAGATCATTTTGACCAGTGGCGGAAAAAAAAAGAATAATAAAAAACAGGATAAAAATACAGTAGGGTCTTTCTGTCGGAAACGGGAAAGACCTTAATAATCCGGGTATTTTGTTGATAGTATGAAAATTCTATTTGATTTTTCATTTTCTTTTTATTATTAGATTAGTATAACACATAAAGAAATATAAGATTATTTTACTTTTTTACCACTAAAAAAATAAATTTTATTTTATCTATGTAGTACATGTATCTATTTTCATAGAGCGTACAAAATGAAATAAAAATATTTATACAAAATGTAGTTTGCTGACCTAGTATGCATTACTGTTTATGGACCAGGTGAAGCCCGCCGCTGAGGGCGGGATTTTCGCGCTGCGTTGAAGACCCATTGGTGTCCTTGGGCTGTTTTTTGCTTTTTGGTCGGGTTTTTGTCTCTTTGACACATTACCCGTTTCCATACTCTATTCTATTATATTGAGGCCTCGGCGGCCGAGTGGTCTAGGTAGTTCGTCATGATTACTTAAAATCACTAGCCTGCCAACACTGAATATTGACAAGAATGGCCAATTTTCCTACCGAAGATCGGTGAATCTCTCCGGGTACTCCGGTTTCCTTCACCAATAAAAAATTGCCGCCAGGAAAAGCCAAATATGCTGAAAACGGCGTAATACCCCAACTAAACAACAAACAAACCAACAATATATTTATATTTATCTATTTTAGAATTTCGAATTTTTGAAGGAAAAAAAAAAATACATACATGTACATATTTTATACTTATTGACTGAGTAAGAGGGGAATAGTAAGTTTATTGTCCCGAGGAACAACTATTGCCCCGAGGCAACGCCGAGGGGCAATAGTTGTTCAGAGGGACAATAAACTTACTATTCCCCGACTACTCAGTCAGTAAGTGATTTATTATACCGAAAGAAACACAAGAGATAATTAAGGAAAAATTTAAGTCATGTGTACGTACCCGAGATGCATGATCGAGTGACAGAGTCCATTATTTTTTTTTAAATTCATGTTCTCACCATGACATATCCCTTTTTCTAAATACTTTGAAGACGACGGATGTTAAGTGACAGCACTAATCCACCTCAAATCCGTGTCAGAAAGAGAAGCAAACCGGCCACCCTCAGCCATGATTTTTGCAAAACTGTCGTCTGATGAAATGTACCGGAACATCTCGGGATTCAGCATTGACGATAACCTATAACGCGGGAGCTTCCGAACGGGTCGGCTAAAACCTCCCAGCCAATCCCGTGCCCGGGATTAAAAATCCGCGAAACAACGTAACTTGAAGAGGGAAAATAGTTTTTTGAGGGAAAATAGTTTGGAAACTATTGACCGGTGACCGGGGAAAATAGTTAAATCACTGAAAATGTTAAAAATAGTGAAATTATTGTGCATGTATTTATTACAGAAAAATATATCTAAGGTATAATAATGTTGTCTATTGGAATATAATCCCGGATATATGTTTTTTATTTAGTTGCCAGTATTGACATTTATTTTATTTTCTATTGTCCTATCCTCTATATATTTGTCAATTATCATAATAAATAAAAGGAAAATAAAAAATATATCTTATTTTGATTTATTTTTTACCACGGAAGAAATTATTTTATCTGACTAGTATCTATATGACTGTGATCATGTACCAATGTACACATGGCAGTAAAATTTTAGCATTTGTTCTTTATTATCAAAAAAAAAATTACTCACATCCGAAAAAAAGTTGCGACTTGCCATTTTTCGCGACCTAAACGGTATGGACATCTTTTGCATTTTTTAAAGTTTTTCTTGCGCTGAAGGGAAAAGCTTTCACGACCAAGCTTTCCACGATATCTAGCTACGTGTAAAGGTTTTATTTTGTTGAAAACATACGAAAGACTTAAAAGAATACATTTCTTATCTTATGATATATTTACGCAAACAAAATATTTATCCTTTACTTTTTTCATACCTGCAAAATAGTCAAACGCTGTCCACCCCATTTCATCTTCAAAGTGAACATCGGCTCCAGCCGCCATAAGTGTATAACCAATCCCGTATCGCTTCAGAATGATAGCTTTCATTAACAACGATTTCGATCCTTGTACCACAAGATTAGGGTTAGCACCCTTTCGAAGCACAAATTGAAATAAAGAATCAGAGCAACTGGAATATGGGTCCAGCATGGCATCAAGGAGATACAATCCTGAGGATGATTTATTGTTCAATGGTAATCCTTTCTCGATCAAAGCTTTAAGAAGCTTGTCATTTAGAAACAGCTCGTCTAAAATGAAACTGAATTAAATGAATTATCCGCCTTGAACATATTTATGTTATATAAATAATTAACCGAAAATGACCGAAAAAAGAATTATGACTATTTTGCTGATAAAAAAATACGACGAAATACTGTAAGTAGATCAAAATCAAGAGGCAAGTCAAATTATTGAAAACAGTATCATAATCAGCAGATACTCCAAATACATTTACAAATATTTTGTTTGCTGATTTTTATATTTCAGGAAAAGCAGCACTCAACATAGGAAAAAGGTCAAGACATCCGGGCAAAATTTTGTAGGTAATTGTTTGGGGGTTGAGTTTACTTCTGTTCAGTAAAAGCGGGCTAAGTTCTGGATTCCTGAAACAATTTTTACATTGAATAACCATACTAACTATAAGTCAATTTGGTCTTATTTGCCACACCACAAAATTTTGACAGGAGTCAAACAATGTACCTTTTCCCGAAAAATCTGAGCTCAGTTTCCCAAAGTGGTTTCAAAACACTAAGAACAGTATTCCTTTGGTATTTCTTAACTTTAGTTATATTGCTGTTTTTCTCTCCTTTTTTCAAGGCAACTGTGATTGATCTGAACCCACAGAGCTGCCTAGTGCGTCCTAGGTGGGCAAGAGTGGAGACACTCTCGTTGAGGGGTTTTCAGGTTATAATAAGGAAAGTCTGGAGGCGGACTGTAGTGGGTAATGTGTTTAGAATATCCACGCTAATCACCGCTCTTCTAGTTTTACAAAAATAGTCGGCAAATGCCGCTACAGAGGCCTACCCAACCTTCCACTCTTTTACAGTTGCAACCAAAACTAGTTCCCTTTTAGTCCGGTCCCATCCCTATTCTCGTCTGGTTCTCGTCCTGAAGTAGCAAGAAATATTTGCCACTGGACGTTAAGCAAACAGCAATAAATCTATCCCTTTTTAGAAGCAGCGGCAATACTGCCGCAAGGTTAAAATCCTACTTATGAAAATAAAAAAAATAACAATCCAAAGATAGTAATATTAGATATAGTAAATTTATACTATGCTGTATACGACGCATTTCAAGGAGTTACCTCTCATCAGCAGCATTAAAACCGAAACATTTGGAAGACCAAACACCAAACTTATATTAAACAAGAAGTACTCAACCAAAAATACCGACATAGGAAGCCAAATTTCAGCTAAGGAGATCTACCATGTGCAATACAAGAAATGAACCCTTAGTATTTCTATTATTTTTTAATTTTGCTAAATACTGGTAATTTCTGTAACAAATCAATCAATAATCAAGTCAGACAAAGTCTGACGACTGGGTTGGCGAATACCCTCGGGGACCTAGGGTCCACCAGCAGAGGCATCATCCCAGGAGTTTCAAAATAACAATCCAAAGATAGTAATATTAGATATAGTAAATTTATACTATGTTGTATACGACGCATTTTAAGGAGTTACCTCTCATCAGCAGCATTAAAACCGAAACATTTGGAAGACCAAACACCAAACTTATATTAAACAAGAAGTACTCAACCAAAAAAATGGTACAATTTTTGGTTTTTCAATACAAATCTGGTTTTGAGTGTTCCAGTAATTTCAGGAAGAAATTTGAATATGTTTTCTATCTTTCTAACCAAAGCTATATTTGTTGGACTTCGGAACAAAATTTTGAAAATTGACCACCAAAAGGCAATTCAAACAAAGTTTTGACAAAGCAGGTTTTCAAAGGAAAATTTACGAAGGACGCAAAGTGGTCAATCTTCGAACATCGTCAAAATTTGTATTCGATTAATTTTTAGATTTGTAGATATGCGTTGTATTCTTAGCTTATCGGATATTCTGTGACACGTGCAGGTTACTTTACCATTGATAGAGAAAATCTTTGTTTTTATTTGACTGTTGAGTGAGAAGGTTTACTTCTTTTGAAAAAAACACTATCTTAACGATGTCTGTTCAGGATAAATAAACAACAAAATGAATAACGGGCCATGGAAACAAGGACATGCCAATAAAGGAAAGCCACCCTATGGAAAAATCTCGGAAACATATCAGTACTCATCACAAATTGACAGGTCATCAAACGACATTAGGGTAAAAATGATTTTTGTCTCTCTGTAAAACAGGATCTGTGACTATTTTTCCAACTACGTAGCTTCTTATCGGCTAAAATATATATTACTTTATATTTGTTTTGTTCATAATTTAACATGTTAGATGACAAGGATATCCAGTTAACCTGCCATTGGTTTCGCAATTCTCTCCTGGTACTCAAAGTTCCTTCACAAACAAAACCTGTTTACAATGATGAAGCCGATTTCTTTTAAAGTGGTGTAAATCCCTTATAAATAAACGCAATCTAAAATCATTTTTGTGTGTGATTTGGAGGAGTGCCTGAGAAGAATTAAACCAGATTGATATGGGTCTGATATATTGTCTAAACTATAGTTTGACATTATGCCGTCTTGTACTGAAATCATTATTTTGATCAACGGCCATTTCTGCATTTGATTGTCGTAAATTTTACAAATTTCTGACAAAATAAATGTAATAAGATGATAACCAAGATAGGCCCAGACAAGGTCATAAAAGTTAAGAATGAATTATGAAAAGTTTAAACTGTGCTAAAGTGATCTAAACAAATATGGTGTTGCAGAAATCCAGAATAAACAAGTAATAATGGTGTCCTAAACCAAGTTCCACCATAACCTACTGACCAATGGAATCGTCAATCGTCGATGACCACACCCCACCCCCCAATACAACTATTCCATCTTCCCATAAGGAGTAAGAATATATATGGTTATAGGCTGGGAACCTGAAGGGTTTCCGAATTTAAAAGAAAAATCTATTTTGATGGGTTGGGTTATATCCCCTAATGACCATGATATACATCAATGAGTTTATCTTCTGATAAGGAGAAAGAGAATATATGGTTATATGGTTGGAATCTCAAGGGTTCCCAATTTAAAAACAAACTATATTGATGGAGTTAAACAGACAAGTTCATAGTTGCCAAGAAAGAAAGAAGAATAACAGTTTAAGAATAATAATAATAAAAAAAACCAGCTAACAAGACGAAAATGCCCTTTAAAGAATCAAAGGTGTAACCTATATTGAATGGCATTTCAAATTATTGGATATAATTCTGAGAGAAAAGCCTAAAGATTATAGCTGCAAAGTTTTGTTCTTACTAACTGAGTGGTTTCAGAAGAGAACCTCTTGAAGTGAATATTTCCATAGTTTCCTATGTTAAAAAGGTTCGATGTGACGGTTGACTTGGCTTACGAAGGACGAGGGATCGCAAAGGTTGGCAAACTCGGCTGAAATCTTTATTTGTCAATACTTACGAGTCACAACCAGATCCAATACTGATAAATTGCTTTCTCCAGTATGTGAAATGTCAGCCCCGGCATCCAACAAAGATATAGCTATATTTTCTAATTCATTCTGTAAAGCCAACAAAAGTGGCGACTGTTCATTGCGCTTAGTGATGTTTGGGTTTGCTCCTTTTTCTATCATCAGTGATATACAATCATCCAATCCGAAATCTCTTTCATGTGATCTGATTCCATAATATAGACATCTGCCCATACTGTTCTCTATAACAAGTTTTAATGGGAAGTCACCGTCCGAGTTTGAGATGTTTAGGAATGCACCGGCCTCTAGTAGATGTTGCAGCATCTGCCATTTTGAAGAATGTGCTAAAAATGAAAGCTTAAAAAAATAGTAAGGAGACAAAAAATGAAAGACTATTTTTTGTTAAATGCCCTTGAAATAATAATAATAATAATAATTAAATAACAATCGTTCAAAGAACGATCGCGAGGTCTTCCCCTTTGTGTACTCCAATAGGAATAAATTACAATAAGTAATTGATATTTTAAATCGGACTGTGATTTGTTTTGTGCAACCAAACCAAACTTCCTGAAGAGAAATGACATAACACATCATTTTGAAGCAGAAAATGTATGGTTGCTAAGGGGTTTTTAATATAATATTCTTGTTACTAAGGTGTGACCTTGACATACGACCTTCAACCTTGGTTCCTTGCGGTCATTTGTTATACACATCTTTATTATAGTATCTGTTACGGTTTAAAAGTTATTGGCAAAAAACCTGTTTCGCGAAACATCTTTTGGCCGCCATTTTGAAACCGCTCAACCGAATCATACACTTCTTGGACTTAAATTGTAGGTCTTGTCAAGCCGGTCATTTTTTGTTTATATTTTGTCTATACTATCTCTAACGGTTTAAAAGTTATAGGCAAAAAACAGTTTTACTGAAATGCGCCAAGGGTCATAACTCGTAAACGGTTTGTTGTACAGTTTTCAACCCTATATATGAAATGTGGATCTCGATGAGAGGAACATTTTTGCAATTTATTGTGCACTTCTATCTTTTATGGTTTTTGAGTAATAGCAATTACAAAATTTTGATTGCCACCATCTTGGCAATGGTAGACCAAAAAACTTTTTTGATTGCATATTCGTGATCAGGACCCTCACATTTACCGGGATACCAAATTTCATCAAAATCGGACAACTTTGACATTTTTGACTAACTTTGCGCAAAAAGTGCGCAAACAGGAAGTTGATCGAAAAAAATTTTTTGCGTGATTAAACATGGCCAGGAGTCAGGTAACAATTACCACACTTCAGAATTTTGATAGCGGTTATGGTTTCTGAGTTTATCTGGGAACAATGGTAAACAGCGTTTGGTGCGATAACTCTGTTACTAAAAATAGATCGGTTTCACAGGGTTAGCCAAGTCGAACCCTGGTAGTGTCGGTTAAGTGTGCCAAGTTTCGTAAAATTTCGTCAAGGCATTTTTTTCTCACTGACGGCAGAAAAAAAAAAAGAATAATAATAACTAGTAAGACATTTGTTCCGAGAACAAATGTAAGGTCTTTCCATTCGATTATGGAGAGTGTTATGACACCCTAGTAAGTCTTTTTACCTTAAAATATTTTAAAAAAGTCTTAAAAACCATGAACAAACTGTTTAAAAGCCAAGTTCAATATCTAGGACATGACCTTGACCTTTGACCTTTTGATCTTTTTGAAGGTCAATGGTCCCTGGTCTCATTTCAAAAGACCCGGTGCCTTTACTATATACCATTATCAAGTTGTTTATGAAAAACTATTTAATTTTATGTTCTAAGGACAATAACTCCTACAAGATGACGTCATAGGACTTTGATACTAATGGAAAAAAGTTGCGTCTCAATGTCCTTCACATTTTCCCCATTATATTTTATCATCTATCTTCTACCATTTCAGAGGAATACTCATAACAAGGAAAAGTCAAAATTTAGAACTTGACCTTGACCTTTGACCTTGACATTTTTTTTCTTGAAATGGCTTGTGGAGACCAACTATAAAGTTTCATATTGATATCTGACCCCTAACCTTACTTATGACCCTTAAAGTCTTCTGTCTAGATTTTGATGCAGTTATGCCCCTTGAAGGAGTCATCAAATCTCTTTGGACCAAATGTAATGAATCATCGGTCTACGTAGTTGAACATTTTCCACCCTTAAGTTTTAGCATATCTCTTACGATTTCAGAGTTTAAATCGTAACAAGGGTTACGGTGTTCGGGGAGATAACTCTGTAATGGAAAAAAGTTCGATAACTCAGGGTCGATTTCGAATAGATTTTAACACTCTGATATCATATAAGAAGTTTCATAATGATATGTCGTGAGCTGTTAAAAACAGAAGACTTTGAAATGTGGCGGAAAAAAAAGAATAATAATAATAATAATCATAAGAATAGCTATATGTCTTTCCATTTGGAAATGGAAAGACCTAATAATAATAATAATAATAGGCAGAAGAAATACAATAAGGTCTTCCCTTGGAAAGGGAAAGACCTTAATAACAATAACAATAATAATATATACTTTATTTAAAGAGGGTTAACACATTTAGTATACAATACTAATCTCCCCTGCGGCCCTCGATACAACAAATTAACTCAGTATTAAATATTTACAACATAAATATGAAATATCTGATATACACAACATATTATAGTTGGTCTATACAATTACATTATGAACAAGTAAATTTCTTCTTGTTTAAAATAAGAACAAATACATTATGCTTAAATATTTCAACATTATTTACATTTTTTATTGGAGAGGAATATTATTCCATAATATTGTGCCTGTATAGTGAAATGTTTTCTTCATAAAACTTATATTTTGTCTTGGTACAAAAAGACAACCAGATTTTGTAGAGCGCAATGGATACTGGTTTGTACAAGATTTGAACATATCGCATAATTAATCAGGAGCAATATTATTTCTGGATTTATATATAGATTCTCCTTCAGGTACGAGAAGGTTATGGAATTTATCCACCCGAGATAGTTAAATTTTCGATTTTCAACACGCAAGCCTTTAGCGAGCGTGTTAAAATCTAAAATTTAACTATTGAGGTGGAGAAATTCCATAACTCACGAGTAGGAGAATCTGTTTCTCCTATGATTTTCGACAAAAACCTCAAGAAAATGTCGTTGCTATGTAGTTTGTGTACATAGACGTCATTTCGGGACTTCTCTAGTTTATCATTCCAATAACTCCAGAAAAAAGGGCGGTAATTCCCACATAGAAATTTAATCACCGGGAAGTGGTTAAAGATGTTATTTATTTTTATCCCACCGATTAAACACGCCAAGAATAGGAGAAACATTAATACACCTTTATGGTACAAAATTCTATTTTCGTAAGATAGCCACCCCAAAGCTTTAAAGAAAGGTTTAGATGGTCCATCAAAATTGGTATTCATTATTACACGAGCAGCTCTTTTACATAGTTTACATAATTTATCAATGTTTCCTTTGGAGGTTTCACTATATATAGTACAACAGTAGTCAAACAGTGGAATGATATAACCATTATAAAATAAACAACCCTTCTTTTGGAATATATGATTTCAGTCTTGCAAGTAAAAAATATTCTTGAAGAAATTTAAGAACAACGTTTATCAAGTTGTTGATCCCATGACATATTTTTGTCTATATAAATACCAAGTAGCTTTTCACATTTACCTCACTAAGCAATTGGTCATGCCAATATATATCAAGGTTAGTATGAACAGATGTTTTTGTATTTATGACGGTATCATTACATCGCTTTCCTACGTTTAACATATCAGCATTAAGTTTGGTACTTATGTCTATAAAAGATGCTGATGAGAGATGAAGTGTTTTATCATCAGCATACAAATCTGGCGTTGTATGTGATAAATGTACAGGCAGATCATTGATGTATAATACATAAAGTATAAGTCCTAGAATTCTTCCCTGAGGAACATTTGAAACCGGAATTCGGAATAACAAAAACAGTTTTTCGTAGATTCAGGGCTATATAAACATTGATACATGTAAAATCATTAAAACATTATTACAGGCATCCTATCATCATCAAAGAAAACCAATAGGTTTATGCACATAACAAACCTGATTTGCAACAAAGGTGAATGGCAGCATTTCCACCCGTCCCTATGTGGTTGACATTGGCTCCTCCTTTTATTAAGACATCAACAACATTCAAAAAGCCGTCTCTAACAGCAGTGATTAAAGGCGAATCTTCTCCCTCTGGACTTAGATTTGGGTTTGCACCGGATGCAAGTAGTTCAGCAATGGTAGAAGAAGTTATGTTAGCCTTTAATGCCAGTGCTATAGGAGAAACCTTATGGTGGGTCTCTATGATTTCCACAGGAATTCCAGCTTTAATGAATAGTGACAGCTGACCTAGGACGATAGTTATAAAGAACTTATGTTTTAATTTTGAAAATACGAAATTCCAAGTTTCATTAAGAGCATCATAATACATCACGTACAATAAAGACAGACGATTTTTAATATAAAATTTATCCTTTTTCAAATCTCTAAAATAGGAAAAGGTATAGCTGTGTTCATATTTAATCACCAATACACAAAGATAATTTGACATTTTAGGTTTATATTTATTAAGGAATTTATCTTGGAACCCGTATTTATTTATAACATCCATTAGCCTGTATTTTGTTTTAGGTGCTAGTGTACCCACCATATTAAAAAAATATACCCATTACTTGATTCAGGTGATATTCAATTCAAATTTTGAATCCCGTTATTTATTTTTACCCTCTCCCCCAAATTTAAAAACACATCAATAGATGTATCCTTACCTTGCGCAACGTAGGATCATTTCATTTTATTTTGTTGAAATGTGCAAGATTACTACATGTATTTCTTTATTGTACAAATATGCAATTTGACTAAAAGCTGGGCGGAAGCTTCTTCCTTAAACTTTAAAATGGCAGTGATTTAGTAATTTAAAAAGTGGATCGAAGACAGTCATAGAGTTATATGTAACTTACGGAACACGTGGATAATTTCATCTTTTAACCAAAAGACTAAATACGTAAATATTACCAGAATTTCTGAGCCATTCAGTGTGACTATCCAACCGATTTTCTACGGTCTTAAACCAAATGTAACCTATATCAGAGGGGATTTGTTGTATGAAGTTGACTTCCACAAAAAGATTTTGAACCTTTCATATCATGACTAAGTCCTATGATTATCAATACGTCTGCAAAATCTTTATAATGTAACAACTGTCAATTATTTAGTATTTCCATGAAGTATAAAAATACATGCTATTGATAATTATGTGGAAGTTATTCTAAAAACAGTAAAGTATTCGAACAACACTAAATCCGGTAATAGATGCATTTGTAATGGAAAATAATTCCTCTTCAAAGGCAACAACAACATTGTAAACAATGTTTTGGTTTCAATTCAGAAACAAAGTAAACAAACATGCAATCTTTGAGAGAAAACAGAGCACCAAAAATTAAAAATCGAATGTATCCAACAACATAGCTTAGTTTTTGCCCTTTACATTTGTAATGGAATTAAAATATTTGCTTTCTCAGTTAAAGCCACTTTGAGAAATGATATCCTTCCCTTGTATATATATTTGAAAGGGGAGTCACCTCAGGACCAAGAATCTCTTTACTGGAGAAAATTTTTGAAAATTATTTTAATGTTATTTCTTTTTTTTATTGATTGACTATGCCATAAAAGTTTTCTTAATTTTCCATTAGTTTTGGACGAGAATTTATTTGTTTTAAATTTTTAGTAAAGGCTGCCACCCCGATGCAAGTCCGGGGTCCCGAAAAAAAAAAGCTTTGAAAGCAGACAACCTGAAGACAATTCCATGAAGGTCAACACCTTTTTATTTTTATTTTTTACATACTCGTGATCAAGACCATATTGGTCGAAACGTTGAGTATTTTTAACTTTTAAGTTTGTTGTTGTTGTTTTACGATTTTATATTTGGTTTTGTTCGACTTGTGTATTTCATACATTTTAGTCGTTTTACGCCCCTTTTGACAGCTCACCCTTTCCATTTATTTTTCTTGTTATCCATGAAGGTTAGTCTGATATGAAAAAAAAATGACAAGATAAGGCCTAAAATCTTAAACTTAAGTGAACAAAAATAAAAAATACGCGAATCTAATGCAATTGGAAATTAAAACAAATTATAACTAGTGCAATTTGTTATGCACAGAATATATATTTTTTTAAATATGAAAATGGCGATAATCTTGGATTTGTTAGTATGACGAGGCACAATTTCAGATTGGACCCAAGTTTGCCTTCAATCAATTTTTGAGGGACGGGCAGGCTATCACAAACAAATCTAATTTATTGGAAATGATTCTCAAGTTTATAACTAGTTGCAGTAAACAACATGTACTTGACATTAGACGACAGACAGTGATCGCCATGCTACGTAGTGAACAATTTAAAATGTATTTTTGTTTACTTTTAGAATAGTTATAAACGTATTAGATGAGGAGACCATCAATCCTCGTCTTGGGTTTTAAACATTTACTAACCATATGTTGTACAACACTGTATAGCTGTTTTACCATTCCTTCCCTTGTTGATATTCGCACCATTCTTCACCAACGCTTCAATCGCCTCACTTCCAGCGGTATTGTCCATTGCTATCATCAGGACTGAATCACCGTTATAAGAATCGTTTGGATTTGCTCCGTGTTTTAAAAACTCAGGGATTAAGAAGGGACAACGTTTTGCTGCCAGACAGAAGCAGCTTATCCATCCCATTGTTTGATTAGACGTTCGACCCACAGAGGAAACATCAGCCCCACCATCTAGTAGAACCTTTGCATTTTCATAATGTCTATTTTTAACAGCCATAAATAAAGGTTGTTGATATAAACCTGTCTTACGAGAATTCCACGGCTGGTTGACTTTGACACCATACTTTAATAAATGTGTAATCATTCTAGTACAATGATCTTTCTCCGCAACGTAATGAATTGCTTTCAGTCCTCGTTCTACTGTCCCCAGATTGACATCTGCTCCCGCCTCGCATAACAGTTCCACCCCTTTTTCATAACCATCGACAACCAATGCCAATAAACTAGTAGATCCATCTGGAAAAATCTCGTTTATATTCATTTTACCAATTTCAGTTAGACATTTAACTATTTCTACATTTCCAGATCTAGCTGCATAATAAAACGCATTTCTGTTACGACCACCCAATCCTTTGGATATTGTTCTCATTAGAGTAGGGCCGCACGCACATTGTAATAAATATTTCACCACATCAATTTTACCATTACTACATGCAAGATGTAAAACATTTTCCCCGCCGTACTGTTGTTCTAATGTCACAGTTATGTCAGAACCTAATTCAATTAAGATTTTAAGTAATTCCACAGAACCGAAAGTAGCCGCGTAATGGATTAACCTCTTCCCGTTATATGATTTAAAGTTTAAAATTTCTGATTTTTTAGAATTGTCTCTACATAACGTGATAATTTCATCAATTTCTTTAAAACTAACGGCTCTTTTCAGCTTTACCTCAAACATCGAGCAGTTAGCCATTTCTTTTCCGAACAAATTTCTCAACATGGCTGATCAATTTACAGAAAATCAAAAACGAAAGTATGTCTATCGTAAACAGGTCGGGTCAATCAGTGTTATTATTTAAACTCTCAAAAAATAGTTGATGTACACTAAGATATAAATCATTCTCCAGTTCTAAAGTCCAGTAAGACATATTCTTTGTATCAACATCTTTCTAGTTGTCGCGAATATTCACTAAATTGTTTTTAATAAGATATATGTACATACATGTGGATAAGTTGAACTTCCCTTTGCACAAAGCATTTACCGTTGATTTTATACGAGGATGTAGATGGGGTTAATAGAACAGAAAAGAATTACCTAACATAATACAGAATAATGTTCTACATATACAATACTTTAGAAAAATTGGGAAGAAATTACGGATGACAGAAAATAACAGCTTAAAGGACCAAGAAATCTTTTATTTTATAGATAACAAGGAAAATAAATGGAAATGGTGAGCTGTCAAATGGGGCATAAAACGACTTAAATGTATAAAATACACAACTCGAACAAATCCAAATATAAAATCGTAAAAAACAAAAATCAAACTAAAAAGTTAAAAATACCCAACGTTTCGACCAATATGGTCTTGATCACGAGCATGTAAAAAATAAAAATAAAAAGGTGTTGACTCTTTGAAACCCAGAGCAAGTGAGGTGCTTCTCTTTGAAACCCAGAGCAAGTGGGGTGTTGACTCTTTGAAACCTAGAGCAAGCGAGGTGTTGACTCTTTGAAACCCATAGCAGCTCTGGGTTTCAAAGGGTCAACACCATTTTATTTTTAAAGGCTAGATTATTAACATTTCAAGCTCTATTTTTCCTTCTGAATGCAAAAACCTTTAGTTCTGATGGACTAAGTCCAAGGTGAGAAAATGTATGAAAGGTTCAGGAAAATAGCAGTTTATATAGGATTAGGTTGGACTTTCTAAGAATCTATGAATAGTGTGGGACTCGTGAATTGCTGGCCGCAAACTTGTATCATAACAAAGGACTTGTTACCCCCATTAAAATAACTACCCAAAGGACGTGAATGTGACTTTCACTTTAAGTTTTAGTATTGAATTTCTGATTTAAAAAGTGTTTACAAATTAAGCAATTGTAAACAGAATAAAGGTAAAAAAAGGACAAATATACCTAAGGAGCAATAAAAAAACGTAATCCATTAGACAGACAAACCCGGGACGACAAATGAACAACCACATGCACAACAAATAAACACAGAAATCTAAAAAACAATGAACTACTATAACAACAAGAACTACTATAAAAACCAGGAGTGAACCCGGGTACTCCAGAAGGGTTAGCAGTTCCTGCTACGTATACGACACCCGTCGTGAAGTTCAACAAAGTCACAAATTGGTGGACGCAAATGCAATGTTACGACAGTAGGAACAAGTCTAACTTCATCTTAGATATTGGAACACTGTAACGGTCAATCAATTCGTGATGACGACCGTAAAATTTCCTTCGTGATGACACCAACTTATTCCTGATAAAACCCTGGTTAAGAGGCTTTTGTGACCGCAATAATCCTCTTTGTCGAAAGTCAGGGTAACTCACATATGCACTTGAAATTCGGATAAGCTGAGAAACGTAGACGCCATATGTAGGCGATGCTGGTATATTGATACTCAAGAAAGGAAAGTTAACAATAGGAAAGTTGAAGTGATCACGTTTGTTATAAAGTTTTGGGGGCCTCGGTGGCCGATTTGTCTAGGTAGTTCGTCATGACTACTTATGATCACTAGCCTGTCAACACTGCGGTTGTGAGTTTGAATCTCACATGTTGCGGGGTGTGTTCGACTCCCACCTTAATTGACAAGGATTGCCAATTTTCCTACCGAAGGTCTGTGGTTCTCTTCGGGTACTCCGGCTTCCTCCACCAATAAAAACTGGCCGCCGCGAAAAAGCCAAATGTGCTGAAAACGGAGTTAAACTCCAACTAAACAAACAAACAAACTTAAAGTTGTGTCTTCAAATGTCCTTCATTGTCTATTTCAAGAAACAAATACAAATATGAAGCGGATTTTGGTTTAGTTTAAACATATTTTATTGTATAAAACAATTGGATTAGACACAAGTTTTGCAACTTAGAGCCGTCTTCTCCGTAATAGACATGAATATACATAATATTTATTTTATACATTACATAAATTTATAATTTTCTATGTATGAAGGCATGAACAGTATTTGAATAAATAACAGTAATATTTGTATTTTGAACAAGAAAATAATAGAAGGTAATAGAACCTCTCAATGGATAATCAATGTTTTAATTTTGTTTAAATCGAACACACCCAAAGTTTTATACCAATTGTAACATAATACGGCATTTTTCCTTTGAAGTTTTTACGTGATAATCTGCTTAATAGTTCGGTATCTGAAAAACCATGGTTTAATATAAAGATTGATATGTTATTCCATTAAAAAGAATCATGACGTACTTTGTTCTTGCAACTTCATGTAGATAGGCGGAGCTTGGACTATGGTTTAATCTGATATTTTTTTTTATGTTAAACCATGATTTAAAAAATTGCCTGGATCGATTTTCTCGTGCTCATGCTAAGCAGCGGGCTAGAACGACACTCCAACTGGTTTTTTATTGGATAAAAAATCACCAGGCCACTTTTGAATGATGTTACAAAACATATGAACCACGCCTTACTCATCAACATATGAACCACGCCTTACTCATCCTGCGGATTCGTCGTTTAAATATGTTAACTCGTAAATAGTGTGGTATATATAATACTTGGAAAACGCCTGATGACGTGAACTTTCTAAGGACATTTATCACCGGTGTTTTATGTAAATAAACAATAGTGTAATATATTTACGGATATTACATTATGACGTTAAATATGCTGATATAGAGATTAAAAGAATAAACGATTTTTGTAAGTACAAGTATTCTTTGTATAATTAATGATTGAAATCCATTGAGACGATCATTCGAACTTTGCAACGTTTGTATCGTTGTAAATAAATGCATTAAATAGCAAGGTTGATATCATAATGAGAAACGTTTTGTTTCTTTTATATATTTATGTACTGTAGAAAATATAACTAAATTGTCCTTTAAATCTAAGTTATCATTACCAAACAATAGCAAATCAATTGTAACGGGAATATCTAAGTGGGTCAGCTCATTAAGCATAATATTTCTTTGCAATCTAAAATTATTACAATATAATAGATAGTGTTCGACACTTTCACTCATATAACCGCATGTACAATATGCATCCTGTACTAAATTAGCCTTGTTTAAATCAGCAATAAGTGCACTGCACTTGTTGCGAAGCCTTCAATGTAAAATAGAAAATACTCCATCTCAATAAAAATAATATCTAGGTGGTTTAACATTATGATAATACAATTGTTGCAATTTTAACTTGAAAGATAAGAAAGTAGGATTTTTACGAATATCTATATCTAGTTTATTCCATAAATTAATAAATGATGGAAAAAACGACCGTTGATAAACTGACGGACGGTTTAATGGTATATTAATATTTTGTCTATTTCGGAGGTTATAATTAGAAGTGTCCAATACATACGGAGGAACCAATTCTTGTAAATAATCCTGTGCCTGGTAATTCACAATTTTATAAAACATCGTTAATTTTTTAACTTCCCTTCTTACACTTAATTTCTCCCATCCTGTCTCTCTATAAATGGAGTTAATACTAGCATAGCATGGTAATCCGGTAGCTATACGTGCCGCTTCTATCTGAATCTTTTCCAAACGTTCGCAATTAATTTGCCCAGAGTTTTCCCAGACTTCAGATGAATATTCCAAAATAGGACGAATAAAGTTATATAAATCTTTTCAAGATATTCCCTCTTTAATTTGAATTTGAGTTTCCTCAGTACGTTTACTTGTTTTGACGTCCTCTCTATCAAGTTATTAATATGTTTATTCCATTTACAGTCGTTACTAAAAATTATACCTAAATGTTTATGTGTGTCTAACGTAGCTATTGAAATTCCACCAAAATCAAAAGAAAAGTTGTTCTGTATATTTATAGTACTAAAAATAATTATATCTGTTTTATTAGGATTAAATTTTAGCATCCATTTATCAGACCATTTTTGTGAATTATCTAAATCAATATTTATTAAAGGTTTTAGAGTTGTAACTTCTGGTGATGAATGGCCAATAGATGTGTCATCGGAAAAAAAGTCTAATAAGCCCACTTAGATCATCCCCTATGTCATTAATATAGACTAAAAACAATAGAGGATCCAGTAGCGACCCCTGGGGCACACCAGCCTTTAAGTAGCATAATGTGGATAGGGAATCTTTTAAAACCACTCTTTAAGAGCGCCCCGTTAGGTAACTTTTTAACCAACATAGTAAATCCCCATTAATTCCATATTTTGTAAGTTTATATAAAAGACCTTTGATCCAAGCTGTATAAATTAACTGGTGTGTAGTAGAATATCCGGGAATAAATCCCGACTGAAACTTATATAATAGGTTATGTGAATGCAATTGGATAAAAATATTTTTGAAAACTATTTTTTCGAGAAGTTTTCCAACACAAGACAATAAAGAGACTGGTCTATAGTTTGAGGGCAAAGATTTATCGCCACTTTTGAATAATGAAATAACATGTGCAATTTTCCACTGGTCTGGGAATATTTTATCTCGTACTGATCTATTAAATAATAAACATAATGGTTTTGAAATATGATTTCTGTCCGCAAGTAACATTGTATTGCTTATGATATCAGACCCCACTGCTTTATTTACATCAAGCGTGGAAATTATATCGAGCACATCTTGTTCACTAACTACAATCATTGACAGAAGATCAACACAGCAATCGTTAAAGACAGGTAAATCCTTATCCGCATTCTCCAAATTAGCAAAAGAACAAAAATATTTGTTCAAAATCTCAGACTTCTCGGTACCGTCATATACTAGGTTATGATTATTATTCGGATCTCCCAATGGGGGGACATCATGAGCAGGCCTGTCATTTTTGATGAGCATATTAATTGTCTTCCAATACTGTCTCGGATTCGCTTGTTTGATTTCGTCTAAATTTTCATTTGAACTAGCGTAAAATTGCTTTTTGATCTGTTTTTTTTAAAGTTATTTACTTTGTTCCTTTGTTGTTGTTCGGCAGAAACTGATTTCAAACGTAAAAATGATTTACGAATCTATCGCGCTTGCGCATTTCACGTCGCAAGTTAGAATCATACCATATTTTGTCTTCACATCGTACTACAATTTCTTTCGTAGGTATACACTGCGATGCTAATTCAAAGAATGAGTTAGTGAAATTAGTGCAAGCAAAATGTATGCTATCTGCGTCAGAAATCAAATGTTCACAATTTGTCCCAAACATTTTTTGTTTCATAAGATCAAAATTCCCATTTATATAATTCCAAATAGTCCGTTTGTAAGTACGACTGCTGGTAAATCCGCCATCGATAGTGACATATGTTCCGTCGTGATCGCTGACCCCTCTATCAATAGGTATGGTGTCTTTATCGACAACAGGTATAGAATCTGTAATTAAAATAGGATCAAGTATCGAAGTGTTACCTGTACGTTTATCAAAGTGCGTCGGCTTGTCAATTATGTTAATGAGACCGTTGATGGAAATAATATCTTTTATATTTAAAGGAACATCTGACATGAAATTTTTGTTCAAATCGCCGAAACAAATTATATTACTATTTTCATCTAAAGCTCTTTTTAATATCATATCAAAATATTGCCAGAAAAAAACTAGTTTGGTCTTTAATTCGAACCACATGCTTTCAACTTGATCATGTTCTAAATCGACCCGACGAGTAATATTAATAAAACTTTTATAGTACATAATTATGCCTCCGCCATTTGCATTTCGGTCTTTTCTAATTGGTATCTCAAAACCCGATAAAAATATATCGAAGTCAGTAACGTTAATATCTAAATGTGATTCTGTAAAAAACACGATATCGAAATCTTCAATTATGTCAATAATGTAGTTAAGTTTATTTCTAAGGCTTCTAATATTACCGTGGAAAATGGAAAATTGACAGCGTTTTTTCAGGCGGGTCTGATGTGCCTCCAGGACCAGGATTGCATTCAATATCACCACATATTAACAATAAACAATATAATAACATATAAAATGATACAGTATCAGAGTATGATTTGTATTTATTTAGTATCCATGTAATTTCTCAGAATTTACAGATAATTCAAAAAGTACATCATTAAAACTTACACTTTTAACACAACCAGAGCTAATTTTACAATAAAACAATCCTATGGAAATTCTGTGTACAACAATATCGCTACCCATTGTCGAAAACGAAATATTCTAGTATTAAATAATAGTATTGTTTTAAAACATTTACAGTATACAAACAATAACACTTCGAATGATCCCTTTTGAGTTTTTCTACGGCATGAAAGGATGTAAAAACTATGTACAAATTGAGGTATAACAACGTAAAAATTGAACACATTGAAATGGTGGGTGCGAAATTTTACGAGAGAAATTATATGATAGTTAACGCAAAAACATTCTATATAGAAGAATTGAAATAGTTATTGATAATCTGTTGCAAAATGAATTTAATGATAAAAGTAATAAAAATAAAAACGTAGATAATAATTAAATGAATGAGAGTATTTTCAGTTACTGTGAATTATTAAGGAATCAGGCGGAATTTACTTTTGATTGGTTAAGGTCCATCCGTATTTAATAAAATTTATCACGCTAGAGTAAATATGGCATGTGACTGTGAGTTACGCTACACTAAAGAATTTAAGTCTTTGTTTTGATACTACGATTTGTACTCATGCATTCAATATTGTATTTACACATTCAGCTGTGTATGTAAATAGAACCAGGTGCTATGACATATAATAAACAAAAAAAAATAACAAAACACATGATGATACAGTTAAAAAAGACACAAAACACATAACACATCAACACTTATATGAACTTTGGTGTATCTGTTGTATCCTCAATTTAAGATCACTTGGTAGATGAGATGTAGACAGTTTTGAAATATGATATTTAACGAGTACACATCATCTATATAACGAAAAGTAAATTGGATAAATTTAAGGTGAATTGATAACACAATTTGAGACCCCCCTCTCCTTCGAAACCCTCATCTACATTTATCTCGCTACTTATAATCTCGCATCGTCGTTGATAATACATATTAACATTTAACTTTCTTTAATCGATTTAATTCTTGGTTTCATTCTTTAATGTCTGTCAATAATTTATCTATTCATTGAATGCGTGAAGTACGCATTATAAACTTGAAAGCAAAGGCAAATTTTACATGTACATGTTTTGTAAAGTTGTTACATGTATTTCATTTCGGAAATTCAAATTTAAAACACTTTACCATGATACTCAGCAACATTCCTGTACCATATATTTTATTATTCTCAATCACAAGATGCACTTAATTTAATTGATGTATTCCACATTCTCCTGGTCGGTCAGTTCGGCCCTTCAGGTAATACGATACAGTAACGATCTACCATTGACATTTTCATGAAATTGGGACATATGTGTCTTCCTGCTATCTGATTTCGAAAAAGCACCTTCATGATATAACTTTCGAGTTATATTGCGTTGAATGTTATGCATTTTGATCCGAAACCGCACTATTTTGCATTTTCGAGTTGTTCACAAAAGTTTGTAATTTTGCAAGGAAATAACATTTTTTTCGCGGTTTGATTTTAAACGGTTCCCCTTTTTATGGGCATATTTCATTCATATGCGCTTTACATGAATTGTATCGTATTACCGTAAGACCAGTTGTCTGTTCGGTTGGAGTTACGTACATCAGCTACATAACAAATTTTCCAGAAATTTATATGCAGCTGGAAAATTGGAAACTGAATCTGAATATCGAAAATTCTGAAAATAAAGGTCGGTTAATGTAGATTTCATTTAAAAAAGAAGGAAAAAAAAAATAATGTCACTTCAAATCGTCATTTTTCGAAAACAAATGCCACAAGGCCACTTGTATTTCTAAAATAAAAGAAAATAGAACAAGACAACACAGAAACCAAAGCACTAGCAATGTGAAATCCAATTAAAAACCTGGAGTGACATCAGTTTCACCGGAAGAGTAAGCATGTTCTGCTCTGTTAACACATTGCAAGTGAGAAAAATAATTTTAGGAACTAAGAAGATGTCATCATATATTAAAGTGAGGTAAGCACTTGGTAGAATACGTGTAAAATATTTTATTATTTCAAAACTCTTTATTTCACGGTGCCAGAAATCCTACAAAAAACGTAAAACCTTTACAAAAAGAGGTTTTTTGACTCACGATAACAAAGGTATAAATATATTGAGATTTCATAATAGGCCCATGTTCAAAAGAGAAATTATTATAAAAGTTTTATGACAATAAAGGAGGTTATAATTAATATCTTAAGATCTATAGTAAAGAGAAAATACAACGTATAAAATTTTTATCGGGATAAAATTGATAGTTGCAGCGAGAATAACAATTTTTATTTGTATATAAAAATTAATATTTCCACATATATATTTCGAAAATCATATAAATGATTTTAATTTGAATAATCTGGATCAAGATGAAAAAATATCCTTGTCTCTTTAACCAATCTTCAACCAGACTTGTAAGAATTGCTGGTTTCTTTTTTAAAACGGTCATTATTGCTGAGGTCAGACAGAAGTCTCTTAATTAAACATTACATGTACTGTTTCAATATTTCGCTCTTTTATGTGTTTCCCTGCTGTGTTTTGAATGGGTGTCACAGTTTGCATATATGCTTCCTAACAATAAAGATATATAATTGATCCTAATAAATACATGTCACCTGGATTGTTGCTTATTTTAACCTTACATTTAGTAATCAATTTAATTTACTTAAAAAGAGGGGATGAAACAGCAATCGTAGGGCAACCAGTCTGGATTATTTAATAAACTTTGCCAAATTATATTGTAAAGGGGGCAATAAAAAGAAGTGGCTTCCGTTTTACACAACGTGTTCCCGATGGTTCTGATAACGACTCTAAATAGATTGTAATCTAGAAAGGAGGCCAAACATCTAAGTTGGGTAAAGATAATATTTTATTTAATTGGTCCGAATGAATAATATTTAGAAATCTAGATGTTACTCGAGGACTATTTTTGAAATAAATAACAAATAATAAACTAGAGGTCTGTGGTCAAAGCTCACAAAATGTTATCCCCGCCGTATGCAACGTCCACAGTTTGGTAAGGGAACCCACCAAAAACGATATGGACCAAATATCAAAATAGGACAGACACTCCTATCACTAAATATGACCCACTTTACTATAAATATAAAGAAATAACCATATTTGTTCCTAAATTAAATTATCCACTTTTGAACAGTATTCAATAATATTGATCATATTTTGTTAAGTCCTTGTTTTATAAAAAGAAACCCAAAAATCATTTTGACCAATAAACAAATTAGGAGGTGCACAATGGCATTATATGGTTACAAATCTCAGAAAGTTTCAATAAATTATGATAAGTTGTTACGGAGGAGTTGCGGATAGCAAAAGTAAAACACTTTCCAAAAATGACGTTGATGTTTTTGGCCACAAACAAAATGGAGGTGCACAAGGCATTATATGATAATGAATTTGAGAAAGTTTCATTAAATTATAATAAGTGGTTTAGGCAGAGTTGCTGATACAAAATAGGTACGTACTACCCCCATAATCCCCCTATAAAGGAAAGTTCATGTTTTGGAAAAAGAAACCTCAAAAATCAATCTTACCAACAAACCAAAAAAAACAGAATAGGATGTGCACAATGGCATTGTATATTAAAAAATCTGAGTAAGTTACATTAAATTATAGTATGTGGTTTAGGAGGAGTTGCGCATACAAAATGGATACCTCCATATAAGGCAATGGCAAACTCCATGTTTAAGGAAAAGAAATCCCAAAAATTATTTTTACCAAATAAAAAATATGAGGTGCACAATGGCATTATATGGTAAAGAATCTGAGAAAGTTTCAATAAATTATAATAAGTGGTTTAGGAGGAGTTGTGGATACAAAAGTGGAACATATTGTTACCGGACGGTTATCTGTAGAACATAGAGTTCTGGGTAAATTTGTATCGTGGGGTTAATAATATATTTGTCAATATACAATGATTAATTATTCTGAGTTCATTCTCGTATTTTTATTTTTAACCCCACGTTGTTCAGAAAACGTAAACAACATTACAACAAAATTATGTCCATTCAGTTGCAAACCAAGTTACAGCCTGTTTAATGTCATTAACGAAATACTGAAACCATATTTGGAGAAGTCAACATACACCAGTGGCCCACTTAATTCATGGTTGTTAATTCGACAAGAAATTCAACTGGAATTGCAATTGCGAGCAATAGCAGATGTCGCCCCTGGCGGCCATCTTGAAAATGGCGGCCATTTCGAAAAAAAAGTATTGATCGCACACCTTCACATAGTGATCTTACTTTCTGCCATGTTTCATTCAATTCTATCCAGGCATCTCCGAGAACTAATCCGGACATAAATCATTGGAAGAAAGAATAATAACAAAGAAACGGAAGAATAACAATATGTCGCCGACTTTCGTCGGGGCGACATAATAAATGATCGTTTTCAATAACACAAAGACAAAATGAAACATGTATATTGTGCATAGGAATTTATAAATAGCACATATCCGCACAATCACCAAACAATATAAGGCCACCAAAGACCATTGACCCTTTTGACTAATGATTTGAGTAATTCATTTGACAGAACGAATATAAAACGGGTTTATGTACAGACATAGACAAAAATAAATATATTTTACAATTTAAACCAAAGAAATAAAACGTCTTCTTTTAATTCAATAAAAAACTTGAATCAAAGCAAACAATATTTAAATTATATGAAAAATCGCCGTTTTACTTAGCAATAAAAACCAGAAATTGGTGCCATCATAAACGATGTCCATCCCACAAGTAAAAAAACAATTAACAGTGAAAAATTAGCAATTTCACAATTTCAGTCCTATAATTGCAACCCTGATCGATTTTCAAAATTCAAAACCTTTTCACACATGTACAGACAACAAGGAACAATATTATATACAAATAAATTTGCTAAATCTAAATGAAAAATGAAAGAGGAGTTTAAGTCACAAGCTTAAATTTCCAATTTTAGAAATTCAACCCCTGTGTGCCCCAAGATTTGAAAATCAAAAACCTTATTGCACATCTAAATATAGTATGTGACTATACTGCATAGAAATTAAAAGCATAAAATGAAATATGTATGAGGAGTCTAGGTCACATGTTTAAATTTCCATTTTTTTAAATTCGACCCCTGTTGGCCCCTATTTTTGAAAATCAAAACTCTAAAACCTTATTGTGCATCTACATACAGTTTGTGACAATACTCTATAGAAATTAAATGCATGAAATGAAAAATGAACGAGGAGTTCTGGAGACAGACAGCTTATAACAGACGGACGGACGGATGGACAGACAGACCAATTACAAATATCCTCGAACTTCATGTGAGACTTATAGATTTTGATTTGCGATTTCTATCGAACATTTTATTTCTTCCTCTCCGGTTTTGTTAGTTCGAGTTCTCAATAACAGTCAGAGATAAGTAGTATATGGGCACAGTTCAGTTAGTATTTGAGGAGATGGAGAGGAGGAGGATCCTGAGGATCCGGAAGTGACGTAACCGGAACCGGAAGTCACGTGACCTGAACCGGCAGTACCGGAAGTGGTTTGCGCGCATGCGCAACCGGAAGTAGTGGTTTTTCGCGCCATTTGTTGACGGAAGTGACGCAAGTCACGTGGTAGGACCCGGGTGTGTGGTCTGCGCATGTTCAGGAACCGGAAGTGGTTTTTGCGCGCATGCGCAACCGGAAGTAGTGGTTTTTCGTGCCATTTGTTTACGGAAGTGACGTAAGTCACGTGCTAGGACCCGGATGTGTGGTCTGCGCATGCGTAGGCGGAACCGGAAGTACCCAGAAGTCAGGCGCATGCGCAACCGGAAGTAGTGGATTTTTCCCCTTATATACTTACGGAAGTGACGCAAGTCACGGACCCGGATGTGTGGTCTGCGGAACCGGGAAAGGGAGCTGCTCCAAGGGGGAGATAACCCTGTAAATGGGAGATAGCTTTCCCCCGCCATATTCCCCTCCTACAAGGGAGAGAAAAAAAAGCTGATCTGCATTTAAACAAGGCTGTCAACTGTCAACATTCGAAGCAAACCATTATGATGGCTTCAAATGCAGGCTGCATTAACTTTTTTTTTTCGTACTGTTGAAAATCCAAACTCACTCCTTGGTCTGTCCTGTGTAGCTGTTCGTCCAGAGGCGATAGAGAGTAATGGCGAACGTCTAACTTTAATTCCGGACTCTGTGCCGTGACGTAAACGTTTCCCCCGAGGTGTTTGTGTAGGGACGCGTATCTGTTGTGTTCCAAGTAATGAACGGCCTCGTCGATATCGTCCAAGGTATATTGGAGTTGTATCCAGCGAAACAGTGGGAAATACACTTCCATCCTCCCGTCAGTCAAGGTGATTCCCTCCTTTTCAACCTTCAGGTGTAAGCTCCCTCCTAGATGAAAGCTGGACTCTTCCGGGAAACAGATTTCCATGTCCTCTTTGTTGGGATCTGTCAAGACTCCTAGCAGATCGTCCCTCCTATTCACCATCAGGGCGTGACAAAAACCGTTAAATGCATTGGGACCTCTTCTGGGTAGTAATTGCAGTAAGGCACGGGTACGCATCTTCCTGGTTGGTTGATGAGAAATGAATTCTCTCTGGTCCTCGTCCACTATGCCTCGTTGTACCAATACATCGACTACTTCGTCTACCGGGGTTTCGTTCACCAAAAGAACGTAATTCTTGAGCAAGGCTTGTCTGTGCTGTGGTTGCATCTTTAGCGTTCGAAGGAATAAGACGAAGTGAGAGGTTCTGCACTGTATATATGTGCAGAACGCGGACGTGATAGAAAGCACCCAAGACACCCAATCAGAGATCCAAGACAGTTCGTGTTGCAACATGTCTGCATGAAACATGGCGGCGCCCACTGTTCGCCCACATGTCGGGAACGAGAGAGAGAAGTGGGTCACTCTGCATTTATCCAGGCTTGTGACTGGCTATATATAAACATATATAGGCTGCATTACCCCCCCTTTTTTGTTTTTTTCTTTTTTTTTTTTTCTATACAAATTTTTTTTTTCTTTCTTTTTCTTTTTTTTAACGAGTCCTAACACGAATCTATTCATATTATATATATATATATATATATTGGATCCTCCAATAGTCTAGTGATATCCGTCATGACATGTCCCATACTCCGATGTATCAGATAAAAAATGCAGTGCTCGCCGCACACCGTTGAACCTTCTTCTTGTACCCTGACGGTGTTGTATGTCCACATTCGACAATGTCGATTCATGAAGTTAAGGTAAGCGATCGAGTGAGGTGGTATGCCGGTAGGATCGTAGTATTCTCCCATGGAATTGGCATCGATGTATATAGCTATCCAATGTTTTCCCTCTCGACTATCAGGATCCGTGTTCCCCACCAAGGCCGAAGGCACGTTCATGTGTCTGGGTAATCTATTTCTGGCGTACACTCCTTTAAACACCGATCTGGTCCCAGGGTGATCTTTTAAGACGCCTTCGATCTCTAAAGTGTTCATCGGGCACTGTAATCAAACAGGACTTGTCTATTTCTGTCTATTTCGATGACGTTGTCGAACTCTGCATACAAAACCACGTCGATGGTAGCAGGAAGTGCTTCGGCAAAATGAATTTCTAAACGTAAGTTGCCTTGTTTTATGAGTTGAAAGGTACCCACTTCAGACATATCGGGAGTCAAATCGAAGCCAAACAAGGTGTAGCCTCTAGAGAAGTCTTCTCTGGAAATGGCGTTTCCTTCGTCTTGAAACATCTTTCCGGTGCTGGTATAGAGTCCCATGTAACTTCGAATGTATCCTTCCCCGCTGAAATCCGGCTGCAAGGGTTTGCTGGGTATCTGTTTTCCGTCCGCGTTGAGCGCGACAAAGTTTACCTTGAAGTGTTTAAAGTTAAACGGGTTTTTCGTTATGTTTCCGTTCAAAGCATCGCTTTCTACACATCCTATGACCAATCGCTTGGGCATCTGTCCCAGGAACATGTTGTCTTGGACGTAATTGGTGTTTCCTCTAGGTACAGTGTCCACTTTGACTTCCACCCGTCGTATGGGGTATTTGCTGCTCGTTTTTTCCAAAGCTTTGATGTGGGCCATGCGAATGGCCGGGCTCAACTGCACCTTTCTGACGAATAGACCTAAATCTCTAATCTTAACCTTGAAAGCGTTGGCATGTCCCATCAAAGCAAAGACGTCTCTGCTCCTCCTCAGTTTGATTTTCAGTTCAACTTGATTTAATAAGTATTTATCTTGACAAAATAAGTCTACGTGAAGTTTTCCCATCATCTGGACTTTCCTGCTTTCGGCAATCAATGCCTTTCTGCTGGAAAATCCCACGTTGTCGTCGGTTCTAATTTCTAGGTGTTCGGGTGTGTCTTTGTATCACATGACTCCGGTCAATTGAGATTCTTTGGCAGCGGGTCCGTAGCTGAGCAAAGTTTCTATATAGGCCCGATACGGGTAAACACTCGTGGGAGGGGACACCAATTTCTCGTTGAGACTCACACTGACATCGCTAAAGAGCGAATGCATCCATAGATTCACGGGTCCCACGTCCGAATCGTTGGCCAAATTGCTTCCGTCTGCTTTCACGATCTGTGAAATCTACGAATAGATACGTGTTGGCCAAGTCGATGTAGTCTTCCCCGGCCCCGCTTACGACGAATTCGTAAGGTCCTTGGTCCGTCAGAGCCGATGTCACACCTTTCTGTTCCCAATATCCGTGTTCTACACTGGTCTGGGTGGGCGGAACCCCAAACAAGTCCAGTTCCGATTTAGTGCATTCGCACGAGTGTGGATGTACGAGTGACATTATCCGAAAACGTCTTTCGATGTGGTCCGTTGCTTGGTCAGACGACGTCTGATACGTTTCTTGGGTGCAGGTCTTTTTATAACTCGTTCTCCGGGTGGGCCGGCATACCCGATGGCTTTCTTGAACATGTTTTTGCCTGCCGTTTTCAATCTGGACTTGGCAGCTTGTTTCAAATTCTTTCCTTCAACTGCGTCTCCGGCAATGCGTAGTCCCGTTTTCAACGCTTGGCGACCCAGTGTCTTGGCTCCTTTTTTCAGTAACGGCATGGCCGCCTTAAACAATCCTCCAAACACGCTTCCCAATCCGTGTCCCCTTTGAAATCGACTTCCCCCATAGACGGGATAATCACTTCCGGCTTGATGAAGATAATAATCTTCGTAAGACTTGGCATCACAACAATGACGTGCTTTCATGTTAAAAACTTCTTTTTTCTGCAGTGAAGTGTTACCACCACTCGTCCACGTTCGAATGGCACGATTCCCCCCGTGTCGTCCCTTATATCTATTTCGATGTCCTGGAATCGGCGTTGTATGAGGGTACAGTATTGAATGGGATCGAACACACGCGTCATCATATCCCCGTCTCTACCTTCTACGGATACGATTCTCAACAGTGGAACTCGCGAGTCACCCACCATTCTTGGTTCGATCAATGGACAGTACACGTACAACGAACTTAGACTTCTCGTGATGTCGGCGACAAACTCGGCCGTATGTTCTCCGGCCGGAAAGATGGCCTGTTTGAATCCTAACATGTTCTGTAACAAGGGACTGAGAATAACTTGACTGTTGGGTTTGACTTGAACGAACACTTTATGATTCACCTCGTTTAAACCGATGTTGAATTTTTTCTTGAGTTCCGTCCTGCTCTTTTTGGATTCTACGGCTTTACACAGACGTTTTGCAGACGAGTAATACCCCTCCGGCAATTTGAAATGATGTCGCTGTAATTCCTCGCTTTCTTGAAAATGAACAGCTACCCATCCTTCCTGTTTCTTTACGTTGTACCAGGTATGCGGATACTGTATCTCTGCTAATCCAATCTCCCACGATCCGTTTAAATCCATCATATGAGGTAATCTCGTCGTGTAGCGAGTCAAGGTGTTGTCCGGATAATATTCCATCGAACTATTGCTGGGTAACGTCAGATAAAACATTATGTTTGATTGTCGGATTTGGCGAGAGGTATCCCAAACAGCTGCTCAGTAAAGCCGTCCACAGATTACTATTTTTTGTGCCGATCGTTAAATTGTAAATACTGACGACAATCACTGTATACAAAATCAGAATTTGGCACAGGAATACAATCTCTGGGCGTGGTAGTTTCTTTCCAAAAGCAACCCAAGACTTTCTGCTATCCGTATCGGTCGGTGCAATCGATTCAACTGATTCACTTTGAGTGAACGTCTCGCTTTTGTAGATCCGAAGAAAATATCCAACTGTTGAATTTGGCAGGATAACCCAACCATTTGACGAGATATTGTAATCTCCTGCCTTTCTTTCTCTTCGCCAAAATTTTTTCGATTTTATACACGTCGTCTTTCTTAATGACTTTCTGTAATTCTTCGGCATAAAATGTTCCTTCCAATTTTTCTCCGTGATCGTCTTTCACCACGTATACCGGGGGTCTGGCCTCGATGCATCGGACCACGGTAAACAATTCTTCCGTCCAACGAGGTAAATATCCTTTTTTAAAAGTTCTTTTGGCTTTAGTGAGTCGCACTCGATCTCCAGTTTTGAATTTGCATTTTGGAATCGAGCCACTTCTTCCATACAATCGTTTGGCTACCGACGTCTGGTTAGCCCATGTCACTTCGACCGGTGGTCTACCGATACTTCTATGGTAAGTATGATTGTACGAGATCACCATGTCTTCCAAAGCACCCAAATACTTCAACGTTTCTCTGTGAGTAAAATATTTCCACATTTTCGTTTTTAACGTACGATTGAAACGCTCCACGATACTGGCTTTCGTTTCCTCGTTATGAGTCGTAAAGAAATGGATGTCATGATCTCTTAAAAAATTCTGGAACACTCGGTTGGTAAATTCCGTGCCTTTATCCGTCTGTAAACGAATCGGAAGTCTTCCCGACTTGAAAATGACATTGAAAGCTGCCACTAGACTCCTCCGACCCGTCTTGTCTTTGAGAGGTACGACCCAAGCGTATCTCGATAACACGTCGATACAGGTAAGCAAATATCTGTATCCATCGTTATAAGACGCAATCTTCGCTACGTCTACTAAATCCGCTTGCCATTGATGATCTATTCCATACACCACCACTCTTCTTCTGACGAACCGTCTTCTAGTTGGTTTATGTAGAGTATATGCATCTTGAGTATGTAACCATTCTTTGACTTCTTTTTGCGTGTACCCTTTCGGTCTGAATTTATTAAGACCTCCCTAACTCCCGGGATCAGGAACATGGTAATAGGTCGAGTCCATGACCTAAACTAACAGCGGCTGAATGTGACATTTCTTTTTAATACGGTGTCCACGTCAATGCCTTGGGGGTTTTCGATGTTTGCCATCGTTTCGGAGACGGACTTTGTTGTCGTTTTCGAGCTCTCGGTGTTCTTTTCGTTTGATGAATATGTCTCCATCTTTCTTCGTGACCTATCAAATCTTGTGGGACGTTAGCTTCTCTTAACGCTTCGCCAAACCTTTCCCATCCTTCCGGGTTAAAATATTTCCTTTTACGCAAGACGTCGTTGACTAAATCCACCACATTGCTTCCCTTGATGGTTTCTCCTTTAAACGTTAATTCTCCCTTCTCGTTCCACGTGATCTCTGGACTGGCTTTCATTTTCTTCAATAAAAGTTCTGCTTTTCCTTTGAGTGTTTTTGGAACACTGTCTATGACCTCTTTCTCCAAGGGATCTTCGGGAGTTGTCGGGAGTTCCGGGACGACAGGTCTGGGTCTATAATCATCGTGTATATTCATATAACGATAAAGAGACTGATCGTATAATTTCAATCGCTCCTCGGTCGGTAGATCGTTACGTTCCAAGATATCGTGCATCTTTCTATCTAAGGTATCCATGGCTCGGATTCGCTGATCGACCGGAGGTTTGGGTCGCTGCGGG
Source organism: Mytilisepta virgata (assembly GCA_028015205.1). NCBI lineage: Eukaryota > Metazoa > Mollusca > Bivalvia > Mytilida > Mytilidae > Mytilisepta > Mytilisepta virgata. Next base: position 59,408,428 of record CM051515.1, on the reverse strand, counting down.
ATCTGAGTAGACGTATTCAAATACAAGATCTTCCTTTGAGTGTTTTTGGAACACTGTCTATGACCTCTTTCTCCAAGGGATCTTCGGGAGTTGTCGGGAGTTCCGGGACGACAGGTCTGGGTCTATAATCATCGTGTATATTCATATAACGATAAAGAGACTGATCGTATAATTTCAATCGCTCCTCGGTCGGTAGATCGTTACGTTCCAAGATATCGTGCATCTTTCTATCTAAGGTATCCATGGCTCGGATTCGCTGATCGACCGGAGGTTTGGGTCGCTGCGGGATCTGAGTAGACGTATTCAAATACAAGATCTTCATTGTAACAATCCGGAGAGTAACGGTCCCACGACGGATGCAATGGTTGCCAAGAGAGATCCCAAGAATCCTCCTTTCTGTAAAATGACTTTTTTCTTTTTGAGACTGACCGTCTTTTTCGCCAGTTCTCGGAGTCCGCTTTTATTTCGTTTCAATTTATCTTTCTGTGCACGAGTTAACTCGACGTGTCCTTTCAAAACGTTATCAGCACACTCGCACAAACACTCGATGAGACTTCGATCGGCTTTCTGTATGAGATGTTTTTGAATACAAGGCTTTGCGTGTCGCAAATATACTAGATCGTTGGCGTGTTTTCGGAGACGTGTCGAGACCATGTTCTCTCTTCCGTTTTCCGGCTAAGACTAACGCGACGCTGTATTCACCGACGTATTTATGCATCCACATAAGCACTTTGTACTTCTCCGGGGAAAATATGGCTTCTCAATCTCAGTCGATCTGGAGTCTGTTGTTTCATATCGATGATTAAATAGCCGTGAGGTTCGGCCGTTGCGGAAGCATAGGCATCTAATAAAAGATTCGCTTTCCGAGGAAACATTTGTCGAGCCAAACTATGAATCTGAGAAGAGTCTCGAGGATTCTTGAATAAGACCATGTAATGAGCATTGAGACTGATGGTCCTGTGGTGTTTACCCTGATGAAAGATGTTTTGTACGATATACATGACGCTGATGTTTCGATGATGACTCTTTTTAGTAAATAAGGAAGCCACTTGGTCATCGGTTTCTGTCATCAAATCATCGATGATAATCAAGTGTCGCCTACTCGAATCTAAACTATCGATATCGGGTAGTCCTTGTATATATTCTACACCGTCCACGGTACCATAAAGCGTTTGGTATTCGCCATAACACCATAAAATTCGATCAAGAAAAGGGCACATCATATGGTGGATATTAGCCACGAATCGTCTGACAAAGACCGATTTCCCACTTCCCGTAGGACCGGCAATCAAACAGGTAAACGGATGAATCCAAGGCATGAAATGATTCGGATCGAATCCATCGGAACAATAAAAGATATTGGGGTCTTTGGTAGGATTACAATAGTAAGGTTCTTCTTGTTCAAGGAATGGGGTTTGCTGATCGGAAGGCCAACTCATGTTGTCGGTTTCAGTGGTAGATCAAGACTGATCGATGTGATTGTATACTGGGATATTTAACACAAACACAAATGAAACAGTTTCATATTTTATTTACAAAAAGGCTCAATGTTTTAAGTTCTGGTTCTTTCTCTTCAAACAAAGGTATGATCTTCTTCAGTTCTTGCCATTCGTAAGGACTCAGCGTTATATCTCTCTTGGTTGGCTGTAAAGTCAGTTCTCCGTTAGGCACGAAATATTTTCTGACGTGAATGATAGGATAGGGTGCTTTAATGATGACATAAACATCTTCTCCCAGATGATATCTCCAGTCCACCGGTTCTTTGTCCTTGATTCTGGTGATCAGGTCGTCCACCACTTCTGTAGTACTGCACAACATTTTCCACTGCATTAACGACAGGCTGACTCCGGTCTTGGTGGGCACGGTTTCACTTTCCCAAAATCTCAAATCTACTCTTTTACTGCCATTCCATTCTGTGAGTTCAGCATAACGTCCTCCACCCAGTAGTACTTTCAAAGGAATATTGGAATCTGTCATGGCGTCTTGAACGATATCTTGGTCTGGTCTTTGGTTTTCTTTTCTTTACGAGACATATACATGATTCTTCTAGCTGGTCTATTTATATACATATCGGAGATGGACTGGATTGGTTCTTATATTATGAAACGTAAAACATGATTGGCTATCTTTCCGACATCATGATTGGTTAACTTCTCCCATTCCGATTGGTCGAAAATCTGGTATTTTCATTGGTCAATTCCAACCGTTTCGATAGATCAACACGATGGTACACTGTCCAAATATGCGGCGCCCAATCCGGAAACTGCTCACAATAGGTACGAGTAAACGCCGACAATACGACCAGTCTTCCTTGGTTCACCACTCCGTCTTCGAACATGGCAGTGACGATTCTCTCGTATACTTGGAAGGGGTCCATCGTACGAATGACTTCTCTGACTATCTTCACTTCCTTTTATACACGTGACAGGCTGGAGCTTTCCTCTATAAATAGAAAATGAGTGTAAATTTAGTTAACAAATTATAACTATTTTTGTTAAAACACCCACTATGGTCCGCGGTCAGGCTTTTAACGACCTGACAACCCTCAACGAGAGGGCATCCCCTATCCGCCACCTGGGGGACGCGCTAGGCAGCTCTGTGGGTTGAGCCCCTGTTCTACCTAGTTCTTTTTTTTTTCTTTTTTTTCTTTTTTGTTATTCTGGCAGGAATACGTCTGGTCCGCAACAGCATGGGTCTTCTGGTGGCGAAGCAGGCTTCTCTTCTCGGTAAAGGTCTTGCCGCACTTCTCGCAAGAGAACATGGTCGTTACCTTATCAAAGGTTTAAGACGAAATGAGAGGTTCTGCACTGTATATATAGCCAGAACGCGGACGTAAAAGAGAGCACCCAAGGTGTCTTCGCTCACGGCCGCGTTCCCCGACATGTTTCAATCCGTTTTCTAATGGAAATTTCCACTGAAAGTTTCCATGACGTCACACTAACAGGATCCAACATGGATGCCTCCGCGAACGCGGACCTGTAAGTGAGCACCCCCCTCCGGAAACGACCGAACATTCACGAAGAGTGAAAAATTGTTCCGAAGACGTCTAAATGTTGACGAATGTTGGCGAAAACCCAGAAAATAGTTAAAATAATTATAATTTGTTACTAAATGGTTCCAACCCCCCCCCCAAAAGGAATTAAAATTAGAAAAATTATGTAAATATATTACTTGTTAAAAACAATTAAGAAAAATTAGAAAAATTATTAAATTATGTAAATATATTCAAAAAAATTATAAAAAATAAAAAATTAAATAATAAAAAATTAAGAAAAAATTAGAAAAATTATAAAATAAAAAAAAAAATACTTACCTAACCCTAAAATAATCTTATCCTAACTTAACGCTAATCCTAACACTAGTACTACTTCAAATTCATAAGGGATTGAGCCCAATCCAGCATTGGGCTAGACTTTGAAACATGACTTTGAAGCAGGCTGGTAAGCAGAACTAGTGTTAGGATAAACGATTGTCTTTAGGGTGCTTTCTTTCAGGTCTGAGTACAGTGCAGATCAGCTTTTTTTTCTCTCCCCTTGTTGGAGGGGAATATGGAACTGGCGGGGGGAAGTTATCTCCCCATTTACAGGGTTATCTTCCCTTGGAGGAGCTCCCTTTCCCGGTTCCTCCTACACATGCGTTGACCACACATCCGGGTCCGTGACTTGCGTCACTTCCGTAAACAAATCATGGGAAATTCCATCACTTCCGGTTGCGCATGCGCGCAAAAACCACTTCCGGTTCCCGAACATGCGCAGACCACACGTCCGGGTCCTCGCACGTGACTTGCGTCACTTCCGTAAACAAAATATGAGAAAATGGCGCGAAAAACCATTCCGGTTCCGCCTACTCATGCGCAGATCACACATTCGGGTCCTAGCACGTGACTTACGTCACTTCCGTAAACAAATGGCGCGAAAAACCCTCACTTCCGGTTGCGCATGCGCGCAAACCCCTTCCGGTTCCAGTCACGTGACTTCCAGTTCCGGTTACGTCACTTCCTGTGACGTCATTTCCGGCTCCGGTGACGTCACTTCCGGCTACAGCACCTCCACCACACCCACCACCAAAAATGCTAACCGAACTGTGCCCATTTTTCGATAGAGGTCACTTAGACGCATCATGAGTAGTTCAAAGAGGCTTGAGGTTTACTATAGGACCCTATGGGAAACTTTTTTTTATCGAAAAACTCTATGAAAGTGACCAATAACCATCTCATATCATATATTTTATTATACCCCATGACAACACCTATTAAATGACATATACATCGTTCCTCTTTGGGGAAGGGGGGGGTCAACCCCAATCCCTAAAGTCGATAATTTTGAACAATTTCATTTGCAATTAAAATCCATAGCTTTAAATCATATATTTTATTATTATCCGTAACAAGACGCATTAAATGACATATACCTCGTTCTTTCAGTAGTGTGATCCTCACCACCATAAATTAATAATGTCAAATTATCTCAAACCCAATTATCTTGAATTATATTAAAATCTGTAAGAAATATGACCCCTAAACCATATATTTTTCTATTCCCCATGACAAGATGCATGAACTGATATGTACCTTATTTACCCAACGGTTCATCCATACCCTCTCGAATAAATAATCTTTAATGATCTCGTAAAGCATTGAAATCTCTGTCCCTAAATAACATATTTTCTTTTTCCCATGACAAGACAAACAGATTGATAAAAACACAACACCAAAAAAGGGGGTCATCCTCGCCCCTCAAATCATTACTTTTTAATTATTTCCAAATAAGTAAAAATGTTTATCCCTCTAACACGTTTTAATACGTAGTGTTCAAATCTCATAAACCATTAAACTCCATACCCCATAACCACATATACATGTACATGTATTTCTAATTGAGACGCAATAAATGGCCCTTAATCATAAACATTTTTAATCTTTGTGAAAAGCTCAGATATCCTCAGGGTTTATATCCCACCCCTTGAAACACTGCATGTATCATCAGTGTTTCTGATAACTTTGAAAATGCTGGCCGGGATAATCATAATGTGCATGACAAGACCTATAGTGTATGCACAATTGGTCTTGTTCGCTGGGATAATGTACTACAGTATAAATTGTTATATATATGGCACGCCTTGTTATATTTATTCAATTTCGAGATATCTTATTTAGTTAAATAAGATATCTTATAAACTAATTGAGATATCTTAATAATAAAATGAGATATCTTATATATTAAATAAGATATCTGATTTATTAAATAAGATATCTTATATATTAAATAAGATATCTGATTAAAATGTTTATAAAGACATCTTATTAAATATATAAGATATCTTATTTAAAATATAAGATATCTCTATTTATTTATAAGATATCTTATTAACTATATAAGATATCTTTTATATAGTTAATAATAGAGATATTTTATTTTTACTTAATAAGATATCTTATCAACTAAATGAGATATCTTATTAACTACTAGAGATATCTTATAAACTTATAGAGATATCGTATTAACTTATAGAGATATCTTATTTAACTGGTTATAAAGATATCTTATTTACCTGGTTATAAAGATATCTTATTAAATATTTAAGATATCTCTATAATTTAATAAGATATCTCTATTAGTTTATAAGATATCTTATAACTTTATAAGATATCTTATAAACTTTATAAGATATCCCTATAAGTTAATAAGATATCTCTATTAGTTTATAAGATATCTTGTAAACTTTATAAGATATCTAATAAAGTATGTGTTTAAAAGATATCTTTATAAAGAAGTGAGATATCTTATATACTTTATAAGATATCTTATTAACTAATAGAGATATCTTATTAACTTATAGAGATATCTTATTAACTTATAGAGATATCATATTAACTTATAGAGATATCTTATTTACTTTCAAATTAAATAAGATATCTTATAAAAATTAAATATATCTTAATACTTAATAAGATATCTTGGAATTTGAATAAATATAAAAACTGCGTGCCATATATATATCATAAAAAATTCCCAAATAATATTTAATGCTAAATTGTATTGGTCTAACTTTTTAATTTTTTGTCTGATTTTATAGGGCTTGTTTATTATGTTCCTTGCTGAAAAATAAAAAAAAAATTTCGAAAGGTCATGTGAGCTATTGCCATCACTTCCCGTCCTCGTCCATCGTCGTAAACTTTCCTTTAAAGATAGATCTTCTCTTTTAAAACCACTAGGCCAATTGGAACAAAACTTGGCAGCAATGGTCCTTATGTAGTCATTTCTCAGAATTGTATCCAATCACCTGGCCCGTCATCCAAGATGACCGCCAGAGCCGAACATAGTTTAAAATAGGACCCTATGGAAATTTATTTAAAGATCTTCTTGTCTGAGACCACTTGGCCAATTGGAACAAAACTTGGCAGCAATGATCCTTAGGTCGTATTATATCAGCATTGTATCCAATGACTCCGCCCGTCATCCAAGATGGCCGCCAGAGCTGAACACAGAATAACATATATATATATATATACATGTATATATAGGACCCTATGGAGAATTTAATTTAAGAAATTTAACAAAACTTGGCAATAATGGTCCTTAGGTGGTCCTCTTTCAGAAATATATCCGATGACCCAACTAGTCATCCAAAATTGCCGCCAGAGCCGGATATAGTTTAACTTAGGACCCTATGGAAAATTTACTTAAAGATCTTCGTGTCTGAAACTACTGGGCTAATTGGAACAAAACTTAGCAGCAATGGTGCCTAGGTGGTTCTCTTTCAGATGTGTATCCGATGACTCCGTCCACCATCCAAGATGGCCGCCAGAGCCGAACATAGTTTAACATAGGACCCTATGCGGACTTTCATTAAAGATATTCTTGTCTGAAACCACTTGGCCAAATTTAACAAAACTTTAGCAATAGCAATTGGCCTTAGGTGTTCCTCTTTCAGAATTGTATCCGATGACCCCGTCCACCAATCAAGATGGCTGCCAGAGCCGAACATAGTTTAACATACGACCCTTAGGGAAATTTACTTAAAGATCTTCTTGTCTGAAACCATTAGGCCAATTGAAAAAAAAACAAACTTAGCAGCAAAAGTCCCAATTAGTTGGTCCTCTTTCAGAATTATATCCGATACTAGTCCATTTGAGCTATACAGGCTACTGGAAGCTTGAAGTTGTCTCTATCTGGTAAGGTCACGCGCTAATTTTGTTAATTCTTCATCGAATTTTGATTTTTTTAAAATGATTCCTAACAAAAAAAACCAACAAAAGTAACTGCAGATTTTTTTTTGTATATTTTACCGTTTCCAAAATAATAGGGTTAAAGGGGCCATAATGAACCCATTGATGGTTACCCCATATCCTTACATTTTGATATGTATATTGAATTTTGCCTCACTTTACGCAAATAAATGAAAAGGAAAGAGTCACATCCTGTTGTTATTGACGCCAGTGGATAACAGGTCGAAAAGGTCACTTACTAAGAGAATAAATTTTGTTTCAGTGATGGACGGGTTTACAGTTTTAAACATTACGCTAGAAAACACCGGTGAAATCGCAGAACGACCGAGATTTTGTCTTCATTACTAGGGTTATTGTCCTGTGGGGACAAATCTTTTGAGTTTTTACCTGCTCAAAATGCACAAGTTTCTGATAACAATAGACTTTTGTTCTGCTAAATTCACTAGTCTACCCTAATTTTTATTGTGCTTTTTTTAAAATTTAAGAATTTACTCAGGAAATACTTAATTGTTTGTATACCCGGTGTATATACCACTAATGTTATATAGAACAATCTTTAAAAGTAGCTTCATGAATATAGGCTCATATTTATTTTTTTTCAACAAAATATAAATACAGATAGAATATTCAAATGTTTTAAGAGATCTTATAAATAATCATTGTTTTATATCTAAAACAAAGGACCACATTAAATATTAACAGTATGTTGAATGAATGAATACTTTATTGCAAAAAGCACAAATAACATGCTATAGCAACATCAAAATAACATATATACAATGTGACGAGTGGTGAGCAACAGAGAACAATACTACATATTGATTTCTAACTTGAGATCTTAACTTCCATGCATTGTTTATATAGTTACATAATTTGATTGTCAGTGACTTAGAATTGTCTTTTAACAAATAACGTAATTTCATAGTATTTGGCCACGAACAATAGTATTTGGGTAAAAAATATGTTAGACATTTGCCAGAAAAATCGCATTTTTTATTTTACTAACAGATCATGCTTTTGTTTTTATTAATTTGTATACAAGAATAGAAGTACCTAATCTGTTGGAAATGTAAATTTTTGTATAATTTGTATTAAAACATATCGCCCATGGACTGTTCATTTCTTCGTTTTGTTTTAAAGGGATGACTTTATATTGGCCTGTTTTGCTGAGCTGAACTATATTGCTTGAGCCCCGACCAAGAATATAAATGTTCCCTTTATCATCACCAATGATTTTCATAGGGTTCACCAATTTAGGTGAATGATAACGAAACAGTTCATTCTGCTGTAAATCAATGCAAATAATAGCATTTGAACCATAGAAACTAAAACATATTCCATCACCTACACAATAAAGATACCGGATAATTCTGTTAGAGTCAAAAATGTTTTCTATAATTTCTAATGCATTCCCCTGATGATCCATGACGAAGATTTTGTTTTTACCTCCAACGAATATGAATTTTTCCGAGCTCGCAATTCCTCCTCCCTCAGACCCATTCACGAGTTTTTGGTCTGTCGGTAACATTTTGGTTGTATTTAAAAACTGGATATAACTTTCGATAACACAAGACGTTACAGCTTGGTCAGAGTTGGGGATAACGGCGATATCCCACGGCATATAATATACCTTGATGGTATTCAAATATTCTCCTTGTTCGTTGTAAACTAAAACAGATGGCTGGATACAATCACAAAGTAGTAATAAACCATTTTTTGATGCCATTCCGCTTATTTGGTGCCCTTGAAGATATTTGTTGTCGAACTCTGTCTCTTTGACCATGGTTTTAACGATAACTGACTGCGCTTCTGAAGGATTCATTTCACAGGAAATTTTATCAATGTTGTTTTTGTAACCAGCCAGTGTTCTCTTTGTAGAATGTATTAGAAGAAATATGTTATTTTCTGAACCATGTGTCACAAGAAAATCCGACAAAGTAGTTATTCTATCTATCCATTCAATCATATCGCGATGTTTTTGTTCCTCTTTAGGAGGGTTTTGTTTTTCGATTTCGATATCAATAAATCTCATATCAGTTCTCCGAGATTGGGTATTTATAGAATCTTGAATTTCTTTTTTTTCGTGATCCATTTCCTCTCTACACCAATTAAGAGTTGTAATGAAAGTTTCGTAATCTTTCGAATGCTTCACACCTGCAGATATATGATCTATTAATTGGATATTCTTACATTCTTTATGTTTCTCAGTGAGGCATTCTTTGCAACAAACTTCATCATCATCGGTACAAAAGTATTTAAAGAACTTTGACATATGTGTTGTGCAAACAAACGAAAAATCGTAGTTGTCGGGGATATTTTCGATCTCAACAAAGCAGTGATCTTCACTTATTTTTTGTGCTTTATGACAGTCGATACATTCATGACAAAACTTCTGCTGACAATCAATGCACAAGACAAATGCTCTGGAACGTCTGTTTAATACAGAACATAGTTCGCAAAAATTGTCAAAATATTCCTGAAAAACACGAACAATTGCCTTATTAACAAGATATAGTACCATACACGTCCAATTCTATTTGTATACCCTTTTTCATTGGTAATCATAATATGTTGGCCTTTTATAGTGTGTTGTATAAACCTTGTGGTTAATATACATTTGGTGGAGGTCTGAGTGTCCATGTATCCGGTTTAACCGTAATATTAGCAAATTTCTATATTACGCCTGACTACCTGGCTATTGGTAGACAGGCAGACACACAAATCGTGTATGGTTGTTACTTTTGATGAAAATGATTTTATGCAGTGCGAGTTCTATATGTAAGCTTTATGTAAATTTAGGTTCCCAGAAAATGAAGAAAAATTAAGTATATTATCTCATAACAAAAATTTGTGCATTTTCATATCTACATCTTAATGTACTCTTTTGTGTTATTTTTGTCTGGCGTTCTGTCAGTTTGGTTGCATTGATTGATTGGTGTGTCATTATCGACCTTTCCCGGTGTCCATTTTGTTGTTTACAGTTTGCACTTGATTTTCCAGTTGGTAGAACTGTAAAGATAACATGATTTTTTTGTCATATTTCTATAAGTTGACAGTTATTGAAATAAAGAACTTTGTGGGCTGCTCTCACGAATACTGACGACTTCTATTGAACTATATGACGAGATAGCATTAAACCCTCTATGGAAGTGTTATTTCAGTTTCAGTAAGCAATAGTATCCGACCTACAGCTATGAGAGACTTAGCTAGTTTTACAGCACATTCTAACCCTGCTATCTACATTATGTACCGTCCACTCTAATTTTCAGTTCTAGAAAGAGGTCAACTTGTTGGTAATCATACTGTATTGGTTTTTATAGTGTGTTGTATACGCCAGATTGTCAGGATACCGTCCTCTCTAATTTTCAGTTCTAGAAAGAGGTCAATTTGTTGGTAATCATACTGTATTGGTTTTTATAGTGTGTTGTATACGCCAGATTGTCAGGATAGATAAGAGGGATGTTTTGGTAACCCATAAAGCCGGTTTAACACTACCAATATTCAATGTCGGTACCAAGTCAGACTTTCTGACTCTCTTTTATGTTCATGTTTGTGTTTTGTGTTCGTTTATGTTGTACGGCGTTTTGTCAATTTGGTTGGTTTGATTGATTGGTATGTTATTGGTGACCTTTCCTGTTATAAATTTTGTTGTTTTTTGCATAGTCCAAAATGATATGCAATTTAGATATCACAGGAGAGGAAATATATTTAGTAAATACTGTGAACGAACAAGAAAAATAAATATAAGTGAGGAAAGCAGACAAATGTTAAGTTAATCATAACGTACATTTTATTCACTTGTTCTTTTACTTTTTTTCTGAAAAACAAAAAGTATTTTGAAGCATAAATGCACGAAACTATAAAAAGATAGAGCTGACTATATTGACATACATGTACACAAATGTATGCGTAATTGAAAACGTGTAAAATTAGCAAGATATATTTAACTCTAAATTAAAATTTCGTTGTGCTAAAACATGCTTTTAGTTGTCGAATTATCACTATTACAATTATTCAGTTATATTTACCATACTTTGTTTCACTGAAAAACAGAAAAAGAGATAATATGCTTTTTTAACTTTTGAGGATAAATACATTTATATTAATCTTTACACAAATCTAAAAGGCTCAGTAACCTTTTGTTACGATATTATTACAAGCTCGAAATAAATATAATATTATATACCAAGTAACGATGTTAATGTGTTCATCGTTCCATCTTCAGATTCAGTTATACTATTTTCTGAAATAAATGATATACATTTCACACGTTAATGACATACCTAATATATAATGTTTAAGTGTGCACATATAAGTGTTATGATAAAAATTGTTAAATTTTGTCAATTATTTTATCCATAAGGCCACACCAAATTGATTTCTAGTCCTTTTTTTATGGGAAAATTTGGTGCGAGCAAGCGAAATTTTAATTTTTTTTTCATGACTAGTTTTCTTCAGGCGAAGATCAAATTGACTAAAAAAAAAAAAAAAATAGATGAAATTACAAACGTGTTAGAATTTCCCAAAGATCATATACATGTAGATAACATATTTGTTGGATTTGGCGGTCAAACTTTTCAACAAGCAATTGGCATTCCAATGGGAACCAACTTTGCTCCTCTCCTTGCCGATCTGTTTCTGTACTCATATGAAGCGGACTTTATTCAAGGGTTAATACGTGGAAACAAAAAGAAACTAGCTCAATCCTTTAATTTCACTTTTCTTTATATAGATGACATGTTGTCGTTGAAAACGACAAATTACAAGACTTTCTACATTTCATCTACCCTAGTGAACTTGAAATTAAGGAAACTACAGATAGTTCGAAGTCCGCTTCATCTTTTGATTTGTTTCTTGAAATAGACAATGAGCAACATTTGAGGACAAAACTTTAAGACAAACGTGATGACGTCAATTTTGCTATTGTTAACTTTCCCTTCTTAAGTAGCAGTACATTAGCATCGCCTGCATTTAGCGTCTACGTTTTTCAGATATTCAAGGGTATACGTGAGTCACAACGATTAACTGACGGCGCAGATTTACCTTCTGAAGAATCCATTTCACGGGAAATGTTTTCAATGTTGTTTTTGTAACCAGCCAGTGTTCTCTTTGTAGAATGTATTAGAAGAAATATGTTATTTTCTGAACCATGTGTCACAAGAAAGTCCAACGAAGTAGTTATTCTATCTATCCATTCAATCATATCGCAATGTTTTCGCTCCTCTTTAGAAGGGTTTTGTTTTTCGATTTCGACATCAATAAATCTCATATCAGTTTTCCGAGATTGGGTATTTGTAGACTCTTGAATTTCTATTTTTTTGTGATCCATTTCCTTTCTGCACCAATTAAGACATTTAATGAAAGTTTTGTAATCCGTCGAATGTTGCACACCTGCAGATATGCGATCTATTAATTGGATATTCTTACATTCTTTATGTGTCTCAGTGAGGCATTCTTTGCAACAAATTTCATTATCATCGGTACAAAAATATTTAAATAACTTTGACATATGTGTTGTGCAAACAAACGAAAAATCGTATTTGTCAGGGATATTTTCGATCTCAACAAAGCAGTGATCTTCACTTATTTTTTGTGCTTTATGACAGTCGATACATTCACGACAAAACTTCTGCTGACAGTCAATGCACCAGCCAAATGCTCTGGAACGTCTTTTTAATACAGAACATGGTTCGCACAAATTGTCAAAATATTCCTGAAAAACATGAACAATTGCCTTATTAACAAGATATAGTACCATACACGTCCAAATCTATTTGTATACCCTTTTACAATGGTAATCATAATATGTTGGCCTTTTAGTTTGATGTATAAACCTTGTGGTCAATATAGATTTGGGGGAGGTCTGGGTGTCCATGTATCCGGTTTAACCGTATCATTAGCAAATTTCTATATTACGCCTGACTACCTGGCTATTGGTAGACAGACAGACAGACACATACATCGTGTATGGTTTACTTTTGATGAAAATGCTTTTATAAAGTGCGAGTGCTATATGTAAGCTTGATGTAAATTTAGGTTCCCAGAAAATGAACAAAAAAATTAGGTTGATTGGTGTGTCATTGTTGACCTTTCCCATTATCCATTTTGTTGTTTACAGTAGGAAAGCAGTAGCGAAATAAATACGCCATACTCAAAAGACATCTTAGAAATAGAATGTTGAATCTTTAGTTGCCTTTATTCTATTAAATATCTGCACTGTAACACAATACCAACCAGATCTAGTTCTGCCTGACCTTTTTGAAGACAGAGTGGTTGCACCAGTTGGCAGAACTGTAAAGATAAGATGAAATTGTTAGTCATTGTTCTATAAGTCGATAGTTCATGAAATAAAGAACTTTGTGGACTGCTCTCACGAATACTGACGATTTCTATTGAACTATATGCGAGATAGCATTAAACCCTCCATGGAAGTGTTATTTCAGTTTTTTCGTTAAGTTAAGCTACAGTATCCGACCTGCAGCTGTGAGAGAGTTAGGTACTAGTAGTTTTTCAGCACATTCTGACCCTACTATCTACATTATATACCGTCCACTCTAATTTTCAGTTCTAGGAAGCTGCTACCTTGTTGGTAATCATACTGTATTGGTTTTTATAGTGTATTGTATACACCAGGTTGTCTGCATAGATAAAGGGGGGGGATGCTTTGGTACCAATAAAACCGGATTAAACCTACCAATATCCAGTGTCGGTACCAAGTCAGACTATCTGACTCTCTGTTGTGTTCATGTTTGTGTTTTGTGTTCTTTCTTGTTGTACGGCGTTTTTTCAATTGGGTTGGTTTGATTGATTGGTATGTTATTGGTGACCTTTCCTGTTATTCATTTTGTTGTTTATTTTTTGCTCATAGTCCAAAAGGATATGCAATTTAGATATCAAAGGAGTTATATAGTTAATATATACTGTGAACGAACAAGAAAAAGAAAAATAATTTAGGAAATCAGAAAAATGTTAAGTTAGTCATAACTTACTCTTTCTTCACTTGTTGTTTTACTTTTGTCTGAAAAATAAAAAGTATTTTGAAGAATTAATGAACGAAACCATAAAGAGATAGAATTGACTATACTGACATATATGTGCACAGATATATGCTAAATTGAAAACGTGTACAGTTATCAAGACATATTTATTGACGTAATTAAAAAATCAATACTGCTAAACCATGCTTTATATTGTCGAATTATCACTTTTACAAGTATTTAAATATATTTATCATACTTTGTTTTACTGAAAAACAGAAAAAGATGTAATATGCTTTTTTACCTTTTGAGGATAAATACATTAAGAATAATCTCTGCACAAATCTAAAAGCCTCAGTAACCTTTTGTTACAATATTATTACAAGCTCGAAATAACTAGAATAATATATACCAGGTGACGATGTTAATGTTTTCAACTTTATACCTTCAGATCCAGTCATATTCTTTTCTGAAATAGCGATATAAATTTCACACGTTAATGACGTACCTAATACATAATGTTTAAGTGTGTCAATAGTTGCTCAGACAGGGATATGTTTCCCCTAAGTTGGAGTCATTTTTATTAAATTTTTATGGACGTCATCATGACTTTGTTGAAAGGTATAAAAAAAAACAGTTTCCCAAATAAAATTGGACTTGTTCCATGGATGGTGCCCCTTCCTCATACCGGATTTGACATGGGCAGCATGGCGGGCGTCCTGCAGGAAGCCGAGACTGTGTACTCTTCTGGAGCACCTGACTCTACCCCTTATTTTTTGTTGGGGTTCATGTTGTTCATGTTGTTAATATGTTTTTAGTTTTTAATTGTAGTGATTGTATTGTTTTTTGTCTTGTCTTTGTTGTTCTCAAGACAGTTCTTTCGATTTCCCCTCCTTCGAATATCCCTTTAGTATTTCTTGAATTGGCGCCACAGCAAATTGATTTTTAGTTCTTTGGATTTTCTATGCAAACATACGTGCTCAGCTCCTCGCCGATCTGTTACTGTACTCATATGAAGCGGACTTCATAAGAAACTCGCCCAATCCTTTAAATTCACTTTTCGTTGTATAGATGACGTGTTGTCGTTAAAAAAGGACACATTCCAAGACTTTCTACATCATATACATGATACTACAGATACTTCGAATTAATTCAAATTTGGATTTGTTTCTTGAAATACTGTGGATTCATTATTATTCGTTGTATACCAATTTTCGTGGTTTTAGTGGGTCCCAGTAAACCAAGAATTTAATATCCAACGAAAATAATATTTTTTCTTCAGCTTAAATACACTGAAGTTTGAAACCACGGAGTTTTGATGTACCTATCCGAGACAATATTGAACAATTGCGTTTTTACATTTTGAAAGCATGTACTTCGATAGTGACATATGATGAATCAGCTATATCCATAGAGGATATAGTGTTTCATGTAATTGTGTCTTTGGTAACATAAAAACGCTCAAATAATTTTCTTTAAAAATATCTTGACTGTGTAAATTGTCGCGGAATTCACTTCCGGTTTTTTTTATTCAAACATTCAAGAAAAATATTAATCCTAAGTAGGCCTAAACAATACAGACTTTCTCATAAATTACAGTAAAAACATCTTGTTAAAAGATAATAAAGCAGAAATTATTGGTCGTAATCGGATTAAATATATATGTATGCCCCGAGGTATTTGGTGACAATTTTTTTGTCAATACATATTTCACACCTGATTAGCCTAACAAGTAAATAATTACGGATTTTGTTAATCTTGTTACATTCATGACAAATTTGAAGAATAAGCGCTTAAAATCAGTACTTTACTGTACAATATCAAAGTTTTGTCGAAGTATTTTGTTGATATCTGATGTGCCGAGCCACGAATTTCAGTATTTCAACAACTTTTTTTTCAATGCCAGCAATCCAGGAATTTACCTATCGTACGAAATACCTTTTTTTCTCTATCCACGAAAATTGGTGTCCACGAAAATAAATGAATCCACAGTAGATAATGAGGGACCTTTGAAGACAAAACTTTATGACAAACGTGATGACATCAGTTTTGATATTGTAAACTTTCCCTTCTTGAGTAGCAATATATTAACATCGCCTGCATATGGCGTCTACATTTCTCAGCTTATCCGATATCCATAGGCATGTGTGAATCACCCTTTGAACAAAGAGGATTACTGCTGTTACAAAAACTGTTTACTTAGAAATTTTTACAGTCGTTTTACGAATGGATTGACCGTTACAGTGTCCAATATCTAAGATGATGTTGAGCCTGTTTCCACTGTCGTTACATTTCCTGTACCACCACTGATCTGTGACTACATCTACCCCCGAATCGAATTTGTTGAACTTCACGAAGGGTGCTGTGTACGGAGCAGGAACTGCTTACCCTTCCGTAGCACCGGGGTTCACTCCTGGTTTTTATAGGAGTTCCTGTTGTTCATTGTGTTTTAGTTTTCTGTGTTTATTTGTTGTTCTTGTGGTTGTTCATTTGCCTTCCCGGGTTTGTCTGTCCAATGGATAACGTTTTTTTTTATTGCTCCTTAGGTATATTTGTCCTTTTTTTCAACATGTTTTGCAAAATGAAGCGGGGACGATTTTTCTTAAAATTTACAAAGTCTGATAATCGGAGCGGCTAAATGCTACGAACGAAAAATTAATTAGATGTGGTCTTAGTTTAAGGAACTTGAATGAATAATAATCTGCCAATGGAATGATTAAAAGATACATGTAGATAAGAAATTTAATATTTAAAAATTTTCTTAAGAATCAGCATATAAATTAAAGTCGCTTCGGCCGAGATTAGAAAACCGGATTTGAGTGGATCTTCAGAGATTTCTCACAGTTTTATATGAACGAATGTGACATGAAAACGTTTATTTCTCTTGCTCTTTTGTATATTTCATATTTTATACAGATATAGACTTACTATTTCGGATGCGTTTACTT
Source organism: Mytilisepta virgata (assembly GCA_028015205.1). NCBI lineage: Eukaryota > Metazoa > Mollusca > Bivalvia > Mytilida > Mytilidae > Mytilisepta > Mytilisepta virgata. Next base: position 59,391,275 of record CM051515.1, on the reverse strand, counting down.
ATGCAATATATAACAACAGCTACACAAGAAATGGCAAGTATCAGACATAAAACTCCAGTAACCACCCAAATATCTGGAACAAAATTAGGAAATGAGTAAGGGCTCTAATATCCTCAAAGAATTAAACATTTACATCAAAATCATACAAAGCCTCAATCAATCTATCGGTCTTTTTTTTGTTTTCAAAACGTGGTTTTAATGGATATTTTGTAAATATGAATTCGTAGGAAAGTCATAGTTTATCTTGATAGTTTAGGATCATTTGGCAGTTCTGTATGATTTAATGAAATAATATGAAATGCTAAAACGAATAGTAAATGCCTTGAGGTCTTACCAGAAATGGAAAATTGGAGACATATACTAAAACTAGTGAAAAAATAGACGATTTTAATTTTCCAATTAACAGATCAGGACTTGCTTACCTGCCTGGGTACCTGGTATCACTACCGGTTGTTTGCGAGTTTACATTGCTAGTACTTTTCCGTGTTGTTTTTTGCTTTTGTTTTTTTTTGTTTAGTCCATTAAATGTTTTTTTTTATTCCTCTTGGTATGCATGTTTCATTGTGGCTTTTGTTTGTTATGTTCCGTTCCGATCTCATGACTTTGTCTTTGCCGAAATTTGGATATCGAATTTTCCCACTGTTTTGTAGCTTTGGTACTCTTTTGCCGATATTTCAAGGGAGACACCATACGGTTTTATTTCTATTACAGGGTAATATATTTCACAGGCTGTTTAGTGCTCTTACATTTTCTCGTAATAAAGCTATCAATGTCGTTTAGGAAAATGACCAGCTTCCAGAAAAGCGCTTATTATCAACGGATTTTCCCATCACGGTTGCAAATGTAAATTTTGAAAAAGTTAGAAGTGCCCGAATATCTTTGTTAGTAAGGGCTACTGATATGAAACTGTGTATAATGCCGTAAAAAAATTGGCTATTCTTACAATGACATGTAAATTTTAAATTTATGCTACCTTCTAACGAATACTACATATTTCTATTCAACTCTTTCGTGAGATATAGCATTAAATCCTTTATTGGAGTGTTATTTCTGACTTTCGTTTAATAGAGAGACATTTTTTGACAAGCAGCTATGGGAGCCTGATCCAGTTTTACAGTTAAAACGAGCACATTTTGACCCTACTATCTAACTTATGTACCGTCCAAACAATTGTTGCAGTTCATATTGTATTTATTGTGTTTTATACACTAGAATGTCAGGATAATCGACGAAATGTGCATATCTTGTGCATCAAAGAATTGTATAGGTAAGCTGGAGGTTTTTGTACCCATATAACAGATTTTACTTTACTTATCTTCTGAGTCTGTACCAAGGCTGACTATCCTCATTCTCCGTTGTATTTGGTGCTCTTTTGTGTTTCTTGGCAGTGTTAATTGATTGGTATGTCATATCCTGTTATCCATTTGTTTTGTTCGTTTAATCATTCGCGAAGCAATTCCAATTTCAATTTTCCTTGAAACGGTTATCACCTCTGCTCTGAACGAAGTATGTATCTTTCTCAATAACTAGTATATTGTAATACATGTAGGTATTGAGGCATTTCACATCTTGGGAAAGACGGGGTTTTTTACTACGACCTATTTTTGTATTTATTATTTGTGTTGCAGCATTGTTGTATAAGTGACATTTACTCCATATCTCCTTTCATTTCTATCTGCACATAACATAGATGTACTTGGTAGGGATATAGGCAGAAAATATATTTTATTTTATATTACTAGAATACAGATAATGGTCGATTGGTTGCTTTATTTGATAAAGAAAACGTGTGAAAGATAAATAGTGTTTACGAAAAGGTTCTTATGAAAATACCTAGTTCTTGGTCTGGTAAATCAAATTTCGTTCCTGGAGAGGTTAATATAGTTGGATATTCTGAAAAAGACGTTTCGATGTAAATGTTAACGAAAAAGATAAACAAAATCACAAACTTCATGCTTGATATACTAAGAACAATATTTACAAAATATTTCATTTGTTTTATTAAGTTTTTTTTCAGGATTTCCTAAAGAACAAAACCATTTGTGATATACTAATATACTCGTTTATATATAAGATTCATTAGCAGTTATCAATAAATACTAGTAAATTACAATTTTTAGTTAAATATATGCCAGAGACAGCTATCTCTGAATGGGTGGATTAATGTTTTGGCTCTTTGTTAAATACGTTACATCGATTTAAATGATTAAAGTGAGCGAATAAAGCGTTGTTCCAAAATTCCATGAGTTATTTTCTTACAAAAATTAATCTTTCATCCATTTTACTTTAAATTGGCAAATATATAATCCTTTAATTTTAAACGCATTTTATTCTAGAAATAAACTTTTTTACAAGAAGTATTTCGCTATAAATCATCTATCATTTATGTGACCATATTCTCCAATACAATCTACTGTTTTATCGTGTTTACTCTTGTTCCTTGTTAAAAACTATATGGCTATCCGTTTTAATCAAATATCGGCAAAAGAATACCGAAGCGATAAAACAGTGGGAAAAGTAAAAAATTAGATCAATGCCCAGTTCTATGAAATTTCGTCTCATCATTCTTCATTGGCGAATTTTGGTATAGTTACAGAAATTACCAGTATTTAGCAAAATTCAAAAATAATAGAAATACTGAGGGTTCATTCCTTGTATTGCACATGGTAGATCTCCTTGGCTGAAATTTGGCTTACTATTTCGGTATTTTTGGTTGAGTACTTCTTGTTTAATATAAGTTTGGTTTTTGGTCTTCCAAATGTTTCGGTTTTAATGCTGCTGATGAGAGGTAACTCCTTGAAATGCGTCGTATACAGCATAGTATAAATTAACTGTATCTAATATGAGTATCTTTGGATTGTTATTTTGAAACTCCTGGGATGATGCCTCTGCTGGTGGACCCTAGGTCCCCGAGGGTATTCGCCAACCCAGTCGTCAGACTTGTCTGACATGATTATTCATTGATTTGTTACAGAAATTACCAGTATTTAGCAAAATTCAAAAATAATAGAAATACTAAGGGTTCATTCCTTGTATTGCACTTGGTAGATCTCCTTGGCTGAAATTTGGCTTACTATTTCGGTATTTTTGGTTGAGTACTTCTTGTTTAATATAAGTTTGGTTTTTGGTCTTCCAAATGTTTCGGTTTTAATGCTGCTGATGAGAGGTAACTCCTTGAAATGCGTCGTATACAGCATAGTATAAATTTACTGTATCTAATATGAGTATCTTTGGAATGTTATTTTATATAAATATTTCTTGGGATCCTACACTGCATTAAAATTAATCTGTGAATATTTCTGATACATAATCATTTGTTAGTTTCAAAACCTTCAACACGGAAAACTGATAAAAACAAAATAGATAACAGTAAAGGTAAAAAATAACATATAAATCAATCAATAATTCTTTTCACTTTCTCTTGAAGATCATACTTTGCATTATATTGAATTAAAACTAACAACCTCATTAGACTTTTGGGTATTCCTTGGAAAAAACTAAGAAGTATCAATCTCGTGCATGCTCTGTCCTTACGTTGTTTTTGGCTCTACCCTATTGATCAGTTTGGAATTTGTTTTAAACCTTGTGGAATATTTGTAACATATAATTAATAGGTAGTAAATACGAATTCAGAAGACCTCCGTGTAGTATCTACAAAATATTTGTCAATCGTAATAATAAGTAAAAAAACATTTTCAATTTTGGAAAATAAAATCATTCTTCAGAAATTTTGGAAAAATGAAGAGTTATATAATTTAAACAATTAGAGAATGCCTTTGCTACACTATAGTAGTTTTGTAATGTAATGCACTGTACTAAATATATAGTGTACTCACCAGTAGAGTTGTATCGATCATTATCGTCGTTGGTACCGGCTTTAATTATTTGAGTCTCTGTAGGCATTCTCATAAAATCTTATATGAAATTAAGAAGGTTGAAATAACATATTGTACACGTATAAACTATGCTGTATTTCAAGTTTCAATAATGTGAACAACACGTCAGCTATAAGAGAGCACTAAACGGAAACAAAATCATAAAATATTACCTAAAATATACAAGATGAATAAAAAAATTACAACATATTAAAAACCTCATACGGCAAGACAAAGCTGACCATCAATCTATGTAGTGTTAATAAACGAAAGGCGAACTTCGAGATTCCTGTTGTAAAATGATATAAACTTCAACTTTTACAGATAAATATTATTCTTAGACTCACCAGTGCCATTGAGTACTGCAGTTTCAATCTTGCGGTATCTTGAAGATACAGTATTATCAGTAAAAGTCATATCACATGAAAAATGTGTGTTATTAATGAATGGAAATATACGAGTAAATTCAGTTCCGGATTTAGAACAGCTACAAACGTCTGGATGACACTCGCCTTTTACATGAAAACACGTATCTGTATCATGGCTGTATCTCATATTGTCTTCAGATCTTTGGTCAACAATAAACTCCACACTATTTCTGCGAGGTTCTCTACACGAATAGCATCTTAACTTCATTTTGTTTGGAATATGCCTGTCACCATCAATATGAAGATCTGTCGAATCCATGTATCCTATACAAAATAATCTGATTAATAATCTTGAGAACTACGAATAACGACTGATCAATATATATTTTCCATTTGTAATAACAAAAAGAGGTCAACCAGCTTTATGAAAAGAGCAGTTATGACTATATGTACCTTTTTTGACGTTTAATAAAGATAAAAACTAATGTCTATATTAGCTTTTGAGTTTTCTAATACTAATAGATGTATTTACAACGGAGTAGGATCAGGAAAAAAAATATTATTCTGGTAAATTATTACCTAAGTGGTATATGGGGACATTTCAGTAAGCATTTAATGAGATGCTGTAGAGGTGCCGGATATGACGTCACATGAAGCAGAAATGACGTGAAGTGACCGGTAGTGGTTTGCGTGCATACCAGCCGGAAGCGATGGATTTTCCGTCCACTACTCCATGTATCGTTTGCAGAAGTAATGTCAGTCACGTGCCGGATCCGGTACTGTGTTGTGAGCATGTACGGCGGAACGGAAAGTACCTGCAAGTTGTTTTCATGCATACGCTACCGGTAGTGATGGGTATTCGCGCCATTTTCCCAGTACTTGTTTACAGAAGTGACGTCAGTCAAGTGCCTGGACCCATTTCTTTTATGCATGCTTAATCGAACATCGGATTGGATTTTCCCGCGCTTTTCATTCTCGGTTGTCTCTGGGTCTGTCGTCGGTCTGTATGGGGTAAGAATCTCGCATTGGGGGTGAGAAGGAGAATGAGGAGGAGAAGTGGTATTTTCTTCTGTTCGTGGTTTTGGTTTTCTTTGTCTTGGTTGTCATTAAACAAGTTTCTTGTTAGTCGAAAGTCTATTTTCCTTCTATATAAGACTGTTAATTAAGAATGAATTATATAACATTTAATATCTGTGTTGAATTGATTTAAATTTGTCTTGGCCGATCTTGATTGACTGTAAGGCAACATATTTTTACGGTTAACTCTCGGTTGTACATTTTATGCATGCGGAATTATTTTCTTTCTTCCAAGATTATTATTTTTTGCATTTTTATTAATATTATGGTGTTCGTTGAACTATGGGTAGAAACAATTTTTCAGTGTTTACATTCCACAGCTCATGTGATTTCCGTTATCAGGAATAATCAGGACCGTCATAATATAGGCAAGTTCCCACATCCCCGTAACATGTATAATTATTTTTTATCCAATCATATTTTACGCCACACTTGTTAACCTAGATACAGTGTCGCCACACTGTCGAGCGTCATATAAAAATCCACGTGATCTTGTGCTGAAAGAGACTGTGGACTGTTAAAAGGATTTGTACCTATACTAAAGCTAGACTCTACAACTTTATACTAAGAATTTACCTAATTGTGCGAGTTTATTAGTATTTTTTGTGGATTTACTGCGTTTTAATACGATGTTTACAATATTACTTCCGGTCTAGCGGTTTTGGTACCCCTGCTTTTTAAGTCGTTCTGGCGGTTTATTTACGGGTTAATTGTTGTTCTGGTATTTTATGATATAATTCATTGTTATAGTAGAAACTGGAACCTTTTTTAATGTATTAATCAAGTAAGCTTATTAGTCTAAACCAGTGTCTCCAACTTTGTTATGCCACTTATAGCAACGTATCAGTCCCGCTATAAGTGACAACAAACAGTGGTCTGTTACCAGACCAGCCCAAGTTATAACAATCTCATGACTTTATCTTGTTATGTTGATTGCATTTGAAAATATGGTTATGCAGAAAATTAAGACAAAGTTAGGTTAATTCAGCATGGCCATTTAAGGTAAAATACAACTTATTGTTGCCCTTCCCCATCAAACTGATTTAATTACAATCCACTATATCCGCCTTATCTACATAATCACAAGAAGCCGCTAAGGACAAACCAACAGTTACCTTTAGTAATTGAAACTTCTGTCGATAATTCCTGTTTTTGTCCTACCAAACAGATCCATTTCCCATCGACAAAATTCCTGTTAAAATTGGCTATCATAAAAACAATCGTTCCCCTTTGAACATCAACTTGTAAACTTCCATTTTTATGGTGACTACCGCAGTTCTGTGTTGAATTTCTTATTTTGCAACTTCCTTGCTCATTACCGAAAGGATCAATGAAAGACACAGGTACGTCCAAGTTGTTGATTCTACAGATAAGGCTAATGTTATTATCCTCTATTGTCCACGTCAAGCATTGATAGTGGCTAATGCACAAACCTGTAATATGGCATATTATTAACAAAACCGTTACATTAAATGTATTAATCATACTTCTCTATTTCCATTTTTATGGAAATAATCTCGTGATACTTCATAAGTTAACTTATTATCCGATGTTTTTAACTCCTTTCAGCGGCCGTGTGTGTGTGTGTGTGTGTGTGTGTGTGTGTGTGTGTGTGTGTGTGTGTGTGTGTGTGGTTAATCCTCATCTGCGCCAAAACAAAGATTTAAGATTTGATTTTTTTGCTTCCCCACCAAGCCTGCAGAATTTATAATTAACAATCCAAAGATACTAATATTAGATATAGTAAATTTATACTATGCTGTATACGACGCATTTCAAGGAGTTACCTCTCATCAGCAGCATTAAAACGAAACATTTGGAAGACCAAAAACCAAACTTATTATAAAACAAGAAGTTCTCTTAACCAAAACTCCGAAATAGGAAGCCAAATTCCAGCTAAGGAGATCTACCATGTGCAATACGAGGAATGAACCCTTAGTAATTCTATTATTTTTGAATGTTGCTAAATACTGGTAATTTCTATAACAAATCAATGAATAATCGTTTCAGACAAGTCTGCCGACTGGGTTGGCGAATACCCTCGGGAACCTAGGGTTCATAATCCGAATTATGTGTCCAGGTAAGGCGACATTCTGATATTTAAATCTAATTAATTGCATACATATAAATTATACGTGTACCATGTAGTTATGAAATTGATATCTATGTTCTTTAAAACACGATTTCGACTATCGTATGCCAACCTCTCAAAATATGCATATCAGAATAACATTGAGAACAAAAATATACAGGTATCAGTGCATTGAGTTATATCTATGACTATATTTTTTTTTGCTGTCATGAAGATGCATGGTATATTTGACATTCGAATGCAGCGCTGTTTGTAACGTTTTTTTAGTGCATAATGCCATCAATTCTACAGTTGGTGCCCTCTGAGACGACAGCACGTGCAACGCGTCACTTTCGGGTTTCACAAATGACGCCAGCAAATATTAAAACACAATAAGTGGGCGTAAAATGATTAAAGGAAACATATACCTGGCAGATATATAAGAAATACTATCAATAATACTGCACACATGTCTATGAGAAGTCTTGCTGATAACTTTTCATCTGAAAAGAATAAAATATATTTTAAAATTAATTAAGACCAATTGTACAGAATACAGGCATTTATTCTAAAAAACTTAAAATATGCATATTGCATTAAACATGAAATTTACTGCAGGCAAACTTCATATGAACATGTAACTTGAATCTTAAATGGCTTACCAAGAATTCATTTTGTATGTTAACAAAAAACGAAATGGATAACAGGAAAGGTCAACAAACACATACCAATCAATCAAAGTAACTCAACTGATAGAATCCCGGAGAAAAAAATAACATAAAAGAGTACAAAGACAACAGAGAGTCAGGCCAGCTTTTCACAAAGCGATCGTACTTCTACGATTCACAGTTGATCTTGCGATGGTCGTAGGAGAAATCGTACGAGTGTTTCACAGACATGATCGTGGAAAATTATGTGATCGTACGATATATTTTATCGTGGAGAGCTCTTTTGCGTTCGGAAGAAAAACATCTACAACATATCTAGTTTACATTTCAGCTTTGGTGTGACAGCTGAAACGTGTAGGTTTATTAACGGTTCTCAAACATCTAAAAAAAATCTAATTCACTTTTATCCAAAATGTTTCAAACAATACACAGGTTTGGTGTTTGTATTGAAATTACAACTGTTTTATTACAAAGTTATAGTGTTGTATCCTGTATTTCATGTGATCTATTTTTCTCGATTGAATAATACAACAAATAAAATCTAAGAAGACGAATCGTATCTTAATTTTTAAAAAATATTTATAATAAAATCTTCTCAATAATTTCGGCGTAAGATGAAGAGGTACAATTAGATCTCCAAAATATTTGTCATTATTGTATCCACGTAGTTATTAGTTTATTTCATTTATGGAAAAGAAACGGAAAATTATCTTTTCCCAATAATTGATTCTAATTTATATTTTTTAAAATTTACATCCACTGTAGCAGACGAAAATTTTGTAATTTAGATAAATTTTTTGACCATTGCGTTTGTAATAAAATTGATTTTTCGTGATGCCATTTAATTAGAAAATTTCATAATCATAGCTTTTTGTGTCACCTGAAAATATGCAAAACTTTTCCCAATAATTGATTCTAATTTATATTTTTTTAAAATTTACATCCACTGTAGCAGACGAAAATTTTTTAATTTAGATAAATTGTTTGAGCAATGCGTTTGTAATAAGAATTGATTTTTCGTGATGCCATTTAAAATTTCATAATCATAGCTTTTTGTGGTCCTCTGGGATAATTCGAACAGGTATGAGTCTTTATTTTCAATGTGTCACCTGAAAATATGCAAAAATGGTTAAATATATGGATGGTTTGTGTTCAGTGCCCTGTATAAGGGTTTCAGTTATGACTAAAATAACATGTCTTTGGAAACGATATTTCTCAATTAATATTCGAATGAGGATGGCCCCTGGCTCAAATTTCTTTTTCTTAATGTTCTGCCCTCAAAATATTAAAATATTGTCTGAAAAAATGCTAAGTTTACAGCTACGACTGACCCAAGACTGATCGTACGATTTCGAAAAAACAACTCTTTGTGCAACGTAAAAAATAATAAGATTAGTCGCACGATTTTTTTTTACTGTACAATATTTTGTGAAACGCTGGCCAGGATCGTCTGACTTGGTACAGACACTGAATAGAGGTTGGGTTAAACCGGTTTCATTTGTACACCCCCTCCTTATCTATGCTGACACTCTAGTGTATAAAACACACTATAAAAACTAAAACAGTATGATTGCTAGAACGTTATGGGACTTTAAAATACCAGACTTTCATAACATCAAAACTATAAAGGTTTTCAATGCAGAAGGCTTTGATAAGTTTGAAGTTGAACCCAGACCGGTCCATGGCCGAGTGATCATGAATGAAGTCACTAACTGACTTCAGAAACAGCACTCAAAATTGGGATGGAGTTGAGATGAGAAAAGGCAGAAAATTAATGTTTTGGGGCCCAAAAAGTTGTCTTTTGTAGCCGGCAACACATTTGACGTGAAGATAAGCGAAGCGAATAACAACAGTTTGTGTATAATCCCAAGCTGAATTTTTACTCGTGTTTTCTCAAAAGAAAAGGGTTGGGTTGTTAAAAAAATATTTTTTCTGTCAACTTTCCAAATTTAATTTGACCGTGTGTAAGGCGGAACCTGATAGTGCAAGAAAGTATACAGATGACCTGAAATTCAAGTATGCAAACCTTTGGATTGGTGTTTTTTTTTCTCTTTTTCTTTTTTCCCCCTTTTTTCTTTCTGTACTTAGCATGGAATGTAAAGTTATTTTAAGAAATAAAAGATATTTCCGATGTTTTAGATTTTTACAAGGTAAATAAATCTGTTAATAATTATTCACAGATGCCTGGGAGATGCCTCATTTTATTCTCTATACACAATATCCAAAAATTCTTTTCATTTATTTCATGAACAAGGTGAAGCCTTTGTTAACATGCATAAGAAGAAATAAATTTCAAAAATGTAAGTATGCGCTATTAATTTAGATTATAATTCTGAATGGAATTAAGTTTCTGCATACACTAGTAAAAATTAAAAACTTAGCAACCACATGGTGAGAATTGCGCCAGAGGTATTTTCTACATACTTAAGCAAATAAAACATTATAGGTCGGAACTCAGTGAACTACACGTAAATAATGTTCTTAAAAAAATTTGAAACTTTTTCAACGCAAAAAATTAATCGAAAAACGGTTCATTTTCGCTCAGACAATACCACCTTCTATTGAAATAAAATCCATAGGTATATTTATTTTGACGTCAAGGGTCAATCATTACAATCGTGTCCTTGGAGGCATTATAAAAAAGTTTATTTGCAAATATAATTTACGAGCCGTCCTACTTTAAACAAATATAAATGATAAAGATTCAAATAATTATTCCAATATACTGACATAGACAAAATAAATACTTAAATTTCTCGAAACTGAGTATTTTTCATAGTAAGCCAGTTGAAAATAATTTTAATCTGAAATACAAATACATGTTGTAATGGAGATGTACATGTGAACAGAATATTTTTTATCGATTATAGATTTTATTACGTACTGTATTCACAAAAGTTAAAAGGTATAAAATATGCGTGAAAAGGGTCCATTGTTAGGAAGTTTTTAAAAGGTATTTAAACTAGTACAAACACTACACAAGTCAGTGCACCCAAAATTAAAAAGAATTTTAAAATACTTGCCAGTCAAATATTGTCATGTTACTTCCCGTCTCCACACAAAGTCCGTTCCATTTTGAATGTTTATGTATTAAATTCCTTTTTTATTCCAAAAAAACGAAAATATTTAAATTTTATCACCCTTTTTGAACTTTGTCAGGTTTTCTTTTTCCAAACAACCTATGTATGTTATTAACTGCCGCCAGATGGCACCTCAATTATGATGACGGTTGAATGAGTTTAGTGTATTGCAGTTAGTTTTTGTCTTGATTGGGATTCCCTGTCACGGGTCAAAGATTAACAATGCAAGATTTGGCATGAATTCAACAACAATTGTTGTATCCCACATTAAATAGATAAATACTAAAATAAATATTGAAAAGAAATATGATTGATAGTATTAAATGACTACGTTTTGTTTATTTTTTTTTTTTGTAAATCAATTATGTATACAAATACCACAATTATAAACAATTAAGAAACGTTTGAAATTTGTACAATGTTACCTTTAATGACTTTGTTGTTTTGAATTCCCCGTGTGGGTCCCGGGGACACAATAGAATAGGCCCGCAGCTCCTCGGCTTGGCGTAAGAGGCCCCTAAAGAGGCGACATGTTTGCCGTGTGTCGCAAACCCGTGTCGGTAATAGGGAGTGTTCCTGGATGGCCGGAAAAACGGTTCCGATCACCATCTGGAGCACAATCTTTACCTAGACGGGAGGCTGGTCGCCTCAGTCCCTTTTTGTAACGCGTATTTATATTTTTTTCTCCCCAAAATTGATTAATCGAATTCCAAATTGCTGTTTGGTGGGATTGGTGTTGGCTAATGGGTCACAAACTTTAACAAGCTCAAAATTTCTAAACTTTTGAATTGGATCTTTATTTATTTCCATTATTTTTGTTTTATTATTTTCTTAATATTCAAATCTAAATTATACCTCTCATTTGTATTGACTGTTTAAAATGTCTTGGTCACAATTTTTGGTTTCGCAATTTCTGAAATATTTGAACAACCAGCTCAAAAATTGGCTGGATTGCCCCGGTCTGGCCACTTACTGGTCATGTCTAGCCCTCTGCTGTTTTCTCGTGGTTGTTTGAAGAGACCCATATGAACCTTTTATGACACCTCGATATCATGGGTCGGGTTAGGGTGATGTGCAGGTATCGTATGAGATTGATGTTTTGGTTCTGGGGTCTCTGAAGATAGCCACTGACGGAAGCAGCGGTGGCTTATGGGGTAAGGCTTCCTCGGCTTAATGAGGCCACATGTTTGCCGTGTGTGGATACCCGTAAGGATAGAGGACGGGATCCTGGTGGTTGAAACACGCCACTTTGGCCCTTACTTTATCTCAAACGGGCGGTCGGATGGGCCCGGTCTCGATCAATCGGCTGGTCACGCCAAGCCCTTGAATCTAACCTGTTTCCAGAATGTACAACAGTAGTACCATTTTCATAGGTTGGGTTTAAGAAGGCGGTGGCTTATGGGTCAATCGTGTAGATGTTGCTTTGGGCGGTTGTCTTGCTGGGCAACCCCTAGCACGAGGCTTGCGCCCATTAAGAGGTACTCTATGCGAGTATCTTATCCTAGTATCCCTGGTGCTTGTCGCAGATGTGGCAGGCGTGCGTCGTTTTGATGTATTCTGGTATCCATCATGGATGCTAGAGTGCATCAGGGCGATGAATGCATCATGCTTGTCGCAAATGTGGCAGGCATACATCGTGTTGATGCTGCTCCGAGGTGGGCGGGGAGCTAGGGTAACGAAATATATATAAATCACCATGGACTTCCAAAATGAACACAACCAACCGACATGTAAAAGGAAATTAGACAACAGCAGTGGTGAGGATGACGTTCCAAATAAAATTTTAAATACCACCTCTGACACTTTTCCAAGATTTATTGTACTGACAAGTTTAAATTCAGAAAAACCTTTAACCAAAATTTCCCCATTTGTTCTTCACAAAAAAATCCAGTCTGTTGCAGGAACTGTTAAAAAGGTTAACAAATTGAAAAACGGATGTCTGTTAGTGGAGTGCACACGACAACAACAGTCTAAAAATCTGTTGTCCATGACGTCAATAATGGACGTTGGAATCTCTGCAACTCCACACAGATCACTCAATTACAGTCAAGGAATAATCCGAGACAGAGATAATGATCTCAATGACATGTCCGAAGAAGAAATTTGTGCTGAACTAAAAGAGCAACATATTACCAAAGTCAAACGGTTTACCAAAAAATCTGGAAATAAAATACTTAAATTGAATACCTATCTATTTACATTCGAACTTCCAAATGTTCCTGATCACAGTTACGTAGGACCATATAGAATCAAAGTTGACCTATACGTCCCCAATCCTATCCGGTGCTTCAAGTGCCAGAAGTTTGGACACGGAAAAAATATTTGCCGTGGGACGGAAAAATGCGTCAAATTTGCTGAACAGGGGCATTCCAGCTTCGAATGTGAACGCAATCCGAAAATGCTGCAATTGTGGTCAGGAACATATGTCATCATCTAGAGACTGTGATTGTTATAAAAGGGAACTTCAAATTCAAAAAATTAAAGTAGAAAAACGTATTACATATCAGGAAGCTCGAAAAATCGTCTCTGCCTCGGATTCACCTTATACAACTTCATACGCTGACAAAGTTAAATTAACTAAACCTAATAGATCTTTTGCAACTCAAACGAATTTCACTTGGCCTGACGGAACAGAATTTCCGGTTCTCGTCGCCAAACCAAACCAATCAAATGGACAAACATCTCATCCTAAACAGACTTCATCCAGTTCTTCACAAACATCTGACACTTCTCTTTCCTCAAGTGTCAGTAATCAACAAAAGCCAACTCCTAAAAAACGGTCTTCTATATCTTCAAGCAAAAAATCACCTCAAAAACAGCCACAATCACAGAAAGTTGCACGTCCCTCATCACAAGATCAATCTAAAAAGATGAATTTTTCAAATCGCCTCTCGAAGGCTGAAAAAGGTCAAAAGGTCAACAAGTTTCGAGACCTCTGCTCAGAGTTCGACGATGATTTCGATGAAGACTCTGAGCAGATGAGAATCTGGATTCCATCTGGCCGGACCCATTAGTACCAGCTGAGGGTTTTGGTCCTCCAGTCACAGAATCGGGCGCTTCGCAAGAAAGACGCCACAGAAGTTGTTCAGCAGATCGATCCAGAAAAAAAAAATTCCCCAATTCGACCACCTAAGAAATGAACAACATTATACAATGGAATTGTCGAGGTTTAAAAATTAATTTAATTGAATTATCTTTTCTTGCTCAAACTTTCCTCCCTGTTGCCTTTTGTCTTCAGGAGACTCATTTAAAAGAAAACGATAATCTATATATTAAAAATTATTCTCTCTACAGCACACGAGTAAAACAGGATGAAAGAGCTGTTGGCGGCTCATCAATCCTTGTTAAACATGACATCATTCACAGTCAAATATCTCTACAAACTGATTTACAAGCTGTTGCTATCCGAATAACACTTAATAAATAACTAATCATTTACTTATGTACCTCTGTATTATATATTTCAGGTATCAGTCATCCTTATAATTAAAGATATATAGAAGGATGATATAGACTCTTATTTATGACTGATACTTAAAGCTGAATCAAAGTATGCCAGTTTTACAGTGCCCTATTGAAGGATGTGAATGGGAATCCCAAGACCTGGATAACGCATTTGCGGCTGCATTAACCACTGCTCTACAGATCCATGATAGAACTGTCCACCCACCACTGGCTCAACCAGCAACACACAAGTTGAAGTTAGACCCACCCACAATAGCCTCAGGATGTGATCCAGATCAATGGTCGGCTTTCACCAGGCAATGGGACATGTATAAAACGGGAATGGTAATTACAGAATAACTGTTACATTATGTTCTGTATATATCCCACCAAACTGTCACTTAGAAATAAATCAACTTAAATCTTTGATAGGTCAGTTACCTGCCCCGTTTCTTCTTATGGGTGACCTTAACGCCCATAATCCTCTGTGGGGCAGTAACTCTCAAAATGACAAAGGCAAAAAGATTGAAGATTTCTTAAATCAGGGAAGTTTGTGCATTTTTAACGATGGGTCGGGCACCTACCTCCATCCAGGGAATGGTTCTTACTCAGCTATTGATCTGACAATTTGTGATCTTCATTCTTATTGGATTATTCATGGCGAGTCCATGATGATTTATGTGGAAGTGACCACTTTCCCTTAATTTTGGAAAATCTGTTTCCCTCGACCTCTGAAAGAGTCGCTCGCTGGAAATTTGACAAAGCCAATCCAATTGGACTTTGTTCGAGCAACTCTGTCGAGATGAACTTAGAACAGACATTTTTGATAACGATAGCGATCAAATCCTTAAATTTACTGAAACGTTAGTTTCGATAGCTGAGAGAGCCATTCCTAAAACCTCGACAAATCCTAAACAACCAAGCAAACCCTGGTTCGATGACGACTGTGAGGAAGCTAAGAAACACAGGAAGAAGGCCGAACGACGGTTCAACATGAATCCAACCTCTGACAATCTCAGTAATGTTCGTATATTTCGTGCGAAAGCACGCCGAACATTTAAACGTAAGCGGCGCAAGTCTTGGCAAAACTTCGTGTCTAAAATAAACTCGCATACACCGATGAATAAAGTTTGGAATTTTATACAAAAAATTAATGGGAAAAAAAAGAAAGGCCAATCTTCACCACCTTAAAGATGGCCAAAGCCTCTTGACCTCAGAAAATGACATTTCTAATAAACTCGGTGAAACCTTCTCAAAACATTCTTCTTCTCGGAATTATTCCAAAACATTTCAAGAAATTAAAAACCGCACTGAAAAAAACAAACTGAACTTTAAATCAAATAATTTAGAAGACTACAACCTTTCTTTCTCTTTCGAAGAGCTTAAATCCTCTCTGGCCAAGGGCCATGACACAGCTTCTGGCCCTGACGATATCCATTATCAACTCCTTAAACGTCTGCCTGATGCGACTCTTCAAGTACTATTGGATCTCTTTAATAAAGTATGGGAGACTGGCGACTTGCCTTCCATTTGGAAGCTAGCTACCGTTATCCCTGTCCCAAAACCTGGGAAGGATCATTTTGAACCGTCGAATTATCGGCCCATTGCCCTCACCAGTTGCATTTGTAAAACCATGGAACGAATGATCAATGACCGCCTTGTTTGGTTCCTAGAGACAAACGGTCTCCTGTCAAATATACAGTGTGGATTCCGACAAGGCAGAAGCACATTAGATCATCTCGTTATATTTGAATCTTTTATTCGAAATGGGTTTGCTACATGTGGTGTTGGTCTTTTTCGATCTGGAAAAAGCCTACGACACCACATGGATATATGGCATTTTAAAAGACTTAAATTATATGGGGTTGAAAGGTAGGTTACCTACCTTCATTGAAAACTTTCTTTCAGACAGATAGTTCAAGGTAAAGGTTAACACGACTATGTCTGACCCTTTTGAACAAGAGATGGGTGTTCCTCAGGGAAGTATCCTATCCGTCACTTTATTTAGTATAAAAATAAACAGATTAGCTAAAACATTAAAACAAAGTGTTGAAGGCTTCCTGTATGTAGATGACTTTTTGATATGTTATAGGGCTAAAAATATGAACAATATTGAAAGACAACTACAGCTGTCATTAAATAAAATTGAAAAATGGGCTATGGAAAATGGTTTTAAATTTTCCAGCTCCAAAACTGTTTGCATGCATTTTGGCAATAAACGCAAAATGCATTTGGACCCCGAACTAAAAATTTATAATTCTCCGATTAAAGTCGTCAAAGAAACAAAATTTCTAGGTATTCTGTTTGACAATAAACTTACCTTTCTACCCCATATCAAAATGCTTAAAGCTAAATGCTTGAAAGCATTAGATATTTTAAAAGTTGTTTCCAGCACTGACTGGGGTGCTGATAAAAAGATATTGTTAAATTTATATCGATCGCTTGTACGATCAAAACTTGATTATGGTTCAATTATATATGGATCTGCTCGCAAATCCTACATACAAATTTTAGATGCTGTTCACCACCAAGGCCTACGTTTGGCCTTGGGGGCGTTCAGAACATCTCCTGTGGAGAGTTTGTATGTAGAAGCGAACGAACCGTCTCTTTATAATCGTCGGATTAATCTTGGTTTACAATACTTAACCAAGCTAAAAGCATATCCTTCAAATCCTGCCTACGACTGTGTTTTCAAACCTCTATATGAGGACATATTTGAACAACATGAAAATAAAATTCCTCCGTTTGGTATCCGGATGAAACCGCATATTTTTGGTTGTAACATCAACCTTGATGAAATTGCCTCCATTAATATACCTCAATCACCACCTTGGCTTGTACCCAAACCTATGTTTATTTTTGACCTAAGAAAATATAAAAAGTCCGAAACAAACCCTATTCTTATTCAGCAACACTTTGCAGAAATAAAATCAAAGTTTGAATTTCATTTCATGATTCTATTTTGTTATGATATTGTAATTATTATATTTATTTATCTTGGCCTAATTTGTTTTGCGTAGCCTTATAACATGTATAATATGTTTACATAATACTTATAGTTGTTTACCAAATAATGTTATAACTGCGCAGCTTAGAAATCACTAGAACAATAATAGATACTGATAGAATGACTAGAACTTTCTATTTGACTTACGTAATAATTCTGGTGTAATTCAAACTTCTACCGTATTCCAGAAGTTTTCGTTCTACAGTATATATACAGACAAGAAAGTTAGACTTTCAGAGCAGAACTTATTGGACCAGACATTCTTATGTTCTCAGCTGTTGGATTTATTTACGTTTCACACATCATCCTTAACATACTTTTATTTACGTTATATCATACTAGATTGTGACTGATTGGATATAATATTCCGTTTGGATTCCCGCAACAGTGACGAGAAGTATTCCGGAAAAGACAAAAGATTTTAAACAGTTAAGTTGACATTTTATTTTGTGTAATATTTTTTGTAAACTTGTATATAATAAATCTTGTTAAATTTTATTATTGATTTGTGTCTTTTGTTGGCTACAATTTAAAAGGTGATTTCGGCCGTAACGATTTATACTGATGGGTCGAAGGACGGGGACAAAGTGGCTGCCGCTGCTGTCTACGGACAGCAAGCAGCAACTCTCCGTCTTCCATCCTCCAGTTCCATTTTAACTGCTGAAGCCAGAGCCATAATTCTTGCTTTAAAGTTTGCTAGAACATCTGAAAAACTTAAATTTCTTATTTGTTCAGATTCACTTTCATGTTTATTGGCTATCGAAGGTCAGAAATATAAAAACCCTTTAATTGCTCATATTATTGAATTCTATAAAAGACTTGTCCAAATGGGCAAAGAAATAGTTTTTATCTGGATACCAAGTCATATTGGTGTCCGAGGAAACACAGTCGTAGATAGTATAGCGAAGGATGCTTTAGATTACCCAGTTACTAATATGTCAGTACCTTATACTGATTTTAAACCTCTGATTTATAAATATGTTGTACGTCTGTGGCAGTACCAGTGGGATCTGCTTACAGACAATAAATTAAATTCGATAGAGCCAACTGATGGCAAGAATGTTTATTTTTTTCGGCAAAAGCCGAAGAGATCAAGTTGTTTTGGCCAGATGTCGCATTGGCCACACCAGGACGACTCATTATTTTATTTTAGAGAGTGAGCCGGCTCCTGAGTGTATTCCTTGCCAATGTCGACACTCTGTTAAACACTTTTTAATTGACTGTGTAGATAAATCCGACATAATTTGTCGGTACTACACAGTCAACAATATGAAAGATTTATTTACAGTGGTCGCTGGCGACCGTCTTTTACAATATTTGAAAGACGTAGGACTATACTCCAGAATATAGATTATTATACTATGTTCGTGAGTATAGTTATTGGTCATTGTCTTAAAGTTTGTTATTATTAATTGACGTGATTTTATGTTTACTGAATATTTTATATATGTTGACATTGTTAATTAAATAGCGTATATGTGATATTTTTTTTCCTGCATGATGTTCAACTGTGATTTTACTTTTACTGTTTATTCAACTTTCAATCTTATTTGTAAATAGGCTATCGATTTTAGATAATGTTTGCAATTTTAAATCAGTTTGAGTCTAATTTGTTCTCGCCGTGATATTGGCTGCAATATCGCTAGCACGGCGTTAAAAAACAATCAATCAATCAATCAATTGTTTTGAATTTGTTCAAAATATAAATTAAATTCATTTTTGAATATTTTCAGAATATTCACAGATTTTTTCCTTTGTTCAGAGACATAAAACGCTTTATAAATTGAAAATCCCAAAACAGTGAATATAATATTTAAATTCCAGTAATCCTTGTCATGCATTTTGTAACCCAAAACTAGATGTTTAAGGTAACTTTCGATACCAAGGGAACGAACCCCGTTTGACTGATGTAAAGACTGGATTCCGATTTTAGTCATTGGGTATATCGCCTATATTTCAATCTCGCGATAACAGTTTTGTTGTCGTCTAGTGTTGGTGAACAATCGATCCCATTCTCTACGGCATTACAGTTTTAAAAAAGTTTAATACTTGTGATAGCCTGTATATTTATATGTTTGATATATTTAATTTAATATTTATTTTCACAGTAATGAAGCTGATACTTATATATTTAATTTTGATATTATTATTATTAGATTAATTACGGATTGTAATTAATAATTATTATGTTGTCATATATTTCATTGGACTTGATAGTCAGGGGATCTACATATTTAAGTCAGAATGTTTCTTACTCTTAACAGTCAGAAAAAAAAATCCGGGAAGAGTTATCTCTCTTTAGTTAATGGTATATTATTCTGACTTGTACAAGTAAGTTTGTTCAAGTTAAGCTTTTTCTTCTTGATCCAATTCAAGGCATTTTTTAGTAAGAGTAACTTCCCTTCTCGTTGCTCTTAACTTACTTGTTACAGTCAGAAAATGATGTGCGCATAAACTTGCTAAATAAAAAAAACTAAAGGAGCCTGGTAATAATAAAATACATCTTTTCTTCTTTGGAAAGTTCCGATTTTTTTTTAATTTCTTATTGTTCTATTTCGAAAACTGCCTTTAGCCTTTTCCGAAAATTGTAATTATATGCAATTTCAGGAATAATATTGTAAAATACAGGTCAAAAAGTGTAATTTATGATTTAAAGATCCCGTGTTATGTATACATTCGCTGATCCATTTGGGAGTTCATTGAAACAATTCGGTCACCTTCTAAGAAATTAAACAAAGGAAATCTTACCATAATTGATGATAACAGATTTACCATTAAAATGGTATAAAAATGGTTTTGTTGTATTCTGCTGTGAATATTAATATAATTTTAAAGGATTGTGTGATAAAAATAGCATTCGCTAACAAAAAATCCTTCTCAAAATCCTACTTACATACCCCAACGTTAACTGACAAGGAACAGCAGGTATATGAATTGGTCACGGAGGAGATACATTTTGCGAAAAAGGTAAGATGAAAAATTTCTGCAGAAGGACCACAGTAATCTTCACAAAAGGGATGCCCCGAACAGTATTTAAATACGATAGCTTCATATTGACAGCTGAGCACTATTATGCTTGGCTCAATAAAGTATAGTAATATATAATATCTAGACCGTTTAATCTACAGAACAATAGGTTATATAAATTATGTTAAAATTCTACTCAATTAAAAGATGAAAAATATTTCATGACTTCTTTCTTACCACTGTAGTGATGACAAAAACTGTGAAAGATAGGGGTAATTTGCATAAAAAAAGCACTCAACTCAAGTTCATTTACAAGAAATAAAATCCCTATATAAAACTGATTAACAATATCTGGACAGAGTCGACAAATTTCCCAGTTTTGTATATAGAGTGATCTCTGATGCTAGTCAATTGAGAAACAGGGTCATCTGATGTCAGAGGAAACTCTGACTAGTATATTTTATGAAGGATAACTTTACATGAGAATATGAGAATGTAACAAACAGACATCGCTGCAAAATTGAGAATCTACCCCCGGTTTTTTGGTGGGGTCCATGTTGTTCATATGTTTTTAGGTTTTAAGTGTAGTGTTTGTATAGTTTTGGTCTTGTCTTCGGTGTTCCCCGGAGTTTGTCAGTTGTTTTCGATTTTCCGCTCCTTCCAATATCCCTTTGGTATTTCTTGACTTTACTTTCAATCTGATTTAAAATAAAATAAATGAGAAAATCAGTGCGCACAATTTAAGTGAGACCGAACCAACAGACTTAATCCATTAAGAATCTACAAGTGTATGACTTTCATCTGGGTATTTTCGAATCTGATTCAAATAGATAAGAAATGAAACTGACTTGAGATGAGTAACTGGGACCCAACAAACTGACTTAGTGAAATAAGAATCTTCATTTGTTTTACTGCGAGACGGATATATATTCGAACCTGGCTAATACAAATCAGAAATGCAACAGACTTGATCAAATAAGAATCTACATGAGTATGAATGTGAGCTGAATAGTTCCGAATCTGATTTCAACAAATACAAAATGAAACTGACCTGAGAAAATCAGTGGCCTCAATTTAACTGAAACAGTAACAGACTTACTTCATGAAATCAGAATGTCTTCCTGTCTGATTTCAACAACAAAAAAAAGAGGTAAAACGTACAAGTCAAGGCATCAGAAACCGGGAAAGATATTTTTTTAAACTGAGTAGACAAAGTTTTTTGAGAAACTAACATCAAATTATATGAAGATTACTTGCAATCTGAGTTTAAAAAAGAAACGGTAAATTGACGAAATCAAATCAAAATCATGAAAATAAATGTAGTTTTAAACTTAATACATTTATGTAGATAGTCCGAGATTCCTCCACGCTTTTCTTTTTAATGACTAGGGCTCTCATACGTCAGATTCCAGTCCACTAAACTATGAGATTTTGGAATGAATTTGCAGATATTAATTGAGGGTTTCAAATTAATTTTCTGCTGCAAAAACGTTTTGCTTCGGTCACCTTTGAATAATAATTTTAAAAATATTGCTTGTCATTTCTGGTCAGGCAAGATAAAAATAGACATCATAAAGGTTTGTTAACTGTCAGTTTTTTATTAGAGGGCATTTCATCAAAATATAAACTGTTTCGAAGATATAGAATTAAACTAAATAAGAATTTCTTGGTTCATGATATATGTACATGTAAGAGTCGATTTCGAACAGAATATGCAAATTTCCACGTGTTTTTATAGAGTGAGCTCTGATAACCCAGCCAAATGTATTACCGGCCATTTTTTGTACTTTTTATAACTTAACTTTTCAACTTAATTACATCTATACATTATATAAAAGTATTAAAAGTTGAGAAAGATCACTCAGTGGCGGATTTACGGAGCACAGGGAGCACGTGTCCCCCTCTCCTAAGTTAAAGTCACCAAAAATGTTATATGTAAAAATCAATAAAAACACAAATCGACTTC
Organism: Mytilisepta virgata; assembly: GCA_028015205.1. Taxonomy (NCBI): domain Eukaryota; kingdom Metazoa; phylum Mollusca; class Bivalvia; order Mytilida; family Mytilidae; genus Mytilisepta; species Mytilisepta virgata. The sequence continues at coordinate 59,368,752 of CM051515.1, read as the reverse complement.
CTTGATTATGTTTGTTATTATCAAATCTTAAGAAAGTGATCATTACAAATGATCTCTTCTAGTACATGTAATTGATAATAAATGACAAACAGATGTGAAAACTAACACGCGTTTAACTTTTTACAGCGGGATAATACAGATAAGAAGAATGCGATGGAAAGGTATGAAAGTAAAATTATTTTTCCATCAACATGCATTGAAGATTTTCATTTAATTACTTCACAGACGATGGCTTAAACTTTGAAATCTGGTTTCATTTTTATTTAAATATTTAAATCAGTATATGTGAAGTTCATATAGGTACAATGTATAAATTAATCATACAAGTATAGCTAGGTTGTTTTTTTATTTTTATGTTAGTGCTAGTGCAAAGGGGCATTTAAATATTTTTAAAAAAAATGTTAACTTTCGTTCCTTTTTCATTTAATATTTCTTTATTTTTGTTTAATCTGTTCCGAATTATGAGACGCACAGACGGACGCACGGACGCAGATCATTACTAAATTCATCCGTCGCGTTGCAGCGAGGGACAATTATTATTCGAATGTGGGGTGGATGCCACCCCCTCCCCAAATTCTAGATTCGCCCTTGTCACATCAAAATGTGAGACTACAAAATAAGAAATGAATCTTACATTAAAAAGTGACTTTTTACGCATACAATGTCATTTTCCTTTACTATATATATATCAAAGCCAAAGTTTGATTCACTATGTTTGGCTTTCTTCAAAGAGTAATCAGAATTTCTTACTATGTAAGCATCGGCTTAAATTCTCCGGTAAGGAAAGTGTTGGGGGGAGGGAACTTGCAGCAGTTTTGATTGTAGAGAATACCACAATACAGATTCTTATTTCCATGATCTTTGTTGTCAAGAAGTTCATATTATGTCTATTCGTAAACTTTTCCTCATTCGTGGACGATCGAGGCATATTTTATTTTTTTTTTTTTATAATTTTTATAATTTTTTATTTTCTTTATTTAATTGTTGTTGTTTTTTGTTATTGTCTTTTGTGAACAGGTTTTTTTTTCGCGGCAATCAGCCAAGATACATCGTACATCAAGAAGAGGGCTTCTAGAAATACCTCGAAGCACATTAATTAGCGTTTCTACTTGACGATTGCGGGAAAAGAAAAGATAACTCTTATTGGTACCGGAAGTGTGATTTGGTTGTGTGGTGCACGATATCGAGAAAAAATTGTCAATGATGTTGGTAAATGACATTTTGCAATTAGGTAGAAATTAAGAGATTGGTAGGAATAAAAGCTTACATGCCTAAGATAAATTATTATGAAATCCATTTGTTAAAACAAGCAATCATATATTTATTTTGAGTAAATATTCAACATAGCAAAAATGAGACTTAACTCAATTATATATTTTTTTAATATATAGAGGCCCTATAGCTATCACTAGCATGGATGTCTAATGAGCCAATAAGATGGACAATTTAATGTGAAAAGTTCAAAAACCTCACTCCAGTGCTTTTAACTTGATATTTTGTTTCCTCAGCCGATGTTAAATTTAGCGTCAGAGTTGTGCCCCTTATCCTATACTCTATATCATATAAATACAAATGTAATGAATGGGAAAAATTGACATAGTTTGAAAACAATGCAGTGTCATAAAATTCCCATTGAAAAAAAAATAGTAAGTTAAAGTTTTCCCTCCTCATGGAAATAAAGCATGCCAAACAACAATATCAATAAACTAATTAAATTACATTAATTATTGAAATAATTTTTATGAAATATTATTATAATAGTGAAATGCATTTAACTGAAATATATCTCTTTTTTTAGTTACTGAATTAAAATTGCTGAACATTAATTTCTTCAGTAAGACTATTTTTCCTGATTTACAACTAGAGTAAGTATTTTTTATTATTAATAAAGTCCAATGTCATTGTCTTCTGTCATATTTTCTTAACATAAATATCATCCTTTGCACTTTAATGTTCCTTCTCTAATACCTATAACACTTCCATTGCATGTCACAAGCAAAACTTTGACTTCAGTTTATATGCATGTTCTCTTCTCTCTTACCCTTATACAACACACACTTTGATGTCTCAAGCAAAACATTGACCAGTTTACCGGTACATGCCTGGCATTTGTAAATTTTATTGGAAATGCAATGAACCAACTGCTAATTTATATCAATGTTTTGCCTCATAGTGTATGCACCTCTTGATCCTTAGTCACCCTCTGCTTTATGCTAGTTGGCTTTGTAACATGTAAGCATGGTGAACGATCTTAACACGTATTCGTGTGGATCATTAATCAGGCCCTGCAAGTGTTATGCAACCTGAGTGTTCCACTAGCGCTAAAAATTGTATTTTATATTTATGTATGTATATAAAATGCCCAGAGAGAGAGAGAGAGAGAGGAGATATATATATAAAGTGTGTGTAAAAACTTATAATTTTAATCATGTATTTAAATAAATACAACAGTAAAAATGTTAATCAATGATTGAATGACAGTTGTTTGCTTAACATCCAGTGAAATGTTTATCAAGGTTTGCACATGATGAAGTATAACTGTTTTACATCATTCAGTTTAAAAAAAATGTACCTATCTCTGACATATGTTGAACTACATTGAGTTTCATTTCATAACAACTCAGCAGTATTGCTAGAAACCACAATCTATAAAACCGAAATAAAAGAGATGTGAACTTATATAATTGAAAAAGATCAACTGGTTTCTATTAAAACCAAAGATTAACTTACAAGTAAGTAAAAAGAAACAAATTGAGATGAGTTTCATATATTTTTAGGAGTTTTTTACATTATCTGTAATTGAAGTGGGATTTTCATTTAACTGAAGATAAAAGGAATAGGTAAGCTTATCTTTAAATATTTTAGATTAAGAGACACCAGTGTGTTGTAAAAAAAAGAAATGCAACTTTTTTATCTCTAGAGCAGGAGGGAATTATTGCACAGATGAGGAGCTACAGTTCAATACATTAAATAATACTTGTCTAGTTCTGAATCAGAAACTAATTCATTAGATCAGTCAGCCAGTATAAATATTGAATCTTCTGATGAAGAAAATTTAAAGCAGAATCTGATAGACACAGGTCATATTCAATTAATATACAGGAAGGGACCTCTCTCTTGAGAGGAGCATACGACACCACCTGGAAATATGGAATTTTAAAAGATTTAAATGATATGGGGTTGAAAGGTAGATTACCCTCATTTATTGATAACTTTTTGTCAGACAGACAGTTTAAAGTCAAGGTTAATACTACTATGTCTGACCCTTTTGAACAAGAGATGGGTGTCCCTCAGGGGAGTATCCTCTCGGTTACTCTATTCAGTATTAAAATAAATAGTTTGGCTAAAACATTACAAACGAATGTTGAAGGCTCGCTTTATGTTGATGATTTTCTTATATGCTATAGAGGTAAAAATATGAACAACATAGAAAGACAACTACAATTATCTTTGAATAAAATTGAAAAATGGGCTATGGAAAATGGTTTTAAATTTTCCAACTCCAAAACAGTGTGTATGCATTTTTGTAATAAACGAAAACTACATTTAGACCCCGAACTTAAAATTTATAATTCTCCCATTAAGGTCGTCAAAGAAACCAAATTTCTTGGTATTCTATTTGACAACAAACTTACCTTTCTACCCCATATCAAAATGCTTAAAGCTAAATGCTTGAAGGCATTGGATATTTTAAAAGTTGTTTCCAGCACTGACTGGGGTGCTGACAAAAACAATTTGATAAATCTATATCGATCACTTGTACGATCTAAACTTGATTACGGTTCCATTATATATGGATCTGCTCGCAAATCCTATATAAAAATTTTAGATACTGTTCACAACCAAGGTCTACGTTTGGCCTTGGGGGCGTTCAGAACATCTCCTGTGGAGAGTTTATATGTAGAGGCGAACGAGCCGTCTCTTTATAACCGTAGGATAAAACTTGGTTTACAATACGTAACCAAGCTAAAAGCATATCCTTCAAATCCTGCCTACGACTGTGTTTTCAATCCTCTCTATGAGGATATATTTGAACAACATGAAAATAAAATTCCTCCATTCGGTATTCGGATGAAACCGCATATTTTGGGTTGTAACATCAACCTTGATGAAATAGCTCCTGTCGATATACCTCAATCGCCGCCTTGGCTTGTGCCCAAACCCAAATTTATTTTCGACATCAGAAAACATAAAAAGTCGGAAACTAATCCCATTGAAATTCAGCAACAGTTTGCTGAAATTAAATCACATTTTCAAGGGTTTGATACAGTTTATACTGATGGATCGAAAGACGGAGATAAAGTAGCTGCTGCTGCTGTCTATGGAGAACGAGCAGCAACCCTCCGTCTTCCATCTTCCAGTTCTATATTTTCAGCTGAAGCAAGAGCTATTATTCTTGCCTTGAAATTCATTAGATCTTCTGATAAACAAAACTTTCTAATTTGTTCAGATTCGCTTTCATGTTTATTGGCTATAGAAAGTCAAACGTATAAAAACCCTTTAATTTCCCATATTATTGAATTCTATAAAAGGCTTGTCCATATGGGTAAACAAATAATCTTTTTCTGGATACCAAGTCATATTGGTATAAGAGGAAACACAGTTGTAGATAGGATAGCGAAGGATGCTTTAGACGACCCCATTACAAATGTGTCAGTGCCATATACTGATTTTAAACCTTTGATTTTTAAGTATATTTTACGTCTGTGGCAGTCCCAGTGGGATCTGCTCACAGATAATAAATTACATTCTATTGAGCCAATTGTTGGCAAGAATGTTTGTTTCTCTGGCAAAAGCCGAAGAGATCAAGTTGTTTTAACTAGATGTCGCATTGGCCACACAAGGACGACTCACTCTTTTATTTTAGAGAGTGAGCCGCCCCCTGAGTGTATACCTTGCCAATGTCGACACAGTATTAGACATCTTTTAATTGACTGTTTAGATAAATCCGACATTATTTGTCGGTACTACACAGTCAACAATATGAAAGATTTATTTACAAAGGTTGCTGGCAGCCGTATTGTACAATATTTGAAGGACGTAGGACTATACTCGAGAATATAGTCTGTCTGACTGTATTCCTGGTTATAGTCCTTATCCAGAATTTTAAACTGTTATATGTATTGACTGATGTTATTTTATTGATTATATTTTCTTGTAGCGTTTCTGTGATATTTTTCAAGTCTGTGATGTTATAAAATGTTTCGAAATGTTTTGTCTAATATTTGTTTTATTGTTTATATTGTCATTAATTTTTTATTTGTAAATAGTCAATTGGTTTTAATTGTGTTCAATTTTAACTAGCTCTGTTTAGATTAGTTCTCGCCGTGATATTGGCTGAAATATCGCCAGCTCGGCGTAAAACAATATTCAATCAATCAATCAATCTTGAGAGGAACTTTTAATTTTTGAATTATTGAAAACTGTATGTTGTCTTTTGGTTATCTATGAGTATGTCATTGGTTTGTTGTCTCATTGATGTATATACCACATCTCCTTTTATTCATATATGCAATTTATAATTATAAAGTAATGAAAAAGGATCATTAACCCCAGAAATACTCATAGAAATAGAAATTCTTCATTAACTAATCATGGACCCTTGAGGGTATGAGTTTGAAGCAATGATTACAATGTTTTTTTTTAAACAATAAAATTATAAATAATATACAGCATAAAAGAATAAGGAACAGTTAGAGAATGTACTTGAGAGAGAAAATGTTAATAGGGGAGATAATCTTTTAATATTATAAGGATTACTTCCCTTTGTTTATATGCCAACATTTCAAAATCTTATTCAGATTTGAAAAAAAAAGACAACTTATACAATATAATACTAATTCCCTCCCATGAATATGCAGCAACCAACTAAAAATATTCATGCATACCAAATGTAAAAATGCCTAAATTAGAAAAAAACTAAACTTAAATACTTAAATTTCAGAAAAATGGCTAGATGTGCATTTTGCTTGATTGTTTATTTCTTTAAAACAGTGAATTATGGTAAATATCTGAAATATTTTTTCGTTTATGAACTGTCATGGCAAATATAACAAATAAAATAGTGAAGGAAATATACGATAGATTACATGGAAATATCAAAAAGCTACACGTAGCACTATGTGATCTCGCTGGTGTACATATTGAAAACGCAAATCAAAGCCAGAAGAGTAGTGCATTTCATGAAAAATTTGGGATATCATGGAGGTGAGCGGTTCATAAGCTATAGCTTAAGACCTTTTAAATTACCGAATCTTGTACTATCAAAGGTATCCAATACTACTGGAGATATTAAATATAATAGGCAGGAAAGAATCATTTTATATTTAGAAAGGCAGATTCAGCATTGGCGAAATAAATGGAGAAATCTAAATTTATCCAGAATAAACCAAAAAATGAAGCGCAAATCATGTACAATTATGAGATTACAACAACAAGTTAAGACACTGAAAATTCAGTTATCTCACGAATCTAAAGGTAAAATTGAACATTCTGTAGATTGCGTTGAAAGAGGAGTGCAGTGTAATACTTTAAAAGGTTTGATAAATGACCTTTACAGTGAAATTGATATTTTACATTCTGAATTAAATTTAGATGAAAATAATAATAACAGTGTAGAAACTATCACTGACAAACACCTAAGTGTAAGATTGAGTGAAAAAGGCAAGCCCTATGATGAAAACATCCGAAAAGTGTACTATGAATTTCTTAGTAGAAACATAGGGTTACAACATATTCACCCCATTATTCGTACTGTTCTGTCACTCGTTAATTATGAAGTCAGTGAACTTCCCAGTGTTAGCACAGCATCAAAAATGATTCATGAATTAGGTAGTGTGTCAAGGCATCATATAGAGGATGAGTTTAAAAATGACGAAAATTTAACTATGCATAGAGATGCAACTACTAAAAAAGAGAGACATATTTATGGTGTTGGATATACAACTGAGTCAGGTAAAAGTTTAACTGCAGGTGTTAGGGAGGTTTCAGATGGTAAAGCTGAAACGTACGTTCAAAATACAAAAGAAATTTTGAATGATATTTCTGAGACTACAAAATTTTTAGAAAAAAACATCAAACTTTATGACTGATAGAAGTGCCACTGAAATTAAAACAAACAGATTATTGAATGCTGAAAAAAGTGCTACTGGTACATGCACTGATAACAATATTAATGAATTTAGATGTGCTGTTCATCCAGTCTTGCAGTTTGCAGACATTTGTCAAAAAGAAATAATGAAATTTGAGACTAACATTGGTTTTTTTGCCGCTTCCGATTCTCAAAGTTTTTCAGATTCAAAAACTTTGACACTGCTTAGGTTTGTTTCCAAACTTTTTTACAAAGATGGGTCAGGGGATCCCTTATATGCTTCAATTTACATGAAGGATAAAGGGATAAAATCAATTCCTGTAATGAATTTTCGAGGAAACAGATTTAATGTTTTGTTTTTTAATGCAGCAGGGACATTTTATTTGGCTTCTCACTTGGTACAATACTTTGAAAATTCTAAAACAGCACTAAATTTTACACACCGTTATATATTGAAAGCACTTAAAGATGACAGAATACTGGCAATATGCAGAGCTTTAGGAATCATATCAAAAATTATTACGGAACCATATTTAAACAGAGCATCAGATGAAAGTTCTACTGCCCTATCTATGGGAAATGTGTATAATCGCCTTGTTGATGTGCTTGAATTTTGTGAAGAAAATCCATCTTTAATGTTAAAAAATGATATATCACTGTTTTTCGGACCATTCACACAGCTAAGTGATGTATCTACATCTCTTTTCAAAGTATCACTTTTAGACAGTCAGACTGAGACTATACTCAAGAAATTAGTTGTTGTATTGCGCTGCAAATGTGAACATTTATTTAAAGATTTTTTGAAAGATGGCAAGTATTATGAACCTAATAATAACATTATTGAAAAATCTGCATCCTGTCCGCCAAATAATATTTCTTTGGAAAGACTTATGGCAAAAGTAGATTCTAAATTTAAAAGTGCACCTAATTGCAATATTACTACTATAGAAAATACAATTATGTATAGTGGTAATAAAACCGGTGAATGGTTGGATAAAAAATCTTCTGATGATAAAAAAATTATTATTTCTGAGGCAAGAAAATCTAATAGGAGTAACATTAAAATTATGAAAGAGAGAAAGAGTAATCTTTTTAAAAATCATGTAGCTATAATTAGACAAAGGGAGGAACAACAGAAAAAGAAATTAGAAAAAAGAAGTAAACACAAGCAAGATATTTTAGATCAAATGAGAAAGATAGGAATTTGGGAAGATAGAAGTAAAATAAATACAGAACTTGAGAAATGTCGAACCAAAACTCAAAAAATTAAATCTTTGAAACAGCAGTTTAACATGATGAAAGAGGTGGTTACAGTAAATAGTGAGCAGAAACATTTATTTTTATACAGTTGCAAAGGAAAACCATACAGTGAACTTAAATTAGTAGAAAATCTTCTTCAACTTTTGGATATCAAAAAACAGCAAAATCCTCAAAATTCATCTGAAAGTTACTTTTATTTGGCAAAATTATCTAAAGAACCAGAATTACTTATTGGGTACCAAATTTTACATATATGGCATGATGATGAAAAACAGACAGACTGCAACTGGCTAGGGAAAATCCTTGGATATGACAGCGGAACTTTTAAGGTTATTGACAGTTCATAATCTGAAACTAACATTTTTATAAAATGGTGGATCACAAATCCTTTTCAACATAGCACATTACCAGTCCAAAATTAAAAGATGAATAAAACTTTCCATCATTTAACTACTCAATTTATTAAAATATTTTTGCTATCATTGAACGCTGTAGTATATAACAATAGAATTGTCAGATTTATTGACTGTAGATTCTAGTTGTTGTATAAGCCATGATTTCAGTGAAGTAAAGAAGTTTAATATCATTTTAGTACACAACCACCATGCATGCCTTTTTCTGTTGCTTCTTATCTGCATTCTTCTCACTATGGTGAAGGTTTTGATTCACAGAATGACAAAGATGCATCCATTTTTCTAATTAATTTTTATGTGTGTCTTAAGCTAAAGTATACAATGCATTAAAGTTGTTACTTTTATATCATATTGGAGGAAACTATCATATTTTGACAGAATTACAGTTCTAAATATAATTCAGTATAGATTCTATAAGATAAATACACAATGGGCATCAACTTGAACATTTTTAATCTAGAAAGATTTGTTTCAGTCATAATTTTGATAAAGATTTTATTTCTACTGTACTGAATATTCATGAATTTATAGATATATCTTAATATGTTACAGATTGAATATTGGCAGAAAGACATAACCACTAAAGAGTGCTATGATATGCAGGTAGAAGAAATCCTGACAGATTATAAGGATGGTAGTCTTCAGTTCAAAGGTTCATATTTTACTTGATAATTTTTTTTCAAAATCAAGATAATCCAGAAAAAGCAATAATTTAATCATATTCATAATACAGAATTTAAAAAAGTATGATATTAACTGTGATGAGAAAATTAAGAAACTATGTGTATCTTTTTATATTGCATCAACCTTCAAATTATGTATGCAACATCTGTGAATACCTCTTTGTACTTTTTCAAAATAGCATGTCTCTTCACACTTTCAGATAAGAATGAGTAAGAAAACAGTGCACCACACAGTTAATTTAATAAAGAATAGACTATAGCTAGTAAGTTCTATCATTGTTATCTCCCTTACATAATTTTTATTGAATTTAATGAATTGAATTACTTCCCTTTTGTCACTTTGAAAATATGACAGAAGTGAACAAGCACACCTAAAAATACCAGTTATACCCACAACCAATTAAATTTGGCATTACACTATTTATATTTAGGCACAAACAAATTCATTTTCTCTAAAATCATTGGTCAGACTTACAGTTTATAAAAATAGGTAAAGTGACTATATTATACATTGTACGGCAGTAGCAGTTTGAACAAGCGATTGAATTTTAATTTGACTGGATGAATTGAAAATTGAAATACATAATGACATTTCTGAAGTAATCCTGAGAAATTTGGATTTAAAAAGAAGTTTCTGACATGTTCATCACACCATGAAAAAAAACAATGGATTTATTTGAATTACGGGAAAAGATTAATCAGTTTTAAAATATACATCTAGAAAACTTCCGTATTGCATGTCAACATTTGCTTTCATTTAAAGATTTTATTCACGGATGCAGTAATGCAGTAAGTTAACGTCTCGCATAATTTATCGAGTACGTAACTGGCCCCGGGTTGAAAGGGGGTGTCTACTCTCTATTATTACTTGGTAGTATGAGTATGGCAAAATATAAGTAAAGGGTGTGGTTTTGCTAAGAAATCACTTAGTTAAGTAAACTCCGCCAACATTACCTGAGTGGTATGCATAAAACGAGTCAAGTTAAGAATTTGCTTAGCAAAATCTTACTTTATTGAAACCCTGCCCGCTCCATTTAAGTCATGCATATAAAAAAACTTAAGTTAAAAAATGCTTAAGATTTGACTTAACTCTAAAATAAAGTGGGGTAACTCTAAAATAAATAGTGGGTGACTTCAATTAAATAATAAAACTTCATTCATACAAAAGGGGCATGCATTTTGAACAAAATATCCAATTACCCCCTTTTATATTCTCTTTGAATATTTGATTTATATTAAAACTTTGTATCTTGGCTTATTCATACTTTAGGTTTAGGCGTATAGGTAGTGTTTAAAAGTTATAAAATAAGATAACTTTGTAACAATAGGCTATCGTAAATTTGATCTCCTTAGTATATATAGATTTACCCAATATTTACTACGACACTCATGAAATCAATGCATTTAATGAATGGTAATTGTTACTCGTCAGTGTCTACCTTTATTGTTACCGTATAGTCACTTTACCTATTTTTATAAACTGTAAGTCTGACCAATGATTTTAGAGAAAATGAATTTGTTTGTGCCTAAATATAAATAGTGCAATGCCAAATTTAATTGGTTGTGGGTATAACTGGTATTTTTAGATGTGCTTGTTCACTTCTGTCATATTTTCAAAGTGACAAAAGGGAAGTAATTCAATTCATTAAATTCAATAAAAATTATGTAAGGGAGATAACAATGATAGAACTTACTAGCTATAGTCTATTCTTTATTAAATTAACTGTGTGGTGCACTGTTTTCTTACTCATTCTTATCTGAAAGTGTGAAGAGACATGCTATTTTGAAAAAGTACAAAGAGGTATTCACAGATGTTGCATACATAATTTGAAGGTTGATGCAATATAAAAAGATACACATAGTTTCTTAATTTTCTCATCACAGTTAATATCATACTTTTTTAAATTCTGTATTATGAATATGATTAAATTATTGCTTTTTCTGGATTATCTTGATTTTGAAAAAAAATTATCAAGTAAAATATGAACCTTTGAACTGAAGACTACCATCCTTATAATCTGTCAGGATTTCTTCTACCTGCATATCATAGCACTCTTTAGTGGTTATGTCTTTCTGCCAATATTCAATCTGTAACATATTAAGATATATCTATAAATTCATGAATATTCAGTACAGTAGAAATAAAATCTTTATCAAAATTATGACTGAAACAAATCTTTCTAGATTAAAAATGTTCAAGTTGATGCCCATTGTGTATTTATCTTATAGAATCTATACTGAATTATATTTAGAACTGTAATTCTGTCAAAATATGATAGTTTCCTCCAATATGATATAAAAGTAACAACTTTAATGCATTGTATACTTTAGCTTAAGACACACATAAAAATTAATTAGAAAAATGGATGCATCTTTGTCATTCTGTGAATCAAAACCTTCACCATAGTGAGAAGAATGCAGATAAGAAGCAACAGAAAAAGGCATGCATGGTGGTTGTGTACTAAAATGATATTAAACTTCTTTACTTCACTGAAATCATGGCTTATACAACAACTAGAATCTACAGTCAATAAATCTGACAATTCTATTGTTATATACTACAGCGTTCAATGATAGCAAAAATATTTTAATAAATTGAGTAGTTAAATGATGGAAAGTTTTATTCATCTTTTAATTTTGGACTGGTAATGTGCTATGTTGAAAAGGATTTGTGATCCACCATTTTATAAAAATGTTAGTTTCAGATTATGAACTGTCAATAACCTTAAAAGTTCCGCTGTCATATCCAAGGATTTTCCCTAGCCAGTTGCAGTCTGTCTGTTTTTCATCATCATGCCATATATGTAAAATTTGGTACCCAATAAGTAATTCTGGTTCTTTAGATAATTTTGCCAAATAAAAGTAACTTTCAGATGAATTTTGAGGATTTTGCTGTTTTTTGATATCCAAAAGTTGAAGAAGATTTTCTACTAATTTAAGTTCACTGTATGGTTTTCCTTTGCAACTGTATAAAAATAAATGTTTCTGCTCACTATTTACTGTAACCACCTCTTTCATCATGTTAAACTGCTGTTTCAAAGATTTAATTTTTTGAGTTTTGGTTCGACATTTCTTAAGTTCTGTATTTATTTTACTTCTATCTTCCCAAATTCCTATCTTTCTCATTTGATCTAAAATATCTTGCTTGTGTTTACTTCTTTTTTCTAATTTCTTTTTCTGTTGTTCCTCCCTTTGTCTAATTATAGCTACATGATTTTTAAAAAGATTACTCTTTCTCTCTTTCATAATTTTAATGTTACTCCTATTAGATTTTCTTGCCTCAGAAATAATAATTTTTTTATCATCAGAAGATTTTTTATCCAACCATTCACCGGTTTTATTACCACTATACATAATTGTATTTTCTATAGTAGTAATATTGCAATTAGGTGCACTTTTAAATTTAGAATCTACTTTTGCCATAAGTCTTTCCAAAGAAATATTATTTGGCGGACAGGATGCAGATTTTTCAATAATGTTATTATTAGGTTCATAATACTTGCCATCTTTCAAAAAATCTTTAAATAAATGTTCACATTTGCAGCGCAATACAACAACTAATTTCTTGAGTATAGTCTCAGTCTGACTGTCTAAAAGTGATACTTTGAAAAGAGATGTAGATACATCACTTAGCTGTGTGAATGGTCCGAAAAACAGTGATATATCATTTTTTAACATTAAAGATGGATTTTCTTCACAAAATTCAAGCACATCAACAAGGCGATTATACACATTTCCCATAGATAGGGCAGTAGAACTTTCATCTGATGCTCTGTTTAAATATGGTTCCGTAATAATTTTTGATATGATTCCTAAAGCTCTGCATATTGCCAATATTCTGTCATCTTTAAGTGCTTTCAATATATAACGGTGTGTAAAATTTAGTGCTGTTTTAGAATTTTCAAAGTACTGTACCAAGTGAGAAGCCAAATAAAATGTCCCTGCTGCATTAAAAAACAAAACATTAAATCTGTTTCCTCGAAAATTCATTACAGGAATTGATTTTATCCCTTTATCCTTCATGTAAATTGAAGCATATAAGGGATCCCCTGACCCATCTTTGTAAAAAAGTTTGGAAACAAACCTAAGCAGTGTCAAAGTTTTTGAATCTGAAAAACTTTGAGAATCGGAAGCGGCAAAAAAACCAATGTTAGTCTCAAATTTCATTATTTCTTTTTGACAAATGTCTGCAAACTGCAAGACTGGATGAACAGCACATCTAAATTCATTAATATTGTTATCAGTGCATGTACCAGTAGCACTTTTTTCAGCATTCAATAATCTGTTTGTTTTAATTTCAGTGGCACTTCTATCAGTCATAAAGTTTGATGTTTTTTCTAAAAATTTTGTAGTCTCAGAAATATCATTCAAAATTTCTTTTGTATTTTGAACGTACGTTTCAGCTTTACCATCTGAAACCTCCCTAACACCTGCAGTTAAACTTTTACCTGACTCAGTTGAATATCCAACACTATAAATATGTCTCCCTTTTTTAGTAGTTGCATCTCTATGCATAGTTAAATTTTCGTCATTTTTAAACTCATCCTCTATATGATGCCTTGACACACTACCTAATTCATGAATCATTTTTGATGCTGTGCTAACACTGGGAAGTTCACTGACTTCATAATTAACGAGTGACAGAACAGTACGAATAATGTACAAAAACCTTGATTGTCGCCCCTAGTGCTAAGGTGGTAGTGGTAAGACGCTCCGGTAAAATTTCGATATTTCGCAAAAACGTATACAATATGATGTCAAATGAATGGATAGATGATGAATATATGAATGAGTATGAACAACATTTTGATCATGATGACTTTAATGACGAAAACAGCGAACAAACTAGTGTTTTAGGAGACAAAGACACCGACGCTGTAATGGCCGCCTCCTATGCGTCAGTGGCAAATCAAAATATATCGTCCAAATTTACATCTGATACGACAGATTCAAGTCAAATGCACTATAATCAGAATGAATATGAACAAAATAAACAAATGAACACTGTAAAACCCATTTTCATAAAAGAGTCTGATGTGTTTGGTTTTACAAATCCACCAAAACAATTCTGGTTGACTCACGTAGAACTATACAAGTCAATTGGTAAAACTATCAAACCTCAGTGCATTAAAGGGATACAAAGACTAAGCAAAATGTGGAGAATATATCTGGATAACTTAGATGATAGACAGAAACTTCTCACACAAGGTGTTACACTTAGAAACAAAAGAATTACCACTAGCCTATAACCCTAGAAATTCAGACTTTGATATCATAACTAGAGTCAGAATACAAAATATACCACTGTCTGCAGACGACGGTATAATTGAAAGAGCCATAACACTTGAGGACAAGAAGGTTATCAGTGTCAGCAGAGAAAAACTTAGAGTAGATAGTAAGCTCACTAACTGTGAGACTGGGGACAGAATTGTGATTTGCGTTAAATTTGATAAGCCCTTGCCCAGGAAGATGAAAATAGGAAAATATTTAGCCAGGGTAGTGCATTTTGGTCAGCCAAAACCTACAGACATTTTCCTTTGTTCAAAATGTCTTCAGCATGGCCATACAATGAGAAATTGTCAAAATGATTGGGCATGCAGAAATTGTAAGAAATCTGGTCATCAGGAATTGGACTGCCCAGACTTCTACAATAAGGAACCAATATCTGATACACAGGAAACACCATTAAATGATACCCAAGATACAACAAGTGATGACACACAACAATCAATGCCCCCAGAACAATATTCAGACAATATTACTGAAAATGAACAACAAACTCAGTCACAATCAATACTAACAACAATCAGAGAAGAGACAGAGGAGGAATCTGAGAGCAAAAAGAAAAATGGTAGAAAGAATAAAAACAAAGATAAACAAGATTCAGGAGTGAAAGACAAAAAGCAAAACAAACAACAAGATTCAGGAGTGAAAGACATAACACAAAACAAAAAAGACAGTTCTGGACCTAAACAAGCTGACATGACTAAGTATATAACACCAAATAAAAAACCTGGTGGTAAGAACCAGAGAACACCACCATCACCTCTCCAGAGAGGAGTGTATAAACAATCAAAAACATAATAAAATTAAATTCAAATGCTATCTCTGTAGCATAGTATTTCAATAATTTTCAATGTTACAAACAGTTTGTATGAATATATTTCATTGGTTATATATAGTAGGAGTAACAGTGGATTTTGTAGTGAGAGGAACTGACATTGATATACCACTGTTACAACCTGTCTACAATTTATGTGCATTTTATATTCAAGATATAAAATATATTGTGTTTAAAAATATGATTGATATAATATCAAGAAAAAGTATTACAAATATACAAAACATATTTACTTTATGTTTAAAGAAGTTAGAAACAATAATTATACCATATGTTTATGTTGTAGAGAAAAACGGCTATTGACAAACAAAATAGGTTTTTACCGTTCTATTTTTAGACAAACGGAAATTTTAACTCAAAATAGAAACGAATATATGTTTCACGAAAATTATATACTTATCATTATCATCAATATGATTGATATAATAATAAAAACTAATGCTTATATACAAAAGCTTCTCATATCAATGTTCAGAAATATTAGAAATAGTTATTATCGGAAAACACAATTGCTGACAGACAAATCGGGTTTACACCTATCTATTTTTAGACAATTATGTGTCAAAATTACAAAGTCATCTCAAGAAATATACATATTCCGTGACATATTCTCGCCTTACAAAGTACATAAATTTAATATTGCAATTTATGGACTGAGTGGTAAAAACAGGAAAGATACTCATATGTTTGTAAACAATATGGGATTTTACCAAGCTATTCATAGGTCGGCATGCAAATTTAATTTATTAACAAAAATACTTACCTGTATTACAGTACAAGCAGACGAACAATCTCCTTTAAAGAATTCACTGCCTTATAATCAAAATCGTGGTCGTGTCAACAATTTACTTCTCAATATTAATGAAAGTCTTTTTAAAGCAGACACAACAATTACACTCAGTCGAGAGAATCCTAAGTTTCGCGTCTCATGTCAAGGTCACATTTTAAAGTCGATGGTCAAAGTGGGTCAAATAGCCCACGGTGGTATTGTGGATGTAGTAGAAATTGTATTTATGTTTTAAGGACGTTTGTTTTTATGTCTTTATTTGCTTAAATTATGTAAATAGATTTTTGATTGTTGTATATTGTACTATTTTAATTTACTTATTATTCTTATGCTATCTAATATACACATATGTACAATTAATGTGCAAGGTTTAAGAGATAAGCAAAAAAGACAAAGGTTTTATGAATGGTTTAATAATAAAAAATGTGACATAACTTTTATTCAAGAAAGCCACTTTGATAAGCAAATAGAAAATGAATTAAAACAAGAAACCAAAAATAAATGTTTTTTCAGTAATTATACATCAGCAAGTAGGGGGGTCTGTATGATAATAAATAGTAAAGTGGAATGTGATATAATTGATGAATATAAAGATAACGAAGGTAGAATAATTTTACTAAATATTGAAATACATAGCGGTATATATTCTTTTGTAAATGTTTATGCGCCAAATAATGAAACAAACAGAAAGAAATTTTTCAAAATTTTGAATGACTTTGTAAATAAACACGCAATAGGTACATTAATTATAGGAGGAGATATCAATGATACATTAGAGGAAAAAGATAGAAAGAATGTAACAGGTAAGCAAAAATTAAAAAAACCGGTTATTTCTTTAAAATCCTTTGTTAAATCAAATAATCTTGTTGATATTTGGCGACATCGAAATAAAAATCTGTTACAATTTACATGGAGAAGATTAAATGCCTCGCAAGCTAGTAGAATAGACTTGTTTCTTGTAAATAAAAATTTAGTACCAAATGTAAAATCTTGTGACATAAGACCTGTTTTAATCAAATCAACAGATCATCAAGCTGTTTCATTAAAATTAGAAAGTGCAAAAGCAAATAAAAAGAGTCCGGGTTACTGGAAACTTAATAATTCAACTCTAGAAGATGAATATTATCGTAATATAATAATAGAGTTAATAAACAAATATAAATTATTTATAGAACAAAATTCAAAAGACTCGTCTTTCTGGTGGGAGAAGCTTAAACTGGAAATTAGGGACATATCTTTAGCATACTGTAAAAATAAATCAAAACAAAGGAAAAAAGAAATAATTAATCTAGAAAACGAATTAAAACATGTTTTAGTTAAGTATGATGAGAGAAATGACATTACACTTTTAACAAAAATAACACAATTGGAAAAAAATATAGAAAATCATTATATATTTAAAATAAAAGGGGCTCAAATACGTTCGCGTCAGGAATGGGTAGAGAAGGGAGAAAAAAATAGTGCATACTTTTTTGGATTGGAAAAAAGTAATCAAACAAAGAAAACTATAATAAAATTGAAGGACCAAGGGGGGCAAATTGTAACGGACGAAAATAAAATATTAGAAATAGAGAGAACTTTTTATCAAAATCTATATTCAATAAACGAAAACAATATTAATGATCCAAGCGAATACATAAAAACAACGGAATTAAGATATAAGTTATCAGAAAGTGAAAGTAAATTATGTGATGGATATATCACGTTAGATGAACTTACAAAAGCAGTTAATAGTTTAAAAGTCAATAAAAGCCCGGGATTGGATGGTTTAAGTACAAATTTTTATAAAACGTTTTGGACATTTTTAGGCCCATTACTAGTGAAAGTATTTAACAGTAGTTACGATAAAAAATGTCTTCCCTTTACACAAAGACAAAGTGTTCTTAGTCTTATATATAAAAAAAATGATCCATTAGATTTAGCAAACTATAGACCGATTTCTTTAATCAATACCGATTATAAACTTCTTTCTTATGCGCTTGCGACGAGAATTAAAAATGTAATACACAAAATAGTAAATTCTGACCAAACAGGATACATCAAAAATAGATATGTCGGTTTCAATCTACGACAAATACAAGATGTTATAGACTATGCAGATAAATTTAATGTTGAAGGAGCAATTTTGTTTTTAGATTTCACTAAAGCATTTGATAGTTTAAACTGGAAATTTATGTATGAAACTTTAGAACATTTTGGCTTCAACAACAACTTTATTGATTGGATTAGAACTTTGTATACTGATATTTCTACTTCAATCTCCAACCATGGTTGGATTTCGGCCCCAGTTAAACCTGAACGCGGAATAAAACAAGGATGTCCTTGCTCATCGCTAATTTTTGTTATGTGTGTAGAAATTATGGCAAGTAGACTTAGAAATACAAAAGACATAAAGGGTATTGAAATAAAATTAAACGGGAAAACAAATAACATAAAAATATCTCAACTAGCTGACGATACAACATTATTTTTAAAATCTAAAACTGAAATTAACATAGCTTTAAATATCATTGAAACTTTCGGTACATATTCAGGTTTAAAATTAAACAGATCAAAAACTGAAGGAATTTGGATAGGAAAACTAAAACACTGTAAGGATAAGATAGGAGATATAAAATTTTCAGACAAACCCATTAAAGTTTTGGGTATATTTTTTGGCATTAATGGAACAGAATGCGAAAAATTGAATTGGGAAGCCAAAATACAAAAAGCAAACAATCTTTTAAAATCTTGGGAAAAAAGAAATTTAAGTATGATAGGTAAGATTTTAATTGTTAAAACATTAATCATTCCGCAATTTACTTATTTAGCGAGTGTATCTATCATAAATAAAACTAAAATAAAAGAAATTGAAACAGAAATCTTCAAATTTATATGGGGAGGTAATAAAGAAAAAGTGAAAAGACACACAATTATTCAAGATTATAAAGATGGGGGGTTAAATATGATAGATGTTGACAGCTATTTCAAAACATTAAGGGTCAAGTGGGTCAAAAGACTTATAAAATCAACCACCGAAAATTGGTCAGCAATACCAACATTTTATTTTAATAAATTAGGGGAAGGATACTTAATATTTAAAATGAACATACATGTTAAAGATTTAAAAAACATTAGTCAAATAAAAGAAATACCAGAATTTTATCAAGAAATTATAAAAAGCTGGTTTGAAACGATAGATACATATCAAACAAAAACACATTTTAGGGATATAAGAAAAGAAATTATTTGGGGAAATAAAAATATCAAATTCAAAGACAAACCTTTATTTATATCAAGTTGGATTAATAGTAACATAATTTATGTTAATGACATCATTAATGAAAACGGGGAAATTTCACAAAATGTAATACTTAATAAACTCAAAATAAAACGAAATTGGATCTCGGAACTTAGTAGTATAAGAAAAGCGATTCCGAAAAGTTGGATGAAATGTCTGCAGTCAGAAGAATCTAAAAATACTAAATTGAATATAGAATTAAATAAACATAAAGTCAAGATACAAAATAAACTAAAAGAAATAACTGAGATAGACAATACAGACGTTTACAAAAAACACAAAAAAATTAAATTTTTACCTAACATAGGATTAAATATTTGGCGTACAAAATTAAACATTGACAGTGTCAATTGGGGGAATACCTTTGATTTCATTTTTAACAAAATTCAATCGAATAAACTAAAAATATTTAAATGGAAATTATTATCTTATATTCTTGCAAACCAAGAAAACCTATATAAATGGAAAATCAGTGTAAATTCTTTTTGTAAACTTTGTCACAAAGTAGACAATTATCAACACTTCTTTTTAGATTGCACTTTCTTAACCGAATTTTGGACTAAAGTTATGGATAAATTAAAACTTATTCATTTTGGGCAAAACATAACACTAAAAGATTTAGTGATAGGGTATAAAATTAGTGACCATACATATTGGGATTTTAATATGATTCTAACAATTATAGCTTTCTCAATTTATAAATCCTTTTATATTTCGGAACAGCGAAGTAAAACAGTAAATGTCTACAATGTCTTTAAAAAGGAATTTAAGGATTACATATACTTTTACGATATCAGCCTTGGTAAAAAAAGTTTAATTCTTAAATTCAAAAATTCAATTTAGTAAAAAGGTTATCACAAATTTGAAGCTTTATCTATATACTACAAACATTCTCACATATTTATAATCTATATACTTTAAATGTCGCCAAATCTGCAATTATATAAATGTAAAAATGTACTGTAAAACTAACAATTTATTACATTTATTGTTATCTGTATGAAACCCTGAACATACAGATATTAATACAGCAGGGTACTTTGTTGGTAAAAGCTGTAACCAGCAAAGTCATTGTTAACAGCTTTAGTGCAATAAATTTGTTTTGAATTGAAAAAAAAAACAAAAAAAAAACGAATAATGGGGTGAATATGTTGTAACCCTATGTTTCTACTAAGAAATCCATAGTACACTTTTCGGATGTTTTCATCATAGGGCTTGCCTTTTTCACTCAATCTTACACTTAGGTGTTTGTCAGTGATAGTTTCTACACTGTTATTATTATTTTCATCTAAATTTAATTCAGAATGTAAAATATCAATTTCACTGTAAAGGTCATTTATCAAACCTTTTAAAGTATTACACTGCACTCCTCTTTCAACGCAATCTACAGAATGTTCAATTTTACCTTTAGATTCGTGAGATAACTGAATTTTCAGTGTCTTAACTTGTTGTTGTAATCTCATAATTGCACATGATTTGCGCTTCATTTTTTGGTTTATTCTGGATAAATTTAGATTTCTCCATTTATTTCGCCAATGCTGAATCTGCCTTTCTAAATATAAAATGATTCTTTCCTGCCTATTATATTTAATATCTCCAGTAGTATTGGATACCTTTGATAGTACAAGATTCGGTAATTTAAAAGGTCTTAAGCTATAGCTTATGAACCGCTCACCTCCATGATATCCCAAATTTTTCATGAAATGCACTACTCTTCTGGCTTTGATTTGCAAACTATATGCATTTACGTTTTCAATATGTACACCAGCGAGATCACATAGTGCTACGTGTAGCTTTTTGATATTTCCATGTAATCTATCGTATATTTCCTTCACTATTTTATTTGTTATATTTGCCATGACAGTTCATAAACGAAAAAATATTTCAGATATTTACCATAATTCACTGTTTTAAAGAAATAAACAATCAAGCATAAGCAAGCAATATCAAGTAAGCACAACAAAATATAACTGCAAAATAATAGTAAAGGGTAATACAAGCAGCACACAAAAATATATACTCATTTAATGATAAAAAGGCAAAAGTAAAAAAATGTAATGAAAAATGATCTACATACCAAATTCTAAGAGCTCATTGTGTTTTCATAACGACACATCCGCTATAATTTTGGAAACCAGTGTTTTGCATCAACCTAAAAGATACAGTACTGATAAGTGCTACTAATAAAATCACATAAATGACTAGTGAAAAACAAAAATGTAAAGCAATAAAATTATGAAGAATCAGGTGTATGACAAAATGTTAATCATCAAAGAATTAGTTTGAAAACATGCTTGTGACACAACTGGTGCTATGAAAACTCACCTATCCAAACCATTATCACCATGATCAGACTTTTTTTAAGTAAAATTAGTGCTTGGATAGAGGAAATCTACCAATTTTCTTACCTTATTTTCTGTTATTGATACATAGATGGCACTTTGGACATACTAATTCTAAGACTCATTTTGATTTCATAGTTTAATATATTGTACAAAATTAGTATACAAAATAGACAAGTCAAAATGTTTGGGCAATCAACTAGTTTCTGTAAGATTTAAAACATTTAATTATGCTTAATGCTTAGTGAGCCATCACTGTCAGTATCATCAGGAGGATAATATGGTCCCCGGCGCTGTGGGTTAATCAAACTAACTGAAAGTGTTGAAGAATCAGATTCCGTTGTGTCAACAATTTGAATATGACCTGTGTCTATCAAATTCTGTCTGATATCTTCTTCATCAGTAGATTCAATATCTACACTTGAGGACTGAGTCAACAAATCAGTTTCTGATTCAGAACTTAGGAAGTATGACTCAAATGTATTTGATTCTAGTTCCTGATCTTGCCCGTCATCTGCATGTTCAATTGTATCCGCATTTGAACTGACAAAAGAATCCCTAGAACCAAAGATATCTGAAGAATAGATAGTGTCTCCATTTACACAATTTATACTGCCATGGACAACGTTACAAATTTCACACAAACACTCTGGAGACAGATTACTGACTGATTCCTCGATTTCAGAATCTGTCTCTATTCCAAAATATTCATTATATACACAGCGATATAAAAGTGCGGAACTTCCATTAAATAGTGAAATATAGCCTTCTTCGGGAACAGGAGTCTGAAAATAAGGGTATGCCCAAAATGCACATCTAGCCATTTTTCTGAAATTTAAGTATTTAAGTTTAGTTTTTTTCTAATTTAGGCATTTTTACATTTGGTATGCATGAATATTTTTAGTTGGTTGCTGCATATTCATGGGAGGGAATTAGTATTATATTGTATAAGTTGTCTTTTTTTTGAAATCTGAATAAGATTTTGAAATGTTGGCATATAAACAAAGGGAAGTAATCCTTATAATATTAAAAGATTATCTCCCCTATTAACATTTTCTCTCTCAAGTACATTCTCTAACTGTTCCTTATTCTTTTATGCTGTATATTATTTATAATTTTATTGTTTAAAAAAAACCATTGTAATCATTGCTTCAAACTCATACCCTCAAGGGTCCATGATTAGTTAATGAAGAATTTCTATTTCTATGAGTATTTCTGGAGTTAATGATCCTTTTTCATTACTTTATAATTATAAATTGCATATATGAATAAAAAGGAGATGTGGTATATACATCAATGAGACAACAAACCAATGACATACTCATAGATAACCAAAAGACAACATACAGTTTTCAATAATTCAAAAATTAAAAGTTCCTCTCAAGAGAGAGGTCCCTTCCTGTATATTAATTGAATATGACCTGTGTCTATCAGATTCTGCTTTAAATTTTCTTCATCAGAAGATTCAATATTTATACTGGCTGACTGATCTAATGAATTAGTTTCTGATTCAGAACTAGACAAGTATTATTTAATGTATTGAACTGTAGCTCCTCATCTGTGCAATAATTCCCTCCTGCTCTAGAGATAAAAAAGTTGCATTTCTTTTTTTTACAACACACTGGTGTCTCTTAATCTAAAATATTTAAAGATAAGCTTACCTATTCCTTTTATCTTCAGTTAAATGAAAATCCCACTTCAATTACAGATAATGTAAAAAACTCCTAAAAATATATGAAACTCATCTCAATTTGTTTCTTTTTACTTACTTGTAAGTTAATCTTTGGTTTTAATAGAAACCAGTTGATCTTTTTCAATTATATAAGTTCACATCTCTTTTATTTCGGTTTTATAGATTGTGGTTTCTAGCAATACTGCTGAGTTGTTATAAAATGAAACTCAATGTAGTTCAACATATGTCAGAGATAGGTACATTTTTTTTAAACTGAATGATGTAAAACAGTTATACTTCATCATGTGCAAACCTTGATAAACATTTCACTGGATGTTAAGCAAACAACTGTCATTCAATCATTGATTAACATTTTTACTGTTGTATTTATTTAAATACATGATTAAAATTATAAGTTTTTACACACACTTTATATATATATATCTCCTCTCTCTCTCTCTCTAGGCATTTTATATACATACATAAATATAAAATACAATTTTTAGCGCTAGTGGAACCCTCAGGTTGCATAACACTTGCAGGGCCTGATTAATGATCCACACGAATACGTGTTAAGATCGTTCACCATGCTTACATGTTACAAAGCCAACTAGCATAAAGCAGAGGGTGACTAAGGATCAAGAGGTGCATACACTATGAAGCAAAACATTGATATAAATTAGCAGTTGGTTCATTGCATTTCCAATAAAATTTACAAATGCCAGGCATGTACCGGTAAACTGGTCAATGTTTTGCTTGAGACATCAAAGTGTGTGTTGTATAAGGGTAAGAGAGAAGAGAACATGCATATAAACTGAAGTCAAAGTTTTGCTTGTGACATGCAATGAAAGTGTTATAGGTATTAGAGAAGGAACATTAAAGTGCAAAGGATGATATTTATGTTAAGAAAATATGACAGAAGACAATGACATTGGACTTTATTAATAATGAAAAATACTTACTCTAGTTGTAAATCAGGAAAAATAGTCTTACAGAAGAAATTAATGTTCAGCAATTTTAATTCAGTAACTAAAAAAAGAGATATATTTCAGTTAAATGCATTTCACTATTATAATAATATTTCATAAAAATTATTTCAATAATTAATGTAATTTAATTAGTTTATTGATATTGTTGTTTGGCATGCTTTATTTCCATGAGGAGGGAAAACTTTAACTTACTATTTTTTTTCAATGGGAATTTTATAACACTGCATTGTTTTCAAACTATGTCAATTTTTCCCATTCATTACATTTGTATTTATATGATATAGAGTATAGGATAAGGGGGACAACTCTGACGCTAAATTTAACATCGGCTGAGGAAACAAAATATCAAGTTAAAAGCACTGGAGTGAGGTTTTTGAACTTTTCACATTAAATTGTCCATCTTATTGGCTCATTAGACATCCATGCTAGTGATAGCTATAGGGCCTCTATATATTAAAAAAATATATAATTGAGTTAAGTCTCATTTTTGCTATGTTGAATATTTACTCAAAATAAATATATGATTGCTTGTTTTAACAAATGGATTTCATAATAATTTATCTTAGGCATGTAAGCTTTTATTCCTACCAATCTCTTAATTTCTACCTAATTGCAAAATGTCATTTACCAACATCATTGACAACTTTTTCTCATCGTGCACCACACAACCAAATCACACTTCCGGTACCAATAAGAGTTATCTTTTCTTTTCCCGCAATCGTCAAGTAGAAACGCTATATAATACACTCAGTTTTCGTCAGCTCAACTTTGTCCAACTCCACAACTGACAATTTTACATTCAATATGTTCAATTTTCAACAGGCTCTTTGGCTGTAAACTATCACCATTCTATTAATAAAAACTGAAAATTTTATATTAAGTATACATCTACATAAAATCCCTGTGACTGTACAAATTAGAATATACCTTTTTTTTATCAGGAATTGACAGAGTAAAACATTTTTGTTCAAGTACAAGTCAGTTGTTGGGAAATATATAATTTATTTGTATATGAGCCTTAGAAACAGGTAGAAATTTATAACATTTTTGGCAATTAAAAATAAATGTATATTTTCAAACAATTTACAGAATGATTGTTGGTTTCCCTTAACATGGTCAGGTCTGTTTTCACCGTCTGGGTCAATTTTTTTCCATGCAGAAATAAATAAACTGCTGCAACATGAGGGCATGATACATCTGTCGTCCAGGAAATAAAATTTCACAAGTTAACATATAGACCCCTTTGATTTTGTTGCTTATTTTTTATGAATACCGGGTAGGTCCCATCCCAGTCTGGAACAGAAAATTGTAACTTCACCAAAAAGTATAAAGACCTTTAGACTATTACATCAAACAGCTGTTTAAAGTTTGAAGTAAATAGGTCAATGTGTTCTTAAGATACAGCATGACATGTAAAAAATTCCCCCTTTTTTAATGAACAGAGTTCCATAACTCTGAAATGTGAACGAATAAAATTCCATAACCGTCCAAAGTGTGAAAAACTGACAGTTTTCCACAATTTTTCAACGAATAAAGATCTATGTCATATCGGAATTTATGAAAAAAAAAAAAAAAAAAAAAAGAGAGCTTACCTCAATAGATTTAAATAAGTCACCAAAGTTTCATGAAAATTGGTGAAAGCGTTTTCGAGTTGTCCGAAGTGTGGACGACAGACAGAAACAACGGTACACCATAATACGTCCCGTCTTTTAAGACGGGCGTATAAAAATTAAATAAATTTCCTATTTTGTATTGTGACAATTATTAATGTTGATTTAAATTGTCTGACTGTCTATTAGAAACTGTTATAATATCATGCAACTTTCTACCCCCATGTTTTTAAATAGCTTATTTTATGGAATCAGGAATGAAACAAACTCTTTTCAATAATTTCCAGTGAAACAAACCTTTTATCTAACTGTGTAATGAAATGAATTTGTTTTACAGAATTCTTTGAGACTGAAACTATCACACTAAAAAAATTAACATGTTAGGGGAAACCAAAAATAAATTTTGCCTGGCCTAAAAGAATACTTTTTTATCCAGCAATGATAATTTTTTTTATTGATTGGGAAAATTCATGAAAATGGCACATTTCTAGCCCCTTTTTACAAAGATAATAAAACAGGGAAACATGACTTCATAAGCACTGTGAACAAAAATACAATACAGATCCCCAGATAACGTGCGTATCAGCTTCATTTACGCATTGAAAAGTGGAAGATGAGCTTGAGAAATATTCAGGTCATCAAAGTTATGCTCAGTCTGAAACAACTATGCACAGGTCTAGAAAGTCCGAAGTGTTATTGCTTACATATTTACCTGTAAGCTACATTATTGACATTTAGTTACAATGAACTTTAATTTAAAATTTTATCAGTCACTCATCAGTTAAATGAAGGTCAAAGTGACCAAAATCAAGCAGTAGTATAACATGTATAACAAAATACCAGAAATAATGTTACCTTGCATTTTGTCGTATCATATTTCTCAGGTTATAAACTTTTTTCCTGTTCAGGGTTACACATGACAAAGATTGAGGCTGTAAAATAAGAATACAAAGTACAAGTTAAATAAATGGGTAATAACTGTAAGATTGTGTTACAACAAACACATTTTCAAAACAATTCTTAATTTAGGTCAAATTACTTTTTTTTTATTGCGCTTTCTATTGACATGATAGATGCGAGTTGTCTCCCACGTTCTTATTTATGGCACGCCGTTTTTATATTTATTCAAATTCCAAGATATCTTATTTATTTGACAAGATATCTTATTAAGTATTAAGATATCTTTAATTTTTATAAAATCTCTTATTTTATTTGAAAGTAGATAAGATATCTCTATAAGTTAATAAGATATCTCTATAAGTTAATAAGATATCTCTATAGGTTTATAAGATATCTCTATTAGTTTATAAGATATCTCTATTAGTTTATAAGATATCTTATTAAGATTGATTGAATATTTTTTAACGCCGAGCTGGCGATATTGCAGCCAATATCACGGCGAGAACTTATAAGTCTCGAACTTATTAAAATTTCAAACAGTATCTAAAATCTATAGACTATTTACAAATAAAATATTGAAGGTAGAATAAACAGTAAAACTTATATCACAAACAGTCTAAATTTCATTTAGAAATACTATCACAGATACGTTATTCATTTAAACAAGTGTCAAAATACATAAAATATTCAGTAAACGATACCAACTTATATAAAATCACGTCAATTAACAGTAACAAAGTTTAAAATGACCAATGACTATACTCAAGAACATAGTATAATAGTCTATATTCTGGAGTATAGTCCTACGTCTTTCAAATATTGTAAAAGACGGTCGCCAGCGACCACTGTAAATAAATCTTTCATATGAAAAATGTCGAATTTATCCACACAGTCTATTAAAAGGTGTTTCACAATGTGTCGGCATTGGCACGGAATACACTCAGGAGGTGGCTTATTCTCTAAAATAAAAGAATGAGTCGTCCTGGTGTGGCCAATGCGACATCTAGTTAAAACCACTTGTTCTCTTCGGCTTCTGCCGAACGAAAAAACATTTTTGCCAACATTTGGCTCAATAGCATGTAATTTATTTTCTGTCAGCAGATCCCACTGGGACTGCCACAGACGTAAAACATATATATCAAAAGTTTAAAATCCGTATAAGGCACTGACATATTAGTAATTGGGTCATCTAAAGCATCCTTCGCTATACTATCTACGACTGTGTTTCCTCGGATACCAATATGACTTGGTATCCAGAAAAAACTATTTCTTTGCCCATTTGTACAAGTCTTTTATAGAATTCAATAATATGGGCAATTAAAG
Organism: Mytilisepta virgata; assembly: GCA_028015205.1. Lineage (NCBI taxonomy): Eukaryota > Metazoa > Mollusca > Bivalvia > Mytilida > Mytilidae > Mytilisepta > Mytilisepta virgata. The sequence continues at coordinate 59,340,282 of CM051515.1, read as the reverse complement.
GGTTTTTATATTTCTGACCTTCTATAGCCAATAAACATGAAAGAGAATCTGAGCATATAAGGAATTTCAGTTTATCAGACGTTCTGACAAATTTCAAAGCAAGAATGATGGCTCTAGCTTCTGCTGTAAATATTGAACTGGAAGATGGAAGACGGAGAGTTGCTGCCTGCTGCCCATGGACTGCTGCGGCAGCCACTTTGTCCCCGTCCTTGACTCCATCAGTATAAATTGAGTCATGAAATGCAAATTTTGATTTTATTTCAGCAAAATATTGCTGAATTATAATTGGGTCTGTTTCACACTTTTTATGTTTTTTGAGGTCAAAAATAAATTTAGGTTTGGGTACAAGGTGGCGATTGAGGTATATTGATAGGGGCTATTTCATCAAGGTTTAAGGTAGAACCAGAAATATGTGGTTTCATCCGAATACCAAATGGAGGATTTTTATTTTTATGTTGTTCAAATATATCCTCATAGAAAGGATTGAAAACACAGTCGTAGGCAGGATTTGAAGGATATGCTTTTAGCTTGGTTAAGTATTGCAAACAAAGTTTTATCCTACGGTTATAAAGAGACGGCTCGTTCGCCTCTACATATAAACTCTCCACAGGAGAAGTTCTGAACGCCCCCAAGGCCAATCGTAGAATTTTTATATAGGATTTGCGAGCAGATCCATAAATAATAGAACCATAGTCAAGTTTCGATCTCACTAAAGATCTATATAAATTTAACAAAATGCTTTTATCAGCGCCCCAGTCAGTTCTGGAAACAACTTTTAAAATGTCCAATGGTTTCAAGCATTTAGCTTTCAGCATTTTGATATGGGGTAAAAGGGTGAGTTTATTATCAAACAGAATTCCAAGGAATTTAGTTTCTTTCACAACTTTAATGGGTGCATTGTATAGCTGTAGTTCAGGGTCTAAATGCAGTTTTCGTTTGTTACAAAAATGCATACAGACGGTTTTTGAGTTGGAAAATTTAAAACCATTTTCTGTGGCCCACTTTTCAATTTTATTTAAAGATAACTGTAGTTGTCTTTCTATGTTGTTCATATTTTTACCTCTATAACATATAACAAAATCATCAACATAAAGTGAACCTTCAACATTTTTTTGTAATGTTCTAGCCAAACTTTTTTTTTAATACTGAATAGAGTAACAGAGAGGATACTTCCCTGAGGGACACCCATCTCTTGTTAAAAAGGGTCAGACATGGTAGTATTTACCTTGACCTTGAACTGTCTGTCTTCCAAAAAGAGGGCAAGTCACCCGTTTCCCAAATGTTATTTAGTATATCTAAAAGCGTATGCAATGATGTATCAGGAAGATGTTTAAGAAGCTTATAATGTATGTCATCAGGACCACAAGCTGTATCATGAGCTTTTGCCAAAGAATTGTGTAGTTCATCCATAGAGAAAGGGCGGTTGTAGTCTTCTGAATTGTTTGATCGAAAGTTAAGTTTGGTTTTTTCGGTTCGGGTTTTAATACGTTGAAATTCCTGAGAGTAATTTGTAGAAGAAGAATTTTTCGAAAAAGTTTCTCCAAGTTTTTGGGAGATATCATTTTCTGACGTTAATAGAGTCTGGCCATCTTTCAGATGGTGAAGATTGTCTTTCTTGTTTTTTCCATTAATTTTTTGTATAAAATTCCAAACTTTGTTCATAGGAGTATGAGAGTTTATTTTTGAGACAAAATTTTGCCAAGACTTTCGTCTCTTTTGTTTAAATGTTCGACGTGCTTTCGCACGGAATATTCCGGAAATTAATTAAATTATCCTGGGTTGGATGCAAATTGAATCGGCCTTCTTCCTCTTTTTCTTCACTTCCTCACAATCATCATCAAACCACGGTTTGCTCGGTTGTTTTGGACTTGTCGAGGTTTTAGGAATGGCTCTCTCGGCTATCGATACCAACGTTTCGCTAAATTTAAGGACTGGATCAGTAACATTATCGAAATCACCTATTTTAAGTTCATCTCGACAGAGTTGCTCAAACAAAGGCCAGTTGGCTTTGTCAAATTTCCAGCGAGCAACTCTCTCGGATGAAGTATGAAACAGATTTTCCAGTATAATAGGAAAGTGGTCACTTCCACATAAATCATCATGGACGCGCCATGAGTATTCCAGTAATAACGAAGGGTCACAGATTGTTAATTCAATAGCCGAATAACAACCATTCCCCGGATGAAGGTAAGTATCAGAACCATCGTTAAATACACACAATCCTTCCTGATTTAGTAAATCTTCTATTTTCTTGCCTTTATCATTTTGCAAATGGCTACCCCAAATGGGGTTGTGAGCATTAAAATCTCCCAGCAGGAGAAAAGGAGTTGGCAACTGACTGATTAAAGATCTGAGTTCTTGAGAATCCAAGGTAGAATTTGGAGGAATATATATTGAACAGATGGTAACAGTTTTTCCAAAAGAAGCTCGGACAGCAACGGCTTGTAAATTTGTTGTTAGATTAACCTGACTGTGAATGGTGTTATTTCTAATAAGGATCGAAGAGCCGCCTGCGGCTCTTTCGTCCTTTGCAACATAAGTACTGTATAGAGTATAGTTTTTAACAGTTATAGAATCGTGTTCTTTTAAGTGAGTTTCTTGAAGACATAGTGCAACAGGAAGGAATGTTTGTACTAACAACGATAATTCGATTGATTGATTGATTGGTGTTTTACGCCGCCTTAGCGCAAACAGGCTATATCGCGGCGAGAGCTAATTCGAACATTTAACAATTTAAAGTATATTGTTAAAAAGCGACAAAAGGTCCTTCAATATACTAAAACATGTCTAAAGCAAATATTTTAATTTACAAATAAAAATCAACACTAAAATAAGGTGATAAAAATTAAAATCATTTTCAATTCATACAACATTTTTATATTTTATAATATATTCCAACCTCTTTTAAGAATGAAACAATATTTGTAATTGGAACACTATCAAATAAATCATACATATTATTGACATTGAAATGCTTCCTACGAATATCAGCTAAGTCAATACAATTAATTAAAACATGTTTAATAGTATACTTGCAGTTGCAAGGTATACATTGTGGTTCTTCTTCATTTTTTAAAAGATATTCATGTGTTATTCTAGTATGACCAATACGGCATCTAGAAATTACACACTGATCTTTTCTGCACGTACAAGTATTAAAAGGTTTACCTAATTTAGGTTTAATTTCATGTAATTTATTATCAATGTTTTCACTCCATTCATTTTCCAATATATTAAAAACATATTCTCTAATGTTAGATCTAAAATCGGTATATGGTATATCACAGTTAGATAAGGGATCATCCAGGGCATGTTTTGCTTCTTCGTCTACAACTGTATTTCCATGGATTCCAACATGACTCGGAACCCATAGAAAAATAATTTCTTTATGAAGAATTTTTAAATTCCTCATTACATATAAAATCTTGAGAATTATCGGGTTTTTTATTTTAGTATTTTGTATAGCTTGTAAGCACGAAAGTGAATCAGAACATATTATAAATTTGGATTTGTCTGAAGTAGCAATAAATTTCAAAGCTAAAATTATTGCCTTTGCTTCAGCAGTAAATATGGATGCGGTAGACGACAAAAGGAGAGTCGCAGCTCTGTCTCCAAAGACAGCAGCAGATGCAACTCTGTTACCATCCTTCGATCCATTTGTATGAACAGTTGAAAAATCTGAATAATTTGCCTTAAACGATAATTCGATAAAGTTAGTTTTTAGACCCCGACAATTCCATTGAATAATATTACTCATTTTCTGGGTGGACGAATAGGAGAAAATTTGGAACTATGCCCCGCGTGTGGGGAAGAGCTCCTATTCCTCCGCACAGAGACGTCTGAAATGGGGTCACCCCAGACTAATTCAGAATAATCATCTGGGGTTACATCCATTACGCTGTCATCGTCGGCATATTCTGATGACAGCGTTTGAAATTTTACCAAGTGCTTTTCAGCTTTTTTCAAACGGCCAGTGTTCTGTTTAAATTTTTCCACTGAAGACGAACGCTTATTTTTCTGTTGTGATTGTGAAGATTGCTTGTTGTAATTTTGCGTTGAAGACTGTGTATTGGAGGACTTTTGAGGTGAGGACTGTTTATTAAAGGACTTTTGAGGTGAGGACTGTTTATTGGAGGACCTTTGTGGTGAAGACTATTTATTGGCAGAAGTTGAGGACTTTTGTGTTGAGGTTTTGTATTCGAAGCTTTTGCAGATTTGTTTGATGTTTGGAGTTTTCTCCCTAGATCTTCATGCATTTTTTTGTCAACATCAGAGTTGATGTAGATGTCAGCCATCTCGAAATGGTTAAATGATAGAGATGAAGCTGCTGTTTGTGACGATGTAGAGGACTGCAATGAAGTGTTGGAGTCTGGTTTGGATGGAGTAAATTCAGAAACGAGTATTGGCAGTTCTTTTCCGTGTGGCCACGTAAATACTGTTTGAACACTGAGTGATCTGGAGGTTGGAGGACCATTAACTTTTTCAGCGTAAGAAGTATTTGGAGTTGTATTATCCGAGACAAAGAACATTCTGTGAGCCTCTTGGTAGCTCACATTTTTATCTACTTTCAGTTTTTGAATATCAAGTTCCCTTTTTTAAACATCACACATTCTGGAATTAGCCATATGATTTCCGCCACAGTTTGTACATTTTATTTCCCCTTCACATTCCAAACTGGAATGTCCCTCAGCAGAACACTTGACGCACCTCTCCGTTCCTCTACAAGAACTCTTCCCGTGTCCAAACTTTTGACATTTGAAACATCGGGACGGGTTAGGAACGAAAGGGTCAACACGTAACCTGTAAGGTCCAATGTAGATGTGATCTGGGATTTTTGGAAGTTCAAATGTTAAAAGGTAGGTATTCAGTTTAATAATTTTGTCTTCAGATCTTTTAGGGAAACGTTTTACTTTTGTTATATGTTGAGAGTTCAGTTCATCACAGATTTCGTCGTCTGACATTTCGATCAAATCATGGTCTCTGTCTCGGATGATACCTTGACAGTAGTTTAGTGTCCTATGTGGAGTTGCAGAGACAGCAAGATCCATAATTGTCGTCATAGATAAAAGATTTTTGGATTGCTGCTGTCTCGTACATTCAACAAGCAGACCTCCACTTTTCATTTTTGTAACTTTCTTCACAGTACCGGCAACTGGCTGGATTTTTTGGATAATCCTGGTTTAGTCCCACCTGGGATTAAACTTTTTGAAAACTCCGATTATTCGTGAAATTTGACAGGATTATATATAATAGCGTAATGTATTAAAAGTGTCTTATATATATAATCCTGTTTTAGTCCCACCCTCAATGTTATTTCACTTGTTTTTCCATAGGGGTGGGACTAAAACAGGATTATATATAATAGTGTAATGTATTAAAAATGTTTTATATATAATATACTTTTAATACATAATATCATTATTGATAAATGTTATCTTGTTATCCTTTCCTACTGCTCTAGAACACGATCTTAAAGGGTTTTCTTTTGGGGATAAAGCCATAGCAAAAAGGGGCATGGAATGTTTTGGGGTAAACGCAAAAAGAAACTATGAAAATAACAATTGACCTTGACCTTTGACCTTCATGATTCAATAATTCTATACATAGAAAGTCATTGGCCTCGACCTTCATGGTTCAATAATTCCCTGTACAGACCGCGAAAGAAACTATCAAAATAACCATTGACCTTGACCTTTGACCTTCATGATTCAATAATTCTATACATAGAAAGTCATTGGCCTCGACCTTCATGGTTCAATAATTCCCTGTACAGACCGCGAAAGAAACTATCAAAATAACCATTGACCTTGACCTTTGACCTTCATGATTCAATAATTCCATACATAGAAAGAAATAGTAAGTCTGATAAGATTTTATTTACGCAAAAGAAAAGAAAAAAGTACATTTGGTCTTGAACTTTTCAATTCCTGCAAGGTCAAGGTCAAAGTTCAAACATGTGGTCAAAATGTCTTTAGTGAAGAGGGTCAAAGATTTGACCTTCAACGTTTCAACCAATGTAAGGTCAATGTCAATGTCAAAATTCAAACATTAGGTCAAAATGTATTTAGTTACATTACGTTCTGAGAGGTTCAAAGGTTTGAACTTCAACTTTTCAAATCCTGCAAGGTCAAGGTCAAAATGTCTTTAGTGAAGAGGGTCAAAGGTTTGACCTTCAACCTTTCAACTCGTGTAAGGTCAAGGTCAGGTCAAAATGCATTAAGTTACATTACGTTCTGAAGAGGTTCAAAGGTTTGAAATTCAACTTTTCAACTCCTGCAAGGTCAGGTCAAAGTTCAAAAATGAGGTCAAAATGTCTTTAGTGAAGAGGGTCAAAGGGTTGACTTTCAACTCATGTAAGGTCAAGGTCAAAATTCAAACATTCGGTCAAAATGTATTTAGTTACATTACGTTCTGAAGAGATTTAAAGATTTGACCTTCAACTTTTCAACTCATGTAAGGTCAAGGTCAAATTCAAACAACAGGTCAAAATATCTTTGACCTATGTCAAATAAGTTGAACAGTTGTAGGATAGTATGGGGCACTGATATTACCACATCTACTCCAAGAAAGTGGTAGGATGACGAATACCGAAGGTCAGAAGGAAGTCATACACGGAATAAAGGGTATCACAATATTCATGTTCTTCATTCTGTGATAGATGGGGCAGTAGTAGAATAGCATAGGTCATGGTTGTTTATGTCAAATTTTTGGGAGAGTAGTAGAATAACACATATGTCGTGATTATTTACCAATAAGTGAGACAGTAGTAGAATACATGTAGCATATGTTATGGTTGTTCTCCATTTATGTCAAGTCAATGGGACAATAGGAGGATACCATAGGCCATGGTTGTTTCCCACTTATGTAAAGTCCGTGGAACAGTAGGAGGATAGCATAGGTCATGGTCGTTTACCCTTTATGTCAAGTAGGTGGGACGGTAGGAGGATACCATAGGTCATGGTTGTTCTCCATTTATGTCAAGTCAGTTGGACAGTAGTAGGATACCATAGGTCATGGTTGTTTACAACTTATTTCAGGTATGTGTGTCAGTAGCAGGATATCTTATGTCATTGTTGTTCCCCACTTATGTCAAGACAGTGGGACAGTAGTAGGATACCATAGGTCATGGTTGTTTGCCACTTATGTGAAGTAGGTGGGACACTAGCAGGATAGCATAGGTCATGGTTGTTTACAACTTATGTCAAGTAGGTGGGAAAGTAGTAAGACCATAGGTCATGGTTGCTTCCCACTTATGTCAAGTAGGTGGGACAGTAGACGGATACCACAGGTCATGATTGTAACCCACTTATGTCAAGTCAGTGGGAAAGTAGTAGGTTGGCGGAGATCAAAGGTCAGAAAGGAAGTCATACACGGAATAAAGGGTACCATAATAATCATACATGTATTATGTATTCCGTGATCGTGAAACTATGAGGTTGGGCATTAGTAGAATAGTATAAATCATTATTCTTTTCCACTTATGACAAGTACGTGGGAAAGTAGTAGGATACCATAGGGCATGGTTGTTTCCCACTTATGTCAAGAAGTGGGACAGTAGACGGATACCATAGGGTATGGTTGTTTCCCACTTATGTCAAGTAGGTGGGACAATAGTATGATAGCATAGGTGATGGTTGTTCCCCACTTATGTCAAATATATCTACTCCAAGGAAATAGGACAGTGGTAGGATGGCGGATATCAAAGGTCACAAAGGAAGTCATACACGGAATGAAGGGTACCATAATAATCATTATTTATTCAAAGATCGTTAACTATGAGGTTGGACACTAGTAGGACAGCATAAACAATGCTTCTTTCCCACTTTTGACAAGTATGTCGGCAGTCGTAGGATAGCATAGGTGTATATTGTTTTCCAAATATTCAAGAAGTTGGGAGAGTAGTAGGATACCATAGGGCATGTTTGTTTTCAACTTATGTCAAGAAGGGGGACAGAAGTAGGATACCATAGGGCATGGTTGTTTCCCACTTATTTCAAGTAGGTGGGACAATAGTAGAATACCATAGGGCATGGTTGTTTCCAACTTATGTGAATAAGCGGGACAGTATACGGGATACCTTAGTTAGGCATGGTTGTTTCCCATTATGTCAAGAAGTGGGACAGAAGTAGGATACCATAGGGCATGGTTGTTTCCCACTTATGTCAAGAAGGTGGGACAATAGTATGATAGCATATGTCATGGTTGTTCCTAACTTATGTCAAGTATATCTAATCCAAGTAAGCAGGACAGTGGTAGGATGGCGGAAATCAAAGGTCGCAAAGGAAGTCATACATGGAATAAAGGGTATCATAATAATCATATTATTTATTCCGTGATCGTGAAACTATGAGGTTGGGCATTAGCAAGATTTCCGTCTCAGTGTTTCATTAGTGTTCAAAACACTTTGATAATGAAATCTGTATGAACTAAACTGTCGATAATGCAAGGTTGTCCCATTCAAGTCTTTCAGTAAACATTCAATCAAATGAGTTATGTTTAGTACATGAACATGGTGAGTAGTAATTAGTAATATATATAGATTAAACACATACATAAAAATTCAACTATGTCTGAGGAAGGTCGGAAAAAAGGGAAGAAAACTCAAAGTGCTGGAAATTATAGATCTAGGAAAACTGAAGGCGAAATAAGCGTTGTGGATTTCAGTAATCCTTGGAATTTCTATGCTCTTTTTATGCAAAATGATAAGGAGGTCAACCAATGGCTTAGAGAGGAGAACTTTTTACTTTCTGAATTGGAGTGCAAGAAATGTGAGAAAGATTGCAGGGTTGCAGAGCGAAAGGATAAAATAGGGAGTCAGAGTTTTAGGTGTACAAATAATAAGAATCATGAGTATTCGATATTCACGAACTCCTTCTTTACCAAATGTCATGCTGACTACAGAGATGTCTTTCAGTTTATACGCAGTTACCTTGAAAGAAACACCCTCCGCCTTTGTGCTGTCAGTGCCGGTATAGCGTATAAGAGTACTGCTGTATATTGGGCACAGGACATTAGGGAGTTATTTGTGCAGTACGTGTGGGACAACATGTTCTCTATGAGATTTGAAGGTGAAGTCGAGTTAGATGAATCACTTTTTGGTCGAAAGTGCAAGTACCATAGGGGAAAAGATACTGGAACTAAAGTATGGGTATTCGGAATGGTAGAAAAAAAAATCCAACAGAATAATTCTGTATCCTGTTGAACGCAGAACAAAGGATGTGCTAATCCCGTTAATTAAAAAGCATGTTAAATCTGGGAGTACTATATTCTCTGACGGATGGGCTGCATATTTGACTCTGAATGAGGAAGGCTATAGGCATTTTGCTGTGTCCCACACATCATCATTCAAACAGGTAAGTAGCGATAGATCCTCGGGGGGTCCGGGGTTCAAAACCCCCTCTTCTGAAAAATTTTTAAAATCTTATGGAAAATTGCGAAAATTTGCTAATTTTTTCTCAGGAACACCCCTTTTAAAAATTCCTGGATCCACTCATTTCTTATTGTTACACTTTATTAACTTTCTTTAACTTAATCGGTGTTTTTAAAGCGTGCGCAAAAGTACGATGCAAACTGTTTTAATAGACATAAATCTTGAATGTTTTCTAAATTATGAATTGTCTATATTTATGGTTTATATTATATTCATACCTATATTGCATTTTTTTTCATTTCAGTCTTATGAGAATGTTGAGTCAGGCGAGCGGTTGGATATTGATACCAACACCATTGAGGGTGCATGGAAGCACTGTAAAGACCATTTTAAGGTAATTTTATACTATTAGTAAATACGGGGAATATAAAAGGTTTGGTTAAGCATTCAATTTATTCCGTTACACAACTGGGTAGTTGTACATAAAAAAATATATGTTCATGCTTAAAATTTTATTGTATGCAAAAAAAAGTAAAAATGTGACAATTTTTCACGGAAATGTTATATATTTTTATGTGCAAAAGCCAAAACAAATGCAACTAATAGTAGTAACTTATTTCTAATCAATAAACTGTAAAAAATATGTTAATGCTTTTAATTTATTGACCAGGTTAAAGTGTTAAATGAACAACACCAAAGTACCTAATTTTTTTTCATTATTTAGAAAATTAATGGAGTGAAGCTGTCTACTTTTCAAAGCCATTTATGTGAGATTATATGGAGAAATCATATATCCACTAAAAATGTGTACCAAGCCTTTTTTGATCTGTTCAGGGAGGTATACAATTTGAAGCAGGAACCAGCATTTACGTAAGTGTTATAATTTTCCATATAAGCAAGAACTTTTTAGTTCTTACCACAATTGGTAAAACTGGCAAATACCGCAAATTACAGGCATGTGTGTGTGTTTGTGCGTGTGTGTCAGTGTGTGTTTTATTTTAACAATGATAATGTTATAGTAAATCAAAAGCATATGATGAATAAATATACATGAACATTTTTCAGTAGTTCAAATATTAAAATTAGTGTCACAACTCTGTTACAAAATATTGAAAAACAAGTGTGGATCGTATTGCACAGCAATAAATAGTCCGCTACCGGTTGAACAAGGTTTATTATGCCATCAAAAATAGTCAAAGATGAACAAAATGCGAACTTGTCAAGGGTCATAACTCAGCAAAAAATCAATGGACCGGAACAAAATTCAAATTTGATCTGTAACTTGTCATAGTAAAGTAATGTACCAAATGAATAACTGCAAGCATGACGAAAAAAAGTGCGGAAAACTGAGTATTTGCGTAAATTTTCTAAGTCTAAGGGTCATAACTCAGCAAAAAATCAATGGACCGGAACAAAATTCGAGCAATGTACCAAATATCAAATGAATATCTGCAAGCATGACGAAAAAAGTGCGGAAAATTTATTTGCCGGACTGACAGACAGACGGACAGACAGACGGACGGAAGGACGGACGGACGGAGTGCACACCTAAAGTCCCCTGGACTTCGTCGGTAGGGGACTAATTATGAAGTATATAAATTTTGTATCAGATCTAAAACATGGTAATAAACTCATTGTAAGACAATATACACGTACAAGTACAAAAAAATACTTTATACAATATATGATCATATTATGCGTTTTCCAGATATGGACATCCGATATTCAAGAAGACGTTCAGAATGGAAGAGGATGAAAAAATTTTGAGAATGACAGACGTCTCTGATGACAGTTCGGACAGCGCAGTAGAGAATCAGGTCACCGAAAGTGTTACTGAAGAAGTAGAAGAAACTGAAACTCATGTGAAAGAAAAACGTAAGAGAAAGAAAGAAAACACAAAAAAAGTTAACAGACGATCATCCTCCTTACCAGTAACTAGGGGAAGGGCAAGGAGGTTGGCCTGCCCTTCTGGGTTCCAGCCAATTCCATCAGAAGCCAAGAAAGACGGAGAAAGTCGAAACCCATACACGAGAGAAAATTATGTACAGTTTGCTTCGTCTGATGAAGATTTTTCTTGAAAAGGTAAAACAAATATTTATTTATTAAATTAATAGGTATTTTTTGAACGACAACAAGTTCTGAAAACAGATGTACAAATTTATACAAATTAAGTAAGCTTACATCTGTTGGCTGGTTTCGGATAAAATGAGGACGGACGGATATAGAAACGGACGATCACACGAATGGACATCTCCGTCACTATATACCGTCACTTCGGTAGTAATAATTTCATTACAAGCAAAAATCTTTAAACCCCACTTAGGATAATTCTTGAGATATTGTAAACGCAACATAAGCTGTCGGAATAACGGTACTCACAATACTAACTACCGTTAATGGTAAGCTCCGCCCACCAAGTTATGTTATTATTACGATTAATGTGAACATTTTCTCAGGGAAAAGTTTCATTTGTATGTGCAATAGTATTCACTAATGTCAAACAATAAAAAGGAATACGAATTATGGATAAATATCCAAGACCAAATAGGGGAGGCAAAAAAATGGCCATATGAAATACGTCGCCTGTTCTGGACTAAACACATTAAACACTGGGACAGAGTAAAAGTTGCCGCCTTTGCATATGTAAATGGCTTAGCACCGTGGAAATTTATGGAATGGGTCCATTTCAAGCAGTTAGGTCGTGATAATGCAGCCTATCAACATTTTGACAATTTGTTAAAATTATTTCGAACCCGTCATTATAGATTGTACGCATACCACGTAGGTAACAACAGATATGAGTATATCGACGGGACTGTACGCTTGTATACCCATCAAAGCAAACGATCATAAATGTAAGTTAAATGCATTAGACTTTAATAATTAAGGATAAACCGATTAAAAATCACCAGTTTTTTTATACTTTCATTTCAATATTATGAATAACACAAAATTCAAGATTTTTGTATGACGGCAAGGTAAAAGTCCGTGGGGTGCCGTAATATTCAATCCCGTAAGGCAAATTGAGACTAAAGTGAGTTCAAATCAAAAGTGAGTTCAGATATATATTTTCTATCCTTTCATTGCGTTGGTTCATTGTGAATATGTCAGAAAACGCAGATCAGCGTAGATTAAGGATTTGGAAACAAATTGAATCTGTAATAGGCTCCGCCAAACAATGGCCTAAAGGAATCCGTTCCCTTTTCTGGACACACAATCTGTCCCACTCACAAAGAAAACAGATAGCAATTTTTGCATTTGTTAACCGTCTACCTTTGAAACTTTTCTATCAATGGGCAATGGCAATGGGCATTGTTTCATCACATGCAGCAGTTAAGCACTTTAAAGCGTTATTTAAGCTTTTCAAGAAAGGACTATCTAGATTGTTTGCATGGAATGTAAATAAACAACAGTACCAAAATGTTAACGGATCAGAAAAGAACCTGTCTTAAGTGAGTATTTATATTTCAAACCCAAAACAGTTAACGAAATATGGTCCCTAAATCAATTTACTTACAATCTTAATGTTCATCTTAACAAATGCAAAAATATGGCCACATTGTTATTGTGATTCCATACATGAGCACAGCAAAACTGGTCAGAATTTATGAAATTTAAAGGCTAGCACTACCTAGCTATATAAAAGATAAACTACATCTTTAAAAAAAATTAAGGGAACACTTACCTGATAAATGCAGTCTATTTTTTTCCCACATCTCCACACATCCAAAATAAATGTTCTTGCAAGATTTATTTGACATGCTCCCGTGATTAGAAAACCTATTGTTGTGATTATTTCTTTTGTCATCGATAATTGAAATGGATACATACCTATAGCATATATGTTTACCTGGTGGGGTCGTCTCGAAATGTTTTCCTATCTTTGTTTATTTTAAGGATTGTGCAAAAACGGTGAAAAAAGGCACAGCAAAAACAAAAAACATTTTAAAAACAATATTTGGAAAAATGAATTAAGTTTTTTCATATCTATGTAGTGCTAGGCTTTTAAATTCCAAATATTATTTTTTTAGTTTTGTCTTTACTCAGGTGTAACCCACTTCTATAGTTAGGGTCTTTGAGCATAAATTGTCATGATGAACCTTAACACAATTTTGTATGACAGTTTGCAAATGATAGCATAAACACCACTACTTCTGATGAAATAGTTGATGAATGGCCACTTTTCATTACTATTATTTTGTTGTTAATTCTTTTCCTTCATGGGATTGCACTGGAGATAATCCATATGTTTATGATTGAAAAAACATGGTATATTGCATGCATCATTATTTTATACTGTTTGTTAATGTGTTGTTATTTTATGTACATTATCATGCCCTTAAGGGTCCATTCTTATGGAAATAAACTTATCATATACTACCAAATGTCACGGTGTTATCGTTGGAAGGTGCGCTCGACTTGATATTCATTACTAAGTCACATGTTATAGTTTCGAATGTACCTAAATACATGTATATAGTACAAAGAAAACTGTGTAGAATCTTACCAAGTATTGGATTGCCAATTACAACAATGCTGCACATAAGAAATATAAATATAAACCTGTAAAATATAGCGCAAGTAAGGAAAACTCAATCCATATGGGATCTTTATTAGTAATGAAATTAAATATATGTATATAAAAATCAATCATTATATATGTGTTATGCCTGCAATGTCTCTATATCAAAACATGTTGTTTCCTTTCAGTTGCCACAGTTTCCAGTACACATTGTTGATGATGATAAATTTTGACAGATAGTATATATTGGTGACATTGATTACTGTGATGTAACAGATATAAAAAAAGATGTATTTGAAATTTATATGAATGTTTCTTATTTGTTTACCTCATCATCTTGGTAAACAGGATATTGGAGTTATTTTGCTATTTACTTTATTAAATGTGTTTTGATAGTAAAGTATTGGTCGTTTTCCCGTAGGACACTTAAATAGGATTGAATAAGTACATTATTGCTCTTGGTCGAACCATGTTGTTTATTCCATTATAAATTACAAGATTCTTTACCTTAAACTTATTCATTACTGTAAACTGAAAACATTGAAGAAGAATACCATGTATCAAAGATTGATTGATTGTTTGATTGATTATTGAATACTAAACATACATGGGATGTATCAAAGAGATAGACCAATGTCAACTACGATGGAGAGTAGTAGGATACTATATGTCATGTTTGTTTCCCACCTTTGTCAACTACGTAGGACATATGTCAGTGTTGTTTCCGAACCTATGTCAGGTATGTGGGTCTGTAGTAGGATATAATATGGGAATGCGGTTTCCCATCTATGTTAAGTACATGGGACTGTAGTAGGATACTTTATGTCATGGTGGTTTCCCATGTATGTCAAGTAAGGGAATCTGTACTAGGATACTATATGTGATTGCTGTTTCCCATCTACGTTAAATACATGGGACTGTAGTAGGATACTATATGTCATGGTTGTTTCCAACCTTTGACAAGTACGTCGGACTGTATTAGGGTACTACTAGTTTATGTCAAGGTTGTTTCCCACCTTTGTCAACAACGTGGGACTGTAGTAGGATACTATATGTCAAGGTTGTCTCCCACCTTTGTAAACTACGTGGGACTGTAGTAGGATACTATATGTCAAGGTTGTCTCCCACCTTTGTAAACTACGTGGGACTGTAGTAGGATACTATATGTCATGGTTGTTTCCCACCTTTCTCAAGTACGTGGGACTGTATTAGGATACTATATATCATGGTTGTTTCCCACCTTTGTCAACTACATGGGACTGTAGTAGGATACTATATGTCAAGGTTGTTTCCCACCTTTCTCAAGTACGTGGGACTGTAGTAGGATACTATATGTCAAGGTTGTTTCCCACCTTTGTCAACTACGTGGGATTGTAGTAGGATACTATATGTCAAGGTTGTTTCCCACCTTTGTCAACTACGTGGGACTGTAGTAGGATACTATATGTCATGGTTGTTTCCCATCTTTCTCAAGTACGTGGGACTGTAGTAGGATACTATATGTCAAGGTTGTTTCCCACCTTTGTCATCTACGTGGGACTGTATTAGTATACTTATGTCATGGTTGTTTCCCACCTTTCTCAAGTACGTGGGACTGTATTAGGATACTACTAGTATATGTCAAAGTTGTTTCCCACCTTTCTCAACTACGTGGGACTGTAGTAGGATACTATATGTCATGGTTGTTTCCCGCCTTTCTCAAGTACGTGGGACTGTAGTAGGATACTATATGTCAAGGTTGTTTCCCACCTTTGTCAACAACGTTGGACTGTAGTAGTATACTATATGTCATGGTTGTTTCCCAGCTATGTCAAGTAAGTGGGTCTATACTAGGATACTAATATGTCATTGCTGTTTCCCATCTATGTTAAGTACATGGGACTGTAGTAGGATACTACATGTCAGTTGTGTCCAACCTTTGACAAGTACGTGGGACTGTATTAGGATACTACTAGTATATGTCAAGGTTGTTTCCCACCTTTGTCAACAACGTGGGACTGTAGTAGGATACTATATGTCAAGGTTGTTTCCCACCTTTGTCAACTACGTGGGACTGTAGTCGGATACTATATGTCAAGGTTGTTTCCCACCTTTGTAAACTACGTGGGACTGTAGTAGGATACTATATGTCATGGTTGTTTCCCACCTTTCTCAAGTACGTGGGACTGTATTAGGATACTATATATCATGGTTGTTTCTCACCTTTGTCAACCACATGGGACTGTAGTAGGATACTATATGTCAAGGTTGTTTCCCACCTTTGTCAACTACGTGGGACTGTAGTCGGATACTATATATCATGGTTGTTTCCCACCTTTGTCAACTACGTGGGACTGTAGTAGGATACTATATGTCATGGTTGTTTCCCATTTTTCTCAAGTACGTGGGACTGTAGTAGGATACTATATGTCAAGGTTGTTTCCCACCTTTGTCAACTAGGTGGGACTGTATTAGTATACTAATGTCATGGTTGTTTGCCACCTTTCTCAAGTACGTGGAACTGTATTAGGATACTACTTGTATATGTCAAAGTTGTTTCCCACCTTTGTCAACTATGTGGAACTGTAGTAGGATACTATATGTCATGGTTTTTTCTTACCTTTCTCAAGTACATGGGACTGTAGTAGGATACTATATGTAAAGGTTGTTTCCCACCTTTGTCAACTACGTGGGACAGTATTAGTATACTATATGTCATGATTGTTTCCCAGCTATGTCAAGTAAGTGGGTCTATACTAGGATACTAATATGTCATTGCTGTTTCCCATCTATGTTAAGTACATGGGACTGTAGTAGGATACTGCATGTCATAGTTGTTGCCAACCTTTGACAAGTACGTGGGACTGTATTAGGATACTACTAGTATATTTCAAGGTTGTTTCCCACCTTTGTTAACTACGTGGAACTGTAGTCGGATACTATATGTCAAGGTTGTTTCCTCCCTATGTCAAGTACGTGGGTCTGTATTAGATGTCATGGCTGTTTCCCATCTAGGTCAAGTACGTGTGGCTATATTAGGATACTATATGTTATTGCTGTTTCTCACCTATGTCAACTATGTGGGACTGTAGTGGGATACTATAGGTCATGGTTGTTTCCCACCTTTCTCAAGTATGTGGGACTGTAGTGGGATACTATATGTCAAGGTTGTTTCCCTACTTTGTCAACTACGTTGGACTGTATTAGTATACTATATGTCATAGTTGTTTCCCACCTTTCTCAAGTACGTGGGACTGTAGTAGGATACTACTGTCCCACCTCATAGTTTCACGATCATAGAATAAATACCTTATTATAATGATAACCTTTATTCCGTGTATGCCTTCCGATACTTGGTATCTACCATTCTACTACTGCCTCACTGACTTGACAAAGGTGGGTAGCAACCATGACCTATACTATTCCGCCATCCTACCACTGTCCTACTTACTTGGAGTAGTTTGGGTTACAACAGTGCCCTATGCTATCCTACGACTGTTCAACTTACTTGACATAAGTGGAAAACAACCATGGCCTATGTTATCATATTACTGTCCTAAGTACTTGACAAGTTGGAAACAACCATGGCCTTGGCTATCCTACTACTGTCCAACCGCCTTGATATTACTGGGAAACAACAATGACATATGCTATCCTACTACTGTCATACTGCCTTGATATTAATGAAAAACAACCATGACCTTGGCTATCCAACAACCGTGACTCACTGCCCCACTAAATTGATACGATTGGATAACAACCATGACCTATGCTATTCTACTACTATCCCACTGATTTGATATGAGTGGGGAACAACCATGACCTATGCTACATGTATCCTACTATTGTCACACTTATCGGTGAACAACAACGACATACTTTATCCTACTTGTGTCCCACCTATTTGACATAAGCTACCATGACCTATGTTGATACCCTTTATTCCGTGTACGACTTCCTTTGTGACCTTTGGTATCCGCCCATCCTACCACTGTCCCACTTACTTGCAATAGGTCATGTTACAACAGTGCCCTGTACTATCCTTCAACTGTTCAACTTACTTGACACAAGTAAAATTTATTTGACCTGATGTTTCAACTTTGACCCTGACGTATTAAGAGTTGAAAGGTTGAAGGTCAAAGCTTTGACCCTCTTCAGAACGTTTTGTAACTAAAGACATTTTGACCTCATGTTGACCGTGACCTTGCAGGAGTTGAAAAGTTCAAGGTAAAATGTACTTTTTTCATCTCTTTTGCGTATTATGACCTTGACCTTGCAGGGGTTGAAAAGTTGAAGTTCAAACCTTTGAACCTCTTCAGAACGTAATGTAACTAATTACATTTTGACCTAATGTTTGAATTTTGACCTTGACATTGACCTTACATGAGTTGAAAGGTTGAAGGTCAAACCTTTGACCCTCTTTACTAAAGATATTTTGACCGTATGTTTGAACTTTGACCTTGACCTTGCAGGAGTTGAAAAGTTCAAGGCCAAATGTACTTTTTTCTTTTCTTTTGCGTATACCCCCAAAACATTCCAAGCCCCTTTTTGTTGGTGGCATATCCCCAAAAGAAAACCCTTTTCAGAGCGTTTTATAAATAAAATAATAATATTTTGATGATAAAAATATATTACCAAGTGACCATAGCAGGTAAGAGCCCAGATAATAAGAAAGAATGATATGGGTCTTTCTTATATATTAATCCTGTTTTAGTCCCACCCCTATGGAAAATTTGTACTTTTAACATAGAGGGTGGGACTAAAACAGGATTAATATATAAGAAAGAGGACTAAAACAGGATTAATATATAAGTGTTTTCTATTAATCTTTTTTATATATTAATCCTGTTTTAGTTCCACCCCTATGGAAAATGTGTACTTTTAACGTAGAGGGTGGGACTAAAACAGGATTAATATATAGGTGTAAAATCAAAGTAAGATGAATATATATAATCCTGTTTTAGTCCCACCTGGGACTAAAACAGGATATTGCCGGATTTTTTTCTGTATGATAAAAGGAGAAAGTTTTGTTAAAGGTTTCTCTTTGTTTACAATACTTAGGACTATAAATCTAGGAAAAATATCAAAATTTGTATTTAAAATTTTAGTTGGAATGTCTTCATCATCACTGGAAACGGGTAATTTTCTTTTATTTATTGAAGTTGTTGGTTTTGTTGCTTTAGTTTGGTAATTGTATAACGTTTCGCTGCCCTTGCTTCCCGCCCACCTCGGAGCAGCACCAAAACGGTGTATGCCTGCCACAATATGTGACAGACACTAGGGCCACAAGGACAGGATACTCGAATAGAGTACTTTCAAAAGGCGCATGCCTCGTGCTAGGAGTTACCTGGTAATTCAACCGCCTAAAGTTTCATCTACTCGATTGACCCATGACCCACCGCCTTCTTGAACTCAACCTATATAAATGGTACTATTGTTATACGTTTTGGAAACAAGTCAAGTTCAAGGGCTTGGCGTGACCAGCCGATTGATCAGGACCGGGCCCATCCGACCGCCCGTTTCAGATAAAGTAAGGGTCAAAGTGGTGTGTTTCAACCACCAGGATCCCGTCCTCTATCCTTACGGGTATCCACACACGGCAAACATGTGGCCTCATTAAGCCGAGGAAGCCTTGCCCCATGAGCCATCGCCTTCTCTGTGCCTCCGTCAGTGTTGTCATCCAAGACCCCAGAACCCAAACATCAACCTACATCGGTACATGCAAACCATCCATTCCATCCCATTGTACATCGGTTTCATTAAGGGCTCCTTTGGGTCTCTTCAGACAAACACGAGAAAACACAGAGGGCAAGACATGACCATTAAATGGCTGGACCGGGACCATCGAGCAATTTTTGGAACCGGGTGAACAAATAATTAAATTTTGCCAAAATAAAAGTCCAAATAAATATGTTACAACAATAATTGAAGGGGAAAAACATCGTGAATAATATTCTAATGAAAGAAACGGTTAATACTATGCTTTGGAATTAAATATTCAGAAATAATAAATAAAAAACAACAATAACAAAATGCAAAGTCAAAACTGAAAAGCCAAAAAATTAAACTGCGACCCATAAGCCAACACCAATCCCATGTATCAGCAATTTAGAATTTAGACAAATCAGTTTAGAAAGAGAAAAATAAATAAATAAATAATTGTAAGGAGATTGGTGTGACCAGCAGATTGACCGAATCGGGCCCATCCGGCCTCACGTCTAGGTAAAGATTGTGCCCCAGATGGTGATTGGAACAGTTTTTCCGGCCATCCAGGAACACTCCCTATTACCGACACGGGTAAGCGACACACGGCAAACATGTCGCCTCTTTAGGGGCCTCTTACGCCAAACCGAGGAGCTGTGGGCCTATTCTATTGTGTCTCCGGGACCCACACGGGGGTATCTTATTAAGTAAATAAGATATCTCTATTATTAACTATATAAAAGATATCTTATATAGTTAATAAGATATCTTATAAATTAATAGAGATATCTTATTAACTTAAAGAGATATCTTATTAACTTAAAGAGATATCTTATATATTTAATAAGATATCTCTAAAAGTTAATAAGATATCTCTATAAGTTTATAAGATATCTCTATTTGTTTATGAGATATCTCTATTAATTTATAAGATATCTCTATTAGTTAATAACATATCTTATAAATTAATAGAGATATCTTATAAACTAATAGAAATATCTTATAAACTAATAGAGATATCTTATAAACTTATAGAGATATCTTATAAAGTATTAAGATATCTTATAAAGTATTAAGATATCTTTAATTTTTATAAGATATCTTATTTAATTTGAAAGTTAATAAGATATTTCTATAAGTTAATAAGATATCTCTATTAGGTAATAAGATATATCTATTAGTTAATAAGATATTTCTATTAGTTAATAAGATATCTTACTTCTCTATAAAGATATCTTTGAAACACATACTTTATTAGATATCTTATAAAGTTTATAAGATATCTTATAAACTAATATAGATATCTTATTAACTTATAGAGATATCTTATATATTTAATAAGATATCTTTATAACCAGTTAAATAAGATATCTCTATAAGTTAATAAGATATCTCTATAAGTTGATAAGATATCTCTTTTTGTTTATAAGATATCTCTATTAATTTATAAGATATCTCAATTAGTTTATAAGATATCTTATTTAACTAAATAAGATATCTTGAAATTGAATAAATATAACAACGGCATGCCATACTTATTGGAGGCATCTTTCACATGATGCAAACAACAGTTTTGAATAAAATTCTATAGACTTTTCCCCAAAATAATTGTTGTGTATTTATAACAACAAAAATAAACGTCTATACTCTATGACCACATTTTATTGAAGTGATTTTCCAGCAGATACATTCATACAAAAGATAGAGAACAGATGTCAATTTAACTTTCCAGGATAAGAGTTTACATATCATTATGCCAGGGCTGATCAAGATAGCGATAAGGTGACGGCACTGGCTTAAAACATAATTAATATTAATGTCTTTCTTCAAACTGAAGTAACCTAGATAAAAAGGTCAATATACTATATTTCCTCCCTACTAAATTCCATACGTCTGCGTACGTAAAAATAATTATGAATGAAACTGAAAACAAAATAATAGAGTTCAGAAAGAAATATGGAACAGGCAATTTACAAATATTTTCATCATTTCATGCAAGATCAGACTTAATGCCTGATTATGATTACACGAGGATTATTCTGCCTCATATTCGGTGTAACCATAAGTGTCCTATACGCGCACTATTATATTTCAGTAATTCGTCTTTTCGGCGGATTTCTGTTTCTGCATGATCTAAATGGGTTACGCCGCGGCACTGTCTTTTCGAAGTCATTTGTTTTACTTTCTTCCGTCGTAGTATTTTCGGTCACTGTTTGTTGTGATTCCTGTGGTTTATCGATTATGATAATGTCACTTTCGATTGGTTGTTCATACGATTTCGGCATTTTAGTAGACTTTAATTGTTCGTTATGTCTTCTCCACTTTTGTCCATTGTCAGTAGCAACTTTGTACATAAGCGGTCCTTCCCGTTCACTAATAATTCCTCCTACCCATGGGTCTTTTCCTCTATAATACTTCGCAATAACTCTTTGTCCAACTTCAAAGTCCATTTCCTTGTTGTTTAATCTCATTTCGCAAGCCTTTTCTTGGTTCATTTTTACGGTGTTTCGTAAATTCGGTCTTAGCAAATGAAGTCTAGATTTTAAGTCTCTTCCTAGAAATAACTTTGATGGAGTCTCTTTAGTGCTGGTGTGCGGTGTTTGTCTATAAGTCAACAGAAAATTTGCGATCTTCTTGTTTAAATCTCCATGTTCATTTTTCATTGCTTTCATCGACTGTTTAAATGTTTGAATAAATCTTTCGACAAGTCCGTTTGTTGCCGGATGGTATGGTGCAGATTTTGTGTGTTTAATACCATTTTGTCTCATAAAATCATCAAACTCAGCGGATGTGAAACTCGGTCCGTTGTCGGATACAATATGTGCAGGTACTCCATTTCTGGCAAATACTTGTCGCATAATGTTGATAGTGTTCGTAGCAGTAATCGATTTCATTTCGAAAACTTCGGGCCATTTACTATGTGCATCCACCATGACGAAAAACATTCTATTCATAAACGGTCCTGCATAGTCGATATGCACTCTCTGCCATGGAGTTTCGGGCCACTCCCATGGATGTAACGGTGCCAGTGCTGGTGCGTGCTGATTTATTTGACATCCTGAACAGCTTTTAACGAAACGTTCAATGTCACTATCAATACCGGGCCACCAGACATGACCTCTGGCCAACGCCTTCATCTTCACCACTCCCGGGTGACTACTATGAAGTAGTTCAAGGATTCTTGTCCTGAATTTGTATGGAATTATAACTCTTATTCCCCACATTAAGCAACCATGACTTACAGTTATTTCATTTCGTCGTGAAAAATACGGTTTCATTAGCGAATTGTCTGTTTGTTCCCAACCATTCATAGCTTGGTTCAATACCGATGATAAACAAATTTTCTTTGCGAGTTTCATGACGAATTTCGGAGCTCGTAATCGGAAGGTCTTCTAACTGAGACATGTGAAATATGTCATCTGCGTCCTCCCTATCTGATTTCGCATCCGTTTCCAATGGTAAACGCGATAATCCATCTGCATTATTGTGTTTTCTGGTATTTTTGTACTCAATGTTGTAAGTAAAACCAGATAAGAAAATAGCGTAGCGCTGCTATCTTGCTGCCGTCGTGACAGGAATAGATTTTTCAGGATTGAATATTGTTGTCAATGGCTGGTGATCAGTTAGCAAAGTAAACTGCTTTCCGTACAAATACGTGTAAAATTTCTTTACTCCCCACACTATGCCTAGCGCTTCTTTCTGTATTTGTGCGTAGTTCTTTTCAGATTTCGTCAGACTCCTGGACGCGAACGGAATCGGTCTCTCGGATCCGTCTGGCATAACATGTGACAGCACTGCTCCCAGTCCAAACGGTGAAGCATCACACGCTAAATGAACGGGTAGCTCAGGATCATAGTGTGTAAGAACTTGATCCGACGTTATCAATGTCTTTGCCTTTTTGAAGGCCTTTTCACATTCATCTGTCCATTTCCAAGTTCTGTCCTTTTCCAATAACTAATTCAGTGGTTTCAGTACTGTTGCCGAATTTGGCATAAATCTATGGTAGTAATTCACAAGTCCCAAAAATGCACGTATGTCCTTCACATTTTTCGGTGTCGGGGTTCCTATTACGGCCTGTACTTTGTCAGACGTTTTCCTCAGTCCCTCTGCACTAATCTGATGTCCACAATATACGACCTTATCTTGAGCACTTCTGTAGGTTTGCCCTTAAACCATAGTTTTGTAATCTCTGCAATACGCTTCGTAAATTCCTCAGATGCGATTCATCATCTGCACCTGTGATGATCATATCATCCAACATACATTGTACATTGTCAAGTCCACTGAGAACCTGGTCCATTGTGCGTTGCCATATAGCCGGGGCTGATGAAATTCCAAACAACATCCTGTTGTATCGGTAAAGTCCCTTGTGCGTATTGATTGTCATCAACGGTTTTGACTCATCGTCAACTTCTAAATGTAAATAAGCATTTCGGAGATCCAATTTCGTGTATTTCTGTCCTCCTGCCAGCGTAGCAAATATCTCGTCGATTCTCGGAAGTGGATATTGATCCACATTCAACATCGGATTCACTGTGGTTTTAAAATCTCCACAAATACGGACTGTACCGTTTTGTTTCAGAACGGGGACAATCGGAGATGCCCATTCACTTACATCTACTTTTGAAATTATTCCCTCCCTTTCGAGCCTTGAGAGTTCTCTTTCAACCTGCGGTTTAACGGAAAACGGCACTGATCTAGCTTTAACGAACTTTGGCGATGCGTTTTCCTTGAGTGTAA
Source organism: Mytilisepta virgata (assembly GCA_028015205.1). Lineage (NCBI taxonomy): Eukaryota > Metazoa > Mollusca > Bivalvia > Mytilida > Mytilidae > Mytilisepta > Mytilisepta virgata. The sequence continues at coordinate 59,315,968 of CM051515.1, read as the reverse complement.
GATGTGCCTTTATGTCGGCAACACATCCTATTTCATCACGGAATACATTTGAATACTCCTTCAGTAATAAATCCAATTTTTCATTTGAATTTCCAGAAATTTTATTTTCCCACTTAAGATTTTTCCAATCTAAATTTATTTTCTTCAACCACTCACGCCCTAATAATGCAGGGCCACCTTTTTGTACCACATACAATTTCAGATTTTCACATTGACCATTATATTTCACTTGCACATTAATAAATCCCTTTGGAATTAATAACTCTCCTGAATACGTTTTCAGGGTTATGTTTGCGTTCTCCAGCTTTTCACTCCCGAAATATCTATCGTAATCAAAATCGGAAATAATGGAAACAGCTGATCCTGTATCAAGCTCCATTTTAATCTCCTTACCATTTACGTTTGGTGTAATCCAAATAAAATCATGATTGGAATTTTTAACACTGTATATTCCCAAAGTATCATCTTCACTTGTATATCCTTGTGATTCATTTTCCAGATGATATAGTTTCTTCTGAGTCGTCGGTCGCGGTTTTGAGTTACCAGTTGATCTGCAAGCTATTCGGATGTGTCCTTTCTTGTTACAACTGTGACATACGGAATCTTTGAATTTACAGCTGTCGGCTTTGTGGTTAGTTCCATTACATCGGTAGCAAACGTACGACTTGTGATTTTCTTTTGGAGGGTGTGATTGTGATTTCCGTTGTTGTCGTTGAACCCTGTTCACAGAACTTTCATTGTTGAATTTTCCTCTCAATTCAATCGCGTCTTTGTTAGGAGTTTCAACGGCAATTGCAATTTCGATGGCTTTTGCAAATGTCAAATCCTGCACGGTCAACAGTTTCTTCTGGGTATGTTCCTCTTTTATTCAAACCACAAACTGGTCTCTGAGATATTCATTTAAGTTTGCAAATTCACAATTTTCAGATAGTTTCCTAAGTTCAGCCACATATTTATTCACCGTCTCCCCTTGTAATTGATAGCGTTTATAAAACCGGAATCTCTCTGCAATAATCAGAGGCTTTGGACTTAAATGCTCCTTTAATATTTTAACAATGTCACCATACGATTTCGTTGCTGGTTTATCTGGCAATGTTAAATTTCTTAATAGTCCATAAGTTTTTCCACCAAGCAATGTCAGTAATGCCGGAACCTTTCGAGCGTCCCCTATTTCGTTTACAGTAAAATACTGCTCCAACCTTTCAGTGTAGGAGTTCCATGTTTCAACACTGTCATCAAATGGTCCTATTTTACCAATAACTCCCGTTGCCATTGCACTAACCAAGGTAATTTCGCAGAAATATTAATAATTTCGGAAATGTCCTTCGAATTATTACAATTAAATGGCCATCCTCGTCGGCAAAACTGTTGTGTATTTATAACAACAAAAATAAACGTCTATACTCTATGACTACATTTTATTGAAGTGATTTTCTCAGCAGATACATTCATACAAAAGATAGAGAACAGATGTCAATTCAACTTTCCCAGGATAAGAGTTTACATATCATTATGCCAGGGCTGATCAAGATAGCGATAAGGTGACGGCACTGGCATAAAACATAATTAATATTAATGTCTTTCTTCAAACTGAAGTAACCTAGATAAAAAGGTCAATATACTATAATAATAAAAAATTGAAAGCAAATTGCCTAATTTGCTAATCATTGCACAGTGTGTTTTTTATGATTTATTATCTTACTTTATACTTAAACTTTATTTTAGCGGTATAAAAAGATCAGAAATGTGAATTTAAAACATATAATTTAATATGAACTAAGGGGCGATTACTCAATTGGAAGCCAGCAAATTTACCTTGAAACTATGTTTTAAAAACAGATTGATATAACCTTTCAAATACCTATAATAATACACCTTTAAATTCTGCACCTAAATCTGTTAGATTAGTCTACAATCAGCCATTGTTTTTTTTAATTAAGTTTTAATTCTATTAATATTTTAACAAATCGTAATATATTTTTTTCATTAATTTTAATTCCTTTTTGGGGTTTTGGAACCATTTAGTAAAAACTTTCTAATTATTTTAATTATTTTCTGGCTTTTCGCCAACATTCGGAACCATTTAGACGTTTTCGGAATAATTTTTCACTCTTTGTAAATGTTTGGTCGTGTCTGGAGGGGTGCTCACTTACAGGTCCGCGTTCGTGGAGGCATCCATGTTGGATTACGCAATACCGTTGATGTGACGTCATGGAAACTTTCAGTGGGAATTCCCTTTAGAAAACGGATTGAAACATGTCGGTAAACGCGGCCGTGAGCGAAGACACCATAGCGCTATCTTTTATGTCCGCGTTCTGGCTATATATACAGTGCAGAACCTCTCACCTCGTCTTGAACCTTTGAAAAGGTAACGACTATGTTCTCTTGCGAGAAGTGCAGTAAGAACAAGAAGACCAACCTGCTTCGCCACCAGACGACACATGTTGCGACCCAGACATATTCATGCCCGGTATGTGGAAAGGAGTTTTCCATGGCCGACAACCGGAAGCGCCATCAAGAGTCCCACTAGCAGAGTGAGCCTGGAAAGCCAGATCAAGCCCAGTCCCTTGCTTGCCAGGTATGTGGTAAAGAATTTGCCAGGCCGGATGCCAGGAAGCGCCACGAGGCTACCCACCAGCAGATTGAGCCTGGAATGCCAGATGCAACCAAGTTCTTTGCCTGCCAGGTATGTGGAAAGGAGTTTGCTAGGCAAGACGCCAGGAAACGCCACCAGGAGTCCCACCAGTACACCCTGAAGTGTCCCGACTGTGGGCAGTATTTCAACAGACCAGACAGTTTAGCTCGCCACAATCGTGTCCAGGATAGGTTCAACTTTACGTTGAACGAAATTACAACCGCCGCTTTTCCTGACATGGTTCGCCACATTTTCGAACTCCAGACCACGGCCTTCAAGATCAACGTGTCGTTTGGATTTGTACTGAGAAACGTAGAGACCGGAGAACTAAGATACTTCCATTCCAGCCAGAACAACGCCCGATTTTTCGACGTACCACACCTGATTAAAAATTAAGAAGACCTAGAGAAGCTTTTGGAAGAATTGAGCCGTCACGACATTTTGGAGTTTATCCGGCAGCAGAGACCCGATACCAAGTGGGTGGTGAATTTAATGACAAATGCCACGTTTTATGTCAACAAGTTGGTGGAACACACGATAGGAGCCAGAGTCGTGTTACCAGACTTCTTCCTAAGGAACAAAGGCTTGGTGTACTTGGTTGCTGGATCCCATGGGCCATATAATGACAACTTGTGTTTTTTCCAGTGTTTGGCCGTCCACCGTAGTTTTGCCGTAACAGACGTAAAAGTACCTGCCAAGACTTACCATCGACAATATTTGCAGAAGACAGAAATGTCCGGCGGTGATTTCAAAGGTATTTGTTGCACGTACCTGACGACCTAAAGTGAAAATTTGCAGAAATGCCTCCAGTCTTTAAAAACGTGGACGTGTCCAGAGATGACATTGGGGACCACATGAAGAGTTATGCAGAAGAAAATGGAATCATGCAGCAGTCTAGAAAGTCTTTAATCGGTAGCATGTTTGGAGAGAAGATCATAGTAATATCCCCATTACTGAAATGGTACGTAAACCACGGACTGAAAGTCACCAAGATTTACCAGGTGGTGGAGTACAAGCCGTTGGCGTGTTTCAGATCCTTCGGAGATCAAGTCAGTGATGCCAGGCGAGCCGGAGAAGCCAACCCAAATAAAAAGAATGTCAACAAGAGAACCAACGACATTAACAAAGAGAAAAAAATGGACGTTCTCCTGTCAAAGAACTCTGGCTCCGGAACCAACAGAGGGTTTCGTTCTGTAGACAATCAAGTCTACACCTACTTACAAGAGCGAGCTGGCTTTTCCTACTTTTACCCAACCTGTAAAGTTTTGGCGGACGGGTTGTCTACGACATTGATCGGATAAACGGCTTACCGACTCGATTGTAAATATGTACATAATTTATGTAGTGGGAAAGCTTTTAATTTGATGTATGAACAGACCACTCTTTTTCGAGTCGTCTATTAACCGATAACAAAAAAAAAAAAACAAAAAAAAAATATAAAAAAAAATTAAAAAAAATGAATAAATAAAAAAAAATTAACTAGGTACTTGTGATGTAACACAGGAGCTCAACCCACAGAGCTGCCTAGCGCGTCCCCAGGTGGCAGATAGGGGGATACTCTCTTGTTGAGGGTTTTCAGGTCATTATACGAAAAGCCTGACCGCGGACCATAGTTGGTAAAGTGTTTGGAGAATGCTTGGCTCCGACAACGCTAACGAGACAAAGATATTTAAACTTATTATAAAATTTGTTAACTAAATATACACTCATATTACATTTTCTGATATTCAGCTTACAGAGGAAGGTGATCTTGCGCCATTGCATTGTGTCCTTACAGTTACCAGCCTGTCAATGCCTCGTGTATAAAAGGAAGTGAAGATAGTAAGAGAAGTCATTCGTAAGATGGACCCGTACGAGTATACGAGAGAATCTTCCCTGCCATGTTCGAAGACGGTGTGGTGAACCAAAGAAGACTGGTCGTATTGTCGGTGTATACTCGTACCTATTATGAGCAGTTTCCGGATTGGGCGCCGCATATTTGGACAGTGTACCATCGTGTTAATCCATCGAAACGGTTGGAATTGACCAATGAAAATGCCAGATTGTCGACCAATCGGAACGGGAGAAGTTAACCAATCACGATGTCTTAAAGATAGCCAATCATGTTTAACGTTTCATAATATAAGAACCAATCCAGTCCATCTTCTCGAAAGCTCCGATATATAAATAGACCAGCAAGAAGAAGAATCAGCCAGCCGACATGTCACGTAAAGAAAAGAAAACCAAAGACCAGACCAAGAGCGATATCGTCCAAGACGCCATGACCGATTCAAATATTCCTTTGAACGTACTACTGGGTGGAGGACGTTATGCTGAACTTACAAAATGGAATGGCAGTAAAAGAGTAGATCTCAGATTTTGGGAAAGTGAAACGGTGCCCACCAAAATAGGAGTTAGCCTGTCGTTAATGCAGTGGAAAATGTTGTGCAGTACTACAGAGGTGGTGGATGCCTTGATCACCAGAATCAAGGACAAAGAACCAGTAGACTGGAAATATCATCTGGGAAAAGATGTTTATGTCATCATTAAAACAGCCTATCCTATTATTCACATCAGAAAACATTTCGTGCCCTACGGAGAACTGACTTTACAACCAACCAAGAGAGGTATAACGCTGAGTCCCTACGATTGGCAAGAACTGAAGAAGACCATACCTTTGTTTGAAGAGAAAGTACCAGAACTCAAAACGTTGACTGATATAGATTTTTAAAAATAAAATATGAAACTGTTTCAATTGTGTTTACACGATAAATATCCCAGTATACATTCACAACGAACAGTCTTGATCTAGCACTCAAACCGACAACATGAGTACCGAGTGGCCTTCCGATTTAAAACGTCATGTTAAACATCAGCAAACCCCATTCCTTGAGCAGCAGCAACAAGAAGAACCTTACTATTGTAATCCTACCAAAGACCCCAATATCTTATTGTTCCGATGGATTCGATCCGAATCATTTCATGCCTTGGATTCATCCGTTTACCTGTTTGATTGCCGGTCCTACGGGAAGTGGGAAATCGGTCTTTGTCAGACGATTCGTGGCTAATATCCACCACATGAGGTACCCTTTTCCTGCTCAAATTTTATGGTGTTATGGTGAATACCAAATGCTTTATGGTACCGTGGACGGTGTAAAATTTATACAAGGACTACCCGATATCGATAGTTTAGATTCCAGTATGCGACACTTGATTATCACCGACGATTTAATGACAGAAACCGACGACCAAGTGGCTTCCTTATTTACTAAAAAGAGTCATCATCGAAATACCAGCGTCATGTATATCGTACAAAACATCTTTCATCAGGGTAAACACAGCAGGACCATCAGTCTCAATGCTCATTACGTGGTCTTACTCAAGAATCCTCGAGACGCTTCTCAGATTCATAGTTTGGCTCGACAAATGTTTCCTTGGAAAGCGGATCTTTTATAAGTTGTCTATGCTTCCGCAACGACCGAACCTCACGGCTTCACGGCTATTTAATCATCGATATGAAACAACAGACTCCAGATCGACTGAGATTGAGAAGCCATATTTTCCCTGGAGAAGTAAAAAGTGCTTACGTTGATGCATAAATACGTCAGTGAATACAGCGTCACGTCAGTCTTGGTCGGAAAACGGAAGAGAGAACATGGTTCCGACACGTCTCCGAAAACATGCAAACATCTAGTATATTTACGACACGCAAAGCCCTGTATTCAAAAATATCTCATACAGAAAGCCGATCGAAGTCTCATCGAGTGTTTGTGCGAGTTTGCTCATAACGTTTTGAAAGGACACGTCGAGTTAACTCGTGCACAGAAAGATAAATTGAAACGAAATAAAAGCGGACTCCGAGAACTGGCGAAAAAGACGTTCAGTCTCAAAAAGAAAAATGTCATTTTACAGAAAGGGGGATTCTTGGGATCTCTCTTGGCACCATTGCATCCGTCGTGAGACCGTTACTCTCTGGGTTGTTACAATGAAGATCTTGTATTTGAATACGTCTACTCAGATCCCGCAGCGACCCAAACTTCCCGTCGATCAGCGAATCCGAGCCATGGATACCTTAGATAGAAAGATGCACGATATCTTGGAACGTGACGATCTACCTACCGAGGAGCGATTGAAATTATACTATCAGTCTCTTTATCGTTATATGAATAAACACGATGATTATAGATCCAGACCTGTCGTCCCGGAACCAAGTATTACGACAACTCCCGAAGATCCCTTGGAGAAAAAGGTCATAGACAGTGTTCCAAAAACACTCAAAGGAAAAGCAGAATTTTTATTGAAGAAAATGAAAGCCAGTCCAGAGATCACGTGGAACGAGAAGGGAGAATTAACGTTTAAAGGACAAACCATTAAGGGAAGCAATGTGGTGGATTTAGTCAACGACGTCTTGCGTAAAAGGAAATATTTTAACCCGGAAGGGTGGAAAAGGTTTGGCGAAGCGTTAAGAAAAGCTAACGTCCCACAAGATTTGATAGGTCACGAAGAAAGATGGATATATATTAATCAAACGAAAAGAACACCGAGAGCTCGAAAACGGCAACAAAGTCCTTCCCCGAAACGATGGCAAACACCGAAAACTCCCAAGGCATTGACGTGGACACCGTATTAAAAAGAAATGTCACATCCATCCTATGTTAGTTTAGGTCATGAACGCGACGTATTACCATGTTCCTGATCCCGGGAGTTATGGGGGTCTTAATAAATTCAGACCGAAAGGGTACACGCAAAAAGAAATCAAAGAATGGTTACATACTCAAGATGCATATACTCTACATAAACCAACTAGAAGACGGTTCGTCGGACGAAGAGTGGTGGTGTATAGAATAGATCATCAATGGCAAGCGGATTTAGTAGACGTAACGAAGATTGCGTCTTATAACGATGGATACAGATATTTGCTTACCTGTATCGACGTGTTGTCGAGATACGCCTGGGTCGTACCTCTCAAAGACAAGACTGGTGGCAGCTTTTAATGTCATTTTCAAGTCGGGAAGACGTCCGATTCGTTTACAGACGGATAAAGGCACGGAATTTACCAACCGAGTGTTCCAGAAATTTTTAAGAGATCGTGACATCCATTTCTTTACGACTCATAACGAGGAAAAGAAAGCCAGTATCGTTAAAAACGAAAATGTGGAAATATTTTACTCACAGAGAAACGTTGACATGGAAGACATGGTGATCTCGTACAATCATATTAACCAAAGAAGTATCGGTAGACCACCGGTCGAAGTGACATGGGCTAAGCAGACCTCGGTAGCCAAACGATTGTATGGAAGAACTGGCTCGATTCAAAAATGAAAATTCAAAACTGGAGATCGAGTGCGACTCACTAAAGCCAAAAGAACTTTTAAAAAAGGATATTTACCTCATTGGACGAAAGAATTGTTTACCGTGGTCCGATGCATCGAGACCAGACCCTCGGTATATGTGGTGAGAGACGATCACGGAGAAGAATTGGAAGGAATATTTTATGCCGAAGAATTACAGAAAGTCATTAAGAAAAACGACGTGTATAAAATGGAAAAAAAATTGGCGAAGAGAAAGAAAGGCAGAAGATTACAGTATCTCGTCAAATGGTTGGGTTATCCTACCAAATTCAACAATTGGATATTTTCTTCGGATCTACAAAATCGAGACGTTCACTCAATGTGAATCAGTTGAATCGATGGCACCGACCGATACGGATAGCAGGAGGTCGTCTTGGGTTGCTTTTGGAAAGAAACTACCACGCCCAGAGATTGTATTCCTGTGCCAAATTCTAATTTTGTATACAGTGATTGTCGTCAGTATTTACAATTTAACGATCGGCACAGAAAACAGTAACCTGTGGACGCTTTACAGCTGTTTGAGATACCTCTTGCCAAATTCGACAATCAAAAAATGTTTTATCTGACGTTACCCAGCAATAGTTCGATGGAATATTATTCGGACAACACCCTGACTCGCTACACGACGAGATTACCTCATATGATGGATTTAGACGGATCGTGGGAGATTGGATTGGCATAGATACAGTATCCGCATACGTGGTACAACGTAAAGAAACAGGAAAGATGGTAGCTGTTCATTTTCAAGAAAGCGAGAATTACAGCGACATCATTTCGAATTTCCGGAGGGGTATTACTCGTCTGCAAAACGTCTGTGTAAAGCCATAAAATCCAAAAAGAGCAGGACGGAACTCAAGAAAAAATTCAACACCGGTTTAAACGAAGTGAATCATAAAGTGTTCATAAAGTGTTCGTTCAAATCAAACCCAACAGTCAAGTGATTCTCAGTCCCTTGTTACAGAACATATTAGGATTCAAACAGGCAATCTTTCCGGCCGGAGAACACATGGCAGAGGTTGTCGCCGACATCACAAGAAGTCTAAGTTCGTTGTACGTGTACTGTCTATTGATCGTACCAAGAATGGTGGGTGACTCGCAAGGTCCACTGTTGAGAATCGTACCCGTAGAAGGTACTGTACCCCCGTACAAGGCCGATTCCACGACATCGAAATAGATTTAAAGGACGACACGGGAGGAATCGTGCCATTCTAACGAGGACGAGTGGTGGTAACACGTCACTGCAGAAAAAAGAAGAGGTTATCCCGTCTATGGAGGAAGTCGATTTCAAAAGGGACACGGATTGAGGATTGTTTAAAGCGGTATGCCGTTACTGAAAAAAGGAGCCAAAACACTGGGTCGCCAAGCGCTGAAAACGGGACTACGCATTGCCGGAGACGCTGTTGAAGGAAAGAATTTGAAACAAGCTGCCAAGTCCAGATTGAAAACGGCAGGCAAAAACATGTTCAATAAAGCCCTCGGGTATGCCGGCCCACCCGGAGAACGGGTTATAAAAAGATCTGCACCTAAGAAACGTGTATCAGACGTCGTCTGACCAAGCAACGGACCACATCGAAAGACGTTTTCAGATTATGTCAGTCGTACATCCACACTCGTGTGAATGCACTAAATCGGAATTAGACTTGTTTGGGGTGCTACCCACCCAGACCAGTGTAGAACACGAATATTGGGAACCGAAAGGTGTGACATCGGCTCTAACGGACCAAGGACCTTACGAATTCGTCGTAAGCGGGGCCAGAGAAGACTACATCGACTTGGCCAACACGTATCTATTCGTAGAGGCACAGATCGTGAAAGCGGACGGAAGCAATTTGGCCAGCGATTCGGACGTAAGCCCTGTGAATCTATGGATGCATTCGCTCTTTAGTGATGTCAGTGTGAGTCTCAACGAGAAATTGGTGTCCCCTCCCACGAGTGTTTACCCGTATCGGGCATATATAGAAACTTTGCTCAGCTACGGACCCGGTGCCAAAGATTCCCAATTGACCGGAGTCATGTGGTACAAAGACACACCCGAACACCTAGAGGTTAGAACCGCCGACAACGTGGGATTCTCCAGCAGAAGGGCATTGACTTCCGAAAGCAGACAAGTCCAGATGATGGGAAAACTTCACGTAGACTTGTTTTGTCAAGATAAATACTTATTAAATCAAGTTGAACTGAAAATCAAACTGAGGAGGAGCATAGACGTCTTTGCTTTGATGGGACATGCCAATGCTTTCAAGGTTAAGATTAGAGATTTAGGTCTATTCGTCAGAAAGGTGCAGTTGATCCCGGCCATTCACATAGCCCACATCAAAGTTTTGGAAAAAACGAGCAGCAAATACCCATACGACCGGTGGAAGTCAAAGTGGACGCTGTACCTAGAGGAAACACGAATTACGTCCAAGACAACATGTTCCTTGGACAGATGCCAAGCGATTGGTCATAGAATGTGTAGAAAGCGATGCTTTGAACGGAAACATCACGAAAAACCCGTTTAACTTTAAACACTTCAAGATAAACTTTGTCGCGCTCAACGTGGACGGAAAACAGATACCCAGCAAACCCTTGCAGCCGGATTTCAGCAAGGAAGGATACATTCGAAGTTAGATGAGACTCTATACCAGCATCGGAAAGATGTTTCAAGACGAAAGAAACGCTATCTCAAGAGAAGACTTCTCTAAAGGCTACACCTTGTTTGGCTTCGATTTGACTCCCGATATGTCTGAAGTGGGTACCTTTCAACTCATAAAACAAGGCAACTTACGTTTAGAAATTTATTTTGCCGAAGCACTTCCTGCTACCATCAACGTGGTTTTGTATGCAGAGTTCGACAACGTCATCGAAAAAGACAGAAAAAGACAAGTCCTTTTTGATTACAGTGCCTGATGAACACTTTAGAGATCGAAGGCGTCTTAAACGATCATCCTGGGACCAGATCGGTGTTTAAAGGAGTGTACGCCAGAAATAGATTACCTAGACACATGAACGTGCCTTCGGTCTTGGTGGGGAACACGAATCCTAATAGTCGAGAGGAAAATCATTGGATAGCTATATACATCGATGGGAGATATGAAGACCCATGATTAATTTGGAAGTAATTCAAGGAGGAAATGTTGGAACGGTTTTAAAACGAATACCTGTGGTTACATTTTGACTGAGGGATAATTCTATGAGGAGATAGCAAAGAATCAGTAGTTTTCGGTGAAGACACATTGGTAATTGTACCAAAATTGTATGAGATAAAGGCTTGAAATGTTGGTATGAATAAGTTGTTTCCTTTGTGCTTTGAGTGACAGAATTTTCATGAAGTTAAAGATTATAAGAGATTTTATGGATAGCTTGAGTATACAATTGAATTCGGAGAATCCTCCGTTGTAGTTTCTGGAACTTATGTCTAACGGTTTTGGTGGATGTACTATATAATTTCAATACAAAGCTAGTTTCAAGTGATTGTGTTAGTTAACATATTCCTGGACTGTTCTATGTTAAACATACTTAATTCAAGTATTTAAAATTAACTGTTTACATGTGATCGATTTTCACGTTTTGTAATCAGCAGAGGGGGAATTTACATTTTTGTTTTAACTTTAATCAGTTCAGGTTTTCAAGTTATATTTTTGCTGCTCCACTGGTGAACATGTCCACATCTGAGCTTTGACACATTTTATCTTTTGATAAGTCGTTAGAATCTTTTTTCTTTTTCCTTTTCACATGTTTAACTTGTTTATGGGTTGGCTGATATATAGTTCAGAAGTTTTTTAATGGTGTTCATATTTTATTTTGGGACAAATTTTGGGAATGAGAGGGATGTTAACAGGTAAAGAGTAGAAATTGAGTTATTGACATATTTTCTGTACATGATTATTATATTTTCTCTAATTTTCAGCCAATTCAAGCGTCGTGTAAAGATTGATAATCTCACTAGTGACTTTTTATTTCTCGGATATTGATTGGTCGAAATTAGTTGTGACGTCGTCGGGATTTCGTAAAACGCAAACAAAATTGATGACGTCGTGCACAGCCGATGCCTTTGTTATAAGTTTCAAAACGAATTGATTAGAGAAACGACGTCTTATATTTTTACTTGTGGATTATCAGATTTCTCCAAACTCGATAGTTAAGGCTCGTGCTAAAAATGCGTAATTTATCTATCTCGATTAAAGAAATCAGATAATCCACTAGTAACAATGTAAGAAGCTATATTTCTCCAATACTTAACATATTATAATTCTCTTCGAGAGCAATATCGCTGAAGATATTGTCATATCTTAAGTGAGATTTCGCGAGAATTGATTCATACAATATCATTCTTGTTCGCACCTTATAGGGCTGGATGGTAGACCATGATTTCGCTAACACCAAATCTCCGTATAAGTGATGGAGTTATGAAAAGTACTCCCCGGTGACAAGAATATTGAGTCAAACGTTAAATATCGTGTGTATAATACAGTGGTGCTATCAGATTTTATTGTATACTTTGATGCATTAAGAAAACGCTTAGAATTTATCTGTTGTTTAACATGTCGTGTAGGGTCATGTGATGAATTGCTCATTTTATTTATTAAAAAAAAAATCCTAGAAACAAATTTTGTTTGGAAAATAAATAACACACAATTCAGAATAGAGTCCACGATTTAAAAGTTATATTGATATAGAAAAGGTAAGACGGGGCATTTAGCAGTAATACATACCCGTAGGTAAGGGGGTTCTAGGGATTACGACGAACGTCCCTCTTGGAACAAAAATAGACTATAAAGGTCAGGATTCTGATTTTTTTAACAAACCAATGAGAAACAAGAATTGCCCATGACGGTCATGTTTCTTCCCGATCGGGACGAAATGAGGAAACTTTGTAAAGAACCTCCCATAGATACTTCCTATTCAGTTTCGTTCCATTTAGCCAAGCGATTTCAAAGGAGAAGATTTGTATATATCAATAAACCAGAAACAAGAAATGCCCATTTTTGTAGTCCGATCGAGACAACATAAGGAAATTTGATAAAAATCCACCCATATATACTTCCTGTTAAGTTTTGTTATATTTGGCAAAACTGTTTCAGAGAAGTTTTTTGAAAACTCAGCCAATCAGAAACAACAATTGCCCATGGAGACCATGTTTTTGCACGATCAAGATGAAATGTCGACTATGTGTAAAGAACTTCACAAACATCATTGCTGCAAAGTTTAGTTCCAATTGACCCATTGGTTCCAAAAGAGAAGATCTTTAAAGAAAAAGCTTACGCCGGACGACTGACGCCAAGTGATGGCAATAGCTCACATGGCCTTTAAGGCCAGGTGAGTAAAAAATTAATCTTATCAAAGGTATTATTTTATGCGCGCTACAAATTCCATATTTTGGTACGGGAAACCCCAAAAAAACAATTGCATCAATCCTGTCAAGTTTCATTATATCCGTTGTAAATTTTAGGTTTTTATCTTCACAATCTTTCATGACAGACGGACATACGGACAGGGCAAAAAATATATTTCAATACAGTGAAAGAAGAGTCGATATTCATGAACCATATACTCTCTGAAATTTACCGCCTCTTCAGTATTTCTGTATTTCAAGATACGTATGAGGATCTTGTGAATTGGATACCATTATTGGGTGATAATGATTAAGATAATCATTGTCTTCAATAACGTCAAGATAATAATCGCTAGACGAAGAGGAAGATGCAACAGGTGTAACTGGTCTGTAGATTACACTTGCATTATCTGTGTGAACCGTCATTTCGGCTAAATCGATTATTTCATCTTCATTGATAGTTTCATAATGGTCTTCATCATTCTGCACATCGTCTGCGTTGTTATTGGCTTGAGAACTGACTGCAGGATCCTGTGCTTGGTTTTGCGCATCCACAATAACAGTTCTACATCTTCGACTAATCCAAATGTTAACCAAAACAAAAATTATCAATATAAGTAAGATTCCTGCTGCTGTGATACCATAGTAAACTGCTTCTGTATTATTTGATACTGAAAAAAATTAAGAAAAATGTATTTTTAAAGCAGGTCATTTTATTACACTTCGATTACCTGATCGTAGAAATATTTACTGTTAATGATGATGTGGTAAAGCAAAAATGTGGTATTATATTTTTTTTATCTACGCAAGATGATGAGAGGACTATTAGGGTAGGGGTACATGATTGGGCTATATTTCAGATTTTTAAAAAAGTATGAGAATAGAACTAGTGAACAATGAACGGCATCTGAATATATAATAATGTATGTCTCTTTTTAAATACTTCCCCAAATATGGTGTTTCACGCTTTGGTAAACAGATTTGTAAATACATAGAACTTGCGTAGATATCAATGCTAAAAGTCAAATATTTAGACCTCAAATTATGATTTCTCAAAATCCAGTCCCTATAATGAAAATAAATAATATGATATATCATTGCTATTGAAATTCTCTTTTTATTTATATAAAATTTACTACAGTCACCAGATTCGTTTTTTTTTAGTATAGTAGATTTATTACTATATGAAGAGTGAAATTAAGCGTCAAAAAGCCAAAATAAGCGTAACGTCGTTAATAAGTGTTTGTACAGACAGGCCCTATAGTTGAATGATTTCCACATCAAAAACGAAGCTCGTGACCCTATGTTTATTTAGTATCATTGAAACGAAAACGTTGACAACAATAACATATCGGTTTATAGAAAATTCTAGGGATTAGTTTTTGACAAATGACGAGTTTAAGTGAAATGATTAATTATTTCGGCAGTTTTTATAGGAAATCTACAGTAAAAGACCTTTATTTTAAGGACTTTAAATCAACCTTATTGAAGGAATATAGTTAGATGCAGTTCCGAATATTATAGCTGCACGTAAAAGTTCATGAAAATCCGTAATTTAGCGGATTTAGGAACCTCTTACCTTAACGATTTTTGTTAATAATTTAAATTACATGTACAACACAGAAACTAAAGCACTAGCAATTTGAACTCCGATTAACGGTACCCGTCATATTGTCAGTGGAGTGTCGAGTCTGGTGTGGTGTCAAGTCTGATGAGGTGTCAAGTCCGGTGAGGTGTCAATTCCAGACGGACGTGAAATATAACTGAAGATATTAAGTCTCATTCGCGAAATAGAAATTTCGTATCAACAAATCAAGTCGTTATGACGACCGTAAAACAGTGTATAGTTATGAAATTACCATAGACTGAACATAACCCTCTCTTAAACGCTGATGTGACAGCAATCTCGCCCTGCCAAGAGAGTCGCAGTTTAAATCACATGCAGGGCAGTAACGAATCAACTGTGAAATGTACACCCCATTGGCTTGAGACCTTGGTATGTAACTGCTAAGAAAGGGAAAGTTCACAATCGGAAAATTAAAACATCACGTTTATCATAAGTTTTGATTTCAACCACCCATTATTATCTATGTACAAGTACAAATCTAGATATGAGGCAAAAGTGGGTGTGTCTGTGGTCTTTTTAATTTCAAGTTCACTGGGAAAGATGAGATGTAGGTAATCCTTAAAGTAAGTATTATTAAGTGACAAACATCATCTATATAGTTTTTTTGTGGGTTTACCCCTTTTGGTCATTTTTGAATTTTTGAATTCCACTTTAAGATTGTTTTTTTTGTTTTCAACATTCTAGCTCTTAAGCACAACTGATCAGTCTTAAATCGACGAAATGCGCACATCTTGATCAATGATCTTTGCTACCTATTAAAAACTAGCTTTTGTAGATACCATAATAACCTGAAGAGGATAATATAAACAATATTACCTCCAAAGACCGGAATTTTTGGTATATTATAAATTTAAAAAGCAAATTATCAACAGTTATATAACGTCACTTCTCGAAGAATCTTAAAAATCAACACTTGCCATACCGCAACAACTTATGGGGCAAAACTAGAAATTATAGATGTTAAGCAAACAAATTTTTGATTATTGATGAATTTTGAACATCAGAATTGTCAGAAATGAGATAATTAATTTGTTGCGATACCTTACAGATGCACTTTTAACATACCATAATAGTTTTCAGAGTACAAAAATTAATTTAACTCAAAATGAAAAGAGAGGTTAGTATTTACAAATTTAAAACATCAAAACATTATGAATATAGATATCTAATTTACTAACAATTAGCCTTTTCAGATACTATAAGTTTAAAGAGTAGAGCATAATACATATTACTCGTTTAGCAGGCCTTATTACAGTATCCATTGATTTAAGTAAAATAGTTGTTTTTGCTTAGAAGTACACTTGACAGAGCCACCTACATATACATATGTACCATTGTTGGTATGGACATTTTTGAAGTTTTGGTATCCAGTATGTTGAAGGTAGGTTATTATTGTCACCAATTACAGCAATGCCGAAGGAAGATATATCAGAAATATGATTTTGAATAATATCTTAAGTTATTATGTACAGTTAATTGTCAGTACCCATTTTCTTAATCGGGCACTCACTGTAGAATCTTTAGCAGAGGAAAAATATTTTGTTTGGAATTTTGTCAACTGGCACACAATTGATTTGTATACAATATGCATTTGTGAATAATGGGTCATATGGTACGCTCGTGAATTTCCTGGCCGAAAATTTGCTCAGACATGGGTATGTTGCCGCTAAGTTGTCCTTATTAAAATTTTATAACATGGTTGACAGGTATGAAAAAAAAAAACGTTTCCCAAATGAAACTGGACATGTTCTATTGATGTTGTCCCTTCCTCATACCGGATTTGACATGTCAACATGACGGGTGTCCTGCAGGAAGCAGAGACTGCTTACTCTTCCAGAGCACCCTCCCCCCGGTTTTTTTGGTGGGGTCCATGTTGTTAATATGTTTTGAGTTTTTAATTGTAGTACATGCATTGTTTGGTCTTGTCTTCGTTGTTCTCCGGAGTTTGTCAGTTGTTTCGATTTTCCCCTCCTTCGTACGTCCCTTTGGTATTTTTTGACTTTACTTGCTATATAAGCTCACGGTTTAGTTCAGTAAATTCTAAATTAAAAACTATTTTCTATAAATAAATAAAAAATATCATCAATGTTCTATTGGGTCTATGTCACTGCTGGTGGACTGTAAGTCCCCGAGGGCATTACCAAGCCCAGTAGTAGTATTTTGTCGTGGCATGATTCATTACTTTAATACCTTTACATTTTCCGTTCAAAATTTGACAAATTTACCGAAATGTCTAAGGCTCTTCCTTTTGATGCAGAGGGAACCTTTAGCTGAGTTTGGATTCCTGTTTGTTAAATTGTTTAAGGTTTTGATGGTTGTGCTTAATAATTCATCATTATATCTTTAACCGGATTCCCAACATTTTGATCTCGAGCACTGCTGATGAGTTGTCAGTCAACAAAATGGCCATACAGTGAATCAAATGTATTCGCTATTGTGTGATACATTTTATTCTAATGATAGTTTTCTTCGACCTTGAAAATATTTTTGATTGGAATACTAGTAATTCTATTTACAACTCAGACACTATCTTCTAGATATTGAATTTCGAATCTTGAATTAAAGTTTTAGAATATTAGATTTTGAATTTTGGAATTTCGAAATTCGGGTATTGACCTTCGAATCTGGAATTTCAAATCTCTCATGATTGTACCAACCGGTATTAATATAAGCTGTATTCCGAATGTGTAACAAGCAGTTTCTTACCAATTTTTGTTTCTTTGTCCATGTTGATGTCAGAGGTAATATTGATCTGACTTGAATCTAAACATGCAAATGTTATATGTTACAACATAAAAGTCAATGTAAATTATATTTGTTTATATTGTATAAAAGCCGTGATATTGGTTGTAATACCACCATCTCGGCGTTAATCATCAATTAATTAATCTATAATATCTGGTATAAAAAAGGTGTAATACACCTTTTGAGTACTGTGAGTGACAATCACTGTTCGTATATAAATACAAATCTTTGATACCAATTTTTATGCATACGATTTTCACCGATTTACGGCTCATAAGTTGAAAACCAAAACAACAATCCAAACGAGTGAAGAGCAAATTCAAAAATACCAAAATGGCCAAATGGTGCAAAGCCAAAACCATCCAAGGACCGACCTATACTCCATAGTTTTCACAAATTTTTCCAGTACTGAAATACTAGCAACTGAGCTGGGATACACTCGGGGACTTGAAATCCGGCAGCAGTGGCATCGATTCAGTGGTATAAATAAAATTCTTTGATACCAATTTTGATGCATATGATTTTCACCGATTTACGAATCATGCGTTGTGCTCAAGGCATAAAATGTTGAAAACGAATAATTGAAGAGCAAATTCAAAAATATCAAAATGGCCATAAAATGAGACTATTACAAGAGATATCACGATTTGCCAACACACACCAATTACAGAAATACAGCTGTAATGTTTCTCCGATTTTTTTTCATGGCACACAAAGAATAGTTGCAACAATCCTTTATAGTCCGTATACGTTTTAAAGATCAGGAAGGTTAGGTTAATGCAAATGAAAAATTCCTCTTGCATCCTAGAAGGTAAAACAAAATTGAAGAAGTGAAACCGTTTCCCAAATGAAAATGGACCTGTTCCATTGATGTTATCCCTTACTCGTACCGGATTTGACATGGGCACCATGGCGGGTTTCCTGCAGGAAGAAGAGACTGCTTGCTCTTCCGGAGCACCTGAGTCTACCCCGATTTTTTTGGTGGGGTCCATGTTGTTCACATGTTTTTAGTTCTTGTCTTCGTTGTTCATGTTGTTCTCCGGAGTTTGTCAGCTGTTACGATTTTTCCATCCTTCGAATATCCCTTTGGTATTTCTTGACCTTACTTACACCTTAGATTATAATACAGTTGGGATCATAAGTCACTCTGTGTTATTCAAATATAGTTTTTTATTTACCAATAAAAAATCTACATATAAGCATATCGCACAATAATTATTCGAATTGGTGAGGTTGATCGTCAGTAGTACATGACCTTTTAAAACTTCAAAACAATAAAGTTCACATATTTCGATTGATTAGCCAATTATTTGTTAATATCCAATGCAATTATAATGTATTACATGCATGTCATTATGAAAACCCTGACAAAGACCGATAACCCGAAGTTTTAGCGTGCTCGCTCATGGTGTTAGGCGAGCATATAACACAGGAACCTCGCTCCTAAATTCAAATGGCGAGCTACACCATTTAAGCGATTGAACATAATTTGTAAATGCTACCTTAACACAGGTCCGCATAAATATGACTTCAGTGGCCTGTATGAAAAGTTACCATTTATGCACAAGTCAAGTAAATTTAGACATTCGGTTTAATATCGTGAGTTATGTCCCTGTAACAGTTGTGGATATGGGTTGTATAAACAAAATTAAGCTGCACGTTGAATGTTTTTGTCATTGCATCACATAAATGTTACAGTAAATCGCTTCTTGCCGTGAACACACAGCTTAAGCCTTTCACCTTATCATTCTACAAATCCCCGAACTTTTAATGGTGTACTTTCCAGAGTTTTGGAGGATGATGATTCAAACGTATAACATATAGCAATGAAAGTCAATCCATCGACTACAAATCTAAGCACTGTTAAAATAGCATTTTAATACGTTAAAGTTAATTCAACCCCGGGAGTTTTAACCTCCAACATTTGAGACACCATGTCAACTTTTCGCCCAGTACTATATATATGTATTTCCAAAGTTTATGAAATTTACAGAATAAGTCTAATTAGTAAGTTGACTTATATATACCTAATGTGACTATAATTTCGAACTGGACTGGATTATACTTACCACTTGTTACTTTATAATGTTTTTGATGGACAATGCCTGTGGTTGTTAGAGCTATAGTTCTTTCAGCGGCTTCTGTTAAATATTTAGTTTATGGTGTAATATCAAGTAATAACAACTGAAAGTTACCATAATAAGAATTCAAATTCTTCGCATTATAACTTCAGAAAGATTATTCTGAGAAAGTTTATCGTTGTATAATTCAATAGGCACAAGTTATCAAAATAATCTGCAAAGGAAATGTAGAAAATTTGCCTCCCTTTTTGATTTTTCTAAATACACTGAAATTTTAAAAGTTCGCTGTTTAAATGGCATAATACTATAACAGGAGATTTCTTTATTATTATTGCATTATGACAAAAACATCTGCAGATGTCATCTGAAGTCATAAATGCTATAATATGCAATAACACAGAGTCAATCACTTAGACTAAAATTTTGAATTTGTGAAGTCTGTTTATATATATATGTACTCATGTTTAGGAATACATTATCTATGGTTAGGCTTGTCTTAAGATTGTGGTTGAACTGTTAACATTCCCACATCTGGGATTATATATTTAAAAACTTCGGATAGTTTGCTGTGAGTAGTAGATATTTAATTCTTTAAAATGTAAAAAAATAATTTTTGAGTTCGTATATGTTTTATGATTATTTTAATCTAGTTTGAACTAAACATACCTGTCATTATTGTATAACCATTGTAAACACGTCCTGTGGTGGCTAGAGCTGGGATTATATATAAATATCAAATTAATTGCGAGGAACCTAAATAGCACGAAATATTGAAGGCAAAAAAAAAAAATATATAAAACATCGTGGGCCATAGAACCAAATTGTTGTTAACAGTTTATCCAAATTTAAATCGTGATTGCAACTTGAATCTGTTTAAGGGTTATGATCTCATTGCGGACTGAAGATAACCGTTTATTAGAAGTCAACGATTGTAATTTCGCTGTCAATAAATCTAACGTTATGATTTGAACGACAACAATAAATTAAGCGTATCATTTGAAAAATTCTGGAGTATGTAATACATGAATGTTACTTCCAAGAATGGGATTGTGCACAGCAGAAAAATCCAACTGCATTTATTCCAAACCGGCTTTTTTGTATGTATATTGAATTTGGCCTTGGTTTTTCAAAGTCCAATCTAGATCCCACAACAGGGTACGAGATTTGAAAATCAAATTTCTTCAACTATACTTAACATTTGTTTATTAATAAATTCCTTTATTATTAGGGGAAATTGTTTAAAACTTCTTAGAGAAAGAATGTTGTAGATGTGAAGCATAAAGATTTTTATTGGGATTTTCTTGGTAGAAAATAAATGTATTAAGGTACCAAATCTGGCCATATGTTTCTATATGGAACACAATGTGTGACATCAGAAGAATCTCAAACTATCATGAAAAACTACTTTTTGTCATAAGAATTCAAACCAAGTCATCCCAAGAAGTGTCAAACATTTCTTAATGATAATAAAACGGAAACAAAAATAATAAAAATACGACATAGCGAAATCATAATTTGATTAGTACCAGTGATATGAAACCTCCGTTTAGTGGAATTTGTCCATACACTCTGGGCATGGTTTTAACTCGTCTTACCTAGGATTATATATAACCATAGGTTAAACATAGCGATTTTTCTATATATTTAATGTTCCCGAAAATATAATCTATTGTCAAATAAGTTGAACAACTGGACAAAGATGGATATAAAACTCCGTACAATATGATTACCTACAAGTTGAGATTGAGATTGAGATTAAGAGAGAGAGAGAGAGAAGAAATAACGCAGGTACTCACAGCTGCTGGTCGGAAACTTCCGTTGTAATCAAAAGACATTTAATTGTCATGCATTGTCGTTGATTTCGCAGTATTTGTCAGAAGGTAAATGTAAAGCATTCGAACCATTGAGAGAGAGAGAGAGAGAGAGAGAGAGGGGTTTCTAAAAGATTTCGTAGTCCTTAATATGTGATATGTTAACGTCTATATTTTTCCTATATTTTTTCCTCGTATATATTATAGCCGTGTTAAACATATTAGGCCTTGAGCACAACTGATGAGTCGTACATCGACGAAATGTGCACATCTTGTGTATCATAATTGGTATTAAAGACTTTTATTATGTTCTTAAAAGTTTAGACCAACTGATATCCCAAACAATTGTCGAAAAAACTAAATACATTTTCCGGACTTCAACTTTTGATTAAGAAATATTATGCTCTCAGGCAGTTCATGAAAAATATGGAGCTTTATATATTTTTGCTCACATGCTTTACTCGATTCTTTTTATTGTTCATGTATTTCGGCATTCTAAAGTACTTTACAACTTTACAATAAGTGGTCAACAAGTGCAAAATACCACAATATATAATATCACTGTTAAGAATATCAATTCTTTGATACTCCGTTGATTTTTGTTAAAAGAAAAGTCATGTGTATGAGAATGGTATAGAAACTACATTATTAACGCAGAAAGAGTGTAAACAAGACAATCTTTTCATGAGATTTGTATTTTTTACAAGAATTTGATTACCTTTCCGATCAAAAATGGATACTTCAGCAACAGCGGTATCTCTCCCAGTACCATGAATACATGTCCATTTTCCGTTGACACGATGATCAATTTTACCCTTTACACTAAATATTATTTCCTTTGTTTCTTTGTTTGTTGTAATACTGCCGTTCTTAAAATATGAGTCACAATCATTTGGGAAGAAAGGAGGGTCGCAGTCTGCACGTTTGTTACCGAATGGATCCTCAATAAACACACGAAAAGACATGTGTTTTATTCCACAGACCATTCGAAGTTCATTTTCGAAAATTTGCCACGTTAAACAGATGTTCGTGGTACATTGTGGTACCATATACAGATGATATCCTTTTAAAAAGAAATTTAAAAATCATTCGAGTTATTGTGTCTGACTTGAAATTAAAATCTCTGTGAAAAAAACAATATGCATTGTCATCAGGCCTAAAATAATTTTGAATGTATAAAGTGCAAGAAAATCAATATTTTTGTAACCACACTCGAAATATATTTAAAGGACTAACTTGCAGGTATTCGATAGATTTCTGTGTTTTACATTTAGTTTATATGTAAAGTCAAGAAATACCAAAGGGATATTCGAAGTAGAGAAAAATCGTTACAACTGACAAACTCCGGAGAACAACGAAGACAAGACCAAAACAATACATGCACTACAATTAAAAACTAAAAACGTATGAACAACATGGACCCCACCAAAAAAATCGGGGGTAGACTCAGGTGCTCCGGAAGAGTAAGCAGTCTCTGCTTCCTGCAGGACACCCGCCATGCTGCTCATGTCAAATCCGGTATGAGGAAGGGATAATATCAATGGAACAGGTCCATTTTCATTTGGGAAACGGTTTTTTCACACCTGTCAACCAAGTCATGATGACGCCCATAAAACTTTCATAAGGATGACTTCAGCTTAGGAGTAACGTACCCCTTTCTGAGCAACTTTTCTGTCCAGGAAGTCAATGTATATGTCACAAGCTCTGGAAAAACGTATGAGTTATGAAATATATACTCCATACGCCGGCGCTTCTGGAATATTGCCGCTCAAAAATGGAAAGTTGACGATTGGAAAGTCAAAGTCATCCAGTTTGTCATAAAGTTTTGTATTCAACCTTCCTCTGGTGTCAATTTCGAGGTGAAGGTCAAGATAAGATGCAGACTTGGCAGTGTCTGTGGTATCTTTAATTTCGAGCTCATTGGGATAGATGAGATGTAAGAAATTCCCAAAACGTGAATTGTTGGGTGATATAACATCATCTATGTAGCGGAAGCTGAAATTAAAGGTACGGGCTAACTTCTTTTTTTTTCCTTAAGAAGCCCGTCAAGGAAGTCTGCCTCATATGAGTAAAGCAACAAGTCGGCCAGGAGTGGCGCACAATTAGTACCCATAGGAATGCCAATTGTCTGTTGGAAAACACGTCCACCAAATTGAACAAATATGTTGTCGATCAAAAATTCAATCATCAGGACAATTTCGTCCTCTGTATATTTTTTGTTAGATTTAGAGTGGTTTTTAACAAAGTATGTAATTTCTTCGCATATCTGTGTGGTATAAAACTGTTTGGTATATTTATAGAAAAATATGATCCTTTTGCATTACCGAAAATTGAATTGAGGGACCGCATACTTTGACATATCACATTTTCTAACCAAAATGACCACAACCAATAAAAGGTTAAATAACTTAACAAAAAATTAATTTTAATTCACACAAGTAGATTAGTAATACACTGGAATCATTGAAAATAATTATTCTGCCATTCGCTGGTAAATATGTGGAAGAAAAACTAGTCATATATTGTACTACAAAGGAAATCACTTAATCATGCACGTCTCGCATACGAGACACATTTCCGTGTTAATATGCGAATGCATATTACTAAGCGGCAATTATTTTTTTTATATATGCAAGGATGGATGAAATTTTAACAATTCTATAGTCCTGAATTCTTTTGAAAATTATAATTTGCGTAGGCCAAGGTATTTCAGATCATACCCCATATATAAAACCGGGAAATATTGATACATATTCGTCTTCCATATTCAACAAGCCGAATTGACAGTAGAAGACACATATTCGTCATCCATACTAATAAGTTGTTATTAATTCTATTCTTAATGGCATGCACAAGTTGCAGACAATAATAAAAATGATAAAATACCATATTCATGAAAATTGGTAATTCAAACGAATCATACTATGGTTCTATGGTAGAAACTAAATGTATTAGATCTCTTAGAATGTACTGTGCTACTGAAAGCCAGACAGGATACTCTAAATTTTATTGAAGATAATTTTCCAAACTTAAACGAATTTGGATAATACTTCAAAATTTATTTGGAATAGTCTATGCACCACCAGTTAATACGAGGTATAATTGACGAAATTGAAATAGAATTTCAAAGATTTTCCCAACATACAAATCATAATGTCTTACTGGGCGATTTTAATGGTAGAACTGGTAATTAACAAGATTTTTATGATGAAAATCATTTGAACAACTTTTTGATAGATAACTTTGGCTACATGCAACAGCATAAAAACTTTCGACTTCTCTACACTCTACACTACCATACCACATTCTCAATTAAAAGATCGCTTAAAGCAACTAGTTCATCAATGTTTTTTCAAGAAAAATGGGACACGCAGGTATAAATTCCTTGTTCTAGGTAGAGAAAAGTCTTATTTCGTGAAGAACCACTCTGATTCTGACAAAAAGTATTCTGAAGATGAAATTACAAACATGTTAGATTTTCTCATAGACAACATATTCGTTGAATTTGGCGGTCTAATTTTTCAACAAACAATCGGCATTCCAATGGGAACCAACTGTGCTCCTCTCCTCGCCGATCTGTTTCTGTACTCATATGAAGCGGACTTCATTCAAGGGTTACTACATGAAAACAAAAAGAAACTAGCCCAATCCTTTAATTTCACTTTTCGTTATATAGATGATGTGTTGTCGTTAAATAACGACAAATTCCAAGACTTTCTACATCTTATCTACCCCAGTGAGCTTGAAATTAAGGATACTACAGATACACCAAAGTCCGCTTCATATTTGGATTTATTTCTTGAAATAGACTATGAGGGACGTTTGAAGACAAAACTTTATGACAAACGTGATGACTTCAACTTTCCTATTGTTAATTTTCCCTTCTTGAGTAGCAATATACCAGCATCGCCTGCATATGGCGTCTACGTTTCTCAGCTTATCCGATTTTCAAGGGCATGCGTGAGTTACCCTGACTTTCGACAAAGAGGATTACTGCTGTCACAAAAGCTTCTTAACCAGGGTTTTATCAGGGATAAGTTGATGTCATCACTTAAGAAATTTTACGGTCGTCATCATGAATTGATTGACCATTACAGTGTTCCAATATCTAAGATGATGTTGGACCTGTTCCCACTGTCGTAACCTTTCATGTGACCCCTACGATTTGTGACTTCCACCGGATTGACCTTGTTGAACTTCACGACGGGTGCCGTATACGGAGCAGGAACTGCTTACCCTTCCGGAGCACCTGGGTTCACTCCTGGTTTTTATAGGAGTTCGTGTTGTTCATTGTTTTTAGTTTTCTGTGTTTATTTGTTGTGCTTGTGGTTGTTCGTTTGTCTTCCCGGGTTTGTCTGTCCAATGGATTACGTTTTTTTGATTGCTCCTTAGGTATATTTGTCCTTTTTAGTACATTAAATTGATTATACAGATGTGCATACGTTAGATAGACTTCATATAAAAAAGAATAGAAATAGTCCTGATTCAGTCGTAAATGACTATGGACGAAAATTTATTGATTTTTGTAAGAACAATACGATGTTTATTATGAATGGTAGAATTGGTCACGATATTGTTGGTAGACCTACAAGTAAAAATAATAGTGTTGTAGATTATATTGCATGTACCACTGATTTTCTAGATTGTGTTAATGATTTTTAAAGTTTCTGATTTTTCTAAAGTGTTTTCAAATATACATTCTGTTCTATCATTAAGAATGAACAAGTTGTCTTTTACAGATTTTAATGGGATACTAACAAAATAGAAAATTATAAGAATAATATTGATACAACTAGAGTTGAGGCTGTTATTAGTAAATTGTCAAATATTGTTGGTAAAGATATTAATAGTAACGATATTAATATACTTGTTACCGAAATTTTAAATATATTGCTTGATACTGCAAAAAATACATTTGGAACTGTTGACACTACACCAGGAAAGTCTAATATTTTTTCCAAAAATCAGAGTAAACATTGGTTTAACCCAGAATGTCATAATATGAGAAAAGAGTATAGAAAATAGAAAAGATTGTATAAGCATTATGGGTCAAAATTATGAAAAAATTTACACAGCTGTTATGGACAAGAATATTAAAAAGTATAATGAAGATACGAGTAATGAAATGAAAAAAATTAAGATTAAAAGGCCAAAAGAATTTTGGAAAATGTTTAAATAACAAAAGAAAAGAGTACCAACCGATATATCAATTGAAACTTTATTTCAATTTTTTAAAGACTTGAATAAGAATAATGTCGAAGATGAATATAATACTGAAATAGATTTGGACTCATTGTCATTAAATGAAACATTAAATGGGGTGATCACGACTGATGAAATTATTAACGCTGTAAAAAGGTAAAAAAATATTTAATCGCTAGGAGATAACAAAATAATCAATGAATACATTGCTTCTACTCTTAAAAGTATGACTGAAATCTATTTAAAACTATTTAAAATTGTATTTGATACATGTATATTGCCGGAGGCTTGACTTAAAGTACATATTAGTACTTTAGCAATTACCTTTATATATGATTTCTTACCTTCTGTGCATAAAAATATAACCCATACAAGTCTTAACCATTTGCTCAGCATTCCAAGATGAGTCATATCAAAGCTCTAAAATATAATTATACTTATGTCAAATGTTTAACACGGATACACTTTCCTTAAATACAGATTAATCAATTAAAGCCCTTGCAATTTCCGTCGGGTTGAATACAATATACGTTTTTGGCAGGTACGTCTTTGTCATTTTGGAAAATAAGTAGAGAAGCCTGAATATTAGAGTCAAAACCTGACCCAAAATTCCTCATTGATAATACGTCATTTATTAGAGTGTGCAAGAGTTTCTATTAGATTTTAATAACGTTTGATTCTTTAACCCTTAAGTCAGAGATCAGTTCTGTTGTCCTTTCTCTAGCTAATCACGTGCACTCAACCAAAGGAAATGCATAGCTCGTGCTTAGGTGACGGATAGGGCAGACCCTCTCGCTGCGGGTGGCGAACCATAGTGGGTAACGAGTTTGAGAAATGCCACGCCTCATGGAGGTATTCAAAACCTATAGTTTTCTAAAAAGATTAGGGTAGTGGAAGCTACAGAAGGCTAAATTATCAGACCTTACACAACCATGCAGTAACTTGTGAACTTTTAGCTTGAATTCCGTATTTGATTTTTGTTTAATAAATTGTCCAACTATTTTTACCCTGAAGAAAAACGAAATATTTGCCACTGAACGTTAAGCAAACAAAAATCAAATCAAACCCTTTGTTTGGTTTCTCTTGATCCTTGTTGCACATCCCTTTTCTGACTATAACGATTTAATCGGGTTCTGAGAAGAATTAGAAGGACCGAGTGGTTGTTTTTTCTCTTCATGTTCTCCTCTTAATCAATAAGAATCTTGATTGCAAAATATGTTTTACACAGACATTAAGTGTTTTCTGCATATTTCAATTTAAAAACAATGAAAATGTATGAAACCAAAGTATGTTCGACAATGGCTGGGGAATTCCTTCCATTTGCCCTTATCTCGGGTATAGACTAATGTCGCGTACACCCAGTTACGTGATATCTCGTCTAGTTACCATAAAACTAGTAAAGTTACAGTTAAAATAAAGTTACATTTGGCGCTTCTTTGAATAACAAGAGGCTCGCAAGAGCCTGAATGGCACACCTGTAATTTTTTGTGTAGATCATTCATCAATGATTATTTTTTCTATGTAATGTATACCGTCGCATTTTTCGCCTTAATATAGACTTTTATAGTTAATATATATATATATATATATTAACTGGTTGCTAGGGACTTTTTCATTGGTTGCTTTGGACATTTTCAATGGCCTTGACTATTGACCTTCCATTTTGACTTGAACAGGTGAATTGTAGGGACCTGAAGCCAAATATATCTGATTGCTAGAGATTTGTTATGGAATTTTCATTGACCTTGACCCTTAACCCTCCATATTGACTTGCACAGCTATATTATAGGGTCCTGCATCTAAATGTATCTGGTTGTTATTAATTTTTTAATGACGTTGATCCTTGACTCTCCATTTTACTTGTACAGCTACTATTTAATGTATTTCAAGTTATGCTCTATACATCTGTGAATATATGTCAGACCATTATTTTTCTCTGATAATTTCTGTTTACATGTATATAATCTTTCAAGGGCAAAAACTTCTATAAGGGGTCAATTGATGGTTTTGGTCATGTTGACTTATTTGTAGATCTTACTTTGCTGAACATTGTGGCCGTTTACAGTTTGTCTTCACCTATAATAATATTCAAATTAATAGCCAAACTGCAAAATTTCATTAAAATTGACAATTTAGGGGCAATAACCCGAAAGTGGGTTGACAGATTCGTCTGAAAATTTTATGGCAGGTAGATCTTTACCTTATAATCATTTTTACTTATGTCAGTTTTGCTCTAACTGCTTTCGTTTTAGAGTTTGAGCCAAAAAATGCATTTCACCGTTATGTTCTATTTTTAGCAACGGTGGCCATGTTTGTTGATTGATCAATTCCCCGGATACAGTTTTTAAACCATATACATTAAGGAACATTCAGGTAAAATTTAGTTTAAATTGGTCGTGTAGTTTCAGAGAGAAATATTTTTGAAAAAGTAAATTACTTTACCACGAAAATTGTGAAAAAATTGTCGTTTAAGGGCAATAACGTCTTAAGGGATCATTTTGCTCATTTGACTTATTTGTATATCTTATTTTGCTGAAGATGTTTGCCATTTACACTTTCCCTCTGTCTATGATTATATTAAAGATAACATCCTAAAACTGCAAACTTTCATGAGAATTGAAAAACAATTCAGGGGCAATAATCCAACAAAGGGCTGACCGAATCGTCTGAAATTTCATGGCAGGTAGATCTTGACCTGATGTACATTTTACCCATGTCAGTTTTCTCTAAATGATTTAATATTTTTGACATAAGCCAAAAACTGCATTTCACCCCCCCCCCCCCCCCCCCCATGTTCTATTTGTAGCAACGGCAGCCATTTTTGTTGATGGATCAACTCCCCGGATGTAAGAAACATCGAGGTAAAGTTTGAAAATATTTGGCCCAGTAGTTTCAGAGGAGAAGATTTTTGAAATAGTTTATGCCGACGGACGCCAAGTGATGGCGTAAGCTGATATAGCCCTTTGGGCCAGGTGAGCTAAAAATGTGTACATAGCTGAAGTCGTCCACCAAGACGACCTGTCTGTATACATGTTTTTAAAATGGGGACTTAAGTCGGAGTAACATTTTAAACTCTAAAACCCACCCAAAGCGACATTAATAAACCTTAAATGCTGAAGTCAGTAATTATTTTGACTTTGAAAGTAAAAAAGAAATTAATGTCCGAAAAGTAGTATATTGTATCTGAACGACAGAAAAGTGTATATCAGAGACAACTGTAACTTATCCTAAATACCTTAAAACTGATTTAAGTTTAAATGTATTTATCTATATTGGATTGGGTAGCTATTATTATACCAAAATATGCTAATCCCTTTGTAATGTTGGATAAATGCACCTTCCTTATAGCGAATTATTTGCGACATCTAAACAGAGAGTCTAACTTGTTCCATGTTGTTTTCACGTAATATAGGAAAAGTCATTTTGGTCCTTATTCGACGGACTGGTCTCTTTTGTCGAAATTATTCTCGCACGTTTGATCCCTAAAATTTTGTACCGAACAGAAATCGAACCAGGGACTTCGGTTTCGTAATTGGAGTGCGCTAACCACTTAACAACAGTGTACTTAAAATTGGTAAAAAGACAAAAACAACATAAAACATTTACAGACTCAAAAATGAAATATGGTGAATAAATTAAAAAAGGTCGTCAAATATAACAGGAATGAAGCCGAGTATATTACCCTTGAACAGATATGAATTATACAATGTAGCGCACTAAAACAAAAAATTAGGCTCATAGATGTAACAGAATGAGAATTTTACGAATGGTTACTTCCCTTCCCCCTAGAACGGAATGTTTACTTCCTTGTCGATAAAAGCCTTTGAGGTAATAAGATTAACGTATGCAGCTTTTCTATATAAAATACAATCTGGAAATATTTGGATCAAGATGTCATTTAAGGGTATTATTCTTGTCCTTTTAATGAAATTTAAGAATCTCGGAATGCTGAAATGAATCAGTTTAAAAAAAAAAACAAACGTGCTTTTACATTTTTTGTCTAACAACTAGTTGTTACTTAACAGCGAGAAATCATTATTGCCAAACTGACTAAATTATTCTTCCCTGCTGATTTTCACTGTGTGTCCTGAATCCTCCATAAGTGCAAAATGAAAGTTTCAGTATTATTTAAACTAGTTAAACCAGACCCATTTTTATGTGCCTTCCCCAAGTCATGAGCCTTCGTCAGTGATTGCGTGTTTCTTGGTTTAGTTTATTTCAAATTAATTCCTCACTAATTGTTCATGTCGTTTCATTTCTATTTACACATGAAATTTTATGAAACTTTCTATTGTGATAAAAACAATTAATAAACTCATATAACATATCAAACGTTTATTAAATTACATATCACCTCTAAACATGCGATGATTAACGCGTTTTTAATGTGAAATCTCATTCTTGAATAATTTTGATGGTTTTGACTTTATTGGCATTTGAATCAGTTTTTCAGTATTCCAAAAATATCATATAATAGTCATTAAGTGAATTGATATTTTTTTATTAACTTCCTCGTAGATACATTATTTTGACTGACCTTGCAATATATTCAAATAACAGGCGCCAGGAAACACAACACTAGAAATGGGTCAATTGCAAAATTGACATTTCATTTAAGTCGTTAGTTCATTTATTAAATCGTTGAGTATTTTTTCCGAAAAGGTTCAGTATTATATTGGGATGAAAATAATCTTGTCAAATCTGTTCATTGGTATGCCCTCTCTATTTAAATCTAATCTGGATGAAATTCTCCAGTTTTTAAAATCGAACCCTTTAGGTCGCAAGTTTTGACAATCAATATCCTTAAAATAGTTTTGAATCTACAGATAGTATTCAATGAAGTAATTAAATCCATTGACTGAAAAATGAAGGAGCATCTACACTTATGTTTTCTTCTCACACATTCATAGAATTAAAACTCAAATGAGACTATATTAAATTTGATGGGAAAACCATGAAAGTCATGGCAAGTTTAAAACATATTGAGATGTAAAATCAGTTGAAGTTTACAGAATTAGAGGCTCCCAGGAGCTTTTATCGCTCATCTGGATTCACCTTGCTTTCTGACAAGAAGATTTTTTAAATGAATTTTCCAATAGGGCCTACGTTAAACTAAATTCGGCTATGACAGCCATCTTTGTTGACAGTCCGGGACCACAAAAGGACCATTTCTGCCAAATTTGATTCCAACTGATTCAATGGTTTTAGACAAGAAGATTTTAGAATAATTTTCCAGTACTATGTTAAACTAAATTCGTCTGTGGCGGGGTTTTTAGCAGACAGTACGAGTCATCTGACACAATTCTGAAAATGGACCGACCAAAGACCATTTCTGCAAAGTTCGGTTCCAATTGGCTTCAGTTTCAGACCAGAAGAATTTTTAATGGATGTTCACTTACGGTTCTATATTAAACAAAGTTCGGCTATGAGGGTCTTATGTTTAACTAACTTCGGCTGTGACGGCCAACTTTGTTGACAGTCCGGGTCATCGGACACAATTCTGAAAGAGGACCACCCGAGGAACATGCCGAAGACAGGTTTGGAAGCGAGCCATCTAAGGACCATTCCACCAAAGTTTTATGCCAATTGGCTTAGCGGTTTCAGCGCAGGGACGGACGGACGGCGGACGCAAACTGATGTCAAAAGCTCACCTGGCCTTTAAAAAGTCAAACCCAGCTTAAAGGCAAATCTAAAAATTAGTTGGTCTGGTCTCTAATATATATATTTGTTGTCTTTTAAAAACCTACTTTGATCTTCCAAATGGTCTCAAAATACCCTGATATGATGCGGTTCATCTGATAAGACCAAAACCTCACAAAAGTAGACACAGACTGTGCTGGGCTCCGTTTATGTAAAACAAGAAATCCTAAAAGGCATAAACTTTCTTGAACATGCAACAAATTAGTACATCACGCTGAGATTGGACAACTACTTTACAAATTCATCAAGTTATCAATTGGACCAATCTAATAAAGATATAGGCACCTGTGACGGATCACGGGAGGTCAACCCAGAGAGCTCCGAACAAGTCCTTAGGTGGCAGATATGGTAGACACTCTCGCTTATGGGTTGTCAGGTCATAAAAAAAGCCTGACCGAAGGCCATAGTGAGTAACGATTTTGAAGAATGGCACGCTCGCTGCAACCTAAATACCCCTTCTTTAGTTTTCAAAAAAGATTAGACTGATGGATGATACAGAAGGCTGAATTATCCGACCCAAACCATCTATCCTTCTTTTACAGTGGCAGTCAGAATTGGTTACCCTTTGTGTCCCGTCATCCCTCTTTTTGCTTTGTCAGATCAATTATTGAACTGGTTCTCGACTGTAGAAGAATGAAATAATTGCCACTGTACGGTAAGCAAACAGAAATCAATCAATCAATCAAATAAACATTTCATAAAGTGAAAGAGTAATTTTACCATGAAATCTCTGAATGATAAGCAAGGTTGCTTATCCGTTAGGTACTAGATTTTTGACTTCATAAAACCCGTTTATAGTCTATATCACACAGATCAGTCTTTTTAGAATGAATTCGAATTCGAAAGGTTAGACTCCATCAATTAATAGTACCATTTTCTATGTGAAGTGAGCTTACAAATGTCATGGTCTTGTGCCATCTTCAGAGTAAATAATACCCATATACATGTATATATATTCTGAAAGGCCATTATGTTAGCTTTGTTTCAATCATGATAAAATAAATAAAAAATATCCATGGAAACCTAGTTGGCATAGCAACATTGAAAAAAGTTTCATAAAAAAGCTTTACAAATGTTCAATGTCACTCCACTGAGCTTAAAATTGAGGTCTGATGCAGCGTTTCAATCCAATTGAGGCTTAATTTTTCAGATTCTGCATAAAAAGGTTTACTTTTCCAGCTCTTTTTCCACAATTTAACTTACCAGTTCAGGTGCCGATTATCACTGTCAAAGTTTATTACCTCCCATTACTTGTCAGAAGCAAAATCATTTAATGTTTTCGTCTTTTCTTAAACTAAAATCTATCCTCTTTCGGTCAATATTACAATTTTGAGGTTAAGACATTTATTATTTATTTATCATGTAGTAAAACTTTACCAACTCTAATAATTAATAAAATTCTGGGTGTGAATTTCTCTGAAACCGAGATAATTAATGGAGTCTAAGCAAATGACGAATGTCATGAACGTTGGGTTTAGAGATTTAATGTCTTAATAGTATGACTGCATGCTGCATGTATCTGTCGATCATCTTTCCAAGTCAAGGGTTTACGATCCGCTTACGCTCAGATTCACAAACCGTTTACAGATTTAATTCATATTTTATGGGTCTATATAAGCGATATCTGTTAATAAGTATATGTACGTGCATTAAAATATTGTCCAAGCACAATTTGCAGTATAAACGGATTTCTGTTGTTGATTATATATTATGTTCTAACTTAAATCACCCTGTTTTAACGCAATGTCGCGAATATTGACAACCGCTACAAAAACACTTATACGGTATCACAGTATTGAGATCATACGTTAAACAGACAAATCGGTTTTAGTGTAGAGGTTAATGAACCTCAAGAGTATTTTTTCTATCTTCACAAAATATATTCTTTGAAAATGAAGCCTGTTTGATTTCTTTTATTATTGGACCTTTACGACGCCATTAACGGAAAAACGTCAGTAAAAAATTCCAGAGGTTCTATTTTATTTCTTACTCAGCGAATTGTTTTACTACATATAGATAAATACAATGCATATCTAGAAAGTAGTGTATTACTGACATTATAACTAAATATTAGGATGTGTTGCATCACAAGGAACCGAAAAATAATGTCGAATCAATTGTTTATAAAATTAATGTCTAACCCTCTGGAAACATTTACAAACTTGGAATGGAAAAAAAAAATATAACCACCATTATCATAAACATAGTTATGTAACCTGTAAAATAAATTCCTGGTTCTTTGTAAAAAATACGTTACTCTAAAATAAATTTGAAAATATACTAGATTATGTTCAAGGAGTTAAAATAAATAACTTTTCCCTTATTACTATATATGAACGTGAAAAAAGTCTCACATGACAAATCTGAACAGCACTATTTGTATCTAAAAAGAAAATAAGAGACGTTCTTCAGCATTGACATATTTATGTATTTTGCTAGTAAAGTCAATAATGAATTCACTTTTACAAAAAAAAAATAAAATTTGTGAACACTCAGAAGTATCTCTCTGTGTGCTAAGATGGTTTTTGCTTTATCCCTTTTGGTTATTTTGGCATTTTTGAACTTGCTCTTCAAGTTTTTGGATTGTTGCTTTCGTTTTCAACATATTACGTCAAATCGGAACGTTGGTCAGTTCAATAATGCACGGGAATTGGTTTACGTAAACATGGACACAACTTTAATTAACACATTTAATACTGTAATTACATACCTTCCTACGCATAAATATATCCGTTAAAACCTAAGATAAACGTTCTCAGTAGACATAGTCCCCTGATATGCAATGAGAAGTTCAATATACTTCAATTAACCTCAATTATAAATGTACTTGTACCTGTCAAAAGATAGTGTTTCGTCCTGTTTATGTTGTTTTGTTGGATCGGGATCCTCCCGCTATTATATAAAAAAAGGCAACAATGAAGAACATTTTACAAACCAACCGAATATGTATCCAGTTCATTAGATAATTTAAGCATGTTGTCGATTTATACATATACACATTTTTTACATATTTTCGCTCTTGTGTTTATGAGAACATCCAAAAAGTGTTAAATTATATATATTTCGACGTTTAACTTACCAGGAAATCATGGTAAATTGGTCATGTCACATAATTGGTGAAATCCTGTATGTTTATAGTATAACCAATGAATAAATGATTCAGAATACAGGAACATGAATATATATATAACGATGGATCCCCACTGACGTTTGTCCCCGTTGTAAAGGGTAGCTTAAAAATAAAGGAATAAATAAGTAATTAAAAATTACGCACAAATGATTAGGTCTTCTTTCCTCCGTTCCAGTTTTACAATACAGAGCCCCTGCACTAGTTTTAGCAAGGGACATAACTCTTGAAAATGAACAAAACAGACAAAAAAAAGTAAAGAAGTAGCAATATCTTTCTGCAGAATATAATATAAAATATTTGAATATTTGTTTGTTTACTTATTTATTTATTTATTTACAGTTCGACCGTTTATGTAAATATACGACGTGATTTATTTTGTTTTTAAAAAAAATCATTTAATAAATTTTATTTTTTCAATAAAAGATGTTGACTTGTTGCTATTCTAGACTGGAATTTATAAACAATAGTACAATGTCAAGCGTAAGTTAATTAAGAAAAAAACATCATGATTCTAGCCATTTTTTATAATGTATTGCTACAGACGCATATTCAAAGGTTCACAGGGGTAAACCTTAAAAAGGTCTACACAAGTACCATCTTTAAAAAGATAGGCGAGGTAGTATCCCTGACTGTATTTATTTCTCCGTTCTTGTCATATAATAATTTGGAGGTCGGCCATTCTTAGTTAAAATCACATTCCAAGGATTTTTTGCAGTACATTATATATCATACAATGCGGAATTTTTATACATAAAATTTGAAAAACAATATTTCAACAATAAAACTTCTACCACCAGCATTTGCCGACGGGTGTGTATACGACGGACGACGATTTTGGAGATGCCATAAACGTAGGCTAATTAAAATATTTGATTTTAAACATACATTTCCAAGTGATAGGATTACACTGCTGTCTTTTCCATGGTAAATGCCAGTAAATGTCTCGTCACCCCTCGACAGTGTTTGTTCGGTATAAAGTTATGTATTATAGATTTAACGTGGATGTAAGTTTTCCGAGAAGTTTTCAACATTAAATGAAAATGTATTTAGCGGCAGAAAATAAAGAAGTATGAATCTGGAATTTAAAAATGTGCATTTTGTTGAAATCCTGCTAACTCAACTGCATTTTAAACTAGAGGCTCTGAGGGCCTAGCCTGTTTCGCTCACCTGGCATGAAAGCCATTCTTATTGATGTACCTCAAAGAGAGAAGTCGGGGCCTCGGTGGCCGAGTGGTCTAGGTAGTTCGTCATGACTACTAATGATCACTAGGGGTGATGCTTATTTCCACCGGCTACAATGAGTGCGTAATTTTACGGAAATTAACCGGAAGTATTTATTTCGTTATTTTATATAATACACAAAATAGTATTCCGATTTGAAGAATAAAAAAAAATGAACTAAGGACCTTCAACATATCGGGATATAAGGGATACGTTATAGAAATAAATAAAGGTTACATCTTTTTAACTTTTAACTTCTTTGATTTTGAGTAAAACGCTTATTATTATAAGGGTATCCCTGGCCAGTAAATCCGACTATTAATGGCTTACACTCTTTATTACCGGGGGTGAGGGTAATGGGGTTTTCCGATATTGATTGAATGATGTCCAAATATTTTCTAGACGAATTTCTGGAAATATCATAAAAAATATCAAACAGAAGCCGTAGCTGTGATCTGACAAAACTTAAGGTCTGATGATGCACTAAAAATCACTTCGCTAAGATAATGGATTTATACGTCTCAGATTTTTATTAAACAACCATCTCATTCGAATTTTCTACTGTACATCCATATAAAGAAGATCCTTAATTAGGGACTATAGATTCACTACCTTAATTTAGTCCGTGCAACCATTTGAATCCGATCGGAAGGGATTAATTTTATTTTCTTATGACCCAAGGACCTTCTATATATTAGATAAGGTATGACTTAATAAAAATTGTATCAAGTAAAAAAAAAACAACCTCCCCGTTAAATAGAATTATTTGCGCTTCAAAACAGTATATAAAAATGAAACTGTCTGAGTGACAGCAAACCGGGTTTTCCTTCTATTTAATTTTTACTGAGTAACTTTTCTCCATCAAACTGCTCATAGCAATATCTATATGAACATACTGCCTATATATTAGAATATATTTATTTTGAAAGTAAAACAAAAAGATGCAACACATCATCTTGAGGAAACCTACGTACACAACAAATATCCAAAGCCTAGGTCTTAAGAAAAAAAAGTTACAAAAATGACCAATTTATTGACCTTGAGGTCAAGGGTCAAGGTCAATATTCTTGGAATGTGAAACATCGTCTCGAGGTAACGTACCTACACACCAAAGATCCAAGGCCTAGGTCTTTAGACAAAAGTTACAAAAGTGACCTATTTATTGACCTTGAGGTCAACGGTCAAGGTCAATACTCTTGGTACGCGACACATCGTCTTGAGATAACCTACCTACACACCAAAAATCCAAGGCTTGAGACAAAAAAGTAAGAGGCCGGACACGAAGATGATCTAAAATTACCTATTTATTCACCCTAAGTTCAAGGGTCAAGGTCATAGGTCAACATTTTTGAAACATGACACATCGTCTTGCGGTGACATATCCACATACTATAGATCTAAAGTCTAGGTCTTTAGACAAGAAAGTTATAGGCCGGACACGATTGGCAGCTACCAGCCCGACTTCACCAATTCAATAATTAGATTTTTCCAGAGGAAAACCCGCTTAAAAAGGAAGAATATGGGGTATGCATCAATGGGCATCATCCCGATTTAAAAGAATATCATGGCAATTCAAAAACTGTATCATCTAGGAGTCGCCATGTGGCCTTCAACATTGAGCAGCCCAACACACATAGCAAGCACTAGATGGCCCTGGAATAAATAATAATCACCATAAGTCCCAAAATAAACAACGCAGCGATGTTAAGGCAACTGTTTTTTTTTTATTTCATAATATTGGGTCTATTCCATTTAAGTAAGAAATACTCTTAATATTGATCATATGAGTGTTAACCACTATGATAATGACAATGACAAGGGGTACCTTACTGGTAATTATTTCAGTCACGTGATTGCTCATTTGCATGCTACAGCGAATAAGCGATTTCGGAGTTCTGTAATGCGCAGGTGCGAAAAAATTCAAGGGAGATCACCCATTAAGGTCGAAAGGTCATTGCGGATAAACAAACGGGATAAATACACAACGAATATCGTGAAAATGCTTTAAAACGTTAGTAATCATTGCGCAGGTAGAAAAATAATTATTGTTACGCAACAAATGGTAGTATTGAATGGTGAACATAGGGTTTTCAAATGAGTTTCACGGAAAATTGTTCTAGAAAAATTAAAAAACGGAGAAACTGGACGGTCATGTAGATATGAGTCTTATGACATCATATGTCCAGAAATGTGTGCATAGAATCGCCTATCAGCATTTGTAACCTCTATTAAGGCTTGGTTACTGGTGGTTACACGGTTACATAAAAGTCTGCACAGGGCCCCTTATAATTAATATATGGTCACAATATTATCTCTATAGAATTTAGAAATATTTTAAATGCTAGGTTACAATGGTAACATGCAGTCACAAAGAATTTTTTTTTGTCAATCTGTCCAGAAAATGGCTTCATTTATATCAAGTTACAAGGTTACAAAGGTTACTCTTTGGTAACATGAGGTTACATAGAATTTACAAATATTTTAAATGCTAGGTTACACTGGTTACAATGGTAACATGCAGATACAAAGAATTTTTTTTTTGTCAATCTGTCCAGAAAATGGCTTCATTTATATCAAGTTACAAGGTTACATAGGTTACTCTTTGGTAACATGAGGTTACATAGAATTTAGAGATATTTTAAATGCCAGGTTACAGTGGTTACAATGGTAACATTGTTTGTGTGATAATTTTTTTATTTGTCTCTTGGATTCTGTAGGTTACATAGGTTACAATGGTTACATAGGTCTAATTTGTGTGAGACAAAATATTTATTTCAATTAACCAGTTGGTCGATACAAACACACAACTATTAAAGAAGATAGAATCACCATAACTACCATGGTATTGCCAACAATTTATTCAGAAAATATAATAATATATACAGGTATAATCATATCAATATAATAGTCTTATCAATGATATTTTTTTTTAAATCTACATATGTACACAATAATGCATACTGTTAATTCATGTTAAATCGCATTAATTATAACTTGCATTTTGATTTATGAATACATGCAGATGCATGCAAAAACTTCTGAATTAACATTAATTATTTACACATGAAAAATACATATTACATAAAAAGTTAATAATATTTGTGATGTATCTGTTTCTGTCTGGACAGTTTTCTGGAACTCTTTCTGATGCAAGGGCTAGAGAATTCATAACCTGAATCCATACTTGATAAAAGTGTCAAAATTATATGATCTTCAGAAGCATTATCCAGTGATTTTAGAGGTACTGCTGTCAAAAGATCTGTATATTGATCAATATCTGATGTTGCTCTCATTTGAAATAACCGTTTTCTTGGCTAAGATGTTGACATAGATAAGGAACATGGTGATGAA
Organism: Mytilisepta virgata; assembly: GCA_028015205.1. NCBI lineage: Eukaryota > Metazoa > Mollusca > Bivalvia > Mytilida > Mytilidae > Mytilisepta > Mytilisepta virgata. The sequence continues at coordinate 59,275,821 of CM051515.1, read as the reverse complement.
AATGGAGAAGGAGAGGACAGTGGTGACTGACTACATTTGTGCTTTTTTGACGAGTTGACTATTAGTAAGTCTTTGAAGGTTCTCCTTTTCTTGTTTGGAGTTGACATCATTGGTGAGGAGATCATTGTACTTATGAGTCTAAAAAAATGAAATTTAGTATAAATTTACATTTTTGTTGACTACTCCCTAGATATTTTTGTCATTATTTTTTTATACCCTATGGTAAAAATTAAACAAACAACTTAGTGATATGACTGCTAGATGATGGTATTGTTTTATTGGGCAGTTGTATCACTGGCTTATACCCTATATCATTTGTTTTTTCATAGAAAAAGCAAATGAGATACAGGTATATATTGGTAATATATCTGCAAATTCTGATTTAAAAAAATCATTTAATAATAGCCAAACAAATTCAAGTAAATGAATTTTCACATTCAGGCTATAATAAAGATTTGTTTGTGGGTGTATATTTAATAGTCCATAAAATTATAGAATTATAGGATTCCCTTTTTGCTGACCATTTTGGTATCACAACTACCAGGGGAATAATCATTTTAGTTGAACAACAGACATATCATAATTATTCTTCATAAAGTTTTTTTTCCAGTCATGATAATTGTTTTGATACAACAACATTTTAAAAACTAATATGTAGTGGCTTAACTTGCTGTACTTGTTTTTTTAATGTGTGTTTTTCTTTTACTAAACAATGAAACATATTTATAATTTTATTGCATACTTGAAGGATTAATACAATTATAATGATGGTATAAATTGTTAATTCTTAGTAGTTTATTTTTTTTACATATCAAATAGAATGAATAGATATTGGAGTACACACATGAACTTACATATTATATTTGATAAATAAAAGACAGTCCATACAAACACCTATTAAAGAACAACCAAGAATATCTCAAAATGTTTATTCCATCAATTTTGTTATGATATTAATGTTTTGCATGAACTTTGAAATATATGACATGGCACAAGTTGTTCATGTCATGTTATTCCACCAGTTTATCAAAGATCAAAATAACATCATTTTAGTGATTTTCTATATTCCTGAATTAAATTATGTCATATTAATTTATTATTTTGATACTTTATTAATTTTGTCGACAGTTTCATGCATTTAAAGGTATCTTGGCTAATTTTGGGTATTCATGGGTGTTTGTATTGACCCATATCAAGTGTACAGTGCTCAAATTTAAACTATTTGTCAGGGTCAGGTTCACCATATATCCCTTCTTATACATTTTGCACAGCAAAAAAATTGATGAAATAATTATAAAAGAAAAATTATTATATACAGTTTGGTATCTTTTAAATATACAAAATTAAAAATCCATGACAAAATAAAATAGAAATCTGGAAAAAGTACAGTGAAACCTGTATTAAGTAACCACTTAGGTCACAGTTTCTTATTATTTGGGTTTATGGGAGAACTTTTTTTATATTTGGGTAGGAGAGACGAAATTAAAATAAAATAAAACTGCTGTAATAAATGAGTCAATAAAAAAATAAAAATAAAAGGTTATTTGTAGAATTTTTTTATTTTGAATTTCTTAACATTTTTTTACATTTACGTGCCACCTTTTGGTTTGATTTGGTTTTTAATCTAGTTTAAGCACATTTCTGGTAATGATTGGCTTGTTAAACCAATCCAAACAACGAAAACAACATAATAAAAAATCTGTCTATTTATAACGTGGTCATTGTGATCGTTCTTTGACCATCCTTCCATATACATGTGCCGAGATATTTTATTAACGTAGATCTTAATGTAATGCACTACAAGGGAATCTTTAATTAGTGGTCTTTTAACAAAGTTTGTTGCTTAATACATGTACATGGTGTCTCTTAGGCAGGTTTCACTGTAAATAGATCTAAAAAGCATTTTCATCTTTTCAGATTGTAAAGTGACAATATGATGAAGGAAATGTTCTCTATAAAAAATATAAATTTGTAACAATTTCCTGGGAAATGCACAATAATTTTGTGTTTCAAATGAATAAAAATACAAATCAGAAACAAATGCAGCAGAATAATCCCTCAATAATAAGTATCAAATAATAATGTAATAAAAGTAAAAAAAAAACACCACAAATTTTATATACTTACTGAATATTATTGTTTTCTGATTGGTCAGTCATTTCAGGTAACTTATATGATTCTTTTTTTCTGAAGGAAGGTGGCTATGTCATAGTACATAGTTGGAGGCCACATAGAAACACCCTTGGATTCTGTAATCCATCCACTTGTCAAGTCTATCAAGGGATCTGGAACAATACCTATGAAGAAGAAAGATTTTGTTTAATGATTTTATTTAGATTTAATTATAACACTGTAAAGCTATTTTTTGCTACATGTACTTCCAAAGGATAGACTATCTGAAAATAGATTATTAAGATAGGCTCGTGGCAGTAATGGTAATGCCGTATATTTGGGTGTAAAATAGAACCGATTATGTAGGATTTAATAATGTCCACCGGACACAATTTCATAATAAATACTGTCCATGGACAATATTTACTTATTTAAATGTGTGCCGGACATAATTTCCTATGAAAATATGTCCTCAGGAATGAAAAAGTGTCCATGAATATGGACATTATCTAATACTATATTATTGTCCAGGTAGACATTTTTTCACAGTACATGTACATTGTGTCCGCCAGGACATTTTTATATGATTAAAGTATTAAATGATATCCATTGCCTTGTTATTACTGGACGTATTTTAACCTTTAATTGCAAATTTTGATTACATGAAATTGTTACCTTGACAGAGAGTTGTCTCATTGGCAGTCATACCATCCTTATCTTCATATTTATATTTTGTAATATATATACATGTATAATTTTAACTCAAATAAGTACCAGATGCTGTTCAGTATTATTTTCCTTGGAGGACACAATTTAATAACATTTACTATGAAAAATTGTTCTGTAGGTGGACCATATATCATAACTGTAGATGTAAAATGCTGTACACTTAGGGGACAATATTTCATGACAATGGACATTATTTAAAACCAAAATTCTAGATTTTCTATTGCCTTCTTCTCATAATAAATTATTAGTAAAGTTCTTCACATTTGGTTTTATACTTTACACACTTCCTTCTTATTGTTATTCTTTCATTGTCATTAGCATTGGTATTTCTTAGAACTTTTTTTGTTAGTGTATATATGAACCTTAAAAGAAATACAATCAGCTTCCAATAGTTCTGTCCTATAGGCTATCTGAGATTACTATATATGTTATAGTAGTCTCAGAGGCTATACAGCTGTCTGTATATCTTATATTTTTCTATTTGAACTATGGGTATTTTGCAAAAGTGAATGTATTTTTATAACTGTAACCTTTTGGTGCTTTCAATTTGTCACAGTACTGATCAGCTTTCAGTTTTCTCTCTTCGGCGGGTGTAAGCACTTGCTTACAGTAATCTTCATCAAATTAGCGGAATAACCAGTGCTATAAGTTCTTCTTTCTTCCCAAATGTTCTCAAACCACGTATCCGAAGATACTGTTGCAGCACTGGTACCGTCCACCGTTTAAAAGTATCAATCGATGTGTCATTTTCATACATCTCGATAGAAACCCACTCACTCTTCTCAAAATGTAAACGTCAAAATGCTTTGTTTATCTTCCGTCCGATCCCACAATGCAAAGCGGCAAATCTCCTATGTACCGGAAGTAATAGAAACTCCGAACTCGCTTATTTACCAACAACGGACCGGGTGTACAAATATTTCGCAAAAGTGCAAGGGCGTAGGGGTGTCAGCTATTAACAAGAATATATACGATATATTCTTTAGGACCGCGCCTTTCTGAAAAGTGCTGCTATTTTGTCTGTATTTGTCTATTGTTTATACAATTTGCCATGAAGTACTCCAATGCGTCAAAAAAGCACGATTTTTCATCTTTAAATGCAGTTTTCTCAAAAACTAATACAAACCAGGAAAAGTAGCAGCACTTTTCTATTACCGCAGATATAGCAGATTTCACACATATTCATGTCTATAATGTCTGTTCAGCGTATGCCCATGCACTTTTCGATTTTATTTTATTCAACAACTCTACTCTCAAATCGTGCCAGATTTAAAGCGCAACGAGGACGATGGATTTCTAAGAGCGGACCGATGACCAAAAAGATATCCGGAATTACTGTTTTGGGAGTTCCGAATGTGAAGAGTGAAGACGTGAATCTGACTTGGAGCGAATATTTGAAAGATTTTTGTGTTTATCTTGAGTTACATTGTGTTAAACTGTGTTATTTTTGTACATACAAAGTCGTTATATCATTGCATTAATATTTAAAATTAAAAGCCCACAATTTAATAGGGTTTTAGTAAAAATCCGCTGACGATACCTGTCAGGAAATTTTGACGCCATTTTTTCACGGAGGCGCGAAATTCAAATAGTCTTCTTTAACAAAAGATTTTCTTAAAACTTTTTTTTCTCTTCATTTACTTATATATTTGCAATATACTGAGAGATTTTAATAATTAAATTTCTAAATTGTATTTAAGGCTGACCCCATTTCACAGAGATTGCCCCAAATTAACATCAGAATTATAGTCGGTTCCAGTGCTTATATCCAATATTTAGCTTGCATATAGTGTAGTATAGTGCCATAATTATATCAAAATAGTGCTTGACATATATATATTTCTAACATTGAACAAATCCAGAATCGCTAACTTCTGCCTCACATATGTCACTGAATAAACTTCTCAAACAGCTTAGCAAGCCAGAAATATCTCCAACAAATACAAGAGCTTATACCCCGGTGCTTTTATCTGATAGTAAAGGAATAAAATTAAAAAACAAAGTATTTTCGGACCACCCTGTTACTCAATACATCCACTGGTGGTGCAAAGGTAGTGAAACTTTCCAAAGCGGTTACGATTGGCTGAAAGCAAACTTAAGCAGCAAGCTATCAACAACAGGCAATTTGTGGTTATATGTTTGGCTAGGTACTTGTAACCTCACACAAAAAAACGGCCGTTATATATCCCTAAGATCCACTGACAACTCTACTGTAGACAAGTGTGTAGAATATATACAGAAAATAATCAACCTAATAAAGGAACATCCAAGCTGCAAAATCACAATCCTTGAAATTCCAATATATTCCATATCTAAGTACAATAAATCATTAAGACACTCATCCCCGGAACAATTTGAAAGTCAAGACAAACAGCTAGAGGAACAAGTCCATACTCTAAATAGCTACATGAGAAACATCAATAAAGCACTAGGCGTATACAGCCTACAATTTTCTACCGACATTCAAAATCACAGAAAAGTTAAAGCTCATAAACATCCTGAAAACCGCAATTATTACAATTTTGAGTTATACAGTGACGGACTACATCCCGGTCATACACTATCTAGATACTGGTTACGAAAAATTAGTAACCAAATGAGTAGAGACTGTTGGAAATAAATTAACAACCTTATAATAGAAATTAGATATACAAAAACATTAGCTACCAGCCTAACGTGAATATTCATATACTGAACATCTTCACATCAGACAGCACGGGTATTTTCTGAGCTATACTGCTAACCATCCTTATACTCACTATTTAGAAATTAAAACAATATTCACTAGCTATTTGTATTACATGTTCATACTGAACATCTCGACTTTAAATTAGTCAGCACGGGCATATTCCGAGCTATACTGATAAACCTGGTATTCCCATATAGAAGTTGAAAAATAACCACTAGCTATTGTCTTCCGTGAATAAACTGAACATCTTCACATCAGTCAACATAGTGAACTTCCACACATCAGTCAGCACGGGTTTCTCCGAGCTATACTGAATATCCTATCTTCAGTCAGCACGGATATTTTCCGAGCTATACTGAGCCTCTACACATCAGTCAGCACGGGCTTCTCCGAGCTATACTGAATATCCTATCACCAGTCAGCACGGATATTTTCCGAGCTATACTGAACTTCTACACATCAGTCAGCACGGGTTTCTCCGAGCTATACTGAATATCCTAGCACCAGTCAGCACGGGTATTTTCCGAGCTATACTGAACATCTACACACCAGTCAGCACGGGTTTTTTCTGAGCTATACTGATAAAACACGAGAAAAAGAAAATAGTACCAATATATAACTATCTAGAATTTGAAACAATAAACTCTAGCTATTTTATAACATGTAAATAGTGAACTTCTACACATCAGTCAGCACGGGTTTCTCCGAGCTATACTGAGCACCCTAACATCAGTCAGCACGGATATTTTCCGAGCTATACTGAACTTCTACAGATCAGTCAGCATGGGTTTTTCTGAGCTATACTGATATAAACACGAGAAAAGGAAAATAGCACTAATATGGAGATAACAACATCTGAAGACAGCGTGGGGAAAACTTTACGTAAAAGCCAACGTAATTCAAGAACCAACCTTACCAGATCAAGCTTAAGCCCACAAAAAACTCCAAACTTAGTAAATGAAACATCTAAACCATACCAGCTCAATGTTGATAAAGCACTAGATAAGAAACGCACAAATTGCAATACAGAACATCTGCAAACTGTGATGAAACAAAGTGATAATTTCAGGATGTACATGAGCACAGCAGCATATGAATTAACAAAAGCAAAGCTTCCCATTATCCTTAAGAACTTCACGGACAACGAATGTCTTGCTATTTCTATACACAGAGGGCTTGACTTGAATATTGCTGAAGTAGACACTAGATTTCGTGTTCTTAACCAACTCAAAAATGGAAAGCCAGGAAATAAACTAAAATTCACAATTAACTGCTACCATACAAGCACTTCCCTACTGGTTAATGGATCAAAGCTGAATTTATTCATTGAAAACATCTTGCCCAAAATAAAAGAAGCAATAAACGCAAATTGTAGCAACCTTAATGAGCTTAACTACAGAATTGAAAATTCAATTGTTCGAAACATAAAGCAGGGCCAAACGGAGCACCAACAAATTACTGCTAAAATTCCAAAGCCAGCTACTGAAACTAAAGAACAATCTTACCAAATAGAAGCTAATACAATTGATAGCATACAAACAGAAGTTGATCATTCTTACCAAATAGAAGCTAACACAAATGACAACATACAAACAGAAGTGGAAAATATAGATATCTGTCCAGTATGTCAAGAACAGGCTGAGGATGACACCATTGAATGTGAAGAATGTAATGATTGGCTACATTTTGAATGCGTAGGACTTACAAAAACCCAAGTCCAGAAAATAGATCATAGCATACCATATATATGCAAACAATGCATAGAGAACCAACTGTATCAACTTCCAAATGACATGGATAATAATGTGGACGTATCTACGCAACATCAGAACATCGAACAAGAACCGAATCAAGACTCCACACCCCAGTCAGCACGGGTTTTTCCGAGCTACACTGGAACTGATAACGACAGCACAAACCTTCCCCCAATAGTTAAATCAATAACTAGTATTACGCCAAGTAAAACTACCACGTCACAAATGGCACAGGCTCTTCCGAAATGCACTGGTTCGATAAATGATTCTGCTGATATCCATATAATAACTAAAGCGATATCTAATATTACTCCTCAAACAGAAGAAGTATGTAACAAACATGTCTCCAATCAGTCAGCACGGGTTTATCCGAGCTATACTGACATGACAACCTCTACAGAACAGCAAAATGAGCAGTTAGTACAGATAACCAGCACATCCAACTTTATCCCAAATGAGCAACAAAAAGTTACTGCCAAACAAGCAAAAGCTACCAAGAATACTGGTCTTAATCAAAGGCAACAATCAAAAGCCATAGATTCATCTCAAAGAAGTTATATAATAGATCTAGAAAGGAAATTAAAAGATCGAGATAGAACAATAGAAATTATGGAAAAGAGGCTATCTCAGCTAGAACGAAGAGAACAAACATCATCCATGAACAACCAAGAACAGAACTATACAAACACCCGCCAAGCAAACAATGGATGTAACTCAAACAACAACAGCTGCCAAATTCAACAAATTATGAACAATGTAAAAATGCTTAAGTTCAAGCTTACTCAACATATGTGTATGAATACAGCACTAACCACACAAATGGCAATGCAAGTACAGCAAAGTATACTCCTAAAACAGGCAACATGCCCACCTACAATGCCACTACCTGCACAATACCAGCCTTACAATCATGGAATGTATACAGTAAATCCATCAACAGGGACATATGTTCCCACTTCATTTCATATACCTGCGCCAATGCCTACTTACAGACCACACCAGTTTATGAACCAACATATGGGGCAACCCACACCAACAGTATTGCAACAACCCCCGCCATTCCATCATCAGATACACGTACCATCCTTCATCCAACCTCCAAACCAAAGATCTCAATATCAGAATAGCAACCATCTGAGTGGTCCAGGAATACCACCACCCACACCAACAGTATTGCAACAACCCCCGCCATTCCATCATCAGATACATGTACCATCCTTCATCCAGCCTCCAAACCAAAGATCTCATTATCAGAATAGTAACCATCTGAATGGTCCAGGAATACCACCACCAACATATTTGCAAAATGACTTTAATATAAATCCTTCAAATATACATTCAGACCAAGCTCAGAACAAAGAAACATCTGTACCTCCCCAATCTTCTATGGACTCATTTCAACCAGAAAAAGATAACCTCGTAGAACAGACCAGTGCTAATATAAATATGCCACAAGAAAATGACCTGGTCACTCACAAGAAAGAATCGACACAAGCTAACAACGGAGCAAGACCAAAGAAAATAAAAAAACTCCACATCAAAGAGACAAATGAAAGAAAGCAGCCAAAAGAACTAGATTTAAGAGAGACTATCAAGCACATAGAAGAACAATCAGTAGACCAAAATTGCCAACCGAATCATCATTTTTTAGAAATTCCAAGCCTCAAGAAAATTCCACCAATTTTAGAACCAATACAAATAGAAAACAACATGACCAGGATATAGATGTCATAACATGTAACATTGAGGGTGTAAAGGCAAATATAAAATTTCTAGAACAGTTATCTCAGAAACATGCATTTATCTGTCTCCAGGAACATTGGCTTTGGTCTTTTGAAAAGGACTATATTGATAAACATATACCAGGCATGATGAATCATAGTCGATTCCATGATGTTAATGATCCAAGATCAAACTTTCAAATACCAAGAGGAAGGGGGGGGGGGGGTATGGCAATTCTTTGGCCATCATCTTTAGACTCTCATGTGAAAAAACTAGAAGACGGAAACGAAAGAATAATAGCTATAGAAATTCAAACTATGAATAAAGCTACCTGTCTAGTGAATGTGTACATGCCAACGAAAAAATCCAACTCTGACGTAGACTATCAAGCTCACATAGACATTTTACAGACTATTATGGATAAATATGAAGATACGCATACGATCGTGTTCTGTGGTGATATGAATGGCACCTTAATAAAGGAAAGAAACAACAGTCACGATAAGAAACTGGCTAAATTTATCAAAGCCAACAAATTGAACTTACATCAAGAGATGATCACAAATTCAACGCCAACCTTCTATCATAATGACGGCAAATCAACTTCCCAAATAGACTACATATTTTCAAACAACGATGTTATTAATACTGCCATGGTAATGCAACAAGATCCTATTAATTCATCGTCACATATGCCGGTCATAGCCAACTTAACAAAAAGATTAACGACAGAAGTGAAAAAAGGAAAGAAAAGCCACACAACTTACAAACTTTTATGGGAAAGAACTGACAAGAAAGAATACAGAAACGTATTCAACCAGATGATAGCAACTTATAACTGGAACGACTCTGATGTGAATGAAAAAATAAACCAACTTACCTCCATCCTTCTCAAAACAGCTGACAAAGTAGTACCTAAAAAACTCATTAAGCTAACTGGGTTCAAAATCAAAGCCTCGCCAAAAGTTAGACAGCTGATACAAGCCAGCAAACAGAAACACAGAGAATGGGACAATGCCGGGCGACCAAGAAACAACCATATACTTTTTGTGGAAAAAAAGTCAGCAAAAAGGACTCTGCGTCGTCAACAACGGAAAGAAGCAGCGATAGAAAGAGAACAGTTTCTGCAACGATTAGAAAAAGACCCAAACGACAAGGCTTTTTTTCCAACTAATAAAGCGAAATCAATCCAATGTAAAGAACAATGCTCCTGAAATTCTTATAGATGGCGCTAAAACTGCAAAAACGCCTTCAAGTCAAAGAGAAACTTTTGCAGACTACTTCAAAAATCTAGCTACTCCACAAGAAAATCCAAATTTCAAGGACGAATTACTAACTAGCAGCACAAATAGGTGCAATTTAATTAAAGAGGTCTCCAAAAATATTACCAAAAAGAGAATACTAGTAACCCAACAAGAAATATTAAATGCTATTCAAAAGCTAAAAAATGGAAAATCTCCAGATGAATATGGTATCACAGCTGAACATATCAAATACGCAGGGAATGAAATAACCCATATATACCAAAACATTTTCAACCAGATATTTGAGGAAGGAAAAGTGGCAACCAGCTTTAAAACGGGTGTAATAACGCCGGTTCCTAAAAAGGGGAAAGATCTAACCCAATCTACAAATTACAGAGGCATAACAGTTACATCTGCTCATGGGAAAGTATACGAGTATGTGCTGATTGAGAAGGCAGGTTTAAAGAATATCAATCAATCAAACCTACAATTCGGTTTTACTGAAGGTCTCTCACCGACTATGGCGGCGCTGATATTATCAGAAGTATACTCAGAAATCAATGGAAAAGATTTATTATTTATTAACAACACTAGACAGTCAAAAAGCATTTGATGTAGTCAATCATCAAATCTTGCTAGACAAGCTCTACTATTTAGGAATAGACATTGAATATTGGGATGTTATTGAGGATATGTACAACGGTGTCATATCAACTGTAAAATGGCAAGGAGACACAAGCTTCTCGTTTAGTATTGACCAGGGAGTAAGACAGGGTGGAATCTTATCTTCACATCTATACAAACAATACATCAATGAGTTACTCTCTGAACTAGAAGCTCATAACTTGGGAATATCTATAGGGAATACATATGCAGGGTGTCCTAGCTGTGCAGATGATATTGTACTACTTTCAAATAACCAAGACGAAATGCAAGAAATGCTCAACACAGTGTATGATTACTCAAGCGACCATAGATTCTTAATCCATCCAGTAAAAAGCAATACAATAGTTAAATGTGTAAACAAACGAACTAGTGAAAGAATACAGCAAACAACAAAAAATTTTACTTTAGGCGATAATATTATGGAATTTAAATCAGAAACAACACATCTAGGTCTTAAAAGAACAACATCTGAGGAAACTAAAATTAATATCAATGACAGGATATCACTAGCACGAAGAACACTATACTCCCTGATCAAGACTGGCGTTCATGGTAAAAATGGACTCAACCCAAGAACTTCATGCAAGATTTACCAAGTATACGTCATTCCACGTCTTCTATACGGCCTAGAAACCTTAAATCTCCAAAACAAAGACAGAGAAGCACTATGCAGTTTTCATCTTACCACTCTGAAGCATATTCAATCACTTCCAAATAGAACAGCTACATCAGCAGTCTACTTGCTTCTGGGAGCACTACCAATAACTGCTGAGCTCCACAAAAGACAGCTGAGTCTGTTACACTCAATAGCAATGAGTCACAATAATTCAATTCGTGAAATTGCATGGAGACAACATACAGCAGGTCGACCAAATAGCTTCTTCAAAAGAATAAATGATATACTGGACATGTACCAGCTCCCATCATTCAACGAAATAATGAATCAACATTACAACAAACTAGACTGGAAAAACATTGTACGAACAGCTATTTCACTGGACAATTAAAGTCAAAGCAGATTGTAAAGAAAAATCAACACTCAAATTATTATCTAAAGGAAACCTAAATATTGGGCAAACTCACAACGTATGGGATACAATATCGAGCTCCGTTAAAGATGTCAGAAAAGCAGCAACAAAAGTACGCATGTTAACTGGAACATACATGCTTCAAACCTTAAAAGTAAAATTCAATCAAGTCGAGATAGATCCTACCTGCCCAATATGTAAGCTTGAAGCTGAAGATCTTCAACACCTTCTAACGAGCTGCCCAGCGTATAGACACATTCGAAAATCGCACTTTCAACAGATAAAAGAATATGTTGCTAGCAAAATTGGAAATAGTGTATGGACAATCAATTTCAACAGCAAAATGGCTATCACACAACTATTGATAGACTGTCAAAGCTTTGTTGAAAGGAACATTCTCCCAAATAACAAAATGATACTAAGAACAATAGAAATGAAATCAAGGGACTACTGCCACCTAATCCACATGAAAAGAATGAACACAAATAATGTATAGCTTGTGCATGGAATAAGGGGGTATATCTCTGTAAATGGTCAAGTCAGTCTCATATCTTGATTTTTAAAAATAGTACTCCGTATCTACTTTATTAAACCAATCAAAACAATACTACTAAAATATCAAAGTCATGATATCAGATCTTATAAATTTCATCTCTTAAAAACATTTACCTTGATAATTATGCGTCCTACGCTAAAGGAACTTGCTAATTATATTATCTGCTGGCATTTTAAACCAACGTTAAGCCTATTCAAATAATAAATTTACTAAACATCCAAATTAGTCATGCTTCTGATGTTAATATTGCATTTAAAAAAAAAAAAAAAAAACTCTTACTTAGTATTATGAGTCGTAAGCCTTACGAACATGTAATTTATTTTTACCTCTTGCCATTTTAACATTACATTACTTTAAAGTCCCTATATTAATGCTTATATATAAACTCGCGACTTGTTGTATATACACTGGTTATTATGGTGGAGGATAGTGTTCATTCATATTTTACAGTGGATTTATTGTGTTTTAATGTACAGATGTTGTTGCTGTTATAACTTATCGGTCTCATCCGAGTGCTCCTAAACGGGAGGGAATTACGAAAGAAGAAGAAGAAGTTTCCATCTTTGTAGTCGGCAACCACAGTCGTACCGCCAAGTGCCATTTTGACCGTTACGCTAGTGCATTCTATTTACAGAGAAACAGGTGGAGATAATTTCAGAATTTTTTACACTAGATGGCGCTTTTAGTCCCGCCTCGAATTTTTGATTGACATGTCGGGTGTGAAATGTGTAAATATCGTTGTGCTAGTTTTTGACTTTCAAATAACATGGATGGAAATATGTGTAAAAATTATTTCGTTAACACCCTGGCCTATTGGATTCACCTGACACTGAAAATTATAAACGTATGAGACATCAAAAGTGAGTATTTTTGCGCACCTCAAAATGGCCGGCGACACACGTATATAGCCACTTTTTAGCCAATGAACAGATCTCGCTGCTCGTTTACCGCTTCACTGGGAGGAGCCTATAATGTTTTCTTTTGCAAATAGATATAGTATCGGGTCTTTCATTTTCAAGTTAAAAAGGCTGTCCCGAGACTCCGTTACATACTTCTATGAGTGGCCATTCGTGTCATTGGCGGCCTATTTTGGCGCGTATATCAGATATGCGCGTATATTCTTCGGTTTAGCGCGCTATTTGTATAAATTAGCGCGCCTTTTTTATCAAATAGCGCGCCATTTTTATTAATTGCGCGCTATTTTTTTCATTTGTATATACTTAAGTATAATTTTTATTTGCGCGCTATTATTAAGAAATGGCGCGCAATATTTTCTTATTAGCGTGTATATTGCATTCACTTCTGAGCCAATCAAATAGCTCGTTTTAACGTTGATGATTGATGTTCGGAAGTCATTACAATTAAGCAATGGCAGGCAGTTGCGACAGAGAACGGTTTTTAATTAGAATAAAAGAGACAGTGGATTATTGTTGCAGATTAAGTGAGTCTGATTCAATAGACAATGACCTTATAAACAATATAGACAGAAGGTAAAGTATAAAATTTATTATTCGTAGCCATTTATTTTATGAATGTCCCTGTTTTTTGTTTGTTTTTAACTTATCATGCACAGAAATATGACGTTGCTTCAAATGATACTATTTTATTTATAATTTTAAGAAGTGTTTAACTGATTGCTAACAATTTTTTACACCATAAGTGAGTGGGAGGGGGAAGGGGGAGCAACTCCCGAAAATTCAAAAATATTTTTCACACGGGGGTGGCTAGGAGGCTTTCTAATCCCGAGTTACCGTTGAGATGAAGTGTTGTTTCCCGAAAATTAAAACATGAATAAATTAAATTATAATAATAATAAGATAATAATATTAAATTAAAATATTTTTACACATTGGGGAGGGGTAGGAGGGGGTCCAATCCCCAGTTACCGTTGAAATGAAGTGTTGTTTCTCGAATCCCGAAAATTAAAATATGAATAATCACTTGACCTACATTTATTTTTTGTTCAAAATTACCAAGAATCAAATCAAGGTAAGTATTTCCTGCATTGTTTACGGTCCCGTCTTGTTTCTATATTAAGTCAAGTAAAGTTTGTAAAACCGGTAAAGATGGTAAAAATCTTGAAATCTGATTAGTTACCATTAAATATTAAAATTTCATATGAAGTGGCGTAGAGAAGAGAGGGTCTTATTGATGTGTCTGATATTCTACGATTCTTTAGATATTTATACTTATACATCCTTTAACCTTAATTGATAAATCAGATTAATTTTCAATCGAAGTGGCGGTTCCTGGGGAAAAACTTTAAGAATGGTCCTAACTATAATTTGTAAATTAAATCGGGAAACTGAAGCTAAACGCCAAGTGATCCAAATTTAAATCGAACTGATGAAGGTATATTATATTTGGGATTTGAATAATTTTCGATACCATAATAAAGTAAAAAAATCAATATATCTATTTAATTATGATATTTTTGTTGTTGTTGCAGACTTATGTATTACATAGAGACGTGGAAAGAAGTGTTGATGATTTATTAACGTCTGATGAAGCTACTGATTTTAAGGAAACCATCGACAAATTGAAGAATGAAATAAAATGCAAATTACACGTTTCACGTAAGTCAAAACATATTCTAATGCAATATTTATGAAACAAACTTTTTGATTGGCCAAAACTGACTGTCAAAGACTCTATCCAGTCGGACCGCCAAGTGCCATTTTGACCGTTACGCTAGTGCATTCTATTTACAGAGAAACAGGTGGAGATAATTTCAGAATTTTTTACACCAGATGGCGCTTTTAGTCCCGCCTCGAATTTTTGATTGACATGACGGGTGTGAAATGTGTAAATATCGTTGTGCTAGTTTTTGACTTTCAAATAACATGGATGGAAATATGTGTAAAAATTATTTCGTTAACACCCTGCCTATTGGATTCACCTGACACTGAAAATTATAAACGTATGAGACATCAAAAGTGAGTATTTTTGCGCACCTCAAAATGGCCGGCGACACACGTTGCCACTTTTTAGCCAATGAACAGACCTCGCTCGTTTACCGTTTCACTGGGAGGAGCCTGTAATACTTTCTTTTGCAAATTGATATAGTATCGGGTCTTTCATTTTCAAGTTAAAAAGGCTGTCCCGAGACTCCGTTACATAGTTCTTACTCAATATCCAGGGATATCAAAATATGCAAAGAAATGAAGTGTGTTTTTCTTGTTTTCACATAATGACACGATTGAAGTATTTTTTATGTTGGATATTCAATTTTCTGCATAAAATTTTAAAGGAGTGTCTATTTTCAAGATCAGTCACCTGGAAATTGCCCTGGGCCCTTCCCATTTTAGTGGTTGATGATACACATTTTTGTTTTTTTTTAAAATTTACTCAGGTTCATCTAATAGGTTACATTATGGACAAAAAAAAATCCATGATGAGATGATTTGTTTAAAAATAAGATAATAAAAAAAAGATTCACCGACAAAATTTGAATAAATCGTGTTGGAACACTTTTAGTCTTTACAATATTGTGAAATTATGCATAAATACTCAACCTATGAGCTACCAGTTTTATTTATTATTATTGGCAATGTACAGGAAAACTATTAGTAAATAATTGTTTTTAAATTGTATATCAAAAAATATATTTTAGGTATATTTGTTTTACTTTGGATGGACAATAGTGTATGATTTTCATATGTCTCTATGTGTATAATTTCTTAAATTTTTGTCAAAATAGTAATCTTGTAATATCTACAACTTCAAATTTTATAACCACTTTTTTTAAGTCAGGTTATCTAATTTCTTTTCATTTATGATTTAATTTTTTTACCCTCTGGTGTCATCTAGACTATTTAGTTAGAATAGTCCTATGATTCAATCAAGTAATAGTTTTCACTTTTCAGTTTTATTATATTTGGTTGTGTTCTCAAAGAATATTCATTACATTCACATGAATTTCACCATGTTATGTACATGTATACAGCATTAATCATGTTAATTGACCTATTATCTTAAATTCTGTTGAAAATTTCTAATTTTTGTGCTTTGCCTTTCATTTCAAAATCCAGGATCTTGGGTTAGACTTCCATATTACAGTTTTTCTTAAACAAATGATTTTATTTTGTTATTTCATGATTTTTAATTCATGTTCATGTCCAGATTTTTACTTTTTTACATGGAAAGTCAGCAAATTTCAATAATAAGCATGAGAAATTGGTCTATAAAATCACCTGTATATTTTTGTTTTACAAATTTTGGCACTACAGGAGGTGAAATAGGTCAAATACACAAAAAGCAATAATAATTATTCTTAATCAATACAATAAATATTAATTCATGAAAAACCAGATTGGGAAGGCATAGCTTAATGTACAAATGTAAAATTTCCTTTTGTTGAAAAGAATATGCATATGATTCATGTGATTTGCTGGCAAAAAATAAATCTGTCCATGTCAGATCCTTACAGTTTTTGACAATTGAGTAATGGATAAAGGTAATTTTAATTTTAATAAAATTTTCTTTTTTTTCCAATGCTTTTTTTTGTAATTTGTTACTTTTTAACCAAAAACTCACAATTTAGGTCCTGATAAAGACAAAAATCCATTATTTAATAGCTTCCACATTGCAAAATGCACAAACCATTTAAATAAAAATTGGAGCAAGTAATTTTTTTCAAAATTAAAGTGAAAAAAAAATTATTCAGTCCTGTTTTTGAATAAAAAATATAAACATTTGTCATTACTCAATAGACCTACATTGCATACCAGTAATTCAGCTACTCCCCAGGCTTTCAGTTGTTAATTTCTATGGAAAATAATTTTAAATTCATTTCTACTTATTCTACCATTCAACAGAAAGATCCTGAACTCCTCCACAAGAAAATGATAGAAGTAAGTGGAAGCACCTGCCTGACCACCCCCCCCCCCCCTTTTTCCCCCTGGTACATTATTTATTTTTAAATATGGGTTTTTTTTATGTTTATTGACACATATTTATTATATCATTTGACAACCAAGCGTGAAACTTATTTAAAGTTCCTTTTTTTATCGATCGCTACCGTCATACCTTCTTTGTTTACATTTTATTGACAACGTCAACGTTGATTATCCCCCTTTATCATGTAATTTTCACAGAAAAAGCTCGCTCGAATTGCGTTTCACTCGGTTTTGCGGATAAATATTTGAACTGTTCGTGAGAAAAGGAACAGCACACCTTTTCCGATTAAAAAATCCCCGTCCCGAGATCTGACAATGAAGAAATTGTCCTTTTTCTGACCAACGGTGACGAAATCGTCGGCATCATTGCCAACTTTGATTGTAAAATTTTGTATGAAAAGCACGCTAAAATATATGTTTTAAACTAATATGAAAAGAAAATATTCTCAGAAACCGTTTAATACCATCCGCTAGACCCAACTCAAACCGTACGTCATGTATGGCCAGAAAAACCGGCAGGTGATTGACGTTACAAAAAATGACCCATTTTCAAATGAAAAGTCACGTGACTCTGTAAATAAAAACGACGCCATTATTGACTTGGCGGTCCGACTGATCTACATGCTGTGGCCAGAGTAGGGTCCCCGCTTTCCCGCCATTTGGTAGCCATTTTGAAACTACAAAAATCGGGCATGCTGTATCTCAACAATAAAACAATATTATACATGGTTTTACCGTGTAAACATCTTTAAATGGTATTTGATTACGATTTGAAGCGAACAGCGAACCAAATAACGTCCGATAGTTGTGAAAATACACTTCGAGCGCACCACTGACGTCACGTAGTTACGTCGACATTCAACACAAAAGTCGTCGACGTCTTTTCGCGGAATTTTTATTTTTTGCTGTTTTAGACAAAATTACGGCATACGATTCCTTGATTGCATTAGAATTGCAATAACAGTACATTATTTGAAGAGCCGAGGGCGTCAATCTTGATTTGACGGTCAAAAATATCCGTTTACCGGCTCCGCTACGCGTCGCCAGTAAACTGCATTTTGACCGTCAAATCGCCGATTGACGCCCTCGGCTCTTCAAATAATGTACTGTTATTACTAAAATGGCATCCGGTGTTAATAGATTGATCAAATTATGAATTTACATTCTGAATTTTATTTTGTGATTTTAGTAATAACAGTACATTATTTGAAGAGTTGGCGGGCGGAATCGGGGAGCCATTTTTGTGTGTCAACACTTTTATAACTTGTATTCAGTGTATTTCTTAAAAGGTAAAATTGATCATCCTTCATTAACAGAAGATTACAAAACTGTCAATGTTATTACTAAAATCACAAAATAAGATTCAGAATTTAAATTCATAATTTGATCAATCTATTAACACCGGATGCCATTTTAGTAATAACAGTATATTATTTGAAGAGCCGAGGGCGTCAATCGGCGATTTGACGGTCAAAATGCAGTTTACTGGCGACGCGTAGCGGAGCCGATAAACGGATATTTTTGACCGTCAAATCAAGATTGACGCCCTCGGCTCTTCAAATAATGTACTGTTATTGCAATTCTAATGCAATCAAGGAATCTTATGCCGTAATTTTGTCTAAAACAGCAAAAAATAAAAATTCCGCGAAATGACGTCGACGACTTTTGTGTTGAATGTCGTCGTAACTACGTGACGTCAGTGGTGCGCTCGAAGTGTATTTTCACAACTATCGGACGTTATTTGGTTCGCTGTTCGCTTCAAATCGTAATCAAATACCATTTAAAGATGTTTACACGGTAAGACCATGTATAATATTGTTTTATTGTTGAGATACAGCATGCCCGATTTTTGTAGTTTGAAAATGGCTACCAAATGGCGGGAAAGCGGGGACCCTACTCTGGCCACAGCATGTAGATAGAGTCTTTGACAGTCAGTTTTGGCCAATCAAAAAGTTTGTTTCATAAATATTGCATTAGAATATGTTTTGACTTACGTGAAACGTGTAATTTGCATTTTATTTCATTCTTCAATTTGTCGATGGTTTCCTTAAAATCAGTAGCTTCATCAGACGTTAATAAATCATCAACACTTCTTTCCACGTCTCTATGTAATACATAAGTCTGCAACAACAACAAAAATATCATAATTAAATAGATATATTGATTTTTTTACTTTATTATGGTATCGAAAATTATTCAAATCCCAAATATAATATACCTTCATCAGTTCGATTTAAATTTGGATCACTTGGCGTTTAGCTTCAGTTTCCCGATTTAATTTACAAATTATAGTTAGGACCGTTCTTGAAGTTTTTCCCCAGGAACCGCCACTTCGATTGAAAATTAATCTGATTTATCAATTAAGGTTAAAGGATGTATAAGAATAAACATCTAAAGAAATCGTAGAATATCAGACACATCAATAAGACCCTCTCTTCTCTACGCCACTTCATATGAAATTTTAATATTTAATGGTAACTAATCAGATTTCAAGATTTATACCATCCATCTTTACCGGTTATACAAACTTTACTTGACTTAATATAGAAACAAGACGGGACCGTAAACAATGCAGGAAATACTTACCTTGATTTGATTCTTGGTAATTTTGAACAAAAAATAAATGTAGGTCAAGTGATTATTCATATTTTAATTTTCGGGATTCGAGAAACAACACTTCATTTCAACGGTAACTGGGGATTGGACCCCCTCCTACCCCTCCCCAATGTGTAAAAATATTTTAATTTAATATTATTATCTTATTATTATTATGATTTAATTTATTCATGTTTTAATTTTCGGGAAACAACACTTCATCTCAACGGTAGCTCGGATTAGAAAGCCTCCTAGCCACCCCCCCCCCCCCCCCCCCCCCCGTGTGAAAAATATTTTTGATTTTTCGGGAGTTGCTCCCCCTTCCCCCTCCCACTCACTTATGGTGTAAAAAATTGTTAGCAATCAGTTAAACACTTCTTAAGATTATAAATAAAATAGGATCATTTGAAGCAACGTCATATTTCTGTGCATGATAAGTTAAAAACAAACAAAAAACAGGGACGTTCATAAAATAAATGGCTACGAATAATAAATTTTATACTTTACCTTCTGTCTATATTGTTTATAAGGTCATTGTCTATTGAATCAGACTCACTTAATCTGCAACAATAATCCACTGTCTCTTTTATTCTAATTAAAAACCGTTCTCTGTCGCCACTGTCTGCCATAGCTTAATTGTAATGACTTCCGAACATCAATCATCAACGTTAAAACGAGCTATTTGATTGGCTCAGAAGTGAATGCAGTATACACGCTAATAAGAAAATATTGCGCGCCATTTCTTAATAATAGCGCGCAAATAAAAATTATACTTAAGTATATACAAATGAAAAAAATAGCGCGCAATTAATAAAAATGGCGCGCTATTTGATAAAAAAGGCGCGCTAATTTATACAAATAGCGCGCTAAACTGAAGAATATACGCGCATATCTGATATACGCGCCAAAATAGGCCGCCAATGACACGAATGGCCACTCATATACTTCTTACTCAATATCCAGGAGTATCAAAATATGCAAAGAAATGAAGAGTGTTTTTTCTTGTTTTCACATAATGAAAACATTTGAAGTATATTTTATGTTGGATATTCAATTTTCTGCATAAAATTTAAAGGAGTACGTGTCTATTTTCAAGATCAGTCACCTGGAAAGTACCCTGGGCCCTTCCTATTTTTGTTGTTGATGATACACGTTTTTGTTCTTTTTTAAATTTACTCAGGTTCAACTAATAGGTTACATTATGGACAGAAAAAATCCATGATGAGATGATTTTTTTGAAAATAAGATAAAAAAAAAAGATTCACTGACATTTGAATAAATAGTGTTGGAACACTTTTACTCTTTACAATATTGTGAAATTAGGCATAAATACTCAACCTATGAGCTACCAGTTCTATTTATTATCATTGGTAATGTACAGGAAAACTATTAGTAAATAGGCCTAATTGTATATCAAAAATATATATTTTAGGTGTATTTGTTTTACTTTGGATGGAAAATATTGTATGATTTTCATATGCCTCTATGTGTATAATTTCTTAAATTTTTGTCAAAATAGTAATCTTGTAATCTACAAGTTCAAATTTCATAACCACTTCTAAGTAAGGTTGGATATCTTATTTCTTTTATGATTTAAATTTTTTTGCCCTCTGGTGTCATCTGGACTATTTAGTTAGAATAGTCTACTTAATAGATTAAGTAATAGTTTTCAGTTTTATTATATTTGGTTGTGTTCTCTTATTCAAAGAATATTCATTACATTCACATGAATTTCACCATGTTATGTACATGTATACAGCATTAATCATGTTAATTGACCTATTATCTTAAATTCTGTTGAAAATTTATAATTTTTGTGCTTTGCCTTGAATTCAAAATCCAGGATCTTGGGTTAGACTTCCATATTACAGTTTTTCTTAAACAAATGATTTTATTTTGTTATTTCATGATTATTAATTCATGTTCATGTCCAGATTTTTACTTTTTTACATGGAAAGTCAGCAAATTTCAATAATAAGCATGAGAAATTGGTCTATAAAATCACATGTATATTTTTGTTTTACCAATTTTGGCACTACAGGAGGTGAAATAGGTCAAATACACAAAAAGCAATAATAATATTCTTAATCAATACAATAAATATTAATTCATGAAAAACAAGATTGAGAAGGCATAACTTAATCATGTTAATGTACAAATGTAAAATTTCCTTTTGTTGACAAGAATATGCATATTCATGTGATTTGCTGGCAAAATTAATCTGTCCATGTCAGATCCTTACAGTTTTTCACAATTGAGTAATGGATAAAGGTCATTTTAATTTTAATAAAATTTTCTTTTTTTTCAATGCTTTTTTGTAATTTGCTACCTTTTAACCAAAAACTCACAATTTAGGTCCTGATAAAGACAAAAATCCATTATTTAATAGCTTCCACATGGCAAAATGCACAAACTATTTAAATAGAAATTGGAACAAGTAATTTTTTTTTCAAAATTAAAGTGAAAAAAATTATTCAGTCCTGTTTTTGAAAAAAAAAACTATAAACATTTGTCATTACTCAAATGGACCTACATTGCATAGCAGTACTTCAGCTACTCCCCATGCTTTCAGTTGTTAATTTCTATGGAAAATAATTTTAAATTCATTTGTGCACATTCTACCATTCAACAGAAAGATCCTGAACCCCTCCACAAGAAAATGATAGAAGTAAGTGGAAGCACGTACCTGCCTGACCACACCCCCCCTTTTTTCCCTGGTACCTTATTTATTCTTAAATATGTTTTTTTTAATGTTTATTGACACATATTTATTATATCATTTGACAACCAAGCGTGAAACTTATTTATTTTTCCTTTTTTAATCGATCGCTACCGTCATACCTTCTTTGTTTACATTTTATTGACAACGTCAACGTTGATTATCCCCCTTTATCACGTAATTTTCACAGAAAAGGCTCGCTCGAATTGCGTTTCACTCGGTTTTACGGATAAATATTTGAACTGTTCGTCAGAAAAGGAACAGCACACCTTTTCCGATTTAAAAATCCCCGTCCCGAGATCTGACAATGAAGAAATTGTCCTTTTTCTGACCAACTGTGACAAAATCGTCGGCAGCATTGCCAACTTTGATTGTAAAATTTTGTATGAAAAGCATGCTAAAATATCTGTTTTAAACTAATATGAAAAGAAAATATTCTCAGAAACCGTTTAATACCATCCCCTAGACCCAACTCAAA
The DNA here is from genome assembly GCA_028015205.1 of Mytilisepta virgata. Lineage (NCBI taxonomy): Eukaryota > Metazoa > Mollusca > Bivalvia > Mytilida > Mytilidae > Mytilisepta > Mytilisepta virgata. Next base: position 59,252,631 of record CM051515.1, on the reverse strand, counting down.
CCATACGTCATGTATGGCCAAAAAAACCGACAGGTGATTGACGTTACAAAAAATGACCCATTTTCAAATGAAAAGTCACGTGACTCTGTAAATAAAAACGACGCCATTATTGACTTGGCGGTCCGACTGACCAGTTATATAAACTTTAGAAGCGCAAATATTATGAACATATTTTTAATATTGTATTGTTAGCATATTAAATAAATAAACATTAATACTCTATTTGGTTCTCTGGGGAAAATCAATTTACATTCGGTTTAGGTTTACTGAAACACAACACAAGAAAAGTAGGGGGGATGCACAATGGGATCTGTATAATTCAGTATTTCACATATCATACCAGTATAGTAAATTTTTTCACAGGATTACAAAGCACCAGGTTTCAGAATGATCAGATTTAATATTTTGGCTCCAGCAAAATGTATACAAAACCACACGTTTATGTATTTATACCAACCCAGTAGGACCATATGCCAAAATGTTACAAATAAATTTTTATTTTCATTTTCAAATAACATATTTGCTTTCATTTGTTGAAATCTCCCTAAATTTGACAAGGAAATAAAATTTTAAAGTTCAGATTTTTTTTTTACTTCATACTGCCAAATTTCACTGCAGATAGCTTCTGAAACCAGAGTCTGGATGCAAAAGTTTATATGCTTTAAAATTGTGGACTATCAGTAATTAATCACTACTTGGGAGAAAAACTACCTTCTTTGCTTAGGAATAGATGTAACTTCTACCTTTAAATGTAGGAGCCATATTAACTGTTCTGGGGTCAATGTGTACATAAGACAAGGGTTTTACAGGAGTACATGATCATGGCAAAGAGGCCAATTCATGCAGAATTGAATCTGCACCACTTACCATCAACATGACCTTTATCATCCCCGATGCTTGGAGGGGGGGACTGGTGTGGTGGGTGGGTGTAACTCAATGATACTAGATACAGGACGTGCAGCAAATTCGGGTCAATATTTTACAAAATGTGGAGATTTCAGGTCAGGATTTTTTGACACGAGAATTTTGGGTCAGGATTTTCAAAATTTCTGCAGATTTTCATAAAGCACCGAGGAGAATTCAGGTTGACTTTAAATATGTCTCATCATGATAACTGACTTTTATTATTTTTGGATAATTTTGGATATGTAATTTTAGCTTTCCTGGATATTTTTGGGTCACAAATTCGATATGTGCATAATTTCGGATAGGGGTTTCCAGTTCACCGATGCACCCCTCGGTCATAAAAAGTCTCCCCCCCCCAATGATACTTGCACAATTGTTGGTTATTGCTTTACTTGTCAACAGACTGCTTACTCTTCCGGAGCACCTGAGTCTACCGCCCGTTTTTTGGTGGGGTCCATGTTGTTCATCTTTTAAGTTTTTAATTGCAGTGCTTGTATTGTTTTGGTCTTGTCTTCGTTGTTCTCTGGAGTTTGTCAGTTGTTTCGATTTTCCCTTCCTTCAAATATCCCTTTGGTATTTCTTACTTTACTTGAATGTTTTATCAAAGCCTCAAGCAGAGATATCAAGTTGACTTACTACAGAGCAAGAAATTTTAGCAAGAAATTTTATACAAATTCTTGCCTCCTCATCTTTAAAAATAGAACTTGAAAAATTACTCAAGACACACGATTTTAATAAATCTATTAATAATAAATCATCAAATTGGAGTGGCCATTTCAACACTTTTCTCAAAGGATCTGTAAATTTTTTACATTTTTTTGGGGTTTCTGTCTTGAATTGTGAACTGTTGATCTCTTCTGAGGACAATGAAAACACTAGATACATTTACATGTAATCTTCCCAAATGTATGTTCAACTGAATGGAATGATGTCTTATTGATGCTTAACTGATATCTTTTAATATTCACCAAGTAGAAAACAATTCCTCACAATAAAGCAGTACGTCCATACCAAATATAAGAAATACACATGTGCAGGATTTTAAAGATATTTTTTATAAAGAACATCAAAACATATAAACAAAATAAATATATAAATTAAATCTATTGATTTTTTGTATTCTGAATTAAAAACAACTATTTCAATGAGCATTTTTCAAACTAAATATAGAAACTTTCATTCAGTTAGCGTTATATAATTATCCAAAACTGATTAATCTCTTTCCGTAATTCAAATAAATCCATTGTTTTTTTTTCATGGTGTGATGAACATTTCAGAAACTTCTTTTTAAATCAAAATTTCTCAGGATTACTCCAGAAATGTCATTATGTATTTCAATTTTCAATTCATCCGGTCAAATTAAAATTCAATCGCTTGTTCAAACTGCTACTGCCATACAATGTATAATACACTCAGTTTTCTTCATCTCAACTTTGTCCAACTCCACAACTTACAATTTTACATTTAATATGTTTAATTTTCAACAGGCTCTTTGGCTGTAAACTATCACCATCCTATTAATAAAAACGGAAAATTTTATATTAAGTATACATCTACATAAAATCCTTGTGACAGTACAAATTAGAATATACTTTTTTTTATCAGGAATTGACAAAGTAAAACATTTTTGTTCAAGTACAAGTAAGTTGTTTGAAAATATATAATTTATCTGTATATGAGCCTTAGAAACAGGTAGAAATTTATAACATTTTTGGCAAATAAAAATAAATGTATATTTTCAAACAATTTACAGAATGATCGTTGGTTTCCCCTAACATGATCAGGTCTGTTTTCACCTTCCGGGTCAATTTTTTTCCAGGCAGAAATAAATAAACTGCTGCAACATGAGGGCATGATACATCTGTCGTCCAGGAAATAAAATTTCACCAGTTAACATATAGACCCCTTTGATTTTGTTGCTTATTTTTTATGAATACCGGGTAGGTCCCATCCCACTCTGGAACAGAAAATTGTAACTTCACCAAAAAATATAAAGACCTTAAGCTATCACAACAAACAGCTGTTTAAAGTTTGAAGTAAATAGGACAATGCGTTCTTAAGATACAGCATGACATGTGAAAAATTCCCCCTTTTTTAATGAACAAAGTTCCATAACTCTGAAATGTGAACGAATAAAATTCCATAACCGTCCAAAGTGTGAAAAATTGACAGTTTTTGACGATTTTTCAACGAATAAAGATCCATGTCATATCGGAATTTATAAAAAAAAAAAAACAAAAGGGAGCTTACGTCAATCGATTTAAATAAGTCACCAAAGTTTTATGAAAATTGGTGAAAGCGTTTTCGAGTTGTTGCCCGAAGTGTGGACGACAGATGGAAACAACGGTATACCATAATACGTCCCATCTTTTAAGACGGCCGTATAAATATTAAATAAATTTCCTGTTTTGTTTTGTGGCAATTATTAATGTTAATTTAAATTGTCTGACTGTCTATTAGAAACTGTTATAATATCATGCAACTTTCTACCCCCATGTTTTTAAATAGCTTATTTTATGGAATCAGGAATGAAACAAACTCTTTTCAATAATTTCCAGTGAAACAAACCTTTTATCTAACTTTGTAATGAAATGAATTTGTTTTACAGAATTCTTTGAGACTGAAACTATCACACTAAAAAAAATTAACATGTTATGGGAAACAAAAAATAAATTTTGCCTGGCCTAAAAGAATACTTTTTTTATCCAGCAATGATAATTTTTTTTTATTAATTGGGAAAATTCATGAAAATGGCACATTTCTAGCCCCTTTTACAAAGATAATAATACAGGGAAACATGACTTCATAAGCACTGTGAACAAAAATACAATACAGAGCCCCAGATAACGTGCATATCAGCTTCATTTACGCATTGAAAAGTGGAAGATAAGCTTGAGAAATATTTTCAGGTCATCAAAGTTACGCTCAGTCCGAAACAATTATGCACAGGTCTAGCAAGTCCGAAGTGTTATTGCTACATTATTGACATTTAGTTACAAAGAACTTTAATGTAAAATTTTATCAGTCACTCATCAGTTAAATGTAGGTCAAAGTGACCAAAATCAAGCAGTAGTATAACAAAATACCAGAAATAATGTTACCTTGCATTTTGTCGTATCACATTTCACAGGTTATAAACCTTTTCCTGTTCAGGGTTACACATGACAAAGCTTGAGGCTGTAAAATAAGAATACAAAGTACAAGTTAAATAAATGGGTAATAAGTGTAAGATTGTGTTACAACAAACACATTTTCAAAACAATTCTTAATTTAGGTCTTCTTTTTTTTATTGTGCTTTGTATTGACATAATAGATGTGAGTTGTCTCCCACGTTCTTACAGGAGGCATCTTTCACATGATGCATTGTGAACAACAGTTTTGAATAAAATTCTATAGACTTTTCCCCAAAATAATAAAAAATTGGAAGCAAATTGCCTAATCTGCTAATCATTGCACAGTGAGTTTTTATGATTTATTATCTTACTTTATACTTAAACTTTATTTTAGCTGTATAAAAAGATCAGAAATGTGAATTTAAAACATATAATTTAATATTAACTAAGGGGAGATTACTCTATTGGAAGCCAGAAAATTTACCTTGAAACCTATGTTTTAAAAACAGATTGATATAACCTTTCAAATACCTATAATAATACACCTTTAAATTCTGCACCTAAATCCGATTAGTCTAGAATCAGCCAATACATGTATTTGGGATTTTGTAAGAGGAAAGGGACTGCGATTTTATCTCGTTTATGTCACAGTGGAAATTTAACACAAATAAATGTCACAGAGTGGAAAACCTTGAAAAAAATCTTTTATTTGATATATATTGTTTTAAAGGGGTTTAAGATACAACAAACTAGTCATTTACCAACTTGCTTAACAGCTAGAGACCATCAATTCCTGACATAATTTAGGAAACTGAAAACTGTTGTGTGCACATTAAATGAACAAATAGTCATTTGTTTTCTTAGGAATATATATGTTCCATACACATTTATGATACATTATTCTACAAAATTTGTGATGACTAATAAAGGCTTTCTCCTATTCAATATTTCAGAAAAGGTTAAAGAAACATTTTTCCTCATTATGTAAGGAAAGATAACTCATCCATACGGGAGACCACTCCAATATATGCAAATAGGGAATATATGTATGTGATATATCAATTAAGTACTTTTTCACAAGTCGATGCTATATGACTCTTTGAGTTTAGAACTGCAATGAATGTTTGTGTACAATGTACTCCTATTCAAATTTCAAATTTTCGCCTATTTTCAAAATATCAGATTGAACATGGTTATTTTCATGCAGTTCCCAGTGAAGGATGTTTATAATAAACTTATATAAAAATACTACATGAAGGTTAAATTGTTATGTTTTGTTCATCATAAATGATGGATGGATGAATTATGGTTGAACGTCCAGTGGAACCAGGTGCATATCAGAACGAGAACATGTTAATATGATATGAATATGATCCCCGCTTTGTACTAGACCAACATGTTGAGCTGGATTTTTAACGTGCTAGCTCACGAGGTAAATATCCACAGAAAGACATATCACCCGACTCGGACACATTATACTGACTACCAGTCCTTTGATCTTACTCCTATAGGCTATATGCCACGTGCATGGTGGAGAAGCAGCAAATACCAATTTTAATGTCTTTGGTTTGACCTGGCCGGGGATCGAACCCGCGACCATCCGTACTGGAGGTGAGCATGCTACCAAAAGACCACTGAGGCAGTTTTCATCATAAATGATATTTTTATTTCCTCATGTTGCCCTATGCAAGACCATGTATTATAGGTGTAAAGTTTTACAATACTTTTAAGCACAATTTTAAAACTGATTCAAGAATGGTATTATGATTGTTGTCAGAATTTTAGTAATTTAAAGTAAAAGTTTTTGTGATCATCATTCTTTATGTTTTTAAGGCAAGGTGGGAGAACAAAGGGACAAAGTCATATTACTTAATTTATACTCTTGGTTGATTTTTGCATTGGCCCTTAGATATGGATTCAAGGTTGGATGTAGCGTTCCAAGTATCAATTCCATTTTATTTGACTATTCATATCGAATTACTTTTTTACAAGCATAAATGTAACCGTCTTGTCCTTTTTAATTTTTTTTTTTTTTGCCATATAACATCAGCTTGTAATTAAAATATAATCTGTACCCTATAACAATAAAAAAAACCTCATTTTTCTGTCAAAAGTTAAGAAAACTAGAAAATGTGTCAATAAGACACGTCCCACCCTAAAAACAATATAGGTTTTGTAATATTGCCCTAAATAGGAAAGAAATATCCAGTTATAAAAGTGAAAAATGAAGTTTATAATGGAGCAAATATATGGTACAGAACTGTTTTGTTTAAGTATCATTGACAGCATGATTTCTAAGATATGAAGCTATGGCAGTATCAATTTGATTTTTTTATTATATGTTCGAATGAGCAGATTTAAAAAAAAAATTTCAAATGTAAGAAATATGAGGAAATGGACCTAAACATAAACCTTAAGCAAAGTCATTCGACAATGAAATGTAGGTCAATGCGACTATTTTATGGAATTCTTTACCAACAGACCTAAAGTTAAATAAAAATATAGAAACCTTCAAAAGAAATTTTACAGATTACTTAAAGCTCCATGAAGCTTTCTAAATTTGTTAAATTAAAGTCACAGTATTGGAAGGCGAGATATTCTATTGTTTCAATGTTTATATTAAATGCATATAATTTTATTGATTATATATATGTATATATTTATATTGATGGTCTACATGGTGTGGATCTTTGTAGAAATTGGATCAATGTTAGATTAATTTATTCTGTGTGTTGTACATGTATTAATTTATATTTTAATTGAGGGCCTCCGGGAAGATTAGCTTTTTAATGCTAACTGTGTTACCTCTTTAAATAAAGACATTACTCACTTACTTACCCAAATATTGCTGAATAGCGTAGTACTATACAAGAGGACTGTAGCGGTGAAAAATCATTGATATACTACAATAAGATTCTGATTAATTGACCCTAATGTAGTAAAATTAAACCAAAATCACTGAAGCATGAAATGTAGGTCATAGTGACCCAAGTGTTGCTGAACTGCATTGTACTGTACAAGAGGACTGTAGTGGTGAAATATCATTGATCTATTACTATAGGTTTCTGAGAAATGAACCTAAATGCAAAACTTAACCAAATTCACTGAAGCATGAAATGTAGGTCATAGCGACCCAGTGTTGCTGAACTGCATTGTACAGTAAAACCTGTCTTGAGAGACCACCCCTTCTGCCAAGCAAAAATGGTCTCTCAAGACAGGTGGTCTTTCATAAGAGGTCAGTCCAAAAAATCAATCAATCAACCAATCAACCAATGGGTAAAATTAATGAACCAATGAACCAGAACTGAGAAACTGACATTTACTGTAAATCTGTATAACATTCGTCTAGCTTTAACATACTTTCGCTCCGACTGAAAACCATTTTGGCATTCTGTTTTAATATTGTCCTTTTCTTTAATTATACTTTGGATTTGGGTCTTCCCAACGCTAAAATGTTCTGCAATCTTGCAAGCACTTTCACCCTTTTCACTTTTTTCAATTACGGCAATTCGATCTTGAAGCGTCAAAACTTTCCTTTTTTTAGTAGCTGAAGCCATTTTGTCAAACGCTCGTTATCTACTGAAAACTTACACTCTGACACTTTTGAATTTAACTTATTAAATCTACTCACCTGTCTTAATGACCCCAGGCCTAAATTAATTAGATTAGCTGATACAATGTATGTAAAATCGATTAAAATGTTCGTTTTGGGAGTAAACGATGGTTCATACGAACCCTCCAGAGAGATCACGAATGATAATCAACAGACTGTAACCAAACAAATCACTTGTGCAAAATGTAAAGATAACTGTAATTAAAAATTGATAAGCCCCAGAAATCTTACATTTTTAGTCCATGGATCAATTAACTATATAAATCGGAAGATTAAAGCTTTTATTTTTCTTTCTTTTTACTTTCCCCTAAAGATTCGCGTTACTTCTGGTTAAAAAATAAACAAACATGATTTTACTTTGGTCGTTCAAAACAGGTACAAATACGTTTTTGGTACTGAAAATAGTGGTCGTTGGTCGCGTTTGACAGGTGGTCGTCCACGAGGGTGCTTTTATTAGAAAAAAACATCCGTGCAGCAAAAAACCGGTCGTTAAAGCCAGGTGGTCGTTCATTAGAGAGGTCGCCCAAGTCAGGTTTTACTGTACTATACAAGAGGACTCTAATGGTGAAATATCATTGTTATATTACTATATGTTTCTGAAAAATGGAGCTAAATGCAAAACTTAACCGAATTGAAACATACAGACTGACGGACAAGGGTAAATCTATATACCCCAGCCACATTCGTGGCGGGGCATAAAAATCTTATTGCTGTGCATCATGCTGACAATCAAATATTATTTTTTTAAATATCCAATTAAACCAACTCCAAAAACTATAGCTCTCTAAATTATTTAAAGATTGACTGTAATATTTTTTTTCAGTCTATATGAAAAAATACATATAATGTTATCAGGTTTGTTGCAGATTGATATTGTAAAATATCAGCTGGCAGTCATTATATGAAGCCTTATTTGGCAAGTGAGAATAGCAAACTACCCAAAGGCTTCATATTGTGATGAGCGGCTGTGTTTTACATTATTACATGTACCGGTAACCAATGACCTGAAATACAGTATATATAAATGGACAATTTAATATAACAGGAAGTTCTTGAAAGCTAGCACTTGTACAGGGCCAATGCTCTGTATAAAAACTTGTACAGGGCCGATATACAGAGCATCGGCCTTATATAAACTTCTGCTTCCTGTTCTCCATAGAAATACATAGATCTACGTTTTGTTGCCACTGAAAAAAATAATAACCTGAATGACAATATATTTGCCCTGTATTTTATTTTATTAAGTAATTGTACTGTAATTTTAAGTCACTGGTTAAAGGGGTCACTATAAATATATATCTGCTGAGAACCCGATAATATTTTTGTCGTTTTCTTAATCTTCCTCTACAAATAAAAACTGGCTGCCACAAAATAGCCAAAATGTGCTGAAAACAGTGTAAAACCCTAATCCCTTTTGGGATTCTGTGTCCGGAGCTATTTTTCCGAATTGGCGGCCAGTCGGAAAAATAGCTCTGGACACAGAATCCCAAAAGGGATTACGTTAAACCCCAACTAAATAAATAAACTTTGCACGAGCACCAGCATTTAGATTTTCTTTAGCCACCTAAAAAAACAAAAACAAATCCCTCATTCCTTACCCTGGGGCCGATTGTCAGATCAGAACAGGACAATTAAAATTCTTATATATTATTCATTATTTGGCTTTCAAAGTAAACTACAATCCCTTGGTTACAATAAAAAGATGCTTTATTAACAACTAAAAACTTAGCCAGAGTTTGTTTGTTTGTTTGTTTTTGTTTTTTGTTTTTGTTTTTTTTTGGGGGGGGGGGGTGGGGGTGGTCAATGTTATGTTTAAACAAAACAAATATTTTTATGACTTATCATGTTCTGTTATTGGATTTTATTACTTATCATGTTCTGATATTGGATTTTGTACTATTCTCACACAAATATTCTTTTTTAAATACGGTTCACGAAAAATGACAAACAACAGACAGTGTCAATACTTGAACAGTGAACAGGTGATACACCACTTCGTGTTCTTCTTCTTCTTCTTCTTTAGGTACAGAAAACCATCAACATTTTGAAGATTACTTTCCGGCGCATGCCTGATTGAGGTTGCTTTTAAGTTAGTTTCAATTTTTCTTTTATTTATTAACTTTACAATTTTTTTATTGAACTTTTATTTTTACATTTTTTATTTTATTTTTTTAAATTAAGATAAAAAACAATAGGCACATTTAGTTTAAGTGAGGAAATGTTTTAAGGAGTACTTCATGGGTAAGTGCTTCCTTAAAGTTGTCTGTAGAAGTTATGTTTGAAATTTCAGGTGATAATTTATTCCAATCTTTGATTGTTTGGCTGAAGAATGAGAATTTAAAACTGTCTTTGTTGCATTGGAGTTGTCTATATGTTTGTTGATGAGTAGATCTTGTTTTAGACTGGCTTTTTATGAGAATATCCTGAGATGGTATTGCAATTTCGTTATTTATTACTTTGTGGAACATTTGTAGTCTGGTTTTAAGCCTTCGTTCTTGTAGGGTTTGCCAGTTTAGGTTTTGAAGCATATCAGATACACTGCTGGTATTGTGAAATCTGTTGCAAGTATATCGTGCAGCTCTTCTTTGCACTTGTTCCAGTCTGTATATATTTTCTGATGTGTGTGGATCCCAAGCTGTACAGCAGTATTCAAGTTTTGGTCTTACTATTGTTTGATATGCTCTTTCCTTTACTAATTTTGAACTAATTTTTAGGTTACGTCTGACGAATGATAAAGATTGATTTGCTTTTGCTGCTGTTTGTTGTATATGTTTATTCCATTTGAGATCTGAAGAGATTGTAATGCCTAGATATTTAGCTGATTGTACTTGTTCTAGGATATGACCGTGCATGTTGTAATAAAAGTGTATTTGTTTTTTCTTTGTTGAGACTCTTAGGATGTTACATTTGTTGTGGACAAATGCATGTGGGTCATGTTATGAATGTTGTCATGTTGCTGATATACGTTACCTTAGCATTTAAGATCAGCATAATCAGTGTTTGATCAATTACAATGCCTGCATCACTGTTGTTCCTTCTCACCGGCTGAAACCACGTGAAATGCCGAATGCGAGTCAAGTCGCCCCCAAGACAAGTCGCCCACTCCTAATTAAGACAAGTCGCCCACTTCATCAAGACAAGTCGCCCACTCATTAAGGCTTTCACTTACGATTGTCGATGATGATAGTTAAAGCTGATTAATTAATTAATTAAAATAAATTTAATAAATTTAATAAATTATTTGGCTGGCTATGTTAATGAGGTAATATTTAAATATATACTTTTATTATTCCCTGAAATTATAATAACTTTCTTTTGTTTGTGTATTTACAGGTATTTCCATGAATGAATACCGATTAATGCTCAGGACAACTGGTGCTGTTCCGTTCCACTGCCAGAGATGTAGAAACAACGACACTATACCATACCAGTACAACTCAGACGTTGCTGATTACACATTTCCTTCAAGACTCCAGCCTTCAGATGATGTTGATCAACAGGGTACCACATGTTGAACCGACACCAGTAATAGAGAATTCCATCCAAGATGAGACTCGACCCGAGGAACTATCCACACGCGACACGGTCGTCACCTACACATTCACCGAGGGTACTTCACAGAGGGGGCAGCGTAAACTGGTCAGCAGTGACGGTTTCACGTTTGTATTTAAGGTATGATAGTATATAGTAATTGAAAAGACGTCAATGATATCTTGAAGTAATTTAAATATAAATTAGCCAATATGACGAAGTTACAAAGTTTCTTAGTAATACAGCTACAGATGTATATGCAAATTTTTATTATTTTTACAACCTGATATATAAAGACAAGGAGAGAAGTATACACTATATATTTGTAAAGTATGAAGGAATATTGTTTTTACTTTTTGATTCTTTAATTAATATAGATTATTATCTTTATCTTTCAGAAACAGAACGCAAGCGGTTCCACTCTTTGGCGGTGCAGCGTGCAAAACAAGAAGACTACATGTTCAGCGACAGTGACGCGAAGAGGAGACTCCTTCATCACCAACGGGAAACAACACACACATGACTCCAAACCCGGGATCCTGAGTACAATACGCATCACAAAGAAGATCATCGAAGCCGCTAAGAAAGACATCTTTAATCCAGCACCGACTCTCGTGGAGCAGGCACTCTTCAAGCTTCTCAAAGATTAAGATTTCCATATAAGGAAAATAGACCCCGCCTTCATACGATGATGGACGGCTCAAGTTTTACCACACCAAAGCCTTTTTCTCCAAATATAGACATGCATTGCGATGTACAATGTAAGAATATATGTTGTTATATCATTCGCATCAATCTCAACGAAAATTAACCGAAATTTTAACGTAAATATCTTTTCTGACGGAAACAACGCCGGCATTGACGTCCATGACGTAGCACGCAATAATCATGAATATTCATGTCATTAGCAGGAGTTATCCCCCCCTGACCAAAAATGAAAAACGTTGCCTTAACATAGCTGCGAAGGAAATTCACATAGAAAAAAAAAAAAAAAAAAAAAAAAAAAAACAATAAGGAGAACCAACAAAACCATTGAAAATACAGGGTCCTGGCTTGGGACAGGCACATTTAGAACGGTATGGGGTTAAACACGTTTGTGAGTACACAACCCTTCTCCTAAATCCTAGGTCAGTGTTAAGACGAACATTAAAAATCAATTCAATAAGCCACCAAGCACTAAAACACAAAAATAGGGAAAATTGAACTCATTAAAAATTGAAAAGAAGCTTGGGAAACGCCAACTGACTGTTAAAAACACCCAGAGTGTGAGTTGGTATATCGAAGTACAGAGAGTTATGCTTAAATATAACCTAGGAAGTGCATTGGACCTACTCAACAACACCGATATCACAAAAATGAAAACAGCACACATCAAAAGGGCAATAGAAAACCATTGGGCAATTGAAATAATACAAGCAGCAGAACTTTACCAAGGTCTCCGTTTCATGAATGTCTCAAATTACAAACCATGGAAAATTTATGAACTACTGACGATCCAAAATCAAACAGTCAGGGATAGGATAAGATTACCAGTTAAAATCAAGCTCCTAACAGGATCATACATACTTCAACCCTTGAGATTCAAAATATACAAAGAGGGGACTGAAAACACTTGTAGCGCGTGCAACAGTGCTGAAGAAACCATTGAACATTTACTACTAGAATGTACTCAGTGGGAAGACATCAGAAAACCTATCACGGAGGAAATTAGCTCCATCATGACGATGCATAGCAACAGATCTTGGAACTCATTGAGCCAAAATGAAAAATTGCAAACTGTACTTGACATCACAGTGGTACAACTAAGTTTCCATCTTCAAACCAATGCTTTAGCTAAGATAGAACATCAAACAAGAAGACTGATAGCCCTCATCCACAATGCCAGATGCAAGTTCCTTCTGACTCCAAAGACGACAACTTTGGATAGGTAGAGATCCAGTCTATCTGTCGCTCTGGTTGGGTGGGTCTGGGGGTCTGGGGCAGCCAATCCACTGCTCACGTTTTAATAAAAACAAATAATACGCTGAAAAGTTAAAAACTGTTCACATATCCGTATCAGTCCGTCTGCTGACAACGTATATCATATCAATAAAATGTTTTTACCGGTCAAAAATAAACTATAAACTGTTTCAATAGCAATAACATGAAGACCAGAAGCTTATATTAGTGCATGGATTATAAGCAACTCCGAAAAACTGTGATATTTTAATCAATGAGTGAAAGCGTGTATGATGATTTTTATGACATTTTAGAATTTAAAGCTGTACTGTCGTACAGGAATTTTATATGAACAATATGTGCTATACTGCCTGACCGAGGGATAAACTTTTAATTTTTAGTATAGACACTATTTTATTGTGAGCATTTTAATAACCTGTGACAGGCATATAGACACCGAATGACTTTTAAGAAAGCGTTTTTAGATCCGTTTAAAAAAAAATACAAAATAAAAATAAAAAAAAATAACGGGATAAGTTTTAGATTAGTTTTAGATTTTAGCTTGTCATCTGATTTTAAAAACACAAAGCATATGCCCGTGTAAATATGCCCGATATACTAGCCTAACGGTTACAATGTGTACAAAGGGAAATGGTGATCAACTAAATTCATGAACTATAACTACAACTATTAAATCCGAGATGTATATAAATATGGATAGGACAGTGTAAATAAACTCAATAAATTAAAGTGGTGATGGGTTTTTGTTCTACACGTCTACTCGTGGTTGTCCAATCAAGGATGTAAAGATACAGAAAGTAAAGTAAAGTAAAGTAAAGCTATAAACATAGAACGCTGACAGTTAACAAGCTCATAGTAGATATTGGTTTATAAAAGCATAGCTTACCCTTCCAGAGCACCTGAGTGTACTCCTTTTTTTGTAAGAGTTCATGTGGTTCATGTATTTTGTTTTCTTTGTGTTTCTTTTGTTCCTTGGTATGTCTGTTTAACAATTTGTGTGTTTTTACTTCTCCTTAGTTATATTTGCAAGTTTTTTTTTTAATTCAATTTGCACACTACTTTCTGACTGAGGCTTTCCGTATGTTTTCAGTGTTCTATTTAATCAGGTTTCCCAGTGTTCAATCAATTTTATTTGTTGATAATAGTCTAAATTGAGCAGATGTAACAACTTTGTTTTACTTCGTACTGCGGAAGCCATTTCCGGTATATGTTAATTTATGGTAATTAGATGTATATGTGCGTGACCGCATGTGACCTCATATGAACTTGTGTACCGAAACCGCAAAACGGTGTATGAATACCACAGTGTTGGCACAGCTATTTTCTCTGAATTATTGTATTAAAATATTATAGAATATGATGTAAAATTGTACTTCAATCATTTTTATGTTCCGTAGATATGTTATCTATGAGGAACTGTACTTATTTTTAACTATCGGGGATTCTTTTTCGTACTTTTCAAGCCTGTTTCTAATGCCCCGTTAGTTTCCCCGTTCAACTCGTTACGTTGCCCCGTTCATTCATTCTTGGGTATAAAAGAAGCTAAAATAGATTCCCGAGTCTTCTTCTTTGATTTTTGGGCGACTACGATGTTCTATTGAATTTTAGGTCAGTTTGTCACTCGTCATTTTTCTCATGACTTGAATACTTGATAGTATTTTACTATGGAATTCCTGACAAATTGCACGTAGCTGAATATTTTGGCTGTGCAACTATTTTGCAACTGTACTTATTTACAGTTGATTTCCAAATTTGTCAGTTGTTTTAGATATTCTCTGATCGAATTGAGTCTTGTATTTCTAGACTTAGATCAGTACTAAATTCATTCAGGATATAGGTCAATTTTTAGTCTATTATAAATATAATACTATACTTATTGGTTAATCTAATTTCCATTAGCGAATTTATCCTTTTTCTTGTGTGTATAAGATAATAAAGTATGCCTTCACCTATCCCATTTTTCCTTTTTGGGAAGACTTGCGATTATTCTTAAGAGTCCTGTTTCCTGTAGTTTTCCAGTGAACAGAGAAATAATATTTTTCTTTGCTGTCCAATGTCGTTTTGCTAGGTTTAAGTGCATTAGTATACAAAGTTCTAAAACCAAGTATTCTAAGTCTTCTGACTGTAGTCTATTCTCCAATGTTTACGAATTCTAGGAGATTGGTTTAAATAATAACTATATGGATTTAAGTATAGTATCAATTTATTAAACAGTATTAAAATAAAATAATAAGAATTTAAAAGAGGTCATTATAGGTTGCTTGAACACTGTGGCTTCACTGGACACTACTAAATTAATTGTAAATTTGATGTTTGAAAACATTATTAATCTTAGTATAATTTTGTATGAATTTTATTGATGTCAAATGAACCATATCTTACTATAATTGTTTAACTAGAATAAAATACTCGATTTGTAGCTCATGAATATCTTACTCATCCTCTATAGTACAGACAGATTTTGCTCAATAAACTACAGGAGAGGTTGTTAATGTTTATACACAGACTGAACCATATTTGAATATTCTTTATCCAACTGTCCTTCTCTGCGTTGTTTTGTGTATCGCGATTTAAAAGTTGTGGAAAACTTAGTCCAATTTAGTAAAACTCAAAGACCTTGTTAGGAGTATCTCTTACAATTAATAATAAAGTTGGGCTTTTAACAAATAAAACATACTACAACAAAACCACTCTCTGTTAGATTAGTTCTTTCTAATCTGGTGAGATTTCATGTGTACCTTAAACATAGATGGTGGCAGCTAATTTATAGAGTATAAAGAAAACCCCTGCCTCGGCTTTACTACGCTTCATTTGGTGGCAGAGGTGAGATACGCAAGTACCAGAGTATCCAGTGATACGAAACACATTCCAATATAACTAGTGCTGTAAAATAGAGAGATGGTTAAGACAAGGTCAACGAAGAACCCTAACAATGAAGGTTTCATTGCTGAATCAGATATAAACACATACTACAGTGATGATTTTGAATCTGATGATACATGTCCAGAAACCACAGTAATAAGAAGACCAACCAACAGTCAAACTGAGGAATGCTAAAGAGACAAGTCATAAACTCAGACTTAATGCTGAAATTAGTCCTAAAGGTCAACAGATAAAACAGATGGAAACGGGTAGAGTGATGGATGGTATAGCTGAAGTAGTGAGAAATATGATGACTGAAAATATACAGGCCATGACTGAAACAATAGTATCTAGTTTACGTAGTCGCAAATGTTCACATAGTACTCCTAAAAAGAAGAAGAATGCCAGAGGCTGGTCCTCATATCCCCCTGTGACTAGACGGCCCAGGGTGGCCAGACGAAGCTTTGACCCTAGTCCACTTGGAAGTGACAGCTCCAGTGAAAGTGATTTATCTGATGTGTCAAGTAATGAAGAGTATGATGATTTCAGTATTACAAAAGGAAAACAAAAAATTACCTGTTTATAATGCAAGGACAAATGGAAAGTCTGGTTCAACAGATTTGAAGCAGTAGCTGCTTTGTATAAGTGGTCCAAAAAGGAATAATTGGCTGAATTAATGCCTAGGTTGCAAGGAACAGGGGGAGATTTTGTTTATGATCAGTTGTCACCAGAGATTTCCAGGTCATATAGAAAACTGGTTAAAGAGTTAGAAAACGGATTTGGTGAAGAGGACACCACCAAAATATATATTGCAAAATTCAACAGTAGGAAGCAATTAAATGATGCATCGGTGCAAAATTTTTCTGTAGAACTGAAGAGA
The DNA here is from genome assembly GCA_028015205.1 of Mytilisepta virgata. Lineage (NCBI taxonomy): Eukaryota > Metazoa > Mollusca > Bivalvia > Mytilida > Mytilidae > Mytilisepta > Mytilisepta virgata. Next base: position 59,235,767 of record CM051515.1, on the reverse strand, counting down.
TTGTATGATAAAGGATATCCACAAAGCGATACGAGAACCAGGCAAGAAGATTTACTTAAGACATTCCTTCTTGGGTTACAAGACGAAAGTGCTCAAATCCATGTTGAACTGAATAAGGAACCTAATACTATAGAAGAAGCTGTTTACCATACTATACATTTTCAAGAAACTTGTCGTTACCCAAATGCAGATTTTGGCTTTGTTAAAGGGGTCCACATGAGTAATAGAAAGCCTGTCTGACTTGTCAGACTAGTACAGCAAAGTAATACAATACAGAAGTTTTAGACCAGGAATTGATAGAAGAGGCTTCAACTGTGACCAAATATGTCATTTTGCTAGGGAATGCCCCAGGCCAAAAAGATTGAGGGATCCTGTGAGTCAGAATAGAGCCCCACAAGTTAGTAGCATGGAACAGAGACCTCCAGCCCCTTTATGTCTGGGACCAAATAATGACGTCTCCAGACCGGGTACGAAGTTTAACTTGAATGCTGCTGAATTTACAACCAAACACAAAACCTTTAAACTAAAGCCGGTCAATTATGTTGACCAAGAAACGACCAGGATTGACAAAGAAAAAGGCCAAAATTTTGTCGAATCAAACCATGATAATGATTTTGTTGCTACTAATGATGTATTTTATGAATATGATGAAACTTTGACAGACAAGATGATTATAACTAGCCAAACAGCTAGTAAAAATTTTTGTGATATTGAAAAGGAGACTTCAAAGAATGATGAAACTGAAATAAGGAGCAAAGAAGCAGGTTTATCTACCAGTACCAAGACTTATCACAATGCTGAGAAAGAGAACATTTCATAGTACGATTGGGCAAACTAGAAAATGAAAAAGATGATGCCATACTCTGCAATATAATTGAAAATCCAAGGGAGATAAACATACAGAAACAGACATTTTGGAAATATTTGAAGATTATGAATTGAAGATTGTGTTGGAAACTGATGTACCTTTAATTAACCCAGTCTTTAGGATTGAGAAGAAAGCTAGGAAGCAGGAAGGAATTTATGTAAGTGGACATATCAATGGAATATCCACATATTTGACTGTAGATACAGGAGCTGAGAAAACTGTTATCTCTGAAGACATGTACTTAAAGATACCTGAGGAGAACAGACCGGCATTAATCAAATCATCTTCACTTATTGGTGCAGACGGAAACCCACTCAGGGAGTTGGGAAAAGCCAATTTCGAAGTGAAGCTTGGAAAATTTAGATTTAATATGGAGCTAGTGGTAGCCCATATTAAAGATCCGGTTTTGTTAGGATTGGATGTCCTTTTTATTTCTGTGGAAATAAGGCTGGCGGATAAAGTTTTACATTAGAATGAAGAGAATATTCCATTTGAATTTGTGAGTGGATTTAATAAAATCAGAAATGTAATAGCAGCTGATGATACAATCGTACCTGGGTATAGTGAAATAATTTTAGATGTATATATACAGAATATTGATCTTGATAGCTGGTTTTTTCAGCAAGAGTATTTTATTGAGCCTTCTTCTGAATTTTTGGGAAAATATTTCCTTGTTATGGCAACATGTCTAGTTGATATGACCAATAATGTAACTGCTAAAGTGAGACTTATGAATCCTTTTGAGGATGAAGTTACTATTCATCAGAAACTGTCCTTGGAACAGCCCCATTAAATGAAGATGAAGTCATACCTTTCATAGATTTTGAATATAATGCAGAGAGTACAGAGTTGGGATATTGCAGAGTTAGGAGATTACATTTCCACAAGAAGGATGAACCCAAACTAATATAAAAAAATAATATCAACGAGCTAGAAGCTAAAAAGAGACATGAACCAAAACCTAATTTTGCAATAGAACATGATAAGAATCCAACAGTACCAACACATCTCCATGACGTTTTTATAAAGACACAGGAAGGCCGAAACTACAATGAAATTAAGGAAATAGCTTTACTTTTGAATGACTTTTCAGATGTATTTTCTAAGAATGAAGAAGATATTGGTCTCACCAACCTGATAGAACATAGCATTGATACAGGAAATGCAAGACCCATAAAACAACCCCCAAGAAGAGTATCCTTAGATTTTGCTGATAAAGGAAGAGAAATTGTCCAACAGATGGAAAGACAAGGTATAATCAGAAAGTCGACATCACCTTGGGGAAGTCCTTTATGTTTAGTATTAAAGAGAAATACTGGAAATACAATTAAAGTTAGGCCAACCATAGATTTTCGGGCTGTCAACAAATTATGTCCTGACGATGCTTTTCCTTTACCTAGAATACAAGACTGTCTTGATACCATATCAGGGTCTAGTCTATTTACCTTTGTCGACTTATTAGTGGGTTAACATCAGGTGCCCGTAAAAGAATCAGATATTGCTAAAACTGCTTTTGTAACCAAATGTGGATTGTATGAATTTACCAGGATGCCCATGGGACTAAAGTCCTCAGCTCAGACTTTTCAACGACTAATGGAATGGTCTTCCAAGGTTTACAATGGTATATATGTTTGATCTATCTAGACGATGTCATAATATTCAGTAAAACATTTAAAGAACATATAGAAAGACTGCGATTGGTACTGCGAAGAATTATAGAAGCTGGATTAAAGTTGAAACCAGAAATGTGCCAATTTTTAAAGCCTGAGGTTAAATTTTTTCAGAAACGTAGTATCCGGAGATGCTGTTAGACAAAACCCCGATAATCTGATGGAAGTGAAGCAATGGACACCTCCTAATACAGTCACTCAAGTTAGGCAATTGTTAGGACTAGCAAGTTATTTTAGTAACTTTGAAAGTGAGATTTTCAAACAACTGTGTCGCATGTTGGAAATAAATAAAACTCGGACTAGTGCCCGGAATCTAAAACGCAATGGCCAATGTGAGCGGATCCACAGAACGATACTGATTAGAACTTATCTACATCAAAATGCTGGAAAGCAGTGGTGGAAAGATTGCAACTGTAGTTATGTATAATTTCATATTGAATTTTATCACAGATTTGTTCTTTGTTATGTGAGATCAATTACAATATATTCCTTTTTTTCCTAAAATATTGAGGGTGTTTTTTTCCAAAATCGATGTACATTCGTGGTATGGAAACCAGGACATCATTTGCAGTACGAGTTCAATGTGCATTAAGGCTTACCTTTTAGAAACAGTCAAGTTTTAGTGTCAGTATTCGAAATCTAAGTGGAGGTGTTCGAATGTGACTGAAGTGTGAAATTCAGGTGAAGGTCTCAGACAGTCATGTACCCACCGAGGACTATCTATTGACCAAATACAGTTGGTCTATGTATTGCAATTGCTGAGAAATGGGCATTATCCCAAAACACGAAACAAGTCACTCAAGCATGAAATTGCGGTCAAGGTCAAAAGGCAGTTACCATACCGACTTGTACCCACTAAGAACTATCTATTGACCAAATATGGTGGGTCTAGGTATTTCATTGCTGAGAAATGGACTTAATCTCGAAAATGTGACCAAGTCAGTCAAGCATGAAATTGGTCAAGGTCCACAGACAGGTGTCAGACTGCAATGTGCCTACTTAGAATTATTTATTGACCAGGCATTGTGGCCTTAGGTACTATAGAAGCTAAGAAATGGCCTTAATCACGAAAATGTGACACAGGTCACTCAACCATTTAATTGAGGTCAAGGTCAAGGGCAGGTGTCAGACTGACATGTACTGACCACGAACTATCTATTGACCAAATATGGTGGGTCTAGGTATTATAGTTGCTAAGAAATGGATTTAACCATGAAAATGTGACAAAGTCATTCAAACATGAAATTTAGGTCAAGATCCGAAGGAAAGTGTCAGGCTGTCAAATGCCAACTAAGAACTAACTATTGACCAGATATGGTTGGCTTAGGTATTACAGTAGATAAGAAATGGACTTGCCATGAAAATGTGACACAGGTCACTCAACCATGAAATTGAGGTCAAGGTTCAAAGGTAGGTGTCAGGCTGACATTTACCCATCAAAAACTATCTATTGACAAAATATGTTGGGTCTAGGTATTATAGTTGCTTAGACAATGAAAGTATGACAAAGTCACTAAAGCATGAAATTGACATCAAAGTTCCAAGCCAGGTGTCAGACTGACATGCAGGTACCTATTAAGAAATATCTATGGACCAAATATGGTAGGCCTAGATATTACATTGGTTGAGAAATGGATTTAACCTCGACACTTAGATGAAGATTTTACATTTATGTTTATGAAGTCTGTGGACCATGAATACAAGGTCATGGTCACCAGACAAGTATATCGCGGCACACTTTATACTACAAGGTACCTGTCGACCAAAAATCTTAATTGTAGGCATTATGTGTGCAAAGTTATTAAAGTTTTTTTAAAAGTTTACATAGCCGTCGCCACCCGAAAATAATACCGATATCTCGCTTTCACAACTTTTCGACGCCGGCATGACACAAATTGCATTAGACAAACATTTTTTTATTTAAAAAAAAACATAATTGAGAGGAATTGTTGAATCCTGCTGCAGTTTGTCTTTAACATTGTACAAAATGTAAAAAAAAAATAAAGTCAAACTAGCAAATCCTACAGTACAAATGAACGTACGAAAAAACAAATATTATACACACTAAATTCGCAACAGAAATTAAAGAAAATCGCCACAAGGATATGACAACCATTCGAACTTTCTTGTCACCAACACTTTTTGTTATTAAATCATAATTTTACTTCGCATGACATAAAAGTAATTTACATTTAAGGTGTCTGTGCTTTTATTCCGCTTAAATATAATTACTGTACACCTTATGACCTGTCAACAATTTCCAAAGTTCAATATCGAGGTCATTCACCAATGAAGATCAATCAGGCATTTTCCAAAGCTTTCTGCTTTCAAATTAAAACAAATCCATTACAAGGTATGTATAGGACGATCTAACAGTTCACAATCATAAACTTGAGAAGATTAGAAACGCCTTGGTAGATTTAACTCGGTAAAACTTGAAGATTTCCACATTGTTGCGATTGTTTGCACGTGTAGTTTAGTAAATAAGCGATTGAGCATGCGCGAATCTTTGTAGTTAAATATGAAAAAAGAATAAAAATTTCATCTTTCGGGAAGACTTTCATAGACTGATTTAAAAGTATTTAAACTTGAATTTATTTTATTAATTTATTTAATTCATTCTACGTCATTGTGTGGTCTGACTAGATTGACCTACTGTCAAACTAAAAATGAATAATACTAACACTTGGTCCATCAGTCTATCTATCTGTCAATATTTTTGGGTTATAACAAAAATGAGAATTGTTTTGGTATGAAGTAATAGTGAAAATAATAGGGCTGCCAAGTCACACATTTTGAAAATTAATGGGCAGTATTTTCTTTAATCTTTTATTTTTTTCCTTTGATCTTTGAGAAAAACCCTAAATCTCAGGCAAATCTTGGCAGTACTGAAGTAACAGATTAAGCGATTTTTTGTTGAATTTTATATAGCCATTGTGCTAAAATATTGCATCTGCATCAATTAGAAAGGGGGCTTAAAATATTGACATTTTGATATTAACCTATAGCTTGATTGTGTAGCTCATGTTCAGCATTTTCTACAGGATCTGCAAATATGGCTTTTCTTATAAGTGTCTCTAAAAAAAAAAAAAAAAAAAATTGCATTTGAATTGGAATACATTCATAGAAATTCAATTATATCATAAGAAATGTTTCAAATTTTTTGAATGGGCTATATTTAATATCCTTGTTTGTAAACTGCAGGTTTATAATGTCAGTGTGAAGGGTCCAGGTGATGCTTCTTCTCAGCAACATCTGTTCACATGCTCCATTTTAATAAATGAAACAAATTGTAGTGCCAATCATGATACAGTGTAAATTACTGAAGCAAGATGTTTGAAAAAAGGATTTCGATATTATTTTCATGAAAATGCAATCTAACAAACAATTTTTAACGTTTAACAATAAAAGAATAATGTCATTCTTTTTCACAATTGACTTTATTTTTAATTTGATTCTAGCCCTTCATATTCATCCAGTTTAAAATCTGAAAATGTATGTATAATGATTTTGTTACACTTACTTCTTTGTGTTGAATCTTTCCTTTTAAAAATTGTCCTCTCTGTTCCTAAAACGGGAAATGAAGTTTTGAAAAAAAAACTTTAATATTTTTTCCTAAAATATAAAATGACAGCAAAAGATACACATTTGAGACAACATCCCACAATTTAGAATTGTATTTCATTTTGTGATATGAAACTTCTCAGTTTAAAACATCAAAGGAAAAATTAACAAAAAAGGTGATAATCCTGTATATGAAATGCAATGTCTATGATTATATTTTGAACATAATGGTACAATATTGAGCTTTTGAAGATGTTTTATATTTAAACATCTCATTATCTTTTTTTCTACCTTCAAAAACGTCGTATCCTTTAATAATAGTAGAGTTTCGCTTAATTGTGTACATCAAAATTAATATTATTTTGAATAAACTGAAAATAAATTACGATAATGTCTTATAATTTAAGTCAAAACAACATTAAAGTGCCTTAAATCGTCTGTTGAAGTTGATTTTATGAGAACGGGACGTCATGAAAATGAAAATGAGAAAATTGTGTTTATTGGAAATAACACCAATAATTTCAGCCAATCAAACACATCTTACAAACCAAATTAAATTATTTCAATTTAACATATAGTATCATACTGCTCTCATAAAAAATCTCTATCATATCATTATCAGCCATTATACATACCTTACACTGTCTGGTCTTTAAATGATTTTCAGTAACATCATCTTTTGTCTCATTATGATCTTCATTGCAATGGATGGCTTCATGTGTTTCTTCCATATCAAAAGTTCAATCTACTACCACATTTTCATCTTTCTTCTTTCTATAATTCCCTTTCACTTTTATATGCCCTTTTGTTTTTTCCTCAGTGGAAGATTACATCTTTGCCTAAGGTGTGGTTGTTGATCTGATTGGCACCCCTTCTTTTGTTAAGGATGGCCTGGAGGTCGTCTTTTACTTCTTCAAAATTGTCTGATGATTCAAATTTATACATGTTATTTTGTATATCTTTAATCAAGTGAGAACACTGCATGATGTGGTGACCAAAATCAGAGCTATTTTCTTGTTCTTGTGGTAAAAGTGGTTCCGCCTGAAATTCTCTTTGTAAAATCTCTTCTTCATGGAATGAGCAATCTTGTAAGAAAGTGTCATGATTTACTCTTTCTATATCAGAGGCAGCCAGAACAACTGGATCTATACAAAAATTGGGACACTCCCTATACACATCAGGTAAGTCACCCCAGTCCCATCCTTCTATTAGGTCAAATACAGCAATAATATGTGTACATGGTAAGTGACATTCACAGGTAGGACCATATTCATTTAGACAGATGGTGTAGGTTATATTGATGTCTGGACTCGTAACCTGTAGAATGATGGTCTAAGTTGACATTATCACGCAAGATGGTGGTATTGTTAGGAGGTAATCTTGCCATGCAGGGTTCTACAAGTAATTTTGGTTTATTTGTGAGGTAATTTGGTACTGTGTCATGATATTTTCTACACATGTCAAGACTTTCGACATTGTACTCTATATATCTGAAAAATGATAAAACTGTGTTTTCTATAAAGCAAATTTGTGATATATATTAAAAAAAAATTAAAGAAATATTTTTTAAAATTGTGTAATTTACTTTAACACCAGATTCAGCACATTGTTTATCTATTATCAGCTGTATCACTGGTATATTTCTTAATTTATGTGTGCAGCTCCAACAACCTATCTTGTATGGTAGAATTGTAAATGAGGCATGTAAAAATTTTAATTTATTGTGTCTTTTACATTTGTAAAGTGATCATTTAATGCTTGTAATGTGATGTACATGTAGGTTGTTCCTCATTGTTGACCCATAGATAATCTCAGTTTTGCCAGGTTCAATTTTTAGGATGTTGTCTCAGTGATCCTTTCTTTTTCATATATAGAAAAAACATTAAACCGTGTGGAAAAAAGACATATCCACCAATCCAGCGAAGTTGACGTTTTACTTACTCATCATAACCTTCTTTAAGAAATCTGTCAACAAGAGTTGAAACTAAAGTAACTAAGGTTCCATCACCATAATGCGACAAATAAGTTTTCTTAACTCTTGATGTTTTCTTTCCAATCCATTTGTTGTATTAAGTCTGTTATTCACTAAATTCTTTCTATAGGCGAAAACCCATCTCTGAAGAAAAGGCAAATTTCAAAATCTAATCAGAATTCAATCAAGGTATTTCTGCATGTTGTATGTAGATGTTCTATGTTTTGCTATTTCTGCCATGTCATTGGATTCTGATGTCTAGATATGCTCATGTAATGGAATAGTTACTGCCTATTCAGATATAAGCATGGTCAACACTTCCAACACTTGACGCATAAGCCTTTGGTTAATTGATTATTGTCTTACACTGTGTTAGCAATATTTGGTCTATATCATTAGGAGAATTAAAGCATTTGGAAAATACACAACCATTCAATGGTTTTGAAATGTAGATTCCAAAGGGTCATAGTAAAAATTAAAAAAAAATTACTTCCAAAATATTGAGGAAACCATTTCTTTTCTAGCCACTTTCTCGACTTTGAATTATTAAGGTACACATTACTTCTTTTAAGTTCTTCCAGATGGATCAAATAATCATCTTCTGTTACTGAATTTGATATTTTTCTTAATCTGAAATAGTAACATCTTTTTCCAAAAATATATGTTTAATGGACAATTAAAACTGAAAATATCTAATAGTACAAGGGCAATGTCACGAGACATCCCCTCAAGATGTAAAAAAATTACACTGAAGTTTGTACATGTACTAAATGAATTAAATAACAAGAAATAATCGTACACAAGTTACACATTGTGTACACCAAAATTTACGTTATTTCTCCAAAGACCAGAACAAAATTTAAGATCATTCCTAATGTTCTTTCGGCTCATCTAAATAAAATCTATTTGGATAGAATTTATATTACAGCTCTAGGTAAATCCAATGTAACACATCCAAGTAGTTGTAGGGATCTAAATGACCATTCACATTTAGCTATTTAAAAACCAGACTTCCTAGAGTCTGTATCAATCACCTGTCAGAGCATAAAATCATAATTCATGAGGATTAACAGCTAATGACCATTACAGCCAAGTTTATTCATTGGATCAGTGGTTCAAACAAGAAGGAATTGTCCCAGAGGATACTATGTTAAATTAACTTTGGATATCTATTTTTAAATGTGAATTTTATAATATCTTAGTTAAAATTTCTTCTTTACTGTCTGATACACCATGTTGTATTTCTCCCAACCATCTATCCCATGCTTGCTCTCTGTGGAATTGGCAAAGATATACCAAACATCCTGTATAAGAAAGTTAATACAATATATTTTTTGTACTTCACTTAATTGGTGTAATTGGTGACTGAGGCACATTTTGTATTAAGAACAATGTTTTTTATATTACAAATATGATTAATCAATGAAATAACACATTTGAACAAAATCTTTGTTTTTTTAAGTAAGGAAATATATTTATACAAATTAGTCAACTGTTTTGTTATTGATTCAATCAGTAAGATTAAGAGTTAAGTCATAATGCACAAGCAACTTTTCAGTGTTGTCATGTAGTAATTGGTCATCTTGAAAGGGGAATCCCAGAGTGCTGACAGAGGACTGTGATGATCCAGCCCAAAAACCCAGCAGGAACTAATCACAACATTCATTAGAAGATGTTATCTTAAAGAAAGGATATCATAACTTTTGTTATACATATAATTAATCAATTAGTCTAATTTTCCTTTTTTTTAAAATTTTCCCATTAAATTTACTTCCTACTATTTTCTTTACCTCTGTACTACCAGGATACAGACAACTTTGAATTAAAACTCTGTATTTTAAATTAAGTGAGTGGAAGTTTGAATTGTGTTTGTCATTTTGAAAGCTTGTTTATAATTATTATACCTGGGAATACTTCTTCTACAGCTGATATCTCTCTCTCATTAAAATCAGTCATGAAGTTGCCAGGGTGCCATTCTGGATTCCACTCTTTTATTTTTCCTAGTGCTTCAGCTATGCAATCCTTGGACTCATTGGCAGTAATGAAGGTTGCACATATTGAGTAGCCAACATTACTCCGAACACACAGGAAAAATAAAGGCAGATCGTAATTGCTGGCATCCAAAAGGCACAACTCTTGGTCATAAAGTTGAAGCAAATGCCTTTGCCAGTCTCACTGATGCACAAACAAGAAACCAACAGAGCGTGCAATCTCTTCTTCAGACTCCTCATCTTCTGGAATAGTCTGCTCTCCCCTGTTTACAATTTTCATCACCAGTTAGAAAGTGTTAAAATAAATTGAATAAACCATATATTTATTATTCATTAGATACAAATACAAAATGTACAATTCTTAAATTCATAAATGTGACAACAAAATGTTTTATGTTTTTAGCAATGTTTGTTACTATATGATCTTGTCATAATTCTGATCTACCCCTTTAGCTTTAATTTTAATAACAATAAATGTGTGCTACAGCCTCAAAAAATTATGAAAACAGAATAGCTTTTCACAATAAGACAGAAAGGAGAACTGTTGATTGCTCTACAATTTCAATGTGTGTCCTACATGTACCGGTAAGGCACGGTTCTTGTTGAAATTTAACAAATACTATCAAATCTAAAAGACTATATTCCCTTTTGTGAATTAGAGAAATACTGAATGGTGGTATGCTGAAATCATTTTGATTAATCTTAAGAAAATTATTTAACTAACGTAGATCTCATAAAAAATGAATCTGCAAGTCGCTCCTGTTGCCAGGTGTTCACTACTCCATTCAAATTTTGTTGGTCCCTTGAAGAAAATCTGTAATATACAAATAAGAAACATTCTATTACCCAAATATATTAAACTAGTTCGTGTTGTCCATGTTTTTTAGTTTTCAATGTTTCATGAATTGTTTTTTATCCCAGGTTTTTCTTTCTTTTGAATTACATTTTTTTGTTGATTACTCCGTGGGTATTTTTGTCATTTAATTAAACCAGGAAATACCATGAGCTTTATGTTATTGAACATTTTAAATGTTTTTTAAATTCAAAGACAGGAATATACACAATCCAAGTTCCTAATGGGTGTACTACTTTTCTGTAAATCTTTCTCATTTTGAGATACAATAGTTTTTTATATTTTAAATAATCACAAAGATGAGTTTTTAAAATCATATTGATCATAGTAAAATTAATAAAGGATCTAAGATACCAATTTTTGAAGCATATGGTTTTATCCATTTTTTAAAAAGTTCAAAGATAGTCAATGTCTATTTTTACTAACCTTGATCTTTGAATGGCCATATACATATGGTTTTGGATCTCTTTCCTCGAAGGAAAATATCTGCGATTGCTTCTAGACACAGCTGTTCCGGAAAACATTTCTTTGGTAACATAATTTTCAAGGAATACCTTGACATCAGATATTTTTTTTAATGCCTTGGGGAGCCAGATCTCTAATCTTCTTTTTGATCTTTTCTGCTGGAGGTTGACAATACCCTGAAATCTAAAAGTAAAACAAATATGTATACATGTACTTTACTAGAACCATAGGTTGTTAAAGAAACATGCTTCAGATTGAATACCTTTAAACATGAACGTCAAAAAGACATTACATTTCAAAATTAATTAAAGGTAATATGTTATGCTTCATTTTAGTCAGTGGGATGGATGGTAGAGCACAGTCTATTAGTATTTTATAGGTCATATGTCGCCCCTCATTGTAGTCAGTGGGATCGATGTTAGAGCACAGTCTATGAGTAAAGTATAAGTCATATGTCATTCCTCACTGTAGCCAGTGGGATGGTTGTTAGAGCACAGTCTATCAGTAAATTATAAGTCATATGTCATGCCTCATTGTAGCCAGTGGAATGGATGTTAGAGCACTGTCTATCAGTAATTAAGAGGTTATATGTCACCCCTCATTGTAGTCAGTGGATCGATGTTAGAGCACAGTCTATCAGTAAATTATAAGTCATATGTCATTCCTCACTGTAGCCAGTGGGATGGTTGTTAGAGCACAGTCTATCAGTAAATTATAAGTCATATGTCATGCCTCATTGTAGCCAGTGGAATGGATGTTAGAGCACTGTCTATCAGTAATTAATAGGTCATATGTCACCCCTCATTGTAGTCAGTGGGATGGATGTTAGAGCACAGGCTATCAGTATTTTATAGGTCATAAGTCATGCCTCATTGTAGCCAGTGGGATGGATGTTAGAGAACTGTCTATCAGTATTTTATAGGTCATATATCATGCCTCATTGTAGTCAGTGGGATGGATGTTAGACCATTGTCTATCAGTATTTTAGAAGTCACATGTCCTGCCTTATTGTAGCAAGTTGGATGGATGTTAGAGCACTGTCTATCAGTAATTTATAGGTCATATGTCACCACTCATTGTAACCAGTGTGATAGATGTTACAGCACTGTCTATCAGTAATTTATAGGTCATGTGTCCTGCCTCGTTGTAGCCAGTGGGATAGATGCTAGAGCACTGTCCATCATTATTTTATGGGTCATTTGTCACCCCTCATTGCAGTCAGTGGGATGGATGTTAGAGCACTGTCTATCAGTAAATTATTGGTCATATGTCGTGCCTCATTGTAGTCAGTGTGATGGATGTTAGAGCACTGTCTATCAGTAATTTATAGGTCATATGTCATCCCTCAAGGTAGTCAGTGGGATAGATGTTAGAGCACAGTCTATCAGAAATTTATAGGTCATATGTCATGTCTCATTGTAGCAAGTGGGATGGATGTTAGAGCACAATCTATCAGTATTTTATAGGTCATGCCTTATTGCAGTCGGGCTGATGGATGTTAGAGCACTGCCTATAAGTTATTTATAGGTCACATGTCATGCCTCGTTGTATCCAGTGGATAGATGTTAGAGCACAGTCTATCAGTACATTATAAGTCATATGTCATTTCTCACCGTAGCCAGTGGGATGGTTGTTAGAGCACAGTCTATTAGTAAGTTATAGGTCATATGTCATGACTCATTGTAGTTAGTAGGACAGATGATGTTAGAACACTGTCTATCAATATTTTATAGGACATATGTCATGCCTCATTGTAGTCAGTGGGATAGATGTTAGAGCACTGTCTATCAGTATTTTTAGGTCATATGTCAACCCTCATTGTAGTCAGTGGGATGGATGTTAGAGCACTGTCTATCAGTAATTAATAGGTCACATGTCACCCCTCATTGTAGTCATTGGGATGGATGTTAGAGCACAGTTTATTAGTAAGTTATAGGTCATATATCATGCATCATTGTAACCAGTGGGATGGATGTTAGAGAACTGTCTATCAGTATTTTATAGGTCATATGTCATGCCTCGTTGTATCCAGTGGATAGATGTTAGAGCACAGTCTATCAGTACATTATAGGTCATATGTCATTTCTCACTGTAGCCAGTGGGATGGATGTTAGAGCACAGTCTATCAGTAAGTTATAGGTCATATGCCATGCCTCATTGTAGTTAGTAGGATAGATGATATTAGAACACTGTCTATCAGTATTTTATAGGACATATGTCAACCCTCACTGTAGTCAGTGGGATGGATGTTAGAGCACAGTCTATCAGTAATTAATAGGTCACATGTCACCCCTCATTGTAGTCAGTGGGATGGATGTTAGAGCAATGTCTATCAGTAATTTATAGATCATATGTCACCCCTCATTGTAGTCAGTGGGATGGATGTTAGAGCAATGTCTATCAAAAAGTATAGGTCATATGTCATGCCTTATTGCAACCAGTGGGATAGATGTTACAGCACTGTCTATCAGTAATTTATGGGTTATATGTCACCCCTCATTTCAGTCAGTGGGATGGATGTTAGAGCACTGTCTATCAGTAAATTATAGGTCATATGTCCTGCCTCATTGTAGTCAGTGTGATGGATGTTAAAGCACTGTCTATCAGTTATTTATAGGTCATATGTCATGCCTCGTTGTAGCCAGTGGATGGATGTTAGAGCAGAGTCTATCAGTAATTTATAGGTCAAATGTCACCCCTCATTGTAGTCAGTGGGATGGATGTTAGAGCAATGTCTATCAAAAATTATAGGTCAAATGTCATGCCTCATTGTAGCCATTGGGATGGATGTTAGAGCAATTTCTATCAAAAATTATAGGTCATATGTCATGCCTCATTGTAACCAGTGGGCTGGATGTTAGAGCACTATGTATCAGTATTGTATAGGTCATATGTCATTCCTCATTGTAGTCAGTAGGATGAAGGTTAGAGCACTGTCTATCAGTATTTTATAGGTCATATGTCATGCCTCATTGTAACCAGTGGGATGGATGTAAAATCACAACTTATCAATTGATTAATAAGTTATATACACATGTAGTTACTTACTTCGCCAGTCAAATGACTTGTGTGACTATTTTCGTCTGGGAAGAAGATATAAAATTTCTGTAGGTTGTTTTCTTCTTTAATCCTTTGAAGGATGTGTCTCTTGTTCCATTCTGAACATCTCTTTCAACCTGTAAATAAGGCAATCTAAATTTTATTAGCATTAATCCCTTGAAATATATAATTTCTCTTTCTTGGACTATCTAGTTTTTTTCACCTCGCACCCTTTGTATTTCAATAGGATTTTACAAAAACATCTTTGAGGAGGGTGTGCTAACTTCTAGAATGGGAGGTTAGAGCACAGTTATCATTGCTATTGAATAAAATGCACTAAAAGATCAAAGGAAAAGGCTTAAATCATGTAACAAGTTAATGTTATAGCACATGCTTACCTTTCTATGCCACCTGTCGTCACTCCAGGCTTTTTTGGGAGTTCATAATTGCAAGGGCTTTAGTTTTTATCTTCAGTTTTTTATGACATATGTGGATTGTCTTTTTTCTTCAGCTTTTGGGCATGTCTTTGGATTTAATATCTATGAATTGTCTTTCTGTTTGGATGCTTTTGTTTATTTTTGATAATTTTTTTTATTCAACTTTCTAAATAGTTTTAATAAATGTAACAAAGGAAATGTTCCTATATTCATGTAATTTCAACCTCATGTACATTTAAGTGATTGCATTTACTCTATAATGAGGTATATTGAATCGAGTATTAAGCATTCAAGATGTATTCGAAAATTAAGTATCAAACTGTTATCATTAATAAATATTGCATCTCTGATGTATGGACAGACTTGTACCTTAAACTGTGGAAGTTTTACTATAACCTTTACTTGAACACTTGCAGAGCAACCCATCTTTTTTGTATTTTGCAGCTGTTTCTTTTTCTTTTTATCAATATATGTATGATCTTGATCCTGTAAAAGGTTTATAAAAACAATTTTCATGTTTGTTAGGGAAGAGATCAAAAGTTCAATGTCGGATAAAAAACTTAATTCAAATAGTTGGGGGGTGGGGGGGGGGGGTAAAAATCTCTGCAAGTTTTGTTATCCGAAATCGATTTTCAAGTGATGTCCAAGTCAAAATACAGAACAATTATACATTGTTGAGGAAAAACAGGACCCATGATTCAAAAAAGTATACTCAAAGCATATGCCCATATTGGTCAATCAATTTTTCCCAAATTAAGTTCAGAGGGGGGGGGGTGGGGGGGGGGGGGGGGGGTCAGTGAAAAAACTATGTGAATTAAGTTTTTTATCCGACATTGAACTTTTGATCTCTTCCCTTATGAAGATAATACATAAATGTATAAATAAAAATACCCCTTTTGTTTAAAATTTGATGATTCAATATTATTAAGCAATTTATAAAAAATAACATGTTAAAAAACACAATTTGAGAATTCAAAAATTCTAATAATCTTCAAAGGTTGGTAAAAAAAAAGATAAAAAAAACCATATTGGTAAAACATGCAATTTCCCCATGTTCTGAAGCTCTGTCTATTCTGTATACATTAACATGTGAGTTCCTACAGTTAATCTGGAATTATTGTATAACATATAGATTCTTCATGTTATATCATGGTTCTGTATATTTGTCAAAAATAAGCAAATTATTTTGGAAAAAGATCAACGAAAATTCAGTCATAATAATTTATGTAACCAATATTAATATTAAGATTTATGATTATTATATAATTGTAATAAAAAAATTACTTGAGAAATAATAGCTCCATTAGCCTGCCCTCCTCTCATTTTCTGTTTGTGATTTGGTCCATGGTGGCACTCAAACTCTTCAGTACCAACTATCATAAATGGCATTCCATCATATGGTATTGATGTTCCATCTTGCCACATCCTCTGCCAATATATCTTTCTACCTTCTACATTTTCATCTGACAAAATAGCAGTATTATAACAAGAGCTTCAGATTTCTTTTTCTCAAATCATAAGTTACCCATGGGACTTTAATCTGAAATTTACATTATTCACTCACCAATCTTAGATTAATATATGATTCTTTAAATAACAAATAAATATACTTATTATATTTGTTAGGCCTAATAAAAAATACCTGTGTTGTCTCCAACAAGCCCAAAATAATTAGGGTAGGTAGGTAGGTAGAAAATACATTTTATTTTTTATATATATTTTACCTAGGTTGCAATATAATATGAGAACATTTTGACTTTAATAGGGCTTGTTCGCAAGGTAACAATTCAACCCATCCGTGTACACACTTATGACGTAACCTGCTATATATGCGGGTTACACAATGTGTACACAAAAAGTTGTTATTCATTCATAGATCAGAACAAGAACTGCCAATGGTGACCATATATGTACTCCGATCGGGATGACACAATGCAATTCTGTAAAGAACCTACCATAGATGCTTCCTGTCAAGTTTCGTTCCATTTGTGCAAGCAGTTTTTTAATCAACCAATGAGAAACAAGAATTACCCATGGCAGCCATGTTTTAAGCAGCTGGATGTCAGAATTGTCAGTACAGGACATGGATATTCTTAGGCTTTCAACCATAAAACCCAGGTAAGTTATTTATATCTTATTCTAGTGACATTATGACCGGTTTCGCAGTCAGTTTGAGTATCTTACTCGCAGTTCAAAATAATCACAGGAAAACGATGTATTTGCATTTATTCATTATTTATGAAGTATCGGAAGTAAAATTTGGGGTTCTCTGATTGTTTGACAAATTTGGTAACTTAATTGTACTTGAACAATGAATGGTAAGTAGTAATCAAAAGCTTAAGCTTTGGATTCAGGAACAGAAACCAAAGTCTATGCAGGAGCTAGTTGAACAAGCAGAAGCCTTTCAGCTAGAGCACAAGGATGGGCAGGTAGGTGGTAAAACACAAACAAGCTCTAGGCCAAACTGTAATGCTGACTATAAAAAACAGGTAAGATTGATCAGTCACAAGGAAGGGTAAAACACAAACTAGCTCTAGGCCAAACTTTAATGCTGACTATAAAAATCAAAATGTTGGAAAGCAGTGGTGGAAAGATTGCAACTGTGGTTGTGTAATATTTCTAATTTTTCAACAAACAATCGGCATTCCAATTGGAACCAACTGTGCTCCTCTCCTCGCCGATATGTTTCTGTACTCATATGAAGCGGACTTCATTCAAGGGTTACTACGTGAAAACAAAAAGAAACTAGCCCAATCCTTTAATTTCACTTTTCTTTATATAGATGACGTGTTGTCGTTAAATAACGACAAATTCCAAGACTTTCTACATCTTATCTACCCCAGAAACTTGAAATTAAGGACACTACAGATACACCGGGTGTGACTAAACATCAAGTTCGAGTTCGAGTTAAAGTTAGAGTTAGAGTTCGAGTTAGAGTTCGAGTTTAAGTTAGAGTTCGAGTTGAAGTTCGAGTTTGAGTTCGAGTTGAAGTTTGAGTGAACTCGAGATATTAATTTCTTATGTCATTTATCGAGTTATATTACGAGTTAGAGTTACAGTTCGAGTTAAAGTTCGAGTTAAGATAAAGGCACTTGTTCCTGGTATAAATTTTTTTCTAATACGGAAATCAGTGACGAATTGGAAGTGTAGTTCAACAGACATTTTAGTCACAGTTTACATGGGCCTTTATAGCGCTTCATCTGCTAATAATTTGTAATTTTTAATTGTTTAATAAAATTTCAATGAGAATTTAAGCCTTCTTTTATTCCGGGTGTAGACCATCAATCCTAGCAAAACAAGTCAACCAGACTCTACCATACGATCTTCATCATATGGACGGAGGTTTCACTTGACCTTGGCCAACTGTGTGCCCTAAATAATCAACAGCCGCCTTACAAAATTCACTTTTACCAAGATTAACAGTCAAATTTGATTGTGAAAATCTATCAAAAGTATCATATAAATCTGTTAAATGCTCTTTCCAGCTATCACTACATACAATAAGATCATCAATATAAGCATAACAACGGTCTAAATCATTTATAACATTATTGATCATTCTTTGAAATGTAGCTGGAGCATTTTTGCATACCAAACGGCATCACAGTATATTGAAATAAGCCGTCTGGTGCGACAAAAGCTGATATTTCACGAGCTCTCTGTGTCAAGAGGACCTGTCAATAAATCAAATTTGCTTACGAATTTTGCTTTTCTAATGTTATCAATGCAATCGTCTATCCTTGGAATCGGATAGGAGTCCGATTTTGAGACTGAATTTACTTTTCTGAAATCAGTAACAAAACGAAAGGTTTTACCTGGTTTGGGCACAAGGAGACAAGGAGAGCTCCATTCACTGTTACTCGGCTCAATAATATCATTGTCAAGCATATATCTAATTTCTTGTCTCACAAAATCAAGTTTAAGTGGATTGAGCCGGTAAGGATGTTGCTTAAATGGAGAAGCATCGCCTACATCAACATCATGACAAACAGCAGTGGTTTTGTTTTGGCACATCTGGAAAAAGATTTTTTAAAATAAAATACCAAAGTTTTCAATTTTCCCTGCTATCGAAAGTCAGATGTGTAAGTTTTGAGTCTAAATTTGACAAAATTTCTGAATTTTTCAATCTAACAGTTTGTTCCATCGTCTTGAAATCAAAAGATGGTTCAATTATGTCTGGTTTGTCATGATCGTTCTCCGATTTAACCATGGCTAAAGTGGGAACTCGTTTACTCTCACCTTCACTCATCTTATTCTGTATAGTTTTTAAGTTTTTCTGAGCAATTTGACAAGCAGTATACAATTTTTCTTTAAATCTAGATACATAGCCTAAAAGATTCAAGTCAGTGTGTTCAGTAAGCCATTTTTCTTTAACCAATTTCAAAGGTCCCCTTACAGTATGACCAAAAAGCAGCTCAAAGGGGCTAAAATCAAGGGATTCTTGAACACTCTCTCGGACCGCAAAAAGTAGAAAGTGAACACCATCATCCCAGTCCCTGTCAAATTGAAGACAGAATTTTCTAATCATGTTCTTCAATGTTTGAAGAAAACGTTCTAAGGCACCTTGAGATTCTGGATGATAAGCACTTGATCTATACTGAGCAATCCCTGACTTGTAAACGACCTGCTAAAATAAACCTGACATGAAATTTGAACCCTGGTCGGACTTAGGAAGTCCTACTAATGTGAACAATTTGATAAGAGCTTTGACAATAGTTGGTGTCTTGATATTCCTTAAGGGAATAGCCTCAGGAAAATGAATACGAATTTCCAGTCTTGGTCTTTGGTAAAGGTCCAACGCAATCAATAAGTACTCGGCTGAAAGGTTCTTCAAAGGCTGGAATTGGCAGAAGTGGTGCAGGTGGTATTTTCTGGTTAGGCTTGCCAACAACCTGGCATAAATGGCATGATTTGCAGTATTCTGTGACATCATTTCTAAGTCTGGGCCAGTAGAAATGTTGTAAGACCTTAAGGCAAGTCTTCCTTATATCTAAATGTCCACCCAAGGGGGTGTCATGGGCAAGACCAATAATTTCTTGCCTATAGACTTTAGGCACCACCACTTGGTATACCACTCTCCATTCCTCTTCTGGGATAGCATCAGGTGGCCTCCACTTCCTCAACAAAATGCCGTCTTGATGTAGTAAAATTCTGCCACTTTGTCTGCTTCTTCTTGGGGTAGAGCCCACTTGCAGAGCTGAAGATCCTCAGGGTCTTTATTTTGTTATTCAATAAATGTTCTTTTGTCTAATGAATGGCTGTTCACGTCTGGCTATGGTATAATTGCATGCTTGTTAGTACCTGATGGTCTTATCATGGCCTTTTCTGAGCTACCGGAACCTTCAATGTCGGCAAGGAAAGTGTCAGAAAGGTCCATATAATGATACTGGCCTTCTGGTAAATCCTCATTTTGTTGTTTTCTTGCCATCGCCCTAGTAACAACACAAGCTGGATACAGTTCAGCATCATCTTCAGGTGATTTAACATCTACCACCGGTTCACTTGTAACAATTGGTTCAGCAACCACTTTGTTTCTACCTAAATCATTTCCTAGCAATAATGAAACACCCTCAATAGGGAGAGTAGGACGAACATCTACAACAACTGGTCCAGTAATTAAATAAATACGATGGAGGGGAACATCTAAACAACCTAACTCCACACCTTGTAACAAAACGGAGGCACCAACGGACGTCTCCTTGGCCAAAGGCAACACACCTTCTAACAACAACGTCTGAGAAGCTCCAGTGTCCCGTAAAATCTTAATAGGCTGAGGAGTAGTATTATCAACAATAGAACTTCTAATCATGTCCGGAACCATTCATCCGAATTCGGGTCCGCCAAATCGCGAGCTTTCTATATGTCATATAAACTGCCGCAGTTTATATACGTATGATAAGGAACTAAATAGTAATACCGTTAAACTCGAAGAAAGAGAATCCGTTCTTTGCCATACTGAATGCTTTGACGTGTTGTGCATGTCTGAGACATGGTTGTCGTCAAAAATATCCGACGATGATGTAAGCATACAAAATTTTTCAGTATATCGGCATGACCGCGATGATGATTCCGGTTATGGTGGTGTATGTATATACGTTACGGACTGTTTAAAATCGATACGCAAATATGATCATGAAATAAGAGGCCTTGAATAAGTATGGGTTGAAATTGTTACTTCGAATTATAATGTTATAATAGGCTCGTGTTACCGTCCTCCTAATCAGCGAGCGAATGAGAGAGATAGATTTTTATATTTGCTTCAAGAATCTTTAGACTCTGTAAAGAAATCATCTCCTGATGCTATATTTCTTTTAAGTGATTTCAATGATAAGTGTAGACATTGGTTAGATGATCATAATCAAAGTTAATTAGGCAGACGCCTGTTTACTTTTAGTGAATCTAATAATTTGTGTCAAATGATTAACGAGCCGACCAGATATACTGATAATAATGCTAGTCTTCTCGATCTTATTTTATGCGACTCTCCATTTCTAGTTATGGAATCGGGCGTAAAAACACCGTTATTAAACCTTGATCACTGTACAATATACTATAAAATAAATATTAACGTTTCAAAGTCAACGGCATATCAGAGAGAAGTATGGGATTATAAAACAGCTGACTTTAATGTAATTAATGAAGCATTGTCTAATTCCCCTTTCTCTACAGCTTTCCTAATATACGATGATATTAATGATATAATAAAATACACGTACGATCTAATATCGATGATACTGCGTGATCTAGTCCCCCATAAAAATGTTATAATTAGACCAAAGGATAAACCCTGGATGTCAAACGAAGTCCGTCGTGCGTTTCGAGTTCGGGATAGAGCTTTCTCAAAATATAAGGGAATACCTAAGGGTGATAATGAACGAAGATTTATCATTTCAAGGCGCGAGGCAAATAGACTGAAGCGAGAAGCGATGAAAAGGTACGAAACCCGACTTATTGATACATTATCAAACCCTACGTTGAATGTAAAAAAATTTTGGTCATTAAGCAAAAGTTTACTTGGGTCAAAATCGCAACATATATTCCTCCCTTGTTCTATAATGGAAAAAATTATTAGTGATAATTTACAAAAAGCTGAACTCTTTAACGAATTATTTTCGTCACATATGAAGTTAGATTCAAACTATACTATTCCATTGCCAGATTTTCACTCGATATGTAACGAAAAACTCGAGCAAATCCAAACAAATGAGTCTGAGGTATTAAAATTTTTCCAGTCTGTCAATATTAATAAGTCATCTGGTCCTGATTGTTTGAATAACATCATATTGAAGCGTTGTGCACATTCACTTTATCGGCCTTTTACAAAAATGTTCAATTATTCTTTACGTCAAGGAATAGTTCCTTCCATGTGGAAAGTTTCTAATATATGTCCAGTGTTTAAAAATGGTGACCGACAAAATATTTCTAATTATAGACCGATTGCTCTATTGTCCTCTATATCTAAATGCCTCGAGAAAATAGTATTTAAGCGCTTATATGATCGTTGCTCGGAGAACCATTTACTCATTGACAATAACAGTGGTTTTAAGAAAAAATGATTCTACTGTAAATCAGTTGGTAAATGTAACTCATAATATTTATAAAAGTATAGATGAGGGAAAAAATGTTTGTGCTGTGTTTTTGGATATATCAACAGCTTTTGACAAAGTCTGGCATGAAGGACTTCTTTTTAAATTACGACAATTTGGGGTGGGTGGAAATGTCCTAAATTGGCTTCAAGATTATTTAAGTGGTAGGTCCCAGAAAGTTGTGATAAACGGTAAAAGTTCTACCACTCATTTAATCTCTGCAGGAGTTCCTCAAGGGTCTATCCTTGGACCGCTTTTGTTTTTAGTATACCTGAATGATATAAATAATGATATTTGCAGTGAAATAAAATTATTTGCAGATCATACGTCTCTACTTAAAAAAATTGTGAATAATCAAGACATTAATGAGATAAACACTGATCTTGAAAAACTCGGCAGATGGTCAGAGCAATGGAGGATTACGTTTAATGCATCTAAAACAAAGTTTTTAATATTTTCAAAAAAGTTAATTAAACGTTGTTATCCACCATTATTTCTAAAAGGTGTGAAACTACAAGAAGTTAATGAACATAAACATCTCGGTATATATCTGTCTAAAAATCTCTCTTGGCACACTCATATCCTTGAGATGTCAAAAAGAGGCACACAAACGTCTAGATATCATGACGCGCGTTAAACGGTATCTACCTCGTATATGTCTTGAAAAATTATATAAAACAATGATTAGACCGATCGTTGACTACGCTGATGTTATTTATGATAGCTGTACAAAATACGAGTCCGATCTATTGGAAAAAGTTCAGCGCCGTGCGTCAATACTTATTACAGGTGAGTTTAAAATTACTAAAAACGATAACCTTCTGAAAGAATTAAACTTGGTACGATTGAAAGATCGACGAAAAATTAACCGTCTCGTAGTATTATATAAGATTAAAAATGGGAAATGTCCCAATTACTTAAGGGATACTTATCTCCTCGTGAACCATAACACGCAAAAATTATAATTTTCGGAGGGTTCATTATATAATCCAACCTCCATCGAGAACTGTTGCTTTCTCATCGTCCTTTCTCCCAGCCACTATCAGAGACTGGAATTCCTTACTATTAGAAATACAGGAATCTACATCTATAAATATGTTCAAGGAAAAGTTGTTAAATGTTTTGATTCCCGAGTCTTCCCCTAAATATTTCTCATTTGGCAATGATTTGGTAAAATTTATCATAGTCGATTACGACTTGGTCTAAGTGGTTTAAACGATCATTTATTTCACTATTATTTACTCCCTTTTCGAAATTGTAATCGATGTGACCTGGGTACCGTGGAAACCACTGATCACTATTTATTACTATGTCCTGCTTACAATAAATTAAGAAAAGATTTATTTTGTGAGTTGAAACAAATTTTGTGTCCTGATTTCAGTTTGTTTGTGAAAAACTGTAAAGAATATATCGTAAACATACTTTTGTGTGGCAGTGTTGATCTCTCCTTGGAATATAATCTAAAAGTATTTCACAATGTATTTGAATTTCTTGTAAAGAGTAAGAGGTTCTGCACGTAATTAAAACATAAACATTCACATATATATTTTCATATATATTTTTGTATCACTTTATAACTTAACATATAGTATGTTGTTAACATATGTATGCTATTTGTAGAATTTTATTTCTTTTTCTTATTTTCTTCTCTGTCATTGTCTTTAACTTATATTATTATTTATCTGTTTGTTGTTTTTGTATATATGTTGAGGAGAGCTACTAGTGGTCTTGTGGCTGTTAGCAATCCTCTATAAATAAATAAAGCATTAAATTAACAATAGAAACAAACCCATCAGACATCAAGGGTTTATAATCCTCCATGTAATCACAAAAAACTGGACTTAAAAGCCTGACTCGCAGGACATTCCAACTTATTGGTAACAACGGGTGTCGTACAAGCACTGGATTTGGGCTTATTATCTCTTTCGTTCTTCTTCTGGAGTCTAAAACAATCAGCCATCAGGTGACCATTTTTCTTACAATAAGCACAAGTTAGTGACTTCTTCTCAAAAGTATCAAATTTTGGACCAGACATATTATAACTACACTGACTCTTTTTCTGTGCGACAGGCTTACTATCAGTACGTTCAGTACTTTGATTTTTGTAATTTCCGCTTGAAGTATTTGTATCGGATCGATAAACATTATAACTTTGACTGATAGCTAATTTTGGATTGTATGGCGATTATTTTAATCTGATAATTTTTTCCGATATTAGTATTGATTTATGACGGATATATCCTGAATTGATGATGTGATGAAGTACAGTATACGTTAAAGAAGTGGTACTCCAAATGATGGAGGTATAATTATGAGAAGAAAAGTATAGTATACAGACTCGTTCCTTTCCCCTTTCTCGATTAACCTTTGAATGGTTTTTGAACTTGTTTTGTTCATCCTGGAAAACCAACAAGTTAATAGCATATGATTGATATGAAATAGGCCGTCAATGCGTAAGTGATATGCAACATTATTGTTTCGCTGATGTTTGAAATGCTTATTGTGTCTTATTAACTTTTATCAATCGCGATGTCAACATATCAAACTTGTGACTTGTGTGTTAATTGAATATTGTCATATTGTGTATTTTAAGTTGAAACATCAATTACAATAAAAGTTTACAGCCTTTGACGAATTATCTTCATACAGTACTCAAATTTTGACCTTTAAAACTTCTTTTATGTGAAAGGGTATAATTATCGGAAACAACAGCTGCATCTTGCAATGTCTCAACAGTTCTATCATCTAAATGTGTCTAATTTAACACAGTGCTTGAACTCTTCTTATACATGTTATAACATTGATTGTCTTAATTTATCAAAATTGTTATCTATTTTCTTTGACGTAAGCCATTTATCAAATAGATCTTTTTTTCCCCTAGCAAATTCAACATAGTTTCAAACTTTTTATAAGACCTAAATTTCTGTCTATGTGCTTCTGGCACAAGCTCATAAGCTTTCAAAACTTCCTGTTTAACAGTGTCATAATCAGAACTTTTTTTCTGAAGAAAGTGCTGAGTAAATTTCAGCGGCCTTGCCCACAAAAACACTTTGCAGCATTGTAGTCCAATAAGGCTTTGGCCATTTCAAATTTTGAGCAATTTTCTCTGACTGTGGAAAAAAATTTTCAACTGTTTTTTTCTCAAAATTTGGGAACCAAACGTATATTTTTTGCTGCATCAAAATGTTCTGATTTTGACTCATATGTAGTTATGCTTTCTACTCTAGAAGTATTTACAGTTGTTTTTCCAATTGTTTTAATTTAAGTTCATGTTCTAATTCAAGCTGTTTTAATTTGAAAGTATCAACATTTTCGGCCTTGAGGTCAAGAGCCTCTTCACCAAAAATTTCTGAGTCAACTTAACCCGACTAATCCAGTCGTTATATTCTGACTCACTATCGATCGCTACATTAACGCCTGAATGCATTCACCTATAAAATCCTTCAACCGGAAGTTTAAATACCGCTATGAATTGTGGGTATAGAATTAATCAAATTTGGCAAAAAAAGGGCGGAGCGAAAAGAATATTTACTAACATGATCAATGGAGCATTCAGACATGTGTTGTGTACATTGTACGCATGTTTTCAATGTAGAAAATCTTAAAGAGGAACGAAGAAGGAGTGTAGAAAACACCATAAAGACGTTGATCTTATTAAAACATTAGCCTTTTGTTACGAAGTGGACAAGGTGAAGCTCAGGAATGCAATCAGATATGATGAAACAATTTTTTTCGCTTGCAGTCATTGTTTTAACAGTCTGAAAGCCACTTATATGAGTTAAAACAAAATTAATGTAGAAAGTTATGTGACAAGTTAAAAACATCCACATCAACAAGTTTTATCAATTTAAGTACAAATTTGTCAGTCAGTAGAGAACAAATTGATGCTGATGATCAGATACATGTAGATACAGAACCACCATTTCCATCACTAACCCCAACTTTAGCATGTTTAGGTTCAACAGCAAGGAAGAGGCAACGAAATATTTTCACACTATCAAAGTCTGGTTGTATACCAAAAGCAAAAAGAAAATCACCAACAAAGACTCCAAAGAAAAATAGGAGGAGACTCCAGTTTACATCTACATGTACACCTTAAAATGAGAAACCAACACCACAAGTTGCACAGTCACTCGGTCCTAAAGTTAAGGTAAGACTCCATCACTTTTTTATTTTTCTGAATAGTATAGCCCAATAATATATTTGTTAATCTAGTTTTACACGCTAGTATACTAGCTAGCAGCTGCATTTATACATAATTGCCTTTGATAAAAGTGTTTTAACATAATTCAACTAAAAATTCACATCAAATATATTCATATACATGTATGTAAATGCAATTCCTTGTTAAAATGGATCTAGGATGAATTAGCACTGAACTGTTTTCATTTTAAAATATCTAATTTAACAAAATATTATTTTTTTCTATAGGTGTACAGTACATTTAACAGTGCAGGCTTTACCACCTCTTACAAGTCAACACTAAGTCGGATAGATCAGATATGTGAATCCTTTGATATCCCTGTTAAGAACTGGGCAAAGGCAGTTTCTGAACAACACAATCAGGGCACTAGCAGTACAGACTTGTCTTCAAGTAAGCATATATTCAAACATTAAAAATTCTACAAGTCATTGATCATTATGAATATGAATATTTTTAGTTTTTAATTAGTCATAAGAAGCATGAGATACATTTTGTTGAAATTGATGTATCTTTTTATTTCATTATGTTCATTTGTATTAACAACATTTTTACACATTGTTATAGAAATCACATGTGTACTGGTTGATTTTTTTTTATACTTCACTCTGTCAGTTATTTAAATTTGCTAAAAAAGTTAAGCAAATTAACAGTATTTCACACAAAAAAAGAGGGATTAAAAGTATATTCAGAACCTGAATTTGATCATAACAGAGTTAAGAATAAACATATGTAAATTTATCCATTTAAAATCTTTTAGGGCTGAAAATTGATGTTGATTTTACATGCATGTGTCTTAAATATCACAAGTCGTGATATTGTACTGCTGGGAATGAAGGATACTGCATTTACTGTTAATTCAGAAATTATTGCTACTATTGCTGTTTTTATTTAATACGCATTAAATAGATCTTGCATTTTTACCACTAATCAGTGATTCAGAATAATAAATAATGCATGCTTGCATTAATTTTTGAATTAACAGAACTTAGTATTTTAAAGTCTGTTACAGACATTCACTTTTAGATTTTTTAAACACATTACATTTTAATCACTTTGCAGGTGATCACTGTTATGGACAAACAGTTGGAAGAGACAATGAGCCAGTGATGCCCAGTACACCACTTACTTGCATCGACACATCATCTGATATCTACACACTGAACCTATTTCAACCATAAAAGGTCCACACTGTGACCCAGAAATGGATACATCCTTGCCAAAAACTCCAGAGAATTATATACATGTACATGTACTTAAGGACAACACATTTGAAAAGGGTAATGAGCCAGTGATTCTAAGTACACCACTTACATGCAGCAAGGAATCACCTGTTATCTATACAGCTGAACCTATTTCAATCTTAGCAGCTTCTGACAGTGACCTACAAATGGATACATCCTTGCCAAAAACTCCAGGAAATTATATACTTCAGGATAACACTAGTCCAGGTATGATATTTGGATTTTTTCCACCTGTTTATAATGTATGTACTTTTAATTTCTACAAATAGATCTTTATCAATTTATGCTTAACAGCTGTAAGTTAATTGGCAAATGTTTTTTTTTCTTCAATGATTGATAAATATCCATATGACTAAATATTTATATGACCAGTTACATTACAAAGAAGGCATTAAATAAAATACCAGACAAATGACATAAAAATATGTACAAGGTACAAAATTATTCACTTTTCATGCAATAATCATATATTGTCATTTTTATGACCTGTCCAGTATAATAATATGGAGTTGGAAAATATAAAACAACTAATTTTTTTCAGATATGGATTCACCATTTACAAAAACTGCAGATGAAGCAATTTCTGGAAACACCTCTTTTGAAATAGTCATGGACAACTTAAATTGTCGACAGAAGACTAGACATAAAACATTAGACACTAGTAACAAAACTCACAATCTTGTTCATTCAGCAGCAGTTCAACATAGAATTACTGACAACACGAAAGATGTTCTCCATCCACAAGCAGACATTTTGTCTATACACAATGAAGCCTTTATGCCAAACCATGAAGACTATGAGGCTTTGCATTC
Source organism: Mytilisepta virgata (assembly GCA_028015205.1). NCBI lineage: Eukaryota > Metazoa > Mollusca > Bivalvia > Mytilida > Mytilidae > Mytilisepta > Mytilisepta virgata. The sequence goes on along the minus strand of CM051515.1, from coordinate 59,207,065 downwards.
TGACTTCAGAACATTGATTCAAAGAGCATGAGTTGAATTTTTTCCTGCACTTAAAGATAGCCAAGATTTAGTTGAGTTCCACATACAACACCTATATTCACAGTTGTCAGCCAAAAAGAGTAATGTTGTAAGTAATTCAAGTATGCAGTAAAATTAAGTATCATGTCACAAGGATATTAATTAATAACAGTAGGTTGTATGATTATCCTGAAAAAAAAAACCCTCAAAATAATTCTTATTTATACACATAACTGTCTATATATATATATATATATATATATATATATATATATATATACATGACATGCATCGCAGAAATTTAATTTCATATAAGCTTGTTTACATCTGCTTCAGTGTGTTTAATTCAATTTGAGTTTTACTACAGACATGTCTTTTAAAGGTTGTAATATTTTGATAAGACATCTTTTATTACATATTTGACATAATTTCATTTCAGATTCCCTTGGTTATACTAGAAAAATAACAATCCAAAGATACTAATATTAGAAAATACTAGAAAAAGATGAAAACATAACAGAGCAGATGATACAAGTGGTTGAGCATCTTCAGCAATATGTACAAAGAACAAAAGATGGTAAAATGATGGCTATTTTACTTGGTGGTGACGCTCTTAGTGTTGAGAGGGGAGAAGCAGCCAGTCGTGCAAGGCATGCTGCTATCACAGCTGAAGATAGGTTGGGTGGCTTTATTTGGAAAAGTGCGGATTGGCACGGGCATGTAATATCTTTACAGGTAGGTGCATGTAAAACTATTAAATTGTATTACATGTATTTCAATCTTTAATGATATTAATAATAATAATAATGTAAAGAGATGTGCTTTCAACAAGAAATGTTTTATGTTTTAATTGTAATTTGCATCTACATTTATGAACTTGATAAAAAAAATTCAGTACATTATAATTGCTAAATAACAGCTACAAGTATGAGATACCATTTAATCCTTAAAGAGATATTTTACATAATAAACAAGTTATGTACATGTGTTTGGTTTTTCAGAAACTTACAATGATATGACATGATTATCCTTTTCCAGGAAACATACAACCTTTTTGTTTCAATTGAGAAATGAGTTTAGACGTGGCGTTAATTCAGAGGTTCGTAAGCCAATTGATCAGTATCATAATTTTTAATATTTGTTGATAAACTTGATTGATTGATATCTGCTTAATATCCAATCACAAATAGTTAGTGCATATTCATGATATTGTAGATGAGAAATTACTTTAAAGAAAATTATTCACATTTATTGTAGTTTTCTTTATCAATACCATGAAATTCAAAGTACCGCAATGTGCCTGAATATAATGGAATATCTACTAGGTGTCATGCTTTAGGAAATATAAAGTTTTGCTATGCCAATGACAGAAATAACAGAAAAAAGTAGATTTGGTGTAAATGCTCGAGAGATTACTTTAAAACACCCCTAAGAAATCAAGAAAATTTGACGTCATAATTGAATTTCGACCAATCATTTGCCGAGAACGAAGTTTTCTCTAGAGACGAGAAATATTTTTCTCACACGGATCGAGAAATGTGAAAATAGCATGAAAATTATAGAAATTACTTTAAAAGACCCTACAACATATATATGGTGATAAAAAAAATTCAAAAGGAAGTTATCATACAGCCTTTGTTGACAGTAAAGATTATTGCTTATTGATGGCAAATATTTCAAAAAGAAGATGTGGTATGATTGACAATGACACAACTCTCCACAAGAGACCAAACGACACAGAAATTAACAACAATAGGTCACCGTACAGCCTTCAACAATGAGCAAAGCCCATACCGCATAGTCAGCTATAAAAGGCCCCGAATTGACAAATGTAAAACAATGCATGCATATTTAAGACAAACTGTTTCAAGAAATATGTCACTTTAAATTTTACACAAAAAAGCACTGTATCTTCATGTATATAGCTATTCCTCACTAAACAATATATCTGAATTAACAATCACCGCAACAGTTTAATTATTTAGATTATTTGTAGGTGAAGAATACAGTAAATGATTGCCGTGAGTTTTTGAGGTTTGTAACAAAAGGTCACTTTCTTTTAGCAGCACTGCAGATACATGGACTTACATCATTAGATGACTTTGAGACGAAAGTTGGAAAAGACAATATAGCTAAGAAGTCTTTTCTGGATAAGCTTTCCAATGACATTGTTACCCAATTTGTTGCAACCAAAGAGTTTAAGTTTGAGCAGCTTGGAAAAGATCAGAAGGAAAATGAAAACAGAATACAATGTGGATATCCTGGCTGTCCAAAAACATTTGCCATAGATGGAAGGTGCCGACAAAAGCACAGAGATGTGTGCCAGTATAAACATTTCAAACAGCTGTCCAAAGGAAATCCTGCTAGCAACACAAGTACAGGTAGTTCAGATACCACAAACTGTAGCTCGAAAAGGACGATTTCAAATTTAATTATGCCTGTAATGTTTTAAGGGAGGGCTTGATGGACTAGAATCGAGAAGATGCCTCCAAGAAGAACGATGGAGATCGCCTTGTAAGAATGTTGAGGTTTGATATGCTGAAATTTTCAATGATAAATCATACAAACTACGGTCAGCTAGCATTCAAACTACAAGCACAACTCATGGCCCTACTTCCTCCAAGACTAGCTTTTGAATTAAAACATAACAGATCAGTTAGTATTCATGGTAGTAAAGGAGGGAACGTTCCTGGTGACCTTGCCCTGTAGTTTATGAACATGCGTGCTAAAGATGCATTAGACTCTTTGCATGGAAATATGACATCATGGTCTATTCAACGAATTGGTCGTATAGTCGTAGTTTGCAGGGATGCAACCACATCTTAGACTGCTATACTAAAGGGCTAGACCAGTATTTTGGAAAACCATCCAAGTGGAAGCCAACACTACAAAAGGACATCGATATGTTTGTAAAGCAATTGAAAGATGAAAATTTGTTTGACAGGAATCCTGGTCGCTACATTCGATCGTTTGACAACATCGAATTTGAAACTTTAGGCAAGTTGAATGGAAACAAGTTGTACAAGTGGTTGACTGGAAAGAAGGAGCAGTATGCCATCATTCAGAGAACAAGGTCTTATGTTGTATAAACTGAACCCTGACTTTTACCTAGTGCAATAGTTGTTTTAACTGTCTTTCATGTATTTTATTTATACAATGTAGTGCAGTGCAATATTTAAATAAGTGACATGGTTTTTGTCAGTGTATGTGTTGCGGTATAATAGTTACTGATTTTGTAAAACATTTATTACAAGAAGAGAAGTTAAGAGTAATGCTATATAGATTTTTGATTTTGAGCAAATGAGTTAAATGAAGTCAATATTGTGATTCTTTGATTTTTATAAATGTCAACATGAGTTAGTGCAATGCAATATTGATCACTGTTTTTTATTTTAGTAAAAATGACTTAGTGCAAATCAATATTGTGATTCTTTGATTTGTTTTTAGTGTTCAAATGAGTAAGTGCAATGCAATATTGATTAATATTTTTGTTTAAAGTTAATATGAGTTAGTGCAATGCAATATTGTGAATCTTGATTTTGTTTATTGTAAAAATGAGTTAGTGCAATGCAATATTGATCATTGTTTTTTATTATTGTATAAATGAGTTAGTGCAATGCAATATGTGATTCTTGATTTTGTTTATTGTATAAATGAGTTAGTGCAAATCAATATTGTGATTCTCGATTTTGTTTCAAGTGAACATGACTTCGTGCAATGCAATATTGATCATTGTTTTTCATTATTGTATAAATGACTTAGTGCAAATCAATATTGTGATTCTTTGATTTGTTTTTAGTGTTCAAATGAGTAAGTGCAATGCAATATTGATTAATATTTTTGTTTAAAGTTAATATGAGTTAGTGCAATGCAATATTGTGAATCTTGATTTTGTTTATTGTAAAAATGAGTTAGTGCAATGCAATATTGATCATTGTTTTTTATTATTGTATAAATGAGTTAGTGCAATGCAATATGTGATTCTTGATTTTGTTTATTGTATAAATGAGTTAGTGCAAATCAATATTGTGATTCTCGATTTTGTTTCAAGTGAACATGACTTCGTGCAATGCAATATTGATCATTGTTTTTCATTATTGTATAAATGAGTTAGTGCACATCAATATTGTGATTCTTGATTTTGTTAAGTGTTAAAATGAGTTAATGCAATGCAATATTGATTAATATTTTTGTTTAAAGTTAACATGAGTTCTGAATTTGTTTGATATTAATATTAGGTAGTGCAATGTAAGAAAACTTGTTATAATTTTGTTTGCGGTTTAATTGACCTTTTTATGTGTATAGTGCAGTGATGGTTCAGTTTCTGTTAGAAACAAATTTGGACTGGCTCAAGACCTGCAATGAACTTTGATCTGAGGGATACGAAGGAAGTCCATAAAAAAATATAATTGCACCATGATATATGGACCTACGGTAACAAATCCAAGCATGATAACTGAATAACTAGTGTTGTTTTAAAAGTGTATTTACCTGAGGCATTTGACATAGAAATATTGAAAAGATTAAATGAATAAAACCAAGAATTTTTTTTATTCTAGGTGGAGAGCCTGAAAGAGGTACATTTTACTTTGCTAAAGGAGACTTTTTTACCATGGCTCGTGATTTCTCAAATTTTAACTGGATATCTGCCAGTGTATGGCGATCGTTTTAAGCCATCTCCCATGTTTCAACGAAACGTACAGACTTAATGGCAGCCTATTATTTCATGACTTCTGTAACAGGAAAACAATTGCGCGGCTTGTCTCAACTGTTTTATTCAGGTTGAAATTGCCGTAAACTCGTTTTTTTATAGTGATAACTAATATTAAGTGATAGAGAAAGCCAGCATATGATCATCATTAATTAATGCAAGTGATATTATAAATGTTTTGTTATTATTATCTGTACATAATATTGTTACGGCCGAAATCACCTTTTAAATTGTAGCCAACAAAAGACACAAATCAATAATAAAATTTAACAAGATTTATTATATACAAGTTTACAAAATAATATTACACAAAATAAAATGTCAACTTAACTGCTCAAAATCCTCCGTCTTTTCCTAATCCGGAATTCTTCTCGTCACTGTTGCGGGCATTCAAACGGAATATTATATCCAATCAGTCACAATCTAGTATGATGTAACGTAAATAAAAGTGTGTCAAGGATTATGTGTGAAACGTAAATAAATCCAACAGCTGAGAACACAAGAATGTCTGGTCCAATACGTTCTGCTCTGAAAGTCTAACTTTCTTGTCCGTATATATACTGTAGAACGGAAACTTCTGGAATACGGTAGAAGTTTGAACTACACCAGAATTATTACGTAAGTCAAATAGAAAGTTCTAGTCATTCCATCAGTATCTATTATCGTTCCAGTGATTTCTAAACTGCGCAGTTATAACATTATTTGGTAAACAACTATAAGTATTATGTAAACATATTATACATGTTATAAGGCTACGCAAAACAAATTAGGCCAAGATAAATAATATAATAATTACAATATCATAACAATATGTTACCGGTCATGTATGTAAATAATATCTAATATGTGATTTGCCCAGTTATCCAGTAACTATGGAAATAAAAAATATTTCATTTATATTGTTTTCATTCTTTCTCTTCAGTTTGTAGCGGAAACTATTTATAAACTGTATGTATAACAAGACCTAATCACAAACTAATACATTGTTGATGCCGCCGAAGCCGGAAACAGCATACCTATGTCTTGCGTTTTGACTCCGTCAAGGCGAGACAAAAATAAGGAGATGTGGTATGATTGCCAATGAGACAACTATCCACCAAAATTCAAATGAAGTGGATATAAGCAATTATAGGCAACTGTACAGCCTTCAACAATGAGAAAAGCTCATACCGGGTAGTGGGATTTAAAAATCCTTTTTTTTGGTTTCTAGACATGGGTTGTCTCTCCCTTATAACAACATGAACAAGGTTACTGATGCATGCTATGCTGGTCAAGATCATGTTTTCCTGTGGAATAATTATAAACTGAGATTCAAGATTAATATTTTAATTTAAATACCCTGTGCATTATGCCTCAAGGGTACATCTTTCATAATATATATATATACACATTTACATTTACAAATACTTCAAACTAACAAAAACTTGTACATCAACAGGTAATCACATTTTTACACATAAAAAAACCTATCAGCCCTGGCTTTTATATCATGAAAATAAAACTGAAAATTGTAACATATAAGCACAAAAAAATGACGTTAATCATATCAATTCAAAATGTTCATTTATAAAATGTGTCAATTTCATTTATCATTTAGTAAATTTATATACAAAAATTGGTTGTATGGTGATTTTTACATTTTACTAAATCAAAACAGATATTGACTGTTAGGGTTTCAAGTTTGGTTTATTCCGAACGTTGAAGACCATATCTTGTAATGACCATTATAGCCAGTAATAGACAACTAATTTAGATTGCTGTTCTACAGTTCAAATGTACTTGTAAAAAAAAATGTATACAAAGATGTTATGATATAGCATAAAACCACATTGACAAAATGTACATGTTTGTACATACACAGTTCAATTTATTAACATACTTTCTCAATGAGTAAGATAATTTCTTTTGCAAGTTCATTGTTGAAGCGCGTTGTTTACATTCATCTTGTTTAAATCTAATTCCGGTAACCCAATTGCGCAGACTCAAATTGAAGCCTCCTGATTGGTCATCTGATTCACAGGGCAGATGAAGGATTTTTAGCGTATAGTGCGTTCAAGCCCTCGAGAGGACACTGACCGATAGAGGGCGCCGAATCATCCGAGTTAGAGTCAACTAAATTATCTATTTTTATAATTTGTTTTCTAATAGATGCGATAAAATCTATTTTTAGATGTTTAGCAAGTAACACTAATTCTTCTTTCTTTAGTTTATCAAACCTTTCCAGATCTGGCGTTTTCAAAAATTTACCAGCATCAAATGCCATTTTGTAGAATTTTGTTGACTTATTCTAATAAAAATAATGAAAAAATTTAATAAGATATTAACGTTCTCCCACACGAGCCCCCATTTTCTGTTCCGACCAGAAATCACCTTTTAATTGTGGCCAACAAAAGACACAAATCAATAATAAAATTTAACAAAATCGTGACGAAAATGTGAAAGAAGTTGTATCAGAAATATTTAAAAATAAATTGAAAATCAAACAATATATCAAAATTGACAGAGCACACAGAATTGGTATCAAATTAAATGATAAACCTCCTCGTCCAATTGTTGTCAAATTCCACGATTATAATGAGCGTGAGATGGTTATCAACGCTGCACGTACAATAATTAAAAATAACAAAGACGAGTTGCAAGGCATATATGTTCAACCACAATTTCCTGACAACATGCGCGAACAACGAAAAAGACTTATCACTCTACAAAAAGAATATCAAGAAAAGTCCGTGGAAACACATATAAAGGGAAAACGCCTTGTGTTCAAGAGCAGTGGCACTGCTTATGTTGAAAAAATATGTACCCCCAAAGCGGCTACGGTATTAGACACCACCGAATCTCGAAATGGGAAATTTCAAATAACTAGTTCTGAAGTACTTTCTGACAATAATCACACTTACTGTGCGACATCTTCAACCATCACAACTTATGCGGAGGTGAGAGAAGTCGCTCGACAAATCTTACAAACTCCCGTTTCGGCAAATACATTCAACACGCTTATATACAGGTTTACGGACAAAGACGGAAAAACTCACGACGGCTTTGACGACGATGGAGACTACGGTACCGGATCCCGCGTCCTCGCTTTTTTAAAGGAAATAGACATGACTAACATAGCAATCGTGTCTTCAAGAACCTCTCCAGCTGGTACGGCCAAAATTACTCAACGCAATAACGCTATTATCATGAGTGCTGTGGAATCCGTGTTGCGCAAAATGTAATCAACATTACTTTAATTTTTTTTTTACTGGAAACAGTCGTTCTACTGACATTCAGTTCTTATTTCACTTAATAAAATAAAATATTATTTATATATTTCCCCTTCCGAAAACTCGACGGAACGTATATGTAGTAAACTCTTTACATAGCCAATGTTTAGTCTGTAAAAAGAATTGAAAAAAAACAAACAAACAAAACTAGCATTTCAAATAAATTATCCTCTTCGTCCAAAAATAATACATGTTTACATACAACTATTAATTTGAAATTATTTAAACATTCTTTATATGTGTTTTTTTTTTTTATTGTTTTTTGTACATAATGAACTGTTTCTATAACAATTTTGGAATGATTCAAAAATTATAATAGATTTCCTGTCGAGTGTTCGGAGGAAAGGTGTTATTTGCATATTTCAGTTGGTAAAATCAACCATAGACTGATGTATCATGATGTGTATGCTATATTGTCATCTCGATATGCACAGCACATGTATGAAAAAAAAAGTTTTAATGAAAAACTTACCTTTTTTCCACAGGTTCCGTTTGAATTAAATTCTCTCCTTGTTTTTAACCTCTTCGCATAGTTTTTGTCTTCCTTTTCCCAATAATGCATATGCCGTATTATACTTTTCCCCGTATAACACATGTATCTTCAATGAACAATTCACCCCCGTTGGATCCAAATTATTTTCTCTTTAAGTGACTTGTTTTCCGTTTTACACTTATGACCACAATCCATATATTGATATTTGAAGATCCATTAGTTGATATTAATATTGAACATTATATAATTAAGGCACATTGAATCGTCAAAATTGAAAGTATCGGACCATGCTGGCTGTTGTTTACTTTGTTAGTTCAAGGCCATTTATGTTATGAATGAGGTGTGCTTGTTTGAGTTTTAGGTCATGTAGTGTTTAACGGTTAGATCAGTACGAACATTTGCTGAAGTGTTTGTACCAATTTATTAAAGCAATATGTGTAGGCTAATTATAATAATCACATCTGGTCGTGCAGATCGTACATGTATTTGTAATGTATTTATGTCTGTGAATTTGTATGTATTGTTTGTTTACTTTGTTAATTCCTATATAATAAGTCAGCCACATGTTCCTTTTATATTTACCCACAGTTATCTTAAGCTTTGTAATGCATTTTTCAATTGAATTGTTATCCATAAATGTCAACGGTTTGGGAGATAATTTTAAGCGCCAGTCCATTTTCCTCTGGTTGAAAAAATTAAAAAGTAATGTTATTTTTTTACAAGAAACACACAGTACTAAATCTGCTGAGCAAAGATGGAAGTCGGAATGGGGAGGGCAAATTTTTTTCTCACATGGGGAAAGTAATAGCAAAGGCGTGGCTATCTTATTTTCTGACCAAGTTGATTACAACATTAAAGAACAAATATGCGATGAAGATGGAAGGTATATTTTACTTAAAGTCGACATTGATGGAACGGATTTTGTTCTGGTGAATTATTACGCCCCTACAAAAAATTTCGAAATCGAGCAAATACGATATATAGAAATGCTGGAATCTCTTTTGATAGAAAAACTAGGGGAAAATTTAATTTTAGGAGATTTCAATACTATTTTGAACCCAGATATTGATAAAAAAAAGGTGGTTCCCAATTTTGTCTACCTGTAAGATATTCAAAAAAATTAAAAGATTTCATCGAAGAATTTCAGTTTTTAGATATTTGGAGAATTCAGAACCTAAATAAAACTGCATTTACATGGCGACGTAAAAATCCACTTATTCAGTGCAGATTGGACTTTTGGTTAATTTCAGATTTTTTAAGTCCATTTGTCACACATACTTCCATTGAACCTTCTATTAAATCTGACCATAGTAGAATAATGTTATCAATCTCCGGAAACGATTTTACTAATCGAGGTCCAGGATTTTGGAAATTCAATGCCGATCTTTTAACGGATAAAATTTATGTAGATTTGATCAAGAAACTCCTCGACGACTGCAAAATGAAATACCAAGCTCTAGAAAATAAAAACATCAAGTGGGATACTATAAAGTGTGAAATACGGGGTGCGACTATTAAATTTTCAAAGGAAAAAAAGAGGCAGTCTAGAGAAAGGGAAAGGGAATTAAATAGACGTTTAAATGACCTCGAGAAATCTCTCTCGGAAAGTCAGTCTGGGGAGGTAAGCGAAAATTTGATAGAAGATCTAGAGCAAGTCAAAGACGAACTGCAAGATATTATAGACAAACAGACTCGGGGCGCCATTTTACGGTCACATGCGGAACATTGTGAGAATAATGAGAAAAATTCAAAATACTTTTTATCATTAGAAAAAAGAAATTATAAAAATAAATGTATTAATAAGTTAGTTATCGACGGAAACGAAATAACTTCTAATAACGATATTTTAATAGAACAAAGAAAATTTTACGAAAACCTATACAAGTCTAAAGAAAACGTGGATAATTATCATGGGGAAACAGATTTTTTCATACCGGAATTTATCCCCAGAATGGAGACTTCCGAAAGAGATCGGTGTGAGGGTATGATATTAGAATCAGAATGTCTGAAAGTTTTAAAAACATTTAAAAATAGTAAAAGTCCTGGTACTGATGGATTAACTGCAGAATTTTATAAATTTTTTTGGAAAAATATAAAGATATATGTCTTAGAAAGTTTTGAATACTCTTTTGAAAATAACACTCTTTCTGTAGATCAAGGTCGGGGAATGATAACATTAACTCCTAAAAAGGACAAAGATAGAACAATCTTAGCGAACTGGCGACCTATATCTTTATTAAATTTTGATTATAAACTCCTGGCAAAAGTTATAGCAGAAAGATTCAAACCCTTTTTACCTAATCTAATAGACTCCGATCAAACTGGCTATGTTAAAGACCGCTTTATTGGAGAAAATCTTAGATTGATAGCAGACATGATTTTATATACAAAATTTAAAGATATTCCCGGTCCTGTTCTTCTAGTCGATTTTGAAAAGGCATTTGATACCATTGAATGGAAATTTATAGATAAAGCACTTAAACTTTTCAATTTTGGACAAAAATTTAGAAAATGGATCAAAATTTTATACAGTAATATCTCAAGTTTTGTAGTCAACAACGGTTTCTCTTCAGACTCATTTAAAATAGAAAGAGGAGTTCGCCAAGGTTGCCCCTTGTCCCCCTTTCTATTTATTTTAGCCACGGAACTGCTTGCTATCACAATCCGAAATAATAAGAAAATAGTTGGTATTGAGGTTGGTGGCGTTGAATTTAAAATTTCCCAATTAGCAGATGACACCACTTGTTTTTTCCAAGATGAACTTTCAGCAAAATTAGCTTTAAATATTTTTAAGGATTTTGAGAAATGCTCTGGTTTGAAAGTAAACTATGGCAAAACAGAGGCAACATGGATTGGCAGAAATAAATTTAACAAGGATGGTTCTTTACCTATCAAGTGGACTAGAAAATTTAAAACTTTGGGTCTTATTTTTAACATTGATGAAGATGATAATATGAACTCTAATTTAGATATTTGTATCGAAAAAATGCAAAATGTGCTCAAAATGTGGAAGATTCGTAATTTAACATTGATTGGAAAGATAGTTATTTTAAAGTCATTAGCCATTTCAAAAATGATATATGTCGTATCTTCAGTTCATGTACCAAATGAGTACATATTAAAACTTCAAAAAATTATTGATGACTTCGTATGGGATGGTAAACCCCCAAAAGTGAAGAACTGTGTTCTTCAGAAAGTCCCAAAAGATGGTGGTTTAAAATCCCCTAACTTTTCTTTTCAATTGTATGCCAGTCGAGTCATGTGGGTTAAACGTTTTATGTCAGACACTGATGCAAAATGGAAAGAATTACCAAAATCTTTCTTTCAACGTTTTCAGCTGAGGGATTTATTCTTTAGTAGATGTGGACTTGATATAGATGCCTTAAATATACCAAACTTCTATAAAGATGTGCTTTCAGCGTGGAACTTTTTTATGAATATTTATAAACCCAAATCGGCCTTAGAAGTCAGAAAAGAATTTCTTTGGTTCAATCCGTATATTAGAATTGATAAAAAATGTATATTTTACAAACAAGTATACGATCGTGGTATAAAATTCATCAACGATATTGTAGATGAAAATGGGGTGTTTCTCTCAAACGAAGTTATCAATGACAATTTCGGTACTAGTATTACATTTTTAGACATGTTTTCTATTAGACATGCAATCCCAAGAGAATGGAAAACTTTACTAAATCAGGAACAACTTCATTTGGACAGTAAAAATTTTAGAATTATTTTTAATTTTAATAACCAGAAATTGCCTTTATCCAAAGCAATCTCTAAAAATGTATACTCTATTTTGGTGGATCAAATCATTTCTGTTCCTGTAGCTAAAGAAAGATGGGAAGAGAGTTTCAATACTACTATCAGTACCGAACATTGGGAACAAATTTTCTGTCTTCCTTTCAAGTGCACTATTGAGAGTAGATTGCAAGCTTTTCAGTTCAAAATTTTACATAGAGTTGCGGCACATAACTATCTTCTTCAAAAATTTGGAATTGTAGATACAATTATTTGTAATCACTGTAACTCAGTAGAAACATTAGAACATAAATATTATGAGTGTCCACAAATCCTCAGTTTTTGGCATCAGTTAACTGATTGGTGGGAACAGATATTAAATAAGAAAATTTTATTATCAAAAGACTGTGTCATATTTGGTCTATTTTTAGAAAGTGATGTTACCGTTAATTATTGTATTTTACTTGCCAAATATTATATTAGTCTCAACTGTAATAAGAATATAAGTTTCAAATCATATTTAACATTTCTAAAAAGGCGTTTACAACTAGTAAAATTTTCATATTTGATTCAAGATAAGATAAATATTTTCGAAGAAAAATGGGAAAAATTTATCGAACATCTGTAACAATCATACATAGTACTACTCCCAAATTAATCTTAAAATTAATTGGATTGATGAAATCGTCTTGTTTTTTTTTCTCCTAAATATTTATGCTGTGGGATAAGTATATGCTTTTTTATAATATGTATTTGTATTTGATTACTGCAATGTATGTTGTAATATACTTTGTTGGTTGACACAAAAAAAAAAGAATAAAAAAAAAAAAATAAAAAAAAAAAAAAAAAAAAAAATAAAATTTAACAAGATTTATTATATAAAACATGTACAAGTTTACAAAAAATATTACACAAAATTAAATGTCAACTTAACTGTTTAAAATATATATGTCCGACCCTTTGTCTTTTCTTTATCCGGAATTCTTCTCGTCACTGTTGCGGGAATCCAAACGGAATATTATGTCCAATCAGTCACAATCTAGTATAATGTGCGTAACGTAAATAAATGTGTGTCAATCCAACAGCTGAGAACACAAGAGTGTTAATGTCTGGTCCGATCCGATCTGAAAGTCTAACTTTAGTACCTGTATATTTACAGTTGTCACGGAAATGTCTAGAAGACTGCAGAAAAGATCCTCGCAGAAAACTGTAGAACGGAAACCTCTAGAATACGGTAGAAGTTTGAATTACACATCGTATATTATGATCATTCCAGACTTATTATGTAAGTCAAATAGAAAGTTCTAATCATTCCATCAGCATCTATGATTGTTCCAGTGATTTCTTAACTGCACAGTTATAAAATTATTTGGTAAATAACTATAAGTAGTATGTAAGCATATTATACAGGTTATAAGGCCACACAAAACACACTATGGAAATAAAAAATATTTCATTTATATTGTTTTCATTCTTTCTCTTCAGTTTGTAGCGGAAACTATTTATAAACTGTATGTATAACAAGACCTAATCACAAACTAATACATTGTTGATGCCGCCGAAGCCGGAAACAGCATACCTATGTCTTGCGTTTTGACTCCGTCAAGGCGAGACAAAAATAAGGAGATGTGGTATGATTGCCAATGAGACAACTATCCACCAAAATTCAAATGAAGTGGATATAAGCAATTATAGGCAACTGTACAGCCTTCAACAATGAGAAAAGCTCATACCGGGTAGTGGGATCTAAAAATCCTTTTTTTTGGTTTTTAGACATGGGTTGTCTCTCCCTTATAACAACATGAACAAGGTTACTGATGCATGCTATGCTGGTCAAGATCATGTTTTCCTGTGGAATAATTATAAACTGAGATTCAAGATTAATATTTTAATTTAAATACCCTGTGCATTATGCCTCAAGGGTACATCTTACATAATATATATATATATACATTTACATTTACAAATACTTCAAACTAACAAAAACTTGTACATCAACAGGTAATCACATTTTTACACATAAAAAAACCTATCAGCCCTGGCTTTTATATCATGAAAATAAAACTGAAAATTGTAACATATAAGCACAAAAAAAATGACGTTAATCATATCAATTCAAAATGTTCATTTATAAAATGTGTCAATTTCATTTATCATTTAGTAAATTTATATACAAAAATTGGTTGTATGGTGATTTTTACATTTTACTAAATCAAAACAGATATTGACTGTTAGGGTTTCAAGTTTGGTTTATTCCGAACGTTGAAGACCATATCTTGTAATGACCATTATAGCCAGTAATAGACAACTAATTTAGATTGCTGTTCTACAGTTCAAATGTACTTGTAAAAAAAAATGTATACAAAGATGTTATGATATAGCATAAAACCACATTGACAAAATGTACATGTTTGTACATACACAGTTCAATTTATTAACATACTTTCTCAATGAGTAAGATAATTTCTTTTGCAAGTTCATTGTTCAGCAGCCTTAGGTCAATAATGTCATCTTCACATAACAGATAGTTACAATTTGTCACAATACAATCAATTAATGAAGCATCAAAGGCTTTTACATCATCACTATCTTCTTCAATGAGACATTCTAGGAAGTCCATCAAGTTTGCTTTTAACAGTTTTAATTTACATTCATCAAGATTTCTTACTAAATTGTCATATACATCAGACTGGGGCATCTCAGATGTGAAGTCCATAATGCACTCTAGGGGAACACAACCTCCACATTTGCACAAATTAAAACTACATAGCAACAACGGCACAAGTCTGTGTTTGGTATGTTAGTAGAATCAGAGCAACTGTCAAGCTTAAAATGACTGTTCATCGCATATCGCAAAAAAGATGTGGACTTGCAGAAATCTCTCATTTCAGGACTGGATCTGTCTTTGGCAATATCATGCCCTGTATAGTAAACTATGGACTTACTCTCTCTTCCTGCACGTCCACACTCTTGGGGAAACTGTTCAAGGCCACGTGGGGCTCTCTAGTGAACAACATAATCTATATCTGGGATGTCAACTCCCATTCCAAACGCCACAGTTGACACAACTATTCGGAGTTTACTGTTGTTTTTGGGAAATTCATCTAAAACATGGTCTTTATTCAATTTAGCAGTTGATCTGTGGTACATCGCAACAAGTCTTTCAGTTATTTTATCACACTGATTAAGGTTCATGTTGAAATGTTCGTACAAATTGCACATGTGGCAATATTTCTGCAATACACAACAGTCTTCTTTGCATTAAACTTGTTCTTTACAATATCATTTAATAACCATTGTAGTTCAAGGAAACTGTTTTTATATTTCTTTACTGTGTATGTGATATTTTGTCTACCTGGTAATTGATATACTGTGGTTACTTCTTTTTCAATCATGTCCAATTTTTTTTAAAATCTGTGTTCCGATGCTTTTGGTGGCTGTTGCTGTTAATGCAACAAATGTCACATTATCTGGACAAATAGAACAAAGTTCTCCTAATCTGTTGTACTCCTGACGAAATTCACCACCCCTACAAAGTAAAGCATACATTAGCATACAGTTTAGTATACTGCATGGTATACATGTAGACTAACAACAGCAAACAACAAGCAGGAAAAGTAATAAGCTATTTAATTTACAATTATTCTTTTTCTTTAGAAATCTTGATCTTGGCATATTAAAAACACTTGTCTAATGTTAAGAGTTGGTTGACCTCTAGATGTTGTTTGATTTTCTGTGTTGATGTCTCACTGACTTGTACCCTAACATCTCCTTTTATTCTAAATATGAAGATAATTAACACCTTTATTCCATGTTTTATATGTGAATGTCAAATTACATGTATGTTCCTAACAAATTTATCAATAACAAAAATACTCAAGCCGACACACATAATCAATTTTATATAAAGTAAAGTGGATGGAATAATAATGTATACAAGGTCAGGTCTAACTTTCATATTATACCATTAAGAAGTTAGTTTTTAAAAAGATGTAATAATTGCTTCTCTTTTAAACTGATACCATAACATAAAAAACAATACATACCATTCAGTAATACAATGGACTTCATCAATAATTACAGCTTTCAAGTTGTCACGGAATACACCACTTGTAAAACACTTTCTCCACATACCAGGGGTCAGTGCAGCTTCAGGTGAGGAGAAAAAAATTCCAAAGTCACCCTTCAGAATCTGGTCTGCAACACTTTTATCAGTCTGACACTCTCCGACAATCGTTGCATTAATTCCGATTGCTGACATCTTTGCAACCTGGTCTAACGTCAAGGATTGCAGTGGTGATATCACAAAAATCGTTCCCATCATGTTGTTAAGAAGTCCGTATAACTCTGGCAAGTGTGAGTATATCTTGGTATTCCGTAACCTGTCGGAAGAACAATAAACGTGTCCTTTCCAATAACAATTGAATTTATACCTTCAATCTGATTTTCTTTGAATTCAAATGAGTATTTTGTCGCGTAAACCTGAAGCGCGTTGTTTACATTCATCTTGTTTAAATCTAATTCCGGTAACCCAATTGCGCAGACTCAAATTGAAGCCTCCTGATTGGTCATCTGATTCACAGGGCAGATGAAGGATTTTAGCGTATAGTGCGTTCAAGCCCTCGAGAGGACACTGACCGATAGAGGGCGCCGAATCATCCGAGTTAGAGTCAACTAAATTATCTATTTTTATAATTTGTTTTCTCATAGATGCGATAAAATCTTTTTTTAGATGTTTAGCAAGCAACACTAATTCTTCTTTCTTTAGTTTATCAAACCTTTCCAGGTCTGGCGTTTTCAAAAATTTACCAGCATCAAATGCCATTTTGTAGAATTTTGTTGACTTATTCTAATAAAAATAATGAAAAAATTTAATAAGATATTAACGTTCTCCCACACGAGCCCCCATTTTCTGTTCCGACCAGAAATCACCTTTTAATTGTGGCCAACAAAAGACACAAATCAATAATAAAATTTAACAAGATTTATTATATAAAACATGTACAAGTTTACAAAAAATATTACACAAAATTAAATGTCAACTTAACTGTTTAAAATATATATGTCCGACCCTTTGTCTTTTCTTTATCCGGAATTCTTCTCGTCACTGTTGCGGGAATCCAAACGGAATATTATGTCCAATCAGTCACAATCTAGTATAATGTGCGTAACGTAAATAAATGTGTGTCAATCCAACAGCTGAGAACACAAGAGTGTTAATGTCTGGTCCGATCCGATCTGAAAGTCTAACTTTAGTACCTGTATATTTACAGTTGTCACGGAAATGTCTAGAAGACTGCAGAAAAGATCCTCGCAGAAAACTGTAGAACGGAAACCTCTAGAATACGGTAGAAGTTTGAATTACACATCGTATATTATGATCATTCCAGACTTATTATGTAAGTCAAATAGAAAGTTCTAATCATTCCATCAGCATCTATGATTGTTCCAGTGATTTCTAAACTGCACAGTTATAACATTATTTGGTAAATAACTATAAGTAGTATGTAAGCATATTATACAGGTTATAAGGCCACACAAAACAAATTGGGCCAAGATAAATAAATATAATAATTACAATATCATAACACTATTATTTGGGCTGTAAAAACATTGCGTATTCACTTTGAAGGTAGAGAGTTTAGTATTAATACAGATCATTCTCCATTGCAGTGGTTGCAGCGGATGAAGACGACGCTGGATTTTAACTCTTCAAGAATTTTAATTTTCTACTTTTCATATTGCATTCAAGATGCATATAGTAGCTGATGCACTCTCCAGATGTGACTTAATAACCCCTGAGTGATGTAGATTTGATTGTTTTATATAAGTTTACACTTGATAGATGGATGAATTATTGTTTAACGTCCAGTGGCAACCAGGTGCATATCAGGACGAGAACATGTTAATATGATAATGAATATGATCCCTGCTTTGTACTAGACGACACGCTAAGTTGGATTTTTAATGTGCTAGCTCACGAGGTAACTGTCCGCAGGAAGACATATCGACTCACTTGGACACATTATACTGACTCCGAGCCGACCAGTCTTTGCTCGTACTCCTGAATGCCGCGTGCTTGGCGGAGAAGCAGCAAATACCAATTTTAATGTCTTTGGTTTGACCCGGCCGGGGATCGAACCCGCGACCTTCCGCACTCGGAGCGAGCACGCTACCACGAGACCACCGAGGCGGTTAGTTTACAGTTAAGGGGGTATAATACTGATGTTGATATGTAAATAGATTTTCATTTGATTCATTTTTGAAAAATTCCATTATAGTACTGCATCATTGTTTTAGAAGTTCTTTTTTTTTTGGTCGGACAAAAATGTTCTTTTTGTCCCCGGAATAGGGAGGTTTGTAACGAACCTATTTATTTATTGTATATTTTTTGTCAGTCGGATCCAAATTCACTAGCCACCGTATAACATGTTTTGAATCAGTGTTGTATAAATGTTAGCTTGAGATAAATGGTTTGGAATAAAAAAGCTGGATGTCAGAATTGTCAGTACAAGACATGGTTATTCTTGGGATTTTAACCATAATACTCAGGTAAGTTATTTATATCTTATTCTAGTGAAATTATGACAGGTTTCGCGGTCGGTTTGAGTTTCTTACTCGCAGTTTAAAATAGTCACAGGAAAACGATGTATTTGCGTTTATGTATTATTTATGAAGTATCGTAGGTAAAATTTTGGGTTCTCTAATTGTTTTTCAGGGGTTTTTACCTGGTAGTTTCTTATTACTGTGTGTATGGAGTTTGCGGTGTGATTTATTAGTCCTGGGATAGTTTATTTGTTGTCATCGACTGTACAGAGTGTTGGACAAATTGATGTTTAATAGTACAGATTCGATGTATTGAGCGCATACAGTGACCAATGGGTATATAATATTGTAGATGGAGGTATTGGGTGTCCGTTTTGTTAAATTGGTATTGAACCGGGGCTTTGAAAATGTATGCAGTTGATGTATGGAGCGCCTGTGTGGCTAAATCGCAATTGGAATATAAGGCTGATGTATTGAGTGTTTAACGGACAAATTTGGTATCTTCAGTTAAGTTGCAGTGTAGTGCTTAACGGAGCGTTGTAGCTGATATATTTATTAATATTTTGTATACCGCACGTTGCGAATTGAAGTGCATATACAATTTATTCATATATGGAACGCTTAAGGCGTTACAACATATTTCCAATTTTACTAAGTAGAGTTTGAATATTTCAAATGTTATTGGGAATTTCAAACGGTTAGGGATGACGACCTGGGCAGTATTGAAGGACTGTGATTCGATTTATTTATATTTTTATTTGTGTGTATTATATTAAGTTGTCGTGTTTATTCGTTAATTTTTTCGTTCATATTTCATTCATTTGTCCTTTTTGTTTATGATACTTTTGTTTAGTTTATTAAACTTGAATTTCTATTTAGTTTTTGTATGAAATATTGGCCACCTGCAAATTTCAAAATGACTCATAATGTTACAGGGTCGAAATGAGCACTCTTTTTAAAGGGCCTTAAATAGATGCTTCCTGCCAAATTTAATTCTATTTGACCCAGTGGTTTCAGAGGAGAAGATTAAAATGTGAAACGTTTACAGACGACAGACGACGGACGCCAAGTGATGACAAAAGCTCACATGGCCTTTGTACATGTAAGCTAAAAAAAGAGAATTGAAGTGAAAATTGAATTTGTTAAGATTCGGTTAAAATAGAATATGTTATTCTGGATTTCTAAAATAAACAAACTCGGGAAGACAAATGAACAACCACAAGCACAACAAATAAACATTGGAAACTAAAAAACAATGAACAACACGAACTCTTTTAAAAACCAGGAGTGAACCCATGTGGTCCAGAATGGTAAGCAGTTCCTGTATGCGGCACCCATCGTGAAGTTCAATAAAGTCAATCCAGTAGAAGTCACAAATCGGTGGAGGCAAATGAAATGTTACGACAGTGTGAACAGATCCAAACATATCTTCGATATTGGAACACTGTAACGGTCAATCAATTCGTGATAACAACCGTAAAATATCCCACGTGAAGACATCAACTTATCCCTGATAAAACCCTGGTTAAGAAGCTTTTGTGACAGCAGTATTCCTCTTTGCCGAAAGTCAGGGTAATTACGCATGCCCTTGAAAATCGGATAAGCTGAGAAACGTAGACGCCATATGCAGGCGATGCTGGTATATTGCTACTCAAGAAAGGAAAGTTAACAATAGGAAAGTTGAAGTCATCACGTTTATCATAAAGTTTCGTCTTCAAATGTCCATCATTGTCTATTTCAAGAAACAAATCTAAATATGAAGCGGACTTTGGTGTATCTGTAGTATCCTTAATTTCCAGATCACTAGGGTAGATGAGATGTAGAAAGTCTTGGAATTTGTCGTTATTTAACGACAACACATTTGTATTTCCTTTACACAGGAAAGACCTTGCTGTATCTCTATTGATTATTTTTATTCTTTCTTTGTTTACTTCTTAGACATTTTAAGAATGCCACTACCATTTAGAACTATGAAAAATATTGGTGCTTTGGTACTTCCACATTTTCTGGTCCTTATTAGGTTGTCCAAATTCTTATAATTTTGTTAAATATTTCATAAACTTTATTAAGTATGAAAGACCTAATATTTTTTGTTATAGGGTCGGCAGAATAGGAAGGAAGAATTTTTTTCTGATGTATTAGTATTAAGAATTCATTCTAGATGTACGTTTGTTTTGGTTTTACGAACCTTACCGTATATTTCTGATGCCTTGAGTACAAATGCTTGTGTATGCAAGTTAGAAATAGAGGCTCACCTGACTTTTATTAA
The DNA here is from genome assembly GCA_028015205.1 of Mytilisepta virgata. NCBI lineage: Eukaryota > Metazoa > Mollusca > Bivalvia > Mytilida > Mytilidae > Mytilisepta > Mytilisepta virgata. The sequence continues at coordinate 59,186,015 of CM051515.1, read as the reverse complement.
AATTAAAATATAAGCTCTTTTGTGTCCTCCAGGCTTTTAAATAAACGCAAAAGGTTAAAATAATCTTGATATTTGACCTCTATCCTAAACAAGGTGGAACATTTGCATATGTCCTTACATAGGAGTTTTGGTTATAGTCTCCCTACTACTTCCTGTGAAAATGGCAAAAGAGAACTTTCCCATATGGATTCAATGGAAACATTTGAACAGCCGAAACCGTATGTCGAGTGGAGGAATCTCAACCAAACGTGGACTGTAGAGGGTCCTACCGTCATCAATCCTGCAAAAATTAAAAAAAATTTCCTAAGGTAGTTTCAAAGAAGATTTTTGAAAATTGGCCAATAAAAATCAAGAATGTTGCGGCCATGTTGCGGCCATGTTGTTCATTCAACAGGAACGAAAGGTTAACAATTGGTAGAGGTTCTTTCATACATCATTCATGTCAACTTGGGTTACAATCTTCCCAGGAAGTTCCTGAGCAAATGACATAAAAGTATCTTCCCATATGGTTTCAATGGAAACTTTGAACAGCCGCAGACGTCGATTGATAAAATGAATCTCAACCAAAAGAGGATTTTTTAGAGGTATTGTTGTAATCAATCCTGCAAAGTTTCAAACATTTCACAATGTAGTTTCAGAGAAGATATTTAAACATTTGCTAATCAAAATCAAAGATGGCCTCTAACAGCCATGTTGTTCATAAACCCGGAACCAAAAGTAGAGAGTTGGTAGAGGTCTTTCCATAGATGGAAATTTTATGGAATCCGCCAAGTAGTTTCAGAGGAGAAGATCAAAATGTGAAACGTTTATCGAGGAAGAACCAGGACGTACGCAAAGTGATGACACGAGCTCACATGGCTTGTAGGAGGTAAAAAGGATGGATAAATGAAAGAAAGCTTAGAAATTATCTGCGTAAGAAAAAATGAACATGTATTTAGTCCTTTCACCTTTTGTCTCCAATGGACATGCTAGCTGGCATTCCAAATGTTTATTTGTCTTCGTTTCAATTACACACGTATACTTAATTTTGTTTATGTTCCGTTGACGATGCGAATAAGAACATAATTATTTTTCGGTATATGGCTAACTAGCTTATTCGTATTTATACGTATACACACGTTAATTTTCATTCGAGAGCTCGCATTTTGCCAATAAACATTAATTATTCCACATTTCGATTTTCACTTTATTTTAGATGTGTATTCGCATATCTAATCCATATATTAAACGTTTTTTCTTACACTCACATGCTAACAAAACAATTAAAAAACATTAAAACAACATGAATAGAAAAATATGAATTAACAGTCATATATGACTTTGTCTATGAATTATTGTGTCATGGTTCATACATCCACAGTCGAACTTCTTTGCCTCGAACTCGAACACATCGGATGCGCCTAACTCGTGTCAAAGTCCAATATTTTTTCATTCTTTATCTATGTAAATAAACGCCCGTTTCGCGAACTTCGTTTGCTTAAACTCTCAAACTAATATTGTGTTCTCTTACGTAATAAAACTTTTAAATTTACAACGCCAATGAACAAATCTATTTCACCAACTATCAGACCTGACAGCTACAACTGCAACTACACCTATACACACTCTTCAAAACAAATTAAAACTAAATAAATATCTTCAGTTAATCACAATCTTTCATCACAGTCTATCACACATCCGTTATTGCCGTTGTCACATATGTTGGAAAAATCTGATGATTACAACCGTAATCTTTTCTAACATGTCTAAATAACTTGATCGTATATTATATGTTAAGTCTGTTAAAATTCTATCTTCAAAACAGTGTACTGGAAATTTAAACCAAACCATATAAATTGCTACTAAAAACTGACTGTAGCCATCTCAAATTGTCTATCACAGCATATTAATTAAGTTAATTCACCCCTCCCCCACTTTGATACAAATAATTACAACACACAATTTTAACTGATAACCAACTAATTACTCAAACCATAAATCCCCGAGAAAGGAAAACACAAAATTAGTGCAAGATCCAGCTTGCATATCATACACCAAATGTAACCCAAAGTCACGACATAAATACATATTTGAACACGATAACCGATAAATTTTGCATGAATATTTGAGACACGAAATGTTGGTGAGGTTTGGGTTATCACCAATATGGAACCAAATTTACCTGGAATAACTGCCCTGATGAGCAAATATATGACTAAATGTACTGATATGACTATTTCTTATACCATAAATTTCTCTGGCAAGTCTGACTCGCAAACTAAATTTATTCCATCTCAAGTTTCAATTCAGTCTACATCTTTCCAATGTCCAATTGAAAATAACACACCTGGAAACCTGAACAAGTAACTGTATATAACCTGTATGACCAGTATACATTTTGTTGAGCGAGTAAATCACCAAAAATATCATGTTACGTGCGAAATGTGTACGTGTAACGTGCGAATCGTGTGGGTTTTTCGTGTGAATCTTGAGTGCAACCCGCGAATCGTGGGTGTGTGGTTTCCGTGTAGTTATAAACGTGAGATTTGAATCGTGTAACGTGTATGGATCTCATTGGTGGAAACAAATATTATAACATGTGAACTCAAATCAGAGCATATTTCGACCTCAAATTAAAAGATTGCTGGAACGAACTTTCATCAGTGTCAATTATTTGAAAATGTTGAGTTTATAATTTTTTCTATTACTAATCTAATTCATCAATTGAAATTAATTTGGTTTGTAAAAAGAAATTATTTTGATTGAATGTTTTCCTAAATGATTTGAACTTAACTTATATGTAAAAATTATCTAAAGTTACTCTTGAAATCTTGCAAAGTTTTTAACTTTTTGACAAATGTCATGTACATTTTTTATATGAGAAATGTTTTGTTAATATGTAACCAAGACGGTGTCTTCCCCGATATAAACTGGACTAAAAACAACATCCAATTAGGCAAGGATTCAGCGGTCCTCTGAAAGGCAAGTAATGGTTTATCTGTAGATCTACCTCAGATTTACCTGAAATAAAACCTATCCCAAATACCGAAATAAATTTGTAAGTAAGAAATGTTACAAATACTTTTTTTTATCATGGTCAAGCATTAAAATTCCATCGGCTTTTTATATGAGTATATGTTATAAACTACAATGTATTTGGATTAATTATACTTGTAAGTTTTTAAAAAATATATATTTCTTTATTATACTAAAGAATATATAATAAAATATTAAAGGTTAATTTATATATAGATTTATATAAACATTATATGTTATTATTCATTTAAAATATAATTGAACCAAAAACATTGTAATAATTTTTTATAATTACCAAAGATAAGTGAGTTGAGTAGTCCAAGCTATTGAGATTTATTCTCTATGTACAATATTTGTACATTACATATACATGTTTTTATAATCCGTTGAACTTTCTCTAAAAAAGGTAACTCTAAATTTATCAATTCATCAGTAACATTCATTATGTCAATGAACTGGTTTGGATCTATATTTCATTATTAAATAAATATGCTCCAAGTCATCCAAAATATATTGAACTTTGTCAGATGTTTTAATTATTACTTTTTAAAATTAAAAAGGTCACCTAAGATAAATACACATTTTCCCCTTCAGATTATCTTTTAATCTCTTTTCTAGTTAGATGTTTTTTTTTACCAGGGGTCATTCGGGGAACAAACCCGAAGACATGATCCTTTGTTTTAAAGAGGGCCGTAAAATATTGTGGCGAAATATTTATTTTACCGCCAACTTTATTATTATCATATCAATTTTGGTTAATAAGCTATAGTTAATTAGATAAAAATAACATGAGAAGGTCTATTGAGTTTAAATTAATTTAAAATATAATTTCACAGATCCCTCATTAAACTGTAAAACATTTCACATTAGAAAATAACACATGCAAATAAATATTTTGTGTTTATGAAACTAGTTCAATGTAGATCGTATTACATTCACTTTCTTACTACTGCATTCAACACCAAGTGCAACACCAGACAACTTGATAGTAGTATTAGAAACACAATCATCTTCTAAGACCTTTTCTTGGTTTCTTTGATCAACACAAAGTCCAAACTTATCCTGGTTACCTTGGGTACTACTTTTTTAAGTGGACAATCAAAACTTAAATGTCCAGGGTTGTGGCAATTATAACAAATTTTTAAGTTATCATGGCCTTCAGAAGATAACTGTCTTGAAGTATTTTAATCTCCTTATTGATCTCTATGCTGACCTTTATTAGCACCAAAATTATTCGAACCTTGATGCTTGCCTTTATGACCTATACTTACTGACAATTCCTCTGACTTATGTGCTACCTGATAGGATTCTGCTAAATCCACTATAGCAGAAGTGCGGTTCTGTTCATTAATTAAAAATCTTAACTCATTGTTGCATTTTTTAGTAATTGTTCTCTAAGCCTCTTATCAGATAACCTATCATAACTCCTTTGAATATCTTCCCTATCAAACCAATGCATCAGATATCTATCTACGTTTACCATAAACTCATTAAAGGATTCACTCTTATCTTGAGTAGCATTGCGGGATTTCTTCCTGTAGGCTTCAGCCGTAAGGTCATATCCTTTTAATATGGCCTCCTTAATTTTATCATAATTTGCCTCATCAGTATCATACATTCCCGAGTAAGCTTCAAAGTCTTTGCCACTGAGCAATGACATTATTCGAATAGGCCATTCTGATTTATCTCAATTATTTTTCAAAAGAGCGAAGGAAAACGTCTGGATCTTGGCCCTCAATGAAGTCAAGTAATTTAACTAAACATCGGCAAAAGAATACCAAAGCGACAAACCAATGGGAAAACTCCGAAGAAAAGACAAAGACAGGAGAATGGAACACAACAAACAAACGTTACAAGGACAAGGAAACATGTATAACTAAAAACATAAAAACAAAACGTACAATAAACTAAACAAAGCTAGGACAAGACAGCACAAAAACTAAAGCACTAGCAATGTGGACTCCCATTAAAAACCCAGGAGTGACATAAGGTGCTCCGGTAGGGTAAGCACGTCCTGATCCGTTAACGGCATCCGTCCCATTGCCAGTAAAGTTTAAAGTCTGATGAGGTTTCAAGTCCGATGGGGTCAATTCAAGTAGGACCTGAAATATAACTGACGATATCTAGTCTCATACGCGAAATAAAAACTTCGTATCGTCCAACCAATTCATGATAATGACCGTAAAAGGATTGGAGTGATGGAATTAGCATAGACTGCACATAACCCTGTCAGCAATCTGGCCCTGCCTAGTACGTCGCCATATAGATCACATGCCTGGCAGTAGCGTATCAACTGTGAAAGGTTCACTCCATAGGCGGGAGACCTTGGTATGTAACTGATAAGAAAGGGGATGTTCACATCGGAAAATAAAAATCGTCACGTTTTTCATTGTTTTGATATCAACCGCCCACTCTTATCTATGTAAAAGTACAAATCTAGATATGAAGCAGACAATTGTGTGTCCGTTGTCTCTTTAATTTCTGGTTCGCTGTGATAGATGATATTTAGGTACCTTTGTAATTCTTAAAGTGAGGATTATTAAGTGACAAAATATCATCTATGTAGCGGAAACTGAAATTAAGGGACTGCGCTAGTTTCTTTTCTTTCCAATCCATTAACATTTGTAAAAAATAGCTTCATACGACAACAGGTCGCCCAAAAGCGGTGCACAGTTTGTCACCATTGGGATGCCGATCGTTTGTTGTAAAACATGTCCTCCAAACTCAACAAAGATATTGTCGATGAGAAATCCCATCATGTTAAGATCAGTCTCAGAGTAATTTTTGTTAGTAGTTAGTTTGTCTTATCCGTAGTCAGAGCAACATCCAAACTTTTCTGTTTATCTAGCTCCTTTTTTCGAAGCTGTATGTCACGTAGTCAAATATCTTTTTCCATCTCAGCACGTTTCAATTCTCGCGCAACGGCACAGTTTTCGCGATCAACTACTTGAACCTCCTTCTGCAGGGTAATACACTGATGCACGACCCCCTTTTGTCAACTAACTCTGAAATCCACTTTAGCATTTCCATATTCAATTTTGAATAAGATACCTTAAACAAAACTGGCAGATCTCGCCGAGGATGCCAATGTAATTAAGAGAGTTTACCCACTTCGGGTTTAAATAATGATTATAGATCTACCGTCAGGTAGGCCAAAGTGATGATACCCTATTAAAATTAATATGAGCTCAAAGATCTCAAACACAAATCTATTTAACCAACTATCACACCTTAGAGCTACAACTACATCTCTACACCCACTACACACTATACAAAACTGAAACTGAAAAAAACTAAACACTAAGTATGTAGATAAATATCATCAGTCAATCACATTCTTTCATCACACTCTTCATATCCGTTACTGTCGTTATCACACCTGATAATGACCACCGCAACGAAACCTTGTACTGGAAAGTTATACCAAATCAATCCCAAACCATATAGAGTTCTTCTAAAAAACAGACTTTAACCATCTTAAATTGTCTATCAAACCATATTTCATGCAGTAAATCCAACCCTCATCTTGATAAAAATCATCACCAACACACAATTGCGACTGATAACCAACTCCATAAATCCCCTGTGAAACGTTCAAACAAACGTAGTGTAAGAACCAGCTGGTATATTATAGACCGAAACAAAATTTCTATTATCCCGACACGCCATAAATACACATTTGAACACGAAAATCGATATATTTTGCAAAAATTTACCAGGCAACTGTCCTCGTGGCCAAATATATTACTAAATATCCTGCTATTTCTGCTAAAATTAATTTCTCTGGCAATTCCGACTCCCAAAATAAAGCTATTCCATCTCAATTTTCAATTAATTCATTATCTTTCCAATGTCCAGTTGAAAAAAACACACCTCAACACCTGAACAAAAAACTATATATAACATGTTTAACAAGTATATAACTTGCCAGGCTAGTATAACAACTGACCAATATATTTATTTAAATCTTCTCTAAATCATAATACTAACCAAAGAAGGTTAACCCAACTTCCTTACAACATACTAGTTCGCTTTCCAAATGGTTATATGTCTTCAGTTGGTTTCATTTAGCCAGGTATAGAAAGGAAATGGTTTACATTCTATGGAACATTAATAGCATAAAAAATTATTTTTGTTTATCACATGTTTTCTAGAAAATTGTATGTAACATTGCCCGGTACTTCTTATTTAATATAAGTTTGGTGTTTGGTCTTCCAAATATTTCGGTTTTAATGCTGCTTATGAGAGGTAACTCCTTGAAATACGTCGTATACAGCATAGTATAAATTTACTATATCTAATATTAGTATCTTTGGATTGTTATTTTTTAAACAAGCATTGATACGTTATATATCTGTTAAGGGAAACCTGTACTAGAATGTTTGTCCTTCCCCCAGAAAGGCAGGACTGTAGGAGGTTTGAAGACGTCATTCTAAAGGTGCGCATTTACAAGTTGTATGCATGCTGCCTGTACAATATATACCATGGGTACATTAAAATTTTACACCGAATGTTAAATGCATTTTTAGGACATTTTTACGCTATTCTGAAATTTTTGTAATTAAAATAAAGAGAAAGAGGAACACATTTATTTTATGTCTGGTATTTCTAACTATATGTTTAATACGCACATCCTCGAAATAGTCTAGGGCAGAGTATTTGACACCGTGGACTCATGTTTATTAAAGTGTATGGGAGGATAAGTGAAACAGTGTCTGAAATCCACCCCCCCCCCAATTTCCCCTCTCTTTTCTCATCACCATTCCTCAGAAAGGAGGTAATCATATATATACACTAAATATAGAATGGTGCATATGGTATCCATTGGCAAGATATAAGTTAATAGAAAGTCAATGTCCTAGAAACTATCAATATTTGAGACTTATTAATTCTGCTAAACGCGTTGCCATGAGCCTTTCATACCTTTTCTGTAGAATTCAAAAATGTTTCAAATTAAGTTTATCCCGTTAATAAAATGGATGAGTCAACAGAAACTTTACAGCAACTATTTTTCTAATTGCAAAGTTTCGAAATGAACAGCTACGTTGGTATGTCGGAAATAACAGGAGTACAGTTTGTACCGATAGAAGTCCCAATTTTTAGTCGATTCCCGGTGTTGCCAAAACGAACAAGAAATTGTGTAGCAAAAGGTGAAGGATCTTGATTCATGTCATCAATAGTCCAACAGCTGTAATTTTAACACTTTTTAAGACTGAAAAAGATTTTAAAACTATTACAACAAATATAATTAATACTATAAAATCCAAAACACTAATCAACTAGTGAACTTTAGTTATCCTTGATAAGTTGTAAAGAAAAGGCAGCATACCATGTTAAAAGGATAGTTCACAACCATAACTTGGGGATCTAGAGTGTACAATTTGTCCAAAATGCTGAGAGAATATTTTACACTCTAAGAATATTCAAAATCATTTTTTTTTGTAAATGTTTTTATTTAATTGTCATTCGGAGAAGCCCTTACCAGTGAGAAACACGAAATAATATACAATTGTAGCATGTTGATGAGGTTGATACATGATTTTACCACAATGACCAAGAACAATATTGAACGAGGACTAAGTCCTAGGTCGATATTGATATTCTTGGTCAGTGCGATAGAATCATGTATCGACCGAAAACAACATGCTAAAATTACTTTATCATTTTTCAATCAGTCATTTTAAAAAGGGCTTAATATTTCAATTAAGTCTTTAAAACGAAAACGGCTGCCAATCGTATCCAGCCTATAACTTTCTTGTCTTATGACCTAGACCTTAGATCTATGGTATGTGGATATGTCACCCCAATACGATGTGTCGTGTTTAAAAAATGTTGACCTATGTTCTTGACCCTTGACCTTAGGGTGAATAAATAGGCCATTTTAGATCAACTTCGTGTCCGGCCTGTAACTTATTTGTCTAAAGACCTAGGCCTTGGATTTTTGGTGTGTAGGTAGGTTACCTCGACACGATGTTTCACATTCCAAGGATATTGACCTTGACCCTTGACCTCAAGGTCAATAAATTGGTCATTTTTGTAGCTTTTTGCCTTAATACCTAGGCCTTGGATATTTGTTGTGTACGAAGGTTTTTCTCAAGATGATGTGTCGCATATTATGGATGTTGACCTTGAACTTTGACTTCAAGGTCAATAAATTGCTAATCATGTCCGTGTAACTTTTTGTCTTAAAACATAGATCTTAGATCTGTGATGTGTGGGTAGTGTACATCAAGATGATATGTCGTGTACTAAAGATGTTGACATCTGACCTTGACCCTTGACTTCAAGATCAATAAATAGATCTTTTTTGTAATTGATTTTGTCATAAGACCTAGGCCTCGGGTATTTGATGAGTAAGTATGTTACCTCACAATGATGTGTCAGGTATAAAGGATGTTATCATTGACCTTTGATCTCAAGGTCAGTAAAGCGGTTCAGCCAGTCGTTGTATTTGGCTTTTTAACATTTTTTGACTGGTTGAATTTGTCTGATGGATTGTGAATGTTTTGTAACAAGACTACATTTTAGAACATGTAAGTATATTTCAGATCTGATAATATGACGCCATGTAAAGTCATCTAGTATATTAATTGAGCTGCATCTCAGACTATATTGACCTCTTTACAATGATTACAATGATTTGGTCAGAATTTTGTCTCAATCTATTTAAAATCGACAGTGCTGTATTGTTACCATTGCTTTTGGTTTGTTTTTCACCTTTCACTACACATTAGATCAATATGTTTGGCAGGAACATGTACTTCTAACATTACTAATGTATCACTCATGATAAAAAATTAGCACTGCGCTTATATAATCACAGGAATGGGGCCGGCTAAAGGTGCGTTTACACGATACGATTTTCCTTTCGATTTTCCATCCGATTTAATACCGTCGCCCAGGTAAATCGTACAGCGTTCTGTTCACACGATACGATTTTCCATTCGATTTTGAACAGATTTGAACAGGTGCTTTTAATATGTTTCGAAACGCAGCAACGTCCGAAATTATCTGTACGGCGTGTAATCGGCAATTAACTTATCAAAATTAAAAAATATATGATATAATTGAATTAAACCAAAATGTGAGACAACTTTCCAACAGAAAAAATTGACAAATGATAAAATGCCTCGATAATATTTGTCATTTTAAGTCTAATGATTTGTCAAAACCCAAGGACCATTCTACCAAATTATTGTTCCAACTGGCCCGGTTATTTCAAACAAGAAGATTAAAATGTGAAATGTGGACAGTCGGACGACGTTAACGACGGCTGACGCCGAACGCAAACTGATGGCAATAGTTCACATGACCCTTTGAACATAAAAAAAATTGCAATATTTCCGAATATTTGTATCATCACTTTGGCGTACTTTTATTTTTATACACTAATCCGGTTGGATATCAAATATTCCTGAAATTCTGCTTCATACAGAGGTTAAAAAGAGGAATTGACAGTCTGTTAAAATAGCTCAAAAAATAGAAAGATTCTGTTTCAGAATAGAAACAATGTACAATCCAAGTACCCTTTGGAAACCTTACGTCATGATATCTGATGCATTTATACGAGTTATCCCCCATTGCCCAAAAGAAAACAACATTGATGCAACATTAGATAGGTTTTTTATTTCTAAAAATGGAGTGATGTAAACATAAAAACACGAAATTTCGAATTTATTCATGACATATATATGTATATAGATCTAACTCCCATGCTTATTTTGCCATAAATTCGCTCTAGAGCCCGTTTCCTCTGAAGTTTGTCATGATACAGTTGGGACGTTACGTCACATATATAGAGATGGTTCATTCTCATAGAGATCATTGAAGTCTTAAGTCCTCAGATATCTTCTGTTCTTCATTATTGTCAAGAATTTAAACTGCTATCATGTCAGCCATGTCTGAAGAATGAGTGTCGACAAACGCGCACACGCGTTGCATTGCACGTTGCAGTCGTAAGTTCAAATAGGTAATTTATAAGTAAAGGTCTGTTAAAAAAGGGGGTGGTCCGATATGAGATGCATGTAAAAACAAATAACGAACCATATGTGACGTACAGCAAGTGTCAATAATTTAATTTCCACACAAACATTTTCCTATATATTTAATTTAATACCATCTTACTTGAAAAATTCTCAATAATTCCTGTTTAGTTCTACATATTTTAATAAAATTATTTGCAGAATTTATATGCTGTTTCTTTTGACAATTTTCTCAAACAATTGTGATTTGTAGTTGAAATGGTAATGAATAAAAATATATAAATATTGAAGTTCAGACGCAAACAGCTATATTGAATTGTCCTTTTCTAAATTAAAAATAATGACAACGCTTAAAATGGTATTTCGCAAAATTCAGTAAAAATTATTGAAAAAAAAACTACAATAAAGTCTGCGATCAATGGTAAAAATTTCATCAAAATCTAACCAAAAATGAATAAGTGAGAATTTCTGGAAAAAGACTTAATTTTCAGGAAAAATATACGAACATTGTATTATGGCCACTTCACTATCTGAAAGAATAATTTTCTTAAATTTTCTAATTTAATACTTAGTTTGACATTACATATACTGTAGGCGCAGAATAGCCAGGTTTATGAATAAAAGATAACATTGTTCCTTTTACAAATTAGAACTTTTAAAATGGTGTTAAAAACGGAATATTGTCGATTAAAATTATTTGCTTTTTTTCAATCGACTAATTCATTTAGTCGATTTGGCGTTCACACGATCCGATTCCAGTCAAAAAGTCGAATGGAAATAGCGTACGTTTCGATTTCAAAACGACGTTTCGACTTGACATTCGACTTCCGATTTTAGTGTTCACACGGTACGATTTTAGTCGAAAGCAGGTGCACAGGTAAAAATCGAATGAAAATTGAATGGAAAATCGTATCGTGTAAACGCACCTTAAAAGGTCATGATATTGTTTTGTAGGGTTGGTTATATACTGCCATAAGGACATATAGACTGGTTGATTACCTTGAATTTCTTTAATCAACAGGTTTTCACTGGTTGTTTCCTTGAATTTCTTTGTTTACAAATTTTCAAAGATACATGTAGTTCCAAACCATTTTATTGCTGTAATCTTTTGATTTCTTTTCTTAGATATCAAGAGATGTGTTTACAACAGTTACAAGTATCCAGTAAACATATTGTGAATTAAAAAAACAACAAATCAGTTGATGGATGATTGATAAGGTTGTTCAGGGCATTCAAATGGTTTTTTTATGCTTTCAAATATGATTAAATTCGCTTCTATTTTACAGTTGGAAATGGCTTCACCAGGTAAGATTTCCAGACCAGATATGTCACTTGTTGTGAATGAGTTTGTGTCAGATGTAGATGAAGAGATGAAGGGGGCACTGTATGACGTCAGTAAGAGGGACAATGTCGTAGCAATGAAGAATATGGAGAAAATTAGGAGAAAATGTAAGGCATTTAAAGGAAAAATGGAAACCCTGGTTCATCATTATGATCAAGATTGGAAGAATGAAAGGGACAAAATAGCAGTGTTTACTGATTCTGAAGGTAAACTTAAACAGAAAAACAATAAGGTTAGCCAGAAGGTACAATCTTTAGAAATGGATCTGTCAGCATATACAGATGAATTAGATGATTCATCAGCTGTCCCAGATACAACACTGTCACAGACACCCGAGGTGCAACAGACACAAATGTAGCAGAGACACCAACACCACAGACCCCTAAAGCTGCAACAAACACAGCTGTAGCATAGACTCAGTCTAACTAGGACTGTTAAGACCATACATGTTCAGGAAAAGAAACCTTTATTAAACATGATAGTGCCATTTTATTTCTCTGACTGGGATTCATTTTATTGTTATTTTATGTCATTTTATTACATAGTCAAACTTACTTTCATTAGAGATAGTTTGTCTTTTATTTCTTTGCAAAGCTTTCTGTACAGAAGTTTGCATATTAAAGATAGCTGCTATTATCGAGCTGTTTTGCTTTCAAACAAAGAAATATCAATGTCAATCAAGTCCATTTTTATTGCATATTTGATTGTACAAAAAATATATATGATTATAAAAATTATAACCTTTTAATTCCATATATTTAAGAGGAATTCCATTTTTTTTTTTACTTTATATGTCAATCTTGTAAATATAAATAGCATTTATGATGTTTGTTTGTGCTTTTTAAAATACAGTATACATAAGTATAGTAAATTTGATTTCATCTTGCCTAATGACGAAACTTTGTCATGAATATGTTGATTCTAATAAAAAAAATTCAGGTTCAAGAACAATGAACCGTAGAAGGAAGGAACAGAAGAGGATTAGGAAAAGATTGTCTAGAGAAGAACAGAATGATAAAGTAAGCTTGACAGAAAAAAAACCCACTTCAAACAGGACTAGAGAAGTTAATAAAAGTAAAGAGGAGTTCCCTCTAAAAAGAAAAAAATAGTCTAAACAAATGTGAAAGTAGGGATATTGTGTATCAATTCGTGACACAAAATACCTATATATAGCATTTCAACAAAATATGAAGTTTTTATGCACAAATCGCATTGTGACATCATCAATTAATGTCAGTTGTTTGCTATTAAGTATTATACTGTTTCGCAATAATAGGACGTCATATTCGAATAAGCAGTATGGTCAAATACACTCAGAATGCTCTTCTTTAAATTTAGATTTGATCCAGCAATTGCAATACTTTATATACATTTGTTGTTTAAATATAATATTCCACATCTTACATGTAAAACCTATATTTTAGATTTCCCATACAGAGGATAAAGAGAAGACCCAAGTCATTTGTTACACTCATCAGCAGCAACCTACAACTCTTCAAGATCAGTCCTTTCAACAATGACACTAGTAATCCAAGTGTCACCTAATGTATTACTATAATATTCAAGACTCTAAAACAATGTCTTAGGAACTGATTTTCCCCCCATTTTTTTTATTAGACTATGCACACAAAGTTTGTTGGGGTGTATAGGAATCACTTTGTCCGACAGTCCGTCCATATATCTTGTAAGTGCAACTCCTCCTAAGCCGTTTCAAGAATTTTGATGAAACTTTACATAAAGAAAATACACAATATCAAGATCTGCACGAGTAAAAAATGTTGTTCGTTTCTTAACTTAAACGGAGATAACTCAAAGTAAAATTGTCAGTTATTCATGTATACTTGACATTAAAATTTTATTAATTACTTACGTACTTACAAATGAAAATGGACCATTGGTGGGGTCCATGATGTTCATACGTTTTTAGGTTTTAATTGTAGTGCATGTATTGTTTTGGTCTTGTCTTCATTGTTCTCCGGAGTTTGTCAGTTATTACGATTTTTCTCTCCTTCGAATAACCCTTTGGTATTTCTTGACTTTACTTACTTGTAAGAGCATTTCCTCCTAAATTCATTCAGCGATTTTGATGAAACTTTACACAAAGAAAGTAAACCATACGAAAATGTACATGAAGAAAAACAACTTGGATAAATTGGAGTAGTTCAGATTTTTTCTTTAAAGTTAAGACACAGAATTCATAGTAATTATGTTTTGTAGGCAAATCACAAGTAGTGCAATAATTGTCCTCTTATATAGGTTACATTAATTTATTTTGTTACATTACATAACTTTCATTTCATTCCATTATATTTCAGAAACATTTTGCTGACACAAAATCTTCACAAGATGAAAAGAGGAAACACCTAGATCTGATGTTCAAAAAGCTACAAAAAGGCAAAAAGGAGATGGAACCCTTAGTACAGTTGAGGATTCTACACAGTCATATCAGTCAAATGACGATTGGCTTTCAAAGTACCTGTCTGATCAAAGAGATAGACTTGACAAAAAACAGACATAGAAAGGCTTCAAGAGAAATATTGACAGTCAAGATATAAATCAATAGAGACTTTCCAAACAAGAATTGAACAACTTATCTTGTAAAAGGAGATGTGCAATTTCTGAGTATAGAATAAGGGAAAACGCTATGTCATTCACATGTGAAAGAAAATGAAAATGACAAAAGAAATATCAGCCGTAAGAGGAGAAGGAGCATTCCAGAAATTAAACAAAATGAAAATGAGAAACGAAATGTTAGCCGTAAGAGGAGAAGGAGCATTCTAGAAGTTAAACAAAATGAAAATGACCAAAGACATGTTAGTTGTAAGAGGAGAAGGAGCATTCCAGAAGTTAAACAAAATGAAAATGACAAAGGAAATGCTAGTCGTAGGAGGAGAAGGAGCATTCCAGAAGTGAAACAAAATGAAACTGAGAAAAGAAATAACAAAAGTTTTCGCTCTACAGAAAATTTTAGCAGAAGAAGTTGGAAGCATGGGCGAACTAAATGTGACATTGCAACACAAATACAAATATCCAGAGACTTGCTCAAGCTTGGTGATGACTATATCTGTACTTGCTGCCATCATTTTTCCATCATAGTGTATATGTGGCAATTAAGAAAACTTATATTGAAAAAAAAAATTCCAGTAGATCTCCTTAGGATCAGAAGAGTATGGACCTTTAGCTACAAATTTATGGTTTGAATTCACTGACATGTATGAACTCACAACTGTAATGAGACAACGAGATGATGCTGAATTTGCACATCTACTAAACCCTGTGCGAGAACAGAACCATACTGCAGATGACATTCAAATTTTGTCCTCGAGACTTATGAGAAAGCTTGGAAATCCAGGTGTTTTTAATTGTGTGCACTTCTTCAGTAGAAATGACCTTGTTAGAGACCATAATGTAAATGATTTTTCCAAGATTTCTGGTCCTACATTTGTTTCAGAGGCAAAAGATTATAACATAGGGAATGTAGATGCCAATGTCAGACAAACAGTTCTGAATATTACCAAAAAGCTCAGTTCAAATAAAACACAGAATTTGGAAACAGCATTATCATTGAAAGTTAGTGTACAATACATGAATGTTCAGAATATTCACACAAAAGATGGTCTGACTAACGGTTCAATATGTAAACTGGTGAATGTTGAGTGTGTAAATAACAAACCAATACTCGTGTGGGTTTCTTTCCCCGAGCTGTCACTAGGAACGAGACCAGACACCTATTCAAAAGAACCATAGACAAAAGCTGGACACCAATTTAGAGTTGGAAATTTAAGAATGTTCAGGTTATGAGAAAACAATTTTCTCTGAAACCTGTAGCCGCCATGACAATACATAAAAATCAGCGAAGTTCTGTACCAAATGCTGTTGTTTCATTTAAGTGTCGGATACAGTCTCATATTGTATATGTTGCACTAAGTCGTGTTACATCTTTACTGGGTCTTCATCTTCTGGATTTTAATGAAAACAAAGTAGATGGTGGGAAAAGAAATATCAAGGTTGAGACAGGATAGGCAGTTAATATTAAATCAACTTCCGGCAATTGCACCACCAAAACTAGCTGTTATGTGTCATAATGCAACGTCACTGCATAAACATATTGATGAATACAGGAAAGATTCTCGCTTGACTCATGCTGATATTTTGTTTATCCATGAAACTTAGGCATCTGGCTCGGATCCTGATGACTATTACAAGCTCGATGGCTTGAGTACAATTCAACTAAATACACACCAAAAGAAATCTCATAGACCTCACTGTGGAAGCATTGCATATGTCAGAGAAGGAGTAGTTGTTGAATCACATGAGTTTCTGTACAATAGTAGAGTTGAAGAAATTAAATTAAATGTGTCTGCCTCTGATCAATCTTTCAATATTGTGAGTTTGTACTGCCATCCTAGCACAAAAGTTGAAGAAATTTGTGAGCAACTTAAATGTGTCTCAAATCACTAATATTGTACAGGGAGATTTTAATATTGACCAATTGAATCCACCAAGAACAATGGAGGTACTAGGAAACACCATCTCTTCACTCTCAATGAAATATGTCATTGACAAAGAAACCACAGATTAGCATTCTTCATTAGATCATGTTTACATCACTAACAATAGGGACAACTGTCAGAGTGGTATAATGGAGTGTTGTTGGAGTGATCACAAATATGTTTGGATATATGTTAACTTCAAACTTATTACTTATCAAGGTTATAACAGTGGTACAAATTATGATTTTTTTTATTGCTACAGTATATGTTGTGTGTATTAATACTCAAGGACTTACCGATTAACTTGTGGGAAAGGACTTAATTCTTTTCTTTAAAATTAAAAATTTCAATTTCCCATCCTTTTTTTACCTTCAAAATAAATATATTTTAATATTGGGCATTATGTTCATATAGATATTGCTATAAGCAGTTTGTTGGAGAAAAGTTACGTAGTAAAAATGAAATACAAGGAAAAGAGTTTCCCCTCCTTCGAATATCTCTTTGGTATTTCTTGACTTTACTACACATATTTATCTATAGCGGGATATTCAAATATGGTTATTTTTGGAAATCCCGTCTGTAAAATTTGTAAAGCATTCTACACATGTTTTTCTAAAGCGGGGTATTCAATTATGGTTATTTTTGGAACTCCCCAGTGCATAAAAATTGTATAGCATGCTACACATGTTTTTTTTTCTAGTTTGTCACATGCTAATACATGATTTCTATAGAAAAATAATTATACAAATGAAACGGACAAGATGTCATATTCTAAAGGACATTTTGCAAGATCACTTTAGCGATTACTAATGGCGCATTTCTTTATCGGTCTCCAGGAGACATCAGACACATGCAGCAGCCCGTGTTTGACCATATGTAGTCTAAGATGCCAGGATAAACAAATTTACACAGGAAAGGAAAAACATAATACAAAGAAAAGAGAAAAACAAGTAAATCACACTAGTAACAGCAGTTTGATCTAAAAGGGCCATTTCAGTCTTATTTAATCTTGACTGTCGTAATTTTAGTATTTCTGAGAGTTAAAACAAAATCAAGATAACAAGACCGAAACAAGATATAATGCCTTGCAGTCGATCAAGACGGGTTTAGACCAATTCATAAAAGTTAAGAGTGGATTGATTTAATCTTGTTATCATTACTTCGTTGAAAAATATGGACCTGCAAAAAAACAAGACTAAATAAGAATAAACAAGACCAGAATGACAGTTTAAGATCAACATTGAGTTACTAGTGTCATAAATTAGAAACAGATCTTACAATTTAAAAGTAATTTCAATGTTTTGTCGAAATAGGTTGATATGATGTGTTTCCAGCTCTTTCTACCGCCATATAATAATTCCATTACTATCCAATACAACGTTTCCCCTAGCAACTAAATCAAGCGCTTTTGGAAATGCCTTGTGCTCTACTTTTTTAACACGTTCGGAT
The DNA here is from genome assembly GCA_028015205.1 of Mytilisepta virgata. NCBI lineage: Eukaryota > Metazoa > Mollusca > Bivalvia > Mytilida > Mytilidae > Mytilisepta > Mytilisepta virgata. Next base: position 59,167,734 of record CM051515.1, on the reverse strand, counting down.
AATGTTTCTTCCGTGTCGCAGGGATATACTGGTACTGCTTCCTGTATAATTATTGGACCAGCGTCTACTTCTTTCTGCAAGTATCAAATATAGTTTTATATAGAGTTTCAGATACTCAGGTCTAAGTTACCAGTTAATAAATTTTCATATTATGTAGCATTCAAACTACAGCTGGCAACGTTTGCCTTATCTGGATTTATCTATGCTGTTAAGACCCCATTCGTTGTATTCCTCACAATGTTTTGGTTTTACAATTTGGTTTTAAAAGTTTTGTTCGAGGATTTCGATACTAACACGAAATTGATACTTCAAGTTCACTATTACAAAAATGTAGAATTTGTGAAATTTAAGGAGCATCTCGTTCGTGAATAACTGTTCTTCGATGGTTTTGGTATAACCCCTTATGGGTCATATTTGTCTTTTTCGAATTATTTTTTCAAACTGTTTGTATTTTGTTTTTGGTTTTCAACTTTTTAGGCCAAGAACTCAACTGATGAGTCGTGAGTGGACGAATCTGCACACCTTGTACATAAAATAGGTATCAAGAATTTATTTGACCATTGAGGCACCTGATGAAGTTTAATCAAGAAATGCACTTCAAAATTTGGAAAATTTGCAAGATGAATATAGAGATGAAGGCCATTCTTTGAAGTAAATAGAACAAAATTAGAGATCTACAGATCGCAAGGCAATCTTCAATTTACGATGGAAACCCCATAAAACCCCATACAACACATCTGGGGTGATTAATCAAAGGCCCGTTCCTCCAGTTATGTTTTGGAAACTAAAGAAAAAATATATTCCATTGACTGACGTTGGACATGCAAAGAGAATATGAGATGAGGACTCGAAGTTTAGCCAAGGATACCAGTCTAAAATTGATACTATATATTAACTGTTACAAAAATATAAAATTCGAAAAACACTAAGGATTGGCAAATCCAATTTTGGGTCATTTTAGTATTTATCGAATTATCTTTTCAAACTGTTTGGATTATTGTTTTGGTTTTCAACTTTTCAGGCCTAAAGCACAACTAATGAGTCGGACATCGACGAAATTTGCACACATATGATGATTTCGATTATCTAACATAAAATAAATAAAACAAAAATTGAGAGCAAACATGTTTTATGTACCTGTATCAGTTCACAATAACGCTGTTGGTTGTACGTTTAAGAGTTGTTTTTATTTTGGATAATTTGATTTAGTTTCAATTTAAAATTCTTCACAAAGTGTTGTGCGGAGCTGCAAGGAGCTCAGTGGACATGTAGTTTAAAAATAGGATAAAGGTGCTAGTTTGTCTGCTTTTCCTAAGTATCCTCCTAATGTGTATCTTTGACATGTACATTATATACTTAGGAACATTTGAATCATAAATTTGATTTTTATATTGTATATCTATCAAACTTATAGGGGTTGTTCTGGAAGCATCATTACTCATATTAATGTGAAAGTAACCAATCATAAACCAGAATGTACAGTGTTGGAATGTTTAATCAACCATTATTGGGGTGAAAATAAATCATCGCTCGGGGTTTTTCCTAGGAACTACTAAAAATTTAATTTAATGTCCTTATCCAACCAAAAACAAATATTATATTCCAAAAACATGTAAACAAAAATGTTCAAATAACATTACGAAAAATGTTAGGACAAACATGAGAAATAACTGTTCCAAGCATGTTTTATGAAAATATTTTTAAAACATTTCATTACACATTTTTTAGAAACGTTTGAACATTAAACATAGTTTTAATGGAACATTTTAAAAATATTTTTATAACCATACAGAATCACGTGAAAAAGAAAACCCAGAAAAATGTTTTCAAACCATTATAAAACACAATTTCAGAATATTTTTGAAACATTCCTGTGCTACATGGGGAGATTAGAGATATGATGGAGGAATAGTATACTAGTGTTAGATTTACATACCGCTATGGCGTCATCAAAGTCATGATGACGGTAGTATCTTCATTCTTATTTTCCCGTTAATATAATTAAGCATGTTTTCATACTTGCAAACATTAATACTTACTACTACAAAATGAACAGTACAGCCTGAAATTCTGACTTTGGCATTGATCACTTGTGCATGAGCATTATGTCCCTTGAAGGAAGGAAGAAGTGACGGGTGAATATTTATTATTCTTCCATACCATTTTCTGACAAATCCACCTAGAAAAAATATCCGTATGGTCAGGTATGATCGAAAAAAGACTTTGTAAGACTAGCTTGGTTGTTTTTGTTTCGCATTTCCAACGTCATGACAACACCATAATGACTAAGAGCGAAAAAGTAAATAGTTCGATTGTCTCTTAAGCTTCAAACAATACTGTTTGACAGAATAAAGATAAAATAATGATAATATACATTCATTACAATCTACCTGTTAAAATTCTCATAAATCCAGCCAAACAAACAATGTCAACACCAGCAGATATCAACGTTCTATTTATTTCTTCGTCGAAATCTTCTCTGCTCTTAAAATCTTTGTGGGATATAACCTAAAATTTATACGATATTAGATATCACAGATACAGATAGCAGTGACTGTATTGTTTGTTTAAGGATAAACAGAAACAGCTTTAGTTTCTGTGCTGGTTTTATTCTTTTAGTTATTTATACGTTTTTTATTCTTTTAGTTGTGTCCTTGTGACCTTTGTTTGTTGTGTGCCAATCTACTGACTTTGTGTTTTCCTTGGACTTCGAATTTGTGGAATTTTCCCACAGTTTTGTACCTAAGGAGCACACCAAACTATATATAATATAATATTCATAAGAAGCTTCATTAGAACTTCCCACAGATGCTTCCTGTCACGTAAGGTTCCATTTAGCCAAACAGTTTCTGAGAAAAATGGTTTGAAATCAGCCATTCAGAAACAAAAATTGCCAATTACGGATATGTTTGTTGTTCCATCAAGACAAAATAATCAAAGTTTATAAAGGACATTCCATATATGCTTCCTGTAAATTGTGGTCACTGCAGGTTCAGAGTGGAAGATTTTTAAAAGTCAGCCAATCAGAAAAAAAGAATTGCCCGTGGCAGCCATGTTTGCTGCTCGATCAGGACAAAATGAGGAAATTTTATGTGAAAAGTGAACGGACAGAGACGGACGCCAAGTGATGACAAAAGTTCACATGGACTTTGGTCAGGTGAGCCAAAAATGCAATCCATTTGACAGAAAAACCCGGGAAGACAAAATCACAACATATAAACACTAAAAACATAAAAACTAGAACTTTTGAATACCCATCGGATCAGTATTCAATTAAACTCTTATTTTTCAACTATTACAAAATTAGCTTAAGGATGGTCACTTGTGAGATTTTTAAATTTTAGTCAGATTATGCGAACTCCTCAGAGTTAATCCATTTATAGTATGGGATATTTTTTTCACCAGCAACCACCCATTTTCTTTTCATTTATTTATTATACATATCTTAAAGATTTAAATGAGAAAATGTTATGAAATTCTATATATTAGTGTAAATTTTATACAACTTTAACGATTCATCACATTGTCCATTCAAACCAAAGGAAAAATCTAGAGGCACCCGTTTTCGCGCAAAATTTTAAACACCTTAGATCTCAGATAAAGGTTCAGCAACATAAAGTTTTCTTTTTCTTATTTTGTTATTGATTTCAACTTCTATCTAAATAGAAAATATCTGAAATCTAAGTGATATAGTTAACAAATTCTTATTAAAGTTCTAATCCTGTATCAGTGAAATGATACTAAAACTCTGCCAAATGCCTGCAGCTATTTTTTCCCCGAAGTAAACGAACCTTAACATTTCCTTATTGAATCTCTGCAAGAAAACATTTACCCCTTCTTTGGGCCTCTCAAGGTTTTACATACAGTTACGGAATAAACGAGTTAATGAAATACAGTCCAGGGATGCCGAAAGTTTAACAATAGCTGGAAAAAGGTATCAAATTGAAAGCCCGTTCGGTTTTGATACATATATTTCGTTGAAAGCCTCGCTGTCGAAATGCTTTCAACGGTTGAAAGCTTTTCACCAGCCTAAATTACCGTTGCCATCAATCGAAGCTAGCTTGCATTGAACAGTATCTGGTAATCGTTGAACACTTGAAAGCTTTTCGACAGCCTGTCATTTGCCAGCTTTGTCATGAAGGAAAAAAGCATAATCCCACATGTTAAAACCACTTGCAAACTGCCTTATCATAAATAAAATAAAATAAATAATTAAATTAAATATTTAATTAATACATTTGCAATATACAAAATAAATATTTGTTTTTGGAAAAAAAAACAATTACATAAAATAAAAGTATGAATACTTTGAATGTACTAAATAAAAAATATCCGAAATTATGTTCCAATTTATACCTATGCATTTTTTTTCGAAAGTTATCAATTCTAAATGAAATAAATATAGATATATATTAATCTAATAGAAGTGTATAATAATATATTTCATATATTACATGTACTTATTTCATATTTGCAATAAATAATTCGGAATATGCCTTTTAATTTTACCTTTATTTATTTAGATATAAACAAAAAATATTTGTTTTGGCAGACAAAATGAAATATAGTGAAAATGCCAATACTAGGAAAATTCAATTTTTTTTAAGTATTGAAAATAAAATAAATATAAATACGTATATAAATGTATATTTTTCTATTAGACGTGTTTAATAATAATACTGTATTCATATATAAATTATTTTTTATATATGTTATAGAAAGATTGGACTTATCAGTTCAACTAAATGTATATTAATGTATCTGAAACCTATCATAAAGGTTTTCAAGCCTTCAACGATAGCTACCTAGCTTTCAGCCCGTTGTAAGCTTTTGGATTTAAAACAAGCTGGCGGGCATTCAAAATTTGTTGAACGCTAGCTTGCTATCATTGCCAGCAATTAGAACACTAGCTACCTATTGTCGCCAGCTTTTTGCCAACCTCGCGTTAAACTTTAGTCAGGCCGGGACTGTAAAATATTATATACCTTAGACGTCACCTTATTGTTCAATATCTATTTTTAATACCGTTCATTCAGAGGGTATACAACAATCTCCGTAACTGCAGCTAGTTACGGACATCCCAATATGGAGGACGCCAATTCTGGTATGTTAGTTTTTTAAATTAGTTCGCTAGTTTGACGCGTTTCCTCTTATATCGGACACCACAAATACATTGCTCTCTGTTAAAGAAATAATTCCGAAGCGTACACGTGTCATAAATACTGCTCAATAAACTATGATCAGCTTTTTAATTTATTTTGATGATAATCGTAACTAATATTTTGATTATAGCGCAATGTCGGTAACTGTTCTCACTGATCTCCGTAACTGTCGTGATTTTTAAATTCATTTGATCGGGTTTTATATTTTGTTTCATTTTAGACGTGTCACATATTGTTGTAGAATCTACGGAAGTAAGTATTATTTGTCATTAATAATGATAATAAATTCGCATCCAAACTGTGTAATCGTACCATGTTTTCGGTCACAAATTTTGTCGCGGTCGTTTGGAAAAACTGCTGCATATTTGGCCGTGAAAATTACAGGTGAATAGATTTTAATTTGGAATAGTGCACCTCCGTATACTTTTTTTGATGCACGAAGGGGAAATGTGCTTAATTAGCCTGTTAATTTTTTCTATGAAATACACTACGTGGTATTTATCGATTTTAAATTGAGATCGAGCCTTATTATCATTTACTTAATTGTTTAATAAATAGTCTATGAATTAATAAATTTCTATGAAATTATTTTCTTATTTAATCAAATAACAATCAAAAATGTTTTATTAACTTAAAAATTTACCCAAATTGAACCAAGCGCTGATTTTGAGTTATTTTGATTGCGAATAAATTGGATCAACACATACTACTGCCGGTTTATAAATAGATATAGTTCATTAATTCGCCTCCAAACTTATATATAGCCGTGAACATGATTCAAGCAAGCAATGTCTTCTATAGAATTTGAAATAATAATTTTAAAGGAATTAATTGGAATTATTTGCATTAATAGGTGCATGTTCAGCAAATAAAAGGTTTTCGACAGTTTCACGGGAGAGGCGAACCTGTATTCAGTAGAATACTTCCATCTAGTTACAATTTGTCTTACATTGTTGTATTTCCCGATAGAAGGATGCTATATTTCTAGAAGTTTAAATAAACGTGAATTTTAGTTGAAAAGATATCTGTATATGCTGGTATAAAATACATGAAGGTACCAAAGATCTCTAGCTATTTCTGGTGTACAGATATCCATAGATGGAAACCCATAACTCCCTTAAGTTTCGAATTAGTTCTTAATAGTATGTGGAATTTAATTGGTTTTATCAAGCATATGTATATAAGCATGTTAATAATAAGAAAGATATATTTGATGCGATATTGAATTACATATTCAAACGTTTTAAAAATAGTTTTAAGCCTTGTACTTGTTGTATGTACTCTCTCACATTATGATAATGGTTGCAGTTTGGCGTTCACGTGCTTTTCCTTTCAGGAATCTGTCAGTATAATGGAAGGTTAGAAAAATTTCAAGGAAACGACCACTTGACTTAAGCTCACTAGCTTTAAGGTGGTTTGTAGGGAAAAATAAGAAATAACATTTTTTTGCTTATCTGTCTGTCAAAAATAAAATGAAATCAAAGTGCTGGAAAGCATTGTTTGAAAGATTGCAACTGTAGTTATGTGTAATTTCAAATGGAATTTTATCACAGATTTGTTATTTACTATGTGAAATCAATTACAGTGAATGTATTCCTTTTTCCTGAAATATTGAGGTTTTATCAAAATTGATGTACATTCCGGGATACATATAGACTTATCAGTAAGAGTTCAATGTGTATAAATGATGACAAATTTTACTAAAATATTTGTTCTTGTATCGTTGAATTAAAAAAAAATTAATTCAGTGCGCATGTCTCAGTTAACAGATAATCGTACGGTTTTTATGGGTAATAATGGGCCAATTAAAGTAATAATTGCCAAAATTAGTAAATGTACAATTTAGTTTCGACAATAAATAAATTTAAAGTAAACATCCCACCAACGGTTGATAACTCGCTACACCATTATAGTGTGTAATCGGGAGTTCGGGATGTGAAATGTCAGTGTACTTTTATTCCGGTATCTCAATATATATTAGTGTGTTCTATCCATAAATAGTGTGAACAGATAAAGTATTGATCAATCGTAGGTGTAAATATTTTGTTTACATAATCTGGTAACAAATGAACAGTTGTAAAGATTCATTTTGATAAAATTTATACAAGTTTCAATTTTGCATTTCATTAAATTTAATTAAATACTTCGACAGTGTATATATAATTCATAATTAAATTGAAGTTATTTAGGGATTTATATAAGTTTTATACTTGTTTCCCAGTCCCATTAATTAATTGTATGTTATTGTATTAATATATTTGTAATTGTATTGAGTTATATGTTTTGATTAATAAAATATGTTTCAACTAAATTGAAGTTTAACTGAAACTTACCTTGGTTAAAGTCGAAGGTTGAACATAATTCAAATTTACAAACAGGAAAATTTATACTAGTAGAAAATGCGCATGTAATAAACGCATTAAAGTATTATATAATTCACTACTGTTAAATATTCCTGTAATAAACGTACCGGTGTACAATATCATTGGAACAAATACTTGGATTAAAGGGGAAAAAGGTTGATAACAATTTTATATTGCATCAATTGATATGTTTCCTTAAAAAAGGAGGGGTGGGGTTACAGCAGAAGCCTCAGAATTAACAAGAGGGGTGTGGTACTTTAGATATCACCCCGCTTTATCAATTTAAAATAGTTTCAACTATAGGTTCCACATTTTTAGCTAACCTACCTTATAGGCCATGTGAGATCATGTCATCACTTTTCGTCCGTCGTCCATCGTCCGTATCACCTATAAGAACTGCACTGGTACTTTTTCAAAATTGTATAAAAGTATAGCCCCATTTTATTATAATAACTCCTCATCGAAATCTTGGGATATTTTGGACTGTTTACCCTGCAGTTGGGAAAAAAAATCTAATGCAGATCTTCCACTGGATACACTATACTAGTGTATTTCATCCTCTAGAAAAAATACACTGGCTGAAACAAATCATTGTTACAGCAACATCAATTTACTAATGTGAAGAGATTTCAAAGTCGTGCATTTCGACCACAACTCAAATATTATGTGTAAATAGGTAGCTAATCAGGCCTCTAAAAAAGAAAACTATTTAAACAAATATAATTATTATGGTAATTTCTACAAACTAATCAAAGTTTCATCAGTTGTATAAATGAAAATTGAAATTAACAAATTTCCAAAAGGAGTGTTAACTGCACATTTCTATAAAGTTCAAAGTTCAAAGTTTATTATTAATAAAGAAAGCCCAAATTTGGACATCAAACATTATAAAGTACAATATGAATCAATATGAATCAATCTATTAAGAATGGCCCCAATACTGGAATACCGAAATTCTGCTCACTTTTGAAAAAAAAACAGTGATTTCTGTAAATCCGTTAACCGAATGTTTATATAGAAATGCACTTTATAATATTAAAAGGTTACATTCAATTTTTGAAAATACAAAAATTATGCCAAAATAGCATTAGCCAATTTGAAACTTTAAATAATGAATACATTTTATAAATGTTCGTATAAATTTAAATAAAATTTGAGCAAAAAGTCGATACAGTAACTTTTAAATGCAAAATTAAATTTTTTTTAAATTCAGGAACGATAATCCCACCTACTAACCGTAAATGATACAGAAGTTAATCAATCAAAATTGCTCGGAAAGTTTAAATCATGGATAAATATGTGTCAAATTGTTAGTTTTAAGGTATTTGGGACAATATCCATATTATATATATAGGGCAAAGATTAAATATTCATTCTCTCTTTTCAAATCCTAACTCCAAAGAATCCAAGTTCCATTAGTTTAAACAATTATGTAAATCACACGCATGGAAGTTTATTATACAGTGCCTATGCACATGTCTGGAGATTCCCGGATTATATAAATAACTATATTTATTATACCTCAGTATATTTTTTCTATATAAAAATCAAGACATTAATTTTACTATTTTTTACCGGTGATTATTTTCCAAAACTAATCATCCGTAAATAGTGACCGGTGATAAGTACTAGAAACTATTGGCCGGTAAAGTGTTTCGGTTTAATAAAACAGTTATTTAACAGTCATTTCGGGATACAGTCGAACCACTGACTTTTTCCATCCACTACGCGTCGGAAAAATAGTCAGTATCTCGGGATAAATAAAAAGGCTAGATCCCCCAATACTGATAAATAACTGTATGCTATTTCACCGTCAAATTTTGAAATTGTGATATACATAATTCAGTGGAAATTTAAGCAGAGTGTTGGTAGACTGATTTTGTTTTATAATAAGCAATTCAAATGAGTAACTTAATTGCCTAATCCGTGTACAGCACTTTTCTCGGACTGGACTGTAAACATACAAAATGACTGAAAGTTCAAAACATGTATAATTTATTGTAAAAGGCTCAATCATAAAAGAATGATTATTCTTTAAAATTTATAACATACTATTAATCGATAATTTCTAAAATAAACATGATAAAACTAGTAATGTAAAACCTTCTACATATGTAAATGCATTCCGTGAAAAGGTAGCTGTATCTAGATTCATTTTGATAGATAAAAAAAAATAAGAATCCAAAGATACTAATATAAGATATAGTAAATTTATACTATGTTGTATACGACGCATTTCAAGGAGTTGCCTCTCATCAGCAGCATTAAAACCGAAACATTTGGAAGACCAAAAACCAAACTTATATTAAACAAGAAGTACTCAACCAAACATACCGAAATAGGGAGCCAAATTTCAGCTAAGGAGATCTACCATGTGCAATACAAGGAATGAACCCTTAGTATTTCTATTATTTTTGAATTTTGCTAAATACTGGTAATTTCTGTAACAAATCAATGAATAATCATGTCAGATAAGTCTGACGACTGGGTTGGCGAATCTTCCCCGAGGACCTAGGGTCCATCAGCAGAGGCATCATCCCAGGAGTTTCAAAATAACAATCCAAAGATACTAATATTAGATATAGTAAATTTATACTATGCTGTATACGACGCATTTCAAGGAGTTACCTCTCATCAGCAGCATTAAAACCGAAACATATGGAAGACCAAAAACAAAACTTATATTAAACAAGAAGTACTCAACCAAAAATACCGAAATAGGAAGCCAAATTTCAGCTAAGGAGATCTACCATGTGCAGTACAAGGAATGAAGCCTTAGTATTACTATTATTTTTGAATTTTGCTGAATACTGGTAATTTCTGTAACAAATCAATGAATAATCATGTCAGATAAGTCTGACGATTGGGTTGGCGAATCTTCCCCGAGGACCTAGGGTCCATCAGCAGAGGCATCATCCCAGGAGATTCAAAATAACAATCCAAAGATAATAATATTAGATATAGTAAATTTATACTATGCTGTATACGACGCATTTCAAGGAGTTACCTCTCATCAGCAGCATTAAAACCGAAACATTTGGAAGACCAAAAACCAAACTTATATTAAACAAGAAGTACTCAACCAAAAATACCGAAATAGAAAGCCAAATTTCTGCTAAAGAGATCATAATCCATCGGTTGCGCATCAAGTCTGCGAAATAATCTTCGGGTATTCATTTTAATTCCTTGGTAATTTAGGTAAATATGAAGTTGATGTTAGTTACGATTTTTCTCTCCTTCGAATATCCCTTTGGTATTTCTTGACTTTACTTAAACATATTAGCTCAAATATTATCAACAAGAAGGCAATCGTAATTAATAAAATGCTGTATCACCACTGGAACTACATTTTATGAAGTAGAACAGAAGTCTAATAGTAGCTAAAGGGCAAACTACCGGTTCTGAGGCCATAGCAACGATTTGCAATCTTTCCAAAAAAATCATGTCATGTTGATTAATTACAACGTGAGGAGGATGTTTTTAACTAATAAGATCTATATGTTTTTGCTATTTATTGTCCAGATTTCTGACTGTTGGGTTGCTTTGATTATTATGTAATTGTTGACTTCTTCTTTTATCTATTTTGTTGTTTATTTTACTTCCGAAAATTTAATGTTATGTATTTTTCATTATTCATAACATTTGAGTACACTGATTTTCAATAAATGTTTTGAAATATGATAGTTAGTGGTTTATATTATTACTTGACAGTGTTCTTCGATAAACAAGCATACTTATAGCATTATTATTCTTATTTTCAGTCAACAGTGATTTCGCAGTTACCGACATCCTACAATTGTCATCAGTTATTGACATTATTTGTTTAAGTTACGGACATCTGTATCATGTGTATTAGTTAAGTTACGGACATCGTTCTTATGCGAAAAATTCAAACGATGATAACAGTTTAGTGAGCAATATTTATGACAGGCGTACGCTTCATAATTATTTCTTTAACAAAGTATAACGTGCTTGGCGTGTTTAATAAATAGTCCGTATCTGTTTTCACAGAATATGAGAAACCCCAATATCAAATCCTGATATAAGGATATAAAGTTCTAAACTAATAAATACTACTGAAACCCTAACTTTAACCTTAGTTTAACTTTAATCAAACCACACGTTCGAGTATCTTATCTTGCTCACAGTTCCAGCTTATTTTTGCAACTACCGAATTATAAACTTAACCCAAACTACAAATCGAACTCCAGGCCTTTAACTTTGGAATATGTTATATTTATAGCATAATATTCCGAGTTAGACGGATAACTTTCGAAAACGAAGCGTGAGAAGTTTAATTGGCTCACGAGGAAGGCGTTGCTATAAATGATTTGTGACATGAATGACCCGCCCATTATTTCTTTATTAACCAATGAGAACGAACAGCTATAAATTGAAAAGACGACAGTCCGTGCTGGAAAAAAATCATCGTTTGGCGGGAAAATATAATAAACCGCAGTGTCTAAATATTTTAGGTAGCATGGCAGACGTATTCCCTCTTCCAGTTTGGCTAGAAATCGAATGCGATGATTTAGTTTTCTCTCAGGTGTGTATTTTTTTTTTTTTTTATAAAATTAGGTTGATTTGCGCTTATCGTCTATTTTTGGCTTTTAATAGGAAGTCGGTAAATATTTACTGTGATGTTTGATTTTAATATACATTTCAATTATGTCGATCATCTGATTTATATGCCCTTGATGGACCCTGTATTTTTGGAATTAATACTATTTTATTTTATTAAAACGAATTTTCAAAATATTTTTTACTGTTTTATAGGTTCTTCAAGATGTCGAAGAAGATATATCATTAGCAGACGCGTCGGCAATAATACAGGAGAATATTAGACTGTCGCAAATTCAAACGCATAAAAATATTGAACCAGTTTATGACATGAGTGTTTCGCAGGCTGTGGATTATTACGATTTAGGCACGTTTGACAGAGGAGATTTCCAATTATTAACCGACTTCAAAGATGAAAATATGTCGAACCGGAGCGTTTTACCGACTTCAAAGATGAGAATGTCGAACCTAAGCGTTTCACAGGATCCGTTTCAGATGAGGATATAGAAAAGCTGATATCGTCTCAAACAAACGATAACACCAAAAAGAATACCAAGTGGTCTATTGGTATTTTTAATGAATGGAGAATCGCAAGATGAATATTCCCCAAAATCACTCTATAGCATAATATGTGGATGATTGCGCTATTGTTTGGATATGAACGTGAGCAACATTTCATTTTGATATATTATGTTGGTTTGTTTGCAAATATGTTCTGTTTGAAAAGTGACAGAAATTGTACTTATTTTTTTTAGGTTACCTCTTGAAATTTAGGAATGGACATTATAAGCTCTTGCCTGGCGGAGAAAACCTGCACAGATTTCCTTTAAATTTGTATTTTTTATTTGAAACTTAATAAAATTAACATTTATATGTGTGCTTTTTTGTAGATGTAATCTTTTCTTAAGGAGACGGAGCTTACCCATGCAATATTGGTTTTAGTGTTGTTGGTGATTTCATGGCTGTTTTCTCATTGAGTTATAAAGGCCAATATGACTTTTCATGCAATATTATTTGGTTGCTTCAATTTACGTCTCTATTTTATTCCATAAAAAGATCAAAGGATAAAAGAAGATTCATGTTAAAAAATATGTCTAAGACCCCTATTTATCTTAAAAAATTGAGGTTACTGAACAATTGCAAACCATCTGTTCGAGGGACTGCGATCATTCCCTAAGGAAATTACAGTTTCGAAACAACCCGGTAGCTTGAAACTCATATTCAACCTCAAACCTTGCTTGCTTCAAACCACAAGCTTGAAAACCTTGACCTCGCAGTATAAGTTCCACTTATTTCTTTCTAATAACGTCTCGGTCTTTTAATTTTTTATTTAATATTTTCAAATTCTAAATATAAGCTCCTTCTCCTTCGGTGATCAGGATAAAATTGACAACCCGCACCAGGAATCTATCGTATTTATATACCAAGGACGCGTACGTTGAAGAAAGCACCCTTACCTGTGCATAGCAATAACGTACACAATTACATAGAAACCGATATTATAGTGTTGATTGTAGGTATAGCGACTTCAAAATACGGTTGTAAAATTGCTTGTATAAAATTTAACCATTTGCAATAATTTTATGGCCGCATTTTAGAATATATAAACATGCTATTATCGATTTTGTTACAAAAGATCAATGCATCTGTTGTGTCTAATTGAAGAGGAGACGCGTTTAACTAGCGAAATCATTAAAAATGAAAACCAGAATTGGCTTCCTCTATATGGGGATGTCCGTAACTGCAGTTTAATACCCTGTGTTCATTGCCATTTTTGTGTCATTCAGTAGATATATAAAGTAAATGAAAATTAAACAGCTGTACGTTTTTGAAAACTGTTTAAACTCTTAAAAATAGTCCATAAGTTTCTCTTGTTCAATTAAACATCTTTTTTCAAACAAAACAAGATATGAACCTGCGCAATCTCTTTTATTTGAAGAAAGGTTTTTTTTTAATCCATTTTTCTGCCCCTAAAATATACTATGGTTTTAGTAAAACATATTTAAAGTATAATGAGATTCAATCCTGTAATTTTTTAGGACCTCCCATGTACATAAATTAATGCATCTTCCAATTAGGAGGATGAATATATACTCTTTTAGGGTGATGTTCTCAAAGGTTTAAAATTATAGACAATCTACTGTTATGGCACGGACCTGCCCTATATACACCAATGAATGCATCTTCAAATAAGGGATCTCAAAGGTTTCGGAATTATAGAAAACATTTTTTTTAGTGGGCGGGGTATTTCCCCTAAGGGACCCCTAAATATATAATTCAATGGATGTATTATATCCATCAATAAATGTGTCTTCTAACCAGGAGTAAGGAAAATATATAGCTTTATAAGAGAACTTTACAAGTTGATTAATAACTAAAAAGTTCCTGAGATCGGAATATGTATTTAGCTTATTTTATTTCTCTTATTTATTTACTATATAAAATAATTTATTAAAAATGACAAAACACTAAAAATAAAATAAAATAACATTATGTTTTGTAACGGATTTAGTCAAGCTGCACTATATTTACACTTTGGATAGAATGTGTGTCCCTTCAGAATCCGAGTTGATCATTTACTGGCGCATCATGTCTGATTATTCCAAATTTTATTTGTCAAGTCTTACTGTGCAAGTGACGTCTAAACTTTCGTTTTTACATCTTCTATTAATAGATTTTGAACTAAGGGTTTCTTAAGAATTCTAATGGTCGATATCTGATGTATTAATGCCTTAAATATATTTTTTCATTAAATGTACAAGGTTCAAGTATTTAGTTTACAAATTGTAATAGTTTTCCTGACTTTGTTCATGTTTTTCTTCTATGGTTAAGAAGGGAAAATAAATGCAGTATAAAACTGACGTACATAATTCTTTGCGTTGAATATAATTATCCGTGATAAATTCTTGCTAAAACATGATTGTCATGGTTGTGGAAACTTTTTGTTTTTTTTGGCAAACAGGAAATGCCATTAGAATCTAATTAGAATCTAATAGTGAGTCTCTACAGATACTAAAGAAATCACTATAATTGTTGGACCATTTTGATTTTAATAAGGTTTGAAAATTATGAAAAATATTTGTAAGGCATATGTAGTCACAGTAGACCACTGATTGTAAGTTTCCTGTCAAACACTATTTCTTTTTTACAATTGCGATGAATTGTCCTTCATTAATAAAAGCTCTGTAGCTAAATATAAGTTTTGTGACAAATAAAATCATAAACAATTTCTTTAAAGCTGATGAAAAAGAAGATATATTTCAAATTCATACTTTGGATGAGAAAACAAACTGTATGTTTAATCAAACCTTGGATTTAATTCCAGCTGTCTCGGCTCTTCTCAGTCCTTGTACATTGGGTTTGTTAGAAATAACCAACACGATTTCTGCTAAACTGTTTTGTTCTTTTGTGAAGTCTATTAGTGCTTGTAAGTTTGTACCTGTAAAATGGAAAAAAGTACATAAAACTCACTTTACGGACAAAACAAAAAGTAATTATATCTAATTTTAATTTAAAAAATCACCTCAATTTAACTTCAAGTTAACATAATCTATGGTTCAAATCTCTGCTCGGGGACAAAACAAAAACAGAGATTAGAACAGCTAGGACCGTCCTGCGACTGGTCAACCAGAGATTTGAAAGCAAAGATTAGGACCAGTCATAATCTCTGCTTTATGGATTTTTCAAATCTCTGGTCCGATTTATTCAACTGCACATGCGCCGTTCTCGTGACAAAACCAGAGATTTGAATAATAATTGTCTCTGCTAAATGTGCCGTTCTAGGACAGTCTTAGGACGAAAACGATTACGTGGGGATAAATAAAATGTTATTTTATTGATCGTGTTATATTGAGTAAATATATTCCGTGCTAAAATTATAAAATATTTATATTCAAATGAGATAAATAATATGAATTCTTGATGATAAGATTTAAAGAAAATATAAATTATATGTTTTGAAATATCAAATAAAATAAAAAGTATATATATATCTTTCTTTCAAGTCAATTTGAAACTTATATTTTGACTTTCAAAAACATTTCACAATCAAACAAGAGGCTGTTGAATGACAGCAAACCGGATTTTCCTGCATGGAAATGATGTTTGCAAATCTGGATTCCCAAACAGGATGAAGTAAAGAAATATAAATGAATTTTTGAAGGGTTTTGTAGGGTTCAGAAATGGAAAGGCAAAAATCAATCTTGACCTTCTATTTATAGTAAGTGACAAATATTGGAACTTTTGAGAGTATATAAGTAAAAATCGTCAATATCGGAACGGTGTAAGTGGAAATCGTCAATATCGAACTTGACCTCCATTTTGTCATCAGTAACAACATATTAAAATTTGAAAAGCGTTGGTTGAACAGTTCATAAGTTATCACACGGACACCACTGGGAAAGCCATTTTTCAATCTTTCAAGAACCATAACTCCTGAACGGTGAAAGTGAAAATCGTCAATATCGAACTTGACCTCCATTTTGTCATCAGTAACAACATATTAAAATTTGAAAAGCTTTGGTTGAACAGTTCATAAGTTATTGCACGGAAACTGTTTGGCAGCCGCCCGCCGTACATCACGAAATTAATAACCGATATTTTCCTATGAAAATCCGGTTAAATATCTTTTAAATTCGTATGTTGCACTCCTGGTATGGCTAGATTTAACTAATAGTGTCATCATGTTTTTTTTCACTGTGAAATTGAATTTCTGTTATCTAACAAGTATTACTTGTGTTTTGTCTTTAAAATCAGTAGCATTCTTGCAAAAATCACATTTCTCTTATATCGCAGAAGCTTATATAGCTAATTTTAACTAAGTATCATACTGTGTATATGTTTGAAAAGCTAAATGTTTTGTTTTTTGACTGAAGGATGAAATTATTCTTATCAAACAAGTATTACGGTAAGTTGCATAGAAGCTTTTTAATACACGGTATGAAAGTTTTTGAACTAAATTCATGTAAACAATTCCTAAAAGTAGAAAATATGTACCCATCAAGTTTGAAACTTCTGTTTTCACTTTAAAATACTCATCTGTTTAAAAAATCACTTTTCTCATATATCGCACACTCTGATAGAGCTGATTTTGATTAAATATCAACCTAACATTGGTTGAAAAACTAATTTTTCTGTTTTTTCACAGTCAAATTGATTATTTTTCATCAAAAAAGTTCTACGGTAAGTCGCAGAGACGTTTCTTTGGATATAGTAACAAATGTATCAACTAAATTTCTATAAAAATTACTGAAAGTAAAAATAAGCATATGACAAATTAGAAATTTGTATTTTTTCTTTAAAAAAAGTAGCATTTTAACAAATATCACATTTTTCTCATATCACACAAGCTTATATAGCGAATTTGAACTAAGTATCATCCTATGTATATGTTTGAAAAGCTAAATGTTTTGTTTGTGCACTGTAAAATGGAATTATTTTTATTAAACACGTATTACGGTAAGTTGGAGAGAAGCTTTCTAATATACCGTATGGAAGTTTTTGAGCTAAATTCATTAAAAAAATTCCTGAAAGTATAAAATATGTACCCATCAAGTTTGAAACCTTTTAAAGTTAGGTTGATATTTAATCTAAATCAGCTCTATCAGAGTGTGCGATATATGAGAAAAGTGATTTTTTAAACAGATGAGTATTTTAAAGTGAAAACAGAAGTTTCAAACTTGATGGGTACATATTTTCTACTTTTAGGAATTGTTTACATGAATTTAGTTCAAAAACTTTCATACCGTGTATTAAAAAGCTTCTATGCAACTTACCGTAATACTTGTTTGATAAGAATAAATTCATTCTTCAGTCAAACTTGTATTTTCACTTTAAAAACACTTCTATTACAACAAAAATAACTTTTGTCTTATATCGCACACCGTGATAGGTCTTAATTTTACTTAGTATGAAGATATTAGTTTTAATTGAAAAGCTAAATTTTGTGTTTTTAACTGTG
This sequence comes from Mytilisepta virgata, assembly GCA_028015205.1. Classification (NCBI taxonomy): domain Eukaryota; kingdom Metazoa; phylum Mollusca; class Bivalvia; order Mytilida; family Mytilidae; genus Mytilisepta; species Mytilisepta virgata. Next base: position 59,149,690 of record CM051515.1, on the reverse strand, counting down.
AAATTGAAATGTTTTCATCCAAAATGTATAGCGGTAAGTCACAGAGAAATCTTTTAAGATACCGTAAGAAATGTATGAACGAAATTCATGTCAAAACGTCATATAACATAAGATAAGCATATGGCAGGTTTGAAAATTCTTGTATTTTTAATTTATAAAAAAAATATCAATATAAAAAATCACATTAATCTTATATCACACAATCTGATAGGAACAAAATATCTAAAAAAGATCGAACCTAGTAATTACAATATAATAAAAAGAAATAAAAATGAAATGGACCAGATGAAACTAGGAAGAACTGTTTTAGTGAACTAAAACATGTCTCCTCTTCTGTTTGTTCTTGTTTTATCCTATAAAATAAATCAATGCAGCAAAAACCTGACAAAGTAGCTGTAGAAAGAATATCTAGATCTTGTCAAGTGATTGAGTAAATAAAAGCTTTTAATCTTTTAACACTATAAAATCAGAAATAGATATTGTGATTCTTGACGACGTCTAAAATGTGAGTTTAAATACTTATTGTGATTTCAGTCAATTGTAATAATAGGGGTGGGCATTTCAACTATTTCCAAGATAATTTTAGGTTGCTGATGTGAAAGGGGTTGGGATGACCCCCAGAGCCAACACACATAGTGCATTCAACTTGTCTTTTTATTGTGAATAAGGAAATATATACTTTAAGGGAGGGGGTCTCACCATTTTTAAGATGAATTAAGGTTTCTGTTGTTAAGAGGGTTGGGCTGACCCCCGGGATTAGTTGTATACTGCATTCAACTGGTCTTGTAATCATGAATAATAATAAAATATATGGTTTAGGGGAGGGGATCTCAATCATTTTTAACAAATTAAGATTTCAGTTGTTCAGGGGTGGGGATGAATCCCGGAGCTTAGATGTATACTGCAGTCCACTCGTCTTGTAATCACGAATAATAAAATATATGGTTTTGGGGTGGGGGTCTCAACCATTTTTCAGATAAATTAAGGTTTATGATGTTAAAGGGGTTGGGATTAGCCCCGGGTCTTAAATTAATACTGCATTCAACTCATCTCGTAATCACGAATAATAAAATATATGGTTTTGGGGTGGGGATTTCAACCGTTTTTGAGATAAATTAATGTTTCAGTTGTTTAGGGGGTGGGGATTACCCCCGGGGCTTAGATATATACTGCATTCAACTCGTCTTGTTATCACAAATAATGAAATATATGGTTTTGGGGTGGGGATCTCAAACATCGTTGAGATAAATTAAGGTTTCAGTTGTTCAGGGGGTGGGGGTAACCCCCGGGGCTTAGATGTATACTACATTCAACTTGTCTTGTAATCACGAATAATAAAATATATGGTTTTGGGGTGAGGATCTCAATCATTTTAAGATAAATAAAGATTTCAGTTGTTCAGGGGGTGGCGATGCCCCCGGGGCTTAGATGTATACTGCATCCAATTCGTCTCGTAATCACGAGTAATAATATATATGGTTTTGGGTGGGGATTTTAACCATTTCCAGGATTATTTAGGATTGTTGATGTTAAGGGGTTTAGATAGAAACTGATGTCTATGGGTGGGGATTGACCCCTGGGGACCCAAGTTTAGTACTCTGCACACTGCCACGACCAAATGCATATAATTTCCAAACATCATGAGGCTAGCTCAAAAGATAAAACAATTATGACCAGGACAAGATTAACAATTGTTTATGAAAATTAATGTCTAGGGGGCGGTGACTGACCCCAAGGGACAGAAATGTGGGACTCTGCACACCGTCTCGACCTAATGCATATACCCTCCAAATATCATGAGGCTAGCTCAAAAGACAAAAAAGTTCTGGTCCGGACAAAATTTGATAAGAAGAACAAGAAGAATAACTAGAATTGCAATTGCGAGCAATAGCAGATGTCGCCCCTGGCAGCCATCTTGGAAATGGCGGCCATTAAAAAAAAAGTATTGATTGCACACCGTCACATAGTGATCTTACTTTCTGCCAAGTTTCATTTAATTCTATCCATGTTAAGTTTTTCGCCATTTTAACATCATTTTTCAAAATGGCCGCCAAACGTCTCCAACCGATCGCGATTTTTTTCCATCAGTTTGTTCTGCTAATTGTACTTTACAAACCTACGAAGTTTAATGAAATTCTATCATACAGGTTTTGAGATATAAATATTTTAAATTTTCGGAGTGTACCGATCTTTGAATGGCGGCCATCTTCAAAATGGCGGCCATTTCGGAAAAAAAAGTATTGATTGCACACCTTCACATAGTGATCTTACTTTCTGCCAAGTTTCATTCAATTCTATCCATGTTAAGTTTTTCGCAATTTTAACATCATTTTTCAAAATGACCGCCAAACGTCTCCAACCGATCGCGATTTTTTTTCATCAGTTTGTTCTTCTAATTGTACTTTACAAACCTACGAAGTTTAATGAAATTCTATGGTACAGTTTTTGAGATATAAACGTTTTAAATTTTCGGAGAGTACCAATCTTTGAATGGTGGCCATCTTGAAAATAGCGGCCATTTCGAAACAAAAAGTATCGATTGCACACCTTCACATAGTGATCTTACTTTCTGCCAAGTTTCATTCAATTCTATCCAGGCATCTCCGAGAACTAAGCCGGACAAAAATCATTGGAAGAAAGAAAGAATAATAACAGAGAAACGGAACAATAACAATATGTCGCCGACTTTCGTCGGGGCGACATAATAATAATCACTAAAACAATATGTCTCCCTTCATAGAAGGGGAGAAATAATAATAATAATAATATATATATATATATATACATAAAAAAAAACAAAATAAATAAACATATTCTTCTAATTGCAATTTCGTATTCCCTAAGTAGGACAACAAGGTATGATAAATAAAAGATCATAAAAATATTGAAAAAATAAAGATAAATATTACAGTTAAAAAAGTTACTTACAAATTATATATATACTAAAATACGAATAATTTTTTGAAAGTCTGCGTACTTTAATTAACATGAAACATTTTAACAAAATCAGCTGAACGTCTTGAAAGCAAATTAATTATTTTGATTTAAAGAATTTAAACTACGCCGTCCTGATGACCAGTTCATGTACATTTGGCATACTACGCATGCGCCGTCCTAACGCAGAGACAGATTTGGTCATAAGGACGAAAACGGTCATCAGAACAAACTTAGTGCGCATGCCCCGTCCTAAATTAACTTTATGCAGAGATTATGACCAAACGGCCAGTCACAATCTCTGGCCTAAGTTAACTTGGAACGGTCATGATCTCCGTTTCAAATGTCTGCTTGAGGGTGGTGTTTTAAATGATCCGTACTGTACTTTAGTTACTCTCTTGAACATTTACAGAGACAATATTACCTCAAACCTCTCACATTATGACCAATATTCAGATTGTGAATGGTTGTCATATTTCTATATAAACATAACTATTCCTGTTGTTAGTATAGGTTGTTTTTTTGCCTTCTAATAGTTTCGATATTAATACATAGGTATCATATAATCTTTATTACCACCACTGAGTTGATGCTGCTATTGTTTGACTCCGGGTGTCTGAAGAAAATATATATTATAGTCACAAAATGTTGCAAACTGATGATAACATTGTTTCGAAAGACTAACCTGAACCAGATATTAACACTCCTACTCTCTTCTTTTGTACCACAACTGACGTCTCATGCCAACTCCCAGCTAAAGCTTCCTTGAGGTTGTTTATGTCCACTGCGCTATCTATCAATGTACATATTGTGATCATTTGAAACATATCTGATCATATGAAAATAGTTCTTCTAGATCTGGAGCCGACATACATAGTTAATCTTGATTGAAACCTTTGGATTGTTTTCTCTCAATGTCAAATACGATCATAACAGTAATATAAGGCATAAACTTTCGACGTCACGATTGACTTAGGAATATTATCTAAAATTCAAAATATTAAACAAACTATCTATTAAAACATAAACCAAGGCAGTCACTAAAATATTAAAATTACTTTATATTGGAGCACGTACACCATACAATGAAACGTTAAAATAAATTAACAAATGTTAACAAAATTTTAAATTGCTGTGTTGATTAAACCCGAGTAGACACTACTATGCGCCATCGCTGAATTTCATATCAGTTATCGTAGTTTTTGATACCACGAAGGAAAATTCTGACCTAACAAATAAAACATTAATTGTTCTATGTTGTTCTGCGTCATAAGGTAAAGTGGAGCTTAATCTTCCACTGTCAACATATTCACTGTTATATAAACATCGACAAAAGAATACTGACGCGACAAATCAGTAGGAACAGTCCATAAAGAAAACGGACAAAGTCACGAGAGTGGAACACATCAAACAAACGCCACAAGGATACATGTATAACGACAATATCTGACAGTGTGTCAAATAAACTCATCAGACTTATCAATTTTAGCAGGGCAATACCGAATAGGTCAAAACATAGGTTGCAACATATTTTAGATAACAAGTAAACACATGGTAACAGGAAAGGTCAGCAATGACATACCAATAAATGAAAGAATTAGCCTCAAGAATAAATGCACCATGACTGTAAAACTGAAAGAGCGTATAGAAGTTGTAATAACGTCTTAATTTTTACATTTTTTCCATTTGAAAAATTTGTAAAATAGGTGACTGGTTACACCATGATCTGTATCGTAATCAACCAAGTATTGAAGATATATATTTAATTATTAAAATATTTGGCGAATAAATCATACGTTTACAGAAAGTTGTGATTTTTTAAAATTTTTAGGTAAAATTAAAAAAAAAAAAAGTTTACAGCTAATATGTTTTAAATTCATCTAATTCGTTAAAGGCACTGCCTTGTTTATCATTTCATGAGATACCTCTTACCCCCAAGAAAGCATTTAGCTGAAAAACAAGAACAGCAATACATTTATCATGCAAGTAAGAGGCAGAAATAGCCTTAACTTCGAACCACATGAATAGACACCCTTTGTTTGTTTGCTATAGGTCCATGTTGCTCGACACATTTATTTTTTCCAGGTTTTTTTTTGCTTTCTGTTGTTAGTTTGTTCATTCGCTTCTTGGTTAATAATTTTTATTCGTCCACTGGAAGTTCCTCGCGTTGGTTACCAGAATAATTGAATAGTAAATTAAATAATAACTATACTGGGGCAGTCGAAACGACAGCTATCCCCGCACTCCCCACACGATGTATCCCTGTGCAGCTTTTTCACAATTATATCTTTGAAATCATGTTCAATTTTTTGAAAACCAAAATTCTAAAACATTAATGCTCATCTGCATATAGTGCATGACTATATTGTATAGAAATAAAATGTAAAATTAAAGAAAGAAAAAGAAAATGAATGAAGAGTTTCAGTCATAAGCTTATAATTTCCAATTTCTGAAATTCGACCCCTAAATGCCCCAATTTTTGATAATAAAAATTCTAAAGTCTTATTGTGCATCTATTACATGCATACAGTGTGTGACAATACTGTACATAAATTATATATATAAAATGAAAAATGAAAGAAGAGTTTAGGTCACAAGCTTAAATTGCTAATTTTTAAATTTCAACCCCTGTGGGGTTCTGAAAGTCAAAATTTGAAAACCTTTTTGCGTAGCTACATACAGATTGTGACGATACTGTATAGACATTAAATGCATTAAATGAAAATTGAAACAGGAGTTATGGTCATAATCTTTAATTCTCAATTTTTGAAATTTGACTCTTGTGGTCCCCAATTTTTGAAAATCAAAATACTAAAACCTTATTGGGCATTAACATACAGTATGTGACAATACTGTATAGAAATTAAATCAATAAAGTAAAAAATGAAAGAGGAGTATAGGTCACTTTCTAAAATTCCTAATTTTTGAAATTCAACCCTTGAGGGCCAAAATTTTTGAAAATTAATATTCTAAAACCTTATTGCGTATCTACCTACACTATGCGCAAACTATACATAAATCAAATGAATGAAATTAAAAATTAAAGAAGAGTTTAGGTCACTAGCTTAAATTCACATTTTTATTTAATTTGACCACTTTGGGCCCCAATTTTTGAAAATAAAATTTTTAAAACTTTATTGCGCATCAACAATCGGGATGTGACAATAATATATATAAGTCAAATGCATGAAATAAAAAAAATTAAAGAGTTAAGGTCACAAGCTTAAATTCCGACTTTTCGAAAGTCGACCCCTGTGGGACAGACGGAGAGACTGACAGACGGACAGAGGGACTAACAGACGGACGGTCAGACGGACGGACACGCGGAACAGACGGACGGGGGGGGGGCGATAACAATATCCCCAATCGCCTTCGAAGTACGGTGATAACAATACATTGATAAAAACTTTCAAAACTAGATTGAGGCCTTCGGAAACGACAGCTATCCCTGCACTCCCCACAAGATGTATCCTTGTGCACCTTTTCACAATCATATCTTTGAAATCAGATCCATTTTTTGGAAAATCTAAATTCAAAAACCTTACTGCTCATCTGCATACAGTGTATGACAATACTGTAAAGAAATAAAATGTATACAATGAAAAATGAAAGAAGAGTTTCTTTCACCAACTTAAATTCCCAAATTTTCAAAATTCAACCCCTCTGGGCACCAAGTTGTGAAAATCTTATTGCGCATCTGCATACAGCATTTGGCAAACTTGCATGTGGTCAAAAATGAAAGGGGAGTTAAGGTCATAAGCTTAAATTCCTCATTTTCAAAATTCAACCCCTGTGGGCCTCAAATTGTTGAAAATCAAAACTCTAAAACCTTATTGCGTATCTACATACAGTATGTGACACTACTGTATATAAATGAAAAACATGAAATCAAAAATAAAAGAAGAGTTTAGGTCACAATCTTAAATTCACAAGTTTTTAAATTCAACCCCCGTGGGCCCTAATGTTTGAAAATCAAATTTCTAAAACCTTATTGCGCATCTACCTACAGGAAATAACAATATAGTATACACATTAAATGCATAAAGTCAAAAATGAAAGAGGAGTTTGGGTCACAGGCTTAAATATTAGACCCATGTGGGTCCCAATTTTTGAAAAGCAAAATTCTAAAACAGTATTGCGCATCTACATACAGTATGTGACAATACTGTATAGAAATTAAATGCATGAGGTTAAAAATGAACGAGGAGTTAGGTCACAAGAAAGTGTGACAGACGATAACAATATCCCCGAACGTCTTCAAAGTGCGGGGATAATAATAACAGCTAATAGTATTGATTGTCTGGGGCTTCTTTTGGGCATGTTTATTTAGTAAAACGTCACTTGAATGCAGATCTGTAATAACTAGTTATGATGTGAAAATCCACGGAATGAAATATTCTAAAATCACTTTTTAAGAGAATTTCATTTGCAATAAACTCATTAACTCTACTTTTCATTTTTTTTTCAGCTTTTGCGATACTAACCAAACAATGCTAAATTACACAAGGTCATGAAGCGAAAATTATTTCGACAGGAAAAACTTTAATGTTTACGGAAGTGTTCATCTTTAACAAGCACTTACATAAGTGTGAGTAGGAACTTTGTACACGTATTAACAAATTTAGTTTTTCATATGCCACTAATTTAGTAGTCAGAAATTCCACTGAGGTCACGTTTCTAGATATGGCTTTGGTTATAGGACACCAGAAAGCACGATAGGTTTATTAACTCATGCGGAAAATTCAAATTCTAATATATGGGTATTTGATTTGTTGAAACTAAATGCACAAACGTATTTGTATACTCACTTACTTTTTATTTAACATGCTAACACTGTGGAAAAAGCTGTCAAAAACAAAGTTAGAAGGTGTGCTTACTGTGATATTTTTCCTATTAAAACCAAATGCAAACGATCTTCATCTGTCTAATGAAAAACGAGGACTCATTTTGAATCAACAGTCAATGCAAGAATAAGATTTAAGGTCTAAAGTGACATATATCAATGAACTGATTCAAATGATAATATTGAGACTCTTTCAAACTATGAATTAACCAATATGTGTCTTTATCCTCTAGGGTAATGTTTTGGTAATGATATAGTTAATCTTACCATCTCTTGTTACAACTTTGCCAATAACACTAGCCTGTATCCCACTATTACAAAGTGTGTGGACAACATCATCTGAATCAGCAGACTTTACTACCAAGACTCCACCTAATCCACAGTTGAAAGTATTGCTTACTTCTCTGGTATTAATATTTCCCTATTGTTACATAAAACACATCATTCCAAGATTTATAGAAACTCAACTATAACAATATACACAAAATAAGTAAAATTAACTTATACAATGACTTTTAACAACTGCTTTGTATAGATGACGAAATCGTATTGTCCAGTATTTGTTTTCGACTATGACAATAGTGGTCAACTTACCACCAACATTTATGACAAGAGAGATGATTTTAACATTATGAATTTTCCACACCTCAATAGTAATATACCTTCTTACCCGGCACATGGAGTCTATATCTCTAAATTCAATATTCGCTATGCTAGATCTTAGAGCGACTACTCAGAATTCCAAATAAGACTTAATCGTCTGTGTAGTAGACCGATGAATCAAGGCTACGAAAAACCACGGCTTCCTCGTTCTATCAAAAGTATCTTGAAAGAAAAATATAGTCTAGATGAAATTACTTGAGGTATGTTGACCGCTATTATGAGTTATGAGTCGGTTGTTGTGGCAGCTACTCATTTCCGTTAATAAAACAGAATTAGAGCAACTACCTGTAACATATAAATGGGAGGTTTGGCATGCTTAACATTACTTAGCCCAGTATTTTTCTTTGAAAATGACTATACGAAGTAAAGAGTATGACTGTTTCTTTCCACTTGTTCTGTGTATTTGCCTTACTCCCGGCTTTGCCCGTTTGTTGGACCTTTATTGTTATATGTTTTGATGTGAAACTTTAATTTTATTTCTCTTCGTTTTTGAATGGCAATCCCAAACGAACAACACGGCATATGGTGATAATTATTCGAATCGTAAAAATTGAAATATACACTGTTTTCTGGCAGAACATTAATTTTAAATTACAAAATTATCGACAAATTATATCTGAAATATTTTCCAGGTTTATATATGGATTGTATTGATGTCGCATGGCTCAAGCCAATAATAAATCAACCTCCTAAACATCAGACACACATGAAGTCTAAATGACTAAAGTCTAAATTGCAATGAGTGGATTGACAACATGTACGGTTAAACATCAGTGTTTGTGTTCTTGAGTCTTAAATGATGAGTGTGACCATTGACGGAGAGGCGGTGGATCACGGGTGAAGGCTTGCTTGGTATAATGATCAATATGTTTGCAATGTGCGAATGCATGTGAAGATAGACGATGGAATTAATTTACTAATATCAAAACCTATCATTCTCCTTTTCTAACATTTTAATTCTTGCTTTCATGCATTCTACTTTTACATATTTTTACATATTTAATCTGATTTAATAATATAAATATGTGTGTGTAGAATTTGTTATAAAATTTTCCCAGTATGCTAGATAGATTTTAGTCCACTTTCTTATGTGGCTACAAATTGCCAAAAGGCTGAAAAATATTCAACGAATTAATATTTAATTTATCATTTAGAAGTACTAGATGATATACCTTGTCTGCTATCCAACCAAAAACAGCTGGAAGAATCCAGGTGTTTGCATCCAATACAGCTGCAAGGCCTTCTGGTAAAATTCTAGCAACATTTTCTAATAGCCCCCCTGTGATGTGTGCAAATGCCTTGATCTTTCTTTCCTTCATTAGAGGGAGTAGCTGCTTCACATATATTCGTGTAGGTGTAAGAAGAACACTGCCTTTATTTAAAAAATACAGTAAATTTAATAAAACAGATTTTCTTTTAAACAACATGCTCCTAATCAAGTATTTGTTTGAATCTCGTCTCCGAATTTACTAAATCATAAAAAAATCGCGCGTCACGAATGCATGTTACTAATTGAATTATTTGTTCTTGATCATCACGTTTTGATGAAAACCCCAGGAAATTTGAAATGTAATGTACAGACAACACACAATGGATTGTTAGGTATTGTCGGGTAATATAGTCTTCTGTAGCGATTATTAGTCTACTCTTTTCGAAAACTACAGAAGGGATCTTTAGCGTTCAATGAGAGTTGCATTCTCCAAAAACGTTACTCACAATGGTCCGCCGTCAGGATTTCTGTATTTTGACCTGACGACCCTAAAACAAGATTTTGTCGAATATCCGCTACCTGTGGACGCGATAAACAGCTTTGTGTTGAGTGATTGTAATCTACGACAGTTTCCTAGGAGGGTTTTGTTACCAGTACCCGTTTCTGAAAATATATGTGACTTAACAAGATTCAAGTGAACTATAATGAAGTGTTAAAATAACTTCTTCTTATGCGATGTTCAAAGTTTTGTACGTTTGGCAAAATATAGCTAAATGTTACATTCTTTTAACCAGCAAACCACACGTTTACTAGCAAACTTCTATTATAGGGCTATAGATTTTATAAGCTTCCTGATGTTTTTGAAAATATTTTTAATAGGGTTCACCACCCTTTAGCTAAATGCCCGGATTCCAGAAAGGCACTTATCATGATCGCGTTTTTTCCCGCCCTAGTTTCTATTTTAATATCGTGAATAAATACTGAATTCTCCCCAGAAACTTAAACAATTGGAACATAAGATCTGTTCACTACTAATATGATTTTTTTTAAAATTTTGTAAAACATGCTTTTTCTCCAAATGGCTTGAAGTCTTTAGTTGTATACCGGCCTCTAAGGAATACTGTGGATTTTTATTGAACGTTTTTTTTTGAGATAGCATTTATGGAAAGGTTTTTTTTTATTGATTTTCTTTTAACAGCGCAACACTATGCTGCCAGCGGCTTTGAGGGCCTTAGCTAGGTAAAAGAAACGCATTCTTAATTATTTACTGCCAAACTAATTGTTGTAGTTCAATGTGCAATGTTTAATCGTGTAAGAACAATAATAAAGGATTAAGTTAAAAATTTAATTCATAATCCTATAATTCCACTGCTTTTTTAAAGCACACCTGTAAGAAATTTAAAAAGAAAAACGGTTGACTAGTTCAGTTGTCTGATATCTTTTGCATATTTTGTAGATGTTTTGATTGAATCAAACAGCAAAATGAAAAGGCGAAATTCCCTTAATGCAAATACGTCTAAACAGATTGGAAATTTTACACAAATACATCGCGATTGGGAGAAATATTTGCCTGCAATACCAATAAACAAAGAGTTAAAATGTTAGAATCACCAGCAGCGGAGATTTTGTCTGAATACTAATGCTTTCATACAATGTAAATACCCTTGAAACCCGAATGTCATGTCTACAAGTCTATGCAACCTTCTCAATCCCTAATCCTAACCATATAGCATGCTTAGTATAACTCAAAATTCGTGGAAACATCTGATAAAAATCCATGATTGTTATAAAACGAGTAAACTTCGATTAAAAAGGTTACAAAAAAGACAAATATACATAAGGAGCAATAAAAAGAACGTAATCCATTGGACAGACAAACCCGGGAAGACAAATGAACAAGCACAACAAATAAACACAGAACACTAAAAAAACAATAAACAATACGAACCCCATTAAAACCAGGAGTGAACCCAGGTGCTCCGGAAGGGTAAGCCGTTCCTGCTCCGAATACGTCACCCGTTGTGAAGTTCAAAAAAGTCAATCCGGTGGCAGTCACAAATCGTTGGAGGCACATGAAATGCTATGACAGTGGGAACAGGTCCAACATCATCTTAGATATTGGAACACTGTAATGGTCAATCAATTCGTGATGACGACCGTAACATTTCCTCAGTGATGACATCAACTTATCCCTGATAAAACCCTGGTTAAGAAGCTTTTGTGACAGCGGTAATCCTCTTTGTCGAAAGTCAGGGTAACTCATGCATGCCCTTGACAATCGGATAAGCTGAAAAACGTAGACGCCATATCCAGACGATGCTGGTATATTGCTACTCAAGAAGGGAAGTTTAACAATAGGAAAGTTGAAGTCATCACATTTGTCATAAAGTTTTGTCTTCAAATGTCCCTCATTGTCTATTTCAAGAAGCAATTCCAAATATTACAACCCATGTTTTTAATGAAAAGTTCCCTAAACATACCAATCTAGATAACTAAATAAGCATGCTTAATTTAGATTTCCAAAAAGGTTATATCACAAATGTGCCAAAGAAAAACTTGATTTTAACTTCGTAACAAATCAGTTTTGGAATGTACCCCCCCTAGGCTGGAGACCTTGTATGTAATTGCCAAGAAATGGGAATATCACAATCAGAAAATTAAACTCATCAGGTTTTTCATAAAAGTTTGACTTCAATCGGCCATTATTACCTATTTACTAGTATAAATCTAGGTATGAAGCAGACGTTGGTGTGTCTGTGGTTTCTTCAACTCCACTGTGATAGATAAGATATAGGTAATCCTTAAAGTATGATTATTAAGTGAGAACACTTCTTCTACAGTGTATACAGCGGAAACTGAAATTAAAGGGCATGGCATTTTTTTCTTTCCGATTCATTAGCACCTTACAAAATTTTGCTTCATATTAAAATAATAACTGGTGTCCAAAAGCGGCGAAGAGTTTGTCCCTGGTCATTTTTAAAACGTCGTATCTGACTGTGTCAGGCAAGAGCTTTGTATTAATATGCCAGTAGTAAATACTACAAAATATCGACCAAAGAATAACTACGCGAAAAAGCAGTGGGCGATGAGAAAAAAGAAACAAAGTTCACCAGTAACATACTTTTGATCTTAACCGGACGTTGATGCCTTGCATTACCTTGTACACCTATAATTTTAAAATTTCTCAAGATTCCAGAAAAAATCAAGACATAAAATACTGCAGTCAATCTAGCCTGTTTAAGACCTGTGTATTAAAGTAAATAATGAATTACGAGATATTTTGCTTTATATGTGTTAATTATCCCTTTGGTAGTTCTTGACTTTACTTTATTTATATCTGCTGTCTGGATATTTTTCAACTGATAAACAACATATCTTGAATTGATCTTGATTCAACTTATGGTACATGCAAATTAGAAAATCAGGACAAAGTAAGTAGAAACAAGGTCAAAACGGTCGTTTAAGATCAAAGGTGTTACTAGTATGCAGAACAATATCATACGACAGTAAAAATGACTTTGGCATATATAGATATGTAGTTGACTTACCAATTTTAAGAATGACTATCTTTCAGTAATCCTGTTCTTAATGGTATTATTAGTACAAGGTACCATGTGTGTGAAAGCTTTAACAACAAGGTCATTGTGACAGCTTTAGTATAATAAATGAATCAATTGTTGAAAAAAGGTTTTGATTCAAATTCTCCGTTTTCGATATAAAATGTATGCACTTTGGCAACACCTTACTCTATCCACTAACGTTATGGATGGAATACATGAGGTTTTTTTAATAATTATCAAAAGAAATGGTATAATTGGAGCAGTTATTTTGCCCCATCTGACATGACAAATTCAAATTAAAAATTCAGATTTAAATTTATATCCTTTTTTTACAGTATATTGATCTATTTTTCTTAAACTACCAACAGTCATTCCCATGATGGAAAAGTGGTGTCATGAATGTCTGGTAACAACATCCTGTGATACCAATTTTGATGCACAAGGTATGCACATTTCGTCGATTTACGACTTATCCGTTGTACTGAAGGCCTACAGTGCTGAAAATCAATACAACAATCCAAAAGGTTGAATAGCAAATTCAAAAATACGAAAATGGCCAAAAAGGGTGAAGCCAAAACTATCTAACGACAGAGCTATAAACGAGGGAGATGCTCCCTTTCACAAATTTTACAAGTTTGTAACATTACATTTCAAGTATCCTTTTCCTGCCAGTATCGAAATACCAGCAACTGAGCTTGGGATACACTCAGGGACTTGGAGTCCACTAGCAGTGGCATCGACTCAGTGTCTAAAATAAAACTCGTAAATACCGATTTAACTAATTTGAGAATTTGAAGAAATTTTGTTCAAAAGAACTATGAGCAACAACCTCGTCCAAAAAGATGTTTTCAATATAACGTTTGTCTTACATAAATACATGTTCACATTGCAATGAAATATCTTTCTGGGCAACGTCCAACAATGAGTGAAAGGGCAAGATATGATAAGCTGTTGTAAATTGCCTCCAAATTTAGTCGAATATAAAGTTGGACTAATATCGAACTTTTGTCATTATTTTTGTAGATAAGTACTTGCCCTTACATAAAATGAAAACAAATTATCCTGCTTAAATCGGTTTTGAAATGAATATAGGTTCGTCTAGTGGGCCGATTCGGCATTTTCAAGAAAAAAAAGGTGATTTTCTACATGCATTGTCGCATAATTTTATATGAGCGAGCACGTGAACCACGTACACATTTAGACAAGAGAGTCTCGTAGGATTATTTTTCCAATGTTTAAAATATGTTTATGGTTCACGTGCTCGCTAATTTAAAAATATTAACAAGTTGATTGAAAACACATCGATTTTTTTGTGCTGACGAGCGAAATATACAAATCTGTAACGGACCGTCATAGACCTTTTCGTATATTCATCAATCAGAACAAAGGAAATGTCGGCAAGTTATTTTTTGTAGGAGAGCAGATCTATGAACGTTTGGTGACTTATATAAGAAGGTATGACTTGTAACCTATCTTACATTTTCGGCGGCTTTTGAATAATTAGTGAAAAAAAAACACATTGCGGAGTATGCGGTTACGGGGAGGGTACTTCTACCAACCTCACGAATCTATTTTTTTTCGGCAAGATCACTTTATATATAAAAGGATAGAAAGCAGTCTCTCGGTAAAACAGCATACTCAATTGAAACTAAGAACAGATGATTTATTATAGTAAATATATCTGAATATCACATACATGCACACGGCAGACGACGCACCTTCGTTAAACCATATTAATACTTCTATGGTATCCTGATCTGATTTGTTGTAAAAAGCTTTAGAGGAAATATATATATATATATAAAAAAAAACAAGATGAATGAAACATAAACGGTCCTACAGTTAAAATTACATGACACCGATTTTAAGAACAGTCCTTGTCGAACGATTATATACATTAATTATGACTATGATATGATGTCTCGCGCTGTGGTTAGCGCGCAGTTCTACGAAGCAGAAAATCACGGTTCAAATCTCAATCTCTTTTCTTTTTCTTTTTATTCCTTCATGATTTTTATAATTTTGACATCTCACGTTATCAAAAAGTGATCTGCTGGAAGTTGTATTTTTAACAAAGATATGGTTAAACACGATTACACAATTAATTTGACCAAATTATTTATTGGATGTTTCATCACCAATGTAAATGTTATTTTGAAAGAAGTTTATAAAATGTTAGAATTGAAACTGGCAAAACGTCAGAGAATTTTTTTTAACAAAATGAACATTTACAGTCATAACACAGATTGTAAAACCAGCCGTTGTTGTAAGATTGATTATATATATACGTTACGTATGACAATTCTGTAGTGTGTTGCGTGGTGTAATTGACCTGCGCGCAGTACTACGAAGCGGAATGCCACGATTCGAATCTCACTATTTTCTTCCTCATGATTTTTAAAATTTTGACATTTCTTGTTATCAATAAGAGATCTGCCGGAACTTTTATTTTTATCAAACTCATACAATATCATTACGTATGGCAAGTTACACCGTATGTTTGTATGTTTCATCACCAAGGTTAATGTTATTTTCGAATAATCTTATAAAATGATACAAATGAATGTGTAAAAACACCACGAACCCTAAAAAACTTACGAATTAAAAATGTTGTTCATACAAGTTGTTATTTATTCTATAATGCACGATGGCACAATCGGTAAGACGTTGACCTAAATCGGTGATAAACGGCAATGTTTCGAAATTCATGTTCTTATAGTTTCTCTTACCTCCACTCAAGAGTGGAGGCAATGCAATCACCTTGTCAGTCCGTCCCGCACTTCTACTTTCTGTTTAACGTACGATTTAGAATTTATTAGGTTCCCCGTACTGAATTTTTTCGTAACAGATTTATAAGCTTCTATTGAAAGGAATAATTTGATATTTGGCATATGACTTTGACATAGTGACTTGTACTCTGCCTCGCCTTTCCATGTTTCCCGCATTGTGGAGTGGAGATATTCTTAGCACGACGTGGCGTGTTTTCTTTTTTTTCATGCGATTTCATCTGCTGTTCAAAGCATGAAAGTATTATGTAAGCGAACTAAAACACAAGATGATATGCTTTTATCAGTAGGGTTTAAATGTGACAATTATCCTTGTTTCTCGTGTACCCTAACTTGACGGAAAATGTAAACTCTTTAACAAAATGCCTATATGTTGGTTAGTCAGCATTCAGCTATAAAATACAATTTCATTTGCTTGATGTCGCCTACCTGCCCTGAAAAAATAGCCTTACTAGAAAATTGTATTGTAATTTCGAAGTTATTATTTCAACGTGACCTGTAATGAGTTGAGGATGAGAGAGGGGGTCTTTCCCATCCCTTTCGTCCTCTTTCCCGATATTAATCTCCTTTCTCCCTGTCTCCATTCAACACCTTTTCTGTCCTTCCTTTCTCCCACATTTATGAAGTACCTTATATCATTTCTCCCAACCTTTTACGCTTTCTCCTACACCATTTCTTCGTTTCTTTCACATCCTTTTTCGCCCGCTCCTCTTCAACTTGCCCTTTCTTTCTAAAGTTTGAGCTTCGTTGATTGTTATGAACCTTTTTTTCGATGATATAACATTACCAGTGGATTTCAATGCATCTCAACAACATTAACTTGTGTTTGATTATCTGTTTTTGAGGGGGATAGGGGCCAGTGTTCTCCCTTATCCCACCCCTCTATTCCTTTCGTCCACTTGTTAAACTCCTTTCTTACCGCATATCTATTTTCTAACTGTAATTAAACATGAATAGTACCATGTCTACCATATCCAAGTTAACCAAATATTTACTGCCATTTAGAATTTTCAGAGATAGGGTATTATATGTACGATGTAACGTGTATTTTTTGCATTAATATATATTATAACGGGAGGAAAATCGCGTGTCTCAAAGACACATTTGGTCAGCACCCAGGAAAATGTAGGTTACTTTTATTCCAATATCTCATATCATTGACATAGTGTTCATGGTTAGTTTTTTAATACATGTATCTCAGAAAAATTGCATGGGGATTCATTTTTGGAAGTCGGTCGAAATCCAAGAGGTCATTTAATGTCTCATTTTCTCTGTCAGATCTTTATTAGTATCCCAAGAGGAACGTATGGTACGATTGTCCGTTTTTTCATTACATTTGAAACTTGTTTTCATATGAAGCTAATTTTTACAGGGGCTATTGAATCGAAAAGAAAAGAAACTAATACAGACCTTTAATACAGTTTCCGCTAGATAGATGATGTTTTCTCACTTGATAATCCTTACATGAAGGATTGCCTACAACTCATCTATCCCAGTGAACTTGAAATTAAAGAGACCACAGATACGCAAACTTCTGCTTATATCTAGATTTGTACTTGTAAACAGATAATAATGGGCGATAGCAATCAAATCTTTATGACAAATGTGATGATTTTAATTTTCCGATTGTGAACTTGCCCTTTCTTAGCAGTAGCATACCACGGTATCCTACCTATAGGATGTACATTTAACAGTTGATTCTTTACCGCCGCGCATGTGATTTATAGGGCGACAAATGAAGAAATGAACTGAATTTCTATTGTTGAGCTTCATTGACTGTTATGAAACTTTTTTTTGATGATATTACATTACCAGTGGATTTCAATGAATCTCAACAATGTTAAATTGTATTTGATAGTCTGTTTTTGAGGGTGATAGGGGCCAGTGTTCTCCCTTCTCCCACCCCTCTATTTCTTTCTTCCACCTTTTTACTCCTTTCTTAAGGCATAACTATTTCCTAGCTGTAATAAAGTACGAATAGTACCATGTCTACCATATCCAAGCTAATCACATATCTACTGCTATTTTGAATTTTCAGAGATAGCGTATTATATGTAAGATGTATCGTGTAGTTTTTTGCATTGATGTATATTATAACGGGAGGGAAATCCCGTGTGTGGACGATACATTTGGTCAACATCCAGGAAAATGTAGGTTACTGTAATTCCAATATCGCACATCATTGACATAGTGATCATGGTTATTTGTTTCATATCTCAGAAAAAATGCATGATGATTCATTTTTGGAAGTCGGTCAAACTCCAAGAGGTTATTTAGTGTCTCATTGTCTCTATCAGATCTTGATTAGTATCCCAGGACGAACGCATAGTACGATTATCCGTTTTTGCATAACATTTAAAAGCTGGTCAGGATGCAAGGGAAGAAATATCATTTTTGCTTAATTGTTATGTCGCCGGTAAAGCAACATATAGGGATAACTATCCATCGTACGTGTCGGTGTCACAAAATATGTCATCACACTTTTCTTGGCAACTACTTGGAGCAGACCCTTGATACTTGGCTCAAAGCTTTATACAATGTGCTATTTCGTGTATACTGTTTTTATTACTGTCGCTCATCAACTTCGTGTTTAAATAAAAATTACGCAGAGGCGACCCATTTCTTCCGGGGAAGATTCCCTTCTAAATCTTCAAAAAAGGCTTACATCTTTGTTCATACCTCAGTAAATATGCATGTATAATCATGTCGTAGTATGCGATTGGGATCAATACTCATTTCAGCAAAAATATATCAACACGACCAATTTTCCATTTAATTTGCTCTAATGTTAAATTCGAAATTCTATAGGGGAAGTGTAAAACCATATTACAAGATATTACAGTACCAGCGTGTACCATTAATTTTGAAAATGTTATGGGATGAGGCAAACTGTAGTTGTAATTTTCTAGAGTAAACTGTTTTAGTACCTGTACTATAAATGTCAGACTATATTAATCATTATGTTCCCTACGATACATAGGGATCACTATCCGTTGCCATGCGTCGTCGTCATAAAATCTTTCTCTACACTTTTCTTGGCAGCTCCTTGGAGCAGACTCTTGATATTTGACTAAAAGCTTTTTACAATGTTATACCAATATGCTATATTGTGAATTTCATTTTTATTGCCGTCAGTCATAAACTTCCTGTTTACTTAAAACTTATACGCAGGCAACATATATCTTCTGTGAAGACTCCGTTCAAAGTTTAAAATTAAATATGTGTTCTGTTGCGTTATTCTTTTTGAAAATAAAATATTAAAATCTATTTTTATTCATTTTCTTACATTACACTATGTTTAGTAAGCCTAAAAGTATGTTTTTATACTTGCCGTTTTCCAAGGACGTCATATATGTTATAGTTCAAGCCCGTTGCTAAGAAAAAAATATTGTTGCCAAGAGAAATTTCTGTCAGGCTACTTAACTATAAGATTGCACCATTTTTTCCCTTCCAAATATAAAAAGTATTATCAAATTGTTAATTTTTGTAGTAATACATTGACATTTTCGCCGAGGCAGTTTTCCAATCTCTTCAAGGTAAGAAATGTCGTGCATTTTCATTTCGCATCAAATATATATGATCAAGTAGATTTATTTTAAATTAATAAACTGATAATTTTATTTATTGGCGTCAAAGACTCACTTTTCTAACAATATTCCAAGTTCGCTGCTAGGCAACCAAAAAAGGCAGGTCACTTTTTTTTCGCATTTTTATAATCTTCGAGACATTTCTTAATATACATGTATATATCAATTCGAAACATTTCTTATTATATATATTAATATATGACTGCATATTGGTGCTATTATAAGAAATTTCTTGTTGAAAACAAAACATGTCCTTTACAATTCAACATTTTAGGAGTATTTATCGATAGCTGCGAGTATGTTTTTCGTTTCTTTTTGATTTGGGAATCCAAGGGTCAAATTTAAGACTAAAATCATACTTTGTCCTTTGTCTTAAATATGATGAAACTAATTTATATTACCATCTTGTTTGCAAGAAGATGAAAGAAAGTTAATATACTAAATATCAAAAATTATGAGTGAAAGAAATACAGGAAAAGTACCTCTTCTATTTTAATTGAGCTTATAATTCAAATTAGACACAATCGTTAAAACACTACGATACTAAGGGAAAATATTATCAAAAGTATATTTCTGTTCTTTCTTCATTTGGTATTGGTGATACCAAACTCCATAAGTGTCCATACACAAAAAGGAACATAGCAGGGTCTGCAAATGGACTACCCTTTCACAATTCCTTACTACTTTACTTACAGCAATTTATGACGGTCTCAATAGTTACTCTGAAGAGACCTATTCAATTAGTGGTGTGATACTAATGTGGATTCTAAAACATTTCTAGAGACTCATAGGAATACCTCCCTTCTCCATGTTCTAGTTACCTTACCTATTGCAATAGCATAGAAACATTTGATCTTTCTACACTGTATGCAACCAACCCACAGGATAAATTAAAATATGCTTTTCGTGAGCTAATTCACCAATGTTTTAGCACAAATCAAGGTTAACAAAGATATGCCTATCTGGTATTAGGTAAGGACAAGGCTTACAAGAACAAGTACTGATTCTAACACAAAGTACTCTAAGACAGATGCTGTCTTTATTGAGTTTGGAGGACATATTTTTCAACAGAGGATCAGCATCCCAATGGCGAAAAACTTGTTTTCGTATGAAGCTAAAGTTTTACAGGGGCTACTGTATCGAAAAGAAAAGATACTAGTACAGACCTTTAATTTCAGTTTCCGCTATATACATGTAGATGATGTTTTGTCACTTAATAATCCTTTCATGAAGGATTACCTACAACTCATCTATCCCAGTGAACTTGAAATTAAAGAGACCACAGATACACCAACTTTGCTTCATATCTAGATTTGTACTTGTAAATAGATAATAATGGGCGATAGCAATTCAACCTTTATGACAAACGAGATGATTTTAATTTTCCGATTATGAACTTGCCCTTTCTTAGCAGTATCGTACTACGGTATCCTACCTATAGGGATTCGTTACTGCTGCGCATGTGATTTATAAGGGGACAAATGAAGAAATGAACTGAATTGTATAAAACTATGAACAAATTATATGATATCAATGTGGAAGGGCAAGACTGCCGTAACATAAAGTTGGTTTTGTTCAGTCTCTGTTAATTTCATCAATCCATCCGCTTTACAGTCGTAATCAATTAAATATACAAACAAGACATTATACTTGATATAAATGAAAAAGACAAATTAAAGCGAAGTAAATGTTATGAAGTAAAGTATGAATTGTTAAAAGTACTCAAATGATCCAATTGGAACCCGTCTTCTTTTGTTTTTGAATTTGTTGTTTTGATTGTTTGTACCCTTAAATCATATACGATAATCTGATTCGTTGGAACAGTGTCGGATGTGTAGGAACCTGAATATTTAAGTTAACATTAAATCCATGATAAAAGTTGAGATCTTGAAAAATATGTTAACAAGTTAATCTTAATACCTAAAATATGAATCAGGGTCATAGAAATATATCCAGTAACTGAATTGTATAAAACTTTGAACAAATTACATGATATCAATGTTGATGCTTGCGAAATGCTTATTTGGCCTATTTACGATTCATCAGCTGTACTTGATGAGGTTTAAAAACTGAAGAAACGAAATCTATCGAAAGCAAGACTTGAAACTTTTAGTAAAGACATCCAGCTTATTAGTAGAGATAAACCAGAGACGTACTGAATCTATGCCTTCAAGTTATCATTAAGAAAACGACCATTTGACATTGAGGGGTGATTTTTCTCTAAAAATATTTTTATCTCTATTTTTGGAGAAAAGAAAATAATCTAATCAAGGAGTGATGAAAGGGTATTTTTAAGATTTACAGTTTCCCAATGTGTTTATATATTACATTTAGAAAGATAAAGGAAGTAAAAAGAAATTTATGCTATAGAGATGATGTTTTGTAATTTAGCAATCCTTAGGGAAATTAAAGAGTCAACAGAAAAACATACTGCTGCTTCATATCTGGATTTCTACTTGTACATATATAATAATCGCCGATTAAAACGTGATGAAAAGGTGATGATTTTGATTTTCCGATTGTGAATTTCCCCTTGCAGTACAATACCAAGGTCTTCAGCCTATGAGGTGTACATTTCACAGTTGATTCGCTACTTTTTCGTCAGGGCGAAATGCTGTCACATAATCTTATAAGGCAGGGTTTTGTTCAGTCCTGTTTATTTCTCCAATAAGTTTATGGTCATCATCATGGATTGACTGACAGATGATACCTCCCTTATGAGACTAGAAATCTTCATTTAGATTTAACATCCTTCTGGAATTGACACCTCACCGGATTGTACTTACTAGCAATATGAAATGTGCCGTTAACGGAACAGGACATGCAGCTGACGGGTGTTTACAACGCTAGTGCTTTAGTTTCTTAACTGTCTTGTTCTATTTGTGTTTAGTTTATTATTTCTTCTTTTATTCCTTTTGTAATACATGTATTCTTGTGTTTGTTTGTTGTGTTCCATTTTCTTGATTTTGGTTTGTCCTTGATTTCAAATGTATGGACTTTTGCAACTGGGTTGTCGCTTCGGAATTCTTTTGCCGATATTATTCTTTTACCATAGTCCTGAAACCAATGATCGAATCTAGCCAAAAGGTAGCTTGGTCAGTGTTTTCAACTTTTTGTGTTACCAAACGAAACTTAAATATCCAATTAAATCAGTGGATAGATTAAATGACCAATATGTCTCCTTTTGTCCTGTTCAGTGTACATTTCCTGATATAATGTTCAGATATAATACTTCCTTCTTTTCCAATTTATACATTTACTAATATTCCAAAAAAATCTATTGAACAAACAGATCGCTTAAATGTCTTACTTATATTTTGGATTCTGAAGAACAATCCAATGATTATAAACTTATTTTTGAGTATAATCTGTAATGTATGAGAACTGGAGTGTGTGAAAGTCTGCATGACCTTATCTGTTATTCTCACCATCTATCGCACTGAAACATTAAATATTTCTGACATTTTGTTAAACTTTGTATGTTTGTAAAATGTATGATTGTTTTTAGAATAGATTTAGTCAGCAAACTAGAAGGTCGTATTTACTGCCACACGTAAAAAACCCAAACTTTACAATGTGACAAGGATAATTTATTTTTTTGTTCAAGGATTTTTTTTAAATCTATTCTCAGTATTAACAGTGTTAACATTTAATCCATCATGACTTTGAAATTAAGCTTACCAGCACCAGCACCATTTAAAGTGCTGGGAGAAAAATATACTTGAAAAAGATTCGAGTACTACATAATGGCATCGGGAGTGAAAACACGATTACCAGAATTGTGCAATGCTGATACCTTTACCAGGCGACGAAGACATTTTCGAAAATCTGCCTGATATAGGTGTATCACACAAAGACGCAGGGATACACTCATCGCATATTTCATTCCAATAAAGAACTGCTTATGAACGACATTTATTTCCAAAGTTACAAGAGGAGCACGAAACTGTTGAAAATTTTATTGTTCATCTCTAGAAGTTATTCTCATGTGAATTGGCTAAAAACAGTGTAAATGACCATATGCCGGACAAGCAAACATTCAATGACATTAAATCAACAAAAATAGTTCTTAAAATATCAAACACTCAGATATATTCTTACGCGTCAACCACGTCTCTGAAATTGCTAGGCACTACTTTGTTGAAAGTTTCAATCCGTAACTCTGCCCACTTCATTCAATTTCATGTGATTGACTGTAAATGTAAATAGGTCATTGGCCAACCGTGCGCAATAAAATTAGGAATCTTGAAAATCAACGTGAACAAAATTAAGACAAAGACAATTGTGATGCTATTTTGGCAGAATTTTCTGATCGTTTTGAAGGTCTTGAAAAATTGACAGATTATCAGTTGAAATTACATATCAATAAAAATGTTTAACCGATCGCACAACCCGCGCGACGAATGCCATTCAAAATTAGAAAACCAGTTCAATCAAAATTGAATGAACTTTTGAACGAAGATGTAATTGAACGTGTCGAGGGACCTACCCCATGGGTATCTCCTCTGTAGTAATATAGAAATAAAACAGTGACATTCGTATTTGTATAGATATGAGTAGGGCAAATACCGCAGTTGAGTGTGGACGTTTTCCATTACCTAATATAGAAAAAAACATTAGAAAAAAGAACGGCGCGAAAGTATTTTCGAAAATGGAACTAAAGCAAGGGTTCCATCAGATTGAACTTGACCTCAGAATCGCGTCAAATCACGACGTTCGTCACAAATGATGGTTTATACAGATACAAGAGATTTATGTTCGGTATCGAGTGGCAGGTGATATATCAAAGAATAATACAGCAAATTGTTCATGATATCCGAGATTGTCGCAATAGTTCCCACGATATTATTGTATTTGGTAAAGATCGGAATCTCACTACAAAGAGTTTCGTACTGTGTTCGATCGCTTGCGAGTGAAAAACCTCTCTTAAAAAGAACAAATGTAAATTTAGTAAGACATCGTAAGCATTTATGGGACATACACTGATTGCAAATGGCCTTAAGCCACAAGATTATAGCCGTTATTGAAACCCAGTTGCCACAAAACGCCAAAGAGGTTAAATCATTCTTAGGACGTGTTTCGTGCTGTTCCAAATTTATTTCTAACTTCGCTACCGTGTCCGAGCGTTTAATCAACTAACTCGGAAGAATCAATAATTCCGTTGGGAACAAACTCACCAAGAATCGTTTGACTCATAGAAAACTATGCTTACTAGTGCTCAAGTAATGGTTTACTACAATCAAGAATCCGAATCCCGTCTTTTAGCAGACGCGAGAACTTTTGGATTCGGGACAATATATTTTTGAACAGAGACATGACGGAGAATTTCGACCAGTTGCATATGCGAGTAGAACATTGAATGCAACAGAACGCAAATATTCACAAATAGAAAATGAATAGTTGGCAATCTACTGGAGCATAATAAGTTTTCATGTTTATTTGTATAAATCTGATTTCACAGTCATCACAGATCATAAACCGCTTGAAACCATTATTTTCACAGCTAAACCTGACCCAATTAACACGATGGCTATTGAAGTTTCTATCTTACAAATTTAAAGTGATTTACAAGCCCGGTAAACTAAATGTTGCAGACATATTATCGCGCTCCCCGCTGCTTTCAACAGAACCTGATAACGATGCAAGCGAGAGAGTGGAACATTTCATTACCTATTTGACAGAAAAAGATGTGCCGAAAGCAATAACTTTATCCAATATCAAGGTCGAGTCAATTAAGGACAAAACAATAAGAAAAAATGTCAAAGCTATTGACAATGATAAGTGGACGAAAAATGACGACTTAAAGCCGTACTGTAAAGTTAGAAATGAATTGACCGTGAAAGATGAAATTGTATTGAGTGGAACAAAATTAATTATTCAAAAATCACTACAGACACGTGTCTTGTCTATCGCACATGAATCACATTTAAGAATTGTTAAAACGAAACAACTATGCACAGAAAAAGTATGGTGGGCATGAATTGATCAAGATTTAGAAAATCCAATTACAACATGCCACGCTTGTCAAATGCTTCAGAATCCGTCACGACCGTCTGAGTTACCGGAAAAAAAATGGGAACGACTTGGAATGGACCTTTTGGGACCGTATTCAGGAGGTAAATATTTATTTGTAGTTATCGATTACTATTCCCGATACCCGGAAGTCGAAATCATCAAGTCGACAACACCCAACGTTATCATACGACCACTGCAGAAATTTTTTGCTACACACCCGTAGAAGTTACTACCAAAAAATGGTCTGCAGTTCGTATCGGAATCAAACAAAACAAGACAAGTCCAAAGTTGATCAAATGACTCTTTGTTAGGATTTAGTAATAGTTAGTCTGAGTGAAACGAGTGAATGTTGAATTTACTATCAGTGACATTTTCTATTTTATTTACATTTAATTCATAGACTTTAATTCATACACTTTAACTCACAATTAATAATCTAAAAACAACATTGTTACATTAATTTGAGGTTGAAGTTATTTACTTTATAGGAAGGATGAGAACTGGAGTGTGTGAAAGTCTGCATGACCTTACTGTTATTCTCATTATCTATCTCTCTGGACATTAATTAATTCTGACATGCTGTTAAACTTTGTATGTTTTTAAAATGTATGATTGGTTTTAGAATAGATTTAGTCAGCAAACTAGAAGGTCGCATTTACTGCCACACGTAAAAAACCCAAACTTTACATAATCTACATTATCTATAATACAGCTTGTATTTGTATAAAATAATTCAGTGACTGTACATTGATTTGGGATATAACAATGAACTCTTAAAGTTCACTTATTGCTTAAATTCATGGTTGGCAAATGGTAAAAACATTCTGCATTAGATATAATGAAATATGTTTAACGGCAGAGTGTTTCATGTCATAAATTACTTACTAGGCTTTAAGCGTGCATTTACTTATTGGCGCTACCATAGAATATTTGCACACTAAAATGAAAAATAAACAACTGACCAAGTGTTGCTTCTCTATGAAATGGACAAGGCATGTCAAAGGCAATCTCCAGTCGTTCCACAATCTTCAGCACTAGGCTAAATCCATTACAGTGAAGACCACTTGACGGTAAACCAATAAGAACATCGTCTAGTGTTATCTGATCTAGACGAGGTAAGATAAGTGACCTTTCAACGGCACCAACAACAAACCCAGCTAGATCAAAATCCATTCCTTTATACATTCCAGGACATTCTGATGTTTCTCCACCTAAAGGATACAAAATGTCATAGAATATATATTTTCGTCAGGTGCAAAGCCATATCGAATAAATATTAAAATTTAACTGATGAAGAACTAGAATTGACAAGGCCAATTATCTTGCTACGTTCGATTTCTGTTTTCTTGATTAATACCCCTTGAAATAATTTCAGTTGTTTTTAATGACTGTCTTGTTTTGTCGTTTTTCTTTTGTTGTGCTTTGATTAGTTTTACTTGTTTAAATTTTCCATAAATCCTTTACATGCGAAAGGATATTGTGTAATGCATAAGCATCTTTTTATTTATTTTATTAGAATATTGTTCTGGTGTAGTATCCAGAATTTCAAGTAATTATAATTTAGAAATATCTAGCAATGATAAAAGCTATATTTAGTTTTCATATTATGTATCTTGTCTATAAATAAGTTGTTGTATGGTGTTTAATGAGATGCGTCATTGTGCAGAATTTTCTAGAAGGAAAATTCTAGATGTCTGGGAAACTAGTAGAACATTCTTTGTTTAAGGTGACACACACATGTGGCACACACTTTGTTTTTTGATATGGGAACAGGTAACAGGTATAGATCATTTCTACTTTGGAAGAAACTGTTGGGAATTTCATCGTCGATATTTTGGAAAGAGACTCATATAGACTGGAAAGCGGAATATTGATTTGAGAAATTACTTCGCAACATTCTTCTAAAATTCCGGAATCGTGAATGGACAATTAACTATTAAATATGACGTTCCGCTCTCGCTATGGAAACACAATCCTTTTATAAATAGAACAACTATTATTGACACATGCGTTGAATGCATTGTTAAGGTTAAGCTTGAAGCACATATAAAATCATTATTTGGCATCACGCTTTTGTATTTTGTTCATAAAATAAAAATCCCAAGTTATATTCTTTGATCTCATGGAATATTTACCTTTATTACTTTGTGAACAAAGCAAATCTCGAAACACAACAACTATAAATATATCGCAAAATGGTGTGACAATCGAAAGTGCGACGTCACAATCCCAAGTATAACGTCATACATTCAAATGACGCCAGATCGACGATCAAAAACGGAAAACATTCGTTGTACAAAATGTGGAACGCTGGTATTGCTTTAAAATCTCAAATACACAAATATGCAAGTCTGATTTTTTAAAAAAATTATACGTTTTTTTGTGGACTGCCCGTATATGACGCTTCAAAGGGTTCGCTTCGTTTACAGAAAATATTCATATTGTCCTATTAGAAATAATTCGTTGATGTCATGCACTATGGTTATTGTAACATGGGTAGGCTTATTTATGCGTAAATATTTTTTATTGTTTACACTGTCATTAAATACTGTTATAAAAATCACTGACTGATTATTTTTTTTCTGTTCTATTGTAACAGTTGCTTGGGTGGACAAATTTAAAAAAAAACGAAGAAATTACAGTCTATAAAACAATAACTACATTTTTAGGTCTTTCCGTCGATGGGTTTGGTCATTTAGGCCTTTTTGAATGTGCTCTTCAACATTTTATATTATTGTTTTGGTTTTCATCATTTTAGGCCTTCAACACAACTGATGAGTTGTAAATCGCCGTAATATCTACATCTTGTATCAAAAACTTTTACTTTTACCACTGAGTCGATGACATGCTGGTGGACTCCAATTCCCCGATTGTATCCCGAGTTCAGTTGCAGATATTTCGATGCTAGCGTGAAATTGATAATTAATATTTTTGAAAACTAAGGACTCTCCATCGCACATAGCTTTGTCCTATTTTGGTAGTTTGATGCATTTTTGAATTTGCTGCCCAACTGTTTGGAACATTGTTTTAGTTGTAACATATTAAGACTTATATGTTCAAGTTATGTGTATTTGGAACATTTTGAGCCGAAAAAAATGGGGGTCACTAGCCTTGTTTACTTGGTACAGCTCGACAAAGCTCCCCTATACCCCGGGTATATAGTCGGGTTAAGACCTAAAACGTGATTTTTTGGACTATATACGGTATTGTTTTTTCTTTCGTTATCTCCCTTGATTTTTCGCGCCATTTATTACGTCACGAAGACTCAACAACCATGAGATTGGATGGAGAGAGAAAAGTGGAAATACACCGTATACATGGATTGTAAGTTTTCATTGATGATATGTTACGTAGATCTCAACATGTTGTGTCATTCAGATAACAATTTTACTCATTTGATGGCTTTAATCTTCTTATATTAGACATTTTTGCTCCAAAGCGAATGAGAGGGGTCGTCTCAAAATGATAAATATTAAGGTAGACAGGGCATGCAGAAACCCAATAATCACATCAGCGTTGCACATGCTTGCATTGGTGTCATGAACTGATTATGGTTAAGTGTTAGTACAAAATGCACGTTTTTGCGATATTTAATGATTCACCACGCTCGTCTGGTTGTAAATTCGTCTGGTCCATGTGGCCCGGTCGGAATAGGTCAGCTGTTTTTAGTTTTATTAGACGTCAGGTGTTTAGGCTCCTTTCTATATACTATTGACGCTATTTCAGTAATATTGATAACGTCTAGTGCCTGTAGTATAGCTCTACATGGGTTGGGACCCCTGAACTAAAAGCAATGAGTGAAAACATAACTAATATAGTTATGGTGTACTTCTATTAAAAAAAACATTCATTTCATGGACCCCCTGTCCTTGGCGATCATAATACTGGTATACATGTAACAGTGTTGTGTACAATATTGGAATAAAATTCTGTACCCGTATTGTATTCCAGTATTGTGGTTTAAAAAGAAATTATTTCTGGTGGCAAAACATAATAAATAAAATATGACATGACAATTTTGTCAGGTTTTAAGCGCTAAATTCTTAAAATAGTAATCAGCTCTTTTATCATCATACATCATACTTTATGGCGTATTGACGCCACAAGATGGTTGCTGCATCTTTTGCCCTTGTTCAATTGTTGTGGTGTTGGCTTGGCCAGAGTATTGCCCAATTTGACAAAATATAGGTCAAGAAATTCCATGACTTGCAGTCTTCACGATTCATACACATTTCTCCTAAATATTTATCAAATTGCCTTATATTAACTATTCTGGGTAAAAGAAAAGCTTAAACGAATCATTGCCAGTTTGTACACCAGTATTGTCATGATTGTAGTCTTTCAAAAAAAATGATTTTTTTACAATCCTGGAACAAATTTTCATCCAGTAATGGAACAATATTGCAATTGCCAAGTGCAGGAAATCCATGAGACCTGTTGCTTTTGGGAGAGAGTGGTATTTGTACAAAATGAGTGTGTAGATTCTGGTATTCATGTAACTATAACTAATAAGACCTACTAATAAATCAACATGGTTGTGTGGTCAGTCGATTTTAAATGAGTTAGTGCCCTTGAATGGCAATTTTGACCCATTGTTGCTTTTTTTTCTAGTGACTATTAGAAATATTCTCATAACATTGTATCAATTTTTGAAAAAT
The DNA here is from genome assembly GCA_028015205.1 of Mytilisepta virgata. NCBI lineage: Eukaryota > Metazoa > Mollusca > Bivalvia > Mytilida > Mytilidae > Mytilisepta > Mytilisepta virgata. The sequence continues at coordinate 59,119,434 of CM051515.1, read as the reverse complement.
GAATGAGTGCAATACAGGCTCCTTGTAGCCCCTAGTTCGAAAAATTTATCCAGTTAGTTTTAGGGGAAAACTTGGTTATTGTAAAAACAAATATTAAGAAAAATTTTCCTTATGACAAGTTTGGAACATTGTTTTGTTTCAGGATTTCAATGAAAATTTACCTCAATTATACTTTATCTATTTCATTTATAAACATGTACTAAATTGTTCAAATGCTAAATAAGATAATCTTTATTTAAATGCCTACTGTTCATTTTCTTGGTTTTGTGAAGTAAGTTAAAAATATTCATATATCTTTTCAATTGTTTTTTTACATGAAGTAACTCGAGGTTTTTCATTATCTGTCTTTTCTTTCAGGAGCATTCTAATGCCATCAGTGCCATTTCATCTGTAAACCAACAGTAAATGCTTGTAGCCAAGACCAGAATCTGCTATTTTGGTTGCAATGGGGTTGGAGATATACGTCGTCGTTTGAATTCTGAACTTACTTTTGATCGAGTCCAGTAAAGGCTTGTGCTGAACAATGAAGTCCTGCTTGATGCAGAAGGAAGAAAATGTAATAACAGAAGATTTAAAGAAGTCCACGTTGGATACCTTAAGAATTTTGGCCAGTGTAATAACATGTAGTGCATTGTGTGCATCTGCTTCATTGTACCCATGTACAAATGTTTTGGCTAATGTGCATTGTTTATAATTCTGTAAATCTTTATGCTGTTTTATGAAGTGTGGTAGGGTATCACCGATACCTTGAATTATTTGTAAGCTTTCCCGAACTCGATTCATTTTCTTCATGTGATTATAAAAATAACAGGAAAATCAAAAGCATATGAATTGTGTTAACCTTTCTTGTTATGTGAAAATCCTTGTAGGGTCTACATGTCCGTCGCACATGGTTCACCTGACCTCGACATCACTTCATGGACCAATGTTCAAGTCGGTATCTTGGATACTACATGTACTATAAGCAAAAGGTCAACTTTATTTGGTGTATAGAATTATTCTGACTGGCAGGTTTCATCTGACAGTGACCTTTTTTTAATGGTTTTTTGAACAATGTTAAGTTTTTGTGGTTTGATCTATTTTGCAGAAACTATGAGAAATGGGGCCACTGTATTTGGTGTATGGTTTCTTATGACCTTGACCTCATTTTCATGGTTCATTGGTCAGTGTTAAGTTTTCATGGCTTTGACCATTTATTGGATACTATAAGAAATATGTCAACTATATGTGGTGTATGGAATGATTGTAAGGTGTACATGTCTGTCTGGCAGAGTTCATCTGACCTTGACCTAATTTACATGGATCATTGATAATGTTAAGTTTATGTTATACTTGTAGTAAAACCTTCATATCACAGGCTTTCAAAATACAATTACGACAAGTAAAGCAGGCGAGACATTTCAGCTTGTACACTCGTTTTTACCTACTGGTAGTGTTGTGGCCTACTATTATGCTATCAGAAAAATGATTATTGTGTCGAAGAATGTATGTATTGCTTATACAGTATAAGAATTTTTTTTATGTCCCATGAATGTCTCACTTATAACAAGTAAGAGGATAATCATATTTGTTAAGTTTGATCCTTGTAAAGTCTACATGTCTGTCAGGTGTCTGACCTTGACTTCATATTATGGATTTGTGAACAAGCTAATGTTTTAGTTGAATCTCAGATACTATAAACAATAGGTCAACTATATTTGGTATATGGAATGATTGTTTGGTGTACATGTCAGTCTTGCAGGGTTTATCTTACCTTGACATTGTTTTCATGGTTGATTAAATAATGTTAAGTTCGCTTTTTTATGCCCCCGCCGCTAGGCAATAGGGGCATTAAGTGTTACTCTTGACCGTCCGTCTGTCCTTCCGATTTTCGTTTCTGCACTCTGAACTAAAGTTTTCCTCATCCAAATTTTATAAAACTCGTACACAATGCTAAGAATCAAAACTCGCAGACAAGAGTTCAAATTTTGGCAGTGATTCACTTATTGTTCTAGAGTTATGCCCCTTTATATTTTTCAATTACGCACTCTAACTTAAGTTTGCCTCATGCAAATTAACACATACACAATGCTAAGAACCACAACAGGCTGATAGTTTAAATTTTGGCAGTATGTCATTAACTGTTCTAGAGTTATGCCCATTTACAAATTGGAAAATTGCAAATTTTTCAGTTTCCGCACTCTTAACAATGCTTAGAACTACAACACTCAGACAGAGTTCAATTTTGAGCAGCGAGTCATTTACTGTTCTAGAGTTATGCCCCTTTTTAACTTGGAAAATTGTGAAGCTTGAGCAGAGGCATTCATGTCCTCGGACGCATTCTTCTTTTATTTTAGTTCTATTTCTCGGATATAAACAGTAGTTCAGCTGTGTTTTGGTGTATGGATTGATTGTTAATTGTACAGGTCTGTGTGGCATATTTCATCTGACCTTTAACTTACTTTACTTATTTTTTTAAGAAAGAGTGACTATAAGGGCTGTTCCGAAATTTAATGGATGGGGGGATGGGAGGCACGCAAATTTATTTAATGTAGGTGGTTGCATTTTCCTTAAAATATTGAAAATTGTAAGAATATCAAAATTTTTATTTTATAGGTGGTCGACAGGGTCTTACAAAAAGTGCCTCTCATGCCCTCATGCGTTCAATTCTGGAACAGCCTTTAACAAAACCTAATCCACAACTTCCAATTGTGCATTGATAAACAAATTTCCATTGTAAGTCTATTGATATCTCTACCACAAGTAGAAAGAAAGGTTGTAATCACTATTTTCATGTATTGATAAAGTATTTTGTTTTACATTTTTGATATTTGCACTTGTTAACAGCTTTGAATTGCTTTCAAATGTATTAGAGTGCATATAAATGTAATCAAATTGTTCCGCATTATGTGCAATTAAAAAGTTGTAAATAAATTGTGATGTCTTTTTTTGTGTTATTATTTTTGAAATCTAAAAAACTAGTTAAAAGACGGAAATAGGAAACAGCAGAAAAGATGAGCAATATCAAGTGTACCAGAAAACAGTAAAATCTATCATCTAGGCATAGTAGATTGTTATTAAAGAAACTGAAATTACTGTTTATTGGAGTTATGTCTTTTAATGAAAATATCTATGGATTTCTGATGTTTTTGAATATCTTGAAAGTAATGATTATAGAGAAACTTTATAACAAAAAATGATCAGCAAATAGAGAATACAAATAATTTTACTTGTTTTTATGTGGCTTTAGATTACTGCCATGTGGAGGGCTATCGGTTATATCGGGATGGGGTTGGGGTTCTAGAAGAAAAATGTTAACCTGAGTATTATGTAAACTTCTTACTTGTTTCCTGTACTGCCAAAAGGAAAAATGGCCTTACATTAAGTTAATTTTTGTAAGTAATAAGAGTTACATCAAGCAGTATGTACTAAAATTTAAAAACAAATTTCAATAAAGCTAGATCCGGGTACTTGAAAACTTTATTATATATGCACTTCAGTCGGTAATTGCAAGGCATTCGAACAAAGAGTGCACCAAGTCAAATAAGATTCTTCAAAGATCCATGGCAAACCAGAAGCGAAGAAAGAAAGAAGAGGGTCTGGATGAGTGTCCTTCATTTCTGTATTCTTTAATTTTTTAGATCATTTTTCTCTATTCTTTATATTTTAACACCCCATTATTATCTATTCTTTTATTTTTTGCCCTATTTTTCTCTATTCTTTATCTTTTTTGCCCATTATTCTCTATTCAGTAAACCCCATCCAGACCCTCATAGGACGACTTGCATCTATTTTTTGTAAATAAAATGCATTTTTAACAATTGTGAAAATACCTAAGAAAAGCTACAGGACCATGATTTGACTGGTAAGTACTATATATATATAACGTCGTTCAGAAAAGAAAATTCCCAAGCTGGTGTTGATTGATAATTGTGGATTGAAGTGTAATTTTGGAGGAAGTTGTTACAATAAGCACAAGTTGATGAAATTTATAATCGCTCTTTGAGGGGAATTCATTTTTAACAGGCGTGATCTAGCCATTTTTAAAAGGGAGGTTCCAACCATATGTCCCCACACAAAAGCATTAGTTGTCAAACAAAAAAGGGGGGGTTCCCGGAATCCCCCCCCCCCCCAATCCGCCACTGTTTACAGTATATTCATAAGGCAATGCCCCTTGAAAATGTATGATAGGTTTTTCACAGTATTTTAATTTGAAAGTTGGAAATGGTTAAAATTTGTCACATTTCTCGAGTCTATGAAATAAATATGATTAAAACTAGACCCTTGTATATATTTTCCTGGTAAGCATTTGGAACTCCTTGGAGCCCCCAATTTTTTTTCAAAATGAAATGAATGCTGAAACACAGTTAAATACCCCAAACTAAAACTAGACTAAACTAACAGTAAGATTATTTTTTTGGAACTTTTACGGTAAATGACGAAACCAGAACAAACGGGTCGTGTGCAAAATAAAAAAAAATCTTGACAGGACGACGTACAATGGACATAAAAAAAATCGGAAGGTCTACCGATAAAGCTTCTTTCTGATCATTTTGCAAATTAAATCAATATCGACTGAATGTAAGTTTTAATATTGGACGATTTCGCTGGACTAGGAAGTAAAGCTTCTTTATATGTGCAAAGTAGTCCACGTGTGTGTAGGAGAAGGAGAGGTAGGCGTAATTTTTATCGGGAAATAAACATGTTTGTTTAGTTTGTTTTGTTTACATATCTTTATTTTTCTGTTTTAAGTATTTTCTTTTTTTTTTGTTTGGAATCAAATGCAGGTACAGATAAATCATTCTGAGAGGAAAATTTTGCTTTATGGAGTTTATCGCACTCCATTTATGGAAGAGGGCACATACTTAGCTAATACTATTCTTGTATTTATGTCATATTTTTTTGATTTCTGGACAGTAACTGTCTCATGTCTGTAGCTTGATGTTGGCACAGGCGTATCCTCCCCGCAAGCGTTGCATCTTAATATGATTTCCGAAGCAGCACCGTGTTGTGTTTCCCCGAAAATATTTTGTAAAAAGACCGGCTCTTCACAAAAACAACACCACGACTTTGACTAAAACAGTTTGTCTGACAACGTTACTTTGAATTTTGTTTTTGATATCGTTTGAACCAATAACTTTTCTTTGAATTTTGTGCAAAAGCGTCCATTGAGACGACCCCTGGCAGCCATTGTTTCTGAGTTCAAATGGACGCACTCGTTGTTGGAAACATGCGTTAAAATATGCGCATTGTTAAATTGCTGAGCCACCTTAAGGTGGGACGTTACAATGCGACGTTAAGATAAGAATTATCGTTCCTAACGTTATCGAGCATAAACCTATATATTCTACGTGTTCAAAGAACGCGAAGACGATTGAATAGAATACGATGCTGACTTAAATTATAGACGGAAAAAAGTGGAAAAAGATAATTATTATGTCTGGTAACCAAGGAATCTGAAACACGATAGATTGCCATGAAAGACTTGTTATTACCCACATCTAACAAATTACAATATATGGTAGTTAAACGCTATTTTTAAAATCGCCAATGACTAATAGTTTTTATACCGTCAGAGAAAAAGAGAAAAATAAGGCAAAAAAAGAAAGAAAAAGTTATGTGCAAAAGCTGTGTGATTTTCTGAAAGCTTTGCTTTCTTTTAACACAAATTTCTCAACCCTCGTAAATATTTGCAGATATCCTAGGTAATATATATACTCCATCAAAATTATGATGCGCATAAAGCAAAAGAAGATTTGACCCTTCTTCGCCAATTTATTATTTCCACAAGTCTTACTGTTGATATGCTAGATTACAGTTTTTCTGTTTCCTATATACTAGAATATTTAGAATAATCAGAAAAGAAAAATATTAATTTGATTACCTTCAATAGTCTAATTAGATACAAGATCATGACAAAAAATATGTCCGAGAAAGCCTCAAGTGGACTGACATTTAATCATTTGAAATCCGCCTTTGAGAGAAATGGGTTTGATGGTCTTTATGTGATTTTAAGCGAACCTGTTGATAAACCACTACTGACAAAGCAAAATATAATCATAGAACGAATTGTAAATTATTTTTGTAAATAAAAATCTATAGATACTTGCACTTTCAGTTCAAAGTAAAATTTTCGGATATTTTTTGTCATTTTTTTTATTATATGTCTATGTTAAAATGCACCATAAAATCGACGTTTTCAGGGCAATTTTTTTCTCAAAATGGTCCAAAGCCCAATAAAAAAGTTGATATACGAGGCAAGTCGTTGCGATGAAGGCAAATGCACTTCCTTATACAAAGGTAAGACATTGTGATTTAGTAACGTCTCACCTTAAGCATGACTGATGAGTCGTAAATCCCCAAAATAGGTCAATCCTGAGTATCAAAAGCGGTATGAAATAATACTTTTTATATACCCAGTTTACTTTACTTAAAATTTTTTTATAGTTAAATAAATCGAATTTGATCTGCATTTATATTAAATTATACTCCCTCGAAATTCACGTTTATTTGAGAGTACATAGTAAGTGATAAGTCTTTTATTTCTGGCGTCCGAGATAATATGCTTGGGTGGACAAAAGGTGCTATAGGTAATAATAAAACTATCACAAAATACCGGCATAATTTTAATCCACTGTATGCTTTATACCTCTGGTGTATACTTGTGGAAAAAGCCGCTCAGAAATGAATTACACAAGTGGATTACAGAGTATCGCAATGATTTTGTCTGATGATGACACAGGAGAATGCATTTTTTTTTAAAGTTGGGATCTGAACCATTTGAAAATGTCTTAGCATTTCTAAAATATAGATATAGGTAGATATTATCACAGCAACTATCAAAATATATATTCTTTATTGCATTATACATGTAAGAACAGAAATGGATTAAGGGTGAGGATCTAAACCATTCTAACCAATTCTATTTTTATCAACAGTGACTTTGAAGTGAAAACACAAAAAAAATCAGTACGGTTATTTTCTTCTCTTCGGACATCATACATCCAATTTGGGTTTCCTTGGAACATTTAGTCGTTTTGGATTACCATCGGAAACCTAGTGTTTTAGTATATGTCACCTTGACCATTGTCTCAAATTCAAGGGGATTTTTTCGTGACCTAGCTTTGATTTCTATATAACAAATGTTTCTTTAGTTATCATATGAAGACTTTTTGTTGAGTATAAGTGACTTTGGCCTTTGACGAATTGGCCTCTAAATAAGTACGATTCTTTCTGTATCCTATGTGAATTGTTCACACAACTCTGGTTTCCATGGAAGAAAATCCTCCGTAAATTACTTGACGGAAAAAAGAAGAGACTATATCATCCAATCCAAAAAAATATTTTTGGTGCAGAAAAAGCTGCTATTATATAAGAAAGGCATTTGTTTGGCGTATTAGCACCAGAAAATTTAATGTATGACAAAAAATCATATCAAATATGAATATTTTCTCACAAACACTTTCAAGGAATAATCTAAAACAGGCTACAAGGCATGAACTTGAAACCTACACTGGTCTATGAAACAAAAATACGTACCAGCTAATGCACAACCTGCTTCTGTACATCCGTTTGCAATTCCAGCAATAACATCCTTTGTCAATGCAATACTTAGTTTACCAGTACAAAAGTGATCAACGAAATATAAGGGTTCAGCCCCACTCGCAATAATGTTATTTACACATAAAGCAACCAGATCTATCCCTATAGTTTCATAACAAGCAATTTTCTTGGCAATCTGGAAAAAAAATTATCAACTACTTTAAATTGACCTGTTTTTATAAAATAGCAACCAAGCAGAATATAATTCTTGCATACCTTGCTGTTCTGATAGCATTGTTTGATCTTTTTTCTAAAACATAAACTTTCATTAATTGCTAGGTTTTTTTATGGTATTTTGGGACTAGTTGGGTACACATAAGCATGCTTAATTGAAACATATATTAAAGCATATTATAAAGTCTAAAAATCCACAATTTTGAAATATGTCAAACAAGCATTCAGAATGTATTGCTGGGCAGTACAATGTACCCTACCGGCTAGAGCTGTGAGAAAACAGGCAAAAGCCCCTTGAGTTTGTGCATCGGACGAAGACTTATGGAAGGAGTGTCTCATAAAAATCCTGAAACTATGTTTGCAAGATGTACACAATAATTACCTGATCAGCTTGATCTGTATCTCATCATTATAGCTCAAATACCAAAAATAAGAAAGACTTTGGTAAAAGGGACGGGAAAGTATGTCCTGAAAACTACGTTTTGGCAATAATTTCTATTTCCACGATTTCTAAGTGCAATAACGCTCAAAATATTTATCCCATCCGCGTGCAACTCAAACTTCATCTGTAACTCATAATTATAAGCTCACACACCAAACATAAGATCACTTGGTAAAAGGGTTTGTAAAAAAAGTCCGGAAAACTATTTTTTCTCAATAATTCCTATTTTCAAGGGCAAATATTCTCACAATAATTATCCGATCAGCGTGAAATTCAACCTTGAACTGTAACTCATGATGATAAGCTCACATACAAAAAATAAGATCAGTTTTTTAAAATGTTTCTGAAAAAAGTCCAGAACACTGAAGTGTGACCGACGGACCGAACGGACCTACAGACAGACGGAGTGCAAACCTATAGTTCCCTTCTTATAGATTCTTAGTTACCAATTCATGTCAGTATTTCTCGAGACAACTTTTGACATTTAAAAAACATACGTTACAATCAACTGACCCATTTCTTGTGTATTACGATTAATCTCCATCACTAGTAACTCAATTGTGATCTTAAACGGTCATTCTGGTCATGTTTATTCTTATTTAGTCTTGATTTTCTGCATGTCCGTAGTTTTTAACAATGTAAAGAAAACAAGATCAAATCAAGATACTTTGCCTTGCAGTCAATCAAGATCGGTCAAGACCAGCTTAGATACGTTCAACACAGGTATTGTTAAACATTCTAGTTGATTCTTAACTTTAATGAACTGGTCTTAACCAGTCATGATTGACGGTAATGTATTACATCTTGTTTTGGTCTTGTTATCTTGATTTTGTTTGAAATCTCAGGATACTATAAATCAAGACAGTCAAGATTAAACAGGACTGAACTGGCCGTTTAAGATCAAAATGGTGTTACGAGTGCATTTTGGTTTAACATCGGCATTTAGGTAACCAGATCGCCCACCTGATATTTCCATTTGATCATTCCTAAAGGACCCTGAGATTAAAATCCATGCCATTGTAATCACCTTGGTGGTCTCGTGTTAGAGTGCTTGACCCTAGTGCGGAAGGTCGGGGGTTCTATTTTAAAATTGGTATTTGCTGCTTCTGCGCCAAGCAACGCATCTAGGAGTAAGAACAAAGGTCTGGTCGGCTTAGAGTCAGTATAATGTGTCTGAGTGGGATGATATGTCTTCCTCCGGACAGTTATCTCGTGAGCTAGCACGTTAAAAATCTAGCTCAGCGTGTCGGTCTAGAACAAACCAGACATCATATTCATATATCAACATGTTGGCGTCCTGATATGCACTTCATGGCTGCCACCGGATGTTAAACAATAATTTATACATCCATCCATGCCATGTTTGGTTTCAATCCATTCAGTAATTTTCAAGATTTCAAGTTTGTATATAATTCCCATTGGGTCCTATGTTAAACTAAGTCCTCCGCTGGCAGTCATCTTGGATGACGGATCGACAACAAATTAACAACACTTCGTCATCACCTCACAAAGAACATTCATGCCATTTTTGGTTTGAATCCATTCAGCGGTTCTCTAGAAGATTTTTGTATGTATTTCACATAGGGTCCACTAGCCAGAAATATGTTATCAGGTTACACAGTACATAATTTAGATGGCCCAAAATAGGCTATTGATAAGTGCAAAACTAACTAAGCTCACATATCTGTTTATTAGAAAAATCTAAAATGTGGATTAATTTTTTTTCAGAAGGGCATATATGAACGAATACGAATACGACTATTTATTACCCAATCATGGGCCCATATAGGTCATATATACAAATAATAAAATTATTAAAGAAAATAAAATAATGTCTTAAATGGAAACTATAATGTGTAAATTACAAGTATCTTCTAATTTCAAAACAATTATAAATACGGTAGCTTATATTAGCAATAATAAAATCATCTTCTGAAGACAGTAACCAAACACATTTCTCCTTCTTAGACTAATATGTTTATAAGTTCAATTCATAATATCATCTAGAGTAATTTGTTAACAACTTTGTAGGCTGTACATTCTAATAGAAAAAAAAAATAACAATCCAAATATTAGATATAGTAAATTTATACTATGCTGTATACGACGCATTTCAAGGAGTTACCTCTCATCAGCAGCATTAAAACCGAAACATTTGGAAGACCAAAAACCAAACTTATATTAAACAAGAAGTACTCAACCAAAAATACCGAAATAGGAAGCCAAATTTCAGCTAAGGAGATCTACCATGTGCAATACAAGGAATGAACCCTTAGTATTTCTATTATTTTTGAATTTTGCTAAATACTGATAATTTCTGTAACAAATCAATGAATAATCATGTCAGACAAGTCTGACGACTGGGTTGGCGAATACCCTCGGGGACCTAGGGTCCACCAGCAGAGGCATCATCCCAGGAGTTTCAAAATAACAATCCAAAGATACCAATATTAGATATAGTAAATTTATACTATGCTGTATACGACGCATTTCAAGGAGTTACCTCTCATCAGCAGCATTAAAACCGAAACATTTGGAAGACCAAAAACCAAACTTATATTAAACAAGAAGTACTCAACCAAAAATACCGAAATAGGAAGCCAAATTTCAGCTAAGGAGATCTACCATGTGCAATACAAGGAATGAACCCTTAGTATTTCTATTATTTTTGAATTTTGCTAAATACTGGTAATTTCTGTAACAAATCAATGAATAATCATGTCAGACAAGTCTGACGACTGGGTTGGCGAATACCCTCGGGGACCTAGGGTCCACCAGCAGAGGCATCATCCCAGGAGTTTCAAAATAACAATCCAAAGATACCAATATTAGATATAGTAAATTTATACTATGCTGTATACGACGCATTTCAAGGAGTTACCTCTCATCAGCAGCATTAAAACCGAAACATTTGGAAGACCAAAAACCAAACTTACATTAAACAAGAAGTACTCAACCAAAAATACCGAAATAGGAAGCCAAATTTCAGCTAAGGAGATCTACCATGTGCAATACAAGGAATGAACCCTTAGTATTTCTATTATTTTTGAATTTTGAAAATAATGTTCGTCATCAACTTCACTATTATGGCAATATTTACATATAATGTCTGATGTTTGTAACGCCCTCTTTCTATTTCTAAACCAAATGCCCTTAGTCTCATTCTTTTATTTTATCTAAATATAATTCCCTCTTTAAAAAATCTTAAAAGAAAAATATGTTCATAATTTACCCTTCCTTTCAAAATTTTATGAGTGTATCTGTACCAAAATTGTTCTTATATGTTCACTATATTATTTTTGAATTTACCGATTCTTATGTTTTCTACATTCTCAATTTTGAAATCTTTACACAGGAATTTAAGCCACGTATATTCGTATCATCTCAATCTCTGTTTTCTGATAATTCCTGATACAAAAATAAAAATCAGTTGTGATCCATTGTCTCAATTCTAAAATGATATTTAAGCATACTACAAATTATGTCTTCGGTAAAACACCTTCATCCTATTGCCATGTTTCGGTAATAGACCTTCATCCTAATTTTCCCATGAATGCCATATATTACATGCTTTACTGTTTGAACCAAGAATATATTGATATAAAATAAACTTGTATGGATATCCGGATGCAAATTTCCAAAATAATTTTCAATTTCAAAATGTCTTTTAGACTTCGATCATATAGATAATTTTTGGCATAACTAAATGTCCCAGAAGGGAATTTTAAAGAATATCACAGCCGGGGTAGTTCTCTCTGACTTTATTGTGGCCGAAAGATAAATCCTGATTTACAGCTACACGAAGGCCAGGGTTGTTTCACAAATTCAGCATCATTTGATTCTAGATAAGAAGAACAAAATCCAAAGACATTGTTAATTCGTGTGAACAAATAATAAAACAACGCTACAGACTCAACCATAAAGCATAAATGTAAGCAAACTAAACTTAATCAGTATAAGAATAGCAGAGACATCAGTGACAAGCTGGATTCAGTTGGTATGGCTGTAGTCGGTTCATCCTGAATAAACGTTTGTGATTTTAGAACTGGCATATATAGAGTTACTGAGAAACAGTTACTGACCTATTCAACATTCCCAATATTTCGTGTTCGTTTCGTGTTTCGTTCATTCCGTATGCGTGTTCCGTTCGTTCTGTGTGAATAAAATCGATCATTCCGTCTGCACACGATTTTGATTGACAACTAGCGTGTAGGATCAAACGATAGTGTATACACGAAGTTGAAACGAACTGAATCGTGTGCACAAGCTAGTATCGTGTTGACACGATACCATTGTGTGCACACGAACGTTTGGTGTTAATTCTTTTCCTTATCGAATTCGTAAAACATCAAGTTGCTCATTTTTTGTAAAATACTATGTTGTTTAGAACCTATAAATATCGAAAATAAAACTTAAGTTTTTAAATATGACGATAAATTTAAATTTGAAGCAAGAACTATAATTTTATAACCAGAATCTGATACTCTTAATAACAAATTTAAACATAGTTATCCAGCTGCTGAAAATGAGTAATTTAATGATAGATTTGATTTTAAATGTAACATGTCATCTAGGTTACAATTCTCAAATATCGTTCAATTTAGAATGTTTTGTTTTATTTTTGTTTTTGTTTTTTGTTTTTTTTATTTATTTAAAGTCTTAGAAAAAATTAGACGGTTATTGATTACGATTACAGTGGTAACTATTTAAAATCTGTATTTTTCCATTTGTTTAAACCATGTAAAACAAAGTGGTAAGGCATTTAATCTAATATGGTTATAAAAGAAAACACGGCTTGTGTGACCGCATGGCATTTGTAAATCTAAATCATATAATTAATGTGTAAACGTCACTACGCAGAGATTACACAGTTCAAAATATACAAACGAGCCAGTCGTTTATCGTTTATCAGTTTTCACTATCTTTAACATTTAACAAGTGCAGATTTGAGATTTTCCTATCATTTTACATATTTTCATATTTAATTATTTTTTCTTTTTGGTTTTATTTTCATCAGTGTTTCTACACGTTAAAATATATAATATTTTTTTTCGAAAGAATTAGAAACATAATTTTCTGTGGTAATATTTCTTAGTATTATACCGAACGTCCAATGGTCCAAGACAATTCGAAAACAGGTTTTGTGAAGTCAGAGGAATCTATGTAAAAAAGGTATTTGCAACTGAAGATCGACTCTTGGGTCCGTTTAAACACTGCATAGCCGGCGCTACGTGTAATTAGCTCTATGAAAAGGACTTAGCCCGTATGGGAGTTGAACAATTTAGTTTAATTGTACATGTTTGCAATAAATACATCCTAAAAAGCAATAAATTAAAATGTTTCATGATTTTTTTTTTATAAATAATGAAGTTATTACACTTTTCCTTGCACGTGCCAAAATTCTGTCAGATTAACACCCGGGGTACTTAATTAATTTATTACCAATTCGACCGGTAAGGAAGTTACCATCTACTGTAGTCACTAACCAAATGCTTATGACATAATTGTATGGAATTAATCATAGGAAATTACATTTCACATGCATATCGTTGTACATTTATATCATCAATATTTTTCATTCTGAAAAAAAACTCGAATTTCTAACGAAATATTTCGCAATTTTAAATTGAAATGTTATGAAGAATCCCATTTTAGAAACATGTCATTGAACATTTGTTTTATCATTTAGTTTAATTTAAAAAATATGGTTCATGAATTTTTGGGTAAAATACAACATGCTTTTTTCAAACTCTGCATGTACGGTTTAAAGACGGTATATCTTTTCGTAGGGATTGAAGTATGGAACAGTTACGTAATTGTGTCATGTCAATCTCATAGAATTTTGTTTCACTGCCGCATATCCTTTATCTTTCCATTTTCATCACCATCAGAGAGAAATTCTTTGGTAAATGGTATGGATATTTATATACGAATTTATGAAGAACCAAATTCATTATAGGTTTCACTGTTTGTTTTTCCCCCATTTCTAGAATTGTTAAACAATTGTGAAATAAGTCAACGTCGATATAATAGATGACCCTAGGTTATAACAGGATTAATTCTTCCCCATTGTGTACTTCTTCTTCAAACAAATCACCATAGTCAATAGTTCAAATATGAAGAATGGGAGACAGATTTATATAAGTATGTGTTTGCTTGTTTCTGAATCCCATTCGTGGTTATATTTTTATTATTAAAAATATAAAAAATATTCAAAGAAACCAATTCTAAAATCCAAACTTAGATTATATTATTAGTTTAAGAGTTTAAGAGGTGACAAATATGAAATGCAAAAATTTGAAATTTATATTGTAATTTTTAATTTTATTATTTATTTTTTTGAAAGAAATTATCAATAAAAAAATATGATGATGAATTCTATAATGATGAAGATGATTAATTCTATAACAGTTGACGAAAAGAAGCGATATCGTCGCAAACGCAGTAGTGGACCAGGACTACTCTAATTTTTGACCAGAGCTGTTCTAATAGGCAGTTGTGGACCAGGACTGCTCTGATTCTTGACCAGAGCTGTTCTAAAAAGCAGTCGTGGACCAGGACTGTTCCAATTTCTGACCAGAGCTGTCCTACTTTCCGACTGCTCGAAGTTAACTTAGACGAGTGGTTATGACTGGTCGAAACTGTATTGTCCTGGTAAAAAAAATAAGTACTTTATTTCACCTATCACACAACCCAAGCTGAATTAAATGTCCTTTGTTCTTGATTGCCTTTGATCTCATCTATCCAACTTTGGATGTTTACATGTATTACCTTTTATTCCAAAAACTTGGATAAATGGGAATGAACCCCTTATGGAGGGATTGATAAAATTTACACACAGGTGTCAAGGCGATTAGTTAATCTCAACATTCTTATATATATATATATATATATATATATATATATATATATATATATATATATACGTATTCCCAAAAAAACCAAGGAGGCACAGAGAAGAACACATTATACAATGCATGAAACAAACCAATTTAAAACGGATTTTAACACATCGAGGGTGCACTGACTACACGTTCAATCAAAAGTGGCTACCCCGGAGATTCTATATTTCTATATATAATACGTATAAATTTGCATAAGTTGTTTATGTCAGTGAAAGTTCGAGAATTCATCAATTCTCTCAATTTTATAATGTTTGGTCTTATATAAAATTTTGATTTCAGGAATAGTGTTCCCCCTTCATCAATAGACTTACACGGAAGCAAGTACACATTGAGTAATATTCATACAAAAAGGGTTTATGATGTGTTATATATGCAATTTCGAATGAAATGATACACTAATGACTTCAAAATACCTTGAAGAAAAAAGGGTCAATTCTGCAGTGGCGGATCCAGGCGAGGGCGAAAGGGGCGTACGCTCACAGTTTAAAAAATGTGATATTTCCTGTATTTGAAGAACTACACTCATTGGAAAATGTCCCTAGAACTTGTATTACTAAGACGTTTTTGTCATTTTGGGAAGAAAATACTGGTATATGAATATTTTGGACCCCCAACCCTTAATGGTTATTCTAACTCTCTCCGCTCGACAAATAAGTTTATGGCCGCTTCTGGAAAACCTGGACCCGCCGCTGATTCGTTAATCACTTTTCAAAAATTCAGTTTTAATTGATGACTTTGAGATTACGACTCATTCAAGACGGAAGTAGACCAAAATTAATTAATACATTTTTCTTAGCATAATCTAACTGCAATTTAAGAATAATATATCTTTATTTTCAATTCTATACAAAATTGCTAATTACACCGATTAGTTTTAAGTCTTTTGGAAACGTAGCTGAATTGAATGCACCCCTCGGTCCGGTGGATTATTACACTTCGTTATGTTCTTTAGCTTACACAATTACTTACACATTAATACACATTATGCTCAAATGAATTTATGCATTATAAGTTATTTTGTGTTCATGCAGTCATACGTGTATTGAGTACTATTCACTTCAAATGAGTCTAAATTTTTCCATAAGCAGTGCCAAACTTATTTGTCAGTTTTTACACAAATACAACATTGTCTGTATTCTTTTTTTCTCAGGTTTCAAAGTATGCAAATACGGTCGTCCGTTTTTTACTTTTATTGCCAGTCTACGGCATGTAAACAGCAAGGTTGCGAGTTCGAGTTGCGAAGTGTTTTCGACTCGGATGTTACTTGCTACTAGATTCAAAGTACCCCCAAAAAAAATACAATGGAAATATAAATAGAAACGGATATAGTCGTATATTAACAACGCATTATCTATAAGTATCAACACTGTAATACATAACAGATCGCAGCGACATCTATTTGGCCACCCAAAGTACAGCCATTTACTTTTGATTGGATATAATAAAAACATTGGATAATAATTTTAAACTGCATTGTCAATGACCTTAAATAAGAAAATCATTTTGATAATACAATGAGAAATAAAATGTTTAAAGCCAAATGTTTTACTGTACTCATGTTGTACTATTTGCCATAGTGATTTAATGTGAGATTGACCGTAGTTAGCGACAGGTCAAAATTTAGGATATAATATCAATGGGAATATGTGATTTCCTGTTGTTTAAAATACCAACAAGGAGATGTTTTTTCATAAAAAAAGTTTATTTACATCAGTAATATTTCAAACGCAAAAACATTATCATTATCCCAAGGGACAGGAAGTACACTGTTGATACCAATAAAGCGACGCCTTTGATGTCACAACTAGGTCAGCGAAATACAATCACGGATCGATTGTTTTCTTTTGCATATTCGTGTTTGGGGGTTAAAATAAAATTATTCAAGAAATGGTTTAACGAGTAAATCTACACAGTTTTGTGAAATCGGTAAGGGAATTAGCAATTTGACATGTTAAACTGAAATAGCTTATCTAACCCGTCTTTGTTGTTCTACTATTAAAGAAAAAATGGTATTCATTCCTAACAAAACGTAATGTTGTAGATTACTAGGACATATATTACACGAGGCTACTATAATTAGGATTTTTGCATATTGTCTATCTAACCATTGAGGATATAAGTTAACTTGTCTTAGGCATCGTTTAGATGTGTTTATGACTTCTGTATAGAATCGTTTCGAGTGAATTGATCAGTTCCGCAGGTGTGAAGACTAGATCTTAAATACTTTGGTTGATTGGATGCAGTAAAACAATTGGGCAACTCAATTAGCCAATTAACACAGATGATAGGTAAATTCATTTTTGTTTTTGTCTTGATTTATTGGAAACGGAGAAAAAACGAACTTTTAGTAACATTATATATATATATATATTCTACGGTGCACTTAAAATTTATACATGAGTAAACATGATGCTACTTATACAAGTAACCGGCTGTCGCTTCAAAATCAAATATTCACACATATTTAATGCATACCACATATTTGATAATTTGTAATTTTACTTAAGTGATTAGAGAAGTTTAAGACGCTATTACACTTTCTCAAAAACTTCCCTTTTACTTTTTAATGGTATCAAAATGTAAGAAAAAAGTAAATAATAAGCTGTACTCCAACAGAATACGAAATATATAGAAAAAAATGACAAAAAAGTACATGTAGTTGGAAAAATTGTTAATTGTTAGTTTCACGTCGAGGTATACTTCTAAAACGTGCTACTTAGTTTTGTATTCGTTTTTGTTTTTGTTTTTTTGTTTTTTTTGTGTTGTTGTTGATCATACTTTTTGGTATCAAAGACATCTTAAGGGTCAGCTAATTGCTCTACAAAACCTCTTTCAAAGATTTTAACATTCATATTGACATGTATTAAAGAGGGCCTTCAGAATTACTGTGAAACATCATATTCCACCAGTGGCGTCAATCAGTTGTGAATTCTTAAAAACTCCAAAAATTTACTTTAATATCTAAAATCAAAATCTTTGGCTACATGCAACAGCATAAAAACATTCGACTTCTCTACACTCTACACTACCATAACACATTCTCAATTAAAAGATCGCTTAAAGCAACTAGTTCATCAATGTTTTTTTCAAGACAAATGGCACACGCAGGTAAAAAATTCTTGTTCTAGGTAGAGAAAAGGCTTATTTCGTGAATAACCACTCTGATTCTGACAAAAAGTATTCTGAAGATGAATTACAAACATGTTAGATTTTCTCATAGACAATATATTTGTTGAATTTGGCGGTCTAAATTTTCAACAAACAATCGGCATTCCAATGGGAACCAACTGTACTCCTCTCCTCGCCGATCTGTTTCTGTACTCATATGAAGCGGACTTCATTCAAGGGTTACTACGTGAAAACAAAAAGAAACTAGCCCAATCCTTAAATTTCACTTTTCCTTATCATGTTAAATATCGACAAATTCCAAGACTTTCTACATCTTATCTACCCCAGTGAGCTTGAAATTAAGGATACTACAGATACACCAAAGTCCGCTTCATATTTGGATTTGTTTCTTGAAATAGTCTATGAGGGACGTTTGAAGAAAAAAATTAATGACAAACCTGATGACTTCTACTTTCCTATTGTTATTTTTCCCTTCCCTTCTTGAGTAGCAATATACCAGCATCGCCTGAATATGGCGTCTACGTTTCTCAGCTTATCCGATTTTCAAGGGCATGCGTGAGTTACCCTGACTTTCGACAAAGAGGATTACTGCTGTCACAAAATCTTCTTATCCAGGGTTTTATCAGGGATAAGTTGATATCATCACTTAGGAAATTTTACGGGCGTCATCACGAATTGATTGACCATTGCAGTGTTCCAATATCTAAGATTATGTTGGACCTGTTCCCTCTGTAGTAACCTTTCATGTGCCCGCACCGATTTGTGACTTCCTCCGGATCGACTTTGTTGAACTTCACGACGGGTGCCGTATACGGAGCAGGAACTGCTTACCCTTCCGGAGCACCTGGGTTCACTCCTGTTTTTTATAGGAGTTCGTGTTGTTCATTGTTTTTTAGTTTTATGTGTTTATTTGTGGTGCTTGTGGTTGTTCATTTGTCTTCCCGGGTTTGTCTGTCCAATGGATTACGTTTTTTTTTATTATTGCTCCTTAGGTATATTTGTCCTTTTTTTTAAATACATCTTGGTCTTTAAGAATGTGTACATATTAATTATTTCAATTTTGGCAACTTAATATGTTGTGACTTATTTTATTACTTTATATCATACATGTATTTAACATGCCGTTTCTTTTTCTTTAAAGAGATTAATTGATTGATGACATGGGATGTACCTAAGAGACATTCTTTATAGCTTAATTTAAACAAAATAGAAAACACCCTTCAATGATTTTCTTTGACCCTTAGAAAATTTTGAATTTTTGACAATAAAAACTTGCATGTATATTATCTGAATTGCTGATACATATACGCATCGTGTTTTCAATGTTCATATACATTATAGTAAGAAGTTGATCATTTCATATTATCTATAAATTAATATACCATAGTAATATTACGGAAAAATACAACCTTTAACAATAACTGAGGGACCGATAAATGTATCAATAAAAATCTACACAAAGGCAACATTATTTATTAACCATTTCTCTTCATACATCTTAAAAAGTTTATGTAATTTTTACTTATAATAACAATACTGATAGAATAAAGAATTTATGTGCAATTCATGGTATCAAATTGTTTCAAATAAATATGTAAATGTAATTGATTTCATTTATTACTCTATTAACATCAAGAAAGTGGTTAATCAATTGAAAATTGATTCGTATCGGCGAAAAATTCTCAGAAATAAACAATTGTATGCTTCTTATTCAGTTATCCAATCATATTAGAGAATATCGTGTGAACACGATACAAGCGTGTCCACACGAAACAATCGACCAGGCTATCGTATACACACGATTATAGCGTGCAAAAACGAATTGATCTGTAATTGATATCGTGTACACACAGTTGTAGCGTGATGATCTATTCTAATCGTTCGTGTTCCGTTCGTGTTTCGTTCTTTCCGTTTGCGTGTTTGTTTCGTGTTGATTTCGTTTGAGTGAGAAGGTTGAATAGGTCAATAGCTTTAGCCATAGAAAAATACATATAAGATAACACTTCGATAACAGTGTCTCTTTCAGACAAAATGCATGGCCATGACTAATTTTTATAACTTTTCCTATTGCGCTTGACCGTATTTATCTTGAAAAATCTGAAAACAAATAAAGGTATTACACAATATCTCTATTCTGGGATATTATTATAGGATTATTTAAGTTATTAGATAAAGTTAAAGTGTATTAACTTGACAGTTTTAAAAACCATCGACGATGATAGATGAAAACTCATTCTTTGCACTTCTTGTTTGAGAAAGACAATTTACCTCTAATTTTGTTCCCACACCAGCAGTTCCTGATACAAGGACTGGATCAACAAATTTCGCTTCCTTTAAATCAAATAGTCCGCCAAAATTTCCTAATGTAGCATCACACCCTGGACGTTGTGTAGATTTAGCGAGAGGTTTTATTGCCTCAATTAAATCTTTACCAGTGTCTATATTTACTCCTGCATCACGGTATGTTAACTCCCTCTGACATAAATGTCTGTAACAAATGTTTGATGGATTAGATCTTAAAATTTGAAACAGAATAGCCTCAATGTATAATGATTTGCATGCAAACTACGATTAAAATTATATTTTCATATCATATATAGTAATGCATCTTTCCTATAGTAGTTCCAATTCTGCTCAGGACATATTATAAATGGTTTTCGACAGAAATTAATAAACTTTATTGGTCACCGTTAACATTGTTCGGTCACAGTAAACATATATGGTGGACGGGATGAATTATTGTTCAACGTGCAGTGGCAATTATTATATACATTCAGAACAAGGACATGATAAGAAAATTAAACCCTGTTTTGTACTAGACCGACATGAGGTCACGACGTAACAGTCCGTACGAGGACATACACCTGGGTTAAACGTGTAATTCCCCGAAACAATTTCGTAAAGTCCGAAACATTTGCGTGAATAACGTGCGGATTGTGTGCATGTAACGTGTGAATCGTGTGCATTCAACGTTCGAATCGTGTGCATTTGGTTTTGGTTTTCGTGTGGTAAGAAACGTGCAAAGTGTGGCGGGATAATCAACCGCAAGTCAGGAATTGCCTCAAGAACGTTTAATTTTTTCGGTTTTTTGCTTATCTCACAAAAATGGTACATGATAAAGGCATGGGGTCTTTTGTCTGTTTTAATATATCATGTTCTAACTTTTGACATATGCTTGTTATCACTTCTCCTCTGAAATGGTTGTAGATAGCCAAGAAAATGTAAAGGGAAAATGTCTAGGACATTGACACGCAACTATATTACACTAAGGTTAAAGTGGAATGACGTCATCTTTTGGAAGTAATTGCCCCTAGAATGTTCAAAGTTAACGTTTTTCGTTTATAACTTGATGGTACATTTTTTAAGGCCTTCAAACATCGATGACCCTCATTTAGATCATTACGTCAAAGGTAAAGATGATGACCTATATTAAGAATTTTGTATATGTTTCACGCTTTTTAAGGTCTTTCTCAAAATTTTAAAACAATTTTAGGTATTTAAATTGTAAAGTTAAGAAACTACATTTCTGTGAACTTCTTTATTTATGCATACGTTTTTATACGTTTTTAATATATTGAAATGCTAATTATTGTGACAATGTTAGTACTCATTAAAACATTTAAAATCGTCAATTTTTAAGGCCTTAATGATCACGTTTTTAGTGCAAATCAGTACAACTGATCATAAACTGAAACAGAAAAGAAACAGAAAGGCTTTACGTATCAATTTATGAAAGGAAAGATCCACCATACGGCTCATTTAAAACATCACCTAAATTTAACTTCAAGTCAACATGCTCTCTGGTTCAAAAATCTGCTCCAGGACCAACAAACAGGGCTTAGAACAGCTAACAAGTATTGCGGTACGCTGTAAAGATGATACCGTTACAAATTTATGAACTACATTTCTATAAAAAAATTACTGAAAGTGAAAATAAGCATATGACAAGTTAGAAACTTGTATTGTTTCTTTACAAACAAAAATCACAATTTGTTTTCTATCGCACAAGCTTACATAGCTAATTTTAACTAAGTATCATCCTATGTATATGTTTGAAAAGCTAAATATTTTGTTCTTCACTGTAAAATGGAATTATTTGTATCAAACAAGTATTAGGGTAAGTTGCAGAGAAGCTTTTTAATATACCGTATGAAATTGTTTGAGCTAAATTCATGTCAAAATTCCAAAAAGTATAAAATATATACCCATCAAGTTTGAAATTTGTGTTTTCACTTTAAAATAGTCATCTGTTATAACAAAAAACACTTTTGTCATATATCACACACTCAGAACTGAATTTGTTTAAATATCAACCCAAGATTGGTTGATAAGCTAAATTTTGTGTGTTTTTTACTGTGAAATTGAACATTATTTCATCACAAAAGTTCTACGGTAAGTTTTACAATATCATAACAATTTTATCAATTAAATGTCTATCAAAACTTAATGAAACTGAAAATAAGCATTTGACATGTGTATTTCCTTTTAAAAACAGTAGCATTATAACAAAAATTACATTTCTCTTATAATTGACAATCTTATAAGGGTAAATTGAACACTGTATCATCCCAACAATTTTTGAAAAGCTAACTTTTGTTATTTTTCACTGTAAAATTGAATATTGTAAATATGGTAAATTGCAGAGAAGCCTTTAAGATACCGTATGACATTATTTGACCTATATTCATGTTAAAAATTCCTAAAAGTATAAATTATGTAGCTGTAAGAAATGTATGAACTAAATTCCTGTCAAAACTTCATAAAAACATAAGATAAGCATATGTCAGGTTTGAGAAATCTTTTTTTTTGTACTTTAGAAAAAAATATCAATACAAAAAGTAATAGTAATCTTATATTACACAAATTAATTTGATACGAACAACATATCTGATAAAGATCGAAAGAAGTCACATAATAATAAAAAAAAAAACAAAAAAACAAAAATGAAAAAATAAGAAAAAAAATTACAACATATCTTTTGTAAATGCAAATTGTCATTCCATGAGTAGGATAATAAAATAACAACCCAAAGATACTAATATTAGATATAGTAAATTGATACTATGCTGTATACGACGCATTTCAAGGAGTTACCGCTCATCAGCAGCATTAAAACTGAAACATTTGGAAGACCAAAAACCAAACTTATATTAAACAAGAAGTACTCAACCAAAAATACCAAAATAGGAAATAAAGTATGATAAATAAATAAAATGAAAAAATTAAGATAAAATTACGGTTAAAAAGAAAAAAGTTACTTAAAAACGATGACCAGTTCCAGAATTCAAGTAAATTTGGTATACAACGGATGTGCCGTCCTAAAGCAGAGACGGGTTTGGTCATAGGACGAAAATGTTCGGAGAACAAACGTAGTGAGCATGCTCCGTCCTAAGGAACCAGACGCGGTCCTAGTCGTGGTCCTCAGAACAGTCTTTAGGACCATTTCTGTCCTCAAGTTAACTTTATGCAGAGATTATGACCAAACGGACCAGTCATAATCTCTGGTCTAAGTTAATTTGGAACGACGATAATCTCTGTTTCAAATGTCTGCGTGAGGGTGATGTTTTAAATGATCCGTACTTTACTCATTTGTGCTTTGCAAAAATTAATCATATTTTTTTATTCTTGTTACCAAGGTCGGTCAGGCATTGGTTATCTAGGGTTCACCCATACAAGGGTTTCCATTCATTATGTAAAAGTTTTATCCCCTATTAAACTTTTGTTTGTTAACACTACTCCTAAGAAACAGTAAAAGATATCGACATAACAACGTTTCCAATATCTTCAGTTCATCTGTGCAGTTTTTTTTACATAGGTTCAAAGCTGTATGACGTCATTTTATAGGAGTTTTTGCCCTTGGAAGGTTGCAATTAATGTTCTTTAGCTCACCTGGCCTAAAAGGCCATGTGAGCTTTTGTCATCACCTGGCGTCCGTTGTCCGGCGAAAATTTTTCCTTTAAAAATCTTCTTTGAAACCACTGGGCCAATTCGGACCAAACTTTGGTGGAATGGTGCTTGAGTGGCTCCCTTCCAAGATTTTATCCAGCATCCCCGACTGCCACCCGACATGGCTGTTGTGAATAAACAAAGAAAATGGGAAGGGGGGGTTATTTAAAAAAATATTCTATGTAACTACATGGCCAATTGGAACCAGACTTGGTGGCAATGGTCTTTAGATAGTCCTCTTTCCGAAATGTCCAATAACCCTGCGATCAACCAAGATGGCCGCCGCAGCCGAACTTAGTCTAAAATAGGACCCTAAGGCAAATTCATTTAAAAATCGTGTCTGAAACCACTGCCACAATTGGAACAAGAGTTGACAGAAATGTTCATACTTGGTCCTCATTCAGAATTGTGTCCAGTTACCCGGCGTCAACAAAGATGGGTGTCACAGCTGAACTTAGATTAACATATGAGAAAATGTCCAGGAATTTTGTTTTCATTTGAGTCAAAGTCGTATGATGTCATCGTATTGGGTTAATCGCCCCTGGAACGTTAAAGCTTTGGTTCTTCATTTATTGCTCAACAATGTTACATGACAAAGGTATGGGGTATTTTGTTTTGCCATCATGCATGAGTTACCTTGAGAATGGTTTCAAGGTCAATTTCTTATTTCTGACATTTGGTTCTTATCTCTACTTCTCTGAAACGGACATACTAGGAAATGTAGTGTGGAAAATGTTGAGGACTTTGAGATGCAACTTTGTTAAATTTGGGTTAAACTCGTATGACGTCATCTTATGCGATACATTGCCCTTAGAACGTTCAACTTAGTTTTTCGCTTATAACTTAACGATGATACATGCTAAAGACCGCGGTGACCGACGGAATTGATTAAGATCACAAAGTCAAAGGTCAAGATTTTTTAAAGGTTTTTGCATTAAAAGCAATTTCAGTTATATAAAGTGTACAATTATAAAATTACTTTTGATGACGTCATTTTTATTAAAGTTGTTGTTTTGGTAGACGTTTTTAAATGTGTTTAATTGAAATGCAAATTTTCGAACCAAGGTTAGTACAAATGAAAACGGCTAAAAACGTCAATCTCTAAGGTCATATTAATGACGTTTTTAGACGTTTCAATGTAAATCAGCACGATCGATCATAAACGGACTATCAGACAGATAATATTCAAAAATAATTTGGTTTTTAGGTACTTTTTATAATCAAATTTTGACGTTTTGTTTTCTCCCAAAAAAGTAATGTAAAAGAGGTACGGAAGATGTTTGGTAAGAAAGACTTTCTCATCTGTGCTTTGAAGAGATGAATCTTTAATTTTACGTATTATTCTTCTCCATTCCACTCCCCTAAGTTTGTCCGGAGCTAAAACCCCAAAATTGTTATTATTCGGATCTTTTGCAATTTTGAAACATGATAGCTTATGACCCGAAGTTTTGCAAAAGGGTTTCAAAATTCAAAATTGGGTTGAAAAATTGTTTTTGAGAAACTTAAATTTTTGCCCACTTTTCTCCCTAGCAATACTTGGTAACCGGCAGTTGGAAGTTTTTGATGTTGCACGATATGAGAGCCATAAGTTCCTAGATTTGTATTCTTCCTTTTAAAAATCGGATTGATGGGACATAATATAGTTTTTTTTTTGCTAAATAGGGATGGGGTCACAGAAAACATGTTCTTCTGAATAACTCGGAAACAGTTGAGATCTACACCCTACAACCATTTATATTCTTGTTCCTTAGGATGACATACTCATTGATGTTTAAGAGGGTACCAGAGAGTATGTATCATAGATACAATGGATAAGCGTTGGTTCCTGAAAAAGAAACTATTGCTGTGACGACTTTTCACAATTACATTTCCTTTCTTAATTGGGACCCTATTATGTATGAGCTTAAATTAACTTAATTCTCTATACTAATATTCAATTATATATATATATAGTCACGTTGATGATTTTTATGGTAAATGAAAATTAATACAAAACCTATGAACTTACAATATAAGGCATATGATTCAGACATGTGTCCATTATTGACAAAATAAAGCGAAGTCGAAATAATTCTTCAGTAAAACATAATGTTACTGAAAGAAAAGGTAGTTTTAATCCACTCGATTTACACTTTTTATATTTTAAAAATATGTCAAAATATGCAGCAAAACAGATGAAATTGGGATAAACATCAAAATAACAATGTTCTAATTATTTATATAATTTTTTGAAATTGTCGATAATAATCAAATAAAAAAAATAATGATCTTTTCTTATTACTAAATTATATCAATGATAACGCAAAGATTTAGAAACAAGAGGCTCTCAAGAGCCTCAATCGCTCAGCTGGCAAAAAATGCACTATAAACTAAATTAATATATTAATGTTTGTTGTAAGTTAAACTGAGAATTAAAGGTCACGTAAAATGCTGAAAATACCTTTAAAAGCCTTTCAAGAACCTTGAAAAGAAATGGGCATGAGTTCTCCCTACGCTTGATTAAGATACCGTCATGGTCAATCTGATGATTCACAATATAAAATACAAGCTTTAATTCATTTTCAAATACAAGTATAAATCTTTTGGTCTATATGTTATCTTCGTTTTTAAAATGTTTGAAAGAAGTTATGTAAAAATTGTGGGTTAAGGCTTTTTATTGTACTTGAAAAGGAAATATTGCAGGAACAATCATGCTAAGTTTCATCTAGTAGTTTCAGAGGAGAAGATGTTTGAACATGTGTTAACAACGATGATGACAGACACCAAGTGATGGCAATTAAAAGCTCACATATTATGAAGTTTAATCGTTATTATACAACATTCTCATCATCACCATTCACTAAGGACACCATGTTTAATTTAAAAACCATATATGCCAGAATTTACCGTAACCTAATGATTTTTTAGATACTTGCGAAAAACTGTTGTTTTTTTAGTAACAGTGGCCATGTTTTTCGACGGATCAAAAATCTAAGCATTAACTTTTTGCAGGATACCCTAAAGAACAATCATGTTAAGTTTTATCTAAATCCATTCCGTAGTTTCAGAGGAGACTGATTTTTTAAATAATAACATAAAAAAACCAAAAATGTCAAAAAAGGGCAATAACTCTAACATCAGAGGAGACTTCAGTAGTTTCAGAGGAGATGATGTTTGAAAAATTGTTAACGACGACAGACAACAGACGACGACGGACGCCAAGTGATGAGAAAAGCTCACATTGCCTTTTAGGCCAGTTGAGCTAAAAAGGGAACGCCGAAACAAAGATTCGAACTATGTCTACAAGTGGTACTGTCATCTCATCCTAACCTTGCGGCTACCATCTTATACCATCTTACAGGTCGTTTTTAAATATATAAAGGCGAAAGCCCTATGTATATATTGTACCGTATCATATTGATATATGTAAAAACGACATATAGATATCATCCGATTGGTAGCCGAGAGGTTTTGTCGATGTGTTCTTGAACTATGACACATAATTTACTTTAAGGAGAGAGTTCGAACCCCAGTCACGGCAAATAAAAATTTGCAAAGGTAAGTTTTTAAACAGCTGGATATGATTTGATGACTTCATTTCAGTGACGGATTAAAGAAGGCTTGGTTCTAGAAAAAGAAACCACGGTAAATGAATAGGCTGACGTCACAGCAATGATTTAAGCCCCACCACTTCCAAATTATAAATGGCTTAATATCTTTAAAAGAGTGGAGATCCCCACCACATATATATTCTTGTCTCTTATGGGAAGACGAATATATTAATGTATAAGGGGATCCCCAGGGGTATACCCCAACCTCTCAAAATAATGTGGGTTTAAATAACTTGGGAATAGTGGAGATCTCAACACTACATCTATATATATATGCCGGCTCCGTATGGAAAGATTGATTCATTACAGCAATTTTAATTGATTAAATAATCCCAGATATACATTAGTGACTATACATTAATATTTTGAAATGAGTTTCTTGCAAGGAAATTATTGCATTTTTGAGGCTCAAATGTGTGTAAATAGCATTAATGTAATAAAAATGCTTATTTTGCGCCAGTATTTTGGAGCAAATTCCCCCAGGCCAGGAAATTTTGAATGGGCTCCCAATAGGGGTTTTACTGTATTTTTGAGTTTCTTTGGGGTGCAAAAGTTTTGTATTTTTGAGACTCAAAGTGTAAAGCATTATTTTATATATATATAAAAAACAATTCAGTAGTTTTATTGCGAAGGTGCACCCAGACAAGCCGAGTAAGGCTGGGTAAGTCAGGGGAACCCCTTCTCAAATTATTTTGAATGGGGTTCCCAAAAGGGGTTTCACTATATTTTGGGGTTCTTGTGGGGGTGCAAATAACATGAAACTAGTTTATTTTTCAGCAGTATTGTAGGGCAAATTCCCTCGACCACCTGAGTTGGGAAAACCCCTGCCCAATTTTTTTAATTGGTCTTTACTGCATTTTTGGGCGGCCATGACTTAGGGGGAAGAAGAAGTTGTAAGGGGATTAAGTTCGGTTCGTTTGGGGGACTTTGTTATCCTTATATTATAATCATATCTTAGTATTTTTATTATTATCATTATTCTTTCTTTCTTGGCATCCATGCAATTATCTTGGTCAGTGCTCTGAAACCTCACAGGATGACAGCCCACCGTGATAAAGTTGACCTTACGGTGTCATATGTAAATGGGGTACCAGGAAGCTTGCATTGACCTCTCATATGTCCTAAAATTCGCATTATCTAAATAACTTCCTTATCCTATAACCATACATAACCCTATAAACATACATATTCTCACTCCTTATTAGCAGATGAATTCAATGATGTACAGGGGGTCTCCTAGAGGGTACAAATAGATTTGTCTTTGTAACTTTGAAATCTTTGAGACCCTTAACCTATAACCATATATTTTACTCCTTAAGGAACGATACATTATTTGATGCATATGGGAGTCCCTAGGGGTATACCCTGACTGTTCAAAATATATTCGTCTTTAAAATTTGGAAACCATTGAGATTCCAATTATAACCATACATATTCTTACTCCTTATGGGAAATGCATTCATTGATGTATATTGGAGGCAAACCCACCGCTGCAAAATAGATTTTTGTTTATAATTAGGAAACTTGAGATCGCGTTCACGGCATGGGGTCCCAAGGGGGAATAAACCGACTTCTCAAAATAGAAAAAATAAACTTTTGAGATCCCCACCTTATAACCATGTATATTCTTACTCCTTATGGGAAGATGCATTCACAGACGTAAGTTTGAGGAGGGGCTCAAATCAAGTCTTAATGAACACACTTATTACTTATTTTTTTGTAAAATATTTAAAATTGTAGATTTGTTGTTCTTTCAAATAAAGAAATTTGAATTTACGTCAAAAGACCCCCCCCCCCACCCTTTTCTAGTAAACAAACTGTGGTCGTAATAAAAAAGCAAATCTAATGAAAACATATTAAAAGTATAATAATAAATAAGAAATACTATTCATAAAACCTGTCATTTTCAATTTTCCCCAGGATATTTATTCGGCAATACGGAATTTGTCACGACTTTGGTCCCCTTTTCATTTTGGTCACTGTGTTAACATTGTTAAATTTACCTACATGTAACGTGTTCAACGATCTTGAAAGTTCAGAGTTAAATCTAATTAGCCAATTATGGCGGTCTATAACATAATATTTTCACCCAATTGTCTGAATGGTACACGTTAAACGGCGAAACGGGTGGACATGTGGGTACTGTGACTATTACCTTTTGAAAACTCTGAACCCTATGTCATTTCTGTAGAAGCTATGTTTAAAACGTATTAATGTTGCTCCTTTTGTTGCCTTGTCACACGCAGTCTTTAAACACTTATCAATAGAAACAACTGTTAACACTCTACCACCACATGTTACAAGGCCACCATCCTTAAATTTTGTACCAGCATAAAAAATCTGTAAACCAGTTTTCTCAACTTCAGTTACACCTGAAACGGGAGTTAATTACAAAATAAATTTCATAATCAAATTTTATTTTGATAAATGTTCGACAATAATTCAAGGGCTGTTCAGAAAATATCTGTCATGCGTAATATCTCTTTCCAATTAACAGGATGCGATCTATACACGGCCAGAGACTGCAGATAAACTGTATGAATTATCTAGATACTACGTATACGAGAAATTTATTTAAGATCTGAAAACCAAGATAAGACCCTCTTTTGTTAACCATGTTTATTAGCAACGACAGCTGTTTAAAGCGAATATTTCCAAAACTAATTGTGTTTAGTTTCTTATGTTTTAAAGATTTCTTCTGGACAAATCGAAAAACATGCGAAAATACAATGTATATAGTCAATATGTATTAATTCAATCGCTATGGGACGTAACTAATATTCCTTGATGTCCCAAATTGAGATTGTATCTACAGGTTTATATCAACTTTAACTTTATAGTTCACCTTCTGTGTATCTTGCCATAGATGTAAAGAGAATACTTCTTCTGAAATTTTTTTTTGGGTTTATTGTTATTAAATCACTTTTGTTAGAAAGGTTCTGTTGTAAATAATTTTAGAAGTAGCTCGTGCTGAGAAAATCTTCATTGGAGTCTGGAAACTTATCAGTCATTTATTTTTTATTGGTTTATTGTTGCTTATGTAGTCTCTCAAGTTTTAGAATTGCATCTGCAGGTTATAGTAATGGAGGTCATCACGATGGGCGGGTGGGGGATGCGGACTCTACGTTTGATTCCAATTGGACAAGCAATTTCAGAGAAGAAGATCATAATTTGGATTGTGGACAGACGACGGACATAAAGTGATGACAGTGGCAAATTAAAAAAAAGTCTTATTTCTTAACTTTGTTTTGTCAACTGTAAGTATATTGAGAATATTAGTACAGGTGTGTTTATATAGTGTTTGAATAAATTATGTCATAAATGTATTACAAATACAACCTTAATTTTGAGATATTCAAATATTTCACATTTTTATTTTGTATGAAATCGTTTATATTGTTTGGAAAATTAAGAGATTAAAAATGAATGCTTCAGTACTGACAAAGTGTAGTTACACCTCTACATTTATGTTTGAGTATTTGATGTCTTCATATTGATATATAGTTGTCTGTTTTTTTTTCTTATTTTTCGATGTTTTCTGTAATACTGTGAATCCAGAATGAGCTTTGCTAACATGTATGAAAACCATTGCCAGATAAGTAACGTCAAGAAATACCAAAGGGATATTCGAAGGAGGGAAAAATCGAAACAACTGACAAACTCCAGAGAACAACGAAGAAAAGGCCAAAACTATTCATGCATTACAATTAAAAACTAAGAACATATGAACAACATGGACCAAACCAAAAAAACCGGGGGTAGACTCAGGTATTGAGCAATCACTTGAAATAATAAAATACTAACCATTAATTTATTATACTAGTGCAATTATTAATTTGATTTCGTATATAAAATTTGATCCGACAAGATTTAAGTCTTGTCACGAAAGCCAGGAATAATGAATCTAACCTCAGCAGAAAACATAACATTCTCTCTGCCAGATACAGAGAAGAACCTATTGACATTATAACCAGGATAAACTAGAAATATTCCTTTTTTGTATTTTTTTTTTTTTGTTATTTCAAACTTTATTTCACATTTCTTCATGATTTACAATGATTGCATATTGCATGCAAACTTGTGGAGCAAAGTGATAGTATGGTGCAAAGCCTCAGATACAACATAGTGTATTTGGAACACTTCTAAGTCTCATACCGCTGGAAAAAAAATGAAAATACAATTCATGCGAGAGCTTTACTCATTTACTCGACAATTATTACCATAAAAAAATGAAGTTTTATGTTTGAAAGTTTTAGTGTTTAAATAGTTTTAGTCCTGATCTATTCCTGATTTTGGCATTTCTTTTCATTCTTACGGATCTCGGTCTCCCCCTTTTCTGTAATTGTTAACTTCATTGCAATCATGTCATTCCATTTGTCAGAAGGTGGGCAAGATTAATTTCAAAATGCCAGGGAAAAGTACATGTAACTAATTTATAGTTACCAAAGTTGTGATTGATCAGAGACGGCGGTATGAATAAAGGAAAGATGTCATAGTTATAAAGATTGCATAGAATAAGTTGTTTTTTTTTATTTACGGGGAAATTTAAGGATCATATGAGACAGTATTTTATATAGAGTTACGGGGAAATTCAAGGATCAGTATATAAGACAGTGTTTTATACAGTTACGGGGAAATTTGTGGATGAGTATATAAGACATTCTTTAAAAGTTGAGACTATTATAAATGAAATAATCCATTAAGTTACAAGAATAGCATACTGTCTGAAAGGGTCTTCTTAAGGGATACACAGGAGACAAAACTGGCATGGTTTTTTTGGGGAAGGGGAAGTAAAGAAAAAAATAACAATCCAAAGATACTAATATTAGATATAGTAAATTTATACTATGCTGTATACGACGCATTTCAAGGAGTTACCTCTCATCAGCAGCATTAAAACCGAAACATTTGGAAGACCAAAAACCAAACTTATATTAAACAAGAAGTACTCATAACTAAAAATACCGAAATAGGAAGCCAAATTTCAGCTAAGTAGATCTACCATGTGCAATACAAGGAATGAACCCTTAGTATTTCTATTATTTTTGAATTTTGCTAAATACTGGTAATTTCTGTAACAAATCAATGAATAATCATGTCAGAGAAGTCTGAAGACTGGGTTGGCGAATATCCTCGGGGACCTAGGGTCCACCAGCAGAGGCATCATCCCAGGAGTTTCAAAATAACAATCCAAAGATACTAATATTAGATATAGTAAATTTATACTATGATGTATGTGACGCATTTCAAGGAGTTACCTCTCATCAGCAGCATTAAAACCGAAACATTTGGAAGACCAAAAACCAAACTTATATTAAACAAGAAGTACCCATAACCAAAAATACCGAAATAGGAAGCCAAATGTTTTATTCTGAAATCTTTCTTTTATTCAAACAATGATTTTTTCTTGCGATTTGAAACTACCGTCCTAAAATGTTTTTCGTTAAAAGCCGTAGTACCGATTTTTTTTCAGCTGACGGGCAAATGTCAAAAGGTTTTAAATATGACAAATTAAATTGAACATGTTAATGAATGTAGGAGCAATACAGACATTAATATCAAATATAAAGCTACAATGTTGACTGTCTTTTCAATTAAACGTGGGAAATGACAATCTAGGTCGAATGACGATCGTTAAGAAAGAAAATCCTTGAGACCATACTTTTAAACCATAAATGCCAAATTTCATTATCAATGCTCGAGTAAAAATAATGCGACTTGAATACATGAAAATTGTCAAAATGTTTGACTGAAGACTTACGATATCAATTTATGCGCTAAACAACCTTTTCTGGATGCGATCCAAATCACCAATTGTACTGTACACTGGCTAAATAAAAACTTAAAATCGTTCTAGATCTAGGGCTTGAATAAAAATTCAGATTTAAAAGATATAGTGATTTAAATATCGAGGCGACTAGCCGAGGGAAAAGTCCACAATAAATACCACAGGGATACATGCATACTTTATGGGTAAAATAATAAAAACAAACTGAACTGTACGAAACAAGACCGAATAGAAAACTTGAACATTAGAAATGTAATCTCACAATAAATGAATAAATTAACAAATAAAAATAGAACGGCATTTACGTCAGGTGCTACATGTACATAATTTTAAGCATATTAACGGCACACGTCACACTGCCAAAGAGTGAAGTTTCAAGTTATTTTGATATGTTTATTTTGAATCTGCTGTATACTTTATGGTATGTGTTCCTATTTCGACAACTGTTGCCATATAACTGTTACATATATACCATCCACTACCTGTAACATTAAATCCTATGGCATATGATTTTGGGTAACCACCACTGACTACGACCACAGCCGCTACAAATTTATCCTTGGTGAAAACGGGTTCATGCTGTTTCAATGTTCCATCAACACATGCCATGCACATATCATAGAGGTCCGATTCCATTAATGGTAATATGGACTATATAAAAGAGAACTATAAGTTTATTCTTATCCAAAAAGTAATTAGTTTTAAAAAAGAAAACATCGTTACACACTAAGCAATATCTTGATCTTGAAACAATTTTTAAATTTTCAACAGCATTTTAAAGCTTTAAATGAATTTTTGAAAGTATAACACAATGAAAGTCTTTTCATTTTCATTTTAAATAAGTTCTGGTATTAAATTGCGTAGTGTTTCATTTAATCTCCTTTCATTTTTTTCATAGGATATATCAGTTCCATACTTTAATAAGTAGTTGTAAGCACAAAAATATAACTTTTGTTTCTGGACTGTTGACATAAAGCACTAAAAAACTATGTATCCAATCTGCTATATGCTAAATAAAATATAAGTATACAACAGAACAATATTAATTCAACCGCATATTATCCGTTCTAAGTTGGGAATGTCTTATCATATACACGTATTAATGTACAGGAAAACATACAGGTGTACAAGGTGTTAGGTATTTATGGGTACTATGAACATGTATGCATGTTTACATATGTAAGGACATCGTCAGTGTTTGTGTAATTGTACGCAATGCGGTTTTCATGGTAGATGATACACAAGTAGTCCATGCACTATGTGTACTAGTAGTATTTATTCGTGCAGGACGCAGAGACCGCTTACTCTTCCGGAGCATCTGAATCTACCCCCGATATATTGGTGGGGTCAATGTTGTTTATATGTTTTCAGTTTTTAATTGTAGTGCATGTATTGTTTTGGTCTTGTCTTCGTTGTTCTCCGGAGTTTGTCAGTTGTTTCGATTGTTCCTTCCTTCGAATATCCCTTTGGTATTTCTTGACTTTACTTGTTATTACGCTGAAGTTTAATCGAAGATGCCTATCAGTGTGTGTAGCAGCAATTAGTTTGATTTTGTTCTATTTTTTTTTTGAATTTTAGGATATGAAGACCATGAGTGGACTGCTAGATGGATGACGAGTATAGTTTCAAGACATTTCTAACGAAAACAGATTTACTAAAAAACGTATTTAAATAAAGAAGCTGCTACACGAGTAGGCACAGTTCCCACATTTATGTGTTGAGTTTTATTTCGTAAATAATCTATATTCGTTTGAGCCTGGCGAATTAGAATATAATTGTATGTATATACAATTTAATTGTGTCTTAAATAAGAACAGAATAAGGATAAGTATCCGGCTAAACAAAATTTACCGTTTCTCGACTAGTATGTTTTTTTTTTGCAAATGCATGTATCACCCCCGGTTATGATATACCTGTGGCTTTAATATCATGTGGCGAACCCTACCTGTTAATTTTTTTTGTCATGTATGTGATCCCTGTATCTGTTATGTTTAAAATTTTAAACTACATGTTGAAGTATAAATCGCTCATCTAGAACTTCAAACAAACCAATATTTCTCTATTTCTAGAGAATAATATAGTAAGACTAACGACGAAACCGTCCTTTGAATTCAGGCACGCAGATTTGATTGTGCTTTGTTCATTTGTTTCTTCTTTAGTGAAATTTATTCTAGAATAAGAGATTGTTTTAAAAACTGATCCGTATTAGACATTTGAATCAAAACGTTGATTTTAAAAAAAGGTTGCAGAAGACATACGTAGTTTTTAATTTTGTATTTCTTATCTTTTACAACACTTGGCATTGTAGTACCGATGCCCATCTGAAAACAATTTAGAATAATTTAAATATGCTCTGGCTATTTTCCATTCCTTTTGCCCGTACAGGTGCTAGATTTGACACCATTCTGGTTTGCCATCAGAAAATTGTCAAAACAATTATGCACTTCAGAGCGACAACTATATCCAAAAGTGCTAATAAATACAAATGCCTCCAATGTCGGATAAACTAGTACTTGTAGACGTCACAAAAATGTATTGCAATAGATATTGTCATTAAATAAAATAGGCAATATAAAATATGGTTGTCCACTTGTAATGGTTTCAATTTTTAGAAATAAATCAAATACGATGAGGGGTTGGTGTATCGGTATTATCATTAATTGAAAGTTCTTGTAGACAATTGAGCTTGTATGCGTACTTGGACTTGGAATCTGTAATTATTTATTGACAAGATGTCATCTTTGTCATTGATGTCAAATTCAGAGATTCAAGCAACCTAGTTGTAACGATTTAAAATTTTTTCCAGTACAATGTTTGTGTACAAAAAAAAATAAATAGCCAAACAATTTGATTAGACATCTACATCAGCTTTACTCCACTATGAAGAGGACAAACATACCCGAGGAGCAATCCGAAAGAACGCAATCCATTAGGCAGACAAAACCCGGGAAAACAAGTGAACCACAGCACAACAAATAAACACTGAAAACTAAAAAACAACGAACTCCTATTAAAACCAGAAGTGAACTCATGTGCTCCAGAAGGGTAAGCAGTTCCTGCCCCGTATACGGTTACCGTGGTGAAGTTCAACAGAGTCAATCCGGTGGTAGTCACTCATCGGTGGAGGTACATGAAATGTTGCGACAGTCGGAACAGGAACAACATCATCTTAGATATTGGAAAACTGTAACGGCCAATCAATTCATGATGACGACCGTAACATTTCCTAAGTGATGACATCAACTTATCCATTATAAAACCCTGGTTAAGAAGCTTTTGCAACAGCAGTTATCCTCTTTGTCAAGAGTCAGCGTAACTCACGCATGCCCTTGAATATCGGATAAGCTGAGAAGCGAAGACGCCATATGAATGCGATGCTTGTATAATGCTACACAAGAATGGAAAGTTAACAAAAGGAAAGTCGAAGTCATCACGTTTGTCGTAAAGTACTGTATTCATATGTAGCTCATTGTCTATTTCGAGTAACAAATCCAAATATGATGCATACTTTGATGCATCTGTAGTGTCCTTAATTTTAAATTCACTTGGGTAGATGAGATGTAGAAAGTCTTGGAATTTATCGTTATTTAACGACAACACGTCATCTATAAAAGGATTGGGCTAGTTTTTTTTTTCTCACGTAGAAGCCCTTGAATGAATACCGCTTCATATGAGTACAGAAACAGATCGGCGAGGAAAGGAGCACAGTTGGTTCCCACTGGAATGTGGATTGTTTGTTGAAAATGTGATATTTCGTTGAGTTCATGAAGTTTCGTTTTGATCCCTGTCAAACCTCTTACAATTTTTTTTTTTGACAACTCAATATATCTATGTATAATTAGATTAAGGTGAAGTGTACGTAATTCAGCCCTGCTTACATTTATCAGGAATCAGAACGTGCGCCGTTAGTAATGCGAGTTACACTATCAATCGGAGAAACATGTTCGATGCAAGTTCCAGAGATCAATTAAGCATTAAAAGGTAAAAGATACCTACAATCAACAACAGCCCTAAATGAATTTTATGGATCTCCCAACGAGGTAGTTCCACCCAATGTAAGACGTGATTTGGAAGACAATGAGAAAGAGCTACTAGACTGGAAAGAGGGACAAAGAAATCTCGAATCGTTTCATCTCGCAAAATAAATGAAGGCCTGTAAAAAATATCCATCCTCATTGTGTTGTGGTGAGAAAAGATTTGGATGTTGGAGTTTCTTATACAACCAATGCACAAACTGTCCCCACCGTGTATCTGTGGGAAAGTAGCATCGACGGGAAAGATATAATGTCGGGATGATGATATTTGAAATCAACACAAAATTAAGTTTAGGTGCGATATAGTACAAATAAGACGTAATATATCAATACATTTACATACATATACACTCATATCAAACAGGGCAAAACGCTCAATTATTAAAGTTTGCTTCAAGTACATCTTATTTTCGAAATTTACAAATTGTTTGCAACTCTTACTTGTTGACCCGTGTTATCATTTTTTCCCCCAAATATGCATACTATCAATAGTTTAGTTATCACTGGCAACACTCTTGAACCGAGATTTTTGTTCTTCCACTTTTCTTTCATAAATAGTTTTTCTTAAAGTATCAACCCGGGAAAACTTCGATCCTATATAATGGAATATAAGGAAGGTGTGTTAACAATTTTTCCCAGTCCCTTCAAATTATCCTATTTTTCCCTCTTCCCAATTTTCCCATCTCCCGATAGTGTGTCACCACTGTACCTATTTTTTGCATCCTTTTCCCCTCTTCCTAACTAGGAACATTGAGCACTACAGACCCTCAAATTTAGGCTCCAAAGATTTATGCAGAACACTAATCTAATCCTTGTAAGATTCTGAAATGATCTATTATACTGTAAATGTTGATTGGCAGGAGTAAGGAGAAGGCTAGCAGGATATCAAGGAAACAATTTCAGTCTATAAATAAATGAGTTTTATTTCTAAATGTAGACATCTATATTATTTTTGAATTTGTTTTTGTGGCGGACGTGACAGAAAACACCTTTTTGTATGCTTATGCTGAAGGACGTCTTTAAATTCAAAATAATATGTCATTAGAAATATTTAAATGTTTAAGGTTAAATTTGGTAGAATAGTCTTGGTTATATAATTTTCATTTATCACGTTTCAAATTTAATTAAGTTTTAATTTATGACTTCCAAATGACGACTCGTTCAAGACGGAAGTAGATGAAAATTAATTAATCCAATTTTTATAATATAATCTAACTGCAATTCTAAGTATAATATATCTTTATTTTCAATTCTATACAAATTGCTAATTATTCTGATTACCAATGTTTAAAATATTTTGGAAAACTTACATAACACTATGTGTTTGCTACATTTGAAGTCTTTACAGCTGAATTTAATTCATCCCTCAGTCCGGTGGATTATTACATTTTATTTTAATCTTTAGCTTATACAATTACATGCACATTAATACACATTATGCTCAAATGAATTGCAGCATTATAAGTTGAATTCTGGTAAGTTAATATGTTCTGATTTGTTTGATGAATTTGTAACATACATGTATTTAACATGCCCAGCGATCAATTGATTGATGAAATTGTATTGAAGGGGTGTACCTAACAGACATGATTTATATCTTAATAGAAAACGCCCTTCAATGTAATTATATAGGGCGCGGTGAAGTGTCAAAAGTTCCGATTTTACCCAGTCGATGTTAAAAAAAAATAATTAAAAACAATTCTTATAGCGATGAGGGGAAAAAGTAAGGTTTTAGAAGTATATTTTATATTCATCTGATTTTGAGAAAAATTCGGAAAGTAATGGAAAAATAGCACCTGTCTATGAAAATCTAAATGAAATTTTATTACGAGATGTGTATTGAAAGTACAACAGAGTTGTTTGAGGCTCTTTAATTAGTGTCATTATAATCCAGACATGGGTTGAAAACATTTATGACAGGGATGCAGTTTATATCAGGTGTAAAAATGAAAATTATAACGGTTATCAAAGTAAAGCAGGAATATTGTTATGTAATTGAGATTTTGACAAGTTTATCAAATGAGAACAACCACTGAAAAAAATAAAATACAATTGTAAATAATTTTGAGTAACAAGATTTATTATTAATGTTGAAGTATTATTGCGGGAAATCTTTATTTCATGAACAACTTATTTATTTTAATATAATGAAATATTTTTTATATAAAAAAAAAATATTTAATAAATTTATTCTTTTTCGTAAAAATCAAATCTTTTTGTTTTAAAGGAATATTAATCAATTGTCTTTATTGAATGGAAATTTTGCGACCAAATTTTATACATTCGTGTGTATTTTCGTGTTAAAATATATTTTTACTGATTTTCCTTGATCCTTAAAATTTTTTGAATTTTCGACATAAAAACTTGCATGTATATTATCTGAATTGTTGATACACCTGCGCATCGTGTTCTCAATTTTCATATACATTAAAGTAAGAAATTGATCATTTCATATTATCTATAAATACATATATAATTGTATTATTACGACAAAATACAATCTTTAACATTAACTTAAGCGACCGATACGTGAATCAATAAATATTTACACAAACACAACATTATTTATTGACCATTTCTCTTTATACATCTTAAAAATTTTATACAATTTTTATTTTATTATAGCAACGCTAATAAAATAAAGAATGTATGTGCAAATCGTGGTAATAAATTGTTTCAAATAAATATATAAATGTAATTATTTTCATTTATTCCTCTATTAATATCAAGAAAGTAATTAGTCACTTTAAGATTGATTCGTACAAATGTATCGGCGAAAATTTCTCAAAATTAAGCAATCATGTGCTTCTTTTTCTTTTTATGCCAATCATATTAGAGAATAGTGTGTGTCCACACGAAACAACCGACTAGGCTATCGTGTACACACGATTATAGAATGAATCGATCTGTAACACGTAATTGCAGTCGTGTACACACTGTTGATAGATTATAATCGTTCGTGTTCCGTTCGTGTTTCGTTCGTTCCGTTTGCTTGTTCGTTTCGTGTTCTTTTCGTTTTAGTGGGAAGGTTGAATAAGTCAGTAGCTGTATACAAGTTTATGATCATTTAATTTCAGAAACACTGTATTTAATTATTTTTTCCAAACCAAAATAATTGGATAAACTACAGTAGTAAGAGAAAAAATAAATACTGTGAGGATTATTAGTATCAAAATTTTGAAATATTTGATACAGATGAAAACAATTTTTTAATTCGAGTTCAATATATGCTCTGATTTGAATTCACACGATTTAATATTTGTCTTGACCATTGAAATCTCATACACAATACACGATTCAAATCGTACGTACAGTACGGATAATTTAAAACATCACACTCAAACAGACATTTGAAACAGTTAACTTAGACCAGAGATGACTTGTCCGTTTGGTCATAATCTCTCCATAAAGTTAACTTGAGGACAGAAAAGGTCCTAATGTCTGTTTGTTCTGGCGACCGTTTTCATCCCGATGGCAAATCCGTCTCTGCTTTAGGAAGGCGCATGCGTAGTATACCAAATGTACTTGAATTGTGGAACTGGTCATCAGGACGGCGCATGCGTAGTTAAAATTCTTTAAATCAAAACAAATAATTTGCTTCCAATTCGTTTAGCTTATTTTGTTAAAATGTTTCATGTTAATTAAGGTACGTATACTTACAAATTATTCGTATTCAAGTATATATGATTTTTAAGTATTTTTTTTTCTTTTTAACTGTAATGTTTATATATCTTTATTTTTTCATTGTAGTTATTTATCATACCTTATAAATTATTATCCTACGCAAGGAATAATAATTTGCATTTACAATTTAATTTTTTTTTTTATTATTATTACATTTTTTGGGTTTCTTTTTATTGTTATATGTGACTTCTATGTTCGATCGTTTTTAGATATATTATTCCTATCAGATTAGTTTTTTTGTGATATAAGATTACTGTGACTTTTTATATTGATATTTGTTTTCTAAAGTAAAAATACAAGACTATTCAAACCGGATATATGCAGTGATTAGCTTATTTTATGTTTTATGAAATTTTGACATGAATTGAGTTTATACACTTCTTACGGTATCTAAAAGGCTTCTCTGTGACTTGACGTAATACGTTGTAGGTTAAAATTTTCAATTTCAAAGTGAAAAAACACAAAATGTAACTTTTCAACCAATATTATGTTCATACTTAGTCAAATTAAGACATATCAGAGTGTGCGATATAAGACAAAAGTTATTTTTGTTATAATAGAAGCCTTTTTCTAAAGTGAAAATATAAGTTTCAAACTTAACATGTACTTATTCAATACCTTTAAGAATTGTTCACATGAAATAAGTTCATAAATCTGATTTGGTATCCTAAAAAGTTTCTCTGTCACTTACCGTAATATTTGCTTGATAAGAAAAAATTAAATTTCAGAGAGAAAACACACCAATGTAAAATTTTAAGGATGATACTTAGTTAAATTAGGGATATAAGATTGTGCGATATAAGATAAATATGATTTTTGTTAAAATGCTACTAATATTTAAAAAATAATCCAACATGTCATACTCTTCTTTTTACTTTCATTAATTTTGATAGAAATTAAGTTGATAAATTTGTTACAGTATCCAAAAAAGTCTCTCTGCGACTTACCGTAGTACTTTTGTTATGACAACAATTTCAATTACAAAGTGCAAAAACAGAAAATTTAGCTTTTCAATCAATTTTAGGTTGATACTTAATCAAATTGAACACCATCAGAGTGTTCGATGTACGACAAAAATGATTTTTGTTAAAACAGATGTGTAAATTAAAGTGAAAACATAAGTTTCAAAAATGATAGATAACTATTTTTGACATGAACTTGGGTAACAAAATTTCGTTAGGTATCTTAAAAAGCTTCTCTGACATTTACAGTAATATTTGTTTCATAAATATGTTCCATTTTACAGTGAAAAAAAAGCC
Organism: Mytilisepta virgata; assembly: GCA_028015205.1. Classification (NCBI taxonomy): domain Eukaryota; kingdom Metazoa; phylum Mollusca; class Bivalvia; order Mytilida; family Mytilidae; genus Mytilisepta; species Mytilisepta virgata. The sequence goes on along the minus strand of CM051515.1, from coordinate 59,076,902 downwards.
AAGGTTAGCTTTTCAAACATTTTTGGGATGATACTTAGTTCAATTTAGCCATATAAAATTGTGCATTATTAGAGAAATGTGATGTTTGTTATAATGCTACTGTTGTGGAAGAAAAAATACAATGTTCTAACTTATCATATGCTTATTTTTAATTTCATTAATATTTTATAGAAATTAATTTTATAAATTTGTTACGGTATCCAAAAAGCATCTCTGCAGATTATCGCAACATTTCTTAGACGAAAAGAAATTCAATTGCACAGTAAAAAACACAAATGTAGCTTTTCAACCAATTGTAGGTTCATACTTAGTCAAATTAAGCCATATCAGAGTGTGTGATATAAGACAAAAGTGATTTTTGTGACAATAAAAGTGTTTTTAAAGTAAAAAAAGAAGTTTCAAACTTGACATATGGTTATTTTATACATTTATGCAGTATCTTAAATAATGTCTTGGGACTAACCGTAATACTAGTTAGATAAAAAAAAAATCAATTTCAAGGTGGAGAAAAACAAAATTTAGCTTTTGAGACATTTTAAGGATGATAATAAGTTAATTTTAGCCATACAAGGAGTGCGACATAACAATTTAAAAGATATGTTGATTGTATCTGAAGTCAAAATAAAATCTTATACTTTTTATTTTACTTTATATTTCAGAACTTATAATTTATAATTTCTTTAAATAATATCATCAAGAATTCATATTATTTATTTCATTTGACAATAGAAATAACTTTGTATACATTAGAACTTATTGAATTGAAACCAAACATATCAATATAAATATTTTTAAATTTTTGCACGGAATATTATTTACGCATTTTAACATGATCAACCAATAATAATAAATAAAGTCAAGAAATACCAAAGGGATATTCGGAGGAGAGAAAAATCGTAACAACTGACAAACTCCGGAGAACAACGAAGACAAGAGCAAAACAATACATGTACTACAATTAAAAACTAAAAACATATGAACAACATGGACCCCACCAAAAAACCGGGGTTTTATTTAACATTTTATTTATTCCCGTGTAATCCCTTTTCGTCCTAGGACGGCGCATTTAGCAGAGACAATGTTTATTCAAATTTGTGGTTTTGGGACGAGAATAGCGAGTGCGCAGTTGAATAAAGCGGACCAGAGATTTGAACAATCAACAAAGTACAGATTATGACTGGTCCTAATCTCTGATTTCAACTCTCTGGTTGACCAGTCAACGAGCATGTACAAAATGAAAATAAAAAGGTGTAAATCAATTGTTTTGTCACAAACAACTACTCTTAACGACCTGTATTTAATTTGCCCTCGAATATCATACACATTTATGAAATCATCATGACGTAAAGCAATGCTCAATTTAATTTTTTCTTGTTTTTTTAGTCACAGCAAACATATTGGTTCATGGTCCCAGCCACAGACAAAATTTGGAAAGGTGAAATCTTAATTTTTTCAAAGCCAGCTATCCATTAATCCATTTTTTTTTGTCGGAATAGAAGCGTTTAAAATAATTTTCCATTTTTTTATTCATGTCCTCCAAATTTGCAAGAGGTCCAACCTCTCTTGGTGGAAATCTCTTTACTGATTTTACATATTTTCCTCTATTTTTTAATTATCAAATGGAGTAAAGATGTGAAACAAAATGTAATATGTTAACATAGCTGAATATTAATGTTGAGTATGTAATTTTAAACACAGTTTATGAGGATCTTAAGTAAGATTTATAAAAGCTTATTGCGTTATTTTGATTAACAAGATCATATTTTTATTATAATGATTTCTGGAGAAAATAAATTATAGAAGATACCTAACCAACAATGCCAGAAGGGAAATCCTAATTCCTAAATCGCAATCCAGAGGACAATACTCGAAAGAGAAAAACTGAAAAGGAACACGACTGTCATAAAAACAGACAAAGAGAGAGACGAACAAAGAACACTGAAAACTAAAGCGTGGGCAATACGAGCTCCAATAAAAACCTGTATTGATATCAGGTGCTCCGGAAGGATAAGCATACCCTGTTTCGCATGCGACACCCGTCGTATTGCCCATTGGTAAAAGCCGTTAATAGGTCTATATAGGTACTTGTTACAAGATTGTATTTTTTCTTGATACTGATTGGCAGAAAATAGCATAAGGGGTTGTGAGTAACTGCGATAGCAACCTATCATTTATTAGAAATTCCGAATTGATGGTTATGATCTAAAAATAAAAGTGGTAAATAACGCGAAATTTGATAGTGACCTAATATGATCTAAAATAGAATGGGGACTTTACTTAAACTGGTAGGTTACGCTGAATTTGATAGCAACCTAATATGATCTGAAAATAGAATGGGACTTTACAAAAACGTGTAGGTTACGCGGAATTTGATAGCAACCTTATATGATGTAAACATAGAATAGGGACTTTACTAAAATTTACATTTGCTGAATACTGTTAAATACAATTACACTGTTGATTTTTGTTTATGCCGCAATCGTATAATAAAACACTTCTTGACTGAATGAGGTTGCTTTCGATTTTAAAACCCTCTAAACTAATATTCACCTTGGCGACGGCTCGATGAATGTTACCATTTTGTCGGGTTGATAAATTCCTATACCTAGTTCAAAGTCAATTAATGAATAATGTCAAAATCGGTAAGACAACAGGATTCACACATGGAATATGTCAATGATCGTTTGTGACACACTCACATGATAAAGATCGACCAATTCATTTTAAGTTAGTCGAGGCTGGGTGTATCCTTGACTGAACAGTGTATTTATCGTCTCCTTGCTCGCCCAGGAAAGTCATTGTAGTGGACAAAAGCTCTAGAATTCACAGTTTTTATTTACCTCAACCAATATTGATAATATTTTGTGTTACCTGTGCTTCTGGATCACCAAATCGGCAGTTAAACTCCAAAACAAAAGGTCCGTTATCTGTTAACATAAGACCAGTATACAGTACTCCTAAAACAAAGTGCATACGTTTGTGTATGGTAAGGAAGTAATATGTCTATATGTTTGTATTATACATTCATATCCTACAACGGTTTGGGGACGTATAAAGTAAAATAACTCCAAGGGAAATTCAAAACTGAAAGTCCTTAATAAAAAGGCAAAATCAAAAGCTCAAACACATTTAACGAATGGAAAACAAGTGTCATATTCCTGACTTGGTACAGGCATTTCCTTATGTAGGAAATGGTGGCTTAAACCTGGGTTTATAGCGAGCTAAACCTCTCACGTGTATGACAGTCGTAGAGAATTCTATTATATTGACAACAATGTGTGAGCAAAACAAACAGACATAATTGGTCAAGAATTGGGGTACAGCAGTCAACATTGTAATATAATCTTAATCACTATAAAAACAAATAACTGTTTCAACAAAGAAACACAAAATAGCATATGGAAAAAGTACATAAGCAAACATGAAAGACAAGAACTCAAAATTGAACATAGCACAATTTCGGGATGTATAGGTACCGATCCACGTCACAAGTATATAATCAAAAACGGATAAACAGTAAAGGTTAAAAATATACAAGGACAAAAAAGGGAACTTTAACACGTAATTAAGATGATAAACAACGTCATTACCTATAATCTATACTTCAAGACCATCAACTAAAAAGGAGGCGGAGGAAGCCGCGTCTGTAGTTTCTTTAATTTCTAGTTTTGGGGGATATATTAATGGAACCCAATAAGAAAGTTTGGATTGTTAAAGGAAAGGATATCATCAAAATATCTGAATGTGAAATTAAATGATCGGGCTTCTTTTATTTTCCTGTTTTATAAAAGTGTCGGAAGGAACTCCGACTCATATGAAAATAAGAAGATTATTGTAAGTCGACATAATGCAATAATTTAATAATGACGAACAGAAACAAATAGAAATCGTGCAATGTATGAGAGATAACACGTAAGAATTCAAATTAAAGCCACCTTCGAAATCAAATTGAAAATTTGTCCGAATGAATTATTAACCTTTCTATTACTGTTTAGCTAAGATATGTGTCTTTTCGCCTTTAAGGTAAGCAATATTTGAGATTGATGTATAGCTCTTTCTAGAAATGTCCCTCAAGAAGCAGCCAAAAATATAACTTGTTTCGTTTTATTCCTTTTAAATTTATTACATGTTTTTTATTCTTTAGTTACACTCAAACGAGACAAACACGAAACGGACACATACACTGATTGAACGGAACACGATATATTCTATTATACCAACAAGCCAAAATGTGTGTGCACTATTATAATTTCTGGGTAAAACATCAATTACTCCGTATACTAATACGGTATATTCGTGTAGACACGGTGATGATATCTACATCCAGTTCGAACACGCTAGTAATGTCAACACGGTCCTTTTGTTTTTGAAAATACTAGCTGCCATGAATAAAATTGTAACAATAGAAAATAAAAGTTATAAAAAATAGATTTAGACGATATTTTAAAAAAGGCTACCATTTGCAGATATATTTTCTTAATTAATATATTTCCATGTTAAAAATATAAACATGTAGATATATCAAAGAAGAAAGACACATAAGCATTCCTTTTATTTATAAGTTAAATTTTAATTAAAAAAAATAGAAATAAATTTCAATATAATATTGTTTTTTTTTTTTAGAATACAGCTAAGAATAAATAAAATACTGTGTTGAACATTTCCGAGTTGTTTCTATATGTTTTTTTTTTAAACTGATTCGATTTTCTCAATTATTGTCAATTTAAAAACTTTATTCGCGTTTTATTTTGACAACGGTTAAGGTTACAATTTATGACAGTTTTTACTTATATAACTAACACCGATGTATAAAAAGCCCCACTCTCAATTATTAGATATATCAAATCTGCAAATCATTTTTGTAGAAAAATATTTACAAATAGAAGATATCCGAACATTGGATAATAATTTAAAACAAACATACAAACAAATAACGGGGCATATCTGATTCTAGGTTGACAAGGCATTGACAACAGAACATTGATTTTATGTTCAGAAAAGGCGTTCTTCCTTTGTTTCAAAATATTTTGAAAGTCTGAATTTGCTATTGTGAAGTATTTTATCTTTCCTTTTCTTGTTATTTTCATATTTTGTAAATTTAGGAGTGGCCTTGGTACAATATATGTTTGCCATAAATTCGAAACATCTTTATAATATTGTCGAATATCCTATATCCTGACATTTTCATGCAATCTAATAAAGGAACCCCTTTAGGAATATTAGCTTTACGGGGTTTTAACATGACATTTATCTCAATAATGATTACAATGAGCGATATGAATATTTGATCGGTTCGTCACTTTATGTAATTCTCCAGTATGGCTTGTCAATAACTAATGATTTATTCCTAGTAAATATTGTCTTGCGCACAACTGATGAGTCGTAAATTGACGAAATGTGCACACCTTGTGCATCAAAATTGGTATCAAAGAATTTTATTTTTAGCAATACAGTCGCTATAATACTGTACAATTGGTAACACAAAAATATGGTACAATCTTTCATTTTTCTGTTTTGCTACTTTCAACAATAGTAATTATAGAGACAGTTATATATGTTCAGATGGACTTGATCTTTTGATTTGCATAAGACCAGCTGGTTTCATTTTCGTGTGTTCAGGACTACATCCGACATATACTTCATTAGATTCAAGGTAAAAATATTTAGAAAACATGTTTTCCGAAAATAACGGTATGTGTCAAGAACGTACGTTCGCTTTGTTAAGGATTTGAAATACAAGTAATAGGATGATTCTCTTTATTTGGCACAGATTAATCAATTTTGCGCTGAATTTAAAGTTTGAATTAAAATATATTATTCGTCGTACATGAATTATCAAATATGCAATTAAAAAGGTCTTAATTAATTTTCCTCATTCACCAAATGTGTACTTCCATTTTGTGCACGGCGTCATCTCAAATTCAAAACTTAAATTTGAAGTGATTAAGGAAAATTATGCAACTAGGACTATCTTAACAATTGATGATTTTGCTTTTTTTCATTATCAAAATTTTGCTATAATGCTGATAGCTTTAAATTAGACTTAGACTTGATACTTGATTTGAAATATCAATAAATCGTATTAAATTGAGCTATTTAAACATTTTTAGGATGATACTTAGTTAGATTTTTTCCATATTAGATTAAGCGATATAAGGTAAATATAGTTTTTGTAATGGTGTTGTTTTCAAATAATAAAAATACAATTTTCGAACTTTACAAATATTTACATATATTAATTTTCAACATCAAATAGAAACAAAATATATCAATATAAATATTTGATCGGAATATTATTTCGTCGTTTTGACATGATTAACCAATAACAATAAAATAACAAAATTAAATTTATCTCCGTGTAATTGTTTTCTCTTCCCAAGACGACGCATGCACATTTAACAGAGACGATTATTCAAATTTATGTTTTTCATCAAGTGCACGGAGAATTTAAAAATCAATAAAGCAGAGATTATGACTGGTCGAACCTGAGATTTAAACCTGTTCTAATCTGTGCTTTCAAATATCTGATTGAGCAGTCTCAGGACTGGTCCCAGATGTTCTAATCTCTGGTTTTTGGTCCTAGAGCTGAGATTGGAACCAGAGATTGTATGGCTGGCTTATCAAGGAACTTAGGAGACAGTACCTTTGGTAATTCTACCTATACAACGCAATTCACCAAGGAAGAAATCCCTGCGAATCATAAATCTGGACCTATATCATTTGGTGTTCATACCAAGGAAGCAGATTTGGATCTCCCATCTTTATACTTGATACCAAAGTTACATAAAAATTCGTATTAAAAACGTTATATTGCCGGATCTGCCAGATGTTCTATTAAGTCTCTCTCCAAGCCCCTACTAAGTATTCTGACTACGATAAAACAAGCCCTGCAGAAGTATTGTAATAAGGTTTCTCCATCAGCAGTGTTAATTTAATCAGATGTGGATTTTAAAAAACTCAAACGACTTACTGGAATACCTCAAGACACCGATGCTGAAATCTTGCAATTTTATTCAGACTTTCGACTTTTCCACATTTGAAACATCTACAGTACGGCTCAATTAAAACATCACTTCAACGTTAACTTCAAGATAACATAATCTTTGCTTTATTGATTTTTCAATACATTTCAGTAATGAATCATGCCAGAACAAAAATTCTGGCTACTGAGCTGATAATGCCCTAGGAGACTTACAGTCAACCAGCAGTGACATAGACCCAGTGGTACTAATAAAACGTATCACAAAATACCGAAATAAATTTGATGCACTGTATGGCCATTTGACGCATAGGAAATTGTAAAATTTTTGAAAGATAGCGAGTATATTTCCCGTCAATAGCTCTGTCCTACGACAGTTTTGGCTTTACTCTTTTTAGTCTTTTTAGAATGTTTGAATTTGCTCTTCAAGTTTTTGATATTTGTTTTCGTTTTCAGCATTTTAGGTCTTGAGCACAACTAATGACGAAATATGCACATCAAAAGTGGTATCAAAGAACTTTATTTATATTTTGAAAATCTACGGAATTGAAAACTTTTCTGTAGTTATTAGAGACGCATTTACATTCGAACCACCGTTATTTAGCCTGCGAATTGAATTTTATTATAACTATCTTCAAACCGATCCTATAAAAATTTTGTGGTGAGATAACACAACTTTTCACCTTGACACCAGTGTATATTAAAAGTTTGAGGTATATCCTGTATCGCAATATTTTCCTGAGACAAATAGACCCACTTTAATTATAATAATCAAACCAAGTTAAAAGGTCAAATAGTACTTATCTGTTTATCTGTTTAATAAACATGTTGTATTATACATGGGTAAATATACTTATATAAAGTAATTTTTGTACGTATGTATGTATATATTAAGTTTAAAAAAAATCAAATAATTGATATCTAAATTACAGTTCAAAATATAATTAATTTAAGTGGTTTAAATGTGGATGGAAGTAAATCTAGAGATAAAAGGGAAAGAATATATGAATGGATAAAGATACAGATATATTCATTTTGTTTATTACAAGAAACTCATTTTGGTGAAAATATTGAACGGGAAATTATCAATAAAATGGAATTTGATGAACAACTGATAGCAGATGAGTAGCAGTATGTATAAACAAGTCGTTACATTATAAAATAATAAATAAACACGAAGACGAAGTGGGGAGAATAATGTTAGTAAACGTTGAAATTGATGTTGGGATTTTTACCATTCTCTGTTTATATGCACCGAACTATAAATCTAATAGAAACGTCTTTTTTAAAAAAAAATAAAGAATATATTGAAGGAATATGGGTGTGAATTCCAATAGTTTTTAAGATAACATAAAAGTTCAGATAGGAAAATACCAAGACAGTTAACACTAAGCAAGTTAATATTTTAGAATCTTTCATAAAAAATCAATAAATTAATTGATATTTCGAGATCTTAAAAAAAAATAAACAGGAATATACTTGGCACTTCACAAGCCAGTAGGATTGTTATGATTTTTATAGGGAGTGATTTCATTACATTAGTAGAAAGTTGTAAAATTAAACCAGCCGTAATTAATTTAACCGACCATCAAAGTGTATTTTTGAAGTTAAGAACTAGCGCTACAGAAAAGGGGTACTGGACAATGAATAATTCAATTTTACAAGATGATGAATATGAAAAATTAATTAATTAGCTAATATGAAAAATTAATTAATCATTTAAGAGATAATCATATATTGAAAGATATAAGACTAGAGAGGGATATATTTAAAATTGAAGTAAGAGAGACAACTATTTCTTATTGTAAAGCAAAACCAAAACTAAACAGGCAAATTTTACAGAAGCTTAAACATGATCTAGAGGAAAGGAAACATTTTACACGCTGGATTTACAGGAAATTAAAGTTAGCAATTTAGAGAGAAGTATTCAAGAACTCCAAAATGAAATTAATAAAAGTTACGAAGCTAGAACAGTGGGGGCCCAAATATATTCTAGAGAAAATGGGTTGGACTCGGGGAAAAAACAACTGATATTTTCGAGGCTTAACAAAACAAAGACAGATTAGAAAGTCAATTAATAAATTAAAAGGTCTAAGTGAAGAAATGTTAACAGATCAAAAAGAAATATTATTAAATATTAGAAATGTTTATAAAACTTTATATACTACAGAAAATCCGAATATAGTATTAAGTAGTCAATATAATTTATATTTAAAACAAAAATTGAAAAAGAAATGGATGAGAATTAAAAATCAGTTTAAGATGGATAAATAATAAGTAAAGACTGCTCGGATGTTATTTTCAAAATGAAAGTTAACAAATCTCCTGTTTTAGATGGGCTAACAGTTGAATTTTATAGAAGTTTAAAACTTAAATTTATTATAGTAAAAGTCCTTAGGAAAAAATACAATGAGCAAGAAAGAGAACAAATATACCCAAGGAGCAATCCAAAAATCGCAGACCATTAGACAGACAAAATCTGGGAAGACAAATGAACAACCACAAGCACAACAAATTAACACTGAAAACTAAAAAACAATGAACAACACGAACTCCTATAAAAACCAGGAGTGAACTCAGGTGCTCCGGAAGAGTAAGGTGTTTCTACTCCGTATACGGCACCCGTCAATCTGGTGGTAGTCACAAATCGGTGGAGGTACATGAAATGTTACGACAGTTGGAACAGGTCCAACATCATCTTAGATATTGGAACACTGTAACGGTCAATCAGTTCGTGATGACCGTAAAACTTATCCCTGATAAAACCCTGGTTAAGAAGCTGTTGTGACAGCAATAATCCTCTTTGTCGAAAGTCATGGTAACTCACGCATGCCCTTGAATATCGGATAAGCTGAGAAACGTAGACGCCATATGTAGACGATGCTGGTATATTGCTACTCAAGAATGGAAAGTTAACAATAGGAAAGTCGAAGTCATCACGTTTGTCATAAAGTTTTGTCTTCAGATGTCCCTCATTGCCTATTTCGAGAAACAAATCCAAATATGAACCGGACTTTGATGTATCTGTAGTATCCATAATTTCAAGTTGACTGGGGAAGATGAGATGCAGAAAGTCTCGGAATTTCTTATTATTTAACGACAACACATCATCTATATAACGAAAAGTGAAATTTTGTTTTCAGGTAGAAGCCCTTGAATGAATTCCGCAAATATGAGTACAGAAACAGATCGGCGAGGAGCACAGTTGGTTCCCATTGGGATGCCGATTGTTTGTTGAAAAATTCGACCGCCAATTTCAACAAATATGTTGTCTGTGAGAAAATCTAGCATGTTTGTAATTTCATCTTCAGAATACTTTATGTCAGAATCAGAGTGGTTCTTAACGAAATAAGCATTTGCTCTACCTAAAACTAGAAATGTATACCTGCGTGTGCCCTTTTTCTTGAATTAGCATTGATGAACTAGTTGTTTCAGTCGATATTTTAATTGAGCATGTGATATGGTAATATAGAGCAGTCAAATGTTTTTATACTGTTGCAAGAACTCTCTTTATCACAACGTACAGGTGTATCAACGCGCATATTTAAAAAGGAAGTCGCCTATCCCTAACCCATTATCGCCCTATTTCACTTTTTAATGTTCATTTAAAACTTCGTTCATATGTTTTAGCACAACGTTTGAAAACAATTTTACCTAAAATTATAATGAAGATTAAACAGATTATGTAAAAAAATAGATTTATCGATTTTAATCTTAGACAAATTGAAGATATTATAGACTACACTGATACTTATAAAATTGATGAAGCAATAGCCTTTTTAAACTTTCGAAAGCTTTCGATTTGTTGGAGTGGAATTTCATGTTTTCAGTTCTTAATCATTTAGGATTAAATGATTCTTTTGTAAGATGGTTGAAACATGCGTTATGAACAACGGGTGGATATGAGAAAATTTTCAAAACTCAAGAGGTATACGACAGGGGTATCCTTTATCAGCTTTGTTATTTGTTTTAAGTGTAACTATCATGGCTTTACAGTTAAGAAATAATACAGATTATTAAAAGGATTACAATTAAACTCGATGGGGAAAACCCATATAATAAAACTTTCACAATTAGCAGATGACACTATGCTTTTTTGTAATTCAGGGCATGATCTTGATCTAGCGATGAATGGAATAGAAATTGTTGGCTCTTTCTCTGGGTTAAGTTAAACAGAAATAAAACAGATGGTCTTTGGATAGGTAAACTTAAATCTTGTAGAGACAAAATTACAGGTATAGATTGGACAGATAGACCTATTAAATCTCTTGGAATATATGTTGGTCATTGTGCAGAGGAATATCAGAAACCAAAGTGGGAAAATAAAATTGATTAAGTGAATAAATTGTTTAAATTATGGGAGAAAAGAAATTAAAATATTTTGGGGGAAATTTTGATAATCAAAACTCTTTTTTAAAAGCATCACGGGTTACTAGATTTATAAATAATCATGACGGAAATTGGAAAGTCATTCATTGAAATAGTTCGATGTCTTTGGCATAACTGGTTAATCTTTCAAACAAATAATGGGGAAACTAATCATATTGAGGGTCTAAAACAGAATTTTAAGAAGAAGTTGTAAAATGTTGGAACTTAACAGCTAGAGGTAAGACAAAAAACCCCGATCAGTTACAGATATTCTAAAATGAATTATATGGAAATACAAATATATCAAATTTAAAATTATAACCATCAGGTTTAAAAATTGGATTAAAAGTGATCTGATATATATATAAATGACATTCTAGATGATAAAGGGTGTATATCACAAAATTTTATTCTAAACAAATTGAAAAATAATTGTATCAGTGAAATAAATATCATCAAGACTTCATTACCAAAACAGTGGAATAATATTTTAAAAACAGAAAGTTCTATAAACAGTTATATAAAATTATTTATAACTCCTTAGTAGCAAAAAAAAAATAATAGCCATCTATTGGCCTAAATAAAAGGGTAAAAATATTAAATGTCAACTGTATAATTCGTAAAGATATGTTATATGTTTTTATTTTTCAATATTTAGATAAAAATAAATTTGCTTTATTCCAGTTGCAAATAGAAAGATATAATACTTGTACATTTTTTGTCATGTATGGTTATTATTGTGTGATATAGTATTATAAATAAACATCATAGGGAGCTTGGACACTTAGTGGAGATTGTAACAAGCCATTGGTGACAATAAAGTACAGTACGACTCATTTAAAACATCACCTCAAGTTAACTTCAAGGTAATATAATCTCTGTTCAAACCTCTGCTCCAGGACAAAAAAAAAAAAAAAAACAGAGATTAGAACAGCTAGGACCAGTCCTACGACTGGTCAATCAGAGATTTGAAAGCAGAGATTAGAACCAGTCATAATCTCTGCTTTATTCATTTTTCAAATCTCTGGTCTTATTTATTCAACTGTGCACGCGCTGTTCTCGTGACAAAACCAGAGATTTGAACAATAATTGTCTCTGCTAAATGCACATGCACCGTCCTAGGGTGATCCTAGGATAAAAAAACGATTACCCGGGGATAGAATTATTATTGGTTGATAATGTTATAATGGGTATATAATATTCCGTACAAAAATTATATAAAATATTTATATTCATATGTTTGGTTTCAATTTCAATAAGTTCTAATGTACACAAAGTTATTCATATTCTCAAATGAAATAAATAATAGGAATTATTGATGATACTATTTAAAGAAAATATAAATTATAAGTTTTGAAATAAAATAAAATAAAAATTATATATGAAATTTTATTTCAAGTCATACTTAAACTCATATTTTGACCTTAAAAAACACTCCAGGTTCAATCAAAATATCTTGTAAAGTCTTATGTTAAATTAAACTCGATGGTATAGCTAAAGGACCAGGGGCGTTAAGGTCAATAAATGGCCCCAAAAGTGAAGCTTTTTTCAAGATACTTTAAGTGAAGAGCATTTGCCCCTAAAATTGATATGAATATATCTCTTTTAAAAATCAAAACTTAAAATCTATTTTTTTTATTTGTGTGACGTCACAAGCAGCACGTGAAAACACACGGTTTACAGACTATTGTGAAAAATATACAGTCTTCCTGTACATATCTTTAAATTAAACATCCTCCACAAGCGAGTACCAACTTTTCCTTAAAAATATAAAACAATAAAGGAAAGATACTTCACATGATGAAATATTTTGTTGGTACTTGCCTGTGGAGGCAGTTTAATTTATCTATATATGTGACTACATTTTTAGGGAAATTTTACGTAATGTTACGTTTATAAACGTTCAACACTAGAATTTCACAGGTTTTTTCCTGGATATGAATGAACGAAACAATTATTATGAATAGAAAATATTTTATAAATATAAAATATTAAAAAATCGGAGACAGATGTACATATTTTTACATAATTTCCTAACCCAGACGAGATAGCCGTGATCGCTTGCGCGTTGCTCTTCAACGTCTGAAGCTTTTGAGAACGGGTTCGAATCTATGAAAATATATCTATTTTTGTTACTATAATTTTCGATTGATTTCATTTTTTAAAAAAATATAATTGTATGTGAATGATAAGAATTTTTATTTTGGAAAAAAAAATCATAAACGATCACAGACTACAAACTTTTCCAAAATTGAGCTTTAAATATTCCAATAATTGAGCAAAAGTTCAAAGGGTCAGACATGATACCCGTGATCGTTTAAGCGTGGCATGATTATCAGTCAGTAGATGACAGTGGCGATACTGCACAATTTTTTTCATATATTTTTATCTAATTTTCGTTTATTTTTACCAGAAACAGGATAAAATGGTATATGTTTTACTTTTTAATTTCATAAATAACGAAATAAACTGCACAATTATTATTAAAATTGACCGTATGTGTGATATTTATGGGGAAAAATTATTTCAATAATTTTCTTTAAAAAATCCATACCCATTAATTTTGCGTTAGTTTATAATTGATATTAAAACATAAGAATTTACTTACTGAAAAATTTCTATTTTACGAATGAATGCAGATTACAGATTTTTCGAAGATTTAGCTTTAAATAAGCTATTAATTACATCTGTTTGTGACTTCGATGCCATATGTGTGATCGAATACTCGTGACATAAAAGCCTTGAACGGCAGTAGATAATTCTGATCAAAAAATAAAGTAGGAGGAGCACAATGACATGAGGTATGGACGATTCCGTGAAAGTTTCATGGAAATCCATTCAATGCTGTAAGAGCAGTTGCGGATAAATGAAAGTGTGACGTCGACGGGGACGACAAAGCAAAACAACAGATAGTGATCCCTATGTGCCGAGTCTGCTACGCAGGTGACACAAGTTTGAAAGAAGCAATGTAGAAATTCTCTATTCTAATATTCTAATTCCAAAAATGTTAAAACCAAGTTTTTAATAATACCAATTCAGCCGTCAAATCTTTTATTAATGGCACTTTAAAAATTTGTTAATTTTTTTCATCTAACAAGTATTGTGGGCAAAGCTCCAGAGATGCTTTTTTGGATACAGTAACAAATTTATGAAATAAATTTTTATACAAAATTAATGAAAGTAAAAATAATCATATATATGTTAGAAACTTGTAATTGTTCTTTAAAAACTGTAGCATTTTCACAAAAATCACATTTCTCTTATATCGCAAAAGCTTGTATAGCTAATTTTAACTAAGGGTCATCCTATGCATATGTTTGAAAAGCTAAGTGTTTTGTTTTTTCACTGTAAAATGGAATTATTTTAATCAAACAAGTATTACGGTAAGTTGCAGAGAAGCTTTTTAATATACGGTATGAAATATTTTTAGCAAAATTCATGAAAAAAAATCCTAAAAGTATAACATATGTACCCATCAAGTTTGAAACTTGTAATTTTTCTTTAAAAACAGTAGCATTCTTAAAAAAATCATATTTCTCTTATATCGCACAACCTGATATAGCTAAATTTAATTATGTATCATTCTATATATATGTTTGAAAAGCTGAATGTTTTGTTTTTTCACAGACTGTAAAATGGAATTATTTTTATCAACCATGCATTACGGTAAGTTGCAGAGAAGCTTTTTAATACACTGTATGAAATTTTTTGAGCTAAAAATTCATGTCAAAATTCCTAAAAGTATAAAATATGTACCCATTAAGTTTAAAACTTGTGTTTTTTTTTAAAACAGTAGCATTCTTGCACAAATCACACTTCTCTTATATCCCGCAACCTTATATAGCTAACTTTAACTACATATCATCCTATTTATATGTTTGAAAAGCTAAATGTTTTGTTTTTTTCACTGTAAAATGGAATTATTTTTATCAAACAAGTATTACGGTATGTTGCAGAGAAGCTTTTTAATATACGTATGATTTTTTTTTACCTAAATTCATGTCAAAAATTCCTAAAAGTATAAAATATGTAGCCATCAAATATGTTTTCACTTTTAATTCCACATCTGTTTCAACAAAAATCACTTTTGTCATATCGCACACACTGATAGAGCTTAATTTTATTAAGTATCAACATAAAATTGGTTCGAAAGCTATATTTTGTATTTTTTCACTGTGAAATTGAAATTTGTTCATCTAAACTGTATTACGGTAAGTCACAGAGAGGTCCTTACGTCCTACCGTAAGAAATTTATGAAGCAAATTCATGTGAAAAATTCACAAAAACATAAGATAAGCATCTATCCTGATTTAGAGTAATTTCTCGCAATTTGATTGGCTGATATTGTCCTAATAAATTTCAGTGCAATTTGTTATTAAGTCAATTCGAATTATCTCCCTTATACCATTGACTTAATAAAAAAAATTGTTTTGAGTTGCTTCCCTTTGTTTATTACTGACGTATGTAAGATGGCGACTGGAGGCTCAAAACGTTTTGGGCAGACGACTGAGGAAGAAGTGATGGCAAAACGGCTAAAGATAAATGCTGTAAACACCCTCCGTTCAAACAAAAAGGCCGGGAACACACTCAGAGAATACCTGAAGGAATCGGGGCAGGACATTAAATTTGAGGAATTCGGCGAAGTTCGTCTGAATGAAGTTTTGGGGCAATTTTACATCAATGCCAGGAAACCAGACAGAAAACATTACAAGATTTCTTCACTAGAAAATATCAGATATGGACTAAATAGATATTTACGGTCACCCCCTTACAATAAGACATTCGATATCATCAAGGACGCAGCATTCAATGAAGCAAATGTTAATTTCAAGGCAGCCACAGCAAAACTCAAAAGAATGGGCTTGGGAACAATTGACCATTATCCCAGTATCAATGAAAGTGACTTGATAAAGTTGTACAGTTCCATCTATTGTTCACCAAATACACCATCCGGACTGTACACGAAAGTACAATTTGACATTCGAATGTACTTTTTCAGGAGGGGACAAGAAAACATGCATTTGATGACAAAAACAACATTCGGTGTAGAGACAGATCCTGCCACAGGACTGAAGGTCGTCCGAAAGATAGAGGATGAGACGACGAAAAACCACAGGGAAACCGACAAAGAATAGAGTTCGGGAATCATGCCAGAAGTAAAAGGTAAATATATTTGGCTTGTTGCTTCGGTATTCAAAAATAGCATATGGGGTGTCATAAATTACTGGTACATAGGCAATGTACCAGTAATTTATGACACCCCATATGTTATTTTTACATACTTTTATTGTTGTTCGTCAGTTCATTTTAACAAACAAACAAAAAGTACAATTAGTATGGATACATAAACATAAAAGGCTATACCTAAAAGTACAACTGTCTTATTGGTTTGCCAAAAAAAAAACAGGGAATAATTGTCTAAATACAGAAAAAAATATTGGGTCAATAAAATTCATAACATCAGAAAATTGAGCCCGATATTAATTTTATTAACCCGTAAAGTAACAGCTTACAAGTGTAAAAATTACGCATACATGTACGTTATTTGACATGGTTTTATCGCTGTTCTTCAGTTAATTTCAACAACTACATGTACATGTTGTTATCGAGAAATAAACACAAACAGTACAAGAACATGCAGAATGATAATTTCAAAAAACACAAAAAATCAATCATATTTAATTGAGACAAATAAATTTCACATTATTATAATCAAATTTAATTATTAGGACAATATCAACCAAATATATTTAGATATTTAATCTAAAACTGTGAAAAATAAAAAAATATTAGGACTATAAAATACCTCTTTTATTTGCTGATTCACCTTATTGCCCTGTGAGATCGTTTGAATTGTATGTGTCAAAGCTTCATCCGGAAAACAACAGATTGTGGCAGAGGCCTCGGGCCAGTTTTTACAATATGGATGATACCTGGTACTGTAATGAACCAATCGGAGAGAAGAAGTTGACCGTTTTCATGTCCGATCTTAGTAAAAGTGCCGCCCTATCACAGATTTATACGAATCATTCTATTCGAGCAACAGGTGCAACAATTTTATCAAAGAATATGTATGGGCCGGCCCAGATTATAGCCGTCACTGGACATAAAAGTGTCCAATCGCTAACAGTGTATCAACGGGTTGATAATTCAGAGAAAATAAAAATGGGTCAGACATTGTCCGACAATTTAGTGAAGAAAAGTAATGCAACGCCTGCACTCCCGTCTACAGCAGTTCTTGCATTGCCAGCTCCTGGACCGGCTTCATGTAATCAGCTGGCATTGCCTAGCACCGAAAGCATTGCAAATGTTCTTCAGTCTCAACCGACATTACAAATTGTAAATGAAAATATTCAGAGGGATGGAGGATGAATTGACTTCTTGAAGTATCTTGATGGAATTGATCTTGTTGATATTTTCGGGGAATATAAGGAAAACCGATGTGTTCAAAACAATGTTCAGTCCGAAACGCGTACGTGTATGCAGTCAAATCCAGCAGTATTTAATGACTGCAAATTTACCATTATCCAAAACTTAACCATCAATAAATGACACTTAAATTTCATAATGGAAAATACTCATTCATAATTGAATTATTTGGTTCATAATACTGTTCCTAGAGTTTGTGATATTTAACATTTTAATGATTTAATAATTATCTTTTACATACAAGAATATGTGATACATATACAATTGTTATTAAATGTTAATGTTAAATGTATTATTTTATTGGCTGTATATTTCTATCAAACAACAGTATCAAGCAGACAAAACAGACACAAAACAAACTACATCGAAAGTTATACACTATTGACTAGTGTACTGGGTAAATATATATATGAGACAAAATTGCATAATGTAAGTTTTTTATTGCTGTTCTTCATCATAAAGTTATATTGCCTCTCAATATGAAACAAAACCAAAAGTGAGATATGTTGGATATATTTTGGATTCGAACTTGTAATAAATTCACCATCCTGATATGGGAAAAAAACAATAAATAAGTGGTGTCATAAAAAAATCAGGATAAATTTGTTACACAGTGTGCAATTGTCCTAATACGGAATTTATCATGGAAAAAAAACAATAAATAAGTGGTCTGATAACAAAATCAGGATAAATTCGTTACACAGTGTGCAATTGTCCCAATACGGAATTTATCATGAAAAAAAAACAACAAATAAGTGGTCTGATAACAAAATCAGGATAAATTCGTTACACAGTGTGCAATTGTCCTAATACGGGAATTTATCGGGTCAATAAAAGTCATATCGGGTGACCCGATAAATTCCCGTATTAGGACAATTGCACACTGTGTAACTAATAATGTCAGGTTTGAAAAGTCTGGTATTTTTACTGTAGAAAAAAACATACCAATATAAAAAATCACATTAATCTTATATCACACAATCTGTTAGAAACAAAACATCTATAAAAAGGTAGAACCTAGTTATTAAAATATAATAAAAAGAAACAAAAATGAAATGGACCAAATGAAATAATAATAATAATATTTAAAAATAAATAAATAAATACATTCTTTTAAATTCAATTTCGTATTCCCTTATTAGGGTAATAAATAAATAAAGACATTGAACAAATAAAGATAAAGATTACAGTTTAAAAATAACAATCCAAAGATACTAATATTAGATATGGTAAATTTATACTATGCTGTATACGACGCATTTAAAATTACTTAAAAAGATTCTAAAAATTATATATACTAAAATATCAATAATTTCTTTAATTAACATGAAAATTTTTAACAAAATCAGCTGATTGTCATGGAAGAAAATTGCTTTGATTTGAAGAATTTAAACTACGCATGCGTCGTTCTGATGACCAGTTCCAAAATTCATGTACATTTGGTATACTACACGTGCGCCGTCCTAAACAAGAGACAGATTTGGTCACAAGGACGAAAACGGTCATCAGAACAAACTTAAGTGCGCATGCCCATCCTAAGGACGAAACCTGGTCGTGGTCCTAGGAACAGTCATTAGGACCATTTCTGTCCTCAAGTTAACTTTATGCAGAGATTATGACCAAACGGACCAGTCATAATCTCTGGTCTAAGTTAACTTGGAACGGTCATAATCTCTGTTTCAAATGTCTGCTTGAGCGTGATGTTTTAAATGATCCGTACTGTATATAATTTTTGGAGAAAAAAAATTAAACACAGTGTAAACTGCCAGTTTCAGTCAACACCGAATTAAGAGGTTTTTTATTTTTGATTAGAAAATTGAGGATTCAAAATTATTTAAAAAGAACATAGCACTGATATATTTTTGTGTTTTGTGAATAAAACAATTTCTGTCATGTCTGTATAGCAATGGTTTTGAAGTTTGAAGAGTCTTTCATTTTATTCCGTTAAGATACCATTTATCGATAAACACACATTACTACGCCCATTTAAAGTATTCATAAAACATGTTGTAAATCTTTAGCACATCTCTTTATGAACTATTCCGAGAAGAGTTAACTAAGTAGATTTAAATAATTCTTTCTACGGATTTTAATAAAACAAAAACAATTCAACGTTTTATCTTCTATTTAATAAGAACAGCAAAATAGATATCCCACCCTATACACTTATATTTGCATGTCTTTTAAGGGTAGATTCGTTCATTGATGTATATGAAGTCCATAGCTGTATGATCCACCCTATAAAAATACATTTGTCTTTATAATATGGAAGCCCTTTAGATCCACATCCTATAACTGTACATTCTCTTACTAATTATAAGTAGATTCATTCATTAACGTATGAAGGTGCGTCCGTAAAGGCTATGACCCACCCCCATAAAACATATTTGTTTTTGTAATTTTGAAATAATTGAGATGCCCATCCTTTTACTAAATATATTCTTACTCCTTATCAGAAGATGCATCCACTGATATATAGGGGTCCCCAAGTTGATGGTATCTTCTTTCTTGCATAATAATCCACAAACAAAAATTTTAATTTGCTATATAGTGGAATATCAGGAAAATCAATTCATTTTGTATTATAGAACTTCAATATTTAAGAGTTAAAAGAGTTTTGGGGTTTTTTCATATACAATTTTTTTTGGTCACCTATTTACACAAGTATGGATACAGTATGTTTGTGCTTTTAATTCGTTTCAACTGAATCTGAGAGAAAAACATGCCAGAAGCAGAAGTATAAATTTTGAAAACTACAAGCTTATCATGGCTTCTGCAATCCTATGCATGTTTGTGTTCAATATAAGCTCATCAAGAACGATTAAAGCAATTTGAACATCAGTTTTTGAAAGTCGAGACCACATAATGACTGACACCCCTACGGTTTAGTGATTCAGCCTCGACTCTTCTTCACTTAGACTAGTGACTGACTTTAACATTTGTTTGCATTTAATTGATACTTTATGTTTTTCTTTTATAATGCTTAACAGCTTGAATTGATGTATTATGTTGCAATATTTGCTTAATATGTATATCTTGTTGTTAAATTATATTTTTACTTAATGTAATTATGGTATATTTTCATGGGCATTTAAATGGATTAAAACATTTTTTTTTCAAATTCTAAAGATTGCAAAGGATCATATCTTGTTTTAATTGAAAAAAAGTTTACTTATACAAGAAAACCAAAGGCATTTTTTAAGAGTTAAAAACGCATTTCAAATAATACGTATTGCACAAGAGTTGAAATACAAGTAAACCTGTTAAATGGTATTTCATTTATAATTTACTCACATGTGTATATAAATATATACGTCTAAAGTAATAACCAACGTTCGAACTTACTAGATGTTGGACCGATAATAAATTAACGATACAATGCAAAATAAAAATAAATAAACGTCTAAAAACTTGCAAAACAACATCAAAATTAAACAAATAAAAATTTGAATTATAAAAATAATTCAAACTTGGCAAAATTTTCGTATTACTAAGATCCTTCATCAGCGCTGTCGCGTTGCGAAATGACTAATTAATTACATGTAGAAAACAATATGGCTGATCGCGATCTTGATCTTCCTCGTGTGTAGCAACACATGTAAACAAAAATTAAAATAAATAATCCTTAAACACAAAGTAGAGAATTATTTTACAGAATTGTAACATCATAACAAATGAAAAAGTACACGAAAAAAAAACAAATAAATAAACAAAGCACTTGGAAATAACAATAAAAAAGGATTATTCAATATCTGTATCAGTTGACAAATTTATTACTCTTTTTTGGATATAAGGTGCCTAGTTCTTTTATCCAGAAGCTTTCTCTTGTCTGCCTTTCTTGATCACTCCAAATAAAATTTTGTTCTATAATAGAAACTTTCATTTTACCAAAATCCTCAGGATTGTGTCCAGTCGACCGAAAGTGTTGGCTGACGGGTAAAAAGTTTTTCTTTGTTATATCACTTCTATGGCCGTTCATTCTTTTGTTGAAAGCTTACTTACTTTACTGTACTGCAGATTACAAATCCCACACTCCAACATGTAGATCACGTTTCTTGATTTGCAGTTCACAGTGCAAAATATTTTGTAATCTTTGCCTGTTGTGTGACTTCTAAATCTCTGTGTACATATCATCTGGGAGCAAGTCTTACACCTTTTGTCTGAACAAGCCTGACATTGACCAGTTGATAACGACATCTTGCTAGTGATATCAGCTCGTACAAGAATGTCTTTCAGGCTTTTCGGTCGTCGGAACGCCTTAACTGCCGGTTCTGGGAAAAGTCTGGAAAGTTCGGGGTGTTTTTCGAATTCTTTCCAGTGTGTCCTGATAATACTAGAGACATTGCGAAGGCTAGGGTGGTATGTTGTAACGAACGGGATTCTCCCAAGTAGCACAAAACATTTTCATGATATTTTTAAAAGGTCAGATAAATTTGTTTTCAAAATTGTTATGAAAATAATATTTTCAGGATGTCATGTAAATTTTTTTTTGGATAATCTTTATAATGTTCTCTTAAAACATTTATCGGAAACGTTTCAAAAATATTTTAAAAACGTTTCAAATAAATATTACTATGTCACTTTATAAGAACATCTTATTTCAATGTTTTAAAAATATTTTATAATATTTTCCTAGTTTTCACTTGATATTTGAATAATATTAATAAAATGTTAGAGAAAAAGGTTTTTATATAACATTTTCTATACAAGAAAAAAACATTCTGTAAAATAATTTTTTTTTCAAAAATATCTGAAAAACATCTTTTTAAAAATGTATAATAAATATCATGAAGAAATATTTTTGAAAAATGTCTTTAAAGCATTATGTTTCATATTATGGTAACATTTCTATAAAATATTCTGACAGAAATATTTTTAAAATGTGAAAATAAATTGCTGTAAAAATATTTTCCCCAAACATTCTAAAAACATTTTGGAAAAATATTTCTTTAATGTTTATGATAAATATTATTTATTCACGCTTTAAGAATATTTAATTTAAAATGTTATTAAAATATTTTCATGACATTTTTCAGATATCAATATAATGTTTCAAAAAATATTTGTATTTAATGTTTTCTATATGTGAAATAAACATTCTGGTTAAATATTTCGGAAATAGATTATAATTTATTGTAAAAAGATTTTTTGCAAAACGTTTTTAGAACATTTTTGAAAAATATTCTCTGGATATCAGATAAAAATAGTTTATCATAACGTTAAGATAATGTTTTTAAAACAATGTTTATGTCTGTCTCCAAAATTATATCCATTACCATGTTAAATCGATTTAGTGTACAATAACCGATAAACACTTTTTTCAAATATCTGACCTTGGCGTGTCGGTGTAAATGTTTGGATTTTCGGTTTTCGGTTTTAAAATGTAACTGGTTCCAGATTGTTGTACCAGCCTGCAAACAATCGACAATATTCATTGGAAACCAGTGACCGGAAGTGTATTTAAGCGGATTGAAACAAAGAAATTTGAAGTTGAAGACGACGCCTAATTTCTACAAGTATCAGTATATCAGTCGTGTGTATTATCTTCTGGCGATAACAGTAGGTAAGAAAATAAGCAAAGATTAAGAAAATAAGCTAAGATAATGAACTCTTTCTGTACACATCGCTTTCTGTGTGTTATTTATTCACTCGACGGTCATGACCAAATGACAAAGTCGATGAAATTATATCAACAACTTCTGAACTTGGACAGTGACAGAGTGGACACCTTTTGGCCATATATTAATACAGGAAAACAAAACTACCTGTACATTAAATGTAGAGATTTATCCGTTGAACCCTTGATTGGACACTGTTTAAACTTAATTTAATTTTGTCAAGGTGTGAAAAGAATGGGGGTGGGTAGGGGGGGTTTGGGGGGGGGGGGGTGGGGTCGTTATTATTGAACTCTTATCTTATTCTAAGTCAGTTAGAGTATTCCATTGTCTATTCATTGAGTTTTCTTACACACCAATAGTATCCTCACTTTTGGTTTTTTTTCTCTTTTCATTTTAAAACAAATAGGCCTGTAAAATAAATCTATATGACTAAATTGTATGATGGTCATCTGCTGTGTGACCCACCCACTTCGGCACGTGTTTTGTTGATGAAAATCTCTGGAGATTATTACAATTATTTACATTTCAAATAACATTTTGATATATGTTGAAAATCAACGTGGTTCAAAGTCTTTGAAACAAAACTTGGGGACTTTTTTCCAGATTGGAGGTAGATATTACATGTGTATTTACATTGTATTTTGGGGAAAATACTTATATTTTCTTTTTCAGACCAACCATGAACAAGTAGAAGAATAAGAAATAAATCCATCATTTACATGTAGAACAATAGAAAGAAGATTTATAGCTGTTAGAATAGTACTTGGTAATTAGATATTTATTAAATATTTGTAAAATAAAAGGCCATCTTACATGTTATGTTAGAAACTTTGTTTTATTTTTTAAATTATTTTACACGGAAGAAATGTTAGACATAAAGTGCTTACTGTAAGTAGGGGGGAAAAATTATTTTTGGGGTCTAAATGATGAAATATTAGAATAAAGACAGGAATTATTTCCCAGCCGATGGTTGTGCTTAAGTTTAAGTTTTAAAACTTCAAAGTATTTATAGTGAAACTTGACTGTCGAAGTGTCAGAGAACTGTAACTTATCATGTGCTTCAGCTCATTTATATTCAGTCGTACATGTACATTCATAATTAAATGCATTTTGATCGTTAACATAAATCATTTAATAATCATTTTCAGTAATAAAAAGTGTGAAAATAATTTACATTTGACTGTTTTATGAATACTGGTACCTTTGTACTATGTAATGTTGGGAAAAAAATAACCTGATTTTTTAATAATGAAAATTGCTTTTGTCCTATTTTCAGATAATGCTTTATGATACAAATTAATTTGAAGAAGACCCCGTGTCTATTGCAAGATCAACTAGATGAACAGAAAGAAAATGAATTAGTTGTGCACAATACTGGAAAGTGTTTTTATGTAAGTTGATTTTAACAAAATTTTTATTTCAACTGAACAAATCATTTAGCATCTGTGTGTGAATTATAGTTTTGTCTCCTCCTATCGGAAGTCTTGGACAGTTATGGTGTATATGGAGGCCTGTTTCATATTTAAAAAGTTGTCTTGCTTGAAGCTTCATAAAATTAATCCTTAAATAGTCATCATTCAGAATGAAATTTATTTGATATAACCTCACCCAGTTGAGCAGTACAGGCTTTGAAATCCTCATTTCTGTCAAAGTCTGATATCTTTGGAGTTGTTTGAACTGTCTTATAGGTTGTTTTCAGTTTGATAATAAATTTTCATTTTGTATTGCTGCTTATCATTGTAGACATGTACATGTAGTAATCTCACATTTTTGTGATCATAGGTCATAACAATTTCTTCTAAGCATGTAATGCATTTGTATTTTTATTTTTAAATGTTTTCATTTAAATTTTTGCAGATGCTGACAGGAAGTAAAAGAAATGAACAAGACAGCAGTTGAAGGAGGATGTATAAAATTATGAACTTTTTCTGAAATATTGATGAGACTAAATTGTGAATACAGATTTGTAAAATTTGTTTGAATTTCAATATGAACAGAAAAAAAATAAATGTTAAATCAAAATATCTTTTCATTTCATTTATATCCCATGGTAAAATGTAGCTGTTTGAATTTGTTTACACTACATTACAATATATCAATGAGAGAAAATCATTTTCAGAAACTTGGGAAATGAGACAGATTCTTTCCGAATAATATAAACAATACAGTCTGACAGGAACATTGTAGAACATTTTATTTGAAATGTCCAATTGGTCAGCTGCACACTCAACGGGTATCTTAAAATGTAAGGAGGATATTTTTCAAACGTTTATATAATAATGTTTATGATATTAAAAAATGTTGGACTGATGTTTTGAAGTATGAAAATATAATAAAAATATTTTCAGAATGTTATGGGAACATTTTTACATTTTAAAAATATTTTGCTGTGCTGAAGGGAGAAATGTTTTCAGGATATTTATTAAATGTTTTGGATTTTTTATGACAAATATTTAAATGATATCAAAATAACATTGACATATAAATATTCTAAGAACATTTTACTGATGTTTTAAAGTACAGAAAATGTTTTTAAAATGTCATAAAAGTGTTACCAAATGTTTTAACAATATTTTTAGAACATTTTCATAAAATGTTATTTAAAGGTTTCTAGAAAATGTTTTTCACATTTTTATTGAAAAATTAAGACAAATGTTTACATGATATAATAAAAATATTCACATTTTGATATCCTGAAAACATTTAACTGATGTTTTGAAATACAAAAATGTTATTAAAATGTTGTATGAATGTTATTAAAATGTTTTTCAAATATTTTTAAAACATTTTTCATTAAATGATATTTTAGAAAATGTTTTTATGATATTTATTACACATGTTCAGATCATTATAAAAAATATTTGGGCGATGTTTTGAAATATTTTGGAAAAATGTTTTAAAAAACGTTAAACCGCTGTTTACTCCGCCATACATTTTAACATTGTTTTCATATTTTTCTGCGATATTTTTACAACATTATTTACAACGTTTTAAAAACGTTCTAAAAACATCATTGTGTTGCCTGGGCTGTTGGTAGTCTCTTTTTCTTTATATTCTAAGAGATTGTCTCTACTGATGCATTTAGCTTTTTTGAAGCCGTCTTGTATGCGTTGGTGTGTATACCCTCTATTTTTAAGATGACCACGTAGTTCACCAAGACGTTGTGCTGTTATTATTGGAGAGGAACAGATGCTTTTAACTCGGAGAGCTAGCTATATGGGATATTGTCGTAGCAGTGTTTAGGATGACAACTGCTTGGTGGCAGATATAGGTGTTTGTCAGTAGGTTTGGAATAAACATCGGTGGACATTACTCCGTCTTCTAATGTTGTAGTTGTATCGAGGAAAGAAATTTTAGTCTCGGATATTTCATGGGTGATTTTTATTGATGGGTGGACACTGTTTGCATGATCGACGAAGACGTTCAATTTTTCTTTCGTATCTGTCCACGTCATGTAAACATCATCTATAAATCTATACCAAGACAATGGCTGTGTTTCCGAAGATTCCAAAATTTGTTTTTCTAGTTTCCCCATAAATATGTTAGCATACGACGGAGCCATTTTCGTTCCCATGAACATTAGAAGACGGAGTAGTGTCCACCGATGTTTATTTCAAACCTACTGACAAACACCTATATCTGCCACCAAGCAGTTCTCATCCTAAACACTGCTACGACAGTATCTCATATAGCCAGGCTCTCCGAGTTAAACGCATCTGTTAATCTCCAATAACAACAGCACAACGTCTTGGTGAACTACGTGGTCATTTTAAAAATAGAGGGTATACACACCAACGCATACAAGACGGCTTCAAAAAAGCTAACCGCATCAGTATAGACAATCTCTTAGAATATAAAGAAAAAGAGATTACCAACAGAATCCCGTTCGTTACAACATACCACCCTAGCCTTCGCAATGTCTCTAGTACCACCAGGACACACTGGAAAGAATTCGAAAAACACCCCGAACTTTCCAGACTTTTCCCAGAACCCCCAGTTATGGCGTTCCGACGACCGAAAAGCCTGAAAGACATTCTTGTACGAGCTGATATCACTAGCAAGATGTCGTCATCAACAGGCTTGTTCAGACAAAAGGTGTAAGACTTGCTCCCAGATGATATGTACACAGAGCTTTAGAAGTCACACAACAGGAAAAGATTACAAAATAATTTGCACTGTGAACTGCAAATCAAGCAACGTGATCTACATGTTGGAGTGTGGGATTTGTAATCTGCAGTACTTTGGAGAAAGTAAGCAAGCTTTCAACAAAAGAATGAACGACCATAGAAGTGATATAACAAAGAAAGACTTTCTACCTGTCAGCCAACACTTTCGGTCGACTGGACACAATCCTGAAGATTTTGGTAAAATGAAAGTTTCTGTTATAGAACAAAATTTGATGTGGAGTGATCAAGAAAGGCAGACAAGAGAAAGCTTCTGGATAAAAGAACTAGGCACCTAATATCCAAGGGGAATATATAAAAAGAGATAAATTTGTCAACTGATACTGATATTGGATTATCCTTTTTTATTTATTTTTTTTCCGTGTACTTTTTCATTTGTTATGATGTTACAATTCTGTAAAATAATTCTCTACTTTATGTTTAAGGATTATTTATTTTAATTTTTGTTTACATGTGTTGCTACACACGAGGAAGATCAAGATCACGATCAGCCATATTGTTTTCTACATGTAATTAATTAGTCATTCGCAACGCGACAGCACTGATGAAGGATCTCAGTGAAACATGTACTACAACAGTTTGATGTAATTAAAAGCAAAAGACAGCCTAAATCATTAAAAAAACTTTTGGCATCAGCTCAGTTTGATACAACTCCTGTCCGTCAACAAAGCGTCAATAAGTGTAACCGCCCGAAATGTGGGATATGTCCCAATTTAACTGAAGGAGAAACTTTTACTTTTAAGTCTGGTCAAATCTTTAAAGTTAAAAATGATTTCTCATGTGCATCGGAAAATTTAATATATGTCATGACTTGTGATGGATGCGGCGAAAACTATATTGGACAAACTGGAATGTCTCTATGCCATCGAATGACAGTACGTCGTCAACAAGTACGAGATCCGAGTACACGCCAAATACAATTAAGCGGTACTTAGATGTATGTGGAAAAGGAAATTTCAGATTATTCCCAATGTACAAGTTGTCAGACGGAACAACAGAACCAGAACGAATAAATAAGGAAACCATGTTTATAAATAAGTATAAACCGAAACTCAATGCCTAATGGCATTTCTATAAGGTGTTCCTATTTCTATTTTTATTTTATATTTGCTACGTTCATATTCGAAAGTATTTCTATTTTTAACTTTGATTTGTGACGTTTATTTACATTAGCAACGTTGCCGTAGCGCTACTTTCACTTTATATTCTGTGACGTTTAGCTGCCACTGATAACGTCCTCAGTATTATATGCTCCATGAATATCTGTTTAGATAGCAGTGAAACCGGTAGGAGAAGAACAATGTAAAATTATACATAATATGTGTGAAAAACTATGAATCTTTCACAACATTTAGCGATAAAATGGTCACAGTTTTACAGAAAATAAAATCATAAACAGTAAGAGACGGCCGAATACTTTAAAACGTATTTTGTCTACATCAAAGTCTGACTTCAGTGAATCGGCACCAACTGTTAAAAAATGTTCCAATACAAGATGACGCATATATCTGGATTTAATCGAAGGAGCTTCAGTCATTTTCAAAAACGGCAAACATTTTACTGTCCACCAAAATATATCATGTAAATCGAAAAACGTTGTTTATGCTCTTATCTGTACAAATTGTAAGGATTTTTACCTCGGTGAGACAAAGACCGAACTGAGAACACGGATGAAAGTACCAACCATGAGGAACTAACTACGGGCAAATCAAAATTTTCGCAGTTGTTCTGCAGGACGTTTTCGTATTTTCCCGTTATATAAAGTTAATTGTGAAAGTTATTTTCTCCGAAAAAGAAAGGAGGACTCGTTTATAAACATTCTTCAACCAACTTTAAATGACAAATGAATTTGAATAATTTTTATAACTTCCGTTAATTTATATTTTGCGTATATGACTTGTCTGATAAGAAACTCAAATAATTAAAATTAAAATAATACAGATAAATAATCCTTTAACATGAGGTAGAGAATTATGTTAAAGGATTATAAAATCATAGCAAATGAAAAAGTCCACGAAAAAAAAATAAATAAAGCACTTTGAAATAACAATAAAAAGGGATTGTTCAATATCTGTATCAATTGACAAATAAATAAGTTTTATTTATTCCCCTTGGATATAAGGTGCCTAGTTCTTTCATCCAGAAGCTTTCTCTTGTCTGCCTTTTTTTATCACTATCAATCAAATAGTGTTCTATATTAGAAACTTTACTTTTACCAAAGTCCCCAGGATTGTTTCCCGTCGACCAAAAGTGCTGGCTGACCGCTAGAAAGTCTTTCTTTGTTAGATCACTTCTATGGCCGTTCATTCTTTTGTTGAAAGCTTGCTTACTTTCTCCAGTGTACTGCAGATTACAAATCCCACACTCCAACATGTAGATCACTTTGCTTGATTTGCAGTTCACAGTGCAAAATATTTTGAAATCTTCTGGATTAAAGAACCAGGCAACTAATATTCAAGGGGGATAAATAAAAACAAATAAATTTATTTTGTCAATTGATACAGAGATTGAATAAAATGTTTCGATTATTTCAATTTAGATTACCAGCTTTTCCTTATAAAATGATAATCCTTACTTCAAATTAAATAAATTTATTGTATACACAAGGAAAGAACTTGAAATATTTGGAATGTTGAATGCGTCAAAAGGTGTATTCACAATCATAATTATTATAAGAAAAAAGATTTGCAAAACGTTTCGTGCTCAATTTGAAGACTGTATTTGATTGTTCTTTGCAAATATTTACCTTTAAATGTTCTGCCTTCCCTTTGTAATCTTTTAATTGTTCTTTGTATAATGTTGGTTTTAATAACTTCCATATCCTTCTGTGAAATCTAAAAATAAAGTGTGCTCCTATGTTAAAAGACGATCTACTGTAGTGGTCATCGTGGTAGGCACTCCACAATAAGCAAGACACAGATGACAACCTGCTGACAGACCATTGCTACCAACGTGGATCAAGTTGATTACATGTAGAATACAGATCATTTTAAACATCACACTCAAACAGACATTTGAAACTGAGATTATGATCGTTCCAAGTAAACTTAGACTACAGATTATGACTGCAATAGGACCGCGTTTGGTTGCATCTTTAGGACGGAGCATGCACTCTAAGTTCGTTCTGGTGACCTTTTTTGTCTTTATGACCAAATCCGTCTGTGCTTTAGGACGGTATATGCGTAGTATACAACATGTACTTGAATTTTGGAACTGGTCAGCAGGAAAGCGCATGCGTAGTTTAAATTCTTTAAATCAGAACAAATAATCTGCTTACAAGACGTTCAGCTTATTTTGTTAAAATGTTTCTTGTTAATTAATGTACGTAGACTTACAAAATTATTCGTATTATAATATATATAATTTTTAAGTAACTTTTCTTTTTTTAATCGAATTTTTATCATTTATATTTTCATTGTATTTATTTATCATACCTTATTCTCCTACTCAGGGAATAATAATTTGTATTTAAAAAGAATTATTTAATTTTTTTCTTATAATTTCATTTTTGTTTCTTTTTATTATCATGTGACATCTAGGTTCAATTTTTTAAGATATGATGCTCCTATCAGATTAATTTGTGTGATATAAGATTACTGGGATTTTTATATTGATATTTTTATCTAAGTAAAATTACAAGACGTTTCAAACCTGACAAATGCTTATCTTATGTTTTTATGAAGTTTTGACATGAATTTAGTTCATACATTTCTTACGGTATATTAAAAGGCTTCTCTGTGACTTACCGTAATACATGTTAGATGACAAAATTTCAATATCACAAAATTAGCTTTAGTCATATCAGAGTGTGCGATATAAGACGAACGTGATTTTTGCTATAACAGAAGTCTTTCTTAAAGTGAAAATACAAGTTTTAAACATGACATGCACTTATCTAATACCTTTAAGTTTATAAATTTGATTCGGTATCATAAAAAGTTTCCCTGTCACTTACCGTAATGTGTGCTTGATAAGGAAAATTTCAATTTCAGGGAGAAAATACACAAGATTTAGCTTTTCAAACATTTTACGGATGACACGTAGTTAAATGTAGCCATATAAGATTGTGCGATAAAATGCTACTAATGTTTAAAGAAAAAGACACAAGTTTCTAACTTGTCATATGTTTTTTTTTCTTTCATTTATTTTGATAGAAATTTAGTTGATAATTTTGTTACGGTATCCAAAAAAGTCTGTCTGCGACTAACCATAGTACTTGTTTGATGAAAAACAATTCAATTGCAAAAACAGAAAATTTAGCTTTTCAACAACTTTGAGGAATACTTAATCAAATTCAACTCTGTCAGAGTGTGCGATGTATGACAACAGTGATTTTTGTTAAAACACATGTGTAATTTAAAGTGAAAACATAAATTTCAAACTTGATATATAAATATTTTATACTTTTAGGTATTTTTGACTTGAATTTAGGTAAAAAAAACTTCATAAGGTATCTTAAAAGCTTCTTTGCAATTTACAGTAATACTTGTGTCATAAAAATATTCAATTTTACAGTAAAAAAAAACACAAAAGTTAGCTTTTCAAACATTTTTAGGATGATACTTAGTTCAATTTAGCCAGATAAGATTGTGGATTATAAGAGAAATAGGATTTTTGTCTTAATGCTTCTGTGTTTAAAGAAAAATACAAGTTTATAACTTTTCATATGTTAATTTTTACTTTCAGTAATTTTTTATAGAAATTTAGTTTATGAAATTGTTATAATATCCAACACAAGCCTTTGCGACACAAAATTTAGCTTTTTCAACCAATTTTAGGTTGATATTTAAGGGGGTTGACCTGTGTTAGGCCAAAATTTTCCACTCGTTTAATTTTTTTCATATTTTCGTCATGCATTATATATGTCTCCATACACCACCTGAGAAAATTTTGTTGAAATTCAACCACGCGTTTCGTTCACAGGGTTCATTGAAAATTGGCATTTAAGGGGTACCCTTCATTCCATGAGATGACACAAGTTAATGAATATTACTACCTCTCATAAGACATATTTTTGATAAAAAATAGTTATAATTGTTGAACTGAAGAACAGGGATATAGTCTTAATCAAAAATGAAATATGATGGTAAAATTCATTCTTTATATGCAAATTCAAATGTAAAAAGTACCAGACATGTTAGGAATTTGGTTCATTTTCAGTTGCTTCATTAAATCTTCAAATACTGCTGTAAAAAAAAATCTGTCGTGTATTTCTTACAAAAAAAACTGTTAATACAAATACCAGAATATTTGTCTGTTATATGACAAAACATTATGAAATTTTAACCACAATTTTTCACAAAATACTCGATCAATTTTGATATTAAGACATTGAAAAAAATAAAGATTTTCCCATAATACTATTTGAAGCTGAAATCATTCATTATATGTATTTTATATATGCTATACAACTAGTATATGATTTAAGGCAGAACATATCTCTAAAACATTCGATTCATCAATTAAATGCTATTTAAAATAATCCTGAAAATGTCAGGAGTGTGACATTTTATGTGTGATGGACTTACTGTTACAGTATAAGACTAACAGGACCATGTGATATAGACAACTGAGATGAGGACTAGATAACCATACACTACAAATACACACTTCTCAGGGGAAGGGGATGGGTGGCTAATTCTAGATTATATATTACGAATTTATGGGACAATTAGAATATTCAAGTAAGGATTTGTGAAATTATTGCAACTACTGACTCAGCATTTTCTTCATTTCGAGCGGCTTTTTCATCATCTTAATCAAATGCCGGATCGAATTTATATGATACCATGCAAATATCTGTCAAGAATTTTATACTGGAATAATGTTTGAACTTTGATAATTGAACGAATCAGTACTAGCAAAAACTAGAGCTGGGAGCATAAATAACTAGATCCTAATCCGAGACTAGTGTGTGTCTCATATACTTCGGCAATTTGAATTCTACATGAAATACACCAGACCTCACTATTATTCTGTAGTTTTAATATAACAATTCGGTATGTCTTAATCTTCATATGGATCAAACTTTCGGAGACGTAAATTGCACATATTCTACAACGTCAAATTTGTCTGTGGTGACGTCATATATGATGCAAATATCAGTGAAATGCACACGAAAATCGACAAATCAGATTTCGTTAACCCTTTCAGTGCCACGAGAAATTCACATAAATTTTCGTTCAGTGCCAAGCTGTTTTTTCACCTCCGACTGTCCAGTGACGTTAACAATAGCGCAACTTCAGTCTCCATAATGGGGTAAAATAAGAGAATATTGATTCCCAATATTGAACAAATTAGAGATTTTAATCTCATGGAATATTCTTTAATAAATCTATATATTAGATCGGCACATTTCGTAGATTTAAACTCATCAGTTGTGATAACGGTATCATTTTGAACTTATTAGATATTTTCCGTAATGATATAAACTGAATTTGTCTAAGGATGAAGAAAAATTTAAAAGGAAAGTTTCGCGATAAAACAGTTGATCGGACTCGCACCAAATTGCAAGAAGGAGATAACATAAATGATGAACTCTGGGTAACCTTTTTTGGTGTGTCATTGTGGATGGTGGATGTTGCATTCGGCGCATAGCTTCTTATCCGTTCAATTTTGTCGAACCTGCGACTTTTGTCGCGTAAGCGAGACATGGCGATCCTACATTCCGTCGTCGTCGAAGCTTCTTCATGATCCATAAATAACATGTAGAAAAATTATGTACATTCAACTATTACACTGAAAACATAGACAACAGCAAAAGCAGGCGAGACACTGGGTTCCGTGGAACCCTTCCAATTTTTTCAAATTAGTAGACAAAAGTGTTTTCCCGAATTGTTCCACTGAATATTATTATACCTCAGTCTGTTTTTTCTATATAAAAATTACGACTATAATTTTACTATTTTATCTGTTTCTAAACTTGAACCTATTGACTGATCAATAATTTCCATTACTATTGACCGGTCAATAGTTCTGGAAATTATTGACCGGTAAAATGTTGTTCGGTATAATAAAACACTTACTGGCTCTATATTCTGGGAATAGTGAGTTTATTATCCACTCTTTACCAACTATCGACTACGCCTCGGTGCAATAGTTAGTACATCGAAGATAATAAATTTACTATTCCCCTCATACCCAGTCAATAAGTATAGAATGTGTTTCGTGTGAACAGTTGCCGCGCCAAATCAAAGGACGTAAGAAAACAGGATTTGCACATTGTAAGGATCGCCATGTCAATCGTTATTTCCGTATAACGAACAAGGCAAATCTAATTTAGAGTATATCGTAATGGATCTTTTATATAAGTTAAACAACCATACAAGACTTGCGAATCGTATATGAAGACAGGTGGTGTATTTATTTCATGTACAAAGTACAGGGCATGCATTATTTTCCGTTCAGAAAAATATTGAACAAAACTTTTTATTAGTTAACTAAGTACTTTAACAAAATTGGAATGTTTTAATTCGCAAGCCATCAAATTGTTTTCACCATAAGTTCATATGAAAATTACGAAACGCTTTTTATTTCAATCATAAAATAGTATTTTCCTTACTTCGAACAGGGACCACCCCTAAATAGGACCCTCATTGTAAGGCACTGAAAACGGACCTAGCAAACACACGCAAAAAGATACTGACTTGCAAAACTTTTTAATGTTCAATATATCCGCTTGAACATTTTGACCAAATGTCCAAAAGAAAAAAATCGATTTCATTAAATTTTGATTATTTACAAAAATAAATAAAAAAGCTAGACCATTCCATTAGGGTGGGGGTAAATAATCCATGCTATTTAATTAAAGACGACCAGCACGCAATTATTATGGTAATGCTCAGGTATATCTGATTTTTATTTGGAATAAAAAGTTTATTGGAATTTTGTCTGTTTATAACTGGTAAGTAAATAGACTAGCGTAATCCCTGGAAAGAGGGATTATTATGCTCTTCATGTAACACCGAACGTACAGTTCAAATACTACGTTCGTCGTAATATGCATTTCATAATTGCCATTGGATGTTAAACAATAATTCATCAATATATCAAATCCTACGTAATTATCGATTTTGCACATATTTCGAAAAAGTTTTAGATTCGTTACGGAGATGCCCCTTACCGAGCCTATTCACTTCGTCTAATGCGAGGAAATTTGGGATGTCATAGTAATGCGACGTCATTCCTATTGTATGACGTCAAGAAAAAAACATCAATAGGAGGTATCTCCCTTACCCCAGGCCTACCCCCAGGTATTCAGCTCTATTAGAGTGTGTGATATATGACAAAAGTGATTAGTCAAATGGCTTAATTTGAATAAGTATGGACTTAAATTGGTTGAAAAGCTAAATTTCGTGTTTTTTACTGTGAAATTGACATTGTGTCATCTAACAAGTATCGCGGTAAGCTGCTTTTTTGGATACCGTAACAACTTTACTAAACAATTTCTATAAAATATTAATGACAGAAAAATTAAACAAATGACAAGTTACAAACTTGTGTTTTTTCTTTAAAAACAATGGCATTTTAACAAAAATCACATTTTTCTTATATATCACACAATCTTATATAGCTAATTTTAACTAAGTATCATTCTATGTATATGTTTGAAAAGCTAAATGTTTTGTTTTTTTTACTGTAAAATGTAATTATTTTTATCAAAAGACTATTACGGTATAAGTTGCAGAGAGGATTTTGAATATGCCGTATGAAATTTTTTGAGCTAAATTCATGTCAAAACTTCATAAATGTATTAACTAAGCATCAAAAAATTAATGAAAGTAAAAACAAGCATATAACAAGTTAGAAACTTGTATTGTTTCTTTAAAGGGAGGACAAATATACCTAAGGAGCAATCCAAGAAACGTAATCCATTAGACAGACAAAACCCGGAAGACAAATGAACAACCACAAGCACAACAAATAAACACTGAAAACTAAAAAACAATGAACAACACGAACTCCTATAAAAAAAAACAGGAATGAACTCATGTGCTCCGGAAGGTTAAGCAGTTCCTGATCCGTATACGGTATTTTGTTCTTTAAAAACAGTAGCATTCTAACAAAAATCACATTTCTCTTATATTGCACAATTTTATATAGCCACGTTTAACTAGGTACATTTGTATCATGCTATGTATGTGTTGGAAAGGCTAAATGTTTTGTTTTTTTCACTGAAAAATGGAATTATTTTGATCAAACAAGCATTACGGTAAGTTGCGGAGAAGCTTTTTAATATACCGTACGAAAGTTTTTGAGCTAAATTCATGTAAAAAATTGCTAAAAGTATAAAATATGTACCCGTCAAGTTTGGAACTTGTGTTTTCACTTTAAAATACTCATCTGTTATAACAAAAATCTTTTGTCATATAGCACACACTCTGATAGAGCTGAATTTGATTAACTATCAACCTAAAATTAGACGAAAAGCTAAAAAAAAGAAAAATTTCTAAAAGATCAT
Organism: Mytilisepta virgata; assembly: GCA_028015205.1. Classification (NCBI taxonomy): domain Eukaryota; kingdom Metazoa; phylum Mollusca; class Bivalvia; order Mytilida; family Mytilidae; genus Mytilisepta; species Mytilisepta virgata. Next base: position 59,039,864 of record CM051515.1, on the reverse strand, counting down.
TGCTGATAAGTGGCCTCAATTGTTTGAGACCTGAAAATTGTGCCACAAAGTCTTATGTAAAACTAAGCCAGGCCGTGGTAGCCATCTTGGTTGACAATCCAGATCATCAGATACATTTCTGAAAAAGGACCAGCAAAGGATCATTGCTCCCAACTTTTGTTAGAATTGGCTCAGTCGTGTCAAACAAGACAGTTTGTAAATGAAATTTCCTATGGGATCCTATCTTCAATATAGTTTGAATGTGGCGAATACATAACCTGGAGGAAAGTCCAAGTCATCGGACACCATTCTGAAAGAGGACCGCCGAGGGACCATTTCAGCAAAGTATTGTTTCTTCTGGCCAATTATTTTCAGAAATATTTTTAAACCCCAACCCTTTTTTTAGCAACCATTTTGGTTTGCAGTCGGAAACAGCTGACGTAAGTTTGGAAACAAAACCGCTATTCAACCAACGTTTAGTGATAACTGACTCAGTGGTATCAGGGTAGAGAATTTAAATGTATGGCAAGTCATAGTAATGGCTTACACTGACATTTGCGCCACGTGAGCTTAAAGTTCAAATTCTGAGATTTATTCTTTCTATGTTAGGTAATTAATATGATACTCACACAAAAAGGCCTGTGTTTAAAATTTGGGTGGTCTATTAAAGATGATACTTTTAAGCGGTCCGCAAGGATGACTATTTTTGAAATTTTTTAAAGCCGTGGATATTTGGAGATTTGTGTATCAATTTATTTACACCACACATAATGTGCATGCTTCAGACTGAAATGCCATATTTAATATTTTAAATCGATACCTTTATTTCTTTGTGTTTGTAAACGAATAATTTGACAATGTCATTATCTTTCATTATATAAAAAAAATGGAAATGCAAGCACGCATGAAGAAAACATGATATGTTTATTGATAGCAAACAAAAGCATATCGACATTTAATGCATTTTTTAAAGATATCAACAATTTCAAAAAAAGATCCACATCTGCACACAGTATACGACAATACTTTATAGAAATGAATTGTATGAAGGTAAAATGATATGTAAACAAAGCAACACATTCAATTATCAACGTATAATGACCACTGAGTGATACCTCTGCAAGTAGACCCCAAGTCTCCATGGGTATCCCCAGCTCAGTTGCTAGTACCCGTAATGGATCCCGGGAGCTAAACCAACAGAGCTTTCAATCGCGTCCCCAGGTAGAAAATAGGGAGGACCCTCTCGTTGGATGGTTGTCAGGTCATTGTATGGAAAAACTGACCGCGGACCATGGTGGGTAACGTGTTAGATAATAGCATTATATTGGTACAATATATTTGCAGTTACAAAAATTTTATATTTTGTGAATACTAAAGAATAGCTTTGTCATAAGAAGGTTTTGGCTTTGCCTTTTGGTTTTTTTTAATTTGCTCTTCAACATGCATGACAATGTTCGATTGATGCTTTTGGTTTTTTAACATGTTAGGTCTTATGAGCAGTAAATCGAAAAAAATTCCACATTTTATGCATAAAAATGTGTGAGTCTTCCAAGGAAGACATGTGTCGCCTGCGGACATCAATTTTTACAAAAGATATTAAAATTTTCTAAAAATGAAATATATATACACACCTTTGCATTAAAGTTAATGCAGAGGAAAAGTTTCATCAAATTGCTGTGAGCTGTTATGGAGTAGTTGTGGATAGAGGTTTTGAACGCCTCCCCCCACCCCCCCCCCCCCCCGCTTTTATCAAAAATGACAATTTTTTGAGAAAAAAAAATTAAAATATGCTAAAAATGAAATATATATGCACACCTGTGCATTAAGTTAAATGCACAGAGAAAGATTAATCAAATTCCTTTGAGCGGTTATAGAGTAGTTGAGGATAGAAGTTTTGCCCCCCCCTTTTTTATGCAAAAATGTTAATTTTTAAGAAAACAAATTTAAAATTTACTAAAAATGAAATATATATGCACACCTTTGCATTAAAGTTAATGCACAGAGAAAGTTTCATCAAATTGCTTTGAGCGGTTATGGAGTAGTTGAGGATAGAAGTTTTGAACCCCCCTCCCCTTTTTTTTTTAAAAATGTCAATATTTACACAAAAAAAATTTAATTTTTAAAAATAAAATATATATGCACACCTGTGCATTAAGGTTAATGCACAGAGAAAGTTCCATCAAATTCCTTTGAGAGGTTACGGAGTAGTTGAGGATAGAAGTTTTGCCCCCCCCCCCCATTTTTGGGTAAAAATGTCAATTTTCTAAAAATGAAATATATATACACACCTGTGCATTAAGGTTAATGCACAGAGAAGTTTCATCAAATTCCTTTGAGAGGTTTACGAGAAGTTGAGGATAGAAGAAAAGTGTGACGTCGCAAGACGCAAGACGCAAGACGACAGATAGTGATCCCTATGTGTCAACCATGCGTTCCGCAGGCGACATAAAAATTGGAATCAAAGAATTAATAAATCACCAGAGAAAGGTGACGATCCGACGACCGGACAGAATTACAATATTGTCGAACCGGCTTCAAAAGAGTGGGGATAAAAATAATCCTGTCAGGCAGGATAAAAAAATAGATTTTAACCTGCACAGTTTATCACAATTTTTTATTGTACCTTTTGATAAGGACATATAGCCCCCATTCCTCCTGTATTTGGCCCTTGGTCCCCTTCGTTTAGCTGTTTGTGGTCCTGTGCTGTTGGCATTAGGGCTATATTTTCTCCATCGGAAAATGCTAAAACCTGAAAAGAAAGAGATTCAGTAATGGAAACTGTTTTGTTATACATATAAAAAACGCAAATTAAATTTATGTTTATATGCATACTATACTTACTATAATGTAATAAAATTATGGTTCCATTAAGAATGAAATCAAAGGACCGTTTCTAAGCTTGTTGAGGTACATGTACAATAATTTACTACAGATTGTTGAAATTTATAGGCACCTAAAAAAAGACTGTAAATAGTGTATGTGTAACATTTAAATTGTGAGTTCTTGTGTATAAATTGCAGATGGTAGGTGTGTGGTTTGCATGTGGTTGGAATCGCTCTATTTGAATGGTCTTAAATGTAAGAGAATTCATTGGTGAAAACATGTCACATATGTCATTAGCAAATTATTAGACGAATTTAACCTATCTAATATAATTATTCGTCTAACTGCAACGGTCCTAATCGGTGAAACATTTCATTGCCAGTGTTAACAAATATATGTTGGTACACTGTGTTGAACGTGTAAGCTTAACTGCCAAAATCTGCAATGGAATTTTATCAAAGGCAAAAGTATTTTATTCTGATGGTTTAATTATCGCAAAAAGAATACTGAAGCGACAAAAAATTGAAGAAAGGTTACAAATTCGATGTCCAAGGAAAAATCAAAGTCAGAATAATGGAACACAACAAACAAACACCATAAATGGAGGGAAGTAAATATTGCCTGTATGTGACACTACTGACAGATAAAAATGACTGAAAAGACCAATGTCAGTGGTTTTTGAACTGCAAAGGACATTTTTTGACTGTAAATGACTGCTAAAATAGTTGCAAATGACTGTGTCAGACAAAATATCTACTGCTATGGTTGACATATGACTGTCTCAGCCTTTTTTAGCGTTGGGCAGAGGCATTTTAACTAAAACAGCACCTACCTGTGTTCTGGCAGTATAAATCTATTTATGACAACTTTTTTAAGTAAAGTCAAGAAATACCAAAGGGATATTCGAAGGAGAGAAACACAGATTTATTTTGCTTATGTCAATCAATTGTTTGCTGTTAAAACGTTTTATATGTTGTAACAACACAATCTGGCTGGCTGAACATTGGGTTGTGGTAGACTAAGTATGACTGCATCAGCGTTTTACATGTTGCACAGACATGTTTCCTCAAATATCATGAAGTGATCTGTTTAACTTTTTGGGGGTGATAAGATTCAAATAATTTAATTGAAAACCTAATCTGTTATGAAATTCAAAAAAAGCATGGAGAAAAATTATTTCTCTCAGATAACGTAGAAAATATAAACAATAAGTAACCTATTGCATGTGTATTTTACTTTTGAATTAATGATATTAAAATAAAAATGTTCATAAAATATTAGTTTTTATGACGGTGTCCACCTCCGAAATTCATACACCTTGCTGTGATTAGAACGGTAGGAAGTGTTAACGTATCTTGCATTTATGTAGATCAACTTCATTGCAGAACACAAGAGGCGCGGTTTCCATATCAGTAATTGTTTTATTAAATGTCAAGAGTACATTATATTATAAAACAGTTATTTCGTTAATAAGTAATTCAGGCTTGGTCTTTATGTGTTAAAAAATCATTCTACCATCACTTTTTAGATCTTTTGATAAAGATATATTTTTACGAGATGAGAGAATATAAATAAAACCACTTTGGACTTGGACATAAAAAAATGAAATAATAATATATGTGGTCAATTTAAAGAATTTATCATAAAAAGGTGAAAATTCTCAATATTAACGAATAATTGTCTCTTTCAAATTTAGAAAAAACGATTTTGATTTTTTACTTGGTGCGAAACAGTAAAAACGGTTTTAAAAAATTATGTGCATTTACAGAATTATAAATTGTTTGAATAAATCCGGCCTCTTACCTTATAAACCATGTGAAAAAAAAATAAGATACAATAAAGATAATCAAAGGCAAAATACACGGAAGATAATGTTATTTTCGATTATAAAATGCAATATAAAATTGATCTGCACAATTTCTTTTAAAAATATGAATGTATTTATAAATTCATTCCACTTTTCTTTACATTAATCAATGAATTATTATTTATCACTGAACTATTAAAAATCAATTATATCATAAATTCCTAAATTATGCCTCTTGTGTACCGCAATTAACTGCGAGATACTTTCAGATCTACTACCGTTCTAATCACAGCAAGTTGTCAGCTTATTATATTCTGCAAGTGGACACTGTCATAGCAACTCATATTTCATAAACATATTTATTTCCAAATCATAAAGTTAAAAGTCAAATATACATGAAATAGGCTACCTATTATTTTTTTTTTATTTTCTAAGTAATCCGGGCGAAATAATTTTTTCTCTGTAAGTTTATTTTTATTCATAACAGATTTTTTTAATTTGCTTCAATCTTAACACCCCAAGTTAAATAGATCACGTTATGATATTTGATTCGACAAAATATGTCTGTGAAAACATGTAAAACGCTGATGCAGTCATATATAGTCCATCACAACACAGGTAAATTCTCTGTAAGTCAGATTGCATTGTGACAACGCGAAAAAGGTTGTAACTGTAAACCATCGACTTACATGAACAAAATACATATGTTACAACGTAAAAAAAGGTGGTCACAAATATATTGTTACTGCCACAACACAGTTAAGTGCCGTGTCAGTTAAAATGTGTCTGACCCAACGCTAAAAAAGGTTGAGGCAGTCATATTTCTACCATAGCAGCAAATATTTTGTCTGACACAACGTTTGAAGTCATTTGCAACTGTTTTGGCAGTCATTTACAGTCACAAAATATCCTTAGTAGTTAAAAAAACAACTGACATTGGACTTTTTGGTCATTTTGTTCTGTCAGTACTATGAGGTTAACAGAAAAAAAAAGGTGTGAAATGATGTAGGGAAAGGAAGAATTAGACTGTTAAAATGGATATTTAGCGATGAGAGTAAAATCATAATTGGAAAACATAACAATAATATATATTTGGATGACAAGTACAAGCCCCAAAGTAGTTATATATAAGGGGATGGGGACCCTTGCCGATGTTGAAAGTCATATAAATACTCTTAAATATTTGGAGAAAATCGATAACAATATGGCCAGTCATAGAGAGACATTTTCCCAATAATGACTTTATTGACGAGAAGACATCTTTTTTCTTAAGAATGGAATTTAATTAAGAACATTTGGCTACGAATCAAAAGTGGATTGGAGACTCATGTTTCTTTTATTGAAACATTCAAACAGCTTATCATGGAAATTAGGACTATCTGGGAAAACATCCCTGTTGCTTATATAATGAACTGTATCATTCAATTCATGCCGGATATAGGATGGGCTTAAACTGAAAACTTAATTTCTTGACTTTACTTATCTCTACTTTCAAAATATTTGTGCTTTGATTAAAAAGAACAGTAAAATGACTTGCTAAATATGGTATCTCAAAACTTTATAAAAGATCCAAATATGGAAATACATAGTGTATAGGGCCCAGTATTTTTCAAATATCTCTACTCTGTAGCTTTTCTTTGCGACATACAATTCTAACATGTAATAATTTTTAATTTTAATCTTAATTTATAACACGTTTGGATGCCTTCATTAAGTTTACACTTATACATGTAATTTTTGGCAATAATAATTATCAGATTAAAAAATAAACTTTGGTCCAAATAACCAAGTAAAACACGTTGTTTTGTTAATTCTACATCAGTATAATAGTTTTTGAGGCAGATAAAGAAAACTATTAATAAACTCTGTGTGATAGGACAATAAAAAAATATATGTTCCAATGTTTCGTCTTCAGCATTACAAAATGAACATGCTTTTGTATTTTTAATATGGATCTTGAACAAGAAGGTATTTGTTGGAATTACTTTATGAGGATATTTGTATTGAAAGTTAAACAGATAAGTATTTTTACAATATCTCCTCAGAGTATAAAAATATTTCGACCAGTCTGGAATATCGCACTATAATAAATCTTCCCATTTTAAGAATTTTACCACCGAGAAGTATACATATTGTTTGATAATACTTTGGTACACATATTCAATATTTTTACTAACAATCAGTTTCTCTAGAAATACATTTTCTACATTCATATTTGCTGTATTTCCTCTTAAACATTGTTATACATCACTTGATATATCTGATATTACAGTATAATAACGTAAAAAGTTATTTGTATTTATTTATTTATTTTATTTCTAATAAGCTCAAAAGAAAACAAAATTGTAAAAAATCAAATATATTGTATAAATACTTCACACCAGTAGATTTCCGTCTCATATAACAAGGGGAATCCTTGAAATCTACAAAGTTTAGTATATCAAGAGAAAGACATTCTTTCAGATTAATTTTTGTTAATTGCTCCACAAGGTACATACGTAAAAAAACATTTTTCCAGAACAGACTACCAATAATATCAGAAATTTTATGCAATATTTTAGTTAAGAGAAATGTGTGCCGAACTTTGATCTTCGCCCTCAAAAAAATAAAAATAAATTAATTCATGTTTTGTTCGTTCGCACCTTTTTTTGTCATCCAAAACTTTCTGTGGGCCCCTTGTTTAGAACTCACAATTCTAAAACCTTATTGCACTATTACAGGTGGTATACAACCACTCTATATAGAAATTAAATGTCTTCACCCAAAAGTGAAGAAGGAATTGATGTCAAAAGAAAATTTGTTAAAGTGCGGATATGTTTACAATAGAAATTGAAATATGTGTCTGATCCATTATTTTCTTGTCAACTGTGGATTAAACTTTCGTATTCTTAACTTCGTTTCTAGGAACTGCACTTATCGTGTGCATGGTGCAGTTTTTTCGAACCGTTTTTGCGAATCATGTAGGTGTAACATGTGAAAAGTTTACGTGCGCTGTGCATTCAAACACCCCCATATCGTATACATGATTACCTTTGCAATCATCGAGTGACTTCTTGTCGTATCAGCCTTATCATATGTACATATATATACACGGAGATGTTTTGTTACAAAATGTCTATTGAAATTAAACTACATGCTTTAAGCACTATTAGGCGTTATATGCAAGTAAATGAAACAAGGAATCATGATCCCATCTGAACTGATATGCCCTGTAAGATTTTCGTAGAAGTATGTTATGACTTTTTAATTTGTCAATGGAAATTGGTCAATGTCGTGCACAACAAAAACGTAACATCTGAAGCTCCACCTTATTTTAAAGACCGATTAGTTCTACTCATATCTTATACCTATACCAAATCAATTGCAACCACAATTGTCAACCAATAAACAGTATTGCACGACCACCAAATTGGTGACTTTAAATCACAACCACCTTATTGCTCCTGCTCTGCTACTTTCAAATATAATCCTGCTGGCCACGTTAACAATACTTAATATCGTGACTCTCAATCTACCAACTGTAAACACAAAATAAACTATTGATGGATGAAGATTATGCCATGGGCAAAGAAAAAGAATTCAAAAGTCAAAAGACTTTGAATAGGGTCTGGCCATAGACCCACTAATTCTTGCTCGCCTTCGGCATCGTAAATCGTCTATGGGTTTTAAATTTGAAAATATGTTCAACGACTTCAAGTTAGAAAAAAACTGTCTTATTTTCATGGTAATTATGGCATTGTTCAAGCTCAAATAAAATCGTCTGTAAATGACACCACATTTAATGCCTAATTAAGCCGATGGGTATTGACAATTCAGCTGTTAACCCTACTTACACATATAAATACGATTCCAAAGGAAGATAATAATAAAAATAATATTTTTACTCTATCATCTTTTGGTAATGCTTTAAGTGCTGACAATTTTAACCCAAGGTAAATACATTGTAGCAGGCTATGCAAAATGCACTACTAAACCCCTTTGAAACTCCTTACTTCTTTACTCACATCAATTTAAAGAGAGTCTCTCGAGCAACGAGTAGCGTGAATCAGATGTGGATTCTAAAATATTTTAAACATTTACAGGAATATATCTTCTATAGTGACCTAACCTATTGTAATAGCACAAATACTTTTGATTTTTCTACACTGTATACGACGCGCCCACATGATGAACTAATATTTGTTTTTGTGAGCTTATTCACCAATGTTTCTGCCCTAAACAAGGTTTACAAAGATAATATCTATCTGATATTGGGCACAGTCAAAGAACACACTGATACTAACAAAAAGTACTCTGAGACTGACGATGTTGTTATCATGCTAGAATTTCTTATCGACAACATCTTTGCCAAGATTGGAGAACATAATTTTCAACAGACGATCGGCATTGCAATGGGGAAAATCTTACGTCACTTTTGGCTGACCTGTTCTTGTATTCATATGAAACTACAGTTGCGACCAGTCATAACATCTCGTCCAAGTAAACTTGCAGAGCAGTTCGGGGACCAGGTCATGATGTAGAACAGCCCTGGTCAATAATTAGAGCAGTCCTGGTCCACGACTGCTTTTGCGACGATATGCAAAAAGCGGCTTTATTTCAGTGTGATATTATTATTTATAGTGTTACAAAAAGACTTTACCGAAACTTTAAGTTGGGATTTCAGATTTATTCTAAATGCTGAGTGTTAATAGAACTGCTCTAGACTATGACTGGTTATGGAACTGTTCAAGACCGTGACAAGTTAGAACCTTGTTGAATCGGATAGTAAAGGAACTAGACCAGTTTCAGTTTCCGCTATATAGATGATGTTTTATCTCTAAAAAATATTTACTTTAAGGGTTATCAGTGAACTTAAGAGACCATAGACACACCAACATCTGTTTCATATCTAGATTTGTACATATTCGTAGATAATAATGGTCGATTGAAATCAAACCGGATCACGAAGCTCAACACATAGAGCTGACTAGCGAGTACCCAGGTGGCGGATAGGGAGAACCTCTCGTTGGAGGATTGTCAAGTCATAATACGATAAACCTGATCGCGGACAATAGTGGGTAAAGTGTTTGGAGAATTCCACACTCCCTGCAAACTAAAGACCCTTCTGTAGTTTTCGAAAAAGAGTAGGCCTTTACCAACCATCCTCCTTCAACAGTGGTAATCAATATTCGCCCCCCTTTGTATCCCACCCCCTATTTGAATTGTTTGATAAATTTTACTGGTTTTCGCTCTGAAGAAGCATGAAATATTTGCCACAGGACGTTAAGCAATTAATCAATCGGACATGGCAATGAAACATATTGTTTGGATAATTTATAATTACAATATGTAAAATGATTCACTATAGGAGAGCCTTAAAGCATTCCAATGAAAATAATGAAATTGACCTCAGCAATAACACCAACATATTATTGGCAAAGAACATACGAGCCATTATCCAATACAGACACAATTGGGACAAGGCGCGCAATTGTTTTCCTGTTACAGAAGTCATGAAATAATAGGCTGCCATTAAGTCTGTAAGTAACGTTGAAACATGAGAGATGGCTCAAAACGATCGCCAAACACTGGCACATATCCCGTTAAAATTTCGTGGTGTGATGTCTGTCTACTTTTTCCGCAATTTGACAAATCACGAGCCATGGTAAAAAAGTCTCCTCCCGCATAGCAAAATGTACCTCTGTCATGCTCTCCATGTAGAATTTAAAAAAAATCTTAGTTTTATTTATTTAATCCTTTCAATATTTCTATGTCAAATGACTCAGGTCAATACACGTTTAAAACAACACTATTTAGTCATGGTTGGTTTTGTTACAGTAGGTCCATATATCATGGTGCAATTATAATTTTTTTCGTGGACTTCTTTCGTATCTCTCATGTCAAACTTCATTGCAGGTCTTGAGCCATGTTGAAATATAAATTTTCTCTACAGTATGGTATTTGGTTGATGCGGAAGCTTTTTCTGAACATAACTGTGGAATATTTTTCAGATGTGAAAGAAAATAAGAAAGATTCCGCATAAATTTGGGCATAAAGCAAATATGTTTAATTCATGAATAAAAACAAAAAATCAGTGAAAAAACCAATATTCATTTTTGACATATTTAGAACCTCAGTTTACTCTTTTTAACTCACTTATGCCTTCTAAAATTATCATAAATATTTATACTTTTACAAAAATATTATAACAGACAAAATATATGGTGTAACATATATGATGTAACAGGTGAAAACTTATATATATTATCAGAATCATAAACGATCAAGTTTTGTATAAACATTTGTTTAATAATTATTATTGTATACAAAAAACAGTATACCAACTGTCCTTACAAAACTGCTTTTTCCCTACGCTATTTTTAGAAACATCAACTCGCATTGAAAATAGGTCGGGTAAAAATAGTCATTCATTGACCGTAAAACATGGGAGTTTATATTATACACGTTTTTTTGTTGCTTTATAAATTTCATGCAAATATATATAGACATAAGAGTGTGCATGGCAGTTAGTACTGCATCGATAATATTATGGACATGGGCATGCATTACTATCTATCTGTTATTTGCCAAATGTAAATGTTCATATCTGAAATGAAAACAATGTACAACATTTACGGTTACACAGCACAAAGATCAACATGTGAAGTTAAGAGCTTACACTATAAGATAGTGGATAAATACGAAATCAAATACTATTGTATACAGACAATTACATTGTTTAAACAGTTTTGTATTTATTTGCAATGCTGGTTTTTCCCATGGCTATTTTTAGACAAATATTATAGTTTTAAGAATTGTAAAACTAGCTTTAAACAAAAACAATGTAGATTATATCTAGTTACCTTTATTTTGTTCAAAACCTGTATCCGCATGTATGTTAGTCAGTTATTACTTACATTGTACACATATTTTAATAATGTTGTTTTGCGTGAATGTGATTTAAATATACATGTACATTATAAAGGCGATGCTTTTTGGAATTAACAAAAACAAATCACTTGTGTTATGTGATAACAAAGTAAATTATAAACAAAAATGTAAAAACAGTGTTTTGTTGAAATCCAAAATCACTTACCTTATTGGAAATATATTCTTCTTTTGAAAACAATCGTTTCAAAATCGTAAAAGTAATACAAAAAGTCATTCATGTCTAAGTTTAATATAAGTGTTTAAATCTTTTCAAAATTCAGACTCGACTATAGTCATTGATAGTCTTCTTCATATATAAGTGCACTTTTCAATTGCGATATACACAATTCAATTATTTAGAAAGTCCAATTCATACATAATTTTGTTGCACTTTTTTTAGTGAACTGCAATATATAATCCTAAAGATAAGACACAAGCACGTAGGATAGATTTTATTTTAATTTGAAAAGAATTTCAATCCCTCGTTGAATATTGTAAAATTATACCGGCATTGATTAAAGCGACTGACCATCAAGGGATAGTATTAAACCTTATGACAGGGGCTTCTAAAAGAGGGAATGGGTACTGGGAATTAAATAATTCCATTTTAAAAGATATTGAATACAAAAGAACCATCAATAGAGTAATTGATAAGTTCGAAAGTCGAATAATCAATAGTGACAGTACCGATATCCGTCTATTATGGGACAATATAAAAATTATAATTAGAGACGAATCTATTATGTACTGTAAAAGAAAATCGAAATTATCAAGGGAGACAACAAGAAAATTAGAAATCCAACTAGAGCGCTTTACGACACTTAGGGATGCACAATTAAGCGAAGATGAAAAACTAACAAATAATATAAAACAATTAGAGTTACAACTGGAAACAATTTATGAATATAAGGAAGAGGGCTCAAATTAGATCAAGAGAAAAATGGATAGAACTAGAGGAAAAGAACAATGCTTATTTTCTAGGATTAGAAACACAGCGACAAGTTGAATAATCTATTAACAAACTTAAAAACGAAAATAACGAGGTCAGGAACAAAATTTTGAAATGATAAAAAAAATATTATTAACTATTATATAAAACTACGTGCCCAGATGAAAATTTGTTACAGAAGTATGTAGCTGATACTGTTATGGAAAGGGAGATAAATTTAGATGACTTTAAAAAATGTGACCGGGAGGTTACTATGGATGAATGTACTAATGCTATTAACATGATGAAGCTGAATAAATCACCTGTTTAGATGGTTTGAAATTGGAATTTTATAAGACGTTCTGGGAAAAATTGCTAGTAAAAGTTCTTCATAAGGGACATGAGGAAAAACTTCTTTCGTATACCCAACGAACAGGTGTTCTATCTTTATTATTTAAAAAGAAGACCCATTATCTTTAGACAATTATCGTCCTATATCATTATTAAATGTAGATTTGAAAATACTAATACATGTTTTGGCACAGAGACTAAAAAAAGCTTCTTCCTAGGCTAATTAATGAAGATCAAACCGGATATGTAAAAAAATGGTTTGATTGGATTTAATTTAAAGCAAATCCAAGATATAATCGACTATGCAGAATCATACGAAATAGATGGGGCTATTATATTTGTCGATTTTACAAAAGCTTTTGATTCTCTGGAATTGAAATTCATGTTAAGCGTTCTAAAACATTTTGGTTTTAATGAATCATTCATATCATGGGTAGAAACACTATATAAGGGAATACAGACATGTCTTATAAATAATGGATGGGTATCCGAAATTTTTGAAAACTCTTGAGGAATCCGTCACGGATGTCCTTTATCTGCTATACTTTTTTTATCAATCGAAATTATGGCCGAGCGATTAAGGCAAACTTCGGACATTAAAGGTATTCGGATTACTATAGATAATAAAACACATATCATCAAAATATCACAATTGGCGGATAATATAACACTTTTTTGAAGTTCAAAAACGGATATATCAAAAGCTATGAATATAATTTAAACGTTTGGTTCTTTCTCGGGTCTGAGGTTGAATTGTAGTAAAACAGAAGGAATTTGGATTGGGGCGCTTAAAAATAGCATAGATAAAATTGAGGGCATACGCTGGACGGACAAACCCGTTAAAGCTTCAGGCATTTATTTTTGGTCATGACAGAAACGAATGTGAAAAGTTAAATTGGGAACCAAAAATAGATAAAATGAAATCCTTAATTAAAACATTAAAAAAAGAAAATTAACAATGGTTGGGAAAATATTGACTATAAAATCTTTACTACTACCAGAATTTACATTTTTGGCCACTTCATGTATAGTCCCAGACAAGTATATTAAAGAAATTGAAAGCTGTTGTTTCAAATATATTTGGGAAGGTAAAAATGACAAAGTAAAAAGAAACAAACTTATTGACGAATTTCAAAAAGGGGGTTAATAATGGTTGATTTTGACAGTTATTTTACAGCACTGAAAGCTTCATGGGTCTCCAAATTAATAACAACCAATCTACCGAACTGGAATATTATTCCGACCAAATATTTTAATAATCTTAGTAAACACTTTCTCGTCTTTAACATGAATTTAGATAATATAAAATCACTAAAAGAACTTGTAAAAATACCGGATTTTTATTTACAAGTAATTTCAGGTTGGGTGAAAACAGGAGGAGGTTTAGTAAAATTCACCGATCACTTTTCGGATATCAGAAAACAGATTGTTTGGGGAAATAGATGCATTAAATATTGCAACAAAAGCTTGTTCTTTCAAAATTGGATAGCAAGTGGACTGGTTTATATTAATGACATATTGGATCGTGAGGGAAAATTATCAGAAGGTTATATTTTAGAAAAGTTAATTAATAAGTCAAACTGGATTGCAGAGTTTAAGATGTTAAAATCGTCTATCCCCAAAAAATGGCAGCAAGTTTTAAAAAAAGAAAACTCTGTAAAGAGTAAAATCAATATATGTAAGGATAAATTGCGATGGCGAAATAAACAAATTGAAGCAAAAAATATTTACAATAAAATGCTCTACAATATTTTAGTAGATCAATATTTTAGTAGATCAAAAATATACAAAGCCAATCGGGATTGATATTTGGACAAGATATTTAAAATTGGAATACACACCGCATATGTCGTCTATAAACGATTTTATATTTAAAATTTTAAACGAAAACAAATTGAAAATGTTCAGATGGAAACTGCTACAGTATATTATTCCTACGAAGCAGTTAATATTAAAATGGAAAATAGCTAAGGATAATAAATGTAATTTTTTGTAAAACAGAAGAAGAAGATTATTTGCACTTCTTTATTACATGTTCATTTTTGAAAAGATTTTTGTGAGAAAGTACATTATCTTCTAACAAAAATCAATTTTCAAAACAAGATACTAGTAAAACATATAGTATTTGGATACAAAATATCAGATCATTGGTATTATGGTTTTAACTATTTTTTGACAGTTTTAGGTTTTTGTATTTTTAAGTCCTACTATGTTTCTGAGCAGAAATTGAAATTCTTAGATGTGTATCATTTGTTTATAAAAGAACCACGAAGGGTTATGAATAAAAACAAAACGGTTTCTCAAAATATTTTTTTTATAAATTTAAAAAGATTAATATAATAGAAAAAAAATTGTTATAGATTGTGTAGTGATTTTTTAAAAAATTTTCTGAGTATTTTCTTGGATACTCAGAAAGCATTTCACAGGGATACTTCATTGGGGCTTGGACAGTGAAGTATAATTGTAACAGGCAATCTGAAGAATAAAGAATATTTATTTGTTGAAAAAAAAAATTACAGCTATTTAAAAATTTACAGTTTCTATGTCTGAAAAAAATGTAAACATCTTGAAGGCGAACAAATTATGACGTTACATGAATTATGATGTCATAAAACACAATGATAAATGATTAAAGAAAAAATATTAATCTACAAGGCCACAATTAAAAATATTTATGTTTGCACTAACGCGCCCGACCCGAAAAAAAGGGGCCGACTCAAAAGTGTTTTTGAGGTTAAAATCGAAAAGAATTTTTTCCCGGGTTTTTGTCGTCTCCCGTCTGACTTTGTTCCATGTGTTACTTTTGCGGCAGTTCGAGGTTTTCGAGATTTATCGGAACTGCCGTCGTAGCATACGATACGACCCGAATGAAACTCAAAATTGTAATATTGACTGAAAGAGGATAGATTTTAGTTTAAAAAATGCGAAAACATTAAATGATTTGGCTTCTGACAAGTAATGGGAAGTCATAAACTGGGACTTGTGAATTGACATGTGGTGTGTAAAACTTTCACAGTGATAATCGGCACCTGCACTGGTAAGTTAAATTGCGAAAAAAGCGCCGGAAAAGTAAACCTTTTTTCCCCACATATGTAATGGAATTTTATGCAGAATCTGAAAAATTAAGTCTCAATTGGATTGAAACTCTGCATCAGACCTCAATTTTAAGCCGAAGTGGAGTGAAATTTAAAATTTTTAAAGCTTTTTTATGAAAAATTTTGAAATGTTGCTATGCCAACCAGGTTTCCATGGATATTTTTTATTTATTTTATTATGATTGAAACAATGCTAATATAATGACCTTTCAGAATATATATATATGTGTATATGGGTATTATTTACACTGAAGTTGGCACAAGACCATGACATTTGTTAGCTCACTTCACATAGAAAATGGTACTATTAATTTTTGGAGTGTAACCTAAAAGCCGACTTGCAGCAGAATCTCCTGCAGTAAACCCAGATTGGTGATTAGGGGACGACCATTTGATTTTTCTTTTTTTTGGGGGGGGGGAGCAGGAGGATTTTGAAAATAAATAACTCAGCCTTGATAATAACAAAAATGAATGGTTTGTTCTGTGGTAGTTTGAAAATAAATAACCTGACCTACAATGTATTGAAAATAAATAACTCGGCAGGTCTTTTAGACCATTTTATAAATGCATGTTTTAAAGCATGAGATGGCACCAGATTCTACCAAAATTCGTCTTTTTTCATATATTTTTTCGGGAAAAACTTCCCAAATCTTTTAATAATATATAAACTACACCATATATAAATACTAATGTTTTTGAAATGTCTGAAAATGGGTTTCATTTCACTTGAGTTACATTGTCTCATGAACATTTACCTCACATTAATACCTTTCCCCATTTTAACTTATATTGTTTTTGTACGTATGCAATATATGCAGTTTTGAATTCAGAAGATTCACTTCCAGAGGATGATGATTAATTTTGATTAAATGGTACATGTATTTCATCTCATCGAATTTATAAGATGTAAGTATAAACAGTTTAAATGTGAGAATATTGTGTAATCTAAAAAGGTGCTTGCATCAGGAGAAAAATATTTGTCATAAAACACCCCAAAGTAAAACCCTCTTTTCATTTAATATACATATATATATACAACATACTGGTACATTTAACTTAAACTTCAGAAATATATATCTGCATTCCATTTTCCTTTCTCCTTTACTTTAAACAGAGCAATACACAATACAACATGAATGTATAAGCATGCACTATAAACATTGCATATTTCTATTTGCACCTATAATTCAGTTTCTTGATTTTGCAGTTATGAACTTGGTGCACAGATTTATGGCAATGGTGGCCATTTTTGTGCTAGCATCAAACACAACAGCAAATGGTATCTTTATGATGGTCTTAAAGAATACCACAGTGCTGGACAGGGACTGAGACTGCAAGGTGGAACAGCCAAAATTACGAACAGATACAACCTTGACTATGTTATTTATTTAAGAATAAAAACATGAATTTAAAATTTGTGTATTTTCAAATATTATAAATATAAATATAAATGTGAAAATAAATATTCAGTCAGTTGTTTTACTGAAAATGAAAAATCATGCTTCAATGGTGCAGAAAATAAATAATGTCTTTATTTTCCACAAAAATAAATAACCCATCCAAAACAAATCCTCCTGCCCCCCCCTCCCTCCGAATATCAAATGGTCGTCCCCTTAAATCATGTTGATGTAAATAGAGATGCTTATAAACACACCTTTCCATGACCTTTTCCAATACACTAATTAATGAAATAGGTCGATAATTTTTAAAACACGAAGTACCATCCTCCTTTAAGACCGGGGTAACATTTGCCTGCTTCCAAATTTTAATATAAAAAAAAGCCTACTTACCTACCCACTGATGAAAATCAGGGTCGGGTTAGCGCAAACTGAAATGTTTTTAAGTGTGGCCCAAGTAGAAACCAAGGATTTGCATTTAGGAAAAAATGCATAGCAACCAAGAAGAATGTTTTATTTTCATTTCACAATCATTTGCATTTTTAAATAATTCATCAGTATGCAGATATGTGTATAAGCTTATAATCATGTGCATCTTAAAATAATTCATCAGTATGCGGATATGTGTATAAGCTTATAAATTTATAGGAACAATAGGACAGTCCATTTAGCTGCCTAATATTAAAAGTTAAAAAAAAACAAACCAAATTCAGTAATGCATGTACATGCAAGTTACATACTGTCAAGATGAGTTACTCCCTTACAATTGAAAAACTGCAAATTTTAATTCACAAGAAAATATTAAACCTGTTATTGGTAAATGTTGGTTTAAAAATCTTGATCAAAGGGATTTGTGGATGATATAGGTCTCTTTGCATCTATTTTCATTAAATATATTCATCTATTGTAACAATAATTTAGCTGTGGGTTTCAATGCAAGCAACTGTTCGTATGTTTACAAATGTCCTTGTTACTTGTATTCTCATTTCATCTACATTTGTTTAAAGAATGGATCAGCATAACAAAATATTCATTTACACACGTTTGAAATCATGACGTCAAATTGGAACAAGACGCGCAATTGTTTTCCTGTTACAGAAGTCATGAAATAATAGGCTGCTATTAAGTCTGTAAGTTTCGTTGAAACATGGGAGATGGCTGAAAACGATCGCCATACACTGGCACATATCCAGTTACAATTTCTTGGTGTGATGTCAGTGTACTTTTTCCGTAATTTGACAAATCACGAGCCATGGTAAAAAAGTCTCCTTCCTCAAACCAAACTGTACCTCTTTCATGCTCTCCATGTAGAATAAAAATTTCCTTGGTTTTCTTTATTTAATCATTTCAATATTTCTATGTTGATTTTGTTAAAAAAAAGTCCATATATCATGGTGCAATTATAATTTTTTCTTCTCTCGTATCACTCAGGTTAAAGTTCATTACAGGTCTTCAGCCAGGTGTACATAAAAAGTATATCTCAAATACCATAATAAATCCGATGCACTGTATGGCCATTTCGTTGACTGATTTTTGAACGGAAAATTTAAAGGCAATTAAGTAATGAATCATGCGAGAACAAAAATTATCGCTACTGGGCTGATAATGCCCTCGGAGACTTACAGTCCACCAGCAATGAGATCACAAAATACCGAAATAAATTTGATGCACTGTACGTTAGGTATGAGCTCGATAATTTGGTAATTCATGTATGCAGTGAATATTTGAAATTAAAAGTGAACTAAAAAAACATCGAACATTCAAATTTGGTTCTCCATTGTTTAAGTAATGAATCATGCTTCGGGGACTCACAGTAGCAGTAATACAATATATCACAAATACCGAAATAAATTTGATGCACTGTATGGCCATTTCGTTGACTGACAACTCATCAGCAGTGCTCGAGATCAAAATGTTGGAGGTCCAGTTAGAGTAATAACGATGAAGACATTATAAACTGACACATGTAAAATGTGTATTATGTTACTTTTAAAAAAGTTAGGTGATACCTTTTTTGTAAGCCTCTTTTATATTTTAATAGAGCATCTACAACTCTTTAAATGACGTAGGAGTAAGTGTTGGTAAAAATAAAAATAATAACTTTTCGGTATACAACGAACCTCGGCCTTCATCTCAAAATTGACGATGATGGACGACGCGGGTAGGTTAATGCTGTATTTTTTAAACATGATTAAAATGGTCAGCAATGATTACGATGTATTATAAGGCGTCTAAAAATATAATGTGTTTAACTTATATATTGGTTTCTATTTAAGCATAGAATATCTTCTTTCATTTCAATAACATACCACTGACAACAACGTCACTTGATCATATATTTAGAACCAAAACTAAATCGTTCAGCTACTACGAAGGCATGATTGTTTGTATAACTATTGTCACGAACCGAAAGCCTGGATATCAGAGTAACAGAAAACTTCTATCCGCTTCTTCAGATCTTACGAAAACGAAATATAAATCAAGATTTTTCAGTGAGATACCGCAGAAATATCATGACCTTAAGAAATAATTACCTCCGATTGTTATACTGTACAAATTTCAATCTGCAAATAAAACGTTTCACAAAATACTTTTATTTTGCTTCAGTTGATAGCCTTGATATTAATAAAAATCCAGTGTTTGTACTACTTCTACGCCCACTATTACATACAAACACACAGACGACTCTACAAGAGAGTTCCAAAAGGAGGTTATTCAATATACATGTACAGGTTATTAACGCGGCACAGTAAAAATGCAGTATAAACTAGGTCAGATCATATTTTTGTGCAGATTTAAATTTGTTTTTTCCATCTTTCTTTCAGTGAAAATTGACAACCACTTTTTTCTTCATTTATCTGCAGCACATACCAGAGTTTTGGCAGTCTATAAGAAGATTGATAAATAAGGCATACCCAAAGGCACCATCTGAAGTTAGGGAAAATCTGGCCACCGAGAATTTTCTGGAAGCATTAGTAAGTCCAGAAATGAGAATTAGGATAAACAGTTAAGACCTGCTAATTTAAACCAAGCTGTATGCTTAGCTGTAAAGTTGGAGGCATTCTTTAGGTCAGAGCAGAAAAAAGATTTTAGTAAAGGGTATTTACGAACTACGAATCCTGGCTCCGTAAATACGGAAGAAACAGAACAATTCAACAGAGAGGACCAGTTAGTTTAATTCATGGCCAAGTTCAGCGAAAAACCTGCAGAAAGAAATAGATCATTTTAAGAAAGCCAGAGAGCCAGCATTTGAGGGATATGAAGAAGCAAGACGGAAGAAAGCATGTTTCAATTGTGGTAAGGCCGGAATGTAAAAGGCGTAAAGATGAAAATGGGCCGCCAAAGAGGCTGTCGGCCAATCCACTTAATTTCAAGAGAAGCGGGAGACGGAGAAGAGATAGGGACAATGCATACTTAGGAATAAACACAACGACTACAGAGTCCGCATTGTATACCGACGTAGAGATTAATGGTTTAAAGGACACATTTTTGGTAGACACAAGGGCGACCCTTAGCCTAATTTCCGAAAAGACATTCCATGCAATTTCAAAAAAATTAAGACCTCCGCTAAAAACACTTCACCGAGAAGTTGTCTCTGTTAACGGAACCGGACTCAAAACTAACGACAGAGGAATATTCAACTTTTTGAAGACAAGCAAAACGACGAATTGAGGTTTAAAGATCAGACCTTTCTTCTGGAATATCACGGAGAGTTAGCTTGCTACCTTGTAACAGTCGCAGGGAATGTGAGGTTACAGCCGGGAGCAGAAACAGTTACTAACGGAAAGGTAACTGGATTGGTCGGTGTTAAGGAGGAATGGGGCTTGATTGAACCCGGTGAAAAGTTTTTAAGTAAAGACTGTGCTATTGGCCAGAACATTAGTGAAGAATGCAGAGAATGTTCCGATTAGACTTTTGAACATTACTGATACAATTCAAGTTATACATGCTGGAACAGACGTTGGGGAACTAAGCATGGTTGTCTGTATCCTAGATGAAACACACCAAGACAGAAACAACAGCACATATGGAAACCAATAGTTACAATTATTAATAGAACGCCAACGCCAAACAGTAAAAGAATTCACTGACAAGTGTCAATCTATTTTGCAGCTTCAGATGGCGATCTTGGGAGAACAGACGTTGTTAAACATTCCATTAATACCGGGTAAAACAAGCCAGTCAAGTAAGCACCACAAAGATCGCAGTGGCAATGAGAAATGAAATTAATAAACATATAGATAATATGTTAAAGCGCCGTGTGATAGAACCTGCTGATGGACCTTGGTCATTGTACTCGTCAAGTAAAAGGATGGTTCTACAAGATTCTGCGTCGACTATCGCAGTTTAAATGGATTAACTGTAAAAGATGCATATCCTTTGCCAACGATCGACGATTCATTGAAGCAGCTATCCGGAAACAAGTGGTTTTCGACATTATATCTTTCATCAGGGTATTGGCACGTTGAGGTGGATCTGTTGGACAGACCGAAAACAGCTTTTGCAACAAGACGAGGCTTATTCCAGTTTAGGGTGATGCCCTTTGGTCTAGCTAATGCACCGGCGACGTTCGAAAGATGAATGGAAAAGGTGCTACCAGGAATGCAGTGGGATATATGC
This sequence comes from Mytilisepta virgata, assembly GCA_028015205.1. Taxonomy (NCBI): domain Eukaryota; kingdom Metazoa; phylum Mollusca; class Bivalvia; order Mytilida; family Mytilidae; genus Mytilisepta; species Mytilisepta virgata. The sequence continues at coordinate 59,017,955 of CM051515.1, read as the reverse complement.
TTGATATATCTAGATGACATCAGTGCTATTGCTAAGACGTTTGATGAAATGCAAAGAATCAAAACCGTGTGTTTAATCGTCTCCAGTGCGCTGGTCTCAAGCTGAACCCCATGGAAATGCAATTTATTTGCAAAATCTGTCTGACTTATTTAGGACATGTTATCTCTGAAAAGAGCTTAGCAACATACTCAGAGCAGGTGACAGGTATATGTAATTGGCCGGATAAAGGAATGCGAGTGAACTAAGATCATTCCTAGGCTTATACATTTATTACCGGAGATACATCCAAAACGTTTTCTCAACTGCAAAATGTTTGCATAGGCTGAAAGAGTAAGGACGAGATTTCTTGTGGACACAAGAATGTCAAGAATCATTCAACAAGCTTAAACAAGAGTTGATCTCATTCTCAACTGTACACCCAAAACCGTGCAAATGACAATGTGCAATTGGAGCTTCTTTATCTCCTGATAGGTCAGCAGGAGACAGTTCTAGCTTATGGCAGTCGCACTTTATCCAAAGCTGAGAGGAAATATTGTGTGACACGGAAGGAGTTGTTGGCCGTTGTCCATTTCATTAAACTTTTTCGTCACTTTTTGTACGTAGGCCTTTCATAATAATACCAATGGCTGATATGAGAAGGATACTCAGGGAAGGCCATCACAGAAAAACTGCAGGACACCTAGGGATACGAAAAACCACGCGGCGGTTAAAAGACAAATATTATTGGCCAGGGATGAGGAGAGACATCAATATATATATAAATGGATGCGAGTCCTGCGCAAAGCGCAAGGGTCCGAGACCCCATAAAAGAGCTCCGATGAAAATACGGGAGTCAGGATATCCTGCGCATAGCAGTGGATATCTTTGGGGAGTTACCAGTAACGGAGCGAGGAAACAAATATACATTAGTAGTAAGTGATACTATACTAAATGGACTGAGAGCTTCCCGATGCAGAACATGGAAGCGTCTACTGTAGCAGATATAATTGTCAGGGAAGTTTTAACGCATTTTGGCGTCCTGACCACCATCCATTGGAACCATTCGAGAGAGAGCTATTCGCAGGAATGTGTAGCATCCTCCAAATCAGAAAAACCAGAACAACCCCATACCACCCTCAGTCGGATGGTATGGTAGAGCGGTTCAACCAAATCCTCGAGGCAATGTTAATGGCCTATTTAGACGAACACCATTCCTACTGGGATAGTATGCTGCCATTCGTGATGATGGTATACCGCTCCTCGGAGCACGAGACTTCAGGATGTTCTCCTAATCGGCTAATGCTTGGAAGGGAAGTCTGCACTCCCTTAGATATTGTTTCGGAGAAAAAGAAGTTCAAAGGAACATGTGGGCATGGGAGCTTCAAGACACATAGGTTAGTGAGAAGACACGCAGACGTTGAGATTTTGAGACAGAAAAGGTTTCATGATCAAAAGTCTAAATGGGAAAAATTTGAAAAGGGAGATAGAGTATAAGTGTACTTTCCTACTTGGAAGTCTGACCAGTCGCCGAAGTTTGTGACGTATTGAAGAGGACCATTCACCGTCCTAAACAGACATTCAGACTGGACATATCCTGTAGACCGTGGGCGAAATTCGCGTCAGCAAGTTAATCATGTATGAGGAAGTGTAAGTCTCAAAATATGCCTGGGGAACAAGTAACCGCGGAACCTACTACTGAATTAGTAGAATCTATGAAATGGGATAGTCTAAACAGGTGTATATAAACTGCCGTTCTTAGTGTGTTATGGATTGTTTTACTTTCGATCATCTTCGATCAATAAGTACCGCTCTAATCAAGAAGAATAGAAGTCCAAGGTGAGAGCGTTAAGAGTAGTGGTTAGTGCCAAGGTTGAATATAGGAGTAGTGCACCGGTAGCATTGGATTTGGTGCACGGTAGACAACGTGACGCACCGGATTGTGCCGAGGTTGTAACGTGCACAGGCTACGTAGCAGGAAGATACTGATAGACACAAGTTTCTCATCTGTAGTGCCGTGGCAATCAGGTTGAAAGGTAATATTGACTGGGTGCAGGGTCTTCAGTACCACAATTGCAGAGCACAGGTTAATGCGCATTGTAAAAGTGTTATAAGAGACCTGGTAAATAGCGCATTGGTCAACCGACAAGGAGCGCACTGGTTAAGAAGTGTGCAGGGCACTGCTACATCTATTAAACATTATACTGTGCGTCCTGACGTTCGGAGATAGCCCTGCTGTACCTCTTGGATCGTGTAGGTACAAGAGGGACAGCAGTGTGCGTATTTCAAGGCGCACGGGTATTCTTAATCTTAGTACAAGATCGAATTTGGAGAATTAACTCCAATACGTTCCCACAGATATATTCCCACTGTGTGACGTGCAGGACCAACCAGTCCACGCTCCCCCTCGCACGTTACATAAGTTCCACAATATACATGGTTCAGACATACAGATGAGAGGACTACAAATTATATGGGATATTCCTATCGCCTCTGGTTTCTTTTGGTTTTTTATAGGATTCCAAAATAATTTCAAGAGAGAGCTGAATAGAACTATAGGTATGTCTATTGGTATGTAATAATGCAAAGCAAACATTTCTTCCTGGTATCTTGATGTTACTTGGACAAATCTTCCATAAAGTGATGAAATGTCTCTTTTGACTGTCTGGTAGTATATAACATGTACTTACACTTATTACTGCATTCATATTAAAACCCAATATATACTTTAGAACACCCCCCGTCCTTAAATAGTGCATTTCAGTCCTTCATATTGAATTAAGGTAAAAAAAATGTATAAAAAGCAAACATAGTATGTGGCAAAAAGTAAAGGTCTTCGATCGACATCGCGAATTAGTGGATCGGTATACTGTTTCTGTGTCTCAACTTACGCGTGACTTCTTCGTTTTATCATCAACTTTCCCTTCCGTTCATCTTCGATATCATTGACACGACTTTTCACCTGAATGGATGGATATTTCATTGGTAATCACATGACGGATGATGCTAGCATAGCATAAGATACTTCGTCTGTCGACACACCTAGTTTGTTTCTTTTAGGGGTTCACGTGATGGTAACGAGTTCATTGATCCATAGTACTCTGTGCTGTGTGACGTCGGCTAAGCACACACGCAGATCTATTGTCAATAATGTTGGCTTGAATTTCATACATCTATTAATGCTCTCTACTGACATTTTGTTTTCCGAATATTGATAACCACTCCTTTTATACATACGTTTTATTTTTGTTTCAAGAAACATATCGATTTACTCAAACTATATTTCTATTTAGTAATGAGGACGAGGGACATTATGCTATGCACATAGGTATTACAACAGTGTGAAACATGCGGTGACGGACAAAAATATAAAAATAAGGAAATCGAAATAAATAAATAATATAAAAGGTTTGAACGTTCAGTAAAACATATACATACAGACACTTCCTCTCCATCTAGGAACTCTTCTATTACAATTTCTTGTCCTGCTGAACCCAATAGGTTTTTCTGAAAAATAACGTGTAATGAAGAATATTCATTTTTGAAAATACATTTGTACAACGACAGTTGGTCTAACTATTGTGAATTAACTATACCCTTCACATCAGTGAGCATAAGGCTTGTTAGACCAATATGTAAATAATATCTAGTCCAAGAACCACTTCGCTAAACAAGTATCCAAAAGACGACTCATCTAAATAGATTTTGAAATTGAAGATATAGATGGTTATCTATACTACTAAGATTAAGGGCTCGATTTCCTTGGGTCGTCAGCAATTAACAACTGCAATAGACACAATTAAAATCAGAATTTATAAGAATAGACCATGGTGACAAGAGATATCTGGTTCTTTCTTCTTATTTTATGATAACTTGTTTTATATTTGTTATCTCAAAGAATAACAAGGACATAATTGATTTATGATTCTATTAGACCATAGTGGCAATAGCATTTGGTTAAATGACTTAATTTAATTTTTGGTTGTATCTTCATTTAGAATAGTTATTTTTATAATTATACATTTACAATGGTTACAAAAAAGATATGAACAATTCTTATCTACCTGTGAATCCAATTGAATTTACTGTATGTGTTTTTATGTTCATTCTTAAATATGAATGTTAGACAGAGGTACAATTTGGAAATCGCTGTTAAACATGGTGACAGGATCATCTGGTGTCAAGTATTGAGTTTATTGTTTACATGTATTTTACTTATTTTTAAGCTTTACATGGGCATTGATAATCAGTTTAAAATTAATTGTGCTTTCATTGATGAAGTGGTGTGTAAATCAATACTCAGGATTAATGGCAAGAACGTATACATGACCATTGTGATGTTGTGATGTTTAAAATTTTATAAATTGTGCCAAAAATGTCCTCAGCTTTGTTTTGTCTTTAAACCTAGGTGACAAGAGGACCATTATGTAAATATGTTTGTTTACAATTATTCTTGCATCATCATTTAAAAAATAATTATTTTATGTAACTTTATGTAAATATGTTTGTTTTACATTTATTTTTGCCCCCGTGTGGGTCCCGGGGACACAATAGAATAGGCCCACAGCTCCTCGGCTTGGCGTAAGAGGCCCCTAAAGAGGCGACATGTTTGCCGTGTGTCGCAAACCCGTGTCGGTAATAGGGAGTGTTCCTGGATGGCCGGAAAAACGGTTCCGATCACCATCTGGGGCACAAACTTTACCTAGACGGGAGGCCGGATGGACCCGATTCGGTCAATCGGCTGGTCACATCAATCCCTTTTGAAACACTATATTCTTTTTTTTTCCTGATACACATTGAGTAGTTTAAATTCGAAATTGCTGACTGGCGGGATTGGTGTTGGCTAATGGGTCACAAACCTCAACAGGCTCAAAATGTTTTGAATTTAGGACTTTATTTTTTTTCCTTTTGTTTTGTTTTTATATTTCTTAATATTAAATTTTGTAACTTTTGATTTATTAGTTAGTTTTCATTCCCATAATTTGCCTTCAGTTTACTCATATTTGGATAGCTTTTTGGATTTATAATTGAATTACACCCAGTTCAAGAATGGCTGGATGACCCCGGTTCAGCCAAAACTGGTCATGTCTTGCCCTCTGCTTTTTCTCGTGGTTATTTGAAAAGATCCAGAGGAACCCCGAATGACACCTAGATACAATGGGATGGGACGGGTGGATTGCATGTATCATATAGGTTGATGTTTGGGTTCCGGGATCTTGGAAGGTAACCGCTGACGGAATTGCGGAGAAGGCGGTGGCTAATGGGGCAAGGCTTCCTCGGCTTCATGAGGCCACATGTTTGCCGTGTGTGGATACCCGTACGGATAGAGGACGGGATCCTGGTGGCTGAAACACGCCTATTTGGCCCTCACTTTATCTTAAACGGGCGGTCGGATGGGCTCGGTCCTGATCAATCGGCTGGTCACGCCAAGCCCTTGAACTTGACATATTTCCAAAATGTACAACAATAGTATCACTTATTAGGTTGGGTTCAAGAAGGCGGTGGCTCACGGGTCAATCGTGTAGATGTTACTTTGGGCGGTTGTCTTGCCGGGCAACCCCTGGCACAAGGCCTGCGCCCATTAAGAGGTACTCTATGCGAGTATCTTATTCTAGTATCCCTAGTGCTTGTTGCAGATGTGGCGGGCGTGCGTCGTTTTGATGTATTCTGGTATCCATCATGGATGCTAGAGTGCATCAGGGCGATGTATGCATCACGCTTGTCGCAAATGTGGCAAGCATACATCGTGTTGATGCTGCACCGAGGTGGGCGGGGAGCTAGGGTAACGAAACATAAATATATCACCATGGACTTTCAAAACAAAAAAAATAAACCAATCAACAAACAAACGAAAATTAGATAAAAGTGATGATGAGGAACATGCAGCTAAGTTACCAAATACTTTTTCGGACAATTTTCCAAAATTTTTAGTTATTACATCATTCAACACTGCAAAACCTGTCACCAAAATTTCTCCTTTTGTTATCCAAAAAACATTACAAGGCTGTGCCGGCCAGCTTAAAAAAGTTACAAAAATGAGAAATGGAAATCTGTTAGTTGAATGTCTCAGATCACAACAGGCCAAAAATTTACTCTCTCTTAACACTTATCTCATCACTTTTGACCTTACCCGTGTGCCTGAACATATCTTCATAGGTTCCTACAGAATCAAAGTTGACACTTTCATACCTAACCCTACGCGTTGCTTCAAATGCCAGACATTTGGGCACGGTAAGAGTTCATGTAGAGGTATTAAAAAGTGTGTCAAATGTTCTGTAGAGGGCCACTCCAATTTTGATTGTGACGGCCACGTTAAATGTGTAAATTGCGGAGTAGATCATATGGCCAATTCCAGAAACTGCCAATTTTACAAAACAGAGCTTGAAATTCAGAAAACTAAAGTAGAGAAAGGTATAAGCTATCAGGAAGCAAAAAAATGGTCTCTGCCTCTAACAACTCTACTCCTACAACATCATACGCTGATAAAGTTAAATCACCTAAAACCAATAGATCCTTTGCAACTCAAACTGATTTCACATGGCCTGACGGAACAGAATTTCCGGTCCTCACCGTCAAACCCAACCAAGCAAGTGGAAAATCTTCTCATCCTAAACAGTCTACATCCAATTCTTCACAAACGTCTGACACTTCTCTTTCTTCAAATGTCAATACTCAGCAAAAACCAACTCCGAAACAAAGGTCTTCTACGTCCTCAAACAAAAAATCACCTCAGAAACCGTCACCATCACAGAGAGCTGCACGTTCCTCATCACAAGATAAATCAAAAAACAAAAACAATTCAAATCGCCTCTCGAAGGCTGAAAAAACTCAAAAATTCAACAAGTTTCGAGACATCTGCTCAGAGTTTGACGATGATATCGATGAAGACTCTGAGCAGATGGATACCACTGAAATAGAGTCAGTCTGGGGGGATCCAGTAATACCATCTGTGGATTCCACACGCCGAGTTACTGATTCCAGAGCTTCGGATGGACGACACAGAAGTTCTTCCCGTGAACACCAAAAGAAGAACTATTCTCCCATCCGCCCTCCAACAAAATAAACAACATAATACAATGGCATTGTCGGGGTTTAAAAATTAACTTCATAGAGCTATCGTTACTTGTACAAGCTTTCCTTCCTGTTGCCTTTTGTCTTCAGGAACCACATTTAAAAGAAAACGATAATGTAAACATTAAAAATTACTCGATTTACAGCACTCAAGTTAAAAAGGATGAAAGAGCCGCTGGCGGCTCATCAATCCTGGTTAAAAATGGTATTATACATAGTAAAGTAAAACTTAATACCGAATTACAAGCAGTTGCTGTCAAACTCTCTCTTAAAAAAACTGTAACATTGTGTTCTGTCTATCTTCCCCCTAATACGTCCTTGGAAATAAATCAGCTTAAATCTTTAACAGATTAGTTGCAAGCCCCTTTTCTTCTTATGGGCGATTTTAACGCCCACAATCCAATATGGGGCAGCAACTCCCAAAATGATAAGGGGAAAAAAGTTGACGACTACTTAATCCAAGAAGACTTGTGCATTTTTAACGATGGCTCAGATACATATCTCCATCCGGGAAATGGTTCTTACTCGGCTATCGATCTAACTATTTGTGACCCTTCGTTATTACTGGATTACTCGTGGCGGGTCCACGATGATTTGTGTGGAAGTGATCACTTTCCAATTATTTTGGAAAATCTTTTTCCCTCTTCCTCTGAGAGAGTTGCTCGCTGGAAATTTGACAAGGCCAATTGGCCTTTGTTCGAGCAACTCTGTCGAGATGAACTAAAGAAAGAGACTTTTAATAATGTTATTAATCTAGTCCTTAAATTTAATGAAACGTTAGTATCGATAGCTGAGAGGTCCATTCCTAAAACCTCGACAAATCCAAAACAACCAAGCAAACCCTGGTTCGATGACGGCTTTGAGGAAGCTAAGAAACACAGAAAAAAGGCCGAACGACGGTTCAACATGAATCCAACCTCTGACAATCTCAGTAATGTTCGTATATTCCGTGCTAAAGCACGTCGCACATTTAAACAAAAGAGACGCAAGTCTTGGCAAAACTTCGTCTCTAAAATAAACTCTCATACACCTATGAATAAAGTCTGGAGTTTTCTCCAAAAAATTAATGGTAAAAACAGAAAGACCAATCTTCACTATTTAAAAGATGGCCAAACTCTTTTGACTTCAGAAAATGACATCTCGAATAAACTCGGTGAAACATTCTTAAAACATTCTTCTTCTCTGAATTATTCCCAGGAATTCCAAAGGATTAAAAACAGAACTGAGAAAAATAAACTCAATTTTAAATCAAACAATTTAAAAGAAGATTACAACCGCCCTTTTTGTTTAGATGAGCTGAAAATTTCTCTGTCAAAAGCCCATGACACAGCATGTGGCCCAGATGATATTCACTATAAACTTTTGAAACATCTTCCTGACACTTCTCATAAAACGCTTTTAGATCTTCTTAACAATGTATGGGAAACTGGCGACTTGCCTTCCATTTGGAAACTTGTCACAGTTATCCCTATTCCAAAACCTGGGAAGGATCATTTTGAACCGTCGAATTATCGGCCAATTGAACCCACAAGTTGCATTTGTAAGACAATGGAACGGATGATCAACGACCGCCTTGTCTGGTTCCTAGAGGCGAATGGCCTCCTGTCCAATATACAGTGTGGGTTCCGACAAGGCAGAAGCACGTTGGATCATCTTGTTCGCTTCGAATCCTTTATACGCAACGGGTTTGTTAAAGGTGAATATGTGGTGTCCGTCTTTTTTGATCTGGAAAAAGCCTACGACACCACATGGAAATATGGCATTTTAAAAGACTTAAATGATATGGGGTTGAAAGGTAGGTTACCTACCTTCATTGAAAATTTTCTGTCAGACAGACAGTTCAACGTAAAGGTTAACACGACTATGTCTGACCCTTTTGAACAAGAGATGGGTGTTCCTCAGGGAAGTTTCCTCTCCGTCACTTTATTTAGTGTAAAAATAAACAGTTTAGCTAAAACATTAAAACAAAATGTTGAAGGCTCCCTCTATGTGGATGACTTTTTGATATGTTATAGGGCTAAAAATATGAACAATATTGGAAGACTACTACAGCTGTCTTTAAATAAAATTGAAAAATGGGCTATGGAAAATGGTTTCAAATTTTCCAATTCAAAAACAGTATGTATGCATTTTTGCAATAAACGAAGACTGCATTTGGACCCCGAACTAAAAATTTATAATTCTCCAATTAAAGTCGTCAAAGAAACAAAATTACTAGGTATTCGGTTTGACAATAAACTTACCTTTCTACCCCATATCTAAATGCTTAAAGCTAAATGCTTGAAAGCATTGGATATTTTATAAGTTGTTTCCAGCACTGGCTGGGGTGCTGATAAAAACATATTGTTAAATTTATATCGATCGCTTGTACGATCGAAACTTGATTATGGTTCCATTATATATGGATCTGCTCGCAAATCCTACATAAAAATTTTAGATACTGTTCACCACCAAGGCTTACGTTTGGCCTTGGGGGCGTTCAGAACGTCTCCTGTGGAGAGTTTATATGTAGAGGCGAACGACCCGTCTCTTTATAATCGTCGGATAAAACTTGGTTTACAATACTTGTCCAAGCTAAAAGCATATCCTTCAAATCCTGCCTACGACTGTGTTTTCAATCCTCTCTATGAGGATATATTTGAACAACATGAAAATAAAATGCCTCCGTTTGGTATCCGGATGAAACCACATATTTCGAGTTCTAACATCAACTTTGATGAAATCTCCCCCATTAATATACCTCAATCACCACCTTGGCTTGTACCCAAACCTATGTTTATTTTTGACCTTAGAAAACATAAAAAGTCCGAAACAAACCATATTCTTATTCAGCAACACTTTGCTGAAATAAAATCTAAGTTTGAATTTCATGACTCTATTTATACGGATGGGTCGAAGGACGGGGACAAAGTGGCTGCCGCTGCTGTCTATGGACAGCAAGCAGCAACTCTCCGTCTTCCATCCTCCAGTTCCATTTTTAGTGCTGAGGCCAGAGCCATAATTCTTGCTTTAAAGTTTGCAAGAACATCTGAAAAACTTAAATTTCTTATTTGTTCAGATTCACTTTCATGTTTATTGGCTATCGAAGGTCAGAAATATAAAAACCCTTTAATTGCCGATATTATTGAATTTTATAAAAGGCTTGTCCAAATGGGCAAAGAAATCATTTTTCTCTGGGTACCAAGTCATATTGGTATTAAGAGAAATAGAGTCGTAGATAGGATAGCGAAGGATCCTTTAAACGACCCCATTACTAATGTGTCAGTGCCATATACTGATTTTAAACCTTTGATTTTTAAGTATATTATACGTCTGTGGCAGTCCCACTGGGATCTGCTTACAGACAATAAACTTCATTCTATAGAGCCAACTGTTGGCAGGAATGTTTGTTTCTCTGGCAAAAGCCGAAGAGATCAAGTTGTTTTAACTAGATGTCGCATTGGCCACACCAGGACGACTCACTCTTTTATTTTAGAGAGTGAGCCGCCTCCTGAGTGTATACCTTGCCAATGTCGACATAGTATTAAACATCTTTTAATTGACTGTGTAGATAAATCCGACATTATTAGTCGATACTACACAGTATGAAAGATTTGTTTACAAAGGTTGCTGGCAACCCTATAGTACAGTATTTAAAGGACGAGGGACTATACTCGAGAATATAGTCTGTCTGACTGTATTCCTGATTATAGTCCTTATCCAGAATTTTTAATTTGTTATTGTTTTGTCTTGTATTAATTTATTGATTGTATTTATCTGATAGCTTTTCTGTGATATTTTGCATGTCTGTGATATTAGAAATGTTTTGTTACTTTTGTCGTAAATGTATTTTATTGTTTATACTGGAATTAATTTTATTTGTAAATAGTCTATTGGTTTTAGAGGCTGTATTTAATTTTAATCAGCTCCATTTTATTTCAGATTAGTTCTCGCCGATATATTGGCTGTAATATCGCCAAATCGGTCTTAAACAATATTTAATCAATCAATCAATCATTTATTTTTGCATCGTCATTTAAAAAATAAATGACCTTTTCAATTATCTTATTTGAGCCATCAAACAAGCTAACGCAGCTAAACAGATATCCCCATTAAGTCAGGCATAAAGTATTTAATTTTTGAGAGAAAAAAACATACCCCTGTCTGAGAAACTTTTCTGTTACGAGCCGGGCTCTGTCTAGAAAGTTAATGTATATGTCACAAGCTCTGGAATAACGTATGAGTTGTGAAATATATACTCCATACTGCCGCTCAAGAATGGGAAGTTGACGATCGGAAAGTCAAAGTCATCCAGTTTGTCGTAAAGTTTTGTATTCAACCTTCCTCTGGTGTCATATTCGAGGTGAAGGTCAAGATCAGATGCAGACTTGGCAGTGTCTGTGGTATCCTTATTTTCGAGCTCATTGGGATTGATGAGATGTAAGAAATTCCCAAAACTTAATTGTTGAGTGATAAAACAGCATCTTTATAGCGGAAGCTGAAATTATAGGTACTGGCTAACTTCTTCTGTTTTTCCATAACAAGCCCGTCAAGGAAGTCTACCTCATCTGATTAAAGCAACAAGTCGGCCTGGAGGGAGTAGCGCACAATTAGTACCCATAGGAATGCCAATTGTCTGTTGGAAAACACGTCTACCAAATATGTTGTCGATCAAAAATTCAATTATCATGACAATTTCGTCCTCTGTATATTTTTTGTTAGATTTAGAGTGGTTTTTAACAAAGTATGACTTATCTCTAAAAATGACAATGTATGTGAATCTGTTGTTGCCATTTTTATTATGAAAGCGACGATGTATTAGATCTTTCAAATTCGCCTTCAGTTGTGAAAGAGGAATGGTGGTATAGAGGGTAGAGAAATCAAATGTTTTTTATGCTGTTACAGACTGAAATGGACCGATATCATAAAATAAGTCTTTGGAGTTCTTTAATATGCACATTTGATTGATATCACTTCTTGAATAGCTTGTCTCACAATAACATTGGAGGCCCGTTTTGACAGCTGTTAAAATAGAAGTTAGAAGTTAAGACAAAGTTTTGATGGAACACTTGGCAGATGTAAATTCTTAAAAACTCAAAACATTTACTGCAATATCTAAAATCAAAATCTGTGGCTACATCCAACAGCATGAAAAATATTCGACTTCTCTACACTATATACTATCATATCATATTCTCAATTAAAATATCGATTGACAAAACTAGTTCATCAATCTTTTTTTCAGGAAAATTGCCACAAGCACGCATACATTTCTAGTTGTAGGTAGAGAAAAGGCTTCTTTCGTTAAGAACCACTCTGATTCTGACAAAATGTATTCTGAAGATGAAATTACAAACTTGTTAGATTTTCTCATAAATTTGTGGAATTTGGCGGTCGAATGTTTCAACAAACAATCGGCATTCTAATGGAACCAACTGTGCTCCTCTCCTCGCCGATCTGTTTCTTACTCATATGAAGCTGACTTCATTCAAGAGCTTCTACGTGAAAACAAAAAGAAACTAGCCCAATCCTTTAATTTCACTTTTCGTTATATAGATGACGTGTTGTCATTAAATAACGATACATTCCAATACTTTCTACATCTCATCTACCCCAGTGAACTTGAAATAAAGGATACTACAGATACATCAAAGTCTGCTTCATATTTGGATTTGTTTCTCGAAATAGACAATGAGGGACATCTGAAGACAAAACTTGATGACAATCGTGATGACTTCGACTTTCATATTGCTAACTTTCCCTTCTTGAGTAGCCATATACCAGCATCGCCTGCATATGGCGTCTACGTTTCTCAGCTTATCCGATATTTAAGGGCATGCGTGAGTTACCATGCCTTTTGACAAAGAGGATTACTGCTGTCACAAAAGCTTCTTAACCAGGGATTTGAGGGATAAGTTGGTGTCATCACTTACGAAATTCTACGGTCTTCATCACGAATTGATTGACCGTTACAGTGTTTCAATATCTAAGATGATGTTGGACCTGTTCCCACTGTCCTAACATTTCATGTACCTCCACCGATTTGTAACTACCATCAAATTGACTTTGTTGAACTTCACGACGGGAGCATGAACTGCTTATCATCCCAGAGCATCTGAGTTCACTCCAGGTTTTTATAGGAGTTCTTGTTGTTCATTGTGTTTAGTTTTCAGAGTTTATTTGTTGTGCTTTTGGTTGTTCATTTGTCTTCCCGGGTTTTGTCTGTCTAATGGATTGCGATTTTTAGATTGTTCCTTAGGTAATTTGTCATCTTTAAGGATGATACTTAGTTAAATGTAGCCATACCATATTGAGCGATATAACACTAAAGATAGATTGATTGTACCTGAAATGTTTTTTAAAGTCTATATAAGTTTCAGTATTGACTTGAAATAAACTTTTATACTTTTATTTTATTTTATATATTTCAAAACTTAATATTTATACTTTTTTTTAAATAGTATCATCACGAATTCATAATAGTGATTTATTTCATTTGACAATAGGAATAACTTTTGTACATAAGAACTTATTGAAATTAAAACCAAAAATATTAATATAAATATTTTATAATTTTTGCACGAAATACCATTTACACATATTAACATGATTAACCAATGATAATAAAATAACAATTTATTTGTCCCCGGGTTATCGTTTTTCGTCCTAGGACCGTACAAGGACGGCGCATGCGCATTTACATAGACCATTATTATTCAAATAATTTTTTAAAAGGGAATGGCGCGTGAGCAGTTGAAAAATCAATAAAGTAGAGATTATAACTGGTTTTTAATTTTGAAGTAATCTTTGGTAAACTCAAATTCCACACGATTCTATGAAAATTTAAACAATTTAAAAAACAAGAGAATCTGATGTCTTTAATCACGTAAAAGTGGTAATGCCTTAAGCCATCTCTTTTTTCTAAGAAATTGGCCTACGCTGTCCTTAACTATATGCACATCTACACAGTAATATCCGTTAAATAAAACGTATAGTGTGATTTCATATAAATGTACATTAATGCACGTCGCAACTAACAATAAATATTTGTTTTTGTGTTTATATAGAAACTGCCAACTGAACATATCCTGAAAACGAGATAGAACCTTGCAAACATGGTGTTTTCCTAACAAGAGTAGAACGTTAGTAGGTTTCGTACTGCAAATTACGTTATGATCAATTTGTGATGCTAATGTAGTAGCTCAAGATGTATTTCATTGATTTGTCATTTTGTGATTTCAACATATATTCATTGCAAAAAAATAGCAAACCATCTTTAAACTTAACCAGTTATTAGACGTACCTCCAAAATATTTACGACTGCCTGGCAAGCTTCACGTCTTGTCTTTGCTACCACCACACCTTTTCCTGCTGATAATCCACTAGCCTTAATTACTAATGCTTTATACTCAGCACTGAAAATGATATATTGTTTCGTTTTTAGTTTTCTTTTATGGATTAGTTACAGATACATGGAAAATCAATCTTTAACTTTATTGTTTTCCTTGAAATCGGTGATTCATGAAGGATTATATATGCACATACAGTACGGTTCAATTAAAACATCACCTCAAGTTAACATAATCTCTGGTTCAAATCTCAGCTCTAGGACAAAAAACCAAAGATTAAAACAGCTAGGATCTGGACTGGTCAATCAGAGATTTGAAAGCAGAGATTAGGACAGGTTCAAATCTCTGGTCTCACCAGTCATAATCTCTGCTTTATTGATTTTTAAAATCTCATTTCCGATTTATTCAACTGCGCACGCGCTGTTATCGTAACAAAACCAGAGTTCTGAATAATAATCGTCTCTGCTTAATGCGCATCCACCGATCTAGGGCGAAAAACCATTATCCGGGTATAAATAACATGTTATTTTATTATTATTGTTGGTTAAGGTATCCGGACCATAATAGATCATGAACGAAAAGTGTATCTCTTTTTGACCGTGAATGGCTGAACCAAAAAATTTAAAGCTGGAATTTTGTATATATATTTCTCTCAAGTTGAAACACACTCTGTTGCTTATATGCAGTCTGTAAAAATAAGTTAGTTATATTGACATTTCCGAAGTTTGCCGATAATTACCGAGGTCATTTCAATTGCGTTGTATGGAACATCCGGGAACTTTCGAATAATCACGTGGTCATTTATGGTCCGGATACCTTAATCATGTTAAAATGAGTAAATAATAGTCCATGCAAAAGTGATAAAATATTTATATTAATATATTTGGTTTCAATTACAATAAGTTGTAATTTACACAAAGTTTTCTTATTGTCAAATGAAATAAATTACTATTATGAATTCTCCATGATACTATTTAAGGAAAATATAAAAAAAAATAAGTTTTTAAATACGAAATAAAATAAAAGTATAAAATTTTATTTAAATTCAATACTTAAACTTAATTATATTTTGGCTTTAAAAAATACTTCAGGTACAACCAAAATATCTTACGTCTTATGTCGCAGAATCTGGTATGGTTAAATTTAACAAAGTAGCATCCTAAAAATGTTTGAAAAGCTATATGTTGGGTTTTTGTACACTTTGAAATTATTATTTTTTATATAACAAGTATTACTGAGAGAAATTTTTAAAAATACTTCATGAAATTTTCTGAACTACATTTATGTCAAAACTTCATAAATGTATAAAATAACCATATGTCAAGTATTTTCACCTTAAAAAACACCTTTGGTGTTACAAAAATCACTTTTGTCTTATATTGCATACTCTGGTATGGCTTAAGTATGAAACTAAAATTGATTGATTGATTGATTGAATATTTTTTAACGCCGAGCTGGCGATATTGCAGTCAATAACACGGCGAGAACTTATTAGTCTCGAATTTCATTACAATTTCAAACAGGATCTAAAATAAATAGACTATTTACAAATAAAATATTGAAGGTAGAATGAACAGTAAAAATAATATCACAAACAGTCTAAATTTCATTTAGAAATACTATCACAGATACGCTATTCATTTAAACAAGTGTCAAAATACATAAAATATTCAGTAAACGATACAAACTTGTATAAAATCAAGTCAATTAACAGTAACAAAGTTTAAAATAATGACCAATGACCATACTCAAGAACATAGTATAATAGTCTATATTCTGGAGTACAGTCCTACGTCTTTTAAATATTGTAAATAAGGTACATAACAGTATTAACAAAACTCGCAAGTCCATAAGACGTGTGACAAAACTGGTATCACACCACTGGAAAATTGCAACCGTAATGGTCCTGACTTGGTACAGGCATTTCAAAAGAAATGGTGGGTTGAATCTAGGTTTTACAGCGCGCCAAACCTCCCGCTTCCATTACGGCATAAAAGTACCAGTGGTGGTAATCAACATAGATATGCTGATGTCAAAGTTGGTAAAGTAGAAACAAAACACCAAGATAAGTTATAAAAAACAATCTTCAATGATAGTAGTAGAAGATACTGAATATTTTTCAACCAAATCTTGGTATTTGAAAAAGAATTTCGTAAGAGACCTTTTTAGACGTATTTCCTCGTATAAAGACGGTCGCCAGCGACCACTGTAAATAAATTTTTCATATTATTGACTGTGTAATACCGACAAATTATGTCGGATTTATCCACACAGTCTATTAAAAGGTGTTTCACAGTGTGTCGACATTGGCACGGAATACACTCAGGAGGTGGCTCATTCTCTAAAATAAAAGAATGAGTCGTCCTGGTGTGGCCAATGCGACATCTAGTTAAAACCACTTGTTCTCTTCGGCTCCTGCCGAACGAAAAAACATTTTTGCCAACAGTTGGCTCAATAGCATGTAATTTATTTTCTGTCAGCAGATCCCACTGGGACTGCCACAGATGTACAACATATTTATAAATCAAAGGTTTAAAATCAGTATAAGGCACTGACATATTAGTAACTGGGTCATCTAAAGCATCCTTCGCTATACTATCTACGACTGTGTTTCCTCGGATACCAATATGACTTGGTATCCAGATAAAAACTATTTCTTTGCCCATTTGGACAAGTCTTTTATAGAACTCAATAATATGGGCAATTAAAGGGTTTTTATATTTCTGACCTTCTATAGCCAATAAACATGAAAGAGAATCTGAGCATATCAGGAATTTCAGCTTATCAGACGTTCTGACAAATTTCAAAGCAAGAATGATGGCTCTAGCTTCTGCAGTAAATATTGAACTGGAAGATGGAAGACGGAGAGTTGCTGCCTGCTGCCCATGGACTGCTGCGGCAGCCACTTTGTCCCCGTCCTTGGATCCATCCGTATAAATTGAGTCATGACATGCAAAGTTTGATTTTATTTCAGCAAAATGTTGCTGAATTATAATTGGGTTTGTTTCAGACTTTTTATGTTTTCTGAGGTCAAAAATAAACATAGGTTTGGGTACAAGCCAAGGTGGAGATTGAGGTATATTAATAGGGGCTATTTCATCAAGGTTTAAGTTAGAAACAGAAATATGTGGTTTCATCCGAATACCAAATGGAGGAATTTTATTTTCATGTTGTTCAAATATATCCTCATAGAGAGGATTGAAAACACAGTCGTTGGCAGGATTTGAAGGATATGCTTTTAAGTATTGTAAACCAAGTTTTATCCTACGGTTATAAAGAGAGGGCTCATTCGCCTCTACATATAAACTCTCCACAGGAGATGTTCTGAACGCCCCCAAGGCCAAACGTAGGCCTTGGTGGTGAACAGTATCTAAATTTTTTATATAGGACTTGCGAGCAGATCCATATATAATTGAACCATCATCAAGTTTTGATCTAACTAAAGATCGATATAAATTTAATAAAATCTTTTTATCAGCACCCCAGTCAGTGCTGGAAACAACTTTTAAAATATCCAATGCTTTCAAACATTTAGCTTTTAGCATTTTGATATGGGGTAGAAAGGTGAGTTTACTATCGAACAGAAGTCCAAGAAATTTGGTTTCCTTAACAACTTTAATAGGCGAGTTATTGAGTTTTAGCTCAGGGTCTAAATGCATTTTGCGTTTATTGCAAAAATGCATGCAAACATTTTTGAAGCTGGAAAACCTAAAACCATTTTCTATAGCCCATTTTTCAATTTTATTTAAAGACAATTGTAATTGTCTTTCTATATTGTTCATATTTTTAGCTCTATAACATATAAGAAAATCATCAACATAAAGCGAGCCTTCAACATTAGTTTGTAATGTTTTAGCCAAACTATTAATTTTAATACTGAATAGAGTAACAGAAAGGATACTCCCCTGAGGGACACCCATCTCTTGTTCAAAAGGGTCAGACATTGTAGTATTAACCTTGACTTTAAACTGTCTGTCTGACAAGAAGTTATCAATAAATGAGGGTAATCTACCTTTCAACCCAATATCATTTAAATCTTTTAAAATACCATATTTCCAAGTGGTGTCGTATGCTTTTTCTAGGTCGAAAAAGACCGACACCACGTGTTCACCCTTAGCAAACCCGTTGCGTATGAAAGACTCAAAGCGAACAAGATGATCTAACGTGCTTCTGCCCTGCCGGAACCCACACTGTATATTGGACAGGAGACCATTGGTCTCAAGGAACCAGACAAGGCGGTAGTTGATCATCCATTCCATAGTCTTGCATACGCAACTTGTGAGGGCAATTGGCCGATAATTCGACGATTCAAAATGATCCTTCCCAGGTTTTGGAATAGGGACAACTGTCGCCAGCTTCCACGAAGAGAGCAAGTCACCAGTTTCCCAAATGTTATTTAGTATATCCAAAAGTGTCTGTAATGATGTATCAGAAAGATGTTTAAGAAGTTTATAATGTATGTCATCAGGGCCACAAGCTGTATCATGAGCTTTTGCCAAAGAATTGTTTAGTTCATCCATAGAGAAAGGGCGGTTGTAGTCTTCCGAATTGTTCGATCGAAAGTTAAGTTTGGTTTTTTCGGTTCGGTTTTTAATACGTTGAAATTCCTGAGAGTAATTTGTAGAAGAAGAATTTTTCGAAAAAGTTTCTCCAGGTTTTTTGGAGATATCATTTTCTGACGTTAAAAGAGTCTGACCATCTTTCAGATGGTGAAGATTGGCTTTCTTGTTTTTTCCATTAATTTTTTGTATAAAATTCCAAACTTTGTTCATAGGAGTATGAGAGTTTATTTTAGAGACAAAATGTTGCCATGACTTTCGTCTCTTTTGTTTAAATGTTCGGCGTGCTTTCGCACGGAATATTCTGAAATTACTTAAACTATCCTGGGTTGGATGCAAATTGAATCGTCGTTCGGCCTTCTTCCTGTTTTTCTTCACTTCCTCACAATCATCATCAAACCACGGTTTGCTGGGTTGTTTTGGATTTGTCGAGGTTTTAGGAATGGCTCTCTCGGCTATAGATACTAACGTTTCATTAAATTTAAGGACTGGATTAATAACATTATCAAAGGTATCTTTCTTCAGTTCATCTCGACAGAGTTGCTCGAACAAAGTCCAATTGGCTTTGTCAAATTTCCAGCGAGCAACTCTTTCGGATGACGTGGGGAATAAATTTTCCAAAACTATGGGAAAGTGATCGCTTCCGCACAAATCATCATGGACTCGCCATGAGTAATCCAGCAATAATGAAGGGTCACAAATTGTTAGATGGATAGCCGAATAAGAACCATTTCCCGGATGGAGATAAGTATTTGATCCATCATTAAAAATACACAAACTTTCCTGATTTAAAAAATCTTCAATTTTTTTGCCTTTATCATTTTGTGAGGTACTGCCCCAAAGAGGATTATGGGCGTTAAAATCACCCATAAGGATAAATGGGACAGGTAACCGATCTGTTAAAGATTTAAGCTGATCAATTTCCAAGTGTGTACTAGGAGGAATATAAACGGAACATAAGGTGATAGTTTTACTTAGAGATAGGCGAACAGCAACTGCCTGTAAATCAGTTTTTAAATTAATATGACTATGAATAATGCCATTTTTAACAAGAATGGAAGAGCCGCCCGCAGCTCTTTCATCCTTTTTAACATGCGTGCTGTACATAAAGTAATTTTTAACATTTATGTGATCATTTTCCTTTAAATGTGTTTCTTGGAGACAAAAGGCAACGGGGAGGAAAGTTTGGACTAATAACGATAATTCAATTAAATTGATTTTTAAGCCTCGACAATTCCATTGGATGATTCCGTTCATATTTTCGGAGGACGGATGGGGGAGTAGTTCTTTTTATGTTCTTCACGTGAAGAACTATACCTGCCACCAGGATCGTTCGTGTTTTTCTGGTGGGGGTTAACTTCCACAGGTGGAACTAATGGATCCCCCCATATAGAATCCAAGCAGTCAGCTGATGATGTTTCCATCTGCTCGGAGTCAACATCAAACTCCGCGCGGAGATCTCTAAACTTAGCACAATGATTTCTTTCTGCCTTCGGAAGGCGACTTGAAAATTGTCTGGTCCGGATTTTTTCAGCTGAACGGGATCGCGGATGTCTTTGTGGTGACGATTTTGAAGGTGATTTCGGATTGGAAGATATTACTTTCTTTTGCTGAGATGGAGATGAGTTGATTGGTTTCTTTGGAGATGATGACTTTTTAGAAGTAAAAGTTTTTGGTTGAGTGGAGTCAGAATTCTTCTTAGAAGATGTGACTGCAGATGAGCAGGAAGTTTGCGTCTGAGAAGTGGAAGATTTTTTTGATGTCGATTTTTGAGAATCAGTAGATTGAAATTGAGGTAATAACACTGGAAATGATGCATTGTTTGGCCAGGTGTAAGCAGTTTGAGTTTCAGTTGACTGGAATGTGGAAGACCCTTTGACTTTGTTAGCATATGATGTAGATGTGGATGAACTATTCGTGGCAGAGACGAGCTTGCGGGCTTCTTGGTAGCTGATGCCCTGGTCTGCTTTTGTCTTTTGTATTGCAATCTCCTTTTTATATAAATCACAGTTTCTAGAGTTCGCCATGTGATCGAGTCCACAATTTGAACACTTAACATCGCCTTCACAATCAAAACTGGAATGTCCCTCTACAGAACATTTGACACATTTTTCGGTACTCCGACATGAACCTCTACCATGTCCAAACTTTTGGCATTTGAAACATCTGATAGGGTTGGGAATGTACCTGTCAACTTTTATTCTGTAGGGTCCAATGTAGATGTGATCGGGCAATGCTGAGCGTTCAAAGGTAATAAGGTAAGTGTTTAATTTGATGGTTTTGTTATCGGACTTTTTTGTAAATCTTTTGACTTTTGAGACAAGTTGTGACTTAAGTTCTTCACAAATTTCTTCTTCAGAGAGCTCGAGTAGATCCCGGTCTCTGTCACGAATAATTCCTTGACAAGAATTGAGAGATCTGTGGGAGGTAACAGAAATTTTGACGTTCGAAATTGATGTCAGAGACAGAAGATTTTTTGATTGTTGTGGTCTAACGCATTCTACAAGTAAACTTCCACTTTTCATTTAACTGACTTTTTTCACTTCTCCGGCGCAACTTTGGATGTACTTCTGTAAGACAAAGGGTGATAATTTGGTTAACGGTTTCTCCTGGTCCAGACTTGTAAGTACTAAATATTTAGGAAGAGTAGTCAAAGATAAATTTTGTGATTTTGGGTTCGGTCCTTCATCGTCACTGTTATTTAGTTTTCTTTTAGAACTTGTTGAATTTTGAGTTGTTTGGAGGGGTTGAGTTTTTTCAGTTAAAGAATCCATGTTGATTGTATAATGATTCGTTGCCCTTGCTCCCCGCCCACCTCGGAGCAGCACCAAATGATGTATGCCTGCCGCATGTGCGACAGACACTAGGGATGCAAGGACAAGATACTCGCATAGAGTACTTTTAATTGGCGCATGCCTCGTGCCAGGGGTTTCCTGGCGATTCAACCGCCGAAAGAATCATCTACACGATTGACCCATAAATCACCGCCTTCTTAAACCGTCCTATGTTAATGGTACTATTGTTGTACATTTTGTTAACAGGATAGTTCAAGGGTTTGGCGTGACCAGCCGATTGGTCGAGACCGGGCCCATCCGACCTCCCGTTTCAGATAAAGTAAGGGCCAAAGTAGCGTGTTTCAGCTACCAGGATCCCGTCCTCTATCCTTACGGGTATCCACACACGGCAAACATGTGGCCTCATTAAACCGAGGAAGCATTACCCCATTAGCCACCGCCTTCTCCGCCGATTCCGTCAGTGGTTATCTTCAAAGACCCCAGAACCCAAATATCAACCTCTACGATACATGCATACCACCATTTCCCGACCCATTGTATCGAGGCGTCATGAAGGGTTCATTTGGATCTTTTCAAACAACCACGAGAAAACAGCAGAGGGCAAGTCGTGACCGGTTTAGGCTGGACCGGGGTCATCGAGCCATTCATGAGCTGGGTGTTTAAAAATTGGTATAAATAAACCGAATCAAAAACCAAACATTTTCAGGACGAAATGAAATTTATTGGAAGACTTCAAAAACTAGTCATATTGAATCAAAAAAATAAATTTTATATTTAAGAATTTGCACGAAAAATAATACAAGAACATAAATAAAAATAACTAAAATGCCAAATACAAACATATACATTTTAACCTGTTGAAATTTGTGACCCATAAGCCAACACCGATCCCATCGTAAAGAAATTTTGAATTTCGATCATGCAATTTGGGAGAAAAAAAAGTAAATATATTCTTTCGTATAAGGGATTGGTGTGACCAGCCGATTGACCGAATCGGGTCCATCCGGCCTCCCGTCTAGGTAAAGATTGTGCCCCAGATGGTGATCGGAACCGTTTATCCGGCCATCCAGGAACACTCCCTATTACCGACACGGGTTTGCGACACACGGCAAACATGTCGCCTCTTTAGGGGCCTCTTACGCCAAGCCGAGGAGCTGTGGGCCTATTCTATTGTGTCCCCAGGACCCACATGGGGGTAAAATTGATTGAAAAGCTGAATTTTGTGCGTTTTTTTACAGTGAAATTAAAATTTTTTCATCTAACAAGTATTACGGTGGGTTGCAGAGAGACTTTTTTGGAAACGGGAACAAATGTATCAGCTAAATTTCTATCAAAATTAATGCAAGTAAAAACAAGCATACGACAAGTTGGAAACTTGTATCTACTCTTTAAAAAAAACAGTAGCATTATAAGAAAAATCATATTTATCCTATATCGCACAAACTTTTATGGCTAAATTTAACTAAGAATGATCCTAAAAATGTTTGAAAAGCTAAATTTGGGTTTTTTTTCACTCTGAAATTGAAATTTGTTTTATCACAAAAATATAACGGTAGAGATTTTTTTTCAGATACCCAAATCAAATTTATGAACTAAACTCATGCAAAAAACAAGCATAAGTCAGGTTTGAGAAGTCTTGGTTTTTTCTTTAGACAAAAAAAATCAACATAAAAAATAACATTAATTTGATTTTATATCATACAATCTGATAGGAACACCATATGTTAAGAAGATTGAACCTTGAAGTCACAATATAATAAAAAGAAACAAAAATGAAATAACAATAAAAAAAAAACAAATAAATATATATTATTTGTTTAATGAAAATTTGTATTCTCGAAGTAATACATAATGTTTGATAAATAAAAACAATGAAAAAATAAAGATAAAGATTACAGTTTAAAGAAAAAAAAATAATTAAAAATTGTATATAATAAAATACGAATAATTTTGTGATAGTCTGCGTATTTTAATTAACATGAAACATTTTAACAAAATCAGCTGAACGTCTTTGGCGCACAATATTTGATCTGATTTAAAAAATTTAAACTACGCACGCCCCGTTCTATGGACGAAACAAGACGCGGTCCTATTCTTGGTCCTAGGAACAGTCATTAGGACCATTTCTGTCCTCAACGTAACTTTATGCAGATTTTATAACCAAACAGACCAATCATAATCTATGGCCTAAGTTAACTTGGAACGGTCATAATCTCTGTTTCAAATGTCTTCTTGAGGGTGATGTTTTAAATGGTCCGTACTGTATGATTCTCGAGTATGATTGCATGTTTTCATGTTTACATGTTTGATGCACAAATTAACAATACGACGATTAAGCAAACCACGCGATTTGAACTATGATTACTTAATGCTCATTCTAACAAAACACTCATTTGTTTTTATTTATAACGTAAATCCGTCCATCTCTATATTTAAGGAAGGTTTGCATTTCTCCTTTTAATAACCTGATGTTGAAGAGTTACCTGTTAATGTGTGCAATAGCTTCAGTTGCATTTGTAAATGTTTGAAATCTCGCCGTAGGAATTTCGTTTTTATCCATAAACCATTTTGAAAAGCTTTTACTGGCTTCTATCTCAGCTGCCATTGAGTTTGGACCAAAGGCTCTGATTCCTGTAAGATACAAATGAAATATTACATTTCACATTATTTTTATACACACAGACATTTCAAAGACAATAAATGTTACAATGATATGACCTTTGATTTTTATCAAATGAGATTACAGAAAGTTCATAATAAACCACATCAATCATTAAAAAGTTTGGAAATCATGTAAAATTTACATAGTAACCTTATTTCCCCACAAGAGGTGATTAGTCAAGGAATTGTGTATGAAGATCGAACGAAGTGTAACGTGTACGGTGTTAGGTTCGTTACAGGTTTCTCTGCATCCAAAATTTCCAATTGACAAGATTAATTCTAAAATAATAATAATGAACTAGTTACAGTGGTTCAAGTCGACTTGTCCAGCGGTCAAACATGTACCCCATGGCCACTTTTCTAATGGTCGGGTTAGGACTTACAAATTATACCCTACAATCTACCTATTTATTACTTGACTTTCCTCAACTTGTTACCTTACCTTGCGGTGCAAACTGAATAGTTCAGATATCCATGTACCGTAAGCTAATGACACTAAACTAGAGTTATATTCTCCTTATATACCACTCTGGGAGTTATACCCAATATTGATAGAGTGGTGATTCAATGAAGATTGCCATTAACACACCACAAATAAACATCAGAATAACCATTGAATGTTATACCTTGTTCAACTTACATTTGTATCTAAACAATAGAATATACCACTTCTACGTACATGTGACTAATATAGAAGCTATATTCATTTTAATACGACAAATAATCATCGCAGAGGAAAAGAGAAACTAAAAATTCCGCATCAATGAAAAAAGTTAAATATCGGCAAAAGAATACTGAAGCGACAAACCAGTGGGAAAATCCACAAATTCGAAGTCGCAGGACAAGACAAAGTCTGGT
The DNA here is from genome assembly GCA_028015205.1 of Mytilisepta virgata. NCBI lineage: Eukaryota > Metazoa > Mollusca > Bivalvia > Mytilida > Mytilidae > Mytilisepta > Mytilisepta virgata. Next base: position 58,992,707 of record CM051515.1, on the reverse strand, counting down.
GAATTGAACAAAACAATAAAAATACAAAAACATATAACGAATGTAGAATAAAACAGCACAGAAACTAAAGTACTAGAAATGTGAACTCCCATAAAAAGCCGGGAGTGACATCAGATGTTTCAGAACGGTAAGCATGTCCTGTTCTGTTAACGGCACGTCATATTGCCATTGAAGTGTCAAGTCTGGTGAGGTGTCAAGTCCGGTATGGTGTCAAGTCCAGAAGGACGTGAAATCTAACTGAAGATATCTAGTCTCATACGCAAGATAGAAACGTCCTATCGGCCAATCAATTCGTGATGACGACCGTTAAAAAAGGTAATGAAATTGGGAGGGGGCCTTGGTGTGTTAATGGTAAGAAGGGGAAAATTTAAATCATTACGTTTGTCATAAAGTTGATTTCAATCGCTCATTATTATATATGTACAAGTACAAATCTAGAAATGAAGCAGAAGTTGGTGCGTCTGTGGTCTGTTTAAGGTCGCTGGAATAGATGAGTTGTAGGTTATCCTTAAAGTAAGGATTATTAAGTGACAAAACATCATCTATATAGCAAAAACTGAAAGAAAAGGACCGGGCTAGTTTCTTGTCTTTGTGATTCGTTATCCCTTGTAAAAACTTAGCTTCATACGAAAATGTATAATTATTACCTTGGCCATCTAAAACCCAAAAGATATCTCACTAACATGCTCATTATACATCGACACAAAACCATTTTTTGGAGGGAATAGAAGGAGCGAGGATTCTTAAAAATAATAAAACAAGGTATTTTTGTACATTTCATGTTTTCAGCGCTTATTAATACGATAGTGATGTTTCAGCACCTAGATATATGAGAAAATATATTCGATATGTACATATTTTTAAAATAGAATTTAACTTTTATAAAATATTCAATATAATTAAAATTATCATTCTAGCCAATCATTCAAAATCACTTGGTATATTTGTAGGCACCAACTATCTATTAGTATGTATTGCATGTGTTATACACATTATTAATCATTTATCGTTTTAATTTTAATATAAACGGTCAGATGTATTGCTAAAAATTGATTAAATTTTCCTACACTAGAAGACTTCAATTTATGATTTAATATTTTTATTTCTAAGCAACATTGGAATTAATTTAAACAAATGAGTTTTTGAAATCATTCAAATGCTTCATCTTCTTAAAATTAATTATTGTCATTTCACGTGGAAGAAAATTATCATAGGTATCAAAGATAAAGAAGTATATAGATACTTAAAGCTTGAGAATTAATTATTGATAAAATAGATTCTGACATATGTTATATTAAAACTTTTAATTTGTCAATTCAAACGTTTTCTATAACAACCAAAGGTCTCGTTAAAGGAAAAAAATATATTAAATTAAAAATCTAGCATTTAATATGATTATTTACGTGTTTTATTAATTGATTTGAAATATGTCATCTTATGAAATATTTATCTATTTTGATAATAGAGTTCACAGGTTAATTATCGTGTATTAATAAAACCTACAAACCACACATGAGTGATTGAGGTCTGTTCACACGCGTCAGTAGAACGTGACATTTAGGACTCAACCATTAAAATCGGTTGTGTCTAAAGAACTTTTTAAAAGATTTTTTTTGATTGGTGAAAACAGGAATAAGCCTGAAAATCTGCAATCACGTGACCAAATCTTCGAAACGAAATTTGGATTTTTGTTTGGCACTTTGATTGCTGATTTCGAACAATAAACATAACATTTTAATAGAACTTTCTCTCTGTTTTACACCAAGTGAGTGCAATTTCATTTAGCATTTTATTTCCATGCAAAAATCGAAAAAGGTTTTAATTTTTTTATTCTAAATTTTTAAGAGTTATTTTTTATACGAAACATTAAAGAGATTAAAGTTAAAGGAATTTTATAAAGTTTTTCTAGATTTTCTTATTTAGTATAGACTTTATTGAAATGTTTCGGTTTTTATTTTTATTCTAAAATTATTTCGTTTTTCTTTTAATTTTAATTAAAGGTTTTTCTTATTTTTTATTTCTCTTTTAATAACTTTTTAAAATTATTTATTCAAATTAAATTGTACTGATCATTGAGCAGTAACTAAGGACGCTATGCATGTGGTATCTATGTGTATCAGCAAAAACACTTTAATAAACTGGAATTTTAGATGTTGTCTTTAAATTCTTACTTTTTATTTCATGTTAGTTTATTTTATTTTTCATTGATATTCCGGACTTGATATTTGAAAATAACTTATTTATAATTGGTTCCGAAATTCTATAATTGGTTATGTGCGCACTTCGAGTGTTTTTAATCTTAAACGTTAGTCTTAAGATTTTATTTTGTTACATTGCAACATGAAGGGGTTAATGTTTTCCGTAAATAACTATATTCATATTCAGTTGTTTTTCAAATTAAATTTAATGTTTATGTTTTCAGTTACCATGACGACAGTTTATGTTTTAAAATTTTTGTTTAATTTCACACAAAATGATTGATCGCTATTGTATTCGAAATTTTAAAATAAAATTTTCTGTAAAGGGGTATTACTTGATTTAAATGAATCTTTGGGTTCTTTCTTTTAAAGTGGGTTATCGTTCTTTGTTTCTTTGAATTCTAAATTCTACATTTAAATCAAGTGAGACTGCTACTGCTTTTGTGTAACAAATTGTTTTTTGACTTTTATTGCTGATTTCCAACATTTTAATAGAACTTTCTCTCTGTTTTACACCAGGAGCTAAAAGTCATCAGACAGAACAAAAAGTCGGTACGACACATATATTAATTCTAACAGAGAAATCTTTGTTGAGTTTGATCTAAGATCAATAAGACTGCTGCACCAAAACTAGCAAAAAGACCAGGTTCTCGTTTCACAAAAATTCTATTCTCTTTGACGTAATTATCTAACAGTGTACATTTATCTATCATTCTATCAATCTTAGTTGAATAATTATTTGTGAAACAGAGGCCTGGTACTTCATTTTTGCGGAGTTAGAATGGAGTCATTATTTCATAATATGGGATTTTAAAGAGAACGTTGATTTGACTAGTTATAATTTATTGTGGTGCCGTCAACGTGAGCAGAAATGATGTCACAGGTAGCACAAGTTGCGTGACCGGAATCGGAAGTATCCCAAGTGCGATCGATACGTTTTCGCGCCACTTCCCCGTCATTTGCTTACAAAAGTGATGTCATTCACGTTCTCCGGCCTAGATGTAAACAAACAAAATAGATTGACTGGACATGCCTGACCAGAACCATAAGTCGGATTGGAGTATCTCCTCTTTTTACGCCCTCTTAATTTCCGGTGGTCTCTGGATCTGTCATTGGACTATATAGGGTTTGAGTCTGTCGTTGGAGTTTCACCGCTATGAGCATTCGGCGGTGGTCAATATATGTTTTTAGGTCTATTATAACGCATGATGAGTCCGACAGTATACGTTGGACAATGGCAATATTGGATTAGTTCATCGTCTCCAGGGCTTCGGTGAGTCTCTGTCTTCTCCGTTGAGTTAAGAGCCGATGAAGTCAAATCGCAGAATTGATAATGTCCCCTTGCGTCATTGATTACGTCATCGTAAAGTCAATGTAGTTGTAGTGTGTCATTAGTAACTGCTCTTGGCTGTTCAGGACTATGCTTTCGTCCTCATTTCTCTTTTAGTGAGGAGGAAGAGAATGTTGGAATTGCTTTTGAGGGGGATTTAGATGCATTCTTTGTAAGGATGAGTAGAAGGAGAAATGGATTGCTGGTGCTGATGCTGAAAACGAGGTATAGTGTCTTCTTGGTGTCTCGATCCTGGTCTCATTTGCTATCATGTATGCATATGCATAGTCGGAAGTCTGGAATTGTCCTTAGTTGCTTTATCGGATGTTAGATGAAGATGAATGAGATATATTTTTCTCAGCTCTGAGGACTACACTCTTCGTTTTCTGTCCCACCTCATCATGCTGCTCTTCTTGTGCTGAGCTCTTCTCATGACTGTACACATGACTGTATTCATCACTGCTCTTCTCATTCTCCGTGCTCCTGTTCGCTGCTCAGGACTACTCTCGTGCTCATTTCAAGGGGGACGAGGAGGGGGCGATTCCGCTGCTACTGATGCGGAGGAGGATGAGGGCTCAGTGCTGTTGCAACTGAGGAGAAAGAAGATAAGGGTCATTGTTTTCTTGCCGTATCGAACCTAGTCTCATTTTTCATCATAGTCGGAGGTCTGGAATTGTCTATAGTTGTTTCTGCGGTTGTCTGTCTCTTCGCCAATCAAAATTATTTAATGTGAAAAAGTTTTACGAAATTGCATTAGCTATTTGGAACAGCACACACGCATCAATGGAGTCGGAAACACGTCTTGTTTGCATACTAGTACCTTATACTTGTTTATTGCCAGTTGATACCTCTGAAATAAAAGAAAACCTACCAGGAAAATAACCCCCACCAAAGTCAATAAAACTAAACGACTTAAAAACGCTTGTGGAGGACCTACGAAAGTTGATCCGAAGAAGAAATGTTCAAAGTGTCACATGTGAAAAACTCTTCGAAATTCTACAAAAACGTCAAAATCCGAGATGTATAAGGATTAACAAAGACAGTAACCAGTTTAAAAGAGACTTCGTCAGAAAAGTGAATGATTAAATGCAACAATGCTCAACCAAAAATAACTAAAGGAATAAATAAAACTTATATCAAAATAAACAAAACTTGATCAACAGAGCACAGAAACTAAATCACTAGCCAAGTGAACTCCCATTACAAAAAACAGTAATTACACCATGTACTCCGGAAGGGTTAGCATGTCCTTCTCCGTTTACGTCATCCGCCACATTGTCAGTGAGTAAAAGCCCGTGAAGTGTCAAGTCCGGTGAGGTGTCAATTCCACAACAACGTGATTGAGCGATACGAAGTTTCTGTCTTGCGTACATCAGCGTGTGAGACTACATATCTAGTCCCATACGCTGATGTACACAAGACAGAAACTTCTTACCGCTCAATCAAGTCGTGGTAAAACTCTTACAGTAATGAAATTAATAGAGACTGGGCATACCCTTGTCTTAGAAGTTGATGTGACAGCCATATCGCCCTGCAAGAGAGCTAGCCGTATAAACGATATGCCCGGCAGTAACAAATCAACTGACGAATGTGCACCCCATAGACTAGAGACCTTGCTAGGTTACTACTAAGAAAGGAGAAGTTTGCAACCGGACAATTAAAACTATTACGTTTGCCACGTTGTTATATGGAAGTTCACATTCTCTTGATTGTGTCTTTAATTGGACTTCGAATGCGTGGACTTTTCCCAGGTCGGCTAAAATCTGACCACAATTTGTTACGATGGGAAAGGGTAAGTACAGCCTAAATAGGTTTCTACATATATAACCTAGATAAGTAAAGTCAAGAAATATCAAAGGGATATTCGAAGGAGAGAAAAATCCTAACAACGGAGAACAACGAAGACAAAACCAAAACAATACATGCACTACAATTAAAAACTAAAACCATATGAACAACATGGACCCCACCCAAAAACCGGGGGTAGACTCAGGTGCTCAGGAAGAGTAAGCAGTATCTGCTTCCTGCAGGACACCCGCCATTCTGCCCATGTCAAATTCGGTATGAGGAAGGGATAATAGCAATGGAACAGGTCCATTTTCATTTGGGAAACGTTTTTTTCATACCTGTCAACCAAGTTATAATGACGCCCATAAAACTTTAATAAGGTTGACTTCAGCTTCAGGAGTAATGTACCCCTGTCTGAGCAACTTTTCTGTCAGGAGCCGGGTTCTGTCCAGGAAGTCAATGTATATGTCACAAGCTCTGGAATAACGTATGAGTTGTGAAATATATACTCCATATGCCGGCGCTTCAGGAATATTGCCGCTCAAAAATGGAAAGTTGAAGAAGTCAAAGTCATCCCGTTTGTCGTAAAGTTCTGTATTAAATCTTCCTCTGGTGTCAATTTCGAGGTGAAGGTCAAGATAATATGCAAACTTGGCAGTGTTTGTGGTTTCCTCAATTTCGAGCTCATTGGGATAGATGAGATGTAAGAAATTCCCAAAACGTGAATTGTTGAGTGATAAAACATCATCTATGTAGCGAAGGCTGAAATTAAAGGTACGGGCTAACTTTCATCTGTTTTTCCTTAAGAAGCCCGTCGTGGAAGTCTGCCTCATATGAGTAAAGGAACAAGTCGGTCAGTACAGGCAGACTTCCTTGACGGGCTTTTTAAGGAAAAACAGAAGAATGCCAATTTCCTGTTGGAAAACACGTCCACCAGATTGAACAAATATGTTGTTCATCAAAAATTCAACCATCAGGACAATTTCGTCCTCTTTATTTTCTTTTAGATTTAGAATGGTTTTTAATAAGTATGATTTATTTCTACCAATGACACGGTATATGTATCTGATGTTGCCATTTTTATTTTGAAAGCATCTACGGATTAGATCTTTCAACTTCTCCTTCAGTTGTGAATGAGGAATGGTGGTATAAATGTAGAATATCCTCTCAAAAGATCTGAATTATTGGGGTTCTCTAACACATGTCTGCGTGTATGGGTGACGCGATCTTTGATGTCTATCAAAAAATCAACGTGATCAAGAGACCAGTCTCAACCCAATAGTATAATTTTCCCACCTATACTTTTGGATATAACAATGAGAGGATGAGTCCCTAGGGACTCCAATGGGAGACCTACACGCTATACATTTTGATGACAGGCTCAGAGAAAAGCGGAAATGAAAAGCGGAAAAAGTTAATCAAATCCGACTTCTTGTTCCGATGAGGGGCGCGTAATCGACAATTCTGGATACGAGTATTTGGCCTACGAAAATTCCGTAAACAAATAATGGAAAAATGGAGAGAAAAATATTTACTTCCTTTTGCGCATGGGCACGAAATATTTTCCGATACTTGCGGTTTCTGTCAAGTAACTTATGCTGCAGGTGAGTCATATCCGGCACCACCACAAAAGATAACTGAAATGTCCCATATATTATTTCTTGAATTTGGCGGTCGAATTTTTCAACAAACAATCGGCATTACAATGGGAACCAACTAGTTTAGTTTAAACATATTTTATTGTATAAAACAATAGGATTAGACACAAGTTTTTTAACTGAGCTCCTCTCCTCGCCGATCTGTTTCTGTACTCATGTGAAAACAAAAATAAACTAGCCCCATCCTTTAATTTCACTTTTCGTTATATAGATGACGTGTTGTCGTTAAATAACGATAAATTCCAAGATTTTCTACATCTCATCTAGCCCAGTGAACTTGAAATTAAGGATACTACAGATACATCAAACTCCGCTTCATATTTGGATTTGTTCTCGATGAAGACAAGGAGGGACATCTGAAGACAAAACTTTATGACAAACGTGATGACTTCGATTTTCCTATTGTTAAATTTCCCTTCTTGAGTAGCAATATACCAGCATCGCCTGCATATGGCGTCTACGTTTCTCAGCTTATCCGATATTCATGGGCAAGCGTGAGTTACCATGACTTTCGACAAAGAGGATTACTGCTGTCACAAATGCTTCCTAACCAAGGTTTTATCAGGGATACGTTGATGTCATCACTTAGGAAATTTTACGGTCGTCATCAAGAATTGATTGACCGTAACAGTGTTCCAATATCTATGATGATGTTGGATCTGTACTCACTGTCGTAACATTTCATGTACCTCCACCGATTTCTGACTACCACTGGGTTGACTCTGTTGAACTTGACGACGGGTGCTGTATACGGAGCAGGAACATCTTACCCTTCCGGAGCACCTGAGTTCACTCCTAGTTTTTATAGCAGTTTCTGTTGTTCATTGGTTTTTAGTTTTCAGAGTTTAGTTGTTGTGATTGTAGTTGTAAATTTGTCTTCCCGGGTTTTGTCTGTCTAGTGGATTGCGTATATTTGGCCTCTTTTCTAATCATAAGAAACGCCACTAGTTGGAAACTGACAGTTAATAAGAGGAAGAGACAAATGCGGAGATGCATTCTATAGCCAAAAGTAGTTATACTGTTCCATTAGTATTCTGCACATGAAGAAAACCCTTCCCAAGATGAGTTAATGATGGAAAACAAGCAGTTGCAATCACTGTTCTTTTACAGAGCACACTCCTTGATCATCTGAGGCATACATTCAAGTTTTTATTCAAATTTAAATCATATTAGTTTTTATTTTATATACTTTACCAGTAAGTGTATATTAAATATGCTTATAAGCTTGTTTTTCACTTTGTTCCTTTACCTCATATTATTAGTGTGTCAGGTTAGATAATTTTGGAATAATTCACCATTCAATATAATCATAGATGTATAATTTGTGAATTTGGTACTCACATTATTGGGTTTATATGACGTTTATTCCAAACATGCGCATGCTACGCAAGGAATGTTGATTGGGCACACATTAACTGAATACAGTTGTTGACACCCCTCCTCATCCAGGTACTCTTATACGAGCAATAAATTGTGTAGTTATAAGTAAAACGTTCCTCTCAGGTGGTTATATCGAATTGGTGTCTTGTTGGCAATGTAGAAGGTTCTTATAACAAGCTGATTATTTGAAATTTAAAATGTCAGTAAAATCTATTGATAACTGATCTGTAAACATAAATAATCAAAGGCATGTCTCTTATGATACCTAGAATACCTTTCAAATCGATGTATAGAAGTTAAATATGTGTTCCTTATTACCATTTTTTTCAAGATTGTCAACTATCCCATCAGCTAAAATATCCTCAGGTCCAACAACAACAAGTGAGACTTCATTTTGTTGACAATACAGAACAACGGACTGAAAGTCGTTGATGTTTATGTCTATAATATAAAAATTAATAAAATAATATTAGAGAATACATGTGATACTTTAAACACTACATTTTGTCACAATGTTGTTTTACGTCAGCATGCAGGGGCCGCGCCGAGCTTCGCCAATGTCGCAAAATGCGGTTTTGTATTTCACCTGGCGAAATAATTTTATAGTTAGCGATATTTCTGGCGACAGAATTTTTCAATACTTTTAAATTTGACACTTTAGTGAAAACATTTTAAAATGATGACTAAGAAACACGCCTTTTGTAAATTTAATATAATTATCTATGATATTGAACAGTTTACACCAGCGTCATAAATGCAACAGGTATTAATCAATACTAGTAACTCGCACGTGGAACTGAGATATTTAACACTTGGCTGCTGAACTGATTGGCCACCCTCTGAGGACAATTCAATTGATTCACTAAGGTAATATTTATATTATCAAAAGTTCTATTATGTAATTCTATTAGTCATGAAAATAGATATGTAGCAGGTGTTCACACTTTAACATGTGGAACACTCGATGTTTTATTTGGCTTGCCATCGCAATAAAGGTCATTTCAGATGAACGTTAACTGTCTTTTAACTTCATTTTCATCAAAAATATTTTTCATCTTATTTCAAATATTAATGAATAAAAGAACCATCGTGTATGTAAAAAAGGGAGAAGATGACTTGGTGAACAAATTTTGAAACTGGCAACAAAAATTATGCTTTGGCGATTTTTTTTGGCGACAAGTTTTTGAATGCCAGTGCGACCCCTTGTCATTTTCACTAATTATCTTTCTCTTATTTCGGTTAGACTGGCTATGTATATCTGGGAATTCAAATTCAACAAACAATAAATGAACAAATAAATTTAAGTGACAGTCTTAAATTCACAATTTTAGATCCGAAATTCTAATTCTTAAATCTTAGTTCGCATCTAAATGCAGTGCATGGCAAATACTATAAAAACGCAAACTAGATCCAAGCAATCCCACACGATGCATCGCTGTGCACCACTGCCGCGCATTTGATTTATACGGCAACATTTTCCAAAAGACGCGATTGCTGTCACATAAACTTCGCAGACAAGGTTATGTTCAGTCTCTGTTAAACACTGGAACATACAAAAATTATACGGTTGTCATCACGAACTGGAATTGACATGTCATCGGACTTAACACTTCACTGGTTTTTTATTACAGGCAATGTAACGGCGTACCGTTGCCGGATCAGGACATGCTTTACTTCATTGGTTTTAAATTACTGAAATGTGATGGGTACCGTTACCGTAGCAGGACATACTTACTCTTCCGAAGTATATGATGGCAATCTAGGAGTTAAAAAGCTAGTGCTCTAGTTTCTATTTTTGTTTTGTTTATTATATCTTCCCATTATGTAGTTGTACAGGTACCAGTGCGGCGCTTGTTTGTTGTGTTCCATTCTCCTGACTTTGTCTTTTCCTAGGATTGCAAATTACAAGGACCACTGTTTCTCGCTTCCGTATTCTTTGCCATATTTCACAATCATGTTTGATTATCGCAAAGGTCAAAGGCCTTATTGTGCATTTATACCAGTGACACTACTGTATAGAAATAAATGCGTAAATTGAAATAAGAAAGAGGGGTTTATGTCATAAGCATATCCACAATACCAAAACCCGATCCATATGAGTCCAAGGTTTGCAAATCAAAAATCAAAAAACTTATTGCGCATTTAAAATGGTAAGCAACCATTTTATATAGAAATTAAACCCCTACAGCCGAAGTGAGTGTCACATGAAAGTAAGACGGACAGATCCCCGGATTGCGGAGACAATTAGAACACTACAACACAAAATTTAAACCACTCAAAATTATTCGACGAAGCAAGGTAAAATGAATTAAACCAGTTTACTAACCAACGTTATCTATGTGTCCTTTTCTCAACGTTCCAGCATTTCCTGGAGCTACATAAACCTGCTTGACTTTATGTGATATTGAGAGCTTCCATGCCAGCATATGCTCTCTTCCTCCCCTTCCAAGTACCAGCACTGTCGCCATTCCAATCTATAACTGATGGTTAAATCACTTAAGATGCCTTATGATTTAAAATGCGATAAACACTTAAATATAGGTTGTGGATAAAACATTTATCAATGCACTCTTTGAATATAAGCGAACTGGTTGTAGCAATAAGATTCAATATTGTATAATCTATTAGACTTTTATAATTTGGAAAAATGCCGAACACCCGGGAACTATTTGACAGAAGTTTTGTCTCGATTAGTCCAATAATATATCTAGTAAAGGTACTGGAACACATACAGGATGTGCGTATTGGTGGGTACTATGAACACGTGTAATTATTTACGTAATTATTTACAAACGATTGGAATGCAGTTTTTATGGAAGATGATGTACATGTTATCCGTGAAGTGCGTGCACTAGTGGTTATAATGACATTAAAGTTGAATCAAAGTCTGCCTCAGCTTGTGTAGCTGACATAAATGTGATAAATTTTCCAGCCACCGACCCATTACTGTTGTATGATGCTTATATATATATATTATAATTTTACATTTGGGTGAACGTGTAAATCAACATAAAAATCGTGTAACGTGCGATACATGTGCGTGTGCATGATCGTGGATCGTGTGGTAAGATACGTGCGATTTCAATCGTGTAACATATGAGATTAAATTGGTCGAGACAGATTTTAATACTGTGTGAATTCAAATCAGAACATATTTCATAGTCGAATTAAAATATTTTTGGGACGAACTTTTACCGGTGTCAAATATTTGAAAATGTTGATATTAATAATCCTGTTCAGATTATAAATTTTCTCTTTTACTAATGTAAAGTATTCAACTAATTTGGTTTGAAAAGTATAAATTAAATGAAAATGCTACCTGAATTAAATGATCATATAACTTATAAACCTAAGGGAAAAAAGGCAATCCATTAGACAGACAAACCCGGATGATAAAGAACAACCGCAAGCACAACAATTAAACACTGAAAAACAGGAATTCCTGTAAAAACCAGGAGTGAACGCAGGTGTTCCGGAATTGTTAGCATTTCCTGCTCCGTATATGACACTCGTCGTGAAGTTCAACAAAGTAAATCCGGTGGTAGTCACAAATCTGTGGAGGTACATGAAATCTTACGACTGTGGGAACAGGTCCAACATCAACATAGATATTGGAACACTGTAACAGTGAATCAAATCGTGATGAAGGCCGTAAAATTTATCCTTGATAAAACCCTAGTTAAAAAACTTTTTTGAAAGCAGTTATCGTCTTTGTCGAAAGTCATGGTAACTCACGCATGCCCTTGAATATCGGATAAGCTGAGAAACGCAGGCTATGCTGGTATGTTGCTACTCAAGAAGGGAAACTTAACAATAGGAAAGTTGAAGTCATCACGTTTGTGATGAAAGTTTGTCTTCAAATTTCCTTTATTGTCTAATCAAGAAACAAATCCAATCGGACTTCGATGTATCTAAAATATCCTTAATTTTAAACTCACTGTTGTAGATCAGATGTAGAAAGTTTTGGAATGTGTCATATTTTAACGACAACAGGTTATCATAACGAAAGTGATATTAACGGATTGCGCGAGTTTCTTTTTGTTACACGTAGTAGTCCTTGAATGAAGCCTGTTTCATATGAATACAGTAATAGATCGGCGAGGAGTGGAGCACAGTTGGTTCCCATTGGAATGCCGATTTTCGTTTAAAAATTCGACGGCCAAATTTAATAAATATGTTGTCTATGAGAAACATGTTTGTAGTTTCATCTTGTTTGTGGAATATCAAGGACTTCTTGCTTAGTGAGCATGGTCGGTGTATCAGATGGGTTACCCGCAGTGCTATTTTCAACTCGTTTCTAAGACATTCAAAATAATAGTTCTTGCAGACAAAAACGATGTTATTGGTGGCTTTGTCCGCTTGGACAATTTAATATTTGTCATGAAGGCGAGTCAAGTTTTCAACAACCTTTGGGTCTTTAAAGATGGATGTAGCCGTAGTGCTCATACACCATTGGAGGTTTTAAATTCGAACATGTATCATTGACCTAATAGCTTTCACCCACTTTTAAAGTATATCAGCAGCTTCCTGTTCCTTTGACGCCCTTTTTCTGGTATATTCCTTAACAAAATTGTATTTCCAAATATTTGGTTGTGGTTCTCTGTATTTGAAACCTTTTGCTAGTTGATTATAAACTAGATTAAGATCTTGAGTGATATCATACCCCACAGGTCTATAATTGAATAGATATGTTGAACAAGAACAGTCAGGGGGTTTAGACTTCAGGTCATCAAAATTAGGGTCCCGCAATGCCATTTTGTAATGTGTATCTTCATTTGTAAAGTGCGTTATGTTCCAAAGACTGTTTATTCCCCGGACAACTAATGGGCTACTAGTATATAATATTATGATACCAATTTTGATGCACAAGATGTGCACATTTCGTCGATTTACGACTCGTCAGTTGTGCTTAAGGCCAAAACCAAAACAACAATCCAAAAATGTTGAATGGCAAATTTAAAATAAAAATCATGACCAAAAGGGGTAAAGCCAAAACCAGCTAAGACAGAGCTATGCACGAGGGAGATACTCCTTAGTTTCACAAATTTTGATATTGTGTAACAGTAAAATTTAAGTATCAATTTCGGGCTAATATAGAAAGGAATACATAATATATCTGACATAGTTAAATAGTTTTCTAGAAAAAGTACAATGTATATATGTATTTACTGAAAATAAAACATATCACAAATTTATGCATAGAGAATATTAAATATTTTTATTCGCTTTTGGTTAAATTATATTTTAAATGAATAAATAATTAAGAATATCATATTTATATCAACTATTTAATGATAAATATATATTAACAGTTAATATTTTATATTATATATTATATTATTAATAAATAAATAAAATATTTATACAATTGAACTTATAATTAAGCCATTAGAGATTGTATATCTGAGGTAGCGACTCGTTGCATCCCCTCGCCGTGAAAAAAAATTGCCCCTGAAAATTCTACATGTATAAATGTTCACAAGGGTGTAAAGAATTTACAAGTTCCACTATGACCTTCACCTTTGACCTATGACCTTGAAAATCAATAGGGTGCTAGCTATTCATACGGACTAAGCATGTGCCAAGTTTGGTCAAAATCCCTTGAAGGATATTGAGTCTAGAGTGTTCACAAGGGTACGTATTACGGAATTTACATGTTCCACTGTGGCCTTCATCTTTGACCTGTGACCTTGAAAATCAATAGGGTGGAGGATGTTGAGTCTAAAGTGTTCACAAGGGTGTTACGAATGGACGAAGGACGGACGGAAGGACGGACGAACGGTAGCGTTACTATATCCCTTCGCAACTTCGTTGGCGAGGGGATAATAAGTATTTTTCCATTCAGAGGAACTAATCCCTTGCCTAATTAGATATTGTTTTACCCAGTACTCGTTCGTAGAACACACCCCAATGACATGATGTTTTTTTTGTTTGAAAGAAGCCATAATTGTGGCGTAAAGTTTATTTTGCTGACAAATTTATTATTATATAAATTTGGGGTATTATTCCCTAGCTAGTTTGATCAAAATTACAGGAAAAAGGTTATTGATTTAAAATAAATATAACTTTAAAGTTCTGTTATAAAGTTTAATACATCTCCCATTTACATGTGTTAGATAATAAGCTGAGACACGTATAGGCATATTATATTGGACTTTATTTGGTAAATAATTTATATTCGCTTGAGCTTAGAGTATAAGACAATTAACCTCAATTGACAACGTCAACAGATTCGAAGTGATGGCATGTCCTGTCGTGGTTCGTAAATTGCTAAACGGGTGACTTGAAATTACAAGGAAGGGTGGGGGTATCATTTACATAGCTTGTTTGCTTTTCCGTGTATTTATTATTTGCCATATTTTGAGTTTTGTGAGAATAGGATGAAGAATAAATATTCTTACTTCTAATTTTGATGCAAAGAAAAACATATTTCAGCAATCAGTTGTGATCAACGGAAGTGGCCGACATATTAAGTTCGATAGGTTCGATAGGTAAGTTTCGATATATTATGAAAACACTTACCGTATTTATTTGATATTCCTACTTATGAAGGATATCACACAAACACATATATAAAATCATTTACATTACTGTTTAAGCCCAGTTGGAAAAAAAATAGCAAAATCACACGGTAGTTCTATTAATAGTACAGACGCACAAACAATTGATATGTAACATATAAAGGGCATTTAAAATAATTCAGTCGTAAGGTAATTTGCTCAAAATGCAAAAATCTTATTGGTGTGTATTTTTATAATATTTATAATGTCATATACGTTTAAATGGTCTGTTACCTGACATATTGAAAAGGTATCCGTTTTCAAAGCGTGTTTATATAGATCATAATCAGAATGAATATTTCGTCAACAAAAAGTGGTGTTTTAAAAATTAACAACGGTTTGGTCATCAACATGCTTAATGAAGTTTACCTAGATTAGGGCTATATATAATGAAATAGGGAATCTGTTTTAATCATACCATCATAAAAGTCAGGTAAATCTATTTAGATCACATTACACGGAGATACTAAGTGTTCTACAAATCTATTTTTAAACTGCCACTTTGCACGGTAGCCCATCTAAAATTATGAATTACTAGGGATGCGCGGTTCTCGTGGACACAGAAACCTAGTACATAGAATTATCAAATCGTGTAAGGTTTACATAAAACTGTAATTCTTACAATTTCCAGTAATTTCCCTTCATTACATATTTTTGTATTTTTTACAAAAATGACAATGTACAAACTTTTCACGAAATTGTAATTATTACAATAGATTGTAATAAAAAAAATCATTAAATTTAAATCGCTCTTTTTGGTGTTATTTACCAATAAACTATATTTAAAAGAGCATAGGAAGAAAGAAATTTTAGCAGTTAATGATATTAAATTTTAAAAAAAATTGAAAAGGTACAGTAATGGCTCATTTGAGAGCGAATGAAAAAGGGTGAAACTAAAACTTGTCGTTCTTTTATTAATTTATCGTGGTAGAAAAATTTTCATGATAACCAAACTAATTTTCCTATAAATTTCAGCCATTTTTACGTATTTTTATACCACTGTACACATGTCGACGTCTTTTGTTTTTTGTCGACCTCGGCATTAAAAATACTACCCGAATTCCAGTAATGGGAAGTAACTGAGGTTTTACAAATTGGCGAATTAGGTTTACTTCCCCTAGATTGGCAGATCAGTTTTATCTCCGTAATGCATGAAAATTGGTTATACTATGCTGAAAATTCGTGATACTACAAAATATTTCCCATTTGAAGCATGTGTATTACCCCTTTAAATACAACAAAATTGTGGTTGAAAAACTGGGCGAATTACATTTGTGCGGAAAAAAGATGACGTTTGTGCGATTTTACCTGTATTTTCATACGTTTTCATGTACCCAACACACATACAAAAATTAATTTCATGGTTTAGATAATTTGGTATCTATGATCAAGTTTTGAGATGGTACATGGCATATAGTTTTGAGATGGTAAATATATTCACAATTAAATACATCCCACTTGTCATTACCATTCAATTTGTGTGTGACGAAAAAGGGAAAAACCTTTGCTGTGTGATGGATATATTTACCGAATGGAAAATATTTTATACATGTAATTTATTTGTACATGTGTACACCCAACATGTATGCATATAAAGTCACCTGATGAGTAATCTAGACAGGGAGTAAAACAGCTTGTAAATGCCATATTAACTTATAATTATTTTTTGTAAATACGCGCAAGTTTAATTCACCGGCAAATATGCGCAAATTTAATGCATCCGGTACCAGAGAGATCAATAATTATTGATTATCAAATGTATATATAAATTCAACAAGAACAAATTGAACCCTCTTAGATGATAATGAAATTTGCATAACCTGTATTTACCCTATCATGTTTATTTTTGATGATGATGATGATGAGGATGAGGATGATGATAATGATGATGATGATGATAGTGATGAGGATGATGATGATGATGATGAGGAGCAGGAGGAGGAGGAGGAGGAGGAGGAGGAAGAAGAATTTGATAACAAAAAGAATAGATATTTCGTATTTTCTAAGAAGTATATGAAGATTGAATTATAGTAGATTAAATATTTTTCAAATACATAATGAGAATTATTAACATGAGAGGAAAGAATTCAAATCCAAAATTTTGTTTGGAATATAATCTTACCACCAACATACAACATTTGTTTTGTTTTTAATTTCTAATAAACATTATAAACAAAGAAGTAATAGGTACATGAAGTATGTTATTGAATAAAATTAAGGATCGTTCATAGTATGAAAATTTTCAGTAGCTTAAGAGGAAATATTAAAAGTACAGCTGAAAATTTGAATTGAAAAAAAATAGACAGTATCCATAAAGATACATACAAATAAATTTGGAAGGGGGGCGGATGGGAGGGGGGGGGGCTGTCTTTCGGGAATTACACTTTTTGAAAAGGTTACATTTGAGGGCATATTTTGGTTATTTTATGCTTATTTTTCTGAAATATTCGAATCATATTGATTAACATGTCAATGCACTAGAAAATTCAAGGTTTGTTATATTAGATTCGATAATTGTTCGACTAATCAGTTAAGGGTCAATTTTTGGAGGGAAGAAAATATTTTATTTACAGCTTTTATCTTGATATAAATCTATTAACGCATTACATTTAAACAGTAATGAGATGACTGACAGATTTATTATGTTATTTAATACGAAAACAGCCAGACCACCTCAATTGCCTTCCCACTTTCAAAAATTTAACGGTTCCATACAGTTAACAAATTAAAATCAAAACAAGATTAAAGATTCTTTATTTTTTTGTATTATTACACTTTGAAATTAAAACTAGTGTTTACTAGAGTAGTATATGGGCACAGTCCAGTTATGATTTGAGGAGGATTATGAGAATGATCCACCGGAAGTGACGTCAACCGGAAATGACGTCACCGGAACCTGAATAACCCGGAAGTGATTTTCGCGCAGTCGCAACTGGGAATAGTGAGGTTTCCCGCCATTTGTTTATGGAAGTGACGTAACTCACGTGCCAGGACCCGGCTGTTTGGTCTGCACATGCGTAACCGGAAGTGGTTTGCGCGCACGCGCAACTTGAAGAAGTGAAATTTCTCGCCATTTCCCATTATTAACTGACGGAAATGACGTCATTCACGTGGTGGTACCCAGATGTGTTATGCTTGACTGATTATCTCCCCTTTTTCCCGTGCTTCTCGATCGTCTCTGGGTCTTTCATCGGTCTTTATAGGTAAGGGTCTCGCATTGAGTCTGATACTTTCACTGTTATGTCGAAGTCCAAGAGTAATCGAAATACAGAATGGTGATTGGATTATCTCCCCTTATCCCACTCATTTCATTTGCGGTTGATGTTTTCTGTGAGTACCAAAGGTAGGATTGGATTATGTCCCCTTACCTCCAAGTGAAGCTGTCAACATAGATCAATGGAGGGGTGTCCTTAGCAACCGCTTTAGCAACGGCGGTCCATTTCATTGCTCTATGATGCACTTCGTTTCTCTTCTCTTGCTCCATGCCGCTCTTCGCTGCTCGTCGCTGTTCATCGCTACTCATGACCTTACTCGCGTGCTCATTTTAGTTTTTTGGGGCTACTGTTTTCGCTGCTACTGCTCCTCCTGGTGCTTGTTGCTGTTCGTCATCACTGCTCTTCTCTTGCTCATCGCTGTTTTGTTCTTGCCTTTTGCTGCTCATCGCTGTTTTTCTCTTGCTCTTTGCTGCTCATCGCTGTTTTCCTTTTGCTCTTTGCTGTTCATCGCTAATCATAACCTTACCGGCGTGCTCATTTCGTTTTTTTGGTGCTACTTGTCGCTGTTTTCGCTGCTGCTGTTGCTCCTGCTGTTTGTTGCTGTTCGTCGTGACTGCTTTTCTCTTGCTGATCGCTGTTTTGTTCTTGCTCTTTGAGTTCATCGCTACTCATGACCTTACTCACGTGCTCATTTCGGGTTTTTTTTTTGCTACTTGTCGCTGTTTTCGCTGCTGCTGCTGCTCCTAATGCTTGTTTCTGTTCGTCATCGCTGCTCTTCTCTTGCTCATCGCTATTTTTCTCTTGCTCTTTGCTGTTCATCGCTAATCATGACCTTACTCGCGTGCTCATTTCGTTTTTTGTTGCTACTTGTCGCTGTTTTCGCTGCTGCTGCTGCTCCTAATGTTTGTTTCCGTTCGTCGTCACTGCTCTTCTCTTGCTAATCGCTGTTTTTCTCTTGGTCTTTGCTGTTCATAGCAACTCATGACCTTACTCGCGTGCTCATTTCGGTTTTTTGGTGCTACTACTTGTCGCTGTTTTCGCTGCTGCTGCTCCTCCTAATGCTTGTTTCTGTTCGTAGTCACTGCTCTTCTCTTGCTAATCGCTGTTTTTCTCTTGGTCTGTGCTGTTCATAGCAACTCATGACCTTACTCGCGTGCTCATTTCGGTTTTTTTGGTGCTACCTGTCGCTGTTTTCGCTGCTGCTGCTGCTCCTGCTGCTTGTTGCTGTTCGTCATCGCTTCTCTTCTCTTGGTCATCGCTGTTTTTCTCTTGCTCTTTGCTGTTCAGGACAAATTTAGTACAAAGAACAGTCATTAGGACCATTTCTGTCTTCAAGTTAACTTTATGCAGAGATTATGACCAAACTGACTAGTCATAGTCTCTGGTCTACGTTAACTTGGAACGGTCATAATCTCTGTTTCAAATGTCTGCTTGAGGGTGATGTTTTAAATAATCCGTACTGTATCCTTATAATATTTTACCACAGTCGTCCCCCATATGAAATACAGGATGGAATTGATTTTGGGAAATGTGGCCCCTCTCGTTTTTTTTCCGGAGGTCATGAATGGTTTTTTGATAAGTTTTGTGTAAATCTTTGGATTGTTATTCTTAAATTTTCATCCGTTTTTTTTATGAGTTTGGGGTTCCCCGATAAAAATGGTAAAAACTTGTCCTAGATATGTTTTTCACTATCTCGTATCGTTTTAGAGATATTAGTGGCCAAAAATGGACACATCTTAATTTTCGAAACTTTCTTATTTCTTATTTGATAATTTATGATTATCCCCGCACTAGCGAAGCGGCGGGGATATTGTTTTGGTGTCCGCCGTACGTACGTACGTGTGTACGTTATTCCAGGAACCATAAGAGATAGAAGACTGAAACTTTGATCATTGTTAGCATTGTTGATGTAGATCGGAATTTTGGAATTTGCCCGTTTGCCCTTAGGGAATAATTATGAGCAAACAAAAAGGATTTCGCGATATCCAGTAAAACTATTTGGACTATAATGCTAAAACTGAAACCATGACTAGTATTACATATGGCAAATTCAAAAGTGGCAGGAAAATTTTTTCTGAAACCCCTAGGGGCATAGCAACAAGAGAGTTAAAAAATCCCAAAATCTATTGTCACAGAACTCCTCTTACACCCTAAGCGGTAGAAAGATAAAAAATAGTGCATTACTAGCACTTTAAAAGTTGTTTGTGCCGAAAGTTTCGGAATTTTGAAATTTGCCCTTGGGGCAGAAAAAATGTTCTGGAAGAGTCTCAGACTTTTTAATTTTTGAAAATAAAATAACAATCCAAAGATACCAATATTAGATATAGTAAATTTATACTATGCTGTATACGACGCATTTCAAGGAGTTACCTCTCATCAGCAGCATTAAAACCGAAACATTTGGAAGACCAAAAACCAAACTTATATTAAACAAGAAGTAATCAACCAAAAATACCGAAATAGTAAGCCAAATTTCAGCTAAGGAGATCTACCATGTGCAATACAAAGAATGAACCCTTAGTATTTCTATTATTTTTGAATTTTGCTAAATACTGGTAATTTCTGTAACAAATCAATGAATAATCATGTCAGACAAGTCTGACGACTGGGTTGGCGAATACCCTCGGGGACCTAGGGTCCACCAGCAGAGGCATCATCCCAGGAGTTTCAAAATAACAATCCAAAGATACCAATATTAGATATAGTAAATTTATACTATGCTGTATACGAATCAACCATACTATCAGACACTAGCAAAATAAAAGATGTTAAATGGAATATTTTGATTTCAAAAAAAAAATAATTCCAACTTTGACAAATTCGTGAAAGACTCTAAGATCTTCATTTTTTGCATTTTTTTTTTTGGAAATGTATCTAGCAACCATGCATATTAAAAAACCATTAATATCTTTAGAGTTAAAGTTACCATTCAATTTCCAAAAATGGAATTCCACATATAGTTAGTTTCCTGAAAGACTCTAAGATCCAATTTTTTTGGAAAAGTACCTAGCAACCATACATATTCATTTACAAAAAAGCAACAGCGGCATAGGGAATGATTAAATTTCCAATATTAAATGGATTAAATTAAATTGGATTTAAAAAAAAACAATTTTGGTAAATTTTCTGAAAGACTCTAAGATCTTCATTCTTTCGGAAATGTATCTAGCAACCATGCAAAGTAATAACTATTAATGTCACAAGACTTAGGTTTACCATTCAATTTCCAAAATTGATAATCCAACGGTGTCTTCCCGATTGTCCAACATTTGAAAATTACAGGTAAAAAAGTAAAAAAATGTTGGACAATTGGGAATGTTTTGCTAAGAATTTTACATGTTGGTTAATTAGAAAATGTTTTGATAAAGATAGTTTTGAGGTTCTATAAGGGGTGTTCATTAAAAGAAAAAAGTATACTAGTGTTGCTTTAGGTTTATCCCTTTGCTTTGTTGCGTCAGTATTTGTTAGCTGTTTTATGACTTATGATTGTCTTGATTATCCTTTTGATTTGTTGCTTCTGTATTCGATAGCTGATGTTTGTATTCAGATATTTTTATGGAAATAAATATATATTTCAAATTAAAATTATCTTTCATCTATTTTAAGAAAAAATCGGGAATAAACCAATCCAACTTGGTAAATTTACACTTAATTAGTAGAACATGTCATCATACAAACAGTTCACTACAAGTATTTACATTATCAATGTATGATATCCTAATCAGTCACACTTCATTTAACATTATGACCACTATATCACCTGTCCAATTCATTACTAAAGTTATTGTCACATCTGAGCATAATTTCCTTTAGAGCATTTCATTTGGTGATTAACACAACAGTGGCGTGGGGATATGCAGCGTGGCTGCCGTGTTTCATTTTTGTACATGGTTCTCCGTAAGAATACAATGAAATTTACTCAAGGCATTTTTATGTTACTTTTGTCGTTGCAGATATGAAAGGGGTTAAAGGGTAAAATATTAGCAATTTGCAGGATGACTAAAATCTTTTCTCTTAATACATATTGACGAGTGTTTCAAGTGGCTTGCCCACGAATTTCTCTGTCTTTTACAGTTTTTGAGATAGAAGGGGTTAAAGGGGCCAAAAATCAATGTGCCTTGATATGTAAATTTTAATAGTGATTTTTTTCTTTTAATTCACCCAGGTGAATGCTTCCATTAGTATGTCCAAAAGAAAATCTATCTTTTATTGTTTTTGAGATAGAAAGGGTCAAAGTTAGCAATTTTGGAGGAAACATAATTTTTTTTATTTTTCATCCAATTTCAATGGAGATTTTTTTTCCTTTTAATTCATCTTGATGAGTACTGTCAGTACTACGTCCACAAAGTTATACTTTCTTTTAAATTCCTGAGATACAAGGGGTTAAAGGTGAAAAAAAAAACATTTTGCGGTCGTATTATGCTACGCTTAGCGAAGCCCTTTTAAATATTTACCAACCAATTGGCATTAAAATTAGTCATCGTTTTTTGACAATATAGCATTTTTCGCCGGCTTTTCATCATAACAGCCATTAATAGCACATAACCAATCTATATATATACTGAACCCCAAAAGAAACGTCGCTTTTTCAAAATGTTAGCAAAATTCAAAATAAATATTAATTAATGATTTTTATATAATCAGTATTAGTAATAAATTCTAAATTATTATTTGAGGAGTTGGAGAGGAGGAGGTGCTTTGGAGGTGCCGGAAGTCACGTGACCGGAACCGGAAGTACCCGGAAGTGATTTCCCGCCATTTCTTTACGGAAGTGACGCAAGTCACGTGCTAGGACCCGGATGTATGGTCTGCGCATGTGTAGGACCGGAAGTGATTTTTGCGCGCATGAGCAACCGGAAGTAGTGGTTTTTCCCGCCATTTTACCATATTTTGTTTACGGAAGTGGCGTAAGTCACGTGCTAGGACCCGGATGTGTGGTCTGCGCATGTTCAGGAACCAGTAGTGGTTTTTGCGCGCATGCGCAACCGGAAGTGATGGGTTTTCTCCATGATTTGTTTACGGAAGTGACGTAAGTCACGGACCAGGATGTGCCATGCTTGACCAGATTGAATTATCTCCCTTTTCCCGCACTTCTCGGTCGTCTCTGGATCTTTCATCGGTCTCTAGGGTCTGATACTCTCACTGTTATGTCGAAGTCCGAGAGTATACGAAGTACACTATTGGATTATCTCCCCTTATCCCGCTCTTTTCATCTGCGGGTATTTTTTGTGAGGACCAAAGGTAGGATTGGATTATGTCCCCTTACCTCCAAGTGATGCTTGTCACCATTAGATCAATGGATGGGTGTCCTTAGCAACGGCGGTCCATTTCATTGCATTCACTTAGTTTCTCTTCTCTTGCTCCATCCCGCTCCTCGCTGCTCTTCTCTTGCTCCGTGCTGCTCATCGCTGCTCTTCTCTTGCTCATCGCTGCTCATCACTGCTCATTGCTGCTCATCTCTTGCTCATCACTGCTCATTGCTGCTCATCTCTTGCTCATCGCTGCTCATCGCTGCTCATCTCTTACTCATTGCTGCTCATCTCTTACTCATCGCTGCTCATTGCTGCTCTTCTCTTGCTCATCGCTGCTCATCGCTGCTCATCTCTTGCTCATCGCTGCTCAATGCTGCTCTTCTCTTGCTCATCGCTGCTCATTGCTGCTCTTCTCTTGCTCATCGCTGCTCATTGCTGCTCATCTCTTGCTCCGTGCTGCTCATCGCTACTCAGGACCTTACTCGCGTGCTCATTTCGCTCCTGCTACTTGTCACTGTTCGTCATCGCTGTTCATCTCTTGATCCACCCTTTTCCCGCACTTCTCGGTCGTCTCTGGATCTTTCATCGGTCTCTAGGGTCTGATACTCTCACTGTTATGTCGAAGTCCGAGAGTATACGAAGTAGGCTATTGGATTATCTCCCCTTATCCCGCTCTTTTCATCTGTGGGTGATGTTTTCTGTGAGGACCAAAGGTAGGATTGGATTATGCCCCCTTACCTGCAAGTGATGCTGTCACCAATAGATCAATGGAGGGGTGTCCTTAGCAACTGCCTTAGCAACGGCGGTCCATTTCTATGATGCACTTCGTTTATCTTCTCTTGCTCCATCCCGCTCCTCGCTGCTCTTCTCTTGCTCCGTGCTACTCATCGCTGCTCTTCTCTTGCTCATCGCTGCTCATTGCTGCTCTTCTCTTGCTCATCGCTGCTCATTGCTGCTCATCTCTTGCTCCGTGCTGCTCATCGCTACTCAGGACCTTACTCGCGTGCTCATTTTGCTCCTGCTGCTTGTCACTGTTCGTCATCGCTGTTCATCTCTTGGTCCACCCTTTTCCCGCACTTCTCGGTCGTCTCTGGATCTTTCATCGGTCTCTAGGGTCTGATACTCTCACTGTTATGTCGAAGTCCGAGAGTATACGAAGTACGCTATTGGATTATCTCCCCTTATCCCGCTCTTTTCATCTGTGGGTGATGTTTTCTGTGAGGACCAAAGGTAGGATTGGATTAAGCCCCCTTACCTGCAAGTGATGTCACCAATAGATCAATGGAGGGGTGTTCTTAGCAACTGCCTTAGCAACGGCGGTCCATTTCATTGCACATCGCTGCTCATTGCTGCTCTTCTCTTCCTCATCGCTGCTCATTGCTGCTTATCTCTTGCTCATCGCTGCTCATTGCTGCTCATCTCTTGCTCATCGCTGCTCACCAGTGCTCTTCTCTTGTTCATTGCTGCTCATCCCATGCTCTTTGCTGCTCATCGCTACATAGGACCTTACTCGCGTGCTCATTTCGCTCCTGCTGCTTGTCACTGTTCGTCATCGCTGTTCATCTCTTGATCCACCCTTTTCCCGCACTTCTCGGTCGTCTCTGGATCTTTCATCGGTCTCTAGGGTCTGATACTCTCACTGTTATGTCGAAGTCCGAGAGTATACGTTTGGATTATCTCCCCTTATCCCGCTCTTTTCAGTATTTTCTGTGAGGACCAAAGGTAGGATTGGATTATGTCCCCTTACCTCCAAGTGATGCTTGTCACCATTAGATCAATGGAGGGGTGTCCTTAGCAACCGCCTCAGCAACGGCATCCATTTCTATGATGCACTTCGTTTCTCTTCTCTTGCTTCATCCCGCTCTTCGCTGCTCTTCTCTTGCTCTGTGCTGCTCATCGCTGCTCTTCTCTTGCTCTGTGCTGCTCATCGCTGCTCTTCTCTTGCTCTGTGCTGCTCATCGCTGCTCTTCTCTTGCTCATCGCTGCTCATCACTGCTCATCACTGCTCATTGCTGCTCATCTCTTGCTCATCGCTGCTCATTGCTGCTCATCTCTTGCTCATCGCTGGTCATTGCTGCTCTTCTCTTGCTCATCGCTGCTCATCACTGCTCATCGCTGCTCATCTCTTGCTCATCGCTGCTCATCTCTCGCTCATCG
Source organism: Mytilisepta virgata (assembly GCA_028015205.1). Classification (NCBI taxonomy): domain Eukaryota; kingdom Metazoa; phylum Mollusca; class Bivalvia; order Mytilida; family Mytilidae; genus Mytilisepta; species Mytilisepta virgata. The sequence goes on along the minus strand of CM051515.1, from coordinate 58,967,169 downwards.
CTGCTCTTCTCTTGCTCTTTGCTGCTCATCGCTACTCAGGACCTTACTCGCGTGCTCATTTCGCTCCTGTTGCTTGTTGTTGTTCGTCATCGCTGTTCATCTCTTGCTCCGTGCTGCCCATCGCTGCTCTTCTCTTGCTCATCGTTGCTCTTCTCTTGCTCATTGCTGCTCATCACTGCTCATCGCTGCTCATCTCTTGCTCCGTGTTGCTCTTCTCTTGCTCTTTGCTGCTCATCGCTACTCAGGACCTTACTCGCGTGCTCATTTCGCTCCTGTTGCTTGTTGCTGTTCATCATCACTGTTCTTCTCTTGCTCTTTGCTGCTCAATGCTACTCAGGACCTTACTCGCGTGCTCATTTCGCTCCTGTTGCTTGTTGCTGTTCGTCATCGCTGCTCTTCTCTTGCTCATCGCTGCTCTTATCTTGCTCTTTGCTGCTCATCGCTACTCAGGACCTTACTCGCGTGCTCATTTCAGTTTTAGGGCTACTGCTGCTAGTGGTGGTCGATTGTCGTTATTCAAAGATTGGATCTGTGAGAGAGCACACGGTGGGTCACTCTGCATTTATCCAGGCTTGTGACTGGCTATCATAAGATAGGCTGCATTAATCCTCCTCAATTTTTTAAGGCCACTCTGCATTTGTCCAGGCTTGTGACTGGCTACATATATGTATAAACATATATAGGCTGCATTACCATCCTTCCCTTTTTTTTTTATTTTTTAAAATTTTTAATTTTTTTTTATATATTTTTTTTTCTGTTTGTTTTTTCTTTGTACCAATTTCACATAGAGTCATTGCTGTCTTCAGCTGGTGGTGGGTCGTAGTCGTTCAATACACGATTAAGCAGATATTTTCGTTTTTCTACGGCATATTCCCATGATTCTTTTGATTCGTAGTCTTCCTCTTCTCTCAAGCGTTTTCTTGATCTTTCTATGTACGGGGTCTTTATTCATGTCTTGATGCCAGGACAATAGTCCGAGGTAATGGTTTCGCATTTCGTCTCTGTATGTGTCAAACATGTCTCGATATGCTGCCAAGCGTGCCTCGTCTTCTTCCATTCCGGCTTCGACAAGTTCGTTTACTTTCTGTGAGTATTCCGATTGATGTACTTGAAATGTTCTATTCAAAATGACTTCCCATGGAGACTGTTCGCATTGCTCTTCGGAGTCTTCGTTGGACTCCTGTTCACTACTTTGTTCGGATTCCTCGTATTCGGCTTCTGTGGTGGTATCTGAGACTGAATCACTATGGTCTGTTGAATCCTTCTCCATACCGTGTGCATTCTTTTTGTGTCGCACTATGTTGAAGTTTCGCTTGGACTGGTATCCACATATGTCACAGGTATACATTTAAGACGTCTTTCTTTCCTTGGATTCAATAGTAGAATGAGCTGCGGTCGTCCTGCAAGTGCTTATATTACCTACAGGTTCCTCAACGGCTTGTTGATTCATACACAAACGTTTGGCAAAGTATTCGTTTCGAGATTGTTGCAGTTCAGATTTCACTTTTCTGATGAGGTTTCTATTAAGTCTTGTCCACTCGTTGTCAATCCTTCTACACCCCTTGCAGACATTCATGTTTTTGTAGAATTCCGCAAAGCTCTTGTTCATTTGACACTTTGTACATTTCTTGTTTGGATCCACTTTGCTGGGTCCTCCACTTGTGTTGTCCAGCCGTTTGGTTCTCTCCACTTTGGTTGGAAGTATTTTCCTTTTCATTTCTGGTTTTGCTTTGGTCTTTGAAAGATCCACAGGTATTAAGTATCTACCAGGAACCAATAAACCGAGAGGCGTTTTCGACTCCATTGGTACGTGTGTGTTGTTTGACGGTCTTCAAACAACTGACGAAATTAAACAAAACCTCTGAATATATTTTTGTTAAAAGCTTTCCATTGGCGTCATGGTGGCGAATATTGTTTTTGTCTATTCATTCAGACAACACAGTTTGCTGATCATCATTGCTCATCTTTTGCTCCGCGCTGCTCATTGCTGCTCATCTCTTGCTCATCGCTGCTCATTGCTGCTCATCTCTTGCTCATCGCTGCTCATTGCTGCTCATCTCTTGCTCATTACTGCTCATTGCTGCTCATCTCTTGCTCATCGCTGCTCATTGCTGCTCATCTCTTGCTCATCGCTGCTCATTGCTGCTCATCTCTTGCTCATCACTGCTCATTGCTGCTCATCTCTTGCTCATCGCTGCTCATTGCTGCTCATCTCTTGCTCTTTGCTGCTCATTGCTACTCAGGACCTTACTCGCGTGGTCATTTCGCTCCTGCTGCTTGTTGCTGCTGCTGCTGCTGCTGCTGCTGAGGAGGTGAAAGTGGGATTCTTACTGTTTCGTTATGAGTCACCTCTTGTTCCCGTTGATGTTACGATGGACATCCAAGATGGCTGCGGACATGTAACGCGGACCTGAAAGACAGCACCCTCATGAAACAGAAATTTTAGAGTCTTTCCGGACGGAAACGAACGTTTCCGGATTTCAGTCCTAACCATAACCCTAACTCGAGTCCTAACCCCAACCCTAACTCTAACCCTAACCCTAACTCTAACCCTAACCCTAACCCTAACCCTAACCGTAGCCCTGTCTCTAACCCTTATCGTAGTTCTGTCTCGTACTCCTACTCTAACAACTCATACCCCACGTCGATGGTTTACCTAAGCAAGCGTGACTGTTTGCCTCATGTTTGTCACGCTTGCACCAGTGAACCACCAGCGTGGGGTATGATTTGTTAGAGTAGGAGTACGAGACAGACCTACGATAAGGGTTAGAGACAGGACTACGGTTAGGGTTAGGGTTAGGGTTTGGATTAGAGTTAGGGTTAGGGTTAGAGTTAGGGTTGGGATTAGGACTCGAGTTAGGGTTATGGTTAGGACTGAAATTCGGAAACGTTCATTTCCGTCCGGAAAGACTCTAAAATTTCTGTTTCATTAGGGTGCTGTCTTTCAGGTCCGCGTTACATGTCCGCAGCCATCTTGGATGTCCATCGTAACATCAACGGGAACAAGAGGTGACTCATAACGAAACAGTAAGAATCCCACCTTCACCTCCTCAGCAGCAGCAGCAGCAGCAGCAGCAGCAACAAGCAGCAGGAGCGAAATGACCACGCGAGTAAGGTCCTGAGTAGCAATGAGCAGCAAAGAGCAAGAGATGAGCAGCAATGAGCAGCGATGAGCAAGAGATGAGCAGCAATGAGCAGTGATCAGCAAGAGATGAGCAGCAATGAGCAGCGATGAGCAAGATATGAGCAGCAATGAGCAGCGATGAGCAAGAGATGAGCAGCAATGAGCAGCGCGGAGCAAAAGATGAGCAATGATGAGCAGCAAACTGTGTTGTCTGAATGAATAGACAAAAACAATCTTCGCCACCATGACGCCAATGGAAAGCTTTTAACGAAAATATATTCAGAGGTTTTGTTTAATTTCGTCAGTTGTTTGAAGACCGTCAAACAACACACACGTACCAATGGAGTCGAAAACGCCTCTCGGTTTATTGGTTCCTGGTAGATACTTAATACCTGTGGATCTTTCAAAGACCAAAGCAAAACCAGAAATGAAAAGGAAAATACTTCCAACCAAAGTGGAGAGAACCAAACGGCTGGACAACACAAGTGGAGGACCCAGCAAAGTGGATCCAAACAAGAAATGTACAAAGTGTCAAATGAACAAGAGCTTTGCGGAATTCTACAAAAACATGAATGTCTGCAAGGGGTGTAGAAGGATTGACAACGAGTGGACAAGACTTAATAGAAACCTCATCAGAAAAGTGAAATCTGAACTGCAACAATCTCGAAACGAATACTTTGCCAAACGTTTGTGTATGAATCAACAAGCCGTTGAGGAACCTGTAGGTAATATAAGCACTTGCAGGACGACCGCAGCTCATTCTACTATTGAATCCAAGGAAAGAAAGACGTCTTAAATGTATACCTGTGACATATGTGGATACCAGTCCAAGTGAAACTTCAACATAGTGCGACACAAAAAGAATGCACACGGTATGGAGAAGGATTCAACAGACCATAGTTATTCAGTCTCAGATACCACCACAGAAGCCGAATACGAGGAATCCGAACAAAGTAGTGAACAGGAGTCCAACGAAGACTCCGAAGAGCAATGCGAACAGTCTCCATGGGAAGTCATTTTGAATAGAACATTTTCAAGTACATCAATCGGAATACTCACAGAAAGTAAACGAACTTGTCGAAGCCGGAATGGAAGAAGACGAGGCACGCTTGGCAGCATATCGAGACATGTTTGACACATACAGAGACGAAATGCGAAACCATTACCTCGGACTATTGTCCTGGCATCAAGACATGAATAAAGACCCCGTACATAGAAAGATCAAGAAAACGCTTGAGAGAAGAGGAAGACTACGAATCAAAAGAATCATGGGAATATGCCGTAGAAAAACGAAAATATCTGCTTAATCGTGTATTGAACGACTACGACCCACCACCAGCTGAAGACAGCAATGACTCTATGTGAAATTGGTACAAAGAAAAAACAAACAGAAAAAAATATATATAAAAAAAAAATTAAAAATTTTAAAAAATTTTAAAAAAAAGGGAAGCAGGGTAATGCAGCCTATATATGTTTATACATATATATAGCCAGTCACAAGCCTGGACAAATGCAGAGTGGCCTTAAAAAATTGAGGAGGATTAATGCAGCCTATCTTATGATAGCCAGTCACAAGCCTGGATAAATGCAGAGTGACCCACAGTGTGCTCTCTCACAGATCCAATCTTTGAATAACGACAATCGACCACCACTAGCAGCAGTAGCCCTAAAACTGAAATGAGCACGCGAGTAAGGTCCTGAGTAGCGATGAGCAGCAAAGAGCAAGATAAGAGCAGCGATGAGCAAGAGAAGAGCAGCGATGACGAACAGCAACAAGCAACAGGAGCGAAATGAGCACGCGAGTAAGGTCCTGAGTAGCATTGAGCAGCAAAGAGCAAGAGAAGAACAGTGATGATGAACAGCAACAAGCAACAGGAGCGAAATGAGCACGCGAGTAAGGTCCTGAGTAGCGATGAGCAGCAAAGAGCAAGAGAAGAGCAACACGGAGCAAGAGATGAGCAGCGATGAGTAGTGATGAGCAGCAATGAGCAAGAGAAGAGCAACGATGAGCAACAGAAGAGCAGCGATGGGCAGCACGGAGCAAGAGATGAACAGCGATGACGAACAACAACAAGCAACAGGAGCGAAATGAGCACGCAAGTAAGGTCCTGAGTAGCGATGAGCAGCAAAGAGCAAGAGAAGAGCAGCGATGAGCAAGAGATGAGCAGCGATGAGCAGTGATGAGCAGCGATGAGCAAGAGAAGAGCAGCAATGAGCAGCGATGAGCAAGAGATGAGCAGCAATGAGCAGCGATGAGCAAGAGATGAGCAGCAATTTGCAGCGATGAGCAAAAGATGAACAGCAATGAGCAGTGATGAGCAGCGATGAGCAAGAGAAGAGTAGCGATGAGCAGCACAGAGCAAGAGAAGAGCAGCGATGAGCAGCACAGAGCAAGAGAAGAGCAGCGAAGAGCGGGATGGAGCAAGAGAAGAGAAACGAAGTGCATCATAGAAATGGACGCCGTTGCTGAGGCGGTTGCTAATGACACCCCTCCATTGATCTAATAGTGACAAGCATCACTTGGAGGTAAGGGGAAATAATCCAATCCTACCTTTGGTCCTCACAGAAAATACTGAAAAGAGCGGGATAAGGGGAGATAATCCAAACGTATACTCTCGGACTTCGACATAACAGTAAGAGTATCAGACCCTAGAGACCGATGAAAGATCCAGAGACGACCGAGAAGTGCGGGAAAAGGGTGGATCAAGAGATGAACAGCGATGACGAACAGTGACAAGCAGCAGGAGCGAAATGAGCACGCGAGTAAGGTCCTGAGTAGCGATGAGCAGCAAAGAGCAGCAAAGAGCATGGGTTGAGCAGCAATGAACAAGAGAAGAGCAGTGATGAGCAAAAAAAGAGCACTGGTGAGCAGCGATGAGCAAGAGATGAGCAGCAATGAGCAGCGATGAGCAAGAGATGAGCAGCAATGAGCAGCGATAAGCAAGAGAAGAGCAGCAATGAGCAGCGATGTGCAATGAAATGGACCGCCGTTGCTAAGGCAGTTGCTAAGAACACCCCTCCATTGATCTATTGGTGACAGCATCACTTGCAGGTAAGGGGACTTAATCCAATCCTACCTTTGGTCCTCACAGAAAACATCACCCACAGATGAAAAGAGCGGGATAAGGGGTGATAATCCAATAGCGTACTTCGTATACTCTCGGACTTCGACATAACAGTGAGAGTATCAGACCCTAGAGACCGACGAAAGATCCAGAGACGACCGAGAAGTGCGGGAAAAGGGTGGATCAAGAGATGAACAGCGATGACGAACAGTGACAAGCAGCAGGAGCGAAATGAGCACGCGAGTAAGGTCCTGAGTAGCGATGAGCAGCACGGAGCAAGAGATGAGCAGCAATGAGCAGCGATGAGCAAGAGAAGAGCAGCAATGAGCAGCGATGAGCAAGAGAAGAGCAGCGATGAGCAGCACGGAGCAAGAGAAGAGCAGCGAGGAGCGGGATGGAGCAAGAGAAGAGAAACGAAGTGCATCATAGAAATGGACCGCCGTTGCTAAGGCAGTTGCTAAGGACACCCCTCCATTGATCCATTGGTGACAGCATCACTTGCAGGTAAGGGGGCTTAATCCAATCCTACCTTTGGTCCTCACAGAAAATACTGAAAAGAGCGGGATAAGGGGAGATAATCCAAACGTATACTCTCGGACTTCGACATAACAGTGAGAGTATCAGACCCTAGAGACCGATGAAAGATCCAGAGACGACCGAGAAGTGAGGGAAAAGGGTGGATCAAGAGATGAACAGCGATGACGAACAGTGACAAGCAGCAGGAGCGAAATGAGCACGCGAGTAAGGTCCTGAGTAGCGATGAGCAGCACGGAGCAAGAGATGAGCAGCAATGAGCAGCGATGAGCAAGAGAAGAGCAGCAATGAGCAGCGATGAGCAAGAAAAGAGCAGCAATGAGCAGCGATGAGCAAGAGATGAGCAGCGATGAGCAGCGATGAGCAAGAGATGAGCAGCAATGAGCAGCGATAAGCAAGAGAAGAGCAGCAATGAGCAGCGATGTGCAATGAAATGGACCGCCGTTGCTAAGGCAGTTGCTAAGATCACCCCTCCATTGATCTATTGGTGACAGCATCACTTGCAGGTAAGGGGGCTTAATCCAATCCTACCTTTGGTCCTCACAGAAAACATCACCCACAGATGAAAAGAGTGGGATAAGGGGAGATAATCCAATAGCGTACTTCGTATACTCTCGGACTTCGACATAACAGTGAGAGTATCAGACCCTAGAGACCGATGAAAGATCCAGAGACGACCGAGAAGTGCGGGAAAAGGGTGGATCAAGAGATGAACAGCGATGACGAACAGTGACAAGCAGCAGGAGCGAAATCAGCACGCGAGTAAGGTCCTGAGTAGCAATGAGCAGCACGGAGCAAGAGATGAGCAGCAATGAGCAGCGATGAGCAAGAGAAGAGCAGCAATGAGCAGCGATGAGCAAGAGAAGAGCAGCGATGAGCAGCACGGAGCAAGAGAAGAGCAGCGAGGAGCGGGATGGAGCAAGAGAAGAGAAACGAAGTGCATCATAGAAATGGACCGCCGTTGCTAAGGCAGTTGCTAAGGACACCCCTCCATTGATCTATTGGTGACAGCATCACTTGCAGGTAAGGGGGCATAATCCAATCCTACCTTTGGTCCTCACAGAAAACATCACCCACAGATGAAAAGAGCGGGATAAGGGGAGATAATCCAATAGCGTACTTCGTATACTCTCGGACTTCGACATAACAGTGAGAGTATCAGACCCTAGAGACCGATGAAAGATCCAGAGACGACCGAGAAATGCGGGAAAAGGGTGGATCAAGAGATGAACAGCGATGACGAACAGTGACAAGTAGCAGGAGCGAAATGAGCACGCGAGTAAGGTCCTGAGTAGCGATGAGCAGCACGGAGCAAGAGATGAGCAGCAATGAGCAGCGATGAGCAAGAGAAGAGCAGCAATGAGCAGCGATGAGCAAGAGAAGAGCAGCAATGAGCAGCGATGAGCAAGAGATGAGCAGCGATGAGCAGCGATGAGCAAGAGAAGAGCAGCAATGAGCAGCGATGAGTAAGAGATGAGCAGCGATGAGCAGCGATGAGCAAGAGATGAGCAGCAATGAGCAGTGATGAGCAAGAGATGAGCAGCAATGAGCAGTGATGAGCAGCGATGAGCAAGAGAAGAGCAGCGATGAGCAGCACGGAGCAAGGGAAGAGCAGCGAGGAGCGGGATGGAGCAAGAGAAGAGAAACTAAGTGAATGCAATGAAATGGACCGCCGTTGCTAAGGACACCCATCCATTGATCTGATGGTGACAAGCATCACTTGGAGGTAAGGGGACATTATCCAATCCTATCTTTGGTCCTCACAGAAAATACCCGCAGATGAAAAGAGCGGGATAAGGGGAGATAATCCAATAGTGTACTTCGTATTTCTCGGACTTCGACATAACAGTGAGAGTATCAGACCCTAGACACCGATGAAAGATCCAGAGACGACCGAGAAGTGCGGGAAAAGGGAGATAATTCAATCTGGTCAAGCATGGCACATCCTGGTCCGTGACTTACGTCACTTCCGTAAACAAATCATGGAGAAAACCCATCACTTCCGGTTGCGCATGCGCGCAAAAACCACTACCGGTTCCTGAACATGCGCAGACCACACATCCGGGTCCTAGCCTGTGACTTACGTCACTTCCGTAAACAAAATATGGTAAAATGGCGGGAAAAACCACTCCTTCCGGTTGCGCATGAGCGCAAAAATCACTTCCGGTCCTACACATGCGCAGACCATACATCCGGGTCCTAGCACGTGACTTGCGTCACTTCCGTAAAGAAATGGCGGGAAATCACTTCCGGGTACTTCCGGTTCCGGTCACGTGACTTCCGGTTCCGGTTACGTCACTTCCTGTGACGTCATTTCCGGTTCCGGCGACGTCACTTCCGGCACCTCCACAGCACCTCCTCCTCTCCACCTCCTCAAATAATAATTTAGAACCTCATATATACTACTAGTATTACGATTACATCACCAGGTAAGATTAAATTACCTGTGAATTAAATTTTCGGTTGAATAATTTTCAGTTGATATCGTAGAGCGACCGTACCTAAAACCGCTCGTGGGAGACACTTGGCGGTAATTTTTCTTAAATCTTAAATGTTCGTGAAATTCATGCTCCTTTATGGGTATAAAAGGCCGGAGAAAATTAAAGAGTGTTAGTATCAGTGTTGACACAGAAGCTATGCCACGTCTGACTCCACAACAGAGAGAACAGGCCATTGGTCGATTGGATGCTGGGAAATCTGCCAGAGTTATTGCCAACGACTTCAACTGTGCTGTTCGAACAATTGAACGTCTACGGACACGGTACAATGCAACAAACAGCACAAATGACCGTCCACGGAGTGGTAGACCCCAAGTCACTACCCCTAGACAGAATAGAGGCATTGTTCGTCACCATTTGATGAATCGGTTCACCCCAGCTGCCGAAACTGCCAGAAACACTGTTGGAACACATGGACGACCCATAAGTGATGATACGGTTCGTCGGCGATTAGCTAGAAACATGAGATGTCGCCGTCCAGCAAGAGGACCTATTCTTACTCCTCGACACCGTCAAGCTCGTCTTCAGTGGGCCACTCAGCGACAGAATTGGCGAAATCGACAATGGCGTAACATCATCTTCTCTGACGAAAGCCGTTACTGCATTTCAACAGCCGATGGCAGAACCAGAGTGTGGAGAAGACGCGGGGAACGTTACGAAGACAGCTGCATTCTGGAAACAGACGCGTGGGGAGGACCTAGCATCATGGTATGGGGTGGAATCGGCCTTAACGTTAAACTTGGTCCAGTCATCTTTCAGAACCTTGGCCCAGGCAGAGGAAATGGCGTAACAGCTGCCCGTTACATCGACCAAGTCTTGACACCCCATGTTCAGCCCCATTTCGCACGTCATCAAAACAAGACTTTCCAACAGGACAATGCACGTGCGCATACCGCAAGAGCCACAAGAGACTTCCTACAGCAGAATGACATTAATGTTATGGATTGGCCGGCTTTGAGTCCAGATTTAAACCCTATTGAACATTTATGGGACGAAGTTCAAAGACGGTTGAATAATGAGCAGCCAAGTCCGACAACTGCAGCTGAACTTTCACAAGCGTTTCAGAGAGTATGGGCACGTATTCCGATGGCGTTTATTAATCGGCTTATCAACTCCATGTACCGAAGATGTGCCGCAGTAATTGGTGCCGGTGGAGGACATACACGTTATTAATGGACGTGGGAGCACAGCATTGAAAACATGTGACGTTGCGACAATTGTGACGTTTTTGTGAACATTGTAACCAAAAGACTGTAAATCATTTATTAAATTTTGTAAAAATTAATTTAAAATATATAAATGTCACTTTGAAATAAATGTATGTGAACATGTCATTTTGTGCGACGTTTCTTTTGCGGTTCAGTGTATATATGATCCTTATTCCTGAAGTAAAAAATGAGGATTTTGTTTTACAAGTTTCTTTATACTTTACAGATTATCAGCATAGACGATGATGAAATTGAAATAAAATATATGGAGGAAAGGAAACAAAAGAAGAGAATATACTATATTTTCCCAAGAGACGCCAAAAAATTTTGAGAACAAAAAAACATTGTTGAAAAAAGTCTATCCGCCCATTGTAGAGTCCACCAGTTCCAACAGACTTATTTATTACACACTTTGAAAATTGACTTTTACTCTATTCATTGTTTGTTAAGTTTGTTCCATATGTTTGTTTTTAATTTTTTCAGAGTTTAAGAAGTTTAAATTTTAATTGGTATTTTTTTTTATTATAAATATCTATTTCTACTGCAAATATCACTTACTATGATTGTTACTTTCATTTTGAATGTAAGTGACACATTTCAATTGAAAAACCTGTGTACATTTCAAAAATTTTAAAACAATTTTCATTTTAGTTGTTAGTGAAGTTCTTTTATATCTGACTAGCTACTAACAGGTTATTTTGAGGGTCAAAAACTTGCAGTGGTTCAGTGAACTGTTCTATCTTCCGTTGTGTCCGTAAATCTTCGGTATTTATCACTTTTCTCCTCATTAAATGTGGAACTGTTTTAATTTTGATTGTGTTTTAGCCGATAACAATGTGCAAATGAGTCCTTTTTTGAGCCTCAATGGTTGCAAAAAATGAAGTTTTCTTCTTTTGTTTTTTTTGATAAAAAAAAACATGTAAAGGTATTGTATGACATCATGGTATTCATTGTTCAAAACTTTATTTTTATTTAAATAACAAATAATAGAAAATTGTAACCTTAAATTGGCGTACAAGTTAATTTATAACCCAATTAAGCCCCAATTTTCAAAATTATTAAATCAAATATTACCACTCTAGTTTTTCGTTCATTTTTGATAAGACATAGTTGTTTAAAAATAGCAAGAAAAACAATAAATTTGATGCTGCGATTTTTTATAATAATCCTTCAAAAATCTAGAAAATTATAGTTTTTACAATATATGAAATCTTCTTTGTCGAATTCAAAAAGTACACAACGAATACACATATAAAGGTATTTAAAATTTAAAATACCTGTAAAGACCTGTAATATTTATGACACGGAAAGCGTCCTGTTTATTGTTAAACTTAAAAGGTATGTTTTGTATAAGTATACAGATAATCTGTTCCATGACATTAATGGCTAAAATATTAAGAATTGTTTTTTAAATATTTTGAGGCTTTATCAAAAGACCCGTTGGTACATTGATTGAAGCACTATTTTTTATATCAATGGCGTCATTTTGTGTAATGCGAATTCTTACGTCAAACCAAACCCCTCGAAAAAGATCTTTCCCTACAGAAAGAATTCAGTATTTTATATAAGTGTCGTCGTATATTATTGACAGTCCTTGGCCGTGTGATCTTATTGGCTGAAAAACTAATTTCTGTAATTCCAATTAATAAAATTTAGAGTAATGTTAACAAATCACAGGTTAACATCATTTCGATCAACTATAAAAGTGTATGTAACCTTATTTATGGAAAGGTTACTAAGCACCCATACTCATTGTCTCGCCTACAATAGGACAGTGTAGTGATCACAATGTGAAACCGAAAAACTTGAACGATCTCAAAATTTCCTGTCTGAATGTATGTGGTCTGAAAAATAAATGATTATATAATGAATTCAATGATTTGATAGTAAAATATGATATTAATATAATTATTGAATCAAATACCGATGATCTAGATGTTTTGTTTGAATACACCAAATAGTTACAGTTATTATTCTAAAAATAAGAAAACATTTAAAAAAATATCTGGTGGCATCACTGTTATTTTTAGGTCATAATTGAAAAATAAAATTAAAATAATAGAGAATACTTCAGAATTTGTGTTGTGGTTAAATTTTGATTTGCACAGAGAACATTTTTTCTAATTTACTGATAGGTTGCATTTATATACCCCCTGAGGGTTCAAAATATTCGTCAAATATGCATTTGAAGAGATTGAAAGTGAATTAATAGATTTAAAAAATGAGAATTCTTTTTTTACACTGGTTGGTGATTTTAACGCTAGAAATGGTACCTTGTTTGATTATACTTTACCTGATGATGATCTCCTGCAGCTTTATCATTTTCAAAAACATATTTCGCAAAATGTGACCTTCAAGATCAAGTGAAGATCATGGTGGTATTAATTTTTATGGTTACAAACTTATAAACCTATGTAAAAACTATAATGTATATATTTCAAATGGAACAGTTAGTAAAGATGTTGGTGTAGGTAAATCTCCATGTAGCGAAACCAGTCTTATAGATTATGTCATTGTGTCGTCAGATTTGTTTCCTTTTATTTCCGGTTTTTGTGTCCATGATTTTGACCCTTTGATATCTGAACTACACTGGTTACAGATCACTTTCTCAATTTTGTCAACAAATTCTCGTTTACATAACAATACAATGAATAGCACAACAAAACCTGTTCGTTGGATTAGCAGAAATTTGTTCAGACAATTGAGAATGAAATATTAGTAGCTGATTTATTAGACAAATGGTTTGGATGTTACTAATAATTCTTTTAACAGATATAGACAATTATGTTGAAAATGTAAACGACATTTTTATCACGGCCGCTAAAAAATCCTTTGTTAATCGAAACATAGGCAAATTTCCCAAACGAAACTTTGATATACCGTGGTTTGGAAAAAGCTGTGGGGAAAAATGTTCATAATGCGAAGAAAAAACATACGGAATGTAAATCAGAGAGAACTCGAATTGAGTTGAAATATGCTAGTAAAGCATATAAATCCAAAATGAACAAATGTTTTCAAGAGTTTCAGTTGAAATTTGAAAACGATATGCGTGAAAAATATGAGAATGAACCGAAAGATGTGTGGAAAATTCTAAATAATGTAAACAAATCAGCTGGAAATGATCCAGGTATATCAATTGATGAGTTATATGATTACTTCAAAAATATGAATATAGATGTTGAAAATAATGATAAGAGTGAACATTTTTAAATTCCTGAATGTAACATTGAACTAGTAAATGACATTTTAAATGGAGCAATATCTGAGGATGAAATTTTATCTGTGGTTAAAGAATCCAACCGATCTAGAAGAGTTCTTACTCCAATATAACGTCAAAGGTCTTGAAACAGTATCTTCATATTCTGAAGAGCATCTAAGATCTTGTAATCATCGTATTATTGTATGATGATGACACTATTATTCTTGCCGAAACTGAATTGGATTTAAAAACATCTTTAGATGTTTTTCAACATATGTAGTGAATGGAAATTGTCAGTTAACACGGAAAAAACAAAGGTAGTGGTTATTGCAAAAAGTAAATGTAATAAAAACTAGAAGGACAATTGTTCAGAGAACAATTGCAGTGTCTTTCCCGGGTCAGTTTGACCTTTTATCTTTTGTATTTGGATGTATGGTTTCTAGGGTGTTGTTTGCTATTTTGCTTTTGCTCTGAACATAATTATATATGGTTGCTAGGGACTTTTTCATTGGACTATTGACACTCCATTTTCACTTTTTAGTCAGTTGCTAAGGACTTTATAGATGACCTTGATCTCTGACCTTTGACCTTGGTACCAAAATTTAGATCTTTTGAAACTGATCATTTTTTGTATTGACATTTTCTTCCTATCTATTATAGTTTGCGAGATATAAAATAAAATATAAAAGTGTCAAGGGCACTAACCCCTGTAAATTGTCGTCGTACAAATTCGAACCCAATGAGACAAATGTAGATCTTGACATTCTAAACATTTTTCTCAATACATTTTATCAGCTATCTTTTACGGTTTATCACGGTTTAAAGTCAGAGGTCAGGTTTGACCTTGACCTTTGACCTTGTGGTCAATTTGAAGTTTTTGATCTCTGATGAACATTGATGCAAGTCCCAAATCTCTAGGACTAACCGTTTATGAGTTTAGACCATTTCCGTGTTCTGTTAAATATTCAAAAGCCAATAACTCCTATAAGGAATTGATATTCTGAGTTGACCGAAACAGGACAAAATTGCGTCCTCACAAGATGAATGTTTCTCTCAATATATTTCATCAGCTATCTATTACGGTTTCCGAAACAGAGCGCTAACAAAGTTTAAGGTCAGGGGTCAAGTTTGACCTTGGGGTCAATTAAAAGGTCATGACCTGTGATAGTCACTGGTGGAAATCCCAAGTCTCTGCGACCACAGGGACTCGTTACAATTGACCCAGTATGTCATCTTTGACTGATCCGGCCCCGATCTATGTTATGGTATTATAGATCGGGGCCGGATCAGTCACAGATGACATACTGGGTCAATTGTAACGAGTCCCTGTGCTGCGACTAACCGTTCATGACTTTTGACCAAAAAGTGTTCCGTCAAATGTTCAAGGAGAAGTAACTATGATAAGGAGTCGACAAAATGTTTTGACCAAATAAAAGCAAACTAGTGTCTTGATATGTCAAACGTTTGGTTTTGATATCAGATGACCATTGGGTGCAAATCCCAAGTCTCTACTGTAGTGAACTAATTAGGGACAAAATAATATGGGACGACTTTACTTGCTTTTAATCCTATAAAATTCATTTTCTATCCCCAATACAAAACAAAACCCTGAATTGAAAAACAAAGATGTTTTGGTCATATCTATAATTGTGAACCTTATGAGGGTACAATAGTCAACTAATACGATAATTTGATTGAAAATTATATGAATTAGTTCCAAAATTTCGAATTTTGACATTTATAATGGTTAGCGCAGTCCATAGTGAGGTAATATTTGCAAATGATACACAGCAGTAATAAATATTTTTTGTTTCTTTTATAAATATGCTCATTGTACTCTTCGAACCACAATTTTCTGGTTAAAATATGATTGTTCTTAAATTTATTTGGATATTATTGTTAAATATGAGGTCAACTATGTCACATTTGTAAACAAAGGTGTTTATTATTGTTTTTCTTTTCTTTTGTAGTCAATCTTCTCATAGTACTTGAAATAAACCTATCAATGAGATGATTTGCAACTGATTCAATCCCTATTTCTATGACTAACTGTTTATGAGTTTTGACCATTTCGTGTTCAGTTATATATTTAATGGGACATAATTCTAACAAAGAGTCATCAAATTGAGTCGCAAAAATATTAGATGCGTCTTGACAAGACAAACTTTCTCTATTATATTTCATCGGCCATCTCTAACAGTTATTTTGATAACATGATCTACGTCAAAGGTCAAGGTCAAAATTAAAATTTTTATAATATATATACATAATTTTATATGGTTGTTAAGGGCTTTTTAATCTGTTGCTATAGACAGTTTCATTGACCTTGTCCCCAGACTTTCCATTGTCACTTATACAGTTAAATATAGGCTCCTGAAGATAAATATATATGGTTGCTAGGTACCTTTCCATTGGTTGCTAGGGACTTTTTCAATAACCTTGTCCCTTGACTTTCAATTTTGACCACTACAGCTATAAAATAGGGTCCTGAACATAAATATATATGGTTGCTAGGTACTTTTTCATCAGTTGCTAAGGGCTTTTTCGATGACCTTGATGTCTGACCTTTGACCTTTGTACCAAAATGTAGATCTTTTGAAACTGTTTTTTTTGTATTGACAGTTTCTTCCTATCTATTATAGTTTGCGAGATATCAAAAAAAAAATATAAAAGTGTCAAGGGCACTAACCCCTGTAAGTTGTCGCTGTACGGATTCCAACCCAATGAGTCAAATGTATATCTTGACATTCTAAACATGTTTCTCAATACCTTTTATCAGCTATCTTTTACAGTTTATGAGACAGCGGTAACAAGATTTAAGGTCAGAGGTCAAATTTGACATTGACCTTTGACCTTGGGGTCATTTTAAAGTTTTGATATCTGATGAACATTGGTGCAAGTCTCAAATCTCTACAACTAACCGTTTATGAGTTTTGGCCATTTACATTTTCTGTTAAATATTCAAGGGCCAATAACTCCTATAAGGACTTGATATAATGCTTCGACTGAAACACGACAAAGTTGCGACGTGACAAGATGAACATTTTTCTCAATACATTTAATCAGCTATCTTTTACCGTTTCCAAGACAGAGTGGTAACAAGGTTTAAGGTCAGGGGTCAAGTTTGATCTTGAACTTTGACCTTAAGGTCAATTTCAAGGTCATGACCTATGATAGCCATTGGTGGAAGTCCCAAGTCTCTACAACTAACCGTTCATGACTTTTGACCCTTCAGGTGTTCCGTTCACTGTTCAAGGGGAGTAACTCTTATAAGGAGTCGTCAAAATGTTTTGACCAAATAAGAACAAACTTGTGTCTTGAGATGTCGAACATTTTCCACCTTTCGGTTTCCGTGATAGAGTGGTAACAAGGTTTACGGTGTTCGGGCAGATAACTCTGTATCGATAAAGATTTCGTCTTCGCAGGGTCAGTCCAGAATGTGGTTTATCATTGCGAACCATCCTGCAAAATATCCTTTCGATCTATATGTCGCGAAATGAAAAAATTCTGGACATAAAACTTTGCGGAAAAGAATAATAATAATAATAATAATCAGACGAATTACAATAAGGTCTTTCCGTTGGAAAAGTGAAAGACCTTAATAATAGCTTCCAAATACAGAGGACAACGATTGAAATTATTGATTCGTTTACATACCTGGGGTTATCGTTTAATTATAACGGTAAATTTACACTGGAGAAAAAGAAACTTGTAGATCAAGCTCAAAAAGCTCTATACGCTTTGTATAAAAAGATCAGGAATATTTCTATTCCTATTGACCCTCCAACTTAAATTATTTGATTCTTTGATACAACCGATATTACTTTACTCTTGTGAGGTGTGGGAGGTTTGAAAATAATGCTATTCTGGAAAAATTACATCTCCAATTTTTTCAGAGAATACTGGTTGAAAGAGTTAGTACTCTTAATTTTATGGTGTATACTTAATTTTTGACTGAAACTGTTGAGTAATAGTAATTAGCTTTCAGGTATGATGTATCCACTGTTATACAAAATGCACATGTTAGAATTATGTAACTCTCCTTGGATAAATTGTATTAAATCCATATTGGATAATGCAAGTTTAAGTTATGTATGGAACAGTTAGTGTCTTCTGTCAACTTTGGATGTAAAATTAAACGTTCGTCAAGTTCTCTGGGATCAATTTATTCAAACAATGGATCAGTGAGATAGGCAACTCTTCTAGAGTTCAACTTTACACAATTTTTAAACATGAATTTGGACTTGAAAATTATTTGATCAAATTAAACAAGAACCGAAGAATTTTTTTTTTTTGTAATTTTTTATTTTTCAACTCTTCCCATACATATTGAATAATAAACCACATTTTGTGAGTATAATTTGCCTTACATTGGATTCAGTTATTTCCCCACTCCACACTCATTTTTAGCTCACCTGGCCAAAGGCCATGTGAGCTATTGCCCTCACTTGGCGTCCGTCGTCGTCGTCGTCCGTCGTCCGTAACAATTATACAAAACTCTTCTCCTCTGAAACTACTTGACTAATTAGAACCAAACTTGGTATGAATGTTCCTTGGGGTACCCTCCATAGAACTGATGTGGGGATTTTTGATTCGTCGAAAAACATGGCCGCTGTTACTAAAAATAGAACATAGGCGTCAAACAACAGTTTTTCGCAAATATCTCAAAAATCATTAGGTTACAGCAAATTCTGGCAGGTTGAAAGTGTTCAGCATGATGAGAGCTACCTGTGTGCTGATTTTCGTGAAAATCTGTCAACTGATGTTAGAGTTATTGCCCTTTTTGACATTTTTGGCTTTTTTTATGTTATTATTTCAAAAATCTTCTTCTCTGAAACTACTAATCAAAATCAAATGAAACTTGGTAAGATTGTTCCTTGGGGTACCCTGAATAGAACTGATGTGGGATTTTTGATTCGTCGAAAAACATGGCCGCTGTTACTAAAAATAGAAGATAGGGGTCAAACAACAGTTTTTCGCAAATATCTCAAAAATCATTAGGTTACGGCAAATTCTGTCAAGTTGAAAGTGTTCAGCATGATGAGAGCTCCCTGTGTGCTGATTTTCGTGAAAATCTGTCAACTGATGTTAGAGTTATTGCCCTTTTTTAACATTTTTGGCTTTTTTTTAATTTTATTATTTCAAAAATCTTCTTCTCTGAAACTAATTTTCAAAATCAAATGAAACTTGGTAAGATTGTTCCTTAGGGTATCCTGCAAAAAGTTAATGCTTGGATTTTTGATTGGTCGAAAAACATATCCGCCCTTACTAAAAATAGAACATAGGGGTCAAAATGCTGTTTTTTGCTATTTTTTCCTGAATTATAGAAAGAAAATGAAGATGAAAGCTACTTTCAAGGTAAACATGGTATCCTGAGTTAAATGGTGATGATGAAAGTTTGTTTTGGACGGCCATTTTTAAAATGGCTGCCATTTTCCCGCCATTTTTTACAATTGCTCAGATTTCAACAATATTTGGTTTTTAAAGTAAACATGGTATCCTTAGTGAATGGTGATGATGAGATTTTTTTATGGAGCATCTGTGGAAGGTCCTTTAGGAAATTTGCATAAATCTTCCCAGTCCGTGAAACAAAATGGCCGTCATGAGCATTTACATGTTCTGATTGGTCGAAAGTTAAAAGTTCTTCTCCTCTGAAACCCTAAAGCCAAATGAACTGATTTTTGGTATGGATGATCTATGGAAGGTCCTTCACAAAGTTTGCATAACTCATTATGGTCCCTGAAACAAAATGGCCGCCATGAGCATTTACATGTTCTGACTGGTTGAAATGTAAAACTTCTTCTCCTTACAAACCATTAAGCCAAATGAATTGATTTTTGATACAGAACATCTATGGAAGGTCCTTTACAAAATTTGCATAAATCAGCCTCGTCCGTGAAACAAACTGGCTGCCATGAGCATTTACATGTTCTGATTGGTCAAAATTTTAAACTTCTTCTCCTCTGAAACCTTAAAGCCAAATGAACTGATTTTTGGTATGGAGCACCTATGGAAGGTACTTTAGGAAGTTTGCATAAATCTTCCTGGTCCGTGAAACAAAATGGCCGTCATGAGCATTTACATGTTCTGATTGGTCGAAATTTAAAAATTCTTCTCCTTTGAAACCGTAAAGCCAAATGAACTGATTTTTGGTATGGAGCATCTATGGAAGGTCCTTTACAAACTTTGCATAAATCTTCCTAGTCCGTGAAACAAAATTGACACCAGAAACCTTTATATGTTCTGATCGGTCAAAATCTAAAACTTCTCCTCTGAAACTGTTTGGCCAATGAACTTATACTTGGTATGAAGAATTTATAGAAGATCATTTACAAAGTTTCCAGAAATCAATCTAGTCTGTCAAATCAAAAGTTGGTGACTGCCAGGTGAGCGATACAGGCTCAGCCCACTGAGCCTCTTGTTATAAAACCATATGATTTGATTATAGTCAATTTAGAGTTAAACAGTTCCCACATGAACAGCAACCATTCCTATATTGGAAACAATTAATATGGTTGTTAAAGTTTCTGAATAAATTCGGGTTTAACAATGTAGTGAGAAGGGGCAATGTGAAAATAGAGCTTTAAGGGATTAACAACCCAAAATAAGCATATAAACAATGGATGCTGTCCATAGTAGTTTATATTACGATAAATTATCCCAGTTTGTAAACCAAAAAGTGTAGAGTCATTCTTTTGAATATTCCATAATTGACTTAGATTAATAAAAGCAAGAGGAAAAGAGAGAACACTATGTTTAGTCACAAACTGGGTAACATACAATAGGCAAAAATATGTATTAAATGTTATAATAAATAGCTCACAAGAGGCAAAATAAAATTTTTAGCCCCCCTTTCTCTTGAGAATTGACGATAACATTTCTTTTGATATATGAGATGG
The DNA here is from genome assembly GCA_028015205.1 of Mytilisepta virgata. Classification (NCBI taxonomy): domain Eukaryota; kingdom Metazoa; phylum Mollusca; class Bivalvia; order Mytilida; family Mytilidae; genus Mytilisepta; species Mytilisepta virgata. Next base: position 58,946,642 of record CM051515.1, on the reverse strand, counting down.
TGGGTTTGGCAGGACAGTGAGAACTTGAATAAAAATTGGGAGGGCTAATGATTTGATAACTGTCATTTTTCCCATATATGTCAAATCGCGATATATCCAAGAGTTTAATAAAGACTTTACTTTTTGTAGTTTAATATTAAAATTTTCCATAGTTTTATCTTCCGCTAAAAGGTCAAAATATATTCCTAAAAGTTTAAATTTTCCAGTCCAATTCCATTTGAGTTTTATTTCCAGTAGTAATTTGTCTCTCATATGTACTCTTGAACCAATCCATATTGCTTCTGTCTTATCTAGATTTGCTTTTAATCCTGCACACTCTGAAAACTTATGAAGGGTATATAGAGCTTGACTCAGAGACTCCTCGTTATCATCAAGAAATAGCGAAGAGTCATCTGCATACTGACTGACCAGGTATTCAGAGTTATCTATCTTTATACCATTAATACTGGGGTCATACTTAATTGCGGAGCTCATTAATTCTAAAGCTAAAATAAATAAATAGGGAGATAGCGGATCTTCTTGACGTACACCCCTATAAATATTAAAGAAAGTGGAGCAGTGTCCATTATTTATAATACAACTTTGGGAACTTTTGTAAAGGGTGCTAGTCCACTTACAGAAAGTTTGTCCAAAGCCATAAAATTCAAGAGCCTTTTCAATAAAAGACCATTCAAGAGTGTCGAATGCCTTTTCAAAGTCAATGAGTAATAACAGACCAGGGATATTCTCTTCCTCTGTTTTTTCTAAAATATCATATACGTAGTAACCTAGTGCACTCTCCTATATATCTTCCTTTAATGAAACCTTGTTGAGATTCACTAATTAATGTTTTCAGTAGTGGTTTGATTCTATTTGCAAGTGCTGCTGATGATATTTTCATATCAACATTTATTAGTGTTATAGGGCGCCAATTTGTTAAATAAAATCTTGATTTTCCATCCTTTGGTAGGCATGTAACCATACCTTGAGTTTGAGAGACAGAGAAATTTCCTTTTTCGAGACTGTAATTATATGATTTAAGCAGGAAATATTGTAAGTCATTCCAAAAGAATTTGTAAAATTCTGTGGTGTAGTCATCAAGCCCTGGTGATTTTCCATTTTTCATATTCTTGAGTGCATTGAGACATTCAGCCCTGTTTAAGTCACCCTCTGCCTGCATTTTTTCTTCCTCTGACAGGACATTTATATAGGGATTATCCTTATTAAAGAAAAGATTCTTATGTTCACGGTTAGAGACTGGATTAGTTGAGGCATATAAATTTTCATAAAAAGAAATTTGCTTATCTAAAATTTTGAATTGATCAGTGATTTCTTCTCCGTCATCGTCAATAAGTTTTGAAATTATTTTGTCACTGTATTGCCGCTTTTCTAAATTGCAAAAATAATTTGTGCATTTTTCCCCTTCGGCTAACCATCTTGCTTTTGCCCGAGCCATAATTCCAGTCACCCTATTTTCCCTGAGCAATAATAATTCCTGTTCTGCTGTTTTTATTTCATTTTCTAGATTATTGTCTGGATTTTTGTCAAGAGCTTCTGATAATCTGAGCAATTTCTTTTCTAATATTTCTTCCATTTTATTATTGTTTTTCTTTTTATGTGAGGAATATGATATAGTCTCAGCTCTAATTTTACATTTTAACATTTCCCAAAATAAATGTGGGTTAATAGATAGTTCAATGTCATTATCATTTTCCGTAGGTAGACTATATTCATTAATTGTCTCATTTATGCATTGCTTTACAATTTCTACATAATATTTGTCATGTTATAAACTATTGTTGAATTTCCATGTGCCCTTACCTTTAACTTGGTTGTGAAATTTAAGAGATAGGGTGACTGGCGAATGGTCTGATCTATAACTTAGTTCAATATCACACATATTTATCTGTGGCTCAAAATCAATTGAAACTAAAAAGTAATCTAATCTACTTTGTTTTAGATTCGGACAGTGCCATGTATATCTTTTAACTTCTGGGTTAAAAGATCTCCATACATCTATTAAATTTAAGAATCTTTTATTTCGACAATACTTTTATTGGCCTTGACATTATTATTCAACTTGTAATTTACAGTATCCATTTCATAATCTTGTACAACATTCCAGTCCCCAACCATGATTACAGATGAGTTTTGCAATAAAGCTACCTTTTCTTTAATTTATGTAAAAAATCCAGGACTATCCTCAGTTGGGCCATATAATGCAACTAGAGTCATTCGACACTCTTGAATTGTAATATCCAAAATTACATAATTTCCATCCTTATCTACTATTTCTTTATGAACAAGAAACTGAAAATCATTATTGAACATAACTGAAACCCCTCTACTGTGACCTGAATGCGAGGAAAAATAACATTTATAACCCCATTCTTGTCTCTATTGGTTTTCATTCTCTTTCTTACAATGTGTATCTATAAGAACAGTAATATTATATTTATCTTTGCATCTTAAGAAAATATCATTCCTTTTTACTTTATCTGCTAAACCCCTGCAATTAAGGGAGCCAATTTTAACTGCCATTTTTACAATTTCTTTTAAATGTTTGTACTATATATAGTAATATATAAAAGCATCAATAATTTGACCGAAGACTGTAGGTGAATATAAACATATCTATATATATTATTTCTTTTGGAAATCTGTGTTCTATAAAATTGTCAAACAAGAGTGCGGAGAGAGGAAAAAAGTAATTAATTGTAATGAATGTTTTAACTATGGTTATATCATTCTCATAGTAAGTGGTAGAGTGTATATTTGATAATATAAAATTGTCACCCCCCCCCCCCCCCCCCCCCTTTATCTTTGACTTCCAAAAATGCAGCCTTCCTGTTTTTCCAAAGTCCTGTATTTCAGTTCAATTTTGATAAAAAAAACAATTTCTGCCAGTTGTAAAAAAGGATATCATTTCGTTCAATACCCGATCGTTTTTTTAAAAAAAGAGAATGATTAAATAATTATTAAATCTGTGTCAGATATTCAAATTGCTGAAATATGCATGTGTAGGACAACGCTCATGTACTCCGTTATATTTTTGCGACCTTCTTAAAGGCCATGAATTTATTTTGCGGTAGATTGGTTCCGGAGTTAATAAAATCACATTATTATAGTATATCAGGGCAATTCTTCACCTTTTTGCATGTTTAACTGTCGTGATCTGAGAGAGTGCAGGTCGCCATATTGGTTGTGTATGAAAACGCGGACGTCGCCGAAAGCACCGTCTGTGTTTATATTTGCAATACATATCACGATTGGAATGTATGTGAACAGCTGATCGAGACATTTTCCTCACCTGCATATTTCTTAAATTGACCAAATAAATTATAATTTCTGAGTATAGTAAAGTAAGACAAATATTCTTGGCAAATAAAATATATTACAAAAATATTTAAACTCAAATATAAAGAGAAAAAGAGAGTTTTATTGAACAGAAGAATTAATATATGTAAATTGCGTTGTTCAAACATTAAATTTCCTATTGAGACTGGTCGCAGGAACAATACTCCGAGAAGAGAGATATTGCGTTCTTTGCTATAGCAAATCAATAGGAAATGAATTTCACTATCTGTTCATTTGTTCACATCCCGGAATTACAAATATCAGAGCTAAATACATAGCAAACTATTTCGTGACAAATTCCAGGGAAGATAAAATGTTTGGCTTATTAACTTTATGCAATGTTAAAGTCTTAAATAATCTCTCAATCTTTTTGCACAAAATCTCTGAATATTTATAGAATGGAATTTTCTTTCTATACACACTCGCTGTTCTATACAACAATCAAATTTTGTAATGTACGTGTATATATCCTCCGTTCTGTCTTTGTTCACCATTTGTATTGTATTTGATATGTACATTTTCCTCTTGTTACAGTGTATACTGTCTGATATTGAAATAAAATCTTGAATCTCGCAGTGGAAATTCTGTCAATTTACAGATTTACAGCATGATTTATATTTTTGGAAGTTTGTTATCATATCACATTTTTTAATTAAGCATAGCAATTCATTCCCTAGCCGCCACCAAGGATGAACTTCTATGATAGTAAGAATGTAGAAATGATTCCTTATCAAAACATACAGGTGTACTAGTTAGAAGGAGTTTTTTGTTATCTTCTGAAAAAAAAAGAATACTCTCACAGCCGAAGTGCATACACTAGAAAAGTTGGAAAACATTAACACTCCTCTATACTATGCGCTTTGGCTCATTTTTTAATATGAATACTTCTTTCTTGTATAGTGAGACCATGAAAGATGAAATTTATGGCAATTTTCTGTGAACTTTGAAAAGAATCTTCGTGGTCAGGTAGGGGGATTTTATTTGATATAGGAGCAACAGCATATTTCATTTGAATACGAATCAGTCAGATTCAAATGCTTTAAAAATAGTATTTTGAAATACTTTGGAAAAGATTGTTAATGTTTAAATTTGTGGTATTGAATTTTACACACAAATATTTGGTACTTCATATAGAAAAGTTGAATGAAGATGAGACATAGTTGTGTTTAGTTTATAATGGGTATTAAAGGTGTAGTTTTTAATAGTGTTTTGCCTTTTGATGACACGAAAATCTTTTGTAGGATAATGAACACTGTCTCTCTTCAAGATGTATGGTTATGAAAACATAGAAGCAATTAAAGTTCTTTCATGATTTAACATTTTGAAACTGAATAAACAACATAAATTTATTCTAAATTCAAACAAATGAAAACAATTGATTTTTTTATTTCAAAATATATCTTGAAGCAGTCCAGTCTTTCCTAATCTTTCATGTTTGGTTGTTTTATGACACACATTTTGTAAACCTATATACAACTGTAATTTCAACACATCGTTGTCACTGAAGTACCAGTATGTTACATGCATGCCATTTAGTTGTGAAAGCTTTTGTTAAATTTCACACCAATTCTTTATGTCTCAATACTGAAAGAGAACAAAAATCAACATTGAATAACAGCATACAAGACTAGTTCACTACAATTGTATAAACATATAAAATATTTTCTTGTGCTTGTAGTTTATTAATCTCTGATATTGAATAACTGTCTGTTATTTTGGCCACACATTAGAATACAACGTAAGAAACGTGTACCATAACTCGGGTAAGATTAGATAATGTTGTTTATATACCGACTGATTTATTGAATGTGTACATTACTACAAAGTTACTGTTACTTTTTTGAAGATTTGAAAATAAGGGAGCTTAAAATGTTCGAGTTCACTGTATTTCGTAAAAATTAAATTTTGTACAACATATTATTCCGTCTACGCAAGGGGGGGGGGGGGGTGGAGCACAGTAGTTGATCAGTATATGAAGTTTCTATATTATCCATCATTTGCTTGTTACAACTGAGTTTGTGAGTTTACATCCTGCTTGTGGTAAGGTGTTCGATTCCGATCTCAAATTGTGAAAATCAAAATTCTAAAACCTTATTGCGCATCTACATACAGGATCTGAAAATATTGTATAGAATTAAAAGCATAAAATGTAAAATGATTAAGGAGTTAGTCACAAGCTTAAAAATCTCAATTTTCGAAATTCGACCCCTGTGTTCCCCAATTTTTCAAAAACAAAATTCTAAAACTTTATTGCGCATCTACATCCAGTATGTGATAATACTGTACAGAAATTACATGCATGACGTGCAAAAATTTAAGCTTTTTAATTTAAGCTTGTGACCTAAACTGCTTTTTCATTTTTCATTTAGATTTTGATTCAGCAGGGGGAAAAAACAATGTGATAACAGGACTAAATTTTAATCTGACAGATCTCTGACAGTGAACACTAATATTACAAGGATTTCTGTCAAAAATTGACCCACCCATAACTTTTATTTCATATTATGTAAATATACATTGTACTAGTATACTTTTCAAAACATAATGAACTAGAAATTGGAGCCATCATAAACGATGTCTATTCCCGCACTTCACAAGTCAAAAAACAATTAACAATGAAAAATTAGCGATTTCACAATTTCAGTCTGAAAATTGAAACCCTGAATCAAATTTCAAAATTAAAAAAAAACCTTTTTGCACATCTACAGATAATAAAGAACAATATTATATACAAAAAAATTTGCTATATCTAAACTAAAAACGAAAGAGGAGTTTAAGTCACAAGCTTCAATTCACCATTTCCAAAATACAACCCCATGTAGGCCTCAATTTGTGAAAATCAAAATTCTAAAACCTTTATTGCGCATCTACATACAGGATGTGACAGTATTGTATAGAATTAAAAGTATAAAATTTTAAACGATTAAAGAGTTAGTCACAAGCTTAAATTTCAAATTTTCGAAATTCGAGCCCTGTGTTCCCCAATTTTTGAAAAACAAAATTCTAAAACTTTATTGCGCATCTACATACAGTATGTGATAATACTGTATAGAAATTACATGCATGGCGTGCAAAAATTTAAGCTTGTGAATTTCAGCTTGTGACCTAAACTCCTCATTACTTTTTCATTTAGATTTAGCAAATTTATTTGTATATAATATTGTTTTTTATTTTCTGTAGATGTTCAAAAAGGTTTTTAATTTTGAAAATCTATTAAGGGTTTTTTTTTTGGGACCGAAAATGGTAAAATCTTGCCTTGTCTATGGAAATACTCTTTCATTTTGTAATTCAGTGGTTTCGTTTGTTTATAATATTGTTTTTCTATGTGTAGATGTGCAATAAGGTTTTAAATTTAGAAATTTGATTCAGGGTTCCAATTTTCAGACTGAAATTGTGAAGTTGCTATTTTTTCACTGTTGTTTTTTTTTTACTTGTGCAGTGCGGGGATGGACATCGTTTTTGACGGCACCAATTTCTAGTTCAGGTTTATATACTATATCATACTTACAATTCCCCCGTATGTTGCCTTATCCAGGCATATTCTGACTCTCCATTATGTTAATGTGTGTGTTGTGTGCTCTTTTGTGTTATTTTTTGTTCTGTCAGTTGGGTTGCTTTGATTGATTGGTATGTCATTTTTGACCGTTACTGTTATCCATTTTGTTTGTTTAATTACATAAAATGTCATAGTTGCAACTCCCGTATATCATCTTATTCGGGTCTATATACGCTAACAATCCTTTTTACAGTTTGTTTATTTAGATTTTCTATCCTATCCTTACTTATCAATGAAGTATTTAGTTGAACGAGCCAAGTCAGACTGACCAAGAAATGAAATTCTTGCCTTTTTATAACCAGAAATATAATATCTAAACAATTGGCATCATCAAAACGTTTTAAATAACCGATTCAATACACCGTGATTGCAATGAATTCCGATTTGACAAACTGATCCAAACCCTAATTTATTTCCGTATTTACTATACTACCAAATATCAAATTATTGAAGGGGCCTCGGTGGCCGAGTGGTCTAGGTAGTTCGTCATGACTACTAATGATCACTAGCCTGTCAACGCTGGGGTTGTGAGTTCGAATCTCACCTGTGGCGAGGTGTGTTCGACTCCGATCTTAATTGACAAGGATTGCCAATTTTCCTACCGAAGGTCGGTGGTTCTCTCCGGGTACTCCGGCTTCCTCCACCAATAAAAACTGGCCGCCGCGAAATGGCCAAAATGTGCTGAAAACGGCGTTAAACCCCAACTAAACAAACAAACAAATTATTGAAAACGAAAATAGAATCAAGTGTTATTATTGACTGTTTCAACAAAACGAACCAAAGTTCGTTACACAATACCCAGGTTTCATATTTTCGACTCACAAGCCCACTCATTTGTTTTTTTCAGTACCTTCTTTCGATTTCATTCCAGGTGAATTTTAATTATACCATTTGCTTTCACCATCTGAAATGGCGCATATCAAACTCGGTAAAGTCAAAGGTTGAAAGAATGCAATGGAGATATAAAAAAAATAACCACAAGTGGTGAACTTTCAACTTGGTTATAATAATAATATCAGATGCTGCATTTCCAGATCACGTGGGCGCTGCCATACTTATTCCAAGTGTAAAATGCGATTTTATCAGGTATCAATTTTCTGCGTCATTTACGAACGAAACCCAAACTTTGAATGACTGTTAATACATGTAATTCATTTCTCCACCAAGTTACCTAGTCAAGGGTACGAGGAAGAAAAACTGAACTTGTTTCTTACAAAGTTCGACGGATGATATCACCAGTTGGTTAATCGTCATACTGTTTCTCTGTCTTAACTTCTTCGTTCTGTCATGACATTTCCGTTTCTCGATGGGTGGATGATTCATTGGTAATGACATGACGGGTGATTCTAGCCTAGCAGATGATTAGTCTGTCGACCCACCTGAACTCTCCCTTTGGTTTGTTTAGTTTAGTTGAGGTTTTACGCCGTTTTCAGCACATTTGGCTATTTCGCGGCGGCCAGTTTTTATTGGTGGAGGAAGCCGGAGTAGCCGGAGAGAACCACAGACCTTCGGTAGGAAAATTGGCAATCCTTGTCAATTAAGATCGGAGTCGAACACACCCCGCCATAGGTGAGATTCTAACTCTCAACCTCAGCGTTGACAAGCTGGTGATCATTAGTAGTCATGACGAACTACCTAGACCACATATGCAGTTAAGGTTTCTTAAGTTTTATGACATTTCAATGGAGATATACGTACTGAAATCTATGATGGACGATTTTGATTTTCCAATTACTACCTTCCCCTTTCTTGATGGAGACATGCCTTTGGCACCATCGTTTTGATTTACATATCACCGTTTGTATGTTTTGCACGAATTTGCTCTCGCCTAGAAGATTCTGACGAGCGAAACCATACTATTACTTAAAACTACTTTTCAAGGGTTGTTGACCTTTTCTATTCAACTTTTTGGGTTGTTGGAGTTTTCAGAATTTTATGCCTTGAGAACAATTGATGAGTTCTAAATCGACGAAATGTGCACAATCGTCATCTTGTGCATCAATATGGGTATCAAAGAATGCTTTGATTATGCAAAAAATGTTTTGGCCTATATTTAATGATAGGCTAGAAAAAAATCAAAAATAAGCTGAAAATCAATTCTGAAAACACAGTGTTGAATTGAAAAATAAACCAAATGGATAATAGAAAAGGTCAAATGGGGGTAAAGCCAAAATCTTCTAAGGACAGAGCTATGCACGAGGGAGATACCCCTTGTTTAAACATATTTTACAATTGTGTGATAGTAATTTTAAGCACAAATTCTGGTTAGCATCGTAGTACTACCGTTTGAGTTAGGGTGACTTTCGGGGACTTGGAGACCACAAGTTGCGGCATCGACTCAGTGGTAAAAATAAAAATTTTTAATATCAATTTTGATGTACAAGAAGTATGGATCTCCGAAATTGTTTTTTCCTGAACTTAAGTTTATTTGCATTATATTAGCCCAAGTAAATATTAAAAGAAATTTATGAAAAACTTTTTCAATATTTTAAAACGAATGGTTTTACTTGTAGCTATGCCACATACAACTATGGAGATGCAGAAAGAAAAAGTTGGATATTTAATGTTAATCACGTTATTTTGTATGACGGGTGAGTATCAACTACTATAAATTTCCAAATATACTAGACGTAAAGTAATAAATCAAACAAACAACACACAAAACGCATTAACCTCTAGATACATATCTAATCATGAAAACAAAAACTTATGCGAGATAGAGTTTTAATTATGCTAGCATTTATATTAAAACATTTGAAATACAGTGAAACATGTGTAAAAATATATAAAGGAATAGGATAGCAATGCCTTATTTTACTGGTTCACATAATAATGATTGCTTCGTGAAAGGCAATTCTAGCAGTATCCTTTACAGACACGATTCTGTTAAAGATTGCACAAAATTAAGTGAATAAACTATACATATATAGAACAAATATCAAAAAGAATTCTTCACACGTACATGATGAGAAAACAAAAAAGCTGTTTCAACCAAATTCTTATTAAAATAATTCTTAGATACCAATTTTGATGCACAAAATGTGCACATTTCGTCGATTTACGACTCATCAGTTGTGCTCAAGGCGTAAACTACTGATATCCAAAACAAGAATCCAAAAGGTTAAAGAGCAAATTCAAAAATGACTGATAGGGTTAAGCGAAAACCAACTAAGGACAGAGCTTTACACGATGGAGATATTTCTTAGTTTTTAAAAAATTACAAATTTGTTGCAAAAAATTTTAAGTATCAATTTGGGGCTACTATCGAAATATGGCGTCCACGAGCAGTGACATCGACTCGGCGGTAAAAATAATTCTTAGCTACCAATTGTGATGCACAAGATGTGCACATTTCGTCGAATTGCGAGGCATCGGTTATTCTGAAGCCTAAAATGTTGAAATCCAAAACAAAACTCCAAAAGATTAAAGAGCAAATTAAAAAATCCAAAATGACCAAAAGGGGTAAACCGAAACCAAGGACAGACCTATGCACGATAGAGATACTCCTTATTTTTCTTTTTTTTCACAAATGTGTTATAGTAAATTGTAAGTATCAATTCAGGGATAGTATCGAAATACTAGCAACTGAGCTGGGGATACCCTCGTAAACTTGGAGTCCATCAGTAGTGGCATCGACTCATTGGTAAAAAATAACTCTTAAATACCGATTGCGATGCGCAAGATGTGCAAATTTCGTCGATTTACGACTCGTCAGCTGTTTATATGTGGGGTGCACGTAAAATGTTGAAATCCAAAACAACAATCGTAACAAGCTTAAATTCACAATTTTCGACAATCCACACCTGTGGACCCCAGTTTTTTAAAATCAAAATTCTAAAACCCTATTGCGCATCTTCATACAGTTATTAACAATATTGTATAGAAATTAAATGCATAAAATGAAAAATAAAAGAGGAGTTTAGGTCACAAGCTTCAATTCCGAATTTTCAAAATTCGACCCCTGTGGGCCCCAATATTTGAAAATGAACATTTTAAAATAACATACAATATTTGACAATACTGTATAGAAATTAAATGCATGAAGTTAAAAATGAACGAGTCGTTTAGGTCACAAGAAAGCGTGACGGATAGACGGACGGACAGACGGACAGGGACGATAGTAGTATCTCCGAACTTCTTCGAAATACGGGAATAAAAATACCAAAAATACCGAACTGAATGTTTCAGGTCAAACGTAATCTCTAAGGAATACGATTCATGGATTTACTTTACTATTGCCGAATTCACTTGTGTACCTGGAGCCGCGTATACGTTCTTGTATATCATTTTTACGAAGTAGCTCTTTCTTGGCATCACTTGTATGTTTTATTCTCTTTATATTTTAATGCACTAATTGTCTCTTCATTGTTGTTAATGGTTTTTTCAAGCAATATTTTTTGTATCTTTGACTGCACCTTCAATATTGTTTAAATCTTATGTATATTCATGAGAATTGAATGCATCGTTCAAAGACTGGACGATGATATTACCTACCGTAATCTTTTACGGTTTCTGTTCCTATTTTAATTCAAGAAACCACTCTTTTATAATCTATTATATTGTCCGGCATTCGATTTGTAAGTAATGTCAAGAAATACCAAAGGGATATTCGAAGGAGGGGAAATCGAAAACAAATGAAAAACGCCTGAGGACATCGATGAGAAGACCAAACCAATACAAACACTACACTTAAAAACATATGAGCAATATGGCCCCTTCCAAAAAAACTGGGGCAGACGTAGGTGCTCCGGAAGAATAAGCTGTATCTACTTCCTACAGGACACCTGCCATGCTGCCCATATCCAATCCGGTATGAGGAGGGGACAAAATCAATGGAGCAGGTGCATTTTCATTTGTGAAACGGTTGTTTTAAATACCTGTCCACCAAGGCATGATGACGTCCATAAAACTTTTATAAGGATGACTGCAACTTAGGAGAAAACATAGCCCTGTCTGAGTAACTTTTTTGTCAGGAGCCGGGCTCTATTCAGGAAGTCAATGTATATGTCACAAGCTCTGGAATAGCGTTTTAGTTGTGAAATATACACTCAATCCGTCAGCGGTTCTGGAATGTTGCCGCTCAAAAATTGAAATTTGACGATTGGAAAGTCAAAGTCATCCCGTTTGTAGAAAAGTTGTATTCATCCTTCCACTGGTATCAATTCAAGGTGAATGTCAAGATAAGTTGCAGACTTGTAAGTACTTCCAGAGGTTATCAAATAAAAGCCTCAAAACAGAGAGAATGTCGATAAGTATAATAAAATGGCAAACGTTTATCATATAAGTGTTGTTTTATGACTAATCAAAATTTCAATAAATAGCAGAAATACCAATGAGACTGAGTTTGGAAATTATAACAATTTTATATTACCTTTCTCTTTAATATATATTTTTGCAGAAAATAGATTATGTGACAACAACTTATGTTTCACATGGACAGTTTCAACAGGTGCGCTTTCCCTGATATGCAAGGTGAACCGGCTTACATTTCAAGTATTAATATTTAACCAGTATGACATCTTACAGGCCGATTGTGCTTATCCATTACCTAGTATGCATTGTGAAAACTTCTATCAAAATGGCAGTATTACACAGAATCTAAAAACAAATGAAACGATATTTACTGTTAAAGGAAATATTGATCATCGTGTTAATGGAAAATGGACTTGTAAGCATGGGACAAGATTAGATATAGCTACAGTGGAAGTCACCGTTTTGAAGGGTAGGTATTAAATGCAATTTACATCCTCTTATTACATGATGCAGTGTATTATCTGAGGATAAAATTGGGGCATAAATAACAATAGAATTATGGAAGATTAATGACTATAGTCAGTATTTAATCTCAGAATGTGTGAAAAATAAATATCTTCTACGTTTTCATGAAATAATTGTTAAATAAAGTAGTTACGGCATGCTATCAAAACCATATTTTTTCCCTTTTATTCATCTTAGTAAACAGTACTAGAAAAGTGGTAAAGGCATCTAAAAAAGGCAAATTCCATTCTCTCTAGAGATACATTCGCTTTATCTTTTGTAATAGCATGTGTGTGGTATGTTTATATTAACCAGAGGGTTTAAAAGATATGAACTGTACAATATGGTTGTGAAATGAAACGGTAGGGAAACAGTTTATATGTGGGGTGCACGTAAATATAGATTTTAGAATAGAATCAATGAAATATCAGATGAATAAACTAATAATTAGTGAATGACTAGAAAGACATTTGTTCAGAGAACAATTGCAAGGTCTTTCCCGGGTCAGTTTGACCTTTTATCTCAAGTTTGTATTTACATAATATATGGTTTCTAGGTGTTGTTTGCATGGTTGCTAAGGATATTAACCATAACTTTGACCTTCTATTTTGCTTGTAAAGTTGCTCTGAACATAATTATAAATGGTTGCTAGGGACTTTTTCATCGGACCCTTGATCTTCCACTTTCATCTGTAAAGCTGAAATAATGGGTCATAAATGCAAATAGATATTGTTGCTACGTACTTTCAGTCGGTTGCGAAGGACTTTATCGATGACCTCGACCTTGGACCTTCCATTATGACTGGAACAGCTATAATATAGTGGCCTGAAAATAAATATATATGGTTGCTAAGTACTTTTCTATCGGTTGCTATTGAGTATTTCAATAACCTTGATGTTTGACCTTTTGACCTTGATACCAAGATTTATATCTTTTGAAACTGATCATTTCTTGTATTGACATTTTCTTTCTATCTATTATAGTTTGCGAGATATAAAATAACATCTAGAAGTGTCAAGGAAACTAACCCTTATAAATTGTCGCTGGTCGGATTCTAACCCAATGAGACAAATGTATATTTTGACATTCTAAATATTTTTCTCTATACCTTTTATCAGCTCTCTTTTACGGTTGATGAGACAGAACGGTAACAAGATTTAATGTCAGAGGTCAAGTTTGACCTTGACATTTGACCTTGGGGTCATTTTGAAGTTTTTGATCTCTAATAAACATTGGTGCAAGTCCAAAATCTCTACAACTAACCGTCTATGAGTTTTGACCATTTACGTGTTCTGTTAAATATTTAAGTACCAATAACTACTGTAAGGGGTTGATATACTGTTTTGACCGTAACACGACAGTTGCGTCCTGACAAAATGAACATTTACCTCAATACATTTAATCAGCTATCTTTTACTGTTCCGAGACAGAGCGGTAACAAGGTAAGATCAGGGGTCAAATTTGACCCTAAGGTCAAATCCAAGGTCATGATCTCTGATGGTCATTATTGGAAGTCCCAAGTCTCTACGACTAACCGCTCATGACTTTTGACCCTCAAGGTGTTCAATTAACTGTTCAAGGGGAAGCAACTCTATAAGGAGTCATCAAAATGTTTCTACCAAATGAGAACAAACTTGTCTCTTGAGATGTCAAACATTTTCCACCTTTCGTTTTGCCTCTATCTGTTACGGTTTCTGTGATTGAGCGGTAACAAGGTTTAGGGTGTTCGTGCAGATAACTGTATCGATTTAGATTTCAACTTCAAAGGGTCACCGCAGAAAGCGGTTTATCATTACGAACCATCCTGCAAAATATCATTTCGATATGTCGAGAAATGAAAAAAAAATTCTTGAAATCAAACTTGTTCAGAGAATAATTGCAAGGTCTTTCCCGTGTAAAATTGACCTTTTATCTCTAGTTCATATTTATATATGGTTTTAGGGTGTTGTTTACATTGTTGCCAAGGATATTAACCATGACCTTGACTGTTAACATATTATTTTGTTTGTTTACTTGCTCTGAACATAAATATATGTGGTTCCTAGGTACTTTTCAGTCGATTGCTAAGGACTTGTTCGATGACCTTGACCTTTGACTTCTATTTTGACTTTAACAGCTATATTATAGAGTCCTCAACATAAATATATATGGTTGCTAGGTACTTTTCCATCCGCTGCTAAGGGCTTTTTCAATGACCTTGAGTTCTGACCTTTGACCTTGGTACGAAAATGTAAATCTTTTGAAACTGATAATTTTTTGTATTGACAACTACTTTCTATCTTTTACGGTTTCTGAGATATTGCAATAACAAGTTTAAAGGTCAAAGGTCAAAAGTGACCCTGAATTTTGATCTTGTGGTCAGTTGGAAGAATATGACCTCCATGGAGCATTGGTCCAAGTCCCAGTTCTAAGAAAAACCGTTTATGAGTTTTGACAATGTACGCGTTCCGTCAAATATTCACGGGCCAATAATTCCTATAAGGAGTCGACAAACGAAGTTGACCGAAGACAAAAAACTTATGTCTTGAGTAGATGAACATTTTTCCCAAAATATTTGATCAGCTATTTGTTACGGTTTCTGAGTTATTTTGATAACAAGGTTTATTGTATTTGGGCAGATTCTGTATCGAAAAGAGGTAGGCTTCGTGGTGTCAATCCTGAATCCGGTTTATTATTCCGAACCTAAAGGTGAAATATAATTTCGATTTGTCGCAAAATGAAAAAAAATCTTGACATTGAACTTGGCAGAAAAGAAGAAAAATAATAAATTGGTCAGAGAACAATTGCAAGGTCTTTCCCGCGTCAAATTTACCTTTTAATCCTAAGTTTCTAAAGATACAAGGCATGATAGTTGACCTATTTTGACTTTTAAAGTTAAAATATAGGACGCGAAGTCGCAATGACCTTGACCATTGATCTTCGATTTTGAACCCAACAGGTCTAAAATAGGTTCCTGAAAATAAATATATATGGTTGATAGGTACTTTTCCATCAGTTGCTAAGGACTTTTTCAGTGACCTTGACCTTCCATTTTGACCTTTACATCTCTAAAATAGCGTCCTGAGCATAACACTATATGGTTGATATGTACTTTTCAATCAGTTGCTAAGGACTTTTTTGATAACCTTGATCTCTGACTTTTGACCATGGTACTATTTTAACTGATCTTTTGTAATTGACATTTTCTTCATATCGATAACGGTTTTCGAGATATAGTATCCAATAAACATGCATCAAGAGCACCAATGAGACAAATTTAGATCTTGAAAAAATTTTCCCAATATATTTCATCAGCTATTTGATACGGTTTTCGAGTTATTTTGATAACAAGGTTTAAGGTCAAAGGTCAAGTGTGACATTGACCTATGACTTTTGTGTCATTTTGAAAAATATGACATTTGATAACTTGGTGAATGTCCCAAGTCTCTACGACAATTGGTTCATGAGTTTTGACCATTGACGTGGTTCGTCAAATGTTCAAGGGGGAAAAACTAAGAAGGAGTCATAAAATTTTTTCAACCGTTGAAGACAAAGTTGTGTCGTTTGATAGCGAATATTTTCCACCTTTTGGTTTTCATCTACCTCTTACGGTTTCTGTTGAATAGTGATAACAAGATATAGGGAGTTCTGGGACATAACTCTGTATCAATTCGTCTTCTCAGGGGCAATCATGAATCCAGTTTATCATTCCGAACCATCATGTAAATTATCATTTCGATATGTCGCGAAATGAAAAATATTCCTGACGTTGAAATTTTTACGAAAAAAAAAGAACTAGAAAGACAATTGTTCAGAGAACAATTTCAAGGTCTTTTCCGTGTCAAATTGGCCTTTTATCTGAAGTTCGTAGTTTCATACTAGTATATGGTTTCTAGGATTTCGTTTGCATGGTTCCGAAGAATTTTAACCATGACCTTGAGTGCTGACCTTCTATTTTACTTGCATACTTGCTCTGAACATAATATATATGGTTGCTAGGTACTTTTTCATCGGTTGCATATAGAAGTTTCTGTAAACCCTCCTCACTTTTTGGTAATAAAATTGTGTCGCATATAGCAGTACAAATATTTTTATAAATATTCCTAAATCATTATAAAAGGATGTTTTAACATTTTCAAGACAATTCACATTATTTTTACAAAAAAAAATAATATTCTAAATCAGATAAAAAGATAGCAAACAAGGAGGGTGATAAATTCTCCTCTTGTCTAGCTAATTTCAGACGTAAAATATCCTGACAATTCTTTATCACATCTTACACATGATTTAATATTGTCATATATATTCTATATTACCCTAAAAATCTTACCCTTTATATGATAATGAATTAATTTCTGCCATAATCCCACCCGCCATACTGTATCAAATGCCTTACGAAAGTCCACAAGTGTACAAAATAACTTTTTTCCAGATAGTAGATAAAGCTGAATTAACATATCGAGGCAAAATGTATTATCGTCGTAGAAAAACCCTTTCGAAAACCTGCTTGTGATGCAGGGGTCATGTCAACTAAGTCTGCAAGATTTGTAAGTCCACCGTTTGAAATGGCTGTAAATAATTTTCCCACTGCAGAAATCATAGTCATACCCCTGTAAGAGTGGGGATCTCTCTTTTCCCTCTGTTTTTATAAATTGGAATTAAAGTACCAGTTAACCATACCCTTGGTATAATACCAGAATCAAATATTTTGTTAAATAAAATGACATAAAAATTAATCATTGATTGAATAGTACTCTTTGAATATTCATTTAAGATAATCAATGAATTTTTCAAAGATTTTACAATGTTTGTGATCTCTCCTGCAGTAATTGGACCGTCCAAAATATAATTTACAACATCACTATTAACATCAGGAAAATTAAAATCAACATCATCTATATTTCCCATAGTTACATCTGGAAAAATCAATTAACATCCTTATTCTTGTTTAAAGCTTTAAAATATTCGTACAATACATCAATAGACATTTCTGAATTATTAGATTTATCTGGATTGCTGAAATCATTTAATATGTTCCATATATAGTTTCTCGGGATTACAGTTCGACGTCTCGCGTATGATTATCCGCTCGGAACTCGTATTCTTTTTCAGCTTTATCCAATTCTTTTTTATATTCCGCGCTCGTTCGTTTCAGATTAACTCTGTTAGTTTTATTATTCACAATGTTATATTTTTCTTAGCCCTGTGAAAAATCAAACTGTTCTTGTCACGCTCTGCGTTGAACCACGGTTGTTCAGTTTTATTCTTATTTTGTCCACGAACTTTCGTAATACCGAATGACTGCGTCGCGCTATCTATGAATAAATCATTTTATCATATATTTAATACTAAATACAGGAATTTTGTATATTTGATAAAGGTTCTTTTCTCTAGTCTGTATCATCTACCCTGTATTGCATAGCTAATCCGTATCGCATACCCTGTATCGCACCCCTTTCGGAACCTCTCATATGTTATTAACCGGTACTCCTCGATATTATTGTCAGTTGCAGACGGCAATTACTGCCCTGTCACGGAGTCCCCGTTCAGTTGAAATGGGGGAGAGACTGATGAACCAACTTTGGAAACCATTTCTCCCTCCGAGTTACATTTGCTACTTGCAAGGTTTAAAAAGGATAATGACGGAGAATACGAGCCTGACATCTTGAATCAATGCAGGGCAGCATAAACCAGTATATAGGGAAATATGTGTCGTATTCTAAGGTGGGAACAGCTCACAATATTATTAGTGAATGCATTTAATTACATGAAAAAAAATCATTGTTTCAAAATGCTCTTATACATGCATATTTGTGAATAGGTTATTAGAGACATTTCAGTGTGGATGTATCATTTAATATGAAAGATTCCGAATTTTTATATGAGTATCATGAAACAGGATAATCAAATCAGGAAGTCTATGAAAACAAAAACAATTCCAAGTCACCTGCGGAACTACAGGAAAATCATCATATTCTTGTTTACCCTTTTTCTTATATATCATGAATCTGGATCTATTAAAATATATGATAAACAGAATAATACATGGCAAACGAGGAACCAATATCAGTCCCGAGGGCCGAAGGCCCCGAGGGCTGATATTGGTCGAGTGGTGATACAGCATGCGATACGGATTTTGCCATGTATTATTCTATATTTAATTGATCCACTATACAATCAGTGTCCGTTTGAACGTCTCTATCATTTACACCAATCATGTCGGTTTGTTTAATGAGTTCAGGAATCGTGTCTTTATTATTAACAGAAACATACTCAACAAATTTATTTTGTTTGTCTGCACGCCTCATTATTGGTGAAAAGTCTAATAGAGTATTCTTATGCAAATAAGATGTCTCACTTGAACTGTATTCAAAAATAAAATGAGTTCGACAATGTATATCAGACAAAATAGGATGATAATCTTTGATTTCAAAATCCGCTATATTTAAACATAATTCAGGGGAGACAATGGCATAGTCAACCAAATAAGCATCTTTACATGTCTTTTTTCCACGGTCAGAATCTTTTCCGACTCTATCATTGACTATAAAAATACCATTATCTTTACAAAAGTTTATTAATTTATAACCAAATGCATTTGAACGACATATATCTCCACTATGTCTATTTAAAGTGACATTTAGCAATCTTAATTTACCAACTGCATTTATTGATTCTTGTAAATATTAAACAATTATTATTTTGTAATGGTACAGGATTCTGTGATATATCAGTTTGTTTGATTGGGTGGCTTTCTACGGGTCGAGGAAAGTTCTGCGGTTGAGATACATTTTCAGGATTACGGAACTCTTACGATATCATCACCCCCGTAAAATGATATTGGTCACGTGACCATAAAAAACTCTTCACCACTGTTGAAATATATGATAAAGCGTATAAAACATGTCAAAATCCGTATCACATTCCGTATAACCCTTCGATCAATAACATTCCTCAGGCACTCGGCTTGATATTGAAATCTCGGGGTAATACGGCATGTGATACGGATTTTGCCATGTATTATTTTCTATATATTAACCTATTTTAAAGATATTGGCTTTGTAAAACGAAGACTTTAAAATGAAATAAAAAGGCTTTTTCAAACACTTTTGTGAGGAAATGATATCAATACTTTTTACAAAGCCAAATTCAGAAATTTAATGTAAATAGTTTTTCCTGTTTAGCTGCGATCAAAATGATTATATACCCCAATTTACGATTTAAAATAGTATTTTGGACTTTTCAAGCCATTCATAACTAATTTTACTTTAAAGACAAAGAAACCAGCACTTGTACTACGATGAAACCTTTAACAAATGACTCCACTGAGCAAATAAAAGGTAAGATAATATTTTGAAAAAAAGCCTGCAAAATAAAAATAAAATGGTATGCGTCAATGAGATAATATTACATTAGATAGAACGATAGTCTAGTTTGATAACCTTGTCGTCGCATTGCTGTCGTAAACATCATCACCATAAGACAAACGCTAAAATGTTGATAAAGGTCAGCATAAATCCGATTATACACAGTGAAACCCCTACAAATACAGCTTGCTAACGTTTGACAAACTCCCACATCACCTAAATGTACATAGTGTACAAGTAACTGTTATCTGGAAATTGGATGTAGAAGATCAAGAGCCAAAAAATGCATGTTGTGACATCATAATATTTCCAAGGAAGGTCGTGAGAAAAGAGTTTTGAGTCCATTCTTTTAAAATGATTATACTTATATTTAAAGAAGAACCTTCTGTTTAGTTTTTTTATTATTGTTTTTGGCCACCAAATAATTAGTTTATACACGTCTCTGTACTTGAGAAAATCTTACAACGTGCTATACAAAATCTTTTGTATAAAATACACCGAAATCAATGTTAAATAATCAGGCAGAATTTTCTCTGTGTATGTAGACGGCCAAACAGCTCATTGTTGAAGACTTTACAGAATTTTCAAGTCGACAAAAGCAATAAAAGAGCTTGTGGGATAATACCCTAGCACTGAATGCATACATTAATGCCCAATGTCATTTTTATTTGTGTAAAAGTACAACAGTTATACATAAAAATCATAATAGTGAATCCTTTATGTATAATAATTATCTGGAATATCTTTTTTTTTTACTTTTTTAAAGAAACCAGTTGTCTGGAAAGTGGGATGTCATGGACTTTAGCAGCCTATGTATCAGCCATGTTGTTAACTTTAATCGTAATGTCTATTGCTAAATTCCAAAATACAATTATTGAAGGTAAGAGATCATTTCTATTTCTCCCATGAAAAATATATAAACTGTATTAAAACTATATTAATTAAAATGTATGGTTTATTTCAACGAAAATGATATGACATTAAATTAAAAGATGCTTTACAGTGCTTCTGACACTGGCATAAAGCTCAGGTGGACATTTTAGAAGGATGCTAATATAACACAATTGTGCGACCGTAAACAATACAAATCCAAGAGACAACTGCAAAAACAAAGATAGAAAACAAATGAAACAATAAATATACCATATAAAAATGCCGGAAAATGTTAAATTGAACGAACCCTAGAAATGTTTACCCAGTATTTCTTATCATTTTCGGAAAGTGTTCAATATATTTTTTTGTATTATTCTACAACTTTAAGATGTATTTTCTAGTAAAGATGAATATAAAAATATTGAAATCAAAGCATATGTTGTCGGGAATACATTGTAAATTAGAAAAGAATAAAAAGTCCCATAATATGAATAGGCTAGGGAAATAGGAGACTCATAGAGCGAATGACCTAATACTTTGTACCAAAAGTTTATTAGATTCAGTTCTTAGCCAGTTAAGCGGGCAATTGCAGGATAAAGATAACATCATTTAGTTCCTTTTCGATGCGTTCGAAACTAAAGACCCAAATATATGTAGAACTGGATACGCTCGATTTCAAGTAGTTGCTGGTAGTTGTTAGGCAGCTCAGAATGCTCTAAGAATATCAAAAATCTGAACACTTAATGTTGACATGTCACAATCAATCATTTTGCGACAACGAGCAGCAATTACGCAAACGTCACCAGTCGTCTTATAAGTGTTACACGAGTTGAAGTAAACTTGGCTTCATAATTATGAAATATATAAATAAATCTTAGCTCTTTTTCAGATTTTATTAAAGTTTGCACGAATGCTTCCAACAAACACATTATAGGTGAGTGAACACAATAGTGCTTTTAAACTCAATTCTAATGGACAGGATGGAATGGGCGTGCAGATTAAGAATAAACTGTATTATAATGTCCCATCAGACTCTTATTGCAAAAAGTCACATTTGTCGTTTAAAATTTAGAAATAAAGCAGAAAAGTGAAAAATCACAATAAAATTTGTTTTTGAAGGACAACATCTCCTGCCTCTCTCACGAAAACTATTACACTGCTTGTTTTCTTTGTTTTGAACGATGTTATGTTGAGTGAAAGTAATGAGCGATCAGATAATTTGTTTTTGTCACAAGCTCATTTGAGGAGAACAGTAATAATAATTTTAATGCAAATTTGTTTGTGATTTTCATTTCATTACATGACGTCGAAAATTTCAAGCCATCAATTCTGCAATACATGCCATGTGAGATTACGGCAGGTGCAAAATGTCCTTAAGGTGTTAAAATGTATTTTCATCTATTAAAATAACAATCCAAAGATACTAATATTAGATATAGTAAATTTATACTATGCTGTATACGACGCATTTCAAGGAGTTACCTCTCATCAGCGGCATTAAAACAGAAACATTTGGAAGACCAAAAACCAAGCTTATATTAAACAAGTACTCAACCAAAAATACCGAAATAGGAAGCCAAATGTCAGCTAAGGAGATCTACCATGTACAATACAAGGAATGAACCCTTAGTATTTCTATTATTTTTGAATTTTGCTAAATACTGGTAATTTCTGTAACAAATCAATGAATAATCATGTCAGACAAGTCTGACGACTGGATTGGCGAATACTCTCGGTGACCTAGGGTCCACCAGCAGAGGCATCATCCCAGGAGTTAGTTATTAAAACTCCTTATACTTGCAATAAAATGGAGATAGCAGTATTGTATCTTACTATTTACCGGATCAATTCTTGTGACATCATGTGTTTCTTTGTTATAGTTTGTAATATGGTGTGTTTGCTTATAATGTCTGGGCTGCTTTTTGGAATAACTGCAGCTGTAATTGAATGCAAAAGTAAGTTACATAATACATTTATGAAATAGTGTTTCCTTTACCAAAGTGGTATATCTTGTTCGTCATAGATACTATAACAACTAACATGTTTATACTGAGGTTTCGAGTTCGAATCCAAGTGGTGGCAAAATGAGTTCTGATCCATAGTTAAATATTTCTCCATAAATTGACAGATGGACAAGAACTGAAAAATAGTAGATTATGTTGTTCATATTGTTTTCAGTAGTCATATATATGAAGTTTTGTAAGCGTCTGTACGATATTTGGTAGAACATAAAAAAACCTACTAGATTAAAGAACGTAAAAATGACAATCAATCCTTTCAACGTTAAATTCCGTAGACGAGCGGCACAGACATGTCATTTTGTCCTAATTTAGTCTCAGATAACGCTAGGCTTTTTTAGATGTTAAATATATATTTCAGGCATGAGTTCAAAACCTGTTCCGTTCAATGGCGCATATATCGTAAATTGACACTGTTAACTAATATGTATATTTTTTTCACAGAAAAATATAATGTCACTTTTAAGTATAAAGTTATTTATTTTACAGCAATCCCTTTGTTCGTGGTCATAGGACTTGTGCTTGGTTCCTTGATGAGCATATTATGTCTTACTAAAGCAGGTAATATCGCAGCCCTCTTTTTGTGATCATACTTAACCAACAACGTGTGTTCTGCCATTATGGTCTTTGAATTCATAGATACATTTATATACAAACTTATATTTCTCTTAGCAAATTAGGTACATGTATTCCATTACCCAAGTTAATTTATTGTTTGTTTATAAACGGTTGTTATGGTATATTATCACGACTTATTTAATGAATCGACATATGTTACATGTATTTGTAAATAACATGAAAATAAGATCGAATGACTGCTTAAAAAAGTCCTTCAACACAGAATTAAAATAAGTAATGTGGTAAGCGTACTGTAATCATCTTACCAAATTCTTCATGTCAGTTTTAAAATTATTATTTTTCATTACTGTTTTAGTATTCAGGCAAGAAAATCAGAGAGGAACGAATGGTAAGCAAATATGAATGTGCTGATCTTGTGCATCAAAATTGGTATCAAAGAATTTATTCAGGAAAAAGAAACTATAAAAATTACCCCTGAAATAAATAACACAGCCTCGAATTTACCAGTGTATTCAATTAAGATTTTGTCCAGATTCTAAATTTTCGTCGGCTAAACACAGAGAGCAACACATTTGGATTGCCACTTAAAAAATATTGCAACGGATAAATTATTCTTTTACCGATCATATCCTGAAATCTACAGAAGCTGTAAGGTAGGGAGAGTGGCATTGTAAGTAAAACCAAGAAATACCAAAGGGATATTCGAAGGAGGGAAAAATCGAACAACTGACAAACTCCGGAGAACAACGAAGACAAGACCAAAACAATACATGCACTACAATTTAAAGCTAAAAACATTTGAACAACATCGAACAACTGACAAACTCCGGAGAACAACGAAGACAAGACCAAAACAATACATGCACTACAATTTAAAACTAAAAACATTTGAACAACATGGACCCCACCAAAACCGGGGGTAGACTCAGGTGCTCCGGAAGAGTAAGCAGTCTCTGATTCCTGCAGGACACCTGCTATGCTGCCCATGTCAAATCCGATATGACGAAGGGATAAAATCAATGGAACAGGTCCATTTTCATTTGGGCAACTGTTTTTTTCATACATGTCAACCAAGTCATGATGACGCCCATAAAATTTTAATAAGGATGATTTCAGCTCAGGAGCAACGTACCCCTGTAATATATTCAATGTGTTTCAGTATTAATATACGATCTGACAACCCCAACATAAATTGTTCTCCACTATCTGCCACTATTGGACGCGCTAGACAGCTGTGTTGGATGAGGTGCACGGGTGCGGAGTTCATGTATATAAAAATAGAACCACATCCTTCCCCAAATCCGGATGTTTCGGTTTGGTAGTTAAAACAGTCTACAAGTATTATTATTTTCAACTGTTATGCAGTGAGCATGTATATATTCATCGGCAAAGGAATACCGAAGAGACAAATCAGTGATAAAAATAGGTAAATTCGAAATTCAAGGAAAAGACAGTCATCAGAATGGAACACAACAAACAAACGCCATTAGGATAAATGTGCACTAGAAGAATAGAAAGCATAAAATCAAATGAACAAAAATAGAACAAGACAACACAAGCAATGTGAACTTCCAATAAAAAGTGGTAGTGACATCAGGTGCTCCAAAATGGTAAGCTTGTCCTGCTCCGTTATCGACATTTGTCACATTGAGTAGAAGTCCGGTGAGCATATATATCAAACTAATATATGGTTTAATGATATAAGCAGTTTTCGTTCGAAAACCAATCAATCTAATTAAAACAAAATCTTTGTTACTCTCCTACAAAGTTTCCGAACCAAAAAAACGTAGTTACACAGTTACAACTCGAGAAATACCAGAGATGTTCAAAGGAGGGGGAAATCGAACAAACTCCGGAGAACAACAAAGAGAAGACAAAAACAATACATGTACTACAATTAACAACTAAAACATGAACAACATGGACCCCAACAAAACCTGGGGGTAGATTAAGTTCTCCGGAAGAGTAAGCAGTTTCTGCTTCCTGCAGGACACCCACCATTCTGCCCATGTCAAATCTGGTATGAGGAAGGTACAACATCAATGGAACAGGCCCATTTTCATTTTGGAATGGTATTTTTCATATCTGTCAACCAGGTCATGACGACGTCCATAAACCTTAATAAGGTTGACTTCAACTTAGGAGGAACATACGACTATCTGAGCAACTTGTCTGTCAGGAGCTGGTCTCTGTCCAGGAAGTCAATGTATATGTCACAAGCTCTGGAATAGCGTATGAGTTGTGAATATATACTCCATACGCCAGCGCTTTGGGGATATTGCCTCTCAAAAATGGGAAGTTGACGATTGGAAAGTCAAAGTCATCCCGTTTGTCGTAAAGTTTTGTATTCAGCCTTCCTCTGTTGTCCATTTTTAATTGATGGTCTAGATAAGCTTGGGAATTGGCAGTGTCTGTGGTATCCTTAATATCGAGCTCATTGGGATAGGAGAGATGTAAGAAATTCCCATAACGTGAATTGTTGAGTGATAAAACATCGTCTATGTAGCGGAAGCTGAAAGTAAAGGAACGGTCTCAGGTACTTCTGTTTTTCCAGAAGAGTCTGCATCATATGAGTAAAGGAACAAGTCGGCCAGGAGTGGCGCATAATAAGAGGCCATAGGAATGCCAATTGTCAGTTGGAAAACACGTCCACCAAATGAACAAATATATTGTCGATCAGAATTCAATCAGGACAATTTCGTCCTCTATATATTTTTTGTTAGATTTAGAGTGGTTTTAAACAAAGTATGAATTATCTCTACCAATAACAAGGTTTATGTATCTGCCGTCCGTCACAGTTATTTTTCAGCGCTAATCCTTCTGTCCGTACGTCCTTCACAGGTATTGAACCTATCGCATCGCCATTATATTTTACAAATTTTATGGGAGTTATGAGACTTTAAAGTTTTTCTCCATTTGAGACTACAGGAACACTTTGTCAGCGCAAATTCTCTGACACTGCTGATAGCATTAACCTACTTTGAAAGCAAATCTAGTGGCTCTTGTTCACGTTTGGGCCATTTTCTGGCATAGTCCTCCAAAGCATCCATCGGTAGTTTGAAATTATATTTCCAATATATGGATCGTGGTTCGCGATACTGAGGACCTTTTGCAAGGACACAACGACGAGACTCATTGTCTATGATATTTAAGTCTTCTGTGATGACATGGCCAACAGGACTATATTTGAATGGAGAGCTGTTGCATGAACAATCAGGGGCTTAGCTTTGAGTTCGTCGATTTTGAGGTTCCGCAATACACGTTTGTAATTGAAGATTTTTGGTGCAATGGGTGTAGTATAGGTATAATATCTTGTTTTAATAAGATTGAAAATCAATTTTTGGCCAAATTCAAATCATTACTATTTACGTTGTAGGAGAGGAAGCTGAAAATGACCTGATATAGAAGATACAATTCCAATAAAGAAAAATGAATAGGTTAAAGAATCGAAATTGAGAGAAACCATTCTGAAGTGTGAAATTGCAGTTTAAACTGTCCCTTGTTTGATTACATTATTGTTGTACTTGAATGTGTCTATAGTTAAATTGATTTGTTTTGAAAGGGGAACTACGATGAGAAGGCGAATTGATACTACGAAGGCGAAAAAAAGTTACAATATGACTTAAATGTGACAAAAATTCTGATAATCACTGGAATAATTTGTCTTGCCTGTCTGTCCGTCGAATGTTTCTTGATACCTCTTTCATTTTCAACTTAATGCATTTTATGTCTACACAATATTGTCATACACTAATTCGTTTATACACAGTATTGCCATACATTGTATGTACATATAAGTAAAGTCAAGAAATACCAACGGGATATTCGAAGGAGGGAAAAATCGTAACAACAGACAAACTCCTTAGAACAACGAAGACAAGACCAAAATAATACATGCACTACAATTAAAAACTAAAAACATGAACAACATAGACTTCATAAAAAACCCGGGGGTAGCCTCAGGTGCTCCGGAAGAGAAAGCAGTCTCTGCTTCCTGCAGGACACCCGCAATGCTGCCCATGTCAAATCCGGTATGAGAAAGGGATAAATGCGTAACAAGGTTTAAGAATTTAAATTTTCAAAACGTGGTGACCACAGGGGTCGAACCCTAAAATTGTGAATCTACTCTTATGAATAAATTCCTCTCGTTTTTATCTTCATTGATTTTATTTCTATACAATATTGTTATTCACAATATTTAGATGCAAATGAGAATACTTCTTCAGGACAAGAACTAGTTCAATGTATCAAATAATTCAAATAGTGGGGGGGGGGGGGGGGGGGGGGGGGGGGAGAGGACACAAAGAGGAACCAGTTTTGACAGCGCTTTAAAAGGCGTGTGGTTGGTTAAGGTCGGCTTATATAACCTTCTGTAGCGGCATTAGCCTACTGTTTTTAGAAAATTAGAAAACTACAGAAACGGGTTTTAGCCTGCACTGAGTGTGGCATTCTCCAAACACATTAACCACTGCGGTCCACGATCAGGCTTCCCGTATTATAACCTGACAACCCCCCACCCATCCGCCATCTGGAGACGCGCTGTGCTATCTGAATGTAAGGGTAATGCGGTATTTTAAACCAGGAATATAACATGTGGGAGTACAGGAAAGGTGGGCTTTCTCCATCTAGTTTTTTTCATATCATTTTGTTGTCTAATTTTTTAATCCAGTATGTACAATAACCAATGTAGATGCACTAGATGCGCACACCTCGTCGATTTACTACTCTGCAATGGATTTGCAGGCATATTTGAAATATTATTTCATAAAATTTACTTGCATCTGAGAGAAAGTTTTCCGATTCTACCTAAAGTTTCAATTCCAACACGAAAATTGATATTATTTGGATTATATTTAATCTTGTCAAGATTGTTTGTATATTCTGCCTTCATAATTTATTGAAAGAGTTGTGGACATGTAAAGGCTAATGGGGATTCCATAAGAAAAACGTATTGTGCGCTATAGGTGGTATCCACTGTTCCATGTATAATTTCTAAATCGTATTGTGATTTTAATTTTTTCTTTTCTAATTTAGAGCACTGAGTGTAGACACTTCTACATGTTATATATGAAGTTCAAATTAATCTACAGGATAATGTTTTTCTCAGTACCATTTGGGGATATTTCTAGACACATGTGGTGGAGATAAACCCACCATGCTGCAGTGTGGATAAGGGAGACCCTCTCTTTGGGTTATTCATAACGCAGAAAGTCTGACCACAGAAAGAAAGTCTGTGAATTCGAATGCTACATTCTCTGAACGCTAGGGACACGTTTTGCATATTTTGAATAATGGCCACTGCAGAAAGCTTAATTATCTTTCCATACCCAACCCTCCTGACTTTTTAATATCAGCATAAAGAATAAAACACGTATAATAAACTAAACAAAAATAGTACAATACAGCACAGAAACTAAAGCACTAGCAATGTGAACTCCGTTAAAAAACGGGAGTGACATCAGGTGCGCCGGAATTTGTTGGCATATCCTCCTCCGTTAATTTGTTACCGTTGTGTCTCGTCCCTGTATTCTGAATTATATTGATATAATTTTGTATTGGTTCTTGTCTCGAAAATGCATGCCTTATTTTACCCTGGACATTAAGCAAACAGCAACCAAAAAAATCTACGAATATTTTTTTTCCAAAATAGACGCATAGAAGCAGTCACTCCTTGGCTTGAACTTTCATTTATCCGGCACAACGTTAAAAATGCCCCTTGATCAAAACATTTAAATTTGAGTTCTGTAGGTTACCAATGGCTTACAGTATGATTTTATGAAATCAGAGATTCAAATCTAAAAGGAAATACAATTTTAGAGAACGAGGCATTCCATTTCAATAGTATTTTGTAAGGAAATAGTCGTATTATAGTACTCACGAGTGAAAATTCAATATCACAAACCTCAAACTGGGTTTTATTAATATTCTGTGATAGTTCGATGAAGTTATGTATATTTCAAGACTTACATTGTTGAAATCCGAACCAATGACAATGATATAATATGAGAAGTAAAAAGTTATTTTTATGCATTTCAAACATTTTTTTCCTTCATCATTTTCAACATTGGTATAAACAAAACAAAATAGGTCTATCAGGCTTCTATCTGGCGTCAAATCAGGAAGTTGGTATACTCAAACAACTAAACCAGAAATACCACTGACCTAAATATGTAATACCAAGGACTTTTAATTATTAATAGACATTTATATAATAAAAGAACACACTTTTGACATGCATCCTTTGTAATAATTTTTAATTTGGTACTTACGTAAAAAGTATAGCATATAAGCAATTAGAAACAATTTAATATAAATTTTCTGTAACAAATTGGTATGTCCCAGGATTTTTCATTTGATTCATGTTCATGTTTCTGTTCTTTACACTATCTATGAAAACGTTTTGCAACTGATGTTAAATCTGTGAATACTACGGAGTACCTCTATCCTTAGATGGTTTTACCCTTTTTATCATTTTTTCACTTCTGACTTTGCTCTTTAAATCTGTGGATTACTGATTTGGTGTAAAATATGATGAGTTGGAAATCGACAAAATGTACAACATTGTGCATAAAAATTAAAAATCAAAATTGGTATATTAGAATGTTTATTTGTATCGTTAATTCGATACTACTCGTCAAAGTACTACAACTTATACCTGAAGAAATGGTGAAAATATTATTGTTCCATTTTGTTCATTATCGCTACTAGAGAATCTTTTAGATGATCCTTTATTACACAGTGGAACAATCTTTACGTATTAGTTGATCTCCAGTTTTTGTATATACTGTAGTCAAAATAATTATTATCCTTAAGCATGCTTTAACGGGACAGGACATGCTTACTCTTCCGGGGCACCTGATTGCACTCCCGGTTTTTAGGGGAGTTCATATTGATAGTGCTTTAGTTTCTGTGCTGTCGTGTTCTAGTTTGGTTAGTTCATTATACGTTTTTTATTCTTTCAGTTATACATGTATCCTTGTCGCGTTTGTTTGTTGAGTTCCATTCGCATGACTTTGTTTTTTCCTTGGACTTAGAATTTGTGAACTTTTCCCACTGTTTTGTCTCCGGTATTCTTTTGCCGATATTTGAAATATCATTGCAATAAATAAAATTCTTTGATACCAATTTTGATGACGCGATGTTCAAATTTCGTTGATTTACGACTCACCTGTTGTGTCTAAGGCCTAACATATTGAAACCAAAACAACAATCCAAAAAGTTTAAGAGCAAATTCTCCAAAGGGGTAAACCGAAGGACAGAGCTATGCACGAGAAATATACTATTTAATCTTACAAAAATTTTACAGTTTTGTAACAGTAAATTGTAAGTATCCATTTTGTGCTAATACTGAAATTATATAATAGGAGAAGACTTCAATTTGTTTTACTTGTGTCTTATCCTTTTCGCATGCTGTCTTATAAATAAAATATGTTTAAACTATACTACTACATGTACTTGTCTGAGCAATTGCTCTTTACATTGGTCAACAAAATAAACCGGTGGTCTTCTATGTTTATTTTTTTTCCAGGGTGATGTCTGCTTGGTTGCTTTTATTTATAGGTATTTCATAGTTGCCCCTTCTTATTATCCATTTTGCTGTTTATAAGAACCAAACTCCTTGTGTACATTGTACATTTCGGGAATAACCTTCAAATTTGGAAAGCGTCATCAACCGGAAATTGTTCAAAATCTAAAGATGGATGACTTGAAATCCTACATTTAACAGAATTTTTCAGAAAAATAATATCGTAGCCGACTTATTGACTGCTAAGGGGATAATACCCTTTGAAAATTTGTGAAACGTCAGGAAATGCCTAGAATAAATATTGATTTTAAAATAAATTTACAGGAAATTAAAATACTGTTTGAAACTTGTTAATGGCCATGGAGAACAATATATATGTTATTTGTTTGATTCTATTCAAAGGTAGGTTAAAATTGGCTTTTGGATGTAAAATTCATGTTTTCGAAAGGACACGAAAAAAAAGACACCCATATGAACGCTTTTGTCAGTATTAGTGGTATTTTATTTTATAACATTTGTGTTTGTTATCCTTGATAATTTTTTTATATTCTGGTTTTGTGAAAGTTTGAATATCTCAGCCTATATTCGAAAGAAATGCATGTTTAATGTTTTGTGTTAAGTGTTGTTCTGTGATAACTTGTGCTTCAAGTTTAATCGCAGCTGTAATCGACAATTCAGTTTAAACACCAAAGAACGAGACAGATATTCAGTGACTCTTTTCAAACAATAACATATTTCCTCGTGTATATAGCTCTGTCCTTAGATGGTTTTAGCTTTACGCCTTTTGGTCATTTTTGTATTTTCAAATTTGTTCTTCAACCTTTTGGTGTGTCGTTTTGGATTTCAACATTTTAAGCCTTGAGAACAATCGATGAGTCGTACATCGACGAAATGAGCACATCTTGTTAATCAAAATTGGTATAAAAGAAGTTTATTCATAAGGCTTGAATATTTGAAGATTAAAAAATATCCTTTGTCTTGTCCCGTTACGTTCTAATGATTGGTCAAAGAAGTAATCAGTTGATTCGGTTAAGTTATGCACAACCTGCAGAGATATTCTTACACCAGTTTTCATAGAAGTTGGTTAATGAAAGGCGAATTCTTTTAGTACTAGCATACAATTTTATCACCATTTAACATGAAAAACTAAATGTAGACTTATAGAATTTACCTATCGCTTCTGCATGAAGAAAAATGAATTCTAGTATAACTTAAGAGTGATTTTACCAGGCTTTGTGAAAAAGACTCCTGGTGCTGACACAGAAGATACTCAAACAGGCATAGGTGACCCCAGGCTCACGTCATCCCTTCAAAACTTATACGGTCTTCATCACAAACTTTTCAGTTCTAACAATTTCAAATATCACTGAAACTGAAATTTTACTGGAATTGAGGATATGATGGTATCGTTTTGTTAGAATTTTAAGTTATTTTTGTTGTGTTGTTCTCTTCGTTTCTCATCACAGGTTTTCTTTGAATCTAGATTTCTTTTGTTAGATAGAACTTCGGGTTTTCCGTACTTGCCATATAATTAATTCTGTAAATATCAGCAAAAGGATATCGAAGCGACATGTAAAAAGACGCAATCAAAGGTAAAAACATACAGCAAACTAAAGAAAATAAGAAAACAGCATAGAAACTGAATTACTTGTAATGTGAAATCTCATCAAACACCTGTAATGATAACAGGTACTCCGGATTAGTAAGCGTGTCTCTTTCTGTGTAGACAACCACTACATGTTTGATTATGAACATCAGGTGAAATGTCAGGTTCGTTGAGTAAGATCTGAAATTAACTTTAGATATCTATTCTCATTTGTGAGGTACAAAACTTCGCGTTGTCCAATCAGTTTATGTGACAGCGACCTCGCTCTGGAGAGAAAATCTGTGCATTTTTTCACATACACGCCCGTAACCTATAAATTGTCAAATGTTCATATAATAGACTGGAGACCTTGGTATGTTAAGAAACGAAAACTTCACAATTACATGTAATGACTTCAAAAATGCATCTTTTTCATAAAACATAAAAGTTTCTGACTGAACAAGCTTTATACAGAATGTGCAGACTTTTACTTATATGTAAGTAGTTATGAAAAGTTTTAGATCACTACAGAGCACAGAAGGTCGAACTCGGAGGACCAATGACTGCAGTCAGAGGAGAATTTATTTGGCTAAAATGTACATCAGATGTTGCTCCATTGTGACAGACAATTGACGGAGTAACAATAGATAGCCTACGGTTGCACGGCAAAAGTTGTTTTACAACACCTAAAATATGTTCTGATCAAAGTTGTGTTTGTTCCATTGATGGAAAAACATATGCTACTCGTATAGATACCCAGCTGAAGAGAAGGTTTGAAGTGGCATGCATAATGAAATTCATGTCTAATATACCATTTTTTTAAGCAAGCCAATTGGACAATTGAAGTTCTAGGTACGATTGTCAAAATAGTCAGTATGTGTCAGTAAAGTCAAGAAATACCAAAGGGATATTCGAAGGAGAGAAAAAACGTAACAACTGACAAATCCCGGAGAACAAGGAAGACAAGACCAAAACAATACATGCACTACAATTAAAAACTGAAAACATATAAACAAAATTGACCCCACCAAAAACCCGGTGAATGTCCTTATGTCCCTATGTCCTAATGGCTTGGGCTGCTTAAAGTTTCTATAAAAACCATAATGAAAAGGACAGGACGTTTCGTCATTCGGTCAGAAACTTATGGGAAGATTGTAACCAACGTAGACAGGAATAATGTAATTATGAGATACAGGTCTTTGCCTTTTAAACATTTAGCTCACCTTTAGACTATGTTAGATTAATTCATAAATTTGCGTCCGTCAATCAAATTTTGGTTGAGATTCAGCCGCTGTCCTAATGGCTTGGGCTGCTTAAAGTGTCTATGAAAACCAGAAGGGAAAGGACGTTTTGTCATTCGCTCAGGAACTTATAGGCAGCTTGTAACCGAAGTCGACAGGAAAAATGTATGAAAGGACTTCTAAAAACTATCCACCATTGGTTCTGGTTTGATAAACAACACGATCGCCGAAGGACGCCTTTGGTTTTTGTTGGAAAATTTTCAAAAAATCTTCTTTGAAGCTACTTTATAAAATATATTGAAACTTTGCAGGATTAATGAAAACGTCAACCTTTGATTTCACTAACCCGACGGCTCAATGTTTCAATGGCAACCATAATACGGGAAAAGATTTTTTTTTGGTCATTTCCTCAGGACGTTATGGGCAGTTTGTAACCAAATTTTACAGAAATCTCATATGGAAGAAAAGATCCAAACGGTCCCTTCTTTAGGCAAAGTTTAGATTTTAGGTTTATTTAACAACCGGATACAACATGTTTACATTTTTAAATGTTTAAACAGAAGCCAGGTGAGCAATTTAGACTCGCGTGAGCCTCTATGTTTATCAATCAGCTCGTGCTCTTAAAAAATTCTGGATTCTATAATATTGTAAAGATACTCACATTGAATTAAAATCATTGCTTAAACTTTACCGTTGTTTAATAAATGTTAATTTCAGATCCACCGGTCCCTAAAATATATGTCGAAAGTCCTGCAGAATGTAATAGTTCGTCGACTGTATCACTTATTTGTCATTTTACTGGAGTACAATTGAATAATTACGGGTTTGATAGTTGGTATCATTTTTATAAATGAACATACATAAGAAATCTGAACAGTAGCATAAACAAACACATGTCGATATTACACATACAACAATGTTCATATGAAGACACTGGTGAGTAAATATGTTCTGCCTGGAATGAGATGAACGGAAAAAAGTATTACTCAAACAGAACATTGTTATTATACGTTTACGGTAAGAAAACAGTATTCCAGAAATCATTATATTTTAATCTTCTAGCATTACAAATTATAAGAAAGAAAAACTGAAAATAATAAATAAAAAAAAAAGATTGGATAAAAGAATCAAAGAAAAAATTATGATACAATTCATAAGAGAATATATCAAAATAATAATTTTGGAATCGGGGTTTCATTAAATTATTTTCAAAGTCCACTAAGCTATTTTTTTCATTCCTGCAGGGATTATTTTGCCATTTTTTCTTTCACTGTTTCTTTTTGTTGTACATGTAGATTCATAGTTCCTTTTGAAATTATTTTTCCTTTAATGTGAGTAAAACAAAATGTCTGGTTTCCAAGAATTTGGTATGAAAATAAGTGTGAATGCTTTCATGTTCACCTGTTATAATTGAAACAAATTCTTACATGATTGGAGAATCAGGTCAACGTTTGTGTGTGATATACTATTCAGCTACTGTTCCAATCGGACCTCGTTGGTTAGAAAACACACAAAATAAAGTGCAAAATTCGACTACTTTCCATATGCAAACCTCAAGGAAAAAAGCCTCATTGATTATATATAACAATACTTTTATTGAAGAGGTATAGTGTTCTGTTCTTAGTATTTTGGACCTTTCCTACGGAGCTTATACAGTTGTTTTGGAAAATGCTTTTGGTACTACCAAGCTCGACTTTATGTTGATATCGGGTAAGTCAGAATACAAATTTAGATAAAATAGGTAAACTAATCACGACAGTTGTATATACAGAAATAAGAGGAACATATTAGGTCATTAACGGCACTTCACATAATACGAGCAAGAAAAGAAAGTCAACTTTTATTGTAAGAATAATTATTAAGAAATAAAACTGAAATCAAAAATTGGTTTATTTTAGGTCTGCATTCATTTAGTTTGAGAACAAATCTTTGGGCATTAACGGCAATTGCACTGTTTATTGTAACAGTTGGAATGATGACTGTCTTAATGAAAAGAAAAGGTTTGCATGGTACATAAGATTAAGTAGCAACATCAAGAAATGGAAAGATATTCGGTATAGTTATTTATGAGACACCAATAACTAAAAACGCATGTACCATATCCATCATTGAACTCTCAGGAAAAGACATCTTTGATATGAAAATCCAACCCACATGTTATCCTGTGGGTTTGATTTCCTTCTTCTTAACACTCTGGGTGAGTTATACATTTTGTTTCCTTACAGAACAAAATAAAATGAAAAAAGGATGAGATGTGCAATAGCCACATAACAGAAAAATCATTCTACAAGAAAAAGTAATCTAGCGATAAACAAGCAGTGTAATCGGAAAGATCATACTTTATTTGGTTTTATATATAAACTATTAAACTAAAAAATAAATTTTCTCTCGTGCATAGGACTGTCCTTAGATTGTTTTTGGCTTTACCCTTTTTGGTAATTTTGGTATGTTTTGAATTTACTCTTTCACTTTCGGATTGTTGTTTTGGTTTTCAGCATTTTAGGCCTTTAGCACAACTGATGAGTCGTAAATCGACGAACTTTGCACATCTTTCATATCAAACTTGTATCAAATAACATCATTCCAAATAACAATCCTGTGGATATGATATTTTTCATTTCTTATCCAATTCGTCTTTTCCAGATATTGAAAGTTTGATAATGTTTTACTTTTTGGCATTAATATCGACAAAATATACTGTGACAGGACTTTTAGTGTCACATGATGTAACACATCAGTATTACACATAGGTGTCTTACACTGGTTAGCATTATCCTCATTGACAGAAAATACAAAAGTCCACACATCCGTGCAATACTGTATATTTTCGACATTCCCACGTGCAGAATGTGAAATGAAAACCTGCATTATGCAAAGTGTTCTCTCAAGGATTGTTTTATTACATTAGACGTCATATTGCAAAAATCTTTTTGATACATGTATGATAGAAAAACCTGATCTTAACAGTAACATATTAAGGTATCCAGCCTATGTGGTGTACATTTCACAGTTGATATCTTACTGCCGGACAAGGGATTTACCCATGGTGTTTCTTGGCAGGGCGAGATTGCTATCAGACAAACTTCTTACAATGGGCTATGTTAAGTTTAATTTCATCACTCCAAAACTTGTAAGGCCGTCATCACGAATTGATCGACCGATAGAAAGTTTCTATCTCATGTATGATACTATATTTGTAGATATAATCTGTTAGATTTCACTTTCTTCGGTAATTGACACATAACCGGACCTGATACTTTACTGGCTTTCAGGTTCAACTGCGCAATTTAGAATTTTATTTTCTACCAGTTTCGGCAAATGCGACAGTCAATATTTCAAATTTTTAAAGCGGATGGGAAAATGTGCTGGTAATTATAATTTCTGACCACAAAGAGGATTAATGCTGAACAAGAGGATATTTGGCAATTGATTTTACTCATTTTAATGGTTCTATGTGTATGCATGGACTTACGCGGCGTCTCTACCCCACCTTGGCCCAAGTTGTAGATCAGCATGTTTTGTGTTTTTTAAGTGTGTAAATTTTGCACGACGTTTTGAAATGTAAGTTACGAAAAAATCAGCCGAAAACTTAATTTTTGAATTTTCTTTTAAAATTGTCCAGTAGTATGTTTAATGTATGACATGTGACATGTCCATTGAAATTCTACATTAAGATGACAACTGGTCCCAGAAATGAGTCGTAATATTTTGAAAAAAGGTTATTGCCTTTGTTGCTATGGGTATCTAAAAAAAGTTCACTAAGTTCGCTGCATCGGCAAAGCTTTGTGATTCTTTTCATATATAAATATTTGAGTCTAAAAATCAATCTTATAATATTGTGCATAACTTACAGGTACAATTTAATATTTTGTGGCTTACATTCAACTGAACATGACAATTGTGTAGTACTACCTTTCTCACTGGCAATGTGAATGGTGTCGTAGCAGGACAGGATTACCCTTACGGAGCACCTGATGTCACTCCCGGTTTTAATGAGAGTTCACATTGATATTGCTTTAGTTTCTGTGCTATCTTGTTCTGTGTTTTCAATATGTATATGTTCTATATTCTTTTAGTTATACGTGGCATTTGTCTGTTGTTTTCCATTCTCTTGACTTCGTCTTTTTCCTTGGATTTCGAATTTGTGTATTTTCCCAGCTGTTTTGTCGCTTCGGTATTCTTTTACCGATATTTGCAATCCAATCATAAGAGGTTGAATATGAGATGGAATTGTTGGAATGCTTCAAACATTATAGACTGTTATCGCACAAATTAACATTTATTTTCATGGGCCGATTAACGTTAAGTGAATTCATCTTAATACAACAAAAAGGAGACATAAACATCAAAGCTTTTTGACATATTTTTGTTTTTGTAGTGTCTGTTAATACAGAATTTCATAGAAGTATTGAACGGAGAATAAAACTTGGTCTACAATATTTAACCAAGCTAAAAGCATATCCTTCAAATCCTGCCAACGACTGTGTTTTAATCCTCTCTATGAGGATATATTTGAACAGCATGAAAACAAAATCTCTACTTTTGTTATCCGGATGAAACCACACATATCTGGTTCCAACATCAACCTTGATGAAATAGCCCCTATTAATATACTTCAATCGCCACCTTGGCTTTTACCAAAACCCAAATTCATTTTTGACATCAGAAAACATAAAAAGTAGGAAACTACCCCAATTGTAATTCAGCAACTTTTTGCTGCAATAAAATCAAAATTTGCATTTCATGACTCAATTTATACTGATGGATCCCAGGACGGGGACAAGGTAGCTACCGTAGCAGGAAGCAACTCGCCGTCTTCCATCGTCCAGTTAAATATTTACTGCAGAAGCTAGAACCATCGTTCTTCCTTTAACATTTGTTACAACGTCTGATAAACTGAAATTCCTTATTTGCTCAGATTCTCTTTCATGTCTATTGGCTATAGAAGGTCAGAAATATAAGAAGAAACCCCTTTAATGGCTCATATTATTGAATTCGATAAAAGACCTGTCCAAATGCGCAAAGAAATAGTTTTTATCGGGATGCCAAGTCATATTACTAATATGTCAGTGCCTTATACTAATTTTAAACCTTTGATTTATAAATATGTTTTACGTCTGTGGCAGTCCCAATGGGATTTGCTTACATACAATAAATTGCATGCTACTGAAGCAATTGTTGGCACAAATATCTGTTTTTTCGGCAGAAGCCTGAGAGAACAAGTGGTTTTAACTAGATGTCGCATTGGCCACACCAGGACGACTCATTCTTTTATTTTAGAGAATGAGCCGCGTCCTGGGTGTATTCCATGCCAATGACAACACACTTTGAAACACCTTTTAATAGACTGTGTAGATAAATCCGACATCATTTGTCGGTACTACACAGTGGACAATATTAAAGACTTGTTTACTAAGGTGGTTGGCCAGAGTCTTTTACAATACTTGAAGAATGTTGGGGTATATTCTAGAATATAGTCAACATCAAACATTAACAATTGTCCTTAAATTTAACAAGTGTTGACTGCTTAGTGTTTTGTGTTTGTTCATTTATTTTGAGTGATAATGTGTATGTCTCTGTTTTAAAATCTTAAACCGTGATATTATTTACATGACCAAATTTTTGGGAAATTTTATTGTTTAGCTGTAATTTAATATTTTGTTTCACTTATTAATATTCATTTTGGTTTATCAAGTTTTGTTTTACTTGGTTTGTTTTAGTTTGGAAAAAAATAGCTTTCGCCAAGATATAACCATTTGTGTCGACGTAGTGTTCAACAATATTCAATCAATCAATCAAAAGTGTTGTATGAATTAGTTGCTTATGTACATATTTCCTAATATCAGCTTTGAATAATAGACGTGTACCAGTTTTATTGGAACTATTATAAATAACAAGTAATTTATTATTAGTTTGTATTATTATGTACTACTCATTTTCCAAAGCTGGCAATGAAGGCATCTTTCCCCTATCGAAACAACACAGAAACACCAAACTAAAACCATGGGCTTTAAGAATCCTATTACAATTAGAAGTAAATGCGGAGGCGCTGGAATAATAATGTAATCAAACAAGTCAGCCTTGTATATACATTGTAGAAATATAACAATCCTTGATAATAAATAATTGGTAACATCATCGAGACCATGCCAAAGACTCCATTCTGATCACGTTCCTTAACCAAACATCATTCAATCATGAACGATCGACTTGTTCTATTCTGATTAAAAGAATCAAGTATATACATTATACAAAATAATGGTGATGTTCACTGAAATTGAAGACTTCCGCAAATCTATATTTTCCGTATCCTATTATCCTACAGACATATTAGGCCATTATAAAATGTAACCTCTTTTGTATCAACAAAGAAACACAAAATTCCAAAGTAATCTTGATATTTGACCTTTGACCTAAAAATGGTGGATCATTTGAATCTGTCCTTCCATATTATACACTTGCCAACTTTGTTTAAAGTTTGCCCATTAGTTCCTGAGCAAATAACAGAAAAGTATTTTCTAATTTTGATTCAATGGAAACTTTGACCAACCGCCGCCGCCGTCGTCGGTTCAGATGAATCTCAACCAAAAGTTGATCGTTTGTAGCGGGTACTGTCGTCAGCAATCCTTTCAGAGTTTCAAAATATTTCATAATGTAGTTTCAGAAAAGAAGATTTTTAAAAATCAAAATCAAATATGGCCTATGGCAGCCATCTTGTTCATCCAACTGAAACCAAAGGTAGATATTTGGTAGGTCCTTCCGTAAATCAACTTTGTTTTCCATTAGTTGATTAGCATATGACATAAAAAAAGCCCTTCCCATATGGATTAAATGAAAGCTTTGAACAGCTGCAACCGTATTTAAATGGATGAATCTCAACAAAACGCAGATCGTTTGTAGAGGGTATATTTTTCATCAATCCTGCAACGGATTACAAATGTCATAATGTAGTTTTAGAGGAGAATATTTTTGAAAATTGGCCAATAAACATCCAAGATGGCTTCTTGCGGTTATGTTGTTCATGCATCCAGGACCAAAAGTGGAACTTTAATAGCAGCCCAAGCAATAACCGACAATCATAGATAGGTGTTATCGTCATTTGGTATTTGCATCAAAGATGATGATTGTGATCTTCCTATCTTGTACTGGATACCAAAGTTACAAAAGTGTTCATAAAAACAACGCTTTATACCCGATCTGCCAAGTGTTCCACCAAACCATTGTCTCAACCTCTAACTTCTATTTTTATAGCTGTCAAAACGGACCTCCAAAGATATTGTGAGACAAGCTATTCAAGAAGTGGTATCAATCAAATGTGGATATCAAAGAACTCCAAAGCCTTAAAGAATATTTTACGATCTCGGTCCATTTCAGTCTGTAACAGCATAAAAACATTTAATTTCACTACCTTCTATTCACTGAAGGAGATGTTGAAAGATCTAATCCATCGATGCTTTCAAAATAAAAATTGCAACCAGAGATTCACATACGTTGTCATTGGTAGAGATAAATCAGACTTTGTTAAAAACCACTCTAAATCTAACAAAAAATATACAGAGGACGAAATTGTCCTGATGATTGAATTTTTGATCGACAACATAATTGTTCAATTTGGTGGACGTGTTTTCCAACAGATATTTGGCATTCTCATGGGTACTGATTGTGCGCCACTCCTTTACTCATATGAAGGTGACTTCCTGGACGAGTTTCTGAAGGAAAAACAGAAGGAGTTAATCCGTACCTTTAATTTCAGCTTCCACTACATAGATGATGTTTTATCACTCAAAAAGTCACGTTTCGGGATGGTTATCCCATTGACCTCGAAATTAAGGATAACATAGCCACTGCCAAGTTTACATCTTATCTTGACCTTCACCTCGAAATGGACACCAGAGGAAGGTTGAATACAAAACTTTACGAAAAAACGAGATTCAAATTCCCATTTTTGAGCGGCAATATCCCATACGTTATTCCAGAGCTTATGACATATACATTGACTTCCTAGACAGTGGTATGTTGCTCCTAAGTTGGAGTCATCCTGATTAAAGTTTTATGGAAGTCATCATGACTTGGTTGACAGGTATGAAAAAACCGTTTCCCAAATGAAAATGGACTGTTCCATTGTTGTTATCCCTTCCTGATACTGGATTTGACATGGGCAGCATGGCGGGTGTCCTGCATGCTACTCTTCCGCAGCACCTGAGTCTACCCCTGTTTTTGTGGGGAGTCCATGTGGTTCATATGTGTTTTGTTTATAATTGTAGTGCATGTATCGTTTTGGTCTTGTCTCCGTCGTTCTCCGGAGTTTGTCAGTTGTCAGTTGTTTCGATTGTTCCCTCCTTCGAATATCCTTGGTATTTCTTGACTATACATACTATACATCATTTCTACCGACTTTGGTTACAATCTGCCCATTAGTTCCTGAGCAATTGACAAAAAACAAACGTTTCCCATATAGTTTCGATTTAACAGCCGTAGCCGTCAGTTGAGTAAATGAATTTCAACCAAAAGTGGATAGTTTGTAATAGCTATTGTTGTCATCAATCCTGCAAAATTTGCAAACATTTCAGAGGATATTTTTGAATCAATAAAAATCATAATGGTGGATTGTTTATAGAGGTTCTTCAGTACATCATTCCTACCAATCCGCCAAGTAGTTTCAACGGAGATCAATGTGAAAAGTTTACGGACGGCTGACGATGGACGCAAAGTGATGACATAAGCTCACATGACCTGCAGGCCAAATAAGCTTAAAATTGACTGAATACCGCGATTATGCTTTCATGAACTAGATCTCGAGCACTGTCGATGATTTGTCAGAATTAACAATAGGACTATATGGGGAATTTACTGAATTATCTTGTCTGAAACCGCTTGACCAATTGGAACAAAACTTGGCAGCAATGGTTCTTATGGGATCCTGTTTCAGAATTATATCCAAAAGATCCGGTCCGGCATCCAAGATGGCCGCCAGAGCCGAACATAGTTTAAAACAGGACCCTATGCGGACTTTTATTAAATATATTCTTGTCTAAAACCACTTTGCCAAATTTAAAAAAACTTTAGCAATAGCAATTGGCCTTAGGTGTTCCTCTTTCAGAATTGTATCCGATGACCCCGTCCACCATCCAAAATGGCTGCCAGAGCCGAACATAGTTTAACAAAGGAATCTTAGGGAAATTTACTTAAAGATCTTCTTGTCTGAGACCATTAGACCAATTAAAAAAAAACTTGGCAGCAATGGTTTCAAATAATTTGTTCTCATTTAGAATTATATCCAATGACCCCACCCGTGATCCAAGATGGGCATCAAAGCCGAACATAGTTTAACATAGGACCTAATTGGAAATATCACTGAACGATCTTCTTGCTTCAAACCAGTGAGCCAGGCTGCCAATCAAGATGTGCATAGTCCAGTTGAGCGATACAGGCTCCTGGGAGTCTCAAGTTGTCTGGTAAGGTGATTTTGTTAATTCTTCATCGAATTTTTATTTTTTTTAAATGGTC
Organism: Mytilisepta virgata; assembly: GCA_028015205.1. Taxonomy (NCBI): domain Eukaryota; kingdom Metazoa; phylum Mollusca; class Bivalvia; order Mytilida; family Mytilidae; genus Mytilisepta; species Mytilisepta virgata. The sequence goes on along the minus strand of CM051515.1, from coordinate 58,903,319 downwards.
TCTAACAAAACACCCAACAAAAGTTATTGCAGATTATATTTTGTATATTTTACCGTTTCAAAAATAAAAAGGTCAAAGGAGCCATGATGAACCCATTGATGCTTACCCCATATCCTTACATTTTGATATGTATATTGAATTTTGCCTCATTTTACGCAAATGAATGAAAAGGAAAGAGACACATCCTGTTGTTATTGACGCAAGTGGATAAAAGGTCGAAATGACGCTAGAACACACTGGCGAAATCGCGAGATTTTTTCTTCATTACAAGGGTTATTGTCCCGTGGGGACAAATGTTTTGAGTTTTTACCTGCTCATAATGCACAAGTTTCTGATAACAATAGACTTTTCACTAGTCTACCCTTTTTCTAAAACTTTTAGAATTTTTATTGTGCTTTTTACTTTTTTCAAATTAAAGAATTTACTCAGGAAATACTTAATTGTGTGTATACCCGGTGTATATACCACTTAAGTTATATAGAACAATCTTTAAAAGTAGTTTTATGAATATGGGCTCATGTTTTTTTGTTTTTTTTTCAACAAAATATAAGTACAGATAGAATATATTTTAGGAGATCTTATAAATAATCATTATTTGATATCTAAAAAAAGGACCACATTCAATAATAACAGTAAATGAATGAATGAATGAAAACTTTATTGCAAAAAGCACAAATAACATGCTATAGCTATAGCATGCGATTTCTAACTTGAGATCTTAACTTCCATGCATTGTTTATATAATTACATAACACAATGCATAATTTGATTGTCAGTGACTTAGAACTACCTTTTAACAAATAACATAATTTCATAGTATTTGGTCACGAACAATAGTATTTGGTTAAAAAATATGTTAGACATTTGCCAGAAAAATCGCATTTTTTTTATTTTACTAATAGATCATGCTTTTGTTTTTATTAATTTGTATACAAGAATAGAAGTACCTAATCTGTCGGAAATGTAAATTTTTGTATAATTTCTATTAAAACATATCGCCCATGGACTGTTCATTTCTATGTCTTGTTTTAAAAGGCTGTCTTTATATTGGCCTGTTTTACTGAGCTTAACTATATTGCTTGAGCCCCGATCAAGAATAAAAATGTTCCCTTTATCATCACCAATGATTTTGGTAGGGTTCACCAATTTAGGTGAATGATAACGAAACAGTTCATTCTGCTGTAAATCAATGCAAATAATAGCATTTGAACCATAGAAACTAAAACATATTCCATCATCTACACAATAAAGATACCGGATAATTCTGTTAGAGTCTAAAATGTTTTCTATCATTTCTAATGCATTCCCCTGATGATCCATGATGAAGATTTTGTTTTCACCTCCAACGAATATGAATTTTTCCGAGCTCGCAATTCCTGCTCCCGCAGACCCATTCACTAGTTTTTGGTCTGTCGGTATCATTTCGGTTGTATTTAAAAACTGGATAAAACTGTCGATAACACAAGATGTTACGGCTTGGTCAGAGTTGGGGATAACGGCGATATCCCACGCCATATAATATACGTTGATGGTATTCAAATATTCTCCTTGTTCGTTGTAAACTAAAACGGATGGTTGGATACAATCACAAAGTAGTAATAGACCATGATTTGTTGATGCCATTCCGCTTATTTGGTGCCCTCGAAGATATTTGTTGTCGAACTCTGTCTCGTTGGTTTTACCGATAACTGACTGCGCAAATTTACCTTCTGAAGAATCCATTTCACGGGAAATGTTTTCAATGTTGTTTTTGTAACCAGCCAGTGTTCTCTTTGTAGAATGTATCAGAAGAAATATGTTATTTTCTGAACCATGTGTCACAAGGAAGTCCAACAAAGTAGTTATTTTATCTACCCATTCAATCATATCGCGATTTTTTTGTTCCTCTTTAGGAGGGTTTTGTTGTTCGATTTCGACATCAATAAATCTCATATCAGTTTTCCGAGACTGGGTATTGGTAGACTCTTGAATTTCTATTTTTTCATGATCCATTTCCTCTCTGCACCAATTAAGAGTTTTAATGAAAGTTTTGTAATCTGTCGACTGTTTCACACCTGCAGATATATGATCTATTAATTGGATATTCTTACATTCTTTATGTGTCTCAGTGAGGCATTCTTTGCAACAAATTTCATCATCATCGGTACAAAAGTATTTAAATAACTTTGATATATGTGATGTGCAAACAAACGAAAAATCGTATTTGTCAGGGATATTTTCGATCTCAAAAAAACAGTGATCTTCACTTATTTTTTGTGCTTTATGGCAGTCGATACATTCACGACAAAACTTCTGCTGACAGTCAATGCACAAGACAAATGCTCTGGAACGTCTGTTTAATACAGAACATGGTTCGCACAAATTTTCAAAACATTCCTGAAAAACATGAACAATTGCCTTATTAACAAGATATAGTACCATACACTTCCAATTTTATTTGTATGCCCTTTTACATTGGAAATCATAATATTTTGGCCTTTTATAGTGTGTTGTATAAACCTTGTGGTCAATATAGATTTGGGGGAGGTATGGGTGTCCATGTATTCGGTTTAACCGTATCATTAGCAAATTTCTATATTTCGCCTGACTTCCTGGCTATTGGTAGACAGACAGACAGACAGACACATACATCGTGTATGGTTTACGTTTGATGAAAATGCTTTCATACAGTGCGAGTGCTATATGTAAGCTTTATGTAAATTAAGGTTCCCAGAAAATGAACAAAAAATTAGTATATTATCTCATAACAAAAGTTTTGCATTGTCATCTCTACATGTTAATGTACTCTTTTGTGTTATTTTTTGTCGGGCGTTCTGCCAGTTTGGTTGAATTGATTGATTGGTGTGTCATTGCTGACCTTTCCCGTTATCCATTTTGTTGTTTACAGTAGGAAAGCAGTAGCGAAATAAATACGCATACTCATAAGACGTCTTAGAAATAGAATGTTGAATCTTTAGTTGCCTTTATTCTATTAAATATCTGCACTGTAACACAATACCAACCAGATCCTGTTCCGCCTGAATGTTTTGAAGACAGAGTGGTTGCAGCAGGGAATGATTTTCCAGTTGGTAGAACTATAAAGATAACATGAAATTGTTAGTCTTGTTCTATAAGTCGACATGAAAAAAAGAACTCTGTGAACTTCTCTCACGAATACTGACAATTTCTATTGAACTATATGCAAGATAGCAATAAACCCTCCATGGAAGTGTTATTTCAGTTTTTTCGTTAAGTTACGCGACAGTATCCGACCTCCAGCTATGAGAGAGTTAGCTAGTTTTACAGCACATTCTGACAATGCTATCTACATTATGTACCGTCCACTCTAATTTTCAGTTCTAGGAAGCTGTTACCTTGTTGGTAATCATACTGTATTGGTTTTTATAGTGTATTGTATACACCAGGTTGTCCGGATAGATAAGGGGCGATGTTTTGGTACCCATAAAACCGGTTTACCCCACCACTATTCAGTGTCGGTATCAAGTCAGACTATCTGACTCTCTGGTGTGTCCACGTCTGTGTTTTTTGTTCTTTTTTGTTGTACGGAGTTTTGTCAGTTGGGTTGGTTGGATTGATTGGTATGTTATTGCTGACCTATCCTGTTATTCATTTTGTTGTTTATTTTTTGCTCATAGTCCAAAGTTCAAATTTTATTGAAAAATGTCCATAAAGCTAAATTGACCGTTAGATTAGCTTTCAGCCAAAGTATCTTGTATACGTGAAATATTTCAAATATTTTTCAAGTGAAAAAGTAATAATTGCTTCAGAAATAGATATCAAAGGAGTTATATAGTTAGTACATACTGTGAACGGACAAGAAAAAGAAAAATAAGTGAGGAAAGCAGAAAAATGTTAAGTTAGTCATAACTTACGCTTTCTTCACTTGTTGTTTTACTTTTGTCTGAAAAATAAAAAGGTATTTTGAAGCATTAATGCACGAAACCATAAAGAGATAGAATTGACTATATTGACATATATGTACACAGATATATGCTAAATTGAAAACGTGTACAATTATAAAGACATATTTATTGACGTAATCAAAAAAATTAATGCTGTTAAACCAAGCTTTTTATTGTCGAATTATCACTTTTTACAAGTATTCAAATATATCTATCATACTTTGTTTTACTGAAAAAACAGAAAAAGAGGTAATATGCTTTTTTTACGTTTTTGAGGATAAATACATTTAGATTAATTTCTGCACAAATCTAAAAGCCACAGTAACCTTTTGTTACGATATTATTACACGCTAGAAACAAATATAATATTATATACCAGGTAACGATGTTAATGTTTTCAGCTTTATACCTTCAGATCCAGTCATATTTTTTTCTGAAATAGCGATATACATTTCACACGTTAATGACGTACCTAATACATAATGTTTAAGTGTGCGCATATCAATGTTATGAATACAATTGTTAAATTTTGTCAATAGATGCTCAGACAGGTATATGTTTTCACTAAGTTGGAGTCATCCTTATTAAAGTTTTATGGACTTCATCATGACTTGGTTGAAAGGTATGAAAAAAACCGTTTCCCAAACAAAAATGGACTTGTTCTCTGGATGTTGTCCCTTCGTCATACCGGATTTGACATGGGCAGCATGGCGGGTGTCCTGCAGGAAGCAGAGACTGCTTACTCTTCTGGAGCACCTGAGTCTACCCCTTATTTTTGGTGGGGTTCATGTTGTTTATGTGTGTTTAGTTTTTTATTGTAGTGCTTGCATTGTTTTGGTCTTCTCTTTGTTGTTCTCCAGACAGTTTTTTTCGATTTTCCCCTCCTTCGAAAATCCCTTTAGTATTTCTTGACTTGGCGCCACGCCAAATTGATTTTTAGTTCTTTGGATTTTCAATGGCAAAACTAAGTGCTCAGCTCCTCGCCGATCTGTTTCTGCACTCATATGAAGCGGACTTCATAAGAAACTCGCCCAATCCTTTGAATTCACTTTTCGTTGTACAGATGACAAGTTGTCGTTAAAAAATACACATTCCAAGACTTTCTACATCATCCACAGGATACTTCAGATACTTCGAAGTAATTCATATTTGGATTTGTTTCTTGAAATACTGTGGATGCGTTATTATTCTTTGTTTTTTTTTTATCAATGCCAGCAATCCACGAATTTACGTATCCGACGAAATACCTTTTTTTCTCTATCCACGAAAATTGGTGTCCACGAAAATAAATGAATCCACAGTAGACAATGAGGGACATTTGAAGACAAAACTTTATGACAAACGTGATGACATCAGTTTTGCTTTTGTAAACTTTCCATTCTTGCATTCTTGAGATGCAATATATTAGCATCGACTGCATATGGCGTCTACATTTCTCATGTTAAAGGCATGTGTGAGTCACCCTTTGAACAAAGAGGATTACTGCTGTCACAAAACCTTTTTACTTAGAAATTTTTACAGTCGTTTTACGAATGGATTGACCGTTACAGTGTCCAATATCTAAGATGATGTTGCGCCTGTTCCCACTGTCGTTACATTTCTTGTACCACCACTGATCTGTGACTACATGTACCCCCGGATCGACTTTGTTGAACTTCACGAAGGGTGCTGTGTACGGAGCAGGAACTGCTTATCTTTCCGGAGCACCTGATTTCACTCCTTGTTTTTATAGGAGTTCGTGTTGTTCATTGCTTTTTTGCAGTTTTCAGTGTTTACTTGTTATGCTTGTTCATTTGTCTCCCGGGTTTCTCTAATGCATTCCTTTTTTTATTTGCTCCTTATTTATGTTTGTCCTCTTTACATGCGGCACATATTTTTTAAACTAAAATATTACAAAAAGTGAAAAAATACCTATTTTTTACCAGATTTTAGGAACGGGCGAACACTTCATTTTTAATTTCTTGAAAAATATAGAATTTGGAGTGAATTTTCAACATGTTTTGCAAAATGAAGCGGCAACGATTTTTTCTCTTAAAATTTACGAAGTCTGATAATCGAAGCGGCTAAATCCTAAGAACGAAAAATTAATTAGATGTGGTCTTAGTTTACGCAACTTGAATGAATATATGAGTTTTATATGAACGAATGTGACATGAAAACGTTTGTTTGTCTGGCTCTTTGGTATATTTCATATTTTCTACAGATATAAACTTACCATTTCGGATGCGTTTACTTATGCAATATATAACAACAGCTACACAAGAAATGACAAGTATCAGACATAAAACTCCAGTAACCACCCAAATATCTGGAACACAATTAGGGAATGATTAAGGGCTCTAATATCCTTAAAGAATTAAACATGTATATCAAAATCACACAAAGCCTCAATCAATCTATCAGTCTGTTTTTTTTTTTTGAAACGTGTTTGATGAATATTTTGTAAATATGAATTCATAGCAAAGTCATAGTTTATCTTGATAGTTTAGGTTCATTTTGCAGTTCTGTATGATTTAATGAAATAATATGAAAGGCTAAAACGAATAGTAAATGTTTTGAGGTCTTACCAGAAATGAAAAATTTGAGACATATACTAAAACTAATGAAAAAATTGACGATTTTAATTTTCCAATTACTAACCTCCTTTTTCATAACGGAGACGTAACTGCTGTACCATTGAAGTTTGTAGGGTTTGCACTGATTTGCTATAGGTGGTTAACAGGTCAGGACTTGCTTACCCGCCCTGGGTACCTGGTGTCACTACCGTTTTATTAAGTGCGAGTTTACATTGCTAGTACTTTTCTGTGTTGGGTTTTTTCCTTTATTTTGTTTAGTCCATTATATGTTTTTTTTTATTCCATTTGGTATACATGTTACATTGTGGCTTTTGTTTGTTCCGTTCCGATCTCATGACTTTGTCTTTGCCTAAATTTGGATATCGACTTTTCCCACTGTTTTGTCGCTTTGGTACTCTTTTGTCGATATTTCAAGGGAGACACCATACGGTTTTACTTCTATTACAGGGTAATACATTTTACAAGCTGTTAAGTGCTTTTACATTGTCTCGTAACATAGCTATCAACGTCGTTTAGGAAAATTCCCAGCTTTCAGAAAAGCGCTTATTATGAACGGATTTTCCCATCACGGTTGCAATCGAAGTTTTGAAAAAGTTAGAAGTGCCCGAATATCTCTGCCAGTAAGGGCTACTGATATGAAACTGTGTATAATGCCGTAAATAAATGGCTATTCTTACAATGACATGTAAATTTTAAATTTATGCTAGCTTGTCACGAATACTTCATATTTCTTTTCAACTCCTTCGTGAGATATAGCATTAAATTCTTCATTGGAGTGTTATTTCTGACTTTCATTTACTAGAGTGACAGTATTTGCCAAGCAGCTATGAGAGCCTGATCCAGTTTTACTGTTAAAACGAGCACATTCTGGGCCTACTAACTAACTGATGTACAGTCCAAACAATTGTTGCAGTTCACATTGTATTTTATTGTCTTTTATACACTAGAATGTCAGGATAATCGACGAAATGTGCACATCTTGTGCATCAAAATTGGTATCAAAGAATTGTATAGATAAGCTGGAGGTTTTTGTACCCATAAAAAAAATTTCACTTTACTTATGTTCTGTGTCTGTACCAAGGCTGACTATTCTGACTCTCCGTTGTATTTTGTGCTCTTTTGTGTTATTTTATCGACGTTTTGTTTCTTGGTAGTGTTGATTGATTGGTATGTCATTTCCTGTTATCCATTTGTTTTGTTTGTTTAATCATTCGAGCAATTCCAATTTCACGAAAACATCCTAGGAACGGTTATCACTTCTGTTCTGAAGGAAGTATGTATCTTTTTCAATAACTAGTATATTGTAATACCTGTAGGTATAGAGGCATTTCACATCTTTGGACAGACGGGGATGTTTACAACGACCTATTTTTGTATTTATTATTTGGGTTGCAGAATTGTTGTATAAGAGACATTTACTCCATATCTCCTTTCATTTCTATCTGCACATAACCTAGATGTACTTAATAAGGATATAAGCAGAAAATATATTTTATTTTATATTGCTACAATAGAGATTATTGTGGATTGGTTGCTTTATGTGATAGAGAAAACTTGTGAAAGATAAATAGTGTTTACGTAAAGGTTCTTATGAAAATACCTAGTTCTTGGTCTGGTAAATCAAATTTCGTTCCTGGAGTGGTTAATATAGTTGGATATTCTGAAAAAGACGTTTCGATGTTAATGTTTACGAAAAAGATCAACAAAATCACAAACTTCATGCTTGATATGTACTAAGAACAATATTTACAAAATATTTCATTTGTTTTATTAAGTTTTTTTTTCAGGATTTCCTAAAAAACAAAACCATTTGTGTTATACTGATATACTCGTTTATATATTAGCAGTTATCAATAAATACTAGTAAATTACAATTTTTAGTTAAATAGACGCCAGAAAAAGCTATCTCTGAATGGGTGGATTGATGTTTCGGCTCTTTGTTAAATACCTTACAGCGATTTAAATGATTAAAGTGAGCGAATAAAGCGTTGTTCCAAAATTCCATGAGTTATTTTCTTACAAAAATTAATCTTACGTCCCTTTTACTTTAAATTGGCAAATATATAATCCTTTAATTTTAAACGCATTTTATTAATAAACTTTTTTACAAGAAGTATTTCGCTATAAATCATCTGTCATTTATATGACTATATTCTGTAATACAATATAGTGTTTATCGTGTTTACTCTCGTTTCTTGTTGAAAACTATATGGCCATCCGTTTTAATCAAATATCGGTAAAAGAATACCGAAGCGATAAAACAGTGGGAAAAGTAAAAAATTAGATCAATACCCAGTTCTATGAAATTTCGTCTCATCATTCTTCATGGACGAATTTTGGTATAGCTTTCATATAAATATTTTTGGGAATGCTACACTGCATTAAAATTAATCTGTGAATATTTCTGATACATTATCATTTGTTAGATTCAAAACCTTCAACACGAAAAACTAATAAAAAACCAAAATAGATAACAGTAAAGGTGAAAAAGGTGAAAAATAACATATAATCAATCAATAATCATTTTCACTTTCTCTTGAAGATCATATTTTGCATTATATTGAATTAAAACTAACAATCTCATTAGACTTTTGGGTATTCCTTGGGAAAAACTAAGAAGTATCTATCTCATGCATATAATTAATAGGTAGTAAATACGAATTCAGAAGACCGAGTAATGAAATTATAATATCTACAAAATAATAAGCAAAAAGCATTTTAAATTTCGGAAAACAAAATCATTGTTCAGAAATTTTGGAAAAATGAAGAGTTATATAATTTAAACAATTAGAGAATGCCTTTGCTACACTATAGTTGTTTTCTAATGTAATGCACTGTATTAAATATATAGTGTACTCACCAGTAGAGTTATATCGATCATTATCGGCGTTGGTACCGGCTTTAATTATTTGAGTCTTTGTAGGCATTCTCATAAAATCTTATATGAAATTAAGAAGGTTGAAATAACATATTGTACACTATAAACTATGCTGTATTTCAAGTTTCAATAATGTGAACAACACATCAGCTATAAGAGAGCACTAAACTGAAACATAATCAAAAAATATTACATAAAATATACAAGATGAATAAAAAATTACAACATATTAAAAACCTCATACGCCAAGACAAAGCTGACCATCAATCTATGTAGTGTTAATAAATGAAAGGCGAACTTAGAGATTCCTGTTGTAAAATGATATAAAGTTCAACTTTTAGAGATAAATATTATTCTAAGACTTACCAGTGCCATTGAGTACTAACGTTGCAATCTTGCGGTATCTTGAAGATACAGTATTATCAGTAAAAGTCATATCACATGAAAAATGTGTGTTATTAATAAATGGAAATATACGAGTAAATTCAGTTCCGGATTTGGAACAACTACAAACGTCTGGATGACACTCGCCTTTTACATGAAAACACGTATCAGTATCATGGCTGTATCTCATATTGTCTTCAGATCTTTGGTCAACAATAAACTCCACACTATTTCTGCGAGGTTCTCTACACGAATAGCATGTTAACTTCATTTTGTTTGGAATATGCCTGTCACCATCAATATGAAGATCCGTCGAATCCATGTATCCTATACAAAATAATCTGATTAATTATCTCAAGAACTACGAATATCGACTGATCAATGTATATTTACCATTTTATTCGTAATAACAAAAATGTCAACCAGCTTTATGAAAAGAGCAGTTATGAATATGTGTACTGTTGTTACGGTGGAAAGCTATCGCAAATCAACCCTTTTTTGACGTTAATACTAATAAATGTATTTACAATGGAATAGGATCGGGGAAAAATATTATTCTGGTTAATTATTACCTAAGTGGTTTATGGGGACAGTTCAGTTAGCATTTATTGACGTGCTGTAGAGGTGCCGGATATGACGTCATATGAAGCAGAAATGACGTGAAGTGACTGGAAGTGGTTTTCGTGCATACCAACCGGAAGTGATGGATTGTCCGTCCACTACTCCATGTATCGTTTGTTAGTCGAAAGTCTATTTTCCTTCTATATAAGAATGCTCATTAAGAATGAATTATATAACATTTAATATCTGTGTTGAACTGATTTAAATTTGTCTTGGCCGATCTTGATTGACTGTAAGGCAACATATTTTTACGGTTAATACGCGGTTGTACATTGTATGCATGCGGAATTATTTTCTTTCTTCCCAGATTATTATTTTTTGCATTTTTATTAATATTATGGTGTTCCTTGAACTATGGGTAGAAACAATTTTTACAATGTTTACATTCCACAGCTCATGTGACTTCCGTTATCAGCAACCAATCAGGACCGTCATAATTAAGGCTAGTTTCCACATCCCCGTAACATGTATAATTATTTTTTTAGCAAATCATATTTTACGCCACACTTGTTAACTTAGATAAAGTGTCGCCAAACTGTCGAGCGTAGTATAGAAATCCTGTGATCTTGTGTTGAAAGAGACTGTGGACCGATACCAGGGTTTACACCTATACTTAAGCCAGACGTCAGAGCGTAATTACTTGCTACAGTCTCTACAATTTTATACTAAGAATTTACCTAATTATGCGAGTTTATTAGTATTTTTTGTGGAGTTACTACGTTTTAATACGATGTTTACAATATTACTTCCGGTCTAGCGTTTTTGGTACCCCTGCTATTTAAGTCGCTCTAAGGGTTATTTACGAGTTAATTGTTGTTCTGATATTTTATGATATCATACACTATTATAGTAGAAACTGGAACTTTTTTAAATGTATTAATCAAGTAAGCTTATTGGTCTAAACCAGTGTCTCCAACTTTGTTATGCCACTTATAGCTACGCATCAGTCCCGCAATTGACAACATACAGCGGTTTGGTACCACACCAGCCCAAGCTATAACAATCGCATGATTTTATCTTGTTATGTTGATTGCATTTGAAAATATGGTTATGCAGAAAATTAAGACAAAATTATATTAAGCAAATTCAGAATGGCCATTTAAGGTAAAATACAACTTATTGTTGCCCGTCCCCATCAAACTGATTTAATTAAAATGCACTATATTCCGCCTTATCTACATAATCACAAGAAGCTGCTAAGGACAAACAAACAAATACCTTTAGTAATTGAAACTTCCGTCGATAATTCTTCTTTTTGTCCTACCAAACAGATCCATTTCCCATCGACAAACTTCCTGTTAAAATTGGCTATCATAAAAACAATCGTTCCCCTTTGAACATCAACTTGTAAACTTCCATTTTTATGGTGACTACCGCAGTTCTGTGTTGAATTTCTTATTTTGCAACTTCCTTGCACATTACCGTAAGGATCAATGAAAGACACAGGTACGTCCAAGTTGCGGATTCTACAGATAAGGTTAACGTTATTATCCTCTATTGTCCAGGTTAAGCAATTATAATGGTCACTGCAAGTACCTGAAATATTGCATAAAAGTATTACTGCCTCATTAAATTTTGCAAATATACTCCTTGCTTACAGTTATATGGATATACACCATGTCGCATTTCTCAGATTGAATCATTTTGTCATATTTTGCTAGATAAACTTGTCATTCAAAGTTTTTCGTTTTGTTATAGTTGAATCTTACTAAATTGCTTAGAGAGGACAATTATACCTAAGAAGAAAAAAAAACTCAATCCATTAAACAGTCAAACCCGGGAAGACAAAAAAACAACCACAAGCACAACAAATAAACACTGAAAACTAAAATACAATGAACTCAGGTGCTCTGGAGGGTAAGCAGTTCCTACTCCGTATACGGCACCTGTCGTAAAGTTCAACAAAGTCAATCCGATGGTAGTCACAAATCGATGGAGGTACAGGTTAGATTATACCATTATATTATTATAATATGAAGTTTTGTTTTTATGTAATATCTTTGGAAGGTCTGAGTTTTTAACAGTGCAAGTACCTCGATTATCGTATGTAAACATCTCAAATAAAATATATCCAAACACTTTGAGAAATTCAGTGTATTGAATGACATAAATTACCTGTATTGATTTGAAGATTCACGTTTTATTTACCACGGGGCGTTTAGCAAACAACGATCAATTGACTAAAGAGAATATGTACCTGGTATATATAGAAGGACTGCTATCACTAATACTGCACACATGTCAAAGATAAATACTGTTGGAAACTTGTTTCATCTGAAAATAATGAAACTAAATATATACGTCACATTTCTTCATCAATACCCTGAAAAGGTTTAAATGAAATTCATTTTACGTTCATGATTTGACAAAAAAGTCTTTTGATTTCAAATATGTAATGATGAATAAACTGTCGTCTTAAACTTGCAACGAACGCGCGTTGGTTGTTTATCTTAAACGGTGGCTTTAGGATGAAGCACAGCTGTAAAATAATTGCTCAATTGCTTAATCTTTAATTCATACTTTAAAATCAATGGGATTATAGAGAGTATATTGGCATCACAATTTATCAATACAGAATAATAGCCTGAAATTAAAACAAATATGCTCTAATACATACATGAATGCGTACAAATAAAGAATTTAGAAAAAAGTAAAAACTAATGTTCAAGGTCTTTTTTTCCATTAAATATCTTGTAAAGACCTAAGCAATGCTTGGAATATCTAACGAAAGCTTATACACAATCTTCATTGCAATTTTGCGTAAAAGAAAATGCATAAACACACCATCATCCCGAAAATCTTGCCTAAATATGCAAAGGCTCATATACACACTGCAAGATGCAACATAAAGCTTTTTTTTATAATTTTTTCTATTTAAAGTCGAGCGTCACATATCAACAGTGAAAGGAAAGTCGTGTTGCTGTTTATTTTGCTATTATTATTTGTTATAAATTTACTTTAAAATAAATACATGTGTAACTTACTGACTAAAATTGCAGAAATTGTATTGGTATATTATTTGGAAATATATCAAGTCCTTGATTATTGTCTCCTTTCAGGTAGACAGTCATTTAATACCGTGCTTTTATATATCTTATGATATGTATATATAAAATGTAATAGGTTGATTATCTGCACACGCGAGATATCATAAAAGTTTAAATATAATTGTACATAAGTATATATTATTAAACGTTTAGCGTTATTTAATACGCTTTAAAGTAACACAAGTTTGAAATATAAGGTTTTAATTTTGCCACAAAATAAGAATTGAAGGTTTTTATCATTGATCTGTTTAAACTGTCAATATATATATGCATCTTTTGTATATGCTCAAAGTTGGTAAGCCTAAAACATTGGGTCTTTCTGCTTTTACTTTTCTGGTATTTTTATTTTTATTTTGTCATTTGCAACTTAGGCTTATTCCCATGCGACATTTTACTGTCCATTTCTGTTTTTCATTTGCTTATCTAGTATTGGACCTATTTGACAAAATTTGTCTTTAATACATGTATAACTTTAGGTGGGTCGATGTTACTCATTTATTTTTATTTGGTTAATGTTTTATCCCACATAAAATATGGTTATAATTATTTCTTCATTTTTGTTTAAAATCTTGTACTCTAAGGTTAAATTATTAAACTACATTTCCTTTTTTTTTTTGTTGCATTTATTTATTACTTTAACACCTTCTAGTGGAAATCCATGCAAAACTACAAGTTGTGATAGGCATGTCTCTCTTTCAAAACAAGACCAAAACCGGGTCTGAACCTGCGTTGAAGCATACAATTCAGATCCTAAAATTGCTTACACGCCGCAACTCAACATTATGAAGCTGCAGATATAAAATCATCCCCTTCTGTAGTAGCCAAGAGAACTTTCACGAAAATCGTTCTTGACTAGTGTTTTGAATATTGTTGAATTTTTAACTATCAGGAAACGGGATGTGTCTGCACGACAGATCCAAACATGGTTACACGCTACAACTCAACATTATGAAGCTGAAAGCAATATATAAAACCATTCCCTTTTGTAGAAGCCAAGAAAACTTTTACGAATGTTTCCTACCCAAAGTCTTTCAGACGGACGGACGGAAGGACGGAGTAACGGGTTACTAGACCTACTTTCGCCGTTGGCGACGCAGGTAAAAAGAGGATTAGTTATTGGAAATTTTAAATAGTCCCTAGCATCATACATTTTCCCAAGTATTTTATTCTTTTCTAGATTTATGATAAGGTTTTCCAATTAAAGAGATATAATTTATTATTCATATTAGTTTTGTTAACTGTGGCTTTTAGATAAATCATTTTCCAGAATTTAGAAACATTAATTCCATCATCACGATACCTGCAGTCGTTGTTAAAAGAGAAGGAAAAGTATATTTGGTAATAAATATTGAAATACATATAGTCACAACGGCACAATGGATAAGTATAAAACGTAAATCGAATTCGAAAAACATTGCTAGGAACCTGTGATGCATCATTAGGGCTCGGTTAGAGAAAAACTCTCGTTTTGGAGAGGGGTTGTCAGGTCAATATACGAAAACCTTGACCGCGGACCATAGTGGGTAAGGTGTTAGGAAAATGCAACGCTTCCTGCACATTAATAACCCATTCTGAAATTTTCGAAAAAGAGTAGGCTAATGGTCGCTTTACAACTCTATCCGATCCTACCGAACCCCCACACTTTTACAGTGGAAGTCAAATTCGGTTTCATTTTGTGTCTCGTCCAACCTCTATTTGAATAAGGTTTGATAAATTGGTTCTCGTCCAAAAGGGGCACGAAATATTAACCCCTGGACAATCGAAAAACATTGAAAAATATTGAGACGCCCCATAATCTAATATATTGTTAATAAAGACTGTATGACGCTAGGAAATCTCGGAATACTCTTATTACACACTTGTAATGATATTCTTTTTAAAAATAAAAAACGTATAAAGATGAAATGCAGGATTATGGGAAATGTATATGTATCAATATTATTTGATTAATGATTACATGTATTACAAATAAAAACTTAATAATTGCCAATTTAAATACATTTGATGTACCTCAATCGCCACCTTGGCTTGAACCCAAACCCAAATTCATTTTTGACATCAGAAAACATAAAAAGTTTATCTGGATACCAAGTCATATTGGTATAAGAGGAAACTCAGTTGTAGATAGGACAGCGAAGGATGCCTTAGAACTGCTCTGCACGTTAACTATGGTCGGAACTGTAATGTTGTTGTATGCAGTCCAGCCAATTAAAATGCATTATTCCAATCAAATTAAATTATTACCATTTATGCATAGGGACTTGTGTGAACGCTCGTACATGTATGTTTTTCATTGGAATGAAACAAAACTTGAAGGGTATTCTGATCAAAAGACGGAGATAGGGTAGCTGCTGCTGATGTATATGGACAACGAGCATCAACCCGCGGTCTTCTATATTCCAGTTCTATATTTACAGCTGAAGCAAGAGCTATTATTCTTGCCTTGAAATTCATTAAACCCTCCGATAAAAAAAACTTTCTAATTTGTTCAGATTCTCTTTCATGTTTATTGGTTATAGAAAGTCAAAAGTATAAAAGTCCTTTAATTGAGTTTCATAAATGGCTTGCCCAAATGGGTAAACAAATAATCTTTATCTGGATACCAAGTCATATTGGTATGAGCAGTAACACAATCGAGATAGGATAGCGAAGGATGCTTTAGAACTGCTCTGCACGTTAACTTGGACGAGAGGTTATGACTGGTCGGAACTGTTTTGTTGTTGTATGCAGTCCAGCCAATTAAAATGCATTATTCCAATCAAATTAAATTATTACCATTTATACATAGGGACTTGTGTGAACGCTCGTACATGTATGTTTTTCATTGGAATGAAAACAAACTTGAAGGGTATTCTGATTCGGGTGATGTTTTGGAGTTTACGTTTACAGAAGTAAAACATGCAATGTTTATTCAGTAGAAAATCATTTTCGTGATTAGGTCAGTTTCTCAGTAACAATAAGAGATATGTCAATTTTATTTTCTGATCGATACACTTTTCTCAATAAATTTCAATAATTTGCTGTATATAAGTATTGGAATCAGTCTGGCAGATGTAACTTCTCCCTAATCTCATTGTTATAGTAATGAGCCTTTTTATATGAACACTATTATTATTATTATAATGTTGTAATATTCATGACCACGATCTCACAAATGGCCAACCATTATACAAATAGGAATTCTAAGTAGTAATATTTCTGTGTAGCAACACATGATTCCGCTAAGTATTTTCCTGCAAAGAACCCTAGATGATTACAAAATTCTCAACGCACACATTAAATATATACTTGTTTGAATGTATGCTTCCCAACATATTGCATACATGCCAATGTTCCGGATATATCCCGGAACCTCCGGAAATTTTACCCCATTTCCGGGTTACCGAGTGGTATGTAATATTCTTCCAAATTTCCCAGGATTTTTTCAGTGCTTACACTTCGCTTAATGGTTTGAAAAAAATATCTGTTTGCTCTGATCAAAAGCCGACGGTTATTAAACTCCATTGGGAATACTTAAACATTTATTCACATTTTTGCACCCTGGAAATAGCTTCAAAATACTTTAAAATCGTTTTCGCCGGCTGGCTTCGCCCTGGACCGACCCCTTGCCAATTTTATCAGGGGTTCTACCAAAATTATGTTGCAAGTATGCATATTGCATTCAAATATTTCATTTAGATTCATATGCTATTCTTGGTCATAGACAAAACATAACACTGAACAAATTTGAGGATTACGCACAAGGATACCAATAATACAAATGAAATTATAGCGTGATCATGAAAAGTTCATGCAATGTGCCGTCATTTTGATAAGGACAATATTGTTTTACAGATCTCTTAAACATCATGGACTGTCTCTCAACATGATAAATAAATTATTTAACACATATTGGCATAATCTAATAACAACATGAACAAAATTATTGTTTTTGCGCAGCGCAATTTCTTTTCTTCTTTTGAGGCAATTTTTATTTGTATGTAAAATTGTTTTTGTTATATAACAACCTGATTTATATAATTCTTTTATCGTCGAAATTGCGTTGAACAATAAATAATAAATCAATTTCAGACAGTTTTTACACATGAAGGACACTCGAAAACAAAACCCTTGTTTCGCTCTTAGTAATTACAAGTATCTCTTTTCACGTGAAATTAAATGGTTTAGGTTTTGAATTTTCCAAATGGCAATATTCCAAAAAAAAATATTGAATGACTAATCAATTTAAGGCCAGAAAGTTTAAACTTATTCATTATAAATCATTAAACTTCTATTTTATATGGATGATATTTTTGAAATAAAACGTATCACAAAATACCGAAATAAATTTGATGCACTGTATGGCCATTTCGTTGACTGGCAACTCATCAGCAGTGCTCGAGATGAAAAATTGGAAAACCGGTTAAAGATATAATGATGAACCATTAAAAATCAAACCAATTAAAACAAACAGGTATCCAAACAATTCAAATAAATTAAATAAGAAACTGGTAAATATCCAAGTTTACGGATACATGTGTATTTCAATTTCCAGCAATGAATGAAACAAATGAGTTGAAATTAGACATAGTTCTTTGTAGTTTTACAGTTGAAAGAAAAAATAAATATACTACTTAAAGGAATAACAAAAATAATTAAAAAAAACCCCAAAGAAACTGTGATTAAATATATATATAAATGTAAAAAGATGTGCAACCTGATAACAATAAACAGAATGGGATTGAAGTCAAGATATCAATAAAATGTGATTAACCACAAATACCAAACCTTCAGTTGTTGATGAGTATTACACTCAGCATAACACCTAAAAGGAAGCCAAAATCTCTAGGAAAACCCTTTATTTTATCTCCCCGCGCCTACCTTATTTCGGAGAGTTCTTACAAATTCCTTTTAGATGACACTACTATATAATCAGCAATGGCGAATGACCCGAAGTTATTGTTGATGTCACAATGTGTGACCAAAAATACTTCATATCGACAGCCGAGGCTGGAATTTTAGGGTATCAAGCTGCATTATATCCTATAATCAATATATTGTCACGTATATTTTATATGCCATTTAGCAATGTTTAGGTCAGTATTTGGTGTAAATAAACACTATTGTAAAAGGAAAACACCCCAGGTCAATGTTAACTATATCCTGCAGTGTCAGTAATCTTGATTTCTAATAAGAAGTACCAAAACAACATTTGGATAATGTCTTGCATGAGACAGGTCGTTGAAATGTACCAATTATAAAATTTTATTTCGAGTCTAACAGCAATGTTGATTAGAAGAAAGGGTATCTAGGAACAAGAATTATTCGAGACTTCATAAGTATCAAATCCTTCAAGTTTGGTATACATTTATTCACTTCTTCAGAAGGATGTTACTACATTTCCTAAAAGGGTCCGATGTCAACTAAGGTGCTACCCACCATCTTGGATCAGCACCAAAGTAAAACCTCCTGGCTAGTTCATGTACCTAAGCAGAACATTAGTAGAAATATATTTGTAAAGTTTAGTAAAAGCCGAGAAGGTCATATTAGAATGTGCTTTTTCGACAAAAGTACCAACACTGGTAAAGAAATTTGCTGAGGAATTTTCTGACTATTTTGGGTTAACTAAGATCAGCGGTTCTCTATAAAAGGATATATGAACATTGCACGGAGTGGTTGTCTTAAAAGGGGGCTCACAGGAGTCAAACTTCCAAAATTTTAGTTTCAAACTTGTGACCTAAACTCGTCTTTCGTTTTTCAATTTATGCATTTTATTTCTATACAGTATTGCCATGCACCATATGCAGACGCGCAATAGGGATTTAGAATTTTAATTTTCTAAAATTGGGGCCCATATTGATCAAATTTCCCAAAACTGTCAATTTAGGATTATGACAGAAACTCTTCTTTCATTTTTCAATTTATGCATTGTATTTCTATACAGTATTGTCATGGACCATATATAGATGTGCAATAAGGTTTTAAAATTTTGATTTTCTAAACTTGACGAGGGTCAAATTTCGAATATTGTCAATATTAAACTTCTGACGTAAAAAACCTCTTTCAATTTTCAAGTTATACATTTTATTTCTATTTAGTATTGGCAACACCACATGTAGATGTGCAATAAGCTTTTAAAATGTTTATTTTCAGAACCTTGGGCCCCATCGGTGAATTTAAGCTAGTAATTTATCTTTCATTAGATTTGATTTAGTGATTTAATTTCTTCATAAAATTATTAAATAACGTCTGTAAACAGGCAATAAGGTTTTAGATTTTTGAATTTGGTTAAGTATCAAAATTAAATAGATGGGGGTGGTGGTCACCATCGATTCCGACAGTAGCTTTTTGGTTCCAATAGCTCACACTGGCCTTTTGGATAAACTAATGTGATCTTCCAAAATGACCTATATATCAGTATATCACTATGGTCAAAATAAAATGAACAAGAATAGAAAAATATATACAGTTTCGTAAATAAGAAACTATACACTTATCTATATTAACAGTATATTTTTCATAAATGAAAATCAAAAACATACCATCTCCCTAAAACAATGACATTCTTCGTCCTTGGATAAGTTTATCCTTAATCATATAATATGTATATTTATGTTCACTATTTTCCTTTATTCCTTTTAAATGCTGTTTGGTAACTACATGTTTGACATTTTAAAAGTCACCTGTAATTTATATCAAAATCAGGAACAAAAGCCGCCCATAACCATTTATTACTTCATAATTTACGCATGTACTACTGGTTAAATCCTACATATCTGATAAGAATTCTATACCTAAACGACAATAATAGTTTTTTATCTTAACTCAACCGAAATAAAATATTTAAACCATTGCATGTCATGTATTGTCATGCTTTTACTGTATATAATACATTTAAAGTATAAGATCAATATTTATACTCGTATGCCATTACTAGTAGTTGAAAGGACTTATTTCTTGAGTATGGTAAGCTCAACCTGCTTTTTTGAGACATATTCTTACTTCAGAAAGCTGAAGTCTGATCTGCGATCATAATGTTTTCAAATCATGAAATTGAAACTTCATGGCCGTGGCGCAAATATGGCAATAGTAAATAGTAACTTTGGCATTTATTAAAGAAATTATTTATTTTTGGGGGAGAATATCAACATATTTTTCCTTACTTAGAATTAGACCTGAACAGAAAATCTAAGATTCGTTTTTTTAGCTACAAATGACAGTTCAAAGAGTACCTTTCTAGTTCTTTATCAGAATCAAAATCCTGGCTTATTTACATGTATAAGATGGTCATAATTAGTTTTACACAGATCTTCAGAGAATTATACCCATCCATACATTTGTAGTCCTCTGTCAGAAGTTTGATAACATGAAAGATGGTCACTACAGAGATATTATTTTCAGCTAAAAATTGACTGAAAACCCTTCTTGTTTGAAACCTCAGAGGCAATCGGGACCTTACGGGTCTTTAGGTGGTCCTCCCTTAGAAATGTCTCATAAACTAGACTGCCAACAAAGATCACTTTTCATAATTGTGTCTAATGACCCTGACAAAATACCAAGATGGATCCCACACCTGAATGTACTGAAACACAGGACATATTTAAATAATTTACCCGATAATCTGCCCCGCAACTACTGAAAAAAGTGAACCGAACTTGCAGCAATAATATGTATCCAAAGACCAAGACCGTCAACCCTGTGGTGGTCATATATGGTATACTTAACACAGGACCAGACTTGATCAAATTTATACTGATTTGGCAGCACTAGTATTCACATGTAAATGATTCAATATAATAGTATAAAAAAAGTTAATTGGTGCTAATCACAATTCAAGTAACCTTTTAGTTACTACTTTTATGGCGGTTGACTGGCAAATTGAACCAAAGTGAGTTATACAGGCTCCTTGTAGCTTCTAGTTATCCCCGCACATTCGAAGAAAATTCGGCGATATAGCACAATTGTAACATCAACCCCTCCTTCACTTTTGGGTTTAGGAATTTAATTTTTATAAAAATGGTTGCATGCTACCTATAGATGCGCAATAAAGTTTTAGAATTTTGATTTTCTAAACAAGAGGCCAACAGGGGTCGAACTTCGAAAATTTTGAATACAAGCTTGTGACATAAACCCGTCTATGCATTTATTTCTATACAGTACTGTCATGCACCATATGCAGATGCGCAATAAGGTTTTAAAATTTTGATTTTATAAAATTTGGTCCAACATGGGTCGAATTTCGAAAAACTATCAATTAAAGCTTGTGAAGTAAACTCGTCTTTTAATTTTCAATTTATGCATTTTATTTCTATACAGTATTGTCAAACACCATGTACAGTTGTGCAACAATGTTTTATAATTTTAATTTTCTTAAATTGGGATTCGGAGGGGTCGAAATTTTCAATTTAAAATATCGATTTTTAAACCGGGGGCTCATTCAGGTCCAATTAAAAAAAATGTCAGTTTGTGAACTAAGGTTTTTTTTTCATTTTTCATTATTTTTATTGATTTAATTTCTTTATAGAATGATATTTTTGGATGGGAAAAAGGTTTAATTTTTTATACTATAGGTAAGTGGCCCAACTACTTACAGGGGTACGGGGATCACTGTCGATTCCAATAGTACAGCTTTCTAGTTATTACTTGTCCTTGGCCATTAATAAGGGAGGGTTTGGATCTAGCAAACTAGTTTATAACCCTACCGAAAATTATACGCACCTGCCCCAAGTCAGGAATACATATATAATGGTCAATGGCATACTTCGTCTGTTTAAGTTTAGTTTCTTATTAGATGATTTGATGTAGTGTTATTCCAGGCTCTGACAATATCTTAAAATCGGCCTTATGAGGTGAGAAGTTATTGGAACGAGTAATTTGCAATGTTTTGGAATAAAATAAACGCTATTCTATACATTGTATGTTATATACACATTACAGAATTATTTTGATGAACAGATTCTTAGACCTTGGTTTTTCATCCTATTCGGAAAAACAATTAAATGATCAGATTTACGGTCTATTTTCATTAATTCAATTATTTCTTGATACTAGAAAACCTTTGTGTTCATTTATTTACCCTTCCGTAGCACCTGATGTCACTCCCGGTTTTTTTTTTCGGAAGTTCGCCTTGCTAGTGCTTTAGTTTTTGTGCTGACTTGGTATAATTTTGTTTAGTTTATTATATATTTTCTTATTCTTTTAGTTATACATGTATCCCTGTGGCGTTTGTTTTTTCTCCTGACTGTCTTCGTAAAGTTATAAATTGTGTCCAATTTATTGTCACTTTTGAATTTTTGTTTGACAGTAACGTATCAGAATTACATACTTCAGGCATTTAAGATTCTAAAAATATTTTTTCTTGTTTCACATAGTAAACAATTCATGAATTCTAAGATGCAAAATGATGTTTCTAGACCCTACTCCAAATTTCCAATTTTCTCATTTGTAGTACCCAAACGTACAGATATGAGAATAGTGAAAGAAATGTTTGGATACTTATTGTTAATAACATTATTTGGCATAAAAGGTGAGTTTTGTAACTTATAATTGATTAACTTCAAATGAAAAATGGGGTCTCGGTGGCCGAGTGGTCTAGGTAGTTCGTGATGACTACTAATGTTCACTAGCATGTCAACGCTGAGGTTGTGAGTTCGAATCTCACCTGTGGCGGGGTGTGTTCGGCTCCGATCTTTATTGACAAGGATTGCCAATTTCCTACCGAAGGTCGGTGGTTCTCTCCGGGTATTCCGGCTTCCTCCATCAATAAAAACTGGCCGCCGCGAAATAGCCAAATGTGCTGAAAACGGCGTAAAACCCAACTAAACAAACAAACAAATCAAATGGAAAATAAATTATTAACAAACTTAGACAGACTAACCACACGATAAATATATGGGAGGTACAAACACAAGAGCAGCTCTTGAAACGTATTGTTTCAGATTACTTTTTACTTTTTTGTCAATCAACGGAGTATATTACAACATACATTCCAGTAATCAAATACAAATACATATTATAAAAAATGCATATGCTTATTAGACAGCATTAATCATTCAGAAAAAAAACCCAAATGATTTCATCGATCAATTATTTATAGGATTAATGTATGGTCGAGTTGGTCTGGAAATCAAATTTAATAGTAGTCGCAGTGATCGGGAAGCGATTTTGCATAGGTCGAGTATAGGTCGAGATGATCGAGAACTTATAATATATTTGAATCCCGCTAAACTCGATCTCCACACGATCCTTTCCCGATCAATTCGACCGCTAGTCGACGAAAACTCGATCTATTCTCGAATGCTTGGCTTCTTGATCCCTACTCGAATGTGTTTTGCCATGTCATAAATTGTCGGGTAGAAAGTCGGTGTAATGCCGAGCAAGGTAGACGACCCCGAACATTCTTGTCGAGCGAGTCAGACCAGTCTCCCGATCGCTTAATCTGTCTTGATTGAGTTGATCTGATCGGCAGTGTGAACCTAATTGTCCAAACCCGACCAATAACTGATTATCCCTACGACCCATATACGATCAGGTCAATCTGGTCTGGTCGAGATCGGGCTAAGATCGAACAAACTTTGATTTGGTCTAACTAGTCGATTAAAGATCGTGTAGAGATCGTGCATTGGTCGGGATAATCGAATAGATGTTCAATTAGTGGTAGGGTAGAAGTCGTAAACAGTCCCGATCAAGAATTCGTTTAGCTGGAATCGTTTGAAGATTTTGGAAATTCATTTTCATTGTCTGACAAAACTTTTAACACACATGACTCGAGTGGCATGAAATTGAAAAGAAAAGTTAGGGGACTTTAAACCACCATCTTTTGGGCCTTTCTGAAGAACGCAGTTCTTCACTTTTGAGGGTCTCAGATTAATATTTCTGTTGTTAATGTACATATACATGTACGTTATTTTTTCAAACAGTCATTTCTCAATACTGGTAGAGATTTTCGATCGAACCGTATACTACTTTGTTTACACATTTGATCACAAAAATAAAACAGTTAATTTTAACATACCAATATAAGTAGCTTAGTTGGTGGTAAACTGAAAGACTCGGCATTAGGCAGCAGAGAGATTAATTATGTAATAGCAAGGCAAAATATAATGTTGTCGTCCTTGCTATCTTCATTTGTGAAAAGAATTGTTGATCAAGGTAAAGTGTTTCGATTCCATTATTATTATGACACTGTCAAGATATGTATTAAAGTTTCAATATTATGTTTGTCTGGGTGATGATTTTTTCACCACTATTGTAAACTGCATTTTACACATTAATAAGAATTCATGTTTACACTTCTGTTGAATGTCATTCTTCTTACTCTACAAATGAGAGTTTACTTCTGATCCGTTCTTTCTCATATGTATATTATTATTGACGAGTTTTAAATGGATAAGGTGCATTTCCGGTTGTTTGGTTATATGTTTACCATCACCGCATATTTGTTTTGTTCGTCTCAAGTCTTGAACATTCTGGCCACTGGTATGTACACTTGGTTGAATGTGTAAATCACAAAAAAGGAAACCGTGCGTAACATGTGCAGATCGTGTGCGTGTAATGTGTTCATCGTGTGCGTGCTACGTGCGAATCGTGTGAGTGTGGATTGCATATGGTAAGAAATTTGAATCGTGAGAACTCAAATATTTACATGTAAAATTTAGGTAAAAATAAAATGAAAAGGTTTATTGATTTTTAATAAATTTAAAATATAATTTCACAGTTCTGTTATAAAGTTTAATAAATTTCCCTTTAAAAAAAGCATAAGCAAATAAATGTTTTGTATTTATGAAAAAAGTTGAATGTGAACCATTTAAAACCGGCTTCCTTTTATCAAACGCAATTTTATATATTCCAGTGCTATTCATATCCGGCATAAAATTTAATCAATTCTTTTTTTTTAATATTCTGTTCATATCTTGCGTCGTGTGATTTGCACGTAACGTTTATCCGTAGATTTATCTCCTTGGTTATTTTATCGTATAAATAAGAGCCCGTCGCATAATATGGTCCTTAGACGTATATATTTCGTTAATTCGTAAAGGTGCTGTTTAACCTTGAATGACCTCTCAACTGTAATTGCAGACAAAATCAGGATAACAACACCAAAACATAATATACTGTAGTTAATCAATACTGTTAATCAAACGCCACAATGATACATGTATAACTGAAACAATAAAAAAACGTATAATAAACTAAACACAAATAGAACAAAACAGCACAGAAACTAAAGCACTTGCAATGTAAAACTCCCATTAAAAACCGGAAGTGCTATCAGGTGCCCTGGAGGGTTAAGCATGTCCTGCTCGGTGAACGGCATCCGTCAAATTGCCAGTGAGTGAAAGCCGGTGAAGTGAGGCATCGATTCCAGAAGGACCTGAAATCTAACTGAAGATGTATAGTCTCATATGCACGATATACACCCCAAAGTCTGGAGACCTTGGTGTGTTACTGCTAAGAAATGGGAAGTTCACAATCGGAAAATCAAACTGATCACGTTTATCATAAAAGTCTGATTTCAATCTTGTATTATTATCTATGTAAAAGTACAAATTTATAAATAAAGCAGAAGTTGCTGTGGTCTCTTTAATTTCAAGTTCACTGAAATAGATGAGATGTAGACAATCCTTAAAGAGGACAAATATACCTAGGGAGCAAGGAGCATAGTAAGGATTATTAAGATACAAAACACCATGAATATAGCGGAAACCTAACGTAAAGGTCTGGGCTAGTTTCATTTCTTTCCGATTCAGCTCTTGAAACGTATTGTCTCAGATACTGTTTCTATTTTTAATGTACGTTTTTTTTTTCAAACGGCCATTTATGAATATTGGTAGCCCCTGTAAACGTTTAGCTTCATATGAACACAAGAACAGGTCGACAAAAAGCCAATTGTAATGCCGATGGTATGTTGAAAAATATGTGCAGATGTTGTCGAAGAGAAATTCCTGCATGTTAACAATACCTTTTGTTAGAATCGGAGATTTTTTTGTGACACAGTAAGCCTTTTCCTTGCCTAATAATAGATAGGCATATCTTTTAAAACCCTGTTTAGGGAAAAAACATTGGTGACCTCTTGTAGCTCTTGAGACCGTCCTTAATTGCTGTAAGTAAGTAATACAGTTTTGAAAGGGTTTAGTAGTACATGTGTGCCTTTGTCTGTATGGACACTTATGAAGTTTGGGTATCCAGTAAATGGGCGGGAGGTTAAAATTGTAATCATTTACAGCAATATCAAAGGAAGATAAAACAGAAATATTATTGATAATATCTTCCTTTGGTATTGTAGTATGTGTGTGTGTGTGTAAGTAGGATTGCCAAGTGAATTGTCAATACCCAACTCCTTTATCAGGCACTCAAGGATTTTTTGCAGACAAAAACTGTTTTATTTGGAGCTTTGTCAGCTGAATCAATGACATAATTGTCATGAAGGTAGGACAGTGTTTTTAACTTGGGAATCGTTAAAAACGCTGTCAGATTTATAACCTATAGACGTTCTAAGGTGCCGAATATGAGCAAGAATTAGGGACTTTATTGACCTGATCATTTGCAAAACGTCGTAACCGATCTTGATTAACTGCATGATAAAGCATCTTGATTTTGAAGGTTTGAAGCGTTAGTAATGATAATCAAGGCCAGAATGGCCTTTTGCGTTCAAAAGTGGGTTACTTGTTGTCGATGCCGTTGATTAATTGGTGTTTTTTGGAAATCTTTTCTGTTATTTGTTTTTTGTTTGTTTCAAAAGGAGACTGGTCAAAATCACATAAAAACAGATAATAGATAAACGGAAGGGCAGGCACTATTCTTTTCCATTTAACGTTTATTTTTGTTATAAATTTGGCTTCCTGAAAAATTATGTAAATATTACCTGTAGTTTTAAATAAAATCTCTGTTAACCTATAATACTGCAACCAACAATTTTGTCAAATCGCAGCCATTTAATACATAGATGTAAAACATAGAATCCGAAATGATATTTCTAAATTTTAAATTATCAGTAGATATATGTATTTGCAGAAGTCAGTTTATGTGACAACCACTTATGCTTCACATGGAAAGTCTCAACGAGCTCTCTGGTCCTGACATGTAAGGTGGATCAGCTAGCTTATCAAGTGTTCATTTATAACCAGTACAGAATTTTACAAGCCGACTGTTCTCAACCGATACCCAGTACCCACTGTGAGCATTTTTACCCAAATGGTAGTATTACACAGAATACAAGTACAAATGAAACGGAGTTTACGCTGAAAGGACATATAGATCATCGTGTGAATGGGGAATGGGTATGCAAACATGGAACACGATTAGATATAGCCACGGTTAAGGTCACCATTTTGATTGGTAAACATTATATGTACTTATAACATGTCTTTGCCTGCTGCTAGTTTCTAATTATAGAATGATTGTAAGATAAACGTATGGCGTTGTTTCCTTTCTTTTAAACTCGTTCTAACAATTTATCATATACATGTAGTACTAAAAAAAGGAAAGTTGCATATACGATACTGAGAGAGCATTGTCAGCTGTATTTTCTACCGTGAAGATATCGATATCATCACCCCCTTAAAATGATATTGGTTACATGACCATAAAAAATTCTTCACCACTGTTGAAATATATGGAAAAGCGTATAAAACATGTCAAAATCCGTATCACCCCTCGATCAATATCATCCCTCTGGCTAGAGGCACTCGGGCTGATATTGAAATCTCCGGGTAATCCGGCATGTGATACGGATTTTGCCATGTGTTATTCTATATATATTAACCTATTTTAACGGTATTGGCTTTGTAAAACTAAGACTTTAAAATGAAATAAAAAAGGATTTTTCAAACACTTTTGTGAGGAAATGAAAACAATACTTTTTACAAAGCCAAATTCAGAAATTTAATTTAGATAGTTTTTGCTGTTTAGATGCGATCAAAATAATTATATACCTCACTTTATCGATTTAAAATAGTACTTTAGACTTTTTAAGCCATTCATAACTAATTTTACTTTAAAGACAAGGAAACCAGCACTTGTACTACGATGAAACCTATAAGAAATGAATCCACTGAGCAAAAAAAAGGTAGGATAATATTTGGAAAAAACTGCAAAATAAAAATAAAAGGGTATGCGTCAATGAGATAATATCACATTAGATTGAACGAGAGTCTTGTTTGATAACCTTGGCGTCGCATTGCTGTCGTAAATTCAATTCCATAAGACAAACGCTAAAATGCTGATAAAGGTCACCATAAATCCGATTATACACAGTGAAACCCCTACAAATACAGCTTGCTAACGTTTGACAAACTCCCACATCATCTAAATATACATAGTGTACAAGTAACCGTCATCTGTAAATTGGACGTAGAAAATCAAGAGCAAAAAACTGCATATTGTGACATCATAATATTTCCAAGGAAGGTCGTGAGAATAAAATTTGAGTCCATTCTTTTGAAATAATTTATACTCATATTTAAAGAAGAACTTTATGTTTAGTTTTTTTATTACTGTTTTTGGCTACCAAATAATTAGTTAATACCAGTCTCTGTATTTGAGAAAATCTTACAACTTGATATACAAAATCTTTTGTATAAAATTCACCAAAATCAATGTCAAATATCTTAAATACTTAATCAAGGAAAATTTTCTCTTTGTGTGTAGATAGCAAAACAACTCATTGTTGAAGACCTTACAGCAATTTTCAAGACGACAAAAAGCAATAAAAGAGCTTTTGGGACAATACTCTGAATGCATACAGTAATGCCCATATCATTTTTTATTTTTGTAAAAGTACAACAGTTACACGTAAAAATCCTAATAATGAATCCTTTATGTATAATAATTATCTGGAATATCTTTTTTCTTGTTTTACTTTTTTAAAGAAACCAGTTGTATGGAAAGTGGGATGTCATGGACTTTAGCTGCCTATGTATCAGCTATGTTGTTAACTTTAATCGTAATGTCTATTGCTAAAATCCAAAATAAAATTATTGAAGGTAAGAGATCATTTCTATTTCTCCCATGAAAAATATATACACTGTATTAAAACTATATTAATTAAAATGTATGGTTTATTTCAACGAAAATGATGTGACATTAAATTAAAAGATGCTTTACAGTGCTTCTGACACTGGCATAAAGCTCAGGTGGACATTTTAGAAGGATGTAAGACTGCTAATATAACACAATTGTGCGACCGTAAACAATACAAATCCAAAAGACAACTGCAAAAACAAAGATAGAAAACAAATGAAACAATAAATATACCATATAAAAATTCCGGAAAATGTTAAATTGGACGAACCCCATAAATGTTTACCCAGTATTTCTTATCATTTTCGGAAAGTGTTCAATATATTTTTTTGTATTATTCTACAACTTTAAGATGTATTTTCTAGTAAAGATGTTTGTCGGGAATACATTGTAAATTAGTAAAGAATAAAAAGTGCCATAATATGAATAGGCTAGGGAAATAGGAAACTCATAGAACGAATGACCTAATACTTTGTACCAAAAGTTTATTAGATTCTGTACTTAGCCAGTAAAGCGGGCAATTGCAGGATAAAGATAACATCATTTATTTCCTTTTCGATGAGTTCGAAACTAAAGACCCAAATACATGTAGAACTGGATACGCACGATTTCAAGTAGTCGCTGGTAGTTAGGCAGCTCAGAATGCTTTAAGAATATCAAAAATCTGAACACTTAATGTTGACATGTCACAATCAATCATTTTGCGACAACGAGCAGCAATAACGCAAACGTCACCAGTCGTCTTATAAGTGTTACACGATTTGAAGTAAACTTGGATTCATATTTATGAAATATATAAATATAATCTGAGCTCCTTTTCAGATGTTATTGTTAAAGTTTGCACGAATGCTTCCAACAAACACATTATAGGTGAGTGAACACAATAGTACTTTTAAACTCAATTCTAATGGAATGGGCGTGCAGATTAAGAATAAACTGTATCACAAAAACCGAAATATAATGTCCCATCAGACTCTTATTGCAAAAAGTCACATTTGTCGTTTAAAATTTAGAAATAAAGCAGAAAAGTGAAAAATCACAATAAAATTTGTTTTTGAAGGACAACATCTCTTGCCTCTCTCACGAAAACTATTACGCTGCTTGTTTTCTTTGTTTTGAACGATGTTATGTTGAGTGAAAGTAATGAGCGATCAGATCATTTATTTTATCACAAGCTCATTTGAGGAGAACGCTACTAATAATTTTAATGCAACTTTATTTGTGATTTTCATTTCATTACATGACGTCGAAAATTTCAAGCCATCAATTCTGCAATGCATGCCTTGTGAGATTACGGTGCAAAATGTCCTTAAGGTGTTAAAATGTATTTTCATGTATTAAAATAACAATCCAAAGATACAAATATTAGATATAGTAAATTTATACTATGCTGTATACGACGCATTTCAAGGAGTTACCTCTGATCAGCAGCATTAAAACAGAAACAATTGGAAGACCAAAACCAAACTTATATTAAACAAGTACTCAACCAAAAATACCGAAATAGGAAGCCAAATTTCAGCTAAGGAGATCTACCATGTGCAATACAAGGAATGAACCCTTAGTATTTCTATTATTTTTGAATTTTGCTAAATACTGGTAATTTCTGTAACAAATCAATGAATAATCATGTCAGACAAGTCTGACGACTGGGTTGGCGAATATCCTCGGTGATACCAGCAGAGGCATCATCCCAGGAGTTAGTTATTAAAACTCTTTATACTTGCAATAAAATGGAGATAGCAGTATTGTATCTTAATATTTACCGGCATCAATTCTTGTGACATCATGTGTTTTCTTTGTTATAGTTTGTAATATGGTGTGTTTGCTTATAATGTCTGGGCTGCTTTTTGGAATAACTGCAGCTGTAATTGGATATTTAGACCACGAATGCAAAAGTAAGTTACATAATACATTTACGAAATCCTTTACCAAAGTGGTATATCTTGCTCGTCATAGATACTATAACTACAAACATGTTTATACTGAGGTTTCGAGTTCGAATCTAAGTAGTGGCAAAATGAGTTCTGATCCATAATTAAATATTTCTCTATAAATTGACAGATGGACAAGAACTGCGAAGTAGTAGATTATGTTGTTCATATTGTTTTCAGTAGTCATATCTATGAAGTTTCGTAAGTCTGAACGATATTTGGTAGAACATCGAAAAAACATGCTAGATTAAAGAACGTAAAAATAACAATCAATCCTTTCAACGTTAAATTCCGTAGACGAGCGGCACAGCATGTCATTTTGTCCGAATTTAGTCTCAGATAACGCTAGGCTTTTTTAAATTTTGTTAAATATATATTTCAGGCATCAGTTCAAAACCTGTTCCGTTCAATGGCGCATATATAGTAAATTGACACTGTTAACTAATATGTATATTTTTTTCACAGAAAACTATAATGTAACATTTAAGTATAAAGTAAATTATTTTCCAGCAATCCCTGTGTTCGTGGTCATAGGACTTGCGCTTGGTTTCTTGATGAGCATATTATGTCTTACTAAAGCAGGTAATCTTTTTGTGATCATACCTAACCTGCCATTATGGTATTTGAATTCATAGGTACATTTATATGCAAACTTATATTCGTCGTAGTAAATTAAGTACATGTATTTTATTACCCCAGTTAATTTGTTTTTGTTTATAAACGGTTGCTATGGTAAATTATCACTATTTATTTAATGAATCGACATACACATGTACATGTATTAGTAAATAGCATGAAAATAAGATCGAATGACTGCTTATAAAAAGTGTTTCAATACACAATTAAAATAAGTAATGCGGTAAGCGTACTGTAATCATCTTACTAAATTCTTCATGTCAATTTTAGAATTATTATTTTTCATTACTGTTTTAGTAACCAGGCAAGGAAATCAGAGAGGAACGAATGGTAAGCAAATATGAATCGATATTAAGATAGAAATGTGCATCAAAATTGGCATCAAAGAATTTATTCAGAAAAAAGAAACTATAAGAATTCCCCTGAAATAATTAACACAACCTCGAATTTACCAGTCTATTCAATTATCAAGATTTTATCCAGATTCTAAATTTTCGTCGGCTAAACACAGAGAGCAACCCATTTGGACTGCCACTTAAAAAATATTGCAACGGATAAATTATCCTTTTACCGATCATATCCTGAAATCTACAGAAGCTGTATGGTAGGGAGGGTGGCATTGTAAGTAAAGTCAAGAAATACCAAAGGGATATTCGAAGGAGGGAAAAATCGAACAACTGACAAACTCCGGAGAACAACGAAGACAAGACCAAAACAATACATGCACTACAATTAAAAACTAAAAACATATGAACAACATGGACCTAACTAAAAAAACCGGGGGTAGATTCAGGTGCTCCGGAAGAGTAAGCAGTCTCTGATTCTTGCAGGACACCTGCCATGCTGCCATGTCACATCCGGTATGACGAAGAGATAATATCAATGAAACAGGTCCATTTTCATTTGGGAAACTGTTTTTTCATACCTGTCAACCAAGTCATGATGACGCCCATAAAACTGTAATAAGGATGACTTCAGCTTAGGAGCAACGTACCACAGTAATATGTTCAATATGTTTCATTATTAAGATACGATCTGACAGCCCCAACATAAATTGTTCTCCACAATCTGCAACAATTTGACGCGCTAGACAGCTGTGTTGGATGAGGTGCACGGGTGCGGAGTTCATGTATATAAAAATAGAACGACATCCTTCTCCAAAAACCTCTACCAGTATTATTTTTTTCAACTGTTATGCAGTGATCATGTATATATTTATCTCCAAAAGAATACCGAAGCGACAAAACAGTGATAAAAATACGTAAATTCGAAATTCAAGGAAAAGACGAAGTCATCAGAATGGAACAAAACAAACAAACGCCATCAGGATAAATGTATAACTAAAGGAATAGAAAGCATAAAATCAAATGAACAAAAATAGAACAAGACTACACTAGCAATGTGAACTCCCAATAAAAAGTGGTAGTAACATCAGGTGCTCCAAAATGGTAAGCTTGTCCTGCTCTGTTATCGACATTTGTCACATTGAGTAGAAGTCCGGTGAGCATATATATCAAACTAATATATGGTTTAATGATATAAGCAGTTTTCGTTCGAAAATTCCAATCAATCTAATTAAAACAAGATCTGTGTAACTCTCCTACAAAGTTTCCGAACCGAAAAAAAACAAAAACGTAGTTAGACAGTTACAAGTCGTGAAATACCAAAGAGATATTCGTAGGAGGGGGAAATCGAACCAATTGACGAACTCCGGAGAACAACAAAGAGACGACAAAAACAATACATGTACTACAATTAACAACTAAAAACATGAACAACATGGACCCCACCAAAAAACCGGATGTAGATTAGGTTCTCCGGAAGAGTAAGCAGTCTCTGCTTCCTGCAGGACACCCACCATTCTGCCCATGTCAATCCGGTATGAGGAGGGTACAACATCAATGGAACAGGCCCATTTTCATTTGGGAACGGTAATTTTCATACCAGTCAACCAGGTCATGACGACGTCCATAAACCTTTAATAAGGTTGACTTCAACTTAGGAGCAACATACGACTGTCTGAGCAACTTGTCTGTCAGGAGCCGGTCTCTGTCCAGGAAGTCAATATATATGTCACAAGTGTATGAGTTGTGAATATATACTCCAGACGCCGGCGCTTTGGGAATATTGCCTCTCAAAAATGGGAAGTTGACGATTGGAAAGTCAAAGTCATCCCGTTTGTCGTAAAGTTTTATATTCAGCCTTCCTCTGTTGTCCATTTTTGTTGATGGTGTAGATAAGCTTGAGACTTGGCAGTGTCTGTGGTATCCTTAATGTCGAACTCGTTGGGATAGGTGAGATGTAAGACCACAGCGTGAATTATTGAGTGATAAAACATCATCTATGTAGCGGAAGCTGAAAGTAAAGGAACGGGCTCACGTACTTCTGTTTTTCCTGAAGAAGCCCGTCAATTAAGTCTGCCTCATATGAGTAAAGGAACAAGTCGGCCAGGAGTGGCGCACAATAAGTGGCCATAGGAATGCCAATTGTCTGTTGGAAAACACGTCCACCAAATGAACAAATATATATTGTCGATCAGAAATTCAATCATCAGGACAATTTCGTCCTCTATAAATTTTTTGTTAGATTTTGAGCGGTTTTTAACAAAGTATGAGTTGTCTCTACCAATAACAAGGTATATGTATCTGCCGTCCGTCACAGTTATTTTTCAGCGCTAATCCGTCTGTCCGTCCGTCACAGGTATTTGTCAGCACAAGTCCACTGAGACTGATGGGATTTCGATAAAATTTTGTAGGATTGTAAGTCATCGTGTACTTGATCCTGTCTCATCGCCACTATATCTTACAAATTTTATTGGAGTTATGAGACTTTAAAGTTTTTCTCCATTTGACACTACAGGAACACTTTGTCAGCGCAACTTCTCTGAGACTGCTGACAGCTTTAACCTACTTTGAAAGCAAATCTAGTGGCTCTTGTACACGTTTGGTCCATTTTCTGGCATAGTCCTCCAAAGCATTCATTGGTAGTTTGAAATTATATTTCCAATATATGGATCGTGGTTCGCGATACTAAGGACCTTTTGCAAGGACACCACGACGAGACTCATTGTCTATAATATATAAGTCTTCTGTGATGACATGGCCAACAGGACTATATTTGAATGGAGAGCTGTTGCATGAACAATCAGGGGCTTAGCTTTGAGGTCGTCGATTTTGAGGTTCTGCAATACACGTTTGTAATTGAAGATTTTTGGTGCAATGGGTGTAGTATAGGTATAATATCTTGTTTTAATAAGATTGAAAATCAATTTTTGGCCAAATTCAAATCAATAATATTTACGTTGTAGGAGGAGAAGCTGAAAATGGCCTGTTATAGAAGATACAATTCCAATATACAAAAATGAATATGTTAAAGAATCGAAATTGAGAGAAACCATTCTGAAGTGTGAAATTGCAGTTTAAACTGTCCCTTGTTTGATTACATTATTGTTGTACTTGAATGTGTCTATAGTTAAATTGATTTGTTTTGAAAGAGGAACTACGATGAGAAGGCGACTTGATACTACGAAAGCGAAAAAAAGTTACAAAATGACTTAAATGTGAAAAAATTCTAATACTCACTCGCATAAAATTGTTATCTGCCCATTTGTCTTGTCTGTCTGTCCATCGAAGGTTTCTTGATACCTCTTTCATTTTCAACTTAATGCGTTTTATTTCTACACAGTATTGTCATTCACTAATTCATTTCTACACATTGTATGTACATGTAAATGCGTAACAAGGTTTAAAAATTTCAATTTTCAAAACGTGGTGACCACAGGGGTCGAACCCTAAAATTGTGAATCTACTCTTATGAATAAACTTCTCTTGTTTAGATTTTATTTCCATACAATACTGCTATTCACAATATTTAGATGCGAATGAGAATGAGTGGGTACAAACAGTTTGAAAATTAATTTGAGTAACATTACTATCCAAAACTATGAATGTTGATTGATTGATTGTTGCTTAACGTCCAGTCGCAAATATTTCATACTTCTTCAGGACAAGAACTAGTTCAATGTATCAAGTAATTAAAATAGGGGTGGGACAGGACACAAAGGGGAACCAGTTTAGACAGTCACTGTAAAAGGAGGGTGGTTAGTTAAGGTCGGCTTATTTAGCCTTCTGTAGCGGAATTAGCCTACTGTTTTTAGAAAACTACAGAAAGGGGTTTTAGCCTGCAGAGAGTGTGGCATTCTCCAAACATGTTACCCACTACGGTCCAAGATCAGGCTTCCCGTATTATAACATGACAACCCCCCTATACGCCACCTGGAGACGCGCTATGCTATCTGAATGTGAAAGTACTGCAGTATTTTAAACCAGAAATATAACATGTGGGAGTACAATAAAGGTGGTCTGTTCCGGGTTTTTTTTCATATCATCTCGTTGTCTAATTTTTTAATATGAATTCAGTATGTACAATAACCAATGTTGATGCAATAGATGTGCACATCTCGTCGATTTACTACTCATCAGTTGTGCTCAACGTCTGGATTGTTGGAAACCAATCATCAGATGTATATGTGTATCAATCAGTTGTCCAGTCATCTGCTAACACGATTGTTAATCCAAAGCATAAATATTATCATTTTCATGAAATTTATTGCACATTTACCATAGATTTCCAGGTATGGTTATTAGTATTTTTAATGAAATTTACTTCCACAACGCAATAGATGTCCAGGCATATTTGAAATATTATTTCATAAAATTTACTTGCATCTGAGAGAAAGTTCCGATTCTACCTAAAGTTTCAATTCCAACACGAAAGTTGATATTATTTGGATTGTATTTATTCTTGTCAAGATTTTTTGTATATTATGCTCATAATAATTTATTGAAAGAGTTGTGGACATGTAAAAGCTAATGGGGATTCCATAAGAAAAACGTAAAAAGTTTGATATCCACTATTCCATGTATAATTTCTAAATCGTATTGTGATTTTAATGTTTTCTTTTCTAATTTAGAGCATTGAGTGTAGACACTTCTACATGTTGTATATGGAGTTCAAATTAATCTACAGGATAATGTTTTTCTCAGTACCTGTAGTGGAGATAAACCCACCATGCTGCATTGTGGATAAGAGAGACCCTTTCTTTGGGTTATTCATAATACAGAAAGTCTGCCCACAGAAACAGTCTTTGTGAATTCGAATGCTGCATTTCTTGAACGCTAGAGACACTTTTTGCATATTTTGAATAATGGGCACTGCAGAAAGCTTAATTATCTTTCCATACCTAACCCTCCTGATTGTTTAATAACAGTATAAATATTCTCAAAAGAATACAGAAAAGTGGGAAAGTCCATAAATTCGAAGTCCAAGGGAATGTTTGTTTGTTTAGTTGGGGTTTAACGCCGTTTTCAGCATATTTTGGCCATTTCGCGGCGGCCAGTTTTTATTGGTGGAGGAAGCCGGAGTACCCGGAGAGAACCACCGACCTTCGGTAGGAAAATTGGCAATCCTTGTCAATTAAGATTGGAGTCGAACACATCCCGCCACAGAGATTTGAACTCACAACCCCAGCGTTGAAAGGCTAGTGATCAGTAGTAGTCGTGACGAACTACCTAGACCACTCGGCCACCGAGGCCCCCTCCAAGGGAATGACAAATTCAGAATGGTGGAACACAACAAACAAACGCCACAAGTTTACATGTATAACTGAAAGAATAAAAAACGTATAATAAACTAAACAAAACTAGAACAAGACAGCACAGAAACTAAAGCACTAGCAATGTGAACTCCCATTAAAACCCCGGAGTGACATCAGATGCTCCGGAAATGGTTAGCATATCCTCCTCCGTTAATTTGTTGCCGTGTGTCTCGTCCCTGTATTCTGAATTATATTGATATAATTTGGAATTGGTTCTTGTCTTGAAAATGTATGCATTGTTTTACCCTGGCATTAAGCAAACAGCAACCAAAAAATCTACGAATATTGTAGCTGTACTTTTTTCCAACATAGACTCATAGAAGCAGTCACTCCTTGGCTTGAACTTTCATTTATCCGGCACAATTTTAAAAAATGCCCCTTTATTAAAACATTTAAATTTGAGTTCTGTTTGTTACCAATGGCTTACAGTATGATTCTAAATTGACCAAATCAGAGAATTCAATTCTAAAAGGAAATACAATTTTAGAGAACGAGACATTCCATTTCAATAACATTTTGTAAGGAAATAGTCGTATTATAGTATTCACGAGTGAAAATTCAATATCACAAACCTCAAACTGGGTTTTATTAATATTCTGTGATAGTTCGATGAAGATATGTATATTTCAAGACTTAAATTGTTGAAATCCGAACCAATGACAATGATGTAATATGAGAAGTAAAAAGTTATTTTTATGCAGTTCAAACATGTGTTTCCTTCATCATTTTCAACATTGGTATAAACAAACCAAAATAGGTCTATCAGGCTTCTATCCGGCGTCAAATCAGGAAATTGGTATAAGAATACTCAAACAACTAAACCGGAAATACCAATGACCTAAATATGTAATACAAAGGACTTTTAATTATTAATAGACATTTATATAATAATAGAACACACTTTTGACGTGCATCCTTTGTAATAGTTTTTAAGTTGGTACTTACGTAAAAAGTATAAGCACTCGGAAACAATTTAGTACACATTTTCCGTAACAAATTGGTATGTCCCATGATTTGTTATTTGATTCATGTTAATGTTTCTGTTCTTTACACTATCTATGAAAACGTTTTGCGACTGATGTTAAATCTGTGAAAACTACGGAGTAAGGGGGGGGGGGGGGGCATTGTATTTTTATTTCTCTAGATACACAAGTGACAGTAAAAGTACATTTCTACTATAATGTTTACTTCTATTGATGACGTTGTGTAAGTCACGTGACGTCCATTTATATATGTCTGGACTTAAGTTATTTCTTTCTTTTCGAGTACCTCTATCAGATGGTTTTCGTTTTACCATTTTTATCATTTTTTCACTTCTGACTTTGCTCTTTAAATTTGTTCATTACTGATTTGGTTTTCAATTTGAACAAAAATGTACAATCTTGTGCATAAAAATTTTAAAATCAAAATTGGTATATTAGAATGTTTATTTGTATCGTTAATTCAAAAGTACCACAATGTATACCTGAAGAGGTGGAGAAGATATTATTGTTCCCTTTTTTCATTATCGCTACTACAGAATCTTTTAGACTACTACACAGTGGAACAATCTTTACGTATTAGTTTATCTACAGTTTTTGTATCTACAGTAGTCAAAATAATTATTATCCTTAACGGGACGAGACATGCTTATCCTTCCGGGGCACCTGATTTCAATCACGGCTTTTAGGGGAGTTCACATTGCTAGTGCGTTTGTTTCTGCGCGGTCGTGTTCTAGTTTGATTAGTTTATTATACGTTTTTTATTCTTTTAGTTATACATGTATCCTTCTCGGGTTTGTTTGTTGAGTTCCATTCTCATGACTCTGTCTTTTCCTTGGACTTCGAATTTGTGAAAATTTCCTACTGTTTTGTCTCTTCGGTATTCTTTTGTCGATATTTGAAATAATATTGCAATAAATAAAATTCGTTGATACCAACTTGGATGCACGAGATATTCACATTTGTCGCTTTACGACTCACGTGTTATGTCCAAAGCCTAAAATGTTGAAACCAAAACAATAATCCAAAAAGATGAAGAGCAAATTCCCAAATTAATGCCAAAATGACCAAAAGGGGTAAACCGAAGGCCATCTAAGGACAGAGCTATGCACGAGAGAGATACTATTTAATCTTCACAAATTTTACAGTTTTGTAACAGTTACTTGTAAGTATCCATTTTGTGCTAATACTGAAATTATATAATAGGAGAAGACTCCAAGTTTGTTTTACTTGTGTCTTATCCCTTTTTGCATGCTGTAAATAAAATATGTTTAAACTATACTACTACATGTACTTGTCTGAGCAATTACTGTTTGCATTGGTCAACAGATTAAAATAAACCTGTGCTCTTTTGTTTATTTTTGTCCGGGGTGATGTCTGTTTGGTTGCTTTGATTGATTGGTATTTCATAGTTGCCACTTCCTGTTATCCATTTTGCTGTTTATAAGAACCAGATTCCTTGTGTACATTGTACATTTCGGGAATAACCTTCAAATTTTTTAAAGCGTCATAAACCGGAAATAAAGAGTTTATTCAAAATCCAAGGATGGATGACTTGAAATCCTACATTAACAGAATTTTCAAATTATGAAACTGTCAACACTTTCCAGAAAAATAATGTCGTAGCCGACTTATTGACTGTTGAGGGGATAATAATACCTTCGGTTGTAACATATACACCATTTAACATTTGGAAATTTGTGAAACGGCAGGAAGTGCCTAGAATAAATATTGATTTTAAACTAAATTCACAGGAAATTACAATACTGTTTGATACTTGTTAATGGCCATGGAGAACAATATATATGTTATTTGTTTGATTCTATTCAAAGGTAGGTTAGAACGGGCTTTTGGATGTAATTTTTTTTTTTTTTTTTTTTTTTTTTTTTTTTTTTTATATATAAATTTGTATACATTTTATTCAACAACATCCTGCTACATTGAACCCTATGTAGCCCAGGGATAAGCATACCCTGTTCATACAAACTCTCAAAACCAGGGAAAAAAATGAGAGGCACAAGTTTAAACAAAATAAACAATTATATTCGAGCTACAAAAATTACAATAGAATATACGCATATCAATAAGCCTTCTGCTATTTAATTTTAATTTACCTTTTAAAAAACCTATCCCAACTCGCCCTGCCCCTGTGCGTGGATATCCCGTGCATCCCTTAATCGTGTGTCGTCACTTAAAAAGATGAATGAGGTTCCCTGATCCAGTCAAGGTAAGTCAAATATCTTTTCATAAAATAATTAACATAGTTTTAAAGACCTAAGATGAATTAATACAAAGGGTTATATATATAGTCACACTTTACAGTGAAATTCACAACAAATTAGTGTATTTAAGCAAGAAATAAACGATTATACTTGGAAAATATTTGATTGCCAGACTTCTGACCCATATGACCAATAATAAATTGAAATTCAGTTTCTACCATACGGATAATTGACGATTTTGTGATTATTTTCCTTTGATATTTTA
The DNA here is from genome assembly GCA_028015205.1 of Mytilisepta virgata. Lineage (NCBI taxonomy): Eukaryota > Metazoa > Mollusca > Bivalvia > Mytilida > Mytilidae > Mytilisepta > Mytilisepta virgata. The sequence continues at coordinate 58,862,219 of CM051515.1, read as the reverse complement.
CAATATTTCTGCATTTCCAAATTGCCCATTTTACTGTCACTAGTATCGTGTCTATAAGTAATAAATCTATATCAATTTTTGTGTCCAGGATACTTGTTCCAAAAATTAAAAACTTATCTGATTTTTGAAAATAATCCAGATCTCTGCTATCGCATATTGTGTTGAATTTTTAAAAAATATCAGACCACACTTTTGAGATAATTTTATAATCTGAATTCAGTAAAGTAATCGGTCGCCAATTTTTAATATCTTCCCGTTCCCCCGATTTAAAAAGAAGCGTAATAACTCCAATATATTGTGAATTACAAAGTGTATTAGTATTAAATATTTCTCTTACCACAGACATAAAATCATCTCAGATAAGATACCAATACACCTTATAAAATTCACGACATTTTTGGTGTAAATGTCAAGTTCGGTTAGTAAGATGTGAATTTGACTTTATATATCTATTCTCATTTGTGGGATACAAAACTTTGCGTTGTGCAATCAGTTTATGTGACAGCGACCTCGCTCTGCAGAGAAAATCTTTGCATGTGTCAAATACATGCCAGTAACGTATGAATTGTCAAATGTTCTCACAATAGACTGGAGACCTTGGTATGTTAAGAAAGAAAAATTTCACAATTACATGAAATGACTTCAAAAAGGCATTTTTTTCTTATAACATAACACATTTCTGTTTCTGACTGAACCAGCTTTATATAGAATGTGCAGAATTTTACTTAAATGTAAATAACTTTGAATAGTTTTAGATCACTGCGAATCACAGAAGGTTGAACTCGGAGGACCAATGACTGCAGTCAGAGGAGAATTTGTTTGGCTAAATTGTACATCAGATGTTGCTCCATTGCGACAGACAGCAGAATTTTTAGTTGACGGTGTAACAATAGATAGCCTACGACTGCACGGCAAAAGTTGTTTTACAACACACAAAATATGTTCTGATCAAAGTTGTTTTTGTTCCATTGATGGAAAAACATATGCTACTCGTATAGATACCCAGCTGAAGAGAAGAAAGTTTGAAGTGGCATGCATAATGAAATTCATGTCTAATATACCATTTTTCAAACAATCAAATTGAACAATTGAAGTTCTAGGTACGATTGTCAAAATAGTCAGTCAATTTAATTATGATATACAGGTCTTTACTTTTTAAACATTTACTTCGCCTTTAGGCTATGTTCGATTACTTCATAAATTTGCGTCAGTCAATCAAATTTTGGTTGAGATTTAGCGGCTGCCCTAATGGCTAAAGCTGTTTAGTCTCCATGAAAACCAAAAGTGAAAGGGCGTTTTGTCATTCGCTCAGGAACTTATGGGCAGATTGTAACCAAAGTCGACAGGAATAATATGTGGCAAGACTTCTACAAACTATCCACCATTGGTTCTGGTTGGATAAACAACACGATCGCCGACTTTTGATTTCACTAACCCGACGGCTGACTGCTCAATGTTTCAATGACAACCATAATAAGGGAAACGATTTTTTTGTCATTTACTCAGGAAGTTATGGACAGTTTGTAACCAAATTTGACAGAAATTTACAGAAATCTCATATGGAAGAAAAGATCCAAATGATCCCTGTTTTAGTTAAAGTTTAAAGGACACGTTGTGATATTACGTTTCTGTAGCAACCGGATACAATAAGTTTACATTTTCAAATGCTCTAATAGAATAGGTGAGCTATATAGATTCGTCTGCGCCTCTATGTTTTTCAATCAGGTTGTGCTCTTCAAATGTTAATAGAATGACATTCTGGATTCTATAATATTGTAAAGACACTCACGTTGAATTTAAATCATTGCTTAAACTTTACCGTTGTTTAATAAATGTTCATTTCAGATCCACCGGTCCCTAAGATATATGTAGAAAGTCCTGTAGAATGTAATAGTTCGTCGTCTGTATCACTTGTTTGTCATTTTACTGGAGTACAATTGGATACTTACGGGTTTGATAGTTGGTATCATTTTTATAAAGGAACATACATAAGACATCTGAACAGTAGCATAAACAAACATATGTCGATATTACACATACAACAATGCTCATATGAAGACAGTGGTGAGTACATGTGTTCGGCCTGGAATGAGATGAACGGAATAAAATATTACTCAAACAGAACAGTATTATTATCCGTATATGGTAAGAAAAAAAATATTCAAGAAATCATTATATTTTAATGTTCTAACAATACACATTATAAGCAATAAAAATTGAAAATAATAAATAAAAAAAATATTAGATAAAAGAATCAAAGAGAAAATTATGATACAATTCACAAGAGAATATATCAAACTAATAATTTTGGAATCTGGTTTTCATTAAATCATTTTCACAGTCCACTATGTTAGCTATTTTTTCATTCCTGCAGAGATTATTATTTTGCCATGTTTTCTTACACTGTTTCGTTTTGTTATACATGTGATTCATAGTTCCTGTTGAAATTATTTTTCCTTTAATGGTGAGTAAAACAAAATGTCTAGTTTCTAAGAATTTGGTATGATGTAAATCCTACAAAATAAGTGTGAATGCTTTCAGGTTCACCTGTTATAATTGAAACAAATTCTTACATGATTGGAGAATCAGGTCAACGTTTGTGTGTGATATACTATTCAGCTACTGTTCCAATCGGACCTCGTTGGTTAGAAAACACACAAAATAAAGTGCAAAATTCGACTACTTTCCATATGCAAACTTCAAGGAGAAATGCCTCATTGATTATTTATAACAATACTTTTATTGAAGAAGTATACTGTTCTAATCTTAGCATTTTGGACCTTTCCTACGGAGCTTATACAGTTGTTTTGGAAAATGGTTTTGGTACTACCAAGTTCGACTTTATGTTGAAATCGGGTAAGTCAGAATAAAAAAATAGATAAAGTAAGTACAATAATCACGACAGTTGTATATGCATAAATTAGAGGAAAATATTAGATCATCAACATATCGTCAAATTTTATTGTTAGAATAATTATTAAGAAGTAAAACTGAAATTACAGATTGGTTTATTTTAGGTCTGCATTCATTTAGTTTGAAAACAATTCTGTGGGCATTAACGGCAATTGCAGTGTTTATAGTAACAGTTGGCATGATGGGTGTCTTTATGAAAAGAAAAAGTATGCATGGTACGTAAGATAATTAAGTAGCAACATCAAGAAAATGGAACGATATTCGGGTATAGATATTTATGAGCCGACAATTACCAACACCGCATGTACAATATCCATCATTGAAATCTCAGGAAAAGACTTGCTGGATATGAAAAGTCATATGTAATCCTGAGGGTTTAAGTGCCTTCTTCTTAACTCTCTGTGTGCGTTATACATTTCCGTTCCTTACAGAATAAAATAACAAAAAAAAAGATGAGATGTGCGAATGATACATGTCAGAAAAATCTTTCTATAAGAAAAAGTCATCTAGCGATGAACAAACAGTGAAATCGGAAAGATCATACCTAAATTGGTTTTAAGGAAAAACTAAATTTTCCTTCGTGCATAGGTCTGTACTTAGATGGCTTTACCCTTTTGGTAATTTTGTTGTGTTTGAATTTGCTCTTCCAGTTTCGGACGGTTGTTTTAGTTTTTCAACATTTTAGGCCTTTAGCACAACTGATGAATCGAAGAACTTTGTACATCTTTCGTATCAAAATTTGTATCATATAACTTCATTCCAAATAACAATCCTGTGGATATTTTCCATTTCTAATCAAATTCGTCTTTTCCAGATATTGAAAGTTCGATAATGTTTTACTTTTTGGCATTGATATCGGCAAAATATACCGTGACAGGACTTTTAATGTCACATGATGTAACACATCAATATTACAGATAGGTGTCTTACACTGGTTAGCATTATCCTCATTGACAGAAAATACAAAAATCCAAACATCTGTGTAATACTGTAAATTTTCGACATTGCAACATGCAGAATGTGAAATGAAAACCTGCAATATTGCAAAGGGTTCTCTCAAGGATTGTTTTATTACATTCGACGTCATATTGCACAAATCTTTTTGATACATGTATGATAGAAAAACCTGATCTTAACGGTAACATATTAAGGTATCCAGCCTATGTGATGTACATTTCACAATTTATACGTTACTGTCGGGCAAGGGATTTACCCATCGACGTTCTTGGCAGGGCGGGATTGCTATCACACAAACTTCTAACAATGGGTTATGCTTTTTTTAATTTCATCACTCCAAAAGTTGTAAGGCCGTCATCACGAATTGATTGACCGATAGAAAGTTTATATCTCACGTTCTTCGGTTATTGACACATAACCGGACCTGATACTTTACTGGCTTTCAGGTTCATCTACGCAATCAGAATTTTATTTTCTACCATAGTTTCGGCAAATGCGACGGTCAATATTTCAAATGTTTAACGTCCTGATAATTATGATTTCTGACCACAAAGATGATTTATGCTGAAAGAGAGGATATTGGACAACTGAGTTAACTAATTTTAATGGTTCCATGTGTATGCATGTACTTAATCTGTATCTTTATCTGACATTGACCCAAGTTTTAGATCAGCATCTTTTGTTTGTTTTCTTTTGTCTGTAAATTTTGCACGAAGTTTTGAAATGAAAGTTCCGAATAAATGAGCCAAAAGACGTATTGATTTTTTTTTAAATTGTCCAATAGTATATTTAATTTATGACATGTGTTATGTCCATTGAAATTCTACATTAAGATGACAACTGGTCTCAGAAATTGGTCAGTAATATTTTGAAAAAGAGTTACTGCCTTCGTTGCTATGGGTAAGTTTGCTGCACCGTCAAAGCTTTGTGATTCTTTTCATATATACATATTTGATTCTAAAATTCAATCTTAAGAGAATATTGTGCATGACTTACAGGTACAATTTAATATTTTGTGGCTTACATTCAACTCAACATGACAATTGTGTAGTACTATCTTACTCGCTGACAATGTGATAGGTGTCGGAGCAGGACAGGATTACTCTTACGGAGCACCTAATGTCATTCCCGGTTTTAATGAGAGTACACATTGATATTGCTGTCTTTATCCATGTTTGTTAAATATTTATATCTTTTCTATTCTTTTAATTATACATGTATCCTTGTGACATTTGTCTATTGTTTTCCATTCTATTGACTTTGTCTTTTTCCTTGGATTTCGAATTTATGTATTTTCCCAACTGTTTTATCGCTTCGATATTCTTTTACCGATATTTGCAATCCAATCATAAGAGGTTGAATATGAGATGGAATTGTTGGAATGCTTCAAACATTATAGACTGTCGTAGCACAAATTAACATTTATTTTCATGAGCTGATTAACGTTAAGTGAATTCATCTTAATACAACAAAAAGGAGACATAAACATCAAAGGTTTTGACTCATTTTTGTTTTTGTAGTGTCTGTTAATACAGAATTTCATAGAAGTATTGAACGGAGAGCAATGTAAGTAATGAATTTGTAAATGACACAGTCAGCAAACACATACGGCAAATTACATAGAGCAGACTAACACATGTTAACATTGTTTGGTCTTTAATTTTTTTCTAACCTTGTTTTATATGAACATTTCATTGCAGAAATAGAGATTTATAATCATGGGAATTGATCCCTTTGAGCTTGTACAGTAAAACACGAAATTATTTTCGTCTATTTTTGTTAAATTTTCTTTCAAATTATGTCTTTCAAAGGTATCTAAAGCGCACACTTACCAAATAGGAGACACTTAATTTTGTTCGTGATTTCATTGATATTGTTTCTAAGTCAAGAGCATAATCAATATTTTATAGATACTACGCAGCTCCTGCAGATGAAAATAATATACATATCTATAATACTCCAGATGTTGACGTTCGAAATGATGGGGATGGGGATTCATCTGGACATTATACAGACATAGGAGGTCCTTACGAAGAACTGGATATGGATAAAAGGGAACACAATCAATACGAAGCACCGCATAATTATATTGAAATTTTCGTCTAGTATGTTGTTTATCTGCCATTGATAACATTAATATAATACTATTGTGTGAATATGCGTAAATGATAGTCGAAAGGGCGACCTTTTCATACGCCGAGGCTACTTTTTTGCATGGTAACTGCTAAAATAAACTCTTTTAAATCAGTATAGGTATATGGATTTATGCCTCATTATACGACCCATTTTCTTTCTTCAAAGTAAGTAACATTGCTCACCATAGTTTTGAAAGGAACGTGATAATACGATAAATAAAGGATGCATGTCTTGTTTTATCAATGCAATACAAGTTTAACGGTCTTAGAATGCAGAAGTTATTTAGTAGTCAGTCGTCTCAAATATATCAAAATATCCTTTATTGTCATGTCTGTCTGACACTCCAACCATCAAGCGCCCCTTGTAGTCAGTGTCTACTAGAATTGAATCCAACTGACGGAAAATGCCCGTGGTTTCTTCACTGGTAAATGTAACATTCTTTCCTCTTGAATTCAGAATTTCTAAGAAATAGCAATACACAAATCGATGAAACCAACAACTGACTGTCCATTTGTTGTCGCACTATGTCCCTAGGACAAAAGCATTTTTCGGAGAATTGTATCTCCACTTAACTTGTCCGGAGCAGTCTAGCATAATGATTCTTCCATTTAATTCATCTATGCAGTCAACTTCACTTCAATCCCCCTTATAATGTGCACTTGCTCTACTGGGAAATGTAAATAATCGTTTTCTATGGCTACCACGTTCATATTATTTTAAATGGTTCCCACTTTCATCGTAAATAGCTATCTTCGACTTGATTTCGACACATTGTAGGGACCCCAATCTTTTTTCAGTTGAGGTTAATACATTTGTACCAGATGGCCACTAAGCGTCGTATGAATGCTCAGTGGAATGTCTCCCACAAAACGTTGAAATTTTGTAATTTGTTACTATTTTAATTGTTGGGTCGCCTCTGAACATAATCAGATATTTTTGTTTTTTTAAATTGTCATTTGATTAAATTCAATCATTTTCTTATCAGCTATCTCAATAATTGTATTGTCCTTGATCTGCAATATTTTCCGTTTCAACAAATGGAGCGCAAGTATGTATGAGCGTTTTTCATTATATCGATATCTTGCTTTTCAACTCTCTTAATAATTGGAAAGTAAAATTGTTTTAACAACCCAAACATGGATTTTATGTTAAAGTTTTGCTTTTTGTTAGAAAATTGTCACGTTGTTTTCGAGAACATTCAATTTTCTCGTTTATGTGTTCATATTCAACTCTAAAGTTTTCAAAATAGTCTTTTAACTTATCAAAGAGAAGTTTTTGACTTTTTGAATTCACTTTTCTCGATATTTCATTAATTTTATTCTGTATATTTTTCTGGTCAGCAAGTTCATTTTCTGTCTTTGAGAGTGCAGTTTTTTGTTCATCATTTATGTCTTTTATAAGATTTTCTGAACAATCCACTACGTATTTCTGAAGGATGATCGCTGGTCTATTAGGAAATAAATAGGATTTGAAATAAGTGTTTTAGAGAACATATGAATAGTAAACAAAAAAACTAGAAAAAAATATAGGTTCATGTGCTCATTTCAGAACTATAAAGCCTTGAAAATTTGCAGGAAATAGGTTTTCTCTAGATTTTTCATTGTCTTTGCATTGGTAACTTCGGTCTGTCAAAAATGTATGAAAAAATAAAAAGGATTTTATAAAATTTTGTTAATTACCATTTTAAGGTATATATGATTGAATTATAAAAGAAAAATTGGGGGTTCATGGGCAAAAAATTTAATGTTTAAGAAATGGATAAAACCCGAGGATTCCGAAAATCTGACAAAAAGACCAAAACATGACCAGCGAGCATCCTTAATTTCTTCTATCATGTTTCCGCATCTTTTTCTTATTTCTTCTTTAGTGTGTTCTTTGCCTTTTGTCAACAATTCGCATTCTCTAGTCACATCAATCTACAATATGTAATATGTTACCAAAATAAGGAAAAGAGAAATATTCCAAAATAAATTGATAAAAATCAAATTCTTGCTCGCAATAAATATGTAAATAACTTCGGCTTTGATTATTCTAATCATGGATCAAAAATAATAGAAATACTAAGGGTTCATTCCTTGTATTGCACATGGTAGATCTCCTTAGCTGAAATTTGGCTTCCTATTTCGGTATTTCGGTTACGTACCTCTTGTTTAATATAAGTTTGGTTTTTGGTCTTCCAAATGTTTCAGTTTTAATGCTGCTGATGAGAGGTAACTCCTTGAAATGCGTCGTATACAGCATAGTATAAATTTACTATATATAATATTAGTATCTTTGGATGGTTATTTTTATACTAAAACGTAATGACACCCGAATTTTGATAATATCTGTTCAACAGAAACAGCAATTAAATATGTCTTAAGGGTTAACATGGATCAAATTAGGAATGTGTAAAATGGCCTTTTTTTAAATCTCTAGAGGTCATTTTATGAAACAGGTAAAAACTGGCCAAATTTGTATTGAACAGTTTTCCAGAATGATGCAGCCATCATCTAAGAACCGTTTTAATGTTACATTTATATGGTGAAGGACAGGGAAAAAATGCCTTCTCTCACTGTTTTCGTTTGAAAATTCTGCTCGGGGTATGACTCCATTTCACTATTTCTGTGTATTTGCGTATTTCTGGGCCTTGCCAGTTTTTTGGACTTCGATATTTTCCTTGGAGTTCCATGTTTTGTCTGTACCGAGTCAGACTATCCTGATGCTCTGTTGTGTTCAAGTTTGTTTTGTGCTCTTTTATGTTATTTTTTGTCCGGAGTTCTGTCAGTTTGGGTTGCATTGATTGATTGATATGTCATTGTGAACTTTTACTGTTACCCATTTTCTTGTTTATTTGTTGGAAAACATTTTCTACAAGAAATTCTCAGAATTGAAACATAGCCAACCATATGTAACATAATGCTTTCATTTCATCAATTCTCCAAAAACACATTTTCTGAAAATGCCATTTTTCTTGCTTTTCTCAAGAATGATAAGGGTATGCATAATAAAAACAAGATTTATCTGACCAAAAGTCAAACGCAGGTAGTTATTACTTGTACAGTAGAGTTTTTATTTAGTTACCTAATTAACGGCATTGTTCTGCTACTGATTCCCAGGTAACACAATGATGTTTTTAGAACGTTTTTAAAACGTTGTCAATAATGTTGTAAAAATATCGCAAAAAAATATGAAAAAAATGTTAAAATGCATGGCGCAGTAAACAGCGGTTTAATGTTTTTTAAAACATTTTTCCAAAATATTTTTAAAACATCGCCCCAATATTTTTATAATGATCGGAAAATATGTAATAAATATCATAAAAACATTTTTTAAAATATCATTTAATGAAAAATGTTTTAAAAATATTTGAAAAACATTTTGATAACATTCATACAACATTTTAATAACATTTTTGTATTTCAAAACATCAGTTAAATGTTTTCAGGATATCAAAATGTGAATATTTTTATTATATCATGTAAACATTTGCCTTGATTTTTCAATAAACATCTGAAAAACATTTTCTAGAAACTTTCAAATAACATTTATGAAAAATGTTCTAAAAATATTGTTAAAATATTTGGTTAACATTTTTTGACATTTTAAAAATATTTTCTGTACTTTAAAACATCAGTGAAATGTTCTTAGAATATTTATATGTCAATGTTATTTAGATATCATTTAAATATTTGTCATAAAAAAATCCAAAACATTTAATAAATATCCTGAAAACATTTCTCCCTTCAGCACAGCAAAATATTTTTAAAATGTTGTAAAAATGTTCCCATAACATTCTGAAAATATTTTTATTATATTTTCATACTGCAAAACATCAGTCCAATGTTTTTTTAATATCATAAACATTATTACATAAATGTTTGAAAAATATCCTTCTTACATTTTTAGATACCCTTTGAGTGTGCAGCTGACCATTTGGACATTTCAAATAAAATGTTCTACAATGTTCCTGTCAGACTGTAACGTTTATGTTATTCGGAAAAAATCTGTCTAATTTCCCAACTTTCTGCAAATGATTTTCTCTCATTGATGTATTGTAATGTAATGTAAACAAATTCAAACAGCTATATTTTACCATGGGATATAAATGAAATGAAAAGATATTTTGATTAATCATTTATTTTTTTCTGTTCGTATTGAAATTCAAACAAATTTTACAAATCTGTATGTACAATTTAGTCTCATCAATATTTCATAAAAAGTTCATAATTTTATACATCCTCCTGCAACTCCTGTCTTGTTCATTTCTTTGACTTCCTGTTTGCATCTGAAAAATTTGAATTGAAAACATTTAAAAATAAAAATGTATTACAGGCTTAGAAATTATGACCTTTAATCACAAAAATGTGAGATTACTACATGTACATGTCTGCATTGATAAGCAGGCAATACACAATTACAATTTATTATCAAACTGAAAACAATCTATAAGACAGTTCAAACAACTCCAAAGATATCAGACTATGATAGAAATGAGAATTTCAAAGCCTGTACTGCTCAACTGGGTGGGGTTATATCAAATAAATTTCATTCTGAATGATGACTACTTAAGGATTAATATTATGAAGCTCCAAGCAAGACAACTTGGTTGATGGCCTGATTTTAAATATGAAACAGGCCTCCATATACACCATAACAGTCCAAGACTTCAGATAGGAGAAGACAAAACTGTAATTCACACACAGATGCTACATGATTTGTTCAGTTGAAATAAAAATGTTGTTAAAATCAACTTACATAAAGAAACACTTTCCAGAATTATGCACAACTAATTCATTTTCTTTTTGTTCATCAGGTTGATCTTGCAATAGACACTGGGTCTTCTTCAAATTAATTTGTATCATAAAGCATTATCTGAAAAGAGGATAAACGCAATTTTCATTAAAATACATGTATCAGGTGATTTTTGTTCTAACATTACATAGTACAAAGGTACCAGTATTCATAGAACAGTCAAATGTAAATTATTTTCACACCTTTTATTACTGAAAATGATTATTAAATGATTTATGTTAACGATCAAAATGCATTCAATTATGTATGTACGACTGAATATAAATGAGCTGAAGCACAGGCTAAGTTACACTTTTCTCTAAGTTCTCTGACACTTCAACAGTCAAGTTTCACTGTAAATACTTTGAAGTTTTAAAACTTAAACTTAAGCATAACAATCAGCTGGCAAAAAAGTCTTTATTTTGTCTTTATTCACAGTCGCCTTAAGTTTTCAAAATTATAGCGAAAAATGGGAGAAATGTGATATTTTTAGTAGTATTATACAGTATGTATACAGACTGTGCTTTATTCTACTATTTTATCATTTAGACCCCAACAATAACTTTTCCCCCCTAATTTCAGTAAGCACTTTACATCTAAAATTTCTTCTGTGTAAAACAATTTCAAAAAATAAAACAAGTTTTCTAACATAACATGTAAGATGGCCTTTTATTTTACAAATATTTAATAAATATCAAATTACCAAGTACTATTCTAACAGCTATCAAACTCCTTTCTATTGTTCTAAATGACGCATTCATTTCTTACTCGTCTACTTGTTCATGATTGGTCTGGAAAAGAAAATATTATAAGTAGTAAAATCTTCCCCTGATATAAAAATAAGACCAAAAATACAATGTACATACACATGTAACATCTACCTCCAATCTGGAAAAAAGTATGAAATCCCAAAGTTTTGTTTCAAAGACTTTGAACCATGTTTATTTTCAACATATACCAAAATGTTATTTGAAATGTAAATAATTGTAATCATCTCCAGAGATTTTCATCAATAAATCATGTGCCGAAGTGTGTCGGTCACACAGCGGATGACCTTCATACAATTTAGTCATATAGATTTATTTTATACGCCTGTTTGTTTTTTAAATTAAAAGAGAAAAAACCTCTGAAAGGGAGGATAATAACACCCCGCCCCCCAATTGTTTTCATATCTTGACAAAATAAAATTAAGTTTAATCCAGGGTTCAACAGATACATCTCTACATTTATTGTACAGGTAGTTTTGTTTCCTGTTTTAATATATGGCCAAAATGTGTCCACTCTGTCACTGTTCAAGTTGTTGATATTATTTCATCGTCTTTCGACTTTGTCATTGTAATGACCGTCGAGTGAAGAAATAACACACAGAAAGCGATGTGTACAGAAACAGTTCATTATCTGAGCTTATTTTCTTACCTACTGTTATCACCAGAAAATAATAAACACTACTGATTTACTGATACTTGTAGAAATTAGGCGTCGTCTTCAACTTCAAATTTCTTTGTTTCAAACCGCGGAAATACACTTCCGGTCACTGGTTTCCAATGAATATTGTCGATTGTTTGCAAGCTGGTACACCATCTGGAACCAGTTACATTTTAAAACCGAAAACCGAAAATCCAAAGATTTACACCGACACGCCAAGGTCTGATATTTAAAAAAAACGTTTATCGGTTATTGTACCCCAAATCGATTTATCATGGCAATGGATATAATTTTGCAGACAGACATAAACAATGTTTTAAAAACATTATCTTAACGTTATGATAAACTATTTTTATCTGATATCCAGGGAATATTTTTCAAAAATGTTCTGAAAACGTTTTGCAAAAAAATCTTTTTACAATAAATTATAATCTATTTCCAAATTTAAAAAATATTTTACCAGAATGTTTATTTCACATATAGAAAACATTAAATAAAAATATTTTTTGAAACATTATATTGATATTTGAAAAATATCATGAAAATATTTTAATAACATTTTAAATGAAATATTCTTAAAACGTGAATCAATAATATTTATCATAAACATTACAGAAATATTTTTCCAAAATGTTTTTAGAATGTTTGGGGAAAATAGGTTAACAGAAATTTATTTTCACATTTTAAAAATATTTCTGTCACAATATTTTATAGAAATGTTACCACAACATGAAACATAATGTTTTAAATACATTTTTCAAAAAATATTTCTTCATGATATTTATTATACATTTTTAAAAAGAAGTTTTTCAGATATTTTTGAAAAATTATTTTACAGAATGTTTATTTCATGTATAGAAAATGTTATATCAAGACCTTTTTCTCTATAATTTTATTCTTATTCTTATAATATCATGTTAAAACTAGGAAAATATTATAAAATATTTTTAAAAAATTGAAATAAGATGTTCTTGTAAAGTGATATAGTAATATTTATTTGAAACGTTTTAAAAATATTTTTGAAACGTTTCCCATCATTGTTTCAAGAAAACATTATAAAGATTATCCAAAAAAAACATTTACATGACATCCTGAAAATATTATTTTGATAACATTTTTGAAAAACATCTATCTGACCTTTTAAAAATATCATGAAAATGTTTTATGCTACTTGGGTTATTGCTACTAATAGTTTCCCTGTAAAAATGGATTGAAAGGCAATAGCCCATGACACAGAGATCTGACAATTTCGGCCAAATTGACCATGTAAATTTTAACTCGTACTTCCACTAACTCGTAGATATTCATATGCATTTTAGTAATTTTCAATCATAAAAACATAAAAACAGTTCAAATTGAATATTTTTACTAACAAAATTTGGGGCAATATTTTTTTGTGTATAAATAAAAATAATTAAAGACCACACGATAACAAAAAATTTGTTGAAACATCAATTTATTTGATAGATATGTTGATTAATTGTAATTATAACATTGCTTATGTGTGATTCTTATTGGATGATAGACTTTCCAAATGATAAATATGTCGATTAATTATTGCTAATTAGTGATTCACATTGGATGGTAGACTTTCCAAATTTTTATTGAGGTCATTGAAAAACAAATATAATAAACAGAAAGTGTTTTTAATTTCAACTTCGTACTTTTGATTTCAGCTTTCGCTACATAGATGATGTTTTATTACTTAACAATTCACGTTTTGGGAATTTTTTACATCCCATCTATCCCAATGAGCTCGAAATTAAGGATACCACAGACACTGCCAAGTCTGCATCTTATCTTGACCTTCACTTCGAATTGACAGCAGAGGAAGGTTGAATACAAAACTTTACGACAAACGGGATGACTTTGACTTTCCAATCGTCAACTTCCCATTTTTGAGCGGCAATATTCCAGAAGCACTGGCATATGGATTATATATTTCACAATTCATACGTTATTCCAGAGATTGTGACATATACATTGACTTCCTGGACAGAGCTCGGCTCCTGACAGAAAAGTTGCTCAGACAGGGGTACGTTGCTCCTTATCTGAAGTCATCCTTATTAAAGTTTTATGGGCGTCATCATGACTGGTTGACTGGTTGACAGGTATGAAAAAACCGTTTCCCAAATGAAAATGGACCTGTTCTATTGATATTATCCCTTCTTCATACCACATTTGACATAGGCAGCATGGCGGGTGTCCTGCAGGAAGCAGAGACTCAGACTCAGGTTTTTTTGTGGGGTCCATGTTGTTCATATGTTTTTAATTGTAGTGCATGAGTTGTGTTGGTCTTGTCTTCGTTGTTCTCCGCAGTTGTTACGATTTTTCTCTCCTTCGAATATCCCTTTGATATTTCTTGGCTTTACTTATTTAAAACAAAGCTGTTGAAATAAACACCGCACATTGAACATTTAATTGTAATTATAACACTGGTATAGTATCATCATTGGATAATAGACTTATCGCACTTTGAACATCCAAAACCGTTGAGTTAAACTTGTACAATCACTGTCTTTTATGAAAAGAAAATGCAGATCTATGGGTTTAATGTTTAAAAATACAAGCTTTGAAAAAGATATAAGATGGGTCATGTGGAGAGAATGAGTTGATTAAGTACGACCTGGCAAACTTACCCTTTTTGTATCTCGATCCCCAACATATTTTCTGATTGCAGCCGGTAATCACTATCCTAAGCAGCAATACCTGTAAAAATAAGTTTTCAGTATTGTGTAAACGGGTGTAATTAACATATTTGGTGTCAAAGATTAATTATTGAAGATTTTGCCTGTATTGTTCTTGATTGCTGATTGGTTGGTGAAAACAAATTACCGCTAACGGCTGCATTATATCTAAGTAAATTTCTCTTAAAATTAATTAAAGACAATTTACTACGGAGAGAATAAGTCAGACTCACTTCAATGGATAAACACAAGGGCTTAAGCGACACTATGGTTTCAAAATTCGATTTATTGATATTTTACGTCATATCAAAGACGTATAAAGGTCAATAAGATGTTCATGGCGAGTAATATATTATGATAGCTAGTTCAAAACTGTTACCTCACTATCATTTTATTATAATATTTCTACAGTCTCGATAGGACAAATTTTAAGGTTTAACCTTACTGTTAATTTAGAACAGATATAAATTGGTTTAGTTATATAAAAACATGTTTTGTCCAGGTTAAAATGTTTTACTCTAGTAAAACAATTTCGATCTTAAATGGTCATTCTAGCATGAAATATTTGGCACTGGACGTTAAGCAACAATCAATCAACCAATCAACATCTCAGAAGCATCTTGTGACATTAATAAAGGCACAGCAGCAACCATAAATAGACGAAAACACTAAACTAGACTACCCATGTCAAAGATATTAACACGATAAAAAAGAATATAACAAATCTCGAACATACTGTTTAATTAACAGGGATATTTTTGTATATAATTAGAAACAACTGATATACAAACGATAGATAAACTAAAAACCTACTGTCAGAATCGAAAGTTATACTATCACCCACATACCACAACCCCCCCCCCCCCCCCTGAAAGTAGTTGGGACCATTGTATACCCAAAATGAAAATGTATAAAGAACATTTTTGCCCATTTACATATAGTATGCAATCATTCAATTTAGAAATTAAATCAATAAAAATGGAAAATGAAAAACAAAAGCCAAAAAAAAAAAACAACGTTTAGGTCACAAGCTAAAATATTATATTGTAGAAATTCTACCCTTGTAAACATTAGTAGTTTGTAGAGCAAATATTAAAGCATAATTGCGAATTGACAGGTAGTATGCAACCATTCTATTAAGAAAGTAAAGTCGCAAAACAAACATTGAAGGAGGTTTTGATTTCAAAAGAAAATATGACTGAATGACGGAACTACATAAAATGCATAGGTGAAATATTTACAGATGGTATACATCTTTGTAAAACCCAGAAGTGAAGGAGGACGAACCGATGAAAGGGAAAATCGCAATATAGTGAAACCTTCTTCGAACATATGGGGATAAGGCATCCTTTAATATATATATATATATCCCAGTCATAGATCATACTATTTGTTTTCCTGGAACATGCTACAGTATGCTGAAATGTAAGCAGACCTATCATGTACAACACATCATTGACCTTTGTAAAATGTACCATCCTACCAGGAAATATTAATGAGGAAAATTTTACAAAAATTTCCTGTGTAAAATTCTAAATTAGCAAACTATTGTTCACTCAAGTAGGGTTATGATTAGGGTTCACTCGTACCAACGTCGGCATGACTGCATTTAACTGTTAATATCCTTATTTTTACATTTGGAAAAAAGTATACTTGACCTTGAAAAAATAACCAAAACAATCCTCTCTTTATGTGAGAAAAAACTTTAAAAAAAAATAAATTTCAAAATTTGTTTTTACCAAGATAAATAAACCAAGTGTTACCATAAAATTAGAGGTTAACAGATGAGGCCATTGGGTACATATATATCATAGGAATTATAAAAAAAAACAATAATTTACACACAGTTGATTCTGAGGACATTGAGCTTTAAAGACATGGCTGTTTTCGTATTTTTCTTGTTATTGTTAGAAGGTAAGATTTATAATCTATACAAAGCTGCATTCAGATAAAAGAAATAAGACCAAAAGTATTTACTATAATTCTATTAACACATTTTTAATAAGCAGTCTGTTTGCTGCGATTAATTTGATGAAAAGGAGCTGCCTGTAGAACCTTTAACAAATTTGATTTTTCATACCCGCATCATTTCTTTATTATTATTACTATTATTTATATGTTAAAGCGTTCATCTTATTTTATATCGACACTAATATCGTTTAAAAAAATTGAAAACTTTCATTACCCCACACGCTATTTCATGATATTTTCTTTTCAAATACATGAAAAGACGTACATGTATTTGCTTGCTTGTTTAATATGTACTTCGTTTCAGATTTTGCATCGTCACAGAATGTTAGCTTTAAAGGGCCAACGACTGTTATAAGGGGCGAATTTATTTGGTTGAAATGCACATCAAATGTGGTGCCTTTTGGGCAGAGAGCAGATTTTTTAATTAATGGTGTCCCCCGTGTGGGTCCCGGGGACACAATAGAATAGGCCCACAGCTCCTCGGCTTGGCGTAAGAGGCCCCTAAAGAGGCGACATGTTTGCCGTGTGTCGCAAACCCGTGTCGGTAATAGGGAGTGTTCCTGGATGGCCGGATAAACGGTTCCGATCACCATCTGGGGCACAATCTTTACCTAGACGGGAGGCCGGATGGACCCGATTCGGTCAATCGGCTGGTCACACCAATCCCTTATACGAAAGAATATATTTACCTTTTTTTTCTCCCAAATTGCATGATCGAAATTCAAAATTTCTTTACGATGGGATCGGTGTTGGCTTATGGGTCACAAATTTCAACAGGTTAAAATGTATATGTTTGTATTTGGCATTTTAGTTATTTTTATTTATGTTCTTGTATTATTTTTCGTGCAAATTCTTGAATATAAAATTTATTTTTTTGATTCAATATGACTAGTTTTTGAAGTCTTCCAATAAATTTCATTTCGTCCTGAAAATGTTTGGTTTTTGATTCGGTTTATTTATAACAATTTTTAAACACCCAGCTCATGAATGGCTCGATGACCCCGGTCCAGCCTAAACCGGTCACGACTTGCCCTCTGCTGTTTTCTCGTGGTTGTTTGAAAAGATCCAAATGAACCCTTCATGACGCCTCGATACAATGGGTCGGGAAATGGTCGTATGCATGTATCGTAGAGGTTGATATTTGGGTTCTGGGGTCTTTGAAGATAACCACTGACGGAATCGGCGGAGAAGGCGGTGGCTAATGGGGTAATGCTTCCTCGGCTTAATGAGGCCACATGTTTGCCGTGTGTGGATACCCGTAAGGATAGAGGACGGGATCCTGGTAGCTGAAACACGCTACTTTGGCCCTTACTTTATCTGAAACGGGAGGTCGGATGGGCCCGGTCTCGACCAATCGGCTGGTCACGCCAAGCCCTTGAACTATCCTGTTAACAAAATGTACAACAATAGTACCATTAACATAGGACGGTTTAAGAAGGCGGTGGCTTATGGGTCAATCGTGTAGATGATTCTTTCGGCGGTTGAATCGCCAGGAAACCCCTGGCACGAGGCATGCGCCAATTAAAAGTACTCTATGCGAGTATCTTGTCCTTGCATCCCTAGTGTCTGTCGCACATGCGGCAGGCATACATCATTTGGTGCTGCTCCGAGGTGGGCGGGGAGCAAGGGCAACGAATCATTATACAATCAACATGGATTCTTTAACTGAAAAAACTCAACCCCTCCAAACAACTCAAAATTCAACAAGTTCTAAAAGAAAACTAAATAACAGTGACGATGAAGGACCGAACCCAAAATCACAAAATTTATCTTTGACTACTCTTCCTAAATATTTAGTACTTACAAGTCTGGACCAGGAGAAACCGTTAACCAAATTATCACCCTTTGTTTTACAGAAGTACATCCAAAGTTGCGCCGGAGAAGTGAAAAAAGTCAGTAAAATGAAAAGTGGAAGTTTACTTGTAGAATGCGTTAGACCACAACAATCAAAAAATCTTCTGTCTCTAACATCAATTTCGAACGTCAAAATTTCTGTTACCTCCCACAGATCGCTCAATTCTTGTCAAGGAATTATTCGTGACAGAGACCGGGATCTACTCGAGCTCTCTGAAGAAGAAATTTGTGAAGAACTTAAGTCACAACTTGTCTCAAAAGTCAAAAGATTTACAAAAAAGTCCGATAACAAAACCATCAAATTAAACACTTACCTCATTACGTTTGAACGCTCAGCATTGCCCGATCACATCTACATTGGACCCTACAGAATAAAAGTTGACAGGTACATTCCCAACCCTATCAGATGTTTCAAATGCCAAAAGTTTGGACATGGTAGAGGTTCATGTCGGAGTACCGAAAAATGTGTCAAATGTTCTGTAGAGGGACATTCCAGTTTTGATTGTGAAGGCGATGTTAAGTGTTCAAATTGTGGACTCGATCACATGGCGAACTCTAGAAACTGTGATTTATATAAAAAGGAGATTGCAATACAAAAGACAAAAGCAGACCAGGGCATCAGCTACCAAGAAGCCCGCAAGCTCGTCTCTGCCACGAATAGTTCATCCACATCTACATCATATGCTAACAAAGTCAAAGGGTCTTCCACATTCCAGTCAACTGAAACTCAAACTGCTTACACCTGGCCAAACAATGCATCATTTCCAGTGTTATTACCCCAATTTCAATCTACTGATTCTCAAAAATCGACATCAAAAAAATCTTCCACTTCTCAGACGCAAACTTCCTGCTCATCTGCAGTCACATCTTCTAAGAAGAATTCTGACTCCACTCAACCAAAAACTTTTACTTCTAAAAAATCATCATCTCCAAAGAAACCAATCAACTCATCTCCATCTCAGCAAAAGAAAGTAATATCTTCCAATCCAAAATCACCTTCAAAATCGTCACCACAAAGACATCCGCGATCACGTTCAGCTGAAAAAATCCGGACCAGACAATTTTCAAGTCGCCTTCCGAAGGCAGAAAGAAATCATTTTGCTAAGTTTAGAGATCTCCGCTCGGAGTTTGATGATGACTCCGAGCAGATGGAAACATCATCAGCTGACTGCTTGGATTCTATATGGGGGGATCCACTAGTTCCACCTGTGGAAATTAACCCCCACCAGAAAAACACGAACGATCCTGGTGGCAGGTATAGTTCTTCACGTGAAGAACATAAAAAGAACTACTCCCCCATCCGTCCTCCGAAAATATGAACGGAATCATCCAATGGAATTGTCGAGGCTTAAAAATCAATTTAATTGAATTATCGTTATTAGTCCAAACTTTCCTCCCCGTTGCCTTTTGTCTCCAAGAAACACATTTAAAGGAAAATGACCACATAAATGTTAAAAATTACTCTATGTACAGCACGCATGTTAAAAAGGATGAAAGAGCTGCGGGCGGCTCTTCCATTCTTGTTAAAAATGGCATTATTCATAGTCATATTAATTTAAAAACTGATTTACAGGCAGTTGCTGTTCGCCTGTCTCTAAGTAAAACTATCACCTTATGTTCCGTTTATATTCCTCCTAGTACACACTTGGAAATTGATAAGCTTAAATCTTTAACAGATCAGTTACCTGTCCCATTTATCCTTATGGGTGATTTTAACGCCCATAATCCTCTTTGGGGCAGTACCTCACAAAATGATAAAGGCAAAAATTGAAGATTTTTTAAATCAGGAAAGTTTGTGTATTTTTAATGATGGATCAAATACTTATCTCCATCCGGGAAATGGTTCTTATTCGGCTATCGATCTAACAATTTGTGACCCTTCATTATTTCTGGATTACTCATGGCGAGTCCATGATGATTTGTGCGGAAGCGATCACTTTCCCATAGTTTTAGAAAATCTATTCCCCACGTCATCCGAAAGAGTTGCTCGCTGGAAATTTGACAAAGCCAATTGGCCTTTGTTCGAGCAACTCTGTCGAGATGAACTGAAGAAAGATACCTTTGATAATGTTATTAATCCAGTCCTTAAATTTAATGAAACGTTAGTATCGATAGCCGAGAGAGCCATTCCTAAAACCTCGACAAATCCAAAACAACCCAGCAAACCGTGGTTTGATGATGATTGTGAGGAAGTGAAGAAAAACAGGAAGAAGGCCGAACGACGATTCAATTTGCATCCAACCCAGGATAATTTAAGTAATTTCAGAATATTCCGTGCGAAAGCACGCCGAACGTTTAAACAAAAGAGACGAAAGTCATGGCAAAATTTTGTCTCTAAAATAAACTCTCATACTCCTATGAACAAAGTTCGGAATTTTATACAAAAAATTAATGGAAAAAACAAGAAAACCAATCTTCACCATCTGAAAGATGGTCAGACTCTTTTAACGTCAGAAAATGATATCTCCAAAAAACTCCAAAAATTCTTCTTCTACAAATTACTCTCAGGAATTTCAACGTATTAAAAACCGAACCGAAAAAACCAAACTTAACTTTCGATCGAACAATTCGGAAGACTACAACCGCCCTTTCTCTATGGATGAACTAAACAATTCTTTGGCAAAAGCTCATGATACAGCTTGTGGCCCTGATGACATACATTATAAACTTCTTAAACATCTTCCTGATACATCATTACAGACACTTTTGGATATACTAAATAAGATTTGGGAAACTGGTGACTTGCCCTCTTTGTGGAAGCTGGCGACAGTTGTCCCTATTCCAAAACCTGGGAAGGATCATTTTGAATCGTCGAATTATCGGCCAATTGCCCTCACAAGTTGCGTATGCAAGACTATGGAACGGATGATCAACGACCGCCTTGTCTGGTTCCTTGAGACCAATGGTCTCCTGTCCAATATACAGTGTGGGTTCCGGCACGGCAGAAGCACGTTAGATCATCTTGTTCGCTATGAGTCTTTCATACGCAACGGGTTTGCTAAGGGTGAACACGTGGTGTCGGTCTTTTTCGACCTAGAAAAAGCATACGACACCACTTGGAAATATGTTATTTTAAAAGACTTAAATGATATGGGGTTGAAAGGTAGATTACCCTCATTTATTGATAACTTCTTGTCAGACAGACAGTTTAAAGTCAAGGTTAATACTACAATGTCTGACCCTTTTGAACAAGAGATGGGTGTCCCTCAGGGGAGTATCCTTTCTGTTACTCTATTCAGTGTTAAAATTAATAGTTTGGCTAAAACATTACAAACTAATGTTGAAGGCTCGCTTTATGTTGATGATTTTCTTATATGTTATAGAGCTAAAAATATGAACAATATAGAAAGACAATTACAACTGTCTTTAAATAAAATTGAAAAATGGGCTATAGAAAATGGTTTTAGGTTTTCCAGCTCCAAAACTGTTTGCATGCATTTTTGCAATAAACGCAAAATGCATTTAGACCCTGAGCTAAAACTCAATAACTCGCCTATTAAAGTTGTTAAGGAAACCAAATTTCTTGGACTTATGTTCGATAGTAAACTCACCTTTCTACCCCATATCAAAATGCTAAAAGCAAAATGTTTGAAAGCATTGGATATTTTAAAAGTTGTTTCCAGCACTGACTGGGGTGCTGATAAAAAGATTTTATTAAATTTATATCGATCTTTAGTTAGATCAAAACTTGATTACGGTTCAATTATATATGGATCTGCTCGCAAGTCCTATATAAAAATTTTAGATACTGTTCACCACCAAGGCCTACGTTTGGCCTTGGGGGCGTTCAGAACATCTCCTGTGGAGAGTTTATATGTAGAGGCGAACGAGCCGTCTCTTTATAACCGTAGGATAAAACTTTGGTTTACAATACTTAACCAAGCTAAAAGCATATCCTTCAAATCCTGCCTACGACTGTGTTTTCAATCCTCTCTATGAGGATATATTTGAACAACATGAAAATAAAATTCCTCCATTTGGTATTCGGATGAAACCACATATTTCTGTTTCTAACTTAAACCTTGATGAAATAGCCCCTATTAATATACCTCAATCTCCACCTTGGCTTATACCCAAACCTAAATTTATTTTTGACCTCAGAAAACATAAAAAGTCTGAAACAAACCCAATTATAATTCAGCAACATTTTGCTGAAATGAAATCAAACTTTGCATGTCATGACTCTATTTATACTGATGGATCCAAGGACGGGGACAAAGTGGCTGCCGCAGCAGTCCATGGGCAGCATGCAGCAACTCTCCGTCTTCCATCTTCCAGTTCAATATTTACTGCAGAAGCTAGAGCCATCATTCTTGCTTTGAAATTTGTCAGAACGTCTGATAAGCTGAAATTCCTGATATGCTCAGATTCTCTTTCATGTTTATTGGCTATAGAAGGTCAGAAATATAAAAACCCTTTAATTGCCCATATTATTGAGTTCTATAAAAGACTTGTCCAAATGGGCAAAGAAATAGTTATTATCTGGATACCAAGTCATATTGGTATCCGAGGAAACACAGTCGTAGATAGTATAGCGAAGGATGCTTTAGATGACCCAGTTACTAATATGTCAGTGCCTTATACTGATTTTAAACCTTTGATTTATAAATATGTTGTACGTCTGTGGCAGTCCCAGTGGGATCTGCTGACAGAAAATAAATTACATGCTATTGAGCCAACTGTTGGCAAAAATGTTTTTTCGTTCGGCAGAAGCCGAAGAGAACAAGTGGTTTTAACTAGATGTCGCATTGGCCACACCAGGACGACTCATTCTTTTATTTTAGAGAATGAGCCACCTCCTGAGTGTATTCCGTGCCAATGTCGACACACTGTGAAACACCTTTTAATAGACTGTGTGGATAAATCCGACATAATTTGTCGGTATTACACAGTCAATAATATGAAAGATTTATTTACAGTGGTCGCTGGCGACCGTCTTTTACAATATTTAAAAGACGTAGGACTGTACTCCAGAATATAGATTGTTATACTATGTTCTTGAGTATAGTCATTGGTCATTATTTTAAACTTTGTTACTGTTAATTGACTTGATTTTATACAAGTTTGTATCGTTTACTGAATATTTTATGTATTTTGACACTTGTTTAAATGAATAGCGTATCTGTGATAGTATTTCTAAATGAAATTTAGACTGTTTGTGATATAATTTTCACTGTTTATTCTACCTTCAATATTTATTTGTAAATAGTCTATTTATTTTAGATCCTGTTTGAAATTTTAATGAAATTCGAAACTAATAAGTTCTCGCCGTGGTATTGGCTGCAATATCGCCAGCTCGGCGTTAAAAAATATTCAATCAATCAATCAATTAATGGTGTAACATTAGATAGCGTACAACTAGAAAATAACTCGTGCTTCAATACAACGAAGAGATGTTCTTCTGACAATTGTCTGTGTTCTTTTGACGGTACAATGTATGCAATACGTATAGATACAGTGAAAACCCTTGCACAATTTGAAGTAACATGCCAGATGAAATTCAAATATAACACCACAATTTTTAAGAACTCTAATTGGACTGTTCAAGTTATAGGTAGGAATTTTAAACACAGGTGAATTTTGTTTGCAACTTAAATCTTCCTAGTACTCTGTATCAAACTACAATATATTATAGAAATATGAAGTTGGTGTAGAATCTCGGAGCAATAACGTATTGGCAAAATTTGAGATCATTGTCAAAAGAGACGGCAAATTCGTAAAAAGCGAATGAAATTAAAATAAAAAAATTTATATGCTTTTTGACCAATGGTGTAAAATAGCTGCAATAGGACATTGGAATTGTACAAGATCAGGCTCTTAAAGTCAAGCAAATGTTTTAGAACAGTAACCAGCCGAGCGAACAAATATAGTTAAAACGCAAATCAATCCAAACAAACCTGATCAAAACTTAAACTAACAGTGTGCACTCAAAATCCTTGAAAACTCTATACAAGGGTTTGTCTACAAGGTTGATACTGAAAACTTTGAACTGAATATGTGGGGATATTCGGTGCAGTACTCATAAGTAAAGTCAAGAAATACCAAAGGGATATTCGAACGAAGGAAAAATCGTAACAACTGACGAACTCTGGAGAACAACGAAGACACGACCAAAACAATACATGTACTACAATTAAAAACTAAAAACATATGAACAATATGGATCCCACCAAAAAACCGGGGGTAGACCCAGGTGCGCCGGAAAAGTAAGCAGTCTCTGCTTCATGCATGACACCCACCATGCTGCCCATGTCAAATCCGGTATGAGGAAAGGATAATATCAATGGAACAGGTCCATTTTCATTTGGGAAACGGTAAAGCATTCATAAATATATATTAATTTCCACAAATTACAATGCATGTATGTTTGTTTGAAATTAACCAATAAAGTTAAGGATTTGTATTTCTACGTTATAAAAAGAAACAATAAAAAAATCTAACAATCTGTCTGAATATTATAAAATACAAAACATAATTAAAATAAACTGAAGAATAATTTTGTAATGTCAAGAAGAAAGTTGATGGTTTATGTTAAAATGTATGATTAAGCTGCTATAACACGTTTGGTTTCGTCAATTGCCAATGTCAATACTAAAGCATGGGAACTGCTATGCAAAATGAAAATTTTGATATTTTGAGTTCCAAATGATGAGTTTTTTTTTGTTGTTGACATTTTTAAATTTAGAATTTTGTGTTTTAATTACAGTAATAGTGCCATAATTATATTGATATAATATTATATAAAATATTAAATATTAGATCCACCGACACCAAAGGTAGATACCGAAGAATCTGTATTTTGTAATAGCTCTTCATCTGTACAATTGGTCTGTCATCTTTCCGGAATGATAGATGTATATGGAATCGAAAATTGGGATCATATGATTGAGAGGAAGTATATCAGAAATATAACTGGTAGTATACAAAACAATACGTCCGTTGTTCACATACAATCTTGCTCTTATAAAGACGCTGGAGAATACGTGTGTTCAGCATGGAATGAAAAAAATGGAAAGAAGTATTATTCCAGCAGTACACTAAATTTAACAGTACACGGTAAGAATAAAGTCCGCTTTTATTTTAAAAAAGTTTAACTTAATTAGTCGTCTTATCGACATCTTCGCTAGTCAAGGATTATAAATCGCTTCTCTTCTCTCCATTCTTGACAGATTAAGCAAGAATTTATAAACATCAGGCGGCGACATCTTGCGGCTAACAGTAGCCACGCCATTAATGACCAGTGAACAATGTACTTATTCGACACTGTAAAACAGTACCCACAAACGTACTTTGGCCTTAACGAGGCACACAACACAAAACTGAATTAGTTTTCATTGAACACAGTGAAATGTCTGTAAAAATTGTTCGTTTCTGCTTGGGGGTAAATTATCGTTGCATGATATGAAATTTACAACGCATTTCCCCACATTATTTGTTTACATCGTCGACGTATGATCCCCGCGGTCTGATTGGATGCAGATAGTCTCATTTGCATCAAATTTGATCTACTGGATAGCTTATTTATTGTAAAGCAAATGTTCTAAAATATACTTGTTGTTTGTCTTTTTACTGTTGCTGTTTTTGTTACTTATAACAATGGTAATTCAAACACAAAATTTACCATAAATTGGGATGTTTTGGCTGTGGTTATTTTTTGGATTGTTTGGCTCCTGATATAAAAATAACACACTGTTATCAAACAAATTCACAACATACACTTCTGGTTATTTACTTTGAATATACTTGCAATGTTTTAATAATTTTGAGGGCCTCGGTGTTTAGGAACATTTAGTTCGTCATGAATACTAACGATCACTAGCCTGTTCGAATCTCACCTGTTGCAGGGTGTGTACGACTCCGATATTAATTGACAAGGATTGCAAATGTCCTACCGAAGGTCGGTTGTTCTGTCCTCCACCAATAAAATCTGGACGCGGCGAAATACCCAAAATGGCTGAAAACATTGCAAAACCAAAACTTAATAAATAGATTAATTAATTTATCAAAGTTATATAATCAGAACAATTCAAGTCATAAGGATCAGTAAATATCGGCATAAGAATAAAGAAGCGACTAAACAGTGGGATAAGTCCACAAATTCAAAGTCCAAGGAGTCAGGAGAATGGAACACCACAAACAAACGCCACAAGGATACATGTATAACTAAAAAAAATTTTTTTAAAGTATAATAAACTAAACAAAACCGGAACAAGACAGCACAGAAACTAAGCACTAGCAATGTGAACTCCGGGGGTGACATCAGATGCTCCGGAAGGGTAAGCACGTCCTGCTCAATTTTACCAGCTGTCAATCCTGACAGTTCGTAGTGACAACACTGTTACGATTTAATCTGGAAGTGACATCAGGTGCTCCGGAAGGGTAAGCATGCCCTGTTCAATTTTATCATTTGTCAATCATGACAGTTCGTAGTGACAACATTGTTACGATTTAATCATACATGTAAGTAAATCTTAATCTAATTGATTTTTATTTTATCATTTTTTAATTTTGTTTCTGAAAAAGACAAAATCAAACACAGTACTCACACAATGCCAAATTTTGACGCACCATACTTTAACAACAATTTCTCTAGCAAAGAATAGCAAAGCTATCCCTATTTACGACCATTCTAGTAAAAATAAAACGTTAGAATTTAATAACAAAGGTAACAGGGGTATGTAAATTATGTATTTATATGTATATATTTTAACTGTTCATGTGTCCTTTTAGGCCCTCCTGTCATAGTTGAAACAAACACACACGTTTATGAGGAATCAGTTCGAGTATTGTCTATCATTTACTACACAGCCACAGCTCCTGAGAGCCCTCGTTGGTTCCGGAATGGACATGACGTCATACAAAACTCCACAACATCCAGAATGAAAACCTCCTTGAGGACTGCACCATTTACTATATATAACAGAACAATTTTTAAGACAGTATATAATTCTACCCTAAGCACACAGGAAAACCTTTATGAGGATTATATAGTTATTTTGGAAAACGATTTTGGTACTACCAAGCATACTTTTAAAACAAAATTCGGTAAGTGGAGTAAACAAAGTACCCCAGGAATATTATCTAATATAATACATGTAATAATGATAATAAAAAAACAAGTTCAGAAAAATGGTACAAATTCATTCTAACAATAAAACCATATTCAGAATACCGACCATATTGTCATGAATTGAACAAAAAATTAACATACGAGTCTATTAAGAAAACAGTTAACTAGGAAAAACTGTATTTTAATTGAGAATGAAATTCTATGGGGCATTCAACAATTAGGCTACTCAAATATAAGAATACTACAAAAACCGGGAGTCACGCAAACACCTAGAACAACTGTAAAGCAAACGTCATACTCCTAACTTGATACAGACATGGTGGGTTGAACCAATTATATGACAGTAGGTATAATTCTGATTATTTCCTGAAATGAGTAGCTACCAAAACAACCGACTTATTTCACATCGGTCAATACAGCGGTTAACATAGCTAAAAAAATTCTTCAAGACCATTCTTTACAAATTGTGAAATGGAAAATATATATTTTTCAAGTATTGATATCTGCCAAATAATTTTTAAAGGATCGAAGAAGGTGTGGTTTGTCATAGCTTTAATTAATCAGTTTACTACTCAAAAGCAAAATAAAAGCATTGAATAAAAATATCGGAAAAAGAATACCAAAGCTAAAAACAAAAAGAAAAGTCTATAAAATCGGAAAGAAAAGCTTATGAGATGTAATTCTTCAAACAAATGCATCGAGGATACATGTGTAACTAAAAGAATAACAAAAACGATAATCTTAACAGAACTAGAACATGACAGCCGAGAAATATTAAATCAAACTGAAAATATACCAAATATATATTCATATTTTTTAAATCTTACGGATTTGTTATTCAGGTCCAACAGCTTTTAGTTTGCACATACTTCTCTGGGTTCTAACTGCGGTAGTGGTATGTGCTGCAACAGTTGGAATAATTGCAGTTTGTATGAAAAGAAGGATTATGAAAGGTCAGTGGTGTAAAGACTGTATAATCAAAGTCCTTTTTCTCAAATTGCTGAGGCCAATTTAAATATTTCTCATTTCGCCCGAAATGTATTTTTCAGGTATTTTTTTTTAAATGTGAACAAAACAGTAAAGAAACTAAAGCAATAGCAATGTGAGTTCAAACTAAAACAGTGACACCAGGTGCTCCGGACGGGTAAGCATGTCCAGTTAACGATTTAAAAACATATTTCATCTATTTGTTTTCTTTCATGCGTACAATGTTAGCCTTTGTGCTAACTTCAGATGTAAATTCGTGTGTTTTTGTAGTTGTGGAGTTCTACTATATGGTATATTGTCTCGGTGTGATTCCTCTCGCCGTCATTCTGGCAACTGGTATGAAAACAAATTAAGGAGGAATATTTCAAAATTGATGTGGGAATTAATACAACATGATTAAAAAATAAGATCACAAAAAGATGAAACCATTCAGCCTTCAACAACTATGACAACAAAAACAGCTTTGTACGGAATTATTATTGTTTTTACACAGACATCCTAAACCCAGAGAGTGCAAACAGCACTTTATGATACTGACTTGAACATGTGACGAGTGGTTGGGATAAATAGTTTTCAAGAATCCCAACCCCTCCCGTGTTATGGTCAAGTGACAAACAGAAAAACAACATAAAGATATGAAAATACGTAAATAAAATCGGTACGAACAGGCAGAATTCATGAGACGCGTTCATTTAACGCGAGACATAACAGTTAAAGGAATCGAAAAAGTTAGGTTGCAAAGGAATCAAAATAAGAAAAGTCATCCTATATATGGCTACGGATGAATGGAACATACAATACTTGGAAATATGCCTTTCATCGTCGACAGTTAGGACCATAGCATCCTGAACAGTATCCATTATATTATCAAAAGCAATATAATTACTAAAACGAAACCAAAACCGATGAGGAAAATATAATTGAAGTTGCGAATAGAGGTTAATAAGATAAAATGGCCAAATAAGAAATTGAAAAATCTATATAATACACCGACAATGCCACTAGTTTGGTAAACGCCAATTACTCCTTTGTTACTTTTGTCATGTTTTGCTGTAACTATCTTGATTATGACAGAATAACAGTATGTTATTACTAGTGGACTTTATTGTTTGGCGAACACCTCTGCATTTGTCGACCTTAGGAGCAATAGTTTGATATCCGTAAATGTCAAGTATCGGCCTATTTTCCTAATCAGTATCTTCACGTCCACGGATTTTTCTTACGAATCCTTACGTATGGCACAAATTCGCGAAAGTACACGGATCCTTACGATTTGGCTACGTTTATGAGCGATTTAAGAGTGGTAACGATTAATTACGAGCCATTTACGGTTTATTACTAGTTATTATGATGTATTTAGGGCAAAAATCTACGATTTGTTTCCAGTTACCACTCACAAATACGAGTAATTTACGACATTTTACTAGCTTTGTATAGATTGTTACGAGTATATTACGGAATTTTACGATTCATCTAAGCTTTTACCTGTTAACGTGTTGGTACGAACAGTTGCGAGTTAGGTACAAGCATTTATGAGTCCTTATGAAGAGTTTTGTCATTCCTGTTCGGGCGTTATTCAGTTGGTGAGTGAACTGATCCCCTTTATACACTGATACATTGCATCAAAACAACTCGTATTACTATAATAATTTAAAAGCTTATGTGACAAACATAACGCAAACATGTGTTATGTGCATTCAAGAGTTAATGCATTATATCTAGTAATTTTCGGTAATTATTTTATCCAATACCATGTATAAGATGTTTTGCTTTTTTTGTCATATAATGTAGAATCTGGACGAAGAGTTGAACGAGGAGCAATGTAGGTATTTTTTTTTATTGATTTAATTTTTGTTTTCGAACATTTTGCAAATAGCTCCTTAGGTATACTTGTCCTTTTTCTTAACAATATAAAAAAATCCATATGTTTCTTGAATTTCTCATATTGCTGTTTTTCAGTGCATTCTCCTGATAATAAATTGTAAATTCCGGCATCATTTACAGGAAAATTATATCAGAAATCTTAATTCATCTGAAAACAGAAGGTTGATATGGTTCAAAATTGTTTAAGTATTTAACATAGACATTTTTCTAGAAAATAATTGAATATGTTTGGAACAATATCTGACCAGAAGGTTTTAAATCTTCGCTAGGTCTTCAGTGCAAACAAACAAATTTTGACCGCTATCTAAATTATATAATTTTTAACCAACTTTACCATTCTAGTAAGAAGTCACCTAATTATTAATTAAACTGTGTTGCCTTTTATAATGTGTTTTATACAACAGACAGTAAGGATGTATAAGGGGGGTGTTTTAGTATCCGTAAAACCGGTTTAATCCCAATAGTGCTAATTGTCTGCTCCATGTTAGACTATCCGGACTCTGTTGATTTTATATTTGTGTGTTGTCATTTTTTATATTGTTTCCGACTGACGCATGTCGAATGGATGGAGTTAATTAATTGGAGTGGTATTAACTCTTAAAGGTAATTTTATACTATGTATCAAACAACACTAATAGATAGTTTTGTATTTCAAAAGTATTTTTCTTTCTGCATAGAACATAATGTTTCACGCTAAAAATGAAAAATACACTTCAAAACAAAGGACGTAAATAAAACCCTTCTACAGAGGTAAAGCATAACATGGACAATTTCAGACGAAACTAATTGTTTGGGCTAAGTCAGACAGGATATGTTTTATGCTTAGACGACATATGATCATTACTGAACATTTGTAGATATTATGCTGCTCCCGAGGATGAAAATAACGTACACATCTATAATAGTCCTGTTGACGACAATCAAAATTCAGAGGAAGATGACCAATCTGGACATTATACAGATATAGTAGAAAACTACGAAGAACTTAATATGGAAAAACCTGACCATAGACAGTATGATATACCCCATGTTTATCTTGAATTGTAATTCCAAATGTATAAAAAAACATTCTCTCATTACAAGCGTTTGAAGACAACTTTTGCCGGTGTAAGACACCCATGTGGAATAAATATCCTTCTTTTACATCACGTGACACAAAACGTAACGTCACAGTACATTTCGTAGACGTTATAATTTCAAAACGTCAAGAAAACATTACTTTTCCCAGATTTGGAAGGAAAATGTCAAAAATAAATCGATTATAAAAAGAAAACTAATGCATTATTCTCATTTAGAATTTAATTTCAAGTTTTATACCTTTATTATAAAACCATATTGCGTGTGATCTTTCCGATTATGATGTTAGTTTTTCCCTAGAATCCCTCGTTTGTTAGCAAGATTATTTCCATCATGGCGACCATTCTTAACTTTCAATCTATTTCTTTAAATTTTACGGTCTGTAATGAGAGAAAATTTATCATTCATACAGAAAGATGTAGGATAAGGGAATTCCACTCTGGGGATCACAGCCTCGTGTCTGACAGAAAAATGTGACCCCTTAGGTAGAATTCCCCTATCCTACATCTCTCTGTATGACAGATAGTTCTATTATATTCTACTATCTAGATATTCTAGACTGACAGCCTACCTGAAAAGGCTATCTGCCATGTGTGATTTGTTTTAACTTTGTAAGATTTCACATCCAGATTTTTCAGTTACGGATCGGAAATGACCCTGCTCCGGATGTTGAATCTTTCAGTGTCTGTTTCACTGTTTTAATTTTCTCACTTTGTCATAGGATTGTCATGTTATGGACTTCCTTTCTCGTTTGTTTCTCCTGCAGTCTTTTGATAACATACAACATAACATCAACACAAACCGCTCCAAATTAATTATATTTTATCCTGACGACAAAGATCGACGATGTACAGATCAGACCAAAAAATAATATTCTTTTTTTTAATAGACACCTTCACTTTGTTAATTTTTCTTCTTACATACTTCTGCAACCTTTAGAAGACTGGCCTTGATATTTGACGTATTGATCCTAACATCATATGGGTTCTCTCCCTTCTTATTTTTTCGACCAGGGTTTTCTTAAAATCTTTTGAACATTTTATGGCATTTACAATCACCCTTTTCCTACTAACCATCTTTCTTAAATTTGAATTCCCTTTCAACTGCTTAACAGGTTTTATCCAATTTGGGCAAGGCATACTCGAATCAATATCCAAAAAATGAAAAGTATACTGCGAACCCTCCAGTTCACCTATTAATTTTAGAATCAACAGAACTCATGAATTTTAAATCAGTTTACTGCAGAAACAGTTGAACGTCTAAACTATTCTTCTAAATCCATCTTTAAAGACCCTAAGGTTGTTGGAAACTTGACTCGCCTCCATGACACATATGTAGTTGTCGTAGCTGATAAAGCCCCCAATAACATCGTTTTTGTCTGCAAGAACTATTGTTTTGGGTGTCTTAGAAACGACTTGGGAATAGATAACACTTCGAGTAACCAACCTAAACACCGACCACACTCACTAAGCAGGAAGTTCTTGATAACCACAAGACCGCTCTTCATTCCTTTGGCATTTCTACAAAGAGTGAAGAAATGGACCTGCCTGCTCTTTATTGGATTCCTAAACTACACAAGAATCCGTTTAAACAAAGGTATATTGCTTGGTCAGCTAATTGCTCTATAAAAATCTCTTTCAAAGATTTTAACATTCATATTGACATGTATTAAAGATGGCCTTTAAAATTACTGTGAAAAATCATATTCCACCAGCGGCATCAATCAGATGTGGATTCTTAAAAACCTCAAAAAATCTTTGGTTACATGCAAAGGCATAAAAATATTCGACTTCCCTACACTCTACACTACCATACCTTATTCTCAATTAAAAGATCGCTTAAAGCAACAAGTTCATCAATGTTTTTTTTCAAGAAAATGGCACACGCAGGTATAAATTTCTAGTTCTAGGTAGAGAAAAGGCTTATTTTGTGAAGAACCACTCTGATTATGACAAAAAGTATTCTGAAGATGACAATTACAAACATGTTAGATTTTCTCATTGACAACATATTCGTTGAATTTGGCGGTCTAATTTTTCAACAAACAATCGGCATTCCAATGGAAACCAACTGTGCTCCTCTCATCACCGATCTGTTTCTGTACTCATATGAAGCGGATTTCACTCAAGGGTTACTACGTGAAAACAAAAAGATACTAGCCCATTCCTTTAATTTCACTTTTCGTTATATAGATGATGTGTTGTCGTTCAATAACGACAAATTCCGAGACTTTCTATATCTGATCTACCCCAGTGAGCTTGAAATTAACGATACTACAGATACACCAAAGTCCGCTTCATATTTGAATTTGTTTTTTCACATAGACAATGAAGGACATTTTAAGACAAAACTTTATGACAAAGGTGATCACTTCGACTTTCCTATTGTTAACTTTCCATTCTTGTGTAGCAATATACCAGCATCGCCTGCATATGGCATCTACCTTTCTCAGCTTATCCGATTTTCCATGGCATTCGTGAGTTACCCTGACTTTCAACAAAGAGGATTAATGCTACCACAAATCTTCTTAACCAGGGTTACTTAGGAAATTTTACGGTCGTTATCACGAATTGATTGAACGTTACAGTGTTCCAATATCTAAGATGATGTTGGACCTGTTCCCACCGTCGTAACATTTCATGTGCCTCAGCATATGTTAATTGCATCACTCCAAATCTTTATATGATCGTCATCATGGCTGATAGGCAATACGAAGTTTCTATCTCGCGTACGAGATTAGATATCTTAAGTTAGATTTCGCGTCCTTCCGGAATTGACACCCCACCGGACTTGACACCTCAACAGACATGACACTTCACTGGCAATATTCCGGGTGCCGTTAATGGAACAGGACATGCTTACCCATCCGGAGAACCTTATGTCACTCGCGGTTTTTAATGGGAGTTTACATTCATAGTGCTTTAGTGTCTGTCCTGTGTTGTTCTAGTTTTGTTTAGTTTATTATACGTTTGTATTCTTTTAGCTATACATCTTTCCTTGTAGTGTTTGTTTGTTGTGTTCCATTCTCCTGACTTTGTCTTTTCCTTGGACTGCGAGTTTGTGGATTTTTCCCACTGTTTTGTCGCTTCGGTATTCGTTTGCCGATATTCAAAAGAGATTTTTTTCAGCGTAACATCTATCTATGGAACTCATTGCTGAATGTCGTTTGGGCGGCATTACATCCATATCATGATATGAATGTCACCATCAAAAATATGTTTATATTGTTGAATATGTATTTCATTAAATATATGTGCATTTTATTTATTTCGTATTCATCTTTGTTCATTTTATTCATTCACTTGAGACTTAGTGTGACTTCAGAAGACGTGAAACCTACTACTAACTCAATGAACGCGCCTTTAAGTTGCGTGTTGCATTAAAACTTACTTGGGTTCTTTACATTGATTTCATTCCTTATTACGGCATTAGAGGTAACGGATGGATTGCAGAAATTAAAAATGGCCAGTATCAATTATTTAGTTCGAATGTGAAAATTTCCCGGCGACATGAACACATTATAATAAGGTTATATTGATAACAAGAATATAAGAATACATATTAACATCAAACTATATACATTGTATTTGCAGATCAAATATCACAGAAAGAAATTAGCAAGGAGTACAACAATTGTAATAACAAATAGTAACACAATATGACACACAAGCTATTAAACAAGTGATCTCAATAAAGCTGTCAAATGAATTTAGCAATTTACATCATAACGCTATAAAATGTAACCAAATGTTCTGCATTTATCATAGTTTATCTTTGCGCTAGGTGAAATTCCTGAAAGACCCCCATTCTTAATTTTTAAAATCAATCGTATGCACATTTCAGAGTATCATGAGTAAATAGGATATA
Organism: Mytilisepta virgata; assembly: GCA_028015205.1. Lineage (NCBI taxonomy): Eukaryota > Metazoa > Mollusca > Bivalvia > Mytilida > Mytilidae > Mytilisepta > Mytilisepta virgata. The sequence goes on along the minus strand of CM051515.1, from coordinate 58,826,618 downwards.
CCCCTGTCGGGCTAACGTCCTCAGGGGTATATCAAATATTTAAATTTCTAGATAAGAACTATATTGAAGAACATAGTCATAAAGACTACTTACTGAAAACTGCACATATTATATTCATGTGACATGTTAAAAATAATACGTTTGTAGTGCATTGAAATGGTCAAAATTTTCTTAACTACACTTTTATATTCTTGACTCGCATGAAATTCACGTGAAACTTCACATTATTTTCAAGTGAGTTCACATTTAATTTAGCAAACACTGTATTCAGTATAGCCAAAATGTCATCAAAAGATTCATTGAAGGAGTGTATCAGCTTTATACAGGATATGTTATTATACTCTTTTCATGTTGTTTTAGGTTGTCTACACCTATTCACAGAACGTACAAATGTACTAGTGTCGACAGTTTAATTACTCTTTTCTTTAACATTGGCAGCATGGCTTTTTTTCTACTGTTCTATGTTAAATGTGATGTTTATTTTCATTTAAAACAACACCGGAAACGTAAAACCATAAACATACCATGCATCATCTACAACAATGACAAATAATAAGATAGACAGGTTGTCTTTATATCAAATTTATCAAATTTGCAAGTGTGTATTTAGATGAGGACAAATGAAATTAAGTGTTCGTATTAACAGTTTGTTAACAGAGGTTTAACATTAATAAATAAATATTATAACAAGAGTAAATTGCCTGGAAATGAAATGGTAAATTTTGGAAAATTGGAGTTACATCAATTTTTAATGTTATATTTGTGCTGAGACACCCCCAGTGGTAAATAAAACTGGAAACCATGTACTACTGTCAACAGGAAATAGTGAGAAATAAACCTCAAGAATCAGAATTGTAAAATAAGTAATGAAATGAATAAATATTGAATAAAAAAAAATGAATGATAAAGAAAATTTAAGCCAATTTAAATGCACAGTATATTCGTAATATACTACATGTCGGGGTATAGGTGATGGAATGATCTAGATTCAATTGGTTGACAGTCCTATGCATGAAACTGAATGCATGAATTGCAAGTGTTGTAAAACTAATGTTAACTTAACATCCATAATTGCATTTGTTGGCAATGTATGTTGAATTCCCATTTCAGCTTCTGAAAACTGACAATTAAAGTTTGCCATCGAAGGCCCGAGGTCCTGGCAACTAGTCTAATAAAAACACACAAGCATATTTGTGTGCACTGAAAATGACGTAAGGCACGGTTAAATCGAATCAATATAAGATTTTATTGTGCAATTTATCAAATTACCTTGGTCGTCAATGTGGTTTGAACACATTTATCTATTTTGTATACGTTATTTTGTAGCAAGCTGCATATCCATTGTCTCTGTTAACAAGGAATAACCAGTGTCTCTTCTCATAAAAGTAAATAAATGTTGGATTAAGTAGTTTTTCACGCTTAGTCAGCAAAATCTTTGATATGACGAAAAGTTTACTAGATAAGTAATCTGTAACAAAAACATTGCCATGTAAATCACAGGTCAGTGCAGTTGGCTGCTTTAAATCGCCTTCAAACTTCCACTGCATGTCTTCATTTATATCGTAGCAGAATATCGTTCTTGTCGATCTCTCTGTGTGATACAACCGTTTATTTCTAAAACATATCTCATCGAAATGAGGCACAAGAAGTGGAATCTGAATATCTAATGCCTGGATGGCCCCCGTTGTTATATTCAACAAATGCACACCTTTATCTTCAAGGTACACAAAAACTGTTTTGTCATCTTTTTTATAGGGAGTATATCACTTTGCATGTAGCTTTTTACAACGCATTGGCTTGGATTTATTATCCTTCAAGTTTAGGGTGTGGACCTCTTTTAACTCTGGAAATGACATGGCTATCAATTCGTCATTAAGCAAAGCCATACCAAACGGTTTGTTGAATAATTCCGCGTGTCTATAGTTTTACTAGAGCTATTATAAATAATCAGTAGTTCATTATTGCTGTCTATTATTATGTACTGATCATCTGTCCAAACTGCACAGCTGGTAACGAAAGAATTCTGTCCCTTTTGTACAAAGAATTCTTCTTTAAGCGTTAGTTGTACGTCTACAAAAAAGAGAAAACATACTTCTGAATATAACAAATGCATAAAGTCGATGATTTTAGTATTGCATAAATTACACTAGAAATACCAGTTTGATCTTAAACGGTCATTTCAGTCTTGTTTAATTTTGACTGTCTTGAATTTTAGATTTCAAACAAAATCAAGATAACAAGACCAACACAAGATATAATACCCTGCAGTCAATCAAGACTTGTAAAGACCAGTTCATAAAATTATTAAATGTTTAACCATACCTGTGGTGACCTGATCTTAACTGACCGATCTCGATTGACTGCAGGGCAAGATATCTTGATTTGATCTTGTTACATTTACTTTGTTGAAAAATATGGACATGCAAAAAAAACAAGACTGAATACGAATAAACAAGACCAGAATGGCCGTATCTGAAAGGAACGTATTATTACATGCATAATGGTAAAACGAGATCTTCTTTAGCTGAAATGAATTTAAATCCAGCGTTGAACACGATGCTTAACTTTTCTACCGACGAGACACATGTATCCGACTTAAGGGGACCAGTTTTTTGCGATTACTTCTAAAGGTTTTTTTAAGAGAAGTAGCATATACCACTTTTGTTTTTATTTTGACCCGTCTGAGGCAGGCAGGCCATCGCGACATTTTAAAAAAAAAGAATATTGACCATATTGTTTATAAAACAATACCTACCATTGTGTGATTCTACTGGATCAATTGAGTCACAGGCATCTAATGCTATCAGTTCAATTGAGACGTCTATTTCATTTTGAACACTAGAGTCTATGTTGCATCTATCGTTGTTTCCTTGATTATAATATCACCACAGCTGTTTATTTGTTTACACTCACGTCGAATCGTTTCTATAATTCTGTCCTCATCCCATAAATATGGGATATGAACACGTATTAAAATATCAAAAGATTGTTACCCTAAAATAAAAATATAAAAATGTAGATACAAGGGTAGCAGAATTTGGTTTTGTTGGTCCGTTGTATAGCAAAACATTTGTTGAAATACCCTGCCATGTTTTTATACTAATTCATTATCTTTCCCATCCATCCGACTAGCCGCAGAAGATAAGATATAAAATATGGAAAAGCATTTGAGAGTGAATTGTCCATTGCTGTCCAATATACAGTGTTGATTCCGACATTATCTTAATCATGCTAATACTGGTGATTATCTCTTGTTTCAAGTGTAACAATACACAGATAGATAGACCGTAAGTTATAATATCAGTTACTAAAATTATGTTTTTCTTCATTTGTCTATATGTTTCTCACATTTACCTTTAATATAGACAGTAATAAATGAAACATCTCCTTCTTGTTGCCTGAATGATTTATAATTTATGATTTAGCATAGTATAAATTTACTATATCTAATATTTGTATCTTTGGATTGTTATTTTATCGACATGAACACTTGCTTTGTAAAGCTTGACACATTTTTCCGGATATTTCACCTGCCAGCTTGCGCAATAAAAGTCCGTACGAAGACCACTTACCAAAGTGGGACACAATATTTGGACTCCTGTACCGAACAATCTTTGTTTTCGCCCCCAAATACCACATGCTTAGCATATAAGCAACAAATACCAATATCGAGGGTTTTAGTTTTACCTCTGCTGAGGATAGAACCAGCGATCGCTGGCATCGAGGCGAGCACATTACCTCGGCAAACCACAAGTACCTGAAAAAAATATTAAATGAAATGTCCAGGATAGTTCATTTAGTCTTTTCTCAAGAATTTCTTATAACGTAGACCCCCTTTCTTATATAATTGTGATATCTGTTTTTGGTATTTTAATGTTGGTTAGTGCCGGCAAATATAGAGTCACAACATCTTTAAGGACATGGGTAGATTATCCTTGTACTATCTCAACATTTTGGGTACATTTTCCTTTTACTGAACATTTTCGGATAAATGAAACTTGTCAGACATAGTATGTACCTCATGAAGATATGTATTATTTTTGAGAAAAAAAAATGGATTGTTATGATTTACTGATAATTGAGTAAATTTTCATTTAGAATGTACATATACTTTGTGTTCATGTTTTATTTGACTAATCTCGACGTTTGAATGGTAGGGACGTGGATGACCGAAACTGTTACATCGCTCTCTTGGACGAAATGAGACATTAATTGTTAACTAATAAATCAAATGAAAAAGAATCGTTGTCGAAGTATGCCTAACTAGCGGCCTCAAAGAGCTATATCTGTCACATTTTCATTTTTTCACGTTGTAATTACCATTTTTGCCAAGTTTTGTTTAACCTGGATTAGGTTTCACATAAGAAACACGACTAAATTTTCACATCTGATCCTACTTTAGGCATCGGTAGTCATCTTAGTTGACAGTCTTTGACATAGGATAATATATATATATATCTTAAGCTCTGATTTTTTGCAGAAGGAATATCCGAAATTTCGTTCTACGGTTTGAGTAAAATTGTCAGTTGTTGTTTTCAAGATACCAAACCAGCCGCCAGCATTGGTATGTAAGTGTATAAACAGTCAAGAAACTTTTTAATAGATTTTTATGTAAAATAGGCTATTTACATCAATATTTGTCTCCATCGTCGTTCTATCAAAAAGAAATTATTTGAGCAAAAACGACAACATATTCTCCTTTCTATTCTAGAAATAGAAAATTTTGGTATGTACGATGAGAGTCAATGAGGCAGCATCCCGTATGCATCAAGAAGAAAAAGATCTTTGGAACGTTGTTAGAGCTTCAATAAGGTGCATTATCGCCAATTAAAGGGCAACCCAGGAGTCAAAATTTCAAACGTTCAACAAAATAAACAACAAATATAGTGTCTATAATGAAAAGACAAGAAACAGCTAATGGAAATTTTATCCTATGGCGCAGTTAGACATGTTTGTGATTACTTCACAATTTCTCTAAATTCGGAGTATACAAATTAAACTAGTAAACACAAACAATATAAATTCGGTCCAGTAAAAAAACAAAAAAATTGATAACAGGAAAGGTAAAAAATGACATACAAATAAATCAAAGAACCCAACTGACAGAAAAAATTAACATAAAAGAGTACAAAACACAAACATGAACACAACAGAGAGCGAGGAGAGCCTGTGGTGGGATTAACCCGGTTTTATAGTTAAACAAACCTCAAACTTCCTCTCCTAACATCAATTGTTTCACTACGAGAACAAAAGACCTTACATACAAACGACAGACTCGGTGACAAAATAAGGTTGTTTATTACACAAGGTCATAAAAGCATCTAGAATAAAACATTCATGCATGACAACAGCTCGCGAATGATGAAATAATCGGATGCAATCATTTTTTCCTGTTGACCGTACGTAATGTCCATAATTAACCAAACGTTACAGAAATTTGACCCCCGTGTGGGTCCCGGGGACACAATAGAATAGGCCCACAGCTCCTCGGCTTGGCGTAAGAGGCCCCTAAAGAGGCGACATGTTTGCCGTGTGTCGCAAACCCGTGTCGGTAATAGGGAGTGTTCCTGGATGGCCGGAAAAACGGTTCCGATCACCATCTGGGACACAATCTTTACCTAGACGGGAGGCCGGATGGACCCGATTCGGTCAATCGGCTGGTCACTCTAATCCCTTAGAATGAAGCATATTTTTTTTTCTCCCTAAATTAAAAATATTTTTAAATTCAAAATTTCAGATGAACGGGATTGGAGTTTGCTTAAGGGTCACAAAACAACAGGGTCAGTTTTTGAATTTGGCATTCTATTTTTATTATTGTTGTTGTTTCTAATTTATTTATTTTTTTTCAGAAAATTCATTCCTCAAATATGATTTTCAGTTTTGCAGTTTTTCATTTAATAAAGAATTTTTTTTTGATGTGTTTTCACTCAACTATTGTTGGCTTTTCAATTTTATCAATTTGAAATATGTGAATACCCGGTTCCAAGAATGGCTGGATGGCCCCGGTTCAGCCAGTAACAGGTCATGTCTTGCCCTCTGCTGTTTTCTCGTGGTTGTTTGAAGAGGCCCAAATGAACCCTCAATGAAACCGAGATACAATGGGATGGGATGGGTGGTATGCATGTATCGCTGTAGGTTGATGTTTGGGTTCTGGGGTCTTTGATAATAACCACTGACGGAAGCACGGAGAAGGCGGTGTCTAATGGGGTAAGGCTTCCTCGGCTTAATGAGGCCACATGTTTGCCGTGTGTGGATACCCGTAAGGATAGAGGACGGGATCCTGGTGGCTGAAACACGCCACTTTGGCCCTTACTTTATCTTAAACGGGCGGTCGGATGGGCCCTGTCCTGATCAATCGGCTGGTCACGCCAAGCCCTTGAACTTGACCTGTTTCCAAAATGTACAACAGGAGTACCCTTTACATAGGATCGGTTCAAGAAGGCGGTGGCTCATGGGTCAATCGTGTAGATGTTACTTCGAGCAGTTGTTTCGTCGGGTAACCCCCGGCACGAAGCTTGTGTTCATATAGAAGTACCCTATGCGAGTATCTTGTCCTTGTAGCCCTAGTGCTTGTAGCAAATGCGGCAAGTATACACCGTATTGGTGCTGCTCCGAGGCGGGCGGGGAGCAAGGACAACGAAACAGCATAAAATCACCATGACTTTTTCAAATCAAACCCCCCAACAAACCAATTTCAAAAGAAAATTAGAAAGCAGTGACGAAGATGATGATGATGGACATAAAGTAAAACAGTCAAACTCAGTCTCAGGAACATTCTCAAAATTTTTGGTAATGACAAGTCTAAACAGTGACAAACCCTTGACAAAAATTTCGCCTTTCGTTTTAAATAAGTCAATCCAAGGCTGCGCTGGTACAGTTAAAAAAGTGTCAAAAATGAAAACCGAAAGTGTCTTAGTCGAATGTGTCAGAAAACAGCAATCAATAAATTTACTTTCACTTACTTCAGTTGCAGATGTTCAGATCTCAGTTACTCCTCACAGAACCCTCAACACTTCCCAGGGAGTAATTCGAGACAGAGACCATGATCTTTCAGATTTAACAGAAGAAGAAATTTGTCAGGAACTTAAACCACAAAATGTTTCGAAAGTCAAACGATTCACCAAAAAATCAAATGATAAAATTTTGAAATTGAACACTTACCTGATTACCTTTGATCTTCCCAATATTCCAGAACATATTTATCTTGGTCCCTATAGAATTCGAGTTGACAAGTACATACCTAACACTATCCGTTGCTTCAAATATCAGAAATTTGGGCATGGTAGGAATTCATGTAAAGGCTCTGAAAAATGTGTCAAATGCTCAGAAGAAGGTCATTCCAATTTTGATTGCCAGAATGAAACCAAATGTTCAAATTGCGGTTCAACTCACATGGCCAATTCCAGAAATTGTGAAATTTACAAAAAAGAAATACAAATACAAAAAACCAAAGTTGACAACAATATCAGTTACCAAGAAGCTCGAAGAATGGTCTCCGTCTTGGAGAACTCGCATCCAGATACCTCCCAAGCAAATAAATTGAAAGGTCCATCCCAAACTAAATCTTTCGGAACTCAGACTGAATTCACTTGGCCTAATGGAACAGAACAACCTATTCCGTTGTCTAACTTCAATATTCCAAAAAGCATCCCTTCTAAATCTAAGCCGTCTATGACTTCGAATTCATCTCAGACATCCGGCTCTATTACTCCTCCAAATTCAACTTCTGATAAAACTTCACAATCCCACAAACAACGGACTTCTAAATCTAACCAGAAATTACCAGTGAAACCATCATCATCATCATCATCATCTCAGAATACCTCACGATCGTCCTCTTCAGAAAAAGTACGAAACAGACAATCTTCCAGTCGCCTTTCCAAGGCGGAAAAGAAAATTTACAAATTTCGAAACCTCTGCTCAGAGTTTGAAGATGACTCTGAGCAGATGGATACAGACTGTATAGATTCAATTTGGGGAGATCCACTAGTTCAAACTGTGGATACTATCCCCAAAATCACAACTCCAAACGCGCCGGATGACAGGCAGAGAAGTTGCTCACGTGAGCGACATAAACAACCCTACTCTCCCATTCGTCCCCCGACAAAATTAACAATATTGTACAATGGAATTGTCGAGGTTTAAAAATTAATTTAATTGAACTATCGTTACTCATCCAAACCTTCCTTCCTGTGGCCTTTTGCCTACAGGAAACTCATCTAAAGGAAAATGATCAGCTAAATATTAAGAATTATTCTCTGTATAGCACCCATGTTAAAAAGGATGAGAGAGCTGCTGGCGGCTCTACAATCCTTGTTAAAAATGGTATACTTCACAGTCAACTACATTTAAACACTGACTTGCAAACTGTTGCTGTTGTTACGGCCGAAATCACCTTTAAATTGTAGCCAACAAAAGACACAGATCAATAATAAAATTTAACAAGATTTATTATATACAAGTTTACAAAAAAAAAATTTACACAAACTAAAATGTCAACTTAACTGTTCAAAATCCTTCGTCTTTTCCGGAATTCTTCTCGTCACTGTTGCGGGAATCCAAACGGAATATTATATCCAATCAGTCACAATCTAGTATGATGTAAATAAAAGTGTCAAGTCCGATGTGTGAAACGTAAATAAATCCAACAGCTGACAACACAAGAATGTCTATCTCTGGTCCGATAAATGATGTTCTGAAAGTCTAACTTTCTTGTCCGTATATATACTGTAGAACGGAAACTTCTGGAATACGGTAGAAGTTCGAATCACACCATAATTATTACGTAAGTCAAATAGAAAGTTCTAGTCATTCCACCAGTATCCATTATTGTTCCAGTGATTTCTAAACTGCGCAGTTATAACATTATTTGATAAACAACTATAAGTATTATGTAAACATAGTATACATGTTATAAGGCTACGCAAAACAAATTAGGCAAAGATAAATAAATATAAATATAATAATTACAATATCATAACACTGTTCGGCTTTCTCTGAGTAAAACTATTACATTATGTTCTGTTTATATTCCTCCTAATTCTTCCCTGAATATTAACCAGCTAAAATCTTTGACAGATCAGTTACCTGCCCCATGTGGGAGATTTTAACGCACATAATCCTATATGGGGCAGTAACTCTTTAAATGATAAAGGCAAGAGGATTCAAGATTTTGTGAATCAGGAAGGTTTGTATATTTTTAACGATGGATCAGACACCTACCTCCATCCAGGGAATGGTGCTTATTCCGCTATTGATCTAACAATATGTGACCCTGCGTTATTACTGGATTACTTATGGCGAGTCCATGATGATTTGTGTGGAAGTGACCATTTTCCAATTATTTTGGAGAATCTATTCCCCACGTCCTCGGAGAGAGTTGCTCGCTGGAAATTTGACAAAGCCAATTGGCCTTTGTTCGAACAACTCTGCCAAGATGAACTGACAGAAGACATTTTCGACAGTATTAGTAATCCAATTCTCAAATTTAGCGAAATGTTGGTATCAATAGCGGAAAGAGCCATTCCTAAAACCTCGACAAATCCAAAACAACCCAGCAAACCATGGTTTGATGATGGCTGTGAGGAAGCGAAGAAAAACAGGAAAAAGTCCGAACGACGGTTCAATTTGCATCCAACCCAAGATAATTTAAGTAATCTCCGTATATTCCGTGCGAAAGCACGTCGAACATTTAAACAGAGGAGACGAAAGTCTTTTCAAAACTTAGTCTCTAAAATAAATTCCCATACACCAATGAACAAGGTTTGGACTTTTATTCAAAAAATTAAAGGGAAAAACAGGAAAACTAATCTTCACCATCTCAAAGATGGACAAACGCTTTTGACTTCTCAAAACGACATCGCTCAAAAACTTGGTGAAACCTTTTCTAAAAATTCCTCTTCTCAAAACTATTCTCAGGAATTTCAAAATATTAAAAACCGAACAGAAAAAAACAAACTTAACTTTCGATCAAAAAATTCTGAAGACTATAACCGCCCTTTCTCTTTGGATGAAATCAAAAACCCTCTGGCAAAAGCACATGATACAGCATGTGGTCCTGATGATATTCACTATAAACTTTTGAAACATCTTCCTGATACTTCTTTAAAAACTCTTTTGGATCTACTCAATAATGTCTGGGAATCTGGTGACTTGCCTTCCATCTGGAAGCTAGCCACAGTTATTCCTATTCCTAAACCTGGGAAGGATCATTTTGAACCGTCGAATTATCGGCCAATTGCCCTCACAAGTTGCGTGTGTAAGACCATGGAACGGATGATCAACGACCGCCTTGTCTGGTTCCTTGAGACGAATGGTCTCCTGTCCAATATACAGTGCGGATTCCGACAAGGCAGAAGTACGTTGGATCATCTTGTTCGATTCGAATCATTTATACGCAACGGGTTTGCTAAAGGTGAACATGTGGTGTCTGTCGTTTCTGATCTGGAAAAGGCGTATGACACCACTTGGAAATATGGTATTTTAAAGGATTTAAACGATATGGGGTTGAAAGGTAGGTTACCTACATTTATCGGCAACTTTCTATCTGACAGGGAGTTCAAAGTCAGAGTCAATATAGCAATGTCTGATCCTTTTGAACAAGAGATGGGTGTTCCCCAGGGAAGCATTCTCTTTGTTACTCTCTTTAGTATCAAAATTAACAGTCTTGCAAAAACATTGCAAAACAATGTTGAAGGCTTTCCGTATGTTGATGACTTTCTTATATGTTGCAGAGCTAAAAATATGAATAGCATAGAACGTCAATTGCAGTTATCTCTTAATAAAATTGAAAAATGGGCAACAGAAAATGGATTTAAATTTTCCGCATCAAAAACTGTCTGCATGCATTTCTGTAATAAAAGAAAGTTACATCCTGACCCTGATCTCAAACTCTACAATGTACCTATCAAAGTAGTTAAAGAAACGAAATTCCTTGGGTTAATTTTTGACAGTAAACTTACCTTTCTACCCCATATCAAAATGCTTAAAGCTAAATGCTTGAAGGCATTAGATATTTTAAAAGTTGTTTCCAGCACTGACTGGGGTGCTGATAAAAACATTTTGTTAAATTTATACCGATCACTTGTACGATCAAAACTTGATTATGGTTCCATTACATATGGATCTGCTCGCAAATCCTACATACAAATTTTAGATACTGTTCACCACCAAGGCCTACGTTTGGCCTTGGGGCGTTCAGGACTTCTCCTGTGGAGAGTTTATATGTAGAGGCGAACGAGCCGTCTCTTTATAACCGTAGGATAAAACTTGGTTTACAATACTTAACAAAGCTAAAAGCATATCCTTCAAATCCTGCCTACGACTGTGTTTTCAATCCTCTCTATGAGGATATATTTGAACAACATGAAAACAAAATTCCCCCATTTGGTATTCGGATGAAACCACATATTTCTGGTTCTGATATCAACCTTGATGAAATAGCCCCTATTAATATACCTCAGTCGGCACCTTGGCTTGTACCCAAACCTAAATTTATTTTTGACCTTAGAAAACATAAAAAGTCTGAAACAAACCCTATTATAAATCAGCAACATTTTGCTGAAATAAAATCAAATTTCGAATTTCATGATAATATTTATACTGATGGATCAAAAGACGGGGACAAAATGGCATAGTCTATGGACCGCAAGCAGCAACTCTCCGTCTTCCATCTTCCAGTTCCATTTTTACTGCTGAGGCAAGAGCCATAATTCTTGCTCTAAAGTTTGCAAGAAAATCTAAAAAACTGAAATTTCTTATTTGTTCAGATTCTCTTTCATGTTTATTGGCTGTAGAATGTCAGAAATATAAAAACCCTTTAATTGCCCATATTATTGAATTTTATAAAAGACTTGTCCAAATGGGCAAAGAAATAATTTTTCTCTGGATACCAAGTCATATTGGTATTAAGGGAAACACAGTCGTAGATAGTTTAGCAAAGGATGCGTTAGATGACCCCATTACTAATATGTCAGTGCCTTATTCTGATTTTAAACCTTTAATATACAAATATGTTTTACGTCTGTGGCAGTCCCAGTGGGATCTGCTTACAGACAATAAATTACATTCGATAGAGCCAACTGTTGGCAAGAATGTTTATTTTTACGACAAAAGCCGAAAAGACCAGGTTGTGTTGACCAGATGTCGCATTGGCCACACCAGGACGACTCATTCTTTTATTTTAGAGAGAGATCCGGCTCCTGAGTGTATTCCATGCCAATGCCGTCACTCTGTTAAACACCTTTTAATTGACTGTGTAGATAAATCCGACATAATTTGTCGGTACTACACAGTCAACAATATGAAAGATTTATTTACAGTGGTCGCTTACAATATTTGAAAGACGTAGGACTATACTCCAGAATATAGATTATTATACTATGTTCTTGAGTATAGTTATTTGTCATTGTCTTAAACTTTGTTATTATTAATTGACGTGATTTTATGTTTACTGAATTTTTATATGTTGACATTGTTAATTAAATAGCGTATCTGTGATATTATTTCTGAATGATGTTCGACTGTGATTCTAGTTTTACTGTTTATTCAAATCTCAATATTATTTGTAAATAGTTTATTGATTTTAGATAATGTTTGAAACTTTAATCAGTTTGACTTTAATTCGTTCTCGCCGTGATATTGGCTGCAATATCGCCAGCACGGCGTTAAAAAACAATCAATCAATCAATCAATCAATCAGAAATTTGATACTTGTACAGTGGCGAGGGGACTTGGAACGTTGGTGCAATTTTTCATTGAATTTGTTTATTTAACTTTAAAATGTTAATGCATGATGCGATGTGTTATAAGTAAACCATGTCACCAAATTATGGCCATCTCATGGCGCTTGCCGAGATAATGGAAGAAACGGAGAAAGAATACCGAATCAAAGGGCAAATTCAGCATTCAACAATACAAAATCCAAAGACAAGGCAACTTCATGGGGATACGAACACAGCACACAAATACAGCAAAGATGCAACCTTAAGACAAGATAAAACCGTAGGAAACCAAAGAGAATCAGAATAAGATAGCACAAAAGAACTGTAGTGTGATGTCAAAAAAAGTAAAAAATAAAATAAAACCCGGGGTGACTTCAAATGTCCCCGAAAGCGTTACCATATCAATTCCCATTACTAGCATACATCACATTGCAGTTGAGAAAAATCCTGTACTAACAGTCAAATAATAATTAAACTCTTATGAGAATTTACCCCTCTTTAGGTCAATGAAATAGTGATGAAATTTATGGAGTCATAATGTCGAAGTACATGTAGTCTGAACTTTTTATGGGGGCAGTAATTTCGTTCTGTTAAGAAATTCAAATAAAATTAAATGACAGTAATCAATTAATTTGAAATTTAAATGGCATAAGCTTAAAACGATGGAAGAGTTAAACGAAATATGTGTGGTTGCCTTTCAAAATTCTGCTTTTATCCATTGTTGAGTATAGTTGGTAAATTTTTCTTGTTACTGCTGTAATGATATTTTTGTACGTTCAAATATTTTGAAACAATTTTACTTTTATTTCAATTATACTTTTCCGTCTAGAAGCGAATCTTGTTTGTTTTTTATAAGTATAGTCTTTTTTGGCACAACAGCAGCGCTTGGATATTTTCAGCAAGAAACATGTTCAGCAAATGGTAATTAATTTTAAAAATGATATTTCCAAATACTCAAAATGTAATCATGCGTATACATTATCTTAATCTATAAAAGATCCCAGAAAAAAAGTTTTCTCTTTGTGTTGTGTGTTGTTGTTAATTTTGTGTAGCGGGTGTTAATTAGGTGTCATTACTATACTTACATGTAGATAAGTAACAAAACGGACAAATATACCTAAGGAGCAATAAAAAAAAACGTAATCCATTGGACAGACAAACCCGGGAAGACAAGTGATCAACAACAAGCACAACAAATTAACACAGAAAACTAAAAAACAATGAACACGAACTCCTATAAAAAACCAGGAGTGATCCCTTGTGCTCCGGAAGGGTAAGCAGTTCCTGCTCCGTATACGGCACCCGTCGTGAAGTTCAACAACGTCAATCCGGGAGAAGTCACAAATCGGTGGAGGCACATGAAAGGTTACGACAGTGGGAACAGGTCCAACATCATCTTAGATATTGGAACACTGTAATGGTTAATCAATACGATCAATTCGCGAAGACGACCGTAAAATTTCCTAAGTGATGACATCAACTTTTCCCTGATACAACCCTGGTTAAGAAGCTTTTATGACAGCAGTAATCCTCTTTGTCGAAAGTCAGGGTAACTCACGCATGCCCTTGAAAATCGGATAAGCTGAGAAACGTAGACGCCATATGCAGGCGATGCTGGTATATTGCTACTCAAGGAGGGAAAATTAACAATAGGAAAATTGAAGTCATCACGTTTGTCAAAACGTTTTGACTTCAAACGTCCCTCATAGTCTATTTCAAGAAACAAATCCAAATATGAAGCGGACTTTGGTGTATCCTTAATTTCAAGCTCATTGGGGTAGATAAGATGTAGAAAGTCTTGGAATTTGTCGTTATTTAACGACAACACATCATCTATATAACGAAAAGTGAAATTAAAGGATTTGGCTAGTTTCTTTTTGTTTTCACGTAGTAACCCTTGAATGAAGTCCGCTTCATATGAGTACAGAAACAGATCGGCGAGGAGAGGAGCAAAGTTGGTTCCCATTGGAATGCCGATTGTTGAAAAATTAGACCGCCAAATTCAACGAATATGTTGTCTATGAAAAAATCTAACATGTCTGTAATTTCATCTTCAGAATACTTTTTGTCAGAATCAGAGTGGTTCTTCACGAAATAAGCCTTTTCTTCACCTAGAACAAGAATTTTATACCTGCGTGTCCCATTTTTCTTGAAAAAACATTGATGAACTAGTTGCTTTAAGCGATCTTTTAATTGAGAATGTGGTATGGTAGTGAAGAGTGTAGAGGTCTTTCGGTCAATGGAAAACTGCATGAGGTGATACATGCACAATTCATATATTTTGATTATGAATCAAGCTTTGGTGGATGAAAATTTATAAGCCATGGGGCCCACCGAGCCTCTTTTAGAACGCACTGACAAACATACAAAAAGGTATGTTCGCTATTTTCGACAAGGCAACAGATATATAGGCTTTGCATTTGTTGAAAGACGATTTTTCATGAAATTATGTTCCTCTCTGTGGTCTAGCAAGTGCATTAGAAGCAAGACAATCCCCAAAAAACAAATCAAACAAGAAAAAAAAGAAAATTTAATCTTCCATCTTAATCCTTATCCTTAAAATTGTATTCCATTCCATCACAGTTTGGTCCCAATTTCAACAGTGGTTTCAGAAGTGAAGATCTTTTCAGGATTGTTAACGCCGGACAAAGACGACGCTTGACGACGTATGTCAAATGATAGCAATACCTCATATGGCCCCTTTGCGCCATGTGAGCTAAAAATAACACATTCTAATTAAATCATTTTATTTGTTTCACTTTTTTGATAAAAATAAAACCCGTTATATTTACTGTAGAAAAAGAAACACTAATGCAACATCTTTATTAATACTAAATGCCACGAAACATGTATGAAAAAACAAAAACACTGAAATCAGACAACTATTATTCAATAGTCACACGAAGAAGGCTCCTGTTGCGGTCGATGAACGTCTAATCAGTGCCAGTTGTAATATAAAAAACAGTGAAAGATCTTTATGATTATTAACTTTCACAGCGGAAACAAACCAAACTTCGTTCTTGGCATTTGTGCATCATGTAAAATTGTTGTTAAGTTAAAATTATTAAGCAGGAATTATCCTTAAAACTAATGGTTCTTAAGAAACATTGTGCATAACCTAGTTCAGGCTAATGTTTATGAAAGATCATTATCGTATTTAATATAGGAAGTGCAATTTTTTGTAACGACGAATAACTTGATTTTGCTGCAATTTATTAGCTTTTAGCTTCGATTTGAAGGTGAAAATAGCTATAAAACGTTCGAGTGTTGAAAGCACAGATATCGTATTTTCACGAAGCACATGTACATGCAGTTTGTTGGTCATTGTAGTTAGTAATATAATTTCTTTCCAAAAGTACTTGGAACATTCATACCATTGGCTGTATGTTTTGCATTTATATGCGCTGTTCTAGTTTTAGAAAAGGGAACCAATAAAAGTAAGTTTAATTATAACAGCCTCTTCTTGAATTGTTTTGGCAAGTTTTGTTTTCTGTAATGTGTATAAGACATTCACGGATTCTTTAACAGTTAATATGAGGGACAAATGTCCATGTAACTATCCTTAGAACTAAACTAGGTTATTTGTGATATTGTTTTTACATCACCTGCCCCAAAGGGCCATGTGAGCTTATACCATCACTTGCCGTCCGTCGTCTTCCGTCATCGTAAACGATTTTAAAAATTTTGGGCCAAATACTTTCAAACCTAACCTGGATGTTCTTCAGGGTGTCTAGTTTGAAATCATATCCGGAAATTTGATCCATCAGCAAACGAGGCTGTCGTTGCTAAAAATAGAACATAGGAGCGAAATGCAGTTTTTGGCTTATATCTAAAAAACTAAAGCAGTAAGAGCAAACCTGACAAGAGCTAAAGTGATTAATAGGTCACGATCTCTCTGCCATGGGATTTTCAGACCAATTGGGCAACTGTCCCGTAATTGTTAATTGTTATGGACATTATGCAGTTTTTGGTCATTTACTTTAATATTATCATAGATAGAAAGTGTAAACGGCAAAAATATGGTCACATGAACCCTTGAGGAGTTATTATCCTTGAAAGAAATTTTCACATTTTTCTTGTGTTAAATTCATTTACTGTTCAAAACTCTTCTCTAAAACTGCAAGACCAATTTCAACTTAATTTTAGCTGAATGTTCCTTAGGGTGTACAGTTTAAAATTGTATCCGGGATTTGATCCATCAACAAAAATGGGCGCCGTTGCTAAAAATAGAACATAGGGGGAAATGCAGTTTTTGGCTCATATGTCAAAAAGTAAAACAGTTAGAGCAAATCTGGCAACAAGTAAACATGTTTATGAGCTCAAGAATTACCTGTCATGATATTTTCAGACGAATCAGGCAAACCATTTTCGGATTATTGCTCCTGAATTGTTAATTTTACGGAAATTTTGCAGCTTTAGGTTATTAACTTTAATATTATTATAGATAAAGGAAAACTGTAAAGAGCAAATTAATATCTACAAATTAGTCAAATGACCAAAATGATCAATTGACCCCCTATAGGAGTTTCTGCCCTTGGAAGATTATTTACATGTAAACAGTAATTATCAGTAAAAATAATGGTCTAACGTATTGTTACAGATGTTTAAAGCATAACTTGAATTAAATTAAATGGAAGCTGTATAAGTAAAATGGAGGGTCAGGGGTCATTAAAAGACTCCATAGCAACCGATAAAAAAGTCCCTAGCAACGATATATATTTTGGTTAAGGGTCCTATAATGACCTTTACAAGTCAGAAAGAAAGGTCAAGGGTCCAGACCATTAAAATATCCGACGCAACCAATGAAAAAAGTCCCTAGCAACCATATATATTTATATTAAGGACCCTATATAGGTGTACTAGTCAATATGGAGGCTCAAGAGTCAAGATCATTGAAAACATTGAAAACATCCATAGCAACTGATGGAAAAGTTCCTTGTAACCAGATATATTTGGCTTCAGAACCCTAAAATTTAACTGTTCAAGTCAAAATGTAAGGTTAAGTCCATTGCAAATGTCCAAAAGCAAGCGATGAAAAAGTCCCTAGTGACCATATCTACTTGGGTTCAGGATTCTATATTTTAGCTGTCAATATTACGAATCAGTTGATCATTCTTACTCTTTTTAATAATTTTAATATTCGTATGTTTTTAATGTTTTCTATTGTAAAAGCATTCATTGGCTTGGAAATCTGAATTAACAAGCTAAATACTAAACATTCTCGCTATCAAACAGAAATATAATGTTGAATTAATGAGAACATAATATTTTAGACCCCCGAAGAGCGGGTCAAAATGACCTTCAGCATAATCACGGAAACCAACAGGAAAACAGTAATTGAAGACAAGTTCCAACCGCAATAGCGTATAATCGACAGGAAGTCGTAGGTAAAAGTCCTAAAAAAAGTTGTTTTTAACTGAATTTGTTTCCACAACGACATGTTTGTAATTTAAGCTTTCTTGGTCAAAATCTATGTCCGTCTGTTCGTAACATTATGCCCGTTTAGTGAAATTGTCATCTGGTTTGAAACATCTATGCAAGGACCTTTATAAATTCTGCATATGTTTTACTGATTTGATACCTAACAAATCCGATTTCTCTTTGGTGATATTTAAAACATTTCAGAATTCCACAGCAGCAGGATAAATGAACTGAAACTTGTTATGAAGCATCTATCGAAGGACTTTCATAAAATACATAGTGTGTCACTATAAAGAAACACTAAGACATATGAACTCAAACTTGGTATGAAGTATATATGAAAGGGTCTTTACAAAATTTGCCGACGTCATCCATGTGGGAAAACTAATATAGCCGCCATGAGCACATCCTAATTTCTTATTTGTTAAATATCAAAAAATCTTTTCCCCTGAAACTGTATGGCTAAATGAGCTGAAACTTGGCTGTAATTCAACATTCTTTTTATTTCATATTGAGCCACCATTAAAGAAATATTTGCAGCATTCGGCCATACGGTTTTCAAATGATAACTAGTTTGTTTGGAAATGTCACGCTCCCAACAAGTTATCGACTCCATTTGCAGGTTTCTAAAAAGAGTAGGGTAATGGTCAGTACAGAAGGGTAACTTATTCGACCCTACTCAACCGTACACCCTTTTAGAGAATTGTGTTTGATAATTGTTGAAATGTTTCTCGTCCTGAAGAAGCATGAAATATACTAAACAAATTTCAGTGTTCCCGGTAACGACAAAAAACAGTGAAAACGGGGGATTTTCTAAATATCTTATGGGTTTCATGTTTTGGTGAAATTTAACTATAAAACTCTCTTTAAAAGTAAAACTGGTCGTCTAATGATATCAAAAGAAGTTATTTTGGTCCCATTTATGATATGAAAATAATTCGCTATGGAAAGTTGGACAATAGTGTTTTTTCAAGCAACATTTTCTGCAGGTCATTCTATAGGTTTTATTGACAAAAAGAAAAAATCATTTTTCTATAGAAGTAATTTTATGGTAGACACTTAAAAGATACAACTGAAATTTTCCACCATTTTTTTAGGGAATATTTTTATGTGGTCAAAAATGTGTTGCTAAACTTTATTTGTTGAGTATATTTTCAATCGGGCGTTAAAGAAACAATATATATCAATAAAGCAAGTACAGCATGTGTGATATCAGAACATTCGACCATCATTCATTATTTAGCTGTTAAGTTTGTTAACATATTTTTGCTCATTAGATTTTGGTTTAAAAACACAAAAAAGAAACATCTCAAATTACATATATACATATGTATAAACTTAACCCTTCCCGTGCCTTAAATAACAATATTTGTATCTAACGTTCCCATATACTAACGAAGGTTGCAGAGTGTGGATTGGTGATACAAACTATCAATCAATAATTGTCATTTAATGTATACTCACAATAGAAACATTATATTTTGAGTAGTGCGCATAATGTAATTTGTTTAGACTAATAACATTTGGTTTCAATATACTAGGTTAATGGACTCTAAACAAAACCTTCAATCCCTGCTGATAAACGACAAATCTATTCTGTAATTATATTAATATATAATTTCATAAACACATACAAATCTTTAATCAAACAATACGACAATTGAATGGATGAGTGACGAAATATATTTTGTGATACGTTTTATTATATGAGGTATAAAAAAAATAACAATCCAAAGATACTAATATTAGATATAGTAAATTTATACTATGCTGTATTCGACGAATTTCAAGGAGTTACCTCTCAACAGCAGCATTAAAACCGAAACATTTGGAAGACCAAAAACTAAACTTATTTTAAAAAAAGAAGTACTCATAACCAAAAATACCGAAATAGGAAGCCAAATTTCAGCTAAGGAGATCTACTATTTGCAATACAAGGAATGAACCCTTAGTAATTCTATTTTTTTTAATTTTGCTAAATACTGGTAATCTCTATAACAAATCAATGAATAATCATGTCAGACAAGTCTGACGACTGGGTTGGCGAATATCCTCGGGGACTATAACGTTACACTGTTGACCCTCAGACAGCGGGACAAAGTGGCCTTCAGCAGAGTACAGCTAACCGAGAGGGAAGCAACAATGATGGCAGCCACGTTTGAACAGAAATAGAAAGTTCCACAATACTGTGAGGTAAATACACTCGAGAAAACTGTTACTAGTATTAGCTGATTTCTGGCTCTCCATTTTATCATGATTTGGTTTGTTTTTCATTTTTGAAATGTTAATGGGCTAAGGTCGTCGGCTATCTGTTATAGAACAATCTAGATACAGGTATGATATATGAGTTTATGTTACTTTTCCCTTTTTTATCGCTTCGGTATTCTTCTGCCGATACTTATGTTTAATAACTATTTTAAGTCCGTTCTTATTTTATTTTTATTTGAGGGTATAGATGTATTTGTTTTTTGGTTTCTGGAGTTTCTGCAAATAATTTTGCATTTTTGTTTCTTCTCACAGTTGTGACTTGCTAATTGGTCAATATATATATAGAAGTGAATCATATTTGACTCTTAGATATTTGAAATGGATCACTGGAGCTCAACCTACAGACCTGTCAAACGCACCCCGGGTGGCGGATAAGAGATGCCCTCTTTGGGTGTTTGAAAATCTTAAATGGAAAGCCATACTGTATTCACCAAAGTGTGTAACATGGTATGAGAATGCGACACTCCCTGTGCGATAAAGAACCCTTCTGCACTTTTGATAAAGCGTCGTCTAATGACTGTTAAAGAAGGCGAAATCATCTGACACTACCAACCATCCACTTAGTGGCAGTCAAAATCGGTTCCTCTTTATGTCCCGTCTGCCCTATTTCTATTGTGTTTGATGAATTGTTGAAATGCTTTTCGTCCAAAAAACACAACATATTTGTCACTGGATGTTAGGCAAGCAGCAATCTAAGTTAAAATTCAAACAGCAATTAAGCTTAAACTTGACAATTTTCGAACTTCGACTCTTCTTGAAAATCTGATTTGAAAGTCCATTTAAATTTTTTTTTCTCAGAAACTAAATGGCCAATTGGCACCAGACTTGGCAGGAATGGTCCTTAAATAGTTTTTGCAGAATTGTGTCCGTCTGCCCTATTTCTATTGTGTTTGATGAATTGTTGAAATGCTTTTCGTCCAAAAAACACAACATATTTGTCACTCGGTGTTAGGCAAGCAGCAATCTAGGTTAAAATTCAAACAGCAATTAAGCTTAAAATTGACCATTTTCGAACTTCGACACTTCTTGAAAATCTGATTTGAAAGTCCATTTAAATTTTTTTTGTCAGAAACTAAATGGCCAATTGGCACCAGACTTGGCAGGAATGGTCCTTAAATAGTCTTTTTCAGAATTGTGTCCGATGACCCGGACTGTCAACTAAGATGGCCTCCACAGCCGAACTTAGTTTCAAATATAACCCAATTGTGCAATTCATTTTAAAGTCTTCTTGTCTGAAAACACCAAACCAATTGGAACCAACCTTGACAGTAATGGTCCATAACGGTCTTATTTTAGAATTGTATCAACATGTTAGAGGCCACAAGCAAGATTATTTTAACATAGCCTACGGGAAATCTATTTTAAAGTCTTGTCTGAAACCACTTAGCCAATTGGAACTAGACTTGGTAGAAATGGTCTTTAGAGGGTTCTTTTTTCAGAATAGTGTCCCATGACCTGGACTGTAGACGAAGATGGTCGCCACAGCCGGACCAATTTGACATACATGTATGACCACGTGGAAAAATTCATTTACAGATCTTCTTGTCTAAAAGAACATAGCCAATTGAAACCAGATATGGCAGAAATGATTCTTCGATTGTTATCCCCGCACTTTCTAAGAACGTTCGGGGATATAGCTATTGTTTCCATCCGTCCGTCGTACCGTCCCTCCGTCCGTCCGTCACACTTTATTGTTACATCAACATCCTCCTTCACTTTGGGTTTAGGAATTTAATTTCTATATAAGATGGTTTCAAACCACCTGTAGATGCGCAACAAGGTTTTAGAATTTTGATTTTCAAAACGATGGGCCAACAGGAGTCAAACTTAGAAAATTTTAAATTCAAGATTTTCACCTAAACACGTCTTTCATTTTTCAATTTATGCATTTGATTTCTATACAATATTGTCATGCACCATATGCAGATGTGCAATAAGGTTTTAGAATTTTTATTATGAGGTCCACAAGGGTCGAATTTAAAAACGATTGATTGATTGTTGTTTAACGCCGTAAGGTCATTATTGCAGCCATACAACGGCAAAAAACTTATCAGAATACGATTATATTAAAACAAATAGTGTATAAAATGGATTGACTATTTGCAAATAAAAGACAGTAAAACAAGTATCACAATGACACTATCACAGGTAATATTTTCAAAACAAAACAAACAATATCACAGATAAGCTATCACATATTCATAAAATGACATAATCATATAACAGAATTAGGTAAGCATTTATTCGGTAAGGACCATACACGAGAACACAGTCATATATTCCCGAATATAGTCCAACGTCCTTCAAATATTTTAAAATCTGGTCGCTAGCGACAATTGTAAATAGATCTTTCATATTATTGACTGTATAGTACCGACTAATGATGTCGGATTTATCTACACAGTCACTTGAAAGATGCTGAATACTAAGTCGACATTGGCAAGGTATATAAAAGCGGAAATAAAATAAAAGAATGAGTCGTCCTGGTGTGGCCAATGCGACATCTAGTTAAAACAACTTGGTCTCGTCCGCTTTTGCCGAAGAAACAAACATTCTTGCCAACAGTTGGCTCTATAGAACGTTATTTATTGTCTGTAAGCAGATCCCACCGGGACTGCCACAGACGTTAAACATATATGTATATTAAAAATTTAAAATCAGAAAAAGCCACGGACATATTCGTTATGGGGTCATCTAAAGCATCCTTCGCTATTCTATCTACGACTGTGTTTCCCTTAATACCAATATGACTTGGTACCCAGAGAAAAATGATTTCTTTGCCCATTTGGACAAGTCTTTTATAAAATTCAATAATATGGGCAATTAAAGGGTTTTTATATTTCTGACCTTTCTAGAAAGTGAATCTGAACACTTGAATAAGAAATGTAAGTTTTTCAGATGTTCTAGCAAACTTTAAAGCAAGAAATATGGCTCTAGCTTCAGCAGTAAAAATGGAACTGGAGGATGGAAGACGGAGAGTTGCTGCTTGCTGTCAATAGACAGCAGCGGCAGTCACTTTGTCCCCGTCTTTCGACCCATCAGTATAAATAGAATCATGAAATTCAAACTTTGATTTTATTTCAGCAAAGTGTTGCTGAATAAGAACATGGTTTGTTTCGGACTTTTTATGTTTTCTTAGGTCAAAAATAAACATAGGTTTGGGTACAAGCCAAGGTGGTGATTGAGGTATATTAATGGGGGCAATTTCATCAAGGTTGATGTTAGAACCAGAAATATGCGGTTTCAAACGGAGGAATTTTATTTTCATGTTGTTCAAATATGTCCTCACAGAGAGGTTTGAAAACACAGTCGTCGGAAGGATTTGAAGGATATGCTTTTAGCTTGGTTAAGTATTGTAAACTAAGTTTAATCAGACGACTATAAAGAGACGGTTCGTTCGCCTCTACATATAAACTCTCCACAGGAGATGTTCTGAACGCCCCCAAGGCCAAACGTAGGCCTTCGTGGTGAACAGTATCTAAAATTTGTATGTAGGATTTGCGAGCAGATCCATATATAATTGAACCATAATCAAGTTTTGATCGAACAAGTATCGATATAAATTTATCAATATGTTTTTATCAGCACTCCAGTCAATGCTGGAAACAACTTTTAAAATATCCAATGCTTTCAAGCATTTAGCTGGGGTTGACAGGTAAGTTTATTGTCAAACAGAATACCTAGAAATTTTGTTTCTTTGACGAATTTAATTGGAGAATTATAAATTTTTAGTTCGGGGTCCAAATGCAGTTTTCGTTTATTGCAAAAATGCATACATACTGTTTTGGAGTTGGAAAATTTAAAACCATTTTCCATAGCCCATTTTTCAATTTTATTTAAAGGCAACTGTAGTGTCTTTCAATATTGTTCATATTTTTAACATATCAAAAAGTCATCTACATACAGGGAGCCTTCAACATTTTGCTTTAATATTTTAGCTAAACTGTTTATTTTTATACTAAATAAAGTGACGGAGAGGATACTTCTCTGAGGAACACCCATCTCTTGTTCAAAAGGGTCAGACATAGTCGTGTTAACCTTTACCTTTAAGTGTCTTTCTGAAAGAAAGTTTTCAATGAAGGTAGGTAACCTACCTTTCAACCCCATATCATTTAAGTTTTTTAAATTTCCATGTGGTGTCGTAGGCTTTTTCAAGATCCGACAACACATGTTCACCTTTAGCAAACCCGTTGCGTATAAAGGATTCGAAGCGAACAAGAAGATCCAACGTGCTTCTGCCTTGCCGGAACCCACACTGTATATTGGACAGGAAGCCATTCGCCTTAAGGAACCAGACAAAGCGGTCATTGATCATCCGTTCCATTGTCTTACAAACGCAACTTGTGAGGGCAATTGGCCGATAATTCGACGGTTCAAAATGATCATTCCCAGGTTTTGGAATAGGGATAACTGTGGCAAGTTTTCAAATGGAAGGCAAGTCGCCAGTTTCCCATACATTATTAAGACGATCTAAAAGTGTTTTAAGAGAAGTGTCAGGAAGGTGTTTCAAAAGTTTATAGTGAATATCATCTGGGCCACATGCAGTGTCATGGGCTTTCGACAGAGAAATTTTCAGCTCATCCAAACAAAAAGGGCGGTTGTAATCTTCTAAATTGTTTGATTTAAAATTGAGTTTATTTTTCTCAGTTCGTTTTTTAATCCTTTGCAATTCCTGGGAATAATTCAGAGAAGAAGAATGTTTTGAGAAGGTTTCACCGAGTTTAATCGAGATGTCATTTTCTGAAGTCAAAAGAGTTTGGCCATCTTTTAAATGGTGAAGATTGGTCTTTCTGCTCTTGCCGTTAATCTTTTGGATAAAATTTCAGACTTTATTCATAGGTGTATGAGAGTTTATTTTAGAGACGAAGTTTTGCCATGACTTGCGCCTCTTTTGTTTAAATGTGCGACGTGCTTTAGCACGGAATATACGAACATTACTGAGATTGTTAGAGGTTGGATTCATGTTGAACCGTCGTTCAGCCTTTTTTTTGTGTTTCTTAGCTTCCTCAGGGTCGTCATCGAACCAGGGTTTGCTTGGTTGTTTTGGATTTGTCGAGGTTTTAGGAATGGACCTCTCAGCTATCGATACTAACGTTTCATTAAATGTAAGGACTGGATTAACAACATTATTAAAAGTCTCTTTCTTAAAGTTCATCTCGACAGAGTTGCTCGAACAAAGGCCAATTGGCTTTGTCAAATTTCCAGCGAGCAACTCTCTCAGAGGAAGAGGGAAACAGATTTTCCAAAATAATTGGAAAGTGATCACTTCCACACAAATCATCGTGGACCCGCCACGAGTAATCCAGCAATAGCGAAGGGTCACAAAAGGTTATATCGATAGCCGAGTAAGAACCATTTCCCGGATGGAGATATGTATCTGAGCCATCGTTAAAAATGCACAAGCCTTCCGGTTTTAAGAAGTCTTCAACTTTTTTCCCCTTATCATTTTAGGAGTTACTGACCCATATTGGATTGTGGGCGTTAAAATCGCCCATAAGGAGAAAAGGGGCTTGTAACTGATCTGTTAAAGATTTAAGTTGATTTATTTCCAAGGACGTATTATGGGGAAGATAGACAGAACAAAATGTTATAGTTTTTTGAAGGGAGAGTTTAACAGCAACTGCTTGTAATTCGGTATTAAGTTTTATTTGACTATGTATAATACCATTTTTAACCAGGATTGATGAACCGCCAGCGGATCTTTCATCCTTTTTAACTTGAGTGCTGTAAATTGAGGAATTTTTAATGTTTACATTATCGTTTTCCTTTAAATGTGTTTCCTGAAGACAAAAGGCAACAAGAAGGAAAGCTTGTATAAGTAAATATAGCTCTATTAAGTTAATGTTTAAACCCCGACAATTCCATTGTATTATGTTGTTTATTTTGTTGGAGGACGGATGGGAGAATAGTTCTTCTTCGGGTGTTCACGGGAAGAACTTCTGTGTCGTTCGTCCGAAGCTCTGGAGTCAGTAACTGGGCGTGTGGAATCCAAAGATGTTACTATTGGATCCCCCAAGATTGACTCTTTTTCAGTGGTATCCATCTGCTCAGAGTCTTCATCGATATCATCGTCAAACTCTGAGCAGAGGTCTCGAAACTTGTTGAATTTTTGACTTTTTTCAGCCTTCGAGAGGCGATTTGTTTTTTGATTTATCTTGTGATGAGGAACGTGCAACTCTCTGTGATGGTGACGGTTTCTGAGGTGATTTTTTGTTTGAGGATGTAGAAGACCTTTGTTTCGGAGTTGGTTTTTGCTGATTATTGACATTCTAAGAAAGAGAAGTGTCAGACGTTTGTGTAGAGTTGGATGAAGACTGTTTAGGATGAGAAGATTTTCCACTTGCTTGGTTGGGTTTGACGGTGAGAACCAGATATTCTGTTCCGTCAGGCCAAGTGAAATCAGTTTGAGTTGCAAAGGATCTATTGGTTTTAGATGATTTAACTTTGTCAGCGTATGATGTTGTAGGAGTAGAGTTGTTAGAGGCAGAGACCATTTTTTTTGCTTCCTGATAGGTTATACCTTTTTCTACTTTAGTTTTCTGAATTTCAAGCTCTGTTTTGTAAAATTGGCAGTTTCGGGAATTGGCCATAATTATGATCTATTCCGCAATTTACACATTTAACGGGGCCGTCGCAATCAAAATTGGAGTGGCCCTCTACAGAACATTTGACATACTTTTCAATACCTCTACATGAACTCTTACCGTGCCCAAATTTCTGGCATTTGAAGCAACGGGTAGGGTTAGGTATGAAAGTGTCAACTTTGATTCTGTAGGGACCTATGAAGATGAGATAAGTGTTAAATTTAATAATATTACCTTAATGTCGTTTTGTAACCTTTGTATAACTTGGGCATGAAATCAATTGTCAGGTTGTAACTATTTATTCCTATCGTTTCAACCTACAAACAAACAAAAAACAAAATTTCAGTCACATAATAAACACAATAATTCAAATCAAATTAACCCCAAAAATGTTCCGTAAATTCACTTTCAACTTAATCATTGATTCCGATTGTCCTTTGTATTTATATGTAAATGTTATTCAAGCGTTCCATAGTTTTCCCACACGTTGATCTTTGTATTGATATGTAAATGTTATTCACGCGTTCCGTAGTTTTTCCCAAACGTTGATCATTGTAACATAATAACATCTTCGAATCATGTTCATATATAAAACAAACGTAATTATCAGTTCATATTCATTGTTCTGTACACGAAACTGTTAAATAACT
The DNA here is from genome assembly GCA_028015205.1 of Mytilisepta virgata. Taxonomy (NCBI): domain Eukaryota; kingdom Metazoa; phylum Mollusca; class Bivalvia; order Mytilida; family Mytilidae; genus Mytilisepta; species Mytilisepta virgata. The sequence continues at coordinate 58,798,973 of CM051515.1, read as the reverse complement.
GTTCTTAATCTGTAATTCAACTTACGCATTGACATAAAACACCCAAGTTATGTGTTTCACCTTGTCATTCATTTACGGGATTGTTAATAATGGGGATAGAAACGACAGTTTTGATATTGGAATATGCTAAATTAAATTCTGCAAAAACAAGATATATATCGTTCAAACGATACATTCCCCCGGCAAATAGTCAATCCTGTAACTGTTCCTCAACTGGTAATATTACAACAAGCCTGTGCACGGAACGGCGTATGGTTTGATCCTCGCATCCATTGTATGAGACTCCTTGACTGACATTTTTATATCTGAGAATCACATCTCTCACAAACCCATCTCTTCCGGCATTCGCTTCGATGATCTGTGCCATTTTCCATCGTCCACGGACAATGTTTGAATCTTGCACTATCACTAAGTCCCCAACTTTTACATTCCTTTGTTTGGTATGCCATTTTTGACGAATGATTAGCGTAGGAAAAAAGTCTCGCGTCCATTTTTTCCAAAAGTTTTGGACTACTTGTTGAATAAATTTCCACCTCAATCTATAATTGCTGTTCTCATTGAAGTTTCCATTAGGCACACGAATGCTTGATCTACCTAATACCAAATCATTTGGACACAAATATGATCCTTCCGTTGGGTCCGAATTTTTTGTTCCAATTGGTCTTTCATTTAATAGATTAGATACTTCAAATAACACAGTCTGTAACTCAGAAAACGTCATCACCGATGTTCCTATGGCAACCTCCAAACTCTTTTCACAGATTTGACTAGTGATTCACTGACTCCGTTTTCCCATGGGGCATCTGCTGATTTGGTAGTGACCCAATCCATACCTTTGCATTCACCAAACGACTTAATTGGTTCCCAGTCCCATTTGTGAACTACTTGCTGTAGTTCCTTGCCTGCTGCCACAAGTTGTGAACCTGAATCAGATATCATTTTTCTTGGATATCCTCTAACCGTAACAAATCTTCTTAATGTCATTATAAAACTACTTGTATCATAACCCTCTGCCAAGTCAACATATACTGCTCTGGTGGTCAAGCAGTTAAAAAGGACACCATATGCTTTACCATGTGTTCTTTTCTTCACAGTATCTCGAATCATAAATGGTCCAAACAAATCAACAGCACAATAATAAAATGCTGGTGCAGGTTGTAGTCTCTCTATCGGTAACATACCCATCTGCTGTCCTACAATCTTTTTCTCTCGCTTCCTACAAATGATGCATCGTTTCTTTACGAGCTTAATAATCCGACGTACCCCAGGAATCCAGTATCTGCTCCTTAATTTGGCCAACGTTGCATCCACCCCTGAATGATCCTCCGAATGAAAGGAAGCAACAATCAACTTGATAAACGGACTCGAAGTTGGCAAGAGAATAAATTCAGTCTGATTCCAAGTGCGTTTCATCCATTCTTGCATTCTTTGTCCAACTCTTATTATGCCATCTGAGTTTGTTTGTACACCTAACCTTCGAAATCTCACTAATGAATCCTTCGGTAGACTCTTCTGAATATGTTTTATCCATATCATTTCTGCTATTTGTATACTTCCTGCTGAAATTCGGTTCGCTGCACCCTTGAATGATCTATTTTTAGCTATATCCAGAATTATACTTGTCACGCGCAACATCTTGCTTACATTCGAAAATCGATTCAGATCAATGTCACTTAAATCGGGCACAATGTCTCTACTCTTTTCTTCATGTTCAAATGACATCGTGATTCCAACTACATCCGGCAATTGACTTGATTCTGAATAATCTTGCCTGATCGGCCATTGTTCAATGGGTAACCGTAAAAAATCTGGACCCTTTTGCCAAACTGATTCCATTACCAACGCGGTTGGATCTGTTGCTCTCGTGGTCAAATCAGCAGGATTCTGTTCCCCTTGTACCCACCACCAATCAGAAGGTTCTGTCTTACTTTGAATCTCGGCTATTCTAGTTGCCACAAATGTTCCAAAGCCATAACTTTCTCTTTGTATCTGAGCTCTTACTATTGTTGAATCTACCACGTGAATTATTCGAATAAAGTTAAAGTCCATCTCCTTCACTATTTTTTCTCTGATTCTTGATGCAATTACTGCACCACATAATTCCAACCTCGGAATCGACAATTGTTTTGTTGGTGCTATCCTGTTTTTTGCTATAATCAGATTCGCTTCATATGTCTCGGGACCGATTTGCCATCTTATGTATGCACAAGCTCCATATGCTACACTGCTTCCATCCGAAAATACTACTAATACGGGGTTCTTGTATGCAGCCTCTGGCTTAATACATCTAGGAAACTGAATCGACTCTAGTTGAAAGACTCCCTTGAAGAACTCAATCCACTTTTGTCTCATTGTATCTGCTATTGGTTCATCCCATCCACCATTTCCTCCATCTGTCTTGCAAAATGATCTCAAAAGTAGTTTTGCGGTTAAAACAAACGGAGAAGCTAACCCTAAGGGATCATAAATGCTCGCAACTTGACTAAGAACCATTCTTCTCGTGAGTATCAACGGTATGTCATCTATTTGAGTTTGTTGCAAATCTTTATCAATGTGTATTCCTCGACGTTTACTTGAAAAATTTATTTTTGCTTGAAATGTAAACATGTCATCTCTCGGTTGCCAAATCATTCCTAGAATCTTTTCCTTTGGTTCATTTGAAATATGTAATCCGTTCCATTGGTCGGACTGCTTCCCTGTAATAATCCAATGTTTAATTGTAAATCCACCCTTTGCAAGTAATTTTTCAGTGTCTTCCATTACCTTTCTTGCCTGATCATTATTGTCGACAGAGTTAATGATATCATCAACATAACTGTTTCTAAGAATCATTTCGGCTGCCTCTGGATAAATATCTTTACTCATTTCCGCAGTCATTCCTAATGCAACTGTTGCAATAGTGCCACTAGGTCTGTCCCCAAAAGTGACCGTCTTTAACACATAATGATCCGGCTTTCTGCTTGCATCGAGATCTCTCCATAGAAACCGATGCGTATGTTGATCAGAAACTGAAAGTTTGATTGCATTATACATCTTTGAAATGTCTCCTGCAATTCCAATTCTATTTTGTCGAAATCTCAGTAGCACCACTAACATGTCATTCAATACATTCGGACCCTTTGCCCAATAATCATTTATCACATGTCCCATGTATGTTGAAGAGGAATTGAACACAATCCTGATTGGGGTTGACTTAGAGTCGGGTTTTAGAACCTCATGATGCGGTAGATAATGAATTGGTCCTTCATAATTCCTGACCTCGTAATCTGAAAGTTTTCTGGCAACGTTCCTATTAACCATATCTCTGATTTGATCATTGTATGCATTTGCATAGATTGTTCCGGTGCGTTGTAAGCGTTTCTCTGTTGATTCAAGACGATGGTTTGCTGCTCCTATATTGTTAGGCAATTCAGCCGATTCTCTTATCCATGGATAAGTTACAGTCCAACGTTTTTCATCTTTGTCATAATGAAGTCCCTTTCTTATCATGTTCAGTTCTCGTTCTTCTGCTATAGTATAATTACCATTTCCGATCGGACATTTACCACACTTACAGTTTCCACATTTCGGGTTGCATTGAGTTCCTAAGCTTTCAATGTTGAAAAAGTTATCCAGACTTTCCTTCAGTCCATTAAAATTTGCAATATGTATGCTACCAGTGTCGTATTGTTGTCCATATAAGTGATGAATACGTACATAATGACGAGACACCGTACCAACTTTAAGAAGCGTGTGACTACCTCTCAAACAGTAACCAAATTGGTTTTTCATCAGTTGAAGATTTCCTACTTGTTCTGCCTTTGTTGGTAAAAGAACACAGCAATCACTGCCTATCAATATGTCGACTTTTTCCTCGGGTCGAACTACATCCCTTTCCGTCACGCTTTTGAATAGCTTAGCAATGCCACGGATATCCACCCTAGTCACGTCTGCCGTAATTTGATCCATTCCATACGTCCTTATTTTCCATTCCTGTCCATTTAAATCAGTTAGTGGAACTATATATTCTTTACTTTGGATATAGTCAGTAGTGTTGCCGACCTTTGTCACGGACAATGTTACATCTCTTCCCTTGAGGTTCAGTCTTCTAGCAGAATCATGTGTTATAAGTGAAATGTTTGCTCCCGGATCCCATAGTGCTGTCAAATAGTTTCCATTGCTCGGAACCTTGCTTATCATGAGCAAAACGTCTTCTCTACCTTTATCTCCATTAACAATACTGATACAATTGTGAAACGTTGATCCATTGACTTGAATTCCATGTAAAGCTTGATGGTGCATCCTCCCACACATTTGTTGATTTTCATCCAGGACATCACACGGTTTCCTATTTGAACAGTATCTTGATAAGTGACCAATCTTGAGACAACTAAAACATCCTCCTTGTTTGCGAATCAAATCTATTTTAGTCTGACCATCCAATCTACTAAATGCTGTACATTTTCCAATATCATGATTATCAGTCTCATGATACCAACAATTTCTACGGTTTATTCTCATAGGCATATTATTCTTCGAGTTCATTCCATCACCGTTCTGTTTATATTTATTACCATGCGACATAACCTCTGCTACCTGTGCCAATCCATCAACTACCTGCTTCAATGTTTCTTGATTTTGCTTTACTTGTGCTTGGAGAGATTCTACGGCTGAATCTTCCTCCAATGTTGTATTGTGAACTTTTGATTTAAGTAATGTTCGACTAACAGAACTGTCTCGTAAATCAGAATGAATATATTCCATAGCATTTTTTTCTTCTAAAAGAAAATTTAGTAATTCCGGAAATGTATGTGATGCATACTTTTGCTTACGAAGAGCCCATACCCTCTTCTGCAACGGAGGCAAAAGTCTCTCGATTTGACTGATCATCGTAGCTGTGTTCATTTCAAGTTCCATGTTCATTCTTTTAAGATCGAGCCAACATCTCTCGACAACATCAACTGTGGTTATAAAGCTCATATAATCACCATCAAACATTGGTTTCAGTCCTTTAATTTCACTAAGTACAGCATCAGCAAGCTTCTCTGGCTTTCCATACTTAATGTCTAACCTTTTCATCATTTCCGTAAAATCGTTGTCAACACCTTTGACAGTAAGAAGTGCTTCTCCCGTCAAACATTGTTTAAGTGTAAACGGGTCATCTTTCATGAGGAGGTTGTAGTCTTGTTTGAAGCTTGGGTAATCTCTTATATTCCCACTAAAAACAGGTGCATCCAGTTTTTTCACTCTCATATTATCCCTGGTACACTTTACTTCCTCAATGGGTTTTGTGTCTTTGACCTTTGCTGCTTCAACCACTTTGCCCATCATTGACCTTGCTTCACAAAGTTCTTGGTAAAGATGATCCATGTCTGTATTACTTTGCTCAATAATATCTTTATCTGTTTCGTCGTCAGAATCCAAAACTTCCAAGTACGAGGCATGACCTCCTTCCATCTCAGAATAAGCATCTTCAAGGTCTTTGAGGATTAGTTCCAGTGATTCTTTCGATTCATTGTTGTGATGACTCTTATTGAATCGATTCAATATTCGATGAAATTTTCCCTTTGCATTGCTTCTCTTCTTTTTCAAAACTTTCTTCCCATCTCCAGGTTTGTCATCATTATTTGTAGGCATGGCTCTGCGTTGAAATGTATAACTTGGGCATGAAATCAATTGTCAGGTTGTAACTATTTATTCCTATCGTTTCAACCTACAAACAAACAAAAAACAAAATTTCAGTCACATAATAAACACAATAATTCAAATCAAATTAACCCCAAAAATGTTCCGTAAATTCACTTTCAACTTAATCATTGATTCCGATTGTCCTTTGTATTTATATGTAAATGTTATTCAAGCGTTCCATAGTTTTCCCACACGTTGATCTTTGTATTGATATGTAAATGTTATTCACGCGTTCCGTAGTTTTTCCCAAACGTTGATCATTGTAACATAATAACATCTTCGAATCATGTTCATATATAAAACAAACGTAATTATCAGTTCATATTCATTGTTCTGTACACGAAACTGTTAAATAACTGTTCTTAATCTGTAATTCAACTTACGCATTGACATAAAACACCCAAGTTATGTGTTTCACCTTGTCATTCATTTACGGGATTGTTAATAATGGGGATAGAAACGACAGTTTTGATATTGGAATATGCTAAATTAAATTCTGCAAAAACAAGATATATATCGTTCAAACGATACAACCTTTTGACTTTGGAAACATTTTGGGATTTCAGTTCTTCATATATTATATCTTCGTCCGTCAACTCAGCTAAATTACGGTCTCTGTCTCTAATAACACCTTGGCATGAATTCAGTGATCTATGAGGTGTAACAGAGATGTGGATATCAGAAATTGTTGAAAGAGAGAGTAAATTTTTGGCCTGTTCTGATCTGAGACATTCAACTAGCAGATTTCCGTTTCTCATTTTTGTGACTTTTTTAAGCTGGCCGGCATAGCCTTGTAATGTTTTTTGGATAACAAAAGGAAAAATTTTGGTGACAGGTTTTTCAGAGTTGACTGATGTAATAACTAAAAATGTTGGCAAATTGTCCGAAAAAAGTATTTGGCAACTAAGCTGCACGTTCCTCATCATCACTGATATCTAATTTTCGTTTGTTTTTTGATTGCTTGTTTAGGGGTTTGTTATTTTGAAATTCCATGGTGATGTATATATGAGTCGTTACCCTAGCTCCCCGCCCACCTCGGAGCAGCATCAACACCATGTATGCTTGCCACATTTGCGACAAGCGTAATGGATACATCGCCTTGATGCACTCTAGCATCCATGATGGATACCAGAATACGACGCACGCCTGCCACATCTGCGACAAGCACGAGGGATACTAGAATAAGATACTCGCATAGAGTACCTCTTAATGGGCGCAAACTTTGTGCCAGGGGTTGCCCGGTAAGACAACCGGCCAAAGTAACATCTACACGATTGACCCATGAGCCACCCCTTCTTGAACCCAGCCTATATAATTGGTACTATTGTTGTACATTTTGGAAATAGGTCAAGTTCAAGGGCTTGGCGTGTCCAGCCGATTGATCAGGATCGGGCCAATCCGACCGCCCATTTATGATAAAGTAAGGGCCAAAGTGGCGTGTTTCAGCCACCAGGATCCCATCCTCTATCCTTACGGGTATCCACACACGGCAAACATGTGGCCGCTTTAAGCCGAGGAAGCCTTGCCCCATAAGCCGCCGCCTTCTCCGCAATTCCGTCAGTGGTTTCTTTCCAAAGACCCCGGAACCCAAACATCAACCCATATGATACATGCACTCCACCCATCCAACCCATTGTATCTGGGTGTCATTGAGGGCTCCTCAGGATCTTTTCAAATAACCACGAGAAAAGCAGAGGGCACGACATGACCAGTTTTGGCTGAACCGGGGTCATCCAGCCATTCTTAGAACTGGGTGTATATAAAAAAACAATCCAAATATAGTGGATGGGGTGAAAAACTAACCAATTTGACAAAAAATCCAAATTTCAATATTCATATATAAAATAACAAAACAAAAATAACACTAAAAAATTAAATTCCCAAATTCAAAAGTAAAATTTTGAGCCTGTTGAAATTTGTGACCCATAAGCAAACACCAATCCCGCCAAAAACAATTTAGAATTTCTATTAATCAGTCTTGGAGGGAAAAAAATAAATATATAGTGTGTTACAAAAACGGATCGATGTGCCAGCCGATTGACCGAATCGGGTACCTCCCGTCTAGGTAAAGATTGTGTCCCAGATGGTGATCGGAACCGTTTTTACGGCTATCCAGGAACACTCCCTATTACCGACACGGGTTTGCGACACACGGCAAACATGTCGCTTCTTTAGGGGCCTCTTACGCCAAGCCGAGGAGCTGTGGGCCTATTCTATTGTATTCTATTGTGTCAATTAAAGCTTGAGACGTAAACTCCTCTTTCATTTTCCAATCCATGGACCCCCGTGTGGGTTCCGGGGACACAATAGGCCCACAGCTCCTCCACTTGGCGTAAGAGGCCCCTAAAGACGCGACATGTTTGCCGTGTGTCGCAAACCCGTGTCGGTAATAGGGAGTGTTCCTGGATGGCCGGATAAACGGTTCCGATCACCATCTGGGGCACAATCTTTACCTAGACGGGAGGCCGGATGGACCCGATTCGGTCAATCGGCTGGTCACACCAATTCCTTTTGTAACATTAAATATTTATTTTTATATATCACATAAACATTCAAAATTCTAAATTTCTGATCTGATGGATTGGTGTTGGCTTATGGGTCACAAAACGCAACAGGTTCAATTTTTGCTTTTCAGTTTGGAATTCCTTTTTGTTATTGTTGTTGTTTTCTATTTATTATTACTAATGTGTCAGTGCCGTATACTGATTTTAAACCTTTGATTTTTAAGTATATTATACGTCTGTGGCAGTCCCAGTGGGATCTGCTTACAGACAATAAACTTCATTCTATAGAGCCACATCAGGACGACTCACTCTTTTATTTTAGAGAGTGAGCCGCCTCCTGAGTGTATACCTTGCCAATGTCGACATAGTATTGAACATCTTTTAATTGACTGTGTAGATAAATCCGACATTATTAGTCGGTACTACACAGTCAACAATATGAAAGATTTGTTTACAAAGGTTGCTGCCAACCGTATAGTACAATATTTAAAGGACATGGGACTATACTCGAGAATATAGTCTGTCTGACTGTATTCCTGATTATAGTCCTTATCCAGAATTTTGAATTTGTTATTGTTTTGTCTTGTATTAATTTATTGATAGTATTTATTTGATAGCTTTTCTGTGATATTTTGCATGTCTGTGATATTGGAAATGTTTTGTTACTTTTGTCGTATATGTATTTTATTGTTTACACTGGAATTAGTTTTATTTGTAAATAGTCTATTGGTTTTAGAGGCTGTATTTAATTTTAATCAGCTCCATTTTATTTCAGATTAGTTCTCGCCGTGATATTGGCTGTAATATCGCCAAATCGGCGTTAAACAATATTTAATCAATCAATAAATCAATTCATGGATTTTAATTGTGTACAGTAGAGTCATTCATGATATGCAGATGCACAATAAGGTTTTAGAATTTCCATTTCCTTAAATTGGGGCCCACAGGGGTCGAATGTCAAAAATTTTCATTAAAACATTATTACGCAAACTCTATTTTTTTCAGTTTATGCATGTTATTTATATTTGCAATAATGTTTTAGAATTTCAATCTGATTAATGTGTGGCCCACGGGAGGTCGAATAAAAAAGTGTCATTTTAAGTTTGTGACATAAAATTGTCTTTCGTTATCCAAAATATACATTTTTCTTTACAGTATTGTTATGCACATTAGGTAAATACGGTTTTGTAATTTTAACAGGGGTCTCATTTCGAATATTGTCAATTTAAGCTTGCGACATAAACTCCTCTCTTATTTTTCAATTTATGCATTTTATTTCTATACAGTAGTGTCATGCACAATATGTAGATGTGCAATAAGGGTTTATTATTTTAATTTTCTAAAATTTGGGCCTACAGATGGGGGGGGGGGGGGGTCGGATTTTAAAAATTGTGAATTTAAGTTTGTGACACCAACTTGTCCTTCATTTTCCAATATATGGATTTTTTTTTTCGAAATCGTACTGTCATGCACATACGAAGATTTGCAAAAAGCTTTTTAAAATTTGGATTTTCAAAACATGGTTTCAATAGGGGCGAATTTCAGAATTAAAGCTTGTGACCTAAACTTTTTTTTTCATTTAATTTGTAATCGGAGCTATTGATTTAAGTTCTGCATATGATGATTACACAACATTTTTGAATGGGCATAATGTTTTAGGTTTTTGCATTTGGGTAAGTGTCCCAACTACTTGCAGGGGTGCGGTGATAACAGTCGATTCCGACTGTCAAGGTATCTAGTTCTCTTTAACAATTATGTCTGATGGCAACCACAGCCAAAATTCAACATAGGACCCTATACGAAAACCAGCCAAATTGACCGCTTTACTTAATTTTTTAGTCCTGCTCAATGTTGACAAAGCAGCAAGCCCAGTTATGATGGGGAGATTCTCTCAGAAATTAATCCTGTGTTACTTTTTTATCGCTCAGATATATATTGAAACAGTTGAAGGTCCAATGGTAATTTTCTTTCTTAATCGTTTTACAATATTGGTTTGATACCAATTTTAATGCACAAGATGTGCACATTTCGTCGATTTACTATTCACCAGCTGTGCTCATGGCCTAAAGTTATGTAAAGTTTATGCATCAATTTCTGGCTAGTTTCGAAATACTAGCAAATGAGCTAGGAATACCCTCGCGGGCTTTGAGTCCACCAGCAGCGGCATCGAGTCGAGTGGTAAAAATACAATTTTTTGATACCAATTTTGATGCACAAGATGTGCACATTTCGTCGAATTACTATTCATCAGTTGTGCTCATGGCCTAAAATGGCCTAAAACCAAAACAACAATCCAAAAACGTTGAAGAACAAATTAAAAAAATGACAAAATGACAAAAAGGGGTTAAGCCAAAACCATCTTAGGACAGAGCTATGCACGATACTCCTAAATTTTCACAAATTCTGCATTTTGATAACTGTAAATTTTAAAACAGAAAATATCATGATTGGTATTGTGTATATTATGTTTGATGAGTTTTTTTTAACACATTTAAAAACATGTACAGAGTAATACGGTCGGGACAGAAAATGAAAACCTGTAACTTTAATCTAACGGTTACCTTTACCTTTGACCTACAAAAATGTACTTGTCAAAATCAAAAGCGATATGTTCTTTTCCTGTTTATTCCATCAAATACATCTGCTTGAGCGTGTAAATCACCAATATCGGGTAATGTGCGAATCGTGTGCGTGTAACGTGTGAATTGTGTGCGTGCAACGTGCAAATCGTGTGCGTGTGGTTTGCGTGTGGTTATAAACGAGCGATTAGAATCTTGTAACGTGTATGAGATTTCATTGATGCAGACAAATATTAAAACGTGTGAATTCAAATCAGAACATATTTCGAACTCGAATTAAAAGATTGCTGGAACGAACTTTCATCAGTATCAACTATTTAAAAATAAGGCTGTGTTTCAAGGGGGAAATAACTCGTGTCATCCAGAATAGTAGCGTGTGCAACGTCACGGATGTCAGTCTCCGCGTCATTGTTAGAAACTGTATATTTACGTCAAGAGTTTGGTGATTTTGTTTGTCGGCAGTGATATTGCATGATGTATAAGCATTCCATCTTCCGTTTTAAGTGATAAAATGTATCTAATATTATCAGAAAAGGCTACAGAGTGGTAAAATTATGAGCTGTCCGTGACGATGGATAGGCGAGACCTATTTCCCTTATTTGGAAAACTGGATCTCCAAGAAGCTTGAAGATTTGGACATTGCACCTGTCGAACCACATGCAAAGATGTAAACTGATTTATTATCAGTTTAAAGAGAGAATTCTCTCACTCGTGGACTTCTTTGTACTCACCTGATATAACGGCTTCAGGTAAGATATCTTAATGCAGCAATAACCCAACAAACAAATGAACTTAGAAAAGAAAACATGCGAGTCGGCACTGTCATCACTAAATATTATATCAGCCGTGATCAGGTTCTATTTATATATGCATATTTTGACGTGATATCATTATGAATCCTCCAAATAAATAGACAACGAAGGAATATGTGTGAAATGATACAAAACATCAATTTGAGTTACATCCCCCCAAACCTTTTTTGCATTTCACGTAAGCCTACACTGCAGTACTGTCATGTCCCTGGGCCTGGATACTCTGGATAAAAGTATTGTTGTTCAGAGAAAATTCCCACGATGTTGAAATTCAAATTGAATAAAAACATAAATACTTATAAAATTAAATAAAAACACTCGTCCTGCACTCCCTCCTCCCCCTTCCAAAAAGAAACAAACTTCGAACAAAATAGAATAAGAATATTTTATTCCAATTATGAGCCAACTGTTTAAAATTAAAATAAAAGTACACGTCCCATTAATTTGAAGAAAAAAGTACATGTCTCATCAAATCCCATCAAATTTTTCATATTTTACAAATTTATAACAATTAAATAATAAAAAATACATTAAATCAAAGGTAAGAATAATATTTCTATAACTTTAATGTTTCAAGAGTCTACTTTAGGTTTTCATTGTACGATTGATATTGTTATTGATTGCTAACAGTTGTGTATTGTGTATCAATTTCTTTACTTCTCGGAAAGACGTAAATATATCTTGTGTTTCTTAATAAATCTTCAAACTCACCAAATAAGAAATGTATAGCAATCCATTATTTAAACACAATCAGTAAACAGTAGAAAAGCCACGTGTTTCACGTACACGATTTTTTTTCAGTCGTCATCAGATCAGGTAAAATTAAATAATACACGAAAAGGTCATTCTAGTGAATAAAAGGTCATTCTTTTGATATCATATATATGAAAATTAGAAAGAAAATTGTTTTATTTATTTCGATTTTCTACTTACTGAAGAAAAGTAAAGAAAATAGATAATAAAAAATAATAATATTAGGTTTTTATTTTGTCATTTAATCATATGTAAAACTAACATTATGAATTATATGTGTTACTCACATGAAACCCTGTTCATAACCTTACAGGGACCTTCTGTGAAACTGTTAGCAGAAAGGGAAATTGTTTAATAGCAAGCAATATCTGAATAAACAAATTATTTATTGGCAAAAAAAAATGTTTCATAGATAGTAAGGTATAAATTTTGCTATTAAGATATAAAAAAACGGGCAAATTGATAAAATTTGGTAGAAAGCTTGTAAATGGTTTGTATTTAAGATATCATACAGTTTAGAAAAAAAGAACTCAAAATAATTATCTTTCAGGTATTAACAAAACTAACCAATTTAAGGAATTTCATACATGGAAAGTAGTATATGGGCACAGGCAAAGTCGGATTTAAGAACGAGGAGCCGGTAGTGACGTCACCGGAACCGGAAATGACGTCACAGGAAGTGACGTAACCGGAACCGGAAGTCACGTGATCGGAACCGGAAGTACCGGAAGTAATTTGCGCGCATGCGCAACCGGAAGTGATGGATTTTCCCGCCATTTGTTTACGAAAGTGACGCAAGTTACGTGCTAGGACCCGGATGTGTGGTCTGCGCATGCGTGACCGTAGCGGAAGTAACGGAAGTGATTTGCGCGCATGCGCAACCGGAAGTGATGGGTTTTCTCCATGATTTGTTTACGGAAGTGACGTAAGTCAGGCGCTGGGACCCGGATGTATGGTCCGCGCATGTTCAGGAACCGGAAGTCCAAAGGGAGTTCCTCCAGGGGGGAGATAATTCAAAACTATAAATGGGGAGATAACTTTCCCCGCCAGTTCCATATTCTCCTCCAACAAGGGGAGAGAAAAACAAGCTGATCTGCATTTAAACAAGGCTGTCACCTGTCTATGATTTTTCTGTTCCATAAATACAAGGGGAGATAATTTTTCCTTTATTCTATATATATTTACTTTTTAACTTAAAAAATTATATTTACATAATTTTCAAAATTTTTTTTACTTTTTGTTTTATTATTTTATAATTTTTCTTAATTATTTTTAAATTTTATTGTTATTTTCTATTACTTAATTCTTTATAATTTTTTAAATATATTTAAATAATTTAATAGTTTTTTCTATTTTTTCTTAATTGTTTTTTAACAATTAGTAATATATTTACATATTTTTTTAAAATTTTTTCATTAATTTTAATTTCTTTTTTGGGTTTCGGTTTTTTTAATTTTTAATTTAATTTTTAAAAATTTTTTTTTTTTAATTTTAATTATTTTTCTTCTTTTTTTCTTTTTTAATTCTATTAATTTTTTACCAAGTCGTAATATATTTTTTTTAGTTTTTCATTAATTTTAATTCCTTTTTTGGGTTTTGGAACAATATAGTAAAAACTTTTTTTAATAATTCTAATTATTCTGAAGTACCTTTTGATATATTTTCTGGTTTTTGGAACCATTTAGTAAAAAAAATTTAATTATTCTTAAGAATTTACTGGGTTTTCGACATAATTCGGGTGTTTTCGTCAACATTCGGAACCATTTAGACGTCTTCGGAACAATTTTTCATTCTTCTTAAGCATTCGGTCGTTTCCGGAGGGGGTGCTCAATTACAGGTCCGCTTTCGTGGAGGCATCCATGTTGGATTACGCAATACCGTTAATGTGACGTCATTGAAAATTTCAGTGGAAAATTCCATTAGAAAAACGGTTTGAAACATGCCGGGGAACGCCGCCGTGAGCGAAGACACCCTGGTGCCCTCTTTTACGTCCGCGTTCTGGCTATATATATACAGTGCACAATCTCTCATTTCGTCTTGAACCTTTGAAGACACATGCTGTTGCGGACCAGACGTATTCATGCCAGGTATGTGGAAAGGAGTTTGCCTGGGACGACAACCGGAAACGCCACGAAGCTACCCACCAGCAGATTGAGCCTGGAAAGCCAGATCCAGTCCAGTCCTTTGCCTGCCAGGTATGTGGAAAGGAGTTTGCCAGGGCCGACAACCGGAATCGCCACCAGGAGTCCCACCAGTACACCCTGACGTATCTTTATTCTTCTCGTCCGGCACGGTGAAATAATCGGACTGACCATCGAACATGGTTTTCAGTGTGAGTCCCGGTACGCTGATGCCGTGTTTAAACATGTCCACCTTCAATCCTTTGTAATATACAAACATCTTCTCGATGGCTTCCAGCATGGGCTCCACGTCTTTGTTGTTGTACCATACCAGGAACTCTTTCATGTTCTTTTCCTGCCAGACGTCCCGACACAGCTGGTACTCTTCGGGTGCAATGTTCTCGTTTTTCAGCGTACTGAAAAATGCCTGGTGTGATGGTAACTCCGTCACTGCCAACTTGTCTAAATCGGTCATCCACTCGTATGGAAAAAAACCCTTTTCCTTCCGTACAGCCGTAGGCTTTCAAAAATTGGGAGTAACTAAATCCGGGAGCAAGGTAGTTGGTGATGTCCAAAAATTTCAACTTCTCCGTCTTGATACACATGAAATTGTTGTTGCGTTTCACGGTATACTTTATCTTGTGACTTTCCACAAGACGAGTGAAGAAATCTATCTTCATGGCGTTCACGTCGTATTTCCCGGTGTTGAAGCCAATCACGGGTAATTCTTGGAGATGTCGTTCCAGTTGCTGCTTTAACTTGTACAGGTGATGTTTCTTTTCCTGACGTTCTCGCTCTTCGTCGTCTTGGTATTCTTCCAGGTCCCGGTCCAGTCTCTCTTGGATCTCTTCAAAGACACCAGCATACCTGGGTATAAGTAAGCGAAAGGCTTTGTCACTGATTTCTGTCAAATGGATCAAACACGAATCCACGGTTTCACTGCTATCGCCTTCGGACACGAAACAAACTGGCTCTGTAAACTCCGGTACGGTGGAACACACGGAGACGCTGAGCAAAACGTGCTGACTGGTCCATTTCAATTTTTCAGATCTTGATTTGTCTGTAGGTTGAAGCATTGCCTCTATATCGTAAGTGGCTCCGTAAGGGTAATATCTGCCTTCTTCCGTGACTTGGATTCCTTCGTCCTCCAAACGCTCGAACACGGTCTGTGGTGTATGGTACACGCCGCCGGGATATTTGTAGAGTACGTCACCGGTGCAGGTTCTCTCGTGTCTGTGAAGCATGCCCACATGTTTCCACATCTTGTCACATTTGGAACATAGGTAGCTGTGACTGTATTTCTCCATGTCGCTGACATAACTGAAATGGTTGTCGTACAAATTCAGGTTCATGGTGTCCTGGAAACTGTAAGGAGAACGTCGTACCAATCTAGCCGCTATTTCGCCGTCTTCTGTCTCTTGCAAATCGTACACGCAGATGTTGACTTGGAACAGTGGTTCGATGTACGCCAAATCGTCTAAACAAATACCTTTGAAATCACCGCCGGACATTTCTGTTTTCTGCAACTATTGACGATAGTAAGTCTTGGCAGGTAATTCTACGTCTTTCACGGGAGCTCCACGGTGGACGGCCAAACACCGGAAAAAACAAGTTGTCATCATATGGTCCTGTTGATCCACCAACCAAGCACACCAAGCCTTTGTTCCTTAGGAAGAAGTCTGGTAACACGACTCTGGCTCCTATCGGGTGTTCCACCAACTTGTTGACATAAAACGTGACATTTGTCAGTAAATGCACCACCCACTTGGTATCGGGTCTCTGCTGCCGGATAAACTCCAAACTGTTGTGACGGCTCAATTCTTCTAAAAACTTCTCTAGGTCTTCTTCATTTCTAATCAGGTGTGGTACGTCGAAAAATCGGGCGTTGTTCTGGCTGGAATGGAAGTATCTTAGTTCTCCGGTCTCTACGTTCCTCAGTACAAATCCAAACGACACGTTGATCTTGAAGGCCGTGGTCTGGAGTTCGAAAATGATGCGAACCATGTCAGAAAAGGTGGCGGTTGTAATCTCGTTCAATGTAAAGTTGAACCGATCCTGGACACGGTTGCCAGCATTTTCTTCTGTCCTGATGGACTGCCAGTGTCTCAGGTACAAAACCCTGGTATCGGGATCTTCTGGCAAAACGTCTGGTTGAGATGGACTGGCTGGACTCTGAGGTGGCGACATCGTCCTGCGTCTTTTCCCACTGGGGCCATATAGTGGCGAGGCTGGTCTCTTGACTGGTTTCTTCATCCTTGGTTTGGCATCTGGCTTGGTATGTAACAGTCTGTGGCGAGCAAGGTTGCCCAATCTGTTGAAATACTGCCCACAGTCAGGACACGTCAGGGTGTACTGGTGGGACTCCTGGTGGCGATTCCGGTTGTCGGCCCTGGCAAACTCTTTTCCACATACCTGGCAGGCAAAGGACTGGACTGGATCTGGCTTTCCAGGCTCAATCTGCTGGTGGGTAGCTTCGTGGCGTTTCCGGTTGTCGGCCCTGGCAAACTCCTTTCCACATACCTGGCATGAATACGTCTGGTCCGCAACAGCATGTGTCTTCTGGTGGCGAAGCAGGTTTCTCTTCTCGGTAAAAGTCTTACTGCTCTTCTCGCAAGAGAACATGGTCGTTACCTTTTCAAAGGTTCAAGACGAAATGAGAGGTTGTGCACTGTATATATAGCCAGAACGCGGACGTAAAAGAGGGCACCAGGGTGTCTTCGCTCACGGCGGCGTTCCCCGGCATGTTTCAAACCGTTTTTCTAATGGAATTTTCCACTGAAATTTTCCATGACGTCACATTAACGGTATTGCGTAATCCAACATGGATGCCTCCACGAACGCGGACCTGTAAGTGAGCACCCCCTCCGGAAACGACCGAATGCTTACGAAGAATGAAAAATTGTTCCGAAGACGTCTAAATGGTTCCGAATGTTGACTAAAACACCCGAATTATGTCGAAAACCCAGTAAATTCTTAAGAATAATTAAAAAATGTTTTACTAAATGGTTCCAAAAACCAGAAAATATTTCAGAAGGTACTTCAGAATAATTAGAATTATTAAAAAAAAGGTTTTACTATATTGTTCCAAAACCCAAAAAAGGAATTAAAATTAATGAAAAACTAGAAAAAAATAAATTGCGACTTGTTTAAAAATTAACAGAATTAAAAAAGAAAAAAAGAAGAAAAAAAATTAAAATAAAAAAAAAATAAATAAAAAAAATTAAATTAAAAATAAAAAAACCAAAACCCCAAAAAGGAATTAAAATTAATGGAAAAATTAAAAAGAAATATGTAAATATATTTCTTATTGTTAAAAAACAATTAAGAAAAAATAGAAAAATTAATAAATTATTTAAATATATTTAAAAAAAATTGTTAAAAATAAAGTAATAGAAAATAACAGTAAAATTTAAAAAAAATTAAGAAAAATTATAAAATAATAAAACAAAAGGTTCCGGTGACGTCACTTCCGGTTCCTCCTCGCTCCTCCTCCTCAAATCCGACTTTGCCTGTGCCCATATACTACTATGGAATCTCTCAAGTATTAAAATTGTTCTGAAATTTTAAAAGTTCTGTGGTTCTTGATATAAATTGATAAAAATCTTGCTTATGTTATTTACTTACCACACAAGGTGTAATAATGATGATTGAATCATTGCAAATGTAGCAAAAAAACTTTTAATATACGGCAAAAATACAGGAATTTCATTAGTGTTAAAGTTTCATAGGCAGTAAGGTATAATATGTGCTTTAAAAAAACGTTTTGTGCGAATTTGTAAAAATATGGTAATAAAAAAATGTTGGCGTCCAACGTGTTGTAAATTTTTGTTTTGGCGTGGATAATTTGTTCCACATATGCTGGTTTTTATTCTTTTTTTTAACATGTATCAAATAATAGCTTTTATTTATTTTCATATAGTAAAAAATCAACATTTCACATAAATGAGTAATTTGACGGTAGATTAATATTTTACGTGTATAATGCTCCAACGGTTCTTATTTGGACATGTGATTAGTGAGGCAGTTTATATGCTATGTTAATATACATGTACCTAATTAGTAAATACGTAGTATTTTATATCAGGAAATATTAATAAATTTAAAGCGTAATATTGAAAACTTGTGTTGATCATTCTTTGCAATGTTGCACTTAATAAAGGAGTTCATGTTAATGTTCGGCCTTTATTGATCTTTATCTCCCTGGAAGGAACAGAATTATCATGAATAACATAATTCAATTGAAAGGTAACATTAGTATAACTTGTATTATGCATTTAAACAAAGAAGACACAGAAAAAGGCACATCTTCAAAAATTAATTTCCTTGGTTTACAATCTTATTCTATTGGTTACACAAACTTGGACAATTAATTACCCCCCTCGACCAACAGAGTTGGTGAGGGGATATAGTGTTTGGTTCGTCTGTCAGACCTTATATAAAGGTCCAGATCCTAGACAATGAAAACCATATAGGTTTAATATTTCACTAGTGGTTGCGTCTTGGAAACGAACGAAGGTCTAAATAAAAATTGGATCACCCTGACCTACATTTTATGCATGAATGATCTGGTTAAGTTTTGTTTTAGGGTCAATTTCTAGGACACTGTAAGTCATATAGGTAATACATTTCACCAGTGGATGCATCTTGGAAAATAACAAATGTCTATATAAAAAATGGATCACCTTGACTTACATTTTATGCATGAGTGACTCTGGTTTTTTTTCGTCAAAGTTGAGTTATAAAACATCGTAAGTCGTATAGGTATAATATCTGGTTAAAATTTACACCCATGCTCATATCTCAGGTACTCTCAAGTGATAGGGTCATACACATTTAAGCATGTACATGTGTGTAGGAAATGTTTTTTAGGAGACACATTTCATTCTAATTCAAACTGTCCATTAAATACAACTGTGGCGTGACATTGCAAGCTATCCGTTTTGTTGCATACATCAAAAGTTATTATTTTCTTTGAATTTTAGGTCTCGATGCAGTTGGTGGCTTCAGTATTCAGATTCAGAACATCCAGTTAATGAATAAAGTCTCGAGCATCATGTGCTGACGGAATTTGGACATATATGTATATATCAGTAACAGTTTGTACAGGTGCAACTTGTGAGAAAATAACGGGAATACTAAATTGTAAATAAAGACTACTGTAAATTTTTAGGAGTGATATCATTTTAGAATGAAGTTTATTTTCAAACTAATGTTGAAGAGCATTTAGTGTGGGTTGGAACTGCACCACATAGTTGTCTGGTGGTGTTGTTGCTTTTTGATGAAAGTCACATGGTAACCCCAATATTTGATAAATCTGATAATGTTCTGTTGAATGGAAAATCGAAGTTGTGTCATTGATGCTTTTCCTTTGTCCTTATCTCAAATCCTAGATATAATGAACAAATTATTCATGTGTAAAGTGAATGTATCATATTCATACATTTTTCTTAGAACATGAAGTGTATTTTACATTCCCTAAAACCAAGAGTTTCTGTGTATGATAATAGAGAATCTACATGTATTCACATTTTAGCGAGTTGTTTTCAGCCAATTTATGCATACTGATTATGGTTTTCACCAGTTTTACTGTCTGTGGCATCTAAAAAGTTTTTAATGTCTGTGAATTTATACATCTGTTGTATCAGAATAATTTGAGCTGGTTTTTTCTCCACTTTCATGAGATTCAGAGAAAAGAGAAATTTATGGAAATGTGTATCCTGTGTTTTATAAATACATTAGCTTTGGATGAGAACATTTTACTTTAAAATCCTGTTCGATTAATATATGGATATGTTTGTTTGTTTGTTTAGTTGGGGTTTAACGCCGTTTTCAGCACATTTGGCTATTTCGCGGCGGCCAGTTTTTATTGGTGGTGGAAGCCGGAGTACCCGGAGAGAACCACCGAGCTTCGGTAGGAAAATTGGCAATCCTTGTCAATTAAGATTGGAGTCGAACACACTCCGCCACAGGTGAGCTTCGAACTCATAACTCCAGCATTGACAGACTAGTGATCATTAGTAATCATGACGAACTATCTAGACCGCTCGGCCACCGACGCCCCTATATGGATATGTAGTTTTTTGCTTATTCTTTTAAGTTATAAGTACTGCTTGACTGATTAGTCTTCTTAAATTTTGCTATGGAATAGTAAAATAAAGAAAGAATGGCACAGAAATAAAGGTTATACTCAATTACTCATGCATATATGTGTAAAGTAGTAGATAAAAGGATTTAATGATCTACTTAAAACTTAATATAATAATAATTATATAGATATATTTATATATATTTTTGGAAAGATTGCAAATCGTTCCTATGGCAACGGTCTCCAAAACCGAAAGTGTGGCCTCTTCGATACCATCCAATAATGACAGCATTTTTTAAATTACGAGTATTTCTTGTTGATAATATCTGAACTAATATTTTTAACTAACATAATCTTTGTAATTTACCGAAATTTCCAAGAAAATAAAATAAATTTCCGAACATTATTTCGAAGATACGACGTGCGGCGGATGAAAAGATCAAAGCGAATCTACGAAGATACAGCTTCCAGTTACATTTCCACCGAGTGCATACATGTATATACAGATATAGAAAGCTTTTACAATCATAGTTTTATGTTAAAGATTATCGATTAATAAAAAGTATTATGTTGCTTTAATAAATGTTAACGAATATTCATTTAGGATTGACCCTTTTAAATTATGCCTGTTTTGAACTTTCAGCCATTTCGTATTTCGGTCTGAGAAACTGCTGCATGCTGAAGGCATTTAAGTTACTCATTTGAATTGTTTATTATAAAAAATCAATCTGCCAAACCTCTGCTTAAATTTCCATTGATAATTATGTATATCACAATTTCAAAATATTGACGGTGAAATGGATCAAGAATTTAATAGTAGAATGGATATATAGTTATTCCGGGAACCCAAAAATAACTCCAGATACCCCATACATGCGCATTGGCAAGGTGTAGAAAAACTTCCATGTGCGTGATTTACATAATCGTTTATGTAGATAAACTTGGAAGTTGGATTATTTGGAGTTGGAAATTTGTGAAAAGCAAGAATGAATGTTTAATCTTTTCTCTATGCATAACACTTGAATTGACCTGGAGGTCGATGATTTAAAACTCAAATAAAATTTCGTCAAAAGCGGAGTTGAAGTCGTCTGAACTCGTGTCAAAAGCGAAGTTTGAGTTTACCATCCATTTAATTACTCGTCTAATCCATTTCAATGGTCCAAATCGCAAATATGACAGTCGTTATTTTAAAGAAACTCCGACTCGTATAGTTAAAATAAAATCCATGCCGCCATTTTTGTACAGTAATCAAAGGAAAATAATCCAATATGAAAAATATGGGTAAATTTACTCGGCACGGTGACAACTCGGACCACGGTAAGTCGGACCGGAATAACAATAATTTAAAAATAATGAGAGATACTGTGAATGAAGTAATGATTCGATTTTATGAACTTCTTTATGGTGACTCTGTTGTACACATTTTATACACTGGCTTAGATGACATGCAAGTTAAATTTTCCTTAACCTAGTTGAACTGTAAATAAAAAAATGAACCTTAATTTAAAAAAAAAAACAACATTAGAATAAGACTAGCTCTTCCAATAAAAACATAATCAGTGCCGATTGGTGCTTTGAAACGTCACGTAATGACTTCTCCCTCCACTTCTTCTTGTTAGCTTCAGAGAGAAAAGTCATTTCTCCCTGTCATCCTAAAGTAGGCTGAGCCCTGGTCCCAAATACATTAAAACTAACATTTTTGACATTTCCATCCATGTTTTGAAAATACAGCCATTTTGATTGTTTACCTTCTGTTCCATTCACGTATAATAGGGTAGCGAGTTATAATCCGTTCTTGGGAACATTACTTTTCAATAAATTTATTGTCAAAATTAATTGTGCATTTACTAATGTGACGATTACTTCTTTAATGGACCCAATTATTGGAGAAAAACCTTACGATAGCTCACATGCACGTCAATCTAACTTTTTAAAGTCCTTTCAAGTAAAATTACGATCCAATAACAAACATTTTAGTAAAATGTATAACTTAAAAACATTGAACTCTTATTGAAAATTATCTTCGCACATGTACCCGGAATGTACATCGATTTTGAATAAAACAACACTCAATCTTTCAGGAAAACAAAAAATATGTGATAAAATTCGATTTAAAATTAGTAGTATATCCGCACAGTTCAGGTCGTATTTGAGGAGGAGGTGCCGGAAGTGACGTCAACCGGAAATGACGTCACAGGAAGTGACGTCATCAGAACCGGAAGTCACGTGGCCGGAACCGGAAGTACCCGGAAGTGCTTTTGCGCGCATGCGCAACCGGAAGTAGTGGATTTACCCATGATTTGATTACGGAAGTGACGCAAGTCAGGGACCCGGATGTGTGGTCTGCGGAACCGGAAGTCCAAAGAGAGCTCCTCCAAGGGGAAGATTACCCTGTAAATGGGGAGATAACTTTCTCCCGCCATATTCCCCTCCTACAAGGGAGAGGTAACTTTTCAGGATTTTTCCCATCAGACCTGAAAGAAAGCACCCTAAAGACAATCGTTTACCCTAACACTAGTTCTGCTTAGCAGCCTGCTTCAAAGTCATGTTTCAAATGCTGGATTGGGCTCAATCCCTTATGACTTTGAAGTGGTACTATTGTTAGGGATAAGATTATTTTAGGGTTAGATAAGTATTTTTTTTTTATAATTTGTCTAATTTTTCTTAATTTTTTTTTAACAAGTAATATATTTACATAATTTTTCTAATTTTTCTTAATTTTTTTAACAAGTAATATATTTACATAATTTTTCGAATTTTAATTCTTTTTTTGGGGTTTTGGAACCATTTAGTAAACAAATAATAATTATTTTAACTATTTACTGGGTTTTCGCCAACATTCGGAACCATTTAGACGTCTTCAGAACAATTTTTCACTCTTCGTGAATGTTCGGTCGTTTCCGGAGGGGGGTGCTCACTTACAGGTCCGCGTTCGTGGAGGCATCCATGTTGGATCCCGTTAATGTGACGTCATGGAAAATTTCAGTGGAAATTTCCATTAGAAAACGGATTGAAACATGTCGGAGAACGCGGCCGTGAGCGAAAACACCTTGGGTGCTCTCTTTTACGTCCGCGTTCTGGCTATATATACAGTGCAGAACCTCTCATTTCGTATTGAACCTTTGATGAGGTAACAACCATGTTCTCTTGTGAGAAATGCGGTAAGACTTTTACCGAGAAGAGAAGCCTGCTTCGCCACCAGAAGACACATGCTGTTGCGGACCAGACGTATTCCTGCCAGGTATGTGGTAAAGAATTTTCCAGAGCAGATGCAGGAAGCGCCACGAAGGTACTCACCAGCAGATTGAGCCTGGAAAGCCAGATCCAGTCCAGTCCCTTGCCTGCCAGGAATGTGGGTTAGAATTTGCCAGGCTGGATATGCCAGGAAGCGCCATGAAGCTACCCACCAGCAGATTGAGCCTGGAAAGCCAGATCCAGTCCAGTCCCTTACCTGCCAGGAATGTGGTAAAGAATTTGCCAGGCTGGATGCCAGGAAGCGCCACGAGGCTACCCACCAACAGAGTGAGCCTGGAAAGCCAGACCCAGTCCAGTCCTTTGCCTGCCAGGTATGTGGAAAGGAGTTTGCCAGGGCCGACACCAGGAATCGCCACCAGGAGTCCCACAGGTACACCTTGACGTGTCCAGACTGTGGGCAGTATTTCAACAGATTGGAAAACCTTGCTCGCCACAGACTGTTGCATACCAAGCCAGATGCCAAACCCAGGATGAAGAAACCAGTCAAGAGACCAGCCTCGCCACTACCTGGCCCCAGTGCAAAAAGACGCAGGATGCTGTCGCCACCTGAGAGTCCAGCCAGTCCATCTCAACCAGACGTTTTGCCAGAAGATCCCGATACCAGGGTTTTGTACCTGAGACACTGGCAGTCCATCAGGACAGAAGAAAATACCGGCAACCGTGTCCAGGATCGGTTCAACTTTACGTTGAACGAGATTACAACCGCCACTTTTTCTGACCTGGTTCGCCACATTTTCGATCTCCAGACCACGGCCTTCAAGATCAACGTGTCGTTTGGATTTGTACCGAGGAACGTAGAGACCGGAGAACTGAGATACTTCCATTCCAGCCAGAACAACGCCAGGTTTTTCGACGTACCACACCTGATTAGGAATGAAGAAGACCTAGAGAAGTTTTTAGAAGAATTGAGCCGTCACGACATTTTGGAGTTTATCCGGCAGCAGAGACCCGACACCAAGTGGGTAGTGCATTTACTGACAAATGCCACGTTCTATGTCAACAAGTTGGTGGAACAGCCGATAGGAGCCAGAGTCGTGTTACCAGACTTCATTTTGAAAAACCGTGGTGTCGTCGCACTGGTTGGTGGATCATCAGGACCATATGATGACAACCTGTGTTTTTTCCGGTGTTTGGCCGTCCACCGTGGTTTTGTAGTAACAGACGTAGAAGTACCTACCAAGACTTACTATCGTCAATATTTGGAGAAGACAGAAATGTCCGGCAGTGATTTCAAAGGTATTTGTTTAGACGATTTGGCGTACATCGAACCACTGTTCCAAGTCAACATCTGTGTGTACGAGCTGCAAGAGACAGAAGACGGCGACGTAGCGGCTAGATTGGTACGACGTTCTCCTTACAGTTTCCAGGACACCATGAACCTGAATTTGTACGACAACCATTTCAGTTATGTCTGCAACATGGAGAAATACAGTCACAGTTACCTGTGTTTCAAATGTGACAAGTTGTGGAAGTCAGTATACGAACTTCACAGACACGAGAGAACCTGCACTGGCGAAGTACTCTACAAATATCCCGGCGGCATGTACCATACACCACAGACCGTGTTCGAGCGTTTGGAGGACGAAGGAATCCAAGTCACGGAAGAAGGCAGATATTACCCTTACGGAGCCACTTACGATATAGAGGCAATGCTTCAACCTACAGAAAAACCGAGATCTGAAAAATTGGAATGGACCAGCCAGCACGTTTTGCTCAGCGTCTCCGTGTGTTCCAACGTACCGGAGTTTACAGAGCCAGTTTGTTTCGTGTCCGAAGGCGATAGCAGTGAAACCGTGGATTCGTGTTTGATCCATTTGACAGAAATCAGTGACAAAGCCTTTCGCTTACTGATGCCCAGGTATGCTGGTGTCTTTGAAGAGATCCAAGAGAGACTGGACCGGGACCTGGAAGAATACCAAGACGACGAAGAGCGAGAACGCCAGGAAAAGAAACATCACCTGTACAAGTTGAAGCAGCAACTGGAACGACATCTCCAAGAATTACCCGTGATTGGCTTCAACACCGGGAAATACGACGTGAACGCCATGAAGATAGATTTCTTCACTCGTCTTGTGGAAAGTCACAAGATAAAGTATACCGTGAAACGCAACAACAATTTCATGTGTATCAAGACGGAGAAGTTGAAATGTTTGGACATCACCAACTACCTGGCTCCCGGATTTAGTTACTCCCAATTTTTGAAAGCCTACGGCTGTACGGAAGAGGAAGGGTTTTTTTCCATACGAGTGGATGACCGGTTTAGACAAGTTGGCAGTGACGGAGTTACCATCACACCAGGCATTTTTCAGTACGCTGAAAAACGAGAACATTGCACCCGAAGAGTACCGGCTGTGTCGGGACGTCTGGCAGGAAAAAACATGAAGAACGTGAAAGAGTTCCTGATATGGTACAACAACAAAGACGTAGAGCCCATGCTGGAAGCCATCGAGAAGATGTTTGTATATTACAAGGGATTGAAGGTGGACATGTTTAAACACGGAATCAGCGTACCGGGACTCACACTGAAAACCATGTTCGATGGTCTGACCGATTATTTCACCGTTCCGGACGAGAAGAATAAAGATCTGTACCAGTTGTACAAAGAAAACATAGTGGGTGGACCCAGCATCGTCTTCCACAGATACCACGAGAAAGACCAGACCTTCATCCGTCCTGCCGAATACCAAGACCCAAAACCGTGCAAGAAGATCTACGGTGTGGACGCCAACGCCTTGTATTTGTGGAGTATTATGCAGGATATGCCAACGGGTCACTTCGTCCGTCGCAAGAGCGAGGACGATTTTAAAAGACAGACACCTCGAAGGTACGAACGAATGGCTATCGAGTGGTTGGAATGGGAGGCCCAGGAGACAGGACACCACATACGTCACCAAGGGAACGATACGGAAAAACTGATAGGACGTCGGCGCCTTCCCGTGGATGGTTACTGTAAGGATACTAATACAGTTTACGAGTTCCAGGGCTGCTTGTGGCACGGACATTGTTGTCGCCTGACTCGGGGAAAGACAGAAAACCCGTTGAACGGAAAGAGCCTGGATGAATTATACAAGACTACACAGCAAAAAATACAGTACATAACAGAAAACGACTACCAAGTGAAACAGATGTGGGAGTGCGAATGGAACCGGTTAAAGAAAGAAGACCAAGGAATCAAGACCTTCGTGTCCCAGAGGCAGAGACCCTGTGATCGTTTCGCCACGATGACCGAAGACGACATCATGAGAGCCGTGATGGAGGACAAGTTGTTTGGTGCCTTGGAAGTGGACCTGCACGTACCTGAGGACCTAAAGGCAAAATTTGCAGAAATGCCTCCAGTGTTTAAGAACGTGAACGTGGCCAGAGACGACATTGGGGACCACATGAAGAGTTATGCAGAAGAAAAAGGAATCATGCCGCAGCCTAGAAAGTCGTTAATCGGCAGCATGTTTGGAGAGAAGATCATGGTAATATCCCCGTTCCTGAAATGGTACGTCAACCACGGACTTAAAGTCACCAAGATTTACCAGGTGGTGGAGTACACGCCGTCGGCGTGTTTCAGACCCTTCGGAGATCAAGTCATTAATGCCAGGAGAGCCGGAGATGCCGACCCAAATAAAAAGATAATTGCAGAAAACGAGAAACTGAGGGGAAATTCCAGCTACGGCAAGACGGTGACCAACAAGTAAAGGCACACGGATGTGATTTACTGCCAGGAACACCAGGTCAGTCGCTACCTCGTTGATCCCTCTTTCCGGCGATGCAACCAGCTGAGTGACAAAACGTTCGAAGTGGAAATGCGTAAGAAGACCATACACCTGGACCTGCCCATGCACATTGGCTGTTTCGTTTACCAGTACGCCAAGCTTCGGATGTTGGAATTTTACTACCATTTTCTGGACGTCTTTGTCGATCGCCGTGATTATCAATATTGTGCAATGGACACCGACAGTGCCTACATGGCTCTCTCTGGCGATAGTTTGGAGGAAGTGATCAAACCGGAGTTGCGTCGGCGCTTTGAAGCAGAGAAGAAGAATTGGTTTCCCCGTACTGACACACCACAACTGGCTGCTTGTGATAAGAGGACTCCAGGACTGTTCAAGACAGAATTCAGTGGTGACGGGATGATTGCCTTGTGTAGCAAGACGTACTTTTGCTTTGGAGACGAAACCAAGTACAGCTGTAAAGGGGTCAACAAGAGAACCAACGTCATCAACAAAGAAAAATACATGGACGTTCTCCTGTCAAAGAACTCTGGCTCCGGAACCAACAGAGGGTTTCGTTCTGTAGACAACCAAGTCTACACCTACTTGCAAGATCGAGCTGGCTTTTCATACTTTTATCCAAAACGTAAAGTTTTGGCGGACGGGGTGTCTACGACACCCTTAGATATTTAATCGGATGAACGGCTTACCGACTCGACTGATTACAGTGGGAAAGCTTTTCATTTGATGTATGAACAGACCACTCTTTTTAGAGTCGTCTGTTAACCGATAACAAAAAAAAAAAAAAAAAAAAAATTAGAAAAAAAAGAACTAGGTACCTGGTAACAGGGGCTCAACCCACAGAGCTGCCTAGCGCGTCCCCCAGATGGCGGATAGGGGATGCCCTCTCGTTGAGGGTTGTCAGGTCGTTAAAAGCCTGGCCGCGGACCATAGTTGGTGTTTTAACAAAAATAGTTATAAAATTTAACTAAATTTACACTCATTTTCTATTTATAAAGGAAAGCTCCAGCCTGTCACGTGTATAAAAGGAAGTGAAGATAGTCAGAGAAGTCATTCGTACGATGGACCCCTTCCAAGTATACGAGAGAATCGTCACTGCCATGTTCGAAGACGGTGTGGTGAACCAAGGAAGACTGGTCGTATTGTCGGCGTTTACTCGTACCTATTGTGAGCAGTTTCCGGATTGGGCGCCACATATTTGGACCGTATATCATCGTGTTGATCTATCGAAACGGTTGGAATTGACCAATGAAAATGTCAGATTTTCGACCAATCGGAACAGGAGAAGTTAACCAATCACGATGTCGTAAAGATAGCCAATCCTGTTTCACGTTTCATAATATAAGAACCAATCCAGTTCATCTTTACAAATATATGTATATAAATAGACCAGCTAGAAGAATCAGTCAGCCAATATGTCTCGTAAAGAAAAGAAAACCAAAGACCAGACCAAGCGCGATATCGTTCAAGACGCCATGACAGATTCCAATATTCCTTTGAAAGTACTACTGGGTGGAGGACGTTATACAGAGCTGACAGAATGGAATGGCAGTAAAAGATGTTGTGCAGTACTACAGAAGTGGTGGACGACCTGATCACCAGAATCAAGGACAAAGAACCGGTGGACTGGAGATATCATCTGGGAGAAGATGTTTATGTCATCATTAAAGCACCCTATCCTATTATTCACGTCAGAAAATATTTCGTGCCTAACGGAGAACTGACTTTACAGCCAACCAAGAGAGGTATAACGCTGAGTCCTTACGAATACCAAGAACTGAAGAAGATCATACCTTTGGTTGAAGAGAAAGAACCAGAACTTAAAACATTGACTGATGTAGATTTTGTAAAATAAAATATGAAACTGTTTCATTTGTGTTTGTGTTAAATATCCCAGTATACATTCATAACGATCAGTCTTGATCTACCACTGAAACCGACAACATGAGTTGGCCTTCCCATCAGCAAACCCCAGTCCTTGAACAAGAAGAACCTTACTATTGTAATCCTACTAAAGACCCCAATATCTTTTATTGTTCCGATGGATTCGATCCGAATCATTTCATGCCTTGGATTCCTCCGTTTACCTGTTTGATTGCCGGTCCTACCGGAAGTGGGAAATCGGTCTTTGTCAGACGATTCGTGGCTAATATCCACCATATGATGTGCCCTTTTCCTGATCGAATTTTATGGTGTTATGGCGAATACCAAACGCTTTATGGTACCGTGGACGGTGTAGAAATTATACAAGGACTACCCGATATCGATAGTTTAGATTCGAGTAGGCGACACTTGATTATCATCGATGATTTGATGACAGAAACCGATGACCAAGTGGCTTCCTTATTTACTAAAAAGAGTCATCATCGAAACATCAGCGTCATGTATATCGTACAAAACATCTTTCATCAGGGAAAACACTACAGGACCATCAGTCTCAATGCTCATTACATGGTCTTATTCAAGAATCCTCGAGACGCTTCTCAGATTCATAGTTTGGCTCGACAAATGCTTCCTCGGAAAGCGGATCTTTTATTAGATGCCTATGCTTCCGCAACGGCCGAACCTCACGGCTATTTAATCATCGATATGAAACAATAGACTCCAGATCGACTGAGATTGAGAAGCCATATTTTCCCCGGAGAAGTACAAAGTGCTTACGTGGATGCATAAATACGTCGGTGAATACAGCGTCACGTTAGTCTTGGCCGGAAAACAGAAGAGAGAACATTGTCTCGACACGTCTCCGAAAACACGCCAACGATCTAGTATATTTACGACACGCAAAGCCTTGTATTCAAAAACATCTCATACAGAAAGCCGATCGAAGTCTCATCGAGTGTTTGTGCGAGTGTGCTGATAACGTTTTGAAAGGACACGTCGAGTTAACGCGTGCACAGAAAGATAAATTGAAACGAAATAAAAGCGGACTCCGAGAACTGGCGAAAAAGACGGTCAGTCTCAAAAAGAAAAAAGTCATTTTACAGAAAGGAGGATTCTTGGGATCTCTCTTGGCACCCATTGCATCCGTCGTGGGACCGTTACTCTCCGGATTGTTACAATGAAGATCTTGTATTTGAGTACGTCTACTCAGATCCCGCAGCGACCCAAACCTCCGGTCGATCAGCGAACCCGAGCCATGGATACCTTAGATAGAAAGATGCACGATATCTTGGAACGTGACGATCTACCGACCGAGGAGCGATTGAAATTATACGACCAGTCTCTTTATCGTTATATGAATATACACGATGATTATAGACCCAGACCTGTCGTCCCGTAACTCCCGACAACTCCCGAAGATCCCTTGGAGAAAGAGGTCATAGACAGTGTTCCAAAAACACTCAAAGGAAAAGCAGAACTTTTATTGAAGAAAATGAAAGCCAGTCCAGAGATCACGTGGAACGAGAAGGGAGAATTAACGTTTAAAGGAGAAACCATCATGGGAAGCAATGTGGTGGCTTTAGTCAACGACGTCTTGCGTAAAAGGAAATATTTTAACCCGGAAGGATGGGAAAGGTTTGGCGAAGCGTTAAGAGAAGCTAACGTCCCACAAGATTTGATAGGTCACGAAGAAAGATGGAGACAAATTCATCAAACGAAAAGAACACCGAGAGCTCGAAAACGACAACAAAGTCCGTCTCCGAAACGATGGCAAACACCGAAAACGCCCAAGGCATTGACGTGGGCACCGTATTAAAAAGAAATGTCACATCCAGCCGCTGTTAGTTTAGGTCATGGACTCGACGTATTACCATGTTCCTGATCCCGGGAGTTATGGAGGTCTTAATAAATTCAGACCGAAAGGGTACACGCAAAAAGAAGTCAAAGAATGGTTACATACTCAAGATGCATATACTCTACATAACCAACTAGAATACGGTTCGTCAGACGAAGAGTGGTGGTGTATGGAATAGATCATCAATGGCAAGCGGATTTAGTAGACGTAGCGAAGATTGCGTCTTATAACGATGGATACAGATATTTGCTTACCTGTATCGACGTGTTGTCGAGATACGCCTGGGTCGTACCTCTCAAAGACAAGACGGGTCGGAGTCTAGTGGCAGCTTTCAATGTCATTTTCAAGTCGGGAAGACTTCCGATTCGTTTACAGACGGATAAAGGCACGGAATGTACCAACCGAGTGTTCCAGAAATTTTTAAGAGATCGTGACATCCATTTCTTTACGACTCATAACGAGGAAACGAAAGCCAGTATCGTGGAACGTTTTAATCGTACGTTAAAAACGAAAATGTGGAAATATTTTACTCACAGAGAAACGTTGAAGTATTTGGATGCTTTGGAAGACGTGGTGATCTCGTACAATCATACTTACCATAGAAGTATCGGTAGACCACCGGTCGAAGTGACATGGGCTAACCAGACCTCGGTAGCCAAACGATTGTATGGAAGAAGTGGCTCGATTCCAAAATGCAAATTCAAAACTGGAGATCGAGTGCGACTCACTAAAGCCAAAAGAACTTTTAAAAAAGGATATTTACCTCGTTGGACGGAAGAATTGTTTACCGTGGTCCGATGCATCGAGGCCAGACCCCCGGTATACGTGGTGAAAGACGATCACGGAGAAGAATTGGAAGGAAAATTTTATGCCGAAGAATTACAGAAAGTCATTAAGAAAGACGACGTGTATAAAATCGACAAAATTTTGGCGAAGAGAAAGAAAGGCAGGAGATTACAGTATCTCGTCAAATGGTTGGGTTATCCTGCCAAATTCAACAGTTGGATATTTTCTTCGGATCTACAAAAACGAGACGTTCACTCAAAGTGAATCAGTTGAATCGATGGCACCGACCGATACGGATAGCAGAAGGTCTTGGGTTGCTTTCGGAAAGAAACTACCACGTCCAGAGATTGTATTCCTGTGCCAAATTCTGATTTTGTATACAGTGATTGTCGTCAGTATTTACAATTTAACGATCGGCACAGAAAAAGTAACCTGTGGACGGCTTTACTGAGCAGCTGTTTGGGATACCTCTTGCCAAATCCGACAATCAAACATAACGTTTTATCTGACGTTACCCAGCAATAGTTCGATGGAATATTATCCGGACAACACCTTGACTCGCTACACGACGAGATTACCTCATATGATGGATTTAGACGGATCGTGGGAGATTGGATTGGCAGAGATACAGTATCCGCATACGTGGTACAACGTAAAGAAACAGGAAGGATGGGTAGCTGTTCATTTTCAAGAAAGCGAGGAATTACAGCGACATCATTTCGAATTGCCGGAGGGGTATTACTCGTCTGCGAAACGTCTGTGTAAAGCCGTGGAATCCAAAAAGAGCAGGACGGAACTCAAGAAAAAATTCAACATCGGTTTAAACGAAGTGAATCATAAAGTGTTCGTTCAAGTCAAACCCAACAGTCAAGTTATTCTCAGTCCCTTGTTACAGAACATGTTAGGATTCAAACAGGCCATCTTTCCGGCCGGAGAACACATGGCCGAGTTTGTCGCCGACATCACGAGAAGTCTAAGTTCGTTGTACGTGTACTGTCCATTGATCGAACCAAGAATGGTGGGTGACTCGCGAGTTCCACTGTTGAGAATCGTACCCGTGGAAGGTAGAGACGGAGATATGATGACGCGTGTGTTCGATCCCATTCAATACTGTACCCTCGTACAACGCCGATTCCAGGACATCGAAATAGATATAAGGGACGACACGGGAGGAATCTTGCCATTCGAACGTGGACGAGTGGTGGCAGACTTCACTGCCGAAAAAAGAAGTTTTTAACATGAAAGCACGTCATTGTTGTGATGCCAAGTCTTACGAAGATTATTATCTTCATTAAGCCGGAAGTGGTTATCCCGTCTATGGGGGAAGTCGATTTCAAAGGGGACACGGATTGGGAAGCGTGTTTGGAGGATTGTTTAAGGCGGCCATGCCGTTACTGAAAAAAGGAGCCAAGACACTGGGTCGCCAAGCGTTGAAAACGGGACTGCGCATTGCCGGAGACGCAGTTGAAGGAAAGAATTTGAAACAAGCTGCCAAGTCCAGATTGAAAACGGCAGGCAAAAACATGTTCAAGAAAGCCATCGGGTATGCCGGCCCACCCGGAAAACGAGTTATAAAAAGACCTGCACCCAAGAAACGTATCAGACGTCGTCTGACCAAGCAACGGACCACATCGAAAGACGTTTTCGGATAATGTCACTCGTACACCCGCACTCGAATGCACTAAATCGGAATTGGACTTGTTTGGGGTTCCACCCACCCAGACCAGTGTAGAACACGGATATTGGGAACAGAAAGGTGTGACATCGGCTCTGACGGACCAAGGACCTTACGAATTCGTCGTAAGCGGGGCCGGGGAAGACTACATCGACTTGGCCAACACGTATCTATTCGTAGAGGCACATATCGTGAAAGAAGACGGAAGCAATTTGGCCAACGATTCGGACGTGGGACCCGTGAATCTATGGATCCATTCGCTCTTTAGCGATGTCAGTGTGAGTCTCAACGAGAAATTGGTGTCCCCTCCCACGAGTGTTTACCCGTATCGGGCCTATATAGAAACTTTGCTCAGCTACGGACCCGCTGCCAAAGAATCTCCATTGACCGGAGTCATGTGGTACAAAGACACACCCGAACACCTAGAAATCAGAACCGACGACAACGTGGGATTCTCCAGCAGAAAGGCATTGATTGCCGAAAGCAGAAAAGTCCAGATGATGGGAAAACTTCACGTAGACTTATTTTGTCAAGATAAATACTTATTAAATCAAGTTGAACTGAAAATCAAACTGAGGAGGAGCAGAGACGTCTTTGCTTTGATGGGACATGCCAACGCTTTCAAGGTTAAGATTAGAGATTTAGGTCTATTCGTCAGAAAGGTGCAGTTGAGCCCGGCCATTCGCATGGCCCACATCAAAGCTTTGGAAAAAACGAGCAGCAAATACCCCATACGACGGGTGGAAGTCAAAGTGGACACTGTACCTAGAGGAAATACCAATTACGTCCAAGACAACATGTTCCTGGGACAGATGCCCAAGCGATTGGTCATAGGATGTGTAGAAAGCGATGCTTTGAACGGAAACATCACGAAAAACTCGTTTAACTTTAAACACTTCAAGATAAACTTTGTCGCGCTCAACGTGGACGGAAAACAGATACCCAGCAAACCCTTGCAGCCGGATTTCGGCGGGAAAGGATACATTCGAAGTTACATGGGACTCTATACCAGCACCGGAAAGATGTTTCAAGACGAAGGAAACGCCATTTCCAGAGAAGACTTTTCTAAAGGCTACACCTTGTTTGGCTTCGATTTGACTCCCGATATGTCTGAAGTGGGTACCTTTCAACTGATAAAACAAGGCAACTTACGTTTAGAAATTCATTTAACGTGGTTCTGTATGCAGAGTTCGACAACTTCATCGAAATAGACAGAAATAGACAAGTCCTGTTTGATTACAGTGCCTGATGAACACTTTAGAGATCGAAGACGTTTTAAAAGATCACCCTGAGACCAGATCGGTGTTTAAAGGAGTGTACGCCAGAAATAGATTACCCAGACACATGAACGTGGGGAACACGGATCCTGATAGTCGAGAGGGAAAACATTAGATAGCTATATACATCGATGCCAATTCCATGGGAGAATACTACGATCCTACCGACATACCACCTCACTCGATCGCTTACATTAACTTCATGAATCGACATTGTCGAATGTGGACATACAACACCGTCAGGGTACAAGAAGAAAGTTCAACGGTGTGCGGCCAGCACTGCATTTTTTATCTGATACATCGGAGTATGGGACATGTCATGACGGATATCACTAGACTATTGGAGGATCCAAAAGAGGCCACGGACACTGTGAATAGATTCGTGTTACGACTCGTTAAAAAAATTAAAAAAAAAAAAAAAAAAAATTGTATAGAAAAAAAAAAAAAAAAGAAAAGGGGGGTAATGCAGCCTATCTTATGATAGCCAGTCACAAGCCTGGATAAATGCAGAGTGACCCACCTCTCTCTCTCGTTCTCGAACAGTGGGCGCCGCCATGTTTCATGACGTCATGCAGACATGTTGCAACACGAACTGTCTTGGATCTCTGATTGGGTGTCTTGGGTGCTTTCTATCACGTCCGCGTTCTGCACATATATACAGTGCAGAACCTCTCACTTCGTCTTATTCCTTCGAACGGTAAAGATGCAACCACAGCACAGACAAGCCTTGCTCAAGAATTACGTTCTTTTGGTGAACGAAACCCCGGTAGACGAAGTAGTCGATGTTTTGGTACAACGAGGCATAGTGGACGAGGACCAGAGAGAATTCATTTCTCATCAACCAACCAGGAAGATGCGTACCCGTGCCTTACTGCAATTACTACCCAGAAGAGGTCCCAATGCATTTAACGGTTTTTGTCACGCCCTGATCGTGAATAGGAGGGACGATCTGCTAGGAGTCTTGACAGATCCCAACAAAGAGGACATGGAAATCTGTTTCCCGGAAGAGTCCAGCTTTCATCTAGGAGGGAGCTTACACCTGAAGGTTGAAAAGGAGGGAATCACCTTGACTGACGGGAGGATGGAAGTGTATTTCCCACTGTTTCGCTGGATACAACTCCAATATACCTTGGACGATATCGACGAGGCCGTTCATTACTTGGAACACAACAGATACGCATCCCTACACAAACACCTCGGGGGAAACGTTTACGTCACGGCACAGAGTCCGGAATTAAAGTTAGACGTTCGCCATTACTCTCTATCGCCTCTGGACGAACAGCTACACCCGACAGACCAAGGAGCGAGTTTGGATTTTCAACAGTACGAAAAATTAAAGTCATCCCAGAACTCGTTCCCGAGTTGAAGAACACCTTACCGTGTGCAGTAACCCACCAGAACGTGGAAAGTGCCATGTTTTGCAGTGAATGTCAACCAAATGGACCAGACTTGTAAAAAAAAAAAAATAAAATAAAAAAAAAGTTAATGCAGCCTGCATTTGAAGCCATCATAATGGTTTGATTCGAATGTTGACAGTTGACAGCCTTGTTTCAATGCAGATCAACTTTTTTTTCTCTCCCTTGTAGGAGGGGAATATGGCAGGGGAAAGTTATCTCCCCATTTACAGGGTTATCTCCCCCCTTGGAGGAGCTCCCTTTGGACTTCCGACAGCCTTGTTTAAATGCAGATCAGATGGACAGTCATCCCAGAACTCGTTCCCGAGTTGAAGAAAACCTTACCGTGTGCAGTAACCCACCAGAACGTGGAAAGTGCCATGTTTTGCAGTGAATGTCAACCAAATGGACCAGACTTGTAAAAAAAAAAAAAAAAAAAAAAATTAAAAAAAAAGTTAATGCAGCCTGCATTTGAAGCCATCATAATGGTTTGCTTCGACTGTTGACAGTTGACAGCCTTGTTTCATTGCAGATCAGCTTTTTTTCTCCCCCTTGTTGGAGGAGAATATGGCGGGGGAAAGTTATCTCCCCATTTACAGGGTTATCTCCCCCTTGGAGGAGCTCCCTTTGGACTTCCGGTTCCGCAAACCACACATCCGGGTCCGTGACTTGCGTCACTTCCGTAATCAAATCATGGGGAAATCCACTACTTCCGGTTGCGCATGCGCAAAAAACCACTTCCGAGTACTTCCGGTTCCACCTGAACATGCGCAGACCACACATCCGGGTCCTAGCACCTGGCTTGCGTCACTTCCGTAAGGAAATGGCGCGAAAACCCATCACTTCCGGTTGTGCATGCGCGCAAACAACTTCCGGGTACTTCCGGTTCCTCCTACACATGCGCAAACCACACATCCGGGTCCTAGCACCTGGCTTGCGTCACTTCCGTAAAGAAATGGCGCGAAAACCCATCACTTCCGGTTGCGCATGCGCGCAAACAACTTCCGGGTACTTTCGGTTCCGGTCACGTGACTTCCTGTTCCGGTTACGTCACTTCCTGTTACGTCATTTCCGGTTCCGGTGACGTCACTTCCGGCACCACCACCACCACCTCAAATCCTAACTGAAAACCGCATATATACTAATGAAATTATACACAACTACAGTTGCTATCTTTCAAATGCTGATTTCCATCACTTTGATTTATCATGGGGAGTCCAATTAGATAAAAAAGCTATTTCACATGAACACATTAGTACCATTTTATAAAAACAAAGTGTCAAAAAAAAATCCTGCCTCGTAAACACTGGATAAAAGTTTTTCAAGATCCAAAATCTTTTCCTACTTGATAGTCTTATCACCTCACCTTGGCCTCATTTTCACGCTTTACTGCAAGTCAGGATTTTGTGATTTATTCTGTTTCTCTGCAGCTATATACAAAGTATATAAGTGATTTTTGGTATGAAAAAATGTTTCATGTACATATCTGCCTGACATATGTCACCTCACTATATAGTCTTAAGTTATGTTTCACTGGCTTAGTTCAAGTTTTTTCTGACAAGCTCAGTTTCTCATTCATTGGAGGTTTAAAACATTTTGTGTATGGAATCATTGTTACATGTATCTGACTTGTGTCACTTTGATCTTGAATTAAATATCGAGGTTAGAATACTTGGCAGAAATATTGAAGTATGCCTTCCATTGAAAAATTGTAAAACTTCGATTTTATCAAACTTGACCTTAAGGAATCATCAACAAACTTACGAAACGACAAATTTCCTTCATTAAATCTTAACCTCAGCCATTTACAAGGCGTTGGAATCTAAAAGATATCAACAGCATAGAATAAATTCTTTGATGTAAATTTTGGTGCACATTTTCTTGATTTACGACTCACCAGTTGTGCTCACGACCTAAAACATAAAAAAAACGCAATCCAAAAGGTTGAATAGCAAATTTAAAAACGCTAAAATGACCAAAACGTTAAAGCCAAAACCATTTAAGGACAGGGAAATGCAAGAAGGATATGCATAGGAATTGTTAAATTTTTTGTGCAACTGTATAGTTGGCATGTGATCAGCTATATTATATGCCAATGGATATGGTGTCGGAAGTAGAATGATAAAAACGGTGGTATTGACATGCAACTGTGAAGATTTTATACAATAAGTTGATACAGATGAATAAAAATCCATTGAAAATAAAGGAATCATGGCTTTCCTACACAATAATGTGATAAAAAGTCCTACGAATGTGGCTGGACTTCTTACGTAATTTGTAATGGGATTAATTTTGGAAAGTAATAATTTTTAAATTAAAATATGATTGTATAATAAGTTGTATTATAGTAAGAAAGGCTAATTAATACCTGTTTGGTTCAGTTCCAATGATTTAATTACAAAACTTGTTAAAATTGACCTTTAGAAAACATGCATGTACCAAACATGGAACAAATTGCAAAACTTGTTAAAATTGACCTTAAGGAAATAGATATGTACTTACATGATATTTCGACAGAGATCCATTGGAACTGCATTTGGACTGGGTATGTTTCACAGGTCAATCACCTACAGTTGACTATTTGTAATAGTACCATTTTGGGATGCTTTGATTGACGTGTGAAGGACTAGTTTGCTATATTCGTTTAATATTTTCTATGTATTATTTTATTTTTCTACGCAGCATTTTTATCTTGTTCTAACTGGTTTTGGGGGCTAGATTATAAATACGAGCGACATTGTAGTCCGCTCAGATAATAAATTAACCATTGTCTGTTGATGTTAATTTATCTGCATATTACAATATTGGAACCAGTTTCGTTGATATACAAAACCAGTAACCTGTAACCTGAAAAACCACTATACGATCGACGAACCATAAGCCAACATAGCTTATTTGGTGCAGACAGACTAGGATCCAACTGGACAACGTACCTGGATTGAAACGTTTTAAGGTAAGACAACTAAGTATTTATTTCTAGAAAGTACCTTAGTAGACTGACTTTGTTAAAATTTAAAAGATGGTATTCATAAATGAATCCGAAATCGCTTGAGTAAGTTGCATTTTAAATACGTCTTAATTAGTAAATTAAAACTAAATATTTTCTCAAATGTCTTAAGTAATATGGTAGGCGTCGTTGAATATTAACAAAAAACTTCTATAATTTAGGACAAGATGAAAGTCAAAAAGCAAAACCAAGTAGTATCGAAGTAGAAGTAACTGAATCCACTCAATTTACTCCGTTTACAGGAGGGGGACAACCGGTCTCTAGTTCCAACCATTTTGGGTGACTTAAAGACAAAGTGGATGAAAATAATCCTAACTTTTGGGCCAAAACAGCCTTGGACCAATTGAAAGCACCGCAGACTGCAGTATCGATATCTCTTTGCAGTATAGTCCAGACATTTGAGGGAAACCCTACCCAGTTTAAAGAGTGGGTTAGAAATATAGAAAGATATGCACATATGGCGAGGTTAGTGGACACAGATATACCCCAGGAAGTACACTTAAGCTGTACAGGGTTAATAGCTGATTTTGTTAAACGATATATAACAGAATGTCAGTCAGTTGGGAAACCACCTAAATGGCAAGATCTTAAGATACTGTTACAAAAATGGTTTACTGAGATCACAGATCCACAACAGGCCTTGGATATGCTTAGAAAAACAAAGCAGAAGCCAGAGGAATGTGTACAAATGTACGCTGAAAGGCTGTTGAGGATATCTGAGGATTCTTATCCT
The DNA here is from genome assembly GCA_028015205.1 of Mytilisepta virgata. NCBI lineage: Eukaryota > Metazoa > Mollusca > Bivalvia > Mytilida > Mytilidae > Mytilisepta > Mytilisepta virgata. The sequence continues at coordinate 58,758,865 of CM051515.1, read as the reverse complement.
GAATTAGTACAAACTGATTCAAATGTAGTAGGGTTAATCCAGCAACAGTTGGTTGATGCCTGCTGTGATGGACTGTATTTCGATTACCGCCGTATGAAAATCATGAGGGACGAACCAAAAACGTTTGATAAGGCCGTTCAATGTGCTATGAAAGCAAAATCTGAGGAAGAGTTTAAGGGATAGATCAGATACGTTTCCTGAACTAGAGCCAGTTATTAAAATTGTCAGGTTATGGGAAACTCCTTTCCAACCGCCGTCATAGACGTGAGGCAACAATAAAAGTTTCCTTATACCTCTTTCTTGGCCAACAGTAGGAAATTCTCCGGACATCCGCCAGACAGAGCCAATGGAAAGAGGGCACTTAAGGGGGAAAACTTGTTTTAGGTGTGGCAGACGGGGTAATAGGTCAAAAGAATGTCCTTTCAGGTCCTATAATGTCTTTGCAGCTGAGGATTATGAGGAAGAACCCATGGTAAAATAAAAAGGTGCCCAAAAGATCAAAAAAGAGTATTCGCCAAAAAGGAGTCAGCAGGGTAAAAAAAAGGACAAATATACCTAAGGAGCAATCAAAACAAACGTAATCCATTGGACAGACAAACCCGGGAAGACAAATGAACAACCACAAGCACAACAAATAAACACGGAAAATTAAAAAACAATGAACAACACGAACTCCTATAAAAACCAGGAGTGAACCCAGGTGCTCCGGAAGGGTAAGCAGTTCCTGCTCCGTATACGGCACCCGTCGTGAAGTTCAACAAAGTCAATCCGGTGGAAGTCACAAATCGGTGGAGGCACATGAAAGGTTACGACAGTGGGTGCAGGTCCAACATCATCTTAGATATTGGAACACTGTAATGGTCAATCAATTCGTGATGACGACCGTAAAATTTCCTAAGTGATGACATCAACTTTTCCCTGATAAAACCCTGGTTACGAAGCTTTTGTGATAGCAGTAATCCTCTTTGTCGAAAGTCATGGTCACTCACGCATGCCCTTGAAAATCGGATAAGCTGAGAAATGCAGGCGATGCTGGTATACTGCTACCCAAGAAGGGAAAATTAACAAAAGGAAAGTTGAAGTCATCACGTTTGTCATAAAGTTTTGTCTTCAAACGTACCTCATAGTCTATTTCAAGAAACAAATTTAAATATGATGCGGACTTTGGTGTATCTGTAGTATCCTTAATTGCAAGCTCACTGGGGTAGATAAGATGTAGAAAGTCTTGGAATTGGTCGTTATTTGACGACAACACATCATCTATATAACGAAAAGTGAAATTAAAGGATTGGGCTAGTTTCTTTTTGTTTTCACGTAGTAACCCTTGAATGACGTCCGCTTCATATGAGTACAGAAACAGATCGGCTAGGAGAGGAGCACAGCTGGTTCCCATTGGAATGCGATTGTTTGTTGAAAAATTAGACCGCCAAATTCAACGAATATGTTGTCTATGAGAAAATCCAACATGTTTGTAATTTCATCTTCAGAATACTTTTTGTCAGAATCAGAGTGGTTCTTCACGAAATAAGCCTTTTCTCTACCTAGAACAAGAAATGTATACCTGCTTGTCCCATTTTTCTTGAAAAAACATTGATGAACTAGTTGCTTTAAGCGATCTTTTAATTGAGAATGTGGTATGGTAGTGTAGAGTGTAGAGAAGTCGAATGTTTTTATGCTGTTGCATGTAGCCAAAGATTTTGATTTCAGATATTGAAGTAAATTTTTGGAGATTTTAAGACAGGAAACACCCCAAAAACATAAGAGGAAATTATCAAACTCAAAATATGGTTGAGGATCCTAACTGGATTAGGGGGGTTGAATGTTGGATTTGTCATATGATAGGTCACTTAAAAAGAAACTTCCCAAATCGTAATGTTCCGGAAAAGAACAATCAAAATTTTCAGACCCGCTACTTGTGCTGGTAAACCATTTCGGGGATTTCAGGAAAGCTAAAGCCCTCTCTTCACAAGGAAGCCGGTGAAGGGAGGAGAAAAAGTTTTAAGGGTAAAATGAAAGATTTTTGGAAATCACAAGTACTAAATTTATCTTTGGCATGGAACCCAGGGTCTTGTATAATGAAGAAACGCGCTATCTTACTTTGAAAGACACGGGCGCGGACGCCTCTTTAATGAGTAAGAAAATGTTTGATAAGTTACCAGAAAAAACCAAAAATTAAGCGCGTCATGCCGCTTTTACAGACCGCGAGTGGTGAGTAATTATCAATCATACGGCAAACAACTATTTCATTTACTATGAATGGACTTCCGTTAACGCAAAAAATTTTCGTTACTGATGGACTAAGTCGAAATTTCTTTCTAGGCCGAGATTGGTTGAAATAATACGGCGTAAGAATATATTTCGACTTAGGAATGATAAGGATAGATAAGACTTATGTTAAATTAGGGGAAGACATTCATATTTCGTCAATCTTAAGGACAGACAAAGAGGTAAGACTAAGACATCAGACAGCAACTGTTTGTCATGTTAAGTTAAATAAAGGCTTTCGCATACCAGACTCAAGACTTGTAAAAATCTAAAGTCTGGACTCAGGGTGTTTACTTGACGAACCAGACTTACTTTACAAGGTTCAGTAGGTAAGTTACAGAATACCTGTGATGATAGTTAATCAAACAAACAAGTACTACAAACTGACGCGAGGTTGTGTAGTCTGAAAGGGACGTGGACTGGAATTTCTAGAAATATCATCCATCACTCAAGACAGTGAGGAAAGTAATGAGAAGACGGGAGAGGGCTTTAAGGACATTGAAGTTCCCAAGAAACTTAATAAGAATGTAGTTAAGATAGACAGTAAAAACCAGGACTTATTCGCTAAGAAAGACTCGGACTTACGTCACACAAGCACAGTGAAGATGAGGTTAGATACAGGATACCACAAACCCATCAAGAACAGACCGCACTGAACGCCACTGAATAAAAGGAAAATTATAGACAAAGCAGTCCAAGAAATGTTAGATGCAAAGATCACAGAGAGGTCACAGTCACATTGGAGCTTTCCTTTAGTGGTTGTTAAGAAGAAGGACCAGACAGATAAGATTTACGTACACTTTAGATCCTTGAACTAGTTAGTTTCTCCAATGTCTTTTCCTCTGCCTTTAATAGTTGACATATTAGTTTTACTAGGAGGAGCATCTTACTTCGCGACCATAGACTTAAAAAGTTGATATTGACAAGTCCATCTTGAAAATGACAGCAAAGAAAAGACCGCCTTCACATGTCACAAATGTTTGTTTCAATTTAATGTTATGCCTTTCGGGTTAAGTGGATTACCAGCAGTATTCCAGGATCTGATGAACATTGTCTTACAGGGATGCGAAGACTTTGCAATGGCATATCTTGACGACATACTTATTTTCTCGAAGAATCAAGAAGAACATCTTAAGCGCATACAGACCGTTTTAACAGACTAAGACAACACGGACTCAAACTCAAGTTGAAGAAATGTGCCTTGTTCCAAGAGGAGACAGGTTACCTAGGGTTCGTCATTAGTGAGAATGGAATCAAACCAGATCTGAAGAAAGTTGAAGTCATGAGGAAGTTACCCAAACCCAAGTCGGTAAGAGAAATAAGGGGTTTTATAGGAATGTGTTCCTACTACAGACGATTCATACCAAACTTTTCAAAGATAGCAGAACCACTCATAGACCTCACTATGAAGTATGCAAGGTTCAAGTGGACTTCTAGATGCCAAAAAGCCTTTACTTACCTGGAAGAGAGCCTGACAGTAGTTCATTTCTTAGCTTATCCTGATACCAACAAACCATATGTCCTATATACAGATGTAAGCAACAGCTGTGTGGGTGCAAGTTTGACTCACGAAACAGATGAATACGAAAAAAACCAATCTACTTTGTTATGATATTGTAGTTATTATATTATCTATTTGGGCCTAATTTGTTTTGTGTGGCCTTATAACATGTATAATATGTTTACATAATACTTATAGTTGTTTACCAAATAATGTTATAACTGCGCAGTTTAGAAATCACTGGAACAATAATAGATACTGATGGAATGACTAGAACTTTCTATTTGACTTACGTAATAATTCTGGTGTGATTCGAACTTCTACCGTATTCCAGAAGTTTCCGTTCTACAGTATATATACGGACACGAAAGTTAGACTTTGAGAGCAGAACGTATTGGACCAGTCAATAACATTCTTGTGTTCTCGGCTGTTGGATTTATTTACGTTTCACACATCATACTTGACACACTTTTACTTACGTTACATCATAATAGATTGTGACTGTTTGGATATAATATTCAGTTTGGATTCCCGCAACAGTGACGAGAAGAATTCCGGATACAGAAAAGACATAAGATTTTGAACAGTTAAGTTGACATTTTATTTTTTGTAATATTTTTGTAAACTTGTATATGATAAATCTTGTTCAATTTTATTATTGATTTATGTCTTTTGTTGGCTACAATTTAAAAGGTGATTTCGGGCGTAACTTCCTGTCACACAAGCTAAGTCAATACCAGACAAAATGGTCAACTATAGAGAAGGAAGGATTCGCTATCTATTATGCATTGCAGAAATTGGATCATTATCTTCACAATACTCAGTTTGTCATAAGTAGCGAACATAAACCACTTAAATATCTGTTGGATTCTCCTATGAAGAACAAACGAATCCAACAATGGGCTCTCAGCATAGCGGGTTACAACTGCAAGATAGAGTACATTAAAGGTAAGGAAAATCATTGTGCAGACTTATTATCAAGAATTCCAGACGATGGCTCCCAAGATACGGAAGAACATAGCGAGATAGAAGAACCAGATTTGAAAGATAAGACATTGCAAGTAAATTACGAAACTCGAATAGAACGAAGCTACAAGGTATGACGAATTGCGAAATAGAACCCCCAGGTGACCAGGTAAAATCGGACATAGATTTAAACGGTAAGTTTGATATTCTAAAGGAACAGGAAAGGAACGAAGAAATAACGAAAATACAACAACGTCTGGAAACAGATACAGCAAACAAGACTGAACAGACACATTACTTTGACTCAAAAGAAGATGGACTGTTGTAATACCTCACACTCCCAGATTCGGACGATCCGACAATGAGGCTTTGCATACCACAGGAACTTGAACAACTAGTTCCTAAGCAGTTTCATGATGATCTTTGACACATGGCAGCAGATAAGACGTATGACTCTATAAGACGCAAGTACTTCTTCCCAGGGATGTACGAGAAAATCGACACTCATATTGAAAAATGTGTGACATGTCAGATAAGAAGTGCAGCCAAAGCCAAACCACCTGTACAGGAAATGAAAACACAACCTTACCCGTTCGCAAAGACTGGACTCGATCTCTCAGGACCGTATTTAATGACACTATCAGGAAACGGGTACATTATCTCCTTCGTAGACCGGTACTCAGGGTGGCCTGAAGCTTTTTCTGTACCTGATAAATCAACAGATAATGTAGCTCATTTGTTAGTTGAAGAAATATTTCTAAGATTTGGATGCGCCTTGGAGATAGTCACAGACAATGGGACAGAAAATGTAAACAGAAAGGTAAGAGAAACTCTAGAAGCCATGAACTTTTCACTTAGGAACGTCGTATTATAGCCCACAAGGAAATGAAAAAGTCGAGCGTTTTCATAGAATTATAGATAGAATAGGACCTCTTAATTTCATCATCCGTAATCAAATGAACGGAAAGGTAAGTAAAACTCATGCCAGACACATCAGGCCAGCAAATGTAGAAGAATGGGAGATACCAAAAGACGAAAAAGGTCGACTCCTAAGAAAAAGAACGTATGTAGTACCACCAGAAGAATCAGATGATTCTTCGGACCAGGACGAGAAAACAGCTCTCAACAAAGTTATTCGACATCGTGGAATGGAAAGAGAGGCCTCTTCAGATGAAGATGATATTCCCTTAGTGGAACTTCAGAAGAAGTTAAGAGCTAAAAAAGAAAACTAATCAACAAGATTTTGAGGAACTTAAGGTAATTGATCAAGTAACCGATCAGGTAAGGGTTGGCTCATCAATCGAGGTTTTTAAAAACGCGCGCGCAGAAATAAGTGTCGACGTACGCACGGATAAAGAGGTGGTAATAAGCTCGATCAAAAATAAGGCTTCCAAGGAGGAAACGGAACATCCAACCATTGATCATAAGAAATTAACGAAAAATCTCCTTGCTGCGATTCAAGCAATCCTTTAAACCAGCTTGGTGGTCATGGCTGTAAGTGAAGCTAAGGAAACATTGGACATTACCCAAGACCAAGTCCAAAATCTTAAAGTACAACAGAATATGTTGTCTTTTTGACACCTTTCCCCTTCCGTTATTTCCCCTGTGCAACTTAAGACGCTCTTAGTGTCCATTCAAAGCAGTTAAGACAGTCAATTCAAATTGCCGTCTGACCCACAAAAGGATATTTGATAAAGGACTTTTTATGAGACTTTGACTTGTACGACTATCAATAATAGTCCTCTTAAAGCGTTTTGCACCTTTTGAAGTCCTGTCTACCCAATAATGACATCTACCACGTGTCTGATGCAACTATTTATGGAAAGGGCAACTGGAATTAAGAAATACTGTAAAATAATGATTTCCACTTATCCTAAAAGACCTCGGGCACAGTACTTGACCGACGGACATTGGTTGGTCATTGCCGAGAAAGCTTTGGCTTTAAGTATCTCTTGTAAATCAAAATCGACATCTGAATTACGGACCACCAATTTTCCCTTAGATATCATCAGACTTAACTCAACTTGTTCAGCTTATAATGCATGTATAACATTATTACCTTATTATCATAAAGAAAGTAAATTCAATATGACGGACGTATTCAGGCAATACTTGAGAAGATACTAATTTGGCATAATGACCCTTTGGAAGACATTTGATACAACCATATCGAATTTCAATGATTCTAAAATTTCACCCGAAATTTAAAGATTGATTGATTGATTGAATATTTTTTAACACCGAGCTGGCGATATTGCAGCCAATATCACGGTGAGAACTAATTTCAATGGAAGTGGTTAAAATTTAACACAACATGTAAAACCAATAGACTATTTACAAGTAAGATATGGCAGTATAAACAATAAAAATGTCATACAAAACGTTACAAAATATTTACAATATCACAGACTTGAATAATATCACAGAAACGCTATCAGATATTACAAACAGTGAAATAAAATTATAACATATAACAAATTAAAATTCTAGATAAGGACTATAATCACGAATACAGTCAGACAGACTATATTCTCGAGTATAGTCCAACGTCCTTCAAATATTGTAGTATTTGGTTGCCAGCAACCTTTGTAAATAAATCTTTCATATTGTTGACTGTGTAGTACCGACAAATAATGTCGATATAAATTTAATAAAATATTTTTATCAGCACCCCAGTCAGTGCTGGAAACAACTTTTAAAATATCCAATGCTTTCAAACATTTAGCTTTTAGCATTTTGATATGGGGTAGAAAGGTGAGTTTACTATCGAACAGAAGTCCAAGAAATTTGGTTTCCTTAACAACTTTAATAGGCGTGTTATTGAGTTTTAGCTCAGGGTCTAAATGCATTTTGCGTTTATTGCAAAAATGCATGCAAACAGTTTTGGAGCTGGAAAATCTAAAACCATTTTCTATAGCCCATTTTTCAATTTTATTTAAAGACAATTGTAATTGTCTTTCTATATTGTTCATATCTTTAGCTCTATAACATATAAGAAAATCATCAACATATAGAGAACCTTCAACATTCTTTTGTAACGTTTTAGCTAAACTATTTATTTTAATGCTAAATAAAGTAACAGAAAGAATGCTTCCCTGAGGAACACCCATCTCTTGTTCAAAAGGGTCAGACATGGTAGTATTAACTTTTACCTTGAACTGTCTGTTGGGCAAAAAATTATCAATAAAGGTAGGTAACCTACCTTTCAACCCCATATCATTTAGATCTTTTAAAATACCATATTTCCACGTGGTGTCGTATGCTTTTTCAAGATCGAAAAAGACCGACACAACGTGTTCACCCTTAGCAAACCCGTTGCGTATAAAGGATTCAAATCGAACAAGATGATCTAACGTGCTTCTGCCCTGCCGGAATCCACACTGTATATTGGACAGGAGACCACTGGTCTCAAGGAACCAGACAAGGCGGTCGTTGATCATCCGTTCCATCGTTTTACAGACGCAACTTGTGAGGGCAATTGGCCGATAATTCGACGGTTCAAAATGATCTTTTCCAGGTTTTCGAATTGGAATAACTGTAGCTTGCTTCCATATGGAAGGCAAGTCACCAGTTACCCATACTTTATTGAGAAGATCTAAAAGAGTTTCTAAACATGTATCAGGAAGGTGTTTCAGAAGTTTATAATGAATATCATCTGGGCCACATGCTGTGTCATGGGCCTTTTCCAGAGAATTTTTGAGTTCATCAAGAGAGAAAGCCCGGTTGTAGTCTTCTGAATTGTTTGATCGAAAGTTAATTTTGTTTTTTTCGGTTCGATTTTTAATACGCTGAAATTCCTGAGAGCAATTTTGAGCAGAAGAATTCTTCGAAAAAGTTTCACCAAGTTTTTGAGAGATCTCATTTTCTGATGTTAAAAGGGTCTGGCCACCTTTTAGATGGTGAAGATTGGCTTTCCTATTTTTACCGTTAAGTTTTTGTATAAAGTTCCAAACTTTGTTCATTGGTGTATGAGAATTTAGTTTTGAGACGAAGTTTTGCCAGGACTTTCGTCTCTTTTGTTTGAATGTTCTACGAGCTTTTGCACGGAATATACGGGTGTTACTTAAATTATCTTTGGTTGGATGCTTATTGAATCGTCGTTCGGCCTTCTTCCTATTTGTTTTCACCTCCTCACACTCATCGTCAAACCATGGTTTGCTAGGTTGTTTTGGATTTGTCGAGGTTTTAGGAACGGTTCTCTCGGCTATCGATACTAACGTTTCACTAAATTTAAGGACTGGATTAATAACATTTTCAAAAGTATCTTTCCTCAGTTCATCTCGACAGAGTTGCTCGAACAAAGGCCGATTGACTTTGTCAAATTTCCAGTGAGCAACTCTCTCGGATGAAGTCGGAAATAAATTTTCCAAAATTATGGGAAAGTGGTCGCTTCCACGCAAATCGTCATGGACGCGCCATGAGAAATCCAGTAATAGTGAAGGGTCACAAATTGTTAAATCGATAGCAGAGTAAGAACCATTCCCCGGATGGAGATAGGTATCAGATCCATCATTGAAAACGCACAAGCTTTCCTGGTTTAAAAAATCTTCGACCTTTTTGCCTTTATCGTTTTGTGAGTTACTACCCCATATAGGATTATGAGCGTTGAAATCACCCATAAGAAGATATGGGACAGGTAACTGATCTGTTAAAGTTTTAAGTGTACTAATTTGCAAGTTTGTGTTGGGAGGAATATACAGAGAACATAATGTAATAGTCTTGTTAAGGGAAAGGCGAACAGCAACTGCTTGCAGATCAGTGTTTAAATTTATTTGACTGTGAATAATGTTGTTTTTAATAAGGATCGAAGAGCCGCCTGCAGCCCTTTCATCCTTGTTGGTTCTAGTACTGTAAAGGGAGTAATTTTTTATATTTACATTATCGTTTTCCTTTAAGTGAGTTTCTTGGAGGCAAAATGCAACAGGTAGGAAAGCTTGGACAAGTAAAGATAATTCAATTATGTTTTAGGCGGGCGAATTGGAGAGAACTTGGAGCTTCGCCCTGCCTTCGGGGAACAACTTCTGTTCCTCTCAGCAGAGGCACTTGGTTTAGGGACATCCCAGATAGACTCATCTGGGGTTATATCCATTTGGCTGTCATCATCTCCGTATTCTGATGACAGCGTTTGAAATTTTGCCAAGTGCTTTTCAGCCTTTTTTAGTCTGCCAGTGTCTTGTTTATACGTTTTGGCCTTTTCTGCTGATTTCGAACGGGTTTTGTGTTGTGATGATGATGGCTGTGTATTAGAAGACTTTCGAGGTGATGATTGTTTTGTTGAAGACTGTCTGTTAGAAGATTTTTGAGGTGGAGAATGATTGTTGTTAGATTTTGCATTCCTGGCAGTGCTGGAGGAAGTACTGAGCTTTCTTCCAAATTCTTCGCGCATACGTTTGTCATCAGTGGAGTTGATATCAATATCAGCCATATCGAAATGGTTGAAAGGTTGAGATGAGACTGATGATGTTTGCGAAGAACTGGAAGCCTGCAATGAAGTACTAGATGTTGATTTGGAGGGGTTAGGTTCAGAAATAAGTATTGGAAGTTCACTGCCATGTGGCCATGTAAAGACTGTCTGAGTGGATAGAGATTTTGTGGTTGGTGGTCCTTTGACCTTATCAGCATAAGTAGCATTTCCAGTTGAGTCATTCGAGACAGAGACCAATTTACTTCTTGATAACTAATATTTTTTTCTGCTTTAATCTTTTGAATTGAAAGTTCTTTTTTGTATAGATCACATGTTCTAGAATTTGCCATGTGACCTCCACCACAGTTTGAGCATTTTATTGTTCCATCACACTCAAAATTGGAGTGTCCCACTACGGAACATTTGACACATCTTTCCACTCCTTTGCAGGTACTCCTACCGTGTCCAAATTTCTGACATTTGAAACAGCGGATAGGGTTTGGAATAAATGTGTCAACCCTTATTCTGTAGGGGCCTATGTAGATGTGATCAGGAACTTTGGGGAGGTCAAAACTGAGAATATATGTGTTAAGTTTAACAATTCTGTTGTCTACTTTTTTGGTAAATCTTTTTACTTTTGAAACGTTTTGGGATTGTAATTCTTCACAAATTTCTTCTTCAGTGAGTTCAGCAAGATCTTGGTCTCTATCTCGAATAACCCCTTGGCACGAGTTTAAAGACCTATGTGGGGTTACTGAAATTTCAACATTTCCAATAATATTTAAAGATAGCAAATTTTTTGACTGTTGTGGCCGCAGACATTCTACAAGTACACTTCCTGATTTAAGTTTTGAAACATTTTTTACAGTACCAGCACAACCTTGAATGGATTTTTGCAAGACGAAAGGTGATATTTTAGATAGAGGTTTTTGTAAATCCTGACTAGTTAAAACCAAAAATTAGAAAAATTTACCAGAATCTGTATTTTGTGATTTTGTCAAATGTTCATCATCATCACTACTGTCTTCTTTCTTTCTCTTTGAACTTGATTGGGGGTTTGTGGGTTTTATAATTTGAAAATCCATGGTGATTTGTACTATTTCGCTGCCCTTGCTCCTCGCCCACCTCGGAGCAGCATCAAAACGATGTATGCCTGCCGCGTATGCGACAAGCACCAAGGATACAAAGACAGGATACTCGCATAGAGTATTTCTTAATGGTCGCAAGCCTTGTGCCAGGGGTTGCCCGGCAAGACAACCGCCCAAAATAACATCTACACGATTGACCCATGAGCCACCGCCTTCTTGGACCGACCTATATAAATGGTACTATTGTTGTACATTTTTGTAACAGATCAAGTTCAAGGGCTTGGCGTGACCAGCCGATTGATCAGGACCGGGCCCATCCGACCGCCCGTTTCAGATAAAGTAAGGGCCAAAGTGGCGTGTTTCAGCCACCAGGATCCCGTCCTCTATCCTTACGGGTATCCACACACGGCAAACATGTGGCCTCATTGAGCCGAGGAAGCCTTGCCCCATCAGCCACCGCCTTCTCCCCGTTTCCGTCAGTGGTTCCTTAGGATCTTTTCAAATAACCACGAGAAAACAGCAGAGGGCAAGTCATGACCAGTTTTGGCTGGACCGGGGTCATCCAGCCATTCCTGGAACTGGGTATAGAAAATAAAAAAAGAAGAAATAGACAACATGATTTTAAACGAAGAACCCATGCCTGCAAGTCCTCGATATTGGATATGTATAATAGGAACAGTAACAATTATTTTAATAATTATTATCTTTGTGAAATTTAGGCGCAGGCTTCTAAATTGCATAAGGTTAAGGTTAAGGTCAGTCAAAAATGGAAATGAGGAGGTGAGTCAACAGCACTCAAGACCACAACCCAGTGCACCACGACTACAAGATGGTGAAGAAGCGATGGACAATTGTGTAATAAACTGTGAAAAGACAATATAACAATTGTGCATGTTGCATGTATATTGAATATGTATGTAATAATAATGATAAATAATCCTGGCCACCCATATGTTGATAAAGAAAGAATTGGGCAATTAATTTCTTTCGGAAAGGGACGATTGTAATGGGATGGCCCGGGTGACCAAAGTATATAAAATATATTTCAATTAATTTGGGAAAGTAATAATTTTAAAAGTTGTATTATAGTTAGACAGGCTAATACCTTTTTAGTACAGTTCCAATGATTAAACGGCAAAACTTGTTAAAATTGACCTTTAAAAAACATGTAAGTACCAAACATGGAACAAATTGCAAAACTTGTTAAAATTGACCTTTAGGAAATAGATATGTACTAACATGATATTTCGACAGAGATGCATTGGAACTGCATTTGGACTGTGTATGTTTCACAGGTCAATCACCTACAGGTGACTATTTGTAATAGTACCATTTTGGGATACTGTGATTGACGTGTGAAGGACTAATTTGCTATATTTGTTTAATATTTTCTACGTATTATTTTATTTTTCTACGCAGTATTTTATCTTGTTCCAACTGGTTTTGGGGGCTAGATTATAAATACGACCGACATTGTAGTCCGCTCAGATAATAAATTAACCACTGTCTGTTGATGTTAATTTATCTGCATATTAAAATATTTTAACCAGTTTCGTTGATATACAAAACCAGTAACCTGTAACCTTAAAAACCACTATACGATCGACGAACCATAAGCCAACACATTGTGTCTGCATGTGACATGTTGATCAAAATTTCCGTATGAACCAATTACAATTTTCATCGCTATATTGTATGAACAGGACGGCATGACACTGGTTTGTATAAAATATTTAATTTTTTCTTAAAGTAGGTAATATAAATTCAATTTTTAAATGTTTGAGGAGGCATCGTTCACAAATGACCATGCAACGTGATAATAATCTAATCATTGAGTATATTGACAGGAACTGCTTACCCTTCCGGAGCACCTGGGTTCACTCCTGGTTTTTATAGGAGTTCGTGTTGTTCATTGTTTTTAGTTTTCTGTGTTTATTTGTTGTGCTTGTGGTTGTTCGTTTGTCTTCCCGGGTTTGTCTGTCCAATGGATTACGTTTTTTTGATTGCTCCTTAGGTATATTTGTCCTTTTTATTCGTTTGTTGACCTAATACGGTATATACGGAGTTAGTAAATTTCGTAAGGGACGAGATCGAACGTATTAGGTCAACTACACACTCTGTAACGAATATATCTTACCGACTGCCTTTTTTTTAAACAAAAATAAGCCTTTGTTAAGCCCTCTTCAAGAGAACTATATAAATTCCCTTAAATGTATTTGCATGACCACTGTACAGTTGCAGCACTGGGCAGAAACATCGATTGTAAATATTATATCTGGTAACAAATCATCTATAGATAGGTGATAAATATTTTTTAAAACAGCTTCGCCAGGCGTTAGATGAATTTTCTACATGATTTAGGATTTATATGAATTGCTACTTCTCCAAAGCACCTTACTCCATATTCTTTTTGTTGCTCATTATCGTGATTATCGTTGCTTTATGTGCATACGCTTTGGCAAATTGTACTTTACTATGCACAGTATTCAAATAATACAAACAGTATTTCAGTCCAGTTGTTGTCGTCCGCCATCTTTGTAGTAATAAACAATACAAAAGAGAGGTAACTCTAGCGGAAACCATGTATTAAAAAAAAAGAATTCCCCTGCCCTATATTAAATATACGGGGTTTTCACGTGTACTGGTGTAACCAATTACATCCTTGTAATTCAGCAGGAGGTAAGATATATATGCTTCTCACCATCTGTATAATCAATATCCATTTACTGAATACTGTATGCACAATAACACCACCAAACATTTCTTTCAAGAATATTAAAGATCATATCGAAGTAAATAGTATATTAAACTACTCGAATTTGAATGAAATTTACACTAGTTCAATATGAAGTCACTTCCAAATATTAAGAAATTTCTCAGTTGTTCTTGGAAATAAAACCTCAGCTCGTTTTGTTAATATGAAATTCTAAAATTACATTATTCATGCTAGTGTAGTTGTTTGTTTCTTCAGATCAATATTAGGTATTGATATCGTAACTTCATTTTTTTTGTAAACAGAAGAAGATGAAATGAGTTACAAATGTATGGTGAAAATATTGTATTTTTAATATTTGCAGGTAAACTAACCAAAAATCAGTCTTTTGCCAAATAATTTGATTCAATGAATGCCTTTTATGTAGCTAGTACTGTGCTTCCCCCAGATAATCCACCCATGAATATAAGAAAAGTGTCCATAAGTTACTCTTTTGTTTTCCAAAACTTTCTTATACTCATATGAGGCAGACTTCCTTGACGGGCTTCTTAAGGAAAAACAGAAGAAATTAGTCCATACCTTTAATTTCAGCTTCCGCTATATAGATGATGTTTTATCACTCAACAATTCACGTTTTAGGAATTTCTTAAATCTCATCTATCCCAATGAGCTCGAAATTAAGGATACCACAGACACTGCCAAGTCTGCATCTTATCTTGACCTTCACCTCGAAATTGACACCAGAGGAAGGTTGAATACAAAACTTTACGACAAACGGGATGACTTTGACTTTCCAATCGTCAACTTCCCATTTTTGAGCGGCAATATTCCAGAAGCGCCGGCGTATGGAGTATATATTTCACAACAAATACGATATTCCAGAGCTTGTGACATAAACATTGACTTCCTGGACAGAGCCCGGCTCCTGACAGAAAAGTTGCTCACACAGGGGTACGTTGCTCCTAAGCTGGTCATCCTTATTAAAGTTTGATGGGCGTCATCATGACTTGGCTGACAGGTATGAAAAAACGTTTCCCAAATGAAAATGGACCTGTTCCATTGATATTATACCTTCCTCATACTAGATTTTACATGGACAGCATGGCGGGTGTCCTGCCGGAAACAGAGACTGCTTAATCGTCCGAAGCACCTGAGTCTACCCCCGGTTTTTTGGTTGGGTTCGTATGGTTTTAGATTTTAATTGTAGTGCATGACTTTACTTAACACAGTTTCAAGAGAGTATCCAGCAACAAATAACTGACATATCGATAGTCCCGCGCATTATTTTACCTATTGTTGTGCAAATTTCGTAACCCCATATTGTATTTGTTTAACCTAAATAATGATGATTAAATTGAGCACTGATTTTTTTACTACAGGATTTCCATGATTTTGGAAAAAAATTACATAATTATAATACGAAAGTGAGATATATGTTACGGCTGCACTGCGTTATTGTCGGCCATGTACATTGTTACAATCACGAATATGCTTCCAGCTTTTATATTCTGGTTTCTAAATATACAACAAACTGTATAACTGATTTTCTTAGAACATTTAGTGTGGCAGAGGGTAACAGTGATACAATGTATTCCAACCAAAGATTTATCTCTCTTGATTGTAACTATTATCGTTACTTCGCATTTCCCTTTTCTGTGCCACTGATCATTAATTAAAATACTAATCGTGTGCAAATATATAATATCAATTTACAAATGAATATATACAACCAATCCATAAGTAGTTTAATTTTGTTTTAATATATTGATAGACCTCTCATTTTATTATTATTACATTGTTATTATATAGCGCATTACCTAACATTAAAATTACTCTAAGCGCTTTACATTTAAATAAATAAATAAAAAATAAAAACTCAAAATTACAAAAAGCAATACTAGTACAACGAATAAAACATTTTCATATATACATATGAAAAACACTACATATGAACTGGGAAAAAAGATAAAAAATATTATTAAAAGTAAACATTCAGAATATTGTGTCTAATAAAAGTGTGGTTGAAAAATTAATATTTACAAAATTTAGAATACATATATCTTAAAGCAGTAGAAGTGAATTAAAACGATAAAAATATGGAAAATACTAGGAGATAAATCGGAAATTAAGCACATATATAACAATTGTTATCAACTAGTTTAGCATTAACTAATAAAGGATACAATTCAGTTAAAAAATACATAAAAATTCACAATAATCAGTAAAATAAATAGACATGGTTTTCAATGTTAAAAATCTTGATATTCAGGTCTAAAAAGAGTTTTTACATTCTTTTTACATCAAGAAAGTGACTGTTTATTCTTCAAGTTACCAGGTAGACTTCTTGCTATTTTCTTCCATGCAAATGAGTTAGTCAAAAAGCTTTTTGGTCTCCACAGAAAGGTTAAATAGTTCCATAGAAAGGTAATTTAGAATGGCTAAAAAACCTTTAACTACTAACATTTGTTTGGACAGATAGGCTTGATAGCATAATTAGGTATCGGTCAAAACAGATTATTGTTAAAAACTAGTCCGGTCGGAATGTCATCTTGGTGTCGATGCTTTTTGTTATGTATTTTTCATTTCTTAGATATTTAGTGATTTTGTCAAAACGTATTCTGAAGATGAAATTACAAAGATTTGCTCATAGACAATATTTGTTGAATTTGGAGGTCGAATTGTTCCACAAACAGTCAGCATTCCAGTGGGAACCAACTGTGCCCCTCTCCTTGCCGATCTGTTTCGGTACTAATTCCAAGGGCTACATCGTGAAAACAAAAAAGAAACTAGCCCAATCCTTTAAATCCGTTAAATAACCACACATACCAAGACTTTCTACATGTCATCTACCGCACTGAGCTTGAAATTAAAGATACTACATATACATCGAAGTCAGTTTCATATTTTGATTTGTTTCGTTAAACAGACAATGAGGGCCATTTTAAGACAAACGTGATGACTTCAACTTTCCTATTGTTAGCCGTCCCTTTTTGAGTAGCAATATACCAGCGTCGCCTGCATATGTCGTCTACGTTTCTTAGCTTATCCGATAATATGCGTGAGTTAGCATGACTTTCGACAA
This sequence comes from Mytilisepta virgata, assembly GCA_028015205.1. Lineage (NCBI taxonomy): Eukaryota > Metazoa > Mollusca > Bivalvia > Mytilida > Mytilidae > Mytilisepta > Mytilisepta virgata. Next base: position 58,741,846 of record CM051515.1, on the reverse strand, counting down.
AGAGGATTACTGCTGTCACAAAGCTGCTTAACCAGGCTTTTATCAAGGATAAGTTGATATCACCACTTTGGAAAATTTACGGACATCATCATGAATTGATTGAGCGTTACAGTTTTATGGATTTGCTATGTTGAACTTCACGACGGAGGCCGTATACGGAGCAGGAACTCCTTACCCTTCCGGAGCATCTGAGTTCAGTCCTGGTTTTTATAGGAGTTCGTGATGTTATTGTTTTTTTTTAGTTTTCAGTGTGTATGTGTTGTGCTTGTGGTTGTTTATTTTTGTTCCCATGTGTGTATGTCTAATGGATTGCGTTTTCTTGGTTTGCTCCTTAAATATATTTGTCCTCGTTTTAATTGTTTTAGAATATTTATATTTATATATAAGAGAAATACCGTATAGAATTCCATTTAAAAAATTGTAAATATCACAATATCAAACAACAATTAAAAATTTCAACAATATCCAATAAATAGTCTTTTTATGTTGAGAAAGACTAACGTTGTGCTTTCAACAATTTAACTACACCAGTATGACTTCGAAGGGCTGCTAATGTAGATACCGATATATTATCCTTGTTTTCTATATGTGGATCACTGCCGCTTTTCAATAATAATTCGACAATGTTTATGTTGTCAAACAAAACTGCTGCGAACAAAGGTGTTTCTAAATTGTTATTTCTTACATTGATTTCCGCGTTGTATTTTATCAAAAGCTCTACAATGCTAGAATTGTTATATTTTGATGCAACATAAAGTGGTGTATTGCCATCTTTATTGCTAATATTTGGATCACTGCCGTTGGAAATAAGTAACTGCACTATTTCAGTAAATCCCTCTTCAGAAGCTACATATAAGGCTGTTTCGGAATTTACATCAGAAATATTCGGATCACTGTTATGTTGTAAAAGTAATTGTACAATCGGAAAATGATTTTTGCTTGAAGCTGCATACAGCGGGGTTTGTTTTTGTATATTCACTATATTAGAATCACAGCCATATTCTAACAGTAAACTAACAATATTGACATAACCTTTAAGCGAAGACAAATAGAGAGGTGTGCATTCTTCTTTATCAGTTACATTTCGATTACAGTTGTACTTTAATAATAATTCCACAATACCTTTATTATTACCAAACGCACCTTTGTGTAAAGCAGTTTTTCCATTTATATCACAGTAGTTTAAATCGCATTTATTTTTAAGTAATAATTGTGCAATCTTAGTATACCCTTTGTGCGAAGCGACCTGTAAGGGTGTAGTTTTGTTTTTGTCACATATATTTGGGTCGCTCTTGTTTTCTAACAATAAGGTTACCACTTCATCATATCCTTCGCGTGTAGCTATGTATAGAGGTGTCTGATTATCATCATCGGCAAGATTCGGATGAGATTTGTGTTTTAACAGAATTTTCACCACATTTATATGATGATTACCCACAGATATATACAACGGAGTTTTACCCTCATTATTTTGTATATTCGGATTAGAACCGTACGTTAATAACAATTCAACTATTTCGGGATTACCCTTTTCACAGGCAATATACAAAGCAGTTTCGTTTGCTCTGTTTTGAATATCTAACTGGCATCTGTTTTGTAACAGTATTTCAACTAAATCAACATGACCTTCGCGAGATGCTATATGCAGAGGTGTTTCTTTAACTTGATTTTTGGAATCGCAGTTACTATTGTATTTGAGTAATAATCTTACAATATCAATATGATACTTATATGTAGCTAGATGCAAGGCAGTTTGGTCTTTTGCATCGATCAAATTTATGTTGCAACCGTGTTCTAGTAAAATTTGTACAATATCCGTGTACCCACGTTTAGCAGCGACATGTAACGGTACTTTGTTATTTGCATCACCAATATCGATATCACTGCCATGTTTTAGTAACAAATTCACTATGTCACTATTACACGTATATGTAGCCATATATAATGGCGTTCGAAGTTGCATGTCCTGTGTATTTATAGAACAGTTATATTCTAACAATATTTTGACAACTTCATAATGACTGTGAGTTGATGCCAAACTTAAGGCCGTTTCTTTTTCGTCCGTTTCTATATTAGGATCACATTTGTAGTCCAACAATATTCCAACGATTTCTCTATGACCTTTTAGACAAGCAGCATGAATCGGTGTAAAATTATGATCATTGCCAGCTGTAGGATCGCTTCCATGTTTTAATAATAATTCTACAACATTGAAATGGCCGTTTTCACAAGCAGCAAAAAGGGGTGTATTGTGGGCTTCATTTTTAAATGCCACATCAACTTTATAATCCAATAATAATTTAACAATGTTTATATTACCTTTGCGTGATGCAATGTACAAAGGAGTCTCCAATTTTGATGTATGGCTGTTCGGTGAGCACCCCTTATGCAATAAAAGTTGGACAATCTTTGTATAACCTTTCCGAGACGCTATACACAGGGGCGGATTGCCCGTAGAGTCTAGTGCGTGTACATTGAATTGCATATTAAGGATCATTTCGGCTAAATCATTGTAGCCATTTTGAACCACAACAACAAAAGAAGTTCTCACTTCGTCTTCAGTGGATTCAAAAATGTACGTTTTCTTTGAATCGTAAATGTATTTTAGAAATTCCAGACGAAACTCATTATATTTAAATTGTCTACTTTCAAACATACAAATACGAGACCTCTTCTCTAAGACTTTTGTTAACCTTTTGAAGTAAGGAAGTTCGTTTTCTATTGAAACTGCTATGGAATATTCAGTTGGATCTTCCATCAAACGTTTAAGATGAAATCTATCTCTTAAAATAATTGGATGACAAACTTTAAGTGTAGCTTTAAAACGATGCATACCAACAAAACTGATAAAAATATCAAATAGTTTGTCATGAACGAACGTATATTTTTCATTGTATTTCTTAACATACGTTTTTGTAAGATTATCCAGTGTTCGTGTGATCGAATGGATTGACATCGGTCTGTCTTTGATTCCAAGGTAAACGTTGAGCTTGAAAAGCTTTTCGGTAGATAAACTCTGCATAAAGTTTTTATCGAAACAGTTATTTGATAAGATGAATAGAAATAGAGTACAAAAAATATTTTGATTTGGAGAATTCATTAAAGAACAAAGATCGTCAATGATGACTTCATCAGATAGAAATTCTGAAACAGACTGCTCTTTCGTGTGGGAAAACCTGCTACATAAAAGGGGAAAGCAGTAAAAGCGGCCAATAAAATTATCTTTTCTTAGATCCATAATCATATTGTTCGGCAAATAACATTTTGCAATTTCTTCTCTCTCTGAAATATCTAGACTTTGATCAGACGTCAAATTGCAAATCGCACCGAAACAAAAATGTGTAGCTTCCAGTTGTTCGAAAACGTGAGTTCTACAAGAAAGTAAAATCTTTATAGACTGAGTGTCTAATGATTTCTGTAGATCTTTTGAAATCAAAATTGAATCCCACTCTTTCAATTTATTTTTGTCTATTTCATTTACTCCTAGTGCATCGTCAATTACAAAAACTTGTTTTTTCTGTGCGGTAATTAATTTAGTTATTTCAGTAGGTGTGTCGACGGGGACAATCCTATACTTATGTTGTAACTGCAGAGCTACGTGGCGAATGGAACATGTCTTTCCACATCCAGGAAATCCATAAACTGTTACTATATCTGTTTTCTTTATGATTTCCAATAAGTGTGTCATAGCCCTTGTTGGTATTATTTTTTCATCTTCCTCTCTCCAATTGTGTAAAAGGTCATCTGAAAATAGGTCATAACCTCTTATAATACAGTTAATATAGTTAATAAGATTTGTCACTCGTTATGCTGTTCGTAAAAAACTTTTAAAGTTGTACCTAGATAATGGATATCTTGTTTAGTTAGTTAATTGTAATTTCTATGGAAACACGTTCTAAATATTCATCTTGAATTCAGATTGATATTTATAATTTAGGTTTATGATGCGTAAAATACTTAGAACGTAAAAGTGCCAGTAAATCGTATGTGCATCGTCCATATATGGTAAAAGCGTTATCGTTTTCTTCCGTTTTACATGGTATATGTGCATCATACAGGGTAAACCGTACATATTAATCATATACCAGTGTTAACGGTACATCGAACATCGTATACAGTGTATTGTACATCGTAATGCATGCACAACGTAACAGCCACAGCATGCATGATTCGCATGTTATACGCACACGTTTCTCACAATTCAATCTACACGCCAACCGTACATTACATCATTTTGCGCGAAGAAACGTGCTTGTAAAATACGAACTGAAAATAATAAATCGAACTACTTAAGTTTTGGTGTAAATATCAGTAAGACATTAAGGTTGTCAAAAAAAACAAGTTACATGATAATGGGCAACAAATCTACAAATATTTGCCATATATCCAGTCTAAGTTATGAGCTACCCCACTTTTGGAAATATAATTTTGGTCCGGTTCCTTTTAACAGAATAAATTTGATATTATTAATATAGCTATGTGAATTTTTAAAGATACTATTAACATCAGTACTAGTTTTTTGTGCTATCTATTGTTAAACATTAATTTTGTAAATGATTTTTTTTTTTCATTTCAAACATTTTGTCTTTGGTAAAATGTGTTTTTTTTCTGCTGCCGTGTGTTACCGTAACTCTGCAAGAAGAAGATTAATGAATGAAATTTATGCAAGTATTAGAAATTCTGAGGTCCTGTATGATTTCCGTTTTTTTTTTGTAAAGCAAGATATGTTAAATGATAAAAAGGTACTTTTGTATTATATTGCAACCTCCGATATTGCTAAATTTGATCAAGCTTCATCCTAAAAGTATAAAAAAATATATCTTTTATTTACTTTTACAGTAAAATTGGATTTTTTCCTAGGAAGTGTTACAATAACTAACATTAACTACAATAACTCTTAGAGAGTTTTTTTTACAACTTCTATAAGTAAAATTCCGATTTCATGTATGAATTATGTATTTGTATGTAGAAACCAGATGTAAAATTAGAAAAAAATACTGTTGTCGTATTTCGCAACCTATGTTACTTCTAAATCTGAACAGGGTGCATCCGACAAATGATCCAAAAAAAAACTGTGTGTACTTTCTCACTGAAATTGAAATTTCTGTTTGGTTTGAAAGCAATTATTGCGGTAACTCTCACTGGGGTAACAAATTCACGAGAGTATTAAAAATTCTGACGTCAGCTATAAATTAAAAAAAAAAAAGTTACTGTGAGATAACTAGAGGCTCTCAAGAGCCTGTATCGCTCACCTGGATTTAACTTTTCACCTTGAGCAGACCTAAAAATTTAAGTGTTGCAGTCAAATTGGCTGGTTTTTCTATAGGATTCTATGTTAAACTAATTTCAGCTGTGGCAGTCATCTTGGTTGACAGTCCAGGTCAAAGGATACATTTCTAAATGAGAACCATCTAAGGACCATTTCTGCTAAGTCTTGTTCCAACTGGCTAAGTGGTTTCAGAGAAGAAGATTTTTAAATGAATTTTCCTATAGGGTCCAATATTTAACTAAGTTCGCTGTGGCAGCCATCTTGGTTGACAATCCGGGTGATCAGACACATTTTTGAAAGAGGACCTCTTAAGGACCAATGCTGCCAATTCTGGCTCCAATATGACAAGTGGTTTCAGACGAGATTTTTCAATGAATTTTTCCATAGGGCCCTATGTTAAACTAAGTTCGGGTTTGGTGGCCATCTTGGTTGACAGTCTGGGTCATCGCACAAATTTCTGAAAGAGGACCATCTAAGGACCATTGCTACCAAGTCTAATTCTAACTGGCTTAGTAGTTTCAGACGAGAAGACTTTTGAGTGAATTTCCCATTGGGTCCTATGTTAAACTAAGGTCTGCTGTGGCGGCCATCTTGGTTCACAGTCCACACAATCAGACACATTTCTGAAAAAGGACCTCCTAAGGACCAATTCTGCCAAGTCTGGCTCCAATATGTGAAGGGGTTTCAGACAAGAAGATTTTTCAATGAATTTTCCTATAGGGCCCTATGTTAAACTAAGTTCGGTTGTGGCGGCCATCTTGGTTGACAGTCCGGGTCATCGGACATACCTTGATAAGAGGACTATCTAAGGAACATTGCTGCCAAGTCTGGTTCCAATTGGTCAAGTGGTTTAAGACAAGAAGATTTTTCAATGAATTTTCCCATAGGGCCCTATGTTAAACTAAGTTCAGCTGTGGCGGCCATCTTGGTTAACAGTCCGGGTCATTGGACATATTTCTGAAAGAGAACCTCCTAAGAACCATTACCAACTTTGGTTCCAACTGGCCTTGTAGTTTCATATAAGAAGATTTTTTAAATTCAACCCCCCTTTTTTCTATTTTTAGTAACAGCAGCCATGTTGGTTGAAAGTCGGGGATGCCGGCCATAATTTTGGAAGGGGGCCACCCAAGGACCATTTCACCAAAGTTTGGTCTCAAATGGCCCAGTGGTTTGAGAGCAAAAAGGTCTTTAAAGGAAAGTTTACGCTGGATGCCGTCTTTAAAGGGCAAAAACTCCTATAAGGGGTCAATCAATGATTTTGGTCATGTTGACTTATTTGTAGATCTTACTTTGTTGAACATTTTTGGTGTTTACAATTTGTCTTTATCTATAATAATATTCAAGATAATAACCTAAAACTGCAAAATTTCCTTAAAATTAACAATTCAGGGGCAATAACCCAAAAAAGGGTTGACCGATTCGTCTGAAAATTTCACGGCAGGTAGATATTGACCTGATGAACATTATTACCCCTGTCAGTTTTGCTCTAATTGCTTTAGTTTTTGAGATATAAGACAAAAACTGCAGTTTACCCCTATGTTCTATTTTTAGCCATCTCGGCCATGTTGGTTGGTAGGCGGGTTCATCGGACATATTTTCTTAAACTGGATACCCTACTGATGCTTGTGGCCAAGTTTGGTTCAATTTGGCCCGGTAGTTTCAGAGGAGAAGATTTTTGTAAAAGTTAACGGACGACGGACGACGACGGACGACGGACGACGGACGCCAAGTGATTAGAATAGCTCACTTGACCCTTTGGGTCAGGTGAGCTAAAAAGTGATATTTTTTTTATACGTTATCGTGACATTATCAGGCATGTGCATTTTTTTGTCAATTGGAATTTGACGTTCTAGCAATTGTTACTGAGACAAAAAGACATTTTTCATTTCTCTATAAATTAGGCATTCTGTATCTCAAACTTTAAACAAACCAAACAAGCAATAACTAAATGATACCAAATACTTTTGTCTTATATTTCAACCTTTGATATCTAGGCACCTGTGATGGATCACGGGAGCTCAATCCACAGAGCTGCCTAGCGCGTCCCCAGGTTGCGAAAACAATCTCGTTATAATACAGAAGGCCTGACCGCGGACTATAATGGGCAATGTGTTTGGGGAGTGCCACACTCTCTACACGCTAAAGACTCCTTCTGTAGTTGTCAAAAAAATGTAGGCTAATGCCGCTACAGAGTGATTTAATGAATTTTATGAAACCCATAAAATTGCTGTTGAATTTTTCGAAGTTTTAACCTTCCGCCAAACTCCATTACTTCAACACCACCTGAGTTAGAAAAATAACAGACATACTATACAACCTCAGATATTTAACACCAAAGTCGTACAGCCATTTGATGAAATATGCCATAATAAAATATAAGAAACATTTCTGTATACATTATACTCAAAACTATACACATGTACTACGTTCACATAGTGATAATGAAGTACCTGCTAACTTTATGAACGAACTTGTAGCGGTTTGAATGAAAAACAGCAGGAACAATTTAAGCAGTTATCTTTGTCGAAAGTCAGGGTAACTCACGCATGCCCTGGAAAATCGGATAAGCTGAGAAAGGTAGACGCCATATGCAGGCGATGCTGGTATATAGCTACTCAAGAAGGGAAAATTAACAATAGGAAAGTTGAAGTGATCGTTTGTCATAAAGTTTTGTCTTCAAATGCCTCTCATAGTCTATTTCAAGAAACAAATCCAAATATGAACAGGACTTTGGTGTATCTGTAGTATCCTTAATTTCAAGCTCACTGGGGTAGATAAGATATAGAAAATCTTGGAATTTGTCGTTATTAACGAAACGTGAAATTAAAGGATTGGGCTAGTTTCTTTTTGTTTTCACGTAGTAACCTTTAAATGAAGTCCGCTTCATATGAGTACAGAAAAAGATCGGCGAGGAGAGGAGCACAGTTCCAATCGGAATGTCGATTGTTTGTTGAAAAATTAGACCACCAAATTCAACGAATATGTTGTCTATGAGAAAATCTAACATATTTGTAATATCATCTCCAGAATACTTTTTCACAATCAGAGTGGTTCTTCACGATATAAGCCTTTTCTCTACCTAGAACAAGAAAAGTATACCTTCGTGTCCCATTTTTCTTGAAAAAACATTGATGAACTAATTGCTTTAAGCGATCTTTTAATTGAGAATGTGGTATGGTAGTGTAGAGTGTAGAGAAGTCGAATGTAGCCAAAGATTTAGATTTTAGATACTGAAGTAAATTTTTGGAGTTTTTAAGAATCCACATCTGATTGACGTCACTAGTGGAATATGACGTTTCACAATAATTCTGAAGGCCCTATTTAATACATGTCAATATGAATGTTAAAATCTTTCAGGTTTTGTAAAGCAATTAGCTGACCCAGCAATGTACCTTTGTTTAAACGGATTCTTATGTAGTTAAGGAATCCAATAAAGAGCAGGAAGGTCCATTTCTTCACCATTTGTAGAAATGCCAAAGGAATGAAGAACGGTCTTCCTGCTTAGTGAGTGTGGTCGGTGTATAAGTTGGGTTACCCACAGTGTTATCTATTCCCAATTCGTTTCTAAGACACTCAAAATAATAGTTCTTGCAGACAAAAAGATAATTTTGTGTTCTATTACTGTGAAATTGAAATTGGTCATCTAACAGGTACTACGGCAAGTCGCAGAGAGACTTTTTTGGATACCGTAACAGATTTCTATAAAAAAAAAATAGTGAAAGTAAAAATAAGCATTCTCTAAAAAACTGTAGCACAATGACCCAAATCATATTTATCTTATATCTTATCTTGCTAAATTTGCCTAAGTATCATCATAAAAATGTTTGAAAAATAAATATTGTGTTTTTTTTTTTACTCTGAAATTGATTTTTTTTTTATCAAACAAGCATTGCATTAGGTTGATTGATTGATTGAATATGTTTTAACGCCGAGCTGGCGATATTGCAGCCAATATCACGGCGAGAACTAATTTGAATGGATGTTGTTAAAATTTAACATAACATCTAAAACCAATAGACTATTTACAAGTAAGATATGGCAGTATAAACAATAAAAACAAATATCAGACAAAACGTTACAAAACATTTTACAATATCACAGACTTGAATAATATCACAGAAACGCTATCACATAAATACAAACAGTGAAATAAAATCAGTCACAACATATAACAAATTAAAATTATGGTTCAGGACTATAATCAGGAATACAGTCAGACTATATTCTCAAATATAGTCCCACGTCCTTCAAATATTGTAAAATACGGTTGCCAGCAACCTTTGTAAATAAATCTTTCATATTGTTGACTGTGTAGTACCGACATATAATGTCGGATTTAGCTACACAGTCAATTAAAAGATGTCTAATACTGTGTCGACAATGGCAAGGTATACATTCAGGAGGCGGCTCATTCTCTAAAATAAAAGAATGAGTCGTCCTTGTGTGGCCAATGCGACATCGAGTCAAAACGACTTGGTCTCTACGGCTTTTGCCGAAGAAACAAACATTCTTGCCAACAGTTGGCTCTATAGAATGTAATTTATTGTCTGTAAGCAGATCCCACTGGGACTGCCACAGACGTAAAACATATTTGTATATTAAAGGTTTAAAATCAGAATAAGGCACTGACATATTAGTTATGGGGTCATCTAAAGCATCCTTCGCTATTCTATCTACGACTGTGTTTCCCTTAATACCAATATGACTTGGTACCCAGAGAAAAATGATTTCTTTGCCCATTTGGACAAGTCTTTTATAAAATTCAATAATATGGGCAATTAAAGGGTTTTTATATTTCTGACCTTCTATAGCCATTAAACACGAAAGTGAATCTGAACAAATAAGAAATTGAAGTTTTTCAGATGTTCTGGCAAACTTTAAAGCAAGAATTATGGCTCTGGCTTCAGCAGTAAAAATGGAACTGGAGGATGGAAGACGGAGAGTTGCTGCTTGCTGTCCATAAACAGCAGCGGCAGCCACTTTGTCCCCGTCCTTAGATCCATCAGTATAAATAGAATCATGAAATTCAAACTTTGATTTTATTTCAGCAAAGTCTTGTTGAATAATAATAGGGTTTGTTTCGGACTTTTTATGTTTTCTTAGGTCAAAAATAAACAAAGGTTTGGGTACAAGCCAAGGTGGTGATTGAGGTATATTAATGGGGGCAATTTCATCAAGATTGATGTTAGAACCAGAAATATGCGGTTTCATCCGGATACCAAATGGAGGAATTTTATTTTCATGTTGTTCAAATATGTCCTCATAGAGAGGATTGAAAACACAGTCGTAGGCAGGATTTGAAGGATATGCTTTTAGCTTGGTTAAATATTGTAAACCAAGTTTTGTCCGACGATTATAAAGAGACGGCTCGTTCGCCACTACATATAAACTCTCCACAGGGGACGTTCTGAACGCCCCGAAGGCCAAACGTAGGCCTTGGTGGTGAACAGTATCTAAAATTTGAATGTAGGATTTGCGAGCAGATCCATATATAATTGAACCATAATCAAGTTTTGATCGTACAAGTGATCGATATAAATTTAACAATATGTTTTTATCAGCACCCCAGTTAGTGCTGGAAACAACTTTTAAAATATCCAATGCTTTCAAGCATTTAGCTTTAAGCATTTTGATATGGGGTAGAAAGGTAAGTTTATTGTCAAACAGAATACCTAGAAATTTTGTTTCTTTGACGACTTTAATCGGAGAATTATAAATTTTTAGTTCGGGGTCCAAATGCAGTTTTCGTTTATTGCAAAAATGCATACATACTGTTTTGGAGCTGGAAAATTTAAAACCATTTTCCATAGCCCATTTTTCAATTTTATTTAAAGATAACTGTAGCTGTCTTTCAATATTGTTCATATTTTTAGCCCTATAACATATCAAGAAGTCATCTACATAGAGGGAGCCTTCAACATTTTGTTTTAATGTTTTAGCTAAACTGTTTATTTTTATACTAAATAAAGTGACGGAGAGGATACTTCCCTGAGGAACACCCATCTCTTGTTCAAAAGGGTCAGACATAGTCGTGTTAACCTTTACCTTGAACTGTCTGTCTGAAAGAAAGTTTTCAATAAAGGTAGGTAACCTACCTTTCAACCCCATATCATTTAGGTCTTTTAAAATCGAAGATCGAAAAAGACCGACACCACATGTTCACCTTTAGCAAACCCGTTGCGAATAAAGGATTCGAAACGAACAAGATGATCCAACGTGCTTCTGCCTTGTCGGAACCCACACTGTATATTGGACAGGAGGCCATTCGCCTCAAGGAACCAGACAAGGCGGTCGTTGATCATCCGTTCCATTGTCTTACAAACGCAACTTGTGAGGGCAATTGGTCGATAATTCGACGGTTCAAAATGATCCTTCCCAGGTTTTGGAATAGGGATAACTGTGGCAAGTTTCCAAATGGAAGGCAAGTCGCCAGTTTCCCATACCTTATTAAGAAGATCTAAAAGTGTTTTAAGAGAGGTGTCAGGAAGATGTTTCAAAAGTTGATAGTGAATATCATCTGGCCACATGCAGTGTCATGGGCTTTCGACAGAGAAATTTTCAGCTCATCCAAACAGAAAGGGCGGTTGTAATCTTTTAAATTATTTGATTTAAAATTGAGTTTATTTTTCTCAGTTCGGTTTTTAATCCTTTGAAATTCCTGGGAGTAGTTTATAGAAGAAGAATGTTTTGAGAAGGTTTCACCGAGTTTATTCGAGATATCATTTTCTGAAGTCAAAAGAGTTTGTCCATCTTTTAAATGGTGAAGATTGGTCTTTCTGTTTTTACCTTTAATTTTTTGTATAAAATTCCAGACTTTATTCATAGGTGTATGAGAGTTTATTTTAGAGACGAAGTTTTGCCAAGACTTGCGCCTCTTTTGTTTAAATGTGCGACTTGCTTTAGCACGAAATATACGAACATTACTGAGATTGTCAGAGTTTGGATTCATGTTGAACCGTCGTTCGGCCTTTTTCCTGTTTTTCTTTGCTTCCTCAAAGTCGTCGTCAAACCAGGGTTTGCTTGGTTGTTTTGGATTTGTCGAGGTTTTAGGAATGGTTCTCTCGGCTATCGATGCTAACTTTTCAGTAAATTTAAGTACTGGGTCGCTAACATTACAGAAATTATCTGTTCTAAGTTCATCGCGACAGAGTTGCTCGAACAAAGACCAATTGGCTTTGTCAAATTTCCAGCGAGCAACTCTCTCAGAAGGTGAAGGAAAGAGGTTTTCCAAAATAACTGGGAAGTGGTCACTTCCACACAAGTCATCATGGACCCGCCACGAGTAATCTAGTAATAAAGAAGGGTCGCAAATTGTAAGATCAATAGCGGAGTAAGAACCATTTCCTGGATGGAGATAGGTGTTAGATCCATCATTAAATATACACAGACTTTCCTGGTTTAAAAACTCTTCCATCCTTTTGCCTTTGTCATTTTGGGTGTTACTTCCCCAAATAGGATTATGAGCATTAAAGTCGCCCATTATAAGAAAAAGGGCTGGCAACTGATCTGTTAAAGATTTCAGCTGACTTATATCCAAAGATGAATTAGGCGGAATATAAATAGAACATAATGTTATTGTCTTCTGAAGAGAAAGACGGACAGCAATTGCTTGTAATTCAGTGTTTAAATGCACTTGACTATGAATTATTCCATTTCTTATAAGGATGGATGAGCCGCCAGCAGCTCTTTCGTCCTTAGAAACCTGAGTGCAATATAAAGAGTAGTTTTTAATATTGATATTATCATTTTCTTTTAAATGAGTTTCTTGTAGACAGAAGGCAAGAGGAAGGAAGCTTTGAATGAGTAAAGATAATTCAATCAAACCTCGACAATTCCACTGTATAATATTATTCATTTGTGTGGTGCGCGAATGGGGGAAAAGTTCTTAGATATACTGTTTGAAGAACGTTTTGTTTTGCCACTCGCTGCACTGACGTCAGTGGTGGAGGGAGTAGAATCCACAGTAGGATCTAATGGATCCCCCCATACCGATTCCAGATGTTCACTTGACGTCGTATCCATCTGTTCAGAGTCTGCATCTGGGTCGTCGTCAAACTCAGAGCAGAGATCTCTAAACCTATTAAATCTATTTTTTTTTTGTCTCCTTTGGAGAGTCTATTTGAAGGATGCCAATTTTTGTCAAAGGTTGAAGAACGATCTGATTTTTGAGATGACAATGATGATTGTTTCTGCTGAGATTTTGATTTTTGATTTGAAGATGACTTTTTGCTATTTGGTTGAGTTTGGTTTTTACCTGTAGTATTTGAGACAAAAGAGTCAGAGGTTTGTGAAGAATTTGATGCTGTTGACTGCTTTAATGGAGTTTGGGTACCTGGAAGTTTCAATTCAGATACAAGAACGGGCAGTTCTTTTCCGTTCGGCCATGTAAATTCGGTTTGTGTCTGGAAAGATCTTGTTTTTGTTGAAGTTTTAACCTTTTCTGCCTAACTTGTATTTTGAGAAGAGTTATTCGGGACAGAGACCACCCTTCGCGCTTCCAGATAACTAATATGTCTTTCTACTTTAACTTTTTGAATTTCAAGTTCAGTTTTGTAGACATCACAGTTTCTAGAATTAGCCATATGTTCACCTCCGCAGTTTATACATTTTGGGTCACTTGTACAATCAAAACTAGAGTGGCCCTCTACAGAACATTTGACACATTTTTCAGTATTCCTACAGGAATTCCTACCGTGTCCAAACTTTTGACATTTGAAACAGCGGGTAGGGTTTGGAACAAATGTGTTAACCTTGATTCTGTAGGGTCCAACGTAAATATGTTCTGGTAATTTTGGGAGGTCAAATGTAAGAAGGTATGTATTGAGTTTAAGAGTTTTATTTTCAAGTTTTTTGGTAAATCGTTTGACTTTAGAGATATTTTGCGGTTGTAATTCCTGACAAATTTCATCTTCAGACAAATCAGCTAGATCATGGTCTCTGTCTCGAATTACTCCTTGGCAAGAATTCAATGTTCTATGAGGAGTAACGGAGATTTCAACATTTCCAATGGTAGGTAAAGAAAGGAGATTTTTACATTGTTGGTGTCTAGTACATTCAACCAATACACTTCCGGATTTCATTTTAGTCACCTTTTCAGATCACCTGCACAAGATTTGAGAGTTTTGTGTAGCACAAACGGAGAAATTTGTGTTAGAGGTTTATCAGGATTTTGACTAGAAAGAACCAAAAATTGAAAGAATTTGCCAGAGTCAGTGTTAGGGGATTTCAAAGTATGTCCATCGTCATCGCTATCTTCATTTTTTCTTTTAGAACTGGTTGTTTGTGGGGGTTGTGTTTTTTTAAATTGAGACTCCATGGTGATTATATACTGTTTCGCTACCCTTGCTCCCCGCCCACCTCGGAGCAGCACCTAAATGATGTATGCTTGCCGCTTTTGCGACAAGCACTAGGGCTACAAGGATAGGATACTCGCATAGAGCACTTCTTTTCGGATGCAAGCTTCGTGCCGGGGGTTACCCGGCGAAACAACCATCCAAAGCAACATCTACACGATTGACCCATGAGCCACCGCCTTCTTGAACCCAACGTATATAAATGGTACTATTGTTGTATATTTTGTAAACAGGTCAAGTTCAAGGGCTTGGCGTGACCAGCCGATTGATCAGGACCGGGCCCATCCGACCGCCCGTTTAAGATAAAGTAAGGGCCAAAGTGGCGTGTTTCAGCCACCAGGATTCCGTCCTCTATCCTTACGGATGAACCTGAAATTTGTCAAAAATCGAGGTTTGGGGTTTCGGTTCTGAAATCAGGTCATTCTATGATTTGGTTCCAGAATTAAAACATCAGACTTTAAAATATCTTTGGAATATTTTTCAGGTGAGTCCAATCTTATTAATGTTAGTATTTATAATTTTTAGTCTCAAATTGTAAAAGTAAATTTAGTCGCTAAGTTATGACATATAGTTTTATTTAGTTATTTCTGTTAAATGATTAGTATATTCAAACTGTATCCACACACGGCAAACATGTGGCCTCATTAAGCAGAGGAAGCCTTGTCCCATGAGCCACCGCCTTCTCTGCGCTTCCATCAGTGGTTACCATCCAAGACCCCAGAACCCAAACATCAACCTACAACGATACATCCAAACCAAACCCGACCCACCCATTGCATCTCGGTATCATTGAGGGTTCATGTGGGTCTTTTCAGACAACCACGAGAAAACAGCAGAGGGCTAGACATGACCAGTTTTTGGCTGAACCGGGACCATCCAGCCACTTTTAAGCAGGGTGTACATTAAATTGAAGATAATAAAATAAAACCAAATCCAAACAAAAGGAGAACTTACAAATTGAACAAGTGGTAAATAAATGCAATAAAGTAAATCCGAGAGTAGAAAAATAATAAATAACAAATAACCGAAATAAATAAAAATTTTGAGCCTGTTGCATTTTGTGACCCTTAAGCCTACACCAATCCATAAATCAGTAATTTGGAATTTGAAACATATTTTGCAGGGAAAAAATTAAAAAAAAAAAAAAGAGTTATTTAGTGGTGTAAAGGAATGGTGTGACCAGCCGATTGACCGAATCGGGCCCATCCGGCCTCCCGTCTAGGTAAAGGTTGTGGCCCAGATGGTGATCGGAACCGTTTATCCGGCCATCCAGGAACACTCCCTATTACCGACACGGGTTTGCGACACACGGCAAACATGTCGCCTCTTTAGGGGCCTCTTACGCCAAGCCGAGGAGCTGTGGGCCTATTCTATTGTGTCCCCGGGACCCACACGGGGGATTGCATTAGGTGGCAAAGAATCTTTTAAAGATACTCTATCAAAGGATAAGGTCGGATTAGATATATTAAAATGGCCCCTTGACTTAACGAATTTTGAACAGCTTTTTATTAACCAAATATGATATTGTTTACAATGTTCCAAAACTATTTTTCAAAGAACCCATACCAATTTTATTTAAAATGGTACTATGTTGTCGGGTAATTCGGCGCATCGTTTAATTAGGCACATTCAAATCATTTTCATGTTAATGCGCCAAATCGGACGATGCGCATATTTACCCGAAATGACTGTACATGTTACCTTTGCCACGATAGGTTTTCCACATCCGACTTGGGGATTTCTCCCCAAAAAAACCGCAGTTTTGCTTACATTCATTTTAGTGAAACATTAAAAGGGGGGCGCACACCAAGAAAACATATTTTTCGTTTGTAAAAACACTTTCTATGGAACACTTGTGCCAAATATTTATTTGGTGCGAGCTCCCCTTTGCAAAATTTTAAATATTTTCGAAATTTTTGCCATTGACGTTTTTCGTTTTGTATACATAAATAAATAACGTTAGGACCAAATACGGACCGGATACGGTTCACATAAACAGGATAACGTTACAAGTTGACTTTTGACAAACAGAATATTGATCAAAATGGTTAAAAATGTACTAAGGTTTTATAATCAGCTGATTGTCTTATAATTTCAAGGAACTTAAATGGACGCAAGTGCACTGAATATCAAAGGTAGGGGAGGGTTTATCTGAAGATTTCTCTGTGTTTAAACTTGTAATGTTCTTTCGGCGGGGGGGGGGGTCTAAAATTTTGAAGTACTTATTAGTGTTATTGGTTTAATATTTTTAGACGTATTTGTGAGTTGAAGTTAAGATGTTGTTTTAACATTAACATAAATATGTCACAGTGAAAATTTTAATGAAATTTTAAGTAAATTCAAAACTTTGAAATTTATCAAATATGCGATATTATAGTAACACATGGAAAATTCCTAGAATTAAAAATTAGACATTTATATAATATTTTAAAAAAAAAAGGAGTAATTTAAATTTCAAAAATTGTTTTTAAGAAATAATTTTGCTACGTTAGCTACAACATTTTGAAGCGTTTTAAGACGGAAATTACTTTGTTTTTAAGATTACTATAATATCGTATAATTACATAAACAAGCAAATTCTTGTGAGAAATTCTCGTTTCTATTATAATTTTTAAGCCGCGTCATGATAGTTATCACTCTATGCTAAGTTAATAATACAAAATGACAAAGGTGAGATAAACATTAAAGAAACATTCTTGTTAATTATTTCGTAAGGTTAGTTAATTTCATTAAGCCCGTTTGTGTGAAAACATTTGGATATAATCTGTTTAGACCCTCCCCAAAATTTCCGTAAGCCATGTGTCAATTAGTATTAAGTATGTATTCTACAATTTGATTGGATGAACCTGAAATTTGTCAAAAATCGAGGTTTGGGGTTTTGGTTCTGAAATCAGGTCATTCTATGATTTGGTTCCAGAATTAAAACATCAGACTTTAAAATATCTTTGGAATATTTTTCAGGTGAGTCCAATCTTATTAATGTTAGTATTTATAATTTTTAGTCTCAAATTGTAAAAGTAAATTTAGTCGCTAAGTTATGACATATAGTTTTATTTAGTTATTTCTGTTAAATGATTAGTATATTCAAACTGTATTTACCAATTTTAGATAACATCGTTACAAACTCTCAATACTGTTTCGTTGTCTCATTGTTATGTTATAAGATTAATTTTTGTTAATGTCCATTTTCGTACATAAACTTTCTTTGTTCAGTCCCTTCGATTTCATATTTTCTTTATGCAAATTAAGTATTTCGTAAATAGATCTTGTATGTCCACACTGTTTCTGTCTATATTTAGCTAGTTCCCCTCATTAAAGTTAATTCCCCTTTTAAATAGATTTTATAGAAATTAAATAGAGTTGTTCCCCTTTACTTTTGGTTAAATATCTATAATAAAGATAGATGTGTGACTTTTGGTCAAGTTGTTAGTATATTGTAAATATGTTTGTGAAACATGATTTAATTAAGATTTATTTTATAATTATGAGAAACTGAAATTCTGAGACCAAATGAGAGATTGATATTGGTTTTATTAAAATTTGTTATATGGCTATTGATAAACAATATTACTATATTATTAATTATATTTAAGACAATATACATGTATAAATATTTTATTACAAGAAATCATTAGTTCAGTTTTAATTTCATAACACAAGGATGTTTCACTGTTAACTATTTTTTTTTAATAGATAAAAATGTCACACATTCATTTATTTATATATTGTATTATAATACGCTATTACTTTCAGGATTTGTTGTATTACATTATATGTCATTCTATGATTTGGTTTCAGAATTAAAACATCAAACTTTAAAATATCTTTGGAATATTTTTCAGGCCACCAGTTAAGGACATCTGTCGATTACTGTGCCGATTTACCCAAGTCAAACCCAACCAACCACCAAGTATCACCTATTGTTCATACGTTGACCCTGACCCTCCCTACTGACAATTTGAGCAAAAGTCGCACTCTGTCAAATACTTCATTATCTGAGTTTTCTGATAAATATCCCAGAAGATGAGATATTTTTGGGTAGTGTGAAAAAAATATATTTTGGGGGGATTCACTTATTATAGACTGATTTTTGTATTAAAACGGGCTATTTGAAAAAAGATTTATATTTTCATATGATTAAACTGGTTATCAATGATTATCAAATGTGTACAGATTATTAATCATGTACATCCCCAGAGATATCGTATAGCTTGCAGGTCTATCCATTTAATTGGGAAATTTAAATAATCTGTAAATATAGCTTTTTAATCATTACATATCAGCTTAGATATATATATATATATATATATATATATATATATATATATATATATATATATATATATATATATATATATATATATATATATATATTATATCTATATATACATTAATTAGTTTTTAGAGGAATCCTCTTCAATTCAATGATTCATTAATTTATTTATTATATACTAGTATTCCTTTCTTTTCAAAGTTGCATTTATCAAATTGACTTGTGAAGTATTTGGCATGAAATTTTGAATTTTGCATAACGTTTTTTTTTTCAACTTATTTTGAAAAATACTACATGTATGCAATGAAATTAAATTTGATATTAAAAATCTATATACATGCATAATTTCTTTAAGAGTAACAAGTGTGTGTATTTTCTTTTAAAAATATTTATTAAATGTTAAATAGTATAATTAGTATTTCTTTTATTGTTGCAACCTTTTCGTACAATGATATATGTATTGATTATTTAAAATGAACCATTTGTTTTGGACATTTATACTCTAAATTGTTTAAAACTGGTACGGAAATGAGGTTAAAATCTCCCGAAAGCCTTTTTAATGAAGTCCTTTCATTCTTTACTTCCTTGTGTTAAATGCTGATGATTTATTTGGGTGACGATGTTACCAGTAACACAAGCAATTAACAATTTGTTCACTTAAAATTTGTTTGTTAACATGTATGTCATTGAACATACATAAATATTTTAAAATACTCTTATATGATGAAAACTGTCATGTGATTACAAAATAAATTGAATGTTTTTACAAAAATTTTACAACGCGGGAAACAACCTTATTGTTCACCTCCAAACATCCCAAGTTTTCCCCTCAAGGGAGACAAATGCGTAATCGTTGGAAAGAACCCTATTGTTTGCCTCAAGCATTCCAATTTTCCCCCGCAAGGAAGACAAATGCGTTATTCGTCTGCATTAAAAGTCATGAGAATCGAATTATGTCTTGTTTCTGTGGGGAAAAAAATAAAACAATTACGGCCCTCATTTGAGGTAGACATTCAGATTTGGGAAACTGGGCAAGCCCCTCGGAAAATCAACCTCTCTCAGGTTGCCAAATATGAATGTCTACCTGAAATGAGGGCCATAATTATATATTATTCTCCAGATAATCACAACTGATGCAACTTATTCGTTATATTAAATATACTTGTTGCCTATAATTGGGACAGAACTGATTCATTTAAACCCAGAAATCACACCCGATACATGAAAGCTTGAGAATGTTACATTTGTTTCTGAGATTTGAAAACTTGTACAATGAGCATCAATTCATATATCATGTTAGGTGCTTTAAAAAACTACCAAGAAAATTGAAGACATAGGTCAAGGTAACACTTTTTAACTCTTCCTTGTTATAAATGTTTCACTTTAAGGGGAACAAATGGTGAAATAGAAATGTAGTTTTTCTACTGTTTGTATAGTTGCGGTATAAGATTTATTGCCCAAAGAACTTAAATATTAACTCTTTACCGATTGTAACTACCGCATATGGTTATCGTTGTTTTAGATGTAAACATTATTTATAGCGTAAAATTGCAATCAGTTACAATGTGATATACATTGTCGGAAAGCTGAGAATATTTAAAGTGGTGTTTAAATCGTCTTAATGTACTCTGAAAATTTATACCAATGTTGATCTGTTCACATCAGTTTAAAAAAAAACGGTAAAAAGATGGCGCGGCGGTAGATTTTTTCTTTTAAATAAATCTATCGGTATTTACTCCATACGAATGGCACAAGAAAGATTGACTTATATCTGAAAGTTCAAATATTTTTCTTTTTCTGTCGATTAAGATTTTAAAAATTTGCTTATTTATATCTATTTTTACTATTAAACCTTTACGTCCTGAAATGGCTCAGTCATATGATGTGAAGGTCTACTGGGATTGCCTAACATATTTTATCATATGACTGAGCCATTTCAGGACGTAAAGGTTTAATAGTAAAAATAGATATAAATAAGCAAATTTTTAAAATCTTAATCGACAGAAAAAGAAAAATATTTGAACTTTCAGATATACATCAATCTTTCTTGTGCCATTCGTATGGAGTAAATACCGATAGATTTATTTAAAAGAAAAAATCTACCGCCGCGCCATCTTTTTACCGTTTTTTTTTTAAACTGATGTCAATAGATCAACATTGGTATAAATTTACAGAGTACATTTGATGTTTTCACTTGTGAAGTCAGCCATTTTGTCATGTTTTTTACAAATCTGTTTTTTTCGCATTAACATGTATTGAAATAGATAAAACATAATACAGGTCAAAAATCTAAAGGATGTGCAGATCAATTTGGTGCCAAGAATGTAAAGATTGGTAGAGAAATGAATGTACAATAACCATTCAAAGTTGGAGTTTTGTTTGTAAAAAATGCGGAAAATACCGCATTTTACACTTGACATAATGGCCGCGCCCATGATCACTGGAAACGGGAGGAAAGAAAAAGGTAGCAAATTTCAGATATTTTCAAAAGAAGTAAATTTCTGATAAATATTATTATGATAAGTTTGAAAGTCCGCAGCTCGTTCTTTTTTTATTTAAATCTCCATTCCATCTTTCAACCTTTTACATTACCGAGTTTGCATGTGCGGTAGCAAATTATGTTTTACAATTATTCTAAGTAAATTGTGAAGTAAAAGTCCAAAAAAGGAATTCACATTTGATTTTTTTTTGGGGGGGGGGGGGAGGAGCAGGGCGAGGATAGAATTATTTTGGGTAGATGATTTTGGGTGGTGATAGAAAAGGGTATCATTGAATATCACCTGGAATTAGATATAAATTTATTGCCGCTCTCCATAAAAATCCACTGGTTCTAAATCTCCCCAAAGCCTGATATTCTGAGTGTCCTCGCAGTTGAAAACAAAAAAGTGTAGTTTTGATTATTGTGATGCTCACCCTGGGGTTCTCACTCTGTCATGATTTAACACTTATTTAATAGTAAAAAACTAATTTTCAAATTCAAGCTGTATTATGATCTTTTTAAACTTATTTTATGCACATGTATATTTATTATATATAATTATACAGATCAGATTTTTAATTTAAATGATAAAATATGTTAGGCAATCCCAGTAGACCTTCACATCATATGACTGAGCCATTTCAGGAAGTTGCGATTTGATCCTATATTTTTTTGCAGCATTTTTGATTCTGTATAGCTTTTTAACTCTTTTTTTAGGCATGCTATTTTTTTTTCAAAAGATACTACTTTCAGTAAATGTAATCCAGAATTTGTTCTTTTCCTGATCCTTCTTTCCTTTGAAAAACTATCCCCTTTCATAAATATAAGATGCATTACTTTTGCAGGCATAGTTGGTAGAAAACTTCTAGTGAATTTGCTACAATGTATCTTGTTCAATTAAAAAAAAGTACTTGTACAATTGTTATGATATTGTAATTATTATATTTATTTATCTTGGCCTAATTTGTTTTGCGTAGCCTTATAACATGTATGTTTACATAATACTTATAGTTGTTTACCAAATAATGTTATAACTGCGCAGTTTAGAAATCACTGGAACAATAATAGATACTGATGGAATGACTAGAACTTTCTATTTGACTTACGTAATAGTTCTGGTGTGATTCGAACTTCTACCGTATTCCAGAAGTTTCCGTCACTGTTATATATATATACGGAAAAGAAAGTTAGACTGGCAGAAAAAGTATCAGACTAGACGTTAACATTCTTGTGTTCTCAGATATTGGATTGACACACTTTTATTTACGTTTCGCACATCATACTTGACACACTTTTATTTACGTTACATCATACTAGATTGTGACTGATTGGATATAATATTCCGCTTGGATTCCCGCAACAGTGACGAGAAGAATTCCGGATTAGGAAAAGACAAAGGATTTTGAACAGTTAAGTTGACCTTTTATTTTGTGTAATATTTTTTGTAAACTTGTATATAATAAATCTTGTTAAATTTTATTATTGATTTGTGTCTTTTGTTGGCTACAATTTAAAAGGTGATTTCGGCTGTAACACAATATGTTTGTACATATGTGAAAGAAGGGATCTGGTGGATCAGTGTTGGCACAAACTCCTGATATCATTAGTGTTCACTAGCAGATTTACATTAAGTCATGTTATAACATTGATAAATTTGAAAATATTCATTTGGGTAGTACATGTAACATTGATCTATACCTGGTATGACTAATGGACACTCTTCAGTGAATGTAAAAAACGAATTTGATTAAACAAGTTATATTTGACTTATATTTTGATAAGATTTTTGGTAGATGCTGGTGTATTTAATATTTGTAAGAAACAATAATGTCATATTGCAGCATGTCATATCATGAACATACATATATGTTCATTGTGTTATTGATAAGAGTTTTATGCCACTCTAAGAACATTTGGCTATATTGTAAGGGCCAGTATTTGTTGGCAGATGAAGCCAGAGAATCATCTACCTACATATGTGTGGCAAGGAAATTGGCAATCCTTGTCAATTTAGACTGGAGTCAAACACACCTTGCCAAAAGATTGGTTCAAACTCACAAACTCAGTGTTAATAATGGTTTATGGTTAAACAAACTATCTATACTGCTAAGCTAATGTGCACCCCCACTATGTTTATACAGCGAGGCTAAATTCCACTAACTTTAAAAAAGCAACATATTGTATTTTAATGAATGATACTGGATATGTTGTAAATGAACTAAGATATGTTGCAAATCTGAAAAAGGGCAGATAATTGTATAAATAAATTGAAGCTTACAAATACATGTATTTTTTTTCACTCTTTTTTAGGTATTGTTTGGGATTTTTGGAGTGACAGATTTCTGATAAGAGGGAAGGATATATTTATGTGCTGGAAAATGTAAGCGTTATAAAATAAATTGAACTAAAACATTTCTCTCCATAATTTTGAAACTCAAAACAGTAACAGTAACTTAGTGGTAATGGTGCGCATTCATGAAGTCAGTCTGTATATAAAAAATGCCATCTTACCAGGGTTATTGTATCTAATTGTCCCCCATCACGAAACGATGGAAGGACATGGTCATGCCGTCCGTCCGCAAGACATTGTGGACGCATCTCCTCTGAAGCCGCTTGGCAGATTGCTTCCATATTTAGTAGGATTTATTGTTATGAAGTGTAGATGTGCATTCTATCCTGCTAAAGATTCAAAAATTTTGTAGGAGTTATGGGACTTAGACTATTTTCAACGTTTCTCAACAATAGAAGACCTTGTGGACACATCTCCTCTGAAACCGCTTGGCGGATAGCTTTCATATTTGGTAGGAGTGTAGATGTTCATACTATACCATCATTTTGTTTCAACAAATTTTGTAGAAGTTATGGGACTTAGAGTATTTTAATTCTATTTAGATTTTCCATAATCCAAGTTATCATAAGACAAGGAATGAAGTCCTTTCTCAATATGAACAACTTACAACCTCGTTATGATTTATTATAATTTTCCTTATATTCTCTATTCAATTTCATTCCCTATGACTTCTTATGCAAAATGATTCTGCAGCGCCGGGGGATATATTGCTATGTGTGGCAATCTTGTTTTGATTAAATATATACATATCCCAGTGTGTAACCAATATGATATAACAGAAACGTATTTAAATATAGTCGATTACGAAGCAAACATCTAACTGACATTCACATTTTACAGTAGTAAATTTGTTTATATGATGAAATCATATTTAAGAACTAGTCTTGTGTGTATTGTCTTTCAATGATAACATTTTTGTTATTTCTGTTGTTTTTTCTCTTTCAGTATGGTATTAATACATAAAGAAGTGTGAAATTTCAGCAAAATCTTTCCAAAGTTAATGATATATATGCAACATACCGGTAGTGCAGTGACAATGATGTGTTTGAATTACAATTGCATATGGACGTTCATCATAATATACAAACCAAACATGGAAAATTAGAAAAGACTGGACTGCTATCAAGATAGATTTTGAAATAAAACATCCAAAATTTGTTTACATAAAATTAAAGAGTTTATTTAGTTTCAAAATGTTAAATCAATAAAAAATTTTAAATGTTCACTTGTTAGAGTTTTTAATAAACATTCATCTTTGGACAAAGAAAATTCTAAGAGATACAGGGATCATTATCCTACAAACAATTTATATATCCTCAATAGGCAAAACACTGATAAAAACTTCACCTATTACACACGTAATAAACCGAAAACATGTATGTCTCTTCTTCCGTGACTTTTATATATGAAGTACCAAATATTATTGTGTAAATTTCACTAACCACAAATTTGAACATTAACAATCTTTGCCAAAAGTTTTTGAAAATAATAAAAACAATATTTCAGCTCTTGAGTGTAATTTGTATGCAAATGAAATATACTGCTGCAACATGTTCTGCATCAAATCAAAAAGCCTAACTGACCATAAAGATTCTTGTCCAACTGTCACTAGAAAGTTTCAAGAAACTACTTCTGTCATTGTCTCGCTATACAAGAAAGAAGCATTTACATTAAAAAGGAACTAAAATGGTGATTATGGAGATGTGTTAATGTTTTCCATTTCTTTTAATTTTTGTGTATTCAGTTTGCTTGTCAAATAATTCATTCTTTTTTAATGATAAACAAATCCTTTGAGCCAGTATATCTATGTATGTTTGGATAAGGACTCCTTTCTACCTTCTTGTAACATAGAAAATTTTATTCCACCATTGGTTGCTAGGGCATACATTCGTTTGCTAAGGAAATATATTAGAATTTTTAATGTTTGTGTTATTTATTCAGGCTTAATTCAAAAACAGATTGAAGGTAGGATATGGTTCCAAATTTCCAAAAATATCGATCATGTTGTAAAATACCAGAATTTCTACAGTGAGCGAAGAACATGGTTGCTTAGTAACATTATGATAAATAAGGTTAACATACTATCTTCAGGATATGCTTCAATATATTTTACCATGAACAGACCCTATTTTTACTTGTGAACAAAACATAACCCTCTGCACATTTTGATTTTGCTAAAAATATACTTAAAATTCATGCTGTTTGTGAACTTTGATTGGTTACCATTACAACAGTTGCCAAGGATATCGAATAATACATTGCAAAAATTAAAGCTAGGGTGTTATGCTTTTACATTGAATATAATAAATGTTTTTGTCTTTGAAACTGAATTTTTCTGTGTGGTCAATTGTACAAACCTAATTGTGCATGATTTTTGGACAAAAATGTGCAAACGGTAAAGAGTTAATAATATTTAACCTTGTCGCAAGTGCAAATCTGGCTAATAGTACGCCTAAAGCTTAAAATTCAAATCGTTGAAACTTTGTAGACTGGTTATAGACATGATGATGTATGATCATTTTTTGAGAACAATGTTTTAGGATGCCAATTTTGTGTAATTAACTCCTTCAGCTTTAACCCTTTGAAACTGCAATGTTTACAGATATATTGAAGATGTGCATTAAGGATTAGTCTACCATTTGAACACAATTTTTTAGTTATGGAATTTTTCCCCAAATTTTTATCTTTCCACTCTGGCACCCAAATTTTTAAAAATAAATAACACATTTCTAAGAGGGTGGCGGAAATAAGGGGCGAAGCCGAGGTTGACAATGTTATCAGGGGGGTTACACCCTCCTAAAATTTGTTATTTTATTATACTGAATGTCTTGAATTTTATGAGAGGGTTCCAGAGTAAAAATTGTCCCCCGCTATTTCTTTCCAACGGGTGATCAAGTAAAATACCACATTCCTTGAAACCAATGAAAATACATTAAATGTAGAGAAATTTACATTACGTATAATAAAAAAGATTAACATATTCTGCTTATCTATATGTGTTCGAAATGTCACAATTTCATGACTGTTGCTATGGAAATATTCGGTTGTTAATAATACGTGATGATATCTTGGTTGCATGTAAAAAATAAACATGCAATGCAATAAATATTCTACCATATTTATTATAAGGTTAAGAGGATTATATTTGGTTGCTAAGGATAAGGAACCCCGTGTGGGTCCCGGGGACACAATAGAATAGGCCCACAGCTCCTCGGCTTGGCGTAAGAGGCCCATTAAGAGGCGACATGTTTGCCGTGTGTCGCAAACCCGTGTCGGTAATAGGGAGTGTTCCTCGATGGCCCGAAAAACGGTTCCGATCACCATCTGGGGCACAATCTTTACCTAGACGGGAGGCCGGATGGACCCGATTCGGTCAATCGGCTGGTCACATCAATCCCTTATGTAACACAATATATGTATTTTTTTTCCTCTCAAATTGGTTCATCGAATTTTTAAAATTGCTGATTGGCGGGATTGTTGCTGGCTTATGGGTCACAAAGCTCAACAGGCTCAAAATTATTTACTGTTTAAGTTCGGCATTTTATTCTTTATCTTTGTTTAGTTATATTTTTTGTTGGTATTACGTCTAAATTATAATATTTCGGCTTTGGATAACTCCCTTAATTCTCGTTAATAAATATTTTGACTTTATTTTCTACACCCAGTTCCAAGAATGGCTGGATGACCCCTGTCCAGCCAAAACTGGTCATGACTTGCCCTCTGCTGTTTTCTCGTGGTTGTTTGAAAAGATCCTAAGGAACCCTCAATGACACCTAGATGCAATGGGATTGGATGGGCGGAATGCATGCATCAAATAGGTTGATGTTTGGGTTCCTTGCTCTTGGAGATTAACCACTGATGGAAACGGGGAGAAGGCGGTGGCTGATGGGGCAAGGCTTCCTCGGCTCAATGAGGCCACATGTTTGCCGTGTGTGGATACCCGTAAGGATAGAGGACGGAATCCTGGTGGCTGAAACACGCCACTTTGGCCCTTACTTTATCTGAAACTGGCGGTCGGATGGGCCCGGTCCTGATCAATCGGCTGGTCACGCCAAGCCCTTGAACTTGACCTGTTGCTAAAATGTACAACAATAGTACCATTTATATAGGTCGGTTCAAGAAGGCGGTGGCTCATGGGTCAATCGTGTAGATGTTATTTTGGGCGGTTGTCTTGCCGGGCAACCCCTGGCACAATGCTTGCGCCCATTAAGAAATACTCTATGCGAGTATCCTGTCTTTGTATCCTTGGTGCTTGTCGCATATGTGGCAGGCATACATCGTTTTGATGCTGCTCCGAGGTGGGCGAGGAGCAAGGGCAGCGAAATAGTACAAATCACCATGGATTTTCAAATTAAAAAACCCCCAAACCCCCAATCAAGTTTAAAGAGAAAGAAAGAAGACAGTAGTGATGATGATGAACATTTGGCAAAATCACAAAATACAGATTCCGGTAAATTTTTCAAATTTTTGGTTTTAACTAGTCAGGATTTACAAAAACCTCTATCTAGAATATCACCTTTCGTTTTGCATAAATCCATTCAAGGCTGTGCTGGTACTGTTAAAATTGTTTCAAAACTTAAATCAGGAAGTGTGCTTGTAGAATGTCTGCGGCCACAACAGTCAAAAAATTTTCTATCTTTAAATATTATTGGAAATGTTGAAATCTCCGTAGCCCCACATAGGTCTTTAAACTCGTGCCAAGGGGTTATTCGAGATAGAGACCAAGATCTTGCTGAACTCACTGAAGAAGAAATTTGTGAAGAATTACAATCCCAAAACGTTTCAAAAGTAAAAAGATTTACCAAAAAAGTAGACAACAGAATTGTTAAACTTAACACTTATATTCTCAGTTTTGACCTCCCCAAAGTTCCTGATCACATTTACATAGGCCCCTACAGAATTAAGGTTGACACATTCATTCCAAACCCTATCCGCTGTTTCAAATGTCAGAAATTTGGACACGGTAGGAGTACCTGCAAAGGAGCGGAAAGATGTGTCAAATGTTCCGTAGTGGGACACTCCAGTTTTGAGTGTGAAGGAACAATAAAATGCTCAAATTGTGGTGGAGATCACATGGCAAATTCTAGAACATGTGATCTATACAAAAAAGAACTTTCAATTCAAAAGATTAAAGCAGAAAAAAATGTTAGTTATCAAGAAGCGCGTAAATTGGTCTCTGTCTCGAATGACTCAACTGGAAATGCTACTTATGCTGATAAGGTCAAAGGACCACCAACCACAAGATCTCTATCCATTCAGACAGTCTTTACATGGCCACATGGCAGTGAACTTCCAATACTTATTTCTGAATCTAATCCCTCCAAACCAACATCTACTACTTCATTGCAGGCATCCAGTTCTTCGCAAACATCATCAGTCTCATCTCAACCTTTTAACCATTTCGAGATGGCTGATATTCATATCAACTCCACTGTTGATAAACGTATGCGCGAAAAACCTGGAAGAAAGCTCAGTACTTAGTCCAGCACAGCCATGAATGGAAAATCTCAATCCTCAACTCGGAAAGCATCTCACGGCAATCATTCTTCACCTCAAAAGTCGTCTAACAGACAGTCTTCAAGAAAACAATCATCACCTCAAAAGTTTTCTAATAAACAGTCATCATCATCACAACAGCACAAAACTCGTTCGAAATCAGCAGAAAAGGCCAAAACTTGTAAACATGACACTGGTAGAATAAAAAAGGCTGAAAAGCACTTGGCAAAATTTCAAACGCTGTCATCAGAGTACGGAGATGATGACAGCCAAATGGATATAACCCCAGATGAGTCTATCTGGGATGTCCCTAAACCAAGTGCCTCTGCTGAGAGGAACAGAAGTTGTTCCCCGAAGGCAGGGCGAAGCTCTAAGTTCTCTCCAATTCGCCCGCCTAAAACATGAATACCATTGTACAATGGAATTGTCGAGGTTTGAAAGTTAATTTAATTGAATTATCTTTACTTGTCCAAGCTTTCCTACCTGTTGCATTTTGCCTCCAAGAAACTCACCTAAAGGAAAACGATAATGTAAATATCAAAAATTACTCCCTTTACAGCACTAGAACCAACAAGGATGAAAGGGCTGCAGGCGGCTCTTCGATCCTTGTTAAAAACAACATAATTCATAGTCAAATAAAATTTAAACACTGATCTGCAGGCAGTTGCTGTTCGCCTTTCCCTTAACAAGACTATTACATTATGTTCTGTGTATATTCCTCCTAACACAAACTTGCAAATTAGTACACTTAAAACTTTGACGGATCAGTTACCTGCCCCATTTCTTCTTATGGGTGATTTCAACGCTCATAATCCTATATGGGGTAGTAACTCACTAAACGATAAAGGCAAAAAGATCGAAGATTTTTTAAATCAGGAAAGCTTGATCAGATACCTATCTCCATCCGGGGAATGGTTCTTACTCTGCTATTGATTTAACAATTTGTGACCCTTCATTATTACTGGATTTCTCATGGCGCGTCCATGATGATTTGTGTGGAAGCGACCACTTTCCCATAATTTTGGAAAATTTATTTCCAACGCCATCCGAGGGAGTTGCTCGCTGGAAATTTGACAAAGCCAATTGGCCTTTGTTCGAGCAGCTCTGTCGAGATGAACTGAACAAAGAAACTTTTGATAATTTTATTAATCCAGTCCTAAAATTCAGTGAAACGTTAGTATCGATAGCTGAGAGAACCATTCCTAAAACCTCGACAAATCCTAAACAACCAAGCAAACCATGGTTTGACGATGATTGTGAGGAGGCGAAAACAAATAGGAAAAAGGCCGAACGACGATTCAATAAGCATCCAACCAAAGATAATTTAAGTAACACCCGTATATTCCGTGCAAAAGCACGTAGAACATTCAAACAAAAGAGAAGAAAGTCGTGGCAAAACTTCGTCTCAAAAATAAATTCTCATACACCAAAGAACAAAGTTTGGAACTTTATACAAAAACTTAATGGTAAAAATAGGAAGGCCAATCTTCACCATCTAAAAGATGGCCAGACCCTTTTAACATCAGAAAATGAGATCTCTCAAAAACTTGGTGAAACTTTTTCGAAAAATTCTTCGTCTCAAAATTACACTCCGGAATTTCAGCGTATTAAAAACCGAACCGAAAAACCAAAATTAACTTTCGATCAGACAATTCAGAAGACTACAACCGGCCTTTCTCTCTTGATGAACTCAAACATTCTCTGGCAAAGGCCCATGACACAGCATGTGGCCCAGATGACATTCATTATAAACTTCTGAAACACCTTCCTGATACATGTTTAGAAACTCTTTTGGATCTTCTCAATAAAGTATGGGTAACTGGTGACTTGCCTTCCATGTGGAAGCAAGCTACAGTTATCCCTATTCCAAAACCTGGAAAAGATCATTTTGAATCGTCGAATTATCGGCCAATTGCCCTCACAAGCTGCGTGTGCAAGATAATGGAGCGGATGATCAACGACCGCCTTGTCTGGTTCCTTGAGACCAATGGTCTCCTGTCCAATATACAGTGTGGATTCCGGCAGGGCAGAAGCACATTGGATCATCTTGTTCGCTTCGAGTCTTTCATACGCAACGGGTTTGCTAAAGGTGAACATGTGGTGTCGGTCTTTTTCGACCTTGAAAAAGCATACGACACCACTTGAAAATATGGAATTTTAAAAGACTTAAATGATATGGGGTTGAAAGGTAGATTACCCTCATTTATTGATAACTTTTTGTCAGACAGACAGTTTAAAGTCAAGGTTAATACTACTATGTCTGACCCTTTTGAACAGGAGATGGGTGTCCCTCAGGGTAGTATCCTCTCTGTTACTCTATTCGGTATTAAAATAAATAGTTTGGCTAAAACATTACAACAGAATGTTGAAGGCTCCCTTTATGTTGATGATTTTCTTATATGGTATAGAGGTAAAAATATGAACAACATAGAAAGACAGCTACAGTTATCTTTAAATAAAATTGAAAAATGGGCTATGGAAAATGGTTTTAAATTTTCCAACTCGAAAACAGTATGTATGCATTTTTGTAATAAACGAAAATTGCATTTAGACCCTGAACTTAAAATTTATAATTCTACCATTAAGGTCATCAAAGAAACCAAATTTCTTGGTATTCTATTTGACAGTAAACTTACCTTTCTACCCCATATCAAAATGCTTAAGGCTAAATGCTTGAAAGCATTAGATATTTTAAAAGTTATTTCCAGCACTGACTGGGGTGCTGACAAAAACATTTTGTTAAATCTATATCGATCACTTATACGATCTAAACTTGATTATGGTTCCATTATATATGGATCTGCTCGCAAATCCTACATAAAAATTTTAGATACTGTTCACCACCAAGGCCTACGTTTGGCCTTGGGGGCGTTCAGAACATCTCCTGTGGAGAGTTTATATGTAGAGGCGAACGAGCCGTCTCTTTATAACTGTAGGATAAAACTTGGTTTACAATACGTAACCAAGCTAAAAGCATATCCTTCAAATCCTGCCTACGACTGTGTTTTCAATCCGATCTATGAGGATATATTTGAACAACATGAAAACAAAATTCCTCCGTTTGGTATTCGGATGAAACCACATATATTTGGTTGTAACATCAACCTTGATGAAATAGCCCCTATTAATATACCTCAATCGCCACCTTGGCTTATACCCAAACCTAAATTAATTTTTGACCTCAGAAAACATAAAAAGTCTGAGACTAATCCCATTGAAATTCAGCAACAGTTTGCTGAAATTAAATCACATTTTCAAGATTCTGATACAGTTTATACTGATGGATCAACAGACGGAGATAAAGTAGCTGCTGCTGCTGTCTATGGACAACGAGCAGCAACCCTCCGTCTTCCATCTTCCAATTCTATATTTACAGCTGAAGCAAGAGGTATTATTCTTGCCTTGAAATTCATTAGATCTTCTGAAAAACAAAACTTTCTAATTTGTTCAGATTCGCTTTTATGTTTATTGGCTATAGAAAGTCAAAAGTATAAAAGCCCTTTAATTTCACACATTATTGAATTCTATAAAGGACTTGTCCATATGGGTAAACAAATAATCTTTATCTGGATACCAAGTCATATTGGTATAAGAGGAAACACAGTTGTAGATAGGATAGCGAAGGATGCTTTAGACGACCCCGTTACTAATGTGTCAGTGCCATATACTGATTTTAAACCTTTGATTTATAAATATGTTGTACGTCTGTGGCAGTCCCAGTGGGATCTGCTCACAGACAATAAATTATATTCTATTGAGCCAATTGTTGGCAAAAATGTTTGTTTCTCTGGCAATAGCCGAAGAGATCAAGTTGTTTTAACTAGATGTCGCATTGGCCACACCAGGACGACTCACTCTTTTATTTTAGAGAGTGAGCCTCCCCCCGAGTGTATACCTTGCCAATGTCGACATAGTATTAGACATCTTTTAATTGACCGTGTAGATAAATCCGACATTATTTGTCGATACTACACAGTCAACAATATGAAAGATCTATTTACAAAGGTTGCTGGCAGCCGTATATTACAATATTTGAAGGACGCAGGACTATACACGAGAATATAGTCTGTGACTGTATTCCTGCTTATAGTCCTTATTCAGAATTTTAAATTGTTATATGTTTTGACTGATGTTATTTTGTTGATTATATTTTCTTGTAGCGTTTCTGTGATATGTTTCAAGTCTGTGATATTATAAAATGTTCCGTAAGGTTTTGTCTAATATTTGTTTTATTGTTTATACTGTCATTAATATTTTATTTGTAAATAGTCAATTGATTTTAATTGTGTTCAATTTTAACCAGCTCCGTTAAGATTAGTTCTCGCTGTGATATTGGCTGAAATATCGCCAGCTCGGCGTAAAACAATATTCAATCAATCAATAAGGATAAGGAGTGTTGCTAAGAAGGACTAGAATACTGAAACGTCATAAAATCACTTGGTAGGAATTATCATATAATTCCTGCTCTCTTAAAGAAATATATGTATTTATTCAAATATTTATATTTATGTTCTAGCATGAATATAATGATAGCCTGTTACTTTTCTAGCTTTGGGATAGTATAGGTTGCTAAGGAAAATTCGGGTTGCTAGGAACTCCAGGAAAGGGTGTAACAAAAATTTATATTCCTAATTTCATTTATAAAAACTTTTTTTCAATTAAGAAAAAGTTATGATTTTAGTACATCTTTAAACTGGTTGCCAAGGAATGAAACCGTTGCTGGGACAGTTTTTTTCCCATATAAGATGTGTTCATAATAGAAAATGAATCCTTTAAGAATGTGTTAATTTTGCAGTTTATAATTATATTATATTTGAAAAAAAAGGTTCTTCAGCTTTTTAAATGGCATTAATAAATTTAGAGTAGGCAAAATGGCAGTTTATATATTGGATGTTAGGCAAAAAACAAGAAGGAATTTAACAACAAAAAAATTTTAAAACTTTTAGACATGCCCTATCAGATATATAAATATGAAGATATTTGATGAGGGGAAGAAAATGGCCCTTATGCTACCTTGTCCTTTATGAACTAAATTCATATGAAAAATTCCTAAAAGTATAAAATAAGTACATGTCAAGTTTGAAACTTGTTTTTTCACATTTAAAAAACACCTCTGTTATAATAAATTGATTGATTGTTGCTTAACGTCCAGTGGCAAATATTTCATGCTTCTTCAGGACGAGAACCAGTTCAATCTATCAAACAATTCAACTAAGGGTGGGATGGGACACAAAGGGGAACAATTTTTATTGCCACTGTAAAAGGAAGATGGTTGGGTAGGGTCGGATAATTTAGCCTTCTATAGCGGCAAAAGGCTACTATTTTTCGAAAACTACAGAAGGGGCCTTAGCGTGCAGGGAGAGTGGCATTCTCCAAACTATGGTCCGTGGTCAGGCTTTCCGTATTATGACCTGACAACCCCCCAACGAGAGGGTCTCTCCTATCCGCAACCTGGGGGCGCGCTAGATAGCTCTATGAGTTGAGCCCCCGTGATCCATTACAGGTGCCTAGCTGTTATAATAAAAATCACTTGTGTCTTATATTCCACACTCTGATAGGGATTAATTTTACTAAGTGTGAACCTGATATTGGTTGAAAAGCTAAATTTTGCGTCTTTTCACTGTGAAATTAAAAGTGTTTAAATTTGAAATGAATTACGGTACATTTTTGTAATTTGCAGTGAAGCTTTTTAAGATTCAGTAACAAATTTATGAATTAAATAAATGTCAGGTTTGAAATTTTAGTTATCAAAAATATAAATATAAAACAATCACATTTATCTTATATCACACAATCTGATAGGGAAAAAATATCTTAAGAAGACCGAACTTATTACTCGTGTAATTTTTATGACATAAAAATAAATAATTGGCGCCAAAGTTTATCAATAGAGCGCACCTTGATAATCAGTTTGTTGTTTTTCAATATGAGGCTTTCGCGAATAAACTTTTTTCATTGGTTGTGTGGTGCCGTTAGTTTGTATAGGAAGAACCAGTCCACATTTTACAGCATGCTGTAGTATTCTCTGTGTTGCGTGACGTAATAGAGAGATTACTTTCGACTTCCGGTTTACTGTGATCACCACATGTTATATATTATTGCTGTCTGCTGACTGAGACCATTCATCAGATATTTACAGATATTTACAGATATTAAAGGTATTCTGTTTAATACATACACACATTATTTATTTGTACCATATCGGCACAACATTGGCGTCGTCCGACAAAGAACGATTAATTTTTAGCAAGTGAGGCGGACTCCAGGAGGACGTCTTTTGCAGATTTAAAAACTTTTGATGTTTCATGATTTGTAAATTCACTACGTGCGCATTACCATAAATTTACTTCAGATTGATTGTAGATTTAATTGCATCAAATTTTTACAGTTTAGCACGCATGAAATCTTTATATTTGATATTTTTCATCAGATAGGGTTAGGAACTTCCGGTTAATCGCCATTAGGTCCTTCTTCACGGAAGTCATTTGTCTGCAATACTTCATTGCGCAGACGCAAACCGGAAACAGTCTTGATTTCAGTAACTTAGTTTCGTACATTATTTTATACTGAATTTAGACTGATATTTAATATTAAAGAAGGTATATACACTCATAAATATTTATGAACACCATATTATACACCGTATAATAGAGTACAGTGTGTCAGCTGAGTCTCTGTTCCAGTTCTGTCCTTTTTTGTTGCGGCATTTTGAAATTGTAAAAGTAGTAGTAGTAAAACTGCATTGTTTATGTCTTGAGTCACACATAAAAGTTGTGATTTTGAGATTTATTCGCCTTGAGTAATTACTCAGTGCATATTGTCATACTGTTTTGAGTTGCAGA
This sequence comes from Mytilisepta virgata, assembly GCA_028015205.1. Lineage (NCBI taxonomy): Eukaryota > Metazoa > Mollusca > Bivalvia > Mytilida > Mytilidae > Mytilisepta > Mytilisepta virgata. Next base: position 58,705,784 of record CM051515.1, on the reverse strand, counting down.
ATATTGTAATTTGAAATAAAGACAACATGGCAGGAATTGGGGATGACAATGAACTTACTCAGAAGGAAAAAATTGAAACAGAGGAGTTGACACATGATGAATTATTCACAAAAGAACACATAGCTGATAATACTCTAACAGAACACACTGAAAAAACCAAAATGTCGTTGGAGCAGCTATATCAAGAGTTTCAGGCGGATAGAAAAGCAAATGCAATAAGAGCTGCTGAGACTGAAAACAGAGTGAAACAAAGTGAGGATCGCATTGAACAAATTTTCCATGGTTTGTTAAATATTCAAGCCGAACAAAAAGAAGCTATGAAAACTAGTTCAGAAAACATCGGGGCAATATCCCAACAAGTGCAAAAGTCAGAACAGAGAATTGATGAGAAGATTGATGCTAGCGGTAAACGTGTAGAGGAATTAACATTAGATAAGTTTAATGCCTTCGGAAGATGGCTGGATAAAATGGCTGCTGCTAATGGCGAGGCAAGTACTGTGCAATTTAAGAGCATATTTGAACACCCAGGTTCATTTCAGCAGATGGCATCAAGTGTAAGCAATTTGGTTAACAAGAGGAATAAGATAGTCAAGCTCCCCTCTATGGAGACTCCTGTTAAACAGAAAGTTGAAACTATTCCATATATTGCCAGTACTCCATTACTGCAAAATAAGCCTCCTGCATTTGGTCTTTCACTAATTATGTCAATTGATGAGACTACACAGCCTGGATCCAAGGCAGGTGCAATTCCAGTAGCAAGTGCCAAAGGTAATGTGTTAGGGCCCTCGGCCCTGCACAACACAGTGTTGTTTCAACAGCCTCAGGACAAAGGCATGCCAGAAAGTGTTGGTAGTGAGCAGGAAATCTATCATATGCAAGGTTCGTTGCCACTACTGAGTGACAAGGGAAGCGTGCCAGGGCCCTCGGCTCTGCATGGGACAATCTCAGGTATGGCAACACAGCATCCACTCAAAGGCGTAGAAGGAGCATCCACGGAATATAAACCCCAACATTATTCTACTCCAGCAACGGCTACTTTTGCATCGTCTTATGTTGGCACGCCATATGTAGCTCAAGGTATCCAAGTTAGTACACCATTACACGTTGCACCAGCTGCATGTAGCGAATCATATGCAGTTTCCTTAATGCAGAGTAGACCAGCTCTGTACCCTCATATAGGATCAATGGTCCAACAACCCCCACCTGCGTGTATGACCCCTGTGATGACAACAGTCTCATCGACAGGCCCGTCACCAATGCAAATTGGCACTAGCAGGTCATCAAGATCACGTACAAAAAAGCAAAAGGAAAGAAGCCACAGCTCTTCGTCAGACTCCTCTCTTGATAGGGAGTACTCCAGATGGCAGGAAAACTCTGGGGCGAGAGACAGGAGTAGAAGTCCTCAGCTTCCTAAAATGCAAGTTTTCACAGGAAGAGGTTTTCTTACTTGGGAAGCCTTTATCTATCAGTTTGAGAGAACAGCAGGAAGGAGACAATGGGAAAATAGGAAGAAAGTTTGCCGACTATTGGACTGTCTAGCTGATGTGGCTTTAGAATATGCAAGGAAAGTCAACATCGACGATGACTATAAGGCTTTAAGGAAAGCACTGAAACAGCGTTTCAGCAAAAAGGACGAACCTGTCTCAGCAAGACGTCAGTTGCAGTATGTGAGGCAGCAAGACAATGAAACATTGGAGGAGTTTGCTGAACGGGTCCATTTTATTGCAATGGATGGGTATGATAAATGTGACAATTCTGTCATAGATCAAATTGGCACAGAGGCATTCCTCAGAGGTTGTAAGGACAAGGAGGCCGTCACGTCATAGAAAGGAACCCGGAGTCCATCAATAAGGCGTTGAAAATCATGAAAACGTCCATAGCAAATCAGAAGGCTATATATGGATCTAGAAGTCCAAATTTTGCTCACAGACAGGTCTCGTTTGCTGATAGCGCTGGCAAATCACATGACAAAGAAAGTACTAGTACTGTTAATAGTCCATTGGAAAAGGAAGTAAGGAACTTGACTCAACTTGTGACCAAATTGACAGAGGTGATGCTTTCTTCTGATCAACATACACGCGGTAGGTCTCCTGAAAGATATACACCACCAAAGTACAATGCGTATCGATCACCTACACCACCTCCGAATGAAAGTTCATATAGTCTTCAGCAAAGGTCATATAGTCCTCAACAGAGGTCATTTAGTCCTCAACGTCAACGTTCGCCATCACCACGACCAAACTCTAGAAATCAAGGCTACTTTAAACAACGGTCCCCTTCACCTGGCGACAGAGCTTATCCTAGCTCTACTCCAACAACTGAGTCGTTAAATGCCAACGGGTCGAGCCGGTAGGCCAACACTCGACTCGTAAATCACATGGCCAAAGGAAAATACCACCTGACAAATCAGAACCGAGGCCCACGGCTTCGTCTGATATTGTTATAAGACGTACGATTGGGAAAAGTTTGGCAGTAAGGGGAACAGTGTTTCAACAAAATACAAGTATGATTGTTGATACAGCAGCTATGATTACACTCGTCAACGAGAAATTAATACCCGAGGATATAGAATGTTCCGAAACAGTGACGCTACGTGGTTTGGGCGAGCAACTGGTCATAGGCAAGGTCATGAGGAACACACTCCTGAATATAGATGGGTTAGAAATAAGGTGGGACGTGTGCAAGGCACCACTTACAGACGATGATATCTTGGATACGCTGGGTGCAGTCATAAACCTCAGCACTCCATCACTTACAGTGAACAACAGAGTTATACCTGCATGATTTGTTACTGGATCTGATGATACTGCTACTCAACAAGTCTGCATTAAGCGTACAATCACAGTCCCGCCGAATTCACAAATGATCCTCAGCATTGATACACACAGAGGATCTGAACAAGAGTTCATTTTGGAGCCATGTCCTCTTGCCAGCGGAGTTTTAGTTTCGCATGTTGTCGGAGAAGGTAAATCTTGTCCTGTGACTATTTTAAATGATGGAAATCGTTACATACGTATAAAAAAGGGTACACCTATAGGTCATTTGACAAGATGTTACAAGCAGGTGTCATTGAGCCATCATCTTCTGAATGGGCCTCCGCTCCAGTGCTAGTAAGAAAGAAAGATGGAACCGTGCGCTGGTGCATAGACTACAGAGCTTTAAATGACAGAACAATAAAAGATTGTTTTCCTATTCCTATCATTGAGGATTGCTTGGACTCACTTCAAGGCACCACCACGTTCTGTACATTGTACCTTGCCAGTGGCTATTATCAGATTGAGCTTGAGCCAGAACACCGAAAGAAAACAGCGTTCATCACAAGATATGGGTTGTTCGACCACACCAGAATGGGAATGGGCCTTTGTAACGCCCCAGCAACATTTCAGCGGGCCATGCAACTCGTTTTAAGAGGACTTACTTGGACACAGGTGTTAGTTTACATTGATGATGTCGTGGTTCTCGGTCGCAACTTCGAGGATGGTCTCATTAATTTGAGGGCTGCATTTGAAAGATTTAGACAGTATACCCTGAAGCTGAAACCTAAGAAGTGCCAACTGTTTCAGCCCGAAGTTGAATTTTTAGGAAAACTGGTGTGTGCTAATGGCATCTCCGTTTCTCCATCTAAGATAGAAGCAGTGAAAAAGTGGCCAACTCCCAAGTCAAAAAAAGAACTCATGTCATACCTAGGGTTTGTCAATTATCACCGGGATCACCTGCACAACTATGCAGAAATGACTGCATGTCTATACGACCTTGCCCACCAAACAGGAGAAGTTGAATGGCAACAGTGTCACGAAAAGGCGTTCCAACAGTCAAAAACGGCGTTAATAAGTGCACCTTGCCTGACATACCCTAATGCCAATGATAAATTTATATTGGATACCGATGAATCTGACACCACCATAGGTGCAGTTTTATCACAATTACAAAATGGCGAAGAGAGGGTTATATGCTTTGCAAGCCATGTCCTCTTGAAGCCTCAGCGTCGTTATTGTACAACACGGAAAGATTTACTGGCCGTTGTTAAGTTTTGTCGGCATTTCCGTCACTATTTGCTTGGTAGACGTTTTATTTTACGCACTGATCAGAACAGTTTGGTGTGGCTGATGCGTTTCAAGCATATTGAAGGGCAACTAGCGCGATGGTTGGAAGAATTGTCATCATTCGACATGGAGATCATACATCGTCCAGGAAAGAAGCATTGTGACGCTGATGGTCTTAGTCGCATCCCAGACGATGTTCCTGAATGTGACTGCTATCGGGCCGGACTTGATCCCACAACACTGCCATGTCATGGTTGCAAATATTGCCTACGAGCTCACGAACAGTGGAGCAGATTTGGAAATGACGTAGACGATATGATTCCATTGGCTACTAAGTCAGTGATAGAATCAATACGCACTGTTTCAGTAATCGCTGAAAATGACAAGGACATGTCCACTGACCAAGAGCCCCCGGCTCTGGCAGAGGATTGTCACTCAGATCCATCACCAAATTTAGACGATACTCTACCATATGCTGATGGCGACCCATGTAGCAACTGGGCACCTGAATACCCATCTGAACAGTTAAAGATATTTCAGCAAGAAGACCCTGATTTGGCTCCCATATTAAAATGGATGGAGGAAGACGTCGAGCCAACACAGGCTGAACTACATTTGCAAAGTAGGGCCACCAGGTCGCTTTGGTTGTGTAGACTTTGCTTTGTCATGTGTAACAATATTCTATACTACAAATTCATAGGTTGTCCAGCACGCCAAGGCCTTTGCTTAGTTGTTCCATCAGAGTTAAAAGGAGAGGTGCTTAAAAATTGTCATGACACTAAAACATCAGGACATTTGGGTCAGAAAAAAACGCTCGATAAGTTGAAGCAGGCTTTCCTGTGGTATAACATGCGCAAAGATTGTGACGATTATGTTAGTACTTGCGCCACCTGTAGTCAAAATAAAAAGGCGCATGTGCAACCTAGAGCACCCCTTGGGCAGTTCCACGCTGGGTATCCGATGGAGAGAGTACATCTTGATATTCTCGGACCTTTTAATACAAGTAATAGCGGCAATAATTATGTCTTGATGATGGTGGATCAGTTCACGAAATGGGTAGAGATGGCAGCGTTACCTGAACAGACTGCAAAGTTGATTGCGGAGAAATTTATTGTGCATTTCGTGGTGACATTTGGGTGTCCCTTGGAAATCCACACTGACCAAGGACGAAACTTCGACAGTGACTTATTTAAAACATAATGTGATGCCTTGGAAATTGCCAAAACCAGAACAACCCCGTATCATCCGTCATCAAATGGCCAGGTAGAGAGGTACAATACCATTGTATTGGCCATGATTAGATGTTTCATTGAGAAAAATTGTCGTAACTGGGACAGAGACTTGCCTTTCTTGTCTATGGCAATGCACTCAATGGTGAATAGGCAAACAGGATTTACACCGAATCAAATGATGTTGGGCAGAGAGACTATCCAACCTGTTCATCTTCTCCTCGGCATACCGCAATACGGTCAGAACAGAATGACCCCTAACGTTTGGGTACAACATTTAGTCGGTAGGATGCAAAAGATTCACGAATGTGCACGGCACAGTCTTCACACCTCGCAACTAAGACAAAAGCGGGATTATGACCTCAGAGTTGTTGAACATAAATATCAACCAGGCGATTTGGTGTACAAGGCAGACTCAACTACAAAAGTCGGGCAGAGCAGGAAGTTGAAATCACCATGGTGTGGACCGTTTCTTGTCGTGTCTAGTAGACCCCCATTGTACACTATCCGAGGAAGAAAAGGAGACTCAGTAGTGCACCATGACAAGTTGAAACTTTGCAACGATAGGGATATCCCGACTTGGGTCAAAAGACTTAGGCATGCGTTATTCCAAGCTGAAAGTGAAATGGATGGGAGCTGGGATGATCTTGATGATACAATACCCTATGGTGTTGACTTTAATGTTCAGGGCATGTTCGACTCAAATCAGCCCACTTTTGATAGCATTGTGTTACCCCAGTCATTAGGTGACCCGTCCTATACCCATACTCCATTGACACAAGAACTGGAACAGGGGCCCCAGTGTGATACAGTTACCGCTTTAGATGCTAATAGCATTGATGAACCTCCAAATTTAGACCTGGGGGAAATTTTAAGTTCGGATAAAGATTACAGTGGGGACATTGTAAATGCCAAACTCAGCAGCACAGTGGACGAGACGAGGCCCTCGGCCTTTCCGTCTTCTGAGCACACATCTAGGTATGGTAGGCCAATCAGATGCCCACTACGGTACCAAACATAATAGGTATTATGTGGGATAATTTCAAATGTATATATGTATATATCTATTTTTGCATGTTCTTACTTAATAATATATGTGCATCATTTTCGCTAATTGTGCTTCTAATCATGTTATGTTTTGATTTCCTCTCATTCCAGGATGGAAGAGGGGTCTCGTTCAGACCAGGATGTCTTTTCACTAAGTCCGCACAGCGAGTGGCATGAGACTAAATCAGATTGTACCGATCTTGACGTGGCGGACCTAATGGTACTTGACGAAGTTGGTCCGGATGACAGTGATGCAACTGCTGATGCTTCTCCTGGGGCCCTAGGCCTTGCTGAAGGACACAGCAATATAGCAACAGGTATGTTACCAATGAGTTCCTCCTATCATGATGAACCAGGAGCAGGTGAGACAATTGAAGGCCAATCAGAAGACTGCACAGCCTTAGTGCCATCTAAGAGTCGGTTGCGTAAGTGTCCTGTATGTGGACTGGTGTCCAGGGAAAAGACGCGTAGGCTTATGATGAAGACACATCTGCCATGGTTTTGGTCTGGCTCGCCTGCATGCTGGGAATGTGGCCAGCAGGAAGTACAGGCGTCTTCCTTGGCTCTACGTCACACAGAGGAACATAGACTCGGATTTCTCTTTGACGAAGAGCATCTTCACCTATGGTGCCAAATGGTAACCGCCTGTCTCCATCGAGTCAAGTCCTGGTTTGATTGTTACGATCTTGATAGTCTCCTGCAATATGTCATTGACAGGAGGTTGTATGAAAATGTAAACAGTGGATTCAATGATCAGGAACAACAACTCCTGGTGTACTACGCCCAGAACTATAGCCCTGATCGGCTATCTTACATCACCGCCAACCCTCCAAACCACGTCATTAGCCTTACAAATTGGGAGTTCATGGCGAGTCTACTACGACTACTGATGACACCTGGAGGCTACCTTACATATGAGGGCAGTCTCAGACCCGGTACCATCACCATCAGAGCCATTTTTATTCGTGGATAGCCATTTTCATTTGGATTTGGTGTTGAAGCGGCTTCATTTTAAAACATTTCTACACATGAGTTCTGAAATCTCCCCAGAAGAAAACAACAACTCTTTTTACTATGGGGTCGCAAACTATGTTTTTCCCAACCACTGGAATGACTGGGCTGTACAAGTTGGAGTCGCCCACTCTGTTTACGTATCCTTTGGGATTCACCCGCATATTGCTGCAAAGGGAGTCACTTCAAAGCAACTAGAAGATCTTGAGTACCTACTGGGAAGTTACAAATGTGTTGCTGTTGGTGAGATTGGACTTGATTATACCACCCGCTGTGACTGTAGAAGATGCAATACCCCAGAACAGTGCAAGAAGCGAATGAGGGAATGCCAAGGGCAGGCACTTATACAAATGCTGGAAATTGCACAGCGCCGACAAATGCCAGTCATACTGCATTGTCGCGATGGGGGAAGTGGAGAGGCAGCAGCCCGTGTGCTTACTATAATCCGCGGGGGCTTCGCCAACTTGAAGTACCACCGCCATTGTTTCGACGGAGGTATTGAGGAGTTGCGACAGTGGCAACGCCTTCCAAATGTAGTATTTGGGATCACTGGCAAGTTTTTGAAAGATGCAAGAGCTACATACAACACAGATGCGATATCACGAATTTTGCCTCACCAGCTGGTACTTGAAACAGATGCTCCGTTTCTATCGCCATGGTCCTGTTGTGCAGTAAACCATCCATGGAATCTTAGAGAGGTTGCGATAGCAGTAAGTGAGAGGCGTAATGTCCCACTAAACATTTTGAACTGGAGAACCAATGACAACGCCCTAAAATTGTATGGTATGCCAAAGCCGAAACCAGAGTCAGCTATCTGGGGCCCTAGGCCCTGTTAGTTGGTTCCGCCGGACATCCTTAGATTTTGTACATATTTAATTGCTACCAAGAAGGTGTTGACATTCACATGTGTAAATATATACATAAATTTATTGCGTTATTTTATGACTTGCACAAGGATCGTTCAAGTTACCAAGCTAATTGACACCAACGTGTTTACAACGTTTATTTTATTTTGTTTTTGAGTTTCTTTTATAGTTTGAGAATGTGTCTGGTTCTACAGGAATGGGGCGGATGTGGTGCCGTTAGTTTGTATAGGAAGAGCCAGTCCACATTTTACAGCATGCTGTAGTATTCCCTGTGTTGCGTGACGTAATAGAGAGATTACTTTCGACTTCCGGTTTACTGTGATCACCACATGTTATATATTATTGCTGTCTGCTGACTGAGACCATTCATCAGATATTTACAGATATTTACAGATATTAAAGGTATTCTGTTTAATACATACACACATTACTTATTTGTACCATATCGGCACAACAGTTGTATTAAGAATTAGCTGAATTAACTTTACTCCTGTATTTCATTCACAGATCGGTTTCCGAAAAAGCTAGTCGACTTTTTTAAAGGAATAATTCATCTCGTGGGGTTTATAAATTTGGTAGGTTTTTTTTGTTTTTTTTGTTTTTGTTTTTTTTTCCTTTTTAAAATTTAGTTTTTGGTATTCAAATTGTGATTTTATTTTGAATTAATTAGGATTTATTTTGGAGTGCCTTACACGAGAGGTTATTCCTTTTTTAGTCATGGAAACGCGTAATAAAAAACGGAAAAATTACAAAACGTTTAATGACTTCGGATTAGACGGAGAAATGAAAGATGTTCTGGATATTTCGGATCCCTCATCTGATATGTTTGACGGAGAAGCCGATGAACTTCGTACTCAAATTGAAGCTTTGCAAATTGACATAACGCAGACCGAACAAGAAATTGAACGCGACAAAGAAGCCTTAAGTAAAGTTTATGAGCGGCAAGGAGCGAAACCTAAATCGAGAAATAAGAATTCGAGTACGCCTCAAGAAAAAGAAGTCAAAACAAAGAATGATTCGAGTGCACCCCAGGATACAAGACAAGTGGTTAAAAGGAGTTGGTGAAGAAAACAGACGACAAACAAAAGACAGTAAAGAAAAAGAGTAAATCCAAAAGGGGTGAGATAGATTTAAAAAAATTGAGAAAAGATAAAACATTAAATGAAATTGTTAAAAAAACAATTAGCAGAACTTTCTAAAAACGGGAAAATGCAATCTTCCGTTAAACACCTTCCTAAGAGTTCCAAATTTACTTTAGATTTTGATTCAAGCGATTCTGAGGATTCTGTTTCTGAAAATGAGGATTTGGAATCGTTTGACAAAAAGAGGTCAAAAGTGGTATCGAAAAGTAGGGTTAAGCGTTCAAGTAAATGCAAGTCTTCTTCTAGTGATGCAAGTGATTCTTCATCCAATTCGGACAGTGAAAATTCGTCCATTTCGAGTTCTTCTTCGTCTTCAAAGCATAAAAGAAAAAATAAACGTAAGGTTAAATCAGGTATGGTAGCAAATTCTAGCGATGATGTTGTGAATCCGCAAACTTGGCCTCAAACTTCTTTACAGTATGAATATATCAATAAGTCCATTTCTTTTCAAGGTCTCGATTTAAATTGTTTGTAGCTGGTGAGTTGGAAACAATTAGCTCAAAAAAGATAAATTCTACAGAAAGAAAAGGAAGACTTTCTTTATTAAAGAAAATAGTTTATTATAGTTCAATTTACACATGGAAAGCTTTGTTAGATTTTTACGTAGCGTTTGTTCGTCAAATTGAGCTAAGTAGAAAGACTTGGAAGGATGATCCAGTAGATATTGAGGTTCCTTTGCTTTCAAAGCATGTTAAGCAACATTATAGTAAAAAGTCCAGTTATCCAAAAAAAGATGTTAAGGCTCCGTCAGTCTGGTATTGCGCAGCCTTTCAGAGAAATAAATGCTCTAAATCTTCTCCCCATAGCGCTACTATCAGAGTAGCTGACAAAGAAGTTCAACATATTTGTGCGGCATGTTATAGAATTGACAAGATTAAAAACGGGCATCCTGAATGTTCGTCAACTTGTCCTCATTCTAACGAGTGACTTGTTGACAAGTTTGATGTGGATTCTGCACTTTGGTCTCAGAAACATATACTTAAATGTCAATTTTGTAATGACAGTAGTTGGACAAAAACAGATTTATCTTATTTTATTTGGCTGCATAATGAAATTCGAAGTTCCGGGTTGTCAAATTTCCAAGGGAAAAGAATTCCAATCAAGTCAAATTTAAATATCAATTTTTGGCGTGAAATTTTACGTTTATCTTACTTCGATAACTCTGTATTGATTATAGCACGCACCCCTCGTCTTCACATTAAAATACTTTTCATTTTAAATATGTAGTAACATTTCACATGGATTGAAATTAATCTATAATATGAAATTTATCACCAATTATACAAACTGGCAAAAGTACATAATAACACGTAATAAATGGTTATGGTGCAAGTTTGTTTCTCTCCATTTTTGAAAAATTGATTTGATTTTTATCTGAGTAATTTCAATTACATGTAAAGAAATTTGTTCTCCGCAATTAACATGGTGTTTCAGGTTATTATAACTAATTAACGATTTGACATGTATATTGTACTTTGACTGTCCGGATGTTTATTGTTCCAACACACAGGTACATTGTATGTATACAGGTAAACCGTTTGCTGACCAAAAACAGCGTGATTTCATATTTAACGCTACATTTTTTTATAATTAATGCAGCATTTTAATAAAGAGGCGTGTGTATAAGTGGGGGATCACAAATTTGAACGCAGAGATGAAATATAATTTCAACTTTCAGATAAGTAACATGGTATGACAAGGTAGAAGCTCATTGGGGTGGGCGCCATCTTGAATAATTCCACAACAATCGTAAAAAAAAATAACACATGTCAACCTTATTTTGAAGCAAGACATAAAACAATATGTCTCTGCAGGAACTGTATATGATAGTATTATAGGATCCCTGGTCTCTGGTAATATGTCAGTATCTATAGAATGAATCACCCCCTTTTTATTATAACCACATCATCACATAAAAATTCTATAAAAACATCCTCGATTGAAAAGAAATTATGTCTGTATGAAATGATCCGTCATCTGTGTTAGTTTTCATTCGTTAATAGTATTAAATACTGGTAAAGGTGCGATTTGTTTATAATCCATATCGACCCTTGACGAAGCTAAGTTAATATGCAGTACAATTGGAAACTATACACTTATTAATAAGTTATGTCAGTTATATATATTCAAAAATAATCGTTTGTTTCCGATGCAAATATGAAATTGAAAATCATTAAATGTTTGTATTTTCGCGCCTAGTGCCATTTCCGGTCATCGTCGCCATCTTGAAAAATAATAACAGATTTTCCGAAAATAGCTAATTTTCAAATGAATTTGGAAGGGATATAATAAAAAATTAAACTATTGCATTTAAAATATTCCAAAAATTGATAAATGTATTAATTAGCACATAGCACCAAAATTTTTCCATCAGTTTTGATTAAATCGCAATTTTATGTTAAAAACGACAAAGAAGCCAATTTATCGGAGTTAGATGATTTAACAGTATGGACTTAACGAGAAAATAAGACAAATTTTTCAAAAGCATTTGGAAGGGATAAGACCGAAATTTAAACTTTTCCAAATAGCATAAATATATTTCTAAATATACGAGGAAGTACTATATAGCACCAAAAATTTTTAAGCACGAACTAAAAGTAGTTTATTTTATCGATTCCTGATCGCCCAAGTGCATTTCTATATACAATATAGGTGATGTGTGACGTCACCAAAGTCACGTGATGACTTCTATAGTTGGATATGCTCGATCTGTAACTCATCATGTAGACTCACATACCAAAAATCAGCTCAATATCTGAAGGCGTTTGGAAACAAAGTTCGTATAACTGTTCGTTGCGGAATGACGGAATGACGAACAACGGTTTTCACCACTTAGTGGTGGGGCCATTAAAACAAATAAACAGATATATTTTTTTTCCAACGCAAATTTGTGTAGTATATATAAGGTATGATAAATAAAAACAATGAAAAAAAGAGATAAAGATTACAGTAAAAAGAAACGTAAAAATTATATATACACAAATTTGAATAATTTTGTGAAACGTCTTGGAGGAAAATTATTTGTTCTGATTCAAATAATTTAAACTACGCATGCGAGGTCCTTACTAATAAAGAACAGACGGATTTGGTCATGAGGATGAAAACGGTCGCCAGAAAAAACTCTGTCCTCAAGTTAACTTTATGCCCAGATTATGACCAAACGAACCAGTCATAATCTCTGGTCTAAGTTAACTTGGAACGGTCATAATCTCTGTTATAAATATCTGGCTGAGGGCGGTGGGGGTTTAAATGATCTGTATTGTATCAGAACATGTTGGATAAAAGAAAACTTTTCTAGATTTAAACAATCAGTTTTGTGGCACAATAATTCTAAATTATATTTACTATGTTACTAAATTTACCACTAGTGGATCAGGAAATAACTACATTTTAATGATGATATACCAGTTTAAAAAACTGGTCTAAATAGCAGCAATTCCTGAATATACAGATGAAAGCACTGCCAAGAAACTTTTAGTCTAATTTATAAGTAAAAAAATTAAGTGTGTTGCGAAACAGTTCATACGACAATTGAAAATAATGAAAATAAATGTAAATGGTGAGCTATCAAAAGGGGTATAAAACGACTTAAATGTACAAAATACACAAGCCGAACAAAACCAATCGTAAAAAACCCAACCAAACTAAAAATTTAAAATAACCCAACGTTTCGATCAATATGGCATTGATCACGAGCATGAAAAAATAAAAATAAAAAGGTGTCGACTCTTTGAAACCCGGAGCAAGACTGATTCCGTACATAAAATGTAAACAAACAAAAAAATCATTGTGCGTAACGTCGGACAGTAAACATACGTCATATTAAATACATGGACGGCACGATAGATAGTAAAAATAAAGTAAAATAAATTTATGTTTATGTTAACTGTCCTTTAACGGTTACCCTTTTTAACTAATTAACTAGTTTTCTATAAATAAAATGCAGGCTAACCCTGAGAAATTTCAAGCTATATCTGTTGGCTCAAAAACTCGAGACAAAAATATTATTTTTAATTTTGATGGTATTTTTATAACATCTCCTTAAAACGGTTACGCTTTTTATCTAATGAACTGATTTTCTATAAATAAAATGCAGGCTTACCCTGAGAAATTTCAAGTTATATCTGTTGGCTCAAAACCTTCCCATACACATATCACAAACATTTGTAAAAAGGCAGCAATGCAATTAAATGTTCTAAAGCGGATAGATAAACATTTAAATAGACTCGGCAAATTAACCATTTATCACTCTTTCGTTATGTCAAATTTCAGCTACTGTCCGCTTACCTGGCATTTTTGTGGAGAACAAAATACTAAAAAATTAGAGAAAATTCAGGAACGCGCACTTCGATTTATTTATGATGATTTGGATAGCTCATATGAAAAATTACTTGAAAAATCTAAACTACCGTCACTAAAAACTGTAGAATGAAACCAATTGCCCTGGAGACTTTCAAAACTATAAATAAAAAAGTCCAGTTTTTATACAAGATATTATAGTAATTAAAGATAATTCTTATAATTTTAGGTATACAAATACTGTTGACATCCCACGTCCAAGAACAACAAAGAATTCTTTAAGATATGAGGCAGCAAGACTCTTTGACCAGTTTAAAAATTATATTTCCAGCTGGTGTGGCGGACAAAATGTTTCTTCAGCTCTTGTAAATATCAAACAGCGCTACATCATGCCTGAAAGTATTCGTCCTTTAAATTGTGCTTAACTGCTGTGCATGCTTAAATGGTTCTGTTTAGTGCTTTATAAATGCTTACTCCATTTTAGTATGCGTAATATTTTACAATTGCTTATGCTGTCTTAGTGCTGTTTGTGTGCTGTTTTATTATTAATGCTCAATTTTATTATTAATTATTATTAATGCTCAATGTTTTCTATAAATAAAATGCAGGCTTACCCTGAGAAATTTCAAGTTATATCTGTTGGCTCAAAACCTTCCCATACACATATCACAAACATTTGTAAAAAGGCAGCAATGCAATTAAATGTTCTAAAGCGGATAGATAAACATTTAAATAGACTCGGCAAATTAACCATTTATCACTCTTTCGTTATGTCAAATTTCAGCTACTGTCACACATCAGTCTTAAAAATATGCTTGTGTCTGTTTTATTTTCATGTGCTTGTTAATATTGCTTTTACTTGGCTTGTCGTGTATATATAATATAGCTCATGTTGTTTGTTGTATGTATATATGTGCAGACTTTAAATATAATTTACTTACTTACTTACTTACGCGGACGTCTGATGAGCTGTGACCAGGTAATCGAAAGTGATTGTCAACTGGACAATCCGTCCCATTCTTTATCGAACGCAAGTGTTCCGCAAAGCGGTCACCAAGGCAACGACATGTCTCTCCGATATATACCTTATCACAATTCGCACAGACGATTGCGAAAACCAAATTTAGATCAGTACACATATACTCATTTTGAATGATGTATTTGTTGTCAGGGCCCAAGATCTCATTTGTCTCCATGATGGAGGGGCATTTCACCGTCTGGACCTTTTACGTGGCCTGGTTCCCCGGTAGTCATTTTTTTCTATGGAAATGTTCGACTTGATCGAGCTAATGACTAATTAGTTTTTTTTTAGATTTTTCCCCTTACGATTAGCAGTGATGGAAACAGTCTAAAAAATTTCGAACATCAACGGATCTTTCAGAAATGTCTTTTTTGGAAGGAGGGCGATATTTGGACCCTTTGAGAAGAAACTTTTTAACCTGAACATGGTGAATGAATACTTGCTTACACGAGATACTCAGACATATAAAACATCTTTCAAAATCCGCTAAAATATTATATGCTGACGACCAGATACACGGACGAAAAGATGAACGGACAACGGCGCGAAAGGGGTATGAAACATGAACTGTATATCTATGATTCATATAAGAAATTCACATAAATATCAAAGGATTCTTCCTATTCATATCTATAAAAAATTCTCCGTTTTCTTGCATTTTTTCCCCGAATAGTTGACTGCAACTAAAGTATTTTTTTTTATTCCAGTAGTTCTGAATTTATAAAATGAATTATTGTACAATGCATTCATAACTTATTTTAATCAATATTTGTAAGAAATGTTATAAAATATTTCCGGAAATCTGCACTTTTATTTTTGTTTTCATATTTTTGACCCAAAACCATAGAACAAATTCGATAGACAATAAAAATTGCCATTTCCTCAAATAATCCATTAAAGTACCAGTTTAGAAATAATAACAACTGAGCTTGTGATACCGTCGTGGACTTGGAGTACACTAGCAGCGGTATCCACTCATTGGTGATGATGATTGTTTTATAGCATTTTTGATGCAGAATATGTGCAGATCTCATCGATTTATGACCCATAAATTGTGTTCAAGGTCTAAAATGTTGAAAACCAAAATAATCTGAACAGTTCAAGAGAAAATTCGCAATACATTTGCTTTGAGAAGTGACAGAATGAATTCATAAAAGTAATTGAAGTTCTGATGTACTGCATGAATTATGTATCTATATCATTTTTGTGTAATGATATAGATTGAGAAAAGGCTTATTTCGTGAGGAACCACTCTGATGCGGACAAAAAGTATTCTGAAGATGTAATTACAAACATGATAGATTTTCTCTGACAACATATTCGTTGAATTTGGCGGTCTAATTTAAACAAACAATCGGCATTCCAATGGGCACCAACTGTTCTACTCTCCTCGCCGATCTATTTCTGTACTCATATGAAGCGGACTTCATTCAAGGGTTACTACGTGAAAACAAAAAAAAAATTAATAGCCAAATCCTTTGATTTCACTTTTCGTTATATAGATGATGTGTTGTCGTTAAATAATGACAAATTCTAAGACTTTCTACATTTTATCTACCCAAGTGAGCTTTAAATTAAGGATACTACAGATACACCATAGTCCTCTTCATATTTTGATTTGTTTCTTGAAATAGACTATGAGGGACATTTGAAGACAAAACTGTATGACAAACGTGATGACTTCAACTTTCCTATTGTTAATTTTCCCTTCTTGAATAGCAATATACCAGCATCGCCTGCATTTTGCGTCTACGTTTCTCAGCTTATCCGATTTTCAAGGGCATCCGTGAAGTACCCTGACTTTCGACAAAGAGGATTGCTGCTGTCACAAAAGCTTCTTAACCAGGATTTTATCAGGGATAAGTGGATGTCATCATTTAAGAAATTTTACTGTCGTCATCACGAATTGATTGACTATTACAGTGTTCCAATATCTAAGATGATGTTGAACCTGTTCCCCTGTCGTAACCTTTCATGTGCCTCCACCGATTTTTGACTTCCCCCGGGTTGACTTTGTTGAACTTCACGACGGGTGCGGAGTAGGAACTGCTTACCCTTCCGGAGCACCTGGGTTCACTCCTGGTTTTTATAGGAGTTCGTGTTGTTCATTGTTTTTTTAGTTTTCTGTCTTTATTTGTTGTTCAGTTTTCTTCCCGGGTTTGTCTGTCCAAAGGATTACGTTTTATTGCTCCTTTGGTATATTTGTCCTTTTTATGATATTACAACATTTGACATTGCTACATTATACAATGCCTATCCTAAAACTGTCGAGATGGTTAATTCGTTTAGCGTCACTGTGACATTTGAGTGTTTGATTCCTAGTAAATATCATGGTTTTTGTCAGAGAAAATTGTGTGATGTTGAAACAATATATGTGACTTAACTGATAAAATTGTTTAAAAAAAATGTAATGACCCAGATAATGTTGGGTAAACCTTTGGGGTTATGTGAAAATATTTACAACTGAAATCCTGTATCAAAGTCATGAAACTCAAAACAATAGTGGGCCACAGGAATGTGGTATTTTTTATAAGTCCTTTTACTCTTTCCAAAAAAAAAAAAAAAAAAAAAAAAAAAAAAAAAAAAAAAATAGAAAAAGAAAATTTTTAAAACTGGCGTCGATGCTTTAATTATACTTTTTCGTATTTTTATATTCCCAGATATATTTATTTCAGTGATAATGAAACATTGACCGATTAGGAGCACCACATATTTTAACAGTTAGGTCATACTGACAGTTATATTAGAACGCTTCCGTTCTGATAACTATTTGAGTTTTAATTTAAAAACTGCATCAAAATAATTTCATATATTTTGACATTTATCTCTTACATCTTACTCGATAAAAGCCCACTATTCTGACCAAACGATAACCACAGGTACACGGTACCCACGTTACGAGTTTACGATTCACACATTACACGCACATGAGTTGCATGTTTACGAATCTTTCTGGTCCGTAGAACGTTCAGCAATCCGTCTTTGTAAGGCTCTTACGGTGGATGTATATAATTTGTAGTGTAAAAAAGTTTGAACTTAGTAGGATATATAATAGAAAACAAAGATCAATGATAAAACGGTTAGCAGTAAGAGTAACCAATGACATACCAATCAAAATATTCCAATCGACAGAACTAAAAAGACATGAAACCAATCGATAGAAGCAACGGAGAGTGAGAATAGTCTGACATGTTACCAACACATAAATGTGCCGGGATGAAGCCTGCCATATAGTAACCAAACATCAATATTACCACTTTACCGGTTGGTGTACCAAACACACTACAAAAGCCAGTACAGCATGATTACCAACAAAGTGAACACTAGGCATAATTTAGATAAGTTTGAAAATGTGCTTGTTCAAACTGTTAAACCATATACTTTCTCCTCAATAAACGAAATAGCCAGGAATAACATTCCCATACAGGTTTAATGATATATCTCTAAAAAGTTGTAAACGAAATCAGTAACAAAGTAACAATTCTTGGTGATTATCACACATGAAAATCTTCAATCCCATGAAAAAAAAGTCTATTTCAAGAAAAAACCAGAGGCTGGTGGCCATCTATTATTTCCAATCGGCACGAAAGTAAACGTTCCTGGAAAATACCTTACAAAGATCTTTCATTAGAACTTTCAAATCAATGGGTCGGATAGTATAAGAAAAGACGATCTTGGAAACTTAACAATTTGGAGTCTTGCGGCCATGTTTGATAGCTGAACTGTATCAAAATAACCAAAATTCTACAACTTTTCATTAGTATTCTTTGTACCAAGTTCCGTACCATTCTATTTAATTTTTAATCAGAAGCTGATTGTGAAATGCTGTTCCGATAGGGTCCAATGTTAACAAAGTCAGCCATCTTGTTTGCCTTTTGCAAAAAAACTTATACCACTTGAGTAGTATGTTGAAATTATCATACCTGACAAAATTCAAATCAATGCCACAATTAGTTTCAGAGAGGACGATATTCGAAATGTAACAAATCTCGCAGCAATGTTTGTCTGCAGAATGGCGCCAGCAAGGAGACTTATTCGTGCCCCCGTAAGTATCCAACCAGCTTGGAAACAATTTATTGAATTGTGTTATTAGAACCGGAAGTTTTAATAAATATTTCCATAGGTTCAAATGTTAAACGATTAGGTAGTTGATGGTCATCTTAGATTTTGATCATCACCAAAGTAACAAGACATGTAGAAGATCTTTATTGAAACATGTGTCTAAAGCTTGGGTGTAATTCGAAAAGTCATTCTCGAGTCATTTCAAAGTTCAGCCATTCAGATATAGGAATTTATTCTGGCGGTGTTTCTTGACTAATGTCTGCAAAATTTCTTTTTATTCTGTTCAGCAGTTCTCAAGAAGAAGATCAAAATGTGAAAACTTTAAGGACGACCGCTGCCTGGCGACAGACAACGGACGGACGATGGACGCTAAGTGGTGACGGCAATATCTCATACTGGCCTTTAGCCAGTTGAGGCAAAAAGTGATGTTCACAAATCAGAATCTTATCAAAGACTAAATCAGTGATTTGAAACTTAAATAAATGTATTTTCCTGCGTGAAAAGTCATACTGGTACATCGTAACGATCAATAAATTCATGATTTCGACCATTACATTTCTGTTTCAAGAACGACCAATTAAAGAATGGATAAGTACATGGTTAGATAAAAATGAGTAGCTAACCCATTCCTCATTTTAAAATATACCATGATGTCTATAATTGGCTATATATACATGTATTTAATGTGATTGAGAACGTGCTTTTAATGCAAAATCAGCACTTTGGGGTACTTCTCATTCTCCCTAAATGAAACAATGCATAGACGTAAAAGTATTAGATCTTGCATAGTTTGTTTTCTAAATACTTTTTGTATTTTCCTATTAGAATTGCGAACCCCTTTATTGTATCTACGAATTCCACTTAAACGTCGGAAACCGTAAATTATAAAAAAAAAAAATTTCTACTCCAACCTGAGCTAAACCAGACAGACAATATCAAAAGAAATTAAACTTTTGGCTGAGGTATTTCTAGTTGTATTTTGTCCTTAATCATCTAAAATTTATCAGTTGTTTTTATTTAGATTTATTCTTGTTCTTAGGCTGTAAAGTTAAGTTCAATTTATAACAATAAATCTTCCTAACTACATTGATGCCTAGTATATGGTATAATGTAATGCTTTTATTGTCTGTTATGTACATATCGTAGCATGTACAATGTGGTAAATAAGGTACATAACAGTATTAACAAAACTCGCAAGTCCATAAGACGTGTGACAAAACTGGTATCACACCACTGGAAAATTGCAACCGTAATGGTCCTGACTTGGTACAGGCATTTCAAAAGAAATGGTGGGTTGAATCTAGGTTTTACAGCGCGCCAAACCTCCCGCTTCCATTACGGCATAAAAGTACCAGTGGTGGTAATCAACATAGATATGCTGATGTCAAAGTTGGTAAAGTAGAAACAAAACACCAAGATAAGTTATAAAAAACAATCTTCAATGATAGTAGTAGAAGATACTGAATATTTTTCAACCAAATCTTGGTATTTGAAAAAGAATTTCGTAAGAGACCTTTTTAGACGCATTTCCTCGTATTCCTGGCTAAGAAGTCTGTCACGCAGATGTTTATGGCGTTCAAGGAAATCAGAGTAGTTGGAACATGCTCTAGCGTAACGAATCAATTGAGAAATATAAACACCATATGCAGGAGATGTTGGGATATTGCTGCATAGGTAAGGAAAATTTATAATTTTAAAATCAAAATCGTCTCTTTTATCGTATATCTTGGTGCTTAGTTTACCACTACTGTCAAATTCGAGATGAAGGTCTAGAAAGGATGCTGTACAAGTTGTTTCTGTAGTTTCTTTAATTTCGAGTTCTGGTGGATATATCAATGGAAGCCATTGAGCAAAAGAAGGATTGTTCATGGACAAAACATCATCAATATATCTATATGTGAAATTAAAAGATTTAGCATCTTTCATACGTTTATTCCTCACGAGGTTCTGCAGAAACTCTGTCTCATAGGAATATAAGAACAAATCGGCGAGGAGAGGGGCACAATTAGTACCCATTGGAATGCCGATTTGTTGTTGAAAAATCGCTCCTCCAAACGTGACAAATATGTTATCAATGAGGAAATCAAGCATGTCGCAAACCTGTTTTTCAATATTTGAAACTATCTTATTTTTAACTTGCAGGTCCAGTCGAAGTTGATAAAAAAAGAAAAATTTGCCTGAAAATATTTTACGTTGTATTGTTTCAGTTGAACAGCAATTATTTCTTTGAACAAAAATATGGAAAAATATAATGGACTAAATGGATTGTAATAATCAAATATTTTAAGCAATAAATTACGATACTTACATGTCTGTTCATCTGTCATAGTAGATTGGTTAACCATATAAGCATGTGGGTGTTCTTGGTCTTTGGCTGTAAAGTGAAGTTCAATTTTCCTCAATAAATCTTCTTATATTATTTAATGCCAAGTAACTGTTTCAAATATGTTGTATATTTTTAGGGTATTATTATATTGTGCGGAATTGTTGAATGTTGCAATTCAAGGTATTTAATGTTATCTGTTGTTCATTCTTTGAAACAAAGTTATTCAAATATTAAATCAAAACAAATAGTACGAATCATTAAAGGATGACGGTTGATTACACATAGTTCTGCGTCATAATAGTACTAAAGGAGCAATTTGAACATAGACTGGCTCTTCTAGCACTAATAGAAATACTTTTCTCTCAAGTATATTGTAGCCTAAATGGTATTTAAAATTTTCATGGCATATAAAAATATAATACACTATCATCAGAACTAACGCCCTACATACTTATTTCGAAAATTAGAATTCTTTTTATTGATCACGTTTTCTTTTTATTATCAATGTTCGTCTTTATCTAAAACATAGAAATGCATTATTCTTCAAATAAAATAACGTTATGTAATGTATCTCGATGCATACTTAATATTTGTAAAGGTCAATCTGCATTTTCAGCACCTCCGACCTATAAAATATTTAATTAGTTTTGTGTCTGAAATTTTTACGGAAAATGATTTATAAGTCGACATCTACCTCTCCAAATAGGCATCGAAAGGTTTTTCAGACTTCGGTGAAAATGATGTTCGCCAAGTTTTAAGTTGCCTGCCATTCGGTTATATTTGGTATTCTTTTTTACCACATAAAAAGGGCATATATTTTACATTTTATTTGAATGAATGTCGAAGTCTTTTTCGACCACATAAAAGTGGCATATATTTTCCATTTTATTTAATGAATCTCGAAAGACTTTATATTTAACTAGCGTGGTATTGGATGTAACTGATGAAATATATTATGTTGCATGCTGATAGTGTATGTACGGAATTGTACAATTAACACAACGAATAAACACAAAATTAAAACTTGGTCACCATGGTCACCCTAAGTCGACAATATCTGCTATAAGGAAACTAGAAAATAGTCATTTCTTATGTATCTTTGGCAGGATGCTAAGAAAAAAATAAGTTTGATAACCATAACAAGATATTTATTCAATAATCTAGCGGCAATAATATTAATATATATATATATATATATATATATATATATATATGAATGTCAGTGATAGTATGCCCAAAAAAGTCTGGCATTGTAAAATGAATGTAAAGGTGGTCTGGACAAAAGCAGACAATTGCAAATTTTGGCCACATTGGTGTCAATTCATATTGGCCAATAAATGTTGTAAACGTTTTATCGAAATATGATATACGCTGAAAACATAAAACCTAAAATAAAATTTCAAAGTGGCAATTGATTTCATTACAACGCCTGTAGATAAAATCCTTATTTCGACTCCTCAAATTTTAAAGAGAATCAAAGAGTATGCATGTCCGAATTACAGTAGAGATCAATGGCAGGTTCAAATCTCTAGTCCCACCAGTCATAATCTCAGCTTTACTGATTTTTTTCAAATGTCTGCTTCAATATATATATTCTTATGAAATATATAACTAGTATGAATTCTGAATGATACTATTCGATTGAATATAAACTTTTATTCTGAATATTTTGAATTTCAAAGAAGCTTGTATTATAAGGATATACGTACAATTATACAAACTAGTATAAAAAAGCATGTCTCAAGTGTTACAAAATATTGTTTAACGGAAAAAAAGAAAATTATTTAGCTATATTGGATTAAATTGCATCCTGCAAATGGTGAAAAAGGACAATTTTGTTAAGTTTCAATGAAAATTTGGAATATTTTTCTTTGGACATGCATTGCAGTAATTTTCAGAGAAGATTTTTATGGTCCCGTCACAAATTTATGAACTAAATTCATGTCGAAATTTAATAAATGGACAAAAGAAGCAAACTTCAAATTTGTAACTTGTTTTTTTTACTTCTTTTGCCCTATATCACGCCTTTCGATACGACTAAATTTGGCTAAGTATCATCCAAATAATAGTCAAAAGGGTAAATGTTGTGTCGTTTAAATGTAAAAGTGAACTTTTTTGCTTCTAACAAATATTTCGGTATGTCACAGACACTACCGCAGAACAAACTGTTAAAATTCCATGAAATGTCCATTAAAATACCATTAACAAACCATTAAATCTCATGAATCCATTAAAATCACCCATTATTTTTTTGTCAGAAAATAATGAATGGTTTTGTAAAATATGCCATTAAAATAAAATTTAATGGTAAGCAATAATGAAATTATCATTATTTTTTCATTAAATTGACGGAAATATTTCTTTTTTCAATAGATTAATGGGCAATATTTTCTGTAGAAAAAAAGTAATGGCAATTAATGACAACAAACATTTCAAACTAATGGCCATTAAATTAAATCAAAATCAATTTCACGACGGGTGCCATATACGGAGCAGGAATTGCTTACCCTTTCGGAGTACCTGGGTTCACTCCTGGTTTTTATAGGAGTTCGTTTTGTTCATTGTTTTTTAGCCTTCTGTGTTTATTTGTTGTGCTTGTGATTGTTCATTTGTCTTCCGGGTTTGTCTGTCCAATGGATTACTTTTTTTTATTGCTCCTTAGATATATTTGTCCATTTTTTAAAAACTTAATCCTCACAAATGTAATTTCTTCAGAAGAGTGTTAATTATTTGGGACACGTGGTATCTTCGGAAGGGAAAAGTGCAGATACTTCAAAAACTGAAGCCATTGTAAATTGGCTTAGACCTGCAAACGTGAAGGACGCCAGGGGATTTCTTGGTCTGTGTTCCTACTATAGGAGAATGATATACAATTATTGTGTACAATATGCGCGGCCGGTGAAAGCTTTAACTCAGTAAAACAGAAAATTCGAATGGACCGATCAGTGTGAAGAAGCATTCAATTTATTGAAAGGAAGTCCAAATTGCGCCGATATTAGCGTATCCTCATCCCGAAGGGTCCGATTTAATCTTGGATACTGATTGTAGTAACAAGCCTTGGGAGCTGTATTATCTCAAATTCAGAATAATCAGGAAAAAGTGATCTCCTATTGTAGTCGTACATTATCGAAATCAGAAGTGAATTACTGTACGACCAGAAAGGAGCTGCTAGCGGTAATAAGTGGTGTAAAGCATTTCCATACATATAGTATGGATGGAATTTTAAAATTCGAACTGATCATAATTCTTTAAGATGGATTACTAAGT
Organism: Mytilisepta virgata; assembly: GCA_028015205.1. NCBI lineage: Eukaryota > Metazoa > Mollusca > Bivalvia > Mytilida > Mytilidae > Mytilisepta > Mytilisepta virgata. The sequence continues at coordinate 58,681,471 of CM051515.1, read as the reverse complement.
TCAAAAACGTGGAAGGTCAATTAGCGCGTTTGATTGAAATTCTGGAAACATACAATTATGATTTTTTTTCCGGCTGGATTAAAACACCAAAACGCAGATTTTTTGAAAATTGCTCATATTGTGAAAAGGTAGAGTCAGGAAATAAAGTAGAAGTGAAATGTGACATTGTTAAGGCTAAAAAGCAATCAAATTCTCAGTCATGGATTACTGGTGTGTCAAGTAATGAAATTCAATGTGCACAATGTGAGGATAAAAGTATTTCTTCTGTGATAAAATAACAATCCAAAGATACTTATAGTAGATATAGTAAATTTATACTATGCTGTATACGACGCATTTCAAGGAGTTACCTCTCATCAGCAGCATTAAAACCAAAACATTTGGAAGACCAAAAACCACACTTATATTCAACAAGAAGTACTCAAGCAAAAATACCGAAATAGGAAGCCAAATTTCAGCTAAGGAGATCTACCATGTGCAATACAAGGAATGAACCCTTAGTATTTCTATTATTTTTGAATTTTGCTAAATACTGGTAATTTCTTTAACAAATCAATGAATAATCATGTCAGACAAGTCTGACGACTGGGTTGGCGAATGCCCTCGGGGACCTAGGGTCTTCAAATTATCTTCAAAGCAGTGATGAACGACCGAAATGGCAGGATATTTCCATGGAAAATGTAATAGTGTAGGCGTTGTGGTCACAATGAAAGCGACTTGAATTGAAAGATGGAATTGTATATCGTAAATGGGAAGATGATTCAGGCCATCATATTTCTTGGAATCTTATAGGTCCAGAGGTGTAATTCAAAGATTTTGGTTAATTAAAGGTGACTTGAATGTTTGGTCGTCAACTAGAATCATTTTGAATAAAAAAATTATCCAGAAACAACCATTTCGCTCCGGAAAACGTGATTTAAAATTCCGTCTGCGGCATGAAACACCTGAACTTCTGTCTTCCAAAAGTTTTAGCGCCAACATAATATTAGAGATGTAAAAACGTGGTTAATATGTGACAGGGAAATTATTAAAGGGTATGATGATATTCTTAGAATTTTCATATTCTCTTTAAAAACCTGATACGAGACCATAAATGTAAGTAAAAAATTGAACATGTGAGACACATGTTTTCAATGAAGGAGGTAGTGTGATATTTTTGGTTTTCTGTAAATATAATTATTATGATTTCTATTTTAATCTGTAAGGCGTTATCTTGACCATAAAATTAGTCAATGGTGTAAGGCATATTTCCTGTATGCAAGGTAAACTGCCAAAGTTGATAAAGATCTTGTTATTTTTAAGGGAGTGATATAACTGTTTTTTTTTGTTTCACTGTTTAACCTTGAGATAAGTGTGTCTGTAATATGAGATACTGGGAATTTACTGATCAGGCAATTTAGGTTTCAGTTTTGATAAAGAATGTTGAATATTATTTTCTGTGTAATTCTTTTAGGGTTAGGGTTAAGTGAAAATTGACGAACTAACAATACATAACACAATTTAAGAAAATGTTATCGCAAATGTTGACAAAGGTAGTTAGAAGATAGACGTATTGAAGTTTTAGTGAACTGTTCATGATAATAAAACACAAATTGTACAATTTTTCTTCATTTTAGGTGATAAACATCAGGGTTGCACTTAAAAATAGGGTCAGGCGGGTGACCATAAACACATTTATATATTGTTTATTAGACCTCAATTCCCAATAACGAACATTCTTCATATATAAATGTCCATTATCAAAAACCTTTGTGTATTTAAATCAATTATTTTAAAGTAGCAGTCTTTGCAAGAATCAGGTGCACAGCGGTTAAAAACCCTACTCACATAACCATGTAGATCTAGATTTGATGTTGCATGCAAGATATAAAAGATTTTTTCCTGTGGCTAGTAAGTGGAGATAAATTTTCAATAGAATGACAGTAAATGGTTTGATATTCATGGTGCCCTGTTTGTACCTTTTCAACAGTGCATTACACAAAAATTTATTTTTTCTTTTACCATTTTACAAATTTAAGAATTTTTACCAACAATCTACATTTGTTTAGAGTTTTTTCATTTTAAGGAAAAGACGGAACATTTTATAAATCCATTTTACAGTTTTATATTTTTTTTAGAACTCTGAGCCAAACTTTTAGAAATATTGAATTCTAAAACACTGGAGTAATTTAAATTTAGTCAAATAGCAAAAATGTCTTTTGCTAAAATGCTAAAATGGAATTTTTCAAATTTATATACTTTTTTGGTTAAAAAAAATTACTGATTCCTGAAAAGTCATTCTTGATTTGGATATTGTGAAGTGATATACTGCAAACTTGTCTTTAAGATTAAGCAGGAAAAGTCCACGCTCTGTTCAAAAACAAGACCATTAACAAAGCAGTTCAAATGCCTGCAATACATGAGTGAACACATCACCTATATACTTATTGTTTGACCTATTGAGTAAAATTTAAATGTCTTGACAATTATTAGACCTCTTTATGTCATCTATTGACCAGTTCTCATTGATCATGGTATCGCTTAAATGAACTTCAACTATAAAATAGTAACTACAAAAATCTTTTTAAATTAATTGCAGATATAAGATTTTTCGGTTGTGTTTAGCTCATTTTATAATTTTACAATAAGGACACAATGGTGATTTCTAGTTCTGTTTTAAAGTAACATTTTTAAAAAAATTTTTTTTTCTTTCTATGTTTAAAAGTCTTATAAGCCTTTGTTTCATTATGGAAGCGAGCTGCAAACGCAATAAATATGGAGCACAATTCAGGCATTTGGTTAGTAGATCGGGCAAATTTTTGTCCCCCGCTGCAACATGGTGCAGGAGACATATAAATGTTGATGTCCGTCCGCCCGGATTGTAAGTGCTCTAGCCTAGCATCTTTGTTTTCGGAATTAGATAAAACTATAACAGAAACTTTATAAAGACAGCCTCTGTCAAGTCGAAATTGAGTCCTGTCCCTAAAATTTTGTAGGAGTTATGCTCCTGGAGAAACTTAAAATTGTCTTGTAGTCTTTCTAGTATTTTAAGTTTTTATTTGATTTGGATAAAATTTATACCAAAGCTTTAGATTCACCCATCCCTAGAAGTCCATGCAATCATATAGTTTTCATCATTTTCCCATGGAATTCGATGGAAAATTTGATTTTGTGATTGGAATTCCATGGAAAATTTGATTTTGTAAATGGAATTCCATGGAAATCCATGGCAGAAAATCCCATCCCTCATTTATTTTCGACTTTCCATGAAATAGTTCCATAGATTTCTATGAAAAAAGGATGGAAAACCAACTTAGAATTTTTTTTGGAGATGGAATTGGGATGGAAACTTCACTTAAACTTTTTTATACATGGACATTTGGATGGAGAATGTGCATGGAAACTGGGCATAAACTTTTAAATCATATATAACATTTGTTTGAACAAAAAATTAAAAAAAAAAACTTCAGCTGAAAAATGACCATAAAAACATGACTCTCTGGTTTGGATAATAGATACATTTGTAACAAAAAAAATACCATTGTTTTCACACCATGATTGTTGTCAATGACTGTTTATCTAATAATTATATAATATCATGTTTTAACAGGAATTTCCAATTTGACATGCACATAATTAGTTGGGTAATAAATCCTCCTAATATATTGAGCGTGTGAAGTTATTGATTCCTTGGCAGCCAGAATAACACTACAAAGATTTAGCCCCTTAGCTAGAATACAGTCGATAATTAATTTATTTTTTGTTTTATGCTATCTTATTACAAATTTGACGTCGCGATCCTTTGTTTAAATCATGCTTTTTCAGTTACTATATTTTGAAACCGTTCAGATCTTGATAAAGGAAGGGGAATGCATTATACTATATTTTGTCTATTTTACCTAGTAAATTCTTAAGGACTTGTTCTATATACAGTCAGTGAACATATTTATTCGTCAACTTTGATTTTTTCCATAGGTTTCTATACAAATTCACAAATTTTCTAAAGCAATTGGAATTGTTTATTTCCAACTTACACAGTTGGAAATGGTTATAGAGGTACATGTATCTATAAGGAAATCTACATTGTATAAAGATGAACAGCTGTTGTAACTTGTAGTGACAATATAAGATGGGAACAATTAACAATTTTCTAAGCTGGATTCAACTTCAAGTTAATAAAAAAACTAGATATCAAAATCTGAATTTAATAATACTGAAGATCTTACATATAGTAAAGATTGCGAGTTCCATGGATCTCCTGTTCCAGCACTCTACGGAAGTATATTCGTGGAATTCCATAGAATTTTGAGGAGAATTCATGTACAGGAGGACCAAGTACCCACCATTTTATCCCCAATTTCAACCTACCTGATATATTTCTCCTTTTATCTTTGGCACTTATAAGGGAATTATTTGAATTTTATGATTTTCACAAATTCCCTTCAGAATAAGCATGCAGGCCATGGACCTTGGAGCTTACTATTGAATTAGGTCAATCATTTTATGTTAATGGAATTGCATGGACAAACTTTCCATGGAATTCCATGGAAAATCTAGAGATGGGAGTCTTAGGAGAGCTTCTTGTTCAAATTTAAAAATGAGTTTGCAAATTGTTTTGGGAGTTTTGCCCTTGAAAAACTAAAATTGTTGGCAGGGGACACGTTAACACTGTTCTTTCATTTTTATTATTTAAAAACATTTTCTGTTCCAAACTGGTATGGGAAATTAAAAAAAAAAACTATTAATCAAATTCGTGTGATCTAAGTGACTTGTGAGAACAAAGTCCACTGTTTTAAACAACCAATATATATAGTCAAACTTGATTTAAACAGGCCCCCTTGGGAGCAAAAAATGGTGTCCATTAAAAGCGCTGCACTTTATATGGAGGATAAATTTCATTGGTTATTATACATGGTTAAATTATTTGTGTAGTATTACGCACGGATGAGACCCACCCGTGACCTTATGGGTTAATATTCATTCGAGTGCTTGCATTCATCCAGTCAACAGCTCCTTTTAAATTGCTCGATACGACTTCAATTTTTCCATGCGGCGTGCTCGATTCTGTAAATTAATGTCTGATGAAGAAAGTTACTCTTCTTCATACCATCGTCATGATAACGTTAGAACGGAAAAAGATTCTACTAAGTTAATAACTGCTGACGCATTCTTGCTTATATCGAAACAACTTGAAAACGTCTTAGGAAAGCAGAAAAGGGAAATTGTCGGTGTGTCGGATGCTAAACTTCCCTCCTCAGCTAATCAAAGTAAGCCTGAATTTAAATATAAATATATTACTAATCAGAAGCAGTGTTCTTTCAATAGTGTTTTCAATGATCTGTCTAATGTGAAAGTGTCATTTCGGATAATAATTGTGAATCCGCTTTGGTTATTGTAGATAAAGTGCAGAAAGATATAAGTGCAAGAAATAAAATAATCAAAATAAGAGATAAACACGGCTGGGATACCGTAAAGTGAATATGAAGGGAATCCACTGGCTGATGATTCTGATGATGAGCGTCGTTTTCGGCAAGCCAAAACTAGGGCTGTTCGGAAAAGAAAGGCCACCGCTACGGTCACAGCCCCAACACAAAAAGAACGTTTTGCTGCAGATAAGCTTTTTCGTGGCTTTAGCCAATCATTTGAGCGCCCAAACTTCATATACGGAGGCCATCCAGAGACCTACAACCAGAGGCCCTACAACTTTTCATCTCAAGCATGCAACCGATATCCAGCGTCCCAGGACATCTGCTAGTACTGTGGAGCTATAGGTCACTGGTCGATTAACTGCTAGAAAATGCCGAGAAAAGAAACAACAACAACAGCAAATGCGGTATCATCAATTTTTAACCATAATTTTTGTTTAGAGACTTATGAATATGAAAGTGAAACTTTTAGTGTTCATAATGTAAAAGGTAGATTAAAGAAAAATATTAATGTATGGAAAGACAAATTGTTGCTACCGGATAGTACTAGAAATTTAGTTTTGCCTATTTTAGAATTTGGATATTTTTTAAAATTTTGTTCAAGATCCCCTCTCTGTTGTTTCGAAAAATAATAAGTGTTCGCTAGACCACAGAAGTTTTTTCAAACGTGCTTTTGCTGATTTATTATTTACTGGTGTTGTTTGTGAAGTTAATAACATTCCTAAAGTTGTTAATCCCTTGTCAGTGTCGGTAAGCTCACCGGAAAAGAAAGATTAATTCTTGATCTTCGACACGTGAATCATTTTCTGAATCTGAATAAATTTAAATATTAAGGTGTTAAAGAGGCAAAAATTTATGCTTATTTTTCTTGGAAATATGAAAATTCAGTCAAATATTTTACTTTCACTAGTTTACCACTTGGACTTAGTTCAGCGTGTTTTATTTTTACTAACTTGTTAAATATTGGCGATCTCAAGGATTAATGATTGTTGAATATCTAGATGATGGCCTTGGCTTTGAGGATTCTGAGGAGTCTGCAGAGTTTTTACCTAACTATGAAAAGAGTGTATGGAAACCACAAAACAGTTTAAAGTGGTAAGGCTTTATATGGAATTTAGATAGTGGTCTTTTGAGTGTACCTGAGAGAAAAATGTCTGATATTTTAATTTTTGCAGAGTCAGTTCTTCAAAGTTGCAATTCTTTAACCGCTCATAAAATTGCTGCTGTTACAGGGAAAATTATTATTAGAAATGGGAGGAGTGATCGTTCCTGACCAAGGTTGAGTCGCGAAAACCTCTGATAGCAAAATCTATTTTGTGTAAGTTCAGACTAGTCAGGAGATGTCAAAGACATTTGACAAATCCACAGAAATGATGAACAAGACAATAAAACCACAGATACTTTGTTAACAGGGATCAAACCCGTATTCCTAAAAGAATCCGACCTATTTGGCCTTACAAACCCTCCAAAAGAACTATGGATAAAGCATGTAGAGGTGTACAAGGCCATTGGAAATAAAATTAGACCTCATTTTATAAGAGGGATACAACGCATTAATAAACACTGGCGTATATATCTCGACAATGAAGACGACCGCCTAAAACTGATCACAGAAGGGATCATACTCAGAGGGAAAACTATACTTCTACATAGTGAAAACTCCCTCAAACCAAACTATGGTAAAGTAATAAGTGTGAGGGTACAGAATATCCCGTTATCCGCTGACGACGGTCAGATCGAGAGAACATTTGCACTTAAAGACATAAAAATTAAAAACATTCATAGGGAAAGACTAAGGGTAGATAACATGTTGACCAACTGCTGGACAGGAGATAGGATTATTCTGTGCACAAAAATAGACAACCCCTTACCAAGATTCCTTCAAATAGGAAAATACAGGGCTAGAATCATTCATGCAGGGCAATTGAGATACGGAGATTTTCCTTTGCAACAAATGCATGGAAAAGGGACACACAATCAAAAACTGTTCTTATGAATGGAAGTGTAGAAAATGCAATGAGATGGGACATTTGATGTGGGACTGTCCACACTTTTATGAAAAAGAATTTCAGACTGACATGCATGATGACATGCATGAGAAGGAACATGAGGAAGAATCAACTGAGGAAGACAAAGGTGATGAACCACATGATATAACTGATAGTCAGGCTACTGTACAAACAGAGGAGAAACAAACACAACTAGATGAAGAAAACATTGACTCTGATACAACACAAGATCTGAGTCATTCTCAATCACAATCACTTTTAGCAAGTGGAAGTAAAGTTGATGAAAGTGAGAAAACTAAAACTGACAAAAAGAAGAACAGACAGAAAAACATTAACAGTAGTAATGTGAATAAAAGTGGCCAACAAACAAAGGAAGGACACCACCTACTCCCCCTGACAGAGGAGGTGGAAAATTAGCAAAATCTAAAGAATAAATAACTCCAGAGGTTTTCTTTTATCTTATATTATAAAAACAAAAAACAACCAAAAAAAAAATGTTAGTACTTTCTCCTTATATCAAAGTGACTGTTTTTGTATGCTACTTATTATATTCAAGTATAATGCTCAAAAGTGAAATATCAAACCAATATCTCCATTATTTGAGCAATGAAACTATAGAAAGTAATGTGAAGACAACAATGAAAATTATACATCTTCTTACAAAGATGATATGGATATTTCACAGTTTAACAAATACTAACAAACATACCTTTAAAAAACATTAATGTGTAATCCTTTAATTGAAGGTAAAACAAATATTAGTAGAATAATAACGTATTTATCATTTTTGACAAATTTAGTATTAACAAAGCTCCAATTGGTAGCATGTTTTGAAACAAGCAACAAACACATATGTTATAAGTTGTTTACATCAACTGCAAGGTCTTCTTTTGATTCAATAAAAGATGCAATAACACAAATATGCACCTTTTTTGTCACAAACAGCTAGTAATAAATGCTACAAAAGGAGAAACCTCCATATTTATTTGTAGTGAAATGATAAGATATTTTAATATAAAAACTAAGGGTTCATTCCTTGTATTGCACATGGTAGATCTCCTTAGCTCAAATTTGGCTTCCTATTTCGGTATTTTTGGTTGAGTACTTCTTGTTTAATATAAGTTTGGTTTTTGGTCTTCCAAATGTTTCGGTTTTAATGCTGCTGATGAGAGGTAACTCCTTGAAATGCGTCGTATACAGCATAGTATAAATTTACTGTATCTAATATTAGTATCTTTGGATTGTTATTTTGAAACTCCTGGGATGATGCCTCTGCTGGTGGACCCTAGGTCCCCGAGGGTATTCGCCAACCCAGTCGTCAGACTTGTCTGACATGATTATTCATTGATTTGTTACAGAAATTACCAGTATTTAGCAAAATTCAAAAATAATATAAAAACTAAGGGTTCATTCCTTGTATTGCACATGGTAGATCTCCTTAGCTCAAATTTGGCTTCCTATTTCGGTATTTTTGGTTGAGTACTTCTTGTTTAATATAAGTTTGGTTTTTGGTCTTCCAAATGTTTCGGTTTTAATGCTGCTGATGAGAGGTAACTCCTTGAAATGCGTCGTATACAGCATAGTATAAATTTACTGTATCTAATATTAGTATCTTTGGATTGTTATTTTGAAACTCCTGGGATGATGCCTCTGCTGGTGGACCCTAGGTCCCCGAGGGTATTCGCCAACCCAGTCGTCAGACTTGTCTGACATGATTATTCATTGATTTGTTACAGAAATTACCAGTATTTAGCAAAATTCAAAAATAATATAAAAACTAAGGGTTCATTCCTTGTATTGCACATGGTAGATCTCCTTAGCTCAAATTTGGCTTCCTATTTCGGTATTTTTGGTTGAGTACTTCTTGTTTAATATAAGTTTGGTTTTTGGTCTTCCAAATGTTTCGGTTTTAATGTTGCTGATGAGAGGTAACTCCTTGAAATGCGTCGTATACAGCATAGTATAAATTTACTGTATCTAATATTAGTGTCTTTGGATTGTTATTTTTAATCACTTTTATCAACATCTAGCAATAAAAACTTCAAAACCAGAAACCCCAATTCATATTTTTAGTAACATAATGAGATATTTAAATCACACTACTCAGCTAATACAACAAAGGGGCAAGGTCGTAAGGATGAAAAATCTTACTTCAATATGTTAATTATAGACCGTGTAGATTACCTGTTAAAAATGGCAGGATTAAAAACTCAGTCTATTCAATAAAGCGTAAAGGTTTAATTTATAGAAAATGTTGCCCATTCTGTATGGGTAAACTAACCATCATTATAAGTATTTTATTTTATGGTGTTTCAGTTTATACAAACATGTATAAATATTTATGTTTCTGTATATTTTTGAGGAGTATATTATGTCAAAATCAATGTTTTATCTTGTATTCTAAGTATACAAGGAAAATAGAGTTATGTTTTGTAATGTAAAAATGCCAAAAGCGTTTCAGTATAGGAAATATAAGTTTAAAGTTTGTTATACTATTATCTTATATATTTAAATTAAACGTACAATTAAAATATGCTTAAAAACTTACATATTTGCACTGTTAATGTAAAGGGATTGAGAGATAAACAAAAAAGAATGAGATTTTATGAATGGATAAAAAACCAAAAATGTCAAATAACTGTTATTCAAGAGAGTCATTTTGACGAAGAAATCGAAAAAAATATATTGACCGAAACTAATCAGAAATGTTTCACTAATAACTATAATAATTCAAGTCGCGGAGTCTAAATTTAGAATTTAAATTAAAAGATAAACATACAGATACCGATGGTAGAACTTTACTTCTTAATATTGAAATAGAAAGCATTATATATTCGTTAGTAAATATATATGCACTGAATAAAGAATCAGATCGAAAACTTTATTATAAAAATTTAAATGAATTTATAAACCAAAAAGGAGTTGGAGCACTAATAACAGGAGGAGACATGAATGATGCGCTGTCCCAAATAGATCGTAAAATTAATATAAATCAAAAGAAAACAGTAAAACCCGTAATTAGCTTAAACACTTTAATAAAATCTAATGATCTGATAAATGTATGGCGAAACTTAAACCCGCAAAAAATACAGTACACGTGGAAAAGGAAAAATCCAATACAAATGAGTCGAATAAATATGTTTTTAATTAAAAAAGATTTTCTATTGAATGTGAAGTCTTGTGATATCAGATCCGTCATGATAAACACTACAGACCACCAAGCCGTTTCGTTAAAACTTCAGTCAGTCTTGGCCGAAACCCGCGGACCTAATTACTGGAAAATTAATAATTCGATTTTAGAAGAACCTGAATACATTCAGATTATTGAAAATCTCATTAAAAAACATATTCGGAACATGGAAACAAGTAATATAGATCCTCGCTTATTGTGGGATGTTATGAAAGTTGAAATAAAAAAATTAAGCATAAAATATTGTAAATCAAGACCCAAACTTAAAAACAATACAATTAAAACTTTAGAAAATAGATTAAAGATGTTGACAAAATTAAATGATGCAGAAAATGAACAAACCGCAGGTAAGATTAAAGATATTGAGTTAAATCTCGAACAATTATATGACGATAAAGCAAAGGGAGCGCAAGTTCGATCGCGACAACAATGGATTGAAAAGGGGGAGAAAAACAATAGTTATTTTTTAGGTTTAGAAAAATTTAGACAAACGAAAAAAAACAATACTAAAATTAAAAAATGCCCATGGAGATATAGTTACGGACCAACAACAAATATTAGATTTAGAACGAGACTTCTACAATGATTTATACTCATCAGATAAGCAAGCAGACATTTTGTTTGTAAGTGCAGGAATATATTAACTCGACACACATAGACCACAAACTGACAGACGATGAAAGCAAATCATGCGACGGTCAAGTGACCATTAATGAACTAAAGAATGCTGTTGACAACTTAAAATCAAATAAAAGTCCAGGTATGGACGGTCTTAGCGTACATTTCTATAAAAAGTTTTGGAACTTATTAGGTCCAATCTTAACGAAAATTTTTAATTTCTCTTTTAACAAACAAGAGCTGCCCTTTTCACAAAGACAAAGTATTTTAAATTTAATTTACAAGAAAAATGACCCTATAGACTTGTCAAACTATAGACCAATATCATTACTCAACTCTGACTACAAAATTTTGTCCTATGCCTTAGCAAGCAGGATAAAAAATATACTGAATTCAATAATAAATGCAGATCAGACAGGGTACTGAAAAATAGATTTATAGGCTTCAACCTGAGGCAAATCAAGGACGTTTTAGATTACTGTGATAAATTTAACATTGAAGGAGCAATTCTATTCATGGATTTTAAAAAAGCTTTTGATGCCTTAGAATGGAACTTTTTATATCAAACTTTGGAGCATTTCGGGTTTCATGAAAATTTTATCAATTGGATAAAAACATTCTACAAGAATATCAATAGTACAGTTTTTAATAATGGATGGCTCTCGGCACCGCTCGCCCCAAAACGTGGTGTCTGTCAACGATGTCCCTGTAGTTCAATTCTTTTCGTGATGACCGTTGAAATAATGGCATGCAAATTAAGAGAAGATAAGAGTATTAAAAGGAATACAAATTAAACTCGATAAAAAATCTTATAGTTTAAAAATAACGCAAGTGGCAGATGATACGACACTTTTCCTACAATCGAAAGAAGAAATACGCGCGGCTTTAAATATCATAGAAATTTTTGGAACCTTTTCAGGACTAAAACTAAATAAAACAAAAACAGAAGGCATTTGGATAGGTAAAATGAAAAAATGTAAAGATAAAGTAGATGGCATAATTTTCACAGACAAACCAATCAAAGTACTAGGCATGTATTTTGGAATACATAAAAATGAATGTGATAAACTAAATTGGGAAACCAAATGTCAGAATATAAGAAACTTAATTAACTCTTGGAAAAAAAATAAATCTGACAATGATTGGAAAAATTTTAATAATTAAAACTTTATTAATCCCACAACTTACTTTCATGGCCAACTTCTAGTTTTACATAACAAGTTAGTAAATGAACTTGAGAGAGAAATTTATGCGTTTATATGGGACGGAAAAAGAGACCGTGTCAAAAGACAAACTTTATTCTCAAACTTAGACGAAGGGGGGTTAAATATGATAGACATCAAAACATATTTCTCAACACTTAAAATTAAATGGATTTCGAGAATTATCGAATCTAATGACGAACATTGGACAGTCATTCCAAGGTTTTATTTAAATAAATTTGGAGACAATTATCTAATTTTCACAATGAATATCAGTACGGAAGCTCTTCAGAAACTTAACGCGTTTAAAGAAATTCCTGAATTTTACTTAGAAATAATCAAAGTTTGGATTAAAATCTGCGATACAGATTCTTCAAAACCAACAAATTTTTGCGAAATAAGAAAGCAAATAATTTGGGGAAACAAATTTATCCGATTTCGAAATAAACCCTTATTAATGAGTAATTGGATTAACAGTGACATTATTTACATAAACGACATTGTAGATGAAAGGGGAGAAATTAGTCTAGAAAAAGTGTTTACAAAATTAAAAATAAAAAGTAATTGGATTGCGGAATTAGCAATGATAAAAAAATCCATACCAAAAGCTTGGCAAACTATTCTTAAGAGCGAAAACTCACTCAAGACAAATGTTAATATAAACAGACGTGCTTTTAAAACTAACAAAACTTTAGATGAAATAAAAAATACAAACAATAAAACTATTTATAGAACATTACTTCAAGAAAAACTAGTCAAAAATGTAGGTGCCTGTAAATGGGAAAAAATGTATAACCTTGGAAACTCACACTTTGCATATCTTTTTAAATTCATTCACAAACTCGAACAAAATAAATTAAAAGTATTTAGATGGAAACTTATCAGTAACATTCTCCCGTCAACTGAAAATTTATATAAATGGAAACGGACATCTTCACCAAACTGTTCTCGTTGCGGATGTAGTGACACACACCAACACTTTTATATTGAATGTTTGGCCCTTAAAGACTTTTGGGTAATTTTAAACGAAAAACTTGCTGAAATAATTTCAATAAGAAAGTAAACCTTAAAGATATAGTCACTGGTTACAAAATAAAACAAAGAGAATATTGGGAGCTAAATGTTATTTTTACCGTTATAGGTTTTACAATCTATAAATACTTTTATATTTCAAATCAAAGAGAAAAATCAGTAGATATATATAACCTTTTTAAATCAGAATTCAGTGCAAGTGCAGAAATCAAACGCACAGAAAACAAAGATATTTTAATAGGTAAATTCAAGAGTCTACTTTAGGTTTTCATTGTACGATTGATATAGTTATTGATTGTTATTTATTTAAACAGTTGTGTATTGTGTATCAACATCTTTACTTCTCGGAAAGACGTAAATATATCTTGTGTTTCTTAATAAATCTTCAAACTCGCCAAATAAGAAATGTATAGCAATCCATTATTTAAACACAATCAGTAAACAGTAGAAAAGCCACGTGTTTCACTTACACGATTTTTTTTTTCAGTCGTCATCAGATCAGGTAAAATTAAATTATACTCGAAAAGGTCATTCTAGTGAATAAAAGGTCTTTTGATATCATATATACATATATGAAAATTAAAAAGATAATTGTTTTATTTATTTCGATTTTCTACTTATTGAAGAGAAGTAAAGAAAAAAGATAATAAAAATAAATAATATTAGGTTTTTATTTTGTCATTTAATTATATGTAAAACTAACATTATGAATTATATGTGTTATCAAATGAAACCCTGTTCATTGTGAGTACTAACCTTACAGGGACCTTCTGTGAAGCTGTTAGCAGAAAGGGAAATTGTTTAATAGCAAGCAATATCTGAATAAACAAATTATTTATTGGCAAAAAAAAAAAAAAAAAAAAAAAAAAAAAACTAGTAAGACATTTGTTCCGAGAACAAATGTAAGGTCTTTCCATTCCATTATGCAGAATGTTATGACACCTTAGTAAGTCTTTTTTACCTTAAAATGTTGTAAAAAAGTCTTAAAACCATGAACAAACTGTTTAAAAGCCAAGTTCAATATCTAGGACATGACCTTGACCTTTGACCTTTTGATCTTTTTGAAGGTCAATGGTCCCTGGTGTCATTTCAAAAGACCCGTTGCCTTTACTATATACCATTAGCAAGTTTTTTATGAAAAACTATTTAATTTTATGTTCTGAGGACAATAACTCCTACAAGATGATGTCCTATGACATAGGACTTTGACATTCATAGAACAAAGTTTCGTCTCAATGTCCTTTACATTTTCCCCATCATATTTCATCATCTATCTTCTACCGTTTCAGAGGAATACTCATAACAAGGAAAAGTCAAAATTTAGAACTTGACCTTGACCTTTGACCTTGACATTATTTTTCTTGGAATGGCTTGTGGAGACAAACTATAAGTTTCATATTGATATCTGACCCCTAACCTTACTTTTGACCCTTAAAGTCTTCTGTCTAGATTTTGATGCAGTTATGCCGCTTGAAGGAGTCATCAAATCTCTTTGGACCAAATGTAATGAATCATCGGTCTACGTAGAACATTTTTCACCCTTAAGTTTTAGCGTATCTCTTACGGTTTTAGAGTTTAAATGATAACAAGTGTTACGGTGTTCGGGGAGATAACTCTGTAATGGAAAAAGTTCGATAACTCAGGGTCTATTTCGAATATATTTTAACACACCGATATCATATATGAAGTTTCATAATGATATGTCATAAGCTGTTAAAACAAGAAGACTTTGAAATGGTGGCGGAAAAAAAAGAATAAAAATGATAACTAGTAAGACATTTGTACCGAGAACAAATGTAAGGTCTTTCCATTCCATTATGCAGAGTGTTATGACAGCTTAGTAAGTCTTTTTTACCTTAAAATGTTGTAAAAAGGTCTTAAAAACCATGTACAAACTGTTTAAAAGCCAAGTTCAATATCTAGGACATGATCTTGACCTTTTACCTTTTGATCGTTTTAAAGGTCAATGGTCCCTGGTGTCATTTCAAAAGACCCGGCGCCTTTACTATATACCATTAGTAAGTTGATTATGAAAAACTATTTAATTTTATGTTCTAAGGACAATAACTCCTACAAGATGATGTCATAGGACTTTGACATTATAGAACAAAGTTGCGTTTCAATGTCCTTTACATTTTCCCCATTATATTTCATCATCTATCTTCTACCGTTTCAGAGGAATACTCATAACAAGGAAAAGTCAAAATTTAGAACTTGACCTTGACCTTTGGCCTTGACATTATTTTTCTTGGAATGGCTTGTGGAGACCAACTATAAAGTTTCATATTGATATCTGACCTCTAACCATACTTTTGACCCTTAAAGTCTTCTGTCTAGATTTTGATGCAGTTATGCCCCTTGAAGGAGTCATCAAATCTCTTTGGACCAATGTAATGAATCATCGGTCTACGTAGTTGAACATTTTCCACCCTTAAGTTTTAGCGTATCTCTTCCGGTTTCGGAGTTTAAATGATAACAAGGGTTACGGTGTTCGGGGAGATAACTCTGTAATGGAAAAAAGTTCGATAACTCAGGGTCGATTTCGAATAGATTTTAACACACCGATATCATATATGAAGTTTCATAATGATATGTCGTAAGCTGTTAAAACAAGAAGACTTAGAAAAATGTTTATTTCTGGTTAACTAAATGTTTGTGATGAATTATACTGTTTTGCACTATAAACATCAAAAACGTCATTAATGTGACCTTATAAATTGACTATTCTAGACGTTTTCATGGGCTGTAAGATTGTCACGTTAATTAACATTCCAATATATTCAAAACGTCTAAAAACGTCTACAGAAATAATAACGTTGCCAGAAATAACGTCATCAAAAGTACTGCCTGAATTTCACTCTTTCAATAGCTTTAATTGCTTTAAAAATCAGAAAAAAAACTTTATAAAGTATGAAAAAATGCAAAATACGTAATAAAGGTCATGACCTTGACCTTTTGACCTTTTTCAAGGTCATTGGTCGCTGAGGTCATTGCAGAAGACCCCATGCCATTATTATGTACCATCGTCAAGTTATAAACGAAAAACCTTAAGTTTGAACGTTCTAGGCGCAATTACTACCAAAAGATGATGTCATACAACTTTAACTCAAATGTAACAAAGTTGCGCATCAATGTCCTAAACATTTCCACCATTACATTTCCTTGTCTATCACAACCATTTCAGAGGAGTAGTGATAACAAGCAAATGTCAAATAATAGAACTTGACCTTGACCTTTGACCTTGATGCCAATTTAAAGGTTATCAATCCTTGATGTTAAAACAAAAGACCCCATGCCTTTATCATGTACCATTGTTGAGAATTAAACGAAAAACCGAAAGTTTAAACTTTTTAGGGGCAATTACGCCTACAAAATGACGTCATACAACATTTATGCAAATGTAACAAAGCTAGGTCTCAACGTCCTAAACATTTTCTCCATTACATTTTATCAGCTATCTTTTACCGTTTCAGAGGAGAAGCGATAATATGCAAAAGTCAAAATCTAGAACTTGACCTTGACCTTTGACCTTGATGCCAATTTGAAGGTTATCAATCCTTGATGTCAGAACAAAAGACCCCATGCCTTTATCATGTATCATTGTTGAGAAATAAACGAAAAACCGAAAATTTAAACGTTCTGGGAACAATTACGACTATAAAATGACGTCATACAACTTTTATGCAAATGTAACAAAGCTAGGTCTCATAGTCCTTAACATTTTCTCCATTACATTTTATCAGGTATCTTTTACCGTTTCAGAGGAGAAGCGATAACAATCAAAAGTCAAAATTTAGAACTTGACCTTGACCTTTGACCTTGACCTCATTTTCATTTTTATGGACCAAGGACCTCAAATCAAAAGACCCTAGGCCTCTATCACTTATGGTTTTCCAGTTACAAATACATTTCACATATTATATCAAATACAAAAGGGGAAATAACTCTCATATGGAGTCTTCGTAAAGTTTCGGTCTAAATTAAACCTAACTTTCTGAGGATATAACGAGCAATTTGGAAAAAAAAATTTTCGCTTTCTTTTACGGTTGCGGAGGAGATCTCATAACAAGAAAAACAGTGTTTGGGGGGATAACTCTCACAAAGAAAAGTGTTCGGTTAAACAGGGTCAGTTTCAAAAGCGTATAGACTGTATGATATCATATACCAAAAAACTAAGCGACATCTTTTGAAACAAAAATACACCGCAAGAAAAGAATTAGGTGGAAGAAAAAAAAAATAATCAGAAGAAAACCAATAGGTCTTTCCACGGAAAGGTGGAAAGACCTAAAAAGGGAAAATTATCACCCTTTCCGCAGCACTGGGAAATATCTGTAGAATGATGACTAGATTATTATGCGGTTAAGGAATTGCAGTTTGGTTTGTCATCATTAAAATCATTACCTTATTGTTCCTATTCAGAGAATGATATTAACTGACGCTAGTTCTTATGCAGGTGCAGGTTATATCGTAATTTTTTTGGACAGTATTGTACATAAAATGCGGACTCCAGAAGAGAGTAAGAGGAGTTCAAAATGGAGAGCGTTAAAAGCTGTTGAAACGACCCTTAAAAGTTTTTCTGTTCAACTTCAAAACAAATTCGTAGATTTTTACGGACAATCAGAATGTGGCAAGAATATCACGATTTGGTAGTATGAAAAAAGATCAACATAGTTTAGATATCGAAATGTTTAACTTTTGTATAGATAAACCAATTTGTTTTAAAATTGAATGGATTCCTCGGGAATTAAACAATAAGGCTGATCATTACAGCAGGATTTTTGATTTCGATGATTGGTCAGTTTCAAATAGATTTTTTTCTTTTTTCAACAAGATTTGGGGTCCTTTCTCAATTGATCGCTTTGCAAACAGATATAATACAAAGGTGTCAAGGTTTAATTCAAGGTTTAATGATCCGTTAACCGAGGGAGTTGACGCTTTTACCTTTAACTGGTCAGGTGACAACAATTGGCTCGTGCCACCTATGTCGTTAATTGCATACACAATACAACATTTACAGTTATGTAAAATTGTTGGTACTTTGGTAGTCCCGAGGTGGAAGTCGGCAATTTTCTGGCCTTTGTTGGTATGCCCTTACTGAAATCAATTCGCTAAATTTATTGTGGATTTTAAGGAGTACAAAACCCATAAAAAATTTTTGGTAAAGAGTAGGCAGAAAATTCCGTTTTCACAGAAGAAAAATTTATATCTACTGTATTAGTATTACGTCTTGATGCTAGATCTTAAAAAAAGTGGACCTTACCACTTATTTGTCATGTTTGTAATTAACAAATGTTCATGGTGATGTAGCATATGTGTGTGTGTGTATGTGTGTGTGTGTATGTGTGTGTGTGTATGTGTGTGATGGTGTGTGAACGTTTAAGGTAAAAAAAAAGCGGACTTGACCGCTTGTATCACGGACCAGACCGTGATTTCTCAATTAATTTATTGCTACTAGTATTGGAAATTTTTATACAGATGCGGACCTGACCGCTTATTTTTTTTTCCATGGACCTTTGTCCGATTTAAGTACAAACAGGGTAATGTCATTAACTTAAAATAGTGGTTCAACTTTTCAGGTTTCTTTCAGTTCTGACCGGCTGGATATTTATGACCTTTCAGCTAGGCCTGGATTACGTGATATAGCTTTTGGCGTTATGGATATTGTAAAAAAAGAGTGTGCAGATAATTTGCAATCAAAATGTATGGTACCAGTGATTATCACACTAGAAACATGTTTATTTAGTACTCTGTTTGATGCTTATAGTGACATACTTAACACTCAATACTGTTTTATAATTGTTCGCTATTATATTTATACATGTAAAATAAAAGAGAAAAACCAAACTGGAAACAATATCTATGTATTTTAAATTTTTTAAGAACTTAGGTATGAATTCTTTATATTTCTGTACCCCTAGACAGGCTGAAAATATAAGAAACAAAATGGGAATGTATTGAACAATTATTTTAGTCTGACATGCTTCATTACAAGTTAAACAACTTATGAAAATACATAATGCAACTATATTATATTTTTGATGTTAAATTTTCTTATAAGAATGATTTATGTGGTTATACTTTGATCAAATAAAATATATACGACGAAAAATCTTTTTATTTTTATTTTTATTTTTGACATGCTCATGACCAAGACCATATTGGTCGAAACGTATGGTATTTTAACTTTTTAAATCACCCGAGAGGTATTTGGCTCAGCCTTTCTGAGGTTGAGACCTAGAACCGTTGGATGTAGTTTTCATATGACTTCATCCCTTTAGAATCTCAACATTCCATTGTTTGAAATTCACTTTCTGGATCCTGCTGTCGCTCATTGGAGTCCTTAATACAACACTGACGAAGACAAAGTCATCTTTTTATTTTAAAGCATCGATTTTTAAACATGCTGTTGTTGGATTGTAAATGACCATGAGGCTGTTGATTTTAATTTTAATTTCGTATTAGTAGGTAGTTTTTAGATTTTAAAAATGTATTTTCATTTCCAAATCCTGTTATTCTGTATAGTTGTTGTTTAAAAACTATTTGTTGCATTATTAGTAATATTGTTTTGAAGAAAAGGTCTATTGGTTTTGGTTTAATGTTTTTTTCCATACATTCATTTTTAAGATGTATTTATTTATATTTTTCCAGTTCTTAATATAATGTTATTCGAAATGTTGTTTGACCAGTTTTTTTTTCAAAACATCTGTATGCATAAACGTGATAAATGAATATAGCCAATTCTTCAACGTGTATATAAACACGCCCAGCTCATTAGATAAAAATATGTTTGTTAATGGACTCTTTGAAAATTGTAAAGTCCTTGCCATGTTACCTTATTACCAGGCTTTGCTAAAACGCGGAATCATAATACGCTTTGGAAAACGATAACGTCTTGGAGTACGTAAAGATGTTTCCTTTCACGTCAAGGAAAAAAAATATTGTCATACCACCGTGTACAATGTTATAAGTTTGGTAAACAAAGGGCGTGTTTGATATGTTAAAAAGTTCATTTCATCGATATACGATTCTCTAGTTGTGCCCCAGGCCTAGAATATTGAAAAACAAAACAGTATTCCAAAACGTTGAAGAGCAAATGCAAGTGTCAAAATGACCATTATGTAAAGCTAAAACCATATGCACGAAGACTATACTCTATGCTACTCCTATTTCAGACTCGGTTATAAAATGTTGTGAATCTGAGGAAACTAGAAAATAATCCAGTCTTGCTTGTTTTCTGCTTGGACCTCTCCAAGAGTACCTTTTACTATCAGGATGAAATCCCGAAATGTATCTAATAAATCTAATTCCTGCATCTTTTCATGTATTTGATCATGAGCTTTTTCATTGTTATTGTTCTTATAATTCAATGTATCTACATTATAATCAAGAGGGATATTCCAGTCACCACACATAATAACTGAAGGGTTACTCAATGATTCAATGCTAGATTGAACATTTTTGAAAAACTGTGGGTTATGAGAATTTGGTCCATAAAGAGCAACCAAGGTAAATTGGTAATCTTGAACTTTAATGCTTAACATGAAAATTTTTCCACATTCATCACAGCTTTCCTTTAAAATTTGAAAACTAAAAGAATTTTTAAACAATATCGAAATTCCTCTACTGTTAGTAGAATAAGAGCTAAATTTTGCTTCATAACCCCACTCTGCCCTCCATAGAGGTTCCAAATCTTTTTTACAGTGTGTATCAATTAAAATAGTGATATCATAGCAGTCTCTACATTTAGAAAATATATCACTTCTTTTTATTTTGTCTGATGATAAGCCCCGACAGTTTACACTAACAATCTTAAGCTTTACAATAATGTATTATTTTTATATAGTGATAAAAGATATTCTTCCATAAACATGTCTGACAGTCAACTAAAAATTCAACATAGTTCTCTAAACTAAAATGATCGTTTTTTTTTTATTTTTTGTAACCCCCCTGCCAAAATTATTATTCCTTCCTTTGCAAATTGCATACCGTAGCAAAAGGATATGTTCTTGGAATTGTTACGACCAAATTCTATTTAATCGACATTTTCTTAATACTAAACTGCAAACTTTTCAATACAAAATATATCATAGATTTCTCTATACTAATAGCTTATTATTGATATGCAAGTTATCAGAAACTCAATTATGCAGCTTCTGTTTTGAAACCAAGGAAACTGTATCACACTTTTTCTTTGAGTGTAAATTTGTTAGAAGTATATGGTTGGAATGTGCAGATAATTTGCAATCAAAATGTATGGTACCAGTGATTATCACACTAGAAACATGTTTATTTAGTACTCTGTTTGATGCTTATAGTGACATACTTAACACTTGTTTTATAATTGCTCGCTATTATATTTATACATGTAAAATAAAAGAGAAAAACCAAACTGGAAACAATACCTATGTATTTTAAATTTTTTAAGAACTTAGATATGAATTCTTTATATTTCTGTACCCCTAGACAGGCTGAAAATATAAGAAACAAAATGGGAATGTATTGAACAATTATTTTAGTCTGACATGCTTCATTACAAGTTAAACAACTTATGAAAATACATAATGCAACTATATTATATTTTTGATGTTAAATTTGCTTATAAGAATGATTTATGTGGTTATACTTTGATCAAATAAAATATATACGACGAAAAATCTTTTTATTTTTATTTTTATTTTTGACATGCTCATGACCAAGACCATATTGGTCGAAACGTATGGTATTTTAACTTTTTAAATCACCCGAGAGGTATTTGGCTCAGCCTTTCTGAGGTTGAGACCTAGAACCGTTGGATGTAGTTTTCATATGACTTCATCCCTTTAGAATCTCAACATTCCATTGTTTGAAATTCACTTTCTGGATCCTGCTGTCGCTCATTGGAGTCCTTAATACAACACTGACGAAGACAAAGTCATCTTTTTATTTTAAAGAATCGATTTTTTAAACATGATGTTGTTGTATTGTAAATGACCATGAGGCTGTTGATTTTAATTTTAATTTCGTATTAGTAGGTAGTTTTTAGATTTTAAAAATGTATTTTCATTTCCAAATCCTGTTATTCTGTATAGCTGTTGTTTAAAAACTATTTGTTGCATTATTAGTAATATTGTTTTGAAGAAAAGGTCTATTGGTTTTGGTTTAATGTTTTTTTCCATACATTCATTTTTAAGATGTATTTATTTATATTTTTCCAGTTCTTAATATAATGTTATTCGAAAAAAAATATTGTCATACCACCGTGTACAATGTTATAAGTTTGGTAAACAAAGGGCGTGTTTGATATGTTAAAAAGTTCATTTCATCGATATACGATTCTCTAGTTGTGCCCCAGGCCTAGAATATTGAAAAACAAAACAGTATTCCAAAACGTTGAAGAGCAAATGCAAGTGTCAAAATGACCATTATGTAAAGCTAAAACCATATGCACGAAGACTATACTCTATGCTACTCCTATTTCAGACTCGGTTATAAAATGTTGTGAATCTGAGGAAACTAGAAAATAATCCAGTCTTGCTTGTTTTCTGCTTGGACCTCTCCAAGAGTACCTTTTACTATCAGGATGAAATCCCGAAATGTATCTAATAAATCTAATTCCTGCATCTTTTCATGTATTTGATCATGAGCTTTTTCATTGTTATTGTTCTTATAATTCAATGTATCTACATTATAATCAAGAGGGACATTCCAGTCACCACACATAATAACTGAAGAGTTACCCAATGATTCAATGCTAGATTGAACATTTTTGAAAATCTGTGGGTTATCAGAATTTGGTCCATAAAGAGCAACCAAGGTAAATTTGTAATCTTGAACCTTAATGCTTAACATGAAAATTTTTCCACATTCATCACAGATTTCCTTTAAAATTTGAAAACTAAAAGAATTTTTAAACAATATCGAAATTCCTCTACTGTTAGTAGAATAAGAGCTAAATTTTGATTCATATCCCCATTCTGCCCTCCATAGAGGTTCCAAATCTTTTTTACAGTGTGTATCAATTAAAATAGTGATATCATGTCAGTCTCTACATTTAGAAAATATATCCCTTCTTTTTATTTTGTCTGATGATAAGCCCCGACAGTTTACACTAACAATCTTAAGCTTTACAATAATGTATTATTTTTATATAGTGATAAAAGATATTCTTCCATAAACATGTCTGACAGTCAACTAAAAATTCAACATACTTCTCTAAGCTAAAATGATCGTTTTTTTTTTATTTTTTGTAACCCCCCTGCCAAAATTATTATTCCTTCCTTTGCAAATTGCATACCGTAGCAAAAGGATATGTTCTTGGAATTGTTACGACCAAATTCTATTTAATCGACATTTTCTTAATACTAAACTGCAAACTTTTCAATACAAAATATATCATAGATTTCTCTATACTAATAGCTTATTATTGATATGCAAGTTATCAGAAACTCAATTATGCAGCTTCTGTTTTGAAACCAAGGAAACTTTATCACACTTTTTCTTTGAGTGTACATTTGTTAGAAGTATATGGTTGGAATGTGCAGATAATTTGCAATCAAAATGTATGGTACCAGTGATTATCACACTAGAAACATGTTTATTTAGTACTCTGTTTGATGCTTATAGTGACATACTTAACACTTGTTTTATAATTGCTCGCTATTATATTTATACATGTAAAATAAAAGAGAAAAACCAAACTGGAAACAATACCTATGTATTTTAAATTTTTTAGGAACTTAGATATGAATTCTTTATATTTCTGTACCCCTAGACAGGCTGAAAATATAAGAAACAAAATGGGAATGTATTGAACAATTATTTTAGTCTGACATGCTTCATTACAAGTTAAACAACTTATGAAAATACATAATGCAACTATATTATATTTTTGATGTTAAATTTTCTTATAAGAATGATTTATGTGGTTATACTTTGATCAAATAAAATATATACGACGAAAAATCTTTTTATTTTTATTTTTATTTTTGACATGCTCATGACCAAGACCATATTGGTCGAAACGTATGGTATTTTAACTTTTTAAATCACCCGAGAGGTATTTGGCTCAGCCTTTCTGAGGTTGAGACCTAGAACCGTTGGATGTAGTTTTCATATGACTTCATCCCTTTAGAATCTCAACATTCCATTGTTTGAAATTCACTTTCTGGATCCTGCTGTCGCTCATTGGAGTCCTTAATACAACACTGACGAAGACAAAGTCATCTTTTTATTTTAAAGCATCGATTTTTAAACATGCTGTTGTTGGATTGTAAATGACCATGAGGCTGTTGATTTTAATTTTAATTTCGTATTAGTAGGTAGTTTTTATATTTTAAAAATGTATTTTCATTTCCAAATCCTGTTATTCTGTATAGCTGTTGTTTAAAAACTATTTGTTGCATTATTAGTAATATTGTTTTGAAGAAAAGGTCTATTGGTTTTGGTTTAATTTTTTTTCCATACATTCATTTTTAAGATGTATTTATTTATATTTTTCCAGTTCTTAATATAATGTTATTCGAAATGTTGTTTGACCAGTTTTTTTTCAAAACATCTGTATGCATAAACGTGATAAATGAATATAGCCAATTCTTCAACGTGTATATAAACACGCCCAGTTCATTAGATAAAAATATGTTTGTTAATGGACTGTTTGAAAATTGTAAAGTCCTTGCCATGTCACCTTATTACCAGGCTTTGCTAAAACGCGGAATCATAATACGCTTTGGAAAACGATAACGTCTTGGAGTACGTGAAGATGTTTCCTTTCACGTCAAGGAAAAAAAAATATTGTCATATCACCGTGTACAATGTTATAAGTTTGGTAAACAAAGGGCGTGTTTGATATGTTAAAAAGTTCATTTCATCGATATACGATTCTCTAGTTGTGCCCCAGGCCTAGAATATTGGAAAACAAAACAGTATTCCAAAACGTTGAAGAGCAAATGCAAGTGTCAAAATGACCACTATGTAAAGCTAAACCATATGCACGAAGACTATACTCCTTAGTTATCCGGAAATCTATCTACTAGTAGTAATAATTTTAAGAGTACCAAAATTCACCATCATGATCAAGCCAAAACTCATCTAAGGACAGAACTATACACGAAAGAGACATTCCTGGGTTTTCACAAAATTTAACAGTTTTTAAACAGTAAATCTAAAGAATCAATTTGGCAAAATTTTTGGGATAGTATCTGGATTCTAGTAACTGATCGGGTGATATATTGGGCACCTGGAGTCCAACAGCATCGGTATCGACTCACATTTCGTCGATTTTGATAAAAATAAATCTTACACGTTTGAACACTCTGTTAATATACAAACAATTGACCAGTCTTTTATCTTTGATTATTTCGTATACATGATCGTATTTTAACACTGCTTCCTGTTTCGGTATTTTTGGTTATGAGTAGTTCTTGTTTAAAATAAGGTTGGTTTTTGGTCTTCCGAATGTTTCGGTTTTAATGCTGCTGATGAGAGGTAACTCCTTGAAATGCGTTGTATACAGCATAGTATAAATTTACTATATCTAATATTAGTATCTTTGGATTATAATTTTGAAACTCCTAGGACGATGCCTCTGCATGGTGGACCCTAGGTCCTCGAGGGTATTCGCCAACCCAGTCGTCAGACTTG
Organism: Mytilisepta virgata; assembly: GCA_028015205.1. Lineage (NCBI taxonomy): Eukaryota > Metazoa > Mollusca > Bivalvia > Mytilida > Mytilidae > Mytilisepta > Mytilisepta virgata. The sequence continues at coordinate 58,655,397 of CM051515.1, read as the reverse complement.
TCTGACATGATTATTCATTGATTTGTTACAGAAATTACCAGTATTTAGCAAAATTCAAAAATAATAGAAATACTAAGGGTTCATTCCTTGTATTGCACATGGTAGATCACCTTAGCTGAAATTTGGCTTCCTATTTCGGTATTTTTGGTTGAGTACTTCTTGTTTAATATATGTTTGGTTTTTAGTCTTCCAAATGTTTCGGTTTTAATGCTGCTGATGAGAGGTAACTCTTTGAAATGCGTCGTATATAGCATAGTATAAATTTACTTTATCTTATATTAGTATCTTTGGATTGTTACTTTTATACAAAGTTGACCCCTGGTGTCAATAAAAAATAGTGAATGCACCCATAGGGATACTGACCCAACATCATACCAAATATAAAGTTTCCATAAAAAAATGGTCGGACAGTTTAAGGATAAAGAAAAAAAATAATAATAATAATAAGAAACGGAAGAAAAACAATAATTCCCCCATGTGTCTCTAAATAATCATAGTAACAATTCTGCTTCTATCTTGTACAGATAAAGCACCAATCTAAGGATTTTTTTACCATCTTTGAGCCCCCATAATTATGCCAAGTGGACACCTTTGTTTCATGAACAGTGGGTTCTACAACCCCTAGGATACACACCCATACCCATAATAAATGTAAGGTTTCCATCCTTTACTGCTTCCAAGTTAAGTGGTTAGAAAGTGAAGAATAAGAACTAGAATTGCCATTGCAAGCAATAGCAATCGTCACCCGGAACCCGGATCTTGTGAAAAGATTTTGTACTGTTTCCATTGCAACCAGAATTTTATTTTTTGATGATACCATCACTCATGTTTCAAAACATTTATATGAAGTTTTGTAATATTTGGAATTATATGAATTAATGTTCAGTTTTTTGGATATTTTTGCATCATTACCATGCCAACCAGAATTATATGCTATCGTTTAGGAACTATGCATGGTACTTCATCTTTATATGATTTTTGAAGACTTATGGCATTACCATGTGCCAAAAAATTCAACATAAATGATTTTCAGTTTTTTGGATATTTTTGCGGTGTTTCCATGGCAACCAAATTTTGTTTTCATGATGGCATCATTACTTTTGGAGATTAACCTTCCTATGCAGTTTGGTTACTTTAACGATCCAGTTTTTGTTGGAAATTTTTGGACTGTTTCCATGGCAACCAGAGTTCCATACCATCTTTAAGAAACTATGCATATATCACTATATAAAGTTTGAAGGCTTTATGCAATTCCATCTAGTTGACATTTTTTAATTTTCAGTTTTTGATTTTTTGCACTGTTTCCATGGCAACCAGAGTTCCATATACTTCACTGCAATGCAACTTTTGGTTCTCAACATTCCTATGAAATTTTATGATTTTAGGACTCTCAGGCCCAGAGAAATTTCCAGGACAAAAAAGTGGAATAATAATGATAATAACAAAAAAAAAAAAAAAACAGTGTAATAACAATACGTCACCCGAAGGTGTTCAGGGTGACGTAATAAGAAACAGTACAAAAAAAATAAGTCCCCAAAAGTCCGTTTTGGCGAATTGATAATAAGAAACGAGATAAAAAGAATAAGTCCCCTAAACTCCGTTTTGGCGAATTGATAATAAGAAACGGGATAAAAACAATAAGTCCCCAAAACGCCGTTTTGGCGACTTTATAATAGGAAACGGGGCAAAAACTAAAAGTCTCCAAACTTCGTTTGCGAGACTTAATAAATTCGAACAGGAGCATAATTACAAATATGGGTTGCACTCTTACGAATAATGCTTTGATACGATTTATTTTGCATTAGTTTAAAACTATATTTTAAATTTGATACATCTATATGTTCAGATTAATTTTAAATAAACGGGACCACTAAAAATGTTACCTGATGACTTCCTGTTAGATGTCTTTGCTGATAACTCTGATTCCGTCTGTTCACATTTACCTATACGTAAGATAATCATAAAAAAATCACATTCATTATGCCATATGTCAGAGACATAGAATAAGCTTTTTTCAAATATATTGAAGAAACTTTGTCACAAACTTCCTACAAATGCTTCCTGTTAAGTTTCGTCCTATTTAGATAAGTGGTTTCAAAGAAGAAGATTTTCATATCAGCCAATCAGAAACAAGATTTTCCATAGATGCTTCCTGTAAAAGTTGGCTGACATTTTTGGCCAAGCAGTCCCAGAGCATTTTTTTAATCAACCAATGAGAAACACAAATTGCCCACGACGGGCATGCTTGATCGGGACGAAACGAGGAACCTGCCATAGATGCTTCCTGCCAAGTTTCATTCTATTTGGCCAAGTGATTTCAGAGGATATTTTTTTATCAGCCAATTAGAAACAAGAACTGCCCATGGCAGCCATATATCTACTCCGATCGGGAGGAAATAAGGAAACTTTATTAAGGACCTCACATATATGCTTCCTGTCAGATTTTGTTCCATTTGGGAAAGCATTTTCAGAGACGATTTTTAAATACTAAGCCAATCAGTAACAAGAATTTCCCATGGCATCCATGCTTGTCGTCCAGTCAGGATGAAAAAAATCCATTTAATAAGACTTTTCATAGATGCTTCCTGTCAAATTTTGCTGCTGCTTTGTACAGATATATGCATATATGCTTCTTGTCAAGATTTGTTCCATTCGGAGGAGAAGATTTTTTAAAACTCAGCCAATCAGAAACAACAATTGCCCATGGTGGCCATGTTTGTTGTCCGATTGGGACGAAATGCTCAAACTTTATAAAGGATCTTACATAGATGCTTTCTGCCAAGTTTAGTTTCATTCGGCCCAGAGTTTTCAAAGAAGATTAAAATGTGGAAAGTGAAGAGACGGGCGGCCGGTCTACGGCCACTAAGTGATGACAAAAACTCACAAGGTCTTTAGCCAGGTGGGCTAAAAAAGTTATACCCTTTTGGTTTTGACCGGCCACCAATCAATGAACTGTTTAGGAGCAGTTTACAAGATACATGGTCGGATGGACGGACCGACAGACAGACGAACGGACGGACAAAGTGGTTCCTATATCCCCTCAAACTTTGTTTGCGGGGCTTATAATAATCCAACAGAATAAAAAGACAAAGAACAAACCAAAGAGAATTAAAACAAGAGAGGATAATAAAACCTTAAGCATTAGCGATGCGAACGGCCACAAAAACCGAGAATGAAATAATGTGCTGTGAAAAGGTAATTATGTTTTTGGTCCGTCAAGGGCAACCGTCAGATTGGTTAAGTGTGACATTCGACTAGGTGGCATTAGAATATATATCTTTGGTATTGGTGTAAGCAGTGTAAAAAACAAGACTCATTTATTCTTTGCAATTTTTATCGCCATTGAAGATTAGCAAAATATCTATAGGAGGTGGTACACAGTTTATCTCCATTATAATTTTGATATTAAATTAAACTATTGCTACCCAAAGTCATCAACTTCCAAGTATTGTCGACTAGAAAATATTACAAACAAACTTTGTTATACTTCTGCATATAGTTGATGATTTTTTAAGAATGTTTTTAATGGTCAGGTTTTAATGCCCTCGGGAAAAATTTATCTCACCGGGATTTCAGCTATGCTGCACAGGTTCATTTGGTTGTGTTGTCCTCAACATTTGTGTTTCTATATTTGGCCTTTCGACGTTAACCTGTTGAATGTTAATCTTGAAATGCGCATCGTATGCATGAACGTTAACATTTGAATTCACTTTTAAATCAAATAATCATACAGATGAAAAAGTTATGGGATAAATATTGAACGTTTCTTACTGACCATGACCATTGGTGAATGTAAATGGATTTACGTTTATCGGTTTGAAGAAGAGTAATTTGATGATGGATGGATGGGTGATTTGTTGTTTAACGTCCACTGGCAGCCAGGTCATATCAGGACGAGAACATGTATGATAATGAATAGGATCCCTGCTTTGTCCTAGACCGACACGCTGAGCCGGATTTTTAATGTGCTAGCTCACGGGGTCACTGTCCACAGGAAGACATATCAACCTACTCGGACACATTATACGGACTCCAAGCCGACCTGTAGATCTTTGCTCTCACTCCTAGTTGCCACGTGCTTGGCGGAGAAGCAGCAAATACCAATTTTAATTTCTTTGGTTTGACCCGGTCGGGTTTTCGAACCCCCAGCCTTCCGCACTCGAGACGAGCACTCTACAACGAAACCACCGAGGCGGTTGGGAGTAATTTGAGAAGAGAGATCATAAGGTTAAATAATGTTATTCTGCAAGACTGTATCATTTGATGATTTTCCATCTTGTTTCCACTACTCTTCAATATAACCAGGATTGCTTGGATAGAACTTACTGCAGACAAATTATGCAGATTTATAATCTAAAGTTAATAATATGTACATGTATTATCAACACCATAGGGATATTTTTAAAAAAAGCTAATCAACCAGGAACAAATTGTTGAACTTGCTGCAGAAAGTGTGTAAGTTCATTGATTGGTAGAATGTACGAATTTCACACAAGAATGGACACAATACATGTCTCGTCTGAATACGCACATGGACACAGAATAAAGGATATCTGTTGCCCGACATTGCAAGTCAGAGAAAAATGCATTAAAAAAATAGTAAGAGTCAGGCAACATTTGTCTGAAAAATCTCAATCAAGCCTAACACTGTGTCCAGGGTCAGCTGACAGGTCTCAGACTGGTACGTCACCACCACAAATTATCTATGGACCAACAATGGTGGGTCTAAATACATTTATAACGTTTGTTGTTATGGAATTATTTGTAAAAGTTCACTCAAGCCTAACATTGAGGTAAAGGTAGAGTATCAGACTGACACCTACGTGCCAAGAAGTATGTACAGACCATATGCAGTGGATATAGATATTACAGCTACCGAGAAATAGACGTTACTCAAGTGTGAAATTCGGATCAAAGTCTTAGACAGTCATTTATCCACCAAGGACTATCTATTGACCAAATATGGTTGGTCTATGTATTGCAGTTGCTGAGAAATGAACATTATCCAAAAAACGTAAAAAAAGTCACTCCAGCATCAAATAGAGGTCAAATGTAAGGTGTCTTCCCACTAAGAACTTCTATCAACCAAAATACAGTGGGTCTAGTAAGTCAAGTCCAGCTGACAGGTGTAAGACTGGCATGCATCAACTAATAACTATCTACAGACCAAATATAATGGGTCTAGGAATTACAGTTTCTGAGAAATGTCGAAAATATAACACAAGTCACTCAAGCGTTAAACTGAGGTCAAGGTTTGGAGACAACTGTCAAACTGGCATGTACCACTAAGCACTATCTACATACCACATGTGGTGGATCTTGGTATTACAGCTGCTTAGAAAGGAACTTAATCACGAACCTTGTATGCAAGTCACTGAACCATGAAATTGAGGTCTAGATCCAGAGTTGTGTGTCAGACTGGCATGTACCCATCAAGAACTATCAATAGACCAAATAAGGTTGGTCTAGATATTACAGTTTCTGAGAAATGGACTTAATAATGAACTTGAAGGCAAGTCACTCAACCATGAAATTGAGGTCAGGTGTCAGGTGTCAGGTGTCAGACTGGCATGTTCCAGTTTAAAACTATCAATAAACCAAACATGGCGGGTGTAGGTATTACAGTTGCTGAGAAATGGACGCAATCACAGAATTGTAACACAAGTCAATCAAACATAAATTGAGGTCAAGATCCCACGCCAAGTGTCATACTGACATGTACCCACTTAGAAGTATGTATAGACCAAACACGGTCCGCTTATGTATTACAGTTGCTGAGAAATGGATTTAACTGCTACACTTGGACGCAAATTTTACATGTCACAGGAAGGGTATACTGCGGCAAAGTGTATAGCATAAGGTATCTGTGGACCAGAAATCTTTATAGTAAGTATTATGTCTGCAAAGGAATTAAAGTTTTTAAAAAGTTAACGCCGCCGCCGGAAAGTAATACCTATATCTCGGGTTTTCGTAGCAGACAAGGCAAAATTGGAATTGATTCCGGTGTCGTACGACATTATATTCCTCAATTAATTTCCAACTGATACCAACCTAAATTTTGTTGAGCATTCTGAGGATGTGATGCATCCTAGCACCTGTGCTAAATTCACGCCAGTTTTCTTTAGTTTTCTACATGTTTAGGTTCAGAGCTTCTGTGTTGCCTTTTGTATTCTTATGCCGGGATTTTTCTGTCCCTTTGCATACATTCTCTTTTTTCTCCTCTATAGACATTTGGAATTTAAAATATAATATCATTTCCAGGTTTCAACGCGTTTCCGTATTCAGTCTATGGAATTCATAGGTAGAGGACCAAAATTTCCCAAACATAAAGTGTATGAAACATATGTTTACACCAATTTCCTACAAGACCAGTCTGTCTTGAAATATTCAATCAGTTAATCTATACTGACAAAGACCCTCAATTGCTTTCCATTTATTTTCTTTATTTCAAATATTTTACTTTTTTATGTTGTTGACGAAAATGATAAGTTAATATAATTTTAATAGTCTACCTTTGGGTTGTGTTTGTACGGTGTCAACATCTTTTAATGACGTCTCTTTTTCTGTATATTCTGAAAGATATAACTCCAGTTATAAGTTTGACTAATGTGTAGAATGTATAAGTTGATGGACTATAAGGAAGATTTATATGTATGTAACACAAATATATTGTGACATTCCCATCGACACTATCTGGAAGGTTCGATCGAAGTCTGTATCATTTGATGATTTTCCATCTTGTTTCCACTACTCTTCAATATAACCAGGATTGCTTGGATAGAACTTACTGCAGACAAATTATGCAGATTTATAATCTAAAGTTAATAATATGTACATGTATTATCAACACCATAGGGATATTTTTAAAAAAAGCTAATCAACCAGGAACAAATTGTTGAATTTGCTGCAGAAAGTGTGTAAGTTCATTGATTGGTAGAATGTACGAATTTCACACAAGAATGGACATAATACATGTCTCGTCTGAATACGCACATGGACACAGAATAAAGGATATCTGTTGCCCGACATTGCAAGTCAGAGAAAAATGCATTTAAAAAATAGTAAGAGTCAGGCAACATTTGTCTGAAAAATCTCAATCAAGCCTAAAACTGTGTCCAGGGTCAGCTGACAGGTCTCAGACTGGTACGTCACCACCACAAATTATCTATAGACCAACAATGGTGGGTCTAAATACATTTATAACGTTTGTTGTTATGGAATTATTTGTAAAAGTTCACTCAAGCCTAAAATTGAGGTAAAGGTAGAGTATCAGACTGACACCTACGTGCCAAGAAGTATGTACAGACCATATGCAGTGGATATAGATATTACAGCTACCGAGAAATAGACGTTACTCAAGTGTGAAATTCGGGTCAAAGTCTTAGACAGTCATTTATCCACCAAGGACTATCTATTGACCAAATATGGTTGGTCTATGTATTGCAGTTGCTGAGAAATGAACATTATCCAAAAAACGTAAAAAAAAATCACTCCAGCATCAAATAGAGGTCAAATGTAAGGTGTCTTCCCACTAAGAACTTCTATCAACCAAAATACAGTGGGTCTAGTAAGTCAAGTCCAGCTGACAGGTGTAAGACTGGCATGCATCAACTAATAACTATCTACAGACCAAATATAATGGGTCTAGGAATTACAGTTTCTGAGAAATGTCGAAAATATAACACAAGTCACTCAAGCGTTAAACTGAGGTCAAGGTCTGGAGACAACTGTCAAACTGGCATGTACCACTAAGCACTATCTACAGACCACATGTGGTGGATCTTGGTATTACAGCTGCTTAGAAAGGAACTTAATCACGAACCTTGTATGCAAGTCACTGAACCATGAAATTGAGGTCTAGATCCAGAGTTGTGTGTCAGACTGGCATGTACCCATCAAGAACTATCAATAGACCAAATAAGGTTGGTCTAGATATTACAGTTTCTGAGAAATGGACTTAATAATGAACTTGAAGGCAAGTCACTCAACCATGAAATTGAGGTCAGGTGTCAGGTGTCAGACTGGCATGTACCAGTTTAGAACTATCAATAAACCAAACATGGCGGGTGTAGGTATTACAGTTGCTGAGAAATGGACGCAATCACGGAATTGTAACACAAGTCAATCAAACATAAATTGAGGTCAAGATCCCACGCCAAGTGTCATACTGACATGTACCCACTTAGAAGTATGTATAGACCAAACACGGTTCGCTTATGTATTACAGTTGCTGAGAAATGGATTTAACTGCGACACTTGGACGCAAATTTTACATGTCACAGGAAGGGTATACTGCGGCAATGGTTATAGCATAAGGTATCTGTGGACCAGAAATCTTTATAGTAAGTATTATGTCTGCAAAGGAATTAAAGTTTTTAAAAAGTTAACGCCGCCGCCGGAAAGTAATACCTATATCTCGGGTTTTCGTAGCAGACAAGGCAAAATTGGAATTGATTCCGGTGTCGTACGACATTATATTCCTCAATTAAGTTCCAACTGATACCAACCTAAATTTTGTTGAGCATTCTGAGGATGTGATGCATCCTAGCACCTGTGCTAAATTCACGCCAGTTTTCTTTAGTTTTCTACATGTTTAGGTTCAGAGCTTCTGTGTTGCCTTTTGTATTCTTATGCCGGGATTTTTCTGTCCCTTTGCATACATTCTCTTTTTTCTCCTCTATAGACATTTGGAATTTAAAATATAATATCATTTCCAGGTTTCAACGCGTTTCCGTATTCAGTCTATGGAATTCATAGGTAGAGGACCAAAATTTCCCAAACATAAAGTGTATGAAACATATGTTTACACCAATTTCCTACAAGACCAGTCTGTCTTGAAATTTTCAATCAGTTAATCTATACTGACAAAGACCCTCAATTGCTTTCCATTTATTTTCTTTATTTCAAATATTTTACTTTTTTATGTTGTTGACGAAAATGATAAGTAAATATAATTTTAATTGTCTACCTTTGGGTTGTGTTTGCACGGTGTCAACATCTTTTAATGACGTCTCTTTTTCTGTATATTCTGAAAGATATAATTCCAGTTATAAGTTTGACTAATGTGTAGAATGTATAAGTTGATGGACTATAAGGAAGATTTATATGTATGTAACACAAAAATATTGTGACATTCCCATCGACACTATCTGGAAGGTTCGATCGAAGTCTGGTAGTCAAATGTTGAAGGAGGTTAACACTCTGAACATGTTAAGGAATATCGCTATACTAACCACTATCGATACTACTAAAGAGACCTAATCTACTTTTGCAGATGTTTTATTCTAATAGAATGGGTATAAGGTAAGTTGAAATGAAATTAGGTTTCCAATTGTTCGATTTCTATATTCCAAAATCTAGAAGCTCAAAGTAGCCGATATCGTTCACCTAGATTTTATTTGCAATTTAAGGAAATCTAAACCTGACAAATCTTGTCTTGCAACGCCAGTCGATTACGTTACTTAACGCTTGACGTTTGAATTCTAAAAAAAAAATTCAAAATCAGTAATCAGTTTTAAGTGAATTTAAATATTCTGCAACAATGTATTTTTTTTAAATATCCATATACACGGCTACAACGACGAACACCTTCCTTTATGGGCAAATGATTTGGTGGTCCTTATCCTGTGTGTACAGATTAAGTGCATTTTGGCCGCTGGCTGACGAGTATAGGAAACCAGTGCAGATCTAATCATGAAAAGCAAAGCTCCCAAAATGACCTAGATTAAACTGTACAGACAGGCTAAGGATCATCAAATCAGTTGCCCATAAAGGAAGGTGTTCGTCCTTCTAGCCGAAAATATGTATATTTCATTTGCAAGTTTATAGGGTCAGCTCCAAAGAGTTGACCATTGTTTAATATTTGCCAAGTACAATCACTTTATAGGCATTTCTGAATCTGCCAAAAAAAAAATAATAAAAAATACAAAAGCGACATAATCCGCGAGATTGAAATCATAAGTCTAGACATACTCATAAGAATAGAACATTAGAAACAAATGCCACAAGGGTACGTGTATAATTGACAAAATACATCAAGGGCATCGCATGATACTACCACAAAATGCCAACAGGTGAACAGTTGAAGTAAGTGTGAACACACTGTTATGTTTGACTCAATACAATGTTAGATATTATGATATACTGGCAATGTGACAGGTGTCGTTAACGGAGCAAGACATGCTTACTCCCGGGAGCACCTGATGTCAATCGCGGTTTTTTTTATAGGAGTTCACATTGCTAGTGCTTTAGTTTATATGCTGTCTAGTTCTAGTTTTGTTTAGTTTATTATACGTTTTCTTTTATTCTAAGAGTTATTCAAGTTTCCTTGTCGTGTGTGTTTGTTGTGTTCCATTCCCCTAACGTTGTCTTTTCCTTGGATTTCGAATTTGTAGACTTTTCTCGAAAATGATAAAAAGGAAACAATTTGTTGACATAGAACTCAATGAAAGCACCCATCAAGATGATGTAAATCAAATTATCTCTGTAAGAATCGGATAAAAAAAAATATGAAGCCACATTGCCTATAACTCCTTATACCGTAAACGATAGAATAAATCTGTTGAGTGTTTTCTGAAAGAACCGATCACAATGAATTAAAAACAAATATCCATGACAATCGGATGAAAAATAAACATTTTATAGATCCTGCAAAATAGTCAATTCAATTCCCTTTAACACCTATTATCTTTGCGAAAACAATATTTCTAAAAAAAAAGCCTCGAGTAACTTTCATTGTATATTTACGACAAACTATTAAAAAACCACCCAAAAAGGATAAGAAATTGAAAAGTTTGGAAGATTAAGGCTTGTCCCTTTTTCGCCTTTTATATCTCTAAAATTGTAAGAGATAGTGAGATCTGAAAGATTTTTTTCTATTTCTTACCAAGAATAATTAAAAATGGGATATAAATTTAAAACGTTCCTCAAAATTATCAAAAACCCCGCACTGACCAGATAAAACCGGAGGGGGCAGATTTTTCCAAAATGATTGGGGACCATTGGAGATAAATATTATAAGGATACATGAAATAGAAAAGGATAACAACGAAGACAGGTTCACATTCGCAAATATTCGCGGTCGTATAAAAACAGAAAAGGAATAATACAGCACATAAATTAAAACACCAGCAAACTGAACTCCCATTAATAATGGGAAGTGGCATCAGTTGTTCCGGAAATTTAAACATGTTCGATTCAACAGCGTTTTATCTAATATAAGAAACATGGTAAGTTCAATATACATTCTAACTAAAGATAGCTGAAACAAGTGGATTTCGTAACAAGGGACAAACTGACCTAAAAATAAGTGTTGGGTTCGGGTGTATTGACGTATGTACTGTATGAAGCGGGTTACCCAGTGTTAAACGGTTTTTAAATAAATCTGCCAAACCCAACATTGAATTCTTCGACATGTACTTGTAATTTTATTATCTATTAAGAAGAAAGTTAGCGGAAAATTGTTTTCTGTTTTCTAACCCTGTTTTGTAATAAGTTTTCCCCTTGTACTGAGATGCAATCAGCTCTGATAACTTTGTTCAGACACCTGTTGTAATCAGAAAAAAGTTTTGGACAAAACACTCAAAAACAAAATATATTAGAAAAATTTCTACACCCTACAAGCACCTTACATTTTTGTAATGTTTAGATAAATCTTGATAATTTGTGTCACGTTGAAAATCATGGTATTGTTTTTGTAAAAACTTAAAAACTATATTTTTGTTCTTTTAATATTGAATAAGAAATACATTACATAACATAGTTCTGAAAATTTACATCCACCAAAATTACGCAGAATAAAAATCGGACCATGATCTGAATTTAATTGCATCTACATAAATCAAATCAATTTAGAGATTTGGTGGTTAATTTATAAATATTTACCCGTAATCATTTAAAAAAGAGAACCATTACTGCTGTTTAAAAAGGCTAATCTGCCAGGGATAAATTGCGGTAGTTGTTGCAAACATTTTATGTTTATAAATTCATTGATCGGTAAAATGTACCAATATCACATTGATACCGATGACGTATCACATCATGTCTCCCCGCTGATTTCCAACCGATACTAAACTGATTTTGTTTGACAATCTAAGTGAGTGATCTACTGCACCACTATAGCACCTGTGAAAAGTTCCTGCCAGGTTGTCATAAGTTCTCTACATTTGTCAGTGCTTTTGTGTTTCCTTTTGTATCATTTGCACTGATTTGTCTGTCCAATTCAATTACATTAGACAGATTGTTTGTTTTATCCTTTAGACGCATTTTGTCTATATATGATATATTCAAATTTCAATGCATTTCCAGGTTCAGTAGAGAACAAAAAATTTCCTATCATAAAGTTTATGAAAAATATGTTAAGTTGCATTTCCTACAAGTCTGCGTAGAAATATTTAACTCCTATCCTATGCTTGGATTTTTCTGTCCTTTTTAAAAAAACGTTTTATGGGTTGTCTTTTTTCTCCTCTATAGGCATTTTGAATCCTGAATATCAGATTTCCAGGTTTCAACGCGGTACCTGGTTCAGTCTATGAAATGCACAATGTAGAGGACCCAATATTTCCAAACATAAGGTGTATGAAAGATATGCTTACATCAATTTCGTACAAGACCAGTCTGCGTAGAAATATTCAAACTTTTATTCTAATACCGCCAAAGACTCTAAGTCCTTTCCATTTATTTTCAGGAGTGTAAATGTTGAAAAATGCTGAGTTAATATAATTTGAAAAGACTGCCTGTTGGTAGTATTTGCAAGGTATCAACATCACTTCATAGCATCTTTTTTTTCGTATGTTCTAAAGAAATATGTCCAGTTACAAGTTTGACTAATGCGTACAATGTATAAGTAGATAGACTACAGTACGCTCAATTCGAATATCACCTCAAGTTAACTTCAAATCTCTGCTCTAGGACCAAAACCCAGAAATTAGAACAGCTAGGTCCAGTCCTGCGACTGGTCCACCAGATATGTTAAAGCGGAGATTAGGACAGGTTCAGGTTATTTTGAAACTCCTGGGATGATGCCTCTGCTGGTGGACCTTAGGTCCAAGAGGGTATTCACCAACCACGCGTCAGACTTGTATGACATGATTATTCATTGACTGTTACAGAAATTACCAGTATTTAGCAAAATTAAAAAATAATAGAAATACTAAGGGTTTATTCCTTGTATTGCACATGGTAGATCTCCTTAGCTGACATTTGGCTTCCTATTTCGGTATTTTTGGTTGAGTACTTCTTGTTTAATATAAGTTTGGTTTTTGGTCTTTCAAATGTTTCGGTTTTAATGCTGCTGATGAGAGGTAACTCCTTGAAATGCGTCGTATACAGCATAGTATAAATTTACTTTATCTAATATCAGTATCTTTGGATTGTTATTTTATTTTCAAATCTCTGCTCTGACCAGTCAAAATGTCTGCTTTATTGATTTTTAAAATCTCCGGTCCGATTTATTTAACTGCGCACGTGCTGTTCTCGTGACACCACCAGAGATTTGAATAATAATCGTGTCTGCTAAATGCGCATGCGCCGTCCAAGGACGGTCCTAGGACGAAAAACGATTGATTACCAAGGAATACATAATTATTATTTTATTATTATTGGTTAATCATGTTAAAATGAGTAAATAATATTCCGTGCAAAAATGGTAGCATATTTATATTGATATATTTGGTTTCAATTTCAATAATTTCTGATGTACACAACGTTATTTCTATTGTCATATGAAATATATAACTATTATGAATTCTAACTGATACTATTTAAAGAAAATTTAACTTTTAAGTTTTGACATATAAAATAAAATAAAAGTATAGATTTTATTTCAAGTCAATACTGAAACCTATATTTTGACTTCAAAAAACACTTAAGGTACAACCAAAATGTCTTATGTGGCACAATATGGTTTGGCTAAAATTAGATAAGTATCATAATTGAAATGTTTGAAAAGCTTAATTTTGTTTCTTTCCAAAAAAAAAACTGTAAAATTGAATTTTGTTTATATATTACGGTAAGTCGAAGAGAAACTTTTTAAGACGCCATATGAAATTATCTTAACTTCATTTATGTCAACACTTCATAGACGTATAAAATAAGCATACATGTATGTCAAGATTGAAACTTGTATTTTTACATAAAACACTTTTCTTGTACCATAAATCACTTTTATCACATATTTGGTACTAAATGCAGGAGTTTTGAATATATGATAAAGCCCATGATGTTGGCCCGTATCTGACGTCTATGACGTCATACCCTTTATCGCATGACTTACACTTTATTACATAGCTTTTTTCAATTTTTTTTTGTTTTTTTTTTTAAATTTGGAGGGGCAACATTTTTTGGGGGTCAAATTTCAAAAAAACAAATGTTCAATTTTTTCCCAATTATTTGACTTTTTTTCAAATCTCCATCCAAATTTAAAAAAAAAATTTTTCACAAAATATTTTCCCCAATCAATTTCATTTGTGGCAGTAGACTTTAATTTGGAAAATGTGAAGTCCTCTGTTTAAATATATGATAAAGTGTATAATACATGTTAAAATCTGTATCACATGTTGTATCAACCTCGACCAATATCAGCCCTCGGGTCAATGCCCTCTGGCTAATATTTTTTTCTCTCGGGTTGATACAGCATGTGATATAGATTTTACCATGTATTATTTTCTATATATCGCACATTTTGATATGTCTTAATTTGACTAAATATGAACCTAAAATTGGTTAAAAAGCTACATTTTGTATTTTTTTCACCGTGAAATTGAAATTTGTTCATCTAACAAGTATTACGGTAAGTTGCAGAAAAGCTTTTTTGATACCGTTATAAATTTATCAACTGAATTTCTACCAAAAAGCTTGCATTTTTTCTTTAAAAACAGCAGCATTATAACAAAAATCACATTTCTCTTATATCGCACAATCTTATGCAGTATAGTTAAATTTAACTAAGTATCATCCTAAATATGTTTGAAAAGCTAAATGTTTTGTTTTTCACTCTAAATTGAATTATTTTTATCAAACAAGTATTACAGTAAGTTGCAGAGAACCTTTTTAATATACCGTATGAAATATTTTGAGCTCAATTCATGTCAAAAATTCCTAAAACTATCAAATATGTGCTCATTATGTTTGCAACTTATGTTTTCACTTTAAAATACGCATCTGTTATAACAAAAATAGCTTTTGTCATTATATATATCACACACTTTAATAGAGCTGAATTTGATTAAACATCAACTTAAAATTGATTGAAAATCAAAATTTTTATGTTTTTTACTGTGAAATAGAAACGTTTTTCCTAAAAAAAAAAAGTACTACAGTAAGTCGCACAGAGAATTTTTTGGATACAGTAACATATTTATCAACTACATTTTTATCAAATTTAATGAAAGTGAAAATAAGCATATGATAAGTTCTTTTTCTTTAAAAAAAAACAGTAGAATTATACCAACAAGAGGCTCCCAAGAGCCTAAATCGCTCACCTGTTATCTTTTGTGTACGGTAAATCTTGCATAAATGGTTATTTTTGCTATTTAATGTATACCGTCGCAATTTTCTCCTTAATATTGACCTGTACAACTAAAGTATAGAATCCTGAATCCAAATAGATATAGTTGCTAGGGACTTTTTCATCGGTTGCTTTGGAATTTTTCAATGGCACTGGCTCTTGACCTTCACTTTTGACTTCAACAGGTAAATTGTAGGGTCCTGAACCAAAATATGTATGGTGGTTAGGGACTTTTACATCGGTTGCTATGGACTTTTTCAATAACCTTGACCCTTGAGCTTTCTTTTGACATGTACCGGTAAACTATAAGGTCCTTAACCCAATTATATATGGTTGCTAGGGACTTTTTCATCGGTTGCTACAGAACTGTTCAATGGCCTTGACCCTTGATGCTCCATTTTATTTGTACAGCTACCATTTAATTTATTTCAAGTTATGCCCTAAACATCTGTGACAATGTCAGACCATTATTTTCTGTTTACATATAAATAATTTTTCAAGGAGAAAAACTCCTATAACGGGTCAATTGACGACTTTGGTCATGTTTACGTATTTGAAGATCTTACTTTGCTGAACATTTTTGCTGTGTACAGTTTGTCTTTTTTTATAATTATATTCAAGCTAATCTTAAACTGCAAAATTGCCTTAAAATTAACAATTCAGGGGCAAAAACCCGAAAAATGATTGACCGATTCGTCTGGAAATTTCATAGCAGGTAGATATTGACCTGATGAACATTTTACTACGATAAGCGACAGGGAAGCCTTTTTAGATACCAAATCAAATTTATTAACAAACATGTATGTGAAAAAAATCCTAAAGGTAAAAAACAAGTATATGTCAAATTTGAAATTTTTATTTTCATTTAAAAAAACACAGCTGTTATAACACAAATCACTTTTGTCTTATATCACACACTCTGAAAGTGCTTAATTTTACTTGTATGAACATAATATTGGTTGAAAAGCTAGATTTTCTGTTTTTTTACTGTGAAATTGATTTTTTTTCATCTAAGATACATTACGGTAAATCTCAGAGAAGCCTTATGAGATAGCATAAGAAATGTATGAACTAAATTCATTTCAAAACTTCATAAAAACATGAGATATGCATATGTCAGGTTAGAAAAGTCTTACTTTAGAAAAATATTTCTACATAAAAAATCACATTTATCTTATATCGCGCAATCTGATAGGAACAAAATATCTAAAGAAGATCAAACCTAGTATTCACAATATAATAAAAAGAAACACACATTAAAAAAATCAAAATAAATCAATAATTTATTTAAAATGCAAATTTGTATTATTCCCTAAGTAGGTATGATAAAAAAAACAATGAAAAAATAAAGATAAAGATTACAGTAAAAAGAAAAAGTTACATAAAAATTATATATACTAAAATACGAATAATTTTGTGATAGTCTGCGTACTTTAATTAACATGAAACATTTTATCAGTTGAACGTCTTGGAAGCAAATTATTTGTTTTGATTTAAAGAATTTAAACTACGCATGCGCTGTCCTGATGACCAGTTCCAGAATGCATTTGATATACTACGCATGCGCCATGCTTACGAATAAAGCAGAACGGATTTAGTCATCAGGACAAAAACAGACGCCAATACAAACGTAGTGCGCATGCCCCGTTCTATGGACGAAACCAGACGCGGTCGTAGTCTTAAGAACAGTCATTAGGACCATTTCTGTCCTGAAGTTAACTTTACGCAGAAATGATGACCAAATAGACTAGTCATAATCTCTGGTCTAAGTTAACTTGGAACGCTCATAATCTCTGTTTCAAATTTCTGCTTAAGGGTGATGTTTTAAATGATTTGTACTGTATAAGGAAGAATTAACTGTAGTGTAACTCAAACAGAAACATTGTGAAACCCTATCGACACTATTTGAAAGGATTGTCCTGAACGATGCTAGTCCGTCGGAAGTCTGGTAGCTAAATGTTGAAGGAGGGTAACACAATGAATTCATTAAAGAATACCGAAATACTAATCCATATCTCAATTTCGTTAGCTCTGCTTTATGTATAGTTTCAAAAGAGACCTCATCTACATGTACTTTTGCAGATGTTTAATCAAATAGCATGGACATCAGATGAAATGGAACTAGGTATCCAACTGTTAGGTTTCTTCTATGTGCAACACCTTTATTTTTAACACTCCCAGCAATTAATGGTTTTTTTCTTTTAAGACTTTTATAGCAAACATGTATTCATTCATATGGAATGATAATCCGGATAAAAAAAGGGGAAATTCTTTGTTACTCATATACATTAGGTGGCTTAAAAATAATTGATATTGGAGCCTATATTATAGGATTAAAATTAACTTGGATAATTATAAGTTATAATTCAGATTCCAAAATTAAAGCATTATTATTCTTTTCTGAAAACATTGATTTCAAACTGTATAACCTTCACAGGACCGACTTAAGAAATTAAAAACCCTTCATGGCATGAAGCATTTTCCAACTGGTCAGATGTTATCATACACTTACCTTTCCAAAACTATATAGATATAAGTGAAAGCTCTTTGTGGAACAATATTAACATAAAACTAGAGGCTCTTAAGAGCCTGTAATGGCTCACCTGGATTTAAGTTCTCACCTTGAACAGGACTAAAAATTTAAAAGTAGCAAACTATTTGGCTGGTTTTTCCATAAGCTCCTATGATAAACTAATGTCGGCTGTGGCAGTCCAGGACAATAGACACATTTCTAACCATCTAAGGATCATTGCTGCCAAATCTTGTTTCAACTTGCTATGTTATTTCAGACGAGAAGATTTTAAAATTAATTTTCCCATAGTGTTCTATATCAAACTAAATTCAGCTGTGGATGCCATATTGGTTCACAACCAAGGTTTTCGGACATAATTATAAAATAATTATAAAAGAGGACAATTTAAGGACCATTGCTGTCAGGTCTTGTTCCAATTTCCCCCGTCGTTCCAGATATAAATCATTTATTAACATTTATTTACTTTGTGATATACAAATCTCACTACATTTCAAACAAAAAAGAAAAGATTAACATTTTTAACATTTTGAAGAAAGAGATTCTTGATATAATTTATATTAATAATGTGCGTCAAGTTCCTACAGGGAAGATGTTTGAAAAAAATAAATTATATTTAATTAATGAAGCAGTGTAAATGTACAGTACAACAGATGTCGGATTTACACAAATATGAAAAACAACGTGCATTGATTGTCACTCTATATTATATGTATCTTAACATCTTGAAAAGGTATTTTTAGTATAAATTATTCCAATAATGAATAACATTGTACATTAAGTTTCTTTTAGAAGAAACCTGGAAAACATTAAACTCTTTTTAGGAGACATTACATAGTAATCAATGATTTTGCATACTGTCTGGTCGTTTGTTATACGTAAACACTTTCGATAAGATAGTGACATCTGGAAAAAAAGGATTTTGAACGGAATTTTCCCATTGGTTCTATGTTAAACTAAGATCGGCAGTGGCATACATCTTGGTTTAAAGTCTGGGTTATCAGACATACACGTATTTCTGAAATAGAACCATCTAAGAACCATTCCTGCCATGTTTGGTTTCAAATGGCCTAGTGGTATTAGCCAAAAACATGTTTAAATTAATTTCTCATAGGTCCTATGTTAAAATGAGTTCGACAGTGGCGGTCAACTTGGTTGACAGTCCAGGTCATTGGACACAAATCTGAAAGAAGATCATCTATGGACCATTGCTGCCAAGTATAGTTCTGATTGGCTCAGTAGTTTCAGACAATAAGATTTTTTAAATTAATTTTTCCATAGGATCCTATATTGAACTAAGTTCGTCTGTGGCGGCCATCTTGGGTCACAGTCCGAGTAATCGGACACAATTCCGAAGGGAAATCTTCTCAGGATCCTGCTGCAATTTTAAAAGAGAACCTCATAAGGACGATTACTGCCAACTTTACTTCCAATTGGCAATGCAGTTTCTTAGGAGAGGATTTTTAAAATTTATCCTCTCCATTTCTATTTTTAGTAGCAGCAGCCATGTCGGTTGTAAGTCGGGGATGCCGGACAAAATTTTGGAATATGGTCACCCAAGTACCATTCCACCAAAGTTTGGTCCCAATTGGCCCAGTTGTTTCAGAGGAGAAGATATTTAAAGGAAAAGTTTAAGACGGACCACGATGGACGACGGACGCAAAGCGATGGCAATATCTCATATGGCCTTTTAGGCTAAGTGGAATATAGACGAAATAATGCGATTTTCTTATAAAGAACGGATTAAGAATTGATTGATTGTTGCTTAACGTCCAGTGGCAAATAATTCATGATTCTTCAGGACGATAACCAGTTCCATGTAGCAAACAATTGAAATAATGGTGGGATGGAACACTTAGGAGAACCAATTTTGACTGCCACTGTAAAAGGGGGATGGTTGGGTAGGGTCGAATAATTTAGCCTTCCATAGCGGCCATCAGCCTACTCTATTTCGAAAACTACAGAAGGGGTCTTTAGCGTGCAGGGTGGGTGGCATTCTCCAAACACGTTACCCACTATGGTCCGCGGTCAGGTTTTCCGTATTATGACCTGATAACCCCCAACGAGAGGATCTCCCCTATCAACCACCCGCGACCCTTTAGGCAGCTCTATGGGTTGAGCTCCCGTGATCCGTCCCAGGTGCCTAGTGGATTAAGAAAGTTATTTTGGTAACTAAAGATTTACTCTGTGAAGATGGTAAGTTTCTTTTACTTTCTGATTTTGAAACTAAATATAACATTAATACAAATACCACACTGAAGTCCGCTTCATTTTTGGATTTGTTTCTTGAATTAGACAAGGAGGAACATCTGAAGACAAAGCTTTATGACAAACGCGATGACTTCAACTTTCCTATTGTTAACTTTCCCTTCTTAAGAAGCAATATACATGCATCGCCTGCATATGGCGTCTGCGTCTCTCAGCTTACCCGATTTTCAAGGGCGTGCGTGAGTTGCACTGACTTTCGACAGGGAGGATTAATACTGTCAAAAGCTTCTTAACCAGGATTTTTTTCAGGGATATGTTGATGTCTTCACTTATGAAATTTTACGGTCGTCATCATGAATTGATTGACCGTTACAGTGTTCCAATATCTAAGCTGATGTTGTGCCTGTTCCCACTGTCGTAACATTTCATGTGCCTCCACTTTGTTGAACTTCACGACGGGTGCCATATACGGAGCAGGAACTGCTAACCCTTTCGGAGCACCTGGGTTCATCCCTGGTTTTAATAGGAGTTCGCGTTGTTAATTGTTTTTTAGTTTTTGGTGTTTGTTTGTTGTGCTTGTGGTTGTTCGTTTGTCCTCCCGGGTTTGTCTGTCCAGTGGATTGCTTTTTTTATTTGCCCCTTTGGTATATATGTACTCTTTATAATTGACCAAATCATTGTTTCTGCTCTTAAATGCCATTTGAAAAAATTAAAAGTTGATACGCTTGATAATAAAATTGAACCTATTCTTCCGAATAATTTGAAACCTTTAGCTTCATTAAGGCTTCGAAGTCAGTATACTTTATTCTAAACCAGATTGAACTTTAAAAATTGAACTTAAATAGTTGAATATTTTAGATAAGGAATTAATTTGGGAAAAATACATAATCTTAGTTTCGGACAACACAAAGCTATAGAATTATTCACAGAACATTATGTACAAATAAAATTTTGTACAGAATGGAAATAAAAGACACCAATAAATGTTCATTTTGTGGAGAATTTACTGAATCTTTAGAACATGTTGTTTGTCATGTTAAACAGTTTCTGAATTTTTTTTGAAAGAGTTGAATGAATGGATATTGGGAATAACTAATATGGAAATACCCTTTAATATAGAAATTGTACTCTTTGAGACCCGTCAATACCCAGATTATAATTACATTAGAAACTTATACTTACACCTTCAAAATATTTTATCTATAGAACAAAATTAAGTAATGAAAGACCTAGATATTCAGGGGTTGATAGCCTACTTAAAAAAAAACCTATCTATGGAAAAATATATACATTCCAAATATAGAGACATACATAAGACACAAGCTTGCTGGAATATCTGGCGTCAAATTATTTTAGATTAATTGTTTTTTAAAAACAAAAATAATAATAATATTATTACATATCCCAGTCAAAAACAGTAACCTAGAATGACTTTTTCTGTATGAAATATGATTACTTTTTGTTTTTATAATTTACCCTCTGATGTTATAAATGAAACGAAATGGCCATACAGCATCAAATTCAATCGGTATTTTGTGATACATTTTATATACATATGTTTATATAAGTCCTATGTGATTGTAAATTTATGAACAACGCTCTGTGTTTGATAACAAAATAAATTTTAAAATAAGAAACTAGAGTCTTACAGTTTGTCTGTATCGTTCACATGGATTTTATTTGCCAATTAACAACATTTGAACCTCCAAAATTAAAGCGTTACGCGCAACTCGATCTGTGGTATTTTGGTCAGTTACGTAATTTTACGTTTCACGTTTGAATTTTAAATAAACATGTACTGTTTTAACTGAAAAATTTACTTTTTTACTTCGCAGATTTTGGAGGCTTTATTTGTCATGAAAACATATCCGAACAGATTTCCGTTACTGTTTAAACACATGTGCGGTCAGCGGGTAAAGGACCACCGGGAGGGCGCTTTTTCTCCTAGCCTTTAATATGTATATGTATAAGTATAATTCATTTGTACGTTTATACCGGCAGCTCCAAATGAGTTAATCATTGTTTAAAATGTGCCAAGAATATCCACTTTAGACGCTTGTCGACAAAAATACCGAAACAACAAAAAATCCGTGTGATCGTATTAAAAGGCTACACAGACATAAGAAAATATTGACACAATGGTACATTAATGATACATTAATAATTTAGGAATAAAAATAGCAATAACAAACTAAACGGAATTAGAACAATACAACGCAGAAACTAAAACACTTGCAATGTGAATTCCCATTCAAAACCGGGAGTGATATCAGTATGCATGTTCAGTATCATGTTTATTACAAGATAAATATCATGCTTTTGTAAAAATGTTTCATATTAAACTCAGTGTTAATACTCCTGTTTCACTACATGGTATTTAGTAATTCATCTGGGGAAATGGTATTCTCATTGTCAGTGATATGACTGTAGTTTATGTAATATAACACTACAGTTAGTACATGTATGCATTGCAGAAAGATCAGTCCATACAACTGAAATATTGTTTTGTTAAACAACAAAATGGATATCGGGAAATATCAACAATGTCATTTCAACCAATCAAAGCTACCCAAAAGACAGAACACCGGACAAAAAAAAACATAAAAGACCACAAACATAAACACAACAGAGGATTTGTAATCACAGTTTCGTCGCCTTGTGATAAGATGCTCTGAACATTGAACACCTTTTCAGACACCTGTTGCAATAAAAAAAACAAAAACATATTTTGGAAAAAACGTTTCCAAAACAACGATAAGACACTCTAAAACAGTAATTTATAGTTTGCAATTATTAGATTTATCTAGATAATGGATGTTATGCTGAATATCATGGAACTTTTTGGGTAAAAAGTTGGACACAATGCTCGTAATATTTAATTTAAAAAAACATTACACAGTTTTGATACCCGATTAAATAGCTCTGAAATTTTATATCCACCACAGTTACGCCGAATGAAAATAGAATCTTAATCTAAAGTTAATTACATCTACAAAAATATCAAAACAGTGGCACTATTTTGCAGTTCTTATCTCTATTTACCAATAATCATTTCATAAAAATAGAAATAATTTAAATTATTTTGGATGTTTTTGAAAAAAAACCCTAAGAAACCAGTCACAAGCTGTTGAAGGTATGACACAAATATTATGTTTGAAAATTTGAAAATTGGTTGATTGTTAAAATGTATTTTTTATCCTTTATTGTGATTTGTAAAACATATTTATGTTTCAAGAGGGCCAAAACATTCCTGAACATAAATTACATAAAATGTATGTTTACTTGACATTTGCTACACTGTAAGTCAGCTTAGAAATATCCACAGATCCGTTCTATTTACTTTCAAGAGTTTAACTGTTTTATTGTTATGTTGTCGATAAAATTCTGAGTTAATATAATTTAGATAGCCTACCTATTGGTAGTGTTTGCTCGATGTCAACATCACTTAATAACATCTGTAGGTCTGTATGTCCTGAAAGAAATATTTCCAGTTACAATATTGACTAATTTGTAAAATATATAATTAGTTTTAATATAAGGAATAATTATCTGTAATGTAACAAGAACATTAAACTAGGTTTCCAATTCTTTGATATCTTCACATGCAAGACGCAAGAGGTTTTTTAGGAGCCTGGGTTGTTCTCCTGAATTGTATTTACCATTTAAGAACAACTAAACCCGACGACAGCTTTCCACGCAACGCAATCTATCGTATATCAATCTATTACGTAATTTTACGCTTGACTTTAAAATTTGAAAATAATAATTCAAAAAGTGTTTAAATTCTGTAACTAACTTTAAGGGAAGTCATATAGAGTGAATGATATCGCTTGTTGGGTATGGAGATTTTTGGAGACATTATTTGTCGTAACGATATATCAGCGCCGGTTTCCGGTACTTTGTTGACACAAAGGTATCCGACATCAGTCACCCAGAAAAGGAAGGCATCCGAACTCTCGACAGTATAAATCTATATTTCATTTGTAAGTTTAAAAGGACAGCTCCAAAAGGAGTTTACCCATGTTTAAAATGTATATAAACTTTAAGAATGTATATATCGACCAAAAAAAAAAAATGACGCGTCATAACAGTGGCAAAATTTCGTAAGATTGAAATCCAAAAGGCAACGGAAACTCATGAAATTTGGAAATAAGAAAAAAGCCACAAGGATACATGTTTAACTTAAACACTAACAATATGAACTCCAGGAGTGTAAACATGTTCGATACAATGTTTATCACGAGATATACATCATGAATATGTAAAGGTTTCATAGTAAGGTCAATGATGATTTCGCTATGCTTAACTGCATGATATTTAGTAATAACATTGGGAAAATGGCATTATCACTGTGCATGGCATGACTGTAGTGCTAGGGACATAACCTACAGCCATTCCTGTTATGCCCTGCAGAAAACTCGAAACTGACTTTGTTACCCTGTTTTATAATCCCAGTTTCTTTCCCTTGTATTAAGATGCTACGAACACTGACCACCTTTTTCAGATAAACTTCATTGAACGTGTAAGTCACCAAAAATCGCGAAATGTGTTCATGTCACGTGTGGATCGTCTGCGAGCAACGTACGAATCGTGATATTAGTAACCCCGCAAAAATTCTTATTATTTTCTATTACATGTACTAATGTAAATTATGCAATTTGTTTGGTTTTGAATGGCTATATTAAAAAAAGTATCTCCTGATCTAAATATCGGCAAAAGAATACCGAAGCAACAAAACAGTGGGAAAAGACCACATTTTCGAAATCCGAGGAAAAGACAAAGCCAGGAGAATGGAACCCAACAAACAAAAGCACAAGGATACATATATAACTAAAGAATAAAACAAGTATAATAAACTAAACAAAAACAAAACTAGAACAAGACAGCACAGAAACTAAAGCACTAGCAATGTGAACTCCCAAATGACAAATTTCATTTATTTATTTATATCCTCATAGTATATCTTTTATATGAAGAATTGTATGAATATTATGTTCCCGATGCGGTTTATTCCTCGGACGATTACTGAGCTTAAGCAAAATCTAATTAGACAAAGAATTAAGAGGTTCTATCAACTTATATATGTAAATTTATCTGAGACGAGCTGTGTGATCTGATTGTAAAAGAGAATATATAAGAAATCTGAAATATTGAAATATTTTCCTTGTACAAAATACTTTTCTTCAGAAATAAAGTATATTTACTGAAAATGAAATAGATTACTAAAATCCAATTTATTGACAAAAGAAAATCATATACAAACTAGTAATACTGTGTTGGGATGCCAACACAAAGTCACCCTAACCGACCGCAGCTGTCGGATAAACAACACATTAATGTTTCGTAACATTTTAATTTGTTAAACACAATTTCCATTTTTAGGATATTTTTGCATGGTTTCCATGGCAACTAGACTTTTTTAACCTCATGGCCTCCATTTATGATATACTAGATGATTTGAAAGTTTCAATGCCTCCACCTCCCCAAGAGGCATGCCAAAGGATTTTTAAATTTCCATTTTTTATGATTTTTTGCATGGTTTCCATGGCAACCTCATGGCACCATTTATCATGATCGTCAACCTTGCTATAAAATTTGGTAACATTTGGAGCTATTTTAAAAATTTCCACTTCTTTGGATTTTGTGGCACTGTTTCCATGGCAACCAAAATTTTTTAAAAATTGGGCAGATGTTTTCCTTAGAGAGCCTAACCCCAAAGAAACAAGGCACTTGTATCAGTAAATTTTACCATTTTGAACATTGAGAAATCAATAAAAATCCCTTTTGGACTCCCATTTGCATATATTTTGGAACACAACAAATGAATAATTTAAGTAGCACCATAGGAGCCCCCTTTTCACTCTCATTAAAAAAAATTGGGCAGGGGTTCCCTTAATAAAAGTCCTTGGGGCACAGCTGAAAAACAAGTCACTTGTATCAGTAAATTCTACCATTCCAAACATTGAAAAATCAATTAAAACCCCTTTTTGATCCCCCAATCACCATAGGAGCCCCTTTTGACCCTCATTTAAAAAATAAATTTGGGCAGGGGTTCCCCTTACACAGCTTAACCCCAAAGATCATGAGGCACTTCTGAAAAATAAACAACACTTATATAAGTAAATTTTACCATTTTGAACATTTAAAAATCAATGAAAACCCCTTTTGGACCCCACATTTCAAAAAATTTTGGCACCCCAAAATTTGAAGATTTGACTCCAAGTCATCGTTATTCTAATTTAGCTCAAAAACATGTAACAGAAGCAATAACATCAATGCAAAGCTCATTTTCTATAGAATTTAAAAATAACCCACCCCACCCCCATTTGGGGGCCCCTACTTCCCCCCTCCAGGGCCCCTCAAGAAAAATTAAACCCTAATTACACGTTTAATGACATCGATCTTACATCATGTCAACTTTCAAAGATAATAGACCAGTGGTTTCTGAGGGAAACTGCAACTTAAGTTTCCAAAAAAATTCAGACTTCTTCTGTTTCCATGGCAACGACAGCCATTTTGAAAATTTAAAATCTTGAATGCACACCTACACATGGCCAGTAACATTCCTGGGAAGTTTTATCAAGTTTGGATCACTCACTACAGAGAAAACGCGTGGACAAGTTCAGTGGCGAAGAAAAAGAATAAAAAACAAAGAATAATAATAATTTAAATTTATGATCAAAGATCATGAAGTCTCCCAAACGAAAAAATTGAGCAGGGGTGCCACTAGACCCGGCTAACCCGTTACACCAAATTTCATTGAAATTGAACAAGGTTGAAATAATTTCATTCAAATGGAACAAGGTTAAAATTTTGGTGGGAAAATGGCGCCCATTTTAAAAACGGCTGCCCATTAAACATTTTCTTTAACTGCAGTCAACTCGGGATATCATGTTTACCCTTTAAATTGAAGAATATTGAAATTTTGGCAGGAAAATGTCTGCCATTTTGAAAATGGCTGCCCGTAGAACATTTGCGTTATCGCCATTCAACTCCAGATATCATGTTTACTGAATAAACCTAAAATCGTTGAAATCCAAGCAAGTTCACTTTTTTGGCGGGAAAATGGCGGCCATTTTGAAAATGGCTGCCTATAAAACATTTTCTTTAACGCCATTCAACTCTGGATATCATGTTTACCCTTTGTGCCAAATTGAATTGAAATTGAAGAATGTTAAAAATTTGGCGGGAAAATGTCGGCCATTTTTAAAATGACTGCCCGTAGAACATTTGCGTTATCGCCATTCAACTCCAGATATCATGTTTACTGAATAAACCTAAAATCGTTGAAATCCAAGAAAGTTCACTTTTTTGGCGAGAAAATGGCGGCCATTTTGAAAATGGCTGCCTGTAAAACATTTTCTTTAACGCCATTCAACTCTGGATATCATGTTTACCCTTTGTGCCAAATTGCATTGAAATTGAAGAATGTTAAAAATTTGGCGGGAAAATGTCGGCCATTTTTAAAATGACTGCCCGTAGAACATTTGCGTTATCGCCATTCAACTCCAGATATCATGTTTACTGAATAAACCTAAAATCGTTGAAATCCAAGCAAGTTCACTTTTTTGGCGAGAAAATGGCGGCCATTTTGAAAATGGCTGCCTGTAAAACATTTTCTTTAACGCCATTCAACTCTGGATATCATGTTTACCCTTTGTGCCAAATTGCATTGAAATTGAAGAATGTTAAAAATTTGGCGGAAAAATGTCGGCCATTTTGAAAATGGCTGCCCGTAGAACATTTGCGTTATCGCCATTCAACTCCAGATATCATGTTTACTGAATAAACCTAAAATCGTTGAAATCCAAGCAAGTTCACTTTTTTCAACAATTGGCGGCCATTTTGAAAATGGCCGACATATCGTTTCCGTTTTTCTTTAATAAAAAGTTTCCACTCATGCTACTGAACATTTATACTAAGTTTAATGAAATTCTGCCGGGCAGTTTTTGAGAAAATTGAGGTCGAAGGTTTTCGGTTTTTGGCGACAATCTTGAAAATGGCGGCCATTTTGAAAAGGGCTGCCCATTAAACATTTTCTTTCACTCCAGTCAACTCGGGATATCATGTTTACCCTTTATACCAAATTGCATTGAAATTGAAGAATGTTGAAATTTTGGCGGGAAAATGTCTGCCCGTAGAACATTTGCGTTATCGCCATTCAACTCCGGATATCATGTTTACTGGATAAACCTAAAATCGTTGAAATCCAAGCAAGTTCACTTTTTTGGCGGGAAAATAGCGGCCTTTTTGAAAATGGTTGCCCGTAAAACATTTTCTTTAACGCCATTCAACTTTGGATATCATGTTTACCCTTTGTGCCAAATTGCATTGAAATTGAAGAATGTTAAAAATTTGGCGGGAAAATGGTGGCCATTTTGAAAATGGCTGCGGTTAGAACATTTCCGTTATCGCCATTCAACTATAGATATCATGTTTACTATATGAACCAAAAATCGTTGAAATCCAAGCCAGTTCACTTTTTTCCATTTTGAAAATGGCCGACATATCGTTTCCGTTTTTCTTTAATAAAAAGTTTCCACTCGTGCTACTGAACATTTATACTAAGTTTGGTGAAATTCTGCCGGGCAGTTTTTGAGAAAATTGAGGTCGAATGTTTTCGGTTTTTGGCGACCATCTTGAGAATGGCGGCCATTTTCAAAAGGGCTGCCCATTAAACATTTTCTTTCACTCCAGCCAACTCTGGATATCATGTTTACCCTTTATACCAAATTGCATTGAAATTGAAGAATGTTGAAATTTTGGCGGGAAAATGTCTGCCCGTAGAACATTTGCGTTATCGCCATTCAACTCCGGAAATCATGTTTACTGAATAAACCTAAAATCGTTGAAATCAAAGCAAGTTCACTTTTTTTGGCGGGAAACGGGCGGCCATTTTGAAAATGGCTGCCCGTAAAACATTTTCTTTAACGCCATTCAACTCGGGATATCATGTTTACCCTTTGTGCCAAATTGCATTGAAATTGAAGAATGTTAAAAATTTGGCGGGAAAATTGTGGCCATTTTGAAAATGGCTGCCGATAGAACATTTGCGTTATCGCCATTCAACTCGGGATATCATGTTTACTATATAAACCAAAAATCGTTGAAATCCAAGCAAGTCCACTTTTTTCCACTATTGGCGGCCATTTTGAAAATAGCCGACATATCGTTTCCGTTTTTCTTTAATAAAAAGTTTCCACTCGTGCTACTGAACTTTTATACTAAGTTTGGTGAAATTCTGCCGGGCAGTTTTTGAGAAAATTGAGGTCGAATGTTTTCGGTTTTTGGCGACCATCTTGAAAATGGCGGCCATTTTGAAAATTTTTAAACATTTTTACACAACTAGGCATTGGGGTCTATCACCCCAGTAAGTTTCATGTCATTCCGTTGAGTCGTGTTCGAGATCTGCTTCGGACAAGTTGAAATGGAAAGCGGAAGAATAAAAAGACGGAAAAATAATAATTAAAATTGATGATCAAAGATCATGAAGTCTCCCAAACGAAAAAAATTGAGCAGGGGTTCCACTAGACCCGGCTAACGCGTTACACCAAATTTCATTGAAATTGAACAAGGTTGAAATAATTTCATTCAAATGGAACAAGGTTGAAATTTTGGTGGGAAAATGGCGGCCATTTTGAAAAGGGCTGCCCATTAAACATTTTCTTTAACTCCAGTCAACTCGGGATATCATGTTTACCCTTTATACCAAATTGCATTGAAATTGAAGAATGTTGAAATTTTGGTAGGAAAATGTCTGCCATTTTGAAAATGGCTGCCCGTAGAACATTTGCGTTGTCGCCATTCAACTCCGGATATCATGTTTACTGAATAAACCTAAAATCGTTGAAATCCAAGCAAGTTCATTTTTTTTGCGGGAAAATAGCGGCCATTTTGAAAATGGTTGCCCGTAAAACATTTTCTTTAACGCCATTCAACTCTGGATATCATGTTTACCCTTTGTGCCAAATTGCATTGAAATTGAAGAATGTTAAAAATTTGGCGGGAAAATGGTGGCCATTTTGAAATATGGCTGCGGTTAGAACATTTCCGTTATCGCCATTCAACTCGGGATATCATGTTTACTATACAAACCAAAAATCGTTGAAATCCAAGCAAGTTCACTGTTTTCCACTATTGGCGGCCATTTTGAAAATGGCCGACATATCGTTTCCGTTTTTCTTTAATAAAAAGTTTCCACTCATGCTACTGAACATTTATACTAAGTTTTGTGAAATTCTGCCGGGCAGTTTTTGAGAAAATTGAGGTCGAAGGATTTCGGTTTTTGGCGACAATCTTGAAAATGGCGGCCATTTTGAAAAGGGCTGCCCATTAAACATTTTCTTTCACTCCAGTCAACTCGGAATATCATGTTTACCCTTCATACCAAATTGCATTGAAATTGAAGAATGTTGAAATTTTAGCGGGAAAATGTCTGCCCGTAGAAGATTTGCGGTCTCGCCATTCAACTCCGGATATCATGTTTACTGAATAAACCTAAAATCGTTGAAATCCAAGCAAGTTCACTTTTTTGGCCGGAAACGGGCGGCCATTTTGAAAATGGCTGCCCGTAAAACATTTTCTTTAACGCCATTCAACTCGGGATATCATGTTTACCCTTTGTGCCAAATTGCATTGAAATTGAAGAATGTTAAAAATTTGGCGGGAAAATGGTGGCCATTTTGAAAATGGCTGCGGGTAGAACATTTGCGTTATCGCCATTCAACTCGGGATATCATGTTTACTATATAAACCAAAAATCGTTGAAATCCAAGCAAGTTCATTTTTTTCCACTATTGGCAGCCATTTTGAAAATGGCCGACATATAGTTTCCGTTTTTCTTTAATAAAAAGTTTCCACTCATGCTACTGAACATTTATACTAAGTTTGGTGAAATTCTGCCGGGCAGTTTTTGAGAAAATTGAGGTCGAAGGTTTTCGGTTTTTGGCGACAATCTTGAAAATGGCGGCCATTTTGAAAATTTTTAAACATTCTTGCACAACTAGGCATTGTGGTCTATCACCCCAGTAAGTTTCATTTCATTCCGTTGAGTCGTGTTCGAGATCTGCGTCGGACAAGTTGAAATGGAAAGCGGAAGAAAAAAAAGACGGAAAAATAATAATAAGAAACGGAGTAAAAACAATAAGTCTCCAAACTTTGTTTGGGAGACTTAATAATAGTAACAAGTAATCCTGTACCAGTAAACTTATACAAAAGTCTCCCAAACGAAGTCAAAGTAGTTCAGATTTCAAATGAGATCATTGAATTTGAGTTGAGACAATATGTGGTAGCAAAGTAAGATTTTTGAATAAGATCACCTTTTTTGAAAGTGTTTCCATGGTAACAGTATCCATATTGTGGAAATGTTATTGCAGAAATATCTTCATACTAATGCAACTCAATTGCATAAGGTTTTAAACAGTTTGGTGTTGAAAAAAAGAAGAGGATCGAGTGACAAAATAAAAACCCACTCATGGTAGGTTACAATCCTGTGCTGTTTTATCAAGTTTAGATCAGTCGCTTCAAAGTTAATCTGCAGACAACGTCACTCGCGAAAGACAATTATAATAAAAAAATATCAAAAATATAAATCCTATATCCATGAACCCATACAAAAGTGTCTTGAACAAAAAAAAATCACCTATTTAGAACCCACATGACTGTAATACAAAAAAGAAACTGGAAAATCAATAAAAATCAATTTTGGGCCACCAACCGAAAAAACATTTGGAACCCCAAAGTTGAAAATTTAAGTAGCAGTATTGGAGCCCCATATGGACCCTCATTAAAAAAATGGGCAGGTGTTTCCCTTTGGGAGCCTAATCCCAAAGTTTTTGGAGCACAGCTGAAAAAGAAACAAGGCACTTGTATCAGTAAATTTTACCATTTTGAACATTGAAAAATCAATGAAAATCCCTTTTGGACTCCCATTTGCATATATTTTGGAACACAACAAATGAAAAATTTAAGTAGCACCATAGGAGCCCCCTTTTCACTCTCATTAAAGAAAATTGGGCAGAGGTTCCCTTAATACAGACTAACCCCAAAGTCCTTGGGGCACAGCTGAAAAACAAGTCACTTTTATCAGAAAATTCTACCATTCCGAACATTGAGAAATCAATGAAAACCCTTTGTTGACCCCCCCAATCACCATAGGAGCCCCTTTTGACCCTCATTTAAAAACAATTTTGGGCAGGGGTTTCCCTTACACAACCTAACACCAAAGATCATGAGGCACTTCTGAAAAAGAAACAACACTTATATAAGTACATTTTACCATTTTAAACATTTAAAAATCTATAAAAACCTCTATTTTGGACCCCCTATTTCAAAACATTTTGGCACCCCAAAATTTGAAAATTTGAGTACAAGTCATCGTTATTCTAATTTAGCTCAAAAACATGTAACAGAAGCAATAACATCAATGCAAACCTCATTTTCTATAGAATTTAAAAATTACCCACCTCACCCCCATTTGTGGGCCCCTACTGACGCCCCAGGTCCCCTGACGAAAAATTAGATCCTTATTACACATCTTATGACATCGATCTTACATCATGTCAACTTTCATAGATAATGGACCAGCAGTTTCTGAGGAAACTACAACTTAAGTTTTCCAAAAAAAAATTCAGACTTCTTACGTTTCCATGGCAACGGCAGCCATTTTGAAAATTTAAAATCTTGAATGCACACCTACACATGGCCAGTAACAATCCTGTGAAGTTTCATTAAGTTTGGATTACTCACTGCAGAGAAAACGGGCGAAGAAATTCAGTGGCGAAGAAGAAGAATAAAAAACAAAGAATAATAATAATAATAATAATAATAATTAAAATTTACGATCAAAGATCATGAAGTCTCCCAAATGAAAAAAATTGAGCAGGGGTTCCACTAGACCCGGCTAACCCGTTACACCTAATTTCATAGAAATTGAACAAGGTTGAAATAATTTCATTGAAATGGGACAAGGTTGAAATTTTGGTGGGAAAATGGTGGCCATTTTGAAAAGGGTTGCCCATTAAACATTTTCTTTAACTCCAGTCAACTCGGGATATCATGTTTACCCTTTATACCAAATTGCACTGAAATTGAAGAATGTTGATATTTTGGCGGGAAAATGTCTGCCATTTTGAAAATGGCTGCCCGTAGAACATTTGCATTATCGCCATTGAACTCCGGATATCATGTTTACTGAATAAACCTAAAATCGTTGAAATCCAAGCAAGTTCCCCTTTTTCGCGGGAAAATGGCGGCCACTTTGAAAATGGCTGCCCGTAAAACATTCTATTTAACGCCATTCAACTCTGGATATAATGTTTACTCTTTGCGCCAAATGAATTGAAATTGAAGAATGTTAAAAATTTGGCGGGAAAATGGTGGCCATTTTGAAAATGGCTGCCGGTAGAACATTTGCGTTATCGCCATTCAACACGGGAATATCATGTTTACTATATAAACCAAAAATCGTTGAAATCCAAGCAATTTCACTTTTTTCCACTATTGGCGGCCATTTTGAAAATGGCCGACATATCGTTTCCGTTTTTCTTTAATAAAAAGTTTCCACTCGTGCTACTGAACATTTAAACTAAGTTTGGTGAAATTCTGCCGGGCAGCTTTTGAGAAAATTGAGGTCGAAGGTTTTCGGTTTTTGGCTACCATCTTGAAAATGGCGGCCATTTTGAAAATTTTGAAACATTATTGCACAACTAGGCATTGATAACATATTTGTCACGTTTGGAGGAGCGATTTTTCAACAACAAATCGGCATTCCAATGGGTACTAATTGTGCCCCTCTCCTCGCCGATTTGTTCTTATATTCCTATGAGACAGAGTTTCTGCAGAACCTCGTGAGGAATAAACGTATGAAAGATGCTAAATCTTTTAATTTCACATATAGATATATTGATGATGTTTTGTCCATGAACAATCCTTCTTTTGCTCAATGGCTTCCATTGATATATCCACCAGAACTCGAAATTAAAGAAACTACAGAAACAACTTGTACAGCATCCTTTCTAGACCTTCATCTCGAATTTGACAGTAGTGGTAAACTAAGCACCAAGATATACGATAAAAGAGACGATTTTGATTTTAAAATTATAAATTTTCCTTACCTATGCAGCAATATCCCAACATCTCCTGCATATGGTGTTTATATTTCTCAATTGATTCGTTACGCTAGAGCATGTTCCAACTACTCTGATTTCCTTGAACGCCATAAACATCTGCGTGACAGACTTCTTAGCCAGGAATACGAGGAAATGCGTCTAAAAAGGTCTCTTACGAAATTCTTTTTCAAATACCAAGATTTGGTTGAAAAATATTCAGTATCTTCTACTACTATCATTGAAGATTGTTTTTTATAACTTATCTTGGTGTTTTGTTTCTACTTTACCAACTTTGACATCAGCATATCTATGTTGATTACCACCACTGGTACTTTTATGCCGTAATGGAAGCGGGAGGTTTGGCGCGCTGTAAAACCTAGATTCAACCCACCATTTCTTTTGAAATGCCTGTACCAAGTCAGGACCATTGCGGTTGCAATTTTCCAGTGGTGTGATACCAGTTTTGTCACACGTCTTATGGACTTGCGAGTTTTGTTAATACTGTTATGTACCTTATTCACCCCAGTAAGTTTCATTTCATTCCGTTGAGTCGTGTTCGAGATCTGCGTCGGACAAGTTGAAATGGAAAGCGGAAGAAAAAAAGATGGGAAAATAATAATAATTAAAATTTATAATCAAAGATCACGTAAGTCTCCCAAACGAAAAAAATTGAGCAGGGGTTCCATTAGACGCGGCTAACCCGTTACACAAAATTTCATTGAAATTGAACAAGGTTGAAATAATTTCATTCAAATGGAACAAGGTTGAAATTTTGGTGGGAAAATGGCGGCCATTTTGTAAAGGGCTGCCCATTAAACATTTTCTTTAACTGCAGTCAACTCGGGATATCATGTTTACCCTTTATACCAAATTGCATTGAAATTGATGAATGTTGAAATTTTGGCGGGAAAATGTCTGCCACTTTGAAAATGGCTGCCCGTAGAACATTTGCGTTATCGCCATTCAACTCCAGATATCATGTTTACTGAATAAACCTAAAATCGTTGAAATCCAAGCAAGTTCACTTTTTTGGTGGGAAAATGGCGGCCATTTTGAAAATGGGTGTCCGTAAAACATTTTCTTTAACGCCATTCAACTCGGGATATCATGTTTACCCTTTGTGCCAAATTGCATTGAAATTGAAGAATGTTAAAAATTTGGCGGGAAAATGGTGAGCATTTTGAAAATGGCTGCGGGTAGAACATTTGCGTTATCGCCATTCAACTCGGGATATCATGTTTACTGTATAAACCAAAAATCGTTGAAATCCAAGCAAGTTCACTTTTTTCCACTATTGGCGGCCATTTTGAAAATGGCCGACATATCGTTTCCATTTTTCTTTAATAAAAAGTTTCCACTCGTGCTACTGAACATTTATACTAGGTTTGGTGAAATTCTGCCGGGCGGTTTTTGAGAAAATTGAGGTCGAAGGTTTTCGGTTTTTGGCGACCATCTTGAAAATGGCGGCCATTTTGAAAATTTTTAAACATTCTTCCAACACTAAGCATTTGGGTCTTTCACCGAGGTAAGTTTCATTTCATTCCGTTGAGTCGTGTTCGCGATCTGCGTCGTTCACTTTTTTCCACTATTGGCGGCCATTTTGAAGAATGGCCGACATATTGTTTCCGTTTTTCTTTAATAAAAAGTTTCCACTCGTGCTACTGAACATTTATACTAAGTTTGGTGAAATTCTGCCGGGCAGTTTTTGAGAAAATTGAGGTCGAAGGTTTTCGGTTTTTGGCGACCATCTTGAAAATGGCGGCCATTTTGAAAATTTTTAAACATTCTTGCACAACTAGGCATTGGGGTCTATCATCCCAGTAAGTTTCATTTTATTCCGTTGAGTCGTGTTCGAGATCTGCGTCGGACAAGTTGAAATGGAAAAAAAAGACGGAAAAAAAAAATAATAACTAGAATTTCAATTGCGAGCAATAGCAGATGTCGGCCCTGGCAGCCATCTTGAAAATGGCGGCCATTTAAAAAAAAAAGTATTGATTGCACACCTTCACATAGTGATCTTACTTTCTGCCAAGTTTCATTTAATTCTATCCATGTTAAGTTTTTCGCCATTTTAACATCATTTTTCAAAATGGCCGCCAAACGTCTCCAACCGATCGCGATTTTTTTTCATCAGTTTGTTCTTCTAATTGTACTTTACAAACCTACGAAGTTTAATGAAATTCTATCATACAGTTTTTGAGATATAAACGTTTTAAATTTTCAGAGGGTACCGATCTTTGAATGGCGGCCATCTTGAAAATAGCGGCCATTTCGAAAAAAAAGTATTGATTGCACACCTTCACATAGTGATCGTACTTTCTGCCAAGTTTCATTCAATTCTATCCAGGCATCTCCGAGAACTAAGCCGGACAAAAATCATTGGAAGAAAGAAAGAAAGAAAGAAAGAAAGAAAGAATAATAACAGAGAAACGGAACAATAACAATATGTCGCCGACTTTCGTCGGGGCGACATAATAAGAAACGGAGTAAAAACAATAAGTCTTCAAACTTCGTTTGGGAGACTTAATAAGAAACGGAGTAAAAGCAATAAGTCTCCAAACTTCGTTTGGGAGACTTAATAAGAAACGGAGTAAAAACAATAAGTCTCCAAACTTCGTTTGGGAGACTTAACAATAAGAAACGGAGGTAAAACTATAAGTCTCCACAAACTTTGTTCGGGATACTTAATAAGAAGAAACGCTATAAAAACAATAAGTCACCAAACCATCGGTTTGGGTGACTTAATAAGAAATGCAATAAAAATAATAAGTCACCCAACCTTCGGTTTGGGTGCCTTAATTAATACATTGACATTTACAATTTCAGATAAACGTCAACTCATTATATAAACATATTGTATGTACAAATATTTTACATGGAGAATATTCAACATTTTTATTCAATTATGAGTTAATTATAATTTAAATGAATAAATAATAAAATATTATATTTGTATCAACCTATTTATTAATGTATAAGGTATATAAACATGTATTAAGAGTTAATATTTCATATTATATATTATATTACCAATAAATGAATGTAATAATTTTTACAATTGAGCTTGTAATTAAAACATAAAACATTGCATATCAGAGGATGATTTACAATTTTGGTTAATGTGCCATAGTTAATTAGGTAAAAATTTAACTCCTATAAAAGAAAATTTAATTTTTTTCTTTTTAGTTTATAACATAAGAATGGTATATGATAAGGTTACAAGGTCAAAGTTCAAGTTCCCTTTAAAGCAGTGCACTTCACAAAGTGCAAAGGTTGTAAACTCATAATTTTAAGAACATTTGTTCTATATGACAAATTGTAGTGCATGTATTGTTTTGGTCTTCCATTCGTTGTTCGTCAGTTCTT
Source organism: Mytilisepta virgata (assembly GCA_028015205.1). Lineage (NCBI taxonomy): Eukaryota > Metazoa > Mollusca > Bivalvia > Mytilida > Mytilidae > Mytilisepta > Mytilisepta virgata. The sequence continues at coordinate 58,617,680 of CM051515.1, read as the reverse complement.
CCGATTGCTCCCTCCTTCGAATATCCCTTTGGTATTTCTTGACTTTACTTATTAAGTGCTGATTTACAGGCAAATAGCAGTAACACAACTAAACATATGAACAATATGGACCCCACCAAAAAAACCGGGGGTAGATTCAAGTGCTCCGGAAGAGTAAGCAGTTTCTAATAACTTAGAAACATGAACAATTCTAAAACGTTAATTTTTAAGGTAATATTTTTTACTTTTTCTTGCGTTTTTTTATGTTATGAATGTAAATCAATCAGAATAATTATGAAAATATGATTAAGTCTTTAAATGTAAAATTTGAACGTACCTTCATAACGGTTTGAGATTTTTTCAATGTAATTTAAAATGATTACATTGTAATTGTAAATATACTGGTAAATACAAAACCACTTTATTTGATAAATAGTTTCCCCTATTTATTTCATGTATTTTATCACAGATTGTCGCAAAGTAATTTCAAGGAAAGCCGTTCTCATTTGTGCAAAGCAGAAATTAATCTTTAATTTTTATTTTTACTACTATTATTTTTCTGCCAAACTTGAACCATAAGCTGTCATACTGTCACCCTTTGAATGGGTTTCTATTAATCTCCCGTTCACTGTTTTACTTGTTATTACTTCTCAGAAAGCCTAAAGAATGTCGACACGAAACCTTCTGGAATTTGTTCGGATTATCCGTGAGCAACTTCAGTCAAAAAAGATATGGCGTATCTTATAGGAGCTATTCCTTTTTACAATATTTAAAACTTAAAACCTGAGTATGACCTTTGATCTTGTTACCATGCTAAAGGCCATCAACCATTGTTACGTAATAAAGGAAAGACTTAAATGTTCTAAGGCCAATGACTCGTGTAAAATGAATCTCTTACCTGTTCTTATGATATCTGAAAATAGGGGCAATAACTCTCAAAGGTATATGGAAATCCTAAGCTGGACAACTTTCTGATAGCTGATGAATAATTGATACCTTTTGCTAAATATCATTTCCATAAATTTCAAACTTTTTTTGGAATCTACGTTTAAATTTTCTAAGACTAAAAATTATAATCTGAAGAAATACAGTAGGGTATTTTCTCTAGCAAGGAAGGACATTAACAATAATGATAAGAAGAAGAAAAAAACAGAAAGTACTTCCCTAAGGAATTGAAAGATCTTACTCATGTTTAGCAGATAAATTATAATCAAAACCTCACCAGGAGAACACCTAACCGTTACTTACCAATCGTACTTGTTTCTTGGTTTGCTCTATTTCTTTTACGAATTTTCCTTTCTTTTTCTGAAATATAAACTTTGCATTAATATTTCATATATTTGTAATTTTTACATTTATTTTAGATATCTAATAAAGGCATCTCTCCCACATCCGTATCATGAACCTTTTAAAAATTAAAATTCTTTCATACAAATTTTGATGCACAAGATGTCAACATTTCGTCGATTTACGACTCATCAGTTGTGCCCAAGTTCTAAAATGTTGAAATCCAAAACAACCATACAAAAAGTTGAAGAGCAATTTTACAAATGCCAAAATGACCAAGACGGTAAAAGCCAAAACCATCTAAGGACAGAACTATGCACGAGGGGGATATTCCTTAGTACATCACTTAATCAAAGTTATAAGTTATCGTAAGTAAGACATAAAACATGTCTAGTATTTATGGAGCGACTCGTATGGTTAAGATAAAAACTTACTATTCTGGCTGCTCAATATCCCCATACATTCTTATATTGCGACTATCCCCACCCGTCCACCCGTCCGTCACAATTTCTTGTTACATCAACTACTCCTCTAATTTTGTATTTTGGAATTTGATTTTTGTATAGAAATATTGCAGATCACCCTAGATGCGCAACAAGGTTTTAGAATGTTATGTTTCTAAAACTGTGGACCACAAGGGTCGAAAAGTGTCAATATAAGCTTGTGAACTGAACAAATTTTTATTCTTCTTTTTTTTAACAGTATTGTCGATGTATAATAAGGTTTTAGAAAGTCTTTGGTTTTGCAAATTTGGATTAAGTGCATAAAATCTCTAGTTGGAAAATAAGGTATCAGAGTTTTGATTTATTGATTAATTGAATAGTGTTTTACGGCGTGTGGGCGATATTTAAGCCATATCACGGCGAAATCTATTAAACTAGGTTTGATAAAAACAAATACTACATAAAATGAATGGATTATCTACAGATAATATTTAAAGGTAAATAAAATAATAAAACTAAATACATATAATATCACAGACGAACTTAGCAAAAAAATATCACAGATAGGCCATCAAATATAAAAACAAGTCAAATTTTGATAACAAATTTAAAATTATGGATCAGGTCTACATTTGTATATTCAAAATCATAGTCAAGGCGACTATATTTTGTGTACAGTCCAACGTCCTCAAATATCGTAAAATTTGGTTGCCAGCAACCTTTGTTAAAAAAATTCTTAAATATTATTGACTGTGTAGTACCGACAAATAATGTCAGTTTTATCGACACAGTCAATTAAAAGGTGTTTAATACTATATAGACATTGGCAATATATACACTCAGGAGCCAGCTCACTCTCTAAAATAAAATAATGAGTCGTCCTCTTGTAGCCAATGCGTCATTTAGTTAAACAACTTGGTTTCTTCGGCTTTTGCCGAAAAAACAAACATTCTTGCCAACAATTGGCTCTATAAAATGTAATTTATTGTCTTTAATCAGACCCCACAGACCTAAAACATACATAACTAAAATATCAAAGGTTTAAAACCAGAAAAGGGCAGTGACATATTTGTATTTGGGTCATCTAAAGCATCCTTCGCTATACTATCCACGACTGTGTTTCCTGGGATACCAACATGACTTGGTAATAAACACGAAAGTGAATCTGAACAAAGTAGAAATTTCATTTTTCAAATCTTCTAGCAAACTTTAAAGCAAGAATTATGGCTCTGGCTTCAACAGTGAAAATTGAACTAGAGGATGAAAGACGGAGAGTTGATGCATGCTGTCCATTGACTGCAGCGGCAGTCACTTTGTCCGCGTCCTTTGATCCACCAGTATAATACAGTCATGAGATTCAAACTTTGATTTCAATTCAGCAAAATGTTGCTGAAGTAGAATAGGGTTTGTTTCGCACTTTTTTAAATGTTTTCTAAGGTAAAAAATAAACATAGGTTTGGGTACAAGCCAAGGTGGCGATTGAGGAATATTAATATGGGCTATTTCATCAAGGTTGATGTTAGAACCAGAAATATGTGGCTTAATCCGGATACCAAAAGAAGGAATTTTGTTTTCATACTCTTAAACTACTTCCTCATAAAGAGGGTTGAAAACACAGTCGTGGGTAGGATTTGAAGGATACGCTTCAGCATGGTTATATATTGTGAACCAATTTTTATCCTACGGTTATAAAGAGACGACTCATTAGCCTTTATATATAAACTTTCTACGGGAGATGTTCTGAACGCCCCAAGGCCATACGTAGGCCTTGGTGATGAACAGTATCTAGAAGTTTTATATAGGATTTGCCGGCAGACTCATTTATTATAGAAGCGTAATGAAGTTTCAATCCAACAATAGATCGATATAAGTTTAACAAAATATTTTTCTCAGCACCCACCTAGTGCTGGAAACAACTGTTATAATATCCAATGCTTTCAAGCATTTAGCTTTAAGAATTTTGATATGGGGTAGCAAGGTAATTTGGGGTAGAAAGGTAATTTTATCGTTAAACAGTAGTCCAAGTAATTTAGTTTCTTTGACAACTTTAATGGGAGAATTATAAAGTTGCAATTTGGGATCTGAATGTAATTTTCCTTTATTACAAAAATGCATATATACAGTTTTTTAGCTGGAAAATTTATAACCGTTTCCCGTAGCCCACTTTTCAATTTTATTTAAAGACAATTGTAATCGTCTTTCGATGTTGTTCATATTTTCAGCTCTATAACATATTAAAAAATCATCAACGTAAAGAGAACATTCAACATTCTTTTGTAAAGTTTTAGACAAACTATTTATTTTAATACTGAACAGAGTAACACAGAGGATGCTTCACTGATTGACACCCATCTCTTGTTCAAAAGGGTCAGACATGGTAGTATTTACCTTGACCTTGAACTGTCTGTCTGACAAGAAATTATGAATAAAGGTAGGTATACTACCTTTCAACCCCATATCATTTAAGTCTTTTAAAATTCCATATTTCAAAGTGTTGTCGTATGGTTTTTCAAGGTCGAAAAAGATCGACACCACATGTTCACCTTTTGCAAACCCATTGCGTATGAAACACTCAAAGCGAACAAGATGATCTAATGTGCTTCTGTCCTGCCGGAATCCACACTGAATATTGGACAGGAGACCATTGGTCTCTAGGAACCAGACAAGGCGATCGTTGATCATCCGTTCCATAGTCTAGCATATTCAACTTGTGAGGGCAATTGGCCGATAATTCGACGATTCAAAATTATCCTTCCCACGTTTTCGAATATGGACCATGGACATGGCCAGCTTCCGCAAAGAGGGCAAGTCACCAGTTTCCCAAATGTTATTTAGTATATCCAAAAGTGTCTGTAATGATATATCAGGAAGATGTTAAAGAAGTTTATAATGTATGTCATCAGGACCATAAGCTATATCATGAACTTTTACCAAAGAATTGTTTAGTTCATCCAAAGAGAAAGGTCATTTGTAGTCTCTTGAATTGTTTGATCGAAAGATAAGTTTGGTCTTTTCGGTTCGGTTTTTAATACGTGGAAATTCCTGAGAGTAATTTGTAGAAGAGGCATTTTTCGAAAACGTTTATCCAGGTGTTTTGGGAGATATCATTTTCTGACGTTAAAAGAGTCTGACCTCTTTCAGATGGTGAAGATTGGCTTTCTAATTTTTTCAATTATTTTTTTGTATAAAATTCCAAACTTTGTTCATTTTATTTTTGATACAAAATTTTGCCAAGACTTTCGTCTCTTTTGTTTAAATGTTCGACGTGCTTTCGCACTGAATATTTGGTAATTACATAAATTATCCTGTGTTGAATGCAAATTGAATCGTCGTTCGGCCTTCTTTCTGTTTTTCTTCACTTCCTCAAAATCATCAAACCACGGTTTGCTGGGTTCTTTTGGATTTGTCGAGGTTTTAGGAATGGCCCTCTCGGCTATCGATACCAAAGTTGAGCTCACTAACATTATCGAAATCACCCATTTTAAGTTCATCTTGACAGAGTTGCTCGAACAAAGGCCAGTTGGATGTGTCAACATTTCCAGAGAGCAACTCTCTCAGATGAAGTAGGAAACAGTTTTTCCGGTATAATTGAAAAGTGGTCACTTCCACATAAATCATGGACTCGCTATGAGTAGTCCAGTAATAACGAAGGGTCACAGATTGTTAAATCAATAGCCGAGTAACAACCATTCCCCGGATGACGGTAAGTATCAGAACCATCGTTAAATATACACAATCCTTCCTGATTTAGTAAATCTTCCATTTTCTTGCCTTTATCATTTTGCAAATTGCCGCGGGTTGTGAGCATTAAAATCTCCCAGCAGGAGAAAAGGAGTTGGCAACTGACTGAGTTCTTGAGTATCCATGGCAGAATTTGGAGGAATATATATTGAACAGATGGTAACAGTTTTTCCAAGAGAAGCTCGGACAGCAACAGCTTGCAGATTTGTTGTTAGTTAAACTTGACTATAGATGATGTTATTTCTAACAAGGATCGAAGAGCCGCCTGCGGCTCTTTCGTCCTTGTCAATATAAGTACTGTATAGAGTATAGTTTTTAACACTTATAGAATCGTTTTCTTTTAAGTGAGTTTCTTGAAGACAAAAGGCAACAGGAAGGAATGTTTCTATTAGCAACGATATCTCGATAAGGTTAGTTTTTAAACCCCGACAATTCCATTGAATTATATTACTCATTTTTGAGCGGACGAATAGGAGAAAATTTGGAACTATGCCCGCGTGTGGGGAAGAGCTCCCATTCCTCACCACAGAGACATCTGAAATGGGGTCACCCAGACTGATGCAGATGGCATATTCTGATGACAGCGTCTGAAATTTTACCAAGTGCTTTTTTTCAAACGACCAATGTTCTGTTTAAATTTTTCAGCTAAAGGCGAACGCTTATTTTACTATTGTGATGATGAAGATTGCTTGTTGGAATTTTGCGTTGAAGACTGTTTATTGGAGGTTTTTAGAGGTGAAGACTTTATTGGCAGAAGCGGGGGACTTTTGTGTTGAGGATTTGCAGATTTGTTTGATGTTTGGAGTTTTCTCCCTAGATCTTCGCGCATTTTTTTTTGTCAACATCAGAGTTGAGGTAGATGTCAGTCATCTCGAAATGGTTAAATGGTAGAGATGAAGCTGCCGTTTTTGAAGATGTAGAGGTCTGATATGACGTGCTAGAATTTGGTTTGGATGGAGTAAATTCAGTAATAAGTACTGGGAGTTCTTTTCCGTGCAGCCACGTAAATACTGTTTGAACACTGAGTGATCTGGAGGTTGGAGGCCTTTATTTGTTTCAGCGTTAGAAGTATTTGGAGTTAGCCGAGACAGAGAACATTCTGCGAGCCTGTCGGTAGCTCATATTTTTATCTACTTTCAGTTTTTGAATTTCAAGTTCCTTTTTATAAACATCTCACACTCTGGAATTAGCCATATGATTTCCGCCACAGTTTGTACATTATATTTCCCCCTCACATTCAAAACTGGAATGTCCCTCAACAGAACATTTGACGCACCTCTCCGTTCCTCTAAAAGAATTCTTCCCTTGTCCAAACGATTGGCATTGAACATTGGGTCGGGTCAGGAACGAAAGAGTCAACACGTATCCTGTAAGGTCCAATGTAGATGTGATCTGGGATTTTTGGAAATTCAAATGTTAAAGGTAGGTATTCAGTTTAATAATTTTGTTTTCAGATCTTTTAGTGAAACGTTTTACTTTCGATATATGTGGAGAGTTCAGTTCATCACAGATTTCGTCCTCTGACATTTCAAACAAACCATGGTCTCTGTCTCGGATGATACCTTGACAGTAGTTTAGTGTCCTGTATGAAGTTGCAAAGAAAGCAAGGTCCATAATTGTCGTCATAGACAAACGATTTTTGGATTGCTGCTGTCTCGTACATTCAACAAGCAGACCTCCACTATATAAATGGTATTGTTGTAAGTTTTGGAAACAGGTAAAGTTCAAAGACCAGGCGATTGATCAGGACCGGGCCCATCCGACCTCCCGTTTCAGATGAAGTAAGAACCAAAGTGGTGTGTTTCAACCACCAGGATCCCGCCCTCTATCCTTAGGGGTATCCACACACGGCAAACATGTGACCTCATTAAGCCGAGGAAGCCTTGCCCCATGAGCCACCGCCTTCTCTGTGCCTCCGTCAGTGTTATTAACCAAGACCCGAGAACCCAAAGATCAACCTACATCGGTACCACCTTTCCCATCCCATTGTACCTCGGTTTCATTGAGGTTCCTTTGGTCTCTTCAAACAAACACGAGAAAACCCAGAGAACAAGACATGACCATTAAACGGCTGGACCGAGACCATCGAGCCATTTTTGTAACCGGCTGGACATATAATTACGTTTTGCCAAAATAAAAGTCCAAACAAGTATGTAAAAAAAAATAATTGATGGGAAAAAACATCCTGATTAATATTTTGACTAAAGAAACGGTTAATACTATGCTTTGGAATTAAATATTCAGAAATAATAAATAAAAAAAAAAAAAAAAGCAACAATAACAAAATGCAATGCCAAAACTGAAAAGCAAAAAAAATAAACCTGTTGAGTTTTGTGACCCATAAGCCAACACTAATCCCATATATCAGCAATTTAGAATTCAGATAACTCAGTTTAGAAAGAAGAAAAAATTGTAAGGAGATTGGTGTGATTGTAGCTTTCTAAATTAACTTTAGATTATACCCATGCTTACCCGTGTAAATATAAGACTAATCAAAAAACATAAATTAATGTTTCAGTCGTCTCTTTACCTTCTACTATATACATAAGGTACAAGTGAACCTATTGATTTCCATGTTAAGAATTTTATGCCCAAGATTTGCAAATTTCGTCAATTTATGACTAATCAGTTATACTCAGTACACGTTGAAGAGTTAATTCGAAAATACTAGAATGTTCATGTTATGTACCCACTAAGATACCTAATATGGTTCACAGTTCAACTTACAAAGCTCATTTTAAAAGTAATTGGATACGGGAGGTTCTTATTAAAGGATCGTTAGATTATACGGGTCTTTATACAGGCTATTAACTAACCTGAAAGAGCTTAACAAGAATAAACGTTCTATGGAAGAATACAATAACATTTTACTAATATGCCGCGGCCAAAAAACATACATATTAACTTAACTTTAAATTGAAAATGTTTCATTTTCTGGTCATAAAATACACAATATGTAATCCAAAACGAAAATGTAAGTATACAAGATAAGAATTACTCGCATGACTTCCAATATACCTGAACATAAAACAAAATGATTTTTTTAAAGATCCTTTTTCAAATGAAAATAGATTAAATCTTCATTTAAATAGCAAATTAACGTAAAAATTTTTGTTCATTGTTTCTGTATGTTCAATTAACCTGAAATCTTTCAAATGAAATTTACGTTAATTTAACTTCAAACATATTCTGAATGGGGGATTTCCAATTGAATCTCTGTATTCGAAAAGATGAAATTAATTAAAACTTTAAATAACCTATCCTAAAATTTTTGGAACAAAAACAGAACTTTTCAATATTTCCATGCACTTTATGTATATCAATCCAGGGAAGTGATCCGTAATTTATTAAATAGCATATCTCATAGGAAAACAGTTATATTGTAACGTCAATAAACAAGTATATATGTGTCCAATGGACACTACACGCCCCGCCAATGATTTAGGTATTTAGTAATTAGAATTTCATGTGTATATTGTTGAGGTTGAAGTCCCTAACGATAGGGTAGATGAAAAACTACCTTCAACCTGAACCTTAACCTGGATTCTAATATTGAAATTCTATAAAGAAATTCAAAGTCGATGTCCCATGAACTCAAGGTCACAGCATCCATTTTGCATTAAAATGCCGCTGTCCATATCACAGGCTATACATGTACAAAGTTTCAGGATGATACCATAACTTCTTCATGAAAAACTACCTTAAACCTGAACTTTAACATGGATTGTTATATTGAAATTCCATACAGAAATTCAAAGTCGATGACCCATGACGTCAAGGTGACAGCGCCTGTTTCGCATCTCAATGCTGCTGTCCATATCACAAGCTATACATGTACAAAGATTTATGATGATACCCTAACTCCTTCATGAAAAACTATCTTAAACCTGAACCTTAATATGGATTCTATATTGAAATTCCATTACAAAATTTAAAGCCGATGACCCATGACTTCAAGGTCACAGCATCCTGTTCGCATCAAAATTTTGCTGTTCATAGCATAAGCTATCCATATACAAATTTAAAGGGTGATAGCATAACTCCTTCATAAAAACTACCTTAAACATGAACTGTAACCTCGAACGGACGGGCGGATGGACGCACTGACCGAACAACTACATGACCGGCCTGCCTTACAGCCGGGATATAAAACGATGGAAGAAAAAAATATATAAATATTGATTGTAATAGTTTCTTATACATTAACTTACTTTTTTTCCTCTTCATTTTCAAACCACATATAGTTAGCACGAAACCGATCAAAACTGTTACTCCAACAGCAAAAAACATGGGAACATTGACTGTAAGACAAAATAACTGTTTTTAGAACAACACTAATTTTGATTATACAATTTATATCAAGCTATTTCTAATATTTCGAATTAGCAAAAAGGTATACTGTAAATTCAAAAATTATTGCTTGCATTTAATTTTGCGATTTTGTCATTTTAGACCGAAACACGATTTTAAATTTTGCGATTACTCAGAAAAATCCCGCTTCATTCATATAAAATATTCCAAAATGCGTTTTAATTGCAATTACAATCCTGTCACATGTTTCGCAATATTTAAAACATCGCAATAATTTCCGAATTTACAGTAAGTGTGCAATTAATATACACGAGAAACTAGCCAAACCCATTTAATATATAGTTCAATAGAACATATTCAATATATTGGCAACAAGAATAACAATAATTACGTATAAACCATTCTAACGTTAAATGTGGTAAGTTTGAATCGATTTTTATATTTTGAATGTCATTTAAGGGGGTAGGTCTGAGGTAAGGGAGATAACTCCTATTGACTTTTAATAATCGTCGATGCGTTCGTAAGCAGAGGAACTTCGTTTCAAGCATCTTGATTACACGGATTGTTTACATTTAATCCTATGAGGACAGACTTAACTCGAATCCGTATACGTAGTGACCAGGGATACTCTGCATCCAGTAGTGCGTGTTTTGTATTTGTTTATCTTCGTTGTTTGATGCGATTTTTGCTCTACTGTGTGTTTTTTTCAAACTGCAAGTGGTTTTTCTGGAATATCTCAAAAGTTTCTTTAAAATGAAAGTAAAAAGTATTACACTATCTTTTGTTTGCAATAGTCGTAACAAATTAATGCCTTTTCCGCTGTTGAAATGTCCCAAATATTTAACAGCAGCTGATTTTCCGATTTTATTGTGCATTTCACTGATATTTGCATCATATATGACGTCACCAAAAACAAATTTGACGTTGCAGAAGTTACGTCTCCGAAAGTTTGATCCATGTTGACCATTAATACATACCAAATTGTTATATTAAAAGTACAGAATAATAGTGAGGTCTGGAGTATTTTATGTAGAATTCAGTTGCCGAAGTATATGAGGCACACAGTCATGACAGTAGTCTGGGATTAGGATCTAGTTATTATGCTCCCAGCGCTTGTTTTCGTTAGTATTGATTCGTTCAAACATTATTCCAGTATAAAATTCTTGACAGGAATTGAGATTGCATGGTACCGTATCACTTCGACCCGACATTTTGATTAAGATGTTGAAAAAGTAGCCCGAAAGGAACAAAAAGCTGAATCAATATTAATATTATTTGCAATAATTTCATAAATCCATACTAGAATTTTCTACTCATCCCGTAAATTCGTCTTTAATCTTGAATTCCCCCCCCCCCCCCCCTCCGAGAAGTGTGTGTTTGTAGTGTGTTTATCTCATCTTCATCTCAGTGTGTGGTTGCTTAGATCACAGTATCCTGTTAGGCGTATACTGTAACAATGATAGTTCATCACACGTAAAATGTCACACTCCTGACATTTTCATGTTTTTTTAATACCATTTAATTGATGAATAAAATGTTTTTGAGATATCTTCTGCCTTAAATCATATACTTGTAACAATGATCTGTTATATAGCATACATAAACTACATATAATGAATGATAATGTACCAGACATATTAGGAATAGTATAATGGGAAAATCTTTATTTTTTTCCAATGTCTTAATATCAAAACTGATCGAGTATTTTGTGAAAACTTATGGTTAAAATTTCATAATATTTTGTCACATAACACACGTATATATGGTATTTGTTGTAACAGTTATTTGTAAGAATTAATCGACAGAATTGTTTTACAGCAGTGTTTAAACATTTAATGACGCAACTGAAAATGAACGAAATTCCTAATATGTCTGGTACTTTTTACCTTTGAATTTGTATATAAAGAATGAATTTTACCATTATATTTCATTTTTTATTAAGACTATATCCCTGTTCCTCAGTTCAACAATTATTACTCTTTTTTATCAAACATATGTGTTACGAGAGGTAGTTATATTCATTAACTTGTGTCATCTGCTGGAATGAAGGGTACCCCTTAAGTGCCAATTTTCAATGAACCCTGTGAAGGAAACACGTGGTTGAATTTCAATACATTTTTCTCAAGTGGTGTATTGAGACATAAATAATGCATTACGAAAATATTAAAAAAAATAAACGAGTGGAAAATTTTGGCCTAACCTAGGCCTACCCCCTTAATTTTTCAACAAATAATTGTAACAGAATTGATTGATTGAATATTTTTTAACGCCGAGCGGCGATATTGCAGCCAATATCACGGCGAGAACTAATTAGTCTCGAACTCATTAAGATTTCAAACAGTATTTAAAATCAATAGACTATTTAGAAATAAAATATTAAAGCCGAAGAAACAAACAGTTGGCTCTATAGAATTTAATTTATTTTCTGTAAGCAGTTCTCACTGGGACTGCCACAGACGTAAAACATATTTGTATATGAAAGGTTTAAAATCAGAATAAGGCACGGACATATTTTTTATGGGGTCACCTAAAGCATCCTTCGCTATTCTATCTACGAGTGTGTTTCCCTTAATACCAATATGACTTGGTACCCAGAGAAAAATTATTTCTCTGTCCAAATCTCTTACAAAATTCAATAATATGGGCAATTAAAGGGTTTTTATATTTCTGACCTTCTATAGCCATTATACACGAAAGTGAATCTGAACAAATAAGAAATTTAAGTTTTTCAGATGTTCTAGCAAACTTTAAAGCAAAAAGTATGGGTCTGGCTTCAGCAGAAAAAATGGAACTAGAGGATGGAAGACGGAGAGTTGCTGCTTGCTGTCCATAGACACTTTGTCCCCGTCCTTAGACCCATCAGTATAAATAGAGTCATGAAATTCATACTTTGATTTTATTTCAGCAAAGTGTTGCTGAATAAGAATAGGGTTTGTTTCGGATTTTTTATGTTTTCTAAGGTCAAAAATAAACAAAGGTTTGGGTACAAGCCAAGGTGGTGATTGAGGTATATTAATGGGGGCAATTTCATCAAGGTTGATGTTAGAACCAGAAATATGTGGTTTCATCCGGATACCAAACGGAGGAATTTTATTTTCATGTTGTTCAAATATATCCTCATAGAGAGGATTGAAAACACAGTCGTAGGCAGGATTTGAAGGATATGCTTTTAGCTTGGTTAAGTATTGTAAACCAAGTTTTATCCGACGATTGTAAGGGAGACTGCTCGTTCGCCTCTACATATAAACTGTCCACAGGAGACGTTCTGAACGCTTCCTGGTGGTGAACAGTATCTAAAATTTTTACATAGGATTTGCGAGCAGATCCATATATAATGGAACCATAATCAAGTTTTTATCTAACTAAAGATCGATATAAATTTAATAAAATATTTTTATCAGCACCCCAGTCAGTGCTTGAAACAACTTTTAAAATGTTCAATTTAAAGCATTTAGCTTTAAGCATTTTGATGTGGGGTAGAAAGCTGAATTGGTTATCGAACAGAAGTCCAAGGAATTAGGGTTTCTTTGACAACTTTGATAGGTTCATTATAGAGTTTGAGTTCAGGGCCTAGATGTAACTTTCTGTTATTACAGAAATGCATGCAGACAGTTTTTGAGCTAGAACATTTAAATCCATTTTCAGTGGCCCATTTATCAATTTTATTAAGAGATAACTGTAGTTGCCGTTCAATAGTGTTCATGTTTTTGGCTCTGTAACAAATTAAAAAATCGTCCACATAGAGTATTCAACATTATTTTGTATTGTATTAGCCAAACTATTTATTTTTATTCTTAATAGAGTAACAGAGAAGATACTTCCCTGAGGAACACCCATCTCTTGTTCAAAAGGGCCAGACATGGTGGTATTAACTTTTACTTCACTGTCAGTTGGATAAAAAATTGTCGATAAAGTTAGGTAACCTACCTTTCAACCCCATATCGTTTAGATCTTTTAAAATACCATAATTCCAAGTGGTGTCGTATGCATTTTCAAGATCGAAAAACACCGACACCACATGTTCGCCATTAGCAAACCCGTTGCGTATAAAGAATTCGAACCGAACAAGATGATCGAACGTGCTTCTGCCTTGTCGGAACCCACACTGTATATTGGACAGGAGACCCTTCATCTCAAGGAACCAGACAAGGCGGTCGTTGATCATCCGTTGCATTGTTTTACAAACGCAACTTTTGAGGGCAATTTGCCGATAATTCGACGGTTCAAAATGATCCTCCCAAGGTTTTGGAACTACGGAAAGTTTCCAAATGGAAGGCAGGTCACAAGTTTCCCATACATTATTGAGAAGATCTGAAGGTGTTTGAAGAGAAGTGTCAGGAAGATGTTTCAAAAGTTTATAATGGATACCATCGGGACCACATGCTGTGTCATGGGCCTTTGCCAGAGAATGTTTTAGTTTATCCAACGAAAAAGGGCGGTTATAATCTTCTGAGTTGTTAGATCAAAAGTTCAGTTTAGTTTTTCGGTTCGGGTTTTAATACGCTGAAATTCCTGAGAGTAATTTTGACAAGAAGAATGCTTTGAAAAAGTCCCTCCAAGTTTACGAGAGATGTCCTTTTTGGATGTCAAAAGATTTTGATCATCTTTAAGATGGTGAAGAGTAGCCTTTCTGTCTTTGCCGTTAATTTTTTGTCTGAAATTCCAGACTTTATTCATAGGTGTATGAGAATTTATTTTAGAGACGAAGTTTTGCCAAGACGTTCGTCTCTTTTGTTTAAATGTTCTACGTGCTTTTGCAAGGAATATACGGAAATTACTTAAGTTGTCATGAGTTGGATGTATATTGAACCGTCGTTCGGCCGTTTTCCGATTTTTCTTAGCTACCTCACAGTCGTGATCAAACCATGGTTTGCTGGTTTTTTTCGGATTTGTCGAGGTTTTACTAATGGTTCTCTCAGCTATCGATACTAATATGTCGGTAAATTTAAGGACTGGATAGTTAACATCCTTCCCGAGTTCCTCTCGACAGAGTTGCCCGAACAAAGACCAATTGGCCTTGTCAAATTTCCAGCGAGCAACTCTCTCAGAGGAAAAAAGAAAAAGATTTTCCAAAATAACTGAAAAATGATCACTTACACACAAACCACGAGTAATCCAGTAATAACGAAGGGTCACAAATAATTAGATCGATAGCCCAATAAGAACCATTTCGCGGATGGAGATATGTATCTGAGCCATCGTTAAAAATGCACAAGCCTTCCTAGTTTAAGAAGTCTTCAACTTTTTTCTCCTTATCATTGTGGGAGTTACTGCCCTATATTGGATTGTGGGCGTTAAAATCGCCCATAAGGAGATATGGGGCTTGCAACTGATCTGTTGAAGATTTAAGTTGATTTATTTCCAAGGACGTATTAGGGGGAAGATAGACAGGACACAATGTTATAGGTTTTTGAAGAGGGAGTTTGACAGCTACTGCTTGTAATTCGGTATTAAGTTTTATTTGACTATGTATAATACCATTTTTAACCAGGATTGATGAACCGCCAGCGGCTCTTTCATCCTTTTTAACTTGAGTGCTGTAAATCGAGTAATGTTTGATGTTTACATTATCGTTTTCTTTTAAATGTGTTTCCTGAAGACAAAAGGCAACAGGAAGGAACAAGTAAATATAGCTGTATTAAGTTAATTTTTAAACCCCGACAATTCCATTGCATTATGTTCATTTTATTGGAGGACGGATGGGAGAGTAGTTCTTCTTTGGGTGTTCACGCGAAGAAATCCGAAGCTCTGGAGTCAGTAACTGGGCATGTGGAATCCACAGATGGTACTATTGGATCCCCCAAGATTGACTCTATAACAGTGGTATCCATCTGCTCAGAGTCCTCGACTTCATCGTCGAACTCTGAGCACAAATCTGTGAATTTAAATAATTTTGATTTTTCTGCCTTAGAAAGGCGGCTTGCGGATTGTTTGTTATTACCCTTTTCACTTGAGGAAGGTTTATGTGACGATGAAGGATTTTGCGGAGATTTCTGGTTAGAGGATGTTTATGAGAGGAAGTTTGTGTATTTTTCGGAGATGAAGATTGTGATGTTTGAGAGCTCGAAGAGGGTTATGATGTTGATGGTGGAGGTTTTGTGGATGTTAGTTCAGACAAAAGAACGGGAAATTCAATACCATTAGGCCAAGTAAACAAAGTTTGTGTCTCAAAGGATCTATTTGCAGTAGAACCTTTAACTTTTTCAGCGTATGATCTGGAGGGCGGGGAACTATTCGAGGTAGAGATTAATTTACATGCTTTCTGGTAACTGATGTTTTTTCTGCAATTAAAAGACTACAATTTTTCATTTTGGAAACTTTTTACCTCACCGGCACAGCCTTGAATCGATTTTTGTAAAACGAAGGGAGAAATTTTAGTAAGAGGCGTATCATCGTTTCAACTAAAATTTTAGAAAATGTTGAGGATTCTGTGTTAGGCAATTTCACTGGAAGGCCTTCATCGTCGCTGGAATCTCGAAGTTTTCTTTTGGTTTTCTTTTTTAGAGAACGCCTTTGTAATATTTGATGTTTCGTTATTCCGGCTCCCCGCCCACCTCGGAGCAGCACCAAAACGATGTATGTTTGCCAGATTTGCGACAAGCACCAGGACTACAAGAACAAGATACTCGCATGGAGTACCTTTTAATGGGCGCAAGCCTTAAGCCAGGGTTGCCCGGGAACACAACCGCCCAAGGTAACATCCACATGATTGACCAATGAGCCACCGCCTTCTTGAACCCAACTTATATAAATGGTACTATTGTTGTACATTTTGGAAACAGGTCAAGTTCAAGGGTTTGGCGTGACCAGCCGATTGATCAGGACCGGGCCCATCCGACCGCCCGTTTAAGATAAAGTAAGGGCAAAAGTGGCGTGTAACACAATTGAAATAAAAGTAATATCCTTATAAGCATTTATAAATTGTAAATGAGAAATTAAAACAATTAAATTTCAAACATGTATTATAGTGTATTGATTGCTAGGTTTTCTAGTTAAATTGACAGGTATATCAAGTGATCATACCTTTACTTTGTGTAGTTGTGATGTCATTCTTTTAAAGTTACAGTGATTTAAGATTTCTCAAGAAAGTTATTTGGTTGTTATTATCACGTGTTGTTAATCTGCGCGTTTGGTTGGATAAAGGTTTAAGAGGTTCAAACCAGTTAACCTTTTCTAAAGAGATGTGTCTGCACAAAACTACACTTTGGTTGCTTCGATTGATTGGTATGCTATTTTTGAGCTATCCTGTTATAGATTTTGTTGTTTATTTAAATATATTTTGTGATATCGAGATGTGCCTTACCAATATGATATATATTAATCTGTAGATTTAAAGATTTTTAACCTTACATGTAGAACCATAGATCAGGATTATCTTAAAGATATATACCCTGAATAAATTATTACATCCTGCTACAATAAACGGCACCCACATAAAAGAGAGGACAGCACATTTCGACAACGAATCTGTTCCAGTGGAAGGACGATTAGCCTTTTTTATACATTGATTGTGTAGGGCACTAAAGATATTTCTGACATTTTAATTCAAATGTGATATCTTTAGAAACCGGATATACACGTGAACTATTTATTTAGTGACAGGCACGTGTTTGAAACAGTGAAAAGTACCAGCATTAGACGATAGAAGAGTACAGTAAGGTAACACTGTGTTGAATGTATTGTTGTTTGTACATGTGTATATATTGATGTTGTAATGGATCAAGACCAGTAGTTTATTAGGACTTGGAATAGAAAAGAAAATTGGTAATCAAACAGTCATAACGACACCAAGGGAAGGTGGAATAAAGGGAGAATAACAGAAGAAAAAGAGAAAGCACACATAACAGCAAAGGCTGGGTACAAAACCAAAAGTAACATCTCAAAAACCACTTAAAGAATGGATGACTGTACATAGGCGTTGCTACAGAACATGAAACAGATATGAAGACAAATCTCCCTGCCACATCAATTAATATTAGCTCTGCAGTACACATTAATCCTGCATCAACGGCTTACGCAGCTACAATACCAACTTCCTTTGGGGAACCAGGCAAAGGTGACGCACACTATGACATCTGGAATTGTGAATTCGATTTTAATGAGGAAATTCAAATTTTCACCACATATCATATATTTGGTAGTAAGACGTTCATGAAAAGGATACGCAGCGCGACTTGGTGCCGATGCCATTTTATTTGCAGTTTTACAAAAGTTAGACATGACATATGGATTGTCCATACATAATGACAGATTGATGGAAGACTTCATCAGCGCTAAACTGAATCCTGATGCAGACATTGCAGCATGGGATAATAAAATTGAAGATCTGATGTATAAAATACGACGGAAAAAGATGGTTTGTAAACATGAAACGAATGACAAACTTTGCTCAAATTTTAAGATTCATCCCGAAGATGCACCTTACCGAATATCGTCACTCCGTCAAATGCAAATAAGTTTGGGACGTCATATTAACGCTACATTATTCATATTGTTTGACGTCAAGAAAAAAAATAGGCCCAAAATAGGCCCTGTAGCACTCAACGTATTAAAAAATAATTATAGATAAAAAATGTTGTCGCCAAATATATTAAAATACAATACTATTATCTGCATTCTAGTGCAAAGATGTTAAATTAAAAAAAAAGAGATTTTTGAAATCCGGAAGTATCGCTGTACACATGCCATCATTGAATTGATGGCTTTGAATTTCCAATGTCATCCATTGAAAATGAACGATACAACCAACGTTGCGTTGGAATAATATTTGAGTTAAACAGTGGTATTTTCCCGTTTTTCTTGGAAAATTCAACAAGGTAAATTAATTAACAAATATATTGTCGTATAATTTTAACTTTAGAATTTCAGAGTGACGAAGACCCATTCCACTAAATAAATCACAAGAGCCCCTGCTGAAAGGGTATATTATCCATTATCCACCTGTACACACTGTAGGGAAAATAAGATGACTGTCGACAAATCGGAATAAGTGATTTTTATATAAGTTGTAGTTATATTTATTGTTGGCTCCCTTTGATCCCAACATATTCATATATGTCTCAATAAATCCCTCCTGTCCGTGTAACCTTTCTGTCAGGAGCCTGACTTTGTCCGGGATATCAATGTATATATCACAAGCTCTGGAATAAGGTATGACTTGTACACCGGGTCTTCTTGAATGTTGCCGATCATAAATTGAAAGTCAATGTCATCCCGCTTGTTGTAAAGCACTGTATGCAGATTTGGCAGTGCCTGTGGTATCCTTAATTTCGAGTTCATTTGGGATAGATGAGATGTAAGAAATTCCCAAAACGTGAATTGTTGAGTAATAAAACATCATTTGTTTGCGGAAGCTGGAATTTAAGGTATAGGCTTACTTCTTCTGTTTTTCCTTTAGAATCCCGTCAATGAAGTTTGCTTCACATGAGTAAACCACAAATGATTTATTCAGCAATATGGCACAAATAAATGTTTTGCACATATAAATGGCTTTATTACAGAGTTTTGAAATAGAATGATGTTTAATCGTCAACATTTCTATTACAAATAGTGTGAACAACAAGTCGATGATTATTTATAACCTTGTGATTTAGATTCTCATTTTCATCTAAAGTTAGAGACTGACATAAGGATTATGAAACCTCTATCTTTTACATGAGTTTCCGACCTAGTTTTGGATAATCATAAATATATTCCTGCATGCTATTTTATTCATTTGTTTTCCTATCTGTTAAGTTATAACGACGAATCATGTGGATCTTACATTGCGTTAGCATCTTCTGGCTTTACTCTTTTGGATTAGACAACTTTTAAGCATTTGATGATCTAAATAAATTTACATTAAAGTAGCCACATATTTCAATAATGATACAATATTTTAATGGACACCATGCTGAATAAAAACTGTCAATTAGTCGACATATGTTTGTACAATAATTACCTGTATTATTTTCGTTTTTGGTTTCACTTCCTTTTGGAGTGTGGGTAACAGTTGGTTGTAACACCTTTCCAGTAGATGCTACAATAGATAAAAAATAATCTTCAAGTCGGACACAAAGAAATCCTGCAAAGAAGTCAGAAGATTAAAGAAACAGATATATAGAGTAAAAATATAAATTGAAAAGGGTCAACTGGATAGTCAAGAATCATAAAAATGAAGATGTGAATCTATTTAATAATGATACCTTATATTTACAAATATCCCCAGATCTAACAACCTTTGACAACTAACAAAAAAAAAAAATAAAAAAGAAACAAAAAACTTAAATACCATTCTGAACCAACATCCACCATTTGTACCCTCATCCAACAATGTTACGTCATTGATGTTAATTAATATATCACCAGCATTGCACAAAGGCAAAAGGTGGGGCATTTGTTACAATTTCAAAATCTAAACATAAGGGAGCAGTTGATTGATTGTTGTTAAACGCCGTGCTGGCGATATTGCAGCCAATATCACGGCGAGAACTAATTAGACTCGAACTGATTAAAATGTCAAACAATACCTAAAGTCAATACAATATTTACAAATAAAATATTGAGGGTAGAATAAACAGTAAAACTAATATCATAGTCGAACTTTCATTTAGAAATAATATCACAGATACACTATACACTATTCATCAAACAATGTCAATATACATAAAATATTCGGTAAACGATATCATCTTATATAAAAACACGCCAATTAACAATAACAAAGTTTAAGATAAGGACCAATGACTATACTCATGAACATAGTAAAATAGTCTATATTCTGGAGTACAGTCCTACGCCTTTCAAATATTGTAAAAGACGATCGCCAATGACCACTGTAAATAAATCTTTCATATTGTTGACTGTGTAGTACAGAAAAATTATGTAGGATTTATCCACACAGTCTATTAAAAGGTGTTGTACAGTGTGTCGACATTGGCAATGGATAAACTCAGTAGGCGGGTCATTTTCACTTGGACTGCCACAGACGTAAAACATATGTATAAATCAAAAGTTTAAAATCCGTATAAAGCACTGACATATTAGTAATTGGGTCATCTAAAGCATCCTTCGCTATACTATCTACGACTGCGTTTCCTCGGATATCAATATGACTAGGTATTCAGATAAAAACTATTTCTTTGCCCATTTGGACAAGTCCTTTATAGAATTCAATAATATGGGCAATTAAAGGGTTTTTATATTTCTGACCTTTTATAGCCAATAAACATGATGGAGAATCTGCGCATATAAGGAGTTTCAGTTTATCAGGGGTTCTGACAAATTTCAAGAATGATTGCTCTAGCTTCTGCAGTAAATATTGAACTGGAGGATGGAAGGCGGATAGTTGCCGCCTGCTGCCCATGGACTGCTGCAGCAGCCACTTTGTCCCCGTTCTTGTATCTATCACTATAAATTGAGTCATGAAATGCAAATTTTGATTTTATTTCAGCAAAATGTTGCTGAATTATAATTGGGTTTGTTTCAGACTTTTTATGTTTTCTGAGGTCAAAACTTAGGTTTGGATACAAGCTAAGGTGGCGATTGAGGTATATTAATTGGGGCTATTTCATCAAGGTTTAAATTAGAACCAAAAATATGTGGTTTCATCCCAATACCAAATGGAGGAATTTTATTTTCATGTTGTTCAAATATATCCTCATAGAAATGATTGAAAACACAGTCGTAGGCAGGATTTGAAGGATATGCTTTGGCTTGGTTACGTATTGTAAACCTAGTTTTATCCTACGGTTATAAAGAGACGGCTCGTTCGCTTCTACATATAAACCCTCCACAGGAGATAATCTGAACGCCCCAAGGCCAAACGTGGGCCTTGGTGGTGAACAATATCTAAAACTTTTATATAAGATTTTGGAGCAGATCCATATATAATGTAACCATAATCAAATTTTGATCGTAAAAGTGATCGATATAGATTGAACAATATGTTTTTATCAGCACCCTAGTCAGTGCGAGAAAAAACTTTTAAAATATCCAATGCTTTCTGACATTTAGCTTTAAGCATTTTGATATGGGGTAGAAAGGTAAGTTTACTGTCAAAAAGTAACCGAAGGAATTTCGTTTCTTTAACTACTTTAATAGGTACATTGTAGAGTTTGAGTTTAGGGTCTGGATGTAACTTTCTTTTATTACAGAAATGCATGCCGACAGTTTTTGATTCAGAGAATTTAAATCCAATCTGTGTTGCCCATTTTTCAATCAATTTTATTAAGGGATAACTGCAATTGACGTTTTATATGTTCATATTTTTGGCGCTGTAACAAAACAAAAAGTCATCAACATAAAGAGAGCCTTCAAAATTGTTTTGTAAGGTTTTTGCAAGACTGTTAATTTTAATGCTAGAGAGTAACTGAGAGAATGCTTCCTTGGAGAACTCATCTCTTTTTCAAACGGATCAGCCATTGTTGTATTAACCCTGACTTTGAACTCCCTTTCAGAAAGAAAGCTGTCGATAAATGGAGGTAACCTATCTTTCAACCCCATATCGTTTAAATCCTTTAAAATGCCATATTTCCAAGTGGTGTCATACGTCTTTTCCAGATCGAAAAAGACAGACACCACATATTCACCTTTAGCAATCTCGATGCGTATAAATTATTCGAAGCGAACAAGCTGATCCAACGTGCTTCTGCCCTACCGGAACCCACACTGTATATTGCACAAGAGACCATTGGTCTCTAGGAACCATACAAGGCGGTCGTTAATCATCCGTTCAACGGTCTTGCAAATGAAAAAGTTTCGCCGAGTCTATTCGATATATCGTTTTCTGAAGTCTAAAGAGTTTGGCCACCTTTTAAATGGTGAAGATTGGCCTTTCTGTTTTTACCGTTAATTGTTTGGATGAAATTCCATACTTTATTCATAGGTGTACGAGAGTTTATTTTAGAGACGAAGTTTTTTCAAGACTTTCGCCTCTTTTGTTTATATGTTCTCCTTGCTATCGCACGGAATATTCGGACATCACTGAGATTATCGTAGGTTGGATTCAAGTTGAACCGTCGTTAGGCCTTTTTCCTGTTTTACTTCGCTTCCTCACAGTTATCATCGAACAAGAGTTTGCTTGGTTGTGTTGGGTTTATCGAGGATTTTGGAATGGCTCTCTCAGCTATCGATGATAACGTTTCAGTAAATTTAAGGAGTGGATCGCTAACACTATTGAACTTGCCTATTTTGATATCATCCCGACAGAGTTCCGCGAACAAAGACCAATTGGCTTTGTCAAATTTCCAGCGAGGATCCCTTTCAGAAGACGAGGGAAAAAGGCTTTCCAGTATTATTGGAAAGTGATCACTTCCGCACAAATCATCATGGACTCGCCATGAGTAATCCAGCAACAAGGAAGGATCACAAATAGATAAATCGATAACCGAGTAAGAACCATTCCCCGGATGGAGATAGGTATCAGAACCATCGTTAAATATACACAATCCTTCATGATTTAAGAAATCCTCTATTTTTTTCCTTTGTCATTTTGTAAATTACTACCCCACATAGGGTTATGAGCGTTAAAGTCTCCAAGTAGGAAAAAGGAGAAAGCAATTGTTGATTACAGATCTAAGCTGATGAATGTGTAGATTTACAAGCTGTTACTGTAAGAATTTCTCTTGGAAAAACAGTTATTTTATGTTCAGTATATATACCTCCAAATTCAGCCCTAAGTAAACTATCGGTTTTCATTTTTATAACTTTTTGAACTGTCCCAGCAACGGATTGATGGTTTTTTTTCGGATCAGGAAGGGAGATAATTTTGTAAGTAGTTTTTCTGGATCTAAAATTTTTAATACAATGAATGTATGTAAAGTATCTGAGGTAACATTGAGTATTTTGTTTGGAACATCCTCATCATCACTTGAATCATTCAGTTTTCGTTTGTTGACGGGGGTATCTGCGTTGATTTTTGGTGAGTTGAAGTCGCCATGGTGATGTATATATGCTTCGTTACCCTGGCCCCTCGCCAACCTCGGAGCAGCATCAAAACGATGCATGCTTGCCACATTTGCGACAAGCACCAGGGATACCAGAATAAGATACTCGCATGGAGTACTTTTTAATGGGCACAAGCCTCGTGCCAGGGATTGTTTGACGAGACAACCGCCCAAATAACATCCACACGATTGAAATATGATCCACCGCCTTCTTGAACCGAACTTATAAATGATACTATTGCTGTACATTTTGGAAACGGGTCAAGTTCAAGGGCTTGGCGTGACCAGCTGATTGATCAGGACCGGGCCCATCCGATCACCCATTTAAGATTAAGTAAGGGCCAAAATGGCGTGTTTCGGCAACCAGGATCCCGTCCTCTATCCCTAGGGGTATCCACACACGGCAAATATGTGGCCTCATTAAGCCGAGGAAGCCTTACCCAATTAGCCTTCTCTGCCGATTCCACCAGTGGTAAGACCCAGAACCAAAACATCAACCTCGTACGATACATACAGACCACCCTTAACGCACCCATTGTATCGAGGCGTCATGAATGGTTCATATGGGTCTTTTCAAACAACCACGAGAAAACCGCAGAGGGCTTGACATGACCAGTTACTGGCCAGACCGGGGCCATTCAGGCAGTTTTGAAGCTGGTTGTGTGTATTTTCAAAAGATATTCTTTAACAAAAATTGGAACCAAGACATTGTTGATACCAATAAGATGTATATTTTAGATTTGAATATTGAGAAAATAATAATAAAAAATAATCGCAATAAATAAAGATCCAAATTCAAAAGAAGAGAAATGTTGAGCCTGTTGAGGTTTGTGACCCATAAGCCAACACCAATCTAGCCAAACAGAAATTTAGAATTTCGATTAATCAATTTTGTAAAATAAAAAAAAAGAAATATAGTGTGTTACTAAATGAAATTGATATGACCAGCCGATTGACCGAATCGGGTCCATCTGGCCTCCCGTGTAGGGAAAGGTTGTGCCCCAGATGGTGATCGAAACCGTTTATCCGGCCATCCAGAAACACTCCCCTTTTCCGACACGGGTATGCGACACACGGCAAACGTGTCGCCCCTTTAGGGGCCTCCTACGCCAAACCGAGAAGCTGTGGGCCTATTCTCATGTAGTGCCCGGGGACCCACACGAGGGATAAGGGGAGAGTAGGGAAAAAAATGCAAAATATGTAAGAAATCCTTTTTAATAAGTAAACTAAAACAAGAAATTCTATGTGTTCACAGTCGCACTTTCCATATGCCAATAATAAGAGATGTACTTGCTGTGGGAAACAGACGACAACTCAAACTATTGATGACGGGAACATCTGTTTGCACCTTTACATTTCTGTACACCCTATGAAACTAACATTTGCTCTTGTTAAAAAGAAATGACAACCCATTTTTTCTAATTTCATTTATTCTATTTTGTAAAGCAAAGCTCTACTAGTCACCAGTGTCAAACGATCAAAATATGCCTTGTAAGCAGCTTTCAATCTAACAATTTTAAATGGAGCTTATTGCATTTCATTTGAAAAGTTCATAAATCAGAAAGCATGGTCAAAGTTAACAGTGAATGCTGATTGAAAATATTTGTATAGGTTTCGATCATTCAAAATAGACACTATGGAAATTATTGTCTTGTATGCGCTCTCAGTTATAACAATAGTTTCGACTTGATTTCATTCTCAATCTTCCAGTTGTAGGCCACATAATAAAAGATATAGTACGAAGCAAAACATGGATGACCAATTAATAGCTAACATATCACGTACACATACTTACCCGTTGAACGTCGTTCTACTTTGCTGTAGTAAGATGGAAACTTTAATATTTTTGTCTTCGAACCGTTTTTAACAAAATCTAAAGTATAATATTAAAAGTTTTGGAACAAACATGAAAAACATTTTTATTCTTTTCATTTATTCGTATTATTGTGTAGACGAAGTGAAAAAAATAACTTATTACGTGTTGTACAATACTGGATTTCCACGTTTGTTTGAGTAATGTGCCAACTATTCTAATTAAGGCTTCTAGGGACACATATTTTCTTGAAATCTACAATCTGAAATACTATGAAAACAATTAGAGGAAGACTACATGGATCTCTCCCGTGCATAGCTCTGTGCTTAGATAGTTTTGGCCTTCAATTTCTGTCATTTTTAATTTGGCTACTAACGTTTCGGAGTCGTGTTTTGGTTTTGAATATTTTAGACCTTTGTACAACTGATGATTAACAAGCAAACACCAAAACGATACATGTATACTTATAGAATAAAATACGTATAACAGACTAAACAATACTAGAACAACACAGCACAGAAACTAAAGCACTAGCAATGTGAACTCCCATTAAAAACAAGGAGTGATATCAAATGCTCCGGATGGAAAAGCGTGTCCTGTTAATGGTACCCGTCATATTACCAGTGACTTGTCAAGTCTGGTGAGGTGTCAAGTCCAACGAAGTGTCAAATTCCATAACGACGTGAAATATTACTAAAGATATCTCTCATACGCGAGATAAAAAACTTTTTTTCGGCTAATCCATTCATGATGACGACCGTAAAACGTTTGGTTTGAAACGAGTGATGAAATTAACATAGACTAAACATAACCCTGTCTTAGAAGTTTGTGATACCAGTCTCGCCTGCCGAGAAAGTCGCCGTATAAATCACCTGCGCGACAGTAACGATCAACTGTGCAATGTACACCCCATATGCTGCGACCTCTGCATGTTACTGCTAAGAAAGGGTATTTTCACAATCGGAAAATTGAAATTATCACGTTGGCTTTAAAGTTTCGATTTCAAGCACCCATTTTTATCTATGTATAAGTATAGATATGAAGTTGATGTGTCTGTGGTCTCATTAATGTCAAGTTCACTGGGATATATGAGATGTAGGTAATCCTAAAACTAATGAGTATTAAGTAACAAAACATCAGCTGTATAGCGGAAAATGAAATTAAAGAGCTGGGCTACTTTTTTTTCCAACTCAGTAGCCCCTGTAAAAATATAGCTTCATATGAAAACAAAAACAGGTCGGCCAAGAGTGTCCCCATTGGGATGCCGATCGTTTGTTGAAAAAAACATGTCCTCCAAACTCAACAAAGATGCTGTTGATGAGAAATTCCAGCATGTTAACAACATCAGTCTCACAGTACTTTTTGTTAGAATCAGTGCATTTTCTTGGACAAAGTAATCCTTGTCCTTACCAAATACCAGATATGCATATCTTTGAAAACCTTGATTATTGCAAAACATTGGTAAATTAAATCACGAAAACCACATTTGAATCTATCATGTGAGCATGTAGAAAAATCAAAAGTGTTTTTGCTATTACAGTAGGTAAGGTCACTATTCCTGTAGGTCTTTAAAAACTTTTAGAAGTAAAGAAATATTATTCACAAGAGACTGGCAAATAGAAAATAACATTGAAATTGTATTTACTTTGAAAAATACATTTTTCATTTTCAAAATTTACACATGGCTGAACGTGTAACGATTAGCACGTTACTGGGTAACCACACGATGCACGTTGCACGTTACACGATTTCCGATAGTGCAATGTCTAAAAATTGTATTTGTAAGATACAAACCGAATATAAAGAAACGAATTAAGTAATTTCATGCCGGATATGAAAAACAGTGAAATATTTACTATTGCATTTGGTTATCCTCACACTTTCGAAGAAAGTTCGGGAATATTGTCTCCGGTCGTCCGACCGTCCGTCCTTCTGTCCGTTCGTCCATCACGCTTTATTGTGACATCAACTCCTTCTTCAGTTTTGGGTTTAGGAATTTAATTTATATATAGGCTGTTGAATACCATCTGTAGATGCGCAATAAGATTTTAGAATTTTGATTTGCTAAAATTGAGGCCGACAGGGGTTGAAAATCGGAAATTTTGAGTTCAAGCTTGTGACCTTTAATCGACTTTCATTTTTCAATCTATGCTGTTTTATTTCTAAACAGTATTGTCATGCGCCAGATATAGATGCGCAAAAGATTTCATAATTTCAATTTTCTAAAAACTGTGTATACATCTACATTTTGACCTATACCTTTTTTTAATTTGTCATTGGAGCTATTGGTTTAATTTGTTCGTAAGATGATTGCATGTCATCGTTAATGGGCATAACGTTTCTTTTTTTCATTTTCATTTGGGTAAGTGTTCCAACTAATGCAGGGATGATGGGATAACGGTCGATTCCGACAGTGAAGCTTTCGAGGTTTGAATAAAGAAGTACAATGTACGATAAAAGGAAACAGGTGTAAACGTTGGACATTGAACTTTCTTTTCATAAATACAAAATGTTATTTACATATGTGAAATTATTTCTTAAATTTATTAAAATCAAAAAACCTTATCAATTAAATATGGCATATTAACCAAAATTGATAAGATGACATAAACGGTTGTCAATATGTTATGGCTTCTTTAAAACCAACGACATCATGCCTTGGGTATATACATGTAATAACCAAGCATCTGCTAATGTAAAAGAAAAGTATATAAATTAATGTCGTGAATAAAACATGAGATTTGTCAAAAAATTGAAAACGTCTTGATTTCACCAGATTTAAAAAATTCCTTAAGATATTTTAACATACAAGTTAAAGTTCAAATCAATGTTTCATTTGGAAATGTTGTATGCAAGTTATCTGATAATTTAATTCAGGAAACGATACATGTTATTCAATATATTAATATATTTTTTTCAAACCAAATTATCGTTATTTACCGTCAATAATTGAATATTCTACATAGTAATAGGAAATAAAATAAGAAAATTGTGCGGGATTATTAATATGAACATTTTCAAACATTTTACACCATTGAAGTTCCTTCTAACGATCCTTTAATTTGAGTTCGAAATATGTTCTGATTTGAATTCACACGTTTTAATATTTATCTCGACCAATGAAATATCGTACACGTTACACGATTCTCATCGCACATTTCTGATCACACACAAACAACACCCGCACGATGTTCACGTTGTAGGCACACGATTTTCACGTTGCAGGCACACGATCCGAAGGTTACACGAACAGATTTAGCACATTACGCTTTTTTTGCATTGCACGTTCAACCATCTGTAAGATGGTTATTGTTTCAATATAAATACACATCAAGTTAAAATTAAAGTTTAAAACAAGGATGACTGATAATCTTAAACCTTTTCCTACTCACCTGTGCCGTTAAAAATTACACTTGCAATTTTTGAAAATCGGGATCCGTACACGTCATCGTTGAAGGCCATATCACAGGCAAATTGTGAACCTATTTTTAGATCAGGTACATGAAATATTCGAGTGAATTCATTTTCTCCTGGAGAGCAAGAACACCATTTGGGATGACAAATACCGGTTGTGTTAAAACATTGGTTTGTTAGTTGATGGTATGTTAAGCTGTCCGAAGACATATGATCTCGAAGAAATTCTGCATTGTTACCATATGGTTTACGACATGAATGGCATGAAAGTCTTACAGTTTCCATCGCTCTGTCATAAGCTGCTTCAAGATGAATATCGGTAGCAAAAATAATACCTGCCAATATAATTAAACAGTAAAAGTTATGTTCTTTGATACCAGGAAAAGTTGCATCACTTTATGTATTACTTGTTGAACTTTTATTTCAGTGCCAAATACGAGATAGGTAAAATTCCCACATCAGATTAATTGCATTTTTGACATATTAATACCTTGCGTAAAATGTTTGTACCGATACACGTAATATCAATTTGTAACATTCTCTCGATTAAAATTACTCAAGACTTTTAACTTTGATTGGTCGGTAGTTGTTTTGATTTTGTTTCAGCAGAATTTTTTTCCCTTTTGAAATTTAATCTATAAAATTATATTTATTTGTTTGTTTATTTTGGCGCTACATGAACGGAATCGTTACTTCAAAATCTATCAAAGGATTTTTCACAATTGTGAAATTCCTTTTTCCCTTCTCTATGAGCATATTAATTTGTCTTCACAATATATAGTAAACTGCGTTTGTGCCTTATAAATTTTGAATTACTGTCCCCTTATTGGTCGCGTATATAGTACACATGTACTTAAACTTTCAGGTAAAAATCAAAGGAACTGATCTAATCGGTTTTCATTTTTTATGACTTGTAATGAGCAATATAGTTATGGAAGTTCATTGTAATTACACAAGTTTATACAATCAATCATTTTTTGAGCGTAAAGTCTAATAAACGAATTAATTTCCCCGCAATTTTATCTTCAATCTCGACCGCTCCGTTCAAATTCGGAATGCATAATGTGCAGAAAGATTGGGATAAGAATGCCACGAAAATTCACACTGTCCAAGTTTCTGTTGACTGTCTGTTAAAATTTGAATGCAGGAGGCGTCGAACATCAATTATCAATTTTCCTCTTTGTCATTTTCATGTTCCCAGGAGCATATACCGATCACATGGATTTATTTTCAGACTTCTTAAAATGAATTGCATGTCAATGTCAATCTTGGTTTGAGATCTGTTAATGAATACATTTTGAAAAGAGAAACAATTAAGAACCATTGATGGCACATTTTGGTTGTATTCGTCAAAGTGGTGTCGTTGTGTAAAAGCTCCTTCCATAGGTCCCTCGAACTAAGTTCGGCTCTGGCCGACACCTTTGTTGGTAAACCACTTAGGACTATTACTGCTAACGTTTGCTGTACTTAGCTTAATTGGATCTGGGGGTATAAAAGTGATTGTCTCAATAGGGTCTTATGTTAAACTAAGTTTACCTGTTGGAAGCCGGGAATGGTCATCAGATAAACTTTTATAAGGGGATCATCTAAGGACTTTTGTTGTCATGTTTGGTTAAAATTGGCAAAGTGGTTTCAGAGTGGAAGATGTTTAATTGCATTTTCTGAAGCCCGACAATTCTTTAAGAAGATTTTAAATGAATGTTTTCGTAGAGTCCTTTATCAAACTACATTTGACTGTCGCGATCAAATCGCCTGAGTGGTCGTGCGCTCGCCTCGGGTGCGGTTGGTTCGATTTAAGATCGGTTAAAACCAAATACTTTAAAATTGGTCATTGCTGATTTTCTTTGATTCATTTTGATTGACTTTGTTGAACTTCACGACGGATGCCGTATACGGAGCAGGAACTGCTTACCCTTCCGGAGCACCTGGGTTCACTCCTGGTTTTATAGGAGTTCGTGTTGTTCATTGTTTTTTTTAGTTTTCTGTGTTTATTTGTTGTGCTTGTGGTTGTTCATTTGTCTTCCCGGGTTTGTCTGTCCAATGGATTACGTTTTTTGGATTGCTCCTTAGGTATATTTGTCCTTTTTTTAGGCTCTGATTCAGAATGGTGTGTTCGAGTGGTGTGATATGTCTTCCTCTGGATTCTTGGACCACGAGCTATTGTGTTTAAAAAACCAGCTCATCGTGTTGATCTAGTACAAAGCATGGTTCATATGTGTATCACGTCAACGTGTTCTCGTCGTGTTATGCCTGTAATACTTGCAACTGGGCCAGCAACCATCCTTCCATTATGTCAGCCAGCTTATATGGCGGGTTGAGTCATCGGATAAAAGTAATTGAGGACAATCTTAAGACCACTTTTTGCAAGTTTGGTTTGAACTGTCCCACTTGTTTTAGATAGGAAAATTTTATAGGGGTTTTTAAAATCGGGTTCTACATGTATTTAAAATTATATTTAGCTGTGGAGATCATCTTGAATGGTGGGCGAGGTCATTGGATAAGCCTCTGATAGAGAACCATTTACGAAACATTGCTGTCATTTTGCGTTTCAATTGGCTCATTAGTTTCAGACAAGAAGAGTTATAAGTAAAGTTTTACATCGGAACTATTTTTAAATTTTGTGATCATTTTGGATATAGAACAAGGTAAACGTGTATAACTGTCATAGAGGACCACCTAATGCACATTATAGCCAAGCTGGGTTCAACTGGCTCACTTGTTTCATACCAGAATATTTTAAGAATATTTTAAGTCAATTTCCCCTTAGGATCCAATTTAAACAAGAGGCTCGCAAGAGCCTGAATCGCTCACCTGTTATCTTTTGTGTACCAGTAGATCTTGCATCAATGATTATTTTTGCTATTTAATGTATACCGTCACAATTTTCTTCTTAGTATTGACCTGTACAGCTAAGATATAGAATCCTGAACCCAAATATATATGGTTGCTGGGGACTTTTTCATCGGTTGCTATGGACTTTGTCAATGGCATTGACTCTTGACCTTCAATTTTGACTTGAACAGGTAAATTGTAGGGTCCTGAACCAAAATGTATACGGTTGCTAAGGACTTTTTCATCGGTTGTTATGGACTTTTTCAATGGCATTGACTCTTGACCTTTCTTTTTGACTTGTACAGGTATATTATAAAGTCCTTGACCTAAATATATATGGTTGCTAGGGATTTTCTATGCTCTTTCTCAATGGCGCTGACCCTTGACCTTCCATTTTGACTTGAACAGGTAAATTGTAGGATCCTGAACCCAAATATATATGGTTGCTAAGGACTTTTCATCGGTTGCCAGGGACTTTTCTTCGGTTGCTATGGACTTTTCAATGACCTGGACCCTTGACCGGTCTTTGTGACTAGTGCAGGTAAATTATAAGGTCCTTAATCCAAATATATATGGTTGTTAGGGACTTTTTCATCGGTTTCTATGGAATTTTTCAATGACCTTGGTCCTTGGCGCTCCATTTTACTTGTACTTCTACTATTTAATTTATTTCCAGTAACGCCCTAAACATCTGTGACAATGTCAGACCATTATTTTCTGTTTACATGTAAATAATCTTTCAAGGGCAAACACTCAAGGGGTCAATTGACGATTGTTGTCATGTTGACTTATTTGTAGATCTTACTTTGCTGAACATTTTTGTTGTTTACAGTTTGTCTTTATCTATTATATGCAAGATAACAACCTAAAACTGCAAAATGTTCTTAAAATTAACAATTCAGGGACAATAACCCAACAAAGGGTTGTCCGATTTATCCGAAAATTTCATGGCTGGTAGATATTGACCATTTTGAACATTTTTACCCAGTCAGTTTTGCTATAAATGCTTTTGTTTTTGAGATATAAGCCAAAAACTGCATTTGACCCCCAAATTTGTTCTAATTTTAGCAACAGCGGCCATGATGTTGATAGATCAAAACTAGATACCCTAAGGAACATTCAGTTAAAGTTTTAACGTATTTTGCCCAGTAGTTTCAGAGAAGATTCTTGAAATAATTTACGACGACGACGACGCCGACGCCGACGACAGACGAACTACTTATATTGGACATTTTACTTTTTCTTAATTAGTTACCTTGTAACACAGAAACATTGGTTCGAAATACATTATCATCTTGTAAACAAGTCCACTGACCATTCACGTCACTTTTATTGATATTGTTAATTGTAAATATAATTTCACCAAGTGACAGATTTGCTTTAATGTCACCACCATCATAGTAAGAAACGCAAAATGATGAATAAAAGGAGCAGTTAGCCTGTAACCCTTTGAACTGATGAATAAAATAAACTGGTGACGATATTCTCATCGGGCGGCATACTAGGGATAAACTTTGATTCCTCATCATCCATGTTAAACAAGGATATTCACTGCTGTTCATTAAGCCTGGAGAAAAATGTTTTCATTAGAATTAGTATATTTGATAACTTAACCAAAGACATTTTGTAAATCATTAAATTATGTATGCATATAAAACTTCATTTTATTTCAATGTATATTTGAAACTGTTTTATTATTCATCTAAAAGGAAAAACGTAACCATTAATATTTATTTTTATTTCTAGTATACGAAGGAACAAGGAATGCATATGTAAACCAAAGCAATAGCCTCAGTCTGTCTACATTTATAAGATTTTACAGTATGTCCGAATGAACTGCACGTCAACTATTAAAGTGCATCAAAGTATTTTCGTGTTTTGGAAAAAGTCATTAGCTTTGTTGTTCTTCAATCCCGACTGTGTCTAGTTCCATCTTTTGAGGGAGGGATTCATGTTTGTTTTCACTCTTGTAATTACCAAATTAACTTTTTAAAACCTGGATTTACATATTTCCATTGATGTCACTTCCTCGTACCGGATTTGACATTGGCAGCATGGCGGGTGTCCTGCAGGTAGCAGACACTGCTTACTCTTCCGAGCAACTGAGTCTACCCCCGGGTTTTTGATGGGGTCCATGTTGTTGATATGTTTTGGGTTTTTAATTGTAGTGCTTGTATTGTTTTGGTCGTGTCTTCGTTGCTCTCCGGATTTTTCAGTTGTTTTGATTTTCCCTACCTTCGAATATCCCTTTGGTATTTCTTGACTTTACCTATACCTCGGTGGTCGATGGTCTAGGTAGTTCGTCATGACTACTAATGATCACTAGCCTGCCAACACTGAGGTGTGAGTTCGAATCTGTGGCGGGGTGTGTTCGACTTAGATTTTAATTGACGAGGATTGCCAATTTTCCTACCAAAGATCGGTGGTGCTCTCCACGTACTCCGGCTTCCTCCACCAACAAAAACTGGCCGCTGCGAAAATGGGCTGAAATCGGCGTTAAACCCCAATTAAACAAACAAAAAAACCAAACATATTGATATGTAGCTTTTTTCAAACCTCTGCAATCTATTTAAGAAAACAGTGTGACTTATCGTTAAATTTACATATTAGTAGATACCATGTTTGGTGTACGATCATGTAGGATTATTGACTGGTAGTGAAATCATTGGAAGTTAAAGTCAACGGACCAGGACCTGTTTTGGAGGAGGAGAGAGGGTTTTTGTTCTGTTTGGGAAGAGAAAAGAGGTCATTGCCTTCTTGTTTTAATCCCGGTGTTCTTCATTTTGTTATTATTCGTCTACTTGTGGAGATGGCTACTACAACGTCAAAAGGCTGTACGCATATTTGTTTGTTGAAAATATTGTTTCATTTTATTATGTAGTTTCTAGAATTTCCATGTAATTATAATTTAGAAATATCTATAAAATAAAAAAAAATATAAGATATATTTAGTGTTGACATTATGTAATGTGTCTATAGTTCACTGTTTAATAACATGAGTCACTATTTAGAATGTTCTAGATATAAAGCTCTGGGCATTTGTGAATAGACTATGATCATTCATTATACAACATACACAAAGGTAATATACACCAAACGTTTGCAGATGAGAAGTGGTAATTGATAGAAGTACCCAATACTTTATTTCTTCCATGGACGACATACTCTGCTAGACTTGTTAGAGGGAAATTGAAGATAGGGGAGAGAGACTTGGCGGATTATTATTCATGAACATTACTGGGAGAAGTGAATCAAATTGACTGTGTAATTGAAATTCTGGAAGTGAAAGGAGTTTGGAGTATAGATGTTAAAAAGAACTGTAATTATCACCCGGGGGTTACTCCGTTAAAAAGTGGGTATATATGTGCCAATTGTGGTGGATAAATCGGAACCTGTTCATGACCCGGAAATTTGGAAAATCATACCCTGTCAATGACATTCAATGTTCAAAGGTAACCCTGTTAATGCCAACTGCATAGTAAGTCTCATCACTGATGATCACTGAACGATATACACATTGTAATTAGCCTCACACTTTAGTTAAAACAGAGGGTGATTTGTAGTGTGTAGCAGACCCTGTGCATGACAGGTGATTTATATGTTCCACAATGATAAAATTATGACAAAGTAATCCTGTCATTGACAAGGATAAAAATAGCAACCCTGATCATGACAGGACATGTGTGAAAAACGGACCCTGTTCTGCGGCACATATATACTACCATTTATAATGGAAGTAACCCCGGGAATTATCAGTTGTAAACATATTATTGTAAGTAATAGACATTTATTTGTAAATTCGTATCTGTTATCAAATTTTATATAAAAGAAATACTGACATCATTTCTGTTGTAACATTCCGCTAATGGTGAAGAGGAGGTTGGGGTGAGAAATGCTCGGTTGTGGAGGAGGTATGAATTACTTCTGCTAGTAAGGTCGATTCTCATGTCTTAACGGTTCACCCCTGTAGACATTGCTGATCGCTCCTTTCGAGTATATTCACAGTGCTCTAAACTGATCACTGTTGACCATGTTTATAACCATTGATAGTCGGGCTATAAAGATGTGCCCATTTTGGTTGTTGAGCATGAAGAAGAAAGCATAATTTTTTTTCTCGGTCCTTCTGTCTTTCTCGCCGTCTTGCTAGTTGCAGACTAAAAAGACTAAGACCCAATGACGTTGTTGCCAGTTTCAGGGACGCAACTTCGGGCTATGATCCTTCACATAATCCTCCAACACAAAATTATTCTACTGAAGTTTGCATATATACTGCTTTCAATTTGGTCAGGACTAACAAACCCAATACTTTGGTGTATTAATTGGCTGTTGCAACGTGTTATTTGATGATATATCATAAATAAATTCCGGAAAAGGACCAACTAAAGAACACTTTGGTACATACTTGCTCAGTGGTCTCTGAAAAATCTAAATCTGAATTTTCAAAAAGTTCAGCAGTGGCGGAAACAATTAAAAGAGCATCGCGTATGGACCATTGCTGACTAGTTTAGTATCAGTCGACGATGTGATTACAGTTAAGATCATAAGGTCAATTTCATATAGGATCCAATTTAAGTTTGGTTATCATGACAATGCTGGTTGACAACAAAATTCATTTTAACTAATGAACATTAGCGTACTTAACTTCGGCTATATATTCATAATTATTAGACAAATATATTGATTGTATAGTGTTAAAGATACCTATCATCTTTTTCGTAACGATTAGTACAATTGTATCACCCTTCAGTTTTGAAAGAGGGCCTAATAATTACCACTATCGTCAGGCTTAGAGTTAAACTGGTGGGTAATTTCTGACACAAAGATCTTTAAATGATGACAGATAGCAGTAACACGTGTATCCAATATTTACTAGATGGCCAATGGAAAACCGAGACACAACGGACACCAAGTGATGTCCATTACTAAAAAGAACCTTTGAATAGAAATTGTTTCAGAGTAAGGATGAATTCTTTTGACCTGTTTTCAAGCTGACAAATTTTTCCTGTTGATATATCGAATATTATATATTAATTATGTACTGACATATATGTCTCGTTATTTTTCATTTGGGTTTTTCATTGATATTCTTAAAATTACAACCTGCGCTAGCAAACAGCAGTGTGGCTACCAGGAAAACGTTCAATCTTTTTATCATTCTGTTCGTCGAAGTTACAGTTCCAACAGTCATCTTCTTCATAACAAGGATTAACTTCTTTCATATATATCACAATTCAAATGACTGCCATTGCATTTCGTGTGGACACAAATATACTGCAATCAATCAAACTGATCTTCTCTTCCAATCTAAAAAACGGGAAATAAACTGCAGAATTTAGGTAAAAAGCTCAACGGGTCGTGTTTAACATGAATCGAAGGATTACATTCAATATAAATTTCACAGGCAAATGTCCTAGTTTGACTGTCATAAGTTAAATGTCCATGCATTCTGAGAACCGATAACCTAGGACAATTAATCGTGCTAGATTCTACGTATAGTTAAAAGAAATAAACTGTTTTGAACAAAATCACACAAACAAGATCACATTAAAAGGTTCTCTCCTTAGACAAATTTCTGGATGAAATACTATGTTAATCAACATTAAAAATTCTGCAATTTTCTTTAAATGGTGTTATATACCTTCATGTACATTTTCCATATATCCATAAACATTCTAAACATTCTTAAAACTTTCCAAGATGTGTGATTAACACTTTAGGAGTTGATTGCGAAAAATATGTACCATCCATCCACATTTTTGGAAAATGACACAGTATAGGAAATATGGAAATACGTCTTACGACTTCATCCAAATCATCGGTATATCCATCAACATTCTTTGAAGTTTCTAAGAACTGGATTAACATTTCTAAGAGAAGTTTAAGCAAAATCCGTGTATGCTATTTTTCTCGTCAGCCCATCCAGCATTTACCATAAAATAGGTAGGAGTTTGACTAGTTGTCTCGTGGACGTAATTTGGAAAGGTAGGCGTTTCTTTTCGACGATTTTAAAAACTGTTAAAGAATCCCAATCAACAATCCACATATTTTAAATCGTGTGATTGTTTAAATTAACGAAAACATAAATTTGAACAAATCACAAGGAAACTTTACCATTACTGTTAAGCGTGAATATACGGATACGATCAGGTGACATGAATTTTCGCGAACAATGATCTGTTCGATCTTAAAATCATTCGTGTACCACGTTTACCAAGAAACTGAGTTATCACAAAAATTTGATTTCCATAAGTAAAGCATGCAATTAAGGTCTAGGTCAGGTGGCATATGCCAAACTGACTTCTAACATAACAACTATTCCACACATCAAACCCTAAACCTAACCACAGCCATGAAGTAAATATTCATTATCTAAGAGAATAAACTTGATAATAAACGAGATCAAGGTCAAATTATATGAGTATTATTTGACAAGTGTATCATATAAGCTAAATAGGGACCAAGGTTTGTTGTTTTATGTAATATGTTTTCAATGTTTCAAAGCTAAAGTCAAAAACTACTCCACTACCGTGTGAAAAGCATGAGTATCTTTAAAATATTTTTTAGTCTGTTTGACAAAACTATGAAATAAAACTTTGCTTACGATATGACATTTCGATTTCCTGTTCGCGTGTCCATTCTGCTGCCGTTCCAAACTGATGGACATTTCAACATGAAACTTAACTTTTCGGGTGTGTTTTCCTGTTTATTTAAAAAAAAAACCGATTTCTTCTTGTGTTGTTTCGTTTCCTTTTTAACGATGTATAACTGAATGTATGTTCCATTAGGACGACATAGGTCTTGAACACGATCGTTGTTGGTATGATTTTCTCTCCTTGTATCGTTTAAATCTATATTCTGTATGGTTTTCAAGCTCACCTATTTGTCTCCTCCTCTTATTGGGACAATGCTCATACTTCTCTTCTCCGCTCATCACAGCTTGGGAGGCTACTCTTTATGTGCTTTATTTGCTATTCCAACTGTACTCATATTGGTCTTCGGAATGGGCTTATATTGCTCTTCCCTCCTCATCACTTCTCAAGACGCTGTTCTTCGCTGCTGATTGTTCCGACTTTGCTTATATTGCTCTTTTCTGTTCATTGCTGCTCCGAATACTGCACTGACTTTGTTCATATTGATCTTCCCTCCTCAGATGATGCTCTTACTGTGCTCTTTGCTGCTTTGAATGTTACTCGTTATGTGCTCATATTCTTCTTTGCTGCTCATGTGCTTATTTTGCTTTCTCGTTGCTGCTGCTGCTTCTCTGGTCTGGTTGAAGAAAATGCAGCTGGTGTTTGAGGCGATCGATTATCATCATTCAATGATGATGGCTTGAATGTGTTTCTCTTTACTAGGCTGATTAGTATTGCAGTTCAAAAGAGAGCCTTAATCCTGAATCTTAGCTCAAACTATAACACCAACTCTAACTTTAACCCAACCCTAACCCTAACTCTAACCCTTCCATATATTGTGGATATAGGTATAAAATCTGCAGAGAAATTGAGTTAATCATGAAAATATGACTCAAGTCACTCAATTGTGAAATTCAAGTCAAAAGCGTAGACAGGTTCCCACCAAGATCTATCTATAGATCAAATATGGTTGGTCTATGTATACCAGTTGCTGAGAAATAGACTTAATCGTAAAAATGAGCCATAAGTTACTCAAGCGAGAAAAAAAGGTCAAGGTAAGGTGACAGATATCAGTCTGGTATATAACCACCAAGAATTCCTATCAACACAGTACTGGTGATCTAGTTAGTACAGTTGCTGGGAAATAGACTTCATCGCTAGAACATATTGCATGTCGCTCAAGCATGAAATTCGGTTCAAGGTCAGGTGACAGATGGTATACTGGCATGCATCCACGCAAATCACTCAAGTATGAAACCTAGGCCAAAGTTGGGTTATAGGAGTCAGACTGGCATGAACTGTTAATACAAGTAGTGAGAAATGGACCCTTAATGACAAAATATGAAATTATCTCAAGCTCGAAATTCAGTCAAGACCGGGCGATAGGTGTCAGTCTGGCATGTACCCGCTAACAACTATCTGTAGAAATTATGTTGGACCAGTTGCTAAGAAATGGACTTAATCACGAAACTTGGACGCATTTTACTCAAACCTAAGATTAAGGTCAAGATGCGGAAACTGAATTGTACCCACCAAGAACTATCAGTAGACCAAATATGGTGGGTCTAATTAAAACAGTTACTGCGAAATGTACTCGAATCTCGAAAATGTAACACAAGTCACTCAAGAATGAACTTGAGGTCAAGATCCAGAGACAAGTTTCAGACTGGCATGTA
This sequence comes from Mytilisepta virgata, assembly GCA_028015205.1. Classification (NCBI taxonomy): domain Eukaryota; kingdom Metazoa; phylum Mollusca; class Bivalvia; order Mytilida; family Mytilidae; genus Mytilisepta; species Mytilisepta virgata. Next base: position 58,577,630 of record CM051515.1, on the reverse strand, counting down.
TCCACAAAGAGTTTTCTGTTGACCAAATATGACTGGCCTCAGTATTACAGTTGCCGAGAAATGGACTTGATATCGAACATGTAACACAAGTCACTCAAGCATGAAACTGAAGTCAAGCTCCGGAGACAGGTGTCAGACTGGCATGTTCCCATCAAGAACTATCAATAGACCAGATTTGGTTGGTCTAGGTATTACAGATGTTGAGAAGTGGAATTAATCACTGAATGTGACACAAGTCACTTAAGCAGGAAATTGATGTCAAGGTTTAGAGATATGTTTCAGCATGGCATTTACACAACAAGAACTTTCAATAGCACAAATATGGTTGGTCTAGGTATTACAAATGCTAAGAAATAGACTTCATCACGAAAGTGTGACATGAGTCACTCAAGCATGACATTAGGTCAAGGTCCAGAGATAGGTGTCAGACTCGCATTTACCCGTTAAGAACTACCTATTGATCAACTATGTTGGGCCTAGGTATTACAGTTGCTAGGAAATGTACGTAATCAGGAAACTTGGACGCAAGTTACTCAAGCATGAAATTTAAGTCAAGGTCTGTGAGACTTGCATGTACTCACCAGGAACTGTCAACATACAAATATGGCTGGCCGAGGTATTACAGTTGCTACGAAATGGACTTAGTCACGAAAATGTGAAACAAGTTCACTCAAGCATGGAATTGAGGTGAAGGTCCCAAGTCAGGAGTCAGACTGCCATGTGCCGACGAACTATCCATAGGCCAAACATGGTTGGCCTAGTTAGTACAGTTGATGAGAGATGGTCGATTTGGCTGACATAAGTCATTCAATCAGGAAATTTAGGTCCGGAGACAGGTATCAGATTGGCATGTACCCACCAAGAACTATCTATAGACCAAATATGGTTGGCTTCGGTATTACAGTTGCTGAGAAATGGTCTTGATCACGAAACGTGCTTTCAGATTTTACATATTTTTACGAATTCAATAAACCAGATATCGAGGTGAAGGTCACAAGAAAAGTATGCTGCGGAAATGTTTAGATCATAATGTATCTTTGCCAAAAACTCATAACAGTAGGTATTATGCGTATATAGAAGGTTTTAAAAAGTTAAAGCCGCCGCCGCGCCTGCAGATATCGACGCCGGAAAGTTAAACCGTAGGTTACAGAATCCTTGTATTTGTTGCATTTTTTTGTATTTACGTTGTAATTTTTGACACTTTTATAACCATGTATGACAATGTGTGTCCTAACTAGAACCGTTCTGGGCAGTTCTGACCTAGTGCTACCCTAAAGACATTTTTTACCGTTCTACAATAAAAAATTTACGACAGTTCTACCACAGACAGTCGCGATACTTTATTTAGTTATGATATATTAAAAACGACAGAGAAAGGGATTTATGGTGTTTTATAAATTTAACACATCGAATTTTATTACTTCACTTATTGCAAAATCTAAAGTATTATCATTTCGACATTGTTTGGTTTTAAACATTTTAAGCCTTGGGCACAACCGATGAGTCGTAGATTGACGAAGTGTGCATATCAAAGAATGTACATACCGAAAGAACTTTAATATGGAGCAAAAACTAAAAATGGCATATGTTAAGAAAGGAAATGTTTGTAGTTCATGATTTAGAAAATTAAAATGATCAGTCAGTTTTTATACCCTAAAAATTAATCTTTTACAAAAAAGGAAAATTCCACTCAAAATAAAATTATAGCTAAGTTTTACTTATATAAAACATCTATATCTGAAGAATTTAATATCTAATTTGTTGCGATATATTACAAATAAACTTTTGCGGATACCATAATACTTCATAGAGTCGTAAATTAAAAATTTGCCCCGCAAAGACAAGAACTTTTGGTATTTTATAAATTCAATACATCAAATAATTTAGAATTTTATAACTTCACTAATCGCAGAATATTAATCATCTTTTCGACACATCGCAACAACGTTTGAAGGGCAACTAGAAATTGCAGCTGTTCAGAAATTTTGGTAGTTTGTGGATTTTCAAAATTATAAGAAATAGGATAATTTGCTCGTTGTGATACCTTACAAATATCATGTTTGCAGTTTTGTTTTCACACATAGCGGACAGAATGTGTCATAATGTGGGGATACAATTACCCATATATTAGAAAATAACATGATTAGCTACTCGTTTTTTAACCCACCACCGATCAATTATTAACAAGTCAAAAATTTACCACCGATGTAAAAAAAAGTTTAAATGTGTGGAACCGTAGTGTTCAGGTAATTAACAATTCTCACAACATTCCAACTGTATTTGTATTATATTTTTTATTTCCACAATTCACAAGACGAGATAATTGCAAACAATTGTTGATGCAAACGAAGTCCACATTTCGTGGATGTGTAACTCCTGAGTTTTGCTCAAGGCCTTAAATGTTAATTACTAAAACAATACTGAAGAGAAAAATTCAAAATTGCCAAAATGACCAAAAGGGACAATTAAAGCCATCTATAGGGACAGGGCTAAACAAATGTAAATATGCACGAAGAAGCCACCCCTTACTTTTCGAATAATTTAAGGTTTCATCATTTGTGCTCAAAGGCTAAAATGTTGAAAACCAAACAAAATATTAATTAAGTCACTATTCTGCATAATAAGGTTTCAGTTTTTAGAGAACAATTAAAATTTTAAGTTTCACAACAATATGGGCACAAGAATTCGCATTAAACTGTACTAAAACGACAGGATACAGGACAGGGTAATTTACTCTTTATCAGCATCACCTGAGAAATACATAACATTTCAAATTAAAATGTCACACCAATTATAATTTGTAAAGCTGATAAATAACAAACGGCTTGTCTGCTGTAAGATTCAAAGTGCTCAGTTAATCTAAAATTATAATTTTTTGTTCAGTGAAAAAAGGAAGGGTATATGTAATTGTAATTTCTTTTTTATTCGAACGCGTACTCCTAAATATGGACTGTACATTTAATTATCAATAGACATATATATGAACCGACCACAGTAGAAATATATTTTCGAAAAACTATCAATATCTCACCTTGTTTTTAATTTTTAATCTTATTTTGAAACCTTCAATCTTCGCAACGATTGTTTGAAAAATAACTGAAACAATTAAAATTTAACTGAAATGGAAAATTAAAAGGTGGGTCTGTTTCGCTTATTTAGATTTAATTTACCATTCAAAGGTGATACATAGTGACTAATACTATTCATAATTTAGTTAAAAAAACGTATACATAAAATTCCTAATTCAAAATCATTATTTATTTTATCATGTGTATCACTTCCAAAAAGTGCTCTCAAATTCTTACAATAAATTCAATTGCTATAATAAAATGTAACCAGATCTATAATCATAGATTCTGAAGCTCCCTACATAAAAAAATATGTCCTATATCTCAACTAACTTTCGTTTGAAAATATGTTCATTACTTAATGTTCATTGTCGTTGATTACATTTTTCATTTTAATACTTTTCTGAAACCACCGGACCATTAAGGTCAAATGTCCTTGGTCCCTTTAAAGTTGCGTCAATATGGTGATAATACCTATATATAGACATTAAAATATCTTCTATAAAACCACTAATCCAGTTTAGAGTAAACTTTGGTGGAATAATCCACTGTATAACCCATTTCAGAATTTTGTCTGTGGATATGAACCTTGCACAAATATGATTCTTAAAATAGAAATGGATTTTTTTTTCTGGTGCCAGCTTGAACCAAGAAAATGGTTCTTAGGTTTTTATCTCTAAACACTTTGACTACGGGTTCAGATCTTGAACAGTACTCCCGCTCTTGAAGAAAAGCAAATTCAACAAAATCCACCGCAAGGTTTCTACCGGCAAAGGTCGTGGAAATAGGCTATTTGAGTCAATTTCCAACACTTTTTGGAATATTGACAATGAGGACATTTAAAACCAAAATCGTTCTACTGTCATATGAAAGGAGATACATAACCTTGCTTAAAGGCAAAAATTCGCATTGAAAACTGTCTAAAAGACGTTAATGAGGCAAATTCGTGTTTAAACCGTCTCCGAAATAGAATTCTTTAATACCAATTTTAATGCATAAGATGTGCAAATTTCGTCGATGTACGACTCATCAGTTGTGCAAAAACCACAGCAACAATCCAAAACGTTGACGACCAAATTAAAAAATGCCAAAATGACCAAAAGCTGTAAAGCCAAAAACCATCCAAGGAAGGCTATACACGAGGGGGATTACAGTTTTTACAATTTTATAACAGTCAATTAAAGGATATTTTACGATCTCGATCCATTTCAGTCTGTAACAACATAAACACATTTGATTTCTCTACCCTCTATACCACCATTCCTCATTCACAACTGAAGGAGAAGTGGAAAGATCTAATCCATCGTTTCTTTCAAAATCAAAATGGCAACAAAAGATACACATACCTTGTCATTGGTAGAGATAAATCATACTTTGTTAAAAACCACTCTAAATCTGACAAAAATATACAGAGGACGAAATTGTCCTGATGATTGAATTTTTGATTGACAACATATTTCTTTAATTTGTGGACGTGTTTTCCAACAGACAATTGGCATTCCTATGGGTACTAATTGTGCGCCACTACTGGCCGACTTTACTCATATGAGGCAGACTTCCTTGACGGGTTTCTTAAGGAAAAACAGAAGAAGTCAGCCCGTACCTTTAATTTCAGCTTCCGTTAATTCACGTTTTGGGAATTCCTTACATCTCATCTATCCCAATGAGCTCGAAATTAAGGATACCACAGACACTGCCAAGTCTGCATCTTATCTTGACCTTCACCTCGAAATTGACACCAGAGGAAGGTTGAATACAAAACTTTACGACAAATGGGATGACTTTGACTTTCCAATCGTCAACTTTCCATTTTTGAGCGGCAATATTCCAGAATCGTCGGCGTATGGAGAATATATTTCACAACTCATAAGTTATTCCAGAGCTTGTGACATATACATTGACTTCCTGGACAGAGCCCGGCTCCTAACAGAAACGTTGCTCAGACAGGGTACGTTACTTCTAAGCTGCGTCATCCTTATTAAAGTTTTATGGGCGTCATCATGACTTGGTTGACAGGTATGAAAAAACCGTTTCCCAAATGAAAATGGACCTGTTCCATTGATATTATTCCTTCCTCATACCGGATTTGACATGGGCAGCATGGCGGGTGTCCTGCAGGAAGCAGAGACTACTTACTCTTCCGGAGCACCCGAGTCTACCCCGGTTTTTTTGGTGGGATCCATGTTGTTCATGTTTTTAGTGTTTAATTGTAGTACATGTATTGTCTTGTCTTCGTTGTTCTCCGGAGTTTGTCATTTGTTAAGATTTTTCTCTCCTTCGACTATCCCTTTGATATTTCTTGACTTTACTTATCAATTATATGTATCATTTTCGGACTAGTATCGAAATACTAGCAACTAAGCTGAGGATACTCCCGGTAACTTGGAGTCCACCAGCAGTGATATCGACTCAGTGGTAAAAATACAATTCTTTGATACCAATTCTGATGTGAACACGTCGATTTACGACGCATCAATTGTGTTCAAGGCTTAAAATATTGAAAATCAAAACAACAATCCAAAATGTTAAAGAAAAATTTTAAAAATGCCAAAATAACCAAAAGCTGTAAAGTGATATTCAGTTATGTAGATATTTTTTACTTTTGTTACTTATTATTAGCAAATATTTACAGACCACATACACATATATGCCCCCAGTATCTTTTAAAGGCGACTTTTTAAAAATGGCCCTAAAAACGAAATAAATGCACGGGAAAATGACCCTACTTAACACCTTTATCTGCAATATGTATATTTTACGCCCTTTTCGTCTTATAAAGTTTCTGATAAGCTGTCTTTATAATTTTTGATTATTTCACTAATCGCTTGACTAACCACAGGTAAAACACGTTAAACTATTTTTCAGATATATGCAATTCAATGTAAACAGTTCTTATTAACAGGCATTGCTGTCAGTCGCGTAGATCGGCTGTGATAATTCGTCCATTATCTATATTCCCTATGTATAAATAGCGAGGTGAACTAAAAATGTCAAAATAAGCCACATAAGGGCATAAAATATTCAAACGTATCAGTACAGTCCAGTCCTGCCGAAAGTTTAGCAATAACTAACAAAAGGCGTCAAACTGAAAGTCCGTTCTGGTCCATAGCTTGCTATTGTTGAACCTTTGGAGTCAAAAGGCTATCAATGGTAAAATGTTCTGAACCAGCCTAAAATTATGTTTCCTGTAATCTTAGCTAGCTATTGTTGAATATGAGAACGTTTTTCGACAATATACCTGTCATGATAAATTCCATAAAGTTACCTCACACTGCGTCATTATAAAGAAAAATAATACATATGTAGCAGAAGTAAAAGTCAGACATTAAACGCCTTCTAGGACAAAAAGATAATATCAACGTCACACATAATTACAACATATGATTCCCTATCCAAAAGACGGTTATATTCAGAACGTTTATTTGATTTTACACATATTTAATTTTGGATAGGAATCTTATGTTTTAATTACGTTTGACGTTATCAAATAAAGAGCTTCGCGCAGCACCATACTACCGCAACTTTGACCCTTTGAACTTTTGGTAGAAAAAATATGTTATACTTATGAAAGCACTCATCAAGGTGAACTCTATGTAAAAATCCCCATAAGAATTGGATGAAAAATTAAAACAATAATTTACATAAGAAGCTACACTACTTACATTAGCTGGTGCCTAAATACAATACCCAGTTGAATATAATAATAATAATAATAATAACAATAATAATAAAAATAGTAATAAAAATTAGATTTTTATTAATTAATAACTCTTATTAAATGAATAAAAAATAGGTATATTTAAGTATGATCGATTGGACAGTTTATCAAAGAATTGTAAAAAAGAAAACAATCTTCAAAAATTAGATTATTAATTTATCATAGATATGAAGTATTATATATAAGAATAGTAAGCTTAATATAATAAAAGAAAGACTGTCAACACTGGGGTTGTGAGTTCGAATCTTAAGTGTGGCGGGGTGTGTTCGATTCCGATCTTAATTGACAAGGATTACCAATTTTCATACCAAAGGTTGGTGGTTCTCTCTGAGGCTTCCTCCCCCTATAAAATCTTGCCGCCTCGGAATAGCCAAAATGTGCTGAAAACTGCATAAAACCACAACTAAACAAACAAATTAACGCGGAACTGATATTTGTCATAAATTCCGGGTTTTCAGTATTGTTATGTCACGTGACTATGATAATTTTCAAATTTCAAAATGTGGGACTAAAGGATTTTGCGCGCTGATATACGCAGTTCCACTTGCATGAGTGCATGATATAATTCGATGGTTCTGTGGAAGTTCAAATCAGTGTTTGGTAAGTTATACGAAACATATATAAACTGAAGGTTTTCGAATAATTAACCTACGAATGCAAGTTTTCTGATGGAAAATCATCGATCATGCATGTACACAAATTGTTGATTACTCATCGTAAGACACGAATAGCCACATCAAGATAAGATGTATATCAACGTTAAACTTTGATTGACTGATTTAATTTTCTTACAATACGTTGTAATAATTAATAATGACATGGATCATTATCATCCATTTTCTCAACTTCAATTTGTTAGATATTTAACACCCCCCCCCCCCCACCCTTTAACATTTTGTAACGTTTTCTGTCAGTATTGTTTTAAAAAAATTGGCTCAGCATAATATATATGAGAATTTTTAAATAGACTATTTTTTCTGACAGAAATCAGTGTTGGAAACAAATACAACAACCGAAATTTAAATATTTTGATAAATGTGCAGAGATGACCAGAAGCATAACAGAATGTGTGATATGGAACAAAAAAATGCAGTAGATAAACATTTTTACAGTCGTTTATCTGCGTGATGTTTTAAACTGAGTTATCCCCGTCATTGTGAGTCGAACATCTCATATGTATCAACAAATCTAATGGACGATGTGATAGCCTGTTATACAATGATTTTATTTATATGTATGGTGATTTCCATTATCTAATCTGTAGCATTTAGAAAATAAATAAAACAAAATTGAGAGGAAAAATGTTTTATGTACCTGTGTCATTTCACAGTAATAGTTTTAGAGGTTTTATTTTGGGTATTTAGTTTCAACTGAATTTCAACACAAAGGTTTACGGGAATGTTAGGAGCTCATGGATCATTGTATATGTAGTTTGAAAATACGATAAGGGTGTAATTAAGTTTAACTAATGTCTGCTTTTCCCCAGACAAAAAGGTCATATCGTGGCGAAATCAGATTTATTGAAATTAAAATTATCAAAATAAAATAAAGATTAATTGATTGAGTATTGTTTTACGCCATGTGAGCGATATTTAAACCCTATCAGGGCAAGACCTCATTAAATTAAGTTTCAATAAAACAACTACTGTCTAAAACGAATGAATTATTTACAAACAACATGCACGGAGAAAATAAAACAATTAGACAAACACGAGACAAACTTTCAATATGTAAAATAATATCACAGACGAACTTTGCAAAATATCACAGATACGCTATTAAATAAAATAACAACATTCAAATCATATTAACAAACTAAGTTTAGAATTAGTAGATTCCATTCAAGAATGCATTCAGATTATATTCTTGAATACAGTCCAACGTCTTTCAAATACTGTAAAATACGGTTCCCAGCAACCTTTGTAAACAAGTCGTTCATATTGTTGACTGTGTAGTACCGACAAATAATGTCGGATTTATCTAGACAGTCAATTGAAAGAAGCTTAATACTATCTCGACATTGGCATGGTATACACTCAGGAGGCGGCTCACTCTCTAAAATAAAAGAATGAGTCGTCCTGGTGTAGCCAATGCGACATCTAGTTAAAAAAACTTGGTCCCGTCGGTATTTGCCGAACAAACAAACATTCTTGCCAAGATTTGGCTGTATAGAATGTAATTTATTGTCTGTAAGCAGATCCCACTGGGACCGGCACAGACGAAAAACATACTGATAAATTAAAGGTTTAAATTCAGAGTAAGGCACTGACATATTAGTAATGGGGTCATCTAAAGCATGCTTCGCTAAACTATCTGCGACCGTGTTTCCCTTTATACCAACATGACGTGATATCCATAGAAAAACTTTTTTTTCCATTTGAACAAGTCTTTTATAAAATGCAATAATATGGACAATTACAGGGTTTCTATATTTCTGACCTTCTATAGCCATTAAGCACGAATGTGAATCTGAACAAATAAGACATTTCAGTTTTTCAGACGTTCTGGCCAACTTTAAAGCAAGATTTATGCCTCTGACCTCATATTGATAGGGGCTTTTTCATTAAAGTTGATGTTAGAATCAGAAATATGTGATTTCATCCGAATACCAAAGGAGGAATTTTGTTTTCATGTTGTTCAAATACATTCTCGTAAAGAGGGTTGAAAACACAGTCGTAGGCAGGACTTGAAGGATATGCTTTCAGCTTGGTTAAATATTGTCCATGTTGTAGACCAAGTTTTATTCTACGGTTATGAAGAGACGGATCGTTCACCTCTACATATAAACTTTCAACACGAGATGGTGTAAACGCTACCAAAGCCAAACTAAGGCCTTGTTGGTGAACAGTATCTAGAATTTTTATATAGGATTTGCTAGCAGATCCATATATAATGGAACATAATCAAGTTTTGATCTAACTAGAGATCGATATAAATTTAGTAAAATATTTTTATCAGCAACACAGTCAGTGTTGGAAACGACTTTTAATATATCTAATCTTTCAAGCATTTAGCTTTAATTATTTTGATATGGGGTAGAAGGTAAGTTTGTTGTCAAACAGATTAATAAGAAATTTGCTTTCTTTTACGACTTTAATGGGAGAATCATAAATTTTTATTTCGGGGTCCAAATGCAGTTTTCGTTTATTACAAAAATGCATACATACTTTTTTGGAGTTGGAACATTTAAAACCATTTTGCAATTTTTTAAAAGATAACTGTAGTTGTCTTCCAATGTTGTTCATATGTTTACCTCTTTAACATATAAGTTTTGTCACGATGGTCTTCTCTTTTGTTTAAATATTCTACGAGCTTTCGCATGGAATATACGGAAATTACGTAAGTTATCAGCGGTTGGCTGCAAATTGAACCGTCGTTCGGCTTTTTTCTTGGTTTTCGTCAAACCGCGCCTTGGTCGGTTGTTTGGATTTGTTGTGTTTTTAGTATTGGTTCTCTCTGATATCGATACTAACACCTCATTTAACTTCAAAATTGGATCATTAATATTTTCAAAAATATCTGTTCTTAGTTCATCTTGACAGAGTTGCTCGAACAAAGGCGAATTGGCTTTCTCAAAATTCCATCGAGCAAATCTTTCAGAGTATGATGGGAACAGATTGTTCAAAATAATTGGAAAATGTTCACTTTCATATAAGTCGTCATGGACTCGCCATGAGTAATCCAGTAATAAAGAAGGATCACAGATAGTTAAATCAATAGCCGAGTAAGAACCATTCCTGGGATGGAGATATGTATCAGAACCACCGTTAGATATACAAAATCCTTCCTGGTTTAGGAAATCTTATATTTTCTTGCCCTTGTCATTTTGCATATTGCTACCCCAAATAAGGTTGTGAGCATTAAAATCTCCTACGAGCAGAAAAGTAGAAGGTATTTGACCGTTTAAAGATCTCAGTTGTTATGGCTCTAAGACCGAATTTGGGCGAATATATACTGAACATAGAGTTACAGCTTTTTCAAGAGAAAGTCTGACAGGAACAGCTTGCAGATTTTTTGTTAGATTAACCTGGCTATGAAGGATGTTATTTTTTACAAGAATTGAAGAACCGCCTGCACCTTGTTCATTCTTTCTAACGTAAGTACTATATAGAGTATAGTTTCTAACATTTATAGAATCGTTTTCTTTAAAGCGAGTTTCTTGAAGGCAAAAGGCAACAGGAAGGAATGTTTGTATAGTAACGATAGTTCAAGAAGATTAGGTTTTAACGAAAAGGTGAACCGCTCCTATTCCTCCGCACAGAGACTTCTGAAATGGGGTCACCCCAGAACGATTCATGAGGCAGTCATCCTCACCATATTGACAGCGTTTGAAATTTAACCAGCTGTTTTTCTACCCTTTTTAATCGGCCAGTGCTCTGTTTTAATTTCTTTTAAATTGAAGAAGAACGATATTTTTCTGTTGTGATGATGAGGATTATTTAGTTGGTTTTTGAGGTGAAGATTGTTCACTGGAGGGCTTTTGAGAAGATGACTGTGTCCTAACGGAAGTTGAAGACTGACACTTAAAATGTTGAGCAGTATTTGCAGGTTTTGTTGGTGTTTGAAATTTTCTTCCTAGATCTTCGCGCATCTTTTTTGTCAATATTAGAGTTGAGGTAGATGTCAGTCATCTGAATGGAAGAGATGAAACATCTGTTTGCAAAGAACTAGACGACTGGAATGAGTTTTGGAATTGCAGTACCCTGTGGCAATTTTAATCCTGTTTGAATACTGAATGATCTTGTGGTTGGATGACCTTCAACTTTTTCAGCGTAAGAAATATTTGAATATAAATTATCAGAGGCAGAGACAAAATTTCTAGCTTCTTGGTATCTCACAGTTTTATCCACTTTGATTTTTTGAATGTCATGCTCTCGTTTGTAAAGTTCACAAGTTCTGGAATTTGCCATGTGGCTACCACCACAGTTAGTACATTTGGTTTCCCATTCACATTCAAAACTTAAGTGGCCCTCACCAGAACACCTGACACACCTTTCAGTACCCCTACAAGAACTCTTCCCGTGTCCAAACGTTTGACATTTGATACCACGGATAGGGTTAGGAACGAAAGGGTCAACTCGTAATCTGTAAGGCCCTACGTAGATGTGATCAGGGCTTTTTGAAAGTTCAAATGTTAGGAGATGTGTATTTAGCTTTATAATTTTGTTTTCAGATTTTTTTGATGAAATGTTTCACTTATGTGATGTGTTGAGAATTACGTTCATCAAGAATTTTTTCCTCTGGCATGTCAATTTAATCATGATTCTGTCTCGGATAATAATACCCTGACAGTAGTAAAGAGTCCTATGAGGAGTTGCAGAAAAGGCAACGTCCATAATTGCCGTCATTAACAAGAGATTTTTGGACTGTTTTTGTCTCGTGCAATCCACAAGGAGACCCCCATTTTTCATCTTTGTAACCTTCTGAACTGTGCCTGCAACTTTTTATAGAATGAATGGAGACATTTTATTCAAAGATGTTTTCAATGTCTATATTGGTGTTTAAAATGTTGTTGGGAATGTCCTCATCATCACTTGAAAATTGCAATTTTCTTTTGTTCAGTGAATTCGGTGTTTCGAGGTTTTGGTTTTGATTTGAAGTCGTTATTGTGGCGCAAGCCTTGTGCCAGGGTTAGCCCAGCAAGACGACCTCCCAATGTAACATCTATACGATTGACCCATGAGCCATCGTCTTTTTGAACCCAATCTAATAAATGGTAGTATTGTTGTACATTTCGAAAACGGGTCAAGTTCAAGGGCTTTGAGTGACCAGCCAATTGATCAGAACCGGGCACATCCGACCGCCCGTTTAAGATAAATTAAGGGCCAAAGTGTCGGGTTTCAGCCACCAGGATCCCGTGCTCTATCCGTACGGGTATCCACACACGACAAACATATGGTCTCATTAAGCCTTGCCCTATTATCCATCACTTTCTCTCCGATTCCATCAGTGGTTATCTTCCAAGACCCCGGAATCCAAACATCAACCTATATGGCTCAAGACCTGCAATGAACTTTGACCTGAGGGATACGAAAGAAGTTCATAAAAAAATTATAATTGCACCATGATATATGGACCTACTGTAACAAAACCAACCATGATAACTGAATAACTAGTGTTGTTTAAAAAGTAGATTTACCTGAGTCATTTGACATAGAAATATTGAAAGGATTAAATAAATAAAACCAAGAAATTTTTTATTCTGCTTGGAGAGCATGAAAGAGGTACATTTTACTTTGCGGAAGGAGACTTTTTTTATCATGGCTCGTGATTTCTCAAATTACGGAAAAAGTAGACTGACATCACATCCCGAAATTTTAACTGGATATGTGCCAGTGTATGGCGATTGTTTTGAGCCATCTCCCATGTTTCAACGCAAGTTACATACTTAATGGCAGCCTATTATTTCATGACTTCTGTAACAGGAAAACAATTGCGCGTCTTGTCCTATATGATACATACAGTCCATCCAACCCATCCCAATATATCTAGGTGTCATTGAGGGATCCTTAGGATGTTTTCAAATAACCACGAGAAAAAGCAGAGGGCAAGACATGACCAGTTACTGGCTGAACCAGGGCCATTCAGCCCTTCTTGGAACCGGCTGTTCGAATGTTTAAATAAACCAAATGAAAAAGCCAAACACGTGTATATCAAAAATATCTGAATAGATAAATATCGTAAATCGACCTTTAATTAAAGAGAAGATGAATGCTACGAGTTTTGTGACCAATAAACCAACGCCAAACCTGTAAATCATGAAATTTAGAATTCAATTAAGGAAATTTGGATCATAAAAAATATTTATATTATCGAAAAGGGAATGGCGTCACCACCCGATTGACCGAACCGTGCCCATCAGGCCTCCTGTCTAGGCACAGGTTTTGCCCCATATGGTGATCGGAACCGTTTATCCGGCCATCCAGAAACACTCCATATTACCGACACGTGTTTGCGACACACGGCAAACATGTCGCATCTTTAGGGGCCTCTTACGCCAAGCCGAGGAGTGTGGGCCTATTCTATTTGTGTCCCTGGAAAAAGAATCTTAAAGAAGGTTTTCCATTTTCATCAAGGAAAAAAAATCAGACAAAAATTTTAAAAGATGCGCAAAAAGCCCTTACCCTTTTGGCCACAGACAAAAAAAAGACTTGTCAAAACCAATCCCATCTTCTTTTTTTATGGGGGAATATTGTGGGAAAATGATATAAGAATATGTTCAATATAATAAATGAATATGAGGGGAAACCGATGCCGACGAGGACAAGCTCAGACCATAATACGTCTGCTAATATATGCGGTCGTATAAAACCCAGAGAAAAATGTATCCGAAAAGAAATACTATATCTTCCCTCCCTGTTTTCTTGTATGTGCCTACATGCTGTCGATATCATTTTCTCACAGGTTTTGGTTTTATTTCTTGGTAAACCGCGCAATATCACGTGACACGTAAGAAAGTCATGTGGTTTTACAAATAAGCGTTTCAAATATTTAAAACAAATTACACGCCATATCTTAAAATAAAATTAAATCAACTATTTATGTCATTTATGATATTAATCTCCAATGTGCATTCGGTCCAAGATTTACCTGTTTTTAAAAATAGAACAAGTGTAATGTTACACGCTTCTGATAACATTCAACATTCTCTGCTGAATGTTTTATTTTTAGCGCGATTTTAATTTCTGAATATCTGATTATCATATTGATTAATCAAAAATAGAAAAGTCAGATGCACTGGTTGAAATAGATTCTGATTTGTCCTGATAATTTGGGTTCAATATATACAGTGGTTATTTCAAACCAGCGTGAAAAGATTTGAGACGGAGTCCTCTAGTGAATGCAATATATATCTCCCCTCCTCCAGAATATTTGTATTGTCCCTTATCAAAATTGTATCCGATAACCCAGACTGCCAATATGGCCGCAAAATACATAGTACTCTGTGGGAAATTCATTAAAGATAATCTTGTCTGAATTCACAAAGCCAATTTGAAACCATTTTGGCAGTAATGGTTCTTAGCCGATCCTTTCTGAGAATTGTGTCCGACGATACGGCCAACATAGTCGAACATAGTTTAACATAGTGCCCTATTGAAACTTCATTAAAAATCTTCCGGACGCAGTGAGTAATTCTAAACCCAATTTGGCAAGACAAGTGAACCAACTGGAACCAAGTTTGACAGCAATGTTCCACAATGCAAACCAAAATGGATTAGTCAAAAACGTATTCTGCTTTAAGTGAGCAAATGATATCGAGGTGAGTGACATAGGCACCCAGCTTGAAAAATATCACAATTTGGACAACCCCTTATCTATCTTTACAAATATAGTTTCTTTATCATTGTCGTTTATTTAGGTTTGCAAGGAATGTCTTTCTTGATTATTTTATTAAAGTGTATTTTACTATAACTCATCAATTAAATAGGACACAACAGTGTGTCCAATTGAAAGTATTTTTTGAACCACTTGTCAAGTCACAATTGTTTAAAATAAAAAATAATATTTGAAAAATGACAAATTGTTTGGTGTAAACTGCACAACAATATAAAAATATGAAATTCTATACCTTGTTGCTCGGGAATTATGATATTTTCATCCATTAATTCGCTGAAGTAATTTTTTATTGAATAATGTTTTTAACATCAAATAACTTTATTTTATTTTTTATCTAATTACTTTTTTATGAAAAAAAATGTGTATAATTATCGGTATAGTAGATTTTAGAACCCTCGAGTTCGGACTGTCAGCACCGAGATAAAATATGTACATAATTGTTTTTCCCAATTACTCACCTCTTACGTGAACTCGAATGAAAAATCAAACATTTTTTGTTACAGTGTATTATGAAGAAAATGACAGGTAAACGCCCAAGGACAATTGCGCTACCTTTTTTATGATATTTTGGTATTGACGAGAAAGAAAGACTCCCAAAAATATTGAATTCCAGATAGTAATGATACAAAGTATAAATACCGATCTGTCAAAAGAGGGGGAGTTCGTGGACAAAATTCACAACCGGGAACACCGAAAAGACGACAAAAACAAAATAACAAACAAAACAAAAAACCAAAAAGTAAACACAAAAACAAGTATCACGAACACCACCAAAAACCGGGGATGAACTTAGGTGCTACGGAAAAGTGAAAAGTAGGAAGAACATCTATGACAGATTTTTATGGTTTCCCATGGTAAAACAGACTTTACCAAGTCATCAAATATGGGAGCAGGAGTATCATTTAAATATTGAGCTTTTCTCGTAGTTTTTTTTTAGTTTCCTACTTTAATTATCCCCGCACTTCGAATGACCGTACGTCCATCTCTCCGTCCGTTAGATAATCTTATTTCCAGAACTCCTCGTTCATTTTTAACTTAGTGCATTTAATTTATATACAGTATTGTCACAAACTGTATGTAGATGCGCAATAAGGTTTTAGAATTTTGATTTTCAAAAATTGGGAACCACAGGGGTCGAATTTCGAAATTGGAAATTTAAACTTGTGACATAAGTTCCTCATACATTTTTCATTTTATGCATTTAGTTCTATGTAGTATTGTCAAATACTGTATGTTGATGCGCAGTACGGTTTTAGAATTTAGATTTTCAAAAATTGGGGCCCACAGGGGTCGAATTTTGAAAACTTAAAACTTAAACTAAACTCCTTATTAATTTTGCATTTTATGCTTTTAATTTCTATACAATATTGTCACATACTGTATGTAGATGCGGAATAAGATTTTAGATTTTAGATTTTCAAAAATTGGGGCCCACAGGTGTCGAATTTTGAAAACTGAAAATTTAAACTTAACTCCTTATTAATTTTGCATTTTATGCTTTTAATTTCTATACAATATTGTCACATACTGTATGTAGATGCGCAATCAGGTTTTAGAATTTGAGATTTTGACAACTTGAGGCCCAAGGGGGCTGTATTTCGGAAATAGTGAATTTAAGCTTGTGGCTTAAAATAACAATCCAAAGATACCAATATTAGATATAGTAAATTTATACTATGCTGTATACGACGCATTTCAAGGAGTTACCTCTCATCAGCAGCATTAAAACCGAAACATTTGGAAGACCACAACCAAAACTTATATTAAACAAGAAGTACTCAACCAACAATACCGAAATAGTAAGCCAAATTTCAGCTAAGGAGATCTACCATGTGCAATACAAAGAATGAACCCTTAGTATTTCTATTATTTTTTAATTTTGCTAAATACTGGTAATTTCTGTAACAAATCAATGAATAATCATGTCAGACAAGTCTGACGACTGGGTTGGCGAATACCCTCGGGGACCTAGGGTCCACCAGCAGAGGCATCATCCCAGGAGTTTCAAAATAACAATCCAAAGATACCAATATTAGATATAGTAAATTTATACTATGCTGTATACGACGCATTTCAAGGAGTTACCTCTCATCAGCAGCATTAAAACCGAAACATTTGGAAGACCACAAACAAAACTTATATTAAACAAGAAGTACTCAACCAAAAATACCGAAATAGTAAGCCAAATTTCAGCTAAGGAGATCGACCATGTGCAATACAAAGAATGAACCCTTAGTATTTCTATTATTTTTTAATTTTGCTAAATACTGGTAATTTCTGTAACAAATCAATGAATAATCATGTCAGACAAGTCTGACGACTGGGTTGGCGAATACCCTCGGGGACCTAGGGTCCACCAGCAGAGGCATCATCCCAGGAGTTTCAAAATAACAATCCAAAGATACCAATATTAGATATAGTAAATTTATACTATGCTGTATACGACGCATTTCAAGGAGTTACCTCTCATCAGCAGCATTAAAACCGAAACATTTGGAAGACCACAAACAAAACTTATATTAAACAAGAAGTACTCAACTAAAAATACCGAAATAGTAAGCCAAATTTCAGCTAAGGAGATCTACCATGTGCAATACAAAGAATGAACCCTTAGTATTTCTATTATTTTTGAATTTTGCTAAATACTGCTAATTTCTGTAACAAATCAATGAATAATCATGTCCGACAAGTCTGACGACTGGGTTGGCGAATACCCTCGGGGACCTAGGGTCTACCAGCAGAGGCATCATCCCAGGAGTTTCAAAATAACAATCCAAAGATACCAATATTAGATATAGTAAATTTATACTATGCTGTATACGACGCATTTCAAGGAGTTACCTCTCATCAGCAGCATTAAAACCGAAACATTTGGAAGACCACAAACAAAACTTATATTAAACAAGAAGTACTCAACCAACAATACCGAAATAGTAAGCCAAATTTCAGCTAAGGAGATCTACCATGTGCAATACAAAGAATGAACCCTTAGTATTTCTATTATTTTTGAATTTTGCTAAATACTGGTAATTTCTGTAACAAATCAATGAATAATCATGTCCGACAAGTCTGACGACTGGGTTGGCGAATACCCTCGGGGACCTAGGGTCCACCAGCAGAGGCATCATCCCAGGAGTTTCAAAATAACAATCCAGAGATACCAATATTAGATATAGTAAATTTATACTATGCTGTATACGACGCATTTCAAGGAGTTACCTCTCATCAGCAGCATTAAAACCGAAACATTTGGAAGACCACAAACAAAACTTATATTAAACAAGAAGTACTCAACCAAAAATACCGAAATAGTAAGCCAAATTTCAGCTAAGGAGATCTACCATGTGCAATACAAAGAATGAACCCTTAGTATTTCTATTATTTTTTAATTTTGCTAAATACTGGTAATTTCTGTAACAAATCAATGAATAATCATGTCAGACAAGTCTGACGACTGGGTTGGCGAATACCCTCGGGGACCTAGGGTCCACCAGCAGAGGCATCATCCCAGGAGTTTCAAAATAACAATCCAAAGATACCAATATTAGATATAGTAAATTTATACTATGCTGTATACGACGCATTTCAAGGAGTTACCTCTCATCAGCAGCATTAAAACCGAAACATTTGGAAGACCACAAACAAAACTTATATTAAACAAGAAGTACTCAACCAAAAATACCGAAATAGTAAGCCAAATTTCAGCTAAGGAGATCTACCATGTGCAATACAAAGAATGAACCCTTAGTATTTCTATTATTTTTTAATTTTGCTAAATACTGGTAATTTCTGTAACAAATCAATGAATAATCATGTCAGACAAGTCTGACGACTGGGTTGGCGAATACCCTCGGGGACCTAGGGTCCACCAGCAGAGGCATCATCCCAGGAGTTTCAAAATAACAATCCAAAGATACCAATATTAGATATAGTAAATTTATACTATGCTGTATACGACGCATTTCAAGGAGTTACCTCTCATCAGCAGCATTAAAACCGAAACATTTCCTCTTTCATTTAGATTTAGCAAATTTATTTGTATATAATATTGTTCTTTATTTTCTGTAGATGTGCAATAAGGTTTTCAATTTTAAAATTTGATTCAGGGTTCCAATTGTCAGACTGAAATTGTGAAATTGCCAATTTTTCACTGTTAATTGTTTTTTGACTTGTGCAGTGCGGGAATGGAAATAGTGTCTGATGACACAAATTTCTAGTTAATATTGTAACAAAAAAGAAATTTGAATTTAAGGAATGTTCCCTAAAAATTATATAATTGCAATTTTAACACAATTTAAATTTATCCCATATTCTAATTAAACTGATTTCAAACAAATCTTAAATTTCAGAAAAGATTACAAAAACTACAGGCGGAGCTAAGACATCAGACTAACGAAACATTAGCCCTAATGTATTTTCTGATGGTGGAGATAGATGTATGATTCACGTAAACAAGGTGTATATGCGCCATAGACCATAGGATACACTTGTTGATGACGCCCGATTGTATTTAAGGCCGCTTGCAAAAGTAAATGGTGAAAATTGGTATTCTCATCAAAAAGTGGGTAAAGACAAGCTTGGTAAAATGATTAATTAAATCAATGACAGAGCACGAAAAATTAGAAGGTCGGCCTTAAAACGTTTGCTACTACTCTTCACCAAACTGGACGGCCAATGATTTTAGTTGCCCAGCTTGGCTGGTGGAATAATATAGGAACCTAACCATTACTCAGTTCCCTCACTTAAACGACAGGCGGAGGCATCGCACACAATATCCAACATGATGTCTGCATCAGCAGATAAATCAGAAACTGACAATTGTAATGTACAAACATGTAATAATAATGAGAATGTGGATAAAATATTGGTCAGTGCAATTGCATGTATAGCTAGCACCCACAAACAAACCGATAATCGATGTTTACTCTAGTGAAAGAAAGATGTCCACTATAAATTGCAGCAAATCAACCCAGGAATAGTACCATTGACATTGACCAGAACTCAGTTACAGATCAATTTTGTTCTGATAATGTTCTTCTTTATTTGACCATTTGGCAATTTTAAAAGATTTCTTGTTTATCAATATCTTTTTTAAGCCATTTGATTCTCCAGTATCATTTTAAAACAACGTATTTTGATCCCCATATTGCCCTAGTTTAGGATCATATTGGGTGATTGAATATTACATTGGACTGGTTATTCAATACAGGTATACATGTAATTGCTCAAGGTTTCCGTATTGACTTAGTTACTGGCTCTTGGCTAGCGATATTGGACTGAGGCCAAGCCTCAGTCCAATATGACTTGCCTCCGACCAATAGCTCAGCCAATATGGAAAACCGTATGCAATAATACCAAAACCTTGAGTAATGATTACATTATGGCATCGCCATTTTCCTTCAAATCTGCAGTTTAATTACATTCACATTTACATATCATTGTTAAAACTTTATTTCTTTACATGAAGCAAATTCGAAATATTATAAGAATATCATTTACATTAATTACACTTACATGTAGATGAAATATATCCGCATTTAGGATTGAAATTAAATAGCATTGTATTTAATCCGAATTTCCTACTCTTGTACGGTACTTGTAAAAAATGTTGTGACGACGTTTAAATGAATAAAATCAGTACATAAGGATTAAGACAAACCATAACACTTCCACGTATATATGTCTTTCCGTATCTTTTATTTTTACCCAAACATGACACAGCCAACGGACATGCGCAGTGACATGTGTTTATAAGTATAATAACTGTTAACTATGATATTTATTTTTAAAAAAAAATTAGCGTTTAACAGGATTGATTTTTAGCACGACTTATATCCAATTAAAGAATTAGAAACAAGAAGAACAATATAAAGTGTACGTAAACAAATAATGTTACAGGTGCCATTGATTAAAGTCACGTGTCTACTCTATCATGATAAGTCTATTCTATTTTTTATTTTTTGAATTTGCTACGAGTCTTAATCCGTCCTTCGGGTATAAAATATAACAAGACTATGAAAAAAAGAAAGTTATATTCTAAGATTATTGACATTATTCATAAAAATAAACTGGGCAGTTAAAGTTTCCGAAAAGGAAGTAGTATGCAAATATACTCGAGGTTTACACATTGATATCAGATTAAGGTGTGCGTAATATCAACACACATATGACAGAAATGACTGAAAGTAATTAACAGTGTATTTAACCCGAATTGGCAAAGCAGCTATTCGAGTAAAGACATAGTTTGTGTTCAACTAAGTAACAGCAGCAAATAAATGTTATACAAGACTAACAAAATGAAAAAAATAATAACTCTTACCTGTAGAGACGTCTTTCTAACGAGATTGTTCGTGACTACTGACATGTGATTGACATGCTCAGTGGCCTGTGCTTGTAATGGGAAATTTGTATTCCTCAAATCTCTATGGTATCAACACTGATACACTAGATTCATATATTTAAAAGGTAAGCGTTTATGAAGAATGAATTCCAGAGCGAATTAAAACTATATTTAATTTTAGAATATATTCAGTGTGTGTATGCAGTTAAAGTATTGAACATAGGTGTAACACTTTAAAGTTTACAAAGTGCAAATTGCAAATAAAGGTAAAGGGTGACATTCTTTAAAGGCGCGTGTCTATTCAGTCATGACGATTGACATTTTTATTCTGTATGCAGTTTTGTTCAGACCCTTTAGATTTGCAGTGGATCTTAACAGGCAGGTAATAAGAGAAAGTGAAATTAACTTGTAATGTTATGTTTGTAAGGTCATTAAAGAACACGATGCTATATATCTCATATTGTCACAAAGCTTAATCGGGTAGGCGGTGACTCTCCGTATTTTTCATGATGCCAAGCAATCGGAATAAACTGAACTTAGTACTATGTTCAAACTGGTAGGGGTATTATTAAATAGTGGAATAGCACTAATTTTTAATATATCCTTTTTGTTTTCTTTTTTCCCTAATTTTACTTCAAGGACCCTTCATAATCTAACTATGCTAGTTCTGACCACCTTGGATTCAAAAAACTGCATAACAAAAACTGGTCTCGGTAATTGACCCAAATGAGATGACTATGTGAAATAGATTTTCGAGAGATTTCATTTAACCGGATATAAAAAATTGAATAGGTGTTTATATCATAATTTAAAGTTTGTATTGTTAATGCTAAAATGTATGTACAAAATAAACGTAAACAACAAAATAAAAATAGTTGGTAGTAACAATATCTTTCCGACTATCTCCAACATATAGAAATAAAGGTGATTTTAAACAAAACTCCCTTTAAATGTAATTGAGGCAACGAAACATTCCCGTGTAGTATGTATGTATTCCACCTCAAAGCTTTAACATATCTGATATGGTAAAATATAAACTTATGTTTGCCCACCAATTTCATACCCGATTTGGGTAAAGTTCATCAAAAACCTGTAGTTTATCGCATTGTAAGAATTTAGATTAAATCGTGTGTCTTTGAGCAGAACAATTTTCCAGGTGGCTTGTAAAATGTTCTGAAAGACACAATATTATGATAAATAGTTGATGGTACAGATCAGAAAATTAATTATGCGGTTTGTTGCAAGACAAACACGCCAAATGTGATCAAAAGCAGGGATTTTTATTTACTGAATGAAAGAGACCTTTTAATGTTACATGTCCTTTATCTTTATCTAAATATTTGTTTTAAATATTTATGGATTAATATAATTTATATTTAATGTAAAATAACAATCCAAAGATACTAATATTAGATATAGTAAATTTATACTATATACGTGCTGTATACGACGCATTTCAAGGAGTTACCTCTCATCTGCAGCATTAAAACCGAAACATTTGGAAGACCAAAAACCAAACTTATTTTAAACAAGAAGTACTCATAACCAAAAATACCGAAATAGGAAGCCAAATTTCAGCTACGGAGATCTACCATGTGCAATACAAGGAATTAACCCTTAGTATTTCTATTATTTTTTAATTTTACTAAATACTGGTAATTTCTGTAACAAATCAATGAATAATTATGCCAGACAAGACTGATGACTGGGTTGGCGAATACCCTCGGGGACCTAGAGTCCACCATGCAGAGGCATCGTCTCAGGAGTTTCAAAATAACAATCCAAAGATACTAATATTAGATATAGTACATTTATACTATGCTGTATACGACGCATTTCAAGGAGTTACCTCTCATCAGCAGCATTAAAACCGAAACATTTGGAAGACCAAAAACCAGACTTATTTTAAACAAGAAGTACTCATAACGAAAAATACCGAAATAGGAAACCAAATTTCAGCTAAGTAGATCTACCATGTGCAATACAAGGAATTCACCCTCAGTATTTCTATTATTTTTTAATTTTACTAAATGCTGGTAATTTCTGTAACAAATCAATGGATAGTCAGGTCAGACAAGTCTGAGGACTGAGTTGGCGAATTCCCTCGGGGACCTAGGGTCCACCATGCAGAGGCATCGTCCCAGGAGTTTCAAAATAACAATCCAAAGATACTAATATTAGATATAGTAAATTTATACTATGCTGTATACGACGCATTTCAAGGAGTTACCTCTCATCAGCAGCATTAAAACCGAAACATTTGGAACACCAAAAACCAAAATTATTTTAAACAAGAAGTACTCATAACCAAAAATAACAATCCAAAGATACTAATATTAGATATAGTAAATTTATACTATGCTGTATACGACGCATTTCAAGGAGTTACCTCTCATCAGCAGCATTAAAACCGAAACATTTGGAACACATGTTTATGGAAGAATATCTTTTATCACTACATAAAAATAATACATTATGGTAAATCTTAAGATTGTTAGTGTAAACTGTCGGGGTTTATCATCAGACAAAATAAAAAGAAGTGATATATTTTCTAAATGTAGAGACTGCTATGATATCACTATTTTAATTGATACACACTGTAAAAAAGATTTGGAACCTCTATGGAGGGCAGAGTGGGGTTATGAAGCAAAATTTAGCTCTTATTCTACTAACAGTAGAGGAATTTCGATATTGTTTAAAAATTATTTTAGTTTTCAAATTTTAAAGGAAAGCTGTGATGAATGTGGAAAAATTTTCATGTTAAGCATTAAAGTTCAAGATTACCAATTTACCTTGGTTGCTCTTTATGGACCAAATTCTCATAACCCACAGTTTTTCAAAAATGTTCAATCTAGCATTGAATCATTGAGTAACCCTTCAGTTATTATGTGTGGTGACTGGAATATCCCTCTTGATTAAAATGTGGATACATTGAATTATAAGAACAATAAAAATGAAAAAGCTCATGGTCAAATACATGAAATGATGCAGGAATTAGATTTATTAGATACATTTCGGGAATTTCATCCTGATAGTAAAAGGTTCTCTTGGAGAGGTCCAAGCAGAAAACAAGCAAGACTGGATTATTTTCTAGTTTCCTCAGATTTACAACATTTTATAACCGAGTCCGATATAGGAGTAGCATAGGTCAGATCACTCACCTGCGTTTATTATTATTAATTTTTGTGAACAAATTAGAGGGAAGGGTACATGGAAATTTAATAATTGTCTACTTTATGACAAGGAATATATTCAAATACTTAAGGATTGTATTAATGAATTTATACAACAATATAGAAATGATGATTGCGAAAATTTGTTGGATGCTAGTTTCAGTATTGATGATCAATTAGTTTGGGAAACATTAAAATTATTAATAAGGAGAAAAACGATTTCATATTCTTCATTCAGCAAAAAAGAGGGGGGAAAACGAATTAGACTTAGAAAATAAACTTGCTGCTTTATATGTTCATAGTTTGGCAAATATGAGAAATAACAAACGTTGAATTAGACCTTAAGGATTGTATTAATGAATTTATACAACAATATAGAAATGATGATTGCGAAAATTTGTTGGATGCTAGTTTCAGTATTGATGATCAATTAGTTTGTGAAACATTAAAATTATTAATAAGGAGAAAAACGATTTCATATTCTTCATTCAGCAAAAAAGAGGGGGGAAAAAGAATTAGACTTAGAAAATAAACTTGCTGCTTTATATGTTCATAGTTTGGCAAATCAAGGAGAAATAACAAACGTTGAATTAGACCTGAAAAATTTAAGAGAGGAAAGATTTAAGGGTGTGATAATGCGGTCAAAAGCAAAGTAGAATGTAGAAGGGGAGAGAAGCACAAAATATTTTTGTAATCTAGAAAAGAGACATTTTACTGAAAAAAATATTCCGAGATCAATTTTAGAGATGACAATTTAGAACTGACAGATCAAAATTTAATACTTAAAGAACAAAAGAACTTCTTTGAAAATTTATACGCGTGCCGAAATACAGTCATTGATTATACACATATTGATACTTTTTTTAACGAAAATAATTCATTTATTTCATCATTAACACAAGATGAGAGTGACTTGTTGGAGGGTAAGCTAAATCTGAAAGAAGTTCTTTGTTCTTTAAAGGATATGACAAATGGGATGGATTGTTTTGGTCAGATTTGAAATTCTTTTTGATAAGGTCTTCTGGTTTTGATAAAGGTTGCTTATCTGTTTCTCAAAGACAAGGGGTCATCACATGCCTACCTAAGGATGGCAAACCTACATTTTATTTGCAAAACTGGCGACCTATCTTACTGTTAAATGTAGACTATAAAATATATTCACGAAGAATTAAAACTGTGTTAAGTAAATTAATAAGTGATACACGGATGGGACTTATAAAGAACCGGTATATTGGTGAGTGCACCCGACTTATATGCGACTTGGTTGACAAATGTGACGGAAGCGAAATTCCGGGTCTACTTATTTTATTAGACTTTGAAAAAGCTTTGAACTATCTGGAATGGAACTTGCAACCCTACCTATAAAGCTACTACACTTTCTAAGGAAGAAATAACCGACAATCATAGATCGGTCTTATCGTCATTTGGTATTTCCATCAAGGCATTCCAAAATAAAAAAAGGAAATTCTTTGATGTCCTTTTTACCGGTATGAATTTGGAAAATTCCATCAAAATGGCAAAAACGTCATTTTTTGTCCCTGGATTTGTTTAAATTGGTGGTATTATTAGAGAAAAGACCTCAAGAATAAATTTATTCTGAAAATTAATGAAAACTTTTAAAAACAGCTTTACTTTTACAGATAAATCAGAATAAAATTTGATTGGTAGAGAATAAATTTCTTCTTAACTTGTCCTCAGTACATAAATATACTATTATTATTAAAATTCATTATAAAATGTTTCTTTCTGAGACAAATATATCAGAATAAATTTATTCCTTGGGTCATGAACGGCTTGCCGACTGAGAATAAATTTATTCTTAACTCTGACATGACGCAACTTCAGTAATATCCATTTTTAGTGTTTTGTTGAGAATAAAGTTATTCTTCAAATCTGAGTTTACAATCTTCTATTCCAGAGAATAAATTTATTCTTTAAATCAAAATGTACAATCTTCTTTTTCAGATAATAAATTTATTCTTTAAATCCAAATGAACAATCTTCTTTTTCAGAGAACAAATTTATTCTTTAAATCCAAATGTACAATCTTCTTTTTCAGAGAATAAATTTATTCTTTAAATCAAAAGGTACAATCTTGTCTTCAAGAGAATAAATTTATTCCCAAATTAAAATATGCAATCTTAATACACAACCTTGTTTTCCAGAGATTTAATTTCTTCCCAAATTAAAATATGCAATTTTAATACACAACATTGTGTTTCAGAGAATAAATTTATTCTCAAATTAAAATTTGCAGTTAAACATACAGCTTTGTTTTTCAGAAAATAATTTTTTTTTTTAAATTTCAATGCATGATCTTTTTTTTTCTTCAAAGAATAAAGATGTTAACAGTGTGCTACAATATTATCTTATCTAGCACAAAAGATTTTTTATTCAATGTTATTTAACATATTTAATTTTGTGAATTTGGGAAAAAAAATTAAAAAAGAGAAAAAACTGCAGACATATAACACTGAGATGAGATAGCTTTGTTATTTTTTTTAACTTAACAACAGAATGACTTAAATGTAAATGTTTCAAATTCAAAATCAACCTTAGTTTACTGGTTCGTAATATTGTATTAAAATGCCAACATTTGCAAAAGAAACACCAAAGGGATTAAACTGAAAGTCCATATGAATGAAAGACAAAATGAATTTATAAGAACAGTAACATAAACAAATATATGTATATGTACCATAAAGTTAAAACTGAAATAATAGAAAAGACGTAGCACATTTAAACTTAACATTTAAAATGAGACAGCACAAGAAGTAAAACACAAACAATGTGAGATTCCACAATTCACTGGTTTTTAACAATCTTTCAGCTCCTTTGTTAAACTATGTTTGGCTCTGGCTTCCATCTTGGATGGCCTGCTTGGTCATCGGATACAATTCTGAATGATGACCACCTAATGACCAATGCTGTCAAGGTTTGTTCCAATTGGCTTTGTGGTATCAAACAAGAAGATCTTTAAGTAAATTTCCCATAGGGTTCAATGTTAGACTATGTTCGGCTGTGGTATCGGAAAACTGAATTAATCTTAAGGTCAATGAAGTGCAATAAGTAGGTGTTACACCCCGCGATGCACTCTAAGACACCAAGTAATATGATTTTAGGACACTTGGTATCAGAGAACTAAATTCAGACATAAAACTTATCCAAAGTAAGTAAGGCACGATAAGTAGGTCAGAGTGACCTAATTTTGGAGTGAGGCTGTGTTACTCCCTGAATTGCATCCTCACACCAAGAAAGATGATTGTAGGTAGCTTGGTATTGGAGAACTAACTTAACCTAAGTAAATGAAGCATGATAAGTAGGCAAGGGTGACCTAATTTTGATGGGAGGCTGTGTTACTCCCTGAGATGCACCCTGAAACCAAGTAATATGACTAAGTCCCTTTGTATGGGAAAACTGAACTCGGATGTAAAACTTAACCTAACTTGATGAAGTGCAAAAAGTAGGTCACAGTGACATAATATTACTTCCCGAGATGCACCCTCACACCAAATAATGATTGCAGGTCCCTAGGTATCGGAGAACTGAACTCGGAGGTAAAACTTAACTTAAATCAATGAAGTGCGAAAAGTAGGTCATAATGACCTAATTTTGGTTGGAGGCTGTGTTACTCCCTGAGATGCACCCTAACACCAAGTAATATAATTGTAGGCCACTTTGTATGTTAAAACTGATTTTTGACATAGAAATTAAAAGCCAGTCAACCATGTAATATGGGTCATATGACCTTCATCTTATCTCAAGTGGTTAGTCCCTTCAACGTGCACCTGCACACAAAAATATATGATCCACTGATGATGTTTCATTAATACACAGTGCTTAGTTGCAAAGAAATGAACCTAAAATGCAAAACTTAACCAGAGTCGCTCAAGATTACAGTGTAGGTCATAATGACCCAATTATTGTATGACTGCTCAGTACTACCCAAGGCACATCCCCTGATGAAGTTTCGTTGATACACTATGCTTAGTTCCAAAAAAATAAACCTAAATGCAAAACTTAACCAGAGTCGCTCAAGCATACATGTAGGTCATAATGACCCACTTATTGTATGACTGCTCAGTACTACCCAAGGCACATCCACTGATGCAGTTTCGTTGATACACTATGCTTAGTTGCAAAGAAATGAACCTAAAATGCAAAACTTAACAAGAGTCGCTCAAGCATACAATGTAGCTCATAATGACCCAATTATTGTATGAGTGCTCAGTACTACCCAAGGCACATCCACTGATGAAGTTTCGTTGATACACTATGCTTAGTTGCAAAGAAATGAACCTAAAATGCAAAACTTAACCAGAGTCGCTCAAGCATACAATGTAGGTCATAATGACCCAATTATTGTATGACTGCTCAGTACTACCCAAGGCACATCTACTGATGAAGTTTCATTGATACACTATGCTTAGTTCCAAAAAAATAAACCTAAATGCAAAACTTAACCAGAGTCGCTCAAGCATAAAATGTAGGTCATAATGACCCAATTATTGTATGACTGCTCATTACAACCAAGGCATATCCCTTGATGAAGTTTCATTGATACACTATGCTTAGTTCCAAAGAAACGAACCTAAACGCAAAACTTAACCAGAGTAGCTCAAGCATAAAATGTAGGTCATAATGACCCAATTATTACATGACTGCTCAGTACAACCCAAGGCACATCCAGTAATGAAGTTTCATTGATACACTATACTTAGTTCAAAAGAAATTAACCTAAATGCAAAACTTAACCAGAGTCGCTCAAGCATAAAATGTAGGTCATAATGACCCAATTATTGCATGACTGCTCAGTACTACCCAAGGCACATCCACTGATGATGTTTCATTGAAACACTATGCTAAGTTCAAAAGAAATGAACCTAAATGCAAAACTTAACCGGAGTCGCTCAAGCATACAATGTAGGTCATAATGACCCAATTATT
Organism: Mytilisepta virgata; assembly: GCA_028015205.1. Lineage (NCBI taxonomy): Eukaryota > Metazoa > Mollusca > Bivalvia > Mytilida > Mytilidae > Mytilisepta > Mytilisepta virgata. Next base: position 58,548,047 of record CM051515.1, on the reverse strand, counting down.
GTATGACTGCTCAGTACTACCCAAGGCACATCTACTGATGAAGTTTCATTGATACACTATGCTTAGTTCCAAAAAAATAAACCTAAATGCAAAACTTAACCAGAGTCGCTCAAGCATAAAATGTAGGTCATAATGACCCAATTATTGTATGACTGCTCATTACAACCAAGGCATATCCTTTGATGAAGTTTCATTGATACACTATGCTTAGTTCCAAAGAAACGAACCTAAACGCAAAACTTAACCAGAGTAGCTCAAGCATAAAATGTAGGTCATAATGACCCAATTATTACATGACTGCTCAGTACAACCCAAGGCACATCCAGTAATGAAGTTTCATTGATACACTATACTTAGTTCAAAAGAAATTAACCTAAATGCAAAACTTAACCAGAGTCGCTCAAGCATAAAATGTAGGTCATAATGACCCAATTATTGCATGACTGCTCAGTACTACCCAAGGCACATCCACTGATGATGTTTCATTGAAACACTATGCTAAGTTCAAAAGAAATGAACCTAAATGCAAAACTTAACCGGAGTGGCTCAAGCATAAAATGTAGGTCATAATGACCCAATTATTGTATGACTGCTCAGTACAACCCACAGCACATCCACTGATGAAGTTTCATTGATACACTATGCTTAGTTCAAAAGAAATGAACCTAAATGCAAAACTTAACCAGAGTCGCTCAAGCATAAAATGTAGGTCACAATGACCCAATTATTTTATGACAGCTCAGTACTACCCAAGGCACATCCACTGATGTAGTTTCATTGATACACTATACACAAAGAACTGAACCTACGCGCAAAACTTAACCAAAGTCACTGATGCATGAAATGTAGGTAATAGCGACCCAAGTATTGCTGAACTGTGTTGTACTATACAAGAGGACTGTAGCGGTGATATATTACTATAGGTTTCTGAGAAATTGAGCTAAACGCAAAACTTAACCGAATCGGGACAACGTACAACTCATATTGTCAACGCTACATACCAATTATGAAAGCATTATGCCCTGTAGAAGCTGAGAAAAAATGTGACAAAAAGTGTTTGTGGAGGGACGAACGGACAAGGCGGTGAATGTAGTATTCCGCACTTAAAGACTTGGGGTATAATATTTCAATTTGTCTTAATTCCCTCAACTGATCTTCAAAATTTATTATTACTTCAAAGAATTGTAATTAAGTAGTAAACACGTAGAACCTGTACTCACAATTAAGGAATTTAATAGTCTTCTTTTGGCTTGAAAACTCAACACTTTATCATGCAATTATGAGTTGCTGATTCATAAAATGAAATATTCCATAAAAAGGATTATGAAATAACAATCCACGAATTTAAATCTCGCAAAAAATCCTCGTTTTTCCTTTTACCACGAAAATAAATGAATCCACTGTAGCTAGAAATCACTACAGAGAATAGGAAATCAAATTGATATGCGTCAGTCGTATTTCAGTAGGTTACAATAAATTATTTGATACCAATTTTTATTCAAAAGATGTGCACATTTCGTCGATTTACGACTCACTAGTTGTGCTCAAATGTAAACCCAAATGACTTATCCAAAAAGTTGAAAGGCAAATTAAAAAATGACCAAAAGCGTAAAGCTCAATCATGAACACTTGATACGTTTTTATTCTCAAAAGGTTTCAAAAATGTCCACGATGTGCTTTACCGAACTTCAAGCCGTCTGAAAAATCTCGGACACGCATGCCGTTATGGGTATCATTTTTATTTAAACAAAATAGGTAGGTTATTTTTATTAAAAAAAAATGTTTATTTTATGTAAGGAATTTTAGTATTTTAACGGGGCTTTTACCAAAAAGTCAATAAAAATGTAGAGGAGAAAAAAAATTACATCGGTAGGGAAACCTCATCACACAGTAAAATTGACCTCGTTATAATAGTAAACATACTCACCGTATTTATATTTTCTGGATTGGGAGTAATGGAAAATGGAAATAACTAACTTTATACAACCAGCACTCGTAGAAATTCGCCGTATAATTATATTACATGCCACACTTTCACTCCTCGTATATAAATAACGATTTTGCATTTTTCATGAACTGACATAACTACATCCGATTATCAACGGTCAATTTAAATTATAACAGATCTGCTACCGAAGGACGACGCATCCCGTTATTTTCTTTCATGGGTCATAATTTAAGCATCTTTCATTTAAAACGATCGATACCTTCAGGTTAATGGAATTAATTGTATCTAAATGGGAGTTATGTCCAAACTAGCCCGTATGGTATCTCCAATTGAAAAACGTGGTTTGTGAATATTAAAAGATGGCATGCAGTGATATGTGACTTCCATTCCCGGCTTCAATTCTTCATTATTCTTCGATATGTTGAACTATGCTAGTATTTTTATTTGTATTGTAAATTAAGAAAATTACCACAACAGACAATAATGTGTCATTTCGGTTTTCACAAAACGTTCATTTTCCCCCAACATTTAAAATGTGTGCATTTTCACAATATTTAAAAATTGAATAAACGTATAGTTCGAATGTTAACACTCTGTCATGGATAAATAAATATCAGTGTGACGAAGTGTCAAAGCACGAGATTGATATATAAAACGAGAAAAAAAATCATATTTTTTAATAATGAACAGGTACTTTTTCCAAGTATAAACCAGACCAAACTTTGTCAATTTATTGGCGTAAACAATGGGGTTTAAATCGTCTTTTGTTCTAAAAAAAATAATCTTTCTGAGGGAGATTATTATATACGACTAGTCATATTTAAAAAGGGTCCAAAAATCAACCTGATGCACCATAGAATAATATTTTCATCGAATGCTTTAACCTCGCGGGGCGGGAGTAACTTGACCATTTTATGACTGAGGCTGTGTCGGTGAACTCGAAACCCGTACCCGAAATTATCCACGTTATATCGAATTTGTGACCCGAAAATATCCAGGAAACCTAAAATTACACACCCGAAATTATACAAAAATAAAAAAGGCAGTTCTCATGATGAGACATATTTATACATTTAACATTGTGTAAAGTCAACCTGAATTCTCCTCAGTGCTTTATAAAAATCTGCAGAAATTTTTTAAAGCCTGACCGGTGTTACATCCTAATTTTCCCCCATACTAGAATTTCAACACGGAAAATGGGTATATACTCAGATTTAGCCCCGGGCAAAAATGAGTATATACCCCCCCCCCCCTCCACCACGGAAAGCCTGGTAGGCGTATACACATACTCATTTTCCCCCATACTAATTTTTCCACCTTATTAAAAATAAAATGTACATGTGATAATATCGGTGAACAACATTTGAGCAGATCGCAATTTTAGTTTTTGACCATGATTTTACATTTACCATTCGTGAAAAGTTTCAAGTTATGGAACAGAAATTATTTATGACGGACGGAGACTGGGAGTGGGGAATGTGTCAAAGAGACAACCCGACCAAAGAGCAGAAAACAGTAACTAAGTTTTGACCATGACCTACAACGTATGGTTTTCTACCTTGTACGCATCACAATCTCTAGTAGTGGAGAAACATCATGCCATTTTCATCACTAAACTCCAAGAGATACGGAAACTAATTGTGACTTACGGACAAGCTGATTTCAATAGGACCTCCACCGATAGTCAGCGGGGTCCTAATTAAAAGCCTTCCTAAAACCAATTTTGTGGTCGTGATACCTATTAGGGTCTTCTCGTTCAAGTTACGATGTCATGATGGTAATCCACTAATAGCAGGGATTGTGGTTCTTTTTTCTATGGAAAAACTTGAGGCTCCCAGGAACCTGAATCGCTTGTGACCTGACGCTTTTATGCAAATTTTGACCTCGGACTTTCGGCCACTTTGAAATCGGTACAAAAGTAGCAACACTTATGAATGACCTAATACGTAAGACCTCTACAAAGTTTGTTCAAATTCTGATAAGTAGTTCTCAAAAAGAAGACAAAAATATCTTTTTCCATTGGGTTTCAATGTAAACTTTGACTATGGCTGGCGCCATTTTGAATTTCTGATTGGTACTTAAGTGACAACACTTATGAAGGACTGCATAGGGATGAGGGAAGATCTCTGCCAAGATTTGTCAAATTCTATTCAGTGGTTCTCAAAAAGAAGACGAAAATATCATTTCCCATAGGGGTTTCAATATAAAATTTAACATCGGCTGGTAGACATTTTGAATTTCCGATCGGCACCAAAGTAATAACACTTGGTTCTCTATGTGGAAATGGTGGTCCAATGTAAAAATAAAATCTTGACCAACTTGTCCTTTGTGTTAAACTATGCTCAAATATTCAATTTTGTTAAAAATCATAGCATTGTTTTTTTAGTAGATAGTACTAATTTAATCAAGGGGGAAAGTCTAGTATTGATTCGGTCTGGAGGAAAATCTAGTATATACTAATTTATCCTACCATTAATTTCAGGGGGGGAGGAGTAGTATATACTCGATTTTCCGGGAGAAAAACTCAGTATATACCCATTTTGCCGGGGAAATACTCAGTATATACCCATTTTTCCGGGGGGGGGGGGGGGGGGCTGAGTAGGAGGAAACTCTAGTATGAGACACTGGAATTCTCCACAATGTCAACAAATCCCGACCAGAAATCTCCGCCGGTTTTGTAAAATCTTGACCCGAATTTGCCACACGTCCCGTATCAAAATATCATTGAGTTACTCCCCGAGGTTTTAACACATTTCATCATGTAAGCGTTGGTTTAATGCATAATTTTTTATGTTTATTTAAACATGAAGCCTCACATACCATGCACTACTTAACATTTCAGTTTTTTTTCTTTCTTATCCGCGTATTTTCGAAGAATATTTGGGAATAATGCTTTGTGAATTTAAAGTAGTGGTCTAAACTCCTCTTTCATTTTTCATTTTTTGCATTTAATTTCTATACAGTATTGTCACACAATGTATGTAAATGTGTAGCAAGAATTTTGAATTTTGATTTTCAAAACTAGGGGTCTGTATTCAAACATTAGCATAATTGTGGAAGCGGTAAATAGAACACAAAATGTGTGGAGTACGGGGATAGCTACCTCGTGAGCTAATAAGTTAAAAATCTGAGTACTCAGTCTAGAGTGTCGGTCTAGTATAGAACAGGCTTTATATCATATCAATATGTTCTGGCCCTGATATATATGTACATTTAATAACTACCACTAGACATTAAACATGTATACATCCACCTATCACCCCCCCCCCCCCCACACACACACACACACACACACACACACACAAGTAACAAATAAATAATACACAAAATCTTAGCATGCAACAATAGTCTAGAAATTAAAACAAAACAGATTTGACTTTGGATTTACTCCTACGTATTATATAGTACTTTAAGACAACAATTCTTTAATGTTTTAACCAAATTACCAGATATAAATAACTTATCAACTTCTGAGAAACTGAAAAGAATACTTTCTCATAATGATCTTATGCAGTTTGCAGCTCCATTTATAAAAAAATCTCTCGAACTTAGGAAAGTGGACTCTACAACTGCGTAGATTTTGTACAAGTTTGTGTATGCTATATTGATGTGACTTTATTCTACTTTGTTTATTATGTTCATTTTGTTTGTTATCAACCCCTAGGGGTATAAACATGCATTTCAAATAAAGAAATATAATATATATATGAAACGTTAGGTGTAATCGAGAAATTACTGAGCATAAGGAAAAAGAGGAAAATCTCTCTCTCTCTCTCTCTCTCTCTCTCTCTCTCTCTCTCTCTCTCTCTCTCTCTCTCTTACAGTATTATTTTAATTAGATTTTCATTTAGTAATTTCCATAGTTATAATTTTTATTTATTTCGTTTCAATTTCTATTTAATTGGTTGGGGAAAAAGTGGTTCTAAGCACATAATCAATATGAATTAAACGTGAAAGATCTTTCTTCAAAACTCAGCAGGTCGGGTTTTGTTTTTAATGTTCATCAAAGGATTCTATATCACTCTTCATACCATAGGTAAATGGAATAGAATTACATGGTGTGACACGGTATATTATAATTCAATTTCATTGACAGACATTTCAGTTTGTCAGTAAACGTTCTCCAAACTACGGTTTCTATAAGGTCCGAATGAATAGATACACAGGAAGAGTTGAATACACATGAATATTTTTTTTTATAATGAATAGCAATATCGGCAAAAGAATAGATTCGAAGGAGAAGAGAAAGTAAGGAATCTCATTAAAACGGAGATTTCGTGAGAACAGTATCACAGTAATATAGCAAACAAATACTAAAAAAAAATAACTATGAGAATAATTAGAAAAAAAAACCATTCTAAATAGGTTATGAGCCTATCTATGAAAGTTTCGTCTCCTCCTACTTTCACCCCAAATTGAGGGCATTGAATGGTATTTCGAGTGTTTTATCGTCAAAAGTATATACTGTATTAACTAGTATTTTCGTTCAGTGTGATTTAAAAAAATTATACATATAGGAACTGAAGTGAACAAGTTGTAAAGATAAAAGGAAAATAAAATGAACTTTATGAGCTATTAGGTAACTTTGCTTTAAAACATTACATTTTAAATTTACAACAATATAATATATTGATAGGAATTAGAATTTTTCACATCGAGAATATTTAGTTCAACTTTCTGAACGATGCCTTTTTAAAAAGAAACTACATTGTTGTAAAGATATATTTATTACTTTTTCATGACCACTTCACCATTGACATGTCGAAGGAATTTATATGCGTGTCAAATTATAACCACGTCGTGCAATGTTTCATGTGTCAGATTGGGAAGTAAAATAATGTCATGGTTCACATTCCCCGGTCGACCCATGCTGCTATGGTGACGATCGTTATTATCCTATTTACAGTAGTTTCAAGTTGCGAATTAGCTGGAAGATGTTAAACAATAAAAATCCTTATATTGTAATTATTCTATTGATAAACGCATATAAAACTGAGATAAATACAAATCTTTAGTCACACTTCATAATTGATAGTTATCAAATCACATTTCCGGTACAAATCACATTATGTTCCAAATCACGGTAACTTGGTTATTGTGAAATGTCTACAATATGCAAAGTAATTTAAAAAAAAAATATGAAATAGATTGAAAATTAGTTCAGAACTCCATATTTTTTCATTTTCATATTTAATCTTCAAATGTGTGTTAATATATGTAACATGAAGAAATAAATAGTTCAACATATCAGACTTCATGCGAGCTGCATAGTTTTACTAAATTATATTAACAAAAACAAAGTCGTGAACATTTGATATGTTTGTAGTGAAAATTTTTACCAATTTGAACGAGGTCGAAGAAAATCATTTCCCATTATATATTCTTGAGTGCTTGATGCTGGATTCGTTTTTTTTAGGACATTTTAGCGGAACATTTTACAACCAATTTTTATTATTTTGTTACATACAATGTATAGTAAGCAAACATATTGTCAATAGTGAGAAGATTAATGACTATTACCAAAAACCCTTGCATTACAAGATCAGTAAGAGGAGGCGCTGCAACCAAACGATCTGAAAAATGTCCAAGACACAGAAACACACAGTGTGCTCCTAATGACCAACATACAGACTAAAAAATTTGAACATTTTTACAGCTGAAAGACCAGACCATTACCAAACTCTCCTAATAAAATGTCAACATAGTATTTTAAATTCCGCAAAATTACCGCTAAAGGTAAATTTTTCCCGCTAAATGGTCTTATCAATGAGCTAAAATGTCCCACGTCGGATTTTTTATTGTATCATGATTAACGAAAATTGTGGGTACTTTCTGATACAAAAATAATTATGGAAGATACCAGAAAAAAACATCTTATTGCATATTGAGGCTTATATTCTTCCAAATTGAAGTGGATTTAATATGATCTGAACTGACATAACTGAAGATTGGTAAGAAATAAAATTATTGTAATCAATTATAATCATTGTATCTAAATTGTTATTGATTGAATTGTCCTTTGGGGCGTCTTCATTGACATTAAAGAATTTGAATTTTTGAATTAGTAACATCAAAATATGATAAACGAATAAAAATATCTTATCCACTAAACTTTGTCCTTTTTTTTCGGCCAAGCACTTTTCTTGTTATTTATAATGTTGCTGATTATACTGTTTGTGACGTCACATTGGGATATTTTCATGTTTAATAAAACGAATTACTACACGAACAATAAAATATTACCGAATTCCAAAGGCAAGGCGAAATACAAACAACAACAACACAAGGAACATATTTTATTTAGTTTAACCAAATACCAGAAGCACAACCAAGAGAAACAGAACCAGAGACAACACACAAAATATATAACACCGTGTACAACCGGCAGGCATGAAAGATGGCACAATGTTTGATTCCTCAGATTTTCTACCCTCAACAACGCCTTGTTAAGAGAAACCCTCATAGCTCCGAATGCTTCGTAGTTAGTTGTAAAAGTAGTCCACTATTATTGCGTCTTTCTTACTTTACCGATTGTACACAAAGACTCTGATAATATTAACAACGGCTGTATTATTAGTTTGTTACAGTAATTTTGGCCTGGGAAGAAAGTCACCCTGCATTTACCATTGCAAGACAATAAAGAATCACACATGAAACACCATTAGTTGCTATGATGTTGCCTCTTTGGAGTGTTAAAGACATTAAATATGGCATGGTATGCTGACACAAACCCCACATCTATTCGTTTTCATATCACATCAGAAAAAAATACATTATAATTTGATCGAATTTATAAAGGAGAGGGTTTTATTTGAGTATTTTGGCATATTTTAATTTACGTCTAGCTTATACATAAAATAAAAATTCTGATATTGATTTATTCTCAAATATACTATTTGACTATTTGTTGGTAGTTTTTCATTCTACAGAAACTCAGTTACAGTGGCCAAATATAATATTTCCTTATTTTATTAATAACTGTTTCTATGTGTTTTGAAATGAGTTGCTTAAATACATGACCAGTCGGATAGGGCAAAATATCCCGAGCCGTAGGTCGTAGAGGCTACAGTTTAATAAGTGATTATTTATATTTACAGATACACTACGTCAGTATGATAAACAAAAAATAACAAAAAATCGAAAATCGAAATGTGCATATCATTCCATTTGTGGACAATGTGCATGTAATGTCCATGCACTACTAAGCCCGACGTGTTAACCCTGGTGTAGAAAAATATGTGCAGATGTATTATGGTATGGTAGTGCCGTTGTCGTCGATGTCGGCTTCCGTAGACAGTTAATTTTCCGCTCATTTACTTTTGTTCTACATGTATTAAACAAATCCTTATAATATTTTACCACAATGATCTCCATATACGAATGATTTTAGTAAATCTGGACTCTCCCGATTTTTTTTTTGGGAGGGGGGATAAATTTTTTTTATATATAATTTTGGTGTACATTTTAAAATTTTCAACTGATTTTTCGTTTTCAATGTCTCTTGATTGAAATGGAATAAACGTTATTTAGATCCATATTTTGACTGTCTCTTAAATACCTCTATCTTTTAGAGATTTAAAGGGGCCAAAAAAGTGCCACGTTTTAATTTTCGAAACTTTTTACCTGCGCCAGCTACGGAGTTGAAGTAATTTACACCTGGAACGTCCTATTTATCCGATATTGATTTGCAATACATATTTCATTTCTCCTACGAATAATATGGGGCTTCCTTTTAAGAGCTTATTTGGAATTTAACTATTGTTAAAATCAATTTACACTGCCAAATTATATAAATAATCATTTACTCAAGAAAAACTAGAACTGCCCTGAAAGGGACTAATACCCTCCCCTTTTCAGCAACATGTATGTTTTGAAGCCTATACAAAGTTCAAATCATCATATTTTTCAAAGTACTCGCCCAAACAGAAAATCCTGACAATATGTATATCTCTATAATGTGATCTAACACTCCATAAAGTTTCATGAGAATCATGCAAGTTCATGTAATATAGGAGGTGTTGCGGACGACACATGTAAAGAAGTTTTGTTTAAAGAAGTTTTGTTAAAAATTGCCTTTTCCAAACAGAAATTCCTGACAATGTGCACATCTCCATATAGTGATCTAACACTCCATAAACTTTCATGAGAATCATGCAAGAAATGTAGGAGGAGTTGCGGACAACGTTATTTCGGACAGACTGACGGACAGACTGAAACCTATATACTTCCAAACTTCGTTTGCGGGGGTATAATTAATAAAACGCATGTTTCACAGACTTGTCGGCAACCGTCGCGTCATTCAAAAATCAACATGGCGCGGCCTATGTAAATATGTATTACAGTGCAGTACAAGATTGTTATTGTACACAACTTTTTCCTGTGGAAAAGATACTTTTTGTCTTCAAAGCATACCCAATTCACGTTTACGTAAAAATATGTACACACGGCTTAAAAGTGGATATACCCTGTAATATAATTATACGATGCCATATTTGTGCACGAAAAAGTTTATTTCAGGACGTAATATGAAAGTATATATAACTGTTAAATGATTAGGAGGATCGTAACAAATTTATTATTCTCAAAGGAAAACAGCTGCATGGTGACGAGGGGAACAATAAACTTCGGGACATACGCCTCAAATCATCATGTTAATGCTTACTTTCCATTTGATCAATTAGAAGTTTGATAATTCTCTTTTATTCATAAGACACGGGGTTAAACCGCTCAAATATATGCACGTGTATGATGAATTGATGGACAGAATGGGTGAGGTCAACGATAACCAATCATATGGTTTGAATTGGTCATGGTCACGTTATTACATGGAACCGTGTCTGATCGATAGAAAAACAATAATTAATTGACCAAAGATTACACAGAACTCATTTAAGTTGAGAGGTATGTTCATTTTATTTAAGATTTAGTTACGATCGAGTTAATCATGCCGTATGTAATTGAATGCATTGAGAATTGGAAGGTTGTTCAAAATATAATATTATGAAAATTGTGATTTCAAAGTATCTCGGAAAACTGTTATTTTGAAACCCAAAGACATTAATTCAGGTATATTTATAGGTCTAGGGTTTTCAATTAATGTAATAACGCGGTTATCCATGATTTTTGGTATTAATTCGGGGTGTTTTTTGAAAAACTAATATATATTCTGGTTGTAAATTGACGGTGCTATTCAATTCCTCAGATGTTTGTGCATAAACATCAGTATAAATCCGGGTGTGCTTTGCCGATATGGCTGTTTTGCGGGTATAGGTATTTTCATCTAAATATTTTTTTTTGTATATTATTAACATCTATTCTAGTATTTGCTCGAGTACCTTTTCTTAGGCCATTTCCGCACATCCTCGTCAACAATCCAGAGAGTTACCCCTCCCCCTCTTCGGGTAATTACACTAATTTCCAAGAACATTTCGCATCGTCTTTAGAAGTGAGGCTGCGGTAGGTCTTAACGGAAATGACCGAGCTTCATATTTGTTGCCCAAAATAATCTAATTCCAAGAAGTGAGAACGTAAACATTGTAATGCATTTCAAATTTATTTTATTCATTTTAATTACAATCTTCACACATTTGTTTTGAGAAAATTAGCGTAAAAAGCTTTAGTTACTGTAAAACAATAACATTGAGGAGCTATTTTGGGAAATCATAAATATCAAAACACATGATGATTCAATTGATGAAGTTAATGATAATGTATTTCATTCCCAGCCTCTTCTTGCCAATTTGACGCCTGGCAAATATCATACGTTTCGCAGGCGTTGCAAAAACCACTTTGCAATTTCTTTTTTTAGCAGAAACAGTAAATGATCTTGGTCGACTACTACTATTTACTTTGTTTAGACATTTTCTTCAGCAACTTTCGCTATACGCAAGCGCACGATTTCCACGGTAAGAGGTCATGTTGAGGTCATATGAATAGGGGCGGGAATTAGATTGATTTTTTGTCGCACCGACAAAAATTCAAACAGGTTTTGTTAAGTGTTAGTCCATCGGAGATTTGTTTACACAAAAAAATTCCCTAGACCATTTTGAAGGATTGTTTTATTATTTTCTATAAAACATTTAATCTTTTTAAATTGTAACTACTAAAACTTTAACTGTTCGTACGTGACACGATAAGATTTTCCATTCGGGCGTCTATCAACTTCTTACATGTATCTTCTGTTGTTGCGATTAGGAACGTTATTTCTTTTACAATGATTGCATAATATATGTAGATCAATTGCAAACATTAGTGTTCGCATTTAGTCGAATTTATAAAAAAATGTGCATTTAAGCTTGTGACCTGGACTTTTCTGCATTTAACTTTGAACAGTATTGTCATATGTATTTACAGGTGAAATAAAGTTTTAGGATTTTGATTTTGAAAATAGGGGCTCAGGGATAAAATGTTGCACCAAAAGTAGTAAATTTCAATTGTGGCCAAAATCTTCCTATTTTTCAGATATAATATTATAAGAAGGGATTGCTTCTTTTAGTAGGTTCATAGGGGTGTAAAGGCGTTGACCGACTGCCTTCATGCTTTAAATGTGTTTTGGTCATCCATGAGTGCTTTAAAATTTATTTACACGCTAATGAATTACAAAAAGACGATTTCAATTATTCAAGACTGTTAAATCATTCATTTTTAGCTCCCCTGTGCAAAGGTCTATGTGAGCTATTGCCATCAGTTGGGGTCTGTCGTCCATCTGTCTTTATTTTAAACCTGAAATCAGTAAACCAATTTGAACCAAAATTGGCAGCAATGGTCCTTAGATGATCCTTTATTAGCTCACTTGGCCCAAAGGGCCATGTGAGCAATTGCCATCACTTGGCGTCCGTCGTCATCGTTGTCGTAGTAAAATTTCCGTTAAAGATCTTCTCTGAAACCACTGAGCCAATTGGAACAAAACTTAGCAGCCATGGTCCTTAGGTGGTTCTCTTTCAGATTATATCCGATGATCCGGCCCCTCATCCTAGATTGCCGCCACAGCCGAACATAGTTTAACATAGGACACTATGGGAAATTTACTTAAAGACCTTCTTTACTGAAACCACTTGGCCAATTGGAACAAAACTTAGCATTAATGGTCCTTAGATGGTCCTCTTTCAGAAAAATGTCCATTGACCTCGCCTGTCGTCCAACATAGTTTAACATAGGACCCTATTGGAAATTTACTTAAAGATGTTCTTGCCTCCGGCTTGAAACCACTTGGCCAATTGGACTAAAATTTAGCAGCAATGGTCCTTAGGTGGTCCTCTTTCAGAATTATATCCGATGACGGGCCCGTCATCCAAGATGGCCACCAGAGTCAAACATAGTTTAACATAGGACCCTATGGAGAATTTAATTAAAGATTTTCTTGTCTGAAACAACTAGGCCAATCGGAACAAAAGTTGGCAAGAATGGTCCTTAAATGATCCTTTTTCAGAATTATATCTGATGACCCGGCCCATCATCCGCGCCATAGCCAAACATATGGGAAAACTGACAAAAAAAATATTGTCTGAAATCGGTATGCAAATTGGAACCATTCTTAGTAGCAATGGTCCTCAGTTGATCCTTTCACAGAATTGTATGCGATGACCCTGTCTGTCGTCCAAGATGGCCAACTTAGTTTAACTTTATGGTAAAATTCACTTATAAGTCTTTTTTCCTAAACCAGTGAGTCACGTGGAACCAATTTGGCAGAAATGGTCCTTAGAAGGTCTTTTTATCAGAATATTATTTGTTGGCCTGGACCATTCAAGGTGGTTAACTAACACCCTGTGGGAAAATACATTTAAAAGCTCTTCTTGTTTGAAACCAGTGATCAATTTGGAACCTGTGTGCCAATCAGAACTTTTATCCTCCAGACTGCCAGTCAAGATAAACATAGTCAAGCGATTTATATTGCTTTAAGTCTGCAAATGATTTAATGTGAGCGACACAGGCTTCTGGTAGCCTCTAGTTCAATATTCAATGCAGTATCTTATATTCTTGTTGCATGGAAAATTTCATGGGTATCTGCAATATAGCCTAAGTTATTTTATTAAGGTTTGTCGATGCGTATATTTCAGTTAGTTACTTTTCAATCAGAAGACTTTATAAAAATAAATTTACATGTGATGTAATTTTTTTTAGGTTGCAACAGTTTGTATGGAATATTTTACCAGTAATAATAAAGACCACAACAAAATATATCTCTGGCATATTAGAGGACTTTTGCTTAAAACATGAAAAGGACCCAATATAAAACTGGAACAAGATTCTGTTATAAACAAAAAATAAATCATTTATCACAAGAAGCCTGAATGATCAATTTTTAGACATTGTCTCCATCCCAACACTCGCTTTACATTGCAATACAATGGGAATTTTCTATTGGCAAATACTGTTAATAAATGAAAAACACAAACAAGCAGCTAGCTACTGATGTAAATTGTATAAGTACAAGGACGGAATGATATTATAGTTTAGTTGAATAAATGATTTAACAGGGTAGTTGGTAAGCAGTTTTTTTAATAAAGGCCCAAATCAAGAATTATAGTGATGTCTGACTGTGAATTCATGCTTCACAATTATATGTACACTATATTTTCTGAGCTCTTTGAAGTTTAATATTGATACTTTGTGAGATTGGTCATCTCCTTCTACAGGGGTGTCACATATTTTACGAATTTCTACCTTATAGGCCAAGCTAATTCATATGCTTAGTTCAAATTTCCATACTACGGGTGTTCGTTCAGAAACTGTGTTTGCTATATTTTCAGTACATTGTACTTTTCAGAGTTCAATCGTGATACTTTGCCTTAGTTGTCAATGTCTCACAAATGCCTACTCCTGTACATTATACTGACTCCGAGCTGACCAGTCCTTTGCTCTTACTCCTACATTCAGATGCTGTGTGCTTGGCAGAGAAGCGGCAAATACCAATTTAAATGTCTTTGGTTTGACCCGGCCAGGGATCGAACCTGCGACCTTCAACACTCAAGGCAAGCATGCTACCACGAGACCACCGAGGCCGTTTTGAATGATGATGATGATGAAGATAAGAAAAAATAATGTATGCTAGGAATACATAAATTGTCTTTGTACATCAAAATTAAAGAAAACATTTATTTTTAGCATAACAAGATTGTATATTTGTATTTGGGAATAAATTTATTCCCTGAAAAAGAAGATTGTACATTTGGATTTCAAAAATAAATTTATTCCCTGAAAAAGAAGATTGTACCTTCATGTTTAAAGAATAAATTTATTCTCTGAAAAAGAAGATTGTACATTTGGATTTAAAGAATAAATTCATTCTCTGAAAAAGAAGATTGTACATTTGGATTTAAAGAATAAATTTATTCCCTGAAAAAGAAGATTGTACATTTGGATTTAAAGAATAAATTTATTCCCTGAAAAAGAAGATTGTACATTTAGATTTAAAGAATAAATTTATTCTCTGAAAAAGAAGATTGTACATTTGGATTTAAAGAATAAATTTATTCTCTGGAAAAGTAGATTGTAAACTCAGATTTTAAGAATAAATTTATTCTCAAAAAAACAATTAAGATAGCTTTTACTAAAGTTGGATCATATCAGAGGTAAGAATAAATTTATTCTCAGTCTACAAGCAGTTAGCTTTGAAATTGTTCATGACCCAAGAATAAATTTATTCTGATATATTTGTCTCAGGAAGATACATTTTATAATGAACTTTAATGTTAATAGTATATTTATTGTTACTTTGGAATAAATTTATTCTTTGGGTTTTACCTTTTCTGAAATATACCACCAATTTAAACAAATAAACGGACTAAAAATGTTGTTTTTGCCATTTTGATGGAATTTTTCAATTTCATACCGGTAAAAAGGACATCCAAGAATTTCCTTTTTTATTTTGGAAAGCCTTCATCAAAGATGATGATTGTGATCTTCCTACCTTGCACTGGATACCCCAGTTACTTACGTGTCCATACAAATAATGCTTTATAGCTGGATCTGCCAAACCATTGTCTCAACTTCTAACTTCTATTTTAACCGCTGTCAAAACGGGCCTCCAAAGTTATTGTGAGACAACATATTCAAGAATTGGTATGAATCAAATGTGGATATTAATGAACTCCAAAGACTTTTAGGATATTTTACGATCTCGGTCCATTTCAGTCTGTAACAGCATAAAAATATTTGTTTCTCTACCCTTTATACCACCATTCCTCATTCACAACTGAAGGAGAAGTTGAAAGATCTAATCCATCGATGCTTTCAAAATAAAAATGGCAACAACATAGTTCCTTTACTCATATGAGGCAGACTTCCTTGACGAGCGTCTTAAGGAAAAACAGAAGAAGTTATCCCGTACCTTTAGTTTCAGCTTCCGCTACATAGATGATGTTTTATTACTTAACAATTCATTTGATAATTCATTTTTTATTTATTTTTTTTTTGGAAGTCCATTTATTTAACTATCCTTTGCGAAGATGTCAGTTTGCAAACTTTAAAATTTAATTTTCCATGAATTACAAACTACCAACAATTATTTTATGGGTTTTATAATTTTATTTACTCATAACGAAAAACAGCAATTATAACATTCGTAAGTAACCAGAATCGATGCATCCTCTAACATTCATTAATTTTCGTCCTAAGACGGTGCATGCGCATTCAGCAGAGACGCTTGTTCAAATCTGCTTTTGGTCTCGGAAACAGCGCATGCGCGGTTGTATAAACCAGACCAGAGATTTTAAAAATCAATAAAGCAGAGATTATGACTGGTTGCACCAGAGATTTGGACCGGTCCTAATATGTGCTTTCAAATCTCTGGTTGGCCAGTCACAGGACTGGTTCTAGCTGTTCTAGTATTTGGTTTTTTGGTCCTACAGCAGATATTTGAACCAGAGATTGCTTCCTTGAAGTTAACATAGGGTGATGTTTTAAATGAGCCGTACTGTACATATGGACTGTTCAAATTTATGAAAACCCCATTTTCATCTCTGTTGCATTCTTCTTTAAAGCAATACATTAAAGTTTTGGACCGTATGCAAATATTTTATACTTTTTGCGTTAAATACTACCTTAATGAATTCAAGTGACCCTAATTTCTGTATCAGTTGTTTACACAACGGATCAGCATCACAAATATTCCATTACCCACGTTTGAAATCATGACGTCAAATTGGGACAAGACACGCAATTGTTTTCCTGTTACATGAAGTCTGTAAGTTTCGTTGAAACATGGGAGATGGCTCAAACCGATCGCCATACACTGACACATATCCAGTTAAAATTTCGGGATGTGATGTTAGTCTACTTTTTCCGTAATTTGACAAATCACGAGCCATGGTAAAAAAGTTTCCTTCCGCAAAGCAAAATGTATCTCTTTCATGCTCTCCATGTAGAATAAAAATGAGCTTGGGTCATGTATTTAATTCTTCAATATTTGTCAAATTCCTCAGGTAAATACACATTTAAAACAACACTTGTTATTAAGTTATCATGGTTGGTTTTGTTACAGTAGGTCCATATATCATGGTGCAATTATATTTTTTATGGACTCCTTTCGTATCCCTGGGGTCAAGGTTTATTGCAGGTCTTGGGCCATGGACGTTACAAAGACCAAAGCTCATCTTGACACATTCAAAGAGTCCATACTTGGTGATGAACGCGGTCTTTTTCAGGTCTTCATTGGTGTTCTTCCTCTTCATTGGCAAAGCATACAGGCGTTTGTCTCGTGCGCTGCTTAACAGGCTTTGCAGTACCTATATCAATGCTGTACTCAATGGCTGTGAAGTCGCCCAAGTCAAAATCATCCTTGGCGAACACATCACAGTACTCGAGCAAGTTTCTCTAGTTGTCTCTTTTGGGACTTAGGTAACTGCTCATCGTCGACAGTTTTTTGTGAAGTTGGCTCAGAGAGCACCCCGACACTGGGTGTAGACATAGAATTGACTATAGTCACTTCTTCAGCTTCGGAAACTGTTTGCCCCTTAATCAGTGTCGAGGATGGCGAGTACATGTCCAATAAAAATATGCAACAAGTAAAAAAATATAATTTAATTAACAATTTAACATGAAAAAATATATAGATACGTTACAGAGTATTGTTTCACTTGAAAAATGAAAGTAGAATACGTATCTTTAATAAATGAAATACAGTCCACCGAAGAGTCAAAACTAAAACACTACGTCATCAGGGTTACTAAGTAGATCCGTCACTTATTAGCTAGCTAGGAGTCCATCTGCAACGTAGATTCCTCACATATCACAAGTGAAATGTTCCCAGCAATCCCCCATACTAACGAACCATGACAACTGGTACTATACTGGTTTTCTCATTTATATATACACACTGGTACTTTATATAATAAGGTTGTATCGGTCCACCATACACATCATGGCTGGCTAAACAAAACGTTCCGTACTTTACTACTAATACTGACTAACTCCAACGTTAAATAACTTGTACATTGGGACCTAATAATACATGAAACATTTCCCTAGCTATATGTTCTACAGACATAATGCCCTAATTAATTATCGTTTCAAAACAGACAACAATAAAAACTGTATGTGTTTATATTGTCAACAAAAACAACCTCCGTACATCGAGTACTACAAATAACGTAATTAACTGACCATCGTTACATTGGTCACACTCCGTGCATTTAACATACACACAAATACAATAAATATTATGTCATCTGTGTTAATAAATTACACAAATATCAATTTTCAATTACTCCGTGTATGTTTCAGGTTTAATACACAAGATACACATACAAACAGTACTTTAAAATAATATATTTTGACTGAGCGAAAAATCAATAAATTTCAACTGGCTACTGTAATTAAATGTACGTTTACAATCCGTCTCGCAACAGTAAAAACACACAATAATATTCAAACCTTGTCGCTGCAGAAACCTGATCATTTTAGCACAATTTTGAAACAAATATTTAAGACTACCACTTACCTCAGAAGACCAGTGCCGCTTCCCTAGCTCTACATTTACAAATTACAAATTACGTCCATTCTACTGGGGAACCAAAACCTGAACTTCCCACTGTCCACTATCAGGACAGGTCAAATTTTAATTTAGCTGGGAAAATATATGCACGAATTATTTCTGAAGTTCTCCGAGGTCACTCAGCGATAAAGTATGGACACCCGGCTTACCATTAATGATGATGACAAAAGTTAAATTTTACAATCAGCCAAACGGGGCTGAGGCCTATGTTAAAAAAAAACAAACTGTTGGTGTCTGACCCCTAGCGGACAAATTTCCTGGATCACGCAGATTTTGCTTAATAGTTGGCTCTATAATGAAATCGGTGTCCAATATCCTAGACTGACATTTAATTCTCAGCGTTGAACGTGGAGGTAGTATTGATCTTGCAGGAACCGTCACCCGGTTGACTCTGAGTTGATATGGTGAGGTTTTACTACTTACTAGAAATGGGACCATACGGTCCTTTATTGTCATATGTTTCTTTTTCAGGTCCAAAACTGCACCATTACTCTCTAGGAAATGATATCCTAGTAGCATTTCACAATTAAGTGGTGCAACATACAGGCTATGTGTGAACTTCGTGTCCTTGACCTTTAAGTTTTTTTGGCTGTTAATCCTGCATGTCATCTGCAGGCAACGCCCATCACCGTGCATAACTTTCTCTCGTATAACATATGGCTTATGTTTTAGTTGGTCAAAAATTTGGTTACTCAGAATTGTGACTTCTGAGCCGTGTCCTCCAAAGTGCCAACTGTTTTGTCTTTTATCTCGTCGGGGACGCACAATACGTAGCCGCTTCGCAGGCTGCGGACTGACCAATGTCGGAAATGCCTTGTCTCGATTCTGAGTGATATTCATTGTGCACATCTTGTGGCGGTCATCTTTGCTTTTTGGTTGTGCTTTGCCTTGTAGTAGTATCTGTTCTACTCGTTGTCCACTATTGGCAGTTTCTTAGACAATGATCTTCCTTCCCATATTTGAAACAGGTGTTGTTTGGAAATTGCTACTGGACTTTCTTCTACTTCGCTGATTAAATTTACGTCTACCTTGTCTAAGTGGGGTAGTACAGCGGGAACGTGTCCCACTAGGATACCAAGACTGACCTTGTTTTTTGGTTAACCCAAACGTGTGCCACTAGTATTATACCTAACTTGACCTTGGTTTGACCTCTTTATCTACTCAGTTAAAGTTGAGACTGTCGACATTAACCCGTTCACCGATGGAGTCCCCATAGGAAGTAACCATTGCACGGTGGCTTCCCTGACAAGATGGCAGACTTGAGTTGCTACCTCCTTGTTTATGCTTTAGAGCATTAATTGTGGGTCATTTATTCTTTATTTGAATAAAAATTTTAACCAAATATGTCCTCTTTGCGATCTTTTTTTTTGAATGAACATGCGAAGAGTCGGTAACAAACAGGTTATCGTGGCTGGATTTGTTGAAATTCTTCAAATAACGTTAAAATCGGTATAAATATGCAATTTTGTCATTAAAAATTATAAAAATTATTTCAAGAAATAAATTTCCAATTTTTGATGTCCATTCCAATCATTTTTGGACAAATTCGGCACGATTCGACACGATAAAGATACTTTCCTAACATCCAATCTTGCCAAAAAATATTTAAAATTAATTTTCCTTACTTTAAAATCCCATAAATCCTAAAATTTTGATCTTTTTTTCACACGATGTTTTGTAAAAGATCCGCCATTGTTATATATTTATCCGTGTTTCAATTATAAGAACGATAACCCTTGATGTTCGCTCCAAGAGCGGAAAGTATAAAACCTATGTGACAATCCCGGTAACCCGGCGAAAGGGTTAAGGCCTGCATCTGCTCTTCCATCTTGGAAAGGCGACTGTCGGTGACATTAGATCTGGGGCCACCAATACCGGGGACAACTGGCTCTATAGTTACCATTATAGGGTCAGTCTTTACTGTTGGAAGTATCTTTCTTATTGTTCTGAACCGCCTTACTAGAGTGTTGGTACCATTGTATGGTGTCCATGGCGCTCTTCATCGAAGTGGATTTGTTTAATTGGGGTTTTACGCCGTTTTCAGCACATTTTGGCTATTTCGCGGCGGCCAGTTTTTTATTGGTGGAGGAAGCCGGAGTACCCGGAGAGAACCACCGACCTTCGGCAATCCTTGTCAATTAAGATCGGAGTCGAACACACCCCGCCACAGGTAAGATTCGAACTCACAATCTCAGCGTTGACAGGCTAGTGATCATTATTAGTCATGACGAACTACCTAGACCACTCGGCCACCGAGGCCCCTCATCGAAGTGGACTTTTACATTGCAAGCATGTTGTCCGACACTCTCGAGAAACATCCAAAAATTCCGAAGATTCCGATTCGTGCGAGTACCTATCATACCTGGATTCATGATAGCCAGAGGCGTCTATGAGAAAATTCTCACATTCACGAAATCACGACTTGGAAAATGTGTTTGAACCAGCAAGTCTTAATAACTTAGAGGCATCAATGGGATAATTCCCAGATATATGTCGCGGTACACGCGTTGTTACCGGTACGTACTGTCGGTCTTGTTGGTACGGTGCATCATGGGGTGTTGGATTGTTGTCTCATTGTGTCTCATTGGTATTGACATCTGTGAACACCTTGATATAACTGTTGGTTATCATGTTGGGGGTTATTCTGAACAACAGATGGTTGATGATAATATTGTTTGGGAATATTCAGGCTTTTGGGCTGGTGTTGTGTAGTATTTATACTTTGTTGAGGGATGTTGATACCCTGTTGAGGCAGATGAGAACCTTGCTCTGGGTTGATAGTATGTTGTTGACAGTTTTGTGTTTGTTGTTGTGTGTTATAAATTTGAGAAGTAAACATGTAACACGAAGGGGATTAGTGCTCAAGTTTCGTTGTTGTTTTTGCTCAACGTGAGGCCGGCCCTAGGATGTTGTCTCATAGCAGTGAGGTTTTGGTTAGTTGTTGACCAACATTAATGCCTTGAACTGGCTGACCTTGTTAAAATTGGTCGAGACTATGAATATCAAGTATCCAATCATTAATTTCTTGTTATCTGTAAACTTGCTCTAGTAATTGGAGTTTTGTGAGTGTATCAGTCGTGCTTACAAAAGTAGCATGTGTGTTTGTAGTTAGAGATACTCCCTCATCTGGGAAAAGTTTATCCATAATTCGAACAGTTGTCGTACCGCTCTCATGATCTGAGTTTTTTTACTCGTATGACTCAGTTTGAGTCTCACCGTCCACACTTTTTTGTGAATAAGGTGTTAACCTGTCATCCGCTTTAGTATTGATTTGTAAAATATCAGTATTTACGTTAACCTTTGTATCAGTACCTGGGTTTGATTATAGTTCATGGGTACTAGGTTTACAAAGCCAGGGTGATGACTGTCCTCTTATTTGTTCCTACATTTTAATAAGCGTGGAGGCTAGCCACAAATTTTGGGAGGTCCGACCGTTCCAACTGTTGGGACATTTTAATATATGGGAACCTGTGCCAAAGTCTCAAAGTCAATAAAGAAGCCATCTTGTCTAATTGCCATAATTGTCTCGGCTTCTGTGCAGGAATTAATGTGAACTTTATAATTCTGACTAGTATCTATGTTTACATATCAAGGCATTGCTCACTTGATTACTCAATTTAAATCTAAACAAGTTACAGTAATCAATAATTGTTAATAATAAAATCTTTATTCAAATAAAACTTTGGATAAAAAAGTAACAAACACTGTAAAATTGGTGCCGTCATTTGTTTACAAACTGAAAACCATACGATTACGACAAAACTTCTATTACAGGTTATAGGTTTCACAAGCTACTTAATACTTTCAGAAAAGCACTTATCATGAATGGGTTTTCCCATGCATAGTTGTGTCGTAAGTGTTTTGTTCTGATCATTTAATTCTCCTTACAATTTTCTGCTGTGGTATTTCAGATTTCCTTAGCTTTGTTCTTTGACAATGGTTTATATTTTTGTAAATTGTACATATCGGAAAACGAACACCGAAGCGATTAGGAAACTGGCATTCCAAAAGAGCAAAACCAAAAGATAAGCCTAATTTGTAAGAACAGTGTCATTAGGTGCTCGATAAGGGTAAGAATGTTCAGCTGAGTTAAACGCATTCCTCACGCTTGAAGTTTTAAAAGTCCAGTAGAGTGTCGGATCCAAAGAAGTGTTAATTTCAGTGAGAAATCTAAAAGATATATATTCTCATGTGTTAGGTAGAAAAGTTGTATGGGTTAAATCAAGTCGTGATGTTCACCATGAAATTAATGGGGTAATGATATTAACACGATCTCAAAATAACCTAGATTTAGATGTTTAGTATCCTCGCTAGCCAAGGGTTACGATTCGCTTTTACTCTCTTCACCTTTGGCAGATTTAGCAAGCTCTTGTAAACTACGTGCAGCAACACTTGAGAGCTGACAGTAGTTACCACAACTCTTAGTACATCACTATTGACCAATGAGCACTGTACTGGTTGTCTCAACGAGGCACATAACACAAAACGTCAATGATGAAATTAACAGAATTCGAACAATATCATGTCTGAAAAGCATATGTAACAGAATCGCGCCCTGACTAAATTATATTATTATTTTATTGCAAAATAATTTAATTTTAATTTGTTTACTTTATCAAGAACTAACTAGTATTTAATAAATATAATTTAAATTTTATCTTTAGCTTACAACATTGATATCATTCAGTTGGGGTAGAATAAAGTTGCATCGAAGTGATGGGCTGTGGAAAAGCATTTGTAATGATCCTATTGGTATTGCTTTGCTCAAAAGGTAATTTTAAAGTACAACAAGAAGTATAAGTATTGTCCTTTTAACCTTACCTTATGTCGTCAGGAAACTTTTCAAAATTACATCTTCTTGAAATCTAGACGCACATGTACTCAACATAATTTATGCTCCATGGTGTAGTGGTAAGAGCGCCGTGGTTAGCGCCTCAGACTACCAAGCCAAAGGTCCTTGGTTCGTTCCAGTTCGGGTTGAAAATATCAGGGATCAGTTTTGACACCCTATCGACACCATTTGCGGAGATGGTCCCGATAAAAGATGCTAATCCGTTGGATGGAGACGGAAAATGGCTGTCCCTTGTTTGGGATAGCAACACTCTTTAGCACGTTCAAGGCTCTTCTGTAGATTTCGAAAAAATAGGCTAAAAGGTTGCTACAGGGACCGCTCTTGCACCCGCCAAGTGGAGAGGGATAAGTATAAGTCGGTGCAACTTTCTTCCAAATCCACTATAAATAAATAAGTTTAAACTAACATAATTTAATTAAACATAGCAAAGTGTTAATGTTGTCGCTATCCTTTCAAGTTAGATGATGTCTTTTGAAGAAAATAACTGATTGAACTTTACAATAAAAAGATGTATATGACATTACTGGACTAAAACATCTTTGCTTTTTTCTCTTTCTCCCAACGACTTGAGACTTTAAATTCATACTTGCCTCTCACGAATACTGACGATTTCTATTGAACTCTATGACGAGATAACATTAAACTTTTCTGAGAGTATTTTGTCAGACCTGTTCGTTTAGGAGAATGACAGTATCGGACCTTCAGCTATTAGAGCCTCAGATAGTTTTACGGTTACTACACCACATTCTGACCCTGCAATCTAATTTACGTACCGTCCAGTCTAATTCTGCAGTTCTAGCAAGCAATCACCTTGTTGGTATGTTTTTTACACCAGAATGTCGGGAACGTTTTTGATCGTTGTTTTGGTTTTCAACATTCTATGCCATGAGCACAACTGAGCAGTCGTAAATCGACGAAATGTGCATATCTTGTGCATGTTTTAGACTTCAGTTTTTTTCTCGAGACGATTGGGAAAAGGTCATTTTTGTAAAAACAACGAAAGGGATTACAGGAAAGGTTAACAATGGCATACCAATCAATCAAAGCAAACCGAACGACAGAATTCCAGGAACATATAAAAGTGTATAAAACTCAAACATTAACACAACAGAGTGTGAGCAAAAACATGGCGTAGACCACATAAAGTGGTGGGGTTAAACCCGATTTTAAACCGATGGCCTCGGTCGACCAATGCTAGACCAGCTCTGTATAGTCATGCGTAGACCTCATGAAAAGTCAATAATTGTATAATTTAGACGTAATTGTGAATCAGTAAGTACAAAACACATAGTATTGATATCTGTGACGGGTGAATTTGTTTCCCTTGGACACATTCTTTCTTTATTTTACAGAAGGGCAGTTTTGCAGCATAGGAATATGTTTTACCTGGAAAGTTACTAATACAACACTCACATTAACATGTAAGGTCAGTGATCTTAGGCATCGTATTTTTATTCGGAATCAGTTTAATAAAACGATTGCAGATTGTTTACCACCGGTTCATCATACTACTTGTGATCCGTACCGCCACAACGCAACTATTTCTCAGAATATTTGGAGGCACGAAACGATTTATACTGAAAAAGGTGAAATTAATAGTCATTTGAATGGAAACTGGACATGTAAACATGCAACTGCACAAGATACAGCCATGGTTGAAGTCACAGTATTAAAAGGTACGTTCAAGTCTTTTGTAACTTACGAACTTTTCATTAGCGGTTATGCACGTATAAAATAATTATGAAACAATATTTGGCCATTCGACAGAATGAATATTAATAACAACGGTAGATAAATCTACGCATTCAATAAATAAATTGAATTGAATTTCATTAATAAAACATAATTTGGGAAAATAATAAATAAAATGACATTTTTGGTGAAAGAATTAGACCGTCGTGTATTTAAATTTCTATTCAAAGTCTTCATAATTTGATGATATGTGCAATTAGTGACGTACAAAAATCTATGGACATTTGTCATTTAAAAAAAAAATAAGGTGTCAAATAGAACAATGTAACATACATTAAAAATACAACAAGGAAATCAGGTAAAATTATTGATGAAAGGGTACTTGCAACAATTCGTAGATTTTCCTCCCGCATGAGAAGATTAAGGTGATTTTTATATTGAATCGGACCAGGGTGAATTAAAAGACACAAATTTTTATAGTATTGATGAACAGCAGAAACAACACAGCATACATAATGCAATGGTAAAATTAGTCCTGTCTGACTCTCTTCCTAGATCGCTTTGCCACTCATCTCCTCCAATGAGTTGTGATCTAAGTTCACAACCATACAATACTGCTTATTATCCACAAGCAAAGTTATGTACACAAAACCTATTTTACTTAAACACAAATATATCAAGCCAATCTTGCAGTCATCTTCTTCCCACAGTTCACGATTAAGTCAAAATACAAAAAGTAATTTGCACACTTTCCCAATGACAAGTAGGCAGATACATATGGTTAACAAGAAAGGTCCACCTTTAGCCGCTAATTCTTGGAGAAATAACACGCCTGTACCGTTCTCGCATCAGTCATCAAATATGCCCAAGCGTGTTTTTCCCGCTATACCGTCACAATAAAGGCATCAACAACTAAACTATGCTACCCACAGTAAGACTATCGTGTGGTAAAAATCCCTAAAATATGATGGAAGCACTAGCTCGCAAGATTTTTAAAACATATGTACAAAGTTTAATGAAGCTTTGCATTGATCAGTTGAGGAATGTAGGAACTACTTATGCTGGTGTTTGGAGGGCAAAGCAATGCATGTCGATAGAAATCAAGATAAAGATTATGTGGCACAAAAATTTGAAGAAAAACGGTTTGGGTGTCAAGATCTGCCCGAAAATCTGCAGATGTCATTAGCTCTGAAGGTTTTTCGTGACTTGCCAGATGATCATATTTATAAGCAAGCTGTCCTTCCGTTGTGTCAAGGTTGTATGGATAAAGAGGCAGGCAAAGATTCTTCTACCTCTAGATCTGAGTATCTAGGAAGCAGTTGACAGAATTAATGTTTACCAACATACCGTTAAAGCAATTTACCGACACTCTGCGAAGACGTGTGATATTTCTGATTCTGATTTGGATGAAAGTCCAATACGTATACAAATTGCAAAGACTCAAAGGGGAATGAGAATAACCCAGCATCTACTCTGGATTTACAGGATCAGATAGTGGCCCTAGTGTCAGGCATGCAAAACTTAACAGTTCTGATGCCTCACGGAAAAAAAAAACAACTCGTAACCGGAAACGAACGACATGATGATTCCAAACCACCGACAGCTACAAACGACAATGTGTTGACCAAAGAGGTATAACGTCAACCCAAGAAATCAGTGGTAAAAGAATCGGGACTTCAATGCAAAAACAAATAATAATAAAGAAACGGCACGGAAATGTGCCATGGTATATGGATTACAGAAAATTGAACTCTGCAGCAAACACTAGAGTTTTTTCCGCTTCCTCTGATGGAAGATTATTTCGATTCTCTCGCGGGCAACGTGTGGTTCTCAAAATTCTCAAATTTTGGCGTGTTATCAAGTCAGTGTACGCTGCTGACAGACAAAATGACTGTAAAGACCAATGTCAGTCTTTTCCTGTGTTGAGGCAGTAGACATCTATTTGGGACAAACTTTTCAAGTTGTAACAGATGTATTTTGTCCACGTCAGTCCATTTTGTGCTGTTAAAAGGTTTTCAGCGTTGTCACAAACGCAATCTGAATGGCACAGCATTTACCTGAGTTGTGATAGACTGAATATGATTGCATCAAGAGTGTGCAATGTAACAACAGCCATATTTCGTTATATCAAATATCATGAGGTGATTTGTTTTAACTTTATTGGGTGTTAAGATTCAAAGAACTTTATAGATAAAAAGAATCTGTTATGAAATAAAATAAACGAATGAAGAAAATGTATTCACCTCAGATTGGTAAAAATAGATAGAGATAAAAAGTACGTTTTACGACACAGTTTCGCAATTTCCTTTTTTGACGTGAGTTTACTGTGCGTACCGATGTTAGGGAAACACAGGGGCAACTCTCCAGAGGGGTTGATGAACTGTCCCAGTTTAATACGACGGTACAACACCGCCCAAGTAAAAGGCACGGGAATTCCAATGGCCTCTTTCGCATCCTTCAACTTTCAGTGTGTGACATTCCACCTGGTCTTCCATGTGGTGGATGCAATTATTGTGTTAGTGTGCACAAGAACTAGGTATGCTTTATTGAAACTGTCGACAATTACATCCCCCGAGCTTCCAACTTGGTATGTGCATCTTCGCAACAGGATCATGATCCTCACACTTCAATTTTTATCACTAGTGTAGAACAAGAAACCGTTATAGAAATGTTGTCCGTGATAGACATACCTAGTGTCAGTCGCCGTGATATATACTCTTCAAAAAAAGAAACGCATAGACAAAATATGTATGATTGAGATTTAATTTTTCTCTGTTTATGTCTATTTTAAGCAAAGGTGTTTTATGAGGCAATAACTCAATGCTAAATGATTTCAAATCAAGTGCAAAAAATTTGTTACTACTGATTATGGCGTCATTTCACGAAATTTTCGAAAAATAACGAAATTGACAAAAATCACCCAAAATATGAAAAAGAAAACTTTATTAATGGCCTTGATTATGTTCACCATAATTCGTAAACTTAAAAAAACAACGGAAATGAACCAATTTCCATGATAATCTGGACCATTTGCCCTTCAATTGTCCGTTCGAAAAAACACGAAATCGGTGTTTCTTTCTGGAAACTTTCCAGAAAAAGAAAATTTTAACTGTATACAGCTGGGTGAGTTGTTCCATATCTATTCTTTCAAATGAGACTGTTGTTGGTTTTAATGTTTCGACGTTCAAGTCAGTGAACAGGGACAAATAAGGGTAAAATTGAAAATCTCCCCTCTGGGGCCTCAACTTTGATAAAAATTGTTCAAAGTTTGATTTTTCGATAGATGAAGTTTTAAATTACCCCAAATAATCACACGAAGAGGGGATGGGTGCATTCCAGCGAAGCTGTATAATATCAAAAGTTTATGCACCAAGTTTACTGGTTAGCCGGTATAATGAACATTAATTTTCTATTGAATTGAATTGGGCAATTTCCGTTTGTTTGAAAGTGTTTGTTTTTGAAGCAAATTCTCTGTTGGTAATTGTTTTTATTGATTTTTTAGACCGAACCATATTGATATGCATCATGATCTATCTACCAACCACAATTTGAATGATGGTTATCAATGCTGAGGCCCGAGAGGGGAGATTTTCAATTTTACCCTTATTTGTCCCTGTTCACTGACGTGAACGTCGAAACATTAAAACCAACAGTCTCATTTGAAAGAATAGATATGGAACAACTCACCCAGCTGTATAAAGTTAAAATTTTCTTTTTCTGGAAAGTTTCCAGAAAGAAACACCGATTTCGTGTTTTTTCGAACGGACAATTGAAGGGCAAATGGTCCAGATTATCATGGAAATTGGTTCATTTCCGTTGTTTTTTTAAGTTTACGAATTATGGTGAACATAATCAAGGTCATTAATAAAGTTTTCTTTTTCATATTTTGGGTGATTTTTGTCAATTTCGTTATTTTTCGAAAATTTCGTGAAATGACGCCATAATCAGTAGTAACAAATTTTTTGCACTTGATTTGAAATCATTTAGCATTGAGTTATTGCCTCATAAAACACCTTTGCTTAAAATAGACATAAACAGAGAAAAATTAAATCTCAATCATACATATTTTGTCTATGCGTTTCTTTTTTTGAAGAGTATATTTGGTTTGAATTTCAATAAGTTCTAATGTATACTAAGTTATTCTCATTGACAAATGAAATAAATAACTATTATAAATTCTTTTAGTTTTGAAATATAAAAATAAAAAATGTATAAAAGTTTATTTCAAGTCAATACTGAAACATATATTCTGACTTTAACGAAGACTTCAGGTACAAGCAACATATCTTTAGTCTTATGTCGTACAATCTGGTGTGGCTAAATAACTAAGAATCATCCTGAACATGCTTGAAATGATAAATTTAGTTTTTTCCACTGTGAAATTGATTTTTTATTGAAATAGAGTTACAGTAAGTCGCAGAGAAACTTTTGAAGGTACGGCGCGAAGCTTTCTGAAATACATTCATGTCAAAACTTTCTAAGTGTATCAAATAAGCATGTCAAGTTTAAAAGTGGTATTTTTACTTTAAAAAACACTTTTGTCTGATATCGCACATTATATGGCTTGGTTTGACTACGTATGAAACAAATTTGTTTAGAAGCTAAATTTTGTGTTTTTTACAGTGAAATTGAAATTTGTTTATGTAAGGATTAAAGTAGGTCACAGAGATGGATACTGTAACAAATTTATCATCTAAATTTCTACCAAAAATTAATGAAAGTAAACATAAGCATATGACAAGTTAAAAACTGTCTCTAAAAACAGTAGCATTATATAACAAAAATCACATTTCTCTTATATCGCACAATCTTATATAGCTAAATTTAACTAAATATCATCCTAAATAAATGTTTCAAAAGCTAATTTTTTTTGTTTTTACACTGTAAAATGGAATTAGTTTATCAAAACAAGTATTACGGTAAGTTGCAGAGAAGCTTTTTAATATACGGAATGAATTTTTTTTAGCTAAATTCAAAACTTCCTAAAAGTATAAAATATGTACCCATCAAGTTCGAAAATTGTGTTTTCACTTTAAAATGCTCATCTGTTATAACAAAAATCACTTTTTTCATATATCACACATACTCTGATTGAACTGAATTTGATTAAATATCAACCTAAAATTGATTGAAAAGCTAACTTTTGTGTGTTTTTTTTTCACAGTGAAATGCCTGAAAAAATTCTACGGTAAGTTGCAGGGAGGCTTGTTTGGGTATCTTAAGAAATCTATCAACTAAAGTTCTATTACAAAAATCATTGAAAGTAAAAATAAGCATATGACAACTTAAAAGCAGTAGCATTATAACAAAAATAAAATTTCTCTTAACAAGCACAATCTTATGTGGCTAAATAGAAGTATCATCCTAAAAATGTTTGAAAAGCTAACTTTTGTGTTTTTTTCAATGTAAAATTTTATATTTTTATCAAACAAGTATTACGGTTAGTTGCAGAAAAGGTTTTTAAGATACTGTATGACATATTTTGAGCTAAATTCATGTCCAAAATTCCTGTAAGTATAAAATATATACCCATCAAGTTTGAAACGTTTGTTTTCACTTTAAATTGCACATCTGTTTTAACAAAAATGACTATTGTCATATATCCCACAATCTAAAAGAGCTGAATTAGATTAAGTATAAACCTAAAATTGGTTGAAATCTAAATTTCGCGTTTTTTCGCTGTAAAATGGAAAATTGTTTTGACCGCTTTCTAGAACTGCAACATTAGAATGGACTGTACATAATTTAGATAGCAGGGTCAGAATGTGTAAAACTGTAAATCTAGCTAAGGCTCTCATAGCATCAAGGTTGGATATTGTCGCTGTACTAAACAAAACAGTCTAAAATAACTCCCACATAAAGGGTTTAATGTTATCTCGTCATACAATTCAATAACAATCGGCAGTATGCGTGAGAGGCCAATGTGAATTTAAAGTCTTCAAGTCATTGGGAGAAAGAGCAATTTTTACAGAATTGCACATCATTTCATATTTGTAGTTCTTACTGTGAAGAGATCTTAAGTAAGTACAAAGTTTCTATATGTTACCAGCGAGTCTTTTGGATTTATTTACGATATTACAGTAGAAACTAGGACTGAAAAACCCGTTTGTGATAAGTGCTTTTCTGGAAGCGTGGTATATAGATAAAAGATGTTGATATTTATCAAAATGTTTAAAAGCATTAAGCAGTGAAATTTATAACTCTGTAATAGAAGTTTTTTTTTATTAATCGTATGGTTTTGCACGTTAAAATTTTCTAGCAGAGAGCATATTCGTGCAAAAACTTATAAGCTGAGATAAGTACACTCCGTACGACGGCGTCACTACTCAAATACAAAAATACATAAATAATTATAGGTTGTAAATTAGAAAAGAAAGAGCAGCTAGAAAACTACATATTTTGGGGAATTTCTAATAGGAAAAACATTTTTATCATTTTCATTGCATTTCTGTAATATTATTGGATGAAAGACCTATTTCAAAAAACCAATTAGTATTTTTTCAATTTTTTAATTGAAATGAAGTTTTGAATATATTTCAATAAAGTTTCGTAACAAAACATGGAACTCGAAGGGAAATTTCATAATCAAAGTTCAAATAACTGGCAAGGTTGGGAGACAAGCAAACAGCCAGAACAACTGGAAAGCAACAGTCACACTCCTGACTTGGTACAGGAATTTCCAAATGAAATTAAGTTAGATAACTCTATTTAGACTTATTCACTGGTTACTCAATTATCTTGTACTGGACCCATTCATGCCAGGCATTTATCGTACTTCGATAACTCTGTATTGATTATAGCACGTACTCCTCGTCTTCACATTAAAAATAAATCATTTGAAATATGTAGTAACCTTTCAAAAGGATTATAATTGCAATTTATGAAATTGTGATAAGAATTCATAATATGAAATTTATCACCAATTTATACAAATTTATTTATTTATGTGTACTACATGTGAACATGTATATATTGTTCACGTGTTTAGTATAATGACGTGGATAGTATATAGTACATTGATAGATAAACGCTCTTCGTTGTTATGGTTAATATTTATTGAAAGTACTCATGGAAGAAGACAACAAAAAATAAAATAATAAATATCCAGAAGTCTGGCCCCTTTGGTAATAAAGGGTTCTGGTGAAAAATTTATTTTCGTCATTGTGTAAGACACAAGAAAAGCGATTTTTGTTTTTTTCGTTTTTTTTTATTGTTGGTAAAATTGATTTGATTTTTATCTAAACTAAATTTACATGTAAAGAAATTTGTTCTCCGCAATTAACATGATGTTTTTTTCCAGTTAATTATAACTAATTTAACGATTTGACACGTATATTGTACCTTGACTGTCCGGATGTTTATTTTCCCAACCCTTAATTATGGCACACGGGTACATTGTATGTATACAGGTAAACCGTTTGCCGACTAAAATAAGCGTGACTTAATTTTTAATTTACATTTGTGTTTTATAATTAATACAGCATTTTAATAAAGAGGTGTATGTAAGGGGGATTACAAATTTGAATACATAGATGAAATATAATTTAACATGCCTGATAAGGAACATTTAAATTTATTTTAAATTAATAATTTATCTTTTTATGGTATTTATAAATTGTAAACATTTGAAATATTACATAACTAATTCTATTTACTCGTATGATATTTACTTTGTTATGACATGGTCTACGTAGAAGCTGATGGGCGCCATCTTGAATAATTTCACAACAATCGTAAAAAAATAACACATTTCAAACTTATTTTGAACCAAGAAAAATGGGACCCGAAATGAATTGGTCTTCATAATAATTATATTCCATCTTATATTAACTTTATTTTGTGTGGTTGGATGGTATTATATATCAAGAAGAAATCATCGAAATTATTTTTCAAAAATGAGTCCTTATGCAAAATTCACGTATGTGATATGTATTTATAAGGCGTTAAATACGAAAAATTAAAATACAAAAATTGTATGCCCTGGATTGATTTGAAGTAGGCATCTCTAGAATTGTTCTAGGGTAGAACCAACCCTGTCATAAATGGTTCTAAGGATAACTGTCACAAATTATTCTAAGATAGAACTGTCATAAATGGTTCTAGGGTAGAACAGTCCATTTTCGTGTCCAATAACTCTGTATTGACTATGGTACGTACTCCTCGTCTTCGCTTTTTCGTAACTTTTAACAACATTTTTTTTGGAAATATGTAGTAACATTTTATAATTTCAAAACATGATATTATGACAATAATTAATAGACAGCGCAGAGAACGCTGTAGGAGCATATGCGTTTTCTACATATGAGTCATTTAGAAAAGTCTTTGTTTAATGGGGCCAGCCATATTGTGCCATACTAAGGCTAGAACAAGTTTCGTTTGCCGGAAGTACGTAAAATAAGGGAAAATAACTTGCTTCAAATTATAATTTAAGAGTCAGAATCCTGATACCGGAAATGAGTTTCTGGAAAGGGCTAATATTGCTGTGCTCGCATCATTGGCCACGCCAACCGCATATTAATATTAAATTTATGACCAATTTATACTAAACTGCAAAAGTACATACATGTAATAAAGAGCTATGGTAGAAGATTTTTTTCATTGTTTAACCCACAAGAAAAAACAATTATTGTTTTTGTTAAAATTTGTGTGATTTTTATTTAAAGTTAATTTACATGTAAAGAAATTTGTTCTCTGTAACATGTTGGGTGTTTCAGGTAATTATAACTAATTAACGTTTTGACATGTATATTGTACCTTGACTGTCCGGATGTTTATTGTTCCAAAAGTTAAGGTACACATATACATGCGTATGTATACAGGTAATTATAAACCGTTTTGATGTGAAAATAAGCAGAGTTTTCAACTTTGTATAACGCTACATTTGAAAAATAATTAATGCAGCATTTGAATAAAGAGGTGTGTATAATGTGGTACCCAATTGCAATGCAGAGATTTCAGATGTGTCAGATAAGTAACATATTAATTTAACAACTAAACGAAACTTACCTTGGTACAGTTGAAGTTGAAGAATTACAACCAAACTTCAACTGTACCAAGGTAAGTTTCGTTTAGTTGTTAAATTCTATTTCGTCATACCACTTCCGGGATCTAACGAGATTTCAAAGAGCACAATCCGAAAAGTAAAAAATACTAAAAACCATACCCTCCAAAAAATCTAACAATTAACATATGTACAACAAATTATTCAAATAATATCAATACATGTACATATAGGTCTAAGCTCTTAAAATAGCTTTCTGAAAAACTGATTCCTCTGATTCAATAGGCTTTTTATAAAACTTTGCAAATGTCTGTACATTTGACCAACCTGCAACTTTCAAAATTTTCTCAACAGATACTGTATTTATACTAGCTTTAGATACAGATGCTGATCTTACACTATGAGAGGAAAACTGCTTCACATCTATACCAGATCGTAACATAACTGTTTTAAGCCATTTACGTATAGTATCTCTACTAACTGCATTATATGGTTTAATATAATTAATAAATAAGCTATCACAATCTTTTCTGTAACGAGCCTGACCTCTGTAAATATTCCTTCAATACAAAATAAACACAAATCCTTCTATCAATAGGATAAGCAAAAAGTTCTATACAATCATGCGACCATCCTGGTCTACTCTGTTTCAATAAGCCACTAAAATACAATACATAAGAACTACGCTTCTTTTCAATATTTCTAAATGACAATAAATTCAATGACTGAGACCTACTAGCCGTAGTCAAAGCAATTAACATAACCAACTTTAAAGTTAAATCTTTGAAAGATATATATTTAATAGGTGACAACTTTTTCAAATATGTTAACACCAAACTAACATCCCATGTTTTCCAATACTTAGGCTGAGGAGGTCTCAGGTTAAAAACCCCTCTCAAAAACCTTATGACAGTTCCATTTTTACCAATCAAAACTCCATTATGAGAAATACCATATGCAGATAAAGCAGATCTAGCTGTATTTAAACCACTGTAACTCAACCCTTCAGAAAATAAAAATGTCAAAAAATCTAAAACTTGAGCTAAAGTTGGACAAAGTGAATCAATCTGCCCTTGCTTACAAAAACGAATCCATTTGTTAACATAATGTGCATATTGTTTCTTTGTACTTCCTCTCCAAGATGCAAAAATGATTCTGGTTGCTTCTCTTGAAATTCCTTGACTTTCGTAATTTGTCCAGATAGACGGCAAGCTATGAAACGTAATTGGCCGTGTAACGGATGAATTTTGTCCGACTGTTTCAATGTTAGTAATTTTTGGCAAGAACACAGGTTTCTGTACAAGATGTTTTATCACAAGTGAAAACCAGATTTGAGTCGGCCAAAATGGAAGTATCATAAGGGTTTCGGACTTGTCTGCTATAATCTTATGTATGCACCTATTTAACAAAGAGAAAGGTGGAAACATATAAAAATATCCATCAGACCATGAAATGCTAAATGCATCAATAATTTCAGCGTCTGGATCTGGTTTCCAAGACCCAAATCTTGGCAACTGACAATTTAATCTTGAGGCAAATAAATCAACTGAAGGTGTACCCCATAAGTTCACTAATTTCTGAAAAACTAGTTTGTCTAACATCCATTCCACATTATCGTTAAACTTTCTTGAAGCAATATCAGCAGGATTAGACTTACCTGGAATGTGAGCCGAGGAAATCCAAATATTTCTATCACAGCACCAATTCCAAATGGATTTTGTTAGATCATTCATAATTTCAGACTTTATGCCTCCCATATTGTTAATATGAGCTACAGAACTACTACTATCAGACAGTAACTGAACATGTACATTTCTAATGTTCTTGCAAAATGATCTAATACCATAAAATAATGCCAACAACTCCAAGTAATTAATATGATATGTTCTTTCCATATCATTCCATCTGCCATTAATTTGCTCATCATTTTTTATGGCACCTCAACCATCTAAAGATGCGTCAGTTGTGATAGAAAAATTTGGATTACCATGATTTATGACCCTGTTTTGTGTTTCAATATTTTGATACCACCATTCTAACTCACATTTCATATCTGAATTCAAATTAACATTATTGTCAAAATTTCCATGTTTGTCTTTCAATGCTTGGATTTTTTGTTTTTCTAAGACTCTATAATGTAAAGGGCCATATTCAACAGCAGAAAAAGATGAAACCAGTATTCCAAGCATCCTTATTGAAACAAAACTCTTATTCATTAAACTCCAACATTTTTCTTTAATTCTCTTTACTTTTTCCCGTGGCAAATATACAGTCATACTAAAAGTATCAATGATATTCCCCAAATATATTATTTTTTGTGTTGGAACAAACACAGATTTCTTGTCATGAACAAAAAACCCTAAATGTTTCAATAAGAAAACAGTGTCTTGTACATTCTTTGAACACTCGTCAAATGTATCTCCTATTAATAAAGAATCATCTATGTAAGCAGAATTTTTATGACCAAATTTTCTCAAAGTTGAAAATACTGGTTTCATCAATTTCGTGAAAATTCGTGGTGCACTTGTAATGCCATTTGGTAAGCAGGTATACTGAAAAATTTTTGCTTTCCATTGGAAGCGTAAATACTTTCTATCTTTTTCTGCCATATTTACAGAATAATATGCATGGCGTAAATCAATTGAAGCCAGAAAGCTACTAGGCTTAATAAGTTTTAAAGTACTTTCAAAAGTTTCCATTTTGAAATGATGTGGCTCTATATACTGGTTTAGTTCTTTTAAATTCAAGATCATTCTATGTTCATCCGTTCCTTTCTTAGGAACTGTAAAAATAGGTGAAATAAATTGATTTTCATCAATTTCAACTTCATTTAATACACCAATTTTAAGCAATTTTTCTATTTCTGTATCAATCACCTGTTCTTGTTTTTTATCTACTATTCTCTGATATGGAGTCCACAACTGAACAGGTGGTTCATAACAGAATTCTATATGGCAATGCTTCACAATATCCAAAATAGTTTTATCTGAAGTTAACTTTTTCCAGTTATGGCAAAAAAATTTTCAGTCTACCTCCCTGAAAATCAATTTTATTCTCAACAGAATTTGAACCTACCTCATCTATTTCTAATTCTGTTGAGAGACTGTCGAGTTTTTTTAAGGCTGATTGTGAGTAGACTCAACTCTACCTCGACCTCTTCCACGACCACCTCTACCTCTACCACGTCCTCTATTATAACCTCTACCTCGGTATCCACGACCTCTGTTGCCCATTCTAGTAATCCTCTTACCAACTCGGTTTACATCTTGTATTTCTTTTACTTCTTTGCTAATTTCATCCCCGTACAACTGGTCAGTAAAAGCAACATTCGGGAAACAAAGATGATGGTAGTCTTGCTCTAAATCTGGTCTATGGATTTCTTTACGTTTAAGATTAGTCTGTCTATTGTACTGGGCTAACAACCCAAGACAGCCAAGGCCCATATCAATACAAGACTGAAAATCACCAGAACTATCATGACTAACCTCATCGGCTTGAATTTTTATCTCATCTAATTTATTCAGTATCTTGACTAAGTTCATGGAAGCCTTAACAACAGTAAACTGGTGCTGCTGTAAACTAATGTCCAGTGACTTTGTTTGTGGGCTTAACCAAGTCCAAATTAACTGATTGACCTTCGTTCTTGTGAGAGCAGTACAGTTTTCTGGTCTCAGAATGCTTCTCATCATTTCCTGGTATTTTTCGTCTGAAATACCCTCACGGAATATAGTGTTGACCATATCAGCAAGGTCATCATTAACTTTATCATCTAGTTTTTCTTTAGACTTAAAATTCTGAGCAGCATTCTTGAAACTACTAAAAGAACTTGACTGTTCACTAGTTTTCTGACGTTTAGCTGGAGGCTCAACATCCTCCTCGACTGGCTCAGTATTATCATCATCATAAACATTGTCCTCATAAAAATTACAATCTTGTTCATCATAAACATTATCATTTTCATCATAATTATAATTATCATACAAGTCATCCATTTTACCTTGTAAATTCTTCATTTCTAACCTTTGACTAGATTGTTCGGACTGCATTTTAAGTAGAAGTCCCATCACTTGGGACAAAGAAGGTTCATTTGATTGTAAATTGACAGCCAAAGCAGGAGTACTAATTGTACTAGTAGAATAAGTGGCCGTAGTGGACACCGATCCAAGGGGGGACGCTATTCTAACGTCTTCATTGACACGAGGAGATCCAGAATCTACCCCTAGAGCATTTTTTTACTCATATCTGTCTTTCCTACAGATTTTTTGTTAGTTTTACCATCCACCGACTTCGTGGACGAAGACTTTTTGCTGGAAGTTTTGTCTTTGCTCGTGGATTGCAACATAACATCCGCCATTTTCTTATACTTTCTCGTGAAATCTCATTCACACGAGACTATGATTTTGCAACAACAAAAAATTATTTTCAGAAATTATGATGTATTTCAATCATAAAACTTAATATTACTACAAAGCAGTAATAAAGATAAATATTTATTATGATATATTTCAATCATATGAAAATAAATATGTTCAGGTAGACGAGCTACACCAGAAGATCGGACCACGTCCGAACTATAGAACATAAAGCAGAACACTGAAGCTACACATGCGCAGAGTACATCTCGTTAGATCCCGGAAGTGGTATGACGAAATAGAATTTATTATCTTTTTTACCATTTTTATACGGTAATATTTGATATATTATATAATTAATTATCTTTGCTCGTATGAACGATATTTATTTCGTAATGAGAAGGTAGAAGATAACTGGGATGACTACCGCCACTTTGAAATAAGAAGTGCATTTCACCAATTTATCGAAAAAATTACATAGACATAACGCACATATATGGACATTTTACACAATAATGTCAAGAATGGACGGGACTACATCTTGATTTAAAGTGTTCTCTTGTCGAAACATATGTAGAGGAATGATTTATGTACAAGAAAATAACACTGAATAGTTTTTAAATCATTTAGTTTTAGTACAAACTTTATTCTGAGTGAATTGTTTTTTTTTATATAATATATTTCGCTATGATAAAAGTTGATTTTAAAATTATGGCAACAAATAAATTATTTCTTATAATTTCTAGGGTAGAGCTGCCATAAAAGTTTCTAGGTCAGGACACACCACCATTTTGAAATAAGAAATGCATTTCACCAATTTATCGAAAAATTACATAGAAATAACGCACATATATGGACATTTTACACAATAATTTCAAGAAGGGACGGGACTAAATCTTGATTTAAAGTGTTCTCTTGTCGAAACATATTTAGAGGAATGATTGATGTACAAGAAAATAACACTGAATAGTTTTTAAATCATTTAGTTTTAGTACAAACTTTATTCTGAGTGAATTGTTTTTTTTATATAATATATTTCGCTATGATAAAAGTTGATTTTAAAATTGACAACAAATTAATTATTTCTTATAATTTCTAGGGTAGAACTGCCATATCAGTTTCTAGGTCAGGACACACCCTGTCAGACACGGTTCTGAAGGTGTCAGGACGAACATTTTAGAACTTTTCTAGAACAGTTTAGGACCGTTGTAATGAGAGGTTAGAACTGAGCTCAACTCTATCTTACAGTTTTGTAGATAAACTTAATAGAAGTACACAAGAGGCGTGGTTTAGGAATTTTCAACAATAAAATTGCATTGATTTTTTAATAG
The DNA here is from genome assembly GCA_028015205.1 of Mytilisepta virgata. Taxonomy (NCBI): domain Eukaryota; kingdom Metazoa; phylum Mollusca; class Bivalvia; order Mytilida; family Mytilidae; genus Mytilisepta; species Mytilisepta virgata. The sequence continues at coordinate 58,507,878 of CM051515.1, read as the reverse complement.
TTCAGTTTAGTTTTTAATAAATTAATAAATATATGCACATTTTTTAAAAACATATTAAACAAATACCTATATCGCATTTTATAATAGAAAATAACATTATCTTTCAGTATTGTGCTGTCGATTGTCTGTATTTTATTTTATGTTTTTGACACATATTCTATAAATGAAGCGCCTGAAGAATTAAATACAATTATAAAGTCTATTAATGAACACAATGAAATTTCAATAATATATATTTATTATATTAAAAATTTCTGAAATCTTATGAATTAATAAACTGTTCACCATATATTATAATAACATTAAACATTTTATATATAATCAACACAGATTGTTTTTAAGACATTCAATCATTAAAATTATTAATTTGGGATCCTATTTTATTCTATAACATAGACATTATATTCCATTATAACATATTGCTTTATTTAAATAACGTTTAGTTATTTAAAAAGTACGACGTTGTATATGACAATTAATTTTTCTTTTATCCAACAAATTAAACAACTTACGCAGTTTCATTCCTTGTAGATTTCAGAAATTCTTAATGCTGATATAAGTTTATGGCTTTCAATGTAATAATTAATTTTTAAGGACAAGGTGTGTCAGCAGGTGTCAAATAAACAGCCTGCAAAAAGTTGTAAAACAACAAGTGGCTGGTAATGTGATCGTGATACATATATTTGAAATTTATATTACCGTGCGTACATAACTATGGCTATTTAAACAGCTCCTTAAATACGAAATATTGATGGGCACATATCATTAATTGTTTTATTTAATGTCAAGAGTGTATTATATCATTAAAAAAAACAAATTTTTAATACTCAATTCAGGCTTGGTCTTTATATGTTAATAAATAATTCTACCTTCAATTTGTAGATCTTTGAAGGAAGATATATTTTACCAAATGAAAGAATGTAATTAAAAAATATTGGACTGAAACATGAAAAAAATTAAATAATGATAGTAAATTCAAAGAATGAAGGTGAAAATTCTCAACATTAACGAATAGTTTTCTCTTTCATCTTTAAAAAAAAATACTTGGTGGGAAACAGTGAAAAAGGTGTTAATCCTTTCCATTTTCAGACTATAAATGGATGTTATTCATTCAGCGCCTTACTTTATAAAAAAATGTGTACAAAATTAAATAATAAATAAGACATTAAAATAAAGACAATCAAAGACAAACTATATGAAAGATAATTTTTTTTTCTATTATAAAATGCGATATAAATTTTATCTGCATAATACCTTTAAAACATATGGATATATTTACTAATTCATTCCATAATTGTTTTTATCAATCAATGGATTATCAATCATCACTGAAATATTAATAAGTCAATGAAATCTTATTAGTTAAAAATTACTAAATTACGCCTCTTTTGTACGTTGAAAATCGAAAATTTAACTATCTCGGGTGGAGAAAGTCCATAACTCATTCGTACCTGAAGGAGAATCTATATTTAATTGAAAACATGCGAGCTTTTGCGAATCTTTTTCTCCTATGACCTCAAGAAAATGTCGTCGCTATGTAGCTTGTTTACATAGACGTCATTTCAGGACTTCTCTAGTTTAACGTTCCAATAACTGCAGAAAAAACGGCCGTAATTCCCATGTACAAATTTAATCACTGGGACGTGGTTTAAAATATTCTCTATTTTTATCCCACCCATTAAACACGTCAGGAATAGAAGAAGTTAATTCACCATTACATCTTTAACCGGTTTTCAAACATTTTGATTGATCTCAAGTACTGCTGATAAGTTGCATTAATGTATTTCGGTATTTTGTGATACAGTTTATTACCACCACTGGGTTTTTGTCACTGCTGGTGGACTGTAAGTCCCAAGGGCATTATCAGCCCAGTAGCCAGAATTTATTTCCTGGCTTGATTCATTACTTACTTCCTTTCTGATGCAGAGGTCACTCTTAGCTGACTTTGGATTCCTGTTTTAATTGTTTTTTATGGTTGTGCTTATTAATTCATCATTATATCTTTAACCTGTTTTCAAACATTTTGATCTCAAGCACTGCTAAGGAGTTGTCAGTCAGCAAAATTGTCATACAGTGAATCAATTTATTTCGGTATTTTGTGATACAGTTTATTATCTACATAACTGCGAGATACTTTCACACCTCTTACTGTTCTAATCACAACAAGGTTTCTGCTAATATATTGTGCAGGTGGACATAAGTCATAAAGTTAAAAGTCAAATACACATGAAAAAGGTTACTTATCATTTGTATATTTTCTAAGTAATCCGAGATAAATAAATTTATTTTATTTCATAACCGATCATTTTTTCAATTAAATTATTTGAATCTTAACACCAAAAATGTTAAACATCACCTCATGATGTTTTATTCAACGAAATATGTCTGCGACAACATGTAAAACGTCTGACATGAACAATATGTATATATTACAACTTTAAAAAGTTTGACACAAATAGATTTCTACCGCCACAACACAGTTAAGTGCTGTGTCCGTTAAAATGTGTCTGACCCAACGCTAGAAAAGGTTGAGGCAGTCATATTTCAACGATAGCAGCAAATATTTTGTCTGGCACAACCTGAAATCTTTTAGAGTAAAAAAATGTCCTTTGCAGTTATAAAACGACTGACATTGGTCTATTCAGTCATTTGTTCTGTTTGTGTAGATTCGCTTTCAGAGTGGGTTAAAGCTGTGATATCGTTGATTCAAGTGCGAATTGATAAACCTGCAAGGTCTATGAGTAAAAAAGGACCCTGATGCTGCCAAGACATTGTCCGCCATTCATGACAAATATGTTGTTCTTCCTGCAGACAAGGTCCCTAATAACATCGTTTTTGCATGCAAAAGCTACTATATTCAATACTTCATTAATGAACTAGGAATTGCTAGTTAACTTGGGAATTCTACCTATTAAGCAACTACACTTCCAAAGGAGAAATAACCGACAATCATAGATCGGTCATATCGCCATTTGGTATTTCCATCATAGATGGTGATTGTGATCTTCGTACCTTGTACTGGATACCCAAGTTACATAAGTTTCCATACAAACAAAGCTTTATAGCTGGATCTGCCAAGTGTTCCACCAAACCATTGTGTCAACTTCTAACTTCTATTTTAACAGCTGTCAAAACGGGCCTTACACGTTATTGTGTAACAAGCTATTCAAGAAGTGGTATCAATCCAATGTGGATATTAAAGAACTCCAAAGACTTAAAGGATATTTTACAATCTCGGCCCATTTCAGTCTGTAACAGCATAAAACATTTGATTTCTCTACTCTTTATACCACAATTCCTCAAACACAACTGAAGTTAAAAGATCTAATCCATCGATGCTTTCAAAATAAAAATGGGAACACCAGATTCACTTACCTTGTCATTGGTAGAGATATATCATATTTTATTAAAAACCACTCTAAATCTAACAAAAAAACTTTGATGATTAAATTTTTGATCGACAACATATTTGTTCAATTTGGTGGACGTGTTTTCCAACAGACAACTGCCATTCGTATGGGCACTTGTTGTGCGCCATTACTCATATGAGGCAGAATTCCTTGACGGGCTGCTTAAGGAAAACAGAAGAAGTTAGCCCGTACCTTAAATGCTTCCGCTACATACATGTAGATGATGTTTTATCACTCAACAATTCAGGTTTGGGATTTTCTTACATCTCATCTAACCCAATGAGCTGGAAATTATGGATATCACAAACACTGACAAGTCTGCATCTTATCTTGTCCTTCACCTCGAAATTGACACCAGAGGAAGGTTGAATACAAACCTTGAGGGCAAACGGGATGACTTTGAATTTCCAATCGTCCATTTCCCATTTTTGAACGGCAATATTCCAGAAGCGCCGGCGTATGGAGTATATATTTCACAACTCATATGTTATTCCAGAGCTTGTGGCATATACATTGACTTCCTGGACAGAGCCCGGCTCCTGACAGAAAAGTTGCTCAGACAGGGGTATGTTGCTCCTAAGTTGGAGTCATCTTTATTAAAGTTTCATGGACGTCATCATGACTTGGTTGACAGGTATGAAAAAACAGTTCCCAAAATGAAAATGGACCTGTTCCATTGATATTAGCCCTTCCCCATACCGAATTAGGCATGGGCAGCATGGCGGATGTCCTACAGGAAGCAGAGACTGCTTACTCTTCCGGAACACCTGAGTCTATCCAAGGTTTTTTGGTGGGGTCCATGTTGTTCATATATTTTTAGTTTTTAATTGTAGTGCTTGTATTGTTTTGGTCTTGTCAGCTTGACCGTGTTTTTGAATATAGTCCTGATCCGTAATTTTAAATTTTTAAATAATATTTGACTGTTGTTATTGTATTTAATAGGGTATCTCTGGTATTGTTTTGCTACGTTGGTCTGTGATATTATATGTATTTTGTTTTATTGTTTTATGTGCCATTAAATATTATCTCTAGACAGTTTAATTAGATGTCGAGGTGATTTGGCTTAAATGTCACCCACACGCCGTAAAACACTATTTAATCAATCAATCAATCAAACCTTAATGACACAACTGTGAAATGTTATTTTAGGCTCACAAAAAAACTATAAACCTTTTATTTTTTAACCGAATTAACTATAGCATATTAACCAAAATTAATAAAGTTGTCAGTAAAATAATCACTACGCAATACTGTTTTTTTAAAGGCAAAATGTATTGCGAATAATAACAACCAAATTGATCATTTAAAACATGTACTATGAAGTTATCAATTAATTCAAGACATTTGTCAAAAAATTAAAAACATCGCCAGATTTAAAATATATTTAAAGATATTTTTAAAAACGAATAAAAAGTTCAAATCTATGATAAATTTGCAAATGTTGTATGCAAGTTACATGATCATTTAATGTAGGAAACATTTTATTCAATACATCATTTTCAAACCAAAACTAATTGGATAATTTACAATATTAATAGGGCCTCGGTGACCGTGTGGTCTAGGTAGTTCGTCATGACTACTAAAGATCACTAGCCTGTTAACGCTGAGGTTGTGAGTTCGAATCTCACCGGTGGCGGGTGTGTTCGACTCAAATCTTAATTGAAAAGGATTGCCAATTTTCCTACCGAAGGTCGGTGGTTTTCTCCGGGTACTCCGGCTTCCTGAACCAATAAAAACTGGCCGCCGCGAAATAGCCAAATGTGCTGAAAACGGCATAAAACCCCAACTAAATAAACAAACATTATCAATAGAAAAAAAAATAGAAAAGATGCGGAATTATTAATATCAACATTTTCAAATATTTGACGTTGATGAAAATTCATTCAAATAATCGTTTAATTCGAGCTCGAAATATCCTCAGATTTACATTTACAAAGTTTTTTTTTATATTTGCCTGGACCAATGAAATCTCATACACGTTACAAGATGAAAATCGTACTCTTCTAAGCACATGCTAACTGAACACATGATTCACACGTTGCAAAGACACGATTCACACGATTCACCCACAAGATTCACACGTTACACCGACACAATCGACAAGTTACACGCAAACGTTTCGCACGTTATGCGATGTTTCTAGAGATTTACACGTTCAGTCATGTTTAAAAATTATTTTGTCCCTTTATCAAACATTTTAGAGTGTATCTCACTTTCGATATTTATGAAAACACATCAACGTACACAACAAACTTGCAGCATCTTATTTGGCCTCCTACACGAAGCTTAGAAGCTGTGGATGTATTTTGCATTTCTACTACGGGATCCACAAGGAAGATATTCATTTGTTTGTGAAATGATACTAATATTTGATAATGTAATGGTTTATTATTTCATATTTGTATTTATAATACTACGTATATATAATTTATTATAGAACCATCATATACAGACAATCCCAATCTAAAACAAGGTCATAATGAAATTAGCACACAGAGTAGTGGATATGCAAACAAATCAGAACAAGGACTTGGAGGCGATACATCTAGTAACATTTTATCATAAATGATCGCAATTTTTTAAGTAGGAAATAAAAATATCTTAATCATCACTTCAAATTATTTAATTTATCACTAAATTATGCGGTAAAAGTATCTGATTGCTTGAAGACGTCTTTTGAAAAATAGTCTTACCACTATTATTTCTGTAACGTTCAGACATTTCTCTCTGTCAGCTGTCAAAAGGTATTTTAAAACATCTATAGTACTTAGAATTGTCAACCATATATTTGGTATATAAAAAAGACTCATCGAAACTGTTCAAATATTCAATAAATGTTAACGATGCCATCGAAGTGTCTTGCTTATTCCATTATTGAAGGAGAACTATGATTGAATAATTGCTGACGAAATATCCCTATATGAAGAGACATATGATAAAATTTCCATCAAAGAGGCATTCGTTTTATGGTTTATCTTCATCTTAAAAGTCACAGATGGCCCCCAGCATTGAACAAATGATCACATGCACTACAAGTTAAAGACGTAATAGCTCCGGATAGAGATGAATTCGTATTAAATGTAGATAAACTCAAAGCTGCGTATTAAAGGCCCAGTCAAATAAATGAAACACGCACTAACAAAATGTCATAATGTATTTCAACTGCCATAGTAGAGATCTTTGTTTCTAAGGACAAAACATATCTTTAGTTTCACACTTAGAGTGTAGTGTCGCATTCTTGTTCAGAAAAAATAGTTTTAATCAACTTTGCAGTTTGGTTGCAACATATAAATGTTCTTTGATAATTAGTTAAATATGAATAACTGCTGAATTTCAACAATTTATTTTCAGGGGAGATTTGTGCTTTGAGATGTCTAGTAACTGGGATTGGAACTTTTACTTTAGCGTTGGTGTGTTGTTACTTGCTATCTTCCGTGATAACCAGATTATTAGGGAAATATATTAATGGTAATATTTGAAATTTCTTTGTTTATTGATATGTTTGACGTATTTTTCTTGATCAGATTTAAATATATTCTTAATTACGTTTGATGTACATGTATTCATCTTTGAGGAAATAAGTATATATACAAAGCCAATGGTATCGTCATATATTTGCAACATGACTTCATTACAACGTTAGGCCAAATAAATAAATTACATGAGGATTGATTGATTGAATATTGTTTTACGCCGACCTGCCGATATTTCATCCAATATCACGACGAGAACTAATTTAAATGGAGCTGATTAAAATTGAACACAATTAAAACCAATTGACTATTTACAAATAAAATATTAATAACAGTTTAAACAATAAAACAAATATGAGACAAAACCTTATGAAACATTTCATAATATCACAGACTTGAAAAATATTACAGAAACGCTACAAGAAAAATGCAATCAATAAAATAACATCAGTCAAAACATATGACAAATTAAAATTCTGGATAAGGATTATAACCAGGCATACAGTCAAACTATATTCTGGAGTATAGTCCCACGTCCTTCAAATATTGTAATATACGGTTGCCAGCAACCTTCGTAAATACATCTTTCATATTGTGGACGGTGTAGTACCGACAAATGATGTCGGATTTATCTACACAGTCAATTAAAAGGTGTTTAATACTATGTCGACATTGACACGGAATACACTCAGGAGACGGCTCATTCTCTAAAATAAAAGAATAAGTCGCCCTGGTATGGCCAATGCGACATCTAGTTAATACAAATATTATTGCCAACAGTTGGCTCTATAGAATGTAATTTATTGTCTGTAAGCAGATCCCAGTGGGACTGTCACAGACGTAAAACATATTTGTATATTAAAGGTTTAAAATCAGAATAAGGCACAGACATATTTGTGATGGGGTCATCTTAAACATCCTTCGCTATTCTATCTACGACTGTGTTTCCCTTAATACCAATATGACTTGGTATGCAGAGAAAAATTATTTCTTTGTCCATTTGAACACGTCTTTTATAAAATTCAATAATATGGGCAATTAAAGGGTTTCTATATAAATGACCTTCTATAGCCAATAAGCACAAAAGAGAATCTGAAAAATAAGATATTTCAGTTTTTCTGATGTTCTTTCAAACTTTAAGGCAAGTATTATGGCTCTCGCTTCAGCAGTAAAAATTAAACTGGAGGATGGAAGACGGTAAGTTGATGCATGCCGTCCATAAACTGCAGCGGCAGCCACTCTGTCCCCGTCCTTCGATCCATTAGAGTCATGAAAGTCAAAAAGTTTACTTCAGCAAAATGTTGCTGATTTAAAACTGGATTTGTTTCTGACTGTTTATGCTTTCTGAATTCAAAGTTAAAGGTAGGTTTTGGCACAAGCCAAGGCGCTATTTCATCAAGGTGTAAGTTAGAACCAGAAATATGTGGTTTCATCAGAATACCAAATGGAGGAACTTTATTGTCATGTTGTACAAATATATCCTCATAGAGAGGACTCCAAACACAGTCGTAGACAGTATTTGAAGGATATTTTTTTAGCTTGGTTAGTTTTGTAATCCAAGTTTTATCTACGGTTATAAAGAGACTGCTTGTTCGCCTCTACATAGGTATTCTCCACAGGAGAAGTTCTTAACGCCCAAGGCCAAGCGTAGGCCTTGGTGGTGAACAGTATTCAAAATTTTTATATAGGATTTGCGAGCAGATCCATATACAAATTTTAATCGTACAATTGATCGATATAGATTTAACAAATTGTTTTTCTCAGCACCCCAGTCAGTGCTGGAAACAACTTTTAAAATATCAAATGCCTTCAAGCATTAAGGGTAGAACGGTAAGTTTATTGTGAAATAGAAAACCAAGAAATTTGGTTTCTCTGACGACCTTAACGGTAGAATTATAAATTTTAATTTCAGGGTCCAAATGCAGGTTTCGTTTATTACAAAAATGCATACATACTGTTTTGGAGTTTAAAAAATTTAAAACCATTTTCCATAGCCCATTTTTTAATTTATTTGAAGATAACTGTAGTTGTCTTTCTATATTGTTCATATTTTTACCTCTATAGCATATAAGAAAATCATCAACATAAAGCGAGCCTTCAACATTCTTTTGTAGTTTTTTAGCCAAACTTTTTATTTAAATACTGAATAGGGTAACATAGAGGATACTTCCCTCAGGGACACCCATCTCATTGTTCAGAAAGGGTCAGACATAGTAGTATTAACCTTGACTTTAAACTGTCTGTCTGGCAAGAAGTTAAAAATAAATGAGGGTAATCTACCTTTCAACCCCATATTAAGCCTTTTAGTATTCCATATTTCCGGGTAGTGTCGTGTACTTTTTCACGGTCACCTTTAGCAAACCCGTTGCGTATAAAGGATTCAAAGCGAACAAGATGATCTAACGTGTTTCTGCCTTGTCGGAATCCACACTGTATATTAGACAGGAGGCCATTTTCCTCTTGAAACCAGACAAGGCGGTCCTTGATCATCTTTTCCATTGTCTTGCAAACACAACCTGTGAGGGCAATTTGGCGATAATTCGACGGTTCAAAATGGTCCTTCCCAGGTTTTGGAACCGGAATAACTGTGGCTAGCTTCCAATTGCAAGGCAAGTCGCCAGTTTACCATACATTATTGAGTAGATTCAAATAGAGTTTTTAAAAAACTGTCATGAAGGCGTTTGAGAAGTTTATAGCTAATTTCTTCAGGTCTGCATTCTGTGTCATGGGCCTTTGTCAGAGAAGTTTTGAGTTCATCTATAGAGAAACGGCGGTTGTAGTCTTCTATATTCTTTGATCTAAAGTTAAGTTTAGTTTTTTTAGGTTTCGTTTTTAATGCGTTGAAATTCCTGAGAGTATTTGTGTGAAGACGAGATTTGATGTGAAAAGAGTTTGGCCATCTTTCAGATGGGGAAAATTGGCTTTTCTATTTTTACCGTAGCTTTTTTGTATAAAGTTCTAAACTTTGTTCATTGTTGTATGTAATACATTTTTGAAACGAAGTTTTGCCAAGACTTATATCATTTTTGTTTAAATGTTTGACGTGCTTTTGCACGGAATATACGGTTACTACTAAAATATCTTGGGATGGATGCAAATTGAACCGTCGGACGGTCTTCTTTCTCTTTCTTTGCCTCCTCACAATCATCATCAAACCAAGATTTGCTGGGAGGTGTTAGGAATGGTTCTCTCGGCTATCGATGGCAAAGTTTCGTTAAACTTCAGGACTGGATCATTAACATTATCGAAATCATATATTTTAAGTTCGTTTTGGCAGAATTGCTCAAACAGAGGCCAATTGGCTTTGTCAAATTTCCGGGCGAGCAACTCTCTCAAAGGACGAGTGAAACAGATCTTCCAAAATAACTGGAAAATGGTCACCACCACACAAATCATCGTGGACTTGCCAAGAGTAATCCAGTAATAATTAAGGGTCGCAAATTGTTAGATCGATAGCGGAGAAAGAACCATTCCTTGGATGAAAGTAGGTGTCCGATCCATCGTTTAAAATACACACACTTTCCTGTGTTAAAATATCCTCAATCTTTTTTCCTTTGTCATTTAGGGAGTTACTGCCCCAAATAGGATTATGGGCGTTAGATATAGACAGTAGAACGTATGAACTATTATATTTATGAATCGGGTACGATTTACGTGTTTGTATGCCAAAAAGATATTGTATGATTAAAAGAAATTATAATTGTCTTGTATGACAATATTTGAAATTCCTTAATGATACCAGATTCCATCCTTTAAACGATAATAAACGTATATTTTTTTTTAGTTTTACTGTTCAATTCTAATTTTGGCTCCCTGCATGTTGAACGGTAAGTCTAAGGGAAGAATTTGTGATACCGTGACAGATTTTGTAACAAACTTAATGTCAATAAATTCATTAATATAACAAATCTTGTCTTGTATGGAAAGACATTACTTTTGTCTTATATATCAAAATCTAATATTGCTACGTTTGACTAGGTTTCATCCTACATATGTTCAATTAGGTCAGTTGTTTATATGTCCCCTCTGATATTGGCCTTTTGTCTCCCAGCAAGTTCTATCGTGAGGATTTTTTGATACCGTAACCAGTTTTATGACTTAATGTATGAAACCAATTGAAATTTTTGTCGCAGAGGAAACGTTACGACAAGTCTCAGAGAACAGTTGTTGATCCCATAACCAATTTTAGTAATTTATGAAAATATCGTTAAGATTTATGACATAGAAAACGTTACGATAAGTCTTAAATAGAATTATTTTATATCGGTAAACAATATATGAATTTCTGAAGGCTATTTTCCAAACAATTAATAAGAATTGGTTTTAAAGATGGTATCTATACTTTTTTCTGTTATATTTTCATATATCTATTTCAACTAATCATGAGATATTTGTCAGCTTGGAAACAATACAGATAGCCCTGGTATTAACAGTTACATAAGATAATTATTTGTGTTAGAAATTCTCCATTAATTTAAATCCCCATGTTTTAAAGTTTATCTAGACAAATAAAATCTGTTACACTTCACACTATGCAAATCGAACGAGTCCGACCTCATGCACACTATCCGCATGGTTCAAGCATACAATTTGCACGTTACAGACACACATACACGATGCGCACGCTACAATATTTATTTGGTGTGTTGGGCGATGTAATGAATGACTAGTTTTTAGGATTTTTTTTTCTTGAAATAGACAATGAGGGACATTTGAAGACAAACATTTATGACAAACGTGATGACTTCAACTTTCCTGTTGTTAACGTTCCATTCTTGAGTAGCAATATACCAGCATCGTCTACATATGGCGTCTACGTTTCTCAACTTATCCGATTTTCAAGGGCATGCGTGAGTTAGCCTGACTTTCGAAAAAGAGGATTACTTTTGTCACAAAAGCTTCTTAACCAGTTTTTTATCGGGGATACGTTGATTGACCGTTACAGTTTTCCAATATCTAAGATGATGTTGGACCTGTTCTCACTGTCGTAACATTTCATGTGCCTCTACCGATTTGTGACTTCCACCGGATTGACTTTGTTGAACTTCACGACGGGTGCCATATAAGGCTTCTTTGAGACGTATTGCAATATTAGAAGGAAATATGTTTTGCAATAAAAATATACGAAAAATACCTTTGCAAAAAGAAACTTAATTAATTTAGGATGTTTCGATAAAATACAAAAGTAATTTTATTAAATAGATACGGTTTTTCTAAATTAAGAAATACACTTCACATATTAGCTTATTTTACAGCTTCATTGCATTTTGTACAGGGATTAAGTTTATTAATGTGCTATGGTATTTCAAAAGGTTTCATTGAATGACAATGATAAAGGCGTTATCCAAATTTTGATTCTTATATGGAAAATAAATTAAAATTCCCTGGCAAAACGACCTATTCTTCATTTTCGCATAAATCCTTTAAATCACTCAAGATTAACTGTCAACGTATTTTTACTGGTGGTTATTCATCTATTACAGATTTTTTTGAAGTTGGACAATATAATAATCAAAAGTGTGTTTCTTGTAAGTATATTATGTTAAATTGTTTGAAAACTAGATAATATAACCAACAAAAATTATGACAAAAGAGATGTACTGTTTCATTCTTAAATTTCTGCTGCACGTTAATTTTACTACAGAAGCTTAAGTCTAAATATGATTCACAAATCGAGTTACTAAAAAGGTGATAACCGGTATTTTCGTTAAAACATATGGTCGATCGTACAACTAAAACAACAACACGCACACTCTTTAAAGGGAAAATGCTTGTAGATCGCGCGTTAGGGAAAAACCCCATTATATCCCTCTGAAGATTTCCAATCATGCGAAAATAGCATTTCCTGGGGTTTAGAATATACAAATGAAACTGCTATACTAGACAAAACAAACACAAAACCAAAACCTAATAATTTGTGTTTACAATCCCCCACGCAACGCGTTTTGCAGGGAACATAGAATGCCAGTGTCCGTTCGTCCGATCGTCCGTCCGTACCTTATTTCATTCGCCCGTTCGTCACATTGATTTTGTTAGCGCTCTCAATTCTACCTTTCTCGATGGATTTTAAACAAATTTATATTGAAGGTGAATATTGTCGATACCTTAATCAAATTCGAAAAGGAACCCTCAAATCCTTTTTGTAGGAGTTATTTCCCTTGATTTAGTTTTCATTTTCATTTCTTGAATTATTTTACCACATTTATATCAAAAGTGTTTATTGACGAGTTTTAAAACAAGCGTCTCTATGCTAATTTTTTGCGGGATTCACTTTCCTTAACTTGGTTTTTTCTCTTATCAACCTTTGGCACTTTCAATTTTGCACATTGCTGTTCAAATCAAAATGAAAAGTCAAGAGTAAAGGGCATTGAAAAGTCCTTAGCAACCGATTGAAAAATACCTTGCAGCCATATATATGTATGTTCAGGACTCTATATTATAGCTGTTCCAGTCAAAATGGAACGTACGTCAAAGATCAAGACCATCGAAAATATCCATATCTACCCTAAAAGAATCACGTGGTCTCATTGTACAACTGGATTGTAGATAAATGCTATATTATGTGTTTTTCCTTATTATACCAGTAGTATATGGGGACAGTTCAAGTCGTATTTAGGGAGGAGCGAGGAGGAGCCGGAAATGACATCACAAGAAGTGATGTGAGATGAACCGCAAGTCACGTGACCGGAATCCAAAGTACGCGGAAGTGGTTTACCCGTATGCGGAACCGGAAGTGGTTTTTCTCGCCATTTTCCTAATATTAGTTTACTGAAGTGAGGTAAGTCACGTGCTGAGACCCGGATGTGTCGTCTGCGCATGATCAGGCGGAACCGGAAATGATTTCTTCGTATGCACAACCGGAAGTGGTGTGTTTTCCCGCCATTTGTTTACGGAAGTGACGTAAGTCACGTGCCAGGACCCGGATGTGTCGTCTGCGCATGCGTGACCGGAACTGGAAGTACCCAGGAGGCGCGTATGCGCAACCGGAATTAGTTGGATTTCCCGTCATTTTCCCATGATTTGTTCACGGAAGTGACGTCAATTACGTGCAAGGACCCGGATCTGCCAAGCTTTTTCAGAATTCGGATTGGATTATCTCCTTTTCCAGCGCTTCCCGGTCGTCTTTTGGTCCTACATTGGTATGTATAGGGTAAGGGTCTCGCATCAAGTCTCACTGTTATGTCGAAGTCCGAGAGTATGCGAAGTACAGAGCTACTGTGGATTTTCTCCATCTTTGCCTGCGCTTTTCACAACGGGTGATGTTTTACGTTCGTTTAAAGGAGGACCAAAGGTAGGATTGGACTATGTCCCCTTACCTTCAGCTGATGCTGTCACCATTAGGTCAATGGAAATGTGTCCTAAGCAACCGCCTTAGCAACGGCGGTCCATTTCATTGCTCTATGACGCACTTCGTTTCTCTTCTCTTGCTCCTTGTCACTCTTCGCTGCTCGTCACTGTTCATCGCTACTCATGACTATACTCACGTGCTCATTTTGGGTTTCTGGTGCTACTAGTCGCTGTTTTCGCTGCTGCTGCTGCTACTGCTGCTTGTTGCTGTTCGTCATCGCTGCTCTTCTCTTTCTTATCGCTGTTTTTCTCTTGCTCTTTGTTGTTCATCCTAAGCATGACTATACTCACGTTCACATTTCAGTTTTTTGGGGCTAATTGTCGCTGTTTTCGCTGCTGCTGCTGCTCATGCTGCTTGTTGCTTTTCGTCATCGATGCTCTTCTCTTGCTTATAGCTGTTTTTCTCTTCCTCTTTGCTGTTCATCGCTACTCAGGACTATACTCACGTGCTCATTTCGGTTTTTTTGGTGGTACTTGTCGCTGATTTGCTGCTAGTGCTTCTACTGCTGCTTGTTGCTGTTCGTCATCGCTGCTCTTCTCTTTCTCTTCGCTGATCATCGGTAATCATGACTATACTCACGTGCTCATTTCGGTTTTTTTTGCTGCTGCTGCTAGTGGTGGTCGACTGTCGTTAGTCAAAGATTGGATTTGTTCGGGAGCACCCTTATAATCGGGTCATTTGAAAGTCCACTCTGCATTTATCCAGGCTTGTGACTGGCAATCATAAGATAGGTTGCATTAGCCCTCCCCTTCTTGTTAAGGCCACTCTGCATTTGTCCAGCCTTGTGACTGGCTATATATATATGTATAAACATATATAGGCTGCATTACCCCTCCTTCACTTTTTTCTCTCTCTGTTTTCTTTGTAAGATGTTAATGTTAGTTCCAATTCCTCCGGCATATTCAGCTGGTGGTTGGTCGTAGTCGATTAATACACGGTTAAGCAGATATTTTCGTTTTTCTACGGCATATTCCAATGATTCTTTTTATTCGTAGTCTTCGATGGCCGCCATTTTGAAAATTTCAAACTGGGATATATCATTAACCGTAACAGATAGAAGTAGAATATTAATGGTAAAATGTTGAAAATGAGATTTTGGTCTGAAGTCGTTCGATGACTCCTTATAGATTTATTGCCCTTGATATTTTGACATTTAATTATATATTTTAACAACTCTAAAAGATAGAAATAAACTGTGGATACAAAAAACTACCAGTTGCAAAAGACCTAAATTTTGGTACCAAGGTCAAATTTCATAGGTCAGGGTAATTGAAAATGTCCATAAAAACTGATGAAAAAAGTATGTATTTCACGTTTTATAAAGGATAGTCTTGATGAAATTCCCTGAGCTATGTTGACCACTTTTTACTGATGTGACTTATGAGTCGGTTGTTTTGGCAGCTACTCATTTCCATTAATAACTCAGAATTATAACAACTTTTATATAAGTGAGAGGTTTGACATTTGTAAAACCTGCTTTAATCCAACATTTGCATTTGAAAATGCACGTACCAAGTCACGAGTATGACATTTCCATTGCCAATTGTAGTTTATTTTTTTTTTACGAAGCTTTTTTTACAGATATGAACAACCATTTAAGAATTTTCGAGATCACAGTTGAGGCCTCTGCCCGGATCGAAAACACTCTTGCATTGGGACCCCGTGGCAGTGGATGATGTCCGAAACGATTATTATTATTAGTCTAATTTGTGGTTTTATTTTTTATTGGGGGGAGTAAGGGTGTCTTTAATATATATATATTTTTAGGGCAGGCAATAAAAGATTACCACTGAGTTTCAATTCTACTCATTCCTGAAGGTAAAATGTTAAACAAGACCCCAAAGGTTCTCACGTTGAACGACAAAATTCTAAGAGGCGCTAAATCTGTCGTATTAATTGTAGTTTTTTTGTAATTTTTTATTTTTCAACTCTTCCCATACATATTGTATAATAAACCACATTTTGTCAGTGTAATTTGCCTTACATTAGATTAAATTATATCCCCACTCCACACTCATTTTTATAAAAAACAAAAACAAAAAAAAACATATGTATGATGATTTGATTATGGTTAATTTAGAGTTAAAAAGTTCCCACATGGACAGCAACCATTCGTATTTTAGAAAAAATTAATATGGTTGTTAAAGTTTCTGAATAAATTCGGGTTTAACAATGAAGTGAGAAAATGCAATGAGAAAAGAAAATAAGCATATAAACAATGGATGCTACCCATAGTAGTTTATATTATGATAAATTATCCGAGTTTGCGAGCTCAGAAGTGCGGGTTCATTTTTTTAATATTTCATAATTGACTTAGATTAATAAAAGCAAGAGAAAAAGAAAGAACACTATGTTTGGTCACAAACTGGGTAACATACAATAGGCAAAAATATGTATTAAATGTTATAATAAATAGCTCAAAAGAGGCAAAATAAATATGATACCTAGATTTACATAGTTATTTTGGTGCAAAGTCCAAAGTTCATCCACTGAATTAGTGCACCAAAAAAACAAATTTTCAAAAAAAAAGAATTCATATGTATAATTAGATGACAACATAGAAATAGAGTTATTCCTCTTGTAAGATATTTCTTATACAAATTCACTTTTTCTCAATTTTCTCAGCTATTGCAGGGGATTTATAGAATTTGTTCTGTTTTGTATATTTGTTGAATATATAATATTACACCAATGGAAGAAGGATTGGTGTGCAATTTTTTGTAAGTAAAAATATAGTACTTAATGAGAACAATGAGAAAATTAATAAAGTCGTTACAAGTGGTATATCCAAGAGTTTAATAAATACTTTACTTTTTGTAGTTTAATATTAAAAATTTTCAAAGTTTTATCTTCCGCTAAAAGGTCAAAATATATTCCTAAAAGTTTATATTTTCCAGTCCAATTCCATTTGAGTTTTATTTCCGGTAGTAACTTGTCTCTCATATGTACTCTTGAACCAATCCATATTGCTTCTGTCTTATCTAGATTTGCTTTTAATCCTGCACACTCTGAAAACTTATGAAGGATATATAGTGCTTGACTCAGAGACTCCTCGTTATCATCAAGAAATAGCGAAGAGTCATCCGCATACCGACTGAGCAAGTATTCAGAGTTATCTATCTTTATACCATTAATACTTGGGTATTATATTGCCGCTTTTCTAAATTGCAAAAATAATTTGTGCATTTATCCCCTTCGGCTAACCATCTTGCTTTTGCCCGAGCCATAATTCCAGTCACCCTATTTTCCATGAGCAATAATAATTCTTTCTCTGCTGTATTTTAGAGCTTCTGATAATCTGAGCAAATTTATTTTCTAATATTTCTTCCATTTTGTTATTGTTTTTGTTTTTATGTGAGGAATATGATATAGTCTTTCCTCTAATTTTACTTTTTAACATTTCCCAAAATAAATGTGGGTTAATAGATGGTTCAATTATCGAAATAACTCAGAAACCGCAAGAGATAGCTGATGAAATGTCAATGACTCCTTATAGGAGTTACTGCCCTTGACGCATGTTTTGTTTTTTCCTATATCTCGAAAATCATTATAGATATGAAGAAAATGTAACTACAAAAAAGATCAGTTTCAAAAGATGTACATTTTAGTACCAAGGTCAAAAGTCAAATATCAAGGTCATCTAAAAAGCCCTTAGCAACCGATGGAAAAGTACCTAGCAACCATATATATTTATGGTCAGGATCCTATTATGGAACTATAGAGGTGAAAATTGAAGGTCAAGGATCAAGGTCATCGAAAAAGTCCTTATCAACCGATGGAAAAGTACCTAGCAACCATATATATTTATGCTCAGAATCATATTATAGAGCCATCGAGGTCAAAATGGAAGGTCAAGGGTCAAGGTCATCGAAAAAATCCTTAGCAACTGATGGAAAAGTACCTAGCAACAAATAAATTTATGCTCAGGACCCTATTATAGAGCCGTAGAGGTCAAAATGGAAAGTCAGGATCAAGGTCATTGAAAAAGTACTTAGCAACCGATGAAAAAGTACCTAGTAACCATATATATTATAGTTAGGACACTATTATAGAGCCGTAGAGGTCAAAATGGAAGGTCAGGATCAAGGTCATTAAAAAGTCCTTAGCAACTGATTGAAAAGTACCTATCAACCATATATATTTATCCTCAGGACCCTATTATAAAGCCGTAGAGGTCAAAATGGAAGGTCAAGGGTCAAGGTCATTGACAAAGTCCTTAGTAACTGATGGAAAAGTACCTAGCAACCATATATATTTATGCTCAGGACCCTATTATAGAGCCATAGTGGTCAAAATGGAAGGTCAAGGCTCAACGTCATCGAAAAAGCCCTTAGCAACCGATGTCAAAGTACCTAGCAACCATATATATTTATGTTCAGGGACCTATTTTAGAACTGTACAGGTCAAAATCGAAGGTCAATGGTCAAGGTCATTGTGACAGAGTCCTATATTTTGACTATACAAGTCAAAAAAGAATGTCAACATTCATGCTTAATAGCCTTAATAGTAATTTGACAAGGGAAAGACCTTGCAATTGTTCTCTGAACAATTGTCTTTCTACTTATTTTTTTTTCTTCCGCCAGAAAAAAGTTTTTTACATTTCGCGACATATCATTTCGAAACTTAGTGGGATGTGTGGTATTCAAACACCGATTTCAAAAAACACCCTGCTAAACCGAACTCTTTGTCGTTACAGAGTTATCTGCCCGTGTAGCAAAACCTTGTTATCACTTCATCTCTGAAACCGTAAAACTTAGATGCAAACCGACAGGTGGAAAGTGTTCGGTTTATCAACTGCGTGCTTCAGGACACAAAACAGAAAGGTTTCAAATGTCTAAATAAGAATTATGTCCCCTTAATGAAAAGCAGTTTTTGCTAAAAAATTTTACTCGAAAACTATGACTTGTACAGGCATGGAACTTTCACTATTGATTATAGGACCAAATAAGCTATTGAAAGGGGTCAAGGTCAAATCTCAATTTTCACCTTGACCTTTGACCACAGATCTTGTTATCGAAATAACTCAGAAACCGCAAGAGATAGCTGATTAAATATATTGGGAAAAATGTTTATCTTGTCAAGATCTAAATTTGAAACTGAAGTTCTACGATGACTCTTTATAGGAGTTACTTCCCTTGACGCATGTTTGCTTTATACTATATCTCGAAAACCATTATAGATATGAAGAAAATGTTCATACAAAAATAGATCAGTTTCAAAAGATCTACACTTTAGTACCAAGGTCAATAATCAGATATCAAGGTCATCAAAAAAACCCTTAGCAACCGATGGAAAAGTACCTAGCAACCATATATATTTATGGTCAGGACACTATTATAGACCCATAGAGGTCAAAATGGAAGGTCAAGGGTCAAGGTCATCAAAAAATTCCTTAGCAACTGATGAAAAAGTTCCTAGCAATCATATATATTTATGCTCAGGACCCTATAATAAATCCGTAAAGGTGAAAATTGAATGTCAAGGATCACGGTCATTGAAAAAGTCCTTAGCAGCCGATGGAAAAGTACCTAGCAACCATATATATATATATATATGTTAGGATCATATTATAGACCCATAGAGGTCAAAATGGAAGGTCAAGGGTCAAGGTCAACGAAAAGGTCTTAGCAACTGATGGTAAAGTACCTAGCAACCATATATATTTATGCTCAGAACCTTATAATAAAATCGTAGAGGTGAAAATTAAGGTCAAGGATCAAGGTCGTTGAAAATGCTTTTAGCAACCGATGGAAAAGTACCTAGCAACCATATACATTTATGCTCAGGATCATATTATAGACCCAAAGAGGTCAAAATGGAAGGTCAAGGTTCAAGGTCATTGAGAAAGTCCTTAGCAACTGATGGAAAAGTACCTAGCAACCATATATATTTATGTTCGATATCCCGTTAAAAGCTGTAGGGGTGAAAATGGAAGGTCAAAGGTCAAGGTCATTGAAAAGTCTATAGCAACCGATTAAAAAGTACCTAACAACCATATATATTTATGTTCAGGAACCTATTTTAGAGCTGTAGAGGTCAAAATCGAAGGTCGATGGTCAAGGTCATTGTGACAGAGTCTATACAAGTCCAAATAGAAGGTCAACAGTTATGCTTAATATCCTTATCAACTTAGGTTTAAAGGTGAATTTGACAAGGGAAAGACCTTCCAATTGTTCTATGAACACTTCTCTTTCTAGTTTTTTTTTATTTTTCTTCTTAGAAAATTCAAAAAGTCCACTACGACTGGTTTCGCAACATATCAAAATGATCTTTGGTATGAAAGTTCGATCAGACATTGGCTATCCAAGGTTCACCCTAACAAGAATGCAAACAACAGTTTCGTATAAAATTCCAGTGATTTTCCCCTAAATATATGATGTCATAGGTATGGAATTCCCTCTATTTATAAGTTCTAGATATTGATTTCTGATTGTTTTTTGGTTTCATTATTTAAATTAGAGTCTTGGCTTTATTTTAAGTTTAAAAAAATGCATGAAATGTAAAAAAGTAATTATTTTCAGAAAAGTTTTATTAATGGGAGACTACTCTGAAAACATCCAAAAATAGTGTAGGTGAAAACACAACATTTTTATACCACTTCATGTAGCAATTTTAAAAGGCGGCGGATGTACCCTGAAACTACATGTGCTGAAACCAGTTGAATGTGTACTTTGGAAAACACATATACTCAGTTCTCTAAATTGCGCAGGAATCTTTGTTAGGATGCTCTGAGGTTGGTCTGTTTTTGAAATATTTGAAGGGGGGAGGCCTATTTTTTGTCAGTTATCTTTCTATAATGGTAAGAATTTGGAAAGGAATTCCTTAAAAATACTTATATACAGTGAAAGCTTGAAGAAATATGTTTTATTTGATATATGGTTGTCTATGGGTATATGATACAGCCAATTGTCCAGCTATCAATCTTTTGAGTATGTCCCTTCAATTTATGACGTCATGAAAAGTTCTAAGAAAAACTGTTGTGTGCACTCCAAGGGATTCTATTTACCGTATAAGAGTTACGCCCCCTGTTACAGTTATGTTTGTTATCACTACTCCTCAGAAACCTTGAGAAATATCGACATGAAACCGTTTGCAATGTCTTCGGTTCATGTTGTGCAAATTAATCACATTTGCTGAAAAGGATCTGACGACATCTTGTGGGAGTTACTCCACTTTACATGACTTCATTTTTAATGCAAATGCTAAGTTAGAGTTGAGATATAAGCATGAAACTTCATAAAGAGAATTCATGTCAGGTAACAAGTAAAATTAGGTCAAGGTCAAGGTCAAAAGTCACTTTCTAATTTTTAAAATCTGCTTGTTATCACTACTCCTCCGAAACGGTAATAGATAGCTGATGAAATGTAATGGACAAAATGTCGGGGACATTGAGAGGAAACTCAGTTACATTTGGGCAAAGTCATATGACGTCATTTTATATGAGTTATTGGCCTTAGAACATTTAAATTTATGGTTTTTGGTTAATAACTTGATAATGGTACAAGATAGATTTGTTTGTTTAGTTGGAGTTTAACGCCGTTTTCAGCACATATGGCTATTTCGCGGCGGCCAGTTTTCATTGGTGGAGGAAGCAGGAGAACCCGGAGAGAACCACCGACTTTCGGTAGGAAAATTGGCAATCCTTGTAGAACACATCCCGCCACAGGTGAGATTCGAACTCAACCGCAGTGTTGACAGGCTAGTGATCATTAGTAGTCATGATGTACAAGATAGAGGCATGGGGTCTTTTGTTTTGACACCAGGGACAAATGACCTTCAAAATGGTGTCGAGGTCAAAGGTCAAGGTCATGTTCTAGAAAATGACAGTGATGGTTAGATTTCAAAAATATCCATATATGCTTGATTGAAGCATTTTTCTAATTTTACAAAATGGGGGGGGGGAATGTGGTAAAAATTGCTTTAAAATGATCTAATTCAACATTAGTTCACTCTTTATCAAATCTATCTAGCACAAATTACCTTTTAAAGTGTAAATACAGCACCCCCTCCTTTTTTCGATTTGACTGAATTTACATCGGTTTTACTGAATTTACCTGTAAATGCATATAAAGTACATGTAGACAGCTGGGGGTATCAGGGCTTTGTTAATGAGAAAAAACTATGACGCTAACTCCAACCAATTTTCTGAAAATAGCGTTCGCGCAGTGCAGTAATAGAAAGCTATTTTCCGCCATAAAACACAAGATTCGTCCAAATTTTACCAATTTATTGCATCCGAATGTCAAAATTTCGCGTCAAATTAACAGTACTTTATTCACGGAGATGTCGTCTGCTGAAAATGGCACCGGAAATCTAAATAAATTAATCGCGACATCAAATTTCTACATGAATCTTCATTCTGACATAAGTAAATGTGTACACGTACATTCCGTTTTCTATTTATGACTATTTCCACATCAAACAGCAAATTGCATTATCTTGTGCCATGTTCGTCCGACGACGTCCTCTCTCGAAAAGAAAGAAACAAGTCCAGACATATATAAATGGATGTCACGTGACTTACACAACATCACTTGCATTCAGGAATCCATGGAAAACTTGTTACCTACAAATAAAAAAAAATAATTAATAAACAAACAAACAAAGAAGGCCCGTCCCACCTTCAGTAAAATAGATATTGCTACTTCATTGTTGTTTTTTTTTTTTTCTCTTTTTTGACAATTACTATTTGGAACAATAGATTAAAAATTTAAGAGATTTCAAGAGAAAATAGAAGTAGCAATATCTCTTTACTGAAGACGGGACGGGCCTTTTTTTTCCTTGTCTATTTTATTTATTTCCGCAGAGTTACGTCTCTTGCCAAAAATAGAGGGACAGAGCCTCTTTATTGCAAAACTGGAAACGTGAAAAGGAAAGACCTTATCATTTGTGCCCGCCACAAATGACCTTTAAATTATTATTATTATTATTTTCATTCTTTTTTTTCCGCAACCAAGTCGTCTTGTTTTAACAGCTTACGATCACAAGCCATTCCAAGATAAATAATGTCAAGGTCAAAGGTCAAGGTCAAGTTCTAAATTTTGACTTTTCCTTGTGATCAGTATTCCTCTGAAACTGTAGAAGATAGATGATGAAATATAATGGGGAAAATGTAAAAGACATTAAGACGCAACTTTGTTCGATTAACGTCAAAGACCTATGAAGTCATCTTGTAGGCATTATTATCCTTAGAACATAAAATTAAACAGTTTTTTATAAACAACTTGATAATGGCGAATATTAAAGGCACCGGGTCTTTTGAAATGACACCAGAGACCATTGACCTTTAAAAAGATCAAAGGTCAAAGGTCAAGGTCGTGTGCTAGATATTGAACTTGGCTTTTAAACAGTTTGTTCATGGTTTTTAAGACTTTTTTACAACATTTTAAGGTAAAAAAAGACTTATTAAGGTATCATAACACTCTGCATAATGGAATGGAAAGACCTTTCTCAAAACAAATTTCTTACTAGTATTATATTTACCTTTGCATCTTAAGAAAATATCATTCTTTTTAACTTTATCTGCTAAACCCCTGCAATTAAGGGAGCCAATTTTAACTGCCATTTCTAAAATTTCTTTTAAATGTTTGTAATATATCTAGTCATATATAAAAGCATGATAATTTGACAGAAGACTGTAAGTGAATATAAACATGTCTATATATATTATTTCTTTTGGAAATCTGTGTTCTATAAAATTGTCAAACAAGAGTGTGGAGAGAAGAAAAAAGTAAATAGTTGAAATGAATGTTGTAACTATGGTTATAGCATTCCCATTGTAAGTGGTAGAGTGTATATTTGATAATATAAGATTGTCATCCCCCTCATCTTTGACTTCCAAAATGCAGCCTTCCTGTTTTTCCGAAATCCTGTATTTCAGTTCAATTTTGATAAAAAAAACAATTTCTGCCAGCTATGAAAAAAAGAGGTATTAATTGTAGTTAAATATAATCCACTGACTTCACCTGAATGATTGGGGTAAAGAAATCCAGAAACCCAATTAATGAACTATTGTACTAATTTTTTCAGTAACATATACGTTAATGACCAAATTTATAGAAATACTAAAATCATCAAAATGTTGTGAGAAAATTGTTAAGTTTAGCGTAAAAAAGTTAAAAAAAACTTTGAAAAATAAACATCAAATTCTAAAATTTGTCAAACTACCCATTTTGTAAGCCGAACTGTCGACTTAATTACCGCCAAATGCAATTAAAATATTAGTACCACTATTTATTTCAACTTTAAAATCTATAGAAATAAAAGAAGTAAAATAAATCAATCATTATCTAAACGAGTAATATTTTTAACAGTGAACTGTTACGAGGTCTCCCAAACGAAGGAACTGTATCTCGAATGCCTTACATTGTATTTAATAAATTATTTGTTTTTTCAGACTGAAATTGGGAAATTGTTCCTATCAAGATTATGCATACTTAATGGAGAGGTTACTTGAAAATCGTGATATGGGTATTTTTGTTATTCGATTTTTACAGTCATACATTGTCCTATTTGATCAACCTTTACTTGTCGACAATGATCGACAGTACAACAGTCCATAAAATACTAAGAACGGCGGTTTATATACATCTGTTTTGACTATCCCATTTCATAGACAGACAAGTCCACTTTACGACAATTAAAATATCACTGACACGTTTATTGTAATTACAGGGGTGCTAACACCAGTAAAGCTTTTCAGTAACGGCTAGGTAAATCTATGATTGGAATTAGGAAATAAATCCGGAAATAGTATCTGTCTATGACTTCGTATTGCTATCGCAAAATATAAATCAAAAGTGAAAGAAGAATGTGTAACAATATATGAACGAACGGGACAGGGCATTAACATACTATATTGAGCTATCGATGTATTCTGAAGGCACTTAGTATTAAAATGGTCATTACCCACGACTCCAAGAAATACGTCCCGCATTTAGCCGTACAGTTAAGCACATCGATACCTGTCGAAGTTGTTCATTTCCAAAATCTATCTGGTGTATTGCCTCTTGACACGTTCAATATAACAGCCGGGATGTATGGAACTTTCGCTCTTTAAGCGACTATAAACCTATGTTGCTCGATCAGCAACCAACTTTGACTACCCGTAGACTAATTTCTACAAGTGTCAAGATTTCCGATACTGTACATCCGAAACCGTGCAGGCAAGTAATTCCAATTCCAGTTCTTAACTCCTTCCATAGAACAAGTTACCATTCATTCAAATACAACTCTATGAATCTACTACTACTACGCAAGGATTCGGATACGAGTCCTACCTAATCTTGCGTATCTGGAACATAATCAGCTCAATTTCCTGTTTATATACCAGCAATAACTATAAACAAGGTTAGAGTCAGGGCAACTGTAAGTATGCTGAACTGAATTTCGACCAACAAATCATACCAAACATTTTTAAATTTTGACTGCCCTGGAAAAATATAGTGCCTAAAAACCGGTTATGAAAGAAATTTGCCTCTACAGCAGCCCCAAGGAGCCTACTCTTTTTCGAACTCTGCTAGAGGGGTCTTTAACGTGCCCAGGACATGACATTTGCTGAACACGGGACATCGGACGGACACATATACAATAATACAAGAACTACATTACATAACATTATTATTATTATTATTATTATTGGTGCAACATAACTAAATACTTTGTCTGTCCAACTGTTTATTACAAGCGCTTCCTTCCTTGTGATTCAACAAAAGTTTCTTTCACTATAGTCTACCAGAAACAAATTTCCTTCTTGTCGACTGTACAGCTCCAACATCATGTGGCGTCGTCCCTCGACGCAACGAATTACATCATGGTATGAAGTCTTACCCCTGGAATTTCACTCCATCAAGACTTCCTCCTCCCTCTCCTTGATCCTGTGTCCATTCTCCACATAAGATACTATCTTTATCCGCTTATGATGTCTCATGGCCCCATCTGTCTGTGTACCGACGGTAACTAGCCTGCATTCTGAGGCTGGAGGATTCCATCCTGGTACATCTGAGCTTGTCTGTAATATCGGAGAGTTAAAGAAGATCCTGGGTGCTGGGCGAATTCCCGAGCACTGCAACAAAGAGAACTGAGTAGTTGCCGCTGAAGAAAATATCATTGTGATTCATCCTCTCCTATGGGACTGGCCGTACGCTGGTCGTACGCTTCCCTGCCGCGGCAGTAGTCCGCAGGGTGTTGATCTTCTTGAAAACCGTCACCTCGCTCCTCAGTTGTTCTAGTAACTTCCTTTTTCGTTCCGGACCCGTTGTTATCAGAGTTGGAAGTGTAGCTTTCCGTACTTCTGGGCCCCGAGTCTTCCTATCACCTATTATATCTGACAACGTTCCAGGATCCCTATCGCAATTGCTTTCCTCACCGATACCCACTGGTCCATCAGATTATCTGTGTCGCCTGGAGTAATGTCTTGACAGGTCGGGACCCTTAGAAGTGACATAAGTGCAGTTCGGATATTTACAGATGTAGGATAATGTATTCTTCCTTTCCTCGGCGCACTGCACTATGTGGTCTCTCCATTCCCCTATAGTCCCGAAATTAGTACCACATATGCTGCATCGGTTCCCTTCCGTCCCCTTTCTGTGTGTGGTCTTGGTCAACGGCATCTGAAATGACAATAGAATGAATTTTACTAACAGTATATCGCTACCTTATATACATATTTACAAGTACTTTATACATATATGCTATACATCCCTAATATCTTACAAAATCCCGAAACCAGCCTGGCGGCTTTCGATTTTTTCCCGACGGACAATTATTATCAATCGCTGTAAAAATTCTTCGGATTTAGCATTTCCATCGAAAATGTCCGCTTTCCGTTCAAAATTTACGACTGTAACATTCTCTTCGATGGTTTCAGTAGGTTCCGCGGTTATTTGTTCTCCATGCAGATTTTGAGACTTATACTTCCTCATACGGTCTACATAAATAACATGCCGACGCGAATTTCGCCCGCAGTATACGGAATATGTCCCGTCTGAGTGTTTGTTTAGCACGGTGAATGGTCCTCTCCAATACCTCAAAAACTTCGGCGACTGGCCAGAATTCCTAGTAGGAGAGTAAACTAATACTCTATCTCCCTTTTCAAACTTTTCCCATTTGGACTTTTGATCATGAAACTTTCTGTCTCAACATTTCACCTTCTGCCGACATTGGAACTTCCTTTTCTCCGAAGTACAAATTGTAAACAATATTTAAGGGAGTGCAGACTTCCATTCAAAGCATTAGCCGATTAGGAGAACATCCTGTAGTCTCGTACACCAAGGAGCGGTATGCCATCATCACGAATGGCAGCATACTATCCCAGTTGGAATGGTGTTTGTCTACATAGGCCGATAACATTGCCTCGAAGGTTTGGTTGAACCGCTCTACCATACCATCCGACTGAGGGTGGTATGGGGTTGTTCTGGTTTTTTCTGATTTGAAGGATGCTACACATTCCTGCGAAAAGCTCACTCTCGAATTGTGCGCCCTGGTCCGAATAGATGAGTGTCGGGACGCCAAATCGCGTTACAACTACCGTGACAATTATCTCTGCTAGAGTAGACGCTTCCATGTTCTGCATCGGGAAACTCTAAGTCCATTTAGTATTGTAGTCACTTACTACTAATAAATATGTGTTTCCTCGCTCAGTTACTGGTAACTCCCCTAAGATATCCACTGCTATGCGCTCCATAGGATATCCTGACTCCCGTATTTTCATCGGAGCTTTTTTATGCGGTCTCGGACCCTTGCGCTTTGCGCAGGACTCGCAAAGTTCTAGTCATTCCATCAGTATCTATTATTGTTCCAGTGATTTCTAAACTGCGCAGTTATAACATTATTTGGTAAGCAACTATACGTATTATGTAAACATATTATACATGTTATAAGGCCACACAAAACAAATTAGGCCAAGATAAATAAACATAATTATTACAATATCATAACACTTGCATGGAATTCTGCTCATGGCATCGGCGTTTCTATGTTGAGTTCCAGGTCGGTGATGTATCGTAATTTCATGGCTACTGATTACCTCTAACCATCTCGCCAATTGGCATTCGGGATTCTTGAAGTTCATTATTCATTCGAAAGAAATATGATCCGTCCTTATTATGAAAGGCCTACCGTACAAAAAGTGACGAAAATGTTTAATGAAATGGACAACGGCCAACAACTCCTTCCGTGTCACACAATATTTCCTCTCAGCTTTAGATAAAGTACGACTGCCATAAGCTTTCACCTGCTGACCTATCCGCTGAGATAAAACAGCTCCAATTGCATAGTTATTTGCGCCCATGTCGAGAATAAATTCTTTGCTAAAATCTGGATGACTAAGTATTGGTTCGGAGATCAACTCTTGTTTAAGCTTGTTGAATAATTCTTGACATTCTTGTGTCCAAAGAAATTCTTTCCTTTCTCTGTCAGCCTATGCAAACATTTTGCAGTTGAGGAAAAGTTTTGGATGTATCTCCGGTAATAACTGCACAAGCCTAGGAATGATCTTAGTTCACTCGCATTCCTTGGTACCGGCCAATTACATATACATCCCACCTTCTCTGGGTCTGTTGCTACGCCCTCTTCAAAGATACCACGTCCTACATAAGTGACAGATTTTGCATATAAATTGCATTTCCTCGGTTTCAGCTTGAGACCAGCGCACTGGAGACGATCAAGCACACGGCTTAGATTCTTAAGCATTTCATCAAACGTCGTAGCAACAACAATGTTGTCATCTAGATATATCAAGCATATATCCCACTGCATTCCCGATAGCACTTTTTCAATTAATCTTTCGAACGTCGCCGGGGCATTAGCTAGACCAAAGGGCATCACCCTAAACTGGAATAAACCACGTCTTGTTGCAAAAGCTGTTTTTGGTCTGTCCAATGGATCCACCTCAACTTGCCAATACCCTGATGAAAGATATAAAGTAGAAAACCACTTGTTTCCAGATAGCTGCTCCAATGAATAGTCGATCCTTGGCAAATAATATGCATCTTTTACAATTAATTCATTTAAACGGCGATAGCCGAAACAGAATCTTGTTGAACTACGCTTTTTCTTGACGAGTACAATGCCTGATGACAAGGTCCATCAGCAGGTTCTATCACACGACGCTCTAATATCGTCTATGTGTTTATCAATTTCATCTCTCATTGCCACTGGCGATCTTCGTGGTCCTTGTTTGACTAGTTTGTTGTATCCGGTATTAATGGAGTGTTTAACAAAGTCTGTTCTCCCAAGAACTCCATCTGCAACTGCAAAAATAGATTGATACTTGTCAATGAATTCCTTTACTGTTTTGCGTTGGGGTTCGTCAAGGTGAACACTCGAATGGTCTACTAATGATTGTAACTCTTTGTTTCCATTTAGGCTTCTGTTTCTATCTT
Source organism: Mytilisepta virgata (assembly GCA_028015205.1). NCBI lineage: Eukaryota > Metazoa > Mollusca > Bivalvia > Mytilida > Mytilidae > Mytilisepta > Mytilisepta virgata. Next base: position 58,478,264 of record CM051515.1, on the reverse strand, counting down.
GGTGTGTTTCATCTAGGATACAGACAACAGACAACAATGCTTAGTTCCCCAACCTCTGTTCCAGCATGTATAACTTGAATTGTATCCGTAACGTTCAAAAGTCTAATCGGAACCTTCTCTGCATTCTTCACTAAATGTCTGGCCAATAGCGCCGATTCTTTACTTAAAAACTTTTCACAGGGTTCAATCAGGCCCCATTCCTCCTTAACATCGACCAATCCAGTTACCTTTCCGTTAGTTTGTGTTTCTGCTCCGGCTGCAAACTCACATTCTCTGCGATTGTTACACGGTAGCAACCTAACTCTCCTTGATATTCCAGAAGAAAGGTCTGATCTTTAATCCTAAATTCATCGTTTTTCATGTCTATTTGGCAACAGTTTGTCTTCAAAAAGTCGATCCCGATAATGCCACCGACTCTCATATCCGCAACCACTGCCTCTATTATAAAATTTGAAGATCCAAATATTACTTCGAAAATTCCTCTGCCCTTAGTTTTAAGTCCGGTGCCGTTAGCAGAGACAGCTTCTTGGTGGAGTGTTTATCGGAGGTCTGGCATTTAGTGAAAATGCATAGAATGTCTTTTCGGAAATTAGGCTAAAGGTCGCCCTGTGTCTACCAAACATTTGGCCTTTACACCATTAATCTGTACGTCGGTATACATTCCGATGTGTTTATACATAAGTATGCATTGTCCCTATCTCTTCTCCGTCTCCCGCTTCTCTTAAAATTAAGCGGATTGACAGACGGTCTCTTCGCAGGCCCACTGTCATCGTCTTTTACATTCCCGGGCGAAGTGTCCGACCTTACAACAATTGAAACATGCTTTCGTCCATCTTGCTTCTTCATATCTCTCCATGCTGGCTCTGTTACTTTCTTAAAATCATCTATTTCTTTTTTTTTTTTTTTTTTTTTTTTTTTTTTTTTGATATGATATACAATTTATTTGTATCTCTAATAACAATTTTGAGTTTAATAAATGAAAAGAACAACAGAACAGCAGATTACTAGTAATAAAAGCGGCGCAGGACATTTTAGAGGATTGATAGGACAATTTAGCGGAAATTTTGTGGACATTTTAGCAGAAAATTTAAAGGACAATTTAGCGGAATTTTAAGCGGAAAAGTTTAGTCTTTTTTAAGCATCTGTCTCTTCCGTTAGCCAGACGAGCGACAGTAGGATATAGTTCACTTTAATTCAGTTAATATGTAAAAACAAAGCACTTTAATGAGAATCTCAAGTGAGTACTAAAAGCAATATATTTACAATATGTACATATCAACATTTTCTCTGTATCGTTTTAAATCCAACACTGCAGAATTAGTGGTCTATACTAATTTCACTAATGTTGAACATTTCTGGTGTTCTGGGGCAACTAACATGAAGTCGTTTCATCTATTTCTTTGTGCATGGCATCAGGTTTTTCGCTGAACTTGGCCATCAATTTAACTTTCTGGTCCTCTCTGTTGAATTGTTATGTTTCTTCTGTATTTACGGAGCCAGAAGTCGTAGTTCGTAAATACCCTTTACTAAAACCGTTTTTCTGCTCTGACTTATAGAATGCCTTCAACTCTACAGATAAGCATACAGCCTGGTTTAAATTAGCAGGTCTTAACTGTTTTATCCTGATTCTCATTTCTGGACTTACTAATGCTTCCAGAAAATTCTCAGTGGCCAGAGTTTCCCTCACTTCAGATGGTGCCTTTGGGTGTGCCTTATTGATCAATCTTCTGATAGACTGCCCAACTCTGGTAAAGTTTCGTGAGGGAGTTGTCGTCTTTCCTTCAACTGAACTATGTACAAATCTGTTTGGTTTTAGGATGCAAATCTCTCATCCAGTACAACGATCAAACCTCCATATCTCCCTTTCTCGTCATCTGAGAGGTCGCCAAGGACGACCTGTGCTTTTCCCCTTAAAGCTGGTGCTAAATAAAGTCCTTTCTCAGTTTCATCCCAACCATTAATTTTCGCGCACGCCTCAAAATTGGATTTGTAATCCATCCATTGACCATTACCGTCATGTGTAACAACCTTAATATATCACCGCGTTTCATTTTCTCTGTGCTCTTTTCAGATTTCTGATTGGTCTTCAAATATCGCGTATCTGAACCAACATTTGTCTGTGATATCCCTTCTACATGCCTAGATGTCTGCTTTCTCGGTATTTTCGGCGTACTTAAGATCACAGGTACTTTTGGCCTGGCGCCTGCATCGTTCTTTGTCGAGCTCCTAAAATCACATTCATCTTGAAATCGGACTGTTTGTTGTTCAATTCTATCATGAACTAATGATCCGATTAGTCTTCGACTTGTAATTATACCTGAATCACTCCGACTTTGTCTCGATGGTATTTTTGGCGATTTTTCCATCTAAAATTCTAGATCGCATCCCTAACTTCTTCTCTATCATGATTATCTGTAATTCTAAATCCTTTACGTTTTCCATTAATTCTTAAAAATTCCGACCGAATTCCGCCGCTGCTGCAAAAATTATGTAAGGTGCGACGGTAGCGTGGACTCCAATTCGCATTAACCTGTGCACTGCACTTGTGTACTGAAGTCCCGGCAACAAGTCAATATCACCTTTCCAACCCATAGACTCGGCATTACAGATGAGAAACTTGTGTTTATCAGTATATTCCTGCTACGTAGGCTGTGCACCTTACAACCTCGTCACGTTGTCTCCCGTGCACCAAACCCAATGCTACCAGTGCACTACTCCTATATTCAATATTGGCACTAACCACTACTCTTAACGCTTTAATGTTCTCACCTTGGACCGATGTATTCTGAAGGTACTTGGTATTAAAATGGTCTGTTTTATGTTCTTCCTGTGTTGAATTTCATTACACTAGCAGTTTCGAAGCTATTCAGAAACACTGATGATACATCCAGTGTTGAAAGGGGTGGGAAAGTAACTTGGAGGATGCATGAGCTTTTCATAACGAACAGAAATGTTTATAATTAAGGCTCAAGGGTCTCAATGTCTTTTGTTGATTTTTTACGAGGAACCCCCCCCCCCCCCCCTGGGCAATGTGTAGAATCATTTATCCTGCAATCAATCCGTTTCCGGTCTAATAACAGGGGTAGAATATTGTAATCCTATAGCTCGTGATCGTCTATTTGAATGGCCAGTACTTCACGATGTGTTCTATAAAATGTATTTTAATGTTAACTACACTAAACAAAACTGTACATAAAATCCAAGTGAAACAATAAACAGCAAACATCAGACAATAAACAGATAATAACAGCTATGTCTCTAGCCAGTCTTTCGAGGCACGGTCACCCTGACTTTCCGCTGGGTTCTCTTTTTATACTGTTTTAGTCACGTACCCAAACACGGGACGCATTAATTAATAGATCGGCAATTAAAAATAAATGTAAACAAATGAAACATAAAATTGGTACCATAAAAATGAAAAACCATTTAAATATTCCTCGCTCACCGGAAAACATAGGTGGTCATCACTATCTGTTTAATTAACTTATATATTTACGATAACATGTCCGAATCATCAACACTTTATCCAAGTAACACTTTTAAAACGTATATACAATAACCTACCTGAGATATAGATAGTAAAACGGATAGATATTCATTATTTTATAATCTAGTCTAAACAAGCCTTCATTCCGATTATTTATTGTGTTTTATATAATTATTGTACTTTGTGACATATAGTAAATTTGAACCTGTTGTGCTTTCTCTTATTTATTTTTCTAACTCTTTTTGCTTATGACTATTGTATTACAATAAACTTTAGTCGTATTAGGTCATTCATTGTACCAGAGGACGTCGTGGCGTTTCCCGCGATTTCACGGCACTTTGATTTCAACTTCAAACGTAATTTTAAGGCATTTTACGCATCTAAAGCTCGCCTATTCTCATGTTTCTAGAATTTTATATTTTCCGACAATGACTATGTATTGTATATTTATTGCGTCCCCTTATACCTAATTATAAATATATGTGGTTACGGGGTATGGAGTTAAAGGGTTTATGAGATTTGAACATTGTGTATTAAAACCTGTTAAAGGGATAAATATTTGTACAGATTTTGAAATAATTAAAAATTATTGATTTTAGGGGCGAGGATGACCCCCTAATCTGTTTGTCTTATCATGCGGAAAAAGAAAATATATGATTTTGGGGCAGGGATTTCAATGCTTTAAGATATTATTAACTATTGATTAATGATTCGAGGGGGTTTAAATTATCGACTTTGAGGGGTTTGGATGACCCCTCTAGGGGAACGAGGTATATGTCATTTGATAGGTGTGGTCACGGTGTATAATAAAATATATGATATGAGATGGTTATTGGTCACTCTCGTAGAGTTTTTCGATAAAAACATTTGCCCATAGGGTCCTATAGTAAACCCGTAGCCTCTTTGAACTCCTAATTATACGTCTCAGTGATCCCCATCAAAAAATGAATGGTATTAGGCCCATCGTGAAACATTGATCTTTCATCATGGAAAATATCTGACGGTTATTGAGAACAAAATCGGAGAGGAAGAAAAAAAATGTTCGATGAAAATCGCAAATCAAGATCTATAAGTCTCCCACTTCGTTTGGGAGACTTAAATATCAGAGTAACAACATTATACATGTAATTTCAAACTTCAGGGTTATTGAAATCAAAATGATGACAATAGCGTCGGTCTTAACAGCATATATCACAAACATTAAACACCAAAGCTGATTTGAACTTATTGTTTTCACTATACAATATGTCTAGTTCTTATGCCATAAGGGATCATTTATACTCATGTATCATATTTTAATATGATACCTGAGTATAAATGATCCCTATGATACCTGAGCATAAATGATCCCTATGATACCTGAGCATAAATGATCCCTTATGGCTAAAAATAACCACTTTTTTTCTTTTTCAGATTGCAAGAAAATTACAGTATTTGGTTTTTTCGCAGTCGTTTGCGTATCAGCTGGTTTATTTAGTCTGTTAAAAGAATGTAAATCATGTGAGTAGAGGAGAAATGATTAGATTTGTTCAAAATATGTTTAATATGTAAAAATACAAATCAATGATTAGCTTTTATTTCATGTAGGAAAAGTTACAGTGCTGAAGGCAATTGATTTGTTTTTATTCTTTCCATTTTCTATTCATCTGTCATTTTTTAATTGCAGTATTAAACTGTACACCTTAATGTTAAACATTATATTGTACATTACACAAAACAGACAGACAGATTTAAAGGAACAAGTATGAATCAAACTAAGCAAACTTTATGGGTCACTAAGATCATTCCTTATTACTGTGACGATGCTTGATTTCATCGAAATAAATATTTAAACCTGCGTAAAAATATCGGCAAAAGAATACCGAAGCGACAAAGCACAATACTTCTAATAAATATTTTGATCTTACACATCCTGTAACGTAAAAGTTTACACTTCTAGCGTCCGTACATCGTAAGTAAAGAATGTTACGGCCGAAATCACCTTTAAATTATAGCCAACAAAAGACACAAATCAATAATAAAATTTAACAAGATTTATTATATACAAGTTTACAAAAAATATTATACAATTGAATTGTTAACTTAACTGTTAAAATATAAGTTCGATCCTTTTGTCTTTGCTTTATCCAGAATTCTTCTCGTCACTGTTACGGGAATCCAAACGGAATTTTATATCCAATCAGTCACAATCTAGTATGATGTGTGTAACGTAAATAAAAGTGTGTCAATCCAACTTCTGAGAACACAAGAATGTTAATATCTGGTCTGATGCGATCTGTTCTGAAAGTCCAACCTTCTTACGTATATATAGCCACCACGAAAATCCATAGAATCCTTCTAGAATACGGTAGAAGTTTGAATTACACATTGCAAATTATGATCATTCCAGAATTATTACGTAAGTCAAATAGAAAGTTCTACTCATTCCATCAGTTTCTATTATTGTTCCAGTGATTTCTAAACTGCGCAGTTATAACATTATTTGGTAAACAAATATAAGTATTATGTAAGCATTTTATACATGTTATAAGGCCACACAAAACAAATTAGGCCAAGATAAGTAATATAATAATTACAATATCATAACAAGAGTCCGCACATCGTTTGTTAAGCATCCGTACAACGTCCGTGCATCGTTTCATTTATCGTTTGACTTAATTGTAAATCTCAGCGTTTGGTGTAAAACAGTGTTTAGCGTTTCGTTTAGCGTATGGTTTATGATATTGTTTATCGTATGGTAAATCGTACCGTTTAGTGTTTTATTTAGCGTATGGTACATCGTTTGGTGAATGGTATCGTTCATTGTTTCGTTTAGCGTTTGCTTCAGCGTACACCGTTCGTTCAGCGTATCCTACGGTGATTGGTTGTTTAATATGGAGACCACGCCTCTTCTACGCGAAAACAAATCTTAGCCCATCCCTTTTCATAAAATACAGAAATTTATAGGTCACATAATTAGAAATAAAGATAAATAATAATGATAATAATAATAGATAAATAAATAAATGAATAAATAAATAAAAAATTTAAAAAGTCAACAAAAAATTAATATTATAGACCTAAGAATAATGATTTCAACTGAGTGTTCTGCAAAATAAATTCATTATACATTAATTTAAGGTTTTAATTTTCAATAATATTTATATTTCATCGCTAGAATTTTTCGATTCTAGTTTTAAAAAAATAAGAATTGATTTAAACACTTTTTGCATTATTTATGAAAGAAATTTACGATTGTGTCCGAGTAAGTTATCAAAATAAGCACATCTTTTGCATAGAAACGGGCACAACAGAGTATGTATTGCTTACAGGTATTATTTAGGCATTGTTATAAACTCAATTACTGCCAATCTACTCAATATACATATACATGTAAATAATTTGCCATTGCCTAAGGTTAAATGTAATTATCATTTTAAGCACAACTTACACGAAGTAAATTGAACAGCGTCCAGTTTACTTTATTTCTTTCGGGATATTAATATTATCAATGTATATTAACAAAATTTAAACAAAGACTCTTTTCATCGGTACGTCTAAAAACCGAATAGGCCTGGAGTAGTGCACTTAGCCTTTCAAAATGCACTTAGCCGAAATATGAAGCTGAACAATTTGATTTTGTAACTGTTAAGATTTCAGGTCCTGAGGGATAACCTGGTGTGTGATCTGTGAACTTGATTTTATCAGTCACATATACATGCATGTACATTATTGTACATATACGGAATTGAAAACAATTTGTTCAATAAAATGTACCCGGTATAGAAAAAAATATTGATCCCCCATTATTTTAATCACCCCCTCTGCCATTCTTTCCATGCAGGTAAAAAAATAACTCCCTTTTTCTGATTAGCATAAATTATGCAAATCAACCACGATTCTAAAAAATGATAAAAAATATGTATATATTCGAGAGCATATAAAAATACCAAAAAGGAATTTGAAACCCATAGAAGAACAAAACGATTCATCAAAGGAAAATGTACGACGGTTTCTTTTTTATCCAACATCAGAAAGTCACAAAATCCCTGACCAATATGATATACATATACATATAAATAACAAAATAAAAATATTTCGTAAGACATTTGTTTTTTTTCCAGAATAACAAATTTTTTTTTAATAAATCAAATTCATAACGACATGTATCTGAAATACGATTATTCATGATAAATTTCCACTTTTTTCCAATTTTCAAATTGTCCTAAAATAGTCACTATGTCAAAATAGTTGTCAGAGCTTCACTTATTGTTATATGTTGTAAAAATCTTGATATATGTACTATAAATAAAGTAAAATATAATTGTTTTCTTTCTTATATCTCTTTTCTTATTGGCATTTAGCAGGCGATTATAAAAGGTGACAAATTCCTTAACGGTCAATTAATTAATTACTCCAGGTGTTAATCTGACATAATTCGTCACACGCTACGATAATTATAAAACTTCATTATTTCTGCAAATTTATAAACTTCGTCGGATTTATTGGTTATTTTTATTATATATATATATATATATATATTTAAAAAGTGTAAAATTACAGACAAAAGTCATTTCAATTACATCTAATTCCCTTTCAAACGCTCAAGTGCAGTAACCCGAGCTATGCCCGCCCCCCCTTTTTTTAATAAAATATCTTTGAAATCAACCTTTTCTACTAAATTACATAAAAAGCAATGAGCAGGGCGATTTCAACGTATTTTATTGCTAGCTCAATAGAGTATGTATTTTCATACAGAATAACCCAAAGAGGAATTGATATAAAGTAACTTGGAGCATACATATTACTAATAAAATGTGTTTTGTCTCCCTTCGATTATTTGAAAATGGGTTATTAGTTGCTTTCCATGCTTAAACATTGCTATGTAAATAAATAAAATGTGCAAAATATTTGTACTTTAATTTATGGCTTTAGAGGACCCAAATGTCATAATTGGTAATTTGTGAGTTACATTGTACCCTGTCGCCATATCGTTCGAAAGGTATGCAACTGATTACGGCTATTGTAGTAGTAATTGTCCATAATATTCTAAGGGATGTAATAAAATGACCCGCATTTAATTACAATTTATACCTACATACCCGTAAAGGAAGTTCAGAGGACCACCTAGTGTGCAAAGATCGACAAATGTAATAATTATGTTGTATATAATACATAAAATGTACAATAAACAACCAAGATGACACGTGTACGTAAGCACTTCTGAGTGAATTTTAAACACTACAATATGTATAATAAATACCAAATAGAAATAAACAGTCAATAACAAAAAAAACATAAAATTTTACAAAGTCTTATGTATAATAATATAAGATTATTAATGGGCTAAAATAATCACTTTGAACTTTTTTCAAGAATAAAAAAGCAGTAAAAGATACTTTGGCTGAAAAGCAATCATTTATTGACAAATGTCAACACTTTTCATTTATATATTTTTAAAATAAAATTAGCAGTCCAGGCTACAGCAGAAAATCTGAAAATAAGTTTTTTTTAAATATGGTAAGAAATATTTTTTAATGTGGGAATATTTATTTAATCATTCTTTTGAATCTTTTATCATTTGATTATCATGCATGCATACATTGAATATTTTAACTCAATTAAATTTGGATATTTGCAAATTTTGTGCAAGTGCAAGCTTTTAAATCTTCCTGACAGTGAAATAATTTCACACCTTTAACAGATATAATAATAGAAGGACGTCTGCTGAAACTTTTATCCAGGTGGACAGTGTCATAACAACTCATGAATTAAATTAATTTTAATATTCCCAAAGGCATTTCATGTAATGCAATATTAACCGCTATATCCGATATACAAAATTATCTCAATACACCGAATTATAATTTCACACTGTCTTGTTCTACAGGACAATGTATATTGTGCTACATTCACAAAATTTTGTATATGTATACAGAAAATTAAATATTTGTAAGAAAAATGTATTTAATTTTTGGACCTAGTAAATCACAATAACCGCTACCAATGAACGGTAGCTCACATAAAGCGCAATTCCGAATAATTATACATGCATGGAGAACATGTATAATGTGATATGCATATAATTTAAAACTATTTCAACATCTCATTAATTCGTATTAAGCATGATAATACTACAATTGCTAATAATCTATTTAAAAAAAAAACCAAACAAAAAAACCAACCAAAACAAAAAAAAAAACAAAAAACAAAAAACCCCAAAAAAACAGTAAAATATAAATTAATTTAAAGTTTTTTTTAATAAATTCTTGTCCCGCAAACAACTTCCATGTATGGCAAACGCTAAAATTACCATAGATTGGAAACGCTAAAAATGACCGTATATGGAAGACGCAAAAATATTCCATATACTATAAACGATACGATGCTCGATACACCATACCATAAGGTAAACAAAGCGATCAACGCTAAAGGAAACGATGTACGATAAACCATACCATGCACGCTAAACGAAACGCTAGACCATACGTTATGAGCTAAAAGAGCGTACATTGTATCGTTTATGGTTTAAGGCCATAGTCCGTACATCGTTCGTTCATCGTTTGAGTTGTTAACTTTTACGTTACAGGATGTGTACCCGTGTATAGTAAAACTTGCGAATGAACAATATAAAGTCTAATGTATAAATTTTAATGCTATTATTTCAATGTTTAAAGGTAACATAGTGTCTTATAATTTTTATATTCAAGTCATTTTTTTCAGTTTTTTACTGGTTTATATTAGTAGGAATTCTGTTTGGTTTACTTAGCGGTTTAATAGTCATATCAAAGGACGGTAAGACGGCATTAGTAGAACAGGCATATGTTTTATTTTATCACTTTTAATCCAATTATTGTTTTTACTAGTGATCAAAACCAATAATGTTTGGGTACCCATATAACCGGTTTAACCACGCCACTGTTCAGTGTCTGTACAAGGCCAGACTATCCTGACTCTAGTCTGACTCTCTGTTGGGTTAATGTTTATGTTGTGTGTTCTTTTAAGTTATTTTTTCCGGAATTCTGTCAGTTGGGTTGCTTTGATGGGTTATGTCATTGTTGACCTTTCCTGTTATTCATTTTGTTGTTGTTTTACCTTCAACGGATATATAATAGATATAAACAAAGGACCTTATCGTAGCAAAGTTAACAAACTATCGCTTATGTCTATCGCTCGTGAAAAGATTACGCCTATAAAGTAGAACCTACAGCAGGAACTATAGTCTCATCATTTGAATGTTGACTTAACACAAGTTTAAAATTACGATATTAACAGCTAAAGTTGTAAAAGTCTCTGGTACAGCTGTTAACATCATTCACATCTATAAATAGATACCAAAGTAATCTCTGAAGTAATGTGGTGATTACAACTTTAATGTTTACCTTTGTTAATATTCCGTTTGTTACAAACCACCTAGTCATGGACATTTATTCACGTTTTGAAGATACCAACTTGACATAATCTACGTTTTATGGCGGTTCACAACGTTCCGTTTTTTAAGAAGATAAGAAAATTTTATTTCTTGTTGGAAAATACGTACATAGCGGCAAATTTTATTTCGTGTTGGAAAATACGTACATAGTGGCAAATTTTATTTCGTGTTGGAAAATACGTACATAGTTGTAAATAACATGAGCTCTGAAGAGCTCTTTTAGCCAACTATCACAAAAATTATAAACAAACATATTTACAAAAATATAGGACATTAAGTTAAAATCAAGATCTTATATTTTTTAATATGACTCGCCAGAAACACAACTAAAATAGAACAATTATTATTGTCACAAGCGCACAATGAGTTGTTGATGTGAAGCATGAATCACATATGACATCACTATTAGACACCAAATTATTGTATTGTATTTATAAAATGAAGTTATATTCTTCCGTCTCACGGAATCTATCTTACAGTTATTGTTTTGCGAACAAAGTAAAGCCCAAAATACAACAACTATAAATTTCACACGAAATGGTGTCACAGTCGAAAGTGCGATGTACATGTAACAATCAAAGGTAAAACGTCATACATTCAAATGACGCCCGATTGACGGTCAAAAACGGAAAATCATACGTTGTACTTGATATGGAATGTTGGTATATGCTTTACAATTTCCCAAAAATGTCAGTCTGATTTTATTTTGTTTGTTTTAAAACATTTAACGTTTTTTCTGTGAAATGTCAGTCTGATTTTATTTTGTTTGTTTTAAAACATTTAACGTTTTTTCTGTGAAAATTCTTGTGTTGTAAAATCTACATTGCTGTCGGTATATGATGTCTCACAGTGTGCGCTTCCATCACAGAAATGATACATATTGTCCTTGAGGAATCGAAAATTCAGAGATACCATGCCCTGTTGGATTTTTAAGATGGTTAGGAATTATATTTGATAATATTTAACACCTAGCTAGCGTTCTGTAAAAATATAAACAACTATCATGCTATCCCTTGTTAAAATACGCATAGGGCTTGGGAGCAATGGATTATTTCTTAATTGTACCATGGCTTGTGACTGTGAACACTACCTAATACCTTGTACGTAATGGTTTGAATATAAAGAAATGTATTTGCGATGTCACAGCTCACACTGGCATCTGTTTCAGTACAAAAACACTTGTTCCTCACAGCAGCTGTCAATACAGCTTTTTAACTTGTTAAAACAAATCATTTTTCAGGTTTCATTTGTAAGTTTGCTCCCATTCTGTGTCTTCCCCATACTTGAAAGACTCCTCATCGTAGGCCGTAGCATTCAAATGTCAACAGTATTAGCAAACCTGAAAACTATAGTCATTATTTTCAAGTACAACTAGATCAAACACATTTTGTATTTAAAATCTTGAATATCCCACGCAATTATGCACGTCCGCGTGTACGGGATAGGGGTGTAGGTGATTGCAATGACAGAATTCATGATTATACAACTTTTTAATTTCTTTCAAAACTATCCAAACGAGACTCATACTAGTTAAAAAAATCTTTATAGATAATTCGACGCGCACATTCTTCAATGTGGTAAATTCTTTAACTGTAATTAATTTGCTTTCACTACAAAAATGCAAAGTCAAAGGGGTTAATAGATAAAACGTGTTCAAAGCCTATTTGAATACATCCGAATTCTAAGAACATTTGCCTTCTTGGATATATGAGAATTAAAATTAAGTAAAAAATCAATAGCAACCTCCAATATTTTAACTCATCTTCACATGAAATGGATAGACCATTTAAATCAAACATTATATGTTTTGTTGCGTTTTACGTTTGTTAACAGAGATGTTTTTGTTTTGGCTTACATTTTGTTCCCAGAAAACCAATCAAAGAGGGGTATAATTTCTGTCAAAGTCGACATTCAATATCAGATATTCGAAATTCAAATCTGAATTCCAACATTCGATATCTTAAATTCGAGATCTGAGATTCACAATTCAAAATCTAGGGTAACCAATTACAGGAAACTTCTAAGTTAAATGTACGAATAATAATTGGCCAATGAAATATCTTTAGTTTATGGGGGCCTCGGTGGCCGAGTGGTCTAGGTAGTTCGCCATGACTACTAATGATCACTAGCCTGACAACACTGCGATTGTGAGTTCTAATCTCACCTGTGACGGGCCGTGTTCGTCTCCGATCTTGACAAGGGTTGCCAATTTTCCTACTGAAGGTCAGTGGTTCTTTCCGGGTACTCCGGCTTCCTCCACCAATAAAAACTGGCCACCGCGAAATAGCCAAATGTACTGAAAACGGTGTTAAACCCCTACTAAACAAACAAATAATTTATTATTAATTAACCGTGCACTTGTTGATGTTCAGATGTTGAATTCTATATGGTTAGATTGAAGAATTAAGAAGAGGAAGATTGTGATAAAGTAGTTTATTGTCAAAACAGTTTTGCATTAGAAGTAAATCACTAACTAGATTGAATACTTTTACTCACAAATATGGCTAATTTTACGAGTAGAATAATTTACATTGATATTTTGTAGGTGCAAATAGCCGAAGGAACGAATCCGATAACCAATTATCAGCAGGTGATATAATTATATTAATAATTTCATGTCGACATGTTCAAAACTATAATTATCATAATTTATAACACAACCACATTATATAAGTGTATAGGTAAATCTATTCTACATCCGATATACGTGTATTATATTAATTCTTTTTTATGCTCATTAGATTAAACTTCTTTATTTATAGTGGATTGGAGAACAATTTATACTACTCCGTCTCTACTTGGCGTGTGCTAGAGCGGAATCGGTAGCTGCTATATTTTTATATCTACTGTAGAGTCTTTACCGTGCTAAGAATGTTAAGCAAATGGTGTCGATATGGCGTTGCAAAGGACATGGTATGAGTTGGCCCCTTGAATTACAAAATCAAAAAGTAATGGAAACCTTACTCTCATATAAGTTTGATATGAGCAGCAATCTTACCCAAAAAAAATTATTTTACTAAAATGTATCTCTTCGTTAGACAAACGTTTTATTAAAAAATCTTTTTAGGTAAGGCAGTTGCTCATATTTGTTTTGACAAAAAACATAATGTGTAAACACTGACTTTTATTCAAATCCTTGATTTAGCAGACGTTCATGACGTCACTATTGCATCATGGGAAGGGTTTTTGTACATTGATTGATAGATTATACTACGAAAATGATAGAAATTCGAATCTGAAAATTTAATTTTTTCACGTGAGATTGGGTCAAATAACGGCTGAAATCATACCTTATCCTTTAGATCCCTGAAATTGTTTTCCTCAGTGTCTTTCTATATCGGATATAGCGTATGTTGATGTTACGAAAATCCTTCGTGATCACGTCACGGATGCTTGCAGTAAATAAAAGGTATTTTGACCGAAGTGTCCACTGAAAACTGTATTTTATATTTGTTTAATTGGGCTATAAATAAATGAATAGTTGACAACACAAATAAATAATAAAGGTAAGTAACTACGTCTTCTTTTCTGTTCATCTATTAACGACAAAGTAGTAATTCTTGACAAACGAATGGAAACTATTTGCAAATTGTAAAATGTTGAGTTATGTTAGTATTTGCTGATGATTTATCTGTTACAAGGTGTTTTAAAAATGTGAATGCTAATATCCGAAAATTGCGATTTTTATGCTGCATAGCTTATAGGTCGGATATTCAATTGACCAATTTGTACAAATGATTTAATGAAATTCACTTCTGATCGTATACTTATAAACCGTCTTTCTTATAAGACGAATGTCCGGCTGCAGTCAGATATGTTGTCAAGAACCGCAAAGGATGCGGTGCCATCGACCTTAAAGATCTGTTACAACTAGTTTGTCAAGATTTTGCTGCCTGTTTTCAAAAGAATAACCACTCACTCAGACGTCTATAGTGCTTTTTAGTTAATTAAACAACAACAAATGCTAACACAATTCCATACTTGTATGAGATAAAACGCGGAACGAAGTTGTATAAATCAACAGTTTGGACTTCTTTTACAATCTGCCAAAAGCTTCTTTTCTTTTGTCAAGAATTATTCCTTTATCGCTAATAGCTGAACAGAACAGACCTCTTTTATTTACTTGTTCCGCCAGCTATTTACATTAATTTGTAACCCAATTAAACATATATAAAATTCAGTTTTCAGTGGAAGCTTTGGTCAAATTATCTTGTTACTGCAAGGATCACTGACTTGGTCACTGAGAATCTTCGTAACGTCAAAATTAGCTTTAACGATCCCATATAGATAGACACCGTGAGAATCGAACCATGAACCTTTGGATTCGTAGTATAATGCGCTTACCACTACACCATGGCGGTCTTAAACCCTTAACGTCATAGGCGGAGGATGCTTATTGAAAATATAAAAAATATATATAAAGAATTTGTCGTGCACTTTTAATATCTTGAATAATCAAACATATATTATAACAAGTGATTACCGTGGCATCCGAGTGAAAGAAAATCTGGTAAATTACATGTGAAAAGAACATCCGGTATTTCACTATAGGAAGCTGCAGAGAAATACCAAAACACATAGTCCGTTTTATTTCAATGTTTTCTGATAAAATGCTAGATTCTGTACAATGTAATAAAAAGTATAACTAATCTCTGCATTGAGGGTAGTGTTTTTGTTTACGGAAGTAACGTAGACCCGGATGTGTGGTCTGCGCATCCGTACTCGAAACGGAAGTGGTTTGCGCGCATGCGCAACCGGAAGTGATGAATTTTCCCAAGATTTGTTTATTTAATTGACGTAAGTCACGTGCCAGGACCCGGATGTGTCGTCTTGGCATGTGTGACCGGAACAGGAAGTGGTTTGAGCAACCGGAAGTAGTAAATTTTCGCGCCATTTTCACATAATTTACTTACAGAAGTGACGCAAGTCACGGACCCGGATGTGCCATGCTTGACCAGAATTCAGATTGGATTATCTCCCCTTTTCCCCGCAGTTCTCGGTCGTCTCTGGATCTTTCGTCGGTCTGTAAGGGTAAGGGATTCGAATAGAGCCTCTGATACTCTCACTGTTATGTCGAAGTCCGAGAGTAATCGAAGTACACAGGTACTGTTGGATTATCTCCCCCTTTTTCCCCTAAGCTGATGTTCTCTCTGAGGACCAAAGGTAGGATTGGATTATGTCCCCTTACCTCCATTAGGTCACCATTAGATCAATGGAGGGGTGTCCTTAGCAACCGCCTAAGCAACAGCTGTCCATTTCGTTGCTCTTCGTTTCTCTTCTCCTGCTCCATGCCGCTCTTTGCTGCTCGTCGCTGTTCATCGCTACTCATGACCTTACTCACGTGCTCATTTCAGTTTTTTGGGGCTACTTGTCACTGTTAGACGAATTTTCTCTGTCTCGTTGATGTTACGATGGACATCAAAGATGGCTGCGCCCATGTAACGCGGACCTGAAAGTAAGCACCTTAATGACAAAAGTTTACACTAACACAAGTTCTGCTTACCAGCCTGCTTCAAAGTAATGTTTCAAAGTCTAGCCCAATGCTGGATTGGGCTAAATCCCGAATGAAATTGAAGTAGTACTAGTGTTAGGATTAGGATTAAGTTAGGGTTAAGGTAGGGTTAGAGTTAGGATGGGATGCCATGCTTGACCAAAATTCAAATGGATTATATCCCCTTTTTCCCGTGCTTCTCGGTCGTCTCTGGGTCTTTCGTTGATCTGTATATGGTAATGGTCTGGCATCGAATCTCTAGGGACTGATACTCTCACTATTATGTCGAAGTCCGAGAGTAATCGAAATACAGAGAGGTGATTGGATTATCTCTCCTTATCCCGCGCTTTTTTCCACGGGTGATTTTTTCTATGAGGAACAAAGGTAGAATTGGATTATGTCCCCTTACCTCCATGTGATGCTGTCACCATTAGATCAATGGAGGGGTGTCCTTAGCAGCCGCCTTAGCAACGGCAGTCCATTTCATTGCTCTATGATGCACTTCGTTTCTCTTCTCTTGCTCCATGCCGCTCTTCGCTGCTCGTCGCTGTTCATCGCTACTCATGACCTTACTCGCCTGCTCATTTCGTTTTTTTGTGGCTACTTGTCGCCGTTTTCGCTGCTACTTTTGCTCCTGCTGTTTGTTGATGTTCGTCATCGCTGTTTTCTCTTGCTCATCTCTGTTTTTCTCTTCCTCTTTGCTGTTCATCGCTACTCATGACCACATCCGGGTCCTGGCACGTTAACAAATCTTGGGAAAATCAATCACTTTCGGTTGCGCATGCGCGCAAACCCCTTCCAGTTCCGGATCCTGATGCGCTGTCCAGACATCCGGGTCCTGGCACTTCTGTAAACAAATGGAGCGAAAACACACTACTTCCGCTTGCGCATGCGCGGAAGGTCGCGGTTTCGATCCCGGGCCGGGTCAAACCAAAGACATTAAAATTGGTATTTGCTGCTTCTCCGCCAAGCACGCGGCATCTAGGAGTAAGAGCAAAGACTGGTCGGCTCGGAGTCAGTATAATGTGTCCGAGTGAGGTGATATGTCTTCCTGCGGACAGTTGCCTCGTGAGCTAGCACATTAAAATTCCGACTTAGCGTGTCGGTCTAGTACAAAGCACCTCGTCCTGATATGCACCTGGTTGCCACTGAACGTTACACATACATTTTTTAATACCAACTTTGATGCACAAGATACGCACGTTTCATTGATTTACCACTCATCATTGTGCCCAAGCCTTAAATTTTGAAAACCGAAAACTAATTCAAAAAGTTGAAGGGGAGTCTTTAACGTGCTAAGGGTGTTGTTCTCGCTTAACACTTACAGCCAGTTTTCGTCCCTATCCGACGGAGTAGCATCGTTTATCGAGACCATCCTCGCAAATGATGTCGATAGGGCGTCGCAAATTTGATCCCTGAATTTTTCATCCCGAACGGAAATCGAACCAGGGACCTTTGGCTTCGAAGTCCAACGCGCTAACAAATACAGGACGGCGCCCATATTGGTATTCAACGGTATACAAAATAGGATCTCATTATACAAACAAAACATATTGTATAAGTAAGAAAACGGCTGCATTGAAATGAAAATCCATATTTAGCCTCCAAACAACATTAAACATATCATTAACTACAAATATAAAATAGATGGGCGGGCATATACAACTTTTGATTTGAAATGTAGTAATTGTAAAATCTATTTTTGTACATGAAGCACTATCAAAAATAAGATTTGTTTTATAAACAGTACTATATCTAACATTAGTATCTTTGGCATGTTTGGATTGTTATTTTGAAACTCCTGGGATGAAGCCTCTGCTGTTGGACCCTAGGTCCCCGAGGGTATTTGCCAACCCAGTCGTCAGACTTGTCTGACATGATTATTCATTGATTTGTTACAGAAATTACCAGTATTTAGCAAAATTCAAAAATAATAGAAATACTAAGGGTTCATTCCTTGTGTTGCACATGGTAGATCTCCTTAGCTGAAATTTGGCTGCCTATTTCGGTATTTTTGGTTGAGTACTTCTTGTTTAATATAAGTTTGGTTTTTGGTCTTCTAAATGTTTCGGTTTTAATGCTACTGATGAGAGGTAACTCCTTGAAATGCGTCGTATCCAGCATAGTATAAATTTACTATATCTAATACTAGTATCTTTGGATTGTTATTTTTATAGGCTCTTCATTTGATGCAGAGGTAACCCTGAACTAAGTTTGGATACCTGTTTGTTTTAATTGTTTTGATTTTTGATGGTTGTGCTTATTAATTCATCATTATATCTTTAACTGGTTTTCCAATATTTTGATCTCGAGCACTGCTGATGAGTTGTCAGTCCACGAAATGGCCATAAAATGCATCACATTTATTTCGGTATTTTGTGATAGGTTTTATTCAACCTGTAAAACGAGTAGATTTCATTTATTTTTTTTTCTCAATTATAGGTATTTAAAATATTAATGATTTCAAACATTCTTGTTAGAGTGATGCATGACGAAAACTATGATGTATGCTTAGTTCTGTACAGGAGATCACTCTTATACTATATAATTTTAGAAGTATAATAAACATGCATTGTTTTGCAGCAAATTCTGAACAAGGAAGAGACAGCATCCACGAGTTAGGTAATATTTTGTTCTAATTAGATGCACATAGAATAATGTAAATCTCATATTATAAACGAATTAATGCTATATAAATTCTGTCCCAAATACTGAAAAACTGTAAAAAGGAAACGTATATTTGTTCTCAATAATTTAATACAACTACATTTTTATAATAGCTTGCATTTGATATCAATTCTGATAGGTTTAAGTGAAATTTCAAAATAATGCCTGAAGTGATGCTATATATTTCAAATAACCATGAATGTTTTGTTTTATGGCTATAACATCACTTCCCAGCCAGAAAACAATATTTTGTTCTTGATAAATACACATAAAATTTAAATCTCAACATATACTGTAATAGATCTAAATGAATTCTAAATCAACACTAAAAAAATGTACCGGGTATAAATATATGTTTACTCAATAATTTAATGTAACTGCATTTATATAATACATGTAATAGCTTGCATTTGATGCGTAAGGAACATTAAAACAGGTATCTGAAAAGTATTATTTATTTTACCTTAAATATCGAGTCATTCCAAGTTCAGTATTGCTAGTATTTTAATACTAGCCCGATATTGATACTTAAAATTTTCTGTTACAAAATTGTTAAAGTTGTGAAAACTAAGGAGTATCTCTCCAGTGCAAAACTCTGTCCTTAGATGGTTTTGTCTTGCCCCTGTCATACAGGTGGCATGCTCGCAAAACAACTTCAACAAAATACTTCAGATTTTACTAACATACATTTGTTCATTGTAAATATCGGCAATAAAATACCGAAGCGAAAAAAAAACAGTGGGAAAAGTCCACAAATTCGAAGTCCAACGAAAAGATAAAGTCAGGAGAATGGTACACAATAAATAAACGTGACATGGAAACATGTATAACTAAAATAATTAAAGAACTAAAGCACTAGCAATGTGAACACCCATAAAGAAACCGGGAGTTATTAATTGTTAAATTCAATACATTTTTCGCAAAGAATAAATAGAGTAAATCGAAGTCCTGTGTTAAAGAAAACAATAACTATAAACACGGAAAAAAATAAAATATGAAATAAACTATTTGGTCTACAAAGTAAAAGTTTGCAAAGCATATTATTAAACGTTTAACGAACGCCGTCTTTACGTTGCAAAAAAACAGCTAACATTAATGCCTTTTGTAATCTTCACTAGAAAATTATAAGAAATTGAGAGAGAGGCACCAACATATTTTTTTATCTGCGGAAGGTCTCAATACAGTTGCAATATAATATTATTTCTTCACGAAACTCGAGGATTATTGATCATTTTCATAGACTTCCGATCTAAATTGTCAAAATTTGACTTTTTCCTTATAAATCCAATGTAAAACATTGAATTTTGAAGGTATTCTTAAAGGGCTATACAGACAAAACTCTACTTTTTTCTTCGTATTTCAATACATATGGATCCTGCTAATTACTTCGGCTTGGCCTTAAAAATATGTATACTTTCTGGCCAATGGATGCGTCTGCTGCAACAGTTTACAAATACGGTCACTTAATTATGATTCAAAATGGAAATCATGGAGGTCGACTCTTCAATTTCATGTTTTTATCTACTAGCGTTACCCCTTTCACTAATTCATATTCAAATGTTAAATTGTGCAGAAAAAGGCAAGCCGGTTGTAAAGGCATCGTTTTTCTAAATACGTTTAAAAACTTTAATTTCCGTTACTTATAACACTTATTTTTTCCTCTGATTTTTTGTTTCGATATGTAGCATATTCCATTTTATATTTTCCAAGACACTTTAGGAGGTTTTAGCCTTTATACCTAATGGGTTATTGGAATTTTAAATCATTATCTTTCAGAGAATAACGATATTGTACATAACAGTTTCAACATCAGTTTTTCTTGAACAATCAATTCTTTGATACCAATTTTGATGCACAAGATGTGCACATTTCGTCAATTAACGACTCATCAGTTGTGCTCAAGCCCTAAAATGTTGAAAACCAAAACAATAATCCAAAAGTTGAACAGCAAATTCAAAAATGCCAAAATTATAAAAATGGGAAAACCAAACCCATCTAAGGACAATTTTGTAACAGTAAATTTTAAGTATCAATATTGGCCGAACATCAAAATACTAGCAACTGAACTGGAAATACCCTCGGAGACTTTGAGACCACCAGTAACTGTATCCACTCAGTAGTACCCATACATTTTTTAATACCAATTTTGATGCACGTTTCTTTGATTTACCACTCATCATTGTCCCCAAGCCCTTAAATGTTGAAAACCGAAAAATAATTCAAAAAGTTGAAGAGGAGTCTTTAACGTGCTAAGGGTGTTGTTCTCGCTTAACACTGACAGCCAGTTTTCGTCCCTATCCGACGGAGTAGCATCGTTTATCGAGACCATCCTCGCAAATGATGTCGATAGGGCGTCGCAAATTTGATCCCTGAATTTTTCATCCCGAACGGAAATCGAACCAGGGACCTTTGGCTGCGAAGTCCAACGCGCTAACAACTACAGCACGGCGCCCATATTGGTATTCAACGGTATACAAAATAGGATCTCATTATACAAACAAAACATATTGTATATGTAAGAAAACGGCTGCATTGAAATGAAAATCCTTATTTAGCCTCCAAACAACATTAAACATATCATTAACTACAAATATAAAATAGATAGGCGGGCATATAATTTTGATTTGAAATGTAGTAATTATAAAATCTATTTTTGTACATGAAGCACTATCAAAAATAAGATTTGTTTTATAAACAGTACTATATCTAACATTAGTATCTTTGGCATGTTTGGATTGTTATTTTGAAACTCCTGGGATGAAGCCTCTGCTGTTGGACCCTAGGTCCCCGAGGGTATTTGCCAACCCAGTCGTCAGACTTGTCTGACATGATTATTCGTTGATTTGTTACAGAAATTGCCAGTATTTAGCAAAATTAAAAAATAATAGAAATACTAAGGGTTCATCCCTTGTGTTGCACATGGTAGATCTCCTTAGCTAAAATTTGGCTTCCTATTTCGGTATTTTTGGTTGAGTACTTCTTGTTTAATATAAGTTTGGTTTTTGGTCTTCTAAATGTTTCGGTTTTAATGCTACTGATGAGAGGTAACTCCTTGAAATGCGTCGTATACAGCATAGTATAAATTTACTATATCTAATACTAGTATCTTTGGATTGTTATTTTTATAGGCTGTTCATTTGATGCAGAGGTAACCCTGAACTGAGTTTGGATACCTGTTTGTTTTAATTGTTTTCATTTTTGATGGTTGTGCTTATTAGTTCATCATTATATCTTTAACTGGTTTTCCAATATTTTGATCTCGAGCACTGCTGATGAGTTGTCAGTCCACAAAATGGCCATAAAATGCATCACATTTATTTCGGTATTTTGTGATAGGTTTTATTCAACCTGTAAAACGAGTAGATTTCATTTATTTTTTTTCTCAATTATAGGTATTTAAAATATTAATGATTTCAAACATTCTTGTTAGAGTGATGCATGACGAAAACTATGATGTATGCTTAGTTCTGTACAGGAGATCACTCTTATACTATATAATTTTAGAAGTATAATAAACATGCATTGTTTTGCAGCAAATTCTGAACAAGGGAGAGACAGCATCCACGAGTTAGGTAATATTTTGTTCTAATTAGATGCACATAGAATAATGTAAATCTCATATTATAAACGAATTAATGCTGTATAAATTCTGTCCCAAATACTGAAAAACTGTAAAAAGGAAACGTATATTTGTTCTCAATAATTTAATACAACCACATTTTTATAATAGCTTGCAGTTGATATCAATTCTGATAGGTTTAAGTGAAATTTCAAAATAATGCCTGAAGTGATGCTATATATTTCAAATAACCATGCATGTTTTGTTTTATGGCTATAACATCACTTCCCAGCCAGAAAACAATATTTTGTTCTTGATAAATACACATTAAATTTAAATCTCAACATATACTGTAATAGATCTAAATAAATTCTCAATCAATACTAAAAAAATGTACCGGGCATAAATATATGTTCACTCAATAATTTAATGTAACTGCATTTATATAATACATGTAATAGCTTGCATTTGATGCGTAAGGAACATTAAAACAGGTATCTGAAAAGTATTATTTATTTTACCTTAAATATCGAGTCATTCCAAGTTCAGTATTGCTAGTATTTTAATACTAGCCCGATATTGATACTTAAAATTTTCTGTTACAAAATTGTTAAAGTTGTGAAAACTAAGGAGTATCTCTCCAGTGCAAAACTCTGTCCTTAGATGGTTTTGTCTCGCCCCTGTCATACAGGTGGCATGCTCGCAAAACAACTTCAACAAAATACTTCAGATTTTACTAACATACATTTGTTCATTGTAAATATCGGCAATAAAATACCGAAGCGAAAAAAAACAGTGGGAAAAGTCCACAAATTCGAAGTCCAACGAAAAGATAAAGTCAGGAGAATGGTACACAATAAATAAACGTGACATGGAAACATGTATAACTAAAATAATCAAAGAACTAAAGCACTAGCAATGTGAACACCCATAAAGAACACGGGGGTTATTAATTGTTAAATTCAATACATTTTTCGCAAAGAATAAATAGAGTAAATCGAAGTCCTGTGTTAAAGAAAACAATAACTATAAACACGGAAAAAAATAAAATATGAAATAAACTATTTGGTCTACAAAGTAAAAGTTTGCAAAGCATAAACGTTTAACGAACGCCGTCTTTACGTTGCAAACAAACAGCTAACATTAATGCCTTTTGTAATCTTCACTAGAAAATTATAAGAAATTGAGAGAGAGGCACCAACATATTTTTTTATCTGCGGAAGGTCTCAATACAGTTGCAATATAATATTATTTCTTCACGAAACTCGAGGATTATTGATCATTTTCATAGACTTCCTATCTAAATTGTCAAAATTTGACTTTTTCCTTATAAATCCAATGTAAAACATTGAATTTTGAAGGTATTCTTAAAGGACTATACAGACAAAGCTCTACTTTTTTCTTCGTATTTCAATACATATGGATCCTGCTAATTACTTCGGCTTGGCCTTAAAAATATGTATACTTTCTGGCCAATGGATGCGTCTGCTGCAACAGTTTACAAATACGGTCACTTAATTATGATTCAAAATGGAAATCATGGAGGTCGACTCTTCAATTTCATGTTTTTATCTACTAGCGTTACCCCTTTCACTAATTCATATTCAAATGTTAAATTGTGCAGAAAAAGGCAAGCCGGTTGTAAAGGCATCGTTTTTCTAAATACGTTTAAAAACTTTAATTTCCGTTACTTATAACACTTACTTTTTCCTCTGATTTTTTGTTTCGATATGTAGCATATTCCATTTTTTATTTTCCAAGACACTTTAGGAGGTTTTAGCCTTTATAACTAATGGGTTATTGGAATTTTAAATCATTATCTTTCAGAGAATAATGATATTGTACATTACAGTTTCAGCATCAGTTTTTCTTGAACAATCAATTCTTTGATACCAATTTTGATGCACAAGATGTGCACATTTCGTCAATTTACGACTCATCAGTTGTGCTCAAGCCCTAAAATGCTGAAAACCAAAACAATAATCCAAAAAGCTGAAGAGCAAATTCAAAAATGCCAAAATTATAAAAATGGGGAAACCAAACCCATCTAAGGACAATTTTGTAACAGTAAATTTTAAGTATCAATATTGGCCGAACATCAAAATACTAGCAACTGAACTGGAAATACCCTCGGAGACTTTGAGACCACCAGTAACTGTATCCACTCAGTAGTACACATACATTTTTTAATACCAATTTTGATGCACGTTTCTTTGATTTACCACTCATCATTGTCCCCAAGCCCTTAAATGTTGAAAACCGAAAAATAATTCAAAAAGTTGAAGAGGAGTCTTTAACGTGCTAAGGGTGTTGTTCTCGCTTAACACTGACAGCCAGTTTTCGTCCCTATCCGACGGAGTAGCATCGTTTATCGAGACCATCCTCGCAAATGATGTCGATAGGGCGTCGCAAATTTGATCCCTGAATTTTTCATCCCGAACGGAAATCGAACCAGGGACCTTTGGCTGCGAAGTCCAACGCGCTAACAACTACAGCACGGCGCCCATATTGGTATTCAACGGTATACAAAATAGGATCTCATTATACAAACAAAACATATTGTATATGTAAGAAAACGGCTGCATTGAAATGAAAATCCTTATTTAGCCTCCAAACAACATTAAACATATCATTAACTACAAATATAAAATAGATAGGCGGGCATATAATTTTGATTTGAAATGTAGTAATTATAAAATCTATTTTTGTACATGAAGCACTATCAAAAATAAGATTTGTTTTATAAACAGTACTATATCTAACATTAGTATCTTTGGCATGTTTGGATTGTTATTTTGAAACTCCTGGGATGAAGCCTCTGCTGTTGGACCCTAGGTCCCCGAGGGTATTTGCCAACCCAGTCGTCAGACTTGTCTGACATGATTATTCGTTGATTTGTTACAGAAATTGCCAGTATTTAGCAAAATTAAAAAATAATAGAAATACTAAGGGTTCATCCCTTGTGTTGCACATGGTAGATCTCCTTAGCTAAAATTTGGCTTCCTATTTCGGTATTTTTGGTTGAGTACTTCTTGTTTAATATAAGTTTGGTTTTTGGTCTTCTAAATGTTTCGGTTTTAATGCTACTGATGAGAGGTAACTCCTTGAAATGCGTCGTATACAGCATAGTATAAATTTACTATATCTAATACTAGTATCTTTGGATTGTTATTTTTATAGGCTGTTCATTTGATGCAGAGGTAACCCTGAACTGAGTTTGGATACCTGTTTGTTTTAATTGTTTTCATTTTTGATGGTTGTGCTTATTAGTTCATCATTATATCTTTAACTGGTTTTCCAATATTTTGATCTCGAGCACTGCTGATGAGTTGTCAGTCCACAAAATGGCCATAAAATGCATCACATTTATTTCGGTATTTTGTGATAGGTTTTATTCAACCTGTAAAACGAGTAGATTTCATTTATTTTTTTTCTCAATTATAGGTATTTAAAATATTAATGATTTCAAACATTCTTGTTAGAGTGATGCATGACGAAAACTATGATGTATGCTTAGTTCTGTACAGGAGATCACTCTTATACTATATAATTTTAGAAGTATAATAAACATGCATTGTTTTGCAGCAAATTCTGAACAAGGGAGAGACAGCATCCACGAGTTAGGTAATATTTTGTTCTAATTAGATGCACATAGAATAATGTAAATCTCATATTATAAACGAATTAATGCTGTATAAATTCTGTCCCAAATACTGAAAAACTGTAAAAAGGAAACGTATATTTGTTCTCAATAATTTAATACAACCACATTTTTATAATAGCTTGCAGTTGATATCAATTCTGATAGGTTTAAGTGAAATTTCAAAATAATGCCTGAAGTGATGCTATATATTTCAAATAACCATGCATGTTTTGTTTTATGGCTATAACATCACTTCCCAGCCAGAAAACAATATTTTGTTCTTGATAAATACACATTAAATTTAAATCTCAACATATACTGTAATAGATCTAAATAAATTCTCAATCAATACTAAAAAAATGTACCGGGCATAAATATATGTTCACTCAATAATTTAATGTAACTGCATTTATATAATACATGTAATAGCTTGCATTTGATGCGTAAGGAACATTAAAACAGGTATCTGAAAAGTATTATTTATTTTACCTTAAATATCGAGTCATTCCAAGTTCAGTATTGCTAGTATTTTAATACTAGCCCGATATTGATACTTAAAATTTTCTGTTACAAAATTGTTAAAGTTGTGAAAACTAAGGAGTATCTCTCCAGTGCAAAACTCTGTCCTTAGATGGTTTTGTCTCGCCCCTGTCATACAGGTGGCATGCTCGCAAAACAACTTCAACAAAATACTTCAGATTTTACTAACATACATTTGTTCATTGTAAATATCGGCAATAAAATACCGAAGCGAAAAAAAACAGTGGGAAAAGTCCACAAATTCGAAGTCCAACGAAAAGATAAAGTCAGGAGAATGGTACACAATAAATAAACGTGACATGGAAACATGTATAACTAAAATAATCAAAGAACTAAAGCACTAGCAATGTGAACACCCATAAAGAACACGGGGGTTATTAATTGTTAAATTCAATACATTTTTCGCAAAGAATAAATAGAGTAAATCGAAGTCCTGTGTTAAAGAAAACAATAACTATAAACACGGAAAAAAATAAAATATGAAATAAACTATTTGGTCTACAAAGTAAAAGTTTGCAAAGCATAAACGTTTAACGAACGCCGTCTTTACGTTGCAAACAAACAGCTAACATTAATGCCTTTTGTAATCTTCACTAGAAAATTATAAGAAATTGAGAGAGAGGCACCAACATATTTTTTTATCTGCGGAAGGTCTCAATACAGTTGCAATATAATATTATTTCTTCACGAAACTCGAGGATTATTGATCATTTTCATAGACTTCCTATCTAAATTGTCAAAATTTGACTTTTTCCTTATAAATCCAATGTAAAACATTGAATTTTGAAGGTATTCTTAAAGGACTATACAGACAAAGCTCTACTTTTTTCTTCGTATTTCAATACATATGGATCCTGCTAATTACTTCGGCTTGGCCTTAAAAATATGTATACTTTCTGGCCAATGGATGCGTCTGCTGCAACAGTTTACAAATACGGTCACTTAATTATGATTCAAAATGGAAATCATGGAGGTCGACTCTTCAATTTCATGTTTTTATCTACTAGCGTTACCCCTTTCACTAATTCATATTCAAATGTTAAATTGTGCAGAAAAAGGCAAGCCGGTTGTAAAGGCATCGTTTTTCTAAATACGTTTAAAAACTTTAATTTCCGTTACTTATAACACTTACTTTTTCCTCTGATTTTTTGTTTCGATATGTAGCATATTCCATTTTATATTTTCCAAGACACTTTAGGAGGTTTTAGCCTTTATACCTAATGGGTTATTGGAATTTTAAATCATTATCTTTCAGAGAATAACGATATTGTACATAACAGTTTCAACATCAGTTTTTCTTGAACAATCAATTCTTTGATACCAATTTTGATGCACAAGATGTGCACATTTCGTCAATTAACGACTCATCAGTTGTGCTCAAGCCCTAAAATGTTGAAAACCAAAACAATAATCCAAAAGTTAAACAGCAAATTCAAAAATGCCAAAATTATAAAAATGGGGAAACCAAACCCATCTAAGGACAATTTTGTAACAGTAAATTTTAAGTATCAATGTTGGCCGAACATCAAAATACTAGCAACTGAACTGGAAATACCCTCGGAGACTTTGAGACCACCAGTAACTGTATCCACTCAGTAGTACACATACATTTTTTAATACCAATTTTGATGCACGTTTCTTTGATTTACCACTCATCATTGTGCCCAAGCCCTTAAATGTTGAAAACCGAAAACTAATTCAAAAAGTTGAAGAGGAGTCTTTAACGTGCTAAGGGTGTTGTTCTCGCTTAACACTGACAGCCAGTTTTCGTCCCTATCCGACGGAGTAGCATCGTTTATCGAGACCGTCCTCGCAAATGATGTCGATAGGGCGTCGCAAATGTGATCCCTGAATTTTTCATCCCGAACGGAAATCGAACCAGGGACCTTTGGCTGCGAAGTCCGACGCACTAACAACTACAGCCCGGCGCCCATATTGGTATTCAACGGTATACAAAATAGGATCTCATTATACAAACAAAACATATTATATATGTAAGAAAACGGCTGCATTGAAATGAAAATCCATATTTAGCCTCCAAACAACATTAAACATATCATTAACTACAAATATAAAATAGATAGGCGGGCATATACAACTTTTGATTTGAAATGTAGTAATTATAAAATCTATTTTTGTACATGAAGCACTATCAAAAATAAGATTTGTTTTATAAACAGTACTATATCTAACATTAGTATCTTTGGCATGTTTGGATTGTTATTTTAAAACTCCTGGGATGAAGCCTCTGCTGTTGGACCCTAGGTCCCCGAGGGTATTTGCCAACCCAGTCGTCAGACTTGTCTGACATGATTATTCATTGATTTGTTACAGAAATTACCAGTATTTAGCAAAATTCAAAAATAATAGAAATACTAAGGGTTCATTCCTTGTATTGCACATGGTAGATCTCCTTAGCTGAAATTTGGCTTCCTATTTCGGTATTTTTAGTTGAGTACTTCTTGTTTAATATAAGTTTGGTTTTTGGTCTTCTAAATGTTTCGGTTTTAATGCTACTGATGAGAGGTAACTCCTTGAAATGCGTCGTATCCAGCATAGTATAAATTTACTATATCTAATACTAGTATCTGTGGATTGTTATTTTTATAGGCTCTTCATTTGATGCAGAGGTAACCCTGAACTGAGTTTGCATACCTGTTTGTTTTAATTGTTTTGATTTTTGATGGTTGTGCTTATTAATTCATCATTATATCTTTAACTGGTTTTCCAATATTTTGATCTCGAGCACTGCTGATGAGTTGTCAGTTCACGAAATGGCCATAAAATGCATCACATTTATTTCGGTATTTTGTGATAGGTTTTATTCAACCTGTAAAACGAGTAGATTTTTTTTTAGTTTTTTCTCAATTATAGGTATTTAAAATATTAATGATTTCAAACATTCTTGTTAGAGTGATGCATGACGAAAACTATGATGTATGCTTAGTCCTGTACAGGAGATCACTCTTATACTATATACTTTTAGAAGTATAATAAACATGCATTGTTTTGCAGCAAATTCTGAACAAGGGAGAGACAGCATCCACGAGTTAGGTAATATTTTGTTCTAATTAGATGCACATAGAATAATGTAAATCTCATATTTTAAACGAATTAGTGCTATATAAATTCTGAACCAAATACTGAAAAACTGTAACAAGGAAACGTATATTTGTTCTCAATAATTTAATACAACCACATTTTTATAATAGCTTGCATATGATATCAATTCTGATAGGTTTAAGTGAAATTTCAAAATAATGCCTGAAGTGATGCTATATATTTCAAATAACCATGCATGTTTTGTTTTATGGCTATAACATCACTTCCCAGCCAGAAAACAATATTTTGTTCTTGATAAATACACATAAAATTTAAATCTCAACATATACTGTAACAGAGTTAAATGAAATCTCAATCAATACTAAAAAAATTTACCGGGCATAAATATATGTTTACTCAATAATTTAATGTAACTTCATTTATGTAATACATGTAATAGCTTGCATTGATGCGTAAGGAGCATTAAAACAGATATCTGAAAAGTATTTTTTATTTTACCTTAAATATCGAGTCATTCCAAATTCAGTATTTAATACTAGCCCGATATTGATACTTAAAATTTTCTGTTACAAAATTGTTAAAGTTGTGAAAACTAAGGAGTATCTCTCAAGTGCAAAACTCTGTCCTTAGATGGTTTTGTCTCGCCCCTGTCATACAGGTGGCATGCTCGCAAAACAACTTCAACAAAATACTTCAGATTTTACTAACATACATTTGTTCATTGTAAATATCGGCAATAAAATACCGAAGCGAAAAAAAACAGTGGGAAAAGTCCACAAATTCGAAGTCCAACGTAAAGACAAAGTCAGGAGAATGGTACACAATAAACAAACGTGACAAGGAAACATGTATAACTAAAATAATCAAAGAACTAAAGCACTAGCTATGTGAACACCCATAAAGAACACGGGGGTTATTAATTGTTAAATTCAATACATTTTTCTCACAGAATAAATAGAGTAAATCGAAGTCCTGTGTTAAAGAAAACGATAACTATAAACATGGAAAAAAATAGAATATGGAATAAACTATTTGGTCTACAAAGTAAAAGTTTGCAAAGCATAAACGTTTAACGAACGCCGTCTTTACGTTGCAAACAAACAGCTAACATTAATGCCTTTTGTAATCTTCACTAGAAAACTATAAGACATTGTGAGAGAGGTACCAACATATTTTTTTATCTGCGGAAGGTCTCAATACAGTTGCAATATAATATTATTTCTTCACGAAACTCGAGGATTATTGATCATTTTCATAGACTTTGCGATGTAAATTGTCAAAATTTGACTTTTTCCTTATAAATCCAATGTAAAGCATTGAATTTTGAAGGTATTCTTAAAGGGCTATACAGACAAAACTCTACTTTTTTTCTTCGTATTTCAATACATATTGATCCTGCTAATTACTTCGGTTGGCCTTAAAAATATGTATACTTTCTGGCCAATGGAAGCGTCTGCTGGAACAGTTTACAAATACGGTCACTTAATTATGATTTAAAATGGAAATCATGGAGGTCGACTCTTCAACTTCATGTTTTTATCTACTAGCGTTATTCCTTTCACTAATTCATATTCAAATGTTAAATTGTGCAGAAAAAGGCAAGCCGGTTGTAAAGGCATCGTTTTTCTAAATACGTTTAAAAACTTTAATTTCCGTTACTTATAACACTTACTTTTTCCTCTGATTTTTTGTTTCGATATGTAGCATATTCCATTTTTTATTTTCCAAGACACTTTAGGAGGTTTTAGCCTTTATAACTAATGGGTTATTGGAATTTTAAATCATTATCTTTCAGAGAATAATGATATTGTACATTACAGTTTCAGCATCAGTTTTTCTTGAACAATCAATTCTTTGATACCAATTTTGATGCACAAGATGTGCACATTTCGTCAATTTACGACTCATCAGTTGTGCTCAAGCCCTAAAATGCTGAAAACCAAAACAATAATCCAAAAAGCTGAAGAGCAAATTCAAAAATGCCAAAATTATAAAAATGGGGAAACCAAACCCATCTAAGGACAATTTTGTAACAGTAAATTTTAAGTATCAATATTGGCCGAACATCAAAATACTAGCAACTGAACTGGAAATACCCTCGGAGACTTTGAGACCACCAGTAACTGTATCCACTCAGTAGTACACATAAATTTTTTAATACCAATTTTGATGCACGTTTCTTTGATTTACCACTCATCATTGTGCCCAAGCCCTTAAATGTTGAAAACCGAAAAATAATTCAAAAAGTTGAAGAGGAGTCTTTAACGTGCTAAGGGTGTTGTTCTCGCTTAACACTGACAGCCAGTTTTCGTCCCTATCCGACGGAGTAGCATCGTTTATCGAGACCATCCTCGCAAATGATGTCGATAGGGCGTCGCAAATTTGGTCCCTGAATTTTTCATCCCGATCGGAAATCGAACCAGGGACCTTTGGCTTCGAAGACCAACGCGCTAACAACTACAGCACGGCGCCCATATTGGTATTCAACGGTATACAAAATAGGATATCATTATACAAACAAAACATATTGTATATGTAAGAAAACGGCTGCATTGAAATGAAAATCCATATTTAGCCTCCAAACAACATTAAACATATCATTAACTACAAATATAAAATAGATAGGCGGGCATATACAACTTTTGATTTGAAATGTGGTAATTGTAAAATCTATTTTTGTACATGAAGCACTATCAAAAATAAGATTTGTTTTATAAACAGTACTATATCTAACATTAGTATCTTTGGCATGTTTGGATTGTTATTTTGAAACTCCTGGGATGAAGCCTCTGCTGTTGGACCCTAGGTCCCCGAGGGTATTTGCCAACCCAGTCGTCAGACTTGTCTGACATGATTATTCATTGATTTGTTACAGAAATTACCAGTATTTAGCAAAATTCAAAAATAATAGAAATACTAAGGGTTCATTCCTTGTATTGCACATGGTAGATCTCCTTAGCTGAAATTTGGCTTCCTATTTCGGTATTTTTAGTTGAGTACTTCTTGTTTAATATAAGTTTGGTTTTTGGTCTTCAAAGTGTTTCGGTTTTAATGCCACTGATGAGAGGTAACTCCTTGAAATGCGTCGTATACAGCATAGTATAAATTTACTATATCTAATACTAGTATCTGTGGATTGTTATTTTTATAGGCTCTTCATTTGATGCAGATGTAACCCTGAACTGAGTTTGGATACCTGTTTGTTTTAATTGTTTTGATTTTTCATGGTTGTGCTTATTAATTCATCATTATATCTTTAACTGGTTTTTCAATATTTTGATCTCGAGCACTGCTGATGAGTTGTCAGTCAACGAAATGGCCATAAAATGCATCAAATTTATTTCGGTGTTTTGTGATAGGTTTTATTCTACCTGTAAAACGAGTAGATTTCATTTAGTTTTTTCTCAATTATAGTTATTTAAAATATTAATGATTTCAAACATTCTTGTTAGAGTGATGCATGACGAAAACTATGATGTATGCTTAGTTCTGTACTGGAGATCACTCTTATACTGTATACTTTTAGAAGTATAATAAACATGCATTGTTTTGCAGCAAATTCTGAACAAGGGAGAGACAGCATCCACGAGTTAGGTAATATTTTGTTCTAATTAGATGCACATAGAATAATGTAAATCTCATATTATAAACGAATTAGTGCTATATAAATTCTGAACCAAATACTGAAAACCTGTAACAAGGAAACGTATATTTGTTCTCAATAATTTAATACAACCACATTTTTATAATAGCTTGCATATGATATCAATTCTGATAGGTTTAAGTGAAATTTCAAAATAATGCCTGAAGTGATGCTATATATTTCAAATAACCATGCATGTTTTGTTTTATGGCTATAACATCACTTCCCAGCCAGAAAACAATATTTTGTTCTTGATAAATACACATAAAATTTAAATCTCAACATATACTGTAACAGAGTTAAATGAAATCTCAATCAATACTAAAAAAATTTACCGGGCATAAATATATATTTACTCAATAATTTAATGTAACTTCATTTATGTAATACATGTAATAGCTTGCATTGATGCGTAAGGAGCATTAAAACAGATATCTGAAAAGTATTTTTTATTTTACCTTAAATATCGAGTCATTCCAAATTCAGTATTTAATACTAGCCCGATATTGATACTTAAAATTTTCTGTTACAAAATTGTTAAAGTTGTGAAAACTAAGGAGTATCTCTCCAGTGCAAAACTCTGTCCTTAGATGGTTTTGTCTTGCCCCTGTCATACAGGTGGCATGCTCGCAAAACAACTTCAACAAAATACTTCAGATTTTACTAACATACATTTGTACATTGTAAATATCGGCAATAAAATACCGAAGCGAAAAAAAACAGTGGGAAAAGTCCACAAATTCGAAGTCCAACGTAAAGACAAAGTCAGGAGAATGGTAAACAATAAACAAATCGAAGTCCTGTGTTAAAGAAAACGATAACTATAAACATGGAAAAAAATAGAATATGAAATAAACTATTTGGTCTACAAAGTAAAAGTTTGCAAAGCATAAACGTTTAACGAACGCCGTCTTTACGTTGCAAACAAACAGCTAACATTAATGCCTTTTGTAATCTTCACTAGAAAACTATAAGAAATTGTGAGAGAGGTACCAACATATTTTTTTATCTGCGGAAGGTCTCAATACAGTTGCAATATAATATTATTTCTTCACGAAACTCGAGGATTATTGATCATTTTCATAGACTTTGCGATGTAAATTGTCAAAATTTGACTTTTTCCTTATAAATCCAATGTAAAGCATTGAATTTTGAAGGTATTCTTAAAGGGCTATACAGACAAAACTCTACTTTTTTTCTTCGTATTTCAATACATATTGATCCTGCTAATTACTTCGGCTTGGCCTTAAAAATATGTATACTTTCTGGCCAATGGAAGCGTCTGCTGGAACAGTTTACAAATAAGGTCACTTAATTATGATTTAAAATGGAAATCATGGAGGTCGACTCTTCAACTTCATGTTTTATCTACTAGCGTTACCCCTTTCACTAATTCATATTCAAATGTTAAATTGTGCAGAAAAAGGCAAGCCGGTTGTAAAGGCATCGTTTTTCTAAATACGTTTGAAAACTTTAATTTCCGTTACTTATAACACTTACTTTTTCCTCTGATTTTTTGTTTCGATATGTAGCATATTCCATTTTTTATTTTCCAAGACACTTTAGGAGGTTTTAGCCTTTATAACTAATGGGTTATTGGAATTTTAAATCATTATCTTTCAGAGAATAATGATATTGTACATTACAGTTTCAGCATCAGTTTTTCTTGAACAATCAATTCTTTGATACCAATTTTGATGCACAAGATGTGCACATTTCGTCAATTTACGACTCATCAGTTGTGCTCAAGCCCTAAAATGTTGAAAACCAAAACAATAATCCAAAAAGTTGAAGAGCAAATTCAAAAATGCCAAAATTATAAAAATGGGGAAACCAAACCCATCTAAGGACAATTTTGTAACAGTAAATTTTAAGTATCAATATTGGCCGAACATCAAAATACTAGCAACTGAACTGGAAATACCCTCGGAGACTTTGAGACCACCAGTAACTGTATCCACTCAGTAGTACACATAAATTTTTTAATACCAATTTTGATGCACCAGATGCGCGCGTTTCTTCGATTTACCACTCATCATTGTGCCCAAGCCCTTAAATGTTGAAAACCGAAAGCTAATTAAAAAAGTTGAAGAGCAAATTCAAAAATTCCGAAATTAACAAAATAGGGAAACCAAACCAACTAAGGACAGAGGTCTGCACGAAGTAGACACTCCTTAGTTTTCATAAACTTACCAATTTTGTAGCAGTGAATTTTCAGTATCACATTAGGGAAGCATTCTAAATAAATGCTGCTTCATTTATAAAATGTTTAAGTGTATGTTGAATTGATAGATATTTTGTCGCAGACAATGGCGGGCGATTGAGAAAATGTCTTTAGTTCAATCCTCTCTCTTTCCAGGCACTAGATTACTGGATGATGAAAGGAGATGATTTCTCTGCAGGTATTTTTAGATAGTTAAACTTACTTCAAAAGCACATCCGCAAACATCTCCTGTAGAATCTGGCTTTATATTAATTTTTTATGATTATCACCTTTCAAATTTCTATATATTTTATAATACCATCAAATTAATCTATCAAATGGATTAAAGGAGGCAAAAGATGACATACCAATCAATCATCTCGAATCAATAGAGAGAACCCGGACAAAAAAATAACACAAAAATCAATCCATCGGAGGGCCAGGATAGTATTACTTGGTACAGCCAACAAACAGTAGTTGAGTTTTTATGGTGCTCCTTATATAGTCTGACATTGTGATCAAGTCTGTCTCTGCTTAAGTCGTAAGGACAGCGCATGCATAGTATATCAAATGTACTTTTGGAACTGGACATAAGAACGGCGCACAATTTGTTTAAATTCTTTAAATCAAAACAAATAATTTGCTTCCAAGAGCTTCAGCTGATTTATTTAAAACGTTTCATGTAAAAGTACGCAGATCATCACACAATTTCACTCAATTATTCGTATTTAAATATATATAATTTCTCGGTCACTTCGTTCTTTTTAGTCCTTAACTTTATATTTTCATTGTTTTTATTTACTATACCTTATATCACGCCACCTGAGGGAGAACTTGCATTTGTTTTTATAAATTTACATGTATTTCTTTTTTCTCTTCTGCTTGTTTCTTTTTATTTTATTGTGGTTACTAGATTCGATCTTCTTTAGACGTTAGGTCCTATCAGATTGTGTATAGGATAAATCTTTTTTTTGAAACTACTGTTCTTCTTTTTTAATGTACAAATCCAAGTTTTAAACTTGAAATATGCTTATTTTCTCCTTTTAGAAAGTCTTGAAATTAATTTAATTCATACATTTGTTACAATATCTTAAAAAGCTTCTGTGACAAATGCCGTAATAATTTTTAGATGAAAAAAGTTCAATTAAACAGTAAAAATACAAAACAAAATACTTTTTCAAGTGATGGTAGGATTATACTTAGTTAAATATAGCCATATCAGATTTTGTTGAGGGGTCTCGGTGGCCATGTGGCCAAGGTAGTTCGTCAAGACTACAAATGATCACTAGCCTGTCAACGCTTAGGTTGTGAGTTCGAATCTCACATGTGGCAGGAGGTGTTCCGCTCCAATCTAAATTGACAAGGATTGCATATTTTCATACCGAAGGTCGACGGTAGTTTTCTCTGGGTACTCCGGCTTCCTCCACCAATAAAAACTGGCCGCCGCGACATAGCCATATGTGCTGAAAACGGCGTAAAACCCCAACTAAACAAACAGATTTTGTTGTATAAGATAAATGTGATTTTAAAACTGTTATTATTGTTTTTTAAGTAAAAATACTAGTTTGAACTTGATATATTGCTTATTTTATACTTTTATGAAGTTTTGACATGAATTTATTTCATACATTTGTTACGGCGTACTTTAATTTTCAAACTATAATTATCTTCATGGAGAAGATAAACGCATTAAAACGAAAAGAATTGCGGAGGCACAACCTCCATCTGACAATGCCAAGTGATATAAAATCGAAACAACTTAACGTCACAATACAAAACTTAGCAACAAACGTCACAGTTCTGATCTTGAAACAGACATTTTAACTGTGAAACGATCTTAAGTAACTACCAAATTTCTGTGGGCTATTACAGAGACTTGCATTTAATCACGATATTACAATAGATACAAGAATGGAAAAACCCGTTCATGATACGAGTTTTTTTCGTATGTTGGGTATTTAGCTTGAAGATGAAAATCAAACAAATACAGTTTTTAAAGTAAAAACATTAAACCAATCATTTCGGGGAGTAATTCTTAAAACAGTTGGTGTTTTGGCTACATTCAAAAGGTGATCATTTTATATTAATAGTTTTGTCTCCGAGAGAATAGAGGAGCTGATTGTAAGAAAAGATACGCTTTATTAGATCAGATCACGGACCAATGAATAGATAAAAAGATCTTGAATTCAACCGAATATGCTGGTGGAGATTTGAAAGCAAATTACAGATGACAAAAATAAAAGTGCTATTAAAAAGCTTTTTTCTTTATTAATATTTTGTTTTGTTTTGTTTTGTTTTTTTTTGTTTGACTAATGTGTCGTGACAAATATTTCACGTTTCCACAGGATGAGAACCAGTTCAAAACCATATTAAACAAATCAATTAGAGGTGGGGCGGTCTCAGATATCTTAACTTTCTATATATATACCAGAGCACTGTAGATGCGCAATAACGTTTTAGAATTTTGATTTTTAATACTTGGCACCCAACATGCATGCTTCCCAACACCATTTTCAGGACATAATTTTTGTTCTCCGCGGAACGCAATACGGGGACATAGAAATGGGGGTCGAATTTCAAAAATTGTGAATTTAAGCTTGTGACCTAAACTCCTCTTTCATTTTTGATTTCATGCATTTAATTTATATACAATATCGTCACATACTGTATATAGATGTGCAATATGGTTTTTGAATTTTAATTTTCAAAAATTTGGGCCTTTAGGGGTCGAATGTCAAATGTTGGAAAAAACTGGTGACTGAAATTTCATTTTTCATTTTATACATTTTATGTCTATAGAGTATTGTCATACACTGCATGCAGATGAGCAATAAAGTTTTAAAAGTTTGAATATCCAAAAATGTGACTTGTTTTCAGATATGATTGTGAGAAAGGTGCACCAAAATACAGCATGTGGAGAGTGCAGGGATAGCTGTTGTGACTGACTACCTCAATCCTGTTTATATTGTATTTTCATACATGATACATGTAGCAAATGGTTCATGATTTACTTGACCCTACACTAATTTAGTGTTTCGGCGTTTTAATTTGGCTCGCCATCTTCAGGGATCTGCCAATGTAGTTTAATTCTTTATTTTATAGGAGATCGATATATCCCACAGGTTTTTATGCTTTTTATAAGCAATAACTGGTTCCATATTTACAGAGAGACTGCTTACTCTTCGGAGCATTTGAGTCTAACCCCGGTTTTTTGGTGGGGTCCATGTTGTTCATATGTTTTTAATTTTTAATTGAAATGCATGTATTGTTTTGTTCTTGTCTTTGTTGTTCTCCAGAGTTTGTCAGTTGTTCCAATTTTTCTCTCCATAGAATATCCCTTTGTATGCTTTTTACCTTTTATTTTAAGGAGGTCATCTCTGTGAAAAGAAAGTTCTCGCTGAACATTTTCATTGATTTCAGGCTACTTATAAGCCTCGTTCCATCAAGTTCAATTTGAAACTTAACAGGATATTCTATAAAGCATTTTCATTATAAGTGTTGCGAATATTTGGGATTGTCACCCCCCCCCCCCCCCTCCCTTTTTTTAAGGCAAGGTTTGCGCTCTCCCTGGGTTTTTATCATTATAATATTGTAGTAATGTGACATACATGTATTCATTTGTTCATTGGGGGGACCTCTCTTATTTCGTGGCATTTTTAAGAAAATCGCCCGTCCAGTTTTTTTGTAAGAACAGCTCAATCTTTGGAATTTTTGGTAGTTTTGTCACAATGTATTTATTTTACTATTTTCAAGAAATAATTTATGTACGTATTAAAACTATTATCGTTTTTAATGAAAATTGTAAAAATGATTATGTGCTAGATATTATTTATCAAATCTGCATGAAAAGTTAATAAAAAATCACAAAAACACAACATTTTAACATTTCCTTACAAAAAACAGAGACATTGCCATGGCAACAAAAAGGTGAAAATGTCCCATTTCCGAGTCTCACGATTTCATGAAAAATTAAGAACTCATAGATTTAAATATTTGCATTATAATAAAAAAAATAAAATTCATACGTCCCCGATCTCGTTTCAATGGAAACCAATGCTAAATTAAACCCTCATTAAACACATAAATAAAGTATTTTTAGCGTTTTGTAAGAAAATCAATCACTGAAAGCCATTTTCAGGTCATAATTTGTGTTTTCCGTCGGAACGCAATACGGGGATATATAAATGCCGGGCGTCCGTCCTTCTGTCCGTTTGACCCCATTGCAAGCGCCCTCATGCCTATATTTGTAAAAGTACTTTCATTCTGGAGTGTATATCATCCGGCATACCAATAGTTACTACAGGATTAAATCCCTAAATAGTGTACTTGGATCTTTTGTTTATGTTTTGATTTTGTTTATTAAAATCACCTGTTCATGCATTTGATTTCGTATGTGCAACACGAAAGATGTTTTCCTATAACAGGAACCGGTTTAATTACATCGTTTGAATGAAGTTCAGAATGTTTTGAAAATGACTTTTACGCGATTTCACACGATTTAATCACCTGCCTGTTTTGATATTTTTGGGCCATAAGGAGGAGTATGGGGCCATCCTCCGTTATATAAAGGATAAAAAGTATTCATGTGGTATTTCTGAGAATGAAAAAGATGTATCACAGCTCATAATTAATAACGAAATCGTCCTTAATTATGAGCTGTGATACATCCTTTGTCTTTATATTTGACAGCAAATAACTGTTTGTGGGTAGGATAATATATTATTGTGTATTTAGGGTCAGAATATGGATAAATTACACTAGTGTTGAATTCTACCTAAACAATTCTAAGAATTTAGATTTTTATACGCCTTTCACCCTTTATATAATACCTCCAGAAATATCAGACAATTTTTTGTTCAGAAAATTTTTGTAATGGTTACTTCTCACAATCATAAGGTTTGTACTACACATGGAAGTTTTTCCCTACAAATGTTCTTCCACTGGAATAAATACACTCATGGAAACAAATCACTGTTACATATTCATTTGCGGATTTTGATGAAATTCATATATGGAAAACTTGTTTTGGTAGTATCTAGATCAAGTTTAAATTTGACCGCAGTAAACGTACTTAGCCATGTTTGATCTGTTTAATTTCATCGTGAAGCAATGTATATTCAACTATAAAACATGCCTCATGCATGGACATGTGTGTTTTCTTTTTGTCCCCGGGCGCAACGCGACGGAGGGACCTAGTAATGGTCTCCGTCCGTCCGTCACAGTTTTTTGTGGACGCAGCTCCTTTGAGACCGCTGATCGGATTTTGTTCAAATTTTGTATGATTGTTTGTCACCATATGGACTTGATCCTATGCCGCCATTTCAATAATACACATTTTGTATATCTTGTGGGGCTTCGACTTTTCTCTGCAGCGGGGGGGGGGCATATGGCTACATGTAACAATCTTGTTTTGTGTTGTTTTTTGTTATGTATGAAAAATACTGCAGTTTTCCCTTTTTATATTCTAAATAAAAATGAGAAAAAACATCAAATTATAAAAGTAATAGGCTCTGACCTGCATGAAGGAACCCTTCCTTCAGCTAACCATATCCCTACCAAATCATAGCCCTACAGTACAAAAGTGGGCCCTAAAGTAGATGAAGACCAGAAAATCAATGGACATTTTTATTGAACTAATGAAGTCAAAATACACGAAGCTATTGAAAATCTCTTCTTGAACTGTTAGAGGTTAGATTTTCAATTCGTAGAAAGATCAGGATTTATCACA
Source organism: Mytilisepta virgata (assembly GCA_028015205.1). Classification (NCBI taxonomy): domain Eukaryota; kingdom Metazoa; phylum Mollusca; class Bivalvia; order Mytilida; family Mytilidae; genus Mytilisepta; species Mytilisepta virgata. The sequence goes on along the minus strand of CM051515.1, from coordinate 58,436,829 downwards.
CCTCTATGAGTTCGTTGAAAATCTACGTTGTTTGAATCTTGTAGCAAGTTGCGACTCCAATAATGATTTATTCACTGTATCCTCATAATTTCTGGCTATGTTAAAGACGATCGGTTACTGAAATATCTAATAATCCAAAACATGAAAAACAAATTGTCCCACCCCAGAACATACTTTTTTTTTATTTATCGAAACAACTCTGTTATACAAAGTACTCAGAAAATGTTTGTTACAATTTATACATGTACCTCTGGCTATACATCGTACATGGTTGGTTGAAGATCCTTTGTTTTAAGAATGACTCGTCCTTGGTTATTATAGAAAATAATAACCTTGTACACATATACAGCAAAGAAAAGTGGTATTGCCCATCAGGTTTTTCTTTGAAATAAAGGCGTTGCTTTCTGAATAGACACACTTTATAGGTATATAATTGATGTTTATGCATATTCAAAGTAAATTTAAGAAGAGGCTGGTCTTCATTTGCTATCGAGAAGCGCTATATGAGAAATCCACCATCCCGATATCTTCCGTAGAAAAATGTTTTCGCATTGCTCAAATGTTGAATGAATTTCCGTCATAATTTGAAACATAAGGATATCGCAGCATTCAGCAAACATTGTTTTCTGATACAGATTGTAGAAGATGTATTAAATCATATGTTGGGGGGGGGGGGGGGGGGGGCATTTAAACTTGAAAATTTTCATACGATTCTCTGACTGCGGGTAATATTTCATTAATTGGCATGTTATATCAAAGCTCGCCAACCAGCAATTCGTACGCGGTGTAAATGATTCTGTTTTATTTATGAAATATGTTGTATCTTTTATATACGTTTATATGCTGTTTTTGTAGAATTGGCACAAGGAAATGATCTATATAATTAATTTCACATTTATTAATATGTTCAAACATTGATTGATCTAATCGATGTATCCTAGGCAGGATGTAAATATAACCTGGACCATAGTTTCATTTATTACCCTCTTTGAGGTAATTCAATGTAATTTTGTCAATTACACCATTGGTATACATATGTTGTATGTATTCAATAATATTTAATCTTAAATCCGTCAAATTATAAGAATCCACCTGTTGATAATGGCGTGTGCGTAAATTGACGATATACTGCAGATATCTAGTATTACACAGTTTCCATTTTTGACTGCCTTTTTAATGACAATATTTTTGCCATTAATCGAGAACGAATAAGCTTTCCAGTCAAAAGCATTCAAATTGTCTTTGAATTTACGAATCTGCAAAGATGTCAATTCATATCTAGTTTGAAAAATAATTTTTTCTACTGTGTAAATTGCAACTGTAGTTAAGGTTTGTAACCTGTTTATAATTTAAATGGATGAATTTCACACGGGCCATTATGAAACAAGTATCTACATTTTAGTTTCCTTCTAAATCCATCAAAATCTCTCAATAATTCTTGTTTTACCTTTTTATTGGAGGGGAAGGAACAAATTTCAAACCTCTACTGAAAAGTATATTATCTGAACCTGACAACTGCCGCGTTAAAAGATTAATAACGTTTTATCTTTGCAGAAAGTAGTTTAAATTTTAAGAATATGACTGTCATGTTTCGATTTAATATAATCAATTCAAATATTTATAAACATTTGTATTTCCTCCATTTAGTAAGGATTTGGTCTTCTGTTTGCTGGTCGATTCGTCTTTCCTTTGCATTGGTGGGGGATTTTCGACTCCGAATATCGGTTTTGAATTGCAATACCTCCCCGTCCTGCTATCTTGTATCTTACGCATCATTTGTGTAAATTCGAACCTAACCGGACTTGAACCTTTTATGGAGACTCCAATCCTTTGTTTTGTTTCGGTTAGAATTCCTTTTAAATGTTTATTTTGCACTTCCAAAGTTTGGTCCAACAATTCATTCGTCTCTCTTAACAATTGATCTCTCACTGCGTTTAGTTTACTATTCAAAATGTCTTTAACCGGTTTAATCTCCACCACTATTCAGTGTCTGTACCCTAATTCTCTGTTGTGTTCATGTTTGTGCTCTGTACACTTTTATATTTTTTTGTACGGCGTTTTGTCAGTTGAACAAAAAACTAAGTATGTTGCGAAACAGATCATGCGTCAATAGATAACAAGAAAAATAAAGGGGCGTAAAACAACTAAAATGTATGAAATACACAAGTCGAACAAAACCAAATTAGTTTTACAATTTTATATTTGGTTTTGTTCGACTTGTGTATTTCATACAATTTAGTCGTTTTACGTCCCTTTTGACAGCTCACCATTTCCATTTAATTTTCTTGTTATGTTTTGTCAGTTGGGCTGCTTTTATTGATTGGTTTGTTATTGCTTACCTTTCCTGTTATCCATTGTGTTGTTAACTTAATATTTTGCAACAGAAACATCTGCTTTCAAGAATTTATTTATTACCTATAGATGATCAATGCCTGATCAAAAAAGTTAATGTCCATTTAGTGAAAATAAATCATGCAAATATGTATAGCAATTTAACATTCAAGGTTAACCTGCGGCACTATTCGACCTGCAACTATGAGGCCATTGCTAGTTTTACAGTTTAAAGGAGCACATTCTGACTCTGTTATCTAAATTATGAACCGTCCAGTTCATTTTTGCAGTTTTTGCAAGCGATTAACTGGTTAGCCAATTTCATCAATGAGGCACATGTAGGTAATCAAAAAAAATATTTGACACAGACATTTTTGACATTCCTTCCCATTTGCAAAAGTCATTTTGCGTACAATTTATATTCTTTCTGCAATTTCTATGATTAGAATTTCAAATTCCATGAAAAGTGACAATTATATTTTTGCTGATATCACAAATATCTTCTTTAGTGCAACTTTTTCCTAAACTTTTCATTCAAAAATCCAACATTCACCGAAAAATTCATAAACTTCCAAAAACATCTACTAGTAATATACACTACGAATCATTTAAAACATCACCCTCAAGCAGATATTTGAAACAGAGATTTTGATCGTTCCAAGTTAACTTAGACCAGAGATTATGACTGGTCCGTTTGGTCATAATCTCTGCATAAAGTTAACTTTAAGACAGAAATGGTCCTAATGACTGTTCTTACGACCACGACCAAGACCGTCTGGTTTCGTCCTTAGGACGGGCATGCGTACCAGGTTTGTTCTGATGACCGTTTTCGTCCTTATGACCAAATGTACTTAAATTCTGGAACTGGTCATCAGGACGACGCATGCGTAGTTTAAATTCTTTAAATCAAAACAATTAATTTGCTTCCAAGACGTTCAGCTGATACTGTTAAAATGTTTCATGTTAATTATAGTACGCAGACTATCACAACATTATTCGTATGTTAGTATATATCATTTGTAATTAACTTTTTTTACTGTAATCTTTATTTTTCAATGTTTTTATTTATCATACCTTATTATCCTATTTAGGGAATACGAAATTGCATTTAATAGAATATATTTATTTATTTAATTATTTTTATATGATTATTATTATTTCTTTTGATCCATTTCAATTTTGTTTCTTTTTATTATATTGTAATTACTAGGTTCAATCTTTTTACATATTTTGTTTCTATCAGACTGTGTGATATAAGATTAATGTGATTTTTATATCGATATTTTTTTTATAAAGTAAAAAGACAAGACTTTTCAAACCTGACATATGCTTATCTTATGGTTTTTTGAAGTTTTGACATGAATTGTGTTCATACATTTCTTACGGTATCTTAAAAGACTTCTATGACTTACCGTAATACATTTTAGATGGAATAATATCAATTTCACAATGAAAAAACACAAAATTTAGCTTTTCAACCAATAATATGTTCATACTAAGTATAATTAAGACCTATCAGATTGTGCGATATAAGACAAAGGTGATTTTTTTTGTTTTGGGTTTTTTTTGTTTTTTGTTTTAACAGAGGTGTATTTTTAAAGTGAAAATACAAGTTTCAAACCTGACATGTACTTATTTTATACCTTTAGGACTTTTTTCACATGAATTTAGTTCATAAATTGTAATCGGTATCTTAAAAATTTTCTCTGTCACTTACCGTAATTTTGGTTTGATAAAAAAAAATTAAATTTTAGAGTGAAAAAAAACTCAACATTTAGTTAACAGTTAAAAAAAATAGTTAAATTTAGCCATACCAGGAGTGCAACACAAGACTTTAAACGATATTTTGATTGTCCCTGAATTGTTTTTTAAAGTCAAAATATAAGTTTCACTATTGACTTGAAATAAAATTTTATATATACTTTTTATATTTCAAAACTTATAATTTATATTTTCTTTAAATAGTATCATCAATAAATATTATTTATTTCATTTGACAATAGGAATAACTTTGAGTAAATTTTAAAATTTTTGCACGGAATATTATAGTTACACAATTATAACATGATCAACCAATAATAATAAAATGACATTTTATTTATCCCCGGGTAATCATTTTTCGTCCTAGAACCGTCCTAGGATGGCGCATGCGCATTTAGCAGAGAAAATTATTATTCAAATATCTGGTTTTGTCACGACAATAATAATAAATAATAAATCGGACCAGAGATTTGAAAAATCAATAAAGCAGATAGTATAAGTGGTCCTCTAGTTGACCAGTTGCAGGACTGGTTCTAGCTGTTCAAATCTCTGGTTTTGGGTCCTGGAACAGAGATTTGAACCAGAGATTATGTAAACTTGAAGTTAATTTGAGGTGATGTTTTAAATGAGCCGTACTGTATATTGATCATTGTCATTTTGCTTAGTTTCTTCTGTTGTCTTTTTTAACATCGGACTCGGACATCTATTGAACTGAGTTTTACTGTGTGTATCGCTCTGTGTTTGTTTATTCCACATTGACTAGCGGTATAGGGGGAGGGTTGAGATCTCACAAAACATATTTAACCACATCGCATTTTTGTGCCTGTCCCTAGTAAGGAACTTCAAGCCGTTGTTAGTCTTGTGTGTTTTTTTAATTTTGGTTCATTTGTATGTCTCTGAGTTTAGTGTGCCGTCCATTTCGCCAGGATGCATTATTGTTTAGGGGCCAGCTGAAGCCCACCTCCGGCCGCGGGATTTTTTCGCTGCGTTGAAGACCCATTTGTAGCCTTGAGTTGTTTTCTGCTCTTTGGCCGGGTTGTTGTCTCTGACACATTCCCAGTTTCCATTCTCTTTTCTATCATTTTTAAATCATTTATTTGAAGTTTAAACATTTCTAAAATTAATTAGCCCAAAACGCATTTGCGTTGAGTATGCATAACATCACATTTCTATGTTTAAAAAGTTTTGTTTGTGGTAACTTATTGTAAGGCTCTATAGAGATATCTGCTTAAGAACTTTTCAGAAAATCAGACGTTGTATTCAACACGTATATGTTTAATGAATATGTAGTTATATCAATGGAGAGAACGCCTACTTGGGACAGCAAAAGACTTATTCTTAGAGGTTAAAATAAGAAAAAGCCACCATATTAAAAGCAATTCCTCAACAAAGAACTAGAAACAGTTTATAGAAATGTTACGTCGGGTATGGTTAAGGGATGATTTTAGTGAAAGACTTCATGGAAAACATTAATTGCATTTTCATACATATCTATTGCGTTGTCAGCTGGCGGAAAGGATGGACCATCGTATTGGGTGCTTTCGGGCCATAAAACGGAAATCCTGTCGCTTATCATAGTGGGCGACGTGTATGGAAAGCGACACACACCTTGCACGTAAAATAACCCTCTTTGAGATTTTAAGATAACAGTAGGCTCATAGTAGCCGCTACGGATGGATTAATGTTTCAGACCCCTATTCATTTCTCCAAACTTTTCTGGTGGTAGTCAAAGATCATTGTACTCGTTATTCAGTCCCATTCAAAGTTTCGTGTAAATTTGACATATTTTTGTATATATTTTCGTCCTGAATTCGCACGCATATTTTGTTCCGGTGTTTTAAACAACCCAAAACCAATTGACAAATAGACAGATTTTTGGTATTTTTATAGGTGGGGGATAATATTTTATTACTTTCAAAGCCCTAATGATGTAAAATGAAAATGATTTCACCTTTTTAAAATTATTCTAGTATTACATGTATTAAGGTTCAACCCTATATTGATGATGATATCAATCGTTTATTCGAAAAATCGAGATGTATGGTTTTTCATATGAAAATCTGGAAAATCAAAAATATTTCATTTTCCGAAATTTTTACGCTAAAAATCATTTTATGGTGGCTTTTCGAAATTTATCTAATAGGATGCATTTTACGCGTTTGATATAAATAATCTTCAAATGCGCCACGAAATACTTATTTTGTGAAAGTATTCGGAATTCAGAGGGGCCGGTTTTTTAGGATTATAGATGAAAATTCCGGACCAGAATAAAACGTTTGGTTGCGCAAGAATCCGGTTTTTAGAGGGGCCTCTTTAGGAGAGTTCCATTGTATCAAACAATGCCTTTTTGTATCAAATTTAGTTGGGATAGGGTACAATTTTAGTTCCTGAGAATATTCAAAGGGCGTAAAGTGCCCAAATATTGTATTCATTTAAACATATATAATCTCTGCTTTCATTTGATGCCACATATGTACTTATTTGTGTCACTGTAATGCACTCAAAAGGCCACTCTAATCAAACTTTTTAGCAATCCAAAGTAATTGCCGTATTAGTTTTTGGAAGAGTCTCTATTCATATGAAAAACACAATAAAATACTTTTCACACATTTTGTTTCCAATATAAATATAATTATAATCTAAAAAAATGGTAATGTTTATCAGTATTTTCATGTATACTTTTCTGGTCTTAGATTTATACGAACTCCTAATTGATACTTTCATTACACATTACATATTAAGTAGTATTGTGTTTTTTTAAATGTACTGAAAAAGCTAACTGTGAGGTTTTTTTCACAATAAAATTTAATATTTTTATCAAACAAGTATTAAGGTAAGTTGCAGAGAAGCTTTTTAAGATACTGTATGAAATTTGTCGAGCTAAATTCATGTAAAAATTTCTAAAAGTATAAAATGTGTACGCATCAAGTTTGAAACTTGTGTTTTCACTTTCAATTACATATCTATTTTAATAAAAATTAGTATTGTCATATATTGCACACTCTGATAGAGCTAAATATGATTAAGTATCAACCTAAAGTTGGTTTAAAAGCAAAATTTTGTATTTTGTGTGAAATTGAATTTGTTTTCATTGAAACAGTACTACCGTAAAACGCAGAGACTTTTTTGGATGCTGTAACAAATGCATCGACTAAATTTCTATAAGCATATGACAAGTTAGAAACGTGTATTTCTTCTTTAAAAAACAGAACCATTATAACAAAAATCATATATATCCTATATCGCACAATCTTTTATTGCTACATTTAACTAAGTATGACCTTAAAAATGTTTGATAAGCTAAATTTTGTGTTTTGTTTAACTCTGAAATTAAAATTTCTTTTATCAAACAAATATTATGGTAAATGACAGAGAAGCTTTTTTAGATACCGAATCAAATTAATGAACTACATTTATGTGAAAAAAAATCCTAACGGTATGAAATAAGTACCTGTCAAGTTTAAAACTTCTGTTTATAACAAAAATCACTTTTGTCTGATGTAGCACACCTTAATTGTTCTTAATTTTACTTAGTATGAACATAATATTGGTTGAAACGCTAAAGTTTGTGTTTTTTCATTGAGACATTTATGTCACGGAAAGCCTTTTTAAGATACCGTAAGAAATGTATGCACTAAATTAAGGTCAAAAATTAATAAAAACACAAGATGAGCATATGTCATATTTGAAAAGTCTTGTATGTTTACTTTAGAAAAAAATATCAATATACAAAATCACATTAATCTTAAATAAAATGTTTGACTACATGCAATAGCATAACAACATTCTACTTCTCTACATTCTAAACTACCATACCACATTCTCAATTAAAATATCGATTGAAACAGCTAATACATCATTGTTTTGTCAAAATATGGAACAAGCAGGCATACAAAAACGAGAAAAAGGCTTATTTCGTGAAGAACCAGTCTGATTCTGACAAAAGTATTTTGATGATGAAATTACGAACATGCTAGATTTTCCTCATAAATAGCATATTTGTTGAATTTGGCGGTCTAATTTTTCAGCATCGCCTGCACATGGCGTCTATGTTTCTCAGCTTATCCAATATTCAAGGGCATGCGTGAGTTACCATGACTTTCGACAAAGAGAATTACTACTGTCACAAAAGCTTCTTAGCTTGGGTTTTATCAAGGATACGTTGATGTCATCACTTCGAAAAGTTTACGTCGTCATCACGAATTGATTGACCGTTACAGTGTTCTAATATCTAAGATGGTGTTGGACCTGTTCCCATTGTCGTAACATATCATGCACCTCCATTGATTTGTGACTTCCAACGAATTGACTTTGTTGAACTTCAACGGCTGTGGTATACGGAGCAGGAAAATATGACGTCTCTCCTGATTTTTATAGGAGTTCGTATTGTTCATTGTTTTTTCAGTTGTCAGTGTTTGTTCGATGTGCCTGTGATTGCTCATTTGTCTTCCCGGGTTTTTTCTGTCTAATTAATTGTGTTTTTCTGGTTTGCTCCTTATGTGTATTTGTCCTCTTCAAGTTAAACATTTAGTGCTTTTCTTGTGCTTTAGGGTGTTGCTCCTTGGTTAAGGATCCAATACGATTTAATTACTATTTTCCGTTATTTCTTTATGGACATGTCGCATTGACACTTTCCAGCATCTTAAAGTAGCATATGTCAGTTCTATATATATTGTTTGAGTATTTATGTATCTCGATATTTTACAATAATAAAACGTATCACAAAATACCGTAATAAATTTGATGCACTGTATGGCCATTTCGCTGACAACTAATACACTTGGTTGATCGTGTAAATCACAAAAAAACATCGTGCGTGTGGTTTGCGTGTGGTAATTATCTTGCGATTTGAATCGTGTAACGTGTATGAGATTTCATTGGTTGAAACATATATCAAAACGTGTGAATTCAAATCGTACCATATTTCGATCTCGAATTAAAATATAGTTGGAACGAACCTTCATCAGTATCAAATATTTGAAAATACTGATATTAATAATCCCGCAACAGATTCCATTTTTTCTATTGCTAATTTAAATTATTCAACTTTTTTGGTTTGAAAATAATAAATTAAATAAAATGTTCCCTAAACTAAACGATGATACAACTTGCATGCAACATTTGCAAATTATACATAAATTTGAACTTTAACTTGTCTGTAAAAAATTTAAATTACTCTTACAATATGTCGACGTTTTTAATGCTTTGGCAAATATCATTTATGAATTTATATTTTCATAATACATCTTTTACATAAGTAATTGTTTGATCGGGCTAAAGCAACATCTATTTAGACAAGGGATTAAGAAGTCGTCCGAGGATAAAATGTCTATTTACCTGTTAATTTACCTCAGAAAACTGACAGTTAAATATCAATGGTTAATATGCAATAGCTAATCAGGTATTAAAAATATAATTTCATAGTTCTGTTATAAAGTTTGATAAATTTCCCATTAAAAAAAATCATATTTTTTATTTATGAAAAAAGTTAAATGTGGAACGTTTAAAACCGGCTTCCTTTCATCGTACTTATTCATACTTATGTCTTTAAAATCAAATGCATTTTCAATATTTCACTGCAATTCATATCCGGCAAGAATTTAATTATAATGATTCGTTTCGTTATATTCCGTTCGTATCTTACAAACACAATTTTTAGAAATCACATGATCGGAAATCGTGTTTCGTGTAACGTGCATAGTGTGGTTTGCGTGTATCGTGCAAATCGTGTGCGTGTAACGTACTAATCGTGTGCGTGTAACGTGTGAATCGTGTGAGTGTGGTTTGGTGCATTACACGCTCAACCATCTGTAAGGAGTTCTCGAAATCAAAGTGTTGGAAAACCGATTAAAGATATAATGATGAATTAATAAGCACAACCATTAAAATTCAAAACAATTAAAACAATCAGGAATCCAAACTCAGCCAATGTTTACCTCTGCATCAACAGGAAGAACTTTATTTCCGATAATTTCCTCAAATTTTGAACGGATAAATTTAGAGTCATTTGAGTAAGGAACCATGCCAGAACAAAAAATCTGGCTTCTGGGCTGATAATGCCCTCGGGGACTTACAGTCCACCAGCTTTCCAAACGAAATCACACTTCTTCGTCATTATTATGACGTGTCTATACCATAAAACAATAATAATCTATTGTAAAAAATAGAAATATTCAAAAGTCAACCGAAAGACTTTAATTCCCTCCATTAAAAAATGTGCCATAGTAAGTATTTTCGTTTTGAAAACTCATTAAAACTTACAATTCTGTTATATCCAAGCGTGAAATTAATCAATTAATCCAGTATTAGTTCTTATTGTGCAAACATATACTGCGTTAAATCTCTGTGTCATTGTCTTACCTTCTCATTGCTCTTTGAAAACATATCAAAACCACTCACTCTTTCAATATTTAGAAGTGAAGTTAGTTTATCAATAGTACACCTGTGGTATAATTACTGCGCATATAATGGAAGTGTGTCCGGTTTTGTCCGGAAATTGTCAGATAAGATATTCATCCTCAATCGTTCAAATTCTGATTTGAATTGTGCCTATTGCAGTTGTTACGTGATAATAGCCTACAGGAACCGAACTCTTAATTTTGGTAGTCTATATATGCCGATAATTAATTTGTCTTTTATGCAGTGTTCATTATTTCTCTGTTCGAGGTGAATACTGCTTATTGTTCTCACAGAACAGAAGTAGATATCTTATATATATAATGATACCACCTTTCAACATTCATTTCGGCAATGTAAGTTCATCAAATCACTTAAGGGGTGATAAGGTTCCAAATGCCCATTTCTTGTGATTCATTGTATCAACATATATTATTGTCGAAAGTTGGTACGGTCCTTGTATCATGTTTTGGAGAGCAAACTGACGTCAGTATTAACAGGAAACCTTGTAGTATATTTGATTATATATTCCCACATGTGTACAAATATAAGCACATATAGCGGAACGGAAAACAGCAAAAGTACGACTTAAGTTTTTAGTGTTCGTCATAATGTCGTACAGAGTTGATGTTGGCGCATTTTTGAGACGCTTACGTTCAAGATACTGACAATAATTACGTACTTTTCTATTATTTCTAATATTCCATGAATAATTCAATGTGTGCATTATCTGAATTTCTGTCTTTTAAACTTATCAATAAGATAAATGAATGTCTCGAATAACGCTCTGCAGGAAGCAGAGACTGCTTACTCTTCTAGAGCACCTGAGTCTACCCCCGGTTTTTTGGTGGGCTCCATGTTGTTCATATGTTTTTAGTTTTTAATTGTAGTGCATTTATTGTTTTGGTCTTGTCTTCGTTGTTCTCCGGAGTTTGTCAGTTGTTACTATTTTCTCTCCTTCGAATATCCCTTTGGTATTTCTTGACTTAACTTATAAAATAAGTATTTTACACTTAACGAAAAGATCTTACCGCGTCTAGGGCGGTATTAATTTAATGCACGCTTCAGGTAGTGCCTATTGCAGTTGTTACGTGATAATAGCCTATAGGAACCGAACTCTTAATTTTGGTAGTCTATATATGCCGATAATTAATTTGTCTTTTATGCAGTGTTCATTATTTCTCTGTTCGAGGTGAATACTGCTTATTGTTCTCACAGAACAGAAGTAGATATCTTATATATATAATGATACCACCTTTCAACATTCATTTCGGCAATGTAAGTTCATCAAATCACTTAAGGGGTGATAAGGTTCCAAATGCCCATTTCTTGTGATTCATTGTATCAACATATATTATTGTCGAAAGTTGGTACGGTCCTTGTATCATGTTTTGGAGAGCAAACTGACGTCAGTATTAACAGGAAACCTTGTAGTATATTTGATTATATATTCCCACATGTGTACAAATATAAGCACATATAGCGGAACGGAAAACAGCAAAAGTACGACTTAAGTTTTTAGTGTTCGTCATAATGTCGTACAGAGTTGATGTTGGCGCATTTTTGAGACGCTTACGTTCAAGATACTGACAATAATTACGTACTTTTCTATTATTTCTAATATTCCATGAATAATTCAATGTGTGCATTATCTGAATTTCTGTCTTTTAAACTTATCAATAAGATAAATGAATGTCTCGAATAACGCTCTGCAGGAAGCAGAGACTGCTTACTCTTCTAGAGCACCTGAGTCTACCCCCGGTTTTTTGGTGGGCTCCATGTTGTTCATATGTTTTTAATTGTAGTGCATGTATTGTTTTGGTCTTGTCTTCGTTGTTCTCCGGAGTTTGTCAGTTGTTACTATTTTCTCTCCTTCGAATATCCCTTTGGTATTTCTTGACTTAACTTATAAAATAAGTATTTTACACTTAACGAAAAGATCTTACCGCGTCTAGGGCGGTATTAATTTAATGCACGCTTCAGGTAGTGCCTATTGCAGTTGTTACGTGATAATAGCCTATAGGAACCGAACTCTTAATTTTGGTAGTCTATATATGCCGATAATTAATTTGTCTTTTATGCAGTGTTCATTATTTCTCTGTTCGAGGTGAATACTGCTTATTGTTCTCACAGAACAGAAGTAGATATCTTATATATATAATGATACCACCTTTCAACATTCATTTCGGCAATGTAAGTTCATCAAATCACTTAAGGGGTGATAAGGTTCCAAATGCCCATTTCTTGTGATTCATTGTATCAACATATATTATTGTCGAAAGTTGGTACGGTCCTTGTATCATGTTTTGGAGAGCAAACTGACGTCAGTATTAACAGGAAACCTTGTAGTATATTTGATTATATATTCCCACATGTGTACAAATATAAGCACATATAGCGGAACGGAAAACAGCAAAAGTACGACTTAAGTTTTTAGTGTTCGTCATAATGTCGTACAGAGTTGATGTTGGCGCATTTTTGAGACGCTTACGTTCAAGATACTGACAATAATTACGTACTTTTCTATTATTTCTAATATTCCATGAATAATTCAATGTGTGCATTATCTGAATTTCTGTCTTTTAAACTTATCAATAAGATAAATGAATGTCTCGAATAACGCTCTGCAGGAAGCAGAGACTGCTTACTCTTCTAGAGCACCTGAGTCTACCCCCGGTTTTTTGGTGGGCTCCATGTTGTTCATATGTTTTTAGTTTTTAATTGTAGTGCATGTATTGTTTTGGTCTTGTCTTCGTTGTTCTCCGGAGTTTGTCAGTTGTTACTATTTTCTCTCCTTCGAATATCCCTTTGGTATTTCTTGACTTTACTTATAAAATAAGTATTTTACACTTAACGAAAAGATCTTACCGCGTCTAGGGCGGTATTAATTTAATGCACGCTTGAGGTAGCATATCATTCAATTGATTTGATGTTTTGTTTATATTTGCGTCTGAGCGATTGCAGCGATTGCAAGAGTCGACCATGGACATTCAGATCCGGGCGGAGTTCAACCGCCAATACCGAGGCATTCGCCCTTTTGATCTCCGACTGAATCTTTCAGTTAGAGTGCGACGACCAAAAGATGAAGGTCGTGTTCTAATCTAAATAAATAGACAAAGCATTGTTGCATTGAATTGCTGAGAAAACAGACCCTAAACGTAAATTCCTTCATTTTGTCTGGCAACGATAGCCGAATTCTTATTCGGTTCGATCCACCTCTAAAGCTCAAATAAAAGAAAAGTTATGAGATGGCACTGGTGAAACATGGAGACCTACAACTCCTTTCCCAATATTGTATCCAGAATATTTGTCCTGGCATGATTCATTACTAAAATGCCTTTAAATTTTCCGTTCAAAATTTGACAAAAAATACTGGAAATTTCTAAGGCGCTTACTTTTGATGCAGAGGTAACACTTAGCTGCGTTTGGATACCTGTTTGTTTTAATTGTTTTGATTTTTGATGGTTGTGCTAATTAATTCATCATTATTCATGTATCTTTAACTGGTTTTTCAATATTTTGATCTCGAACACTGCTGATGGTTGTCAGTCAACGAAATGGCAATACAGTGCATCAAATTTATTTCGGTATATTGTGATACGTTTTATTACTACCATTGGGTCTATTTCACTTCTGGTGGACTGCTAGGCCCCGAGGGCATTATCAGCCAAGTAGCCAGAACTTGTCCTGGCATGATTCATTACTCAAATGCCTTTAAATTTTCGGTTCATAATTTGACGAAAATTACCAGAAATTTCTAAGGCTCTTTCTTTTGATGCAGCGGTAACCCTTAACTGAGTTTGGATACCTGTTTGTTTTAATTGTTTTGATATTTGATTCATTTGCTTATTATTATAATTCATCAATATACATCTGTCTTTAACCGGTTTTCCAATATTTTTTTATCTCGATGAGTTGTCAGTCAACGGAATGGTCATACAGTACATCAAATTTGTTTCGATATTTCGATATTTTGTGTTACGTTTTATTCATGCGGGTAAGATTTCCTTCCGCAACTATCACGACGATGGCATCAACTGGTTTCTCATCGCGCTTGGCACCGGTTCCTATGGTATCGACGTCATCAACGATGAGATTCAAAGACAACTGCGGCTCAACGAACACAAAGCTAAAATCATCATCGATGCTAACCGCACGAGGTTACAAACTTGCCCGGGACCTTGAGAACCATCAATTGCATGTAAGCTTATCAAGGTCAAGACGGCGGTCCCATCGATCTCAGATTTGAACACTTTACCATATGCTTTCATCATCGAGAAGTATAAATAAATTACTTATATCGATTGTGGTTTGAACTTAACGAAAGGTCATTCAGATATATTACAGCAGGCGGCCACGTCCGGTTACCCGGTCACCATACGTTTGTTCCACGTAAGCATGATGGGCGGACAAAAGATGTTGCTCACCACCCGGCAGCTTCAAAAGATTAACCACCACTTGCAGAAAGGTAAAGATGGTATGAATTTGGAGATGAACACCGCTCAATTGAAGGAGAACATGCAGAAAGAATGCGGATTCTTACCCGTATTTGCCGGGCTGTCTATGAGGGCTCTTACCGTAGTGGCAACAGACCGTTCTGCAAACATTGGGCAATGGCGCTTTGAGTGGGCTTGGTGGTAGTTGTGAACAAGGCTTTGGGGTCCGAACTCTATTTCAAAAGAGTTGAATGTGTTTGCACGGTTAAACCAAACGGAGATGGCCTTAGCCTTAAACCCTCAACAGCACGTATCGCGCACGGTGATGGATTGTACTTGAAGCGCGGTCAACAATTCCACGAGGGATCTGATCTGATTTTGGGGCCCAACAACCCGTTCATTAAATATATGCTGACGAACGAGATGACACTAAAGGGGACAATCGATTTTCGAGTGGCGGAAATACGCCCGCATATTGAAAAACTACAACAAAAAACACATGCATCGCGTTGGGGGGTTGCTCCGTTCTGAACGTCATGTGTACAACCGGGGCCCTCAGCACTGCCTTGTGAGGTGTTGTCGTCTTCGCGTGCATCCTCCCAAGTTCCCTGGCCGTCATCGATTCTCTCAGTCTCCTGATGCTCAATCTGGTTTTCCAACTAATCGCAAGGAAAAGAAGAAACATTGCGAAGACAAACCTTTTTTTTATATTTATTTTATTTTTTACTTTTCCATTACATATAATTATACACATTTATAGACTAACACAGTACCAAGCATATATAACATGTCACATATATTCAATAAAAGATATTACATATTAATATACAAGCTATATGATTGTGGAAAAGAATATATTATCCATATTTAAAAAAAAAGAAATCAGACATAATAATGGGTGATACAGTTTTATAAATAAAATAAGAAAGAGGAATTAGTAAAAAAAAAAACAAAAAAAAAACAAAAGAATTACATTACTAGTTCATTTTAAAGGGTAGGATGCAAGGTGTGTGTGATTGGTCGATTCTTTCCAATAGACTCTGTCATGCATATATATTCTTTGTACATAAAGAAAAACAAAAATAGCAAAAATTGTCAGGGGTGCCCTATGTTTTTTTTTAAAAAATTCTATAACACATAAAACAGACATAGTTAAAAGTATAAATTATTCACAACTATCACCAAAATGATTTTTACTTCTACTAGAGTTAGTTAAAAAAAAAATAAATGTCAGCCAAACTACTCTGTGAACAGTATGTGCCATTTATTCCAGATGCTCTGCAATTTTTCTAACTTCTGATTTTTGTTGCAATTGCTTTCTCTGTTAGATACAAATTTTCAATGATTGGCAAACCCCAGAAAAAGTAATCATCCTACTAAGACAACGACAAGAATAAATATAGTGTTCTATTGTTAAAATTGCTAAATTTGTGGCCTCTGCAAATCTAGAATCAATAATTCCTAGGAGAAATGTCTTTTTATTGTAGTTTAAAGTAAAAGCACCGGTGCTACTTGTCCAGTGATCAATGTTTTCCAAAAGGTTCTGGACTTTCTCACATTCCCAGAGTAGATGTATTATAGTTTCTGTTTCTTTTTTACAAAGGCTACATTGAGGGTTTTGTATTAATTTATTTTTTGTCAAAAAAGAATTTGTAGTGAGAACTAAATGGTTTATTTTATACTGAAACCATTGCAGCTTAGGGTTTTTAGTGACGTTAAATGGAAGTTTATAAATTTTGCTCATTTCCTGCTCTGTAATTTCAAACTTTTTAATTATTTTATCTTTGTTTGTGGGGTTTGAACACTTTAAATTTAAAACTTTATAAAAATCCTTTATGCCTTTATTATGTCTAAAAAAAATTTCTACATTCTGAGGAATGTATGGATATATCATACAATTTGTGATGTTTTCATTTTTAGTGAATAGCTTTGAATATTTCTTAATACTGCTTATTATCCCATTGAATTTCATTATTTCAAATTCAGGTTGTATTTTCTACCCACCACTTCAAAAGATGCCATTTCCCCATTTTCATTAATCAAGTCTCCTATTATATGGATCCCTTTTTGATACCAGTCCTTATAAAAAAATAGGCTTATTGTCGATCTTAATGTTTTTATTATTCCACAATGGAGTCTTTGAAAAGTAATCCCAAGAAAAATTGTGTTCGATTTCTAAAACCCTTTTCCATGCCATTAAAACATTTTTCCAAAACTCATTTGTACAACTTCTTGCACACTGTTCAATTTTTTTTTGTTCCAGTAATTATTAAATTTTCAAAGTCAATCCCTAAAGAAACTACATGATCTTTAAGCTTATGACTTTGGATCATTCTACGTATCCATGCAACTTTCAATGAATCTATGAAAGCTGTTAAATTCGTCATTTTTAAACCCCCATTTAGGTAATCCTTAATCAAGGTTTCTCTCTTTATGGTGCCAATGGGCTTTTGCCATATAAAATTAAAAAAAATATCATTGATTTGTTTAATATACTTTTCATCTGGGTTTGGAAGTGCTGTAAATAAATGGATTAATTTTGGAAGGGCAAAGGTTTTAATTACAGTTATACGACCAATTGGGGTAAGATTTCTTCTACTCCATTGCTTAAGCAATGACTTTATTTCAACAAATTTCTTTTCAAAATTAATTTTTTGCATTTGAGTTAAATCTGTATTAAAATCTATTCCGAGGTATGTAAATGTATTCGTTCCCCAATCTAAATTCCAATTTGGACACAGAGTAGCTTGGCTGAATTTCATGCTACCTATCCATACCACTTGGGTTTTGGATAAATTCATTTTTAAACCTGATATTTCAGCAAAACAATTAAGTTCTATCATAGATTCTTCCAATGACTTTTCTGATCCATCTAGAATTATAGCAGTGTCATCTGCAAATTGCGACAATTTATTTTCTACATGTAGAATTCTGAACCCTTTAATATTCCTGTTATGTCTAAGTTTAATTGCTAAAATCTCAGCACATAAAATAAATAAATAAGGGGATAAAGGGTCTCCCTGCCTGCAGCCACGTTCAACGTTAAAAAAAGTTGACAAATTGCCTCCTTGGTTTACTGAAGAATATATATTTGTGTAAAATACTCTTACCCAATTCTGTATCATTGGACCAAAATTGAAAAACTCTAAAACTTTTTGTAAAAATATCCATGATAATGAATCAAATGCTTTTTCGAAGTCAATGAATAAAAGAAGGCCAGGGAGATTTCTTTCCTCAGCTACTTGCATTAAATCATACAATAAACGTGTGTTTTCGCCCATAAATCTACCAGCAATAAAACCTGTTTGATCTGGCTCAATCAAATTTTGAAGAACCTTTTTTATTCGATTTGCTATAGTACCTGAGGCTATTTTGTATGAGGTGTTAAGTAAGGTAATTGGCCTCCAATTTTTTAGAAAATGTCGAGATTTATCTCCCTTGGGAAGGCAAGTGATAATACCCTGTCTTTGTGTTACAGATAACTGACCATTTGTGTATCCATCGTTTATTGAACGTACAACAAAATGTCCTAAATCACGCCAAAACATTTTAAAAAATTCTGTTGTAAAGCCTGATGACCCAGGACTTTTGTCATTTTTCATATACCTTAATGTTTCTGAGGCTTCTTCATAACTGATTAAACCTTCTAGTGTATTTGATAAAACATCACTTAATTTATTAACAGGACATTTTTCTAATTCTTTTTCTATACTTCTTTCATTACATGCTTTTATGGGGAGATTTTTGGCCGAATATAGGTTTTCATAAAAAAATTTAACTTCTTTCAACATATCCTCCTGTTTGTTAATAATATCCCCATTTTCTTTTTGTATCTTTGGTATAATTTTATTGGTGAAATTCCGTGACTCCAAACTGCAAAAATATTTACTTGGTTTTTCATCCTCAGTAATCCACTGTACTTTTGACCTTAAGACGTTACCCTGTAATTTTTTCTTTCTTATAGCTTCTAATTCCATTTTCTTTACTTCTAAACTTTCTAAAATTGCACTGTCATTTATGAGATTCTCTTCCATATCTTTGATATCTTTTATAAGGGAGTTCTCCTTATCTCTATTTCTTTTCTTTCTATAGGTACTATACGAAATAGTTTTACCTCTAATTTCCATTAGGAGAGTCTCCAAAAATAATTGATCACTAATATTGAAATCTATTTCGGAATTTGGTATACTAGAGATGTCACCATTTTGGTTTTGAGGTGACATGTATTGAACTTTAACATCACGAATAACATTTCTAACAATATCAAGATACTCCTTTTCATACAGAAGGGAGTTATTAAACTTCCATAATCCTTTCCCTCTTTTAAAATCGTTAAAAAGTAATTCAAGGGTTATCAATGAATGATCTGTTCTATATCCGGGCTCAATATTTGAGTCTTTTAATGATGGTAAAAGATTTTCTGTAATTAAAAAAAAGTCTAGTCTTGACTGTTTTAATGGTGTTTTTTTCCTCCATGTGTATCTCTTCTTTTCTGGATACAATTCACGAAAGGGGTCTATCATACCTCTATTTTCAATAATTTCTAGTAATTTATCTCTTGCGAAGACAAACCTGGTAAGACAAAAGAATAGCTACAAGCACAAAAAATAATCACTAAGAGCAAAAAAAAACAATGAACAACACCAACTCCTATAAAATCCAGGAGTGAACTCTGGTGCTCCGGAGGGTAAGAAGTTCCTTCTCCGTATACGGCACCCATCGTGAAGTTCAATAAAGTCAATCCGGTGGTAGTCACAAATCCGTGGAGGTACATTATCACCTTTTCAGTGGTAAAACTATGTGATCGTCGGACGAAAAGCAAAGAAAAATGCAACGTCGATTTCATAATGCACATAAACAGATATTGAATTTATGCAGAAAACCTATGGTACCAACCTCAGAGGTGTGTGTTTTTATTTAATTTTTATAACGAAATAAGTCATTTAAATTTTTCTGCAAAATGGTACCTTTTGACGTTATAATAGCTTTGACGTCAATCTAAAGCAAATTATCATCATTATCCTGAGTAAAATAATGTTCAGATGTATAAATATGCTTTATCTACAGCATAGAGAACACTAATACGACATTTTCATACCAGGTAACTAGGACACATACCGACTAGATGGGGCATGGGATTTTAGCTGACCCCACGCGAACCAATCCAAAGCCAACATTTATTCCAAGCCGGGTATAAGAAATGTTACTACAGTGGGAATAGGTGATGACGACCGTAAAATTTCCTAAGTGATGACATTAACGTATCTAAATTCTCTCTTCAAATTGATTTCATTTATCAAAATAAATAAATAAAATTCTATGCGAATTTGTGAATATTCGAAGTTAAAGATTGAACCAACCGTTAATATTTAATGCTATTGTCTTGTTAGATACATATAGATAGTAAATATTTTTATTCCATGCTATACATATACATATATACCCTCCATCGTCAAAATTGCCATATGATTCTAAAAGAAGTGTTGATTTTTTGCCATAAACAACAAAATAGACAACATGCTACCATTAAAATGTATGATCAACATCCAGTTTATATGATCATTCCATGAATAAAACCGTAGAAATCCAGTTCTCCAGAAAGCAGACATATTACATTTTTTAAAATTAGTTATCATAAAATTTATGCTTTGCCGCAGAAGTGAGTGGACGAACACAAAGGTAAAACATTAACTTTTTGTATTTAGGAAGGAGAAAATGAAAACAAGAAGTCTTTACGCTCTTGAAAATGAAAGTATTATTCATAATTGTTTCAATCTACCTTAAGCTTGTAACGTTTATTCCAGCAATATTGGCATATTATGAGTTCTCAATTCTCAATATAAAAGAATCGAACAATTCTACTTCAACAAGTGGTATGATATGTCGAACGGTTCTACTCAGTAGGAAAGCAGGTCGAGGTTTGACCCCAGTTTTAATGACAACAATCAAGTCACATGACACGATATTTTTGACACAAGATCTGCGATATGTAAAACTATCTGCGAATACTGGAATTTCTAATATATTTCACTATTACGAACGTCAAGTATTGTTCCACACGATTTTTAATATAAAAACGTATTTTTTTTTATCCGAAGACGTCAATTTTTGTTTTCGATCTGAAGACGTCCTTTCACACACATTATACTAGAGTATTCTCTTTTGCTCATATTTTTAATTTTAAAAAAAATCTGGTTTGTGTTATATTTGTACAAGTCCTGAAATAATTTTGGTATTTTGTTTTGAAGAAGAGTGTTACTTTTATATATTTTATACTATTTTTCTAAATCATTTGACTACAAAGGTAAAAAGAAGTAAGAAACATAACACGTATCAGGCTTTAACAGATGTAGATATTAAAAGGGTATTCAATATTTCTCATCATAATACTTCTGCATTTTCTTAATGCATGTTGCGCTAAGTTTGATGTAAAATGGCAATTATATTTCATTATTTTTTTGTAATATTAATATAAACAAAATACCAAATGTCAGATATGTGAAATAAAATGCATGCCAATACCATTCGCCTGACAAAACTTATCATCAAAGCGATCATAATAATCACGCTGTTTTTGGTTTTTATAGTATGTTTTATAAACCAGAGTTTTAGGATAGATAAAGGGGAGGTTTGGGTATCCATAATACAGCTTTGACCTCACCATTGTATAATATCTGTACAAAGTCAGACTATCCTGACTCTCTATTCTGTTTATATTTTTGTTTTGTGCTCTTTTATTTTTTTTTGTCCAGGGTTCTGTCTGATTGGTGGCGTTGATTGACTGGTAAACTACAGAGGAGAGAAAATTAAAACTATACACATATTTATATATGGTTAGCACATCCATGTATTTGATACCCTGTATACTGCAAAATAACAGTAACTCAAAAAGACAACCAAACAGTAATATAGCAATTATTTATTGTTTATCTAAAAATAATGTACAAATAGTAAATGTCCTCAAGTGCATCTAACCAAATGTTGTTGCAGGGGATATTTTAGTTAAACATTTACTCATATGAACCGAAGGTATTTAGAAATCTACCATTTTAAATTCTCAAATCAAAATAATTTCAATGGTGTAAGACAAGTAAATGGCCTCATGAATTGCTTCGTAAGTTGATTACGATTGAATATCTAGATAATTATGGGGTGGTGTGTCGTATCTATGGGTATCAGTATACTCTTTCTCTATGTCCTCATAAGCATCTTCTATCTCCATATAATGTCCTGATGATGCATCGTCTTGCATACTATTGGCTGACTCAACAGTAGAATTATATAGATGAATGTTGTTTTCGTCTTCAGGAGCCGCATAATATCTGAAAAATCAAATAAATATTTTTTATGGATGAGTTATTGTCAAAATTCTATTTTCTACACTTTTAACACATGTAATGTCGTAACAATTCACTGGTTCATTAAATTTTTTTAATGATCTTGCATGTGCACGGATAGGTCGATAATGAATTAAAATCTTTGATAATTAACAGAGAAAAAAATATTGCATTCCAACATGTTTACAATTAAATGATAACTTGTGTCTTCCTTTGCCGTAAGGAAGTTGTTGACTATAGATGTCACAAGCATAAAATACTTACATTTGTAGAATATAACATAAAATAAAATACCAAATGGTTGATGAAACACATGGACACATTAGGTTTTACAATGTTTCAGTAAAGAATATAACAAATGTGTCACTCAAAGTGGAAACTTTTACTAGTAATATTTTACTCTGTTTAAACTAAGAACAGGGGCATTTCTAATTCGTTAGCATTCCAGTATCATAGGCTAGTCTATCCCGGTATTACAAAAGCCCAAAAGATCATGCGAGATTAGAAATTCGAAATTTGAGATTCGAAATACAACATTCGATATTTTAAATTCGAAATTCAACGTCTAGAGTAACCAGTCAGAGGTAAGCTTCTATTTGGTCAATAAAATGTTATCCATGCGTTTAATTGCAATGCTGTAGGTCTGCTGCAGAAAAGGATATGTTGCAAACATTAATTGCAAAGATTAATATAATTACAAATGTATGTTCTTTCATTGTTTTTAATTTATATTTAAATTTTAATTTTGAATACGTTTTTGTTACATAATAGCTTTCTGCCTGATTCATAATCGTTTATTTAAGGAATGTTCTGGTTTGATGTGTATAATTATTAGTAGTTGCTTGCATTTACCAGAAAGAAATCACTGTGTAGTATAAATAGAATATTGGTGTAACATGTAGAGCATTTAATATAAGCTCACGATTTCGTTCAGTTTACGGTTTTTTTTTATGGAGTTCACTTCAGTATTACAATGTATTAATAGCAGTACTGATGGAAAAAATTGTAAGAATAAAATTAAAAAATTAAAGTTATTATGCAACAATAAAAGAACGTTTTTTCCTAAAGTATTAAAATTAAAATTGATATTATAAAATAAACCGCAAGGACATAATTAAATTGATGCATTCTTCTTCTATATATCCGCACCATTTACGTTTTGTGCAGTACACCTACAACATAACACTTGAACCTTTCTATCTTTTTATTTTCTTTTATTTAAAAAGATATTTCATTGACTTAATATTTTTCACACCGCAGAAACTTTCCTCCGTTTACGCCAGATGTTGAATCTAGAATGTCGAAATTAAGAATGTGCAATGTGGAATTTCGAAATATAATTTTGAACTTCGGATATCGATAGGCGAATGGAGAAAGTGGTTGACTCGTGTGACCCGCTAGTTTTAACTGCTGTAACAAAATGCACTGTGGGTATATTCAAAAACATCCGACATACACATAATCCTGAATTAGAGGCTTAATGTTTTGTGCCTTTTCGACCATGCATTATATGTTAAAAGTGACAAAGAAGTAAGGCCTTGTTAATCTATATAAAATTAAAGACCAAAGGAGTAGAATTATGTATTATTCTTGTATTACAAAATAGATCTATGTTTACTCTAAAATGGATAAATTTTCAATTTTATTTTACATGGATTCTATTTTTAACAAAAAGTAAATGGATATCGTGTAAGAAATACCACTTAAGGTCGTTTATCATCCTAATGATTGATATTTTGAAAATATGAAAGCAATTAAGACTCATTTAAATGGTGTTGCCGACTTCTGTGAATTTCTGGGGTTTTACTTCTGTTTCTCAGTACTTGTTTTAGTTAACGACATTAAGCTCAGTTGTTTAAGGTTTAGCAGATATTTACCTATATTTAGTATATACCCCATCAACTAAAAGTGGTGCATAGATATTCCTTGTTGTGTGTCCATTAGTTAGTGAGTAAGCCCGTTTGTACGTCCCACCACAAATGCGGGTCCATGTTGAAATTCGTAACTTTTCTTTCTGAGATTTCAATTTTTAACTATTTATGCATTGCATAAGGCATTGCACCGTATAGAATATGTTACAGTGTACGGGATTTACCGACATGACCTCGTCTCTGAACAGGAAAATAAAACTCGAGTCTACCAAGAGCGTACTGTTGCTATTGGCTGATTAACTTCAGTAACAGTGGACATATTGATGTGAGGTCCAGATCCCTATACACAACCAAGAAAGGTTATCTAAGGACCACTCCACCAAGGGTTAGTCTCTATTACAAAAGCAGTTGACATTCGGATGTGTCATATTTACCTTTTTTTTTTCTTTTTCAATGAACATTTGTGAGTAAAACTTGCATTGAAATAATTCCTGTATAAATTCGCGATTCTTTTATGCCAAAAATATAGAGAATTCGCGTTAAGGTGCTCATTAGAAATTTTAACCATGGAATGTAGATGATAAAATACTAAATGCTTAGAACTATCAAAATTGTTAATATAAAAACCAGTAATGCACCAATTTAGCTTATATTGCACCCCTTCTGAAACTTGTACACTTGTCTAAATCAAGCAAATACACGACGTTCGAGGGATTGGCCGTTTATAATTTCCTAATTACATATTAGCTAGTGCCTACAAATTGGATCGTTAGGAAAATGGATTATATAATATTCAGTTATATATTTCTAAAATATTTGTAGGAGAAAATAGTAGTATGCTACGGATTGATTTTTGTGTTTAACGTGGATATATTTATGTCATCAGCTCCTCTTTGGCAAGGCCAATGTGCGGAAACATTTTTGGTGTCTGCAGGTCCGGCATAGGGGACAACGTCAGTGTACATACCTCTTAAGATACATTTCAGAAAATTGCATTTCGTAAGAATATACAAATATTTGGTGGGTGGGGATCATAATCTTTCAATTTACTTTAATCGAATAAACATAATAGAAATAACCCAACAAAGAAACTATGGTTGATGGATATGGAACTTTTCCTTCCCGGTACCACCAGCTCAATTGCTAGAGTATGTATATACATATATATCTTACATCCCTCTTCTCTCTGTACTCCGAGTTATTTCTGTTAAATTTATATCAGCTAAAAAATAATAACAGAAAATTTCAAGCACTAGCATCTGTTTTTTTTTTTTTTTTAATTTGGAGTTAATAAATGTATGTAAGCAAAACTATCAAGTTCAATTTGATCATTTTAATTAAAATATTTTAAAGAGACCAACTGGGTCCGATAAGTTTAAACATGTATATAGATTATACCAACTTTTATTGATTCAATTTTACTTGGCAAATGCAGCCCCTATAGCTGCATTTTAACTGTTTTCGTCGTCTACAGAAGAGTCTTATTTACTTACGAAACACAGAACAGCCTTATTATTAAAAAAAGTATTAATACATTTTTCGCATCAATTAAAAAAACCATCCGAAAGTAAAACACCGCATAAAATGAGTTCGTGAGTTTTAATTAAGATGAGCCTGGCTCCTGACAGAAAAGTTGCTCGGACAGGGGTATGTTGCTACTAGGTTGGAGTCATCCTTATTAAAGTTTTATGGACGTCACCATGACTTGGTTGACAGGTATAAAAAAAAACGTTTCCCAAATGAGTATGGATCTATTCCATTGATGTTATCCCTTCCTCATACTTGATTTGACATGGGCACCATGGCGGGTGTCATGCAGGAAGCAGAGTCTGCGTACTATTCAGGAGCACCTGGGTCTACCCCCGGTTTTTTGGTGGGGTCCATGTTGTTCATATGTTTTTAGTTTTTAATTGTAGTGCATGTATTGTTTTGGTCTTGTCTTCGTTGTTCTCCGGAGTTTTTCAGTTGTTTCGATTGTTATCTCCTTCGAATATCCCTTTGGTATTTCTTGACTTTACCTTACGTAATCTCTAAACTGATTTTATTTTGTTATTTTGTTAAATATTATTATTACCATGTCGGTTTCTTGTCTTCATGGATATTGCCATTAGGCCGACAGTAGCAACGAAAACTCCAACTGCGGTCAAAATCCAAAGTAGTGTTCTTATATGAAACGTATTCTTTTCTGAAATGGTTATAAACTTTTCATAGCAAAATCATTTCGTGCCTTTATAATGATCCAGTTTAAATGTCTGACGATACTCATCTTGTGCATTTAGAATGGGTATCATTGAATATTTATTATCATACAAATATAATATTTCGCTCAAATTTGTCTTTTTAAAAATTTACGTCATTAAAAATCTCAATTTTATCAAGAATTATTTTTCCTATTTCCTTATTTAATAAACGTTTTAAGGCATGATATGGCTTTTTGAAAAAAACAAACAACAAACAAGACAAAAGAAAAACAAACAAATAATCAAAGCAGGAATTGTATAGATGTGTATTTGTCCTGCTGACATGCGATTCGTACTTTTTATTCGGTGTCTATAAAACAGATAAAGTTACAGGTCTCGATACTTATAGAGGTCATTACTTTTCCATTGTCTTCCATGGAAAATCTATCAATCTAGAAGAATTACGTGGTCTGTTGCTTTACAGATACATTAAACTGTCATCCATTCTGAATATCTATACAGTGCAACCTATGTATATACAGTTGACTCTCGTTATTCCGAACGCATTTAAGTCGATATTACCCTCAACAGCAGTAAGTATACAGATTTACTCCGAGTATCTCGCATTTTCGTTAAATCAAACTAGATTTCCATGGGCCAATGGAATTCGACATAAGGAGAATTGACTGTATATATGTCATCCGAAAATGTGAATATCAGTTATGGTTTGTTTTTAAACGTTTACCTATTCGGTAATGAAAAACATGGGTAACCTCTCCATGCTCATTTTGTATGCGTACTCTGTACTCTCCGGGTAGGTTTCCATATAAGGTTAGTTTAGAGTTGTATCCTGCTTTAATAATTTGTTGACCATAAACGTCTACATGCACATCTTTATCAATAATGGAAACTATGTAGGTAGTGGAATTAAGTAGCCGTATATCATTTTTAAACCAAACCACATCCGCAATGGAGTTGGTTAAGAAATATACAGACATAGTGTAGTTTGGTTGGCGGTAAATCTGTGTATTCACTATAAAAGGTATATCTGAAATATAGTGCATAGATGATCTACCTAAAACCTTTAGATAAATCACAGCTTGTAATAAACTTGATCAACATGCATACTAAGACCAGTAACATTGAAATATACTGAAAGTACATATTTGCACAAGCATAATTCACACATTTACTTTACCCTCACCCCCCCCCCCCCCTTCCTCCCCAGAAAAATGAAAAAGAAAGAAAAAATGAATACATTAACTTTTAATTTCTAAAATGCTCTAAATGTTTAAAAGAAAAGCTCTGAAAAAAACATATTTATTAATGCCATTTTCATTAAAATAAAGAATTTTAAATAGCATGGATTTCTTAGATGTTATTTTCTTGGAAACGAGTAAATTTGAAATCCTACCATTTACTGTCAGCGTCGATGTTTTATTAGACACATATAAGTTGTCGTTATTATCGTTCCATGCCGTACAAGTATACTCGCCATCATCTAAATTGTTACATGACTGTATAATAAGTGTTGAACGTCTTCCATCAAGACTACCATTCAAGCTTCTGATAAACTGTCCGTTAATATGATGTGCCCATTGATCGAAGCCGTATAAAGCCAAATCTCCAGACAGAAAGCAATATATTTTTACATTTGAGGATGAATTACACATATAATTCTTCTTTATTTCAATCAAAGGTGGACCTGCAAACGAACAGGTTAAATACATTTTCTATCTCTTTTAGCAACATATACGATCCTAGTAATAACATAAAAAACACAAACAAAAAACAACATAATCAGAATAGTCTGACTTGGTGAAAACTGAAAGTGGAACTGTTCCATTGATGTTATCCCTTCCTCATCCGGATTTGGCAGCATGGCGGGTGTCCTGCACGAAGCAGAGACTGCTTACTCCTCCGGAGCACCTGAGTCTACCCCCGTTTCTTTTTGTGGGGTCAATGTTGTTCATATGTTTTTAGTTTTCTCCTGAGTTTGTCAGTTGTTTCGATTTTTCCGTCCTTCGAATATCTCTTTGGTATTTCTTGACTTTACTTGGTACAGACACTGGTACAGACACTGAACCATGTAAACAGTGGTGGGGTTGAACCAGTTTTATTGGTACCAAAATCTCCCCCTTATGTATCTTCACACTTTGGTGTATCAACAATAGTATAAAGTTCGATACAGTATGATCCCCAACAAGTTGACTGCTTGCCTATAACAACTTCACGTGCATATGGGATATACATTTCCCAACTCATTCGGTATTCAAGAGCTTGCAGCTGCTACTGATACTTTATAAAACCTCACCAGTGTCTGAGCAGAAAGTTTATGAGCCAAGGTTATGTCAAAGAAGGTCTCGTCCTTTTTTCTAAAAAATTTCTTTGGAAGATACCAAGACCTTGTTGATAACTATTCCGTATCAATTTCACAAATAATACATGATGGTCTTGAAGTATAGATTCTAGGTACTGACGTTGTTTATCATCTTAATTACGTGGTAAAGTTCCCCTTATAAAGTATATAAGATATCTTATATAAAAAATATTTATAAGATATCTTAAATACTTTTGAAGATATCTTATAAAGTATATAAGATATCTTATAAAAACTAGATTATATAAGATATATTATATGAGATATCTTGACGTTAGAATAAACAATAAAACGGCTTGCCATAGTTTCTACCTATTATGTTTGTTTGTTTTGCTCATACATTGTTGTCAATATAATGGAATTCTATGCGACTGTCATACAAGTGAGAAGTTAAGCTAGCTATAAAACCAGGTTTAATCCACAATTTTCTACACAAGGAAATGCCTGTTCCAAGTCAGGAATATGACAGTTGTTTTCCATTCGTTAGATGTGTTTGAGCTTTGATTTTGCCATTTTATACTGGACTTTCCGTTTTGAATTTCCCTTGGGGTTCGGTATTCTTGTTATTTTACTTTTTGCTATAATTGAACATTGGTAGCATTGTACATTATTTAGAAACCAAAGTCAGATCGTCCAGATTTTTACTAAAACTACCTAAGGATTCCGTAGTTCTTGGTTGGATCTGAAGTCGGCAAAATTCGTATAAATTCTTAAAGCCAGTATAAATATAGCATCTTCAAGTCATTGGGAGAAAGAACATTTAGAAAATATCGTAAGTACTTACCAAGTTTATGTGTGTTCTGGAGAGATTTTTTATTTATTTACGTTATTACAATAGACACTAGAATTGAAAACCCATTCATGATCTATATCGGCAAAAGAATACCGAAGCGACACAACAGTGGGAATGGCCCACAAATAGAAAGTCAGGTGAACGGAGCAAACAAACAAATACTATCAGGACACATGTATAACTAAAAGAATGAAAAAAACGTATAAAAAACTTAACAAAACTAACACGACAGTACTGAACATAATTACTTTTCTGGAATCCAGATATTCAGCTAAAAGATGCTGATACCTAATGTTTTAAAACATTTAAGCAGCTAGTGAATTATATAACTCGGTAATATAATTTTTAGTAATCGTATGGTTTTGCGCCGAACTATGTGTTCTGTGCTTTTTAATGGAATTGTTATTCCAGATTCTGGCTGTAGGGTAGTTTTGATTGATTGACATGTCATTGTTGACCTTTCATGTTATTGACATGTATGTTGTTGTTTACACGCCATACGTTGCTGCCATATATTATCTTTGTTCAAATGTAACTGTTTTGGATAAATGTCTTCATATTTAAGAAACACTGAGATCTCAACAGTAAGTAGATCAAGATACCTGTAGTTTTTGTTAAATATAACAATTAATTTATCATGATTCAATATTTCACTTTTATGGATTTTTTTTCATTAAGGGTAAAATTAAGAAAATAAGTCGGCACAAAGAAGCAAAGCCTTTACGCCTAGGAATCCCAAATGACCTTTCGATACACAATATTATCAAAACAAAAAACAAAACTCGCTGTCAAGCAAAGAGTGTCGGGCCCTGGCCAGGTAGTCACTTCCCCAACAACTGTAATTTGCTATCTTTATGACTGAAAAAAAACTTTCAAATTTTAAGAAGTATAATTTAAACCCGACGATTCAAAATACCAGTTAATTAGTTAATTAGTGCTCTCAACATTTCGTTGGTAAGATTGTACGGAAAGGTTGCGTACAGTGTCGAAAAATCATAACTGCCTACAGCAGTTACAATACGTTTGCTACAATAATAATAGAAAACAATATTATATACAAGTGAAAGAACATACAATTTAGTGGTGATAATTTGCTACAGGCAGGAACAAAACGAACTTATTGTGTGATTTTTTTATGAAATTTAGATAACCAGTTCCTAGTACGAATATTGTCATGTTGGTTAAGGAGTAAAACCACCATTAGATTTTCCCATACCATTCGATGTTAAATTGTCAAATTTCAACCTTCTATAGAAAATAAAGTGAGAGGAATATTATTTGAAAACAGCATCATGTCAGTTCTTTTCCTCAAAATCTGACCTCACCTTAACTTGCATATAAGAAAACAATGCGCCTTGGAACTCT
This sequence comes from Mytilisepta virgata, assembly GCA_028015205.1. Lineage (NCBI taxonomy): Eukaryota > Metazoa > Mollusca > Bivalvia > Mytilida > Mytilidae > Mytilisepta > Mytilisepta virgata. The sequence continues at coordinate 58,405,979 of CM051515.1, read as the reverse complement.
AACGTCATGAATTTTGAGCCCCAAAACTGAGTGTCCATCATTTTTAATGGTCTTCTTGTAAACAGTAGTTTAAAATGAATTCATGTCAGTAATTTACAAATTCTGCCAAGACCCTAAGATTTCCATAGATACTAAATTTAATTCTGAATACTAATTAATTTACATAAAACGGAACAGCGCAAGGAACTATGTTTTTTATATGCACTATTTTCAGGTACGTTCTAAAAGGGGATTCCCCATAATAGTTTTATTACACCTTAAGACCTTGTAACTACGGGCCGCCGAGTTGGACTTGAACTTTTTGTAATCAAAATCAATTTTGTGTACACAAAATTCAATTCTGTCATAATAAAATCATGTTTGTCTTACAAAACTATGTGATACAGACTTGTTTTATGAGAACTTCAATTTTGTAATGACACAAAATTCATTTTTGTCCTGACAAAAATCAATTTTGTCAAAAAGGCATGCAAATATGAACTTATTTGCATACAAAATTGACTTTGTTACCTGATATGGAAATTAAAACACAAAAGTAAATTTTATGAGACAAAAATGAATTTTGTGTAGACAAAATTGAGTTTTGTTAGACAGAAGTGAAAATTTAACAAAAAATTGACTTCTGTGACATTTGGATTTGCAACTGAATTCTCTCATCACGATTTTGTAAGAAGGCCTCTTCTTGGATATAGTAAACGCGGGTCTCGCAGGTTAAGGACATATCATATGGGTGATGCGCTATTCTGCAAAAGTAAGTAATACCTAATAAAGTATATATGTCAAATACAGGACATCGTGTACAATAGTGATTATTCTAATATGACGTCCTTCTTTTGCTTTAATGTCAACAAACCCATGTTACTGATGGGATACACGTGATTGACGTCACAATTGAACTTCCGACGTCAGTGGTCTTTTAAAAGACGATCGAAAAAAATTTCGGTGCTTTTGGAAAAAGAAAATTAAAAAAATAAATAAATAAACATGACCCCTCCTACATAAAGAAGCCTCTAGACCCCCTTCTCCAATTTCAGATTTTTCTGACCCCAAACTTACCCCCTCCCCCTTTTCCAGAGATAAATAATCGTACATACATCTTGTATTTCAATGTTCTTAGAAGAAGATATACTGTATAGATAAACAAAACAAAACTCATGTTTTTAGGTTTGTTATTATAGAGATTACTTTGTGTTATTATATTTTAATATGCTTTGGTGTAATTTCCATTTGTAGGTCAAATTAAATTTTAATTTTCAAAATTATGATAGCCTCAACAAGTAGTATGCCTGACGAAGACATTGATATAGACAGGCTACACTAGTGCATTACCCATATGATGTGTCCTTATACCTGCTAGACCCGCGGTTACTGTATCCAATGAGAGGCCTTCGTACAAAATCGTGATGAGAGAATTCAATTGACTTTTGTGACAAAAATGACTTTTCTGATACAAAAATGACTTTTGTGTTAAATTTTCACTTCTTTTTAACAGAACTCCTACACAAAAATAAACACAAAATTGAATTTTGTGACAAAATCTCAGTTTTGTATGCAAATTAGTTCACAGAATCCAAACTTAACTAATTTGCATATAAAATTGATTTTTGTCGCCCAATTTTCAAATTAGGTAACAAAAGTAAAGTCTGTGATACAAAAACGAATTTTGTCATAATTTTGGAAGACAAAATTTAAATTTGTAGTATGTTACAAATTTTGTTGAACTGGACTCATTTTTGTTGAACGAAACTCACTTTTGTCCGTACAAAATTGAATTTCGAGTACAAAACCACAATTCGGTATCCCTTCGTACCTGTTCAGAGGCTTTAATGTCAGTTATGTCTTTCTCTAAATATATAGTTAACGACGGGTGCCGTATACGGAGCAGGAACTGCCTACCCTTCCGAAGCACCTGGGTTCACTCCTGGTTTTTATAGGAGTTCGTGTTGTTCATTGTTTTTTTAGTTTTCTGTGTTTATTTGTTGTGCTTGTGGTTCTTCATTCGTCTTCCCGGGTTTGTCTGTCCAATGGATTACGTTTTTTTATTGCTCCTTAGGTATATTTGTCCTTTTTACAGAAGATTGCTAGAATTATCTAATTCCTCTCTTAATGCATCAGCACAGTAATTATTTCAGATGTTCGTAACGTTATTTAGCCTCCTTGTCTGTTGCTTTAAAGAAACACTTTTCACCACATTCACTCAGTAGTTTTACTGTTCAAATACCTGTTATCGGTAGCAGGACTGATTCTAAATTCTTCAAATTGATCTCGATAAGTCAGTTGCATAAAAGGTGTTTTATATTTCATAAGTTATGTAACCGAATTCAATACTTACTTGAAACATTCAAAGTGAGGGGTGTAGATATTGTGAAATTTTGATATCTGACTGTACAGATGCATTCTTCTCCATTATATAATGACTTCATAATTTTCGAAATTGTTCTAATGTTCGCATTCAAATTCGCCTGTGGGAGGTCGAGGGAGGTACTATTTAAACAATACAAAAACACATCAATGTCAAGCTTTGTTATAACACTACATGTTATGTTAGTTCTTATCCCGGCGACCAATGGAAAACCACCTACTACAGATATCTCTGGACCGCCAATATCTAAAATATTTTAAAATACAATAATGATATAATGGAAAATACAAATACATCGGCTACTTTTTAAATGTGTTTTGTAGGCATCTGTGATGGATCACGGGATCTCAAACAAAAGAGCTGCCTAGCGCATCCTAAGGTGGTGGATAGGGAAAACCATCTCTTTGGCTGTGATCAAAAGCGAAATACGAAATCAAAACAACGGACAATAGTCGGTTAAGTGTCTGGATAATGCAAAATTCCTTGCACGCTAAAGACTGTAGGATAATTGTCGCGACAGAAGGCTAAATTATCCGACCCTACCCAACCATTCAACCTTTCACACTGACAGTCATTATCTAGTCCCCTTTGTGTCCTGTCCTATCCCTATTACAAATGTTAAATAAATTTTCAAGTAGTTCTCGTCCTGAAGAAGCACATTTGCCACCCGACGTTAAACAGATTTTTTCTTAATTTGTGAAATTGATTATTCATGGATTTTAACGAAAACAAATGTTATTACAATGAATTCTCTTTGATAACATTTAATTCTAGGAAATGACAATTATGAAAATGATCCATTCAAAATGTCATATAAATTGGAAAGTTGTCATGCAACAAATTATCATTTGAGTGGTATTTAACTGCCATATCATTATATCTTTATTACTGGTGATCATCTGTCTGCTACTATCAACATTACGTTCGTGAGATTAAATCCCGCCCGTGTCGAGATGCATTTGACTCCGATCTTAAATGACAAAGATTGTTAGTTTCCTTGCCTTAGGCTAATAGTTCTCTCCAGGTCATTTGGCTTCCACCAGCAATATAACCTGAGTACCAAAATAAAGCCAAATTCCCTGAAAGTGGTATACAACCCGCGCCCCTCATGGTAAGCAATAAATGTCTCGCTTTAAAACTTTCCACTTAAGGTTATACAGACTTACAAAATTTACAGCATAGAGTACATTACTGTTAACTCGGTAGTGTTTGTGAAAAAGAAATACAAAGTATGACAGAACACGTAGATGGTAATAAAATATGAAACGTGGGGTTATGAGAATTCCAAAAGAATTGTATTTGTGTACAAAATGAAAACAAATAGTTTCCGATACTTTTTATCACTCAATTTAACCGTTTGAATTTAGGGTAAAATTAGGATTTTTACAATTTCTCAATGGCCAAAGCATTTGAAACTTAGTGCTTATTTGGATTATAATTTGAGGCGTTACTTTTTAAACTTTGGCAATAAATGATAGAATAGGGAGTGGAAACGGGGAATGTGCCAAGAAGACAACCCAACCACAGAGCAGAAAACAGCTCAAGGCTACCAATGGGTCTTCAACGCAGCGAGAATATCCCGCACCCGGCCCCTAAACAATAATGTATACTACTTCAGCAAAATGAACGGCACACTAAACTCCAAAACATAAAAATGAACCAAAATTTAAAAAACACACAAGAACAACAAAGGCTAGAGGTTGGAACAGGCACAACAATGCCACGCGGTTAAACATGATTTGTGATATCTCAACCATGTCCCTATACATCTAGCCAATGTGGAATAAACAAACACACAGCGATAAACACAGTATAACTCAGTTTAAAAGATGTCCGAGTCCGATGTTAAACTAGAGTCTCACAGGGCTTAGCCTGTATCGCTCACCTGGCATGAAAGCCATTTTTTATTGATGTACCTCAAAGACAGAAAAAGGACAAATATACCTAAGGAGCAATCAAAAAACGTAATCCATTGAACAGACAAACCCAGGAAGGCAAATGAACAACCACAAGCACAACAAATAAATAATAAACAACACGAACTCCTATTAAAACCAGGACTGAACCAAAGTGCTCCGGAAGGGTAAGCAGTCGTGAATTTCAACAAAGTCAATCCAATAGAAGTCACAAACCGATGGAGGCACATGCAATGTTACAACAGTGGGAACATGTCAAACATCATCTTAGATCTCTGAACACTGTAATGGTGAATTAATTCGTGATGACGACCGTAAAATTTCCTAAGTGACGACATCAACTTATCACTGATAAAACCCTAGCTAAGAAGCTTTTGTGAAAGCCGTAACCCTCTTTGTCGAAAGTCAGGGTAAATCACGCATGCCCTTGAAAATCGGATAAGCTGAGAAACGTAGACGCTAAATGCAGGCGCTGCTATATTGCTACTCAAGAAAGGAAAATTAACAATAGGAAAGTTGAAGTCATCACGTTAGTCATAAATGTTTGTCTTCAAATGTCCCTCATTGTCTATTTCCAGAAACAAATCCATATATGAAGCGGACTTTGGTGTATCTGTAGTATCCATAATTTCAAGCTCACTGGGGTACATTAGATGTAGAATTTGTCGTTATTTAACACCACGTCATCTATATAACGAAAAGTTAAATTAAAGGATCGGGCTAGTCTCCCTTTGTTTTCACATAGTAACCCTTCAATGAAGTCCGCTTCATATGAGTACAGAAACAGATCGGCGAGGAGAGGAGCACAGTTGGTTCCCAATGGAATGCCGATTGTTTGTTGAAAAATTAGCCCACCAAATTCAACAAATATATTGTCTATGAGAAAATCTAACATGTTTGTTATTTCATCTTCAGAATAATTTTTGTCAGAATCAGAGTGGTTCTTCACGAAATAATCCTTTTCTCTACCTACAACTAGAAATGTATACCTGCATGTGCCATTTTTTTAAACATTGATGAACTAGTTGCTTTAAGCGATCTTTTAATTGAGAATGTGTTGAGAAGTCGAATGATTTTATTCTACTGCATGTAGCCAAAGATTTTGATTTTAGATATTGTAGTAAATTTTTTGAGTTTTTAAGAATCCACATCTGATTGACGCCACTGGTGGAATATGATGTTTCACAGTAATTCTGAAGGCCCTCTTTAATACATGTCAATATGAATGTTAAAATCTTTGAAAGAGGTTTTGTAGAGCAATTAGCTGACCCAGCAATGTACCTTTGTTTAAACAGATTCTTATGTAGTTAGGGAATACAATAAAGAGCAGGAAGGTCCATTTCTTGACCCTTTGTAGAAATGCCAAAGGAATGAAGAACGGTCTTGTGGTTATCAAGGACTTCCTGCTTAGTGAGTGTGGTCGGTGTATAAGTTGGGCTACCCGCATTGTTATCTATTCCCAACTTGTTTCTAAGACACTCAAAATGATAGTTCTTGCAGACAAAAACGACTTTATTGTGAACTTTGTCAGCTGGGACAACTACATATTTGTCATGGAGTCAGAAGTCACTTCTCCCTATCATTATGAAGAGTGGTAAGCCTTGTAGGAACCAAATTTTCTTTATCAAAGTCCTTCTACTTACAGGTCAGCATATTCTAAAATTAAGCGGTCCTCCAGATTTTTGCATATATTTTCCATATGGTCTTATGTTAACCTAAGTCCTCTGCTGAAGGCCATTTTGAATAAGGGAACAGCACCAGAGTAAAAACACTTGGTGAGCACATTAAGGAGGAAGATCCAAACCCTGTTTGATTTCAAGCTATTCTGCGGTTCTATAGATTTTTGTTATATGTCATAGACACTTTCTGTCAAGTTTGGCCAAGCAGTTTAAGAGATGAACCAATTAGAAACAAGAACTGAGGAAGCTTTGTATAGAACCTCCAAATTAGATGCTTTCTGTTAAGTTTCTTTCCATTCGCCAAGCGACTTCAGAGGAGAAAATTTTGTTATATCAGCTAATCAGACACATGGCAGCCATATTTGTATTCCGATCGAGACAACATGAGGAAACCTTATAAAGGACCTACCATATATGCTTCATGTCAGGTTTCATCCCATTTGGGCAAGCGATTTTAGAGAAGATTCTTTTATATTAGCCAATCAGAATCAGCACTACCAATGGTGACCATATATGTACTCTGATATGGATTAAATAACGAAATTTTGTAAAAAACCTCCCATAGATGCTTCCTGTCAAGTTTCGTTCCATTTGGCCAAGCAGTTCCAGAGACAATTTGTTTTTTTTTCAACCATTGCGAAACATGAATTGCCTATGGCAGCCACATTTTTTTCCGATAGGACGAAATGAGGAAATTTTGTGAAGAACCTCCCATAGATGCTTTCTGTCAAGTGATTTCAGAGGAGACTATTTTTTTATATCAACAAATCAGAAAGAAGAACTGTCCATGGTGGCCATATTTGTATTCAGATCGGGACGAAATGAGAAAACTTTATAACGGACCTCCCATATATGCTTCCTGTTAAGTTTTGTTCTATTTGGCTGAGCAGTTTCAGAGTAGAAGATTTTAAAAAACTCATCCAATCAGAAACATTAATTGCCCATGGCGACCATGTTTTTTGTTCGATCGGGAAGAAATGGGTATTTTTTATACAAGGCCTTACATAGATGCTTCCTGCCAAATTTAATTCAATTGAGCCCAGAGGTTTCAGAGGAGAATATTAAAATTGGAAAAAAAGTTAACGGACTACGGACGCCAAATGATGACAAAAGCTCACATGGCCTTTGGCGAGGTGAGCTAAAAAGGTAACAGAGGAAAATGACAATGATCAATATATATTAACAAATGACTACTAGCAGTTACCGACATGCCAGCTCCAGCTCTAAATTAAACTGATCGAAAGATTATGTCTTTATCATATAGAAAATCAGCCACAATCCATGCCTTTAGGGGTTTAGTATCATGCCATCATAAATTATACGAGAAGAACATAACCCGTACAATGCCAACAACTGGTTTTAGAATAAATGTGTTTATTTCCGATGCAAAGACCCTATGAGTGAATCAGTATTAATTCCAAACAAATGCCATCTTTAATGACTTGACAACAGTATCGTAACTATATCTCTTGCTGATAGTCTGTTTAAAAGTTTGATTAGCTTAGGTGAATAACGAAATTTTTGTGTCCTGTATACAATATTACCATAAAAGATGAGATGTGAAATAAATGAACAAATAAGATGTTTGCACGTTGATTTATATTTACGAATGAGGTTCTTGTACAGATAATAAAATTTAGTAAAATGTTTGACAAGTTTGTGATATGGAAATCCCTGGCGTAAATATTTTTTCAGTATTATACAGGGACTTCTCTCGTTTAAATCAAATACGTTGTTACATTCACGAGCGAATCGATGCATTTTCTAGAAAATTAAATTAATTATCAGACATTTTTTCCATGTCATATTCCCCTTTAGTCACTTGGTAAACAATGTAAACATGTCCACCTGGAAACGCTATAAACATGGCTTCAATGGTCATTCTACATAATAATTAAACCAGTTAGCCAATTTCTTCAATGAATATGTATATGTACATTTGGGCACATGTAGGTGATGAAAAGAAATATTTGACACAGAAGATTTGAATAATTCCTACCCATTTGCAAAAGTAATTTTGCGCGCTATTTATATTCTTTCTGTAATCTCTATGATTAGAATTTAAAATTTCACCACAAAGTGACATTTACATCTTTGATAATATTGCAGATATCTATTAAAATAAAACTTTCTCCTAAACCTTTCACTCAAACGTCTAACATTCGCCTAAAAAAATATTAACTTGCAAAACAATCACCATGTATCAAGTTTTAATCATTCACTTGAATTTAAAATATTTCTAAAATTAATTAGCCACAAAAAGGACAGACAGGCAATATATTATAAACAAACAAATTAGAAAAGACAACATAAACTTTTGTACAGCACAAAGTCAAAAACAAAGTCAAATGAGAATGCATTTGGTCTACAGTCTATGTTAAGTTTTTGTATTTGAGTATTTCATATTCGTAAATATCACTTTACTTTGACTTTGACTGCAGATGAATATTTCCTGCTAGAACACAATTGGTTGGTTGTGTCTACACATATTCTACAGCACGTCTATGCCGATCAGTTGTTTAATCTGAACACATTACATTGTCAATTCGCCATATGGGCTTCTACGAGGATCCGATATTGTTTATCAATGTTCGTTACTTTTCGATTGCACGACAATTTTTGAATATGGATGCGCGACCTTTCCCGCGATTTGTCAGCTGTTATTCAGGAAACACCCCTTTTTTATTAAACGTGAATGGAAAAGGTGTCTTATACGACATATTATCTATAAAATAATTATTTCAACGTTCTATGGACCTATATATTTTTAATTTCAATCAAAATATAATCATTCTCAGCTCATTAAATGTTTTAGAAATAAAAAAAGCGATGTAGATTTCTTTACTTGTGTTGTTTGTTAATAAACTTTGCACACGTATATAACACACAAACGTGCAAAATCGATTAATTCTGGATATACTAAATTTGTTCTTGGGTATCAATTACATTTATCATTTGTGTCATTTAATATGTCATTTATGTGATGCAATAGTGGGCTGAAGTATGCACCATAGTACAATTTAGCTGTGGATCCGTAGTTTTAATCATGTACGTGTTTGACCAAATCAAAGTGGAGAGAAAAAGCGCCCGAGATGGGATTCAACAGCAAAGTTGGCGCTTTTTCTATGCACCCTTAGAATTGATTTACAGAATTTCAAGTGTAATTTTTCACATATTAATTGTGAGAACATTTTCTCAGTAGAACTGGTTGGAGTTATTTTATCTTCTGTTTTGATACATCTTGAGCGTATGCCAAATCCCTCTCCATTGTAGCACCCCTTTTCAAAACTACTGGCTTCTGCATTGGATTTAACGTTACTACATATATGCCATTTGTTTAATTTCAAAGGAACAATTTGTCCAACTGGATACATTATGGCACAATTTTCTTGGAACATGCCCACCCTCTTCTGGTTTAATTTAGGTTTGTAAATTTTCATACAGTAGATCAATAAATAATTCGAAATGGTCGTATGACACAATTATCTGCTGTGATTTTATGAAATGACGACCATTGTTCCAATACTTCAGCAAGTGTATTATCAACCAAATAGCCTGATAACACTTCGGTGCTGGTCCGATTAAACACTTTTAAGTTATCAAGTCTTTATTGGTTTTTTTTTTTTTTTTTTTTTACTTTTAATGTTTTGGAATCAAGTGTCACTGATGAGAAGTTATTCTACAAAATGGTCAGATTGCACAATTAGATTTTTTAAAGTTGCTTTGACTGTACTAACACAAAATACCCTGAAAATATTGATAATAACAATCTAAAGTGTTTGAGTGTTTTCTTTTTTAGTATTGAGCTCAACAAGTTAGGAACAATAGTCTTAAACAGCTTTATTATAAATTTATATATAAACCTAACCCTGATTAATTCATAGCTTTTGCAGCTATTTTGTTTATTTATGGAAGGCCAAAGAGGGGAAACCCATTGTTGTTTTTTTTTATGATCTATTCTTTTCCCTTCTCATACAACCTTTTCTGTGCTGTCCCGGTTAACCTGCCCACCATATTTTTTATACCTACCCTAAAGATTTTTTTGGAAATTTTTCAATAAGCACAGTTAAAGTAAAAAAAATCTCTACCATTGACTGTGTAAAATAAAAACAAATTCCTTCCTACCTACCATATTTTTTATCTTGATGTAACAGGAACCACACTTATTTTTATAGGCCGCAACTATTTGCGGGAATATTCTGATATGAGCTTGTCGTCGTCGTCGGCAGCATCCGTAGACAATTAGGTTTCCGTACATTTACTTTTGTTCTATTGATTGTATCCATAAACTGTTCTATCTCGATGGTTTCCATAAGAAATACAGGTTCGGATTGATTTGGGAACCTAGGCCTTCCCGTTTTGGGGTGGGGGAGTCATTAAGGGGCTTTTGATAATTTTGATGTAATTTTTATGATTTTTAATTTTTAATGTTCATTGATGAAAATAGAAAAAAAAACAATTATGTAATATCATTTTTCACTAATTCTTTTTTAAAAGGGGGGAGGGTGAGGTTGGGGGATTTCCAGTTTTCGTACTATATCTCAAAAATGTTTGAGCAATTTTCATGAAACTTTGGTGAATTGTTTATATCTATTGATATAAGTTCCCTTTCGATTTTGGAAAATTTCCGATTGTACGTTTTGGAGATATTGGACTTTATTCATAAAAAGAGGTGTTTCAAGTGTTCTGGCAATAACTCAAAAACGCTTTGAGCAATTGTTATGAAACTTTCGTGATTTGTTTATATCTATTGACGTAATATTCCTTTGTTATTTATAAATTTTAGATATGTCATTTCGGAGTTTTGGAACTTATATCGTTGAAAAATCGTATAAAACTGTCAATTTTATCAAACCGTGTGTGAATGTCTTTTTTTTTTTTTTGTTGGCTGGGGGGTGGGTGGGGGTGTGTTTTTTTAGCAGCGCATACAGTATTTCTAATTGATCACATAAATTCATTTAAATCATAAAGACGAGCTGGAAGGGCGATGGGCGTATGTTGGGCTCAATGGTTCAATACAATGAACGTTTTCAGGGCTTTTTGTGTATCTTACGTCGTTTCAAAGATAAAGGGAGTTAAATAGGCCAAAATTAGCCATTTTGCAGGACACTGAATTTTTTTATTTTTCATCTAATTTTAATGCGGATTTTTTTTTTGTTCATTCTCATGAGTGCTTACAGTAGCATGTTAATACATTTCTTCTTTCTTGTACATTTTGTGAGATATAGGTTGTTAAAGGGGCCAAACACGCAAGGTGGCTTGAATTCTAATTTTGTTTTTTGTTTTTTTTTTCATCTGAGTTTTGTGGTAGGTCCAAAATTCCTGTTTAATATATATTATTTTTTCAAACAATTTATTGGGTAGAGCCTAATAATATGTCCACGTTTTCTTAATTCTTTACCTGTTGACATGTTACGGTTGTATCTTGCTGTGCTCAGTGAAGCCCTTTATTTTACTTTGCCTAACTGGTTTGTCTTTAATGATTTAATGTTTTTGGTTTTGTATATTGGCAGTGTAGCCCCGCCCATTTTTGTCAAAACATGTAATTATATAATTATAAGATAAACAGTCATTGACAATCATCGTGGTGTCAAAACATTGTTATATATTACTAATTTTCAGTGTTTGTTTTTATAAATATAATTCTTTTTTGTATATATTTGATATTTTAATTCGCAGCTAGGAAGTTCAAAGAGAAAAGAGAAAACAAGAAGATTTTCAAATTCTATATGCAATCGTCAGGTTCCATTTTGGAAGAGATACCCGAAGCAAAGAGTCAGTTTTCAGCTTATGTGTTCGTAAAAGTTTCAGACAGGCTTAGATTTTAGCTTGCATCAAACTATGTAAACTATCAAATGAGTAAAAACAAAACAAACATAGAAATTACTACTAGTCTTTGATTATTTCCTTTGATCATGATTAATTATGATGATGATCTTATTCAAATCAATCTTTATTACTTATTTCTGAAAGATTCTTTAATTATAATTTACTATGAATATAAAACTGATTTTATGTCTAATTGTTTTGAATAAATTTCCTAAGTTTATTTTGATATTAAAATATTACAGAAATTATATAATATGTTATTATATTGTTATAAATTCGTATCAAAATGCAATAGTATGTGGTGCCGAAATGACTATGGATAAGTCCCGAATTGACTATTTATCGGTCCTGAATTGACCACACAACGGTCCCGAAATGACCATTGGTACTGGTGCCGAATTGACCAGGTGCCGGTTTGACTTGTTAATGAGTGCGGAAGGTCTTGGGTTAGATCACCCGGCCGAGTTAAACAAGAGTAAAGTCAAGAAATACCAAAGGGATATTCGAAGGAGGGGCAAATCGAAACAAGTGACAAACTCCGGAGAACAACGAAGACAAGATTAAAACAATACATGCACTACAATTAAAAACTAAAAACATATGAACAGCATGGAGCCCACCAAAAAACCGGGGATGGACTCAGGTGATCCGTAAGAGTAAACAGCCTCTGCTTTATGTAGGACACCCGCCATGCTACCCATGTCAAATCCGGTATGAGGAAGGGATAAAATCAATGGGACAGGTCCATTTTCATTTCATCAACGGTTTTGTTCATACCTGTCACCCAAGTCATGATGACGTCCATAAAACTATAATAAGGATGACTTCAACTTAAGAGCAACATGCCCCTGTCTGAGTAACCTTTCTGTCAGGAGCCAGGCTCTGGCCAGGAAGTCAATGTATGTGTCATAAGCTCTGGAATAATGTATGAGTTGTGAAATATATACTCCATACGCCGGCGCTTCTGGAATATTGCCGGCATCACAATTGGTATTTGCTGCTTTCCCGCCAAGCACGCGCCATAAGGAGTGAGAGCAAAGAATTGGTCGGCTCACAGTCAGTATAATGTGTCCGAGCGGGGTGATATGTCTTCCTGCGGACAGTTACGTCGTGAGCCAGCACTTTAAGGGCATACGATACAGTTTAGATCTTGAATTGATTTTTTCTTCATTTTTTTATATTTTGTTAATTTAGGTATACTCCTTCCAAAAATGAAATAAAAACACGCCGATGTAATTACGGAGATATGAGGCATTCTTTTACGGTGTTTTTTGGGAAAAATAGGTATTTTACAGATTTTTTTAGGAATTTTGCATTGGGATGAAAATTATATTTGTGATTGAACATTTTTTTTCCCTGAGTGATCGGTAGGTTCTAAAGTTTATATTTAGATATTGAAAAATGATAGTTATGCAAGGAATATTGAATATTGAAAAAATCCATGTTACAAGGCAAAACAAATTTTAAAAAAACTACAGATTTACGATGTTTTCCGAAAAAAAAATTCTTGAATTGTTTTTTTTTAGAGCTGCAGTCAAACCTGAAACAGAAATAAAAAATGGGGGTTGCTAGAGTTTTTTTGAGCTATGACATGACATCTCATAATCTCTGGTCGGTTTTTTCCATTTCTCGATTTTCCCGCAAAATTATTACGTTTAATTCAGGCGTCAAATTCGCGGAATTAACATTTTCCAGCTATACATTATAACGCCCAACTTTTACTTGACAACCGCAACTGTATCGTATCCCCTTAAAATGTTGCTCAGCTTGTCATATCATATCGACATGTTTTCGTCCTGGTATGCACCTAATCGTTGCCACTGGACGTTAAACGATCATTTATCCATCTAATTTTTCTGTTCTTTTAACCATATTTAAGTGGGAGATTCAACGTTGAAAAACGCTATTCATTCCACCTGTCCAGAAAAGTCGGGAAAAGTTGGTTTTAGGTTACCCTTAGTTACAAACGGTTTTATTTTGATAACCATGACTGTAATTTAGTGCTTGTTTTATATCATGACACTGTGCTCTAAAATATATGTTTTACCTTTGTTATAGGACCATCTAGGGATTACATCTTGACGCGGGATTTTTGATAAAAATTCTTTGATACCAATTTTGCTGCACAAGATGTGCGTCTATTTACGACTCATCATTTGTGATCAAGGCTTAAACTTTTAAATCCAAAAGAACAATCCGAAAGGTGGAAGAGCAAATTCGAAAATATTAAAATGACTAAAACTATCTAAGGACAGAACTATGCACGATGGAGATACTACTTAGTTTTCACAAATTTTACAATTTTGTAACAGAAAATTTTAAGTATCAGTGTCAGGCTAGTATCTAAATAATAGCAACAGAGCTGGAGATGTCCTTGGAGTCCACCAGCAGTGACATCGACTTAGTGGTGAAAAAAAAATGTTGATACCAATTTTGCTGCGCACGATGTGTAAATTTTGTCGTTTTACGACCCTGTCAGATGTGCTCAAGGCCTTAAATGTTGAAATCCAAAAGAATAATTCAAAAGTTTGAAGAACAAACTCGAAAATACCAAAATGACCAAAAGGGGTAAAACCAAACCCATCTAAGGACAGAGCTATGCACGAGATTGATACTCCTTAAATTTCACAAATTATTGATGTGATGTCTGAGTGTTATTCTCTATTTCAATGTACGTACGGTTTATGCTGCTTTTTGTAAGTAAATATCATTTACTTACACTTGTGTCAACGTTACCCATTTCCAAAATGATTCCAAGAATGCACAATTGATTAAACCCAAAACAGATGTAAAGTGATGAAAGGTATTGGTCACAAACTGATTTTTTAATAAAAAAAAATTGATTTAATTATGTAATTAGGTTATAGATTCAGAGCCCAACATTTTGGTTTAAATGGGTGAAATAAATTTTGTTTTGCTCCATTGGGTAAAATCTACGTTCTGTTCATCTTTAAATTGGATTTTAATGATTATTTTTGGACATTTTGTAACTACAACCCAATCATGAACTGATCTAAACCAAAAATATAGGATTGGGTCCCTAAAAGCAATTGACCATTGACCTAGGGCAAAACCTTTAGAAAGGTTTGTTCTTTTGGCATATTACATATTACAAAAACTGACCAAAAACACTTCATATCATTTCCGATTGGCAAATGTGGCATTGTTTACATTTTCACTTTTCTTTCGTCGAGCGCTCTCGAGATATTCCGGAAATATCAAAGTTGTAGAAAAACAATAAGCTCACGTTCTTACTCCCTAGTAACAACTTCCTGTAAAAACATGTCAGACATTAACATTGGAAATGAAGTGGCCATACGACAAACAGAAATATGATCGGGAACCGCAAACAATCGTTTTCTAGCAGTAAGTGTTCGTCTGCAGTGAACGCAGTAGGTGATATTAACGAATATGACAAAAAAAACCAAATACAAAAACTTGACACAGACTTTTAAAGAATCAGAAATTCCTGTTGTGTATACGATGCCTGTCGTGTTAACTTACATTACCAAATCGTTAGTAGCCAAAAATCAGTTGATTAATTTGTTGTAGTACGACAAAGAAAACAAACTGGTGATATTTGTGCATTATAACGATCAATTCATGATGAAAACCGTTAACATCTATCTTTAAATCAGTACTTTATTGCTTCCCAAACCCTAACAACAAAGCTTGATCTTAGATATGTTTTGAATATCATTAAACAACAAACAGATTTTAGCATCAGCAGGTAAGATGGTACCAAAGGTTATCGGTTTACTTCTCTAGACGTTCATAAAAAATATGTTTTGTTATCCTTACCTAAAACTTGAATTGTTATTGCATCATTTTTGAAGATAGGCCTGTCTTGATTAAACTTCATTGAACAAACAACTTCTAAGGAACCTTCATTATTTGCTTCTATATTTATTCTGTATATTCTGCCATCATCATTGCACTGGCACTTATTAGGAAGACATTTTTTTCTCGACACTGCTGAAAAACAGGTACTACCTAGACTACTTATACTGTCGAATGTATCTCCATTTACTAGAAATTCTGCAAGATGTCCTGAAGGGATGACGTCGGAGGAACAGTTGACCCACACACTGCTTCCAATTTTAACATATAAATCTCCAATTAATTCTATTTCTGTTGCAGTACCATGATCTATAATGAATGATGGTTTTAAGAAATCATCCTATGAAGAAATCACAAATGAGAAAAAAATTTTGTCACAAACTTAAATTGACAATGTTTTGAAATCCGACCCTTGTATGGGTCAAGTTTAGAAAATTACAATTCTAAAACCCTATTGCACATCTATATATATATATATATATATATATATATATATATTGTGCATGATATTACTATATAGATATGAAATGCATAAACTGAAAAAAATGATAAAAGAGTTTACGTCACAAGCTTAATTGACAATATTCGAAATTCGACACCTATGGGCCCGAAATTTAGAAAAAATAAACTTCTAAAACCTTATTGCACATCTACACATGGTGCCCGACAATACTATATAGAAATAAAAAGCTTAAATTGCAAAATGAAAGAGGAGTTTAGGTCACAAGCTTAAATTGTCAGTTTTACAAAATTCGGCCCCTGTGGGCCCCAATTTTAGAAAATCAAAATTCTAAAACCTTATTGCGCATCTGCATATGGTGCCTGACAATACTGTATAGAAATAAAATGCATAAATTGAAAAATAAAAGACGAGTTTAGGTCACAAACTTGAATTCCAAATTTTCGAAGTTCAACCCATGTGGGCCCCTTGTTTAGAAAATCAAAATTGTAAAACCTTAATGGTTTGGGACCATTCTATATAGACATTAAATTCCTAAAACCAAAAGTGAAGGAGTTGATGTCACAAGAAAGTGTGACGGGCGGACGGAAACAATCGACTTTTCTTCGAAAGCGCGGGGATGATAACGATATAACATTGCTTTCTGTAGTACCAACCTCATATCAACCGACAGCGCATTATATATATTGAAAAGGTATTGTAAGGTCTTGAACAATTAGACAAAACATTGCTCTGTTAAGGAAGATTATGACGGTTAATTTCCAATAAACAGTAAATACATAATATTCAAACAAGGTATACATGTAATTGTATTCCACAATTGAAATATATTTTATATACTCTACATATAGTTTATATATCTCCAAGAAAATTTTCAATATAGCTATTGGAAATAATAATATGGATTTTGGAAGGATTCCAACTACCTTACCGGTTGTAAAAACCAATTCATAAATATTCGATTTTTGATATAAATTATATGCCATCATGTGATAATAACTTTCTACTTGGATAATGCCAAGGTGGCCATATAAAACACGTACAATATCCTACTCTTTTTCGACATTAGATCTTAACATGGCAAAACAATTTCTTTTCCGTTTAAAGGATTACCATCTTTTATCAAGATGTCTTCGAGAATGGGCGTTGTAAATTCAGTCCATGAAATTATAGTTCCGAACGGGAATCGCAATAGAGGCCATATTCTTACAGTCTCATTCACCATGCATAACTGCGCATATTTGCCTGAGGTAACGGTCATTATTTACCAGCTGGAATTTTAGGGGGATTTGCATTATTTTCACAATTGAACTGGGGGAGGGGGGCAAAAAACATTTTTAAGACGAAGTGGGGAGGTTTGAAAATTAATTCAGATTTATTAACTACAGAAACTTTTTGGTAGCACTTTTTTTTTGTTTAAAGTAATTATTTGATGTTGGAAGAGAGATATTGAGAAGTGTATTAAAAACAGCATGAAAGGTGGAGAAAGATTGATACTCAGGTCGACTGTGTGGAAGAAATGAGAAGTCATGAAAGTGGGGAGCAAGAGGAGAGTGGAGGCAGTCAAGGTAAGAGTGATGCTGAAAGAGTTGAGGATTGAATAAAGGTTAGTTTTAAAACATTTTAAAATTGTATTTCAATGCATACTTTTTTATCCCCGCACTTCGAAGATTCGAGGATATTGTTATCGCCCCGTCCGTCTGTCCGTCCGTCCGTCACACTTTCTTGTGACCTAAACTCCTCGTCCATTTTTAACTTCATGCATTTAATTTCTATACAGTATGTAGATGCGTAATTAGTTTTAGAATTTTCATTTTTCAAAAATTGGAGCCCACAAAATTTCTTGTGACATAAACTCCTCTTTTATTTTTCATTTTATGCATTTAATTTCTGTACAGTATTATCAAAAACTGTATGTAGATGTGCAATGAGGTTTAGAATTTTCAGTTTCAAAAATTGGCGCCCACAGGGGTCAATTTTCGAAAAAAGGTGAATTTAATTATGTGACCTAAACTTCTCTTTTATTTTTGACTTTATGCATTTGATTTATATACAGTATTGTCACATACTGTATGTAGATGCCCAATAAGGTTTCAGAATTTTGATTTTCAAAAATTAGGGCCCACACGTGTCAAGTTTCGAAAATTAGGAATTGAAGCTTGTGACCTCAACTCCTTTTTCACTTTTGATCTCATGCACATAATTCTTATACAGTATTGTCACCTACTGTATGTGGATGTACGATAAGGTTTTAGAGTTTTGTTTTTAAAAATTGGGTCGAATTTCGAAAATTGTGAATTTAAGTTTGTGACCTTAACTTCTCTTTCATTTTTCATGTTAAGTTTTAAATTTACATAAAGGATTGTCACATACTGTATTTAGATCCGCAATAAGGTTTTTGAATTTTGATTTTCAAAAATTGGGGCCCCAGGGGTCGAATTTCTTAAATTGGCAATTTAAAGCTTGTGACTTAAACTCCTCGTTAATTTTTCATTTTATGCATATGATTTCTGTACAGTATTGTCACATACTATATGTAGGTGTGCAATAAGGTTTGAGAATATTATTTTCAAAAATTGGGGCCTTTAGGGGTCGAATTTCAAAAATTGGGAATTATAAGTGGGTGACTTAAAGTGTTCTTTCGTTTTTCATTTTATACATTTTATTTCTATACAGTATTGTCATACGCTGTATCCAGATGTGCAATAAGGTTTTAGAATTTTAATTTTACCAAAATTTGGGTCTCTATTCAAAGGTATACTTGTGAAAAAGGTGCACAGGGGTACAGAATGTGGGGAGTGCGGGGACTGCTTCAGTCTAGTTTTTATATTGTATCTTTAAATGCGATCTGATGATTTATAAATGAAAAAATGTCATTGGTATAGTTGTTTTCCTTTCATAGAAGGAAATAATGGAATGGGGGAGTCAAAATTTCGTAAACAATTTTTCTGGGGGTTGATTTCTAATCTGTTTTCCACAACACTTATTTTGTGTAGACACAAAACAGAAATTCGACCTAAAATGCACTCGTGTTTTACTCTATAGGAAAAATATGGTGTTTAAAAAATTTGAAGAAAAAAAATACTCACATAGACCTATTATAATTAAAAGCATCAACATCATATCCATACTAATAACAAGCAAACCACATAGAGGAATAAACCCAAAAAACTGATTGGTTAGCTGA
Organism: Mytilisepta virgata; assembly: GCA_028015205.1. Lineage (NCBI taxonomy): Eukaryota > Metazoa > Mollusca > Bivalvia > Mytilida > Mytilidae > Mytilisepta > Mytilisepta virgata. The sequence continues at coordinate 58,386,706 of CM051515.1, read as the reverse complement.
AGTTGTTTCAAATATTTCCTGTGTTAAAATATTTCCTTAAAAATTTCACAAAAAGACAATTTTACTAACAGTGATGTTCAAGGGCTAACATAATCACATTTCCTCTTGATAAATCCGGTTATTTGACATTTTATATTTCATAAATAAATACCAATGGAGCCAATATACATGTAGATGTATAGAAAATTCACACACTAATTGTTTTATTCGACATATACCTACAGGCACAACACATATGGATTATAATTTTTACTGACAAAAAAAACTAGACTGAGGCAGTCGGAAACGACAGCTATGCCCTCAGTTCACACATTTATCCTTGTGCACCTTTTTCACAATTATATCTTTGAATACAGGGCCAAATTTTGGAAAATTAAAATTCTTAAACCTTATTGCACATCTGCAAACAGTGTTTGACAATACCGTATAGAAATAAAATGTATAAAATGAAAAATGAAAGAAAAACTTCCAATTTTTTTTTAAATTCGAACCCTAAAGACCCCATTTTTGAAAATAAAAATTCTAAAACCTTATTGCACATCTATATACAGTGTGTGACGATACCGTTAAGAAATTAGGTACATAAAATGAAAAATGAAAAAGGAGTTTAGGTCACAAGCTTAAATTCAAAATTTTAAAATTCGAACCCTGTGGGCCACAATTTTTGAAAATCAAAATTCTTAAACCGTATTGCGCATCTATACACAGTATGTGACAATACTGTATAAAAATGAAATGCATGAAGTTAAAAATGAACGAGGAGTTTAGGTCACAAGAAAGTGTGACGGACGGACGGACGGACAGACGGACGGGAGCGATAACAATATCCCCGAACTTGTTCGAAGTGTGGGGATAAAAGAAAGAAGTCCTTTAATAATTCGATACAAGAAATTATATTTTTTAATCCATGAAAATATTCTTGTAGCATTTGTTTGCAATGTTCCCTTCCCATGATTGCCTCAGGATTTACAACTCAAGGTCTCTTTTGTCACTTTAGTATTATTTTGCCGATATTCTATCTACCCTTAGGCTCACGGTTTCTATCAATATCGGATCCTTTACGGACATTTTGACGTTACAAAAATCCTTCGTCATCCTTCGTGATCAAATAATGGATCCTTGCTGTAGAAACAAGGTTTTTTTAAAAGAGAGTCCAACGAAACCTGTATTGTATATCTGTTTATTTGGGTAACAAACAAATGTGAATAGTTAGTGGAAAAGTAAACTAGAAAGCTGGACTATCGGAATCGACGGTTATTCCCACACCCCTGCAATTAGTTGGGACACCTACCCAATTGCATAAATCTAAAACCTTATGACCATTTAAAGATGTTATGCAATCATCCTATGAAGAAATTACAAATGAAAAAAAATTATGTCACAATTGACAATTTTGATATCTAACCCTTCTATGCCCAAAGTTTATATAATTAAAATTCTACAACATGATTGTGCATATTGTGCATGACAAAACTGTATAGAACAAAAATGCATATATTTGAAAATGAAAAACAAGTTTATATCAAAAGCTTAACTTGAATTTTTGAAATTCGACCCCTGTGTCTCCCAATTTTAGAAAATCAAAATTCTAAAACCTTATTGCGCATCTGCACATGGTTCCTGACAATACTTTATAGAAATAAAATGCATAAATTGAAAAATAAAAGACGAGTTTAGGTCACAAGTTGGAATTCCACATTTTCGAAGTTCAACCCATGCGGGCCCCTTGTTAGAAAATCAAATTTCTAAAACCCTATTGCGCATCTACTTGTGGTTTGAAACCATTCTATATAGAAATTAAATTCCTAAACCCAAAAGTGAAGGAGGAGTTGATGTCACAAGACAGTGTGACGGACGGACGGACGCATGGACAGACTGACAGATGGACGGAGACAATCGCTATATCCCAGAAATTTATTCGAAAGTTCGGGGATAAAAATGAAAAAAGAGTTAAGGTCCCAAGCTTAAATTCAGATTTTTTTCAAATTCGATCCCTATGGACCCCAATTCTTGAAAATCAAAATTTCGAAAACCTTATTGCGCATCTAGATACGGTATCTGATAATACTCAGTGACTTAATAAACAGTGGTTACAGACCTCTATGATCGATGGCATAATTTATCAGTCTGGCATTCAATAGACCAATTTTGTACAAATGATTTTCCCAGAATAATTGAAATTCACTCTGATTGTATACATATATACCGCCTTTCTTTTAGGGTATCCGGACCATAATAGATCATAATCGAAAAGTGTATCTCTTTTTGACCGTGAATGACTGAACCAAAAAATTAAAGCAGGAATTTTGTATACAAATTTACTCAAGTTGAAACACACTTTGTTGCTTATATGCAGAGTCTTTAAAAGTTATATGGGAATTTCCGAAGTTTGCCGATAATTACCGAGGTAATTTCAATTGCGTTGAATGGAACATCCGGGAACGTTGTCATTTATGGTCCGGATACATATAGGGATGAATATCCTATTGGAAGAACGGCAAAGGATCCGGTGCCATCGGTCTTAAAAATCGGTTTCAATTGGTAGCGTAAGTTTTTCACGGTTTTCGAAAGAATTATTACTCAGATGTAGGCAGTACTTGTTAGTTAATTAAACAAAGACAAATGTTAACAAAATTCCGTACTTGTATGAGCTATTATTTAGTTTTAAAGTTTACATGTAGTTTCTATTCTTTTGTCAAGATTTATTCCTTTATAGCTAAATATCCCTAATAGCTAAATAGAAAAAAATATTACTTACCTTTATTATTTTCTCGTTCCTTCAGCTATTCACATTTAATTATTACATTAAATATATTCTCTGAAATTACATTATGAAATTTTATGAAACTTTTGAGGATTGGTGACAACATTAACTGCTACAAACGTTTAACTTTCGTTTAGAGTTATCTGATGAACCGACGGCTGCGGCAGTTCAAAGTTCGCATCCACAACGACGAATCTCACCAAATGTCGTTCCTTAAGGTTAACTTTGTAAATAGAGGATTTGATGCCATAAATCACAACAATATTTTTCACCACAAAACCGTAAAATCTAACATTCCTCCATATTTCAAAGACCAAACTGTTCCATGTATATCTTATTCTTACATAAAACCCATTGCAACCAAGATTTTCAATAGCCTTAAGTCTAAACCCCCTGACTGCTCCTGTTCGACATCCCCATTAAATTATAGTAGGTCATGTTACCACTGGCGATCTTAATCTGGTTGATAATTAAAGCTGAAAAATGTTCTAGCTAAAGGCTCCAAATACCGAGAACCTTTTAATTGTAAATATAATTTCAAGGTTGTTGAAAACTCGTCTCCATGACAAATATGTTATTGTCTCAGCGGACAAAGCCCCCAGTAACATCGGTTTTGTCTGCAAGAACAATTATAAACGAGTAGGGTTACCCACAGTGTTATCTATTCCCAACTTATACACCGAACACACTCACTAAGCAGGAAATTCTTGATAACCACAAGACCGTGTTTCATTCCTTTGGCATTTCTAATCGACAACGGGTGAACAAATGGAACTTCCTGCTCTCTGTTGGATTTCTAAACTACATGTTATGGAGACGATTAAAATGTGCAGTTCAATAAGTACCTGGAGATTAAGCGTTTTTATTTTGTTCAGTGTATATCCATAACATATATCTTTAACACGAATGCTCGCTAATAACTACGTTTAATATTTATTTACAGTATATATATAGACATCATTTCCATCCACGATAACAATTTCACAACATTGTGTTCGATGTTAACTTAACGCATAATAAAAACGCAGTGTTTACGTCTGCAACTTTTCACATACCATTTTACACGGTTTTCAGAGAGATTATAAAACCAAAAGTAATTAATCACCCCCAGCTGCATTGCAGACGACTATAATTGAACTGTAGACTTACCCATGGAAGGTGTTATAAAATTGAACACTGTAAAATGCTATTATCTTTTACTAAAATGTTGACATTGGGTAAAATGTAGAGTGGAGTTTGGGGTTGGAGTTTGGAGTCTGGAGTCTTTGTTATTTTGAAAATTAAATATTATTCATTCATAAAAAAATCCCAAAGTATGTGTGTCAAACTCTGGGCATTATTTGTTGTAATAAAATGATTACATATTTTTCCGGTTACAGTGTGTTAGGCTCTATATTATTTTATGTTAATCATACGCAAGATCCTTACCTTGACATATAAATAACAAGATGAACGAAAGTGAAACATTTGACCAGAGCGTGTGACATATATATTGACTTCCTGGACAGAGCCCGGCTCTCGACAGAAAAGTTGCTCAGACAGGGGCATGTTGCTCCTAAGTTGGAGTCATCCTTATTAAAGTTTTATGGACGTCATCATGACTTGGTTGACAGGTATAAAAAAAACTTTTCCCAAATGAAAATGGACGTGTTCCATTGATTTTATCCCTCCCTCATACCGATTTGACATGGGCATGAAGGCGGGTGTCCTGCAGGAACCAGAAACTGCTTACTCTTCTGGAGCACCTGAGTCTACCCCCGGTTTTTTTGGTGGGGTCCATGTTGTTCATATATTTGTATTTTTTAATTGTAATGTATGTATTGTTTTGGTCTTGTCTTCCTTGTTTCGAGTTTTCCTCGTTCGAATATCCCTTTCGTATTTCTTAACTTTGCATATTACCATTGACACGATTCGTAGTAAATGCTGTAATTTTCACATCTGTTTCTCCATTTAAACTTCAACTTGCACTTTTTCGAACGATTCAATATTTTCATCAACTGTCATTCTATGAGAAAACCAGGCAAAATCAAGAAATGTCAATTCCTGGTGTAATTTATTTTGCCCCAAAAATTAAAAAAATATATGAAATTTATTTGAATATAAATAAAAAAAATATCTATTTTTTTTTTAATTGACCTTTTTTTGTATTAAGTGTTCAAATATAACCAACACTGATTTTTTGTTCATTTCTGAGTACTGAATATACCCAATTTCTAACACCCAAATAAACCTTTTTTTGGTAACCCAATTAGACTGTAAAACTATATGTATATATAAATTGTTATCAGATTGATGCAAAAAATTAAATTTCACTTTCATTTAAAAACCATCCTTCCCCTGATAGCATGTAAAATAGAGTAAGTCACATGACCATTGACAATGTCAGTTTTTTAAAATATGAATAAAAAATTACAGGACGCTTTTTTTTTCATTAAATTTAAATAAAATATAAAATGTACCTATTATATTTATTACATATATTTTTTTTCTCTTGGGTTTTCAGTGTATGCATTATTTTTTGGTGAACAGAAAAACCAAAATTTCAATAGTTTCTCCCCAGTATTCCTTGCCGATTATCTCCCCTTTGATACCTCTCTCGTTACAAACAAAATGGCAGCCTCCAGGAACAACCTGTTGCTAAACAAAAATGTAGCTTTTCCCGGTCATTTGATACAGTGAAGTGTGATGGAGCTTGTACAATGATATACAAATTAAGATGTAATATCAGTGACCATCTTGTTCGTATTAATCCCGGCCCGAAAGACAAGCATGTGTCAATACCAGATAGTTTATTAGTACTGTATCGTGCTGGTTTATTTACGGTAGAAATTGCCACAATGAAAATGACAGTATGTGAATCCCACAAGGACAAACTTCGTGCCCAAATCTACCAGAACATGTGTACATCCCCTACACCCGAAGACTAGCAAAGAAAAGCAAGACAGGGGAATAACACTTGCCATGGCAAAAGATATATGGTTCATGACAGGACTATCAAAGCAGTTGGAGATGGTAAGACTTGTTTTCCTTTGAATTTTATTCAATGTAATGTGACATAATAATGGAATAATCATGCATTGTCTCAACATATAACATTTTTGTGTCCAAGCTTAGAAATGAGATGAAATGCAAGTGGGTCTCATTGGGGTCTAGGGAGGTCAGCCTAAAAATGAAGTATCTGGAAATCAAAAGATTTTGCTTTTAAATCAAAGTACACAAAAAAAGAAACATTTTGGTGCAAAAATTTTGAAAATCGGTCAAGGGGTTCAAAAGTTATGACCATTTAAAGTTCATAATTTTGGCCGATTTTCTTGCGGGGGTAAATTTTGCCAAATTTGGGCCATTTCTAAGGCCAAATACAGGTTGTACAGTATAAGCTAAGCAGAATATTACTATTGTAATGCATAGAGCTCTATTTGAGCTTTAAATTGAGGCCAAAATGTTATATGATTGATACTGATTTAAAAAAATTATGCAAGTCCAAAATGTTAAAAAAAATGGGTTTCGTCTTAGTCTTATTTTGCAATGTGCCGATGAAGCCCTAACTTGGACACCAATGTTCAAGAGACAATATCTTCATAATTAATGCTTCCAGATAGGTGCAATCTTATTTTCATACAGATACCAATGCTGTGTACCAGAAATGATGCAAAAAACAATGGTATCTCTAGTATTTTAAAAAATATTTGCTAATAAAATTGTCATCGAAGGCCTCGACAAAATTGTACGCATTTTTTAAAGAAATTTTGGAATTCTTGGATAAAAAAATAAAGAAAAAAATTCTACACTATTTCATTATTAATTTTCTTTCTGCAACTGTCTTCCTGCAGATAAAAACAACATGAAGAGATTTTTTAAAAATACTTTTGACTATTAGATTTGCAAATTTCTTGTTAAAAATTGAGAGAAAAATACCAGTATTTTGGCATATGATTTTTAAAAAAACTCATTTTGTGAAAAATCTACAAAGCAAAGAGATACTATTTGTTATTGTTTTACTTAAGTATGTATAAAGCCTTGATAATTCATATATTTAAACAATATATAAGGTCAAATTATATTTTTTTTATAATTAATATTGAATTTTTTTTACAATTTCCACAATTTCAAGAATATTTAAAAATATTTCCTTAATTCGTACCTAAAAATTATTTCTCTCTGAAAAATATATACTTGTTTGGTATCATTTTAATCCTTAGATATTTCTCTTTAACACAAACTGTTTATATAATAGATTTGTGCTATTACATAGATGTAAGAGAGAAATTTATCACCCCTTTACCTTAAAAAAAATTTCAGTCATTCCATCTATTTTCCACTTTTTTTGCATTATATATCGCACAGACCATAGGATGATGTATGAAACATGTGTTGCTTAACATAAAGCATTAATTGAGACCTTATTTTGTACAGTACTTGTTATCAGGTTCAAAATATCCTCAACTCTTTAGTGATTTTGGGGTTCTACAACATTAAAATTCCACTGGGGTGCCTCTTGATGAATATTTCAAATATGATAATCTGGAAAACTTATGGCTGAATAGAACATACATGTATATGTATATATTGTTACTGTTTTGAATATTGTTTAAACCATTATTATCAAATAATGTACCCATTAATCTTGGAGATGATCATCTGAAAGGATATATACTGACAAAAAAACCGACAGACATATATACATATTCACTCATGACTCCAGCTCTTGGATGCACATAAAGGCATAAAAAAAGATGTGACCATTCCTCCAATTTGTATAAGTTAAAAGTAAATGATCAAGATATCAAAACTTTCCCAGCAATAAATGGCATAAGGTTAAACAAAAATGTTACTTTTTCTTCATTAAATACATGTATGCTTGACTAATTGCATAGTTCTTGTCTTTCAGTCACTAGCTTAAAGAATATACTAAGATGAATGAAGATACATTTATCAGGAGAACAGATTGTTTGTCAATAAATATTTATACATTTCAAATAAAGATGTTTCTGTATATCATGTATTTGTTTTATCAATATGCTTTAACATACCATAGTTAAAAAATTACTATATTTACATAAATATAAAATATCCATGGACTAAAAATTTGAAGTGTTTTTTGTTTGTTTTTTTTTTTAAGAATACCAGTCTCATATTCCATGTATTCTCTTCTATCACTTCTATCATTTTAGTACTGTAACACAAAGTTTTACAGAAAGGGTTTGTATAGGTAAATTTGTACCTTGCCATAGAATATAAACATGATAAATATAGTTTATGACAATAAACTTCTCAAGATATGTTGTAAACAAAAACAGGGCTGTAAGGTAAATTCTCCTAATCAGTAACATGATTTTTCTGTCAAGAGGGAAATAATTATTCTATTTGTCATGAACTAGTTGCAAATACATACATTTTTATTTCGATAAATAAATGTAAGCCTACAAACAACCAGCGGTTCGCTTTTTAGTGCGGCGAAAAGAGAATTACTCATTTTCTTCCAACATAAAACGTCAAATGAAAGAAAACTCTAGAAAAATCCGAAGGACGGAATGCTATGAGAACTGGGAAGAAATCCGAGAAATCTGAACGCAAGCTAAATATAACTGACCAATCACAGCTCAGGGGTTAGGAGAATTTGATAAATTATAAAACGCCAATAATGAATGAAATATTCATAGTAAAAGTCTTTTTGGTGAATGACACTTTATGTATATTAACAGATGAACATTTACACAATCTAAATTAATTATATTTACAAAATAATCCTTAACGAACTTGTTTTGCAATAACCGTTTGAGGAAAGAGAATTTGCTACTTTCGTGACGTTGTCCCAGTATAGAAATTTAGTATTGAGATTGAAGAATAAATAACAAAACGGTCTTACCTTCATAGTTTGGCCTCCGTGGCCGTATTCCATCGCTGTAAGTCACATTGTTCGTCAGTTAATGCGAGAGAAAACATGAGTTTACATACGTAAATCGTGCTACAGCACAATCACATCCGGGGATTTGAATAATAAGCTCCGCCATTTCAAGATGGCTAAAATTGTTCAAAACACGCTGTAACCACAGAAATTTACTTCCAATTCCGGGAGCGGGAGTACACTATTACAAAAAGTTGAATTTACAGACTTGTAGAGATAGAACCAAATATTTATTATCCGATTGTGATGAGATCGGAACGATGTTGAAACAGTGTTTTCGAACGTCATTTTTGATTATTTAATTTTTCAATTGGTGAAGATAATTTTTTTTCAACTCATCACAATCGGATTTAAAAAATTCAGATATTTTTCGAATTTTTGAGCCATAGATGAAAAAAATCCGTCGGATAACCGCTCCCGGATTTGTGTTTAAAGTTGGCAAGTTTTTTGACACACGATTTTCATGGCGGACATTTTCACTGTAACGACACCACTTCAAACGATCACCTAGGTCAGTCAGGACAGTCGATAAACTTAAAGAAGTATACATTTAGAAAGATTAAGTTCTGAACTTGAACAGAGTATGTTTTTTTATTATCTAAACCCATTTTTTACGTTTTATGACCGATTTGAAAATTAGGAATTTTGGCTTTTTTTACGTGCGCGAGAATATCGTTAAAGTTAGCCAGTGACCTCCCTAGTCTAAGCATGAGGCGTGATAATCGTTTTTGTGTAAGCGTGACATGTGAATGGTCAAATTAGTGAGTGTGAGAAGAGTCTGGAGGGACACGTGGAATTACCAAAAAACTATGAATTGCTTACGTACAAACAATAAACTTAGGATACAGGAATCTGACAAAACAGTAAGCGGGATCCAGGATCAGATACCCCAAATTAGACCCCAGTGCAAGGTATATCATGTTTTGCGCCGAGCATAATGACATTCTTTTATATTTTGAGTAATGTTTGTTACTCCTATTACGGTGTTATACAACTCCTATTACGGTGTTATACACATTTTTAGCTTACAATTGCTATTACAGTCTTTGAGAAAATAGAGACATTATGTGATATTTGGCTGTTGGTTCAGTGGATTCAAAATCCAAATTTCCTTGACTGCTATTAGGGGGTCTCATGGGGGAGGGAGGTATGATCCCGGGGCTTTAGAAACATGAGAAAAGGTGTGGCTTGGCAATTTTTTCCACATGTTTTGCGCCGAGCATAATGACATTATTTTATATTTTGAGTAATGTTTGTTACTCCTATTACGGTGTTATACAACTCCTATTACGGTGTTATACACATTTTTAGCTTACAATTGCTATTACAGTCTTTGAGAAAATAGAGACATTATGTGATATTTGGCTGTTGGTTCAGTGGATTCAAAATCCAAATTTCTTTGACTGCTATTAGGGGGTCTCATGGGGGAGGGAGGTATGATCCGGGGCTTTAGAAACATGAGAAAAGGTGTGGCTTGGCAATTTTTTCCACATGTTTTGTAGCGAGCACAAATAAATTTTATATATATTCTTACAATAACATGTATATTACATGGGTTTATTCTGCAGTGAAATTCATTGCTGAAACGCAGGAAATGACATGACGTCAACTAGTACATGTATACAACTACGTCCTTATTGCTCTATAAAATAATCAAAAGGTACCAGAAACACTATTAGATCAATGACCCAATACGACGCAATGTTTTTATACCCCCTTTATTAGGCCGCAGAAAAGTGTCTTTGCAGGATAAATATATATTGGGTGTACTGTACATGTAGGTCTTATTGTCTGATACAAGAATTGAAGATTAGCCAATTTCCAATATGACAAAATAAGAAGTGTGATCAGGATCAACACCCCAAGAACATATGTTTTATTTACTTTAAGGTTTACAGTTAATTAACAAATGATTAACATGTTCAGTCATGAATAAAAATAAATTATGTACTTAACATTTTCTGTCCTCCTTTTTCAATTACAGGTGTATGCATAAGTTGTGTAGAAAGGCATAGGAAGACATACCAAACAGCTGTAGATGTGCATAATGATATTGGTAGGTACATGTAATTATGTACATTGGAGTGTTCCAGTTAATGAAGGAATATACCTGAACAAAACAGAACATCAAAATAGTTTGTGTCGCCCCCCATAAGAATGATCCCTGATGAAAACAATGCTAGTTGTCCAACAAAATGTTGCCTTTAATGCCTTTTGAAACAGGTAGAATTCCTGGCAAATCCAGTTGTGAGGTGGTTTGCCACAAAAACTACTCACTCCCAGGAGACTTCTGCTATTATGTAACAGAAACGTATCTGTACAATGTAAACTTACATGTAGGTGCAAATAACTGCACTATTAAATACTATATTAAAAAATATTAATGATATGAAAAAGAACGGATACGGGTTAATGGCACAAAGACATCACCAACTCATTAACTGTTATACAAAAAAATAAATCTAGAGCTGGCAAAATGAACTTCAATAGAGCAGGAACTTCCCACTAATATAGGCAGCCAGCTCTGGATGGCCCAAACAAAACAAGAACAATCAATCCCAAGGGCACAGCAAAATATCTAAATATCAGAATCAAAACTGAAAACTGGTTTAAAAAGACAATGACACATCAATGACCTATACACTCTTGAATTAGGACAGGTGCATATAAATGCAGTTGGGTTGAACTGAGTTTTATAGGATTAAAAGTTTATGCTTCGATTTTTGATCCGTCAAAAAACATGGCCACTGTTACTAAAAATAGAATATAGGGGTCAAACAACAGTTTTTCGCAAATATCTCAAAAATCATTAGGTTACGGCAAATTCTGGCCGGTTGAAAGTGTTTAGCATGATTAGAGCTACCTGTGTGCTGATTTTCGTGAAAATCTGTCAACTGATGTTAGAGTTATTGCCCTTTTTTGACATTTTTGGCTTTTTTTTATGTTACAATGTATTATTTCAAAAATCTTCTCTGAAACTGCTATTCAAAATCAAATGAAACTTGGTAAGATTGTTCCATAGGGTATCCTGCAAAAAGTTAATGCTTGGATTTTTGATTGGTCGAAAAGCATGTCCACCCTTACTAAAAATAGAACATAGGGGTCAAAATGCTGTTTTTGGCTATTTTTTCCTGAATTATAGAAAGAAAATGAAGATGAAAGCTACTTTCAAGGTAAACATGGTATCCCGAGTTGAATGGTGATGATGAAAGTTTGTTTTGGACGGCCATTTTCCCCGCCATTTATTTACAACAAACATTAATATATTAATTTAGTTTATAGTGCATTGTTTGCCAGGTGAGCGATTCAGGCTCTTGAGACCTCTTGTTATAAATCTCACAGAAATAATTTGAAGATTTGATGGTGGCAAATTAAGTTTACTGGCGACCTATTAGCATCGCCATTAAATGGATATTTGCCACCATCAAATCAACAATTGATGCTGTGAGATTTTGAAATACAATACAGTTATCTCCATTCTAATTAAACTGGGCAAATACACTCTAAAATAATTGTTTTTAACCTATAACCAACACTGAGCATGCAAGGGAACATTTCATGGCATCAATCGTGTATTTCACACCAGGAAATTTTCCTATGTCTTCCGATCAAACAATGGCAGGACATCTCACATGTAATAGACACATTTTCTTTGCTGAGACAAAAAGAGCAATCAGACCCGACAGCACAGCAAAATGTACAAATATCTAATTTTAAAATAAAAGGTTTAATGAGACAAGGACACACCAATGACCAGAGATGAAAAAGAAAAATAAAAGAGTGGACACACAAAAATGTCTCGCCTGTCGTGTATTTCTAATGAAAGTAAATGCTATCAGACATATTGCATACAGTATTCGAAAAACAGGCCAAAACACAAAAACTTAACTATAACCATGAAAATGAGGTCAAGGTCAGATGACACCTGCCAGTTGGACATGTAGACCTTACAATCCTTCCATACACCAAATATACTAGACCTATTGCTTATAGTATCTGAGATATGGACTTGATCACCAAAACTTAACCTTGATCACTGATCCTTGAAATGGGGTCGAGGTCAATTGAAAACTGTCTGACGGGGATGGGGACCTTGTAAGGTACGCACATACCAAATATAGTTATCCTATTACTCATAATAAGAGAGAAATTAACATTACAAAAATCTTAACTTTTTTTCAAGTAGTCACTGAACCATGAAAATGAGGTCAAGGGCAATGTACATATGACAGACGGAAACTTCGTAACATAAGGCATCTATATACAAAGTATAAAGCATCCAAGTCTTCCACCCTCTAAAATATAAAGCTTTTAAGAAGTGAGTTAACGCTGCCGCCGCCGGATCACTATCCCTATGTCAAGATTTCTGCGACTAAAGTCGCAGGCTCGAGAACAAAAAGAACACACAGTAAAAATCTATCCTAAATGTATCCAACCCAATAAAGAAATGTCCCATTACAATTAAACATAAAGTAGAAAAATGGTGTTTCAAAAAAGGGGTGCTCGCATTTACTAAAAGCTAGCTAAGGACACAAACAGAAAAGATCAATCATCGTAACTTCCAAGTGTTTATTTTAATATTTTTTATAATTTTGTAGAGATATCAAGTACATAGTCATCACAACAAACTACCACAGACTCATGGAAACCTCCAACAAGTACTCGTGATAAACTGAACAAAGGCATGGATATACTGTCAAATGGCAATTTTATACCACTTCGGTACTCTTTGACCTGACCATTAGACAATACTCACCAGTCAACAGAGATTACCTCACACAGAAAGCAAATGAATTTCTTGTACTGGAAATATTACTTGTATTTCATCATGTTTTTGTTGGTTATTGTTCATTAAAATTAAAAGCTTTCAATTAGAAGATTTAGATATGCTAATCTGATTCAAAATATAATAATACGTGTATAGACCTGCTGACTGTTCTTTTAAAATAGGAAAGTGAATGGAAATAGGAAATGTGTCAACAAGACAACAGTATGTTGTTTGTTTTGTTTCTACTCCTGCTTTTAAAATTGTTGAAACATGTATTCAACTTTTGAAGTATTACCTTGAACCTTAATGACATTTATACTTCCCACTTCTCCCCAACCCCAAATCATTTTAAGGCATTTAAGAAAAAGGTCTTTCAAAATAAAATAAAAAAAGTACAGGTAACAAATAATGTACATGCACGAACATGTCAATTTACATAATACTAATGAATAAAGTGTACATATACAACATGCTATTGAAACGACATAATGAAGACATTTGTTTTTCATTAAAAAAAAGGGGGGTATTCAATCATGTTTGTGTTGTGTTGGGATGAAACTCATTATTTATATATATATTAATAACAATAATTTATTGAAGTGTTCTTTAAATTTTATTAATTAGTGAACACACACATCAAAATTTAAAACCGAACTAGAATATAGAAAAAATATGACCTGTTTTTCATAAAAAATCACTATTTTGATATTGGTACTACATTAAAATAAAGGTGAACCCGAGTAAAATCTTTACGTAATTGAGGAAATGGATGTTGAATTTTCATAAAAAAACAATTTTATGAAATTTAAAGTGTCCGTAAATTTTTTTATGCATTTTGAAAATTTTGTGTTTTTTCATTTTGTTTCAACTTTTTTTGGTTATTGGGTTATCTCCCTTGAAAAGTTTTTGTTGTTGAAAATTTTGAAAAAAAATGTATATGCATAGAAAAAGAAAAGTTAAACAAACTATATAATCAAAGTTAAAAACTTTAAAAACAACCAGATTTAGTGCAATTGACAGCCAAATAATTGATAAAAATGGGGTTATTTCAGCAAAATGGTGCCAAAATTAGGACAAAAACATTAACCCCCTAAAAGACTCCAATTTAAAAAAAAAATCAAATTTTCATTATATTAACAATGCATACAAAAAAAATCATGAAAATCTGAGCACCCCCTTGAATTATCATCTACTTGACAGGTATAGTCCTTAGTGTTACATAGTTTGTTTTCTTGTTTCGGCCTAACAATGTACGCTCCTTTTTCTCCCCTCGGTGGGGACGTTGATCGGTTCCTTCTTAGGAATAGCACTGTCCTTTTCAATTTTTGCTTCCGGTTCCAACTATCACTGCTGATGGAACAAATGACTGAAAAGACCAATGTCAGTCGTTTTTTAACTGCAAAGGGCATTTTTACTGTAAATGACTGATAAAATAGTTGCAAATGAGTGCAAACATTGTGTCAGACAAAATATTTGCTGCTATGGTCGAAATATGACTGCCTAAACCTTTTCTAGCGTTGGGTCAGACACATTTTAACTGACACAGCACTTACCTGTGTTGTGGCAATAGACATCTATTTGTGACAACCTTTTTAAAGTTGTAACAGATGCATTTTGTTCATGTCAGTAGATTTGTAACTGTTAAAACGTTTTTTGAGTTGGTACAACGCAATCTGGCTATTTATCTGGGTTGTGATAGACTGATAATTCCAGCATTAGCGTTTTACATGTTGTCCCAGACATACTTCGTTGAATCAAACATTATGAGCTGATCTGTTTAAAATTTTGGGTGTTAAGATTCAAATAATTTAAATGACAAAAATAATCGGTTATGAAATAAAATAAACGCATGGAGAACATTTATTGACATTTCATGTGTATTTGACTTTTAACTTTATGACTCTGAAATTAATATGTTTTATAAAATATGAATTGTTTTGACAGTGTCCACCTGCATAATATAATCAGCAGACACCTTGCTGTGATTAGAACAGTAGGAGGTGTGAAAGTATCTTGCAGTAATACAGATAAACATAACAGCAACCCACAAGAGGCGTAATTTAGGATTTTTTATCTAATAAGATTTCATTGACTTGCTTGTTATAACTGTTATAAGT
Source organism: Mytilisepta virgata (assembly GCA_028015205.1). Classification (NCBI taxonomy): domain Eukaryota; kingdom Metazoa; phylum Mollusca; class Bivalvia; order Mytilida; family Mytilidae; genus Mytilisepta; species Mytilisepta virgata. The sequence goes on along the minus strand of CM051515.1, from coordinate 58,371,152 downwards.
CTTGGCATAATGAATGGCCGGAAAAGAGACGACCAAAGTTAAGTAAAATTATTGATAACTGTTGTAATTTAACTTTAGACTTAAGCTGTAAATCAAATTTTGAATAAGGAAGTTGAATGTAATTGGTTGAATTCTGTTCAGCAAAAATGTAAACGTAGTAACGGTTAATAGTGTTAACTGTTCTTTCAAGTATAACGAGGGTATTGAACAGAGTCTAGTCATTAAAATTTACAGGATTGATTGATTGAAAATTGTTTTACGCCGAGCTGGCGATATTTCAGCTAATATCACGGCGAGAACTGATTTAAATGGAGCTGATTAAAACTGAACACAATTGACTTTTTACAAATAAAATATTAATGACAGTATAAACAATAAAATAAATATGAGACAAAACCTTACGAAACATTTTATAATATCACACCCTTGAAAAATATCACAAGAAAATTACAATCAATAAAATAACATCAGTCAAAACATATAACAAATTAAAATTCTGGATAAGGACTATAACCAGGCAGACAGACTATATTCTAAAATATAGTCCCACGTCCTTCAAATATTGTTGCCAGCAACCTTTGTAAATAAATCTTTCATATTGTTGACTGTGTAGTACCGACAAATGATGTGGAATTTATCTACACTGCCAAATAAAAGGTGTTTAATACTATGTCGACATTGACACGGAATACACACAGGAGGCGGTTCATTCTCTAACATAAAAGAATGAGTCGTCCTGGTGTGGCCAATGCGATATCTTGTTAAAACAACTTGGTCTCGTCGGTTTTTTACGAAAAAACAAACATTCTTGCCAACAGTTGACTCTATAGAATGTAATTTAGTGTCTGTTATTGTCATAACTTCTGACATTTGAAACAACGAATAGGGTTCGTACACTCGACAGAACACTTTTTTGTTTGTCTAAATATTCCTGACAACGTTGATGAGCATCTACGTATTCTGACACGATTCTCTCCAATTCGTCATTTGGTTTAAAAAAAAATTGATTCGTCACTTTGAGTACTATATTCCTTCATCCATTTTCGACTAACCACCCTTCGTTTAATATTTACAATATATACAATCATTTTCTATCACAATTTCACAACATTGTTAACGCATGATAAAAACAAGTTGCTTTCTTTAAAAAAGAAAAGCAATACGTGAACCCTAAATTGTTGACTGATCAGAAAATGATTGTTTTGTTTCATTTATTATTATATGTCATGTTTCAATAAACTGGTATTTTTACTTCTCGCAAAAACAATTTCTGGGCTAACAACACATGACAGTTTTAATTTTTGTCAAAAGTGTAAACTTGTTAAACATTACATATTTACAATTCAAATAACTTTTCTAACCTGTTGAAAGACGCAGACTTTTGTTTAAAAGATATGATATGATTAATCAACTTAAATATATTTATGCATTACCCGTTTCGTAACCTCTGTATAATTATATACAGTCAGACAGTGATCTGGGTTACAAAATTTACAACTTTAAATTAAATAGTAGACTATAAATAGATTTCTAGCTATCATTGAATAAATCCATTGAATGAAGAAATTTACAACTTTCAATTAAATAAATAACTTTCCTAACCTGTTGAAAGAACTAACATTGAACAAATATATCGATTGAAACGCAATTAAAATTTAATACTTCCCTTTTTGTGTATGTTGGTCAGTAGAGGTTCGCAAAGGGAAATCAATGTAATACTGTACACATTTTTACAAAATGAAGAACGGTAAACTAATTAGTTTTAAGGACCAATACGATAGATCTACAGCGAACATATTTCACAAGTGAAGTCGTTCTGTATTAAATTTTAGACAGAGTCTATACTTCAGAGGTCCTATACACCATGTTTTCGTGGATCATACTGTGTTAGAAATACAACTTAATCATTGATAATGGTTTAATTTGAAAATTAATCTTTCCCTAAAAAATTCTAAATAAATATCAATTTACTATAGCGTAAAAATATACTACACCAAATTTCGCTCACGATTGTTTTTTGGAAAATAAACAAAGTCACGCGTTTACAAAACCATTAAAACCTTACGACGGTTAGAATTAGCTTCTTAGGTTTATAAATACACAACATCAAGTGGTAATAAAGCGATATCTGCCTCAAGGGACAATCTCAAGCGCTCTCATTAATTCAACGATAAGTTCGAGGTATTCCAAGAATATGATTCCGAGGAGATCCGAATGGCCCATTGACTACCCTTATGGAAAAATATTTGCCACAATATTGCTGCAAATATTCATTTTTCGTATGCAAATTAGTTTTTTTGCAAACAGTTGCAGCAACATTGCAGCAACAAATTGCTGCAACATTGCGGCAAATATTTGCAGGAAAATTAATAGCTGCAATGTTGCCACAATATTGCTGCAAATATTCATTTTTCGTATGCAAATTAGTTTTCTTGCAAACATTTGCCGCAATATTGCTGCAAATATTTGCAGGAAAACTAAGAGCTGCAATGTTGCAGCTAATTTGTCAGCATTTTCTTCTGAAAAAGGAAAGAAAGAGAAAGACATTATGTATAAAGCAAATTAACTTTTATTTTATTTTAACCATCTAAAAAAAACAGTTATTTGACACATATGCACATAATATTAGAATAAACATTCTGAGAAAAAAGATCTATAGGGTAAATAATAAAAATCGTTCATTTTTGTGTTTCTACGATAGTAGGGCCAAATGCATTTGACATGATCTTTGAAATATTTGACTTTCTTGCCAGTTTCTATTCAATAAAGGATTTAAAAATGCTGATCAATGCCCTACAGAAGATACTGTATTTAAAAAACAAAATTGCTATTGTATTATGTTGGCATATAATTATTCACTCAGCAAATGGAGAAAAAAACTCCAAACCTTAAAATCTACTGCTCAATTCAAGCTAAGGACCATCTTAGAATGATGCCATATCACTCAACAAAAAAAATCTTTCCACACAATTTTTTTTGTATCATTTGTTTGTTTGATGGGTTTTTTTTCTTACCAGGCACACCTTATTTTGATGTAAATCTGAATGCATTTATAAGCTTTTCACTTTCATATTTCTTTGATCAAAATCATATTTTTTTTACCTCTGACAACATGAAAGTTATAACTTTTTAAACAGTACATTGTATGTGACCATTCATGAAATATGTTCAGTTGAGGTTTTAAGTAAATGTCAGTGCTTACATCGTTTAATTTAGATCTCTCAAACAAGTCAACGGATAGCAAAAATGAAACCATGCAGATTATGATTAAAAAATTAAAAATAAACATGAATAAATAGTAACAATTTGTCTCTTTGTTCTTTACATCATCAAATTAGTATAAAATGTCACATTTAATTTTTCACCACCCTAGCTAACAGGGATAAATGATAATCCATAAAAATAAAACAGTGACATGAACTTCAACATCAGTAGCTCTCCAGTGGAACACTGTAACACATCTAATTGTGTAAACATTTTAAATTGTCAAATATTAAGTAAGACTCTTTATTAATACAACTGCAGCATTGCATGAAATTGAAACAATCAATTTATATTAGGGACACAATCATTTTTTCTCTGTAATCTTTGTGGATGCCCTTTTGCAGGTGTGGATCTTTGAATTTAATGCTCCATTGAAGTCACTGTCTTTTATATTAAATTTGTTAATTATGTATACTAAAAAAAAAAAAGTAGAACCATGATCCATCTAGCATATGAAAGTATAATCTTACAAATGTGTTATTGTGTTAAAACATAGTTGCATGTTTTGAAGGCCACTTTCTATGTCTTATCAGTTGGTCTTCCTATTCTAATCATACAGTTTATTTTGGAATGGCCTTTACTTAAATATAATTTATAAATTTTTTGCTCTTATTCCCTCTGTCACATTTAGCAAGCCCATTCAAACATTAAAATTGTCATAAAAAATGTTAAACAGATATTGAAAATAAAATGTTAGATTCAATAACTAAAGTTCATTTTAAAGGGTTTATTGGCAGACAGGAATAACTTTTTATTTTATTTCATTCTTTTTTGTGTGAAATTAAAGTGGCATGTATACAGTTTTGATCTAGAGATTTGTTCTTTACCCATAGACAGGAAATTCTTCAAAAAAAACTTTAAAAAGTGTTAAAAGACATTATATCTTGATACATATTGTGATATGAACTATTCTTAAACTTGAATAATGATAAAAGAAACATTTATTAAGAAATTGTCTGACAATTAAAGCATAATTTCATTTCATTTTAAAAGAAAATGATAAACACCCTTCAACATTGATATATTTTCAGTATTATCTATGACAACTTACAACGTATAGCCTGAATAATCTTCTTGTTTCTGAGACTACTGGCCTTCTGCCCAACTAGCTCCTGTGGCTCAAAAAAAAAAGGACAAATATACCTAAGGAGCAATCAAAAAAACGTAATCCATTGGACAGACAAACCCGGGAAGACAAACGAACAACCACAAGCACAACAAATAAACACAGAAAACTGAAAACAATGAACAACACGAACTCCTATAAAAACCAGGAGTGAACCCAGGTGCTCCGGAAGGGTAAGCAGTTCCTGCTCCGTATACGGCACCCGTCGTGAAGTTCAACAAAGTCAATCCGGTGGAAGTCACAAATCGTAGGAGGCACATGAAAGGTTACGACAGTGGGAACAGGTCCAACATCATCTTAGATATTGGAACACTGTAATGGTCAATCAATTCATGATGACGACCGTAAAATTTCTTAAGTGATGACATCAACTTATCCCTGATAAAACCCTGGTTAAGAAGCTTTTGTGACAGCAGTAATCCTCTTTGTCGAAAGTCAGGGTAACTCACGCATGCCCTTGAAAATCGGATAAGCTGAGAAACGTAGACGCCATATGCAGGCGATGCTGGTATATTGCTACTTAAGAAGGGATTTTTTTAATGGTGAAGGAGGAGCCTTTGTCCTTACACTTGGATAGAAGGGTTACCATCCACTTTTGAGGGACTGAAACTTCGGTTCCTCCAATCCTCTCATAAAGTGGAGGTATTGCTTGATCCAATGGAACTAATTTCTGTAAAAGACCAAAATACAAGATTAAATACAGCAGTATTCATATTTTATATTGAAAGAGAAAAACTAATACATTGTCGTTTGTTGTATCTTAATCAATATATTACATTCATGTTATAGAGTAGATAATTGTGAAGAGAATTGTTTTTATGTTTCCTATACATTGTATGTATCTTACATCGTTTAGAGTATGTTCTTTGGAAGAAACAGTTATATTTAATACCATATTTTATGATGCTGATTTTTAAGTTTATATACATTTCTCTAATTGTTAGACAATTTTACACTTTCCCCAACGGGTTGATTAAAAAAAAAATTCAAATCATCGTGTGGTTGGTTTAAATAGATCTTAGTTCTTCATTCGTTTAAACTTTTTCCATGGATTTTTCTTTATAATGATTTATGCATAATATTAATTGGTGATAATTGGTTTTAGAACCAACCTCCACTTACATAATTAGAGTGATCAATTTGAAGACCACGAGATGGAATGTAGTGGTCATACATCAGTTTCTGTGGCGTCCTGTGGCTGTTTTTCATTTCTTACTAAAAAAATTTTTTTTTGTTTTTAATTAATTTTTGTTACGACTATACATATTACCATGTAATAGCTCTATATCACATATCCAAAATTTAATTGATGTTTTGACCAAAAATTAATATGCTAGAAATAATTTTTAGGCAGTTTAAATAATTTAAAATGCCACAAAATTTCGTAGAAATCAGAAATACTGCAGAATTAATTATATAGTTAGGCTTATAGCAAATATTACAGCAGCTAGTGGTATCTACTCACAATGCAACTTTCTTCCCATGCAAATGTGTGCAAAACAAATCCACTTTAACTGACTTAACCTACCAGTTTTTTCCTCCAGGTATCTAATCCTGTTGAGCAAGGCCTCATTATCTACTCTTGCCTTTTCTAAGACACCACTTAAAGCTTCTATTTTTAAGGTTTTATTTATGCACCCTTGGCACTCCTCATTTAAAATATTAATATTTTCATCTTGAATATCTACGTTTTCCTCATTGTTATCGTTTTCCACAAATTGCAGCACTCTAAGTGCTGTGGACATACAGGATGAGGTTGAAGGCTGGAGGTCTGCATTCGCATGGTTTTTATCATTAGAAGTATTAGGCAAAGGATTTGTTACATTGTGATGAGGTTGATCATAAAAAGCAGAATTGCTAGCACTAAAGAAGGTATGGTTATAGTAGGCATGAGGTTAAGGTGGAGTGGAAGGGTAAGAATAGGCAGAAAAAAAAGGATGAGGTGGAGGTTGAGTTGCAGGGTTATAGAAGGCTGGTGTGTTTGGATGAGATGGAAGTTGTGATAAAAGATTAAAGGTGTTTGGTGTGTTAGGATGTGGTGGCGGTTGAGTTGCAGGGGAAGAAAGGACTTGCGGGTTGGGATGCCAGGGATGTGGAAGGTTAGAAGGGGCTGGTGTGTTAGGTTGCTGGGATGGTTGAGTTGCAATGTTAGATAAGACTTTTGTGTTAGAATGTGGGGGGAGGTTGAGATGGGGGTTTAGAAGAAACTTGTGTGTTAAGATGTGGGGGGGGCTGGAGGGTTAGAAGGGACTTGTGTGTTATGGTCTGTTTGAGATGCAGGGCTAGAAGGGACTTGTTTGTTAGGTTGAGGTGCGGGGATATTGTTAGTGACACTACATTTGTTTCCATGCTTACATAAGTGGCATGCTCTACAATCCAATTCGTTGCTGCCTCCATTGCAGCATTTCTGCTTATCTGGCGTTCCTTTTTCTCTTTTTGCAGTTCTGAAAATTAGAAAATGAATTAGTCTATTTTATTTTTATCATTCAGAATACTGTAAATTCAGAAAATATTGCGTGCATTTTTTATTGCGATTTTGTCATTTTAGACCAACATGTGATTTTAATTTTTGCGATATTTTGGCAAAATCCCGCTTCATTCATATAAAAAATTCCGAAATGCGAGTTTAAATTATTGCGATTACAACTCTGTCGCAATAATAAAAACATCGCAATAATTTCCGAATTTACAGTATTCCAAGCACCTTAATGGGGCTTGTATAATTCACACTTGTACATTGTCAGCACCCTCCTTCTCGCCATGAAATTTCAGGTAAAAAATACCTTTTGTACCTGTTATAAATGAAACTAATAACTGATAAAGTTTTGTAGTATATATATCGTAAGCTGGTTTACTTTTATACTTTTTTCATTCTGTTACATTCAAGCAGATTCCGGTTTATTATTAGCAATGCAGTGAAAAGAAATAAGAAATTTGCAATGAAGCATTTAATTTTTAAATTCATCAGTATTAATTTGATATTAATAAGGATTTATAGGTATAATATTAGTTTTGAAAATGATGAGTGCCCTCTACAATATCAATAACAAATATGGCGGAACGTAAAATTGATTTTTTATTGCATAAAAAATTAAAACACATGATTCAGGCTGTGAATCATCATCAGACGCTGTTAATTACGTATTTTAATATTACCTGTACTTTTGTTTTAACTCGAATATAATAATCAGGAAGTTAGAAATTTCTTCAAAAGTATACACTGTGATTTCCTATATATATAACCCTTTATAAAGAGCAACATTTGCACTTTTTGGCTTAAATTTGTGCACCAGTTCTTTACTTATTTAAAATAAAAGTGAACTGAAAACAATTTGTTATCTTTGATAAAACACATGTGTATAATTTCAAATGATTTCTTTTTGGGTGGAACAGAATTAACATTTTGATCTCCTTTATCCTGTTTTTTTTTTCTTGAAGCCACATCTAAATTCTGTTGACCTTGTTTCTTTCTTTGGACTGCTAGTAAATATTTTTAAAGATTCAAAAATAATATGGAATGAAATGGAGTATTAAATAATGAATGAAACTCACTTTGAAAGGGAAGCCGACCATAGTCAATAAAGCAATTAATAAATAATATGAATATGTTATTCATATCGCAATATCATTGATGAAAAAGCACGGATAATGAAAACTGTTGGTTTTCACATTCAATGTTTGTAGAAATTCAGTCCAATAAAATTATCTATAGTTGCAAACATCTACATCTGGCATTTAGTTATCTCTTTGGCAATCATACCACATCTTGTTTTATATTAAGTTCAATTTATTTACTTATATATAGTTAACTCCTGATAAAATATTTATCTTCATTGTAGTTTTGTACCTTTTTTCGGTCGTTCAGATGATTGATCATACATATGAGTTGTGGTGTCTTGACTAGTATTAGGGTCCATTTCAAAGTCAGTTAATAGATTTGGTTTAGACACCCTCTTTTTTGTTTGAGGCTACAATAGAAAAATGCATCTTCACTTTTTGTACACATGTATATTAATTTATTAAGATCAGGACTTTTGTTACTTTATAAAAAGGCAAAATAATAAAAACTGGGGTTTAGTTACTGTACCTACATTTTGTACCATCATTTGTATGGCTTAAAACATCAAATTTTGTCAATATCTAAATGGAACTTAGTATAAACAAGCATTCTGTGAGTATTGCATGGCAATACACAATCCCCTACCGATTAAAAATTCATTGGAACAAAATTCAACTTCATCTCTAACTTGTCACGGTGTAAACTATTTAACAAATATCAAGTCAATATCTTTAAGCATGACGAAATAAAGTGTTGAAAACTCATTATTTAAGTGAGTTTTGTAAGTCCAAGGACCATAACTCTGCTCAAAATAATCAGACCAGAACGAAATTCGAACTTGATCTGTAACTTATCATGATTAAATAATATACCAAATTTCAAATCAATATCTTCAAGCACGAAGAAAAAAAGAATAACAAGAGGCTCACCAGAGCATGTATCGCTCACCTGGAGTCTGGTTTTCATTGGACAATTAATCAACTATTTGACCAAGTTTGTTGCAATTGGTTCAATTGTCCAGGAAAAATTTGTTGAAGATTTATTTTTCATAAGGTTTAATGTTAAAATATGTTCCCTGATGGTGGTAGTCCTGGCAGGAAGTTGATAAAATTGACCAGGAATAAGGGTGAACCTTAAATAAATGTAACAGAACCCGACCTCAAATTACACAAACCAATAACTCCTAAATAGAATTTGGGAATCCCTTCAAAATTTCAGGGTATGTAGATCTCAACATGGCAAACATTTTTCAATTTACATTTCACTTCTATCTCAAATAGTTTTGGAGATAAATGACAAAAAATGTTAAATTTTGAAAATTTGACGAAAAAAGGGCAATAACTCCTCAATGGGTTTTGGGATTTCCTTCAAAATTTCAGGTTAGGTAGATCTTGTCATGCTGATCAATTTTACCCCATGTCAGATTTTTGATATCTGTAACGGTTTTTAAGTTATAAGCCAAAAACAACACATCCACCCCTATATTCTATTTTCAGCTACGACAGCCATGTTTTACGTCAGATCAAAAATAAATTGAGGATCGTTTGTAGAGGACATGTCATAGATCATTCCTATTAAGTTTCAAACCAATCGGCCTAGCGGTTTCAGAGGAGAAGATTTTTGAATATTAAAATTTTAAAAATTTGGCGAAAAAATGGCAATAACTCCTAAATGGGTTTTGGAATTTCCTTCAAAATTTCAAGGTAGGTAGATTTCGTCATGCTGATCAATTTTACCCCGTCAGATTTTCGATATCTGTAACGGTTTTTGAGTTATTAGCAAAAAACAGCAATTTACCCCTATGTTCTATTTTTAGCAACAGTGGCCATGTTTTTCATCGGATAAATATAAAATGAGGATCGTTTGTGGAGGACATGTCATAGATCATTCCTATTAAGTTTCAAACCAATCAGCCCTTCAGTTTCAGAGGAGAAGATTTTTTAATGAAAAGTTTACGACGGACGGGCGGACGGACGGCACGACGGAGGACGGACGAAAAGTGATGGCAAAAGCTCCCATGGCCTTTGGCCAGGTGAGCTAAAAAAACTCATTTGCCGGACTGACGGATGGACAGACAGACGGAGTGGAAACCTATAAAAGTCCCCTTCGACTTCATCATATAAGTCTGAGGCCTAGGTAAAAAAAAAGTAGCTATAAAACCATGTTTTACAAATATGTCTGTACATTAAGTTCATAATGTCATATAAAATTGAGAATTTGTCCACGATACAACCCGATCAAAAGCAGAAAACAGCAGAGGCAGACAATGGGGCTTCAACACAGCAAGAAAATCCTGCCCCATGAACAATAGCATATACTAATTCTGTTATACAAAAAAGTTGTTTACATTTAAAGAATATTTGTTACAGCCAACAATTAAATTCATATGAGTGGTGACTGGTGAAAAATAATGTTTATCCAATTCTAGAACAAATGCATGCATATTGCATATATTTAAAGTCAGGAACCTGATTTTCAGTGATTCACTCAGTGTCGTTTGTTGAAGTAGTTCATGAGTGTTTCTCGTTAACTATATAGATTAGACTGTTGGTTTTCCCGTTTGAATGATTTTACACAAGTAATTTTTGGGGTCTTTTTAGCTTGCTGACAATGATGTTCGGTGAGCCAAGGGGCAGTGTTGAAGACCGTACTTTGACCTTTAAATTAATAGTTTTTAATTTACAAATTGTGACTTGTAGAGTTGTCTCATTGGCACTCATACCACATCTTCTTATATCTATATATATCATAAACTTAGTCTTCTGTGCACAATTTTATCATTTTTTACGCATCCCTTTCGTTCAATCGCCAAAAAAATATTTCACTATCAGTGTTGTGAAAAAATGGCAGCTAATTAATGGTTGTCATGGTTTTGAATCAATAAAATAGCATGGATATTCAGGTAAGCAGGTGTATAACATCATGAACATATACAATAAGATAGTTTATTTCGATGACGGAGCGATGTTTATGCTAAATTTTGTTTGCTCTTAATGCAAATTTGGTTTTCCCCTTTGCACTTGTGTATTGTAATCACTGGATTTTTATATGAAAGGTCATGCTGAGGTGACTGCATTTGGAAAACATGTAAACCAAATTGTTGTCTAGAAGCCAACAATTAAAAAAAAGGTAAATTTCTTTTAAATTTGGACAAACAAGTGAAACTGCGAGCTACTGCTCACTGATGATACCCCAGCCCAAATATTTGACGGTAAACAGGAAGATGTTGAGTGATTAATCTGAAAACGCATCACACGATATAGTTGACTTATATAAACCCTGAAACCAAATTTCAGAAATCCTTGAATGTAGTTCCTGAGAAAAATGCGACGAAAAATTTTCATGGGACGGAAGGATGGATGCACAAACAGAGGTAAAACAGTGTACCCACACTTTTTTAAAGCACGGGTATAATTAAAGAATATTTTCAGGAAAAGAGTATATGTACATAATTTTAATAATAAAAACTAGCTTTTGTGTTATAAAAAACATTCATGTATGAATAGTTTTTTTTTAAATTTGAAGGATCATATGACTTTAATAAATGTACCTGAGAGTTCTTATTTTTCCGCCATATGCCGTCACACTTACTAGCCATAGTATAAAGCTGTTCCTCATCTTTTCCTAAAATTAAGACATAAACATGTTGTATATTGAATGTAAAAAATAAATAAAGATTACTTCAGTTCAATTTGTTTATAATTTTTTTTAGCATTTTGCCAAAAAATGCTGCCAATGATAAATTTGAACACGTGTGTTGTTGTGCCAGTAATTAAATCTATGTTAATTATTATTTTAAAATAATAAGAATCATCTGAAAATGTTTTGTATCTTAAAAATATGAGAAATTATACAAATTATATATGATAAAAAATAGTAAACATGTACGTAGTAAGATCATGAAGTATGTAATGTAGATGCACTTGGCCTAAGCTATAGGGTACGAAATGGTTTAATTTTACATTGGGTACGAAAGAACTTGATACCAGTGCGCATAAGCAGGTCTAACCCTTTCATATTTTAAGTGCCTATACCAGGTCAGGAGCCTGTATATATACATGTACATATATTGTCTGTCATGCACATGTTTGAAAAAAAAGCATGATTAATGGCCTAATATGTTCTGTTTTATATTGTAGTTAAATGTATGAGCTAATATAGTTAATTTACTTATGTATGGGTACCTTTAGAGGGGGGCCCAGGGGCTCCTCCCCTTCTCTGTGAAAAATTTAGTTGATTATATAGGGAATCACTGAAGCATGGCCGGAGCTAGTCCAAATAATTATGACGTCTTGGAAGGCTATTTTAAATTTTTGCTTTGACGCCTTGCTGCGTAGCGTCAAAGAAAAAAATATAATAGTCTTTCAAAATTCAAGTCGTCATAATTATTTTGACTAGACCGGAGCGGGCCCCCACTTATGAAAATTTTTGGATCCACCTCTGCATTATGCTAAGAGATTCCTCTGGCTCTGAGAAAAGATTACCCAAAATTTCCAAAATCCTCAGGAAAAACTTTACAGTAAGTAACCCCTCCCCCCCCCTAAAAAAATTAAATATAAATAAACTAGCACAGACGAGTTATTTATAATATACCTCGAAATATCAGAGTTGCATGATATTTTTCAGAACCATACATCGCCTCACATTTCTGGCCGTAAACTTTCTCTGTGAGCTCCGACACAGCTATATTTACCAGGTCATTTCTGGAAACCACACCAAATTGGTTATCTTCCCAAAATACAAGAAAGAAAACACCGTCAGCTGCTTCGGACACTTTCGATGATTTTGCCATTTCAAAAACGTCATGTTTTGAAATAAAATCCATAGCTGGTTGGTTTTTTGTATATAAATCGTAGTCGGTGTGATGAAAAATTTCAAAGATGGCGCGCAGAAATTCAAACAAGAACTTCCGTTTCCGCTACTAAAGATCATTGAAGCGCTTTATGTTATCTCCGTTGAAGTCTTCGCTTCAATATTACGTTGACGAGGAAAGTGTTTTGAAATCGGTGTGTTTATAAAAAGAAGGTTACTAACATTATCACAGAATAAACCGAGCAAACAAAGGTAAGATTATCACCAGAGAGTCGCACGACCATTCATATTCATGACTGCAATAATCATGACAACTGTCAATCGCCACTATTTTCTCGTGTCAGTCGTGGATAGTTTGTAATTTTGGCATAAAATAAATGCTTCTTTCTACTTCTACTTCTACTTTCTACTTCTACTTTTTATTGACCGCCTTCAACACGTTGAAGTTTATGTCACTTGTACTGCGCATTGCTTTGTGGAGACGTATATACAGTGAAAAATTTAAATTTTATGATTAAAAACAAAAATTAATTATAACATTTTTACATAGTGGTAGTGCATATTTTTATTTTATTTATTCATATATTAAGATAAAACTATTTACACATGATGAATTTACTGACTGTAGGTGTAGGTTGATATGGCTGTTTTGAACGACTCTATAGAGTCGTTCATAACAATACTCAGAGGAAGGCTGTTCCAGTTTTTAATTGTTTAATAAATTATTCACTGATAAGGAAGCCACGAGATAAGGTCACTATACGTAAAGAAATTATAGTCTTTAATACCATGAATATCGGGTTTTCAGATGCGCATCTACGATTTAAAAAAGGGGTGATCGGAAACTAGACAGTGGACAGGTAAATAAAGTCTGAATTATTCATGAAGATGGCTCCATAAGGCTTTTTTATTGTCATTGAAAATAACAAAATGTGAAATTTGTAGTCTTGAATTTACAATTTTATTGTAATTGCTGATCAATTTTCTATAAACATTTCAGACTCAAGTTATCCTGCTGCAAGGCCTAAAAGATATAACACCAGCATGAGACTAACAAGAGATGAGAATTATGAGGTATTAAAATATAATTTTTTCACTTTGTATTTTCTGATCCAACTTTTACAATTTTGACAGAACAGCACTGATAATTATATCTAAGCTCTATATGCACATTCATGAATTTTTGTGTTCATTGAATGTTTCAATATTTGAATTCTTCCATTAGTTATATTCTTTAATTCAATGCAGGTTAATTATTTTTTAAAGATACCCAATTATAAAACATATCTCTTCTTGGTTTGGTCCTCAGTTTATTTAGTTTTAATGTACATGATGTATACATATGCATATTCTTGGGATATATTGATTTTTATGGCCTTGCCACACAGTTGTGGAGCCTGAAAGCTATACTCTTATCTGTCATTCCGCAACAAACAATTATACAGACTTTTTCTAAACAGAACAAGTATGAGTTTCGTTTTGTCTCATGACTTTTGTTGAAATTACCAGCTTTGGACTTTTCATAATTACAGTTACATTTTTTATATGGATTTTTTTCCAAATGCCTAATTCACATATTCAGCAGATTGTTTGTATGTGCGTACTTCTATTATGATGAGTTACAGATCATGTTTACATTTAGTTCCATTCTACTGTTCTTTGCAGAAATAAAGGGCTTTTGACCATGTTGACTTTGAACATTTCATGAAAATAACATATTTATACAGACTACATGTAGTACAAAAAATGTAGTTTCTCTGAATGCATTCAAACATTGAGCTGAATTTTTAGTGCGTGTCTCTACTGTGATGAGTTACAGATCAAGTTTTAGGATTGGTTCTGTACTGCTGATTTTTGCAGAAACAACATGTATTGGACTTTGATAGTTGGTCGAAAATAAGTTATAGACTTTTTTCCTAAACGCCTTTACAATGAAGCTCACATATATATACTGAACCGCAAAAGAAACGTCGCTTTTTCAAAATGTTAGCAAAATTCAAAATAAATATTAATTAATGATTTTTATATAATCAGTATTACGATTACATCACCAGGTAAGATTAAATTACCTGTGAATTAAATTTTCGGTTGAATAATTTTCAGTTGATATCGTAGAGCGACCGTACCTAAAACCGCTCGTGGGACACACTTGGCGGTAATTTTTCTTAAATCTTAAATGTTCGTGAAATTCATGCTCCTTTATGGGTATAAAAGGCCGGAGAAAATTAAAGAGTGTTAGTATCAGTGTTGACACAGAAGCTATGCCACGTCTGACTCCACAACAGAGAGAACAGGCCATTGGTCGATTGGATGCTGGGCAATCTGCCAGAGTTATTGCCAACGACTTCAACTGTGCTGTTCGAACAATTGAACGTCTACGGACACGGTACAATGCAACAAACAGCACAAATGACCGTCCACGGAGTGGTAGACCCCAAGTCACTACCCCTAGACAGAATAGAGGCATTTTTCGTCACCATTTGATGAATCGGTTCACCCCAGCCGCCGAAACTGCCAGAAACACTGTTGGAACACATGGACGACCCATAAGTGATGATACGGTTCGTCGGCGATTAGCTGCTAGAAACATGAGATGTCGCCGTCCAGCAAGAGGACCTATTCTTACTCCTCGACACCGTCAAGCTCGTCTTCAGTGGGCCACTCAGCGACAGAATTGGCGAAATCGACAATGGCGTAACATCATCTTCTCTGACGAAAGCCGTTACTGCATTTCAACAGCCGATGGCAGAACCAGAGTGTGGAGAAGACGCGGGGAACGTTACGAAGACAGCTGCATTCTGGAAACAGACGCGTGGGGAGGACCTAGCATCATGGTATGGGGTGGAATCGGCCTTAACGTTAAACTTGGTCCAGTCATCTTTCAGAACCTTGGCCCAGGCAGAGGAAATGGCGTAACAGCTGCCCGTTACATCGACCAAGTCTTGACACCCCATGTTCAGCCCCATTTCGCACGTCATCAAAACAAGACTTTCCAACAGGACAATGCACGTGCGCATACCGCAAGAGCCACAAGAGACTTCCTACAGCAGAATAACATTAATGTTATGGATTGGCCGGCTTTGAGTCCAGATTTAAACCCTATTGAACATTTATGGGACGAAGTTCAAAGACGGTTGAATAATGAGCAGCCAAGTCCGACAACTGCAGCTGAACTTTCACAAGCGTTTCAGAGAGTATGGGCACGTATTCCGATGGCGTTTATTAATCGGCTCATCAACTCCATGTACCGAAGATGTGCCGCAGTAATTGGTGCTGGTGGAGGACATACACGTTATTAACGGACGTGGGAGCACAGCATTGAAAACATGTGACGTTGCGACAATTGTGACGTTTTTGTGAACATTGTAACCAAAAGACTGTAAATCATTCATTAAATTTTGTAAAAATTAATTTAAAATATATAAATGTCACTTTGAAATAAATGTATGTGAACATGTCATTTTGTGCGACGTTTCTTTTGCGGTTCAGTATATATATTTAGCTGATTTTTTAGTGTCAGTCTACTATGATGAGTAACAGATTTGGTTCAACTCTTCTTTAAAACCCTCTACTGATTTGTGCGGAAATTACAGCTTTTGGACTTAAATAATAGATATAATTCTCAAATTTCCACCCCAGAAAATTTTTTTTTTTGGGAACTTATATTTGATTTGAATGGTTGTAATTTGTAAGTTATCATTAAATATACCGGTACCTAATTTTGTTTTTACTTGTAGACAGCTGTCTCGATGACGATGGTTGACAACCAAAATGACATGAATGAGGTAGTGGATAGATGTAGTCCTGACTGCCGAGAAGGAATGATGGGCAGTCACAAAAATGTTCCTGAGAACCAACATAAAACTACCAAAAGTTATAATAAAGAAGCAGATTCACCATCCTGAATTACAAATTATCACCAAGACATTGAAATTTTAACCAATGAAGATGAGGGAAAAAATGAAGAAACAATTTATCAACAATTAGACACTTCAAATTTTGATGTAAACACAACAAATATTGAGGCTTTGATAGAGGAAATTAACTATGAACCTGACGGGACAACTTGCAATGCAGAAAATTTAGAAGAGTACCTTTTTCCTGTTGATGATGACGAACTATTTGATGAAATAGAAAATGATTCAGATTTAGAGGAACCTGAAACTGACAAAGAAGAAAATTGTACTGATGCTGCTATTTATCACGGTCATGAAATGCCAGTATGGGTCAGCATGGTAATGATATTGCTCCATATGATAACAAACTTTGTTTCAAAACATGAAATTGAGCAGATATTGATTTTGATTTCTGCACACTGCCTTGAGGCTCATCCTGGACTCAAGAGTTTATATCATTTCAAAAAACATTTTGCATCATTTTCTTCACCATTAAAGAAGCACTTTTATTGTATGAATTGCTTAGCATGTGTGAATGAAAATGCCAACATATGTGTTAATCAGTATTGTTTGAAATCATTAACAAATCTGAAATCAAAATCCTACTTCATAGAGCTTCCTATAAAGGATCAATTGTCAGTTTTATTTAATAGAGAAAATTTCACAGTATTGCTACAAGAAAGATTTAAAAGAGAAGTTAAAGCTAATATTATCACGGATGTGTATTACGGTAAAATTTATAAGGCGTATTCTACCAATGGTGGACCATTATCAGAGCAATTTCCAAACAACATCTCTTTTGTTTTAAACACAGATGGAGTTGCAATTTTCAAAAGTTCTAATTTTTCTCTTTGGCCTATATATTTGATGATTAATGAACTCCCTTATAAGAATAGAAAGCAATTTGAAAATATGGTTCTCGCTTGGTTATGGTTTGGTGATAGTAAACCACTGATGTCAACATTTTGGAAACCAATTTATCAATCTTTACAAGAACTTGAAAGAAATGGTGTAGATATAAATGTTATAAAAGTGAAAGCATTTCTACTTTGTACAGCAGCAGATCGTCCAGCAAAAAGTCTATTAATGAACATGGACCAGTTTAATGGGGAATATAGTTGTGGAAAGTGTGTCCAGAGAGGACAAACATTTAAGACAAATAAAGGTGGATGTGTACACATATTTCCTTACAAAAAGGATGAAGTCATACAACTCAGAACAAAAAGAACATGTATTGAGAATGCCATCACTGCAAGGGAGGCAAAAAAACAATAAATGGCATCAAAGGACCTTCTCTCTTAATGGGGCTTCAAACTTATGACTTTGTTGAAGGTGCTAGGATAGACTACATGCATGGTGTTCTTTTAGGGGTAACAAAGCTCTTGATAAAACTCTGGATAACATCACTCTACAGTAAAGAGGACTTTTCACTTGCAGAATATGCAGATGTTATTGACCTGCGTTTGATGTCAATTAAGCCACCAAAATATATCACTCGTGTGCCACGTTCTATCAGCTCACACTTCAAATATTGGAAGGCATCTGAATTGCGTTCCTGGCTGTTTTTCTATGCTCTTCCAGTTCTAAATGACTTGATGGAGGATTGCTACTTTTTACATTTTGCATCTTTAGTTGAAGCTATTAATTATCTCTGTGGTGACAACATATCTTTGGATTTAGTTGCCAAGAGTGAAAGACTTATTAAGTATTTTGTAATGATGTTACCTGTCTTGTATGGGGAAAGGTATATGACACTGAATGTACACCAGTTGTTGCACTTGCCCGATTGTGTTCGAAACCATGGACCATTATGGGCATACTCATGTTTTCCCTTTGAAAATGCAAATGGTGAACTAAAAAAACTATTTCATGGAACTCAGAACATAGAACTACAGGTTTTAAGTTCAGTGAATATAATTCAACATTTGCCAGCAATGTTGGAGTCTCTGCCTGATCGTTATAGAAAAACAGTTCAAAAACTTTATCCTGAGAGAATGACAAAATTAGTTAATCATTTTCATGTTCATTTTCTTGGGAAAAAATATTCTAAGGAATTGCCTGTGTATATTTTAGAACAACTTGTGCCTTTACTTATAATGGTTCCTCCAAATGTGGAATTCTATCAACGCGTAATATTAAGAGGACATGTATTTCATTCCATGGAGTATGAAAGAGTAATTAAAAGAAATTCATATACTGTAAAATATTTCTGTCCACAAAACAAATGTATGCGATTTGGTTTTATTCAGTACTTTGGAGTTCACAAATGCATAGATGACGAGCATAATAGACAGTCTTTGGCATTTGTTATACCTCTTGAGGAAATAGGATCTGTCACCAGAAAAATAACAATAAACAATGCATTACAAATAACTGTGCCACATATTCACCCCTGCAGGAATAGATCTTTTGAAATAGTGGTTATAAAACTTGAAAATATTATGGAAATTTGTGCTTATGTTTCCTTTCAAAATGGAGAGGAAGAGGAAGGATATGTTTGTGAGCCTGCCAACACATTTGAGGCTGACTAAAGTCCAAACATACAAGTTCCAACTAATGTTCAATGAAGATAGTCACATATTCAATCAAGTGTGTAATTTAATTATCAATTTAAATATTGTTAGAAAACAAATATTGGAAACTTAGTAAATTTATAAATTTTACTGGTAGGAATACACATTTTTCTTTGCATGATTTATCTATCAAAGTTCTGCTTGTTATCTTGTTGACCATTACGTGCTTATATTATGACAGCACCAGGACGAACAGATAATTTAATTCAGTTTTCATATATTTTAAGGATCAATGTATTTGTCAGTCTTGTCAGTGATACACATATGATATTTATATATTAAATATACATTATTGTGTCTTTTCTTTTCATTTTATTCATTGTAATCATTTTTACCAAATTTAATTGATCATTCTGCTTGTAACTGACATGATCTTTAATTGACAAGACAATAAAATATTTGAAATTGTTAACATGACAAATGAAAAGAAAATTAAATTTATACATATAATATAATAATAAGATGTGGTATGATTCCAAATATTAATATTTTCCTCCAGAGACTAAATGACGTAGAATTAACAGTCATAAAGTTACATCTGTAGTATATGTCATCATAGCAATGATCAAACCCATACTGTCAGACTGTATAGTAAGCCCAGAAAGGACAACTCCAGCAAGAAAATAACAGCCTGATTTTTGTACATACATTGTAATTTGATGTATAGTAAGGACAACCACATGTATTTCAAAGAAAATTTCTTGCTACATTTTTGAAAACCATCAATTCCTATATACATAATTGATATATATATATATATCTTAAAGATATGATTCTTGCGACATTCTTGCAAACAATCTTGTTCAAAATTTTATTAAGTATATTTTCTTGCAAAAATTGTAGCAAACAATTTCTTTCTCGCAACATTGCCGCAAACAATCAATTCCTATATCTCAAAGATATAATTCTTGCAACATTCTTGCAAACAATCTTGTTCAAAATTTTTTGAAGAACATTTTCTTGCAACAGTTGTGGCAAATAGTTTCTTTCCTGCAACATTGCCGCAAAGTTGCTGCAATTTTCCCGCAAAATAAAGATGTTGCAGCAATGTTGCAAGAACTTTGCAGATAGTTGCAACAACCTGCAACTTTCCTGCAAACATTTCTTGCAAACAGATTTGTTTGTTGCAATACTGCTGCAATATTACGGCAATATTGCAGCAAACTTTTAATTTCTGTAAGGGTATAGCATAAAATGGTGCATATACCGAAGGCGTGAACCCTAATGGGTACATGCAAAAAAAAACGATTACACATATTTAACCTGATTCTCTAAGAGATTATAACCAAAAGTAATTAATCACCCTCAGCTGCATTGAACTCAGACTGACCCACTTAAGGCGTCATAAAATTTTGGAATTTCTTTTAGATAAATGATTAACTTACGTCACTGTAATAAACTCTGTGGATAATACTATTATCTTTCACTAAATTAGGAAGACTTATTAACATTATTATAATGAAAATTAACCATTAAAATAAACTTGCAAAATTATATCATGTGTATATGTGCAATTAAAACGAATGGGATAGAAAGCTAAGTTTATTGTCAAACAGAATGCCAAGAAATTTTGTTTCTTTGACGACTTAAATCGGAGAATTATACATTTTGAGTTCTGGATCCAAATGCAATTTTCGTTTATTGCAAAAATGCATACATACTGTTTAGGATTTGATTTAAAACCATTTTCCGTAGCCCATTTTTCAATTTTATTTAAAGACAACTGTAGTTGTCGTTCAATGGTGTTCATATTTTTAGCCCTATAACATATCAAAACGTCATCTACATAGAGGGAGCCTTCAACATTTTGTTTTAATGTTTTAGCTAAACTGTTTATTTTTGTACTAAATAAAGTGACGTGGAGGATACTTCCCTGAGGAACACCCATCTCTTGTTCAAAAGGTCAGACTTTGTCGTGTTAACCTTTACCTTAAACTGTCTGTCTGAAAGAAAATTTTCAACGAAGGTAGGTAACCTACCTTTGAACCTCATATCATTTAAGACTTTTAAAATGCCATATTTCCATGTTGGGTCGTAGGCTTTTTCAAGATCAAAAAAGACCGACACCACATGTTCATCTTTAGTAAACCCGTTGTATATAAAGGATTCGAAGCGAACAAGATGATCCAACGTGCTTCTGCCTTGTCGGAACCCACACTATATATTGGAGATGAGGCCGTTCGCCTCTAGGAACCAGACAAGGCGGTCGTTGATCATCCGTTCCATTGTATTACAAACGCAACTTTTGAGAGTAGTTGGCCGATTATTCGTCGGTTCAAAATGATCTTTCCCAGGTTTTGGAATAGGGATAACTGAGGCATGTTTCCATGTTGAAGGCAAGTCGCCAGTTTCCCATACATTATTAAGAAGATCTAAAAGAGTTTGAAGAGATGTGTCAAGAAGGTGCTTCTAAAGTTTATAGTGAATATCATCTGGGCCACATGCTGTGTCATGGGCTTTCAACAGAGAAATTTTCAGATCATGCAAACAAAAAGGGCGGTTGTAATCTTCTAATTTGTTTGATTTAAAATTGAGTTTATTTTTCTCAGTTCGGTTTTTAATCCTTTGGAATTCTTGGGAATAATTCAGAGAAGAAGAATGTTTTGAGAAGGTTTCACCGAGTTTATTCGAGATGTCAGTTTCTGAAGTCAAAAGAGTTTGACCATCTTTTAAATGGTGAAGATTACCCTTTCTGTTTTTACCGTTCATTTTTTTGATAAAATTCCAGACTTTATTCATAGGTGTATGAGAGGTTATTTCAAAAACAAAGTTTTGCCAAGACTTGCGCCTCTTCTGTTTAAATTTTCGACGTGCTTTCGCACGAAATATAGGAACATTACTGAGATTGTTGGACGTTGGATTCATGTTGAACCGTCGCTTTGCCTTTTCCTGAGTTTCTTAGCTTCCTCACAGTCGTCATATATTTGGGGGGGTTCAGGAGTTTCTGCAAATAATTTTGCAATTTTTTTTCTCGTAATTGTTACTTGCTAATTGGTCAATATATATATAGAACTGAATCATATTTGACTCTTAGATACTTGTAATGGATCACGGGAGCTCAACCTACAGACCTGTCAAATGCACCCCCGCGTGGCGGATAGGAGAGATCTTCTCGTTGGATGTTGGGAAGTCTTAATTGGAAAACCAAAGTGTGTAACATAGTAGGAGAATATGCCACACTCCCTGTGCGATAAAGAACCGTTCTGTTCATCTTTATGTCCTGTCTATCCTGTTTCAATTTGGTTTGATGAATTGTTGAAATTGTTTTCGTCCTACAAAACACATACTAGTATTTGTCACTGGATGTTAGGCAATCAGCTATCTAGCTTAAAATTTAAACAGCAATTAGGCTTTAAATTGACAATTTTCGAAATTCTTGAAAATCTGATTGGAAAGTTCATTTAAAAATCTTTTTGTCAGAAACTTAATGGCCAATTGGCTTCAGACTTGACAGGAATGGTCCTTAAATGGTCTTTCACAGAATTGTGTCCTATGACCCGGACTGTAAACTAAGTTGGCCCCACAACCGAACTTAGTTTGAAATATAACCCTATTGGGAAATTCAGTTTAAATACTAAACCAATTGGAACCAAACTTGACAGTAAGGGTCCATAGATGGTCCTGTTTTAGAATTGTGACTATCTATATGTTAGAGGCCACAAGCGAGGTTTTTGTTAACATATTCTAGGGGAAATTTATTTTAAAATCTTGTCTGAAACCACTTAGCCAATTGGAACTAGACTTGGTAGCAATGGTCTTTAGAGGTTCCTTTTTTCAGAATAGTGTCCCATGAGCTGGGCTGTAGACGAAGGTGGTCGCCACAGCCGGACCAATTTGACATACATGTAGGACCACATGGGAAATTTCATTTACAGATCTTCTTGTCTAAAACCACTAGCCCAATCGGAACCAGATATGGCAGAAATTATTCTTCGATTGTTATTCCCGCACTTTCGTCACACTTTTTTGTTACATCAACTCCTCCTACACTTTTGGGTTTAGGAATTTAATTTCTATATAGGATGGTTGCAGACCACCTGTAGATGCGCAATAAGGTTTTAGAATTTTTATTTTGTAAACAAGGGACCCACAGGGGTCGAACTTAGAAAAGTTTAAATTCAAGCTTGTCACCTAAACAAGTCTTTCATTTTTCAATCTATGCATTTTATTTCTTTACAGTATTGTCATGCACATTAAGAAAATGCGCAATAAGGTTTTGTAACTTTAATTTTCAAAAATTAAGGCCCACATGGGTCTAATTTCGAACATTGTCAATTTAAGCTTGTGACACAAACTGTTCTTTCATATTTCAATTTATGCATTTTTTTTCTATACAGTAGTGTCATGCACAATATGTAGATGTGCAATAAAGTTTTATAATTTTAATTTTTTCAAATGTGGGCCTACAGGGGTCGGATTTTAAAAATTGTGAATTTACGTTTGTGCCATAAACTTGTGCTTCATTTGCCAATGTATGCATTTATTTCTCAACAGTATTGTCATGCACATATGTAGATTTGCGAAAAGCTTTTTAAAATTTTTATTTTTAAAACATGAGTCCAGTAGGGGCGAATTATTTAATGTATCAATTTGTGGCTAGTATTCAATTCTTTGATACCAATTTTGATGCACAAGATGTACAAATTTTGTCGATTTACTATTCATCAGTTGTGCTCATAGCCTAAAATATTTAAAACAAAAACAACAAGCCAAAAGGTCGAAGAACAAATTCAAAAATGTCAAAATGACCAAAAGGGGTTAAGCCAAAACTATCTAAGGAGAGAGCTATGCACGAGGGAGATACTCCTTAATTTTCACGAATTCTGCAATTTTATAACTGTAAATTTTAAAACAGAAAATATCATATGATTGGTATTGTGTATATTATGTATGGCAAGTTTTTTTATACATTCAAAAACGTTTACAAAATAATACGGTCGGGAAAGAAAATTAAAACCTATAATCTTAATCTAACGGTTACCTTTACCTTTGACCTAAAAAATGTACTTGTCAAAATCAAAAGCGGATATGTTCTTTTCCTCTTTATTCCATCCAAATATTTTTATAATTTAAGCATAACACAATGCTTCTTCCAGTTGAAGAATTGTCTGATACGGACATAGATCAGACAAAAGGTACTTGAATTATGTTTTTATGATTGACTGTACAATAGGACTTCAAAAGCAATTCATAATTTTCATCCGATCGAGCCAACTAAATGTCATTAAAGGATGTTGTTGTTAATGTACCTACAACATTAAGTGTGATATATTTAGAAAATTCATTTGCGACATTTTGTACACGTCGAGCGGTAAATTTTTAAGAATATCACGGTTTTCTGCGAATTGAAGTTTTATTTTCTGAAACTGACCATATGATTTCCAATAGTGGCACAATATCAGACTAAAAGGCATATAAGCAAAATACACAAGGATGATCAGTTCATGTATGTACTGTTCAGAGTTTAGTATAAACTACTGTTTAAGACGCAAATGTTGTTTGGAGTAAGAATATATCTACTTGATAGCAAGCAACAAGTACAGAGACTGAATAAGCTATCTGCATGCGAAATTTAAAGCTTCAATAAAAAAACAGTTTCGTCAAAAGTAATTTTCTTAAAAAGTTTATCAAAAGGATATTATAAATATATGTGTTTTATTCTATTAACTTATTGTATTTTCTGATTTACAGTATGTACTATATACACATTTCAAATGGGCATTATAAAAATATTGCTTTTAGTGGGTAGTGGTATACAATAATAAAACAAGAACATAAACTCTAAAAGACATTTTACGGTAAAACAGAATCTAATACAAACATATATATCATGGTTAAGAGGGGTTTCACGAAACTCGACTCGAGAAATATCTAATCTCCTCTCGACTCTTCTCGAATCTCTGTTATCCTCTCCAGACGGTTAATTTTGAAAATGTCCGTAAACATGATATATTAGCCAAATGTATTACCATTTCTATAGAGTATAATATAAAATTTTCATATATTTTACAGTATGTTTATCTTTGAAATGGTTTTGTAACGATGAAATGGCAAATCGAAATGTCCCGTTAAGAGGTTTGAAATTGATATATCAAGGCTGTCTGACATGATCTGAGCTGCATAGTCCAGTATGGAAAGTTGCATTCGATTTTGTATGTGCTGGAGAGTATCGGACAGTTCATCCATAATTAGATTTGAAAATCGAATGCATTCTCTACATTAATGGGTTTTAAATCTAATTGAAATAACTAAAACGAGCTCTTAATTGTAACTATAAATGTCTGATAACTTTTGTAGACATTATTCTGATAAGTTACATTATCTTTTATCATTAATAATGAAAGAAATCTTTAAAATATTTGTAAACTAGACTTAAACGGAACTCCTTTAGGTCATTCTTTAGTAACGACAAACAAATGAACTATGTCAATTGGACCTGCTTTGATATGATAACTGCACTTGAATTTTTACTTGATAACATTTTTGTTCGCTATTGAGATTCTTGTATAAGGCCAAGTTATCGGAATTCCAATGGGGAGTAACTGTGCACCACTTATTGCGGACCTGTTTCTGTATTGTTACGAATCACAATTTATATCAGAAATCAGCAAATACAAAACGAAACAACATTTGATACAAAAATTTAATAACATTTTTAGATATTTGGATGAAATTCAAAAACACCAAAATGACCAAAACTGTAAAGCCAAAACCTGCTAAGGACAGAGCTATCTACGAGGTATATTTTTTACAGTAAATGTTAAGTATCAATTCCGGGTTAGTGTCGAAATACTACCAACTGAGCTGGGAATACACTCAGGGACTTTGAGTCCACCAGCAGTGGCATCGACTCGGTTGTTAAAATACAATCCTTTGATACCCATTTTGATGCACAAGATGTGCACATTCCGTCAAGTTATGATTCATCAGTTGTGCCCAAGGCCTAGAATGTTGAAAACCAAACTACCAATCCGAAAGGTTGAAGAGTAAATTCAAAACTTAGTTTTTTCATCTATAGTTATAAAACAACCAGCAGACAATGTTGGTAAGAACAACAAATATTTCTAAAAAAAAATATGGTTACGTGTATATACATTTTAAAGGAGCGCTGGAAGAAAGGGTTCCTCTTTGAATAAATTATATTAAACATATAAATTGTTTTCTTGAAAATAAGAGAAATCAAAAGTTAAATCAGGAAGCCAAATCATTTCTTGAGTAATCTTCAAATGTCGCAACGAAGTTCATAATTCCAAATTACACAACAGTTGTCCCGCTTTTGATGTCATTTAATATCGTTAAACCATGTATAGTTATATATGTAAGAAATGTCTTGGACAAGAAACTGTTTAGAATTTGCTTGCACCATTTGACGTCCATTTTTTTCTTTTGGAATTTTAAATTAAATATTCTACTCAATACTCGTTATAAACTGATCAGTACCGAAGATGGGAGCGTTTCTGTGAAACAAAAATAAATCTTCGATATGTCCCACTACACATGTCTGCTTCATATGATTTGTATTGGCGATTGAACAATATGCAGCTTTACCATTAACCTCACTGTAAAATCTTTGTCGATGACATTTCACCTAAGTAAAGATACTGGTATCATTGATTTGGGATAAAATTGACAAACAACAACGAAGGAAAACAAACAAATCAAGCATGAATCGTACAAAATACGACAAAACTGTGAACAAAGTAAAAAGAGATAAATCCAAATAGCTTTTGTTGTGTTACTTTTCTTGCGTAGGAAAAATATGTTACGAGTTTCGATGGTTTCAGAATTAAGCTTGAAGGAACACGAATATGAGATATTATACGTCCAGAAATAGAAACTAGGCCACATAATATGGAACATTTCAGTTTAAAGTTAAAAGGACGCCACATTCCCTTTTATTGTAGAAACTATTGTTGTATATAAGTACTGACAGGATATTGAAACTTATTAATTTCAATTGTTTCAAAAAGTATAGAGACTATATATATATATACTATATATAGGTAATAGATGAACAAGTAATACTGGCAAACAAAATATTTTGTTTTATTTCCTTTGACCTTGATAGAAATTTATTTTTCTTTTTGATAAAGCTATTTTAAACAGACCCATAAAATGGACACCATAATGTGCTAATTAAATCAAAGTAAAAAAAACAAGGTTTTACATAGGTAGGAGAATGTTCAATGTTTATATTATTGATCAAAACCTTTCAGTTTTTTCAATGTTTTTCATTCAAGCGGTTGAAAAAAATTTTCGGGAAACGCATTTTTGATCTTGTAAGGAACAACATGACAACAATAAAAATGATTTAAATTCAAAAATGAAATAGGAGTTCGCGTCACAAGGGTCTTTG
The DNA here is from genome assembly GCA_028015205.1 of Mytilisepta virgata. Classification (NCBI taxonomy): domain Eukaryota; kingdom Metazoa; phylum Mollusca; class Bivalvia; order Mytilida; family Mytilidae; genus Mytilisepta; species Mytilisepta virgata. The sequence continues at coordinate 58,343,566 of CM051515.1, read as the reverse complement.
TCTATTCTGGCCCTTGTTGGCCCCTCCCAGCCCCCGTTTTAGAAATTTGGGATTCCAAAACCTTTTGCGCATCTGCAGTAATCAAGAAACAATATGACAGTTATTTTAGTAATATGTTTTTTCTTTTCGGCCCGTTTTGTCCCTCCCATCTCCCCTATCCCCTTTTTAAAAAAATTTGGAATTCCTAAACCTTATTACAATATGACAACAATAAAAATGATTTAAATTCAAAAATGAAATAGGAGCTATCGTCACAAGGCTCTTTGTCTATTTTGGCCCTTGTTGGTCCCTCCCAGGTCCCGTTTTAGACATTTGGAATTCCAAAACCTTTTGCACATCTGCAGTATGCAAGCAACAATATGACATAGCTATTTTAGTAATTATGCTTTTTTTCTGTTTCGGCCCGTTCTGGTACCTCTCTCCCCCCCCCCCCCCCCCCCACCCCCCCATTCCCTTTTTCTAAAAACATTTGAAATTCCTAAACCTTATTGCACATCTACAGTTTGTAAGGAACAATATAGCAACAATAAAAATGATATAAATTCGAAAAATGAAATAGGAGTTATCGCCACAAGGCTCTGTATATTTTGGCCCTTGTTGATCCCTCTCAGGCCCCGTTATAGAGATTTGGAATTCCAAAACCTTTTGCGCATCTGCAGCAAGCAGCAAGCAAGCAACAATATGACATATGACATAGTTATTTTGGTAATTATGTTTTTTTTTCCTGTTTCGGTCCTATTTCGTAAATCTCAACCCCGCCTTCTTTTAAACAATTGGAACTCCAAAACCTTAATGCGCATATACAGTTGGAAAGCAACAGTATGGCAACAATAAAATTGGTTTAAATTCAAAAATGAAAGAGGAGTTCACGTCACAAGGCTTTTTGTAGGATTTGGCCCTTTTTGGTCCTTCCCAGACTCTCTTTTAAAAATTTGGAATTCCAAAACCTTATTGCGTTTCTACAGTTAGTAAGCAACAATGTGGCACAAAGAAATCGGTAAAAATTCAAAAGTGAAGGAGGAGTTTGCGTCACAAGATGGTGTGACAGACGGACGGACGACCGCAACGACAATATACCCCAACTTTCATTCGAAATTGCGGGTATAATGAACAATTGCAACAAACTCCTTTCTGATATTCTCTCTCTGATAAATTGCGACAATACGGGTAGAAATGTAAACAAGATACTTTTGTTCTTTCCCTAGTTATAATTAGATTCGTAAATGTTCACGTGGGATGTGACACGTTTCAAAAGGGCCAACGATATAGGGCGAATTAACAGTCAACGAACAATAACGAAGGAATATGATAGCTTACACGAATTTTCATTTTTTTCAATATTTATGTATTAAATAATGATATTTTTATGATAATGTTTTGTTCACCAATCAAGTTCATTTAATTACAGTAAATAAAAAAGAATTTAGAGTCCATCAAAACATTATTTTGCTTTAAACCAAATGTTTTAAACGGTATGTATCAAAAATGTATCTTACTGCTTATTAAGAATATGCCCAACCTTTACATGCTGCTAGAGGTTCCGTCTCATTTAACAGCTTGGCATATAAAACATTTAAATAGGGCGATAAAATCAATATACAAAACAAAAATGTAAAAAAATAATCGGTAGAATGGAACCGATCAAAATCTTCTGTTTAGAATTCCTTTTGTATTTCTTTGGAAAAAATTCTGATACATCTCTACGGTGTATTATTTTTCTTCTCTTCTGACCAAACATATATATATAAAAAAACAGATTCTCATACTCTTTTTACCCCGATTTAAATTTGGGTATTACTTCATACATGTATTTTGTAGAGGATGTGACACATCATGATTGAGGACAGGATATCAAACCACTCAGGCAGGATATGACTTTTGATTTGAAATATGTTATTCTGGGTGTGAATGTGTTTTCAATGTCATTTTTTCTGATCTGATACAATTATTTGAAAATAATTTTCATGCACAAGATGTGCACATTCCGTCAATTTACGATTTATCAGTTGTGCTCAAAGCCTAAACTGTTGAAAACCAAAAAAAAACAAAACAAAACAAAAAGAAAACAATAAAAAAAAGTTGCATAGCAAATTCAAAAACGCCAAAATGACCAAAAACTGTAAAGCCGAAACCAGCTAAGTACAGAGCTATGTACGAGGGAGATTTTTTACAGTAAATGTTAAGTATCAATTCCGGGTTAGTGTCGAAATACTAGCAACTGAGCTGGGAATACACTCAGGGACTTTGAGTACACCAGCAGTGACATCGACTCGGTTGTTAAAATACAATCCTTTGATACCCATTTTGATGCACAAGATGTGCACATTCTCTCAATTTACGATTCATCAGTTGGCCCAAGGCCTAGAATGTTGAAAACCAAACTACCAATCCGAAAGGTTGAAGAGTAAATTCAAAACTTAGTTTTTTCATCTATAGCTATAAAACAACCAGCAGGCAATGTTGGTAAGAACAACAAATATTTCTAAAAACATATGGTTACGTGTATATACATTTTAAAGGAGCGCTGGAAGAAAGGATTCCTCTTTGAATAAATTATATTTATCATATAAATTGTTTTCTTGAAAATAAAAGAAATCAAAAGTTAAATCAGGAAGCCAAATCATTTCTTGACTAATCTTCAAATGTCGCAACGACACGAAGTTCATAATTCCAAATTATACAACAGTTGTCCCGCTTTTGATGTCATTTAATATCGTTAAACCATGTATAGTTATGTATGTAAGAAATGTCTTGGACAAGAAACTGTTTAGAATTTGCTTGCACAATTTGACGTCCATTTTTTTCTTTTGGAATTTTAAATTAAATATTCTACTCATTACTCGTTATAAACTGATCAGTACCGATTTCCTATATTTTAGACAGCGCATGACGTTCCAAGCCCATAGTCAGTTTTTATTCATCTTTGATATATTCGAGCATATTGGCATACAGTTTGTAAAGTACATTAATGGGATTGAAGGGAAGTTGGAACGTTACAGAAAGCAAGCTTACGTTAATTTGTACAGTCAAGAACTTAAAATATCCTGTATACATTGTGGACCCACAAGACATCACCCAGGCAGATTGTGTCCCTTACTCGGGTCCCTGTGTGTTTCACAGTATACAAATGGAAGCATTTACGCAAAATCTAAAACTATATTTACGCTGCGCAGGAAATTAGATTGCCGAATAGATGGAAAATGGAAGTGTCTACATGGAACAAATAAATAGTTTGCAACCACGATAATTACATTTTTTGTTGAGAATGGTAATTATGTATATGTTGTATGCCAACATTAGTTTCAGTTTTGTTTTGTACTGTTCTTTTAACACCGTAAGGGGGAACAACAACAACAAACAGAACGGCAACAGTATGGTTTGATGGAAATCTAAATACTGAAATACATGTACGTACTTGAATATAAATGTAGATTTCTCTCCATTCTGCATAATGTCAGCTTAACATTCTTTTGAAATTGTTTGTTAACAGCTCTTTGACGTCTAGAATCATTTGAATCTGCTATCATAATGTTAGGATTTTAGACAAGAATTACAAAATTAAAGTTCAATCAAATCACGTTTGTATAAGTACGGAATTGTAAACTTTATTAACTCTTCACAGGTAAGTTTGTGTATGTATTGGTCTTTTTTCTCCTAATTTTTTCATATGCTTTGATTTTTAAAAAGTTTTACGTGTAAGATGTTTGTTAATATTTTATGTATTTAAGGAAACGTAAATGACATCAGAAAGATTCAGCTCTGATATTTAAATATTTTATTCCGGGTGGATTAATATATATATATATATATATATATGTGTGTGTGTGTGTGTGTGTGTGTGTGTGTGGGTGGGTGGGTGGGTGTGTGTGTGTGTGTAAAAGAATAGTGTCTTTGTTATGGAAGTAGATACATAAGTTGTCTGACAGATTGATTATGATAGTAGTTTATGCAGCTTGTAGCCTTTAATGGAATCGCTAGGATAAAACGATATAACGATAAAATCGCTGAATTCATTTGATTATTTATTTATTATTTTAGTAACGATTTCTCAAATTGAAAGCAGCACCCACGGAAAATCAAGAAATGAAGAAACAATTGTTTTCAAACTATACAGATCTTTTCAAAATAAAATGTTTACAAGGACGCGGAAATCATTGATGACAACTCGAGTCAAAATAACATACAAAATAGAACATAAAATAGGTCACAGAATAAGTGGATATACAATTTCTTCCGTATTATTTCATTTCCGCCTGTAAAAAATGAAACCCTATACATCTGTTTCGATTTTAGATCTAATCAAATACTTCAATTTTTCAACTTCAGTAATAAGTAAAAACTAATAGATTTCGTTATTTTACAACTGCGTTCTACGTAATATTAACCGGTCACAAATAAGTCACTATAATTCATCTTTTGTGGTACAAAATATAGGTTATGTCTGGTGTATGAACTTTTAGTATAAAATTGGAGCCAAATACGTTTTTTTTTTCAACTATTAAAAAAATTATCGTTTAAAACAATTTTACAATTCCTAACACTTTACGCAAAAAGCATAAAATACAAATGTTCCCCCAGGGTACTGCACTAGTAAATAATTTCTAGATAAACTCTAATTATGTGTTTCAGTTATAAAGCTGTGCATCTACACGTACAGGTACACGCATGCATCCATGTATAATTCATACAAGTTATTTTGACATATTCTTAAGATATAAAAATGTCCCTAAGGAACGAGCACCAACGGTGACATTTAATGACTGACAGTCTTATACTGCTTCGGAATACCTTTGCTGAAATTCCTCCAAAGAAGTACAGAAGAAATTGAGAAACATTTCTTATGATATTTAACCAAACATGTTAAATCTTAATTGTCATTCAGGTGGAAATATAAGGCAAAGTTTTACACAGCCACATACAATTTTGCAAATGTACATACCCACCCTATTTGTCATTACGGTTGGTCAAGAATATGAAGCAATCCAGAAGAGATATAATTTCCATCACATGAAGACCTTTCCGAGAAAATCTGGAAGGTAAAAAGTGACGTAACAAACAAACGATTAATCAGTTCATCCCTCACACTGCCCCTTGTGCCAGGCAAGTTAAAGAATTTGTCAGGTGCTGATGAGTATCATTTCTGGTATCAATATTTCAATTCATCTTGAGAATCTTTATCAAGTAACATGCGAGTTTGCGTGTGCCACTGTAGCAGGATTTGGGGCTTAAACAAATTTAAATAAACTACCCTGCACCGATTTGTGTCGTGATGAGTCAGATAAAATTCGCTTTTTTTCAGATATGTATGTATCCGACAGACTATATTATGCCATGTTGACAGGAGGAATAATTCTCGCTCTGGTTTTATTTGCTTTGTGTAATTTTTGGCTTAGTCGAAAGTGCAGAACGATAATAACACAATAGCAACAACATGCTCCTTACAATAAAACAATATCACCAACACATGCAATGGTGCCAATGAAGATTCCGAATCTGCATAATACGTAGCCATCAATGAGAACGAAATGATTCAAAATCCTACAACCGGAAATGTTGCTGATGTTGTTCCTGTCCCAGAGGTATATGGTAGTATAAAAGTATAGCAGAATGGCAGTAACCCATCGTCCCCAGACAACTCATACCTAGAAATAATCGACGACGATTATCTGCATCCTTATCAACCTATATTAAATGACTAAGATTTTCATGTCTATCAAACAGCATTTAACAAATATTCAAGTCCATCGAGTACAGATGAAGATAAATATAATTAATTGTCAATTATTTTTTTTTACACAAAACTCTATCGATTCAATAGCTTTTTTTTAATTATTTTTGCCAACTTTCTTCTGTTAATATACCTTCATTTATAGCTTATCCTATACTCGAAGGAATAAGAAAAGAAAAATGATAAACGCTGTCATGAAACATACTTTTGTTGTTGATGTGTCTTCCTGGGTTGTCTGTCTAATGGATTGCGTTGTTTGGTTTGCTCCTTTTTCATTGGCATCTTTAAAGCTCGACGAGTACCGCAGACACAACGTTTAGCTAAAACATGATTTATCTGACAACAATCAGAAACGCAGGCTGTTGGTAGTTATTTCATGTAAAATAGAGTCGATATTTAATCTGGAGTACATATTTACCTAGGGCAATAACCCTTGAGAAAGAGATCTGACAATTTCGGCCTAATTAACCAGGTAGATCTTGTTTTACTGAAACACCGCACATTGAACAATGTTGAACATTTAATTGTAATTATAAAATTGGTATAGCATTATTATTAGATGATAGACTTATCGCAGTTTGAACATCTAAAACCGTACAATCACTGTCTCTTCGGAAAATAAAATGTATGGGTTTAATGTTTATAAAACCAAGCTTTGAAAAAATTATAAGATGGGTACGAATTGGTTAAGCACGAGCGGATAAAAATAAGGTACCAGTTAACTGATTAGTTTATCGAATTTGTTGAACATAGCAAGACCATGGAAAGACATAAGGGGAGATCAGTAGTATAGGTTGTTCCGGTTGGTCATCTGTTTTACGTTGTTAGATAGTCCTAGATAGAACCGGGAGAATTTTGTACTGCATTATAGATGCGCGATACAAAATATTTACAAATTTTGACTTAAGTTGTACACTAGGAATGATGTTTTGTATTAAAACAGGAAATGGTGTTTTCATTTTTTTTTTTTTTTGTGATTGACTTTGAAAATAATAAAATGTAAATGATTATTTACTTGCAAATCATACTCAGCTCGTAATAGAGTTAAGGGGGCAAAAGTACGGTGGTCGTTGTTTTGCAAGTGAAAAAATAATAAACTTCAAATGAAATTTCATACATATGATATTTTATAATCGTGTCACTGCCACTACGGTTATATAATTTCCATACAGAAAACACACATGGTTAGAAATCCAGCGTTCACTTAATATGGTATTCTACAGACACAAATCCAAAAACTATTTTTAACAAAAATTCAACTTATTTCAGAATTTATTTGGCTATTAACTGTTTTAAATAGTACTTCTGTAACATGAAATGTATAAAGCGGTAGGAGAACAAATCTCTGCTCGCAGTCTTACTGGCCTACAAAGGGTCCGTGGCCTCTGGAGAATTTACCTTGATAACGATGAAAATCGTAAGTCTCTTTTATCCAAAAGCATTATAATAAGAAAAAAGTCTATGACAATTTATACTAGAAATCCTAGAGTGGTAGTAAGGGAAAGTCAAGACTCGGTTCGTGTGAGAGTCAAAGATGTCCCATTGTCTGCAGATGACGGACAAATTATACGTGCCTTAGAAATGCATGATTGTGAAGTGATAACTCATTACAGAGAACGCCTAAGAGTAGACAATTTTCTCACTAACTGTCAAACAGGGGATAGACTTGTGATATGCAAACCTTTTGACACACCCCTGCCAAGATCCCTAGTGATAGGCAAATACAAAGCAACCATCATGCACAAAGGTCAGTCAAAATCGTGGGAGGCAAACTTGAAATGCAACAAATGTCTTGAAACAGGACATAAGGCAAGCCAATGCACCTCAGATTGGAAGTGTAAGAACTGCGGGGAAGAGGGGTATAAGCAAGATATATGTCCTAAAAGTGTGTTTTCCGACATGTCCGATGGAGCTGAAACCGAGTCTGACTCTGAGACCGATGACAACAAGTCAGTGAGCTCAAACGAGGAAACGCAGCCAGCAGGGCAATCTGATACACACGACATTTTGAACAAACAACAAACTGAAGAACAAAACACACAGAACAGTCAGACTGATAGTCAACAATGTTCGCAATCCATATTGTGACCACAAATTGAAGTAAACAAAGATATAACGGACGAACCGAATAATGAAAAAACCAATGAAGTACAAACTCCAAAAGAAAAGAAAAAAGCAACACGAAAACAGAATAAAGACAAACGTCAAGAACAAATTACGAAATATATACCAGGACAAGCGACAGGAAATGATGAGAACAATATTCCAAATACACCGATCAGTAGAGCACATAAATTGCCGGACAGTCTGGAAAAATCTCCTATCACTCCGCCAGAGGTTTTACATGATAAAGAAAGTGCTAAGGGCAGTAAAAAACCCAAAAAGTAAACTATGTTTAACATTGTATCTAGCTTAAAGTGTAGAGTGTAAATAAGAAAAACATACTTAAGACTTGTATTGTTTTTAACTTAAATAATTCAAAAACAAAACAAAAACAAAATAATAAAAAATAAAAAAAACAGCACTTCAGTGTTAAAAAGTTCAAGTTCACTTTCTAAGATGATTTTGCCACATGCTGTACTAATTTAAAATCTTCTTTCTTTATTTATGACACCTGCATTACCTAGAAATAGAGAAAAATATATAAGTCATATACTGGTACTTGATTTTATACTAAGTCTGAACCAGCTAAGTACATATATACCATCTTATATTAGTACATTTGAACTTAAAAAGCATGTTATTATAGCATATCTACAGATTTGGCTATCTCATCTTTTTGTTTTTAAATGTTTTTTGGGTCTTAATCCACAAACTTTATTTCAAGTTGTAAATAAGAGAAAACATTTTACATTGTTTAGCACTAAAAAAATATATGACCAACTTTATCTAAATTGTAAGTGGGTGTATGACTTATGTAAATTAATCCATATTATTTTGAAATATGACAATATACTTCAAGTATTAAGAATAATAGAAAATATCCAGGAGTTCAAAGTGATATGCCATATTATGAACCCTGAACTGTACACAATTTTATATAATACTAAAATTATGTTACAACAGATAGGTAACTGGCTTTTTTTATATTTAATTTTATGTCTGTATTGTCTCTCTGTGTACTATGTATGTGTTGTCTTTGTATATTGTATTTTGTTTTACATGTTGTGTAGACTACACGTGGTCCTGTTTACAAACAAAGTCACGTGCCATATAATGACCTTTAACCTAGTCGGAATATTGACACATTTACAACAAAGAAAAATCATAATAACATATATAATCAATAAACAAAGATACAATTTATTAATGTTAAGTAATGTTAAAGAAAAACAAACTCGAAGATATGTAAAGTTTAAAGATAAAGTAATATTTATTACTCTTTTTGATTTGTCCGCTTCCGTTCTGACTTGTACAAATTCACCTGAGAAATTATTTATAGAACAAGAAGACACAAAAATCAATATCGACTTACCTATTTCTTTTCTATCATGTCTGTTCACATTTGTACTTTAAATACTAAAGCTCTTCAACAAGCTGAAAAAATAAAACGATTGATCGAGTGGATTAATCAACAAAAATGTAATATTTTGTTTATACAAGAAACACATTTTACTAAGGAATTAAATAAAACTTAAGAAAAAGAATTTGATGGTGATTTGTTTCATAGCAGAGGGTCTAGTAATTCAAGGGGGGTAACTATTTGGATTAAAAAGAGTGTAAACTATAAACTCATTGATCAGTACAATGACTTAGAAGGAAGAATAGTATTACTGAATATTGAAATAAATGACAGCATTGTAACACTTATAAATATTTATGCACCAAACACTATTATGGTCAGTATACTTGATAATGGCCGGTCTAATGTCACATTTATTACATTTCAATTAAAAAAAATGCAGAAATACATTCTTTAAAAATTTGAAAAATATTATTGAACAGCATAGTACAGGACATATAGTGTTGGGGGGGAGATTTTAATGACATAAACACAGAAATTGATTCAAAAAATAAAGCATGGCAAAAATCTGATAAACCAGTTTACGGACTAAAATCAATAAAGAAATCTTTTAAATTAATTGATGTATGGAGAGAAAAAAATAGATCAAAAACACAGTACACTTGGTGCAGAAAAGACAGGTCCGAAGCAACCCGTATTGATTTCTTTTTGATAAGTAAAGAAATATACATAAAATGTAATAAATGTGACATTAGACCGGCCATTATCAAGTATACTGACCATAATAGTGTTTCTTTAAAAATAAAACTAAGTAGAGGAACAAAAGGAAAGGGTTATTGGAAATTAAATTCAAGTATTTTAAATGATAATGAATATGTAATTTTGATAAACAATTTAATTCAGGTATATGAACAGAAAATAGGTAAAGAAACTAGTTTAGGTATTTTATGGGACAATTTCAAATTAGAAGTAAGAGACATAACTATTGTTACGGCCGAAATCACCTTTTAAATTGTAGCCAACAAAAGACACAAATCAATAATAAAATTTAACAAGATTTATTATATACAAGTTTACAAAAATATTACAAAAAAAAACTAAAATGTCAACTTAACTGTTCAAAATCCTGTTTTTTCCTAATCCGGAATTCCTCTCGTCACTGTTGCGGGAATCCAAACTGAATATTATATCCAATCAGTCACAATCTAGTATGATGTAATGAAAATAAAAGTCTGTTAAGTACGATGTGTGAAACGTAAATAAATCCAACAGCTGAGAACACAAGAATGTCTAAGTCTGGTCCAACACGTTCTGAACTGCAAGTTTAACTTTCGTGTCCATATATATACTGTAGAACGGAAACTTCTGGAATACGGTAGAAGTTCGAATCACACCATAATTATTACGTAAGTCAAATAGAAAGTTCTAGTCATTCCATCAGTATCCATTATTGTTCCAGTGATTTCTAAACTGCGCAGTTATAACATTATTTGGTAAACAACTATAAGTATTATGTAAACATAGTATACATGTTATAAGGCTACGCAAAACAAATTAGGCCAAGATAAATAAATATAATAATTACAATATCACCTCCCCCCTTAAAAGAAGTTTGAGTGTAACGAGAACTTCATGAACAATATATACAAAAATATATAGTATGTATACAGTGTTTTAATAAGATCTAGATAAAGCATCTGCTATTACATTATCTTTACCTTTAATATGTTTTACAATAATATCATATTCCTGTAACAATAAACTCCACCTAGTCAACCTCTGGTTCTTGTTTCTCATTTTATGTATGAAGGTGAGAGGATTATGATCAGTATAAACCAGAATAGGATGCATAGTGGGATTTAAATATACATCAAAATGTTGAAGTGCAGACAACAGTGCAAAACATTCTTTTTCAATAGTGGAATAATTTTTCTGATGTTTATCTAATTTCTTGGAAAAATATGATATAGGTTTCTCAACATTATCATCTGTTTCTTGATATAAAACTGCTCCAACTCCTACATCACTTGCATCAACGGCAAGTTTGAATTGCTTTTTAAAGTCTGGAGTGATAAGAACGGGACTGTTAATTAAAAGTGATTTGCTTTTTTCAAAAGAGTTTTGACAATTATCACTCCAGATGAATTTAGAATCTTTCCGTAAAAGATGAGTCAATGGTTGAACAACAGTAGCAAAATTTGAACAAAATTTTCTGTAAAATCCAATCATGCCTAAATATCTCATAAGTTGTTTTTTATTTGTAGGAGGAGGAAAATTGGTAATTGCATCCACTTTAGCCATAATAGGTTTCACTTGACCTTGGCCAACTGTGTGCCCTAAATAATCAACAGTGGCCTTACAAAATTCACTTTTAGCAAGATTAACAGTCAAATTTGATTGTGACAATCTATCAAAAGTATCATATAAATGTGTTAAATGCTCTTCCCAGCTATCACTACATACAATAAGATCATCAATATAAGCATAACAACAGTCTAAATCTTTTATAACATTATTGATCATTCTTTGAAATGTAGCTGGAGCATTTTTCATACCAAACGGCATGACAGTATATTGAAATAAGCCGTCTGGTGTGACAAAAGCTGATATTTCACGAGCTCTCGGTGTCAGGGGGACCTGCCAGTAACCTTTTAATAAATCAAATTTGCTTACGAATTTTGATTGTCCAATGTTGTCAATGCAATCCTCTATCCTTGGAATCGGATAGGAGTCAGATTTTGAGACTGAGTTTACTTTTCTGAAATCAGTAACGAAACGAAAGGTTTTATCTGGTTTGGGTACAAGAAGACAAGGAGAGCTCCATTCACTGTTACTCGGCTCAATAATATCATTGTCAAGCATATATCTAATTTCTTGTCTCATAACATCAAGTTTAAGTGGATTGAGCCGGTAAGGATGTTGCTTAATTGGAGAAGCATCGCCTACATCAACATCATGACAAACAGCAGTGGTTTTGTTTGGCACATCTGGAAAAAGATTTTTAAAAGAAAATACCAAAGTTTTCAATTTTTCTCTGCGATCGAAAGACAGATGTGCAAGTTTTGAGTCTAAATTTGACAAAATTTCAGAATTTTTCAATCTAACAGTTTGTTCCATAGTCTTGGAATCAAAAGATGGTTCAATTATATCTGGTTTGTCATGATCGTTCTCCAATTTAACCATGGCTAAAGTGGCAACTGGTTTACTCTCACCTTCATTAGTACGCTCAAAATATGGTTTTAACATATTAATGTGACACACTCTATTTTGTTTACGCCGACCTGGAGTTTTTACAATATAATTCAAATCATTAATTTTACTGTCGATTGTATAAGGACCACAGTATTTAGCCTGTAAAGGATGCCCAGGGACTGGCAAAAATACAAGTACCTTATCACCAGGCTCAAAAACTCTGTCCCTGGCATCTTTATCATACCATATTTTCATCTTATTCTGTACAGTTTTTAAGTTTTTCTGAGCAATTTGACAAGCAGTATACAATTTTTCTTTAAATCTAGATACATAGTCTAGAAGATTCAAGTCAGTGTGTTCAGTAAGCCATTTTTCCTTAACCAATTTCAAAGGTCCCCTTACAGTATGACCAAACACTAACTCAAAGGGGCTAAAACCAAGGGATTCTTGAACAGCCTCTCGGACCGCAAAAAGTAGAAAGTGAACACCATCATCCCAGTCCCTATCAAATTGAAGACAAAAAGTCCTAATCATGTTCTTCAATGTTTGATGAAAACGTTCTAAGGCACCTTGAGATTCTGGATGATAAGCACTTGATCTATACTGAGCAATCCCTAACTGGTAAACGACCTGCTGAAATAAACCTGACATAAAATTTGAACCCTGGTCGGACTGTATTGACTTAGGAAGCCCTACTAATGTGAAAAATTTGATAAGAGCTTTGACAATAGTTGGTGTCTTAATATTTCTTAAGGGAATAGCCTCAGGAAAGCGAGTGGATGTACACATGATCGTCAGTAAATAAGCATTTCCAGTCTTGGTCTTTGGTAAAGGTCCAACGCAATCAATAAGCACTCGGCTGAAAGGTTCTTCAAAGGCTGGAGTTGGCAGAAGTGGTGCTGGTGGTATTTTCTGGTTAGGCTTGCCAACAACCTGGCATATATGGCATGATTTGCAGTATTCTGCGACATCATTTCTAAGTCTGGGCCAGTAGAAATGTTGCAAGATCTTAAGGCAAGTCTTCCTTATACCTAAATGTCCAGCCAAGGGGGTGTCATGGGCAAGACCAATAATTTCTTGCCTATAGACTTTAGGCACCACCACTTGGTATACCACTCTCCATTCCTCCTCTGGGATAGCATCAGGGGGCCTCCACTTCCTCATCAAAATGCCGTCTTGATGGTAGTAACATTCGGCCACTTTGTCTGCTTCTTCTTGGGGTAGAGCCCTCTTGCAGAGCTGAAGAACCTCAGGGTCTTTATTCTGTTCTTCCCTAAATGTTCTCTTGTCTAATGAATGGCTATTCACGTCTGGCCATGGCATAATTACATGCTTGTTAGTACCAGGTGATCTTATTATGGCCTTTTCTGAAGTACCGGGACCTTCAATGTCGGCAAGAAAAGTGTCAGAAAGGTCCATATAATCATACTGGCCTTCTTGTAAATCCTCGTCTTGTTGTTTTCTTGCCATCGCCCTAGTAACAACACAAGCTGGATACAGTTCAGCATCATCTTCAGGTGATTTAACATCCACCACCGGTTCACTTGTAACAATTGGTTCAGCAACCACTTTGTTCCTAGCTAGATCATTTCCTAGCAATAATGAAACACCCTCTACAGGGAGAGTAGGACGAACACCCACAACAACTGGTCCAGTAATTAAATCTGACTTCAAATAAATACGATGGAGGGGAACATCTATACAACCTAACTCCACACCTCGTAACAAAACGGAGGCACCAACGGACGTCTTCTCGGACAAAGGCAACACACCTTCTAACAACAAAGACTGAGAAGCTCCAGTGTCCCGTAAAATCTTAATAGGCTGAGGAGTAGTATTATCAACAATAGAAACAAACCCATCAGACATAAAGGGCTTATAATCCTCCATGTAATCACAAAAACTGGACTTAAAAGCCTGAATCGCAGGACATTCCAACTTATTGGTAACAACGGGTGTCGTACAAGCACTGGACTTGGGCTTATGATCTCTTTCATTCTTCTTCTGGAGTCTAAAACAATCAGCCATCAGGTGACCATTTTTCTTACAATAAGCACAAGTTAGTGACTTCTTCTCAAAAGTATCAAACTTTGGACCAGACATATTATAACTAGACGGACTCTTATTCTGTGCAACAGGCTTACAATCAGTACGCTCAGTGCTTTGATTTTTGTAATTTCCGCTAGAAGTATTAAAATTTTGACCTTTGAAAGTTCTTTTATGTGAAATGGTATAATTATCGGAAACAACAGCTGCATCTTGCAATGTCTCAACAGTTTTGTCATCTAAATGTGTTTTTAAGTCTAAATTAACACACTGCTTGAACTCTTCTAATAACATTAATTGTCTTAATTTATCAAAATTTTTATCTATTTTCCTTGACGAAAGCCATTTATCAAATAAATCTTCTTTTTCCCTAGCAAATTCAACATAGGTTTGTGTTTCAAACTTTTTATAAGACCTAAATTTCTGTCTATATGCTTCTGGCACTAGCTCATAAGCTTTCAAAACTTCCTTTTTAACAGTGTCATAATCAGAACTTTTTTCTGAAGAAAGAGCTGAGTAAATTTCAGCGGCCTTGCCCACAAAAACACTTTGCAGCATTGTAGTCCAATAAGGCTTTGGCCATTTCAAATTTTGAGCAATTTTCTCAAATTGTGGAAAAAATTTATCAACTGTTTTTTCACAAAATTTGGGAACCAAACGTATATTTTTTGCTGCCTCAAATTGTTCTGATTTTGACTTAGTGTTGCTTTCTGCTTTGACCATTTCCATTTTTATTTTCTCCATCTCTATCCTTTCCCTCATTTCAAGTTCTGCCTGTTTTTCTTCTTTTTCTTTTTCTAATTGTTTTAATTTAAATTCATCTTCTTTTTCTAATTGTTTTAATTTAACTTCGTTTTCAAATTGTTTTTCCAATTGTTTTAATTTAAGTTCGTGTTCTAATTCAAGCTGTTTTAATTTTAAAGCATCAACATTTTCGACCTTGAGGTCAAGAGCCTCTTCACCAAAAATTTCTAAATCAACTAAATTGTCTATTACCAAATTTTTTATAATTTGTTTTCTCATAGATGCTCTAAAATCTATTTTTAGATGTTTAGCAAGCAACACTAATTCTTCTTTCTTTAATTTATCAAACCCTTCCAGGTCTGGCGTTTTCAAAAATTTACCAGCATCAAATGCCATTTTGTAGAATTTTGTTGGCCAATTCTAATAAAAATACTGAAAAAATTTAATAAGATATTAACGTTCTCCCGAGACGAGCCCCCAATTTCTGTTACGGCCGAAATCACCTTTTAAATTGTAGCCAACAAAAGACACAAATCAATAATAAAATTTAACAAGATTTATTATATACAAGTTTACAAAAATATTACAAAAAAAACTAAAATGTCAACTTAACTGTTCAAAATCCTGTTTTTTCCTAATCCGGAATTCTTCGCGTCACTGTTGCGGGAATCCAAACTGAATATTATATCCAATCAGTCACAATCTAGTATGATGTAACGAAAATAAAAGTCTGTTAAGTACGATGTGTGAAACGTAAATAAATCCAACAGCTGAGAACACAAGAATGTCTAAGTCTGGTCCAACACGTTCTGAACTGCAAGTTTAACTTTCGTGTCCATATATATACTGTAGAACGGAAACTTCTGGAATACGGTAGAAGTTCGAATCACACCATAATTATTACGTAAGTCAAATAGAAAGTTCTAGTCATTCCATCAGTATCCATTATTGTTCCAGTGATTTCTAAACTGCGCAGTTATAACATTATTTGGTAAACAACTATAAGTATTATGTAAACATAGTATACATGTTATAAGGCTACGCAAAACAAATTAGGCCAAGATAAATAAATATAATAATTACAATATCATAACACTATGGATTTTTGTAAGAGAAAAACCAAACTTAAGAAAAGCAAAATAACCTTATATGAAACTGAGATACAAAACCTACAAGAGAAAATTGATAATAAAGAAATAGATAAAGAAGAAAATATAAAAAAGATAAAAACATCAGAAGAATCTTTAGAAAAACTATACTTAGAAAAAATTAAAGGAAATCAAGTTGGATCAACAGCTAAATGGATTGAGAAAGGGGAGAAAAATACAGCCTATTTTCTAGAGCTAGAAAAGTCGAGACAATCAAAGAAAACAATTACTGAACTTTATGACGAAAATGGAAATATAACCGATAATCAAGATAAAATTTTAGAATTAGAAATAAACTATTACAAAAACTTATACAAGTCTGCAAATCCTAATTTAGAAGAAATTCAACATTATATAAATGATAATAAAGAGAACATAAAACTTAAATCTAATGAAAGTGATATTTGTGAAGGTCTTCTTACAGAAGAAGAATGCACAAATGCCATTTTTAAAATGAAATTGAATCGTTCACCAGGTAAAGATGGGCTTACGGTAGAATTTAACAGGACTTTTTGGAATAAAATAAAAAAATTTATCCTTTCAGTGTTCACTTATAGGTATAAGAAAGGGGAATTAACAAACACACAAAAAATTGGAGCTATTTCTTTAATTTATAAAAAGAACGATCCATTATCATTAGACAATTACCGTCCTATTACACTCCTTAATTGTGATGTATAGATTATTGCTTATGCTTTGGCACAGAGATTAAAAAGAGTCCTACCAAGTATTATTAATTCTGATCAAAAAGGTTACGTCCAAAACAGGCTTCAATATTCGTCAAATACAAGATTTAATTGATTATAGTGAAAAATTTAATATTGATGGGGCTATTTTATTTTTGGACTTTTCAAAAGCCTTTGACTCACTAGAACGAAACTTTATGTTGTTTACTTTGAGGAAATTTGGGTTTAAAGAATCTTTTATACATTGGGTTGAAACTTTATATAAAGATACTAAAAGTTGCATACTAAATAACGGTCGGGTATCAGCCCCTTTTCAACAGGAAAGAGGAATAAAGCAAGGCTGTCCATGCTCTGCATTACTTTTTGTGCTATCTGTAGAAATTTTGGCCACTAAATTAAGAGAAAATAATGATCTTAAGGGTATTACAATAAAATTAGATGGTAAAACATGTAGTTTAAAAATATGTCAACTGGCAGATGACACTACCCTGTTTTTAAAATCCAAAAAAGAAATCACACTTGCACTTAACATAATTGAAATCTTTGGTAATTTATCTGGCTTAAAACTCAATAGTAATAAAACAGAAGGAATTTGGTTGGGCAAGTTAAAACATTGTAAAGACAAATACGAAGGCATTAGTTGGGCAACAAAACCAGTTAAAAGTTTAGGAATTTTTTTGGTTACAACCACACCGAGTGTCAAAAACTTAATATAGAAAAAATAATAACCAAGATTGAAAAATTAATTTCAGATTGGAGTAAAAGAAATCTGACATTGATAGGCAGAATAACAATAATTAAAGCTCTGGCATTTCCAAATATAACTTATAAAGCATCAAATACTGTTATTGCAAAAAAAGATTTACAGCACATCAAAAATATAATATATCAATTTATATGGAAAAGTAAGCGAGACAAAATCTCTCGAGATATTTTAGTGAAAAATTATGATAAAGGGGGGCTGAAAATGATAGATATTGAAGCGTATATAAAATCGCTTCATGTTAAGTGGATAATTAAATTTATACGTGAAAAAGAAGCAAAGTGGACAATTGTTCCACACATATATTTTGACAATTTTGGAAAGGACCTCCTAATATTCAAAGCAAAATCAAGCGGTATGATAAAAACACACCAGAAAAGTATTAATTCATTAAAGCCATTCTATCAAGAAATTGTAAAATCCTGGTATAGTGTAATTGATAAATCAGATAATGAACAAAAAAACTTTAGGGAAATAAGAAAACAAATTATTTGGGGTAATAATCAAATAAAATTTAATGGAAAATGTTTGTTCATAAAAAATTGGATTGATAGTAATATTACTTACATCAATGACGTAATTGATGATTATGGCAACATATCAGAAGTTATTTTGTCAAAATTGTCAAACAAAAGAAATTGGATATCAGAAGTAAAACAGGTCAAAGATGCAATCCCAAAATTTTGGAAAAAAGATTTAAAAAATGAAAATTCTTATAAATCAAAAGTTAATATAGATAAGAGTATTATAAATTCCATAAATGGTAACAAAATTTTTGAACATATGAATGATAAATCTATATACTCATACATACTTTCTGAAAACGATAAATCACCAATTGGTCTATTGAAATGGAAAGGTGTTTTTAATGAAAATGAATTTACCATGTATAGAATTTTTAAATGGCAACAAATTAAAAATGTTCAAATAAAAATTGTTACATTTTATATTACCATGTAAGAGTTTACTGTTTACATGGAAAATTGTAGAAAATAATAAGTGTAATTTCTGCAGCGAGCATTTTTATCTTACATGTACTTACAATGATGTGTATTGGAATGAAATTAGGAAATTGTTTCGATATTTGAATTTTAATATCAATATGTTTAATTTAAAAACTATAAAATTAATGACAAAGACTATTATCAGGTTAATTATTTGGTGACACTTATTTACTTTAGTATTTACAAATCATATTTTGTATCCGATAAAAAAGAGAAACGAGTAGACACATTTCAGATATTTAAAAAGGAAATTTAAGTATTGTTCAATTTAACAAAATGCTAAATAGACCAACATTTCCTATAGTCGATAAAGTATCGAAATATATTTCAAACGTTTAGATACAGATCTATTTATAGTGGACTACCATGTGCGAACATGTGGTTGGCCTAATTTATCATCAGTACCGTTAACTCACCTGTACATAAATATCTGAAGATTCCGCCTTTTATAAGTATCTTTCGAAAATATCCAGCTATACAGTAAATTAAAAAAAATCCATACGATAATGCTGAAAATTTAAACTGAAAATCAACAAATTCAATCCAATATACACATGTTTTTTTTCTCGATTTGTTTATCACAGGATGGTAATATAATATTAGAAACTAATACGGAAAGGCTATGTAAAGAATTCGTAAAATTGTATAAAAAAAAAGAAAAAAAAAAAAAAAAAAAAACATGTCTTCAAACTGACTGTAGTGGCATATTACGTTTATGTTAATTTGTCATCACTAGCCCAGTTAGTATTTCAATACATGCACTAGACCTAAATTGATCGTACAAATTTACAAAGTACATATCTCCTGTGACAAAGCTCTGTCCTTGGGCGGTTTTGGTCATTTTGGCATTTGGAATTTGCAGGTCTTGTGCATTTAAATTGGTATAAAAGAATTCATAGTTAAAGACTACAACTGCCGGTATTCGACCTTTTTTCCAAAATGTTGTGTCATCTCATTAAGCTTTAAATGTTGTTATTATATGTTTGTACTTTGAGTACAAAACACAAACATGAACACAAAAGACAGTCAGGATAATAAACATGTTTTACGAACAACAACTCTTATAAGATGACGTTATACGACTCTGTCCTAGATGTTTGGCACCTGCTACTCAAAGAACAAATTTTAAGGGTTTGCAGAAACAGTAGCAAATAGTATTGGTAATGGTATCAATATATCTTTTTATATATTAAATATCGAAGGATCGAGTAATGTTAGATGCCACATTGGTTTCATTTCCTTGTATCAGTTATTGATACGCTGTAGTGATAACTTCATATCTTTTTACTCTCTTTACACAACTTGCAAGGGAGATGAGCTGATTGTTTGCCAGAAAACTTATTCTTTGATAGCTGTAAATGATATTGAATGAAAGTGTTTTGGAAGGGAAGCATACATAAATATATTTATTTGCGAATGCCTGCGACATTTGGGCCTTTTTAGCGCATATTCATTGTGTTTAATGTAGAGAACAAAATATTGAGAGTTAATAAATACTTTCAGCATAATACGTCATGTATGGGAAAAATAGATAGATGTATCAATGGTAAAATGTTTTTAATATATTGATATCTGTTGTTTAAAAATACTTTTTTCATAGACAACCGTTTACCTTATCAACAGTAATTTAGAGTAATCTTAAATACTTTTAATTATTGCAGAATAGCTTACAGTTCAGAAAATCACGTCATTAAAAGAACATGGTGATGATGCGTCGATTTGCTTTGTGTTTTTTTTTTCAAAAAAGGTAACCTTAATACACATTAATTTTAGATTCAAACCTGTGGTACATTTTTAGTCTAATCAGTTTCAAGATTTACGATTCTCAGTTCATATTATATAATGCATTTCCTATTGATACATTTTAAATACATCTTTATACCATGCAATCTTGCGATGATATATTGTTATGTGATTTTGGCCATTATCAGAAATTTTTAATCAGAATTTACCATTTTTGTGGATACATGTTTTTGCTCTGGTTCGTAAAAATCTAGGTACAGGCTATATCCCTTAATATCAGTTTTTAAGTTTATAGGTAAAGTGTTTGTACATAAGATTTTCCATTTTGTGCGATTACGATCATGCCTACAGTAAACGAGTTAACGTCGAATATCTCTGTATACAAAAAAGATTAAACACTGTAAAATACTTATTAACATGTTGATACCCGATGTCCTGATTGGACTGAAAGTCATATAACTATTTACACCAATTTCTCTCAATATGATCGCATAACAAGATTGTGAAGATACCGATGGTCATGAAACTATATTGTAATACACTTTAGAACTAGTGAGTAGCCTGTATGAGTGTCTAACATATGACTTAGTAGAGAACAACCTGACGATTATATGCAGGATAAACAACTTCACTGAACCAGTGTCCATTGTTGACGAGGGTGACCAAACACATGCACGGTGTTTTTTATAATAAACGTTCAGAATGTTTGACATATCATAGCAATGGATAGATTTATCCAGATACTACAAAATATAAAATATCATTTTCAAAACAATGGAAAGGAACACTTGTAGAAGAAAACTTGTCATGTAAACAAGGCGAACACAAATTTGAAATAACTGTGTCTACCCTCAGAGGTAAATGGGTTCATAGTGATATATCCTTTTTCATAGAATATAACGTTATTTTACACAATGATATCTTCTCGGAATCGAATACAATAAAGTCAATTAATAATTATTGAGATGCTACTAACAAATACATGTTTATACTTAAAATTTGAAGACTGGACCAATTTGTAGTTAGAACTTCATAATAGACGAATTGATGTTAACTTGCATCTTGTGAATGCCCCTTTTGGCGATATCATGTGTTTATCTGTTTAGAAGACATTCTGTTTACATGTATTCTGCAATACATGTCTTCTGCTTTCATTAGGCATTCATTTTGTTCCCCTCAATTCTTATGCATTCTGGCATAAATTTTTAATCTGCCTTGTTAGATTATACGACGATCATAATGTACAGAAACTGCATACGTACAAAGAGATACAAAAGTAAAGCATAAAGCTTTAAAGACAATAATATAGATAAATTCTTGACATAAAATATATTTGGCAAAATTTCAAGATAAGAGACATGACTCAAATTTAAATCAATGAAGTCTTAAAAATGAATAAAAATGTTACATGGGCCTGAGATTACTTTGATAGATCTCGACATATCTATATGATCTCGAGACCATTGCCTCATTGAGCAGTTTCGTACACATTCAATTGTTATGAATTAATTTAAACGAAATAACGTGTCAAGGATCTTATTATGCTGGTGAGAAGGTACTTTGCCGAATGTAAACAAAATATACCAGTGAAATGGCCATCTTTAGTATTTCAGATTATTTTGTATTTATACCTGCCCTACACAAACACAAACACAAACACATACACAAAAAATTTCAAAATACACCGGACTTTACCTGATGATAAAAATCATGTAATTTAGGAATTAAAGATTCCACAGATATACTTCTAACTGGCACTGTGAAAAATGAAACAGTTCTCGAGTTGAAATTTTTTTCCGGTCGTGAACCAGAAAAAACAACGCGGAGTTCCTTGTCAATGACAAATCGAATCACAGCATTGCATATAGTCATGATTCTGGGCGCTGTGTCAATATCGTTGGGGATTGTGTTAAAGACATTCGCGGATGTTCTCCTTCTGGAAATGAATTCTTTCGGAAATTTTCAATCTCTGCGAAAGGAGTTTTCCTGTGCAATGCGATTTGTCGATTGGTTAAAAAACTGAGATATACAAAAGTCGCATCAGTACAGTTCAACGGAAATAAGTAAGTCTGTGATATTTTTATGAAGGGTAAAACGGACGGATACAGACACATTCAAAGTTTTACATTGTGATTTTACAAGCATTTACATGACTCATTGTTTATATTTTATTAAAGAAATTTTCATTGGCTCACTGGTTGATTCTTTTTTAACAATGTGTTAGACATTTCAATTCGACGATTATTTATCATTTCATCGCAACCATTGATTAATCTATCTAATCAGCCCATGGATGTAAATTATGTACTGGTTGGTATAAACCTAAGTTGAGACGCTAGTACAATAAATTATTTAGCATGCAATTGTTCTTCTTCAGTTAAGACAAGAACTGCAAGCCAATGTGTCGGATAACGAAGGCTGACTGTTAACAATCAAATTATATTAAGCTTCCTCTTATTTCCATAAATGAGTTCTTTCTAACTTACCGATAAAGATATTCTTTGATTCAGTTAACAGAAACTGTTGTTCCGTTATCTCCTCTTCAACTCGGTAAGTCTCATTTCCTACATTGTGTCTGATGAAAATAAATGTTTCCACTATTATCAGAAACACTGTCATTTCGCGGTCTGTTTATTTTCTCTCTCTTCATAATTTTTAAGTACATTAATGTGGTAAATTTTCTATTCAAGTCTACACAAATATTTGACTAGTAATTGTCACTATCTCACAAATAAAACTTGACCGGGTGTTACTCATTTGTACAATGAAGTTTGCAGGGCATGCTGCCGATGATAGTTCGTGGGAGTTCAATTACTAGTTCTTGGGTTTCAGTACTGTTTTCGTTAATAAATGTTTGTTTTCTATGTGTTTTAGTTATATGTTTAGATTACTATTCTTTCGAATTTGCGTTGTATTTTATTTTGATCAGATGAAATTTTCTCTTTTTCCTCGTGCTTTGTTTTTGTATTTTTAACATACAAGCTTTAGCAAACAGAAAGGCAATGTCTGAGGGTGTTGAAACCCTAATTTTAAAAGTAATTTCAAAATTTCGCAAGCCAATGGGAACAAACTGTGCTCCTCTCCTCGCCGATCTGTTTCTGTACTCATATGAAGCGGACTTCATTCAAGGTCTTCTACGTGAAAACAAAAGGAAACTAGCCCAATCCTTTAATTTCACTTTTTGTTATATAGATGACATGTTGTCGTTAAATAACGATAGATTCCGTGCCTTTCTGCATCTCATCTACCCCAGTGAACTTGACATTAAGGACACTACAGAAACATCAAAGTCCACTTCATATTTGGATTTCTTTCTCGAAATAGACAATGCGAGACATCTGAAGACAAAACTGTATGACAAACGTGATGACTTCGACTTTCCTATTGTTAACTTTCCCTTCTTGATTAGCAATATACCAGCATCGCTGCATATATATGGGGTCTACGTTTCTGAGCTTATCTGATATTCAAGGGCATGCGTGAGTTACCATGACTTTCGACAAAGAGGATTACTGCTGTCACAAAAGCTTCATAACCAGGGGTTTATCAGGGATAAGTTGAAGTCATTATTTATGGAATTTTAAGGTCGTCATCATGAATTGATTGGCCGTTACAGTGTTCCAATATCTAAGATGATGCTGGACCTGTTCCCACTGTCGTAACATTTCATGTACCTCCTTCGATTTGTGACTACCACTGGATTGACTTTGTTGAACTTCACGACGGGTGCCGTATACGGAGCAAGAACTGCTTACCCGTCCGGAGCACCTGAGTTCACTCCTGGTTTCTATAGGAGTTCGTGCTGTTCATGGTTTTTTTTAGTTTTCAGTGTTTATTTGTTGTGCTTGTGGTTGTTTATTTGTCTTCCAGGGTTTTGTATGTCTGATGGATTACGTTTTTTTTATTGCTCCTTAGTTAAATTTGTTCTCTTTCAACGCAAATATCTAAATATTCATGATAAAAGAATCTAAATTTTGGCTAACGCGGTGATGATACTGTCGATGCATGTATAACCGTCCACCAAAAACCTGTGTCTTCTAAGTGGGGGTAATCTTAACGAAGACACCTATTAGTAATTTCATTAAATACAATTGGAAATAAACCTAGTAGACATCATAAAACATTTTTATGGGTATCAATGTACTGAAAATAGTGAAGTATGGCTTAGAGTATATGCAAATCTTTCTCATCAAGTTTGGTATAAAAAAAATTCATTGTTTTTTTCAAATGACAAAAAATATCAAACACATGACTTGGCAAAAAAAACATTTTTGCACTATCCTATTTCCTGACACATTACATTTATACTTCCTTGTATTTCTCATTACAGTTCCAATTTCTAGTGTTCTGTGTAAGCAGATTTTTCCAATATTGCGTAGAGTCAACTATTTTCAAAAAGTTATCTACTGGCAGGAAAGTTTGAAAAGCAGCTCACATTTTAATAAACAGGTATGATAGACTCATATTACATTATAATTACTGAAACTAACAGCGCTGAAATAGAATAAGTTTTCTTAGGGTTTGTTGTATGTATTTAACTATTTGTTATTTTGCCTTTTTGGGGATTTGTTTTGGGTTTTTCTTGGGGGAGGGGGTTGGTATTAAATATCTACAATTATAGAATAGCAAAGCAATGATTTGTAGGAACTACAAATAAACTATTTAAAGGTAACTTAATCTAAATTGCAGAGGCAAACTTTTAAATGATTTATTTTAAAGCATACGTGAAATTATTGATTTCGATTTTGCAAGACAAAAGGGACGTTTGGTCACACATTTTTTATTTCTGTAACCAGTATATTTCTAGGAAATTTAATTCCTTTTTATGTTGTTGGATGTTGATGATCTTCGATTGGAAGCATTGGAAATTATCAATCTTTTATATGATACCACTTGTATATTGTTCATTTACAAATATTTTATATCGGTTGATTTTCTTATAATTCTGTCGTCATTTAAGTTAAGTCAGATTGTTTTACAAATGAATTTAAAAAGTTACAATAGTACATACCTCCGACGATGAAAGTACTCCTCATCTGTGCCCTACGTAGGCAAATATTACTTGCAAATGCCGTTTTTTTTTTAATAAGAGGTGGAAAATAGACAGAATCGAAAAAATAATTAATTATTACCATACCAGTTATACATTTGTAAATATATTTCTCGAATGCTAAATTTTTGTTGCAGGATTATTTATTCATACTTATAATAGTAGCATCATGACTGACTTAATGCTGTTAAAATTGTTTTGTGTCATTGTAGGTAATGTATGGATTTACTGCTTTACTGAGTTAACCTGGTTTTGCTATATGATTAACAAGGGCTTTTCTAAAAAGATTTACCACTTTGTTAAAGTTGTTCAGTAAAATATGAATTATACTTCCTATTTTTTTCTTTTAGCAAAGTAATTCTGTGTTTGCAAAGATCCCATCTGTCTCAGCTTCCACATCATTATTAGCATCACATGATTACACCCACCTCCAACAAAGTGTATTTACGTGTAAACTGATATGTTTTTTGTATACCGATTTTCATATAAAATTCTAATGACTGAGTGTGGATCTCTATAATCTTATCAATTTAACATCAATGTAACCAATTACGCCAAAAGCATACTATAGATTTATTTCGTCTTCAAGCCATTGTTCCTTTACTAAACTGTCTGTCTACTCACTAGTACACTTGATACAATAACTTGGTCAAAAACCTGGATTCTCTATTCTATCATGCACTTCTTCCTAGTTTTTAAAGGGTTAGCAAATTTTACCAGGAATGTTTAGTTACTGTATTAATTCAACCTAGTAACGAAATGCTACTGGAACTTGGCTGACGATGGCCATGGGGAATAAGGTCTGACAGCAATTTCACTACAAGTTGATAGTTATAATATTTTATAATTTTAAATCAACTGCTTTTATCTAGATAAATACACTTTCTAGAAAACGTTGGATGAAAACGACCAAAAATGTAAAACCAAATAAAAAAAAGGTTTTTTTTATTAGATTAGAGAATACATGGTTACTTTCTAAAAAAAAAAGTAAAATAATTACAGCAAATATATAACACAATGTAATACAGGGTTTTAAATTAAATTTTAATTAAATATATGAAGGATTGAAACTTTTAATTTCATAGGCATCCCCTGTTTAGTGTTTTCATGTCTCACGTGGGATATTGAAGGCAATACTCTTCGGATAACATGTAGGACAAACAACTTTGTCCAGCAATTGTCTTTAATTGACACATCTGGAAATGAACAAGCAACGTGTACATTCGAACAACAGATTCCAACCTGTGTTTCATATGACAAACTTGGACATATCTGTGCAGATGCTGAAGAAAAGAAAATTATTTTCACCCGACGGTATTTTCAAAGCAATATAAATGGAGATTGGACCTGTTTACAGGGATTCAGTGAATATGTAACTACTGTTTCAGTGCCAAAAGGTAAACACATTAGCTTTTTTGAATTTTGTCTTTTTATCATTTTCTAAACATTAATTGCTAAACTCACATAACCATATTTTGTTTATATTTTTGTTACGTTTTGGATTTGTAGCTTCAATAATCATAACGGTATTAAATTTCGTTATTGTTTTTTCTTATTATGTTCGCCTGTTAGTTTTTCTTATTTTTTGACTTTGTTTTCAAAACGTAAAGTATTTTTTTAAGGAATTATTGTTGCAACGAATGTACATTTTCTTGGTCAGTATATGGATGGAAACAAAATACAATTATCCTGCTATTCTTGTCGAGAACCGCACGGGAACTACGTAGAACTGTTCATGAATGGAGTATCTGTTGATAGTTTAAGCTACAACTACGAATTAAAGAAATGTCTCCAAAAGAATAAGAGGTGTACTAAAGATCAATGTTCTTGTGCCGCTTCTGGGAACGGGTTCAGACGCACAATTCGAATAGAAAAAAATATGATGGTACATAATTTTTCCTGCGAAATGAGATTTGTCGATCCTATTCAAAAATACAGATTTTTTCAGCTTGCTACTTTGAATTTTGATGGTAAAAGTAAGTCTTTGATTCATAGTTATTCGGTTTTGAAAATTTGCCTATCAACCTCCATTAATACATTACAAAAAAATACAAAATATACTATATAGTTTATTGGATCATTTGCGAGTAACAACCTTATTCAATACTTTAAGTTATCAATTTATACTTACTAGATAAAGTTTTTTAATACCAATTGTGATGCACAACGTGTGCACATTTCGTCGATGTACGACTCATCAGTTGAACGCAAGGCCTAACATGTTGAAAACCAAAACAACCATCCAAACAGTTGAAAAGCAAATAAAAAAGCCAAAATGACAAAAACAGGTAAGGCCAAAACCATCTTAGGAAATTGTGTTAATCCTTCAAAAGCATCAACATGTCTACGACATATCTAATTACAATGAGAAAAACGGAAACAATTTTGAAGAAATTACACTTACAACAAAATTTTCAGAAGAATCTCGGACAACAGTGTTAAAAAATGTTACTTTGAAATAGTCATGAAAAACTATAGGTAGACATTTGTTTCGTAAAGGGATATGAGCTAAAAATATCATGAGTCTATATTTTCATTAATTTAAGATTTGATCAGTCAAGATGTGCAAACCAAAGTTACAAAACCAGGAGAGAAAGCGTACAAACCAATATATTATGATGTTAAACCGAATAGTAAGTTTTTTACATTCTCAAGATGTAATGGTCACAGTTACACAGTTACTGCAATTTAAACGTTTATACAAACTTTAAAACTTATCTTTAACAAACTGTCATTCGGAAACAGCCTTTTTGAAAACTTTCTTTTAAGTAGCGGATAAATTTTACGTTCAATAATTGCGAAAAGAAATACAGTTTTTATTCGTTTTAGATTAATTCTTCCTAAATAAGTAATCCAAACTTCTGTTTTACATTTTTTACCTGTACAGTTATAAACAGAATAGAGAAAAAGAGTTGTGAGGGCATTATAAATGAGAAATAAAATGCTATAAAAAATAGTATTGCAAATTTCTTTCTGAGCACTTATGCTACTAACAAAACGTTTAGAAAGCCAAAGATAACAAGCAAGTAAATTTAAGCATAAAAAAGTAAAATTAACCACGTAAATGTGTTTACGTTAAAGTTGAATTTCAAATTTTAATACTGAAAATTGTTTGACTTCTCTTATCAGGAGCGATCTCATGCTGTTGTGATAAATATGGCTTAATCATCAG
Organism: Mytilisepta virgata; assembly: GCA_028015205.1. NCBI lineage: Eukaryota > Metazoa > Mollusca > Bivalvia > Mytilida > Mytilidae > Mytilisepta > Mytilisepta virgata. Next base: position 58,314,827 of record CM051515.1, on the reverse strand, counting down.
CGCCAGTGCCCTATTTTCTCTTACTATAGAAATAAATAATGATTCAGTGCCGTTGGATTTTTAAATCACCCTATCCTCCCGACTGTCTGTCAATATATCTTGTAACTCCTCCTAAACCGTTCAATGGATACTTGCAAAGGGAGCTAATTCGGCTTAAAGGTTTGATATTTTTTAAGCTTGTAAGCTTAACTCCTAAACCGTTCAATGGATTTTTATGACACTATATATGAAGGTTGGGCATCATATGTAGATGTGCATGAAGCAAGATAATAATTGCCGGATGCTTGCAAAGAAAGATAATCAAAATTCAGGGTTTTACATATTTAAAGCTTGAATATATTCAGCAACAAGTAATTGCGTGTCTAAATGTTACCTTATATTAACATGTTTGCCTTGTTGCTGGATTTTCGCCTTCAACATTGCCTCGATGTACGTTTGCTAAATAAAGTCGAAGCAGACTCAACACGAGGGATGGTGGAAATGTCCTATCCTCCTAAAAACAGTACCAACGAGAAAGGTTTCCTCACATAATCGGCAGTACCAAGGTACCCTTTCTAAATATTAACGATAATATCACCTTCATGTAGGTAACTTAATGTTCATTTGCAGTATATGCACTTCAGCTTTGTCGGGCAACTAACCAGTTCACATGTTGCCTTAAATCCTCAGTGTAATGAATATTTTTCTTTTTTTTACCATAAGAAAAGTCTCTTGTTTTCTGAAATATATATTCAATAGATAAGTTGTTTCTTTCTTTAAACAATAAAGACCCTAGCTTTCTTTTTCTAATTAATACAGTTACATGTATTATTTTTTTAATTTACACTCGTGGCAGTTCATGGGTAATAATACTAAAGTAATACAACAAATACAAATTTTACTGTTTACTACGTCAAGCATAAACCTAAACATGACAATGCCTGTTGGTAACAGGTAATTGTCGTTAACAGGTAATTTATGCAAAATTATGTGATGTAAGAAAATTAAGTAAGAATCCTTCTTTCAGACTGTACAGAAATACTAAACAAGAGAATTCCGTTCTGTAATAAAATTACACATGACGTAAGGAACGTATCATTGAAAGGGCTGTAACAACATCAATCCAATGTTATTTGGCAAGGTAAAATAATGATTCATGCACATACAGTTCATTTAAGAATGAGGTATATAGCTTGAATTTGACCAAAAAAACTTTTTTTTCAATTTACTTATGTTTTACAGAATTGTTTGTTTCTATTGTAGATGCTATAACTTTAAGAAGAACATTCAGAACCAAAAGTGTAACCGTGCAGGGAAGAATCGTCATTGAAAGTAAGTACTTTACCCAGCGATGCAAGACATCACATGACTTTTGAGGTTGGCCCTTCCGGGCATTTACGTTATGCTCTGCTAAATCCAAAAATAAATGTTGTGGATCCCAGGAATGTCACAAAATGTTCCAGAGCTTACATTATCACGTTGGAAAGCATATTCATCTCCATTATGTTTCCGAAATTTGTATTTGATGTCAAATTTAAAAACTGGCTGTGTTGCGGGCGAACGATGTCGTGCTACATCCAACTTTGCAGTGATCAAAACATATGTGACATAACTTTTGTCTGTAAAAACAGTAATGTCTTGGTCATAAAGGTAGTCCTTGAACTTGTCGCCAACTGCCAACTTAAGACGAAGTAAATCCCTCCTGTGTGGCGGGTACTTCCTTTTGGCTTTATGCACACCACGCCTGGCATAACTGGTGCTGTTTTTATTCCGTCCTGCCCCTGGTAAATCACAGCTCCAAAAGCATCTTATGAAACATCCTTGCAAAGTTTATATGATAAATAACTGTTGGCATAACCTAATATTTGTGAAATACTCATGTGATTTCCAAGGCTTTCAATGTTGTTTCCTGTTGTTAACCCCATTTCCATTTGTTTGATTTCTTTTCCTTTGCCTTTTGGTCTCATTCTGTGTTGGGATTAGTAAGAGGTCTGCTGATTCAACTGAAATTCCGGGTGAGTCGTCTGTGGTAATAGGCTATTCAGAGAAATCTACGGAGTACTTGCCTCTTACCAGCTGACTACTCTTTCTATCTTCGCTTGGTCAATCTCTAGTCAAGCCTCTGATACCACATGTCATACATACTTTACTTTCCCTTTGAAGAAGCCGCACTTGTTTTGTGACATTTTGAGGTTGGCTTCTCTCATCCTCATGAATACAAGTAGTAAATTCTGTCAACTTCACACGTGCTTCTTAATACTAAAGATGATTATGTCGTCGACGAAGATTCAGCATATCTTGAGATTGAAATCTCAAAGGCAATATTTGATCAGATTTTCATAAGTGGCAGGGGAGCTTGTACTTCCCAATGGTATATTTATATCATATATATTCGGATATATTTTAAGAAACCAAGGGGTCCAACTTAGAATGCTGTGCGCTCCTTGTGCTACTGCAAAATTTCCACTCAATTAAATAATTCCTTTTTAGTTCATGTTGTTTTTAGGATTCATTTAACAAAATCATCATGGAGCCTGTATAGCTCACATAGATATGTGGCAGTATGGAACATTGCTGTCATGTCTGATTCAAATGAGCTCACTTGCCAATTTGGGTTCAAAATTGTTCACTGTTACATAGGACCACATGCGGTCTTGACATCAATGGTTCACTGGTGGTATTCTTTCAGAAATATATCGTTTTCGGAAACTACGATAAAGTGGCCTGTTCTGACTGATTATTCTCAAATTCATTCAATGACCATTGGGTGAAGGTCAAGTATATTAGGTTCAAAAGAACGATATTTTAGACTTTAATAAAGAGAAGGAAACCATCTCCATTGGACCAGTGATGTGACATGAAGAGACATAGAAAAGTTCTCTTCATGTCACGTCACTGGTCCTTTAGAGATGGCTTCCCTTTTCTTTATGTATGTTTTATTTGTCTTTATGTTTCATTTGATGCGACAATGTTATATTTTAAATATTGCTACATGTGTAATGTTAAATCTCCCTCCCAAGGACATTCAAGCAACCTGCCCTTTTAACGTCCAAATATATAGTTCGTTGAAGACAATACAAGTCATTACTAAAATTATTGTTTTGATTTCATCTGGTAGATCTTATAACTTTAAGCCGTACAGCTAGAACTGAAAAAATAATCAAACAGAGAAGACTCATGATTGATAGTAAGTTTTAAATCCTTAAAATATTCAAACGAAGGGTAAAATGGTACATAGATTATCTTGAAATTCAATGTATCTAGTTACAAATGTGGTAAGTGCATCAAATATTTTGCTGATATTAAATAATTTGCGATGAAATGATATTATTGGAAATTATGTAGAATGCAGTTTTATTGCAGGGCATATCAAGTAACAGTAAAGTATTTCGACAAAGTATAATTAGTGTAGAATCAGAATAATGTGTAAAGCGGACTGGTCTATCTTCTATTTTCAGCAGCTCTTGTAACATGTTTCATATGAGAACAGAGCCGATTCATTTAGTTGTGCACTTGGTAAACCGGCAATATATTTCTGGTTCCACTGATAGTTTTGCAGTCTGGGTATCAAGTGAGATAAATTATTGAATATATCTCACCTATTATCATTTCAGCTTTCTGATTTTTTTTCTACCATGTTCAAGTTGAAACATATCGGAAATCTAAAACTTTGCATACGTCAGGATTGTGCCTAATGATGTATAAATAGAATAGAGAAGGAAAACGGGGAATGTGTCAAAGAGACAACAACCCGACCAAAGAGCAGAAAACAGGTCAAGCCTACCAATGGGTCTTCAACGCAGCGAGAAAATCCCGCAGATGGCCCCTAAACAATAATGTATACTAGTTCAGCAAAATGGACGTCACACTAAACTTCGAAACATAAAAATGGACCAAAATGCAAAAAACACACAAAACTAACAAAGGCTAGAAGTTTCTCACCTAGGACAGGTGCAAAAATGCGGCGGGGTTAACAATGTCTTGTGAGATCTCAACCCTCCCCAATACGTCTAGTCAATGTGGAATAAATAAACACTCAGCTATACACACAGTAAAATTCAGTTCAAAAGATGTCCGAGTCCGATGTTAAAAAAGGTAATAGAAGAAACTAAGCAAAATGGCAATGGTCAATGTATATTAACAAAGGACTACTAGCAGTTACTGACATGCCTGCTCCAGACCTCAATTAAAATGATCGAAAGATTATGTCTATATCATATAGAAAATCAGCCACAATCCCTCCGACATCATAAATTATACGAGAAGAACATAACCCGTATCATGCCAACAACTGGTTTTAGAATAAATATGTTTATTTCCGATGCAAAGGCCCTATGAGTGAATCAATATTAATTCCAAAAATGCCATCTTTAATGACTTGACAACAGTATCTTAACTATATCTCTTTTCGATAAGTCTGTTTCAAGGTTTGATTAGTTTTGCGGGTGAATGACGACATTTTTGTGCTTTGTATAGAATATTACCATAAAAGATGGGATGTGAAATACCTGAACATATAAGATGTTTGCTCGTTGATTTATATTTACGTTTGGGGTCCTTGTACAAATGATAAATTAAGCGGGTAGGCCTGAGGTAAGGGAGATAACTCCTATTGACGTTTTATAATTTTATAATCGTTGATACGTTTGTAAGAGAAGCTTCGTGTCAAGCATCTTGATTACACGGATTGTTTACATTTGATTCTGTGATGACAGACTGCACTCGATTCCGTTAACGTAGCGACCAGGACACTTTGCATTCAGTAGTGGCCGTTTTCTATTCGTTGATCTTCGTTGTTTGGTGTGATTTTTGCTGTACTCTGTATCTTTTTCAAACTGCAAGTGGTTTTTTTCCTGGAATATCTCAAAAGTTTCTTTAACATGAAAGTAAAATGTATTACACTATCTTTTGTTTGCAATAGTCGTAACGAATTAATACATTTTCCGCTGTTGAATATTTAAGGTTTTCTGTGCGACGGGCCGATTTTGGGACGATTTCAATTTATACCTTTGAGTGCCACGGGCCGATTTTGGGACGATGTTTTTTTCTTGACGTCAAACAATAGGAATAACGTGGCATTACTATGACGTACCTAATTTCCTCGCATTAGTCGAAGTGAAGAGGTTCGGTAAGGGGCATCTCCGTAACGAATCTAAAACTTTTCGAAATATGTGCAATCGATAATTACATAGGATTTGATATATTCATGAATTATTGTTTAACATCCAGTGGTAATTATGAAATGCATATCACGACGAACGTAGTATTTGAACAACTGTACGTTCGGTGTTACATGCAAAGCATAGTTATCCCTCTTTCCAGGAATTACACTAATCTATTTACTTACCAGTTATAAACAGACAAAGTTCCAAGACACGTTTTATTCCAAATAAAGATCAGATATACCTGAGCATTACCATAATAATTGCCAATATGATTTTTGTAAATAATCAAAATTTAATGAAATCGATTTTTTTTTTTTTTTTTTTTTTTTTTTTTTGGACATTTGAATAAAATGTTCAAGTGGATATATTGAACATTGAAATGTGTTGGCTTATCAAAGTGAATGAGGAAAACTGGACTAAATTAAATCATATTAAATTGAAGATATATACTTTTCATGTATATTTATATTTTACACCACACCGGCAATACATACCCTTTTAATAAAAAAACGAATTGTAATACAAATGCAAAATAATACATAATAATAGATTATTTATCGGTAAACAAGTTTTGCCAGCCAGTATCTTTTTGTTTGTGTTTGCTGCGTCCGGTTTCAGTGCCTTACAACGAGGGTCCTATTTAGGGGTGGTTCCTGTTCGAAGTAAGGAAAATACTAATTCATGACTGAAATAAAAAGCGTTTCGTAATTTTCATATGAACTTATGTTGGAAAAAAATTGACGGCTTGCAAATTAAAACATTCCAATTTTGTAAAAGTACTTAGTTAACTAATAAAAAGTTTTGTTTAATATTTTTCTGAACGGAAAATGATGCACGCCTGTACTTTGTACATAAAATAAATACATTTTTCATATACGATTCGCACGTCTTGTATGGTTGTTTGACTAATATAAAAGATCCAGTACTATGTACACTAAATTAGATTTGCCTTGCTTGTTATACGGAAATAACGATTGACTATTCCTTACAATGTGCAAATCTAGCTTTCTTACGTCCTTTGATTTGGCGCGGCAACTGTCCACCCGAAACACATTATATACTTTTTGACTGGGTATGAGGGGAATAGTAAATTTATTGTCTCCGAGGTACTAACTATTGCACCGAGGCGTAGTCGAGGGCGATAGTTGGTATCGAGTGGATAATAAACTTACTATTCCCAGAATATGCAGTCAGTAAGTGTTTTATTATACCGAAAAACATTTTACCGGTCAATAATTTCCAGAACCATTGAACGGTTAATAGTAGTGGAAACTTTTGACCGGTCAATATGAATGGAAATTATTGATTCCATTTTAATGTGCAGCTTTTGCGAACGACCTCGTAGAAAGCCCGTGCGTATTTTATCTCTTACAAAGCCAGTCAAGATGGGAACAATGAATATAAAATTCAAAACTTTTGCCATAAGAACATGGGTGGTCTTGACTTATCAGATACGATGTTGTCATTCTATCCATAGAGGGGTGATAGATACTTATATATTATATCAAAAATATTAACCCGACAGGCCACTTAAGACTACGATTCATACAGTATGTTTTTGAAGACTTATCAAAGGACCATTTGAACAACAAAGACGATGAAAATAAAGCGCGAGGAAGAGAATTTGTAAGAATTAAGCTCCATACAATTCCAAACGGTAGACAGCAGGAATGCTCGACTTGTACGGACCGGAACGGGATTCGCAGGACCAGAAAATTGACTTAACTTTATAAACGCAAATTTTACTCTTCAATATTAAAACAGTTTTTAATTGTAGCCACTTTTGTCTACTAATTTGAAAAAAATGGAAGGGTTCCACGCAACTCAGTGTCTCGCCTGCTTTCGCTGTTATCTATGTTTTCAGTGTAATTGTTGAATGTACATAATTTTTCTCCACATGCTATTTATGGATGATGAAGAAGCTTCGACGACGACGGAATGTAGGATCGCAATGTCTCGCTTCAGCGACAAAAGTCGCAATCTCGACAAAAATGAACGGATAAGAAGCTATGCGCTGAATGCACCACAGACCATCCACAATGACACACCGAAAAAAGGTTACCCAGAGTTCGTCATTTATAGATTCTCTTTCTTGTAATTTGGTGCGAGTCCAATCAACTGTTTTACCGCGAAACTGTCCTTTTATTTTTTTTCTTCATCTTTAGACAGATTCAATATATATCATTACGGAAAATATCTAATAAGTTCAAAATGATACCTTGATCACAACTGATGAGTTGAAATCTTCGAAATGCGCCGATCTTATATATAGATGCATTAAGGAATATTCCATGAGATTTAAATTTCTCAATATTCAGAATAGATATTCCCTTATTTTACCCCATTATGGAGGTTGAAGTTGCGCTATTGTTAACGTCACTGGACAATCGGCTGTAAAAAAAAACAGCTTGGCACTAAACGAAAATTGATGTGGAATTTCTCGTGGCACTGAAAGGGTTAACTACATCTGATTTCCCGATTTACGTGTGTATTTCACTGATATTTGCCCCCGTGTGGGTCCCGGGGACACTAATAGAATAGGCCGGACAAACGGTTCCGATCACCATCTGGGGCACAATCTTTACCTAGACGGGAGGCCGGATAGACCCGATTCGGTCTATCGGCTGGTCACATCAGTCCCTTTTTGTAACACTTATTTATATATATTTTTTCTCTCCCCAAACTGATTAATCAAATTCCAAATTGCTGTTTGGCGGGATTGGTGTTGGCTAATGGGTCACAAACTTTTGAATTGGATATTTATTTATTACCATTATTTTTGTTTTATCATTTTCTTAATATTCAAATCTAAATTATGCCTCGCATTTGTATCAACTGTTTAAAATGTCTTTTTGGTTTCGCATTGTTTTTGAAATATTATAACAACCAGCTCCAAAATTGGCTGGATTGCCCCGGTCTGGCCACTTACTGGTCATGTCTAGCCCTCTGCTGTTTTCTTGTGGTTGTTTGAAGAGACCCATATGAACCTTTTATGACACCTCGATACCATGGGTCGGGATAGGGTGGTATGCAGGTATCGTATGAGATTGATGTTTTGGTTCTTGGGTCTCTGAAGATAGCCACTGACGGAGGCAGCGGAGAAGGCGGTGGCTAATGGGGCACGGCTTCCTCGGCTTAATGAGGCCTCATGTTTGCCGTGTGTGGATACCCGTAAGGATAGAGGACGGAATCCTGGTGGTTGAAACACGCCACTTTGGGCCCTACTTTATCTGAAACGGGCGATCGGATGGGCCCGGTCTCGATCAATCGGCTGGTCACGCCAGGCCCTTGAACATGATCTTATATAAAACTGTGCGACAATAGCACCATCTTTAAGATAAGTTCAAGAAGGCGGTGGCTCATGGGTCAATCGTGTAGAATCTACTTTGGACAGTTGTTTCGTCGGGTTACCCCCGACACGAAGCTTGTGTCTATTTAAAAGTACTCTATGCGAGTATCCTGTCCTGTAGCCCTAGTGCTTGTCACATATGTGGCAAGCATACATCGTTGTGGTGCTGCTCCGAGGTGGGCGAGGAGCAAGGGCAGTGAAACTTTATAAATCATCATGAAGAAATCAGAAAACAACCAAAAACCAACACCCTCTAAACGGAAATGTGATTATATTGACGATGAGGGGCGAATTTCAAAATTACAAAACACAACATCTGACAAATTTCCTAAATTTTTAGTTTTGACAAGTAAAAATTCTGACAGACCTTTAACTAAACTTTCTCCTTTTTTACTACAGTTCAAAAAGTTACCAAAATGAGAAGTGGAAGTCTACTTATAGAATGTATTCGACCACAACAGGCAAAACATCTCCTTTCTCTGACTTGTATTTCTGATGTTGAGATCTTGGTAACCCCACACCGAACACTCATTTCTTCCATGGGGGTTATTCGAGACAGAGACAGTGATTTGTATGAGTTGTCTGAAGAAGAAATTCAGGAAGAATTGGAATCTCAGCATGTCTCAAAAGTGAAAAGGTTTACTAAAAGATCCGAAGGAAAAATTGTAAAACTGAATATATACCTTATTACATTCAACCTTACTACTGTACCTGAACATATCTACATAGTACGCTATAGAATGAAAGTTGACACATACATACCTAACCCTACTCGTTGTTTCAAATGCCAGAAATTTGGACACGGTAGGGGTTCATGTCGTGGTACTGAAAGATGTGTCAAATGTTCTGTAGAGGGCCACTCAAGTTTTGAATGTGACGGTACAGTAAAGTGTGCAAACTGTAGACTGAATCATTTGGCTAATTCAAGAAATTGTGAATTGTATAAAAAGGAATTAGAAATCCAAAAAACCAAAACTGAAAAAAATTAAGCTATCAGGAAGCGAAACGAATGGTCTCTGTCTTGAATAACTCTGTTCAAACCTCTTATGCTGATAAAGTCAAAACCTCACAAACCAGAACTTTTGCAACCCAAACTGAATTCACTTGGCCTGATGGATCAGAAGTACCAACACTCTTACTTCAAACTTCTCAATCTAAACCGTCTTCTACATCAAACTCTTCTCAAACGTCTGGTTCTTTAAATACATCAGACACTACCAGTAAACAACAAAGACCGACTGCCAGACAAAGAACTTCCATACCTTCAAACCAAAAGTCTTCTTCATCGTCCCAAAAAACAACACCATCGTCTTCCAATGAAAAAGCTAGAAACAAACAATCATCCGGTCGCCTCTCAAAGGCAGAAAAAAATTCGAAAGTTAAGAGATTTAGAGACCTCTGTCCAGAGTTCGACAATGATGTCGACGAGGACTCTGAGCAGATGGATACTTCAAATGAACCAGAAGAATCCATTTGGGGAAATATTTCAGTTCCTGCTGGGAATTCTTCTCGTAACGCCAGAGATTCCAGCGCTTCTGGCGGCAGGCGCAGAAGTTGTTCAAGTGAACAACTAAGGAAAAACTACTCCCCAATCCGCCCACCCTTAAAAAAACAATATAATTCAGTGGAATTGTCGGGGTTTAAAAATTAATTTAATTGAAATATCTTTACTTGTCCAAGCTTTCCTACCAGTTGCCTTTTGTCTCCAAGAAACTCACTTAAAGGAAAACGATAATGTAAACATAAAAAATTACTCTCTTTACAGCACAAGAACTAAACAGGATGAAAGGGCTGCAGGCGACTATTCAATCCTTATCAAAAACAACGTTATCCATAGTCAAATAAATTTAAACACCGATCTGCAGGCAGTTGCAGTTCGCCTTTCTCTTAATAAGACTATTACACTATGTTCTGTTTATATTCCTCCTAACACAAACCTGGAAATTAGTAAACTTAAAACTCTAACAGATCAGTTACCTGTCCCATTTCTTCTTATGGGTGACTTCAATGCTCATAATCCTATATGGGGCAGTAACTCACAAAACGACAAAGGCACAAAGATCGAAGATTTTTTAAATCAGGAAAGTTTGTGCATCTTCAATGACGGATCGGATACTTATCTCCATCCGGGGAATGGTTCGTACTCTGCTATCGATTTAACCATTTGTGACCCCTCTTTATTACTTGATTTCTCATGGCGAGTCCATGATGATTTGTGTGGTAGCGACCACTTTCCCATTATTTTGGAAAAATTATTTCCCACGTCATCTGAGAGAGTTGCTCGCTGGAAATTTGACAAGGCCAATTGGCCTTTGTTCGAACAACTCTGTCGAGATGAACTGAAGAAAGAAACTTTTGATACTGTTATTAATCCTGTCCTTAAATTTAATGAAAAGTTAGTATCGATAGCTGAAAGAACCATTCCTAAAATCTCGACAAATCCTAAACAACCAAGCAAACCATGGTATGATGATGATTGTGAGGAGGCAAAGAAAAATAGAAAGAAGGCCGAACGACGATTCAATATGCATCCAACCCAAGATAATTTAGGAAACTTCCGTATATTCCGTGCAAAAGCACGTCGAACATTCAAAAAAAAAAGAGACGAACCTCTTGGCACAACTTCGTCTCTAAAATAAATGAACAAAGTTTGGAATTTCATACAAAAAATTAATGGTAAAAACCGAAAAACCAATGTTCACCATCTGAAAGATGGCCAGACCCTTCTAACATCTGAAAGGGACATATCGAATAAACTTGCAGAAACATTTTCTAAGCATTCCTCTTCTCAAAATTACTCTAAGGAATTTCAACAAATCAAACATCGCACTGAAAAAACTAAACTTAACTTTAAATCTAAAAACACAGAAGACTACAACCGCTCTTTCCCTTTGGATGAACTCAAAACTTCTCTGGCAAAGGCCCATGACACAGCATGTGGCCCAGATGATATCCATTATAAACTTCTGACTCATCTTTCTGATGAATCATTACAAACACTTTTGGATATACTAAATAACATTTGGGAAACTGGTAATTTGCCCTCTTTGTGGAAGCTTGCTACAGTTGTTCCTATTCCAAAACCCGGTAGAGATCATTTTGAATCGTCGAATTATCGGCCAATTGCCCTCACAAGTTGCGTATGCAAGACGATGGAACGAATGATCAACGACCGCCTTGTTTGGTTCCTTGAGACCAATTGTCTACTGTCTAATATACAGTGTGGATTCCGGCAGGGCAGAAGCACGTTAGATCATCTCGTTAAGCAACTGAAAATGAACGAAATTCCTAACATGTCTGGTACCTTTTTGTACCGTTGAATTTGCATATAAAAAATTAATTTTACCAACATATTTCATTTTGATTAAGACTATATCCCTGTTCTTCAGTTCAATAATTATAACTATTTTTTATCAAAACATATGTCCTATGAGAGGTAGTACTATTCATTAACTTGAGTCATCTCATGGAATGAAGGGTACCCCTTAAATACCCATTTTAAATGAACCCTGTAAAGGAAACGCGTGGTTGAATTTCAACAAAATTTTCTCAGGTGGTGTATTGAGACATATATAAAATGCATGACGAAAATATGAACAAAATTATACAAGTGGAAAATTTTGGCCTAACCCAGGCCTAACCCCTTAAGTAAAAGTTTTGACAAGTTTTTGATATCAAAATCCCTGGCGTAATAATTTTTTCAGAATTACAAAGATTTCTTTCGTTAAAATCAAATACGTTGTTACATATACGAGGGAATCGAACAAGTTGAGATATAGAAACACCATACGATGGTGCCAAGGCATGCCAATCTTAAGATTTAAAAAAGGAATTCTATCAACTTTTCGTCGATTTTTTCGAAACCACTGAGTAAACTAGAGGTACTGTTGTCACAGGAGTCCAGCATGCTGGACTGTTTTAGCACGCTAAAACTGATGTCTCCCCTTCCATACCCATAGTTTTTTTAACATTTTTTAGGGATCATCAAGGTGGCAAATTAAGAGCTATGGTACATAATACATGTAGTTACCTACAGATATGTGCTTCAACAAGGAATGAATAAGGTAATATATAGTTTTGGGGAAGGGATCTGAACCATTTTTAAGATAAAATAAGGTTTCTGATTTTGTGGGGGTGGGGATGACCCCCAAGGCTAAGATGTATATTGCATACAACTGGTCTTGTAACCATGAGTAGTACAATATATGGTTTAGGGGTGGGGATTCCAACCATTTTTAAGATAAAATAAGGTTTCTGATTTTGAGGGGGTGGGGATGACCCCCAGGGCTAAGATGCATATTGCATTTAACTCGTCTTGTAACCATGAGTAGTACAATATATGGTTTAGGGGTGGGGATTTCAACCATTTTTAAGATAAATTAAGGTTTCTGGTCTTGAGGGGTAGGGGATGACCCCCGGGGCTCAGATGTATACTGCATTCAACTTGTCTTGTTATCATGAATAATAAAATATATGGTTTAAGGGTGGGGATTTCAACCCTTTCCAAAATAATGTAGGCTAGGGGGTGGGGACTGACCCCCAGGGACCCAAATGTGGTACTCTGCACTCCGCCTTGACCTGATGCATATACCTTCCAAATATCATGAGGCTAGCTCAAGAAACAAAAAAGTTATGTTCCGGACAAAAAATTTGATTAGAAGAGGAAGAAGAACACTATGGGGTTGGGATCTCAATGGTTTTCAGAATATTTAGTATTTTATCATTTGAGGGGGTGGGGCATGACCCCCCTCAGACCCCCCTATGGTACCAAATGATTTGTTTTATCATAAGGAGTAATAATATATATGGTTATAGGGTGGGGATCACAATGGTTTTCAAAATATTAAGTATTTTATCATTTAAGGGGTGGGGCATGACCCCCCCTCAGACCCCCTATGGTACCAAATGATTCGTCTTATCATAAGGAGTAATAATATATATGGTTATAGGGTGGGGATCTCAATGGTTTTCAGAATAATAAGTATTTTGTCATTTAACGGGGTGGGGCATGACCCCCCCCCTCAGACCCCCTATAGTACCAAATGATTCGTCTTATCATAAGGAGTAATAATATATATGGTTATAGGGTGGGGATCTCAATGGTTTTCAGAATAATAAGTATTTTGTCATTTGAGGGGGTGGGGCATGACCCCCCCTCAGACCCCCTATGGTACCAAATGATTCGTCTTATCATAAAGAGTAATAATATATATGGTTATTGGTTGGGGATCTCAATGGTTTTCAGAATATTTAGTATTTTATCATTTGAAGGGGTGGGGCATGACCCCCCTCAGACCCCCCTATGGTACCAAATGATTCGTCTTATCATAAGGAGTAATAATATATATGGTTATAGGGTGGGGATCTCAATGGTTTTCAGAATAATAAGTATTTTGTCATTTAAGGGGGTGGGGCATGACCCCCCCCCCCTCAGACCCCCTATAGTACCAAATGATTCGTCTTATCATAAGGAGTAATAATATATATGGTTATAGGGTGGGGATCTCAATGGTTTTCAGAATAATAAGTATTTTGTCATTTAAGGGGGTGGGGCATGACCCCCCCCCCTCAGACCCCCTATAGTACCAAATGATTCGTCTTATCATAAGGAGTAATAATATATATGGTTATAGGGTGGGGATCTCAATGGTTTTCAGAATATTTAGTATTTTATCATTTGAGGGGGTGGGGCATGACCCCCCTCAGACCCCACTATGGTACCAAATGATTCGTCTTATCATAAGGAGTAATAATATATATGGTTATAGGGTGGGGATCTCAATGGTTTTCAGAATATTTAGTATTTTATCATTTGAGGGGGTGGGGCATGACCCCCCTCAGACCCCCCTATGGTACCAAATGATTTGTCTTATCATAAGGAGTAATAATATATATGGTTATAGGGTGGGGATCTCAATGGTTTTCAGAATATTTAGTATTTTATCATTTGAGGGGGTGGGGCATGACCCCCCTCAGACCCCACTATGGTACCAAATGATTTGTCTTATCATAAGGAGTAATAATATATATGGTTATAGGGTGGGGATCTCAATGGTTTTCAGAATATTTAGTATTTTATCATTTGAGGGGGTGGGGCATGACCCCCCTCAGACCCCCCTATGGTACCAAATGATTTGTCTTATCATAAGGAGTAATAATATATATGGTTATAGGGTGGGGATCACAATGGTTTTCAAAATATTAAGTATTTTGTTATTTTAGCCTACATTTTACAGGCCAGGGGGTGGGGACTGACCCCCAGGGACCCAAATGTGGTACTCTGCACTCCGCCTTGACCTGATGCATATACCTTCCAAATATCATGAGGCTAGCTCAAGAAACAAAAAAGTTATGTTCCGGACAAAAAATTTGATTAGAAGAAGAAGAAGAATAATAATCACTAAAACAATATGTCTCCCTTCGAGAAGGGGAGACATAATTAGTCTACCTAGATTACTGTCGCTGACAAGGTTTTGTTCTGCAAGAGGTTGGCACTTATTTTATCATAGCATCATTTGTCCTGACTAATTTAATAGATTTTATAAAAATGTAACATTGAAAGTACTATCATAATTTATGTTTCCTTTGTAGAACAAGAGACAACTGACCCATTGAAAATAACAAGTACTGAAACTGTACCTATAGAAATAAAGACTATAAGCAAAGGTAACACATAATATTTCAATATATTTGCAATGTTGTGGCATTAATGTAATGACACTAATCTTACATAACTACAGATTTCCAAAATATCAGTAAAATATGATAAAGAATTTATTTAGGGCATCGTGTCTGTTTCTATAAAATTTTCTAAACATCATTAATGAGAAGTATATATATTTTTTGTGAAAGCGGGTATTGTCCATTATAGGTACAAACTATACTACATTTCCTTGATAGCGTGTCAGGTCTATGAACAGATAGAAATATTACCTGACCATTTACATGGTTAAAAAGAGCATCTGAAAATTTTGCTGAAATGACATACTATTCGATTAAATGGACAAAACTACAAATAGCTAGCAAGAAATCCAAAACAAAATTTTAAAAGGGACAGGTAAACTAGAGGCTCCCAGGAGCTTGTATCGGTCACCTGAAGATAATTTGCAGGCTTCAAGCAGAATAATTGTTTGACTATGCCCATTTTGACGGCAGCCTGGAATATTTCTGTCAGGTTACAATTTGCCCAATGGTTTTGCAAGATTGTTCACTGGTTGCAAACACGATCTTTCAATGAATATCCCCTTATAGACAAATTAACGTCTGACTTTTAAAAAATGAGGTCACTTTACTTGTTTTCATTTATTCCATCTCGAACTTTTCTCGCTTTAAGAAATCATTAAGAATAACGTGTCATTTTCAAAGGATTGATTTTCTATTGAAACACTACAGAAATTTTACACTTTGGTACCAGAATTGCAAGATTTTGTTTTGATTTAATAATTTTCTTTGCTCTAATTAGGAAAATAGTATATTATTTAATTTCCCGCCAATAAAATAGTGGTATCCTTTTTTGTACAAAATGATATATAGAAAATTCTGACGTTCAGAATTTTCTTAAAGTTCTTAAAGAAAATAGCACTCTTTAACGAATAAGCTTTTTAAAAAAATATAGGTCACCAGTCTTTTAAAAGGAGAGAAAGGTTAGTTTTTATTCATTTTTCAATAATTGTTATGAAGAGATTTATCTTCTCTTGGAAAAACGTTGAATGGCGTTACGTCATAATTGGGTTTCCCATTAGACGTTGCCATTCATAAATTCACGGCTCAGAAAATTTATTGAGTAAAACATGTAAAATACAATAAAGAGCTCAAATGAACATAAAAATGAACGGAATATATATGCGAAATTCTAAATGAAGATATAGTAAGTGTACTTGTTGGGTTTGATATTGATCCAGATACTGGATACACATACCATTCAGTCCGAAAAGAATTACTTGTTGTGAGTTCTTTAAATGGTTTCAGATGTATCAATGTACCACTCTTATTTATTTTTTCTTTTGTAATGAAAGTAATAAAATGCTATTGATACTAAAACCAAGAAATTGTAAGAGAGTGGTAAGGTAAGGAAATATTAAAAAGTAACTTTTTATGAAAATTACGGTAGCGATAAAAATCTTAACATTAGCTTCAGAATGCCAAGAAAAAAACTATTAGTCTAGATGAAGCTAACAGTTGCATAAAATAAGAATATATGTAATAATTATAAAAAATATAGTAAATTGAAGTCGGCAGAAACGCTTATTAAGTGCATGATCTTTTATTATATTTTATGATCTGCAATATATGAAAATAATTTAGGTGCACATGATTGTGTAGTTCAGATCGGATAGTTTTTGTTAATATATTTTATTTTGAAAGTTTAAGTAAGTCATATATGAAATAAGGAGCATTTTTGCGAACCTTCCATTGCTTCAACGATTGATAATTCTTTTGAAACGTTAGAAGTTCGCGGAAATCGCGACATCATAAGCCGCCGACGGCTATGTTAAACTATGTTCGGATTTTGCGACCACCTTTCAAGCAAATTTCCCATAGGGTCCTACGTTTGTAGGTCAAACTGTGTTCGGCTATGGGGCGGGGCAATGGATATAATTCTAAAACAGGACCACCTGTGGACTATTGCTGCCTACTGGCTTTATGGTTTCAGACAAGAAGATCTTTTAATTAAATTTCCCAAAGTGACCTATATTAAACTATGTTCCGTTTTGGCGGTAATCTTTGATGGCGGTGGAGATGTCGGATATACTTCTGAAAGAAGTTTTGTTTCAATTGGCCTAATGGTTTCAAAAGAGATGAACTTAAAATGAAAATTTCGGGCAGGTGAGCTAAAAGGTAACTCAGAAACACACTAAACACTGGAAAACACAAAATCCTATAAAAACCTTGAATGAATCCCAGTGTTCCGGAAGGGTAAGCATTTCATGTTCCGTATTATCCGATTAAGTAATGTTAAAAAAAATAAGATACGCGATTATAAGGCAGTGTACGAGAACAGTACGAAAACTTTCTAAAAGAGTAGATTTTGAATAGGTCCAATTTAGTAGTAAGATATTTCTTAGGTACAATAAATCCCCATACCTGCTTCACTATACACCTATGGTGTAAATAACGTTTGCAGCAATCGAACAACAGTACCAAATAAAAGTAATGAACGTATCACGAAATACCGAATAAAAATTGATCCACTGTATGGCCATTTCGTTGACTGACAACTAATCATCAATGCTCGAGATCAAAATTTTTGAAAACCGGTTATAGATAGCATGGTGAATTAATAAGCATAATCATCAAAACGCAAAACAAGTAAAACAAATAGGAATCCAAACTCAGCTAAGGGTTACCTCTGCATCAAAAGAAAGAGCCTTCGAAATTTTTGTCAAATTTTAAACGGAAAAGTTAAAGGCATTTAAGTAATGAATCATTCCAAAAATTCTGCTACTGGGCTGATAATGCCGTCATTGGCTTACAGTCCACCAGCAATGACATAGTGACATCAAAGTTAAAGTGCACTAGTCCAGGCGTGTTGGTATTTCTGTGAAACTGATTGATTTAGGTGTTTTTATTTTAAGGTTTACACCTTTGATTGCCTTTAAAATCAGTACACTATTTTACGGTCTCTTAGTTTGTTTGGTGTCAAACCGGAGTATTTTTTTATGCGTATCAGAATAAGGCTTTTATTTCAGATATTTCATATATTTTCTGTTATATTACTTGAATTGTTTTGTTTTATACCGGAACTTCAACAGTTTTATTTGCTAAATTTATATATACTACCAAGTTTTTAATATATATCTGTGTGTGCCGTAGTCGTTTATATGTTTGTCATGGTTCATTGTGAGATATTCGAACAAAGGCAAATTGTAACGAAATATATTCTGTTTTATATCAAACAAAGGCTTCCACTAATGCAATTAAATATACGATAAAATATCTAAGGGATAAAACAGTAGGAAACGTCCATGAATTCAAAATAAAAGCAAAAGACAACTTCAAGAAAATGGAACACAGCAAACAAACACCAAAAGGATACATGTATAACAAAAAAATGGTAAAACATATACTTAACTAAACAAAGCTAAAACAATACAGTACAGTAACTAAACAAAGCTAAAACAATAAAGTACAGAAACCAAATCACTAGCACTGTGAACTTCCACTATAAACACCGAGAGTAACACAAGGTTTTCCGGAAGGGTAAGCATATCCTGCTCCGTTAATGGCACCCATCATATCGCCCGTGAGTAAAAGTGTCAGGTCCGGTGAAGTGAACAATTTAGTACCGAATAATTTTGACATATGGTTCCTTTTAATGTTCAGATTTACAATATCAACATTGTTAATTCTATTTAATTTGATAATAGAGAAAGAAATTACTACAACTAAAACAGAGATTTCTACAATTGGGTTGATCCATACAGAGATAGAAAAGGAAGTCACAGGTAATGAAGTTTCCTTCCTTCACGGTTAAATCGGTTTGGAATGAATGGCAAATTCTAATTTCTTTTCTCCATGCTAATAAATCAGTTGAAAAATATAAGCAATATATTCTCCTGTAAAATCCTCCTCCATATATACCACTCACTTCTGGGAAACAAATAAACAAAATTCCTTTCATTTGTCCTCAGAACATATGATATTGGTTATCATAGTATTTATTATACACCAATTTCAGGGGAGTGTACGCATAAAATCGGTTTAACCCCATCATTGTTCAGTGTCCGTCACAAAGTCAAACTATCTTGACTCTCTGTTCTGTGTTTATGTTTTTTATGCTCTTTTCTGCCATTTTTATCCGGGATTCAGTTTGTTCATTTAATGGTGGCATTGTTGACATTTCATGTAATTCATTTTATTGTTTGTTTAAATTATGTGCTTTGATATTTCCAATTATTTAAACGTCATTTAAAGATATGAATATAGAATCTTTGCAATTATTTCAGGTTTCCAATGTTTTTCC
Organism: Mytilisepta virgata; assembly: GCA_028015205.1. Classification (NCBI taxonomy): domain Eukaryota; kingdom Metazoa; phylum Mollusca; class Bivalvia; order Mytilida; family Mytilidae; genus Mytilisepta; species Mytilisepta virgata. The sequence continues at coordinate 58,295,371 of CM051515.1, read as the reverse complement.
CGCATATTTGAGTGCGTGCCGATGACACATACGTGTAAATTGTTGACTTGAACGAAATATTGTTTTTCTTGATTATTTAAATTTATTACAAGGGTGCAATTAATTTACAACTTTTCTTTTCAGATTTGAATAAAATTGATAAAATCTACTATGGACTGCTAGGTGCTGGCATTGTATTGTTCGCTGTCTGTTTTGTTTTGCTTAATGCCTGGGTTAGCCGCAAATGCAAACAAGCAGAAATATCAAATCCCGTACACGATCAACGTCCACAACAAAGGGGTCATGTAATTGACATTGGAAATATACATCAGTCTACAGAGTACAACTTAGTGCACTACGAAACAATCAATGAAAATGACATTTTTGATCTACCAAGGGCGAACGAAGTTACTGGAATTGACCCTAATAAGGAGCAGGAGTCAGACCTGTCTACATCAGAGAGAGAAAATGACGTTAGCATCTCATCCTCTTCAGATAGGTCCTACCTTGAGGTCATTGATGATTATTATACGCCATATTTAACAGTACAATCGGCTTCCGATCCGTATGATATTCATATCTATTCAGTAACTTTAGCTGAAAATCTGCAAAGAGTAGAAAATAGCAATACCAAAACATTTACTCTCGTACATTCCAGATCCAAAAGTATATAGATGTTTTTTAGTCATGTTTTTTTAGTCATGTTCACCTTGTAAACAGTCATTTTTTAATGTAACAAGAACTTATTTCATTACAATTAATCTTGATGACAGCGGAATGTTAGATATGTAAAAAGAACAAAAAACTATACATGTTGCGAAACAGCTCATACGACAATAGAAAACAAACAGTGAAAATAAATGGAAATGGTGTGCTGTCAAAAGGAGCATAAAACGACTTAAATGTATAAAATACACAAGTTAAATAAAACCAAATATAAAATCGTAAAAAAACAACAATCAAATTACAAAGTTAAAAACTACCCAACGTTTCAACCAATATGGACTTTATCACGAGCATGTAAAAAATGAAAATAACAAGAGGTTGACTTTTGAAACCCAGAGAAAGACTGAATCCATACATAAAATGTAAGCAAAAAGAAAATTTATTTAACGCGGCCTCAATATGTAAAAATGTTAACAATTAAACATTTTAAGAGACCAAAGGTCACAGGTGATTTTATTGTTTAGATTTCTACTTAACATTCAACATTTAAGTTTCAAACTTCAACTTTTATCCCTTTGACGTGAAAGATACAATATTATGTCACTTAATTTACTACTTTACAAGTAATTGTATTATGATTTTTTCTTCTTGGTATATACTACTGACTAATCATGTTGATACATTTGTAACTTGTAAATGAGGATGATTTTAAATTTTTTCCATGAGATTCTAATAAAAATCAAACTACTTAAGAGACCTTTGAAAACAACATGAAAGAAAATGCAGTCATATCCAATAGTTATGGTTTCGTGGTGTCCGAGTGAGAGAGAGGAGATTAACTTAATCTATACGAGATACATTGAATAACCTGATACTCAGTCCTCTCTGTGCTGTTTCTATGCAGACAAAAATGCAATGTAACTTCTTCTATCGCTGGGCAATTGGAAAATTGTCACAAAATCCCTCGTCGGTGGGCAATAATTGAAAATGGACTAGTTCCAAGGCAAAGTGTAAAACCCTTTAATATGCACAAAATCCGTCCCATCTTCGTAGAACCTGGCCACTCAGAGATCAAATTTTAACGGCAAATATACAATTGAATAGTCATAGTCATACGTTAACAGAAACAAGAGTACATTCAAAGAGATGTTCCTTTCTGGAAACATAGTTTACATACTTGAAATGTCCATGAATCGCCGGTAATGTTTTTGGAATAAGAGTACATTGTATTCTGACTTGTTTCCCAATTTAAAACGGAAAATGGAACATTCCTCAACAGACCGGTTTCTGAAAAATCAGTTCTAGACCATGTGGGTTATTAATTGGATAGCCTGAACTGAGAGATAGAAATGGTGCATCTTTCTTCAGATCATAGAAACGATTTATAGGCAGTCTTGTATAGACTTCGACGTAACCAAAAAGACTACGTTCTGCCATTGTCAAACTCGCAAGTTTCTCAAACAAAACAGTGTCGTGGAAATTTCAAAAGAAAATATTCCGCATCTACAGCTTGCATGCAACCATTGTAAATAGAAATTAAAGAACTAAGCTATAAAGAAAGTGTTGTGCGGATGGACAAAAACAATCACAATATCCCTGGGCTTTCTTTGAAAGTGTTGCAGATAATTAGCCTAAATAATCTTGAAGCTGGAGATCAATTGCCATAGTGAATCCGTGCATTATCTTCTTTCAGTAATTCACCATAGGCAGCATGGGTTCATAACAAAACATGCAACTCTAAGGAAAATGTTACAATCAAGTCCAAAAAACTGGCTAAACCAGCATACTATGAGGCGTTTAATGTCTTTGATAATTCGGTATTCGTGTTTCAGTTGTCCTAGAATCGTTAAAAAAAGTTTTTATTCCACAACATAAATCTTATCCATACGGATGAGGATGTATCATTCACGTGTAGGACGTTTGTTTTAAAACAGAGTCACGTGTCCAAATGAAAGTGAGTATCTATGAACGAAAGAGGTCTCACTTTTCCAGTTGATAAGTTGGTATAGAAATAACTCACACGGCGTAGTAAACAAGCCATCATTTCTCAACAATTCAGGCACTGAACGTGATTTTGCGGTTGGAAAACTAAACGGGTGACGTTGTCGTGGTTGTAATTTTGTACATAAAAAATCAAAAATCAAAAATTGGTACTCTTCAGTGGATGATAGAGTTCCCGTTCAAAATGAGCCAAGAAGTCATCCAAGCTTTTACACCCTTACCAAAAAATATACGAGCTTTCGTCGTGAAACAAGAAAATAGTAATTGAAAAATTAAAATTTCATCCATTTATATAATAAACTTTACCATATATCTTGTCAAGTAAATAATTATATTTAGGGGCAGAAATTACTATTCATAGCTGTGTTATTCTGTAGTTCTTTCGGATTATTATACCTGAATTTTGTTTGAATATTTATTAATTTTTCAAGGTCGTGAATGTCATCTTTAAGAAGATGTTTTTTCATGAAAGAATTCATAACAATATAAAAACACATCGGCAATACTAGGAGCCAAGTTTTTTACCCATACGAATCCAATGACCTGTCAACACATTGTATTACCTAAACAAACAAATCATTCCTTTTTCTTCCCTCCGTGAAAACCGATACATGGTCTATAATTTTTTACTTTGAATCCACCAACAGAGACATCCAAGCAGTTGAATTATAAATTGTCTTTTATACCAATTTTGTTGCACATTTCATCAATTTACAACTCAAATGTTGAAAGCCAAGACAATAATCCGGTGATTTGGGACTTGGAATTCCACCAGCAGAGGCATCAATTAAGTGATAATATAATAAAGATAAAGAGAAAAGAGAGAGTCACAGAAATATAGGGGCTGGCTTGTGACAGCATCTAAATAATTTGGAGGAATTAGCTGGAAAATATAAAATAATGCAAATATTTTACAGTCATAACTCAATTGAGAAAAATATGGAATGACACTTTTTGTAATTAGCCCAGTTTCTTGGTCAATATTTGTAGTAGACCAGTGATATGGGATGTAATGAATCATTGTAAATGTGCATTTCCATCCTTCACTTACTTATGTCATCTTTTGTCGTTAGATCATTCTTTTCAATAGCTGAAATATTCGGGATACACAGTCTATTTTGTCCAATTAAATGTAAACTTTGCAAACAATCTTTAAATCGTAATTAAACTATTATACATGTAACCAAAACTCATCAAAATGGATTTCAATCACCAGCTGATAGAGAGAAGTACCGATACCGATAAAAATTTAAGTTTATCTAGAGTTTCTAATGTAAATCATAGTAATGGCATTTGTGCACATATCTTTTGAATGATTTGCCCAAGACCGTTCAAAGATAATATTTTCGCAAATCTGGAATCATACACGTTAATATGCAACATAGTTGTAAATGATCATATTATTTTCGAAAAGTCTTTTTGACGTATTTATATTTAAAGGTGAACCTTTAGGAACAACCTTGGTGAGATTCGTCGTTATGGATGCGAACTGGTTTGAATAATTTAGGAGAAGCAATATCCAATACCACAGCAGCGAGTTTATATTCAGCTGAAACTCATTTTTCATTGCGTGGTGAATCGGATAGAACGTTTCTTCCGTAAATGGCCATTCTCAGTGTTAGATGACCCGTTGAAGATCTCCCACTGCTTTTTGACCCATCAAATCGCGTTCAAAAATTAACATACCTTTTGACCAATCAGTCGTCAGGTTATTTACTAAAAACATCGTGTATTGACGGAAGTAATAGACACTTATTCTCGTTAAAAAGTGAAGCACTCGATATTTTTCACTTTGAACTCTTATAAGAACCTATTAAACCTATTGACTTTCTGGACAGAGCCCGACTCCTGACAAAAAGGTTACTCAGAAAGGGGTATGTTGCTCCTAAGTTGCAGTCATCCTTATTAACGTTTTATGGACGTCATCATGACTTGGTTGAAGGGTATAAAAAAAAATTGTTTCCCAAATGAAAATTGACCTGTTCCATTGATATTGTCCCTTCCTCACAATGGATTTGATATGGACAGCATGGCGGGTGTCCTGTGGGAAGAGAGACTGCTTATTATTTCGAAGCACATGAATCTACCACCAGTTTTTGGTGGGGTCCATGTTGTTCATGTTCAAGGTTACTCAGAAAGGGGTATGTTGCTCCTAAGTTGCAGTCATCCTTATTAACGTTTTATGGACGTCATCATGACTTGGTTGAAGGGTATAAAAAAAAATTGTTTCCCAAATGAAAATTGACCTGTTCCATTGATATTGTCCCTTCCTCACAATGGATTTGATATGGACAGCATGGCGGGTGTCCTGTGGGAAGAGAGACTGCTTATTATTTCGAAGCACATGAATCTACCACCAGTTTTTGGTGGGGTCCATGTTGTTCATGTTTTTAGTTTTTAGGTATAGTGCTTTTATTTTTTTGTTCTTGTCTTCCTTGTTCTCCAGAGTATGTCAGCTGTTTTCGATTTTCCCTTCCTTCGAATATATCTATGCAATATCTAACGTTACCTGCCACGCATTATAAAGATAAAATAACCATTTAATAATCTTACGATATCAGAATCATGTCACACATAAAACACTTAAACACATATATGTATATACAAAAATTAAACTATCAAGTCTTCTGCAATATCGTATGATACCAGGACCATGTAGCGCCATAAACGATGCTTTTATGCTGATTCTACTATATAAATTTTTGCTGATACTGCACGCACAGGTGTGAAAAACAAACATGCCTGGATTTTTTTGGTTTTTGTTTTTTTATTAAGGTCTTCCTTTCCTTAGGAAAGACCTTACTGTATTTCGTATGATTATTTTTTTTTTTATTTTTCTTCTTAAAAAATCAAAGAGTCGACTCCGACTGGTTTCGCAACATATCAAAATGATCTTTGGTGTGAAGGTTCGATCAGACATTGGCTATCCAAGGTTCACCCTTACAAGGGTTTCTATGTACCGTATAAGAGTTACGTCCCCTGTTACAGTTTTGATTGTTATCACTACTCCTCAGAAACCGTAAGAGATATCGACATGAAACCTTTTGCAATGTCTTCGGTTTATCTGTGCGCACATTAATCACATCTGCCGAAAAGGATCTGACGACCTCTTGTGGGAGTTACTCCCCTTTACATGACTTCATTTTTGGGTTTTTATGCAAATGGCAAGTTAGGGTTGAGATATAAGCATGAAACTTCATAAAGAGGATTTATGTCAGGTAACAAGTAAAATTAGGTCAAGGTCAAAGGTCAAGGTCACTTTCTAATTTTTAAAATCTGCTTGTTATCACTACTCCTCCGAAACGGTAATAGATAGCTGATGAAATGTAATGGACAAAATGTCGGGGACATTGAGAGGAAGCTCAGTTACATTTGGGTCAAAGTCATATGACGTCATTTTATATGAGTAATTGGCCTTAGAACGTTTAAATTTATGGTTTTTGGCTAATAACTTGATAATGGTACAAGATAGAGGCATGGGGTCTTTTGTTTTGACACCAGGGTCAAATGACCTTCAAAATGGTGTCAAGGTCAAAGGTCAAGGTCATGTTCTAGAAAATGACTGAGATGGTAAGATTTCAAAAATATCCATATATGCTTGATTGAAGCATTTTTCTAATTTGACAAAGTGGGGGGGGGTGTGGTAAAAATTTCTTTAAAATGATCTAATTCAACATAAGTTCACTCTTTATCAAATCTATCTAGCACAAATTACCTTTTAATGTGTAAATACAGCCCCCCCCCCTTTTTTTCGATTTGACTGAATTTACATCGGTTTTACTGAATTTACCTGTAAATGCATATAAAGTACATGTTAGACAGGTAGGGGATATCCAGGGCTTTGTTAATGAGAAAAAATTATGACGCTAACTCCAACCAATTTCCTGACAATAGCGTTCGCGCAGTGCTAAATAAAAAGCTATTTTCCGCCATAAAACACAAGATTCGTCCAAATTTTACCAATTTATTGCATCCGAATGTCAAAATTTCGCGTCAAATTAACACTACTTTATTCACGGAGATGTCGTCTGGTCAAAATGGCACCGGAAATCTAAATAAATAAATCGTGACATCAAATTTCTACATGAATCTTCATTCTGACATAAGTAAATGTGTACACGTACACTCCGTTTTCTATTTATGACTATTTCTACATCAAACAGCAAAATGCATTATCCTGTGCCATGTTCACCCGACGACGTCCCCTCTCGAAAAGAAAGAAATAAACTAAGTCCAGACATATATAAATGGACGTCACGTGACTTACACAACGTCATCAATAGAAGTAAACATTATAGTAGAAATGTACTTTTACTGTCACTTGTGTATCTAGAGAAATAAAAATACAATGCCCCCCCCCCCCCTACTTGTATTCAGCAATCCATGGAAAACTTGCTACCTACAAATAAATAAAATAATTAATAAACAAATAAACAAACAAACAAATAAATAAAAAAAACAAAAAAGGCCCGCCCCGCCTTCAGAAAAAGAGATATTGCTACTTCATTGTTTCTTTTCTTTTTTCCTTTTTTTTTTTTTTTTTTGGACAATTACTTTTTGTAACAATACATTAAAAATTTAAGAGATTTCAAGAGAAAATAGAAGCAGCAATATCTCTTTACTGAAGACGGGCCTTTTTTTTTTTTTTTTGTGTGTGTCTATTTTATGTATTTCGCAAGAGTTACGTCCCTTGCCAACAATAGAGGGGCTGGGCCTCTTTATTGCAAAACTGGAAACGTTAAAAGGAAAGACCTTATCATTTGTGCTTGGCACAAATGACCTTTTAATTTGTATGTTTTTTTGTTTTTTTTGTTTTTTTTGTTTTTTTTTGTATGTTTTTTTCCCTTTTTTTAATTTTACTACTACATGTGTAATACAATTGCTAATAAGACGACCATGTCCACTGCAATATCTCATGATACCAGGACCATACCCCTACATTAATCATCATTAGGAAGAGCCACGTGTTACAGTAAACAGTATGCTCAGAAAAATTTGTATATGCTTAAACCAAGTGCAAAACCACAACAAATGATTCCCAAGTTTAGCAAATAATAAAACGAAAATTTTAAATTGATCGTATATGGATCCGATCACATTCGTTATCTGTACATATCAGTATGTCTCTATATGAAGTACATTTTGTAAAATAAAACACAAATCTTGTTTTATTACAAATTGTTCCATTATTGGGACAATATCTGCACTGTACCACACCAGTAAATGTATTACTTGTCAAAGATTCATATTCATTGTGGCTTATATTTAATAGCATATGCATGTACCAAGGTCATGTTTAAAACAGAACATTTACTGATAGCTGTTAGCATTTCGAACATGTGTTACTCTATTTGCCCCACGTGACTTGCAACAACATCATGCTTTCATATGATCAATATTTTTTTTAATTTTATCAGTTTCAGCGTCACCCAATATAATTCTGACATTAAAGTACAACCATTGTAGTCAAAATGGTTCAAATTTGAGTTATTTCACGAAAACTAGTTTTTAATAATTGTCTCATTCTGTTTCATGTTAAACTAAATTTTCAGCACGTATGAATAATCGGACATAGTTTTTTTTATGTAGTCTACTTATAAGAATTCAATTCTGTTACATCGAATACATTCCTACAGACAAGATCTCTCAAGCAGTTTTCCCAGATAATGTTATGTTACATACCGCCTAAAATACATTTTGTTTGAAAATTATTTAAATAAATATCAATATAAAGTATGTCATGAAATCTAAGACCCTGTATTAGAAGTTTTTTTTAGAAATCGTATAGTTTCGTTTATTAAAATTCTATCCTTGAACAAATTCGTGCTAAACGTACATACTGTGATATGTACACACTATTCCAGGGTGCAACAAACACACCCCCTTGACCAGGGGAATTTGGTAATTGAAAAAACAATGACATCCCTTTGATCAATTTTTTATATATATCTTCCATTTTCGATATTTATTGTACAATATTAAACTGGTAAGTTTACTATTCATATTAGTTTTCGTCTTATGTATCAATTTTGCGTGAATTTCATTCAAGATACCCAAAACCGTTGTTTAAAATATCGACTTATCGATCATGAACCAGTACTTAACCTTTAATTTTTTTAACAAAACACTGTTCATAACATATAAGAATAAGGTGAAATATGAGGAACACATTTTGTACTTTTAGAAATCTCTGTTTTGTGAAATCCACCTTATGCATATTATTTCTTTAAAGTATTTGAATACCCAATATGTACATAAGGTTATATAATTTTATTTTCAAAATAGGACCAAGTGCGATATATGAAAACCATACTGTGTTCTGTGCTCTTATTTGTTGTGCGGAGTTCTTCTTTTGGGTTGAGTTGATGTATCTCATTGTTGACATTTTTTGTTTTTTATTTTGGAATATAAGGCCGACAAAAAAGCCATAAAGACAATATAGGACGCATAGATGGGGAACTCTGTCCTCCCTAGACAATAGGGTTGAATTAAGATGGTCCAAAAAAAAATAGTTCGTACAGTATGGTCATTGTCAAGTGTTTAAATTAAATTCTAATTCTGCTGTTACAGATTTTCATAAATTTGAATTTTATTGTTATATCCATCAATCATGGAAACCGCCAGTTCAGTTAAATACATGTATGTTCATCTGAGCCTTGATTATAAAAAAGGACATGATATTGGAGAATAATATAGAAATATTTCCCGGTTTTGTACATATTACCAAAAGTGCATGCGGAAGAAATTTTATTTTTTTTTGTTCAACATCCAACGGCTTCATTTCCACTTTGAACCATATTGACATGTAAAAATATACGTGATGCCTTCTGTAAGAGGACCAAATATAATCGTTGTTTGAAGAACTGGTAGGAGATGCTTCAAAAGGGGATTGCAATCATTGGTATTTTGGTTCTCTGTTGCAAAAAGGGTGAGTAAATATCCGACGATCTATGTTATTTTACAAGTAAACTGTATGTGAATTGACAAATTATTAAATAATTGTAAAATTTACAATTTTTTCTATTTTATTTTTTTATGAATAATGTCTGCTTTACGTAACTCATATTTTATTTTAATTATTTGATGTGTTCATGGTCATTGTTATAGAGGACATGTAACACGTTTTAATCTATATCTTCAGGAATAAATGAATGCAGTCCCAACATTTGTTTAACGTGGAAACTCTCAGGTAATGAATTAACATTGATGTGTAAAATACCAGACATACAACTTCGAGTGTTTATTAGTGATCCTTCGGGGAAGACCCAGGCAGCCTATTGGCCTGTTCATCCATACAGATGTGATCCCTACTATGGAAACATCGATATGAAATATAACTTATCTTCAGAAGAATTCATATTTCGATTTAAAGGAGAAACAGGATATACTTTCGATGGAAAATGGGCTTGTCATCATGGATCTAGCAATGATGTGTCTTTTGTGGATGTATCAGTTTTCCAGAGAACCGGTATATAAACTTTTTCATCAAATCTGATTCACACACACGTTTGTCACCTTTGGCTTCAGAAATCAAAAAGGACAAGGTAGCATAAGGGCAATTTTCTTCCCCTGATCAAATATCTTCAGATTGATACATCTGATAGGGCATGTCTTAAATGTAATAAACTGCCATTTTGCCTACTGTAAATGTATTTTTGCCGTTTAAAAAGCTGAAATAAAAATATAAATTACTGTAAAATTAACATACTCTTGAAGGATCATTTTCAATTATGAATATATCTTATATGGGGGAAAATGTCCTAGCAACGGTTTCATCCCTAACAACCAGTTTTAATATTTACAAAATTCATAACTTTCTTATATGTAAAAGGCAAATTAACAACTTAATTGAAGACATGTTTTTCTAAATGAAATTAGGAATATAAAATTTTTGGTACACCCTTCCTGGAGTTCCTAGCAACCCGAATTTTCCTTAGCAACATATACTATCCTACAGCTATAAAAGTAACAGGCTATCATTATATTTATGCTAGAACATAAATATATATATTTGAATGCATACATGTACTTCTTTAAGCGAGCAGGAATTATAAAATTCCTAACCAATTTATTTTATGAAGTTTCAACATTCTAGTGCTTCTAAGCACACTCTTTATCCTTAGCAACCAAATATATTCCTCTTAACCGTATAATACATATGGTAGAATACTTGTTTATTGCATTGCATGTTTATTTTTTAAGATATCATCACGTAATATTAAGAAATTGTGACATTTCGAACACATATAGATAAGTGGAATATGTTCATCTTTTTTATTAAACTTTATGTAAATTTCTCTACCTTTAATGCACGTTCATTGGTTTACAGGGATGTGGTTGACAATGTTGTCCCGGGGTTACAATATATTCCGTCACCCTCTTAGAAATGTGTTATTTATATATTATTGAACTGGATATCATATACCTGGTAACATTATTGAAGGTCAATGTTCCTATATTCATTACAAAAACTCTTGCCTTTACCGTATACTATTGTCAAGCTATCAGGGAACAAAAGGCTCTAGAGAAAGGTTGCATTTAATCTTTAGAAAAGAGTTACATTTAATGTCAAACCCATACTTTCAAAACCAGTGTGACATCCATGGAAGACCAAACATTTTTATGCATGAAAAAAAAATTGGGTGCCAGAGTGAGAAAATAAAAATTTGGGGAAAAAGATTCCATAACTGGAAAATTCTGTTCAATTGGCAGACTTATCATTAATGCTTATCTTCAATATTTCTGTAAACATTGCAAAGTTTCAAAGATATGGAGAAGTTAACTACACAAAATTGGCATCCTAAAACATAGCTGTCAAAAACTGATCACATATATCTTCATCTTGTTCATCATGTCTATAATTAGTCTATTTGAATTTAAAACTTTAGGAAGAGTTTATCACACAAAATATGTACCCTATTTCTCCTGCATGCCCACTTGCACGCCCCCCGACCATCACCATACTATTAGCCAGATTTCACATGCGACAAGGTACAATATTATTAATTTTAATGTTCTTTGAGCAATACATCTTATATCCCAACTGTACAAACAGAAGAAAGAGTACATTTTCTATTTCACTATTTTTTCCCCTAAACTGAAACATTTATAACAAGGAAAGTAAAAAGAGTGTTACCTTGACGTTTGACTTCAGTTTTGGTAATTTTTTTTGTAAAGAACCTAACATGATATATGACCTGAGCTGATGTTTTCCTCTGTTTAGTTATTGATTCTCCTTGTACAAGTATTCAAATCTCAGAACCAAATGTAACAAAATCATTTGAAACAGCTGAACATTTTTCACTCTCAAGTTTTCATGTATCGGGTATGATTTCTGGGTTCTGTCCCAAATATAGGTATATATAATATAATGAATCTGTTGCATCTGTATTCTGTATTCTGTATTCTTATATCTTCTGCCCACTATAGGCACACCTCCATTCGGAGTAACTAATCCACCAATAATGAATAGCCCATTACCAATAAAAGTCATTACATGAATGAAAATAAAATCGTTTCTATATACAATCCTCCATCACCAGGAACGATTAAAACAGATACTTTATCAAATGTTTATGAGAAAGTTTAAAATCTAAAATATAAATATATATGTAGCCCTGCAACCCACACACAGTTATCTCCAAAGTCACAGATTACTCTTTCTATGCCATTTGTTACGGTCTTCTAAAAGTTTATATCTTTCTAGATGCAATTTATATATCAAAGCTCTACATGCTGGCTCAATATGAATATTAATGAAGCGTTGCACTATACTACTCTGTGTTCTACTACAGTAATTTAGGAGATTATATGGGTTAGCTATCACACATGCAATATCTATTACAAAGTTAATTTCTGTAATGAGTTGTAATTTCCTACATTGCTGTATAATGGCATGTAATAAATGAGCTCTCACTTTTGATAATGCTTCACACTTAATTAAGAAGTGTAATATGGTCTCTTCAGCTTGACAGCATAATTTGCATATAGGAGAAACTTCATATTTGTTGAATTTGCATCTATTTGTCTGCAGAATATATGTTCCAGTCGCTATTTTTAGGCGTACAGGTATACGGATTATATCAAAATGATTGGCCGTGTTGGTATATAAAATTGGATGTAATTGATTAATAAGATAACTTCTAGCTATTGGTTTTAATGTATTATATATTAATGACTCTTCATTAATTTTTTCAGTCCAGTAAGTGTTGATCATCTTTGTTATCATTGATTTCCACTGTGTTTTGGTCAGTGCTGAATGCAGAAATTTGTAACAGTCTGTAATGTTATATTTCAAGCAAATTTTCTTAATGTCTATGAACCAACTATAGCTGTTTGAAGATTTAACTTGCAATTGACGTTCTGCAATTTTCCATTCATTCGAAGATTTGGGAGCACGAGTAATATTTCCAAATAACGTTAGTGCTTTTATATGTATCTGTGCTTCAATTGGTAAGAGGCCGCTCAGAATATATATAGCTGGATCTGCAACATTACTAGCTAGTGACAATAGTTGTTTTACTAATTTCTTGAAGTACAGATGCAAGGTTTGTAGTTGTTTACCACAAGGGATAAGAATTTCCAGACCATATGTTAGTATTGGCAAAACATATGAAATTTCTAAATTTAGGTTGTTTTCATACTCATTCTTATCAATTTTGTCCCATTTAATCTTTGTTATTTTTGGCATATCTAATGTACGTTTTTTTTCTTTCTTGGAGATCTGGTGTCGGATTAATAATTTCAGAGGATAATGATCAGAGACATTCGTCATAGTTTCTAATTTTTCTATCTGTATAATCTTCTCTTCAAATAAACTTGGATACAAGAAAAAATCAATAGTAGTTGAGTCCTTACCATTACTATGTATAAAAGTTGGTCCAAGATGCTTAGTATTCATACCATGTTCATTCATAAAATCTAAAATATTTGATTTTCTTTGCGAGTTTGTACCATTTACTATGTCCTCGTTAAAGTCACCTCCGATAATGATTTGATGCGAATTTTTATATATATACAGTATTTCATGAAGTTGATCTATACAACAATTATATTCGTTGATATGATCCTGTGTACCTTTGCATGGCATATATACTGAAATTATTAACAAGTCTGGTTCGCCAGTTATTTCTATTGCTTGTATTCTTTCGTTTCCTATAGACAATGGAGTCACTATATGATCTAATTCATTTTTCCATAGTATTGCAGTTCCTCCATATCCTCTAGGCATTTGAGAGGGGGCTATAGGGTCATTGGAGTCTACAGCTTTACCTACTCCGTTGAATTTATCATTCATTTGATTTAAAAGTCTCAATTGGCAATCATAGAGCCAGTGTTCTTGTAACAGATATATATCCACTTTGTTTTCTAATTCCTCAAATAATGGACCACATGTTAAAATATTTTTACAGTTAAAATCTAAAAGACAAAGTTTTTTGTCAGATAAACTATGTACATTCATATTTGCGTGATCCTTCTTTGTATTCTCGATTACTTGTATCTGCCTATTTTCAGGCCTGGGTGGTATAAAAAAGAATTTGAATTTGACTGTGAATACTGGCTGAAATACAGTGGTTGTCCTTCTTTATTGGAGAGCTCACTATTATATGAGTTTAACTGTCTCTCATGAGATTGTTTATTATGATTCCTATAATTGGTTTGAATTTTGCTATTGACATCTATCCTACTTGTTTTTGTTTGCTGCTGATAAACATATGGTTGTGTACTTTTAACACTGTTATGCCTAATATAGTTATTGTCTTTTTGAGTGCATGGTTGGAATGTTGTTTCATTCATTACATTAGTGCCATTATGATGATTGGCTTCTGCTAAATTGCCTCTATTTATATCATATGGGTTTCTTACTTTTGATCCAAGGTTGTATATTCTTTCAGAAGAGTCTAAATTGTCATGTTGATCATATTTTTGCTTATCATGTAGGGGTTCTAATATTGGAGTCTCATTCAATGAGTTTTCCATATTGTTGAGTTCTTTGTCGATTCTATTTAAAACAAATTTTGTTACTCTGTTTCTCAGTCCTACAACTATTTCATCTTCTCCGTTTCGTTCATAATTCTTCTGGTTCTCATGATAATTTTGTGTAGAACTTGATTGTTGTTGTAAGCAATCGATACGTGTGTAAAGAGTCTTGATTGTATTCTCTAACTCTAAGTTTCTCATTTCAGATTGATGAAGCCTATCCATTATTCTTATCTTTTCTTTAAGATCTTCATTTATCATTGTTTCTTTAATCTTGATCTGTTCTTCTTTTTTCTTTAATTTTTGTTCAAGTTGTTTTAATTCCTTCATTCGTGCTGTAATCTGACTGTCATTCTCAAGCTGCTTGTTACTATCAGCACCCGCTGTCGAAATGTGCGTTTGTTTTGATAGTGTTGTTGTGGCCATACTTTGTTGTAATTGTCTAGAATTAATCTCTTTATTCGGAGTAATAATTTGTCTCTCATTTTTCTTTTTGTCTTGTGGTGATTGATTTGAGGATGTGATGAATTTTTCACTAATTTCATGTGTATCATCGACAATTTCTGAGTTTTGATCTTCTATACCAATACAATTAAAGCATATTTCGGACGATGATTGAAGGCAATTTGTATGAAATACAAGGTCACAATTAGTGCATCTATTGTCAGCTGTTGGTGTTGATACATTACAGCTGTTACATTCTAGTTCCTCAACAAGTAGTGTTTTTGCAGCAGTATTTTGATCAATATTCTCACTCATTATATTGCATACCATAGGTAGACTCAATTTGTCTTGAATAACAGTAGGTTTGTCTAATATAGGAATAGTCGGATTTGGTAATTTGAGATTAATATCTTGACATATTTTGCAAGTATATACAAATTGTAACTTTTCATCTTCTACTCTAGAGATTTCTGTTTTTGTTAACTTTTCACATGCATAATGCAACCAGTGTTGATTGGTACATTTGACAGATTTTGTTTTGCATGGTCTTTTACATTTATAGCATTTTTCTAAATCATCTTCAATTTCTTTTGTACTGTTCTCTACTTTACATCCCTTTATCATTTTTAACGCTGACTGTAATTTATTGGCTAGATTTTGATTAAGTAGTTCAGTATTGATTTTGGCACCATCAATTTTGGTTTTGGTCATTATATGATGTATATTGTCCAAGTCATTGTCAATGAAAGACACACAATTTTTGCCATTAATCAGCAACGAACATTTTGTCAAATAAGCATTAATTGTAAAGTTTTTGGGTTCTGGTTGAGTTCTGTTGATATGATACGTGTATTGTACACTATTCCCCTGCTTGTCAGTGGCAGTCGTTTTGCGAAATACACAATTATTGGCAATATTGTTGTCATAATATTGTTCACATGCAAAAATAAACAATTCAAATGATACAGCATCAAGTTGAACAGTAATTCCCCCTCCAGTGATTTCATATGTGATATCAGATCTTTTTGTACTTTCCAGTTTTTTCTTTAGAGATTTTTCAATGTTTAATTTATAGTCATTTGTGTATCCCTGATCATAACGGAGTTTACTGTCACTATTTGAATGACGTAGAGACTTGCGGACTTCCATTTTCAGTTTATCGGCACACATGGAGATTCTGTGAAGGAAAGCTATTACGTAGAGAACCGAGACGCTGTGGAAGGACCCACCCTGTCTGGCCAGTTACTCTACACTAACAGTACCTGTGGAAAGGCCCACCCTGACTGTTAGCTAATAACTTCCTACCAGCAATCAATCTTGATTTTGTGCGATATCTTACGAAGCCAGACACGAGCTAGATTTGGTGCAGGGTGTATTCCGTCTTTCAGAAGATGAAAATTATATTGATCACGGGCAGTTCTATTTTCTTTTTTCTTTTCTTTATGAAGAGGATGCAGTAAATTTGAAGAGAAGCACGGAGATCTTGTACTCAATGTATTATTTATATATCTAATGTGTTGATTTATTTCTTGTATATGGGATATGAGAGCAATGTCATCAGCAATGAATTTTTCTGTGTCTGGATGTTTTCTAGATGTGTTCCATTCAAAGATGGAATATATAGGAACTTCCAAAAAAGTAAGTTTGCAACCAGTATAGCTTTGCATACATTCAGCGATTTTCTGACAATTATCAATCAAAGTTTGAATACGCTCTTCAGGGTTGGTACAAAGTTCTATGTAAGGTGGGTTATATATTGACAAATCACATGTACCTAACCAAACGTACAAAGAAATGTTATCCAAATGACTAATTTTGGCTTCAATGTTCTCTCTTAACCATATTAGACCTTCAGATGAAGAACGGCCAGATTTATCCCACCATCGTATGTTATTTTCAAACGCTGATTTACATTGTTGACTGAGATATTTTCCTTTACTGTCTGTAAATATGACGGGGATAAGCTGTCTTGGCCCGTTTGGAGGTTCAAATCGTTTAGCAAGATACTTTAAGAGTTTATGTTCTGTCATTGATTGATAGAGTCCCAAATATCAGTTGGTAAAAAATGTTAGTAACTAGCCGATATCTATAAAAACTAGCAGATAAGATATTTAATATGCACTCTGTCTATCACAAGAGGTTCAAACTGTGTATGGGCTGCAACAGGCTACAAACAAATTTACTTAATGGCTGCCATGGATTACACGTACCGCGTAGATATAATAAGTGCTTGTAAATTATAAATTAAAATAAATGTGTGCACATATAACACAATTACGTGTGTATAGTATATGTTTCGGTTGCACTTGAATTTACACAATGACCGCCATAAGACACATGTGCGCACGCACGAGAGTGCAAATATTAAAATTTATTCTTATACGTAGGAAATAAAATAAAAATGAATAAAAATATAAAACAAGTATAACTTTCAAACTGTAAATCACTTAAAGTTCATGAAAAATACTCGATATCAATAAAATAATGCAAGACTGATATTTTGCTACATGGCCGCCATGAAATCTCGTGCCCGTGAAAGACAAGAAAAGTAAAATTTGAATTTACACAAATAGAATGGACTAAAATGTAAAACGATCACACGTAATAGTTAAAATGTAATATTTGAAATGTTCTGGTCACTCATGACACTCCTACACCCTTTTAAAAGCAAAAGTTCTGTACAAGAATCGCTGCTCCCAAAAACACAACCACCACCATTCACTGTCATGCGCAAACATCATTTTTGTAATTAATGGTCAAGCGGATCTGGCGATTAAGGGGTTAATATATTTATTAGAACAATAAGAACAACATTTCAATAGATACATTAGACAATCATGTCATTCTTAAAAAAGTGCATTATAAAGATAAGCTTCTGGCGGCGGATATGTATTTTTAATGACCCACATGTCAACACAATTTGCACAAACCGTTAATCGCTTGTGTTACTGGTAACATATTCGCCCAAATAAATCATCAGCATTTACTCCCCCCACCCCCCCCCCCCCACCCCAAACAAAAAAAGGAAAGAAAGAACACAAGACTTCATTCTAAAGGCTTTTGGGTGTTTTTACTTTTATTTTCGTACTATGTTTAAACAATTTAGAGTAAACATGTCCAAAAAAAATTATTTCATTCTAAATCATCAGTACATACTATCATTGTATGGAAAGGTTGCAACAATAAAATGGGAAAAAGAAGTACTAATTATACTATTTAACATTTAAAAAATGTTTTTAAAAGAATACACATACTTCTTACTCTTAAAGTTATTATACATGCCTATAGATTTTTAATATCAAACTTAATTTAAATGATATAGTGCATTTTTGAAAATAAGTAAGAAAAACATTATGCAAAATTCAACATTCCATGCCAAATACTTGACAAGTCAATTTGATAAATGCAAATAATATCAGAATAAAATTAATTAATGGATCATTGAATTGAAGGAGATTCCTCTCAAAATCTGTTTTAATATATAAATATATCTTAGCTGATATGTAATAATTAAAAAAGCAATATTTACAGATTATTCAAATTTCACAGTTTAATGGGCATATCTGCACGCTAAACGATATCTCTGGGGGAGTACATGCTAAATAATCTGTACACATTTGATAATAATGGATAACAAGTTTAATAATATGAAAATATAGATCTTTCTTTTCAAATAGCCCGTTTAAATACAAAAAATACAAAAATCAGTCTAAATAAGTGAATCCCCCTCCCCCCCAACAAAAAAAAATCCGAAGAAAGTCTTCACACAACCCAAAAATATCTCATCTTCTGGGATGTTTATCAGAAAACTCAGATAATGGATGTCATACTGACCATTACAGTATTTATGTTAATGTTACAACACTACTTCTAAAATTAAACTCACAAATACGTCTAAAAATATTAAACCAATAAATATACCACAAATTTGTCTAACACCCCAATAAGTACTACTACAAAAATACTTCAAAATTTTAGCCCCCCCCCCTCCCCAACAAATTACAAGTTTAAACAAAGAGAAATATTCAGAGTAACCATCCCCAACCTTTGATATTCAGTGCACTGGCATCCATTTAAGTTCCTTGCAATTTTAAGACAATCAGCTGATTACAAAACCTTGGTACATTTATAACAATTTTGATCAATTTGTTATTCTTTTTGTCAAAGTCAACTTGTAACGTTATCCTGATTGTATGAACCGTATCCGGTCCGCATTTGGTCCTTAGTTATCTATTTATGTAAACAAAACGAAAAACGTCAATGGAAAATATTTAGAAAAGTTTTTAAAATGTTGCAAAGGGAGCTTGCACCAAATAAATATTTAGCATAAGTATTGCATAGAAAGTGTTTTTCAAACGAACTTTTTTTTCTTTGTGCACGCTTTTCTTTTGATATTTCACTGCGATGAATGTAAGCAAAACTGCGGTTTTTTTGGGGGGAATACTCAAATTGGCTGTGGAAAACCCAGTGTGGCAAGGTAACATGTACCATTTTAAATAAAATTGGTATGGATTCTTTGAAAGATAGTTCTTAAATAAATAACAATCCAAAGATACTAATATTAGATATAGTAAATTTATACTATGCTGTATACGAAGCATTGCAAGGAGTTACCTCTCATCAGCAGCATTAAAACCGAAACATTTGGAAGACCAAAAACATTGTGAAAAGTATCATATTTAGTTAATAGAAAGGTTGTTCAAAATTCATTAAATCAAAGGGACATTTTATTATAGCTTATCCTACCTTATCTTTTGTTACAATACTATATATCTAATGGATAACAGAAAGGTCAACAATGAAATCATACCAATCAATCAACAACATGAAATGAACAGAACCCCGGACAAAAAAATAACATAAAAGAGCATAAACACAAACACAACAGATTCAGGATAGTCTGACTTGGTACAGAAGACATTGGTCGGGTTAAATCGATTTTATGGGTTCCAATACCTCCTCTTTTTTCTATCCGGACAGTTTGATGTACACAAAATACTATAAAATTGTCAGAATGTGCTCGTTTAAATGTAAAACTAGCTAGTGCTGTCATATCTGCCGATCGTAATTTATATTTGTATATATGTATATTGTCGCTCTATTAAATGAAAAGTAAGAAATAACCTTACCATATAAAGGGGTTTAATGCTATCTCGTCATAGAGTTCAATTTAATTCGGCAGTGTTCGTGAAAGGCCCGTATAAATTTATTCATTTATTCACGATGTTACAAGAGAAGCTAAGTTGGAAAACACGTTCAGGAGGAGTGTTTTTTTTTTTTTTTTTTTTTTTTTTGGAATTCGGGTATTCAACTAAAAGATGTTGATAGCTAAACATATGCAAAGAATTAAGCGTATGGCGTCTACGTTTCTCAGCTTATCCGATTTTCAAGGGCATGCGTGAGTTACCATGACTTTCGACAAAGCGGATTACTGCTGTCACAAAAGCTTCTTAACCAGGGTTTTATCAGGGAAAAGTTGACGTCATCACTTAGGAAATTTTACGGTCGTCATCACGAATTGATTGACCATTACAGTGTTCCAATTTCTAAGATGATGTTGGACCTGTTCCCACTGTTAACCTTTCATGTGACTTCCACCGGATTGACTTTGTTGAACTTCACGACGGGTGCCGTATACGGAGCAGGAACTGCTTACCCTTCCGGAGCACCTGGGTTCATTCCTGGTTTTATAGGAGTTCGTGTTGTTCATTGTTTTTTAGTTTTATGTTTTTTATTTGTTGTGCTTGTGGTTGTTCATTTGTCTTCCCGGGTTTGTCTGTCCAATGAATTACGTTTGTTTTGATTGCTCCTTAGGTATATTTGTCCTTTTTTTAAGCATATTCTATAACTCCGTAATACAAGTGTTTTATTAATCTTTGTGGTTTATCTTCCAACAAATTTGTGCAAAACGTACAAGCTTCCCTTTTATCATAAATTTACATATCTCTCAATTTTGTATCTTTAAAGCAAGATCTGAAAAGGAGCAAATATTCATACGAGCATTTCTTCAAATGTAGATCTTGTGGATATTTATGAACCTCGGGGTTAGCAGCATTAGATACCTGCAGTTGGTGTTTGAAATATCAATTAATTAATCACAATTTTGCATTTCACCTTGAAGGTGTTTTTTATTGAATTTCAGAAAAGGGCGACAACTCCAATGACCAAACAACGTCTAACTTATCAGAACATCAAAATACAACCAGAAGCATAGTAATTAATCTGGTTGTCTTTTGGAATTTGCATTTACTTTTCATCGTATAGGATTATTGTTTTGGTTTTAACAATTTCGATCAACTGATGAACCCTTGGTGCATATCGTGTGAATTGAAATTAGTATAATTTAATTTTTGTTTTACTTGTATATCTTCCGAGGTAGAATTTAGCGTCTCTAAAAAGTTTAAGGGTGTCGGCCGCCAAGTGGTTAGGTAGTTCGGTTGTGAGGTCGCATCTAGCTCTGTACGCAGAGTATTTGCCTCTGATCTTAAATGGCAAGGATTTTCAGTTTTCTTGCAAATGTTGTGTGATTCCTTTGAATACTCTGGCCAAAGTGGTTTTCTCGATAAAACCATAATAAACCAAATAAGTATTTTATAACGAATGTGTTCCTTCACTGGTCTTGACTTTTACATTGTGTAAAACATTTACATTCGCATTCGGCTCGTATACGATACTAATAGAATTAGGTTCGATAATTTTCGTAGTAAGACATTATTTCAATTTCATTTTGAACAGAAAACAGCACTCAGTATGGTGGAGGGTTTTCTACAAGTCAGCATATAACTACAGGTTTGTTTAAATAACTTCCTTATATAGCTGAATATCTGTTCGTATGAAATAACAGTATTTGGATACATGCGAGACCATTCGATAATAAAATCGAATATAGAGTATAGAAACACTACAAATCGTATGAATTCAACTATAGGTCATGGAAGTGTAGGATTATATCAAGAAGAATAAAACATCTGTGTAATATCTGATATTTCTGTTTATACACATATATAAATAAATACAAACACTTATTGCAGAGAATGCAAAGTTATTCAGTCAACTTTATGTAAAATTACTTTAGCTTGAAAAATTTCTATTCCATTAAGGCCATTTTTTTGTTAAAAGGGATTGGTTGTTCCTTGACGAAAGAGAAGAGCAAAACTTACATGTGCTTTAATTATCTATTGATCGTATCTGCTGTGTAAACCACCTGGTCTGATTTCATTATTTATAAGTGCTACTGTAGACTGTTCAAGGTAATTCAGATTGATGACATTTCGGTTTACTGATCTGTCAAGAATTTTGAAAGCAACTAAACATCAACACTGCTGTCCATTCCAACATCACAGCATAATCAAATCGTGGTGGCGCGGGACACAGAAGTGAACCAATTTTGACTGTCTCTGTAAAAGGATGGGTGGTTGGGGTAGGGTCGGATAATCTAGTCTCCGGTAGTGACATTAGCCTACTCTTGTTCGAAAACCAAAGAAGGGGTCTTTAGCGTGCAGGGAGTATGACATTCTCAAAACACATTATCCACTATCCATTACGTTTTTATGATATGACAACCCTAATGAGTGGGTCTCCTCATTATATTGTCCGCCACCTGGGTACGCGTTAGGCAGCTCTGTGGGTTGAGATCCCGTTATCCATCACAGGTGCCTACAACTAAAAAAGGACAAAACACAGAATTTATTTTAATGTATAGAAAAGTCTACAAAATGTCCAAAAAGGAACATAAATCTGATAAGTAAACTCTAAAGAGAGGATATCGGGAAGAAAAAAACCATTTATAAAAGATAAGATACAACAAGACATTCATGCATTGGACCTGCGAAAAATAGCATGTCAGGTCACACTTGTGAGAATGCAGCATAGCAGAAAAAATGCAACATGGATACATTTATTACTAAAACATGAAAACATATTATGAATTAAACAGAATTACAAAAAAAGTCATTACAGAAACTAAAGCACTAGGTGTAATATGATTTAAGTATCATGTGATTGTATTGCACTCTAAGTCTAGTCAATTGTAGTTGTCTCCCCTTGCCCATTAATTGATTGTGTAAAAACCCCGTATGTAAAAACATAATAAAATATATATGCCGAACAAGACGTTTGTCTGTCTTCGTTCCCAGACCCGCAATAGCCACTTAGTGACTTATACACCACTAAACATATTGCTGCATGGTGTCAGTGAAACGGAATGGATCTTAACGGCATCCCACAGCCCCAGATGAACTGGGATTCTACAAATTTACCGGAAACATGGAAAAAATTCCAACAACACGTGCGTTTGATTCTAGATGGACCCTTAGGAAGTAAGGTCGAGAAAGTGAAAATAACATACCTTCTGTTATGGGTAGGTGAGAAGGGTCGTGACATTTATAACACTTGGACCCTCACAGAGGATGATGCTAAAAAACTTGACACATACTTCGACAAATATCTTGCGTATGTTCAACCCAAGAAAAACTCCCTGCTTGCACGATACAAACTTGCACACGAAATGCAAGGCAGTGACTCTTTCGAACAATGTGTGACCCGTGTCAGACTTCTGGTTAAAGACTGCAATTTTAAGGAACCAGAGGAAATGATCAGAGATCGCATCATATTCGGGACAAATTCCACAAAGGTAAAGGAGAGATTACTCAATGAAGGTGACACTTTAACTCTCGATAAGGCTATACAGATAGCACAGAGTTACGAATACTCTCAGGAGCAGCTAAAGAAGATGGTAACCGCGCCGGTGAACACCCCAAACAGTACTGAAGTGCACACAGTGAAAACGCGCACGCCACAAGGCAAGAATTGGACAAGAGGTGACACTAGACCGCCGTCCAATCACCGACAGAGACATGATCCGCCTAAAAGTCAACAGAGAAATACCAGAGGCCCACAGAAGAAAACTTTGTGCGGAAATTGTGGTTACGAACATAGAAAACAGGACATTTGTCCAGCTAAAGGCCGAAAATGTGATTCGTGCCATAAGTGGAACCACTTTGCAAAGGCCTGTCGCTGACGATGAAGATGCTGATAATGATGACTTTTTTATTGATAGTATTAGTGAATCAAATGTTAGAAATGGTCAAGATTATGCTAGAATTGCTATCGTTACTGATAGTAAACATACTGATATTGAGTTCAAACTTGACACAGGTTCCCAGGTTAATATATTACCTAAGAGTGTATTTGACAAGTTAAAATATGTCAAACCCCTGCAAGCCCCTAGTCGCAGTTTGTGTGCTTACAATGGCAACTCCTTGCCATCACTAGGTGTTTGTCGTCTCCCCTGCGTGTACAGGAAACGTCGTCTTAATGTTGATTTTTATGTATTAGACACAAACTCCCCTCCTATTTTAGGCATGAATTCCTGCTTAGATTTTGAATTGATCCAGCTTGTCTATGCTACAGAGGTAACTCCAGCAAGTAGGCCTCCCACCCCCCTGACCAAGGAGTCTGTGTTAAAAGAATATTCAGATGTATTTGCAGGTATTGGCTGTGTGCCAGGTGAAGCCGACATTCATATTGACCCATCGGTACCACCCGTAGTGCACCCTCCCCGTCGTGTACCTGTCGGCCTTCGAGATAAACTTCATCAAGAGTTAGATAGGATGTTGAAATTAGATATCATAACCAAAGTTGAAAAGCCCACCCCCTGGGTTAACTCCCTTGTAGTGGTAGAGAAACCAAAGTCAGGTAAGCTGCGCATTTGTCTTGACCCTAAGGATTTAAATCGAGCCATATTACGCCCACATTACCCAATGCGCACGCTTGAGGACATACTTCCCCAGTTGTCAAGGGCCAAATTCTTCACTAA
Organism: Mytilisepta virgata; assembly: GCA_028015205.1. Taxonomy (NCBI): domain Eukaryota; kingdom Metazoa; phylum Mollusca; class Bivalvia; order Mytilida; family Mytilidae; genus Mytilisepta; species Mytilisepta virgata. The sequence goes on along the minus strand of CM051515.1, from coordinate 58,270,485 downwards.
ATTGGACGCCCGCTCTGGATATTGGGCCATTTGTCTGTCCGAAGAGTCATCTTACTTGACCACCTTCAACACCCCGTTTGGCCGATTTAGGTTCAAGCGGCCACCCTTTGGTCTTAATTGTTCGCAGGACTTGTTCCAAGCAAAAATGGATGAATGTTATGAAGGCTTAGAGGGTGTAGCTGTAATTGTTGACGATATCCTAGTATATGGATCATCCCGTGAAGAGCACGATAGAAACTTAGCCAAAGTTCTTAAGGTCACAAAACAGAAAGGCGTTAAACTCAATGAGGAAAAGTTAGAGGTAGGGGTCAAAGAAGTTTCATACTTTGGGCATGGTAACCGCGCCGGTGAACACCCCAAACAGTACTGAAGTGCACACAGTGAAAACGCGCACGCCACAAGGCAAGAATTGGACAAGAGGTGACACTAGACCGCCGTCCAATCACCGACAGAGACATGATCCGCCTAAAAGTCAACAGAGAAATACCAGAGGCCCACAGAAGAAAACTTTGTGCGGAAATTGTGGTTACGAACATAGAAAACAGGACATTTGTCCAGCTAAAGGCCGAAAATGTGATTCGTGCCATAAGTGGAACCACTTTGCAAAGGCCTGTCGCTCCAAACCAAAAACAGTACATGAGAGTGTATTTGACAAGTTAAAATATGTCAAACCCCTGCAAGCCCCTAGTCGCAGTTTGTGTGCTTACAATGGCAACTCCTTGCCATCACTAGGTGTTTGTCGTCTCCCCTGCGTGTACAGGAAACGTCGTCTTAATGTTGATTTTTATGTATTAGACACAAACTCCCCTCCTATTTTAGGCATGAATTCCTGCTTAGGTTTTGAATTGATCCAGCTTGTCTATGCTACAGAGGTAACTCCAGCAAGTAGGCCTCCCACCCCCCTGACCAAGGAGTCTGTGTTAAAAGAATATTCAGATGTATTTGCAGGTATTGGCTGTGTGCCAGGTGAAGCCGACATTCATATTGACCCATCGGTACCACCCGTAGTGCACCCTCCCCGTCGTGTACCTGTCGGCCTTCGAGATAAACTTCATCAAGAGTTAGATAGGATGTTGAAATTAGATATCATAACCAAAGTTGAAAAGCCCACCCCCTGGGTTAACTCCCTTGTAGTGGTAGAGAAACCAAAGTCAGGTAAGCTGCGCATTTGTCTTGACCCTAAGGATTTAAATCGAGCCATATTACGCCCACATTACCCAATGCGCACGCTTGAGGACATACTTCCCCAGTTGTCAAGGGCCAAATTCTTCACTAAATTGGACGCCCGCTCTGGATATTGGGCCATTTGTCTGTCCGAAGAGTCATCTTACTTGACCACCTTCAACACCCCGTTTGGCCGATTTAGGTTCAAGCGGCTACCCTTTGGTCTTAATTGTTCGCAGGACTTGTTCCAAGCAAAAATGGATGAATGTTATGAAGGCTTAGAGGGTGTAGCTGTAATTGTTGACGATATCCTAGTATATGGATCATCCCGTGAAGAGCACGATAGAAACTTAGCCAAAGTTCTTAAGGTCACAAAACAGAAAGGCGTTAAACTCAATGAGGAAAAGTTAGAGGTAGGGGTCAAAGAAGTTTCATACTTTGGGCATTTGCTCACTTCAGATGGGCTTAAGGCGGACCCTGACAAGGTCGCAGCTATCAGTGATATGCACCCCCCTCAAAATCGTACTGAATTGCAAACGGTTTTAGGTATGATTAACTACCTGTCAAAGTTTGCGCCAAATTTAGCTGAAGTCACAAGCCCTTTACGTCAGTTACTTAACAAGGATATTGAGTTCGTTTGGGAATCTTCCCAACAGAAAGCGTTTCAGCAGGTCAAGGACATACTGACTGTTAATCCAGGACCAGTACTCTCATACTATGACCCCAGTAAAAGTTTAACATTGCAGGTAGACGCATCTAAGTTTGGCCTGGGTGCAGCCCTTTTTCAAGAAGAAAAACCAGTGGCATATGCATCAAAGTCTCTAACGCCCACTGAAGTTGGGTATGCCCAGATAGAAAAGGAGATGTTTGCCATCCTCTTTGGGTGCAAACGCTTTCATCAATACGTGTATGGCCACCCCATTAGGGTCCAAACTGACCATAAGCCGTTGGTTTCGATTATGAAGAAATCTATCCACGCAGCCCCACCCCGACTTCAACGTATGCTTCTCCAGTTATATAGGTACAACATAGACTTAGTGCATTTACCAGGTAAAGACATCCCCTTAGCGGATACCTTGTCTAGAAAATTTTTGCCCGACACTTATCCCGGCTTGTCAGACGGTATTGAAGCACATGTACATTCAGTTATGTCAAATATCCCTGTAAGTGACAGTAAAATAACTGATATAAGGCTTGCTACCGAGTCTGATCCAGAATTTAGCACTTTGAAAAGCATTGTCCTGACAGGCTGGCCAAATTCAAGAAGTGAATGTCCCCCATTGGTCTTAGAATTTTGGAATCACAGAGACGAATTGTCTATTTGTGATGGTTTGATACTAAAAGGGAGCCAAATTTTGATTCCTAAGGCTCTTAGACCTGAAATGTTAGAACGTATACACATAGGACACAGGGGTGTAGAAAAATGTATTAATAGGGCTAGACAAGTTGTATTTTGGCCCAAAATGTCATCCGAAATAACCAAAATGGTCTTGGGATGCCCTGTCTGTCTGGAAAGGAGGGATTCTAATCCAAATGAACCCCTTAAACCCCATGATATCCCCGAGTACCCTTGGCAAAATGTTGCCAGTGATTTGTTTACTATAAATGATGTAAATTTTGTGTTGGTTGTGGATTATTATAGCAATTATTCTGAAGTTGAAAAATTACCAAATACTCAGAGTGCTACTGTCATTTCAAAGATAAAGAGTATATTTGCTCGCCATGGTATACCTGAAAAGTTTGTATCAGATAATGGACCCCAGTACAGTTGTGGTGAATTTTCTAAGTTTAGTAAGGAATGGGACTTCTCGCACGTAACTTCAAGCCCCTATTTTGCTCAGTCAAATGGACTTGCAGAGAAAACTGTCCAAATAGTAAAGCGCATTCTATTGAAAGCAAAAAGGGATAAACAGGACCCTTATTAAGGATTTTTAGAGTACAGGACCACACCCCTCAAATCAGGATTTTCCCCCTCCCAGTTGCTTATGAGTAGGAATTTAAGGTCTGTTTTGCCCCTACTGAAAGATCAGTTAAAACCTAAAATTGCCCCTCCAGAGAAGGTGTTGTCAAAATTTGAATTAAAACAGTCATTTCAGAAGAAATATTTTGATATTGGCTCAAAACCACTCCCAACTCTTGAGATAGGTGATTCAGTCCGAGTCCGGCAGTCTGAAGGTTTGTGGAAACCCGCAGTTGTACAGGAAAAACATAGAGATAGGTCCTACATAATTCAAAGTCAAGATGGTGGTGTCTATCGTAGAAACCGTCGTCATTTGCTTAAGACAAATGAAAGTGTTTTCCCCAACCCAAATCTACTGGATGACCCCCCCCCCCTCTGCAAACCCCCCCCCCCCCCTGATAACCCTAATCACAATGTCCCTGCTAGTGTTACTTCCCCTTCTAATGGAGATGAGCAAGATCTTAACACTAAGGACATGCCAACCCCTTTGTAATAAACTTGCTCGGTATACTACCAGATCAGGACGTATTGTCAAGCCAAAAGTTATTGAATCCATGTAACCTTTGAACATTGTTTTAAGCTTGAGTACTAGTATATGATAATTTTTCATGAAAGTTATTACTTTTAGTTTACAGCTTTATTATCAGAGACAGTGCAGAGACAATCGTTTACTTGTGACATTATTTGTACTATTAGTCATAATATTATTGAAATGTTAGTAATCTTCAAAAGAAGGGAGATGTAATATGATTTATGTATCATGTGATTGTATTGCACTCTAAGTCTAGTCAATTGTAGTTGTCTCCCCTTGCCCATTAATTGATTGTGTAAAAACCCCGTATGTAAAAACATAATAAAATATATATGCCGAACAAGACCCGCAATAGCCACTTAGTGACTTATACACCACTAAACATATTGCTGCACTAGGAATGTAAACCCCAACTATAAATCGGATATCAGATGTTCTGGAAGAGTACACTTTTCCTGCTCCGTCCACGACAGTAAGGTATTGGCCAAGTTCCGCAATAGCTGTTCCGGTTGATTTTCCGTTTCCGTACTCGGACCAAGTTATCCGTACTCGGACCAAGTTTATTCCTCTTCTACATAAATGACATGCCAGAAGGAATCCGTTCAAGAGTAAGACTCTTTGCCGATGACACTATTGTCTATCTAACGATTACTTCAGATGCAGATGCAAACCATCTACAAGAGGACCTGAACAAACTAGCAGAATGGGAAAGAAAATGGAAAATGGCCTTCCACCCTGACAAGTGTAATGTGCTCACGATAACTCGGAAAAGAAAACCAATAGTACGAGAATACCACCTGCATGGACACACACTTGAAGCTGTTAAATCTGCCAAATATCTAGGGTGTACTATCAGTGACGACCTTAAATGGAATGAACACATTAGGAATATCTGCAACAAGGCCAACAAAACCATAGGGTTCTTGAAACGAAATTTAAACATCAACAACATAAAGATCAAAGAAACTGCATACAAATCTCTCGTAAGACCCACCATAGAGTATGCCAGTTCAGTATGGGACCCTTACCAACAAAACAATAAACACAGACTTGAAATGGTCCAGAGAAGAGCGGCAAGATATGTAACAAACCGACATCACAACACATCATCTGTAAATGCAATACTAGAAGACCTAAAGTGGAAAACATTAGAAGACCGTAGAAAAATAGCAAGATTAACTATGATGTACAAACTGGCTAATGGACTGGTACTAGTTAACACAGAGGATCGATTAATTCCAACCAATAAACAATCTAGAAACAGCAACTCTAAATCGTACCAAATACCATCTTGTCGAACAGAGCTACGGAAAGAATCTTTTTTTCCTAGAACGATCAAGGAATGGAATGTCCTACCAGATAACTGTGTCACCGCCGGTAGCCTTGAAACCTTCAAGGTTCACCTCCAGGACATGATTTGAACCACCACAGGATGTTTTTAATTCGCACTGTAAATATAAATGTAAAGCACAACCCCCACAAAATCAGTAAATGTACATATTTTCATTTTAATTTGGCATGCGCATCCAAAAGTGGCAAAATAATCAATATATTGATGGTGGCCGCAAACTGGTAGAAGTAGAAGTAGAAGTAGAAGTGGTAGAAACGTTCCGGGCGTTATTATCAAGATCTACTTCCGGGGCGTTGATGAGGACGCGGTAACCTGGCAAAACGATATTGACATATCATTTACTTATATTTTACAATCAACGATAATATTTACAGGTAAAAATAATGTGTTACGGATATGTGTTTAAATTACTGTATAGTGGTTATTATCCAACCAATTGCTCAACAAGGCTGCTAACAAACAGGATGTTTCTGCAATTCTGTCAATGGGGGGTTTACTTTCAACACTTATGTACTGAAAACTGTCAACGGGGGGTTTACTATCCACACTAATGTACTGAAAACTGTGTGTGGGGGAGTTTACTAACCACACTAATGACGTAATGTACTGAAAACTCCCAATGCCCGAATGGGGGGGGGGGGGGGGTTTGGGGGCTGGGTTACATTACTGAAAACTGTCAATAGGCAGGTTCATTTATAACAGGCATTTGAATTATGCACAATATATAAAATATGTATCACAAGAGACATACATATTTAAATAAACTTGTTATGCTATTCCAAACATAAAGCAAACAACATTACATATATCATGGACATTATTGTTGTTCAAGTGATTAGCATTAAACAATTAGATCCTGCATTTTTGTTTTAATTTCTCATGCCGAATCTTATGGCTTGGTGGAACAATATGTTCAATACATGTATTGTAGTCCAAATAATCATGTCTAGAAAAGGTATTTTTTTTATTTTTGTTTGATACCTTCCTTAGCAATTTGTCAAAGCAAAACTAGAGGCTCTCAGGAGCCTGTATCGCTCACCTGGATTTAACTTTTCACCTTGAGAAGACCTAAAAATTTAAGTGTTGCAGTCAATTTGGCTGGTTTTTCTATAGGTTTCTGTGTTAAACAAATTTCAGCTGTGGCAGTCATCTTGGTTGACAGTCCAGGTCAACAGGTACATTTCTAAAAGAGAATCATCTAAAGACCATTTCTGCTAAGTCTTGTTCCAACTGGTTTCAGACAAGAAGATTTTTAGATGAATTTTCCTATAGGGTCCAATATTTAACAAAGTTCGGTGTGGCAGCAATCTTGGTTGACAATCCGGGTGATTGGACACATTTCTGAAAGAGGACCTCCTAAGGACCAATGCTGCCAAGTCTGGCTCCAATATGTCAAGTGGTTTCAGACGAAGATTTTTCAATGAATTTTTCCATAGGGCCCTATGTTAAACTAAGTTCGGGTGTGGCGGCTATCTTGGTTGACAGTCTGGGTCATCGCACAAAATTCTGAAAGAGGACCATCTAAGGACCATTGCTGCCAAGTTTGGTTGCAATTGGTCAAGTGGTTTAAGGCAATAAGATTTTTCAATGAATTTTCCCATAGTGCCCTATGTTAAACTAAGTTCAGCTGTGGCGGCCATCTTGGTTAACAGTCTGGGTCATTGGACATGTATATTTCTGAAAGAGAACCTCCTAAGAACCATTACTGCCAACTTTGGTTCCAACTGGCCTTGTAGTTTCATATAAGAAGATTTTTGAAATTCAACCCCCCCCCCCCTCTTTTCTATTTTTAGTAACAGCAACCATGTTGGTTGGAAGTCGGGGATGCCAGACATAATTTTGGAAGGGGGCCACCCAAGGACCATTACACCAAAGTTTGGTCTCAATTGGCCCAGTGGTTTGAGAGAACAAGATCTTTAAAGGAAAGTTTATGCTGGATGCCGTCTTTAAAGGGCAAAAACTCCTATAAGGGGTCAATCATTGATTTTGGTCATGTTGGCTTATTTGTAGATCGACTTTGTTGAACGTTTTTGTCTTTATCTATAATAATATTCAAGATAATAACCTAAAACTGCAAAATTTCCTTAAAACTAATAATTCAGGGGCAATGACCCAACAAGGGGTTGACCGATTCGTCTGAAAATTTCATGACAGGTAGATCTTAACCTGATGAACATTTTTACCCCATGTCAGTTTTGCTCTAATTGCTTTAGTTTTTGAGATATAAGACAATAAAATGCTCCGCTGGGCGCAGCTAGATACGACCGCAGATGTCGAACCCTGAATAGTTGGGGCAATTATGAACACAACATTCAAGCTTGTTACAATACTGAATTTGGATTGTGAATAAATATTTGACACAGCATATGTTTCTGACACAGAATGAATGTTGTCTAAGAACTTAAAAATTTTTAATTTACCTATTCAAACCATATCAGTATTATTTGTTTTTATATATAAATCAGAAATAACCAATTTAAAATTTAAAATTGGGCACACATATCAATTTCTTGCTATTGCGCAATACTGTGTAATTGAAGATTTCTTGCTATTGTGCAATACTGTGCAATTGAAAATTTCTTCAAATATTTGACACATAATAGGTTTCTGACACAGAATAACTGAAATCAAATTACTTAGAATTGGTCATATGATTTCAATTTATATTCAATTTTTGGCTTCTTGTACAATACAATATGCTGTGGAGAATTGCCCCCCCCCCACTACCCCCCTCCAAAAAAATAATAATTTACCCCTTTTTTAGCTTTTGTGCAATACACTATGAAGTTGCACATTGACCCCCCCCCCCTCCCAAAAAAAAAACAAGAAACAATAAAATTTATTGTAACCCCCCCTTTTTTTGCTAAAAAAATTTGAAATTTTCTTTTTAATTTAGAAATATGAAATGAGAAAAAAATTACCCCCTCCCCAATTTCTCATTTACACCCCCCACCCCCCCCCCCCCTAAATTTTGTTTTCAACCCCCCCCCCCCCCCCATTTCTTTATACTTTGCAACCATAACAGCCCATTTAAATACACCATAACATATTAAAATAGAAAATGACATCATAGTCATGGATGGCAAATTTAAAATATACATAATTTAAAAGCAGTTTAGATGAGATAAACAAAAAAGCTTCATCAGCACATTTTATATTGGCAAATTTCCTATGAAGTTCATTAAACTAGAGTTATTGGCAAATTTCCAATGGAATTTTTTAATAATAAAGTTTTGATAACAGGGCACACATATCAATTTCTTGCTATTGCACAATACTGTGCAATTGAAAATTTCTTGAAATATTTGACACATAATAGGTTTCTGATACAGAATAACTGAAATAAAGAACTTAGAATTGGTCATATGATTTGAATTTATATTCAATTTTTTGCTTCTTGTGCAATACAATATGCTGTGGAGAATTGCCCCCCCCCCCCCCCCCCCGCAAAAAAAAAAAATTACCCCTTTTTTAGCTTTAATTTTGGACCCCAATTTGGACCAACTTGAAAACTGGGCCCATAATAAAATAACTAAGTACATGTTTAGATTCAGCATATCAAAGAACCCCAAGAATTCAATTTTTGTTAAAATCAAACTAAGTTTAATTTTGAACCCTTTGGACCTTAATGTAGACCAATTTGAAAACAGGACCAAAAATTAAGAATCTAAATGCACGGTTAGATTCGGCATATCAAAGAACCCCCATAGTTCAATTTTCGATGAAATCAAACAAAGTTTAATTTTGGACCCCGATTTGGACCAACTTGAAAACTGGGCCCATAATAAAAAGCATCATGAATATTTTGACTACATGTTAAACTGGTATTGTAAATTTTCCTTTACATGTGTATGTGTTAAAAATTCACTCTCTGTAATTTCCCAAAATGTGGTATTTGTATCACCCGTTATTAAAAATTAATTTGTTGTCCCCTTAAAACTAAATAATGTATATATTAAAAGAAGATACAATTTACAGGGTATGCACCAATGAGAAAACTATCCAACACAAATTAACATATCCAAATACCATAATCTCAGGATAACCTGTAATACTGTACATGTATATTCAGAAACTTAAGAGTGCATTTATAATTGTGAATCTGCACAATTTGAAAATATGGCAAGGTTAATAATTGCGATTAGTGCAAGTGAAAATTACCCCCCCCCCCCCCAAACAGTAAAACCTAGACCCTCCTCTTTTTAGCTCAATTGACCAAAGGCCATGTGAACTTTTTTCATTACTTGACGTCCGTGTGTCCATCCATATACTTTTACGTTTTCATCTTCTCCTCTGAAACCCCTGGACTTATTTAAATGAAACTTGGCCTGATGCTTTGCATAAATGTTCCGGTCTGTTAACAAAATGGCCACCGTGAGCATTTACATGTTCTGATTGGTCAAAATTAAAAAACTACTACTTCTCTGAAACCATAAATCAAAATGAACTGAAATTTGATATAGAACATCTATAAAGAGTAGACGGGCGTATGAAATCAAAATGTGAGTTTAAAATTATTATGATTGTCATCTCCTCGCAATATTCGCCAAAAAAACATCAAAATAAGTATTACTTTTGTTGTGATTAAAACTTTCAGGTGACAAGATTCAATATCTTATTTTAGTTTTCTTTTTATTTTTAGAATGGGAAAGAAATACTGTTGTGTACCAGGATGTAGTAACACCTCTGACAGTGTAGATATTAATGGAAACAAAGTTATCCTACATCGATTTCCAATGTCCAAAAAGAAAGCCCACATCAAAAGATTATGGATTCAAAGATTGAATAATGTTAGGGCAAATCTGGTAGTTAAAGACCACACTAGATTGTGCAGTGTTCATTTTGAAGGAACTTTCACAGATGAATCAATACCAACCATCTTCCCTAGCAAACCTAAAAAGCAGGTAACCCCACGTCGCCCATTGAATAGGAAAGTATGCTATGAATTGAATGAGGTGCCAGAAGAAGCTGAAAATCAAATTGGACTTGAACCATACATCAAATTCAAGACTGTGTCAACACAAACGGATAGTATATTATTCCATCATGCTGAAACAAACACAGACACTATATCTACTGAGAGTGAGACAGCTCATGTTCAAACAGAGTCAGAGGGAACCTTCTCTTCCATTTCAGTAGAAGTGCAAGCTGACCTTCCAAGAGTTACTATAGAAAGTATTCAAAATGATGATGCCAAAGTTAGATTTTATACTGGGTTTGTTGGCTTTAAAGTATTTTGGATGTTTTTTAGTACACTTTTAAAGCATGGTGCTGACCAATTAAATTACTGGGAAGGAGAGGCACGTTCAATGGGCAAAAGATCTTACCATGAACAAGGTGTGAGTAAACCCGGAAAGAAAAGATTTTTAAGGCCAATTGACGAATTTTTAATGACTTGTATGAGGCTAAGATTAGCTCTTCGTCACGAACATCTGGCAGATATTTTCCGTGTGTCTGAAACAACTGTCTCTAGAATCATGAACACATGGATTAATTTTTTATATGACCATTGCTTGACACTGATTTCCTGGCCAACACGTGAACAGATAATATGTAATTTGCCAAAACTTTTTACAGGACATCCAGATACAAGAATTGTTGTTGACTGCACCGAGTTTTATATAGACAAACCAACTTCTTTAAAAGCACAATGGGCAACGTGGTCTGAATATAAACATTCAAACACTTTGAAGGTATTGATTGGCGTTGCACCAAATGGAATGGTAACATTTGTATCTAGGTTGTGGGGTGGCAATGTGTCAGATCGACATATTTCACAACATGATGGATTTATACCAAAGTTATCACCTGAGATGTTGTAATGGCCGACAAAGGTTTCACTATTGAAGATTTGTTACCAGCCGATGTTGGTTTAAATGTGCCACCTAGAGTTTCAACAAAGTGCCAAATGTCCTCAAAAGGCTTTTTTAAAACTACAAATATTGCATCCGCACGAATAGTCGTTGAAATGAAAATGGAACAAATTAAGAACTTTAACATTTTGAATTCTGGCATTCCAATTACTGAAGCACATTTATCAGAACAAATTGTGTTAATTTGCACCTCTTTGACAAATTTGTTGCCACCACTTTTGAAGTGAAGCTTATTTTGTTGTTGTTTAAAAATTAGGATGGATGAATTATTGTGTAACCTCCAGTGGCAACCAGGTGCATATCAGGACAAGAACATGTTGATATGATAATGAGTATGATCCCTGCTTTGTACTAGACTGACACGCTTAAGTCGGATTTTTAATGTGCTAGCTCACGAGGTAACTGTCCGCAGGAAGACATATCACCTCACTCGGACACATTATACTGACTCCGAGCCGACCAGTCTTTGCTCTTACTCCTAGATTTCGTAAAAAAAAACTAAGGTATCTCCCTCTTACAGCATGTACATACATGTAACTCTATCGTTAGATGGTTTTGGTTTCACATTTTCAGTCATTTTGGTATTATACCATATTAAACTCTTCAATGCTTTTGCATTATCATTTTGGACTTGCAAAGTCTCAACCATGACCACTGCTGTATCTCTGTGTAATATTTTACATTTTGGACGTTCAGTTAAAACACACTTCCAAAATTTTGACTTTTTCACAACATGAATGAGCTTTACTATTAAACTATACATGTAAACCCACTCTGTAATGCTCTTTTATATTTATTGTAATTTAATTTCATTCCGATGTTATGTAAAATATATAATTTTATTTAGTCCAACAGACCATGTTTTGTTTTCTTACAATGTACATGAAAACATCAATAATACACTGTAGCAATGTTCAATGAGACTACTACCAAATAAAAAACACAATTAACTGGGGGTCACCCCTGTGTGCCCTTCAATAGTGAGCAATACCTCATACCACATACCAAACAAATGCAACACATTTAATTTTAGTTACCAGAAATCTCAGAATAAAAAAAGCTATGGAAAAAAAATCAGATTTAAAAAAAAACAATAATTAACACTTATCAATTACCCGTACACCAAACTACACTCAATGAAAACCATTAAAAAAAAACAAACATCTGAATGTACACAAATGTACTAACCTGACAATATCGGGTTAAAAAAATAAATTCATGAGAATGTATATGCATATGTACATGTACATATACATGTACCATGCAATATAAAGCTTTTCTCTAACACACAACCAGAACCTCCCACATGGATAAGAAGGGATATAGTGAAAATCCTGACACAAAATCAAAATATAAAGTTGCAGCAAAGGAACAGCACTTTTATTGCTGTTCTTCATCTTGAAAATTAGAACGAGATCTACAGAGATATTATTCTCACCTCAATGCAAGTTTTAAGACGGCCCCTAGCATTGGTTTGAGCAGAATTCTTTGCTAAAGCTGTGGCGTCACACCTGTGCTAATTGAAGATGCACAGATGTGAGGCAATATCAACAATTATAAATAGCTTGCATACATGTACAAATGTATATAGAAATCTAACAAATACTGTCATGAGCCTATATCACTCACCTGAACACAATATTAACCTTTGACCAGAATTTTTTTTGTCTTCCTCAGCCAAGATTTTCCAGACAATAACATTTTTGTGATTTCCCATAGGGTCTGATATTAAACTAAATACCACTATGGCAACCATCTTGGACCAAGACACAATTCTGAAAGAGAACTACCAAAGGCTAACATCATTGCAAGTTTGGTTTCAAATTCTAATGGTTTCAGGAGATCTATATGCTTTACCCCCCCCCCCCCCTAATTTTGTTTAAAGGTCAAATCCACCATTTCTTTTCTTAACAATTATATTAGAAAACCAATAAGTTTTTTTTTGTATTCTACTGAGTGAAGGGGAAGGCATACATACATGTACAAAGAGATAACACAATGTTAAATAAAACTGCATTATTTTACAAAGTGTGTTACATTTCAAAACAGATAGTTACTATTTCACATTTAACTACATTGTGTAGTACAATACATTAAGTTAAAATCTAGTTACAATGTACATGTAGCTCTAATAAAGAGACTTTCCCCGCCTAACTCTTTTTGTAAACAGTTCTGGAACAATTCCACGGACATAGAATCGTTTAAGTTTAGGTAACATTTCATCCCAAAGACTCTGGGAAAAGTAAATTCTTTGAACATGTATCCCTTTTTTTGTCCAAACAACAAAATCTGCCCAATTGAGTTCATACAATGCTAGCTGACCTTGTACCTGATACATATACAGGGTTCTCACTAAGAATTTTTCATGATGAGTCCTTGGACTCATCATTTTTCAGAATGGTGAGTCCCAGCTGATTTTGATGAGTCCCAGGACTCATCGCCACTTTTTTAACGTACACTCCTGCATGATTTTGACCATGGTAGGCCTATTGTACTATTGTTAAAGTTTAATTAAAATCATGTGCTGCCTTAACATACTGACGCATATAATTTGAAATTTCAAGAAAAAAACAAAAAAAAAAACAAAAAAAAAAAATTGGACTTATGCAGTGGTGCCCCGAACTTTGGAGAAAATTTCTGTTACAGATATGAGCAAAAATCTTTGCACCTTTTGACACAACTTATTTATTATTGCCATTTTATTTTGTAATATTTATTTATGTATAATCTTTACTATTATTTTTTCTCAAACATACTCTTAAAATTCTCCAATTGTGCATAGATAAGTCAAAATCCGCTAAATTTATTTTTAAATGAGGTTTACATATTGTTACCCGTTGTAATTAACACTGTGGCCAATGAAAAATCACGAGAATTCCGATTGCCGCCATTTTTTTAGCTTACTTTTTGTCGTTTCTTTCCCTTTCCTCCTTTGATCTCCAAGAAAACAAAAAAATGGCGGCTCGAGATTTTTAATGAAAATAACGGTCTTCAGACGCAGCTGATTAGATCTACATGCGTCCCAGGGACGCATGAGTTTGAAGGATGACGCGTCCAGTCCAATTTTAATGCGTCCAGGACGCATATACGCGCCTTAGCGAGAACCCTGCATATAATTGTGGTTTTCCTGAAGGTAAAGCTTTGAGTCTTTTTCTGTGCAAAAGAATTTTTGGTCCTTGGCACATTCCATGGGGAGCATATTTCTCCAAGGTTTGTAGTTAACATCAGAACCATACGGACACTTCACTTCGACAATGCCCGTTCCACACTTTGTACATACCACCAGACCATCAATACTTGCACCAAGATAGGGATATGTAGGATTTACTAACAGTCCACATGACTCTATACGGACATTATCACAGGTTTTCAAGTGTGACCTTGTGTAGTCCCCAATTGCAATTGCTTCATATTTACGTCCATATTGTAGACTTTTTACAGCATCTGGTATTGTAATATAACCACACATTTTTTTCACCAAGTTGTCAGGTTCGTGTTTTTTTCGCTTGACTACTTCTCCCATAACTGAAGCTGTAATAAGTACACTCCTGGCTTCATTCCAATTAACATTGTAATGTTGTCCCCTTGTAGCTTTCTCTAGATTCTCACTTATTTTGTTTGTAACCATTAAGTTCTGAACAAATGTTTCAAATGTATTGACACATTCTAAAGAATTAATGTCAACATTATCATTATATGTGAAATCATTTTGAAATAACTCTAGAAATGAATTAATGTTGGCATGTTCTGGTCGCAAAGTCTGATATAGAACACAGTCAGGGTATACTTCCTTAAGTTTAATCCATCTAAAATATCATTTAAGAACAAATTACCTTCTTCTTTACAAGGTCCAGCTTTATACACACCAGGGTATGGTTTAACCTTTTCAACTTTTTGTTCTTTTTCAGTTTTTACAAATCTAATGTCACATACTCTTGTTGGACTAGGTTTTCTCTGTAATGGCTTTGGCCTATCCCACTGACACTCATTTGAGGTGCATGCAGCTTTTGTCTTTACAAGTGTGTAAAGCAGTGCACCTACATGTGCACATAGCCCTGCCTCCCCTGCTTTACAGTTGCAAAAAGCACTAACAATCAGACCAGTCATTTTTATAGTACTAATATGCAGCGAGTAGTGATTCTCAGTTTTTCCAGTGTTTCCAATCTGAACTGTTAGTCTCATAGAAGGCATGCATTTACTTTTGAAATAACAATGTTCTGATTCTTGATTAATTGGATTATATTCAATATCCCTAATGAATCCTTCATTGCATAATCTTTTTGCTTTTTTCATTTGTCTTTCAAAATTAGCATTCTCCCCTGTTGTTGGATTTTTGTGGTACATAAAATAGCTGTCAACATCTTTGGTGGAAATATCTGGAATATCAGTAAAGTCAAGTTGTTTCCATGGATGTGAAACTAAATGAATGGGAATAACAGCTGGTTCACTCTCTTCTTCTGAACAGTCAGACTCACCATTTGCCATTGCCCTATACACACGTTTGACTAATATATCCTTTGTGCCTGATTTCTTTAAATTCTGCTTTTCCAGCCAATCTTTTAAATCAACTACTTTCCATTTTGACAGTTCTGTCAAGGACAGCTGTTCTTCTTGACAATCTGGCTCTGAATCTGACGCCATAACTCTGACACTGAAAAAGAAACAAATCATGAATATGACCATCTTAAAGTATGAAATTTTGATAGACTTTAACTTCTCATTAACCAACTTTCAGTTTATTTGATACTTATTTTCTGTATTTTAAATTATATTAAAAATGTGTCTTAAATTACATTATTTCATATGTTGCGTTTCTTTTTTGGTATAGTATACATAAAAAACAATAAGGTAAAAAACAAAATTCAGGATTTATGTGTTTCAAAGACAATAGACATATATCAATTATGGTATTGAGCTTAACCATTAATCCCTATCAAAGGGTAAATAGCTAGTTTGGATAGTTTGGACCCCAAAACAAACTTATTAAATCAATTGAAAACAAAGAATTATCAACAACAAAAATTGTTTCAGAAAAAAAGGGGGGTCTATTGTTCAGTTGCCTGTGTTTTAGACATGATCTTTTAATAATCAATTTTGATCAAATAACAAAACAGTCTTTATGCAAGATAACAATTTTGTTATTTTCTTAAAATTTGTCTCATTTATATTCTTTTTTTTACCAAAATATACACATATTTAAATGACTTACATTATACGTTCGTAAAAGTATTTCTTTATCACTGTTGATGATCAACAATTAATATTCTAAAGGTACAAATGTACATCACTGCTTAAAGACCAACCTGAAAATTGAAATATTTTTTTTGTAATGCATATTTATATTACACCAGTACAGTTAAATCAAGTCAAGGGAACCCTGAATACATTGTAAGTGTAAATAAAAGTGAGATGTGAATAATACCTGTTCACCAATATTTTTACAGGACAAATAAATTATCTGCTTTGAGAAATACACTCATGACAGCAATTTAGGACAATTTTTACAAGTTCTCACCAGACTACAATTTAGAACTTTTAGTATGCAACCTTGGATTATTGAAGAAGCTTTAGACATTTTTTGACTCAAATATAATGCTGTTTCTGTTCTTCTTTGTTGTTTTTTTGTATTTATGAGTATTTCTTTATCTTTCATTTATCCCCTCCTGTGTGGGTGGTAAAGCGTTATTTTCATGCAAACATGTTTGCCCTTTTTATTTCACGTTTTTGTGATTGATGTCCACTATAATCACCGTGTTTCCTGCAACTAGCCAAAATCATTAAATGCATTTTTTATCTTTCTGGCATCGTGCATTGGATTTTTTTTTCTCGTTTTTTCATGTACGTGACCCCCTTTACCACCCTTTCATGTCCTGTGATCATATTTGTTTTGCTTTATATTTATTAGCAATGTTTTTAAAATTATATTTTTATTATCTTATTTTTTAAATGACCCTTTACAAGGAATATTGCCATCAAATAATTTATCATATTTGACAATGTTTGAAGGTCTTTTCCTCTGCTTCCCTGATGAGGGGCTGTGCACAACCTTATTTCAGTATTTTATTTATCAGTAGCACTGTGGTGTACACAACCCATAGTTTGGTCCTATAGTTTTAGCTGTAAATCGTTCTTAAAATCAAAATTAATATTAACATGCATAGGTTTTAACAATTGGCTCATAAACATTCAACATTTAGAAACATTTCTTGAAACGTGTATACGCTGAAATATAAACAACACCGTTTTCTACACAATTTCGTGCTTTATATGCATTGTTATCACAATTGCAGCAGGCATATTAACAACATAGTCAACCCTTACCATCAATCAATGTGTACAGTTGAATAAAAAACATAATTACAAGCTCTCATTGCTGTTATTCTGCACAGATAAAAGGTGCATGTTGATTTTTCGTTCGTAATGGCTCAACGCCCCGGAAGTGAAAATCTGGTAAAAGTAATACCCGGAACGTAAACGTAAAATCTATCGGAACAAATATTCCGGAACTTGGCCATTCTAGAAAGACGTAAAATCTTAATTAAGATAAGGAACATATTCCTGTTAAATTCACACGATGCAAAAATGCATAAAGAGGAAAGAGGAAAATTAATATATATTTTTTAATTCTATAATAAAACAATACATGACACAGGAACTTATCTCTTGAATACATCCTTCAAAATAATAATGTTTTTCATTATCCCAGTTTTATCTGCGGAAATGTGTTCTATTTTTATTTCGATTGTTTAGTGAATGTTGCATATAATACGGAAAAATTAAAATATACCCTCTACTCTACTTTTTACCTGAAAAAAAACATACTTTTTTTAACCGGTTTGACGATCTAAAATACACATCTTTTATTTTTCGCTAGTAGTTCATGGATGCTATCACTTTTCGTATATAAAATGTATATAAAATGTCTGACATTGTTTCTTCATAATTGCTATAGTTAATTAACGTTTACTTTTTATTCGTGTCAAATTTCAATAGTTTTGATTAATAAATTATTGCATCGAAACTGTTTTATGATAGCAATTTCGATGCAATGACTAAATAATCCAAACTTCTATTTAAAAGTTTTTGAGAACACACATTGTACCATAAGCTTTTTTCTTATGTTCTTTTAAAGGCACTAATAATGTCTTTTTGATTTTGTACAGATTTCTTTTTCGACAGGACGACCATATTAGAATATGCACAAAAAGAGAAGGTGGATACTGGTAAGGCTTAGTGTAGAATATAATCCAAAATTTGACCTTGGAGATATGTCATTTCCTATGTGTATTGATGTCACTGCGTTATAATAAGGTCATAATATTCAATAATTTACCACTGTTCTAATCCAATAATTCTCAAAAATGTATATACACAGGTATAATTCAAAACATACATTTTTGTACTATCTAGGACTTTCATTTCATTTTTTTTTCTTTAATAAAACGCTTGTACTAATGGTGAAAAATCTCCTGAAATAAGTGCAAAAAAAACTACACTGCCACTATAGGATTAGATTATACTAAAAAAGGGAAGGAATAGTTTGGACAATCACGACACTTTATTATGATACAGGCAGAGTAATTTCAACTATGGTATTTTAATTTTCGTGACTTCAAATTACTCTATTTTCTCATTAAATATCTGTAAATCAAGACGAAATGGAATGCAAAGTAGTTAATTTACATTTAGTTATTTACATATATTACATATGTAACTATGTGATTGTTAGAAAACACTCATGTTGGAAAATCTGAACTTCTGATTCAAATACTCATGACATACATAAAATATAAAAATTATAACACGAACTAAAGCTAGAACGTTGTAACATTGTTACAGAAAATGAAAGAACTATTACTGACCAAACAACTACACGCGGTATTGTTGAAGGAGACAGAAAAACAAATGTTGTTATGATTGGTAAGACTATTCCCTCAGTCCACATAACGTTGGAAAATGCAACAACAAAAAAAAGGTCAAAATGTTTTTCAATTTGAATTTGAATCTATTTTTTTTTTTTTTTTATGAGGCAAAATCAAATGTCAATATAAAAAAGTATCTATGGGTAAGGTGTGGAAAAGTATAATACAAAAAGAACTAAGCAAAACAACATAAAAGTGAAAAGATGTGAAACTTTTTTCATGTTATCTGTGAATTTTTTCTCTTTTTTTTTTCTTTATTTTTTATTTTACCCGTTTCTTTTGTGTGATGCTGTTGATTAATTTGTTGTGTAATTGTAAGTTTTTTCTTTTATTTGTAATAGAGATATTGATAGAGACTACACATTGAAGTATAAGCTAATGCAATATTCATAACCAAAACATGTTATGTAACGACATTATACAGAATTGACTTAATTAAACCCTTTTACTTTTGAAAATCTCGATCACAAAGAACAAAAAGCTAAACTCCAATTATTTGTTTCATATCCCACTATTGAATTTTAAAACTAGATTTCCTAAAGCCTCGTTGATGCCCAATGTCTTCCCTTCTCTTCCAATAACGACCATCTACAACGGTAGGGTACAAATGTGCTCTTTGAAACATTTAAAAAAGTTAACATACAAGGTTTGAAATATGTTACTAAAAATAATTTTATGCAGTGATATTTACAAGTCATATAGTCGATTAACTGTCTTGATTTCCTATCACAGTCATCGCCTGAAAGAGAAGCAGATCTGGAATTTAAGGGAGTCGTGCAGTATATTAGAATATACTATTCTAGAATGTTAGGTCCTTTTGAGCAGAAAAAACAGCGATCCTTTTGGGTTTTTGTTTTAACCATAACTGGCATAAGTTATGCCTGTCAAGGATCCTCGGCTATGATTAGGAAATAAAAGATATTTTATAAGTGGAATAATTTTAGTTATTTTTACACATTTTGCATTTATATTTACATTTATAAATCATGATACATGTATTTTTCTTTATTAAAGAAATTGACAAGAGCGAACGGATATACTACGGACTCTTGGGTGGCGGTATTGTGTTTCTACTCGTCATATTCCTTTCGCTTAATGCATTTATCACACGAAAATGCAGAACAGTTGTATTGGCACTTCCTCAAGTTGAAAATCAAACATTGCGTGCAGATGTACGCACAAACGATACTGAAAACATTTCAAATTATGATTCGTCAAACTACGAACAAATTAACGAAAATGAAATGATGGATTTCCGTGCTACAGGACAGGAAACTGAAAATATTGCTTATGTGGACAGAAAGGTCGATATACCAGAATACGAGTCTATAGAGAGTTCTATGTCCTCCTCGGATAAATCGTATTTAGATGTCATCGATGACGATTATTTTACTTCTTGTATGGCCATTGATATTGAATCTGATTCAAGTAACTTTCATGTGTATTCTACAGCTCGTTCAGATTCAAGCGACACAAATATTCTGCAAAACGCCTTTGACGCCCAACATCCTGATTCTGAAACTAATGAAAACTACGAAAAATAATGTTCTAAATAGTATCCATGATTACATAGATCTGGAGATGTGTAAATAGTTATTGTCAAATATATAGTTTTTTTTTTTACTTATTTCATTATACATATGAAAATATATTTTGTCATTTTGCTATAAAATCGCTTTAGTGAAGTAATCAATTGAGTTTATTTTTCTGAAATTTAAACACATAATCCTACTAATTGATAATGGTTACCATTTTACAGACAAACACCGCAGCAATAGATATGAAACAATGAGAAATAGGGTATACATAAGACAAACTGAGGGGGCTGAGTTAAGGTGACGCTTTAATAAGAGTTATCGGTTTTGACGCAATATTAGCCAAATGCCAACTCATGTTTTATCTACCTTTTTTAGAATATGAATCAGTCTTGCTCTGGCTTTCAAAGAGTCAACACCGTTTTATTTTGATAATTGATAAAACGGAAATGATGTTTTAAACGTGTCATTTAACTTTATTCTTATGTAAATTTCCCGTCAACATTGTAATTCTTAAGCCCAAAATGCGCGAAAATATGGGCTCTGGATTTTTCATTTCATAATCCAATGAAGCTAAATAGTGGCTATATGTATGCAAAATATTTTGCCAGTCTAAATATGGTGGAATTAAACCTGTGCCAGAGGCGCTCTAGAACGTGCGGGTGTTGATGGCCTTACTGTGACCTTGGATGAAAAAAGGAATAAAAGTGATTGTCAATTAAAAGAATCAATCCATTATATATCTTCATCCATAAAAACGTACACAGAGAACTGCAATAAGATTTCAATTTAACATCAGATACTTAAGGAGTGTTAGCATCTCTTTTTTGTTATAAACACTTGTAACAATTTAAGTCAGAAATGGTACAGTGTAGAATCAAGTCCGCGGAGTTATTTGTTCGATCACGTTAAATCTTATTGCAGTTCTTTGATACCGATCATAAGATGTACACATTTCGTCTTTTTACTGACTAATCAGTTGTACTTAAGAAATGAAACGTGGAAAGCCAAAACAATAATCCAAAACGTTCAAGGGTAACTCAAACATTCAAACAAACGTAATAGAAATGTAATGATTCAAACGACGGCTGAATATAACTTCGATCAAAAAGTTGCAGCAATTTCGGTCAAGTTAAAAGTTACGTGAAAAAATATAAATATACATTTGTATACAATCTAGTGTTGTGTTGTTTTTCATTGTTATTTAGTTTTCAGTGTTTATTTGTTGTGGTCGTGGTTTTTCATTTGTCTTTCCGGGTTTGTCTGTTTAATGGATTGCGTTTTTTTGAGTTTGCTTCTTACGTATATTTGTCCACTTTCATATAAGTTCCTTATATTTCTAATATCTTTAATTAACTCTTGTACGACCTAATTTCTTAGTTTATTTACCAGAGATCAATAAATTGTTAGCGTCACTGAAATATTTATTTGTTAGGTTACTACGATTAACTTCGGATAGACAGTGAATGTGTAGTTTATTCAATCTATTTTGCTAGTTAACTCATTAGGTAGCATGGCAATGTGATAAAAATTCATTTGTAAACAAACAATTTGTGTGGATATTTCAAAAACAATGGGCATAATTCCATCATTCTTTAAACTTTAACTTTACTGTTTTTAGGATATGACAAATTATCTAATATCCTGATAACACAGTTATATCACCGAATTGTAGTCTTTCTTGCCACTTCAGTTAACACCGGGTCAACCACGAGCGTGGACTACAGCTACACATCTGCGATGCATAGAGTTGATCAGGCGACCCGCCCAGATTCTCCCAAACGCTGCTGCAAGTTCAGCTGTTGTTGCCGGCCTTGGCTGCTCTGCATTCAATCGTCGCTTAATCTTCTCCCACGGATGTACAATCGGGTTCAGGTCGGAACTTAGAGCTGCCATACTCTTATCCTCCCATCTGCAACGAAGATTCAATATCGGCTTTCATCAGAGAAGATGATGTTACGCCACTACTAATTACGCCAAATTGTTTCCTGCAAAGAATATTGAAGACGTTCTCTGCGGTGTGGGGTCGGGGTGGGGGGAAGGTTCTCTTGCAGGACGGTGACATCTCAGGTTATTGACAGCCAGTCGACGCTGAACTGTATCAGCACTAATGTATGGTTGATGAGTTCCAACAGTCTCGAGCAGTTTCTGTAGCTCTGGTTAACCGATTCTGCAAATTTTGGCGCACTATGAACCTGTTCTAGTGTGGTGTGGTAGCCTTACCAAGCATGCAATCTTCGTATGGACTGTTCTGTCTGTTGTGGACTTAAACGTGGCATCGCTTCGATTTCTGATACTGACAATCAAAGAAATTTGCAGGCTTTTTATACCTATTTCAATGCCCGCAAATTACGAGGACATCGTTTTCAGATTATTCAATGAAAATCAGATCCCACAAAAGGCCGAAGATTCGAGTGTTGTCCAATATACGACAAAAATCATTTATGCGGAAAATCAATTTAAATGTAACTTATATTTAAGGTGTATGTTAAAAGGTAAAGAAATTACCTACAATCATAGATCGGTCTTATCGTCATTTTATATTTCTATCAAAGATGATGATTGTGATCTTCCTACCTTGTACTGGATACCCAAGTCACATAAGTGTCCATACAACCAACGCTTTATAGCTGGATCTGCTAAGTGTTCCACCAATCATTTTCTAAAAGTATTGCTTCTATGTTAACAGCTGTCAAAACAGGCCTCCACATTTATTGGGACAAGCTATTCAAGACGTGGTATCAATCAAATGTGGATATTAAAAAACTCCAGAGACTTAACTAATATTTTACGATCTCGGTCCATTTCAGTCTGTAAGAGCATAAACACATTTGATTTCTCTACCCTCTATACCACCATTTCTCATTCCCAACTGAAGGAGAAGTGGAAAGATCTAATCCATCGATGCTTTCAAAATATAAATGGCAACAGCAAATACACATACCTTGTAATACGTAGATATACATCATACTTTGTTAAAAATTATTCTAATTCTAACAAAACATTTACAGAGGACGAAATTGTCCTGATGATTGAATTTTAGATCGACAACATATTTGTTCAATTTGGTGGACGTGTTTTCCAACAGATTATTGGCATTCCTATTGGCACTAATTGTGTGCGCCACTCCTGGAAGACTTGTTCCTCTACTCATATGGTGGGCTTCTTAAAAAAAACAGGAGAAGCTAGCCGCTATAAATGATCTTTCATCACTCAACAATTCACGTTTTGGGAATTTCTTACATCTTACCTATCACAATGAGTCGAAATTAAGGATACCATAGACACTGCTAAGTCTGGATCTTATCTTGACTTTCACCTCGAAATTGACACCAGAGGAAGGCTAAATACAAAACTTTACGATAAATGAGATGACTTGGACTTTCCAATCGTAAACTTCCTATTTTGAGCGGCAACATCCAGAAGAGCTGGCGTATGGAGTGTATATTTCACAAATCATACGTTATTCTAGATCTTGTGACATATACATTGACTTCCTGAGAAGAGTCCGGCTCCTGACAGAAAAGTTGTTAAAATAGGGGTATGTTGGTCCTAAGTTGCAGTCATCCTTATTAAAGTTTTATGGACGTCATCATGACTTGGTTGACAAGTATGAAAAAATCGTTACCCAAATGAAAATGGACCCTTTCTCATACCGGATTTTACATGGGCAGCATGGCGAGTGTCCTGTAGGAAGCAGAGACTGCTTTCTCTTCCGGTCCGCCTGAGGCTAACCCCGGTATTTTAGTGGGGTCCATGTTGTTAATATGTTTTTAGTTTTTACGTGTAGTGTTTGTATTATTTTGGTCTTATCTTCTTGTTTTCCTGTCAGTTATCTTCGATTTTCCGTTCCTTCGAATATCCCTTTGGTATTTCTCGACTTTACTAAAGCAACACAGATCTTTTAAGTAGAAATGTTTTCTTTGTTTATTTTGATATTTAAACGACTCTTTTTTTAAATGCGACGTTTCTTTTGATGCTCAGTATATTTTTTACTATTTTTATACAAATAAGATTAATATATTTTTTGCACTTGAAGGTAACGTCTAACTACAAATCTTCGTTTCTGTAACCATTGTGTTTAAAACAAAAATTTTATTCAAATGCTATACCCCATACAACAGTTTAATAGAACTGCGCTGTACTAAAGATACCTAAAGTAAACAGCAATGAAACATCAAAATAAGAACACAGAATCCTTGGTCAGCAAATAAAACTACTATTTGATAATGCCCTCGGGGACGTACAGTCCACCTGCAGTGACATAGACAAAATGATAGTAATAAAATATATCATGATAGTATTTGTTAGTTTTATTTACTTTTATTCTGTTTTTGTTGTTGTACATGTACATAATCCTTCAATTGAACATATGAAATACAGTCATTATCAAGTGAGATATTTTTCACCGAATCGAAAGGTTTACTGTGATTTCAAGATGAAGACCACCAATAAAAGCTCTATTCCTTTGTTTTAACTATGTAATGTACATGTAGAAATTTTTTTTAGCATACAAACATCAATTTATAGCTTTTGAAAAGCAAGCCGTAATACAACATAAGTATGATTTAGTTATATTTGCATAGTAAACAATTGTAATACTTAAATACAAAATTCTGTAAATGTTATACAAAAGCCGCCTGCTTGCATTCTTTACATTCTAAGTCAACGAATCAATACATCAATATAATTTCATTCTTTTTTTATATAACAATATGTATATATATTCGATTACATTTACACAATTTCCTTTCCTTTTCCCTTTCAAAATTATAAAATGATAACATCCCAGTTTTATTGAGTGTATTATGTTACTCTTTTATTAGTTCGGTCTGCAATTCTTGTTTGGCAATCGAGATATATCTTCTAAGCAACCAATATAGCACAATTGTCTGAGGCATTTTTCTTCTTAAAAGACTTCGTATATTCCTGCTTAACCGACGTGCTTCTGACATACTCTGTGTGTTTGAATCTTCAACCAACCCTGTCTTGAATGGTTGCTTACATGTGCTACATTAATCGTAGAGCAATTTCCTAAATTTGACGAAATAATACTAATAATATGATGTTTATCAAGTGATACAAATGATTCAACGATTTCACTAACATCACATAGACTGTTACCCAGGGCGTTCAGCGGGATCTTCTAAAATTTCAAATTTAAAACATGTAAGATGTAAATTCATGTTCAGGTAAAATTAAATGATATTACAAAAACTGCAGACCTCTTGACTTAGAAACTTCTAATAATCCTGACTTTCTAAAATATGCTTAACACATTTATCCAGAAGAGCTAAATGTTGCAAAAAGCGAAAATGGATGGTGAATGCTTTCTCTTAACTCGGGATATCATGTTTACCCTTTGTGCCAAATTGCATTGAAATTGAAGAATGTTAAAAATTTGGGAGGAAAATGGTGGCCATTTTGAAAATGGCTGCCGGTAGAACATTTGTGTTATCGCCATTCAACTCGGGATATCATGTTTACTACATTAACCAAAAATCTTTGAAATCCAAGCAAGTTCACTTTTTTCCACTATTGGCAGCCATTTTCTGGCGGGAAAATGGTGGACATTTTGAAAATGGCTGCCGGTAGAACATTTTCGTTATCGCCATTCAACTCGGGATATCATGTTTACTATATAAACCAAAAATCGTTGAAATCCAAGCAAGTTCACTTTTTTCCACTATTGGCGGCCATTTTGAAAATGGCCGACAAAGCGTTTCCGTTTTTCTTTAATAAAAAGTTTCCACTCGTGCTACTGAACATTTATACTAAGTTTGGTGAAACTCTGCCGGGCAGTTTTTGAGAAAATTGAGGTCGAAGGTTTTCGGTTTTTGGCGACCATCTTGAAAATGGCGGCCATTTTGAAAATTTTTAAACATTCTTGCACAACTAGGCATTGGGGTCTATCACCCCAGTAAGTTTCATTTCATTCCGTTGAGTCGTGTTCGAGATCTGCGTCGGACAAGTTGAAATGGAAAGCGGAAGAAAAAAAAAGACCGAAAAATAATAATAATTAAAATTATGATCAAAGATCACATGAAGTCTCCCAAACGAAAATAATTGAGCAGGGGTTCCACTAGACCCGGCTAGCCCGTTACACCAAATTTCATTGAAATTGAACAAGGTTGAAATAATTTCATTGAAATGGAACAAGGTTGAAATTTTGGTGGGAAAATGGCGGCCATTTTGAAAAGGGCTGCCCATTAAACATTTTTTTCTTTAACTCCAGTCAACTCGGGATATCATGTTTACCCTTTATACCAAATTGCATTGAAATTGAAGAATGTTGAAATTTTGGCGGGAAAATGTCGGCCATTTTGAAAATGGCTGCCGGTAGAACATTTGCGTTATTACCATTCAACTCCAGATATCATGTTTACTGAATAAACCTAAAATCTTTGAAATCCAAGCAAGTTCACTTTTTTGGCGGCAAAATGACGGCCATTTTGAAAATGGCTGCCCGTAATACATTTTCTTTAACGCCATTCAACTCGGGATATCATGTTTACCCTTTGTGCCAAATTGCATTGAAATTGAAGAATGTTAAAAATTTGGCAGGAAAATGGTGGCCATTTTGAAAATGGCTGCCGGTAGAACATTTTTGTTATCGCCATTCAACTCAGGATATCATTTTTACTACATTAACAAAAAATCGTTGAAATCCAAGCAAGTTCACTTTTTTCCACTATTGGCAGCCATTTTCTGGCGGGAAAATGGTGGACATTTTGAAAATGGCTGCCGGTAGAACATTTTCGTTATCGCCATTCAACTCGGGATATCATGTTTACTATATAAACCAAAAATCGTTGAAATCCAAGCAAGTTCACTTTTTTCCACTATTGGCGGCCATTTTGAAAACGGCTGCCCGTAATACATTTTCTTTAACGCCATTCAACTCGGGATATCATGTTTACCCTTTGTGCCAAATTGCATTGAAATTGAAGAATGTTAAAAATTTGGCAGGAAAATGGTGGCCATTTTGAAAATGGCTGCCGGTAGAACATTTGTGTTATCGCCATTCAACTCAGGATATCATTTTTACTACATTAACAAAAAATCGTTGAAATCCAAGCAAGTTCACTTTTTTCCACTATTGGCAGCCATTTTCTGGCGGGAAAATGGTGGACATTTTGAAAATGGCTGCCGGTAGAACATTTTCGTTATCGTCATTCAACTCGGGATATCATGTTTACTATATAAACCAAAAATCGTTGAAATCCAAGCAAGTTCACTTTTTTCCACTATTGGCGGCCATTTTGAAAACGGCTGCCCGTAATACATTTTCTTTAACGCCATTCAACTCGGGATATCATGTTTACCCTTTGTGCCAAATTGCATTGAAATTGAAGAATGTTAAAAATTTGGCAGGAAAATGGTGGCCATTTTGAAAATGGCTGCCGGTAGAACATTTGTGTTATCGCCATTCAACTCAGGATATCATTTTTACTACATTAACAAAAAATCGTTGAAATCCAAGCAAGTTCACTTTTTTCCACTATTGGCAGCCATTTTCTGGCGGGAAAATGGTGGACATTTTGAAAATGGCTGCCGGTAGAACATTTTCGTTATCGCCATTCAACTCGGGATATCATGTTTACTATATAAACCAAAAATCGTTGAAATCCAAGCAAGTTCACTTTTTTCCACTATTGGCGGCCATTTTGAAAATGGCCGACATATCCTTTCCGTTTTTCTTTAATAAAAAGTGTCCACTCGTGCTACTGAACATTTATACTAAGTTTGGTGAAATTCCCCCGGGCAGTTTTTGAGAAAATTGAGGTCGAAGGTTTTCGGTTTTTGGCAACCATCTTGAAAATGGCGGCCATTTTGAAAATTTTTAAATATGTTTGCACAACTTCATTCCGTTGAGTCGTGTTCGAGATCTGCGTCGGACAAGTTGAAATGGAAAGCGGAAGAAAAAAAAGACGGAAAAATAATAATAATAATACTAACTAGTAGAAACCCGTGGTTTATAATGATATATGATTAATGCACCATTCATAGCTGAAGTACTAAGCAGTGAACGTAATATGCTTTTGGACGGA
The DNA here is from genome assembly GCA_028015205.1 of Mytilisepta virgata. NCBI lineage: Eukaryota > Metazoa > Mollusca > Bivalvia > Mytilida > Mytilidae > Mytilisepta > Mytilisepta virgata. Next base: position 58,242,097 of record CM051515.1, on the reverse strand, counting down.
AGGCACAAAGCCATGAATTGAAGAAGTAAAAGTGCTCCCAGTTACGTAAGTTCACCTGGATGCTGTCCATCAACCATAAATGCAACAGTATGAGGTCACATTGAACTTATTTGCCGGAGTACTGACAAATCACCATATATGTTGTGGCATGACAGTTTATATTCTCTAGGGGTAATTAGCAAAACGCGGAAACAATTGCGTATGTACTGATAAAAGTTTTAAACTGCACAATGGTCTCATACTTCTGATATATAAAGATCGCACGTCACATTTGTTGTTGAAACGGCAACCCGGCTAACAAAAATTTGTCTCATTCTTTTAGTAGTATTAATAAGTTATGTTTAATCATTTGTTAAAGTTACATTGAATAAAAACTTAGCATCTGGAAAGGACCTGGCAGATTAGACTTTAATTTTATTTATTTTTTTAAATGGCAAACAAATAACAACCTGTCACCACAAAACTGACCCGAGCAGGTTAGGGGAAACCAACCATCATTTTCCCTTGGCCTTACCTAAGTAAAAGAAACCGCAATTTCCAGTGTTAGTCAAGTTAATAACAAATACTGATAAAATGCCAGAAATTCCTTTGAAATTTTTCATGTTTCTATCTGCAATAAGTATGTAATTTCCATTAGGATAAATAAAAAAAATTGGTCAAAGTCAGAAAAAGCTGAATTTTTTTAAACAGAAAGTTGATGAGCGACAGACCTGAAATTGCATATATAGTATGGGTCACTCACCTGAGGCTGCATACCAAATATCAGGAGCCCCTGACTGATAGTTGCTGAGAAAACTGTTATGGAAGTTCATGTCTGTTTTTCCCTGCCCGCCCAACATTCACCATTTTATAACCCAAACAAAAATAGGTTTGAAGCAAAATCATACATGTGATTTTACTAAATATGCCAATTCCATTGGGAACTTGGCCACATCTATCTGATCACTATTCTCATCTGCCACTAAATTTTGTCGAGATAAATGGGTTAGTCTGTGTATGTTTTTCAACCTGTAGGCTAACCCCTCAGTACTACAGGCTGATATACTATACCTGAATACATGTATATCATTGTCAAATCTGCAATATACGTAACGTCGTTTAGGTCAATATCGCGAGTCAAGAGAAAATTTCATGGTTTTACTTTTTCGTTTAAAAATGGTGAATTTTAAAATTGATTTTAGGCTATGGTGCCCTAACTCAAGTTACGAAGTGTACGCACATTATTGCAGACGATAGTTTTTTTTTTAATAAATAAGACGTGATGTGCATCTTCTGTTGTCTTGGGTAGTAACCTGTGAAGTGTTTTTAGACGGGGAAGCAGATTTGCCTTTTTTATTTTCATGCATGTCAAGTTGGGCATGTGGTCACTTTCTGTTTTTAAAATTTCCAGTTGCCGACAAAATGTTTGTTTTTACAAATATAAAGACGCGATGTGCATCTTCTCTTTTTGGATATTTAATCCCTGGAGCCTTGGGTGAAGTGTTCTTTATAAGACGGGGAAGCAAGCATATTTGCCTTTTTTATTTTCATTCATTTTGGGCATGTGGTCGCTTTTTAAATTCTCAGTGCAGATGATTGAATAGAAAGACGATTGTTCATTTTCTTTTGTGCATTTTTCTTTACACTTACGCAACGAAATCCTAAACCGTTTTCTGTCGAGCTGTCTTTAGACAAACTTTTCCTCGGTCGATACCGGAAACTTCTTGTGATGTATACTTCCGGAACGGTATCGGTTTTCGTGATCCGCATTAATTAATTAGGGGTAATTAGCAAAACGCGGAAACAATTGCGTATGTACTGATAAAAGTTTTAAACTGCACAATGGTCTCATACTTCTGATATATAAAGATCGCACGTCGCATTTGTTGTTGAAACGGCAACCCGGCTAACAAAAATTTGTCTCATTCTTTTAGTAGTATTAATAATAATAAGAAACCTAAGTAAAAACAATAAGTCTCCAAACTTGGTTTGGAAGACTTAATTAAAATTTAGGATCAAAGATCATGAAGTCTCCCAAACGAAAAAAAATGAGCAGGGGTTCCACTAGACCCGGCTAACCCGTTACACCAAATTTCATTGAAATTGAACAAGGTTGAAATAATTTCAATCTAAAACTAAACCTACTGAAGCCATAAAAAATATCATACATTTTCAAACATTAAAATAGCACCGTAAATGATAAAAAGATGCTTAACAAGAGCCTGGTTGAAGAACCTCCATTAAAGGCGTTTATTACAGATATTTGAGAATTCTCGTCGTGGATGCTCCCACCGTCAGAAAACTCAAATTAAAAATATAAAGACATCGAAAACAATCCTAAAGCTACTGCAGTGAATGCACACTTTATACCAAATTGCATTGAAATTGAAGAATGTTGAAATTTTGGCGGGAAAATGTCGGCCATTTTGAAAATGGCTGCCCGTAGAACATTTGCGTTATCGCCATTCAACTCCGGATATCATGTTTACTGAATAAACCGAAAATCGTTGAAATCCAAGCAAGTTCACTTTTTTGGCGGGAAAATGGCTGCCCGTAAAACATTTTCTTTAACGCCATTCAACTCGGGATATCATGTTTACCCTTTGTGCCAAATTGCATTGAAATTGAAGAATGTTAAAAATTTGGCGGGAAAATGGTGGCCATTTTGGAAATGGCTGCCAGTAGAAAATTTGCGTTATCGCCATTTAACTCGGGATATCATGTTTACTATATAAACCAAAAATCGTTGAAATCCAAGCAAATTCCCACTCGTGCTACTGAACATTAATACTAAGTTTGGTGAAATTCTGCCGGGCAGTTTTTGAGAAAATTGAGGTCGAAGGTTTTCTGTTTTTGGCGACCATCTTGAAAATTGCGGCCATTTTGAAAATTTTTAAACATTCTTGTACAACTAGGCATTGGGGTCTATCACCCCAGTAAGTTTCATGTCATTCAGTTGAGTCGTGTTCGAGATCTGCTTCGGACAAGTTGAAATGGAAAGCGGAAGAAAAAAAGACGGAAAATTAATAATAAGAAGAAACGGAGTAAAAACAATAAGTCTCCAAACTTTGTTTGGGAGACTTAATAACAAGTAATCCTGTGTTAGGATGCTAACACAAGAGTCGCCAAAACGGACCCCAACCATTGTGCTGCTGCATCCATGGTAACGGCAGCCATTTTGAAAATTCCAAAGTCAGATAGAATATCTACACATGACAAGTAACATTGCTGTCAAGTTTCTTAGATTTGACCAAATTTCAATTATTAGCATTTGTGCTGTTTCCATGGTTACGGCGGCCATTTTTGAAATTCCAAAGTCAAATGGACCACACCTTCATTTGCCAATTAACATTTATGTAAAGTTTCATTAACTTTGAAGCTTTTGACATTGTTCACATTTTCCAATTTGGACCAATTTTCAAATGAAGGCATTTGTGCTGTTTCCATGGTAACAGCGGCCATTTTGGATATTCCAAACTCAAATGACACATCTACATATGCCAGTCAACATTTGTGTAAAGTTTCATTTAGTTTGAACCATTTTGAAATTTTTCACAATTTTGCAGTTTCCATGGTAACCCAAGTAGCACAAAACATTTTCGTGATATTTTTAAAAGGTCAGATAAATGTTTTTCAAAAATGTTATTAAAATAATATTTTCGGGATGTCATGTAAATGTTTTTTTGGGTAATCTGTATAATGTTCTCTTGAAACATTGATCGGAAACGTTTCAAAAATATTTTAAAAACGTTTCAAATAAACAATATTATTATATCACTTCATAAGAACATCTTATTTTAATGTTTTAAAAATATTTTATAATATTTTCCTAGTTTTATCATGATATTTTAAGAATATCAATAAAATGTTAGAGAAAAGGGTTTTTATATAACATTTTCTATACATGAAATAAACATTCTGTAAAATCATTTTTCAAAAATATCTGAAAAACATCTTTATAAAAATGTATAATAAATATCATGAAGAAATATTTCTATAAAATATTCTGACAGAAATATTTTTAAAATATGAAAATAAATTGCTGTAAAATATTTTCTTCAAACATTCTAAAAACATTTTGGAGAAATATTTCTTTAATGTTTATGATAAATTATATTGATTCACGCTTTAAGAATATTTTATTTAAAATATTATTAAAATATTTTCATGATATTTTTCAAATATCAATATAATGTTTCAAAAAATATTTTTATTTAATGTTTTCTATATGTGAAATAAACATTTTGGTAAAATATTTTTTAAATTCGGAAATATATTATAATTTATTGTAAAAAGATCTTTTGAAAAACGTTTTCAGAACATTTTGGAAAAATATTCTCTTGATATCAGATAAAAACAGTGTATCATAAGGTTTATAAATCGATTTGGTGTACAATAACCGATAAACACTTTTTTTTAAATATCTGACCTTGGCGTGTCGGAGTAAATGTTGGGATTTTCGGTTTTCGGTTTTAAAATATAACTGGTTCTAGATTGTTGTACCAGCTTGCAAACAATCGACAATATTCATCGGAAACCAATGACCGGAAGTGTATTTCTGCGGTTTGAAACAAAGAAATTTGAAGTTGAAGACGACGCCTAATTTCGACAAGTATCAGTAAATCAGTCGTGTTTATTATCTTCTGATGATAACAGTAGGTAAGAAAATAAGCTAAGATAATGAACTCTTTCTGTACACATCGCTTTCTGTGTGTTATTTATTCACTCGACGGTCATGACCAATGACAAAGTCGATGAAATTATATCAACAACTTGAACAGTGACAGAGTGGACACCTTTTGACCATATATTAAAACAGGAAACAAAACTACCTGTACAGTAAATGTATAGATGTATCCGTTGAACCATTGATTGGACTGTGTTTAAACTTAATTTTATTTTGTCGAGTTGTGAAAAGAATGTGGGGGGGGGGGTTGTTATTATTGAACTCTTATCTTATTCTAAGTCAGAGTATTCCAGTGTCTATTCTTTGAGTTTTCTTACACACCAAAAGTATCCTCACTTTCGGGTTTTTTTTGTCTTTTCATTTAAAAACAAATAGGCCTTTAAAATAAATCTATATGACTAAATTGTATGAAGGTCATCCGCTGTGTGACCCACACACTTCGGCACGTGTTTTGTTGATTAAAATCTCTGGAGATTATTACAATTATTCACATTTCGAATAACATGTTGGTATATGTTGAAAATCAACATGGTTCAAAGTCTTTGAAACAAAACTTGGGGATGTCATACTTTTTTCCAGATTGGAGGTAGATATTACATGTGTACATGTATGTACATTGTATTTTTGGGGAAGATTTTAATACTTATATTTTCTTTTTCAGACCAACCATGAACAAGTAGAAGCGTAAGAAATAAATCCACGATTTAAAACAATAGAAAGGAGGTTGATAGCTGTTAGAATAGTACTTGGTAATTTGATATTTATTAAATATGTGTAAAATAAAAGGCAATCTTACATGTTATGTTAGAAAACTTTGTTTTATTTTTTGAAATTATTTTACACGGAAGAAATTTAAGACATAAAATGCTTACTGCAATTAGGGGGGGGGGATTTATTGTTGGGGTCTAAATGATAAAATATTAGAATAAAGACAGGAATCATTTGCCAGCTGATTGTTGTGCTTCAGTTTAAGTTTTAAAACTTCAAAGTATTAAGAGTGAAACTTGACTGTCGAAGTGTCAGAACTGTAACTTATCCAGTGCTTCAGCTCATTTATATTCAGTCGTACATGTACATACATAATTGAATGCATTTTGATCCTTAAGATAAATCATTTAATAATCATTTTCAGTAATAAAAAGTGTGAAAATAATTTACATTGGTGTATATGGAGGCCTGTTTCATATTTAAAATCAGGCCATCAACCAAGTTGTCTTGCTTAAAGCTTCAGAAAATTAATCCTTAAGTAGTCATCATTCAGAATGAAATTTATTTGATATAACTGTGGCAGAGTGTTTATTATTACTATTTATTTAATTAGTTAGATTAATTAGATTAGATTAGTTAATAATATTTAATTAGATATTTTATGAGTTCATTATTTCTTTTCACTCTCAAATCTTATATATTTCCTTCTTCATTCTTTTCTCTATTCCATGGTTGACAGATCTTTTAGTCATGTGTCTTAATCTCTTAAATCTGATTGGTCTAGCCTTAGGGCTCTAACTTTTTGAAATAGATTTCTGATAGACTGAATGACAATGACTGATTGAAACAAAACATTTGAAAGTATATTCATACATATTCTGGACAAGAATTTAATACTAATCAGGTCAGTTACTAAGATTTCTATTATTTAACATTTGCACAGTTTTCCTTTTGTATGAATCTGTGAGAAAATGTATTTTTGAGTGAATCAGAATGAATGAGTTGAAAGACAAATATTTTATTAATAAGGGTTCAGATATGGAGTAATATGAGTTTAACAACAAATATAAAATATGGAGTATTATTTTGAGATATGGTCCTGTAAAGTGTATTTATTATAAACTATGTATTTTTACCATTATTCTTGTTATTTAAAATATTTATGAGGGTAATATTTATATTTTGTACAGGACCAGAATTTGTACTGACTACTAAAGATGTAATCCCTTTTTGATACATCCACTTGTGAGAGGAATTCATGTCAGGCAGATGTACTATTTATATGGTAAGATCAGTGTATTGAATGTATTTTTCGTTCAATGTATTGTCTGTTTGTCTTTATTATTTTTAGTTCAATTAACGTTTTGCTTATGTCTTGTTAATAGTGTTTACCTAAATTTATGTTTATTGTGATACCGTAGACATAGCGTACATTGTATATAATGCCGAAATTATGATTGATTGATTAGAATATAAGCTTGATATAGAATTGAGTAATATATAATATTCTGGTAAATGTCAATGAGATAACTATATATCCTTATTGGTTTTGTTCTTATTGAAAAGAACCGTATATATTTTTAATAGAAATAGTTTATCAGAATAATTAGAGTTATAGTTCTTTGTACACTATTTGAACTTGGACTTATTATTGTTATTTGTGTACTTTCAGTGCTATAATTCTAAATTGTTGAAATAAACATCATGAACCCGATTCAGACTATTTACTGATGCCCACCAATTGGCTACAAATGGCGCCCACGTATTCGATGATGATGTTCGACAGTGATGATAATTGACATTGATTTCCCCACGAGAGCCTCCGCCGGAAGTCATTATCTAGGACGTTTAACCGGAAGTGTTTGATTCAGATGAAGGATAGACTTGTGCTGAAAGAACGTTGCTGCTGTTTGTGTATTATATTTATTATATGGTGAGAATTCACATACACATTATTTATATCCAACACATATTTTGTGGATATTGAACTGGTGTTTACTCTAATAGTCAATTTGCATACAGAATATTGAGTATGAAACTTACATGAATACCAAAACACAAAAAATGGCCATTCATATTATTGTTGTTTACATTGAACATTGACAAAACTTGATCAAGTCCAGCTGGTTATAAACATTTATTACATAAATAAGAGTACTCTCAAGGTATAATTTTGATTGTGAATTATATTGAAAAGTATCTTTGTTTATAAATAGATACACATTGGTTTTTCATAAATTGATATTGTCTTGGGTATACCAGTCAAACATGTATATATTTACTTTAGACTTTGTTTGAATATCAGTGTACTCAAGTAAAGAGTTAAGTTTAATTGAATAATTTCATATTCAAGAGTACACAAGCTGAACTTTGAAAAAAAAAAATTTTTTTTTCTTTTCGGTACACATTTGACTTGTTGATTTTGTGTCGTGTACTTGTTCATTTTTGTTTTTCAAGTGTTACGCACCTCAAGTGTTTATTTTAGACACGTTTAGATACACTTGAACATTTTTTTTCTTTTCTTTTGTTTATACTTTATTTTTTTTTGACTTAGTCATTATTTTTTCCCTTTTGATGTTGACTGGCTCTTTGTGTTCACTTTGATCATTGGTACTTATATACACTTGTGTTAGTATTGGTGTAGTACATGAACTTTGAGTATATTTAAAGTACATGTGTACTTGGTGAACTATTAGTACATATATACGGGTATATTTACATCAGTGTTTGTACTTTGTGTACAGGGTATTTGTTTTATTTGTATGTAACTGTGTATGTTACTGCATGTTTGTATGTTGTGAGTGTCCTTGACCCTTCACCTTTTAATAAATTTGGCCTTACCTAATACATACCCACACATACCCTACTTTATGCACCACAGTGCATACTAACTAACACTTTCGTATTCACATATACAAAACTAGTACATACCTGAGACAGTATATAGTAACTTAAGTTACAATTGGAGTATATTGAGTCAACTTCTGTCACAATTTTCGAGAGTATATTGAGATACATGTACTTATATTATTTGTATTGCATCTCGTAGAGACCAGATGTAAAGTTACGATTTGGTTTTGTCCATTTCGACTTATTGTGTAACTTTATGTAACCAGTTGAGCAGACCATGTGTTGATTGCAATTTGGAGACAAGTATTGATATTTAGGTGAGTTTTCCCATACCCCTAAATACAGAAAAACTTGCATACACATAGGGTTATTACATATAAAACATACCATTTGTTTTGTGTATTGACTTTGTATTGTGACTATATGTGACTGTGATTGTCTTGTAAACCTACTAAAGTTGTGGTTGTTGATAGTATTCTTGAGCTGCGTCTCAACTTTGTCATCTATTTGTGTCATTTACTTTAATCTTATACTTTGATACTTTACTTTGAAACTATACTTGCTACTTACTTTGCATCTATGATGAACTCATTTGTGTTGTCTATTTGTTAAGTTAGTTAGACTTAGTTAGACTTTACACTTAGAAATTTAGTTAGACTTTACACTTAGTTACTTAGTTAGACTTACATACACTTAGCTACTAACTACCTTTATTTCAGGGGAGATAACCCTTAGTAGTTATTTAGTTAGATAGTTAGATATTTATTGTGTTTGTGCATGTTGACATGTATTAACATAACATTTTTTTCTTCTGACAGGGGAGATAACCTTTTGTAAGAGAGATAACTCTTACTCATTCATTTATACTTTGTACAGCATTCATTTATTATAATCATTCATTTACAGCAATTAATTTGATATTTTGTTTCTATTTAGATTAGATTCTGTTTATACTTAGATTGTATTTCAGAATATATTTTCCTTTGTAGAAACTATTAATGTTTTTTTCTTTTCACTTTCAGAAATATTAATGTCTTATTTCTCTTTTTAGATATATTAATTCAGATTTTGTGTATTTTCATTTTTCATTTAGCATTTATATATTTTGTATTGTATTGCTGTGATTAATTATTTTCTGGTTGTATTTTTAGATGTCAGATATGACATTTCATTTTTCTTAGCTTTTTCAGATCTGATCTTTAATATTTTCTTTTGTATTTTCAGATGTCAGATGTGATTTTTCTTATGGTTTTCTCTTGTGTTTTCAGATCTAATTTTTGATAACCATTTATATTTGTATTTTCAGATTTGAGATTTTTTGGTACATTTATTATTCATTTACTTTCTTTCTTGATTTATAGATATTCTTGATTGTACTTGCATTTGTATATATTTATTTTGTTTGCATTTCAGCACTTAGATATTTATTAATACTTACATTGTTTTTTTTTCTCTTATTCTTAGTGCTTTGTTTATTATTTCAGACATTGTTTACTTTTGATTGTGTCTTTCAGATTCCAGTTTGTATTTAGTTTTATTAGTACAAACAACTACATACAGTAGTTTATTTATTTGATACATTAATACATATTTTTTTTTCATACTTTACTTTGTGATTTGTCTTAATCGTGTTTATTTGACATCTTTTGTTGCCACCAGTCATACTTTTAGATTTAATTTATTTATATTTATTTCCATTTATTGTAGGAATTTTCCATTTATTGTAGGTATTTTTAATTTATTATAGGTATGATATCTTTCTATTTATTGTAGGAATTTTCCATTTATTGTAGGTATCTTTCTATTTATTGTAGGTATTTATCTATTTATTGTAGATATTTTTGTATTTATTTTCAGATATTTTTTTTGTTGTTTTAGATATCTTTACATTACTTTAGAGATTTTTTTTGTAGGTTACTTTTCTTTACAGGTATAACATATATATTGTTTTGTTTTCAATTTCAGATTCTTATTTTGATTTCATTGTAGGTATGTTTTCATTTTCATTGTAGGATACAATTTTGTTTTCATTTTAGGCAAACAATTTGTTTCATTTGTAGGTATTTTTTTCTTTCTCTTGTAGGTATACATTTTCATTTCATTTGTAGGCATTCTTTTTGTTTCATTTCATTTGTAGGCACACTTTTTCATTTTGTTTGTAGGTATACATGTTTATTTCTTTTATAGGTACATTTTTTTTCTTTTGAAGGTAGATATTTTCATTTCCTTTGTAGGCACACTTTGATTTTATTTATAGGTTTACATCTTGTATAGATTACTTATTTTGTATTGTATATAGACTTTGTATTTATTGCAGATTTATATCTTTATTTATTTACCGTTATTATACTACATCAATCATGGCTACGATACCGCCAGAATATGAGAAACTTATCTCCACATTACAAAAAATGAACTTACAACCTAAGGCCCAAAATCCAAAGGAATTAGAGGAGTGGATAAAAGGATTTGCCATGGAAAATCTTGATGTCAAACCAGAAGTTAAACAACAGGTTGATAAACCAACTCCGACACCAATGGCTACTTCACACATACCACTCAGACTTAACACATTTTCTGGAAATAAAGATAAGAAATCATCAGATACATCATATGAACTTTGGAGATTTGAAGTTGAAGGCCTCATTAAAGATGGGACACATCCAGATCAAGTCATCATCCAGGCTATACGGAGATCCCTTAAAGGAGAAGCTGGATTGGCAGTAGTACACTTAGGGCCAAGTGCAACACTTACCCAGATTTTGAATAAAATGGATAGTATATACGGCAATGTCGATGAGGTTGAAACCATCATGAGTGATTTTTATAATGCCAGACAATTAGAGGATGAGGATGTTTCCACTTGGAGTTGTCGTCTGGAATCAATTATTGATAAAGCAATATCCGCAAGGAAGATCACACATTTCCAATCAGACACAATGCTACATGACATGTTGTGGAAAGGCTTAAGACCTGCCTTAAAAGATGTTAGTCATTTTGAGAGACAACAATATACTACCTTTGACAGTCTCAGAAGAGCATTGCGTAGAATTGAAAAAGAACACTCACTTGACCATCCTACAAAACTTAAAACAACATCCAAGCAAGCCATCAGCTCAGATGAAACAGACACAGAACTTACTGGAATTTTAAAACAGATGAACCAGAGATTAGAAAACTTAGAGTCTCAGCAAACGAATATGACAACTTACCAACCTCAACAACGAAAATCAGGATTTACTAGACAACCTTATCAACCTTATCAACAACAACAGTCCACTAATCAACATCAGTCATACCAACCTTCACAACCTAATACTTATAGAGGAAGAGGACGATTTAATTCAGATAGATTTAGAGGTAGAGGTGGTTACATTAGAGGATATGGAAGAGGTTATAGAGGACTAGCAGGCCAACATCAACAACAACAACAAAGTAACTATCCAGCGGTTACATGTAACAGATGTCACAGAGAAGGACACATTGCCAGAGGATGCAGATACAATACCGATAAAGATGGCCATCAGTTAAACTTCTAAATGTCAGCGATATAGGGCAACCGACTGACATGGAAACATACTGCCCTATTCAAACCGATAAAAATTTTATACCTCCAGGACTTTGTGGAAGACCAACGGAAACAGCAATTTTTATAGAGGGAATAGAAACAACATCATTACTTGATACTGGTTCTACAGTTTCTACATTATCAAAGGATTTCTACGATGAACATCTCAGTCACATTTCACTTCAACCTTTAGAACAGATTATCAACATTGAATGTGCTGATGGAAAACCACTTCCATACCAAGGCTACATTGAAACACATATTCAACTACAGGACAAATCATCTTATCCATGTATCTTCTTAGTAATTCCTACCAGCACCTACCACAGCAATGTTCCAGTTTTATTAGGTACCAACATTCTAACAACCATCATGAATGAATACAAACAACGCTTTGGGAACCGTTTTCTTCAAACCTCAAAGTTAACAACGCCTTGGTACACATCTTTTAGATGCCTTCTATTAAGAGAAAAGGAACTTCAAAAGACAGACAACAAGATTGCTTTAGTTAAATCTGCAGAACACAGCAAGATCACTATACCACCAAACAAGGAAGCCATCATTAATGCTGTTACAACTAAGGAATTACCATACCATCATTCACCTGCCATAACTCAACAGTCAACATTATCCTCTTTACCAACAGACATAGATATTGAACCATCACTCATAGATTATAAATACCAGCACAATGATATGTTTAAAGTACGAATCAGCAATGTAACAACCAGAACAGTTACCATTCAGCCAAACACCATCATATGTGAATTACAACCTGTACTTATTGAGGATCAGTCACCATATAAGGAAAAGGAATTTTCACCTCCACTCTTAGAGCAGGTAGAGATATCAACTGGCAATATAACAGCAGAACAACTTGAACATGGAAAAGATTTTATAACATCATTCCAGGATATCTTTGCTAAAGATGACTTTGACATTGGACATGCAATCAATGTACAACATAGAATTGAACTGGAAGATACTACGCCGTTTAAACAACGATATCGACACATTCCTCCATCAATGTACGACGAGGTCAAGAGCCATTTACTTCAATTATTGAGAACTGGAATCATTAGGAAGTCTTATAGCCCATATGCATCCAACATTGTATTATGTAGAAAGAAGAATGGTGCTTTAAGAGTTTGCGTAGATTACCGTATGCTGAATTTAAAGACAAAGAAAGATGCCTATGCTTTACCAAGAGTTGAAGACATTTTTGATTGCTTAGCTGGCAACAGATATTTTTCGACCATTGACATGAAAGCAGGATACCACCAGATAGAAATATATGAAGACCATAAGGAAAGAACTGCATTCACAGTCGGACCATTGGGACTGTATGAATACAACCGCATGCCTTTTGGTTTAGCTTGTGCGCCCGCTACGTTCCAACGCATGATGCAGGACTGTCTTTCTGACCTACACATGAAAATCTGCTGTGTCTTCATAGATGATGTTATTATCTTTGCCAAAACCTTCGAAGAACACATTGAAAGGCTCAACATGGTATTTGACAAGATCCGATCCTCCAGTTTAAAACTAGCGCCATCAAAATGTTCATTCTTCAAAGACAGAGTAAAATATGTTGGTCATATTATATCAGAGAAGGGCATAGAAACAGATCCAGCAAAAGTCAGCTGCGCTCAGAACTGGCCAACTCCTAAGTCAGCAGAGGATGTCAGACGTTTCATAGGATTTGTTGGTTATTACAGACGATTCATACGCAACTTCAGCAAGATTGCAAAACCACTGACTTCCATTATGCCAACACCAGCTAAGAAAGGAACTAAGAGGAAAAAGAAACCAGACCAGAACTTTCAGTGGACAGACAAACAGGAGATAGCCTTTAACACTTTGAAGGACTGTATAGCATCAGCTCCGATACTTGGATATGCGGACTAAAATAAGCCATTTGAGCTCCATATTGATGCTAGCGGCTATGGGCTAGGAGCAGTTCTTTACCAAGAACAAGAGGGAATCAACAGAGTAATTGCTTATGCCAGCAGAAGCCTTACTAAATCGGAACAACATTATCCAGCACACAAGTTAGAATTTCTTGGACTTAAGTGGGCAGTTACCAACAAATTCCACGATTATTTGTACCAGCACAAGTTCAAGGTGTTAACAGATAACAACCCTCTTACTTATGTTCTCACTACTGCTCGTCTAGATGCCACAGGACATCGTTGGCTAGCTGCCTTAGCAGCTTATGACTTTGAGATACATTATAGACCAGGAAAGTGCAACTCAGATGCTGACAGCTTATCTAGACTTTCAACCATCAACAACGACTCGATCAAAGCTCTTTGCCTCAGCACACATTCCAACTTAGTTGAAGCTTATGCGATTTCTCCAGATGTTGTTAATTTGATAGAAACAGACATGCATATGGACATATCATCTGATATCAACTGGTCACAAGCACAAGCTATGGATCCATCACTAAGCAGATGCATTGACTTACTGAAAACAGGAGAAATACCCAAGAAAGGACAGAAACCATCAAGTCCACTTCAGAAACAGTTCAACAACTTACGACTCATTGATGACATACTTTACAGAGAAACTATTGTTGACGACTCGAAACACCACCAGCTTGTCTTACCGTCATCATACATCAGTGTAGTACTTGAGGCTTTACATGATGAGATTGGCCACCAGGGAATAGACAGAACAACTAGTCTTGTTAGAGACCGATTTTATTGGCCGGGGATGTGTAACGACATAGTTCAGTATATAAAGAGATGCGATAGATGTATAAAGATGAAAGGAACACCAGAGAAGGCACCACTTGTTTCCATTAGAACATCACAACCAATGGAATTGATATGTATTGACTACCTTACCTTAGAACCATCAAAAGGGGGAATTCAAGACATCTTAGTCATTACAGATCATTTTACCCGTTATGCCCAAGCCATTCCGACCCGGAACCAAACTGCACGAACCACTGCAGAGGCATTATTTAACAACTTTATTGTCCACTATGGCATGCCGGGAAGGATTCATTCAGATCAGGGGCCAGGCTTTGAAAGTAATTTGATACAAGAACTTTGTCAGATAACAGGAATCAAGAAATCACGAACTACCCCTTACCATCCAATGGGAAATGGATTAACAGAACGTTTCAACAGAACCTTGATTTCTATGCTCGGAACATTACAGCCTAAACAGAAGACAAATTGGAAGACATTTGTAGCTCCGTTAGTCCATGCATATAATTGCACCAAACATGATTCAACTGGACATTCCCCGTACTTTTTAATGTTTGGTCGCCAACCAAGACTGCCATTGGATCTAGCTTTTGGACTTGGAACAAAAGAAAAGAAACCCCAGTCAGTCTACATCAAGGAACTTAAGGAGAGACTTCTACAAGCATACAATCTAGCCTCAGAAACATCGAGCAAAGCCAAGGAAAAACAGAAGGATTACTATGATTTGAAAACCAGAGGAGCTATCATCGAAGAAGGAGATAGAGTTTTAATTAGGAAAGTTGCCTTCAAAGAGGGAAAACATAAAATCAGCGATAAGTGGGAGGATGATATCTATGTTGTACTAGAGAAGAAGGATAACAATTTACCAGTTTATGTAGTACAACGAGAGGATGGAGTTGGGAGAAAACGTACACTGCATCGCAACCTGTTATTGCCAGTGGGATATCTCTACCGGAACCATCAGGATACCGCTCCACCTAAACCCATACCAAGACCCAGGAAAAAGATTATTCAGCCTATTGAAACTCATGACTCAACCTCGGAGGATAGTGATGATGATGATATAGAGATAATGTTACCTGGATTGAATGCTGGTAGTACTCCACATAGTACTGCAGATACAGGAAATCTGGAACATCAAGATCATCAGGATATATTGGAACCTGATGGGGACGCTCATCATTCTGTTTCAGACACAGAAGTTGATTTTGTAGGTTCTACAGGAAGCGCTTCCGATGACCAAGTAGGAGATGAACCTGAAGACATTGTATCCGATGTAGACTCTGATACAAATTCAGTTTCAGATACTCAGGAATTTGAAGAAAATCATCCTCCAGATGCGCCTCGACGATCAGGTCGTGTGAGATCGCAGCCCAAATGGTTGACGTCTGGTGAATTTGTCACCAAATCTGCTGTACCACCTGATATTTCTCAATTTCAGATCCCTGAGTGGAAGCAGAAGGCTGATTTAATATCTTCTTTTATAGATCGAGGCATGTTCAGAGGGATAGAATCCAAAGCAGGAGAAGCTTTGTTACATATATTGACATCTAACCAGTCATAGATTTTGATTTCTTTATGTTTTTACATCTGTTTTGTAGTAGATTATATTTTGATA
Organism: Mytilisepta virgata; assembly: GCA_028015205.1. NCBI lineage: Eukaryota > Metazoa > Mollusca > Bivalvia > Mytilida > Mytilidae > Mytilisepta > Mytilisepta virgata. Next base: position 58,225,967 of record CM051515.1, on the reverse strand, counting down.
TGTATAGTTTTTTTTTGTAGACTGTAGTAGGAGGTATTACAGATTTATTTGGGATACATTTTCATATATATGCTTGATATTTTTATTTTCCTTTTAGCATATTTATCTTGATTGCCACGTACCCGAATGACGAGGACGTCATTTTTGATGGCAGGGGAGTATGTGGCAGAGTGTTTATTATTACTATTTATTTAATTAGTTAGATTAATTAGATTAGATTAGTTAATAATATTTAATTAGATATTTTATGAGTTCATTATTTCTTTTCACTCTCAAATCTTATATATTTCCTTCTTCATTCTTTTCTCTATTCCATGGTTGACAGATCTTTTAGTCATGTGTCTTAATCTCTTAAATCTGATTGGTCTAGCCTTAGGGCTCTAACTTTTTGAAATAGATTTCTGATAGACTGAATGACAATGACTGATTGAAACAAAACATTTGAAAGTATATTCATACATATTCTGGACAAGAATTTAATACTAATCAGGTCAGTTACTAATATTTCTATTATTTAACATTTGCACAGTTTTCCTTTTGTATGAATCTGTGAGAAAATGTATTTTTGAGTGAATCAGAATGAATGAGTTGAAAGACAAATATTTTATTAATAAGGGTTCAGATATGGAGTAATATGAGTTTAACAACAAATATAAAATATGGAGTATTATTTTGAGATATGGTCCTGTAAAGTGTATTTATTATAAACTATGTATTTTTACCATTATTCTTGTTATTTAAAATATTTATGAGGGTAATATTTATATTTTGTACAGGACCAGAATTTGTACTGACTACTAAAGATGTAATCCCTTTTTGATACATCCACTTGTGAGAGGAATTCATGTCAGGCAGATGTACTATTTATATGGTAAGATCAGTGTATTGAATGTATTTTTCGTTCAATGTATTGTCTGTTTGTCTTTATTATTTTTAGTTCAATTAACGTTTTGCTTATGTCTTGTTAATAGTGTTTACCTAAATTTATGTTTATTGTGATACCGTAGACATAGCGTACATTGTATATAATGCCGAAATTATGATTGATTGATTAGAATATAAGCTTGATATAGAATTGAGTAATATATAATATTCTGGTAAATGTCAATGAGATAACTATATATCCTTATTGGTTTTGTTCTTATTGAAAAGAACCGTATATATTTTTAATAGAAATAGTTTATCAGAATAATTAGAGTTATAGTTCTTTGTACACTATTTGAACTTGGACTTATTATTGTTATTTGTGTACTTTCAGTGCTATAATTCTAAATTGTTGAAATAAACATCATGAACCCGATTCAGACTATTTACTGATGCCCACCAATTGGCTACATAACTACACCCAGTTGAGCAGTACAGGCTTTGAAATCCTCATTTCTGTCAAAGTCTGATATCTTTGGAGTTGTTTGAACTGTCTTATAGATTGTTTTCAGTTTGATAATAAATTTTAATTTTGTATTGCCTGCTTATCAATGTAGACATGTACATGTAGTAATCACATTTTTGTGATCATAGGTCACAACAATTTCTCAGCATGTAATGCATTTGTATTTTTATTTTTAAATGTTTTCAATTTAATTTTTGCAGATGCAGACAGGAAGTAAAAGAAATGAACAAGACAGCAGTTGAAGGAAAATGTATAAAATTATGAACTTTTTCTGAAATATTGATGAGACTAAATTGTAAATACAGATTTGTAAAATTTGTTTGAATTTCAATTTGAACAGAAAAAAATAAATGTTAAATCTAAATATCTTTTCATTTCATTTATATCCCATGGTAAAATGTAGCTGTTTGAATTTGTTTACATTACATTACAATACATCAAAGAGAAAAAATCATTTGCAGAAAGTTGGGAAATGAGACAGATTCTTTCCGAAAAATATAAACGTTACAGTCTGACAGGAACATTGTAGAACATTTTATTTGAAATGTCCAAATGGTCAGCTGCACACTCAAAGGGTATCTTAAAATGTAAGGAGGATATTTTTCAAACTTTTATTTAATAATGTTTATGATATTAAAAAAACATTGAACTGATGTTTTGAGGTATGAAAATATAATAAAAATATTTTCAGAATGTTATAGGAACATTTTTACAACATTTTAAAAATATTTTGCTGTGCTGAAGGGAGAAATGTTGACAGGATATCTATTAAATGTTTTGGATTTTTTATGACAAATATTTAAATGATATCAAAATAACATTGACATATAAATATTCTAAGAACATTTTACTGATGTTTTAAAGTACAGAAAATGTTTTAAAATGTCATAAAAATGTTACCAAATGTTTTAACAATATTTTTAGAACATTTTTCATAAAATGCTATTTAAAAGTTTCTAGAAAATGTTTTTCAGATGTTTATTGAAAAATTAAGACAAATGTTTACATGATATAATAACAATATTCACATTTTGATATCCTGAAAACATTAAAGGGGGTAGGCCTGGGGTATGGGAGATAACTCCTATTGATGCTTTTTTCTTTGACTTGAAACAATAGGAATGACGTGGCATTACTATGACGTACAAAATTTCCTCGCATTAGACGAAGTGAAGAGGTTCGGTAAGGGGCATCTCCGTAACGAATCTAAAACTTTCTCGAAATATGTGCAAAATCGATTACGTAGGATTTGATATATTGATGAATTATTGTTTAACATCCAGTGGCAATTATGAAATGCATATCACGAAGAACGTAGTATTTGAACAACTGTACGTTCGGTGTCCAGGGATTACGCTAATCTATTTACTTACCAGTTATAAACAGACAAAGTTCCAAGACATGTTTTATTCCAAATAAAAATCAGATATACCCGAGCATTACCATAATAATTGCGTTATTAAATAGCATGGATTATTTACCCCCACCCTTATGGAATGGTCTATCTTTTTTATTTATTTTTGTAAATAATCAAAATTTTATGAAATCGATTTTTTTTTCTTTTGAACATTTGGTCAAAATGTTCTAGTGGATATATTGAACATTGAAATATGTTGGCTTATCAAAGTGAATGAGGAAAACTGGACTAAATTAAATCATATTAAATTGAAGATATATAATTGTCAGGTATATTTATATTTTACACCACACCGGCAATACTTACCCTTGCAAATCATTTTTTTAAAATAATAATAATAATAAAAACGAATTGTAATACAAATGAAAAATAATACATAATAATAGATTATTTATTGGTAAAAATTTTTGCTGGTAAATTCGTCTTTGTGAGACAGGGTTCCATTTTAATGTGCAGCTTTTGCGAACGAGCTCGTAGAAAGCCCGTGCGGATTTTATCTCTTTCAAAGCCAGTCAAGATGGGAACAATAAACAGAAAATTCAAAACTTTTAGAAAAATTTATAGAACTATACCTCTTGATCAATTCCGCGGCTTTCGGATGTATTGACTACCCCGGGAGAATAAATTTTTCGAAGAAATTGTCTTTGGTTCATGATTTTTCGATATAACGCGATTTCAGGGTTTTTTTCTTTTTTTGCTCTCATTCTTCTTTTCCTCTCACAGCTTTACCTCTCCTATTTTGTATTTATAAAAAGGACAAATATACCTAAGGAGCAATCAAAAAAACGTAATCCATTGGACAGACAAACCCGGGAAGACAAACGAACAACCACAAGCACAACAAATAAACACAGAAAACTAAAAACAATGAACAACACGAACTCCTATAAAAACCAGGAGTGAACCCAGGTGCTCCGGAAGGGTAAGCAGTTCCTGCTCCGTATACGGCACCCGTCGTGAAGTTCAACAAAGTCAATCCGGTGGAAGTCACAAATCGTAGGAGGCACATGAAAGGTTACGACAGTGGGAACAGGTCCAACATCATCTTAGATATTGGAACACTGTAATGGTCAATCAATTCATGATGACGACCGTAAAATTTCTTAAGTGATGACATCAACTTATCCCTGATAAAACCCTGGTTAAGAAGCTTTTGTGACAGCAGTAATCCTCTTTGTCGAAAGTCAGGGTAACTCACGCATGCCCTTGAAAATCGGATAAGCTGAGAAACGTAGACGCCATATGCAGGCGATGCTGGTATATTGCTACTTAAGAAGGGAAAATTAACAATAGGAAAGTTGAAGTCATCACGTTTGTCATAAAGTTTTGTCTTCAAACGTCCCTCATAGTCTATTTCAAGAAATAAATCCAAATATGAAGCGGACTTTGGTGTATCTGTAGTATCCTTAATTTCAAGCTCACTGGGGTAGATAAGATGTAGAAAGTCTTGGAATTTGTCGTTATTTAACGACAACACATCATCTATATAACGAAAAGTGAAATTAAAGGATTGGGCTAGTTTCTTTTTGTTTTCACGTAGTAACCCTTGAATGAAGTCCGCTTCATATGAGTACAGAAACAGATCGGCGAGGAGAGGAGCACAGTTGGTTCCCATTGGAATGCCGATTGTTTGTTGAAAAATTAGACCGCCAAATTCAACGAATATGTCACTGGCGATTTAACCATCATATTTTGTAATTTGTTAGATTTAGGAGAATATCAAGTTTTTTAGATCATGTATTTTATAAACAAAACCCAGTTTTGACAAATAAAAGTAAACTTACAAAACTATCGCCGTGGGCGCCGTGGTTTAGTGGTCAGCGCATCGGACTACGAAGCCAAAGGTCCCTAGTTCGATTCCCGTTCGATATAAAAATTTCAAGGATCAAATTTGCGACCGGACTTATCGACACCATTTGCGAGGATGGTTTCGGTATCCGATGCTAATCCGTCGGATGGGGACGAAAATTGCTGTCCCGTGTTAAGGAAGGGAAACACCATTAGCACGTTAAAGACTCCTGTGTAGATGTCAAAAAATGTCTAAAATGCCGCTACAGGGGCCTCTCTCGCACCCGCCAAGTGGAGAGGGATTGGTATAAGTTGGTATCACTTGTTTCCCAATCCACTATAAATAAATAAATTTAAAAGTATCACAGGACTTAAGAGAGAATGCTTGGTTTTCAGGCGTAATAATTATATTTTCTTTAAATTTATTTCCGTTTATAATTTAAGTCATTATCGTCTTCTATTCAATCTTCTTCGCGTTCTTTGAACATATAGAATAGGTTTATACTCGATAACGTTAGGAACGATAACTCTTATCGTAACGTCGTATTGTAACGTAATGACGTCCTACCTTAAAAATTGCTCGAGTATTTTGTGAAAACTTGTGGTTAGAATTTCATTTTTTGTCATATGACACACATATATATGATATTTTTTGTAACAGTTTTTTGTAAGAATTAAACGACAGGATTTTTTTACAGCAGTGTTTGAATATTGAATGAGGCAACTGAAAATGAACGAAATTCCTAACATGTCTGGTACTTTTTACCTTTGGATTTTCATATAAAGAGTGAATTTTACCATCATATTTCATTTTTGATTAAGACTATATCCCTGTTCTTCAGTTCAACAATTATAACTATTTTTCATCAAACATATGTGCTATGAGAGGTAGTAATATTCATTAACTTGTGTCATCTCCTAGAATGAAGGGTACCCCTTAAATGCCCATTTTCAATGAACCCTGTGAAGGAAACGTGTGGTTGAATTTCAACAATATTTTCTCAGGTGGTGTATTGAGACATATATAATGCATGACGAAAATATGAAAAAAATTAAACGAGTGGAAATTTTTGGCCTAACCCATGCCTACCCCCTTAACTGATGTTTTGAAATACAAAAATGTCATTAAAATGTTGTATGAATGTTATCAAAATGTTTTTCAAATATTTTTAAAACATTTGTCATTAAATGTTATTTTAGAAAATGTTTTTATGATATTTATTACACATTTTCAGATCATTATAAAAAATATTGGGTCGATGTTTTAAAAATATTTTGGAAAAATGTTTTAAAAAACGTTAAACCGCTGTTTACTGCGCCATACATTTTAACATTTTTGTCATATTTTTCTGCGATATTTTTACAGCATTATTGACAACGTTTTAAAAACGTTCTAAATCATTGTGTTACCTGGGTAACGGGAGCCATATTAGAAATTCAAAAGTCAAATGCCACATCTACATATGCCAGTCAACATTTGTGTAAAGTTTCATAAAGTTTGAAGCATTTTGAAATTTTTCACAATTTTGCAGTTTACATGGTAACGGCAGCCATATTGGAAATTCAAAAGTCAAATGTCACATCTACACATGCCAGTCAACATTTGTGTAAAGTTTCATTAAGTTTAAAGCATTTGGAAATTTTTCCTAATTTTGCAGATTCCATGGTAACGGCAGCCATATTGGAAATGTATCCATGGTAACGGCAGGCATTTTGAAAATTCCAGAGTCGTTTTGGCGACTTAATAATAAGAAACCATACAAAAACATAAAGTCTCCAAAACTCCGTTTTTGGCGACTTAATAAGAAACCGTACAAAAACATAAAGTCTCCAAAACTCCGTTTTTGGCGACTTAATAAGAAACGCAACAAAAACAATATACTTAATAACAATGATCAATATACATTAACAAAGGACTACTGGCATCTGCATAAATATATACATGTAAACTGTAGCCAAAAATTGTCGACAACTTTACATTCCCAGAAAAGATTGGCAAGAGTTTCTTTTGTTTCATTACATAGCTCTGTTTCTTTTAGACTACATTTATATAAAATAGAATTACACGGCCGAATTCTATGAACCAGCTTATATTGCAATTTAGTATCTTTGGTGACTAGAAAATGTTTCTGAAAAAAATGATCACATGTGTAATGTTCAATATTTAGATCCCATTTATCTTGGACATTCATAGGATGTTTCCTTTACATTTACAATATATAACTTATTTACTTCATTTAGGGCTTTTTTATAATTTTTCCACTATACGGTTTTCAATGTTTTCAATTTTTTTCAACATTTGAAATCTGTTGTCGCCAACGTCATGGTATGGCAGATAAAATACTATTATGATATATCAAATTTATTTAAACTTCTATCGGTTTTTCAAATCTGCAAGGATATAAAAACTACCATTCTGAGAAAAGAAATCATTTATAAAAAACATATATAAAATATTTTTACACAATTCTTTATGTAAACACATATTTCCATCTACTTTTTTTTTACGATTAAGCCATATGGGTTGGCTCAAAACTTCAAACTCTCTTCAAATTCCTTTTTTCTATCCTTCAGTTTTGTAGAATTTAGTAGTTAATAAGTAAAGGTAAAAAATATCAAAGGGATATTCGAAGGAGAGAAAAATCGTTATTTTACAGAATTTAGTAGAATATCTCTCCAAAAAGGGTTTTAATTTTTTTTTATAAAACTTTCAAAACTTCTTCATAATACAATACTTGTCCCAACCCCAACTTTGCAGAGGAAGGTCTCCCAAGAAAAGTGATTCAATGGATACAGAATATTCATTGATGAAAATATTGTTTTAATCTTGTCTTTGTTATTATCCCACAGAAAATTATAAAAAAAAATATTTTCGTTCTCCTAATGAAACCTATTTGGGCAGGTATAAACGGGTGCATATAATTGTAGAACTGGGCATATCCAGATTTACCATTTTGTGCTGAATCGGGCGTGCAAATTTCTGCATGATTTTGAATAAGCACGAATTTACAGAAATCTGTTGACGTGGGCATACATAATAATACCACCAGCTTCTGTTCTAGATCAGTCAAGATTCTAGAGCAGTTTTAAAGCCGTCAGCAGAACTGCTCTAAGTTAACTTGGTGGGAGGTTATGTCTGCACCTAACTGTAGTCAGAAGAATTCTAACTGTACATGAATGTCTAACGTTGCATGCACAGTTAACCAGAAGAATGTTTAACTGTGCATGCACAGTTAGTAAACAAAACCTACAGAACTAGGCATCCTCAGTTCTTCAATACCAATTTTTTATCTTGCAACAACTTTACAGTTTTCTTTTTAACCAATCCATATGGCTTCTGTTTTGTCAAGATTAATTCTCCGACAGCACATTCCGCGAATATTTCAAACATTTCCAAGCAAGTGTCTAGAGACCTTGGATTCTCATCTAAGATTAATGAAGAGTCATCTGCGTGTTGACTTAATATATATTCACTAAAGTTAAGAAATAGCACAGGGATATTCGAAGGATATAAAAATCGCAACTCCGGAGAACAACGAAGACAAGACCAAAACAATACATGCACTACAATTAAAAACTAAAAACAAATGAACAACATGGACCCAACTAAAAAACGGGGGGTAGACTCGGGTGCTCCGGAAGAGTAAGCAGTCTCTGCTTCCTACAGGACACACGCCATGCTGCCCATGTCAAATCCAGTATGAGGAAAGGATAATATCAATGGAACAGGTCCATTTTCATTTGGGAAACGGTTTTTCATACCTGTCAACCAAGTCATGATGACGCCCATAAAACTTTAAAAAGGATGACTGCAGCTTAGAAGTAACGTACCCCTGTCTGAGCAACATTTCTGTCAGGACCCGGGCTCTGTCCAGGAAGTCAATGTATATGTCACATGCTCTGGAATAACGTATGAGTTGTGAAATATAAACTCCACAGGCGCTTCTGGAATATTGCCGCTCAAAAGTGGAAAGTTGACGATTCGAAAGTCAAAGTCATCCCGTTTGTCGTAAAGTTTTGTATTCAATCATCCTCTGGTGTCAATTTCGAGGTGAAGGTCAAGATAAGATGCAGACTTGGAACTGTCTGTGGTATCCTTAATTTCGAGCTCATTCGGATAGATGAGATGTAAGAAATTCCCAAAACGTGAATTGTTGAATGATAAAACATCATCTATGTAGCGGAAGCTGAAATTAAAGGTACGGGCTAACTTCTGTTTTTCCTTAAGAAGCCCATCAAGGACGCCTGCCTCATATGAGTAAAGGAACAAGTGAGCCAGTAGTGGCGCACAATTAGTACCCATAGAAATGCCAATTGTCTGTTGGAAAACACGTCCACCAAATTGAACAAATATGTTGTCGATCAAAAATTCAGTCATCAGGACAATTTCGTCCGCTGTATATTTTTTGTTAGAATTAGAGTGGTTTTTAACAAAGTATGATTTATCTCTACCAATGACCAGGTATGTGTATATGTTGTTGCCATTTTTATTTTGACAGCATCGATGAATTAGATCTTTCTCAGTTGTGAATTAGGAATGGTGGTATAGAGGGTAGAGAAATCAAATGTTTTTATGCTGTTACAGACTAAAATGGACCGAGATCGTAAAATATCCTTTAAGCCTTTGGAGTTCTTTAATAACCACATTTTGAATAGCTTGTCTCACATTAACTTTGGAGGCCTGTTTTGACAGCTGTTAAAATAGAAGTTAGAAGTTGAGACAATTGTTTGGTGGAACACTTGGCAGATCCAGCTATAAAGCGTTGTTTGTATGGACACTTATGTAACTTGTGTACCCAGTACAAGGTAGGAAGATCACAATCATCATCTTTGATGGAAATATCAAATGACGATAAGACCGATCTATGATTGTCAGTTATTTCTTCCTTTGAAAGTGTAGTAGCTTTATATGTAGGGTTGCCAAGTGAACTATCAATCCCTAGTTCATTAACCAAGCATTGAATATAGTAGCTTTTGCATACAAAAACGATGTTATTAGGGGCCTTGTCTGCAGGAACAACAACATATTTGTCATCAATGGCGGACAATGTCTTGGCAGCCTCGGGGTTGCTGAAGATTGATGTTCCTTTTTTACTCAGAGTCACTAATATAATACATTGAGCCTTTCCTTATTAATTTGTTTATAAATTTTTTAAATTACTCCCTTGTAAATAAGATAGTGAGGCCTTTGTTAATAAATTGTTAAACGACCATTAGTATATCACAATTACAAGTACCCTAATCTGAAACCTCCATAAAGGTAAGGCTTATCATTGTATCAGGAGAAATTGAAACTAGAACTGTGACTTCACTGAGTGAGTTCCGCTTACCAGCTTTGAACATGTAAAACCCTTAACTTGACTTATCTCCCTTTGCAAGCATCCAGTGATAATAATCTCGCTTCATGTACATATGATGCCCAACCTATACCATATAAAGTTTTATTAAAATTCATTAAACGGTTTAGAGGAGTTGTGCTTACAAGCTTTAAACATGTAAAACCCTTAAGTGGAATTATCTCGCTTTGCAAGTATCCAGCGATAATTATCTTCCTGCATGTACATCTGCATATAATGCCCAGCCTTCGTGTCAAGTTTCATAAAAATCATGAACGGTTTAGGAGTTGTGGTTACAAGCTTTAAACATGTAAAACCTTTAAGTTGGATTATCCCCCTTTCCAAGCAAGCCGCAATAATTATCTTGCTTATTGCACATCTACATATGATGCCCAACCTTCCTGTAACGTTTCATCAAAATCCGTGGAACGGTTAAGGAGGAGTTGTGCTTACAAGGTACATGGACGGATGGACAGACGAACGGAAGAACTAGGTGATTCCTATTATACCCCCGCAAACTTTGTTTGCAGGGGTATAATACGGGCACAATTCTGGATCAATTTATATTAGATTATCTATATGTCAATAAAATTCCTGTCGAGATTTGTTTAACCTGGATAAGTTTCACATTAGACTTATAAAGTAAATTTCCGATTCGATCCTATGTTAGGCATTGGTTTCCATATTAGTTGATAACCTTGGTCACAGGATAAATATAATTTATGCAAAATAGTTCTGCTCCCTCTTGATCAGTAGTTTCCGAGTTTCATTTTGTCAGACAGTGTGGGTCGTCAGATATAACCCTGACAAAGAAATATCTAAGACCCCTGCTGGCACGTATGGACCCAATTGGATTTTTACAAGGATATCTTGGTTGAATGTACTGGTCACCGGACTATCTGGGGTCCATTTCTACCAAGTCTGGATCCAACTGACCACGTTGTTCAGAGAAGATTTTTAAATGAAACTGACATAATTCTGAAAAAGAACCCTTGCGTCCAATTTTGATTCCAATTGGTCAAGTGGTTTCCGATGAAATGTTTTCCCATAGAGCCCTCTGTTAAACAAAATTTAGTCCCAGTTGTCTCAGTGTCTCATAGGAGAATATCGTTAAAAGGAATGTTTACACATAGCTCACATGGCCCTGTGAGGATTACTATTCGTGTCCCTTAACACCTCTCATTCTCCCTGATAAAGATTCAAATGGTTGCAATTTTTTACAATTTGTATTCCTTATTGACATAAATATCTCACCCTTTGATCTTTATAAAAGAGATCAAAACGAGCAATATGCCAGCACTGTTTAATGATAAAAAAAATGTTCATCTTTATCGGTTTTCCGGTGGGGTTTATATACTTAATTAACATTTTATAAAATGTTCGTTTTTATATTTTTTTATCACTATCGTCAGTGTAACCGCAATTACGATACTTAGATATACGGGTTTAATTATGGTTTTTGTCTGTGTAACCAGTAACACATTCCTCAGTGACCACTAGGAGCTATTTAATTGAATTTGCGATATGAGATCAATTATAGGATGTCCAAGCATTAAGAAAATTGCTGAATTAAAATTCGGTATTTTTCGCTATGCAAATACTTACATTTTCGTCATCTTCTGATAGATCTGAAAATTAAAAATGATTTAATATTTTATTAATTGGAAGAAAAATATTTTCTAAGGTAACAAAAGATGTCTTCCAAAAAAAGTAATTAGTGAAGAGATTTTAACATTGAAAATATATGTTTCTAGCCTGGGACACTAGTAATTAATTTAGAATTAGCGTGCATATTTTTCTAATATACTCTATTTTTATTCTAACATACAATCTATTCTAGACCTGCCGTATAGTTGTCGTATGGTATGTCTATGTATATCTGCATATCGAAAAGGTAGAAAAGCAAAACAGTTATGGACCGGATTAGAGGCTGGTTAATATTCCATAATACCAATTTGATGCGCAAGGTGTATACATTCGTTTATTTAACACACAACATGAGATCAAAGTCTAAAATGTTGAAAGCCAAAAAATGAAATATGAAAAAGACTAAGTCAAGGGCAGCAACTCCTACAAATATCCGATATCAAGGTTGATGCAATGCATTTTAAAGTTAGACTAGATGCCCTCAAGAGCCTGTATCGCTCACATGGATTTAACTTGGCCGCATTGAGAAGGACTTAACATTTAAGCGTAGCAGTCATCTTGGATGGTTTTCCATTGGACATTTTGCTGTTGTGGCCATCTTAGTTGACAGTTTAGGACAATTCTTTAAAAAAGGATCATCTAAGAAGTATTGCTAAATCCGGTTACAAATGGTAAAGTGCTTGAAAACTTTAAATTTCGCACTCCGTTCGGCTGGGGCAGTCATCTTTGTTGACCATCCGCATCATTGGACACAATTTTGAAAGAAAACCATCGCTGCCAAATTTGATACAAATTGATCAATTGGTTTCAGACAAGAGAATTTTAAATACATTTTCCCATAGAGTCCAAAGTCAAAGCAAGTTCACTTCTGGTGGCCATTTTTTCTGACATTCCAGATCATCAGACATAATTCTGAAAGAGGACAATCTAAAGACAATCGGTGCCAAATTTGATTCCGATTGATCAAGTGGTTTCAGACGATTTTTTTCAATAAATTTTCCCATAGAGTCCAAAATTAAACAGGCCATCAGTTGTGGCGGCCATCTTACATAAAAAACTGAAGTTTATATAAAAGGATCTTGTTAACAAATTTTTTATACATCCTCATGAGAAATTTTTGAAATGGGAAGAAGAGATAAGTACCGAAATTTTAGATTGGTCAAAGTATTTTGTTATCTTGAAAAAAATGTTGCCGAGATTCCTATCTAAAAAATTTTCAGTATAAACTTTTACACAGAATTTTACCTACCAATTCATTTTTGCTTAAAATTAAAATAAGACAACAAAATTGTGTTCTTTTTGCAGGAAGATGAAACTTTAGAATATTTATTTTTTTAATGCAATGTCAATTATAACTTATGGTTATCATTTATACAAAACATTTTGTTATATTGCAATAATTTTAATGTCACAAAGAAAGATATTTTGCTTGGTGTTTTAAATGAAAATCTGTTTATTAATCTTTTATTTATTATTGCTAAGAACTACATATATAAATGCAAGCTGAGGGATACTATTCCAAATGTAACTGGACTAAGGTCTCGAATCAAACAATACAAATCATATGATTTTTATATTGCAAATAAAAATAATAAGATGTACGCCTACCAAAAATAATGGGTGTCTCTACAAATTATCTTTTCATGAGATTATTTTTATAATTATTGTCAATTATTAGATAAAGTTAAGTAAATGAAAATCTAATGTAAAAAAATTTATTTTGAATTAGATTTTGTTCTTGTACAACCAAAGCATATTACTGTATGTATGAAGCGCACAAGATGGAAGCGAGAGAGAGAGAGATTTTGTAGCCTTTTTTCACTTACAATATGAAAAATATATAGATCGTCAGATATTTTATACCTTATATTTAAATTATGTCTCCCCCAAACACTATAGTCAGGTGGTGATTGTAGGGGGACCGTAAAATCCTGACTATTGAAAAAGAAATAAAATATTTAAAAAATCACCTATATATATTAACCTTTAATATTTTAAAATACCTTTTTTATAAATAAAAATTAACTTGCATGTTTAATGAATCCACATACATTGTAGTTTATAACATATGATCATATAAAAAGCCGATGGTATTTTAATGCTTGACCATAATAAAAAAATATATGTCACTTTCCTTAATTACAGGTAAATCTGAGGTAGATGTACAGATAAACAAATATTTGCCCTTCAGAGGACCCCCTTATCCATTGTCTAATTAGATGTGGATTTTTTTTTAGTCCAGTTCATATCAGGGAACACACCGTATTGGTTACATAATAACCAAACAATTGCTAATATAAAAAAATGTATTATGACGATATAAATTAATACATGCTATAATCATGTACAATAGACTACAAAAATTTATGGATTTCAAGAATAACTTTATATAATTTTTACAAAAGTTAAAAAATTCACTTATAATAAATATATATTTATTCAATCCAAATTAATTTAGTGAATTACACTAGTGATAGATAAAATTATAAACTAAACATTTTCAAATAGTTGACAATGATACTTTTAATTCGAGTTCGAAATATGCTCTAATTTGAATTCACACGTTTTAATATATCTCTCCACCAATGAAATCTCATACACGTTACACGATTCAAATCGCACGTTTATAACCATATGTACACGCAAACCACACGCACACGATTCGCACGTTGCATGCACACGATTCACACGTTACACGCACACGATTCACACGTTACACGATATTTTTCGGAAACTAAATGGAGACCAAACATAGTGGTAATGGTCCCAGAGTCGTTCCAATTGTCTTTTAAATATGCTTTCTAATATCATTCTTACTAAAAATAAATCAGAAATTTTATGTTAAAAAATCATTATTATTCTTTGAAAGTATTTGAGCAATTTAGACGAAATCTATTTGAACGGCCCTTAGAGCAATATTGGCACTGCTATTGGAATGGCGCAGATGTCTTTAATGGTGTTCTTTAATCCTTGTCTATGATTTTTTAATGACAAATTCAATCTAGGTGAGATTTGAAATAATGTTTATCGTGCGGTACGACTTTAAGCTGCTTGGGTATGTTAAATACTAACACGATAAACCTGGCTGTTAAATTTGAACTTATTTATTTTTTGTGGATTGGGAAATAACTTATCCTAACTTTCACTTGGCGGGTTAGAGCGGATTCATGTAGCGGTCTACTCTTTTTTGATATTTTAACTTTTAACCTAATAAAGCATGGCAAATTTTCTTCAACAGACTAGAATTTTTTTGATACCATTCTCCAAAATGGTGGCATCGCATATTTGATCCCAGCAATTTCATTCCCGTCGCTTGCTATGATTAGAGAAATGAGCTGAATGACTATTTTTGGCAGTATTAAGAAGCATAAGTGCATCTGTGAATACCTATAAACACTTCAAAGACAAAAATCTTACATTTTTCTACACTGTGTACCACCCTCCCAAATGATCAACTAAAATCTGTTTTTCGTTAGCTAATTCACCAATGTTTCTGCACTAAACAAGTTTTACAAAGACCTGCTTATCTTGTTTTTGGTAAGTATATTGCTTACTTTGTCAAAATCACACTGATGCTCACAAAAAAACACTCTGAGGCTGATGTTGATACATGTAACATGCAGGAATTTCTCATCGACAACATCTTTGTCGAGTTTGAAAGACAAGTTCTTCAACAGACGATCGGGATCCCAATGGGGACAAAGTGTATACCGGTTTTGGCCGACCTGTTCTTTTTTCAAATGAAGCTACATTTTTACAGAGGCTACTTAATGGGAAAAAAATAAACTAGCCCAGTCCTTGAAATTCAGTTGATGATGTTATTTAACTTAATAATCCTTACTTAAGGATTACCTACATCTCATCAATTCCAGAGAGACCACAGACACACCAACTTCTGCTTAATATCTAGATTTGTACAAAACTATATGACAAACTATAAGATGTTTTTGATTTGCAGATTTTGAACAGATTGTGTTTCTTTCAGTAACATACCAAGGTCTCCAGCACATCGGTTTTACATTTCACTGTTGATTCGTTTCTGCCGCGCATGTGATCTATACGGCGACTTTCTCGGCAGGACGAGATTGATATCACATAAACCTAAGAGGGTTATGTTCAGTCTGTGTTACTTTCATCACTCCAAAAGTTTAACGGTCGTCTTCACGAATTGATTAACCGGTACGAAGTTTCTATCTCACGCATGAGACGTCCTTCTAGAATGTACACCTCACCAGACACTTGACTGAAAATGTGATATGAATACCTTTCCGGATCAGTGATATTTGATAGAAGAATGGTACCAAAACAAAAAATATTATTCGGCTCTTAGTTGAACCCATGTAATTCAATTAGTAAGAAGACGAATTTTGAATTAATTCCAATCCAATGTTAACAAAGTTTGACCTCACAGAGTCAATTTCAACAGTGTTTGGTTCCATCTGGCCATGTAGGCTCATAGAAGATTTTTAAATCTCATCCTCTCTTTTCTTTTACGCAAAGTGATGGTAATAACTCACATACCCCTTGCGTCAGGTAAGCTTAAAATGAACTGTTAATAAGAATTAGCAAGTCATTTGTTTTTGTTCAATAGATTTCTTATCATTTCAAGCATAGAAAGGTTGCATGATTTCCACTTAATTTTGGCTAAATACATTGTTCGAATATTTGAAAGTCTTGATTTTAAAATAATATATTTAAACATACATGTAGATGCTTCATTCTTGATTGGTGTGCGTCTTTTCTTCTGATCTACAACATATGTTTGTAGTCTCATACATTATTTTCAACTATCAAATTGGTTAATAAATTGGTAAGCAATTTAACTGGATTACACAATATTTAAGTATGGTTTGTTACACCAAAACTCTTCATGTCGCACCTTGTGTAGAAACCGAAATGATTCAAGATATGGGATAAATATTAACGAGACAACAACCCGAAAATGAATCCAAAGTTCTCCTAGAGCCTCCATCCTGAGTCCACTCTGCATGACAGTTTCGGTAAGTATATATACATGTTAGACGAGCTTAGGACAATCCAAGGAAACAGTTCTTAGTAACAATCAAAACCCCATAGATAGAGACAAACCGAGATCAGAAATGAAGAGAACAAAACAGAAACACCATACAAAGAACTACACAAATTAAATATGGGCAACACTGGTCTCCCCCAAAAAGTCAGATAGACCGAAACCATAGAATATAAAAAAAAACTTTAAATACTACATATTTCACTACTTGATAGGTTGGAAAGATTTCGAACTTTAATATCAGTCTGTTGCACAAGATGTTGTACATTTAGTCAACTTACGACTCATCATTAGTGTTCAGGTCTAAAATGTCGAAAATAAAAACAAAAATCCGAAATTTTGAAGAGCAGATTAAAAGATACCAAAAGGGGAAAGCCAATACCATCTAGGGAAGACCTATTCCCAAGGTAGATACTACAACGTTTTCACAATTTTAACATATATATAGATATGGGTTTTGCTTTTGCTTTGTATCTTGATTTATATTCGTTGAATTGTCTTTACAAACATTACGAAACTAATCGGTAATAATAATTGAAATATCTTTAAAATGCCACAGCGATCAAGTATAATCATTTCGTTTAAAAAAATGTGTACTTACATTCCCAACAGAAGAGTAGTATGATGATTCCAAATAACAAAACAACCAGCACTGAAATTGTTACGATGGATATTACAAACCAAATGTTCCTCTGGGAATCTGCGGAATGAAAATCAACCATTAAATATATCTCCTTATTTCAAATCTTTATATTAAAAAAAAGATAAAATCGAGATGAATTTACTATCAATGTTGAATAATTATATGTTCCTGTAGACCTGTCACATACATATGCAACAAACTGATGGACTCATAACCTAGAGCTTTTCATCAGTCCATTTATTTTATATGGGTTATTTTCTTAAATAAGAAAACTGTCGAAAACTAAAGATTTTTTTCCTCAATTATGTTCTCAAATATGAAACGTCCGTGCACCAAAATACCAGTAATTAAATTCTGTAAAAACTGCTGTTTCTCCCAATAGCTTGAATTTAAATTCATACTGGCCTCTCACAAATGCTGCCGATTTCTATTGAACTCTATGTGGAGGTAGCATTGAACCCTTTATGGACATGTTATTTCAGATCTTTTCGTTTAGAAGAGCGACAGTATCCGACCTGCAGCCGTTAGACCCTTAGCTAGTTTTACCGTTAGAACGAGCACATTCTGACCCTGCTATTTGAATTATTTACCGTCTACTCTAATTATCAGTTCTAGAAGGCTGTCATCTTGTTTGTAATCATACTTTAATAGCTTTATCCTGTCCTTTATACACCAAAGTGTCAGGATAGATAAGGGGTAGGTTCGGGTACACATAAACCCGGTTTAACCAAACCACTATTCAATGTTTGTACCAAGTATGTCTACGGGACAGATAATTTTGTGGAAAATAGGACAAATATACCCAAGGAGCAAACCAAAAAGAATGCAATCCATTAGACAGACAAACCCGGGAAGACAAATGAAAAACCACAAACATAACAAATAAAATTAAAAAAACAATGAACAACACGAACTCGTATAAAACCAGGGGTGAACTCATGTGCCCCGGAAGGGTAAGCAGCTCCTGCTCCGTATACGGCTCCCGTCGTGAAGTTCAACAAAGTCAATCTAGTGGTAGTCATAAATCGGTAGAGGTACTTGAAATATTACGACAGTGAGAACAGGTCCAACATCATCTAAGATATTAGAACACTGTAACGGTCAATCAATTCGTGATGACGACTCTAACATTTCCGAAGTTATTCCTACTTCACGGATTCATATATTTCCTTTCTCTAGCCTTTGAGAGTTCAGAAGGAAGACATTTTACGATACGCCACCGAATGAATTGGAGCATACTTCAACAGATACAAGCAGATATGAGCTGCGACAACGTTGAGATATGTCGTTGCAAAACCGATCGAGTGTTTGTCTTTTTACGTCATCGAAAAACGCAGGAGGGAGAGAGGCTGAGGAGGAAACGTATAAGAAGATGACGCCGCGGCCGGATACCATGGAGATTTATTTGTCTTTCCTCCTTTGATTACCACGGTCGTCTTGAAACCGACCTCTTGTGGAAAGACATAGAATGCTTTATAGCAGATATGCCAAGGATGCGATCCCGTTCCCAAGAGAATCGTCTGCTTGTACAAATAATTTAATTCTCAGACAGACAAATATCCAGTAAATTCATTATGTTCCGCTCTAAAGATCCACTTTGGATGACCTCCTTTATCGGAAGAAAAATTAGGAAACGAAAACCGAAGAGATGTGCGAAATTAGAAAAATCAGGAACGAATGCGTCCAAAAAGTTAAAAAACGAAAACGGAATACTTCAATAAACAGCGCAAATCATTGGATTCCTACAACAATTCTGTTGGTGGAAACAATTACTGAATTTGACCGGACATCACTTGTAGGCATAATTTAGAAAATTATCTATAAAGTTTTATAAATATCATAATCGAAATGCGGGTATTATTTGGGATAACATACCTACTTATTTGATAGAAAGGTTAGAAAACTTACAATTGGAAGCCGCACGTATTGTTAATGGTGCCACAAAAGTCTGATCTAAACAAACCAAAAACTTCACACCGAAACCAGTTGGGAGGCTCTTGCAGAAAGGAGGCCGAAACATAAAATCCTTAATTTTTATTTATGTTTCATGGCTACTCGCCACTCGCCCAGATAAATTAGTGTCATTCCTAACAACTGTATGAAATTCATTTCTATTATTCTTGTCTGAAACTACAGAGCCAATTGGAACCAAACTTTGCAGAAATGGTCCTCTTTTAGAATTGTGTCCGATGAACACGAATATGAACCAATTAAAATTAAGATGGCTGCCACAGCCGAATTTACGTTACTATAGGACCCTATGGGAAAATTCATTAAAAAGGTCATTAAAATATGAACACGTTATATTCATGTTTAATTTAGATGTACTCATTAAAATCATATTTTGTCACACATTACCGTTGATCTTTTGTCATTGAAGAAAATTTGTATACCTGTTTCTGTTGTATTATCTGTGGTGGTTTCATTTTTGGTCGGTTCATTGTCATTTTCTGAAAACATGAATAGTCAGTAAATAAATGAATTTACAATTAGACGTGAAAACAATGAAAAACCAAACGTTCATCGGGCAAAAATCAAAACCCCTTCAGAAAATATAAAAAGGAAGGATCATTTTCCATGTTTTTAGTTCACTTCTTAGGGCATTTTCAAATTGCTGGTAACGCATCTTAAAATCAATCATAGCGCAAGATCTGCTTATATTAGCAACTAAACAAGTAATGAAAATATACTACATATCTAAACATAACTTTGGAAGACGGGTTTATCACAAATGCTGTAATTCCTTTTATTGCACATGGTAGATCTCCTTAGCTGAAATTTGGCTTCCTATTGCGGTATTTTTGGTTATGAGTACTTCTTGGTTTAAAGTAAGTTTGGTTTTTGGTCTTCCCAATGTTTCTGTTTAATGCTGCTGATGAGAGGTAACTCCTTGAAATGCGTTGTATACAGCATAGTATACATTTACTATATCTAATAGTATCTTATGATTGTTATTTAAAATACGTTTAAGATAGTAATTGGTGATTATTAAAACTTTTAAATCTGACAGTTAAGGATGAAGCAAGTACAGGGGATAGTGGCCCTATTTCTTTATTGTGAATAAGGGCAACAGCAAAATATCATTTCGTATTTTTAGTCCTTACTGTAAAAAGATAATATTTGATTTATAAAACCAAAACCAATGATGGGTGGATGAATTATTGTTTAACGTCCAGTGGCAACCATTAGGTGAATATCACGACGAGAACGTTTTGATATGATATGCATACCCTGCTGTGCACTGGACCGACACGACGAGGCAGATTTTGAACGTGTTTGCTCATCAGATAACAGTCCGCACGGATACATTATACGGGCGCCGAGCCGACCAGTCCTTTGCTCTTACTCCTAGATTCCGCGTGCTTGAAGCTGCAAAAACCAATTTTAATTTCTTTCGTTTACCCCGGCCGGAGATTGAACCTCGTGGCGAGCACCAATATGGTTTCAAAACAAAAGATATCATTTCACCAACAATGAAAGAGCTATAAGCTTACACCTACCAGATACCCAGTTCAAAGGCATTTCATTTTTCTCAAATTCTGCATTGTTTTCCTATGCAGTATTACCATAAAACATATGTAGATTTTCAGTAAGGTTTTAGCATTTTGATTTTCAAATCTTGTGGTCAAATTTTGTAAATTGTGAATTGAAGCTTGTGACCTGAACTTCAGCGTTCCGTTTTTTTACTGTATTGTCATACACTATATGTAGATGTGAAATAAGGTTTTAGAATTTTGATTTTCAAAAATTTGGGTACATAGGGGTGAATTTCAAAATTGATGAATTAAAGTTTATGATCTCAACTTTATTTTCAATTTTCATTGGATTTAGTTATTTAATTTAATTATAAGATAATTGTATAACATCTGTAAACGGGCAATAATGTTTTAGATCTTTGAATTTAGGTAAGTGTCCCAACATATTGCGATAGGTGATTGCATCACTGTCGATACCGACATTAGCTTTCTAGTGTAATGATTTTATCGTATTTTATTGCTAGCTTATAATTTGGTCAAGGAACCTTTTCTGGTCTTATTTCAGAAGAACTAAACCCTTTGAACATCTTGATTTTGCTCAACACGAATTCTCTATTGCAACCCAGGCAAATAATGTTTGGTTGAAAAACAAACATGAAAAAAACACAGCAATATGAAACTTGCTGTGCATCTGCAGACAAGCTTAAATTCACAGTTTGAACATGGGCCCAAAGTTTTGATAAATCCAAATTATAAATCTCTATTGCACAGCTAGATACAGCATAAAATAAGTGTATAGAAATGAAATCCATACAGTGAAAAATGAAATAGGATTTTATGTCACAAACTTACATTTACATCATTCGAACCCTGTGGGTCCCAGGTTTTGAAAATCAAATTTCTAATAAAGGAATAAATGACACAGGCACACAGAAACATGTCACAAGCTTACATCATAGTCAACACCTTTCTGTCCTTATTTTTTAAAATTCTAAAACTGTATTCGCATGTGCATACAGGTGTGACAAAACTGAATAAAAATACAGTGAATAAATTTAAAAATGAACGAGGAGTTAAGGTCAAAAGAGAGTATGTTGGGTGAAGAGGCTGACGGACAGACATAAACATGGATAGATGGATAGACAGACATATAGGGCAATAACAATATCCCCAGTTTTCTTCAAATATCAAAACTTCTATTTAAATGATGAAGATCTAGTGATTTTTTTATCGCCACACTTTCGAAGAAAATTCTGGGACAAAGCGGTTGTCTCCGTCAATCCGTAACACTGTCGTTTAACAAATATCCATTACTTTTGAGTTTAAAAGTTTAATTCTATGTCGAATGTCTATATACCACCTTAAAGTGCGCATTAAAGTTTTACAATTTTGATTTTCTAAATTTGGGGCCAACAGGGTTCGATTTCGGAATTGTGAATTCAAGCTTTTGATGTAAAATCTTTCATTTTTCAATTTAAGCATTTTATTTCTATACATTATTTTCATGCACTATGTGTAGATGCGCAATAAGGTTTTAGAATTTTGATTTTCTGAAATTGGGGCAAACAGGGGTCGAATTTCGAAAATTGTGAATTTAAGCTTGTGACATGAACTCCTCTTTCATCCTTCAATTTTTGCATTCTGTTTCTTAAAAGTATTGTCATACACTATACTTAGATGTGCAATGAGGTTTTCGAAATTTGACTTTCAAAATTTTGGACACGCAGGCATGAATTTGAGAAATAAAAAATATAAACTTGTTTCCTAATGTTTTTTGTTTTTTTTTGCATTTATCATTGGATTTAGTGATTTAATTTCTTCATAGAATGATTGCATACCATCGGTAAACATGCAATAAGGTTTTAGATATTTTAATTTGGATAAGTCTCCCAACTAAACGTAGTGGTTGAGGGGACCACTGTCAATTGCAACAGTAGCTTTTTAGTTTAAATTAAGGTAACATAAAAGGCATTCCCTATTTGAATGGAAAATACAAATAAATGCAATGTGTCCTTCAACTCTGCTATATGATCAACCAAAATGCATTAACTGTATATCTAAAAGTGATGTGTAGTCACTGACAGTATATAACCTTTACTGTGACTTCATAGTACATATCTGTGGGTTTTTACTAAGGATGTCGTGATATGCAGCAGTTTTGCTGTCTTTTGACGTAGCTTGTTTGGTGCAGAAATGTACTGTTTTCCACTATTTTTTGCTCGGCAAGCCCTGCATTTCTACCTGTTTCTAAGCATTGTCAGAATAAATTTCATATTCAGAGACAATGTACACATGTACTATATATGTGCATTTCTTCATTCTAAACTCATAGATAAACAATAAGCTCATCTCATGGCAACAAATAACAAAGAAATAGTAAAGTTCAATACGACACGACACAGCCGAGGGCCAAAAAAAACAAAGAACGGGAAAACTTGTGAAGTTAAAATTCTATATATAGCCGTTTTAGAACGCCATCTACAGTGCCTCTTAAAACGACGGTCTGGTAAACCTAAATTAGCAGAAACACTTGCATCTAAGACCTTAAACTATGTAAACCATATTGCTTAATGTCATGAACAAAGGGCTTGAAAACTTCAATAAAAGCTCGCGCACCCTCGTCTATTCTCCTTACGCAGAACATAAACGCCTTTATTTTTTGTGAAATTTCGAAAAATAAACCCATCTGAATTCTCAGAAATACTAGCCACTATAAATATAATTCCATGTTTTTACATCTGTTTTACTTTGTTGAATGAAAAACTATATCACTTCTTCGAATGTTAAGCAACTCTGAAACTCTTAAAAATCCTTCAAAAGCCGTGATAAAAGCATAGATACTACGCTGATTATACAAATTACCAAAACAAAACATAGCATCATACATCTTGTCTATTAAATCAATTGTAATAGGCTCTTGTTTCCTCTCAAGAGTAGCCAAACGTCGCTTCGCACCTTCTACAACATTTATTACTAAAGATGAATCTGTTGGTAAACTCGATGAATCAATGAGCGAATGTATCCACTTTAAAGAGTAAAACGCTCGAACAACTGGACTAACAGTATTGTTCGTTTATGTCAGAGAAGTCAAATAAATAGCAACGAAAAAAGCTTTGACTGGTAAAATATCAACATTGGCGATTCCATTCGAAGTCGCCCAATTCTTCCAACGCATAAAACTATGATAATATCCTTTCGTAGTAGAATTTGCTCGAGACTCCGAAGTAGGTCTGGAAGTAAACTCACTTTACTAATTAACGAAATAGGCAGATCCTGCAATTCTCTTGCCTGCAAAAATATATTTGTAAATGAAAGGAAACATTAATAAAGAAAATTATTTGAAATTATTACAAACAAATAACTATTATATATCTAATATCACTGTAATATCCGCAACTGTGATATAAAATCTTAAAAAGATTCAAGTAATGAAATACTTTGATACTTTTGACGCTAATTACATTTTAAAATAAACAGATCAAGAGAGACCTACAATACAAACAGATCACAAAGATTTAACTGGATGAAAGATCCATCCTTAATGCTAACATACGAAAAGTAACATCAACATTGCCTAAAAATGGCCTTTTTACTCTTACCAAGTAAATAAACACCTTTGTTAGGCGGATGATCTATGACAAATTTCACTTCAGGTATAAAACCCTTACCAAATGGACAGAGCATTGGTCAATAACTAGCCGATGGCCAGTAAGGTATAATTAAAGTACCAGCAGCTTTACACTATCACATATAGACTAATACGCGTGGGATCAAAGAAACAGGTGGAACAAACAACCCGTTGATCCTTCGCCAGTAAACCATAAAAGAGTCAACACCATATGAATACACATTCCAAAATCTGGAATAAAACACTGTCAGTTTAACATTACCGCCATGAGGTCCCCAAAGGGATTCAACCATCTAAAATACAAATTCATAAATACCCCAATCATCTGAATCAACAATGCGATTGAGATAATCTGCTTTCTCATTCTCAATTCAATCCATACCATATCAACATTGACATTGTTTTTAATACATGTACTAAAAATTCCAAAGCTAACTTTTGAAGTACTGATTTAGTACTCCCTTTACTAACAATGCTAACAACATTTTGGTTGTCTGTAAACCATTTTACATTCTTGCCATTCTAAAAGTTTACAAATGACAGAAATACATTTATGACTGCAGTCAACTCTTTCCACGTGGAACTGTTCGTATACTCAGAGTCTGACTATCCATACCATGAGCAATATTATATGGATTTTCCACAATGTAACCATTGTAACCATAGCCAGTATTACTGGTATCACTATACACTATAACAGTTAACGAATACAACAAAAGGGATGTCTGACGTCTCAATAATCAAACCTCTATTCAATAAATTAAGAATAGCCGTCTTGACAAAATCTGTATGATTAAAAGCTGACAAATTATTAGGCAAGCAAACTGATACTAGATTTGAATAAAAAGGCAAAATACAGCCGTCTCTAATAGTATCTAAAATAAATTTCGGCGCACCAATATCAATCCAAAATTAAATGTTCTTGCTATGTCTACCCTTAACAATAATATCCGATTGACCTATTTCATATTCATAATAATCATTTGTCAGATTACAATCAATATAGTAATTCAAGACAATTTAGAAATACTCATCTTTAAAATATTCACTGTGGCCTGGTTTGGGTAGCTGGTTTACCACTGTTTACGTACGGACAGCTAGACGTGTAGTGTGCATAGGAACCACACGAATAGCATTGTCACTTCTGCGTTTTTCCCGCGTTGAAACCTTGTTGAAGGGGTATTCCGTAGTGCCAATGCTTAGGCCCACGATAGGGCTGTGGAATAAAGTCTGGAACCTGTCCTAATAAAGACTGATTAGCCTTAGATTTGTTACCAGATCATCTGACATGCTTAGCCTTCGCTTTCGTCTTGTGGACGGCTCTGTTGTCAGCTCGGATAATTTTAGTTTCATCATTTGAATCACTTGCAATAGGATTGCCTAGCGGTATCCCAACCTCTCTCAGATGTTTCAGCTAACTTAATCAACTTATTATGGTTCTTCATTTCAGCTCATAATCAATTTTCCCATTGTCAAAGGCCCACAAAGTCTGAATATGATCTTCAAGATTTTCAGCATTAAAGTTAAATTGGATCTGATTACCTTCATATGTCCATTTATAAGTAGCATCAGTTTTCAGCTTCTTAACATTGTTTTTCATTAACTGATTAGCACCCAGCAACTCTTCTCTCTAAGTCCACCAATTTTCTCCGTTACTTTGGCATAAATAACCGCCTCTATATCTTTACTCTGATTTACAGCAGTTAAACCGTTCTCAGTGATATGTCTGATTCACCCTCGTTATCCATGACTGAATCCACAAGTAATTTAAATGACCAGAGATAGTGAATATTTACGTGACCAAACTAATAGACCCTGTCGTGCCGAATAATTTAAGCGTCAAATCACACAAAGGCATATAACCTAAACGCCATCTATGAACAGACAATTCAGAATAAAATAATTTCATTCTAATTCATAAAATCAACCGACTGAAATTATATTATTGTTCACAAAATATTTATCTGTGAAACCTTAAATTTTGATGGTTAAATAAAAAGTCTAAGTAAAATATCTTCAGTAAACCGGATAATCTATACGTACGAGTAAGTATTATTCCATAATCTGTTCCAATAAGAAAATGTAAAATTCCTTTCAATCTGACACGGGCTGTGTAGTTGATAAATAATGGGATGGACTCTAGTAAGAGACAGTTCAAATATTAAAGATATTGATCCGTTATCCACCTATTTCTGGTATGAATCATATCTCTGGCCTTACATTGATAACGTGCTGCCGTATTCAACGTTTCGGCTTTTTTCAGGAAATTTGTCCTAGGGAAACCCTCTTCAGAGGCGCCCTTTGTGTTTTTATTTATTTCTTTTAATTTTTCAATAAATCTTTTAAATATACACTATTTTAAAGATATATTAGCAGTATTTATTGCGTACAGCATTTCATGTGTCTCTTTTTCACATGTTGTTTGCATTGACAATTATTTATTAACCCCTTATCGTATTTACGATTTTACAGGGAAGTGTCAAATATGTAACTTGCAGGTGGTCCTACAACTTGTTGATGGACCGTTTTAATTGATCGCCCTTTAGGCATAATTGATAGTTTCATGGTTATCTATATTAACCATATATCATTAGAAGACATTTGTATTTACTTCCATTCATTTTTAAATTAAAGAATATATTAACTGCTGTATCGTTTAATATATTCACAAATGAAATCCGATGTATTTTGGATAACAGTGATGCGTTTTGCAAGAGTGTCACTTTCTTTTTAGGAAAGATTGGTTTGTTTGTATTTTGATAATTCCAATTTGATATTTTCATTGAAATGTTAGGATTATTATGAAAGAAATATGATTATCTCAGTTTTCTTTCAAATATCCCAAAGTCTTTCATTATTTGTTTTTCCGATATTTCTAGGATTATTATGAAAGAAATATGATTATCTCAATTTTCTTTCAAATATCCCAAAGTCTTTCATTATTTGTTTTTCCGACGTTTCACAAATAGGGACGAGATTTAGTCCCTTTTTTTAACATCAAGGTTTCAATGTCTGTCAATTTTCCTGACGACAAGTTCAGTATGAATTGTTTATCCAGCTCAAGAAGCATTTTTGCTTGTCTTTTTTGCAGGCTTAAACTTTTTAATGTTTTTAGCCTTTTTTTAAGCATATAACACTATCAGTTAGGAGGTATCTAACAGAATGTGTTCAATTATAAATATTGGTGACACAAGTTTCAAGATTTAACGTGATTTGATTGGATGTATGGTCCAGGATCATTTTCATGTTATACACCTCATTGGGCGTGTTTGGACGAATAGGTACCGTTTTATTGGTTAATTTAGAATATCATTTATCTAGTTTCATGATCTAACACACTATTGTTTGATAGCTTTAGATATTTCACTGATTACATATTATATAATATGAACATTTTTTTATTTTTTTATTTTTTTTTTTTTTATTAAAGTTACAAGTTTTTATATTAAACTCGGTTTCAAGCAGTTTTCACTTATTTCATAGTGAATTTTAAAGTTCATGTTTGTTGTTTGCATCCCTTTGAATATTATTAACACTGTGATCCATTGTATTTTGGATTACATTGACTAATTTTGCAAGGGTGTCTCTTTCCTTTTTGGAAAGATTAGAGTGTTTCGTTGTCTCGCATTTTGACAATTCCAATATATTGTTTTTATTGAAATGTTAGGATTATTGTGATATTCTTTTCTAATGCCAAGGTTTCAATGTTTGTCAGTTTTCATGACGACCAGTTCAATACAAATTGTTTAGCCTACGCAATAAACATTTATTGCTTGTGTTTCTAGGATTTCAGCTTTTTTCTATTGAAATTTAGTCCCTTTGTTTTGTAATATATATATTTTAATATATTCACTAATGTAATCCAGTGAATTTTGGATTACATTGATAAGTGTTTCGAAGGTACGGACGAAATTTAGTCCCTTTTATAATATTCACCAGTGTAATCTGTTGTATTTTGGATTAAATTGATAAATTTTTTAAGAGTGTCTCATTCTTCTTTTGGAAAGATAAGAGAGTTTCGTTGTCTTCATGAGTTTCATGAATCCCTAGCAACCATAATTTGGCGTACCTTGTGCAAAAATTACAAAAATTACAAAACGTGTACACCAAAAAAAGTGTAAGAACAATAATACCTGGGATACTTTCGTCTGTCTTTTCGTTCTCTGGCTTTTTATCTATTATTTTGGTTGGATCTATGTTCGAGAAGTCTGAAATAATACATCACTTTCATTTGCCTATAATACACATTTATATTTCTTAAGGGAGTATGGTAGCGGGTTATCCCCCCCCCCCCCCCCCCCCCACTTTCAAAAAAGGCTAAAAGCTTGATAGGATAAGAAGACTATCTTTGAAAGAATCCTGGGAGTATGCCATCGAAAAAAGAAAATATCTGCTTAGCCGTGGACTGAAAGACTACGACCCACCATAAATTAAAGACAGTAATGACTATATGTGATGAAAGGATGGTGACAAATAACATTTAAATAATAAAAAGTAAAAATGAACTAGAGGCTGCCAAAGCGTGTATCGCTTGCCTGAATTTAAGTTAGTATTTGGTATCAATTGAGACAATTATGCAGCAGTATCATAATCCAAAATGAGAACATGAATATTGTCCTGAGAACCGAGAGTATAATCCCGATCAAAGAAAATCAGATTGTGTATAGTTCCCAGCAGTGACGAGAAAGAGAATCAAAGACAAGTTCCACAAAGTTCCACAAAGTACAATGTTGCTGAGGCGGTTGCTAAGGACAAAACCAACAAGATGCTTCTTGTCAAGTTTCGTTCGATTTGGCCAAGCGATTTCAGAGAAGATCAGCCAATCATGGTGGCAAAATGTGTAGTCCGACGTGACAAAATGAGGAAACCTTATACAGGACCAGCCATGTATGCTTCCTGTCAAGTTTTGTTCCATTTTGGCCAAGCGCGATTTCAGAAGATAAAGATTATTTTTATATCAGCCAATCAGAAATAAGAAATGCCAATGGCGGCCATATTTGTAGTTCCATCGGGACAAAATGATGGAAATTTGTAAAGAACCTTCCATAGATGTTAACTGTCAAGTTTCGTTCCATTTAGCCAAGCGATTTTAGACGAGAAGATTTTTTTATATCATCCAACAAGACACAAGAGCTGCCCATGGCGGTCATATCTACAGTCCGATCAGAACGAAATGAGGAAACTTTAGAAAGAGTCTTACATAAATGCTTCCTGCCAAATTAAACACCATTTGGCATTCAAATAATTTGGGTGGCAGTGCTAGTCATCCGATACAAGTCTGAAAACGACTACCTAAGAACTATTGAAGCCAAGCTGGGTTCCAGTTGACTCAGTTATTTCTTACAAGAATATTTTTAAATGAATTACCCATTTAAATCTTAATAGATGCTAACTGTCAAGTTTCGTTCCATCTAGCCAAGCGATTTTAGACGAGAAGATTTTTTTTATATCAGCCAACAAGAAATGGCGGTCATATCTGTAGTCCGATCAGAACAAAATCAGGAAACTTTAGAAAGGGCCTTACATAAATGCTTCCTGCCAAATTAAACACCATTTGGCAAAGTGGTTTTAGAGGAGAAGATAAAAATATGAAAACGGACGGACGCCACGTGATGACAAAAGCTCACATGACCAGATATATTAGAGTTTGGAGATCAGAATGTAATAAATGTTTTTGCAATATTGTACATAAATTTCTATGCTGGTCAAGATGTATATAGAGTTGTGACATATCATGGAATCGAGTTCTTTCTTGTTTCATGAATGAAAATTGATTTTTATACTGAAACTTACTTTTTCCATTGTAATATATATTTGCAACTGTAGAAAACCATGAATCTTTGGTTTTATCCGAGAAGCTCATTACACAAGAGATAGTTAAGTTATCTGTCGTTAATTCAGTTTTCCATGTAAACTCTCTACCATCTGACGAACACATACATTTATCTGGTGTACAGTCACCATAAATATGTCTACATCTTCCAGTAAATCTGTCGTATATCACACTATCTCTAGTCTTGTTGTCTATCAGGAACTCAACATGATTTCCACGAGGCTCTCGACATGAGATGCATCTGATTTTAGCCATGTTACTGGCGTTATTTAATTCTTCATTAGCGAATATATGAACATTCGAAGCAACTATTATACCTGTAAAAGACAAAAATATCTCGTACTAAAACTGCTTGATTAAACGGAACTTAAATATACTTTTAATTTGAATCCTACAAGTCAACGAAATAAATTTGGTACAAGTTTGAAATCAATTATTACACACTTAACTGATAAATGACTTTTTTTTTAAAAAATGAAATAAAACACATATATGTTGTCAATGTTACACAAGATTCTAGAACAACAATGATTTCAGAAAATGGACAATTTATAAAACAATTTTTATCCTTTATAAAATTGTGTGTGCAAATTTAAAACGCATCGCCAGCAATATACCTTTCTTAATGAACATTCTAAATATTCTATCTAAGGACAGGTTTTCTGTACTATAACCATTGAGTCCTTAGATGGACTTAGCTTCAGGCTTTCGTTAATTTTGGCATTTTATAAATTGATTTATTATTTTTTAGGTCTTGACCAAAACTGATGAGTCGTAAATCGACGAAATGTACACATCCTGTGCATCAAAATTGGTATCAAAGACGTTAGTCCAACTGATTAACATACATTGTACAAATCCGAATTACATGAATTAGGAGACAAAGTTTCAATTGTTAAACATAACAACAAGGCAGACAATGCCATTTGAACAATAAAGCTATCCTTTTACTTGTTATTACCGTTTTTCGTAGAAACTAACGTAGATGTATTTTGGTGCTTTTGGCTACATATCCAACGTCCACTTATCATATTGGGCTGGACATTCTTCAGCACAAGTTCTATATCTTTTGTCATGTTTGTTGAAGATTTTATGTTTACGTTCCAATTAGGGATGCAATGCGGATTAGTCATGCTCAAGCCACAGTGTGCTTTTTCTTTTCCTTGTGGATCTATTATAGAGATGTAATCTGAGAAATTTTCCACTCGGCAAATCAGTTTCAAAGAATCTTCTTCCATATACCATGTCAAACAAAATATTTGTTCACTCATTTTTGCTAAACCTAAATGAGATATTAAATACATATTACTGAATTGCTTATGACTTTGGGTTTCAGATCAAGATGTACGTTTTAACTGTTTCTAACTTACATTCACATTGAAGCCTTCAACATGGACATCACTACATTTTCATTTTAAGACATGCACTAGTTTTAGCTAAAATATTCGCTTAATGCCAATCATGTCACATCTGTATATATACGAATGAATCACACGTTTCAGAATAATAATAATAATAATAATAATAATCAGCATTTATATAGCGCCCTATATAATAACAAAATCACTCTAAGGCGCTTTACAATAATGTACATAAAAAAAAAAAAAAAAAATTAAAAGAACTCTTTGATTAATGTCATACTCTGCTCAGCAATTTCACTGCCAAAAATTAAAAATAATAGCAAGGTAATAAAGGACATAATTTAGATAAATATTCCAGATGAAAGGAAAAAATGATGTACTCGTGTGAGAAGATGAAATATGAGCGACTCCAGGATCAGGAAACTCTGGTAGCAAAATCAGATGGAAAATAATGATCACTAGACATAAATAATACAAATGTATGTGTCAAGAGAGTTAAGACACTGGTAAGTTACATGTAGTCCACTTCATAGTGTTGACTGGAAACTGGTAAAGTATTGAACCGAGTCATTCTTTCTCATACATATTTTACAATAGCTTTAAACTAAAAATATTTGTTTAAATCTCCGCAATTTAAAAACCGGTTGCTATTGTATTAACTGTGATTAACACAATTCTTTCAGGTAGAAGAATTGAATGATATACCATCGCAATTTTGATAGACCTTTGTTCATAGCAATTCCTGTCCGTCAACGTGTGCATATATAGAATTTCAGTTGAAGGAAACCTGTGCAGATAACACATCCAAAACTTTTTGTAGTTGTTAGATATAGACACAAAGTATGAAGCTCAGCATGGTCGTATTTTCAGAACAAGGAGAAAAAGGAAAACAAAGATTTGCAATTTGTTATTGGAATTTTATTGGGTATCGCTGTTATGTACTGGTAGATACACTTATGGCAGTATTTGTATCTTATTAGCTAATTGACCTTACAGGTGTCTTTTAAAACCAACAGCTGCTATATATTGGACATATAGCAAAGAATTAGTCAATGGATATAATTCTAAAAGAGAACCTCCAACGGACCATTGCTGCAGTTTGGTTCCGATTTGCTAAATTGTTGTAGAGAAGAGCTTTAATTGCATTTACCATTGAGTCCTATGTTAAACTACTTTAGACTGTGGCAGACATCGTAGATGGCAGTCTGAGTCATCCCATATAATTCTGAAAGATGACCACCTATGATCCATTGATGCCAAATATGTTTCAAATTTCCTAATCGGTTTCAGACGAGATGATCATTAGTCAATATTCCCGTAGGGACCTACGTTCAAATAATTTGGGTGGCAGTGCTAGTCATCCGATACAAGTCTGAAAACGACTACCTAAGAACTATTGAAGACAAGCTGGGTTCCGGTTGACTCAGTTATTTCCTACAAGAATATTTCTAAATGAATTTCCCATTTAATTCTGTGCTAATCTTTGTTCCGTAGTGGCGGTCATCTTTAATTTCAGATTACCACAAAATCTAGAACAGCACTGCCTAAAGATCATTCCTGCAATGAATAAACCCATTGGCCTTGTGGTTTCTGGCAAGAAGATCATTGAAATTTCAGCCAATCAAATCACGCATTTTTTGGCCCATGCAACAAGGTTGGATTTTGGATCGGCACCAAATTAAAAATAAACAGATAGACATCCACCAAAAAAACTTTCCTGCAAAATTTGGTTCTTTGGACCAGGTGAGCTAAATATGAATTTTATAAGAAGGAGATTTCGACGCGTCGGGAAAATAGTCAGTGTCTCGGGACAAATAAAATGGCTATATCCCTCAATACAGTAAAATAACTGTTTTGTTATATCGAAACACTTTACCAATCAATAGTACTAATCACCGGTCACTATTTACCGGTGATTAGTTTCGGAAACTAATCACCGGTAAAAAAAATAATTAAATTTATGTCTTGATTTGGAAATGGCGGGAAAACATATCACTTCCGGTTGAGCATGCTCGCAAACCACTCCGGTTTTACCTACGCCTGCGCAGATTACATATCTGGATACAGGCATGTGACTGATGTCACTTTCGTAAACAAATAATTAAAAAATACTGGGAAAACTCGTTACTTGCGGTTGCGCATGCACACCAACCACTTCAATTTCCGTTTCCAGTGACGTCACATCCGGTTCCACCACATATATACTACTATTGTCTTGATTTTTATATAGAAAAAAACATGTTGAGGTAGTGAAAACAAGTGATAATGCTAACTTTATTGTATCCTTGTGCTGCTTAGTTAACAATAATAACACTGATAAGTGCCTATCACAAATGGGGGAAAATATTTGCTGGTCTATGAATTCATGTGAATATTTATCGGACATTCGCGATGAGTTCTGGTGCGAATTACTTTGTATAAATCCTATAACATTTTGTTCTTTTCTTCGATCACTTACAGATGAAGACCTCTGTCATGTGAAACAGATTTCGAATTGCAGAAACGTTTTGTGCGTTACTTATGTGTACAAACTTTGCCGAAAATTTTCTTCCTACTAGAAAGAAATGTAAACCCTAAAAACTGTTAATTTTTATTTATTTACTTTTTTTCCTTGTTTGTCATAATACTTATATATTCTTGAATCTTGTAGCATTTGTCATTTGCGTAAAATCATCTCCCGATGGAGGCTAATAAAGATATCTATATATATATATAATAGTTACTTATTCAGAGGATATTATCATGACACAAGGACAATCTTCGGGAACATAGTATTGACTTCAACACCGATAACCCCCCCCCCCCCCCCCCCCCATACGGCTCGGTCATTATCGGTATTTCAGTCAAGACTTCTGCCCTTTGGGTAGTCTATATTTCATGAACATTTCCTCTACATAAGTAACTATTATATAATTAATTTAGACTTCAATTTTTAAATGGTCTATATTAAAAAATGAATAACTATCCGTTCTATATAAGTGCCTTGTTAGATGATTCATATCCGATGTTTAATATATTCTATTGCATTTTTAATCAGAGAAGTCCCTTTTTTGCATATATTCAGAATGTATACTTCCTATGACTTTCACATAAGTGTTTGTTTCCTATTTCATTCTAAGCTAAATATTGAAAAATAAAAATATGTATACTTTCCAACTATGTATCACCATCAGCACAATTATAAAATGGAGTGGATCTTAATAAATTATTAATTTTGGAATTTGAATTATAAATCCTTCTCATAAAATAGATAAATAAATGCTCTTTATTTAATGAGAATAATCCCATTAGCATAAAACGTATCTTCCTGAAGATCCACAAAGCAAGTAACAGGCACAGATATATAAAATAACACATGAAAACGGAAAAAAATCATTAAAATGATATATTATTTATAATTTACAATATACACAGCACGACATTATTTTAATTTGATAATGCAAGAAAATATTCATAACTTCTTATTTTAAAAGATTCAAGTGAATTGCATTTCATGACTTCCACTGGAAAATTATTCCAGGTTTGTGAACCAGAATACAAAAAAGTGTTCAGTTTTGGAATAGATAAGTTTAGTATTAGCACAGGCATTTGTAAACGGTCTGAATGATATTTCTCCGGATTGTCATCCTATCTGAAAGATTATTTTACTTGTAAAAAGTCTAAAACAGATTGGCAGATTCAAAAAATAAATGATTTAATTTTGAATATATCAATGACTTTATAGCTGTAATTTGTCAATATTAAGATTAAATAATTTCATATATTATACTTTTACATTTTTACTTCTCTATTTATCTATGTTATCTAAGCCGGTCCATATAATGCTATATGGACCGGCTGTACATTATATGGACCGCCTCGTTTTGGCGAGATCGATTAAATTCGATTAAATGCCAGAAAAGTATAATATAACAAATAGTTCATGACACTTCGGGTCAAATGTCAGTATATGGACCGATTGTTCGCCCTCCAAAAATTATATGGACTTCAGCTTCGCTTCAGTCTATATAATTTTTGTCGGGCGACCAAACGGTCCATATACTTCCATATGACCCTCAGTGTCATGAACTATTTGCTAACTAACAAGAGAAATGAATATTACCACAAAGAATCAAGGTGGTGTAAACAATTCTGTAACACATCATTTTGTTTAATCTACAAAAGAATTAAAATACGATTAATATTGAATTTAACAGAACATGATATAGCTAAGTGATTAAAAGCAAATTATGATAAATATACTTTTTCATCTTTCAGATTAAATAATTAGACATCATATCACCATTTAGAGCAAAATGACATGAAATCCATGTTTTTGTCGAATCCTTACCAGCTACCATCAATGTAATGGAAATATTCTGTTGAAGCATGATCTTTGTCTAAACAAATTAAATTTGTGAACACTGTTTTGTTGTTTGAGTCTTTAAAAATGTGATGATATATTTTTTCTTGTTTCTTCGAAAGGCACATCATTAACTGGATCACTTGTACATGGTTTTAGCCTAATCACCTGTGTACAGTATAGCCACACTGAAAAAGCGTCACCTTTCAACATTAGCTTAATCTGTGAATACGTCACAAAATATGGAGTGGAGATGATATTTATTGTCGATGTTCCAAGTTACAAATCTATGTATAAAAGATGACAAATTATCGTCTGACAGTGACTTGGTAAATAAATATAAAAATAATATTATTGCCTGCATAATTATCCACATCTCCCCTCTTCGTATCCTGTCATTCATCCTACGGCTTGATTTGTTCATTACCTAGTTTGCTGAACGGTTTAAACTGTTATCATTTTGATTATATGTTACATGTATCCGCGATTGAAATTCGCTTCGCTTCAGAGCTGCTTACTCTTCCGGAGCACCTGAGTCTACCCCTGGTTTTTTGGTGGGGTCCATCCCAGATAGCACAAAAATATTCTTAAAACGTTATAAAAATATTTTGGAAAATGTTCTTAAAATATCGCAGATAAATATCATGAAGATGTTAAAATGTATGGCGCAGTAAAAGTCGTAATGATATTTTCCATAATGTTTGTTGGTGATATTTTCAAAACATCATTCGGATAAATTTGTTTAAACATTTTCTAAAATGTTTTATAAATGTTATGCGAGTTGTTTTAAAAATGTTCTGAAAATATGAGAAAAATGTTATATCAAACATTAAGGAAATGTTCTAATAACATTTTCATTTCTGAAAACATCACTTGAATGTTTTACAAATATCTGCATATTAATGTTTTTTATAAAAATATTTAGAAAATGTTAAAATGAACATTTGGAAAATGTTCATAGAACATTTTTTATACTTCAAAACATCACTAAAATATGTTATGAATATTAAATTCTAAATATTTTTAGGTAATGTAAGGAAAATATTATAAGGAATATTTAGAAAATGTTATCTGACATCCTGATATTTCAGAAAACATAAAAAAAATGTTTAATGACTATCATTATAAAAATGTTTTGATGAAAATGTTAAAAAAATGTTATAATCAAAATTTGGAACATGTTTTAATAACATTTTGATTTTTTAAAACATCACGTAAACATTTTACAAATATTTGCAATATAATATTGTTATGAGAATATTTTGAACATGTTGCACTCAATGTTTGGAAAATGTTTAAATAACATTTATTTACAATTGAAAACATCACTAAAATATTTTATGAATATCATTCTATAATATTTTTTTTTAAATGTTAGAAAAATGTTATAATAAACGTTTGGAAAATGATGATCTGACATTTTGAGATCTCAAAAAACATATAAAAAATGTTTTTTGAATACTTTAATAAACGTTTTGATGAAAATGTTAAAAAAATATTACACTCAACTTTAGGAAAATGTTCCAATAACATTTCCATTTTTTAAAACATCATTGAAACATTTGACGATTATCTAAATGCTAATATTTTTATATAAACATCCAGAAAATATTACAAAAAACATTTTGAAAAATGTTCTAATAATGTTTTCACTGTTTAAAATATCAGTAAAATGTTGTATAAATATCTTTTTGTAAATATTTTGCCAAAATGTTAGCAAGATATTTTACATAATGTTGTTATAACATATTTTACACTAAAAAAAAACATCACAATGATGTTTTCTGAATATAACTTCATAAATGTTTTGCTTGAAATGTTCAGAAAATGTTACAATTAACATTTGGAAAATGTTTTAACATTAACAATGTCACTGAAATGTTCTGTGATTATTCTCTCCCAAAATGTTTTTTTTTCATGTTCAAAAATGTGTCAGACAACAATAACCTTTCCTTTCATTTTTCTCTGAATCTCTTTTGAGCCTCAATAGTTCGTCATGACTACTAATGATCACTAGCCTGTAAAATGTTGGAGGTTGTGAGCTTGAATCTCACTTGTGGCAGGGCATGTTCGACTCTGATCTTATTTGACAAGGATTGCAATTTTTTTTACCGAAGGTCGTTGGTTCTCTCTGGCTTCCTCCACCAATAAAAACTGGGCGCTTTGAAATAGCCAAATCTGCTGAAAACGGCGTAAAACCCAAAACAAACAAACAAACTGAATCTCTTTTAAAATCAGATAAAGACTTTACATAAATTAAATCCTTACATTTTGTGCTGGTTTTATGTTAAGCTTATAACCATGTAGAATAGTTGGGTATATTTGACACCTTAATTGAAAGCTGAAAGCGCATGATGTCAAATTATGTATTATAGATGAAAGGGTTACTAAGATTAATATACAATTAATTGCTGAAAGCAAATTGAAAACATATGCCAAAAGAAGTGAAAACTAGAATCTTTTCATTTAATTTATTATTTTTTTTTAAAGTAAAACAAATTCTATATTTTCTTCATGGCAACAATTTCATATGATACTATCATACATGTATTTACAAAAAATCTTTTTAAACTAAATTTCTGTCCACCACATTCATATTTCTGTCCACTTAATTCACATCCTTTTAACAATCCGAATCAGAATCTAGTGCTGAATGCTTCCTTTTCTTCTCTGCTGATTGTCTCTGTCTCTGTAAAAATAGTGAATGTTTACTATTGTAACTGTTAAAATTGCAAACAATTTAAAGAGACTTTTAAGCTATACAATTAATATTGAATAAAATTTAATGCTGCTTTTAAATTTTCTCACTGAAATCTTTTCTTTTAAAAAGACTTGTTACAATTTTGTTGACAAACACAACGTCTAACTGCATATATCCTTTTTTTATTTTCCTGTTATCAAATATATTCAAGAAACTTTAAAATTAAATGTATGCTGAGGAAAATACCTTAATAAAATTCTTGCCTCCTGGTTGATTGGGAGCATTCCTGAGAACCTCTGCTATTTCAAACTCCATATCCATTTGTTTGAATCTATCTTTAGTGGATCTCTTTACAGCTCCTACAACAAAAATATGCTTGTTAGATAAAGATTTATATATATAGCATATTTACATGTAATATATTGAGGCATATGCATGTTGTTTCCCTGTGCACCACTTTCATAATCATTTTTGAATACATAACAGGCTCCAATTTTTCGAGAATAAAAATTCTAAAACCTTACTGTGCATCTACATACAGTGTATGACAATACTGTAAAGAAATAAAATGCATAAAGGGAAAGGGCCTATGGGCTACAATTTTTGAAAAATCAAAATTCTAGAACCTTCTTGTGCATCTACATACAGTGTGTGACAATAATGTTTAGAAATAAAATGAAAAATAAAAGGAGTTTCGGTCGCAAGTTTAAATTCAAAACTTCAAAATTTGCCCCAAAGTGGGCATCAACTTTGAAAATAAAAATCCTAAAACCTTATAATTTCTTGTGAATCTGCATACAATGTGTAACTTTTCTATATAGAAATAAAACACAAAACATCATAATTTAATCTGGACATCAGAGAAGACACTTAAAGTCAAGTAAAATATAATGTGTTAACTGAAAACAAATTATAATGTTTAGTTGTTCAAGCTGTATATAGTATCACTTACTCAGAATTAACTTATATGTACGGGTGTCACGGAAACATAACTTTCCCTTCTGCCCCGTAAAACTATAAGACGACATTAAATTGTTTGTAAGAACTGTCCTCATCAGAACACGTGCAACTGATGCCAGATCAGATCCACCTTTTAATTTTGCCAACAATATGATCTGAAATAAAACAAAAATAGTTACTTTTTTTGGTACACTTTTGAAAAAGCAACTGTGATAAATCCCTAAATTTTAAAGACATACATTACAATGTAGTCAAGATGGTGGAAGTTTTATTCACGACTGCATTAGTAAGCAATTACAAAATAAACCCCTAAAATTTGAGCTGATACAAAGTGACAACGGTTACCTCAATGTATGAACATGCATGTAGTAACCGTAAATTTCATTTAATTGACAGCATAAAATATTTAAATCTTTTATTTTTTTTATTTAAAAAAAAAATCTTGTTTGTCCTAATGACCAAGGAAAAATCAAGCAATACAATTACAATTATGGCAAATGAATAAATGCAAGCATTTTTGAGTCATGCCACTCTTGTCTGAGTCAGCTTTTGACTAGAACTACAAAAATTACCATTTTTTTCTTGTATTCCACATCCTCTGCTAATCTTTCTTCCATGGCAAAGAACATTTCTTCGGAGTCTATTTTCTCTGGAAGAAGTTCTTCGAGTGTGTCCTCAATTACATCAGTCTCCTGTAATACTGCAGAGGCTATTCTATCCATGGTTTCTTTCATCATTTCCATGGAGCCCTTTATGGAATTTATCTGTTCAAACACTATTGAAATCATAAAACATATATATAATCAACCAATATGATGTTTTATGTACACCATTTCTGTTGTTTGTAAAAATCTGCCGTTACAGTGTAATACCTCTATTATTAACTCTTGCATTAAATAATGTGTTTTCAGTCATTTTCCAAAACCTTTCGCTGATATACAATTTTTTTTAAAGGAAAGGGAAGAAAAGTTGCTCAACCATTTTCTATTATCACTGAACAAATTTTTTTTTTCACAAAACTAACGTATATAACTGTAAACAGAAAATTTTAAGATATTTATTACCTTGGTTAAGAAGTGAAGAGCCATTCTTTGATACGACTGGTCTTTCAATTACAGGTAGGGCACAATCTTCCTG
Source organism: Mytilisepta virgata (assembly GCA_028015205.1). Taxonomy (NCBI): domain Eukaryota; kingdom Metazoa; phylum Mollusca; class Bivalvia; order Mytilida; family Mytilidae; genus Mytilisepta; species Mytilisepta virgata. The sequence continues at coordinate 58,185,279 of CM051515.1, read as the reverse complement.
ACAATTCTGGACAACCTCTGGTCTTACAAGAGGGGATGCATTACTACTACCACTAGTACTGTCTATACTTTTAACTGTAATTGTACATCAAGTACAAGATACTTGGTTAGTTTTATTATATTTAACACTAACGAGTCGAGCTTAGTTCTTCATTGGAAACAAAATTTTTTGCTGTTGCATGTATGAAATAAAACAACCAAACAATACTTCAATTCAAGAAAATGTAACACTGTCCCTTCAAAATTTTAAAAACTTTTTGAAGATACTGAAATTTTGTAATAGAGAGTACCGGTCGATCTAGAATTCTAATGAAATTTAAGGAATTCTTAATAATAATACTTTAAATCAGAGGAAATTGCTTTCCTTACCAGGAGTACTCTTATATACAGGAGCCTTTGGAAGGTTTGCTACATCTTCTACAGTTTCTTCTAAAAAAAATTTTAGACGAAATTATACACAGGTTTTATAAGGCCTGCACTGCTGATTTAACCCAATCACTCAAGGAATCAGCATTTAAAATAATATATTTCTTTCAAGTTGATAAATTAGGCCAATGTAAGTTGATAGATTATCATCCTGACTGTCTGAAAAATAGCAAGATATGGAGTGTGTGGGAGAATTTTAATTTTTTCCCTAAAATACAGTATTTTGCATGAAAAATATGTAAATGCTCTCAAATTAATAATATATTATTATTTTTTTTTTTTATGACAAAAGAATTCTTCCCTGTTGGTGACAACTTTCATTCAGTTAATGTTTTTATTAATGCTCTTCTCTCAGTTTGGCCTTCAAAATGTAAGGTATGATGGACTACAAATGAACATAATGAGATCAAATACTTAACCTGAAATGCACCTGAAAAAATTTCGTAGAAACAGTTAAAAAAAAAAACAGTCAGGGATGATCATTTATTGAATAACTTGAATTGGCCTATCTTTTTGTTATCTCTGCCTATAAAATTTTGATACAAACAAAGGCCATAAAATATACAAAGTACCTTCACTTGAGTCCTCTAACGGGACTTGTAGTTCCTGAAATCTTTCAGGCTTTTTTGTTGTTCTTTTTGAGTCATCTTCATTTGAAGATTCTAAATTTGATGTATCTTCTGCTCTCTTTGCAGCCTCTGCTGCTTCCTTGTAATCTGTATATTCTGCAGTTTACAAAAATATAATATGTATCATCATTTGTAATGATTTAGCAGCATCCAAAGTGGTTCAGATACACTTTTCAAGATAACCATATGCTAAGAATTCTTCACAAATCCAAATAAAACTTAATACAAATGGTATTTACATATATAAATATTCCCAAGTACTGATAATAGGGCAATATAATCTTTGTGACAAAGTATTAAAATACAGAACTCAAACTGGTCAATGAAATGATACATAAAGTTACTAAAATATTCTAGGACACTGTAGGATTCAATTTATGAGCCATCTTTTAATATATCTGCATTTTATGTTTAATGAAAATTTGAAGCGAATTTTATGTTCTTTGAGATTCTGAGAAGGAAAGTGCCTCATGTGTCAATGTACATACATGTATTGGTATGCACCTAACCTCTCATTTCTGCAACAACATCAAAGCTTATTTTCAATGCATTTTACTCACCTCCACGACTTATAACTCTACAATCATAAATACTCCATACTTTTTTGTCTGGAATTTCTTCTCCAATCATTTTTTTCTTTATGTTTTTAAGTGGCCAATAGCATTTTGTCTGTAAAGACACATTAAGAAACAATATTAAGTATTAAAAGGACTCAGGAAAGTTTATGTACAATGAATTTAATGATAAAATCATTTACATGTTTCCAGTTGTTTCCCATGTAGTCTAATATTATTTAGTCTGATTATTTTATTTGATAAAAAATTTAGTATAATTTCTAATGAATATTTTCAAGTTTTGTAATTGTCAGTATCCATATATATAAGGGGTATAAAAATCCTTAAATAAGAAGCCTGAAGTCAATATTTTAACATCTTTGGTCTGAAAAAAAATGTGTTGTCTTGCATAATAACTTTGTCATATGTTTTTCATTAAATTAAAACTGGTTAAACAAGAACTTTCCTGTAAGGGACTAATAACCCCCCCCCCCCCCACAACATTTCTGTTTTGAAGCCTACACAAATCATCATATTTTTCAAAGTACTTGCCAAAATAGAAATTCCTGACAAAATGCACATCTCCATATAGTGATCTAACACTCCATAAAGTGTCATGAGAATCGTGCAAGTAATGTAGGAGTAGTTCCAGACAACACATGAAACGAAGTTTTGTTATAAATTGCACAAGTCCAAACAGCCGTATCTTTTATATTTCTGGTTCAAACACAAATTCCAGACAGACTGAAACCTATATAACCCCCCCACCCCCCCAAAATACGTTTGCTGGGGTTTAATGAAATTGTATTCTTGTTTTTATATCATACATTGTAGCTTTGTTGTTTTTTGTATGAAATTGAATACATGCAGATTTAATGCTTAAACAACGCACCTTACTAAACAAATGTTGTACCTTTTTATTAGAAACTGATAACCAGCTGGTTGGTACACACTCTACAGCATCATAATCATCAAAAACTACCACAGAAAATGGCATTTTCAATCTGGAAAAAAAATTTAAAGAAAATTCTGCAATAGTGGTTTCTCGAAAATAATAGAGAAGATTTTTGTATGAATTTTTTTCCATAAATAAATTATATTGTAAAATCATACATGAAGTTTGAAAAATGTACAAAATCAGTATTTTTTTCAATTTGAACTAAAAACATAATTTGGGACATAATGCACATGCTTTTTTATGAACTAAATGTTAGTCTGATATAATAACAAAAAACAAATCACTTGCTGCATATTTTAAAGCTACATTTCTATTTGTTAAATACCTTGAATTTCATGCAGAAGTGGAAGGAACACTACATTTCTTCCTTGCTTTATCAACATGCATCTTGTACTTAATGTATCCTTTCTTATTTTTATCATTTCGTAGTTCAGACAGTGGAATTTTGTCGCTCCAATGATTCGTGAGTCACATGGCTCAAGGAATTGTGGCTCTTGTGTGTGATAGACCCTACACATATATGTTTCAACTGAGTCGGGATACAGAACTTCGTAAAATTTTCCAGTGACATCAGACTTGAATGCATTATTCGGTTCCTTAACCTGTTGTGAATTTTGTTTCGAGACACTACCCTTAACATTAGTTTCATCAACAAAAAGTTCCTCTAGAACTCTTTTTACCAACTGTACAGCAGGTCGATTTCCACAACGAACTTTTCTTTTAAGCTGTTGCATAAAGTTTTCAAATTTCCAAGCAGCACAATTTTCCAAGGAACCAAATTCACATGCATCACCTTTTAGATGTACTAGACTGTGAACATTGTACACAAGAAATTCTCTCCCATAAAGTTCTCTACCTGTTGTAACAAAATACTCAAGTAAACTTTGAGCATAATCACCATGTAAAGAAGTTAATATCTTGCTAACTAAAATGGAAATTGCTACATTCAAGACCATGAAATGATTATAATAGCGAGAAGGAAGTATTCCTTTAAGAGCAAACTGACCAGTGTATAATAGAAATTGTCTGAACTCGGTTGCCTTCCAGCGGTCAATTTCAACCAATGATCTTGGTTTACGGGCAAATTCTTTTGGTATAAACTGTTTCAATAAAATTAACTTCTCGCTTACTTCACTAATTTGTGCAGCAGAAAGTCGGAAATCTGCTCTTGGACCCCTCATCCACGTTAAAAGTAAACGTTTTGTTACACCGAGACAAACTTGATGCATATAATCTATCGGAAATTGTTTGATCATATCAATTGGCAGATGCGTTATGGGTGTATTGCCTTTGTGATGCTCTTCTTGCAACTGTATTCTAAAAGATGCATTTGTTCTTATTGATAAGTTTGACACCTTTTGATATGTAACCCTACCAAAATATTCACCATGTTGATCACATCTATCACAGCCATAATAACCAGAAAAATGTTTAGTGTTCTTGATTAGGGCTTTAGCAGGGGCATCACATATAATACAGGAAATAGACACGGGAAAAATTCTTTCTCCAAAATTTATTCCGTTCTGGCAAACATCTATTAGATCTGAGACAGTATCATTCAGAAAATTTAGGTTTGATGGTTTACTGGTGCCAACTGTGAATGAAATGGGGAACACTTTGCATTCTTTTATGTTATCAATTACGCAAAGAATGGGCCATGCACTTGTGTTACTGCTCTTGAATAAAGGCAATCCATCAATATTAATAGATAATGAGAGGTTTTCAACACTATCAAGATTTTTTTCTAAAGATATTTTCTTCAAGTTTTGTTCGATCATATATTTCAGGCCAAAATGGTAATAACTCATTCCTGAAAGATTCTTTAATTCTACCAATCTTGGAGTTTTCAATAGGGTTCTTGCACATGCAGGTAAGACATCCTTATGCCCATTACTTCTTAAAATCCTTAGAAGGGAATCAAACGCATTTTGCTTTATCTCAAACTGTTGAGCCCATGCTTTCAATTCGTCTGCAATAGATCTGCTTTCAATTTTATCATCATCAGATTCTAAATCACTTATTGGAATCATTTCTTCCATTTCATCTATAATGTCCCATTCATTTATGTCTGCCCTAATCAAGTTTTTATAGTTGTGTGAACATGCATCTTCATTTCCTTTTTTCAAATCTGAATCAAATTTCACCTTTCTCCTTACACTCTTGGACTGAAAACATTCCTTGAAATTTGAATAGTCTGGAGAACAACTTTTAGATTCAGAAGACCCTTCATCTGAACTTTCAATACTGTGTTTATTAAGTGTTTTTTGTATCACTAAATGATTTTTTCTCTTATTTAAAATCCAGTTCCTGTTATATTCTAAACGTTTTGACCTTCCTTTATATTCAGTCTCTTTTCCAGGGTTTGAATTCATGATTTATATTAAATCTGGAAAATTATGGATTATATTTTAAAACTCTGTTAAGGATGGGTTGTAAACATTAACTTGTAATTACTGCTGTTAAAAATACATATATCTACTTCTACATACATTTTTGTACATTAATATACACTGACCACCAAAAGAACTGCAAGAGCACTTGACATAAAATTTATGAATATTTATCATTTTCAAAATTTGAAAAGCTACACATCAACTGTTAACTTCTCAAATTCAAAAAAGACTTTCAGTATGCTTGTTAGCAAAGACACTCAGCTACGGTCGATCTGACAACTTCAATAGTCGAAAAACAATTTTCTGCGTTGAGTTACAAAATTTTGTCACAACAGTCAAACAGCGATAAAAGCCATAAATCTTGCTTTCAGACATTTAAGTTTTATTCCCACAATGTTTATGATGAAAAGAAATGGGTAAAGTTTTGAAATTGTGTTTTTGGGTAAAAGACATAATTTTTTGAGAATTCAAAATCTTGAAGTTGAAAAAAGTGAAAAATTCAGAAAATCTTCATGGCGGGCTACCTTAGAAACTAATGACAAAAATTTTAGTTTATTTTGGAGGATTACTTTTGAATTTCCACCACCTCAAAAATCTTGTAAATGTAAGTGTTGCCTTATTTTGATGGTCAGTATATATACAAATGTCAAGTTAAAAAGTGTGCACAAAAGGAAAGGTGCTTATAACATTCTCAGGACATGCGTTTTAATTCCATGGATTGGTGCCACATTTAGACCAATTATTTTCTGGCCACAATATCTTACATGTATACTATGGAAGAATTTGATTTGAAAACAGATTAGTCTTGGGATTTTTCATAGGAAATCAGAGAAAAAAATTGTTTATATGTCTGTTTCTCCTTCTCCAAGCTAAGGCAAAAAAAATATATATATGCATGTTTCCTGCCTCCTGACAAGTTTTTCAGCTGCCTACTGATGAGTTAGGTCAAAACGGGTAAACCCAATACTTAAATCCCTGATCAGTAAAATGTATCAACAGGCACCCTCAGCTGTTTTATTAAATGCAATACATCTTGCACTCGAAATTAAAACTACATTTGTACTTATTATGCAGACTTACAAAAAGTTACAACTTGGACTAAAGTGTCGAAAAATTTATTGTTAGGGAAAAAATTATAAATTATGGCCTAAAACATATATCGTAAAAAAATATGATTATGAAAATTCAAACATGAGGAAATCCTTTTTTGATACTTTTTATTACTCCATTTATCCGTTTGTATTCAGTGTAAAATTAGGATTTCACAATTTTTCAATGTCCATGACATACTTCTCAAATTTTGCACATATTTGCATGTTAATATGAGTCCTGTCCTCAAGCACCTGTGTTCAAAAGTGTTGTTTACTCAGTCATACAAGGATACATGTATAAATGTCTGATTTGTGGATACAGATATGCATACACAAAATGCACCAATTTAAAAAAAATATCAGGGAAAGTTATTGTAATTACTGGGAAAGTCAATTTTGAGAAGTGACTTTCACTTGGAAAGTTGGTTGATTAAAAAATCCTAGAACACTGATGTAGGTGATCAAAATAAATATTTGACAATGAACAGCGACAATTATATCTTTGCTAGAAATTTCACCAAATGCCAGGCAGAGCTGTTTTTCCAGAAGTTATTTAAGAAATGGGTTAAAATATATTTATCAGCTATTTATAGATGATTTGGGTAAGAGATATAATGTTTATTAGCTTTGAGAAACATATGTATCAATTTTATATCATTATTTGAATTTTAAACATTTCTAAAAATAATTAACTTAAAAAGTAACTTGTATTGAGTAAGCATAACATCACACCTCAATATTTAAAAATTCTTGTCAAAATGAAGTCTTGTTTGTTGTAACTTATTGTTAAGCTCTATAGTTTATTATTATCACAGCATCCAGGATGCAGATAAATAATCAGAAATATTTCTATGAGACAATGATAACTTTATCCACAAAGGATATAAACAAAATATAAATAAAAATAATATAATAATATTTAAGATCATAACAGTATTATGGGTTGTGGCTGTGTCATCGCATCGTCCCCCTCAAGAAAATGGTTCGACAAAATTTCCAAAACATTCAACAACACTACAGAAATTTAATGTGTTCTTACCAGATATCACCAATGATATATACAACAGAGGTAGAAAATTTTCTTCAGTCTTCACTCTCTTTCGGTCTGTAGACAAAATGATAAGAAACTGTTGTTGCATCACGAATTTAAATGTTTTCTTTCAAACGAATTCCGCGCCAAATGCCGAACTTCCGGTCATTGGAAATAAGTAGTGGTATGTATACCGGAACGAAAGTGAACCATTCTCCGAAGTTTTAAGCACCCACTGACTTGGAAAGTTTTAATATATCGAAGATCAATTAAATTAGAAGCCAGAAAAGTACTCTTTTCTGTAAAATCATATAATTTACCAGTAAAAGTAACCTGTAATCTTTTTAACAATGATAAAACCCATATTGACCTATCATTTCAAAATATAAATTATATGGATTTATATATGAAATATGAAATACTATAGAGCTAAAGAGAGAAGCAAGAGATCCAAGTCTCAAGTAGATGTACTAACGTTTATTGATAAAACACCTCTCGAAAAAAATTCGTCTACATTTTTGTAGAAATACACTTGGGACAAAAAGGAATTCTGCATCGAGATGGAAAGAGAACCATTTGAAAAATATATCTCAGTGCAAACTGTGAAATATCTTTCTAGATTGTATTTTGAAAATATATACCCTTTATTAAAAGATGCCTTATTCACATTATATTATGTATTTATTGTAAAAATGAAAATGATGACGAATTTCATTTCTGTGGCTGTCCTGCAATTTAACTAAGAATCTTCGTGCAAAATTATTCAATTATTTTAACAGTAGACAATAATTTTAAGAACTTTACTAACGTTGAGAAACTTGAAAAGCTTCTATAATTCGTCAACATCAAGTGATATTAAAACAGTTACATCCTTTAGAAAACAGTCATTAGAACTGAGGAGAGGGGATTATCATAACAATTAACTGTTTACACCTTTATTCTTTATTATCACATTTGTGTGTGTATGTTATGTTGTATATTGTATGCTTATATCCCTAATGGATTAATAAATATAAAATTATTATAAAGTTATTTATTGAATGAAAAATGTTTGAAGAACAACATGAAAAAGAATAAAATATTTTAATTACAATCAAAAGATCCAAGGGGTAAAGACTATATGATTTCATGAAAATAAAATTCATAGATGCGACGAAATTAAAAAAAATAAATTATGCAAATACATGTATGATATATAATCCTGTTGAAAAAGAAGTTGTCATTTACTACATCTGCTAGGACCGAATCCAGAAGATGACGAGTGTCCGGGCAAAATTTCAGATAAATATTTCTGCCCTTGGTTTTAAATTGTGTGTGTTTTTCTGTTTGTTTATTATTAAAATTATAATTATTATTATGCTGATTTAAATAACTATAGTTCATAAAAAAACTATCATATTAAACACCCGATGAAATTAAAGCAGTGATTTCTAGCTTATACTAAACAGTCTCCGGAGGAAAGGAGATCTAGCTATAGCTCCTTTATTTTTTATATGTAGTTATGTTTGATATTTTGTGTTCATGTTATACATACATGTTATTGTTGTAAGTGAATACTACAACCCAATTGGGTTAATGTATGGATTTCAGTAAAGCTTATTATTATTTCACAATAATCGATTTATTTCCATGGAGGAAGGACAGAGTTTTGAGGATACAAAATCTCATCTCAAAATTTTGGTAATTTGCATTCTTTTTGTACTTTTTCAAAACCATTCTGAGAGTTTGTTTTTCAAATGAACACCAATTAAGCTCCTCAATAATACAATCACTTCAGAGAAGACAGAAAATGTTACCAATGCTCAAAGTTTTCTTTGAAATTTAAAACGTACACAGTGAACAAGATAATTATGCCCGTAAAGTTTGTAAATTTGTACTTTAAGAGTTTCGCAAACATTAACATTTAAATATTAAATAGAATATGTCTGATTTGATTCTTTTTTGACAGGACATAAACTATAAAGATATTCTTAATGTTATAAATGACATTTGAACAAACATAAACTTAAATATAATAACGTAGATATATTTATTATAATAAATTAGAATAAAAATGAATAAAAATTCAAGCAATCGCATAAAAATCTACAAAAAATTCCGACTAAGCGACGAAACAGCGGGAACATTTCTTCCATTCGAAATCCAAAGGAAAAGTCAAATTGATGAGAACGAAACATATGAACAAATGCCTTACGGATACATACATGTATAACTAAAAGAATAAAAAACATATAATAAACTAAATAGAAACATAACAAGACAGCATAGAAAATAATTAAGTAATGTAACTGTAATGACTTGCAAATTTTCAAAGATAACTGGTGTATGTGGTGGAAAATCAATTTTACTCTCTTTACTGTGATCTGTTTCCAACTCATTAACTGTATTATCAAACAGTAAAAAGTTACATATGTGTTCATTTTCACAACTTGGTGTCAGTTAACTACTAAAAGAGATCAATGACATAGTCACTTCCTTACAAGTTTCGTTGACTGATTCCCCGAGTGTCAACATTCTAAATTAACAAAAGGCACGTTACACCTCATTAGACTAGGTTATGTTAAGCTGCTTTATCTAGAAATTTTACATATATTTGAAATATTGTTTTTTGACCTCACCTTTTATTGTTCTATTATGACATTAGAAGGACCAGAACATATGTATTATTTATCTCTATGCAAAAAGGGGAAAAAATCTCGTCCACAAATTTCATCAAATTTGAAAAATCTTCCCTTTTCTTCCGATTACCAAGTATATTTTAGCCTTTCATAACTAAATTAAAAAAAAAAATAATCATGTAGAATTCAGATGTTTTCTTTTATAATTTTCAGACAACTTTTTAAAATTACGTATCAGAAACAATTTAGAGAAATATTTTATGGCAATTTTTGTATGATATTAAAAAAATATTTCAAGTTCACATTTTTTTTTCAAAATATAAATTATACATATGTATAATATTTTTCCCAAAATGTAATTGTTAATATCAAAATTATATTTTTAACATATTGCATGAATGGTAAGAATACATCCAAATAATATGTATAGAACGTTTTGAATAAATATCAGAGAAACATGAAGTGGCACATTTACAAATATATTTTTAAAATATTTCACCTGAATGTTTTTGAAAAATGTTATTATCAAATAAAAAACAATATTTATACAATATCATGGAAAAAGCTTGGTAAAAAATATTTACAGAAAACATTTTTTAGTTATTTCTAAATTATGTTTTATAAACAACTTTACAGAAATATTTAAAGAAAATGTCTGTATGATATTAAAAAGAAAGGTTTAAAAAATATTTCAAGTTCACATTTTTTTCAAAATATAGATTTTTATATCTGTATAATATTTTCAAAAAATATTATTGTTAATATCAAAATTACATTTTTAAAATATCGTATGAGTGGTAAGAAAATATCCAATTAGTATGTATAGAACGTTTTAATAAAATATCACAGAAACGTGAAGTGTCACTTTTAGAGCAAACGTTTTAAGTATATTTTAAAAATATTTCACTTAAATGTTTTTCAAAAATGTTGTGATCAAATTGAACACAATATTTATACAATATCATAAAAATGTTTGGCAAAAAATATTTACATGTAACATTTTTAAATATTTTAAAAATATGTTTTAAAAATATTTATTTTCAAATATCTGATGAAAATGTTTTCACGATATTGAAAAGAAATGTTCGCAAAATATTTTTGTTTTACTATTTTTTTGGAAATATTGCTAAAATATCAATGAAATATTTATAATAAATGTCTTTGTGTATGTCATACTAACATTTTCAAAATATTGTACATATGATAACAAAATATCGAAATAATGTTTTTAGAATATTATAATAAAATGTCAAAGAAACTTGAATTTTTGACGTTTTTAATAACATTTTTAGTATATTTTAAAAATATTTTAACCGAATATCTTACAAAAATGTTTTTCTCATGTCCAAAAAAATGTTCATACAACATCATAAAAATGTTTTTTCGGAAATATTTCCAGGTAACATTTTGACGATCTTATCAAAATATCATGGAAATGTTTTGTGCTACCTGGGATGTTGTTCATATGTTGTTAGTTTTAATTGTATGCATGTATTGTTGTGGTCTTGTCTTCGGTGTTTAAAAGGGAAGGTTTTATTTGAAGATTATGACTTATTTTGTATGTACAAAATATTTGCATACATGAATTCTTATAAAAAGGACAAATATACCTAAGGAGCAATCAAAAAAACGTAATCCATTGGACAGACAAACCCGGGAAGACAAACGAACAACCACAAGCACAACAAATAAACACAGAAAACTAAAAACAATGAACAACACGAACTCCTATAAAAACCAGGAGTGAACCCAGGTGCTCCGGAAGGGTAAGCAGTTCCTGCTCCGTATACGGCACCCGTCGTGAAGTTCAACAAAGTCAATCCGGTGGAAGTCACAAATCGTAGGAGGCACATGAAAGGTTACGACAGTGGGAACAGGTCCAACATCATCTTAGATATTGGAACACTGTAATGGTCAATCAATTCATGATGACGACCGTAAAATTTCTTAAGTGATGACATCAACTTATCCCTGATAAAACCCTGGTTAAGAAGCTTTTGTGACAGCAGTAATCCTCTTTGTCGAAAGTCAGGGTAACTCACGCATGCCCTTGAAAATCGGATAAGCTGAGAAACGTAGACGCCATATGCAGGCGATGCTGGTATATTGCTACTCAAGAAGGGAAAATTAACAATAGGAAAGTTGAAGTCATCACGTTTGTCATAAAGTTTTGTCTTCAAAAGTATGAATTGTTCATATGTACAAATTTGAAGTTAAAAAGTAAACTTTATTCTACTCAAATTTGACTCTCTGTCTTATATTGAAAAGGGTAATGTTGAAATTTGTGGACAGGTGCTTTTCATTTGCTAATTCATACTTTGCGTCAGCTTTAGTAAAAACATCCGACATTTTGCAATGCATGTATTAATATCAGACAAGAAACCTTTATATATATAATTTAATGTTTTACATAAATCTCGAACTGCATTAAGTCTGAAATTTAAAAAAATATATCCTTTTAGGAAATAAATATGTTTTTTACTTATATTTACATTTGTAGATATGTGTAAAAGAATATTTTAAAATTTATATGAAAAAAGGCTCATCAATACAAAATACCAAAACGATCTCAGGACACATAAACCAAAATATTCTGAGGAAAGGGGAATGAGTCTTGTAAGACTTCGGCGGCGTTGTGAAATGAAAGGAAATTGTTTTCGTATTAGGACATCTTATTGAACAATACTTGAATTTAAAGCTCATAAATGTAAAATCTATTACCAGTTTTAAATTCAGCCCGTCATTTCAAAAATTTTCACAGGTATCATTTTTTTGTATTGGAAACCCGAACGAAAAGTTTTTTTTCTGACATCCCACTTCACTGATTTTTATAATATGTTATGTATGTTTCGCATAAAAGAAATAACCCATGATTCGCTTAATAGAATTATTCTATTCTATTCTATTCTGACGATTTTTTAAATATATGTATATTTTTTTTTTATCTAAACAACGTGCAACGAGTGTATCATGTGTACATGTGTATTGAGTTTTGACAGTCAGTGGAGTCAACCCGTGCAGTATTAAACAATGTTAAATAAATTTATTTCGATTGTAAATGTAGATAATAGCTAGGCAACAGGTACGCACAAAACCAGTTTTTTTCTTGTTTCTAAACTTTAAAGATTAGTTTTTGGTAATATGCTATGTTGTAAATTTTTTAAATATTTGTATATGCATTTAATATTTGCCAATCTCGGAAACTAAATATTAGAGGAATAGATAAGACATTATTATATATAACATGTAATAAGCATATATGTTTTTCAAAGCCAAAGGAAATGGGTCCAAGTTTTCGAACTAACCTAAGATATGTCCTAAGATATCTCTAGACATTTAGACATTTAGAATGTAAATCAAAGCTATCCCAATATAGTCTATCTAATGATGATCTTAAGACATTACTACATGTATCTGTTATACAAGTATAACTATCAATATGTTATAATTGTATATCAAAAAGTATAACAGAAAATATAAATTATTAATAAAAATAAATAAAAATACTAACTAAAAAAAGAACATTGAACTAAGATGATTATCATAAAAATAATAAAACTTTGATACAAATCATAATGGTAAAGCTTAGATACACATTGTTTGATAATAAGTATAATTCTTTTGTTTTAATGATAATTCTATTATAAGGAGTTTTAATTAAGTGATTTAATGAACTGTGTTACATTTGTAAATACATGTTTTGTATTATGGTAACGGAGGTGAATATAGAATGTATTGAGTTTATTATCAAATTTAACTTTGGTACATGGTATATGCTTTTGAATATATATATATATATATATATATATATATATATATATATATATATATATATATATATATATATATATATATATATATTAAACAATGATATAATATAATTTTATAACAGATCTTTTATTTATTACGCCAGAACATTTGCTCAACGGATACAACCATAAAAGTTTTAGGGAAAAGGGGTAGGGTTAAGATGTCTTCAAAATGGCAGGATTTAATATTACATTGCATGGATTGAATAAAATATATATATGTAATGAAACAGAAAAGTTTGGCTCGTGTATGCCGCGAAATAAATTTCAGGATCACTTCCTTGCACTCCTCCCCCAACCCCAACTACTACCCCACTACACACACACAGGCCCCCAAAATTCTAATTGTAGATATTTTATTTAGAAAAGGTTTCATCTATATTAGCACTTCTTTCACATAAGAGAATATAAACGGTTCCATTATGAACCCTACTAATTATGTTTCAACCATTAGGATTGTTCTAAGACATGGGTTTTCGGTGCCATAACTTTACCATAAGATTTAGGATATGTCTTAACTTACGACAGGTTCGAATACATCACTTAAGATTAAGATATGTCCTAAGACCATCTTAGGACATATCTTATTCCTAAGATACTTTCATTAACCGGGGCAGTGTTAACGAAAATGTCCTTAGGTATGCCCTAAGACTTGTATAAGGATTCGAATTATGTTTGTCTTAGGATGTAAAACAAAGCTATCTTAGGATAGTCCTAGGTAGGACTAACGTAGGACCATCCTAAGCATATGTTATATTCGGTTTATTTCTGACGAATGAAAGATTTTTACATTCGATCTTTTCATATTTAACAAAAAATCACAGTACAAACATTTTTAAACTATAGGGTTTATGAAGAAAAATAAACCGCAGTCAAACAAATGAAAATTCAGCTGTGTATATACGGCAGTATCATTATTTACATGTACATGATGATTTTGGATCGGCGAGTCCCAGGTCACGCGGACGGTTTACTTTGAGCTCCGAAGAATTATTGATAATCAACTATACACAACCAAAATTTCATTTACACAAGTTTTTGTCTCATAGATACATAAATCGGTGTTTTATCGGTTTTTTTCTTTGTTTCTTTGTTTACATTTTTTCAAAATGGCGGAGGAAGAACATGAAAAGGGTTCGATATGGACGAATATATTGAGAGAGATTGATAAGTAAAGTCAGGAAATACCAACGGGATATTCGAAGGGGGGAACAATCGAAACAACTGACAAACGATGACAAGACCAAAACAATACTTGCACTACAATTAAAAACTAAAAACATATGAACGACATGGATCCCACCAAAAAACCGGGGGAGACTCAGCTGCTCCGGAAGACTAAGCCGTCTCTGTTTCCTGCAGGACGTACACCCGCCATGCTGCCCATGTCAAATCCGGTACGAGGAAGGGATAACATCAATGGAACAGGTCAACCAAGTCATGACGATGTCCATAAAACTTTATTAAGGATGACCCTAACTTAGGAGCAACATACCCTTGTCTGAGCAACTTTTCTGTCAGAAGTATGTTCAGATGTATCAAGTAAGTATTTTCTTACTGATACTGCAACAGTGATTTGATTCCATCAGCGTGTTTCGTCGGGCGGAAAAAATATTGCTAGGGAAAAACTTTCACTGTCGAAGATACACCAGGTTAATAATTCCATGTGTAGTGTAAAATATCCGGTACAAACCTTATTATTCTAAAACGGTTTTTTGAAGGGGAACCATTACAAAAATTGTTTGATATTTTGGGGGTATTATATAAAGAGTAAAAGGTGTATAAAAACCTAACTTCTTAGAACTGTTTAGGATGGAATTCAACCACCAGTGTAATTTATCGATGGACATTTTATGCTAAATACACAATAATATAATATCCTACCCACAAAAAATTAACATTTGCTGTCAATAAATATAAAGGAATTGTTGTGTATAAAAACTCCAAACCATCGTGTTCTTTGACAAGGAAATCGTCCTTCATTATGAGCCCTGATACATCTTTTTCTTCTGAGAAACATCACATGAATAGTTTTTATTCTTCATACTCCTCATTGTCTATAGCCCAAAATTTCAAAATAGGCAGGTGAATAAATCATGTGAAATCGCGTAATTGTCATTTTCAAAACATTCTGAACTTCATTCTAATGATGTAATTAAACTGGTTCCTGCTAAAGGAAAACATCCTTCACGGTGCCTTATGAAATCACATGCATACAAAGGGGGTGTAAATAAACAAAAACGAAAGATTCAAGTACACTCACTATATACGGATATAATCCTCTAGTAATTATTAGTATGCCGGATGATATACACACCGGAATGAAAGTACGCTTACATACCTGCTATGACTAGAGAATCCAAAATACGTAAAATTTGCACACCTAGCCACGGAAGCAACAGCTACTTACAAGCCCTTCAGACACCCTCTACTATTATTAGACGTCCTTCTCGTATCCCCTATTTACAGTCCAGTCTCAACCCTTATCGTCATTAAAAACATGTTATCATACTACATGGCCAAGGTGTAGCATTGACAAAAGAAAACCCCATCACAGTACAAAAGTGTCTATCCAAGCAATGCGGTATTGTAAAAAAATCAAACCTATCAGATCAGGAGATATTGTCATTGAATGTTTTGATATTAGTCAATATAAGCAAATCATGACTTGCTCAAAACTAGAAGACAGGAATATCAAATGTTCGAGACCAAAAAGCTTAGACTCTTCATTAGGGTGCATCTACAATGTGTTCAGAATTTTTCAGAGGAAGAACTTGTAGACAAACTTAGTGAATATGGTGTACTTAAATCTATCATACTTACATACTACAGTAAAGATCAGCAAAAAAGACTCCCCTCCAAAACAATCAAATTGTACTTTAACAAACCTGTACTACCCAGGTATATATGTATATGATTTAAAAAGTACAATGTAAAATTATATGTACCAAAACCTATACAATGTTTCAAATGTCAATCATTTATCCATAAGGGGGGGGGGGGGCATGTATTAGGTGTGCACAAATACATTAGGGTGAATGTCACGTTAAAGCTGCAGTGTGTACTAATTGTAAAGGAGAACACCAGGCAAATTATAAGCAGTGCCCTAAGACAAACTGCTTTCAGAAAAAGCACAGAGGAGAAAATGTCCGTCATAGAAGCCACAAAAATCATCAGTAAACAACATGACTCTGATAATAAAAAAGGACAAAATAACAATAAGACAACAAAAGAAATAAAACAAAAACATGTAGAGCTGTCAATTATAATTACAATTGTAAATACCAAACATTTAAGCAGAGCAACTTTTCTCTAGAAAAAATATGCATATTTGTAGGTAGGGTTATTAAAGAAATATACAAATATGAAGTAAACAATGGACAAGGTAATAGATCTTGCACAGAAATGTGGTAACCTGGAAATTTAAAATGAAGATACACACTAGTTCTTGGAATATATATTAAGTGATATTATTGATGGTAGTTATACAACTATTAAGTCTTATCATGACAGGTGTATCTAGCTTACATGACAAAATATTTTAAAAGTAAATTTGAAACATCCTCTAGAATTTACCATGAATAAACAAAATATTAACAATAGTTAACCTACATGTATATGATGCATCTAAAGATACAAAACATAACCTCTACCAAGAACTTTTGAGTCAATTACAAGGTCCGTCTGAATATAGTGTATGACAAAACGGTATAGAAATAATATGCATAAATAGTAAACTAAAAGAGGAGATTAGGTCACAAGCTTAAATTGGCAGTTTTTCGAAATTCGACCCCTGTGGTCCCCAATTTTAGAAAATCAAATTCTAAAACCTTATTGCGCATCTGCATATAGTCTATGACAATACCGTATAGAAATAATATGCGTAAATAGTAAACTAAAAGAGGAGATTAGGTCACAAGCTTAAATTGACAGTTTTTCGAAATTCGATCACTGTGGGCCCCAATTTTAGACAATCAAAATTCTAAAACATTATTGCGCATCTGCATATGCTGCCTGAAAATACTGTATATAAATAAAATGCATAAATTGAAAAATGAACTAGAAAGCTGGACTGTTGGAATCGACAGTTATCCCCGCACCCCTGCAATTAGTTGGGACACCTACCCAATTGCATAAATCTAAAACCGTATGCCCATTTGAAGATGTTATGCAATCATCCTATGAAAAAATCACAAATGAAAAAATATTTATGTCACAAACTTAAATTGACAATTTTTGAAGTCTGACCCTTGTATGCCCCAAGTTTAGATAATTAAAATTCTAAAACCTTATTGGACATCTATCTATACATATTTTGCATGACACTACTGTATAGATATAAAATGCATAAATTGAAAAATGATAAAGGGGTTTACGTCACAAGCTTAAATTGACAATATTCGAAATTCGACCCCTGAGGGCCCGAATTTTATAAAATTAAACTTCTAAAATCTTAATTCACATCTACTTAATATGCATCACAATACTGTATAGAAAAAATGCATATATTGGAAAATGAAAAACAAGTTTATGTCAAAAGCTTAAATTGAATTTTTGAAATTCGACCCCTGTGGGCCCCAATTTTAGAAAATTACACTTCTAAAACCTTTTTGCACATCTACACATTGTGCATGACACTACTAAATAGAAAAAATGCATAAATTAAAAAAATAAAAAGTTTACATCCTCATTTCAACTGAAAATTTTTGAAATTCGACCCCTGTGGGCCCCAATTCTAGAAAAATGTTAATTCTAAAACCTTATTCCGCATCTGCACATGATGCCTGATAATACTGTATAGAAATAAAATGCATAAATTATAAAATTAAAGAGGACATAAGGTCACAAGCTTAAATTGACAGTTTTTCGAAATTCGACCCCTGTGAGCCCCAATTTTAGAAAATCAAAAACCTAAAACCTTATTGCGCATCTGCATATGGTGCCTGACAATACTGTATAGAAATAAAATCCATAAATTATAAAATTAAAGAGGAGATTAGGTCACAAGCTTAAATTGACAGTTGTTTTGGAAGGTACGACGGAAGGACGGACGGGTGGACTGACGGACTGGCGGACGGACGGACGGGTGGACTGACGGACTGGCGGACGGATGGACTGACGGACTGGCGGACGGGTGGACTGACGGACTGGCGGACGGACGGACGGGTGGACTGACGGACTGGCGGAGGGACGGACGGAGACAATCGCAATATCCCAGAACTTTATTCTAAGTGCGGGGATAATAAGCTTTTTTATGCTAGAGACGTCAAAAAGAATATAACTAAAATTAAAGTGTAGTTTAGGCCCCAATTTTTGAAAATCAAAATTCTTAAACCTTATTGCGCATCTAAATACAGTATGTGACAATACTTTATATAAATTTAATACATAAAATGAAAAAATGAAAGAGGAGTACTAGTTAAGGTCACAAGCTTAAATTCACTATTTTCCAAATTCGACCTCAGTGGGCCCCAATTTTGAAAAATCAAAATTCTAAAATCTTATTGCGCATCTACATACTGTATGTGATAATACTGTATAGAAATTGAGTACATGAAGTAAAAAATGGAAGAGGAGTTTAGGTCACAAACTTCAATTCCTAATTTTCAAAATTTGACACCTGTGGGCCCCAATTTTTGAAAATGAAAATTCTAAAACCTTATTCCGTACCTACATACAGTATGTGACAATACTGTATATAAATCAAATGCATGAAATCAAAAATGAAAGAGGAGTTTAGGTCACAAGCTTAAATTCACCTTTTATTTATTCGACCCCTGTGAGGAGTTTAGGTCACAAGAAAGTGTGACGGATGAACAAACAGACAGAAAGACAGACGGACGGACAGACAGATGGACGGGGGCTATAACAATATCCCCGAACTTCTTCGGAGTGCGAGGATAAAAACCAACAGTCCCATGGTGGAGTGAGGAGTGTACAAAAATAGTATTAGAAAGAAATAAAGCTCGAAATCGAGCACAACATACTGGTAGTGGTCGTGACTATATGAATAATAAAGAAAAGAAAAAGTATGTAAAAACACTATCACATCAACAGCAACAGTACTGGGAGAGCTATTGTCAGTCTCTCCCATATAGGGCAAGTATGGAACACAATTAAGAAAATGTTGGGCAAAACTGTCAACTCAATTGGACTCCTTAAATAACTCTAGCCGACTTTTTTAATAGCTTCTCAAGTTTTTCCATGCTGCTTAAATTACAGTTACCCCATATGCTGCAGCAGTAATCAAACTGGAAGAATATATGCATTAAAATAAATTAAACGTAAAGGTAAATACTTTCGAATATTTTGTAACAAATTGATTCTTTTTGAAATAATACAAGGCATCTGTTCTATCCAGTTCAAATTATTATCAATAACATTATATATGTGTTCATTTGAAATGATAATATTCAAATTTGTCCCAGTATAATTTAGTCTTTGCCTAGAACCTATAATCATTGATTTGCATTTCTTAGGATTTAATTTCATATGGTTTTCTGTAATATATAAGCCTCAGTAAAATTAATTACTTCTTATCTAAGGCTTTAAAGCTTCTTTTTTATATTATTTTAACATAATATATGGTTACACTTCATCAGTGAATGTGACTTGGGCAGTACTAGGCAGTTATACGATAATTGGGTCATTATGACCTACATTTTACGCTTGAGTGGCTCTGATTTAGTTTTGCGTTTATGATCATTTCTTTGGAACTAAGGATAGTGTATCATCGAAACTTCATCAGTGGGTGTGCCCTGGATAGTACTGAGCATTCATTCATGGTGACCTACATTTAAGGCGGGGCATCCGTGTCTTACAGACACAATTTCTAGTTATTTAATTTATTATTTGTTTGTTTACCTTTACATTTTTTTCTGTTTTGTTTCTTTTTATCTCTATCGCTTTCTGCCAAACTAATCCAATTAATCCACGACGTAATACAGGTTCATACCCATAAAAAATGTATAGTGTCGGTTTTATATACTTCTTATACGATATGTTTTTTAATTACATGTACATATAAATTTAATTATTAGTTTTTTAATTACATAATAAATGTATCAACGGACATAGTACATAGTTTTTCAACATTCGACCCCTGTAGCTCCCAATTTTAGAAAATCAAAATATTAAAACCTTATTGCGCATCTACATATATTGTATGACAATATCGTATGGAAATAAAATGCATAAATTGAAAAATGAAAGAGAAGTTTAGGTCACAAGCTTAAATTGACAGTTTTTCAAAATTTGACCCCTGTGGGCTCCAATTTAGAAAATCAAAATTCTAAAACATTATTGCGCATCTACATGCATTTATAGAAATTCAATTCCTAAACCCAAAAGTGAAGGAAGAGTTGATGTCACAAAAAAGTGTGACGGACTACCGGACGGACAGGCAGAAGGTACGACGGAAGGACGGACGGGTGGACTGACGGACTGGCGGACGGATGGAGACAATCGCAATATCCCAGAACTTTATTCTTAGTGCGGGGATAATAAGCTTTTTTATGCTAGAGACGTCAAAAAGAATATAACTAAAATTAAGGTGGGAAAAAGTGCAGGTCCTGATCAAACATGATATTGCACGTGTTATCATGAAAAGTATACCCCAACTCTTTTTTAATTTTGAAAATTTGGAAAACAGACTTGAAGGTATTGTAAAATTTCTAAGTAACGGCAAACAGGAAGTGGTCCCATAACAGACCTGAAAACCTGAGAGACGATACAACTCATGGTCATAAAGCTGCAGGCCAAATATCAAAACATTCCGTTGCACAGAAGCCGAGATAAGTGTGACGAAACACACGGACAGACGGACGGACGGACAAGGAGAATCCAGTATACCACCCACTCCGTAGAGTGGGGGTATAATAAGTAGTAACTTGTAATGCTGTAACAGGAAGATATCCGAGGGATTTCTAACCAGTTGCAAAACTGCATATGGCTAAACTTTTCAGCTCTGTGGTATATGAAAGATTTATAAAACATTATGAAAAAATATTTAAAATAACATTTATAACAAAATGTTAGAAAATTAAACGTAGTGTTCGATATATCTTCTTAATCTATTTGGGAAATAACAACAATCCATACTTTGGCGAGACTTTACGAACATTTTGTAAATTTTACATCTTTTAAACTAAAATGTTAAAATTAAATCAATAGCTAACTACCAAAATACATACCTACAAAATAACCGCACGTCTTTAACATGCACATTCACATTATTTTACCTGGATGATTTTGTTAAGTCACATGACCCGCCAGTAAATGTGTAGGACACTTTATAACGGTAGGACACTTAAATTTTGTAAACCTATTAAATTTCAAATAAGGAAATTATGATAAAAATTATTCCAAATCTTAGATATCATTCAGTAATTTTTTGACTCGCTGATGGGTAAATGCTACATCTTGCTTTCAATGCGTATACTCATACATTATATCCCGTCTGCCGAGATGTATAATATTTGCTGTGTTGCGGCATTATGTTGGCCCTTGATGACCTGTATAACAACACTCAGCTTGACAGCATTACACATCCGTATTATTATTTAAACTAGAAAACTGTACTGTCAGAATCGACAGTGATCCCTGCACTCCCTGTAAGTAGTTGGGGCGCTTATCAGTAGTCAAAAATATAAAACCTTATTCCAATCCAAAAATAGTATACAATCTATAATACTAAATTTACGAATTAGCCGAATAGGCGGCAAAATGCATGGTTTAAAATAAACGATGCATGGTTCAGATTATAAAGGTTATTATCGGATTTGACAATCTGCATTTATAAATTTAAACTGCAGTTTTATTTATGTGCAAATGGAATTTTTATGCACTTTCCCGATATGAATTCTCCCAACATATCCTTTAGAAGGTTCTCGAATGCACCATTTTAACACATTGATTTAAATAAATAAGTATGCACATATTTTAAATGTCTTTCTGTTTGAAATTACGGAAAAAGAATAAAACAAATTAAAAACATTCTCCTTCGAGTGGGATGTTTCCGCTTCATGGATTGTTGTTTCCGCTTCATAGATTGTTTTTCTACAATAACCAATTTCTCCTAACTGTAAAGGTTATGAACTTTGAAGATTATGAAGAAGTAAGGTAAAGTTCAGAGGAATTCCTAACTGTTTTTTGAATTGCTCGGATGTTTACCTTGCACAAAGTGATAAAACCTACCATTAACTATTTTCACATTATTTGTCATTTGACCTGTCTAAATATATCTCTATCATACGATTCTCTGTAAACCCTAGATAAAAATATTTTTAACAAATGGTTATCTTTATCATTAACGGCGAAATTTATCTCGGACATCTTTGATAAATATAAACGTGGACAGCACACGCAACCACACACTAAAAATGCTTTTATCGTCTGATTATTGGATATATTTGTGAATTAAGCCTCACATGCCCTGCCCATGATGGCAATGGAACAATTGGAACAATTATTTTCCAAAAATTTGCTCTACCAAACTCACGGCATCTTTTGAAAAATTCATCCGCCACTAAGGAAATGTTTACTTTCATATTTATTCTGAAGGAAAAAGGTAATGCACTATGAAATGTGTATTAAATGAACTTTTCATCAAGTTCCAGTTCAGAATTAATTTTAACAATAAAAATATTGACAATTTACGTCATAAATTTTGACTTTGATGGAACCTTAAGGTCCATTTTGGTAATTCTACGTGGCATACAGTCTACTTCATCAGTGGATACATCTTCGGTAGTAACGGACAGCCGCATATGACAATTGGGTCGCGTTGACCTACATTTCACGCTTCATTGACTTTGGTTAAAGTTTGCATTAACATCAATTTCTGGAATACTACATCATATATAGACATGAAACTATCAGTTGATACCACCTACTTGACAAGAAAGTTTATGGGAAGCCAACCACAACATCCATATTGAGTTCCTGTTCCATGAATAACATGGCCGCAACAACGTTTTATACTCAATATGGCCACCATAAAAAAAATGGTTATTTTCCCGCGCCCGCGCGGGTTCAATGTCTAGTCATTCTATAAAGAAACTAAATCTTCCGGTCACATATGCACAGTCGGCACATCCGCGTCCCGGTATGTGACTGACGTTACTTCCGTAAACAAATAACGAAAAATGACGGTAAAATCCACTACTTCCGGTTGCGCCGACACATGCGCAGACGACACCTCCGGGTCCTTGCATGTGACTGGCGTCACTTCCGTAAACAAATAATGGAAAATGGCGCGTAAATCCACCATTTCCGGTTGCGCATGCGCGCAAAACACTTCCGGGTACTTCTGGTTCCGGTCACGCATGCGCCGCCGACACATCTGGGTCCTGGCACGTGACTTATGTCACTTCCGCAAACAAATGGCGGAAAAACATCATTTTCGGTTGCCGCAAACCACTTCCGGTTTCCATCACGTGACTTCCGCTTCCGGTGTCATTTCTGGTTCCTGTGACGTCACTTCCGGCACCTCCATAGCACTTCTCAAATCCCATTTGAACTCTGCCCATATACTACTAAAATGAAACCAGAAAATGGCATGGAGCCTGAATCGCTCACCTGGATTTTAGGTGACCAACACTGACAAAGCGCTTCTAGTTAAGATCTGTAAGGAATTGTTCTACAGTGTCCAATGTTAAAAATGTTAAACGTCCAACTGTGGCAGCTAGCTTGGATTCCCATCGGCACGAAAACATAACTTTTGTAGCAGACATTTATCCAGGGATCTTCATGCAACAAAAACATTTCAATTGGCTTAGTATTTTCTGACAAGAGACCTTTGTACAATTTCCCCATATGGTCCAATGTAAAACTAATCCGACTTTGGCGACCATCTTGAATTTCAGATCAGCATAAAAAACAACTATTTTAGAGGTTCGTCCAATGCTTGCTGATACATAAAAAACATTTCAATTGGTTTGATAGTTTCTGACAGAAGACATTTATACAAATTTCCCCACAGGGCACAATGTTGACTTAGTCCGACTGTGGCGGCCATCTTATGTACAAAATTTCCCATAGGCTCTAAATTAAGTCTGGCTGTGGCGTCTGTCTTGAATTTCCGATCGGCACAAAAACATATTTTTGTAGAGTTTCATCCAATGCTTGTTCATACATACAAACATACAAACATTTCAATTGGCTTGGTAGTTTCTGACAGAAGACATTTATACAAATTTCCCCACAGGGCACAATGTTGACTTAGTCCGACTGTGGCGGCCATCTTGAATTTCCAATCGGTACAAAAACATACCTTTTGTAGAGGTTGATCCAAGGATTGTTCATGCAACAAATCAGTTCAATTGGCTTGGTAGTTTCTGACAAGAAGAGCTTTGAAGATATGTCCAATCAGAATGAATTATCTGCCCCTGGTAACCATGTTGAATATACCTGTCTTACAGAACCATCCAATTAACATTCCTGCCAAGTTTGGTTCAATTTGGACTGGTAGTTTCAGAGAAGATGAAAATGTGAAATGGACGGACGACGGACGACAGACGCAAAGTGATGGCAAAAGCTCACATGGCCTTAGTTCACAAGCTTCAACCTACAATTTTTGAAATTTGAGTGGGCCCCCGGTTTAAAAATCAATATTCTTAACCTCATTGTGCAACTATATATAATGTATACGAAAATACTATTTATAAGCCAAAATCATCAATTTCAAAATGAAAGAGAAGATCAAATCACAAGCTTAAAATATGAAAATTTAAAATTTCGACTCCTGTGGGCCCAAATTTTATTTTAGTTTCATATAATTAATGCATATTTAAGATAATGAAATAAGACACGTTGGATGAAAACATTTTTCTTTCACCTTATTGTACTATTAATTGTAAAACAATTTTTAATCCATTTAAGAGCTCCCCATAATATTTACCACTGTTATAGTAAAACAAATATTACAAAAAAGATACGATCCTATAATTGTAATATATATAAATTACCTAACCTTTATGTACTATTGTTATATAACATGAAATGTAATCCAAAACATAACATTTTCCAACTCCCCCCCCCCCCACCCCCGCCTGTTTTAGGTGACCCTCTAGTTGATGTCATTATATAAATGTCAACCCATTTTATAATAATGTCAAATGCATTAAGATCACTTAAAAAAAAAAACCTTTCCCTTATAGAGCCCCTCAATAAAGTATTTCCCCATTCAAATCCATTTTATTTATATTCGTACACTGTGGAAATGATAATACATTTACCCGTGATTATGTTTGTAAGTTGTATTTTTCTTGCTGTTTTTTTGTTATCGTTGATTGAGTGGTATGTTGGTATCCATTTTGTATAGTTCATTTAGGTTTAGTTTTATACATCCAGTGCTCAATTATGTATCATTTGATTTTTTAAATCTCCTGAAAAGGAAGCATCTAAGGACCATCCCTGCAAGTATGGTTCTAATTGGTTGAGTTGTTTCAGACAAGAAGATTTTTAAATGTATTTCCATAGTGGCCTATATTAAACTAAGTTCGCCTGTTTCAGCCATCTTGATTGACAGTCCTGGTCATCGGACACAATTCTGAAGGAGGATTATCTAAGGACCATTTCCGCCAAGTCTGGTTTCAATTGGTCAATTTGTTGCAGAAAAAGAAGATTTGTAAATGTATTTTCGCATAGAGTCCATATTGGACACTATATTGCTACCATGTCTGCTTCTCTATTACCCTTTTCCTGGGTAGCATTGCGGAATTTCTCCTTAGATACTCGGCATTATCGGAACACAATTCTGAAAGAGGACCATCTAGTGATCACTTCTGCCAAAATTGGTTCCAAAAGGCTTAGTGGTTTTATTAGAATATTTTTCAGTGAATTTTCCCATACGGTCCTATGTTAACCTAAGTTCGGCTGTGTTGGCCATCTTGGTTGACTTTCTAGGTCGGTTATCGGACATAATTCTGAAAGTCTGGTTCCAACTGGCTCTGTAATTTCAGACATGACGATTTTTTTTAATTAAATTTACCCATTGGGTCTATGTTAAACAATGTTCGGCTGTGACGGCAATCTTGGTTGACAGTCCGGGTCATCGGACTAATTCTGAAAGAGAACCATCTAAGGACCATTGCTGCCAAGTCTTGTTCCAATTGGTTCAGTGGTATCATAACAGGATATTTTTAAATGAATTTCCCTTAGGGTCCTTTGTTAAACTATGTTTAGCTGTGGCGGTCATCTTGGTTGATCCTCCGGATCATCGGACACACTTCTGAAAGGGGACAATCTAAGCAACTGTCTGGTTCCAATTGGTTATAAAAGAATATTTTTGAAATCCCCCCCCCCTCCCTTTTTCTATTTTTGCATGGTCAGTCACAGATTCTGTTAAAAATTCTGCATTTAAAATGGGCACCAGAATTGCACAGTTCTGGTATTACCAGTATCACGGTTGTCATCTTCATTTGAACCCGTAAGGTCATATCTCTTTACTATGGCCTCCTTAATTCGATCATGATTTGCCCCCTTGGTATCACTTATTTGTCAGTAAGCTTGCATGACTTTGACACAGAGCAATGGCGCTATTCGTATAGGACATTCCGATGTATTCTACTTATGCAATCCCGCTAATTTCCCAAAACAACGAAGGAAAACATCTGAATCTTGACAATCAATAAATTTAGGTAATTCAACTGTTTTTGAACCAGTTGACTTATCGGTAGTGGAAGCAACGTCCAAACCTTTCTTTTGATCTAGGTCCCTTTCTCGAAACTACAGTTGACGTATTCAATATCTTGTTCTATCTCGGCGCGTTTTGATTATCAACTGCTTGAACTCTTTCCACAGGGTTATACGCTCCCGCACCGACCCTCCATTCTCAACAGATTCTGAAATCCACTTTGGCATTCCCATATTCAATTTGAATTATTTAAATGGCAAATCCCGCCGAGGATGCCATTGTAATGAGTGAGTTTACCCAATAATAATTACAGGTCTTACCAGAGATGTCAGTTAGGCCAATACTCATTAAAGAATACTATTTGTTCACACTAATATCACAAAACAGTACAAAACAAAACTCAACGAACTCAAATACAAATCTATTTCAGATACAGGTGTTTGTCAGTAGGTTTGGAATAAACATCGGTGGACAAACACCTATATCTGCCACCAAGCAGTTGTCATCCCAAACATTGCTACAGCCAGGCCCTCCGAGTTAAACGCATTTGTTCCTCTCCCATAACAACAGCACAGCGTCTTTATTTTGCACTGTGAATTGTAAATCAAGCAACGTGATCTACATGTTGGAGTGTGGGATTTGTAATCTGCAGTACATTGGGGAAAGTATTAACGGCCATAGAAGTGATCTAACAAAAAAAAAGACTCTACTTGTCGGCCAGCACTTTCGATCGACTAGACTTTTTGGGATTTCGTTAAAATGACAGTTTCTATTATAGAATAACATTTGAATTGGAGTGACAAGAGAATGCTTCTGGATAAAGGAACTAGGCACCTTATATCCAAGGGGAATATAAAAAAAAGACATAATTTATTTGTCAACTCAGTAACAACTTATTATAGATACAGCTATTGCAAGCCTGCTTTTCTATACTTCTTTTTTATTGTTATTTTACTGTGCTTTATTTATTTTTTTTTCATGTTTTTTTTCTACCTTATGTTACTGTAGGATTTTAATTTTTATTTACATGCCTTGCTCCACATGAAGAAGATCAAGATCACGATTACCCCTGTTGTTTTATATATGTTATTAATTGTCATTTCGCAACACGACAGCACTGATGAAGGTTCTCGATCAGTGATCCGAAATTTTGCTAAGTTTGAATTATTGTTATAATTCAAAATTTATTTATTTTGACGTTGTTTTGCAACTTTTTAGACGTTTATTTTTTGTTTGCATTGTATCTTTAATTTATTATCGGTCCAACATCTAGTAAGTTCGAACCTTGGTTATTACTTTAGACGTACATGTATATCATATATAGGGTTGGTATTACAAACTCGTAGGGAAGCAAATTGCTGCTAGACCCACGAAGTTTCAAAGTTAGAATTCTTAGGAAGTATTTTGTAATTGTGAAATAAAACATACACAAGACAAGAGAAAGTGAGTGTGTTAAATCGCTGATGAAAGACAAAGAAACAGGTGAGATCTTTTATAGGAATGGTAGGATTCTACAGGAAATTCATATCTAACTTTTCGAAGTCCTCAGCACCAATTACAGATCTCACTGAAAAGTTCTTACCAAATAATGTAAAGTTGGCAAAAGAGCGCCAGGTATATTTTGATAAACTTAAGACTTTGATGGCATAGGAACAAAGCGCTTGATTTCTCACTTGTTTTTTTATATGAGGAATGGTGTATACAATGTATTCTAGAACATAACTTTTGTGATTATGGAAATCCGATTGTGTATATGACCAAAACGTTCACGTGAGCAGAAAAACAGATACTCGGTCATAGAAAACGAATGTTATGCCATTATATGATCATTGAAAGCTTTATGGATCTATTTGGAAGGTGGGAATTTTATAATGAAAACAAACCATGCACTCTTCGGTGGCTCAACGAGATGAAGAACATCAGAGATTGCCTTAATCTTCAAGAATTGAAGTTTATAGTTGAATACGTCCCAGGCTAGCTGAACACAGTTTCGGATGTTGTCCAGGTTAGAGGAGTAGTAATCCCCTGGAGAAGAATATTATTTTATTTACAGTTGAATATATTAAACTACCTGGTATAGTATGGTTATTGTTATTTGAAATTTGTAGTTTTTTTTTATTTGCTTTTTGTAATATATATTTTTTATTTTTATGTCATTTTTCAATCTACAATACAAAAAGAATATATAACAGAAGAAAGTGTTTTAACGCAAACCTTCAATAAAATATAAACTTAAAATTTAATGCTTAGCACATTGCCTCGGTTGATATTATGCTTTTAATGTTTAACCATTCGTCTCTGATTTTATTTGACTTTTTGATAGAGCATGAATTAAAAAGTAATATCACAAAGTTCTTCCATTTTTTGACAAGTTCAACCACAATGTGTATATAAGTTTCTTTAGTTTCTGATCAGAAAGTACAAAGTTCTGTTTCACTGATTTTTCATTTCAAAAGTAAGCTATTTGTTCCTATAACTTATGGAGTAGTTTATACTGAAAAGCTCTACGTGTAGCATTTTCAGTTACTGATAATGAAGTCGCATTCTTCATTCTGAAACTCCGTTTCCAGTTTTTGATTCCCATTTCGGATTTATATTGGAAGGTGCTTCCTTAATTTTGTAAACAAAAATTTTATAAAAATGCTTTGAAGCTTTAAATATTTTTATGGCTTTTATACGTTCTTGAGTGACACAATTCAATTTTGACTTGACTTGAGCATGTATTTTTCCATGCATTGGGAATTGCATGTAACACTCCATAGAATTCTAAGAAATTTGTATCAATTTCTAAACTGTTCTTAAATTCTTCAAAATTATAAAATTGCCAATTTTCCTTTAATAGATCATTAATAAAATAAACATCATATTTTATCCATTTGTCATAAAAAATAGTTTTTTCCATTAATTTTAATATTTTCATTTAAATAAGTGGTTGAGACAAGATGTCACTTGGGGCTGCAGTAGGAGCTTCATACAGTGAAGACCATGAGGTTATAAAATTTTGCCAAAAAGGGTTAAATACCAGATGTTTTCCCCACCAAATATTTCCAAAGTATCGGCCAGCAACACTTTCCAAGATGAAGTATTTTCAGAGTTTAAGAGCTTTTTGATCCATAACAGTTTGAGGGATTTAATAAAAGATTCAATGTGTGGCAACTTTACACCGCCTTCCTCGTAGCCAGAAATTAATATATTCCTCTTAATTTTGTCCCTCTTACCATCCCACACAAATTTAAATAATATCGTTTTTACTTCCGCTAGGATATCTGGATCTGGTAAGACCGTGAAACATTGAATAAAAATTGGTAAAGCAGGGGTTTTAATAATTGTGATTTTTCCATAGATGGGTACATTTCTAAAAGACCAGTCACTTAACAGATTTTTTACTTTTTGGATTTTTTCTATATAATTGTCTATAAATATATTTGGCTTGAGAGGCAATAATTTATACCAAGAAGTTTAAAATTACCTGAAATGTTCCAAATGATACTTTTATTTGCTTTCAACTCCTCACTGTAGCCCCTTTTTGCCCCAATCCATACAACTTGTGTTTTATCAAAGTTAGCTCTCAACCCTGAGCAGGAGGCGAAAAAGTCTTATTTTAAGCATAGTTTAAAGACTCTACATTATCCTCAGGGATCAAGGTAGAGTCATCATTATTGGCTAATTAAATATCCTGAATTTTGAATTTTTATGCCGTTTAAGTTATTATCAAATTTTATAGATGCACTAAGAAGTTCTAGACAAAGAATAAATAAGTAGGGATATAGTAAAAAGGTCAGACAAATAGCCATTATTTTGGATGCAACTTTTTGAATTTTTGTTAAAGCCATCTATTTGCGATGCATGTTGAAACTATTTTGTAATCAACATAGGACGCCAATTTTTTAGTTTACCATATTTTGGTAAACAAGTTATTACTCCTTGAGTTTGGGAAATTGACAAACTATCTTTTAGTATTGCTTCTTTGAAAGAGCACAGCGGGAAAATATTGAGATCATACCAAAAAAAATTGAAAAACTCTGTTGTAAATCCATGTTGACCAGGTATTTTATATTTTTCATATTTTTTAAGGGCTGCATGAATTTCAGGTGGTGTTATCTCCCCTTCTAATTTTTTTCTCTGCTCACCTGACAAGATAGTAATATAAGGATTTTCTAATGAAAAGAAATTTGATTTGTGAATATCATTGATGTTAGTTTTTTGGGATGTATAGAGTTTCTCATAATATACTTTTTGCTCTTCACGAATTTTATTTTGATCATCAATTACTTCGCCATTATCTAATAAAAAATTCGGTTGCATTCTGCGCATGCTCGCATACCGATCTATTCAAAATGAAAATTAGCCATGTGGACAATAAAAGATAGGAAGGGTTACTGGTTTAAAGCCATAGTACCCGCACAAATGAACAAACATACATGTAGAAAATGAGCAAAAACATAGAAAAAATTATATATATATTGTCATTTAATTGCATTTATTTTAGTTTTATATACGGTTGTCACGACTCGAAGATCTGGTAATAAAAAATGTTTATGTTGATTTCTTTTGTTTTAGCAAAACGAATGGATATTCCTTCAAATAAATCAAACGTACATTCTTTTGTTCAGAAATGGGAAAACGTAGGGTTCCGACAGATGGTGGCACATCTGGTACCAAACTACGCCCTCCCTCGTTGAAGTTGCATACCAGCGGCTAGGATCTCGTCCCTGTCAATAAGGCTATTAAAGCGAACAATAATTCTCCTTTTCTTGTCATCGTCGCCATCTGGTACCCTATGAACTGCCTGGAAACGAAGCTGATCACTATGCTCTTTCGGAATTCCGAGTGTTTTCATAAAGACCTGACTAGCTTATCGGTCACCTTCGGCATCTTATATAGGTGAATAGGGTGTACCGGGAACCCCACCTATCAATAGGTTCCACTTCCTTCCCCAGTACTCCAGCTTCAACCTTTCCTTCTCAATTGTGATTTTCTCCTCCATGTCGGGAATTGACTTGTTCTGAATGTCTTTGATACTATCATTCATTAATTCGGCATAAGAGTCATGGTTATCTACTATGTCCTTAAGAATCTTGACCTCAGTTTTCACAACTTCAATTTTCCCCTCTAGTTTGAAATGTAGGCTAGCAAAACACTCTTAAACGGACTTGTTTTCATACATTTTCTTTAGTGTCTCATATTGTTCTGGTTCGTTCTCACTGAGATTCATTTGTATGTTCAGAAACGCTATAATTAATTACTGACCTCTTTTAAAGTTAGGGTGTACTCCAATTATCCTAATTGCATAAAGATTGTAGGTTCACTAATGCAGACATAAAGAATCTAACACCGGGGAAAGTACAAGATCGGAAAATCTCAGACACGCGAGGGTAAGATTTCCCATCCTCCAACGAGGCTTGCAGAGCCGGAGACGTTGGAAATCTTGCCCGAGGGTGTCTGAGTTTTTCCAGTCTTGTACTTTCCATGGTGTTTGATTCTGTTTCTCATCCCAAACGCTCGAAACAACAAGCCAAAAATGAGTTACTTGCCATTGTTTACATCAACGAATTACTTCCCTTTTTGGGACGTCATAATATATAAAACATGCGCCCGAGTTTGCAGAATTTTTTTAATTATAATTATAATGAGTTTAATGGTTCTTTTCAACTAGAATAGCATCTTAATGTACACTTTGTACTTGACTAATACTTCCCGTGAAGAATGTACAACTTTATTTTATGCGTATTATGTGAAAAGCCTGATTAGACGGTTTGGTGGTAAAGGGTACGAGAATTTCTTATCTCACCCCATGGGTGAGATCAGAAAATCACACACGGGTAAAAATAGGAACTGCCCTGTCCTAAAAGTGAGAAATATTGCTCTCAAAACACAGTGTTCATTTGATTTCTGGTTATCGCTATTCTTTCCAAACCTTCTAGTTTAAATACATTTATGCTAACACATAGATTTATCTCATAAAGTGGAGAGCCTAGAAAACACGCTCACATCGCCATCCGGACGGAAGTCCGGTTTCTCCGAAATTTATAAATTTGATGTATTTTGTCTAAAGGGTTAAATACAGATTTAGGTTTTACACTGGTTTTAATTATAGATTGAATACTACAGTTATAATCGGAGAGAAAAATGGTTAGCAGATGGCAGTTTTATTCAATATAGTAATAATGATTAAGATCCGATTTAGATGGAAGTTCACAGTGATTTTTATCGGGATGAGGCCCTTATATTGTGGGTAGATGATATTGCTAGATAACTTCAAAAGCAGGGAGGTTTGCACTTCTATTTGACCTGATAATGATCCTTACTCATCTGACATATGAGTATACTTCGGTTTATTTATTTACAATGTACTTACGTTTGATGGGAAATTGTATTGGACTTGTCAGAGCTTAGTCATGATTTGTAGAGACGTGTTTATGAGAATTATAATGGGGAGGATTGTTAGGAATTTGAGTTTATGTAACCAGATATAAATAGATATATCGGCCAATAAGTAGACTAACCCAGTAGGTTTTATATTGGTCAGACAGGTGAGGTCAACTGGACATTGGAATTTTATAGACTGGTTTGAAATAAAGATGGAATTAAATAAGTTTGAATTCAGAATTGCCAGAGAAATTTATTATTACATCAGAAATGTCAAAGCAAATGTATTTGCTCCTAACAGTTAATTCAACTGTTAAGCTAAAGCATATAAAAGGACCAGGTTTGAAGTTCAATCTCTATCATAGAGTTGAAATGCTACCATCCCAAAGTTGGACCGTGTCATTCAACATATCGTATTGGTTGTTTTCAAGCAAGAACGTCCCAACGAGGAGGGAAAATATACATAAGGAACCTACCAAAAAAAACGCAATCCATTAGACAGACAAACCCGGAAAGAAAAATGAACACACACAAGCACAACAAATACACACTGAAAACTAAAAAACAATAAACAACACGGACTCCTATAAAAACAGGAGTGAACCCAGGAAGGATAGGCTGTTCCTGCTCCGTATACGGCACCCTTCGTGAAGTTCAACAAAATCCGGTGGTAGTCACATTTTAGTGGAGGTAAATGAAATGTTACGACAGTGGGAAGAGGTGGGAAGAGGTCCAACATCAACTGTAAGTTAACCGAGCAGCAATTCACGGCTGTGGAACAGATTCCAACAAACTGGTGCCGTTAATACCGCCCGAAGAATGGATGACCGAGTCCTGGTCAAGATCAATACATCCAGATCTTTCATATGCGGAATTGAGTCGTTTACACATCAACCATTGCAGTCGGATTATCTGGATGGCGAAGAATCAGGTGGCAAACAGCAAGGCATTGGATCCAGAAGGCCACAATTAGTAGCGGTATTGACGCCATTACAAAGACGTGAACGGGTCCGTTGGAAATTTCAAAACTGGCGTAGCCATTTGATCAGCTACAAATTTTGCTTTCCTCTGCAGAAACGTGATGACCGAATATGTGTATAGAGGCGCCGGGACGAACTTTCTTCTTCCTCTTGTGTTCAGAAAGTAGATATATGCGGTGGAGGGAGTGTTATGTGTTGGCAGCGATCTCATATGTCCGCAAAACATAACTCGTGCATGTTCCGGGAAATGTAACGGCTCAAAGGTTCAGAGACGAAATTCTTCAACCTAGTCTCATCCACGTAATTAAACTGACAGCGTAAGTTATTCCGGCAGGAAAACGGTAGGCCGCACACAGTGCATTTGACAATGGACTACCTTGAGCAGAATAACATTTATGTGCTGCCATGGTCCTACAACCGCCGTATTTGATCCGATTGAATACATATTGCACCGTGTGCGCCAACCTCCGCCTCAGATCCTCGATCAACTCTGCGAAATAATGCAACAGGAATGGGGAACAATACAACGAAATAATGTCAGAAAATTTATTGAAAACAGGGTTTGCCGCGCATTATGGTCATACACTGTTCTAAATGTAACTTTACTCGCAAGTATGCTGAACTGTACATAAACTGAATTTCATTCGATAATCTTTAAAGAATGGCCTGTTAATTTTTCAGAAATAAAAATCTGAGTCAATATCTGCAAGTGTATCCGAAAAAATTTGGATCTAAAATATATGTCTTAAAATACCTAAAACCCCTTATGTATTTTTTTTTCTGGCAGAGTATATATATGCAATCCTGATGAGTCAACTGGGCTGGAAAAACAAACAAGTTTTAATTAACCTTTTAGAAGAAATGCTTAGATAACTTTTCTATTAAAAAATATTTTTATCTTTTTCATTGCAGCTTTACTTATTTATTCTGACAGAATGCGAATGTTTAGACTAATCAGGATATGTATTGTTAATTTGTTGTTCATGAAAGGTAAGATTAGCTAATATAGAGATCAATTAGTATTGTTTTTATTTATTGTATTATACCTGGAATAAGATATATATTGTGTAAATGACTGTGCTTACCTACCAAGTTACTTTATTTATACAGAATTAGAAATTTTGTCGTTAATAACTATACAAATCTGTGACATTTTTATGGTAGATTCTAGGAGACGTGTACAAATATGGCTTATATTCTGGAGTTGTAAATTGTCTCAGGCAATTATTTAGGGTAATATGTTTCCTTAGAATGGGGTTGATACTTATTGAGATAATTATTATTGAGAGGACCTGAAAAAGTATCATTTAAGGGTTAAAGTTATTTCCACTGACGAGCCTTTATGGGCACGTCCATCCCCTACTCCAACCCAAACGCGCGTCTTTAATTTTCTCGTCTTTTGACACTTTTTAATATTTGAAACAAACAAACGCCAATAATTGAGTGTTTTCTTGAAATAATTAAGGATCTCTTAATGGTGGTGGTACAGGTGGTAATGGACACGGAAGAACCACGGTAACCGGAAAATAATTTACTCCATAGAAAGGTGCATGAAAAATAAGGACATATCAAACAAATTCTAGTGCCTTTATCATTTAAATCATTTACAGTCTATAGAGTGTGCGAATCGAGTACAGACATTTTAAATGTTTACGTTATACATTTTATCTGTAGTTTTGTACATAAACGGACCATAAATATATGCAAAACAACATATTTTACATAAATTAATACAAATACTGCAACATTTGTATTAACAATTTGTCATAGTAGTTTTAAGACCTGCTCGGGATGTTTATTTACTAATTCGATTGAGTGGAGCATGAAATCAGTACGCTACCATGTGATTGATACGCAACCCTTTGTGCTGGAGATTTCAAGATAAAATGTAAGTATTATTATAAAACTTTTATACTTTTATAGTTATTCTGTAAATTAATGCTGTTTTGGTGGCTTTTTATTACTCAACTGGCTGATATCAGAAAAATCCCACGACCTCTGAACTAGCAGGTACTGCATTTTAATTGTATACAAAGGTAACATGACACCATTGTAATTGTAGATGCTATGCATTTTAATTGTAGAATCTCCACATTTATTTGAAAATATTTTTTAGTTTGCCCGTCATGGGTCCTTCAGTGTGAAGCAATTGTGACCTGTTAAATGTTGGTCCAGAGCCAGAATACAAGGTGCCATACCTCAATGGTATTTAGTCAGTAGATGCGTCTTCGCGAGTAATGTAACTGTAGCTTAATAACATTTTGACAGTTTAACCTACATTTTTCGCATAAGCGACCTAGGTTAAGTTTGCGTTGATATCCTGAGCTTTGATACTACATATAATGACTCGATTATATTTGGTCTGTTGATGCGTCTTGGGCAGTAATGCAGCTGCAGTTGGAATAGTTTGATTGACCTACTTTTACAGTGCGAGCTTTCAATTAAATTTTATTGTTTTTTTGTATCTTTCAGATTATGGAGGTTGGAGCAATAGAGGGCTCTACGGTAGAAGGTGACAGCGAATTCTCCAAAACATCAAGTGCACTTCAATTCAGTCATTGCATGCTTTTCTGAAAAAGAAAATGAAAGGGGCGTCAAACAAATCTGCTGAACTCTTACGAATTACTTATCTAAATAATAACATGAGATAAAAGATGTATAATTACAGTTTTCACATTTGAAGCCAAAACTTATCCCAGTTACTGATTTCAAGAATCGCCTGCAAAACATTATTTTTTACCATTCCGAAACACTAAAAGTCACTCCTGGTTATTATAATTCATATTATCCAAATCCTAAATATTTTTAAATGAAAGATAAATAGAACGTGAAAAATAAAGCTGATATTACGATTAAGCTTTCATGTTGACAGATTCTATTTCAGAATAACAACATAGTACATTTATAGGTTTCACAATGAGTGAGAATTAGATATCGCTCGATATCAAATCGAGTTGTTGTTTAACTTGGATATAATAATAAGTAAAGTCAAGAAATACCAAAGGTTTATTCGAAGGAGAGAAAAATCGTAACAACTGACAAACTCCGGAGAACGAAGACAAGACCAAAACAATGCATGCACTACAATTAAAAACTAAAATTATATGAACAACATGGACACCACCAAAAAACCGGTGCTCCGGGAGAGTAAGCAGTCTCAGTCTGCTTCCTGAGGGACACCCGCCATGCTGCCGATGTCAAATCCGGTATGAGGAAGGAATAATATCAATGGAACAGGTCCATTTTAATTTGGGAAACGTTTTTGTCATACCTGTCAACCAAGTCATGATGACGCCCATAAAACATTAATAAGGATACTTCAGCTTAGGATTAACGTACCCCTTTGACGCGTTTGTTATTAAGTCGAAATTAAATAACGAGAGTTGATATCAAGCGATATCTGATTTTTACGAGTTGTTAAACCCATTTCTCTTATGATTCTTCAGGAATATTTGTTTGTTTGTGATTCGGGGTGGGAACCACGGGAAATCTTAAAGTTCATGTTCCTTTGACGTCAAATGTTGCTATGCAACGATGGCTTTCAAATATGGCGCCATTGTGTAGCACAATTGTTGACTAATCAATCTATACTAATTTTCCTACACAAACACGCTTTGACCAATCAAATGGGCAAACTTTGTATATCACTAGTTCATATCGCATTATACACGATGTGATATCAAATTTCCCTAACCGTCTGAGAGTAAGATAATACTGGTAAATCATAAGAGAAATATAGATAAATTATAAAATATCAGAACGTTGTGATCTTTATAAATACAATCAAATATTGCTGCGTTCAAACACGAGAGAACCTGAAATAAAAAAACCAAAAAAAATTGCACGAAAAATAGAAAAACGATGAAAAAAATGCACGAAAAAAAACCTGTGCCACCCTCCTTAATGTGCGTTGGTGTTGCGTTATATTCTAATTTTTGTTTACACGAATAACATTCAATCAATTTGTGGTTTTAGCGTATCAGCAGATTTATTTATGAGTACTGAATCACTTAATAGACGTTTCTTCTCGTTGGACGGAAAATAAATCTATACTCTGTCAAACATTCTGCACTACCCACCTTCCGATATTTTCAGAAACATTCTCAGACGTAATTCTATACTGAACAGCTGAGGATTTATGAACAAATACGCTCATAATGTTTTCTAAATAAGGCTGCTGGACCATGAATTACATGTTTTCGTCATTCCTTCATTACAAGGACCTCTTTCTTTGGCTTCGTGTATGATATTTGAACTAAATATTTTATTTTTCCTAAATAGATGCGTTAAATATAAGAATTTAATATGTTTTTTGTTTTATCAACAGGTGTTGCTTTGTGCTCTATTCATATTTGTTTAACATGGAAAATCAATAAGGAGAGTCTCATACTAAAGTGCAAAGTAGATAATTTAAATCATAAAATCCTATTTGAAGACCACCACGGACATATACAAGGAGACTGCCTTCCACCAACCTCATTCGAATCATGTGAGGCATATTATAGAAATGTGACTATCACGCAAAACAGAAGAACAAATGAAACCGTTTATTCAGTGACAGGGAAAATAGATCATCATCTAAATGGAAACTGGACGTGTCGGCATGGAATTTCCAAGGATGTAGCTGCTGTACAGGTTACAGTATTAACTATAGGTAATAACCGGCAGCCCCTTATACTCCCTTGTGAAATGTATTCGGAATTTCCACCTATAAAAAATCTAGAACAAATAAAAAAAACTACACATGGCAATTTGAAATTTAAACTAGAAAGATTGGCTGTCGGAATCAACAGTGATTCCTTTTTTGGATACCCAAACGCAAAAACCTTATGCCTATTCAAGTATGTTATTCAATCATCCTGTGAAGAAATTAAATCAATAACTCCAATTACAAATGAAAAAAGTTTAGGTCACAAGCTTAAATTCATCCACCGTTATTTTTTAATTAACCCCTACATGTATGTATCTCAAGTTTTGAAAATCAAACTGTTAAAAGCTTATTGCAAATCTACATACCGTGTGTAAAAATACTGAATATAAATAAAATGCATATATTGGAGAAAAAATTCACGTAACAAGCTTAAATTGACAATTTTTGAAATTAGACACCTGTGGGCTTCAAATTTAGAAAATTCAAATTCTAAAAGTTAGTGTAGAAATGAGAGTTTTGCCCCATATGGTTTTTGAGGGGGATTTGTAGTACTTCGGTCTGTCAATATTCTGAAAATGCGCACGCTCATTGACTCGAATTCTTGGGTGATGGATTATAAAAAAAATTTTAAAAATCGAATATATATAAATAACACATATGGATATGCTTACGGAAGAAATGAAGTGTCGGATGGAGAGAAAAGGAAAAGATCGCGGCGATGATGCACTGAAGTGGAAAGAGCTACCAGTCGGTCGAACTATTAAGATCATTAGCGTGAAGAACTTCTATGGGGGGGATTGTCTTGCGCGACATGGGGAATTGGCAAAAGGTGTATGTATGGGGTTGAAAATGTCTGATACAGGAGATTGATAATGTTAACAAGGGACTGGAAAGACCACAATGTGAAGGTTTGAAGGTTGTTAGCTACGGGTTGAAGAAGGCTAAGGAGTACTACGTAGAAGTCTTGCATAACGATCTGAAGGTCTTTCCGTGATTGTTTGGGGACAAAATGCGTTTTCAATGGGATATTCCGACATTGTAATAGTCATTATACATTAGGTCTTAACTAAGGCGCGTATTCTGAGAGATCCAAACTGAACGTGGGCAGCAGTTTTCGGAACTCGTCTCCTTCATCGTAGTAGCTTTTCAGGCAGGTGACGATCTTTCCAAACTCAGCATCATCGGTCTGCTCGTTCCCGGTCAGAGCGTTGCTGACACATTGCTCGACCTGGGACTTTTTGGACTGTGTCAATCGCAAGGTATCGCGGTGTTTCTTCTTCTTTTTTTTTTTTTGGCTACGCGCTTGGAGATATACGAGGGCACCATCACTGCGGTGGCACTCAAACAGGCCAGGAATCCGAGAAGAATGGAGGCGGCGGCTCCTATATCCGTAAAAGCTGAACCAAAGGTGCCGCTGGTCAACTCCAGACAACCAACGGAAAACGTACCCTAAGCGGGGGACACACATTTATCCAATCGGTTGTAGATTTTCAACATGCTGTTGCATCTTTGGATTTCCACGCTGAGTTGCTCTTCTATACATTCGACCCTCGTCTGTCGATAGTTGGCATCTTTTTAGCCTAGAGGAACACGCCTAGGAGAAGAATGTTCTTGAATGGGCTGTCGGGTCTAAAGGTCAATCGTGGTTTGGGGTGGACGAGGGTCTGCGGTAGACCGTTACCACTGGTTTCATTGCTAACACACACACCACGTTTCAAGTACAACCCTGAACCGACGGTCTCGGAGACGGTGGCACTACCCAAACCGCTCAAAGTACCTGAGGCTGGTAAAATGGTCTTTGCAATCATGGAAAAGCTCTCATCGCCAGTCCGGCCAACATGGGTAGAAACCCACCCTCCTTCTGTATGTTCTTCTTCAAATCGGCGGCGCTCATCTCCAGACTCATGCCGCCTTTAATTTTTTGCAGGTTGGTAATCTTATGAACCTGCCGGGCGGTGAGCAACAGCTTGTGACCACCTCTCAGATTTGCGCTGGACAAACGTATGGTCGCGGGGCAACCTTCGATCAAACCATACTCGTGATAACCCACTTATTTATACTTCGCGAAGATGGAAGCATATGGTCAAGTGTTTACCTTTAAGATTTATGGGGCCGCCGTCTTGCTAGGTGAGATAAGTTTGCATGCGATTGATGGTTCTCAGAGATAAGGCAGGTACACCAGGTTCTTTGGTTTTTCGACGATCTTCATGCCCGGATCGACCGCGGGAACGAAACTGTAGATGTTGGACTGCTTGGTCCATTCACGATGTTCACGATGTGTTCACCCTCTGTTTAACCGTTCGTGGATCTGTCGAAAGTGTGGATGCGGCGCTCAAATCTCAACATCGTATTGATGTTGTCGATGCAATAAGAGAACCGGTGCCCAGCGCAATAGGAAACATGTTGACATCCTTATCGGGCGTGTAGCGGAAGGAATTGTTACCCGAATGAATGTTGGGAAGGAAGTAGTAGGTCTACAGGTTCACAATTGCCACCTCATAATTTTTCTCTTCTCGCAGTTGCAGTGGCGAATCGAAACAGTAAGAATTCGGCTATCGCTGCTGGACAAAATGAAGGAAAATATCTGATTAGGTTCTGTATTCTCCGCGATACGCTGCAACAATTTTTCTTTCATTTTGTTGAGAATAACTAATGTTAAACTTATTCTTTTGCGGAACTGCCGATTCAAGATTCGTGATTCAAAATGCCGCATTCGATGCGCAACGGTCAAATTATCGCACATGAACACGCCCCTAAATTTCAGAATTGTCAAGTCGGTGGCGGCCGTCTTGGGCTCTACATTCGTTTGTTTCGTTAGGGTTTTACGCCGTTTTCAGCACATTTGGCTATTTCGCGGCGGCCAGTTTTTATTAGTGGAGGAAGCCGGAGTACCCGGAGAGAACCACCAACCTTCGGTAGGAAAATTGGCAATCCTTGTCAATTAAGATCGGAGTCGAACACACCCCGCCACAGGTGAGATTCGAACTCACAACCTCAGCGTTGACAGGCTAGTGATCATTAGTAGTCATACCACTCGGCCACCGAGGCCCCAGCTCTACATTTGAGAAGGGGGCTTGTGAGGAAATATTATATCGTACACGTGTATGCTGCTCATTTATTTAGATTCGGTAGTGACCGTGGGCGAGAGTGCTCACACCTTGAGGGTGCTTTCTTGTGACACTTAATTGTGTACTCATCTGGTGCCTGCGACTCCTGGTCATTTCCATGGTCAGCTAACTCACTCTTCGCATATCCAGACATCTCCTGTAGTCGGCAAAAGTAATCTCATTTTTGACAAAACACTTCTTTACACCTTTTGTCCTCTTCGACTCGCCCGCGCCCACCTTGAATGCGGTCAGCTTCGGCCGCAGCCTTCACGAACTCAGTCATGGGTGACTCCGCGCACTAGTCTTTAAACATTCCAAGGACTTTCATGTTCATGCCCGTCTTGATGCCGGAAGTTGATGCTTGGGTAGTTGGGGGTATCAAACCACTGCCACGTGTGTTCGTTCATATCTTTGTAGATGTTTGGGGTCTCCACATTGTAGATAATGCTGTCGGTGTCCATGCAGCAGATCGTTGCCTTTCATGGTAAGTCTGCTTGAGGTAATTGTTGATTGAGTCATCAAGGCCTTCGATCGGTCGAGAATTGTGAACCCTAAATAGACCTGCTTGTCGAATTTTATCTTAGTCTTTCGCATGTGCACAGCCTCTTGAAGATAACACGGCGGTCGATGTTGGGTTTGGAGATTAGTTTCAGCGCCTTCTTGTCGTTGGTGTCCAGCCTGACGTCCACTCTCTTTTTGATGTTCTGCATCGTCTTGCCAAACACGGCCTTGTTTATGAGCTTCAAGAAGTTTTGAGTTAGGTGTTCAAGTCTATGTAGTTCTTCAACCATTGGCTTTTGTTGAACTTGATCACCCGGTGAACCTTCTTGAGCCTGAGTCCGAGTTCAAGTTATTCATTCAAGTTTACGTAGTGCACCACATACTTCTCTTTGTCTCCACTAGTTTCTTCATTTTGTACAACTGCATGGCAAGCGGGTAGTCAATGTGGTTGTCGTGGAGCTACTTGAGGTGTTCCAAATCCACCTCCAGCACATATTCTTGATCGTTTGCAGCGGTGAAGGTGTCCAAGGCGAGCATCTTTTCTGAGTTTATCCACTGGAAACCGCCAGTTGGCAGGTACTTGCTCATGACCCATCAATACAGATTGTTGGCATCATGGTACATCAAATAGTTCGTTGGCTTGCTGGCATTATACCCTTCGAATATTTTAGTATCACGCTGCGTCGCGACGGTGACACTACTTCTGATCCCTTTCTCAAGCATCAGGAGCATATCCAGATCTGAGAGGAGTTCAAGCTTTACGCCAGTGAATTTTAATCCTGCATCGTTGGCTCGCGTATAGAATCACGCTGGGTCGGGATGGTAGTTCTTCGAACAGACATCCCTGATATTGTCGAACACATCGCAGAACAGAAGCACGTCAGTCTTCAAATACATATCGTGGTACTTTCTCATGCTAGTGATACCCATCTCCTTCCATGCTCTTTGTGTGTGATCGTGGTCCACCTGGCTTACCTCCTCGCTTTTGAGGGTGCTATAGAAAGTTTCCTTGGGTGGCAACTCTGTGTCCTGGAGTTTTTGGAACCCATCTTTATAGTCGTAACTGTTTACTCCATTCGCAGGAGCAAGCTAACATCCACGGTCTGCGTCGGTGCAATCATGGGTATATCATAGCTCTCATCCATGTCTGTTGGTGAAGGTGATATTGCGGGAGTCTCTCATGCGATACATTGTCTGTAAATCATCAATCCATCGAACACAAGAAATCCTATTTGTTTTCCAGACTAAAGATCACATAGTTCACCGTGGTTCCTTCGACGCTGTAGTCAGTACCCCTCTTCTCCTTCGATTTCTTTGCCAGCGAATGCAACTCCGGTCTCAACTCGATCTTGGAAGTAATGGTATATTGCATCCCATTGTAGGACTCCTTGTATCATTCAATTGCGACGTTTCACTTTATTCTCGTTTAGAATGGTAGATGTTGCTCATAATGTTTGCCAGGTATTTCTTTCTGTTTGCGATGTCGTTTTCGAGTCATCGGCTCTTGAACCCGTTCTCGTGACAGTACCCTGATAGCAATGCAGGGTGTGCGTTCTTCGTGTAGATGCCATACATGGTTTTTTGTCAGTTGCGCGTTCTTATCCAACATTAGCCCTTTGATGTATCGCCTTCCAAGCTTAAATTCGTCGGGATGGGTCACGATGTACTCCTGTTTGTGCTTGTCGATGAACTATCGCAGCGTGATTCGCCTGCTGTTCTCAAACTGAATGGGTATCGGGATAATTCTGGATCTAGCGGACTCACGCCAAGCACCTGTGTATTCTAGAAGATGGCGGTGGGTGTCGTGTCTACCAAACCCTGTAGGCTCGTGTTCATGAATTTGAAGCTGTCTAC
The DNA here is from genome assembly GCA_028015205.1 of Mytilisepta virgata. Classification (NCBI taxonomy): domain Eukaryota; kingdom Metazoa; phylum Mollusca; class Bivalvia; order Mytilida; family Mytilidae; genus Mytilisepta; species Mytilisepta virgata. The sequence goes on along the minus strand of CM051515.1, from coordinate 58,140,674 downwards.
AAACCTCAAAAGCTAGTAGAGAGGTTTCATGTTCCCATCCTTGGTCTTGTACTCAATCACTTAAATCCTCTTGGTGAACGTAATGTAACTCTCCTCAGTGTTGGGAATACACGTGATCGGTCCTTCTGTCGATTCAAGGTTCTTGACGAAAAGGTGGCCAGATTGTGGAGGAACATGGGTATGAACTTTGGTGCCCTGAACTTTAAATTGCACTTGTTGTGTGTCGCGCCCTATACCTGGCGGTGAAGTGGTAGTGATCTCTCACTTTGTCTTCTCACCGTCACAGAGCCAGCACCGTGTGGCAGCTTGGTGATTACTCTTATCCTCCGCCATTATCATCGGTTGTTGAATATGTTTTCGGCGTATAGGGCCTTGATGTCCTTCTTGAGATTTTCAACGAAGATCTGAACCACGTCTTCCCTAGGCTCTTGCATTGTGTGGATCAGCGGCTCCCAGGTAAATACACTGTCATCGAAGTACTTGATGTAATAGCAAATTCATGACGGCGTGTGCTTCTGATAGGTTTTGATGTGCGGTTTGGTGTTCTCACCGTCCTAGAGTTCCATAATCTGCTGCTGGTTGATCCCCTTGTATCTGCCTAACTCTTAGGTTAAGATGATCACAATTCCTGTGTTGTTTCGCCTAGGCCATGCTCTCCCTACTTGTCTGCTGCCGAAAAGGGGGTCTTCTACGACTATGACTATGAGCCAACACCAGTGGAGGTACCATGCATACGATCCATACCATGAATGGGTGGGTAACATGATCAATATGTGGTGTAGATTCGATTTCTCCAACCGCTTGATCTCTTTGCACAGCCGACTACACATCCACAATTTCACTTTCTCTCCTGTCCGGTTCCAGACGAAGAGTCTGCTCTCCTCAAACTATCCCTGGTAGACCTTCATGTCCTTGATTTCACATTTCAAGTCGACTGGTAGCTCTTTCCACTTCAATGCGTCATCGCCGACACCTTTTTCTCTTCTCTACATCTGACGCTTCTCTTCTTCCATACGCATATCCATATTTGTTTTTTACATATATTCGATGTTTTTATTATATTTCTTTTCAATAATCCAACACATCGGAATTCGAGTCAACCTGAGAACGCATTTTCAGAATTTTTCTGACCGAAGTAAATGTACCCCAAATCCCTTTCAAAAACCATGGCGAGCAGAACTCTCATTTCTAAACTACTTCTAAAACCTTATTGCACATCTCATATTGTGCATGACAATACTGTATAGAAAAAATGCATACATTAGAAAAATAAAAAAGTTTATGTCACAAGCTTAAATTGCAATTTGGTTTAGACCCTTGTGGGCCCCATTTTTAGAAAATTGAAAATCTAAAACCTTATTGCTATGACGGCACGATACTAAACCCCAAACGGGAGGGATTGTGGCTGATTTTCTATATGATAAAGACATAATCTGTCGATCAGTTTAATTGAGGTCTGGAGCTGGCATGTCAATAACTGCTAGTAGTCCGTTGTTAATTTATATTGATCATTGTCATTTTGCTTAGTTTATTTTCTTACCTTTTCTAACATCTGACTCGGACTTCTTTTGAGCTGAGTTTTACTGTGTGTATCCTTTGTATTTCTTTATTCCACAATGGCTAGAGGTATAGGGGGAGGATTGAGATCTCACAAAACATGTTTAACCCCACCGCATTTTTGCGCCTGTCCCAAATTAGGAACATCTAGCCTTCGTTAGTCTTGCGTGTTTTTGAATTTTGGTTCATTTGTATGTTTCGGAGTTCAGTGTGGCGTCCTTTTCACTGAACTAGTGTGCATTATTGTTTAGGGGCCAGCTGAAGTCTGCCTCCATTTTTACAATAACAATCTCAGGACTTTGTCAATAATTCATTCATATAGCAATACACTATTTGGGTTTTGGAATGAAAATATACTTTTATAATATATATTGGTTCATGTAATGGAAACATGTTTTGTTATATTTTTAATCAATATATACAACTGACATATATAGTGGCATTATTTTTCAGTTATTCATATATATTGTAGTGTGAACATGTATGAAATTTTAGCCAAAACTTTCCTTTACCATAAGTCAAAATAAATATTTCATCATTTTTCATTTTGCTCTGGTTCCACGCTTAAACAATATCGATTAGATGTCTGAACATGCCTCACATGCAAATAAGTGAATTTTTAGCACCCACTGTTTTCAGTTTCCATAAGACTTAAAGTTATCTACCATTGTATTATTTATCTTTGAATGTAGTAGGTTATTCTAGATTGGTCTAATTAGCAAAAGATCAGTTAAGGAGTAGGACGACTTTCCCGTGTATTTATTTCACTCATAACCATTGCTTTTTTAATCTTAAATATTTACCTACTTTTAATCGTAAACGATTGTATGCAATGCATTTTTATGTTAACAAACAAACAAATTATGCTTAATCGTTAATAAGTTCAAGTTTTCTACCGACAAAGATCATGTATATAGGCGTTTTGGGTTAATTTGCATCACTTTTTGGAATATTACCAAGAAGGAAATTCAGAACCAAAGCCATTCTAATGTCGTATGAAAGAAAATACATAATCTCAGTTACAGCCAAAAATTCATTTTTGTTCTGATTTTTCTGAAAAACTTAATAAATGCAAATTTGTGTTATAACTTTTAGAATCTTTAGAAACCACATACCAGGCTATGCTTCCAGAAATTGTGAAAGGTTTTAGTCAGCTTTCTGAAAATGGGCCTAGAAGTGAAATAAATGCTTGGAAAAATGGCCCTACTTTTTTTCTTTCTCAAATCACACTAAAAGGGGAGGTGCACATCTACAATAGCAAAATTACACAAATGCCAGGTGAAAGGTGTTCGAATATCGAATTACACAAACTGGTTAACTTTGATGTGCCTTAAATGACTAAGTTCAAAAATGATAAATTTGACATGTTTATTCTCAAATCACACCAAAAGGGGAGGTGCACATCTACAATGAGGTTAGAATATCTTTGCAAAATTTCATAAATGCGAAGGAAAGGAGTTTCAGACTACACAATCTAGGTACCCTAAAAACCTGATGTGCCTATATTTGACTAAGTTCAAAGAATGATTAATTTGACCTTTTTCACTCAAATCACCCCAAAATGAAGTTGCACATCTTCAATGTGTTCAAAATAAATGTGAAATATTTCAAGTGCCAGGTTTATGGTGTTGGAATTTCAGATTACACAAACTAGGTACCCTTCGCACCAAATGAGCATAAAAATGCCTAAGTTAAACAATTTTTTTCTCAATCACCCCAAAATGGAAGTTGCACGTCTTCAATGTGTTCAAAATAAGTTAGCAATATTTCACAAGTGCCAAGTTTATGGTGTTGGAGTTTCAGATTACACAAACTAGGTACCCTAAAAACGTGATGTGCCTAAACTTGACTAAGTTCAACAAATGATTAATTTGTGACATTTTGTTTCTCAAATCACCCCGAAACGAGTGTGCAATATTTCAGACGTGCCAAGTTTATGGTGTTGGAGTTTCAGATTACACAAACTAGATACCCTTCGTACCAAATGCGCATAAAGATGATTAAGTTCAACAAATGATAAATTTGACATTTTTAACTCAACAGGGTCATTTTGCGTCCGTCGTCCGTCCGTTCGTTCTTTCACATTTCACATTTTGAACTTCTTTTAGAGAACTGCTGAATGGATTGAAACCAAACATGGCACAAATGATCCTTACAAGGTGCTGACCAAGTGATGTAACTTTAGTGCCGATCTGTCATCCAACATGTCTGCCAGCCGTGAACTTAGTTAAACATTGGACTTCATGGGAAATATATACAAAAATCTTCTTCTAGAGAAACTCTGAATGTACTGAAACCAAACATGGCATGAATGTTCCTTATGAGGTTCTGACCATGTATTGTTACTTAGCTTTTACGGTTTGAGGACAATTACGAGGGTATTCTATATGGACATTCTCTAGCCACCTATCTCTGCCTTTGTTGTACTCCCCGAAAACGAAGTTTGGAGAGGGTATTTGGTTACAGTCTGTCTGTCCGTGTGTCCGGAATAACGGTGTCCATAACTCCTCCTACATTATTTGCATGATTCTAATGAAACTGTCTGGGGTGTTAGTTCACTGTATCGGGATATTATCAGGACTTTCTGCTGGACAAGAAATGTAAAAGATATGCCTGTTTGGAATTATGCAATTTTTAACAAAACTTCGTTCCATGTGTTGTCCGGAACTCCTCCTACATTACTTGCATGATTCTCATGAAAACCAATGGAGTGTTAGATCACTATACGGAGTTGTGCATATTGTCACGAATTTCTGTTTTGACAATAAATGTAGAGGGTATGGCTGTTTGGACTTAGGCATTTTTTAACAATACGTCGTTCCATGTGTTGTCCACAACTCGTCCTACATTACTTGCATGATTCTCATGATTCTCATGAAACTTTATGGAGTGTTAGATAACATTATGGAGATTTGCATATTGTCAGAATTTTATATTTGGGCGAGTACTTTGAAAAATATGATGATTTGGAAGGGATAATATCAATGGAACAGGTCCATTTTCATAACATATTTGAATACATATTTGGTTGGTTATTTGTATAGTATAAGTAGGTGTAAATTGCCAATCCTGAGCCAGGAAGTACGTCAACAAACTATTGTTGTTCTATTGCTCTCTGGAATGTGAAATATTCCGTGCCTACAACCTAAATATCGGGCAAGTGATCTCAATCAATATCCATTATAAAAAGGTATAAACACTCATCCATAAATTGATGACATTTAAATTCAATCACTAAACTGGTGTGCACATCAGTAACTCGCTTCATACAAAACTTGTACCATACATGCAGTGGGTTCGATACCTATCACATTCTCAACTTGATATGAGAAGGAGGAAAGGGATATTACGTGCTTTCCCTGATATGATTCCACTACTAATTCAACCTTTTTTTATATTTATTGGATGAGGAATGATAGAGTCACGTGAGTGTTTGAATGCATATAAAAAAAAACACGTGTACGGAATAACCGGATCAGACATGGATTTAAACCGAGAGAAATTTTTAACAAAATTGACTTATTTTGTCATCGGAAAAGAACTTTTGAGATTGTGTCCCCAGATCATCGACAGCAGATGTATATGTTGTCAGTACGCTCATCCCAGTCAACTTCGTCACGAATGTCTCACGGAAACGTCGTATAACATTTTCACATTCTACTTCGACGAAGCTATAAAATGTGTCGACTGAAAAGTATTCGTAGTCAGTTCAAAAAATACGCACTGCAATAGGACGTTTCAAAAAGATACGTAGAGGAATTTATAAACAAAATTTAAATGGGTATGGTGGTTAGAAAATTGCGAGGTGAAACGTTTCCGCCGAAATTATATCTATACTTGACATGTAAATGTATCATGACGAACCAAGAGGAAATTGTACCATGTGTATACATCAATCCTTCAAGGCCGGAGCCTTTCTTGGGCCTGAAAAGATCCACAAAGTCATACTTAATCAAGGATACGACAGACCCGGGATATACAAAATTAGGAAATGGTTGCTGAATCAAGACGATTACAGCTTACAAAAGCCGGTACGTCGGACTTTCAAAAGAGCTAAAGTGATAGTTTCGGGTCCAGATGAACAATTGGACGTTGACTTATCAGACAAGCAATCTTTATCCAAAGACAACGAGGATGTGAAGTACTTGCTAGTGGCCATCGATGTGTTTTCCCGATTTGCTTGGGTCGAATCACTAACAGATAGGACTGCCAAAGAAGTTGAAAAGAAATTGGTAGAAATTCTTAACAAAATCAAACCGTGTGAAAATCGTACAGACATTTCGTGGAGGAGAATTTAACAATAAGTCGATGAAAAAACTATTTAACGACCGGTACATTTATCATCACGTGACTTTAAATGAGGTCAAAGCCCATTTGTGGAAAGAATAGGACTTTGAAGACCATGATATATAGATATCTCAATCGGAATAAGATCCATAGATGTTTAGACATACTGTCCAAGTTTTTGGAAACCTTCAATGCGACTCCTCATGGATGACTCAACAACTTGGCACCCAAGGATGTGAATGAAACAAATTCTGTAGACTTATATGTACTTGAAACCGACAAGTAAAACCAAGGATGATAAGAAACCCAAAAGAAGGAAAAGACTATTTAGATTCAAGATTGAACAGTTGGTGCGGATATCTCATCAACGAAAAGTGTTTTTCAATTTATGAAAAATTTAAAATTAAGAGGCGTTTTCAGATGCAAGGAATACCGATGTTCAAAATAGTCGATCTGTTGGAAAGCGACATAAAAGGTGATTTTTACCAGCCTTAATTGCAGGCCGTGAATAAATCGGAAGATACACTCTTGGAAGTGTAAAAATACTTCAAAAACAGTAGAAGAACAATTGAAAAAATGGCGATGGTCAACAGGGAATTTTTCGTGGAAGGTATACCTTCCGAACTTTCTTTATTCGGAATTTTCAGAATTACAACATGAATCAAATCGGCCTGAGTGGACGGAGTACCCATTAATGGTGGGCCTATGCAGTTTTTTTTACGACGCCACGAATGGATGTACTGTTACACGTGCACTGACCCAATTTATTACAATCGACAAAGAAATGGTTAAACGACGAGGGGGTTGACTTATCTAGAGACGACATAGCGGCTGGTTTTGCTCTGTATGCCTTCGACACACAGCCAGACTTCGATGGAAACGAGTACTTATCTTTAAAAAAGCAAGGGAACGTTAGAATTGATGCTCATTTCAATACGGCTCTGCAACACACCGTCAACTGCATCGTCTTGGCCGAAAGACAGGGGTATTTCGAAATTTCTCAAAGTCGTGATGTCATCATAGATTGAAATGAACACCAGCTCGTTACAATGTATCGTTCGATGTGATACTATATAGCCCAACAGTATTTTGGGAATATTTGCAGATGAATTACCGAAACGGTTCAATTCTCTTCCAGTAGCTTTCATAGTCAACACAGATAACAGGATGGACCCGGGAAGACATTGGATAGTCTGTTACGTATCATCCAGATCCGAGGGAGAGTTTTTCGACAGTTTTGGTAACTCGCCTTCCTACTATTCGAACGAATTAGAAATTTTTTTGACAGACATGGATTGAAAATGAAATACAACCGGAAACGACTACAAGGTTACCATTCGAACGTATGTGGACAATACTGCATCTACTACGTAATGCAGAAATGTAGGGGAATAGACATGAAATCCGTCGTCAAACCATTTACACAAAACTATACCAACAACGACCAGTTTGTTTTATCTGCTACGTGAACCATACCTTTCCATATTGTGTGACTGGCAAGAAGGACCTTGAAAATTAAGCAGCACGGAGAAATACTGCTACTTTACAAGATGACTTCAGCAGATGAAGAACCTACTCTATTGCAGATCGAAACACCAACTTCACTCATGGTGTGTGGGGCCACAAATTTCGGGAAGACTTGGTTTGTGAAGACACTGTTAGAAAATGCATATCTCATGTTCAAGGAACCTCCCACATTCGTTCTGTACTGTTACTGGAGTGTGTGGCAAACCATATTCGACGACATGCAGCAGAATGTGAAAAACATATGTTTCCACGAAAGGCTTCCCACCAAGGCCGAATTATTAGACATTCACAAGGACAACGGACATTTAATCTGCGTTTTAGACAACTTAATGTGCGAAAGTGCCAATAGCATAGAAATGGAACGATTTTGTATGCATAGGATCATACCATTTAAACATGACGATCATCTGTTTGGTTCAAAATTTGTTCCAGAAAGGGAAGGTCATGCGTTCGCTCAGTATGAACAACCACTACTTCGTGATGTATAATAATCGACGTGACCAAGAACAAATTCAGAGATTTGGTAGACAGGCGTTTCCTCAACAGTCGAAATAATTCTTGGACGCCTATTTGAAGGCCACATCTACACCTTATGGATATTTGTTAGTGGATTTAAACCCTCATTCGTACAAACTGTATTCACTTCGGACGAGAATTTTTCAGAAGAACACATCATAGTATATCGTCCCAGTGATGGAGAAACTTACCTTGCCAAATAAATCGTTTTTGCAATTTTTATCTTTTTTGTGACAAGGAACAGAGGAAGGCAATTCTGAAGACAACTACGGAAGATAAATTGAAATTATTGGTGGAAATCGTTTTAAATCTCTTAAGAGGAATCATACTAATCTCGACCAGGACTAAAAAGCTTCTTCGATCGAATAAAAACAACATTCGTAAAGTGGTCGAGGACTACATCTAAGACGTTGAGAAGGAAGTGATTGGTGAAAATCAGTTCAGACATCCCAGTCATCGTTCAGTCGTTTTTAAAATATGAGTCGAGAACTGATATTGGTGACTAAACGTAAATACTAAGATTTACTGAAGAGAGTAGAGGCATGCAGTGACCGTAAGCATCATGGTGAAGCAATAACAACGGATGAAATAGTCAAAAACGCTAATGGAGGTCCAACTATAAAACATTCTGTTATCAAAGATGAACATCAAATGAACCGTTCAACAAACACTCAGAGGATAGAGAGAGGAACGCACACGATTGTGGATGAGCAAATTGTTGCCGGATCTTAACCTTTTGTAAAGATGTCTTTTGACATGTTTGACCGAATTCATTCCAAGAAAACCAAAACTGATAGGAAACGGAAGTGGATGTCTTTTGACCTTTAAGTGGATATAAGTTTTTGTCATTGTTGTACATGTTTTTACTATCATTCATTATAAAAGTTTGATTCTTTAATAAAATTATACTAGGACAATATAGTTGCTTCTTGCGATGTTATAAGAAACACAAAAAAAGAACAAACCACACTCAATAAACTCAAGTGGTTAAAGGTAAGCAAACCCTATCCACCACTGCAACCTTGATATGAAATTTCATCCTTCAAAAGTTTATAAAATAAACATATACACAGAAAGATATTATTTTAATTAACAATATATCAAATAAACATCTAAATATTATGTACTTTTTTTCTCGCACAAAACATTATAATTTTGAAACAACAGGAACTGATTTTAAATTATGAAGAGGCAATGCCATGGTGTTCAAAAGCCAATGTTTCTATACTCCTGTCCAAAACGTATCGCTTATCATCGAAAGGGCATAGACATAGTTTTTCAACATGGAGCATTTGGAGACTGTGTTTTCGACTTCTAATCACATTCATCCCACACATGACACGTTTGGAATCGAGCATACAGTTGACGTATTGTTGGTGCTTCAATTCCTTTTCAACAACCGACTTGACTATTCCTTTGGCCCGTTTGACCACCTTGTCGTCATATTTCAAACTATAAATTTTGCTACGAAGACCAGCAAACTGTTGAATTGGTACTCCTCTTGTTTCATCTTTAAAGAGACCAGGCTGTTTGGCATTTGAATTATCGTAGAATGGATGGTGTCTTTCATAGTTGGAGAAGTCAAACAGATAATTGTAGCCTGCCATGTCAGTATATATGTCTTCGGTGGTATGTGCTCTTTTGGAACTTTATTTCATCCTCCTCTGTCATATTTAGTGGTTCTATTCTGTCTAAAATTTCTCTGATATACTGTTCTTCTTCAGTGGTTTTTCGAGAAGTTGTTCAGCTGCATCTGGTCCTCTAAAAATAACGGGTTTTTTTTGTATAACGAGGATAGGAACTGACCCCCTGATAACCATGTCCGCGAGCATCGTAACTGATGGTTGTTGTCGTATTAGATTTTGCTGGATTTAGCAAACAGGTGTCCACTTTGCATGCAAATGCTTCAATATCGCAATATATCACAAACGAAACTCGAATTTGTTTTGAAAAGTCATCGAACTCCACTATGTCTCCGTCATCTTTCTCTGGGAACTTTAGGTGTTGTGCATCGTATTTTGAACAATAAATTGAAAGTTTTTCCAAAACTGTCTGTGAGGTGAAACCTTGGAAACAGTTGCGACAAAATTTGTTGATGACCATTAGTTTTTGTTCTAGACAACAGTTTATTTAAATTTTTGATATAACAAAAGTGTTGGTTGTCCTTCTTTAAATGCAACAAGTCCACAATATGAGTTTTATCCTTATGTTTGCTTATGTAAATGGGGCAAAATTATCGTCGTCAAATTCAATCACGTTCACAGACACATCATTCTGGGCTTCGATGTTTTCTATTTGTGTGATTTACACAGGTTATGCTATTCCCACCATGTTAAGTTCACTTTCAAATTGTGTATTCAGACTCTGGATGGAGTGCAGCCAACACCGACCAAAGAAAACACTTATGATCAACGTTTTTGATGTTTATCATGGCCGTTGAATTCTTCAGTGTATCAGGCAGTTCCACACAGCTGGAACCTCCAATTGGGTGGTATTGCAGTGTATGCACTTCCATATGTAAAACTTGTTTTAGTGTTTAGCCAGAACCTCTTGCGATGTATTCGTCAACAGCGCTGAATTGCTTTCGGAAGGCTTCATTGATGTCGTGTACTGAAATTTCTTCTTTCAAAAGTAAGGAGTATGTCTTGCTTCGAAAGTAAGGTTGACTATTGTCAACCTCGCCATCATGGGTTTCCCTTATGAATTCCACTTGTATATTAATGTTCAATTTTATTTGATTGACTTTCTCGCAGCGTTGTCTAAGATGATTTAATATCGTGTCGCGTATGTTAGCGTCAAACGTCAAGAGATCATATCTATCATTTTCTACTGGATAAATCTTGAGAACGTGAACACTATCTTCCAACGCATTATTTGTAGATGTTTGATGATGTCCACCTCCATATTGTGTTGCATGTGGGTGCTTTATCTTAACATGGTCAAAAAGAGTGGTGTAATTGGTGAAAGCTTCTCTGCAATGTTGGCAGTTAAATTGGTTTTTTGTTTTTTTATATCCAGACAAGTGACCTCGGTCATGTTTCCTTAAATTGTCTTCATGGTTAAATTTTAAGTCACACACAAAGCACTTAAAGGACCTCTGATGGGACTGAACATGTCGGTTATACGTTCCTTTGTGTTTAATCACTTCTTACAAACTTCACGCAAAAACCCCTCGTCTCCATGTACGGCGACTTTAAGCTGTTTTAATTGTCTTTCAAATTTTCTGCTACTTTCATGATACATTTTCTCTTAATCTTTCAAAACTCTATCCATATTAATGTTGTATGGTGATGCCATTGCCTGTAAAATAAAATAAAGTTAGAACAATTAATGCTGAAAAGTATCCTTCATTTAAGTATTTTATTTTTTCTCTTTGTTTTTGATTTAATCATTAAACAAACCATGCTGTTTGAAACATTCAAGATCATTTCATTTCAAAATTTAACACTATCGTAGTATCATATAGATACATTAACCCTTCTTTAATTTTTAGTTTTAAATTGATAAATAATCAGGTTCATGCTCTGGTGAGTTCTGGTTTTAAATTATACAACTTTAAATATATAAATGTATGATTATTTGAGTATGGGTTTTAATCGTGATTGTATAAATAAATAACTTGTCAAACAAGTTTTCATAGGGTGTGCGTTTTGTAAATAAAAATATTTAAACGTTTATTGCTGTATTTCTGGAAGATTTTATATATTTGTGAATAGAATTGTATTACTCACCTTTATAAGTATTTACTTTTATACTTTCACTATCTTTATACACAGTTGCATTCGTTCAGTTTTCTGAAAGATAACAAAAAAAGTTGGTTGCTAAAAAATTGAAATGGTTATAGTAAAAAAAAATCATTATACTTTAGAATTATGCTATCTGTGTGTTGGTTTGGAAGATGTGTAAATGAATGATTTTGGCTGCAAAATTAAATAAAAAGTGTTAGGATTTGAAATCAGTAATAGTTTATAGCGAAAATATATAATATAAGTGTTGGTTGGTTATCGAAACTATATAGTATATAGTTAAAATATGAAACATTATAGTGTATTAATTAACACTGGATATCTAAACAGGAAAAGTTGAGTTATATTTTTCCCTAAAAATTAAATCAATGTTATAATTAATGAATAAAGCTAACCTTATTTTTATTATTTTGAACAACTGTTGATGGTATACCCGTTTGGAATTGTAAGTTTTTTTCTAGAGAAGTTATATGTCCAAACATTTTCTACTCCACCAGGATCGAATTTAAATGTCATCAATTTATGGATGGGTGGTTATACCTTTTTATAATGGATATTAACCGAGATCCCTTGTCCTATATTTAGGTTGTAGGGACGGAATATTCCACATTCCAGAGAGCAATAGAACAACAATAGGTTGATTACGTACTTCCTGGCGCAGGATCTTCAATTTACCCCTACTAGTGTACATATAAGCATATAATATATATATATTCTAAAATAAATCCGGCGTCTATCTTGATCTGTGGGCTGGTTGGCAAACATATTGAGTTGTTTGTTCATTCATCATATTGTTCTAAGATGAGCTGCAATATCTTGTGTACGCCGTATGAAGGGGGTTTGCTTATTGGATTGAAAAGTAAAGAGAATACTGACGAAAAATATGGGAATAACAATTGACCCCATACCGATTATAGATAGTTTTGTCTGGAATCTATCCATCATTATTGGTCCTTTCAGACTTCGAATCCATAAAACCTATTTAACCCCACCACTGTTCAGTGTCTGTACCAAGTCAGACTATCCTGAATCTCTGTTGTGTTTATGTTTGTATGTTGTGCTCTTTTATGTTATTTTTGTCAGGGTTTTCGTTGTTGGGTGACGTTGATTGATTGTTATGTCATTGTTTACCTTTCCTATTACATGTAACCTTGAAATAGATCACCATCTTCAATAGGTCAGTTACGTGACCGTAAATAATATAGAGATTTTCTTTAAGCATATTTTATAAGTCATACTAGCTGTTGTCACACATTAAATGGAAATTAACGTATGCTGAAAAGGCCCTACTCGCAACCCGTCCTTTCTCGCTGACACCTTGCATACATTTTTGTAAATTAATATATTTTCAGATTTATACTAATGTTTTCAATTAGACTGGCATTTTTATAGGAATGTAGCACCATGAAAATATGTTTCAACCAAAATTTAATTGTGTGTATTTCTTTTCCAGAAACACCTGTTGATATCAAGGAAACTGTAAATGGTAAGGAATATTAATGTTATGTGTGTACCTGTTGTAATAGTTATGCTCATAATTCCAAACAGTTTTGTCATGTACATGTATTTGTTATTGTTCTCGCCTAGATCTAAAAAGAGTGTATGCTCGACCTTGAATCCAATTAATTACGATAAATATTATTGCTTCTCAATCAAACTGAACTAAATATTTTACTCACACTTTGACTTATCATTTATGGTTGTCTGACACATAATATGTCATCAACCAACATTTTGAAGCACTTGAGATATCTCAAATTTTTGAAAAAGAAAACAAAATGCATCCATTGTTTTACAATAATATCAGGAAGCTTCAAAGTGACATTAAATTTTGTAACACATGGGAATTTCTTCATATACATCCAGTGAAAAAACTGTTCCTACATGAACCGCGTATTTCATATCAACCCGTATTTAAGTTTGGGTCCGATATTGTACAATTAAGACTTATATATCAACACATATAAAACAGGGCAACAACGCTCAATTATTAAAGAATAAAGCGTTTCAAGTACATGAAGAATTATTATCGAAATTTACAGATTATTTGCCACTCTTGTCCTGCAGTTTTGTTGCAACTTTTTTTTAAAATAACCATAATATTAATAGTTTAATTACCACTGACTATCATAAAATTTAACCATAAAAATTCTTTTTTTTTGCATATTATTCTGTAAAGACGCCATTCGGCATATGTTTACATTTAAAAGGTGTGTTCTATCACGTTCGCCACAAAAAAAACAGATCTAATTATACATAGTTACATTTAGAAATAATACTCATATATTCATAAACTGAAATTGTTTCAACGAGTTTATCTCTTCCGAAATATCTTGCTGGCCCTCTCCTTACTCCTGCCAATCGACATTTACAGTATAATATGTCATTTCAGGATCTTACAGGGGTTCTTTATAAAGATTTGAAGCCTAATTTGAGGGTCTGTAGTGTTCAAAGTTCCCTAGTTTTCTAAAATAGATCATGTCATAAATGTTTGCATAGGATTCCAACATAGGGGGGTTTCTTCAACGATTTATTATGGGATGCTCTTGATCCACCATATTAAACGGGAATGATCTACATTCAAGGGAGTGTAGGACACAGTCGTCCGTATTTTCAACCCATTTCTCTAGGGCACATAGTGTGAAAAATTAGGGATGGGAGTGAGGACTTGCAAGTGGGGGAAAAGACGCAAATCGGGAAGTGAGAAATTAAGATAAACACATTGGAAAGAGGGAACGTTGGGTATTTTCAAGGCAGTGGATTAAATTGATAAAAAAATTTTGAATGCTGGAAAGTATGCCCCACCTTCCTTATATATACTCAACAAAAAAAATTAAGGACCACTAATCAATATTTCCATTACAATACTATTACAGTTGCTGTCTAAATATCTTGTGTAGAGGTCAAAGCCTAAAATTTTACAGTGATAATTTTTGATTGATTTTGGACATTTGACGTTAAATCTTTAAAATCGTTTCTGATGTCAGTGTTCCAACTGTTTTCAATTTTTAGATAAACGACGATTTCTAAAATTTAATTTTTGCCCCAAAAATGAGACCTTGCCCAAAATTTCTTTCAATAATGGCAGGTTCTGTTTCCATAGATCAATGTCTTTTGAACTGTCTGTTATTTAAACTTAAAAACGCTTAACTGCAGTCACAACGTGCAAAATTCAAACATGACTGTCTCATCTTTGAAAATCAGCTTGAAAAATGCACCGATTTCCCACTGACGAAAATGGGCCCTGACCAAATGGATCCTTATTTCAGTAATTTTTTTTTTATTATTATTGAATCTGCTGAAAGCCAAGAAATGGTGGTCAAATGGTTTTAGAACTCATTGAATTTGCCAAAATGAAGATTTTTTGGGAAAATACTGATTTTTGAAAACCTGAAAACTGATTATTTTAAAAATGAGATAGTGCTTGAAAAATGTTGGCAAGATTTTGATAAAGTATCCTGCAAAGTTTCTGGTTTCTAGTTGAATTAGTTTTGCTCGTAGACTTTGGTGAAAATATAATAACATTAATTCAAATGAAAGTAGTCCTTAACTTTTTTTGTGGAGTATATGATTTTATAGGGTGGAAGTTTTATGGGCTGAAACTTTACGAAAAAATAATAATGAAAGAAAAATGAAAGAAAAAAATCCTGGTTCAATAGTGTTGCGAATGTAAGAATGGTTTATTTGAAGAAAAAAAAACATTTCGACTCTTAATTCTTACTGACCCTTTACAGAAAACGTCCCAAAAAAAAATCAATACTATCCATTTATTGGTGAAAGACGCATATTTTAACAAAATGATATATCATTGATTTTAAATTTGAATAATTTCTTTCTGGAAAAAAATAACCCAATGAGTGTGTTGGGAGTAACCCATATCTGTGATAAAAATTGTGGTAAATGCTTTTGAAATCTCTTCTGGTATTTACTAAAAGATTTTATATCATCATAGATTTCTGACATTTTCCTTTAGTAAAAAACTAGAAAAGGAATTGGAAAAGTTTTCTTCCCTCAGCTCTCAATATAATTACGGTCACATGATTATAAAATAGTGTCGAGAGCGAATGTAAAACATACAAACATTTTACAGATAAAAAAGTAATGTTAGATCTGCATGTCTTCTTGACCATTTTATTTTAGGAAATCGACATCAAAAACGCTATCCTGAAATACTGTTGATTCACTAAAACTGCATGTCTCTTTCAAGATTTTTAGGTGTAAAACAGTGTCTGCATGCATGTAGAATAATAAAACAATCTTTATGAATAAGAATATTGAATAACAAATATATATACATAGGAACATTATAAAAGAAAACATTTCTTTTCGCTGGAAACTTCGTTAAAAGAGATCCACCGTGAGCAACTTCGCCGTATATGGCGCATGACATTGCTCAAAAATCGACGATTTTGCAAAATTTTCCAAATTTTAATATATCACAGCTTGAAAACGAGCATGGTAGTAAAGGACTTTCTTTGCATCAATCGATTCGGAATTTATTTGTAAATGTTTTGTTAGTTTTTGAAATAAAGCTACTGACCAGTTACTGAGAAAATTAATAAAAAGTAAAATTACATGACGATTTTCAATGAATTTCCCTATATATCCAATATAATTTTGATGCAATAGGAGGGTTATTTCAACGACTGATATCTAAGAAATTAAGTCGGTGATCCTATTATTTTTTTACATTTTCTGCTGTGCTTCTACATAAAAAAATAAAAACATTCTACAGAGTGGTTAATACCGTACACTTCACCTTAAGTTATAGTAATATTAATATCAGTCAACTTTCATGACTATTTATTTATATTGTTTTTTTTGTATGCATGTGCTGTCTGCTTTAGTTCAATAAAATGTTTTCTTCAAATGTAATTTGTAATTTAATTCATTACATTTGCAAAGTAATTGTAATTTAATTAATTACATTTCAAAATCCTTGTAATGGCAATGGAAATTTAATTGAAGGTTTTTGGCAAGTAATTGTAATTTAATTAATTACTTTCCTATGTAATTGACCCCATCCCTGGTGAACACCTGCTGACAACAAAATGTCGGAATTTATCAACTTAAAATTAAATCACATGTATTTAATTATCAGCAAAAATACTGCTAGTGACATCATGTACTATGAAAATTATATCATAATCACCTCTTCGCAACCCTTTTTACTTAATTTCAGAAAAAAGGTGTTAAGGGGATATTTTGGCAGTATTATAAAAAAAAACTGATGTTGCTGCAATTCAAGCAAAAATACCTAATCTAGCAATGTTTATAAACTTGTTAAATTTTAAAAATGAAATAAAAGAAATTTCAATAATCCATTTAAGATTTAAGCAGATGGAGATACACATATTACCCATGTTGTGTTTTGTGGGCATTAACTCATGACTAATTATATAAATAATAGACGATTTCGACGTTGACTTCCAGGAACATGTGAGGAGATCACAGCAAGCGTTGTTCTTCAACTATGGACTAGACGTAGAATGTCAGTTTGAGGACAAAAGGAATCAACAAGGAGTCACAGCTCGAATGTATGTAGTGAAACCAACAGGAATATTGTATATCGTGGACTTTTTTGAGACCATCTCATGAAACGTGCCTGATGTTATGACCTTCGTACCTTCATGAGGTGTATGATAAGGGTGTCATCACAAAGTATCCTGGAGTCAAACTTGAGCACTTGATAGCCAACTGTTGCTATCCAGACACATTCATTTCTGGATTACTACGCTCCAACATTCACAGATGATAGAATGTATTTCACATTTGGATAACACCCCCCACTTGTCTCGTCAACCAGTGTAAGTGTAGTAGAGCAGTGGTTTGACAGTCTAAACTTCATGGCAAAGTCAACCCGAACCGTAGCCATTGGGGAGTGTGGTCTGGATACCACAGATCATGAATCTGAATCTTGATTCTAATGCACCTTACATAGTCACTGAACAACAGGAAGGTAGTCCTTTCAAGTTTTCCATATCGCCAAAGAAGTCTCCGGGATCCTGCAGGTACCAATTGATGAGGTAATGAAAGTTTCGACCAGGAATGTACAGAGTTTATACAGATTGGAATAAGAAGAGATCCTGTTGAACGTTTTAAACTTTTGCTTTGTTATTGTAAATAACTGTTGCTGATCTACATCAACAAGATATGCTGATGTTTGTTTTTTATTATACGTTTTACATCTGAGTTCAGTTCTCCGATACCAAGGAACCTACAATCATATTACTTGGTGTCAGTATCCCAGGAAGCAACACACAGCCTCCCACCAAAATAACGTCACTCTGACCTACTTATTGCGCTTTATTGACCTAGGTTAAGTTTTACGTCTGAGTTCAGTTCTCCGATAACAAGGGACCTACAAACATATTACTTGGTGTCAGGGTGCATCTCCGGGAGTTACACAGCCTCCCACCAAATTTGGGTCACTCTGACCTACATATGGCGCTTCATTGGCTTAAGTTAATTTTTACGTCCGAGTTCCTTCTCCGTACCAAGCGACCTACAGTCATATTACTTGGTGTGAGGATGCATCTCCGGAGTAACAAAGCCTCCCACCAAAATTCGGTCACTCTGACCTACATATCGCGCTTCATTTACTTAGGTTAAGCTTTACGTCCAAGTTCAGTTCTCCGATACCAAGCGACCTACACTCATATTACTTGCTGTAAGGGTGCATCTCCGGGAGCTACAAAGCCACACTCCAAAATTAGTGGGGGAACGAGACAAACTTTGTAATAATAGATATATGGATTTTATATGCAATTTAATTTTATTCATATTGTGTAGTTTGCAATATGATGATTTATTTTAACATATAAGTGTACAGTTTTACTCTGCACGCTTCATTTATTCATTCATTTGCCTTGTCTAATTTTGGTCTGGTAATACCGGTACTTTCAGCTTGCTTGATGTGCCAGATGCTCTGACTCTTGCACGTTGAGTGTCAAATAATTTGAGCTCCAAATTCTTAAAATTAAAAATGGCCGCATGCTACTAATGAATCTACCAGAAGTTGAGATCCCTTGCGAAAAGAATGGAATGGAGAGGAATGCTGCAGAAATGAAAGTGCTCCCTTACTGGAATTGGCTACTACGAATTTATCCACAGTTCCAAGATTAAAACCGAGGCACTTCCCCGTCTATTCCCGAGTTGATGAACCACGCTTGTGATCTCCTAAGCTGATCTTTTAAGTCAACGTTGACATCGACTATTATTTGTGTAAGTCGTTGAGTTAATTCCCACAAAACACTACAAAAGAAACATCATTTAAATCTATTTTTTATCATTTTATTAATTTTTGAACAACCGCTTCGTGAAAAATATTTAGTAATTCAAAGGGAAATTTCTTGTAAAAATCCCCATTTCCTTCCATTCAGTTGTAATAGTATTTTACAGAAGTTTGAATGTAAACATTTTTTTGCCCGCAGAATTTATTCCCTATTAACTCAGTTAATTTTACTTCTCAGGGTTTCGTAATTAGTACAACAAGGTATAATTGAAACTGGATGCAGTTTCGAATGTCTCCCAAACGAAGCTCATATCATAAGAAGTAATAATATATATGGTTATAGGGTGGGGATCTCAATGGTTTTCAGAATATTTAGTATTTTATCATTTAAGGGGGTGGGGCATGACCCCCCCTCAGACCCCCCTATGGTACCAAATGATTCGTCTTATCATAAGGAGTAATAATATATATGGTTATAGGGTGGGGATCTCAATGGTTTTCAGAATATTTAGTATTTTATCATTTGAGGGGGTGGGGCATGACCCCCCTCAGACCACCTATGGTACCAAATGATTTGTCTTATCATAAGGAGTAATAATATATATGGTTATAAGGTGGGGATCACAATGGTTTTCAAAATATTAAGTATTTTGTTATTTGAGGGGGTGGGGCATGACCCCCCCTAAGACAACGAAATGGAGGGTATAACATAATACCTCGATACTTCGTGTGGCGGGGTATAAAAACTTAAATATCCAAGGTAGCAGGTAGTATTTCCAAGTTAAGATCACAAATGATCAAGTTATATCACTTTTCCCATAGACTTCTATAGTAAAATTTTGCAAAACCCCACCCCCTTTTGAGACCCCCAAAATATATGTTCCCTCCCACAGATTGAAAATTTTTTTTCGGGAGGCGCATCTAGGAATATGGGCCTATCAAGTCGTATGATATCAAGCGATTCCGTCTATTTAGTATTTTATCATTTGAGGGGGTGGGGCATGACCCCCCCTCAGACCCCCTATGGTACCAAATGATTCGTCTTATCATAAGAAGTAATAATATATATGGTTATTGGGTGGGGATCTCAATGGTTTTCAGAATATTTAGTATTTTATCATTTGAGGGGGTGGGGCATGACCCCCCTCAGACCCCATTATGGTACCAAATGATTTGTCTTATCATAAGGAGTAATAATATATATGGTTATAGGGTGGGGATCACAATGGTTTTCAAAATATTAAGTATTTTATCATTTAAGGGGGTGGGGCATGACCCCCCCTCAGACCCCCTATGGTACCAAATGATTCGTCTTATCATAAGGAGTAATAATATATATGGTTATAGGGTGGGGATCTCAATGGTTTTCAGAATAATAAGTATTTTGTCATTTAAGGGGGTGGGGCATGACCCCCCCTTAGACCCCCTATGGTACCAAATGATTCGTCTTATCATAAGGAGTAATAATATATATGGTTATAGGGTGGGGATCTCAATGGTTTTCAGAATAATAAGTATTTTGTCATTTGAGGGGGTGGGGCATTACCCCCCCTCAGACCCCCTATGGTACCAAATGATTTGTCTTATCATAAGGAGTAATAATATATATGGTTATAGGATGGGGATCACAATGGTTTTCAAAATATTAAGTATTTTGTTATTTGAGGGGGTGGGGCATGACCCCCCCTAAGACAACGAAATGGAGGGTATAACATAATAGCTCGCCACTTCGTGTGGCGGGGTATAAAACTTAAATATCCAAGGTAACAGGTAGTATTTCCAAGTTAAGTTCACAAATGATCAAGTTATATCACTTTTCCCATAGACTTCTATAGTAAAATTTTGCAAAACCCCACCCCCTTTTGAGACCCCCAAAATATATGTTCCCTCCCACAGATTGAAAATTTTTTTTCGGGAGGCGCATCTAGGAATATGGGCCTATCAAGTCGTATGATATCAAGCGTTTCCGTCTATTGGTTTATGAGAAACGGTGCACACAAGTGTTCGAAAAAACGCGCCCGGAAAGAAGAAAAATAATAATCATAATAATCATAATAATAAGAATAATAAGAACTGAGCAAAAACAACATGTCTCCAAACTTCGTTTGGGAGACATAATTAGTACAAAAAGTGTTGTTTTTATTTAATGGTTCTGAGAAAGCTGAATTATGTTCTAGCTTAGTCAAAGAATGCTTATCCGTGTATAATGAAAACGATGGCCTTGACTCCGACTTAGGCATTGATGTTTATAATAGATATACATGTAAAACCATTCTATGATTAACCGGGGTATTGCATGTGAGGAAAATCTTGTAAAGTGTCATGTCTGATGAGGTGCCAATTCAATTCAGACGTGAAATCTTACTGAAGATATCTAGTCTTATTTGTAAGATGCAAACTTCCGAGTTTTAATAATATGCGGCAGTTGCTAAAATTAGGGGGAACAAATCTGCAAAAAATAGTTAAATCTTTGTCATATTTGTATAAAAATAGATCAATACAATTCAAAAATAAAAAAGGATAATTAAACCATAAAAATGGTAAGAAAAACGAATTCAAAGCCTTTTTTCTTTGGATGGAGTCAAGATATCTGAACTTTGCGATCTTCAGTCAATTTTTTCTGTCCTTCATATAGCTGTCTTCAGTACTAGTCGTATATTGTTAATTATATTGTAACCGCATACATATTACCCGTCACTTTGTTGGCTGAGTTTTCCTCGATAAACATTGATAATGTATTGATATATCCTAGTTTTGTCATAAAATGTTGTAATATTTGAATAGTAAATAGATGACGAATTATTTCGGTAAACTGAAGTCTGCTAAAAAAATTTCTTGCAGAAACAAGTGTCGAAAACATTGAAGCTGTTAAAGGTAAGAAGTAAAAATTTATATTTGTAACTTTCGAAATGTTCTCATTGAGGCTTGTCTCACAATTTCATATAGTTTAAGCATTTCCCTATATCGCAGAAGTTTAAGTGGCCAAAGTGGTTTCTGAAAACAAATAACCCCTCTCCACCAATAATAACAACACGGATGAAAAAAGGCCAGTTTGGGCTATTGTAATCACTTGGCAATACACATTTCTTCATTTAACAAAAACAAACAAAGATATTTGATTAAATAATTTAACATTGCAATACGATAAATCCTTGTTATCTTAAATAAACTGATATAATGAGTGTAATATTTTGGAACAAAAACTATTATGAATTATCAAAATACTTTGAGCAACAGAATCAACATGGGTTTAAGCAGGGTACCCAAATTCTACAACAGAAAAGATCAATTTTATCTGCTGTAGTTGAAGCACTTCTTTAATTTTAGTAGAATTTTAAAGTTTATCAGCTGAAAAGTTAAATGCATTTATCTTTCATATCTTCAAGAAGGTGAGACTTCCGTTAGAAAAAGTCTATACTGATACTGTTGATTAATGCTCAGGATTACTCTGCTAGGGGTAGTCGATTTTCTTCAGTCAAAGATTGGATCTGTGCGAGAGCACCCTTACATCCAGGCAAATCTGAAAGGCCACTCTGCATTTGTCCAGGTTTTTGACTGGCGATCATAAGATATCCTACATTAACGCCCCCTATTGTTATAGGCCAGTCTGCATTTGGCCAGGCTTGCGACTGGCTATCATAAGATAGACAGCATTATCCCTCCCCATTTTTTTTCATTTTCTTCTTCTTTTTTTTTCTTTTTTTTCTCCTTCCTCGGATTACACAGAGTCATTGGTGTCTTCAGTGTTGATGTGTCGTAGTCACTCATTAACCGTTTAAGCAGATATTTTCTTTTTTCGACGGACGGCGTATTTCCATGATTCTTATAGGTCGTACTCAACCTCTCTCAATCGTTTAGTTGTTGTCTTGATATTTTGATGTGCAGGGTCTTTATTCATGTCTTGCTGAGGTAATGTTTGGTCATTTCTTCTCTGTATGGTTCAAACATGTCTCTATACCATTGAAAGACCAAGAAAAGGGCCGGAATAAAAATCGCGTGAAAAGGGGGAAATAACCCCATCGTGTCATTGTTTTATTCCTTGATTTAACAGTGACAGGTATAACTCTAAAGACTTCATTCAGAGTTCAAATATACACATAAACACATCATATAGACACTGAGCAAATATCTAGAACATTGTTATATTCTCTACATGTGACGAGATCTAATAACTTTTAAATGAGAAAATAAGTGAAAAAGATGATAAAGTGATAAGTGTATACTGTACAGTTTAACATGGTAATACTTAAGAATTTTACATTTTACATTTTTATGTTATGAATTGAATCCTGTGGGAGTGCTCCTGAGAGAGGAGGAATCTATTAGTACAAGTTCAAAACTCTATACATGACCACGAAAAACACGGATTAAACCCTGATTAAAAAGTGCGAGAAAAGAGGAAATAATCTAATCCAGGAAAGTGTTCGGCCATTGACCTCACGGTGAAATATTCAAGCCTAAACGACTCAAAGGGGGACTTTAGGACTATGTACTGACATGGGAAACCCCAAAGACCATACAAAAAAAACGCGGAAAAGGCGAAATAATGCAATCCAGAAAATAGGCTTTCGGTCAAAGACATTCCATCGATAGGTCCGAGTCTAAACACATCGCAGGGGGACTTTATCCAGATACAGTCCAATGAAAGACCAAAAACCCTAAGAAAGGAAAGCGCGGGGAAAGGGGAGGTAACCCAATCAGACTACTGGATGTTAAGGATGAATCTCCAAATGACCGGATAAAAAAAACCAGGCGAAATTTATCCCTAACACTACCGGTTAAAAAACGGTGTGAAATTATACCTCCCTTTTATTTACTTTCAAAAATGGCGGGAAAATTCACTATTTCCGGTTGAGCATGCGAAAAAAATATTTCCGATTATGTCACTTCCTGTTACGTCATTTCTGTTCAGGTGACTTCTTTGGAGTCATTTCCGGTGACGTCACTTCCGACTCCATCTCGCTCCACCTCGTCAAATGCGACTATAGAACCTCTTATATACTACTGATATTCCATTAACTGAAATGTCTAGTGGCAGTTGTGAGGTAGAAAGTTATTTCAAACGATTTAATCGTGATGAAGATAAATGCTTGGGGTGATGACATGGTCAAATGCACTTTTTCTGTTGTGTTTTTTTTTTTTTTCTTCTTTTTTTTGCACATATAGGGTGGATTTCTTTCTTACAAAAATTTTTTAAACGTTTTGTGGCGTTTGTTATCGTTTGTTAAACGCTTAAAAAGTAGAAACAAATACATCGTTTAATCAGTGTGTTTTGAACCTGTTTTGAACTTTCAATTATGCATACACATGGTGTTGATAAACAGACTTAAATTATTTTGCAAAAAATGGCAGTGATCTTCTTTTAAATCACTTTTGTGTGTTGTTTATATGTTCACAGAAACCACATGTTAATGAAAAATCAATAATAATATACATACCTCCTTTTCTGTTGACAGAATCCATCTTTGTAATAACCGCGGGAAAAAAACACATGCACATCAAGGTTGAAGTTAGAAACAAATGTAACGTTTGTACTAACAAACGATGAACGACAAACTGTAGACGCATCTTTAGCGAGTGCATAGTTTGTCAAAGTTTATGTAAACTTTGCAAACGTATGTTAGAAACAAATGATCAAAACATGTACGCGCTTAGCCGTTTGCATCGTTTGTGTTAGAAAAAAATGCACCCATAGTTGGTCTTGTTCATGAAATAATGCTTATAATTGTGTTTTCATCAATTATGTTCAAATTTACGTCCTGCGTTTAATTCGTGTTCATTTTCTTTCTAATTTCATTCATTGACTGTTGCACAAGCTTTGAGGGTATCACATTTTACGGATATCACATGAAGTTATTAATTGCGAATTTTTCACTCAAATAATACTACTTTACTTAATTTTGTATAAATGTTTTAACATATTTTAATTGAAACTGAATATTTTGAAAGCTAATCAAATTAATTTATCAATTATTTCAGTTACAAACTGCGTTAAAAAGATAATCTTGTCGGGATCTATATGTTACTGTTCCTTGTTAGCAATAACTTTATGTGTGCTGTCAGCAGTGTCGTCGAAGACGAATATAATTAATGGTATGTTAACCGATATTTTAAAAACATGTAAAAATGGAGATTTCAAACATAGTTTCCTTTCATTAAATGCATTTTTTTGTATCTTCCAATATCTGTAACTCTTGTTTTACCAGTGGTTTCCAGTATTTCCAGTATCTGCAGGTCTGGGATACCAGTATCGAGTTTGTATTCTTCACTTTACCAGGGTCTTTTATTTGGTGATATTGAGAGCTTTTGGAATAGTGAATTATCCTTGCAAGTAAATTTTTCTTCCTAAAAAATACTGAACTGAAAAACAATTTCGATCAAGATTTGAAAAAAAACATTCTAGATATATTTCGAGATATTGACAAAAATAATTTATGCTAAATAAAATATCTCTGAATTCCTCCAAAATTATGAAAATATTGGGTTACTTATACAATATCAATGATTCGCCAAGGAAAACGTATTACATCCACAAATGACAGCCACTGTAAAATAAGTTGGGCACGGGCGAATAATATAGCATTCCGTAGCATCAATTATTGTACTCTTTTTGTAAATTTACAGAGGGTTCTTAAATATGCAAGGAGCGTGAAATAATATTGGTTTCAATCAAAAAAATATTTTAATAATTTTTTTTTATTGTCGTATAGTTATAGCTACTAGATATTCTCTTCGAGCTAATGACTAAACACATCTAAAAAGTCTCATATAACATCTATTATGTTTTTTAGCTTTGTTAAATACAAAATGTTGTGCACCTGTGAAAGACAAACCATTATTACGTAAGTAAGCTCCAATATACTTCACTCGATTGTTCTAATAATTTAAAATCTATTAGGATAAAGCTAAATGAGCTAAATTGGAAAACTATTGTTACAGGAATTCAGTCTTTATTTGCTACAAATACTGGTCCCAATTCCCAAACCAATGAGCATTCTGATCAGTAGTATGTTTGATGTTGCACATACCTTGTTCAGGTATTCAACATTATCATTTTTTGTGTTTGAGTGATTGGTCCTTTCCACTCATTTCAAACAAGGAAGTTCAGTATGTATTCATTTATTTGGTTTTTTCATTGATTGGTACATCCGTGTACTTGCTTATCGTCCAGTGGCAAATATCTCATGCTTCTTCAGGACGAGAACCAGTTCAACAATTTACCAAACACAATTCGAATAGAATTGGGACGGGACACAAAGGGGAACAGGTTTTGATTGACATGATAAAAGGAGGATAGTTAGGAAGGTTCGGATAAATTATTCTTCTGTAGCGACCATCTAAAACTACAGAAGGGGTCTTTAGCGTGCAGAGAGTGTGGCAGTCTCAAAACACGTTACCTACTATAGTCCGCAGTCAGGCTTTCCGTATTATGACCTGACAATCCTGGGGACGGGTTAGCTAGCTCTGTGGGTTGAGCACCCGTGAACCGTCACAAATCCATATGATTTTTTTTTTATTTGATATGAAGTTCATTTACTAAATATCATCAAATGAACAGGTAATACGTACACATATGAGAGACAAAAATAGTAAATATAAATATGCATATGTTATATCTATAATTTGTATTAATAATTAAAAAAGATGTGTTGCTATTACCTTACTTTACAAGTGAAATGCATACTCCACCGAAACACAACTCAAAAGTTGGTCTAAACATAGCATATATCATCAATAACTTCTTCATTGGCAGTTATCAATTAAAAAAAATTAAAGGAATTATCTGATTTTACCTGTAAAGTATGTCCCTTCAGTTTTAAAATTTTAAAAAATTCTTAACCTCAGGCTAACAAACAATCGAATGTGAAAAAAACAATATGTTAAATAAATGTACTTGGCATCTAAGATGCAAAAGCCAAAAGAGCAATGTATTTTTTATGCATTATTTAAGAAATAATTCATGGCCGCCATAGGTTCGTTGGAGATTTTAACATGGGCAACATTATTTGAACAATATTTTATCCCGAGCTTTATCGAGAGGTACAATTAAAGCAAAGAATGTTACCATATATAAAAATACCCATGATAAATCGAAAATTTTAATACATCTTTACTTCCAAAGGGAATTTGAGCAGCACACCATATTAGAATTAGGCATTTAACCATATCAACAGTAGTTTGTATTTGTTGGACTTGGATAATTAACATATAGTGCAAGGTAATTTTTCCAAGGAATGCTCAAAAAATTGAAACAATCCTATTATTCCAAGTACTTTCTGTTCTATTGCTGATATCACTGATGCAATATTGTTAAGAACATTTCAAAAAATTAATTGTGCGATTTTATTTTGTAATATCGTTTTCTACTGGCTGTTTAGCCTACACAGCCCAATAATATTGTTTAAACGTAAACAACCTTACAATAAAATCATTTCTATTCGATCGAAAAAGTTGTTACAGCCTGCAGACAGTCAAATAATAAAAAAATATTTTAACCATATTTGGATGACGCGTGCTACGTCTGAATGCAATACACATGATATAAGTTATGACCCAGTGTCTATAGTAATATGGAAATTTAGACGGCGGACAAAATTGTTGTACGGTGAGGTAATACTCCATAATAAATACAGACAATCAAGTGATAGTTCAGTTAAAGACGAGCTTTTGGGTCAAGATATATTTTATCGCCGGTACGCAATTCCAGTGTATTTTCAATGTAGCTTTCAAATAGTATAAACAATGTTTCATACTTTCAAAGAGAATGTATTACTGACAACATGAAAAAACAACACAAATTGCTTAGAAAATCGGACAAATACGTTATGATCCATTATCGTATTTCCCTATGGCTATATCGACCTGCTGAGGCCTTCAGAATTTCCCGTATTTCGGCACTGTGACGTCGTAAAGAGTTGACCCGACCCTAATATGAGCTGACCCGAATATATCAGCGACGTCATAATGTTTGACCCAATGTTGACCCGAATATATCAGGAAAACATCCGGTTATAGGCGGATGGCCATTGCAAAGTAAGAAATTCCATTAAGATTGCTAGTTAACAATACGATAAATTTATCATCAAGTTTTCTTCAAACATATATTGTAAAATATAAGCCGCTCGACACAATATGAAGCTTTTTGGCTCGTTCGCTACGCTCACTCGCCGAAAAAGCTTCACATTGTGTCTCGCGGCTGATATTTTACGATATACGTTTGCAGAAAACCTGATAATATGTACGTATCTGTAGTACCATGAAAATTTAGACGGCGGACAAAATTGCTGTACGGTGAGGCGTCAGCCGTCTAAATTTTCATGGTACTACAGACACTGGGTCATAACGTATTTGTGCGTTTTCTAAGCAATATTTCAATAAGAATTATATCTGACCTAGATTTTGCTCCAGACGATTTTCGCTGGAACTTTTAATGTACACAGTAATGACACTTGGTCATAACGTATTTCTGCAATTTTCTAAGTAATACCTTGTATTTCAATAAGAATTAATAGACAAACCTAAACAATGCATTGACCAAGATTCGGCTCAAGACGAAGGTCGCTGGACATTTTATTGTACACATAATGGACCGCCTACAATGACTGTATTTGGTCATTGTGTACATTTGTTAATCAGCGTGTGTGGTACATGCTTGTGAATGATGGATACCGTTTTTAATAGAACAAAGCGTTAATATTTATACGATGACATTTGTGTTCTTTCAAATCCAATATCCAAACCTGGACGAAAATATGGGTGGAGGTTGGACTTTTATTGGGACTCCGAGATTGGGTCTTTTTAAGCTCGGGATTTCGGGATTTATCCTTTCGGGATCCGGGAATACCCATTTTGAATTTTTGGACGTCGGGATTGAACTTTTTTTAAATTCTGGAATTCGGGATTTCACGATTTTAAGTCCGGAATTTCGGGATCAGAGTTCCTCCCCCCCTCCAAATATGTTATTTTTTTATGTGGCGTGTAACAAAAATGAGTGAAAACAACCAATGAAGTGTGGTGACCTGTCCAAATATAGTTTATGTGTGTTGCACACATACATAGCATGCGTCTTCCAAATATCGTTAACATTTTGACTGCCTGCAGGCTGTAACAACTTTTTCGATTGGATAGAAATGATTTTATTGTAAGGTTGTTTACGTTTCGAGTACGATTTCATTGGGTTGTGTAGGGCAGACATGGGGATTTAGCAGTAGGATCAACAGCCAGTAGAAAACTATTTTAGAAAATAAAATCGCACAAACTATATTTGGAGGGGACACTACACATCTTTGACCCTTATCACTCATGTTTGTCACACACTACATTAAAAAATCAATAATATTGCCAGAAAAGTCCTCGATCAGATTAAAAACACATTTTATGCCAAGTTTGGATAATATGATTTGAAATAACAAACATATTAGCATTTTGTTCTATTTATTAATCAACGTTATCCATAAAATCATGCACAGACAGTTACCACACAACTGTGCACAATGACCAAATAAAGTCATTGTAGGCGGTCCATTACTGTGTACATTAAAATGTCCAGCGAAAATCGTCTGGAGCCAAATCTAGGTCAGATATAATTCAAATTGAAATATTGCTTAGAAAACGCACAAATACGTTATGACCCAGTGTCTGTAGTACCATGAAAATTTAGACGGCTGACGCCTCACCGTACAGCAATTTTGTCCGCCGTCTAAATTTTCATGGTACTACAGATACTGGATCATAACGTATTTGTGCGATTTTCTAAGCAATTTGTGTTGTTTTTTCATGTTGTCAGTAATACATTCTCTTTGAAAGTATGAAACATTGTTTACTCTATTTGAAAGCTACATTGAAAATACACTGGAATTGCTTACCGGCGATGATATATATCTTGACCCAAAGCTCGTCTTTTACTGAACTATCACTTGATTGGCTGTATTTCCACCACAGAAACGTCTTGAAACCAATCAAATGGTTCATGAATTATTTATGAGAACGAGAAAAAAATGTATTAATTGACCCACGGTCTTTACGAATAGCAAAGCGTAAGCGCGACCGGCCATGGGTTTCCGACGATGGAGTTGGAAAAGATACGAGTTGACCTGTCACCTGTCACTTGTTGAATTTTACAAAGGCCATACGTCACCGTAATGATAAATATTAATGCACTCATTTAAGGAAAACAACAACATTGCACTTCTTACACACGAGGTTCGAGAAAATTGAAATATCCCCTTGAACAGCATCACTGGGGGAAATTTGTGGTTCGTAACGTAAGTTACGCACAGCCGCCACATAATTTTAAACAATACCGGTGAAACCAACAAATGCACAGAATAAAACTTTTGCATGGTCTCTTAATGACGGTAAATGATTTTTGACGTTTGATAGATAAGGATCAGTGGATCTTAGAAAGCAACAAGGTTCTATCGCCGAATTATATCCATTTTAAGAATTGTGCGATGATGTGCATACTTTAAATTCGGAAATTTTCGCGTTCACTTATTGCGATTCATCTACCCCAGGCAAAATTGCGAGGTTTAATTATTGCAATCGCCGCCCATGTGATTCTTTTTTTTTCTTTTTTTTTTGTTGCGATCGGAGATCGTTTAAACATTGAAGATGGAAGTTATATTAATGTAATCGTTTTAATTAATAAATGTAAACAAAGGGAGACAAATTTATATATAATAATAATAATTTGGATTCTAAATAGGACGTGAAAATATGCAGTAAAAATGCGAGTTTTTAATATTGTGATCCTCAGCCGATAATAATTTTTGCAATTATAAAAACATCGCAATAATTTCCATATTTACAGTAACATAAAAATCTTATTTATACAGTTTTGTGTTACACACAACCTTTGACCTTTCAAACAGTGTGTACGGAATTTAAGGCATACTTTCCTCTAAAATAGTAATGCGTTAATTTTTCATCAATCAAAAAGAGTGAAAAGTGAATTTCTGTCAGCCTGAGCCTTCAAGAAACTTTATTATGTGCAGTTTTTGCTTTCCCCGACATTGGTTCAAAATTATATTGGGTGTGCGTAACTTAAGTTATAAACCACAGCTTTCCCCGTGATCATAGTATGAGCGTGTTGCAAAATTTACTATCCTCTACAGCTTCTTTAGCTTGGCATATTTTGCTGCAGCTTCACTGTAGAAAATTCGAATTCATATTCAAAATATGACGTCAATAACCACCTAAAGGCGGATCAATACTAGGAGGGAGTTAATGTCTTGGGATATCGTATTGTCAATTGGTCAACATCAATATCTAACATTTAAAGTAAAATCAAATATTTTATAAAAATGAACAAAATGTACACATGGATAATGAAAAAAAGCAATCAAACATAAATGTAAACGATTACATGAATCACAAAATGAAGGAAAAATGAAAACTCAAAATACAAAAAATAACAAAAGTCAAAGTTAGTAGAATTTGAAATGCGTCGTATACAGCATAGTATTAATTAACTATATCTAATATAAGTATCTTTGGATTGTTATTTTGAAACTCCTGGGATGATGGCTCTGCTGGTGGACCCTAGGTCCTCGAGGGTATTCGCCAACCCAGTCGTCAGACTTGTCTGACATGATTATTCATTGATTTGTTACAGAAATTACCAGTATTTAGCAAAATTCAAAAATAATAGAAATACTAAGGGTTCATTCCTTGTTTTGCACATGGTAGATCTCCTTAGCTGAAATTTGGCTTCCTATTTCGGTATTTTTGGTTGAGTACTTCTTGTTAAATATAAGTTTGGTTTAAGGTCTTCCAAATGTTTCGGTTTTAATGCTGCTGATGAGAGGTAACTCCTTGAAATGCGTCGTATACAGCATAATATAAATTAACTATATCTAATATAAGTATCTTTGGATTGTTATTTTTTTTTATGCAAATTAAAAATCTATAAAAAAAATTATATCATAATACGCTACATCATAATGTCGCTGTCAATCTCCCAGTTATGTAAATATAAAGGACGATGAACCAAACCTTTCCCAGAATTCAACTTAGAATCTTGAAATTTAACTGGTTTATTGTACATTCACAAAAATAAACAGAAATCATTACCAAAACACAAGAATATTTGCTATTTTCATCCACTCCCGGCTCAATGTATGACCAGTTATACTTCCTGATAAAACTATACTTAAAGATGAACCCTGTTAAACATTTACCAATTCTAATACTCCATATATGCTATGGTTCCGTGCTCCTAATTGTTCTTCTATAGTATTTTAAACAAATCGCTCAAACTTGAGGTCATATAGCTCTTATCTAAGTTTCGTTGGCCCTTGTGACAAAATATTTCCTTTAGAGTGTATATCACAGAGTCCCTGGCTGAATGTTCGGGTTATTATGTAAGATAAA
The DNA here is from genome assembly GCA_028015205.1 of Mytilisepta virgata. Lineage (NCBI taxonomy): Eukaryota > Metazoa > Mollusca > Bivalvia > Mytilida > Mytilidae > Mytilisepta > Mytilisepta virgata. The sequence continues at coordinate 58,108,433 of CM051515.1, read as the reverse complement.
TAAAATTCACAAAACCCACACCACGGGAACCTATGAATCTCCCCTTGATAAGCAATCCAAACGATGTGTCATTACTCAGATTCAACTGACCTTTTTGGGTTCCTCTTTCATAGAACTATCTTTATAATTTTTTTTAATAATTAGGAACTCTTAACCTATTATGAAACATCTGGCATATCACCATACACGCCTTATACAGCAAAATAAAATCCGAGAAATTCGCAGAAAGCGTAGCATTTACATCAGGAATCAAGAACAAGCATACTAAACACCTGGGCCGAAGCAGTATTTTCCGATGAAAAAAACATGTCCTCACTTGACAATTTTAAACTTCATTTCATTTGTTTTTTACTTACCACCTTAGAAATATACATACGGATTTTACTTCCCTTACCGGTTCATATTTTGCAATTTTAAATAAAACATCTAGGTGACTCCCACATTCACAACCAAGATAAGTCTCCCCCAAATGCTTTATTCTACCTGTACAACTTCAGTTTTATTTTTTGCTCCGACGAGTCCAGACGTAAATTTTCTTTTGGTCAATTTGTATTTTTGAAAGTTCGATAATAGAAGTGAAGGCTCAGACGCCTTAAAGGATGAATATTCTTCGGTTTTAAAGGATAATAGTTTGTCAACCTCGAAAAAATCTAGTACTTCCGCTCTCAAGGAAAAAGGTGGGAAAAGATCATTTTCTCGTAGTAAAAAAATGATTATGCAGACTTGGGTAGTCTTATGAATTCTAGATTAGAAGAACAAAGCGAACTTTTTCAGTCCATTGACACGAAAATGGGACAATTGTTAGAATTGTTTCAAAAGAAAATGTCCAACACTGCGGAAAATGACATTTCAAATGCAGATAGAAATGAGGTCACAGTCGAGGCATCAAGTGCTTCTCGCAGACCAGTATTACCATTGGATAGTGCTTTAAATGAGCAAAGAAATAATGGTGAAAATTTAGATACTCTATCACTTCGAATTTCGGATTCGGAACGCAAAGACATTGGTTTCTTATTCAGTGTAGAAGGCTCTGATAATAGAACTTCAGATCAAGACTCGTGTGACAGTAGGTCAGTAGTTTTAAATACAGTCAAACCTGTCTTAAGAGACAACTAAACGGAGAGCTGAAAAGTGGTCTCATAAGATAGATGTTTTTTAATACAGGTTCAGTTTATATGAAATGCAGTATAAAGTGATCTAAAAATAGTGGTCTTATAAGACAGGTTTTTGCTTAATACAGGTGGTCTCTTGGGCAGGTTTGACTGTACAGGGGAACATAAAAGATCCCAAAAGTATTTAGATAGGACATTTTTGTGTGTGAAGACACAGGAGAAGGATGGATACAAAACAGTAAGCCAGTCGCTTAGTGAGAAATTTGAGCTAGATGCATATTTAATACATCCCATTTAGGAAAAAGGAAATCGGCAACAGTCACGTCAGAAACCGTCGAGAATAAGAAGCCAAAGTTCGATAACAGTCATAAGATTCCGAAGAAAACTAAGTTTAAGATACCAGCTAAGCAGAATGCTAACAACAAGTCTTGGGTTAGTTTAGTTGGTAATGCTAAAACAAGTATTGTTCTTGGCGCCGAGCTTTTAATGTTGTTTACTCAGATACTAGTGGGAGGGAGGTTGAAATTTTTTATTCAAATTTGGGAATCGATAACAGACAACAAATGGGTTTTGAAGACCTTAAGAGAGAGACTGAAGTTAGAATTTCTCGAAAACCCTCCGAATACAGGAATAAAACAAACATCTGTGAACGTTCAGTATATACAAATTATTTTAGCAGAGGTAGACGATTTATTAAGAAAAGATGCATTGGAAATTGTACCATGAAAGGGGAAACAAGGTTTTTACAGTAAGCAGTTTCTAGTTCCCAAAAAGATAGGCGATTTGAGACCAGTGATCAATCTAAATCAATATCTGAGAAAACAACATTTTAAAATGGACACTTTGTTCAAGGTTTTAAATTTAAAGAAACCACAAGATTTGGTGATGACTCTCGATTTGAAGGATGTCTATTTACATGTCCCAGTCCACAAATCACATCGGAAATTTCTCAGAATTTGCATACAGGGGCAATGTTTTGGTCCAGCTCAAGCTGCAAGAGTTTTTACAAAAATATTAACAGTGGTGGCTCATTTGAGAGTTCATTATCACTTTGGTATTTCTTGACTTTACTTACATTCGACTGACGACTTATCTAGACGATTGGTTGTTAGTAAATGCAGAGAAAATGAATCTCTTTTCAGAGAAAACACTCAGTCTTGTGGTCAGGATGGGATTCATAGTAAACCTGCAAAAATCTGCACTGATCCCATCTCAGAAAATCACATCTTTAACCGGTTTTCCAACATTTTGATCTCGTGTACTGCTGATGAGTGTTCAGTAAACGAAATGGCCATACAGTTCGGTATTTTATGATACGTTTTATTTATACACAGTATTCAATTTCAATAAAGAATTAGTTTTTCCCACAATGGAAAGACTGGTGAAATTGGAAAATTCAGTAAGAACATTAATGAAAAATGTACAGAAAAAGTACAGAAAACGTTAGGTCATATAGCATCTTGTTTAGAACTGATCCCCGATGTAAGATGTTTATGAGGTCTATCGAATTACATCTTCTGCATTATTGGAGGCATGCGTCAAGAGATCTCACTTGTCAGATTCCATTAACTCAACAGCTAAAAGATCATTTGAGTTGGTGGTTGGACAGTGCAAACACGGCGAATGGCAGATCCCTGCATCAATGGTCAGCAACGGTAAAACTAAGGACAGCTGCATCAATTACAGGGTCTGGGATTCATATGGCAAATCAGATTTTTCAGGGGACATGGACTTTACGATAGAGACAACATATGAACCTGTTAGAAATGGAAGTTAAAATTCGGACTGTACAGCATTTTGTACCCCAATTACAAAATCAAAATGTTTTGCTTCAATGCTATAACATTTAAATGGTTCATTATATGAACAAACAGGGGGGTACCAAGTGTGTGAACCTTTGTTATAAGCTGGACATGGAATCTGGTGAAAATCGCTATTAAGAACAAAATATCAATAAGAGCAGCTCAAATAGCGGTCAAGTTGTATGTTTTAGCGGATCAGTTGTCTCGCAACAAGATTCGTTCAACAGAGTGGACATTGAACAATCAAATAGTTCAGGCATTGTTCACACGTTGGGGAGCCGTCAATAGACATATTTGTCTCCATACACAATCACAAAATACCACTGTTTTGCACTTGGATACCCCATCCTAATGCTTCAGCAGTGGATGCTCTGTTAATATCATGGGAAATATGTTGGGAAATGCGTTTCCACCAATATGTCTTACTCCAAAAACACATGAGTTAGTTTCGATGTCATCTAATCATGAAAGCGCCAATGTGGCCGAGAAGACATTGGTACACAGAACTGCTTCAAAAATCAGTAGAATATCCAATAAAATTACCAATTCTAGAAAATCTGTTGGTACAACCAAAGACAAAAATATACCACCCAAATCCAAAAGTGTTCAAGCTAACAGCATGGATGCTTTCAACAGGAACTTCAGAAATAAGGGTTTTTCAAATCAAACTATAAAGCTACTCAGGGCATCTTGGCGATCAGGAACATAACTTGACTATGCTAGTAAATTCAAAAAATTTAACAGCTGGTGTTGTGAACAAGCAAAAGATCCCTATACAGCTTTGTTAGCAGATTTATCTTATCTATTTGAATCAGGCTTACAATATCGCACGATGGCCGGCTTCAGGTCTATGTTATCTTCCTTATTACCACCAAGAGATCATGTACCAATTGCACAACTTAGAGGTGTATTCAATTCAAGACCTCCAAAAATTGAATTAGTACCAGAATGGGATTTACAAACAGTTTTAGACATGTTGCAAAGTCCTCTTTTTGCACCGTTACGCAAGGCAAATATCAAATTTCTAGCATATAAAGTTTTTTTTCTTACAGCCATCACAACGTTCACGAGATGCTTGGAAATTCAAGTGTTAAGATTCGGAGAAGGTTTTGTGACCAGGTTTGGCGAAACAGGATAGACCTAATCGTTATGGCACACATATTTTATACCACATTTTGACGACAATAAGAAATTAGACTCTAAAAGAGCTATAACTATTTATTTAAAAAGAACAGAAGAATATAGGAAAGAGGGAGTTAAACTCTTTTTGTCAACTGTTAAACATTTCAAACCAGTAACTTCTAAAACTTCAGCAAAATAGATTGTTAATACCATTAAACTTGCTTATGAAGACAAAAATGTGAAAGTGAAAGCTCATAGTACTAGAGCTATAGGAGTAAGCATGATATCTACTTTAGAGTCAGCTGATTGGTCTACAGACACAACATTTATCAAGTTTTATTTGAGGAATGTGGATGTGACAGTTTTATCATAAATGTACATATCAGTTTCTTATCATTTTATAATTGACACTGGAAAAAAACCATTACATTAGGAAAGGTGTACGGTCTATTTGTATAGTGTACAGTAACTAGTCACCAAGATGTTTTATTATAATTTCCACTTATAAACCAACTTATAAACAGACAATATTCAAAATCATGTCACACTCCATTAGCGCAGTGATGTCATTTTAAGCATTCACATGACTTACGTTGCACGAATGGCGCGAAACTAAACTAAAGGGGTTCATAAAAGGGTGTATGAACTAACCTTGACATAAACAAATTGTAAAATGATTTTGAAATATATATTCAGATTGTTAACTGTACCTGAATCATGAAGTTCCTTTCATGGATATACTCCTTAGTTTCAAGAAATTTCAGTATTTTACCAAATGAAAATAGAATACTATGAATGATGGGGTATGGTGGATTAATGTTTATCTTTTTTTTTCAGTATGCAGAAGGTTATGCTTTGTATTTGTTACGGCAATGTTTTTGGGAATAATGGTTTTAGTCGGGTTTATTGGCGATACAAAATGTTCAGGTAAGGGCGTTGAAGATGAATTTAATATAAATTAGTAGTAATCAGCAATTATTATATATTTTTTATGCTTTTGTATGACGTCTTATAGCAACAATATCACATTATTTAAATAAATGCTTAATAAAAATATCTAATTTTTCAGTGTTCCCTTCATTTCCGATTTGTGGGGCAGTCTTTGGAGTGTTAACCGGTCTGTTATTTTTTCAGCGGCAAGGTAAGCTGAAAACCTTTGCTGCAAAGGAAAATTTGAGATTATTACTAGAGTTTAATGATATATTTATGTTTCTGTTTTGTATTTTGCTATATGCATATCGTGTGCATCAAAACTGATTGTACATAGTACGTATAGTATAGTAAATAATAGTAATTATTTTAAATTCAATGAATAAGTTTCGATAACAGCCTGAAATTGATATATACTTTAACTTTACTGATGAATACATTTTGAAAATGATAAAATGTTAATCTTAGTTAAAACTAAGGAGTATCTCCCTAGATATAGAGCTTATCGTTCTTTAAAGGTCTATTTTTTACCATTCTGAAATTTCAATTTGCTCTTTAACGTTTTGTGTTATCTTTTTCGCTTTTCAACGTTTTATGCCAAGTGCGCAACTGATGAATTATAATTTGACGAAATATGCACATCTCATGCATCAAAATTATCATCTTGGAATATTAGACAAGCAGGGTCAAAATACTCTCGTTTAACCTGTAAACTAGCTGCAGGTCTCATAGTTTCTCTCATGAAAATGATACTTTAAATTTTCTATTATTGAATAGTTCTGAAACATTCGTACATAGAGCTCTATATCCTTAAGTGGTTTTGATCTTACCTTTTATTGCGCCGTCATTTCACAAAATGTTCATATCTTTTACATCTACAGACTAGTTACATGTATTTGGTAAATAAGCATCACTACAATAATAAGAAGAGTAAATTAAGTCCAAATCATCATAGATATAAGTTATTATTATATCTTAGTATGTAAAATCTATATACAAATGAACTACAGATAAATTTGATATTTTTAATTTTTTTATTCACAAGGAACAATAGTCATTTCTTGTGAATAAATGACTATTTTCCCTAGGGACAATAGTTTTAAAGTAGCGTGCCTTTTCCAGTGCTTTTTATACTTCGGTCGCCTTCGGTACAATAAAACACCTGTTTATTGGCTATTCGAACGATAACAAGTTTATTGTCCCCAGAGACACCAACTATTTCCCGAGGGATCTGTTATTGCCCTCATATCCAGTAAATAGATGTACTATATAATAAATTTTATTTCTGATTTAAGTTGATGAAAAAGCACAGCCACAGGCAGGTTATGAAGAAGGTATGTATGATAATCTTTTTACTTTTTTTTTTTGTTTTTGTTTTGTTTTGTTTTGTTTTGTTTTTTTTTTTTGTTTTTTTTTATGGAACATTTTGAAGTAAACATTATGTAAAGTTACCTACATGTTTAAGTCATTTTCACCTGACGAAGGGTCGCTGAGGATAGAAGTGAAGAATTTAAGTAATAGGCCCTATCTTAAATACCTCTTATAACGACGGCTAAAGTTACTTACATAATTGTGCAAACCAGCGTAACATTTTCGTCGAACGAGTCACAGGTTAATAAGACGTGAGACGGAAAAGATTCAATATATATTCTCTATATAAGACACCAAACCGTGCAATACTAGAACCTGGTGCAAAATGCAAAATGCAAAATGCAAGGTTCGTCAAATACTTGCGTCGCAAAAACTTTGACCTCCATATTTTTTTTTTTTTTTGTTTTTTTTTTTTTTTTGTTTTTTTTTTTTTTTTTTGGAAGAGCTTTATAGCAATTCAGTATGTTGTGGTGGCTACTTTTTATTGTTGAAGGAAGTCGAGTTACCAGGAGAAAACCTTTTATGGAAGAAATAACTATCCTTGTCAACTAATATAATCGAAATCCTCCCAACATTAATATTATTGCGCTGCCCTTCAGCGCTGTGCTATTTGTATTTGGTTTTTTTCCTTAATGATAACCGCCTCGGTGGTCTCGTGGTAGCGTGCTCGCCTCGAGTGCGGAAGGTCGCTGGTTCTTTATATTTCTTTACGGTTCTATGTTTTATATAACGGTTTTTAAATATTTAAATTAGTTAGGGTAATACCCGTTGAATTCTTTTCTGCACGGATGATTTCGGCGGTCAGTATATAAAGAAAAATTAAAGGCGCGCTTGACCAATGCGACGTTCGTTACAAGATAGTAAGGACAAAGTAGTTAGTTTGGTATACTATTCGCCATCTTGATATGTCAGATTCAGAAAGCCATTCTCATCAAAACAGTCACCCGTCTACCGAAGGCGCAGGTTCTAGGTCTGGTGATTATAGTCGCGATACAACTGAGTTCAGCGCTGTTGATGCTGTACATATGTTCAACACCAAAATTGATATCGCTCTAGAAAAACAACGCATCTCCATCGTTTCTGAGTTACAGGACAAACTAAAAGTCAACGCTGACTTCAAAGGTGAGGGTAACAAGATTCAGTATTCATTTAATGAAGAAAGACTGAGCAACCTTGATAACCTTGCTAACAAAATAACTTTTGGTGACCCCAAAGGAGCCCTCTCACTTATTGACTCAGAAAAGAAAGCTTTAACGTACAGAAACAAACTCTTAAAGATAGCAGACAAACATGGTTGGGAGACCGTTAGAGAGTATACTGATACCGATATTGCTGATAACGCTGAAGACGCCTCAAAAATTCGCGCAGCTGTCGCCAGAGCAGCCACTAAGAAACGCCAAAACCAAACCCCATATACGAGGAATCAAACAAATTTTGTACAACGAAAGCCCGGAGCTTTCGACGGTATGTCTACCAGGCAGCTTTTTCTTGGCTCTCAGGCAGGATCAAGCCTGCGTCAGCCATTCAACGCCGATCCTAGAGCACCGTTCAACGGCTTTAAGCCCATCTTTGGACAAGGAAACAACGTTGTCTGTTTCTACTGCAACTTGCCAGGACACATTGCCAAGTACTGTCCCTATTCATCCCAGCTTCAGAGAAGACAGCCTCCCACAGCAACGTTCCCAGACCCTGGAGACAAACAATGAACAAGTTGAGTATAATTTACATATTCTAAATGAACATTTTGAAACAGAGAAAAACACAAAACCAATAGTTTCGGTTAAAAACAGACTTAAAAAATCCATTAACTTTTGGAAAGATACATTGAAACCTAGCGAATTTATACTTAACGTCATACAATTTGGTTACAGATTAGAATTTCTCCAGTTACCACAGAAAGTTATACTTAAAAATAACAGATCAGCAATAGACCATGCAGATTTTACAGAATCAGCGATTTCGGAACTTTTACAGAAAAACCTTATTCTTGAATTATCGGAACCCCCTTACTGTGTCAATCCATTATCTGTATCTGTGTCAAACAATAGAAAACCTAGGTTAATTTTAGATTTACGTCACGTTAACAAATGTATAGCAAAACGAAGGGTTAAATTTGAAGGTACAGTAGAAGGTTTAGCCTTTGCTAAAAAAGGCAATTTCATGTTAAAATTTGATTTGACTAGCGGTTATCATCACGTTAATATCCATCCCGATTATTTCACTTATTTGGGGTTTTCTTGGAAATTTAAGTCAGTTACCAGATACTTTGTATTTACAGTTTTACCTTTCGGCCTATCTAGTTCTGGATACATCTTTACTAAAACTCTAAGACCTATAGTCAAATACTGGAGATCTAATGGTATAAAAGTAATAGTTTATTTAGACGACGGATGGATATGTGATAAACTGGACAATTGTACTAAACTTTCAGTAATGTTACAAAACGACCTTTTAGACGCAGGTTTTCTAGTTAACGAAGAAAAAAGTCAATGGGAACCAGTACAAATTCTAGACTGGCTTGGTTTTACTTGGAATTTACGTGATGGGTATATAGATATACCATCTCATAAACTAGAAAACCTTCGTGAAAAGGTCATTAACATCCAGACAAAAACGCACGTTTCAGCAAGAGAGCTTGCGTCTGTCGTGGGCTCTATTATTTCTTTAAAATTCGCCTACGGATCAGTTTGTCAGTTATTTTCTAGGCAAATGTCTATGTTAATAACTCATAAACTCGATTGGGACGAGAAGATCTTACTTTCCGCGGTTGCTCGGGCTGAACTTAATTTTTGGTTCGAAAACGTGTATTCACTTTCGCCCAGAGTTATTTCACCTTGGTTTCGGATACCAGAGAGAATCATATATACAGACGCTAGCGATCATGCAGGTGCCGGAGTCGTCTTAAATTCAGTTAACCAGACATTTCATTGTATGTGGGACGAGTTGACCATAACTCAAAGTTCAACATTCAGAGAACTTAAAGCCGTAGATTTAGTTCTGAATACTTTAGGAGATAAATTAGAGAACAAGTTTGTTAAATTATACTCCGATAACCAAAATGTAGTTCGTATATCACAAATAGGCAGTATGAAGCCAGATTTACAATCTCTTGCATTTTCTATTTTTAAGACATGTTTAAGACATAACATAGATTTATCTGTAGCTTGGGTACCAAGAGAACTGAACGCGGAAGCAGACTTTTTCAGTAAAATCTTTGATTTCGATGACTGGGGTGTAAGTTATGACATTTTTGAATTCTTTAATAAAATCTGGGGACCTTTTACGTGTGATGTTTTTGCAAGTAGTATTAACTACAAGGTCAAAAAATTTTATTCGCCTTTCTGGACCCCCGGTACAGCAGGCGTCGACGCTTTTGCATTTGATTGGTCCTTTGATTTGAATTGGTTTGTACCACCAGTACATCTTATTAACAAAACTATTAACCATATTATTCATTGCAAAGCAAAAGGTACGTTGTTAGTACCGAAATGGACGTCTGCTTCCTTTTGGCCTTCTCTAGTAGATATGCATGGCAGTTATTTACCATTTATTGTCAATCATATCGAATACAAGAATCCTACAAACTTTTTTACTGCTGGATCTCATAAAAATAGCATCTTTGCTTTATCAACATTTCAGAGTAATGTAATAGTTTTTAGAATAGACGCTACAATATATTGATTTATTTTATGAAACTGCTGTTATGTACTGATATGGACATTTTAAGGAGGACTGTACTCCTTAAGAGAGGACTGTACTCTCTAGCATGTGGATAATTTATATGAAGATGTATGGTTACATATAAATATTTTGTATTGATGTATATAAGTTGTATTTCGAATATTGTGCATATGGATATCTGATAGTATTAGGATTATAGAAGTATATTTAATATAGATACAGACTTATTCATACTCTCTTCCTTTATTCGGACGTTATCATTTATTATTCTGATATATATTTTACAGATACTACAACAGATCAATGCTACTGGAACCTTTTGGAAAAATTCAGGAATCATAGTGACTTTTCGAAGACTGTTCAGCTTTTACCAGATATAGTAAAAAATTCGAAAGCTGCTGCTACAAACAAGAAATATGACAATTATTTTTCTAAATTTCATCACTGGTGTTTAAAATATAATTTTTGTCATTTACCCGCCTCAGTCTCCACAGTTGCCTTGTTCCTGGGTGGCCTTATTCAACAAAAAGTCTCTTCATCAGTTCTTGAAGCATATTTTTACAGTATAAATTGGCATCACAAACTTTCTCTGAAACTTAACCCATGTACAGATGAATTTTTGGCCCTTATTTTAGAAGGAGGAAAGCGTATGTTATCTCGCCCTTTGAACAAAAAAGAACCCATCACGAAGGAAATACTTTTGAAGCTCGTTCAATTTTATACCAACGATGTCAATAACCTTTTACACCTACGCACTTGCGTCCTATGCCTTCTTGGCTTTTCGGGCTTCCTTAGGTTTAGCGAATTGTCGCACATACGCATGTCCGACCTTATTTGGCACGATAAATATCTGGAAGTAAAAATACTCCATAGTAAAACAGATATTTATCGCAGAGGTAATTCCGTCATCATCGGAAAAACAGGAAATGAACTCTGTCCTTTATTCTGGCTTCATAAGTACATTTCCCTTGCCGGGTTGACGTCAGGTTCAGATGAGTTTTTGTTCACAGCCATTAACTTCTATAAAAAGCAGCAGAGGTACATTGCTACCAACAAATTGAAACCTTTATCGTACACTAGAGCAAGAGAAATACTTTTGTCCGCTCTCAACCAAATTGGTCTAGATAGTTCTAAGTACGCATTGCATAGTTTAAGGAGCGGCGGCGCTACAGCCGCCGCTAATATGAAGGTACCGGATAGACTTCTTAAAGTACACGGAAGATGGGCTACTGATAAAGCCAAAGATGGTTATATTGAGGACAGTATCGAACAAAAAATTCTCGTCTCTTTAAATTTAGGACTTTGAATTAGTAATTAGCTTTTTACATAACCCCCTTTGTCATGCGATCTTGTAGCGAACGCACAACCCTAGACTGTGTTTGGTTTTTTCTACGATATCTAGTTAAGAAAAACTTTATTTTCGGAGGAGTGAAACGAGGGAGAAAATAATTATATTTCTTTACGGTTCTATGTTTTATATAACGGTTTTTAAATATTTAAATTAGTTAGGGTAATACCCGTTGAATTCTTTTCTGCACGGATGATTTCGGCGGTCAGTATATAAAGAAAAATTAAAGGCGCGCTTGACCAATGCGACGTTCGTTACAAGATAGTAAGGACAAAGTAGTTAGTTTGGTATACTATTCCCCACCCACCCACCCCAGATATCCATCTTAAGTTACTTTCTCATTTCTTATAGACTCTAGTATGGTGAATTTTGATGCATTTATGTATGGCTGATTGTATGTAGATATGTTAAATGTTATATTAAATGCGATCTTGTAGCGAACGCACAACCCTAGACTGTGTTTGGTTTTTTCTACGATATCTAGTTAAGAAAAACTTTATTTTCGGAGGAGTGAAACGAGGGAGAAAATAAGTTATATTCTAGTATTGGGCATATATAGGTATGTATTCATTCAAGACATATTTCAAACTACACTTTATTACAAGCTACACATCAAGATATTATATTACAATAGTCAACATTACTAATACAGATAACAATGTTAAAGCCATTAAGAGTCTGTGGTAAGAGTACCGTGAGGCCTGTTAGATTATATTGATCATGTTTATAGATATGATGATAGATATGACATCTCTCTTCTTTATTTAAATGAATTGAAATGGCATCATGTAAAACTTTGCTTTACTTAACAAATAAATGGTATAAATGAAATGTTGAAATGATGTGTATGTAACTAATGAAAATATTGTCTCTAAAGCTAAATTACCCTAATCTAAATATTAACCTAACTCCTACAAATTAATTCATGTTTTCAATTAGTCTCTCCGGTTTTCTCACCATTCACCACTATGTGTACGGTAATTATTTTTCACTTCGTTTTGTACAGTATTCGGTTCAGTGTCTAAATCGTCATTTTCAATTACGACATTGTTTTTGTTTTCCATCAAATGTTTTCTATTTCTTCTGTACAATTTGTCATTTTCTGTTTCTACAATATACGAACGCGAATTGTCTGTTTTTTTTTAACAACGACTGCTGGTTCCTAAAGCTTTTCTCTTTGAACATATACATTGTCATTAACGTTCAATTTTCATAGTTCTTTTGTTTTCTTATCATAATACAGTTTCTGTTTCTCTTGTTTTTTACCAAAAGTTTTCTTCGCATTTTCCAGAACTTCGGTTCTCAGTAACTTCTTCGTTACAACGCGACCCATAATTCGTTGAGATGGCGACGGCATGTCACTGTCTAACGGAGTATTTCGGAAATTCAAGATACTCATATACGGATCTTTTCCTTCATATTCGCCTTTTTTAATAGCTGTGTAACGGTTTGAACTGTCCTTTCTGCTAATCCATTGCTTTGTTGGTTTCTCAGACTTAATATGTTTAAATTCCCACGATTTCGCGAGCTCTTGGAATTTTGACCTTGTATAATACCTTGCATTGTCAGATACAAGTATTTCCGGAATGCCATGTCGTGCAAATATCGACTTTATGTTCAATATGACTGTGTAGTCAAATTGTTCAGCATACTCACTTCAAAAGTTTGAATAGTAATCATCACTTAACAAATACTGTCTGTTCTTAAAGTCAAACACGTCTGTGGCTACTTTCTCCCACGGTCGCAACGGTAATTCGGCTTTAATCTTTGGCTCCTTCACATTTGAGTTTTGAAAACGGTTGAAAACGGTTGCAAATGTCACACCTTTGAACCACGTTTTCTATCTGTTTTGACATAGCGGGCCAGAACAAAATATCCCTTTCTCTGTTTTTACACCTTTCTATTCTTTGGTGTACGTCGTGAATTCTCTGTAACATTTCTTTTCTTAAAGCAAACGGTACTACGATTTTTTCTCCTTTGAACATTAATCCTCCTGCTTCATGAATTTCTTCTCTGTAGTCCCAATATGGTTTTGGCCATCCGTCTTTTACGGTTTTCTTTAGTTCTGTTTATGTATCGTCACAGTCTGTTTCTTTTCGAAATTCGTCCATTTTTGACTCTGATACGGACACATGTTTTACCAATAAATATATTTGAGCACCTGTTTCCTTGTCACATGAGTTTTCGAACTCATTTAGATAAGCTCTTGACAAAGTGTCCGATATGTACACCAATTTTCCTGGTTTGTGTACTACAATAATGTCATCTACGGATAACTTCACAGGCTTTTATCTGTTGAAATATCTTAGCACTGGAGAGTTTGTGATCAATGTTTTCAGATCTTTGAATGCTTTATCATGATTTTCGTCCCATTGAAATGGTACATCCTTTTTCAATAAATCCTGCTGTGTTTAATAAAAAATTTGTTACGAACTTGGCTCTATACGTCACCATTCCAAGAAATCTTTCAAGTTCGTTTTTGCTTGTCGGTGATTTCATCTCGGTTATCGCTTTCACTTTGTTGTCGTCGATTTTGAATCGAAATATGTCAGTTCTGAAATTCCAATTCCCCATTTATCACGCCTTAGCTTCAAATGTGCGGTACGGATTCGTTCTAGAACCTCTTTTAATCTCTTGTCGTGCTCGTCTTTTGTACATCCCTACACTAATATATCATCGTTAAATGATTCGACACCATTTAATCCTTCAAGAATTTTACATACGGCTTTGTGAAACACTTCGCTAGCAGATTTTAATCCAAACGGTAATCTCAAAAACTTAAATCTTCCGAATAGTGTGTTGAACGGACATAGGTTTGAACTTTCGTCGTCCAATTTTATGTTCCAGAATCCACTTGAAGCATCAAGCTTACTGAAATATTTTGCTCCTGCTAACTTAGCGGTTATTTCTTCCTGTCTCGGCAACATAAAATGCTCTCTCTTTATTGCTCGATTAAGATCTTTAGGATCCAAATATATCCTCAATTTACCATCTGCCTTTTCTACAATAACCATCCAGTAGGATGTTCCACTTTGCCTAATTTTTCCTATCTATCTATTTCTGTTTTTAATCTTTCTTGCAGAGCAATCGGTATACTCTTCGCGGTGGATGAATAACAGGATTGATTGATGTATCTAATTCACTATGATGATATCCTTCTAATTCACCTATTCCTTCAAATAAATCACTATTTTCCTTCAAAATAGATTCGGTACTTTTCTCAACTGACATAAATCTATTAATTAGATTTAATTTTTCACAAGCACTTAATCCTAATATACATTGAGCATTGAAATTTACAACTGCGAATTCCATTCTTTCAATTTTATCTTTATGAGAAACATTTATGTGACATTTCCGTAAGCTGGACAACTTCTCGGTAGAGGTTCCATTCCGCATTTCCTGCAATCGTATTTCTGACTTTTCGGATTGTCTTTTCTATAATCTTTATGTTGATGTTTCACTTTTGGTTTGTGTCCTGATTTGTAGTCTTTCCTCATTGCATGTACTGTTTTTTCATCTTCAGTTATAGATTTTAATTGTTATTTTGAAACTTCCGATGCGCGGCATATGTCTATTGACTTTGCGAGTGTCAAGTCTGGAATTCTTAGTAATCTTTCGCGAACATTGTCACTTAGTATACCACATACTATTCTGTCTCTTACAAAACTGTCGCATAACTGTCCAAATTCACATGTTTTGGCTCTGTTTTTTTAGTTCTGTGGCATAGTGGTCTATGTTTTCTCCTTCACTTTGCGAACACGTATGAAATGTATAACGTTCATATGTCTGGTTTTTTATTGGATTGCAAAATTTTTCAAATTTCATTAGCAATGACCTTTTTATTATTGGAATTTTCCCCCACAACTATTGACGTTGAATAAGTCATATTCTTCCGTTTTCAGTGTGTTGATAAGGGAAATATTGTTTCACAGTCCTCTTAAACTATTGGTGGAAGTACACGAAATAGTTCCTTTCCCTCTTTTTGATTGATTGTCGATTAACGTTCAGTGGAACTATATCATGCTTCTTCAGGACGAGAACTAGACCATTGTATCAAACAATTCAAATTAGAGGGGTGGGATAGGACACAAAGGGGAACCAATTTTGACCGCCACTGTAAAAGGAGGATGGTTTGAAGGGTCTGATAATTTAGCCTTCTGTTGTGGCAATAGCCTACTCTTTTTCGAAAACTACAGAAGGGATCTTTACAATACCCACTATAGTCCGCTGTCAGGCTTTCCGTATTATTAATTAACAACCCACCAACGAGAGGGTCTCCCTATCTGCCACATGGAGAAGCGCTAAGCATTACTGCTGCATACTCCTTTTTTAGCTCACGAAGGGATGAAGTGAGCTATTCTCATCACTTGGCGGCCGTCGTATGTCGTCGTCCGTTTTACAACTTGTAAAAAAAATTTCTCCTCTGAAACTACTTGGCCAAATGGAACCAAATAAGCGTCATTAGGATATCTAGTTTAAAAAATGTGTCCGATGACCTAACATGGCCGATATGGCTAAAAATCGAACATAGGGGGGAAATTTCAGTTTTTGTCTTATACCTCTAAAACTAAAAGCATTTAGAGCAAAACTGACATGGGGTAAAGATGTTCATCAGGTCAAGATCTACCTGCCATGAAATTTTCAGACGAATCGGTCAACAACCCTTTGTTGGATTATTTCCCCTGAATTGTTAATTTTAAGAAAATTGTGCTGTTTAAAGACAAAATGTACACAGCAAACATGACCAACAAAGTACGAACTACAAATAATTCAACATGACCAAAATCATTGATTGGCATCTTGGGACCAAACTTTTTGGAAATGGTCCTCCGGCATCCCCGACTTCCAACCGACATGGATGTTGTAACTAAAAAGAGAGAAAAAAAGGGGGGTGAATTTTCAAATATCTTCTATGAAACTATAAGGCCAATTAAACCACACTTGACCGTAATCGTCCTTAGGAGGTTCTCTTTCAGAATTGTCCGAAAACTGACAGGACTGTTAACCAAGATGGCCGCCAAAACAGAACATAGTTTAACATAGGGCCCTATGGGAAAATTCATTGAAAAATCTTTTTGTATGAACTACTTGACCAATTTGAACCAGACTGAGCAGCAATGGTCCTTAGATGGTTCTCTTTCAGAATTATGTCCGATGACCCGAATTGTTAACCAATATGGCCGCCACAACCGAACTTGGTTTAACATATGGCCCTTTGGGAAAATTCATTGAAAAATCTTTTTGTACGAAACCACTTGACCAATTGGAACCAGACTTGGCAGCAATGGTCCTTAGATGGTCCTCTTTCAGAATTATGTCCGATTTTGTTGACTGTGAACCAAGATGGCCACCACAGCCGAACTTAGCTTAACATAGGACCCTAAAGGAAATTAACTCACGCAAACATCTTCGTCTGAAACGACTAAGCGAATTAGAACTAGACTTGGTAGCAATGGTCCTTAGATTGTCCTCTTTCAGAATTGTGTCCGATGACCCGGACTGTCAACCAAGATGGTCGCCACAGCCGAACTTAGTTTAATATAGGGTCCTATGGGAAAATTCATTGAAAAATCTTCTTGCCCGAAACCACTTGACCAGTTGAAACCCGGCTTTGCAGTAAATGTCCTTAGATGGTCCTCTTTCATAAATATGTCCGACTTCGTTGACTGTGGATATGGCTGCCACAGCCGAACTTAATTCAATATAGGAACCTATGGAAAAATTCATTTAAAAATCCTCTTGAATGAAACCACTTAGCCAGTTGGAACAAGACTTAGAAGTAATAGTCCTTAGATGGTTCTCTTGTAGAAATGTGTCCATTGACCTGGACGGTCAGCCATGATGGCTGCCACAGCCGAACTTAGTTTAACATAGAACCCTATAGAAAAACCAGCCAAATTGACTGAAACACTTAAATTTTTAGTCCTGCTCAAAGTCAAAAGTTAAATCCAGGTGAACGATACAGACTCTTGAGAGCATCTAGTTGAAGTAAAGATATCATTTAATGATAGACTGTCCCTAAATATATTGGCGTAATCTTCAAAGTTACAAAAGTATTATTTCAACGCAATTTCTTTACTTCTTTTGAAGCAGTTTTTACTTGTATATTATTACATTGAGTGACTGAAAATTCAATAATGTGCAACTCTACTTACTTAGTTTCGGACAAAAGTACCCCAAATATATATTGATTATTAAAATTGGGCAAAGTTTGACAGCATATTCCTAAGGAGCAATCAAAAAACGTAATCCATTGGACAGACAAACCCGGGAAGACAAATGAATAACCACAGCACAACAAATAAACACAGAAAACTAAAAAACAATGAACAACACGAACTCCTATAAAAACCAAAAGTGAACCTAGGTGCTCCGGAAGGGTAAGCCGTTCCTGCTCCGTATACGTCACCCGTCGTGAACTTCAACAAAGTCAATCCGGGGGAAGTCACACATCGGTGGAGGCACATGAAAGGTTACGACAGTGGGAACAGGTCCAACATGATCTTAGATATTGCAACACTGTAATGGTCAATCAATTCGTGATGACGACCGTAAAATTTCCTAAGTGCTGACATCAACTTATCCCTGATAAAACCCTGGTTAAGAAGCTTTTGTGACAGCAGTAATCCTCTTTGTCGAAAGTCAGGGTAACTCACGCATGCCCTTGAAAATCGGATAAGCTGAGAAATGTAGACGCCATATGCAGGCGATGCTGGCATATTGCTTCTCAAGAAGGGAAAATTAACAATAGGAAAGTTGAAGTCATCACGTTTGTCATAAAGTTTTTTCTTCAAACGTCCCTTATAGTCTATTTCAAGAAACAAATCCAAATATGAAGCGGACTTTGGTGTATCTGTAGTATCCTTAATTTCAAGCTCACTGGGGTAGATAAGATGTAGAAAGTCTTGGAATTTGTCGTTATTTAACGCCAACACATCATCTATATAACAAAAAGTGAAATTAAAGGATTGGGCTAGTTTCTTTTTGTTTTTACGTAGTAACCCTTGTATGTTGAATGAAGTTCGAAAACATAAACTGAACAAGCTTTGAAACTACAATTAGGGGTTAATAACTAGGACATTTGCACTTGACTTTTGTTATAGCAATTTTTGTGACATCATCTGGTAAGGGACTGACCATTTAACTTCCTAACAAAATATTCAGATCCCAAACTATATGAAAAAAATATTCTGAATATAGCGTATAGTGTTAAATTTAGAAAAAAATAATTTGATTGATAGTGCTGAAAAACTAAAAAAAATTATGACTCGGACAAAAAACCATAACCCTCCTTGGAGTTAAATGGTGGGTCCCTTAGTTGAAAAGTGAGAAAATGAGCCGGGAAATTTTTATTTGTTTTTCTTATCAAATGTAATTAATTTTTAAGAAGAATCTGCAAAATTGAGGCTCATCTCCATTGAAATGCCACATATTAGACCTTAATTTTCAGTCGAACATTAGTAAAAGTGCATATTTTATTTACCGTTTTGCACAAGCAAATTTTAAGGTTTGCTATGGTAACGGTTTCTGTGGCCATTTTCCATTTATTTTATGGTGTTTGAAGCCCTTCATATATGTTACCATTTCTGAATATATATACGTATATATTATATCATTAAGTCTTGAACTGCCTAATAATAAAAAAATCAAACATTTCACATCAAAATTTGGAGTCTAACCTAATTCTTACAGTGGACGTAAATAAGTTATAGTACACTCTAGGAAGCGACGTAACAATAACCGTAGCCAACGATGTTTATTCCGTCTTTACGGACAGCTTTTAAACCATTATCCATGGCCCCTTGAGGCGTCTTATACTTGGAGCTGGCAAGACTTCATTAGCCAGAGTAATATTGTGTGGTATCGTGAGTGTTAAAAGAAATGTAGTCGGCTATTGATTCCAGTTCTAGATTCTCTAAAGTTTTAAGTATCAGGCATCTGGTCTCCGTCTTCAGATCTTTATGATCTTTAAAACAACTGACAAGACATAAAGTTAAAAGATATGCAAATAATTGCTTCAATGATCGATAATTATTTGTAGCCATATTGTAAACTTGAATATTGTAAAGTTAATAAAATTAACTTGATGGGAAATTGTAATTTATAATAATCTACAGGATAATGATAACGACTGGTGAATTTTTTGAAGTCTTGACTTTAATGTTATCTTTTCAGCTGGAATGGAGCTTGAACCCATGCAAAGGACTTCTACGTGAGGACAGTCTCAAAGTAAAATGGGTAAGAACAGTTGAAAGAAGAAAGTAACATTTAAGAGATGCCCCTGCTGATGGACACTTTCGGGGGTTATTGTCGCACAAAACATTTGCTTTTGAATTGGTCGAAAGTTTGCCTTTTTGACGAGGCTTTACATGTAAATCGGTACAAAACTAATTTTATCGTTTATTCAAAAATAAAAGTTGCATATCCTAATTCAGAAATGATCGAAGAAACCCACTTGAAGGTAATTGTACATGTATGTAAATTGTGTATTCGTTCAAAAACCAGTTTTAACGTATTAAGTGACATTACAATCAAATTACTTGGTGTGAGGATGCATCTCTGTAAGTAACACAGACTCCCACCAAAATTAGGTCACTATGACCTACTTGTTGCGCTTCATTGCTAATTTGTCAGCTATGGTTGCTCACAGTTTCCATGTAAACCATATGTGAAGTGACTTTTTTATCGTTCGCTCAGGAACTTATGGGCAGATTGTAACCGATGTTGGCAGGAATCTCATATTGAAGGCCAGAGGCGAACTAGCCGTCTCTTTATAACCGTAGGATAAAACTTGGTTTACAATACGTAACCAAGCTAAAAGCATATCCTTCAAATCCTGCCTACGACTGTGTTTTCAATCTTCTCTATGAGGATATATTTGAACAACATGAAAATAAAATTCCTCCATTTGGTATTCGGATGAAACCACATATTTTTGGTTGTAACATCAACCTTGATGAAATAGCTGCTATCGATATACCACAATCGCCAACTTGTCTTGTACCCAAACCCAAATTCATTTGTGACATCAGAAAACATAAAAAATCGGAAACAAATCCCACTGAAATTCAGCAACAGTTTGCTGAAATTAAATCACATTTTCCTGGGTTTGATACAGTTTATACTGATGGATCAAAGACGGAGATAAAGTAGCTGCTGCTGCTGTCTATGGACAATGAGCAGCAACACTCCGTCTTCCATCTTCCAGTTCTATATTTAAAGCTGAAACAAGAGCTATTATTCTTGCATTGAAATTCATTAGATCTTCTGATAAACAAAACTTTCTAATTTGTTCAGATTCGCCTTCATGTTTATTGGCTATAGAAAGTCAAAAGTATAAAAACCCTTTAATTTCACATATTATTGAATTCTATAAAAGGCTTGTCCATACGGGTAAACAAATAATCTTTTTCTGGATACCAAGTCATATTGGTATAACAGGAAACACAGTTGTAGATAGGATAGCGAAGGATGCTTTAGACGACCCCATTACAAATGTGTCAGTGCCATATACTGATTTTAAACCTTTGACTTTTAAGTATATTTTACGTCTGTGGCAGTCCCAGTGGGATCTGCTCACAGACAATAAATTACATTCTATTGAGCCAATTGTTGGCAAGAATGTTTGTTTCTCTGGCAAAAGCCGAAAAGATCAAGTTGTTTTAACTAGATGTCGCATTGGCCACACCAGGATGACTCACTCTTTTATTTCAGAGAGTGTGCCGCCCTCTGAGTGTATACCTTGCCAATGTCGACATAGTATTAGACATCGTTTAATTGACTCAGTAGATAAATCCGACATTATTTGTCGGTACTACACAGTCAACAATGTGAAAGATTTATTTACAAAAATTGCTGGCAACCGTATTTTACAATATTTGAAGGACGTGGGACTATATTCGAGAATATAGTCTGTCTGACTGTATTCCTGATTATAGTCCTTAACCAGAATTTTAATTTGTTATATGTTCTGGCCGATTTTATTTCACTGTTTGTATTTATGTGATAGCGTTTCTGTGATATTATTCAAGTCTTTGATATTGTAAAATGTTTTGTAACGTTTTGTCTGATTTTTTTTATTGTTTATACTGCCATATCTTACTTGTAAATAGTATATTGGTCTTAAATGTTGTGTAAATTTTAACCACTTCCATTTAAATTAGTTCTCGCCGTGATATTGGCTGCAATATCGCCAGCTCGGCGTTAAAAAATATTCAATCAATCAATCATATTGAAGGCCATATGCAAATGATACACTTTTCTTAAGTCAAAGGTCAAATGTCAAAGTCACTTTGACATTTGTCGTTTCTTTAACAGCCTTGTTAAAACCAGAGCTGACATTTTCATGTGGCTAATAGAAGCCAGTTGATGATTTAACAGAATGCAAACCAATTCTTAGAAATGAACATGTGACCCAGAATGAACAAATAATTAAGTAAAATATTAATGTCCCTTAAATTTATTTTATTCTTAAAATATATTTCAAGGAAGGACAAGGAAGTGTTCTTTAGCGCTATGAATTAGTCTGCATAGTAACAATGCTTCATTTTTCTGCCGTGTTTCTTTTTATAATACAAAATTATTTGATTCAGCTGATTCAGTTCATTTTTTCGCAATATATTTATGGATGCCTTTTTTCACCAAATTCTGGATACTATGGTAAATTCATTTAAATATCTTCTTGTCTGAAACTACTTAGCGAATTGCAACCAAACTTAATACCAATGGTCCTTAGATGTCCTCTTTCAGAATTGTGTCCGCAGAACGGGACGATCAACCAAAATGGCCGCCACAGCCGAACATAGTTTAACATAGGACCCTATGGGAAATTCATTTAAAAATCTTCTTGTCTGAAACTACTAAGCCAATTGCAATGGTCCTTAGACGGTCGTCTTTCAGAATTATATCCGATGAACCGGACGAACAACCAAGAGGGCCGCCACAGCCGAACATAGTTTAACATTGGACCCTATGGGAAATTCATGAAAAAATCTTCTTGTCTGAAACTACTGAGACAATTAGAACCGGACTTGACAGCTATGGTCCGTAGATGGTACTCTGTCAGAAATATGTTCAATGACCTGGAATGTCAATCAAGATGGCTCTCACAGCCGAACTTAGTTTTACATGGGACCCTATGTGAAAATTCATTTAAAAAATCTTCTTGTCTGAAACCGATTGGCCAATTGAAACCAATCTTGACAGAAATAGTTCTAATGTGGTCCTCTTTCAGATTTATGTCCGTTGACCCGGAATGTCAACAAAGATGACAAACACAGCTGAACTAAGTTTAATATTGGACCCTATGGGAAAATTCATTAAATAATCTTCTTGTCTGAAACAACTGAGCCAATTAGAACAAGACTTGGCAGAAATGTTTCTTAGGTTGTCGTCTTTCAAAGTTATGTCGGATGACCTGGACTGTCAACAGAGATGGCCACCACAGCCGAACATAGTTTAACATTGAACCCTATGGAAAATTCATTAAAAAATCTTCTTGTCTGCAACTACCGAGAGGTCGGGACCAACCTTAGCAGCAATGGTCCTTAGATGGTCTTCTTTCAGGATTGTGTCCGTTGAACCAAGACGGCCACCACAGCCGAACTTTTAACCTGGGAACTGGTCGTAATAGGCAATGCACTATCAGGTGAGCGATACAGGCTCCTGGGAGCCTCTGGTTTAAGATAAACTTTATCTTTTAAATTAGCTTATTTTATGTATATTGTCGGAAAATATAAAAGTTGTCTGTACGAGCTTAGAAATGGGTAGAAATGCAAGGTTTACCGAACGACAAACATTGCCTGAAACGTTTTCTTTTTCAGATTTTGAAAATATCTGATTGAAAGCAATTTAAAAGTTATTGGAATTCCTTTCTTCATGAACCGGAGGTGTTAGATAACTTTTTGTTTGAAATAGATTAATTACTACGATATGTTATTTTGGTTTAATTTGAATGTTCAAGATAATTAGTTGGCAAAACGTTAGAAGAATGCGACAGATAATTTTTCTGGATGTGTGTTTTGGGAATTGTAGTGCTTTTTTCGTGTGAAACAGGAATGAAGATGCTACAGATGTTTTGCAGCAAAGAGAATTCAAGAACAAATTAATAAAGTATTAACAGAAAAGACACTCGTTGCTAATTGTTCAACGTCTCTGGCGTCTGACTGTTTTGCGTTTCAAAATGAAAATCAGTATTGAGAACAGGCCATATTGACGAGGAAGTGACTAAGATCTTTAAGTTCATTTGGACAAGTGGTTTCTATTAATGAATTTTTGTTTAACGTCCAGAGGCAACCATTTATGTTAATTTGATATGAGTATCATCCCTACTTTGTACAAGACCGACACGCTGAACCGGATTTTTAATGTGCTTGCTCATGATATAACTGTCATATCACCCCACCCGGACACATTACACTGACTCCGAGTCGACCAGTCTTTTGGTCTTTCTCCTAGATGCCGCATGCTTGGCAGAGAAGCAGAAAATACCAATTTTAATGTCATTGGTTTGACCCGGCTGACCTTCCGCACCCAACGCGAGCACGTTACCGCAAGACCATGGAGCCGGTTGAAAAATTAAAATTCTAAAACCTTATTCACATCTGCATATGGTGTTTGACAATGCTGTATAGGAATAAAATGCATAAATTGTAAAACAAACGACAAGTTTACGTCACAAGCTTAAATCGATAGTTTTTCAAAATTCGACCCCTGTGGGCCCCACTTTTAGAAAATTAAATTCTAAAACCTTATTGCGCATATGCATTTTGTGTATGACAATACCGTATAGCTTCTTACATACGTTCTTGGGAGAGACCCGGTGATCTTCCACTCGTGATAGAAATGTTATGTCTTATCGCGAGTGGAGCGCACTTTCTATCACGAGTGGAAGATCACCCGGGCTTTCCCAACAACGCATGCAAGTACCTATTTCTTCCGTAAAGCACCAACTTTACAACACGTTTTATTTTTACCAGTGTCTATAAAGTGAAGGCAAAGAAGTCATTCCTACAATTATGTCGTCAAACAATTCAGGAAGTTCATCGTAGTGACGAACTATGACCTTGGACGAACTGTAGCGTCTGATTGGATATCACAACTCGTCTAAGTGGATTTAGAAGATTTTTGTTTACACGTCTATCTATCAATTCAATCCGTTAAAACCAAAAAACAAATAAGTTTAAAAACCCTATTTTACGCCAATGAATCATTTTATGTAACGGAAATCAATAATACCCTGTTACCGGTAATCTTGAACACACTCCTGTTGTGGTGAGGTCGTATTTTGAATAAACGATTCTACGTGTTGTTTTCAAATTAAATTATACGTGCATATAGAACTCACCTTAGTTTGTACATATATGATATTAAATCTCTTCTACCTATTAGTATTTGAGATATTTTTCTATGAAATAGGTCCTTTCATCTTCCTCGTGCCAACCGGAAGTGGTCATTTCAAAGCTTTTTAATAAATTAATTTTCTAGTGGTCAATTTCGGCCAATCGATAATCCTATTTAAAAATAGTTTTCT
The DNA here is from genome assembly GCA_028015205.1 of Mytilisepta virgata. Classification (NCBI taxonomy): domain Eukaryota; kingdom Metazoa; phylum Mollusca; class Bivalvia; order Mytilida; family Mytilidae; genus Mytilisepta; species Mytilisepta virgata. Next base: position 58,083,533 of record CM051515.1, on the reverse strand, counting down.
TTCTCTCGGGTTTTTCATGTTTTATTTATGTATAATTGGCTTCCGAATATTTGGCTATTGTCTTATTTGGTATAAATACGGCTCGATTTCACTGCGTCTTTACTTGGGCTTGAGAGCCGGCCTCTAAGGACCATCCTGCCAAGCCCGAAGAAGCAGCAGGAGCCAGCCAGTCCTGCTAGAACCGTTGTATCAGCTGTCGTTGTATCTAACTACGACATGCTAATTCTTGACCCAAGGTATGTTGAGTATTATTTAAGGGACTTTCTCAAAGTGTATTTTACACTGAAGTAATTGATTTTTCTTAAGCTTTGCTTAGGCTCTCATTTTTTTTATATCACACAACGCGAAGTAAATGATTATCTCATAGCATAATATGTATTGAATATTTTGAATATAATAAAATATTTGCACTTTATATGACTGATTTAATTCAAGCCAAATGTATCCCACAAGAACTTAGGTATAATTAACAGCTGTTTTACAAGTTGGATTGATTGTAGCTAGACTAACTCTCACTTAAAATACTCAGTAAAAATTGTCAGTTAAGTTTTCTGACATAATCTTAATTGTCTTTCATTTTCCAATATGTGCATTTTTTTCTATGCAGAAGTGTCATGCACAATATGTAGATCTGCAATAAGGTTATCCAATTTTGATTTTCTAAATGGGCGCCCAAAGGGGTCGGATTTCAAAAATTGTCAGTTAAGTTTGTGACATAAACTTATCCTTCATTTTCTAAACAGTGTTGATATGCACAATATTTAGATTTGCAAAAAGCCTTTTAAAATTTTGATTTTCAAAACATGGGGCCGAAGGAGTGGATTTCGAAAAATGTTAAATTTAAGCTTGTGACATGAACTTTTTTTCATTTGTAATTGGAGCTATTGATTTAATTTCTTCATAGGATGATTGCATAACATCTTTAGTTGGGCATAAGGTTTAGATTTTTGCGTTTTGGTTAGTTTCCCAACTAACAGCAGGGGTACGTTGATAACTGTCGATTCTGAAAGTCAAGTATTCTACTTCTTTCAGTTATATCCTAATGCTGTTTGTCTATTAGGTTGCATTTTTTACAGTTTGTCTAGGATTTTTTTTCTATCTTACGGACCTTTCCCACTTTTTTGTCGCTTCGGTGTTCTTTTGTCGATATTTATTTTGTATATTTCTTTCTGGGTAGAATATGTCTTTCTCAAGAACTTATTCCTCAAAACGATATTGATCTGGAAAATGTTTTTCATAGATTAGGTGCACAGGGAACAGGGAATCAGTCTCGTTGATATGTTGTAAACGTCAAAATATATATGTTCACTGTCATGGAAGTATACATATTACGACTTAATTGCTTAAATAATAAAAAAATGTAAAAATTTTTTTGTTGATCTTCTTTATTTGCTCTCCCTAAGTGCACTAAACATATTTATTTTGTGCACGTTATTACAATTTATGTTTCATCAGCGATACTTAAGGCTAAAACCTTAGCCAAAAACATTAAACCAAAAGACTGTAACGAAAGTTGGGAGACATATAAATTTTTGGTCTGTGCGTCCGCGGGGTTACATCATTATGAAACCTGGTACACATTTACATCATGATATGAACTTTCTTAAATTTATGCCGTTTTCTAACCTAGATTTCACGGTTCAGTTAAAATGGGAAATTTGCGTTGAAGCTTTTTTTCTATGAAGATTGGGTAATATCATCATGAAACTAGAATAGAGAATGGAAATACATCATGATATGAACTTTCTAAAAAATAATCCGTTTTAAGGTCTTTACCTAAATTTCACGATTCAGTGAACATTGGAAATGTGATGGTGAATCCTCAGGTTAAAGTTTGCGTTGAAGATCATTAAAGAGGGTAAGTAGGACCTTTTTGCGGAACGTTGGGATCCCGAATTTCAATAAACAGTAATTCGGGATTGGCCTATTTCAACGTCGGGAATACGGGATGAAAATGAAGCGGGATCCGGGAAGATGCAATTTTTCGAGTCTGGAATTCGGGATACAAATTTAGCGGAATGAATATTTTATGTTAATTTAATCTGTTTAAAATGATCAACTGGTAAATAAATATAAAGTCGAACAAAATCACAGTAGAACGGAAAGTTACCAAATTATATATACAAGAAGTATATATGCGGTTCTAAATTATCATTTGTGGTGGTGGGTGTGGTGGAGGAGCCGGAAGTGACGTAACCGGAACCGGAAATGACGTCACCGGAACCGGAAGTACCGGAAGTGATTTGCGCGCATGCGCAACCGGAAGTAGGTTTTCCCGCATGCGCAACCGGAAGTAGGGGATTTCCCGCCATTTGTTTACGGAAGTGACGTAAGTCACGTGCTGGGACACGAATGTTTGGTTTGCGCATGCGTAGGCGGAACCGGAAGTGGTTGGTGCAACCGGAAGTAAGGTGTTTTCCACATGATTTGTTTACGGAAGTGACGTAAGTCACTGCCCCGGACGTGCCATGCTTGACCAGAACTCAGATTAAATTATCTCCCTTTTCCTGCACTTCTCTGTCGTCTCTGGATGTTTCATCGGTCTCTAGGGACTGATACTCTCACTGTTATGTCGAAGTCCGGGAGTATACGAAGTACACTATTGGATTATCTCCCCTTATCCCGCTCTTTTCATCTGCGGGTGATGCTTTCTGTGAGGACCAAAGGTAAGATTGGATTATGTCCCCTTACCTCCAAGTGATGCTGTCACCATTAGATCAATGGAGGGGTGTCCTAAGCAGCCACCTTAGCAACGGCGGTCCATTTTATAGCTCTATTTCGTTTCTCTTCTCTTGCTCCATCCCGCTCTTCGCTACTCTTTGCTGCTCATCGCTACTCAGGACCTTACTCGCGTGCTCATTTCGCTCCTGTTGCTTGTTGCTGTTCGTCATCGCTGCTCTTCTCTTGCTCTTTGCTGCTCATCGCTACTCAGGACCTTACTCGCGTGCTCATTTCGCTCCTGTTGCTTGTTGCTGTTCGTCATCGCTGTTCATCTCTTGCTCCGTGCTGCTGCTGAGGAGGTGAAGATGGGATTCTCACTGTTTTGTTATGAATCACCTTTTGGTCTCGTTGATGTTACGATGGACATCAAAGATGGCTGCGCCTATGTAACGCGGACCTGAAAGAAAGCACCCTAATGACAAACGTTTACTCTAACACTAGTTCTGCTTACCAGCCTGCTTCAAAGTCATGTTTCAAAGTCTAGCCCAATGCTGGATTGGGCTCAATGCCGGATGAATTTGAAGTAGTACTAGTGTTAGGATTAGGGTTAAGTTAGGATAAGGTTAGATTTAGGATTAAGGTTAGGGTTAGGTAAGAGTTAGGGTTAGAGTTAGACAGGACTTTACTCGTGTGCTCATTTCGCTCCTGTTGCTTGTTGCTGTTCGTCATTGCTGCTCTTCTCTTACTCATCGCTGCTCTTCTCTTGCTCTCTGCCTCTCATCGCTACTCAGGACCTTACTCGCGTGCTCATTTCGCTCCTGTTGCTTGTTACTGTTCGTCATCGCTGCTCTTCTCTTGCTCTTTGCTGCTCATCGCTACTCAGGACCTTACTCGCGTGCTCATTTCGCTCCTGTTGCTTGTTGCTGTTCGTCATCGCTGTTCATCTCTTGCTTCGTGCTGCTGCTGAGGAGGTAAAGGTGGGATTCTCACTGTTTTGTTATGAATCACCTTTTGGTCTCGTTGATGTTACGATGGACATCAAAGATGGCTGCGCCTATGTAACGCGGACCTGAAAGAAAGCACCCTAATGACAAACGTTTACTCTAACACTAGTTCTGCTTACCAGCCTGCTTCAAAGTCATGTTTCAAAGTCTAGCCCAATGCTGGATTGGGCTCAATTCCGGATGAATTTGAAGTAGTACTAGTGTTAGGATTAGGGTTAAGTTAGGATAAGGTTAGATTTAGGATTAAGGTTAGGGTTACGTAAGAGTTAGGGTTAGAGTTAGACAGGACCTTACTCGTGTGCTCATTTCGCTCCTGTTGCTTGTTGCTGTTCGTCTTAGCTGCTCTTCTCTTACTCATCGCTGCTCTTCTCTTGCTCTCTGCTGCTCATCGCTACTCAGGACCTTACTTGCGTGCTCATTTCGCTCCTGTTGCTTGTTGCTGTTCGTCATCGCTGCTCAGCGCTACTCAGGACCTTACTCGCGTGCTCATTTCGCTCCTGCTGCTTGTTGCTGTTCGTCATTGCTGCTCTTCTTTTGCTCTGCTGCTCATCGCTACTCAGGACCTTACTCGCGTGCTCATTTCGCTCCTGCTGCTTGTTGATGTTTGTAATCGCTGCTCTTCTCTTGCTCTTTGCTGCTCATCGCTACTCAGGACCTTACTCGCGTGCTCATTTCGCTCCTGCTGCTTGTTGCTGTTCATCATTGCTGCTCTTCTCTTGCTCTTTGCTGCTCATCGCTACTCAGGACCTTACTCGCGTGCTCATTTCGCTCTTGCTGCTTGTTGCTGTTCGTCATCGCTGCTCTTCTCTTGCTCATTGCTGCTCATCGCTCCTCAGGACCTTACTCGCGTGCTCCTCTCGCTCCTGCTAGTTGTTGCTGTTCGTTATCGCTGCTCTTGTCTTGCTCATCGCTGCTCTTCTCTTGCTCTTTGCTGCTCATCGCTACTCAGGACCTTACTCGCGTGCTCCTTTCGCTTCTGCTGCTTGTTGCTGTTCGTCATCGCTGCTCTTCTCTTGCTCTTTGCTGCTCATCGCTACTCAGCACCTTACTCGCGTGCTCATTTCGCTCCTGTTGCTTTTTGCTGTTCGTCATCGTTGATCTTCTCTTGCTCATTGCTGCTCATCGATACTCAGAACCTTACTCGCGTGCTCATTTCGCTCCTGCTGCTTGTTGCTGTTCGTCATCGCTGCTCTTCTTTTGCTCTGCTGCTCATCGCTACTCAGGACCTTACTCGCGTGCTGATTTCGCTCCTGCTGCTTGTTGGTGTTTGTCATCGCTGCTCTTCTCTTGCTCTTTGCTGCTCATCGCTACTCCGGACCTTACTCGCGTGCTCATTTCGCTCCTGCTGCTTGTTGCTGTTCATCATTGCTGCTCTTCTCTTGCTCTTTGCTGCTCATCGCTACTCAGGACCTTACTCGCGAGCTCATTTCGCTCCTGCTGCTTGTTGCTGTTCTTCATTGCTGCTCTTCTCTTGCCCTTTGCTGCTCATCGCTACGCAGGACCTTACTCGCGTGCTCATTTCAGTTTTGGGGCTACTGCAGCTAGTGGTGGTTGATTGTCGTTATTCAAAGATTGGATCTGTGAGAGAGCACACGGTGGATCACTCTGCATTTATCCAGGCTTGTGACTGGCTATCATAAGATAGGCTGCATTAATCCTCCTCAATTTTTTAAGGCCACTCTGCATTTGTTCAGGCTTGTGACTGGCTATATACATGTATAAACATAAATAGGCTGCATTACCATCCTTCCCTTTTTTTTTCTTTTTTTTTATTTTTAATTTTTTTTATATAATTTTTATGTTTTTTTTTCTTTGTAATATGTTCCAATTTCACATAGAGTCATTGCTGTCTTCAGCTGGTGGTGGGTCGTAGTCGTTCAATACACGGTTAAGCAGATATTTTCGTTTTTCTACGGCATATTCCCATGATTCTTTTGATTCGTAGTCTTCCTCTTCTCTCAAGCGTTTAGCCGTTTTCTTGATCTTTCTATGTACGGGGTCTTTATTCATGTCTTGATGCCAGGACAATAGTCCGAGGTAATGCTTTCGTATTTCGTCTTTGTATGTGTCAAACATGTCTCTATATGCTGCCAAGCGTGCCTCGTCTTCTTCCTTTCCGGCTTCGACTAGTCCGTTTACTTTCTGTGAGTATTCCGATTGATGTACTTGAAATGTTCTATTCAAAATGACTTCCCATGGAGACTGTTCGCATTGCTCTTCGGAGTCTTCGTTGGACTCAAGTTCACTACCTTGTTCTGATTCCTCATTATCGGCTTCTGTGGTGGTATCTGAGACTGAATCACTATAGTCTGTTGAATCCTCTTCCATACCGTGTGCATTCTTTTTGTGTCGCTCTATGTTGAAGTTTCGCTTGGACTGGTATCCACATATGTCACAGGTATACATTTAAGACGTCTTTCTTTCCTGGGATTCAATAGTAGAATGAGCTCCGGTCGTCCTGCGAGTGCTTATATTACCTACAGGTTCTTCAACAGCTTGTTGATTCATACACAAACGTTTGGCAAAGTATTCGTTTCGAGATTGTTGCAGTTCAGATTTCACTTTTCTGATGAGGTCTCTATTAAGTCTTGTCCACTCGTTGTCAATCCTTGTACACCCCTTGCAGACCGTCATGTTTTTGTAGAATTCCGCAAAGCTCTTGTTTATTTGACACTTTGTACATTTATTGTTTGGGTCCACTTTGCTGGGTCCTCCACTTGTGTTCTCCAGCCGTTTGGTTCTCTCCACTTTGATTGGAAGTATTTTCCTTTTCATTTCTGGTTTTGCTTTGGTCTTTGAAAGATCCACAGGTATTAAGTATTTAGCAGGAACCAATAAACCGAGATGCGTTTTCGACTCCATTGATACTTTTATGTTGTTTGGGGGTCTTCAAACAACTGACTAAATTAAACAAAACCTCTGATTATATTTTCGTTAAAAGCTTTCCATTGGTGTCATAGTGGCCAAGATTGCTTTTTTATATTCATTCAGACCACATAGTTCGCTGTTCGTTGTTGCTGCTGCTACTGCTGCTGAGGAGGTGAAGATGGGATTCTCACTGTTTCGTTAAAAATCACCTCTTGGTCTCGTTGATGTTACGATGAACACCAAAGATGGCTGCGTCCACGTAACGCGGACCTGAAAGAGAGCACCCTAATGAAATGAAAATTTCAGAGTCTTTCCGGACGGGAACGAACGTTTACGGATTTCAGTCCTAGCCATAACCCTAACTCGAGTCCTAACCCCAACCCTAACTCTAATCCTAACCCTAAGCAGCAGAAGCGAAATGAGCACGCGAGTAAGGTCCTGAGTAGCGATGAGCAGCAAAGAGCAAGAGAAGAGCAGCAATGACGAACAGCAACAAGCAGCAGGAGCGAAATGAGCACGCGAGTAAGGTCCTGAGTAGCGATGAGCAGCAAAGAGCAAGAGAAGAGCAGCAATGACGAACAGAAACAAGCAGCAGGAGCAAAATGAGCACGAGAGTAAGGTCCTGAGTAGCGATGACGAACAGCAACAAGCAACAGGAGCAAAATGAGCATGCGAGTAAGGTCCTGAGTAGCGATGAGCAGCAGAGCAAAAGAAGAGCAGCGATGATGAACAGCAACAAGCAGCAGGAGCGAAATGAGCACGCGAGTAAGGTCCTGAGTAGCGATGAGCAGCAAAGGGCAAGAGAAGAGCAGCGATGACGAACAGTAACAAGCAACAGGAGCGAAATAAGCACGCAAGTAAGGTCCTGAGTAGCGATGAGCAGCAGAGAGCAAGAGAAGAGCAGCGATGAGTAAGAGAAGAGCAGCAATGACGAACAGCAACAAGCAACAGGAGCGAAATGAGCACACGAGTAAGGTCCTGTCTAACTATAACCCTAACTCTTACCTAACCCAGGTCCTGTCTAACTCTAACCCTAACTCTTACCTAACCCTAACCTTAATCCTAAATCTAACCTTATCCTAACTTAACCCTAATCCTAACACTAGTACTACTTCAAATTCATCCGGGATTGAGCCCAATCCAGCATTGGGCTAGACTTTGAAATATGACTTTGAAGCAGGCTGGTAAGCAGAACTAGTGTTACAGTAAACGTTTGTCATTAGGGTGCTTTCTTTCAGGTCCGCGTTACCTAGGCGCAGCCATCTTTGATGTCCATCGTAACATCAACGAGACCAAGAGGTGATTCATAACAAAACAGTGAGAATCCCACCTTTACCTCCTCAGCAGCAGCACGGAGCAAGAGATGAACAGCGATGACGAACAGCAACAAGCAACAGGAGCGAAATGAGCACGCGAGTAAGGTCCTGAGTAGCGATGAGCATCAAAGAGCAAGAGAAGAGCAGCGATGACGAACAGCAACAAGCAACAAGAGCGAAATGAGCACGCGAGTAAGGTCCTGAGTAGCGATGAGCAGCAAAGAGCAAGAGAAGAGCAGCAATGACGAACAGAAACAAGCAGCAGGAGCGAAATGAGCACGAGAGTAAGGTCCTGAGTAGCGATGACGAACAGCAACAAGCAACAGGAGCGAAATGAGCACGCGAGTAAGGTCCTGAGTAGCGATGAGCAGCAGAGCAAAAGAAGAGCAGCGATGATGAACAGCAACAAGCAGCAGGAGCGAAATGAGCACGCGAGTAAGGTCCTGAGTAGCGATGAGCAGCAAAGAGCAAGAGAAGAGCAGCGATGACGAACAGTAACAAGCAACAGGAGCGAAATAAGCACGCAAGTAAGGTCCTGAGTAGCGATGAGCAGCAGAGAGCAAGAGATGAACAGCGATGACGAACAGCAACAAGCAACAGGAGCGAAATGAGCACGCGAGTAAGGTCCTGAGTAGCGATGAGCATCAAAGAGCAAGAGAAGAGCAGCGATGACGAACAGCAACAAGCAACAAGAGCGAAATGAGCACGCGAGTAAGGTCCTGAGTAGCGATGAGCAGCAAAGAGTAGCGAAGAGCGGGATGGAGCAAGAGAAGAGAAACGAAGTGCATCATAAAGCAATGAAATGAACCGCCGTTGCTAAGGCGGTTGCTAAGGACACCCCTCCATTGATCTATTGGTGACAGCATCACTTGGAGGTAAGGGGACATAATCCAATCCTACCTTTGGTCCTCACAGAAAACATCACCCGCAGGTGAAAAGAGCGGTATAAGGGGAGATAATCCAATAGTGTACTTCGTATACTCTCGGACTTAACAGTGAGGGTATCAGTCCCTAGAGACCGATGAAACATCCAGAGCCGACCGAGAATCACGGGAAAAGGGGAGATAATTCAATCTTAATTCTGGTCAAGCATCAACATTAGGGTACCACCACGTGACTTGCGTCACTTCCGTAAACAAATCATGTGGAAAACACCCTACTTCCGGTTGCACTAACCACTTCCGGTTCCGCCTACGCATGCGCAGACCACACATCCGTGTCCCAGCACGTGACTTACGTCACTTCCGTCAACAAATGGCGGAACCCCTACTTCCGGTTGCGCATGCGCGCAAACCACTTTCGGTACTTCCGGTTCCGGTCACGTGACTTCCGGTTCCGGTGACATCACTTCCTGTGACGTCATTTCTGGTTCCGGTGACGTCACTTCCGGCTCCTCCTCGCTCCTCCACCACACCCACCACCACAAATGATAATTTAGAACCGCATATATACTACTTATATAATTATCAGATTGAGAAATTAAAATGTATAATCAGAACAAGACAACCTAAAGTCACGGTATATAACTCGGTCAATAACAGTTTAATTTTGTATGTATTATGACGATTTTGGACCAATTGGCAGTCCAAATTCTTCGGGAATTCGGGATAAGCTCTTCTTTCCCCGGGATTTCGGAATTTGCTATCAACGAAAAGTCGGGACCAGGTTTAGGTTTGCTATTCACAGATCACGCGACACAACTACATTATACAATAGTTGTGTTCAACAACAATTATGATAATGTTGCATACAATTAAATTCAGTTCAATTCAATTATTTATTGATCATAGAATCCAACATAGAATTATCAATCAAATACAATATGAAATAACAAAAATCAACTATATGACCAACATTAAACATAGAGTTTTAAATGATTAACTGCGAATATCTCGGCTCAGTACCTGAAACCTTTTATAAAACTATTATTATTATTATTATTATTATTTTATTTTAACCATCTAATAATATCTTTCTTTTCATAAACATGTCATGTATTTCCCAACATTTATTTTCATAATATCATAATCATCACCTCCTAGGATAATTTTTCTAATTCTGTTCTAGCGTTATAAGCTGGCATAACTGAACTAATCTTATCCTCGTGTGCCTTTCCTCAACTTCAATTTGACAAAGAGGACACATTCTCTGATTTAATTGAGTATTCTGATGGCGATGAGCAATCAATAATTTGCTATTGCTTATTCTGCGTTTTACGAAAGTTGAAACAAATTTTTTTTCAATATTTAATAAAACAAAATTTTCCATATCAAATTCAGTTTTCAAAAGTCTATATCATGTATATGTTCTTAACTTATTTTTATTTGGTTTATTGTCATCTTAAAATACACATTTTCTCTAGTAATAAACAAAATTTTCTTCTATTTTTTTTTAGGGAAAACATAAACCTACTCCTAGAAAAAGTAGTTTGATGATCCCATACATGTGCAAATCCAAGCTTATAAAAAACCTGTTGTATTTTATACGTAAAACTGTTCTTGAGTTTTAAATTTTCTTTATAAGCATATGAGACCATACTGATAGGACTAGTGGTTCTTAAATGATTCCAAAAACCAACTAAAAATTTTATGGCATCAATTGCCATGGGAATAATACCAAGTTCTGAAAATACTGGCAAATTAACAGCTCCTTTACCCACTCCTAATACAAATTTTTAAAATTTCAACTGTATTTTGACCGGTGGAAAGTTGAGATATCTTCATAATTTATGTTTTCTCTGAAAAGATAGTCCAAGGACCATACTTTACTACAATACAATAAAATAGGCTTAACACACGATTCAAAAAGTCTAAGGTATGGCTTTACATTTATATATTTAGAGAATGAAGATTTTCTTATACTGAAAATAGCTTTATTTGCATTCTTACACAGATGTTCTATTGCTATAGTAAAACTTCCAGAAGATTTTATATTCATTGGCTAGTTCAATTTCTTTTCCATCATATGAAAAAAATATATATTTTTAAGACCCTTCCTGATTTATTAAAAATAATTTTAGTTTTGTCAATATTAAGTTGAAGATCCATCTCTGACATTACTTATGGAGTTTATCTAAACTTGTTTGAAGACCTGATACCGATTCCGATAAAAGAACAATATCATCAGCATATAGAAGTGCAGAAATAGACTCTTCTCCAAGAACTGGAGGGTTACTTGACTTATCTAATGAATCCATAAATCATTGATATATAATGAGAATAAAGTAGGGCTTAAATGCAACCCTGTTTCACTCCTACTTTTGTTGAAAAAAAATTTAGTCCCTCCAGCATATAATTTGATAGAGTATCTAACCTGCTTATACATATCTGTCAGGGTTTTTAGAAAATTACCTTTAAATCCAAGTGTAATTAATTTATATATTAAACACTCCCTGTTAACTGTGTCAAATGCTTTCCTTAGATCCACAAAGCAAGCATATAGTCGCTTTGAGAATCTAAAAACCTTACCTATTAGGGTTTTCAGAGTTTAAAAATATGATCGCTTGTCCTACTCCCTTTGCGAAAACTAATTTGGACTTCATGTATAATATTTTATCTACTAAAAAGGCATCTAATCTGTTGTGTAATACTTTGCCTAAACAACTGGAAATTTCCACTCCTCTGTAATCAGAGGGGTTATTAAAATACCTACCTTTAAATAATGGTTTAATTTAATTGTCCCTCTATATGTCTGGATATGTTTCTGACTTTAAACTCAAGTTGAAAAGCTTAACATACAGATTTGTATTATGTACACATGAAATCTTCAGCATCTCATTATTGATACCATCCACACCTGATGCTTTTTTATTCTTTAGCATTTTTACCGCTATTATCACCTCCTCAGTCGAGATATCCAAGTTTAATATATTTGAATCAAACTGGAACATATTTGAAACAACAGAATTGTTAATATTTACATACTTAGGGTTCATTAACTCTTTAAGTTAATTAATCCATTCCTGAGGAGAGATGTTAGAACTAGGGTCCATACTTTTTGCTTTTAATTTATCAATAGATTTCCAAAATTCAGACGGATTTTCTTGTTCATGTTCCAAAATACTAGCTATGATTTTGTTTTTAAACATTCTATGCTTTTTTCTAGCAAGTCTATTAAATTTCTTTTTGTGAAATAATACTTTCTGTCTTAAGTGGTTATCCCAAGGGTTTTCCCTTAAGGTTTTACTTAAACTCATAATATAATTGAGTTTATCTTTACATTCGGTATCAATCCATTCCTTGTTTTTCTTACATTTTCTGTGACTCGCTTTATTGTGTTCTATTACTTTGTTTTGTGGTATTCATAACGGACTATAACAATGAAGACAATTCATCTACCACTTGGTTAATGGAATCTTTTTGTGTGTGATTCTGTATGTCAGTGACTTGTTCCAACATGTCTACTACCTCTCTACATATATTGTCATAGATACATTGTGAATTTTTAAAATTGGTTATGAATATAATCTCTTTATTCTTATCCCATTTTATGGGTTGCCTCCTAGGTTGTAATAAACCACACGATGAGCTGCTATCATAATGAGAAAATAAATTAACCGTTATTGGACAGTGATCTGAAATCAATGGGTTGTAAGAATCCACATTAAAATTTAAAATAAGAGGTAAAATATTGCAAATACAATAATCCGTAATTGCCACCCCATAATAGTGAAATAAAGTTGTTTTCCCCCTCGAGTCTCATATTGTTCTCCCATTCAAAATACGTAATTGTGCCTCTTGACATAAATCTAAAATTTGTTTACCGTACTCATTAGTATTTTGGTTTATTTCGGTGTTGCGCAATTTTTGCATAGTATATGCACAATAGTTATTAGGGAAAAAATCATCCAATACATCCCCCATGTCAATGTCATTTACGATGTAATCTAAATCCGAGGCTTTAATATGGGCATTAACATCCCCCATTAGAACAATGTCTCCTAGGATAGAGAACTTAGAGATAACTTTTTCAAGTTTATCGAATATTATTTTATCACAACTTGTTCTTTTGGTGTAACATGAATTTATAGGGGAAATATTACAAATCCGACAAAAATGTCTTTTGGTAAATTATAAAATGATTTTACTAACGGTTAAGCCATACAATATCAGGGTGTGATTTGTCCATTATCTTAACTCCAGTAACAAATCTATTTTTTTACAAATATAGCCAACCCTTGTTACTTATGATCTACAAAATTCATAACATTTATATCCATTATACTTTAAAATATCGGATTTGGAAGCATGAGTTTCTGAGAGACAAACTGTGTCAGATTTCATGTACTCATTAAACTGCTCATCATCTAGCTTACATAACCTTTGATTATTGGATCTCTTAAATAAACCATTCACATTGCAAGAACAAATTGATATGTTTTTTGAAACATTTCTACACATGACTAGATCAAAACAACTTTCAACAAAGTGCACCAAAAACAAAAATCTGTGTGACTAAAACTATTCATAAAATTTAAACTTGAATTTCTTGGTAAATTACTTTAGTTGCTTGTTATTCTTTATTACTAAAATATACTTAAGACTAAAAACATAAGATTTTTTCAGATTAAAATTATTATATTTACTATTTTTGGAATATAAATTTGTAGTTGCTTGTGCACATACATGACATATATATAAACTCTTATTCAAAGACAGATAAGTCTAACTAATATTTATAAAACTTATTCAAAGAGAGATAACTCTACGTAGTATGAACAACAGTTTGAAATGCTTGTTGTTACAGCTATAGGAGCATATGCATTTTCTACATATGGGTCATTTAGAAAAGTGTTTTTTTAATGGGAGCAGCCATATTGTGCTACATACTAAGGCTAGAAAAAGTTTCGTTCGCCGAAAACTGAAGTAAGGGAAATAACTTGCTTCAAATTATAATTTTAGAATCAGAATCGTGATACCGGAAATGAGTTTTTGGAAAGGGATATTGCTGTGCATATTATTATTTTTTTTAAACTATCGAAATCATCATGTACAATTATAAGTTCTAGTTTTGACTTTAACCTAAAACGGTCGCAATTGCAAAAGCAATGTTAGATGCAAGTTTCTCTGTATTCAGCATTTGGCTCAAATTGGAATTGTTCTCATCTCTTTTGGGTTGATAATAGTGTCTATCCAGATATTGGTGAACATATTTATATTTATCATTGACTGGGTTTCCATATGGCTCCTGCCTTCGATGTATGCTTGTATGATCTTTATACCCATGATTCCTTTCTGACTTTTGACTACTATGGTTTGAACGTTTATTGTTCGGAAACAGGGTTTTCCTGTAATTACTTGCCAAAATTCGAATTCCTGGGAAGAAAGTTTAGTGTTATTATATAATAATCTGTCAGTCTCTTGGCCATCATGATACCTAAGATTAAATATAGGTAAATTCGGACCTACTGCAAAGACAATTTGGCTCGTCTATTGAGACAATTCGAGACAATTCGGACCGTGTTTGAAAAACTATGTTAATTAATACTTCGACAAATAGGTTGGGTTTTTTATACAATATGTTGGCAAATATTTATTTCTTTGAGCAATTATATTATCATTTTTACATTTAAATAATAAATAAAATTCATCTTTGATTTCCTTTTTATTATCATTTTTGGAACATTTTGCCAGTATTTATGGACCTTCCTTATAATTTATTATATGTAAAATGCATGACTTGTGCTATTTCTTAGTGCTTTTGATTCATTTTGTGCGTCTTATTGTTTTTAATTTGTTATGTGTAGCGCTCAAATAAATGAGTCATAAACCACCCTACAAATTTCATTCACGGTCCGAATTGTCTTCATTAACAGTCCGAATTTCTGCTTAGAATTGTCTTCATGGTCGGTCCGAATTAATAAATAATAATAACAAAATACACTTATATAGCGCCCTATCTAGAAAAAAAAATACTCTTAAGCGCTTTACAACATGTTAAAAAAACACACACAATAATAATAATACATAAAAACTCAAATAAAACTATGACTGTCACAAAGCTCCACATAAAAAAAATAAATAAATAAATAAACGGTCCAAAACAATTACACATTGAAAGCTTTACTAAAAAGGTGTGTTTTCAAATCTTTTTTAAAACATTCAAGTTTTTGGCTGGTCTTTAATTGATATGACAAATTGTTCCATAGGGTCGCCGCCACTCTATTAAATCTTCGTTCCCCATAACACTTTGTCCTCGTTGAAGGCTTAGTGTCTTTATACACGGTCAGGATTGTCTTAAACATGGACGGTCCGAATTGTATCATTATTATAGCACAACGTGGTGTTGTCCTCATTGTAATATTTGGAATAAATCTTCTCATTCAAATTAATAACTGCACCATGTTGATGTTTGAACGACGCGACGGTTACCGCGGTAAGTCTGTGAAACTTGTCATTAATTTTTTTTTGTAAATGATGAATTACATAACTTGACTGTACAAATGTGATCTTATGAAAATATTTATATTCAAAATATGCTCTGAAAATGATAGATTGCAGCATATTAATCACAAGAGAAATGGAAAGGCCAAAACCAATGTCATATACATAAAGGAACTTCAAATGAGCAAAATTAACGTATTTTATATCTCGTTGCGCTCGGTATAAAATATCCTAAATATAAATGCCCAGTCCATGCGTAAATTACTTCAACTGTATAACCCATGAATTATTTCTTAAACATTCTACATGTACCAAATTAGACGAAAGATTAATTGTAAAAGACGATGGGAAAATCACGACAGATAATCAATTATAGTTTATGCTAGGATGTGTATGATTAAGCATACATATGGCATCGTTGATAGTTCGTTCGAATATTTTTTCAATTCCAGTCTTATATTTCGGAATATGTATGCGTATCTTCCACGCTAGGTGTTTTAAATGGCTGGTAAGGATTTAGATAATCATTCTCGCTAATAACGTCAAGGTAAGAATTGTTCGACGAAGAAGAGGATGTTAAAGGTGTAACTGATCTCCGTGTTCCACTTGTATTTTCGGTGTTAGCTTTGATTTCAGGTAAATTAATCAGTTCATTTTCATTGATAGATTCATAATTAGATGTCTGATCTTCTTCGTCTTGACTTTGGTCTCCGTCGCTGCTTGCTTGAACATTAGCTATAGGCTCAACAGATTGCACTGGTTCATTCACCACAACAGTTCTACATCTTCGACTGATCCAAATGTTACACAAAACAAACAATATCAACGCAATAATGATACCTACTGCTAAGATACTGTAGTATACTGTTTCTGTTTTACTTGGTTCTGAAATACAAACAAATCATTTACCAGAAAATAGTTTAAGATATTCTTATGAGTCTGTATCACAAACCGTTCACTGTGAAAGGTTAGTTGAATCAGATGTCTTTGTCTATTGAAAAGAATTTTAGAAGGAAATCTTAACATTAAAAATTTCATCGCATTTCAACATCGACTAACAAAGTTATTTCAGACAAAAAGATCATCATCTAAATGTTTTAATATGGTCTTACATCGAAATGTTTCACCGAGGCGGACTTCTTGGTTGGTTACGTGTACCAGAGAGTCCAGTCGAGCGTGTATTAGAATTGGCTTTGAACTTCAGATTGCTCCACATATATAAAACTGAAAACTTTACCGCTCCTTTCCACAATTTAATTAATAACAACTGCTTGGTACAAGTTTTGTCGTCTACTTAACTTCATTCTGCTCAGTTCAAAACAGTATTATTTAATTCAATTTATATTGTCTAATCATCTCCAATGTTTAATTGTCTTCTTTTTTTCTTCTTTCTCTTTATACAGTTTTATTATAATTCAAATGCCCTTTCAGGGCCCATTGATTTGGAAATAAAATATTTGTATTTGTATTTGTAAAACAGTAATCTCAAGATAAGGAAAAATATATTTGGGAAACAACTATTCTCTTTTTACCCTAATCCTCCTTTGCAGGAAATTAAGTTAACATTTTTAAAATCATTGATAAATGCTCGTCAGGTGGAATGAGGTTTCCTACTCATCGAAGAAAGTGACCACTGGATGTTTATTTTTGGTCTGTTCAGTTCAGAGATGGGACATTTTACTCAATATCCGTTCTTGCATTAATTAGCAATACAGACCGCTTCATGTCAATTAAATCTCAGAATAAGGGTCCGGGAAAGAAATGAAATAAACATGCAAAATCAAATGTCAGTTAAATGACATTTACATCAGTTATAAATAACAATGAATTCACGTAATTTCCACCTAATGAATTCACTTGAAAGCCGATTTGACATGAAATTCACTTCACCGAAAGTAGTCCGTGTATTTTGTAAGGGTCAACACATGTCCTATATAGTCCAGTCTGAAATAGAGGTAAATCTAATATTTGCTCTATAACCCAAAATTATTAAATAAAAGTACTTTAACTTATGTCTTGTGCTATCCACACTTCCTTTAATATTGTCACATTAACGCCTTACTTTATAAAAACGTAATCTATACATATATTTGCAGGTCCTTACCACTATTTTTGTCTTCATCAAATTCATTAGAAATGGTGCTCTTGAATTCAAACATTTCTGAAGTTCAAAAAAGTTAAAAATGACTATACGGTAACCCAAATAAGATTACTCATCATGAAATTCGTTCATTTTAAATCTGCAGTTTATTACTTCATAAAATAACTAAATATTTTGTTATCAGTAGTTTTAGAAAATTCAAACAATGTTATTAAATGTATGGCACAAAATAAAAAAAGTGTTTTTTTTCTCTTTTTTTCCCCCTTTCCATCGCATAGAACATATATGTAACACGACGATTAAGGGAAATTCAATTCGCTTCAGCTAACCTGACCATTAAAAGTGCTCTTTAGTCAAAGGGGTGGTTCTTCTTAAGATATAGAGTATCTAATTTTCTAGACAACGGACAAGTGATACCACTATTAAGTCTTACCAAATGTCTATTCAAATATAAGAAGCTATTCATTTTTGAAGAATCGGGCTATGTATTTTTTATACATGTATCAAATAGAAAACGTTTCAACAGTGGGTCGTTAAAATAAATGAAAGTTTTTTTTTCAATTGCGGAAATATTTGACAAAATTTGATTTAAATTGGTATTATTTTCTATTTTGTTTGTTTGTGGTGTAAATCCCGTGACAATTTTATTAAATTTCCTGGTAATTATTTGTCCGCATAAATTTGATTGAAACATACATACCAGTCGTTACAGAAACCTTCTGGTGAACAAGTTCAGTGGTACTGTAAGTTGTAATAGATCCATTCGTCCCTAATTTATGTCATATAAAAATTATATATTGGTTAAAAATGCAATGAATAAAATAATTAATATTACATCAATTTGTTTCAACAATAGTCAGGAAAAAAAGAAATTTTATTTACACAAAAAAATAAACCTGTATTTCTCTTATTTCCAGGGTGTAGTTATAGTTATAATTAAAAATGATTGTGAAAGTAACATTTATTACCTTGTATATCAAAAATGACCACTTCAGCCGTAGCGACATCTCTTCTAATGCCATGGCTACATGTCCATTTTCCATTGACATTCTCATCTATTTTACCCTTCACACTAAATATAATTTCTTTGGTCGAGACGTTTGCTACGATACTTCCATTCTTAAAATACGATGCACAGTTAAGAGGAAATGGTGGAACACAGTCTGCACGTGTGGTGCCGAAAGGGTCATCAATCAGCACTTTAAAGAACAATTTCTCTATTTTACACGTCAGTTTAAGCTCATTTTCCAAAATTTCCCATGTTAAGCAGATGTCAGTAACGCACTGGGCCTTCCCTACACTAAACAATCCTAAAATATACCAGTATACCGTGCATGAATTTTATTTCAGTTTTTAAACAAGACATATTAGGGAACAACCATTTGATATTTATGAGTTGATAAGGAAATGATTGGAAAGACTTAACAGTTTGGACAAAACAGCACCAACGGTAGAATAAACCCTGAGAATCAAGATGATAAAACATCAGTATTAACTTAAGGATATCCGATTACAGGGGAAGAGTTCTTTTCAAGAAATGACACGCATTGTGTTTTGCTTGTGCCGTTTAGATTGTCAGATTTAGTTTGGGATTTCAAATTGTTTTCTAAGATCATATGTATAATGGTATGCCATCATTTTCTCTGTCTATCCCCGCTTTTGTAAACTTTCCGTTGAAGATTTCATCCTCTGAAACCAGGGGATTTGAACATAATGTGATATATATATTGAGATTTAGTTTCCTCATTATATCGTAAAGGGGCCGACGTTTAGGGCCGTGTTTCAAACAAGACCATAATGTCATATTGACATGTATTTAAGAGGGCCTTCATAATTACTGTAAAACATCATATTCCACCAGTGGCATCAATCAGATATGGATTCTTAAAAACTCAAAACATTTACTACAATTCATGTATCTAAAATCAAAATCTTTGGCTACATGCAACAGTATAAAAACATTCAACTTCTCTACGCTCTATACTACCATACCACATTCTCAATTAAAATATCGATTGAAACAACTAGTTGATCAATGTTTTTTTTAAGAAAAGTGGCGCAAGCAGGTATACATTTCTAGTTTTAGGTAGAGAAAAGGCTTATGTCGTTAAGAACAACTCTGATTCTGGCAATAAGTATTCTAAAGATGAAATTACAAACATGTTAGATTTTCTCATAGACAACATATTTGTTGAATTTGGCGGTCGCATTTTTCAACAAACAATCGGCATTCCAATGGGAACCAACTGTGCTCCTCTCCTCGCCGATCTGTTTCTGTGCTCATATGAAGCAGACTTCATTCAAGGGCTTCTACGTGAAAACAAAAAGAAACTAGTCAAATCCATTAATTTCACTTTTCGTTATATAGATGACGTGTTGTCGTTAAATAACGATAAATTCCAAGACTTTCTACATCTCATCTACCCCAGTGAACTTGAAATTAAGGATACTACAGATACATCAAAGTCCGCTTCATATTTGGATTTGTTTCTCGAAATAGACAATGAGGGATATTTGAAGACAAAACTTTATGACAAACATGATGCTTTTCCTATTGTTAACTTTCACTTCTTGAGTAGAAATATACCATCGCGGTCACAAAAGCTTCTTAACCAGGGTTTTATCAGGGTTAAGTTGATTTCATCACTTAGGAAATTTTACGGTCGTCATTACGAATTGATTGACAATGTTTCAATATTTAAGCTGATGTTGGACCTGTTCCCACTGTCGTAACATTTTATGTACCTCCACCGACTTGTGGCTACCACCGGACTGACTTTGTTGAACTTTACGACGGGTGCCGTATACGGAACAGTAACTGTTTACCCTTCCTGAGCACCTGAGTTCACTCCTGGTGTTTAAAGGAGTTCGTGTTGTTCATTGTTTTTTAGTTATCGATGTTTATTTGTTGTGCTTGTGGTTGTTCATTTGTCTTCCCGTGTTTGTCTGTCTAATGGATTTGGGTTTTTTTATTTGCTCCTTAGGTATATTTGTCCTCTTTTATTTATTTGTTCAGATAAGAGTCGAGATTTTCTTTTTGATATTCTCTTCTCTAATTTCTCGACCAGCGAAGATTTCATTTGAAACAAATGAGGAACACTACTTTAAACAGGCCGCTAATATAACAGCAACATTGTCCATACTTCTTTATGATTGGTCAAAAAAATTGAAGTTGACCAGCCAAATGAACCAAAATCTTATATGAATTACAATGGGAAGTCATCTGTTAATGTTTTCATTACACCCTAGCTTATATATCGCCAATACGTGTTTCTGATTGGTCAGATTTTAAGAGTCATCCTCTCTGAATTCCTTGGCAAAATAAATAAATTCTTTATTTGAAACCCCAATGGTTGGTCTATAGGTCATCAATGTTGTCCTTGTGATGAAATTTATATATTTGGTTTCAAGTTAGCTATAAAGAATACTGGGGTATTCAATGTAAAGGATTTTAAATCATATTGTAGTGCCACTCTTAATATTATTAGTTGATTCCCTTTGATCTACTCAAACATCAATTTTCAAAGCATTAAATTTACTCTTTCAAGGCCTAGTTCATTTTTTATGCTCTAGACCTAAACAAGGATATCAATATTTTTCCAATTTTTACATCCTTTGTTCTACTTCCTAGTGTATTTAATTTTTAATCATTCTGGCATGGGAAAAACTTCAAATGCAATTTAGTCAGGAAGCACTGAACCATTTGCTTTTAAAAGGATCTTGAAATTAAATTGCTTTTTTCCGTCATATATGAGCCTGCGTTTTTAACAATTCTTTGATCATATACATTTAGTTCCACATTGTTTTCGTATGCAGCAAATTTTGAAGTTTTTTCACTTTTTCATATTCTATCCTTGCAAACCCCAGCCCCAAAAATATCAAAAAATTGGCCCCTTAGTTGAGTTGAATACTTATATAACAAGTATATGACATAACTTACCTTCTGTACAGAACAACACCATACATACATTTCTGAATATTGTCTTCAGCATTTCATGAAGTGCCAAATCCTAATCATCACTGTACAACATATACTAATAATTTAATTATCACAGTATACTGTTAAACCATAATAAATTAGTATTTTTAAGTCTCCCAAACTAAGTGGGAGATAAAAGATTTTGATTTGCGATTTTTATCGAAAAAAAATTGTCTTCCTCTCCGATTTTGTTCGTTCGAGTTCTCAATAACCGTCAGGAATATGGATCTGAGATTTTCCATGATGAAAGATCAATGTTTTTAGATTGCCTAATACTATTCATGTTTTGATGGGGATCACTGAGACGTATAATGAGCAGTTCAAAAAGGCTAGGGGTTTACTATAGGTCCCTATGGGGAATTTTTTTTTCATCGACAACACTTTTTAAATGACATGTACCTCTTTCCTCTAGGTAGGGTCATCCCCACCCCCACCCACCCCCCCCCCCCCTCCCCCTCTCCACCCCCAAACTCGATAATTTCGAAAAATTTCATATGCAAATAAAATGAATAGCTTTAAATCATATATTTTATTATTCTCCGTGAAAAGAGCATTAAATGATATGTACCTCATTCTGTCAGTAGGGTGACCCCCACCCCCATAAATCAATAATGTCCAATTATCTCATAAACCGTTAAAATCCCCACCCCTAAACCATATATTTTCTGATTTCCTATGGTACGACGCACCAAATAACACATTCCTCGCTTTCCCAGGGGGCTGTCACCACTCCCATCGAACCAATTATGTTCAATTATCTCAAAATCCGTTAAAATCCCCACCCCTAAACCATATATTTTCTTATTCCCCACGGTAAGACGCACCAAATGACACATATCTCGCTTCCCCAGGGGGTTATCATCACTCCCATCAAATCAATAATGTTCAAATATCTCATACATTTTCGACGGTCAAGCGCGATGTCATAATGAAGAAACATTCTATC
Source organism: Mytilisepta virgata (assembly GCA_028015205.1). Taxonomy (NCBI): domain Eukaryota; kingdom Metazoa; phylum Mollusca; class Bivalvia; order Mytilida; family Mytilidae; genus Mytilisepta; species Mytilisepta virgata. Next base: position 58,061,276 of record CM051515.1, on the reverse strand, counting down.
CCCCTTAAACCAATTATCTTGATTTATATAAAATTAAAAATCTGTAAGAGTTTCGACACCTAAACCGTATATTTCCTTATTCCCCATGACAAGACGCATGAACTGATATATACCTCATTTACCCATGGGTTCATCCCCACACTCTCGAACCAATTGTCTTTAATAATCTCGTAAAGCATTGAAATCCCTGCCCCTAAATCATATATTTCCCTTTTCCCCATTATAACACAAACAGATTGATAAAACCTAACACCCCACAATAAAGGGGAGGGGTTGGGTCATCCTCGCCCCTCAAATCAATAATTTTTAAATTATTTCAAAATCCGAAAAAAATGTTTATCCTTTTAACACACTTTAATACGCAATGTTCAAATCTCATAAACCATTTAACTCCATACCCCGTAACCACATATGTTTGATTTTACACATTGCCCGGGGAATGGGGGTATTCCCTCGTCAAAACCCAACAAAAGGCATTGAAATCCTTGGCACTTAATTATAAACATTTTTATTCTTTGTGAAAAGCTCCGATATCCTCAGAGTTCATGCCCTCCCCCTTTAAACACTGGATGTATCATCAGTGTTTCTGAGGAGCTTCGAAACTGCTGGCTGGGATAATCATTATGCCCATGACAAGACCTAGTAAATACACAATTGGTATTGTTCGCGGGGATAATTTACTATTCCCGGAAGATAATAAATTTTTACAAATGTATATATATATATATAATAAAAAAATTCTCCAATAGTATTTTATGTTAAACTATATTGGTCCAACTTTTTCATTTTTTGTCTGATTTTCATGGGGCTTGTTTATTACATTCCTTGCTGGAAAAAAAATCACTTTCGATCCGTTTTTTTTTTGTCTGTATCAGTTATCGTTTTTGAGAATTAGGTGACGTGCTAATTTTTTAAACTTTTTAATTCTTCATCGGATTTGATGAATTTTTTTAAATGATTCCTCACGAAAAACCCAACAAAAAGTACCGCAGATTTTTTTTTTTGTATTTTTCACCGTTTCCAAAAGGGGCCATTATAAGTTCATTGATGCTTACCCCATATCCTTACATTTTTACATGTATATTGAATTTTGCCTCGCCCTTACCAAATGAATGAAAATCTTGTTGTTATTGACCCCAGAGGGTAAAAGGTCGACAGGGTAACTTACTAAGAAGAAATTTTGTTTCAGGATGATATCTATCAAAAGATGACACTGATTTCGTTCTGCGATTTCGCGGGTGTGTTAAAGGGTAATTTTTAAAACTGTTAACCCGTCCATCTCAAACTTAAATGTAAATACATGTATTTATTTGTTAACCCGTTAAATGCATTTTTGCAGGGCATTGCCCCTGGCCGGGGATCATGACGGTCCAGTTTTGTTTTTTTTTGTAGGTGTTCTTGTGTTAAAAAGAAATTAATAATTGTCTTTCTTTATAGATAGATTTAATTTTATTGGGTGAATATGCAACTCAGACATTTTTTTTATTATTAATGTGGTATTTTATCTTTTAATTATTTTTTTTTGTTCTTACATCACTGGTGGTAAGCGGATGGTCGTAACGTAAAGTTACGGTTAGCCAAAGATGGGAGACAATTCTTGGATTAAGTTTTTCTTTTCCGATTTTCGTGCAGTAACCGCTTATCGCAAACACACTAACCATTAGTACGTTGATATTGAGGTAAAATTTGATACATAAAATCATTCGAATTTTCGTAAAATAGTCATTAAAAAATTCGAACATGATGGTCGTAACTTAAATGTGTCATGGTCGTAACGCTAACTATTATATTTTCGACTATGGTTGTAACCGACATGAAATGGTCGTCACTTTTGAAAGATGGTCGTAACTCAAGTATTGAGAGGAACTTTTATCAAAGTATTTGAAAAGTACTGTGCACATAACCATGTTAATAAACTCAGATGTCATATATGGTTTACTGCAAACAACATTTTCTGTTACTCTGATTATGATATACATAAATTAAGTTAAAGAATTATCAAATATACATCATTCTGATGTATTCGGGTTTAGTAAAAAACCGCAGGGACGATAATTTAGCAAACTAATCATACTAATGATGCCCTTTCTTGCCGTATAATCATCCAGGAATCATCAACTGTCGCGTAATTTTGTTGTCGTAAAGTGGTAAATTAAAGTCAATTTGAATTGAAGACTAATCTTTTGACTTCAAATTGTTTCATTTGAGATGTTAACGATAAACTGGAAACACTTTAGGCGACTTCCTTATATGTACTTTTTGGAATATGAGCAAAAACGTGCTGATTTCCGTTTTGTTCTATTTAAATCCATGATTACCATTTCAGTTGTCCAATCAAAAGACAAAGGCAAAAACAAACCAAAAAACAAAACATTTATATCGCGTATGCTGTAATTAAATTTCTTAATCATTTTAAATTCAGGAATGTAATCTCCGTCGTGCATAGCTTTGATTCCTTTCGGGTTTGGCATTTCTTTTGGTCATTTTTGCTTTTATTAGCTCTACAACGTTTATAGTAGGTTTTTGACTTTCAAATAGAGCATCAATGAAGAGGCAATAATTGTCGAAATGCGCATCTGGTGCAGAAAAATTGGTATTATGTATGTAAAGTGTGATTCAATTTGAATTTCTGAGGTATGAATTTTTGTTTCTCTTTTCTATGCATTCAACAATTGATTTATGTTTTCAACGCGGTACTGTATATCAGAATGTTTTCTAAAGATTTACTACTATCTTATATAATAGAAATCACCTTTTTTCACTTTTTTCATGCTTTAAAAAAAAACAATGAAACAAAAATCCTATCGATTTCCCTCCGAATTTTGTAAGAATTTTGCTAAATTAAACAGAAAGGGAGATCCAACCCTTAGACCCTCTCCCGTCTGGATCTGTCGTCTATGGGCTGGATCCCCCTTTCTGGATCTGTCATTGGATATTTTATTCCATCATCTGTCAACTTCCATGTTTGCGTGATTGCAGAAAATATTTGAAATCATAAAATAATCCGTAGTTTTAAAATTTAATCTTTTTCTGTACATCAGATTGTAGATTTAATATAATATTGATACAAGGAAGACATCAATGTATCAGACATAATATGTGATAATAGATATTATTTCATTTGCTTGGTCATAAATTAAAAAAAAATTCTTGTTGTGTTGCAATCATTTTATATAAATATGATTCAAACTTGATGTTGGGAGGACTTATCACGGCAGGTAAGAAGTCTTTTTTATTATTTTATTGATTATTTATTGAAACTGAATGCATTTTATTACAATAAAATTAGTTCTCGTAAACGGTTCTGAAATATTGGGACATATCTCTGTCAATGCAGCATGTCGACAAGCAAAAGTTGATCAAATGTGACATTGTATAACTGTAAAACTCGAGTCACAAAAAATACCTATACCACGATTTTCAAGTAACCTCTCCATTAATTATAAACTTTATAGGAAGAATTTCCCATTTCAGTCTCTGAAAACAAATAATTAATTGAATACAATGTAAGGCATTCGAGATATCAGTTACTTCGTTTTGGAGACTTCGTAATAGTTCACTGTTACGTTTATTACTCGTTAGAAATAGTATTTTTATTTCCAAATTTTGAGCCCATATAGAGCAGTATAATCATCTTATAATTACCAAATACAGAACATAATTAACATAATATAATGGAATGATTGGTTTGATTGGCTAAGACACAAGATAATAATTTGAAAATAATCATAAACAAAAAGAAAAACCAAGAAAAATGCAATTATAAAAACTATACATTTGAAAACACCAAAAACAAGAGTTTCCCACAGGAGACAACCCTTTATTGCTCTCTCTGTGTCTCTGCTGTATTCTTAAATATATTAGTATGTTCCTTTTTGAAGTCCTATAATAAATTGAAGACTATTTGAATTAAAATTTTGTCTTCTAGGGACATAAGCCATATAAACTTGTTTTCTGTTGAAAGAAATTTTAAGTTTTTGTATTCGTTTTCAATCATTGTAATGCTTTTATTTCTTATATAAGTAAGTTTTGGGCACAGTAATAAAAAGTTAATCTCGTCTTCTACTGAATTTTCACACAAAGGACGTAAGCGGTTTTCGACATTTAAACCATCTGCCTCTTTCTATTTGCAAGTCATGAGCACTTATTCTAAATCGAGTTAAAGTTTACTTTTGGTTATTATTTCCAAAGGGTAAATATTGTTCTAGTCGAAATTGGTTTTTAAATTTGCAATAGGTTCTTAATATGTTACCTCCATTTGGCGTTTCCCCATTGTCATTCATAGTAATCAACCATAATTGATTTAGATTTATTTTTAAGTGAATATTTACTTTTATTTAGTAAACGTTCATAGTTAAATCCTTTGTTTATTAGGAGTCAGATCAGATTCTTTATTGAATGATTCCATGTTTATTGAAGTAATGAAGGCTTCAGTCAATAATTAATTTGATGTGTATTTCTCATATTCAAGACAAGCCCAAAACTTATTCATACTTAATAATATGTTGTAAAGGATCGGAAAGCTGCCAAGCTCTCCCCGAACTCCAGCATTTGTGGAATTGGTGCGTACACCTAGAGCAAATTCGTAAAATTTTGTATGATTCTTTTCTAGAATTAATCTATCAGATTCTTTCATAATAAATTGTTCTATATAATGTTATGTAAGGAGACAGACGGGAAAAATAAAGGACAGTTCATGCTTTATTTTTTCTGAAATGAAAAACAAATAAAAGCAATAAACAGGAAAAAGTTTGTTTCATTCGCTTTTGGATAGAATTTAAATTTTGATGAAAGGAACGACATGGTTTCAGTACTTGATGTCTCATTTGCTTAAAACCAAATGTGAATATCTGATAAACACTGATAATTGAAAAGCTTCTTTAGGTCAAAGATTGTGGTAAATTTACGCGCATTGATTTCGAGTACATTATCCAAGGGTTCATAATGGCTATAGTTATGGTCACTACAATTTCTGAACACAATATTGGAGGATTGTTTTCAATTTTGGAACAGGCCTTTCTTTTGAGGCAGTTTATGCCCATTAATCCATGAAGCGGTTGCTCCTTGATCACAGGGTACAAATCTGTTTCCATTGTTCAGTCCTTCTAGATTTTTGTCTCAATGATGCATTCCATCTATCCTTACAATTTGACCCTTATATCTATGCATAGAAGAAAAATCCTCCAATAAACATATAAAAAATATAAAAGTTTTTTTTATATTTTAAGAAACAGCAAGAACATGGTCAAAAACAGGTTAACAGAAAAAATAGTTTTATAACAAAAAATATAATTGCAGACTTACCAGGAAGTTTTCTATAAAATTTTCATTCATATAATTGCTAATTCCTGTATATAACATGCATATAATAATTTGTTTACCAATAATTTAATCAATATAGACAAATTTATATTTTATCACCCGACAGGATGGCATCAGTGTTTCAGATCTTATGGTTTTGCCAATTATACTGTGAAGGAATAGAACATAAGTGAGTTGTGTTAAATTATGACTAACTATTTGGAACATCGTAAAACTGCTAGCATTTTCAGTATCTGTACCATACTATGGTGGTCCATTAAAAATTTTCGGGAACATAACTGATTAACTATTCTCTTTCCCCAATTATAAACAAAGAAGATAAAAAAAACACAGACATGAAAGCTAACGGCTAGCGAGTAAAAGCGATGTATCTATAGTATCCTTAATTTCAAGCTCATTTGGGTAGATGGGTAGAAAGTCTTAGAATTTGTTATTATTTAACGACAACTCGTCATCTATATAACGAAAAGTGAAATTAAGGATTGGGCTAGTTTGTTTTTCTTTTCACGTAGTACCCCTTGAATGAAGTCCGCTTCATATATGTACAGAAACAGATCGGCGAGGAGAGGAGCACAGGTGGTTCCTATTGGAATGCCTATTGTTTGTTGACAAAATCTACCGCCAAATTCAACAAACATGTTGTCTATGATAAAATCTAACATGTTTGTAATTTCATCTTCAGAATACTGATATTGTGGTAATTTTTAGAATTTTTAAGAATCCAAACCTAATTGACGCCATTGGTGGAATATATTTGTTTATTTAGGTGGGGTTTTACACTGTTTCAGCACATTTGGCTATTTCGCGGCGGCCGGTTTTTATTGGTGGATGAAGCCGGAGTACCGGAGAGAACCACCGACCTTCGGTAGGAAAATTGGCAATCCTTGTCAATTAAGATCGGATTCGAACACACCAGGCCACATGTGAGATTCCAACTCACCACCTCAGTTTTGGCTAGTGACCGTTAGTAGTTATGACGAACTACCTAGACCACTCGGCCATCGATCCCCCGGTGGATGTGATGTTTCACGATAATTCTGAAGGCCCTTTTAATACATGTCAATATGAATGTTAAAATCTTTGAAAGAGCATTGTACCTTTGTTTAAACGGATTCTAGTGTATTTTAAGAATCCAATAAAGAGCAGGAAGGTCCATTTCTTCACCACTTGTAGAAATGCCAATGGAACGAAGAACGGTCTAGTGGCTATCAAGGACTTCCTGCTTAGTGAATGTGGTCGGTGTATAAATTGGGTTGCCGAAAAAATTATTGTGAAAACTATCTTCTGCCCCTACATTTCTTTATTTAAGGCTGCTAAGGACTTGTTATACAGTCTGGAAATATAATCACTTTAGCATGACCTCCCTTTGTATATTTTTTGTCAGGGTTTCGTTTCATTGACGTTTTCCCCATATTTTCTTTTCAAACATTTGTACCAGGAATCTACCAGGTTTCAGAGGGCCAGAACATGATGTGACAACTGGGACCAACTGAACACAATAACTCATATGTCCGTACGGGCCACTGACATGAGTTGACATTGTAACAAAAATGTGATATACAGAATAAAATATTTTTAGTTTGAACTATAAAAAACATTCCTGGGTTGTGAACATTTTCATAATGAATACACATTTTAAAGACATCCAAATGACATTAAAGTTTATCAATGTTTACTTGTAAAATAATAAATCATATGAAGAACTTTATACAACAATAAATAGTAACATGATCTACAGGAAAATATTCTTTACATATACCATAGCAACATAGATATTCATTGTTGATATGAAATGAGCTGTATAAAAAACCGTTATCATGTTATACAAATTCTTTACAAAAGAAATGCACTGTTCAAACTTAATGTCAATGGAGATTTAAATTTATAAATAGACATAAATACAAACGTGCACATATTGTGTAGTTGGTAACGTGTGAAGACAAAACTTAATAATGTACTCGAAAGACTTCTGATACAAACCATGTAAACTATAACATGTATAAGTTTTTGAGCCCTTTGTTAACTTATCATGTCTTGTACATTTACTTTCGCATGCAGACTCGTGTTTTACCAGCAATCCAAAATCAGATTATATTTTTAAAATAGGAACAGTGTTTTCATAGGTTATAATTATTTAAAGCAATATTAAATTTCAGTCTAAAATGATATCAATATACAAGACATATTAGTTTTGTAACAGGAAACAATTCTTTGATAAAAGAAAAGTTTTGATTTGTAATCAACATGTTTAATTATGTAATAAGAAAACTAACTCTGAAACTATATTTAAGCAGAAAAGAGAGAAAGTAAGGAGTAAATATTGCAAACACAGATGTAGATCTATATTTGAAAATTATCAACAACAGTATTATGAATGTTCCTTTTGCAATATGTATCTATTCCATAGTGAACACATTTTAAAACAATCATATTACTTCCATGTGTAATTGGTATCATTAAGGCACTTATTATCCATGAAAAAAACAGACATAAATTCAAAGAGAAGTACCAGGTACATGTATACAGTATTGAAGTATATTTCATTGAATGTTTTTCCCATAACTTTATATAAAAATGTTGTATTGCCTTTGTACAAAGGTAGACAACTGGAACATTTTACACATTTATGAAATTACATTCTTTGGGTCAATCCTTAAATTCAATTCTTTAAAAAAAACCAACAAATCCACAATATTAAGATGGTATAAATACTGATCAGAATTAAATCTGTGTTCTTCACAATTAGTGTATGTAAATAACCAAGAACATAACAAATATCAAAATACATTTCTGAATCAACTTATCTAATGTGTAAGATTATGAGGCAATGAGGTAATGTTCAAAATGAAAGGATAATATTTTCATGGGGTGCATTACGTTTCGGCTAACATAACAAATTTTTGCTGTATAGTTGCGAAGAAAAATGTTACTTTTGAGCAAATGTTACCTGAGCGCCTCCATACAGATAATTATATTAACAGGTTCCATGTCCAGAATAGTATTCATACATAAACTCATACTAAGTAAAAACTGCTCATTAATATATATATTTCATATGGTCTTTCAACATTTTGTTGTTAGAAACGAAGAGGACAGGTACAAATGAAGGAAAGAAATTCATTGTGGACGAATTTTCTGTCCGAGTCAGTTATATTAGAAAGGATGTGGAAATATCCTGGAGCTGCACAAATAATTCTTCTATTGTACTATACACTTCTTTTAGTGCTCTTCTCGTACAGTTAGGTTTAGTATAGATCGATATATACCGATATTATTGCTCTTAGTTATAAGTACTTTTGTATCTTTTAGTCTTAAGTGTTTTATATGTACCATTGCACTTAGACTTATCATGCTTAAATCCTACATTAAGTTCTTCAATTTTTAGCTAATTGTATGTTACATTATTTGGTCAAATGTATATTTCATTATTTGCTCAATTGTAAATTATTTTATTCGCCAAAATATGTATTTTTTCTTGGCCCAAAAGTATATTTCTTTTGGCTCAAATGATATGCAGATTTGCCCAAATGTAGAACGCCGTTTTGATGAATTAATTAAATTTATTTGACAAAATTTGGAACCAAGAAAGAGAAACTTCTGTTACAGGATTTTTACTGAGAAACTGAAATTCTAATAATTTTAAGTGTTGTTTATGTATCATTGAGTTTTTATCTTAAACAGCCATATATTTGAAGACTGATTTTAAACTTGAAAGTTACCTAAAATATGAAAAAAAGTTAAAAACCGACAATATTTGACAAAATCAGTAACTATTATTAACTTAACAGGACGTTATTCTTATATTCGTCAACAGTCTTTGTACAAGTTGCAATGCCGAAGAATAAATTTATTCGTTACTCTTTATTTTATATGGAAATGGAAAGATTCTTTGTTAAATTTATTTTAAATCCCAAAGAATCGAACTTATATAGGATTTCTGTACCTTTATAAAACAATCATTAGAATTGAGGCAGAGGGTTAAAGTTTACACCTGCTAGTGACTATAGGGCATTTCATTTTCTTCTGTGTCTATGGATTTTCTTTATGTTGTATTGTGCGTTATATATTGTTTGTATGTTTTCCATTTCGACCCTACTGGGTGTAACAATCGGAAGTAAATAAATAAATAATATTATGTTATAGTTTCAGCTAAATTTCTTCACAACCTATTAATATGGTTTCACTAAGAGCTAAATTCCTATACACTCAGGACATCGTTACACGTCCCATGTTAAAAGCTGTACTATATCTTTTGTAGACTTGCTACATGTCCCTTCCTTATCATTTTTTTTCAATTTTGCCCCTTTAACAATTTTACTGCTATAACTAGGAGATTAACATTATACTGACATCTGCAGGCAATCAGTATACTGGCAGTTATCAGTAAACATATAAATTAGTAAGAAAGAAATGAAAGAAAGGGAATTGTAGCAAGTCTATATCTTTTGGTGTACTTTAGTTCTGTTTCAGGGTTGTTGTTTCATTGACATTTAAAAAATATTTCCATTTATTTATTTTTGAATTTGATATTCAACCTGTTTGATTGTTGTTCTCGTTTTTAACACTTTAGGTCTTGAGCACAACTAATAAATCTTAAATCGACGAAATGTGCACATCTTGTGCATCAAAACTGTTATCAAAGAATTCAATTCAAACATTTGTAACGGGCTTCAGTTCAATTGCCCAAGGATCCAGAATTGTCATATTGAGACATCAATGATGCAATGAAGCTCACATAGCCATTAATTAGTAAGTTTCAAATTGCTGAAGAAGGAATAGTTGTACAAAGAATGTGATATACAGAATAAATATTTTGTCTGAACTGAAAAAAAACAGTTTAGGGTGTGAAAATTGATATAATGAAAGAATATAAATGTGTTAAATATATGCAAATCAACTTTATTATTGTTCTCTTAAACGAGCGAGTAAAGCATGACAACAACAATATTTAACTACTAACTGTAATATGATCTACAGGAAAACATTCGGTATAAAGACTTTATTTTAGTAACATAGACATTCATTGTTGATATGAAATGAACTGAAAAAAAAATTATCATGTTATACAGATATGCCGTGTTCAGACTTTATGTCAATAGAGATTTAAAAGTATAAATAACGTGCACATATAATTGTGTACTTGGTAATGTATGAAGACATAAACCATGTAAACTATAATATGTATGTATAAGTCTTTGATAACTTATCCTGTCTTGTACATTTACTTGTCATGCAGCCTCGTGCGAGTACAATCCAAAATCAGATTATATTTTTTAAAATAGAAAAGATATGTTCATAGTTTCATAGTTTATAATTATTTAAAGCAATATTAAATTTCAAGCTAAAATGAAAGATATCAAAAACGAAAAAAAAGAATACACAAGAAATTTCAGTTTTGTAAAAGAAACATTTTCTTTGATAACAGAAAAGTTTTGATATATAATGAACATGTTTAATTTCTGACTTTTTAGTTGTCTGAAAAAGCTGTGTAGTGTATTACAGCCATAGCACTATTAGAAAAATAACACTGAAACTATATTTATGTAGACAAGAAAGAACATTAATGAGTATATATTGATAACATAGGTGAAGAGAAACCTTTTTTTATCAACAGTATTGTGAAATGTTCCTTTTGCAATAAGTATCTATTCCATAAGGAACAAATTCTAAACCAATGATGTAACATAGCATTCCTTCCTGTTGTAATTACTATTATTCAGGAACTTATATTCCATGAAATAACCCAGAAATAAAATTCAAAGAGAAGTACCAGGTGCATGTATACAGTACAGAAGTATATTTGAATGTTCGATAACTTTATACAAAAATGTTTCATTGCCTTTATACAAAGATAGACAACTGGAAAATTTTAAACATTTATGACATTACATAGTATAGAGAACTGGATCAATCCAAATAAAAATACAATTCTTAAAGAAAAACAAATCCACAATATTAAGATAGTGATACTGATTAGAGTTAAATATGTATTCTTCACAATCAGTATATGTAAATAACCAAGAACAAATCTTTAAGTAAAACATCAGGCTCAGCCGGTAAAATAAGCTTAATTATACAAATAACAAAACAACATAAATAAAATGTATTAAGTGTTTAAACTTTTAAAAAAAAAACTAAGTAGAGTTTCAGTTTATCTAATGTGAACGATTATGAAGAAATGAAATAATGTTCAAAATGAATAATAATATTCTCATGAATGAATTAAATTTATTAGACAAAAATTGGAACCAAGAATGATCACGAAAGAGAAACTGCTATTACAGGATTTTTATTGAGAATCAAAGCTAAAATTCTAATTTTTTTAGTGTTGTTTATGTATATTTGAGTTTTTATCTTAAGTAGCCATCTGAATATTGATTTTAAACTTGCAAGCTACCTAAAATATGAAGAAAAAAAAAATAAAAACTAACACATTTGACCAAATCGGGGACTATTGTTAATTTAACAGGACGTTATTCTAATATTCGTATGACAAAGACTTTGTACAAGTTACAATGCTGAAGAATAAATATCTTCGTTACTGTTTATCTTATATGGAAATGGAAAGATATATCTCCTTCAAATCTTTGTCATCTATTGAAAAACTTAAGTTTATTCTAAAACTTATATAGGATGTCTGTACCTTTAAAAAACAATCATTTTCATTGAGGCAGAAGGTTAAAGTTTACAGCTGCTAGTAACTATAAACCAAATCATTTTCTTCTGTGTCTATGGATTTTCTTTATGTTTTATTGTGCGTTATATTTTGTTTGTATGTTTTCCATTTCGATCCTTCTGGGTGTAACAATTGCAAACCAGAAATCTTTGATAACGAAGTTAGCCTCGTTGCCCATTAATTTTGGTGCGTTGTTGTGTAGCTACCCTAGATGTACCGTTACAGCAAGTAATGATTGTATATCGCTTGGTATCGGAGAACTCGGGCGTAAAACTTAACCGAAGTCAATTAAGCGCAATAAGTAGGTCAGAGTGACCTAATTTTAGTGGTTGGCTGTGTTACTCCCCGAGATGCATCCTAATATCAAGTAATATGATTGTAGGTCCATTGGTATCGGAGAAATGAACTCGGATGAAATGCTTAAGTTAATTCAAGGAAGTGCCATAAGTAGGTCAGAGTGACCTAATTTTAGTGGGAGGCTGTGTTACTCCCCGAGATGCATCCTCACATCAAGTAATATGATTGTAGGTCCCTTGAACTCGGATTTAAAACTTAACTGAAGCCAATGAAGCGCGATAAGTAGGTCAGAGTGACCTAAATTTGGTGGGTGGCTGTGTTACTCCCCGAGATTTACCCTCATACCAAGTAATGTGACTGTAGGTCACTTTGTATGTTAAAACTGATTTTTGATAGAAAACTTAAAAGCCAGTCAACCGTGTAATATTGGTCATGTGACCTTCATCTTATGTCACATGGTCAGTCTCTTCAATGTGCACCTGCAAACAAAACTATCTAACGCTATGTCAACTATTAACTCAGAACTGGCTGTGGACGCGCACGCGGACATGGACGCTAGGGGTATTCCATTAGTACCTCCTCAACTTCGCTGAGGCAAACTAATAAATAAATAAAAATATTTTGTAGTTTCAGCTAAATTGCTTCACAAATTGTAAGAATGGGGCCACTAATAGCCTATGACATTTTTTCTGTTTCAGGGTTGTTGTTTAATTGAAATTTACAACATATCTCCATTTATTTATTTTTTAATTTGATATTCAACCGCTTTGATTGTTGTTCTTGTTTTCAACACTTTGGGCCTTGAGCTTAAATGAATCGATGAAATGTGCACATCTTTTGCATTACAATATTCACTTAGTAGTCAAGACCTTGATGTATCTAAAATTAAAAAATCAGGTATAAGTAATATGTACAGAGTCAACCATTCATTAAAACAATTCGTATGAGCGTTGGTGGTAAGCAAAGTCAAGAAATACTAAAGGGATATATACTAGTAAAGGAGGGGGAGATCGAAAACAACTGCAAACTCCGGAGAACAACGAAGACAAGACCAAAACAATACAAACACTACAGTTAAAACTAAAAATATATGAACAACATGGACCACACCAAAAAACCGAGGGTAGACTCAGGTTCTCCGGAAGAGTAAGCAGTCTCTGCTTCATGCAGACATCTGCCATGCTTCCCACGTCAAATCCAGTATGAGAAAGGGACAACATCAATGGAACAGGTCCATTTTCATTTGGAAAAAAAAATTCTTACCGGTCAACTAAGTCATGATTACATAAAACGTAAATAACTTAGCAACATACCCCTAATTGCGCAACTTTTATGTCAGGAGCCGGGCTCTATTCAGGAAGTCAATGTATATGTCACAAGCTCAAGAATAACGTATGAGTTGTTAAATATACAATCCATACGCCGGCACTTCTGGAATGTTGCCGTTCAAAAATGGGAAGTTGACGATTGGAAAGTAAAAGAGAGACAAATCAAATTATTGAATATTGTATACTCAGCTGTGACATCATTGTTTCCTATATTTAGTTCACCCAGTCTATACTCCGTTTAATCTTATATCATCACTGCGTCCGTCGTCCGTTGTCGGAAAACTTTTCACACTTTGATCTTTTCTGAAACTACTTGGCGGATTGAAACCAAACTAGGTAGGAATGGTGTATGGACGGACCTTCACAAACGATCCACCTTTTTTCTGGAAGGATGAACAACATGGCCGCAAGAGGGCATATTTTTTTATTGGCCAATTTTCCAAATCAAATTAAAGGTACGGGCTATCTTCTTCTGTTTTTCCGTAAGAAGCCCGTCAAGGAAGTCTGCCTCATATGAGTAAAAGAACATTACTACGAAATGTTTTGAAACTTTGCAGGATTGATAACAACAGTACCCTCTACAAACGATCCACTTTTGGTTGAGACAGCTGTGGTAGCTCAGTTTCAACGGAAACCACATGGGAAATGAGGTTTTTTTGTCATTTGTTCAGCAGCTAATAGGCAGATTGTAATTATAGTTCACAGGAATGTATGGAAGAACATCTACAAACGATTAATTTTTTGTTCCAGTTGGATTAACATGGCCGTCATAGACCATCGTTGGTTTTGCTTGGCAAATTTTCAAAAAATGTTATCCTCTGAAACTACATTATAACGTTTTGAAACTTTTCAGGATAGATGAAAGCAATACCCTACAAACGTTCCACTATTGGTTGAGATTCATACGCTCACCCGACTGCTCTGGCTGCTCTACGTTTCCATGGAAACCATATCGGAAATGAGTTTTTTGTCAATTGGTAAGGAACTAATGGGAGGATTGTATTTAATAAAAAGTATCACAAAATACCGAAATAAATTTGAAAATTGACAGGAATGATATATGGTAGGAGCTACCTTTGATTTTTATTGGCCAATTTTTCAAAATTTATTCTCAACGACAAACTTTTGGTTGAGATTCATCAGCTCATTCAACGGCTTTTGCTGATCAGTTTCCATGGAAACCATATCGGAAATGACTTTTTGACATTTGCCCTTGAGTAATGGGCATATTTTTACTAAAGTTGACAGGAATGATGCATGGAAGGACCTCTACAAACGGCTGTCCAGTTTCCATGGAAACCATAGGGGAAAGGACTTTTTTGTCATTTGCTCAGGAGCTTATGCGCAGATTGTAATCGATGTTCACAGGAATCTTATATGGAAGGACAGATGAAAATAATACAGCTTTTTTGGGTCAAAGGTCAAATTTTAAGGTCACTTTGACATTTTGCGTTTCATGAAAAGCAATGTAGATACAACAGACCTTACATTTTCAATTGGGTTAATAGAAACCAGTGAGTCTCTAGTATCATTAATTTGTTCTTGAAATTCATGTTTTTTATTACTCAAAATTGGCATCAAATTGTTCATTTCAAACATTTGTACCAGGGTTCAGTTCATTTGCCCAAGGATCCAGAGTAAAGATCATAATGAGAAATCAATGATGCAAATGAAGACAATAGCTCACATGACAGTATGAATCACTGAAATGAGTTAAAACTAGATGTACTGTGAGCAAAGCTCACAAAGGATACCCCCCGCTTTGAAGTCCAATTATCTCCCTTGTGTGATATCGGAAAGCAAAGATTTTTCTTCATGCACATCTCTGGATGATATACTTCCTTTCTGTAAAGTTTCGTTGAAATCCATTCAGCGGTCTAGGAGGAGTTGCGCTTACGAGGTTCATATATAATGTATAAGCCAAAAAAAAACTAGATGTACTGTGAGCAAAGCTCACAAAGGATACCCCCCGCTTTGCCTTGCCCAGGGTAAAGTTTCATAAGATATTTGCATCAATTTAAGCATACTCATGGTTGCCTTTACTACTGTAACGAAAGCGGGGTTTACCCTGATCTGGGTCCGGCCTGCGCTTTCGCTCCAGGACTTCAGACAACAAAGTTGTAACTAGTTAAATATCCATCAAGTATTAATGTAAATTCAAACCGAAGTTCACCAAAATATTTAAATATGCCCGCAACTAAATTTCAATATAAATTATAACCTAAGATATTTATTTTCTAACCCGCTCTGTAATTTATATCATACTAGTCAATAAGCATGAAGCATACAAGTTAAGTCAATGATGTTGCATTTCTAAAGGTATGTAGTCAATGAAACTGTATATTTTAGGAGAAGAGTTAATAAAGCACTATGTGAACTCGTGAAAAGTCAATGAAGTTCTACACTTTATGTGATATGAAACACCTCACATATACTATACTCTCTCATGTACACAGACGGACAGACTTCAAATAAGCATGAGCAACAACAAGCTCGAAGGGCTAACCAGATGTAATTTACAATACTCAACTCTATATTTCATATATAACACCGTGGAAAATATTCACAGACAGATTTACAGAATATGAGCAAAAGTAGCTCACACGAGCGCATGTGCCTGCCCGGGTACAATGCAATCTGAAAATAAACAGTTACTATGTTAACCTGAGTCGACAGACAGACAGACCCTAAGAAGTGTGTCAACAAACAATGTAAACGTACAGCTCAAAGGGGCACTTCAAGCTAAAACCTAAATAAATTTGATAACATCTTTTGAATTCTTTTCATCAAAGTTCAGGAACAAGACCAAAATATACCATGAATTTCCTATCAATATAATCTGCCTTTTATTCAAGTAAATTTTAACCTAAACTAGTTCAATTCGAACTCAAGATTCCACTCGCCAATTTCTATAAATAAATATCTAATTTTGACACTTCTGACTAATGGATTTGATAGAATCAAATCAGGGAAAATTCAACACCAGATGACCTTCAAACTGGGGAGATAACTGGCATAAGTAATCAAGATGTTTACATGATACAATTTATTAACAAGACCAACAAATATTTATTACAATCAATACTGTGTTTTAATAATCTGAATCTTTACAAGTTCTTCAGTTTTGTTTATGTTAACATAGTGTCTGACCTGTGTCAATTTCAGTGTAAACTTAATTTATAAATAGAACAGGATACCAGTCAAAGTTTCCGGCTTGCTCCTTTTAAACTCGTTATAACAAATCAGGCCCAATCGCAATTCTGTAAAATATCTTTATCTCACAAAAAACGAATTTGTCCCAAAAGTTTTCAACCTGTAGTAAATTATTTATTAACCGTCAAATACAGGTAGTGTGCCAAACAGACGAAAACTAACCTTATTCAATCTGATGCGAACTACCCAAAAAGCTTCATCCCTAATATTCGGATTAAATACGCGCTATAATACTTGAAAAATTCACCGACAAATGCCTAAATTCTCTACATGCCTCGATGCATATAAATATTAAGACAACGCGGCCATTACCTTTCGTAAATCACATTGGAGCAAGCCTGAAACTTAAATTACGAGCCAAATATTTTACCAGGGAACATTTTCTTACCAGACAACGGTTCCACAGCCGTCAAATAAATTTAAAGGTAGCAAAACTACGCGTTAGAGGGAGCCACCCCCTAAATTTTCAAGAAAATCACGACTGTACCTCCTTTCAGTTCTAAATCCTGGTCCAGAATGCCACGCTAGCAGACAACCGCCTGCACGGACTTTTCAACCGCGGGAAACCATTTAAGCCATTCGACCAAAATAATAAAACGGGGCTGACAAACGGAGGAGAACGGGAAATGTAATATTTGTGAAATAAATTTTTATAAACAGATCGGCAAAACTTAAAATAATACAAAAATAACAAAACTAATAAACAAATAAAAATAATTGAATGGTAAAAAAAATAAATCTGTTGAAAAAAATAAAACCAAGTCTCAAACGTTACATTACCCCCCTCCCTATCCGCAAGATATGTCCTCATATCATAGTGTTCCATCGGCATATTATTATTAGTTATATCCCTCCTTGCTTGACAACTGTGGAAACGTCGTGTTATTCAATGCAGCAAAACAGTCATTCAATATCTTATAATACAATTCCAACTACAATTACATAAATATAAAAAAATACTGCAGTCGGAAGAAAAAAAAAATTACTCCACATTTATATTGGTACCAACCAACCACTCCATAAAAAAAATCAGTTTAAAAACAATTTCAAGTTATGCCAATCTCAGTCTTATTTTCAAAGTGTAATTAGTTTGACAGTCGTCTTAACGCATATAAAGCAGCTCTCTTCAGGTCATAATAATAAGACTTTTGTTTTGATTTTTGAAGATGAATTCCATCTCCTGAAAGACAATGTATCTGACAAGTTCTTTTTGGGTTCCAAAATTTAACTGACGACGCAAAAGTGTTAGCAACTAATCTACTGATTGCAAAGTTAACCTGAGACCTTCGAGCAGTGTATAAAGCAGGAGAAGTCCTACATACCAATCTATGAAATAATTTCACAACTATAATCTGCTGAAACCCTCTATCTAATAAAACTCTTAGAAGATGTTCAAAATTAATCATAAAAGTATTCAAATTGAAATCTTTACTATCAATATCATTGCCACCCACTTGTAAAATCACAACATCAGGGTGAATAACGTCCAATAACCCTTCTGACAATAATTTATCTGTCAATTTTATAACATTAAAACCACCTTTTCCATACAAAAATCCATTAACCCAGGAAATATTATAATTAACTGGCAAATTATTTGTTCTACAATATTCTCCTAACCTTCTTATATAACTATGACCAATTGTTACAACCATTGGATTCATTTCAATATTTTATATTAACCTCTAACTTATTGTACTAGGTTAATTTAATCTAATTTGTTAAAGAGCTGTATCTAAAATTCAGCAACCCTGAAAAATAAATTAAAAAAATCATAAGTATTTTTGTTACCTAATATGTAAATTTTGTTATATGAAAAAAAAATTAGGTATATTTATGCCTGTTTCTATAACCATTTCTGATGTTTAAATTTTTATACATAATATCAATAAATTTGCAAAAATAAAAATGTCCTTCTTGATTTAGCACTCAATCCAAACAAAAGTTCTTTCTCCCAAAATAAGTATACGGCCAAACGAATAGGAATTCCACCATTACCATCGTTGAAAGCTAAACTTGTTTAAAATTCTAGGCGGTTCATCTTCGGATGACATCTAACAGAATTATTTTCATTCAGGCACAGGAAAACGGACTTTAGTAAACTGCAAATGACAGGTTTTACCCGTATAATTAAGCCATACAAGACTCTAAAGTTGTGTAAATCATCAGGAAATTCCCTTCATCTTGAACTCGAAACTATGTATAAAGTTCAATTTAATCAGCACATATTAAGACGTAAATGTACTTTAGTTGCACCTGGTATAATGCATTTCCATTCATAAAATGGACACACAAATCTCAAGTCTCTCTGACAATACTCATTTAAGTTGAGCTCAAACAAGTATTATAACATGTAAAAAATGTCAGTACTCCAGCTTTAGTAACTGTTTACTACATTGGACATAACTATCACTGTTGATTAGTAGAAGTTTGAAAAGTTCATAAAGAATCCGATTTCCCGTCATCTTAATCTTCACTCAGTAATCCAGAGATAAAGTTCCATATAGCAATAATGAAAATAATCCTCAACATGTAATCTTGATCATCCAGATACTTTAGGCAACCGCACAAATTCTATGTTATCCTGAAGATACGGAAAATGGCAACAATGGTTCCATGGTTCATCAACGGGCGTAGACGGATAAGGGGAGATAACCACGATCCACCAAGCTCTACTCCAACGTTGTAAACCACGAATGAGTGCCAAATCCCTATCACCCTTAATTATATGTAACGAAAGCGGGGTTTACCATTATATATTTACTTCAAATTCAGTACACAATTTTTTTATTATTATTTTTTTTTAAATAGCAAAAATCAAACTTCAAATCTTTTAATATAAAATTTTAACTTTTCTTAATTTTCAAATAAGAAACCCTCACTCTTTACATTACAGATCTTAATTAAAATATATGCATTTTTCAGGTTCAATACACAATATGTATTTTATTTTCTCTACCCAAGATTTTATTTTTATGTTGTATTCTATACACAAGTTTTTTTTTTTTTTAAATAAAATTTAAAGTCTGACCTGGGATGTACCAACTTTTAAAAACATTAACTTAAATCACCAACAAAGGCATTTAAATTTATCACTAAAAAACTTCAATTTTTACATAGTTAATCGGGAACTTGTGTTGAACACCGGGCAATTTTGGCCACACAATGCGAACACAAGACCCAATCATCTAGGGACAATTTTAAAAAGAAAAAATGCTACAAGACCAAGTATGTCTCGTATAATCAAATATTTACAATTCCAAACATTCATTTCTGACACCAAAATATTCAGAAACTTGCATGTGAATTCCACATGGGGAACCCAAAATAGTAAAAACATTCAAATAATCACATCCCAGGCAAACCACTGTCATGTTACTTCAAATATTGCATACTTCATATATACACAAAAAAAAAAAATCTTTCAAAATGTAGAGTTTACATTTGTATAATGGAGTGGTGGTGGCAACAATAACTATTATACACAAATATTTAAAACAATACAAAAACAAGACCAACGAGACATGATTCTGGACCACTGACTCGGAGTCGTACTCTTTTTAAATGTTCTTAAAATTCTTTAAAAATATTCTACAATATGGCTTTTAAAAAAATTCAGTTTTCATAAATGTTAATTTGAAAGTCTGAAAAGCTAAAACTTTATACTATATTTTGAATCAATAAACTAAATAATCTTGAAAACGGCGAGGCAATCGTCGTCTTCGTCTTCCCTGGCTAGGTAAAGGGGACCTTACCGATTGATCGAACACACCCCCCTCATCTTCTTCTCCCAATGAATCAGAATCCCCCTCCCTTTCCTCATCTAAACTAGGTTGGGGAGTATTTACAGAATTCCCAATAATCCTAGATGGATGTGGTATATGATAAAACTTTAACCTGTTAAAATGAACTACTTGCTTAACCAGTGACCCCTCCCTCTGTACTACATAGTTCGCATCTGACAATTTTTTAACAATTCGGAAAGGGCCATCCCACAATTTTTGCAATTTAGGAGATAATCCTTTTTTTCTGCGGGGAGTAAATAACCATACTAAATCATTCTCTTTATATGGTTTCCCAGACTGACGCAAGTCATAATTGACTTTCTGTCTCCTCTGTTGTGTTTTCATATTTTCCCTAACATGTCTAAAAATACTGCCAAGTTTCTTCTGTAAACTAGTAATAAATTGTAAAGGGGAGGGCGACTCGGAAGGCAACTCTTCATACAAGAGAGTTAGTGGAATATTTATTTCCCGACCAAACATCAATTTATTTGGAGTCATGCCTGTAGTTTCCTGCACACTGGATCGGATAGCCATTAATGCAAGGGGTAAACATTCATCCCAATCTGTCTGGCCTTCATCAATATAAGAGGCAATAACATTTTTGAGGGTATTATTCATTTTCTCAACTAACCCATCAGTCATAGGATGATATGCTGTTGTTCGAGTCTTATAAATTCCCAACAACTGACATAAATGCTGAAAAAGTTTGGACTCAAAGTTGGCCCCCCTATCTGTAAGCAAAATTTTTGGAACTCCAAAACGTGAAATAAAATTGTTGACCAAACACCTTGCCACAGTAGCACTCTCTTGATCAGGAATGGGATACGCCTCCACCCACTTTGTAAAATAATCCATGACCACCAAAATGTATTTATTGCCGTATTTAGTAACAGGAAATGGCCCAGTTATATCCATTCCTACCCTTTCTAAAGGTTCTCCTACCCTAATATTTTCCAATTCTGCCCTATTCATTCGGGGGGGATTTTTCCTAGCACAACAAGCAGTCAAAGATCCCACTTGTACAAGTAAATTAAAATTTACTTGAATAGGTAATTGAAAAATTGCAAATTGGATTGCCTCCCTTTTAATACTGTGATATTAATTTACTTATACAAGTAATTTTTTTAGATACCATCTAAACATCACAAGATGCTTTCAGGTCAACTTTCATATCGGAGTTGTTTCCCTTAGTTATTACTTGTACAAGTAAAACGCAATTCATAATGATAGATAGGCCTGTATGGTGTTAACCACTGGATTAAGTGAAATTTGTTCAGTTGAAGTAATTGTTTGTATGTCCAAAAGAGCAATGTCCAATTGATTGAACCATACTTGTGGTCCAGACGCAGTCTGTTCATGGACAGATACGGGCTAATCAATAATCAGCTTGATAGGTGCCTGAAATGTATCATCTGGGAACAGTAATGGGTTATTTAGACTTAGAAGTATCCTTTTGTCAAGTCTGAATGAGAAAAGGGCACTGCCAAGCGGTTGAACACTCCCCCTCCCATTTTGTTGAATCGTAAGATTGATTAATGACAAAAAAGTGGCTTTTCCTATCTATTCTAACCAGCTTGAACACTTGAACGACCCTTAGATGATAGCATTTTTTTTTCAGATAGTGTCCCGTTGATGCATACTTTGTTTTTTTTTCATATTGAATAGAAACATGGCCAATTTATATCTATTAGTTATCAAAAAATACCCACAGTAATGACTATATTCTTTTAATAATTATTTTTAACATACACAATGACATAACTAACAAACTAAAAATATAACATTATATTTACAACCGTCATGGCAGCATAATGAGATAATGGAATTCCCACCATTTGAATTTCTTTTTCATGCCTAATACAAGTGATACATGTAATGACACTAAAAATATAAAGATTATCAATATCAAGTAACACATGGACACATTTTATGACATCCCTGAGACAATGTACTACCATACATCATGAGAGACACTGTTTAAAACACTGAGCAATAAAATATTCTGTAAAAGAAAGAAAAAAAAACATGAAACAAATATTATTAAAAACGCATTGTTTCTAATTAATATATATACAGCACAACCTATGATATGCTTGTGAATTTCTTTGTTAATACACTGAATACACAATTTTTCTGAAATTTACTTATATAAGTCTGATTTGTTTTACTCGCTGAAGTAAATCTTTTATTATACAAAATATTTGAATTTTGTCTTAATTCGGAAATTTAATTCTATAAGATTTAATGTTTTTACTCCACAGAGTAAGTGAAAAGTATATTTGAACTTTGCCATCCATGAAATTTTCATAATTTAAATATTTTTTTGGTCTTATAAAATCTGTTAACTTAAGTTTTGTTTTTTTACTCCTCGAAGTAAAATTTTATCATACAAAACAATATAATTTTGTCTTGTAAAATTTACTTGTACAAGTATAGTTTTATTTTTTTACTCCTTAAAGTAAATCTTTTATTACATGAAATATTAAACATAACTTTGCCTTGTGAAATTTACTTGAAGAAGTCTTGTTTTCTACACTTTATAA
Organism: Mytilisepta virgata; assembly: GCA_028015205.1. Lineage (NCBI taxonomy): Eukaryota > Metazoa > Mollusca > Bivalvia > Mytilida > Mytilidae > Mytilisepta > Mytilisepta virgata. The sequence goes on along the minus strand of CM051515.1, from coordinate 58,038,112 downwards.
TTATACAGATATTTTTTTAACAGGAGTTCATGTAATGCTTGTTCAATTTGGGACAGTACAATTTCAAATAAAATTACTTCTCCGCCTAATAAAAAATATTTGTGTTTTTGCTGAAATGCCTTAATAAGTAAAAAATAAAAATATGTCATGGTAGGCCCAAAAAATTAAGGTTGGTTGGGTTAGGCCGTAATGTTTTGAGCTTATTACCTATTTCTTTGCTACTTAACTGAACGACCAGATATATTTAATAATAAAAAAAACACCAACTGCATACAAACATCAAATCATATGTTGTCTTAAGTTATTAGAAATAAAGGTATAAATTTCTTATACAAGTAAACAAATTTTTACTCAATGAAGTATATTTCTATATGAAATACATATGTGATATAAATTATTAAAACCTCACCTTAAGAGATTACTTGTATAAGTAAACTTTTTTCCTGATTAAAGTATATGGTGCTATTATGGCTCTTGTTCTTAAAATGTTTACAAGGTTAATGGTCAAATGTAAAAGCAATAGTGCTGACCACAACTAATTGCAGTTGTGAATGGATTGACCAAAGTTAATAAATTAAATTAGACACACTTTACATTACATTGTATTTGAAAGTATAAAGGATGTTTGTGAATTTCTTTGTTGTTAATACCCCATATTGCAAGATAGGGCAATTGGGAATCTTCAATAATGCATATTAAATCCTTCACTGTTCCAATAGTGCTCTTACAACTTCAAATAAAACTGTCCTACATGTAAATAGTATATTATATAGTGGACAGGGTACATTTGTGTACAAGCTTGCAAAGTAAAACATTCCGACATATACACTGAATACACAATTTTTCTGAAATTTACTTATATAAGTCTGATTTGTTTTACTCGCTGAAGTAAATCTTTTATTATACAAAATATTTGAATTTTGTCTTAATTCGGAAATTTAATTCTATAAGATTTAATGTTTTTACTCCACAGAGTAAGTGAAAAGTATATTTGAACTTTGCCATCCATGAAATTTTCATAATTTAAATATTTTTTTTTGTCTTATAAAATCTGTTAACTTAAGTTTTGTTTTTTTACTCCTCGAAGTAAAATTTTATCATACAAAACATTATAATTTTTTCTTGTGAAATTTACTTGTACAAGTATAGTTTTATTTTTTTACTCCTTAAAGTAAATCTTTTATTACATGAAATATTAAACATAACTTTGCCTTGTGAAATTTACTTGAAGAAGTCTTGTTTTTCTACACTTTATAATTATACAGAAATATTTTTCAACAAGAGTTCATGTAGTGCTTGTTCAATTTGGGACAGTACAATTTCAAATAAAATTACTTCTCCGCCTAATAAAAAATATTTGTGTTTTTGCTGAAATGCCTTAATAAGTAAAAAATAAAAATATGTCATGGTAGGCCCAAAAAATTAAGGTTGGTTGGGTTAGGCCGTAATGTTTTGAGCATATTACCTATTTCTTTGCTACTTAACCGAACGTCAAGGTAAATTTAATAGTAAAAAAAGACCAACTGCATACAAATCTACATCAAATCATATGTTGTCAATAAAGGTATAAATTTCTTATACAAGTAAACAAATTTTTATTCAATGAAGTATATTTCTATATGAAATACATATGTGATATAAATTATTAAAACCTCACCTTAAGAGATTACTTGTATAAGTAAACTTTTTTCCTGATTGAAGTATATGGTGCTATTATGGCTCTTGTTCTTAAAATGTTTACAAGGTTAATGGTCAAATGTAAAAGCAATAGTGCTGATCACAACTAATTGCAGCTGTGAAAGGATTGACCAAAGTTAATAAATTAAATTAGACACACTTTACATTACATTGTATTTGAAAGTATAAAGGATGTTTGTGAATTTCTTTGTTGTTAATACCCCATACACGTGTATTGCAAGATAGGGCAATTGGGAATATTCAATAATGCACATTAAATCCTTCACTGTTCCAATAGTGCTCTTACAACTTCAAATAAAACTGTCCTACATGTAAATAGTATATTATATAGTGTACAGGGTACATTTGTGTACAAGCTTGCAAAGTAAAGCATTCCGACATATACACTGAATACACAATTTTTTCTGAAATTTACTTATATAAGTCTGATTTGTTTTACTCGCTGAAGTAAATCTTTTATTATACAAAATATTTGAACTTTGTCTTAATTCGGAAATTTAATTCTATAAGATTTAATGTTTTTACTCCACAGAGTAAGTGAAAAGTATATTTGAACTTTGCCATCCATGAAATTTTCATAATTTAAATATTTTTTTTGTCTTATAATATCTGTTAACTAAAGTTTTGTTTTTTTAACTCCTCGAAGTAAAATTTTATCATACCAAACATTAAAATTTTGTGTTGTGAAATTTACTTGTACAAGTATAGTTTTATTTTTTTACTCCTTAAAGTAAATCTTTTATTAAATGAAATATTAAACATAACTTTGCCTTGTGAAATTTACTTGAAGAAGTCTTGTTTTTCTACACTTTATAATTATACAGATATTTTTTTAACAGGAGTTAATGTAATTCTTGTTCAATTTGGGAAAGTAAAATTTCAAATTAAATTACTTCTCCGCCTAATAAAAAATACTTGTGTTTTTGCTGAAATGCCCAAATAAGTAAAAAATAAAAATATGTCAAGGTAGGCCCAAAAAACTAAGGTTGGTTGGATTAGCAGAAACACAGATATATATTTTTTAGGCCTTACTGAAGTAAGTTGTTACATATGAAAGTTTATCAGACTCTTGTCCTAATGCTAAAAAGTTCAATGGTAAAATGTAAAAACAATAGTGTTGACAACAGCTTATTGCAGATGTGGAAGGATTGACCAATGCAAATAAAATTAGATCTAGACACACTTGACATTATATTGATTTTAAAAGAATAAGGGATGCCTGTGAATTTCTTTATTGTAAATATGTATAAAATATGGCCATTGCGAATATTCAATAATGCATAATAGATCTATCAGTGATCATATACATATAGTGTATAGCCCTTATAGCTTCAAAAAATTGTCCTAAAATGTACATCTAAAAAAAAAACAAAAACATTTTAGATAGTGTACAAGCTAGCAAAATAAAGCATTCTGATATGATATGTATATATATATATATATATATATATATATATATATAAGAAAAAAATCAAATGGTCCGTACGCTGGTACTATATACAAAAAACATTAAGATGAAGAATGAATCAGTTTCACTTTTACGGCATTTATTACTACAATCGCTTTCACTGTTTTACACAGATCTTCAGGTAGAAGCCATACATGTTATAAACAATGTTAATAATAGAGTGACGTTAACAGCAAGGGAAGTAACTTTCAATTGTGTCTTTCGCGCGAAAAATATGATCGCAATGTCAAAATAGAAATAATGATAAATTATTAATGCAAGTTCAAATATCAAGTTATCCTTTACACCGACGCCTAAACAAGCACTATTTAAGTTCGAATGTTTTCATAGTACAACTTAAGGTAACATATATAAAACAAATAAAATGTAATGCCTACCTATCTACCCTTTTTTGGCATGTTAGCGGAAACGCAGGTATTTTTTTTTATTTGGCCTTAATTAAATTTACTAAATGAAGTTTATTTTTTTTACTCCCTGAAGTAATTTTTTATTGTGCAAAACATAATTTGTCTTCCACGTCATATGAAATCTTACACGTCAAATAAAATTTACTTATACAAGTTTCATTTTTTTTACTCCTTAAAGTCAATCTTTAGGGGACTAGTCATTTTGTTCTTGTTCTTTGTGTTTAAAATGTTCAATATTGTGTATTTGTTAATCTGTTTTTGTTGTTAACACAAACTATGTTTAAGGACAATAAAGTAATTTGATTTAAAAAATTAATTGAAATACTAAATAGAACATTGCCTGGTGAAATTTACTTGTATAAGTTTTATTTTTCACTCTTTATACAAATGATTGTTTGACAGTTCATGAAATCCTTGCACAATTTTGACAATAGTAGAATCTCAAATAAATTTACTTCTCAGCCAAATAAAAAATACTTGTGTTTCTGCTGAAATGCCTAAATAAGTCAGAGTTGTAAGGTATAACGTCGGGGTATCCAAATCGACCACAGGTACCCAAATCACACTTGGTACTTTATTTTTTAACGCAGCATAAAATGTATGAACTCATTTTACAGAAATTTATTAAAAATAACCTTCTTTAACAAAATGTAATTGTTTTTCCTGAGTTTTGTCAATGGGGCTGATTTGGGTACCCCAACGTTAGGCATTATTTTTTTTATTTCTCTAATTTTACGTGCATTTTTCACATCTCTCAACCAGTGTTAGAATAATTTGATAATCAAGAATTGGCTGAAAGATAAACGTTCCATACCTTTATATGTATGTCAATGTATGTGTTTCAGGCATCTTTGAGAAATGGTTTGGTGCACAAAAAGTTCTAGACTCCATACTGAAAAGAAATGAAAGATTAAAATTTCCCTAACAGGCTTTTTCAACTAACAGACTAACCTTTTTTTTTAAATGTATCCCCTACTCCCCCACACGAAGGTGCTTGTTGCTTGTTTTTTGTTTTTGTTTTTTTTTTCTTTTTTTTTTTTAACTAACCAGCTTTTTTACCCCAAAAAGTCCCCATCCTAAGTACAAGCCCATGTGCCCCCCTCTCCCCCTCCCCATTTTTTGATTACCTTTGATATGAACACTTTAGATGCTTTAGGTATGAAACCATTTTTTTTATCCATAAACATATAAAACTCATGATTGGAGCCCCTGTCCCGACAGTTCGGAGACATGTTCCCATCCTGATTGTTGTCCCTAATAAATGTCGATAACGGTAGCGTCACGAAAAAGCTACAAGGACGCATGAGTTGTCTCCCCAAAATGTCTTTAAAATGAAAAGAAATATTTTTTACTTGCATGCGTAAATATTAAGGAACAGTGGTCAACTTAAAATGACGTGCGTCAACCCATAACCGCAGTGCGCTTCTTCGTTATATAATAAAATAGACTGCTTAACCATTCTGTTTTATCAGAAAACTCTCCGTATTTCTAGATAAAAGTTTTCTTGAACAAACCAATCTCTTGAAAACTAGCCCAAAAAACACAAATGACGATTAAAATCTTTCAATAAAAACACTTTCATATTTACCTTTCAAAACTCCACGTGATATTTTCGATGGCTGTGATGTTCTGATTCTCCCCAATGCATTTCGGGAGTGCTCTGATACGTCAATAAGCGGCAATTTCAAAAAAATTGTCGATCTCGGGAAAACTCTCCGAACAACCATTTACGCGATCGCGTAAATTTTTTTTCACCCATATGAGTAAAAATCGATTTACTTGTACAAGTGGGATCTCTGACTGACAAGTAGGACAACTTTTAATCCAATCCAAGACATCACTCTGTAAATTAACCCAATAAAATTGTTGTCGAACCTTAAGAACTGTTTTTCTAACACCCAAATGACCCCCAGTAGGACTATCATGAGTCATTGAGAGAATTTTTGGTTTTAAACTGCCTGGGGTAAGAATTAATAAGGAATCATCCCCCTCTAATCTAAACCATTTCCGGTATAAAATCCCATCTTTTATCTCTAACTGATCCCACATATTCCAATATGTTTCACCACACTACTATGAGCCGAAACTTCTGAAAAGGGGGGTTTTTCTGTATTATTTTTTAGAAATCCCATAATTAAATGAATATCAGGGTCCTCTTGTTGAGCTTTAATTATCTCCCCTGAATTGAGGCTTGTAGCTTTTATTGCAGCAACCTCAGGATATCGGGACAAGGCATCGGCATTTTTATGACGAGGCCCCGCACGATATTCAAATTCAATATCATATGAAGCCAAAAATTCAATCCATCTAGCCACTTGGCCGTGAGGTTCCTTAAAATTTCTCAGCCAAGTGATAGATCCATGATCAGTTCTGACTGTAAATTTTCTACCATAAAGATAATGTTTGAAGTGTTTCACAGACTTTATAATTGCCAAAAGTTCTTTTCTTGTAGTACTATAATTCATTTCTTGGGGAGAATGAGTTGTGCTATAATAAGCAACAACCCTTTCTAACCCATCTGATCCAATTTGTGAAAGTACAGAACCTATAGCTTTGTCACTTGCATCACAGTCTAAAATGAAAGGTTTTGTAAAATCCGGGTATTGTAAAACTACTGTTTCAGTCAAAAACGTCTTCAATGAGTCAAATGCCCTCTGACAATTTTCATCCCAAGAGAATTTATTATTCTTTTTTGTTAAATCAAATAAAGGGGTTGCAATTTTTGAAAAATCACGAATAAATCGTCTATAATAGGAAGCCAAACCTAAAAATGATCTAACCTCTTTTAATGTTTTTGGAACAGGCCAGTTTTTAATTTTTGCTACTTTATCTGGGTCACACTGAATCCCCTTCTCTGATACAATATGGCCCAGATATTTCACTTCTCTTTTAAACAAGTGACATTTCTTGGTTTTTAATTTCAATCCAGCAGATTTAAACCTTTTAAAGACAGTTTCCAAATTTTGAACATGTTCTTCAAAAGACTTGGAAAAAATTATGACGTCATCTAAATATATGAGACATATTTCCCAATGTAAACCAGACAAAATTTTCTCCATTAAACGCTCAAAAAAACTAGGGGCATTTGCCAATCCAAAAGGTAAGGTATTAAATTCATAAAGACCCCTTCCTGTGCTAAAGGCAGTCTTCTCTCTACTGTCGGGATGAACTGCCGCCTGCCAGTAACCACTAGCCACATCTACCGTACTATAATAAACAGAATTTTGGAGGGCATCTAGGCTAGAATCTACCCTAGGAATAGGATAGGCCTCTTTTTTGGGAATTTGTTCATTTAAACGTCTAAAGTCGATACAAAATCTGAATGAACCATCACTTTTCTTTGTGAGAAGCACTGGAGAGCAATATGGGCTCGATGAAGGACTTATAACTCCCTGTTTTAACATATCATTGATCTGTTTTTCAACTTCTTCCCTCATATGCACTGGTAATCGGTAAGGACGAATTTTAAAAGGGGGGTTATCACCTGTATCAATAACATGTTGTAAAATATCAGTATGTCCTAACTTTCCATCCTCCCCTACAAATATTTCAGAATAATTGTCTAATAGCTTCTCTACCTGAGACTTTTGACCCTCTTCTAGATTCTGATTAGTTTCATCAATAAGTTTTTGTAATAAAGGATCCCTAGGTTTCTCCCCCTTTTCACTTATTTGAGTACAAATTTCTACTGGATGTAAAAGTCCAACCCCCATGTTTGCTGGAATTATACAGGGCTCTTCAGAAACATTCATCATTCTAATAGGAACTCGGTTACCCTTAGTATTAACTAATGTTCGACCGACCAAAACAGAATAATTTTGTGATAATAATGAACTCATTGGTTCTATTTGACCTTCCGGATACCAATCCCGACGAGGTTTAATTTTTCCCCAAACTATAATTTCAGAACTGGGAGGTATATATGTATCTTGTACTAATGAAACCTTGCAACATAATTCCCTAGGCTCAGAAACCAACGTATAAATTTTCCCTTCAACTCTCAAAATCTTTTTCTTAAAATCAATCCGGGCACCAAATTTTTCCAAAAAATCAACCCCTAAAATTCCAGCTTGAGGTATATCAGCTACCACAACTTGTTGAGTAAAAATATGAGTACCTAATTTCAAATCTAAGGGAACTGTACCCAGGGATGTAACAACTTCACCACTAACAGTTTCAAATTGTAAACCATTGTTCTGTAATGGATATTGACAAGATTTCCCTTGTGAAATACAATGAAACATCTCAGTATTTATCAAAGATATAGAAGATCCTGTGTCCAAAAGAAATCTAATTTTATCATCCCCAATTTTTGCATCCAAATACAATGCAGAAATAGTGCTATTTTTCAGGGCCCGGGTGTGTTCATTAGGCAGATGATTGGCCCCCTCACCTGCCTTTAATGGTTTAAAGGACGATATGGACAATCCCTTTTAAAATGCCCTGGATCACCGCAGTACCAGCATCCCTGATCCCAATTCTGAGTTTGATTATATAGGAAGTGGGGTCATACATGTTTGGATTCACATTTCCTGTGAACTGACTAACTCTTCCCCAATTTTGATCATAACCGCGTCCCCTTGTTTGGTTTTGATTCCTATTCCCCAGAAAATTTGATCTATTATTATTATTTTTAACCTTAGTTTCGCCTTTCGCCTCACGTTTTGTTCCGGAAGATTTACTCACGGACAACCGGGCAACTTGTTCTTTTAATTCAGTTAACTGTTTTGACAAATCGGAATAAACATCAGTTTCAGTTACAGATTGAATCCTAGGTCGCTTCTTTTCTAAAGCAACATATGATTCCTCTCTAAGTGCCAAGTCAACAGCAGTGGCTAAAGTTTTAGGACTAAGTCGTCGAACCTGTTTTTGAACTTCAGAATCACTAAGTGCATCAATAAAATACTGAATCGACATCTTTTGTTTCGAATCTGCGTCAATAGTTGGGTATGCCTTAGCAACCAGACGAAAGACAGCAGATGACAATTGCTGTAAACTTTTGTACGATCCCTGAGACATACCATGAAGTTGACTTAAATATACCCCAGGGTCTTGAACTGGGTCGAATTTTTGAATTAAAGTTTCTTTGAGAGTTTTATAATCTCTCTTTTCTTCAGAGGTCATGTCATTATATAGTTGTAGAGCTTGTGCTCTTAAATATGTAGGTAAAATACAAGTGGATTCTTCATCACTCCACTGGTTTATTATTTTACAACCCTCAAAATTACTCAACCAATCCCTGATGTCTAATTGTTTACCATCATAACACATGGGGGTTGTTATCGGCTTGTTTGGACGTCTTAAAGTTGCAGAGTTGTCCGCGAGCTTAACATTGTCCGTCCTATGAGGTATTTGATTAGCGGATGAGGGTGGCTCCCTCGCTCCGATATCAATGGTGTACTAACACGAGGTTCACGTTTAGTCACGAACGCGTCCCACTCACGGGGAACATCAGGTGTTTCAAACTGATCACCAAGATATGTACTCTCATATCTTTGGACTTTATCCTCATCATGCTTATTTTCAACTATACGACTTGGCGAAAATGTAATGCGTCTTGCACCTTGAGATGTTAACTCGGGCATATCAGGAGTCACATTCTGTTTAGGGATAGCACCCCTACCAAAACCAGTTTTCCTATCATGAACTGGGGTTTTATCAACTTCCCCTCTTCCTAACCCTACTCTACTAGCCGCCATCGACTTTTCATATCTATCTATTCTCCTCTTTAACTCCAGATACAACAGACCTTACATTTTCAATTGGGTTAATAGAAACCAGTGAGTCTCTAGTATCATTAATTTGTTCTTGAAATTCATGTTTTTTATTACTCAAAATTGGCATCAAATTGTTCATTTCAAACATTTGTACCAGGGTTCAGTTCATTTGCCCAAGGATCCAGAGTAAAGATCATAATGAGAAATCAATGATGCAAATGAAGACAATAGCTCACATGACAGTATGAATCACTGAAATGAGTTAAAACTAGATGTACTGTGAGCAAAGCTCACAAAGGATACCCCCCGCTTTGAAGTCCAATTATCTCCCTTGTGTGATATCGGAAAGCAAAGATTTTTCTTCATGCACATCTCTGGATGATATACTTCCTTTCTGTAAAGTTTCGTTGAAATCCATTCAGCGGTCTAGGAGGAGTTGCGCTTACGAGGTTCATATATAATGTATAAGCCAAAAAAAAACTAGATGTACTGTGAGCAAAGCTCACAAAGGATACCCCCCGCTTTGCCTTGCCCAGGGTAAAGTTTCATAAGATATTTGCATCAATTTAAGCATACTCATGGTTGCCTTTACTACTGTAACGAAAGCGGGGTTTACCCTGATCTGGGTCCGGCCTGCGCTTTCGCTCCAGGACTTCAGACAACAAAGTTGTAACTAGTTAAATATCCATCAAGTATTAATGTAAATTCAAACCGAAGTTCACCAAAATATTTAAATATGCCCGCAACTAAATTTCAATATAAATTATAACCTAAGATATTTATTTTCTAACCCGCTCTGTAATTTATATCATACTAGTCAATAAGCATGAAGCATACAAGTTAAGTCAATGATGTTGCATTTCTAAAGGTATGTAGTCAATGAAACTGTATATTTTAGGAGAAGAGTTAATAAAGCACTATGTGAACTCGTGAAAAGTCAATGAAGTTCTACACTTTATGTGATATGAAACACCTCACATATACTATACTCTCTCATGTACACAGACGGACAGACTTCAAATAAGCATGAGCAACAACAAGCTCGAAGGGCTAACCAGATGTAATTTACAATACTCAACTCTATATTTCATATATAACACCGTGGAAAATATTCACAGACAGATTTACAGAATATGAGCAAAAGTAGCTCACACGAGCGCATGTGCCTGCCCGGGTACAATGCAATCTGAAAATAAACAGTTACTATGTTAACCTGAGTCGACAGACAGACAGACCCTAAGAAGTGTGTCAACAAACAATGTAAACGTACAGCTCAAAGGGGCACTTCAAGCTAAAACCTAAATAAATTTGATAACATCTTTTGAATTCTTTTCATCAAAGTTCAGGAACAAGACCAAAATATACCATGAATTTCCTATCAATATAATCTGCCTTTTATTCAAGTAAATTTTAACCTAAACTAGTTCAATTCGAACTCAAGATTCCACTCGCCAATTTCTATAAATAAATATCTAATTTTGACACTTCTGACTAATGGATTTGATAGAATCAAATCAGGGAAAATTCAACACCAGATGACCTTCAAACTGGGGAGATAACTGGCATAAGTAATCAAGATGTTTACATGATACAATTTATTAACAAGACCAACAAATATTTATTACAATCAATACTGTGTTTTAATAATCTGAATCTTTACAAGTTCTTCAGTTTTGTTTATGTTAACATAGTGTCTGACCTGTGTCAATTTCAGTGTAAACTTAATTTATAAATAGAACAGGATACCAGTCAAAGTTTCCGGCTTGCTCCTTTTAAACTCGTTATAACAAATCAGGCCCAATCGCAATTCTGTAAAATATCTTTATCTCACAAAAAACGAATTTGTCCCAAAAGTTTTCAACCTGTAGTAAATTATTTATTAACCGTCAAATACAGGTAGTGTGCCAAACAGACGAAAACTAACCTTATTCAATCTGATGCGAACTACCCAAAAAGCTTCATCCCTAATATTCGGATTAAATACGCGCTATAATACTTGAAAAATTCACCGACAAATGCCTAAATTCTCTACATGCCTCGATGCATATAAATATTAAGACAACGCGGCCATTACCTTTCGTAAATCACATTGGAGCAAGCCTGAAACTTAAATTACGAGCCAAATATTTTACCAGGGAACATTTTCTTACCAGACAACGGTTCCACAGCCGTCAAATAAATTTAAAGGTAGCAAAACTACGCGTTAGAGGGAGCCACCCCCTAAATTTTCAAGAAAATCACGACTGTACCTCCTTTCAGTTCTAAATCCTGGTCCAGAATGCCACGCTAGCAGACAACCGCCTGCACGGACTTTTCAACCGCGGGAAACCATTTAAGCCATTCGACCAAAATAATAAAACGGGGCTGACAAACGGAGGAGAACGGGAAATGTAATATTTGTGAAATAAATTTTTATAAACAGATCGGCAAAACTTAAAATAATACAAAAATAACAAAACTAATAAACAAATAAAAATAATTGAATGGTAAAAAAAATAAATCTGTTGAAAAAAATAAAACCAAGTCTCAAACGTTACACTACTCCAAAACATGATATATCTGTTCATGTTTCGAATGGCTGATGTAACTTGGGAAGTATAGGTACAGCAAAAATTGTTATTTTTTTTTCAAATTGAACCTGAAACATATACCAATACAGATCTAGAATTAAGAGTATTAGTTATAAAATAGAAGTCCAATTATCTCCCTTGTGTAATATCGGAAAGCAAAAATTTTCCTTCATGCACATCTTTGGATGATGTACTTCCTTTGTGTAAAGTTTCGTTGAAATCCATTGAGTGGTCTAGGAGGAGTTGCGCTTACAAGGTTCACATAATGTATAAGCCAAAAAAAATACAAGTCGAATTATCTCCCTTGTGTGATATCGGAAAGCAAAGATTTTTCTTCATGCACATCTTTGGATGATGTACTTCCTTTCTGTAAAGTTTCGTTGAAATCCATTGAGCGGTCTAGGAGGAGTTGCGCTTACGAGGTTCATATATAATGTATAAGCCAAAAAAAATAGAAGTCCAATTATCTCCCTTGTGTGATATCGGAAAGCAAAGATTTTTCTTCATGCACATCTTTGGATGATGTACTTCCTTTCTGTAAAGTTTCGTTGAAATCCATTGAGCGGTCTAGGAGGAGTTGCGCTTACGAGGTTCATATATAATGTATAAGCCAAAAAAAATAGAAGTCCAATTATCTCCCTTGTGTGATATCGGAAAGCAAAGATTTTTCTTCATGCACATCTTTGGATGATGTACTTTCTTTCTGTAAAGTTTCGTTGAAATCCATTGAGCGGTCTAAGAGGAGTTGCGCTTACAAGATATATGGACAGACGGACAGACAGACAGACGGACGGACAAGGTGATTCCTATATACCCCCTCAAACTTTGTTTGCAGGGGGTATAAATATCTGCTATAAAAATAATCACACCTATTTATTAAGTGGAAAATTACTGAAGTTGGAATAATTGTACCAAGAATGATATACAGAATACAATATTTAAGTCTGAACTGAATAAAAACCATCCTTGGGTTGTAAAATTATTTACAATGACAGAATATAAACTTGTAATAGCTATGCAAATAAACTTTATTCTTGTTTATTTATGATATACAATAAACTGTAACATGATCTACAGGAAAAAAATTCACCATAAAGACTGTTATTTTAGTAACACAGATATTCATTGTTGATATTAAATGAGCTGAAAGAAAACATTCTCAAGTTACACAAGATCTTTACAAATAATATGCAGTGTTCAGCATGTTCAGTCTACTTGTCAATAGAGATTTAAAGTTATACATAGATATAAATACAAACATGTACCAATTGTGTAAGAGTGAAGACAAATATTAATTTATTAAAAATTTTCCTTTGTTACTTAATCATGTTTTATACCTCTAATGCAACCTCATGCTTTAACAGCAATCCAAAACCAGATTTATTTTTACAAATAATTAACAAATTTTAAAACATTTTTCCTTGGAAATCATATTATTTTGGTTTTCAACATTTTAGGCCTTGAGCACAACTGGTGAGCTGTACAAATGTAAATCAACCAATGTGCACATCTTCTGCATTAAAATTGGTATCAAAGAATGTATTCCATTGCATTCTCTCCAGTTATAATTATAATCATTAAGGAACAATTACATGTATTCCTTGAAACAACAAATAAATGGAATTTGTTTGTTTAGTGGGGTTTTACACCGTTTCAGCACATTTGGCTATTATAATACCACGCGGCCAGTTTTTATATTTTTGGAGGTCAGTGATCATTAGTAGTCAAGACGAACAACCTAGACCTGTCGGCCACCGAGGCCCAAATATGGAATTTGGAGATTAGAACCATGCAGGTACTAAATAAAGAAGTAAATTCATTAAATTGGGAAATTTAAAAAATTTCTGAAATTACATGGAAAGTGAATCAGTTTGATTCAATTTAAAAAATCCACAATATTAGGATGGTAAATATGTTTCCTCTAGATTCAGTATGTTCAAATAACCAAGAACAAAACTTTTGGTCAGCCCTTAAAATAAGCTCAATCAGACAAATAACAAAACAAAATTTGTAAAACAAACAAAAACAGCATAACAAACAATATATAAAATGTATCAAGTGATTCAAAACTTCAGAGAAAATAATAAAGTATATTTCTGTTTATCTTGAGCGTAAAAAAATAAAACAATGAAACTATTTTCAAACAGAAGTGGTAATATCTGAGGGTATTATCAGGAAAGAGAAGTTCCTTCTAAGGGATTTCCACTGAGAAACACAACACAAAAATCTCTAATAAAACTAGAAAATGTGTCTATAAGACACAGACGCCCCACCCTAAAAACAGTATAGGTGTTGCTGAATTGCATTGTACTATACAAGAGGAATGTAGTGGTGAAATATCATTGATATATTACTATAGGTTTCTGAGAAATGAACCTAAATGCAAAACTTAACCAAAGTCACTGAAGCATGAAATGTAGGTCATAGCGACCCAAGTGTTGCTAAACTGTGTTGTACTATACAAGTGGACTTTAGTGGTGAAATATCATTGATATATTACAATAGGTTTCTGAGAAATGGAGCTAAACGCAAAACTTAACCGAAACGGGACTTACGGATAAGGGTAAATCTATATGACCCAGCCACATTCATGGCAGGGCATAAAAATCCTGGACTTGATGTCCAAAAAACAAAACATTATTATGTCCATACAAAAAGTCTGCCTATGTACAATCCTTCACTTAATATTAGTTGAAATAAAACATCTTTTTATATGCATAAACATATTACAAATACATTTTTTTTCAATATACATCACTTATAGCAATCATCTTGTAGTTAATATATATACTAGTTGTAATAAAATGTCTTTTTATACATTTAAAATAAAATGTATTTTTATACACTTAAAATAAAATGTCTTTTTATACACTTAAACATACATGTAATACAATTAAGTTTTTATAATTCAGTTGGTACAAATACAATGTCAGTGCAAGAATGGTGAAAACCTGCCAGTTTTATCTACATTAAAGAACTTGATCCTAAACTTGGGCTAAGATCTATTTACAAGAGAACAGAAAAAGGAAGTGAAATATGTAGTTAATCATTATAATATCCAGCAACCTGGCAATCTACAATAAGGCCTGAAATAAATTATCGTCTCTTTCCACAAAAATATAACTTAGAAAAACCAACACTACCCAAAATATTTTACTGTCTGTGTTATATTTGGGTAAGAAGTTTTTTTTTATACATAAATTTTGTATTTGTTACCAGTCATATACAATAGGTTTTTGTTTAAACCTATTGTTTGGCTTAGAACACTTTAGCACTCATTAATAACACACATTATATTTTATTACCGTGGTTTGTTATCAACAGTACTTTAATATATGTTCAGCTTAATATGTATAAAGTAATTTTAATATTCTCATTGATTACTGGATACTATAAGGAAGACAAAAACATATGTTCAATGTATGTTTAGAAAAGCATTGAATAGGTGACAAAAACACTGCTACTTACATAACAAATACACCTGGATTATTTACATCAGTTGATTGTTTTGAATCCACAAAAAAGTTTTCATGTATGAACTTTCTGAGAAGTCAGATTAGAATTTTCCACCAATAAAGTTGGCCATAGCTTTGGGAGCTTCTGTGTCAAAACCGATCACATCCATCATTAATGGATCTTTTGGGTCAGCAATGCTAAAACCATTGCTTACCATTCCGACTACAATTAAACGAGCCTCAGGATTCTTCGCATAGGTTCTGTACTGTTGTAATGCGACTGCTGGGTGAATGTTTCCATAGTATGTCTCAGAATCTGTATAGACTACGAAAACATCAAACTTCTTTTTATTCTGCATTGCCCATTTCATTGGAAGTGCACAGTCTGTACTGGAGAACGGCAGATCAGAACACTTCCTGATTGCTGTTTCAAGTGTGTCATCTTTCTTAATATCCATTTTTGTTAGTTCGTTTGAAAAGGCAACAACTTCATATTCTTTCTCTGTCTTGGCTGTCAGCAACATCATGGCAGCAGATGCGTCCCGTGCTTCTATGCTGGATGCTCCAATGACAGGTTGTCTCATAGAACCACTAACATCAACTGCCAAACAGAACTTTTTTCCTGTTGGCTGCACAAAACTAAAAGCCTTATAAAATGCCTTCTCCAGTGATTTAACAATGTTTTGGTTCACTTGCCAACTGAGTTTTCCTTTATCCCCACGACCTGCTTTGTACTGATTCCAAGCCACCAGTAAAGTAAAGGGATGAATCCTTGCTCTTTTTAGTAGTCCTTCATCTGCCAGTTTTTCAGTTGCAAGTTTTTCACCAAAGGAATCTACTTCAAGAAGTTGAAGACTTGACATCTTACCAAGATTACGAATCATGGCTGTCATCGGCATCAGACGTAACAGTGTGTCCCAAATTTCTTTTGAATCCAATAAATCAGTAGGGATGTGTTCCCTAACCAACTGGTGTTCAGCAATCAGAGCTCTAAGCTTCTCAATGTCTGCTTTTTTACATCCTTTAGCCTCTTCCACAGCTTGTAAAAACTCTTTAACCTCCATTGTATTTGGATTTTTATCATAATTGGCAATGAAACCTGCATCTTCCATGTTCCTTATGATATAACGGAGAACCATACCAACCTGATTATTTTTTGGCTTGACATGGGCCAACCTTATGACATCTCTGTGGTTCCAGTTGTGTCTGGCTTTATACTTTGTTGTTAGATAAGCCAACTTCTTTGGTTGATCATCAAACTGGTTATACCATTTTCCAATAGCAGTTCTATGTGCTCTTCCCCATCCAGTTCCAGCACTTTCTTCTTCACAAAGACTAACAAACTCAAACAAATGAGTGGGAATTCTACATACATCTGACAAAACACCATAAGCAGCTGTTTTAGTTTTTGGATCATTGCATCTTGCACATATGGCCAAGGCATTGATGACTGGTGTTTGTTTACATGCTCTACCATTAACACTGACATCCTGGATCAGCTTCACAGCATCAGGACCTTTCCCCTGCATAATCAATCTAAAATACATATTTAATTACATCAACATTATTTTATTTATTCAGAGTTCAAATGTCATAACAATGTATTTTTACCTATACCACAGTATTAATTCTGAAGTTATTACTTATTATTAATGTTATTTTGAAGTAAACAAGAGTAATGTGAATATTTAATTAATATGTAATTAATGTGACTCCAGTAGAATTGTAAACAAAAACTAAAATATTAGGCTTAATAGTTGTGATGTATATTTTGCATTAATAAAAACATTGCAATAATTCATTTATTCATAGTAACTATGCTATAGAAGACAAGTAGAATTCAACTGTTGGGCAACAAACATGTAGCTTTAAAGGCTAATAATTTTCTAACATAGTTTACTTTATAATAACTTTATTTAGAAATGCATAATTATACCCCTAAGGGTTGAAAGCATATATAAGTACAAACATATAGAGTACAATACAACATTCATAATAAGAAAAAAATATGAAACCTATATGACTCTACATGTGAATCTGACAATATTTTGTCTGTGGTGAACCATGAAATTATTTTTCCACTTTTCTCAGTATAAGTGACTTTTTAATAAATGGAGCAACATATTGCTGGTCAACTTATTATAAAGAAAATAGATTATCATTATCCTCAATAACTATAATGAGAGACAATACAAAAGTAGGTACAAAAATAAACTGAATACTTTATCCTTGAATTTGAAACTTGAATTTACATACAACTGGCTCATTTTACAAAAAGATATGAAAAATATTTTATTTTTAGCAATTTCATTCATTTTGCAAATTAGTAGATGTCACCAACTCAATAGAAGTAAAATATTGACCCTAAAAATTGACATGTGCAAGTGGAAAAAATCAATGGAAAATAATAACAATTGCATATTACAAAGGGGGAAGTAACAAAACTGGATTTATCACTTCTTTTTCTTCTGTATTGTATGTACATCCTTCCAATTAAGGAACACCACATACATGTGTATGTGTATTATTAGATCACTTCACAGTTTTTTATTCGCACATGAAATTTTAAAATCTAAAAAGATACTTTTTACAGAATAAATTGATTTAAATATTTTTTTCAGTATCATTTAAATGTTTTATAAATTTTATAAATAATTTATATCGTTTTTTAATAGAGACATGTTCTCAGTTTTTTCTCCCAATCATTTTTGTTTGTTTGTTTGTTATGAAGAAATCTTGCATATCATAAAAAAATAGAAGTTTCCATTGGTACTTATAATTGCAACATTATGTCATACATCCAATGGGGATTTCCCTACTTACCCCCAACTTTCGTTTCGTTAGATTCCAATTTACCTGTCAATACACTGAATATTTTCCCTCTTTAGTACTGGGCTCGTCACATAGTATGATCCTCCTTCAGTTCCTAAACACAAGTACCTCAGGAGGCGGGTCTCATCGTTAACACCATACGAGTACCCACCAGCTGAGTTCGGAACCATATCATAAGTTAACTGTTTGGTTTGGGGTATCGGATCGTCCTCCATTGGTTGTATCTGAAAGTCTATTGAGTCTTCGTCATCGAATTCCATGCTTGACATTTTTAAATTGAGTTAAATCCGGACCCGGAGTAAATACTCCTAGTCAAAAGAGCGCAAACCTTTACAAGCTTTAGTAAGTTTGGGTGAATAAGTTGTAACTAATCACATGTTATTACGTAGTATCTTTAAACATTCTTCCAACACAGATTATTGATTCTATAAATAGCATAGGTGAAGTCCATGGAATCCGCTAGATTACGGATTTTCATGAAATTTTACATGCAAATAGAACATTCGAAACTGCATCTAAATATCGACAAAAAAATTATATTTAGCTTTTATATTTCTTTCATAACTCGGGTTGATTTAAATTCATTGAAATAGAGGACTTTTAATGTAGATATAAAAACTACCGAAAAAAAAATTAATTTTATTTTTTTTAAATCGTCATTTCTCAAAAACTAATCCCTAGGAATTTCTATAAAAACGATGTGTTTTTGCTTTCAACTTTTTCGATTCAATAATACTAAATAAACATAGGGTCACCAGCTTCGTTTTTGTTGTGGAAATCATTCAACTGTATATGTCCTGTCTGTAAAAGCACTAACAATCTACATTTTTATCGCGACGTCGTGACGACGTTATGCTTATTTTGGCTTTTTGACGCTTGCTTTCACTTTTCATACAGTAATCAATCTAATATACTAGAAAAACGAATCTAGTGAGCCCTAATATTTGATATCAATAAAAGGAGAATTTCAATGGCAATAATATATCATTTTTAGCTCACCTGGCTATTGCCAGGGTGAGCTTTTGCCATCACTTGGCGTCCGTCGTCCGTCCGTCGTTAGCTTTTCATTCAAACATCTTCTCCTCAGAAACCATTTGGCCAATTCCAACCAAACTTTGCATGAGTGGTGTATGGAAGGTCCTCGACAAAGTTTCCTTATTTAGTTCTGATTGGTCAAGAAACATGGCCACCAGAGGCAATTCTTGTTTCTGATTGGCTGATTTTCAAAAATCTTCTCCTCTGAAACCGCTGGGCCGATTGGTTTGAAACTTAATAGGAATGATCTATGACATGTCCTCTACAAACGATCCTCAATTTGTTTTGATCTGACATAAAACATGGCTGTCGTAGCTAAAAATAGAATATAGGGGTGCATGTGTTGTTTTTGGCTTATAACTTAAAAACCGTTACAGATATCAAAAATCTGACATGGTGTAAAATTGATCAGCATGACAAGATCTACCTACTCTGAAATTTTTAAGGAAATCCCAAACCCATTTAGGAGTTATTGTCCTTTTTTCGTCAAATTTTCAAAATTTAACATTTTTCGTCATTTATCTCCAAAATTATTTGAGACAGAAGTGAAATGTAAATTTGAAAAATATTTGCCATGTTGAGGTCTACATACCCTGAAATTTTAAAGGAAATCCCAAAACCAATTTAGGAGTTGTTGCCCTTTTTTGTCAAATTTTCAAAATTTTTTCATTCAAAAATCTTCTCCTCTGAAACCGCTGGGGCGATTGGTTTGAAACTTAATAGGAATGATCTATGACATGTCCTCTACAAACGATCCTCAATTTATTTTGATCTGACATAAAACATGGCTGTCGTAGCTAAAAATAGAATATAGGGGTGCATGTGTTGTTTTTGGCTTATAACTTAAAAACCGTTACAGATATCAAAAATCTGACATGGGGTTAAATTGATCAGCATGACAAGATCTACCTACCCTGAAATTTTTAAGGAAATCCCAAAACCCATTTAGGAGTTATTGTCCTTTTTTCGTCAAATTTTCAAAATTTAACATTTTTCGTCATTTATTTCCAAAATTATTTGAGATAGAAGTGAAATGTAAATTTGAAAAATATTTGCCATGTTGAGGTCTACCTACCCTGAAATTTTAAAGGAAATCCCAAAACCCATTTAGGAGTTATTGCCCTTTTTTATCAAATAAATTTTCCCTGAACAATTGAACCAATTGCAACAAACTTGGTCAAATAGTTGATTAATTGTCCAATGAAAACCAGACTCCAGGTGAGCGATACAGGCTCTGGTGAGCCTCTAGTTTTATTTTAAATTCTAGGGACTGGATTTTGAAAAATAATAATTTAAAGTCTAAATATTTGACTTTTTTGAGCGATAACTGCGTGCGTTCATCTGTTTGTCAAAACTTGAAACACCATATTTTGAGAAGTATTAAAAGGACCTACATTATTTTTTTTGATATTCAGATGCAGTTCGTTTATTTGTTTTGCTTGTGGTTGTTCATTTGTCTTCCCGGATTTTGTCTGTCTAATGGATTGCGCTTTTTTGGA
Source organism: Mytilisepta virgata (assembly GCA_028015205.1). Taxonomy (NCBI): domain Eukaryota; kingdom Metazoa; phylum Mollusca; class Bivalvia; order Mytilida; family Mytilidae; genus Mytilisepta; species Mytilisepta virgata. Next base: position 58,017,431 of record CM051515.1, on the reverse strand, counting down.
TTGTTCTTTATGTATATTTGTCCTTTTCATTCGGTAATCTGTGAAGAATGGACTGTTAATATTTCAAAAAAAAATCTGAGTCAATATCTGTGAGTGTAACCGACCGTCCCGGAACATACCAGCAAGGAAAAAAACTTGGTTCAAATTATAATTTAAGAGTTAGAATTGTGATACCGGAAAAGAGTTTCTGAAAAGGGCTATAACTTAAGTACGCCAGACTGCATAATATTTTACTGCAGAGGAATTAATTAAGGCTATTAAAGCTCTTAAAAATTGGGAAAGTACTGCTATTGATTTGGTATCAAACGAAATGCTTAAATATGCAGGACACAGTATATTAAACCCTCTCAAAAAGCTGTTCAATTTCATTTTAAACACTGGCCATTTCCCTCATAAATGGCGGAATGATAGTTTCTGATAGTGCTTGTGTACAACAATCATGTAGTAAAATGCACCCTAGCAAATATAGTGGCATTTCTATCACTTCTAACTAAAACTTTTTAATAGAGCCATTTATTCTAGATTATTGAAATTCATTAGTAACATGTCTCTAATCAGTAAATATCAGATAGGATTTAAACAAAATAGTAGAACTGCTGATCACATATTTTCTTTAAAAACGACTATTGATCACTATAAAAGTAAAATGAAGAAAACATTTGTTGCTTTCATAGACCTGCGTAAAGCCTTTGATACCATATGGAGAGTTGGCGTGTTTTATAAACTTTTGAAATCTGGTCTACCAAAAAACTTTGTAATATTTTATCTGCTATGTATACAGATACTACGACCAGAATTAAATTTTCAAATGGTCTTATAGCACTGTTTTTACTTCAGAGCGTGGTGTTAAACAAGGGGATGTTTTTTTATGATGTCGTAAAAGACTTAATCAGGTTGGTGATTTGTCTGTTGATTGTTTATTATATGCCGATGACATTGTATTACTATCAGAAAGCAAAACTGGTTTACAAACCAGTCTCAATTGTCTCGGTACATATTTCACGAATTGGAAAATGTTCAAAAGTCAAAGCTATTAGTATTTAATTCTAATGGTAAATTAAATGAGTTTAAAAGAGGGCTACTGCTGTCACAAAAGCTTCTTAACCAGGGTTTTATCAGGGAAAAGTTGATGTCATCACTAAGAAAATTTTACGGTCGTCACTCCTGGTTTTTATAGGAGTTCGTGTTTTTCATTGCTTTTTTAGTTTTCTGAGTTTATTTGTTGTGCTTGTGGTTGTTCATTTGTCTTCCCGGGTTTGTCTGTCCAATGGATTACGTTTTTTTTTATTGCTCCTTAGATATATTTGTCCTTTTTATTATTTATCATGACTATGTCATACAAACCGTGTTAAGATATTGTTACTTGGATGTAATGTTAAATGTAATGGCAACTTTAATTTAGCGGTTTCCTTACTTGTGGAAAAAGCTAGAAAAGTATTTTTTAAGATTAAGTAAAAGTTAGTTGATTCATTAGTAAGTCCGATCTTGCTATATTATAGTGGTATACGGGGATTTTTTGATAACTCAAGAGACAGTTCCATTTTGGAAAAAATCCATATCAAGTTCACAAAAGAAATTTTAGGTGTTCATTGCAAAGCACTTAATGCTGCGTGTAGAGCTGAACTTGGCAGGCTCCCATTGTTGTAAAAATCTCATTGTCTTGTATTAATTTTTTTTAACATACTCATAAGTCTGAAAACACCTTTGTATCTAAAAAAAAAAAATAACCCCTGGACATAGAAACTTTACTCTATTTTAAACAATCTAGGATTTTCATGTCTAGCTGGGAAAAATGTTAGATATTATACGCTTTCTACGAAGCATTAAACAATGAGTGATTGATCAGTGCACGCAGGGTCAATCTTCAAAAATTTACAGTTCATCCAAACTAAAATCTTACCAAAAATTGTATAATTTAAATCAGTGCAGTCCTTACGTTATTGTTCTAAGGAACAAATCAGAAAGGTCATCTCTACAGTACCACACAATCTTGCCACAGATAAGGGTGACATAATGAACGAGTTTGTAATGTATGTAAATCTGGTCAGGTAGAAGATGAACACCACATTTTACTGAAGTGTGAAAAATATTACAACTATTGAACAAGCTTTAAAAATATTATTCTAAATATACATATAATCCCTACAAGTCATAATTGGAATCGGGTAAATATGAATTATTGCATAAATAGCAATTCTTTAAAAGTCCTGAAAGTAACTAGTTCTTATATATACGTAAATGTCTAGATTATCATAGAAATGATATTGTATCTTCTAACTATAACATATTATTTCATTATGCTGTATTCATTGTAATAATATTCCGAAATATTGGCCTTTGCCAATTATTGTAATTGTGTGTGTGCCAATAAAATATTTGTATTTGTATTTGAAATTTATTCACGGTACCAATTTGGATGAACAACATGTGCATATTTCCTCTATTTACTACTAATCAGTTGTGCTCAAAAGCCTAAAAACTTGAACGTTGAAATGCAAATTGAAAGATGCCAAACTGACCACAAGGGACCAAGCCAAACCCACCCAAGGACAGAGCTATGCACGAGGGAGATACTCTTAGTTTTCATAAATTTTGACTCTGAATCTCCTTATTGACAAAGCTTTCAAGTCTGGGACATGATTATTAGCATTTTTTGTGGATATGAACAAGAGGCACCCAAGAGCCTGAATTGCTCACCTTTTATTTCTTGTGTAGATCTTGCATCAATGCTATTTAATGTATAACGTTGCATTTTTTTCTTAAAATTGACTTGTACAGCTAAATATAGAATCCTGAACCCAAGTATATATGGTTGCTATGGAATTTTTCAATAACCTTTCTTTTTTACTTGTACAGGTAAATTATGTCAAACCTGTCTATAAAGGGTACCCATGGGACAAGAAAAAAGTGCCCTTTGTGAGCAGGTGCCCTTTATACAGAGGTTAGTTTTACATGCCCTGTTCATAAATGGGACTTTTTCACTGTGCCCTTTATAGACAGTGATTTGCTATATAGAGGTGCCCTTTAAAGCAGGTTTGACTGTATAATTGGTTGCTAGGGACTTTTTTATAGTTTGCTATGGACCTTTTCATCGGCTGCTATGGACTTTTTCAATGACCTGACCCTTGACCTGCCATTTTACTTGTACAGCTACCATTTAATTTATTTCCAGTTATGCTCTAAAAATCTGTAGACAATGTCAGACCATTATTTTTACTGCTAATTACTGTTTACATAAATAAAAGGGCAAAAACTGCTATAAGGGGTCAATTGGCGATTTTGGACATGTTGACTTATTTGTAGATCTTACTTTGCTGAACATTTTTGCTGTTTACAGTTTGTCTTTATCTCTTATTATATTCAAGTTAATAACCTAAAACTGCAAAATTTCCTTAAAATTAACAATTCTGGGGCAATAAACTGAAAATGAGTCAACCGATTCGTCTGAAAATTTCATGGCAGGTAGATCTTGACCTCATAAGCATTTTTCCTTCTTGTCAGTGTTGTTATAACTGCTTTAGGTTTTGAGATATGAGCCAAAAAGTGCATTTTTCACCTATATTCTATTTTCAGCCATGGCAGCCATTTTTCTGGACGGACAAGAAAATAAAACACAAACTTTTTACTAGATACCCTAAGGAACTGAAAATGAGTCAACCGATTCGTCTGAAAATTTCATGGCAGGTAGATCTTGACCTCATAAGCATTTTTCCTTCTTGTCAGTGTTGTTATAACTGCTTTAGGTTTTGAGATATGAGCCAAAAAGTGCATTTTTCACCTATATTCTATTTTCAGCCATGGCAGCCATTTTTCTGGACGGACAAGAAAATAAAACACAAACTTTTTACTAGATACCCTAAGGATGTTTCAGCCTATGTTTTCCTGAAATTGCTCCTGTAGTTTCAGAGAAGATTTTTGAAACTGTACAAAGATTAAAAAAATGTGAAAAATTGTCTTTAAATGGGCAAAAAATTCCTGTAAGGTGTCCATTAATGATTTGTCATGTTAACTTATTTGTAGATCTTACTTTTTTGAACATTTTTGCTGTTAACAGTTTTTCTGTATCTATAATAATATGCAAGATAATAACATAAAACTGCAAAGTTTCCTTAAAATTAACAATTCAGGGGCAATAACCCAACAATGAGTTGACCGATTCACCTGTAAATTTCATGGCAAGTAGATATTACCCCTGTAAGTTTTGCTCTAAATGCTTTAGTTTTTGAGATACATGTATAAGCCAAAAACTGCATTTTACACCCTATGTTCTATTTTTAGCCTGGCGGTCAAGTTTCTTGACGATTAAGAAAATAAAACATAAACTTCATACTAGGTACCCTAAGGATCATTCCACTTAACTTTGGCTGAAAATAGTTCAGTAGTTTCAGGGAAGAAGATCTTTGAAAAAGTTTAAGAGGGACAGACAAAATGGATGCCAAGTGATAGCAAAAAGTCACATGTCCTTTTAGGACAGGTCAGCTAAAAATGCATTTGATAATGCATTGAGAATGGCATTAATTTGTTAATTAGCATACAATTGGTCTAGGGGGTAATTTTTAAAATAATTTTAAAGATATGCATCAAGAGGTCAAACATTCTGTAAAACTGACTGATGGGGGAAACTGAACTATTCCCATCTTCAGTTGGAGAAAAGCACCTTATCATTTTCTATATATACAGTTTTTCTCTATCTATAGTAATATTCAAGATAATACTAGGTACCCTAAGGATAATTCAGCTCGAAGTTTAAAATTAATGTAATTGGTCTACTGAATAGTTCCAGAGGAGATTTTTTTAAAAAGTTAACGACGACGACGAACGCCAAGTGACGGCAATAGTTCATATGGCCTTTTAGGTCACGTGAGCTAATAAGGGAAAATTTCTATTATAGATGTAAAGGATTTTATAAATGTAGGCAAACCATTTGCAATCTTGGAATTAGTGCACGTGCACTGAAAATTGAAAGTGATAGATACAGTAGACAACACATTGATAGATCATTGAGGTTTTGCAAACATTGTTCTGATAAAATTGAAGATGAACTACATTTTATTTTTACATGTAATCTTTATAATAAAACTATCAGAACAGTTTTTTACATCCATAGAATTTTATGCACGAAATTTTGAGAAATTAGACGATAAAGCAAAATTCACATGGCTTTTGACAAATTAACATGATTAAAACTTCTTAAATATTGGTTTTTGTATTCAAAATTTGGTAATGTTAGTTATAAATATACACTATAAATTGTATCAATACTATTATGTATCTCTGATACATATATTGTGTTAAAAAAATATAATTACCGTAGGACTTGACTCTACAATGACTACAATGTCACAGCTTTATTATGTGAACCATTTAATTCACTGTATTTTGATTATATGCCCTTTATGTGCCCCTGATTAGGAATAAAAGATATTCCATTCTAAAGTATATAAAAAGGTTCTTTAATTGTATTATTGTGTTTATATTGTGTTGTCTGCATAGAACACATTAGGTTTTTTTTATTCGTGATGACCGTAGAATTTTTCATTAAATTCGGCCTTGGAACAGCATGGCCCTGTTGAGTAGCCTTTGCTTCACACTCAGTAGCTGAAATCATTGTCACGTTACTGGTCACAAGCTCTGGAAAGCGAATAAGTTGGGAAACATACACGCATACACCGGTGATACTGGGATGTGGCTACTTATGAACAGAAAACTGACAATCGGACAAGGGGAAATTTTTTTTTTTATTCCAGTCCTTCCAATTTTTTTCACTTGATTATCCAACATTTTAGTAAAAGATTTAATACATAATTACTGGGAAATTGTAATAACATGTATAAGGTGAAGTTATATATTGGTTGGTTACAGAATCCCAAAGGTAGCATCCAATAAAGTTACATATTTCCATAATATTCAACGTCTTCCATAGCTTCATTACTATGATCATTGTCATTATCTTTTATAAAATCGTTAATGATGCATGGGGTCATTGGGTCAAATCCAATAACACGTAGCGTTTGACTATCTTGTGGTTCAAAGGCATTATTTGGCTTGCTTGTCATAGCAACAAAAACACGTTTGCAGCTTGGGGTAGAAATCTTTTGCATATAATGATCAATTGGTTCTACCACTCGGCTATTTCCCTCCCCTTGAAAGGTATCGGTGAAAACTATAATCACATCAAATTTATTATTGCTTTGAGCCAGGTCAGAAAATCTGCCCGAAACATTCTGTGGAAATGAATTGAGCTTTTCTTTGACAGAATTCAAGTTGTCACATTGATCAATTGTTGAAGTACAACAATGTTCTAAGGTGTTTTCAAACAGTAATGTTTTTACACGAGATTCCCTTTTTACAATGTATAGAACCATGGCAGCAGCAGCTTCGCATGCTGTAAGAGAAGAACCAAGCAAAGGTGTTCTCATTGTGCCACTTGTACAAACAGCAAGGAGGTATCGTAATCCCGTCACCGGTTGAACTGCTATTAAGTCATAAAATGCATTTTCTAAGGTGGTAATTATATCAAGATTTGGATTCCATTGTACATTCCCCTTGTTTCCTTTTCCTTCCCTATACTGATTTAAGGCAAACAAAATCCTAAATGGATGAATTTTCGATGTTTGCATATTTTCAGGTTTCAACTTTTCTTTAACCAATTTTACAAAAAAAGAGGCCATTTCATCATCAAATATTTTCAACATTGTCATTTTTCCTAAGTTCCTTACCATAGCAGTCAAGGGCATTGTTCGAAGAAGCAATCTCCATACTTCTTTCTTAGTTTTTAAGAATCTGTTTGGTATGTGCTCTCTGATCAGTCCATTCTCAGCTATCAACCTTAAGATATCAGCAGGATCTTGGCACTGCTTGGCTTCCATAATTGCTCCGAATAATAATTTTATTTTTTTGTGGTCTTCGTCTAAATCTTCATGAACTGTTATCACATCATTCCTTTCCTTATCAGATATGAATTTTAATATCGTGCGGATTTTCTCATTCTGAGGTTTGACGTGAGCAAGACGAATCAAATCTCTGTGAGTCCATGAATGGCGCTTTCTGTACTTTGTAACCAAGTTAGCTAATGTATGAGAATCATTTGCAAAATTGTTATACCATTTGCTGACGGCTATGCGATGGGCTCTACCCCATCCTGATGTGTTGTTTTTTTTCTTGCTCAGATCTTTGCAATACTTTATCAATTCAAACAAATGTGTTGGAATTTTACAGATGTCTGAATACATTCTATACGCTTTTCCCTTAACTTCCCTGTCGCCATGCACCACACAAAAAGCCAGAGCAAACAAAGTTGGCCCATGTCTACAGGCTTTGTTCCCTTCCCTGACGTCTCTGATACAGTCGAGAACCTCTTGTCCTCTGCCACTAGTTAGTAACCTGAAACAAATAAATTCCATAAAAGACATAACAGAATACATAATATATGTATATAGAACGTATAGTGCTTGATTAAAAAGGTCTGACTTAAAGAAAGTAAGAATTCCATGTATCAAATTGGAATATTCTAGCATACAGAGTTCGTACACTACTCTAGTTCTTGTTCCGAGGGCTGAGTAATGTTATCTACTATATATAAACGTTTTAGTAATGAATAGGAAAATATGATTTCAAGCTAAAGGTAGTCACTTCAAAAACTGGTGGCCAAAATGAATATCTGTTACTCTACTTAAACCAATATTTATCATTTCCTTATGTTTCTTCCAGTAACCATGGATGTGAATTCTACAAAGACAGAGGAGGCAGCTGCCTCCCCCAGTTAGTTTTTGAGCATAAAAACAATCTTTAGTCATGCATTTTAAATCGAACTGAAACTTAAGAGAATACATGAAAAAAACAAATAGGGTAGTTAGTCTCATGTAACTAAGAGTGATTGCCGGTATTCGGGTTACTTCAAAGACATTTCGGACTTGCAGAAAAATTAGACAAAAGTGGGTAGAAAAGACTGAGTTAATGAGTGCAATAATGTCAACTTAATTCTTCAAAAATGATAACCAGTAAACAAAAATAATTCGTTGAACAAAAATTTTGACTCCTAATCCCTTCCGAAAATTAGATTTACCTCCGCCATTCATCTAAACAGTCAAGTATATATATGTATTGAATTCAAAACTTCAAAGGAATTAGTAGATACAAAACTGACCTTCAATTAGAAGAAATGAACAAAACGATGATATATTGCCTTACAGTCAATCAAGATCAATTTTTCCCGTCTTAAGGCAAAATATTAAAAATTATTTTTTTTTTATATCACTTAAAATTTACCCCTAAATAAATGGCATTACTGATTATTTTAGGGATTTAACCTCATTTGATGGATTGTTCCCAAGCTGAAAAACACCATAAAACCACAAACCCAATTCATATTAAAGAATATCTTTTATTCCAAATCAAGGGCATTTAATCAAAATACAGTGATTTTAATGATTCATATTATATCAAAGTTAAGACATTGTACAGTTATGCCAAAATAAACTAGAGGCTCTCAAGAGTCTGTATCGCTCACCTGGATTTAACTTTTCACCATGAGCAGACCTAAAAATTTAAGTGTTGCAGTCAATTTGGCCGGTTTTTCTATAGGATTCTATGTTAAACTAATTTCAGCTGTGGCAGTCATCTTGGTTGACAGTCCAGGTCAATGGATACATTTCTAAAAGAGAACCATCTAAGGACCATTTCAGCTAAGTCTTGTTCCAACTGGCTAAGCGGTTTCAGACAAGAAGATTTTTCAATGAATTTTGCTATAGGGCCCTATGTTAAACTAAGTTCGATTGTGGCGGCCATCTTGGTTGACAGTCCGGGTCATCGGACATACCTCTGTAAGAGGACCATCTAAGGACCATTGCTGCCAAGTCTGGTTCCAATTGGTCAAGTGGTTTAAGACAAGAAGATTTTTCAATGAATTTTCCATTAGGACCCTACGTTAAACGAAGTTCGGCTGTGGTGGCCATCTTGGTTAACAGTCTGGGTCTTTTGACATATTTCTGAAAAAGAACCTCCTAAGAACAATTACTGCCAACTTTGGTTCCAACTGGCCTTGTAGTTTCATATCAGATTTTTTAAATTCACACCCCCCCCCCTTTTTTTCTTTTTTTTTGTAACAGCAGCCATGTCGGTTGGAAGTCGGGGATACCAGACATAATTTTGGAAGGGGCCACCCAAGGACCATTCCATCAAAGTTTGGTCTCAATTGACCTAGTGGTTTGAAAGGACAAGATCTTTAAAGGAAAGTTTACGCTGGATGCCTTCTTTATAAGGGGTCAATCAATGATTTTGGTCATGTTAACTTATTTGTATATCTTACTTTGTTGAACATTTTTGATGTTTACAATTTGTCTTTATCTATAATAATATTCAAGATAATAACCTAAAACTGCAAATTTCCTTAAAATTAACAATTCAGAGGCAATAACCGAACAAAGGGTTGACCGATTCGTCTGAAAATTTCATTACAGGTAGATCTTGACCTGATGAACATTTTTACCAAGTCAGTATTGCTCTTATCGCTTTAGTTTTTGAGATATAAGACAAAAACCGCAGTTTACCCCTATGTTCTATTTTTAGCCATGTCGGCCATGTTCGTTGGCAGGCGGGGTAATCAGACATATTTTTTAAACTAGATACCCTAATGATGTTTGTGGCCAAGTTTGGTTACATTTGGCCCAGTAGGTTCAGAGGAGAAGATTTTTGCAAAAGTTAACAGACAACGGACGACGAACGCTGGAGGTCAGGTGAGCTAAAAATATGTTTGTTTTTAAAAATCCCGCCTAGTCAAATTCTTTTTTTGTATCAAATCTCAAATTTTTTTTTTTATTTCCTGATTTTTGTCATGTCCGTTGGTTCTATTCTGGATGCTAGTTTTACAAAGGAAATCAGTCTGCATCTTTTTTTCTTGTCAAATTTGATCACAGATGAATTTTTTCGTACTTATTTTTAAAATCATGACACTGAATGTTAAAAAAGTTGAGGCAAGTCCATAAATAACTCATTTTGTTCAAGATGATCTCTATTCACATAATCATGTCGGAAGCAATGGCGGAACATCTCTATCTTAAAGAGCAAGCTTTGCTCGCTTATTAATGGGACCACTCCCAATCCGTCTAAATATGACCATCCAAAGTTTTTTGGGTATCTATAAACATTCTTTATTTTGATCAAGGCCATACCCTCATCAGCAACTCAAGCCTGTGAAGTTACAATTGGAATAAGTGACTTTAAGTGTAAGGTGTAGTTTGAGTGGCGATTCCAATTCTATATTTAAATACATTAATGAACTGAATCGGAATAGTCACTCAAACTACGCCTTACACTTATTCCAATTTTATCTTCACCGGCTTGATTCGCTGATGAGGGTATGGCCTTGATCAAAATAAAGAATTTTTATTCTTAATACTTATTCTCAGATATAAATAGGTACCCAAAACACTTTGGTTGGTCGTATTTGGTTAGAAGGATTGGAAGTGGCCTCATTAATATATTTTACTAAATGCCCTTTTCCTTAAAATATGATACTTTAGCTTTCTTAGATAGGCACTATGACTGTCTGACAATATGATTTTGTTTTTGACATGTTAAGTATCTATTAATATCTCTGTTCAGAAAAAAAATAAATAATTTGCCTACCTACCTAACAGCCATGGGTCGGGTTTGGGCAAAGTAAAATATATTTAAGGCTGGCCTTATTATCAAGTCAGAAATGAACAAATAGTGAAATACTTTAATTTTTATATTTAAAACTGATATTTATATTAACCTCTGACCATATCAATCTATAAATGTTTTTTATGTTTATTAATTTTGTGCGTATATTTCATTATAAATCCTGAAATAACGATATTTGTGTCATGGATTTGCAAGAACTGTCGTTATGATCAGCTGATGATTGTCATAACCAACTTACTGTTCAATGCATGTGACATCATTGCGTGAAAATGTTGAGTGTGGAGAATTTGCTGTGTACACCCCATTTTGATTTCCCAGGCACATAAAACGTTTCAATCGATCTAAATCTTCTACCTCACGAAAACCGGCCATTCCCTCGGTCTTACTTTCGTTTTCGATTTAAACAGAGTCGTTTCCGGAATAATTTTCCGTATACTGTTTTCTTAAACAGAAGCTTTAATGGGCACATTATAATCATTTTAAAATAAGCTTAAGACAGGAACGAGAAAACCTTCTCAGTGGCGGTTCCAGGGGGTGGCTCTGGATTTTTGCCGGGGGTGAGAGGAAATGGCATAAAAAAAGGTACACGAACAAATACTAGAATACGTGTCAATGATATACCAGAAAAAAATAATTTTGATGTAAATACCTACCCGCAAAAAACATATCGAAAAGGTACACCCGAATAGAACTAATACTGATGTTTATATACAAATATGAGGGGGTGGAAAGGGGGGTACGTTTCTCCTTACTCCCGCCCGTCGTCTCCTTTCTCCCGCCCACTCTCTCCTTTCTCCCGCCCCTCTGCTTCCATCTCCCACCTTAACAACCGTCTTTTTTCAGATCAATCGATTTTAATACAAATTTGAATTAATATATGACCATATATAGGTGGCATAGGTCTTTATTAAAGCATATACTGATTTTACGAACAAGGCCTGCCTCCGACTCGTACGCAAATTAATAGAAATGATAGAGCTGCAATATGTAAGATACGAATAAGCTCTCATATATTAATGATTGAAAGAGGAAGACATCTCCAAATTCCCAAAAATTTAAGACTCTGTAATATGTGCAATTCTGGCCAGATTGAAGATGAAAATCACTTTTTATTTCATTGTTCAAAATATAAACAATTAAGAGAAACTTTTCATAATAAGGTATTAAACATTTTTCAAACTAAAAAACATATTTATTTCCAAAAGGTATCGGACATTAACTTTCTCTTAAATAACACTTCATATACAATACTAAAATTAACTTCCTCTTTCATATCTGATGGATTAAATATGAAAAAAAACTAAGTTAATCTTCCTGTTTTATCCATATTATGATTATACTATAACTGTTATAAAGGTTATTGCAAATATAATGCATGTCAAACAAATAAATTTTACAACATATATATATAAGTATATACATATTAATTATTATGTATTAATTATGTCACTTTATGTATACATTTTCAAAATAGGCCTTAACCATCTATTGTAGTTGAGTTTGAGCTAATAAAAATTATTCTATTATTACACAATGTTGGAATGTTGTCAATGGTGCATTGTGCCCCAATGTCAAGAAACTCATTTTTGATATGTATGGTCATGTATGAGGATCATGAAATTAGACATAGTTTTTTATTGTGTCATCTCTATTTTTCCCTGTCCTCGAGAAAACCTTACTTTGTATGGTCAAGTGGATAACGTAAATATTTTAAGGTGACCTGGAAAACGCGTTAAGTACATGTAATATTGTTTAGAGGAGGGAGTGTATCTCTCTGACATTGTCAGCATCCCTTCTTTTTAAATTTGTAGAAGATCGCCAAATACTTAGAGGAAACAGATACCCATGTGAAGGCAAACCGGAAATGATGGGGGCATTTTAACAAGAGGCTCTCAAGAGCCTGAATCGCTCACCTGGCAAACAATGCACTATAAACTAAATTAATATATTAATGTTTGTTGTAAATTAAACTGAGTATTAAAGGTCATGTAAAATGCTGAAAATATCTTTAAAAGCCTTTCAACAACCTCTGGAAAGAAATGGGCATGAGTTCTCCCTACGCTTGATTAAGATACAGTCATGGTCAATCTGATGATTCACAATACAAAATACAAGCTTTAATTCATATTCAAATAAAAGTATAAATCTTTTGGTCTATATGTTGTCTTCGTTTTAAAAATGTTTGAAAGAAGTTATGTAAAAATTGTGGGTTAAGGCTTTTTATTTTCTATTATGCTTGATCTTTCATCATATTGACTAAGCTGTTGGTTTTTATCCAATAAACCATGCTTAACTCATCTGTCATTTTGTAGAGTTTCATCCAAATCCCCCTAATAGTTTCAGAGGAGAAGATGTTTGAAAATTTGTTAACAACAATGATGACGGACACCAAGTGATAGCAATTAAAAGCTCACATATTATGAAGTTTAATCATTGTTATACAACATTCTCACCATCACCATACACTAAGGATACCATGTTTACTTTAAAAACCAAATATTGTTGAAATCCGAGCAAGTGTAAAAAATGGCGGGAAAATGGCAGCCATTTTAAAAATGGCCGTCTGAAAGAAACTTTCATCATCACCATTCAACTCGGGATACCAAGTTTACCTTGAAAGTAGCTTTCATCTTCATTTTCTTTCTATAATCCAGGAAAAAATAGCAAAAAACAGCATTTTGACCCCTATGTTCTATTTTTAGTAAGGGCGGACATGTTTTTCGACCAATCAAAAATCCAAGCATTAACTTTTTGCAGGATACCCTAAGGAACAATCTTACCAAGTTTCATTTGATTTTGAATAGTAGTTTCAGAGAAGAAGATTTTTGAAATAATAACATAAAAAAAGCCAAAAAATGTCAAAAAAGGGCAATAACTGTAACATCAGTTGACACACAGGTAGCTCTCATCATGCTGAACACTTTCAACCTGCAGAATTTGCCGTAACCTAATGATTTTTGAGATATTTGCGAAAAACTGTTGTCTGACCCATATGTTCTATTTTTAGTAACAGCGGCCATGTTTTTCGACGGATCAAAAATCCCCACATCAGTTCTATGCAGGATTCCCCAAAGAACATTCAAACCAAGTGTGGTTCCAATTGGTCACGTAGTTTCAGAGGAGAAGAGTTTTGAAAAATTGTTAACGACGACGACGGACGACGACGACGGACGCCAAGTGATGGCAATAGCTCACATGGCCTTTGGCCAGGTGAGCTAAAAAGAAAAAACGTAACGGAGAGATAATTCCGTTTTGAAAGGATGATTTCTAGAAATGATCGGAAATTGCAAAAATGGTTTGGGAAATATAAATGTTGCCTTTTCTCAAAGATTTGTCCATTTATTAGAACATTTAGTATCCAGTTTTTTCGTTTTTTTACCCCTTTATTTTTTTTCAACATTAAAGTTCGTCTCCCTTTGATAGTTCTCCCTCCTTTCTCCCGCCCCTTCTCTCCTTTCTCCCGCCCCCTTTCTCCCTGTCTCCCAATACCCTTACCACCCCCTCAAATATCAATACAAAAAAAAAAACAAAGTTTGATCAAGTTTGTGTACAGCATATACAACCCAAATAAATATTAAATTTTCCGCACATCCCCGTAGGTTTATATAGGGGATTAACCCCATCCGTTTGATCGCCAAAAAATATTTTATTATCGTTTTTTTTTATATATATATATATAATTTGTCAGCATAAAATCGTGAAAAACTAATTTCAGTTCTAAATTTTACGTACGACCCCTTTTCAAAAATCCTGGATCCGCCCCTGGCTTCTGAATTTTTTAAACAGCCAGACAAAAGTAGTTCCGTGCATTTGGTTCAATGTTCTAGAAGAGAAGATTTTAGATATGTTCTGTCCATTTTCAGCTTTAAGTAAAATTGAAAAAAAATTTCCAAACACCACCTTAGTATCATTCTACAAGAACATGATGTTGTCTAAACAGTGATGTGGGAAAACATGGATTTCTGTCACTTTAAAGGTTCTTTTCTGGTTGACCAATGGTTTTTTTTTCTTATGGCAGTCATATAACAGGGGACCATACACGGACCATTGTAACAATGACTGGTTTTTATAAATCCAGTGGTTACAGAAAAAAAAATTATAAGCGTATTTTTTATATGTATGCCCCGCCCACGAATGTGGATGGGGTATATATATATAGTTACCCTTGTCCGTTCGTATGTGCGTACATGTGAACTATGTGGTTAAGTTTGGCATTTAGGTTTATATCTTTGGAAGTAAGCATAGTGTATCAATGAAACTTCATCAGTTGATGTGCCTATGGTAGTACTAAGCAGTCATACAATTATTTGGTCATTATATGACCTACATTCTATGCTTGAGCGACTATGGTTAAGTTTTGCGTATATGTTCATTTCTTTGGAACAAAGAATAGTGTTATCAATGTAACTTCATCAGTGGATGTGCTTCGGGTATTACTGAGCAGCCATACAATAAGTTGGTCATTGTATGACCTACATTTTACGCTTGAGTGACTCTGGTAAAGTTTTGCGTTTATATGGATTTTAGGGCGGGGCATCCGTGTATAACAGAGACAATTTCTAGGTTTTTTTCTGTTTTATGAGGAATGGTGGACATATTGGTCCAAGTTCGCGAGCCACAGACATATTTTTAAACGACAGTTCATTCCAAAGTTTGGTCTGAACCATTTCCTGCTGGTTCTTTCTAATTTTATAAAAGTGGCCATTATAAGTTATTTTCTAGCACAACTTTGAAAGGGGACTAACCGACGTAAAACGTAACGAGCTTTTGACCGACGTAAAACTTTATGATGATGGCGGTCGGACTCCAAGCGATGGCCCTTTTGGGTTTGGAACATATATTTATAACTTCAGATGACAACTAATCTGTCGACACTAAGACCTGTCTTGTTTGATGTTGATTTTAACTGACAAGGAATGTCATTTTCTTGACAAAGGTAATTGTATTTCTATTTAAGTTTACCCTGGCTACTTCTGCCAATATAAACTGGCAGTATTCATGGCTTAATTTGGCATAAAACACTGAAAAACCAACAAATAAAATACACCTATATCTTTTTTCTGAATTCTTACCTCACTTAGTACGGTAAGGACTTGGACACCGATCTTTACAACATCCAATATCGCGTATAGCTCATTACATTTATGTAAGTAAAGTCGAGAAATACCAAAGGGATATTCGATTGAGGGAAAAATCTAAACAACTGACAAACTCCGGAGAACAACGAAGACAAGACCAAAACAATATATGCATTACAATTAAAAACTAAAAACATATGAACATGAGCCCCACATAAAAAACCCGAGGTTTATCTGAATAAACGATGTATAGGGTTAGAACATGCATCCATCTGAAAGACATGGGATGTGGCCAAAAGTATGGGAAATTCCATCTTTTCTCAGAAGTGAAGGAGGGAAAATATTACATAAAGTTTTATTATCAAACCAGAACTTATCCTAATATTTCTTATGCAAGTACTTCCTTCTTCCAAAGCTATGTTGCTACTGGGAGAGTATGACCACATTCTATCCAAAGTAGGTAACTTTGCCCTACTATTCATGCTGACCACATTCTATCCAAGGTAGGTAGCTTTGCCCTACTATTCATGCTTCATTTACTTTTGTTAGTTTTACATTTTGATTTTAGTGTAGTTCTCTGGTACTTTAAGCCTTGTTACTTAGTACAGAAATGCGTTGGAGCTCAACGAAACTGGAACCTGTCACATTTTATGCACCTGTCCAAAGTCAGGCAAGTATGTTCATGGATGTCTGTCTCGGTTAACTGTTTTAGTTATTGATAGTCTGACATGGCATTGTACCACTGCACATAACTACTCATTAATTACTAAGGTGCCATTCTAGGGTTGTGGCATGGTGGGGTTTTCCACCATTGAAGACCATGTGTCCTCTGGATGTTTGTATACTTGTGATTTTGTGATATTTCGTAACTCCACTCTATGTCTGTTTTTTCCTTGTAAATCTTGCAGGTTGTCAATCACTGTCAATTGGTGGAAAAGTC
Organism: Mytilisepta virgata; assembly: GCA_028015205.1. Taxonomy (NCBI): domain Eukaryota; kingdom Metazoa; phylum Mollusca; class Bivalvia; order Mytilida; family Mytilidae; genus Mytilisepta; species Mytilisepta virgata. The sequence continues at coordinate 58,000,748 of CM051515.1, read as the reverse complement.
AAACTCTGTAACATTATATATTGCCTTTAAGAAACACAGAAAACGTTCCCGTCTCCTAGATGAACTTAGCTGTGATATTATGAATTGATTAATGTTTTCAATACAATCATCATTTACTAACTTTTCACAGATATTTTTTCCATGTAAGCCAGCCTAACACAATCCTGATTGGACAGAAAACACAGGAATACAGGAGAAAATCATGCATTATGCAATACATATATCGACTGGGAAAGACCTTAAGCATTGTTCCATTTATATATCTATGTTGATATTATAAACTTTACAAGAATAAACCCGCAAATTTGTAACAAGTACATCTTTTATATGGGACAGTGATATTTGAAAGTGAAAATGTTATATGATAAATTTGCATAAACTATTTCATCTGTACTTTTCTTAGGAATTAGCAACAATTTTCAAGGTTTAACCATTTTAATGTTTCTCACTATTAACAGCTTTCAACATCATACTATATGATAATAACCATGGAAACTAAATATTGCACACAAAATTTTCAATCCTACATCATAAACAATAACAAATGTGATACAGATATGTTGTCATGGTAACCATCTAACAATGACTGTGGCACCACATGTAATAACATAGTATTATTTTTCTGACAAAAATTTTGAAACAATGTGCCAGTAAAGAATGGGAAGGGTTTAAATGTTGTACATAGTTTACAGACCATAGGTTCTGACTTTTACACATACTACCAACAATGACAGACCCATTATGTTTGTATTACAAATTATAAAAGTTACAGTTATATACTTTTTGGTTGTCAAACATACTAGTATGAAAATGAATGTATTTGGGGTATACATCAGCATGAAGACACCCTATCAGTATATGTATTTCATGGATCAAAATATTATTACAGAAAACAATATGTCTAAATGAATTTAAGTATTTAATAGAACTTTAACCAGACATATCTGATTACAACTGCTATTTATTATACAAAATAACAAACATATCTATTTCATTCAAAGGGGATAAATGTATTTACTCATTTGTCTCCCTTTACATCTTCAAGGCATCAGCATGTTACTACAAATTATTCTGTTAAAAAATTTTTTTTCTTTCCAATTATTTTAGAATTCTCACGACACACCGTAATTTAATAGTTCATTTAGGCACACATCGCAGTAATTTATGTCATGTCACCCACTACTGATTATGCTGGAGGAAAATTATCCCTGAGAGAAAGAATTATACAACATTAAGTATTAGTTAGAGACAGACCTATTTATAATTACCTGAAAAATCATATTTTTGGTTGAAAATATCTACATGCATATTATCATTACTCTATAATTCACAATTCATCCTTTTTATACTATAAAGCAGTATTAAGTTAGATATTTATGTGTATATTATGTCAATATGCCTAAAACAAAAGATCCTGTATCCACACCAGGCTATGTAGCAGATCCTGTATCCATACCAGGCTCTTTAGCAGAGCTTGGATACATTATGCCTTGTACTGTAGTGTGGAAACAAGAATGATGTCTTTAATTAAATTTGCATACAGTAATCTCAAATGAAGATCAGCAGTTGATATTCTGAACATCAACACTAAAAATTAAAAATGGAAAAAAAATGTCAGTTTTCAATGACAATGACAATTATGAAAACCATTCCATCACATTACTTTTGCTATTAATAAACACATATTACTTCCTGAATTCACAGTTCAAATGTAAAATGTATGATTTTCACAGCATCAATTTCAGACAAAAACCAATCCCTTAAAGACCTTGCAAACCATGATAAAATGCACTATATCTAATGTATGAATAATAAATGACAGAAAATCCTTTTTATTAGAAACAATTTAGTGACAAAATATCTTTACCATAAAAAAACATTTATCCACTATCTGCTGAATAACTTCCTTTTAGCAGAAAATATTTTCAAACACAATTAATTACCTTGACATGAGGTGGATATTTTTCCTAAAACAATATGGCAAGTATTATGTATTTAAATTTTATCATTTCCCTTTTAAAAAACATCAAAAATATTGCACCTAAATGATTCTGAATTCGAGATTCTCTGAAATCTGAGGTAATTGCTAAACACACATTTTTCTACATTTTTAGGAAGTTTTATATATTTTGATATTTTGTGGTTTTAATTGCAATTCTATATGTGGCCATTAAGGTGGTACCTAACACTACAGGGAGATAACTCTGTAAAATCAGCTAAACGTTTAAATAACGTTGTGTTGTTAAGGGAATATTAAGCTTTTCAATGATCAATATTAGTGTTTGTCAAACTGCTATACAATCAGTGTAATTTTTCTGATGAATTGGTTGGTTCAAATGTTTTGAAATTTTAAAATTTTTGTCAATGGGTCAAAGTAAATACTTTGTCAAAATTTTATGAAAATTAAACGAGCCAAATTAATTTTAGTGAAAGTGTTGGGTACCACCTTAAGAGCTTGCTATACATTATGGGTACACATCCAAATGTGCAGGCTATATGAGGACAACTTATCTACTTTTTGGATTCCTCTTTCAGTATTTAACAACAATGTTCACCCCATATCTTCTATTCATTCATATTTACATCGTATTCAATTCAATGAGAAATGTCTTGACTGTTGTATGAAATATTGATAAAAATAAGATTGTGTTCTATAAAATCTTTTTTTGAAGTTTAATGTCTGACTTTACTGTTTGAAGTTTACTGATTGACTACCTTATCTCATCGAGTACCCAATCTCACCACTTACAATTTCTATAGTTTTTATATATTTTAAAAGAAACTTCTGTTTTACTGAGAAGCTAAACAATGAGTAAAGTTTCAACTAGCAGTTTTAAGTTGACAGAAAAACCAGATGATGGATATCTAACCAGTAGACATTTGACATGACACTTCAAGAGAGACAACTCCAAAATGTCTGGTTTACTGACCAAGTTTTCACCAATAGTATGACTATGAAAGTCCTGCAAACAAACATGATAGCAAACCATCTCTAAATTAACTTCAATGCCTTATCAAAAATGGGTACTTCAGTTTTGCTAAATCTTCATACACTCTGAAGATCTGTTATTGCATTGTCGAAAAACATTTTAAATATTGTTATATAAGTTAGTGCTTAGAAGGTCCAAAAATGTCTTATTTAATCGAAATTTGAAACACCTACTGAAGAAAAAACATGGTTGTTGATGATGACATCCACACAATAAATTTTATAAGCAATATTTACACTTGCTCAATTTGAATAACAAATACATTTGATAAAATATTAAAATCTACATTGGAATACATTTTTAATATCATAATAATACTACCAAATGGATTTCTTTTTTAATTTTATGAGCATTTTAATATTCCTATTATAACACATTTTTGTAGATCTATATGGTAGCATACTTTGAATAATTTAAAACATGACATACACATACTTGATATTTCAAAAGATGCAGAACTTTAATCAAACAGCCCTGAAATATACACTGTAGTGACATTTATTTTGAAATCAATTCAGTTATTACATGAGAAATGTACCAAGATAATTGGACAGTTTCAAAATTATTTGGAAAATGGACCAATAAAATGGCCCTATTTTACTGTGTGTCCCAATAACACTGTAAAAAAATTTGTCCAAAAAATTCATAATAATGTCTGTTAACTATAAACAAAATAATAATCTGTACCTTTTGTCATAACTATATTTTGACTTTTCTAAAGTTTAGATGCCTCAGATTTTAAACAAGATCAACTGTGGTGTTGTTGAACACCTGCAAATTTTGTTTCCAAAGGTTTTAACTATGTTTTCTCACTTTTGAGACAGGGCAGTTCCTTTTTTTACCCGTGTGAGATTTTTTTATCTCACACATGGTTGAGATAAGAAATTCACGTGCCCTTTACCACCAAACCATCTACTTAGGCTTTTTACACCATATGTTTAAAATAAAATTGTACATTCTTTATGAGACTTATTAGTCAAATATAAAGTTTACATTAAAATTCTATTCCAGTTCAAATGAACCATTAAACTCATTAGAATTGTAATTAAAACCATTCCGCAAACTCGGGCACGTGTTTCATATATTATGACATCTCAAAAGGGGAGTGTTTGGGGTGGGAAACAGAATCAAACACCACTGAAAGTACAAGACTGGAAAATCTCAGACACCCTCAGGGAAGATTTCCAACGTCTCCAACTCGGCAAGCCTCTTTGGAGGTCGAGAAATCTTACCCTCGGGTGTCAGATTTTCTGGTCTTGTACATTCCCGGGTATTATATTCTTTATGTCTTTTGGTATATACCTAATCACTGTTTGAAATGGGTAACATTATAACCAAGCCACAGGTTTTTCATCAAGAAATCTGTTTATGGTATATATATGGGATACACAGTAAAAACTACACCTTCAAATAGTTAATGTTTATCTTTGGCTTACTAGGAATTTTGATTAAATCAATATAAGCATATTGCATAGTTAAGGAATTCAATTTTTAGTATAAAGAAAACAAATTTCAGATGATTTGTAAAATGAACAATACAAATAAACATATGTAGTAAAATTTAAATGACAAATAACACAAACTGTCAGCATTTCTGTGTTATGATTTCTTCAAGGAAAAGAAAATATTCCCAAAACCAGCATCAATTCATTTTTTCATTAATAGTATGAACTGTCCATTTTTAATTTTATTATTTCATTTTGGATTTATTAACAAAGGTAAAACTTAAGTCACACATGTTGTGGTATAGTAAAATATAATTTTTGTAAGGGATTTTCATAAAGGACAACAGATTCAAAGAAGATTCCAGCAAATCATTTGTGAAAAAGTAAAATTTAAATAAAACTTTTTAAAATTCTACATTTCTGAGAAAATGTTTTGTGTACTGCTGTGAAACATGATTTTTTAGTTTCTACCATTAAATTATCCTGATGATTAAAATTGATCTAAAATAAGCACAGTAGCTTAGCAGCATAACTTAATATTACTGGTTCCCTCATTGAAGCAAAAAACTGAGCACAGCAGGATATCTTATTATAACTGTTTCCTCGACATTTCACAGAGTATCAATTGTATTCTTCTAATATGAGATTCTTTGAAAAGGTTATATTTGTAATATACGTTGTTTTTAAAATTAACTAGGTCATCAAACAAAAAATTCATATACCGGTAAGCCAATGTACAGTAAATTATTCTACAAACTGGGACATTACAACTTTTGCCTAGCCAATATAATTTGATAATTAGTATGATTTATTATACTAACATACAGCGATATCTGCACATTGATGTCATTGATAAAGCTTCAATCTGATCTAACTTATCAGACGTCATAAAGTATGATCCAATATTATCAAGCATTGTCCCAAACTTATCAGACATCATAAAATATGATCCAATATTATCAAGCATTGTCCCAAACTTATCAGACGTCATAAAGTATGATCCAACATTATCAAGCATTGTCCCAAACTTATCAGACGTCATAAAGTATGATCCAACATTATCAAGCATTGTCCCAAACTTATCAGACGTCATAAAGTATGATCCAATATTATCAAGCATTGTCCCAAACTTATCAACCAAACTTCCAGTCAAACCAATGACACATAAAAAAAAAACAATTTGAAGCATAAAACAACAAAATAACAATATTTTTTGAAGCAATATAAAGCTTTTGAGTTTTGTTAGATAAATCAAGGAGACAAAAAGGCTTCATACTACTGTTCTCTGGTTATATCTGACGATATTATGCAGAAAACCAGGTAATATATATCATACAATTTCCTTCGTCTCTCCAAAAAAATCATGAAAATTTATCTGTATTTATTAGGCAAATTCTTGTGGCAGGTGACATTGAACACTTATATACATTTAGTTGGGCAAGCTAAAGCATAGCTTCTGATTGTCTTTACAATAAGGTCATTATGAAAGAAGGGATTCTGGACACAAAATCCCACATATCTTTGTCAAATAAGTAAAGGAATGGCTGTTATTGTTATTCTTCATCATATAGTTACTGTAAGGGATAGTTTGGCCATATTTAAAATGTTTTAGATTTCTCTTTAAAAAAATAGGTTACTGGGTTGAGTACAATACTTCATGGCACCAGCCATAAACTGCAATTTATATTCTATAAGGGCATCTTTTTACAAGAATCCTTTTATTTTAAGGCAAAACTTTCAAAACAACAAAACCCCTGGGTTTTATACAAACAAGGTCCTAATGTCAAGCTATATATTGCACTGCATCCATAAAACAGGTATATTGTATGGTTGTATTGCCATGTTATATTTCATGTAAAACATCACCAAAAGTTATGCAATATTCTGTATTGCAATGAAAAGTGAAGTCAATGGTGTTAAAAATAGAATTATTTATCATTTAAGCTGTATCTCTATCCAATATAAAAGGGTTATTGTACAAATATTGGTGAATATTGACCCTCCCAAAATATTAAATGCACTCTAAAGCTCATGCAATAAAATATTTTGCTCAAGACAATGTACTCAAATATTTATCCAACCTAACCCTATTATATTGACACCTAAGTTGATCCATCCTACAGTGAATATTATACCGATATACAACAATTTTTTCTCACATAATTTTTGCAACCATGAACCTGTGCTATCTTTTCAGTTCATGGAAATGATTACTGCTTAATCTAAATATAAAATGTGGAATGTTGTAGGTTCACAAATCGTCTCTGATTATAATTGTTTTAACCGGCATTCCATGTTAATAATGCTAAATATTTGGAAAATATCGCTAGTTATAAAATGGATTAACTTTCGGTTGATCTCTTAAAACAAAGTTTTATAATTTATATACCAAATATCTACTGAAATATCCCATTAATATCAGATTAAATTTCCATTCCAAAAAATATGAACCAATTAAGTCAACTAACAATGAAAACCACAATCTCTAAAAACACCACTATTTTATAAACATGAGTTGTCTCCCTCTACCCACCACCTCGACTAGAAAATCTGCCATTTCACTTTAGAGTACAACAAAAATAGATCTGAAAGACTATGGAGATATTTTTTTTACTTTCCATTGATTAAATAAAGGGGGAAAAAACTTTTCTTCCACAAAATTTACTAACAACAATTACCTGAAAATGATTTGTAATTGCTGTTGCCAAGTTTTTGCAATAGAATCCGAAAAATCAATATCTATATGTACAGTTTCTAATGTTACTTTTAATTGCCTTTTGATGATTTTATATCATGTAAAATACAATAATATGCATATATACATCATATAGCCAAGCCAGGACACCATAATAGTTCACAGTTTGTATATAAATCTATGCAGTCAAAATACAATTTAGAACTTAGAGAAAGTTAACATAATTATGTTATTGACAGGGCATATATACAAATATAATTACCAATTAAGATTTAAAACATTATACAAGACTTATTACAAGTCTCAACTCAGTTTAAGCAGGTCTTATGACATGTCCTAAGTTATATAATCATAAGAAACCTGTTAACTAGATATTTTTTGTCCAAGCACTAGTGACTAGCACTATTAAATAAATAAGGATAACAATATCAACATCTTAACAATATCAAAAATAATCTTAAACTGATATAGTTTGGAATACAATCATATTCGGAATACATGTACATTACAAGTTTTATTTTTATTGACCTATATGAATATAACCATTAGGGCAAATTACAGAGAGCTCATGAATTTTTTTTCCAAAACAGATATTATATCGGATATTAAAATATTTGTGCTATCTGTAAGGTAAAACTTTTGTATTCAGAATTAAATGAAATAAAAAATAACTGCATCTCTATTCTTTCTGATACAGAACTGTTCAAAGAAATCAAAATGCTTTAATCCTTATTTAAATGAATTGCAGAGAAAACCAGTGTATACAATGTTAAGAATTACATGAAGCACAAAGAAGACAAATCTGAGATCCATAAACAAACTGTAGGATTTGGCTGTATTATAAACATCACAGTAAAATCACCAGCATCCATCACACATATATATCATTCACTACCAACTATGAACACATCCTGCTACGATCTCGTAACTTCACTGATTTCTTTCCCGTCATTCTGATTCGGGTCAGGTAACTGTTTGACTAAAGCTTCTAAAAGATCCTGAAGAACTTCTGTTTCTTTGTCTTCCATTAAGTCAAATTTGATATTAAATACCATAAAATGTGTAAATAGACTATTTAGATATCCGTGTATACCTAGTACTACACAGTCAGAATAATGTGAATGGTACATATGTGCTAACACATGAAATAATAGTCTGTGTATTTTCTTGGTCGTTGCTTCAAAACTATTTGGAAATGGTTGACCTGAAAACAGAAGATGTAACAATTATTTTTTTTTATCACATGTTATCCATTATTCTGGTGGTAGATTAAAATTTAAGTTTAAACTCATATAAAGTATGATTCAAAATGCCAATGGTGGTTCTGACTTGCCTACCACAGTTTCAACCACCACATGCAAAAGGACAAAGAAAATATTCTTTGTCTAATTTCAGATAGTTTCCACTGACATGACTGAATTGCTCTATATTTTTACATGATTCAATAAAGTCCTTTTCATGAACTGCATGAAAAGTACACGTTGAAAGATGTGCAACCTTTTTCATTCTTTCTATATTATTATATACACATAGATTTGGTACTATCTAGGTCATTTGAAAATAAAAGGATATAAGGTGTAAATCATTGAGACAATTTACCAGTTGATAATACAAGTCATAATCTATAGCTACATACCTACTGTATCTAAAAGCTCACAGATCTTTTCATATATTGATTAAAGTACTTTTAAATGATAATTCTGTGTACTTTTAAAGTGAATATTTATATCTGTATCCAATGATTACTAATTCATGTATTTTTTTCTTTTTTTTTTTTGGACAATTTGTAGATTTGATGGATAACATTTAAATTTGCTTAAGATAAAATCTAATAATAAAAAAAAATGCCTACAGGATATTTACTGCAGTTGTTACGATACAGTCTAGATATTTGTACGTTTATATCGATTATGCTATAAAGGATGCATATTGCACATTGGTTTGTAATATATTGATGAATAATTTATCAGACTTTCTACCGGGTAAGTTTCTATAATGATGTTTACATCAAATGTTTATGTCATCACATGATTTTCCAAATCTAGTATCCAATGATGTGAATAAACTAAAATATCATTCAACTTTATATGGTAGAAACTGCTTCTAACATACAAAAAAATTTGGTATATGGCAGAAAGGAAATAACGGATTAATTCTTGTGTCAAAATCCCTACACACGTATATATAAATGGCAATGCTTTATGCAAAGGTCTGTATTGGATGAGTTTCTTTCTTTTTTGTTTTGTCAAAATGAAGTGTTGCAGTTTATTTATGTAGATAAAATGTGACCTCCTCTGTACTGTACTAATTAGCTGCATTCAACATTGTGTTTTACCTTTGGCCAATACAACATATGGCACAGTGAGTATCAGTTCACCGTTCAGATATACTCCCGTTAATGAGTTCGACCAGACCTGATAATTGCCTATTTAAATTACTAAAGTCAACGATGACCAAAACGAAAATTTGTGAATAAGTTATCCCTTACTGAAAATTAAATTCATATGGACGCTTCCACAACAAGAGATTTTTACAAAAATAGATATGATCTTTTGAACAGATTGGCAAATAAACATATACAAGAAAATTTCCATATAAATACAACATATGAAGTGACTCCAGCTGGCCAATCAATATTCAAAATCTAGCTATTATTATACAAATATACGACTAAATAATGTTTAAAACTTTACAGGAACAAACAGGGTGGAAAATGTTTGTTATCTCTCAGACTTTAGAAAATTTCATTCTAATCTTAAAAGCCAGTATCTCTATTGAAAGAACTATAAACTATAATATGTCCACACTTTATCTGACGATCCGTCTGAGATTTAAATGCAAAAAAATATTTCATGCCTTTGTGACTATATAAAGACATTAAATTTGATGAATTTTCAGAAAATTAAAAAGATCAAGGTTTTTCCAAAAGAACAAGGAATTCCCCATCAAGGATTGTACATTAATGTATAAAAAAAATAATCCTGCTACATAACGTTTTTGTATTAATTTATCTGTGTGTATCCAAATAAAAATTTAGAACAATGATTTTGTTTATCAAAAAGCGACAATTTCCTTATAGGGTTTGATTACTCTTTTCATTTTTGGTTTAATTCATACATGCAGAAAATGTAAGCTTATTTGCTGAGAATACAAATCTTTTAAAAAAATCAAGTACAAAGTACTAGAAAAAAAAAGGAATTGTAACTAAAAACCTTCAAAAACAGAATATTTTTGCCCTTACCTAAACCTCTACCAAAAATCTAATCCTCTTGATACCATACATGTATGATATTCAGTTATATTTTATCATATATCACAACTTATTGTACTCATTATTATTATAACATTAACATATACCATTCTTAAATTTGTTATTTGTTATTTTTTGGTAATTAAACTGACAGGACTAAATTTAGATTATATTGTATCTTAACTGTATATTCTAATTAAGTAGCAGAGACTGTAATTATTTTATTATATAACCTAATCAAGCCTGTGTGTGGTCTGTCTTTAATACTTAATTGTTGGTTTCCATGCTATTTATTTATTGTTGTGTTACAGGGTAACCAAGGATGTTATTGGTTCAATGTTTATATATATTATTTCAGTTTATTTTAAAATCAACAAAACCATTCTAGATGTCAATAAAAATTTCTTTGAAGGACTGATTGGGATCAATGTATTACCATAAATAACCTAATATAAATGTTTTTGATTCTGAAAATAAAACGATTTCTTTTAATACATATATATTATTTTTACTAGGGCCTCTGTGGCCAAATGGCCTAGGATAACTACAAATAATGAATACACTGTCAATACTGAGATTGTGAAATGGATTTCGTGTTTGGCTCTAATCATAACTGACAAAAATTGCCAGTTTCCTTCCAAAACTTAGCTGTCCTCTTGGTCCTATCGTGGACTTGGGCTGACACTACAGAGTCAATAGCATTGAAAGTGGCATAATACCCGAATAAACCAAACTATTTTCATAATTTTTTTTTGGACAGGTATTTTTTTAGCATATAGCAAATTTGCCCAACAAAGAGTCTCACTCTTAAAATATCCAAGCTCTTTGACCTTTCATAATTTATAAAGACTTTTAAATATTTACAGGCCCTTTCTTTCTGAATCTTTCTTGGAAACAAATTATGGCCACTTTAACAACACATGACAAAGTAAACCCCGATACTGCGAATTCACTAATTTATCTTTTAATTCTGAGAAAGTTACATTTTTAAATATTTACAGGCCCTTTCTTCCTGAATCTTTCTTGGAAAAAAATTATGGCCACTTTAAAAATACATGACAAAGTAAACTCCGATAATGGGAATGCACTAATTTAACTTTTAATTCTGAGAAAGTTACAATGATTATATTGAAGGAACAAATACAAAACATCTTCCTTATGACAAGTTTACATGCAAACTTCTCACACCAAAAATAACTTTCAAAATATATATACCCTAAACAGATGAGAACATTTTTAAAATTTTGTTATTTTCTCAATTTAGTCAAATATTTATAAAAAAAAAATTTTTAAGTCGTAAAGAAAACATTTTTTTCTTCTTCTTCTTCACTTCATTCATCATATTTCTACTTTTTTGGGGGGTTTTTCACAATGAGATTACAGATGATGAGATACCTACATCAGCTAATTACCTGAGAACACCTGTGCTTATTTATTGATCTTATTTATGTATTACATACTGCTGTTGAACTTTGACCTCTTCATATGTACTAACCATTCATGTAGAATATTTGCAATATTTCCTCAATACGTACATTAAAGGAAGGAAATTGTAAACATTAAAACATTTCTTCTGTCTGAGTAAGACACTATGCAGCACACTGCACTTGTCACATCTATAAATGGTTAACATGATTCATAGTTTGTCTTTAAACATTTAAACCTTAAATCAAAACAGAGAGAGCTAATAAAACTTCATTACCAATGTTTCTTTTTAACAACTATGTAAATGTTTCATATGTAACTATATCTGCAGCTTAAAGGATCAAATATCCAACTGAATGCCATTCTGATATATCACCTGATCTGGCTGAATTTATGAATACCAAAACAGAGGTCAAGGTGTGGAACATTTTTTTGCCAAGTTTAAAGTATTTCAGCAAGAAAACAAATTTATTGTTAAGAAATCTCTCCATTAAATTAGTGACTCCTAAAAATCCTGAAACTATGTTTGCAAGGGGTAAACAATAATTACCCGATCACCTTGATCTGTAACTCATCATTATAAGCTCACACACCAAAAATACGATCACTTGGTAAAAGGGTTTGTGAAAAAAAGTCCAGAAAACTATTATTTTGGAAATATTTCCTATTTCCAAGGGCAAAAACTCTCACAATAATTACCCAATCACCGTGAAACTAAAACTTGTTTTGTAACTCATGATTATAAGCTCACATACAAAAAATAAGATCAGTTGGTAAAACGGTTTCTGAAAAAAGTCCAGAAAACTGAAGTGTGACTGACGGAGTGCAAACCTATAGTTCGCTTCGGCGATGCTGGAAGGGGACTAATAAAAAGATACATACCAAACTTTGTAGGGTATAAGGTCTCGTCGGAGAGTAGTTTCTGTATATGTGTTGTCGTATAATCTACATACTGAGGTGCTGTATATTTATATTTTTTGCCTTTATCATCGTACCATAAAAATTGCCTGAAACAAATGTTTAAATTGCCCATAAAAACTGCTTGAAAAGTAAGATGAAATTGGATGCAAAACCTACCTAAAATAGGTGATAAAATTTACCACAAAATCTGCCTGAAATATAAGATACTTTATTGTATAGCAAAGTAATATTCCCTGTAGAACGTAACCAAAAACTTAGCGTGCAAAGCAATATTGCATTGTAAGGATGATGTCTTTGGTTGTTTTCTATATGAGAGTAATATCAGCTGAGATGTTTATTTCCAAAGGGAGGTAAGGGCTTGCTCAAGAAAGTTCTCACTGCAGATTAGCCAATACAATCAGAGATGTAATAGAGAAAATGGCCAAGTTGTTCAAAATGTTAAACACTTTTTCACTGTAAAGTAATATTTCTATACAGATTTTTGCAAAGATAGACTTAGCCATAAGGTTAACTCATCTGCATATTTTCAGTCCCCAGATATGTACAATGTACAATGAAGCATAAATTTGAAAATGAAAATTTATTTCACTTTTAAACAACTGGCCACCGAATCTGATCAAGCAAGAAGCAAGGGAATCAGAGTTTTTCAGGACATTAATGTTTCAATCATTTTTCCTGTATACTGCATTTAATTTTTTCATCCCTTTTTGGCATTATTTCAATAAAATCAATAAATTATATACATAATTTGATGTCCTGTTTTACACATGTTTCCTGCTTGTTAAGCAATATCCTAAGTCCATTTAACACTTCGTTAAACTTGTGAAAAATAACAAATTAAGTGTAATGTGAATATAAACAAATAACTAATATTTTATTATCATCACTTCAAAGTTATATATCTTTTTGACTATTTTAACATTAAAGTCATATTTTACTTGACTTTTTGAACTTACACATTTCCTGGGCCTGTCATCATGGGACAACTTTCTGAAGTACAGTACTCGGAGATCACACCATACATTAAATTGACATGGTTGAAAAATGAGATCGCTGAAAAGAGAAAATATATATATCTTAGTTGGTAAATACTACTTTACAAGGTATATAATAAAGCTGCCATCTGATACAACATTGTAACTTTATAACCTTAAGATGTTTATTACCAGATACTTGGTACGCTGACGTGCTTCTGACTGGACATCGTCAACTATAAATAACAATTAGTGAATATGTTATGACTTTATAACCTTCAAAAATTTATTACTGGACCTATGGTATAATGACGTACATTTTGTACTACTGACTAGACTGACATACATTGACTAGACTTCAGATGCTTTAAATAATAATTAGAGATCCTCTTATGATTTTTTATTACTGGACCATCAGAATAACATGCTAATAATTGATTGGAAAGAACCAATGAAATCCCAGTCCTTGGATATATATCACTATACTGGGTAAGAAGGGGTGTGACTGATAAATCCACAAAAAGACATTACAATAATTGAAGCACAGAAACAACAATTGCATTGCTGTTCTTCATCTTAAATGTGAAGTGAGCCTTAAACAAGCTGAAAAATTTCTCACCTGCAAAATCCCTAGGACCAGGTTCAGAGCTGCATAACTCTAAAATTATATTCTAAATGTCACATCTGTGCTAATGACACTTATTACAGTATTGATGTAATAACAACAAATTAGTACCAACAGTACATGTATGTATGTTAAACTACAGAATAACCTTGTCCAGCAGTACAACAATTGTAGGATCAAAGACAATGTTTACTACTGACATACATAGATATATTAATTAGTCATATACCTATAGCCATTGGCTACACAAAGTGCTGTGTCAGCAGTTATTATATTATGAATGTAGTTTTGTGTTTCTGGAATCATATAAAAGAGCACAAAAAATAAGTAGACATTTAGACAAATACTTAAAATTCAAAAAAAATTGAAAGATGAGATGTCGAAATTAGAAAATTTCATCAGCACTAAATTAAAATACAATTTTCTTCCCAAAATTTCAGCACTCAACATATAAAATTTGGAATATTTTGCTATCTTCCCAAACATAATTGAACAAACACATTCTATAATATATATTTTGATTTAAATTAGATCTATTTATTAAAGCTTGTAATACCAAAAATAAGGGAAGTCTATTCAATTGTTTTATTCCCCAAAACACTCCAAACAAAAAATGAGGTTCATAGCAAACTTGGTTTTCCATCACTTTGGAGCTGCACATCTTGCCTGCCCAACTGAACATCTGCTAAAAACCAGAATTTTTCCATTTGAAAGTCCAGTTAAAAACATAAACGGTATAAACTATAACACCTGCACAATACAATTATTACTGTAAATTCATAAATTATTGCATGCATTTATTATTGCAATTTTGTCATTTTAGACCAAAATGCGATTTTAATTTTTGTGATAATGAGAAAAATCTCGCTTCATTCATATACCAAAATTCCAAAATGCGAGTTTAAATTATTGTGATTACAACCCTGTCGCATTTTGCACAATAATAAAAACATCGCAATAATTTCCGAATTTACAGTAGCATATGAATAAGTTTAACTCAATGAACTGAAAAACTAAGGCTTTAAAACATGTCAAATGAAAATGAAAGTTGACAAAATAGATATATAGACTAACATAAACAGAAAATAACCATCATCAATCTCTGAGGATCATATTCCATGTCACCAATCTATGGGTATCATGTTCAATGTTACACCATAATAACATAATTCAAAGTAGATTTTATTGAAATCTGATAAATATCTTACATAGCTATTTCACATAAAACTGGTTTACTATATTTCTTTCTTTTTAAAAAAAAATCCATAAAATTGTGAAATAAAGTTTATAGATAGTACACTGCAGTAAATTCAATGTGGTGTCTGGCACGAAACAAATAATTTCTAAAGTGACAAATGATGTATTTTTTTCATATCGTATCTTGAATGTGAAATACGCTACTCAAATTATAAACTGGCAACATTTAATGAATATTTTTCAAATCTTATAAACTTGAATTTGAAGAATGTTACTCAAATGATAAAATGGCAAATATTATGAATTTAATTTCCTATTTACATATTATAAATTACATATTTCTAAAACAAGATCTATAAATATTTTAGGACTATTTTTATCATATAATTAGGTTAAGGTAGGACAATCCTATAAATTCTTACTCTATTCATTAAGAATACTAATTAAAACGTCTTTACAAAATCAGGCCATGTCATTAATAATATCAGACATAAATAGAATTTAAACAATGGAATATATAGACAGTTATAAATTTTGAACCCTCAATGAGAAATTTTCCTTGGATACCAGTAAAGGACAATTTGATCAGGAAATCAATTGTTATTATTTAATGTCCTAATCAATAGAATTTATGTCCGAGTATTCATTTTTTATTGAACTTTTACTTTCCAAACATATTACTTTTGTGTCTAAGGTAATATTTTAACTGATTCTTGTGTATTTTCTATTGGTCCATTAGAAAGTTTTAATAGCAGCCCAATAAAGGCTGTTACAAAAGATTTAATTTTTGTTTGTTTAGTTTGTTTAGTTGGGGTTTAACGCCGTTTTCAGCACATTTTGGCCATTTCGCGGCGGCCAGTTTTTATTGGTGGAGGAAGCCGGAGTACCCGGAGAGAACCACCGACCTTCGGTAGGAAAATTGGCAATCCTTGTCAATTAAGATCGGAGTCGAACACACCCCGCCACAGGTGAGATTCGAACTCACAACCCCAGCATTGACAGGCTAGTGATCAGTAGTAATCATGACGAACTACCTAGACCACTCGGCCACCGAGGCCCCGATTTAATTTTTGATAATCCTTACTGCCTATTCTTCCAAACAATGTTCTGCACATATTTGTGCAAGAAAGGAATATCTGAAACAGCTGAACAGTGCTTTTCTGCAATTCTTCATCTTAAGGTCACAAGGTTTTTATTAGACAAAATCTTGCACATTTCAACTTCCAAAATGGCACCTAGCTCCTGTTTGTGTGGAACTCTAGAATTTTACTGTTTTTGCTTTGTTTTGTTTTTGTTTTTGTTTTTGTTTTTTGTTTTTGTTTGTTTTTTTTTTGGGGGGGGGGGTGTGAATAATAAGAATTTCTTTCATTCAGTCAGACATAACCTATAAATAATTCCAAATTGTATTAAGTTATGGTAAGGAGAGATAAGTTCCATTAACCTAAGATAAGATTGATTAATCTTTCGTGTGACATAAAACTTTGACAATATAAAATGGAGCTATCCATCTTTATAATTATAGTTTGTTTATACAGTCTTGTTTGGCTGATCTTTCAACCAATTCAGAAATTGTCCTCTCTATAAATCTATAAGTAAAGTGGAACAGGTTTAGGAATTAGAGAAAACAAAATCTACTATTGCTAGTGCCCCTTCTCATTTAACAATTTTCAATCAAATATTCAAATTTCAAGACTTTACATTTTTTTGCATGGCCAATTTGTTAGGCTTTACTTAGAAGCTATCTTAGTGACAGTAAACTGGATTTTTCTTTATCACTATTTGTAGCCATCCTTCCAC
This sequence comes from Mytilisepta virgata, assembly GCA_028015205.1. Taxonomy (NCBI): domain Eukaryota; kingdom Metazoa; phylum Mollusca; class Bivalvia; order Mytilida; family Mytilidae; genus Mytilisepta; species Mytilisepta virgata. Next base: position 57,983,429 of record CM051515.1, on the reverse strand, counting down.
CCCCAAGTTGGAAATCCAGTTTAACAAAGAAAAACAAATTTGGATAAAAGACACAAATCTATGCTTGGACTGACAGGATTGTACAATGACAAAAGTTTAAAAATAGATTGGTTTGGACTGACAGGATTGTACAATGACAAAAGTTTAAGAATAGATTGGTCTAGTACCGAGGTCTAGTATCAAAAGATTATAACAGTTACTTGATACCTGAAGAACAATTAAACTACATTAGATATTTAAGATGTGTGTGTTTGTGTGTATTTTTGTTTTATTCATTTTAAAACATATTTACTAATGTAACTTGATGCTAGATTAGCCATTTGATTGGTTAACTTTATAACTAACAGCTGTGTGAGGATCCAATGAAAGATTAGTTTATATTTAAATTTTCCTTATAAAGGTAACTGATGGGTGGCCCGTGCTTGGTGAAAAAAAGAAAGGGGTGTGGGATTAAAGATTTCAAATTTCCAATCTGCTTCCTCTGTAATTGTTTTACAACAAAACTTTTGTCACCAAACGAAAATGTAGTTCAAGTAAAGTCTTATTAATGAATACAAATTCTTGGTTTGGTTTGAGTTTTACAGCACTATAAGTATATTTGGCTATATCACAGCAGCCACTTTTTAATTGGTGGAGGAAGCCTTCGTAACCGGACAGAATTACCAACCTGTGGTATGAAAACTGGCAACTCTTGTAACTTAAATATTGTAGTTGTACAAATGTAGTAACCAAGTTTTCAAAGTTCAAGCAACTAAGATTCTACAACAAAGAATTCCCCATCAAATTAAGCATTTAAGTGTTACTTGTGAAAGCCACACAAATTTTTTTTTTTTTCAAAAATATGTCAAGTCCTTACAAATAACATTTAACACAGCATGGTACAATCTTGTAACATTAACTTTACAAAGCAGGATGACTTAGTAAATTTCCTGAACAAAAGCACAGTACATATAGTAAAGTTAACATCTGCCCATAAAAAAACTAAGAGGCACAAAACAGGTTCACTTAACAATCAATTTAAAATTTCATCCTGTAATATATCTGTCACAAGAAAGAAGAATAGAATTATAAATATATGCTGTTAATTTTTCTTCATCAATGTTTGGAGCTGACTTCATGAAAGAAAAAGACATTTTTCCAAGATCTGATATCTAGCCAGTTTGTCAATTTGCTCATTTGCATTTTTCTAGACAAGGGAAGAAACTCTTGATTAAGAATAACTAGCAAAATCTCAATTCACTTTTTAGTAAAAATGAAAACATTGTATTAATTTTAAAAAGTACAGAAGTGTATAAATTATGACCATAAGAATCAAGTCAAATATATTTATTTCCAATCAAAGAGCCCACAAGAAGTCATATAAGAAAAATTACAAAACGGACATACAAGAAGTGTAGAAATTGAAAGTGAAATCAAGCTTGTGACGGTATATATTAACATCAATGGTAAGAGACATGGGGTAAGTAACAGCATTGACTGTATATATTAATAGCAATGGTAAGAGACATGGGGTAAGTAACAGCATTGACTGTATATATTAACAGCAATGATAAGAGACATGGAGTAAGTAACAGCATTGACTGTATATATTAACAGCAATGGTAAGAGACATGGGGTAAGTAACAGCATTGACTGTATATATTAACAGCAATGGTAAGAGACATGGGGTAAGTAACAGCATTGACCGTATATATTAACAGCAATGGTAAGAGACATGGGGTAAGTAACAGCATTGACTGTATATATTAACAGCAATGGTAAGAGACATAGGGTAAGTAACTGCATTGACTGTATATATTAACAGCAATGGTAAGAAACATGGGGTAAGTAACAGCATTGACTGTATATATTAACAGCCATGGTAAGAGACATGGGGTAAGTAACAGCATTGACTGTATATATTAACAGCAATGGTAAAAGACATGGGGTAAGTAACAGCATTGACTGTATATATTAACAGCAATGGTAAGAGACATGGGGTAAGTAACAGCATTGACTGTATATATCAACAGCAATGGTAAGAGACATCGGGTAAGTATCAATCAGACAACAACCCTGAAATGGAACATTACCGAAAATTTAAATGGGTAAAAAAAACCTAAGATAAAATCCTTTTACATTTAAAATATATCATGATAATGTCAAATGTATCTTGTTTTCAATAAAGGTTAAAGAAATCAGAAAATTACTGTTATTTACAAAATTAGTTCTATGTAATAATTCACTATTTAAAGATAATTGGTAGTTACTCGGGCAATACACATTCCCTTATGTAGGTTTGGCACGGATTTGGAAAGTAACACCTGTAATTAGGGCAGATGTCTGTGATAGGAACATGACAGGTGAAACTACAATGTTATCTCAGAAGACCTACAGATATCAAACTGGGCGAAATATTTTCAATGTTACATTCTTCTTATTGTATGTAAATGACAAAGATGTCACTTAAACTTTTTCCTTGTTTAGAAAGCTTTCTTTAATATCCCGCCAAAATACCTTATTTTCCCTCTGAATATTAAAGTACTTTTGTACTAACTTTATGACTGTAAAGTGTGTTTTATATGGTCTTTTTTTACCAAAAAAGGATTTTTTTATGTCTTAAAAATCTATTAACTTTGAATAATTTACAACTGTTTCAGGTATCTGTTCCATAGTTTTGTTGATAAAATTTTCTTTTATCTTATAAGATCTGAAATTAATCAAACCAGCAATAAAAAATTCTTTATCAAGAACAAATATAATTTACTTTTGATGAGAATGATCAGTCTTCAAATTTCAAAGCATAGCTCTGCGTAGAAACCAAATAGATACCTACAAGAACTGGGCTGAAATAATATCGGTGTGCTTGTGCAAATATTTGGCCTTGAAGTCTGTATGGCATTTATACTACAAGGTAGAATTAGTCGCTCAAAACACAAACTAAAGTTACTGAGTGAAAGAGCTTGAGTAATACATGTGAATCAATATTTGAAAGAACAGAAATGTCAGTGAAGGGTAATCATAGAAGTTCTAACATGTAGGGAGTCAAAGTTATCCAAATCTGAATGGTTTTTCAGTTTTCTAGGACAGTAGTCTTTATAACATTGATAACCTATCTATACCAGTAGATATATCATAATTGTATCATCATTCCTTGTGTGACATTGTATTTCCCAAACTGTTATCATATTTACGTTTGTATTTTTCCTGTTTGTCCAGTTTTATCACTAAGTTGGTCATGTTATTCCCACCCTTATCGGATTAATATAGTACCGTTAATATCTAAACAAATCCCAACTCACATGACCATGAGATATACAACCAAAATTAACCATATTATGATTTAACACTTTTGTACAAACACAAGTCATCTGTTTCACATAACATAAGCCATCTTATCATTTCTTCAATATCCAAATAGTTCTAAATAATTTTCATATGACACCAGATACATAAAGATACATTTTACTATCATTAACTTTACCACATAAACAATATATTTGATCTAAAACAAAACTTTCATTTGATTCTATACATTTTCTTTTTACAATAATGAACTTTAGCACAATTACTTGTACATACAGTCAGACCTGCTTTAAAGGGCACCTCTATATAGCAAATCACTGTCTATAAAATTAACCTCTATATAAAGGACACTTTTCTCAGGTCTCTTGGGTGCCCTTTATACACAGGTTTTACTGTATATAATATTCATTCCTGACACATGACCTTGCTGTAAGTTGTGCGATTCTCTGCTAGTTGAAGCCTTACTATGACTTTCAAGATGAAGAACAGCGATAAAAACCTTTCTTTAACTTTTCATATAATTCCAGTGCTACATGGGATACTGTCTTACAGCACCTTCACTTATTCATCTTTTTACATAACATAATTATCTGAAAATTTATCATATTATCCTAATAACCCTTTCCAGAAACTCATTTCCAGTTTCCTGATTCTAAAATTATAATTTGAAGCAAGTTATTTCCCTTGCTGTGATGTAGTACTAGTTCACTGCAATGACGAATAAAGGATTAGCTGTGTTGAAAACTTGTTAATTTGCACTTAATGTATGGTTTATATAAATTTGGGAACTAGCTACGATTTATTTGCTTCCAACATAGTTGTAAGCAAACTTGATTATAAAGCTGGAAATATTTGTATATCAAAGTAATAAATAATTTCTATTTACTTCCTGCTGGTTGCTCTGCACTGCAGCGAACCAGTACTATGTCCCAGCAAAGGAAATAACTTGCTTCACATTAAAATTATTGAGTCAAATTCATGATACCAGAAAAGAGTTTCTGGAAAGGTCAAACCTCTGAATAAAATGCCCTGGCAGAGGACATGAAAAAGAACCCTTTTACACAGGTTCATTTTACAAGTTATTTTTATAACTGGGATGTTTTTACAGTGTCCTTTGTGTTTTGTTGTTATAGCTGGTACCCTTTAAAGCAAGTTTTACTGTACAGTAACTACAAGCCTTGATTTCAAAGAAAATCTAAAATGTCAGGATTTTATAAACTTGAATGATGACCAACAAAAATGCTAGAAATACAGAATTTAAAACAAAACTCAATGATCTGAGGAAAATTTCAGTTTTATGAAACATGGCCCTAAATGAAGCTACAGCAGAATAAACATTGTATAATAGCAGTGGAAATTATCATCATGTCATAACAAAGATAAAAGCTTTGTCTGACCTTTTATGATGTCTGATCAATCAAAATTACAAAAAAAAACATTGATAAATGGTTGAGGTAAATTATAATTTTAGCTACTTCTTATTCTCTATTATAACAGGATTTAAAGTCTGAATTATCATATAATTTCGTCTAAATTCAAGATAATAAGACTTTTTCTGTAGTATGTATAAATCTCTAATATAAATTGAAATTGGTAACATATAGGCTTCTATCACACCAAAATTAAACTGTAGAGGCATCAGGATTTCCAAATCCACTTCAAATAAATAATTTAAACAGAAAGACATCAAATTTTTTTTGATTTCTTAATAAAAAACTTCTTTGAAAAAGAATAAATAGTACAGTTTTCAGATATAAATAAACTACTCCACAGATGACATCTCTGAAGGAAAATCATTCTCTAAAAGACAAATGAAGAAAAAAAATTTCTGTTGTAAACATCAAATTATGAAAAAATTCCTGCATCACTGACACACACACCTAAACGTCCATTATTATTTTAATTAAGGCTACTAATTTGTGTTTTTTATGACTTACAATGCATAGCTAACCATTCGTTAGAATCTACACTAGGAGGTAAGGCTACAAATTTCTAGTTTTTGTATGACTTACAATGCGTAGCTAACCATTCGTTATAATTTACCCTAGGAGGTAAGGCAACAGTAGTAATTTCTCGTTTTTGTAAGACCAACAATGTGTAGCTAACCATTCATTATAATTTACCCTAGGAGGTAAGGCAACAGTAGTAATTTCTAGTTTTTGTATGACTTACAATGCGTAGCTAACCATTCGTTATAATCTACACTAGGAGGTAAGGCTACTAATTTGTAGAAATCTGCATCAGTTACTTTCTCTCGTACACAACTATCTTCTAAATATTGTCTGGCTTCTTCGGGGACTGGGGGTGTGGGCGAGTCTTTTTCTTTCCTCCTGCCCTTCCTACAAAACACAAAATTTAAATATGTTTATTAACACATACAGATTTTCATAACAAAAATAACTTTCATACAGGAGATTGAAAAATATATTACATGTATATGTTAAAAATAGGTTTTATACGAAATTGTTACTGACGTAGGTATATAGCTGATAAAATCAATATCATATCAAAAGAATGTACCTACAAACAGTATCACCCAAAAGTCAATATTTAATATACTAGATAAACACAAAGTTACATCAATACTATGGTTTGATTGTACCAAAAATATGTAACAGCATCTGTTTGACAGGGGCTATTGTGGTATCAATATATTACACTGACACATATAGACATTCATTGGTTTACTTTGAAAACTTCAGCTAGTTATATACATGTATGTATAGTCGCAGCATATCCCCATTTCTATATTTTCACAAACACATATCAATAACAAAAGTGTGAAGGTCACACAATGACCCCTTGATATTAACCTTTCATCAATGTTGTGTAACTTATGACCACTACTTGGAATAGTTGTCTTATGCACTTATACTCATTAACCATTTTAATTTTCCAAACATGGTATGATAATATAAGATTCTGTGAATAATATCTCATTCAAACATATATACATGTATCTGCTAATTCCTTTTAACTTGATTGTTTTTTGAAGCCGAGCTGGCAGTATTACAGCCAATATCACGGCAACCTTAGCTTGATACTGATTTTCTTTGTTAATGTAGGTGAGGAAAAGCAACATTTCATAAATATTTAATGAAAATTTTGAATCCACAAAAATTTGGTATTTGGTAATCCTAAAACTATGACAGCTGATACCCGTTACAATAAATATTCACAGATATCAATTCCACTAAATTATTTTTTTTAGAAATTTTTGTATGACTTACTCATTTGCTAAATGTCTGATTGATTGTTTTACGAAGATTATGGACTATGAAAATTAAAATTTAAAAAAATAATTACTTTTTGGTTCAAAAAGCCTAAAAGCTAGAAAAAACAACACTGGACAATGACCTCAATTGAGTGACATTAATTTCCTAATGATATCCAATGTTTATCGGAAATTAATTGTTCGAATACATAATAACATTACTAATAAAACACGACTTTATCAATTAACATAATTCCTACCTGTCAATCACGTTGCTACTTATACGTGTCACTAATTAATATCTAAACAAAAACTAATTGTTTTCTTTATTTTCAATGCATTATAACTACATTGTTGTAAAGGTTAACCGAGCCAATTTTTAAAAAGACATACCAAAAACAAAAAAATGCTGAGTTGGCAGAATCTAAGGAATGGACATTTGCATTGTGGTTCAATTATAACAACAATACTGTGATGAGTATAATCTGCTTACATCAATAATAACACAGGAATGAAAAGGCTTCTATCAATAAAAACACTAATGAAATTAGATGTAAAGTTGTTTTGATTTCTTATATATTACCCTACTTTTCTATCTTAATAGAAAGGAAAGAATAGTTTGTTAGATGCTGGATGAATTCTTTGGAAAGATTAGTAAACTTCTTAACTATACTTCATAAAAAATTAATCTAATTTTTGAAGCACGAAGAAGCTCACACCAACGGTTGTTTTGGAGGAATTATCAGGACTGGCTGAACTTGAGCAGGACTCGCAAGTTTCACAAACAGCCAGCCCAATAGTCTGGGAGCTTTTTCAGGGACTTTCAAACACTGTTCAAAGTAACATTTTTTTCTTTCATATAAATCTCTTGAAACATGAAAAAGAAATATTAAAAAATCAATTGTAACATTATATTTAAACCTCTAAATTGGTTTTAAAACTCATTTTTATACCAAAAACTCAATCTTGATCGTCCCTGAATAATATTATATAATATAAATGGCAAATTTATCTTCTTATGTAAAAATTGATAATAAAATATCAAATCTATAAAATTTGTTGTCAAGAATAAAAGACTGTGAACTAACTTTATCAACAACATTTATTTCATAATTTGAAGAAAAAAATTGTATATCAAACATTTTGATGTCATATTTTTAAAATTTTGCTTGAATGTCTGAAAAATCTCCAATAGTAGTTATATCATAGATATCCAAAATATCTTCTATCTATTACATGATACATGTATGTATACATTCTAATGAGGGTGAAGAATTTCTGATCATGAGCTTATAAACAGATATATCACGACCAGAAGGAATATTTGCAAAAAATACTGGCCAAGAGATGGTAAAATAATCTGAGCCACAAGGCAAGAGACATTTAGACTCGAGAATAGTATCTTTTTTTAAATATCTCTATTGCTTATATCTGTTTAGGCCACACAAATTGAATTTTTAGTTCTTTGGATATCACGGCTCTGATTTTTGGTCTATGTAAATCTTATGAAAAAAATTTTTGCTGCTTCATTTTGCAAAAATACTGAAAATTCGCCCCAAAATCTTCATTTTACAAGAAATTGAAAATAAAAATTGTTCGCCTCCTCCTAAAATTTTGTAAAAATTGGGATTTTTAACATTTTTGCAATTTTTTTAAAATGTGTGCCACATGTAAATTTGAACTTTGCCCGAAAAAAAATGAGTACTAAAAAAAAAAATAAATTCAAATTAAAATTTTGCTCATTTGCACCTATTTTTGCCCTTCAAAATTCCAAAGAACTAATAATCAATTTGGTATGGCCTTAATTACACTAAATCTCATTTACTAAAAATGCAGCTGTAATAAAGACATTACAAGTATCCAGCTGACATGAAAATTTTTACAAATACTACCCTCTGTAGAGGGTAAAAAAGGTCAAATTCACATGGCAAATACCCAGCTTCTGAACCTCTTCACTTGAAATGAGATGATATAAGAAAAATACTTCAACTTAATCAACCAATTACTTAATAAAAATCCCTTATATAAGGTTTAATTAAAATTAAAATTGCACGAAGTACAAATTAAACAATATTCAAGCAATTATAAATTCCTTTCTATTCTATGCCAAAATTATAAAAATGTCAATTATAGATATGAATATGTTAGGATATGGAGTATTAGAGTTTATCAATCGGTCTTTAATGTGGACCAAGTGTCCCTACCACAAGACAAACACTATATCTACCTCTGGATTAAGTCTTATCAAATATATACTTAAGAGATTTTCAGTTTGAGTGATACAAGTAAATATTACAAAATATAGAAAATTGGTTTCCTTCCAAACAAATAAAGTTAATATATTTAAAAACAATATTTTTAATTTGCACTTGAGAATATAAATTTATACATATATACTTATTCACAATTTCCTGTGGAAATTTGAAAAAAACTATTTTCTCAAAAATTGTTGAATAAGGATTAGCCACTTAAAAAACTTTTCAAAGTATATAAATATATTTGTACTTTAAACAAAAATAATAGGAGGAAAAACCAAAATATCATACATCCCCTTGGCAAATTAGATTTAGAATTAGATTTTGTTTATAACCTTTCCCCTATAATGACCAAACATAAGATATACCTATAGATCAAAAGACGTAAGGATAATAATATAAAGACATGTATAACATCAAATTACAAATCCATGAAATTAATAAAACCCCAAGGAAGATGAACTACTGACCTGGTCAATTATATCATATTTTTTATGGATGACCACAAACCACAATACTAAAATAATCCATTATCATAATCTGACCACTAGCCTATCTTTAACACTAAAATATTTAATACTGACATGCAGTCAAAAGCTAAAATCTTATAGTACAGATTGTTTGTTAGTCAAACTGGTGCGACAGGCAGTGTTTGGAGGTCAAAGATGAAAGATGCAACTTCTCCTAGCTCCATCTCACAAAAGCAAAGACAATACATGTAATTAACTGTTTAGTATTGGCTGAGCCCCTCCAATTTTTAAATTTTTTCTTTCAACCCATCACTGTTTGGATTGGAAGTTGGACTGCATTCCTTCAATAGTAACACTATTTGTGAGATATAAGCATGATTAGGGTACAATATTCCAACTTGGCCATTATACCAAATAAGGTGACTTACAACTGTATTTCACCATTAGAATCTTTAGCATTAAAGAACCGATAGTTATTTTACTTCCTAATTTCTGCTTCGATCATCAGCCAACTTGTTTTATAAAAAAAAAAAGTTCTTAACACTTACACAACTCTTGACAAGAAAAGTTTGAACAATTATGATAAAACTGAGCTATTTTGTTTTTATGTCCTTTACTATTTCTACTTAAATTTCCTCTCCTGTTCCCAATTTAGAAAAGAGAAATTCTAGTAAATTCCTCCAAATGGGAGCCTTTCTATGATATACCTGTACTTTAAACTCTCTTCTTTTGGCAAAGTCCAAAACTTTCCTCAGTCAAAATACCTACTTACAAAATATATAAGACTGTAAGCCCTATAACAAAGATCTTACAATACCTTTTTCGTATTCCATGCATCATGATAAATGAAACACCTTCATCGTAAAATTCCTCAAGTTTGTGGTTCAGACTCGTCATAGCCTGGAGCCCCAGCTATCATTACTGTATTATAGTAACCATATTACCACATCTCATACAAATTTAACACTATAGGATGGTAACATATGGTTATACCTATAATCAATACATTTCATGTTCTGTGTAATCAACTTTATAAACTAATGGCATATATAGACTTGAAGGATATAAACCTAATATGTAAAGCTTTGAAATAATTTTCAGGCTAGATCCGTAAACTACATGTAGTAATGATATATGCTGGGTTTTGAAATAAGATTACTATTTGAGAGTCCACTGAAAAAACGTCAGTAAAATTCAGGAAATGGGTAATTAATTTGAATAAAGTTTTAAGACAAGGAAATAGGTTCCCAACTATTTTGGAAAATAAAAATATATTCTACCATAAACTAGAATATATTTATTGTTCCAATCATGGGCCCTCACAGGGGCAAGATATAACAACATATACAACATTGAAACAGCATATGAAAAAGAATATTAACCATCCTAAATTATCCCCCTACTTTCCAAATATATTGCATGACATGCCAAATATGAAAAATTTCTATAAACAAAGCATTCTTTATGTTCATGATAAAAATGTCACCTGTGCATTTTATTTAAACAATGTCTGGAACAATAAAAATATGTTGAAACAATCACAAGAAATATCTTAAATCAGAATTCTGTTTACATATGATGGGAGTTGTTTATTTTCTATAATTATACACTTATTAAATGTTTTACATATGATGGGAGTTGTTTATTTTCTATAATTATACACTTATCAAATGTTGAAAGTGATATTCAAATTCTGATTCCCATTGAAGTTAAAATAATGAGCTTCTACAGAACATAAATGCCATTGATTGTCTTGTTTTCTTTCAGATAATTATTCAATAAAGCAAAAAATATTTCTACCAAATAACGATTAAATCTGAGGTTAAAACTATCAATATTAAACATCAGGTTTCAGTCTTTGATGTTTCAGCTCCAAAAATGAAAATTCTGTGGTACAGATGGCAATTCAATGAACATGAATATATATTTTAGTCTGACAAAATATCAGCATGAGGAATATTTCCACAAATGTGTTCAAGGCCAAAAAAGTCGATAAACCAAAACATTTGGCAAGCAGATCTGAGTTGAAAACAATTCAGAAAGCATGTAAGAGCAGAGTATTGTATGAAAAGGTACTCCTGAACTGAGCAGGACATGCAACCTGATGTAATTCCTGTGATTTTGGGTTTTTTTTTTTTTTTTAATCTTATATTGCCACTCTTTTTAGTTTTATTATTTGCTGTATAATTCTGTTTGGTCTGCTATTCTGTTACCTAGGAAACGGCAGTTTTTGGATTTTGTTTTTATGGACTTTCTGCACTGTCTTAACAAATCCCTTCAGTAAACTTAGGCCAGAGGCTAATTTCCCCTGCATTGAAAAGGCAATAAGAACTGGCAGCCACAATATAGTCCATTAAGCTGAAAGTGGCATAAAACCTCAATGAAACAAACCAAATTTTTCCAGGGGAGATAATAAAATGTTTCTGTTTCATCTAAAGTCCATTATTTATACAGCTTGCTTATACCCTTCCTTGTACAAGCTTATGTTGTAGTACCCTATAACATTATTCATTATTTCAAGAACATGTGGTTAGTAAGAAATTGTCCTCATCTAAACTTCCGCTTTCTACTAACTAAACAAAATTATATCATAAGATGGAATCTGTTATCTGACAAAAGAGGAAATGTATTTATATATACACAGGAAACTGGTGCACTATAAGTCAAGGGCAGTATGATTGTCATTCGCGTCGGCGAATGACTATATATAGATAAACAAAAGTTGACTTTGAAAAGTTGGTCTTTAAAATGTTTGAAGTGTCGATAACTTTCTGTATGATTTGAGTTTATCACTCAGACGCTTGATAAGAATTGTCCTTTCACCAACGATAAAGTGTTCATTTGAAAAAAAGGAATATACTGAACGTATAATACGGTAAGAAAATACCATTCAGTATGAAAGCAGGTAAAAGCTGTTGTATAAATAAACAAATCCAATAAGTAGATGCTTGTAAATATGAAAAAGTAAGATCTATAGTTACGTTACGACACATGTTGAATTTGATGTAAATATCCACTTTACACTGTTTGAACAATTCTGGTAAGACAAATATGTGTATTCTGTTTCTGACCTTAAGATTTTGTTTCTCATCTGATATATAAATTAGCATTTCATTATATGGAAAATTAATAAACTGATGACAAATCTTAAAGTTTTAAAATAGTTTTAATAAGGAGTCATCTTAAAATATGTTAATATGGAGTAGGCTTTAGCCTAAAATCGGGCGAAGCCTATATTCCTTTTATTTCAATGTACGTAGCAATATTTTTTAGTTCGTCGTCATGTAAACACGGCCATATTGGAAGCCGTTGTTATGGTGTCATATTTGTAGGTCATTGAAGAAATTTTCGAATAAAGTTCCCAGTGCGCACAAAAACTCGAAAAAAAGTCATTGGAAAATTATATCGTATAGAAATTATGTTTTGGCTATCCCAAAAACATAATTTCTTTTTAAGTTTGTGCAAGTGCGAAAATATTTTAACCGGAAGTCGCGCTGTATTTTTGAGGGTTTCTGGGATAGATTTACAAATGCTACTTCCGGTTTGAAACTACAGTCTATTTGATATCTCGATTTGAGACCCATATTCTACACTTAGTCGGGCTTCGCCCGATATAATAAACAATTGTTTCCGAAACATGTTATGAGATGGTCCCCTAAAAGCTTTAGTATTATGACACTGTAGGAATGCATTTCATTATGAACTGTCAAATTGTTGTTTAGATAAAGCCGCAAACCGTTAGCTTTGATTAATGATAGTATTATCGTCTGCACACGTTTCTCTATAGGTTATGGGAAAGTTTATTTCAGTTTTAAAGTGCATGCTTTGATTAATTCATCGATCGTTTAGGATGTACAAAAATATTAGCACTGCGACTTACAACGTATTTATTTTAAGATTATAATCAGCCACTGTAATCAGCAGTATTGAATAGTAGCAATTAACGGGGAACTGTGGTCAGTATACAGTTTCCAGCAATTAATAATAAATTGCAATGTAACGGAAAGTAAATATAACCTCGTTAGAAAAACTTGTTTATAAATTGTGTAGATATATGTGTAAGCCTAAGCTCGGGGGGGGGGGGTCAACTCCCTACGTCAAGGTATACGGGGATGTGCCAAAATCTTGGGTACCTTTTTTTGAGAAAATTATATAAATATGGGTATACATTTTAACCAAAATATATAAATTTGGGTATGTGTTTTCAGAATTTGATGTAAACTTGATATAAAATTAACATTTTCACCCTGAAATAGCAGAAAATTTTCGAAAATTTTCTTCTAATGATGAAAAACAAGAAAAAAAAACTCCCGTTATTTGAGAACATTTTACCATTTTTTTTGCCGAATTATATAAATATGGGTATCATTTTTCACTTTCCGTATATAAATTTGGGTCTAGTTTTTGGAGTCAAAACGGCACATCCCTACCAAAAAAATTCTGCAAGTTAACCCCCCCCCCCCCCGAGGCCTCTCAAACAAACATAACTTGACCTCATTATACAGTGTTGCAAATATGTAGAGTGAAGTCTAGTAACCGTTTAAGTGACAATGATTATATTTAGTTTGAAACATATGTATTCATTTTCATCCATCTATCCAGTGTCTATCAAAATACAGTCAAACCTGCATTAGTAGTTACCCTAACTAAGCGATAACTTAATTTATAATCTTTTTAAAGAATTATAATGTTCAATGAACCTACATTCAAAGGCCACTGGTCTTTAAAATCCAGTTTGTATATTTCAATGTGACCTTCATTATTTTACATTTGAACTTCAAATAAAAATATAGATCACCTTCAAATCAAAACATTACATAAGTGTTCCTTATCAAATACTGGAAAAGTGTTCCTACAATCTGTTCATACAAGATAGTCTGGTGGTCACCAATTTCATTATTTTCCATTCATAATAAGTTGATGACCAGGTCTTCCATATAAGGTGTTCACCAAATATGTTACGTCATTTACTAACCGTCATTCAAGATGGCAACCAAATAAAAAATTTAACGTAGAACCCCGTAAATGCATTCTAACCTATAAATAATCCAAAACTGACCGAAACGAATAGAAACATGTTCCTCCTAAGGTGTTTATCAAGTTCAGTAAAGCTAGTCACCCGCAGAGAGCCAGTTCAATGCAGGCATTTACCAAATATACACATAATATATTTTACTAAACCATTTCATGAAATAATCTAATTATGTCACATTGTTCCTTATGACATAGAGACCAAACATTTTACTCTGCAAATAACTGATCCTCAAATATTCCTACCAGCACAGAATTTTAATAAACACAGAACGACCATTTCAGAGGCATAAACAAAAATCTCCTAGACAATCACTTAATTCAAACAAACCAAATACTAGTACAGTACCGTTACCCTGCACATCCACAATGAAATATTTCTACAAGCGATAACTTTGATAACACATGCCATTTTACACCAAGTACATTAACTGCTGAATGGATTAATATCGAATACATGGTTTACATATCTCATCTGCCACAAGTTACACAAATTTGTTCTATTCATTGAACTTAACCTTGCTGTCACATCCAAACTTTTACAAAAACGTTACAGATTTCAAAATTGTTAAATATATTTAAAATATTCATAGAAAATATGAATATTCGATACCAAAACAAGACATTACCCGCAAACAGCTCATTGTTTAAGGCCATTTATTATGCTCGTTTTTACGGAAATGATGTTAAAAATGCCTGGAACATACAATTCACAAAAAAACTTACGTGTAATTTACATTCTTTATGTAACAGGGGATATTGGAAAAATCAAAAGCCTTGGATGTAGCATGATTAAACATGAGGGTAATAACAAATTTACCAAATGCAGTTGTCAATAACCAAAGTCCAGGAGGCAAATAAACAAAGCAGGTACAAAGTCACCGGAAACATTGTCAGCTTAAATGGTTTTGACCTGGCATGGGCATTTCACAAGAAATGGTCAATTAACCCGGTTCTAAGGCACACCAAACCTTTCATTCCATTGCTGGAATGTCCGGTAGTAAAAAAGGAATCTTAAATCACATTCCAAATCGAAACTTCAAATCTTTCCATACAGAACTGATATCTTTTGAAAAAAACTTTTTAAAAGATTGTATGAAATGGAATCTTTCAAAGCCTAGCTTAATAAAAATCTAATAAAAAAGGACTCTGCAATGCATTTTTTGAATATATATGACCAATCTTTTCCATAAAAATGCTAAACGAATGACCTCAGCTTTTTTCAAAAGCTAATCTTGTTATATATAAGTATGTACCTTGTCACTTTCAATAAAGTACTGACACAATCTTATTATAAGATTTATATTTAGTAATTAGAAACTGATTTCAAGAGCAAGTCAACACAAAACAAAATATATAAATTAAAACATTATAAAATTTAAAACATTGAAACAGTTTTAAAATAATTTAATTATTTTTATATAATAAAAATATGATAGCAATAAACAATCAAGAAGGGTATTTGATAGTTTTTCCACTTCTTAAATTTCCTTCAGTCCCAATTACCCCCACAACCTCCTTTTTACCTTTTCCAAATTATCATTAATAAATCTAGGTGCAGATACATTACCAGATACCGACAGAGATTTTCCAATGTATAGTGTAGTTAAGTATACTCTACAGCAATTTGTATTTTACAATTCCCAAAACATATCTACATAGAGACATCAAATAAAAACTTCTTTACTTGGAAATAAATAAGACTTTTCTTCAAGTAGATATAGGAATCATTGTATTTTCTTTTATCTTGATTATATACATTGCAGATGAACCACCATCGTCGGAAACCCGCAGCCGGTCGTGCTGGAAGCAAAGCGTAAGCGAGGAAGGCCGTGGGTTTCCGACGATGATGAACCACAAATTCAACAAAATGTGAACCCAAAAATATGTATGGAAATTTACATGTATACATGAAACTAACTGAATACACAGAGTGCAACTGTTCTATTATTTTTTATGTAGATCTTAATGTATGAATTGGCACTGCAGAAAAAGGGGTCACAATAGACTGAAAATAATGTCAAGGCAGACAGTGATGTTTGTTAGTAAACAACCCTGTGACAAAAATACTGTACTTAACATGCATTACATATTGTACATGTAAACACTGACAAATAGTGTTACCTTTATAACCTTCAGACATATTATAGTGAAATTTTAACTTAATTTCCACTTCAAATTTTACTGCTTTACAATTTAACGGTTAACAATATCAACCTAAAATTATTAAAATCATTCCATTGCAGTGACAGATCAACTGATCCACAGGACTATTATTGAAATAAGACCAAAAAAAAAGGCCACAATCTTTCTTTCCATTAAGATGAGAAGAGGTATATGGCGTAGTGATGGGAATCGGAAGAAATTTTATAATCAATCATCGCTTATACACAACCAACTGATGATCGATTGATACTCGGAATAATATGAAAACAGTTTTCTTCATTTTTTAAATGTGCATCTTTTGTCAATACTTGAATTCAAAATGAAAAGTTTCTGGATGCAAATTCAATCTTACTGACTTGCTTACTTCTTACTTCATCTTTAAAACTTTATTTGGGTCAAAATGTTTTAAAAATTGCTGTTAGGCATTTTTTCAATAAGTTACAAAGCCAAACACACAACATCAATGACGTCACCCAAAACAGGAATAGAAAGTGAAAGTAGAAATTTTCTTATTAATTGGATCATAACATTTTATAATCGATTGCTTAGAATATGGCCACAATCCACTGATTTTCAATTATAATCGATCATCGGGACAACACTACATGAGTGCCAGGATTTTCTACATGCATTGGCTTAATGGGATCTTTAACCTTGTGATCTAGAAAAGTCCCAGAACCATTATCAAAATTTCATGCAATATATTCATTGGGCCTTTAAGTAAGACTTTGGAAAAAACAATATACAAGGCAGTGCAAGTGAATGACATAATCCAAAATATTAAAAGGAAGTCAAAGCCAAAGCCAATGCAAGGAGGAGACAGTCACACAAACTTTCAAAAACATCTGCAATATCACACAACAAGACTTTCTGACTGTCTATTAAAATATTTCCATTTGTGTACATATTGGATACTAATAAAATCCTTATATACCACACAACATACATGTTCTTTTATAAGGAACAGACATCTGCTTTATGAAAACCAGATTAACAAATCAATATTCTGCAATTAGGATCATAAATGTGACATAACTGATACCGGCCTCAGATGTTGTGTGGTACAATCATAAATCCCAGATCTATCTGATTAATCCTATTAACTCTGTCAATTATTGTCAAACTTACTGGATTCACTGAACTGGTCAATAGTACTCTGTGGTGGACAGCTATAGTCCAATAAACTATGCTCAACTCAAAGACAAAGGTCATTATATCAGCATTCCATTACTTTAGGGGTCCCAATCCTCTAGAGTTATGGGTATGTTAGCTGAGGGAAGGGTTAGGGTTAGGTGATCTTACATTCAATTACTTAAGGGATCCCAATCCTGTAGAGTAATGGGTATGTTAGCTGAGGGAAGGGTTAGGGTTAGGTGATCTTACATTCAATTACTTTAGGGATCCCAATCCTGTAGACTAAGGGTCAATATGGCATCTCAATGTATAATGGAAACTGCTACACTAAGGGTCAATATAATGGAAATTGCTACACTAAAGGTCAATATAATGGTAACTGCTACACTAAAGGTCAATATGGCATCTCAATGTATAATGGAAACTGCTACACTAAGGGTCAATATAATGGAAACTGCTACACTAAGGGTGAATATAATGGTAACTGCTACACTAAGGGTGAATATAATGGTAACTGCTACACTAAAGGTCAATATGGCATCTCAATGTATAATGGACAACTGAATTCCCCAAAAAATACTGAATTCAAATCTATAGACAATGGTTGTACAACTAAAGTTACCTTGTTTTGATTGGCTGACATACTGAATCTTGTCTACAGATTTAAGGTAGTTACCTTGTTTTGATTGGCTGACATACTGAATCTTGTCTACAGATTTAAGGTAGTTACCTTGTTTTGATTGGCTGACATACTGAATCTTGTCTACCGATTTAAGGTAGTTATCTTGTTTTGATTGGCTGACATACTGAATCTTGTCTACAGATTTAAGGTAGTTATCTTGTTTTGGTTTGCTGACATACAGAATCTTGTCTACAGATTTAAGGTAGTTGCCTTGTTTTGATTGGCCGACATACTGAATCTTGTCTAAAGATTTAAGGTAGAGGTTGCCCAGTTTAAACTTTGCTGACCTCAAATTTAATCAAAGTCAAAACTCAAACCTTTAGGCAAAGGTAAATATCAAACACTTATAATTTCTCAGAAGTATTATCAGATGTTAGCTTTATAATTTATATTTTAATGGTATATAAACTACAAATATAATATAAGGTCAAGGATAAACACAGATAGAGAAAATCTGCAATGTTATTTAAACTTTAAAGCATGTATTTTGTAAGTCTTTAAATAAGACCTCTACCCTAGAAGCTTCAATTAAATTTGTACAATCAGCTGATACAGAGAATACTGGGTTTTAAATAAATATTTATCTTTAATCTTTGATTACCGATTAACTAAAGTCAGATACTAGACTGGGCTCATGTGATCTAAAACAGCTGACATCAGGGGTCTCATGTCCTTGAACAATGAAAATTAAAGAACTAAGAACAATGTTTTCCTTTACAAATTGATTGTTTATTTTTAAGCTTTAAATTAATATAGGCAAACTTAAACCCAATACCCAAGTGAAGTAAAAAAAAATTATTCTATATAGATAAGAGGGACAAAGGTCAAATGACGACCCTGAAGTTTGATAATTTAACCGACACTGGACTAAATATTTGACATCTAATTGCAGACATGTGATGCAAGACTACTGGAAATTTTTTAATTTCTTTATAAAGGAAAAATTCCTCTGAAACCCTGTGATGCAAGATTCTGTCTTGAATT
This sequence comes from Mytilisepta virgata, assembly GCA_028015205.1. Classification (NCBI taxonomy): domain Eukaryota; kingdom Metazoa; phylum Mollusca; class Bivalvia; order Mytilida; family Mytilidae; genus Mytilisepta; species Mytilisepta virgata. The sequence goes on along the minus strand of CM051515.1, from coordinate 57,964,208 downwards.
TGCAATAAGGTGCAAATTTTTTTTCTTTTCATGCCTCACTTCCAGTATAAAAGTACATGTGTACTGTTCCTTTGTTTGAATTTTTGTGTCAGTAATAAATTCCCCATACCATTTCTTTCTTATTTAAGCTGAAACTATTTTGCATTGACATTCTTTCTCATTAGGCTGTAAGCCATCAAATTTTACCCACAATTCCTGCTTAGATTAAATTAGGTAAAACCCTTTGTAATTTCCTGGAGGCTGAATTTTTTTTTTTATTCAGCAGTCTTTCCTTGTACATATATAATTTTACTATTTATTATACTCAGAAATATGTGCTTCCGGTAAATCTGTAATGTTACAACCAATTTAAATACATTTTGTATTCTATCCTATTAATAATTCCATATTTATATCATGGCCCTTTTTTCATCAAGCAAGCCTCACTGTGTAGGGCTGGGTGTGGGTATATTTTTGTGTGTAGAAGAGGATATATTTCTAAGGATAGGATGGGATATATTTTAGGTGGTGGGCATAGGTACAAAACATTTTTTGGGAAGAGGTCAGGGTATATATTGGGAGGAAAAAGGAAATTATTTAAGAAGGATGGTAAGCAGTATCTTCAGTAATTGTAAACAAAAGAATATGTTTTTTGTATAAAATTGTTTACCTTTATTAAACGTTTTTAAAGAAAAGTTTTTACCGATAATTTTTATAAAAATGTAATATTTGAGTCAAAATTGAACTTTTGATTTCTAACAACTTAGTATGAATTTGAAATATTTAATATGCCTTGATGTGTTGGATTATAATTAAATGTGAACACATGTGCCTATGATGAATATTATATTTAATGACATATAATCTAAGGAAAATTGTTTTAATTGCGTGCTTTATCTCACTGTCACTGTCAAACATAATTTCTATGAAAGTAACTGTTAATCTAAAAACAGAAAAATTTAACAGCATGATTGATCAGCTTATCTGCCAGTATTTTTTTTTTTTATTTTTTTATTTTTTTTTTGGGGGGGGGGGGGGGGGGGTTGAAAATCACCACTTCACTGAACAATAATTTTAGAATGATACATTACTGTCACACGATTTCAAGATGCACATATTTATTTCCCAAGAATTCTGGATGCAAGCCATACAAATTTCAGTTGAGTAAAATATACAATGTCATATATATATACATGTATACATATAAGTTACAACATTAAATGGTAATATCAGTCCATTGATTGCAGTCCTTCATCTCAAAGTCACAATAACAGCTGCCTATATTTTGTACACTAGTCATGGAATTACTGTCACACATGAAATTCAATTATTAAAATTACATTATGAATAAATAATTTGTACTCACCAGAAATTAATTACAAATAATATTCCTGTTGTCATTTTCAACATCTAACTAATGTAAAATATATAACAGTACAAATAATGTCCAATGAAGAACAGTTAGGAACTCATGTACAAAAATAGATCATCTGTCACAATCCTAAATCTCCATTAATAATTAGTATATATATCACCCCATATTTATATTCTATATTTGGTTGGTAGAATCAACTGTTTACTGTTAGTTTACCGTATAAATAAAACTTAAATGTGACTCAAAGGAAAACACGTGGTTTATAAAACCACACTGTTATATAGAGAGGTTTAATAATGCAGGATCTATCTGTGTATTTAAAATCTTTGTTCTGATTGGTTATTAAAGGTGGGCAGGTATGGCTGGGGTCATACATGTACATGTGTCAGTGACTTTCTCTATCAGCTGTTATCTACCTTTGTTAATTAATACACAAAGGTTTTATCTACTAGTATATCATATGGCCCAGGATGATTTATATACACATTAATTATTAATTAAATGAATTACTTTCTGCCAAAGTCATTCTGATATCATTTAGATAATAAAATAATTTATGTTCTTTTTGACTGTGATTGTTTACCTAGTCGTTCTTTCATCTGCAATGTGTACAAGTTTTAAATTTTATTCTTCTAATTTATTAAGGATGTATCTTCTGATGTTTCAGTCTTGTTGAAATCTCATTCAGGAATTATTTCCAAAACATGTGATACAAGTGGAAAATATTAATGAATTCAAAAAATATTTTAATCCAACTAAACTCTGTGAAAAAATTATATACTTACAATAAGTAGTTTGTGAGTAATAAAATTTTCAAATTGTATAACCAATCTGTTCAGCGTCATCAGCCAAAATGTTAAGAAAATGGGTGAGGGGTACAAAGAAATCATTTTACCAAAAATATGTACATCCAATATCAATATTTTCTTTTTAAAATTCTTTAATATGTATTTTTTCAATCATTTATAACAAAGAAGTTGAAATTATATGTGCTTTGTTCTAAAAAAAAATGTGAAAAACCCCAATTTACTAAATTGACTGCATGGTCATTTTGACACAAAAAAAAAACAAAATTTTATAAAACTTTCTTATATTAACATGTAACTATAGTTTTTTTAAGTTAAAGTTATTCAGATTGGTTCACTTCATCTTTAGGGAAATTATGAAAATAGTTTAATAGTGGAACTGTGATTTTTTTCATGTTAATAGCCCAAAATGGATAAAAATTGATGAAAAATGGGAAAAATCATTTTCAAAAACTTTTTAAGTAAAATGTTTTTGGAGGGCATTATTTCATAATAGGGTAAATTATGTTGATAGCATTTTTGATAAATAAAATTTCCAGATATAAAATAGTCAAATCTGCTCCATACAGCAAGTCACAATATATAAAGGTCAATGCAAAAACATTACTTTTCATGAACAATACTTGTATAATTAACCTCTGCAGATGTACACCAGTTCATAAAGAGCATGTTTCTCTTTCCTTTTGGCACCACCATACAAAGAACTATATCAACTTATGAGTAATCTCCCCTGATATTAGGGGCATCATTCACAGACAATTTTATTATAACAATAAATGTCTTGTCAAAAAATTTTAATTTTTCATGTCAAAACTCTAATCCATAAATTAGAGAACAAAAAAGTTGAAATCAGGACTTTGTTTTGATAAAAAACATTATTTGTAATTTAGATACTACATGTGCCTGAGGATACAAAATGATATCTAAAAGTACATATGTGAACTGTGTAATGTCACCCTGTAAAACAAAGTCATTAGTCATTAGTACATATCCAATACACCACAAGTACTGATCCAATGGATAATAAATTTTGTATTCAAAGGGTCTAAATTCATATGATTCTATATTCAAACCTATTATTCTTGTTAAACTCATGCTAATGTCAGTCTTAACCTTGTTGTAAGATACAAGATTTTTTCCCATGTTGAAAGCCTCATTGTAACTTACAGATGAAGAACAACAATAAGTCATTATTTCTTTGCTTGAACTTTTATTATATGCATGTACGTATGTACAGATTTTATGTCAAGAGTTTATCCCTTTTTTAATATTTTATTTTATCTGTTTATTATATTTTGCCAAATTTAAGGATCTTCTAATAACAAATATCCTGTCTATTGTGTGTAGAAAGGGTAGCTAGGTTTAACATAAAGACATCTCTAGAATTTAGAATTTCCAGAAATCCATGTCCTACATTTTGAGGTGGATTTTCCAGATTAAAAAATTACCCTTAAACCTTAAGGCCACAAATAATTACAAAAAATAGCATGCAAAATTTAGTCTCTCTGGATACAATTGTTTTCACTTATATATAGTACAAGTGTGGACCCTAAAAGATGTCTCGCCTGTCCGCGCTTGACCCAGAATAACATGCACTATCAAAGACCATGCTATCATTTGCTATCATCTACTGACCAAAGATGATTGATGTACCACATGTAGTATTTTAGATATGAACCTTTACACAAACTTTAACCTGAGTCATTCAAGCAGAAAATGTAGGGCAGAGTGATCCAATTATCATTTGAAGCAGCATCACTCTCCAAGACGGATCTACTGACCAAAGATGATTGATGTAGCACATGTAGTATCTTAGATAATGCAAACTTTAACCTGAGGTGGGACAAACGGACAGACACTTGGACGGACGGACGGACGGACTGACAGACAGACACTCGGACGGGCGAGATACTATATACCCTCCACAACTCAGTTGGGCGAGGGGATAACAATAACTAATCAATCAATAATTTTTCTATGGATCATCAAACTGTGCATTTTAAGTATTTCGTGCAAACCACCAAAAGATAAATAAATTGTCTCAAAATTTTGATGATTGCACCATACTGCGCGCACCATCGCTCATTTTATGTCAATTCTTCGAGAACCGGCATTCAAGTGATAAATCAATGGCTTTTTTGTATGCTAATTTTAAATTTCAGAACCACCCATATTTATATAAAATTTTGTGTCAACAAATATAACAATTTTGAAACAAAGTTTAAATATATACTTATCCTTTTTATATTTATATCAATCCAAATATTCTTATTGAAAGGACATCCACACAAAAATTAACATTACATTACAGACTTATTTACAAAGTCATGAATCAATAGATCAATAGTTTTGATATGTTTTAGTAGTTCTCACAATTTTGCCAGGGGCTATTGAGGGTTGTGAAATTATTTATGTGTGAAATTTAATAAACAAGATCTTTGGTTTTATGATCAACAAAATACTTTTTCTCAAATAGATTATATACATAATCATGTAAGTTTTGTATCAATTATCTTAGGTATGCCATTCGAAGAGAAAAAACTAGATGGAACTTTATACACAAAGTTATACTTCTCCCCCCCCCCTTCCTGTTTGTCTATCCCCTAATTAAAACATTAGTGATCAATCTGAAAATATGAGGTGGGCAAGTTCTTATATATATGGCGAGTCTAGATATTGCAGTTGCTGAAAAATGGACTGTAAAAGAAAAAAATTGACAAAGTCACTGAACCATGAAATTGAGGTCAAGGGCACATGAAAGGTGTCAGACTGGCATGTACCCATACAGATCTTGCTATAAGCCATGTATGATGAGTCTATTCATTGTAGTTGCTGTAAAATAGACTTTAAAGAAAAAAATTGACAAAGTCACTGAACCATGAAATTGAGGTCAAGGACACATGACAGGTGTCAGACTGGCATGTACCCATATAGATCTAGCTATAGACCATATCTGATGAATCTAGTCATTGCACTTGCTGAAATATAAACTTTTGAGGAAAAAATTGACAAAGTCACTGAACCATGAAATTGAGGTCAAGGGCACATGAAAGGTGTCAGACTGGCATGTACCCATACAGATCTTGCTATAAGCCATGTATGATGAGTCTATCCATTGTAGTTGCAGAAAAATGGACTTTAGAAGAAAAAATTGACAAAGTCACTGAGCTGTGAAATTGAGGTCAAGGACACATGACAGGTGTCAGACTCCCATGTACCCATATAGATCTTACTATATACCAAATATGATGACTCTAAACATTACAGTTACTAAGAAAGGGACTTGAATGTAAAACTATGTCGCAGATTTTCGAAGTTCACTGAACCGTGCAATTGAGGTCAAGGACAAATGACAGGTGTCAGACTGGCATGTACCCATATAGATCTCACTGTAGACCAAATATAATAACTCTAGGTATTATAGTTTCTGAGAAAAGGATTTGAATGTAAAACTATGTCGCAATGTTTATGTGGGTATTGAACCATGAAAAAAAGGTCAAGGTCATCTAAAAATGTGCTGCTGAAAAGGTCATCACTTCATGCACCTGTGGACCAAAGATGAACATTGTAAGTATTATACTTTAAAAGTTATTAAGGTTTTACAAAAAGTTAACGCCGTCGCCGTCGCCTTCGCCGTCGCCGCCGGATTGCTATACCTATGTCTCGCTTCCAGCGACTTTCGTCGCAGGCGAGACAAAAATGTAATTTAATGCACTATTATATCAGAGTTAAAAATGAACAATGAAATTCATGTAAGGTTAAAAAAAGTCAGATCTGGTTCATTTCCAATTATTTACACCTGGAAAAAATCCTCTTATTCTTTAAAGGTAAACCACAAAGCCACAGAGTATGTCACCGATAAAAATAACATTTACAGTAATCTGTAAGTCATCTATCATGATTTAAACATAATCTGTTATTTAGAATTTTTTAACAGGTAAAATTTTATGAACATCCTCTGAAATGATCTTCAATGATAATAATACCACTATCTAAATAAATGATTATTTTCATATATCATATCCTTTCAGACAACAAACTACTTTTTGCTAATATTTGGAAAGCTGAATATAATGTACTGTTAGATTTTTCCTAATTATAGTACCTAGATCATTTTAAATCATCTTACTACTTGGAGGACAAATACAATTAGCTAAGTCATAACTAAAACTGTTCAATGGTGTCTTCCAGAGAAGCACAAATATTTCACCTGTGGAATTTCAAATGTAAAAGGGAGATAAATCTTCCTGTGGGATTTTATTAAATTCAGTATTTCATCCCAGGGTTGCACCCAAGGTGCATGAAAATATTTAAAATAATGTTTTTACAAATTTTAAGATAATTCTGAGTTAGTCATTTCAAATTTTTCAACTTTTTGAGTGCATCTTTTTTTCACTGTAAATTCTCCATTCAAAATAAGATTTGCAGTTAAAAATATAACCTTTTATAAACAATGTTTTCTTGGACGACTAATCGATGTTAATGACCTGCAGAAAATTGTTCTCTAATTCTAATGTTAAAACTTTCAAAATTTAAAAAATCCATCCTGCAAATTGAGGTTTACAGACAGTAGGACTATAATCCCAAATAAGCTGTATGATGCCAAGAAAATTCAAGTGATGTATATTCACATATAATTACAAGATCAAGGCAAAATCAATATAAAATTTTCTCCAAAAAAAAGTAGTAACATTAAAACTTTCAAACTCATGAAACTGTCAGATCCTGATCAGGGGAGATAATCTCTGATATCATATTAGGGGAGATAACTTCTATTTGTGAATTTTATGTAAAATGTGACAAGATAAGCTTTAGAATTAGTTTTATTTTCACACATGTTCTTGGATGCAGGCTTGGCTACATCAATTCATACATTTTTATTTACCCTGCTCTTACATTTATAACATCCCATTTTTTTCTTTTTTCATAATATTTTTTTCCCAGTTCACATTCATCACTTAGATTTTTGTGAAAGTTAGGACCCAAATCTCAGGATTTTTTTTATCATGACCTTTAATCAAACATTTCTTGGGTAAATTCTGATCATTGGTCTGCAAACATGACACACCATCAATGGTCAATATTATATTTGTCAACCTGAGATTTATTAACACTCCTCAAAATTTAAAGACAAACTTGGAAACTCAGTTTTTAGTCCATATAACATAACAAATGACTTTATTGAACTTTGTTATGGCCAAAACCAATATCACCACTCCTTAAACAAATTCTTGAGACTTTAAGATCAAACATATTCCCAGAACTCCAAATATCAGTTTTACAATCGTAAATCTTTTCTGAAGAGATTTGTTATTAAACATAATAAATATGTAAAATGTCACAAAAATCCCTGATTTAGTCAATAAGAGGATTTATTGTACCTGGATATAATCTAAAATCAATCAATCTGTATCCGAGTATTATATTTATTTGTTATTTTCCTTTAGTATAGAGAATGTCACTTAAAATCTTTTCATCATTATTGGATTATTATGATGACTTCTGTGCACCTTTTGTAGAAACAAGATTCCCTACATTTAACTCCATTACTGGTTCTAAAGACTTGTCAAACTAACTCTGTGGCATCATAAACAATGCAAATGGTTACCATATTCTCATCTATACAAAATCTTATAAAAACTGCATTGGGTGGGAGATTGCACATGATAGGGATAAAATAATGAAAGGCAGTCAAGGGTTATGAACAAGTACCCCTTATACACAGATTAAGTTTGCAAGCTTTATTCAAGACTGCAAAATTTTCACATTGCTTTTTATAGCAAGTGATTTGCCATAGAGGTGTTCTTATTATAAAAGCAGGTTACATGGTAATTTGATGTGTTCCAAACATTTTAAAATATTTTCAATAAAATGAACCCAAATGTACGCTAATATCTGCATAAAAAGGATGTTATTTCACAAATTAATGATGTAGCAAACATGATTAGAACTGCAGTTTAAGTACAACGGAATTGAGATTATTTCAACATTTCTTTCACATTTTGAAACTGCTCTGTAAGTCCCCATTGCTTGATTGTTAGTTTTTCATCTCTTGTTTAAAATTTTGTTATGTTATTACTTTTTTATGCCAACACTATTAAATTCTTTAGACTTTCATTTTTAAGGAAAACACCTCTACATACTGTGAAATTATTGCGATGTTTTTATTATTGTGAAAATTGCTATCGGCTGAAGAAACTCACATTTTTAATGCATATTTTCATGTCCGATTATTCTAGATTTGTCTCATTTGTTTACATTTACACAGGTAAGTTTCTGGTCATTGATTGCAGACATCCGGAGACAGGTTAATTGGTATATACTTAGTTGTACAGTTATTGTTTGGGCAGCTATTATATATATAATAACATTTTGAATTCAAATATTTTTAAAACCATTTATTAAAACGATTACATTAATAAAAGTTCCATTTTCACATTTTACCCAATCTACGATTGCAATAATAAAAAAAAAATTTTCACATGAGCAGTGTTCGCAATAGTTAAACCTCACAATTCTGCACACAGAAATTTCCGAATTTACAGTACATAGAACATTTGATTGTGCATACATTGTCTACATGTATTTATATAATATAAAATAACTTTACAAATAAAAATTTGCATATGTGCAATTAAAATTTCCTCCCAACCAGTCATAACCTTCTTCATCCTCCCAACCTGTCATAACCTTCTCCTTCCTCCCAACCTGTCATAAATCTTCATCCTCCCAACCAGTCAAAATTAACCTTCTCCTTCCTCCAAACCAGTCATAACCTTCTCCTTCCTCCCAAACAGTCATAACCTTCTTCATCCTCCCAACCTGTCATAACCTTCCACTTCTATTAACCTGCCATAACCTTCTCCTTCCTCTCAACCTGTCACAACCTTCTCCTTCCTCCCAACTAGTCATAACCTTCTTCATCCTCCCAACTTGTCATAACTTTCTTCATCTTACCAACCTCACAGGACCTTCTCCTTCCTCCAAACATGTCATTACCTTCTCCTTCCTATCACCCAGTCATAACCTCCTCCTTCCTATCTACCTGTCATAACCTTCACCTTCCTTGCAACCTGCCAAAACCTTTTCCTTCCTCCCAACCTGTCATAATGATCTTCCTCCTTCCAACCTGTCATAACCTTCTCCTTCCTCCCAACATGTCATAACCTTCTTCTCCTTCCTCCCAACCAGTCATAACCTTCTTCATCCTCCCAACCTGTCATAACCTTCCACTTCCTATTAACCTGCCATAACCTTCTCCTTCCTCTCAACCTGTCACAACCTTCTTCTTCTCCTTCCTCCCAACTAGTCATAACCTTCTTCATCCTCCCAACTTGTCATAACTTTCTTCATCTTACCAACCTCACAGGACCTTCTTCCTCCAAACATGTCATTACCTTCTCCTTCCTATCACCCCGTCATAACCATCTCCTTCCTATCTACCTGTCATAACCTTCACCTTCCTATCTACCTGTCATAACCATCTCCTTCCTATCTACCTGTCATAACCTTCACCTTCCTATCTACCTGTCATAACCATCTCCTTCCTATCTACCTGTCATAACCATCTCCTTCCTATCACCCTGTCATAACCATCTCCTTCCTATCTACCTGTCATAACCATCTCCTTCCTATCTACCTGTCATAACCATCTCCTTCCTATCACCCTGTCATAACCATCTCCTTCCTATCTACCTGTCATAACCTTCTCCTTCCTCCCAACCTAACATCACAATCTATCAACCAGAAAAAATCTTCTCCTTCCTCCCAACCAGACACAACCTCCTCCTCCTATCTACCTGTCATAACCATCTCCTTCCTATCAACCTGTCATAACCTTCACCTTCCTTGCAACCTGCCAAAACCTTTTCCTTCCTCCCAACCTGTCATAATGATCTTCCTCCTTCCAACCTGTCATAACCTTCTCCTTCCTCCCAACATGTCATAACCTTCTTCATCCTCCCAACCTGTCATAACCTTCCACTTCCTATTAACCTGTCATAACCTTATCCTTCCTCTCAACCTGTCACAACCTTCTCCTTCTCCTTCCTCCCAACCAGTCATAACCTTCTTCATCCTCCCAACCTGTCATAACTTTCTTCATCTTACCAACCTCACAGGACCTTCTCCTTCCTCCAAACATGTCATTACCTTCTCCTTCCTATCACCCTGTCATAACCTTTTCCTTCCTCCCAACCTAATATCCCAACCTATCAACCAGAAAAAACCTCCTTCCTCCCAACCAGACACAACCTCCTCCTTCCTATCTACCTGTCATAACCTTCACCTTCCTTGCAACCTGCCAAAACCTTCTTCCTCCAAACCTGTCATAATGATCTTCCTCCTTCCAATCTGTCATAACATTCTCCTTCCTCCCAACATGTCATAACCTTCCCTTTCCTCCCAACCTGTCATAACATTCTCCTTCCTCCCAACCTGTCATAACCTTCTTCATCCTCCCAACCTGACATACACCTCATTCCTCCCACCCTGACATGACCTCCTTCCTCCCAACCTGTTATAACCTTCTCCATCTTTCCTTCTCCTTCCTCTCAACCTGTCTTCCTTCCAACCTGTCATAACCGTCCCCTTCCTATCAACAGGTCATAACATTCTCTTTCCTCCTGATCAGTCATAACATTCTCCTTCCTATCAACCTTCTCTTTCCTCTAAACCAGTCACAAAATTCTCCTTCCTATCAACCTGCCACAACCTTCACCTTCCCATCAACCTGCTAAAACCTTCTTCTTATCAACAAGCTTAAAATTTCTACTTCCTCTGAAACACCCAACATAATACGTCTTCTCAAACTGCCAGAATCTTAAATCTTCCATCTGACCAACTATAACTACCTACATCCACCCAACCTTTCCCTACCTTCAATATCCCTAAGAGCCGTCTGACATAATCTTCTACTTTATGCAGATCTACATTCGTACCAACATTTCTTCATATTTAAAACAAGTTGGTAGATCACACCTCTTCGTTTTTTTTATTTTTTAATTTTTATGGAAGCTAGAGAGGATGGTGTCTAATTAGAAAGATATTAAGCATATTATCCTTGTATAATCAACTGAGAGAGCAAGATTTATATTAGGATTATATTATTAATTGATCCTAGGAGTAATATCAAATGTTTACAGACATGCAGAGAAATAAGCTGTTAACATGTGTACTCAGTATGCAAATCAATACAGATTTTATGTCTGATCTTAAGCTTATGAAGAAATACACATGATGTGCAGAAATAATATGGCACAAATCCCCACATTCAAGTGAAAAAATCTCAAGCAAAGGTAACAATTTTGCTTGTATAGCAGTTGTTCATCTTAAGGTCACAGTGAGACCCTGTAACAAAACCTATACCATTTTCATCAGAATTTCCCTAAATACAATTGGATTTCCTGGAATACAATAGATCCTATACTTTGTCTTCCCGGGTTTGTCTGTCGAATGAACTGCATTTTTTGGTTTTCTCCTTAGATTTGTCCTCTTCAAGATAATTATTAAAAGTTGAAATGGGTGGTTACTTTTTTATAAGTAAAGGATGAATGAATTATTGTTTAACATGAAGTGACAGCCATTAGGTGCATTCCAGGACAAAACATGTTGATATGCTATGAGCATGATTCCTGCTTTGTACTAGACACGCTGAGCCAGATTTTTAATGTGCTAGCTAACACGGTAACTGTCCGTAGGTTAACATACATGAGTCCCCACTCAAACACATTATACTGAATTCGAGCTGACCAGTCCTTTCCTCTTACTCCTAGATGCTGCATTCTTGACAGAGAAGCAGCAAATACATGTACTAATTTTAATGTCTTTGGTTTGACCTGGCCATGGATCAAACCTGCTACCTGCCGCACTTGAGGTGAGCATGCTACCACGAGACCACTGAGGCACTTTATTAGTAAACTAAAGGAAGATGGACTTACACTGAAAGGAAAACTGAATTTCTGCAGACAAAAAAAAAACAACTTTTAACAACCTTTGCAATTAAGACTAAACACACCCTACGGAATTGAGTTCAAATTACATCCTTGACCTACTATAAACTGATCATTTGTACATGCATTCCAATTACGAATCAAATTAAAGGGTAACAATTAATTTCTTGTTGTTATATATTAAAACCTACATGCCACATGGACTATCAGCCCAATACAAAAAACTGTTTTAAACACATATCTTATTACTGGTGTAACCACTGCTACACGTACCTTAGCAGGCATGAACCAACAGACATGAACAAAAATATAAAATCTCATATGATTCCCTCAATTTAATACTGCAGGAAATCAAAATGATCTGAACTAACTAGTTGTTACATTTGTCTATTTGCAAGACTGAATTTTGTAGCATCATTCTGTAAAAAAAGAATTTTACATACATTGTAAGACCACAAGTCAACATTATTTTCTTTCAGAAAAACATGTATTTAAGACATAAATCAAGAACTTTATGAATAAATAATACTTTGACACAGTTTCTTAATTCGGGCACAGTATTTATATTATTTGACTGATGACATTAACCTTATCACATAAATAGAAATAATATAATGTATGTACTAAATTCACCATCTTCAATAGCTTGTAGGTTTTTAAATTATTCCAAAATTTGATGAATTCTATATTTAACAGCTTGACTTTATACCGGTAGTAAGATTAATCTCTACATGATGTATAATAAAAGTATTAGATTAACTACTGTGATTATTAACCAAACTTTTCACCACCATCACTAAGAATAGATCTACATGTATATGATCAAGCATTACTGTTGGCGAAGCCCTAAGTACATTATATGTACAAATTTATAATTTAACTAGACATTGAACCCGCGCGAGCGCGTGTTCAATAAAAATGTTTTTTTGTGGTGGCCATATTGACTATAAAAAGTTGTTGCGGCCATGTCATTCATGGAACAGGAACTCAATATGGATGTTGTGGCAGGCTTCTCATTAACTTTCCTGTCAAGTAGGTGGTATCATCTGATAGTTTCATGTATATATATGCAGTAGTATTCCAGAAATGGATGTTAATGCAAATTTTAACAGAAGTCAATGAAGCGTGAAATGTAGGTCAGCGTGACCCAATTGTCATATGGCTGTTGGTTACTACCGAAGATGTATCCACTGATGAAGTAGACTGTATGCCACGTAGAATTACCAAAACGGAACTTCAGGTTCCATCAAAGTCAATATGACGAAAACACAACCACATAAATTGTCAATATTTTTATTTATTACAATTAATTCTGAACTGGAACTTGATGAAAAGCTTTCATTAAATACACATTCCATAATGCATTACCTTTTCCTTCAGAATATATATGAAAATGAAATTGTAGATGTAAACATTTCCTTAGTGACGGATGAACTTTTCAAAAGATGCCGTGAGTTAAGTAGAGCATATTTTTGGAAAATAATTATTCCTATTGTTCCATTGTCATCATGGTCAGGGCTAGCAAAGCTTAATTTCACAAATATATCCAATAATCAGACGATAAAAAGCAGTTTTAGTGTGTGGCTGCGTGTGTTGTCCACGTTTATAATTATCAAAGATGCCAGAGATAAATTTCGTCACTAATGATAAAGATGACCATTTGTTAAAAATATTTTTATCTAGGGTATGGTAGAGATATATTTAGACAGGTCATATGACAAATAATGTAAAAATAGATAATGGTTGGTTTTATCACTTTGTGCAAGGTAAACATCCGAGCAATCCAAAAAACAACTAAGTTAGGAATTCCTCTGACCTTTACCTTCCTTCTTCATAATCTTCAAAGTTCATAACCTTTACAGTTAGGAGAAATTGCGTTATAGTAGAAAAACGATCCTGAATACATGAAGCGGAAACATCCCACTCGAAGGAGAATGTTTTTAATTTGTTTTATTCTTCTTCTTCCGTAATTGCAAATAGAAATACATTAAAAATATGTGTATACTTGTTTATTTAAATCAATGTGTTAAAATGCATACAAATTCCATTTGCACATAAACAAAGCTGCAGTTTAAATTTATAAATGCAGATTGTCAAATCCGATAATAACCTTTATAATCTGAACCATACATCGTTTAGTATTTTGAACCACGCGTTTTGCCGCCTATTCGGCTAATTCGTAAATTTAGTATTATAGAAGGCAAACTTTATTTTATTATTTTTGTAATTAATCAAGAAATCTAGAAGTTAAATGTCTTGCAAAAAATATGAATTTCTACATGAATTATTGTTAAATTATTAACTTTTCCAAAACATGTACTTTTGTCCCATTATTCCCTAACTAAGCGATATGCAACTCATGTACTAAATGAATTTTTAATTTTGTACAAATGTACCAGCACATGTATACATGTACATGCAAGATAGATCTACTTTTAATTGCTACAATGTAGCTCATCCCATTTGGTCTACTCCCATTAAGTCTACTGTGGAATATGAAAAAATTCCCATTTGGTCTACTTGTTTAAATTTAATGTGGTTACTAGGGAACAAGAGGCAATTCCCATTTTGTCTACTCAATTAAAATCAGAGTGTGTTTATTAGGGAACCAGAGACATTTCCCATTTCGTCCACATGTTTAAATTTAGTGTGTTTACTAGGAAACAAGAGAAATTTCCAATTTCGTCTACTCGATTAAAATAAGAGTGTGTTTAATAGAGAACCTGAGACATTTCCCATTTCATCTACTTGTTTCAATTTATTGTATTTACTAGGGAACCAGAGGCATTTCCCATCTCCTAAAATATTTTGGACATTTCAGCAATGGAAAAGACAATAATTCATTACGACTATTAGAAACAAAATGTAGTGTAATACTTTTTACTTTCATTTTAAAGAAACATTTGGGATATGCTGGAAAACCCACTTGCAGTTTGAAAGAAGACACATAGGACTTTATTCCCAGCCAGTGTAAGGAAGTCAAAAACAATTGAGGAACTTAAAACTTCTAGCATCTGATTTAAACCTACAAAGAACTAGGGTATGCTACTGTAAACAAGAGTGGACACACTATATGTCTGGCCTGAGTATGCACATGGACACAGAATAATGATTATATGATACCCAACATTTTGCAAGTCAAAGGAAAATGTGTTAAAATAAATTGGGGTCAAGGTCAAAAGGCAGGTGTCATACCGATATGTATCCATCTATTGACCAAATATGGTGGGTCAGGGTATTACAGTTTCTGAGAAATGGACTTAACCACAAAAAGTGACAAAGTCACTCGTGCATGAAATTGAGGTCAAGGTCCCAAGCCAGGTGTCAGACTATCATGTACCCACTAAGAACTATCTATAGACCAAATATTGTTGGCCTAGCTATTACAGTTGCTGAGAAATGGATTTAACCACCAAACTTGGACGCAGATTTAAAATTCATGTTTATGAAGTCAGTGAAAACGGGGTCAGGGTCACAAGAAAAGTATACTGTGGCAAACCTTATACGATAAGCTACCTTGTGGACTATAAATCTTAATTGTAGGTATTACATGTGCAAAGTTATTAAAGTTTTAAAAAAGTCTACGCCGCCATCGCCACCACTGCCAGAAAGTAATACCTATATCTCCCCTCCGCAACTATTCGTTTCTGGCAAGACAAAAACCATTTCAATAAAACATGTTTATCAATATTATATACATGAATAATTGGTTTTTATTCTACAAATCATCATTTATATTTATTTTGTCAATTAATAATATTTTATACAAGGAAATTCCATAGAAGTAGACATCTCTATGTTCAGATCCAGGAAGGAACTCAACACACAAAGTTCTGCAAAAATTGACTTTTTCCATTCAAATTACATGAAATATTCCAATTTATTTTTGTATTTGCTACTGTTGACGAAAGTCCACAACCATTAAAATCATGGATTCATACCCCATGTCAAGCATTCATGTACAGGCAGATAGTCACGTATGTAAACTTTAATAAAATGCATAAAAATATACCAGGTACCGATGTTACAGTTTGCAGGAATAAACTGATCAAATTACAAAATCTTTAATATTAACAACAGCTTTCAACAAACATATGACATGTAATTTCAGAACCAAAAGTGACAATCAATAAAAGGTTACGTCAGCCAATTGACTTCTTTCTGTGTTCTCCATAAACAGATATTCCTGATAACACATGACAGTTTATTTTTATCTTCCTTACAGAAACAATTACAACTGTACATGCCTGATAACAATTTATTCCCCGAGTAAAGTAGATATAGAGAGTAGAAAATTTGAATCCCAACCCTCCCCTTTATTTTTCCTGACCCTCTGGTACAAGAATAAGAATGGTTGATTTCAAATCAAGAGCCCATGAGAGGCATGAAGTGGCAGTACACTTTGCAATATACAACATTAATATTGAAAATATACATAGACAACATAGAAAAAAACAATACATGTAGGACAGGATTAGGTCAAACACAATACTGTTCCCAATAATAAAATTAAGCTCATATATAGTTTATACCTTATTGTTTCCATAAAGTTCTTTTTTCAATACACTTAATATAATTTCCCAAACTCACTAGGGTGGGTAAATGTTCGTCTGTGAACAGGCAGAAAAACTTTTCATCATTGGATAGATTTTTAAAATTAGCTCAAGTATTGTTGACTTGACTATATAATATAACCCTTTGTTCCTTTGTCAACTATATTTGTTTTTGTTTTAGTTGGGGTTTAACGCGGTTTTCAGCACATTTGGCCATTTCGCGGCAGCCAGTTTTTATTGGTGGAGGAAGGCGGAGTACCCGGAGAGAACCACCGACCTACGGTAGGAAAATTGGCAATCGGAGTCGAACACACCCCACCACAGGTGAGCAATCAACTATAAAATGAGACTCATCTTCAACAGAATTTGATGAGCAAGATAAACAATATTGACATAATCTTTTAGATCTCTCTATGTAATGTTTGTGATACCTATCTTTCTCAATAAGTTCATGAGCACTAATTCTCATTTTGCAAATAGCTTTTCTTATATGTATACATGTACAAATGTATATACCCCAATTTGTCATGAAAAACCAGAAGATGACAGATTGTTAATAGATACATGTATTCCAATGAAAAAGTCAATTTCTCTACTCCTTCACTGACAACATTCTCTCCCTAGTCCATCCCCATAATTAGCATAAGGCCAAATAAATAACCATGTGCAGATCCGATAGCTTTTACTACATGTACATGTACCCTATTTTTTGACACTGAGTTTGTGAGTTCAAAGTGGGGTGTTTTCGACCCCAATCTTAATTGACAAGCATTGCCAATTTTCCTTTTGAAGGTTGTGGTTATCTCCAGGTACTCCAGCGAAATAACCTACATTGTACCAAGTTTTTTTTCACATTTTTAAATAAGAACTACATGTATAAAGGACCATTGGTTCCAATACGCTCAGTAGTTTCAGACAAGAAGATTATTTAATGAATTTTACCATAGTGTCCTATGTTAAACTAAGTTCAGCTGTGGCGGCCATCTTTGTTGACATTCCGGGTCATCAGATATAATTCTGAAAGAGGACCATCTAAGGACCGTTGATGCTAAGTTTGATTCCAATTGGCTCAGTAGTTTCAGACAAGATTTTTTAATGAATTTTCTCATAGGGTCCAATGTTAAACTATGTTCGGCAATGGTGGTCATCTTGGTTAATACAATGTAGTCCAGGTCATCAGACACAATTCTGAAAGAGGACCATTGCAGCCAAGTCTTTTTCCAATTGACCAAGTGGTTCAGACTTGATCGTCTGGTTCATCACACAAAATTCTGAAAGAGGACGGCCTAAGAAACATTGCAGCCAAGTTTGGTTCCAGTTGGCTCAGTAAGTCCACACAAGAACATTTTTATATGAATTTCCCATAGAGCCCTATGTTCAACTCAGTTCGGTTGTGGCGGCCATCTTGTCAACATTGGTTGATCGTCCGGGTCAGCGGACACAATTCCACCAAAGTTTGGTCCCAATTGTCCCAATGGTTTCAGAGGAGAAGATCTTAAGAAAGTTTATGCCTAACGCCATCTTTAAAGGAAAAAATCTCATATAAGAGGTCAATTAATGATTTTGGTCATGATGTCTTATTCAAGATAAACTTTAAACTGCAAAATGTCCTTAAAATTAACAATTCTGGGGCATTTGTCTCATAAATTCATGGCAGGTAGATCTTGACCTGATGAATATTTTTAACCCAAGTCAGTTTTGCTCAAAATGCTTTAGTTTTTAAGATACATGTATAAGCTTAAAACTGCAGTTTATCCCTATGTTCTATTCATAGACATGGCAGCCATGTTGGATGGTTGCCTGCATCACTGGACATTTTGAAAGTAGACACCCTTAGGATGATTCAGGCCAACTTTGATTTAAATTGGCCTAGTGGTTTCAGAGGGGAAGATTTTTTAATAAGTTAATGACAGATACCAATGGATTGCAATAGCTCACATGACCCTTTGGGTCAGGTGAGGTAAAAATGTCATTTCTTTAATCTAGGATAACTCTATCAAAATATTGTTTGAATAATTTCATACTGATAGGAAAAATCAATGAATAATTTGTTGAGACTCTTTGTACTAAGGTGGATAAATGGTTTCTGAGAAATTTACTACCTGTATTGATTTTACAGTAAGTTGTTATTTTAAAATGCACATGTTCAATATGTTCTACTTGACAAACAAGTAAAACATTATTCCTAGAAAACAACTGAAAGGTCATTTACTATACATGTACAACGAACTTTATACTGTAGATTTATCTCCACTTGAATGGACGGATGAATTATTGTTTAACGTCCAGTGGCAACCAGGCGCATATCAGGACAAGAACCTGTTAAAAATATAATGAATATGATCCCTGCTTTGTACTTGACTGATATTCTGAGCCAGATTTTTAATGTGCTAGCTCACGAGGACACTGTCTGCAGAAAGACATATCACCCCACTCAGACACGTTATACTGATTCCGAGCCAACCAGTCAATCTTTGCTCTTACTCCTACATGTACATGTAGATCCCGCGTGTTATCTCCACTTGGCAACTGACATAAAAAATGTAAATATTACAGAAGAATACATAAAATTTCTCTTATTTCAATATGAATGTAAGAAGCAGCTCTCATTAGTCCCGTAAGAGCAAATAAGCCTGTATTCCAAATTGCAGGGTTTTTGGTTACTTGTTTGAGGTGTATCCTGGACTCATTAATTTGGGATGGGACTTACCAAAAATCTAAAATTTAGGCTTTAGGGTTAATTTGGTTATGAGAATAGTTATCAGGGAATCACCAAATTTAAATCCTACCAATAATTCTGCACAGCACAAAAAAAATATTCTAACAATTAGTGATGGTCTAATGATAAGGCAAAAAAAATATGTGTGTTTAAGGTTACCTTACCGAAATCCTATCACGATAAGTTTAAGATATATGTCTCTTCCCTTCGAAATTTTAATCAAAACTATAGAGAAAATCTCTCTGATTCTGAGAATTAAGAAAAACAGACAAAATTCAAAAAGCCGGCTCTTTGTTTATAAAAATTAAATTCTAATCAGCTCTTACAACAAAATGTTCAACCTACCCCATGAACCAATCCATTGTGTCTCTTAAGTACTCTGGTATTTTATCCAGCTTGTTAGCCTCAAATTCTTATTAACAACGTTTTCTGTATCTTTCACATTTCATGTCAACCAAAACAACATACCAATATGGCGATTTTCATAATTCCTTGCGCGCAAGCAAGTGCGCAAAGAGCATTTTGTTTACAAATTTAACGTAATGAATTATACTTATTTTATATGAACTTTCTGGGAAATATCACGTTTTAACCATTAACATGACACGAAATATATCAAAACTTGAATATTTCGTTCAGAATTATTGGCATTTAATCTACAAGTAGAAAACGAAAGTAGACAGGGTAGATAAATCTCCAACTCTTCAACAAACAAGAGGCCCACATCATGCATCATGTAGAATGCAAAGTACCAATTCGGTTTCTGTTGTAATCTCCATATGGGGGTACCAAGATATGAAAGAAAATTTCATAAAAATAAAAATTAATTTCTTGATAAATAACATCACCTCAATTAAGTGGAAATGTATCCGATTAATTTAATGCAACGAAAATGGTATGTTCCCATGGCTTTTCATGCCTAAAGATGAGACTCAAAAAGGGGGGATAAATTTTTGCTAAAAATCGGGGGGGTACCCACTTAATCATTGAAATTACCCACATTCTTAGGTGGCGCCACCGAGCAATGGCTGCCAATAATTTCTGCTGATTATGAAAAGTTGATTATCTACTGAAAAACTGTCAAATATCAAAGGAAAGGGGAAATATACTTAACCTACAATTACAATTTCACCATGTCATCAGTGTTTAATAAGCTAGAAAGGGTAGAACCCGAAAACGTGAAATCCTCAACCACGTGGCTTCCCGAAAATGAGTTTAACAAATATGTAATTCCTGATACGCCTAAACAACCCACTGGCCTGGCAACAAAGGCTCTTACTGAGAAAATTGATCCAAATATGTACAAGCCAAAAGCCCACATGGTGGCATTTAGAATCGAAACAAAAGAACGCCTCCTATTTTGGATAAAGGTCTTTGCCTTTAGGTACCATGCCCAACTAGGTGCGCTAGACGACTTTACATGTAAATGGGTGGACAAAACCCAATCTGACGATACAAACAATATTGTTGAGATCTTCATTCAATTATTTAGGGGCACAGAAGCAGAAGCCAACAAGCTTTTGTCTTTTCACATTTATCCAGGCACTTATCTGATAACAATTCAAGGTACACACTACATATCATGGTATAACACTGAGTTCTCATATTTAAAAGAAATAGTTGACTATCATTTTGACCATCCCGTTAACCTGCCCAACAACGCAAGTGATGACTCACAAAAGGTCCAAAATAGTGTGTTGGAAACCTCAAGCTCCTACAACCACTTTGTCACGCTCTTAGACCATAGTGAAACTGTACCTATGAAGGTGTCTACACCTAGGCTCGTAGCAGCAAAACATCAGTCAGATCAGGTAACAATGGAGGCCTTAACATCTTCTATTCAGTTAATAGAATCTAGAATAAGTGAAATGAATACTCAAGTATCAAAAGTAAGTCTGGAAGACAATAACATTAGAACCCTAAATATGAATTTTGAAAAACTAGAGAAGGAACAACTCCAACTGAAAACACTAATTTCAAAACTACAGTTTGAACATGAAGATTTCTATAAACTGAAAATGAATTTTGATAAACTCCAAAAGCAACAAACAAGCTTTAAATCAGTGATTGAGAATTTAAACAAAACCTCAGAAAAAGAAACTGTTGACTCTTCAGTAATGAATTCAAAACTATCAGAGCTTGAAGATGGTATTCTGAAAAAAGTTGCATCAATGATCAATTCTAAAACTACTGCTGACAACAACAACAATTTAAACAGAGATAACGAGAGTTTGCGTAATTCACTCTTAGAGCTGGAAAACAACAACAGTAAACTTTCAACAGAAAATAAAGAAACTGAAATTCTAAACAAACAATTATTAGAACAAAACTTAAAACTGGAAGATGAAAACCGTCAACTTAAATCTAAAGTCCTTGATCTCGAGAATCGTTTGAAATGGGCACTAGAATCAAAATCTCAAAATTATGACAGTATTGTAGAACTGAAAAACCAATATGAAGTGCTGGAATCTGAAGTTCCCGATGAACAAACTAATGAGAAAGTGCCACTGACCCCTGTAGAAACTGAGAACGAAGGGGTAAATGAGTTCCAAACGTTTAGGAGAAACAGAATCAACAGCAATCCCTCAAACAATGAACAACCCGGTAAAGAGGTTGAAATCATAATTGACTCTCACGGAAACAATATTCTAGCTTCAAGAATATACAAAAACGTCCGAACAAAATTGACAGTTCTTGGACCCGGTAAAAAATCAATAGATGGAGCCATGGAATTTGTGTCTGTTATCACTGGAAAAAACACAAAACATATTCTGTTTCGAGTGGGCAGCAACGACCTAAATACAAAAGAAACCAGTACATGTGTTGCTAAAATGAAAAATCTTATAAAAAGAACCAAAATCAGTCACAAATCCTCTACAATACATATTCTTCCGGCATTTGAACGCGTAGGAGAGCATGACTTTAATCGCAAAGTGAAAGATTTCAATGACGACATCAAATATTTCTGTGAATCAGAGGATCGCTGTATGTTTATTGACAACCACATTATTTATGCCGACAAAGCTAATTTATTCAGCGATGGAATTCATTTCACGAAACTAGGCCAAAAGAGCCTTGTACAAGTTATTAAAACTCATTTGAATCCGATTCTTGGTCTCAAACCATATGAAGAGTACAATTTTGACCAACCAACATGGAAACAAAACTATCCACATGGTCAGTATCGAAACAAACAACAAAACGGTCCGCAAGTAACTAGTCGACAACCCCGTCCATACAGGCACCTGTATCAAAGCCACCAACAACTATCCTATACTCAACCAAAATGGGGTACAGGACGATACAGATCTGACACGAATGAACAAACACCGTTCAACTCCATGCAAGTGGACAGACTTATACATCATCTACTTCAAATTGTTTAACCTTGCCATTGTGTTACATTCTTGTATATTTTTTTTTTTTTTTTTTTTTTTTTTTTTTTTTTTTTTTTTTTTTTTTTTAAGGTACTGTAGGTTGAACAACCAAAGCACATGTCCTAGGACCTCTGATGCTCTGGTTTTTCAACTTAGTGTATTTTTTGTTCCTTTAAGCTTTACACCTTCATAGGTAACCAATTATCCCCAATATTTATTATCAATTGACTAGCTATTTATCTTGGCATTCAATCTTAACTCAAAATGTTGCAATGGAGAGCAAAATTTATCTTGACACTCAATTTTAATTCAGATTGCTTCAATGGGAAGCACAATTTATCTTTGCATGAATGGAAAGTAAAATTTATCTCTGCATTCAATTCTAATTCAGAATGCTTCAATGGAAAATAAAATATATCTTTGCATTCAATTTCAATTCAGAATGCTTCAATGGAAAGTAAACTATGAAAAAAAGAATAGTAGTATAAGACTCACTCACTATTATAATGTCATTATAACGCATTGAAACAACACATTTCTTTTCACTATTAATTATAAAATATTTAAAGTAGAGGAACATCTGAATTGAGTTCGAGTTACTTCCCTTTTCCCATATATAATGGTTTTTTGATTTAATATGAATATTGCATATTGGAATATACATAGTCTAAATGAGATAAAGTTTGAGGATGACTTTTTTATCTCCTCTGTTTGTAAATATGATATTGTTTGTTTATCTGAGACCATGTCAACCGAATCTCCAGGGAATTTACCAGGTTTTTCATCCCCCTTTATTGTAAAACCCAAACGTATCAAAAGAAAGGGTAGAGCATCTGGCGGAATGCTTATCTATACAAAACCTAACTATAAGAAAGGTATATCTGAAATAAAACAAAATCATTTCTCAATATGGTTAAAACTAGATAGAAATTACTTCAAGACCGATGTAAACATATTTTTATGTTTCATTTATATTAAACCGTATACAAATAAAGAACTATCAGAATCTACTTTTACACAATTAGAAAATGATATTGCTTTTTATTCAAACCAAGGAGATGTAATAGTCGGGGGAGACTTTAATGCGCGAACTGGCGGACTTACTGACTTTATATACAATGATGCAGTAAATGAAAACTTTGAAGATTGCCCAATACCACCTGATTATTGTCCTGATTCCCCCATGAAAAGAAACCAACTAGACTCAAAGTCAAATTTACACGGCTCTCTTCTGGCAGACGTTTGTAAATCTTCCCAGTTAAGGATTGTCAATGGTAGGTTCCTTGGAGATTCGCTTGGCTACTATACTTTCTTTAATATGAATGGTAAGAGCACAGTAGACTATATGCTAGTGTCAAAGAATTTATTACGTTACATTAGAAACTTTGTGGTAACTCCACCTACTTATTTATCTGACCATTGTCTGATTTCCATACATTTGCAATGTTTCTCCTCAAAATCAACGGAAAAACATGATGACAAAGAACTACTGTCCCTTTCTGGATCTTATAAATGGTCCGACCAGAATAAAGATACATTTGTGGACTCTTTATTAGAAGACAAAAATATGACGGATATTTTGTCCTTGAATAAACTGCTAGACGATGAAAATTTCAATGATATAGATTTCCTAGTTGAGAAAACTAATAATATTTATATACAAGCAGCAAACAACTCAGTCAAATTCAAACCTAATGTTTTAAAACCCCAGATGAAGAAAAAACACTTTAAAGCTGTACCCAAAAAGGTATGGATGTCAAGCGATGGTCTATTATTAAGAAAAGAACTCCGTTCCTTAAGCAACAGACTAGCAAAAGATCCAAATAATAATGCATTACGTTTAACTTTTTGTAATTGTAGAGAATTCAACAAGCTAAGGAACAAACTTAAAAAAGACTTTTTTAACTCTATAATACAAGAAATAGATAATGTTAACCCCAAAAATTGTAAAGAATTTTGGAGTCAATTGAACAAATATAAAAAGAAAGAAAATTTTACTGATCCGATTATCCCTCCAAAAGAGGTGGTAGATCACTACAAAAATCTATTGGTCACGAACGAAAACCTTGAGTGTAAACTGGAACAAGAAAACTTTAATCCAGAAAGTTGTAACTTAGATATACCATTTACTTGTAAAGAAATTAAAGACGGGATTAAATCTCTTAAAACTGGGAAAACAGCTGGGATAGATTTAGTTTTAAATGAATTTATTAAAGCTGGGTCAAATACATTGACCTTAACTTTGACTAAACTTTTCAACAAAATATTAAATTCAGGGCATTTCCCAGAAATTTGGAACATTTCCTTATTGACCTCTATTTATAAATCTGGGGATCCAGCTGATTGTGGTAACTACAGAGGGATTAGTATTTCAAGTTGTCTTGGTAAATTGTTTACTTCTCTTCTACAAAAAAGAATAAGTGACTACTTAGAGACAAATAATCTTCTCAGCCCTAACCAGGGAGGGTTCAGGAAAAACTATAGAACTGTTGACCATATCTTTATATTAAGAACAATTATTAATAAATATATCTATAAGAGTAAAAAGAAACTATATGTATGTTTTATTGATTTTAAGAAGGCGTTTGACAGTGTCTGGAGAGCAGCCCTTTTTCTCAAATTAAAATCAAAGGGTATAACTGGAAAAATTTATAACATAATTCATAACTTATACATGGATACTCGCTACAGCTGCAAAATTTCAAAACAATATAGCCAACCATTCCTTGCAAACCAAGGAGTTAAACAAGGGGATAGTCTTAGCCCCACACTTTTTAACATATTTGTAGATGATATAGGAAAATATTTTGATGATAGAATTACTGATCCTATCAAACTAGGTGATCAGTCTATAAATCACTTGCTATATGCAGACGACCTTTTGCTTGTTTCAGAAACTCCAACGGGTCTCCAGCACTGTATAGACTCACTTCAAAAGTACTGCTGCGATTGGAGGCTTACTGTGAACTTAAGTAAGACAAAAATCTTGATCTTTTCTAAAAGAAAAACTGAAAGGAATACGTTTTACTTCTATTATGGGCCAAATGCAATTGAAATTGTAGATTCATACAAATACTTAGGTATAGTGTTCTATTTCAATGGAAAGTTCAGGGAGTCTGTGTCAAATCTTTCTGATAAAGCAAGGAAGGCTTATTTCGCCTTAAAATCAAAGCTACCCTGCAACAACAATTTGTCAGCTAAATCACTACTTAAACTGTATAACTCTATGATAACCCCTATTATAACTTACGGTTCTGAAATCTGGATATCTGATTTTAAACCAAACTTTGAGTCCCTAGATAAGGCCCAGTTTGAAAAAACACAAAATATGATTTTAAAAAATATTCTTGGTGTTCATAGTAAGTCTTCAAACATGGCAGTAAGGTGTGAACTGGGTACACTCCCAATATATATGAAATGTTACTCGCTAATGTTTAGTTATTATTCACGATTAAATGATATTGGTGAACAGGCGGATGGTCCACACTGTATTCTAAAGGCTGCTTTTGAAACGGATAAATCCTTTTCAGACAAAGAAAACTCATGGTCGAAATGTCTAAAAGAACTCATTAAAAAGACAAAAATTGATACCCTTAATATTTCTAAGCAACTGTTTAAATCAAAACTTCAAGATTACTATAAATCAAAAATTGAATTTGAATTTTCGAAAATTAAAGAAGAGGCATCGGGAAAACTCAAGTTCTACAGTAGAATCTGTGCAAAATTCGAACAACAAAAATATCTTAATTTTAGCATACCAATAGAACTTAGAAATAAATTGACTAAAATAAGAATTAGTGCCCATTCATTAGCTATTGAGACCGGTAGATACTCCAAACCAAAAACTCCACCAAATGAAAGATTTTGTAAATTCTGCGTTGATCAAGTGGAGGATGAATTCCATTTCTTGTTTAATTGTCCTCATTATAATTCTCTACGAATTAAATACGAAATCCCTGATAATATTACTGATGAATCATTATCAGAATTCTTGAATCCAAATTCTTTAAAAAAATTACGAAACCTATGTTTATTCATAAAGGAAGCGTTTGAAAGCAGGGACCATCCAACTGTCTAGTCAATATTCATTGTTGAGATATATGAATTGTGACTCCATGACTATGGTTACTCATTGTTTGGTAAAATATTACATACATTGAGATTACTTATATTTTAAATGTTTATACATGTAATGTTTATGTAATGTGTTTGGATCACGCCTCTTATGTGCTCTTTCCAATAAAATATTTGAATTTGAATTTGAATAAAATCTGGTTTGAAATTATTTTATCTCATATGTTTCGAAGGAAGAACCACTGCTGTTTAAAATTATTTATAATTTAATTTAATATTGACCAATGGGCAGCGATTCTTACATTCATTTCACGGCTAAATTTTAATTCACAAGAAGTCTGCGCCCAGTATTTTATGAATTGGTACATTGTATCCTGTACACCAATGGTGTTGCGCCTGGCAGAGGCGGAATTTACAGAATAGGTCCAGCGCACATAGCGTTAGGTCGTTTAATATAGTATGGCCGAACTGTCAAATCGGCACCTGGTCAATTCGGCACAAGTACCAATGGTCATTTTGGGACCACTAGGTGGTTAATCCGGGACCGATAAATAGTTATTTCGGGACTTATCCATAGTCATTTCGCCACCACATACTATTGTATTTAAATACGAATTTATAACAATATAATAACATATTATATCATTTCTGTAATATTTTAATATCAAAATGAACTTAGAAAATTTATTTAAAACATACAGTTTAATCTATCATTTTCAATCATGTTAGCAGTTTTATATTCATAGTAAATTATGATTAACGAATCTTTGATGAAATAATTAATCAAGATTAATTTGGATAAGAACATTTGTGAGTGCATACTCTGCATTAAATGCTACTTACATATTTATAATTTTTAAAACATAATTGAGTCCACATTCAATTTACTTTAATATAATTTATATACTTTTTTAATATTTATTTTAATCAAATTTAATTCATTATATTTCATTAAATCTTATATAATTTATTTTTAATTTTATTTTATTTAATGTATTATTTATTTCTATCTTTCATACATCTGTAACAAAGTCATGATTGTTGTTAGTTATGACAAATGTATGATGTGATATAATAATAAAATTAAAATAAAATATGAAAATCTTCTTCTTTTCTATTTGAACTTCCAAGCTGCGATTAAAATATTCAATATATACAAAACAGAATTAGATTTACAAAAAAAACCAAAGAAAAATAAAAATAATATATAACAAAAAAATACCAATGTTTTGACACCATGATGATTGTCAATGACTGTTTATATAATAATTATATAATTACGTGTTTGGACAGTAATTTCCCATTTTCCCATTTGACATGTACCTAATTAGTTGGGTAATCAATCATTCTGACTCAGTGCAATATTTGATATATACAGGTGCCGAATTGACCAGGTGCCGATTTGACCAGTCCCGAAATGAGCAGGTGCCGGTTGACCGAGTGCCGAAATGACTTGTATTCAAGTGACATAAGGTGCATCGTAAGAATGTATAACAATCTGAAGCCTATATATGCATTCCTCTTCTGAACTCCTATCCTTCAGACATAATTTATTCCAACAAATTCTTTTATTTTGGAGATTTCAATAATAACAAGGTCAAAAATATTTTTTTAACAATTAAGGGTTATATTGTCTGTTGAAATATATTTCATATGCATTTTCTATATAGCGATTGTACCTTCAGGCCCGGGCGCCATAAAGAACTATTTTTGCTGAGTAAAGAAAATTTTACTCAAATTCCCATTCTCAGCCAATCACATTCGAATATTCCCATACTTAAGAAAATTCTCAGACTTAAGAATATTCTCAACTTTTATGTCGCCCAGGCCAGATCCCGGCTTATAACTGACGCATGCGCATTATCGACCGGACTGATTGTTGGCATGCAATGACTTAATTATAATTACTTCACTTTACTTTTTTGTGGGGGGGGGGGGGGGGTCACATTGCCAGTTCTTTAATTTTGCCTCGTCTTGTTTTATATTTTTAGATTAATGTATTTTATTTCTTTAGGTGTATGTTTTGTAGTGTCTGTTCTCATTGTCAGCCAGCAGTGTGATGGGTGTCGTTAACGGGACAGGACATGCTTATTATTAGCTTAAACGTAAAATGCCAAGTTTAGAATATCCATACAAGGAAGGACTATGGACAGATCTGTATATAGCATGTGAACATTATAATCTTTTAAATAAAGAAGTAAGTTTTATTTAACCGATACATTGTGCCAAATGTAAATAGTGTGGTAGGGTCACATACCCCAGAGGAGATCTTAAATTATTTTTTTATAGTTTCAAAAGTTTTACTTTTAAATTAAACTGGACCTTTAACCGAATTTAAGTGATTTTTACGCCGATCTACAGAATTGGTGGTTCTCTTGACATAGGAGTTAGTTACAGTATAGGCAACAGGTAACAGCTTCCCCTTCCGGAGCATCTGATGTGACTCCCGATTTATTATGGGAGTTCACATTGCTATTGCTTTAGTTTCCGTGCTGCCTTGTTATAGTTTTCTTTAGTTTATTATACTTTTTCATTCTTTTAGTTATACATGTTTCCTTGTCACGTCTGATTATTGTGTTCCATTCTTCTGACTTTCTCTTTCCTTGGACTTCTTGCTTGTTGACTTTTCCCACTGTTTTGTCGCTTCGATATTCTTTTGCCGATATGTCCTCATTACTTTAGACATTTATTTGTTTGTGAGTGAATTGAATTGAGAATGGAAACGGGGAATGGTCCATTTTATACACAATAAATAGAGAGAGCTATGTAAGGGATATGGTTCAAATTGTACTTTGTAACATAGTACACAAAATATATACTTTGTGCCATGGTTTGGTTTTATTTTCAGTTCTAACTCTGAAAGCATAAATTAAAACTTCGCAGAAACAGGTATTAAAACTCAGATCCTCATTGACCATAATCCAGACAAGATTTTGGTTATATCAATTTAATGTAGAAAGTTGAGGATAATGTTTAAATAATTTATCCAGAAGTACATTTCTAAAACTATCATAAAGTCTACATTCTAAAATGAAATGCAGTTCATCTTCAACTGAATTAAGTGCACAATGTTGACATCTGTTGACATCCTCGCTCATCTAGGGAGAATCTCTAGTTTACCAAGTAAGCTATTTAGTTTTCTTTCATGTCCTCCAGTTTCTTCTCTCAGTTTATGGTTACTTAATCTGAATTTTGTTAAGATGCTACGTTTTCATAGTTTTTCATGAATAAATATTTTTCAAATGTAAAGGATGATTTGTATTTAAAATAGGTACTGAGTTTACCTTTGTCATGTACATATGACTTCCTTATATTATTCCAACCTCAATAAAATTGTTTCTAAGACATTTTTTTAAAGACAGATTCAACTTATAGGCGATCAATATTTAATTGTTTATCTAGTGGTTATAGTTCTGTTGAATTTTTGACACCGCTGTTTCCGATGCAATTTGGTGGGCTTGACTCATGTCCAACTATTTCGGTCATAACCAAATCCGATAAATCTGTATTGAATCCTTACTTTTATTTTGACCACATTTCTCCGCCATCGTTACAAAACCTTCTACAATGATACAATGTATCAAATTTCTATTTTAAACGTAAAGATTAAAACAAATGCAATTTCTCGAATTAAAGAATTCGGTTTTATTTTGATATTTTACTTACTTCTATTTGATGGACGATGTATCTATTAAGAGACAATATTGAGGGCCGGATTAAGGAGATGTGTATTGACAATTCACTTGGCAACCCCAGTTACAAAGGATACCAAATGAAGATATTATCCATGATCATATTCCTTTGGTATTGCTGTAAGTGATGACAATTCTTACCATCCCTTCCATTTATACTGGATCCCCAAACTTCATAAGTGTCCATACAAACAAAGGTGCATAGCAAGTTCTGCCAAACGCACTACTAAACCCCTCTCAAAACTCCTTACTACTTTACTTACAGCCATTGAGGACGGTCTCAAGAGCTACTGGCCTACTACACAAGTGGTGTGAATCAGATGCGGATTCTTAAAAACTAAAGACTTACAAGAATGTCTCTCTTACCTATTGTAGTAGCATGATTTGTTTTGATTTTCCTACACTGTATACGACCCTCACATATGATAAACTAAAATCTGTCTTTCATGAATCAATTTACCAATGTTTCTGGCTAAACAAAAACAAAAACTGGTTTTGGTCGACCTATTCTTGTTTTCATATGAGGATAATTTTTACAGGGGCTACTGAATCGGAAAGAAATAGAAACTAACCCAGTCCTTTGATTTCAGTTTCCGCTATATAGATGATGTTTTGTCACTTAATAATAATATATCTATAAGGATTACCTACATCTCATCTATGCCAGTGAACTTGAAACAAAAGAGACCTCAGAAACTCCAACTTCTACTTCACATCTGAAGTTGTGCTTGTAGATAGATAATAATGGGCGATTGAAATCAAAACTTTATGACAAACGTGATGATTTTAATTTTCCGATTGTGAACTTCCCCTTTCTTAACACTAACATACCAAGGTCTCAAGCCTATGGGATGTACATTTCGCAGTTGATTCGTCACTGCCGTGTGTTTGATTTAATTGATTTATACTGCTAAGACAGGGTTATGTTAATTTCATTTTACGGTCGTCACAATCTAATTAAAAACCGATCTCTCATCGCTCCCGTTTTCTGATATGTCGCGTGGTATTCTTTTACCGGAAATAGAATTTCAGCTGACAACTTGTGTGTTTGTATATTTGCTTTAACTCTGGCATTTCAGATACAGGTTAACTACTCTGTTGACACAAACCCCGAAGGTATTTCTTTTGCACTCACATGCAATTATAGAAACGTTATTTGACAAATTTAATACCATTGCAGGTACGTTATTATTTAAATTTATACGAACGAGCATTTCATTAATGCATAAGAAGGAATTATTATTCAAATTTTATTTATTATTTTTAAATTCATATATTTTGAATTTTGAAAAATACAGAAACACAAAAAAGAACATTAAACAAAAGTACTGGTCTTGTCCGAAATCGCTGATTTAAGGATTTAAAAAAAATGTTTTCAAACTGATTTGGCAGTAATCTAATCGACAAAAAAGCTATAAAAGAGTTTTTAAATGTTTAGTTTTATCTTTTATCATGCTACTAGATATATACATTTTTAACATAAACAGTTCAAAGTAAAGAAATATTCATATATTTGTAGGACGGTTTTTCGAAGTAATATAAAATGTTAATGGAAAATTCATCACAAACAGTGCAATTTTTAAAGCGACAGGGAAGCAGGAATATATTAACATGTACTAAAATAAAAAATATTCAATTTTACAGAATTGTATGCCCTAATTAATCTGATATACACACTATATAGCTTTACAAAACAGTTATTACAATTTAATTACACACATCATATTCACGAATTATTAATCTAGTCACGATAGCTTCAGAATTATTCTTAGATCTGGATGTCATTAGTTTTTCTTTCTTCAATCGTAAGAGATGTCTCGTTGACGCTTTTTCTCACAAGGTAACGTTGACCAAATCCGATCACTTTATCAGAGTTTGACACCATCTAATTGCTTCTTGTATTTTCAAAAATTGAATCATAAAAGTATTTTCCTTAGATTTTCTCTTTTTGTCGATCACTTTTGAGATCGGAGTGTAAGGGGACTTCCTTCGTGTACGAAAGAAGTTGTAGAACCGTAGCAGGTTTGTTTATAAAGATCATTCATTAGCTGCGCTAGTAAAGTACTTCTTTAGCTCAGTTGGTAGAGGGGTGGACTACTGAACAAAGGTCCGGGTTCCCCGATTGGTGCGGTAGGTAATTTTGGGAGACAAATCATGCACGCTTTACTGTTACATTGGCGCCCAACTCTCGGTTGTCAGAAGTTCTGGTTGGCAAATGGGTTGAAGTTTGTATATCATCAAAGTGGGTCGATGTCCTTTGAGATGGGGGAGCGTAACGGGACTTACTCCGTGTACGGAAGAAGTTATAGAACCGTAACAGGTTTATAAACTGTTTAACACCATTCATTAGCTGCGCTAGTGGAGTACTCCTTAAGCTCAGTTGGTGGAGCGGTGGAGTAGCAACTGAACCAAAGGTTGAGGATTCGACCCCCGGCTGGTGCCGTAGGTAATTTCGGGAGACAATACATGCTCTACTTTTACACTGTATTAAAATTCTTTAAATATAAGAAACAAGTAGGTATGTCTTAAGCCAAACATGGTTCAAACGTTTGGAAATTAAATTTGCAGATTTTTTTGGTATTAAGTCACTCAGCTTGTTTGCGCCAATGTTTTTTTTAACGTCTGATTTATTTGAGGCATTTCAGCAATTAAAAAATGCCATGATTAATTACGAATTTTGGTAGAGTAATACTTTTTTCTTTCAGAAAATCTGAGATATTCTCCAAAAACGACTTTTACTTTTAAAAGACACAGATCAATAACCATAAATAGAACCACGCATTTTCATTTTTTAGGATGATTTTTGGTGCTAAGTTTTATTAAATGAAGCTTTGATTTTAAGCATTATAAAATTATTATTACCTTTAAGATGCCTAAATACTAAAGTCATATATACCATTAAAATATTTGTGTCCTGCGGGATTGCAGGACAGGTTTTAAGACGACTCTTTTAAATTGGAGGTACAAATGGTCTAGTTTCTATGCAGTGGTGTCTGTTTTCCAAAACAATTTATCTTTTTAGTAAAATTTAGATATAAAGGAAAATGACAGAAGGATTTTACGTAAAATGAAATTCACTGCCTCGGTTATGGCAGCTATAGAAAAAGGTAAAACGAAGTCAGAATTTTATAGAATTGTTATATAGATATTTATGACCACTTTCGTGTAACTGGAATTTATTGAATCAAATTAAAAATAAGTTGCATTTATTTTTTTTTATTTAAAAAAAATCAATAACCAAAGATGTTTTTATTACAGATTTGTAAATCCACTTTATGCATGTTTTGTACAAAACAGGGATATACAGTCATTTCGGGTAATTCTGCGCATCGTCCTATTCGGTGCAATAACATGAAAATGATTTGAATGCGCCGAACTACCCGACAACATAGTACATGTAATAACTGATTGCAATGAAATAGTTGTACATGCCAGTGCATCATGACTACTATGTTGTCGGCTAATTCTGCGCAGCGTCTAAATGGGCACATTCAAATCAGTTTCATGTTAATGCGCCGAACAGGACTATCCACAGAAATACCCGAAATGGCTGTACTTGGTGCGTTTTACATTTTTGACATTGAAATTATGCCAAAGTTATGTGTGTGGAAGGTGGATACGTTTTGTTCACTTTATACATTTTATTTAATATTATGTACATGTTTGTATTTCTTGTAAATTCATGCCACTGATGACCCCTTGTGGTTAATAAAGTATCTTCTTCTTTTTCCAAAATCTCAAAAGAGTTATCTCCCTTTTAAATTGAAAAATCCATAGGAGAAAAATTTTTCTCTTATCAGGAAGACCTGAATGAACAAAGTTTGGAAAGTGCAATTGTTTTTAGTGATACATCACCAATTGAATCTGTCAGCTTTGTGTTGGGCAATATAAACTGATTGTTAAGCACACAAGTTAGCCATAAAATGATAATTTCAGTTTGAAATAAGATAGGATTAAAATTTATATTATTTTCTTTTAAATTAAATGATAAAATGGTGATATTAAAAAAGAAATAACTGTCCATATACAATTTAAAGTTGGAGAGCTTTTGTAAACATTTTGTTGTTTATTTTATTTTTTCAAATAAATTGAAATTCATCCCCCCCGAGCATGAGGTCATTAGATTGTTCCAAAATATGCGACTCTCTTGCCAATGTGTGGGATATCATTTCATGGTTTCTAAGGCCAAAAAAAAG
Source organism: Mytilisepta virgata (assembly GCA_028015205.1). Taxonomy (NCBI): domain Eukaryota; kingdom Metazoa; phylum Mollusca; class Bivalvia; order Mytilida; family Mytilidae; genus Mytilisepta; species Mytilisepta virgata. The sequence goes on along the minus strand of CM051515.1, from coordinate 57,929,487 downwards.
TTTATGTCTGTTTAAGGTTACATAATAAAAAAAAATAGAGTTGGTAGGTAGGCAAAATCTTTTTTTATCTAAATTATTTTACATAGACCCCTATGGGGAAAAAATGGTCAGCAGATGTTTTATTAGGGAAATAATTATATCAGTGACATATTTGTCCTAAAATGGGAATAAAATGGGTTAGGGTAGGCACAAAAAATAGGGTACATTATAGGTAGGGTAACCTTAAACAAAGATATATATCTTTTGGCCTTATCATAGCTATAAGGTCTAAAGTATTACATGTTGTTTATTCCTGCTATATTCCATATTTTGGATGATGTAACCCAAAACAGAAATATCCAAATATCCTTTTCAAGATCAAAGAGTTTTGTTATCTGTTGATAGTGCAAAGAACTCAACTTTGTACAAGATTACATTTTTGTGAATATTAGCAAACTGTTAAATTAACTTCTATCCATGATTTCTGTCAGTTCTAATTGGGTCTGATGACAGGTAGAAGTACTAGCAACTGGGTTTCGTGTAATATGCTCTAAAAATTAAGGTCAGTAAGGATAATTGTTTGTGCATATTAGCAAACCGTTTAATTAACTTCTATCCATGATTTCTGTCAGTTATAATTGGGTCTGATGACAGGTAGAAGTACTAGCTACAGTGTTTTCTGTAATATGCTCTAAAAAATAAGGTCAGTAAGGATGGATGGATGAATTGTTTAACGTCCAGTTGCAGCCAGGTGCATATCAGGACGAGAACATGTATGATAATGAATATAATCCCTGCTTTGTACTAGACCGACACGCTGAGCAGGATTTTTCATGTGCTAGCTCACAAGGTAACTTGGAGGAGAAGCAGCAAATAGCAGTTTTAATGTCTTCAGTTTGACCTGGCCGGGGATTGAACCTGCGACCTTCCGCATGCGAGGCAAGCACGCTATCACGAGACCACCAAGGCGGTTAAGGTCAGTAAGGTCAATTGTTTGTAAAGTATTAGTGATGCTATATTTACATTTGATAGAAATGAGAATCAATGATCAGTTGTCTCCCATAACCAAGTTAGTAAAGTGACATAACTGAAATTGTCTCCCTTTGGTCCTAGGAAGGCTAATCAATTATCTCCTCTGGATAACTTGATTAAGGGATATAACTGAGTTAAATTTCTTGTTTTGAGTGAAAATTACAATAAGTAGCAGTTGAGAAAGTTCAATCATTTTTATCATGTCTTATTAATTGATATGTAACACCCTAATCTGTTGCGTACTGGTAGAAATATGGAAATGCTTTTAAGTTTTTCTCTGTAAATGAAATTGATTTGAAAAAAATTAGAAACATGTTAAAATGTAAGTATGCTTTATATGTATTAGGAAATAAGTCCTTTTCTCAAACATTAAAGCATTTTTTCCATATTTTGGAAAATATTTGTAATAATGTTTTAAAAAATGACTGTCCTTCCCATAAAATTCTGAGATTTTTTTTGGAAGAGTAATTCCTCTAAATCAGACATAGGTAATTCTTGTTAAAAGTATTTTGGTCGGGTTGTATTCTCTTTTACACATTTCCTGTTTCCATTCTCTATTCTATTCACTAAGAGCAATAAGACAATAAGATCCATTTTAGAAAAACTTTTTCAAGTGGAATTTTTCATAAGACTGCTGATTTTTATGCCACATCCTCAAATGTGTAATGGGGCATATAGATTTAACCTTGTTCATCCATACATACGTCCATCTGACTTGGTTAAGTTTTTGTGTTTTCTCAGAAACCCATTGAGCTGTATTAATGATAAATCACTACAGTCCCCTTATAATACTGAACACAGATGAGCAACGAACCACATTTAATGCATGAGTGGCTTTGATGAAGGAGTAGGGATGATAAGGCCTGTTTTCGACTCAAAAATATGAACATTTGAGGAATGGAGTCAAAATTAGCCTGGATTTGGTAAAATATATTAAGATGCTTGAAAAATAACTTGATTCAGCTTAATTTCCAACATTGTGATGTCAAAATGATGTTACAATATTGTCACAAAATGTCTTAAAAAAATCTGATTTTTAGCTGTTTTCCATGCACATTTTGCTTGGAAAAACATTGTGGGCATTCAAGAAACAATGTTAAATATAAACTTGTTTCTTGTATGCAGAGGCAATTCCCTGTTGCAAGGTTTATGTGAAAATTGGCTAAAATCATTAAAAAACCAGAGATTTTATATGAAATTGCATCATTTTGGTGATGGTTTATTGACACATGTAAGAAATTTGGTACTTCTCTTTATTTTTGGCAAAGTAGGTACTTAAAGGTTAATTACAGTCATGTAGTACAAAACAGCTCATGTACATTTGAGTCACTATGACCTACATTTTATGGTAGAGTGACTTTGCAATTTAGTTTATTTCTAGAAGATTCTTTGGTGATACATATGTATATCAATGATATTTTACAAAATCCTACAATCATTTTCTGTAGTTCAACATAGATCAACAAAATTGGAGACTACATTTCATGCATGAGTGATTCCATTAGATTTTAGTGTTTGGGTCCTTACACATGTATATTAGAAACAGAATTTAGTACTGTGGATTGGTTATTTTTAATGGGGTAAAAGTTAATATGAGCAGGATATATTATGAAATGTTCATATTTAAAATATTTCTCAAAATGATTTCATTAATAGGAATTCTATGTGCAGGGGGACTGGACATCCTTGATTTGCAGAGACACAACCTCTAGTTTTCTAAATATTTTGAATATCCAGCCATCTTATTGTTCATTATGTAAAGTGAAGAAATCCTCAACCTCGAGATTTTTTTTATAAAAGACATACTGATCAGTAATTTGTTTGACTTGAGAAAGTATCATTGTTATAAATTAAAAGATATATTGTAGTAAATAGGAATCAATAAAATTTGAAAAACAAAGGGGAGATAAATAAAGTCAGAAGATAAACTTGCTTCCTGGTATCAAAGAGGTATTGTACAAAAAGTTAGAATTGGTACAAAAACCATTATAAGGTTATGTCATTGAACTCCTTAAATAAAATCACAGGATGCATTATAATTTATTCAGATCACTGGTACATAGAATGTTTTATATAGACCTTGACTAAAGGTGTTATAATACTGAATCAACACCTAAAGATATATATCTATCATTGTAGTATTTAAATAGTCTTATATCTACATTTGTATAGGGTTTTATAAAGAATTGATGTAAAGCTTTGATAAGTAGGTAGAAATTTGCCAATCATTAATGTATATCCTACTTTAGATTGTGTCGATAAAGTATTTTATATTGGAATTTCTCAGAAGGTAAGGGCTGAAATACAGATTCTGTCAAAATAGGTTTTGTGGACAAAAATTTCATATTTTGAATACATGTATGTCATATAATGCATTAGTGATAACAATTTGTTCTTAGAAAAGGGTACCTGGTCAGTCAAGGATTTAATAGTATAGTATGTCTCAGCATATTTTTGGACTCCATGTTACCATTAAAAACATAATGAAGGCCATGTATACTCTGTTATATTCATTATTAAAAATTACTTTGATCCCAATTCATCTTTCTGAAGAGGCAAACTATGTCCCCTGTTGTAGGGGGCTATGTATGGATTGCCTTTCCAGGTCGAAAATTACACTTGGCAGTTTCGACAGTGGTACAAATCACAATAGCTGGTCAAAGCATTGCTTAAAATTAACCTTGTGCCTTTTAAAACCTGAAATAAGTATATTTAAAAAAGAAAGTCAAAAAAATTAAAATGAAAAAAAACATGTGAAACTATATTTGCAGACATTCAGTTAATGCAGATTAAATGAAATAATTGTGGTCGTGTCCAACAAGTTTGTAACTCGCTATGTGAGTCCGTGGTTACTTCATTGTTAAATTAGTGTAAGAAAGACAATATTGATATTTTTCAAAAATGTTATTTGATGTTTTTATAGTTACATCATGTACAGTACATGTTAGACAACTCATTGAAATCTTAATATGTCCCAAAAATATGTGCTTGTTGATGTTCCAGTTATTTTGGACCTGATATCAACGGAATGATATTTTCCATGTATTCACAACATATGCATTATTACTGTAAATTCAGAAATATTTCCATGCATTCATTGTTAACAGACAACATTTTGATGTTAATTAATAGGATTTATGTACTGTTTTTAAAAAAATATAACTAGCAAAATCTAAGATGTGTAGAAAGGTAAAGCCTAAACCATTTTATGGAGGTTGTGTTTAAACATTTTATATATTTGTGATATTTTAAAACCCTAATAGAATTGAATGTGTTAATTTCAGTAATAAAATATGCAAATATATTATTATATATAATGATCAAGTCTTAACACATTTTGTGCATCAAAATTGGTATCAAAGAATTCATTTTAAAATGAATGTGGCAAATATTTTGGCCCTAAGAAGTTTGTATGTCTTTGTATTTACATGAAAGATTTAAACTTATTTAAATTTAATTTCTATATATATTTCTGTCCTTGACTTTCACTATATTTCACCTGATCAGTCAAGGTTTAGTAATATGATACAATAATCTATAACATATCTATAAATCAATGTTTAAAAAGTCAAATGATTGGTAATACATATCAATAAAAACCAAAGACTTTTAAATCTTTGATAAGGTCATATAGTAAAAGTTCTGTTACAGAATTTTCTATATGAATATACTGAATTTGATAAGACATACTTGTGTATATTTGATGTTTGATAATATTCAGTTCTATCCATAAAAAATTGAGTGAAAAGAGAATGAAATCTTATTTAAACAGATGTGTTAAATTGACATTCAAGTGATAGTACATGTAGTTGTCATGTATTGAACTTGCAATAAGATGTGAGGATTCTGTTAGTATTTCGTATACATTTGTTTTAAGTTTTTTTTTAAGTTTAACTCCAAATATTTATTTGTTGCACTTGTAATAATAGAAGGCCAAAACAAAATTTAGAAAAAAAAAAAAAAACACACGAAAAAAGATTTCTTATATTGACACACTGTTTTACTGTCTGTGGGGAAAATATTTTTTTCTTATGCCAATGAGGGCAATATGAGAACAGATTATTCATTCATATTTTTTTTTTTAATGTCCGAAAATAACTTTATTCCCAAAAACTAGCACATCCCCTCACAGTTCATCTTTCAGTCATGGCACCTGTGAGTCCCCCAGCAACGAATGTAAATCTATTGTCGCTCATCCAAGAAAACCAAGACTACTGTCAAAATCGATCCTAAATCTTTGCATGTCTTTATTTAATTTGAAGTTTTCACACAGTCACCTGAGTAATCATTTTCTTTCTTTAGTGCAGGCTATAAAACACGTTGAACTCTCCAATGAATAACTTCAGTGTATACATTCAATGGAGATAATGAAGAATATTCATGTAACAGATTTTATAGCTGTTGTTATGTAAAAAAAAATCAATAAGCAGGTCTAATTAATGTTTAATTAATATCTTCATTCGTGTTTCTAGGCATTTTGTAATATTTAACATAGCTGAGATTTATAGATATTTTTATAGTGTTGGGATATGTTTCCTCCTTTGAAAGGTAAAGTTAAACTTTGTTTTATATTGAGCCACTGCTAATTATTGGGACTAGTATGGTAATATCTGCGACGGTTACATTGTATGGAAGGTTTTTTTCTTAGGGTACTAATTTTTGTTATGTGGTTGATGGAAATATCAGATGGGGGGATATATATGGGTAAGCCTATTTGGAATAGTTTATTGCATTAAACACAGTCTGTAAGTCTAGGATAAATAGTTCAGAAAAAAATCAAAGGCTGACAACACTCTAGTAATCTTGATCATATGCTTATTTTTCAGTGGTAGCCCCAGTCCTGGGACGACCACCATCTGCAGGACCACTGAATGGTGTCAAAGCTCAGGCAAGAGGTCTGCAGTCTAACAGTAGTCCCGTGTATAAGACCCAATCAGACACTTTATTACAACCAAAACCACCTAATGTACTGGACCGTGGAATTAACAGGGCTAGGTATGTAGGTCACAGATAATTGTCTTGTACATAGTTTTAAATAATTGATTGATTGTTTGACTGGTGTTTAATGCCACATTGATTTTAATGATGATGTCTATTAATTAATCATATTATCTCATGTGGAGAATTCAGTTTAAACCAACCCTGTATAAATTGATAATGTGTATATACTCTCAGAACAGACATTGAATAGTATGTTGTAAATTAACCAGAAGAAACTGGCCAACTATCTGTTTACGTAGGTTTCACTGTGTCTGTCTTATATAATCAGCATGATTTCGAGTTACATGAAAAAAGACGAAAAAGAGATCCTACATAAAACACTGAAATGTGTTTAAAAAATGAATGATTATCTGCTCACATATGACATCTATCTATTTTGGTGTAGTTTTACATGTTATGACTGTAACGTGTATCTGGTCTTGTCAACAGAAAAATCTTCTGGTTATTAGTTAACATTGATGCTGTGGAGATATGGTTTGAAACAATCTGATTAAAATACAGATACTGCATCAATGCTATGCTACAAGAATCTGAAGACATCCCATTAGGGGACATGTTCAGATGACCTCTGATGATTAATTTAGATTGACCATTCATAAGATGTGTTACATAGAGATCGCGACAAAATACCTGAGGAATTTTGTCCTTACTAGCGCTCTTATGACTGTAAACGGTGTTTCAAACCTTGATGTTTTGTACAATACATTGACCAGTATCAGCTACATACCACGCTTTAGTGAAATAATTGATTCAAAAGGAGGTACACTTTGCTTCGCTTCAGGTCGATTAATAAAACCAAAATGGGCACATTCCGGACAGTGCAATTCTTATGGGTCCTGGAAAATGAGTTCTTTTCCGATAAATGGATCAAGATGAATTAGAATTGCGAAAATCATTTCCAAATTCTGGTAAGCTTGGATTTGATTGGATAAACAAAGGCCCAGACATGACCCCTTACAGGGTTTCTACAGATCCTTGTAGCATAGCATTGACACAGGATCTGTATTTTAATCATTGAATTTTCTATAAGGTTTTGATATATTACTACAAGTCAGATTTTTCCTATTATCATTAAATATATAAACTTTCAATATTGAGTTGTATATGTTTTAATAGAATATTACATGCAAAAATTACAGTTGGTAATTTTATTTTATTTACAGAAGGCTATCCACTGGTGTAGGGATGAAACCAGTAAAAACTCTTGAAGACGTTTCTGACCTACTGAAATGTGAGACAGTCAAAAATGTTGTTGTATTAGCTGGGGCTGGGATTAGTACTCCTAGTGGAATTCCTGATTTCAGGTAAGCTGTCGGAGATATTATATAGGGTATTAGCTGGCGCTGGAATTAGTACTCCTAGTGGAATTCCTGATTTCAGGTAAGCTGTTGGAGATATTGTACAGGCAAATTTTGTAAGCTTTAGATTATATTCTTTTATTTAATTCTTATATATCTTTTAATTTTCTGTTTGTTTCTTTATGAACAGGACTCCAGGAACGGGATTATATGACAATCTACAACAATATCGGATACCCTATCCGGAGGCCATATTTGATATAGACTACTTCCATCACAATCCTAAACCATTCTTTACTCTGGCAAAAGAACTCTATCCATCAGGAAAATACCGACCTAACTACATACATTACTTCCTTAGATTGTTACATGACAAAGGGATGTTACTCCGCATGTATACCCAGAACATTGATGGATTAGAGAGATGTAAGTATTGTTATGTGATCATGTAAAATAGACATGATAGATGTTAGTAGTGTTGCATAACACTGTGAGGATAATCCTCATGTACACACAGAGATAAGAATTTCCCGTAATCAATAATAACAATAATCACAGTCAAACATGCTTTAAAGGACACCTGTATACAGAAGATCACTGTCTATGCATTTAACACACTTGAAAAATTCCCTGTCATGAAATAAGTTTGTAAATTAATCATCTTTATAAAGAGCTTTTTTTTCTCATCACAAGGCTGTCCTTTATACACAGATTTACGGCAAATAAGTATTTTAAATTTTATTTTCTTGTATCACATATTTATAGATCACATTCAAAGCAGGACGATATGAATAAATAATCACATGTTTATTCAAAATGTATCCCTGTGACAATATCACAAGCTTTTTTGTTAGGACCTTTATGGCAAATTGGTATCAGACTAATAATCAGCCCTTTGTCATTTATCAGTTCCTGAACCTATGTGGTCTTGAGCTGATATCAAGAACTAGGGCTCATAATGTGTCTGAAATGAAAAATGCCATGTTTTATTGTTTTTTAAATTCCTATTCTAATTAGAGATCTTATTAATTCTCTTTTGCTTTTTGAAAAACATCTATATTTAAATTGCTTCGAGTGACTTATTTAAATATTGATGTTATTTTCCTCAGTGGCAGGTTTACCTCAAGAAAAGTTAGTAGAAGCACATGGAACATTTGCATCAGCTACCTGTACAATCTGTGGTTGTCCAAAGGAAGGATCAGAAGTCAAGGTTAGTACTAATATTTTATTCCTATGATTTTTTGTTGTTCTATAATTAGAAAATAAGAACATATAGAAATTATATTCTTATTTTCTAATTATAGAACAAAAAAAATCATAGTACACTATAGATATAATATTCTTATTATTATAATTATAGCACAAAAACTGTGTACTATGCATAGTGTTTATGAATTATGTTAATTTCTTCTGTAATACTGGTAATATTCTTGTGGATTTCAGTATTTCTAATTTTGTTAACCCTAGTATACAAATTCTTTGTAGTTTTTTTATTTGCTTATGAGAACGCCTACGAAAATCTGTTTAACATGTCTTTTTTTTTCTTACAGGAATCAATTTTCAAGGACAGATTGCCAAAATGTAACAAAAGGGGTTGTCCTGTAAGTGTTATATTATCTATTTCTGTATTGATTTTGTGTTGGCTTTATAGGTCTCAAGACCTTGGCCCAGTTGTTCAACATATTTAACTGAAGGTTACATATAATTGATGGTTTACTGTCAATCTAATAGCTCATTTCATGTTCTGACAATTGTTTTTATTAGGCCAGCCTTAAAAATATGTTTGTTTCCCCTTTCTGACTCTAGCCTGATAGGTATGGGTAGGTAGGTGGGTAAATTTTTTTTTTATCTGACAATGTTGCTTCAAACTCCGAAGCCATGCTTATTTTAAATATTCGGAACACTCGGAACTGTAGATTTTGATTCATGATAACTCACGGCGTGTTCCAGAAGAGTTATAATAATACGAAATCAATGTTGACACGAAATATTTTCTGGAAATAGAAAATCATTAAAAATAAATTCAAGGAGCACTGTAGCTGTAATTTTTTTCAGTCCCGGTGATTTCGGTGGGTCAGTCCCAAAGGGGAAACAAACAATATTTTAATTTAGGCCTTATACCCCACGCAACAAAGTTGCGGAGGGTATAATGTTTTCAACATTTCTGTCCATCCGTCAGTCCTATTCTTTTGAGCGCAACTCCTCTAAAATCACCCAACATAATCTCATGAAACTTTGTTGTAAATAAGGACATACTATGTAGATAAGCATATTGACAGATTTTGATTCAATTTCTTCAAGGAGTTATGCCCCTTTGAACTTAGAATTTTGGCCTTAATATACTACTGCAACAGTTAGTCAGCGCAAATCCTCTGAACAACACAACAGAATTTCATGAAACTTTGTAGATAATAAGGACATACTATGTAGATGTGCATAAGTTAGGAAATTATGATTTAATGTTTTTTCTAGGAGTTATGCCCCTTTGAACTTAGAATTTTGGCCTAAATATATTATTGCAACAGTATGTCAGAGCAACCTTCTGAAACCGTACAACAGAATTTCATGAAACTTTGTAGATAATGAGGACATACTATGTAGATGTGCATATCCATAACACTTTTTCATCAGTTGACTTTTGTAGGATTTATGAGTCTATGAACTTGGGAATCTGGTGAGATTTTGTTTGCCCAGTGAGGGACATGGGGTATGTGAGCATGCTCACAAAGGTCTTTCATATTAAAAATCTATAATCTGAATTCCTGAATGGATACAATAGATGTATATAATTTACATATAATATTAGATTTGACTGACTGTAGAACATAATTGTTTCTAGGGTATATTGAAACCTGACATTGTATTTTTTGGAGAGGATCTACCACAGAGATTTTACCTGTACCTCAGGGATATGTTACAGACAGACCTTGTTATTGTTATGGGTACGTCATTAGAAGTAAGTACACAAATAATAATTGGGTCATATGAAAAATATAATGAATGGAATATAAGTCTCAAAAAAGTGAGTCCTGATAAAAGATGTAGGATTTCTTCCATAATTTTAAGAAATCTGTTTTTTCCTAAGTGGAGTCCACTTCAAAAAATAGGCAAATTAATCTTTCATGCTAAAGCAATGTTAAAATATAATTATTCAGTAAACTCTTTATTTTTTCTGTGGAGAATAAATAATCATTACCATTTCGTCAATAATCTGTGAAAAACTGTGAGATCATGGCGCCATCAATATTTTTCAAAACAACAGTGAAAATAATGTTTGAAATCTACTTAAGGCTAGCATGTCTTACATGAAAAAGACTAATATTCATACAAGAATACTACAGTCACCACTTGTTAGGCCAATGCAGGTTAATTAATAGATTATAATTCACTCCTTCTAAAACATATGAGGTTGGTTTAAGAGGATTTTATTTTTTTATTACATGGATCAAATTTGGTTGTTAACTCATTTTTGGCAAGGAAAATTTGCACAAAAATTATTGTCTGGGATATGGGACTTACGGTTGAATTGGTTCCTCACAAAGTCATTTAGCAAACAGACTCAGATATATCTGGACAGTTGCATTCTGTATAAAAGTTAAACAATATTGAATGGGCCAATTTTCAATGGCTGAGCAGGGAATTTAACTGCTTTATCTCAACCACATTTTAGATAATCATATTACACTTCTCGACACTTTAATATCAGTTTTGGGTAAATAAAGTCACTCTATAATTAAATATTTCTGTTGAATTGAAAGGTGTTTTGATTTGTAATGTTGTATATTAGGTACAGCCTTTTCCTGGAATAATTGTCACTTTAAAGTATTTTGTGCCAAGAAATCTATTTAACTGTAATATTTATATTTTAGGTACAACCGTCTGCTGGTATTATTAACACAGTAAAGTATGGTGTAACACGAGTGACATTTAACTGTAATATTTATATTTTAGATACTACCCTCTGCTGGTATTATTAACACAGTAAAGTATGGTGTAACACGAGTGACATTTAACTGTAATATTTATATTTTAGATACTACCCTCTGCTGGTATTATTAACACAGTAAAGTATGGTGTAACACGAGTGACATTTAACTGTAATATTTATATTTTAGATACTACCCTCTGCTGGTATTATTGACAGAGTAAATTATGGTGTGCCCAGGGTGCTATTTAACTGTGATACTTATATTTTAGGTCCAACCTTTTGCTGGTATTATTGACACAGTAAAGTATGGTGTGCCCAGGGTGTTATTTAACTGGAATGCTGTAGGACCATTTAAGTATGGTAAAAGGTCACATGATGTTGTAGGAACTGGTATGCATTTCCTTTCATAGCAAAAAATGATTGAAAGTTTTTAAGGTCACAGCAAAGTGTTTCAGCCTTGGATTTAATTTTTGTTTTGTTTTAGAAATGTCATCTGCTTCATTGATTTGAAAAAAATATCCATATTTTTCGTTAGATTTTTTCCAAAGTAAAAATATATTTTGAAATCTGGCTGTACAATAACATGTTTAACTTTTCTATGCCTTTCATTGTTTATATTGTCTTTGTATACAGTAAGGTACATTAAAAAAGATCTACAGATACAGAATATATAATGAGAATTTCTTTTCACAGTAAAAAGCAAATTAACTTGTGAGGAGTTGGTCATATTTTTATTTTGAACCTAATTATAATATTCCCCTGTTAAACTTTTATTAATAGGAGATCTTATTACAAGTACACAAAAATTTGTCGAAATGACTGGTTGGAAATCAGAAATGGAAGAATTGATTATACAAAATGAAGGATCCCTACTAATTGTAAGTTTGTATATAGTGTGTATCCATCCATCCGTACGTACGTATATATGTACGTCCAGCTTTAGGTTAAAGTTTAGATTGATAGTAATTTAATGGGAAGTAGATATCATCTCAACATGGAACTTTGTCACTAAATACCTTAAGATGGCATCTTAGGTCACAGGGGTGGTATGACCTCAATGTCACAGTTCACTGGTCATGATTTAGGTGTTTGTTTGGAAGCAGGGCACAGTGTCCATTCGACACATATATTCTTGTTGACTCTTATTTTAAGTTGCAAGATTGTTTTCCATGTGAAGATGGGTATTTTCTATCTGTACTACTCCTTCCTCCAGTAGTAATTATATATTCGAAAGTGGCATTAAAACTTAAAAACATAAACAAACAGACATACCCACAAAACCAGTTTAACCCCACCACTGTTCAGTGTCTGTTTCAGGTCAAACTATCCTGACTGTCTGTTGTGATTATGTTTGTGTTTTGTGCTCTTTTATTTTTTTTTTTTGTCCAGGGTTCTGTCTCTTTGGTGGCATTGATTGATTGGTATGTCATTGTTGACCTTTCTTCTTATCAATTTTTGTCTCGCCTGGGACAAAAAGTCGCAAAGGCGAGATATAGGTATAATTTTCCGGCGACCACGGCATAAACTTTTTAAAAACTTTAATAAATTTGCACATGTAATACCTACAATTAAGATTTATGGTCCACAAGGTAGCTTATTGTATAAGGTTTGCCGCAGTATACTTGTCTTGTGACCCTGACCTCATTTTCATGGTTCACTGACTTCATAAACATGAATTTAAAATCTGCGTCAAAGTTTTGTGGTTGAATCCATTTCTCAGCAACTGTAATACCTAGGCCAACCATATTTGGTCTATATATAGTTCTTAGTGGGTACATGCCAATCTTAGTATAACACCTGCTTTTTGACCTTGACCTCAATTTCTTTTAATGCATTTTCCTTTGACTTGCAAAATGTTTGGTATCAGATAATCACTATTCTGTGTCCATGTGCATACTCAGGCGAGACATGTAGTGTGTCCACTCTTGTGTTGTTTAAATGTAATTTGTTTAAAAATGCCATTATTTAATACTTGGTGGTATTATTTTGCTCTTGTTAAAGAATTAAATTCAAAGCAGAGAAAATTTATGGCAAAAACAAAATACATATATGTAGTTTTTAAAGACCATTTGCACCATTTTATATACAGCTGAATCTGGATCAGTTTTAAAGAGATTTCTCTCAATAGATATTTTAGAAGAATAGAATATAGATTGGAAACAGGAATGTGTCAAAAAGCAGAAAACCGCTCAAGGCTACCAATAGGTCTTCAACACAGCGAGAAAATCCCACACATGGAGGTGGGATTTAGCTGGCCCTTAAACAATAATGCATACTAGTTCAGCAAAATGGAAGGCACACTAAACTCCGAAACATACAAATGATCCAAAATTTAAAAATCACACAAGACTAACAAAGGATAGAGGTTCATGACTTGGAACAGGTGCAAAAATGGTGAGGGGTTAAAAATGTTTTGTGAGATCTAAACCCTCATTAATAATTCATTCTCATCAAGAAAGTTAAAAACAATTTAGGAAATTATTAATACTTTAGTCAGCTTTCTTACAAGATTCTGGCTATGGTTGATTAAGGTAAAAAAAACACACGTCCCAGGTCAAAATGTAGATATTCATAGAAATTTAAGAATTGGAAACCTGTTTAAAAAGCAAAAAAGGAAATCTTTGTTCCAAAGTTTGGTTAGATAAATAAGGTAACAGAAAATTCTATCAAGAGATTGGTAGATTGGACAGTTGTCACAAACTTCCATTGAGAAATTGGTTAAATGAAACCATTTTCACATACATGTACAATGTCAGTTTAGACATGTATTCCAAAACTCTTACACAAAATATGGAAGATTTGATGGGTTTCACATATTTTTGTCAACAGATAACCAGAATACCTGTAAATAGATTCTTAAAAACTACTAATCAGGCCAAATAAAAAAATACATGTGTTTAGGGTAACACACTGAAAAAAGTTAGGTAGGGTAGGTAGGGAAATTTTTTTTTTTACATTATTTTTTTTAGTTAGGTTGTATACTGGAGTCACCTTGACTTTAACAGTGCTTGTTGAAGAAAGGTTATAAAAAATTTAGGGTAGGCACTAAAAATTAGGTAGGGTCGGGTTACCCTAAACACAACTATATTTTTTTTACGCCTCGGAGAATAAACAAAAATTAAGTATGTTGCGAAACAGCTCATGGCCTTTTTGACAGCTCACCATTTCCATTTATTTTTCTTGTTAATCAAAGAATGGTTTGTTTAGATAGGTTATTGAGCTTCTGTCAAGAGATTTGATAGGTTATTGAGCTTCTGTCAAGAGATTTGATAGGCTATTGAGCTTCTGTCAAGAGATTTGATAGGTTATTGAGCTTCTGTCAAGAGATTTGATAGGTTATTGAGCTTCTGTCAAGAGATTTGATAGGTTATTGAGCTTCTGTCAAGAGATTTGACTGATTCATTGTATTTCTGCATCTTATTCATAATATGATACTTATTTGATGAGGCTATTCATTTTTTTCAGTGTTCCCCACAGTATAAGAAACAATTAGCTAATAAGGCGAAACAGAAGCCTTCCAGACCCGATCCTATCGTCAATAGTTACTGGAGAAATCAAACAGCAGAGTCATCTTCAGAGGAATCGACAGATTCGGAGACTGACTCAGACTCCGATAGTAGTTCTGATGAAAACAAAAGATACAAAAGTGAGTCATTCAGAAGACGTGGAGCTCGAAGTACTGGATCAATGAAAAATAACATGGGAACGGCAACAATCAAAAATGGAACTAGGTCAAATGGACTTTTGAAAGATATTAAGAAAAATGGTCCTGAAAATGGCAATGGGCAAAAACGTGACTTTTCTACAAGAATTTCCAGTATGCGTTCACCTGCTCCAAACTCAATCTCACGTCAAGACAAATTTATGGGAGGAAGAAATAGTGTTGCTGCCACACGTCCACCCTCTGGTAAAATCAGTAGCGGAAAAATATCTCCTACTAAACCTCTGTCAGAAAAAATATCTCCCACTAAACCTCTGTCTGAAAAAATAAAAACTGAAAAATTGAGTCCTTTGTCTAATAGAATGAAACTTGAGCAGAATGAAATGCCCACATATTCTGATGTTGTGAAATCTGGAAATAAGACTGCATCAGAAAATATAAAATCTGAAGCTAAAATAATACCTTCAAACAATACAGAAATAAGTGTGAGAACTGAAAATAAGACTTTGTCAGAAAATGTAAAATCTGAGGTAAATAATATTCCTACAGATGTGTCAGAAAATGTAAAATCTGAAGTAAATAATATTCCTACAGAAAATATAGAAACAGCAGTTAATTTATCAGATACTTCAATTCCATCATTAGACAGAGTAGTCACATCAAGTGAACGGACCACAGACACGCAGGTCAATATTGTCACATCTGCTGAGGCATCCATTGATGATAATAAAAAGTCAACAGTCAATGAAGAAATTGCTTCTTCAAATAATGAAAACAGTGAAAGCACAAACCATCAACATGATGTAGATTGTGTCAAAGAAGGAATTGAGAAAATAACACTAAAAGAATGTGCTGTTGATAAAACTTCAAATTCTTCCGTTGTTCAAGAGACGGTGGAGAATATTGTGAATAACGTGTCTTCCAGTAAGAAAAATTTACTGCCATCAGATGTTTTATTGTCTACAAGAAGTGAACAAAATTCTTCCAATAAGACAAACACATTAAGTGAGAACAGTAAAAAGTCAAAAACTTTGTTGAATACGGTAAAGTCTGAAAGTGCTCTTAGTACACTGACATCTAGACAGAAATATCTCAAAGGAAGTCTTAGTGCTGGCAGTAAGGTGGATATTAGTGCTAAATCTGGAAAATCAAAAAGGTCAGAAAGAATGAAAAGATCGACTTCTGAGAAAAATTTAAGAAAGAAAGAAAAGAGTGAAAAGACGCGTTCGATATCTGCTAAAGCTAAAGTTAATCTCAGGTTGATCCATAATAGATATGCTAAAAGGGCAAACATTGACCCAGCATCCGCAGAGGAATCTGGTGGATACAATAATCAGAATGCAACACTTTCTGATATAAATGATCAACCTTATGTAGATTTAAGAGGAACTTTAAAGCGAGAAAAGCCTCTTGATTTTGGACAGAATATGTCAGATAGGTTAAATGATTCTGAAAGACCTGTTAGTCAAAATAAAGACGTAAAAATTCCTGAATCTTCCGAATTTATTAAGGAAAGTGCTAATGTAGAGACTATAAGTGAACGTTTCAGTAGTATGTCTATGCAAACACCACTGCCAGAAGAGGATGAAGTGTGTTCCGACTCAGAAAAACCTAACGAAGGAAGGCGGAAAAAATTTCATCGCAAGCCTCCTAAGCCAAAGAAAAAATTACAAGACTTGAATACATTAAATCCAGTTCCATATGGCTATGCAAAACCTCGATACCAAAGGTTGACAAACAGAGCAATGATACCTGCTAATGTTTGTAGCGGTTATGAATTTCCGTCAGAATATGTCAGTCCTGAACTTATACAGAGATTAAGTTCACAAAATGGTGTCAAATTAGCATATAGACATAGCTTAAAGTCTTCCTCACCTGTCAGTTCAAAAGTTATTGTTCGCGAAGACTCAACTCAAAGTGAAATTATAGAAAAGGCAGTAGATATATGTTAATGCTGATATAGTTAGTGTCATGGTGTAGGTAAAGGCCCACTGATTTGTCTTTCTTTGTACATGTATTCTCTGTTGAAAATAAAATAACGGAGCAAGTAAGCAATATGTTATATAATTTTTCTCTCAGATCTTAATTTTTGGGGCAAGGAAGGTTCGAAATAAGGTGAGGATAATGTTTTTAATTTTTATTTTTCTATGAAATGTGTTTTTTCAACCTTCAGAATATTTTATTCCCAGTTTCTGTAAATTCAGAAATTAATGCAAACAAATGTTGCCATGTGAACATCACACAAATTAAGCCTTGCATTAGTCAACTTTTGCTTATTATAATCTATTTCAACATGCATAGAAATTGTATTAATTACTGTTCATATTATTGTTGATTTTTGAATATTCACAGTATTAAATGGATGCAATAATTTCTGAATTAAGGATGATCGCTGGTCTAATAGGAAATAAATAGGATTTGAAATAGGTGTTTCAGTTTGAGAGAACATATGAATAGTAAACAAATAAGCAAGAAAAAAATATCTGTTCATGTGCTCATTTTATAGCTATAAGGCCTCGAACATTTGCAGCAAATGGGTTTTCTCTGGATTTTTCATCGTCTTTGCATTGACAACTTCAGTCTCTCAAAGATGTATGAAAAAATAAAAAGGATTTCATAAAATTTTGTCAATTACCATTTTAAGGTATATATGATTGAATTATAAAAGAAAAAGTTGGGGTTCACGGGCAAAAAATTTCATGTTTAAGAAATGGATAAAACCCAAGGATTCCGAAAATCTGACAAAAAGACCAAAACATGACCAGTGAGCATCCTTAACAATACATGTATTTAGAAAAACTGGACAAAATCTTGAATGAAATGAACATTGTTTACACTTTTTTTATTTTATTATGATTTATGGAAGAAAAAATATTTTACTCAGTTCAGATCTAAAACATTGACTATTATACACTTTTTGAAAAGAAATTCATTGATATAGTTTATAGATATTACTTAGTTTATTACAGGGATAAAGTACAGAGCTTTTACTCAATAGTACTTGTATATTAGATAAATAATTTAGATAACTTGCCCCTATTTTGGGGCCTTTTTTGTAGTGTTTACCTCATTTTATTTAATGGTGCTGGTATTGTCATGTGCAACAGATCTTTGTCACCTTATTGCCCATAATTGTTAATCTTTTAAAATTGCTGAAATAAGAATTTGTTTATCTCCTATTTGGGGCCCTGCTCTGAATTAGGAATTTCTTTATTGTATAGGACTATTTTTACTAAAAAAATAACTCAAAAAGGTTTTTTCGGTCTTTCGTGAAACCAAACTTCTACTGTATGTGTTTTTGTCCCACACCACAACATGACGGGGGACATAGAAATGCCGTCGGTCCCCATTGTAAGCGCTCTCATGCCTTCATTTTTTTACGGATTTTAAGGATACTTATATGGAAGATGTGTTTTGGTGGAGGTTTAATCAAGTTTCATTTCAAATGCCATAATATGATTTTTGGTGGAGTAATTGCCCTGTGGACTTTTTTGCTAAAATTACCTTGTAAGCACTCTCACATTTTATTTGTTTACGGATTTTGGTGAAACTTATTTGGAAGATGTGTTTTGATCAAGTTCAAATTCAAATTCAAATGCCGCAACATTATTTTTGGCAGAGTTATTGCCCTTTGAACTTATAATTTTGCTAAAACTGCCTTGTAAGTGCTCTTACGTCTACATTTATTTGTGGATTTTGATGAAATTCATATGCAAGATATGTTTTGATAGTATCTAGAACAAATTCAAATTTGAGTAGAGAGTAGAGTAACTTGATTTTTGGCAGTTATTACACTTTGAACTTTGAAATTTTGCTAAAATTGCCTTGTATGCACTCTCACCCCTGCATTTATTTGCAGATTTTGATGAAATTCATATGGAAGACTTGTTTTGTTGGTATCTAGATCAAGTTGAGATAAGAGTGTGTTAACATGATTTTTCGCAGAGTTATTGCCCTTTGAACTTTGAAATTTTGCTAAAATTGCCTTGTAAGCCCTCTCACGCCTACATTTATTGGCAGATTTTGTTTAAATTCATATAGAAGACTTCTTTTGATATTATCTAGATCGAGATCAGATTCAAGTCAGGTAACATGATTTTTGAGGGAGTTATTGCCTTTTGAACTTTGAAATTTTGCGAATTGAAGATGTGTTTTGATTGTATCTAGATCAAGTTCAAATTCCAGTTTAACTTTCTGCACAAAATGAAGTGCCATGTGGGGGACATTGGAACACTGTTCTTTTATTTCACTGGTGGTGCATTCTTGTTTAGCGAATACATTATATCATAAGTCAGCAGTTCTGGACTGTAATATAAAACAGTAAGTAATCTGTTGATTATACATTTCATAAAACTATAATTTTGTACTTACTATCAATCATATAGTTTTGTTTAAGTTATAAAAATGGATGTTTAATCCTGTTAGAAAACCATTTGATTTTTAGGATGGGGGGGGGGGGGAGCTGCCTCATCAAAAGCAGAATATGGGGTATGCATTTATGAAAATAAAAATATGTTGTATTGAATTCTAATTTTCATGATCGTCATGAGTGCATAGAAATGTATGTATGTGACAGAAATATTATATGTTCTGTTCTACATAAAAACTATGAAATCTGGTATATATGATGCAACAGATATTTACTAAACAAATTGTGGTATAAACCATGAAATGTGATATTATTGTTATAACAAAACTTTACTGATCCAAAAAAATTGACACCATTCATATGAATACAGTTAGTCTAAAGAGTGATCTGAATTCCTGGTTAATTTATCTGTTGTGTTGATGTCCTGGAACCAGTCTCAATTGTAATTGTATTGATGTTTGTAAAAGTTGGACCTGTAATTTTTTTGTTATAAATTTCAAAATCATTACATGAGCTCTTGTACTGTTTTACCATATCATACATGTAGAAATAGAATTATAACTGTGATAGTACAGGTACTAGGTGATATTCTTTGCCTATCTAGTATCATCACGTAATGAGGTGACTTGCCTATTTATTTAATCAGTGACATTTTTTAGTATTGTCATTTACTTGTTACCATATTTATATTAAAACACTAAGAAAAGTTGGTTTGTCTTACTTGATATAAACATGTCAGTTTCTAGTTTAAAATGATGATCATCTACATGTCCTTTCAATTTCATGTAGAAAAAAAACAGGAATGGACAAGAGGTCTGTCTAAGAACATCCTAAAAATTCAAATTCTGTTGCTTTTTGACAAGGCATTACTTGGTTTTCTAATCAATGCCCCCCCCTTTCCACAGCACCAATATACAATCAGCATGTTATAGAACATTGACAGGGCATTACTTGGTTTTCTTATCAATCCCCCCCTTCTTTCCACAGCACCAATCAGCATGTTATAGAACATTGTTGTTAATATTAAACAAGTACAAGCAAGCAATACATTGACAGTGGGAGTTAATGTACAAAAGATTGTTTGATTGATTCATTGGAGTTTCATGCCAGTTTCAGCACATTTGGTCATATTGTGGTGGCCAGTTTTTATTGGAGAGAACCCAGAGAACCACCTATTGCAGAAAAACTGACAAGTCTTGTCAAAATCATAGTCAAACACAACTCCAGGAACATGATTCAAACTTGGAATTGGCAGGTTAGTGCTAACAAGCATTCTGAGAGTATTAATGACCAATAAAATGTCACCTACAGGCTAGAGCTGTGAGAAAATACACCAAATGTTCCTGGACTATGTGAATCGGATGAGATGTATGGATGGTGAATCCTCAAAATCATAAAATTATGTTTGCAAGGGGTACACAATAGTTATCCAATCAGCCTGAAACTCAAACTTGATCTGCAACTCATCATTATATCTCGCATACCAAAAATAAGTTATGTTGGTAAAAGGGTTCACAAAACTAGAGGTTCTTAAGAGCCTGTACACTTACCTGGATTTAACTTGTCCACCTTCAGCAGGACTGAAAATTTAAGTGTAGCAGTTATCTTGGGTAGCTTTCCCAAAGGTTCAATGTTAAACAAAGTTAGGGTGTGGTATCTTAGTTGACATTCAAGGTTATGAAACACAATTCTGAAAGAGGACCATTGCTGGCATTAGTTTGGTTCCAAATGGCCAAGTTTAATATATGATGATCTGTCATAGGGTCATATTTTAAACTGAGTACAGCTTTGGTGGCCATCTTGATTGACAGGCCAGGTCAGTGGACACAATTACGAAGGGGAGAGGGCATCGAATGACCATTGCAGCCAAGTCAGGTCCCAATTGGCCAACTGGTCTCAGATCAGAAGATTTTTAAATGAAGTTTCCCATAGAGTCCTATGTTAAACTAAGTTAGGTTGTGGCAGCCATTTTGGTTGACTGTCCTGGTCATTGGACACAATTCTAAAAGAGAACCATCTAAGGGCCATTGCTGAAAGGTTTGTCCAAATTGGTTCAGTGGTTTCAGACAAGAAGATTTTCTAATGAATTTTCCCAAAGGGTCCTATGTTAAAATAAGTTCAGCTGTGATGGCCATCTTTGTTGACATTCTTGGTCATCGGATATAATTCTGAAAGAGGACCACCTAATTTCTGCCAAGATTGGTTCCAAATGATTAGTAGTTTCAGACAAGAAGATATTTAAATGAATTTTCCCATAGAGTCCTTTGTTTAACTAAGTTCAGCTGTGGTTGCCATGTTGGTCATCGGATACAATTCTTACTGAGGACCATTTAAGGACCATTTCTGCCAACTGGCTCTGTAGTTTCAGACCTCTTGGATTTGATATTGCCATGAAAAATATAACCTTTGTAGAGGACCATGTAAGGATCATTCCTGCAATATAACAATTCAATCGCTTTTGTAGTTTCAGAGAAGATGTTTTGGAAATTTCAGCCAATCAGAGTGCATGTTGCCATGTTGGATCGGCACAAAAAAACATCAGTTTTGCTAGGTACCATTATCCGATCATTCAGGCATAATATTACTTCCATCTGTCAAACGGTTTCTGACAAGATGTTTGTATGAATTTCCCATAGGATCCCATGTTAAATGTGTCTCGCAGTGGTGACCATCTTGGATTTCAGATCGGCACAAAAAACATAAACTTTGTAGAAGACCATGTAAGGATCATTCCTGCAATATAAAAATTTTAATTGCTTTTGTAGTTTTATAGAAGATTTTTTAAATTTCAGCCAATCAGAGTGCCTAAATGGTCCTGGCAGCCATGTTTTTAAATTTCGGATCAGCACCAAAAACATCCATTTTGTTAAGGACCATTATTTGATCATTCAAGCATAATATTACTTCCATCTGTCAAATGGTTTCTGACAAGATGTTTGTATGTATTTCCCATTGGATCCTATGTGATCCTATGTTAAATGTATCCCATGGTGGTGGCCATCTTGGATTTTTAGATCGGCACAAAAAACAAACTTTGTAGAAGACCATGTAAGGATCATTCCTGCAATATAATAAATCAATTGCTTATGTAGTTTCAGAGAAGATTTTTTAAATTTCAACCAATCAGAATGAATAAATGGCCCTGGCAGCCATGTTGAATTTTGGATCAGAACCAAAAACATAAACTTTGTAGATGATCATGACCATCCAATGAACATCCCCACCAAGTTTGGTTTCATTTGGCCATGGAGTTTTGGAGATTGAAATGTAACAAGAGGCTCTCAAGAGCCTGAATCGCTCACCTGGCAAACAATGCACTATAAACTAAATCTCATCATCACCATTCACTAAGGATACCATGTTTACTTTAAAAACCAAATATTGTTGAAATCCGAGTAAGTGTAAAAAATGGCGGGAAAATGGCAGCCATTTTAAAAATGGCCGTCCAAAACACTTTCATCATCACCACTCAACTCTGGATACCATGTTTACCTTGAAAGTAGCTTTCATCTTCATTTTCTTTCTATAATTCAGGAAAAAATAGCAAAAAACAGCATTTTGACCCCTTTGTTCTATTTTTAGTAAGGGCGGTCATGTTTTTCGACCAATCATAAATTCAAGCATTAACTTTTTGCAGGATACTCTAAGGAACTATCTTACCAAGTTTCATTTGATTTTGAATAGTAGTTTCAGAGATTTTTGAAATAATAACATAAAAAAAAGCCAAAAATGTCAAAAAAGGGCAATAACTCTAACATCAGTTGACAGATTTTCACGAAAATCAGCACACAGGTAGCTCTCATCATGCTGAACACTTTCAACCTGCAAGAATTTGCCATAACCTAATGATTTTTTAGATATTTGCGAAAAACTGTTGTTTGACCCCTATGTTCTGTTTTTAGTAACAGTGGCCATGTTTTTCGACGGATCAAAAATGGAAGCATAAAATTTTTGCAGGATACCCTAAGAAACAATCTTACCAAGTTTCATTTGATTTTGAAAAGTAGTTTCAGAGAACATTTTTGAAATAATAACATAAAAAAAAGCCAAAAATGTCAAAAAAGAGCAATAACTCTAACATCAGTTGACAGATTTTCACGAAAATCAGCACACAGGTAGCTCTCATCATGCTGAACACTTTAAACCTGCCAGAAATTGCCATAACCTAATGATTTTTGAGATATTTGCAAAAAACTGTTGTTTGACCCCTATGTTCTATTTTTAGTAACAGTGGCCATGTTTTTCGACGGATCAAAATCGAAGCATAAACTTTTTGCAGGATACCCTAAGGAACAATCTTACCAAGTTTCATTTGATTTTGAAAAGTAGTTTCAGAGAACATTTTTGAAATAATAACATCAAAAAAAGCCAAAAATGTCAAAAAAGGGCAATAACTCTAACATCAGTTGACAGATTTTCACGAAAATCAGCACACAGATAGTTCTCATCATGCTGAACACTTTCAACCTGCCAGAATTTGCCATAACCTAATGATTTTTGAGATATTTGTGAAAAACTGTTGTTTGACCCCTATGTTCTATTTTTAGTAACAGTGGCCATGTTTTTCGACGGATCAAAAATCGAAGCATAAACTTTGTGCAGGATACCCTAAGGAACAATCATGCTAAGTTTTATCCAAATCCATTCAGTAGTCTCAGAGGAGAAGATGTTTGAAAAATTGTTAACGATGACGACAGACGACGCCAGACGACGACGGACGCAAAGTGATGAGAATAGCTCACATGGCCTTTTAGGCCAGGTGAGCTATAAATTTAACGGACAGACAGACGGACGACGGACGCAAAGTGATGGCAATAGTTTGCATGGCCTTTTAGGCCAGGTGAGATAAAATATCAGGAAAACCAATATTTTGACAATAACTCCTATTTCCAAGGGCAATAATTATCCCATCAGCGTGATACTCAAATTTGATCTATAGCTTATCATTGTCAGCTAACATACCAAAAATAAGATCACCTGAAGGAATGGTTTGCATAAAAGTCTGGAAAACTAATATTTTGACAATAATTTCTATTTTCAGTGGCACATACTCTCAAAATAATTATCAGATCAGCATGAAACTCACATTTGATCTGTAGTTCATCATTTAAAGCTCACATACCAAAAATCAGTTGGTTAAACAGTTTCTGGAAAAAGTGCATAAATCTGTTGTGACTGATGGAGAGAGTACAAACATATAGTCCACTTCGGTGTTGCGTGTAGGTGACTGACCAGTAGATAGATTACCTACCAAGACAACTCAACTTCTGCAGCCCCTTACTAACCTAAGATTGCTACATGTAGCCATATGTCCCCTGCCGCAAAGAAAATTCGAGGCCCCACAAGATATACAAAACGTGTTCCTATAGTGTCGAATACAGAAAAAAGTTTTAAAGTCCCATAGCTCCCATAAAATTTGTCAAATAAAAATGGTGGTGCGATGGGATGAAGTACATATGGTGACTAACAGTCCTACAAAATTTTTACGAAATACGATCAGCGGTCTCAGAGGAGTTGTGCTGACAGAGTGTTCCTATAGTGTCAAATGCAGAAAAAAGTTAAAGTCCCATAACTCCTATAAAATTTGTCAAATCAAAATGGCAGTGCGTTAGGATCAAGTACATATGGTGACTGACAGTCCTACAAAATTTTAACGAAATCTGATCAGTGGTCTCAGAGGAGTTGTGGTGACAAATAGCTGTGACAGACAGATAGATGGATGCAGACCATTGCTAGGTCCCTTTGGTGTGTTGCGGCGGAGAACAAAAAGAAACCAAGCCATATGTTACTCAAATATAACACAAAAAAAACAAGTCAACAGCATTCTTCATCTTGGAAGCCCTAATCTGTATTTAACAAATCATTTCTGTGTAACAAAATACAATTTTTTTTTTGTGCAAAAATAAATAACAGCTTGTTTTTATCACAAGTCCAAACTCTTCGTGTCCAATATTCTACAACTTGCTGGCTGGAATATAAACAAATTTAATTATTAATAGTGATATCTGAAAGCATGGTATTTGCTATTGTCATTTAATGAGAATAAACCTTTTGAATCTTTGGTGTTCAAATGGACTAAAACACTGAATGTGGACATAGCCTTGAAATAGTCTTCAGTGTGTGTACAAAGCCAGACTATCCTGACTCTATTGGTTTTATGTTTGTGTTTTGTGCTCTTTTATGATATTTTTGTCTTTTGGAATTCTGTTGACTGGATGGCATTATTTCATTGGTATGTCATTGTTGACCTTCCCTGTTATCGGTTTTCTTGTTTATTAAAAATCTCTAGACTAATTACATGAATGTGGGATGGTTGTAAATATGTCCTTAGTTTCCAAACAATTATAAATTTTACAGCAGTAAAATCTCTAGACCAATTACATGAATGTGGGATGGTTGTCAATATGTCCTTAGTTTCCAAACAATTATAAATTTTACAGCAGTAAAATCTCTAGACTAATTACATGAATGTGGGATGCTTGTCAATATGTCCTTAGTTTCCAAACAATTATAAATTTTACAGCAGTAAAATCTCTAGACCAATTACATGAATGTGGGATGGTTGTCAATATGTCCTTAGTTTCCAAACAATTGTAAATTTTACAGCAGTAAAATCTCTAGACTAATTACATGAATGTGGGATGGTTGTCAATATGTCCTTAGTTTCCAAAAAATTATAAATTTTACAGCAGTAAAATCTCTAGACCAATTACATGAATGTGGGATGGTTGTCAATATGTCCTTAGTTTCCAAACAATTATAAATTTTACAGCAGTAAAATCTCTAGACCAATTACATGAATGTGGGATGGTTGTCAATATGTCCTTAGTTTCCAAACAATTATAAATTCTACAGCAGTAAAATCTCTAGACCAATAACATGAATGTGGGATGGTTGTCAATATGTCCTTAGTTTCCAAACAATTGTAAATTCTACAGCAGTAAAATCTGTAGACCAATAACATGAATGTGGGATGGTTGTCAATATGTCCTTAGTTTCCAAACAATTATAAATTCTACAGCAGTAAAATCTCTAGACCAATTACATGAATGTGGGATGGTTGTCAATATGTCCTTAGTTTCCAAACAATTGTAAATTCTACAGCAGTAAAATCTGTAGACCAATTACATGAATGTGGGATGGTTGTCAATATGTCCTTAGTTTCCAAACAATTGTAAATTCTACAGCAGTAAAATCTGTAGACCAATTACATGAATGTGGGATGCTTGTCAATATGTCCTTAGTTTCCAAACAATTATAAATTCTACAGCAGTAAAATCTGTAGACCAATTACATGAATGTGGGATGGTTGTCAATATGTCCTTAGTTTCCAAACAATTATAAATTCTACAGCAGTAAAATCTGTAGACCAATTACATGAATGTGGGATGGTTGTCAATATGTCCTTAGTTTCCAAACAATTATAAATTCTACAGCAGTAAAATCTGTAGACCAATTACATGAATGTGGGATGCTTGTCAATATGTCCTTAGTTTCCAAACAATTGTAAATTCTACAGCAGTAAAATCTCTAGACTTATTATATGAATGTGGGATGGTTGTCAATATGTCCTTAGTTTCCAAACAATTATAAATTTTAGGCAGTAAAATTTTGGTATGTAATTAAGCTTCTATAAAATTTTTGGATCAAAATTAGATCACCATAAATATATTGACAAATATTTAAACCTATATCACCTGTTTTAATTTCATCCAATGTCCAAAGTTGTCGGATATATTTGTTACTCAGGATTAGTTTCTCTAGCACACTTGTATCTGAAATAAAAAGATAAAAAAATAGCAATCTGCACATAAGTGTAAATTCAAACTGCTACGGCTCCAAATAAAGATCAAATCATAAAAATATTAACTTGTTTAAAACTGAAAATATAACTCACATCAAGTACAGAGAAATCTAAAGTCACAGTTGACCAAAATATCTATAATGTGTAATTGGCATAATTTTTTTTTTTAAAAAGTATTCATAGAAATGTCTCCAATGAATATAGTTCACAGATTTATTGTAAAGAGTAAATAACATCTTTTATTATATAATTATGGAAATTAAATGATTAATTTTACCACAGATATACAGGTCATCTTTTAGGTTATTTTGTAAGAAAATATAAGCAGGCTTATAACACACCTTTATTAACTGCTTCCAGAAATGATGTCATACTTACAACAAATGACATTGTAAAACATTGACCTATTCCTTTATCATCTGGTAATATACACCTTATCTCATGGTCATCTTAATTAAAAATGTATTAGACTTAAAACTATACCTCCTGACGACATGTATCTCTGGATGATTGGATAAATGGTTGCCATAGGAACACACATATTTACGTGTGGGTAGCTAGCTTTTGATACTGTATCCCTGAAAAATTCAAACTGCATGTGATATAAGGGGGACAACTCAAACAATTTTCATGATGGATTTGACAAATAAGGAAGAACTATTTTATTGTTTATTGTTATTCATAAAAATTGACAATGGGACTCGAACTATTTTCAGCAGTTTCTTTGACTAGTATATGTGATTCTTTGGTTTGTCAGATGACAGCTGTATGGTCATAGGCTAGATTAAATACCAGTATTATGTATACCGAAATAATAACACAAAATATGAATTAATAAAGCTTCAGAAATGTCGTCTATCAAATGTTTTGGGATAAAGCAAGTGGTAAAATTTGTATATCTTCATATCAACCTCATGGTATGTTTTTGGTACAGTTGTTTTATACTGTATTTGTCATATTAGAATAGAAATGTGTCATGGAGACATGAAGTTATATTGATTTTATCACAAAATACATCTAACATAATCAATTCGTGGGCCAAAAAAAGCCAGTTAATAACACTATATAAACTCCATGTTCTTACTTGGCATTACTAACGGGAATCCCGATAAGTTGTCCGTCTTTGTTGACTATAGCCCCACCACTGGCACCAGCATGAACTGCACAGGTTGTCTAGAAAAAAAATTCAGTTGAAAGTAACAAACTATATCTTTGGTAATCTCATCTGGGATTTGGATCTGGTGAAAATTTTAAAGAAATCCAATCAGCGGTCTCTGAGGAGCTGTGCTTACAAATAACTGTTAGGACAGACAGATGGAAGCAGACCATTACCAGGTCCCTTCTTTGTGTTGCGGCGGGGGACAAAAAGGAACCAAGCCATATATAACTGAAATTAAAAATTCCTCCAGAACTGAATTCTAAATGGGAATCTATACTATGGGAGTCTAGCCTTCTAATTTGATAAACAAATACTTTTTGTCTTAGCGAAATTAAATCACATATTTCGTCAAAATGGAACATATTATATAGGAAAAATAAATTTACCTCATAAAAAATATAATCGAAGGAATATATGTATTGAATATACCCATGAGGGTGTTAGTCCACAATGGGTTTATCCTATTTATATCATGATACTCTGAAACATGCAAATGATAGGTTTTAATAATTTAGAAGGGGGGGGGGGGGGTCTTTCAAGAATTTCACCCTGTGCAAAGATAAACTATGATAAATGAAGGATATGTGGTTATATTATATAGCATCATGATAAAAATGTTGACATTCTTCATATTCTTGGTAACTCAAGCCTGTATTGCTCACCTGGATTTAACTTGTCCACCTTGAGCAGGACTAAAACTTTAAGTGTAGCAGTCATCTTGGCGTATTTTCCCATATGGTGCTATGTTAAACTAAGTCTGGCTGTGGTGGCCATATTGGTTGACATTCCAGGTCATCAGACAGTTTTGAAAGAAGATCATCCAAGGACCATTGTTGCCAAATCTAGTTTCAAATGGCCAAGTGATTTCAGACAAGAAGATCTTTAAATGAATTTTTCCATAGGGTCCTATGTTAAACTAAGTTTGGCCGTGGTGGATATCTTGGTTGACAGTTGGGGGTCATCGGACACATTTCTGAAAGAAGTCCACCTAACGACCATTGCTGCCAAGTTTGGTTCCATCTGGGGACATGTAGTTTCTTCTAACAAGATTTTTGGAATTCATCTCCCCTTTTTTCTATTTTTTCTTACATCAGCCATGTCAGTTGTAAGTCATGGATGGTGGACATAATTTTGGAAGGAGGCCACCCAAAGACCATTCCACCAAATGTTGGTCCATATTTGCCCAGTGGTTATATTTGAGAAGATCTTTAAAGGAAAATTTATGCCGGAAGATGGATGACAGACACCAAATGATGGAAATAGTGATGGCCAAGTGAGCAAAAAAAGATAAATTTATTGGGATGAAATATTACTGGGGCCTCAAAAGGCCTTTGTTTTCTCTTATATGACTTCCAAATCAACAAAACTTTGCTAAATAAATAGATCTTAGGCCAGAAAGGAATTTCAAACTAAATCAATTTATAACAAATATTTAATTCTAAAAAATTACTGCCATATTAAACCAGTAGTATTAGGACAGATGTTGTTTGATATACATATACCAGATGCATGAAGGGAATGTTGTTAACAACAAATGATTAGAGCATGATATAAATTTCATTAACATTAACTGACGGGGAAAATGTTAACACAGATATACCTGAAGCATAATGGGAATGTTGTTAACACATAACACTTTAGATATTACACCAGAAGTAATGGAAGGTTCTAGATTTTTCTCTTCTCCAAAAATAGCATGGCCTATCACATATACTTTATCACCTGAAAAAAATCATCATGTGGATTAAATGACTGACAGATAAATGTCTGATTTGTTAAATGATCAATTTGTTCAACATCCAGATGTTGATTTATTGCAAGAGTCTTTTGGATTCTCCATTCCAAATGAACAATGTAAACACAGGCCCAAAATAAAACTTTCACACTTTATACAAATCCTTAATATAACATCATCACAGAAAATACCAACAAGAAATGTAATATGACAAGAGTAACTAAAAATTATACCATAATTTCTTTCATCAACTTTTCTACACTTTTTAAATTGCAATGAAACTGTATAGTGTAAGAGAGATAACTCTGGTCTTAAAATGTGATAAGACTGCTTTGAAATATACTACAGATTCCTGTATCATGCACCAGGAATCTTTATCCACATATTAATTTCAAAATAAACATTTTAAAACAGAGAAACACACCCTAGATTTCAATCGTATTTGATAATTATATTGAAATTCCCTGGATATGATTTTTTTAAACTTTTGTTGATATTTCTATTTTTTATAATTTACTTTCTCTGATCATAATGTCTGGACCATCCATGGACAATTCTAAAAAGATTTGGTCCTAGCTGGTCCAATTTGGTCCCTCATGGCTCAGCAAATTACAGAGGGAAAGAGTTTTCAATATATATTTTTGTTGATATTTCAAATTCTAGTAACAGTGACCATATTTTCGGAACCTTTGAAATTGTGCTATTCAGGGACTATTCCACTAAAACTGCTCCAAGCTAGCCCAGTATTTTCAGAGGAGAAGATCTTTAAATATATTTTCCTCATTCTTCGATTTTAGTACTGGAGGTTGTTAGTCCAAGGTCCTGACCCTGGACATTATTTTGAAAGAGTACCATCCAATTGTTCCAATTAGCCCTGTAACAAAATCGCTGCCCTTTTTTGTTTGTCATTGTATAGAATAGAACTTTATCGTATTTCCCTATGGTTATATCGACCTGCTGAGGCCTTCAGAATTTCCTGTATCTCAGCACTGTGACGTCGTAAAGAGTTGACCCAACCCTAATATGAGCTCAGACCCGAATATATCAGCGACATCATCGTATAGAATAGAACTATATTGTATTTTAAAAATAGGTGGAAAATGTTAACACGGATGTGATATATTAAACAGTAGCATTTTTAAAAAAAGTGAATAGAAGACAGGAAGTAGAGGGGGATAACTGTTACCTTGTCTAACTGGTGACGCTAACACAGGAATTGGATCAACTGTTTTCTGTGGCACAGAAAGTAACGCCAAATCAAACTGTCGATCTAACGGTGTTTTGTATATCACAGTAGCTTTCTTTGTTAGATGATCATCGGTAAACCTGATTTTCACTGTAATATATATACTGGGTATAGCAGAACACTATACAGGATATCTGTACAGCAGAACACTATACTGGATATTTGTGTATGTGTACAGCAGAACACTATACCGGATATCTGTGTGTGTGTACAGCAGAACACTATACCGGATATCTGTGTGTGTGTACAGCAGAACACTATACCGGATATCTGTGTTTGTGTATACCAGAACACTATACTGGATATCTGTGTGTGTGTACAGCAGAACACTATACTGGATATCTGTTTGTGAATACAGCAGAACTTTCTTGCTCAAACACCAAATAGACTAAAACTAGTTTGAGCCATAGGGTAGTTAGAATAATTGATATTGTAAGGAATAAAAGGTTTGATGGTGTGATTTAAATAGAATTTTGAGATACTCATGGTATTCAAGATGTTAGAGTTTGAATGACAGAAAAAAGTTCTGCTGCACATAACATTTTGATAAACATGATAATTTTCATAAAATATTTCCATTGAGTTAAAACTTATTTTTCAAACACCAAAAAAGCTTTAGATTAACACAGAAATTAATAAAAACAATACAGAGGAGAGAACTGCTGACTAATCACAATATCAGCCAAACATATGCAATTACAATACCAGAATCTTACCTGCCCTATATTCTGACTGCCTGATTACATGACTACAGGTAACCAGTAGAGACCTGCTTTCATTCAAGTGACCAATCACAACACCAGATCCCCAGTTACTGCCAACAATCACCATGGGTACACTGATTATTAGCTCAGATAATGAACTTCTGTGAACTGAAATTGAAAAAAAAACAAATACATGTAAAAAATAGGTGAACAATTATATAGGGACTGAATACAAATCATGTAAATTTACCTTCCTGTGACTAAATATTATTTGAGTTCATCCCAAGGCAGGAATATTTTAGTCACTGGCATGTGTTTTTAGTTTCTCAACCATATCAGATGATTGGATATATTGTTTTGTTCGCTAATTTATCCATTTTTGTTACTTTGTCAGGGGCCTCTAGGGATCAGTTCACCTATTGTATTGACGAACATGTGACAACCTCAAGATGTCTTTTGTTGGTCAGTTCACTGAAAGATGGCTTGTTGCCTCCTTGACATTTGACTCAATATAATCAACAGATCAGCTGCTAGTATACCATCAAATGATACCATAAAATTTACATTGTACTATTTAGGCCAAAACAAAATATATGTCTGTTTAAGGTTACACTGTGACAAAAACTAGGGTAGGTAGGTAGGCAAAATAATTTTATTTTGAAAAATTATTTTACATAGACCCCTATGGGAGATAAAATGGTCAGCGGATGTTTTATTAGGGTAATAATTATATCAGCGACATTTTTGTTCTAAAATGGGAATAAAATGGGTTAGGGTAGGTAGGGTAACCTTAAACACACATATGTTTATTTTTTGCCTTATATAAATTTTAAAATTTTGTGAAAAGTAAGGATATCTCCATTGTACGTAGATCTTTTTTGTGTCCTTTTGGTTGTTTGTCATCTTTAACATTTTGGGGTTCTTGTTTTGGCTTTTAAATATTTGATGCCTTGATCACAGCTGAAGAATTGTAAATTAACAAAATGTACACATCTTGTGTGGCAAAACTGTTATCCTAGAGTATGTACATATGTTATATTTCATACATAATCAAGGGTAACATAATCCATATAACATACTAATACTTTATGCAGGCAAATAATGATGTGTGTATGTATGTAGTGTGCATTATTGTTAAGGGGCAAGCTAAAGCCCGCCTTTGGGTGCAGGATTTTCTCACTGTATTGAAGATCCATTGGTGGCCTTGGGCTGTTGTCTGCTCTTTGGTAGGGTTGTTGTCTCTTTGACACATTCCCCGTTTCCATTCTCTATTCTATATTTAGTTAGAAACATAGATGGATTTACAAACTTCAAAAGAATACAAAATTTGCAATTGGCAAAATAAATCTAATTAACATATTTTCATTTTTTTACATCCATGAATTTCTTCCCAAACCATGCTTTTTTAAATTTATTTAACAGTTGTTTTTGAACAATGAAAACCTTTTTATATAAGGCAGGAACTGTATATGAAGTATTATATGATCCCTGTATAAGGTCAGGTATTACTAAGTTTGACCCAACTGTACAATTTTTAAAAATTTTTAATGAAGTACTTGTGTATATTTCCAAAAAAAACTAAATTACCAGTCTTGCAAATTTTTTTCAAAAAACATGGAATAGCAATATATATACTACTGCTATATTTGATGATTTCCTTAATGAGATAAACACAAATCTCCAAATAACAATACTATCCAACCTTTATTATCTATCTGTAGAATGTCAAAATCTATGTTATTTTTCTCCTGTTTCCAAATTTGTCTGACAACTTTCAGTATGTCTGTTATTGCACAGGCCATTGACAACCCAACCCATTCATTACATCTCCAGCAAAGTGAGGCTATTACCATAGCAACAAGAAACCTGAAAAAAATTATTTTTTTAATTTAAAATGTTTATTGCTACCATTATAAGCCCCACACACTATCACTAGCTATATTACTGTACACATTAAATATATATATAAAAATGAAAGGAAAAACCTTGTACACCTGACACTCATTACATCAAATTTGAAGGCACTGTCAACAATTATTTGAGATTTCAAGAGTAAATATGGTGTTAAGTATTATCTTGGAAACACAAAATATCCAAGATGTTCTGAGTTAGAGATGCTTATATAACAAGAGTAAAATGTACAGTCTTTTTATGAAATATTATCTCAGTGTTAAAATATATCTTTTATTTCCTTCAGGACGTTTATCACAAAAGGACAAGAAAATAAACTTCAATTTTTAAGGTTTAAAGTTTTATGGAATTATCTCCCTTCAACAAATTCTCACCTCAATTGCATTCCATCTTTAATAATAATCAATTCATAAGTGAATTAGCATTATCTAAAGATTTTTTTTTAATATTTGATAGTTTTTTAAATGTATCATTACATTTTTTTTAATACTTTAATTAATGCTGGCTGATTATTGCTTCAAAAGCCACATTTAAGGATTGAAATTGAAACTGTGTTGTAATCTATAATACTAAATTTACGAATTAGCCGAATAGGCGGCAAAACGTGTGGTTCAAAATAAACGATGTATGGTTCAGATTATAAAGGTTATTATCGGATTTGACAATCTGCATTTATAAATTTTAAACTGCAGTTTTGTTTATGTGCAAATGGAATTTGCATGGACTTTTCCGGTATGAATTCTCCCAACATATCCCTTAGAAGGTTCTTGAATGCATCATTTTAACACATTGATTTAAATAAACAATTATCACATATTTTAAATGTATTTTTGTTTGAAATTACGGAAGAAGAATAAAACAAATTAAAAACATTCTCCTTCGAGTGGGATGTTTCCGCTTCATGTATTCAGGATTGTTTTTTCTACCATTATGCAATTTCTCCTAACTATAAACATTATGAACTTTGAAGATTATGAAAAAGTAAGGCAAAGTTCAGAGGAATTCCTAACTTAATTGGTTTTTGGATTGCTCGGATGTTTACTTTGCACAAAGTGATAAAACCAACCATTATCCATTTTTACATTATTTGTCGTGTGACCTGTCTAAATATATCTCTACCATACAATTCCCTGTAAGCCCTAGATAAAAATATTTTTAACAAATGGTCATCTTTATCATTAATGACGAAATTTATCTCGGACATCTTTATAAACGTGGACAGCACACGCAGCCACACACTAAAAATGCTTTTATCGTCTATTGGATTTATTTGTGAAATTAAGCCTCGCTTGCCCTGCCCATGATGACAATGAACAATTGGAACAATTATTTTCCAAAAATATGCTCTACTTAACTCACGGCATCTTTTGAAAAATTCATCCGTCACTAAGGAAATGTTTATTCATATTCTTTTTCATATTTATTCTGAATAAAAAAGGTAATGCATTATGAAATGTGTATTTAATGAAAGCTTTTCATCAAGTTCCAGTTCAGAATTAATTGTAACATAAACATATTGACAATTTATGTGGTTGTATTTTCGTCATAGATTTTGACTATGATGGAACCTTAAGGTCCAGTTTGGTAATTCTACGTGGCATACAGTCTACTTCATCAGTGGATACATCTTCGGTAGTAACGAACAACCGTATGACAATTAGGTCACGTTGACCTACATTTAACGCTTCATTGACTTTGGTTAAAGTTTGCATTAACATCCATTTCTGGAATACTACAGCATATATAGACATGAAACTATCAGTTGATACCACCTACTTGACAGGAAAGTTTATGGGAAACCTGCCACAACATCTACATTGAGTTCCTGTTCCACGAATGCCATGGCCGCAAAAACTTTTTAAAGTCAATATGGCCACCACAAAAAAATGCTTATTTTCCCGCGCTCGCGCAGGTTCAATGTCTAGTTGCTATAAAACATGAACACTTGCTTTCTTTTACTTTCTTTAAGTTCTACAGAGATGACTATGACAGACTCATAGAGTTCATGTATTCAGAAAGTGTCTGAAAAATATATTATTACCATTCAATAAATAGACAATCACTGTAGATTTATTTATTTTCATGGGTATCAATTTTTGTGATAAAAGGACCATGGTTTTACATAAAGGAATTATATATGGTAAATAGTGAAAATTATAGTTTATCTGCCTTGTAAAATAAAATGAAACAACAGTATTGAAGATTTTACAACAGAAAATCCAGTATGAAAAATTGTTCTTAATGTAACTTTTTTCACATGTGGTGAATTTCATGTTATTATAAATACCGTTGATCGCCTTTTTTACAGAAGACAGGCCCTCCTTCTGTACCTGGGACACACCGAGCATCTGTCATGAGTAATATTCCACCAGCTTTATTACTCAGTATTCCACTACTTATAGAATTGATAAATATTTCTGGGCTTAATCCACCAAATGGTGTAGCTTCAACTTCTAAATTATCTCCCTTGACTATGTGACTGAATGACAATAAAGGGAGATTACTAACATAACTAGTCCAGTTATTGATTTTTATAACTATAAAACATGATAACAAAGGGTAAAATCTTGTGTCAATATCAGGATTTTCCTGTTTTGAAAAATCTTCTACAAATTCCCATTTATCCTGAGGCATTAAGAAAGACACACTTTTTCCTAACTTTTGTAAACGAAATATAGAAAGAACACAGGCACAATGTTTTAGAATGGTCTGTTTTTTCATGCAAGCACTTTCTATAGTTTCAGAACTTCTTAATACTGATGTTAAATTCTTACTGTTCTCATATTTAGGTTGTTTTTCAAACAATACTTCAACTTCCCATGAATGAAAACAATTTTTTATAATTCCTTCTTTGTTCAATAAATCTATTTGTCCATCTGTTAACAATGACGTTACTATGGTACCATGTGATATAACTAATCCATGTTTTGTATCAACCAATATTCCACTTCCAGTTCCTCCTTCCTTGGTACCAGTATGTACAGCTACCACACATCCTATATCAAACATTCTTTAGTTTACTCAAAATATTTCTGAAAGAATAAATAAATTTCAAACTTAACCACATCATCATTTCATCCATCTGAATACGCAGAATTACACCTACTAGGATGTATATTTAATGTATTTCTAAAAAACAGGAGTTGATTCATTTCCAGAAAATTTATATGTCAGTAATATGCAAACATCACAACAATTTTCAGCTAAAAATAAAAATTAAATAGCATGTCTTATAACACTTCGGAAACACACACTTTAAAGTCTGTATCAATACTAATGGACATATTGTTTACATATGTTAAAAACAACAGGGGCCCTACAATATGGTCTTTTAAAGCATCCCACAAGATACATTCATAGTTTGAGACATTGTGTTATTTAAAGATACAAATTGAACACTATTAGAAAGATCACATAATTCAAACCAAATTACTGATTATACATCCATTACCTTTAACTTCTGACATGATAAGATCTTATGAACAATTGTGTCCAATGTTTTCTGGGGATCTAAAATTATCATACCTGTATAGATTTCTTCGGCATTATTTTTTCTTAATCTGATAAATTAAAACACAAGTTTGTTGTATACTTACTTTTAAAGCCTGATTGTAAATGATATATATAACAGTTCATTTTTGGGGGTGAAAATTAGTCCAAGTCAGATTAAATACACTTGTTTTGTAACTTATTACAAAATTGTGACAATATATATTACATATATTACTTAATTAAAGCATAGAAGCAGATTATACACATTAAAGTAAAAGGGATCTTAATAATACATTTGCACCAAACTTTATAAACCTAGTGGGTATTTCATCTAATCTGGTACTTTTGGAAATATTGAAAGACAAAATTTTTTTTTAACAAACTCTTCCGATACAAATTGTAAATTAACTTATTGTCAAAGTATTCCTCCTCTGGTAAAAATTTAAAAATTGTTGTGATGTCTGGATTCCATATCAAGAATGACACTGAGCAAATTGGCATATATGGATTGTCTTTGGTGATTATGTAACGGTTTATTTTTTCCGGTGTGAAATTATTTCCGAACTCGTATATTAATACACTTCTGACGGAATAAAGTTGGAAAATATTTCATTATATAAAAATTAAGATTGCTATAAAATATTATCTGATTCATATTTTACACAAGATCATCATTTGACGGTCGGAAAATATTTCACAGATATATGAATATCACAGCCGGAATAAATTATCTCTTACAATAACAGTGTGATACATATTTTTACGTGGTACAAGTATGAGAAATTTTCAAAGTTTTTGTAATTTTTAATAGGACCCCAGTGGAAATAAGCCTAAGGACTTTTATCAGTTTTCCTGGGCTTTCAAGTTACATAAAATGTAGTAATTTTTATACAGATATTTCTTCTTATGTGTATTGTATGTGTGTATAGTATTAAATGTCTGAAATTGATATACAGTTTAAGAGTTTGTAGGTGTGCATTTAATTCCCAGCAAGTTAATGTAGAAGTAAATTCCTGTCAAATTAGTTCTGAAACAATAAATTTCACAAGCAATTAATACAGTTTGGAACCTTGTACATGTGTTTCAACAACTCACTTCAAATCTGTTCACTTTGCACAATTTTTTTTTTAGTTACACGTGTAGAACCTTTTCCATTTCGTCACTGAAATAACATGTGCAATTTGCTAAATTTGTAGCGAGTGATACTGCTCTGTCATTTTGATTTTATAATATATTAACAAGTTTATTATTTTCAATTTAATTCATACAAATAGATAATCGGGCACCTGCTATTGTTACTTCCGTGTGTGCTACGTCATCAATTTCTGTGGTGATAAACAAATACATTAATTTCAGTTATAGAATCGTGTTATAAAGAAAATGTGTTGTATGAATACATTGTTATAGAAATTATTTAACAATGCTTGATATACCACTTGGTAAGTGTGTAATGGGCGCGGTCTAACTGCAATTTTCCTATAAATGGATGACTAACAACGACCAATACATTTTCTTCGGTGTCAAAGGTCATGCATTGACGTCACAAATTAAGCCACGAAATACCGCCCCGAAATTATCACCTATTTACGCTTCATTTCTGATAAAAACATCTTTTTGTATGAACAGAAGTGTTCAATGAGACCTTAACAATGCAAAAATATATAGTTTGCTATGAAATAAAGCTAAACTTCAAAATTAAACCCGATAAATGAAAGATGAGCTCATAGGTTGAAAGGTTAAATTGAACCGTGATCAACCAATTGTAAGCCCCGAAGGTAACAGGCATGTTACATGACGGTGAGTGTTCTCTGAATATTATTTTGCTGATAAAATTTGCAGGGAATTAGTCGGGTCTAGGGGATATGTTGTACATGTAGGCCAAACTTTGTCCGTAAACTATGCAAAATGTGGGAAATTAATGCGGGAGTGGCGTAGATGTCCTGAATAGGCTCGACGCGATCTGTTGATTGCGGTATTGCATTGTTCATAAGGAGGTCATGAAGTTTATATTTTAGGTGATTATTTTGACGAGG
Source organism: Mytilisepta virgata (assembly GCA_028015205.1). Taxonomy (NCBI): domain Eukaryota; kingdom Metazoa; phylum Mollusca; class Bivalvia; order Mytilida; family Mytilidae; genus Mytilisepta; species Mytilisepta virgata. Next base: position 57,890,135 of record CM051515.1, on the reverse strand, counting down.
AAATCATGTTGATTGTATGCATTATTATTTGAACCAGATCACGAAAATTATTTATATGACCAGACGTGACTTTGACAAGCCGACGGTTTCATGTCATTGTTTTTATGAAAATTTGGTATTGCGCAGATCTTAGAGGTTGATTTTTGTGAAATCTCACAAAACCGATTACATTTTTTTTGTGTTTATAAATAAATATTTGGCTGTCATTTAATCTTATTAAATATAAACATGGTATTTCCTTGAACTGTAATTTATCAACTGCCCTAACCACTTTAAAAACTCCTTGACAAAAAGGAAGATGTTTTAATTTACTGCCCAGTTTATAAAAATAATCTTCCATAAATGGCCCAACTCCATCCATTTTATATTACAACATGCCACGTCAGCAACCACATTACATTTCTTTTTATGACGAAAGGTCAAAAATAGGCACAGATGTTTCCTTCCCTGTTGGTTTATCGGTTATGTAGGATAAATTTGATATATTATCTATTTACATATTTGGGGGTATGTAGAAACACAATGTTAAATACTTGATGTGAAAAAATATTCCCATAGTATGCCTGTTCATATACATGAATTCCACATTTTAAAAAAAAGTTGCTTAAGAACTCAATATTGTTCCCAGCTACCTGCAGTAAGGCTTATACTCTATTCTGCACAGTAGTGCTTACAGCCTTACATTGCCATGGTATAACAGAAACTCAAAAAACTGATTCAGGACTAAAAACAACCTTAGTATTGACATTTTATTGTGATCTGTCTCCAGTGACATGCTCCACTCATCTCGATAACCTGTTAAATGGTGTCATTGTTTAAGAAATTTAGTACCATCAATTGTAAGTTACCACAAACATGACAAAAAACCCAGATGGTTTTATTCATTTGTATTTTGATTCCTAAATGCAGGATGACACAATTTCATCCATCTGTTTAGCAACTGAACTAGGATTTAATGGGAGAGTTGAATTCAAGTCACAAATGTATTTTAACTCCAAACATTTTGTGTGTGATTTGTTCAGAAGAAGTACCCTTTACTATGAAGGGCTGTCTCTTATATACGTATTTGTGAAATGTACTGAATACTTCGTTTTATTTCGGATTTGTGGTTTTCAACTCCACTGTATGTAGGGCCATTCAGTTGAGATACTTGCTCCACATTGAAGGCCACAATGATCCCGGGATGTAGTAATTTTTTTCATATAAGAAAATTTCTGAAATAAATGAGGTTCAAATTGATACTGTATGAAAGTCAGGAACAGGTGTCTGGATATATCCAATTTTTTTTGTTCAAAGGTGAAAAACGAGTTGTAAACATGTTGAGATTTATTAAATATGACCAAACAGTGAAATTGGTCCCCGTCATAACTGATGTGGATTGAGTACAGTGTTTAAATAAGATGCCAAAAATGATTATTATGCTATTTGGACCATAAATGACAACATGATTCTCGTATTCAAATTTGCATAAATTTTTTATTACATTAATAGAATGATTCGTTATAAACCTATCTGAATTTTTTACCACTATGCTATTTAAAAGTTCTGGGGAGAACACTGAGGCTGATATAAAGAAATATTCTTCTCTGAAACTGCTTGGCCAAAGGAAAAGAAAGTTGACGAGAAGCATCTGGGGGAGGTCTTTTACAAATTGTTCGCATTTTGTCCAGATCATGCGACAAACATGGCCGCCCTTGGCAATTCTTGTTTCTGCCAGGTGAACGATTCAGGCTCAGCCCTCTGAGCCTCTAGCTTTATTTGCTCTTTAGGTATATTTGTCCTCTTTATTAGAGTTTAAATGATGTTTATTCTACTCATAATTTCACAAATATTTTGTTTTTGTATATTTCAGAAATGGTTTGACGAATAAGAAGTCCAAATGAAATCACCAGATAAATTCTGGCATCTAATATATCCATACTCATCGATAGGGTAGGTAGATTCTTAAATTTTACAAAAAAGAGGAAAAGCTAGTCAATTTGTATACCAAGAAATACCTTATTCACTGTTCATTATTCACATAAACATTTAGGAGTGAACTTTTAACATTTTTTGGAATTTATTTTGCAAATTTATCATTGTATATTTAATAATTTGATATTCTTCACATTTCGGAATACTTTTGAGAGGAAAACAGTTTAACATGATTTTTTTTCATTTATATTATTTAGCTTTGGGATAATAGATTTTACAATGTAAGGGAGATAATCCAAATTGGCACTATGGATAGATTTATTTTCATGTTTATCAGTTTTTGTGGTTAATGAAAACTTGTACTTAATTTCTTAGGTTTGTTATTTCATACAAATATACTCAGTATATTATACTAAAGATGCACTTCAATCTAATGGAAACGACATAATAAAAATAAAATAAAGCTACAGAATGTTATACTGGGTTTTCAGTAACATTTCATTTTACCAAGTCCCACTTTATTTAATTCTCAAATCAGTATTTCAGAATATTGGTGAGTCGAGTATGACATAGACTAGTACGATAAACCGTGTTTGAAAAGAACATTGCAGACCTGATTTTTAGCTCACCTGGCCCAAAGGACCATGTGAGCTATTGTCATCACTTGGTGTCCAGCTTCATCGTAAACTTTCCTTTAAAGATCTTCTCCTGTGAAACCACTGGGTCAATTGGAACAATTTTTGGCAGCATTGGTCCTTAGGTGGTCCTCTTTCAGACTTATCCGATGACCCTGCCTGTCATCCAAGATGGCTGCCGGAGCCGAACTTAGTTTAACATAGGACCCTATGGGAAATTTACTTAAATTGGCCAATTGGAACAAAACTTGGCAGCAATGATCCTTAGGAGGTCCTCTTTCTGAATTGTATCGGATTCAAGATGGCTGCCAGAGCGAACTTTGCTTAACATAGGACCCTATAGGAAATTTACTAAAAGAACTTCTTGTCTGAAACCACTTGGCAGCAATGGTCCTTAGGTGGTCCTCTTTCAGAATTTTATCTGATGACCACACCTGACGTCGTATTGTTGCTTAGTCTGAAAAAAACATTGCTTCTAGCTTCAAAATATGCTGTATCTGATCCTTTTTGTTTTCCAGTTTGAATGGACATGGGTGATGGTTCATCTTTTATAGATGATATCACGTAAGTACATTGATTTAGTTTGATAAGAAGATTGTCTTCTTAGTTTTTTTTTCTGATTTAAAGAGATATTTGTGGTAGACTGAATTGCTGAAATCTGCCATCAGAATATAATTTGACTATAAAAGAAGAAAAGCAGCAAAGAGATTGCATAATTTTACTGTAAACTACTCGTGTTTCAATAAAAATACTTACACCAGGAATGTAATAAAGATGAAGAAAATATCTTTAACAAATACAAGATTTCACAAGTTTAGTTTAGACAAAGTATGGAACATTATTAAAATACATTTTGAAGTTTCAAAATAGTAAATGCATTTGATCTAAGAAATTAATTTTTGTTAAATTCAGAGAAAACAAATTTATTTAGAATATATATATATTTTCAGCCATTCTGATCTGTTTGGTCATGAAAGTGATGGGGTAAGTTGGAATAAAAAAAAATCATGATCTTCAACGATATAGCTAGATACAAAGTTCTTTAAGTATCTCACTTGCCGAAGGGCATATGGACTTTTGTCTCCACTTTGGGTCCATTCATTGTCTGTTGAAATTTCATTATTTATCCTCATAAGTACTGCTGAACAGAATTTAATGAAACTTTGCAAATATATTATTATTTCCCTTTAAAATTGTGCTACTTTGGTGATGACTGCATTGGATGATCATAATTTCTGATAGGTTCAGATAGGAAAAATATTTGCTCTTATAAACCACTTGATTGAAACCAGTTTTCTTGTTTGTGTTCCTATAAATGTCTAAGAAAGTGGAAATTGAAAATGAGATCATAAAAAAAGATATGGAAAAACATCAGACTTTGATTTGAGATCGAGAAAAAGATTTGGTCAACAGGTAGGCAAAATATTTGATCTATTGATCATAACTGGTTTCTAGAAGGAGACATTCTGACAAGAAGAGCTCACTGAAAATATGGAATATGGTTAGGACAGGGATTATAAAAACGGGGGCATCAAGTTAGGGGAACAGAGGTATTTTTTCCCTTGGTCATGTTACTAGAGATAACATTAAAACTTGTTATTTGGGTGTAAAAATTGACGAGATATATAATGTTTTCAGGCCTCAGGATTTGAATGGGCAGATGAATTCATATCATCAGTGGAAGGAGAAGAGAAAACATCTGCTTCATTAACAACACCAGTTGTAAACCAAAACGTTCAGCAAACAGTCCAGTATGGACAGTCATCCTCTGGACTCCACATGTCCAATCAGTCTGGCACTGTTAATGTCCAGATGGCACAGAGTAGTACCTCAGTACAACAACAGACACATGTTCAGCAGAACATACAACCAACTCAGATTATACCAAATCTTACTAACTTCACACAAGGGTAAGTCTACAATATAACAAAATCTTACCCAGCTTCACACAAGGGTAAGTCTACAACATAACAAAATCTTACCCAGCTTCACACAAGGGTAAATCTACAAGATAACCAAAATCTAACCCAGCTTCACATAAGGGTTAGTCTACAAGATAACCAAAATCTTACCCAGCTTCAAATATACATTGCAGAACCAGATCTTAAACTTTATAAAAGGGAAAATATGTACCACAAATCTAAAGGGCAAGTTTAGTCATCCAGTTGTACATAATTCATGTAAGAGCAAGTGTTTTACACAAAATATTTTAAAACCTTTCACACAAAAATAATGCATAACCAATGTAAATTACCTTCACAAGTCTACCACATGACCAATTTTTACTAATTTCACACGAGGGTTTTAAAATACAGACATTCATCATTGATAGATGTGTCATTGTTGACCTTTCCAATTATTTTGAAAATTTAAGAATTAATTTTTTTCTTTTATTTATTTATTTTTTTATAAATATTATTTCAAGGTTGTTTAAGGATAAAGTTTGTTACATAACCATTTTCTTATCAAGAAATTATTTTTTGTTTTCAGTGGTAGTCCGCTGATTCAGGGTGTAAACGGACAATTATTTCTCAAGCAGCTACCGAATGGACAGTTTCAGCTTGCTACTGCCCAGCCACAAATACAACAAATACAGCACCCCCAGCAGTCATCTAGTCCAATACCAATACAACCCCATCCACAGGGATCTCTTGTACAGAACCAAAGTCCCATTCCCATTAGTTCACCACATGTTGGAGCATCTTCATCGTCGCCCAGTGTTAGTAGATCTCATACACCAATACAGCAGTCCCGACAGTTCCAAAATGTCAACTTTCTCCAAGTTCAAGGAACAGGATCTCAGTCACAACCACAGATTGTTCGAAATTTACCAATAACTAGCCAGATCTCAAATAATTTTCAAACACAGCAGATTATCCAGTCACAAGGACAGCATGTAATTTCAAATCAAGGTCAGTTGCTGCAGAGTCAAGGTCATACACAGGGACAGAACTATGTCAACACACAGAATACAGTAATACAGAATCCCAATGTGGTCAATGTTAATGTAGCTCATGTTTTATGCTCGAACCAGTTGCAAGGTCAACAAGGTCAAAGCATTCAAGGTACATTGATTCAAACTGCAGACGGGAAACATATTATCATACCAAGTTCTCAGTTGCCGTCATCCAATCAAATTCAAATACAGAATGTACCACAAATGGCCATTCAGCCACAATTTGTTCCAACGTCGAGTACTACTGGAACAACGCCCTTGGTACAGGGAGGTCAAGTTTTGGAAAGCAATGCTGCAACATTAGGTGGGTTGGGATATATCAGAATTGCAAATTCGTCCAGTTCTAACCAAGAGGTCAAAGTTCAGCATCAGCAGCAGCCAACTACTTTTCTGGGTGTGAATTCACAAGGTCAGCAGGTACTAATCCAGAGAACGCCTACACCTACCCAGAACACTGGTATAGTTCTACGACAAGTTACTCCTCAAAACGTTCTGCAGTTACCACAAACACAACACACTCAATCTACAGGGCAGGTTATACCACAGACTAGCCAGGCTACACAGCAGATCTTGTTACCACAAGTTCAGAGAATTGTTACTGGTCCTCAAGGTCAGCCACAAGTCAAACTTGTTGCACCAGCTAACTTACAAACCGGCAACATACCAATGACCATAAATATTGGTGGGCAGAATGTCATTCTGCCATCTAACTTACAACAGCTTATTCAGCAGACACAGCCTCAAACAAGCCAGGTTCAGAAACAAGCAACTTCAACTGACACTGTATTACAAAGTAGACCTTCATCAGTAACAACTTCTATGATGACTAATCGTGTAATATCCAGCAGCCAATCTTCTTCACAACCATTAACAGTGGTTAATAATCCAACATCAGGTTTAGGTCAAATGCAGAATATAAATTCACAAGTTCCGACATTTCTCTTGCCAGCTGTTAGTGCTAGCACAGCCAGCATGACACCAGTCACAACAACAGTTTCCCAAACCAAACAAGTTGTTTCTCAAGTCAGCATTAGCAATAGCCCCAAAATGTACCAGACAATCTCATCTGTCACAAGTAACTTAACTTCAACTGTTTCCGCACAAAAACCTTTCCTGTCTGCAGTAAATAATGCACCAAAATTACCTGTGACGACAATTCAACTGTCACCACAGGCACAACAGCAGATAACGAGTCTTCAGAATGAAATTCGTAAACTACAGTCATTGAAAGATCCAACAGATCATCAGAAACAACAGCTTCTACATTTCAAAGAGCTACAAAAACGAATCATTATCAAGGCACAAATTGGGCAACAACAGTCTCACTCGCAACCTCCAGCCACACAGACTGCTGGAGTACAAAACACATCAAATGTTTCCAATATAATTATCGGTCAGCCAGCAGTAACCAAGCAGCAGTCCGGTCTTATTACCTTACATCAACAATCAACGACACAGTCCCAGGCATTATTCAATTCAGTGTCGTTACAGAGTTCTGGTGTAGGAAGTGTGCAGCCTCAGTCATTAACTGGACAACAAGGTATTATAGTTTAAATTGTCATGTTGCCAACGTATAATTTTACCAGAGGTATTCTTGCCAAAGGTCATTAGTTCCGTAGGGCCAAATAAAAAAATACATGTGTTTAGGTTAACACACTGAAAAAAGTTAGGTAGGGAAATTTTTTTTTTTACATTGTTTTAGTTAGGTTGTATACTGGAGTCACCTTGACTTTACCAGTGCTTGTTGAAGAAAGGTTATAAAAAATTAGGTAGGGTCGGGTTACTCTAAACACAACTATATTTTTTTTAGGCCTAGTGGTTCTATCAATAAAAACTGGCTGCAAAATATAGTAAGACATGATTTTCTGCTTTAAAGTGGAATTTTTCTTATCAAAGTTCAGATTTGTCTATTGGGGTTCACTTATTGTACATAGTAAAATTGCTGGCAAAGTATCATTTCTACTTTTTTTTCCTGTTTTTCAAAATATGTCTGTATATTTGAGAGGAGAAAATCCTAAGGCCATAAAAAAAAGGGATAGGTGGGTCGCTATTTCCATTTTTTTTTTTTTTTTTTTTTTTTTTTTGTGACATGATTTATTGGAGTTGTGCGGTCTGTCATGCCATTGGACAAGTTGACCCATATTTTTAATGATTTGATTATTTCCCTTGGTTATTGATTGGAAAAAAATGGCAGAAAAGTTTTCATTTCATTACATATGTTGCAAGTTTCATTAAAACGGCTGTCATATTCACGATTGTGAACATTTGGACATTCAGGCAATGGATTAAATTTATTGGCAATTCAAACTTAGCTTTTGACACGAGTTCAGTTAATTTTTCAATTTACGGCGGAAATAAAATGGCTTGGGGTAGACACTCAAATTAGGGTCTTTCGGGTTAGTTTAAACATACATATGTATTTGTTTGGTCTAATTTACATAAACAATTAGAATTTGGAGAAGTTTTCTGAAAGTGATGCATATTCAAACTACATTAAGAATTTGAAGTAATATTTGACTGCCTACATTTCTTCTGATCTCGCCTGTGGCGGGGTGTGTTCGACTCCGATCTTAATTGACAAGGATTGCCAATTTTCCTACCGAAGGTCGGTGGTTCTCTCCGGGTACTCCGGCTTCCTCCACCAATAAAAACTGGCCGCCGCGAAATGGCCAAAATGTGCTGAAAACGGCGTTAAACCCCAACTAAACAAACAAACATTTCTTCTGGCATTTCGATTTGGCTTAATGCTAAATGCCAAAGGATTTTATGCGGCAAGTACCATAGTGTTGTGAAAACTAATGAACATAAGTTTTAGATGATTAATTATAAAATTTGAAAATTTTCATGCGCAAAGACTAATGTCTGAGTGATAGTGTATCTGAAATATAGGTTCTAGGCCAAATAAAAAATGTATTTAGGATTTCTTACTAATAAAAATAAGGGTAGATAGGTAATAGATTTTATTTTGCTATTATTTTTTACCTTGTTTTTGGTTTAGAATGCTTATTATTTAAGCAGGTCAGTGACATATTAACAGTAGGCACCAAAAAACCATAAACATTTTTATTTGGCCTCAAAGAATTTAAAACACACTAAAACAAAATGAAAAAGCCATTTCAAATATGAATATTTTTAGTATTAGTGATAAGTTATGCATTTAAGTAAGTAATTCTTGACACAGTGTCCCTAAATGCTGTTTGACAAAAAAATCTAAACCTTTTGATCACTGTTTTTATTGCTGTTTTTCATCTAACTATAAAAACACAAATGTAATCTGATAAATGTATGATATAATTTTGATATTTATCTATTGAAAAACTTTCTTATTTCAGTACAAAACATAGTGAGTAGTGACAGTTCCTTCACATCTACATGTCAAACGAAATCTGTCCAATCACAGAATGGCTCTATCATGTCAGTCTCCCCGACTGGTACCAGAACACCACAGCCAGTGATCATCGGCCAGGTTCAGCCCAAAACAACTGCAATACCTACTCAGTCAGGATCAATCATTGTTCAAGGTCAACAAGGACCACTTCTTATCAAAGGTCAGCAGCAGGGTTCAGTGGTAGTTCAAGGTCAGCCTGGTTCTGTGAGAATGCAAGTACAGTCTACTGCTACAGGCTCTGCACCATCTGGGAGTGGTAGTGTGAACACTACAACCACACCAGTTAAAGTAATGTCTGTTGGTGGAGTTCAAGGAAATGTAGCAGTTGGATCTACTCCAGCTAGTGCTGTTCAAGTAGCTTTACCTACACAAATCAAGGTAATAAATATTGACAAAAGAACACCAAAGCAATGAGGATAGAGCATTATGGTTAAAGGTAAAAAAACAAGGTGAATCTATGAAAACAGGAACAAAGAGAGCAAATATCACAATCGATAGAATTTTTTTTTTTAAATGCATAGAAAGCTGAAAGTCAGAACAATACAGCACTATTGTAAAGCACTAGTAATGTGAATTCCTAATAAAAAGCTGAAAGATATGCTGCTTGTTAAAAGTCATATTGATATTAACACCTTTTCCCAGCAATACACAGTTGCACTGTTCTGACATGATTTGGAAGTCCAGATTCATCCATTATGGTTCCTTTATTATACATGGTAAAATTTCTGCCGAAATATCATTTCTTCCCTTTTTACACAGTTTTCAAAATCAGGTCTGCACCTTTTAAAGGGTTATAGAATAAAATTGTACTAGGAAAATAATGCCTGTGTTCACCAGTAATGTTATTCTTTATTTTCAATATTTAGATTGCTAATCACATTCTGTCCTTAAACATAACAGCAGTACGAAAAGGCTCAAAGATGCCACCTGAGCATACCAGTGATTTGTTGCTGATGTTATTATTTCACTTTTTAGATTGCAAATCACATTCTGACCTTAAACTTAACCCCAGAACAGAAAGACAAAGTTCAAGGTTATCTGGCAAAGATGCCACCTGAGCAACAGCAACAACAAATGGCACTGTTTCTGAAGCTTCAGCACCAACAGAAGTTAAATGCACAAGTACAAGCTCAGATAGAACAACAGAAGAAACTGCAAGCTCAACAGAGTATACCACCAAACATCCAGTCTCAGTTACCGTTGACAGTACAACCGGTATGTATGGTGGGGGGGGGGGGGGGGGGTCCACAGAATATGCAGTCAATCAGTCAGTTTCAGTTACCATTGACTGTACAACCTGTATGTAGGATAGTCTTTCTGTTTCATTTCCATTGAAAAATACATTCAGTTCTAAGTATATTGCTAAACATGATATTTTTTCAGTTTTCAATTTGATAGTAGAATACTAATAAGTTACTCAAATAATTTTGTTAGTACCGACCTTAAATACCTTGATTACTACAATAATAAATTATTTTAATTTATTGTCTTTCTACAACTTTACTTTCCAAATAAAGATTTCTCATTAAAAACCTGAAGTATTTTAATACTAAAAAAGCAATTAAATACTTAGCTTAGTAAAACATGATATAGGCAAAACCAAGCCAGTAACATATTGTGTCGGTAAGACTCTTAAATATCTCGGAGTGACAAAGTTTAGGAATTATTTCAAATTAAAATTAACATGATAAATGCAATACAGTTAATATACCAAGTATAAATTAAAACATATCATCTATTACTGCCTTATTAGTATGTGTTTGTTTTCAGCAACTTGTCCCTACTTCTACAGGAAGTAATATCATTTTGTTTTAGCAACTTGTCCCTACTTCTAAATATTATCATTTTGTTTTCAGCAACTTGTCCCTACTTCTACAGGAAGTAATATAATCAGTGTAGAACAACCAAGTGCTTCACCATCCAAACCAAATATTGTACACAGAGTTTCTGTAGCTGCTATACCTAAACATCAGTTGTAAGTTGTAATTGTATAATGTTAGTAGGCCTATGTTTGTTTGTTTAGTTTGGGTTTTACGCCGTTTTCAGCTTATTTGGCTATTTCACAGTGGCCAGTTTTTATTGGTGGAGGAAGCCAGACTACCAGGAGAAAACCACCGACCTTCGGTAGGAAAATTGGCAATCCTTGTGGATTTAGATCAGAGTCGAACGCACACCCTGCCACAGGTGAGATTCAAACAACCGCAGTGTTGACAGGCTAGTGATCATTAGTAGTAATGACGAACAACCTTGACGACTCGGCCACCGAGGCCCCCAGTTGGCCTATGTAGATATCCAGATACAATTCTTTGATCCAAATTAGGATGCACAAGATGTGCATATTTCGTCGATTTACGACATCAGTTTGTGCTCATGGCCTAACATGTTGAAAACCAAAAACAACAATCCAAAACGTTGAGGAGCAAATTCAGAAATATCAAAATGACGAAAAACTGTAAAGCCAAACCCGTCTGACAGAGGTTTGCACGAGGGAGATATTCCAGATATCAAGTTAATTGAAATTTTTACTAATACAAACTTTTCAAGTTATTTTTTTAATAAAACTACTGGTACACTGGTTTTTGAGAGGCTCCCAATTGTCTAAGGTATTTTTTTTACCATTCCCTGTAATTGTTGAGCAAAACAAAAATATTTGTATGTACTTTATCAAAATTGAAAACAACGTTATATTTCTTATCCAGAATCCATCAACAGATGGGAAAAGATCAATCAAATGCCATACAATCAGACACAAAAACACCCTTTAGAAATCAACGTGATATGTATCGACGGTTGCTGAGGTATCATGTATTCCAGACAAAGAATCCACCGGATCATTTAGTTAAGAAAGGTATTTTTTTTTATAGTAGTTCACTGATATACATGTATACCAAATTATTTTACTTTATTTCAGATACAGATAGATTTTTTCCATATGTCAATATCATGTATTAATCTCTAATTTTAAAAGAACTTCATTGAAAGCAGGTATAAAATGCCCCCCCCCCCCCCCCCAAGTTAAATGGCTACTGATTACCCATACCTACACTACAACAAAAACTAGAAATTTTTTGGGGGAAATAACATCACAAATCATATTTTTCATTCCTTTATTAACAAAGGAATTAACTTTTGATGAGCACATGCGTCGTCCGACATCGGACAACATGCCCTTGTACAAAGACTAAGTTGTAGTGAAAGGGAGTATGGGGTTTATCATCATACACAGCGCATTTTCGTTCTTTTTTTTCCAGAATAATTCGTATTTTATAATCGATAATATAATTTGCGTGTCTGACATTATTTCAACAACCAGGCCAAGACACTGCTAAACCAAAATATCATTGACTAATCAGGAGTCTTGTTACAAACTATCTTTGGAACACTATGCAACTGGTAACCAGTTTTCTTGCATTACTCGTAGAGTTAATTGAACAGCGATACTGTTCGTGGTATACCTTGGGAAGTGATTTAGAACGGCTGAAAATAGCATAAAACTAATATAGCAATTAAAGACCATTATGCTGGGATTGATATCTCTTTCTGAAAGAATAATGACAAAATTCATTTAATTTGATCATGATATTTTTACACATTGTAGCTGGCGAAAATCCTTGTTATAGATGGAGAAAACCGCAGGCTACCGGCTTCTATTGAAAGCCCTGATGGGTAAATTAAGATCGAGTTGAACACACCCCACCACAGGTGAGATTCGAAACTCACAACCTCAGTGTTGATAGGCTAGTGGTCATTAGTAGTCGTGACAACTACCTGGACCATTCGGCCACCGAGGCCCCTGACAAGTCCTGTATATTTGAAATGTGTGGTTCATGCATATTACAAAAATAAGTATCCAGCAAAATACATATATAAGGTATCCACTGTATAAACATTGCCTTTAAGAATGGTATACAAATTACAGATGATGAAATGTTTAAAGATTTGTCAGAAGGTCTTGTCCGCAAGAAGAATTGGATGTTTGAGAAATATCGTAGTCTTATACTAGAAGAAAGTATGGTAAGTATTGAAAATGAGTGCAATTTTTTTTTTGCCTTTGAGGTTGGAAAGATAATCATGTTTACTACAGTAATCTCAACTAATCAGATTAGTTTTTCTGTTCTTTGTTAGAAAACATAATACAGTTCAGATTGTGAAGCCTCTGTGACCTTTTAAAATAATACCCTAGGCTTCAAATCTATATCTGATATTGATGAAATTAATTAGTGTATTTGATTTTATATTTTGAATTTGACAGTTTGATAAAAACATGTTCTATTTTATCAGAAACATAAATTAGTAATGTCATCTTTGATCCAGGTGCTTGGTATATGTCAAGAGCACATGCTCAGAAGATTTTTTGTTAGATCACATAGTTGATAGATTATCATTCAACCCTTCTGAAATATATAGGGACAGGTAGCAGGATTTTATTTTTTATTTCATGGATCTATTTCTACCATCAACTACTGTTTGGCAAGGCAAATGTGTGCATAAATTCTCACTCCCTAAGTGTTATGGGATGGGAAACAAAGCATTGGAAAATGGACATAAAAAATTCAGAAATTCAAATTCTGGAAAAAGAAAGAATACAGGATGCCAGGACAGGGATAATAAGGCCAAATAAAAAAATATGTGCAGTTCCAGTTACCCTACCTACCCTAAATATTTTTGGACATTTTTCAATAAGCACTGTTTAAGTCATAATGTCTTGACCATCATAGGCTCTATTTTAAAAACATTTGTAAAATAAAAAAATTCCCTACCTACCAACCCTATTTTTTATCTTAATGTAACAGGAACCACACTTATTTTTTTATACCCCCCGCAAACAAAGTTTGGAGGGTATATAGGAATCACCTTGTCCGTCCATCTGTCTGTCTGTTCATCTGTCAATATAAGCGCAACTCCTCCTAGACTGCTCAATGGATTTCAACAAAACTTTACAGAAAGGAAGTACATAATCCAAAGTTGTGCATGACGAAAAATCTTTGCTTTCCGATATCACACAAGGGAGATAATTGGACTTCAAAGCGGGGGGTATCCATTGTGAGCTTTGCTCACAGTACATCTAGTTTTAACTTGGTCTAAATCTATCAAGTTTAATCACATTAAAATCACAGCATTAAACTCATGGAACTGTCATTACTGTGAGACATTAGAACAATAAGTTTTAAGTAATTTACAAACTATAATATGCTGGATATTGTCTTCAATATTTTCATGTTGTAAATTACACAGAGAGAAAAGCAGACAGCAGAAATTATGATGATACAAAAATTATTAAATGAAGACCTTAAGGAGACCCTTGAAGAAGAGAAAAAGGTGATAAAAAGAAATCCAGGTAAGAACAGTATGTTTCAAATAGTTGTGGACAGAAACTTATTTCTACATATGGGATTGTTAAAAATTTTTTAGAATCAAATTCCAATAGTCAAGAATGGTGTGGTTAGACCTGAAAGGTTTTGCAGTATAAACAGCATAAAGTTACTTCCTATCTACAGATAACCAGACCAAAAAACAGGGTTTTTTTGTTGTCATACTCAACGATTCCATATTGAAAATACCATCAAGGTTTTTTTCTGTGGCCAGCAACACCTAAGCAAACAACAACATCATTAATGTCATTTTGCTTTAGAATTATTCAGTTTGACTTCAAACTAGCAAACAAAACATGTATAACATTCAAAAACAAAGCTATGTTTATTATTATAGATGTATTTGAACCAATGCCAAGAAAATATTTGAAACTAGAACCAGAGGATATCCCAGAGGTCAAATTTGATCCAAGCAGCATTCAAGTGAAACTAGAAAATGTGCCATCCCCAGCCATTCCTGCTAATGTAAAGAAGGAAAGTTATGATAGCGATGGATCAAGGCCATCTACGCCAAAATTAAAACTTGTCATTAAATCGAACGGTCAGAGTTATTCAAGTCTGATTACGGAGGAGGACGCTGATCAGTCAAATGGTTTAAATTCCGGTGAATCAAACAGTAAAGATAATTTTATGAGTAGTATTAATATAAAACAAGAAGAGATTGACGATGTACCATTGACTGATCGTATAAAACCTTTTGATTCTTATTCTCACAATAACAAAGAGGATACATATTATTGTCCTCCGTCAAATATCTCTGATGATCTCAATAACACTGCCGATAGTAGTTCTGATGTAACGGTTGTCAGTGATGATGAAAATAAGAGTGATGCCATTGTGATAGATGATGATGATGATGATGAAAATGAAGATGTTTCAAAAGAAGATAATCAGACTGAATCTATTTATCAAAAACCACTGAAGGTTGAGCCAGACCATGAAGATATATCTTCAGACTTCACGGATTTCTTCTCAAAATCATACCAAAGTGGCACATCAGGAATGCATGTTCCGTACTATTCACAGACTTCTCAGTCACAAGATATTACAAACGCTTTATCTAGATTTCCCTCTTCAGATCAGATCTCAAATGATTTATACTCTCAAAACTCAGATGCTCAGTCTACTCATAATTCTGATGCTCAATCAACTCAAACAATTCCATATAGTGAGGATGGCAATTCTATCAAGGATGAAGATATAAGTAACGATGTCGATTATAATAAATCAACTTCTTCGTTTGCCCAGTATGAACCTATATCATCACCAGAGGGTGATCAGGAAGAAAATTCCTTTTCTAACTACTTAACGTCAAATTATTCGTCTTCATTTAACATGGGTGGTATAAGGGATCAAGGTCTGAATTTTGGTTTGTCTGACTCTGTCAGGGATACCATGGAAATAGATCACATGACAGGAAGTCCTTGGGAGGAGACAAATGAAGAGGATGATGCAGAAAATGCTGATAGAATAAAGGCAGAGATGGAAAGTGCAATAAACTCAATACTTAGTCTTAACTAATTATATTGTCAGATTTTTATGGTTGTATTTCTATGTTATTTGTCTGAATATGCAGGACAGTTATCACAGAGTCTCGTCTTAATTTTAATATTCTTTTTCTCATTGATAAACATTCATAATTGGTTTTCTGTTCCAAAGCGTGCCAGATGTTAACAGCATATAGTATTCAGAGAAAAATGATAGTATTTTTGTCTCCAGACGTTTTTCCCACTTTTGAAAGTTTCCTTAAATACCTACCTCAGAAGTCTAACTAGTCAAAAACTGTTGTCTTTAAAAAAGAAATAACACTGATTATAGTAAGGCCTTATTACTTCAACTTTTGTTTGCTTTCACAGCGATTTCCGTCCTTTAACAGTAAGGAGAATTCTTTCCGTATAAATGAAACACAGCTGTGAAATTTTCTTACATTTTTTAAATTCCAAATATTCATTGAGTAGAAGATGATGGGATTTCTTACTTAAATTATTCTCGTCCATCTTTTCTAATGACTTTTAATAGTTATTTAGATTAAGGAGCAAGTAAATATTTTCTGAAATCATAGATAGCTGAGAGCCATGACATATCTTTTTAAGAAAATCATGAAATATGATGAAAATTTTTTTTTACCCTTTATTGATGTAGTGCTAGTTTCCTTTTGTAGGTTTGTAAAGTATCTTAACCTCTGTGTATTCCATTTGACGTTCCCAATAAAAACATACTTAGGGTGTAGAGCTAAAATTTACATGTATCTATGACCACAAACCTAAAACTTTTATTATGTTCTGATTGTGTTCTTCTTTATGTATGAAAATGTTTGCCATTTTAAAATTTGGTGGTGAATGTTGAAATATTTGGGTAATATGCTCCTTGTATACAAAACTTACAACGACAAGAAAATATTTTGTTAAGCATTAGTGGAATACACAGTGATAAAAGATTGTAATTAATTGTACATATTTTGTCCAAAGAATTTTTTTTTACACTATTTTGTGAAGTACATATGCCAAAAAAAGATGCCATGTGAATCTCATTATATATTACATGAGTGCTATAGTAAGAAAACCTATGTTATTTTTTTTATTGGTATAGTAGGTAAGCATATGATTGTTTTGATTGCTATGTAAATGTGACATTAAATGAATTCTGTTGTTGAAATATTCTCTTGTACAAAGTGAATTTAACTAAAGTATCATAATTATGAAATTATTTTGTTATGAATTTAAGAATTAATTTCATTGAATTTAGGAGCCTATAAACTATAGAGATATATATTAAATTGACTAACTCTAAGAAAAGTCAGTTTTTAACTAAAATTTCAAGAAAACATTTTATTACTTCAAACTGTTAAGAATTTAAGAAATGAGATTTTTTTATGGGAATATCTCCATTTAATAGTTTGCCGTATTTGGATAAGGTACAAATGTACAAACATTGACACAGTCACGTAAAAATAAAATCCATATTATTTTCTTAGTAGACCTTATCATTTTGACCATATAATACAAAAAATAACTATCTTTAATTAAAAAACAACTTGTGACAGAAAACCACTATAGGAATAAAAATTAATAAAACTATAAAGCTTGCTATGTCCATGAGCTATTGGTTTATCTAACACAGTTAAGTAGTTCATCAATTTGGCTTTCTTTTTATAAGTTAATTTTTTTTTTTTTTCATAATAGTATTCCAGGCAGGGTAATCTATTAAAAGTAAAGCAACATACTTTTACAATTACAGGGTTTGTACAGATCCTAACATCCATGAAAGTTATTGAAATCAGAATATTCAATGTCTTGATATTACTTGAATTCTACAAAGGGGACAATATAAGTTATACAGTCAGTTATAGGGGGGATACAGCAATATATGGAGTTCCTGAAAAAAATTCGTATCGGGCGAGGCATTAGCCGAGACGCAATACGAAAATTTTTCAGGCACTCCATATATTCCCGTATCCCCCTTGTAACAGACTGTATAAAGAATTTATCCTGGGGATGAAATTTTCAAATTAGGAATTTTTTATATTATGGCCTTTAGAATGTTTTTTTTTTCTTTTAATTTTTGTGGGATGGAAAAAAAGCAAAACAAATATTATAAAGTTTAAAACAATTTGTTAACAGAAAATAGTGAAAGCGAATCACATGATTTCAAGGAAGTGGGATACAGATCGCGGAGACGGGATACCAAAAAAAATCGGGGCATGTAGCAAATCACGGGATTTCAAGGGAGATACAATAATTGATAAAGACACTTTGTAGCCAATGGAAAGACAGTATTTTTAAGTCATTAAACATGCTTGATGCACTTCTGAACAAGCTCAGAATTGTTTGTACATTGAGCTGTAGTAAATTTACAAAAAGTCCATTTAAAGTGAAATTGTGGACCTTGAAATAGGAATGGGAAAATTCTTGAATTTTAGGACCAATAATATGCATGAATCCTGCAATTATAAGTCATTAAAAGAAGGATTCCTAAATGATTAAAACTTTCCAAAGACAGGCAGAATTTTTATTTTATTTATTATTGCTACAAAATTAGGAAAAAAAGGTCAAGTACATGTGAAATTAATGATCACTAATAAACTTTATCGGACCTATAATTCATTTCTACACATGCATGCCATATGCCATTATTTCAATATGTCATATTTTTAACAAGTTTTGGCTTGATGTTGTTACAGCTTATAATGAATTTATAAATTGCCAAAATGTTGATAATGTAAATTGTGTCAGTTCAGTCATTATTTATTTTATACATTTTTTACAATTTTGTACCAAATGCTGCATGTACAAACTGTCTTGTCTCTTCATTTGTTACACAAACACAATTGTCCATTTTATTTTGTTGCAGAGTTAGCTCCCTTAGAGGTTTTGTATGAGAAGTATGTTTTGTATGGTGCTTTGTAAAAGTTAAGCTGAAATGTGATATTTTTAGTTGTAGTGATGCTTACAGCTTTCCTAATTTGTGATGGAAAATTTTGTCATTTTCTTCCAAAAAATTGGCACAAAATATTTATTTATTTATTCAGTTTGAAGTATTTTTAACTCTTCTGTGTTAATAAAAAGAAAACTACCATTTTCTAGAAGAAAAAAATGTAATTTTGAATGTTTAAAGAAGGAAATGGTAGATGTTTAGTTTTATAGGTTTAATCTTTGTGGGATATCTTCTATACCAGTTACCATCTTTGCCATAAGTACAGGGTCCAGTTGTTTACTTATTTAATCAATGGTTAAATTTGACCAATGGCTAAAGTTTATAAGAATTCATTTGTTTAACCTGTGGTTAAATGAGTGGAACAATTTATACATGAATGTTCATATGTACAGTAAGATTTATCTCCCTTTCTATACTATTTTGTTAATATGTTCACAAAATAGGAAAGGCTGTCATTTCATTTTAAGTTCATAATTTACTGCAAACTGTTACTTAACTTGTCAAAAAAATCAGACTTAAGACTTAAATAATGAAACAAAGTTTAAAAGTCTTATTGTTTTATTTGTATTCTTTATATATGATGCAAAGTAAACAATTATGTTATATATTTTATATGAAATCCAAATGAAATATGCTACATCCCACCAAACTAAATATTGACCAATCAAATCTGCTGCTAGTATTATCTGCCATCATGTTGTTTTTGTCACTCTGTGCTACATATCATGTTAATTAAAATGAAAGATAATATTTGTATAAAAGAAGAAACTTATGTATAGTTGTTTTTATTTTATCCTGCTTTAAAGGGCTCCTCTGTATAGCAAATCACTGTCTATAAAGAACACCTCTAAATAACAAATCACTGTCTATAAAGGGCACCTATATATAAAAAATCAGTCTATAAAAGGCACCTCTATATAACAAATCACTGTCTATAAAGGGCACTGAAAACGTCCCTGATATGAACAAAGCATGTAAAAAAATAGAATAATGGAATAGTCTTGAGACATGCATTGACCTCACAGTTACAACAGTTCAATCTGCTGTACTCTATTATAGTTCATTGTTTTGGATTTTACTGTTTAGACCTGTAGAACTGCTGATAGGACACATTGTTGAAATCTCCACATAAAAGGCATCAAAATGGGTACAGGGGATTTTATTTTTTGTGTCTAATTAATTTTCTTCTTTCTGAAATGAGTTGTCTTCATCAAAGATTGACAGCAAATACAAGTGCTAGCTTTTGATAGTAAGACTTCATGAGCTAGTTTTACAGTCGAAACGAGCACAATCTGACCCTGCTATCTAAATTCTGTAGCATCGAACCAACTTTTGCAGTTCAAGCAAGTAGTCATTTTATGTTTTATACAGCAGTGTGTTTCGAGGATAGATAAGGTGGGGTTTTGGTAACCATAAAAACTTATTTAACCCCACCACTGGTCCGTGTTGAGTTGACTATCCTGATGTGTGTATGTTTGTAATTTTTGCACTTTTATGTTATTTTTTGTGGGGGGTTCTGTCTGTTGGGTGGCATTGATTGATTGGTATGTCATGATTGACATTTCCTGTTACTCGATGTGTTGTTTATTCTAACTGGGATTAAGATTTCAGATTACAAATCCTCTTCAGTCGAGAAAAATGGAAAATAGAATGTCAGATGATGAAGGTAAAAATGTTATTTCTCAGTTCCTGTATTAAAATTGAAAATTTATTATCGTTGGGTAAAAAACTTGCGGAAGGTTTTCAAATGGATTCAAAGTGTAAATATTGTCCGAGAATCTTGTGGCATTGCTGTGTAGGTTATTGAGGATAACATTATCAGCTTTGATATCTCTGGTGTGATTTACAGCTAATATGACAGGTTTGGTTAGTGTTGATGCATCTATTTTCGTCTTTTTCAACCATATTGCAGCATCTTTGATAAAAACACAAAATCCACGACAGGAATTATCCACCTCTCCAAATAAAAATTGCATCCCTATGTTACAGTAGCGGAGAAACCATCTATTCCATGTAGCTCAAGACTTCTCTGACAGGATTACCAAAATATCAGCACGGGTTACATTCCTATATAACTAGCAGTCCAAAAAATGTCCCTCTCTTAACGAAAGGAGATTGTATTCAAATGGTTACAGAAGCAAAACGACCGTGAACGACATATTTGTGCACTTCGTTTTTGTCAAGCTACGCCCTTACTACTTTTCTTGGTGGAGACTGAAAAGATCCGGATGCGGGATTTTCTCGCTGCGTTGAAGACTAATTGGTAGCCTTGAGCTGTTTTCTGCTGTTTGGTCGGGTTGTCTCTGACTCATTCCCCGTTTTCATTCTCTAGTCTATTCTATAAACAAGCGGGGATGTCCCGTTATGTGTAATATTTTAAGTATACTCCGAAACGAATTTCTCTGCGCACAATGCTCATTTCTGGATATGAGGTATTCTTTATAAGGGTATGCTCGTGACCAAAATTGGAAAGCCAAAAATATTTTTTCAGAATATTGGTTCCGTAAATGGTGGCGGTGAAGAATTTAAAATTTAAACCAGAAAAAAATTGTGTTACAGACTCGTCAGTGTTTGTTTTCATTTCTTTTGCCTTGAGCTCCACTGGTGAGTCGTAAATTGACGAAATGTGTACATCTTGTGCATCACAATTGATATCAAAGAATGTTACTCACACCACTGAGTCGAAACCGCTCCTGGTGGACTCCAAGTCCCCGAGGGTATCCCCAAATTCGATACTAGCCCGATATTGATACGTAAAATTTACTGTTACAAAATTGTAAA
Organism: Mytilisepta virgata; assembly: GCA_028015205.1. Lineage (NCBI taxonomy): Eukaryota > Metazoa > Mollusca > Bivalvia > Mytilida > Mytilidae > Mytilisepta > Mytilisepta virgata. The sequence continues at coordinate 57,868,655 of CM051515.1, read as the reverse complement.
AATTGTGAAAAACTAAGGTGTATCTCCCTCCTTTACAGCTCTGTCCTTAGGTGGTTTTGGCTTTACCCCTTTAGGTCATTTTGGCATTTTGAATTTGCTCTTCAACTTCATGGATGGTTTTGGTTTTTCAGCATCTTAGGCCTTGAGCACAACTGACGAGTCGTAAATCGACGAAATGTGCATCAAAATCGGTATCAAAGAATTTTATTTTATTCTGTCAATGTAATTCTGCCCTGATTTTGTAAGGTCAATAATGTAAATAAAGATAAAAATCTGCCCCTTAATATATTCCAAATCTCGTCATCTCATTGGTACTTTTATAATGTATTATCTAATTAAGTTTTTATATATACATTTAATAAGAATAAAGTTAAAGAAGTATACAGATTAATTATTAATGAGAGATATTTAAATGTTTCAATCTCATTTTAATCTGATAGGCCATTTGCTGATTTTTATCTTTATTCACATTTTAGACTATTTCTCATTTGCCTTTCTCAACATTTTTTTAATGTGTTTTGAAGTATACATGTAGTTTTATTTCAGACATTTTATGAATCGCTTACATTTCTTCAGAAATATTTTATTTTGGGCCATCAAGACCTTGTTATGTAATATGGCTGTTTATATGGCGAACCTCTTTTGGTACTTAACATTTATTTCCTAGCCTGGATTTTCTGTTTATTCAAAAGAATTTTAGCCTTCTCAGGGAATTTGTATGCATAATTTTTTCAGTTCCCCGCTAGAACATTAAATTGATAAGAGTTATCTCCCTTCCAACATTGCTTTCCAATGTCTCGATTCTCATTGTAATAGTATAGTGATTTAATCCAGATCTTTCGTTTTTTAAGTTCTAAGAACATTTGATTAATTTTACATTATATACAAGTATAGTCAAAAGAGAAACCTGTTATCAAAGTTTAATTGGTTGAAAAGAAACACATAAGACTGGATAAGACGAGTTCTGATGTATATTTTATTATTTTGTTCAATTTAATAAAAATATCTACACATTTCTACCTTTTTTTCTTTATCTATTTATATAAATATATTTTATAATATTATTTATCAATTTTTGTTTTATTTATTAGTTTTATTTCTTTTGAAAACTTGATTGACATGTTTAAGACGATTTTGTGTCAATCTTTCAGATCTGTTAAATCTTTGTCCTTCTTTTCTAAATAATATAGAAGCTACGCAAAATTTAAATCTTTAGGAAATCCAATTTCACTCTCAGAATTAAATACCCCGAAATTTGTTTATATGTAGATTTTAGAAGTTTACATAGAGCCATCTACATATCTTAAAAATATTAAAGTTTTATATTCGAAGATTTTAATTTTTATATTATGGATAAAATATGTTTAAATTATCAGATAGGTATTTTGTAGTTTTGTCTCAACGAAACTCGACGCTGTAATATTAATGTCCTCGTGAAACAATTAGTTGATTAAATTTCCCATAGCCCCAGTGTGGACTTATCGCTGTAAATGTGAGACTGGGGTTGAAAGTCAAACCATTTCGTGTCGTATTACCTATAATAACCCGCTAGTTATCCAATCAATTTGATCCGAGGGATTTTATTCAATTCTCTAAATATTGATCGGGATCACTTAATCAAAATTGAAATTCGATTTTATTTATGAACTTAAGCGTGCTAAGGTCTGGCATTTCATTTATACAAGTATATTGTTTTCTCTGAATAAAACTGACGATGGTGTATTTCTGCCCCTGACAAAACGGTTCACAGAAAGACTGAAGAAGATTTATTTCTGCCCCTAATAAAAAGGTTCACAGAAACACTGAAGATGGTGTATTTCTGCCTCTGACAAAAAGGTTCACAGAAAGACTGAAGATGGTGTATTTCTGCCCCTGACAAAAAGGTTCACAGATACACTGAAGATGGTGTATTTCTGCCCCTGACAAAAAGGTTCACAGAAACACTGAAGATGGTGTATTTCTGCCTCTGACAAAGAGGTTCACAGAAAGACTAAATATGTTGTAAGCACCACATATGGTTCATACATTTTTTTTCTTTCTTTCTTTCTTTAGCAAAGGCTTTATAGATATGACTGTAGCTGTTGTACGGATATCTTCACAAAAAATCTGACCAAAAAAGTTCACATAAACATTAAGCACATATAGTTCAGATTCTATCTAATAACTAATTTACGATTCTTTTTAGAAGTTAATTGAGCGTGTTCGATTTCTATAAATTTTTGATACGATTTCAGCCTTTTTCTGTTTGCTTAGGACAGAAGCAGACCACCTGTTACGAGCAACGGAGCATTTTCTTTAATAAATTTTGAAATAAAAGCCATTTGTAGAAATGCTTTTGTTCCGAATCCCTTGATAATCTCACGTCATATTTAACAATGTCCACCACACGCGACCCTATGATGTAATATTGACTCATGGGTGGACAGTTAGATCCGATACAATCTGTCAATAATTGTAAATACTAATGGACACTTAAACAAACCATTTAAATATTTAATATGTACGAACACCTGCTCATGAGCTCTCTATAATTCCACTCTCACTAATGATAAAGTTTCAATTATCCAATTGTAACATTTTAGTACTTTTTTTTGTTAAATATTCACTTACCGTTTAATTTTATAATATTTTGACTTTTTATTTTTTTAGAATTATTTTTTACCGAGAATATCGAAAAGGGACTAACTACGGCCATAGATTATTATTATTATTATTATTATTATTATTATTATTATTATTACATGCACTCAAATTGTAGATTTTTTTTTACTTAGAAAATGGCAAATGAAGTAGACATTTCCTTTTTCAGTAACTATTTCAATAGACTTAGAGTTGGACGAATTTAAAACAGGAATAAAAAAAGTGCATTGAATTAATAATAATTTTAAAATGCGGGGATTAAATATTTTTTATTTTACGGTATTGTTGTCTTTCGGAAGTCCATTTTGACCACATGAAACCCATTAAATATAATTATTCCCCTTCCAATGTTTTTCACCTCATTAGCAATTCATAATACATAGTACACTGCCAGTCACTTGGTGCCATCAACACGTGTCCTCCGATTGTATGCCATGCATGAAGACACAATTTCGTTCCATTAATCACTTGACACACGCAAAGTTTACTGTATCTAATAATATTACATGTTTATATGCAAGAATGTGGGTGCTTGTATATTCATCTCATTACATTTCAATGCATTTGTAGAGAATGGTCCACTGGTGGTTGTCATAAATTCAAAATGACCACTGTGTTGAGACTACTTTCTTTGACTTTTATTTATTATCATGTATTTTATTTCTATTGTTCTTATCTAAAAACTCATCGTAAATATTTTATCCACCAATTTTGATTTTCGACCATGTTGCTTTTAGATTGCTGTCACGTGAAAATTTTAATCTGTTGATTGTATTATGTTTATGTTTTAGCTGCTTGGTCAGCTGGAACGACAACATTCTTCACCTCTGCAAGATAAAAATGAATTAATCAAATTCTTGGTTAGTATTTTCCACACTTGACTAATCATAAAATTATAGCCCTTTTATTAGTTCTTACTAAACTGTCCGTACGAAGTCGGCAAATTCTGTTATAAAACCCCATAATTTTCTACACATATGCCACTTATTTTCATCTTAATTATGAAATAAAACAGCAGGTTTCAAGCTGTTTCATTATATCCTACTCATGTTTCATAGTTTTAATTTCAGTCATTTTTACAATTTATACCCAATATGTGCAATTTGTCGTAACTGTTCGATGTTCTCTCCGGGAATGGAATGAGGTATTTACACGTTTAATGAACATGGAAAACACACGCGAGTGTTTACTTTGATATTTAGAAAAGTTTTCATTAAACACTAACCTTTAATGAACCAACGTAGTATTAACTGGTGTCATTATTATAAAACATATATACAAAATTATACGTCAGAAACCTTAATTAGCGAAGTACTTGATTGAAGTCTGTAACGGAGCAGCTTTTTATAATTGTATATGTCATATAACGAAGAATACATGAAAGACAGTTGGTCAATCACCTTCTGGGGACAAATTAATATAGAAAGATAGAAAGAATTACAATTCTATCCCTTTGTTACGTAATATAGAAACTAACAAAATTACAATTCTATCCGTTTGTTACGTAATATAGAAACTAACAAAATTACAATTCTATCCGTTTGTTACGTAATATAGAAACTAACAAAATTACAATTGTGTCCATTCTGGGGTAGATTTTTGCTAATATAAAAATTAACAAAATTACAATTGTGTGCATTCTGGGGGTAGATTTTTGCTAATATAAAAATTAACAAAATCACAATTGTGTGAATTCTGGGAGTAGACTTTTTCTAATATAAAAATTACCAAAATTACAATTAAATCCGTCCTATGGATATAAAAAATAAGTATGTTGTGAAATAGCTCATTCGACAAAAGAATACAAGGAAAATAAATGGAAATGATGAGCTGTTAAAACGACTTGAATGTACAAAATGTTCATTTTAAGTGGAACAAAACCAAAAACAAAGTTTTCGACCAATATGGCCTTGATCACGAGCATGAAAAAATAAATAGATACCCAGAGTCTGTACATAAAAGGTAAACAAAAAGAAATTTTGGTTAATATAGAAATTAACAAAATTAAAAGGGTTTTATTCATGTTTTGTTACTGCATAAAATGCAGGACGATAGACATGTAGAAAATCTCAATCAAGTATGCATAATGTTAATTAAAATAAAAATAAATAAAAATGTGCGGAAAGTATGTAGCAAAATTGGGTATAACTGATTCCAAAGATGTTATAAATTTTGTCTAATCTATTTGTATTATTACAATAAAATATATCTGTAACTAACTGATTTATACCATCATGATTATATTTTCAAAATTATAGTAATTTATAACTCAGTGAGAACTTCGAGGAGGAGGGTAACATTCTAATTTAACCCCGCCAAATGTCTGTAACTGTTATAATTCACAGCCCTTTGTCAAGGATTGCATGTTTCTTTTTCGTGTATATGTACATGTATTTAATCCAGAATAGTTTGAGTTTGAGATAATTTGTGGTTTTGGTTGCTTTTCATTTTCAATTAGTTTTATGAGTATCCGACAAGAGCTCGCATTACATCACGGGCACAAACTGATACCCACACTGCGTTATTTTTATCCTTAATATGCTGCAAATATTCTTGGCACAAAATGTCTTCGTACAAGTGACGCACAGATATCGGTTAGGGAATATATAACAATTTGGTTTCAAAAACTGAAACAGTGTGTTGAACAAAACGCAAGATTTATGTCATGAAATGTTAGTATTCTTAAAAAAAAATGATGCTAAAAATTTATAAAACAAAAACATTAACTTATTTTTGCCGTTTATATTACAAATTTCGAAATTTGTTAAATGAAAAATTAATTATTTATTTTATTCATTAAGCTGCAATTGTAAAGACGCCGAATGACGTTCTATCAGTAAGGTTCTGATGCAAAAATTGTAGTGTAGGATTCTGCTGTACAAAAGGAGATATATTTGCGACTATTATGTGTAAGCACGGAAGAACGATTTACAAGTTTGATCGGCTGCGTTTAGTAATTCAATTTCATTTAAATATAAGATGTGCTATAAAATCACTGTGGTCTCGAACCCCCCAACCCCCATAAAAAAGTGTCAAAGTACAAATTTTTTTATTGTGTCCACAGACAAATTTTGAGTTTATTCAAAATTCTTCTAACATTACGGCTTATAATGTAACATGATGGTAATATATAAAAAATTACGAAAACGACTTTTAATAATTGACGATTTTTTGTCAAAAGTTGTTGACAATTCAACTATTTCCTTTTTTTTTAGATATCAGAACTAATTTGTACACTGTGTTCAGATTTCACAGGGATAAGTCAGAATGATATTTGCAACTTTAAATACACATAGATATGAAATGTTTCATACATGATCCGAATTATACTGTCAGGGTCTAAAATCTCTCAATCCCCTGGAGCAGAAGAACATTGACATACTGTCGTCTGCAGCCCGACCGAGGATTGTGATGACTTCTTTCCTATCTATATTTGCATTGACTTTTGTCACGCGTATGTGAGAATTTTGTGTTTTTACATAACCCTTCATTGTCGTAACATGCAATGATTTTCAAACTATATTAGCTTAAGTTTATCATTTATAATAGGATGATTGATGAATTTTTGTTTAACGACCAGTGGCAACCATTCTAATGTAGATGTAAATATCAGGACGACATTAATAATAGGAGAAATTATAAAAGTTTAATTTCATGATAATATGTTGAAGTATAGACCAAAAATCAAACATAAAGCCTTGAAAACAGAATCTTCCTTCACCACTACTAGGACCCGCAATAACCGTCAAACTTAATATTCGGAGTCTTCCGTTGGGAAATAGTTAAAAAATAAAAATAAATAAAAACAGAAAGTAATTTGTCAACAGTGTTGCATGAATATTATTTATAATTTAGATTTTAATTCAGCAACAAACTTGAAAACACTTTTCTACATTTCAATTTTATTTATGAAATGTTTTTTTCAATTAAAAAAACCCCGAAAGAAATGGTTTTTCACAATAAAAAAAGCTAAAACAAAAATTAATCCCTATGCACAGCTATATTAGATATTTCAGACTCCGCCCCTCAAACCCACACTTGGTAATAACGTCTACGTGGTGGTAGGTGGAAATTATATCTCATGTATAAAAGAAGAAAAAACTTCAAATAAAAGTTGCCTATGTATATATAATCAAAAAACGCGAATTTCATCAACTACTAAAGAATTTTAAATCCTCATTTTGAAACAAGGAATGTGCAAATTTTAAAAAATATATCTCAGGCGAAAATGTGGAACAAAAAAAAAACAAAAATGTTGAAGAGCTAATTTTAAAAAGTCAAACTGTCAAAATAAGGTAAAAAACATCAAAATTAAAATCATGTTATCCTAATCAGGAATCATTAACAAGTTTACAGTAAAATGCCAAATTTTCGGATAATACTCTTTGTACAAAGACACTGCTCTGGGCTCCCTTTGTATGATAGAATATAATCTGACACTGAACTCACCTTGACAAGATAATTTGTCAGTTTCTAAGCATTTATTAATAACTCCATGCAATTCTCCATCTGTTTCAACAAAAACATATGAAATTTCACTTGTAAGTCGCATTATCCCTGAAAATCTCAAATATGAAACGTTATAATGAGCCTTGACGGAACTAGAAATTCTAGAAAACAAACAGGTGTATCCATACATAGGACAGCTGATGAAACTTATAGAAAATGAAATTCTGGACAGTTTTACTTGGTTTATATGAAGTTCTGACAATCAATTTAAGCCTATTACTGGAGATTCGTACATTCGATTTTCGTTCCTACTAAATTGTTGTTATTTTGTGACAAATGAAATAACTATGGGAAATCGAAATTAGTGGTGTTTAAAAAGGAATTTATTGATATAGACGTTATACATTTGCCAAAATCTATATTGTTTCGTGTAAGATAAAAGACATTTATAGATTTACCCATATTTTCTTCTCCGACAAAAATCGACATAAAATAAATAACTGCAGTAATCGTTTCCCCCCACCATATAAAGATTTCCAATTTCCCCATCAAAACTTTGAGTTTAAAGATTTTCTGATAATAAGCTGTGGAAATAACACGCACTTTTAATATATTCGATCTAAGAGTACATACAGTTGTATGTAATAATTGATAAAAAGGACAAATATACCTAAGGAGCAATAAAAAAAAAAACGTAATCCATTGGACAGACAAACCCGGGAAGACAAATGAACAACCACAAGGACAACAATTAAACACAGAAAACTAAAAAACAATGAACAACACGAACTCCTAATAAGATCGACTTTTAGCAAAGGACTCACCAAATCAAACCTGTGCTAGGGGCGTCTTGAACTTGCAATTATGTTAGAGATTTTTCTATACGTGTCGAAGACCTCGCTGTGACTTTTATATGAAGAACAGCAATAAATAATCTTAACTTCTAGTGTCACATGCGTATGTGGCTTGATTCACAGTATCATTTCTGGTTGTAAAACTATAATAATTGGTTTATATTGGCAAGTTAGCTTCAGCGCTAAACTTCTGTAATTGAAGTTTTTGACCTATTGTTAAAAAGTATGCAGGTGTTATAGAACTATTACATGTAGATACAGAACCCTATCGATTGACTGGTTACTTTGTTGTCATTGTAATTATTGCTTTACTCTCTATAGAAACAATCAAAATAACTTCTACTTTTAGGTAAATATGGATATAGGTAGGTTTCTGTAAAACAAACAAGTCACACTTGTTTATACAATAAATTGAGAATAAGCTCACTCGGTGCCACACGACAATAATTATCGCCACGTGGCACAATCTCACGCAAACAATGGCTTTAGTTCAATTTTTCAAAGGACTTAACATAATGGGCCGTGGAATATTTTACATAGGTTTTTTCATTAGCGCTCCGCCCCTCAATTTAAACAATCAGTGTGTTTGTTTTAGAGTTCTGTGCCAACTAACGTACAATATTGACAAATCTAATAACGGTATATGAACACAGCCTCCATCAAGAACAAATATTTAACGAACAAGCTTAAATAGCATATTGTTCTGTTTGTTTTCGGTCAGATGGAAGTTTTGCTGTAGATGGGGAATGAAAACGACCATTTTAACAATACTATAATTGTTAATAAATACACCGACAATCCTCGCACAGCGTCAGACCACACCTGTCACGTGAATTTGTCGCACTACCCCCTTGTGTATATAACACCTGTCAAAAAATACGGTCACACTTCATCTTGTCCATCGAGATCAAAAGATCGTAAATTATAAAACATCCAACTAAATGACAATTATACCTTAATGAGATAATTATTTTTCATAACTCTTTATTGGCAATAATTTACAATAAATAAAGACCGTAGTAATACAATACAATAATCACCAAAGAAATTTAATATCTCTGTTTCCCCTTCTCTACACAATAACATATGGCTTTAAATCCGCAAAAACAATAATGGATAACATATAATAGAACGAGTCAATTTCATTTCTCTAAAATCACCTGTAGCGGGATATTGGAGTTTGATTTTGCAATAGGGTAAATTTTGTATGATTTGAGGGAGAAAAATCAGGCCCGCCCTCTGCTGAGTCCACATCTGTGTTCATGATCGCGTTGGCACGGAATATCACAGTCAATTTTATAGTATTGTGCGTATTTATCTTTTCAACGTATAAAAATGAAAAGGTTTCGGGTTTAGGGGACACTGAATGCCATAAGCTATAATCTAGAGTTCGTCATATGACCAGTACTACCCCCCTCCCTCCTGCAAAAAATAAAAATCATCATGTGCTCTAACAAATTTCTAACATTAACCAATCCCAGAGAAACACAGAATTCCATATATATTAACTCTCCTTTGGTTTCTGTATAGGCAGAATACAGAAAAAAAATATATGCAATCAACCATTGTGGAATAATACATTATTACTCGGGTTCACTTTTGTCTTATGCAGGAGAGCAAAATGACCAATGATTATAAATCAAGGATTTAAATCCTTGTATAAACCAAATAGTATGTATTATTATGATGTGGTTAAAAGGAAATTTGTATCCTATTCAAATGATAGTGAAGCTAATCCTTCAGTATATATATAGGGGTACTGACATGCTATAGGACGTTTTATCAATTCCAAAGTTCTAGTGTACACTAGTAAGTGTTAGTGATATCACAGCTTTTGCTACAGGAGTTCTGATATTCAGTCGACTGTTACCAGGACCAAAGCTTTTGGCAATAATACCCTTTTTTATACATGATTTCTGTACAGGGATGTTTATAACTGCCGGTGTACCCTTGGGAGGGTGTCACCAGTCCAGTCGGTACCAACGGGAAATTGATATTTAATTAAATAAACTGCAGCGCTGTCCTGAGAAAATTTCTCCTTATACCTTTCTTGGGGTAGACGGAGGGGGTATAATTTTCTCTTTGAATCTGGCTTCAAATTATGGTTACTACTTCTAAATTGCTTTCCTTATTCATCAATTGATGTTGTGACATGGTTTGTGGAAATATGTATGGAAATTGATATCATAAAACGTTGAAATATAACACTTAACAGACAAGACATGTAATGTGTACATTGATACTTTATGACGGATGTATCGGTCCCAACCATTTTTTATCTTTATACCCAAATGCATGATAAATATCAATATTTCTGGCAACTCTGCGAAGTTAATATAACGTGAAATTGTTACTATTGCAGAGAAGGAGACTTGACGAAACTTTAATGTGGTTCGTTGGTGCATGTATAACAAGTAAAATCTAATTTAACGCTTAGAAGATGTAAACTATGCTAGTAATTGCCGACAGTAACCCGACTGATTTATCAAAAGTTACTTTTATTTAAATATTCTGCATACAATATTTCTGGGATTTTACTGCGGTGATATCGATTTTTATGAACCTGAATGAAAGCTAATGAAAAGGAACCAAGACGATTTCTCAGTTCTTTTATTTCTAACAATGTTTTCAAGTCGTATTATTTCTTCCATATTAATGTCTCGTGATGTTTCAAACATAAAAAAGTGGATAGAAAAAAAACGAGAGGAATCATTTACGTCATGATTCTTTTTATCTGACTATTATCTATTTATTGAAATATATAGTCTCTCTGGCCTTGAGGGGTCCAAGTAGTCCGTCACATATGATCTTTAATGATCATCACGCAGCCTGTCAAAGCTGCAGTTTAATAATTTTTAGCTCACCTGACCAAAGGCCATGTGAGCTTTTGTCATCACTTGGCATCCTTCGTCCGTCCGTCGTCCGTTAACTTTTCACATTTTAATCTTCTCTGAAACAACTGTGCGAAATGAAATTAAATTTGGCAGGAAGGTCCTTAATAAAATTTGTCCATTTCGTCCCGATCGGACAACAGACATGGCCGCCATGGGCAATTGTTAATTTTGATTTGGCTGAGTTTTCAAAAATGTTCTCCTCTGAAACTGCTAGGCCAAATTGAACAAAACTTGACAGGAAGCATATATATATGGGAGGTCCTTTATAAAGTTTCCTCATTTCGTCCCAGTCGGACAACAAATATGGCCGCCATGGGCAGTTCTTGTTTCTGATTGGCTGATATATAAAAAAATCTTCTCGTCTGAAAATGCTAAGCCAAATGGAACTAAACTTGACAGGAAGCATATATGAGAGGTTATTAAAAAAGTTTCATGATTTCGTCCCGATCGGGCAACAAACATGGCGTCATGGGCAATTCCTGTTTCTCATTGGTTGATTAACATTTTTTTCTGGAACTGCTTGGCCAATGGAATGAAACCTGACAGGTAGCATCTACGGGAGGTTCTGTAGAAAGTCTGCTCATTTTGTCCTGATCGGACTACAAATATGCCCACCATGGCAGTTCTTATTTCTGATTGGGCCAAAAGGAACGAAACTTGACAAGAAGCATATATGCATGGATGGTCCTTTATAAAATTTCCCCATTTCGTCCAGATTGGACTACAAATATGCATAACGCCATGGGTAGTTCTTTTTTGATTGGCTGATATAAAACAATCTTCTCCTCTGAAGTCGCTTGGCTAAATAGAACGAAACTTGACATGAATCATCTATGGGAGGTTCTTTACAAAATTTCCTCATTTCGTCCCGATCGGGCAACAAACATGGCCGCCATGGGCAATTCTTGATTCTCATTGATTGATTAAAAAAAAACATTCTGGAACTACTTGGCCAAAACTGTCAGCCAAACTTGACAGGAAGTATCTATGGAAAATCTTTTATCAAATTAATTTTTTTCATCCTGATTGGACGACAAGCATGGCTGCCGTTGGCAATTCTTGTTTCTGATAGGTTGATATAAAGAAATCTTCCTCTCTGAAACCGCTTAGCCAAATGAAACGATACTTGACAAGAAGAATCTGTGGGAGTGTTTTTTACAAATTTTTCTCATTTTGTCCAGATTATGCGACAAACATGACTGCCATGGGCAGTTCTTGTTTCTGCCACCTGAGCGATACAGGGTCAGCCCTCTGAGCCTCTAGATAAAGGTGCGTTAGACTCCGATCTTCAGTGAAGAGATTTGCCATGTTGTTACGCTGGTTGCCATTAAAAAACAAATAGAATAAGAATTATATAACAACATCTAGAGGCTCACCTGGCTTTTATTAGGCCGTTATACAATATAAGTTCTTTGGTATCCACAAGGCTTTTAAAGAAACAAAAACCAAATCAAGTAACCTTGATATTTGACCTTTGACCTAAAAAAGGTGGATCATTTGTATCTGTACTTCCATATGAGGTACTTGCCAACTTTGGTTAAAGCCTGCCCATTAGTTCGATTGATCAAATGAATTTCAACCAAAGTGGATCGTTTGTAAAGGATACTATCGTCATCAATCCTGCAAATTTTCAAAATATTTCATAATGTAGTTTCAGAGAAGAATATTTTTGAAAATTGGCCAATCAAAACAAAAGATGGCATCTTGCAGCCATGTGGTTCATCCAACCGGAACCAAAGGTAGAGGGTTGGTAGAGGTCCTTCCATAAATAATTCCTGCCAACTTCGGTTACATTTGCCCATTGGTTCCTGAGCAAATGACAAAACAAACCCTTTCCCATATGGATTCAACGAAAACTTCGAACAGTCGCAGCCGTATGTTGAGCTGATAAATCTCAACAAAAAGTGGATCGTTTGTAGACTGTATATTTGTCATCAATCCTGCAAAGTTTCAAAACATTTCAAAATGTAATTTTAGATATTTTTGAAAATTTTCCAATAAAAATCAAAGATGCCCTCTGGCGGCCAAGTGGTTCATTCAACCGGAACAAAATTGGTGGAGGTCCTTCAATACATCTTTTCTGTCAATCTTGGTTACAATCTGACCAAATCTCATAAAACTCCTTTCCAATATGGTTTCAATGGAAACTTTGAACAACCGCAGCCCTCTGTTGAGCGGATGAATCTCAGGATGTGGATCTTTAGAGGGTAAAGTTGTCATCAATCCTGCAACGTTTCAAAACATTTTATAATGTAGTTTTAGAGAAAAAGATTTTTGAAAATTGGCCAATAAAAATCAAAGATGGCCTCTGGCGGCCATGTTGTTCATCCAGCCGGAACCAAAGGTAGAGTTGGCAGAGGTCCTTCCATACATTTCTCCCAACTTTGGTTACAATCTGCCCATTAGGTCCTGAGCGATTGACAAAAAGTCTTCTCCCATATGGTTTCAATGGAAAGTTTGATAGCCGCAGTAAGCCGTTGGTTGAACGGATGCTCAACCAAATGCGGATTGTTTGTAGAGGGTCTTGTTGTCGCAAAGCCTGCAAAGTTTCAAAATATTTCATAATGTAGTTTCAGAGGAGAAGAAATTTTCAAAAATTGGCCAATAAAAATCAAAGACGGTCTCTGTCGGCCAAAGCGAAAACACAAGCTGACATGGCCTATAGGCCAGGTGAATTAAAAGGCAAGTTGTTGCAACTGCCCGATAAAGATTTGTATACACTAGTAGGTTTCACGTATCAGTTGAGGGAACAATATACCAGTTTAATCTATTTTTTTTTTCTTTTCTTTGTACTGACCGACTCTCAAGGATGCACGTTCATTAATGCGTGAAATGTAGTTCAAAATGACCCACTTTCGCCGGGAAACTAAACGGAGATGCATCCCTGCACAAGTTAAAATAAAAACCAACTCGGATACTAAATTTTTTCTATATAGAAGCGCATATATAGAACCTCTACAAACCTAAATCCCCAAACAGCGTGGGCAAAAGAATAAAAAAGTATACATAGAATAGCAAATATCCAGTTATGGTCAAAAGATCTTTCTGACTTAGAAATACAAATTTGAAAAAAATAATTGACATGTTTGAACCTAATACGCCAGTTCTGTAATGTTTAATATTGAGAAAAAGACCTGTCACAAGTTTGATAAATTCATTGAAACCTGAAAATAAGGTATTGTTAGATTTATTTAATAGTAACACCACTTTCGACACATGAAAATAAGATCAAACTAACATCTACATTTCCTAATGAAGGAGTGCACTCAGCTCTCCCAAGATATTCCATACAAGCAGAGTTCATCACAAAACTTGAACTACGTCAGTGAAAACCCAAATTATGTGATGCGCTGATAACCCTCTTGAATGCAGTTGTTTGTTGGTGTAGTACTTCAAGGAAATACGTGTATCTGGTTTGACCAGGTACTCTCCTGACCAACTTTAGAAAGCACGAATAATTATAAAAATATTGTAAACAGTACAATTATTAGTATGGCTGGCAGAGTTGCCAAGATACATATTTGTGTTGTAAAAATCATCTGATGGTACATGCAGGATTCAAGAACCTTCTTCGCCCAGCCGATTAGGGCTTGCTATATTCTTCAAAGCACACAACATCCCTCCATTATATTTTTTTTTGGGGGTGGGGGGGCAGAAGGGGGCAGGCACCACAAGAGGATTGCCAAGAAATTTCACAGGTTCACCGCTGCAACTGCAGGGATTATCTCACTCCACTCGTAATGTCTCTGGTTGGACCATTACATCAAATGCCAGTGATGTTTCTCCGTTCAAAAATTGATCACCTGACCCATTTGGAATCTTAAATTAAATTCCAATATTACAGTTGTATTGCCAGTAGGGCCAGTGTTGTGAAAATAATTTTTTGGTACCTACAGGATTCGATCCCAGGACATCTATTTTCGATGTGACAATATATAAATTACACATGACCGAAAGGGTGATAGAGCAGATTGTTACCCCGACAAAACATTGTCAACTGAGGCGAATATTACCCCTCTAAAAACATTGTCAACCTCGGTCGAAAATGTTTTCTCTTGGTAACAATCTGCTCTGTCACACTGTCATTCATATGTTATTTAATTATACTGAATTTTTTTTAGTTGTTAAACTTTCAGAACTGCATGTTGACATTTTTGTGTTCATGTGCTCTATCTAAACTAGTAATTCCATGATTGGAAAAAGACACCAACACAGATATCTAATTTTTTTTAATTGATGCGTTTTATTATATGTGCAGTCCAGTACATGGAGAAAATCTCCATTTTTTACATAAAGCACGAGATAGTAAAATTACATGCTGAGGCATGTGTTAGTATATAAATAACACATTACTAAGAGTAAATTGTAACCCCGAGAAAATATTGTCAACAGAAGCGAAGCCGAAGTTGACAATGTTTTCAGAGGGGTTACAATATACTCCTTTACCCTCTTAGAAATTAAATTTATTTCGGTATTTTGTGATACTTTTATTATATACTATATTATACTGAATGAATGTCTTGAATTTTATGAGCGGTGACAGGATAAAATACCACCTTTCCAGTGGGTGACAGTGTAAAATACCACTGTATAAAATACCACCGCTGTTTCATTTTAGCGGGTGATGGAGTAAAATACTACATTCTTGTAAACTCATGAAAATGCATTAACAGTAGAGAAATTTACATAAAATATTATTAATTTAGAATGTTACCCGCAAATTGACCAATAAAAAGCTTGAATTTTTACACAAGGTATAATAAAAATAAATACCTATTAGGTAATCGATAAATGTTTGATCTAACTATTTATCAGTTGTTGTAATACTAACTTAGATGCATCAATACACAAATGGTCACAAGATCAATAGATTGACCGTTACAGTATTCCAATATTTAAGATGATATTGGACCTGTTCCCACTGCCTTAACATTTCATGTGCCTCCACCGATTTACAACTACCACCGGATTGACTTTGTTGAACTTCACCACAGGTGCATTATATGGAGCACGAACTGCTTACCCTTCCAGAGCACCCGAGTTCACTCCTGGTTATTCTTGTACGTGTTGTTCATTGGTTTTTAGTTTTCAGTGTTTATTTGTTGTGCTTGTGATTGTTCATTTGTCCTCACGCGTTTGTTGGTGTAATGGATTGCGTTTTTTTTTTGGTTTGCTCCTTAGGTATATTTGTCCAGTGTATAAACTGTAAGGCCAAAATTGTAAGATAAATTTCTATCCACATTTGCAAGCCAATGTTCTTATCAACAAGACATTTTTCATAGAAATAGTATATAGCATGTCTAGTGACATATATTATTTAGTCCTGGGGTTGCCATGAGACAGAACTGATGATTCCACTTCGAGGTACTTTTTAAAAAATAACAAAATTAAATACTGGCTCAATCCTAATGGTAAAGTACTACAACAACTTTTCACTTATATATATACATGGTAGTTACTGGGACTTTGATGTATTTTCTGTCTTTGATCAAGAATGTTATTAAGAAATAAGCTAGTAAACAGATAGATTTGAACTCGCAACCTCCATATTGACAGGCTAGTGATCATTAGTAGCCATGATGAACTACCTACACCACTCGGCCACCGAGGCCCCTCATCTTTGTTTGTAATCACCTGCTAATTTTACATCCACAAACTAATGAATGGAGCAAGAAAACCTAGAATTCTTAAATTGCCATTAAAAAATACTTGATAGCTTGGTGACTATTTATTGTTCGTATTCAGTACAAGTTATGTTTCCAACATTTGCATAAGTGTGATACACTAAGGTTTCACACGTTCTAAAAATAGACACATAAAACACTACCTATTGTTTGTATTTGTTCCTTCTAAAACACATCTATGTATTCTGGGTCATAAATGCAAGTATACAAATACAATACGGAAATACAAAAACTCAGTTTACAGAAAACAAAATCTGTCAAAATTTTTATTCATTTAGCAAAATTAATTATTCACTGCCCAAGGACAACATTGTTACAAAATCAGATCTGGATCAAATTGTCAGATTTACCGACATCATTGAAAAGTTACTATTGTAATTCTCGGTCTTGAAATGATGTATTTAAATGAAAATCGAAAATCATGAAAATGTCACTGTTAAAAAATAAATAATTTTACAATGAATGCATAAAAATGACAATGAATGAAAACACATAACTTGTACAATTTTACACTAATATGCACCACAACACACAAGTATTTATATTGCACAATAAATAAGTTGATCGTGACAAACCACATGGGTGTCACATGGTATGGGACTGTTGAATCATGTGACTAGGAATCTTATGGCAAAATAGCTACACTTATATGGTCCCTGATTTGTTCTCATAGCTTCATGTACAGCAAGTTATATATAGGATTAAATAAATATAAGTGATATTGTATTTTGAAGTTTATAGCCAGTGTCAGATCAAATTTTAATACTATTTTGTTTTTAATATAAATATGGAAACAAACCAATTTGTTTGTTTATTTATATTGGAATGTTCCATTCTATTTATAGAACCACAATAATCAATCAATTAACTAAAGCTAAAAAAAAACAGATTTGTAAAAAAATTTTTAAACCAAATGACATTCAAGTATTTCCAGTTATTGGAGTTTACTGTTTCTCAAATTATAATACGAACATTCATAGTTGTTTTGTATGTTACCAAGAACATCAGAAACCTCACAAAGGGAGAACAGCTGTTTCATTTCCCATCACATGACCTTGTAACCATGGATATTAACTTGGAAATAATCCTTCAACAAACTGTTACAGCAGTTACTTCTAAAGAAATGTTATAAGATATTTGTTCAACAGCAACATGTGTTCGTTGATAGGTTATACAATGACAGCTCCTTAACTTAGTACAGCTATCGTGATGACGGAGAAATTCAGATAATTTAATAATATTAACTGACCATTGGTTATCCTGGGACTCCTACTGACCTAATTCTTAATTTGAATATTTTGTATTATCAATCTTTGGTTAACTATAATACATAAAAAACATTTTTGGTAATTGTTTTAAGAACCTTATTTCTGTTTTCAATACAAGAGATCTCTATTAATTTCACATGAATTCTCAATTGGACGTTTGTATGAATCTATGTAATAGCACTTTCCATTTGAAGACATGTACATGTATTTACAACATAAATATATATACCATCAATAGTTTAAGACAGAAGAGATTTTTTTACCGAGATTCTACAAATAGTGTAAGATAGAAGAGGTTTTTTACCGAGATTCTACTACGAATTTCAGATCTTGACCTTTAAAATAAATCAAGTAGAAACGTTTAAAATGCATATCTTTTTACAACACCATGTCCAAAATACATCTATCTATAAAAAATAACCACACAAATATTCAAACCAGATTTATGTGAGGTACTTCAAGGGGGACATTTCTTCCTGATGTCTGTCAAAAAGGCAAATATATTTACAGGTCAAGTTGACCATGATAAAATGGTAGCTATTTACACATGATAAAATCACTGTACACCATTTAAAGTTGATAATGTTTATTGCATGTCCCACCAAGCTAGGGACATTTTGTTTCAACATATATACTATACAGTTATGTTTTTGAAACACAACATTTAATAAATTAATAAATAAACACAAAAAATCTTACACCAACATTAACAAATATAGAAAACCAACAATTAGAGTATAAGCTTTAATAGTAAACTATGTTGAATGCCCCCTTTTACTTTTAAAATTTGAAATTATTTTAAAAATAAACAATTCAAATGTTTTTTTTCAAATTTTCTGCAGTAAAATATATGACACCTGTTACTAAAAGACGCTTGACTTTCTATGGAAACTTTTCTCCAAACAATTTAACAACCTTACAGTGGTATTTTGGTATCTCATATTTCTTTCCCACTGTTTTAGTCTACGGACAAATACAACACAGTATTTGTTATTGACCAATTACTAATTTAACAATAATTATCTCCCCTGATTTGTAACATTAGACCTTACAAATATGCTACAAACACTCAAAACCAAGTACATGAACAACTTTACCCTTTCCCCTGCAAGATACTACATTTTTTTTTCTCTCAGTATTTGAACATAATGTCACTTACGAAGGCTTTACACATGTAGTGAATTAGATCAGGGAGAGGCAAGATACATCTAATTGAAAACTAGTCATTTATCAAGTACAAATCATCTATTTGTTGGTTTCCCATCACATAGAAAAGAGCAACAGTTGGCAGTCTCATATAAAAGGACAAAATCTATAAAATAAAAAGTCAACAAAAACATTGAAAAGTGTATATTAATGGATTTCTTAAAAAGCCAAGATTAAAAGGGGTTTGTATAAAATGAGCAATCTGGAAAAAAACTCATAAAATATATGTAAATAAGAAATGCAAGTTGTGTAGGAATTATATCTTTAAGGAATTTTATTTGTAGTGCACTATTAAAAATTGGATTTCTATGAAAAAAGTACATTAAAGCTTAATTAAAAATATCTAAATAGTAGAAATTTACTAACACAGTCAAAAAAAAATTCTAAATGCAAATTATCAAAACTACTGCATAGCAGTTTTGTATGAAAAACTGTTCTTCAGGCTTGATATTAGAGATTAAAAGAACTTTATCACTAAGATCTACAGCAAAAGCACTGGATATTTCTAAGCCATTTAGGAAAACAATTTCAGATCTTTTGACATGAAAAAGCCATATAAAAGCATCTAAACGACATGGATACTCTTTTAAGAATCTGAGTCAGTGGAATGTTTTCTTGGATCAATAATGACAATCACCCAATCATCAATGAATGTCTTCATTAAACAAATAAATTAATCAACAAATATAATAAATAATAATTAACAAAATAATCACCTAAAATCCATTACAAAAAATCAATAAATATTGCACAATACAGTGATTGTATGATCATAATACACAACACAGATTTGTGTGGCGATTCCGAGACATTCTACGACTAGATAATTACAACCAATATTATACCATGTCTGACTTGAAGTTTAACTTTTGATACAGTTTTTTTTCAAAGATGTTAGACAAAGATAAATATCTATGGAAAGTACTGTAGATGATAGATGCTACATATGAAGATGGTTATGACAATACTGCTGTAAATGATGTCAGAACACCTTCAGGGGTCATCACAAGTTAGATGTCAAATCAGACAGGTATGAACACAATGAAAACCTCTACCTAGCTACCTGATATGTCATGGCAAAAAATGTAATGACAATGAAATAATGATTGTGTTTTGTCCGAAAGCCTGCAAAATATCGTCAGAAAAAAGATAGAAAATAAAATATATACTATTTACAGTTAAACATTTTTGAGATTCATTGCTATCATGCAAGTCAAATTTACCCCCACTATATAATATATTCAATTTACAATGTATGAATGTTCAGACTGTAAAATTTTTTACCATAGAACTGGTTAATATAACAAGAATGGCTGATTTTTCGGAAATTCAGTTAGCTGAATTTAAAAAAATCAGTACCATCTACAACTGACCACAGCTCCCAATACACAGATATAGTCTTTAAAACAAATTTATATCAAAGTGTATTTTTTTAGAGGATGGTAAATACTTATTACAAGACATGCAAATTTATATTGTTCATTTTTATGTAGAGGATCATGATGCTTAACAATATACATTTCAAAACTTGTCAAAGCCCAATTACAGGAATGTTTCTGATTTCTGGTCTGTTAGGAAAAGAATTAAAAAAAATGGAATGTTACCACATGAGGAATGATATCTGCACCATTGTTAATGTAATGAGACAAGACAAACCACCAAACTACTAGCAAAAAATCCTAAATCAGCAACTAATGATACAACGGGCCTTCTTGTTCAGTGCTGTAGTGTTACTGTCCTTTATAATGAGGTCTTTAGTCAGATCTCTCTTCCAGCATGGCGCTATCAGCTATATAGTCTTCTTGAGACAATGCACTATGGTTGACATTATGCTTAAAGTTAGTACATATCTTCTCTTGTTTTAATGCTTTAACATAGCATATAAAACAAAGATAATAATATTTGCACATAAAAAAATGGACGAACATCATGTAGTCTTTTCCTAAAGCTACATTGCTTCATTATAATCACACACATCTTCTCACAACACATATCTAACCACGTACTCAGTAAAAATATTGCTAGGGTAAAATAGAAAAAAAATGAACAACTCAGCTTTTGATCACCCCTTCACGATTGTCATTACCGTTGTCGTCACGCCATTTATCTATAGATCGACGACGTGCATTCATAAAAAAGTTTGCCACTGTAGTAACTTCTAGTCCAAGTTGTTGGGCGATCGTAGCTTGCATTTCTTTAGAAGGTCGTTTTGTTTCTTTAAAAATTGCATGTAATGTTCTTCTCTGAATGTCTGTGAACACTAAACGAGGTTTTTTCGGAGCTCTATTGTCCTGCGGGGACATTTCTTGTTCTTTTCGTTTGCAGGCTACAACAAAAGAAACACATAATTAATAATCATAATATACAATACAAATACTCAGTTAATTCTGTTATTTTTGTTGGTTTACTGATAAATAAAAGTTGTGATTTTGAATGTATGTACTAAAACTCATACTTCGGTTATTTTCTAGCTGGCTATTAAATGTGCACCCACATAGAAACCTTTTTGTATTAAAACAATTTTTTTATCATTTGTAAAAAAAAAACAACCCATATGAACCCTTTGAAGGGAAAAATGATTAAGTCCATGTTTGGATATGGAAATCCAAAAAAATCATCCAGAGCAAAATAAAAAATATTCGATCAAAGTTTCAGGGAAATCCATTCACTAGGTAAGAGAACAGTTAAATGTGACAATGACCATGGATAGTAATCCCAACGAGTCAATACTGCTATGCAGGTAATACAACAAAAATAAACTAAGAGAAGCCGAAATGATTTATTGCTTTTAATAAAGCCATCAGGTAAAATAAAATTCTGTTCATTAGTGAATAAGTGAGAGACAAATGTATAAATTCAATTCACCGATAAAAATAGCAAACATTCATTTGAGTGATGAAAAAGAGCAAGAACATAATTCCTGTATGACAAGGCTTCAAGATTTCATCTCCCAATATAACAAAGTCTACTCTATTTTCCCTTTAGGTTCTGTTGCTATGGAATTTAACAAAGAAAACTAATACTGCAAGAAATGTCCATTGGGATTACAAGGAAAATACATTCGGTCGCATGACATGCCTAGAGAGGAAAAAGAATACTCCACTTTTACTAATATGTGCATAGAGATAATGAATAATTGGGGATTTGATATAGACATGTGGATTATCTAACCGTAAATACTTAATATTGCTACCCTTAGTACTGCAGACAGAAAATAAAAAATCTTATTACTGTAGTATTTGATATAATAAAATATTTCCTTTACAGTTACCAGTACCACAAAATTAATCTGTTATCTATTTGAATAATAACAGTAAAATTTCAGATAAAAAAAAACTGTTTTTTTTTTCAATTCTTATCAATAAGGGTTGAAAGATAAACCAATATCAAATCTTAAGAAAAATTTCACAAAACATAAATACTTCCTTTTACTATGAAAATGCAACACTTATATCAAAGGATCCATGCAGAGAGTAAAAACTTGACATCGAAGCTATCGGCCTTAATCATACCTGAGTACTTAAGCTTCGCTGTCCCTCTACAATGTAATTTATCTTTCGCCCAACTGTCAATATTTAATTCCGAGATATGAAATATTAGCAGTATTGCCATAATCTGACATTGTGTATTACTTGTGTATGTACGTTTACAGGACCAAGAGGGTGTGACATTCTCAACCAATTTATATCTTACTGAACAAACAATGACTTAGCATGTTCAACTTCTCCCATGAACCCCCCCCCCCCCCAAATACAGCGTTTTCCATGTATCCTGAAAAAATACTACACAAAATATATAAAAACTCTATAGTATGGCACCCTTGTCCCTATTTCATCCTCTCCCTCAACTCCAACCCAAATATCTTGATTGAGGATAAAGGGAAAGACCAGTAACTGATAAACAGGAAATATTTAGAGGTATGTGTTTATTAAATGGAGTAACAAAATTATCAAATTGTTCCAGTATTTTCCTTTAACCAAATAGAGGAAAAATAACAATATTTTCTGTACAATGATATGGTGGATCCAAAGATGAAATAAGAATTCTAATTAGAAGTTGATCAGATGTAAAACTGTCGTGACGATGACTTACAAAACATGTTATTATATTTGGTCCATCGAGTGATAACAAGCATTTCATTACGAGCAAAGTAAATATTCATTATTTCTCTGTGCCTGTGAGAATGCCCAGAAATTGTCGGAACGTGTGAATGCTGCAGCTGAATTCTTTTCTCAAGCTCTCGTTCAAATATTGTACAACAAAACTTCTCATTACTCTATAATAATCTCTGTTTATTTTATCATCACCGTATTATAGATTTATCTGTTTTTTACCGCAATACACAATAACCTACGACTATTAAAGAATTATTGAAATCAATAAATCATTACATTGTAATGGGCATGACATGTATTTTTCTTTATTTACAAACACTACCACAAAAATACTATATACCCCTCGTATCAAAGTGTTCAGAAATAAAAAATGTCTTTATGCAGACAATAAAATCTCTCTGTATGACGTCACCAAGTCATTCTTTTATATAAACTAATAGCACGTTTTACTCCTACAATGTGGCTAAATGTGTCTCGATAAATTTCTTCCCCTTTCTATTTATAATTAAACATCTCCATGCAGACAATGAAATGATTGAAACTTATCACACTTTTTTATCTAATAAAAAGAACATATAACTGACTTTTCAATATGCTTTAAAATGCAGAAGAAAAAAAAAACATTTCAAACAAAATTGCCTATGATAGAATTGCATATCTTCTGCTTTATATAATCTGAAAGTGCATTTTATCCTGCAACTCTGCCATATGAGCACCCACAAGTCACGGACCGTATATTTAAAAGTGATATACACAGTCACTGCATATCACTTATACTGTGACGTCACAGTACATAACCTTTGATATTTAATGCTGATGCTGTGAAATGCGGCGGTTTTGCCGTCTTTTGACGCTACGTGCTTAATGCAGAAATTCAATGTTTTCAAGCGATATATGACCTATTGTACACGTATGTTGCAGGATGAACAGATTATGTGTACATTGTCTCTTAATATAAAAATTATTCAAACTGACTTGGTCCTAAACAGGTGAGAAAATCTCGACAAGTCTCACATTTCTACCCGTTTCTAAGCCTAGTCTGAAAAAATTTCCTGTTTCGGAGATAATGTACACATATTATATTTGGAATATCATAGGAGGATCACAAACAACATCCTTATTATAACCATCCCTATATTATACATATAATATTATTGATATATGCCTAAAGAAAATAGATATATTTTTAATTATTTGTTTGGAATGACTTTTAAGTATCATACACGACAAGATTCTGTCTGACAAAAAAATGTATTACAATGTGATAGGTCTTGTAACCAAAACATTCCAAAATAGTCACATTTAAAATAAACCCTCCATGACTGTTCCAGGACCCTTCACTTATGCAACAGTGGCAACCTCTCAGAGTCTGAAGTGTGTTTGACGGCACGCACCCACTTCTTATGAAAAACAAGATCAAAAAAGGTCACAGCCAAACAAAGCAGTTATTACTGTTAAAATCTGTCACAGGTTCTCTAAATTTTCCTAGTTGATAAAACTTTCATTTCACGTTTTGATAAAATATTCATTTTATGTTACCTTATGTGTATTTAT
This sequence comes from Mytilisepta virgata, assembly GCA_028015205.1. Taxonomy (NCBI): domain Eukaryota; kingdom Metazoa; phylum Mollusca; class Bivalvia; order Mytilida; family Mytilidae; genus Mytilisepta; species Mytilisepta virgata. Next base: position 57,843,991 of record CM051515.1, on the reverse strand, counting down.
ATTTAAGCCTCATGTAAAATAAATTCCCTGTATTTCTCCCTTTTTGTGATAATGTAAACATTGCGATTGAATGAAAGAATGTCATTAAGATAAGATTTAACCAAACAGCCCCTTCACATTAAACATCAAATTTACAAAAGTTCATAAGAATGAATTTGAAATTCAATGTTTATACATTTTTATTTAGATTTACCGAGGCGAGAAGTAACAGAAAAGTCAATATCCACAAGTATACAAGTGTGTCTTTACACACCAACAAAGACTCCATTACATATTCAGTAATATTTGTACTAATGAAGAACACATAAAATACACGGATAAATTACATCTGAATAATTTATACACTGACTTCCATTGTTATGTGTAAGCTGACCAGCACAGTAATGGTTGCCTGGGGCACAGATTATATCATTTACGTCTTATAGAATTAGTACGACTATTAAATGAATTTTCTTCGCTGCCGATGAAAATGTTTAGACTTGCATATCTTGTAAGAGTTTATGACCTAATTTACATGAAAAATTTGACAAAGCCGGTTTATTTGATACCTACCAAGTAATTAAATATGCAGTATACAAAACATGTTATAAATACCATACAATGTATTTTTTTTTTGTCCACAAAGGGAATCATTTTTTTGTACAATATGAAAATCATGTAAATGGATTTAAAACAAAAAGATGATGAAATGAACGTCAGAACAAAAACATCTAACAAAATTTTGAACAAAAAGGTATAAAATTTCTACAATAAACCAATATTAAATGAGAAGAATGTTTTAGCATGCATCTGGTAGGAGTCACAAATACCACATGGTACACACTATTATATTCCTTATACATTCACATATACTAGTGAAAATAATTGTCCTGTTTGGTGACAAAAGCATGCATGGTGTCAGGAGACAGATGTTTCACTAATCCTAACCCGTCTATTGTTCACACTGCTTTTATCAAATGTATTGTAGTAAACTGAGAGTGGTCACAGAATATTTTTCAGCTGATAAGTCAAACAGGAGTTTTTGTTCTTCTTTTCAACTGAACCATAAATCAAGAAAGTGTGCATGAGTATTAATTCTAATGATTACCCCCCTTCCTCCAAACAGAAGGAAAACCAGCGTATTTTTGTGGTAGTGTTATACGACATCTATCTGACAACATTTGATATGCCTACCTATTAAAGATGAACCAAACCCTCCATCTTCCTTTTTTATCGACACTTCACCGAACGTTTTGCCTACAGAGAGAATATGGAGATGTATAAATGATTTGAAACAAAATTTTCCTCATTAGAAATACTAATCTGGGTCATATACATTAAGCTGAAATATAAATTTTCTTGTGGTCACAGATGCATGCTACATGAATAAACAAAAAAAATTAAAATAAATCTGATACAGGCATGATACCAGTAGTTTGACAGAAGATAAAAGCAAGTGAAATCCCTCCCATACATTTTTGTACGACAGAAACCTGTTTTATACAAGTACATATATTTGGTGAGTATTTTCGTTCTTGCATTCATCTTCTACCAAACTTACCAAGTGCTGCTAATATCTACAAGAAAATGTATTTAACTAAACATTCCTGAAAATAAAATAAAATCAATATATACATGTACCATACTTTATGAAATTTTAATGCAATAAAATCTTAAATACTGAAATGACCTCACTTAAATTATTTTAAATGCAATATTCGGAGATAAATTTTTAGTTTCCAACAATCACTAACTATCTGTCTTACATCATATCATGGACCAAAAAATTTTTTTTTAATGACTTACAAAATATCAGCATTACAGTATACCATATATGTTTAGTCTTTTCACATACAGCCAAAAGTCTTTAAATTCTGATCAGAATTAGAAGTCAATGGTGTGATTGCAGCATCACCCCCCCCCCTTCCAAATAAACCTTCAGTAAATAAGCTGACAACCAACCAATCACTGAAGAACCCAATAAAGAAGTTATCAGCTTTCATAAATAAAAAAAGAAAAACACAAAGGCCATTTTGAAAATATGAAAATATCAAACTTGGTTTTACTTGTGTTCAAATGAAATTCTTTTCTAAATACAGGGCTGAGATGTGTACATTTTGTATTTGTGCCAATACAACAATTGAGACAATATGTAAATCTTAATACTTATTGTTAACTTAAATGTAAAATTTCTTGTGCACAAAGAAATGTCCTTCAGAAGAAAAATATTAGTAAAGCAAAATTAACACAACTTTCTTATCAATGAAGCATTAAAGTGAAAATTTGTATTTAAATTCCATGCACCAGGAGTTTATCTTTATTTTCTACCGTTATTTAGTTTCGGTTAATAATGAAGTTTTTTTTCTTCTTTGTTCTCATCTCCAGTCAGCTGTGAAGTTGTCTTTCATTTTTAATGCTGTCAACATTTACTTGATTGCACATTGAAATGAAATAATTTTTGCACTAGAAAATCCAAACCTATCTGAAACCCCATACTACTTGTACTCGGATATAAACAATTTTATTCAGGATGGTTATGAATAATTGATAAATTTAGGTGGAATATTTTTATCAGTTGAGTTGTTGTAGAACTATATGTCAGAATTAGTCATGTCGGAGTTTTCAGCCGCTGTACCTGAGCACAGGTGTAGGATGAAACAACTTAAAGCAGCTTTCTCACCATGGTAACCAGGAATCTAAATGACAGATCCAAATAAATGGAAAAATTATATTCATACAAAATGATACTTGTATTGCTGGCTTATCAAGCGTGTCTATCTCTGGCAGCGTATTTCCTTCCTTGGAAATACTTTCATTTTAATTCTTGGTCGGTGCTACGTTTGGAAAAATCAATATAATGACCACAGTTAATCATATTTTTTTCACATAGAGAAAACCGAGCTCTGTATCATGAAATCTTCTCTTCAATGTACACATAAGGCATGAATCATTGTTATAAATACAAACATGCTACTTTATACGGTAAAGGGCTTTCATCTAGCCTGAATTCATCATTTATATTAACAAGCTGTTTTATAGAATGTTCATGTTTGTTTGAACCATAAAATAAAATGAAAAGATTTTTTCAGTATTTTTTGTAATAACGGACCACTATTAAATTGCATACTTTTTTAATCAATTGAAAAGCTACACAAAATATACAATGTGAATTTTATCACTAAAAGATTAAGGTAGGTCAAAAGTCTTTTTTAACTGAGATTATTTCAAAAATAATTTGGTAAAATTTCATATAAATAAAGATTCAAAACCCTAAAATTTGTACCTCTTTCAGAAGTAATTTTTTTCCCAAATACCAAAGCACATATAGTGAGTAGTGATGATCCAATTTACAATGACAAATGGTTCCTGACAAAAATTCTAATCATTTGTAGAGGAATCAACTGAACATTTGACTGGTTTCAAGTATCTTGTTTTCAAACCAATTCCAGTCTTAATTATAACAGACTTGACATTGTGTATGTACAACTACAAAGAGATTTTAGAAATCCAATATTTACAGAAAATGGGTATATTGGTGATTAGACTAACTCAATCTAAACGAAGCTATTTGTGTTCAAAATGCATCTTATACAGGGTACAGCAAAATTCCATTTCAGAGGAAAAAATAACATCATTATTTTCTATAGAATTCTAAAGAGCGCATTCCGTCCCAGCGATGATAATCATTTTGTTTAGCAAAATGGCTGAAATGTGTAGTATTTAACCAGAGGTCACATTTTCCAGACTTAACAAGGCTGAATGGAGCAGCATCCAATTACCATCCAGAGAATAAGTGAAGTAGACACTGCTAATGAAATGACTTGAGCTGGTTTTTTCTTTGCAAGAGCAGCAACGCCACAGTCAAACACAATTCCTTTAATACGGTACTTAATTTAGTTAGCATATCCAAATACAAAATGTATCTAGATAATTCTTACAGGCCACCACAGACAGATTGCAGTTCATCACATATCCTTTAACAATACATAGGAATTAAAAATGTCTACATGTGCAACTGAACAAGAAATGAATTGGGAGTTAACAGCCAAACTAACAGGAGCAGCCCTCCAAACACACACACACATAAGTTAATCATTAAATGATCTGAAAATATTGAAAGATTATATTCAAACTGTGTAAAGTGTAGGATTAAGAGGAGTTCAATAGACAAACCATGTACACTAAATGTGGACTGTGTATGATTAAGAGAAGTTCAATAGACAAACCATGTACCCTAAATTTGGACTGTGTAAACATCATGTATGAAGACAATACAGAGTCTGACATTAAAAACAACCAAAAATTTCAGGGAATAAAAAAAGAGAAAATTATCCAAATCCAATTCATCAGTAGCAAGAACAAATATTTTAATACAAAAATTAAGTGACATCTTCTATGAAGGGGGTAGTTTATTTAAATTATTACGATGATAAGAATAATGTCAATCATTCCTGTTCTGCTATAATTATTCAGTTGTGAAGTTACACGACCACCCCCATTGAGGGCTATATCTTCTGGGTGAATACTTCTAGGCCAAACAGCTAATCACTTTAAGTTTACAAAACAATCATAGCGAAGAAAGGGGGACTTGTCAAGACAGAGAAGGCTTTGATCTGACATGATCGAGATAGGACAAGGTTGTCGTCTCTCACTTTCCCTTCCTTGGAATGTGTTAGTCTGGATTACAAATTTTCTCATTTACAGTGTGTCCAATACTTGTCAAAGGTTCTCCTAACAATGAGATAAGGTGGCCTGCTGCTGTGTGAACTGATGGGTACAAGACATTAAATTTCATATTAAAAATTGTAATATTTTGAAAACCTAGCAAAGAAAGATGGTTCAAACTATCCAATTCTAGGCAAAAAACAGAAATAAATTAATTAATTTTAAAGAATTGAAATCTCTTGTTTTAAATACTTGCATTTCTTAGGCTCCAGTTATATACTCCCCCCCCCCCCCCCCCAATATTAACCAATATAAAATAGTGACACAGATGACGTACAAAACTTTGTATAGACCTTACTGTTAACCAGACAAATTTTACATACAAGGCCTAAGATAACATGGTGATGATATATAGTAATGAAAATCCAGCAACAATACATCACCAACAGAAAAATCTGAATAATTTTACATTTCAATATTTCTGCCTAAAGTATTCTTATGTAAATACATTAATTCAAAATTATTACTAAAATGAATTCAAATCTTTGTTTTTCTCACCCTAACTGTCATTTATAACCTCAGAAATTTTACTGTAGCTTAATAAATTGAATACTAAATTTTGTATTTCCCTGAGAAAGTGACCTTTTTTTCTTCTTTTTATCTCTCTGTTCATATTACTCATCAATTGAGATTTAAACATCATTGTTTTAGGAATAAATTTATATTTTTAAATTAAACTCCCAGAAAATATAAAACCACAGTGTTTGTCAGTAGTGCAATGAAAAATAAACACCTGTCAACAAGAGGACCTAATTTACTTCCTTTCAAATCAGCTGACCTTCTGCACCTGCCTATGGTTTTTTGTCAAACCTGTTGTAAATTCTGGTTACCTTGGTCATTCTGTGTGAGCTATGTATTAAATACTGTTATGCCCTCCCCCTATTCCCTTTACAAAATACTTTTTTTTTCAAAAAATGTTTTCTCTTTTTTATGTTATGCATTGTAGACCTATAATGTTTTTTTTTCTTCAGAATTTTTTTTTTAAATTTGTTGTGCCATAAGGACCATACTTGTAGTGTAAACTGAGAGACAATCTATCAAAGTCAGGAATCACCACAGTCTCAGCGTTGATAGATCACCAATTTTTTCCAAGAAACCAAAGGTTATTCTCTAAATGTGTCAATCATTTTCAATTATAGCTGTAGACTGGTCCACTAGAAGTAGTGGGTAATGTCTACTCATGGTGGAGTATGAAAAATCATTTATCCCATTGATCAATTTTCTTCACAGAGATTTCAAATTACTGTTTCTTTTATTGTTGGTTTTTTTTTATTGGTTCATCTTAGCCAGGTTCTGAAAGTTTGTGTAAGATATCTGTAAGACACTAAAGCCAGAATGATCTACATTGTACCAATAATATACTGCTGAATACTGTACATCTCTCTTACCAAGAATGGCATAGATTCATGAAATCAAACTCACTAAAATGTTCTAGATCCTGAACTATGACACCAGTTGAGTTAGACTTGACAAATAGTTATTTTATATGAAAACTTATCAGAATTGAACAGGAAATGTAAATTTCTACATTACACAAGAGCAATATTGTAATATGAACAGGTTGTCATAGAATGAGGAAGATAAATACAAGTTATATAACTATTGTGTACTGTAATATAAGCAGAATTATAAGCGCATGGCTTTTTTTGCATAACTGTCGTGCTGTAAAAAAAATTCTACATCAATATCTTCCATTTCTAATCATCTAAAGAGCAACATGCGTTTTTCAACATGCAATTTCATCATACATGCAGTTTTATTACATTTCAGATGAAATTCAAGTCTAACAAATTTTAAAATCCACAATGCATTTTTAAAAGAAAAAAAAATCTTCCAATTTTTCAAACACACAACAGTTTTCAATTTAAGAAGGTACAAATTTATAATATTTTATTTAAAATATTAGTAGTGAGCAAGGCACAGGCGGGATACTTTCGTTGATTAGTATGAATGTAGGTCACTACTACCCATTCCTATGATTATAATAATACCTTTCACCTAATCGTCTGAGGTACATCCTTAAACTGAAAAGATAGAAAGCTATATATTATTAGGAAACAGCTAGAAAATAACCGTAAAATAAAGACAGCTTAAAAACTGAGTCAGCAGGCTAGAAAATAATGACAAAACAAATTTGTAGGAATAACTGTCACAGCAGACTTATAATTATAAACTATTTTACAAAATCATTCTGGGCTCAGCTTCAATTTTTTTCTATTTGCAAAGTAATAATGAATTTTTTTAGTAAAATTGACTACATGTACTTGATTATGTAGCATGTATATATATGACAGACCAGATGTTGTCAGAGAATCAGCTTTAACAGATGGCTTTATAACACCTTTCACTACATGTATATTTTAAGAATTGAATATATAATCAAATAAAAAATTCTACCCTAAAAAGCTCAATCCCAAAATTATTTTAGTGTGTACTGAATATTCTATTTCCTTGCCATGATTTTGTTTTTTTACCCCAATCTAACTGAGCTACATGTATACTTATTTAAATGTACAGTATTTGCTGTGTCGATGAACATCTGCTATATATATATATTTGGATATTTTGTACAAATATCAGTAACGTATAATATAACATTATCATGATTTTAAAGGCTTAGAAAAAAACCACACTCAGAAACATTTGTAAAATCTTGTAAGAGCTTCAATTTATTTCTTAAATTATGGCAATAAAGTTTGAAATCAAATTTCATTGAAAAAGATGTTTTCTTTACACAAAACCAAATTTTCACATTTGTGTATAGTTGTGAACACATCTGTATGGACATGTCTAGTGTATGTGATGACAAACCATTCTTATGATTAGGTATTTTAAAATTCCGACATGAATGCAATTCGTCGCCTGTTGATCATGTTTGTATACACAAGGTACAAACTTTAATACTAACTAGGACCTTTTATGGACTATTAAATTAAAATTCCCAATAACTATTTTTATAACCCTCTGTAAAAAATTCAAAATTTATTCTTTTCCATTGTCATGCTTACCCAAAGGTAGGAATTTGCCCTTATCAAAATTATATTGTAGGAAAATGACAAAATTGACAAAATTATGAAGAATTGTGTATAACCAGCTATTTATCAACCAGAAATGTAAATATTACTTGTGACAAAACCCAGATAAGCTGGATGAAGGTACATGATATTTGAAGGAAAATTTCCAACCGGATCGTCACTGATGTTGGTATTAGATCCGTCCGTCAAATCCATGACAGATTACAATTCCTATAACACCGAGTGACAAACGAATCCGGACAAACAATGCCAACTGGTTAGCACCATATGGTATCTTCAAAATAACGAGATGGATTAGCTGTAAACCACGGTCTAATTTACCATAGAAACAAAATTACTTTATTAAATCATATTCTGGTTGATATCTTATACACTAACTAATAACTGTGATAAGTAACAGCATTAAATGAAGAAAAAATTCTTCTGAAAATGCATTTTAGATTTAGAAGTTTGCTGATTTAGTAAGATTGTACAAAATTTGTTGATGCTGATACAAAAACACTCAGATACATGTAATAGTCAAAAAAAATATCTTTTAATCCAAAGAGTATGTACATTGTACTATTTTTTTAAACCAAAAGTTTGCAAATTCATTAAGACATATGAGGATAATAAAGGAAATATAGGCACATGATTATTTGGGATGATGACTTGCAGAAATGAATGCAAAGATGAAAGATGACAAAGTGTGGACTAAAATGATGTACATTCACAAATGTAATAATGGCTCCAGTAGAGACCAATAGACAGAAACACTTGAAGATTATACACACTTGGTTTGGGGAGGTTGAGTAAATAAATGAACACTTTACATACATGTATGATATTAAAACTGTATACTATATAATTAAGTACTGTTTCTACATATATAAAGATGTACACAGACTGGATGATTGATTAATACATGTATGCATCACTTTCTATTAAGAATTGTTTTAATTAAATCTTACAATTAAAAGACATGCCTATTGTATGCTTTCTTCCTCTGGTTGGTGATTTTTAGGACTCATGCATTTGGATTAATAATTATAATGAATATTCATGTATGTACCTTCTTATTAGAAAACTGTTGTGTTTACAACTATCACCATTAAAAGACAAAACCAATTTCCATGTAAAACAAGATTTTGTATTTTTAATGTCTATTTTATTTTTTGGTCTTGCTTACTCTGAAACTGACCAATGGAGGTAAGTTTTTCTTATCTAATGATCATTCATTGGATTAAGTTTAATTTATTAATAACCAAATAATAAATCTGTTAGAAATGAAGAACTTTCAATTTCCCTCTTTTCTCAATTGACAATTAAATTTGTTCACAGGTAATATATTCTTTGATGTTTGTTGTATGTGCCACAAGGTAACACCAAGAACAGATGTTTTGTATGTCTTGGTCTACAGTTACCTGACAGGTGACTACCTCCCTAGTCTAATTAACTAAATACAAGGGAATTAACACATTTATAGAGAAGTGAACAATAACTACTGATATCACATGTGTAACAGTGTGTGCCAATGTTTATAACAAAGGCATCTGAATTCTGAGTTATGAATAATACATTTCTCATTAATGAGAGTTCGACATACCAATTAAATTAAATATGCCATTTGTGCCTCAAGGCAGAGTTGTTCACAGAGTTTAGACAAAGAAAGTTCTTAATTAATTCTAATTTCATAAACTAAACAAATTTGGAAATTATGTGCAAGTAACATTTTTCACTGCACTTGTTCGTTCATCAATATTCAACATCAATAAAGAAATGGATTAATCAGATTCTGATATCTAAAACAGTTTTATCAATGAAAGCTACTTTCAACTGTTCAATACTTTTAGTCAATATACTATAATGTTACTATCAACAATACACGTGGCTGTAATGGAATACACAATAAAACTATTACACAAAGTACAACATAAAAAACATCAAAGTAATGTTTTCTGGGGCATGAAAGCAAATAAAGCACATTAAGCCATAATTTAAATTTCCTTTGGAGGGGATAAAAGACCAAATGTTACCTGCCAATCTTAGAGCCGACATACGTTGAAACTCTGGTTCCTGCAACCATTTCCACATTCTTCTAAATGTTTCTCTTCCTGATTTAAGCTTGCTCCAAGGCTTTGGATTTCGGAGAAGATCACTTAATGTCCCTTGACTTCGACATAAAACTCTCTGTGCAAAAACAGCTTGTGGGATGCTGTATCGCTTCAATTCGCTGCTTATTCTCTGTGCTAATTCTTTAGTATTTATTTCTTCTAATTCTTGCTGTTTATTGCTTTGAGTGTCCATAGGCCCTAGAGATCTTTCCCTCTGTGGACTTCCACTATGACTATGTGGAGATGCATCTGGTGTAACTGTTGAATTAACAACATGCAAACCATTAACAGAAGACATCATAGGATTTGGGGAATGTAAACGTGCAGGAGGTGCGAGATTGCGATAGGAATCATATGAAGCTAATGTATTTGGTGATAGCACTGGTGATCTATGTTCCGACTTTGGAGAAGGAAGTCCATTTTGACTTACACCGACACTGACATTAACACTGTAACCATAGGGTGACATTGCTTGGTTGTATCCATTTGTTGTCATCATATTCATTGTATTTCCCATGCTGGCCGGACTTAAATTCATTCCCATTAAATTTTTTGTGTCATAACGATAAGTATTCATAGCATTTATATCCATAACGGTACCAAGTCCATTGTTCATTAAAGTAAATCCATTTCCACATGTTGTCTGAATTTGGTTAAATTTATCCGACACTGTAGAAATAGGTGGCAGTGGTTGCAACGGAGTCAGAGTTGCATAACTATTAGGACTGTAACTTGGACTCATTCTGCCATTTAATGTCTGATAAGTCACTTCTCCCATTTGGGATCTGTATTCCGTACTATCTATCATGCTTGCTACTGTTACTGTAATAGCTTCAGCTGCAGTTCTGTTTATATCATCAATGGTTGGTTCAAGTTCAGCTTCCGGACTAGACACTGCATCGACACTGTTGACTGGTTGGTAGTCAGTGTCAGACTGAGTGGTGACTACCGGTTCAACTGTACTATCTGCGCCACCTTCAATCTTCACACCAGTACTAACTGTGACCGGGGTAGCGACTGTCGAATCGTTAATTTGTTGATCCGGGATATCTCCCATGTTTTCCATCGTCATTCCAAAGATCAACAAACGATCGAACAACAAACAATGATAAACTGTCAGTTAAAGTAACCTTTGGTAGCGGTTTGCTGGTTGGATAGTCGATATTTGGGGGCTATTACGTACGCTTGGGAACGAGAAAGCTGTTCCTTGGTTCAACCTCCATGTTTAGACAGCTGTGACCTGCGCATTGGATATTTGCGCAAGTTCATTATTCTAAGCATGCGCATTGTCATTCCGCGAAGACTAAATTGTGTGCCACATGCATAGCATAATGAAGCGTGCCGATTCCTCTTGGGAATAAATCCATTCCCACACTAATTTCCTTCGATTAACAATATTAAGATTAAAGAAAAATTAATAAAAGAATGATTATTTAAAAGCAGGATGAATTTGTCTTTGGGTGAGTAAAATATTAGGGAATTATATGTAAAAGTATTTTTTTAAATAAAATAAAATGCAATATTCAAAACTTAATTCGATATTTTTCATGTAAGTTGTTTCCGTCTTTTGTAACCTTTAAAGGAATTAAAAATTATTATTGTATAAAATTCTATTTTATGGAACAATTTTAAATCGGAGGATGATTTTTTTTTTTTTTTAATACTACCATTTACAATAGTTTTTATTATGAAATATTTGGGCAAACCGTGACATAGTCTCAGCACATAGTGTTTGTGCTTTTTTTGTTATTTTCATTTTTCACTATAACTTTTCATAAATTTAAAAAATATAATCTAAAGTAAAATTTAAAACTAAATAAACAACTTATAACAAATAAATTTTAAAAATGCATATGAGTTTTACCAATGCTCCTCTCTCAATCCCTAGATCAGTATCTATTTAATCATTCACGTTCATAATAAATTTCATTATTACATTAGGGCTATACTTTTCTCCATTTAAAGAAAATATGGAATTATACTTTTGAAACCTTGAACATATTTAAAGTGGTTAATAAATACATGAGTATGCTGCTATTTAGTGAATTTCTATTTTGAGATTTCACTAAAGAAAAACTAAATTAAAGCGCAATATTTTCCCAGAATTATAAAACTGTTTTCGAATTTTAACTAGTAATTTTAGGCATATAATCATGTTTTTAATCAACTGTCTGTGAGTTTCCCTATTAACCTACCTTCTGACGGATTATAATAAAAATTACGGCTTCACCGCGGTGATACGAATGATTTATGCAGTACTAATTGTTTAGTTTGGTCCTCATTTCCCAAAAATATTTTGACATCAGCATTTAGGGTCGAACCATCTGGAAGAGGATTAGGTAGGTAGGTATTTAGGGAATATTTTAAAATTTTATATCAGTTTGATTTAAAATGGCTTTAAAGCCGGCTACATTACAGTATATCTGAATCAGCCGATTGAACTCAAATTCCAAGCCCTTTGAAAAAATGAAATTACAGGAGAATCTAGGCTGCTTTTTAGACCAACGACATGATAATCAACTTTATAACTTTACAAAGTTGGACCACTTGCGGAATCAAAATACCATCGCATTAGAATATATGTAAAAAGAATCAAAACCCGTGACTCGGTGACATATTACAGTGAGTATACATTAACAATAAGTCGCCAACATGCTCACGAGCTGAAAGCTTTTATGTTAATGCTATTGAAACTAAACATGTCCCTTACGTGTAAAACATTCATTAGCCGAATTGAAAATATGAAAAACAAAAAAAAAAAAAAAAAAAAAAAAAAAAAAATACTTGAACCGAGGCTGCAATGTCAAATGCTTGTAATTTACGAAGAATCACTCTGCAAAAACTAAAAATTACCATAATCGTAATTATAATAAAAAAAAAAATCATTGTGAGGAAATTATTTTTTCTGTGTAAAATTAATGTGAACCCATGCCCAAGTTATTTCGTTGTTCAAAAGAAGTTTGTATTTTCTTGTTTGGCAGCTTTGTCCATGTTAAATGTTTTTTTATGCCTTACCCCTAGCAATTTGATAAGCGGACAAACCATCAATGAAAAAGGGAAGACTACTTTAAACAAAAATTTGCAAATGCAGCCCGTCACAACTATCCCCCCTTCGATTTTCCTGGATTTGTTTTTAATCAAATCAAATTATCGAAGAACTGGATTTGTCAAAATTTGTGGGGACAAGCAGTTTGATATAAATCACACGTTTTAGATTACCCGTTCATAAGTTTCCGCAACATTCTTAGTGTATCGGATCTGATTCAACATTTACACTCTCTGTGAGCCGCTCAAAACATTGTACAAAGCTTTCTTTTCTAGAAAATATCGTAATTTTGATACGCCTTTTATTTTTATTAATCAAAGATAACCCAATTTCAATAATCGATGATTTCTGATAGAAGTCAGTCCACACTCATCATTATTTTTCATTGATTTAAGGACTGTTTTGTTTCAATATGGCGTCCATAGAAAGTTTCACGTGCGGTATAATTTGCTTTAGTTGTTCTAGCATAATGACACAGATGAGAAGGTAAAAACTTGGACAGTTAGGTCTCCGCATGTATATTCACAAATCGTAAAATTGTCCGGATTAAAATTTACAAGTAACAATGTCCAATGGCAATGTTGAATGCATTTTAAATGTGAAATGTGATGGAATCAAATGACCAAAGTAGGCAAATAGTATGTCAACTTGTTAACTTGAGATCCATTATCATTGAGTGTTTTACATGCAAGACTTAATCTTACTTAGCATCGTTTTTTATTGCATATCAAAAGAGTCAATGCAAGTTATTTTCACTATAATGTCCGTGTAGTTACAGAAACTCCAACTGAACGTGTTCTAAATTTTCCGACTTCATGATTTCTGTGCTCCTTTTTTTTTTGTTTCCTACCTTTAACATTTTAAAATTTTGAGAGAAAATTAGCAATCTCTCACTGAATAGTATGATTTGAAATACAACTACAGACAGGGAAGTACTTGTAGTGTAAAGCATGAACTTGGCTTAGTGTTGAAGGCCTTAGGGTGGATTTCAAGATGAAGACCAGCAATAAACATCCTAATTTGCATTTTTAAAAATTTTGTTCAAGTTTTAAAGAAGTTAGGTTCCCATTGTTAACCATAAATGCAACTTTGGGATTTGGTATCCAGAAATAATCCCTTCTTCCATATTATGGAACTTTTTATAACCCCACATACAGCTTTCATCTTGCTGCAATAGATGGTTACATGGAACTTTTTATATGCTATATGACATACACACTTATTTGTTATAATGTCAGTTGTTGATTTTATTCCTGAACACTTAAGATTATCAGGTTTGAGAAGGGAAATTTATCTTAGATTGATATTTGATGGCTTCAAAATTAATCACTGAAATTTGTTACTTATTAAGATGCATAAAACATATGTGTATCTTTTTTTTTAACCTTTTTCATTTGATTTCAAACCTAAAATATTCTGCTTGAAGAAATAAATATAAAAATCAGAATTGTTCAGTAATTTTTTTTTACACAAGAACACACCCCTTTGGTTGTGATCCTACCATTAATTAAATTTACTTAACACTTAATGAGATGATTAGCCCAAGCGATGGGACATTAGGCCAAGTAATGACAGTAAACTCAAAATTCTGTGACACATTTGTTCATACTTCTTGAGCTGCCAGATTACTAGAAAAAGTTGTTCAAAATTCTTATTAGACATCATTTGCAAAACTTATAGAATACTAACCCATCTAAATTGGAAAGAATTTTAAAGCATTTGATCATTGTCTTTCATATGCTTTGAAATTTAAAGTAGATAAAAAAAAATTAGTGTTCCCATATTCGGTTGAGACTAAATCTTTGTGTTTTTATGGATATTCATTTGTTTTGATTGCATAAAATTGGACAAAGATTTTCTAGTGAAATAAGAATTTATTGAAACACAACCATGGCATAACTTATTCAAATTTTATATTACAGATAAAACATTAAATAACAATTTTGCAAATTTTGATTCAGACAAATTGTCTCAGAATGTTTGGTGTATCAAAAAATAGTCCTGGTCACTGGAAAATCTATTTTAAGACAAGATATATATATAAATTTCAATAGTGAATGGCTCAGAAATGAAGAAAAGAGCACAGAAAGGTTCTATTTGAATTGAAAAAGAACTTTGTTGTTCTGTAGTTCTTGCTTGGCACTACAAGTATTAGTATTAAGTCCAGTATTAAGCTAACATAAAGGTCTTCAGTGTTGGAGTTAACCCAAAATAAAGGGAAGGATCACCTTGCCCCTCTCCTCATCCATATGTCATTTCAATTTTCCCTCTGTGATATATAAAATACAGTAAAAACACCTTTCATATAAAGAAACCAGACTGGAAATAACTAAAAAAACTCTTAAAAGGGCCTCAGATTAATGAATAATTGATATTTCTTAAAGGTTGACATGATTTTGTTTGCTCTTTTCATACATGAAAATGCACTAAAGTATCCATTATCTGAAAAATATGTCCCTCTGCTCTTAAATCCTAGAACACTTATGATTGAGTTGCATGTATGGTAAGGTGGAATAGGAAGATGGAGGTTTATCTCATGTACATGTGATATATATAAATGACTTTTGTGATTATCTAAATGAATTTATAAAAATATAAAATATATAATGCATAAAAATACTTTAATAATTAATCAGCCATATTTTAAGAATCTTAATAAATGAAGTAATTGATTAATTTATAATTAATATTTGTAAAAAAAATTAAAGTAAATGGAAATTTATGATGTGTAGTAAGGGATAAAATATAATAATCAGCCAAAATTGAAACTTTTTACTAAGAAATGGTTCATAGAAACATTTCAGTCCAGTTGTTTGAATTTAATTGAATCAAATCAATTATAAAATTATGACAACATTTTTGTTAGTAGCAGTTGTTTACAAGTCTGTTTAAATTTTACTGCTTAATTGGATTAATTAACAAGCACCTGTCATCGTAACTGTTAAAACAAAACAGGTGTCAACAAGGTGTAATTAATATCTGTTGGTTTGAAGTGTTTAAAATAACATTTTGAATTGCAAATTTAACATGACCATTAAACAAAAACATTTCTCTATTTGAATTCCAACGGATTCATTATAGAAGTAAACTATTAAAAGTGACATTATTTAGCTATAATTTAAATATATAACTCATTACCGTGGTTTAATGTTAACTTATTGTCCTAACCTGGCTTTAAAGTTTTAATTTTAATTCTGTTTAAATCTTACAAAACTTTTTTGTGTCAAAGTTTGTTATAATCAAATTAATTATGATTAGTACCATAATAAATAAAATTTTTGGTATGGGACCAGACACCATTATAGAGCCTTAAAATAAGTTAGGACACAGAAAACTTTTTAGTTTCAACAAAAATTTGAAATGTTAAGATACCATGTAATGCTTACTCGATTGAAATGGTTTTTGCACAAATAATTTTTTCGCTATGTCTAAAATTAAAATATATGATGAAAAATTTATATATATATATATGTTTAGTTTGAATTTTGAGTAAAAAGTTTAGAAAAGGGTTAAAGTATAATATTAGCATTGAAATAATTTAGACTTTTGTCGGAATATGAAATTCTGACCACAAACTTCACAGAAAGAATAGGAATAATATGTGAAATTGAAATACGGTATGAATTTTTAAAAATGTCTTTTGATCACCTAAATATGCTCATAAGTACCTATTCATTGATGATATTGTCTAACTGGTTTAATTGTTATGTATTGCTATTGAAGGTGACCAATTGACAGCTTGTTTTTATTGTGTTTACATTTTTAACAAGTGACAAATGGGGAATTTGAGATGGAGTAATTTTCTAATAATGTGTTTTAATACTTTAAAAAAGATATAATTTTATTTGCAATGTTGACCAAATGAAGGTTCATATTATAGTACAGATGTGTAAGATTTTTCACAAAGAAATCTGCCTTGGCCATTGAGAAAAAGTGAAATAAAAAAATATCACACCAAATACAAATGGTAAAAATCAGTCATAGAGTTCCAAGAAACAACTTTTCTCTCATTTTATACACAAACACAACACTTTGTATTCTTTTAAACTCAAAGTTTCATGTTATATTGCGATCTACATTTTCAGTCATAATTTGTAAATTTTATACAAACACAAGGTTTTTACAAGACTTTGCTGTATGTCTTTAACTTTTTGTTAGTCTCTGTAATGGCCTGTCGTGCAGTGTTAGGACATTATTGACCATAACCTTTTGTATATCATAGGTTTATTTTATGACATTGATACTCAACATATATTTTCTGTGATTCTGGGTATTAATTTTACAAACATTTCATCTGGTTTCTCTGAAACGACTTCATCTTGGCCAAATTGAGCCAGACTTAGCAGCATTGGTCCTTGGATGGTCCTCTTTAAGAATTGTGTCTGATAACATGAAAAGCTTACTCGGAAACTACTGCATAAATGGGAGCAGAAATTGGAAGCCATGATATTTATCCTATGACCAATTATGCAATTGCATAACATAGTATCGGATGGGAAAATTCACTTTATAAAGTCTTCTGGTGTGAAACTAGATTGATATGCAAATTAAATCCAAAGCGATAACCATTGGCAACTAATTATGACTGAAATCTGAAATTATATGTTGTTAAGTACACTCAGTTTTGCAAATAGCTTAAATGAATACATTTTATTTTGCAGAAATGAAGAAATTGTCCACCAAAAACTCTCACTGGATGATTTTCTAAACAGAGAACAGGAAGAAGCTAAGGATTCTGGGTAATTGTAAATATGTGCTGTTTGACAAACTGTTGTAAAGTCTTGCCATTGTGAGTTACCCATTGAATTTGAAGATCTCTACAGTTTCCTTATCAATGAGTGTCTTGTGTTGTTAGGCAATAAAAAAAAATTAGAATCAGTAGATAGGCAAATTTTGTTTAATTTTTAGCTCACCTGGCCTACAAGGCCACGTGAGCTATTGCCATCACTTTGTGTCCGTCGTCCATCATTGTCCATTATCTATGTTTGTTCCTACAAACCCCTGAGAACACTCGTACATATTTAGCAGGTCGAACATATCGCCGCCTGGTGTATGACCGAAATCTTTCTACCTATGACACTAATACATTCTCGTTTGACCTAGAAAAGCAACCAATGAAAATCGTTTATTTCCGACCTGCAAAATATTAATGAATATTGTCAGGGGTTTGTAGGAATGAATGTGGATACAAAACCCTGACTTGGGAGGATGCATTTGAACATGCTCTTTAAGACTTGAGCACATTTGAATGTGCTTTTCAAGATTTTGTCATTTGAACATACTCTTCAAGGTTTTGTCATTTAAACGTGCTTATCAAGGTTTTGTCATTTAAACGTGCTTATCAAGGTTTTGTCATTTGAACGTGCTTATCAAGGTTTTGTCATTTGAACGTGCTTATCAAGGTTTTGTCATTTGAACGTGCTTATCAAGGTTTTGTCATTTGAACGTGCTTATCAAGGTTTTGTCATTTGAACGTGCTCATCAAGGTTGTGTCATTTGAACGTGCTTATCAAGGTTTTATCATTTGAACGTGCTTATCAAGGTTTTGTCATTTGAACGTGCTCTTCAAGGTTTTGTCATTTGAACGCGCTCATCAAGGTTTTGTCATTTGAACGTGCTCATCAAGGTTTTGTCATTTGAAAATGCTCACCAAGGTTTTGTCATTTGAACGCGCTCATCAAGGTTTTGTCATTTGAACGCGCTCATCAAGGTTTTGTCATTTGAACGTGCTCATCAAGGTTTTGTCATTTGAACATGCTCTTCAAGGTTTTGTCATTTGAACATGCTCACCAAGGTTTTGTCATTTGAACATGCTCACCAAGGTTTTGTCATTTGAACATGCTCATCAAGGTTTTGTCATTTGAACATGCTCACCAAGGTTTTGTCATTTGAACGTGCTCACCAAGGTTTTGTCATTTGAATGTGCTCACCAAGGTTTTGTCATTTGAACGTGCTCACCAAGGTTTTGTCATTTGAACGTGCTCATCAAGGTTTTGTCATTTGAACATGCTCACCAAGGTTTTGTCATTTGAACATGCTCATCAAGGTTTTATCATTTGAATGTGCTCTTCAAGGTTTTGTCATTTGAACATGCTCATCAAGGTTTTGTCATTTGAACATGCTCACCAAGGTTTTGTCATTTGAACATGCTCTTCAAGGTTTTGTCATTTGAACATGCTCGTCAAGGTTTTGTCATTTGAATGTGCTCATCAAGGTTTTATCATTTGAACATGCTCTTCAAGGTGTTGTCAATTGAACGTGCTCATCAGAGTTTTCGGTTATTGATTTGGTATTTAACTTTTTCGACCTTGAGCACGAATGATGAGTCATACATCGATAAAAATGCATATCTTATGCATAAAATCATGGAATTTTTGTTATATCCTTCATATTGGCTTACCCTGTGTAAAGTGACCACCTGTATCATGTGACCTGTTTCAATATTCCCTTAGAAAATAAAACAAGACCTTTTTGAATGAAGAATGGAATCTAACAACTATAAATTTTGTCAAAACCTACAGCTTCTTCACTGTTAGTTTAAGAAGAAACTGTTTGTATATCATACTGTAATAATATGAGGACTTTGGTTAGGGATTTTGAAGATTGACAAAATTTGATAAATGGATACCGTTTTAAATCTTCAGGAGGATTAGATCTACTATCTTGTCATTTATGAAACAATCATTGCATGCTTGCAATAAAATAACCATGTTGTCAATGTTTTAAAATTTTAATTTTCATTTGCTTTATCATGGTTAGGGGCTTCAGATTTTATAAAGGTCAACTGCAGGTATATTGTCCAAAGTCAAAGGTTTGTATATAAACAAAATTTAAAGGAATACACACATTTTATAAATTTTAAGAATTATTATTTTATGGTAATATTTCCTGAGGTTTTATTTCTCCGTTGTTAATTTCCGTTACAAGTTCAGTTAAGCAGCCCATCTGATACCCCCAGAAAAATGAACATATAATTTCTCTCCTTAAAACTGTTATTAAATCTTTCAATCCAAATTATACCCCATTTTAGAATGTAGAAGATAGTTAATATTTTATTGTATGATATACAGTTTGTTGACCAATATTACAGGCATAGTATAAAATACATATACTCCCCACAGCTACTGTAACAGGCATAAATGACTAGTGGCTAGCATTATAACACTTTAGTGAGTTGGCATAATTATGTTTGAAGCTCAAATTGCACAAAACTAGTGCTAGGAACTGTCTTGAATTTGCCATGAGTCACATGATTTTTTTCTATTGAAGACTTTTACTGTGACCTTAAGATGAAGAACAGCAATTCCTTCAAATGAATTTTCATCTCCTGCACGTAATGAAATTTGGATTGTGATTAGCCTTCAGAAAAGGACCGTTTGTGTGTGTGTGTGTGTGGGGGGTTAATTTATCTTGCATAGAGTATTACTTGTTAATTCTGAAATTATTGCAGTGATTTGCAATGCAAAAAATGTGATAGGTTGGAATCGGCATTGTAAAATTTTCATTTTCTAAAATAACAAGTACTGGATGCTGGAATCGCATTCATAAATCTTACATTTTTGTGTTTTATTTTTTATGAGACCTCGCAAATTAAAATCCTATTCTTCAATAATTTTTTTAATTTTCAAAAGTTCATAACTTAGTCAAACCCTTGACCCTTTTGAAACATTCACATTGTAAGCATGTTAAATATTAAAAGCAATATGAATACTTATGAAACTATAAATATGCATCACAATATGGTAAAAAAGACTGAAAATTTTGCATGTCTTTGAAATTATATTATAATTTGAATTACTACAAAATGTTAAAGTAAATTCTCATCATCCTTGGTGACTTATAACAAGACATGAAAGCCTTTTATGTTGAGCACAAATAAAGAACCAGATGTTGCATGTCTTTATAGGTATAAATACAAAATTAAAACTGGTCACTTTATGTTTGTACTGGGCAACATATTGCATTGTTTGTCAAACATATTTATGACTTGGATCATAAGAATCCATCAAAATATGCATAATAATAAAACAAGATTTTTAGAATGTCACTTAAAATCAACATTTTGAAAGGTTTTTATTTCGCCATAAATCAAAGAAAATAAAAAATATATACATTGAGAAATTATTGTGATTATTTAAATTATTAAAGCCTAATAAAATTTACAGTAATTGAAAAAGTAATAAAAGCAGAACTAGTGCATCTTTAAAATTAAAACACAGTTTTGGCGCTTTGTAGAAAGAATACATATCCACCATATTTTATGTAACAAATATTTAAGCTTTATGATTATTCTCTTATGAACTAATTCCATATAATCTGCATTGCATAGGACTTAAATATAATACACAAACACAGATTTAAAATCATCTTACAAAAATGCATGGCCGGGATGATAATTTTTGCAAAGTCTGTATATTTCCCTGAATCTGGACATTTTCTTGTCAGATCACCACGACAACCGACCAATGCTGTGATTTAGAAGATGGAATATTAACAAAAAGTAAACAAATCTTATGTTTTCCGAAGATTATTTCTAGTCATCAATCATACACAGAATCATGTTGTCGTGGTATTGTAGAGATTTTATTTTTCTCTGGAATTTTTAGCCATAAACTACTTTATCACTCAGCATGGTGTGTGATTTTAATGCTGAAACTATCAGAACCCTTAGAGTCCGTCAGGTAAAAACACTTATCTTTCCGTTCACTGATCATAGTTTTAATAATTTTACAAAAATTAGAATAAGAGGTATTATTGGCCCACTTATCATATTCTGTTACAATTTTTAGTGGAACAACGTCACGATGTAAAATCTGAAATTTGACGATCTGTTGTTGTTAATCACAGCATATTGATTTTTCTTGTTTTGGACGTTAGAAATTAACTGTTTATTCTGTTATATGATGTATGCTTCTATTATTTGCCAACATTTCCATATATTGTCAGTCACGTAGAAATGACAATTATCAGCATGTTTATGAGTGCGGGAAATTATCGCGGCAACATTGAATAAGCTAACAATTAAACATAATACATACGGAAATGGGAAAGATTGGACCGTTAGCCATCTGAAAGGTTAATTGGAACATAAGATGATAATTAACTTCCAATTTTTGTGACGATTAGGTGTTCATTGTAGACAGACTGAGATTACACATGTCATTTACAAAGATCTTAGCGATTAAGTAATATTTACAGACAAGATGTATATATAAAATCACTGATTTACTCACTTTACAGAATTTAGGAATTATGCAATTCTGTTTTAGTTGAGTTTCTTCTGGTTTAGAATTACAAAATCATTGCAGGCCAATAATAAGAAGATAAAATGTATCTTCATGATGTTTTGTTAAAGGAGAAAGACATTTATTTATGATACACTTAATTTTCATTTTCCACAATGCCAATTTTAACTAATTTAACTAACCCTGACTTTTGGTATCAAAATTTTAAATTACAGAAAATTTTAGGTGTTCCATTGTATATTTTTTTTTTTTTTTTACAGTTTTTGATATACATACCTTTTGTAGAAGTAAAAAAAAAATTGCTTCAGTCTCTATTTGTCCTATTGTTTAGATAAACAACAAAATTGATAACAGGAAATGTCAACAATGAGACACCAATCAATCAAAACAACCAAACTAACAGAATCTTCTCATGATACGAATGCAGCTCTTGTGAACCTACATTCGTTGCTTTATTTACATTGTCTTCAGAATGTAATAAAGTTACAAAATCTGAAATAAGAAAAGACAATTAACCAGCTAAGGTAACCGAACTCTTAGCAAAACGTGTACATTTACAAGGATATGAAAACGACAGGATATGGGGTATACATCAATGAAACTAAATGACATAAGATCAGATTTGATAAAATGGGACTGTTTTTCCTTCAGCTTGAGTGAGAAACATTTGTTATACATATATATCTATCATGACCATATTATGGATATAAAGGGAGATAATTCATTAAGACACCAGTTTAATTGGATAATAGTGAATTTTTTCAAAAAATATGTCTAAAGTCAAAGTTTCTTTGATCAGCTTGTGTTTGTCTAACAGAAGAGAAGTCATATTGGTAACTTTATACTCCTGGTAGAAGATAATGTCACATATATATTATTTTATATATAGTTCTATAAAATACATATTCTCAGCTTTCAGTAATGGCCATAAATGCTACTTTCACATCAACTCTAAAAAATAATTTATCACATCACAAAATTTGGTACTGGGAAATATGTAGAAATCAACAGCCCACACAAATAAGATTTAAATCACTCCTAAAATATTGATTTCAGAAATACATATTCAAAATATAAATAAAAAAAAAAAATACTTGAATAATAGTTACACAGTGCAATCTGGATGTTTTTTTTAGTGTCAGAGCCATTTTCTGTTATGGTTGATGTCTTCGGTGAACTTTCTGACACTAGAACATTTTAGGGGACATTTTTTGTTGTCATGTGATGTAGGCTATACATGTATAAGGAATCCTAACTTATAAAAGCTTAAACAATATCGTTTTCAAAAATTGACATCATTGATGTAGAAAATAGACTTATTACATTTAATATGGTGAAATACCAGGATTTCCAAGTGAAATCAAATTTGATAATTCACCCAGTGAAATTGAAAGTCATATTTCACTCTAGGAAGTGACATAACAATAGCTGTTGCCAACGAAGGTGGACGGTTAGTCGCATAAAATCATAATCCCTTGTATTTTCTCGTTAAATCTTCTGAATTCATGGAATATTTCAATGTAATAAACAGAATAACTAAATATCAAAGATCTACAACTTGTGACTGAAAAACATTAATAATTCACCCAGGCACTACGCACATTCGTGAATTAATGTGTTGTTCGGTAACTCGTAGATTTTTAGGTATTCGCATTTCAAGATTAGTTATACTATAATTATTTGACATTTAAAAGAATTTTTTATACAATAAAAGGGTTATTTCATTAATATTGAGAAATATTGATACTTGCAAAATAAAATATTTCACTTGTAATATACAATTACTGCCCTCATTTGAGTTAGACATTCAGATTTGGCAACCCAAGAGAGATTGTTTTCTGGAGTGCTTGCCCAAGGGAAAACAACTTGTCAAGGGTTGCCAAATCTGAATTTCTAGCTGAAATGTAGGCTGTAATTGTTTCATTATTATTTCCACAGGAGCAAGACGTCATTTGACTTTTAATGCAGAAAAATTACGCAGTTGTCTCCCTTTCGGGTCAAAATTGGGATGTTTGGAGGTGAACAGTAAGGTTGTTTCCCATGATTATGCAGTTGTCTCCCTTGTGGGGGGGGGGGGGAATTGGGATGTTTGGAGATGACCAATAGTGTTGTTTCCCAGTGAACAGTATGGTTGATTCCCGCGATGTTCAATTTTCATAAAAGCATTGAATTAGTTTTGAATCACATGACAGTTTTCATCCAGTGAGAGTATTTTAAAATATTTTAAAAATAATATCATGTATATTGTCCGGGACAATACTCTTCAATATAAATACAGTAACCTTGATTTATCATAGGCAGATTCACTACCTAAAGAGTAAACACAGACAAAGGTTAGTGTTCTGCATTGGGAGATTCTTTACTATTTTGAGAAAAAAAGTTTAATTTCTTGTTCCAATTTTCTGTGGTTAGCTACAGGTATTTGATTGTATGTTTTAACTGTGTATTTTCTTGATTTGTTGTTGTGATATCCTTGTGCACTGGATAATGTAAGGATAAAGGGGTATAGGTATTAATGATTGAGACAATAGTGTAAAGAATAGGTTACAGGGAGATTGATTATATATGGAGGTTGTTGTGTGGTCTACAAGCAAGGGAAATGGCCTCATAAAACAAAAAGAGTACTAAATGGTTGTCAGAAACAGTTTATGCTAAAAACCTGTTCATGCACTAAACCTTTGGGCTAGACTGAAATACATGGAGTTGGTAAAATGTGGAATTTTTAACTACAGCAGTTGGGCTAGTAATATATTATTCTTACTATTCTAAAGGAGATTTTACTGCTTGATTTAAGTTCAGGATAGTGGCACAGACTGTAAAACAAAGATGCTAAAAATTCAAAAGAATTATCCACAAATCCCAAATAAGGACATTATTTTATACAAAATACAGATATTCTACCATACTAAAAATTGATGCACAAAATATGCATATTTCATTGACCAAATACATTAATAGTCTTTGTTAAAAGGATCTGTCAATCTTTTATAAGATAATACAGAGAAGAACTCATTTGAGAACTTCAAATAGAACTTAATTTGCATTTATTAAAGGAATAGATTTTTAAAGTAAACAGATGATTAGAAACATTTAAAAGAAATTAAATGACAAAAAGATGTTTTCAAGGTCATATTTTGAGAATTTTTAGTTTAACCTTGACCCATTGATAGAAATATGCATGTCGTTTGTTGATAAACTTAATTACTTTGCACAAATAGATTTATTGAATGGCTTAATCCCCCAAGAATTGTAGGAGAAAAATCATCAATACATATAGAGGAGAAAATATTGACTTTTGTGTGTACAATGTCTCGGAAATGATGTTTTCAGGGTTTAGAATCAGTCAATTTTATTGATGAAATCTCTAGCTTATTCTGCAATGCAATATGCTCGTCATTTTTACTAGTGACTTTACTCTGGTGGTGTCATTGGATTCCATTGTCTTTTTACAGCTCAGAAAACAATGCCGAGAAAAATGTCACCTCGACCAGAAATCGTATTTTGGCATCAAGTTGTTCAGAGTCTGGGAAGTATTTAGCAGTATCTGATGATTTGAAACAACTACATCTTTACAAGTTTGATAATGAGTGGAAAATTATAAATCGCAGGTAGGAACAAATTGTGCTGTTTTTTCCAAATCATTTTCTTCCAGTTGTCATTTTTTACTGTTTTTAATTTTTACCAATGATTTATGGTACATCTTTATAACCATACATTATCAATCATATATCTGCTGTCATATCTCTCTCTCAGTATCATGATGTAACACTATCCTGTTCATTCATCGTCACTCATGTGTCAAACGATGCTGCTTCAAAGAGCTACAACTATCCTTATCTAAACACAAAGGCATTATTTTCAGATTTCATATTTGCCTTTTATTTGGTCACTTAAACCATTAGCTTAATGTATTATAATTGTAGATATATACATTCAGTTAATTAAAGCTTTAGACAGTAACAGAAGAATAAGGCCGTTAGCAGTGGGTCGGTGTTCAGTATTGTATAATAAAATGACGTAAAGCATTTCTCAAGGGGTTTGTTTTCATTTGTTAGTGCGAAAAGAGGTGTAAATGAGTAAAATTTATGGGATAAAAGATAAAATACAAGTATATGATATTATGGAGTTGGTATATTGTTTTTATGTTCTAAACTTTGTTATATAGGGTTTTATTTAACTAAGAATATTTTGTAACTATATATGGTATATAAAAGTAATTGAATTGATGATATTATACTTAAGCATTATCACAGGCTAGCACTAAATGGTCCTAAAAACAAGGCTATTAAAAAAATATTCAACAAAGTGAAACAAAAATTCCAAAATAAGAACAATATTGCATAAAATAATTATGATACCCTATTTTAGAAAAAATCTTAATATTGTGTCCTAAGAAAATATAGGCTCATGCCAATGGTTAGGGATAAGAGGGGGATGGCAGATAGACAAATAGACTGGTAACAATAAGCTTTATGCTAAAGCAAGTTATTTTAGCAGGTGTGAAATTTTGAATTTTTTGGTGGGGGGGAGGGGGAGAAGTATGCAAAATAAAAAATGTTTAAACTTATTTAACCCTATCTGTTAAAAGTTTATGTGAGTGGTTGTTTGTTGATTTAAATATATTGAGTATAAAGCTTTTATTTCAGACATTTTGTGCCTTTGATTGAATTTCTTTTATACTGGGCCATTAAAAGCTTGTTTTTCAATGGAGGCACATGTCCTGTGTTGGTGAATTTCTCTTTTTGTTGTCTCATAAATGTTTTCCCCATATTCCCTTCACTATAAACTTGCAACCTGCTCTATGGTATAAAGGTTTGAAAGTCCAAATATCAGTTTTATCAGCTCTTGCCTGCTGTAGTAAAATTATATTATATTCTAAACTTTGATATGTGGTCCCTATATTTCTTGAAGGGAAGATGCCTTTTGTTTTTGAGGTCACTACAATGAAGGTGAAGGGAACATTTATTAATTTGTGAAGCATTAAAGTTTCTAGGTTATAAGTTGACCACATCATTGAAGGTCACATGGGATACTATGTTTAATGTCAAGGTCAATGTTACTAAAAGACTGACATTTCATGTTGCATTCACATGTTCATTTAATGTAAATTGAATATGTATCTAAAGCTGTCTACAGTTTACTGAAGTGCATTGAAATTGTATTAGCTGACATGCATCATCCAGTGCGCATTAATGCAAATGTATTATATATTTAATGGACTTAGGTAAATGGTAGACATTATTGATTGGCATCAAAAGTTACATTAAATATATGTGAACCAGGGATTCCAAAATTTTCCGGTGCGAGTTAGATATTTTTCTTTGGCAACTTTAAAGTTTTACTACTTCTGCACAAAAATATGAAATTGTCCTTTGAATATTTGAAAACTGGCTGTTCAGCATAAGCGTTTTGGCTTAGAGGACACAAGTGTTATAATGAATAATTGCATATATTTAGTAGCCAATTTGGTGACACTTCCAATAATAATTACCTTTTAACACGTTGTAAAAAATTTAAATGTTCTGTGTGCTATTTTTTCAAATTTTTTTTTTTCAAGCACTGGACATGTCTGTCTAATATGACCAATTTTTGAATTTATTGTGATCTAATTCGAATCCAGTATATATTATTGATTGATTCAATGAATGGGGTTTTATGCCACTTTCATTTAATTTGGCTATATCATTATCAGTCATGCAATTCTTATTGGTGGAGTGAGATTGAACTTAGAGAGAACCTCCCACCTACAGCAGGGAAAACTGGCAATTCATAGTCTAACACACCTTGCCATCAGCTGGATTTAAACTCACGAACTCGGTGTTGATACTGGTTAATCATTTAATTCATTAGTAGTTAGACAGACTACCAAAACTACTCAGCCACTGTACTGTGCCCCACCCCCCATATGTAATAGAACACACGTCATATTGTAATATGTAACAAACTGCCTGTAATTTGAAAGTTAATGCAACATACAAATAGACCATCACAAGAGTTGTCATTTCCTACAGGTAACTCGAACATCTTACATCCAGTTTTCAAGAAGCTTAGACAATTGATTGCATGTCATGAGAGAAAACTCAAGTGATCATTAGTATCAAGACGATTTTTTTTTTGGTTAAAGATTTAGCTTTTAATAATTCCTTTCAGTTTAATATGCATTAATAAAGACTTTTCATGTAATAATTTAAATGGAGAATTAAGTTATTAGGACCATAAATGACAAATGTAATTCTCCAAGATGTTCCATAGAAAGTGACAGCAATGAACTTGGTGGGGCCTCAATGGCCGAGTGGTCTAGGTAGTTCGTCTTGATACTAATGATCACTAGCCTGTCAACCACAAGGTTGTGAGTTCGAATCTCAACTACGATCTTAATTGACAAGGATTGCCAATTTTCCTACCGAAGGTCGGTGGTTCACTCGGGGTATTCCAGCCTCTTCCACCAATAAAAACTGGCCGCGGCCAAATGTGCTGAAAACGGCGTAACACCTGAACTAAACAAACAAACAAATGAAATTGGTAATTATTGGGAAACTTTGGAAATGCTTCAACTTGAGAAAGATATATCTACATACAGTTGAATCTTGTTATCACAAACTCTTTTGTCTCAAAACCCCTGATATCTCAAATTTGGTCTCTAGATTAAACTTTGCGCTATATTTCCTCCTGTTGTCTCAAACTATAACGAGAGTCAACTGTAATTCCTTCTTTTTTCTAGCTATTTTTGGTCAAAAGGAATTTACTTCATGGCCATGGTACAGATATATTAATTATTTCTGTGGTACAGTGATTAGAGAATGAATGTTGTGAAATTTTTAAAAAACAATTTGACAAGAAGAAAGCTCTAAAGAAGTTCAGTCTAAAATCGTGCGATTAAATGGCTGTTTGTTAATTTAAAGGGGACTATAGCAAAAGATGTTTCCTGATATACTGTTTCCATATAGAAAAATTTGTGAACAAATGTCAGATTGAAGATATTGTTTAATATTTCATATAACTTCTCAGCAGTGCTTCAACAATAATTTTTGCAGAGTTATTCCCACTTTTGACTGTTATAAATTTGGTGATCTTTTTGTTTCCAAATGGTAACCTGTGAGTGAAAAGTCAAATTGAAGCTTGAAGTTGTATTTCAATTTATCTTATGAACATCTAGGACAACTTCTGTAAGGGTGATTTTCAGCAATTTTTACCAGAGTTGTGCATCTTTTTGTACTGTAATTTGTTGAATTTGTTTGCAGATGGTAGTTTAAAAATGAAAAACAAATTGTAGATAGGTTTGAAATGTAAATGCGAATCTTACGAAAATATTGTTTAAGTTTGATAATAATGATTTTCTATAATTCATGTTGGAGTAATGGCCACATTTATACTTCAGATTTGCTGAAATTTTTGTTTGAAGATGATAACATCTGATAAAAAGCCAGGTGGAAGCTAAAGTGTGCATATTAATTTTTAGGGAAGGATTCTTGTTAATTGTTACCAGAGTTATCTGCCCCTTTTGTACTTCAATTAATTGTTTCCAGGTGATAATGACAAAAGGATTAAAGCTAGGTTCATTATTGTCCCCAGCCACAATGCGACTGAGGGATCTAGTAATGATCTGACTGTCTGTCCGTCCATCCGTCACAGTTATTTGTTAGAGCAACTCGTCTAAGACAGCTGATCAAATTTCATTCAAATTTTGTAGAATTGTTAGTCACCACATGTACTTGATCCTATGGCACCGCAATTTTGATTGGACAAATTTTGTAGGAGTTATGGGACTTTAACTTATTTTTGCATTCAACACTATAGGAACACTTTCTCAGTGCAACTCATCTTATCGGATTTGGTTCAAATTTTGTACAGTTGTTAGTCACCACATGTACTTTATCCTATCGCACTGCAATTTTGAATCGACAAATTGTACTTAGTTATGGGACTTTAATGTTTATGTGCATGTGACACTGCAGGAACACTTTGTGGACTCAAATTTTTATTTGTATCGTACTGCAGTTTTTTTTTTTTCTCGCCTGCGACGAAAAGTCGTGGAGGCGAGATATAGGTATTACTTTCCGACAGCGGTGGTGGCGGTGATGGCGGTGATGGCGGCGTAAACTTTTTTAAAACTTTAATAACATTGCACATTTAATACCTACAATTAAGATTTATGGTCCACAAGGTAGCTTATCATATAAGATTTGCCACAGTTTACTTGTCTTATGACCCTGACCTAATTTTCATGGTTCACTGACTTCATAAACATGAATTGAAAATCTGCATCCAAAAGTTTTGTGGTTAAATCCATTTCTCTGCAACTGTAATACCTAGGCCAACCATATTCAGTCTATAGATAGTTCTTAGTGGGTACATGTCAGTCTGACACCTGGCTTGGGACCTTGACTTCAATCTCATGCTCGAGTAACTTTGTCACTTTTTCGTGGTTAAGTCCATTTCTCAGAAACTGTAATACCCAGACCCACCGTATTTGGTCAATAGATAGTTCTTGGTGGGTATATGTCAATCTGACACCTGTCGCTGGATCTTGACCTTAATTTCATGGTTGAGTGACTTTCATCCAAATTTCTTGATTAAGTCCTTTTTTCAGCAACTGTAATACCTAGACCCATCCATGTTTGACTTGCAAAATGTCAGATATCAGATAATCATTATTCTGTGTCCATGTGCATATTAAGGTGAGACATGTAGTATGTCCACTCTTGTTTTATTATGTGTTCACATCCATACTGTGCCACCATGTCAATAATACACATTTTGTATATCTTGTGGGGCTTCGTATTTTCTCTGAGGCGGGGGACATATGGGTACGTATAGCAATCTTGTATTAGTGTATTTTATGTCATCGTGATTTTTTGAGTCAATATCTATTTTTTACTTGAAATTTTCTGAATAATTGGTTGCAAGGTGATACTTAAAAAAATGTCAGATTAAATTCAGCCAGAAAATGCCCTCTTTAACAATTTGAGAAAATTTAAGCCATCTACTGGTAAGCATTTAAAAGGCAAATCAGTGAGTTAGTCACAGCTTCTACAAAAGGGAATGATTTTATATTTTGTCTGCAGCTTGATGATTTTGAGTTGTAGCGTGTAAGCAATTAATGGATCTGTCGTGCAGCCTCATCCTGTTTGCTGGTCAATGAATTGTATGCTGGGATGCAGGTTCAGACCTGGTTTTGGTTTTGATTTATTTATTTATTCATGCACTGCATGTAATTTTTGTCTATAAACCTCAGTTCGCCAAATAGATTTTTCAAAATAGGAATAGCTTAACCAATGTAAATTGCTTAATCACTTACAGTTAGCTAAGTTGTAAGTAAAACAATTGAGGTTCAATCATATCTTCAAGAGAAACAAAATTGTTTCACCTATGGAATTTCCAATGTAAAAGGGAGACAATTCTTCCTGCAAGATTTTATTAAATTAAGTTTTACATCACCAAATTTGCACAGAGTGCTTGGAAAATGTAAAAACAATGGTTTTGCAGATTTTAAGATAGGTCTGAGTAGTCATTTCAAATTCAAAAAATATTTTCAGCATTTGTGTCCATTTATTTTTCCATTGTAGATTCCCTTATTCAAGTTATATTTGTGGCTAAAAGTATAACTTTTATAAACATGAATGGTAATTTTTTTACGTTTTCTTGGACGACTCATTGAAGTTAATTAACCTATAAAAAATTGATGTGTAATTCTAGCATTAAGACTTTCAAAATGCCTAAAATCCATTCTGCGAACTGAGGTTTCCAGACAGTAAAATTGTTTAGGGTTGACATAGATACAGGAAACAGAATTTAATATTTTTTGGCCTAAATAAGACACACAAGCTGTGACAAATATTTTTAAGAATGAGATGATATGAATATTATATATATAATAGAAACATACTTTTTCCTTTCAAACGTTTTATCTTATGTTACATTGTCAAGAAATTTTAGTTAGATAAATGAATATATGGAGCAAAACAAAATTTTTAATTTTCCATTGAAAAATATCTTCATATTAATAATCATTTTTGAAGGTGAGTTTCCCCACCCAAAGAATATATTTTGACGGAGATATCAGGAGAACATGAAAATATTCAGCTGTCTACACAGTGTGTACACTAGGAGGACACATGTCTTCTGAGAGCAGAATGAAGAAGGACATGTTATCCTTAGAAGGTGTAACCTGTCTTTTCTCTCCTATACGATGTTGTCTTATCTATGCCCATCCCATATCCTGATATTTCCTTATTTAGGAATGAAAATTTAAATCTAATCTGTAATTCTATTAAATTAGTTAAAAAAAAACCCTACTTTTTGTGTAATTTTGTTTACATAAATGAGAAATGCTATTCTTCCCTGTAGAGTATAAATGTTTCCCTTTTTTAAACGATGTTCAGTTCATGCACTAAAGAATTTATCAGCAACACATATTTTTGCAATAAACTCCCAAATGAGGAAAGTGAAATTGTCAGCTATTCATGTTATATAGTAATGTTCGCAGTTAATCATAAAAAGTGAAGTTTTCTGAAAAGGCTAGTATTCCCTAGAGCTATGTTGTGGTAAATTAAAAAGAAGGGAAATGTTGTAAGAAAAGAAGAACTACCATCAAAGTAAATTAAGTGAAGTAGCCATTTTAAGGCATAAATGATCGTCTTTGATATAAATCACTGAAAGAGAGTATCGTGGCAATGTTTGTACAATCACAACATGACTATTAAACTTTCACCGTTATCAGACAACTGGCATGGAAAACATGGAGTCCGGATACAATCTAATTTATTTCCTTGCTGTCACACTTTGTTAGTTTTGTAGTGTTCCCAGAATGATAATAGGCAATCTCCATGGTAACTAGGATGCTATCTTTCCAATTTAAAGTTGTGGTTTTTTCAGATATAAGGAAAGCGTTTGATATGGTTTCTGTGGAAAGATTTTTTTTCTTTTATGAGAATATTAGCAAAAAAAAATGAAAATAACAAACAATTTTTTGGGCTTGTATTGTAAAGACAAGTTATATTTACATTACAATTGACTGTTTAAATTAACCAAAATAAATTTGAATTTAACTGAATAATTAATAAATATAACATGTATTGCTAAAATTCTCTTGTTAATTTCTATATATAGAATATAAAACAATGTGGTGTTATGTCGATAAATATTTAATGAAACAACGAGGAGAAAAAGAAGTTAAAGTCGTACAGTTGACACGATATCCACAATAAATGATCTCTAATAAGGTTTACTATAGAGATAATTACAAACCTTCTGTGTCTTTATATAGACATTGTATACATATATTTGTTTGTTAGGACTCGGAGAAAGCAAATTGAATTGTTAATTATAAAGAATCGTTGGTCATTAAATATCTTCATCTGAGATTGATGTTAGGTTAGAAATTTCAGAAAGATTTGTATCTATTTATTATTGCAAATGTTTGTGAGATTAATTAATGAAATTGATGCATTTTGTTTATAAAATTTAACTTTCAAAAACCAGAAAGTTTTTTTTATTCCAGAGTGTTTATCCTGACACATTTTGTGCATTAATAATAACACTGCATTATCGGTCTTGTCATAATTTTAAATACTTTATGATACCCCCAGGAAACAAATTTATTTTTTGGGGGGAGGGGTTGGGAGGGGGGAAAGGGCTTATTTAGGAATCACCTGCTTGCTGTCTGTCTGTCTCATCCCTCTGTCTATAAATGTTATAAGCACAAGAAGAAATAATAAAAGGTGGCCTGGTGATTATAACTCTTGAGGAATAAAACCAACAAACTTGGTGTAGAACTTAACATAAACACCACAATACATACAGGGTATAATATGCTCATAACACCCTTGATATATCAGACATACTATATGACAAGATAAGTGTCGAAGGAAACATGCTCAGTATGTCAAAAAAACTATATCACATACTTGAGATAAAAACATAACATAATAAGCAGGGCATCAAATACACTTTACTACAAGCTTCTTGGCAAACACCATCACAAGAGGCTTGATTTCAAAAATCACCACAAGCTTGGAATCAAAAACATCACATAACAAGGTTAAACACACTACATCACAATCTATATGTCGACACTACACCTCATTCATGGTAAACCTCATAACACGGTTAAAATGTCATACACACCACACCCCAAGCTTGGAGTGAGTCTGTTATAGCACAAGCTTAATATCATGTACACTTATTACTGTAAATTCGGAAATTATTGCAAAAAATGTGACAGGGTTGTAATCGCAATAATTAAAACTCGCATTTTGGAATATTTTATATGAATGATCGGGATTTTTCTCAATATTTAAAAAATTTTAAATCGCATTTTGGTCTAAAATGACAATATCGCAATAATAAATGCACACAATAATTTCTGAATTTACAGTATATGTTTGTTTAAAACAAACCACAGCACAAAGTTTGTGTCAGTAATACCACATAACTAGCTTTGTGTCAAAAATTCACCATCAAGAATTCAAGAATGATGTCAAACACACTGACATCACAAACTTAGTGTGAAGCATATTACATGAAATGTCCAATGCGAAAAACACTACATTACAAGCTTAGTGTCAGTAATGATAACTTTGGAGTCAAACACACTACAACACAAGCTTAGTGTCAAACAATCTATGTCAGTCATATCCCATTGGGTCAAACACTCTACATTACATGCTTTGTGTCAGTCATATCATGTTCAGTTGATAACATTAAGTCAAACACTCTACATTACATGCTTTGTGTCAGTCATATCATGTTCATTTGATAACATTGGGTCAAACATACTACATTACATGCTTTGTGTCAGTCATACAACATTTAGTTGATAACATGGGGTCAAACACACTACATCACAAGCTTTGTGTCCGTCATATCATGTTCAATTGATAACTTAGGGTCAAACACACTACATCATAATGTTTATTTCAGTCATACCACATACACTTGATAACTTGGGGTCAAGCACACTACATCACAAGTTTTGTGTCAGTCATACCACAGTCATTTGATAACATCGGGTCAAACACACTACATTACAAAATTTGTGTCAGTCATACCACATTCAGTTGATAATTTGGGGTCAAACACACTATCGATATCACCAGCTTTGCGTCAGTCATACCATTCACTTGATAACATCGGGTCAAACACACTACATCACAAGCTTTGTGTCAGTCATACCACATTCAGTTGATAACATGTGGTCAAACACACTACATCACAAGCTTTGTGTCAGTCATATCATGTCCAATTGATAACTTGGGGTCAAATGCACTACATCACAAGCTTTGTGTCAGTCATACCACATTCAGTTGATAACATGGGGTCAAACACACTACATCACAAGCTTTGTGTCAGTCATACCACATTCACTTAATAACATGCGGTCAAATACACTACATCACAAGCTTTGTATCAGTCATACCACATTCAGTTGATAACATGGGGTCAAATGCACTACATCACAAGCTTTGTGTCCGTCATACCACATTCAATTGATAACATGGGGTCAAACACACTACATCACAAGCTTTGTGTCAGTCATATCATGTCCAATTTATAACTTGGGGTCAAATGCGCTAATTCACAAGCTTTGTGTCTGTCATACCATTTATGGCTAAACAGACCACATCATAAGCTTGGTGTCAAAACATTTGAATACAACAATGTTCCTTATATCAATGTAAGTGATATAAGGAACATTGTGAGAGACTTTCTAGATCTTGGTATCATGTTTATTTTTGGACTCATCATTAAAGGCATGACTGAAGACTTCAAGATGAAGAACAGCAATCAAAGGGCTATTAGCTTACGTTTTTGCTTTTTGTATTATTTACATATTTCAAATTCATTGGTTATAGTTTCTAATGTGGATCAACCACTTATCTTTCTCTTTGTAACAACATTGAACTAAGATTGAAACATTCTAGTATAATATACACATCTAAAGCCTGCAGCATTCCTGTTGTTGTCATAAAAACTGATTATTTTTATGCAGCTTTTGTAGTTTATTAAATGTTACTTTGTTTAAACTTGCTGTGAGTCATTTCGTTTAATCTGTTTATAGGGGAATTATTATGTAGTTTACAATTAATATTTTAGTACTTTGTTTGCATGAAATGTTTTGAGAACACGCTTTCATTGTTTACAGTTCATTATCCATCAGAATTAATAACGATACAATGTTAGTTGACAATATCAACCATTTACTACACCGTTGTAAATATGCACATGGCATCCCGAGGGAATTTAGATATTTCAATCTAGCGTGTATTTATGTTATATATGGATGGTAATAGCGAATCGTAATTGTCCAGTCTTATATACTTTAAGTAATGGATCGGTAGGGAATTAGACCGTCAGAGGGTATATATTTACAGGCTTGTAGAATGTCTGAGAGTAGAGAACTAGTATTTATCAAATGTTGATAACAAGTAAAATTCTGTAGAATGTTATTATGTCCAGAGATTGTTGTTGATTAGAAAACCATCAAGATATGGTTGATATTACTAGAAATGTTTCAAAATGTTAAGTGGCATGTTTGTCATGAAAGTGGAAAAAAACATGTATATTAGACTATACAATTGATTTTGACATCCGCAGGTAATTCTACAAATTACATTGTCATAAATGGAGGTGAAGTGAGATTAAGGGTAAGCATTGATGAGACAGCAACCATCAAACAAAATTCAAACAGCATAAAAAGAGGTGGTCCTGTTCTCCATAGAAAAATAGAATACTTTTTGTTTTCATTAAAAGAAAAAATAACCTACCTTGTAAACAGCAATATGTTTGCCATATATTTATGATGACAATAATATCTAAAAAAAAACTGACTATAATTTTAAATATTTGGTAAATAAAAGTGTCATAAAATGAGTATTTTCATATAGAGTATGCTTTACGTCCTCATACATTTGTATTGGGCCTCCATCAGCTGTATAGGCCTATTTTACCTCAACCCAATAGGACTGACTGACATAATACAGACTTTATATGAAAAACCCATTTAATAACATTATAATATCGTGAAATGGATGTTTTCATATTAATGCTGTGTTTTACGGTAAATGTCCTCGCACAGTTGTATAATGATACAGCTGAAGACTGCCTTGGACAAATTAATACAGGAGTAACACCCATTTACTAGTACTTTTTTTTGTACTATTATGGGACTAACAAATCACTTTGAGAAATCAGAAAATTTGAGATAAATGAGTTTGAAATGAGTCAGCCCATATAAAGCTATTAGCTATAGCGTATCTCGGAATTTCATGTACAGCTTATTAGTTTAGGTGAAATAAATTTGTTGTTCTTTCATCTACAGATATATATATATGTTAATCTGACTATAGAGAATAAACTCTGGTGTATTAATACTTTGTTTTGAAAGGGAAATTAACTTGTCAGAGGAAGATAAAAAATCTATATTCAAGGTGTTTTCTGAAAAATATTAAAAAAGACCAGGAAATTTCCTACATTTTCAATCTGTTTTAAATGTAACATTCTCGTGATGAAATAGAAACTGATTTCAGGCATTCATAACAAGAAATGAAGTGTGAGAGTGTTACCATAGATACAGACTTTTCCTTAAAGCCAAATTGGCAGCGATACCATTTAAAATACATCAGAATTACTAGTGTATCTTAGAGCAAAAAATATTATTTTAAATGGCAATATGTTCTATTTGGAAGTCATTATTTAAGTATTTAATAAAAACAAACAAAGCAGTGGAGTTTTGTAGAAAATGATGTAGAAGCTATAAAAACTAGGCTAATCAGTAGAAATAATCTAAACTGTCGGATTCAATTATGACATAAAATCAATATCTTCA
The DNA here is from genome assembly GCA_028015205.1 of Mytilisepta virgata. Taxonomy (NCBI): domain Eukaryota; kingdom Metazoa; phylum Mollusca; class Bivalvia; order Mytilida; family Mytilidae; genus Mytilisepta; species Mytilisepta virgata. Next base: position 57,806,042 of record CM051515.1, on the reverse strand, counting down.
AAGGCCTGGTCAATGTATTTTATCATGCAATTTGTCATTTAAGCTTGGTAAAGTTTGTTTAGAACAGGGTCGTGTTTCCTTTATATATGTACCTCTCGGGGAACCAATCAGATTTGTCCTTAGATAACATTATATACCGACAACAGCTGTCAAACTGAAATATCAAAAATCATATTCGTCACAATAAATAATAAAAAAATAAGATGATATTTTTTTTCAAGAGAAAACTTATAGTGTTCTGTATAGAAACTCAAGGCCCTTGATGTGGATGGAAGATGGCTCTGTCACAGATGTTATATACAGAACTGTATTTCCTCTCACATTTCACAACGACACAAGGCTATAACTGTATTTAATTTAACAATCTTCTCAAATTATAAAATTGTAATGTTTTTCGTCAAATGTTAAAATATTATTAAAAAATATCTATTTCAACGTAACAGATTTTATTTGAAATTCATCATGCAAATTACTTATCAAATTTCAGATAATTTGAAGAAAAAAAATTAATTTACAGTTTTTCAATAACAGTTAAATGTAAATTATAGAGTTTTGCATGTCATTTGTGATATTGTAATTAAATAATTCATCTAATGGCAATTTTATAGAAAGTAAGGAAAACAGTTATATAAATTTGAATTAATTTATTTCTTCGAAATAAAACTGTTGTATTGATTACATTTACTCAGGGGTATCACAAATAGTAAAAAGGCAGAGAATATTAGATATAAACAAGAATACACATATTCAAAAATGGATCAAATATTACACTGGATCAAAATGGCCATAGTTTGTTTCTAGAAGTGATTCCTTGGTATTATATTTTAAGAGGGTATACAGTAGTAGAACTCACTAGGTTTTAGCAAATGGAGTAAATAATATAACACCTCACTATGACTTTAAGATGTTGAACAGCAATAAAAGTGTTATACTTGTGTCACATGAATGAAGGCATATCTGGTTATATTCAAAAACAATGCACCATACCCTTTGTTCAATGTAATCATTATAATCAGTATGTGTGGTATATGTATAAAAAATAATTGGTATGTGTGGTATGTGTATAAAACATAATCGGTATGTGTGGTATGTGTATAAAACATAATCGGTATGTGTGGTATTTGTATAAAAAATAATCGGTATGTGTGGTATGTGTATAAAAAATAATCAGTATGTGTGGTATGTGTATAAAAAATAATCGGTATGTGTGGTATGTGTATAAAAAATAATCAGTATGTGTGGTTTGTGTATAAAAAATAATTAGTATGTGTGGTATGTGTATAAAAAATAATCAGTATGTGTGATATGTGTATAACAAATAATCAGTATTTGTGGTATGTGTATAAAAAATAATCAGTATGTGTGGTTTGTGTATAAAAAATAATCAGTATGTGTGGTATGTGTATAAAAAATAATCAGTATGTGTGGTATGTGTATAAAAAATAATCAGTATGACTGTGGTATGAGTATAAAAAATAATCAGTATTTGTGGTATGTGTATAAAAAATAATCAGTATGTGTGGTATGTATATAAAAATAATCTGTACGGGTGGTATGTGTATAAAAAATAATCAGTATGTGTGGTATGTGTATAAAAAATAATCAGTATGTGTGGTTTGTGTATAAAAAATAATCAGTATGTGTGGTTTGTGTATAAAAAATAATCAGTATTTGTGGTATGTGTATAAAAAATAATCAGTATGTGTGGTATGTATTTAAAAATAATCTGTATGTGTGGTATGTGTATAAAAAATAATCAGTATGTGTGGTATGTGTATAAAACATAATCGGTATGTGTGGTATGTGTATAAAAAATAATCAGTATTTGTGGTATGTGTATAAAAAATAATCAGTATGTGTGGTATGTATTTAAAAATAATCTGTATGTGTGGTTTGTGTATAAAAAATAATCAGTATGTGTGGTTTGTGTATAAAAAATAATCAGTATGTGTGGTTTGTGTATAAAAAATAATCAGTATTTGTGGTATGTGTATAAAAAATAATCAGTATGTGTGGTATGTATTTAAAAATAATCTGTATGTGTGGTATGTGTATAAAAAATAATCAGTATGTGTGGTATGTGTATAAAACGTAATCGGTATGTGTGGTATGTGTATAAAAAATAATCAGTATTTGTGGCATGTGTATAAAAAATAATCAGTATGTGTGGTATGTATTTAAAAATAATCTGTATGTGTGGTATGTGTATAAAAAATAATCAGTATGTGTGGTATGTGTATAAAAAATAATCAGTATGTGTGGTATGTGTATAAAAAATAATCAGTATGTGTGGTTTGTGTATAAAAAATAATTAGTATGTGTGTTATGTGTATAAAAAATAATCAGTATGTGTGATATGTGTATAAAAAATAATCAGTATTTGTGGTATGTGTATAAAAAATAATCAGTATGTGTGGTTTGTGTATAAAAAATAATAAGTATGTGTGGTATGTGTATAAAAAATAATCTGTATGTGTGGTATGTGTATAAAAAATAATCAGTATGACTGTGGTATGAGTATAAAAAATAATCAGTATTTGTGGTATGTGTATAAAAAATAATCAGTATGTGTGGTATGTATATAAAAATAATCTGTACGGGTGGTATGTGTATAAAAAATAATCAGTATGTGTGGTATGTGTATAAAAAATAATCAGTATGTGTGGTATGTGTATAAAAAATAATCAGTATGTGTGGTTTGTGTATAAAAAATAATAAGTATGTGTGGTATGTGTATAAAACATAATCAGTATGTGTGATATGTGTATAAAAAATAATCAGTATGTGTGGTACGTGTATAAAAAATAATCAGTATGACTGGTACGAGTATAAAAAATAATCAGTATGACTGTGGTACGAGTATAAAAAATAATCAGTATGTGTGGTATTTGTATAAACTTGGATACTTAAATTTTCCTTGAATACGATACAATATATTTATGGATTAATCTTCACCAGTACTCACATATGACCAAAACTTTAGGAAGCTAAAAAATGAACAAAATATTGTGAACATATAGTATTGCATAACACGCCAAAAATCTGGGTAAAAAAAGTATGCTCATAATCGTTTTGATTATTATTCCAGTAAGGACCATGTGATTTCGAGGTAGTAACAAATTTAAATGGAACTTATTATTCTCTGTGTAGATGATTTATGATGAAGAATTTGTTTAAATTATGATGTACAAATTTTCAAAATGTTTTTAATCTAGCTTATTCTAGACCGTGTTTGTAAAAAAAAAAAAAAAAACAAAAAAAAATCATCTACAACATGTTCAGGTATTGCATTTTTTTGTATTGAGTTGTTGGTTTTGGTACCAATCTGAGATGGAGGAATGAATGGACAGGTGGTATGAATTATCAACATTTCTCAGAATTATATAATTCCAGCCTATGTATCTCTTTTTACTTGTAATGCTATACAAACCTGCTAAGTTGGGTCCAGTTACTATGCACCATAATTATATTTAATACATTTACCAGTTTTTTTCCTGGTTTTAGAGTCTGTTTTCACTTGGAATTATATTTCTTACATGTTTCCTGCATTGCAACAGCTTTCATAGAAGTACCTCAGTTCAGTATAATCTTATTCCCAGTGTATATATTTACATAACAGCAAATAAAAATTGAAAAAGTGTGAGCTGTTGAATGGGCAAAATGGTAAAATGTGAGCTGTTGAATGGGTTAAATGGTAAAATGTGAGCTGTTGAATGGGCTAAATGGTAAAATGTGAGCTGTTGAATGGGATAAATGGTAAAATGTGAGCTGTTGAATGGGTTAAATGGTAAAATGTGAGCTGTTGAATGGGCTGAATGGTAAAATGTGAGCTGTTGAATGGGCTAAATGGTAAAATGTGAGCTGTTGAATGGGTTAAGTGGTAAAATGTGAGCTGTTGAATGGGCTAAATGGTAAAATGTGAGCTGTTGAATGGGCTAAGTGGAAAAATGTGAACTGTTGAATGGGCTTAAGGGAAAAAGTGAGCCAGTGAATGTGCTAAATGGTAAAATGTGAGCTGTTGAATGGGTTAAGTGGTAAAATGTGAGCTGTTGAATGGGATAAATGGTAAAATGTGAGCTGTTGAATGGGCTAAATGGTAAAATGTGAGCTGTTGAATGGGATAAATGGTAAAATGTGAGGTGTTGAATGGAATAAATGGTAAAATGTGAGCTGTTGAATGGGTTAAGTGGTAAAATGTGAGCTGTTGAATGGGTTAAGTGGAAAAATGTGAGCTGTTGAATGGGCTAAATGGTAAAATGTGAGCTGTTGAATGGGCTAAATGGTAAAATGTGAAAATGTGAGCTGTTGAATGGGCTAAATGGTAAAATGTGAGCTGTTGAATGGGTTAAGTGGAAAAAGTGTGAGCTGTTGAATGGGTTAAGTGGGAAAATGTGAGCTGTTGAATGGGTTAAATGGTAAAATGTGAGCTGTTGAATGGGCTAAATGGTAAAATGTGAGCTGTTGAATGGGTTAAGTGGAAAAAGTGTGAGCTGTTGAATTTGTTAAGTGGGAAAATGTGAGCTGTTGAATGGGCTAAATGGTAAAATGTGAGCTGTTGAATGGGCTAAATGGTAAAATGTGAGCAGTTGAATGGGCTAAATGGTAAAATGTGAGCTGTTGAATGGGCTAAATGGTAAAATGTGAGCTGTTGAATGTGCTAAATGGTAAAATGTGAGCTGTTGAATGGGTTAAGTGGAAAAATGTGAACTGTTGAATGGGCTTAAGGGAAAAAGTGAGCTGGTGAATGTGTTAAATGGTAAAATGTGAGCTGTTGAATGGGTTAAGTGGAAAAATGTGAACTGTTGAATGGGCTTAAGGGAAAAAGTGAGCCGGTGAATGTGCTAAATGGTAAAATGTGAGCTGTTGAATGGGATAAATGGAAATACATGAGCTTCAAAGTTGAATAGGCTAGATAGAAATTGTGAGCAGTCAATGGGCTAAATGGAAATACATGAGCTTCAACGTTGAATAGGCTAAATAGAAATTGTTAGCAGTCAATGGGCTAAATGAAAATACATGAGCTTCAACGTTGAATAGGCTAAATAGAAATTGTGAGCAGTCAATGGGCTAAATGGAAATTGTGAGCAGTTAGTGGGCTAAATGGAAATTGTGAGGTGATGAATGGAATAAATGGAAATAAAAACAGAATACAGTAAATTAAGAAATTATTATGACTCTTAGAGAATGGACAATTATTGAAGAGAAATTACTTGGAATTATAAACTGATTGTTGTTAATCTTGAATAATCTACAATATGATTATTAATTAATTTCTTTACAATTGGCTAAGGAATATTAGTCCAGTCAGACTAAGTTTGAACCTCAAACTAATTGCAACAGAAAATGTTTTAGTTCTAATCTATAGCATTAAGCCCCAAATATACACTGAAAAAAGTCTCATAAAATCTTACTTGAAGAAAACTCAAAATCAGCATTTTTAATTTCCTATGGAAATTAACATTGGAAAGGGGAGATAACTCTACAAAAATTGAGTCTTTTTTTGTCAGTTTTTGGTTGATTTTCTTAAAATTCATGTAAAGTATGATACTTTGATGGGGTTATAAGTTCGTATTTGGCTATATTATATAATGTTCTGCTCATGAAATGTACAAAACCGAAATGTTATGGGTGTTTTTTTTTTTTTTGCGCATTTTTCATTAAAGAAATTGCAAATTTGTGGCTTTGTGACCATTTTGAAAAAATAATGTGAAAAATTCTTATTGCTTATATCTGTAAATTATATTTGATCAGCATCTACCTTGTTTAAAGAAATTTTAAACCACAAAAAGAAGAATATATGCTTAATTATTTTTATTAAATTTGAGATTCTTTACCTTGACAAGTTGAAAATTTAATAAATGGTCAACTAATGAATTGCAAAATGTAGGTTGTAGCTTGATAAAAGATATGAAAAAAACTTTAGAGTTGTTTGTTATACTCTAAAGACGGCTAAAATATCAAGAATCAATATATTCTGCTGAATAGAAGCGGTAAAGTTATAAATTTGTATCAATTTTTATTGATATTTCTGCCTTTTTTGCAGAGTTATCTCCCATTTTCAATGCAAATGTCCATAGGAATTTTAAAATCGTGATTTTTTAATCTTCCTAAAGTTAGATTTTGTTGGACTTTTTTCTGTGTATATTTGGGTTATAATGCTAAAGATTAAAACTTAAAAATCTTCTTTTGCAATTACTTTAAGGTTAGGGTCAAATTTATGCTAGATTGACTGGACTATATTCAATTTAAATTAAAATGTGGGGATTAGGTATTGCATTTTTCACCATTAATAAATATATCCCATTAATTCAGGGCCCCAGATTTTAGCTAGGCGACGGGGGCATTAAGGTTTATATACCCTTGTCAGTCTGTCCATATGTATATATGTCCTGAAATTGGTTTCCGTTCTCTAACTTTAGTTTGCCTCAATCAATGTCATGAAACGTATACACAATGCTTATTATCACCAAACACCGATCAAGTTTTAATTTGGGTGGGGTCACATTCACCGTAATGAAGTAATGCCCCTTTATAAATGGAAAAATTGCTGCATCTGCCGTTTCCACACTCTAACCTTACTTAATTTGCTTCAACAAATGTTATGAAACTTATACACAATGTTTATTACCACCAAACACAGATCAATTCGAATTTGGGTGGCACCACTTTTACACTTCTTGAGTTATGTCCCTTTATAAATTGAGAAAACTTGCCAAATGTGCTGATCCCGCACTGTAACTTGACTTTGCCTTAAACATATGTTATGAAACTTATACACAATGGCTAATACCACCAAAAACTGATTGAGTGGCGTCACTTTCATCGTTCTTGTGTTATGCCCCTTTATAAATTGAAAAATTGAGAATTGCCTAATTTGCCATTTTGTGCACTCTATGACTTTTACTCATTCAGTTTTAAATAAAACAAAACATCAGTAGGTTTGAATTAATACATTGACTCTTGCATATTTATAAATGGGGGCATCCATGTCCCATAGACACATTCATCTTTTATTTTAAATCAGGGGGTAAATACCTCCTGGTTTTTGAATGGGGTAGATATTTAAACCTACAGACAGGATGGGTAAAAATGAAAAATTGAGAGTAAATTCCATCTTGACAGGTACAAGATTTATTTAGGCCTAATAATGTTTGGAAAAGTGGTGCAAAAAAATATAGTTGCCACGTCGGTTGGGTAACCAGAAGAACAGGATTTCTTTTGGTGCCTCATTATCATTTACGTCACAATGACTACTGCTAAATTAAGTGAAAAAATGTGAGCTGTTGAATGGGCTAAAGGGAAAACACATTAACACAGTACATCAACACTGTAAAACTAACTTTAACATTTGCATAGACAATGATGCATATGTCTAATGCCGACTTTTGGTAATGATAGAATAGAGAATGGAAACGGGATGTGTGTCAAAGAGACAACAACCCGACCAAAGAGCAGAAAACAGCCCAAGGCTACCAATGGGTCTTCAATGCAGCGAGGAAATCCTGCACCTGGAGGCACGCTTCAGCTGGCCCCTGAACAATAATGCATACCAGTTCAGCAAAATGGACGCCACACTAAACTCTGAAACATATAAATGAACCAAAAAGAATACAGATTGAAGACTTAACTTCACAAAACCATTGCCAACATCTTCAATTGTTAACCATGGGTACTGTTTCCCTCTCATACTGCAATATTTTTTTCACTGGAGACATGGGCACATTTCCTTTTACACAATCAATATTTTTTAACTTGAGACATGGCGACATTTCCCTTTTACACAGTCATCGTATTATGAAGAGAAAAGCTTTCTTGCCTCATGACATTTACTCCTGTTTGTAATACTGCTAAATACATACATGGTCGGGTTGTTGTCTCTTTGACACATTCCCCATTTCCATTCCCTATTCTATAAGCAATGATCCTTCAATTTCTGAAACTTCTGTGTAGTGGTTGCAGAAACAGCGTTAACTTTGATGGCCAGAAAATATTTATCAAGGGTGTCTGTCCTGTTTTAAAATGGAGATGAATCATCTGGGACTCTGTTAATTTCTTAATTTCCAGTGATGCAATTCATGTACAAAGGTAATATAAAATATCACTTGGAAAATTATTTCAAATTATTGTGATCTTGTTTACATTGATAGAAACATTGCATTAGTTAATGAATTTATAGTATTGAGCACATGAAGTTTTTGTATCCCACTAAAACCTTTTTACTTATATTTAAGTTGTCATTTATGCATTTTTCTCTTTTTGATGGTTTCATTCTTTGATATAAATTCTGCTGCACAAGATGTGCACATTTCTTTGATTAACGATTCATCAGTTGTGTTCAAGGCCTAAAATGTTGAAAACCAAAAAAAATAATCCTAAAAGTTCCACAAAATAAATTTTAAATGCATTATATTCTATGTCATGACGATCTTTTTTTCCATGCCTCAATCCATGTTTAAAATTCGAATTTGACATTCAAGCCTGTAGGAAAATTTCTCGTTTAAAAAAAAATGTTGTCGACCTGAGTAGCAAATTCTGATGTGGAAAAAAATTTGATAAGAATGATATGATATAATATCCAAATGGAGTTTTTATGATAAAGAAGCTTCAAAATTAACAAATTTTTCTTGCACCAAAATTTATTGGTTGTACAATAATAAAATGCAAGGGCCAGATAGGGATGAAAATCTAATTAGATTTATTTGGCATTAATTCCTATAGAGATCCTGTGGGGAACCTCATTTTTACCTTAGACTTTGTAGTTACAATTACCTGCGTCAGAAATTTAGATATAAAGCTGTTCTCAGCAAGATGATGGCTGTGTAATTGTAATAGTCACTCAACTGGAAGCAAACACTCACAGAACCATGTCATTGTTAAAAATGTTACAGAAAATTCATATGAAACATATTTATTTAAAGTCTTTGTAAAAAATAATAGAAAGGATTAAAGAACACAATATAATATTGAGATATTTGTAATTTTGTACTGTAACTAATGGATCTGTTGTATGTTGTTAAGTTTTTTCCAGAATTAATGTTTTGTTTACTGATGACTTTGTACCTATTTTATGTTTCTAGCTGATTACCGCAGTGTCAGCTGTGAGTCACAACATATAATCAACATTTTTTTCTAAATCTAAATATCGGCAAAAGAATACCCAAGCAAGAAAACAGTGGGAAAAGTTGATAAATTCAAGGAAAAGGCAAAGTGTGGAGAATGCAGCACAACAAACAAACACCGCAAGGATAAATCTATAACTAAAAGTATAAAAAACGTATAATAAATTAAACAAAACTAGGCACAGAAACTAAAACACTAGCAATGTAACTCCCATTAAAAACCAGGAGTGACATAAGGTGCTCTGGAAGGGAAAGCATGTCCTGCTTCGTTCTAAGCAAGTTCAACATTAAACCTAAAAGTTTTACCAGGTTTAGAACTTTTACTATAAAAACGAAAGATAAGGAGTATTAAATATGAAGAAATCAACACCCCATCACTGAATTGAACAGATTAACAATAGACAAAATAACTAAGTATTCGGTGGATACAACACCACATCCAGTCATCAAATAAGGTTGAGAAACTAAAGAATTGATGATAATATTCCTGAGATGGACTATAATTTGTTAATCTAAAGAGACAAACATTTCAATGTTTTTGCTTACAAGATCAACCCTTTGTTTTGTGCCTTAATCTGGTTCTCTAAATATTTTGACATTTTTCAGTAAGCATCATTTAAGTCAGAATGCTTATTTTAGAGACTCTTGAAGGGATAATTTTTTTTATTTTAATTTTTTTTTTTTGGCCTTGGGCTCAAACTGAATTCTTTGTCAGTCTAAACATGCCTAAAACTGTGAATGTTTTGATACTGGTACTTATTCTTCAGTTTTCAATTTACAGTTTCTATTATGTTTGTTCGTAATTTTCATTAAGTGAAAAAAAGATACAAGTACAAATGTACCATAATGCATTACGTAATATTATTTTGGTTTTTTAATGTTACAGTAGAATGTAGATAGACGATTTTATAATCTGCATTATCCTATATTAAGATTTGAAGGCATTATTCCCTTTACTCTTTTTGTAATATACAACCCATACATAATTAAGTCAGTAGATATTTAACATCCATCTGTAGTGGTCCAGTCATATACCGTTGTTTAACTGATGTTTAAGACAGACAAATTGAATGTTGTGTATATACTCCATGATAATTACAGTCAGTTTAATAGAAGGCTGACATCTCATGGAACAACCTGTACTAAATGGTCGTCTTATACATCCCTGGCATAGTAAATGAGATGCCGCAGTACTGTTTAATTAAGTTTCTGGTCACTCAGGACCGACAATAAGTGAAGCTGGCAGCTTGCCAAGCCAATTCCGTCATGGAAAGACGATGTCATATGAAGGTCTCTCGTGTATTTCAAATTGCAGGCTTCCTAATTACGATCAAACATGACGATTTGGTAATATCCATCTTGTAAATTTAATATCCTGTCAGAAACTGTTCGTACATCTAATAAACACTCCAACTTGAGCTTTTGTTCAGCAGTGGTCAGTAGGTAGAGTTTATGTAAGGGTTGTCATATGTCAGTGGAAAGGAAGAAATGTTTGACATCTAATAAATCTACTGAGGGCATATGTTATAGCAAAAATCACCAGTTCAAACAGTTTTTTTTTTCTCTCGAATTTTTATCCAATTTTTCCATAGGTTACTGATAGTTTTCTACAGTTAATGTTATTTTTTAATTTAGGAGTAAGAATAATATATTTATCATTGTTTTTATGCCTTTTTTCTAAAAATTCGAAAAATTTCACCCAAAAAAAAATAATTTAAGGAACATAGATACACTTAATTGGGCAGTTTGGAAAAAAAACACACAACTACACAATACAGTGATACTTTGGACAATGATCAAATAATAACTGGTAAAAATTTCAATAAAAGTTTTTAATATTTATTTTTATCAGTTATCTAAGAAGATATAAAAATATCAAAATAGGAATTTGAACATTTAACTCCCTCTACCCTTCTGACAAACTGGGGTTTATCCTAGGAAAGTCTGTTTTAGATCTATATATGTATAATTTACTGGAAATTTATTTATAGCCTGTTTTGTAGGGAACTGAAATGCTATCATAACCGTACATCTGTTAGAACTCTGCCATTCTATTCCAAAGTTCAGCTGGGTAAAGCTTTTTACTTTATCTTTAGAAAATTGTTTTAAATTACAAATTTAATTTTGCCGGGACGTTTCTGTTAGCTATTACTTTATCAAATATAGTCCGCAAACACAAATTAATAATGGTGTTTTTATTCAGGTTTACCGAGATAATAGGTTGCTATGGAGATCAGTATAAACACTGACAAGCTTCATGGTTTTCAAAAGCGGTTATTTCCTGTATTTGGTAAACTACTTTCAGCTTCGGACATTTAGAGCTCTTTAAGTTTTGTAACGTGTTTTAGCGACATTGTAAAGAAGAATCATAGAATACGAAGGAAGATTGTTGAGTTTTGTTATGAGGAATAATAGCCATATATGATTTAAGGCATAATGAAAATTTATGCTATTTATGGTTCCTTATTTTTGAGTTCAATACTATTGTTTACACAATAATTGCCAAAAATCTATAATTATTTTGTTGTTTTTGTAATTGGGACAATATGTTGATAAATGAAATCGCTTTATATTTACATATAATATGGTTCAATATATTGATGTAGTTGTACAACAATTATTCTCTATTTGTTTTGTAACAAGTGTTAAAGAGCCCGTTTTATAAAGAAAATAGTTCTATTGTGAGGATTCTATAACTAACAATAGGCATTAATTGTTTTGGTACAGAGACTGCCGATTTTCTAACATATGGTTTTAAGTTCTTATAAGCCTTTAACTACTTCTATTCAATTGGACAGACCAAGCCCACAGAGCTTTGAACAAATTTCATAACGTCACTTATTACAGAAATTGTTGGGTTGATGATGAAAGGATTATTATTGGGTCCAAGTATGTTGTAAACATCAAAAATAATTTATTGATTTCAGTAATACATATTGTTAGTTAGGGTATGAATGTATCTTTAAAAATTTTATAGTATGTAAATTTGTTATATATTTTTTTGCTTTGTTTTACTGAGTAATCATATTAAAATGTAATTTAGATAACAAGAAAAATAAATGGAAATGGTGAGCTGTCAAAAGGGGCATAAATTGACTAAAATGTATGAAATACACAAGTCGAACAAAACCAAATATAAAATAGTAAAAAAAACAACAAACTAAAAATTTAAAAATACCCAACGTTTTGACCAATATGGTCTTGATCACGAGCTGGTAAAAAATAAAAATAAAAAGGTGTTGACTCTATGAAACCCAGAGCAAAAATTTAATTTGATTCATTCATTTTCAATATTTGATTTTTTGTGTCTAAATCTTATGTACAGTTCAAAATCAGGTAAAAGGATTTTAGCATTACCTGTTGAAACCACCCCGTAGTTTGAGATGAAATCTTTTGTAGTTAACAACAAGACTATGAGTGTAAATCTGAGAGCACTTTTCCAGGTTTCTGTAAGATATGTGAAGATTATATTAATAATTACTGAAAAGTGATGAGATAGTGGAGCAAATTCCATAAACCAAAATCCATGTGTGTGTGTGTGTATATAAATCAAATAGCAACCTGGACAAAATTAAACAAAACAGGTGAAAAACTAAAGTACAAAAAACCTGGAGTGACATTAGGTGCTTCATTAACAGCGTCCGTCAGTACACTGCAGGTGGGCTGCATCCCATAAAATGAAAATTTATATAAGACATCTTACCTATGACTCTTCCCCCCTAATAATTTCTGTTTGTAAGGCTGGGTTACACGGAGTGAAATCCAGGTTATAGTATGGTGAATGTCGGTCAGGGAAACTAGGGTACCTATTTTGTGTAATTATCTCCTACAGTTTTCAGTCCAGAGCCTTTAAACTTGGTAGAATGTTTGTATATATAATGGACATCTGCACCTCCTATTATGGATACATTTGGAACATTTATGCTGAATTTCCAGATTGTGAAACTTAAGTCAATTTTCAGCAACATTTTTTAAGGAGGGTACCTATTTTGTGTAATCAACTCCTCCTACAATTTTCAATCCAGAGTCTTCAAACTTGGTAGAACGTTTGTATATATATTGGACATATGCACCTATTAGGGATACATTAGGAACACTTTTGCAGAATTCACAGTTGCTGTAACATTACATATTCTTATAGTCTTCATTTCATCAATTACAATAACATTTACAAATTTCCACTCCTTAGTCATTGTTATGTAATGTAACCTGGCCATTTGATTCTTTGACCCATTTTATCAAACCAGTAGAGTGGGCATGAAGTCACTCAATGTCGTATGTCAAAAGAGTGATAAAAATATTAGTTTGAGTCTTATTTGCTCAATCCTTACAGAAACCAAATCATAATCTTTATGTAATGACTCTACATTCTTCAGTTTATATTCTTAAATTGAATTTTTACTTGAAAGTGAGAAACTTGGCCAGAAACATGTATACGTTTGTTTACCGTGTATAATGTAAGAGAGATATTCTGGATGATATATGACAAGAAGTTATATTATATTGTTTTTATGCCCTGCCTGTAAGGCAGGCCGGGGATATAGTTCTTTGGTCTGTGTGTCTGTCTATACGAGATTCAGGTTTAAGGTAGTTTTTCATGAAGGAGTTATGGTATCATCATGAAACTTTGTACATGAATAGCTTGTGATATGAACAGCAGCATTTTGATGTGAAACGGATGCTGTGATGTTGAGGTAATGGGTCATCAGGTTTGAATTTCTTTATAAAATTTCAGTATTAGTATCTCAGTTGAGGTTCAGGTTGAAGGTAGTTTTTCATGAAGTACTGAGAGATATTGTCATCTACCCTATCATTAGGGACTTCTAAGTCAACAATATACAAAGGTAATTCTATTTACTAAATACTTAACATCATTGGCGGAGCATGTAGTGTCCATTGGACACATGTGCTGTTCTTCATAATAAAAATCTCATTGAAGGGCATCAGCACATGCCTCAATGCAAGTTTGAAAAAAATCTCCTTAAGCACCAGTTTTAGCAGATTTTTTTAGGTAAATGTGGGATCAGGACACATATTTGTAATTAAAATGTAAATGTTCATTGACCTAGCTGAGTTTGATCTTATGGAAATTGAAAAAGCAGACAGAAAAACAGAAAAAAGGTGTATTTTAGTGTAAAAAATGAGATTAATTACAGTCACTACAACATGTACTTAATTTTTGTTATTTTTTTAAACTTTTTGACACCATTGTTTCTGAGGCATTGTAGTGTCTGTCTTGTAATAGATCCTTGTTGAAGACCATACTACGATCTCTAGATTAAAACCTGTTGTGATCCTTGTTTTTGACCACATGACGATCCGTAGATTTAATTATTCTTTCTGTTGTTCAGTTCTATAGGATTTTGTCACATTGAACTTTAATATCATATGATTCTTACATTTATTTATATCTAATTCTTAAACAATAATTTTCTTTGTGGAGAAGATAAAAGCATTGAAACACAAACAATTGCATAATATTTCGGAGACACAACCTTCTTCAAAGGTGCAAATCTGACAATGCCAAGATACAAAATCAAAACACCATAATGTCACAACTACATTACATTGTTTTGATTCTTCATATTTATTTTTATTAAAATATAGAGTTTTTATCACTTTTTGGATGTCCAATTTTTACATTTCCATTGGTGTTAACTTGTTCATATATTTGTAGAAAATTTATTGTGCTGTAAATTGTAGCCATTATTGTTGTCTCGCCTTGACGGAGTCAAAAGGCGAGACATAGGTATGCTGTTTCCGGCGTCGGCGGCGGCGGCGACGGCGTCAACAATGTATTAGTTTGTGATTAGCTCAGTTTTATGGGGATCCACTAGTGATAGGTCAATGATAATTGGTATACAGATGTATTATCATTGCCACATCTCATTGCCATGGAGATTATTTGGCTCCGCCCCCTCAGTCATGGTCCATTGACTTTGAATGGTTTGCTTACTTTACATGTATTAGTTTGTGATTAGGTCAGTTTATGGGGATCCACTAGTGGTAGGTCAATGATAATTGGTATGCAGATGTATTACCATTGCTACATCTCATTGCCATGGAGATTATTTGGCTCCACCCCCTCAGTCATGGTCTATTGACTTTGAATGGTTTGCTTACTTTACATGTATTAGTTTGTGATTAGGTCAGTTTATGGGGATCCACTAGTGGTAGGTCAATGATAATTGGTATGCAGATGTATTACCATTGCTACATCTCATTGCCATGGAGATTATTTGGCTCCGCCCCCTCAGTCATGGTCTATTGACTTTGAATGGTTTGCTTACTTTACATGTATTAGTTTGTGATTAGGTCAGTTTATGGGGATCCACTAGTGGTAGGTCAATGATAATTGGTATGCAGATGTATTATCATTGCCACATCTCATTGCCATGGAGATTATTTGGCTCCACCCCCTCAGTCATGGTCTATTGACTTTGAATGGTTTGCTTACTTTACATATATTATGAGTCTGGTGAAGAGGAACCTTGAGGGATCCTGCACTGGAAATCAACTATAAGTAACTATAAGTAACTATAAGTAAACAAACAAAATTATATTTTATTGGACACAAAGCCAAGCAAAAAGATTTTTGTCTCGCTATGATGAGGTTGGGTTGAAAAGCTACACATAGGTATGCTAATTCGTGCATATTCATTGACTGAATATTTGCATAACTTACATGTTAAAGTATTGCTATCAGTGGCGGATCCAGAACTTTTTGTCGGGGGGGGGGGGGGGGGGGGGGGGGGGGCACACTCCAGTCACGCATCAGTGATTCCCTACATAATCAACCAAATTTTTCCCACAAAATTTTTGTATTTAGGTTTGGGAAGGACTTATAATAAGTCAATGGTATTTGGTATCCAGTTGTATTAGCATTCACACATCTCATTTTAAATGGAGATTGTTTAACCATGTAACTCAGTCATGGTTCATTGACTTTGAATATTTGCATAACTTGTGTAAGATGTTAAGGTATTGCTGTTACGATTTCAACATTTGCATAATCAAAATTACAAAAAGGCGAGACATATCTCTGTGATAACAGTTTATTGAACTAATTTTTTTGTTCCATCTTTTAAAAATGGTGTACTTTAATGCTGAAAATTCTGAAATGAATCATGTCTTCCTGACTACCAATGATTATGTCAATTATAACATTTATAACTCATTAAGGTAAAAATTAACTCGTTAAGTCAGGTATAAAGTTATACATTGTATACCGCATCGGGTAACGTTATTGTTTCCAAATAAATATCAGGGGTTAAACTTGAAAGAAGCAATTTAGCTGTTAGTGTTGTTATTCTGTGTTAATGCAGTAAGTAGTTACAAACTGTGGCGGGGGATTTGTAGGGCTTTAAATTACAATAATTGCCTTTTTGCCTGTATAATTATACCGTTTGCTCATTTTCACAATTTTTTAAATTTTTTTTGGAAATTGTTCTGAGATGATGAAGAAAAAAATAATGAAAATAATTGCATTAAATTGTTTGAGACCTTGACTAGCTATTGTTTTCGGTGTGACGTGAAAATTTCCTATAAATAAGCCTCGGTAATAAATCACGGAACAAAGAATCACTAAAAGAATGTGAAGTCTTAGAAAAGCTGTGTTATTAAGGCTGGTTTAAGACCCGATTAGGACTTGATGTTATTATTACCAAGACAAAAAATATTATCTGACTTAATTCTGGGCATTAGTTTGGCTATGAAAAAGAAATATGATCTGATTTAAGTTATAATGTGGAAATTTGAAATTGATTCAAAATATATGATATTAATCAGAAATTCAGAGAGGCGATACAGCTTGTGTTTTGAAAATGACATGAATACCACCTAAATTCAACTGTCATCATGGTCTTTTGTCATGTTTGTATGGTATTTACATTATATATTTAATGTTTGCTTTTAAGTGCATACAGCTTTTTCGTAGATGGTTTTCGGTTTTATCCTTTTTGTGCATCAAAATTGTGAAGAAAAAAAAATTATTATTACCACTGAGGGGATACCATTGCTGGTGGAAAATCCTTAGATTATCAATAGCTAATTTTTTAATATTTCGATAATAGCCGGAAATTGATACTTTAAATTTACCGTCCTTTGGTGTGGATAAAATGCGTATATCATATTACACGCACCCCCTTTTTTTGTCCTTGAAAATGGAGAAAAAAATTCTTCATGTTCAAACTTCAAAATCAACAAGGTTCCCCTTGAAAAATGATTTTTTTAAGCAGCAAATTGAAGTCGGTCATGGTATGACTAGAAAAATGTGTTCCACGATACAGACTTAGATGGTTTTGGCTTCACCTATTTGGTCATTTTGGCATTTTTGCATTAATATTTCTCTTCAAAATTTTAGATTTGTTTTGATTTTCAACATTTAAGGCCTCAATGCGAGCACAACTGGAGAGTCGTATTACAAAATGTGCACGTCTTATGCATCAAAATTGCTATCAAAGAATTTATTCTACTCATTTGTCAAAAAAAAACCTGCTCTGCATTGTATTGGTTTATTATTACAGATTTCTACTTCGTTTAATCTTGAGCACTTTCTATGGAATATAAATGTAATAGAATGTTATTGGTAAGGAGAACAGGAATTGTTATAAGAGAATGTTATTGGTAAGGAGAACAGAAATTGTTATAATAGAATGTTATTGGTAAGGAGAACAGAAATTGTTATAAGAGAATGTTATTGGTAAGGAGAACAGAAATTGTTATAATAGAATGTTATTGGTAAGGAGAACAGAAATTGTTATAATAGAATGTTATTGGTAAGGAGAACAGAAATTGTTATAAGAGAATGTTATTGGTAAGGTGAACAGAAATTGTTATAAGAGAATGTTATTGGTAAGGAGAACAGAAATTGTCTATAACTAAATACAAATGAATTGAGTGCACTGCATATTGAGCTCTCAAGGATTTCATGAATGAGACATTATGAAAAATTCACTGCACAAAATGTCTGAAATAAAACCTTTACTCCAAAATACACAAACAACACATAAAAAACATATAATCCCACCCTCTGTTTGTTTATGCTTCAGGTGTGTGACAAGCACATACATGTTTAGTGAAATCAGTGTGTAAAGATAGAGTTATTCTGTGAAGTAAAATACATGATAGAAAAAATCATCACGAAACTCTTTTAAACCCACATCAACAGAAATACCATATCATAATTAATTAAAATCTTAATAACATGTAATTACTCAACCATTGAATGAGCTTCATGCAGAGATGCACACAGTAATTAGTGTTATTGTAGGGCACAGAATAAATTCTGCTGAAACACATTTAGTAAATTATTGTCAGACTGGATAATTACAAAATAAATTTTTGATTGTTTATGAAACTTTGGAGTATGAATTTTTTTCATTTTTTCATTTTAAGGGTTTGGGGAAGATGATAGGATGGGTCTGTGATCTATACAGTTTTATGTTAAAAAATACTGGGAATAATTGTGACACAGTTGTTAACAGTTCTTTAGATAAATAAATTAGGCATCAGTGTTTAAAAAGTACCACCTTTATTTTAAGAACGCTTTGGTGTTAATGCCTTAATTGTGGCGTGAAGTGTTGCTCTTTGTTGAAGATCACATGTTGACCCCTGGATATTCGTACCTCATATCCTTACATTTTCATTTAAAGTTGTCAAACTTCTTGAAGCATCATTATGTACACTGGTTATGATTGTAATAAATTCTATGAAGCATCATTGTGTACACTGGTTATGATTGTAATAAATTCTATGATACAGCTATGTACACAGGTTATGATTATAATAAATTCTATAATACCAATTTCTTTGCATATTAGTTGTGCTCATTGCTTAAATATCGGCAAAAGAATACTGAAGCCAAAAAAAAACAGTGGGAAAAGTCAGTTAATTAATGCGAGGAAAAGATAAAGTCATGTGCATGGAACACAAGAAACGAATGCCACAATGATACATGTATAACTAATGAAATAAAAAACATGTAATAAACAAAACAAAAAAATAAACTAAAGCACTAGCAATGTGAACTCCCACTTAAAACCGAGAGTGACATCATGTGCTCCTGAAGGGTAGGCCTGTCCTGGTCATATTGCCAGTTAAATATCAATTCCAGAAGGGCATGAAATCTAATATAAGATATCTAGTCTCAAACGCAAGATAGAAACTTCGAATTGGCCAATCAATTTGTGATGACGACCGCAACACTTTTGGAGTGATGAAATTAACAAATACTGAACTTAACCCTGTCTTAGAAGTTTGTGTGACAGAAATCTTGCCCTGCTCAGAAGATCAACGTATAAATCACATGCATGGCAGTAACAAATCAACTGTGAAGTGTACACCCCATTTTCCTGCTAGGAAAGGGGAAGTTTAAAATGTTGAAAACAAAAGCCCTACTCCAAAGGGTTCAAGAGCAAATTAAAAAAAACCCACCAGAGTGAACAAAAGGGTAAAAATCATAGATGGAAATGAAGTATAATGACAAAACTTATCCAGACCAAAAACTGACAGTTCATTTATACACAGAAGACAGAATAAGTAATTGTTTTAATTATTTATAAAATACAAATTAGAAAACAGGATTAATTGCAAAATATTATCCTTTTTAAATTTCATTAATTTGGAGTCACTATGGTAAAAGTGAATTAATTAACAGAAATTGTTGGAATTTAATTTTTTTTTCTTTTTCTGCTTTTTGATGAACAATATAAATTGTATGTTATGAAAATTAAATAATTTAAACTGCTCTGTCAAAAATTATATCATATCAAACCATAATGGTTTTCCAATTTTTAATGAGGAATGTACAGGGTTGTTTTTGTGCAATGTTTTTTTGGAGTTTTTATCTCACATGTAGTCATGCTACAAAATCATTGTTTGGTCTGTTTCGTGTAAATTGAGAAAAATGCAAATTACAGTATAATTCTTATTTTTCATTCACCAGGTCCATATACCCCCTCTCCCTGTGTTACCCTCTTTTATTCCAGATATTGTGTATTTGCAAAATACAAAAAAGAAATTAAAAAAAAAAATCCTTATAAATTATAAAGTACAGCATAATAAATATGTGAGGAAATTCTTAAATAGGCAATCATGTGACTTGGTTGATTATTAAATCATGTGACTTGGTTGATTATTAAATCATGTGACTTGGTTGATTATATTTATTTTATTTTATGCCAGGTTGATTTGCTTGATCATTTTAAGTTCTGTTTCTGTTTCTGTATATAGTCAATTAAAACTCAGTCAGAGAGAGTTAAATAGTATTTGTGTTACTCATATATAAAAGATTAAGAAAGACTTTCTATTTCAATAATTGGTAACAGTTTTGGTAAAGAATATTTATATCTTAAAATCATTAGAAAATAAAGCTTAAGATAGTACTCCTGCTTAATATTTTTGAATGAAACATATTTTATTTGCTGCAAATGATACAAATATGGTTAAATTACAATTTATCGCTCTTTGAAGTTATCTCCCTTGGCTAGTTCAAAGATTTGTAAATTCATGTGTGTTTCTCAACAGTATTTCTTGAATATATAATGATATTCTTAAATGCTGAAAAAAAAATGAATCATCAGTTTTGCCATAATTTTTGAAGATGCAAAAAAGCAAATAATCCCAGAAAAAGAAATATTCTGATAGATTTTTATTTGGATGGTAAGTGACAATCTACCTTACATAAATGTGTTGATACTTAATAGCTGATTAATGATTTACATTGGTATTTCAAATCTATTTGTAAACCATGAACATCTTTAGAAGAAAAGACAAATGCTTTGAAGTCTATGGAGTATATAGGAAAGCATGCATTATGATTAGCCTATTTTTATTGTGCTACATATAAAAAATCTAGAAGCGTTAAAGTAAAGCAGACATTTTGAAATAATGAACAAAAATTATATTCTAGAATTAGCTCTTCCAAACAATTTATCATGAAAAATGAAGATTGCACGACACTGAAGTCATCAAATCAATAAAAATGCACGAAAATAAAACCAATAAACTCGTTACTCCTCTATATGGCAGTGTGGTTAATAAGTTTTTGATTCAAATAAATTGCTAGTTTTTGACTGGCATGTGTTGGTTAGATGGTATGGAAATGTTGGATTGTATTGCTGACCTTGAGTGTGCAGATCAGTCGCAGAGTCTTGCGTGATTGATGGTTTTGCATCAATCTTCTACAATCATTTACTTTAATTAATGTAGTATAGTTTGATAGGACTTAGCCATAGGTAAACATTATGTAGACATTTTATAATGAAAAAATCAGATGGGTTTGGTTTTCATATACAACTTTAATAATTAAAGGTGTGAGAGATTGTTAATTTAATATTGGTCATTGGAGTTCTGTGTCATTATATGCTGTGAAAATACAAACATTTAGTTATTAAAAATATAGTTTTATTTGTATTTGTTTGTTTGTATAAAATTTGTTTAAGAAAACTTTATAAGTGCATGTCTTAAATGTGCTTTTTTAAAACATGGGGGATATTTTAGTATATAAATCTTGAAACATCTGTCACCTCCTACTTTTCTTAATGCCATACTTTTGACATTTTACGATGGTGGAAAAAAAATACTGTGGTAATATACTATTATTTAATGGCATTAACCCACTGTTCTCATATAATTCAAACAATAAAGAATGGCTGATTACAATGTCAGCTGACAGGAACTGTAATCTGCATCAGTCAAATGTTTAAGTCAGCTTCACTTAGATGTTTGTCTTTGTAAGATGAATGTTGATATGACAAGAAGAATGATATGTCTGCGGCTTCGTTTGTTGTCCAAACATAGTCCTGGACTAACAGCCGTAAAAAAACATATTTAGCCTATATAAGCAACGACAATGTTTTTTCAAGCTGTATTTATAATTGATATAGATGCCTCATATTTGAGTCATTCTCTTTTGTTAAATAGATAACAAGAAAAATAAATGGAAATGGTGAGCTGTCAAAAGGGGCATAAAATAAATAAATGTATGAAACACACAAGTCGAACAAAACCAAATATAAAATCGTAAAAAAAAAAAACAACAAACCAGAAAGTTAAAAAGTTTGTTGTTTTTTTTTTAACGATTTTGATAGTAAATTTTGTCAGGATCATTTGAAGATTTTTTAAAGATTTCATAGTGATTGTGAGTGAAGTACTGTTTTTAACGGAATTTTTCAGTTACCCGGTAATACTTCGGCAAACTAAGTGAGCACTGGCAAGCTCAAAAGAGTGATGAGAGAAATGAAGTTTTCTGTCACTCAGACTTCTTGTTTTGCAAATTGTTCAGTTTTTCATTATCAAACAAACTCCACATTATATTATCTTTTAGAAGATAGAAGACATTTATGAATCAAATTTTTATTATTTCCTTTAGACCAGTTCCACGCAGATGTACAGCATTAACGTTTACTCAGGATGACACTTATATACTAGTGGCTGATAAGACAGGTGATGTGTACAGATTTCTGGTCGAGGATACACAACAGCCAGGAGAGTTGTTACTAGGTCATCTGTCAATGTTGTTAGATGTAGTAAGTACATAGTATAAGTGACTTTAGTATGAAGAACGTCAATAAAATTATTGTTTCTTTGCTTGAAGTTTTGTCTGTGCATGAAGGGATTTTATATAGATCTGTGAAACATGATATAAGGATTTTGTGTCAAGAATCAGTCTACCTACCATATACCATATCCCGTCTTCCAAATTATTGGAGTAATTGGGGGATCTGAGAGAGTTGGAAAGACAAGACTGTTACCTTAAAATGGAACTTAAAAAAACCAGAGACAGGTCACAAAGAGTCCTCCTCCATGTTGTTACCAGAGACAGGTCATAAGTAGTCCTCCTCCATTTAGTCAAAATTTGGTGAACATACTTCCTTTGAAAAATTTTACTATGAGAAGGCATTATGTTGTACAGCTAAACTAGTAATAAAAAACATGTTATAATAAAAAGCTTTTATGATAAACATCAGTCTCCACCCGTATTGGATGGTATTTATTTGTCAGTAATAAAAAAGGGACACCACTCTTCAACTCGTGTATGACTGTTACTTCTCTAAGTTACGTTGGCATTGATCCCCGTAGAACTATTTACAAATATTATAAGTTAACTCTTGCTACTCTCAAACTCTCTGATCTTGAATTTCCAAACTGAGATTTTCCTAAACTGCTTAGTTTTTCCTTAAATTTTATATTTCCATCAATAAAAGGGCAATACTTTGGACTACATTTTCTTCTAATAACCCAAACTTTCTTTTTAAACCCTTACATTTTATGCCCCGCCACGAATGTGGCTGGGGCATCTAGATTTACCATTGTCCGTCCGTCTGTATGTCTGTACGTCTGTACGTCCCGATTCGGTTAAGTTTTGCATTTAGCTCCATTTCTCAGAAACCTATAGTAATATATCAATGATATTTCACTACTACAGTCCTCTTGTATATTACAACACAGTTCAGTGACACTTGGTTCGCTACGACCTACATTTTAGGCTTCAGTGACTTTGGTTAAGTTTTGCATTTAGGTTCATTTCTCAGAAACCTATAGTAATATGTTAATGATATGTCACCACTACAGTTCTCTTCTATGGTATAATGCAGTTCAGCAACACTATGGTCGCTATGAACTATATTTCATGCTTCAGCGACTGGTTAAGTTTTGCGTTTAGGTTCATTTCTCAGAAACCTATAGTAATATATCAATGATATTTCACCAGTACAGACCTCTTGTATAGTACAACGCAGTTCAGCTACACTTGGTTCGCTATGACTTACATTTAATGCTTCAGTGACTTTGGTTAAGTTTTGCATCTCGGTTCATTTTTCAGAAACTTATAGTAATATAGCAATTATATGTCTCCACAACAGTCCTCTTGTATAGTACAACGCAGTTCAGCAGCACCTATATATATTGTTTTTAGGGTATAGACACATTTTCTAGTTTTTTTTAGTTCCATAAACTCTTAAAATAAAGGAGTCATCTGTATGTATGTTGTAGCATGTACAAGGGTAGTACATGCAAGTATTTGAATCAAAGCAGAAATATTGACAATATTCATAGCTGGTGACGAACAGGTCTTTTTCTTTAATTTTACGATATTGTGTCTTTATTGTGACATCATTCATTTTTGGCAACCTTGGCTTCAAGGCAACAAGAGCATAAAATGATTTTATTTAAACTTTGTCAAGTAAAACTCTTGTTTGTTACCTGTTACTGTTTTGATCATAAATTCAAACATGAACTTTATTATAAATCTTTTGGTTGGAATGCCATTGCCAGTAAATATTGTAACTGCAATTGGCTATCTGGTTTTTGGTTGCTTTTATGGTAAACTTTATTGATGCATACCCCATATTACTTCATTTTCGTAGTATATTTAGCAAATATTTCATCACTGCTGATGGCAAGGAAAAAACTTTTCCACATTAACGAGTTGAAATCTTTAGAAAAAAGTTTAGGCAGACATTTTGATAAATCTTGACATTGGTGAATCCTTAGAATATAGTCTGACAGTGGACAACCAATCCTTGAAACATTACAAATAGAACTGATTCATGTATTTACTGAACAGAAGGTGACCGAGTACAGAAAATAAAAAAAAATGTTTAGTTTAATCAAATGATACTGACTTATAATTGTGACTAATTTAGTTCTGTAGAATCTTAACGGTAAAAATGATACAGAATTTATCATAAACTCATGGAAAAAAACCAAATGAGCAATTTGTAGAATAAATGTACAACTATATTATTAAAGCTATAAACATCACATTACAATCGGTTCATTTAACTGATCAGCCTAGCAAAAAACTGCGTATTGATTTTTCTTAGAATCCCTCGACAGTCATGAAAGCTTAAATATGATGTTCTTTTTCCATTCTATAGAAAACGATAAATTTGATACAATTGGTTGTTTATTACCAGTAATATCAGGTAGAACATAGGAAAATATTAATTTATAGCCATGGGAATAATGTTTTTATGTTGGTGTGTATTTCAATACCCTTCATTTTGTTACCTTGAACACACCTATGATTAGTAAAAGACAGAATCAAAACACAATATTTATATCATATATAATGCATATATGATTTTTTTACACAAATATTCAGTGCATGAAAATGTGCTTTAAAAAGGACAATCATCAGGCATTTGCCACTAAAGGTTCATAACATGGTACAATTTTCCATCCGATTTCAATTCACTCTCAGACATTTAATGTTTGGAGAGTTTTTTTAGTAACATTGCTTCAAATATATCAACAGTAGAACAGGAAATACTGGAAACAATTTAATTATTTCAATTTTAGTTAATTTCCTGGAAAACCTTTAGACTTTAGCATCCATATGTTAAGGAAATCAACAATAGAATTTCAATTACCGTAATACAAATAGTATTGTATACCTTATTAATACATTTAAAATTATGTTGGAACTCGACTTTAATGCCCTTTGCATGTTAATTATTACATTAAATTTTTATACAAAATTAGATGGACAATAATACCATGTACTGCACCCTTACAGAATAGTATTTGTACTTTATTGAGGAAATTTTTGTCACCCTGTAAACACTTAATAGACTTAAGGTCACTTGGTGAACACCAAGAAGACAGACAAAAAAGTATACTTTATGTAGATATAAACAATAAAAATTTAGTGAAAGTGACAAAAACTAGTATGAAATACTTATATTATTAGAGTTTGGGAGACAGAGGTCATTTTTCACCAAGCATAAGTATATATCAGGTTTTCTGCAAATTTATATCGTAAAATATCAGCCACGTGACACAATGTGAAGCTTTTTCGGCGAGTGAGCATAGCGAACGATCTGAAAAGCTTCATATTGTGTCGAGTGGCTTATATTTTACAATATTTGTTTGAAGAAAACTTGATGATAAATTTATCGTATTGTTACCTATCAATCTTAATGGTATTTCTTACTTTTCAATGGCCATCCGCATATAACCTGAAGTTTTCCTGATATGTTTGGATCAACATTGGGTCAAACATTATGACTTCCCTGATACATTCGGGTCAGCTCATATTATGGTTGGGTCAACTCTTACAGTGCCAAAATACGGGAAATTCTGAAGGCCTCCGCAGGTTGATATAGGCATGGGGAAACATGATAAATATCCTATATCCCTAAGGAGACAATCACAGAAATATGTATAACTTTATAACAATCCCTAATGTTCCAAATCTCTGAAATCATACATTTCAAGGTTATTTGAAACTTTCGTATATTCTGTCTTTTTCATGCTATCAAATAATTACTTATATAGAATTGTTTGAACATGAAGATGACATACGTGTATGTGTGTCAGATAGTAACATGTGTTAACACTGCTACATTCTACACAAAACAAATACCTAACTTTACAGGCATTTAATTTAAAAAAAAAAAAAAAAACCACAATTAAATTAATTCCTTTGAGCTTAATTTTATATTATACTTAAGACAATATATGAATTTATATATACAAAAAAAAATGATGAAAATTTTGGTAAGGTGGAAACACTTCTGATTTTGCATGAAAGGGGAGAAAACTCTTTTTTGATCTGTATTTTTTTCTTTTGTATATATGTATATGTGTGAATGGTCATTTTATTACTTCTTTTGAAATGTAATAAAAAGCATTTAAAAAATGTAATGAAATATTATGCTAATAACCAAATTCTCATTTCCCTCTAAAAATGTACAAAATAATGATCTTAGTAAAAAGAAGAGATTATTCTTTGTTGTTGAACACCACAAAACCACCTTTTGATTAGAACAAACTTTCCTGTTTTTCAATCCTGTGGGATATCTAATTAGCACTTATCCCATGTCCTCATAAGTTCATATTAAATGATTATTGCATGAATATTGTCCCCAACAACTTCATACTGTACAAGCTTGCATGTTGTAGTGTACAGGGACAATATTGATGCAATAACTGTTTTGTTATAAATCTATTTTACCATTTTTAGCTCACCTGACCCAAAGGGTCAAGTGAGCTTTTCTCATCACTTGGCGTCCGTCGTCCGTCGTCGTCCGTCGTCGTCCGTTAACTTTTACAAAAATCTTCTCCTCTGAAACTACTGGGCCAAATTGAACCAAACTTGGCCACAAGCATCATTAGGGTATCTAGTTTAAAAAATGTGTCCGATGACCCCGCCTGCCAACCAACATGGCCGACATGGCTAAAAATAGAACATAGGGGTAAACTGCAGTTTTTGTCTTATATCTCAAAAACTAAAGCAATTAGAGCAAAACTGACATGGGGTAAAAATGTTCATCAGGTCAAGATATAACCGTCATGAAATTTTCAGACGAATCAGTCAACCCTTTGTTGGGTTATTGCCCATGAATTGTTAATTTTAAGGAAATTTTGCAGTTTTAGGTTATTATCTTGAATATTATTATAGATAAAGACAAATTGTAAACAGCAAAAATGTTCAACAAAGTAAGATCTACAAATAAGTCAACATGACCAAAATCGTTGATTAACCCCTTATATGAGTTTTTGCCCTTTAAAGACGGCATCCGGCGTAAACTATCCTTTAAATATCTTTTCCTTTCAAACCACTGGGCCAAATGAGACCAAACTTTGGTGGAATGGTCCTTGGGTGGCCCCCTTCCAAAATTATGTCTGGCATCCCCGACTTCTAACCGAGATGGCTGCTGTTACTAAAAATAGAAAAAAAAGGGGGGGTGACTTTAAAAAATCTTCTTATATGAAACTACAAGTCCAGTTGCAACCAAAGTTGGCAGTAATAGTTCTTAGGAGGTTCTCTTTCAGAAATCTGTCCAATGACCCGGACTGTTAACCAAGATGGCCGCCACAGCCGAACTTAGTTTAACATAGGGCCCTATGGGAAAATTCATTGAAAAATCTTCTTGTCTTAAACCACTTGACCAATTGGAACCAGAGTTGGCAGCAATGGTCCTTAGATGGTCCTCTTACAGAGGTGTGTCTGATGACCCGGACTGTCAACCAAGATTGCCGCCACAACCGAACTTAGTTTAACATAGGGCCGTATAGGAAAATTCATTGAAAAATGTTCTTGTCTGAAACCACTTGATATATTGGAGCCAGACTTAGCGACATTGGTCCTTAGGAGGTCCTCTTTCAGAATGTGTCCGATTTCGTTGACTGTGAACCAAGATGGCCGCCACAGCAGATCTTAGTTTAACATAGGACCTTATGGGAAATTCACTCAAAAATCTTCTTGTCTGAAACCACTAAGCCAATTAGAATTAGACTTGGTAGCAATGGTCCTTAGATGGTCCTCTTTCAGAATTTTGTGCGATGACCTAGACTGTCAACCAAGATGGCCGCCACACCCGAACTTAGTTTAACATAGGGCCCTATGGAAAAATTCATTGAAAAATCTTCTTGTCTGAAACCACTTGACATATTGGAGCCAGACTTGGCAGCATTGGTCCTTAGGAGGTCGTCTTTCAGAAATATGTCCGATCACCTGACAGATATAAGACTTGACAACAAGGGTGACTCAGTTACCCGTATGTTGCAAGGGAGAGAACCAGCCTAACTGAACTAGTGTGAAAATGAATGATTATTTGCACTACCTCAATGTAAAGTCACTTCCAAACCTGGGAAATTTCTCAGTGGTTCGTGTCAATAAAAACCCTAAGTCTGTTCTGATTTACTAACAATATAAATATTAGTATTATTCAAATTAATGTGTCAGGAAATTTTATTTCTTTAGATTAGCATTTCATCCACAGGTTTTTCGAGTCCATGTTATTTCGCTATTTAATTTTTTGTAAACAAAAGACACTGCAGTAGGTTAAAAATCTAAAGCTGAATGTTTTGCTAATATTCCTTGAAGCATGCAGATATAGAACTAGAGTGTATGATAACTTATAATTGAATCAAATGGGAAATATTTATTTATATAAAATAATAAAATTAATCGTGGAAAACTTTTTTTATATTTACTGAATTACTGGGAAATTTCATTTGTATGAAAATATCAACTGTTCAAATAAATATTAAAAAACTGCTGAAATCTTGTCATAAATGAATTTATGGGAGAGTCAAAAAACTTATTTTATTTTGGACCATTATGCATAACATTTGGCTTCATTGTTACCTTTGCTGTTGAAGGCTTACAGATAGTTTTATAAAAAAAAAATATGAACATTTTTAATTTTAACTGGAGTGCCTTCAAATACAATACAGTGACTTATAGAACATCCATTATCAAAACAAAAGAAAATCTGTCTTTTCAGTTTGGAAGAACAGCAGTTATACCAGGAATTTTTTTTTCTACTGTCTCAAAATAACTAAATTGTACAAAAAAAGTTTCTAAAGTGTTTTCTGTTTTTTTTATAATTCTAAAGTTTTGATAAATGTCTTACTTTAGCAAGTATTTTGTTAATAATATAAACCGGATCATTTAAGGAATATATCTTTTTGAAATCAATTAACCTAATTTGTTTTTTTTCTACCTTATTTTTTATTGAAATTTTTGTACAAGAATATTAAAAACCAAAAATTCTAACCATTGGACCAAAGAAAAAAAATAACAAAATTAAAGTACAGAAGGTGCCAAAAACTGGAAATTGCGAAAATTCCAATATTTTATAATATTTTATATAGGAATATATATAGACTAAAATGGTCAAAATCCGGAAATCTGGCAAATTCTGGACAAGTTTCAGGCAAGCAGGTTTGTTTAAGATACTAACTTTGTATGAATTTTATTTATAGGTGCTGACTAAGAATGATAGATATGTTATCACATGTGACAGAGATGAGAAAATTAGAGTCAGCTGTTATCCAAATTCATACAACATACACAGTTACTGCCTGAAACATACAGAGTAAGTTATCACATATAATGTACACAGTTACTGCCTGAAACATACAGAGTAAGTTATCACATATAATGTACACAGTTACTGCCTGAAACATACAGAGTAAGTTATCACATATAATGTACACAGTTACTGCCTGAAACATACAGAGTAAGTTATCACATATAATGTACACAGTTACTGCCTGAAACATACAGAGTAAGTTATCACATATAATGTACACAGTTACTGCCTGAAACATACAGAGTAAGTTATCACATATAATGTACACAGTTACTACCAGAAACATACAGAGTAAGTTATCACATATAATGTACACAGTTACTGCCTGAAACATACAGAGTAAGTTATCACATATAATCTACACAGTTACTGCCTGAAACATACAGAGTAAGTTATCACATATAATGTACACAGTTACTGCCTGAAACATACAGAGTAAGTTATCACATATAATGTACACAGTTACTGCCTGAAACATACAGAGTAAGTTATCACATATAATGTACACAGTTACTGCCTGAAACATACAGAGTAAGTTATCACATATAATGTACACAGTTACTGCCTGAAACATACAGAGTAAGTTATCACATATAATGTACACAGTTACTACCTGAAATATACAGAGTAAGTTATCACATATAATGTACACAGTTACTACCTGAAACATACAGAGTAAGTTATCACATATAATGTACACAGTTACTGCCTGAAACATACAGAGTAAGTTATCACATATAATGTACACAGTTACTGCCTGAAACATACAGAGTAAGTTATCACATATAATGTACACAGTTACTGCCTGAAACATACAGAGTAAGTTATCACATACAACATACACAGTTACTGCCTGAAACAGACAGAGTAAGTTATCACATATAATGTACACAGTTACTGCCTGAAACATACAGAGTAAGTTATCACATATAATGTACACAGTTACTGCCTGAAACATACAGAGTAAGTTATCACATATAATGTACACAGTTACTGCCTGAAACATACAGAGTAAGTTATCACATATAATGTACACAGTTACTGCCTGAAACATACAGAGTAAGTTATCACATATAATGTACACAGTTACTGCCTGAAACATACAGAGTAAGTTATCACATATAATGTACACAGTTACTGCCTGAAACATACAGAGTAAGTTATCACATATAATGTACACAGTTACTGCCTGAAACATACAGAGTAAGTTATCACATATAATGTACACAGTTACTGCCTGAAACATACAGAGTAAGTTATCACATATAATGTACACAGTTACTGCCTGAAACATACAGAGTAAGTTATCACATATAATGTACACAGTTACTACCTGAAACATACAGAGTAAGTTATCACATATAATGTACACAGTTACTGCCTGAAACATACAGAGTAAGTTATCACATATAATGTACACAGTTACTGCCTGAAACATACAGAGTAAGTTATCACATATAATGTACACAGTTACTACCTGAAACATACAGAGTAGGTTATCACATATAATGTACACAGTTACTGCCTGAAACATACAGAGTAAGTTATCACATATAATGTGATATGTGATATGTATATACAGAGTATATACAGAGAAACATACAGAGTAAGTTATCACATATAATGTGATATGTGATATGTATGCCTGAAACATACAGACTAAGTTATCACATATAATGTACACAGTTACTGCCTGAAACATACAGAGTAAGTTATCACATATAATGTACACAGTTACTACCAGAAATATAAAGAATAAGTCACCACATATGTTCATAGTAACTGCCTCAAAACTCCAGATTAAGTTAATATGATTTACACCATTACTGCCTGAAACATACTGAGTAAATATCCATACATAAAGTACACAGTTACCGCCTGAAAAATACAGAGTAAGTCATCAAATATAATGTATACAGTTAATGCCTGAAAATATGGAGTAAGTCACCATACATTATGTACACAGTTATTTCGGGGAAAATAGTAAGTCCCTGAAACATACAGAGTTACTGCTTGAAAAATACTGAATCAGTCACCACATATATTGTACCTAGTTACTTCCTGAAAATACTCAGTAAGTCACCATACAACATGTACACAGTTACTGCTTGAAAATACTGAGTAAGTCACAACATAATGTATAGAGTTATTGCTTGAAAATACTAAGTCATGACAAAATGTACACAGTTACTGCCTGAATATACTGAGTAAGTCATGATGTAATGTACACAGTTACTACCTGAAAATACTGAGTAAGTCATGACATAATGTACACAGTTACTGCCTAAAAATACTGAGTAAGTCATGACATAGTGTACACAGTTACTGCCTGAAAATACTTAGTAAGTCATGACATAGTGTACGCAGTTACTGCCTGAAAATACTTAGTAAGTCGTGACAATGTACACAGTTACTGCCTAAAAATACTGAGTAAGTCATGACATAGTGTACACAGTTACTGCCTGAAAATACTTAGTAAGTCATGACATAGTGTACACAGTTACTGCCTGAAAATACTGAGTAAGTCGTGACAATGTACACAGTTACTGCATGAAAACACTGAGTAAGTCATGACATAATTTACACAGTTACTGCATGAAAATACTGAGTAAGTCATAACATAATGTACACAGTTACTGCTTGAAATAGATAAAATCATTAAAGATAATGTACATCATAACTTCATATAATGTAGATAGGTATGTTGAAACATTCAGAGAAATTATTAGTATTTAGTTATTGCTTGATTAGAGTAGAGGAGGTACTACACTTGTCATGCACATGTATAGTCTTCTTCACCTTGGTTACATCCAAACTAGTATTTCGGGTACTATAAAATTTATGATCATGCAAATTTGTCTGAGAGAGAATGCTAGTATCCAACAAGAATCAGGTCACTATGACCTAGTTTTCATGCTCCATTGGCTTAGGTTCAAACTCTTCCAAAACTTGGATTCCAGGTACTATAAGAGATATGAACAGTCATGTTGTATGCTAATGCATCTGATGGGGAGCGGCAAAGCATTTAACATGAATTAAGTTTCATATTTCAATGATTATATTGTTAGAGTGTCATTTTTAGGGTTAGGTTGCTAAGCAACCAAAACCCTTATGCCGTCGGTCGTTTGGTTAGACAATGAAGGAAACTTTGGAAATCTGGTGTTTTGTGGAAAAAGTTGGACCAGAAGTTTTTGAAACTATGTTTTTATGAGTAAATATGCAAGCTTATCTAGGATTGAAGCTTAAGCAAGGCTAGTTAAGCAGCTTTTTATCTCGATTTTGAGATGACACATGCGCCAAGCAACCTCTATAGTTTTCGAATTACGACTATGTTTATATTGGAATATCATATAAGAAAATAAACATTCCGCGGTAAAATAGTCCTAATATTTGTTGTTGCTGGTGCAGTTGTTTTTTAATAGAAATGTAACTGAAACACACCGAGAAGTGTAATTGTCCAGTTATGTAATAAAAGATGTGTGTTTTATTGACGATTTCCTTTTTGTTTTGAAAGCCGTGTAAAGTATTCGCACCTTTTAAAGTGTACAATGCTATCGGCGTAAGGATTTTGAATTTGCACGGATATTTTGGGAAGGATTACAATCAGGTTTATTTTCAAAAGATTTCAAAGGTAAGTTCCATTTTTGTTGTGAACGTGATTGTTAACTTATACAGAACATATTTTGCACATTATTTGCTTATTCTTCTTGTAATTCTGATGGTATTTTGTGTATTTGATTAACCTTTTGACCTGATCATCGTGACTTCATTTTGTCAAACCTGTTGGTCAGTGATAGAATTGCATACAGGTTATTTGAAATGCCGACAACTTGCACATTAAGATTGAAAAACACTGTGTTTATCATTAATTTAGAAAACGGTATTATCGAAGGTATAATGGGTTTATTTTAATTGAAAGCTTGAATGTTTACGTTCTTTTTGTGTATTTGATTAACCTTTTGACCTGATCATCGTGACTTCATTTTGTCAAACCTGTTGGTCAGTGATAGAATTGCATACAGGTTATTTGAAATTCCGACAACTTGCACATTAAGATTGAAAAACACTGTGTTTATCATTAATTTAGAAAACTGTATTATCGAAGGTATAATGGGTTTATTTTAATTGAAAGCTTGAATGTTTACGTTCTGATTTACCTGCACATGCGCAATGTAGTGTAAATAGAAATGACCTCCTTCTACAATTGTCCAAACTTTGTCTTTTTAGCTCACCTGGCTAAAAGCCAGGGTGAGCTTTTGCCATCACTTTGCGTCCGTCGTCCGTCCGTTAACTTTTCATATTTCAATCTTCTTCTAAAAAACCACTGAACCAAATGGAACCAAACTTGGCAGCAATGTTCCTGTGAAGGTCCTTTACAGAATTTGTAATTTTGGTGCTGATCGAATATTCAACATGGCTGCCAGGCCCAATAATGTGTTTTGATTGGCTGAAATTTCAAAAATCTTCTTGTTTTTCTTGAGGATTAGTTTT
The DNA here is from genome assembly GCA_028015205.1 of Mytilisepta virgata. Classification (NCBI taxonomy): domain Eukaryota; kingdom Metazoa; phylum Mollusca; class Bivalvia; order Mytilida; family Mytilidae; genus Mytilisepta; species Mytilisepta virgata. Next base: position 57,771,601 of record CM051515.1, on the reverse strand, counting down.
TTTTCAGGCGTAGAACAAATTTACCTGCGGCACAATTTTTTTTAACTAAATTATGAGCTTTTCTCATCACTTGGCGTCCGTCGTCGTCGTTAACATTTTACATTTTGAACTTCTTCTAGAGAACCACTGAATGGAATGAAACCAAACATGGCATGACTGTTCCTTATGAGGTGCTGACCAAGTGTTGTTACTTTGTAGCTGATCCATCATCCAAGATGGGGCCTAAATTAAAATATTGTTTGTTTGCTGTCAGCCGACCGACCAAAAAAAATCGCCGCGACCCAAATAATTTTATTGCCGTTTTTGAAAACATTTTTTTTTATTCCGGAATTTTGCCGGTTGCGGTTTAGAATCGAGTGCTGATTTCCGGGTTACATGCGGTTTTGATTTCCGGTAGTACATTGAAATGTTTCGAAGGTATACAAGTTAAAGAGGTGAAGGTTATAGCAAGTGACACATAAATGCATGCATATGCAGAGATAAAAGATTACGAGGCTCCCTACCTTCATACTATTATATAAACATCCAAAATATTTTTCGAGAAAAAAAATAAAATAATTTACCTACCTACCTACCCACATAAAAAATTCTGGGTAGGAGAATGCAAACAAACAATATTTTAATTTAGGCCTGGCCGCCAGCGGGGAACTTAGTTTAACATAGGACCCTATGGGAAATGCATACAAATGACTTCTTTTAGAGAACCGTTGAATGGAATGAAACCAAACATGGCAAGAATGTTCCTTATGAGGTGCTGACCAAGTTTTGTTACTTTGTAGCTGATCCATAATCCAAGATGGCCGCCAGCGTGGGACTTAGTTTAACATAGAACCCTATGGGAAATGCATACAAATGACTTCTTTTAGTGACCCACTTAATGGAATGAAACCAAACATGGCATGAATATTCCTTATGAAGTGCTGACCAAGTGTTGTTACTTTGTAGCCGATCCATCATCCAAGATGGCCGCCAGCGGGGAACTTAGTTTAACATAGGACCCTATGGGAAATGCATACAAATGACTTCTTTTAGAGAACCACTGAATGGAATGTAACAAAACAGAGCATGAATATTCCTTATGAAGTGCTGACCAAGTGTTGTTACTTTGTAGCCGATCCATCATCCAAGATGGCCGCCAGCGGGGAACTTAGTTTAACATAGGACCCTATGGGAAATGCCTACAAATGACTTCTTTTAGAGAACCAATGAATGGAATGAAACTAAATGTGGCATGAATGAACCCTTATAAGGTGCTGACCAAGTGTTGTTACTTTGTTGCCAATCCATCATCCAAGATGTTTAGAAGTCTATCAGAAAATTGTAAAAAAAATTCTGAATGGTCACAACCTGACCACATATTCAAAAATAATAATGATAAGATGTCTTCAGTAGCTATTGTAAGACTACACTAAGATGACCTGTTTTTAATTTTAAATACTGTGTCAAATTAAACCAATCTTGGTCTCAATCATTATATAATTTTACATAATTTCCAAATTACATTAGATACAGGTGAGCGACACAGGCTCTTGAGAGCCTCTAGTTATATAACCTTAATAACTTGAAGACCTTTGATTTCTGTTTATTTTAATTCATCAAATCATTATTATGCGTTTGACTTTTTAAAAAAATTCAATTTAGAGTGATAATTCAAGAAACGTTAGCCGACTCGTGCTTTCTTTGATTGATTAGTGCATATTTATGTACAGACATGCGCAGTAAAGTTGAGTAGTAGAACCTTCAGCTCAGATACACTGTGTTGCGAAAATATACGTTTTAAAAAATCACTGTATATTTTGAAACCAAAGAAATACATATGCTGTCAATTTAAAAAAAAAATCAGTCACCTACCCACAGGAACATTATTATATAATAGACACTTTTTCCGCAGAGCTCGTTAACTTTCATAATTGATATATTTCCTTGTAAATAATACTGTTAATAAAAAGAATTCAATACCAAAACCTATTTTGCAATACATTGTACAAACAAAAAGCATTGAAATAATCATCAGCAATGTTTGTACAAATAAAAGTCAAATGCTAGCAACCTAACCCTACCAGTGCTATGCACTTTGATTATGGGATATGTTGGGGGAGGAGATGATTATTGTTATCTTAAATTAATTATGTTTCTTTTTTTATTTATTTTTAGATATGTTGCCAGCATTATCTATATTAAGGACCATGATTTATTGCTCTCTGGAGGAGGGGTAAGTTATTAGGAAAGGACCAAAGAATGGGAGGGTCAATAGTTGGGAGGAGGTTGGTTCTTTGGTCAAACTAGACATCAGTTTATGTATGACAGGTAAATAATTTTTTTATAATTTTTTAGCAGGAAGCAAAAGTGTCTGATTGGATGGTTTGTTGTTTTTTTTTACCATGATGTACTACTATCTCGTGGACAGGGGATAATATTATAGTTTATTTGGCCATTCAGTTGAAGCTATGTGTAAGTGGAGTAAGTTATGTTGTCTTAGCAAGAAACAAGTATATGTACGGAAGGGAAATGACTTAGCAAGGAACAAGTATATGTTTGGAGGGGAAATGACTTAGCAAGGAACAAGTATATGTATGGAGGGGAAATGACTTAGCAAGGAACAAGTATATGTATGGAGGGGAAATCACTTAGCAAGGATCAAGTATATGTATGGAGGGGAAATGACTTAGCAAGGAACAAGTATATGTATGGAGGGGAAATGACTTAGCAAGGATCAAGTATATGTATGGAGGGGAAATGACTTAGCAAGGAACAAGTATATGTATGGAGGGGAAATCACTTAGCAAGGAACAAGTATATGTATGGAGGGGAAATCACTTAGCAAGGAACAAGTATATGTATGGAGGGGAAATGACTTAGCAAGGATCAAGTATATGTATGGAGGGGAAATGACTTAGCAAGGAACAAGTATATGTTTGGAGGGGAAATGACTTAGCAAGGAACAAGTATATGTATGGAGGGGAAATGACTTAGCAAGGAACAAGTATATGTTTGGAGGGGAAATGACTTAGCAAGGAACAAGTATATGTATGGAGGGGAAATGACTTAGCAAGGAACAAGTATATGTATGGAGGGGAAATGACTTAGCAAGGAACAAGTATACATATGGAGGGGAAATGACTTAGCAAGGAACAAGTATATGTATGGAGGGGAAATGACTTAGCAAGGAACAAGTATATGTTTGGAGGGGAAATGACTTAGCAAGGAACAAGTATATGTATGGAGGGGAAATGACTTAGCAAGAACAAGTATATGTATGGAGGGGAAATGACTTAGCAAGGAACAAGTATACATATGGAGGGGAAATGACTTAGCAAGGAACAAGTATACATATGGAAGGGAAATTATTTAGCAAGGAACAAGTATATGTATGGAAGGGAAATGACTTAGCAAGGAACAAGTATATGTATGGAAGGGAAATGACATAGCAAGGAACAAGTATATGTATGGAGGGGAAATGACTTAGAAGGAACAAGTATACGTATGGAGGGGAAATGACATAGCAAGGAACAAGTATATGTATGGAGGGGAAATGACTTAGAAGGAACAAGTATACGTATGGAGGGGAAATGACTTAGCAAGGAACAAGTATATGTTTGGAGGGGAAATGACTTAGAAGGAACAAGTATACGTATGGAGGGGAAATTACTTAGCAAGGAACAAGTATATGTATGGAGGGGAAATGACTTAGCAAGGAACAAGTATATGTATGGAGGGGAAATGACTTAGCAAGGAACAAGTATATATATGGAGGGGAAATGACTTAGCCAGGAACAAGTATATGTTTAGAGGGGAAATGACTTAGCAAGGAACAAGTATATGTGTGGAGGGGAAATGACTTAGCAGGGACAAGTATATGTATGGAGGGGAAATGTCTTAGCAAGGAACAAATATATGTATGGAGGGGAAAATGACTTAGCAAGGAACAAGTATAAGAATGGAGGGGAAATGACTTAGCAAGGAATATGTATATGTATAGAGGGGAGAGATGTTCCTTGATCTTTGTGAACTATGATTAACTTCTGTAATTATTGTTGGTAAGCTGTCAACATACAGATACAGAAGGGGATTGCTCTGTTGTCTATTGAGACAATACTTTACTGCTCTTTATAATAGGGGTACATTATTATTGTGTTAGCAAGGAGCAAGTGTCTGTATAGTGGGTTGACTTCCAATACAGCCTTTGTGTTTTTTTCCCCTGGTTTACAAAATCATACCTGTAAATAAGAAAAAGAAATATCTTAAAGAATTTTTCCCAATAAGCTTAATGAATAAGAATTAATTGTATCGCCTCCGGAAGTAATTGATTAAAATGACATACGTACATAATCTATCTCTATATAAAATGATTTTTTTAATCAGCAATTCTTTATAAGAAGATCAATATCAATAATGCCAAATTAGAATTTCTGTTGAATACACTACAATGAGTAAACAATTATGCGATAAAAAAAGTCGCCATGTAACAGGTTGTTAATACTAATAATATAGAGTACTTCATTATCTCCCTCATCAATTTTATTGTTGAATTCCATGGCTTTACATGTGTTGCCGTATGATTACAATGGACAAATTTGGTGGAGTTTTAAAAGCATCAGAATGACACCCAGCTGTGATGTAGAATATACAGTCCTTCTAAATACTACAGTTTGTTTGTATTGTCTTATCATAAAACTCCATCAGAAGCTATTCAGTGGTATAATTTATGCAGAAATTGTGGCATATGGTATAATTGATCGATATAAAACTGTTATGTAATGTAGAGGAAATTCTGTAAAATGTATAATTTCTATACACAAGATGGTATTGGAAATAAGATCTTTTTATCATGTTCAGATTTAGGATTATTTATATTTAGTGTCACCTTGTGTTTCAGTGCAGTCCCAGGGAAGGCGTTTATAAATCACTGTCACAAGAGGTCATTTAATATCAATTTTTTTTAACAGAACTTGCATGAGAAATTTTAAGTTGATTATATTGGTTGTAATTCCTTTTGAAAGTTGCTTCCCTTGATACATGTATTTTAAAATTCAACAGTCATAAAATTTTACTCAAAAAGTCTTTATTTTTTTTTGTATTATGTAAAAAAACAAATGGTTTTTGTAAGAAATAAATAGTGGATAAATTCTTGATACAAAATACTGGTCATAGTAAGGCCTTCACCAAAAGCTACTGGTCACAGTAAGGCTTTCACCAAAGATACTGGTCACAGTAAGGCCTTCACCAAAAATACTGGTCACAGTAAGGCTTTCACCAAAGATACTGGTCACAGTAAGACCTTCATCAAAGATACTGGTCACAGTAAGACCTTCATCAAAGATGCTGGTCACAGTAAGGCCTTCACCAAAGATAATGGTCACAGTAAGACCTTCATCAAAGATACTGGTCACAGTAAGACCTTCATCAAAGATACTGGTCACAGTAATGCCTTCACCAGAGATGCTGGTCACAGTAAGGCCTTCACCAGAGATGCTGGTCACAGTAAGGCCTTCACCAAAGCTACTGGTCACAGTAAGGCCTTCACCAAAGATACTGGTCACAGTAATGCCTTCACCAGAGATATTGGTCACAGTAAGGCCTTCACCAGAGATATTGGTCACAGTAAGGCCTTCACCAGAGATATTGGTCACAGTAAGGCCTTCACCAAAAATACTGGTCATAGTAAGGCCTTCACCAAAGATGCTGGTCACAGTAAGGCCTTCACCAAAGATACTGGTCACAGTAAGGCCTTCACCAAAGATACTGGTCATAGTAAGGCCTTCACCAAAGATACTGGTCACAGTAAGGCCTTCACCAAAGATAATGGTCACAGTAAGGCCTTCATCAAAGATGCTGGTCACAGTAATGCCTTCACCAGAGATGCTGGTCACAGTAAGGCCTTCACCAAAGATAATGGTCACAGTAAGGCCTTCACCAAAGATACTGGTCACAGTAAGGCCTTCACCAAAGATAATGGTCACAGTAATGCCTTCACCAAAGATACTGGTCACAGTAATGCCTTCACCAGAGATGCTGGTCACAGTAAGGCCTTCACCAAAGATAATGGTCACAGTAAGGCCTTCACCAAAGCTACTGGTCACAGTAAGGCCTTCACCAAAGATACTGGTCACAGTAAGGCCTTCACCAAAGATACTGGTCACAGTAAGGCCTTCACCAAAGATACTGGTCACAGTAAGGCCTTCACCAAAGATAATGGTCACAGTAAGGCCTTCACCAAAGATACTGGTCACAGTAATGCCTTCACCAGAGATGCTGGTCACAGTAAGGCCTTCACCAAAGATAATGGTCACAGTAAGGCCTTCACCAAAGCTACTGGTCACAGTAAGGCCTTCACCAGAGATGCTGGTCACAGTAAGGCCTTCACCAGAGATGCTGGTCACAGTAAGGCCTTCACCAAAAATACTGGTCATAGTAAGGCCTTCACCAAAGATGCTGGTCACAGTAAGGCGTTCACCAAAGATACTGGTCACAGTAATGCCTTCACCAAAGAAACCGGTCACAGTAAGGCCTTCACTAAAGCTACTGGTCACAGTAAGGCCTTCACCAAAGATACTGGTCACAGAAATGCCTTCACCAAAGATACTGGTTAAAGTTTTTGAATGGATTTAGAAATTTGCATCTATAGGGGAAAGTCAACTATCATTGTTCTTAGAATTTTTCAAGTTTGTTCAATTTTTATTAAACTTTTTATTAAACTTTAACAGAATATTAGGTTTCACAGGAAAAAAAGCTGTCTTTTAATATTTAGATAATTTTTAATAGTTCTTAATCATAAAAAAAAATTAATTTCATGACAACATGACTTTTTACTCTTCACATATATGAATTCAATTCCACTGATTGAATGTCAAATTCCAGATAATGATTTACATGTAAAATTGAATTTTATATAGTAGAAAATTATGTTGAAATACTTCCTTTGGTATTTCTTGACAGGATTTGAATTATTTTTAAAATTTTGCTGATAATAACTATTTTTGTTGTATGGAACAGAAAAATGGTTTTATCAAACATCCTCTTCAATGTAGAATAATAAATAAGTTGACAAGTTGAAAAAACAGTTTCCCAAATGAAAATGGACCTGTTCCATTGATGGTATCCCTTCCTCATGCCGCATTTGATACGTGCAGCATGGAGGGTGTCTGGCAGGAAGCACCTGATTCTACCCCCGGTTTTTTGGTGGGGTCCATGTTGTTCATATGTTTTTAGTTTTTAATTGTAATGCATGTATTGTTTTGGTCTTGTCTTTGTTGTTCTCCAGAGTTTGTCAGTTGTTTCGATTTTTCCCTCCTTCGAATATCCGTTTGGTATTTCTTGACTTTACTTGATATAAAAATGAGATTTAATTATACATATTTATACCGTAATGGTAGTTCATATTAAAATACATTGATTAAAAACGGAATAATTAGGACAAACATTTATTTAAAAAAAAGAAAGAATAAGGTAAATAAAACTGTGAAAAGGTTTAGCTTAATCAGTTTTATGCAAGTTTACAGATTTAAATACAACTTTTACTTTCTGTAACTGATTTGCTCAAATTTTATAGAAATCACCCAGATCGGAGGCTTTCTTTATATATATTCAACCAATGTAACTAGATAATTTGTTACCAACCATGAATAATATTGTAGCTTATTAATACTTTATAGTACCTATTAAGAACTACTACAGTGTAACAATGTAAATATGGACAAAGGGAGGCAAATCCTATATTGGATGTAACTGGCATTAATTAGACCAGTTAATTAAAAAATTATTAGGCAAATGAGAAGAATTATGGATATTATACAGAATTTATCATGACATGGACAAAGGGAGGCAACTCATTTATTGGTTGTAACAGGCATTCATTTATTGACCAGTTTATAATCAAATGGAGAAAAATTTATTAGAGTACAGAATTTATCACAACTAAAGCCAGTTGTCTCAGTAACAGATGTGACAAACATATACTCAGATTTCTCTCAGTTATGATGTATGTGGGTGTTGTGTGTTGGTATTTAATTACGTGTTTTGAATAGGTTTATAACGGATGCTAGATCTGGTATCTTTTTATTTTATAAATGATCTTAATTAATATTTTGAAGGAAGATATATTTTATGATAAAGTATCAAATTTAGAAACGGAATACACCATGAATTCAATTGGTACTGCAGCTGTTACAACAGAAATATTACATATTAAATTACATACATATACTGTATACTCATATTGTAAACTTTGAAGTATTTTTTCTTTGTAGTTACAAAAAGTACAAACCATGAAGCAGACTTTAACAAAATATTTTTATGTTTTATTTTGACACTTAATTTCTTAGTCTTATTTTGTAAGATATTTTTACTTGACATTTTCTGACTATGGATAATTTCGTTTTGTTAGAACATATTTTTACATAAGATATAAAGACCCCCTAAATAAATTAAAAGCTTGGATTGATGTAGCACACCCTGCATACAGTTCTGCAACCCGCGGATAGATATATCCATGTTTACCATTAGAACATGATATGAAATCCGAGGATCCATTATGTATCCGCAGACTTCATATCAGTTTGTTAATGGGTAAAATGAATATTTCTTACCACGGAGCCAGATTTATTACAGAACTGTATGCAGGGTAATATCAATGGCAGTTCTATGGGTTTTTAAAAAAAAATACCAGTATATATGGATGTTATCCGATTTTAATTTTTGTTTCTATGAGTTCTATACAAAATTACCATCGGTTGATAAATGTTTCACATTCATAGAATATGGGCAGTTCAAGTATAATGGTTTATCTCTGAGGATATATATCATCTATATACATTGATCAAACCAAAATGATAGCTTTCCAAACTTTAAAGAATGTGATTTTATTTTAAATAAAGTATGTACTGGTATGTTGCAGAACAGCTCATATGACGATATAATACAAGAAATGTATGTGGAATTGGTGAGCCATTATTATTTTACATTTATTTTTGTTTGGCTTTTTTATTTTATTTGTTTTATTCGTTCTATTGCCCTTTTAATGACTCACCAATTCCATTTATATGAAATTCCCTGATTTTATTTTAACAGAAAAATTTAATAAAATTCAGGATATCTATTTATATTTTATGAGACAAGAATACAAACAATAAATGAGCTGTCAAATTTACAACAGACCTGGTTTTCCATTGTCACAGTTTGGGATCTCTGTCTGCTCTACATTACTATTAAAACTTGTAACCAGATTTTTCATCTTATTAACAGGATGAAAAGTTAATTGTTTGGAATTTAAATGGTGAAGGTTTGTGTGAAGTGGATTTTAGAAAAGCACAGAAATGTTTCTATGGTAACAGTAAAACCAGTATTGAGAATACTTCAGATTCCAGTAACTTTGGCCAAGCCACAGTAGAAAGTACATCAGAAGACAATGATATTTTTCCTGTTAAAAAGTGTGTCTATAACAGACAATTGAATCTGTTATGTGTTTGTTTTTATAAGTAAGTATCCAAGGTCAAGTAAAAAAAATCATACGACCATGATTCCCGTAGCATTCTGTTTGCTTGAGAAATAATTCATGATGGCTTCAAAATATCCTTATTTTACCACGGGTAAATCCTTTATGTTAAATATAAGCATAAAGGGACTACCCGTGGTAAAATCATGATATTTTTAAGACGCAGTAAATCATTTCTACTAATAGGACTGTTTCTACGACATTTTGAAATGCCACAACATAGGTATTCAGACAGGAAGAAGACATTACACAACACAAGTTATACTATGATGTCATTAAGCTTGTGGGAAACTTTACTATGATGTGTCCAAACAAGCCATCTGACGTCTGTGACTTTGGAATCAAAAAATCCATATATTACCACAGATGTAGATTGACATATTTTGAAGCAGGTCATAATTAGAATCTAAATTATACAAATAATTAACCATAGTCGTGTGATTTTTGTGAAAAGGATCCCTGGACTTTAAAAAAAATCACTCTTATATTTATTTAAAAATGCTTTTTCAATTTCAGAGTGTTGTATCAATGTTCTTTTAGTTGAAAGAAATTTTGGAATTTAAGTCATAAGTTGCTTCTTTTGACAAAAAAAACTGATATTAGGTACCTGAATTAAAAGGAAAGGTTAAGAGAGATAACCTCAAATTTTATGTCACAAATAAGTATGTACCGTGACAACAAGACAGATCTAACACTACAAGACAACATCTACTTATGTATCCTTAACTTGGATGTCAAATAATTAACAACATAAATAAATAGAAAATGATCACATGGTTCCAATATCAAAGACAAACTACACTATAACACTTTTCCGACTGAATTGGGACCAACATTAGAATTTAACGACTATTATTATAGAAATACCTGTAAAATGTCAATCTCCGTTCTGAAGAGAAATTTTATTGGTGGAGATTGGCCTGATAAATTTAGTATGTCATTCAGGTGACTTTTTGCAAGAATTATTTTTACGCCCATAAGTAAAACTATACTGAATTATTCTGTTCTAGTCGTTGTCAAGTTCATGTTTACAAGGTGAAGGTCACAGAAGGATTACCCAGCTGCGATTTATGTGATATTGTTACTGTAAGCAAGGAACCATGGGACATTTGTTGTGATTCCTGTCAGAAGTTATTTATACTGCAACCAGTAGAAGGGGAGACAATTAAAATGTATGATCTAGTAGAGGAGAATAATTCTGTGAAGGTTAGTGGTAACAATTTTTAGATGCTTAGAATAGATCCCAAGTTAATGAAAGAAGTCTTTTCTTTAATATTTATTACCACTCTAGAGAAACATTTTATATAAAATTTAATTAAGTCAAACATACTTTTATCTTCAGCATAAAGCTTATGAAAGAGAGTTATCACCCTTGAAAATTTGAAAATTTGTGGGTTTTATCATTCTCTTTTGAATAAGAGAACTACATATGGTAACTATAAGTCAGAGGTTTTTCTGTGAGATATATGGCTCTTGAAAGTGTAAAATTTAACATAAGTATTGATTTTTATGCAATAAAAATTATATATATACATGTATAAATTCAAATTTGAGATAACAGAAGGATTGGGTTCAGTTATGTTGGGTTTTCATCAACTTTTTGTTTTAGAATTATAGCCCTTGAAAGAATTAAAGAATGTGAACCATAAGATGGTTTTAATAGAATGAAAGCATTATTGAAAAAAAATTGTTGGAATTTTAATGGAATTGTATTTGAAAAAATCTATCCCCAAATGGTGTCCCTTATTTACACAGATTATGCTCCAGCCCTGTTTCATTTTGAAAAAAGCATTTAGACTTTTGTCCCTTGACATTATGCATTAGCCATATCATAGTCTCCAACGAATTATAGATTCTTGGAAAACAATATACATATTACTTTGGTATTTGTAATCAAAGAATCCTTTTAATCATAGTGTAACAGACGGCCATTGAATTTTTTACTGTCCCTATTCATATTTACCAAGACATGTTTTAAAAATTGCATTTATAACGATGTCTAAAGTTTGAAATTTGCCTGTTGTCTCTTAATACTGACGATTCATATTGTACTTTATCCCCAAAATGATTGAATAATTTTTTTTCAGGCAGTGAAGACCTCTTTAGAGGGAGGTAATGAATGGTTATCCATGTTAGATACCATCAGTAAAGACTGGTCTTTCTTTAAAGGTAGGAAAATTATTTTAGAGTATTATTTTTCTAAAATTTGCAATACTGTCATCATAACTTGTATGACAGTGCATAGCCAAAGTTAGTTCTTTCACTTGTCAGTTGAATATATAGAAAACTTTACACAAAAACATATTAGTATAGAGAATGGAAATGGGGAATGTGTCAAAGAGACAACAACCCGACCAAAGAGGGCATACATGTTAATTTTCTTTTTAGATTCCAAAGAGTACATACATGTTAATTTTTTTTTTAGATTTAATGATACACATAATATCTGGCATGAAAGGTACAATGTGGAATATTTGTAAATTAATTTAATCCTGATCTTAATACTTTTAATGGCATAATGTGTATTCACGTATTTCAGTTTACTGTTTTAAGGGTCAAATCAACGATTGATGCCCTTGCCTCTTTAAATAATGTACCATTATTACTCAATTCTATGATACCAATATATAAGCTGTGCACATTTCATTGATTTACACTGAGCACCTGTCAAGGTTCATGGGAGCTCAACCCACAGAGTCGCCTAACTTGTCCCAGGTGGCAGATAGGGGAAACCCTCTTGTTGGGGACTCCGGACCATAATTGGTTACGTGTTTGGAGAATGCCACACTACATGCAGAAAAAGAGTAGGCTGATGGATGCAACAAAAGGCTAAATTATCACATCCTACCCATCTATCCACCCTTTTATAGTGGCAGTCAAAATTGGTTCCCCTCTGTGTCCTGCCACATCCCTATTTGAATTGTTCGATAAATTGTTGAACTGGTTCTCGTCCTGATGAAGCATGAAATATTTGCCACTGGACGTTAAGCAAACAACAACAAATCAAATCCTTGATTTACAACTTGTCATTGTTGCTAAGGGCAAAACACATTGAAAGCCAAAATAATATGAGCAGATTCATACGCAGAAACAACCAAAATGGTAGAGCCAAAACCATCTAAGGACAAAGATATGCATGAGAGAGATACTCCTTAGTTTTCACATAATTTAACAATTTTAAAGTGACATTTAAAGTATCGAAAATACAAGCAAATGAGCTGGTGATAACCTTTGGAGACTAGGAGTCCACCCCCAGAGATATCCACTCAGTGGTAATAATATGAAGTTTTTATAATTTCAGCATCGGAAGACATTCCAAGTTTGTATCAGGGACTGAAGAAAATAAGGATCGACCAGAACATGGTGGATTATATGGAGAAAAAACAGATAAGACTTAGTGGACAAAAAATTCCTCAACCACCACCAAAAAAGGTCAAAGAAAGATGACCTTAAATGTGTTCCCACAGTAATCAGAGTTTTAAATTTGTGCAATAAAATTTTATGCAAAATTTTATTTTATTGTGTTGTTGGTCTATAAGACAGTTCACCTGTTGTCAATATTCTTTGATTCCAATTTTGATGGACAGTATGTGTATAATTTGTCAAATAACAACTCATCAGTTGTGCTCAAGACCAAATCTTTAAGAACAGATACAAATGTGAAAATTACCAAAAGGGGAAAGCTTGAAACATCTAAGTCAGGAGAAAATATTCCTTATGACCATAAGGATGGATGGATGAATTATTGTTTAACGTCCAGTGGCAACCAGGTGCATATCAGGACGAGAACATGTTGTTATGATAATGAATATGATCCCTGCTTTGTACTAGACCAACACGCTAAGTCGGATTTTTAATGTGCTAGCTCACGAGGTAACTGTCTGCAGGAAGACATATCACCTCACTCGGACATATTATACTGACTCCGAGCCGACCAGTCTTTGCTCTTACTCCTAGATGCCGCATGCTTGGTGGAGAAGCAGCAAATACCAATTTTAATGTCTTTGGTTTGACCCGGCCGGGGATCGAACCCGCAACCTTCCCCACTCGGGGCGAGCACGCTACCACAAGACCACCGAGGCTATGACCATAAGAGGAAAGCTTGACTTTTTGATGTCAGTTCAAATTGTGTCCACTTTATATCTTGAGAACCTTTATGATTTCAAAGTTTATATTTGGCTTGGATATTCACTAGCACCAGAGGGTGTGTCTCAATGCATGTACTACTCTGTAGGTCAAAGGTCAAGGTCAAAGTTGAGACCCCCATGTCCTATGGTAAAGATCGTGTCTGCTCTATAACTTGAGAATGGTTTGAATAAAGTAAAGATACTTGGCATGGTTATTCACCACTGTCAAAAGGGGGTGACGTGATTATTGTGTAAATCTCTAGGTCAAAGGTCAAGGTCAATAACTGAGTTCAACAATTCTATTCAGGTAAAGGTATTTATTTGTTATCCTAGAATATTTCATTCTAGAATTGTATTTGCAATTAAATGTATGGTCAAAAGTTATTGTTTTAGAGCTTGTTCTTGTGGCAGTTATTAGCCTTTTGCATACCAAATTGATTTTATATTTTGGCTGCACCAAAGCTGCATAATTTGGCTGTAAACTCTTTGGTAAGTTAACCTTGACGTCTATATAAATGGACATATTATGTCACTTGCATACTTCAGAAACCTATGTCTTGATTGAAAAAATGTACGTCTTTAATAAAAGTCAGGACACAAGTAAGACGTGGAAACATAACTAGGTGTCTTATATCCTTAATATCAACTTTAAACATTCAGTTCAATAAACTTGGTTCCTTTTCAAGGATGTTCTCTGGTCATGTTTTTGAATTTTTGTCAGATGTTCAGATTCATCTGGTTTTATCCATTTGAATGCCATAAATTATTTTTCCCGCTAACACCCATTTTTCTTTTCATAAATCTTTTGCATGCTGAATAATAAGCCATTTGTAAATATCTTATAAAATCCTTGTTGGTATTTAATGGTTTTTGATAAATTGAAGTTGTAAATGATAAAGCTATGTAAAATCAAGAGAGCATATTTTTCCTGCCAAATTTTCAATGGCTTATATCTTGAAAACAAGCACACGGACCTATAATTTTTTTTCGCTCTTTTAGTTCCTTTATTAATCCACTATCAATATTTACTAGTGTTATGAAAAGCTTGTTATTATATATATATATATTTATGTTCTCCTGAACTGTGTTCATCCGAACATAAAAATTTTCTTTGTTAAGAAAAAACAACACATAAGTGGGGATGAGATCCACACCAGTAAGCTTTATTAAACCACAATATATATATATATATATATTTTAAATTAATGTACATTAAATAAATGTCAAATGTATCAGATGAACAATGGAACAGCTATCTACAAGTAGAAAAAATACATGTAAATAATCATGAAAATTATTATACTAAATATAATTATTACTATAAGAATACAATGTACATGCATAAACAGCAAGTGATATTAACCCGTCGAGATAGATTTACTGGTGTGGAAGCTTCGACGAATGAAAAAGCGGGAAAGTTCCTTAAATAGTTAAGTGAAAAATAACTGCAAAAGTATTCCGCAAAAACGCGTATGAAAATACCATAATGAAAATTGATAATTTTTAATACCAAAAAGAAATGAATATATTACAGTAGTATACTGTTATATTGAATCTTCACTTTAAACTGACAAAATATAAAGTCATTTGGATATGCAAGAAATGTAAATTTAAAGTTTTGTTTATAACGATGATATAGATTTTGATTAAATTGGCATTAAAATGCTTCACTTACATAATGGTAGTCAATGATAAAACTCGAGGATTCTGCATTGGTTTTTACCCCCTGTAGTGCCAAAAATCCTCCTACTATGGTAATAAAGATTGATTTGTTAAACAGTATCGGATTTCGTTTGTAGTGACATCATTTTTATGTAAGTCAGTAGTTTGAGGAAAATAAACTTTATTTTTGAAATTTTTGGTATCTTATCATTGAAAAAATGAAGACAGACACAGAAAGTACCGTAAGAGTTTTTATTGACTTTGTTATTATATATTCCCAAAATTTATTGTCTAGTTCATGTGAAACTCACTGTTTTGGTTAGTCACAAGTATTACACTTCCCAAAAATTATTGTCTAGTTCATGTGAAACTCACTGTATTCGTTAGTCACAAGTATTACACTTCCCAAAAAACATTGTCTAGTTCATGTGAAACTCACTGTTTTGGTTAGTCACAAGTATTACACTTCCCAAAAATTATTGTCTAGTTCATAAGAAACTCACTGTATTGGTTAGTCACAAGTATTACACTTCCCAAAAAGTATTGCCTAGTTCATGTGAAACTCCCTGTATTGGTTAGTCACAAGTATTACACTTCCCAAAAATTATTGTCTAGTTCATAAGAAACTCACTGTATTGGTTAGTCACAAGTATTACACTTCCCAAAAAGTATTGTCTAGTTCATGTGAAACTAACTGTATTGGTTAGTCACAAGTATTACACTTCCCAAAAAGCATTGTATAGTTCATGTGAAACTAACTGTATTGGTTAGTCACAAGTATTACACTTCCCAAAAAGCATTGTCTAGTTCATGTAAAACTCACTGTGTTGGTTATTCACAAGTATTACACTTCCCAAAAATTATTGTCTAGTTCATGTGAAACTAACTGTATTGGTTAGTCACAAGTATTACACTTCCCAAAAAGCATTGTCTAGTTCATGTAAAACTCACTGTGTTGGTTATTCACAAGTATTACACTTCCCAAAAATTATTGTCTAGTTCATGTGAAACTCACTGTATTGGTTAGTCACAAGTATTACACTTTATTAGTAATACAAGTCCTTAAATTCTTTCATCTGGAAACTCATGGTCGAGCTTAACTTTGAGCAAACTTGAACTAGAAGGTCTATAAAATTTCACAGCCAGTCTCGACATTTGAATAATTTGGTATGTTTCTGAAAAGTTACTAATGAGAAATATCTTATTACAAGTGAAATATCATGAAGGGGTTCTGATAGAATTGAATCAAAATACTTTTCCAGGTCTTTTGAACCTTGAAAGCTAAATAAATTTAAACTGTTGTGAAGCTTCCTCTCTTTCGGTTTAAAAGGGGTACATGCAGTTGGAAAGGTCGGAGTTCTTTCTTAGCACCTGCAAAAATAGTTCACATGTTTTGTATGAAGTATTTAAGAAAAATTAAATTACCTTGACCTAAATTTTACGCATGAATAACTCTAGTTAAATTTTAAATTAATTGCCAGGTCTTCGCACTTGAAATAATATCTGGACTCTTACTCTCAGTTATTATCGCATTTAAGACCTGTCAAATTGACTATATATCACTAGATGCTTGTCTTATATAATAAGAAATATTCTGTCTTTGGCAACAAATGCGACGTGTAAAATGTTAAAGTCGGCTAATTATGTACAAATTTGATCGTAATAGAGAATAATATATTAATGCAAGAAGAAGACGGAAAGCTATCGTTTTTTCCTTTTTTTATTAATTCATAAACTAACAGTAAGACGAAGCCTGCGAAACCTACTTTTATGACTTGTGCACATGCAACCCTCTATCCCCCCAACACGTTCTTATATTGCTATTTTTCTTTATTACCATAAGTTTTGACTTACAAATCGCTGGTCCCATTTTAGGAAACTTTCCCACAGAAAATTACTGGTATCGAATGTCGGTTCCTAAAAAGAGCCACGTGCCGAGGCGTGTGGTAATGTTTTATCTTTTCACAAATCATAGAATCGCATTAAATGTTTTGACTTGTGCCAGTCTCTTTCAGTATTCAAGGTAAATGTGAACATTTGATATGATGCATAGTCTTCCATTATCAGATAGTCATCTTGATACCTGATGAGTACTAGAAAAATAAACATTTATGAAATCTGATGTTTAAGCCTGTTAGAAACAATGGAGCATAAAATTCATTTTCATTATCCTAAACTTGACCTGTAAATTATAGTTAAATGGGTCCATTCATAATTATTTTACGTGCGTCATTTCGTGGTTAATGGTTATAAAACACTGTTAGCCTTACAATAATGCGTTAATTAATTTTTACAATATTTTTTATTCAGAGAGAGAATTATGTCTATTGTTCGTTTCTATGGTAGCTCTGATTTCAAAACTTTATAAATTGTTTTGTATTTATTCTGAGCATTTAGCTTGATAGATTTTTTATTTGTTTACGATTTAAATTAGAAAATATGAATTCATTTGAACGCGTGTTTTGTATAGGACAGGAATATTAATGGTTTACACTTTAATGATATCTCTTTTATCAGTCTATTAATTACGGATTTTGGTTTTAAATTTTTAACAAAATATTCACTTTTTTTCAGTTTAATGTGGGAACAATAATGTTTTCTCACGGAATAGGAATCGTGACTCAGCATCAAACCCGAAAACGCAATATATGATCTCAAAAATGAAATCTGAAGAATATGAACCTCTCAAACCAAATTCAGAATTTTGTTGAATATTATTTAATTTATACAGTATGTATTAATACAGAGATTTGTCCATGAAATTGTAAAATGTTTTACTGTAACAGCAATTAGTAGTTATACAAACTACTGTAAAAACCTAATTAAGTTAAAATTAAGACAATCTCTACGGGTATCTGAAATAAGCGTATAAAACTGAGTCGGCTGAAACGCAATGGAATTTCTCAAACTGCATTATAACTGAAATACGTGTATCAGCATTTTAATTTCACTGCATGGTGAGGGAGCCTCGGTGGCCGAGTGGTCTAGTAGTTCGTCATGACTACTAATGATCACTAGCCTGTCAAAGCTGAGATTGTGAGTTCGAATCTCACCTGTGGCGGGGTGTGTTCGACTCCGATCTTAATTGACAAGGATTTCCAATTTTCCCACCGTTCTCTCCGGGTACTCCGGCTTCCTCCACCAATAAAAACTGGCCGCCGCGAAATAGCCAAAACGGCGTAAAATCCGAACTAAACAAACAAACTGCATGGTGAACTGCCAAAATTAAAATATCTGTATTAATTCTAGACAATGTTGACTCAGACACGTTTACAAAAATGTATTCAAAGTTCCCCAGATGCAACGCCGAGTGGTTCAGATAAGTAAATGGGTTGAAAAATCCATCCGAATTTGCAAATGCTGGTTTAAACCGATCGAGGCACATTTACATTTAAATCTCGGCTGATTTATAGTCAATAGTAATACTAAAACAAAAATATAAGCAGATACAAAACCAAACTATCGATAATTTGCTTTCACATGGATATCGTATAGTCTTACAGCTTTTTGTGTAATCGTATGTAAGAGGGGTGATATACAGATATAGACATGACAGTAATTCTGAATACCATTACACTGTCAATAGTCATTTAGTAAGCGAAAGTCAAAAGTATCAATTTCTTTGCAGAAAAATCTCTCTTTTGTTCCTTTATAATGGGGTGTAATAAAGCAATTCATGCGAAAATTTACTTGTAGGTAGTTCATTGACTGTAATTGAAAAGATGCAGTTGTACACAATTAAATCAACATTTTTTTCCGACAACGATATAAGACTGTAATACACGTCACGTGTTTGAGTAGAACTCAGAGCCTCAGTGTAGACAGTGTTCATTAGTAGTCAACAACCCCCCTCCCCCTCACACCAACCAACCGGTGGTTATGGAGATGTATATGGAGTATTGTTTTGGTTTTTCACCATTTTAGGCCTTGAGCACAACTGATGAGTAAATCGACGAAATGTGTACATATATAGTGCATCAAAATTGAAATCAAAGTATTTGGTATTAATTAAAGATACTAGTATACTGTTCATATGTGAGTTGACACTGACATTTAATATAATAATTATTATTTACCAATTCATAATTACCGATGCACCCAGAAATCAAACTGAATTCAAATGAAGTAAGCCAACGTTGAACAGCAATGAAAAGATTAAGATTTTAATTCAGTCTGTGTTGTTACTATAAGGTGTTAAATAATTCATTTTCTCGAAATTCATACATTAATTATTTTCTTTTTTCTTGCTCAGCAGAAATCTGCCACTCATTACAACCGGACGCCATGGAACGCAGCAGACATCCGGGTTTTTTAGCTCCTGAATTGTCTGTTTCGTATTCACCTTGCTCTGTTGAAGACCTGTATTTCATGTTTTTGAAAATGCAATCTCAATTTCAAATTAAAATACCAAATGTCAGGTAAAGATTTGACACGAGATGATGCAGTTTGAGGAGGATCGATGTAGGGGGTATGTTGGTACACGATTTTGATTGATACACGGATTAATTTCATATTGTATTTGTCTATAAATAATGTAAAGATTAATGTTTTATTTTACACACATGTTAATAAAGCGGAGGGTAATTTAATTTAGAACAATGGTTGAGGCATTTTATGTTTCCGATGGCTCGTCATCGGATTTCCGTTTCTGCTCCGGAAAAGTCTCAATATCTTTTTAATTGCCTGGTGATATTTAAGTCGATACCATCTCAAAGAATCACTTTTGTTTTTCTCCGTCAATTTTAATTCATTTTCTATGTTAACGCCGTTGATGTCTAAGAAAAGAGTAATAAATAAAATGTCTTTCAGTTACGCGCCTATACATCAGAACAAAAATACTCCGGCAGTGTCCTCAACAGCGAAAGGAGTAATCTACCATTAAAAGAAGATAAAAAAGGGTGATTGCTACTGTAACGGAAGTCTTCTTCACTTCGTTGTTTCATTTCAATGTTGTTTTATAACTAACCTAGCGGTAATGAGCAACCACCCAGTTTAATATCGCCGAGAAAACAAGAAAAATAGAGTAATCAAATGAAGAATTAATTCAAAACATCTTTTGGTGCCAAGATTTTACAAGGTATAAAGGTGTGCGATTAAAGAAGTTGAGAGATACAGTTCTTTTATGTTTTTAATCCGGTTAGGAAATTACGGGAAGTAAGTTGTAAATGAAGTTTCAAACGTATTCCAATAATTCTTATTTAGAAACGTGGTATTGTTGAAAGTTGTTTCCATTTCAATTAAATTGTCTTTTAATCTTAATCCCTAAATAATAGGGAAATGTTGTTCTGACAAAGTAATTCAGCGTTAAAATTTTCTGACGAAAGATAGAACACTATGAAAAGTTTTCTTATAACCTGAACCAACTGAACCAAAGTCGTGAATATTTATTTCTTAACTACCCTTTCAGCTTTCTAAGAGCAATTCGAGGAAAGACAAGGCGATGAAAATACCAAATCATAAATCAATAGGCAACGACAAAACGGAGATGAGGGATGACGAGAACAAACAGAAACACTAGACAAAAATACTAAAAGATGACAAACGTGGATCCCCCCCCCCAAAAAAAAACCAAAAAGCGGTCGTAATATATAACCAGTTCCCACTTCTTATAAGACACTACATGTCCAATAAAATTTCATGTTCGATGATAGAGAAACAACAAAAAATACGACAGATCGAAGAGGTCAGATTTGATCTTGGACCTGGGAAAGTAATATAACTATCTACAAGTTCGTGATGACGACCGGAAGAATTTGTGAAGTGATCACTTCTCAGCCTGTGAATGACAAACACCTGTCTGAGTGGATTTTGACTCAGCAGTCGAATCCTTTCCACGAAATCACTTTACTAGCCACGATCCCTGCAATAGCGAATTATTGGAAAATTATCACCAAACGCCAGTGCTACCATAATGTTGCTCATAACGAATTGGAAGTTGACAGTTGGAAAAGTCCCCAAGTGTTCGCATGGTTTCGTTTGCTATTTCCGTTTTTATTCAATTTTAAGGTAAAGGTCAGGATAGGAGGTCGACTTTCGAGTGTCTGTTCACGTTCTTTGGGATAAAAGGGATGGGTGAGTTGTTCAATGATAAAACATCGGATATGAAAATGAAAAAAGTTTCATAGAGGTGCGAAATAATAAACCAATATTTAGAGTCTCAAGTTATGCCATTTATGGTATTAGTACTTAACATATTAACTAACATTCAAGGAATACTGTTTTCTCGAGATGTCACTCGTTTGATCTATACAAACGCTCCACTCGACACACTGAAAACGGAATAACAATTGTTAACACTTTTAAAATAAAATATTGTAACTTGCTTAACAGAAAAATCAAATTACAACATTGCTCTTTCCACAAAGAATATACAGTATGATTTGTTAAACAAATTTGTTTCTCGACACTACATCAAATAAACCGGATATGGCGGATTTGAAGAAGTATTGATTTGATCGGTTAACACCGAAAGTTTTTGTTTATTGTTTTTTGATTTCCTAAGATTTGGTCATAGCCTACCTGTTAAGGGTTAATCCAAAATAAATGGGCATTGTACGCAAAGAATTTGGTTTCGGAGTTTAACTATTGTTTTGGATTTTGAAGGTCATAATGTTATAACGAAGGATCTTATATTTTTTATCACGATAATTCTAATCTATGCAACTGAAATGGAACTAACGTCTCTAGGGGATCTACTTCTTTTAACCAGTTATTTGGGTTAAAAGATAGAACAATATTTAAAGCCCCAAGAATATAAGTGAATGTTTGAGTTGTGGCAAACTGATTGTCTTTTAACTCGTTCATACGTCGCCAAAAGCGAAGTATGTATATTCCTTTTATTGTATTTTTGTACATATATTAGGATTTGACATTTAAGCAGTTGTTCAGAGTCAGTCTCCTTTTGTGCTTGCATGTACAATGTAAGTATATAGATTCGTATCAATTAAATTCATAATATATGACATATGAGTTCCAGTTAAGCGGAATTCGAATTACTGCAGTCATGTTGCTTGTCCGTCTTAGGCATACTGTGGAGAACGAAGCAAATCAGCCATGTCGCTTGTCCATCTTGGGCGTACTGTGGAGAATAAATATAGCAATACAGCCATGTTGCTTGTCCGTCTTATGCGTACTGTGGAGATCGAAGCAATACAGCACTGTTGCTTGTCCGTCTTAAGCGTACTGTGGAGAACGTAGCAATACATCCATGTTGCTTGTCCGTCTTAGGCGTACTGTGGAGAATAAACATAGCAATATCGCCATGTTGCTTGCCCGCCTTAGGCGTACTGTGGAGAATAAACATACCAATACTGCCATGTTGCTTGTCCGTCTAAGGCGTACTGTGGAGAGTTAAAATTGCAAAACAGCCACATTGCTTGTCCGTTTTAGGTGTACTGTGGAGAATTATCATAGCAATACAGCCATGTTTCTTGTCCGTCTTAGGCGTACTCTTGAGAACGCCGTAGCGATACAGCCATGTTGCTTGTCACTCTTAGGCATTCTGTGCAGAATCAACATAGCAATATAGCCATGTTGCTCAAGTTGTCCGTCTTCGTTTTTTTGAGAATTAACATATCAATTCAGCCACGTTGCTTGTCCGCCATATAGGTACTGTGGAGAATTAACATGTTAGCCCTTAAGTTTCAAATAATTTCTGTCTAAAAGTGATATTTGGAGTAGTGGGTTTATAACTAGAATAACAAAAACAACAATTATTATAATAAACACATGATAAATACTAATGAATAATATACAAGTATTGCCTCCATCTGAGAAAGACATCACAATTGTCCACCCGAGGTGTGTTGTCTTCACGAGGGCTTTAGCCAGAGGGAAGACAACATCTCGAGGGAGACAATTGTGATGTCTGTCTCAGATGGGGGAAATAATTGTTTTATTATACCGAACAAACACAAGGTACTCTGCGTAATCCGAAACATTCAATTTTTGTATCAGTTCTTTACTGAAACATTTCACAACAACGGGTGTATAAATTCCACGTTGCTTGTCCGTCTTAGGCGTACTGTGGAGAATTAACATAGCAATACAGCCATGTTGCTTATCCGTCTTAGGCGTACTGTGGAGAAATAACATAGCAATACAGCCACGTTGCTTGTCTCTCTTAGACGTACTATTCAGAATCAACATAGCAATACAGCCATGTTGCTTGTCCGTCTTAGGTGTACTATGGAGAATTAAAATTGCAATACAGCTATGTTGCTTGTCCGTCTTAGTGTACTATGGAGAATAAACATAGCAATATGTACAGCCATGTTGCTTGTCCGTCGTAGGCTTACTGAGGAAAATAAACATAGCAATACAGTCATGTTGCTTGTCCGTCTAAGGCATACTGTGATGAATTAAATACCGCCATATGAAAATGTAATGATAAGCGTTAATGAGAGACCATCATAGGAAGGAATGTAGGAAAACCTATTCTGTACATCTGGCGTCGCCATGTGTCCTTAACGAAGGGCAATCTTCCTAAGATAAGGACTAAATGGTCCAAGAAACATTCGTGTCAAATATTCAACTGATGTATTCCTTAATCCCGAATATATGTGAGTATTCAGCCCCCCTCTTTTCCATGAAAACAAGGATCATGTATTTCCACACATACTTCCTGTCACATTTTGGTACATTTGACCCATTGATTATAAAGAAGTTCGAATAGTAAAATATATACGAACGATGAATGGATGTCACATGATCTTAAAAAAAGTGAAATAAAAAATGACAGGTACATGTAGTTGATAAAATAAGTCAGTGATGTAATAGGGACCAGGAGCTCAGCAGGCCTATAGAATTTATCTATATAAACATGATAAATGATTAATGTCGTCGTCTCTTTAGCCATCCGTCTTTCTCCTGGTCTGAAAATTTTCTGCGAACTGAACTTAGATTTGGTCCAAATCATCATAAAAAGATCTTTATAGAGGTTGAAAACGTTTTTAGGGTCGGACAACTAACGTTTGCTTTTGTCTATAATAATTTGAAAAATATTGAATCTTAATGCGAGTGTCCGTTTGAGGATCTTTGTAAAGTAAACATATTTCATTCCAGACGGACAACTGAATGTATCTGCGGCATGGGCAGTATAGGTTCTGGTTGGACGATTTTTGTAAAAATTCCCTCCGAAACTGGTTTGCCACAATGAACTGAAACTTGACTGGGTCTCTCTTAACTTTATTTCGTCTCGGTCGGAGAAATTATATAATTTGGTAAAATTTTCTCTTTGAAAGTTGTAATCAGACAAAGAAGAGGTTCTATAACTTCTGAAGATTTTGATTAATTCAGGCGATTAAAAGATCCAATATTTTTTTAAGGTATCAATTTTTTCTTATTTCTGCTTTTCGAAATTAAATTAAGAACAGGTCTGAAGGCTATCAAATAAGCGATACACTTTCAGCTCCCGAAAACATGACACCATGGAATCTCCGTATTCAACGGTATAACTCTTAATAAAAGATTTGCCAGTCATCTTCTGCTTTCATCAAACGTAATTTTTTGACATATCCGTTCAGAAGATTCACAACATGAAATTATCGATTCCTGACATGTAACGTTACCAAAACAAAGAAGGAAAATGTTATTATACTGAAATATTAAAACTCATGTCGAGAGGAAAAAATAAAATTAGAATAAAAAACGAAGGCTCTTTGTCTAAATCTTCACAGTCGTATTGTTAAATGATTTATACAGATTTAAAGAAAATTTCAAAACAGGAAAAGAGAAGAATCGCACCGGTAACATTGTACAGAAAAAAACTGTTACTGAAGAAGACACGAGAATAATGACTTGAATGAAGACAGGTAAAACTTCTGATAGATGTCCTGTTATACGTCATTTTCTACGTATCATCGTCGCTGTAACGCAATAACTTATAACTATGGGAATCAACTAATTTTAGAATTAGTCCTTAAGTTTCAAATAATTTCTGTCTAAAAGTGATATTTGGAGTAGTGAGTCACTGCATGGTTTATAACTAGAATAACAACAACAATAATTATAATAAACACATGACAAATAATAATGAATAATATACAAGTATTGCCTCCATCTGCATGAGAAAGACATCACAATTGTCCACCCGAAGTGTGTTGTCTTCACAAGGGCTTTAGCCAGAGGGAAGACAACATCTCGAGGGTGACAATTGTGATGTCTGTCTCAGATGGGGGAAATAATTGTTTTATTATACCGAACAAACACAAGGTACTCTGCGTAATCCGAAACACTCAATTTTTGTATCAGTTCTTTGCTGAAACATTTCACAACAACAAATTCGGTACCAAAGACAGTTATTTCCGGACAGCCACGGGACATCAAATTTGTCGCCCGGTGGACATCACTATTGTTTCACGGCGTCATCTGCACCCATGACTGTAAATTCCTGACAGCCATGGGTCATCACATTTGTCTCCCAGCGTCACAAATTTTCAGAATACATCTTAATTGTCTTATTACAATGATACTATGTAAGGTATAATAATATTCATTATTATTTACGACAAAAAATAAATTCTTGTGTCAAGTATTTCAAAACTCAAATTTGAATAACAGACTAATAAAAATGATGTAAACTCAAGTTTGTGGCACAAAATTCAGGACGTTAGAATTCCAAGGCGCAAATTGCTTTCTTTAGAGAAAAAGAACTGACATGATGTTGTTTTTCACGTGATATGCCTCTCACTTAAAAACTTTCCATAGAAGATTGAAATTTGCAAATTTTACAGAGAGTGTTACGGAAAAATCTAATAGTGATTTTACTCCAGTACCACTTTGTGTACCTAAAGTGGTTTTACTCCTGTACCACTTCGTGTACATAAAGTGGTTTTACTCCTGTACCACTTCGTGTACCTAATTTCAGTTTTTGCCATATTAAAATTGAAATATTAGTTTAATATTGGTAACATTATTTGCTTGAATTTTACTCCTCGCTGAGGCTCGGGAAAACAATTTGCTTACAATAAGTTATATTAGTTATAACAAAATCTCCAACAAACACGTGGCTCTTAAAGAAATTTTGTTTTAGATTTGATGTCGTCAGTATATTCATTCGGTAATCAAAGAATTTCCATAACTGTGTAATCATCTATAATCTTGAAGAGGTATCAGTCATTTATTCAGTATATATGTACAACAAAGTAAAACTAGAACGAACACCATCACGACCAAGGAAGTATTCCCGTGCCTCATCTTATTTTGAATGAATATGCCATTTGTTTTCAAGAGTACATACCATTCAACATGGGTCGTGTAGAGAATCTCTAAATTAAAATGTTTAAATGGATTTAAAACATTTACATAGATTATTTATGAATGAATTGAAGTGGATTTGACAAGGGTCTCTGATAAGATTTTAAAAACCAGAGGTTCCATGGAGCCTGAATCGCTCGCCTGGATTTTAGTTGACCACAACTCACAAAGCGCTTCTATATATAAGATCTGTAAGGAATTATTCTACAGTGTCCAGCACTTCTAGATAAGATATGTAAAGAATTCTTCCAGGGTCCAATGTTAAAAATGTTAAAGTCCAGCTGTGGCAGCTAGCTTGGATATCTGATCGGCAAGAAAACATAACTTTTGTAGCAGAAATTTATCCAAGGATCTTAATGCAACAAAAACATTTCAATTGATTTAGTGTTTTCTGACAAGAAGACCTTTGTATAAATATCTCCATAGGGTCCAATGTAAAACTAAGTACGGATGTGGCAACCATCTTGAATTTCCAATCGGCACAAAAAAAAAACCTTTTATAGAGGTTCATCCAATGCTTGTTCATACATAAAAATATTTCAATTGGCTTGGTAGTTTCTGACAAGAGGACCTTTGTACAAATTTCCAATAGGATTCAATGTTAAACGCTTTGGCCGCCATATTGAATTTCCGATCGGCACATAAAACATAAGTTTTGTAGTGGTCTACCTAATGATCATTCATCCATAAAAACATTTCAATTGGCTTGGTAGGTTCTGACCAGAAGACCTTTGTACAAATTTCCCCATAGGGTCCAATGTTAAACTTAGTCCGGCTGTGGCCGCCATCTCGAATTTCCGATCGGCATAAAAAAACATAAATTTTGTAGAGGTTCATCCAAGGATCATTCATGCAACAAATCAATTCAATTGGCTCCATAGTTTCTGACAAGCTTTGAAGACAAGTCTAATCAGAATGAATTATCTGCCTCTGGTAGCCATGTTGAATATCCAATCGGCACAAAAACATAAAATTTGTACAGAACCATCCAATTAACATTCCTGCCAAGTTTGGTTCAATTTGGACTGGTGGTTTCAGAAAAGAAGATGAAAATGTAAAATGTGGAAGGACGACGGATGACGGAAGGACGGACGACGGGCGACGGTCGCAAAGTGATGGCAAAAGCTCACATGGCCTTTTAGGCCAGGTGAGCTAAAAATGAGATTTAATGGAAAAAATAATTATCTGTTTTCCATAGGCTTAACTAACAGAAATAATATCTTCTTTCTCTCTTTGACAACGTCTATGTAACACATTTTGTGATTAAAATTCTTATCACAAAATTATTTCCGGAAAGTTTCCGAAAAAAGCGAGATAACCATGTTATAAAATTAGGCGCAATATAATTTGGAGTTAACTCCCTTACATCATACTATTTTTTTTATTCAATATAAATAACAAACAGAAACTTTCCTTCAAAATAACAATAAATTAAATAGAAGTTTATCATCTAATACCATTATAATGTACATGTACATCCCAAACACTCATAAAATTCACAACTTATATTGCACATTGTCGGCCTAATATGGCGAATCATGATTACAAAAATAATATATGAAAATTGAAAACAAAAAAGAAACACTCGACTACGCTAACTCCGCTAGCTCACGTTAAGGTACAACCGAGGAAATTTCAATGTCATAACAATACTGCAAAGATTTTTAAAATCAGGACAGTCAACTTGCTGTTCAAATCTTACTTTTATGGATATGCTTCGGTCATTTTGTTTGTGAGTTAGCAGAGTTAAATCAAATTCTCCTTATTGTCCTTATTATGATAAATACCACACTCCTGTATTCCAAGCAAATGATGAATTCTACAAAATGGCGGCATATGACGTAGTGGTCCATTGACGCTACACTACCTAATACTCGGTCTAATATATCACAAAGGAAGTTTTTCCAAAGCTGAAAATCAGAAAAATCGAAAGAGATCTTCAGCAATGATTTGAAAACTCTTCTATCAATGATATTCACTAAGGAATGATTGAATGATGCTTAAGATTTGATGTCTATGTTGGTTGAGCCTTCCATGGTGAAAACTTAACAGGGCCTTTTGGTTTAATTGACGTTAATCTATCGTCCATTCCACCGTATCCTCTGGAAAAGAAAATTTGTAAAAATGTTATAAAAGAGCATGTGTATACATATCACCAAGCGTGACTGTAGTTTCTTTGCAGATTCAATTGTTAAACAATTAATTATAGTATTACCGTTATTCATTAGTATATACATGAATTGTAGCTATGTCAGTAAACACTAGGGGCGCCACTGGGCGGAAACCACAGTATACTGGTACCAAAATAGGCTGGAAAAGGTTGTAAAGAAGCGGAATCCAGTTTTCAAATAACTTCCCCCAAAAACATCTCCACCTGGCGTTTACTGACATTGCTATGTATAGACAAAAATATTTGTTCTACAAGAATGTTTTTATGTTGAATATTTTCCACTGAAACTTTCATTACAATCACCACTGAAATAAGTTCACAGAAACATAAATTGTAATGGAAAACGTTTCATAAGAACACATTTTTGCTTATATATACATTCTAGTGTGTTAATAAATATTTTTCAGTTATTTTTCTGAAAACCTGAGTTATTATAACCATAATTACCGATGATTATTATTATTAGAGCCAAACGTCGTTTAATTAAAATCCTTTGTCATACACTTATCTGACGCCAAGCATGGAGATGCACCTTTTAGAAATGGCTTTTAACATTGTATCCACTGACAAAAATAGTTACCAGAGCCGAGTTAAGCTTAACATAGTATACAATGGGGAAAAGTGAATACTTTAATAAGGTTTTCGCTCAAAATAAAAACCATATAGCCCATTCGACATTTCTATAATTGTGAAAATGTATAGTAAAATGAAGAATGTTGTTTTTGAAATATTGTCTGTTGTACAAATGAAGTGTGGTTTATAAACCAACAGTTGATAAGAAATTCTGAAAGACCAAATGCCGAACATAAGTAGCCGTGGCTCAGCCTAATGTAAGAATGTCAGGTGAAGTTAATTATAAGATTGGTTAATTTGTATTATCTGATGGTTTCTGATAATAAGAAACACACAACATGGCATGTAATCAGATGTACTGATTCATTAGTAACGAGTACACATGGTTATTTCATGTCGTATCACATGTATTATTTACTCTTCCTGTATATCAAAAGTGACTCCTGATCCGTGATATTTTTCTTATTTAGTAATTTCAACACAGACAGTTCGAGTTTTCGCTATTGATATAAAACGCCTTTGAATTTCGATATCTAATTCTTCGTTTGTTGCTCTTTTTTTTTAAATTTTAAACATTGATATATTAAACTCTGTTGGCAAATTTTTACATGTTAATATGTCATAAGTCTTTATATTTCGGATAATCAGGTTTATTTACTTATAGTGAATGATTTCTGTCATGTAACTGCAGTTGTCTATAATTTTCTGTCAATCAAGTAACTTCTTCCCTCTTCAATGTTTTTTTTTTGTTACTCTGTTACTTATTGCCCCTTAGAAGGTCCTTAATTGGTTAATAAACATTATCTTATCTTATCTTATGTTATTGTAAAACTGTGCAAAATGGATAGGACACAAGTGTTTTCTTTGGTACAACAACAGATCACAGTTGCATTCAAATTGTATAGTAATAGTAGGAATAATTAACATATTAATAAAAATACAGAAAAAAATTGATATGATGTGTGAAGACGTGTTGTTTAAACAACAAAGAATCTCCATGACTTTTTAAAATAATCAAAGTTCATTTGACAGTAATCTTCTACTCCAAGTTAAAGTGTTCGTTTGTTATAAGATTATAAGCTCCTATTATCAATATTTATCTTTTAATTACAGAACATCAACATGTGTAATAAATGACCACACAGAAGGAAAATTTGACGATCTTACGTGAAATGAAGCAAGGCAACCTTTGAATGATCGAATACAAAACTGGTGTAAATGTATTAAGTCTTTCTTAAAAATCAATATTTCCCTTTTATATAATGATACTCTGAAAAATGCAAATGATAGGTGTAAATAATTTAGAAGGGGGTACTTTCAGGCATTTCACCTTCTGCGAAGATAAACTATGATAAATGCAGGATATCTGGTTAAATTTTATGATATCGTGGTATAAATGTATACTACTATACACGTAAAACCAACTAAAGGATATATCCTCCTTAAAATAGATACTGGTCTAGCTATTATTGCTCTTATATATATTTTCGCACTAAAATTTAAGATTGTAATACGACGAATTCAAAGTTCGAATAATTTATTATATCTTAGATTAACAGTCCATGGCCCCTATATCTAGAATAGAGGTAACTGCTTATATGAAAGTCCATGGCCCCTATCTCTAGAATAGAGGTCACTGCTTATATGAAAAATAACGGTTACAGAAATCAAGATATTCAGTTGAAATGTTAACATACTTCACAACTGTTAGTTGTAGATAGTTGCCTGAACCCCTTATCATTTGATGAGCTTGCATGTGTGTCATATTCCTGGCGTCCGAGTTACCAATACCTATTATATTGTCTCCAGCTGACAGTACACCAGCAACAGGACTTCCTTGTTCAACCTACAAAACACGATAAACTGTATACAAATGTTTCCTATGCATACAATAAAGTATATACAAATGTTTACTATCCCCATTTCTTACAGGGTTTTCACAGTTTTGTGATATACTTTTTCATTAAATAAACAGACCGTTTAAAATTTCTAATTTTCACTGTTTCTAGTCACTTTACAGTCTTAAAAAAATTAAAAAATCTAAAGAGGGGTGTATACCTATCGCCGACGCCAAATAATGCTTACTTATTATTATTTTTGAAATATCTTTGGTTTTTAAAAATAGTATTCCGCAAAATAGCTTGTTGATTGATATCATACATATTATATAGGTATGTTTTCTTGACAACCCTAAATCCTGTTTTCATTTATTTATATTTTCAGATGATATATCTTGACAACACGTCTGATGATTTGGTTATATTTATTTTTCCAATGTTGATGTAATTGATGACAAGAGAAATTGCTATGGAAGCGCTTTCTCTGTTAAGTTTCTTATAAAGTTTGAGCCCGTGCCAAGAACTCGTGCCAAACATCAAAAGATAGATCTACAGGAATTTCTATTGTTTGAAAACAGCAAAGCTTTAGCGCAGTAAATGACGCAATGAATGTGTGAAACACGTATTGGGAGTATTTGAAAGACAACAAAAGACGCCCAATAGTGCAAAATATAGATGACTATGTAACCTATTAACATAATATAGACTATTGAAAAAATGTTCATCTTTGACTTAAAGATATAACGTTACGTAAGACACACAAGTAGTGCAAAATATAAACTTTAACATTGAATATTGAAAAACAAAACGTTTCACGGTCAAATTAAGTCTTCTCATTTGTTAAGGTATTGTTTTTGTTTTTGTTTTGTTATGGTGCTCAACACTTATCAAAATTTTGAAAAAAAAATGTTTCAAACTATCATGATAAATTTTGCAAGTTTACCGATAATTACTGACATGTATAAGAATATAAAGCATATGTTTGAGGCGTGTGAAAGTAATTATATTGTTTGTTTGAACAATATATTCTCTTATCATTCTGACGTCTGAGATTCATATTGATATAGAAACAGAACAGGGAACCAGTAAGGGATAGAGTTACACTGATACTAATTTGGCTCGTTTCTATACGGAAAGGATTTATCTGAATTCTGTTTTAAGTTAAAGACAATCAATTCACTCTTAATTAAGCAGTTTAGTTTAATTACACGTACTCTGAAACAAAAAATCAATTCAAATACAATATAACAGGTGTTAAGCTCAGGAATTATAAATATATCTCATCTTGATAAGATGCCTCTCTCTACCCACCGCACGTGACCCACCCTCACCCATTTATACATTTTTATCAAAGCAAAATGTAATGCAGCATACAAAATTTTACAACACCAACGACGATAAGAAGTATATCTAATATATGTTATATCTATACATCTGCCTATCGTAAAAATATTTCCCCATACAGAAATATGCATAATGGTCTATTAGGGATGTTTTTTCTCAGGGTGAAGTATTGAAAGTTAACAGAGAATGTTAAGAATTTTAAGAATTTTAGGGGTTAAGATATTATTGATTAATGGTTTTTTTTTTTTTTGACAAAAGAGTGAGTCTTACCCCTCCCCCTAAAATGTATACAAATGTCAAGGAAGTGATCCAATGTTTATAGAAAAAAAAATAAAATTAAAGATAGGGTTAACTCTCGCCTTTCCCCGAATTTTGAAAAGTTGGGAGTTACCTTTCGTTCGAGCCCCGTTTCTTTCAATGTAAAGACATTCTACTCAAAATTTAACATTACAGGGAAGAATATTGTATTAAATATTAAATTGTTTAAGTTTAGTTAACACCTGTCCGTAGTATGTTGTATTTAATATAAACACCTGCATGTATATATGTTGTAGATAAAACAGGCGGAGTATACTTACCTTTTTTATCTGAAGTGGTATATTAAAATCTCGTCCACCAGCAAGTCGGAATCCCCAGGCTTGTCCGGGACTCCTTTGAACTTGAACCGTCGCCATCAAGACAGTTTTCAAATCTAACAAATCTTAAGCACTTTTGGTCTGCTATTTCCAAAGTCTAAATAAAGCACTGAGTACGCTACCGCGAAGATTCCCCAAAGACAACGAACGTGAGATCACATGACTTATGGCACGGCACGGAACCACAGAATGAGAATATCATCTGTTTGAATAAACAAGAATTGCTAAATATAAACAACACATTCACCAACAGATAATACATATCATCAGAGAGTTACATCGTTATCTGTCTCTTAATGTATATCATATGGATATTCCTATCGTTTTTTTCTATATGTAACTTTACATAATTTTATTCTGTATAAGTTTGTGTGGTTGTCAAATATACTTAAATTTACAGAAAGAGTAAAAATAAATTATCTATTCAATTCACAATTTTTTTTTAATTACTAAATACTGTGCTATTTGGCATCTTTATATTGTGGGTTTTGTTAAAATATTCGACACGACTGCTATCGTACCTGTAAATAAAAAGCCATTACTACCACCGCTAAATCTGGAACTTATAAACTTTAAAAACAATTTTCAGAGCCTACACGCAGTCTTAAACACATTGTTGTCTCCACTTTCTAAACGTGTTAAAAGATCTGAACTTGTTTAGGTTTTGGGGGAAATGTAAAGTTATGAATCAGAGTTAGGTGATAAATTTAACAATTCAGTATATTACTCTCGCCTGCCACAGGGTGCGGGATAGAGGTATTGCTGTTAGCGTTAACAAGGAGTATCTTAGAAACTATCACACTTAGGTTAACCAACTTTAGTGTAGTGATTGCTTACGAGCACAGCAGATCAGGCTGCCATTTTAACCTGACCAGCGGCCAGGTAAAAGTGTTTGAATTGGATATGTTTCCGAGCTACCATGGTATATTTGGAATGTAGCTTCGTTACAAGGAGTGGACGTAAGTCCCACAAAGTGTCGCATTTCCTTGACCTCATTTTTATGCTACATATATATACTATATGGCCAAGCCCCAAGAATTTCCCTAGTTACTAGGGAGTATCAGGTTTCTGAAATTTGTTATGGTTTTGTTACACACAGCTTCAGTAAAAGATTATCAGATGTACCCCACTGAGCAGATTATGAAGAATAAATATGTCAGACATGTACTTATAGAAATTATGTATAAATCATTTATAACGGTAGTTTTGACCTGAGAAGAAGCAAGTACAAAGAATAACACACTTTTACATGATTGTATATAAGGTATGTATTATTTTTTGTGAAATAATAAGTCTGAAATTTTATTTTTGAGATAATAAGTATGATATCAATTGTTGTGATTACTATTAATTGATGATTATTTCAATTATATCAACAAGTCAATAAAATAAATACACGTATTTTGGAATGATGCATGTAATTAAATATAAAGCAACCACAAACATTCAATGAGCATACAGAAAACACTGTCAGGATCATAAAAAACTACATGTATTTTAACTATTATGTATATGGGATTTTAATAATGTGGGGGGGGGGGGGGGGTCAAAAATAGCATTGTGTACATTATTCATAAAGATCTCATCTTCCCCCCCCTTCCTACTCAACTCCACCCCCCTCTTCTCCCATCTCCCATTTACCCTGTCTATCCCCCGTTATAAGTCCAAACCCTCTAAAATAAATTGAAATATAGAAAATGAAAGATTAAATCATATAAAAAAATGCAAACTAACGTTTTTTTTTTTGCAGAGACATTGATTTGATTTGAATTACAATTATGATTTACCTAGGCACCTGACAAGTTTAAATTTAAGTAGTATTCTTAGCATATTTGTAATGAAAAAATTCTTTGATAAAATTTTGATGCACAAGATGTGTACATTTTGTCAATTTACCACTCATCAGTTGTGCTCAAGTCTTGAAAACAACAATTCGAAAATTTGAAAATCATATTTTAATTGCCAAAATGACCAAAAGTGGTAAAGCCAAAACCATCTATGCACGAGGAGATACTCATTTAGTAAATTTTGTATCAATTTCGGGCTAGTATAAAAATACTAGCAACTGAGCTGGGGATAACATCGGGGACTTGTAGTCCAGCAGGTGCTTTAGTCTTTTTACAAGTACTATTAAGACTTTAAGTAGGCTATGTTCTTTAAAAGTTTTCTTCGCAGTCATTGAAGCCTAACAAAATTCATTTGTCCAAAAAAAAAAAACAAAACGTAACATGTTTGTATGTTAAAGCATTGTGGGTATAATGAGATAATTTCTGCCTGATTATTTTGTTCAAATAAAAATTCTGATATTGAGATAGTAAGCACCACAATTACTCTTACTTTCATTACTCAATCTGGAATGTGTAAGGGGGCTCTGCTGAGTGTATTTAGAATTGAAAATTCAATTTGCCACCCCTTCCATTTGACCCATCAGTCTTACACGGATCTGTACAAAAATGTTTGAAAAAAAAAAATTCTGTTTCCCAGGTAATGGTAATTGCCTCTTTCCAAATCCCCATGGTTCTACCTATTAAACTGAAAGTTATCATATGGACTTCAATCTCGTTGTAGTATGCCTGTGAAGATACCAACACTGAGAAGACTCCCTTTTGTTGAAGAAGACCATGAAATCTTGCTACAGGTATCAGACTTTATTAATTTCATGCGGGATAGAAAGGAAGATGGTGATAAAAACGTTCGTCCAGATAATATGAAAGTTGAGTTCGCAAGAAGAAACCATCTTACAATTAGAAATGGAAAGTCCTATATAACATTCCAAGGTATTATACTATATGTCACAAATCACATCAATGATTACAAAATTTGTAAAACTATTTTGGACGAAATCACTGACATTCTCTGCAGTAGAGGAGCAAATAAATCACCATCTATATTAGCCCTATATCGGGAAATTGCTGAATTGACAATTTTGGGGTCATTTAGTTCATTCACAATAGATGAAACATTAATACATACTCTACACCTTGACTATAGGTCAGAGTTCAGTCATATTGATTGGAGAAAGATAGTAGGATTTGAATACCAGTTTCAAAGAAACAACCCAAATCCTTTAGGTTATGAGGAAGCATTACAAAGGAAAGTTTCATTCTTTAATTCACTGAAGCAAACTGCTGACGTTGGGAGACGGCTTCATGTTAATTGCTCTAATCTTGTGATTAACAACCAGAAAAGAAGGGATGCTGCAGAAGTTTTGAACAGTGAAACATTAATTGTAAATGATGTTACTCACACGTATGACGGTTTAGAAAAATCTATTCAGAATTTAAGAAACTTGTCTCCAACACATTTCAAAGGAGCAGCTACTGATTGTGTCCAAACAGTTTGCAGAGATCATTCGTTTGGCATCCATATATTTATTGCAGTTAAATCTGTAGAGGATTTCCAAACATATGAAGATATTGCTATCATTGTCAGATCGACATTACAGAAAACACATGGCGTAACTGTACCTGAAGTAATTTTTGTTGAAGAAGACTCCTTTATGGAATACAGTTGCAATAGTTGTAATGATGATTCAATACACAAGTTTCATCTACGAGATGAATATCTGTCCAGAAAACTTTGTAACCACATTTTGTTTGTTTCGAGATCGCTGGATGAAAGTTATACTGACCTATTCGAGCCTGAAACTATCAGTCATGAGGGTTCTGCATACTGCAGAGATTGCTTTAGTTGTATTGCTGAAAATATTCACCGGTCACTAGATTGGAGGAAGTTTGACCTTTTAAAGGAATGGTATATAGAAGTACCACTTGAATTTCAGATTATTCTAGGAAGTATCTTCATCAATAAAGAAAGCATGAGAAGATCTGATGAAGGAGAAAGTTACTTATACAACAAAATTAGCAGACTTTATAGCCTTCTTGACACAGGGCTAAACATCTTGAATAGGAACTACAATGGCATATTGCAACACCTCAATACAGAAGAACTGATAGTTAATTATCATTCCATTTCAACTGTGTTTGCTGTGACGGGTCAAAGTGGAACAACAAGGAGTCTTAAATCTGCTACCAGATGGCTACAGTCAAGAGCAGATGTTGACAAACGGTACTTTGATTCTTTTCTGAAGATGTATCCATTAGAGTACACCAACAAACATCAGGAGACAGCAAATTCCAAAGTTTGTATGAGAGACTGTTACGTTATCTTGTTTTTAGATAACTTGGTTAGGTTTAGCATACATGCAGATCCTGATCCAGGCAAAAACCGTACAAGTCAAATATGTACCCTTCCCATTACAGTCAAGGGGCTACCAAGGGATTCATCAATAGTGGACAGCTGGCACAGTAATAGCTGCACTGGAGCAGACGAGTGTAACTGTTTAGATAGGATCGAACTTGGTAAGCAATCACATGATCTGCTCTTAGAATACACAGAGGAAGAAGAAATTGCCCTTTATCGCTTAGATGTACAAACTAGCTTGGGGATTTCTCTCTGTGTAAGTGATATGGGCACTCTTATTAAAGAATTTTTGGAAACAACGGATACAGGTATCAGAGAGAACTGTGATGAGCTGATTGATCCCATGGATGATGTAGATCTAGAAGAATTAAACAAGTCTCTTCAATCAGTCATCATAGACAACCAATTTGAGACAAACTTAGGGCAACTAGAAGAGGAAAGGGATGAATTAGACTCTTTCAATATGTCAATGCAGTCCTTGAATTTGAATGATAATGCAAATGCTAACCATGCACCTTTATCGCCCTCTTCACAATTAGAAGGACAAGATGAGAACCTCATTGATTTGAATGATACTGATGAGTATTTAGAAGATATTCTTCAAGAAGACCAGTTTATGGATGGTATTAGACCCTTAGAATCTTCATTTGATGACGCTGATATATCCATTGAATTCCAAAGTCCACAATCACCATTAACTTCCGTAGAAAATGTTGAGGACAAGGATGAAAATGTTGTTTCTAGGTTAAATGATGCCATTAGCCTTAAAATGAAGAAATTTATTGTACCACCTCTTTTGTGTCGTCACCCAACTCCTGCCCATGGAAGGGACGATAATATTTCCCATTTACGGGAAATACTAAGTGACATTTTGGTCAAACTTGGACGTTATCCTGGTGTGGACATTCGTGAAAGAATCCTATTTGCACCTGATCACAAAATCTCAAAAAATCTATTGACATTGATGAAAACTGATCCGACCTTTCAACAATTTCTGCCAGAGTTCCCAGTTCTTCATCTTAAAAAGTCCAAAATCACTAATCTGTTTGGAGCCTACAAAAATGCTGGAATTCTTCATCTCTTAAAATACATGAAAGATTCTGACAAAGAAGCGGACTTGACAGACTTGCTTTCCTCTAATATTGAGACAGCAGCAAGATATATTAAGCGACTTTGCCTAGCATTACATTTGGCCTTCTTTCTGAAGTTCACATCAACTCTAACAGGCCATGATATTGAAAATCTTGTAGAAGATATAGAGAAGCAAGATTTATATGTCCTTCGTATGAAATGGTACAACAGACTGAACATGTTTATTGGAAACGGAAAAGAATTGAATGCTACATTTGCACTCCATGTGGATTTAATGAGTCATTGTGGTGAAGTCTTAGGCATAGGAATGGCTGAACGCATTGGTGGACATGATGGTTACAATCTTCTTCTTGGTTGTGTAAAGTCTTCACTTCCTTTTTCTTTTCTAAATGGTGCAACATCATATGCGTCATTTTGTACAGATTTGCTACATGAACATTACTCAGCAGGTATATTTCATCAAAACCTAAAAAAATGTCTGTTCAGTACACCACATAAAAACAGTGGTGTAAACTTTGCACTAGACACTCAGCGAGAAATGGACCACCAAGATGCTATAAAGGGCTTCAGACCAAGATCAACTTTAGATTCTGTGATTCCAAGAATGGCAATAGTCAACCATTTTACAGATGTACAGAAGGTTCGAAGTAGACTGAATACATCCGACTTGAACACTGCTGATACAAATTCAGAAAAAGATGACCAATGCTGCAAAGATAAAGCCACTGGTTCTGAAGAAGTAAACTATACAGTGAGTGAAAAAGATTTGAAATTCATCATTCCTGTTGCCAAATTGATCCTGAGAGTCAATGCATTGTCCCTTGAAAAAGACAACACACCAAAAAACGTATACGACCAGAACATGAAAGCTTTATCCCCTGCTATACTTGACAAAGAGTCCTACCCAGCCGGACAATTTATGGTTAGGAAATATGCTTGTCAGAACAATTTATTCAATTTATCAAAAGAAGACATACCAGGTTTGGAATCAGTGAAAGGTCATACTAGTATTCTTCAAAAATTAAAGACTTCAAAAGGAGTGACAATGAGGAGGGCAACAATCAAAACAAAACAACTGTCTAATAATGAGAAGAAAGAGGCTAAACGAGTAGCATTTGTAAGAAAGCAAACAACTATTGCAGACTGCTTAAGCTCCGACATGAACGCCTGCCAATCTTTGGTGAATGCAGATTGTACCAAGTCCGGACTTCAAAAATCTCCAGCAATAAAGAAAGCTCTTCTTAAACTCCTCTCTCTATACATACCTTGCATTCAGCACGAACAAATGGAGGCATACCTTGAAAGTAATGACATCATCCTCTATGACATTAAGGAAGTTCCAACACGCATCAATAGAAACATTAAATATGCAACTGTAGAGTTTGCAGGAGTTAAATTTAAGACAAACGCTACATCAGGTGAAGAATATTTGAAACATGTTCAAAACGGAGTAATCAATCATCTACTCAGTCGTAAAAATTTCCCGAACCTCCATCGAATAGTTATATGTGAAGAGAAGTATAGTTTTACGCCTGATGATTTCAAAGCTGCAACCAGGCAAAAGAGACAAAAACCGACATCTGGATCCATTTCCCATTTGAAAATAGGCACGGAAATTCTGTCAGAGTACAAAATGTCCAAATCCGCAATCATAACAACTGACCTTGGCAAACGACTAATCAGCAACTATCTGGCAAGAAACATACATAATCTCGATGTAAAGAAAGACATTGTTTTGGACATTGACAGTGAACTATTTATGCAAAACTGCAACATCCACAGAGAGGAAAACTGCGAATGTCCCGCATATACAACACCACTGCGAGGATACTTTTCACAGTCAGGTTTTCTTAGACACGAGATGCTTCATAACATCAAGCAAAGAAAAGGCGAGGCTGAAATGGCCCAGGTTGACTGGTTGTTAGACATTGCAAAGGAGGTGACAGGCACTGATTCAGTTGTTAGTATAGTAACTTCAGCCGATGTTGACAGTATCATCATTCACCTTTTTGCACTTTCGTACTTTTGGCTAAGAAATGAGGATGGTTCATTCAAAAACAAACTGTATCTTATGCTTCAAAAACAGAAACCTGAATTGTATTGCATAACAAGTCTTTTGGAAATTTTGGAGGCAAGATTTGGGAGACAAAACGTTATTACATTAGTGGTGTCATTATGCATCGGAGGAAATGACTTTTTACCCAAATTTTATGGAATTTCACACGAGAAGTGGCTGTTAGCAGTCATTGAATCACACGAAGCTGTTAAAAATCTAATCAGTTTTGAAGTCGACCCTGTATCAAAGAGACCATTATCAGGCAGTGTTAACAAAAATGTGTACTATGATATAGTCAAAAAT
Source organism: Mytilisepta virgata (assembly GCA_028015205.1). Lineage (NCBI taxonomy): Eukaryota > Metazoa > Mollusca > Bivalvia > Mytilida > Mytilidae > Mytilisepta > Mytilisepta virgata. The sequence continues at coordinate 57,730,852 of CM051515.1, read as the reverse complement.
CTTTATTGTCCGTTGCATTTGGATCACACAAAACTTAATCTAGATACTGTGAGGCAGTTAACAGTAAAACCACCTGGAAAGGAACAAAGGCATCCTAAACTGTGGATGCCACCAAGGACAGCATTAGCAAATGTTGCCGAACTTATCAACTGCCAGATTGAGTATTTGCTAACTGTGTGGGACCATGAAGCTACACTACCAAACTTCCTTGATAAAGGTTGTTTAATAAAAGACTCCAATGGAAACATAAAGTACAATTTTGGAGATGATGCACGAGTTGAAAGCATCGAAAAAATCCTACTTTTAACAGAGGATGCACTGCAGAAAATCACAATGCCTGCAATGAAACCCTTGAAGAGAGGACCAAAAACAAAAAGGGCAAGGTCTTTGGAAACAACTCCAGTGAAAACACGGCAACGAAAGAAAAAGCCTATGATGTCTACTCCTATGTAAGTACATGTATTTACAAGTAAAAAGTCTAGATTTAGAATACCGTTGTAAACTCATGTTATCAAAATGTGCTATATTAAATTTGATGAACTGAAAAGATTGTTAGCAGAGGGACAAAACCAAAATATTTACAATGAATATTTTTTTTCCAGAAAAATGAAGAGTGGGTCCAGTACTGATGACACATAAAGAAGTTTTGTGCTGACAACAAGTGCTCAAATAGACATTTATAAGAGCTGAACTTTTTCAGAAACTATACATTTCTTCCATATATTAAGATGATTAATTTGGCAATATCCAGTATTTATTTTTAACTAATTTTTAACTTATGGAATAAAAAAATACTATAATTATTTCATTTGGAGAAAGCAGATAAAATTATAACGACATATCACGATATTAATAAATTTATTTTCACTTAACTATATAAAAATTGATCTTATCATTTTTCTGCTATATTCTATCAGCGTGAGTCAATTCAGTATTTGTAAGGCAGTAAAATTATTTGGAATATTAGTACTTTAAATTAGCATATAAAACATTTATACAGATTTAAAGCTTTTATAACACTCAGTTATATTTTGTATTGTACATGTATGTGAATTAAAAAAAAATAATCATAAAAGTAAAATCTTTACTCAGTAACCATTGTTTTTATATTTACTGTTACATATTTTATGCTGATTGATAAACAATGTCCACATGTGTTACTGGAGAGATTATAAGTCAGATTCAACATTGTGCCCAACTGTGAAGTTAATCAAATTTAGTAGGGAAAAGTCATTATCCACTTAGCTGTATCAACAATCAATTTCAGTTTAAAACAGAGAGAAATATTAGAAACCGGGGCTTGTCCTATAAGTATATATACAATGGTCAGGTTAGTTTTGGGATAAGTATGTTTCTCAGTAGCTACACATGCTAGGTCAACATTATTTGGTAACTAAATGGGTCCTGGATGTCTGATATATGTCACATGTCCTTGACCCCTTTTTTTGCGGTCCAGTGATTAAAATACATTTTCTTGTCCATTTCTCAGTAAGTATAGTGATAGTTCAACTCGCTTCAACTGACTTCGATCTAGTATTTGTGCTTTTCTCAGTTTCTAAGCAACTATACATAACGGACAATGATATATGGTGTAAAGAATCATTCACTGTTCTGTCTACGTGTCTGACACATGTCACCTAATTGTGACCCCAATTTTATGCTTCAATGACTTAGGTCAAGTTTATTTGATTACCTCAGTTTCTCATTATCTATACATAGTACGTCAAAAATGTTTTGTATGTAGTCCTTATTATGTGTATTTGAGAGTCTGACATGTTACTTGGCCTTGACCTCAATGTCATGCTTCACCGAATTATTCAAGCTTTTGTGATTAGCTCAATTTCTCTGTAAGCATACAAGTTATGAAATATTGAATATTTACAGAAATAACCATCTTATCGAACAATATTTTTATGCCCTGCTCACGAATGTGGATGAGGCATATAGAGTTACCCTTGTCCGTCCGTGCGTCAGAAATTTGTGGTTAAGTTTAGCGTTTATGTTCATTTCTTTGGAACTTCATGAAACTTCATCAGTGGATATGCTTTGAGTAAGTACTGAGCAGTCATACAAGAATTGGGTCATTATGACCTACATTTTATGCTTTAGCGACTCTTGTTAAGTTTTGCGTTTAGATTCATTTCTTTGGAACTACAGTTGCGACCAGTCATAACCTCTCGTCCAAGTTAACTTGCAGAGCAGTTCTGAGAACTGCTCTAAGTTAATCTAGAGCAGACAGGAAGTAGAACAGCTCTGATCAAGAATTAGAACAGTCCTGGTCCACGACTGCTTTTGTGACTATATCGTTTCATTTCATCAATTGTTATAGAATTGATCATCATCATCATCATAATTGTAGATTGCATCATCAGAGGCCATCCCCCTTTTTTATAATTTCTTACACAAGAAAAAAAAATATAAAATTTAAAATAAAATAAAATAAATAATGAAATTAAATTAAAAAAAAATAAATTAAAAAAAATTATATCTCAAAGAAACCCAAAATATTGAAGAAATGATGTACGCAGTGTCAGGTCAGTGATACGATCCATGCCATGAATGTTATTGAACTGTTCTATACCATGACAGGTTAGAGTTCTAGACCATGACACGTTAGAGTTCTAGACCATGACAGGTTATAGTTCTAGACCCCGACAGGTTAGAGCTTTTCTTGACAACTTAGAGCAGTCAGAATAGGTTAGTATTCTGTTCTAGAAGTCAGGATTCTATTCTAGGGGAGTTCTAAAGCAGTCTGCAGAACTACTCTAAGTTAACTTGGTGAGAGGTTATGTCTGCAACTAACTGTAAGCATAGTGTATCAATGAAACTTCATCAGTGGACATGCCTTTGGTAGTGCTGAGCAGTCATACAATAATTGGGTCATTATGACGTATATTTTATGCTTGAGCGACTCTAGATAGGTTTTGCGTTTAGGTTCATTTCTTAAGAAGTATTAATGAAACTTCATCAGTGGATGTGCCTTGCGTAGGTACTGAGCAGGGATGCACGACGATTCGCCCCAATTTAATTTCGACCCATGCTATTACGCCCCAAATACAGTACGCCCCAATCTATATACAATACGCCCAACATTGATTCAGTTCGCCCCATTCTACTATCATTACGCCGCAGCTGGTTTTCGGTTCGCCTCAACTGACTTCCATTACGCCCCATCTCTTTTTTTTTGTTACGCCCCATCACGGTATCAATGCCCCCACTGTTTTACCATGTGGCAATTAATTAGTTATTTCAAAGTTTCCTATAATAAAGACTTTCAATAAAGCATAATAAATAACGTATGTAACACGTGCAAAATTGTGTACAATAAACTTCCGACATGTTATCGCGGGATACTGACCTTACATGGGTGTAAATATACACACTTCAGAGTTCTACAATTTGGAGTTAATATGAAAGGTACGTATTAATATAATATATTAATATACTTCAATCGAAAAACAACCGTTTAATATAAGTTAGGAAATAAGCCTAATGATGATTAAATCATATAACTTTAATGTGAAGAATTTTGCATTATTTTTATCTAGAAGTAAAATAATTTGATTATTAATATTTTAACGATGTGAATAAAAGTAAAACTATTTTTTGTAATAAAAAAACTTAAATGTTTACAACTCTAAAATAGAAATGATGTAAATATATCCATCATCAATTATAGTCCAATGCTTTAGTATTTTCTACAAATATTGTTAAACTTTTTTTAAATTTGAAATTAAACTATAAATACTGTAAAATTTTCAATGAATAGATCCTCTTTATACATTGATTCCTTTTTATCCAAAAAGATTTATTTTCAGTTCTTGGGTAATTTTAGCTTCTTAGTTTCGTTATTTTCAGTTCTATAGTTTTCTACCATCTTTATCCATGTCGGCGTATAGAAATTAACATCCGAATACATATAGAATTTACTTTGAAAAAAATTTAACTATTGGTAATAAGACACAGCAACAAATGCTTGCAAAATTTAGAATTAGTAATCACTCCTTGAAAATTGAAAAAGGGAGACATAATATTGGGATTGAAGTTAATAACCGAGTTTGTGATATTTGAAAGAATGGAGAATTTTCTTTCTTTTTTTTTTATTGAGTAGATAACACTCAGACGCAGCAAACTGCGTAACAGGAGTGACAAACAAATACATATATACATATCGGAAACGAGTCGAGTACAGCCATAAATTAACCGGTACACATGTACCCAAACAATAAGGGTCACAGAACTATATTATTGAGCGTGGGGTTTATCAAAATAGCAAACACGTGCTTAAAGTACAGTAGAATTATAACTGTCATAAATCTTTTTAAATTAGAATGGAATGTTCGAACTAAATCAATGCTAGAACTTTTTTTAAAGAAAACTGCTAACTGTGTGAGTACATGTGTATTACAAATTTTCATCATAGTATATATTTTCTCTCGTTGAGGGTAATTAGTATAATACCCAGGTATATATATCTTTCTCGGAGTTGCTTTACAGTAAAGTTTTGACATAGACAAATATAATGAAACTCGTCTCCCAGCCCAGCAGAACATAACCCACATATTCTGTCATTTTTTGGAATATTGTACCATCTCCCTGTTTCAATCGGAATTTTTAAATTGCATGTACGAACTTTACAAATTTCATTTCGGATACCCCTTTTCAATCTGAGAAGATATGGTTCTAACTTGAACTCATCTTTAAACTGTATATAAAACTGACCCCTTGACGATGCTCCCATATCAGAGTACCATTTCTGGATAAACTGGTCTTGGAGACGTTGTTTCAGATTTAACTTAAGAAAATCAATATTAACATTTTCTTGAATATCCCACAATTCAGTGTAACCTGTCTCGTTAAAGATAGATTTTATATATTCAATCCTTTTAAACTTGTAGATTTCATTATCATGTAAGCATCTCAATAACTTATACAATTTACTACTTAATTTATCACCGTCCCTTGACAGTTTGTTCCAGAAGCAAATCATCTTTAACTTTATTTGTATCTCCAGCGGAAATCTACATGTCTCACCGTATATCATAAAATTTGGCGTAGACAATCTAACCGAGAGCACTCGCTTGCAAAATTGTAAATGAGTTCTCTCAATTATGGATGTGTTCTCAAACCCCCAAATTTCAGAAGAATATGTCAAAATAGGTGAAATCAGTGAGTCAAACAGTTTTAACTGTAGATCAATAGGAATTGGAAAATTACGAGTTTTTTTTTATATAGGCCATAAAGTGCCTTTTGAGCTTGTTCAGATATTTTTTTGCGTGCTTGATGAAAATTTCCATTGTAATGAAAAAGCAGACCAAGGTAGGTATAAGAATCCCGAATTTGTACTGTTTCTTCAAAGAGTTTAAAAACATCCTTAACATTATACTTCCTTTTTGAGAAAATTACAATTTTAGTTTTTGAGACATTCACTTTCAGTTTCCAGAGATTACAATAATTCGAAAAAACTCTCAATGAATTATGTAAGTCTACTGCTGACTCAGAAAAAATGACAGTATCGTCAGCATATAACAGTAAAAAAAGTTTTAAATACATATCAATATTATAAGCACACTTATTCAGAAAACCAAGACAGTTAACAGTGTTTTCGGACAAATATTCTTCCAAGTCATTGAGGTAAAGGGCAAAGAGGAAAGGGGACAACTTTTCCCCTTGCCTTACCCCTATTTCACAAGGGAAGAATACCGTAGTCATCCCACCGCTTTTAACACAAGACTTAATATCTGTATATAATTTTAAAATTATATTAAACATCCTCCCACCAATATTACTTTTGATCATTTTTTGCCATAATCCAACCCTCCAGACAGTGTCAAATACCTTTCTGAAATCAATAAAGGCACAAAATAATTAGAAGATGAATTACATTTTTTAATAAAATGCGATGGTTATTCGGAAAAACGTAAAGTGTCTTTTCAACACTTTTATGATAATTATAAAAAAAAAAAAATAGGAATCTTTCAGATAAGAACAAACTGATTTGGTTAATGTCATTTGAAGATGACATGATTATTAGAGGATTATACAGAGCGATATCAGAATTTTACAATATTAGAAAAGGACTAACAATGATTTAATTTAATAGCATTTTATATTTTTTAACCATCTGATACTACATAAGGAGATACTAGGATTAACTGAAATTATATTCTATTAGATGATTCATATAGGTTCAAAAGCTATAATCCATAAAACTCTTGTTCAAACTAGATCACAGTGTGGCTCCTAATTATATGTAGTATGACCATTTATATACATATCTTTTTTCCATTTTCAATTATTGTTCATTTAATACTATGTTTTAAGTTTAAATCAACCAATACAATGTTTAATGTTATATTAAGTTCTGTGTTATCCAATTATCATTTGCCTTATATTTCAATTTAATTATTATGCTCAGCAATGGGTGCAGTGATTTGCAAATAAAATATTCATATTCGTATTCATTGCATTGATCTTTTTTACCGTAATTTTTGTTGACCTGGTTTGATAAGTATGTCTTGATACAAAAATCCTGTTACTCTAATTCAATCTCGGTTTCGGTATTATAGAAGAAATGGTCTGGGGAGTTATGAAAACAGGGTTGGGTGTAATGAAAACGGGGTTTGGGCGTAATAGAAATAGGCTGGGGCGTTATGAAAATGGGTTGGGGCGTACTGAAAATAGATTGGGGCGTACTGTATTTGGGGCGTAATAGCATGGGGCGAAATGGAATTGCGGCGAATCGTCTGTAATTCACTGAGCAGTCATACAATAATTGGGTCATTATGACCTAAATTTTACGCTTGAGCGACTCTGGTTAAGTTTTGCGTTGAGGTTCATTTCTTTGGAACTAAGCATAGTGTATCAACGAAACTTAAGTTTTGTTTTATATTTATTTTAGAGGGGGGCATCCGTGTATTAGAGACATAATTTCTAGCTTTTATTTTTTCTTATATGAAAAACTAACGTTTTGGTGATTCAATCTGCAAATATAATGTGAAGAACCCAGAATACAAATCCTCTAAACAATAAACATTAATTTATGCCGAGAAATTGAAAGAATTTCGAATAAAGCATCGATTTTACTACAGAAAAAAAGAGAAGATTTAATATTATACCATATAGTGGATGCACTTTGCAATGTTTTCATTCCACGGTTGGATAGCCTTGATATGTCTTGCTTGTTGTCCGACATGACACAGCAAACTTACTGTTGCATAAACCTCTTGGCAAGTATTATATTCAGCCCTTGTTGAATTATCGGTACGTTATGTGGTTATCTTTAAAAGTCCATAAACTAGTGCAAAGTTTCTCTGGGTCAAGATTTTCAGCTCTCCAGTCGTTTTCGTATCTAGCTGGAATCCAAAACGGACGTTTTCTGTCTGCAGTATGACGTTTTCCGTAACCAAAACATAACAATCCATTCTCCAGGAGTCCCCGATATAACTTCCAGTGTATATTGCAGGTGACATTGCAGGTGCTTTGAATTTTTCTTTTTCTTTATCTCTTTTTCGATATGTATTTTGGTTATTAAGGTAGTGATTTTTGGACTAGTTTTTTAAAAAGTGACTTTGTTTTCGCGTGATCGGGTTGTCTCTGCTCTTTTGAATTTCATTGCCCTATATTTTTTTTCTTGCTATTTCAGTTTAGATTATTCCCCTTAAACCGTACTTATTTGTTATGTATTCTTTTGTTGATATATGGAAAGCAATATTTACACCAAGATCCACATTACACATTTTTGTAAGATTTGTCTATAAAACTACAACAGATAATGTACATTGTAATACGTTTTTGTACACATAGAGTTGTTTTACAGACAAAACCATTTTTGAAACGTTGCAACCTCTTCTTTTGAAATTTTCACATTTCAATTTTTGAGCATAAATGATAAATCGTTAATTGACGAAATCTGCGTCTAAATTTATTATTACCAGTAAGTCTGATACCGCTGCAGATGGACTCAAAGGGTATCCCCAGCTCGGTAGCTAGTATTTCGATATTAAATAATTATCCCGAAATTGATACTTAAAACCAATTGCTACAAAAATGATAAATGATGATATTTAAAAAAATAAGGAGTATTTCCTTCGTGCATACATGTAGCTCTGTCCTTAAACCTTTTTTAGTCATTTTGGCATTTTTGAATTCGTTCTTCACAATCTTGGCTCATTGATTTTCAACATTTTAGGCCTTGTGTACAACTGATGAGTCATTAATGGGCGATAAAATTGTGGCCTTGACCTTTGACCATGACATCATTTTCAAGGTAATAGCTGAATGTCGATAGTCTTTCTAATGTTCTAATATTCAAGGGGCATTAACTCATATTATGGTCTCCCCAGAAATTTGTGAAGGCATGTTTTAAATTGACAAGTGGGGCACTCCGTGCGTGCAACTGACTTAACAGGGGGCAGTCATTGTTCTACATTGAGGAGGTCGATATGTTGTATTTATCAGATGAACCATATTTGAGGCTATAAACACTAATTTCCACCCAGTAGGATATTTAGATGTAATAACTTTGTCATAAATACCTTATTGAATAACAAATATTTGAAAATTAATAACATTTATGTGTAAAAATATTGAATATTTTAGGGGCATACCAAGCAATCTCAGGGCACTTTTTGAAATTTTCTTTAAGGGCAGAATGGTGCTGTAAGCTGAAGGCATGGTAAAAATGGATAGGGAAACCACTATGACATATAAGAAGTCGTAATACAGGGTTGAAGAAAACACAAGAAAGTTGCATATAAACATGGTTGAACATTTTTTAGAATAAATTTTTTCTGCTCTCTTTTACTGTTTCTCTGATCAACTGGATAAAGCGATAAGTAGGTTTAAAGTTATAATTTTTGGGTGACTTTGAGACTACATTTGAGGTCACGATCTCAGATGATCATTTGTGAAACTCCTATCATTAATCGTTAATGAGTTTTACGTGTTCTGCTACATTGAAAGGACAGTAACTCTTACACAGAGTCATCATACTGGTTTCAACCTTTTATGAAAACGACGTCATCATAAAATGATTTTGAGAATTCTCTGTTTTCATTTTTTTAGTCCAATACTGGACTATTGTCCTCAAAACGATTTTAATGAGGCAAAAACCCCAATCTGCAAATAGTTCTATGAAATTAATAAAATTTAAATCAAGTTATATATGTACAATTCATACATATAGGATAATATGCAGTTAATCACTGAAGGATACCATTTATAGAAAAATAACTCTATTAAATAATGACGGTGTGTTAAAGAAGACTGTGTTTTGAGTGAAGCAAAATTCAGCGTATGAATATGAAAAGATTTAATATTGAATTAATCGATATCCCTTATTTTTCAACATTTCCAAATTGTCAAAGTTACGAACATTTTTACCAGCTGGTAACAGTCGGTAATTTTGACATTTTCAGCAGGTTAACTACTTTCAGTCCTAATCGAGTGTTTATTTCATCTTTTTTATGCATTTCAACATCTATTTTATTCAAAATGGTTGAAATAAGAACGAATTTAAAATAAATTTCATCGCTTTTTTCCTACCTGGAATAAAGTTTACTTTCGAAAAGAAATCCAAAGCAAGTTATGAGTGGATTTGTGTATTCGTGTTTCTCATAGGAATAAATTTGAAATATTTATGAATATAAATGAAATATACAATTTTTTAGAAATTAAAAATTAAGTTATATATATATATATATTCTAACAAGACGACCAGGGTCAACAAACGTCGAACACGCGTTGTAAAAATTATTCGTGAGATGCTCCAAAACTGGAGCAAGGTTGCATTTTTGTCGACAACATGGTGGGTCGTTTGAAGTTTACAACCGTTTTTGTCTTTGAGAACAAAACAGCTTTTTGAGGAATAAAAAGATGCATTTCTGAAATCAAAATGAACAAAAATATAAAATTAAAATTTACATATTTTCAAACAATTGACAATGGTTGAGACCTCCTATAACCAAACATTTTCTTTCTCCTTAATTTGAGCAGACACATCAATGTATATGGAGGATCCCTAGGGCTTACATACTGCCCCCAAACTATATTTATCTTTGTAAATATGAAAACTTCGAGATTCCCACCCTATAACCGTATATAAATTTAGAGTATCCTCTATGCATTTTATTTGCAGTACTATCAGTCATGATTGCTTGTGATACATATCCAGCTATTTCGGTCATCTGGTAGTACATAGGTGTCAAATAATGCCTGTCGATTTATCAATACAAATCAATCATGTCAATGGGACTTGTTAATTAAATCCCCACAACTTATTTGTTATCGTGTCTTTGACACCATCCATCCCCTCATTGTATAGCTTATCTCTTGGTCGTTTTCGATATGTACTTTAAATCAGTCCAGGGCATAATATTTTTTTTTTCCAATTTCATTTCAATTTTTCGTGTTTAACGCCTAATAAATACATATCACGTATGTGAAATTTGCATAAGGACTTATTTTCAAAAAACAATTTCGATGATTTCCTATATGATATTTAATACCATCCAACCCCACAAAATAAAGTTAATATATGATAGAATATCATCATGAAGACCAATTCATTTCGGGTCCCATTTTTCTTGCTTCCAATTAAGGTTGAAATGTGTTATTTTTTGTTGTGAAATTATTCAAGATGGCGCCACTCCAATCAGCTTCTGCCTTTTCATAACAAAGTAAATATCTTTCATACGAGTAAATCGAATTAATTATATAATATGTCAAAGGTTTAAAATAAATAAATACCAAGAAGATAATTATTAATTTAAAATAAATTAAAACGTTACTTATCTGACATTTGAAATTATATTTCATCTCTGCATTCTTTGTGACCCCCCCTTAAACACACACACCTTTATTAAAATGCTGCATTAATTATAAAAAAAATAATGTAGGGTTAAAAATGAAATCACGCTGTTTTTGGTCGGCAAACGGTTTACCTGTACATACAATATATAACAAGAAAAATAATTGGAAATGGTGAGCTGTCATAAAACGACTGAAATGTATGAAACACACAAGTCGAACAAAACCAAATATAAAATCGCAAAAAAAAAAACAACAAACTAAAAAGTTAAAAATACCCCCCCCAAAATCGCTTTTCTGTGGCTTAAAAAATGAAAAAAAAGGTTGCACCGTAACCCTTTATCAGGTGTAATTATGTACTTTTGCCAGTTTGTATAAATTGGTGATAAATTGCATATTATTAATTATTGTCACAATTTCATATTTTGGAATTATAATCCCTGTGAAATGTTACTATATATTTCAAATGAAAATTTTTTAAATTGAAGACGAGGACCACGTGCTATAATCAATACAGAGTTATCGAAGTATGATAAATGCCTGGCATCAACGGGATCAGTTCACATGCAATAATTGGGTAACCAGTTGATAAGTCTAAACAGAGTTACCTAACGTAATTATGACCGAAATAGTTGCATATGAATAGCGAGCGCTATAGGAACATATGCATTTTTTACATATGGGTCATTTAGAAAAGTCTTTGTTTAATGGGGGCAGCCATACTGTGCTACATACTAAGGCTACAAAAAGTTTCGTTAGCCGGAAACGAAAAAGTATTTGATTTATAAATCGACTTTAGAGCTTCACGACATGTGCCGTATACAGAGCTGGTACTGCTTACCATTACGGAGCACCTGAGTTCACTCCTGGTTTTTATCGAAGTTCGTGTTGTGCATTTTTTTCTTTTGTAGTTTTCAGTGTTTATTTGTTGTGCTTGTGGTTGTTCATTTGTCTTCCCGGGTTTATCTGTCTAATGGATTTCGTTTTTAGGTTTGCTCCTTAGGTATATTTGTCATCGTTAACACCGGTAAAGTAAATTCGATTTCTCCTTTTAAAAATGCTCTTTACAAATTAGCTAAAATGATACCTGTTATGCAGTAGGATTTTAGCAACAGTACTGGACATGAGCACTTAGTGCAATGTTTCGATATTGATAGTTGTTTATTTATTGCGTATATCTTTTTGAATATATGTTAGAATGTTATTATTATTTTACAATGAATGATTGCGTATATAAAATAGAGACAACGAGAAGTATCACTTTCCCAGATCAAAAGTGAAGGTAATTTCCAGGACGTCATCGGATGTCACTTTGCTTGATTTTTTATTTTATTCATTAATTTTCTTTTAACATCAGTGCAAATATATATATGTTAGTTTATATGGAGAAACATGATTCAGGTGTCCACCAGAGAGTAGCCAACAAGGCGTAATTATTTGAAGTGTGCCTCATTGAATGTTTATGTACTGTGACAAAATAGGTTCATTGACTATTTGTAGATTAATATTATTTATCATGTGAAATGGTTACTATTGTTCGGTTCAGGTATTATCTTGTTCGTTTTGTAAGTGTTTACAAGTAACCAAAGAAATTCTAATATACAGAACCAATAGGTACGGGTACAATTGTTAATTACGGAAATATTCGGATCAGTAGTTGCAATTAGTAGGACCTCATTTAGGCGCTCAAATGTTTATGATTTTTGTATCTTAAAACGCTCGGATGATTAGGGGTAGTTAGTTCAATCGGTATCGTCCGTTTGATAATGGAATATTACCAGTATATAACCGGGTGCCTTAGTTAAATCAGGGGTGGCGGTGTAGACGTTCAAAAGAGGCACTCAGAAGTAATAAGGTAGAACTTAAAATTGCAAGTAGTAATAGCAGAGTCTTAGGAAGTATTAATAGGACATATTATGTGTTACTAATTAACCAGGCCGTGTTGACTTGGTGCAGGTGCTGAAATACGCACACGCCAAGTATAGATTAGACCACCAGTGCTGACTTGGTGCAGGTGCTGAAATACGCACACGCCAATATAGATTGTCCAGCAGTGCCGACTTGGTGCAGGTGCTGAAATACGCAAACGACAATATTGATAGTACAACCTTGCTGACTTGGTGCAGGTGCTGAAATAAGCACACGCCAATATAGATAGTACAGCCTTGCTCACTTGGTACAGGTGCTAAGATAAGCACACGCCAATATAGATTGTCCAGAAGTGCTGACTTGGTCCAGGTGCTGAAATACGCCCAGGCCAGAACAAATCCAGCATCTTAGTACAGGTGCTGAGGAAAGCACAGCAGGGTAGACTGTGCTGTAGCAAATGCTTGAAATAATAGCTTAGGTACGCACAAAGTTTGCACATTAATATTTGTAGGTCGATTCATATCTTTGCCTTTGTGTCCATCGTCTCCTTCTGTCATTTTAAGCTGGGAGAATCAGTCACGCACAAGTCAGACGTTTGTCAAAAGAACTCGGGGAAATAACCTCGATACGATCCCATTGCGCGTTATATATGTACAAGGTGTTATGTACTCGTGGCATACAAGGAATCAAATACGAGAGTGACAATTTGTGAATTAATTATTGCGAAAAAGGGTGTAACAGACATTTAGAATATATTGTAAACGTTTATGAAGGAACTTTAAGGCACGATAATTAGATTCCTGACGGAACCGATAATTATCCAGAAGGTGGTGAACATTTATAAGCACTAATTCATATTCTGCGGATTGACGATCACAGAGGACTGTTTAAAATCTTAGATGATAGATTTGTGAAGTATTTTTTTCTTTGCGTATACAATTAAATGTTTTCAAATTTAAACAGCCTTAGTTTTCTCAGGCGCCAAGACACAGTCACCTGGAGAAATATCCCATACTTTAAAACGAAATTGACGTTAATATAACATTCGAAGAATAACAACGTGTTATGCTACAAAACCATCCAGATTTTCAAGATAATATATCTGAAAAATATACCAATATATATATGTTACAGTAAAAATGGGAATCCAGCAAGATCCCGGATCCTACTAGTATAAATTGGAATTTTGATTAGTACTACACAGGCAAAAATGCCACAACGTTTCGTGCCATGCATGTGACACATGTGTGCAAATTCTGTGTGAGGAATTTTAATCCAAAGGAGTTGTAATTTATGAACATTATTCTGAGAACTGAAACAATTTGACTGCTGGATTATTTTATTGATTTTGAATTTCAAAAAGGACTAAATTGATAATTATTAGTTGTAAATTTTATTGTAAGTACTTGTAGTTATTTGTAAATTTTTAATATTATTAACTTTAAGGTATCCGGACCATAATAGATCATGATCGAAAATTGTTTCTCTTTTTGACCGTGAATGGCTGAACAAACAATTTAAAGCTGGGATTTTGTATATATATATTTCTCAAGTTGAAACACACTTAGTTGCTTGTATGGAGAGTCTTAAAAAAAGTTAGTTATATTGTAATTACCGAAGATTGCCGATAATTACCGAGGGCATTTCAATTGCATTGTATGGAACATCCGGGAACCTTTCAATAATCACGTGGTCATTTATGGTCCGGATACCTTAATATGAAAAAAAAAGTAACAGAAACTGGGGGCTCGTCTTGAATAGTAGTTTGTAATTACGCTACAAATATTAATTTTGAATTTAACTTTTTGGAAAAGGCCTGTGACTTTTAACCATGGCTTTTAGTGCAGATAAATGTATGTTAAATCCTGATGATGAGGATTTTGGATCAGTTAAGGGAAACACCTTAAATCAAATGTAAAAGTAGGAATGCGTATTTATAATTGCTAAAAATTTAGTTGCAGTTGAAATTTTTGATGAGTCAGTTTTAGTATCCTTTGTACAACCCTCTGAATTAGAAAATTAGAAATTGAAGTCCTACTAAAGAGAGAGAGAGAGAGAGAGAGAGAGAGAGTGAAAAAAGAAGAACTAGCATTTCATTAGAAATGAAAAAAAAAAAAAAAACTAAAAGTTTCCTCTCCGTCAATTCACTTCATGAGCACCTGATGTCACACCAGGCTTTTAGTGGGAGTTCACAATGCTAGTACTTTACTTTCTGTATCGTTCTAGTTTTGTATAGTTTATTATACTTTTAATCTTTTAGTTATGCATGTATCCCTGTGGCGTTTGTCTATTGTGTTCAATTGTCCCGACTTTGTCTTTTCCTTGGGGACTTTTCCCTCCTTTTTGTCGCTTCGGTATCCTTTTGCCGATATATAATACCACTGGTGGATTATTTCCCTGAGGATATCATCAGTAAAATGAGGATTTAAAATTCTTTAGTAATTGATGAAAATTCGCGTTATTTGATTATATATACATAGGCAACTTTTATTTGAAGTTTTTTCTTCTTTTATACACGAAATATAATTTCCATCTACCACCACGTACACGTTATTACCAAGTGTGGGTTTCAGGGGCGAAGTCTGAAATATCTAATATAGCTGTGCATAGTCAGGGATTAATTTTTGTGAATATAACCATTTCTTTCGGTTTTTTCCAATTGAAAAAACATATCATAAATAAAATTGAAAGTAGAAAGAAGTGTTTTCAAATGTCAATTTGTTGCTGAATTAAAATCTAAATTTTAAAATAATATTCACTGTTGACAAATTGCTTTCTGGTTTAATTTATTTTTAATTTTATTTTTTAACAATTTCCCAATGGAAAACTCCGATTATTAAATTTGACGATTATTGCGGGTCCAAGTAGTGGTGAAGGAAGATTCTGTTTTATGTTTGATTTTAACTCTATACTTCAACATATTATCTTGAAATTAAACTATTATAATTTCTCCTATTATGTCGTCCTGATATATGCATCTACATTGTAATGGTTGCCACTGGACGTTAAACAAAAATTCATCCATCACCCTATTACAAATGATAAAACTTAAGCTAATACTCAAATTCAAATTCTTATACAAGGAAATAATACAATACAGTTTGAAAATCATTGCATGTTACGACAATGAAGAGTTGTGTAAAAACACAAAATTCTCACATACGCGTGACAAAAGTAAATGCAAATATACATAGGACAGAAGTCATACACAATCCTCGGTCGGGCTGCAGACGACAGTATGTCAATGTTCTTCTGCTTAAAGGGAATTGAGAGATTTTAGGCCCTGACAATATAATTCTGGTCACGTATGAAACATTATCTACGTCAAAATGACATGTGTATTCAAAGTTGCAAATATCATTCTGACTTATCCCTGTGAAATCTGAAGACAGTGTACATATTAGTTCTGATATCTCAAAAAGGAAATAGTTGGATTTTCAACAACCTTTGACCTTAGAAAAATCGTCAATTATTAAAAATCTGTTTTCGTAATTTGTTATATATTACCATCATGTTACATTATAAGCAGTAATGTTAGAAGAATTTTCAATATACTCAAAATTTGTCTGTGCATACAACAATAAAAAAGATATGTATACTTTGACACTTATTTTTTTGGTGTTGTTTTGGTTCGAGACCACAGTGATTTTATAGCACATTTTATATTTAAATGAAATTTACTTTGACCTGTTGACATAAATGTTGATTTTTTTTTTAGCAAATAGAGTTTCACACTTCACGGAAATAATTTCATTGAATATATAGCAGTATGGCAAACATCAATTTTGATCGTAGAGAAGCTTAATTTCTCTTTACTTATTTAATTTAATTAAAACGCTCTGGTGATTTTTAAGAGTTATCTCCCTGTAGTGTTGGGTACCACCTTAAGTAAATAATACTTTTAAAATTTTTGAAAAATTCAAGGCAGAATTCAACTTAATGCTAGGTTATGAAAAGGTTTAATAAAATGGATTTTTGTTGTCGGGATCGTCGGCGATAATAAATTGATGTACGTTTCATTTTGAAAGATCTTAGTATTTCAATTATTGCTGTAACATAAAAATCTGTAAATGCAGATCAAATTCAACTTCAATCATTAGAAAACGTCGCTTGTGATGACCACGTCATATTACCCTAATGTTTACGAACATATCGCGCGTAACTTCACAAAAAAATTTACATCATTTCGTTTCCCCCTATATTTTCTAACTGTGAAAGGGAAGATTAGTCTTATAAGATAAATGGATGCCCTTAGCAGAATTTAATATATAGTATAGTTTTTGGCTGACTTGTGCATTTATCTTTAGTTTAGCAGATGAAAAAATATAATCAGAAAAGAAAACGAGTAAACTAAAAATGCTCCCAACTAATATAATATGATAATAAACTTTAATGTATATATAGAACTGTATAATATTGTCAATAAAGTAGCAAGATAACATATGATATGTATATATAGAACTGTATAATATTGTCAATAAAGTAGCAAAATAACATATGATATATCACAATATGTATATAATAAATTTCTGTAAATAAAAATGCAAAGATAACTAAAGACTCCAAGTATCGCTCACCTGGAAATCATTTGCAGAATAAATTACTATCCATCATGACTTGCAGTCTGGAACATTGCTGTCCAATTGCCTCACTGGTTTTGCCAAAGTGTTTGCTGGTTTTAAACAAGAAAATCTTGAATTATCCCATAATGTTCTATGTTACAATATGTTTGGTTCTGGCGACCATATTGGATGGCGGGCGGGGTCATCTGATACAATTCAGAAAGAGGACCATCTAAGGACCATTGCTGCCAATTTTTGTTCCAATGGGCCAAGTGGTTTCGGATAAGAAGATCTTTTAGTAAATTTTCCTAAGGGTCCTATATTAAACTGTTTTTGGCTCTGGCAGCCATCTTTGATGGCTGGCGTGGTCATCAGATATATTCTGAAAGAGTACGACCTAAGGACAATTGCTGCCAAGTTTTGTTCCAATTGCCCAAATGGTTTCAGACAAAAAGATCTTTAAGAAAATTTCCCATATGATCTTATGTTAAACTATGTTCGGCTGTGGCGGTCATGTTGGATGTCGGGCAGGGTCATCGGATACAATTCTGAAAGAGAACCACCTGAGGACCATTGTTGCCAAGTTTTGTTCCAGTTGGCCAAATGGTTTCAGACAGGAAGATCTTTTAGTGAATTTCCCATAGGATCTTATGTTAAACTATGTTCGGCTCTGGCGGCCATCTTGGATGACAGGCTGGGTCATCGAATACAATTCTGAAAGAAGACCAGCTAAGGACCATTGCTATAGAGTTTCGTTCCAAATGGTCTATTGATTTCAGTACATTTCCATAGGATCTTATGTTCGGCTCTGGTGGCCATCTTGGGTGGCAGGCAAGGTCATCGGATATAATTCTGAAAGAAGATCAGCTAAAGACCATTGCTGTCGAGTTTTATTGCAATCTTCGAGTGAATTTCCCATAGGCGGCCATCTTTGTAGAGTAGGAGTTTATCTAGGTTTGTCTAATTTGGGCAAATAACGAAATTTTTATTATTCCATAAAAAATTAATTTTGATTATCGAAATGAATAATTTATTTTGAAAACATTCAATGCTAGTAAAATGTACCGAGAAAAATCATCTCCAAGTCACTAAAATAGTCAGGGAAAATGTTGATTGCTCTGTTCCTATGGTCGAGTCTTCAACTTTATTCAGTAGAAGATATGGATATGAGTGAGCGTAAACAAATGTCACACAGGGTGCCCCCCCCCCCCCCCCCCAAAAAAAAAAAAAAAAACAATTTGCAAAAAAAAATATCTACCACCCAACACTAAAACAATTGGAACTAGAACTGTGAGTGACCTCACTGACTGACACCCCCGCTTACTATACTAAGAGTTGCACTTACAAGCTTTAAACATGTAAAAACCCTTAAGTTGGATTATGTCACTTTGCAAGCATCCAGCGATAATTATCTTGCTTCATTTTTGATTTTTTAATTAAAAAAATTAATAACATTACAAATAAAATAAAGATATTCAATGTGTAAAAATCATTCGATCTATTCGTTTTTCTTCATACAGAAACAAAGTATAACATTTCACATGGTTATAAACCAAAAAAGTCTGTCACATGCTAAACATGTTTATTACAACAATTAGATGAGATATGTGTTATTTATTTGTTTAATTGTTTATTCATATATTCGCATATTGAAATAACATTCAGGACAAAAAGTCACAGAAAAAACATCTATTTTTTTCTCACTTACAGTATTGTATTTAGGACAATTTATATTTTCTCACATACAGTATTGTATTTAGGACAATTTATATTTTCTCACTTACAGTATTGTATTTCGCCTTTTAGTACAAAAAGTCACAATGCAAGATTTATAATTTTGATATATCATTTAGGGAAAAAGTTAGAATTCAAATATTTGCATATTCAAAAAGTCACGATTATATTTTCTTACTTGGTAGGGTGATTGTACATACGACAAAAAGTCACAATTGAAATTGGCAGTATAAAAGTGGGGATACAGAAATTTCATGTATTTGCGGAATTTAGTTAGCTTAACAGTTGTCGCATCAAGAACATGATTTATGACTGAAAACTTAATTTGTACCATTTATTGTTTGATTTCCTATTAAACCAAAACGTAACTGTTAATTGCAGAAAGCCAGAAGCCATGACATATAACCTTATTGTGCTACTGATCAGGGACTGTTTACTTTGTTTATTTAAGGTGTTTTTCATAATTATTCACATACTGTATGATTGTTGATTAATTTTTCGATTGCCAGTTGTAAAAACATTTGTTTTCTTTACAACAATAATCATGTTTAAAAACAAAATATTTCAATCTGTTATATACATTTTTCCTTAAAACGTTTGAATAATTTTATTCCAAAGATTATTAAAGTCATATATCAAATATATTATTCTCTAATTAATTGTAACCATTAAAAAAAGCTTATAATCCTGACTTCAATAATAATTACTTTTGAATAGTGACTTTTAGTCCTAAATAGTATTTAATTGTAGCTTTTTGTCCTCAATAAAATGTCACATTATGAATTGTGACTTCCTGTGACTTTTTGTCCTATATGTTCTATCAATATGCAAAAACTTGAATTGTGACTTTTCGTCCTGTGACTTTTTGCTGAGACTACTATAACACTATATATACTGTGTTAAAGTAGTCTCAGCTTTTTGTCTTGCATTAAAAAAACTCCTTGACATTGAATTTCAAACTATGTATTATGATTCAGAAACCATTGCATGATTTTGGGGTAGACTTCAAATTCTATATTTTTCTAAGTTTTCTACAACCTTGGATGATTTTGTATTACATGTATTTACGATCTAATTAATTAACTGAAATGTTAGATTTAGTTTGATGAGTTGTTATGACACGCCCACCTTGACAAATGATTGGCAGTCACAATGTTGTGATTAGATGGAACAACAGGTGTGAAATCATTTCACAGTCAGCTTTCAATATAAAAGAGGTGAGGCTTGGTCAAATACTTTCAATATTCAACATTATTTCAACATTTATCTAGGATAAAGTCATACTAATTTTCGAATTGCACTTTTGAGAATTTACTAAATTTGTTTATATGTTTTCGATATTATGAACTGGGGTACAATTATTTCAATCCTTCATTTTGCCTAATTAAAATTTATCTTCACATATTAAGGGGGTAGGCCTGGGTTAGGCCAAAATTTTCCACTCGTTTAATTTTTTTTCATATTTTCGTCATGCATTATATATGTCTCAATACACCACCTGAGAAAATTTTGTTGAAATTCAACCGCGCGTTTCCTTCACAGGGTTCATCGAAAATGGACATTTACGGGGTACCTTTATTCCATGAGATGACATAAGTTAATGAATATTACTACCTCTCAAAGGACATATGTTTGATAAAAAAAATAGTTATAATTGATGAACTGAAGAACAGGGATATAGTCTTAATCAAAAAAGAATTATGATGCTAAAAGTCATTCTTTATATGCAAATTCAAAGGTAAAAAGTACCAGACATGTTAGGAATTTCGTTCATTTTCAGTTGCCTCATTAAATATTCAAACACTGCTGTAAAAAAATTCTGTCGTTTAATTCTTACAAAAAACAGTTAAAACAAATATCATATATACGTGTGTTATATGACAAAAAATTATGAAATTTTAACCACAAATTTTCACAAAATACTCGATCAATATTGATATTAAGACATTAAAAAAAAATAAAAAATTTCCCATAATACTATTTGAAGCAGCATTACCATTCATTACGTGTAGTTTATATATGCACTACAACAAATCATGGTTACTAGTATATGATTGAAGGCAGAAAATATCTCTAAAACATTCGATTCATGAATTAAATGATATTTAAAATAATCCTGAAAATGTCAGGAGTTTGACATTTTATGTGCGATGGACTATTACTGTTACAGTATAAGACTAACAGGATAATGTGATATAAGCAACCACGCACTAAGATGAGGACGAGATAAGCACACACTACAAACACACACTTCTCATTGGGGAAGGGGGGGGGAGCTAATTCTAGATAATATATTACGAATTTATGGGACGAGTAGAAAATTCTAGTAAGGATTTATGAAATTATTGCAAATATTGACTCAGCACTGTCTTCATTGCGAGCGGCTTTTTCATCATCGTAATATGCATTTCATAATTGCCACTGGATCTTAAACAATAATTCATCAATATATCAAATCCTACGTAATTATCGATTTTGCACATATTTCGAAAAAGTTTTAGATTCGTTACGGAAATGTCCCTTACCGAACCTCTTCACTTCGTCTAAAGCGAGGAAATTTGGTACGTCATAGTAATGCTACGTCATTCCTATTGTTTGACGTCAAGAAAAAAAACATCAATAGGAGTTATCTTCCTTACCCCAGGCCTACCTCCTTAATATATTTGGTTAATGTGGTTTACCCAAGTTGGAAGTAATAACCGACACGGATTAACTGTGATATAATCGTTATAATTTTGAAATTATCGGCCTGTTTCCCCATGTATAAATGGTAACATGGTGTGGAAAAATCCTCCTTATTTTTAGGATAGATTGTATAGGTCATGACGTCACCACCTACATCTTTGTCTCAAAGAGGCCGACTTTGTAGTACTTCTTTTCATAAAGCAATTGGTAAAAATACACATTTATTAATGTTAATATGGAAATGACATTTTGTACAAATATATTTAAGTATACTTCCAATAGCTATGTTAATTTAGGAACAGATTTGGCATATCCCAGCATGCGTATAGTTTCATCAAAATCCATTGAACGGTTTAGGAGGAGTTGCACTTATAAGACATTTGGATAAACAGACAGACGGAAGGACAGGTTCTTCCATTCGGACATTTTTTCTGTTTATTCAAAGCGTTGACAATACAATGAATTCCATTGGATGATGAATGAAATGAAAATAATTTTGATTGGACCGTTTGAAAAAGAACCCTAAGTTCTAGATTTTCTGGAATTGGAAAGGCTTTATAATAAAATAAGATGGTATGATTTCAGCCATTATTTGACCCCATCTGACATTCAGATTTCAGATTCGAATTTGCATAATTTTTATCGTATAATGATCGAACTTTCACAATCTATCAATCATTGTTCAAAACCATCCCAGGATGCAACAGCGACGCCATGAACGTCTGCTAAATCAAGGATTTCAAGAAAATTTAGTGTTTTCACGGTAGAGTTTGCCCAAAAAGATTTTTAAATATAATCTTTGTCTTACATAAATACACATTTCAGTGCAATATCGTTTTGGACAGTTGCTCATATCAAAGGTCCAGAAATGAGTGAAAGTTGGTGTTATTCATTGTTTTCCTGACAGAATATTGCAGCTAACACAGAAATTTCGTGTTGAAAACAAAACACGTTCCTTCAAATGCAACAATTTAAGAATACTTAATGATAGCTGAGAATAAATTTTTTGATTACTTTTTCATTTGGGAATTTAAGGGGCTAAATCATACCATGCCCTCTGAAATTTTTCCTATTTCTTCATACCTGCGATAATAATAGCAGTAATATTTCTAAAAATTCATACACTGTTGTTTAAGTAAATTGGCTGCTGTTACTAACTAAATAATTTGGAACACTATTGACTCTTTTTACACATTTCTCAAAGCTGTGGTTGATTGATATGGTCATTCGCTCATGATAACCCTTACATACTAAACACAAATTTTCATTACAATCAGTGCATCTGTAACATGCTACAGTCGCTTCTTTATTTCGTGAACAAGGTTGACAGCATTTCTGAAAAAAAGGAATACTTCCAAATAAATTACTTAAATCTTCCTTTTGAAAGAATTTTAAAGGAAGTTTAGGGACGTAATGTAGATCATTTAAACATATTTATGCTGTAATAAAATAGAATAGAATATTTTTATTGTTCCAATCATGAGCCCTCACGGGGGCAAGATATAACAACATATACAACATTGATTCATTAGCATAAATTACAATGAAAATAGAATAAAAGCTATGCTATTCCTCGTCTGATATTTAGACAATGAACTATATATTTCCCCAGAAATTTGAGAACTGATATATCTTCATTTGAAAAAAAACATATAAACTTTGCCACCTTTGAAAGATCTTTAAATTTTGTACGAGGCTCACCTATATTATTAAACATGATTTCTCTGTCATTATATAACGGGCAATTAATTATAAAATGAAAATCATCTTCTGTTTGATTTGAAGAACATTTTTCACACATTCTTTGCGAACGTTCTAAATAGGGTTTCTTATATCGAAGGGCACTTATTCTTATTTGACATAAAGCCCTTCTCAATTGAACGTTGTTAATAGATAAATATGTTTCTCGAGAAAAACATTTTTTGATTTTTTTTAAAGTAGGTATTAAGTTTTCCCTCTTGTTCTTCTGACTTTTTGTTCCAGTACTTTAAAAAACTATATGACATAATTTATCTCTTATTGACTTTATTAACGCATTCATCTTTATTTGTGAATATTGAATATTAAGTGTTTGTAGGATAAATTTAATGGATGACAACCAACATTCTGTGTTGTCTGAAACCATACTTTGATTAGCAATGTATGCATCAAATAGTATACCACTTTCCATTTGATCTATTCTTAACCAGTATTTTAACATTGACAAAACAACAGAGAAATACAATGGGTATCTGCCAAGTTCAGACTATACAGATAAATTTGTGAATCTTTTATTTACACCCAAAATTGATTTTAGGTATTCTAAAAAATCATTTATAAGTTCAAGTTCAAGTTCAAGTTTTTTATTACCAATTCAGGGCCCCATTTAAGAGGCATATATAATGACAACAGAACACAACACATTGATTAGATACATAAATACAGATAATACTTCTTATTTAAACAATAATATTGATTAATAACAGTATATATATGTGTGATTCTATAAATCTTTTGAAACAAGTACTCATTTTCTTTTTTGCATGCTGCAGAATTTGTTTTAAACATTCCTGTAATTTCACTACCATATATCATAATTGGTTTAATTGTATGATCATATAAATGAAGAAGAGTGGAGATACGTGTAATATGTGCAGATAAAGATAAGGTAAATAAACTTATGCACATGGACGTTTTCAAAGATGAATTAGGTACAGTGAGAGGAATGCAAGCGTCATTAAAGTTTAAGGAGGAAGCCGTGCCGAAATTTTTTGAGCCACGACCTATGTCGTATGCTCTGCGTGACAAAGTCGCAGATGAAATCAAACGTCTTGAAAAGCCCAGGAATTCTTGAGAAAATTAAATTTTCCGAATGGGGATCGCCGATCGTTCCTGTAATGAAACCAGATGGAAGTATACGAATTTGCGGGGATTATAAAGTTACCATCAATTCATGTTTAGAAGTACCTCAGTACCCATTACCGAAAGCCGAGGATTTATTTTCGAGATTAAATGGTGGTCAGAAGTTTTCAAAATTTGATTTATCTCAGGCATATCAACAATTATTGCTTTGTGAAAACTCTATTTACAATTAATTCGTATTTGGGATTATACCGCTTTGTGAAAATTCTATTTACAATTAATTCGTATTTGGGATTATACCGCTATACGAGATTAACGTTTGGTGCCGCGTCAAGTCCTGCAATATTCCAAGAATTTATGGATAAAGTTCTAGAAGGATTAGATGGAGTAGGATGTATTCTAGATGATTTAATAATTAATTAAAAAGCCTTATAGCTCACCTGGAAAACATGAGAATACAAATAACTTCCACTTATGGCGACTTTTGTACATGTAGACCTGTTCATAAGGATCATTTTATCAATTGAAAGTTTCTTTCTATCTTTTATAGTTGTCATGATAGAAGCAAAAAACAGCGAAAATCGTCAAATTTAGCCTTTCAAGGGATATAACTCCTAAAAAGACTCGTCGTACAACTTTGACCCATTGCAACTTTTTAGGCCTGGTCATAAGCATCATTTCACCGATGAAAGTTTCTTTCTATCTTTTATTTTTTTCAAGATGGAAGAAAAAAAAACAGCAAATATCGTCAAATTAAGCCTATCAAGGACAATACTGTAAATTCAGAAATTATTGCGTGCAT
This sequence comes from Mytilisepta virgata, assembly GCA_028015205.1. NCBI lineage: Eukaryota > Metazoa > Mollusca > Bivalvia > Mytilida > Mytilidae > Mytilisepta > Mytilisepta virgata. The sequence goes on along the minus strand of CM051515.1, from coordinate 57,705,550 downwards.
TTTTTATTGTGATTTTGTCATTTTAGACGAAAATGCGATTTAAATTTTTACGATATTGAGAAAAATCACGCTTCATTCAAATAAAAAAATCCAAAATGCGAATTTTAATTTTTGCGATTACAACCCTGTCGCATTTATCGCATTAATAAAAACATCGCAATAATTTCCGATTTTACAGTAACTTCTATAAAGAGTAGTCGTACAACTTTGACCCAATAAAGACTTTCGAAGATCGTTTCACGGCAAAGAAGGAAGGGTCACATTCATTGTACGGTATCTACTATATTTTATGAGATATAACGCAAAATAAGTCAGTTTACCCCTATGTTCTAAAAATAGTCACGGCCGCCATGTTTTTAGCTCAATTAGCATAATCGACACAATATTACTGTAGATACCCCAAAGATGCCTGTCACCAAATTTGGTTACAATCCACTCAGTGGTTTCATAGGAGATTTTTGAAAAAGTTTATTACGTCGGACGACAGACAACGACGACGACGGACGCCAACTGATGACAATAGCTCACCTGGACCGAAGTAAATAAAACAAGTACACTCTTTAAGAAAAGATATCGTAGGCATTTTCGAAATATATACATGTAAGTTCCGATAAATTGGGTTTTTATTTCTAAAACCCCGCAAATATTCAGCATGGATTGATAAGTGCATACGTATATACATTGTTCAAACAAAAAAGTACGGGATAAATCGGAAACGGGGAAGGGAAGAGGAAGAAGGGGCCTCGAAAAATTTGCTTGAAATAAATTTCTTAGGGCGATGTAATATCGAAAATATGCATATTATCAGTTTTTAAAGCTATCAGTCTAGAAATAACACAGACAAAATATGTATCCTATGACCCCTTTTAAAACTTAAAATAGAATTTAAAAAAAAATGATGACAATAATATATTACTTTACAAACATTCTGCCTTATTTTCAGAAATTTCTTTATATAGTGATACCTTTTCATCATATGCTGACATTTTGTCTTAATAATATTTCTTCATTATATGCTGATGATTTTTCATTATAACATGTATATGCTAATACTTTATTGTTATGAGACTTTTTCATTACATACTGACACTTTTTCGTTATGACAGCTGATACTTTGACGTGATGATACTGTTTCATTTATATGCTGATACTTTGACTGGTGACAGTTTTGCGTCATTCCGCATGTCTAAATATGTTTAAATATGAATGATCAGGAAAGATAGAGAGAATAAAAAATAAAGGTTTCTTGGTTTATTTAAGATACAATTTTTCAACATGTTCATGTATACCTTTGTTACACCTAAAAATTAAACTTATTTATTTCAGAGGATTGAGATCCAATTTTATTCCATTTAATAATGATTTTATTGTCGAGGCTGCGACTTTAGTCGCAGAAAGCTCGACATAGGGATGGTGATCCGGCGGCGGCGGCGGCGGCGGTGGCGGCGGCGGCGGTGGCGGCGTTAACTCACTTCTTAAAAGCTTTATATTTTAGAAGGTAGAAGACCTGGATGCTTTATACTTTGTATATAGATGCCTTATGTTACGAACTTTCCGTCTGTCATATGTACATTGTCCTTGACCTCATTTTCATGGTTCAGTGACTAATTGAAAAAAAATTTAAGATTTTTTGTAATGTTAATTTCTCTCTTATTATGAGTAATAGGATATCTATATTTGGTATGTGCGTACCTTACAAGGTCCTCATCCCCGTCAGACAGTTTTCAATTGACCTCGACCCAATTTCAAGGATCAGTGAACAAGGTTAAGTTTTGGTGGTCAAGTCCATATCTCAGATACTATAAGCAATAGGTCTAGTATATTTGGTGTATGGAAGGATTGTAAGGTGTACATGTCCAACTGGCAGGTGTCATCTGACCTTGACCTCATTTTCATGGTTCAGTGGTTGTAGTTAAGTTTTTGTGTTTTGGCCTGTTTTTCGAATACTGTATGCAATAGGTCTACTATATTTGGTGTATGGAAGGATTGTAAGGTGTACATGTCCAACTGACAGGTGTCATCTGACCTTGATCTCATTTTCATGGTTCAGTGGTGTGTTTTGGCCTGTTTTTCGAACACTGTATGCAATAGGTCTACTATATTTGGTGTATGGAAGGATTGTAAGGAGTACATGTCTAACTGGCAGGTGTCATCTGACCTTGACCTCATTTTCATGGTTCAGTGGTTATAGTTAAGTTTTTGTGTTTTGGCCTGTTTTTGGAATACTGTTTGCAATATGTCTGATAGCATTTACTTTCATTAGAAATACACGACAGGCGAGACATTTTTGTGTGTCAACTCTTGTTTGAACTGTAACAGACTATTTGATTGGTTGTTTATGGATGAGGAAGTTATATTATATTGTATAATAGTAATCTAGTTTGGGTACTATGATGTTACCAATGTATTACTTCGCAGTCCGCTATTTAAATATTCCTAGGTAAAATAAATTATTTAAGTTATTCTACCTACAATTTCGAAAAAGAAAATATTTGAAAATAAAATTATAAGTAACGTCAAGAATACAAACGGGATATTCGAAGAAGGGGAGAATCGAAAACAACTGACAAACTCCGGAGACAAAACCAAAACAATACAAACACCACACTTATAATCTAAAAAGGTATGAAAAACATGGTGCCCACCAAAAACCCGGGGTAGACACAGGTGCTCTGGAAGAGTAAGCAGTCTCTGTTTCCCGCAGGACACCCGCCATGCTGCCCATGTCAAATGCGGTATGAGGAATGGACTACATCAATGAAACAGGTCCATTTTCATTTGGGAAACGGTTATTTTAACCAAGTCATGATGACGTCCATAAAACTTTAATAAGGATGACTGCAAGTTAGGAGCAACATACCCCTGTCTGAGTAACTTTTTTGTCAGGAGTCGGTCTTTGTTCAGAACGTCCATGGATATTTCACAAGCTCTTGAATAACATATGAATTGTGAAATATACACTCCATACATCGGCGCTTCTGGAATGTTGCCACTAAAAAATGGGAACTTGACGATTGGAAAGTCAAAGTCATCCCATTAGTCGTAAAGTTTTGTACTCAGCCTTCCTCTAGTGTCAATTTCGAGGTGAAGGTCGAGATAAGATGCAGACTTAGGAGTGTCTGTGGTATCCTTGATTTCGAGCTCATGGGGATAGATGAGAACTTAGAAATTCCCAAAACGTGAATTGTTGAATGATAAAACATCATCTATAAAGCGGAAGCTGAAATTCAAGTTACGGCCTAACTTCTGTTTTCCTTAAGAAGCCCGTCAAGGAAGTGTGCCTCATATAAGTAAAGGAACAAGCCGGCCACTAGTGACGCATAATTAGTGCCCATAGGAATGCCAATAGTCTGTTGGAAAATGTGTCCACCAAATGAACAAATTCTTTGGCGCTATTTTATATCCACATTTGATTGATACCACTTCTTGAATAACTTGTCTCACAATGACTTTGGAGGCCCGGTTTGTTGAGACAATGGTTTGGTGGAACACTTGGCAGATCCAGCTATAAAGCGTTGTTTGTATGGACACATCTGTAACTAGGGTGTCCAGTACAAGGTAAAAGATCACAATTATCTTTGATGGAAATACCAAATGACGATAAGACCGATCTATGGTTGTCGGTTATTTTTCCTATGAAAGTGTGGTAGCTTTCTAGGTAGGATTGGCAAGTGAACTAGCAATCCCTTGTTCATTAATCAAACATTGAATATAGTAGCTTTTGCATACAAAAACGATGTTATTAGTGGCTTATCTGCAGGAACAACAAAATATCTGGCGTACAATGTCTTGGCAGAATCATGACTGATCTTCCGTTTTTGCTCATAGACCATCTAAGTTTATCAATTCGGACGTGAATCAACTATCTTACAGCTTCAACACACTCTTAAAGAGAATCCAGTGGCTCTTGTTAACGTTTGGTCCATTTTCATAAGTTCTCCACACAATCCATTAATAGTTTGAAATTATATTTCCAATTTATAGATTGTGGTTCACGATACTTAGGACTTTTGCAAGGACATCAAGAAGAGACTCATTGTCGATGATATTTAAGTTTCCTATGATGACATGGCCCGCAGGACTATATTTGAATGGAAAACTGCTGCATGAACAATCAGGAGGCTTGGCCTTGAGATCGTCGATGTTGAAGTCCGGAAATACACGTTTGTGATTGAAGATTTTTGGTGCAATGGGTGTAGTATAGGTATAAGAAATAATGGGAACAGACTGATCTTTGAAATAAGGCGGAACCTTTAATCTGACCAATTTGTGGTGAAGGATATTGCCAAGATTTACGGCATTTAGACATCTGTTGGCAAAAAGAGTGGATGAAAAGAACGGATGTCTTGTTCAATCCCATGTGTACCACTGGTTTGAAAAGATGGAAACGTCCAATATCCAACACAACAGAGGTCAGTTTGTATTCAGGTGAATTAGAATGAGTAGATCGACTGCGTAAGCAGGCTTGGTATAAAGTGTGTAGCTTTCGGAGGGGTAAAGAATATAATTTTGTGCGAATGTGATGAAGACCTAATGGTTGTTGTATGAAAGGGAGAAGGACTTTGCTAGAAACCTCATGACAGTGAAGCTTTGTATAATGTCTATTGCTCAGTTTACGTCGTTGATGATTAGGAAATAGCTTCTTAACGTTCACGTCACTGTTATTTCGTATAACCTGCTCCAAAATGGAAAACAATCCTTGAATATAACAATTGCCCTAAACGCTGAAAAGTAGATTTAACCGTCAAAATTACCAAAGGTAAAGCCATAACCATCTAAGAACAGAGCTATGCATATATACTCATACCCCTTGCGTTTGCGGATACGGAAAAGGTCATTTTAGCCTATCATTTTCGACATCTTGTGTCGTTTTAACCAAGTATTGTTTATATTCTGAATTAGTCCTTTCACATGCTATGGTTGCAGTACAGTTTACACGGCGTAAAACGTCAGTCACTGCCGATTCTCGACATACATGTATCCACGGGATACATGTATGTCGAGAATCTTTGAGACGCTAAGGCTATTAATCTTCCTTAAAGACAAATCCCTCTATTGTTTTTGCGCATAGAGCAGCGCAACGGTATTATGCCGTCCGTGGCTTGTGACGTTGCGATTTCCGCGAAACGTTGATCAACGGAAAGAGAAAGACGACTGGAATCAATGGAAGGTTCACAAAAGTTAACGTTAAACGATTTTTAAGATAAAAATGCACCGTATTTAATCTTATGTGTCTTAAACTTTTAAAATAAAATAAATATCAACAGAAATTATCCGGTCTGAACTATATGCACATAGTTTTCATATATCTCAGGTCATAAAGTATAATTAGTGAACATGAAATCAACTAACGTTTTATTGTATTTTTTAATTATTATTATTATTATTATAAATTATAATAAATATTATAATTATTATTATCTAATGCAACCGCTAGCTTTATTTTGACTAATAGATTATTCTCGTTAATCTTTATCCTTATTGTTATCTGGGCGGAAATTCAATTTTTAATGTCGTACTGCATACTCCTTACCACTGACTCTCTTACATTTTTTTGGTGTTAGTATCAATAACATTTTATTACTTTTCATTAAAAAATAAAAGAAAATAAAAACTGTAAATATGGTACACCCGAAATCATTTAAATAAATCATTTATTTTATTTTGTTTAATAATTAAAATTGAATATTCTATGTAATTATTATAGAAAAAACATTGGTCAATTTTTTACAATACTGGATTTTAAATAGATATTTTACCATAAAAAAGGCGGGAAAATGTTTAAAGCAACATATCGTCATCATCTGTCCCTAAGAAGATGATAATACGAATAATATAAGTTCTACAAACAATACGGTTAACAAAACAAACAAATTTCATGTGATTAGGACTTTTTATAAAAAATTAAACTGTAAATAACTACATGTTCCGATTTCTAAATTTTGTGAAAAAGATGGCGTTATAAATCGAAAACGAGGTCGGTGACCCCATTTTTTTATTGGCTGATTTTAAAGCTTTTACTTAGGCTAAAGTGGGAAAAAAATTTAAAGAAGATATTATTGGTAGATCTGAATAGAGGGATTTGTCTTTAACACAAAACTGCTTACCCTTCCGGAGCACCTGAGTTCACTCCTGGTTTTTATAGGAGTTCGTGTTGTTCATTGTTTTTTAATTTTCAGTGTTTATTTGTTGTACTTGTGGTTGTTCATTTGTCTTCCCGGGTTTTGTCTGTCTAATGGATTACGTTTTTTGGATTGATCCTAGGTATATGTGTCCTCTTTACAATTTTTTGCCCCAATCCGACGAATACATTCAATGTTTGGAATGAAAGTTTGAAAATTTAAATTTTCATCCCCGGGCAAAACACTAGTAGCATCCAGTAAATATTTGAAAGCGGAATACCGAAACAATAAGACAAAGGGAAAATTCTACAAAATCTTAATTGAAGACAAGGCGAATTCTTGAGAATATTAACGCAGCGAAAAAAAAAAATACTACAAAGACACAACCAAAGGGGTAAAAAATACACACATAGCTAACCAAAGAGAATCAGAACAAGACAGCAAAAACTAAAACTATATGAACTCCCATATGAAACCCGGAAGAGTAAGCGTTAACGCCACCCGGAATGTATGTTTGATGCTTAACATTAAATGGACTGTATTTTTGAATAAAATTGTTGTTTACGGTTGGCCCAGAAGCTTTTGATAAGTTTTTGAATATATGCGTCATTTGCCATACTATATTTATCATATATGATCATATATTACGACCAAGTCTCAAATATCGCATATCATCAAAATTTACTTAGGGGTATGATACTGGGTGCCATATTACATGGGTTATGAAATGTAAATTCCGGAATCAAATAGGTTCCAGTCCGGATTTCTGTTTAGATTTTACTGTATTCTAAGCTTTCCCCCGTCGTTTGGAACACGTCGAAGAAAATATATTTGGAACTGTCACTGACACATTTTCGTTCATCGAAGGGATGAAAAGAAAAACAAAATAGTCAGAAAACAGTGGGCAACATGAAACGTGTGCAAAAGGTTGAATTTGACACTCAACAAATAAGAAACTATTGGTCACTGTACAACGTTGTAAAAGATAAAGCTTAAAATAATGACAAATAGGTTATGACAGATATGAAAAAACGTTTCCCAATTGACAATGGACCTGTCCCATTGATGTTATCCCTTCCTCATACCGGATTTGATATGGGCAGCATGGCGGGTATCATGCAGGAGCTTACTCTTCCAGAGCACCTGAGTCTACCCCCGGTTTTTTGGTGGGATCCATGTTGTTCATTTGTTTTTAGTTTTTAATTGTAGTGCATGTGTTGTTTTGGTCTTGTCTTCGTTGTTCTCCGGAGCTTTTCAGTTATTTCGATTTTTCCCTCCTTCGAATATCCTTTTGGTATTTCTTGACTTGTCCTATGCTGTGGCATTTTTCATATCACACTCAATATCAATTCTTGATTCCGACATCTTCACTCCGGTCTTAACATATATTTGATACCAATTTTCATGCACAAGACTCATCAGTTGTGCTGAAGGCCAAAAATGTTGAAAAACAAAACAACAATCCAAAAGGTTTAAGAGAAAATTCAAAAATACCAAAATGACCAAAAGGGGTAAAGCCAAAACTCTCTAAGGACAGAGCTATGCACCAGGGAGATACTCCTTAGTTTTCAAAAATTTTACAATTTTGTACAGCAAATTTTAAGTATCAACTTCGGGATATTATCGAAATACTAGCACCTGAGTTTATGACACCCTCGGGGAATTGGAGTCCACCAGCAGTGGCATCGATTCAGCGGTAAAAAATTAGATTCTTTGATACAAATTTTGATGCACAAGATGTGCACATTTCGTAGATTTACAACCCATCAGATGTGCTCAAGGCCTAAAATGTTGAAAACCAAAACAACAATCCAAAAGTTTTAAGAGTAAATTCAAAAATACCAAAATGACAAAAAGGGGTAAAGCCAAAACCATCTAAGGGCAGAGCTATGCATGGGGGACATACACCTTAGCCCTCAGAAATTATACGGTTTTGTAACAGTAAATTTTAAGTATCAATTTCGGGCTATTATCGAAGATATGGGTTCTCGGGTAGATATAAAGTGTGATATGAAATATGCCATATAATAACCTCTTATTATAAAATAAAACGGTGTGACCCTTAAAGTAAAGTAATATGGATAAAATATGTTTATATAAGTATAGATACATATATAGGCATATTTGATATACATTGAGATGTTTTCCATATAAATCAATTATACAAACTTACTGTTTTATTTCTTCTTGAAAACGTTGTAATTTCCAATTCGGCACTTCGTCCTATTAAGATGCAATGATATGCTGTATATGAAATTATTGACTAATATTTTTATAATATATGTACATTGTCGGAAATTATACAATTTATTTGTACAGCCTAAATATCGTAGATGTAGAAATGTAGAAATGAGAGGTTTACCGAGAATTTCACAACTACCTGGCGGCGTGTACAAGTAAATTGTATATTGTTTTTTTTATTCTGCATTAAAAATTGTTATATTTTTTCGAGAAAAGTCATGAAAATGGCACATTACTAGCCTATTTTCAGAAGGCTATTTTTTGGCCCATAATCTATGGCACTATGAACCACCACAATACAATCTTTAGTTTAAGTGAAGGAAACGATATTCGCCACTAAACAAATATAAAAAAAAATCGACACCCTTTATTTGTCTACTAAAAAGGCCATTGCAGGATAAATTACGTGATGAATTCTATATATCAATGATGTAGATACATGTAGTCGAATTTAAAATATGCCAAAAGTTTAAATAATGTAATGGGAATCTGAGAGTTTAAATGCTTTGTCCGAAAAACGCAGATGTCTGCAAGATATCTTCAATCTTTTTCATAGCAAATAATTGTTCGGAATATATTTTACAACCATCGCTTTGCTTATCCAAATGGGATAATACAAACACTTAACACTGGAACTATTTCATCAAATAACATTCTCCAAATTTTGAAATTACTCGGCATACATTGTATTTATATGAATAAGAGAAATAAGTGGGCATGTAATTCCAACAGGGAAAAACACAGAAATTGTTTATCTATATCAAAGAAACTTGGCAGAAAAAATAAATTTAACAAATAGGTGAACACTAATACGCTTGGTGTTTTGTCGTAACATGTAAAGTATGTTACAATCTACGGGTAAAATCAATTTCATGAATAAGATTTAATTGTAATGTTTATAGAATTTATTTGTATTCATTTCGATATTAAAGCGGCAAGTCTCATAACTGGTCTCTTTATGTTTATTCAGTATTTTAGTTACTTTCAAATATCTGCTCTTTTCCAATCAATATCATTAAAGGGTTTCCTTATTATCTGCATTTTGTTAAGAACACCCCCTTTTAACTATTTATGTTTATTATTCTGATGGTAACTAGAGACTACAAAGAGACTAAATCGCTCACCGGTTATTTTTTGTTTAGATCTTCCATCAATGATTATTTTAGCTATCTAATGCAAACCATCGCATTTTTTAGACTTGATATTGACTTGTACAGCCTGAACTCAATATATATGGCTGCTAGGGACCTTTTCAGCAGTTGTAATTGACTTTTTCAATGACCTTGACCCTTGAGCTTCCATATTGCCTTGTACAGGGTCCTAAATCTAAATATATATGGTTACTAGGGACTTTTTCAATGAATTTGACCCTTGAACCTCCATATTGACTTGTACAGGGTCCTAAATCTAAATATATATGGTTACTAGGGACTTGTTCATCGGTTGCTATAGACTTTTTCAATGACCTTGACTCTTGACCTTTCTTTCTGACATGCACAGCTAAATGATAGGGTCCTGAACCCAAACATATATGGTTGCTATGGACTTTTCCAATGACCTTGACCCCTGACCCTCCCTTTATTTGTACAGATACCATTTGATTTAATTAAAGTTATGTTGAACATTTTTGCTGTTTACAGTTTGTCTTTATCTATAATAATATTGAAGTCAATAACCTAAACCTACAAACGTTCCTTAAAATTAACAATGCAGGGGCAATAACCCGAAAATGGGTTGACCGATTCGTCTGAAAATTTCATGGCCTTGACCTTATAAACATTTTTAGTTATTGTCAGTTCAGCTCTAACTGCTTTGTTTTTTGAGATATGAGCCAAAAAGTTTATTTTTCACCTTTGTTCTATATTTAGAGGGTTCACTGAATAGTCTGAAAATTTCATGGCATGTAGACTATAATGAACATTTTTATCCCGTCAGTTTTGCTCTTAATGATTTAGTTTTTGAGATGTCAGCCCAAAACTGCAGTTCACCCACTAATAAGAAAATAAAACACTTGCTAGATACGTTAAGGATCATTCCACCAAAGTTTAGTCCCAATCGGCAAAACGGTTTCAGAGGAAAAGATCTTTAAAGAAAACGATGGACGACGGATGCCAAGTGATGGCAATAGCTCACATGGCTTTTCAAGCCAGGTGAGCTAAAAATGACTTTATACAGCATAGTTTAAATTTACTATATCTAATATTAGTATTTTTTTATTGTTATTTTTATACATATTGAAGGTGGGTAGCAAGATCAACAAATTGCAATACATTGCCGAAGACGTACAAAATACATATATATGTTCCAATACGACCGTCACATAACTCTTAAAATAGGTAACTATAGTAGAAAAATCAACGCAGACACCTTTAGTTGAATAAAAATGAAGAGATGACATGAAAAAAAGCTACAGATAATGTTTTTCGTTCAATACGTATTTTCTCCCTGTTTTGAAATTTAATTCTGAATATGAAATTTTCATATCGTAAATATACCCCTGAACAGAAAGATGAGTAAGTTATCAAACTAGAGACTCCAAGGAGCTTGTTTCGCTCACCTGGAGATCATTTGCAGAATAAATCTTTTGACTATATCCATCCTGACTGGCAGTATGGAACATTGCTGTCCAATTGCCTCACTGATTTTGCCAAATTGTTTGCTGGTTTCAAACAAGAACAACTTTCAGTGAATCTTCCCATAAGGTCCTATGTTACAATATGTTTGATTCTGGAGGCCATCTTGGATGGCGGTCGGGTTCATCTGATACAACTGTGAAAGAGGACCACATAAGGACCATTGCTGCCAAGTTTTGTTCCAACTGACTAAAGACTAAATAGTTTCAGACAAAAACATCTTAAGTAAAAATTTCCAAAGGGTACTAAGTTAAAATATGTTTGGCGCTGGTAGTCATCTTTGATATTGGGCGGGGTCATCAGTTATAATCATGAAAGAGGACCACCTAAGGACCATTGCTGGCAAGTTTTGTGCCAATTGGCTAAGTGGTTTCAGATAAGAAATCTCTTAGTATATATATATGCTTGGTACTGTGTTAGTCTATAAATGTGTATAATTATATAATGGAAAAGTAAAAAATAAAATAAATATAAAAAAAAGAAATCTTTTAGTAAATTTCACATAAGGTCCTATGTTAAACTATGTTCGGCTCTGGCATCTTGGATGATTATCGGATACAATTCTGAAAGAAGACCGCCTATGGACCATTGCTGTCATTTTTTTTCATTTGGCTCAGTAGGAACTGCTTACCCTTCCGAAGCACCTTGGTTCACTCCTGGTTTTTATAGGGGTTCGTGTTGTTCATCGTTTTTTTTAGTTTTCTGTGTTTATTTGTTGTGCGTGTGGTTGTTCATTTGTCTTCCCGGGTTTGTCTGACCAATGGATTACGTTTTTTTTATTCCACCTTAGGTATATTTGTCCTTTTTTCCGACAAGAAGATCGTTTAGTAAATTCACATGGAGCCCTATGTTAAAACCATGTTCGGGTCTGATGGCCGTCTTTAATGACAGGCGGAGTCATCGGGTATAATTATGAAAGAGGACCATCTAAGGACCATTGCTGCCAGGTTTGGTCCAATTGACCCTCTGGTTTCAGACAAGCAGATCGTCAATTAAATTTCCCATAGGATCCTATGTTAAACTATGTCTGGCTCTAGCGGCCATCTTAGATGACAGGCAGAGTCATCGGATATAATTCTGAAATAGGGCTACCTAAGGATCATTGCTGCCAAGTTCTGTTCCAACTGGCTCAATGGTTTTAAAAAAAGAAGATCTTTAAGTTAATTTCCCATAGAGTCCTATGTTAAAAATAAATTTGAAGCACTGTATGGCCATTTCGTTGACTGACGACTCATCAGCAGTGCTCGAGATAAAATTTTGAAAATTCGGTTAAAAATATAAAGATGAATTGATAAGAACAACCACCAAAAAACCCAAAACAATTAAAACAAACAGGAATCCACACTCAGCTAAGGGTTATCTCTGCATCAAAAGGAATAGCTTTAGAAATTTCTGGTAAATTTTTGACAAATTTTGAACGGAAAATTTAAAGGCATTTAAGTAATGAATCATGCCAGGACAAAAATTCTGGGTAATTGGCCGATAAAGCTGTCGGCTCTGGTGGCCACCTTTGATAACAGGCAGGGTCATTGGATATTATTATGAAAGTGGAAAATTTAAAGACCGTTGCTGCCAAATTTTGTTCCAATTGGCCCAGCGGTTTCAGAGGAGATCTTTAAAGGAAAGTTTACGACGACAGACGGACGACGGACGCCAAGTGAAGGAAATAGCTCACATGGGCTAAAAATCTTGAAGATAACACCTAAATTATCAAAAAACCCTTAATGACCCCCAGAAAAAATTGTGAGGAGCCAGATTTCCCAAAATCAATCCCCACCTGTATTTCTTGTGGGGGACCATTGTGGTAAAACATACAATCTATAGAACAAAAGTAAATGAGTGGAACCCTAACTGTCTAAAGGCGCCGCCACCACCGACAGGTTGGTTCCATAATACGGCCATATATATTTGCATAAAAACTAAAATAAGCTCCGAGAAGCAATACTGAAGTGCAAGACTTCATCATTCAGCCTTCAACATGTCCAATGCATATTACAAACACAGCATGACAAGCATTTGCAAGTTATTGAAAAATAACACGAAGGACTTCTTCTAAAATATAAAAATTTCTACAATAACAAATTTACTCCAATGCTCCAAAATGAGTTTACCACATAAATAACGTACAACATTCACAAAGGTTCCTGACTTGGACCAAGTACATAGATATGTGGCTATGTTACACTAGTTAAGGCAGAAATTGAACACCTTTGTACCTGTGACAGTGGCATCACAAATAAACATCGAGAGCCTCTCAAGAGCCTAAATCGCAAACTTGGTTTTAAATTGTCCTCCTTGACCAGGACTAAAAATAGTGTAACAGTCAATTTGGCTGTTTTTTAATAGGGTCCTATGTTAAACTAAGTTTGGCTGTGGTGGCCATCTTGACTGACTGTCGGGGTCATCAAGACATTTTTCTGAAAAAGAACAATGTAAGGACCATTGCTGTCAGGTCAGGTTCAAATTGGTCAAGTGGTTTCAGACAAGAAGATTTTTCAATGAATTTTCCCATAGAGTCCCGTTTTAAACTGTATAGTTCTGTTGTGGCAGCCATCTTGGTTCACAGTCCTTGTCATCGGACACAATTCTGAAAAAAGGCCATCTAAGGACCATTGCAGTTAAGTGTGGTTCCGATTGCCCAAGTGGTTTCAGACAAAGATTTAAAAAATTAAATTCCATAGAGTCCTATGTTAAACTAAGGTCGGCTATGGCGGCCATCTTCGTTGACGGTCTGGGTATGCAACACAATTCTGAAAGAGGACCATATAAGGACCATTGCTGTCAAGTCTGCCCCAGTGCTTTCAGACAAGAAGATTTTTAATGAATTTTCCCATAGGGGCTTATGTTAAACTTAGTTCGCCCGTGTAGGCTTTCTTGGTTGACAGTTCGGTCATCGGACACAATTCTGATAGAGGACATCTACGGACCATTGCTACAAAGTCTAATTTTATAGTAAGTGGTTTCAGATTTTTTATTGAATTTTGCCACAAGGTCCTATGTTAAACTTAAGTTCAGCTGTGGCGGTCTGGTTCCAATTTGCCTAGTTGTTTCAGACAAGAAGATTTTTAAATAAATTTTCAATAGGGTCTTTTGATAAACTAAGTTTAGCTTTGGTGGCCATCTCGGCTAACAATCGGGGTTCTAGGACACGATTCTTAAAGAGGACCATCTAAGGACCAAGTCAGGTTCCAATAGGTTTCAGACAAGACGATTTTCAATTAATTTTCACATGGGGCCCTATGTTAAACATAGTTCGGCTGTGGCGGCCATCTTCCTTCACAGTCTGGGTCATCGGACACAATTCTTTAAGAGGACCATCTGAGGACCATTACTTGCAAGTCTGGTTCCAATTGGCCATGTAGTTTCATAGAAGAAGATTTTAAAAATTTATCCCCCCCCTTTTTTTCTATTTTAAGTAACAGCAGCCATGTCGCTCGGAAGTTGGATATGCCGGACATAATTTTGGAAGGGGGCCACCCAATGACCACCAAACCAAAGTTTGGTCCCAATTGGACCAGTGGTTACAGTTGGAAACCCTAAAATCAAGTTGATAAATCAACAGTTATCAAATTTTTTAAATATGGTTGAGAAACTAAAGGAATGAAACGGCAGATTATGATGATGATGAAAAACTCAACAATGAAGAGACAATACATTGTTCATATTTATAATCCCTCTGTCAATATTAAATATATATGGGTTATGCCATGATGGAAAAAAACCATTACACAAAATTCAAACAAAATTAACATAGAAATACAATTTCTAATTTCAACATAATATAATTGAGATATACTTACGGTTACCTAATAATATATTTTCAACTGACGACTTAAGCCATGAAAATGTATTTTCAGATGTGCTTTTCATTTTTCCTGTTTCGCTTGAAGATCTTTGCATTAATCCCCTTCTGTCAACGTTTTCTGAAAAAAAAGCTAAATTGTAGGCTCGATTTCTTCATGTTCTTCCCATAACAGATATGCAACCCCGAAAACACACTCTAAACAAAAATATAGTGATATAACATAAAGGTCAGATGATTATTTTGTTTTATTTCTCAGCGACAATATCTTTGTTGAGTTTGGAGGACAGGTTTTTCACTTTCCGCTATACAAATGATACGTCACTCAATAATCCTAACTTTAAGGATTACCTACATCTCATCTATCCAAGTGAACTTAAAATTCAAGAGACCACAAACATACCCACTTCTGCTTCATATCTAGATTTATACTTGTACATTTATAATAATGAGCGATTGAAATAAAAACTTAATGACAGACGTGATGATTTTAATTTTCCGATTGAGAACTTCCACTTTCTTAGCAGTAACATCCTATGGGGAGTACATTTCACTGTTAATTTGAAACTGCCGTGTATGTCATTTATACGGCGGCTTTCTCGGCAGATTGCTGTCACGTAAGCTAAGTCAATGCTATGTTCAGTCTTTGATAATTGCATTACTCCAAACGGTCGTCATCACGAATTGACAGGCTGGTACGAAGTTTCTATCTTATGTATGAGACTACATATCTTCATTTATGAAATTTATTCTATGTAATACATATTAACGAGGTAGAGATTTGTCTTGTAGCCTATGAGTGAACATAGCCAGATAACTGACAGATTTTTTTGATAGTGGAATTACTAACTAATTTTTCTCTAAGGTTTGTAGACATATCTGTTATCAACAGACTGATAAGATGATGACAGAAAAATGATACAGACCTGTTAGATCATTTTTAAAACTCATTTTACAAACAAACATTTCCAGAAATTTTATCATGTCAACTGTCTCATTGCAATAATTTTACAAAACAGGCAGTCAGCGTGAATTAATAATTGTCTACATGGAAAAAGATATTTATATAAGGCACATAAGGCTACAAATTCAGCAAACAGGAAAAGTTCATTCTAAATAAACAGAACACTATGCATTCTGTTCAAATAAAAAAAAATGGCCAGATGAAAATAGTGATCAACAGTTCACATAGATGGGGTATTAAACACACAAAACCGTGATTTAGAATACAAACAATCGCACGTGCTGTTAATTACAGATGATAATGCAAATACACCATATACACCTTCATATGGATATAATGTATAGTATCAAATTAGTTAAATTACCTGAAATAAATTGGATTGTTCTTTTATTATTTATGCTTTCGATAGAACAGATACGGGAGAAATGTAAAATAGAAAAATTTTAATTATTTATCTCATATCAGCAAAAGAAATCTTATGATGTGCCTCGTGTAACAGACGACCACCAACAATTTCTGCACTCTATTGTCAGGATGAAATTCATATCTGTTGATAACCAAAGGACAAGGTTGAACATAGAATAAATCGGTAATGCACCTCATGCTTTTTAAACCGTCGGGCTACACCCTCCTATTTAATACACATGGGGTGAATTACCAATACCAACACCTCAACGGACTTTACATTTCACTAGCTTTTACTCATTGACAATGTGACTAGTGTCGTTAACGAAGTAGGGAATGCCTGCCCTTCCGGAGCACATGATGTCACTCCCAAATTTTAGTAGGAGTTTAGATTGCTAGTGATTTAGTTTCTGGTTTAGTTAATTATATGGTTTATTATTTTATACTACTTATAAGTTACATGATTTATTTCTGTTACTATTTATCTGTTTGAAAGTTGATACTTTTGAATAATGTCTCCTTATTTCTAAGAAGTAACTGCTTGGTATAGATTATAAACAAACCACTGTATGTCGTTTACCCTTAGTTTCATTTTACCTCGTCAAATTAATTTGAAATTGGAAAAGCATTGATAAATTTTCCCCAGTTCTCTATGTAAATTATGCTATGTCATCCAACGGCCGAATGTAGTTCTATTAATAGTAGTTCGACGTCTGTGGTAGCTCAGGTTTGGACCAGACACATTTATGAGTAGTTTTTGTTGATATATGAAAATGACAAGCACATATTTTATTATTGCTGCTACTCTTTGCTGGATCCGAATTCTCTTATAATCTTAATAAATTTGCAATTTCCCGATACAAATGAAATTTCTAATTTCAACAAAATATAGTTGAGATATACTTACCTAGAGAAGTTTCAACTGACGACTTTATAGTTTGAGATGTGCCTTTTATTTTTCCTGTTTCGCTTGCAGAACTTTGGAACAATCCATTTCTGTCAACGTTTTCTGAAGAAAAAAAGGCTAAATTGTAGGCTTGAATTCTTCCTGTTCAGTCCATAACAGATACGCAACCGAAACCACACCTTAAACGAAAGTGTAGTGATATAACATAAGGGTCAGGGCCCGAATACATATGACTTCTTAACTTAAGTATTTCTCAATCTAAGATTTTTTTAAGAATTGTCTTAGCGAAGCAATATACTTAAGTCATATGCAAAAAAGCTACTTAATTTCACTTAACTATACATTACATCTGAAACCCTCGCGTTTTATCATATCTATCTACACTAATGAGGCGTTGTTTTTAAAATTGACCACGAGCTTTTTGTTAAGGGGTTAAAATGAGGTCGGGCGTGTTTAAATGGCATTTGTTAATATTATAGAGTCTAAGTTTACAATAAGTTACGAAAAACAAAACCTTTTAGTTTGATTTGTAGTTTTAAAAATTCACGAACGATGTAACGTGTGCTCGGAAGAAATTGTTTTCGCGGTAATTATTGCTCCCAATGTATGAAATTAAAATATCTGATGAAGATTGATAGATATGTTTATTTATATCTATAAATGTTAATGTTCAAAATTGAATATTGAATGCAAATTTAGGAAAAATATTTTTCGCGAATATTAGCTATGAAGTAATTGTCAATTTTGGCGGAATATTAAAATCTAACTTCACAAATTTCGTAGAATGAATATAGATAATTCGGGAAATAACTTTTTGTAAAGGGTAAGGATTTTTTAAAAGTATTTTTGTCAATAGATATTCTTACCCTGTCCACCTTTGGAGTAATAATGTAATTTTATTCTTAAAAAGCAGCCATCTTATTATGAAGGATCATATTATATTGCAACTGTGAAAGACGTTTCACAAAGAAATCTGGCTTTATCATTGAGACACAGTTAAATATCAAATATTAGACACAATGTAGATGTGTTTATATTATATATTGTAGATTTCATATTAATCATAATCTACAATTTGAGTTATTATTTGTAAATTTTGTACAAACATGATACTTTTTAAGGAATTTTGCTCCATGTTGTAACTTTCTGTTAGTGTCTATAGAGGTATCAGTAACGACATTTTGGAAAGCCTCGCATGAAAAAAAAATCTCAGAGCTATCAGAACTAGCAAATCCGAACCCTTCTTATGACATGTCCATCTTCAATCCTATCAAGCGATGTTGAACAATAGTGCTGCTTTTATAAATGAAGTCACTGATGAGTAACAATTATAGATGTAATTCATTAAATGCATTAATTTCATACGTGTCATAATAGTAAGCACTTTGTAATTAGACAGCACATGTGCAAATATATTATAAATATACAGTGAGTAAATTTTAACAAATTTACGAGAACCTTTTATTACAAATTTATCTTATTTTATATCATTTTAAACTTGCAATGACATAATTATCACTTTTGGCGGAATATTTAACTCTGAGGTTAAAAAATATATAAGTAAAGTCAAGAAATACCAAAGGAATATTCGAAGGAGAGAAAAATTGTAACAACTGACAAACTCCGAAGAACAACAAAGACAAGACCAAAATAATTCTCAAACTAACTTTTTGAAGAGGTAGTATAGTTTTGTCAAATGAATATTTTTATCCCCAAAATGTGCCCTTACACACTTTTTCATTGATTAAGTTGGCCGAGTGGTTTAATTGTTACGTATTGCTATTGAAGACTGACAAATTTACAATTTTTACCAAGTGACAAACGGAGAATCCGAGAGGGAATAATGGTTTATTTCTATTCTTAAAAAGATATCGTCTTAATGCAAAGTTTACAATATAAAGTATTGAAAAGGTTTAAGACGGTTTCACGAAGAAATCTGCCTTTATCATAATAGTGAAGTTTAAAATTTCAGACAAATATGCAGCACTGTTTGGATTAACATATTATAAGTTTCGTACTGATTACGATCTACATTTTAAATTATAATTTGGAAATTTTGTACAAACATGACCCTTTTTACGGCACTTTGCTATCTGAGGTAGTGTGCATAATATTGTATCAGTGATGACATTTTGGAAACATCCACAGGAAAAAAATCTTAGAGCTAATCCAAACAAGCAAATTCGTCACCATCTATGGCACCCCGATAATGGAATAGTCATTATATACAAATCTAAATAAAAAAAAATTGAAATTTCAATCTAGTGATTTAGAATCTGTGTTATGTGTACAATTATGTAACTTTTCACATGATTTTTCAAATTTTATACTAGGATGTTTATATATCCCACCGGAAAGTTGTAAATACACATCACCAGAAGCGATTAGTGAAATAGAAAGTGAACTATTTTCGTTGAAAGATAACAGTACAATCTGTGCTTTAATTGGTGATTTTAACGCACGAGCATCTACACTGTTTGATTATGTCATACCTGATGACGATTTATTAACTATATAGTCCAGTCAGACTAAGTTTTAACCTCAAACTAATTGCAACAGAAAATATTTTAGTTCTGATCTATAGCATTAAGTCCCAAATATACACAGAAAAAAGTCTCATAAAATCTTACTTGAGGAAAACTCAAAATCAGCATTTTAAATTTCCTATGGAAATTAACATTGGAAAGGGGAGATAACTCCGCAAAAAAATGAGTCTTTTTTTGTCAGTTTTTGGTTGATTTTCTTAAAATTCATGTAAAGTATGATACTTTGATGGGGTTATAAGTTCGTATTTGACTATATTATATAATCTTCTGCTCATGAAATGTACAAAACCGAAATGTTATGGGTATTTTTATTTTTTTTTGCACATTTTTCATTAAAGAAATTGCAAATTTGTGGCTTTGTGACCATTTTTTAAAAAATAATGTGAAAAATTCGTATTGCTTATATCTGGAAATTATATTTGATCAGCATCTACCTTTTTTAAAGAAACTTTAAACCACAAAAAGAAGAATATATGCTTAATTATTTTTATTAAATTTGAGATTCTTTACCTTGACAAGTTGAAAATTTAATAAATGGTCAACTAATGAATTACGAAATTTAGGTTGTAGCTTGATAAAAGATATGAAAAAAACTTTAGAGTTGTTTGTTATACTCTAAAGACGGCTAAAATATCAAGAATCAATACATTCTGCTGAATAGAAGCAGTAAAGTTATAATTTTGTATTAATTTTTATTGATATTTATGCCTTTTTTGCAGAGCTATCTCCCATTTTCAATGCAAATGTAAATAGGAATTTTAAAATCGTGATTTTTTAATCTTCCTCAAGTTAGATTTTGTTGGACTTTTTTCTGTGTATATTTGCAGTATAATGCTAAAGATTAAAACTTAAAAATCTTCTTTTGCAATTACTTTAAGGTAAGGGTCAAATTTATGCTAGATTGACTGGACTAATACTGAATTATGACACTGATATAGCTGTAACCGAGCATTTTTTCAAAAATTCTCTTTTTAATATTCCTTTAGAAAGGAAGTCAAATGACAAAGGTAGATGCAATGCTTATGGGCATAAACTTATATCATTATGTAAAAATAATAATCTGTGCATAGCAAATGGAAGGGTTGGTGTTGACAAAAACTATGGTAAGGCTACGAGTAAGAATCTAGCATTGTAGATTATCTCATTGTCGAATCTGAATTATTTCCCCTTATTACGGAATTTGAAGTCATTGATTATGATCCGATGTTTTCCGATGTTCAATTTCATGCTCGATTGGTAGTGATTTGCGTAATAAAAACGACGTACAAACTTTACTAAACATAAATGGCATAATATTTAACACAATCTTTCAGATTGCTGATAGCCCGACAGACTATGGACACCGAATTTATTTATTCAAATAAATTGCATATTTAAGAACATTGCATTACAATAACAAATACAATTAAAAGGTCATTTTTGCCTAGCACAAATGATAAGGTCTTTCCTTGTCACGTTTCCAGTTTTGCATAAAGAGGCCCTGCCCCTCTATTTTTGGCAAGGGGCGAAACTCTTGCGAAATAGATAAAATAGACAAAAAGAATAAAAAAAATAAATGCAGTAGCAATATCTCTTTTTCTGAAGGCGGGACGGGCCTTTTTATCTTGTTTATTTGTATGTTTGTTTGTTTGTTTATTAATTATTTTTCTTATTTGTAGGTAGCAAGTTTTCCAAGGGTTGCTGAATACAAGTAGGGGGGGGGGCATTGTATTTTTATTTCTCTAGATACACAAGTGACAGTAAAAATACATTTCTACTATAATGTTTACTTCTATTTTCTGGATGACGTTGTGTAAGTCACGTGACGTCCATTTATATACGTCTGGACTTAGGTTATTTCTTTCTTTTCGAGAGAGGACGTCGTCGGGTGAACATGGCACAGAATAATGCATTTTACTGTTTGATGTGGAAATAGTCATCAATAGAAAACTGTGTGTACGTGTACACATTTACTTATGTCAGAATGAAGATTCATGTAGAAATTTGATCTCATGATTTATTTATTTCAATTTCCGGTGCCATTTTCAGCAGACGGCATCTCTGTGAATGAAGTACTGTTAATTTGACGCGAAAATTTGACATTCGGATGCAATAAATTGGTAACATTTGGACAAATCTGGTGTTTTCTGGCGGAAAATAGCTTTTTATTACTGCACTGCGCGAACGCTATTTTCAGGAAATTGGTTGGAGTAAGCGTCATAATTTGTTCTCATTAACAAAGCCCTGGATATCCCCTAGCTGTCTGCCAAATATCAGGCCTGTACGATTTTTACTTTTTGAGGAGATACGATCACATTTCCTATGGGGTCCCACATGGATTTTTACCGAACTTTCTAAGAAGAATTGTATTTACAATATTAAAAATGTCATATCTACTATTCATAGCCTTTAAAGTTAAAAAAAATAAGTGGTTGATAAGGATTTATATGTCGTTGTTGGGACAAAAATTTCATTTCCAGTATTAAAAATGTCATATTTATATTATTCATAGCCTTCTAAGTTCAAAAATATATGGTTGTTAAGGTTTTTTACGTCGTTGATAGGGACTTTGACATTTGACCTTGACCTAACATTGTAGATCGTATTATGCTGAACATTTTTGCGATTCAAAGTTTCTTTCTATCTCTAACGTCGTTTGAGATATAAGCAAAAAATCTTCATTTCAGACCCCAAAGAACAGTTTTGGTGCCCTAGGTCCATAATGGTTGGTCCGATAATTTTGGACCCAATATAACAAATGTAGATCTTTAAAAGACACACATTTTCTCTATTACATTTTATCAGCCATCTTTTACAGTTATTGAGTAATTTTGATAACAAGCTAAGGTCAAAATCTAGATCATGACCTTGACCTTTGACCTTGAGGAATTTTCAAGGTCACGTGAATTAATGATCATTGGTGAAGATCCTATGTGGTTACAACTTACGGTTTTTGAGTTTTAGGGGCCGACATCGGTTAATTTTCAAAGGGGCATAACCCTACCAATGAGTCGTTAAATCTTTTCAATCCAAATGTAACGAAGAACCAGGGTCTGGTCCTGAACAAATTCCACCTTTCGGTTTTTTTCTACCTATTTTGGTTACGGCGTTTGAATGATAACAAGGTTTTCGGTGTTAGGGAAGATAACCACTATAAAGGAAATGTTACGGCGTGGTGCCCTAACCACAAGATAGCTTTTGGTCAACCGATACTTGATACCTAATATTATTTCAACATGTCACATACTTTTTTTGGGAAAGGTCGTTAAAGTTTGGCGGAAAAGGAATAATAATCAGAAGAAATACAGTAAGGTCTTTCCTTATAGTGAAAGGAAAGACCTTAATTATATATTGCATTCTGTAAAAGTCGTCTAAACAACAAATGTAAATTTCTCTATCATTGGCGACCTCGCCGGCCAGGAAAAACCTTGCAAAATAGAGTGTGAATAAGAAATGGAAACCAATGCAATAATCGCCTCAAGAGTAATACTCTGAACAGTATAAGACTAGAAAATTTATGTGCTTTTGCAGTGTTTAGATCATAATCAAATTTGTTCTGAATATCATCTTTAAAATATTCTACCATTCAGATATGAATTATAACAAGTACATAATAAAAACAGTTTATAAAATAATGTGACGTTTACTATAAAGAAAACGCT
The DNA here is from genome assembly GCA_028015205.1 of Mytilisepta virgata. Taxonomy (NCBI): domain Eukaryota; kingdom Metazoa; phylum Mollusca; class Bivalvia; order Mytilida; family Mytilidae; genus Mytilisepta; species Mytilisepta virgata. The sequence goes on along the minus strand of CM051515.1, from coordinate 57,682,289 downwards.
AAACCATATCACAGCCTAAAGTCTTTGAAATTTAGTATCAAATTAACTAGTGAAATGAATCGACAGAGACACTTTCCCGCTCTTGCAAACACATCAAGGGACTATCATCACGTGTCAACCCATTTACTATTCCCGTAACGTCAGTACAATAATTTTCATCTATTCGTTGAACCGCGGAAAATTTTAAGTTCAAACTCTACTCAACATAAATGGCAAAATATTTAACACAATCTTTCAGATTGCCGGTAGCCCGACCGACTAGAAAAATCAAAGAAAGGGCGAGATTGTGAATATGAGTAGTATATATGCGGTTTTCAGTTAGCATTTGAGGAGGAGCGAGGAGGAGCCGTGAGGAGGAGCCGGAAGTGACGTCAACCGGAAATGACGCCACAGGAAGTGACGTCACCGGAACCGGAAGTCACGTGCCCGGAACCGGAAGTACCCAGAAGTGATTTGCGCGCATGCGCAACCGGAAGTAAGGAATTTTTTTCCATATTTTGTTTACGGAAATGACGTAAGTCACGTGCTAGGACCCGGACGTGTCGTCTGCGCATGTCTAGGAACCGGAAATACCCGGAAGTGGTTTTTGCGCGCACGCGCAACCGGAAGTGATGGATTTTCCCCATAATTTGTTTACGGAAGTGACGCAAGTCACGTGCCAGGACCCAGACGTATGGTCTGTGCATGTGTAGGAGGAACCGAAATTCAGATTGAATTATCTCCCTTTTCCCGCACTTCTCGGTCGTCTCTGGATCTTTCATCGGTCTCTGGGGTCTGATACTCTCACTGTTATGTTGAAGTCCGAGACTATACGAAGTACACTATTGGATTAACTCCCTTTATCCCGCTCTTTTCATCTGCGGGTGATGTTTTCCGTGAGGACCAAAGGTAGGATTGGATTATTTCCCCTTACCTCCAAGTAATGCTTCACCAATGGAGGGGTGTCCTTAGCAACCGCCTTAGCAACGGCGGTCCATTTCTATGATGCACTTCATTTCTCTTCTCTTGCTCCATCCCGCTCCTCGCTGCTCTTCTGTTGCTCCGTGCTGCTCATCGCTGCTCTTCCCTTGCTCATCGCTGCTCATCACTGCTCATTGCTGCTCATCTCTTGCTCATCGCTGCTCATCTCTTGCTCATCGCTGCTCATTGCTGCTCTTCTCTTGCTCATCGCTGCTCATTGCTGCTCTTCTCTTGCTCATCGCTGCTCATCTCTTGCTCCGTGCTGCTCATCGCTACTCAGGACCTTACTCGCGTGCTCATTTCGCTCCTGTTGCTTCTTGCTGTTCGTCATCGCTGTTCATCTCTTGCTCCGTGCTGCTCATCGCTGCTCTTCTCTTGCTCCGTGCTGCTCATCGCTGCTCTTCTCTTGCTGCTCCGTGTTGCTCACCACTGCTCTTCTCTTGCTCATCACTGCTCATCGCTGCTCATCTCTTGCTCATCGCTGCTCTTCTCTTGCTCTTTTCTGCTCATCGCTACTCAGGACCTTACTCGCGTGCTCATTTCGCTCCTGTTGCTTGTTGCTGTTCGTCATCGCTGTTCATCTCTTGCTCCGTGCTGCCCATCGCTGCTCTTCTCTTGTTCATCGTTGCTCTTCTCTTGCTCATTGCTGCTCATCACTGCTCATCACTGCTCATCTCTTGCTCCGTGTTGCTCTGCTCTTGCTTTTTGCTGCTCATCGCTACTCAGGACCTTACTCGCGTGCTCATTTCACTCCTGTTGCTTGTTGCTGTTCGTCATCGTTGCTCTTCTCTTGCTCATCGCTGCTCTTATCTTGCTCTTTGCTGCTAATCGCTAATCATGACCTTACTCGCGTGCTCATTTCGCTCCAGTTGTTTGTTGCTCTTCGTCATGCTGCTCTTCTCTTGCTCATTGCTGCTCATCGCTACTCAGGACCTTACTCGCGTGCTCATTTCGCTCCTGCTGCTTGTTGCTGTTCGTCATCGCCGTTCTTCACTTGCTCTTTGCTGCTCATCGCTACTCAGGACCTTACTCGCGTGCTCATTTCGCTCCTGTTGCTTGTTGCTGTTCGTCATCGCTTATCTTCTCTTGCTCTTTGCTGTACATTTCTACTCAGGACCTTACTCGCGTGCTCATTTCGCTCCTGCTGCTTGTTGCTGTTCGTCATCGCTGCTCTTCTCTTGCTCTTTGCTGCTCATCGCTACTCAGGACCTTACTCGTGTGCTCATTTCGCTCCTGTTGCTTCTTGCTGTTCGTCATCGCTGTTCATCTCTTGCTCCGTGCTGCTCATCGCTGCTCTTCTCTTGCTCCGTGCTGCTCATCGATGCTCTTCTCTTGCTCCGTGTTGCTCACCACTGCTCTTCTCTTGCTCATCGCTGCTCATCACTGCTCATCGCTGCTCTTCTCTTGCTCATCGCTGCTCTTCTCTTGCTCTTTGCTGCTCCTCGCTACTCAGGACCTTACTCGAGTGCTCATTTCGCTCCTGTTGCTTGTTGCTGTTCGTCATCGCTGTTCATCTCTTGCTCCGTGCTGCCCATCGCTGCTCTTCTCTTGCTCATCGTTGCTCTTCTCTTGCTCATTGCTGCTCATCACTGCTCATCGCTACTCATCTCTTGCTCCTTGTTGCTCTTCTCTTGCTCTTTGCTGCTCATCGCTACTCAGGACCTTACTCGCGTGCTCATTTCGCTCCTGTTGCTTGTTGCTGTTCGTCATCGCAGAACTTATCTTGCTCTTTGCTGCTCATCGCTAATCATGACCTTACTCGCGTGCTCATTTCGCTCCTGTTGTTTGTTGCTCTTCGTCATCCTGCTCTTCTCTTGCTCATTGCTGCTCATCGCTACTCAGGACCTTACTCGCGTGCTCATTTCGCTCCTGCTGCTTGTTGCTGTTCGTCATCGCTGCTCTTCTCTTGCTCTTTGCTGCTTATCGCTACTCAGGACATTACACGCGTGCTCATTTCGCTCCTGTTGCTTGTTGCTGTTCGTCATCGCTTATCTTCTCTTGCTCATTGCTGCTCATCGCTACTCAGGACCTTACTCGCGTGATCATTTCGCTCCTGTTGCTGGTTGGTGTTCGTCATCGCTGCTCTTCTCTTGCTCTTTGCTACTCATCGCTATTCAGGACCTTACTCGCGTGATCATGTCGCTCCTGTTGCTTCTTGCTGTTCGTCATCGCTGTTCATCTCTTGCTCCGTGCTGCTCATCGCTGCTCTTCTCTTGCTCCGTGCTGCTCATCGCTGCTCTTCTCTTGCTCCGTGTTGCCGACCACTGCTCTTGTCTTGTTCATCGCTGCTCATCACTGCTCATCGCTGCTCATCTCTTGCTCATCGCTGCTCTTCTCTTGCTCTTTGCTGTTCCTCGCTACTCAGGACCTTACTCGCGTGCTCATTTTGCTCCTGTTGCTGGTTGCTGTTCGTCATCGCTGTTCATCTCTTGCTCCCTGCTGCCAATCGCTGCTCTTCTCTTGCTCATCGTTGCTCTTCTCTTGCTCATTGCTGCGCATCACTGCTCATCGCTGCTCATCTCTTGCTCCGTGTTGCTTTTCTCTTGCTCTTTGCTGCTCATCGCTACTCAGGACCTTACTCGCGTGTTCATTTCGCTCCTGTTGCTTGTTGCTGTTCGTCATCGCTTATCTTCTCTTGCTCTTTGCTGTTCATCTCTACTCAGGACCTTACTCGCGTGCTCATTTCGCTCCTGCTGCTTGTTGCTGTTCGTCATCGCTGCTCTTCTCTTGCTCTTTACTGCTCATCGCTACTCAGGACCTTACTCGCGTGCTCATTTCGCTCCTGCTGCTTGTTGCCTTTCGTCATCGCTGCTCTTCTCTTGCTCTTTGCTGCTCATCGCTACTCAGGACCTTACTCGCGTGCTCATTTCGCTCCTGTTGCTTGTTGTTGTTCGTCATCGCTGCTCTTCTCTTGCTCATCGCTGCTCTTATCTTGCTCTTTGCTGCTCATCGCTAATCATGACCTTACTCGCGTGCTCATTTCGCTCCTGTTGTTTGTTGCTCTTCGTCATCCTGCTCTTCTCTTGCTCATTGCTGCTCATCGCTACTCAGGACCTTACTCGCGTGCTCATTTCGCTCCTGCTGCTTGTTGCTGTTCGTCATCGCTGCTCTTCTCTTGCTCTTTGCTACTCATCGCTATTCAGGACCTTACTCGCGTGATCATGTCGCTCCTGTTGCTTCTTGCTGTTCGTCATCGCTGTTCATCTCTTGCTCCGTGCTGCTCATCGCTGCTCTTCTCTTGCTCCGTGCTGTTCATCGCTGCTCTTCTCTTGCTCCGTGTTGCTCACCACTGCTCTTCTCTTGCTCATCGCTGCTCATCACTGTTCATCGCTGCTCATCTCTTGCTCATCGCTGCTCTTCTCTTGCTCTTTGCTGCTCCTCGCTACTCAGGACCTTACTCGAGTGCTCATTTCGCTCCTGTTGCTTGTTGCTGTTCGTCATCGCTGTTCATCTCTTGCTCCGTGCTGCCCATCGCTGCTCTTCTCTTGCTCATCGTTGCTCTTCTCTTGCTCATTGCTGCTCATCACTGCTCTTCGCTGCTCATCTCTTGCTCCGTGTTGCTCTTCTCTTGCTCTTTGCTGCTCATCGCTACTCAGGACCTTACTCGCGTGCTCATTTCGCTCCTGCTGTTCATTGCTGTTCGTCATAGCTGCTCTTATCTTGCTCTTTGCTGCTCATCGCTACTCAGGACTTTACTCGCGTGCTCATTTCGCTCCTCTTGCTTGTTGCTGTTCGTCATCGCTTATCTTCTCTTGCTCTTTGCTGTTCATCTCTACTCAGGACCTTACTCGCGTGCTCATTTTGCTCCTGCTGCTTGTTGCTGTTCGTCATCGCTGCTCTTCTCTTGCTCTTTGCTGCTCATCGCTACTCAGGACCTTACTCGCGTTCTCATTTCGCTTCTGTTGCTTGTTGCTGTTCGTCATCGCTGCTATTCTCTTGCTCTTTGCGGCTCATCGCTACTCAGGACCTTACTCGCGTGCTCATTTCGCTCCTGCTGCTTGTTGCTGTTCGTCATCGCTGCTCTTCTCTTGCTCTCCTGCTCATCGCTACTCAGGACCTTACTCGCGTGCTCATTTGTCTTCTGCTGCTTGTTGATGTTCGTCATCGCTGCTCTTTTCTTGCTCTTTGCTGCTCATCGCTACTCAGGACCTTACTCGCGTGCTCATTTGGCTCCTACTGCTTGTTGCTGTTCGTCATCGCTACTCTTCTCTTGCTCTTTGCTGCTCATCGCTACTCAGGACCTTACTCGCGTGCTCATTTCGCTCCTGCTGCTTGTTGATGTTCGTCATCGCTGCTATTCTCTTGCTCTTTGCTGCTCATCGCTACTCAGGACCTTCCTCGCGTGCTCATTTTAGTTTTGGGGCTACTGCTGCTAGTGGTGGTCGATTGTCGTTATTCAAAGATTGGATCTGTGCGAGAGCACCCTTACATTCAGGTCATTTGAAAGGCCACTCTGCATTTATCCCGGCTTGTGACTGGCTATCATAAGATAGGCTGCATTAATCCTCCTCAATTTTTTAAGGCCACTCTGCATTTATCCAGGCTTGCGACTGGCTATATATATGTTTAAACATATATAGGCTGCATTACCCTTCTTCCCTTTTTTAAAATTTTTTTTATAGTTTTTGTTTTTTTTTTATATATATATTTTTATCTGTTTTTTCTTCTTCTTTGTAATATGTTCCAATTCCTCCCACACATAGAGTCATTGCTGTCTTCAGCTTGTGGTGGGTCGTAGTCGTTCAATACACGGTTAAGCAGATTTTTTCGTTTTTCTACGGCATATTCCCATGATTCTTTTGATTCGTAGTCTTCCTCTTCTCTAAGCCGTTTAGCCGTTTTCTTGATCTTTCTATGTACGGGGTCTTTATTCATATCTTGATGCCAGGACATCAGTCCGAGGTAATGCTTTCGCATTTCGTCTCTGTATGTGTCAAACATGTCTCTATATGCTGCCAAGCGTGCTTCGTCTTCTTCCATTCCGGATTCGACTAGTTCGTTTACTTTCTGTGAGTATTCCGATTGATGTACTTGAAATGTTCTATTCAAAATGACTTCCCAGGGAGACTGTTCGCATTGCTCTTCGGAGTCTTCGTTGGACTCGTGTTCACTACTTTGTTCCGATTCCTCGTCATCGGCTTCTGTGGTGGTATCTGAGACTGAATCACTATAGTCTGTTGAATCCTCTTCCATACCGTGTGCATTCTTTTTGTGTCGCACTATGTTGAAGTTTCGCTTGGACTGGTATCCACATATGTCACAGGTATACATTTAAGACGTCTTTCTTTCCTGGGATTCAATAGTAGAATGAGCTCCGGTCGTATTGCAAGTGCTTATATTAGCTACAGGTTCCTCAACAGCTTGTTGATTCATACACAAACGTTTGGCAAAGTATTCGTTTCGAGATTGTTGCTGTTCAGATTTCACTTTTCTGATGAGGTCTTTATTAAGTCTTGTCCACTCGTTGTTAATCGTTCTACACCCCTTGCAGACATTCATGTTTTCGTAGAATTCCTCAAAGCTCTTGTTTATTTGACACTTTGTACATGTCTTGTTTGGATCCACTTTGCTGGGTCCTCCACCTGTGTTGTCCAGCCGTTTGGTTCTCTCCACTTTGGTTGGAAGTATTTTCCTTTTCCTTTCTGATTTTGCTTTGGTCTTTGAAAGATCCACAGGTATTAAGTATCTAGCAGGAACCGATAAACCGAGAGGCGTTTTCGACTCCATTGGTACGTGTGTGTTGTTTGACGGTTTTCAAACAACTGACGAAATTAAACAAAACCTCTGATTATATTTTCGTTAAAAGCTTTCCATTGGTGTCATGGTGACAAAGATTGCTTTTTTCTATTGGTTCAGACCTCACAGTTCGCTGTTCGTTGTTCGTTGTTGTTGCTGGTGTGCCGGAGAGAAGGTGGGATTCTCACTGTTTCGTTATAAATCACCTCTTGGTCTCGTTGATGTTACGATAAACATCAAAGATGGCTGCCTCCATGTAACGTGGACCTGAAAGAGAGCACCCTTATGAAATAGAAGTTTTAGAGTCTTTCCGGACGGGAACGAATGTTCTCGGTCTCGTTGATGTTACGATGGACATCAAAGATGGCTGCGCCCAAGTATCGCGGACCTGAAAGAGAGCATCCTAATGAAATGAAAATTTCAGAGTCTTTCCGGACGGGAACGAACATTTACGGATTTCAGTCCTAACAATAACCCTAACTCGAGTCCTAACCCCAACCCTAACTCTAATCCTAACCCTAGTTCTAACCCTAACCCTAGTTCTAACCCTAACCCTTGTCCTGCCTCTAACCCTTATCGTAGGTCTGTCTCGCACTCCTACTCTAACAACTCATACCCCACGCCGGTGGTTCACCTAAGCAAGCGTGACTGTTTGCCTCAGGTTTTGTTTAATTTCGTCAGTTGTTTGAAGACCGTCAAACAACACACACGTACCAATGGAGTCGAAAACGCCTCTCGGTTTATCGGTTCCTGCTAAATACTTAATACCTGTGGATCTTTCAAAGACCAAAGCAAAACAAGAAAGGAAAAGGAAAATACTTCCAACCAAAGTGGAGAGAACCAAACGGCTGGACAACACAGGTGGAGGACCCAGCAAAATGGATCCAAACAAGAAATGTACAAAGTGTCAAATAAACAAGAGCTTTGAGGAATTCTACAAAAACATGAATGTCTGCAAGGGGTGTAGAAGGATTAACAACGAGTGGACAAGACTTAATAAAGACCTCATCAGAAAAGTGAAATCTGAACAGCAACAATCTTGAAACGAATACTTTGCCAAACGTTTGTGTATGAATCAACAAGCTAATATAAGCACTTGCAATACGACCGGAGCTCATTCTACTATTGAATCCCAGGAAAGAAAGACGTCTTAAATGTATACCTGTGACATATGTGGATACCAGTCCAAGCGAAACTTCAACATAGTGCGACACAAAAAGAATGCACACGGTATGGAAGAGGATTCAACAGACTATAGTGATTCAGTCTCAGATACCACCACAGAAGCCGATGACGAGGAATCGGAACAAAGTAGTGAACACGAGTCCAACGAAGACTCCGAAGAGCAATGCGAACAGTCTCCCTGGGAAGTCATTTTGAATAGAACATTTCAAGTACATCAATCGGAATACTCACAGAAAGTAAACGAACTAGTCGAATCCGGAATGGAAGAAGACGAAGCACGCTTGGCAGCATATAGAGACATGTTTGACACATACAGAGACGAAATGCGAAAACATTACCTCGGACTGATGTCCTGGCATCAAGATATGAATAAAGACCCCGTACATAGGAAGATCAAGAAAACGGCTAAACGCCTTAGAGAAGAGAAAGACTACGAATCAAAAGAATCATGGGAATATGCCGTAGAAAAACGAAAATATCTGCTTAACCGTGTATTGAACGACTACGACCCACCACAAGCTGAAGACAGCAATGACTCTATGTTTGGGAGGAATTGGAACATATTACAAAGAAGAAAAAAAAGAGAAAAATATATATATATAAAAAAAAATAAAAACTATAAAAAAATTTTAAAAAAGGGAAGGAGGGTAATGCAGCCTTTATATGTTTAAACATATATATAGCCAGTCGCAAGCCTGGATAAGCAGAGTGGCCTTAAAAAATTGAGGAGGATTAATGCAGCCTATCTTATGATAGCCAGTCACAAGCCTGGATAAATGCAGAGTGGCCTTTCAAATGACCTGAATGTAAGGGTGCTCTCGCACAGATCCAATCTTTGAATAACGACAATCGACCACCACTAGCAGCAGTAGCCCCAAAACTGAAATGAGCACGCGAGTAAGGTCCTGAGTAGCGATGAGCAGCAAAGAGCAAGAGAATAGCAGCGATAACGAACATCAACAAGCAGCAGGAGCGAAATGAGCACGCGAGTAAGGTCCTGAGTAGCGATGAGCAGCAAAGAGCAAGAGAAGAGCAGCGATGACGAACAGCAACAAGCAGCAGGAGCGAAATGAGCACGCGAGTAAGGTCCTGAGTAGCGATGAGCAGCAATGAGCAAGAGAAGAGCAGGATGACGAAGAGCAACAAACAGCAGGAGCGAAATGAGCACGCGAGTAAGGTCATGATTAGCGATGAGCAGCAAAGAGCAAGATAAGAGCAGCGATGAGCAAGAGAAGAGCAGCGATGACGAACAGCAACAAGCAACAGGAGCGAAATGAGCACGCGAGTAAGGTCCTGAGTAGCGATGAACAGGAAAGAGCAAGAGAAGAGCAACACGGAGCAAGAGATGAGCAGCGATGAGCAGTGATGAGCAGCAATGAGCAAGAGAAGAGCAGCGATGGGCAGCACGGAGCAAGAGATGAACAGCAATGACGAACAGCAACAAGCAACAGGAGCGAAATGAGCACGCGAGTAAGGTCCTGAGTAGCGATGAGCAGCAAAGAGCAAGAGATGAGCAGCGATGAGCAGTGATGACCAAGAGAAGAGCAGTGGTGAGCAACACGGAGCAAGAGAAGAGCAGCGATGAGCAGCACGGAGCAAGAGAAGAGCAGCGATGAGCAGCACGGAGCAAGAGATGAACAGCGATGACGAACCGCAAGAAGCAACAGGAGCGAAATGAGCACGCGAGTAAGGTCCTGAGTAGCGATGAGTAGCAAAGAGCAAGAGAAGAGCAGCGATTACGATCAGCTACAAGCAACAGGAGCGAAATGAGCACGCGAGTAAGGTCCTGAGTAGCGATGAGCAGCACGGAGCAAGAGTTGAGCAGCAATGAGCAGCGATGAGCAAGAGAAGAGCAGCAATGTGCAGCGATGAGCAAGAGAAGAGCAGCAATGAGCAGCGTTGAGCAAGAGATGAGCAGCAATGAGCAGCGATGAGCAAGAGATGAGCAGCAATGAGCAGCGATTTTCAAGAGATGAGCAGCAATGAGCAGTGATGAGCAGCGATGAGCAAGGGAAGAGCAGCGCGGAGCAACAGAAGAGCAGCGAGGAGCGGGATGGAGCAAGAGAAGAGAAACGAAGTGCATCATAGAAATGGACCGCCGTTGCTAAGGCGGTTGCTAAGGACACCCCTCCATTGGTAACAGAATTACTTGGAGGTAAGGGGAAATAATCCAATCCTACCTTTGAATGCAAACAACAGTTTCGTATAAAATTCCAGTGATTTTCCCCTAAATATATGATGTCATAGGTATGGAATTCCCTCTATTTATAAGTTCTAGATATTGATTTCTGATTGTTTTTTGGTTTCATTATTTAAATTAGAGTCTTGGCTTTATTTTAAGTTTAACAAAATGCATGAAATGTAAAAAAGTAATTATTTTCAGAAAAGTTTTATTAATGGGAGACTACTCTGAAAACATCCAAAAATAGTGTAGGTGAAAACACAACATTTTTATACCACTTCATGTAGCAATTTTAAAAGGCCGCGAATGTACCCTGAAACTACATGTGCTGAAACCAGTTGAATGCGTAATTTGGAAAACACATATACTCAGTTCTCTAAATTGCGCAGGAATCTTTGCTAGGATGCTCTGAGGTTGGTCTGTTTTTGAAACATTTGAAGGGGGAGGCCTATTTTTTGTCAGTTATCTTTCTGTAATGGTAATGGTAAGAATTTGGAAAGGAATTCCTTAAAAATACTTATATACCGTGAAAGCTTGAAGAAATATGTTTTATTTGATATATGGTTGTCTATGGGTATATGATACAGCCAATTGTCCAGCTATCAATCTTTTGAGTATGTCCCTTCAATTTATGACGTCATGAAAAGTTCTAAGAAAAACTGTTGTGTGCACTCTTTGGTCCTCACGGAAAACATCACCCGCAGATGAAAAGAGCGGGATAAAGGGAGATAATCCAATAGTGTACTTCGTATAGTCTCGGACTTCAACATAACAGTGAGAGTATCAGACCCCAGAGACCGATGAAAGATCCAGAGACGACCGAGAAGTGCGGGAAAAGGGAGATAATTCAATCTGAATTCCGCTTCCTCCTACACATGCGCAGACCATACGTCTGGGTCCTGGCACGTGACTTGCGTCACTTCCGTAAACAAATCATGGGGAAAATCCATCACTTCCGGTTGCGCATGAGCGCAAAAACCAACTTCCGGGTACTTCCGGTTCCTAGACATGCGCAGACGACACGTCCGGGTCCTAGCACGTGACTTACGTCACTTCCGTAAACAAAATATGGGAAAATTCCTTACTTCCGGTTGCGCATGCGCGCAAATCACTTCCGGGTACTTCCGGTTCCGTCTACGCATGCGCAGACCACACATCCGGGTCCTAGCACGTGACTTGCGTCACTTCCGTAAACAAATGGCGGGAAAACCCATCACTTCCGGTTGCGCATGCGCGCAAATCACTTCCGGTTCCGGTCACGTGACTTCCGGTTGACGTCACTTCCGGCTCCTCCTCAAATGCTAACTGAAAACCGCATATATACTACTAATATGTGAATGGATAATGAACAATGGAAACGTCTATCACATCCATATTAATATCAAGCCCTCTATTTATGGGAGATTTTCACTAAATTCATTATATAGTTAGTACAATTTGTTATTTGTAAAAGTACACACTAAATGAGCAATTATTTAAACCATCCACAATTCGGTCATCGATCCAAACACGAATGTTCATGAATGGAAAGGTGATCAGATATAAGCGATAGACTCCAGTGTTAGATTTCCTTCATGTCCACCTTTTATGTTCCAATACGCTAACTGGATATACGTCAATAATTTTTCTTCAGCCACTTTGCTGTCAAAACTCACAAGGTCTTAAATGATTCGACTTCCAAGCAGGCGTGGCTCTGAAAAATGGCAAGCTCAGAATTACAAAAGTGTAACATTATATAGAGGGCAATTCATTTTCAAAAAGTAGTCACGTATGTATATGCCCATTAAAATAGGTTTGTTTGTTGCTGACATAAAGCAAGTAAAGTCAACTGCAGCGTGTAAAGGTTTGAAAACCTAATTCATCTGTGGATGCAATGAAATTGATTCCATGAATATCAGTCCCATATGAATTATAAAAAGTAATAACCTCTGTCAATTAACATACATGTATCGTAGCTTTTTGTTTTTTGTTTTTGCATGCGATCGTCTAAACTTTCCTCCACTCAGTACAATTACTGAATTAATTGACTAAATGGAAAAAGTCTGGGCTGTACGCAAATTCATCTCGTGGAAATATCAGTGATCTACAGAGGCATACATCTGAGGCTTGTACTTAACTATATGGTCACCAAATGGACCTCCGATACAATAAAAACTGAATCTCACCAAGTGCAAAAGGTCTGCGCTGTACGCAAATTCATTTCGTGGAAATATCCACTGATCTACAGAGGCCTACATCTGAGGCATGTACTAACTACATAGTCGGTTAGACAAACATATACGACAAAAAAAAAAAAAAAACAATCAGATCAGGTATGTGATACAAGCCTGTCCGTATGAATCGGTTTCAAAATCTAAATAATAGAAATATAAATACGCATGTATCTCAGGTACACTGTAACCGTATTTTTTTTAATTTTTTTTTAAATGAAAACGTTCATGTCTTGTTTATTCAAGAAAGGTAATTCATGTCTGTTAAATAAATTCAAATAGAATTAATACATGTAGTCAAAACTTACATTTTTTTAGGAATCAAATAATGCTGTCTATGAAAAATATATTCATAAACGAATAAAATCATATATATATATATATTTTAAATATAAATATTTTCTTGCATCTTTCATGTTTATATAACCATGAAAATGATAAATCTGAATTATTTTATATAATAATAATAATAGTAATTTAATTATAAATAACTAATCTTGCTACTATATATGTTTATATTACAATTTGCTCCGGTCTTAAAAATGTTAAACTAATAAAAAGACCAAGAAAGCTTTTGACCAATAGTGTGTGATACATCGTACTGAATATGGGTAAGGTGCGTCCGACATGTGAATTATTTTCACGAACAATAAATCATTCATGTGTGACTTGTTACACTACACGTAAATGAAATGATTTGAAAAATTATACTGAATATAGCAAATAGATCATAAAACGTACGTATCTTTTCTCCACTGTGACTGAACAGTAGTCTAAATTTTACCAATATTCTAGCATCACAGTGTGAGCGTCATCTCGATCTTTTCTGTAGAAAAAATGTTTGTGTGGAATCTGGATACTTGTTGATTTTTTCCTCTGATGAGAAGATTCATGATATGTTTCACGCTTCATGTTCGGCTGTTTGGATAAAATGTCTTCGTAATGGACGGGTCTTTAGACATTCTTCAGCAAAATTGTAGTGCAGTTATGGAGATTCAACTGTCTATTTGTACATAACTAACGCAATCTGGTGTGGAAGAACTTTAGTATCAAGTTAACTAGTGTGAAGTCGGCTAGAAAATGGCTGCGCTTTTGCAAACACATCACGTGACTACCATCACATGTCAACCCATTTACTATACCCGTAACGTCAGTATAACAATTTTCCTCTTTTCGTTGACCCGCGGAAAATTTTAATTTGTGAAAGGTGTCAAACCTGTTCGTTGGGTTTCCGACAATTCCGACAAAAAACAACACTTCGTTGAAAACATCGAAAATAAATAATCATGAATTGCGAAAAAAGTCTGAAACAAATCCCGCCGAACTATGGAAAATTTTACATAATTTTAGTAGATCAAAAAATGATTCGAAAATTAAAATCGAAGAATTATGAAACTATTTTCAAAATCTTAAGATACCTTATCTGAATGATAATTTTGCAAATGAAATTCTGAACGGTAAAGTAACTGAAGATGAAGTCATTTCTGCTGTAAAAGATTTAAAAAATTGTAAAGCGCCATGTTATGATTGTATAATAAACGAATATATTAAGTCAACTTGGCATGTATGTATGCCTTTATATCTTAAATTGTTTAATAAAATTTTAGATTTAGGTATTTTTCCTGAGATATGAACTTTAGGTATAATAATGCCAATTTATAAAAACAAGGGTAACCCAACTGATCCAGATTCTTACAGGCAGATCACTTTGGTATCATCAGTAGGAAAACTTTTTACTTCGATTTTGAATAGTAGACTTACAAAGTATGCTGATTTAGTAGATATGATTCCAGATTCACAAGCCAGATTTAGAAAAGGTTACTCAACTGTAGACAACATACTTTACCTCCGCGTGTTAATTGAACTCGATCTGTCTTTTGGAAGAAAATTGTATTGCACATTTATTGATTTTGAAAAGGCGTTCGATACGGTATGGAGGTTGAGAGTGATAAAAAATAACGTGAGTGGGAGAATTCTCAAAGTATTTTATAACATGTACGAAAACATTAAGTCTTGCGTGAAGTAAGACAGTTGTATTTTAGGGGTTTTCTCTTGCGAAATGAGGGTACGACAGGGTGAAAACTGAAAACCCTTTCTTTTTTCTGTGTTTTTAGCAGATTAAGAGGATTTTTTCCTCAAGAAAAGTTAAGAATGTAGTTGATGATTTTTGTGTTGCTGTATGCTGACGATACAATTATTCTTGAAGAAAGTGCTACTGATCTTCAAACTTCATTGAATTCATTTGAATCATATTGTTCACTGTGGAAATTGACTGTAAATGTTGACTTAAAACTAAAGCACTTATTTTCCGAAAGCGTAAGGGAAGAATTGAGGATGAATTTAAATTATATGACTCGATTATCGAAATTGTAGAATCTCTTATACATATTTGGGATTGAACTTTAACTTTAACGGTAAATTTTTATCAGCGAGAAAGAAAATAGCAAATCAAGCACAAAAAGGGTTATATGCACTTTATGGGTAAATAGCATATATACATATACCAGTTGACTGACAGTTAAAACGATTTGATTCTCTTACATGTATTGAGCCAATTTTGTTACAATCGTGTGAAATATGGGGTTTTGAAAATATCGATATACTTTAAAGAGGTCATCTTCAATTTCTGAAGAAAATACTATCAGATAGAACTAGTACACCTAATTTCAAGGTATACGATGATAATGGTAGACTTCCTAATGACATTAGTTTAAAAATAAGAAAATTAAATTTTTGGACAAAATGTTGATGAATAAGAATAAGTTATCAGGAAAATTGTATCAATTAGTATTGAATATGCATAACTCAGGTGAATTTACTTCAAAGTTGTATCGTTTGTGAAATCATTACTTGACTCATAATACTGGTTTAGGTTATATATGGAATAATCAAATTGTATTAAATAAAATGGATATTAAGTTGCATATTAAATAAATTCTGCAAGATCAATTCAAACATAAATGGTATAGTCATATTGAGAATTCCTCAAGGGGACAGTTTTCTTTGTTATTTAAAAAAGATTTCGGATTCGAAAAATATTTGACAATTTTGAAGAAAAATCGTACAATACAGATATCGTTATTATATTGATCCAACGTCAAGTTTCCTATAGAAACTGGACGCTGGAACAACACTCCTCGAATGGAGAGATACTATATTTTTTGCGAAAACAGAAAAATTGGAGATGAATTTCATTATCTATTTCTGTGTCAAAACGAACATATACAGTGTATTCGTACAAAATTTATTCCATCATATTATTACATCGCTCACCCAAGAGCAGATAAACTGAAGGGCATTTTATCTCTGTTTAATAAAACAGTTTGAATAATTTTGCAATTTTCATCAAGAAAATTAATAAATTGTTTTAATATGTATTTACCACAGCTGCTTGAGGACAGGACCCTGTCTTGGGCCCCTCACAGCCCCCCCCCCCCCCCTTATTAGCATAAATATCTGTTTTCTAATTTTTACCGTTTATTTGTACCATAAGAGTACTAATATACCATATATTTACTCATAATACGCATCTTTACTATGAATGTGCCATTCGACTATATAGCGAAGCAGATGGTTGCCAAGTTCTTTCTACGGAAAGCGATAAGTGTTTTAAAATGTTATAAAATAACACCTACCGGTTAAAACAACGACTTCTCGCTGTCTACTGATGATAATTCTTCAAGAATATTTACATCCCACACCAATTTAATCCAATTTAAACACAATAAGATTGATTTTTCGCTGGCAATGTTGCTGTTTTTTTTTGTCAATACGAAAAACTGTATTTCGGAACAGAAGGTAAATAATCCATAATAATTACATTATGTTTTTTTACCTTCATGAATTAACTTTCATTTTAAACTTATTTATGTATAGTGGATTAGGAAACAATTTATACCAACTTACATGTCTGCTATCCCTCTGCACTTGTCCGCACGAGAGAGTCCCTGGAACAGAGTTTTAGCCTACTCCTTTTAGGCATCTGCGGTTGTATTTTTAACGAGATAAGAGCGTTAATACAGAATAGACATTTTCAGTCCCCATCCGACGGACGGTCATAATTTATTGATACCATCCTCTCAAATGATGTCGACAGGGCGTCGCAAATTTGATTCGTGAAATTTCACCCAAAACAAGAATCCAATCAGGGACTCTTTGTTTCGTGGGACCATGCGCAACAACGACACCCCCGTGACCATTTGTTACATCCTATTAGTTCTAGAATTTTTTACGGTATCTCAAAATCTTCTCTAAGATTTACAGTAACACTTTTCAGTGGAATTACATAAAATTTACCTCTTTCATAATTTTTCGGTTGAAACCTAGTCAATATCATATTCTGCGATACAAAACAAAAGTACTTATTATCATGCAGTTATTGGTTTTTTACATACAAAATATTTATGCATAAGAGTATATATATTTTTTAACTTTCACGAATTTGTTATATGAATTCAGTCATACAATTAGTTACATTTTTTTAAAAGGCTTATTTGAGCACTCCCTTATAATTTGCTAGGAGAAATTCTGATGCTGCAATGTAAGACGAAGGTATTTCTTATCATTCAGTCACAGTATTGTATTGTGACATGTTTTTTTGCTTATTTTAGTAACGGTGACAATTTTGTTGGAGGTTACCCCCTGACACATCTTTGAAGGGGGACTAACTCAGTCAAACGTTTGTCTCTATGTCAAATAGTAGAGGACAATGTTTTTACATTTCTTTTTCAGATTTTAGGGCCCAAGGTGAAGGTAAAGTTTTTTTTAAGAAGCGAGAATCAGGTCTACGTGCAGATGGTATTAAAACCTCAAAATAACACATTTTGCGTTATTTAGTCGTTATTGATTAATGTCTTTTCCAATGTGTGTTACATTAGGGTGTAACTTTCCATAACTAGGATCATGTGATCTTTATTTTTGTGGAAGCATTTTTGCGACATGAACCCGTACGTTAATTGTGAGAAAATGAACCTCAAAAGCCTCAATATCTTTGCTTAACACATATATAATGAATTTTTATGTATAACCTGAGAAGTTCAGGCTCATCTCCCTTGAAACGCCACATAAGACCTTAATTTCAAGTCGAACGTTGGTAAACTCTGTTTTCATGACCAATTTTAATTTATTTTTGGATGTTTGAAGTGCTGCCTGTATTTTGCCATATCTGAATAAATAAACATGTATGTATGTTATTAAGTATAGTCAAGAAATACCTAAGGGATATTCGAAGGAGAGAAAAATCGTAACAACTGACAAACTCCGGAGAACAACGAAGACAAGACCAAAACAATATATGCACTACAATTAAAAACTAAAAACATATGAACAACCTGGACACCACCAAAAAACCGGGGGTAGACTCAGTAGCTCCGGACGAGTAAGCAGTCTCTGCCTCCTCCAGGACAACAGCCATGCTGCCCATTATTAGTAAATATTAACTCTGAAACTGGTATGTGATATCAATTGAGTTTTACGTAATATGTGACGTCATCACAAACACATGTGGCATTGTTTGACAACTTAAAATTTGGTTTCTTAACAGTCAAGCCCCGGGAGTCAAGCTATGATAAGGATTTAAAGGAAATATCTGACTACATAATTGTATTACAGTAATTTGTTATGGCATACATTGTTTTTTTTGTCGATTATTTAAAAAAAAATAAACCAATCAATAAAATAATCGTATTTAACATATTTAACTGTCTGGAATTTAACAAGCCAAAACCAACAATTTTCATTTAGATGTGTCATTCAAATTTAGGCTGAAACTTTTGTTTCTTTATTTATTTGTTATTTGTGCGTATTTCGTTTTCGAAAAAAAATATATAAAAGCATGAGCTGTTTTGCCAACGTACGATATGGAAAAAATACAACTTCCGGCTGAATATTACTGAAAAACACGGCTTCCTGTTGCAAAATAGATGTAGACAATGCTCACTTATATACATACATACCTAGTTCATTATAATTTCTTTCATTAAGAAGAAGGGTGTTTTCGAGATTTCTGTCTGTATCTACAATATATTTGTCATAGCATCATTTAGACATTTAAGACACAATCAGTCTCGAAAAATAAATCTTAAATTGTTCAATGATGGTCTGATTTTATCTATCAAACATGGAAAAAAAACAACATCTATTTCTATGAAATGAAAATTCGTCTTCCAGAAGTAATGACACACAATTTATGTATTACATGCATCAAAACGGGTGCATACAATATTTATTCATTAAAAAAAAGAATGAAAATTTGTATACCAACCAAATTCATAATTTTTCTGACGCTGTTGGTGATGATTGTCTCTCCTGT
The DNA here is from genome assembly GCA_028015205.1 of Mytilisepta virgata. Lineage (NCBI taxonomy): Eukaryota > Metazoa > Mollusca > Bivalvia > Mytilida > Mytilidae > Mytilisepta > Mytilisepta virgata. Next base: position 57,663,706 of record CM051515.1, on the reverse strand, counting down.
AATAGTAAATAACAATACAGGTGAAAATGACTGTAGTGTAAGTTAAGACTTTTACTAAATACATGTATTCTTGACATAAAAATAGACCCTTAATTGCAGTTAAGTCTTGTGGTTCATTCCAACTTGAATACTTCGAACCTAAATTTGTAGAAAAGTGAGTATCAGCTCATTGCTTTTTTCAGGAAGATAGATATGCATATACAAAGTCATTTATATTAAAACAGATATTATGAAAGGAAGATCATTTAAACTTTATATATACCTTTTTTTTTGGATAAATTTCTTGATAACAAATATGACCATTCCGAGAGTAAACGTTCCAGCAATCAATGTAGTTATCGCCATTACAATGACTGCAAAATACAGCGTGAAGTATGTAAATATTCAACAAAAGAATTATTAACTTAAATTCTGTGAACTAAATTTACAAATATATACTTCTACAAAATTTACATCCGTTAATTAAATTACTGACCTCCATTAACTTCGTACCAAGGACTGGTTTAAACCGGTTTAAATTTAATACTTTAATACAACTACTAATTGTACGACTACAACTCATTTCACAACGCAATCACTTTTTTTCAAGTGAAAATGTATATGTTCGTTTTATATATAAACTATACATCATTATCCAAGATGGTAGTCAGATAATCGTGACTCTCTATTATGTTTGTGCTCTTTTATATCGTTCTGTGTTTGATGGAGCTTATTGCTTGGGATTTCATCTTCGTTGATCTTTCGTCTTATCCAGTTGTTGTTTATCAAAAACAGGTAAATAGCCATGCCGTTAAAAGCATCTTAAAAGAAATTTTTGGCGGTTGGTAGTATATAACGTATTTACTATGTAATAAACTATCTCAACAAACTTTTAAGAACCTTTTTCACGTTTGAACAGACATATCTAGAACTGTGAGGGGACCTCACTAACTATACCCCCTCTGCTGTTAATTTAATGGACTAGGGCATCCTTATCATGGTGAATTGTCTCACAATTTCTAAGTCCAACTTGGTATAATTGAGGGAACAAAAGGGTATAAAATTATGGGAAACATACTTCGCATGCGCACATCTACGTACTAGGATCTAACAGTATGCAAAGTTTCATTAACCTCTGATTAGGCATGTTTGAGAAACTGCGGGTACAAAAAAATTGGGGGATAGACAGACGGACAGACGGACAGGCTGATTCCTATATACCCTTGCTAGGGGTATAATTACATGAATCGTTGTCAGTGGTGTGGCAGTTGAATTCAGTTATAAAGAGGACAAATATACAAAAACGCAGTCCATTAGACAGAAAAACCCCGAAAGACAAATGAACAAGCAAAAGAACAAGAAATAAACACTAAAATAAATAAATAACACAACTCCTATAAAAACGAGTGAACTCAGGTGTTCCGGAAGGGCAAGCAGTTTCCGATCCGTATACGGTACCCTAAGTTCAACAAAGGTAATCCGGTGGTAGTCACAATTCGCCGGAAGCACATGAAATGTTACCACAGTGGGAACAGGCCCAACATCATCTTAGATATTGGAAAACTGTATAACGGCCAATCAATTCGTGATGACGACCGTAAAATTCATAACTAATGACATCAACTTATTCTTTATAAAACCCTGGTTAAGCAGCTTTTGTGACAACAGTAATCTCTTTCTTGAAAGTCATGGTGCATGCCAATGAATATAGGATAAGCTGAGAAACATAGACGCCACATGCAGGTTAACAATAGGAAAGTTGATTCATCACGTTTGTCATAAAATTTTGTCTTCAAATGTCCCTCATTGTCTATTTCAAGAAACAAATCCAAATATGAAGCGGACTTTGATGTATCTGTAGTATCCTTAATTTGAAGCCCACTGGGGTAGATGAGATCCAGTAGTCTTAGAATTTGTCGTTATGTAACGAAAACACGTCATCTATATAACGAAAAGTGAAATTAACAGACTAGGCTAGTTCCTTTTTGTTTTCACATAGTAGCCCTTGAATGAAGTCCGCTTCATACTAGTACAGAAACAGATCGGCGAGGAGAGGAGCACAGTTGGTTCCAATTGGAATGTTTGTTGAAACATTAGACCGCCAAATTCAAAAATATGTTGTCAATGAGAAAATCTAAGATGTATTTTATTTCATCTTCAGAATAATTTTTGTAAGAGTGGTTCTTCAGGAAATACTTTTTTCTCTACCGAGAAATTTGTACCTGCGTTTGCCATTTTTCTTGAAAAATCATTGATTAAATAATAATTTTTTCGATATTTTAATTGAGAATGTGGTATGGTAATGTAGAGTGTAAGAAATCGATTGTTTTTATGGTGCTGCATGTAGCCAAAGATTTTGATTTTAGATATTGTAGTAAATTTTTTTGAGTTTTTAAGAATCCACATCCGATTGACGCCACTGATGGAATATGATGTTTCACAGTAATTCTGAACGGTTGGAATTTCGAAAATTGTGAATGTAAACTTTTTCACTTTATTTGTTTTATCGTACACAACATTATAAAACACTCTATGTAGATGTATGATAAGGTTTTAGATTTTTTTTGGCATAATGACTGCCTCTTTGTTATTGGCAAAAGACATTACGAAATGTCAATTTCAGGTTCAAATAACGGAAGCTTTTTTTCGGACCAGAATTATGAAAAAGGAAAATTTTGGGCCAACAGTAGTCGAATTTTTAAGTTTTAAATTTTTTTCTTGCGATCTAAATTCCTCTTTCAGTTTTCAATTTATGCATTATATTTTTATACAGTATTGTCTTACGCTGTACGCAGATGCGTAGTAATGATTTAGAATTTAATGTTCAAACATCGGTGCCAAAAGGGTTGGAATTTCGAAAATTGTGAACGAAAACGTGACAGAATTTCCTCTTTCATTTTTCACTTTATTGTTTTATTTCTATACAGCATTGTAATACACTATATGTAGATATCTGATAAGGTTTAAGCATTTTTATTTCCAAAAAACTTTTGGCCCACAATGGTCGAATTTTGAAGTTGTGAATTTAACTAGCCATTGTTTTTACTCTTAAATGCAGCATGCTAATTTTATAAGCGGCAAATAATTTTAGAAATATAGTTTTATGTCACAAGCTTAAAATGACAGTTTTCAAACTTCGACCCCTGTAAGCCACAATCTTTAAAATTAAAAATATAAAACTTTGTTGTGTGTGACAATACTGTAAAAAATAAAATTTATAAAACGAAACATGACAGGGGAATTAAGGTCACAAGCTTAAAAAACCAATTTTCGGAATTCGACCATATGGGCCCCAATTTTTGAAAATAAAAAATCTAAAACTTTACTGCGCATTTACATTCAGTGTGTCACAATACTGTATATGAAGAATATGGTCGTATTTTGAATTGTGAATTTGAGCTTATGACCTAAATTCTATTTTATTCTTCACATTCGCATTTTATTTCTATAAAAAGGACAAATATACTTAAGGAGCAATAAAAAATTGGAAAGACAAACCCGGGAAGACAAATGAACAACCACAAGCATAACAAATAAACACAGAAAACTTAAAAACAATGAACAACACGAACTCCTATAAACTATTGTCATACATTATATGTAGATGTACAATACGGTTTTAGATTTTTGATTTTTTAAGAACTTGTGGACCATAGGGGTCGAATTTGGAAAACTTGGCATTAAAGCTTGTGACTTAAACCCCTCTTTCATTTTTCATTTTATTTCTATACGGTATCATCACACACTGTATGTAGATGCGCAATAAGATTTTATAAATTTATAATTTTTAAAACCTGAAGTCCAAATGTGTTGAATTTTGAAGTGTTGACTACAAGACCATAAGAGTCAAATCCTCTTTCATTTTTCATTTTATTTCTATACGTATTGTTTAACCCTGAACCCTGAATGCAGATGCTCTTCACAGGTTTCAGAATTTAATTTCCAAATACTGGTGTCCACAGCGTTGAAAATTCCGAAAATTGGGAATATAAACTTGTGACCTAAGCTCCTCCTTAAACATTGCGGCATATATTCAAACATATGATTTTGAAAAAGGTGCACAGTGATACAACATGTGGGGATTGCGGTGATACACATGTAGCTGTCGTTTCCAACTGTCTCAATCTACTTATCCATCTGTTTTGGTCGCTTCGATATTCTTTTGACCATATTTATAAACATACCTGATGTACTATCTTGGGACTTATCCTCCTCATCATCAGCTGTTATGGTCACATTTTCAGAGAATATTTCATTAATACCTACAATAAAACTTATTTGACCTTCATATTGTCTTTTAGATAACCAGAAAGCCCCAATACAGTGATGTAATTTGATGAATTCAATTTTCCAAGATTCAAAATATAAATAAATAAACAACATATTGGATGACAAGAAAGGTCCACAATGACATAAAAATAAATCAACGCCACCCAACAGACAGAGCCCGGACAAAAAACGTCACAAACGAGCATTAAACACAACAGAGGGTCCGGATAGTGTGACTAAGTACAGACACTAAATAGTGGTAGGGATAAACCGGTTTTATGGGTACATTAACATCCCTTTGTCTATCCTGACACTATAAAAACCAATACAATAACCATGACGATAACTGCTTTCTAGAACTGCAAAAAATGGTTGACATTAGAAAAGTTAGATAGCAGTGTCAGAATGTACTAGTTGTAACAGTAAAATTAGCTAAGGCTCTCATTGCTGCAGGTCGGATACTGTCGTTCTATATATTTAACGAAACAATCAGAAATATTTCTCCAATGAAGGTTTTTAAGCTATTTCGTTATTGAGTTCATTAGAAATCGGCAGTAATCGTGAGATTTAAAGTCTTGAAGATAACAAACATAAAGCTCTAAGCAAGTATTATTAACGTCTCAGAATAAGTTATTTCTCATATTTACATTGATTTACATTAATCGACTTCTGTCAATAAGGGTTTACATTCTGTGTAATATTATGTTTTTAGTTGGGGATTAACGCCGTTTTCGGCACATTTGGCGGCGGCCAGTTTTTATTCGTGGAGGAAGCCGGAGTACCCGAAGAGAGCTACCGACCTTCGGTAGGAAAATTGGCAATCCTTGTCAATTAAGATCGGAGTCGAATACATCCTGCCACAGGCGAAATCCGAACTCACAACCTCAGCGTTGACAACCTAGTGATCATTAGTAGTCATGACGAACTACCTAGACCACTCGGCCACCGAAATGTTGAACAAAGTACCAGTATAAAGAAAATGATGAAAAATTTGCCGCATTGAGAAAAAGACCCTGGCCTCGCTTGCACAAAACATCTCAAACTGAGTTTTAGAATCAAACTCAGTTTTAAACTCAAACTCAATGTCAAATTTTGAGATTTTCTCAACTTGGCTTTCACTAAAGAAATACGCAAAAAATCTCACCTCAAATTTTAGTTTTTTATTCAAATATTTGAGATAGCTTCTGAGTAATCTCAATTCCAACATGGCCATAGTTAACAGATTACGTAGTCGCCGGCGTCGACGTCAAAATCGAAATTTTCGGTCAAGATTCGACATACGTTCAATGTCAGACAAGGAATTGCGTGAAAGGTTTCGGTTTTCTTCAGCCAGTATCTTCTTTATTTTGAATTTGATCCACCCATACCTACAGAATATGACCAACAGAAGCCAAGCAGTGTCGCCTCTCCTTCAACTTTTAGTTGCTCTGAGATATTTTGCAACGGGTGCATTTTTTCGGCTTATCGGAGATTCGGTAGGGTTGTCGGAGGCAACTGTAAGTCGCTGCGTCCACAGAGTAGCTACGGCACTTAGCAGAAATGCTCGTCGTTTCATAAGGTTTCCCATGGATCAAGAAGCAGTTAGAGTAAAACAAGATTATTACAGAATGAGCAGCAAGTTCCCTCACGTTATTGTTATTCAAAGGGAAGCAACTATGAACTATATCATAATCGAAAAAACGAAAACTGTTAGAGCTTGTGTAGTTTCTCGTCACATGCTCGTGTTCTCAAACACTGTTGATACAAATGCACAATCACGTACATGTAGATATGAATTAACTACACGCACTTGGCATTAATTAAAATAAATATAGTTAACAGTAAAAAGATAACATATCCCTTCAACCAAAAACTAATTTTCATTTTACAAAACTGTCGTATTGCAAATGTGTTAGTGCAATAAATATTAATTATTGTCTTTTCATACATTCACACTGAATTCAATATAAGTGAAGTAAACATGTACAGAACAATATACAACACATCCAGCCAGTCTTTCTTTAATATTGTTGGTTCCGAACTTTGTTATTTGTATTATATTTTCAATAGTGGGTGTATGTCAATATTAAAATTCCTCAGCAACATTTTTAGCATATATTCTTTAATATTTGATATGCCTCCTTCAATAAGGGGTTAATATTTAAAGTATTTTGAAAGTCTCACCAGATACCTAATAATTTGAATTTAATTAATTTTTAATGAAATCCCCCCCCCCTCTAGTTTTGATGGAGACACAAAATTAGTTGCTGATTTTTTCATATTTACAGTGTTCCAATATCTAAGATGATGTTGGACCTGTTCCCACTGTCGTAACCTTTCATGTGCCTCCTACGATTTGTGACTTCCACCGGATTGACTTTGTTGAACTTCACGACGGGTGCCGTATACGGAGCAGGAACTGCTTACCCTTCCGGAGCACCTGGGTTCACTCCTGGTTTTTATAGGAGTTCGTGTTGTTCATTGTTTTCAGTTTTCAGTGTTTATTTGTTGTGCTTGTGGTTGTTCGTTTGTCTTCCCGGGTTTGTCTGTCCAATGGATTACGTTTTTTTGATTGCTCCTTAGGTATATTTGTCCTTTTTAAAACACTTTTACAAAACATCAAATCTATCTTTTCTAGTTGTGTTTATCAAACAAGCTCGGAGATGATCAAGTGGGATTTTATTTTTTATGGCTGTAATAGTTTGTATAAGTACCCATGTAAAAGATATCAGAGTTATACACGAGAATATGTTTAACTAGTGCATCAAACATGCTTCGGTCAGCTTCAACTGGAACATCTTTGAGGTTGGATGTGTAAGATTTGAAAAAGATACAGTCATGTATATGAGGTGTGAGATGGGTATTTGCAAAATATACCAGTCAAGAGAACAAAATTTTTTTTCGAGACTGGTATATTTTTTAAATACCCCTCTCATACATTATGTATCTGTTTAATTACACCGAATATCCCGCGAGGGTAAAAAATACAAATTCATTTTCACAAATATCATGCATGACAGAGGGTAAAAGGGGCAAATTCATTTTCGCAAATATCACGGCAGAGGGAAAAAACGGCAATTCTTCTAGCAAATACCCCTTTGTTTCTTAAAAAGTATTCAAATTGAGGAAATTTTGATTAAAATAAACCGCGAGCTAACCAATTAGAATCCAGCATTTTAATATATATATAAGGTGTAATTAAATAGAAAATAATACTTTAGCTCCCAAATTTTCCAAATCTAAATTGTGTCCCCCTTCAAATTGTAACGTTTTTGTTTGTTTAGTTGGGGGTTTAACACCGTTTTCAGCACATTTGGCTATTTGGCGGCGGTCAGTTTTTATTGGTGGAGGAAGCCAGAGTACTCGGAGAGAACCACCGACGTTCGGTAGGAAAATTGGCAATCCTTGTCAATTTAGATCGGAGTCGAACACCCCCCCCCCCCCCCCACAGGTGAGATTCGAACTCACAACCCCAGCGTTGACAGGCTAGTGATCATTAGCAGTCATGACCACAGGGGCCCGACTTCTGGATATTTATTTCTTTTTTATTTTGTTTTTTTTTTCTTTTGTTGTCTTATTTCATGAGTACTTTTCAATAAATATTTACTATAACAACGCAAATTGTGTGTTTTTATCAATGTGCTATACACTATCTACGTCCACGATTTTTTAGTATAAGGACGTGGATAGTGTATAGCATATTGATATTAAACGCAGAATATTCGTTGTTACAGTGAATATTTATTAAAAGTACTCATGAAATAAGACAACAACAAAAAAAAAAAAAAAAATAAAATAAAAAAGAAATAAATTTCCAGAAGTTGGGCCCCTGTGGTCTTGACGAACTACCTCGACAACTCGGTCACCGAGGCCCCAAATTGTAACCAAAAATATGTACATCCCATATCAATTTTTATTTTTAAAATTCTTTAATATGTATTTTTTCAATCATTTGGTAATTTATTTCTCTTAATGGATTTTTGCAATTTCATTAGATGTGCATTATTTGAACACCATAATTGATATACTATATGCATATGATCATTGGTTTGAGGAATTTAGAAATGTAAAAATTATTAAGAGTTGTTGAATATGGTTAGGATTGTCAGTGGATAACTTCAGTGTAAATGTTATGAATGCTGATATAATACCCTTAATTTCCAACATATGAAAGGTAAACTTATAAATAAAGAGTTCACTTTAAATCTTTAAGGATATTGTTTTATAAATAATCTTCTTATAAGTGGAGAAAATTTAAATTCCAAACTTCCACAAGTGTCTCTTCAAAACTTATCAAGTATTTCGCCGCTTTCTTTGTAAATTTTGTTTAAAGCACTGATTAAAGGGAAATAACTAGCTTGTTTATGTAGTACCCTCAACATCTAATGGACCATCTAATAAAAAAACATAGTTTTTTGATGTTTGATTTTTTCGTTTGTTTGTTTGTTGTATTATTATTTTATTTTTATTATTAATATTATTTTTTGGGGTTTTATATTGGTTTTTATATATTGGAACCCGGCCGTGAGGAAGGGGTGTCATGTAGGACTCGTTCATGTAATTATGTAAATACTTTGTAACTAGAAGGGAATTACTACATTATAAATATTTAGGCATTTTGTATTTGTGGCTACGGCAATTGCACTTCATGACTTACGCGTTCACAGCGCTGGTCACGGCTTCCCAGGCAGCTTCTTTTGTTTTGCTTGTTATAGTTGTGCCTTTAAATTTCCCAAATAGTGTTGCTTCCCTTTGGACAACTTCCTCCACCAGCACAATCTTTTCCTTTTCTGTCCAATTGGACCCCGTTTCTTTTCTGTACTGTATTCATTTTATATGTGCAGACGATTGACAGAAGTACGGGAAATTTCGCGTGATGTATTTTACTACCTCCAAAGACGGGAGAGTTACTTTCGCTTTTATAAATAGATTTCTCAGCTGAGTTCAAATTGAGTTGAGTTTGAGAATTTTTGTGAAAGCCGTATTTGCGAAAAACTCAGCTAAGAAAAAAATCAAGAGTTTGAGATAAAACTGAGGCTGAGTAAAAACAGGCATAAATAACAACAGGGTAGTGAAATAATGAACACGTCATATCATAATATGATAAATTATAACAAATTCGGTCTTCTGTTCTATTGTCAGTATAATTTAATACACCGATCTTTGGTCACACATTCTAGTTTGGTACAAAAAACTGGATTTTGGAAAAAAAATCATGAAATATGTAGTGTTCATTTTTGTCCCCCCCCCCCCCCCCCGACGCTTTATCGAAGGGGAATATAGAAATGGGTGTCGTCCATCCGTTTGTCCGTCCGTCCGTGTGTCCCAAATTGGTTTTGAGATGATAACTTGTGAATGAAAAGTCAGACTGAAGCTAGGCACAGTATGTGAGTGTATCTCATAAATGTCTAGGTCAAGTTCCATATTAACGTTTTTTCGACAATTTTTACCAGAGTTACGCCCCTTATTACACTTCAAAGTTGCTAATTTTTTGGTTTCCAGATGATAACTTCGATATTTATTTTATGCGCCCTTATAAATGCAGTTATAGATGTTTTTTGTTCTTAATTTTAGTCGAATGTTCAAATTTAATGTTTAAAATGTTTGAATATGCTGTCGTATGAAAAGTGGCGATTTAGTGAATACACAAGTGTCAATATTGAGAGTTTTGACTGCTGTCTGCAAGGCTTCTTGCACCCCTAGGATTTTTTTTTAAATTTTGGTATTATGACTGGAGGAAGGTATACTTTGAACCTGAAAAATATTTTTCAGGTTTGAGCTGGTGCAATTTTTTTAAAATTCGTTTGCTTTTTTATTATAAAACACGCTGAATAAAATTTTACATCTGTAAAAATGACCCTCCAATCGTACAAAACTCGATTTTGCATTCATTAATCTTACTGGAATGACGTTACATTTAGGAAGGAGGAACTTTTGACTCTGACGCTTTTCATAGATATTTTTCTGGAGTATTTCGACTTTTATCCTAAGTTAAAATACACAATCATATAAAAAAGGAATGTTTAAAGACAGGTATTATTCCGTATCAAGCTTTAAGAGAAAATATTTGAATATACATGTGCACGAAAATCAACCTATATCAACTCTATGCTCTGCAATCTTACATAAAAAGAACAAACCTGAATCAGAATCTGACTCCTTCTCAGGGTGTTTGGTAATGGTTTTAGCAGTACCATTGTTGAAGAAACCTGCAATAATAGATATATTTATTATACTTCATGCGAAGTGAAAAGAAGTGTTTTCTTAATTGGCTTAGTAAAGGGCGATATATTTATGTCATCACAGAATTATTGAAAAGAACACCTAATAGACAATGGAAAAGACCGAAATCCAAGGGAACAGCCAAACTCGTGATAATGTAAAACAATGAAATAAAAAATAAAAAAAACCAAAAAACACAAGGATATAATAATAATAATAATAACACAGACACATTTAACAAAAACAGAAATAAAACAAATCAGCACATAAACTAAATGACTAAAGTACTAGCAATTTTAACTCTTACAAAAACCAAGACTAACATCATGTGCTTTGGAAGGCTAAGCATGTAGAAATGACGTAGATTTTATGTTTTGTTAGCCCGCAGGGCTTGTAACTAGACAATCTGCCCTGTTGTGAGCCTCAAACATTTGAGAACCATTACGTATCTTTATCTCAGATGTGGTAAGGTGCGTTTACTAGATACGATTTTCCTTTCGATTTTCCATCCGATTTAATACCGTCGCTCAGGTAAATCGTACAGCGTTCTGTTCACACGATACGATTTTCCATTCGATTTTGAACAGATTTGAGCAGGTGCTTTTAATATGTTTCGAAACGCAGCAACATCCGAAATTATCTGTACCTTATCAAAATAAAAAAAATATGATGTAATTGAATTAATGATTAGCGATTGGTTAATACCTTTTAACCAGAGCCTCCCAGAAGCCGGTAATTGCTCATCTGATTCACAGTAGCCAAGAAAAGGTAAAAACGAAAATGTGAGACAACTTTCCAACTGAAAAATTTGACAAATGACAAAATGCCTCTATAATATTTGTCATATGAATTCTAATGATATGTCAAAACCCGTTTCCAAGGACCATTCTACCAAATTATGGTTCCAACTTGCCCGGTTATTTCAAACAAGAAGATTAAAATGTGAAATATGGACAGTCGGACGACGATGACGAAGGCTGACGCCGGACGCAAACTGATGGCAATAGTTCACTTGATCCTTTGGGACAAATGAACTAAAAATGGAACTATTCTCCGTGATTGTCTGTATTCACACAATTTTTGACATAATCATAATCATTATGACGTCATGAATTGATGAACATTACGTCATTTATCCGAACCCGTCATTACGTCATTTATCACTTTTGTATACATTTGCATCCTGGATTTTGTGATGCAGAATATTCATTTTTAGCCTGTCTTGTGCAAAGTTATTTATTTTCAGTTCTTCCCAGTTCAGATTATTTATTTTCAAAATCCTTCTGCCACCGGGAAATCAAATGGAATGGTCGTCCGCTAAGCTTCAAAATAATATAGTTTTTGTAATATCTCAATCAAAAGCGAATTAAATGAAAACAATTTTATTGTTCACAATTGTAGATATGCGAAGGATAACTATTTTCTATGTTTGTCGATAGGATGATTTTGACACATCATTGTAAAATGCTAATTATGCAATTATTCAGCTACATAACGGGGGAAAAGCTTAGTTTCAAAGAGCTATTTTAAGTACCAGAAAGCATACAGTACGTGAACTACAATCGGTATATTAATAGTTTCCTATAAATAACATGGTACATAGGCCATTTACTCTCGTAGATTTCACATGTACCAGCACCACTTTTCTTGGAATCTTCCACCTTATTCATCTCCCTCTTATAATACGTTCTCAAATTATTAATTTTTTTTTACTAATCTTACAATTAATCAATAATAAAACCGATAAGCAGAAACTCTTCCATCTTACTTGAAAAATTCTCAATAATTCCTGTTTGGTTATACATATTTTAATAAAATTATTTGCAGAATTTATTGTTGTTTCTTTTTACAATTTTCTCAAAAAATTGTGATTTGTAGTTTTGAAATGCTAATGAATAAAAAATAAATTTTAGATATGAAGTTCAGATGCAAACAGGTATATTGAATTTTCCATTTCTAAATTAAGAATAATGACAACTCCTAAAATGGTCTTTCGTAAAATTCAGTAAAAATTATTTAAAAACTACAATTAAGTCTGCGATCAATGGTAAAAATTTCATCAAAATCTAACCAAAAATGCATTAGTGAGAATTTCTGGAAAAAAGACTTAATTTACAGGAAAAGTGTACGAACATTGTATTATGGCCCCTTCACTATCTGAAAGAATAATTTTTATGAACAAAAGATAACACTGTTCCTTTTACGAATTAAAAACTTTTAAAATGATGTGAAAGTCGGAATATTGTCGATTAAAATTATTTGCTTGATTTTTTCAATCGGCGAATTAATTTAGTCGATTTGGCGCTCACACGATCCGATTCCACTCAAAAAGTCGAATGGAAATAGCGTACGTTTCGACTTGACATTCGACTTCCAATTTTAGTGTTCACACGGTACGATTTTAGTCGAAAGCAGGTGCACAGGTAAAAATCGAATGAAATTCGAATAGAAAATCGTACCTGTGAACGCACCTTAAGATGCCATGACAATGATGAAGGATTATTTATTAGAACCAACAGATTTTGAAAAAATATTTTTAGTATTCAAATATTTTATAAACAGATTAATCCATGGATTTTGTTCATATCAGCCCTGATATTAACCCCTGACTGCTATTGGCTCTCGATCCTGATATCAAAATCTCGAAATAATACAGTCCGATATAAAAAAAAAATGTCATGGATTAATGCCTTTCATAAATAAAATAGCCAAGAAGAACTAAATGAAGGTAACCTTTGTCAACCTCTAGCACATGGAAAGAGATGTTAACTGTTCGATATATCATCAAAGATTCAATAGTGGTATATCTATTCTATGTGAGATTTATAGATTATTACATGGCATTTTCCATATCGGCCCTGGTATCATCCTGAGACTCCCATATCGGACTGAGGGCTTCCGGCTATAATTGGACATGCACAAACGTACATATTAGTACAAAACATGTGATAATTATAGATTAACACATGAATGAGGAACCAGAGTGTTTATGTTTTCATAACCAATGTAGGTAAGAGAGATAATAAATTTGTCTCCCTTTTAGCCTGAGGACAAAAGGGAGAGAATTTAATTATCTCCCTTACCTACATTGGTTAGGAAAAGATAACTCACTCTGGTTCCTCATTAATCCATATCTGACCAGGTATCATCTCAAGACTATCGTATCGGAACGATATGGATCGTGGGACGATACCTGGTCCTATTATGTCAATTATTACGGTCCACGTACGTACGTCTGAAAACATCCTGTATGATATAGCCAAATAAACCCAGGTACGTTCGAATAGCAGTTATGAAATATAAGCCTAGGGTATGCTAACTAGCGTGTTTTGACTCTCGTGAGATTTTGAGTTTGGCGCCAATGAAACAGAAAAACATAATTATACTCCCAAAATAAACTACGCACCGAATGGATATGTAACTCTAGACCATCAGTTCAATATTCCACCCATCTACCAATTACGATGAAGGAGTACTTCATCTATTACGTTCTTTAACTTTTATATTAGTCAAGGGAAGCCCCTTACTTATATATCCTACAGGCAATTAGACTAAAAATTAAATGGATTCGGAAAAGAATCTTTAGTCTGCCCATATTGATTTCGACAAAGCTTTAAATGTTATTTACATGTATTTATATTTATTCTTGACATAATTATGGTAAACACTTTACTGTATTAGATACCTCTGTTTATCGTATTTCCACATGCCTATATCGACCTGCTGAGGCCTTCACAATTTCCCGTATTTTGGCACTGTGACGTCGTAAAGAGTTGACCCGACCCTAATATGAGCTGACCCGAATATATCAGCGACGTCATAATGTTTGACCCAACGTTGACCCGAATATATCAGGAAAACATTCGGTTATAGGCAGATGGCTATTGAAAAGTAAGAAATTCCATTAAGATTGCTAGTTAACAATACGATAAATTTATCATCAAGTTTTCTTCAAACAAATATTGTAAAATATAAGCCGCTCGACACAATATGAAGCTTTTTAGCTCGTTCGCTACGCTCACTCGCCGAAAAAGCTTCACATTGTGTCTCGGCTGATATTTTACGATATACGTTTGCAGAAAACCTGATAATATGTACATATATTTACAGAAATAGACCCTTATGTCTTGTCTGAATGTTATAAAAGTAGTGGCATTAAATGGATTAAAAACTTAATTTTGTGAAAACCAAAATTGATGTAGTTTCTATATAAATTGTTAATGATATCACGGAAGTTGTTTTGATAATCATTTTATAAAATGTTTTGCATTTGAAAATTAACAAAATATAAGCTTTTATTACTTTCATGTTAGGGCCACAGACCTTAAATTATGTTCGCAAACAGCGGTTGACTATATAATGGCATTCCGACATCGTTTCCCGTTGATCACTTGCGTTTGTTTCGCCACACTGACTTTTGAGGTCAGTAGGTCAACGGTCATGTCACTATTACTTAAAAAAGCATTTCAATTTCGTACTTCCTTCGAGTTCAGATAAGTGGAAGAATCCTACTCACGTTTAGGTCATTAATTAAAAGGTCAAGTTCACTGTTGGTAAATATTAAATATTAGATTTGTGGTGATATTTTGAGCATCCCTTTTCTTAAACGCGAAGTGAAATACTCCTATTGATTTTTAAATTAGAGATAAAACTTTAATAACTGTAAGTGATCTTTGTCCTTTATTCCTGTGAAAGTAGTCAAACGTAATTCTTTGCTCTATTTTTGAAAAAAAACCCACTATTTTCTACCATATATTCAATCAGGTTCTTGGGACCGTTGGATTTCAAACATTGCGATTACAATTGGATATAAAAAGAGGAAGGTTTTTGATTCAACAAATGTTGGATTTGAACCTCACCAGTATTATTTGCGCCTGTCCATAGTTATAAATACTATGGTCAATGTATTGTATTGTTGAAATCTTAAATTTCACAACCTCCTGATCTAATTGAGTGTTATTCCGCTAATTTATACACTTGGTTATTTAGGGCTCGCCACATAATGTTGGCTTTCCAATTATTTTCTCATATTCATAACAATGAAGAAAGATAATGTTTGCTTCTCTTCTTAGTAAAGGGGTATAGTGTTGCTTTTCATGAAGAAAAAATACTAAAAATAACTGTACTGCCCTAGACACAGTGAAATACAAGGACATATATTTTTTCTACAGACTTTTCCGAACATAATATTTTCACAGACCTATTTTGAAAACATAACACATAGTGCTAATGTCTAGCACTGATGCTAACATGCTGCAGGGTAACAGTGGATTTTTTACAGGAGGAAACATGTTTTTGTTATCGCTTTTAAAAAATAAATGTACATGTAGATGAATTATGTCATGCATACTCATTAGCAATTTTGAATTATTACAAAATGAGTTATAATTGTTTACTGGGCCCTTCAGGAAAATTCTCGACCACTTTGCATAACGTATGAAGATTACAAATTTGCAAATATTAAGATTTCATGAAGCTTTATTATCAAAAGCAATCAGAAAAGTTATACTTAATGTACTGCAACTAAAATTCACAATGAATACTCTAAATTTAAGTCGAATGATGGAGAAGTTTTGCAGGTTATTGGAGCAGCCTGAGCTTTTATTTTAATCAGACTGCCAAAGACCTGTCGTCTGTTGTCATCATTTGTTGTTCACAGTCCCGTCTGCTAGCTTTCCACATTAAGATTATCTAGAGAACGACTGAACAAAATCTGACCATTTTTTAAAATTTTGATGCCGAATTAGATTACATTGGACTATATTGGAAAATATCTATTAAAATTCTTCTTCTGTAGAATATTCGAAGAGAGTGATAACAAACTTGGTGGAATTTATTCTTATAAGGACCTGAATATTGTTTCTTAATTTTCATGATTTAGTAATTTTCCAAGATTTTCTTTTCTGAATCCAACTGTACCATGGATTAAAACTTGCTGCGATTGTTCATTTTAAGGTATTATCCATTGTTTTTAGAGGCTGATTGGAATCCCAAGGTGACTGACAATGCAAAACACCAAATACTACCTTAAATCACAAGGTGAGCGATACAAACTCCTCTGAGCCTCTTAAACCGGTTAACAAACCATGGTTCCTCCTTCAAAAATCTCCTTTCAAAGGTAACAAATGCCTGTTACGATGTAGTATGTTAGCGTCAGTGCTGACGTCAGCACTTAGTACTATGTTTATTATAAAGCATTAAGCAACAACATGAAAGAAGGCAAACATTAAGCAAACAGTCAGAAAAGTCTAATTTGGGAAAGACACTTAACAAAGTTACATCGGTTTTATTGGTACTCAACTCTGGTGATCACCAGCTAGCACATTGTACTCGCTTCCACTGAAAACCCAGTTAAGGTTATCATAGCTCTGATCGGATACTGTCGAATCATTCAGCATACTCATAGATACAACACCCGAAAAGGCTTTTACGTTCAATAAACAGTGGGAAAAGTCTGTAAATTCTAAATCCAAGGAAAAGACAAAGTCACGAGAATGGAACACAACTATAATCATAAGACCCTTTTCTCTGTTTAAAATTCTTTACAAGGAAACCCATACTGCGTTTATTATGTCGACAACAAAAGCGTTCTACTACGTACATTACACAAGGTAGAAAACTTATAAAATATGGTGATGATAAAGGATACCATTAACAATTTATACTATTAAACTTTTGGATGCAAGAAAATGACCATGGTATCCTGTCAAAATGTTTGTAATGAAAGCATGGAATGAAAGTGGCATATTGTTATTCGACTTCTTTCTGAACGAGGACCTATTGCTGCAAAGTCTTGTTCTAATTTGCTCATTTGTTTCAGACAAGAAGATTATTTAATGAATTTTCCCATAAGGTCCTATATTAAACTTAGTTCAGCTGTGGCGGCCATCTTTGTTGACATTCCGGGTCAACGGACACAGTTCTGAAAGAGGACTACTTATGAACCATTTCTGTCAAACTTGGTTTCAATTGGCCAAGTGGTTTCAGACAAGAAGATGTTTTAATGAATTTTCCCGTAGGGTCCCATGTAAACCTAAGTTCGGCTGTGGCGGCCATCTTGGTTGATATTCTAGGTAATTGGACATATTTCTGACAGAGGACCATCTACAGACCATAGCTGTCCGGTTCCAATTGGCTCAGTAGTTTCAGACATGATTTTTTAACGAATTTTAAACTATGTTCGGCTGTAGTTTAGATCTTGGTTGACGGTCCAGGTCATCGGACATAATTCTGAAAAAGCCCCATATAAGGACCATTGCTTACAAGTCTTATTCCGATTGGCTTAGTTGTTTCAGACAAGTTTTCCCATAGGGCCTAAGTTTGGCTGTGGAGGCTGTGGAGGCCATCTTGGTTGATCGTCCAGTTCATCGGACACAATTCTGAAAGAGAATTATCTAAGGACCATTGCTTCTAAGTTTGGTTGCAACTGGCTCAGTAGTTTCAGGTCCTATGTTAAACTAAGTTCGGCTGTGGCGGCCATCTTGGTCGGAGGTCAGGGCCATCAAACACACTTTGAAGGAGGACCACCCTATGACCATTCCACCATAGTTTGGTTCTAATTGGGCAAGTAGTTTCAGACAAGATTTTTATGTGAATTTTCCATGGGGTCCTATGTTAAACTAAGTTCCGCTGTGGCGGCCATCTTGGTCAGATGTCGGGGTCACCGGACATAATTTTGAATGGAGACCAACCAAGGACCTTTCCACCAAAGTTTGGTTCCAATTGGCCCATAGGTTTCTGAGGAGAAGATTAAAATGTGGACTGTAGACGACGGACGAAGGACGCTAAGTTATGCCAATAGCTTCGGGTCAGGTGAGCTAAATTTATTGAGAAAATTGAAATTCCAAAAAAAATATGAATCTTCACAGACAGGTTAAATATCTATATTTTCAGGATACAATTTTTGTGGGGAGATGAGTTGCTATGGAAATGCTCTAATAGTTCAGCGTGACATCACCTGTTGCTTGTAATGGCAAATCTAGATTTATATATATTTTTTTCGTCTTATTAATTCAAAATATGCTTTTTTGCTCATTTATTGGTTTTTTCTGTATGCCATTTCGAAGAAAGCCACTAACTGTACAATGACATTACATTGACATAATAAGACAATTTTCAATTAATATTTGTTTTGCTGTAAAAAGAAATATCAGCTTCATTGAAAGATACTATTCGTTGAGAAACTAACCTTTGCCATTAAAAACTACAGTCGTTAGAACTGAGAACTTCGAAGATTTAGTATCGTCCACGAAAGACATATGACAAGAGAAATCCAGTTCTTTGACATTCTTCGTTAAACTAAACATGCGTGTAAACTCATTCCCGGATGGAGAACAGGAGCAAATATGCGGACGGCATTCTTCTTTACCATGAAAACATTTACCACTTGAAGGATTGTAAGTGACGTAATCTGCTGAACTGTTATTGATCTGAAATTCCACGATATTGTGACGAGGTTCTCTACAAGAGTAGCACTTGAGCATAATCGAAGTAGTACCGAGAACTTCTCCAATCAAATGTACTTCAGTAGAATCTATAATACCTATAGAAATAGAAATTTGTACAAATATCTTAACATATTGTAATGGTTACGAATAGGCTGATGATTGCACATTGAATGCATGATGTTTGAAATATTTTCATTCTACCCAGTTCATTCTTTTCACTCAGTCGATTCTAAGGATACGCAATTAAGCAAATTGTTTGATGGAATTCCTATAATATGAACAGATACATTAAAGGCTTCGCACTTATTTAACTCTCGATAGAACAGGCCATATGTATCTCTACAAGCCATCTTTAGAATATCAAAGTAAATGTGCCAATCAGAAGGTTCACAATTTAACCATTGTTCTCATGTTTTTAAGCTAATGATCGGTTCTTCGAAAAAAATGCGTACCATATAATTATAAACAAATTTAATGCATTTGCTAGAAAGAAAGTAGTCTATGTGTAAAAGAGACAGCTGGAACAAAACCTTCAAATTATTTTTAAGGAAAGACCTTACGTGTTCTGGTATATTCAGAATCAGACTGTAGTATCTTAAAAAAATTCCTGTGTGACATTTTTGTTCAATATTTTCAAAAGTGAGAAAATCTACTTTTTCAGAGTCTACAAGATCTATTCCAAATTCTTGCCATCTCATATAAAAAGAAAAGTCATTTATATCAACAAAATTCAAGATATCTAGTGACAATACATCTGACAATTCCTTCTCAGTATCTGGTTTAGCATTTCTGAAACTAATAAGAACATCTTTCCAAAAAGGGTTATTAATTTTTTCAGCAATCAATTTTGTTTTTTCAGACTGCAACTTAAATAACCTCTCCCCTCCATATTTACAAAATTCTTTACCAATAATGTTTTGCCAAATAACTGTTGGATTAGCTAAATATTTCTTAACCCAGCTTGATTCAAGATGAACCATTTTTAGACCCCCTCTAAATAACCACCAATCAAAGTGTTTATTTTTATTTTATCAGGTTTGTTATCCCATACAAAGTTGAAAAATTATGTTTAAATCTTACATCATGGGATTGTTCAGATTTGGGAGGGATGTCAACAGATGAACAATTTTTGATAATGCTAATGATTTCACCACAGTAATTTTACCAAGTAGGGTTACTTTTCTATGTTCCCAACTCTTCAATGTTTTTTTTTTTTTATATCTTTAACTTTCTTTTGAAAATTTTTGGTTCAGATATTCAATATTTCTGTGATATTTTTTCATTAAAAAATGTTATTTTTCTCTTAAATTTCATGTTTCCCTTAATTGGTCAAAATGTTCCCAAAGATTTTGAACTGTTGACAGCTTACCATTTCTATTTATTTTCCTTGTTTTCTATTATCGTATGAGCTGTTTCGCAACATAATTATTTTTTAAATTATATTTACCCCTTGAAGTTGATATTGTCGTAAAATACTTGTTTTTTCCTTGAGTACAAGTCCACTGTCCATCGATACGGCTTGGTTCAAAATCATTTATGGTCAAGATGATATGTAACGTCGAATAATTTGCAACAACTTTTATTTTTTCGACGCTAGAATGGCAAGTAAATGAACTTTCGACGACATCGCATCGTGCCTGTTCTTGACTAATTGAATCGAAGAAAGCGACCGACGAGAAGAAATCAGTAACCTTGCAGGTAAGTTCCAACTTCTTTTGATTAATCGTCCAGGTCAAGCAATTATGATGAGGTAAAGCTGCACCTACAACTAAAATGCGTATTCATATTATACGTATAATGTAAGGAGAAGGCACCCATGTGAAGGTTATTTAATCTTACATGAGCCTCTCTCTTTCTTAAAGAAAATAAAATATTTTAATTCAGCAGGTATAGATGGCATAAAATCTCCCCTTGTGAGATGCCTGTATGAGAACCTTGGCTTAGTAAGCGTCACGGTTTGATTATATGCACCCCTAAAGAATTGCAACCAGTAGATTTTCTAGAAAAATGGCGTTCTATCACACTGTTATGTATAGATTAATACATCGTATCGCAAACAGAATTAAACCCATCTTGATAGATTTATAAGGGAAGATATACAGTGTATTAGAAAGTTTACTAGTTTAATAATAGATTCATTCGATAGAGTAGAAGAAGACTCCCTGGACTTTTGGTATTTGAAAAGATTTTTTGGTTCAGCCTTGAAAAGGGGATAAAAATCTTTCATACAGATATATCAACTGCATTTATAATGGACATATTTCAAAGTTTTTCAGGTTAGTATTGTTAACTGCTGCCATGAAAGATAGCATAAATGTAAATGATATTTATATTAGTGATTCTGAATATATATTAAGTCAATATGTAGAATATGAGGAAAAAAGGACAGATTACCTCAGGAAAATTTAAAATTATTAGATATTACATAAGAATTTTTACTGGAAAATATTTCTGAATGTATGGTGTTATAGTGATCTTAAATATGTAAACAAAACATTAGAACTCGCTATACTGATACTTGTCTTACAGTTTTACCTAATCCCTCAAGGAAATGGGAGAATTTTTTTTGTTTGTGGGATAATTAAAAGACGAGATTAAAAGAAATATTCCAATAAGTATATATTCTGAGGGTGGTTTGAAAATGCCTTATTTACAGTCTTTCTGGTGTCTGGCTTCATAAATTTCTAGATCCATTGAATCCCTATCCGTTAAAAGAATGCTATTGAGCAAAGTACAAAATTGTATTGCGGGATAACAATTTAAATTATGAGGAATGTTTGGTAGTTTTGGCTAAAAAATTAAAACCTTGTTTTGGAGATATTCTACATAACTATGCAAAAGTGACGGTTACAAAGGTGGATTGTTAGACTGTTTTGAAGTATTGAGTCAACCTCACTTTTAAGCAATAAAGTGTTCTCATAGTTGCTCTGCTTTATCTTGTTCTGTTGTTGTTTTGTTTATAATACACGTATATTTTTATTCTTTCAACTATAGATGTATCCTTGTGGCGTTTGTGTTTTGTTCCATCTCTTGGCTTGTGTTATCTTTGGATTACAAATTTATGGACCTTTCCCATTTCATGTCATTTCGGCATTTTTTGCCGATGCCTATATAAGGTGCTATAGAACAAAGGTTTTTCTGTGAAACGGGTTATTTTGGCAACATATTTTGCTTAAGTTTCCTCAACGTGCCTTAACCAATGGTTAAACATGTTTTCGTTACACATGTCGTAAACCTATGTTGCCCTTTCCCTTTATAGGATTATATTATACATGAATCTCGAATGATTTTATGAGCAATGTAGCAATAAATCATACCTGTGAAACAGCAAAATGAAAGATATATGTATCTCCAAACCATTTAGAAGTAATTGATGTTTTCTGTTTCGATTTTCTATCTGAAATACATTAATAATTAATTCATAACTATTAAAGGTAAAATTTTACGGGCAATGTTTTATTATTGTGTTATGAGACCCTTTTTGTAAAAGAAACAAATTTGTCATATTGTGTTTCTGCAATTTCATGAAATAAACTGTGTAAAAAATTCTAAATAGACTATTTTTTAATATACCTAGAAATAGCAAAGAAGGGTATTTGGAATGTTTTTATTTTAAGTAAAATCGGAATTTAATTTATTTGATTGGTGAAGGAAAAAAATAGATTTCCATAAAATGATATAAATCATAATTCGTTAAAATATTTTTTTCTCGCAGCAAAAATCGCCTGTTGTACTTAAGTCTAGAAAAAGGATGTATTATTTGTCTCGGCGTAAAGCAAACAACAAACGGGTCCGTGTATCACTTAACAATTATTCAATATTTTAAAAAGTTTTCAAATTTTATTTTTTTTCAATTTTTTATTAAAGTTTTAAAATATCAACATTTCAAAATTCATAATTTTAAAAATTTGAACATTTCACCAAATTGTTAAAATTTTAAAATTCTAAAACTCGTTACGCGCACTCGTGTATTAATGTGTTGTTCGGTAACTCGTTGTAGATTTTAAGGTATTCGCATTTCAAGATTAGTTATACTATAGTTATGACATCGTAGTATCTCTCAAGAAAAACACTTTATCGGCCTCATAAATATCCTAAAATTGGAGGTTTACTTAAATACGTCTGTGATAAGCACATGGACCCCCACTTGTTTGCTTTGCAAACAGATGTCCATTACTTCAATATAATAATACTAAAAATTGAAGAAAAATTCAATGTTGAGTTTTTTCCAATTTCTCAGGAAGTAATATCTAATATTTAGTCTATTGACAGTTCTTGCTGGGTACATGACAGTCTGACACTTGTCTCTTGACTTTGACCCTAATTTCATTGTTGAAGGACTTGTATCGAAGTTTCGCGATTAAGTCCATTTTTGAACACCTGTAATACCTACTCCCACCGTATTTGGTCTATAGATAGTTCTTAGTGGGTACATGCCAGTCTGACACCTGTCTCCGGGCCTTGACTTCAGTTTCATGCTTGAATGACTTGTATAACATTTTCGAGATTAAGTCCATATCTCATCAACTGTAATACCTAGGCCCACCATATTTGGTCTGTAGATGCATGTAGTTCTTTGTGGATACATGCCATTCTAACACATGTCACCTGAACTTAACCTGAATTTCATACCTGTTTGACTTAATATACATTTTCATGATTCAGTCTATTTCTCAGCAACTTTACTAACTAGACCCACAGTATTTGGTTGATAGAAGTTCTTTGTGGGTATATAGCACTTTTTAAAACATTTGAAACCTTACCTTTGACCTTTATTCTATACCTAAGTGACTTGTTTTATATTTAGGATAATTTCCATATCTCAGCAACTGCAATACATAGACCAACCATATTTGGTCCATAGATAGTCCTTGATGGGTACTTGGCAGACTGAGACCTTGACCTGAATTTCACACTTGAATCAAGGTTAGAAAAAAGTTTGTTCCAATTTAATTGGTCAATTAAATAAGATTCTTACATTGTATTTAAACATATATAGGTATTTTGTTGCTTAGCGTTTGATGGATGGATGAATTATTGTTTAACGTCCAGTGGCAACCAGGTGCATATCAGAACGAGAACCTGTTGATATGATAATGAATATGATCCCTGCTTTGTACTAGACCGACACGCTGAGTCGGATTTTTAATGTGCTAGCTCACGAGGTAACTGTCCGCAGGAAGACATATCACCTCACTCTGACACATTATACTGACTCCGAGCCGACCAGTCTTTGCTCTTACTCCTAGATGCCGCGTGCTTGGCGGAGAAGCAGCAAATACCAATTTTTATGTCTTTGGTTTGACCCGGCCGGGGATCGAACCCGCGACCTTCCGCACTCGGGGCGAACACGCTACCACGAGACCACCGAGGCGGTCCTTAGCTTATGAGAAACAATTGTTTGACCAAGAACAAAACTCCACCCCCCCCCCCCCCCCCCCACGATTTTCAAATTGTCGCTCCCTTATCTCTATATGATTATAAACTATAAGAACTGTTGTTCATTCATATAGGTGGAATTTTAGTTCTCAAAACTCACATTTTTCAAATCCACATTTTTCCTTCAAAATTGAATTATAATATTTCATTGTGTACATTGAAATCTCAATAATGGTCCCAATCACCGTTTTGGTCCATTTTAGATTCTTAATTTTTAATAAAAAAATTTAAAACTTAAATTCAAAAAGCGAAATTGTCAAAACTGTACATTCAGTTTAGTATTTTCAAAGTTTGATTAACAATATAAAATATTTAATTTTAAAACGGGTTTTAGAATTTTAAAAGTTTAATTATTTGATGAAATTTTTATATTTTCAAAATTTTGATTAAAAATTGAAAAAAATAAAATTTTAAAACTTTTTAAAACATTGAATTAATACACGGACCCAAACACATCAAACCATGTTGGCTTTTCCCTTTACGTATATGTGAAAGAAATTTGAATTAATAATAAATCGTTCAAAAATAACCTTGATATCATTACGTTACAAGACGTTATTTTAGGACTTGTTTGAAATATAAAACTACTCATGGACACATGCCAACTGTTGTTCATTCATATAGGTGGAATTTTAGTTCCCAAAACTCACATTTTTCAAATCCACATTTTTCCTTCAAAATTGAATTATAATATTTCATTGTGTACATTGAAATCTCAATAATGGTCCCAATCACCTTTTTGGTCCATTTTAGATTCTAAATTTTTAATAAAAAAATTTAAAACTTAAATTCAAAAAGCGAAATTGTCAAAACTGTACATTCAGTTTAGTATTTTCAAAGTTTGATTAACAATATAAAATATTTAATTTTAAAACGGGTTTTAGAATTTTAAAAGTTTAATTATTTGATGAAATTTTTATACTTTCAAAATTTTGATTAAAAATTGAAAAAAATAAAATTTTAAAACTTTTTAAAACATTGAATTAATACACGGACCCAAACACATCAAACCATGTTGGCTTTTCCCTTTACGTATATGTGAAAGAAATTTGAATTAATAATAAATCGTTCAAAAATAACCTTGATATCATTACGTTACAAGACGTTATTTTAGGACTTGTTTGAAATATAAAACTACTCATGGACACATGCCAACTGTTGTTCATTCATATAGGTGGAATTTTAGTTCCCAAAACTCACATTTTTCAAATCCACATTTTTCCTTCAAAATTGAATTATAATATTTCATTGTGTACATTGAAATCTCAATAATGGTCCCAATCACCTTTTTGGTCCATTTTAGATTCTAAATTTTTAATAAAAAAATTTAAAACTTAAATTCAAAAAGCGAAATTGTCAAAACTGTACATTCAGTTTAGTATTTTCAAAGTTTGATTAACAATATAAAATATTTAATTTTAAAACGGGTTTTAGAATTTTAAAAGTTTAATTATTTGATGAAATTTTTATACTTTCAAAATTTTGATTAAAAATTGAAAAAAATAAAATTTTAAAACTTTTTAAAACATTGAATTAATACACGGACCCAAACACATCAAACCATGTTGGCTTTTCCCTTTACGTATATGTGAAAGAAATTTGAATTAATGATAAATCGTTCAAAAATAACCTTGATATCATTACGTTACAAGACGTTATTTTAGGACTTGTTTGAAATATAAAACTACTCATGGACACATGCCAGCTAATCAAAATTAAAGACATTGATGTATGGTCATGGTCATTGTCGTTAAGAGACCAGTATGCATTCAATACGTTCAAGTAATTTTGAGAACGAAGAAGTTTAACAGAATGACACTTGTATGTAACCCTACTGTAACATATTCTTTGTTGATAGACTGTAGGTAATCTAGTCTCAGTTTTCTGTGTTTAGAATACCAGTCTTCTTTGCTATGCCTTCAGAATTCCCTGAGAAAATTAATAATGAAAATTTACAATTACAGTTAAAAAGCACATCTGTTTCAAATTCTCCTTTTCAGTGATGAATATGGTAATTATACACACACTGTCCAGACAACAAACAAGACAAATCAATGTAGAGCGGTTTTACTGTATACGCACGGTAATGGCTAAGAATGAATAAAATATCAATTACAGTTAATCGAAATTGATATTCTTGTGGAATATCCTCAAAATGCTGTCTAAATGACGACTGCAGTGAACGAACGTTACCTAGTTAAAGAACTCCAAGATTGGTTCAGATCCTTTAAGGGAATTCTATACTATAAGGTTCATCTACTGATTTTTGGTCTTCCATATGTTTCGGTTTTAATGCTGCTGATGAGAGGTAACTCCTTGAAATGCGTCGTATACAGCATAGTATAAATTTACTATATCTAATATTAATATCTTTGGATTGTTATTTTAAGAATTTTTCTTGAAAAACACTATGACGTCATAATGTGTTTACTAAAAAGTGGAGGCCTATATGCATTTTCCTGAGATATTTAAGAAAAACCTCAAAATTTAAGATATTACAAATACAATGTCACGGTATAATTAAAAAATACAATCTCTTCTCAAATTGATGATAAAATTATAAAACAAATAAATGCATTATCAAAGGGGTCGTTCTAACATACATGTATGTCAATATTTCTGTAGCTTTACTGGGATAATTATATAAATTGTTGCAGGTTATAAATACTATACTTCTTTGTGTAAACAATATAGAACGATCGTCTTGAAAGTCCTTATGAACCAGTAGAAATGTCCTCAAATGTTCGAAAATGATTCAAATTGATTGGGTTCTAGTTAACTTATTCGTTCATTGGCATTTTGGTCCTTCAATTTATGCACTTATTTAAATAGTCTTCAATTAAACACATTTTGCCAATTAGACATAACAGGAAATAAAATCTGTAAAAAATAAATTCATTTAAGAGGAAATAACTGACATATTTAAAAATGTTTTGGTTGCACAATTGACACCGTGATTGGCACCTTCGTTTTCCAATAAAATATTTGTGGACAGGAAAAATTCAGTAGACAACACTTTTTACATTGACTTTTATCGATCAAGTTCAACTGAAATCTTGCATTTTTCAGCATTCACACTTTAAGTGTCAAATTTTAATTGTTATCTCCTTGCAGATGCTACGGTAAATCTCGTGACCAATTGTATTACTAAATTATTTAACAAAATTCATGCGAGTGTCACAAATCAAGTAGTTTATAATACAAAGTACTGTTATCTTATATCACAACATCTGATATTGCAGTATTTGACCAATCTTAATGTAATAAGAATATTCAAAAAGGTGCTTTCATAATTCTAAAGTTCAGGATTATCTGCATCTACCTACCACGTTGAACATGAAACTACATATACCATCTTACACGTACATCCACCTTAGGACCTTGCATCAGGAATTAATCTCCTATATTCGTTTTCATTTATGAATAATGTAGACAACAAAAAGAAAATCAAATTTATATGACAAACATGATGATTTTAAGTTTCTTTCTCAACGATAATGTATCAACATATTAAGCATATGCTGTCTATAATTCGTTATCGTTGTGGGTTTGATGTAAACAGAGCCCAATTACTGTTACATGAACATGTAAACACTTTATATAACATCATCATACTGTATCTTGTTGTTTTTTTCTCTCTCTTGTTTTTGATTTACTGATTGAAGAAATGAACTATTGCTTTTCCTACTTATTTAATCAATATTTTATAACGATTTTATCGTGGCTTATATTTTTGTTTTGGTTGTAATATTTTTTGGCAAGCGTAATGAATTTTTCAGAGAATTCGATTCATAAGGTAACAATGAAGAATAAATTTGAAACATACAAAAAAAATTATTTTTACCTTCCTTATCATATGATGTAAAGGGCATGTATCCCACCAAATCATTATTCATTTTAAAACCTTCGTAAGAACGGAGGTAAATAGATATAAATTGGTATGTCATTTAAAACAGAAATCTAGCTGAGGAAAATATGATCGGCCATCCTAAATTCATTTATCCAGGGATAGACAAAAACAAAGAAACGACAAGAACAAACAAATAACAGGAAAACGAAAACAATATTTTTAAAAGCAACACATATTTCAACAGAAAAGAACGGGGACTAAGGGTGTCCGGAATTGTTAGCAGGTCCTGGCTTCAATAGACACCCGCAATGTTTTTTTTATGTCAAGTCGACTGTAAGTTTGTGAAACTGGGACAAAAACACTACAGTTGCGACCAGTCATAACCTCTCGTCCAAGTTAACTTGCAGAAGCCAGGAAACTCAGAGAACTGCTTTAAGTTAACTTAGAGAAGCCAGGAAGTAGAACTGCTCTGGTAAAGAATTAGAGCAGCCCTGGTCCACGACTGCTTTTTAGAACAGCTCTGGGCAAGAATTAGAGCAGTCCTGGTGCACGACTGCTTTTTTTAAAAATATAATTTCTTACCGAAGAAGAAAAGATCTAGAGTAAGAAGTTATATATAATAATAAAATAAATAATAAATTAAAATTAAAAAAAAATAAAGTTAATAAATAATAAAATTAATATAAAAAAAATTAAATAAATAAATAAGAAAATTAAAATTAAAAAAAAAATAAAAAAAAAATAAATAAGAAAAAAAGAGGATGGCCTCTGATGATGGGTTCGCCCGGGAAAATATCCCGAAAAAACCCAAAACATTGAAGGAATGATGTATGCAATGCCAGATCAGTGATACCATCCATATCATGAATGGGTGGGTAACATGATCAATTCAATAACAATGTAAACAGTTTTAGAAATGTTCTAGAACATGACAGATTAGAGCTGTTCTAGACCATGTCAATCTGCACCTTTTCGATAAAAAGAAACGAACTATTGAACATGTTGAATGATCTTATTTTCGATATACTTATCGTCAGACAAAGAAAGGAAGTCAGACTGCTATGAAACTCAACGTACATGTAAAGACACATTTTGGTTTAAATATGGCGGAATGGAATTTATGTATTCATAGTTTGTTTTAACTGGTAAAGATAGAGTTATAATTGATAAAAAAAACATTGAAAATATAAAAAAGACAAGTTAGACAAACAAAATACACAGGTATTTCTTGAATGCTTTGATACAAATCGGATAAAAAATATTTTACGTACTAAATTAAAAATCAAAAACTTTACCTGTACACATTGAGCAGTATAAATTGAAACACCTTCATAAGATTCAATATGTAAAGCGAGAAAATGTTCAATATATATTTACTGATTACCAATACAGGCCGAGGGGAATTTTGCTTTTTTAAGTGTTTTCTTTGAACGAAATTTGCAGTTATTCTATAACTTAAAAAGGAATTTTCAGAGGTTGAATGAAGATAGTAACGATTTTATTTTTTCGAGAGAGTTAATTTTTTGATACCGGATAAATTTTTACAGCAATACGTCGATATCAAATACAGAATTGTAAAATAACAATCCAAAGATACTAATATTAGATACAGTAAATTTAAAGTATGCTGTATACGACGCATTTCAAGGAATTACCTCTCATCAGCAGCATTAAAACCGAAACATTTGGAAGAACAAAAACAAAACTTATTTTGAAAACAAGAAGTACTCATAAACCAAAATACCGAACTAGGAAGCCAAATTTCAGCTAATGAGATCTAGCATGTGCAATACAAGGAATGAACCCTTACTAATTCTATTATTTTTGAAATTTGCTAAATACGGGTAATTTCTATAACAAATTAATGAATAATCATGTCAGACAAGTCTGACGACTGAGTTGGCGAATACCCTCGGGGACCTAGGGTCCACCATGCAGAGGCATCGTCCCAGGAGTTTGAAAATAGCAATCCAAATATACTAATATTAGATACAGTAAATTTATACTATGATGTATACGACGCATTTCAAGGAGTTACCTCTCATCAGCAGCATTAAAATCGAAACATTTGGAAGACCAAAAACCAAACTTATTTTAAACCAAGAAGTACTGATAACCCAAAATACCGAAATAGGAAGCCAAATTTCAGCTAAGGAGATACATGGAATCAACCCTGAGTAATTCTTTTATTTTTGAAAACTTTTTTTGTAAACTACTTTTTTTATACTTATACATCACCGAAATGATGTAGCTGATGTTGAAGAAATAAATGTATTTTGATTGACATACATCACTATAAAAAGCTGAAAATCATTAGAAAAAGATAAAAATTTAATAATGAAATTTTACAAATTACACCACAATTTATCCTTTGATAAAACATTTATATATGTTGTCCATTTCTGTCATTAAATGTGCTCAAGGCCAAAAATGCCGAAAGCTTAAAAAAATAACCTGAAACGTTGAATAGCAAACATCGAATGCAAATGACCAAAAGGATAAGGTTAAAATCATCTGTATGCAGAATTATCTATGAGGGATATACTCCTTGTTTTTCATAATTTTTAACATTTTTATAACAATGAATTTACATTATTAATTTCAGTTCGTATTAAAAAAAAGTTATATAGGTGTGAAATGCCAATTACACCTTTAGAAATTACGGATATTGCACGCAGAAGGACTGAAGCCGTACGATTTTTTTCGCCACATATTTATGTCAGCAATATCTGTTTATCCCTGGAACATCTTCTCTGATAAAATTAATTTCGATAAGAAAACATAGTGCATTCGGATGTATCCAAGAAGGGGGGGGGGGGAACTTTCAGGTAGTATATTGCAGATACTAATAGTATGGTAGTAAGATTAAAGTAAATCTTAAAAACAAAAATAAACTGTACTCGGTAGTGTGAAGGCAGAAATAAAAGTCGTCATTTCGCAAGAAATAAAGTGACTATCCACCCCCTTTACATAGACACACATGCATTTGTCCGATCAACACATTACAGATTGTTAATGTATGTGTAATATGACAAATAATAAAACAAGCTCAAGTTAATATATGCTCCAGTAAATGTTCATTTAAATTTAGAAAGTAGTGATATATCTGATATGTCATTCAAAATGTGAATAATGCATATAATGTACAGGTAGGAAAACAATGTTTTGACAGATTTTTAAAAGATAGAAAAAACCAAATTTTTAAAAGACGGCATCAAAGAAATCGGTACATTCTTAGCTGGATAAATTATAATATATTGAACCGAATCTTTGAATTAAAAACAAATCAATTCTACAAAATTACCAGGTAATTTTTGCGGTTGAGTATGTATGGTTTTCTTTTTAAATACATTACAATTCTAACTTGTCGAAACTTGTAGCGTTCAAAGAATTTGCAGGTTTGTTAATTTCAATCCGTTGGATGACGATTGTGTCACACACACACACACACACACACACACACACACACACACACACACACACACACACATATATATATATATATATATATATAGCTGGGTGTAATATTTAAATAGTAAATACAGTAAACAACACGATAAACACATGTGTAATCACGTCAATATCGTTTAAGACCCCAAAAGGCATGATATAATTTGGCCTGATATTTGGCCCCTTGAATTCCAAAATAAAAAATTAATGAATTTTTTTTCCTCAGCTATCATTTAGTAGTCTTAAAATGTTGCATTTTAAGGAATATGTTTTGTTTTCAACAAAAAATTTCTGTTATAACTGCAATATGTGTCAAATATGGCTAATTGTGAAGAAATCAATAATAAACACCAACTTTCGCTGATTTTTGGACCTTTGAATTAAACTTTTGATATAAGCAACAGCCATGCCAGAAAAGATATTTCACTGAAATGTGTCTTTATGTCGAACAAACATTTCAGTAGTTAATCTGTTTTGGCACGACTGTTGCTTATAGCTGTTGTGACCAAAATTTACTGAGAAAACACTAAACTTTCTTCAAATCCTTGATTTAGCAGACGTTACTTACATATCGCTGTTGCATCATGGGAAGGAATTTTGTACAATGATTTGTAAGTTGTGAAAGTTCGATCATTATACGATAAGAAATGATACAAAATTTGAATCTGAAATGTTAATTTTTATTTTTCATGTCAGATACGGCCAAATAGTGGTTGAAATCATACCATTTTGTTTAGAGAGCCATTTAAGATTAACATCGAATGAAAAACTGATTTAGCCTAGAAAATCTAGGAACAAAGTTATGCGTACGGTAGGCATTACTTTTCAATAAATCTTTAACAATTTTCAAAACATTGCAAACTCACATTACAGTCATATCTAGCTACACGTGTATTTAAAAATACCTGTTCAAAATAGTATGTTCAGTATACTGTAAAAATGAAGTTCGTACTCAGGGAAGCCAAATATGGCAGACCTTGACACCTTTCGTTACATATTATTGAATGTATACAAATCAAAGATACACGTAATACTTATACATAATGTGAATGTGGTTATATAACATGATAATGATTTGAAATATCTTTAAAGTTTAAAGTAATGAGGGTTACTTGGAATCCAAACATTGTATAGATTTTTTACTTTATTAGTATTACTAGATTTAAGTAGCTTGTTTACAAACCTCCCAGGTGATGAGTTAAAATCTGTTTTTCGTGAGCTAATTCACCAATGTTTTTGCACTAAACATGGTTTACGCAGATTATGCCTATCTGGTATTAGGTAAGGACGAGAATTACTTTGTAAAAAAAATGATCATTCTAGCTAAAAGTACTCTGAGCCGATGTTGTTAAAATGCTGGATTTTCTCATCTACATCGTCTTTGTTGAGTTTGGAGGACATCTTTTTCAATAAAGGATTAGCATCGCAATGGGGACAAACTGTGCACCGGTTTTGGCCGACCTGTTTTTGTTTTCATAAGAAGCCACATTTTAACAGAGGTTACTGAGTTGGAAATAAAAGAAGCTATCCCAGTCCTTTAATTTCAGTTTCCGCTATATAGATGATGTTTTGTCACTAAATAATCCTTACCTTAAGGATTACCTTCATCTCGCATATCCCAGAGAACTTGAAATTAAAGAGACCACAGACACAACAACTTCTGCTTCATATCTAGATTTGTACTTGTATATAGATAATAATGGGCGGTTGAAATCAACATTTTTCGACAAAAGTGATGATTTTCATTTTCCGATTGTGAACTCCCGCTTTCGCAGCAGTAGCGTACCAAGGCCTCAAGCCTATGGGGAGTACATTTCACAGTTCGTTACTACTGCGCATGTGATTTATACGGCGCAGGGCGAGATTACTGTCACATAAATTTCTAAGACAGGGTTTTGTTCAGTATATGTTAATTTCATCACTCCAAAAGTTTTACCGTTGTCATCACGAATTGATTGGTAGATACGAATTTTCAATCTCGCGCATGAGACTAGATATCTTTAGTTAGATTTCATGTCCTTCTTGAATTGATACCTCACCGGACTTGACACCTAATCAGACTTGACACCTCAACATACTTGACACTTCACTGGCAATGTGACGGGTGAGGTTTACGGAGCAGGACATGCTTATCCTTCCGGAGTACCTGATATCACTCCCCGGTTTTTAATGAGAGTTCTCATTGTTAGTGCTGTAGTTTTTGTGCTGTCTTGTTTTAGTTTTGTTTAGTTTATTACACGTTTTTTATTCTTTTAGTTACACATGTATCCTTGTGGCGTTTGTTTGTTTGTGTTACATTCTCCAGACTGTCTTTCCCTTGGACTTCGAATTTGTGGAATTTTCCCACTGTTTTGTCGCTTCGGTTTTCTTTTGCCGGTATATTTGATAGTATATATAACATACATTATTTACACAATTCAGTAAAATGGAGAAAAGGTCGTATATACTGACAAAACAGTTCTTAGTTGTGCTACCACACTATTGTGTGTTTTTCTGAAATATTACTAGCAAAAGTATAAAATAGGTCAAAGAGCAATTAAAATAAAATAAAAAAAGTCTGAAACTTTGTGAACATACCGAGGTACTCACATTTACCTGTTTATGGAATGAAATATGACATAAAAAAAAGAACAAACAATCGGTATTCCAGTGGCAACCAACTGTGCTCCTCTCCTCGACGAATCTGATTCTGTACTCATATGAAGCGGATTTCATTCAAGGGCTACTGCTTGAAAACAAAAATAAACTAGCCAAAACCTTTAATTTCACTTTTCGTTATATAGATGACAAATTCCAAGACTTTCTACATCTCACCTACACCAGTGAGCTTGACATTAAGGATACTACAGGTACACCAACATCTGCTTCATATTTGGATTTGTTTCTTTAAATAGACAATGATGGACATTTGAAGACAAAACTTTATGACAAACATGATGACTTCAACTTTCCTATTGTTAACTTTCCCTTCTTGAGTAGCAATATACCAGCATCACCTGCATATGGCGTCTACGTTTCTCAGCTTATCCGATTTACAAGGGGATGCATGAGTTACCATGACTTTCGACAAAGAGGATTACTGCTGTCACAAAAGTTTCTTAATCAGGGTTTTATCAGGGATAAGTTGATGTCATCACTTAGGAAATTTTACGGTCGTCATCAAGAATTGATTGACCGTTACAGTGTTCCAATACCTAAGATGATGTGATGACATGTTCCCACTGTCGTAGCATTTAATGTGCATCCACCGATTTGTGACTTCCATCCGATTGACTTTGTTGAACTTCACGATGGATGCCGTATAAGGAGCCGGAACTGCCATCCCTTCCGTGGGTTCACTCCTGGTTTGCGCTTGTGGTTGTTCATTTGTCTTCCCGGGTTTGTCTGTCCAATGGATTACGTTTTTTGATTTGCTCCTTAGGCGTATTTGTCCTCTTTAGACTTAAAGTGTGTAAAACTAACACAAAACTTAAAACGTAAAAGAACATGAATAACAACAAACAAGATACGGATTCACATTTTACATTTCAGATAGCTATTCTCATGTCGGTTCATAGCAACATTACACTTATAGTTGGCCTTACTGTCTTATTTTGTTCTCAAGGTATGTATGCAATACAAATAACATGTTAACAAGTTTAAATATCGGCAAAAGAATACAGAAGCGACAAAACAGTGGGAAAAGTCCACACATTCGAAGTCCAAGAAAACGACAAAGTCATGAATGGAACACATCAAACAAACACCAAAGCGATACATGTACAACTAAATTAATACAAAACATACAATAAACTAAACAAAACAAGAAAGAAACATTAAATTGTGGAACTTTAAAACTTTAAGCCTCCCAATCATCATCAATTATCATATTCACAAATAAAGAACCGTAGGGACCCCTTAAAGTTTACTCCTTTAGGGATACCTATATTTATTCCTAAGAAACAGTTGTTTTAGTATTATACAATAATTCTTTTAATAGAAAAACTTAATTATTCCAAATATGTGTACCACAGATCTCTAGTGATGTAATAAACATATAAAAAACAATCATCCTGGTGTAATAAACAACACAATGGATAACATGAAAGGTCAACGATGAAATACCAATCAATCAAAGTGACCCAACTGACAGAATTCCTGACAAAAAATGCATACATATAAAGAACTAAATTTCCATCTGTTACAATTTCGAATGGTTCAATAAAAATAAATCAAAACAGGAAATTTTCCCATTTTGAACGCCACTGACTACGCTATGCAGGCCTCCTGGAGATTATTTCCATAATCAAGTTGATCCTTTCTTATATAATGTTTTAATGGATTTTACTTGTTTTCATTGTATTTTTATCCCCCGCCCATTTATGGGGCCCTTTTACAAATATTTCTCTTCATGGGACTCCCAACATTAACCCTATGCAAGCAACTTACATATACCTTTATTTCATACAATTAACGTATATATGTAAGTTACTGAAATGAGACACCTTAGATGTACATATCTGATGTTCATCTTAAAAAAAACCTGGTGAAAAAGGAACGTAAGAAAGACCAATCTTTTCATTTCTCATCCGCTATATAGATGATGTTTTATCACTAAATAACCCTCGATTTGGTGACTATCTTAACCTCATCTATCCCATCACAGACACGCAGAAGTCTGCCTCTTATCTTAACCTTTATCTTGAAACATATAATGGAGGGAAGATAACAACTATACTCTATGACAAACGCGACGACTTTGATTTTTCCATTGTCGACTTCCCATTTCTGTAAAATAACATTCCAGCTGCTCCAGCATATGGAGTATTTATCTCTCAACTCATACGCTTCGCTAGAAATTGCGGCCATTATCCAATTTTATGGGAAGGGCTCAGGGGCTTACGCAAAAGCTAATACGACAGCGTTATGTTGCCCGTAGATCCAGGTCGTCGCTTCGAAATTCTGCGGTTGTCACCACGATCTGATTGACCGCTACGGATTATCAGTTTCCAACATCAAAAAGGCCTCCATGTGTCATAGATGTTCTTCCTCCTTTACCGGACAAGACCTTCAACAAGCAGCACGGCGGGTGTCTTGCAAGAAGGAGGAACTGCTCACCATTCCGGAGCACCTGAGTTCACCCGAGGTTTTTGGTGGGGATGGTGCTGCCCGTATCTGTGTGTACTTTTTGTTTTGTTTTTTTGTGTTGTTTGTTACTTTGTCCTTTGTCGTCTCTTTGGTGTTTGGGTTTTTGACCACGGACTACCCCTCTTTTGACACTTCGGTATTCCTACTTTTTCTTTGCAATCCCTATTAATTGGAAAACATTATCAGATCCATTTTATGGCGTCTAAAAATATACCGTTATAAAAATTTTTAAAATTCAAATAAAACTAGATTTGGTTGTATTGTAATATAAAAAAGTTTTCTTTTCTTAATCTTTTTATACATCGCGTAAAATAAACCAAAATATTCCTACTTTATTAATTTAGATCAAATGTTCCCTCTTTGATCCCATAAAGTTAAATGGAGATATAGGTGATATTTAAAAAAATTAAAGTTCAATCTATTTTGTATTACAGTAAAATAAATTTATATTACTTAATTTTATAAATTTCCCAATGGAGCTCTTTCATAAAATATATCCCCTTTTTCGAAACGACATGGGTTTAGTTTTATACGTTCATTGCACATTTAAGTTGCTGAAATAATGTACAAAATTTGTAATCTGACTTTTAATCTTTTTTTCATATCGGTATTATTTTGCCGATATTTTATATCCTCATTATGAACATCTTCACCACTTTAATGAAACGTATCACAAAATACCGAAATAAATTATAAGTATACCATTAAGGCATCTCAATGAAATGATTAAAAAAAATTTAAACATGTCCTATTGTAACATTCAAAACATAAAAAAGTTTTATATCCAAGTGTTCAATATATCATTGGATATAATTCAAAACATGAAATGTTCTTCCTTGAGCCTACATGTATGTAGGCATCTTTGTGTTATTTTTCAAAGTTGATTTGAATTTCAACTTAATTATATTATAGTTGATAAGAGAACTTTAAAAGTGGAGTAACAATATTAATCAATTACTAAACATAGTTTTTTCGAATGTGTTCTTATTGAACTCCTCACCCTTATTTGATCCTCTCAAAACATACCTTTTTATTAGAAGAAACACAAAGCATGGTTCGACGATTCTGTAAAATATTGAAATCTTCAAATTAACCGTTTCCGAGTTCTAGTGATCTAGATTT
Organism: Mytilisepta virgata; assembly: GCA_028015205.1. Lineage (NCBI taxonomy): Eukaryota > Metazoa > Mollusca > Bivalvia > Mytilida > Mytilidae > Mytilisepta > Mytilisepta virgata. Next base: position 57,625,822 of record CM051515.1, on the reverse strand, counting down.
TACATGTTCTCCGTTTCCATTACAACGGCATCTATTTTGAAGACTGGTTTTAGTAATAAATCAAGACAGCATTATGTTGTATTATATAAATGACTAACTTTCTTTCCCTTAGATTTTGCATACATCAATCAGTTTAAATCAATAAACTTTGAACTACATGTAATAAAAAATAAAACGTATCACAAAATACCGGAATAAATTTGATGCACTTTATGGCCATTTCTGTAATGTGGGCCTCCTAGTGATGCTTGTCATAAATACGTTTATCGTGTATGTATTATGGTTTAATGGATCTACATTATTTTATTCTATTCTTAAAATCCCCCTTATAAATAATTCAAAGGTCAGGAACGTTGCAAAGTCCTTAACGTCAGGTTTGACAAGGCGAGGAAAGTCTGAAAGGCCATTAAACAATCATAACTAGAGACAGAGACAAAGCCGAAATGGAACAACGAGATGATATAATTGTAAACAACACATTCATAACGCCCCCAATTCCTCCAACCCCACCCCCAAAAGTGCAACATGGAACCCACCGAAAAAACCCTGGTAAACTCAGTTGATCCGGATTGGTAAGCAGTTTCTTCCCCTTATAAAACACCGACCATGCTGTTCACAATAGCTTCTTTGTATATTTAAGATGGAGACAACCGTGAAAGATCAAATGTAATTGAGAATGTCCAGCCAACAAGTTAAAAGTTGGAAAATCGTATACCATCAAGTAAAGGGCCATGTTTTTCTTTAACCAGAAAACCGTACAATGAAAGATTCATCTTCTCAAGATGCAACTTCGTCGTGGTTTCATCAACTTGGTATGATGGCGTCATACCTACATTATTTCCCAATAAGTCGCAGAAACTCAATGACAGGAAAGGTCAACAATAACATACCAACCAATCAAAGCAACCCGACTGACAGAACTCCGAACAATGAAATAACCTAACAGAGCACAAAACACACATTTCAACCCAACAGAGAGTCAGTATAGTCTGACATGGCACAGCAACTGAACATTGGTGGAGTTACGCCGGTTTTATGGTTACCCGAACCTCCCCCTTATCTATCCTAACACTATGTTGTATAAAACACTTTAAAAACCAATGCAGTATGATTAACAACAAGGTGTCCGCTTGCTAGAAATAAACTGTACATAATTTATATAGCAGGGTCAGAATGTAAAACTAGCCTAGGCTCTCGTAGCTGCAGGTAGGAAACTGTCGCACTACTAAACAAAAACTTGAACCACCAGTCTTTGAACGTTTTGACACTGAACCTATCAAAGTCAATGTTAGAGGGGAAAGACCTTGCAGTCGTTTTATGAACCATTGTCTTTTTAGATTTATAGAATTTCTTCTTATCCATATTTTTTGCTTCTGGGGTTTTTATGTTACCTCTGTTCATTTATAGTCCTCCATTTTTGTAGATTAATTATAAGAAAGTTCGGGGATGTTGCGATTGTCTCCGTTCATTCGTTTGTTCGTGCGTCCTACACACTTTCTTGTGACATCAACTCCTCATTCACGTTTGGGTTTAGGAATTTCCTTTTTATTTAGAATGTAGATACGCAGTAATGTTTTGGAATTTTTATTTTCTAAACATGGGGCCACACGGGGTCAGACTTCGAAAATTGTGAATTCAAGCTTGTGAAGTAAACTCGCCTTTCATTTTTCAATTGATACATTTTATTTATACACAATATTGTCACGAACCATATGTAGATGCACAATAAGCTTTTAGAATTTTAATTTTCAAAAATTGAGGCCGTGAGCGGTCGAATTTCGAAAATTGTCAAGTTAAGCTTGTGAGAATATTTCCTCTTTTATTTTTCAATTTATTCATTTATTTTTATAAAGTATTGTCATGCACCATATTAAAATTTAAGCTTGTGACGTAAACATTTCATAGATGCGAAATAAGGTTTTCGAATTTTAATTTTCAAAACTTGGGACCCACAAGGCTTGAATTTTAAAAATTGTGTTTTTAAGCTTGTAACCTAAAACTTTTTTCATCGGATTTAGTGGTTTATTTCTTCATAGAATAATAGCACACCATCCGTAAATGGGCAATAAGGTTTTAGATATTTTAATTTGGGTAATGTCCCAACTAACTGCGATTGGTGTGGAGATCGATTCCGACAGTAGCTTTCTTGTTTTATTATAAGCGTCTAGTGTTGAATGCGTAATAAAGAAGACCATGAAGTTCATTATATTTTTCCTATAATTTTAGGCCAAAACATATGGAATAGTAAAAGTGAAGTTTGCCTTACATGGAATGTCACAAGAGGAAGACTTATTCTAACCTGTAAAATATATAATCTATATTATAAAGTATACATTATTAATCCTTATGGGAGTATTCAAGCCGAATGTTTACCGCCAAAGCCGTCTGTAAAGTGTGTAGCACATTATACAAATGGGACCATTAGACAGGACACCAAAACAAACGAAACAATCTATACAGCGATGGGAAAAATTGACAATCATATAAATGGAAAGTGGACCTGTCGTCACGGAATCAATAGGGATATAGGTGCAGCTGACATCACAGTATTGCCTGAAAAATGTAATTATAACATAGTAATTGTTAGCATTCTATCTTATTGTTAAATTTTGAAGAAAAGAAAAGATGAATATGCAATGGATTCGTCAGGGGAAGAATTCAATGGTAACTAAACAATCAAATTTATGAAATTTACCATATATATAGTAATTCAAAATCAGAATTTTGCCAGAACAAATTGACTTCCGATAAATTCAACTTTAGTCATTTATACCAATTGGATTTTCAGGTAAAGATTGTAACAAAACTATGGATATAAGGAAAAAAACTGGAACATCGTGGCCAGGTAATATTTATATTTTTACACTACTTACCACTCCCTAAATGGGATCTGTATAGTCTATAAATAACAATATCCAACGTAAAAACCTATCTTAATTAGAATATGATCTCTATGACGAACATCTGCTTGATTCATTTCGTAGAAATGTGTGAATTTGTTTTAAATATTCAGTTGCAGTGCTTTTCTCAAAAATAGTTAAAACTGTTTTTTTTTTTAAATAAATATAAATTCAGAATATTGCGTATAAATATCATTGTTTAAAGAAATATCGTAGTATTGAAAAAAAAACGTCTAAAGTGTTATAGCCCAATTGCAATCAAACTATTCAATTACAAACGTGTATTGCATGATGTACTTTTCAACGACGTCAAATTAAAACCATCTGACTGTTTCTGCTCTTCTTCCCCATTTTATAGTCTTTCTGGTCACGTTATTACTGGGGACCTGAACATAATTGACAACGGCAACCTTCGTTCAGTTTTGTCCAAATGACCCATATATCATGAACTAAAAAAATACAACAGCAAGTTACTGATGGATGCAGTGGAGGACTATGCAGGACAGTAGGCAAAGAGAGACTGCTTGATGAGAGTTAGGCATTGACAATACAATTGGACACCCAACATATACCCTCACAACTATACCTAAAGAGGAGATACTGCAAAATCACAAATCGGTTTTATCGTCGTTTGACATTACTGTCAACGACGGCAATGATGATCTTCCTTCCATTTATTGGATACCTAAGTTGCACAAGTCTCCTTACAAACAACGGTATATCACTGGGTCCACCAGATGCTCCACTTAGCCTCTTTCAAAACCCTAAACGTTTATTCTAACAGCTGCAATTAAAGAAGAACTCCTGAAGTACTGAAACAACGTTTACTCAACAAGCGGTGTGAATCAGATGTGGATTCTGAAAACTCAAAAGATTCATTGGAATGTTTAAAATTCAAGTAATCTCTTTCTTGTAGGAGCATTCAAACTTTTGACTTTTCTACACTTTACACTTCCATTCCCCGTGATAAATTAAAAGACCGTCTAAAATCTTTCATAAATCAATGTTTTTTTTCCAAAAAGAATGGTGAAAGAAGGTATAATTATTCAGTTTAAACATATTTTGTCAAGAAACACACTGCTTTGAACAAAAAGTACTCGGAGATAGATATTGTTAGAATGATGGACTTTTTAATTGATAACATCTTTGTTGAATCTGCTAGACAAATTTTCCAACAGGCCATTGGTATTCCAATGCGTACTAATTGTGCAACGCTTCTTGCGGATTTGATTCTTTATTCCTATGAAGCAGACTTTATCCCAGGGTTATTGTACACCGCTTCTCGCGGATTTGATTCTTTATTCCTATGAAGCAGACTTTATCCAAGCGTTATTGCATAACGATGAAAAGAAATTAGCCCAGTCGTTTAATTTTAGCTTCCGCTATATAGATGATGTACTTTCTTTGAATAACAGCAGGTTTAAAGAAGATCTACATCTCATCTATCACAATGAGCTGGAAATAAATGACACTACAGAAACAACTAAGTCTGTTTCATACTTGGACTTACACCTATCAACTGATCAATAGACACCAGAGGAGGTTGAACACTACATTATACAACAAACTTGATGATTTTAATTTTAAAATATTGAATTTTCCTTTTCTGACCAGAAATATTCCTACATCACTTGCATATGGTGTCGATCCGTTATTCTAGAGCTTGTGTCCACTACAGTGACTTTCTTGAGCGAGCAAGAACACTGACAAATAAACTGTTCAGTCTAGGAAATATCCAGCTCCGACTAACATCATCATTTAAAACGTTTTACGGTCGAAATCGTGATTGGTCAATCTTGTAATGCAAAACTTTACGACAAACGGTATGACTTTGACTTCCCAATCGTTAACTTCCCATTTTTGAGCGACAACATTCCAGAAGCTCCGGCGTATGGAGTGTATATGTCACAACTAATACGTTATTCTAGAGCTTGTGACATATAGTTGACTTCCTGGACAGAGCCGGATCCTGACATAAATGATCCTCAAACAGGGGTATATTGCTCCTAAGTTTTATGAACGTCATCATGGCTTGGTTGACAGGTATGAAAAAACCGTTTCCTAAATGAAAATGGAACTGTTACATTGATGTTTTCCCTTATTTATACCGGATTTGACTTCAGCAGCACGCCGTGTGTCATGCAGGAAGCAGAGTAGCCGGAGAACCGGAGTCTACCCACGGTTTTCTGGTGGGGTCCATGTTGTTCATATGTTTGTATTGTTTTGGTCTTGTCGTTTGGTATTTCTTGACTTAACTTATTAGCTCTGGACATCTAGTATTGAATGAGCAATTTTAAAAATATTTTACATAACTGGTTAATAATACATTATATAGGATGGATACATGCTGTTGTAAAATAATATTATATCAGACACATGGTTATTATGTCTAATTCAGCCAATATACGACTGCCGCCTGCACAGTTCACGTCAGCAACTGCAACTTTCGGTTTCAAACTACGTTCATGTTCAAACTCGTTGTAGCAAGCATAGGTCTCTCCAATCCTCTACCTCCGTAACTTTCCAACTTTAGTATCATGATTATGGCCTGTACCGGGAACCGACTGCTCAATATCATTAAAGACCGGTATATCCAACATAGTAACAATACGGCCATAAAACCTGCAGTATGTTCATCACCCTTTGCCACCGTCGACCTGCCATACCTGGGACTTCTGAAACAGCTTGAGAAAGTTGGTGAGCTTCTTTTTAGTGTTAATACTGGAGACATTGCGAAGGCTAGGATGGTCAATTGTAACAAGTGTGATTTGCTGGGTGTTTGGTTTTTTATTATCTAGACGATTGTCCTTGTTAAAGCGGTTGGCCTTGTATACGTTGATATGTAATTCTCTGTTCTATAGTCAAACATTTACCAAGAAAAATTAAGTGAACTAAATTTCTGACTGCTCGCAAGAATATAAAGTTTCTAAAAATAAAAGAATTAGATTATTTAAGTATGACTCGTTTCAATTCGTGGCGACCTGAATGTAACAAGGATCGAAAAAAACTGTTACTTTTGATAGTTTTAAATTGGATGCGTTGAAAAATAAATCTGTGATTATTTATCAAAATTACAAACACAAAAGAACAGTCATAATCTGCCAAAAACGTAGAATTTAGTCTTCGCTGTGAGTTGAAAGCTGAAATATTGTTGTGCATTAAAAAAATTTTATATCTGTTTTTATTTTTGGAAAGAAAGACAGAAATTATTAATTTTCAGCCAATGGAAAACTTTTCTAATTTTTTTTATACTAGCAAAATAATTCCTTTGGATCTTGACAATATAGCGTAGAGTGCTAGCTTTAACTATGTTACAAGAGGGATCATGCGAACCTAATGGAACTAATGTGAACAGACTTGTTTTGATAGCACCACTTTTAACGTAGGTTGTGTAAAATAAGTACATGTACATAGTTACTTCGCATGTGAAAAGAGTAACAAGTTCTAAGCTCTAACACTTTAATTGAACGTTGAAACATTTAATCAATATGATCAAGTCAAACCATCTTCATAAATGTCTATACTGTTTTGAATTTGAATTTTTCTACATTCATAGACAAAAGGGAATGAATAAAAATAATTCGTTGTCTTGTTCTAACGACTTCATGACTTCGAAACTAGCCTAGATATCTGTATCGTTTTGCACATAAAGTCTGCTGGTAAATAGAGAGTACCAGAGGCTCCCAGGAGCATGTATCGCTCACCCGATATTTCCATTTGTTCATTCCTAAAGTACCTTGATATCAACATTCATGGCACGTTTGGTTTCAATCCATTCAGTAATTTGTATGTATTTCCGATAGGGTCCTATATGAAGCTAAGTCCCCCGCTTGCGGCCGTCTTTAACGATAGATCGGCATTAAACTAACAACACTTGCTCAGCACCTCATAAGGAACATTCGTGCGATGTTTGGTTTCAATTTTTTCAGCGATTGTCTAGAAGAAGATATTTGTAGGTATTTCCCATAGGGTTCTATGTTAAACTAGGTACTCCGATGGCGGCCACCTGTGATGACGTATTGGCAAAAAGTAATTTGTATGTATTTCCCATAGGGTCCTATATGAAGCTAAGTCCCCCGCTTGCGGCCGTCTTTAACGATAGATCGGCATCAAACTAACAACACTTGCTCAGCACCTCATAAGGATAAAAAATAACAATCCAAAGATACTAATATTAGATATGGTAAATTTATACTATGCTGTATAAATTTACCGTATAAATTCATGACATGTTTGGTTTCAATCAATTCAGCCGTTCTCTAGAACAAGAATGGTGTATGTATTTCTCATAGGGTCCTATGTTAAACGAAGATATGTGATTTCGTTTATAAAATGAGATAATCGTTTCTATCAATTTGCACCAATGGCGGTTATGTGTTATTTTGTCCAATTTATGACGAATAATGAGTAATCCATATCAAAAAATCATATTCCGATATTGAGGATCAAGCATATCATCCGTAAACAGTTTATTTTAATTCCTTTACTATCACATAAGCAGTAAACAAAAAACAGATAACAAAAAGTTCAACAATAATACACCAATCAATCAACTCCATCCAACAGAAAATCCCCCTGACAAAAATACCATCAAAGAGCACAAAACACAAACAAACACAACAGGGTGAAGATAGTCTGACCTGGTTCAGACGCTGAACAGTCGTTAGGTAAAACCGGTTTTATGGGTACCCAAATCCCCTTCCTGCATCTATCCGGACACTCTGGTGTATAAGTAAAGTAAAGAAATACCAAAGAGATATTCGGAGGAGAGAAAAATCGTAACAACTGACAAACTCCGGAGAACAACGAAGACAAGACCAAAACAATACATGCACTACAATTAAAAACTAAAAACATATGAACAACATAGACCCCACCAAAAAAACCGGGGGTAGACTCAGGTAAAACATACTATAAAAACCAATACAGTATGATTACCAACAAGGGACCGCTTGCTAGAACGAAAATTGATTGGATTGTACACAATTTAGTTAGCAAGGTCAGAATTTTCTCGTTTTAACTGTAAAACTAGCTAATAAATTGCTTTAAATATGTTAATCTATGCTAAAAAACAATAAAAATCCACTTTCAAGAAAAAAGGTTTTCGTTAGTGGTAAAATTTACTTTCAATAAAACATGCCTACCCTCTGTTATATAATTGCTTTAATTTTCCATATTAACTGATACACTTTGCGATATAACTAGCACTGTAACCTCAATCATGGCCATGTATACACGGCAAAAGCTTGAAAAGCTAATTTGGTTTTTTAGCTAGATGGCTATGATAGATGGGCGTGGTGACCATGCTAGCGTGATATTGTATGATGGATTTGTCATAATATTACTTAGATTGATCATTTTGTATGTTATTAGATAATATTTCTGATTGTGTTGTTATTGCATGCATTGAGTTATCAACACTGAAATTGCTGCCTATGCATTCTATATATAGATTATTCACGCATGACACTTATATATCTTCACTTGTGATTTTACATTCATTCACTTATGATGTTACTATATTAAGATTATGATGTAGCTATTTTTAGGAATGACCTCGCTTTGTTTGCTATATTTAGAAATGATGTTACTAAATTTACAGAGACTGGTTTAAGGAAGATTGGACTGGTTATAATTAATACGCAGTTTAATGTTTAAATACCAGAATGTACCTAACTGTCAATCATGTTTATACAAAAATGCCTAAATTTGGTAACAGTAACAGTTTGATTGACGCATGATTGACACATGATGCTGAATTGACATGCTTATTCCAAAATAGATCAACTTATAAACCATTTTGGGTATTGTTAATTCCTTTTGCACATGTTTCTCTGTCAATGTTAATCGTTGTTCAATCCGTTTGCATGCAGGTATTGGCTTCGATAGTATAAATAAGGGAACAGGTTTGGCTGCTCCTCAGTTCGTTTTTGAGATTATTTAAGTCAGTTTGTTTTGGCTCATGCTTTAGTTACCTTGTTTGGATTGTAACCTGCTGTTGTTATACGATCACGTCTTATAACAATTGGCCACTGGTTTTCAGTTTACTGTTTTTGGATTCTTGGCATGAGCACTGATGATAAGACACAAATTGTTGAAAAGTATATTCAATTACAATTATATTTCATACTACATTTTAACACAACATATTTATATAAGAACATGGTTGTTAGGAATAAATTCGATATTATTAAAATAGGATAATAAGTTTTAAATGATGTTCGTTCATCACGTTTTTGATAAAAATAACATATCAATCTATTTGCAGATAAACAGTGTGTGACAGTTTCGACTTGTCTTGCGTTGGCCAGTTTTTTATCATCGATACTGATTACCTTAATCATAACATCACTCGGAAAATGTGATATAAGAGCAGTTGATGGTAAGCAAAAACAAGTGGTAGGATTTATAAAATACAATTGGCGTTGTGTTTTTGAAAAAGTAACCCATTCTTATGACAAAAACTAGAAACAATAAAAACAAGAGGCTCAGTGGGCTGAGCCTGTATCGCTCACGTGGCAGTCACAAACTTTTGATTTGATTTGACAGAATAGATTGATTTCTGGAAACTTTGTAAATGAACTTCTATAAATGCTTCATACCAAGTATAAGTTCATTGGCAAAACTGTTTCAGGGGAGAAGTTTTAAATTTTAACTGATCAGAACATATAAAGGTTTCTGCCGGCCATTTGCTCCATACCAAAAATCAGTTCATTGGCTTTACGGTTTCAGAGGAGGAGAAGTTTTAAATTTCGACCAATCAGAACACGTAAATGCTCATGGCGGCCATTTTGTTTCACGGACCTTGATGATTTATGCAAAATTTGTAAAGGACCTGCCATAGATGCTCCATACCAAAAATCAGTTCATTTGGCTTTACGATTTCAGAGAAGTTTTCAATTTTGACCAATCAGAACATGTAAATGTTCATGACAGCCATTTTGTTTCACGGACCGTGATGATTTACGCAAACGTTGTAAAGGACCTGCCATAGATGCTCCATACCAAAAATCAGTTCATTTGGCTTTACGGTTTCAGAGGAGGAGAAGTTTTGAATTTCGACCAAGCTGAACATGTAAATGCTCATGGCAGCCATTTTGTTTCACGGACCGGGTTGATTTATGCAAATTTTGTAAAGGACCTTCCATAGAAGCTAGAGGCCAATTTTCAGTTTAATAGGTCCAGGAGTTTCAGAGGAGAAGATGAAACTGTAAAAGTTTACAGACGGACGACGGACGCACGACGGACGCCATGTGATGAAAAAGCTTACATTGTCTTTGGCAAGGTGAGCTAGAAATGAGCAAAAAATCCGAATAAACACATTATTTCATATATTACGAAAGAAAGGATATAATAAATAAATCAGTGACATTTGATATAAAATTTTATATCAGTAAAACATTTATAAATATAAATGTCTAGTACTTACAATAATATTTTTACAACTAAGATTTACAGTTCTTTCTAATATATATCTACTCCAAGGTCCATTGAATTCCGTAATTCCAATAAAATAATCCGATAGTCAATTTGTTTCACTTTTCCAAATAATGTCCATGAATATAGGCAGTGTTTTGTAAGTTCCGCTCCCCAATCTTCAGTGTTCTCAAGGTAGGAACGAACAATTTGGCAAGCCATTTTACTATTTATTCTAATTTCAAGACATCTCATATAATACACAAGATATCTTATATAATCTAGTTTTTTTTATAAAGTATCTTATACATATTTTTTTATTAAAGATATCTTGTATACTTTATAAGATATCTCATATATTTTATAAAATATCTTATATAGTTTATAAAATATATCATATACTTTATAGGATATCTCATATAATTTATAGATATCTTATAAATTATATGAGATAATCTTGAAGTTAGAATAAATAGTAAAATGACCGAGTTTAGTTCTCAAATACCAAGGGACCTATAGACATATAACTTTGTGTGAGGATGTATCTCGGGGAGAAATACAGCCTCCGACAAAAATTAGGTCACTCTGACCTACTTATTGAGCTTCATTTACTTAGGGTAAGTTTTATGTCTGAGTTTAGTTTTCTCATACCAAGCGTCCAACAATCATATTACTTGGTGTCAGAGTGCATTTCGGGGTAACACAGCCTTTGACCAAAATTAGGTCACTCTGACCTACTTACTGCGCTTCATTGACTTGGTTAAGTTTTACATCTGAGTTCAGTTCTCTGATACCAAGCGACCTACTATCATTACTTACTGTAAGGGTGCATCACGGGGAGCTGCACAGGCACACACCGAAATTAGTGGGGGAACGAGGCGAACTTTGTAATCGTAGATTTCTGTTTTTCTGACTTAGGAGCACATCTACAATTTCACGATCAATCTCATCGTTTATCAAATGATTTTATTTTAACCACTGAGTCGATATCACTGCTGTGGACTCCAAGTTCCCGAGGGTATCTAGAGATCAGTTGTTAGTATTTCCATACTAGCCCGAATTTGATACTTAAAATTTACTGTTACAAAATTGTAAAATTTGAAAAAAAACTAAGGAGTATCTCCCCCGTGCATAGCTTTGTCCTCAGATGGTTTTAGTTTTACCCCTTTTAAGCATTTTCCGTATACATGTATTTGAATTTGCTCTTCAACTTTTGGATTGTTATTTTGGTTTTCAACATTTTAGGCCTTGAGCACAACTGATGTGTTGTAATTTGACGAAATGTGCACATCTTGTGCAGAAAAATTGGTATCAAAAAATTTTACTATCAAAGTTCAGTTGGGCTTGATGCAACATCTAAATATATCAAAACATTTTGGTGTCCGTATAGCGTTTTTTTCATATCTGTCAACCAAGTCATGATGACGCCCATAAAACTTTAATAAGCGGTTATTAATTAGCATTTGTGGTGGAGGTGGTGGTGGAGGTGCGTCACCGGAAGCGGAAAGACGTCACATGAGGGGATGCCACCAGAACTGGAAGTCACGTGATCGAAACTAAGAGTACCCGGGTGTGGTTTGCGCGCGTGCGCAACCGGAAGTGATTTTTCCTCCAACCACAAAGCAAAACCAGAAAGGAAAAGGAAAATACTTCCAACCAAAGTGGCGAGAACCAAACGGCTGGAAAACGAGTTGTAAAGACTTAATAGAAACCTCATCAGAGAAGTGAAATCTGAACTGCAACAATCTCGAAACGAATACTTTGCCAAACGTTTGTGTATGAATCAACAAGCCGTTGAGGAACCTGTAGCTTATATAAGCACTTACAAGACGACCAGAGCTCATTCATGCAGAGTGGCCTTAAAAAATTGAGGAGGGCATTAATGCAGCCTATCTTATGATAGCCAATCACATGCCTAGGACTTTCAAATGACTCGGATGTAATGGTGCTCTCGCACAGATCCAATCTTTGACTAAGACAATCGACCACCATTAGCAGAGCAGCGAAAACAGCGACAAGTAGCCGCAAAAAAACTGAAATGAGCACGTGAGTATAGTCATGATTAGCGATGAACAGCAAAGAGCAAGAGAAACACAGCGATGAACAAGAGAAGAGCAGCGATGACGAACAGGAACAAACAGTAGGAGCAGCAGCAGCAGCGAAAACAGCGACAAGTAGCCCCAAAAAACCGAAATGAGCACGAGAGTATAGTCATGAGTAAAACCACCACTTCCGGTTGCACATGCATGCAACCATTTCCGGGTACTTCCGGTTTCGGTCACACATTCGGGTTCTCTCACGTGACCTACGTCACTTCCGTAAACAAATGGGGAAAATATATCACATCCGGTTGTGCATGCGCGCAAACCACTTGCGGGTACTTCCGGTTCCGGTGACGTGACTTCCTGTTCCGGTGAAGTCATATACGGCACCTCCACCACCACCTCCAACACAAATGCTAATTTACAACCGCATATATAATACTTACATGCTTACAAAATCTGAATAAGTAGATACAAAACTCAGGATGCGGGGTCATTATATACTTTCCGGCTTCAACACTGTTGTTACCTATATGAGACCTTATATTACAACTTGCCTACATATAATGCAATGTCCAAAATTGGACACGTACGAATGTCACGATGATATTATCAATTCATCGTACACAGATGTAGACATATACTTGTAGCTTCTTACATTGTTACGAGTGGATTATCGGATATCTCCTATCGACATAGTAAAATTCCGTAATTTTAACTATCGATATTGGAGAAATCCGATAATCCACGAGACATAACGTAAAACGCTGATTCTATAATTTTACAAAACTCTAAAAAAAAAGGTTAACGGCATCCAATTTTACCGACGTCTTCCCGTCACTATTGTCAACAGTATGAATTCATGCGAACCTTGTATTGAAAAATATCCGACATTTTACAAGTATGTAGCAATCATAATCAATACAAATTTTTATTCCATATAATTTAACAACGTTACAGTGACAATGGTCAATGATTCATGTCAAAATGGCGGACAGAAAGGAATAACAAGAACAACACGGCATATTCATAGTTGACCCTTAATGAATCCTATCTGTCCTCCGACATGCCCGACAAGTCGAATTTTTTTGTTCCGATTTCAAACTTCGTTTAAGGACATCTTTTATAAGAAAGCAGACGACGGGATCGCGTTTGTTTATGTGTAACTAAGGAAATTTTTTGAAGACCAATCATATTCCGAGAACCAAAAACACACCAGTAAGATTATCAATTTTTCCAACACCGGTCGACAGACTGTTAAATTGGCTGAAAATTAGAGAAAAATAAAATCATAACATCGACAAGAAGACAAAAGATTGAATAACATGATTAACAATTAAATATCCAATCCAAATTGGTAATCAAAACATAGCATTAGTGATAGAAAATGGTAAGCAGTTTTTGCTGTACTCCTTTTGTCAAGTAAATATTTACAGAAAAATTGATGACAGAAACAACCAGTTGATGTATTTCCTTTTTCAGGTTACCTGAAAAAGCGACGAATTCCTTGTGTCAACGATAAAAGAAGAGCAGGTATTATAAATTCGAGTGTTATTTTACCGAGACCACGATTCTTATATCAGATTATTTTTTCAATTTATTTTTAATTCAAGTATTAACCAATTAAGCACGTGTGCTTCTACAATCTGTCACATTAAGTTAATGTGAAATTGTTCAAATACATATGACGTTTACAAAGACACCTGAAAGAATAATTTAAAATATTGTTAATCGAATCTAATATACATGTTCCTAGAAGCCTTTGGTTTTTATTAATTAAACTTGAGGTCTGATTCTTACTTTGCAATCCAAATTCAATTAAAAACCAATTGTTCAGAGAACAATTGAAGGTCTTTCCACCTCAATTGCAGATTTGTTGATAACAAAAATGAGGTTTAAAATTGTTGGTTTTAGAGCATAGCTAAGCTTTTAGCGATTGCAAAGATATATGGTCCTATGTACTTTTGATTGAAATAAGGGAGGTATTATGCCACTTCCCGTATTACAAATATCACTTCTGGTTTGATATGATAGGTAATTTCACAATTGTTAAAAAAAATGAATTATACTGCGCTATTACTCCCAAAAGATGACGTCATACAACTTTAACTCAAATATAACAAAGTTGCGAACAATGTTCTAAACATTTCCACCATTACATTTCCTTGGCTATCCACAACCATTTCAGAGGAGTAGTGATAACAAGCAAATGTCAAATAATAGAACTTGACCTTGACCTTTGACCTTGATGCCAATTTGAAGGTTATCAATCCTTGATGTTAAAACAAAAGATCCCATGCCTTTATCATGTACCATTGTTGAGAATTAAACGAAAAACCGAAAAGTTAAATGTTTAGGGGCAATTACGCCTATAAAATGACGTCATACAACTTTTATGCAAATGAAACAAAGCTAGGTCTCAACGTCCTAAACATTTTCTCGATTACATTTTATCAGCTATCTTTTACCGTTTCAGAGGAGAAGTGATAACAAGCAAAAGTCAAAATTTAGAACTTGACCTTGACCTTTGACCTTGACCTTATTTTCATTTTTATGGACCAAGGACCTCAAATCAAAAGACCCTAGGCCTCTATCACTTATGGTTTTCCAGTTACAAATACATTTCACATATATCAAATACAAAAGGGGAAATAACTCTCATATCGAGTCTTCGTAAAGCTTTGGTCTAAATAAAACCTAACATCCTGAGGATATAACGAGCAATTTGGAAAAATAAATTTGTCGCTTTCTTTTACGGTTGCGGAGGAGATCTCATAACAAGAAAAACAGTGTTTGGGGAGATAACTCTTACAAAGAAAAGTGTTCAGTTAAACAGGGTCAGTTTCAAAAGCGTATAGACTGTATGATATCATATACCAAAAAACTAAGCGAAATCTTTTGAAACAAAAATACACCGCAAGAAAAAAATTAGGCGGAAGAAAAAAAAAATAATCAGAAGAAAACCAATAGGTCTTTCCACGGAAAGGTGGAAAGACCTAATGATGGTTCATTTATGTACATAAAGCAAGGGAGGTTAACAATCACACTAACTCACCTCTAGTCACATTACATCACATCCTGCCTTATGTGTAAGCACCTTAGGGTAAAAAACCTGTATTATGGGTGCCAAAATACCTGTCCTATTTATTCAGATTTTGATGTTAATCAAACACACCGTGAATTCATATACCAGTGATAAATTTCTACATATGTACGTTATATTAGATTTTGCTTACTACACTTTGGTGAGAAGTCACTTATGCAACACATTTTATTATAATTCATATAATTTCTAATGTATATTAAATATTTTGTAGTTTCAGTTTCCAAGAAAATAATATTTTCCGTTTTAACAGTACTATTTTTCGGAATATGTGCGACTGCCAGCCATTTTGACAGTGAAAAATGTATAAGTGAGTATTTATAAAAAAAACAATTTGGTTCAATATTGGATGTTGTAAATTTGAAAAAAATATACAACATTTTGGAATCACAATATTAGACCAATTAATGTTGGAATTTTTGTCACATGTGTTTTAAGAATGAATTCGATTGGTTTAAAGGTATGATATTTTGGAAGAAAATGAAACAAGACCCGCCAAATCTTTCTATGAGTAAAACCAATAACCGCAAAATTTGCAATATACGACATTTTGGAAGTCCAACGACGATGTAACATCTGCACAATACGTCGAATTTTGTAAAATTACAGTGAAGTTTTGCAGGCTCCACAAATTAAAATAAAAAAGGATGTTCGTAGAGTTCGGGAAAAATACACTGCATAAACATTCCAACCAAGCTATTTATTTAAAAGCAAGATTCCGGTATCCTCAATGCCTATTTCTTTCTGATTTCCACATGGAATAGTGATTTTATTTTAGATTTCTGGTCATGTTTATATTAGGATGATCATATTCCACAAAACTACGATATATAAATATTGTTAATCTTTGCCCTGTTTGGTCTAAATGGATGTTGTTTCATTGACTCATACGTACCCCATATCCGTCCAAGTTTTATAGATAGTGTATATCTACAGGTTAAAAAATAGAGACTTTATACAACAAATTATAACTAAAAGAAATAAAACTCCCAGACAACAAAAGAGAACCAAAACAAGGAAACACAATTTATTTACTAAAAAATGTTGAATCCCACGAAAGTTGTATTTCCGTAGGAAGTCAATAAAGATAAATTAGTGAGTACACAGTGTAATTCAGGTTTATATACATAATATGTACCTTTTATGTATCTACATTTAAATATGAATATTTTGAACAGATATATCATGTTAAGGAGGGGTATTTGCGAAAAATACCAGTCGAGAGAATGTTAAATTTCGCAAGCCGTAAGGCGAGGGAAATTCATTCTCAAGACTGGTATTTTTCGCAAATACCCCTCAAGAACATGCTATATCTGTTTAATTACACCGAATGTTAACGTACAAAACGGATTGATGATCGTGACATAAAACATTGATGATCGTGACATTACAAGAATTCCTCCAACTTATTATATTGATAGAGTAGACAAAGAGAAGTAAAACAGTCGCAACATAATTAGGGATACAGTGGTCGAGACAAATGGAAATATAACCCGCTATTCTTTTCCGCAACGATACCATGTTGTGTTCTTTTTACAATACTGTTAATAGAATTAAAAATTAATATAGATTATACACAACATGGGAAAGTAGATATTAGATATTTTCAGGCTAAATATGCACGACAATACTGCGCTTTTTATGTCAAAATTTACAGTTTAATATTTTCTACCAGGGCATTTTTTCTAATCTTTAATATTTAATTTTACTGACAATATACTTCAAAATTACTACATACATGTATAATAAGTTTTCCTCATTTTCTTGATAGTGGAAAAGACCACTTTAAATCACTAAATAGTTATCTTCCCCTGAAACTGATGTAAATGACCCTCAGAAGTACATTGTATTTGAAATTGAAGCTTCATTTCTCAGAAATCTATAGATATATATCAATGATATTTCCCCACTATAGTCCTTTTGTATAGTATAACGCAGTTCAGCAACGCGTGGGTCGCTATGACCTACATTTCATGCTTCGGTGATTTTGGTTAAGTTTTGCGTTTGGGTTCAATTTTCAGAAACCTATCTTGTTTTTAGGGCGGGGCATCCCGTTTTACATATAATGCAAAACTTTATACTTTTGTACGTTTTATACTTGTTTCATATAAATTGATACAAGTCGTCAGAAAACATACAAAAGTTTAAAAGCTGCAGCTTTATGATTTCAAAGTAAGTAAAATGTGTAACCCGAACCATAAGTATAGAATATAACATGAGGACGAATGTCCGATCTTGTTACATTCTAATTACAGTACGGCCCCCAAAATTTAACACATCAGCAATTATTTTCAAGATAGATGGTGTAATATCTACAATAAATCAGAGTATGACTTTAAAATCATAAATATTCAAAAATCCTCTCTCAAAGTACTGTGGCAATTGAAATCAAAATCTGTCGAAGTGTTGCTAAGGTGACACCATTACAATGATATGGCTGCTAAAAAGTAGAAAGTATTTAACAGAAATATTATAAAAATTGCTCTGAAACTATTGAAACAATTTATACAAAACTGTTGAAGTATACTTTCGTGGTCCCTCTTCAATATCATGTCTATGATTATGGACCAATACATCAACTGATACTAAAACAAAATCATCAAATACATGTAGTATCAATTATCTTTGCGCTGATCCTGGGAGTCTATGCAGTTCTTAATCGCACCTTTGACCCTTTATTTAAATTAAGAATAACAAGTTGTTTTCATTTACTTTAGGTGACCAACTCCTTTAGGGTTGGGGTTTTGTTAGAATTAGGGTTAAGGGTTAGGGTAACGGTTTAGGGTTGGGTTATGGAAGGGGTTAAGGTTTAGGGTTTAGGGTTAATATAGAATACCCCCATATGGGGTGGGTGCCCTAAAGTTCGCGGAATGGATTTTTGTAATTGTAAAAGTCTGAATGCTAGAATTATAAATTATTTTTTTACTGGCTAATTAACCTCAATGAGTCATTCTAGAAAACATAAACAAATTAGCATTGATTATAAAGGTTATCTTTTTGAACCGCAAATATGATTTTGAATGGGGAATTTACAATGGAAATTTAAATGCACTCGAAAACTTGAAAATTTTAAAAATTTTAAATGACTATCTCAGATGTGTCTTAAAATTTGCAAAACCATTGTTCTTGATATTTTGTGCATTTTATATGTATTTTATGTAATACTTAAATCTAATAAAATCTCACAGGAAGAATTGTCTCCTTTTTACATTGGAAATATTAATTCCATAGGAGAAATATTTTTGTTTCTCTTGAAGTCATGATTAAACAAAATCTGGTAAGTTCAATTGTTTAACTTACGACTTAGCTAATTGCATCTGTTATCCATGATACGTGATACTACTTTATTGAAAGATTATGGAACGCCGTAACTGTCTTATAGGGTAGATATTTAATGTGTTTTGTCACTTTGTCTTTACGTCCTGTCATTTCTACTTTATGGTATGTGCAAGCGCCTTTATTTCCTGACACTTCCTCTCTGTGTTATGTCAAATCTACTATTTGTTTTATCAATCAGTTGTATGTTATAGCATTGTTACGCTTTGTTAAATGCAAATTTATTTTTTGACATTAAAGACATATTGAACTAAGAGTACGTGATTTTGGGTACTGGAATATTTCTTCTTCTCATGGCATGCGTGACCTGCATATTTCTTTTTCAAAATACACCATTATTATATTCAAACCTGCCTATTTTCACAACTAACCACTACCTGTAAAATCAAAGGTATGTTCCATAATATCTATATTTGGCCGTTATATTGTTTGTTTTAACCATTTTCTTTTTATTTCCGAGAAATCTCACCATGGAACTAATGAGAGCTGAAGATGGAAGCTGGGCAAATAAATATTAAATTATTATCATATACTTGTAGAAAATAAACTTTTACCCTATGATAAAATTAGAAATTGTACATATTTTTCCCCAGATCTTATAAGATTTGGCTTAGCGGGCTAATATGACTTTGTTATAAACTGTTTCCGGTTTATATCAACTGCTTCCGTTTTATATCACACCCCCTAATCCGTAATCGCGATATAATTCAGTAATTTCCGTAATCGACTCTAAACTTACTAGCACATAGAAACATGACATACGATAGTCATGATAGCGGGACGAAACTGTGGATTATATTAATTCGCTCAAAAATGTTAATACAAACAGAAAATATTAAGTGACAAAACATTTTGCCTAAAAAGATGAGGACAATGACGATTTGCTGAGGATATTCGGCAATACGGCAATGAAACTGAAATTAGTGAGATAAGAAATTTCATGGAGACCTATAAAACACCAATGTTGAAGTATATGATAAATATATCATAACATGTCATTATTCATATCAGACCCATTATCAGCCCATGATCGAAATCATCCCTCGAGCCTGGCTGCTCTCGGCCTGAATTCTTTACCTTGGGCTGATAATAGGTGCCCGTGTGATATGAAAAATGTCATGTTATAGTCTATAAATATCAAATTAATGAATAGGTAAACAATAATGAAAGAACAAATGGGAAAACATTTAAAAAAAAACTGGCCATGATTTATTGAAATTCATAATTGACCCATATTACGGTGGTTATTTATAACGCATCATTTCCGATAAAATTTCCTTTCCCACATTTGAATGAAGACGTCTATGTATTTTTTTATCTATTTTTTTAAGACTGAACCTATTGCTCTCGGATGAGAACACTTTTAGCTGGATTTACAATTAAACCATCTGCGTTAATTGCTTTAAAACTGAGCCAGCTCTTGCTGGGTTATTTATATAAGATGTGTTCAAAACTGTTATTTTGGCGTAAAGTATTAAAAAGAATGATCTTCAATCCCCCCCCCCCCCAAAAAAAAAAAAACCCCTGACCGATAGCTTTCCGCTCGGAAAGAATTGGTATAGACGATTTGATCGAAAGGATGCTTTCGGTTATTTATCTCTATTTTTTCAATAAATATAGATTCTACTTCAAGTACTATTGAGTTATGGATTTCTCCACCCGAGATACAATGTAGTTAAATTTGATTTTCAAGACGCGAGCTTTTAGCCAGCGTGTTAAAATCTAAAATTTAACTATCGAGTGTGGAGAAATTATTTTACTCACGAGCAAACTGAAGGAGATTCTGTTTCTCCTATAAATTTCAACAAAAGCCTCAAGAAAATGCCGTTGCTACGCATTTTGTTTACATGAACGCCATTTCGGAACTTCTCTAGTTTATCTTTCCAATAAACATAAAAAGACGGGAATTCCTGTGCAGAATTTAATCACCCGGAAGTGGTTAAAAATATTATGTATTTTTATCCCACCGATTAAACACGTCGAGAATAGGAGAAAATAAGTTTCCAATGTTGCTCATGTTACTTTCATATTTTAAACCACCATCTTGTACATCACTTTTGTTAATACAATGTTTCAACGAGCAAAAGTCGCTGCGATTCCGGATCTTGTTCATTTTTGTTCTTTTTTTTATTTTTGTTTTTGCCGTTAAAACCAATGGGGTTGGCTTTGAAAAAGAAGGGTCGGTCGAATTAAAGGAAACACTGGATTTTTAGCGCTTTACTAAAGTACACCGTGCCTTCGAGGTTAACTGGAAATATAATTAATTAAAGAAATATTATTCGTTGACTGTCCGCAAAAATGAGTAAAACGTTTACTATACCCATTTACTTAAATACACACCACGCTCTGTAAGTGCACACGATGAAGATTAGTGTTATGTCTATGACTTATACTTGTTTATTTTGATTGTTTATTTCCACTCTCGAAAGACATATTTGGTTTCTAACTATAAAAGTATGTTTTTGCAACATGCATTACTGGTACAAACGGTGCATGGGATCCAAAATTTCCTAATTTATAGTTTGATATTTCGGACCCCCCCTTTCCCACTTTTAATTCGTTGGTTTCCAGTTGAGATCCTTTCAAGTACTTTTGTTGGTACAACTAAAATCTTGTGAATATTTCAAAGTGTCTAAATTATGGTGAAGGCTACCTTTATTTGATATTAATAAAGACCTTTTTGTAAATTGTGCCCATTTTATCAACACTGATACAAAAATAGTTCAAGAGAGACAACTTGCGTAAAAAGGGTCCAATATGTTTGAAACAGGTTGAATTATCAACACTCAAAAATGTCCTGTAGTTAACAGATTAAAATAATCTTCGTTCATTTAGACGGAAAAGTTGCGAATGTACCAAATATAAAATAAATGATTCATATTTTAAGAATCTCGTAGTATTATCTATAATATTTGTACGTTCAGAAGTAAATCTTAGTAAGAATTATGGAAAACCGACATACATTTTACATGTTTACCAGCTGGTTTTACCTGCTTATTTTCCTCTTTTGAGGGAATCTCTCATCAGACCTTGGATAAAAGGTTCTGCCATCAGGGAACCTAGTTTTTCTCCAGCAACTGTGGGGTCACTTCAATAAAGCACTTTGGCAATAATGAATCTTTCTTTTTTAAATCATTCCAATACTTTTTTTTCTAATAATGCTTTTTTTCACTACATATTTTAGTCACACTATTTATGAAAATAAAGACAAAAATAGAGCAAAAAGCTGTTCCCCGCTATCAAGGTTCAGTTTATAACTATACATAAAAATAAGTAAAGGCCATGTATCAGTATACAAAAACAATTTAGTTTCAAGCTTTCACGGAAGAAAATGATGTTCATTTGTTATGTATATTGAATAGTATTAATGCTTTCTGTGTGGATCATTTCTTGTTCATTCTTCAAATGCCACTGTCAAAAGATGAAAACATGTCCTCACTCATATTTTGTCAGGAAACCAGGTTCTATATGTTCGAAACTGAGCCGCATCATGTACAGCAAACCAGCATTTAACACCACCTTTTCAAGTTCAGAATTTTCTTGAAATTTTATGCTTTATTCGGTAAAATATTTTGTATCTCAACCTCAATTATGCTTGCGCTTGTAATTTATTTGTTTGTTTATTCAATGTTTTATCTACACAAATTTGAATTCAAAGAAACAAATCGGCAGCGGGTCCAGTTCAGAGCCCTGTTACGGGGTCTAGGAAAAGCCAACGTGTTCTTTAGAAATGTAAATGGACATTTTGCCTTAAATAATTAATGCTGATTACAATGCATGGGCTATTGACGAAAGTTAAAGAAAAGAAACTTGTGACGTGAAAGCAACAAGGACAAGGATGTGCATGCAGACCTCTTTCCGCCACCGGGAGATAAACCAGGGAAGAAGAAATTATTGTTCAACAAGAGGTTTCTGGTAGAAAAATATCGCGGCCATCTTTGATTTTTGTTTTTTATTTTATTTTTTTAATACCGAGTTGTTAAGGTAGTTTCATTCTAACTACAGGCATGTAATATTTAAATGTGTAGAAACAATCTGACAAGATAACACGCACAAAATACATATTTAGTCATGAGGCTTGGCCAAGCTAATGAAAAAAAAATGGTAGGTACTTTAATCTGAGAAATCTATAACGTGACAGAATTATACATTGAATAGAATCAAATAAACCTTCCAGCCTACTAATGGAATTTCGGACCAATGATGTTTCGCACCAATAGATTTCGGACCAGTGGATCTTCGTACTAACAAATTGGATTATAGGACGGACCCTATCGAATACATTTGAAGTGAAACCTTTTAACGTTATTTGTTCACACCTTGACATTTAATCCATTCTTTTCAATAATTCACGTATCCCACTTTAGGCTTTGTAAGAGTAATACGAGAAAAGAACATGCATTTGTAAAATACTAGTTCCCAACATCATTTGATATGATTTCCATAACATAGGGCCCTTTCATTTCCAACTATTTCGGTCATTTTCATGTTCGATAACTCTGTATTTATTATAGCACATACTTACCTTCGTCTTCACTTTTAAAAACTTTGTTTTGAAATATGAAATATGTACTAACATTTCACATCGATTATAATTCCAATGCATGCAATTGTGACAATACGTTATAATATGAAATTGTGACAATAATTAATAATGAAATTTATGACCAATTTATACAAAACTAGCAAATGTACATACACATAATAAAGAGCTACAGGTATATATATGGTGCAAGGTTTTTTTTCTCATTTTTTAACCCACAAGAAAAGAGAATTGTTTTTTGGTAAAATTGATTTGATTTTTATCTGAAGTAAATCTATAGGTAAAGAAAATTCTTCTCCGAAACAGTTTGTGTGTTTCAGGTAATTATTACTTATTAACGATTTGATCAATCACTTAGTGTGCTTGACCCAACGAATGGGCAAATATCACGTGACACTGTTTTAACAAATCAGATTAAAGATTTCTATATGAGTATATAATATACAAGTATATCAAACAGTTTTTCCAAAAATTTACATGAATTGTTTAAGCCAACAAATTTTTTGATTTGGAAAAACGTTTTTCTTGCTTTTTCCAGGGTAGCAATAGCCAAGTTGAAATTTCCATTATGTTTCAAAACTACACCTAAATAACAATAATGATTAACAGTTCTAATGATAGTTTCATTGTATGTAAACTCAAACTATAATAGATTTGCCATTTGAATTAAATATAATAACTTTAGATTTATCAGTGCTAACCTGTAACTTCCAAGAGGTACAGTATTCATGAAGAATATCTAGACAATTCTGTAAACCTCTTTTGCTTTGGAATAACAAAACAATGTCATCAGCATAGTAGCAACGAAAATCGTTGGGTCGCATAGTAAGGTCAACCGCTCGCGAGAAAACCCCATGGAAATCCCCTCGTGAGCCTCACGTGTTTCCATTTATAGTTACTTCCCTTGATTCAGTAAACAAAAAACATGGCGTCCGACAACAGGTTGATTGCGGTGGATGAGGCAGAAATGGAACGCCTGCTGTCTGACAAGGACTCCAAGAATACTAAACGGAAAATTTCGAGTGCTGTTAAGTTGAATATTCGATATAATATAACAGTTATCACCCTTGTTGGTGTGTGACCCGACGGTTTGTCTCCCCTCGGAAAGTAAGGTCACCCTCGGGTGACCTTACTTTCCTCTGGGAGACACACCAACAAGGCCCGATGGTGACCTTACTTTCCGAGGGGAGACAAACCGTCGGGTCACACACCAACAAGGGTGATAATTGTATAATCTCCAATATTTATGTACTGTAGTGAAGTATGGGGTCTACGTTCATTTTTTAAAGATTCTGATCCTTTTGAAAAACTGCACATCAAATTTATAAAAGAAATATTAGGAATACATTGGAAGTCTTCACATGATGCCTGTAGAGCTGAGCGTTCAAAGCAATGAAAGCTAAATCTATGTTTTCTAACTTAAGCTACTTAGATCATATACTTTCATCAGTGTGTGATATATTTTGTGAAACTAAAAACACAAACCCATGGTTTAATCAAATCAAGATCTTACTACAAAACCTAGGGTTCTCATACCTAACGGATTTAAAATTTTCTTTAAAACCGCATTTAAACAATTTAAAACAGATTTCAACAGGATCAAAACTCAATTATCTGTTATTCTCCTAAAATAAGTTTTTTCAGGAGTGTATATAACATGGGTCAACGTCCACCTTATGTCGATTTATTAACTTATTTAATGTGACAGATCTGCTATATGCAAGCTACGCATAAGTGTACATCAACTTATGATTGAAAGAGGAAGATATCTCAATATTCCTAGGGATAAAAGGGATAAAAGATTCTGGCAAATTTGTAAAACAAACCAAAGTGAAAATGAAGTACATTTTTTACTGGAGTGTGATGGATTTACCACACATCGAACAGACTTTATTTTCAAATTAAATAAAATGCCAAAAAAAAAATGGCTGCAACAGACTCAAAATAATTTTAAATAATGAATCTGCTTTGGTTCTTATATATAGCTGCCTTGAAATTAGAAATAAAGTAATTTGATTTGATTTCTGGAATTATTGTGTTACATCATATTGCATGATTGTAATAATGGGCTTTGCCATTTATCATAAATGCCAATAAAATATTTGTATTGTATTGTATATTGTACCTTGACTCTTTGGATGTTTATTGTTCCTACCGTTAATAATACCAATAAAAGAATTCAAAGGTCTTCTGTCCTCAGTTCTAATGATTTTTAATAAAACAACCTGTACACTTGCTTTGGTGTTGATGGAGTAAGAATATAAACGTTATTTCTGTCACGATATTGTTTTGTTTTAATCTGCATCCCGTAGGAGTTTATTATAAAGTAAAAGGTGTTTGCACATAACGTACCCGCCCCCTGGATTGACAAAACATATTGAATGCAAACTGAAAGTACCAATTGATTGGCATAAAAAATATAGGTTATACCATGACATATAACATTTTTCACTGAAGATACGTATGTATAAACACAATATAAAACCATTGAAATATATCATCATGAGGCAATCAGACGAAACGTTTAGAACACTTGACATAACGAACTATTTGAGACAGGACGCAATTATTAACTGACATAACGTAAGGAAGAATAGATAAAACATAGAGGAAAGGTGACAGAACGTAAATTAAGGTGTGTTGATCATAAAGTTTATTGGTATTCACAGAATGTACAGTAATTACAACATAATATTGCACATAACAAAGCGTAACAATGCTATAACATACAACTGATTGATAAAACAAATAGTAGATTTGACATAACACAGAGAGGAAGTGTCAGGAAATAAAGGCGCTTGCACATACCATAAAGTAGAAATGACAGGACGTAAAGACAAAGTGGCAAAACACATTAAATATCTAAACTATAATACTTAGTCGCAGCAATCTGCGTAACAGGAGTGACAGACACATACATATATACATATCGGAAACGAGTCGAGTATAGCCAATAATTAAACAGTTCACATGTATCCAAACTATAAGGGTCAAATATATACGGTCGCTAAGTAGAGATCACAAATAAAGTAGTCTTTGAGTCTTTCAGGAAATTTAAGAAAATTGGAAGCACATATTTTTGGAATCCAAATGATCCTGATAAGTCTAAAAGCTAATATGATAAAACAAAATCTCTAATTGCTAAGTGAAATTCCAAACATGATAGTCTTAGACACTTTCCGGAAATTTACCAAAGTTGGAATCACATATTATTGACATCTAGATGATCCCAATATGTGTAAGTACTGATGTGATCCAGAACATACCTGGTTTCTTGTCAAAAATTAAATAAATAATGGTCTTTGAGACTTCCAGTAAATTTACCAAAGTTGGAACAGCATCTTAAAGAAATCCCGAAAACTTTAGCACAATCTACATATATTAGTGGTACAATTACTGAACCAACTTTCAGTTCCGTATTCCAAATAACGTGAGTGGAGTTGTGTGACAAAGGAATAATGTACCAATTTTAAATAATGAATCTGCGAGGAGGGGCGCTATTCAAATTCCGAAACCTTTGGCACAGTCCCCACACACAATGCAACCAATGACCCAGGTTTCATCTTTCTACATCCATTGGTTACTGCGATTGTCCTGGACATACTAAGGTACCTACGTACGCCGAACAGCAAAACAATATACTGAACCCCATATTACTTCCGTCACGTGATTGACATGTTGAAGACCTATTTCGCTGTCAAAGTCTAAAAAATCATGAAATAATCGATAAATTCACGACGAAAATATCGATAATCGAAACCACAATTAAAATCACAATTAATTCGGAATTTTCGTTGTCCACAAATATGAAATTTTATAGAAATATATTTGTGCGTGGTATTTGCCAAACAAGTTATAAGAGACTAGTGAATTTCCCGAACCGAACCTGCAAATATCACGCAGAAACATGATATATTTCTTTAATTCCACCGAATATTCTTATCGCTGTTAAACGGAACAAATGTTGATTTTTTGTAGTCTGGTGGCTCATGAAATTTCTCTTTGAAATTCAACCTGTTACGTTGCACAAATACCACATCTTATTAACATTTTGTATTTCTGTAAATATTTTTCTTAGTGATTACTATTATCAGACATGGTATTTTCCATTTAGTGTTTAGCGTTGTATTTTTCACTAATTTCATGCTTTGTGGAATTCCCTCGAAACAAAACGGAACAGTAACAAGTTACTGTTTTTAGATTTAGCGATGTATTTTTCACAAATACCACGCTTTGTGGAATTCCCTTCAAGCAAATACAACGGAACAGTAACAAAAAGACTGAAATTAATTAAATTTACAAACAAATACAATTCGTCTTATCCAATCAAAATACAGCCTACTTATATAAGGTGGAATAAAATAAATAATTTATAGCATACTGTGGTTCATATCCAACTATGGCAGTCATCACGTGACTTTAAAAACTAGTTGCTGTTACGTATTAGTAAATAAAACATTCCTCTACATACATGTGTTGTTCGACAAGTGAACACCTTAATCATTGTTAAATCACGATCAAGTCCCGTCCCTTCTCATCTGAAATTATGGCATAATATTTCCCCATATGTACGTTATGTTAATGTAATTTTTCGATAAATTCGTGAAATGCACCTCATTTCACCCGTTGTTTCTCGAAATACACAACCTATATCGCTAATTTGCTATTATGTACTGCATATCTTTTCAACAAATGATAATTGATACCTGGGCAATACGACGGACATCGCTTGCGGAACAGGATATGCTTAACCCTCCAGGTTTTTTGTTTGAGTTTGTATTGCCCAAGCTTTAGTTTTCAGTTTTCTTTGGTCGTATGTTTCTCTGTTTGCCAGTCGTGTTACTGTCACGGACGGACAGGTGGATTAGTCTACAATCAGTGCCAAGAAATTGTAAAATGAGACAAATATTCAAATTAAATAAGAAAATTTAATTTAATTAACAGAAAAACAAAAATATAACATTTTACAGCATGTACGGCCGTTAAAAAGAGAAATATATATATAACTGTTCAATTTTCCCACAACGTCGCCGTACGCCGTCTTCCCACGTTTCCGCTAAATATAAAGAATCAGTGGAAACAATACCAAAATACGGGTATTATAATAAGAATAAACCAATCTAATTAAAAACCGATCTCTCATCGCTCCCGTTTTCTGATATGTCGCGTGGGAGATCTAACGAAACCCGCTTTTAGGTCACATGTGAGTGACCTCGTAGGTGTGTCCTGTTCGACCAATGAAACTGCGGCTTAGGCGATCTTTTAAGTTGATCGTGTGGTAAAGGGATGTAACTCATTTTATTAGCGAAGAAATCGTCAGTCCCCAGAATTCATTCGGATCTTCTTTAACGATTAGATCTAAAGGAAAACTTTTTTGATTGGCTTATTGATAGGAAGTCAACTCATTTGCATATCATTATAAATTCATAAGTTCCAGTTCACTCACATGTGACCTCAAAGCGGGTTTCGTTAGATCTCCCACGCGACATATCAGAAAACGGGAGCGATGAGAGATCGGTTTTTAATTAGATTGAGAATAAACAGATCACAGTTAAGTCACTTTCCTAAATAAATAAACGGACATGTCGTTGTTGTACACTGGTACAAAACGTTCAGTGTTTTGAGTACATTATTCGTCAACCGTGTCGACCGGAAATCGGCACCATTTTGAGTAAACTAGGGAACCACTCCTTCACCGAACGCTGTTCTACGTCTGAAGGCTAGAACCTAATAAAAATTCAAATACACCAACTTACCAAATAGCTACAATTTACATTGTTTATTTGCATAACAAACTAACAATAGTTTTAATAGACATGCGTCAATTTGCATTCCGAAACCAAAATTATGCATTCACGTACACTATTTTGTACATTACAAAACTCAGAAATTTCATATAAATTCCATTTGTCGTTTTCATCGACTGTGTAGTCAATTCACGTACATACATAACCAAGTTACATTAACTTTGTGCCACTGCCATAACACGTACACGAAAGTGCACCCGAATTATTCAAAAATCACGTAAACATAACCATTTACAAAGGATAAAATTATCGGTGCAGCATTTGGTTACTATTTTCAAAAATTATAATAAAAATTGTTACATATTCTAATAAATTTGTCAGCAGAAAACTGAAAGTTTCAGGTTGAAAATTACAAGTAAATATTCTCTGAAAAACGAAACTTAAGACTTACCCCAGAAATCTATGCATGGTGCAAATACCGTCAGCAGACAGAATGTAACAAACAAATTTAGTAAATTTAGTCGAACTATCCAAAATATATAGCCATCACAACGGACAAAATGTGTGACCTTCCACACCGCAAACCTGAGAAGAAGTGACATGATTAGATAAATTTCCACACAGGTGTGTTAGAGTGACCCGTGAAATCCGTGCAGTCGATCTATAAATAGCCGACTGACTTTAATTAAGGCTATATGTAAATAATGTTGTGCATTCGTGTACTGAATACAAGGCCAACACAATTAATCAGCGTAATAAATGTGTATTACTAAATAAAAGCGTATTTATGTACAAAAATAGATTTAATATAATGTCTCAATCATAGATAGCAATGGCTATGCAGTGACTCAGACATATTATACAATAAATAAAATAACAAAAACTGAATGATCTCAAATCCAGTGCCGAGTAACGATATATACAGGTGGCGAGCGCCTCTCTACATGGTCGAATCTAGGCAAAGGGTGCAAGATCGTGACAGTTACATTTTGGTTTGTCTCGTTCGGGTACTGTCCTCTGGATTTCCCTCCTGATATTTTTGGTTCGGTATCTCCTACACTTGATTTCCATATTTATATTTTGCGCCTTATAAATATTTATATAACATGTGTTAAATTGAACATGTAGTACCCACCCATTCATGGTATGGATCGTATAACTGACCTGACATTGCGCACTATACCTACAGCTATTTCATAATTCAATTTGTCCGGTTACTTCGGGAATATCCATGCAGAACCCTCATCAGAGGTCATACTAATTTTCATAATACGTTATTAATGTGGGTTTCTTTTATAACAGTTCTAATGACTAATTTTTTAAAAGCTAAATCTGGTTAGGATTTAAATATTTCATTGGAACTTGTATTTTTCTAATAATAAACCAAAACTTGGTTATTATTTTTTTTAAGTATTCTGCATTATAATGATATGTTGTTGTAAACATATCTCTGAATGAACAGCTTTTTTGCTTTTATATTTCTTTTTAAGCTTCATGGCGTATTTTATTTAATATCTGCCAGACTTCATGTTTTTGGAATCCTCTAGCAATTAATTTATTAGGATAATTCTTTTAAGAAATTCACTTTTTTCACTCGTATTTCTGAGTATTCTTATTGTTTCTCCTTTAATAAAAGAATGAAAACAGCTTTTTGCATGACAAGGAAAATTAAAAATTTTCAAATCAAAACTGAAATATGAAAAATGAAAAAGCAAGTTGCAAATTTCATTTTTCAATTTTCAAATTAAATTTTAGAAATGAAAAATGAAAAATGAAGAGGTAAATTTCATTTTGCAATTTTTCAGATATACACGAACCATGAATTACGATGCAAATATTGAAACTTTTCCGTTTTCTTTGTGTGACATTTTATGTCCAAGATGTTGTTATTTGAGAATCTGGGTCCCTTATATGTTACGACATCTAGGAATTTCATATCACATTCATCTATTTCCTAATATGTAAATTTTTATAGGTTATGTCTATTATTTGCCATTTCAAATGGATGTTTAATCTCTTTCGTATTTCCACTAAATATAATAAAGCCATCGTCTCCCATCCGTTTATGAAACTTATTCTTATATGGATATTCGTCAATTATTGATTTGATATGCTCATATATGCAGAGGTAATCCTAAGCCGAGTTTGGATATCTGTTTGTTTTTATTGTTTTTATTTTTGATGGTTGTGCTTGTTAATTCATCATTATATCTTTAACCGGTTTTCCAATATTTTGATCACTGCTGATGAGTATATTTCAGGGGAGGCTATTCCACCCATTGAGACACCAATCGTTTGTTTACATGAATTATTATGAAATGTAAATTCGTTTTTAGTCAATAGAATATTAAGAATATCTAGCAGACTTTCTGTAGATGGTCTTTTTATTTCATATTCTATATCAATATTTGCTTCAAAGGCATTTTGTACAGCACGTATGTTTTCACTTAATTTAAGATTAGTGTATAATGACGTTTAAGTCATAAATCATTTACCTCTATGTAGATATTTTCGATTCAACGAATAAATTCACTTGTATCCGATAAATAAACATCTTGCTTTTTGACTAATGGAAGCAGTAAGTAATTAAGAAATTTCGCAAGATT
This sequence comes from Mytilisepta virgata, assembly GCA_028015205.1. Taxonomy (NCBI): domain Eukaryota; kingdom Metazoa; phylum Mollusca; class Bivalvia; order Mytilida; family Mytilidae; genus Mytilisepta; species Mytilisepta virgata. The sequence goes on along the minus strand of CM051515.1, from coordinate 57,594,129 downwards.
TTCAAGTGGACCCGCACATTTTGCAATTGTAGATCGACCTGGTACATTCACTTCTTCATTCAGTATGTTGGTACATGTCTAGTATTTCTTTGTCAGTTTTGTGGATCTTTGGAAGGAAATAAGCGTTAGGATTTTAAATCTTTTCCCTTCTCCTCTTAAATATTTGACAGTAATTTCATCAATTTCATTTTGTTCTCTCAATGGATATATCAATTCATTGATAATTTTTCTGGTGTTACTCATGTCAACTGTTTCTTTTGTATTATAATGAATGCCATCATTTAGTTGGCTTCTCTTACAGAATCAGTTTTATTTTGTATAACAGTAGTATTATTCTTATCTGCTTTATGTATGCATATAGTATTATCACTTTTTAGTTTCTGTATTTTCAATTTCCCTCTTGTGTTTACATATTATGTCTATGTTTTGGTTTATATTCCGATAGTTTTTTTATTGTAGAATATATGTTTTCCTATTACGTTATCACCGATTACCGGAAGTTGAAAGTTAGAGTTTGGTATTTTTGTTTAGACTGAAATAATATTTTAGTCTCAAGAATCTTTCGAATGTTTGAACGTTTTTCATTATCATTTTGTGATTTCCGATTTTTGTGGCCATAAATTTAAGGAATTTTGATAGAATTCTCATCTCATTTTCATTAATAATTCTTTTCGATAAGTACAAGATTTATTATACACAAGTTTACAAGAAATATTATACAAACTGAAATGTCAACTGAACTGTTAAAATATATGTCCGATCCTTTTGTCTTTTCTCGGCTTTATCCGGAATTCTTCTGTTCATTGTTGCGGGAATCTAAACAGAATATTATGTCAAATAAGTCACAATCTAGTATGATGCAGTTAAAATAAATAAAAGTTTCAATCCAACATCTGAGAACACAAGAATGTTAATGTCTAATCTGAAAGCCTAACTTAAGTGTCTGTAAATATATAGTGTTAAATCTCTAGAACTTCCTAGAAAACTGTAGAACGGAAACTTCTAGAATAAGGTAGAAGTTTGAATTACACATCGTATATTATGATCATTCAAGAATTATTATGTAAGTCAAATAGAAAGTTCTAATCATTCCATCAGTATCTATTATTGTTCCAATGATTTCCAAACTGCACAGTTATAACATTATTTGGCAAACAACTATAAGTATTATGTAAGCATATTATACATGTTATAAGACCACACAAAACAAATTAGGCCAAGATAAATAAATTTAATAATTACAATATCATAACAAACGGCAAATTACACTACCAGATAAGAAGAGGTATCTACATTGTTAACTTCATGAACCAATCGCATTTTCGTTTGACTAGCATTATTGAAATTTACTGTTTATAGTAATCTTAAATATTTTTCAATACATTCATCGTATAAGATTGTGTTACTTTCTCCATCTTTTATTCTGCTGTTTATTACATTTATTCTTCATTCATTCGAAGAAGTTCGGGGATATTGTTATTGCCCCCGTCTGTCTGTCCGTCCGTCCGTCCGTCCGTCACACCTTCTTGTGACCTAAACTCCTCGTTCATTTTTAACTTCATGCATTTAATTTCTATACAGTATTGCCACATATGGTATGCAGATGCGCAATAAGGTTTTAGAATTTTCAGTTTCAAAAAGTGGGGCCAACAGGGGTCGAATTTTGAAAATTTGGATTTTAAGTTTGTGACCTAAACTCCTTTTATTTTTCATTTTATGCATTTAATTTCTATACAGTATTGTCATATACTGTATGTAGATGCGCAATAAGGTTTTAGAATTTTGATTTTCAAAAATTGGGGCCCACAGGGGTCGAATTTCTTAAATTGGCAATTTAAGCTTGTGACCTAAACTCCGCGTTCATTTTTCATTTTATGCATTTGATTTCTCTACCGTATTGTCACAAACTACATGTAGATGTTCAATAAGGTTTTATAATTTTGATTTTGAAACTGAAAGTTTTCTTTCATTTTTCATTTTTCATTTTATACATTTTATTTCTATACAGTATTGTCATACACTGTATGCAGATGTACAATAAGGCTTTAGAATTTTGATTTTCAGAACTCGGGCCCCACAGGTGTTGAATTTGGAAAACTGGGAATTTAACCTTGTGACCTTAACTCCTCTTTCATTTTTCATTTTATGTATTTTATTTATATACAGTATTGTCACATACTATATGATGTTTTAGAATTTTGATTTTCAGAAATCGGGCCCACAGGTGTTGAATTTTGAAAATTGGGAATTTAAGCTTGTGACCTAAACTCCTTTCATTTTTCATTTTATGTATTTAATTTCTTTAACGTATTGTCACACATGTGCAATAAGCGTTTAGAATTTTGATTTTCAAAAATTGGGGCATTTAGGGGTCGAATTTCAAAAATTGGGAATTATAAGTGGGTGACTGAAAGTTTTCTTTTATTTTTAATTTTATACATTTAATTCCTATACAGTATTGTCATACACTGTATGCAGATGTGCAATAAGGTTTTAGAATTTTAATTTCCCTAAATTTGAGCCTGTGTTCAAAGGTATAATTATACAATAGATGTACAGGGATACAAAATGTGGGGAGTGCGGGGATAGCTGTCGTTACCGACTGCCTCAGTCTTGTTTTCATTGTCATGATCCTTTTCCTTCATCAATTATTCATTTTTTAACCATTTAGCATTCCTAATAGTTTAGTTACATAATTTATCTTATGACTACTTTTTCTAGATTGTATGTGTCATGTCAAGGAATGGCTTTTAATATCAGTTTATGTATTTTCGAAGCTGCATCTCAACATTATTTGGCGTTAATGACTGCAATAACAACAATCTGTATCTGTAACTTTAGTGTCACTATCGCCATGTTTATCCCCGCACTTAGAATGAAGTTCGGGGATATTTGTAATCGGTCCGTCTGACCGTCCGTCTGTCCGTTCGTCCGTCTGTCCGTTTATTAGATAATCTTGTCTCAAGAACTCCTCGTTCATTAACTTCATGCATTTAATTTCTATACAGTATTGTCACAAACTGTATTTAGATGCCCACTAAGGTTTTGGAGTTTTGATTTTCAAAAATTGGGGCCCACAGTTATCGAATTTCGAAAATTGGAAATTAAAACTTGTGACTTAAACTCCTCATTCATTTCTCATTTTATGCTTTTAATTTCTATACAATATTATTACATACTGTATGTAGATGCGCAATAAGGTTTTCGAATTTTGATTTTTAAAAATTGGGGTCCACATGGGTCAAATTTCAAAAATTGGATGTTTAAGCTGACCTAAACTCCCTCATACATTTTTCATTTTATGCTTTAATTTCTATACAATATTGACACATACTGTATGTAGATGCGCAGTAAGGTTTTAGAATTTTGATTTTGACAACTTGAGGCCCACAGGGGTTGTGTTTCGGAAATTGGAATTGAAGCTTGTGACCTAAACTCCTCATTCATATTTCACGTCATGCATTTAATTTCTATACAATATTGTCACATACTATACGTAGATGCACACTAAGGTTTTAGAATTTTGATTTTCAAAAATTGGGGAACACAGGGGTCGAATTTCGAAAACTGAAAATTTAAACTAAACTCCTTATTAATTTTTCATTTTATGCTTTTAATTTCTATACAGTATTGTCACATACTGTATGTAGATGTGCAATAAGGTTTAAGAATTTTGATTTATACAACTTGAGGCCCACAGGGGTTGTATTTTGGGAAATAGTGAATTTAACATTGTGCCTTAAACATTTTTCATTTATATTTAGCAAATTTATTTGTATATAATATTGTTCTTATGCGAAAAGGTTTTTAATTTTGAAAATCTATTAAGGGTTCAAATTTTAGAACGAAAATGGTGAAATTGCTAATTCTGCCTTATCTCTGGAAATATTCATTCATGTTTTGTTTCAGTGGTTTCATTTGTTTATAATATTGTTCTTCACCATGTGTAGATGTGCCATAAGGTTTTAAATTTTAAAATTTGATTCAGGGTTCTAATTTTCAGACTGAAATTGTGAAATTGCTAATTTTTCACTGTTAAATGTTTTTTGACTTGTGCAGTGCGGGGATGGCACCAATTTCTAGTTGATTTTATATCAATCGACATTAACACGTTAATCGTTTAAGGTAGAATGATAAGATGCTATAATAAATTAGAGCATTCTGGGACATGTTTTTATATAGTTGAATGTTCAAATTGATATTTAAAAAAAGTTTTAATCAGCTGCCATAAGTGGTGATTTGGTCATATGGAAAAGTGTCAATATTTAGGTTGTCGTCTGCTGTCTGCAAACATTCTGCTACCTTCGATAAACTTTTTTTTTAATTGATATTATGACAGGAGTAACTATACTTTGCACATAAGAAACAAATTCAAGTTTAAGGCGCTACGATTGTTTTATTTCCATTTTATTTTAATATAAAATGGATTCATTAATAAATTGTGACCTTGGGACGGTTATCATTCAGATAATTTTAATCTAATATAATACTTATCTACATGTACATAATTATCATTATTTATTAATGATTTCACCTTTATTAAAATACACATTTAAAGTTTTTTTTTTATTATTATTTATAGATTTACCAATCATTTATCATAATTTTCTTTTATGACTTAAAAAAATATAAAACAAATTATCTTTTTTGTACACTTTTTAAATACAGACTATACTCAGGTAACCATTCAATATTATTTTGCCTTTTATACGAACATAACACACAAAAGCTGAAAAAAGGTGTATTGAGATTCCATAGGTTTTCCTTTGGATGTTTCCCTCTTTTCAGATCTTGGTTCCGTTTTTAATTACGACTCAGACAATCAAAGCTAGGATATCGCATCCCAACACTCCACAAAAACTCAGATGGCTGTCAACGCCTCCTTTCAAATACACGTTTTGGGATTTCAGTATGTCAATAACCATGCGAAATTATAATAATCAGTCATAGTCTAAGATGTGAGATTGAACAATTCCACCCGAGTTTCTGATGATAGAAAATGTGAACCCGAGTGTTGAATTGTCCAGTCTCACATTTTTACTATGAATGATTGATATAATCTCGCATGGTTATTGACATATTTTAAATTTGAAAAGATCGTATGCGTTTTGGTTTTAAAAAGATATCTTTTACGTTGCGCTTCAGGGGTTTTTAAATTGAACGATGTTAATTTGTACGATGTCCTACCATTTGTGCGAAGTTGTGTTTTCTGACGTTCAAGCACTGTGACGTGACGTTTTTTTTGCATTGTTACGTTAACAAAAAAGGACAAATATACCTAAGGAGCAATTAAAAAAATGTAATCCATTGCACAGACAAACTCGGGAAGACAAATGAACAACCACAAGCATAACAAATAAACGCAGAAAACTAAAAATCAATGAACAACACGAACTTTTATAAAAACCAGGAGTGAACACGAGTGCTCCGGAAGGGTAAGCAGTTCCAGCTCTGTAAACGGCACCCGTCGTGAAGTTCAACAAAGTCAATCCGGTAGAGGCACATGAAATGCTACGACAGTGGGAACAGGTCCAACATTATCTTAGATATTGGAACACTTTAATATTCAATCAATTCGTGATGACAACCGTAAAATTTCCCAAGTGATGACATCAACTTATCCTTGATAAAACCTTGGTTAAGAAGCTTTTGTGACAGCAGTAATCCTCTTTGTCGAAAGTCAGGGTAACTCACGCATGCCCTTGAAAATCGGATAAGCTGAGAAACGTAGACGCCATATGCAGGCGATGCTGGTATATTGCTACTCCAGAAGGGAAAATTAACAATAGGAAAGATGAAGTCATCACGTTTGTCAGATACACGAATCTCACACTGGTGTCCCACACAGAATAATATGCTTTTGGCGTAGCCAATGATGCGACCACAGCAATAGCCCTTTCCAGAAACTCATTTCCGGTATCACGATTCTGACTCTAAAATTATAATTTGAAGCAAGTTATTTCCCTTACATTACTTTCTTCCGTTTCCGGCGAACGAAACTTTTAGCACAATATTCGCTTTAACAAATAAATTCACTTCAGATAACATAATGGCCGCCCCCATTAAACAAAGACGTTTCTAAATGCCTTCATATGCTCCCAGTAGCGCTCGCTGCGCTCGCTATAACTGTCCGAAACACATGGAAATGTGAGAATTTGCTAGTTCCCAGGGCGAACCATGTGAAAGGGGGATTCTGGCATCTGGGTCACTATTCCAGAACCACGAATCTCACCGCATGTTTTGCCTGCTGTAACCCGCGGGCTATATTCATGTCAGCTACCAGATCACAACACTACCTTGTTGCTGTTTCATCCACACGGAGTCATTATGGACGTGTCTATGACAGGTTTGCGCGACAAATTCCATTACAGAGATACAAAAATGTTTAATCGGTGCCATAAACGTTTACACAATAATGTGTATACTTAGTATGATATATTTTAATTCTACATGATTGATTAATTTCAGTTAGTTTTATTATATTGGTATTGTTGTGAAATTATTTTTTTATATAAACTTAACTTTTCCTTCAATTCCAGCTCTTTATATTTTCATGGTACTTGGTGTCATGGTAGGAAGTAGTGGGAGTCTAATTTTTCTAAACAAAGAAGGTATAAAATAACATTCTTTAGTAGAAATAGTTGGTAGGACTATTAATAAAAAAAAAACGTAATAAAATGTGGAAGCATAATCAAAGTAATTTCGAAAGTCCATAATATCAAAGACGACAAATATTATATTGTTATTAACTGGCTGTTTCTGTATTGGCCCTGGTATAGATTCGAGGGTGGCTGTATTTGAGTGGGTGGCTGTATTTGTAGGAGGGCCTATACAGCTGCCCGACAATCTATACAGAATTAGAATCAGAATATTTTATTCGCATTAAATCCATACATAAGAATTGTAACCAAGATATAACAAACAAGAACATAAAACAAACAAACACATGTAGAATAAACATTGTATACCTACTAGAGCTATATCACAGTAATGGTACACCCAATCTTTAGACAGATGCCTTCATCAAATCTTAATTTTATGTATAGATTCAATTTTTTTTCAACTAATGCGTTGAATGCGTAAAACTGTCCTGTTATTACAAAACCGGAACTGGTCATAAATACAGGTCTTATACAGGATTGTATTAGACCTGTATTAATGACCAGTTCCGGTTATTCACACATTTCATACACATGGGATTGTATTAAATAGAAAATGTATAATGTATTTTAAGTCTAAGTAAAGGTGTCATAAAATGGGTATTTTTATATAAAGCCTTATTATGTCCTCGTACAGTTGTACTGGGTCTCGATCAGCTGTATAGGCCCTCGGTCTTGCCTCGAGTCTATACAGTTGACCTCGACCCAATACGACAACAGGCTTCATATGAAAATACCCATTTAATAACACACACTATCAAGAATGCTTATCAATGCACTCATATTTATACTAAACATAATGTAAATAGACGTTTAATTCAGAACGAAGAGGTGCAGCTACAGGGACCCAGGAGCATGTGCTGCACCCTCTTAATAGACGTTTGATAAGAATCGAATTTAGAACCATTAAATGTGGAAGGTGCAGCAACAGGGACTAAGAGTATGTGCTACTACTTCCCCATTCATGGATCAAACCATATTTACTTTAATAAAAAAAAAAGAAACAGATTAATACTAATCTAATACATTTACTTTAGAATTTATATAGTTATATTTTCTCCTATCCCAGCAACTACTATTTTAAGTATATCAACTTCTGAAAAGAAATTTTGTTTGTTAGCCATAGTATCAATGTCAGGGACAATATTTTCCTATATTCAGAACAATTTATCTCTAATATCTTTCAACGACGGGCACACAATTGTAAAACAATAGTTGACCTCGGCATCATTATTACAGAGATTACTCAAAACATATTTAAAAGCCACTTTTTAAAGCTCCCACGTTTAACAGCCAAACCGCTGTTGCTTATCCTTATTTAAGTGAAATATTTTATAACGGTCTTATCTATGCTCAGTAATAAGTAATTTTCTAATTTATATTTTGATTTAATATATTTGTATGTAAGTTCTTAACTTATTCCCATTATAAGGATTGATATTATTATTTAAACTCTTTTTCCAATAGCCAAGAGGACAATTCTACCGAAGGAGCAAACAAAATAATACGCAATCCATTAGACAGACAAACCCGTGAAGACAAATGAACAAACACAAGCAAAACAAATAACACTTAAAACCTAAAAAATCAATGAACAACACGAACTCATTTACCATGCAGTTATATGAAGTGTAACGACAGTAGGAACATGTCCAACATCATCTTAGATATTGGAACACTGTAATGGTCAATCAATTTGTGATGATGACCATAACATTTCCTAAGGGATGACATCAACTTATCCCTGATAAAACCCTGGTTATAAAGCTTTTGTGACAGCAGAAATCCTCTTTGTCGAAGCCACTCACGTTACCATGGTCAACATAGTTTTCAGTTAATTAGAGTTTGGTAAGCGCTTTTTAGCCCACCTGTCATAACATGACATGTGAGCTTTTGCCACCACTTGACGTCCGTCGCCCGTCCGTCCGTCGTCCGTCGTAAACTTTTTCAAAGATCTCCTCTGAAACCACTGAACTATTTACAGTCATACTTAGTGTGAATGATCCTCATGGTATCTAGAATAAAGTTTATGTTTTATTTTCTTGTTTGTCGAGAAACATGGCCGCCATGGCTAAACATAGAACAAAGGGGGTAAACTACAGTTTTTGGCTGATATACTAAAGCATTTAGAGCTAAACTGACATAAATGAAAATGTTCATAATGTCAAGGTTTACCTGCCATGAAATTTCCAGACGAATCGGTCAACCCATTTACGGGTTATTGCCCAAAAATTTTTAATTTTAAGGACTTTTTGCAGTTTTAGGTTATTAACTTAAATATTGTTAAGGACAAACTGTAAACAGCAAAAATGTTCAACAAAGTAAGATCTACAAATAAGTCAACATGACAAAAATCGTGAATTGACCCCTTATAGGAGTTTTTGACCTTAAAAGATTATTTACATGTAAACAGTAATCAGTAAAAGTAATAGTCTAACATATTGTCACAGATGTTCAGAGCATAACTTGAAATAAATTAAATGGTAACTGTACAAGTAAAATGGAAAGTCAAGGTCATTGAAAAAGTCCATAGCAACCGATGAAAAAGTCTTTATCAACCAGGCATATTTGGGTTCAGGACCCTAAAATTTACCTGTTCAAGTCAAAATGGAAGGTTGACAGTCAATGCCATCGAAAAAACCCATAGCAACCAATGAAAAAGCCCCTAGCATCCATATATATTTGGGTTGGGATTCTATACATTAGCTGTACAAGTCAATATGAAGGCGAAAAATGCTACGGTATACATTAAATAGCAAAAATAATCATTCGTGCAAGATCTTCACAAAAATAACAGGTGAGCGATTTAGGCTCTTGTTTAGAAATTATTTTGGTTTTCCCATACATGTAGAAAATTTAGTTTTGTTAGCAAATATTTGATTTTGTAGCAGATCCATCTGTTAAGGTCAGGCTTAACCTATAAGTATCATTAAAACGTGAATCCTTTGAATTAACAGCGACAGCTTTGAAAGCATTAATTACAATAGAGTACATCCCTAATTCTGCTAAGACTGCAAAATTTACAGTAGCTTTATTCATGGCCAATACAGAAACAGCCAGTTCATAACACTTTTATTAAATAATCTGATTTATTATGTACCATTCCCGTAATAAGTATTATTTGATAAAAGTGAGATGTTTGTATCTTTCATTTAAAATAGTTTACCTTTTCTAATATTTAAGGACAGCTTTATACAAGTTTCTTCAGAAATTCAATTTCGTATACAGTCCTCTTTTATTACGGTATTCATAAAACTTCTTAACTTAAGTGTTCCTAAGACTAAGAATTCCCTAAGAATGTCCTTAGTAAACATGGTTAAAGAACAAATCTAAGTGGTATGCTTAAGTATTAACTTAACTATTTGACTATACGCCAATCAAAACTACTCCACATTTGTGTACAGAGCATAATGAAACAATAATTCAAAGAAACACCACTTTGGTAGTACCTTGCAATGATCATTCATGACAAGTTCCAAATACATGCCTCAAGTAGTTTCGGAGAAGATCTTCGAAAATTAATATATCCAAAAAATCCTTTTCAGGGCATGGCAGTCGTGTTTGTTGGTAGAATAGGGTCTGATGTTAATTAATTCGGTTGCTGGCGGCCATCTTGGATTTACGTTCGGGGAAAATAAGGTTGTAACATTTCACCAATGCGTCGATAGTATTGCTCGCGCACCCCAACGATACGCGTATCGTATCATCACTTCAGAATTGCGATACATTTCCGGATTTGATGCACGGTTTCCAGGTAAAACCTGGAATCCCCAGACTGGTTTCGGTTTCCATCGGGAAAAAAAATCATTTGCATTTCATTAGTCTCGGGTAGAAATTTAACAGGAGTATACATTTCATTTTAATTATTATAGCTATGAACTGCTTTAATTGTAACATTTCAGAGTAATGTTCTTCGTTGTACAATGTTTTAATGACCAATTTGAGAGTAACGCAGACCTACTTGGTAAGGACCTTTCTAGAAACTTATTTGTAAAATTTTGGTTCAATTGGGTAAATCATTTTTGAGAAGTTTTTTTTTCAAAATTCAGCCAAATTGAAATTTGAATGAGCTCTGCCGTTAATTTTTCTTGACCAATCGGCCCCTAAGCAACAACAACACACAAAAGACCTTAGCGGAAAGTTTGATTTAATTTTGTTCAGTGGTTCTCAAGAAATTAAAAATCCGGGCCACGGATGCCAGGTGATGACCATAGCTCAGACGAGCCTTTGGCTAGATGATTTTGCATCTCAATGGACCAGAACATCCTTATTATTATCTCGTTAGCATATCATGGTCAATTACTCTGTCAAGTTTAATGAGGACTGGACAGACGAACCAGCGAACAGATTTTCTATATACCCCACATCCAACATTTCGTTTGTTGAGGGTATAAATATGTAGCAGGTTTAAAGGTATTAAAAAATGTGTTCAATATTCACAACTTTATTATTATTATTTCAAAACATACTTGGTTGAGCGTGTAAATCACCAAAGAAAATCGTGTAACATACGCAACAAGTGTGTAACGTGCGAATCGTGTTCATGTGACGTATGAATCGTGTGTCATGCAACGTGTGAATCGTGTGCGTGTGGCATAGCCAGAAATGAGCCAGTATTTGGCTCATACATATTCATGAAGGTCACGTGGTTTTGAAAGTTTTGACGGCGATATTTTTTAAAATCGAATCGATCCCGGACCAACCTTGAAAACACGAAAGGTCAAATTAGATTTTAAGAAATTAAATGGCAACATAACATACGATAAAAACCAAAGACATGGAAGAAAGGAAGGATATTTTGAAGTTGAAATACTTTTGACTTCGAGAAAGAAAGATACGGCAGGTTATTTACCAAAATGAATTGTTCCACATGTCCACGTGTCCATATATATTCCCGTCAAGAAGAAAAATGTTTATACTCTTCAAACAGTGGAAAACAAAAACAAAATATGACTGTCTTCATCAGATACTTCGATTATATTCGACCGTACCTCATTTTAAAACTCTCCAGTCATTTCACACAAGTAAATAGACTTTTTTACAGACCTAGAATGAATGAAAACATGAGAGGACAATTAGGTATTCATATAATGTTTTGAGAATTAAATAGGAGCTTTAATGGAGCTTTAATTTATCGTTGCCAAACATTGGAATTTGATGTTGACACAAATTACTCCATGTGTAGCAGAATCAATTTTTAAAAAGTTATTTCGTCAACCTTCTTGGAGCCTATTTCATGAATGTGCATTAAGTTGGAAATATTAATTTAATTAAAAGTCTGTTCTCTATGTCCAATTCAAAGTCAGTATCGCAAGAAAGTAGCAACAGTGAAAAATCAGTATCAGTTAATGAGTTCAGATATCCACTGAATGAAATCGAGTTAATACTGATAAAGTCCCTCCACATAAGATCTCTAACTTCACGAGTTTCTGTGCATAAGGTAAGTGTATGGAAGATAATGTCAACGAAGGTATAGCCACACCTCTCACAAAGCGGAACATTAGAGGTGGGTATGATGAGAGTGCATAACTCAACGGCAATCCGGAGTTCTGGATGTAACTTAGCGATTGTCCAGGCACGATGCGGAGCGATTGAACTGTGTATTTGACGGAAAAGAGAAAAGTCTGACTCTCTGGATAAACGCCCATTCCACATTTTGTCCTTTGTCGATTTAATGTTTGAGTCTATGATTTTGCTCCATAAACGTTTATCTGGAAACATTTGGTTCTGCATGAATTCATGAATAAAGTGCGAACGTCCGTACTTGGAGGCATTCCTTAAAACATCAGGAATAATACCAAATTGCCGAAAACAATATTGATCTGTGATAAAGAGGACAAAGGATCAAACCTACAAAAACCGCAATCCATTAGACAGACAAACCCGGGAAGACAAATGTACAACCACAAGCACAATAAATAAACACAGAAAACTAAATAACAATGAACAACACGAACTCCTGCGGAAGGGTAAGCAGGTCCTGCTCTGTATACGGCATCCGTCCTGAAGTTCAATAAAGTAAATCCTGTGGTAGTCACAAATTGGTGGAGGTACATGAAATGTTACGACAGTGGGAACTGGTCCAACATCATCGTAGATATTGGAACACTATAACGGTCAATTAATTCGTGATGACGACCGTAAAATTTCCTAAGTGATGGCATCAAGTTATCCCTAATAAAACCCTGGTTAAGAAGCGTTTGTGACAGCAGTGATCCTCTTTGTCGAAAGTCACGCATGCCCTTCAAAATCAATAATACTATAGTTCACTCCCATAGAGAGCTTTTGAATAATAAACTTAAAGAACAATTTCAAAGCAAGTTATTGGGTTTAGTAGCGAAGGTTGCACACCAGTCTTAATTATGCTCAACGCAGATCCTCTAAAAATACGGCAAGCATTGATTGTTCGTTCTTAGAGTTCAATACAATTCCAACTTGTTTTGATGATTTTACAAAGGTGGAGAAGAAACATGATCGTATCTCCTTAGAATGTTGAGTTTTCCTAATAGAATTGTCTGGGTTTTTGCAGTTGAGAATTGAAATATCTATTTACCACTGTACGATTTGCATAGATTTTCCATGTTTTGCATGCCAGATTTGACAGGAGATATTAGTGCAATATCGTCCGCTTGTATGGCACTACAAATTTTAAAATCTATCACAGCGGTTTCAGAATTTATTTTATCGACATTGTCAAGAAATTCATTAATGTGCCCTAGATACAACAGAGCGGATATGACTATACCTTGTCGTACTCTATGGGCAAGCTTAAACCAGCGAGACATAAGTCCATCGTTACAGATACAGCTTTACACAAATACATGTCCACAAAAGGCAATCATCGATGTCCGTTTATTACTCACTTGAAGGGTTTATAGATTAGTCGGTTATGCCACACAGTGTCGAACGCTTTCATGCTGTCTAAAAGGGTTACAAAAACATTGTTTTGTCTTTCTAGATAATGCCGCACGGTCTCATGTAGATTAAATGAAGCATGTGTGCTATAAAGAAACTTTTAATAAGCCATTTGGTTCTGTATGGGAAAGTTAGTCTTAAGTTCGTCTAATCGTAAAAGAAGTGCCTTTTTAAAACTTTGCAAAACACGGCATTAGAGAAATGGCTCGATAAGAATTGGGATCACTTTTAGATTTATTTCCGCCTTTGAACAGCGATATCATTACGCTTTATGTCCACTTTGACGGTATTATACCACAATCAAGAATAAGATTGAGAAGTGTACATACATGCGTTACGAGGAGTCTACTGCCATATTTAATATGCTCATACGAAATGTTGTCTGATCCAGTTGCTTTATTATTTCAAGGGATTGGCAAAGTTTGCTGATCTCACCATCTCTAAACTGTTTGAGGATAGAGCTGTGTTTCTTTTGAAAAGTCCATCAGAAGTCCTTGGACTTCACATTCGCTTGATTTGTCACAATATGCATCCGAACAGTTATCGGCAGGCGATTGAAATATGGATTCGAAATATGACGCCAAGCCCTGATTGATTTGAGGTGGAAAATCGTACGTTGTCACGTTTACTGTTAAATTGATACAGTTTGAGGTGCCATCTCGGCGGCCTGTTATCACCGACCACATAAATTTCTGATCAGATGGACTGGACTGAAACAACAGTTAATTAGACAAAGGATTAAAGGGTCCTCTGAAGAGAAAATTTGGCAGGAGGCATCTATGTAAGGTCCTTTATAAAGTTTGCTTATTTTTTCTCGATCGGACAACAAACATGGCTGCCATGGGCAATTGTTGCTTCTGATTGGCTGAGTTTTCAAAAAAACTTGTCTAAAACTACTAGGCCAAAATGGAACAAAACTTGACAGGAATCATATATGGGAGGTCCTTTATAAAGTTTCCTCATTTCGTCCCGATCGGGCAACAAACATGGCCGTCATGGATAATTCTTGTATTTCATTGGTTGATAACATTTTTTTTCTCTGGAACTGCTTGGTCAAATAGAATGAAACTTCACAGGATGCATCTATGGGAGGTTTGTTTTATAAAATTTCCTCATTTCGTCCCGATTGGACTACAAATATGGCTTCCATCTACAGTTCTTGTTTCTGATTGGCTGATAAAAAAAAATCTTCTCTTCTGAAATCGCTTGGTTAAATGTAACCAAACTTGACAGGAAGCATATATGGAAGGTCCTTCATTCATTTCGTCCCAATCGGACTAATAATATAGCGCTATGGGCATTTCTTTTTTCTGATTGGCTGCTATAAAAAAATCTTCTCCTCTGAGGTCGCTTGCCCAAATGGAACGAAAATTGACAGAAAGCATCTATGAGAGGTTCTTTACAAAATTTCCTCATTTCAACCCCATCGGGCAACAAACATGGCCGTCATTGGTAATTCTTGTATTTCATTGGTTTATTAAAAATTTTTTTTCTCTGGAACTTCTTGGCCAAATAGAATAAAACTTGACAAGATGCATCTATGGGCGGTTTTTTTTTACAAAAATGTGGCCGCCATGAGAAGCTCTTGTTTCTGAAGGAAAGCATATATGGAAGGTCCTTTATTCATTTCGTCCCGATCGGACTACTGATATAGCCGCTATGGGCAGTTCTTTTTTCTGATTGGCTGATATAAAACAATATTCTCCTCTGACGTTGCTTGGCCAAATAGAACGAACCTTGGAAGGAAGCATCTATTGGAGGTTCTTTAGAAAATGTCCTCATTTCGTCCCGATCAGGTAACAAACATGGCAATCATGGACAATTCTTGTTTCTTATTGGTTGATTAAAAATTAAAAAAAAAATTCTGTGGAAATGTTTGGCCAAAACTATGAAATTATTTTTTTCATCCTGGTTGGACAGCAAGCATGGCTGCCATGGGCAATTCTTGTTTCTGATTGGCTAATACAAAGAAAACCTCTCCTCTGAAACCGCTTGGTCAAATGGAACGAAACTTGACAGGAAGCATCTGTGGGAGTTTTTTTTTTAAAGTTTCCTCATTTTGTCCAGATCAGGTGTCTAACATAACCGCCATGGGCAATTCTTGTTTCTGATTTGTTGATTTAAAATTTTTTTTTATCTGAAACTGCTAGGCCAAATAGAGCCAAACTTGACAGAAAGTGTCTATGGTTTATAACAAAAATCTACAGAACCGCAGAAATTCTGGAAATCAAACATGGCATGGACATTCTTCATAAGGTGTCAATCTCTCATTCAAGATGGCCACCAGCAGAGAATTAAGGTCAACATAAGACCCTATGCATATTAACTTTGATATTTAAAAAGGGGGATCCTCTCCTCTTAGAAAATTATCGTCCAATATCGCTTCTAAATATAGACTTTAAACTCTTGTCATGTGCTTGCACAGCGGCTTAAAATAGTACTTCCTAAAATTATAAATGTAGATCAGACTGGTTATGTTAAAAACAGATTTATTGGGTTTAATCTAAGACAAATTCAAGACATTATAGATTACACAGAAAAATATAAAATAGAGGGAGCAATAGTTTTTGTAGATTTTACTCTGGAATGGGATTGGGGCGTTTGGGACGTTAAAACATTTTGGTTTTAATGGTTCATTTATTAGATGGGTTGAAACCATGTATACAGATATACAAACATGTGTTATAAACAATGGATGGGTATCAGAAACATTTCAAAATTACGGGGAATTAGACAAGGATGTCCTTTATCTGCCTTATTGTTTGTTTTGGCTGTCGAAATCATGGCTGAGAGATTGAGAACCAATAACTAGAGGCTTTAAAGAGCCTGTATCGCTCACCTTGATTTAACTTTTCACCTTGAGCAGGACTAAAAATTTAAGTGTTGCACTCAATTTGGCTGGTTTTTTTTATAGGGTTCTATGTTAAACTAAGTTCGGCTGTGGCAGCCATCTTGGTTGACAGTCCATTCAATGGACACATTTCTAAAAGAGAACCATCTAAAGACCATTACTGCTAAGTTTTGTTCCAACTCGCAAGACAAGACAAGAAGATTTTTAAATCAATTTTCCCATAGGGTCCTATATTCAACTAAATTTGATTGTGGCAGCCTTCTTGGTTAACAGTGCGTGTGATCGGAGACAATTCTGAAAGAGGACCATCTAAGGACCATTGCTACCAAGTCTAATTCTAATTGGTTTAGTGGTTACAGACGAGAAGATTTTTGAGAGAATTTCCCATAGGGTAATATGTTAAACTAAGTTCTGCTGTGGTGGCCATCTTGGTCCACAGTCCACGAAATCGGCCACATTTCTGAAAGAGGACCTCCTAAGGACCAATGCTGCCAAATCTGGCTCCAATATTTCATGTGTTTTCAGACGAGAAGATTTTTCAATGAATTTTCCTATAGGGCTCTATTTTAAAATAATTCGGTTTTGGCGGACATCTTGGTTGAAAACCCAGGTCATCGGACAGACCTCGGTAAGAGGACAATCTAAGGACCATTGATGCCAAGTCTGGTTCCAATTGGTCAAGTGGTTTCAGACAAGAAGATTTTTCAATGAATTTTCCCATAGAGCCCTATGTTTAACTAATTTCGGCTGTGGTGGCCATCTTGGTAAACAGTATGGATTATCGGACATACTTCTTAAAGAGAACCTCCTAAGAATCATTACTGGCCCATGTGCCAAGTTTGGTTCCAATTGACCTTGTAGTTTCATCCCCCCTTCTTTCTATTTTTTTTGTAACAGCAGCTATGTCGGTTGGAAGAGGGGATACCGGATGTATTTTAAGAAAGGTGCTACCCAAGGACCATTCAACCATGTCCGACCATGGCAGCCATATTGGATGGCACCCAGGAAAACCGAACACAAATTTTAAAGCGGACCATATAGGAACTATTCCACTAAAGTTTTGTTTAAATTGGTTCAGTGGTTTCCGAGGAGTTGATGAAAAAAGTAAAATTCCAATAGGCTTAATGTTAAACTACGACCGGCAATGGCAGCCATGTTGGATGGCTTTCGGGGAAACCAAACATTTTTAAAAAGAGGCCACCCAATGACCATTCCACCAAAGTTTGGTTCAAATTGGCCCTGTGGTCTCAGAGAAGATAATGAAAATGTTAAAATTCCCATAGGGTCCATGTTAAACTATGTCCGACCATGGCGGCCATATTGGATGGCACCCGGGAAAACCGAACCCTTCTTTTAAAGGGGACCATGCAAGGTCCATTCAACTAA
This sequence comes from Mytilisepta virgata, assembly GCA_028015205.1. Lineage (NCBI taxonomy): Eukaryota > Metazoa > Mollusca > Bivalvia > Mytilida > Mytilidae > Mytilisepta > Mytilisepta virgata. The sequence continues at coordinate 57,576,318 of CM051515.1, read as the reverse complement.
CGTTTGGTTTAAATTGGTTCAGTGGTTTCAGAGGAGTTGACGAAAAAGTAAAATTCCCATAGGCTCAATGTTAAACTAAGTCCGGCAATGGCAGCCATGTTGGATGGCTTTCGGGGAAACCGAACAGATTTTAAAAAAGGGCAACCCAATGACTATTCCATCAAAGTTTGGTTCAAATTGGCCCAGTGGTCTCAGAGAAGATAACGGAAATGTTAAAATTCCCATAGGGTCCAATGTAAAACTATGTCCGAGCATGGCGGCCATATTGGATGGCGCCCGGGAAAACCGAACAAATGTTTTAAAGTGGACCATCCATGAACCATTCAACTAAAGTTTGGTATAAATTGGTTCAGTGGTTTCAGAGGAGTTGACGAAAAAGTAAAATTCCCATAGGCTCAATGTTGACTGTAACGCACGAATCGCGTGCGTGCATCGTGCGAATCGTGTGCGTGTAATGTGCGAATCGTGTGCGTGTAACGTGCGAATCTTGTAAATCGTATGAGTTCTCTTTGGTGTATTACGTTCAACCATTTTACACGAATTTTCAATAGAAAAAAGCATATATAGTCTCATCATATAAATCCATATTCTTTCCTATTGAAAATCCTCTATATTTTATACTTTTTTCACGAAGCAATCTGAAAGGATCCGTTGTCAAATATTTGAGTGAAATCAAATTCGGTAATTCACCCAGTGGAATCTCAAGTCCTATTTCACTCTAGGAAGTGACGTAACAATAGCCGTCGCCAACGAAGTTGCTATATAAAGGTCGACGCGTAGATTGTGTAGGTATTCGAAGTTCAAGATTAGTTATATTATAATTATGCACCCTTATTACGTAAGACAAGAAGAAAATCTATCTTGCTGGAGTCCATCGGTGTGGGTAGTATATGGGGACAGTTCAGTTATCATTTGAGGTGGTGGTGGAGGTGGAATTGGATCATGGGTAGATTCACCGGAAGTGACGTCAATAGAAAATTACGTCACAGGAAGAGACGTCACTATAAGCGGAAGTCATGAGATCGGAAGTTTTTTACGTGCATGCACAACCGGAAGTGGTGTGCGTGTATACGCCTCCGGAGGTGAGTGATTTCTGCGCCCTTTTCCCTTGTTGTTTACGGAAGTGAAGTTAGTCACGTGCCTGGGCTCAGAATCGGAAGTTGTCTGTGTGCATGCGCAACCGAAAGTATCCTTTTTTGCGCCATTTTACCATTATATTATTAATATAATTTTTATTCAACAAATTCTTTTTTCGTATTCTGATGTGTCTTGAAAACACGCAAAATAGATTTAATTTCAGCAACAATGTTATTCTTTATATGATCAAATTCTATACACTTTAAAATATTATGGAACTCGTCATGTAATGACATATAATATATTAACATTTAACCGAGTAATAAAGATATAAACCTTCTTAAATCCTTTCATCCAAAAGCCATTTATAGAGTAAATCATTTTATGACACGGTACCATCATTCCATATACTTACCTGTGTGTTATATTATATGACCGAAACGATTTAGGCCGAACTGATTGATGGCGAAATGAGATCGGGCCGAACTGGTTTGTGGCCGAAACGTCTTGAATTTAACGCGAACCTGTGAGAAACCTATATATCCGGGTAATTTTGAGAGGCCACTCTGCATTTGTCCAGGCTTGTGACTGGCTATATATCTATAAACATATGCAGGCTGCATTACCCCTTCTTCTTTTATCTTTTTAACTGTTTTACATTTTTTACTGTTTATCTTTATAATGTTAATGTTAGTTCCATTCCTCCACCACATAGTGTCATTGCTGTTTTCATCTGGTGGTGAGTCGTAGTCGTTCAGTACATGGTTAGCCTCTTCTACGGCATATTCCCATGATTCTTTTGATTCGTAGTCTTCCTCTTCTTTAGCCGTTTTCCTGAGCTTTTGGTGTAGGGGGTCTTTATTCATGTCTTGCTCCAAATCACCAGTCAGTCAGAGGTAATACTTGGTCATTTCTTCCCTGTATGGTTCAAACATGACTCTATATTCTGCCAATCGTGCCTCGTCATCATCCATTCCGCCCTCGACTAGTTCTTTTATTTTCTGTGAGTATTCCGATTGATGTACTTAAAATGTTCTTTTCAAAATGACGTCTAATGCATTATTCGTTATCGGCTTCTGTGGTGGTGTCTGGGGCTGAATCAGATTCACTATACTCTGTTGAATCCTCTTTCATACCGTGTGTATTCTTTTGTGACGCACTAGGTTGAAGTTTCGCTGGGACTGGTATTCACATATGCCACGTCACAGGTAAACATTTCTTTAAAACATTTTTCTCTCTTGACATTCAATAGTCGAATGAGCTCCGGTTGTCCTGCAAGTGCTTACATTGGCTACCGGTTCCACAACGGCTTGTTGATTCATACGTTTGGCCAAGTATTCGTTTCGAGATGGTTGCAGTTCCTCATGAGGTTTCTAGTAAGTCTTGTCCACTCGTGTGCATCCTTTATACATCCAGATATTGCAGATATTCATGCTTTTGTAGAATTCCAAAGAGTTCTTTTCCACGAGACACTTTGTACATTTGCTCTTTGTATCCACTTTGTCGGGTCCTCCACTTGTGTTTTCCAGCCGTTTGGTTCTATTGACCTTGGTGGGGATTATTTTCCTTTTGGCGAAGTCAGACGTATTCACTGGCAATAAAGTAGATAGATGCGTTTTACATCCATGTGTATGTGTGTTGTTTAAGGTTCAAATAACTGATGAAATCTAGTAAAATCTTTGTTTAGATTCTCAATAAATAATTCTCATTGGTTGATTTGTATAGTCACGTCACGTGACGACGATCACCTTTTATTATTTTAAATCGTTGTTGCCTAGGTAATGGTGGTTTTTTTGGTAATCTCTGGTTGTGCTGTTAATAATTGTTTACTACAAAAAGGACAAATATACCTAAGGAGCAATAAAAAAAAAACGTAATCCATTGGACAGACAAACCCGGGAAGACAAAATTAACAACCACAAGCACAACAAAACAAACACAGAAAACTAAAAAACAATGAACAACAAAATCAGGAGTGAACCAAAGTGCTCCGAAAGGGTAAGCAGTTCCTGCTCCGTATAGGGCACCCGTCGTGAAGTTCAACAAAGTCAATCCGGTGGAAGTCACAAATCGGTGGAGGTACATGAAAGGTTACGACACTTAGAGATTAAACAAAAGTTGAAACTACATGCATCAATTGTGTATTTAAGAAGTATATCATATTTGTGACATTACAATGTATATAACTTTTTTCTGATAAAAATATCCTAGTTTATTTTTTTTTCAAATTAAACTAAATAAAAAAAAAATAATTACGGCTTTTGCATAATTTACGTTAAAACACAGACTGTTTTTCGTTTCATCATCAGATACATAGATCATTTCACGTATTTTCTAAAATAATATGAAAAAAACTTCTCCTTTCTGTATGACGGACGTCGTATCGGAAACCGTAAATTGCGCGAAACACAACACAACAATCTACCGCTTGTCAATAAGCAGAAATCAACGTCGTAGAACCTTCAAGTTATAATGCCGTTGCGCTAGCTGTTGTGCAGAAACAATAGGAAGTTTGGTCTTTAAGTGCGATGGGCGGAGTTTCCTTAAATTTAAAACTTACTTCGCAAATACTGAAGTTAAGATGTTTTATGAATACCACTTAAGTAAAATGGGAATAGCTACCTTAGTGAAATATTAACTTAACTAGCGTTCAAGCATGCAAATCTAAAATCAGTTGTTAACTAATTTCAAATCCTTAAGCATACTTAATATTTATAATAGCTCAACAAAATTATGACCTACCTGTTACAAAACAAAACAAACTCTACATCGCTGGTTTAATAAACTGAAAGCTATATTAAATCCCGGAAATGAAATAGCCTGTATTGGACTCGTAGCTGAAAAGCTGTATTTATATCAGCGACGTTAGTCATTAGTACAGCACATGCAGATTCTACAATATTATGACTGATTTAATGATATTATTAATTAAAACGATCTAATATGACCAAATGGATTAAACAACGACATAGCATAATAAACACATCCAATGGCTCCACACAGAATCATAACAACAGCACAAGAAATGTGATCCTCAAAAAGTGGACTTGATAAGAAAAATAACATTTAAAACATTGAAAACTACAAGATTTTTTAAACCAGGATTATATATTTTCATTATAGACAAGCTACCATAATCTTAAACAATTATGAAAAATTTAAAAAAAATGTGATAAATGTAGTTTATTTTTGTTACTAGGCAACAATGAGAATTTACCCACAAATGGTAAGTAAATATATTTTTCGATAATGCTAAAATTTTAACATGAAATTCCACCCTAAAATTTATATTTTTTTTACCCAGATCAACTCCTACAAATTTATAAAGGACTGGCAGAATTTTCTGTAGCAGCCAATGACATTCCCTAGCAACCTGCCATGCATCACACTACTGATATATATTCAATATGAAATAATTTCTGTTAGTCCAATTGATAAAACTCAGGGTAATGTTAAATATTCGCAGGTTGAAATCATTTCTAATATTAAAAATGGGAAGTGAACATTATATTGATATAGGCATTGTCTCCGTTCGTCGGTCCGTCCGTCACACATTCTTGTGACATCAACTCCTTCTTTTTTGGGTTTACAAATTTAAAATGAACAGATACATAACTTTGCAGGAATGATGTGTGTGAGGTCCTTTACAAATACTTCTCATTTCATCTAGATCAGGCAAAAAACATGGCTGGTATTGGCAATTCTTGATTCTGATTGGTTAAAAAGTCGCATTTCTAGTGGATCATCCGCTAGTGACGTCAACCGGTATATGACGCCACCGGCACCGGAGATGACCGGAAGTTGTTTGCCCGCATGCTCAACCGGAAGTGATGTGATTTCCAGCCATTTTTTTATTTGTTTACGTAAATGACGTCTGTCACGTGCCAGGACCCGAATGTGAAGTCTACGAATAAGTGACAAGAACTGGAAGTGGTTGCGCGCATGTGCAACCGAAAGTAGTCGATTTTCCCGCCATTTTTCCTTATTCGTTTCAGGAAGTGACGTCAGACACGTGCTGGTATCCGGATGTGTATTCTGCGCATGCTGGGTCTTTCATCGGTCTGTATAGGGTAAGGGTCTCACATGGAGTATCTACGGACTTATTTTCTTGCAGTTATGTCGAAGTCTGAGAGTATACGAAGTACAGAGGGATGCTTGAGTTATCTCCCCTTTTCCCGCGATTTTCATTCAGGATTATGTTTTCCATTTGTTCCATGGAAGTCCAACGGTAGGATTAGATTATGTCCCCTTACCCCCGTTTCGGTTGATGCTGTTGCTGCTCATCTCTTGCTCCATACTGCTTATCGCTGCTCTGCTCTTACTTTTCGCTGCCAATTGATGTTCATCGCTACGGATCCCTTGTTCCCTGCTGCTCTTCGATGGTCATCTCTTTCTCGTGCTGCTCTTCGCTACTCATCTCTTGCTCCGTACTACTCTCCTCTTGCTCCTTGTTACTCATCGCTGCCCTTCTCTTGTTTCTACCTTTCTCCATGCTGATACTTGCTCCTCATCGCTACTCATGACTATACTAACGTGCTCATTTCGGTTTTTTGGTGCTACTTATCGCTGTTTTCGCTGCTGCTACAGCTCATGCTGCTTGTTGCTGTTCGTCATCGCTCCTCTTCTCTTGCTCATCACTGATCTTCTCTAACTCCCTGCTGCTCATCGCTACTGATTTCTTGCTCCCTGCTGCTCTTCGTTGGTAGTCTCTTGCTCCGTCCTCTTTGCTGCTCATCGCTACTCATGATTATACTCACGTGCTCATTTCGGGTTTTTTTTGCTGGTGCTGCTGCTCTTCTCTTGCTCCGTATTGCTCCTCACTGCTCCTCGCTGCTCTGCACTGTACTCGTTTTGCTCTTCTATTACTCCATGCTGCTCATCGCCGCTCAGTACCATGCTCTCATGCTCATTTCGGTGTTGGTCGATTGTCGTTAGTCAAAGATTGGATCTGTGCAATAGCACCCTTACATCCGGTCATTTGATAGTCCACTCTGCATTTATCCATGCTTGTGACTGGCTATCATAATATAGACTGCATTAGCCCTCCCCTATTTTTTAAGGCCACACTGCATTTGTCCAGGCTTCTGACTGGCTATATATGTATAAACATATATAGGCTGCATTACCCCTCCTTCCCTTTTTAAAAGTTTTTAAATTTTAAAATTTTTTTAAATATTTTTTTTCTGTTTTGCTTTGTAATATGTTAAAATGTTAGTTTCAATTCCTCAGTCACAAAGAGTCATTGCTGTCCTCTTCTGTCAAACGCTTAGCCGTTTTCTTGATCTTTCTATGTACGGGGTGTTTATTTATGTCTTGATGCCACGACATCAGTCCGAGGTAATGCTTTCGTATTTCGTCTCTGTATGAGTCAAACATATATGCTGCCTAGCGTGCCTTGTCTTCTTCCATTCCTGCTTCGACTAGTTCGTTTACTGTCTGCGAGTATTCAGGTTGATGTACTTGAAATGTTCTATTCAAAATGGCATCCCATGGAGACTGTTCGCATTGCTCTTCGGTGTCTTCGTTGGATCCATGGTCACTACTTTGTTCCGATTCCTCGTTATCGGCTACTGTGGTGGTGTCTGAGACTGAATCATATTTACTATAGTCTGTTGAATCCTCTTCCGTACCGTGTGCATTCTTTTTGTGTCGCACTAGGTTGAAAATTCGCGTTGACTGGTATCCACATATGTCACAGGTATACATTAAAGACGTATTTCGTTCCTGGGAATCGATAGTCGAATGAGCTCTGGTCGTCCTGCAAGTGCTTATATTAGCTACAGGTTCTTCAACGTCTTGTTAATTCATACACAAACGTTCGTCAAAGTATTTGTTTCGAGACCGAAGAGCAGCGATGGGCAGCAAATAGCAATGACGAGCAGCAATCTGTGTGTTCTGAATGAATGGACAAAAGCAATCCTCGTCAGTATGACGCCAATGGAAAGTTTTTAACGAAATATAATCAGAGGTTTTGTTTAATTTCGACAGTACACACACGTATCAATGGAATTGAAAACGCCTCTCGTTGATTTATTGGTTCCTGCTAGATATTTAATACCTGTGGATCTTTCTAACGCCAAAGCAAAATTGATCCAAACAAGAAATGTACAAAGGGTCAAATGAACAAAAGCTTGGAATTCTACAAAAAAATGAATATCTGCTAAGGATGTAGAAGGATTGACAACGGGTGGACAAGACTTAATAGAGACCTCATCAGAAAAGTAAAATCTGAACTGCAACAATCTCGAAACGAATACTTTGCCAAACGTTTGTGTATGAATCAACAAGCCTTTGAGGAATCTGTAGCTAATATAAGCACTTGCAGGACCACCGGAGCTCATTCGACTATCGAATCCCAGGAAAGAAAGACGTCTTAAATGTATACTTGTGACATATGTGGATACCTTTTCAAGCGAAACGTCAACCTAGTGCGACACAAAAAGAATGCACACGGTATGGAAGAAGATTCAACAGACTATAGTGAATATGATTCAGTCTCAGACATCACAGCCGATAACGAGGAATTGGAACAAAGTAATGACCATGGAGCCAACGAAGACCCCGAAGAGCAATGCGAACAGTCTCCATGGGATGTCATTTTAAATAGAACATTTCAAGTACATCAACCTGAATACTCACAGACAGTAAACGAACTAGTCGAAGCAGGAATGGAAGAAGACAAGGCACGCTTAGCAGCATATAGAGACATGTTTGACTCATATAGAGACGAAATACGAAAGCATTACCTCGGACTGATGTCTGGCATCAAGACATGAACAAAGACCCCGTACATAGAAAGATCAAGAGAACGGCTAAGCGCTTGAGAGAGGAGGAAGACTACGAATCAAAAGAATCATGGGAATATGCCGTAGAAATACTAAAATATCTGCTTAACCGTGTATTGAACGACTACGACCCACCAACACCTGAAATTTTTTTTTTAGAATTTAAAAAATTAAAAAAGGCAAGGAAGGGTAATGCAGCCTATATTATGATAGCCAGTCACAAGCCTGGACAAATGCAGAGAGGACTTTCAAATGACCCGAATGTAAGGGTTCTCTCGCACAGATCCAATGTTTAACAAATGACAATCCACCACCACTAGTAGCAGCATTAAAAACCGAAATGGTGCTGAGCGGCGATAAGCAGCATGGAGCAACAGAAGAGCTAAATGAGTACAGTGCAGAGCAGCGATGAACAGCGAAGAGCTACACGGAGCAAGAGAACAGAAGCAGCAGCAGCCACAAAATACGAAATGAGCATATGAGTATAGTCATGAATAGCGATGAGCAGCAAAGAGCAGCATAGAAAAGGGAAGGAGCAAGAGAAGAGCAGCGAAGAAGAACAGCTACAGTATAGTCATGAGTAGCGAAGAGCAGCAAAGCAGCATAGAGAAAAGAAAGAGCAAGAGAAAAGCAGCGAAGAGCAGCACGAGAAAGAAAAACAGCAATGAGCAAGAGAAGCGCAGCGATGACGAAGAGCAACAAGCTGCAGCAACAGCAGCAGCGAAAACAGCGACAAGTAGCACCAACCAACCGAAATGAGCACATGAGTTAGTCATGACTAGTGATGAGCAACAAAGAGGACGGATCAAAAGACTACCAACGAGGAGCAGCAGAGAGCAAGAAATGAGTAGCGATGAGCAGCAGGGAGCAAGAGAAGAGCAACAAGGAGCATCACAGAGTAAGAGAAGATCAGTGTTGAGCAAGGGAAGAGCAGCGATGACGAACAGCAACAAGCAGCAGGAGCAGCAGCAGCGAAAGCAGCGAGAAGTAGCACCGAAATGAGCACGTGAGTATAGTCATGAGTAACGATGAGCACCAAGGAGCAGCATGGAGAAAGGAAGAAGCAAGAGAAGAGCAGTGATGAGTAACAAGGAGCAAGAGAAGAGTAGTACGGAGCAAGAGATGAGCAGCGAAGAGCAGCAGGGAACAAGGGATGAGTAGTGATGAGCAATGGGCAGCGAAAAGCTAGAGAAGTGCAGCGATGAGTAGCAATGAGCAGTATGGAGCAAGAGATGTGCAGCAACAGCACCAACCGAAACGGGGGTAAGGGGACATAATCCAATCCTACCGTTGGACTTTTCTTGAACAAACGGAAAACATAATCCGGAATGAAAAGCGCGGGAAAAGGGGAGATAACCCAATCATCCCTCTGTACTTCGTATACTCTGTGACTTCGACATAACTGCTCCTAGAGACTCCATGTGAGACCCTTACACTATATAGACCGATGAAAGACGCAGGGAAAGGGGAGATAATCCAATCCGAATTCCGGTCAAGCACACGCAAACGACACATCCGGTACCAGCACGTGATTGACGTCACTTCCGTAAACAAATAAGAAAAAATGGCGGAAAAATCCACTAATTCCGGTGGCGCCTGCGCGCAAACCACTTCCAATTCTAGTCACTCATGCGTAGACTTCACATCCGGGTTCTGGCACGGGACTGACGTCACTTCCGTAAACAAATAAAGAAAAATGGTGGCAAAACACATCACTTCCGATTGAGCATGCGCTCAAACCACTTCCGGTTACTTCTGATTCCGGTCACATGACTTCCGGAACCGGTGACATCATTTCCGGATGATCCAACACATAATCCCCCACAAATACGACTTTAGCACCACATATATATTTCTTTGATGAGCAAAATAACACTGAAAGAGGACAAATATACCTAAGGAGCAATCCAGAAAACGTAATACATTAGACAGACAAAACCCGGGAAGACAAATAGCAGCCACAAGAACAACAATTAAACACTGAAAACTAAAAAAACAATGAACAACACGAACTCCTATAAAAACCAGGAGTGAATTCAGGTGCCCCGGAAGTGTAAGCAGTTCCTGCTCCGTATACGGCACCCGTCGTGAAGTTCAACAAAGTCAATCCGGTGTAGTCACAAATCGGTGGAGGTACATGAAATGTTATGACAGTGGGAACAGGTCCAACATCATCTTAGATATTGGAACACTGTAACGGTCAATAAATTCATGATTTAAAACATTTAAAACTACGATATTTTTTTAATCCTAAATGTAACTTCAGACAATTATGAAAATTTTTAGAAATTAAGTATATTTTTTTCCTAGGCAACCATGAGAATTTACCCAGAGATGGTAAGTAAATATGTTTTTCGATAATGCTTAAATTTTAACATGAAATGCAACCCTAAAATTTATATTTTTTTACCCAGATCAACCCCTACAAATTTATAAAGGACAGGCCGAATTTTCCGTAGCAGCCAATGACATTTCCTAGCAACCTGCCATGCATCACACTACTGATATATATTCAATATGAAATAATATCTTTTAGTCCAATTGATAAAACGCAGGGTAATGTTAAATATTCGTAAGTTGAAATCATTTCTAATATTAAAAATGGAAAGTGGACAGTATTATCCTCGCACTTTCTAAGAAGTTCGGGGATGTAGGCATTGTCTCCGTTCGTCCGTCCGTTCGTCCGTCACACTTTCTTGTGACATCATTTTTCTAAATTTTGATTTTCTAAACAAGTGGTCCACAGAGTGTCAAACTTCGAAAATTTTGGATTCAAGCTTGTGACCTAAATTCGTTTTTCATTTTTCAATCTAAGCATCTTATTTTTATACAGTATGATGATGCACCATATGAAGATGCGCAATAAGGTCTTAGAATTTTTATTTTCTAGAATTGGGGCACACAGGTGTCGAATTTAGAAAAATTGTCAATATAAGCTTACGACATAAACTTCATTTTTCAATTTATGCCAATTTTTTTATACAGTAGTGTCATGCGGAATATAAAGATGCGCAGTAAGGTGTTAGAATTTAAATTTTCTAAAAGTTGGGCCCACAGGTGTCGAATTTCAAAACTTTTCAATTCAAGATTATGACGTAAACTCTTTATTATTTTTTCAATTTATGCATTGTATTTCTATACAGTAGCGTAATGTACAGTATTTACATGTGCAAAAAGGTTTTAATTTTTACTTTCTAAAATTGGGTCCACATGGGTCATCGAATATGTTCAATTTAAGCTTTTGACGTAAACTCCTTTCATTTATAAATTTATGCATTTTATTTCTATATAGTAGTGTCATGCATAATATGTAGATTTGTAATAAGGGTTTCAGAATTTTAATTTTCCAAAATTTGGGCCCACAGGAGTCAGATTTATAAAATTGTCAATTTAGGTTTGTGACATAAACTATTCCTTCATTTATACTTTTTTTCTAAACAGTATTGTCATGCACAATATGTGCAAATAGTTTTTTTTTTTTAATTTTGATTTTCAAAACATTGGGCCAATAGGGGTGAATTTAAAAAATGATGAATTTAAGCTTGTGACCTTAATTTTTTTTTCATTTGTATTACTTTGATTTAATTTATTCATAGGATGATTGAATAAGATCTTTAAATGGGCATAAGGTTTTAGATTTTTGCATTTATGTAAGTGTCCCACCTAATTGCAGGGGTGCAGGGATAACAGTCGGTTCCGAAATTTAAGCTTTCTAGTTTATTATAATGTAACTAACAACTAAGTTCAGTCGCTCAAAGTAGAAATTCTGTCAATTTATATTTTTGGAAGGTTTGATGTCGTATTCCATCATCAACGTATTTATCAATTAAGCCATAATAAATTGAAAAGATGTGTAGAAATTCGAATATCGTTCCTTAGAAATCAAATAATTACATAGCAACCAATGATATACAATAACGTTTTCTATTATAATAAGAAGTAGAAAATGATCCCTCATGCAAAAATATATGCATATTGGTTCAAAGGATTTTTCAAAGGATCCGTCATCTGTCAATTAAATTGCATACACTAGAAGAGGTAGTAAACAATTACAATTATCTATTATCATTAATTTTCTTTTTTCCCTTTTTTATGTATGTTTAGTTGTGGTTTTACGCCGTTTTCAACCCGTTTTCAACCCATTTGACCATTTCGCGGCGGCCAGTTTTTATTGGTAGAGGAAGCGGAGTACCCGGTTAGAACCACCGACCTTCGGTAGGGAAATTGGCAATTTTTGTCAATTAAGATCGCAGTGGAACACACCTTGCCAAAGGTGAGATTCGAACACACAATCTCAGTGTTGACTGACTAGTGATCATTAGTATTCATGACGAACTACCTAGACCAATGGCTACCGAGCCCCCCCCCCTCCCCATTTTTATGTGAATATTTTTTTCTTGTATAGCAAGACAATCAAAGATATAGTTTTCTTGCAAGATTATGTTGACATCTGGACAAGAATTTTCTGGTCAGTAAGACTATTTGGTTTGCTCTATTAGCATAGTATATTTCATTTGCATGCAAATTCAACAGACTTAAATTCTCCTGGTATTTTGGCGATTTCTTTAGTTTTGTCTCGTCTTGTTTTATATTTTTGTGGTTCAATATGTATTTTACTTCGTTGGGGTGTATGTTTTGTACGTGTTGACTCAACAACGATATAAGCTAGACTATTTATTACAGAATAATACAGACATATATAATAAACTAAAAACAAGTGTTAAAACAATTATATTGAAACATGATATGGGGAGCGACCTTATCTGAACTTTATGGCGACATAGTTCTTTTGAAACATCTGCATGGCTGCAGTGTGTGTGGTTAAATATAATTTATGCCACATCCCCCTTTGTCGGCTTTAGAACAGAAACATTTAACTGTCAGAAAAATAATTACAAATCAAGTCTTATTGGAGGTTTTGAAATTCTCCCCGAGCGTGTAACATAATGTTCTGAGTCAGTTTTTTGTTCTAAATCAGCTGATTTTTCTTGATAATGTTCAGCTGGTATTTCAACATCAGATTGCTCATCATTGTCAGCTTTTACTTTTGCTAAATGTCTTCTATTACGCCTCACTTCACCCTTTTCTGTCTCAACAATGTATGAACGAGGGGTCTTAGATTCTTGTTTACTTTTTCCCCATATTTGCTGATCTTTAACATAAACATTGTCATTTGGTTCAAGTTTTTCTAGATTTGTTGCACGATGACGTCTATCATAATTAATTTTTTGTCTCTGTTTATAATGTCTTTCTTTTTGACGCAAGATTTCATTGTTTGCTTGTCTAGGCTGAAGTTCATCACTCAGTATCGGAAATGTATTTCGCAAACGTCGTCCCATTAGCAATTCAGAAGGGCTGTATCCATTTTCCAAAGGAGTTGTTCTGTACGCCAGTAACGCTAAGAAGGGATCCTTGGACTTTGTTAGCATGCGTTTTACAGTCCCAACGACTTTTTCGGCTAGTCCGTTACTTTGCGGATATCTTGGGCTACTCGTTATATGCTCAAATCCATAACTTTTGGCAAACTCACGGAACGCATTTCCACTGTACCGTGGTCCGTTATCGGATATAAAAGTTTGAGGAATTTCATGTCGCGCAAATATAGACTTTAAGTGGTTGATTACAGAGTTTGAACTTGTACTATACAACCTAGCTATCTCAATATAATGTGAATAGTAGTCCACCACAAGTAAATAACACTGTTTATTATGCTTAAAATAAGTCGGACCCGACTTTTTCCCATTGTCGGTTGGGAAATTCCGAATACATCATCGGCTCAACTTTTTCACTTCTCGTTTCGGCACATTTACTACAGATTTTAACAACTTCATCAATTTGCTTATTGATGACCAGCCACCCAACAGTATTTCTCGCGCGTTCGCGGCATTTCACTATTCCTTGGTGCGCTTCGTGTAATCTACTCAGAATGTCTCTTTGCAGGACAGTTGGTATAACTAAACTTGTACCTTTAAGCAGAAGTCCATGATGAACTGCGAATTCTGCACGCATCGGCCAATATGGAAGTAAATCAGTTCTTACCTCTGATTTTGTGGTCCACCTGTCACGGCATAGACGGGATAATTCCTGAATTATCGGATCACTCGCTTGTTCGCGGCGGATTTCCTCAATTCTATTATTCGACGCGGGAAAACTTTCCATAATCATGTCTACAAAAGCAGTTGTGTCATTTTCAAAGTCACTTTCACCTTTATCAATGTTCATAGACGGTGCTCGGCTTAATGCGTCGGCTATTATCAAATCTTTTCCAGGGACATGTGAAATAGTATATCGGAATCTCATGAGTCTCATGCGAAACTGTTGCAGTCTTGGGGTTAACTCCTCCAAGTTTTTGTTACCTAACAACGAGACTAGCGGCTTATGGTCCGTTTCAATGTGAAAAGTATGTCCGATCAAATAATCTGAAAATTGTTGACAAGCCCATGTAGAAGCAAGACTTTCCTTCTCAATTTGCGCATAACGACCTTCGGTAGGTGATAAACTGCGGCTAGCGTATGCAATCGGAATCTTTTTTCCATCGGACATTTTCTGTTTTAAAACGGCACCTAGGCCAAACGATGACGAGTCCGCTGACACGATAGTCTCTTTATTTGGATCATAATGTCCCAAGCAAGGTGTCGAACTGAGCTCTTTCTTAATATCGAATAACGCTGATTCTTGTAAATGTCCCCAACTCCATTCGTTTTTCTTTGTCAATAATTCACGTAATGGTTCTGTTAGAAGAGCTAAACGACCTGAAAATTTACCTAACTGATTAACCATACCTAAGAAACGGCGAACGTCTGATACATTTGACGGCGGTTTCATGTCATTGACAGCTTGAATCTTATCTGGATCGGCGCGTTTTCCATCAGAATCTATGATATGTCCTACAAATTTCACCTTTTTTCGCGAGAATTCACATTTCTTTGAATTTAATGTTATGCCAGTCTCTTTCAGTTTCTGAAGAACGGCTTCTAAACGCGTATCATGTTGATTTTGATCCTTACCGTGGACAAGAACATCGTCCATGTGGCACACGACTCCTTATATTCCTTCAAGGGTCTCAGACATACGCTTTTGATAGAACTCGGGCACAGAGGAAATCCCAAACGGCAAACGCTCGAACTGGAATCGCCCAAACGGAGTAATGAAAGTTGTAAGTGGTTTACTTTCCACGGATAATGATGCTTGCCAAAAATTCGAATTTGAGTCTATTTTGCTGAAAATCTTAGCCCCTGTTAATTGTCCAAGTGTTTGATCAACACGAAGAACTGACTCATTCAGCTTGGTTAGATCCACACATATACGTACGCTTCCGTCGTTTTTAGGCATTACTACCATCCCAGAACACCAATTCGTTGGTCTATCCACTCGAGAAATAACACTTATATTTTCTATTCTTTGAAGCTCTTTCTTCACTTTTTCCATTAACGGAAGTGGAACACGTCTCGGACTAGATAACGCAAATGGAATATATCCTGGTTTTAACTTTATTGTATATTCCCAGTCGGTTTTGCCTAATCCACTAAATAATTCACTAAATTGTTCTTGTACGATATCAACATTTTTCACATCTAACTTTGACAATAATTCCAGAGATTGAATTGCAGGCCTACCTAGTAATGAATTTCTTAATCCTCTCACTACATATAATTCCTGATTTGATTTTGAACCTTTAGATTTTAATTCACACTTAAATTTCCCAAGAACTTGTAATTGCTTTCGACCTGGCCAAAATATAATTTTATCCGCTTTCACTAATTTTACATTTCTAAACTTTTTGAACACATATTCCAGGATTACTGATACATCAGCACCTGTATCAATTTTAAATTGAATATCGGTATCCTTCACTTTTAGATTGATAATCCACGGTTCTGAATCATTGGAATTTACTTCTCCTAAAAATCCGTAATCCTCGACTTCTCCGACGGTGCTTCTGGATTTACATACGGACGCATAATGTCCCTTCTTCGAACACTTGTGACAGGTTGCATCCCTTGCTGGACAGTTATTCCTATTATGGGTCGGCGATCTTCCACATCTGTTGCATTTACCACCGTGTAGTTTCTGAGCATGTTTTTGTCTAGGAGGTGTTTTGCGTTGAAATGTGGACTGCTGTTGATTTTTGTAACGTGACTTCACAGCGTCAAGATTTGCTTCGGTTTCTACTTGTCCTCGAATTAAAGGTTGCTGCTTCTTCACTGCTTCACTTTGGCGTGCTAACGATATAGCTTTTTCTAAAGTCAAGTCTGGATCAAGCTGCATCTTTTCTGACAGCTTGGCATCGCGTATTCCAACAACAATAAGATCTCGAATTAGCTGATCTCTCATTTCACCATAACCGCAATGTTCTGATAAAGTGTGTAAAGCTGTTATGAAATGGTCCACAGACTCATCTTCATTTTTCGTCTCTTGTTGAATTTGGCCCTCTCGAAAATGTCATTACGTTTTGGGATGAAATATCCATCGAACTTCTCTTTCACTATATTAAATTTCTTCTTGTTCTCGTCTGATAATTGAAAGGAAGAAAATATTTCATCGGCCTCGCTACCCATACAATATATCAAGGTATTAACTTGGGTAGTTCCATTTTTATCGATCAGTCCGCTTGCTCTGCGAAATCTCTCAAATCTTTGTATATACTTTTGCCATCCCTCGGGCTTCGAAAAATTAAACTGTTCAGGATTTGACAATTTAAATGATGCCATTTTTTTGCTAGAGCAAATCTTAACAAAAGTTCGACTATTATTTAACACTGGCCACCATGTTTTGTACGTGTTGACTCAACTACGATATAAGCTAGACTATTTATTACAGAATAATACAGACATATATAATAAACTAAAAACAAGTGTTAAAACAATTATATTGAAACATGATATGGGGAGCGACCTTATCTGAACTTTATGGCGACAGAGTTCTTTTGAAACATCTGCATGGCTGCAGTGTGTGTGGTTAAATATAGTTTATGCCACACTAATTGTCAGTCAATTCGTCCCAACTTACAGTGTGACGAATGTCGTTAACGGGATAGGACATGTTTGCCCTTCCAAAGCACATCCCCGGTTTGTTATGTGAGTTCATATTGCGACATTTTTGTTCTTTGTATATAATATTACCATAAAAGATGGGATGTGAAATACATGAACATATAAGATATTTGCACGTTGATTTATATTTTCAAATGCTCAAGGCCCATGTACCAATGATAAAATTGAGTAAAATTTTTGACAAGTTTGTGATATCGAAATCCTTGGCATAATAATTTTTCAGTAATACAGAGATTTCTTGCGATTTCTTCATACTGAGGTCATCATTATTGAAAGCCTAAATATCATCCAAATATCTAAAAGTATTATTAAATTTTTGTATCAAATGTTGTTTCGTTGGGTCTTTGCTGATTTTAGATATAACTTGTGATTCGTAATAAGTGCAATGAGTGGTGCACAGTTAGTCCCCATTGGAATTCGCCTTGTTTGTTTATTGTGTTCCATTCTTTTGCAGTCTTTTCCTTGATTTCGAAGTTTTGGATTTTTCCCATTGTTTTGTCGCTTCGGTATTTTTTTGCCGATACTTAATTACTATTTTTAAGTTTTCAAAAACTTTTGGCATAGTTTTTAATGTTCAAAATTTGTGGTAAGTGAATTTTACATACCAATATTGCGTATTTCAAAGACATCTTTACAGCAGATGAAACGTATCGTTTATCTAGTTTATAATGGGTATTTTGGTGCTGATTTAACGGTGTTTTGCCTTTTGGTTGCATATAAATTTTTTGAAAGTTAATATTATGTGTCTTAGGATGTTCCCCTTGCTCCAAGATCCATGGTTATAAAACCTAGTAGAGATTTTGAAACTTAGTAAACCTATTTTTAGATTATAATAATTGTATACAAATTTGGATTTTTTATTTCAAACTATATCTTGAAAGCAGCCCATTCCTTCCTAATCTTTTAAGTTTGGTTGTATATTATGACTGGCACTTCGTAAAACAGATGCAATGGTCACAGAAGTAACAGTATATCACATGCATTTAGTTAAGAAAGATTTGCTGAAATTCCACTTCTTTATGTCTTGATACCATCCGGAATATGAAAAAAAACAACAACCTTGAATGACAAACTACTTATATAGGATTTCACTGCAACAGAATAAAGATTTACATGTACGCATATTTTAAAATCCCACACAATGCCTAAAAGGTGAACAGATACATAACTTTGCAGGAATGATGTGTGTAAGGTCCTTTACAAATACTCCTCATTTCATCTAGATCAGGCAAAAAACATGGCCGCCATGGTCAATTCTTTATTCTGATTGGTTGAAACGTGGACTTGATAAGTAAAATAACACTTAAAATATATATTTACTTTACAGACAAATTACCGTAATCATAAATGTAACTTCAAACAATTATGAAAAAATTTAGAAATTTTTATGAGAAATTTAGTATATTTTGTTACTAGGCAACCATGAGAATTTACCCAGAGATGGTAAGTAAATATATTTTTCGATAATGCTAAAATTTTAACATGAAATGCCACCCTAAAATTTATATTTTTTTTACCCAGATCAACTCAAATTTATAAAGGACAGGCCGAATTTTTCCGTAGCAGCCAATGACATTCCCTAGCAACCTGCCATGCATCACACTACTGATATTTATTCAATATGAAATAATTTCTGTTAGTCCAATTGATAAAACGCAGGGTAATGTTAAATATTCGCAGGTTGAAATCATTTCTAATATTAAAAATGGGAAGTGAACATTATATTGATATAGGCATTATCTCCGTTCGTCCGTCCGTCCGTCACACATTCTTGTGACATCATCTGCTTCTCTTTTGGATTAAGAAATTTAAAATGAACAGATACATAACTTTGCAGGAATGTATGTATGAGGTCCTTTACAAATACTCCTCATTTCATCTAGATAGGGCAAAAAACATGGCTGGTATAGGCAATTCTTGATTCTGATTAGTTGAAAAGTCGCATTTGTGGTGGGTCATCCGCTAGTGACGTCAACCGGAAAAGACGCCACCGGAACCGGAGATGACCGGAAGTGGTTTGCCCGCATGCTCAACCGGAAGTGATGTGATTTCCAGCCATTTTTTTATTTGTTTACGTAAGTGACGTCCGTCAGATGCCAGGACCCGGATGTGAAGTCTACGCATGTGTGACCGGAACCGGAAGTGGTTGTGTGTGCATGGGCAACCGGAAGTAGTCGATTTTCCCGCCATTTTTCTTATTTGTTTCCGGAAGTGACGTCAGTCACGTGCTGGAATCCGGATGTGTATTCTGCGCATGCTGGGTCTTTCATCGGTCTTTATAGGGTAAGGGTCTCACATGGAGTCTCTACGGACTTATATTCTTGCAGTTATGTCGAAGTCTGAAAGTATACGAAGTACAGAGGGATGCTTGGGTTATCTCCCCTTTTCCCGCGATTTTCATTCCGGATTATGTTTTCCATTTGTTACATGGAAGTCCAACGGTAGGATTAGATTATGTCCCCTTACCACCGTTTCAGTTGATGCTGTTGCTGCTCATCTCTTGCTCCATACGGCTTATCGCTGCTCTGCTCTTACTTTTCGCTGCCCATTCATGTTAATCGCTACTGATCCCTTGTTCCCTGCTGCTCTTTGTTGGTCATCTCTTTCTCCGTGCTGCTCTTCGCTACTCATCTTTTGCTCCGTACTACTCTCCTCTTACTCCTTGTTACTCATCGCTGCCCTTCTCTTGTTTCTTCCTTTCTCCATGCTGATACTTGCTGCTCATCGCTACTCATGACTATACTAACGTGCTCATTTATATTTTTTGGTGCTACTTGTCGCTGTTTTCGCTGCTGCTACTGCTGTTGCTGCTTGTTGCTGTTCGTCATCGCTGCTCTTCTCGTGCCTATCGCTGCTCTTCACTGTTCTTCTCTTGCTCATCACTGATCTTCTCTTACTCTGTGCTGCTCATCGCTACTTTCCTCTTGCTCCCTGCTGCTCATCGCTACTCATTTCTTGCTCCCTTCTGCTCTTCGTTGGTAGTCTCTTGCTCCGTCCTCTTAGCTGCTCATCGCTACTCATGATTATACTCACGTGCTCATTTCGGTTTTTTTTTGCTGCTGCTGCTGCTGCTGCTGCTCTTCTCTTGCTCCGTATTGCTCCTCACTGCTCCTCGCTGCTCTGCAATGTACTCATTTTGCTCTTCTATTGCTCTATGATGCTCATCGCCGCTCAGCACCATGCTCTCATGCTCATTTCGATGGTGGTCGATTGTCGTTAGTCAAAGATTGGATCTGTGCGATAGCACCCTTACATCCGGTCATTTGATAGTCCACTCTGCATTTATCCATGCTTGTGACTGGCTATCATCATATAGACTGCATTAGCCATCCCCCATTTTTTTAAGGCCACACTGCATTTGTCCAGGCTTCTGACTGGCTATATATGTATAAACATATATAGGCTGTATTACCCCTCCTTCCCTTTTTAAGTTTTTAAATTTAAAAATTTTTGTAAATATTTTTTTTCTGTTTTGCTTTGTAATATGTTAGTTCCAATTCCTCAGTCACAAAGAGTAATTGCTGTCTTCAGCTGGTGGTGGATCGTAGTCTTTCAACTAACGGTAAAGCAGAAATTTTCGTTTTTCTATGGCATATTACCATGATTCTTTTGATTCGTAATCTTCCTCTTCTCTCAAACGCTTAGCCGTTTTCTTGATCTTTCTATGTACGGGGTGTTTATTCATGTCTTGATGCCACACATCAGTCCGAGGTAATGCTTTCGTATTTCGTCTATGTGTGAGTCAAACATATATGCTGCCAATCGTGCCTTGTCTTCTTCAATTCCTACTTCGACTAGTTCGTTTACTGTCTGTGAGTATTCAGGTTGATGTACTTGAAATGTTCTATTCAAAATGGCATCCCATGGAGACTGTTCACATTGCTCTTCGGTGTCTTCGTTGGATCCA
This sequence comes from Mytilisepta virgata, assembly GCA_028015205.1. NCBI lineage: Eukaryota > Metazoa > Mollusca > Bivalvia > Mytilida > Mytilidae > Mytilisepta > Mytilisepta virgata. The sequence goes on along the minus strand of CM051515.1, from coordinate 57,555,496 downwards.
TGGTCACTACTTTGTTCCGATTCCTCGTTATCGGCTACTGTGGTGATGTCTGAGACTGAATCACTATAGACTGTTGAATCCTCTTCCATACCGTGTGCATTCTTTTTGTGTCGCACTAGGTTGAAATTTCGCTTGGACTGGTATCCACATATGTCACAGGTATACATTAAAGACGTATTTCGTTCCTGGGAATCGATAGTCGAATGAGCTCTGGTCGTCCTGCAAGTGCTTATATTAGCTACAGGTTCTTCAACGGCTTGTTAATTCATACACAAACGTTCGGCAAAATATTCGTGTCGAGATCGAAGAGCAGCGATGAGCAGCAAATAGCAATGACGAGCAGCAAACTGTGTATTCTGAATGAATGAACAAAAGCAATCCTCGTCAGTATGACGCCAATGGAAAGCTTTTAATGAAAATATAATCAGAGGTTTTGTTTAATTTCGACAGTACGCACACATATCAATGGAATTGAAAACGCCTCTCGTTGATTTATTGGTTCCTGCTAGATATTTAATACCTGTGGATCTTTCTAACGCCAAAGCAAAATGGATCCAAACAAGAAATGTACAAAGTGTCAAATGAACAAGAGCTTTGTGGAATTCTACAAAAAAAAAATGAATATCTGCTAAGGATGTAGAAGGATTGACAACGAGTGGACAAGACTTAATAGAGACCTCATCAGAAAAGTGAAATCTGAACTGCAACAATCTCGAAACGAATACTTTGCCAAACGTTTGTGTATGAATCAACAAGCCGATGAGGAACCTGTAGCTAATATAAGCACTTGCAGGACGACCAGAGCTCATTCGACTATCGGATCTCAGCAAAGAAAGACGTCTTAAATGTATACCTGTGACATATGTGGATATCAGTCCAAGCAAAACTTCAACATAATGCGACACAAAAAGAATGCACACGGTATGGAAGAGGATTCAACAGACTATAGTGAATATGATTCAGTCTCAGACATCACAGCCGATAACGAGGAATTGGAACAAAGTAGTGGCCATGGAGCCAACGAAGATCCCGAAGAGCAATGCGAAGTCTCCATGGAATGTCATATAGAGACATGTTTGACTCATATAGAGACGAAATACGAAAGCATTACCTCGGACTGATGTCTGGCATCAAGACATGAACAAAGACCCCGTACATAGAAAAATCAAGAGAACGGCTAAGCGCTTGAGAGAGGAGGAAGACAACGAATCAAAAGAATCATGGGAATATGCCGTAGAAATACTAAAACCGTTTATTGAACGACTACGACCCACCAACACCTGAAGACAGCAATGATTCTATGTGACGAAGGAATTGGAACTAACATTAACATATTACAAAACAAAAAAGAAAAAAGTATAAAAATTTTAGAATTTAAAAAATTTAAAAAGGGAAGGAAGGGTGATGCAGCCTGTATTATGATAGCCAGTCACAAGCCTGGACAAATGCAGAGAGGACTTTCAAATGACCCGGATGTAAGGGTTCTCTCGCACAGATCCAATCTTTAACAAATGACAATCGACCACCACTAGCAGCAGCAGAATAAAATCGAAATGGTGCAGGACGACAGGAGCCCACTCGACTATCGAATCTCGGGAAAGAAAGACGTCTTTAATATATACCTCTGACATATGTGGATATCAGTCCAAGCGAAACTTCAACCTAGTGCGACACAAAAAGAATGCACACGGTATGGAAGAGGATTCAACAGACTATAGTAAATATGATTCAGTCTCAGACACCACCACAGAAGCCGATAACGAGGAATCGGAACAAAGTAGTGACTATGGATCCAACGAAGACTCCGAAGAGCAATGCGAACAGTCTCCATGGGATGTCATTTCGAATATAACATTTCAAGTACATCACCCTGAATACTCACAGACAGTAAACGAACTAGTCGAAGCAGGAATGGAAGAAGACAAGGCACGCTTAGCAGCATATAGAGACATGTTTGACTCATATAGAGACGAAATACGAAAGCATTACCTCGGACTGATGTCTGGCATCAAGACATGAACAAAGACCCCGTACATAGAAAAATCAAGAGAACGGCTAAGCGCTTGAGAGAGGAGGAAGACAACGAATCAAAAGAATCATGGGAATATGCCGTAGAAATACTAAAACCGTTTATTGAACGACTACGACCCACCAACACCTGAAGACAGCAATGATTCTATGTGACGAAGGAATTGGAACTAACATTAACATATTACAAAACAAAAAAGAAAAAAGTATAAAAATTTTAGAATTTAAAAAATTTAAAAAGGGAAGGAAGGGTGATGCAGCCTGTATTATGATAGCCAGTCACAAGCCTGGACAAATGCAGAGATGACTTTCAAATGACCCGGATGTAAGGGTTCTCTCGCACAGATCCAATCTTTAACAAATGACAATCGACCACCACTAGCAGCAGCAGAATAAAATCGAAATGGTGCTGAGCGGCGATAAGCAGCATGGAGCAATAGAAGAGCTAAATGAGTACAGTGCAGAGCAGCGACGAACAGCGAAGAGCAACACGGAGCAAGAGAACAGAAGCAGCAGCAGCCACAAAATACGAAATGAGCATGTGAGTATAGTCATGAGTAGCGATGAGCAGCAAAGAGCAGCATAGAAAAGGGAAGGAGCAAGAGAAGAGCAGCGAAGACGAACAGCAACAAGCAGTAGGGGCAGCAGGAGCAGCAAAAACAGCGACAAGTAGCACCAAACAACCGAAATGAGCATGTGAGTATAGTCATGAGTAACGATGAGCACCAAGGAGCAGCATGGAGAAAGGAAGAAGCAAGAGAAGAGCAGTGATGAGTAACAAGGAGCAAGAGAAGAGTAGTACGGAGCAAGAGATGAGCAGCGAAGAGCAGCAGGGAACAAGGGATGAGTAGTGATGAGCAATGAGCAGCGAAAAGCAAGAGAAGTGCAGCGATGAGTAGCAATGAGCAGTATGGAGCAAGAGATGTGCAGCAACAGCACCAACCGAAACGGGGGTAAGGGGACATAATCCAATCCTACCGTTGGACTTTTCTTGAACAAACGGAAAACATAATCCGGAATGAAAAGCGCGGGAAAAGGGGAGATAACCCAATCATCCCTCTGTACTTCGTATACTCGACATAACTGCTTCTAGAGACTCCATGTGACACTTACTCTATACAGACCGATGAAAGATGCTGGGAAAGGGGAGATAATCTTATCCGAATTCCGGTCAAGCACACGCAAACGACACATCCGGTACAAGCACATGATTGACGTCACTTCCGTAAACAAATAAGGAAAAATGGCGGAAAAATCCACTAATTCCGGTGGCGCCTGCGCGCAAACCACTTCCAATTCTGGTCACTCATGCGTAGACTTCACATCCGGGTTCTGGAACGGGACTGACGTCATTTCCGTAAACAAATAAAGAAAAATCGTGGCAAAACACATCACTTTCGATTAAGCATGCGCTCAAACCACTTCCGATTACTTACGATTCCGGTCACATGATTTCCGGTACCGGTGACATCATTTCCGGATGATCCACCACAAATACGACTTTAGCACCACATATATATTTCTTTGATGAGCAAAATAACACTTAAAGAGGACAAATTTACCTAAGGAGCAATCCAGAAAACATAATACATTAGACAGACAAAACCCGGGAAGACAAATCAACAACCACAAGAACAACAAATAAACACTGAAAACTAAAAAAACAATGAAAAACACGAACTCCTATAAAAACCAGGAGTGAACTCAGGTGCCCCGGAAGTTTAAGCAGTTCCTGCTCCGTATACGGCACCCGTCGTGAAGTTCAACAAAGTAAATCCGGTGGCAGTCACAAATCGGTGGAGGTACATGAAATGTTACGACAGTGGGAACAGATCAAACATCATCTTAGATATTGGAACACTGTAACGGTCAATCAATTCATGATTTAAAACATTTAAAACTACGATATTTTTTTTAATCCTAAATGTTACTTCAGACAATTATGAAAATTTTTAGAAATTTAGTATATTTTTTCCTAGGCAACCATGAGAATTTACCCAGAGATGGTAAGTAAATATGTTTTTCGATAACGCTTAAATTCTAACATGAAATGCAACCCTAAAATTGATATTTTTTTACCCAGATCAACTTCTACAAATTTATAAAGGACAGGCCGAATGTTTCCGTAGCAGCCAATGACATTCCCTAGCAACCTGCCATGCATCACACTACTGATATATATTCAATATGAAATAATTTCTGTTAGTCCAATTGATAAAACGCAGGGTAATGTTAAATATTCGTAGGTTGAAATCATTTCTAATATTAAAAATGGGAAGTGAACATTATTATCCTCGCACTTTCTAAGAAGTTCGGGGATTTAGGCATTGTCTCCTTATTTGTTTACGGAAGTGACGTTAGTCAGGTGCTGGTACCCGGATGTGTATTCTGCGCATGCTTGATCGGAATTCGGATTGGATCATCTCCCCTTTCCCCGCGCTACTAGGTCGTCACGGGGTCTTTACGGTCTGTATAAGGTAAGGGTCTCACATGGAGTCTCTAGGGACTGAAATTCTTGCAGTTATGTCGAAGTCCGAGAGTATACGAAGTACAGAGGGATGATTGTGTTATCTTCCCTTTTCCCGCGATTTTCATTCCGGATTATGTTTTCCGTTTGTTCAAGGGAAGTCCAACGGTAGGATTGGATTATGTACCCTTACCTCCCTTTCGGTAGGTGCTGTTGCTGCCCATCTCTTGCTCCATAATGCTCATTGCTGCTCATCGCTGCACTTCTCTTGCTTTTCGCTGCTCATTGATGTCGATCGCTACTGATCCCTTGTTCCCTGCTGCTCTTCGCTGCTCATCTCTTGCTTCGTACTACTATCATCTTGCTCCTTGTTACTCATCGCTGCTCTTCTCTTGCTTCTTACTTTCTCCATCCTGATTCTTGCTGCTCATCGCTACTCATGACTATATTCACGTGCTCATTTCGGTTTTCTGCAGGTACTTGTCGCTGTTTTCGCTGCTGCTGCTTCTCATGCTGCTTGTTGCTGTTTTCGCTGCTGCTGCTTCTCATGCTGCTTGTTGCTGTTCGTCATCACTGCTTTTCTCTCGATCATCGGTGCTCTACTCTTCCTCATCGCTGCTCTTCACTGTTCTCTTGTTCATCACTGATCTTCTCTTACTCTGTGTTGCTCATCGCTGCTCTTCTCTTGCTCCCTGCTGCTCATCGCTACTCATCTCTTGCTCCCTGCTGCTCTTCGTTGGTAGTCTCTTGCTCCGTCCTCTTTGCTGCTCATCATGACTATACTCACGTGCTCATTTTCGTCTTTTTTTGCTCTTCTATTGCACTATGCTGCTCATCGCCGCTCAGCACCATGCTCTCATGCTCATTTCGATGGTGGTCGATTGTTGTTAGTCAAAGATTGGATCTGCGCGAGAGTACCCTTACATCCGGTCATTTGAAAGTCCACTCTGTATTTATCCATGCTTGTGACTGGCTATCATAAGATAGATTGCATTTTATTATTAGCCCTCCCCTATTTTTTTAAGGCCACACTGCATTTGTCCAGGCTTCTGACTGGCTATATATGTATAAACATATATAGGCTGCATTACCCCTCGTTCCCTTTTTAAAACTTTTTAAATTTTAAGTTTTTTTTTAATATTTTTTTCTGTTTTGCATTGTAATATATTAATATGTCAGTTCCAATTCCTCAGTAACTAAGAGTCATTACTGTCTTCAGCTGGTGGTGGGTCGTAGTCGTTCAATACACGGTTAAGCAGATATTTTCGTTTTTTTACGCCATATTCCCATGATTCTTTTGATTCGTAGTCTTCCTCTTCTCTCAAGCGCTTAGCCGTTTTCTTGATCTTTCTATGCACGGGGTCTTTATTCATGTCTTGATGCCGTGACATCAGTCTGAGGTAATGCTTTCGTATTTCGTCTCTGTGTGAGTCAAACATATATGCTGCCAAGCGTGCCTTGTCTTCTTCCATTCCTACTTCGACTAGGTCGTTTACTGTCTGTGAGTATTCCGGTTGATGTACTTGAAATGTTATATTCGAAATGACATCCCATGGAGACTGTTCGCATTGCTCTTCGGAGTCTTCGTTGGATCCATAGTCACTACTTTGTTCCGATTCCTCGTTATCGGCTTCTGTGGTGGTGTCTGAGACTGAATCATATTTACTATAGTCTGTTGAATCCTCTTCCATACCGTGTGCATTCTTTTTGTGTCGCACTAGGTTGAAGTTTCGCTTGGACTGATATCCACATATGTCAAAGGTATATATTAAAGACGTCTTTCTTTCCCGAGATTCGATAGTCGAGTGGGCTCCTGTCGTCCTGCAAGTGCAGCGATGAGCAGCAAATAACAATGACGAGCAGCCTTACTGTGTGGTTTGAATGAATAGACAAAAGCAATCCTCGTCACTATGACGCCAATGGAAAGCTTTTAACGAAAATATAATCAGAGGTTTTATTTAATTTCGTCAGTTGTTTGAAGACCGTCAAACAACACACACGTATCAATGGAATTGAAAATGCCTCTCGTTGATTTATTGGTTCCTGCTAGATATTTAATACCTGTGGATCTTTCTAACGCCAAAGCAAAACCAGAAATGAAAAGGAAAATACTTCCAACCAAAGTGAAGAGAACTACACGGCAGGAAAACACAAGCGGAGGACCCAGCAAAGTGGATCCAAACAAGTAATGTACAAAGTATCAAATGAACAAGAGTTTTGTGGAATTCTACAAAATCATGAATATCTGCAAAGGATGAAGAAGGATTGACAACGAATGGACAAGACTTAACAGAGACCTCATCAAAAAAGTGAAATCTGAAATGCAACAATCTCGAAACGAATACTTTGCCAAACGTTTGTGTATTAATCAACAAGCCGTTGAGGAACATGTAGCTAATATAAGCACTTGCAGGATCACCGGAGCTCATTCGACTATCGAATCTCAGGAAAGAAAGACGTCTTAAATGTATACCTGTGACATATGTGGATATCAGTTCAAGCGAAACTTCAACCTAGTGCGACACAAAAAGAATGAACACGGTATGGAAGAGGATTCAACAGACTATAGTGAATATGATTCAGTCTCAGACATCACCATAGTAGCCGATAACGAGGAATCGGAACAAAGTAATGACTATGGATCCAACGAAGACCCTGAAGGGCAATGCGAACAGTCTCCATGGGATGTCATTTGAATAGAACATTTCAAGTACATCAACCTGAATACTAACAGACAGTAAACGAACTAGTCGAAGCAGGAATGGAAGAAGACAAGGCACGCTTGGCAGCATATATGTTTGACTCATACAGAGACGAAATACGAAAGCATTACATCGGACTGATGTCCTGGCATCAAGACATGAATAAAGACCTCGTACATAGAAAGATTAAGAAAACTGCTAAACGCTTCAGAGAAGAGGAAGACTACGAAACAAAAGAGTCATGGGAATATACCGTAGAAAATCGAAACTATCGACTACGACCCACCACCAGCTGAAGACTGCAATGACTCTATGTGACGGAGGAACTGGAACTAACATTAACATATCACAAAGAAATAAAGAAAAAAGTATAATTTTTTTTAGAATTGATAAAAATTAAAAAAGGGAAGGAGGGTAATGCAGCCTATGTTATGATAGGCAGTCACAAGTCTGGACAAATGCAGAGAGGACTTTCAAATGACCCGGAGGTAAGGTTTCTCTCGCACAGGTCCAATCTTTAACAAACGACAATCTACCACTACTAGCAGCAGCAAAAAAAAACCGAAATGAGCATAAGAGCATGGTGCTGAGCGGCGATGAGCAGCATGGAGCAAGAGAAGAGCAGAAGCCCAAAAATAAGAAATGAGCATGTGAGTATGGTCATGAGTAGCAATGAGCAGCAAAGAGCAGCATAGAAAAGGGAAAGAGCAAGAGAAGAGCAGCGAAGACGAACAGCAACAAGCAGTAGGGGCAGCACCAGCAGCGAAAACAGCTACAAGTAGCACCACAAAAAAAAGAAACGAGCACGTAAGTATAGTCTTGAGTAGCGATGAGCAGCAAGCAGCATGGAGAAAGGAATGAGCAAATGAAGAGCAGCGAAGAGCAGCACGGAGCAAGAGAAAAACACCGATGAGCAAGAGAAGAGCAACAGCAACAATCATCAGCAACAGCAGCAGCGAAAACACCGACAAGTAGCACCAACATATCGAGATGAGCACGTGAGTATAGGCATGAGTAGTGATGAGCAGTAAAGAGGACGGATCATGAGACTACCAACGAAGAGCATCAGGGAGCAAGAGAAGAGCAACGATGAGCAGCACAGAGTAAGAGAAGATCAGTGATGAGCAAGAGAAGAGCAGTGAAGAACAGCGATGAGCAAAAGCAAGAGCAGCAATGACGAACAGCAACAAGCAGCATGAGCAGCAGCAGCAAAAACACCGAGAAGTAGCACCAGAAAACCGAAATGAGCACGTGAGTATAGCCATGAGTAGCGATGAGCAGCAATGAGCAGCTGTGGAGAAAGGAAGAAGCAAGAGAAGAGCAGTGATGAGTAACAAGGAGCAAGAGAAGAGTAGTACGGAGCAAGAGATGAGCAGCGAAGAGCAGCAGGGAACAAGGGATGAGTAGTGATGAGCAATGAGCAGCGAAAAGCAAGAGAAGTGCAGCGATGAGTAGCAATGAGCAGTATGGAGCAAGAGATGTGCAGCAACAGCACCAACCGAAACGGGGGTAAGGGGACATAATCCAATCCTACCGTTGGACTTTTCTTGAACAAACGGAAAACATAACCTGGAATGAAAAGCGCGGGAAAAGGGGAGATAACCCAATCATCCCTCTGTACTTCGTATACTCGACATAACTGCTTCTAGAGACTCCATGTGACACTTACTCTATACAGACCGATGAAAGATGCGGGGAAAGGGGAGATAATCTTATCCAAATTCCGGTCAAGCACACGCAAACGACACATCCGGTACAAGCACATGATTGACGTCACTTCCGTAAACAAATAAGGAAAAATGGCGGAAAAATCCACTAATTCCGGTGGCGCCTGCGCGCAAACCACTTCCAATTCTGGTCACTCATGCGTAGACTTTACATCCGGGTTCTGGAACGGGACTGACGTCATTTCCGTAAACAAATAAAGAAAAATCGTGGCAAAACACATCACTTTCGATTAAGCATGCGCTCAAACCACTTCCGATTACTTACGATTCCGGTCACATGATTTCCGGTACCGGTGACATCATTTCCGGATGATCCACCACAAATACGACTTTAGCACCACATATATATTTCTTTGATGAGCAAAATAACACTTAAAGAGGACAAATTTACCTAAGGAGCAATCCAGAAAACGTAATACATTAGACAGACAAAACCCGGGAAGACAAATCAACAACCACAAGAACAACAAATAAACACTGAAAACTAAAAAAACAATGAAAAACACGAACTCCTATAAAAACCAGGAGTGAACTCAGGTGCCCCGGAAGTTTAAGCAGTTCCTGCTCCGTATACGGCACCCGTCGTGAAGTTCAACAAAGTAAATCCGGTGGCAGTCACAAATCGGTGGAGGTACATGAAATGTTACGACAGTGGGAACAGATCAAACATCATCTTAGATATTGGAACACTGTAACGGTCAATCAATTCATGATTTAAAACATTTAAAACTACGATATTTTTTTTAATCCTAAATGTTACTTCAGACAATTATGAAAATTTTTAGAAATTTAGTATATTTTTTTCCTAGGCAACCATGAGAATTTACCCAGAGATGGTAAGTAAATATGTTTTTCGATAATGCTTAAATTCTAACATGAAATGCAACCCTAAAATTGATATTTTTTTACCCAGATCAACTTCTACAAATTTATAAAGGACAGGCCGAATGTTTCCGTAGCAGCCAATGACATTCCCTAGCAACCTGCCATGCATCACACTACTGATATATATTCAATATGAAATAATTTCTGTTAGTCCAATTGATAAAACGCAGGGTAATGTTAAATATTCGTAGGTTGAAATCATTTCTAATATTAAAAATGGGAAGTGAACATTATTATCCTCGCACTTTCTAAGAAGTTCGGGGATTTAGGCATTGTCTCCTTATTTGTTTACGGAAGTGACGTTAGTCAGGTGCTGGTACCCGGATGTGTATTCTGCGCATGCTTGATCGGAATTCGGATTGGATCATCTCCCCTTTCTCCGCGCTACTAGGTCGTCACGGGGTCTTTACGGTCTGTATAAGGTAAGGGTCTCACATGGAGTCTCTAGGGACTGAAATTCTTGCAGTTATGTCGAAATCCGAGAGTATACGAAGTACAGAGGGATGATTGTGTTATCTTCCCTTTTCGCTGCTCATTGATGTCGATCGCTACTGATCCCTTGTTCCCTGCTGCTCTTCGCTGCTCATCTCTTGCTTCTTACTACTATCATCTTGCTCCTTGTTACTCATCGCTGCTCTTCTCTTGCTTCTTACTTTCTCCATCCTGATTCTTGCTGCTCATCGCTACTCATGACTATATTCACGTGCTCATTTCGGTTTTCTGCAGGTACTTGTCGCTGTTTTCGCTGCTGCTGCTGCTCATGCTGCTTGTTGCTGTTCGTCATCACTGCTTTTCTCTCGATCATCGGTGCTCTACTCTTCCTCATCGCTGCTCTTCACTGTTCTCTTGTTCATCACTGATCTTCTCTTACTCTGTGTTGCTCATCGCTGCTCTTCTCTTGCTCCCTGCTGCTCATCGCTACTCATCTCTTGCTCCCTGCTGCTCTTCGTTGGTAGTCTCTTGCTCCGTCCTCTTTGCTGCTCATCATGACTATACTCACGTGCTCATTTCGGCTTTTTTTGCTGCTGATGCGGCGCATCTCTTGCTCCGTATTGCTCTTCATTGCCCCTCGCTGCTCTGCACTGTACTCATTTTGCTCTTCTATTGCACTATGCTGCTCATCGCCGCTCAGCACCATGCTCTCATGCTCATTTCGATGGTGGTCGATTGTTGTTAGTCAAAGATTTGATCTGCGCGAGAGTACCCTTACATCCGGTCATTTGAAAGTCCACTCTGCATTTACCCATGACTGGCTATCATAAGATAGACTGCATTTTATTATTAGCCCTCCCCTATTTTTTAACGCCACCTTGCATTTATCCATGCTTGTGACTGGCTGTCATAATATAGACTGCGTTAGCCCTCCCCTATTTTTTTAAGGCCACACTGCATTTGTCCAGGCTTCTGACTGGCTATATATGTATAAACATATATAGGCTGCATTACCCCTCGTTCCCTTTTTAAAACTTTTTAAATTTTAAGTTTTTTTTAAATATTTTTTTCTGTTTTGCATTGTAATATGTTAATATGTCAGTTCCAATTCCTCAGTAACTAAGAGTCATTACTGTCTTCAGCTGGTGGTGGGTCGTAGTCGTTCAATACACGGTTAAGCAGATATTTTCGTTTTTTTACGCCATATTCCCATGATTCTTTTGATTCGTAGTCTTCCTCTTCTCTCAAGCGCTTAGCCGTTCTCTTGATCTTTCTATGCACGGGGTCTTTATTCATGTCTTGATGCCGTGACATCAGTCCGAGGTAATGCTTTCGTATTTCGTCTCTGTGTGAGTCAAACATATATGCTGCCAAGCGTGCCTTGTCTTCTTCCATTCCTACTTCGACTAGGTCGTTTACTGTCTGTGAGTATTCCGGTTGATGTACTTGAAATGTTATATTCGAAATGACATCCCATGGAGACTGTTCGCATTGCTCTTCGGAGTCTTCGTTGGATCCATAGTCACTACTTTGTTCCGATTCCTCGTTATCGGCTTCTGTGGTGGTGTCTGAGACTGAATCATATTTACTATAGTCTGTTGAATCCTCTTCCATACCGTGTGCATTCTTTTTGTGTCGCACTAGGTTGAAGTTTCGCTTGGACTGATATCCACATATGTCAGAGGTATATATTAAAGACGTCTTTCTTTCCTGAGATTCGATAGTCGAGTGGGCTCCTGTCGTCCTGCAAGTGCAGCGATGAGCAGCAAATAACAACGACGAGCAGCCTTACTGTGTGGTTTGAATGAATAGACAAAAGCAATCCTCGTCACTATGACGCCAATGGAAAGCTTTTAACGAAAATATAATCAGAGGTTTTATTTAATTTCGTCATTTGTTTGAAGACCGTCAAACAACACACACGTATCAATGGAATTGAAAATGCCTCTCGTTGATTTATTGGTTCCTGCTAGATATTTAATACCTGTGGATCTTTCTAACGCCAAAGCAAAACCAGAAATGAAAAGGAAAATACTTCCAACCAAAGTGAAGAGACCTACACGGCTGGAAAACACAAGCGGAGGACCCAGCAAAGTGGATCCAAACAAGTAATGTACAAAATATCAAATGAACAAGAGTTTTGTGGAATTCTACAAAATCATGAATATCTGCAAAGGATGAAGAAGGATTGACAACGAATGGACAAGACTTAACAGAGACCTCATCAAAAAAGTGAAATCTGAAATGCAACAATCTCGAAACGAATACTTTGCCAAACGTTTGTGTATTAATCAACAAGCCGTTGAGGAACATGTAGCTAATATAAGCACTTGCAGGATCACCGGAGCTCATTCGACTATCGAATCTCAGGAAAGAAAGACGTCTTAAATGTATACCTGTGACATATGTGGATACCAGTTCAAGCGAAACTTCAACCTAGTGCGACACAAAAAGAATGCACACGGTATGGAAGAGGATTCAACAGACTATAGTGAATATGATTCAGTCTCAGACATCACCATAGTAGCCGATAACGAGGAATCGGAACAAAGTAGTGACTATGGATCCAACGAAGACCCTGAAGGGCAATGCGAACAGTCTCCATGGGATGTCATTGGAATAGAACATTTCAAGTACATCAACCTGAATACTAACAGACAGTAAACGAACTAGTCGAAGCAGGAATGGAAGAAGACAAGGCACGCTTGGCAGCATATATATTTGACTCATACAGAGACGAAATACGAAAGCATTACATCGGACTGATGTCCTGGCATCAAGACATGAATAAAGACCTCGTACATAGAAAGATTAAGAAAACTGCTAAACGCTTCAGAGAAGAGGAAGACTACGAAACAAAAGAGTCATGGGAATATACCGTAGAAAATCGAAACTATCGACTACGACCCACCACCAGCTGAAGACTGCAATGACTCTATGTGACGGAGAAACTGGAACTAACATTAACATATCACAAAGAAATAAAGAAAAAAGTATAATTTTTTTTAGAATTGATAAAAATTAAAAAAGGGAAGGAGGGTAATGCAGCCTATATTATGATAGGCAGTCACAAGTCTGGACAAATGCAGAGAGGACTTTCAAATGACCCGGAGGTAAGGTTTCTCTCGCACAGGTCCAATCTTTAACAAACGACAATCTACCACTACTAGCAGCAGCAAAAAAAAACCGAAATGAGCATAAGAGCATGGTGCTGAGCGGCGATGAGCAGCATGGAGCAAGAGAAGAGCAGAAGCCCAAAAATAAGAAATGAGCATGTGAGTATGGTCATGAGTAGCAATGAGCAGCAAAGAGCAGCATAGAAAAGGGAAAGAGCAAGAGAAGAGCAGCGAAGACGAACAGCAACAAGCAGTAGGGGCAGCACCAGCAGCGAAAACAGCTACAAGTAGCACCAAAAAAAAAAGAAACGAGCACGTAAGTATAGTCATGAGTAGCGATGAGCAGCAAGCAGCATGGAGAAAGGAATGAGCAAATGAAGAGCAGCGAAGAGAAGCACGGAGCAAGAGAAAAACACCGATGAGCAAGAGAAGAGCAACAGCAACAATCATCAGCAACAGCAGCAGCGAAAACACCGACAAGTAGCACCAACATATCGAGATGAGCACGTGAGTATAGGCATGAGTAGTGATGAGCAGTAAAGAGGACGGATCATGAGACTACCAACGAAGAGCATCAGGGAGCAAGAGAAGAGCAACGATGAGCAGCACAGAGTAAGAGAAGATCAGTGATGAGCAAGAGAAGAGCAGTGAAGAACAGCGATGAGCAAAAGCAAGAGCAGCGATGACGAACAGCAACAAGCAGCATGAGCAGCAGCAGCAAAAACACCGAGAAGTAGCACCAGAAAACCGAAATGAGCACGTGAGTATAGCCATGAGTAGCGATGAGCAGCAATGAGCAGCTGTGGAGAAAGGTAGAAGCAAGAGAAGAGAAGTGATGAGTGACAAGGAGCAAGAGACGAGTAGTACGGAGCAAGAGATGAGCAGCGGAGACCATCACGGAGCAAGGGATGAGTAGCGATGAACAATGAGCAGCGAAAAGCAAGAGAAGTGCAGCGATGAGCAGCAACAGCATCAATTGAAACGGAGGTAAGGGGACATAATCCAATCCTACCGTTGGACTTCCCTTATACAAACAGAAAACATAACCTGGAATGAAAAGAGCGGGGAAAGGGGAGATAACCCAATCATCCCTGTATGCTTCGTATATTCTCTGACTTCGACATAACTGCAAGAATATCAGTCCCTAGAGACTGCCTGCGCGCAAACCATTTCCAGTTTCGGTCATTCATGCGCAGACATCATATCCGGGTTCTGGCACGTGAGTGACGTCACTCCCGTAAACAAATAAGAAAAATGGCAAAACACATCACTTCCGATTGAGCATGCGCACAAACCACTTCCGATCACTTCCTGTTTCGGTCACATGACTTCGGTTCCGGTGAGATCATTTCCGGATGATCCACCACATGATCCACCGCAAATGCGACTTTATAACCACGAATGTACTACTTTGGTGAGCAAAATAACACTTAAAGAGGACAAATATACCTAAGGAGCAATCCAAAAAACGTATTCCATTAGACAGACAAAATCCGGGAAGACAAATGAACAACCACAAGAACAACAAATAAACACTGAAAACTAAAAAACAATGATCAACACGAACTACTATTAAAACCAGGAGTGAACCCAGGTGCTCCGGAAGTGTAAGCAGTTTCTGCTCCGTATACGGCACCCGTCGTGAAGTTCAACAAAGTCAATCCGGTGGTAGTCACAAATCGGTGGAGGTACATGAAATGTTACGACAGTGGGAACAGGTCCAACATCATCTTAGATATTGGAACACTGTAACGGTAAATCAATTCATGATTTAAAACATTTAAAACTAAGATATTTTTTAAACCTAAATGAATCTCTTAATAAACAAGATTATATATTTACATTACAGACAATTTACCGTAATCCTAAATGTAACTTCAGACAATTATGAAAAATTTTAGAAATTTAGTATATTTTTTTACTAGGCAACCATGAGAATTTACCCAGAGATGGTAAGTAAATATTTTTTTCGATAATGCTTAAATTTTAACATTAAATGCCACCCTAAAATTGATATTTTTTTACCCAGATCAACTCCTACAAATTTATAAAGGACAGGCCGAATTTTTCCGTAGCAGCCAATGACATTCCCTACCAACCTGCCATGCATCACACTACTGATATATATTCAATATGAAATAATTTCTGTTAGTCCAATTGATAAAACTCAGGGTATGTTAAATATTCGCAGGTTGAAATCATTTCTAATATTAAAAATGGAAATTGAACATTATTATCCTCGCACTTTCTAAGAAAGACATTGTCTCCGTTCGTCCGCCCGTTCGTCGTCACACTTTCTTGTGACATCAACTCCTCCTTCACTTTTGTGTTTAGAAATTTAATTTCTATCTAGGATGGTTGCATACTACCTGTAGATGCGGAATATGTTTTTAGAATTTTGATTTTCTAAACAAGGGGCCCACAGGGTGTTAAACTTCGAAACTTTTGGATTCAAGCTTGTGACCTAAACTCGTCTTTCATTTTTCAATCTAAGCATTTTATTTCTATATAGTATGATCATGCACCATTTGAAGATGCGCAAAATTGGCAATTTTTGTCAATTAAGATCGGAGTGAACACACCTCGCCTCGGGTGAGATTCGAACACACAACCTCGGTGTTGACAGGCTAGCGAGCATTAGTATTCATGACAAACTACCCCACCAATCGGGGCCTCTGTGGCCGAGTGGTCTAGGTAGTTCGTTGCCAATTTTCCTACCGAAGGTCGGTGGTTCTCTCCGGGTACTTCGGCTTCCTCCACCAATAAAACCTGGCCGCCGCGAAATAGCCAAATGTGCTGAAAACGGCGTAAAACCCCAACTAAACAAACAATTAAACCTACACCAATCGGCCACCGAGCCCCCTTTTTTATGTGAATACTTTTTGCTTCTGGACAAGAATCTTCTGGTCAGTAATACTATTTGGTTTGCTCTATTAGCATCAGTATATTTTATTTGCATGCAAATTCAACAGACATAAACGCTCCTAGTTTTTTTGCCATTTCTTTAGTTTTGTCTCGTCATGTATTATATTACTTTGTTTAAATATGTATTTTACTTCCTTAAGGTGTATGTTTTGTAGTATTTTTTTTCATTGTCAGTCAATTCGTTCCAAAAAATATTTCTCTGGAACTGCTTGACCAAACCTGTTAGCCAAACTTGACAGTGAGGATCTATGGAAAGTCTTTTATGAAATTAATATTTTGCATCCTGGTTGGATGACAAGCATGGCTGCCATGGGCAATTTTTGTTTCTGATTGGCTGATATAAAGAAATCTTTTTCTCTGAAACTGCTTGGCCAAATGGAACGAGACTTGACAGGGCAGCAATGGTCCTTAGATGGTCATCTTCCATAATTATATTCGATGAACCCGCCCGTCATTCAAGATGGCCGATAGTTTAACATAGATGTAGGACTCTCTGGGAAGTTTACTTATATATATAATTAAAGATTTTCTTGTCTGAAATCACTTGGTCAATTGGGACAAAACTTGACAACAATGGTGATCAATGGTTCTTAGTTGGTCCTTCAGAACTAAATGACCCCATCCACTATCCAAGATGGCCACCAGAGCCAAACATAGTCTAACATAGGATCCTATGGGGAATTTACTTAAAGATCCTTTTGTCTGAAACCACTGTGCCAATTGGAACAAAAGTTGGTAGCAATGGTCCTTAGTTGGTCCTCTTACAGAATTATATCCGATGACCCTGTCTGTCATTGATGATGACTGCCACAGAGGAACTAATGGGAAAGTTCACTGACAATCCTCTTGTTTGAAACCAATGAGCCAATTGAAATTTTCCAGCAGTGTTCTAGGCTGTCAGTCAAGATGAACAGGTGAGCGATACAGGCTTCCGGGAGCTTCTAGTTTACAGTTACAACATATTTTATTTTTATTCATTATTCATTATAGAATAATTTTCCAATTTAAACTTTGGTTGAATTTGGCTGAGTAAACATATTTGGGGACACGGTAGGTGATTAGTCTAGATAATTTGTCTAACTATTAATGATCACTAGCCTGAGTTTCTGAGTTTGAATCCAGCTAGCGGCGGTTTGAAATTGATACTGATCTAATTTGACAAGGATTGCAAGTTTCCCTGCAGTAGGTTTGCTCCATCAATAAAAACTGGCCACCACGATATTGCCAAATGCACTGAGAATGGCGTTAAACTCCAATCAATGAATCTTCATGATAAGATATGAAGCAAGATCATATCTTTTGCACTTTTTCAAAATAAGAAACTTTCATTCTGAGCTTATTTGCATGGTTATACTGATTTTTCCTTGTAAACGTTACTTAGTTATCAACATCTAGCAAAATATTATCACATATGTCACATACAACTGATTTTATCAAATTCGGTTTTATGTTTACTACAGAATATATCCCTATGCAGATTTTCTGATCTATTAGAAAACAAATAATAATGTGATAACAGGACTTAATTTAGATCTGGCAGAGATCTGACAGTAAACACTAATATATCAGGGATTTTTATCAACAATCCGCCACATCCCTTCTTTCACATTATGTACAAACAAACTGTACCAGCAAAGGTAAAAAAATAACACGAACAAGATAGCAAAGTTTAACTCAATATTTTCATTAAGTTAATTTTCTACCAACTACGCATGTAAAAGATATTTATGGCAGGGTAATGAATTTAAAAGGAAAGAAAGCTGGAACATGCAGATTTTAGAATGCAAAGAAAAAATATGCATTAAATATAAAATTGGAAAGAATATATTTTTGGTGGGGTCCATATTGTTCATATTTTTTTAATTGCAGTGCTTGTATTGTTTTAGTCTTGTCTTCGTTGGCCTCCGGAGTTTGAAAGTTGTTTTGATTTCCCCTCTTTCGAATATCCCTTTGGTATTTCTTGACTTTACTAAAAAGCACATATTCAAAGATTTAACACAGACGTAAAAAGTTTAACCATACAGCTTAAACTATAGTAATTGATCGATCTATAGTTCTGGGGATCGTTCTGGTCTTCTTTGTGCCTATAAAAAGGTATAATATTTCCAACTTCTACACGTTATATTTCAAATGTAACAAACACTGAGAAGGATCGTACTTTAGGGACAACCAATTGATCTGATAAGAGAGCGGTCTTGCAGCCTGCATTTTTTTTGTCATGGCATTCATGATCTTACCTTATTTCAACACGCAAGCTTGACCATTTTTTCAATACAATACTATTCCATTTCAGGTAAAATTCATAAACAACAAAACGGATAACAGAAACGGTCAACAATAACATACCAATAAATCAAAGCTGACAAAACGCGGTACAAAAAATAATATAAGAGTAAAAACACAAACACAAACACAACAGAGAGTCAGGATAGTCTGACCTGGTACAGACACTGAATAGTGGTGGGGTTAAACCGGTTTTATGGCTACCCAAACCTCCCCCTTATTAATCCTGACACTATAAAAACTCAAACAGTATGATTACCAACAAGGGGACCGCTTGCTAGAATTGAAGATTAGAGTGTATGGTGCATAATTTAGATAGCATTGTCAGAATGTGCTCGTTTAAACTGTAAAACTAGCTAAGGCTCTTATAGCTCGTGTCGGATACTGTCGCTCTACTAAACGAAAAAATATGAATAACACTTCCGTAAATTAATGCTATCTCGTCATAGAGTTCAAACGAAATCGGCAGTATTTGTGAGTGCCAGTATGAATTTAAAGTCTTTAAGCCGTTGGATAGATGAATTATTGTTTAACGTCCAGGTGCATATCAGGACGAGAACATGTTGATATGACAATGAATATGATCCCTGCTTTGTACTAGACCGACACGCTAAGTCGGATTTTTAATATGCTGGCTCACGAGGTAACTGTCCGCAGGAAGACATATCACCTCACGCGGACACATTATACTGACTCCGAGCCGACCAGTCTTTGCTCTTACTCCTAAATGCCGCGTGCTTGACGGAGAAGCAGCAAATACCAATTTTAATGTCTTTGGTTTGACCCGGCCGGGGATCGAACCCGCGACCTTCCGCACTCGGGGCGAGCACGCTACCACGAGACCACCGAGGCCGTCTTTAAGCCGTTGGAAGAAAGAGCAATTTTTTACAGAATTGCACATAATTTCATATGTATAGCCCTTAATGTGAAAAGAGCTTAAGTAACTACCAAGTCTCTTTGGGTTACTATGGAGACTTTTGCATTTATTCACGATATTACAGTAAAAACTAAGATGGGAAAACTGTTCATGATAAGTGCTTTTCTGGAAGCTGGATATTAAGATAAAAGATGTTGATATCTATTATAAAATTTTTTAAAAGCATTAATACTTTTCTTTTAATTTGGATTATTTCCTTTAAAAAGATTCCTTCCTTGCATACCCTCCGAACGAATCAAAATTCAATCCATTAAAAATTTTCGATTTTAAAATGTAGTAACAATAAAATTCTAATACACAATTTGCTATAAGCAAACTCGGCAAAGTCAAAGATCTAAATCACACCACGCGTGAAGAACTTTGGCAAATTCTACAAGATGTTGATGCCCATGTTTCGTCCAAATATAACTCTGGGTGTGAAGCAAAAGTGGATGTGTCGCTGGATCAGCAGGGTAGATAAGATACATTGTAGAGCTAAAAACCTTAAAGTCAGAATTACTGAGAAATAGTTCATTATCTATTAATGCGGAAACTTAATTTAACTCAATGGAACTATTTCTTGACTACCACATTTGTTTGTCCTTGTAGTAACCTTGCCTCTCGTGAGAATTAGGAAAAAATCCATAAAAAAGGCATTTTTTTTTTCACAGGCATTCCAGTCGAGTAAAAATCTATATCATAAATTACGAACTTGAATATGTTTTATACAGTTCTACAAAAATAATTGGTCAAGATTTAAAGCAATATCACCCATGTGGCATAAAGTAAGAGATACTAGAAGAGCATAGAGAAAGAGTCCCTGAAACATCACCACATCAAACCATGCGTAAACAAAGATGAAAACACCAAAGTTTAGTCGTATGTCTTCTTTGGACAAACAAAACTCAACAAAAAACGTTTCGCGCTGCGAGAAATCAACGAAAATGAGATATGTACATGTAAATTATTAGCGACTGTGTTTTGTTTTTGATTTTAGATGAGTCGGGTACTAGCCTGTTAATGGATCAACAAAAAGAAAGCACAGTATAAGGTATGATTTTGTGCATATAAATTTTCTAAATTAAATTTTACATTTAGTTTATGTTACTATGTCAATGATATTATAAATTTTACAAATGTTTACAAACACTCAACTTCAGAGGAAAATCAAAGTGCTGAATTTAGTAGTATTTCATGAAAGGATTATTATTCAAATATCATTTATAATTGGCTTTATATATCACTATGTAGCTGGATATAATTAAATGCTTCATTAGAATCATACTTCATAAAAGGACCTCCATCAATATGGAAGCCAAGAATTAATAACCGGTAGATCTCTTCTTCTGGATTACATTCCCATTAACATTTATACACGCAAGGTATAGTTTTCCACGAATTTAAATGCTCACATTAATTCAATTTCACTATGTAAATAAAACGAAAAGACTTTTATATTTATTTATTAACCATTAATGAAATCAAATTTATTAGGAATACAATGAAATTCTTTGATACATTCTGATGCACTGTATATGCATATTTCAACAATTAATGGCTCATCAACTATGCTCAGGGCCGAAAATATAGACATCCTAAACATAAAACTAAACATTAAGAGCAAATTCAAATGTCCAAATGACCAAAATAGGTAGAAACAAAAACCAACTTTAGAAAAGTTTATTCATGAGGGAGATATTCCCAATTTTTAAACATTTTGATTATTAAATTATTAATTGCATGGCAAATACATCAGAACTATCAACTAAGCTTGTAATACCCTGAGTTCACCAGCGGAGGCATCAACCCAGCGGTACAGCAATTTCTTATCAACAGTGCTTAAGTCCGAAAATGGGGAATCCGAATCAATAAACCAAACGACTATAAAGAAAATAAAGCAAATTCAGTTGCTAAAATGACCAAAAATCAAGAAAAAACCCAGGAGAGAGCTTCGTAGTACAAATAAGTTTCAGATTTGTACTGATGTGAATAAATTGTGTTTTGAAGCGGAAACATAAAGAGTTTTATCAAGAATATCATTTAAAATTGTCATTTGAACACAAGTCTTTATTATTAGTCCTTTGATACCTTTATATTTCACGTATTGTATGAAATAAATTAAAGTATTTTATAAACAAGTCTTTTCTTTCCTCTTTGCATCTAATCTGGTTAAAATATTACTCTACAATTGATTCAGTTAAAAAGGGTAGTAGGACCTACCAGGAGCAGATCCTTGTCTACGTATAACAGCATCCATAATTAAAATCGTAATTTTCTTTATGATTATTCCAACTTTCAGTCTGTATTTTTCAGGTAACTAAGGATGATACGAGAAAGAAAGGCAACAGTGCGTTTTCCCTTGTATAGGATGTAAATTGATCGTTGTCTGCAGTTTCAGTTTAGAATCTTAAGGATCTGGTAATTCTACTTTTTGACTCGAGTTTTGTTTTCAAATATTTCAGACAGTTTCGGTTGGTGACTTTGTATAAAAAAAGGATACATTGTGAAGATTGTGTTTTAAAATTTGAGATTCTGATAGTTATTATATCCTGAAAAATAAAGATATGTAAATGTTTAATGTAAAGTGAAATGTTTAAATATGTATTTGTAGTTCATTATGGTAAACAAAATAACTTTGTCACGTATATGTCAATCCAATTATATATAGACTTATGAATTATTTAAAAAGTATTCTAATAACATCTATAGGGAACAACGAAACCTTTAACCGCATATATGAATATAGAAACGAATCCTCCCATGTCAGGGGTTTTGCATGTAAGTCCGCGTCGTTCCGTCAAAAAGAACGACGTTGACATATAACTCATGAAATGGGAGGATAAGGAATTTACATGCAATACACAATCTATGTAATGGCTAAACAGAATTTCTTCTGAATTTAAAGAGCTAAACACCTAATATAGATATTGATTATTTCCTCAAGAGACATCACACACAGTGCAATGATTATTGTCCCCCGCCGCAACGCGATGCGGGGGATATGGTAATGCCGGGCGTCCGTCCGTCCGTTCTTCCGTCCGTCCGTCCGTCCGTCCGTCCGTCCACCTTGTAAGCGCTCTAGCAAATTTATTTCTTGACCGATTTGGATAATATTTATACAGTAGCTTTAACTCAATGATACCTTAAGGGAGTTCAAAGATGAGTCATGTCGAAATATTTTTGTAGGAGTTATGCCCCTTAATAACTTAGAAAATTGACAAAATTTTCATGTAAGCGCTCTAGCAAATCTATTTCTTGACTGATTTGGATAATATTTATACAGTAGCTTTAACTCAATGATACCTCAAGGGAGTTCGAAGATGAGTCATGTCGAAATATTTTTGTAGGAGTTATGCCCCTTAATAACTTAGAAAATTGACAAAATTTTCATGTAAGCGCTCTAGCAAATTTATTTCTTGACCGATTTGGATAATATTTATACAGTAGCTTTAACTCAATGATACCTCAAGGGAGTTCGAAGATGAGTCATGTCGAAATATTTTTGCAGGAGTTATGCCCCTTAATAACTTAGAAAATAAACAAAATTTTCATGTAAGCGCTCTAGCAAATTTATTTCTTGACCGATTTGGATAATATTTATACAGTAGCTTTAACTCAATGATACCTCAAGGGAGTTCGAAGATGAGTCATGTCGAAATATTTTTGTAGGAGTTATGCCCCTTAATAACTTTGAAAATTGACAAAATGTTCATCTAAGTGTTCTAGAAAATTTATATTCTCCTTGCATTTGAATAATATTTATACACTTGGACCTAAAGGGAGGTTTTATACATAAACTCCTATCGAAACTTATAAAATTGAAAAATACTGTCTTTAAGAGTTTGTTAGGCGGAATACTTTTGATCAAAGCATTTCTGTTTATTGAAAAGGAGTAAATGTACATTTGTATAAATTCTCAATACACATGGTAAAATAAGATTTCAACACTATACCCATATTGTATAAATGTCTTCATATCACTCATTAACTTGTAAAAAACTTTATCAATAACCACAAATTGTTTGTCCTTCTATTCTCTCTCTTTGAGAAAATTGTGTTATGTTTCACTTTTCCAAGGGTTTCTGATGCTCTAGCGGCGGGGGACTTCGGAACGCTGTTCGATTTTTTCTTGAGGAACAACACCAACAACATCTATACATATTTTCACGAGGAGCAACACAAACATTAATGCGTGGTGATGTAGAATATTGTCTCCAGAAATATCACGAACGGGACTACAAGCACAAGAACAGCGCAAACTGACAACCACTGGAAAATTAGTGGAATCTATATCTTTATACCATTTCCGGGACCATTTCCTCTTGGAACAACTTAAACTTATTATCTCAGAGAATTATACACACATGCTGTCTATAATTTTCATTATTACACCTCATATATTTCTACTTTAAATATATTTTATTGTCATAAATATAGACAAATGGATAAGACACAAGTTGCAAGAACTTATTAAGTCTTCTCCAATGAAAGTTTAATGTTTTTACCAATGGTGACACTTTTAATTTCAACTAATGACGGCAAAAGAATACCGAAGAGATAAAACAGTTGGAAAAGTATGTAAAATCTAAACCCAAAAGGAAAAGAGAGAGAGTCATCAGGTCATACGAACGGAAAATAACAAACAAACGCCACAAGAATACATGTTTAACTAAAAGAATAAAAAAAAACATATAATAAAATCAAGTCGTATGCATTATTGTTTAGGGGCCAGGTGAAGCCCGCCTACAAGTGCAGGATTTTCTCGCTGCGTTGAAGACCCATTGGTCAACAAACAAGTAAACATTCTTATCGTTATATTTTCGTACGTTTTGTTAAAATTGGTATAATAAAATGCTTGATAACTGCATGCTTGTTCAGTAGCGAAATCTATTGTCCCCGTGTTAGACTAGTTACCTGATTGCAAACTAATAACCTCCAATCCTCGTCAGTAATTACAATGAAGTTTGTTCATCCAAATCACTAGTGTAGCACTTGGTTCATTAGATATCGCTTTACCTCGCCTGCAGTTATTATGGATATAATAAAATAGCACAAACTCACGTTGAGAGCCCAGGGGAGGGGGGAACTCCCAATTATTTTGTTAGTATTAGTGTGCCGCAGCAAAGGGTCGCTTCTTCAAGCTCTTGGAGTTTAGAGCAGGGTGATATTTCCGTACAATTGTCTAGAAAAGGGTCATAATTTCTCAGATGCATAACTTTAAACTTAAAATACATATTTTAATTGTTAAGAAAAATGCTGCATTTTCAATATTTTGTAAATCTTCCCAATTTGTAAATGCATATTTAATCCGTAAGTAGAATTCTTATAAATTCTTACATTTTAACTTGGACAGTGCATCTTTCTTTTTGTTTGTTATTGCCTGGCTTACTGGGAGATACGGTTTTTTAGTAAGATCAGTCCCATTTAGGCGACTATAAAAATTATACTGAAATAACACAAACATAAAGAGTTATCCAATAAAAAATATAACATTTGTCTATTATGTAGTAATAATGGTAATGCAGCCATATTGGACAGAGGTCCAAACCCAAAGACACAAGTTTCAAGGGGACCATTTGAGGACCATTCCATCAAATTTGGTCTTAATTTCCCTTTAGTTTCAGAGGACAATATTTTTTTCGTTGATTTTCTAATTTTAGTAATGACAGCCATATTGGTCCAAGGTCTGATCCTTCAGATACAATTTTGAAAGCGATCACCTAAGAACCATTCAATAAAATTTTGGTCTCAAATGCCACAATTGTTTCAGAAGAGAAGAGTTTTAAAAACACTTGTTTGTTGATTTTACATTTTTTAGTTACTGTGGCCTTATTGGTCAGAGGTACACTCTTATGATTGGCGGTGGTATCAATTATCCCTTGTGTTTTCGAGGAGGTATTTTGAGAGAAAAAATTGGGGCCACATAGGTTGAGGTCCGATTCCTGGATAGAACTTTGTAAGTGAACCATTCAATCTCAAGTACCCCAGTTGTTTCAGAAGACACTTTTAAATGTTTTTTTTTTGTTTTTGTTTTTCTATTGTCATTAACATCTGGATACACGTTTGAAAGGGAGAAGATTTTAACATTGATTAAAAAAGGTCAATTGGAAGAAATAAAATGCTTTGATACCAATTTTGATAAACAAAATGTGCACATTTCGTCGATTTACGACTCAGCAGTTGTGCTCAAGACCTAAAATGTTGAAAACCAAAAACAAAATTCCAAAAAGTTGAAGAGAAAATTGAAAATTGACAAATTTACTAAAAGGGGTTAAGCCAAAACCACCCAAGGTCAGAGATATGTACATTGGAGATACTCCTTAGTTTTCACAAAAATATTGTTAATAGGATTTTTAAAAAAAGATAATACGATCATAAATAAATAATTAAATGAATAAAATTATTATAGTATAACAAATCGCTGAATTCTAAGACCAGAAATAAACATCGCGTGACCGAACTACACAGTAAATCAAGAGTGCACGAGTTCAGCGATTAGTTATACTTTTTATTACATTGTACAGAATCTAGCATTTTTATGACGCGGTATATGCGTCATAAATATTTATTTATGCCTAGGCATAAATATTCACATTCACATGTGATTTACCAGGATTTCTTTCACTCGGATACAACGGTAAATCACCGGTTTCAATGTAATAATAAAGAATCAACTAAAGAGGTCAAATATACCTTAGGAGCAAACAAGAAAAACTCAATCCATTGGACAGACAAACCCGGGAAGACAAATGAACAACCACAAACACAACAAATAAACACTGAAAACTATAAAACAATGACCAAAACGAACTCCAAGGAGTGAACTCAGATGTTCCAGAAGGGTAGCCAGTTGCTGCTCTGTATGCGGCACCCTAGGTAATGTTCAACAAAGTCAATCTGGTGAAGGTACACGAAATGTTACGACAGTGGGAACTAATTATTATAATATAAAGATGTGGTTACAGATGGGTTTAGATGATTTTTTTCCCAATAAAATAATTCAAATAATGTAAACAGATATTAAATAAGTTTAACTTTAAGTTAGAAAATCACGACCACAATTGCCTAGATCTACATAAAATATTTTAAATGTAATATGATTAAGAAAGATTAATTTATATTTATTGGTTACTCTACAATAAGAAGGGGGGCCTCGGTGGCCGAGTGGTCTAGGTAGTTCGTTATGACTACTAATGATCACTGGCCTGTCAACACTGAGGTCGTGAGTTCGAATCTCACCTGTGGCGGGGTGTGTTCGACTCCGATCTTAATTGACAAGGATTGCCAATTTTCCTACCGAAGGTCGGTGGTTCTCTCCGGGTACTCCGGCTTCCTCCACCAATAAAAACTGGCCGCCGCGAAATAGCCAAATGTGCTGAAAACGGCGTTAAACCCTAACTAAACTAAACAAATATAATAAGAAGAAACCTGCTCACATTATGTTTTATTGATTCACTCAGACACATATACGATGTGTTGCAAGATGTCATCTATATATACAATTAAGTAAATAGTAAAAGAATAGGTTGACAATGAATAAAACTATATACATAACTCACAATATATAGAGATCGGCAATACAATACAAAAATGTCTAATTTATATTAATACTATAATAATTTGTTTTATTTGGTGACAAATAGAGATACCATTTTCAGGAGGCTTTTATTTCTGAAAGATAACTTTCCCTTCGTTATGTGCATACAAGGATAAGTGCTATAATAATTTGGGATGTATTTTTGTCTAAGATCGGAATCGTGTTCACAGTGGGGAAAGTAAAATGCATTCGTCTCCAATACCATTCCTGAACAAATGATAATATATTTCATATCTTGGAATATTTTGCCAACGTCCAGTCTCAATTGGTAATTTGCGACTGGATGTTCCAAATTCGAAATTCTAACAATCTTGATAAATAATTTTCAAATCCAAAATTTGTTTTAAAAAGGGAATAAAACTGTTCACGAGACAAATTTTCTATTTGAAGAACTTATATTGGCCGGATAAATTGGTTGCATAATCACTCTTTTATCATGGGTTTCAACTGGTTCAATCCTGTATAATTTTACTTGAAAATATATACCCAAGACCAGCATTATCAAACATAGATTTAACAAATGGAATCCACTTAAAGTTACTGTCACCATTAACTTGTAACGTGAAAAGTAGTTTATATAGAATACTGCTGAGCTTGGAATAATTATGCATTAGTCTAGAACAGAATAATATCATTTTCTGTTTGATTCCTACATAAAAGAGTATCTCCCAATTTTGCGTAGATTATGAAGCCTAGGGCTGTTGATCTCAAGTCTATAATTCTTTTTCAATATTGTAAATGAACCTTTTCTATTACTTGAAGACTTCCAAAATCATAGATTTCAGAGCAGAATTGGTTCTACCAGTGAATCGAAAAGGTTCAATTGTATATTAATTCGGATATTATTATTTCTCACTCTCTTTTAAATAGAAAAGATTGACTTCTGAAACTGTTCAACCAATTTTTCGTGGCATCTAAGAATCTAAATTATATTTAAATATGATTCCAAGATATGTTATAGAGTCAACAATGTCTAATTTTTCACCATTCAATAAAAAAAAATCATGTCTACATTTTTCTTTTACTAATTAAGATAACTTTTGTTTCATTAACATTGACAGTAATTTTGGAAAATATCCATTCTGGTGATTCGGAAAATATAACGGTATCGTCTGCATATAGATGTATAAATGATTCTATGTACAGATGCAAATTAATTTGTATCTTTTCTTTGACTTTTTCGGGGTGGTATGTCTAGTTCTCTAAACTAACTCTCTAAATCATTTAAGAAAACTGAGATCACAAAACAAAGCACACCTTGAAAAATTGAACCCCTCTGCTATGAACACATACTCAATACTACTAATCAAACCTAACAAGTACACTTATTTTAGATTAATGAATTTGCAATCATTATTGTATTTTACATGTTATTTTTAAGCCGTGAATTTATGAATGGCAACATCGAATGGAACCCCAATTATGACGTAACGTCATTCAACGTTTTCTCAAGAGAAAAATAACTAATCATCATGACAATTGCTGAAAAATGATTAAAAATATTATTTCCTTCTTAGAATGACCGCTTAATGTAAGACTGTTTTATTGGCGGGAAATTAAATATTATACAATTTTTCAATTGGTGCAAATAAAATTATTAAATTAAAAACGAGTTCCTGAAATATAAGAAATTCTGGAGATCGTGGTACCAAAAAGTACAATTTCTGTCATCTTTAATAATTGATAATAATCCTTTGAAAATGACACGTTACGTTAAAAATTTCTTAAAACGAGAAAAGTTCAAGATGAAATAAATAACAAGAAAACGATTCCGGGGACCTCATTTTTAAAACCTCATTTTGGTCAGTTTTACTTGAAATACCTTAGAGTACATTTTAAAAAAAATCCTATAGTCAGAAGTGAATAGAGGGATTTGTCTTTAATGTCATAATCATAATTTCAACTGGGAGAAAATTTCACGGCCGATGGTGTATAGCACCTGTTTCCCTATCTTCATATTTTATTGCTAAAATCTAGAGTATAGGATAATTTGTATTGGAAGTGTAGTTCGCAGTACAATATGTGTGATTTTCATTTGGATTATTGATTACGATTTGTGTATAAGGATGCAAATATTCGTCGTCCGAAATTTCACCCCCTGGATTCTCGGATGACGATGTTGAACTTGTTTCCAATCTATGGTTTAACGTTGCCATTTGTCTATGGCAATCTGTGGGGAAAATTGGATTGTGCATCATTTCATCTTCATATATTGTTTCGTAATGCGATATTGAGCCTTCTATTTCAGTGCGCTCTATCTCATTACTAGCAAGGGAATTTTCTTCATGGTGGCTTTCTGACCTTTGAATATCTAACGATACTTTTCTGCTTCGTCTACTAATCCAAATGGAGCATAAAACAAAAATGATGAATAGCAGAATAACACCTCCCGACAACAATCCAAGTAATGAGTTTGTTATCAAAGTAAAACCTGAAATAAAAAGGTTTTCAATTAGTTTTTGTTTTATAACAATTAGTCATACATGTACCTACAGCAAGGGCTATGCAGTCTATGGACGGCGATTGTTGAGGCACATGCCTTAAATATATATACAAAAAAATACTTTAGTTTTTTTTTTCTCATGTTGTTTTGCATCAAAGCATACATTTTGGACACATTAGCTGCTATTGTTAAATGGATAGGGGATTTATCATTCTGTTGTTAGGTTTAAGCGTTTATAGTCGAACGTTTGGTTCTAATGGCATTATTTTGGCAATCTGATACTACATTCAGTCGCAGTTTAAATCAATTTCAAGTAAATTCACTTTAAATTCCTCAAACTAACATTTCGCTCAGCTTGAGTAAAAAAAATATTCAAGTTTAATTGAGGTATAGAGCTGGCATGTCAGAAATTGCTAGTAGTCCTTTGTTAATATATATTGATCATTGTCATTTTGCTTAGTTTCTTCTGTTACCCTTCAAACATCAGACTCGGACATCTTTTGAACTGAGTTTTACTGTGTGTATCGCTGTGTGCTTGTTTATTCCACATTGGCTAGAGGTATAGGGAGAGAGTTGAGATCTCACAAAACATGTTTAACCGCGCCGCATGTTTGCGCCTGTCCCAAGTCAGGAACCCCTAGCCTTTGTTAGTCTTGTGTGTTTTTTAATTTTGGTTCATTTTTATGTTTCGGAGTTTAGTGTGTTGTCCGTTTTGCTGAACTAGTATGCATTGTTTTTTAGGGGCCAGCTGAAGCCCGCCTCTGGGTGCGAGGTTTTCTCGCTGGGTTGAAGACCCATTGGTAGCCTTGAGCTGTTTTCTGCTCTATGTCCGGGTTGTTGTCTCTTTGACACATTCCCGTTTCCATTCTCTATTCTAAATTATCTCGATCACGTCGGTGAAAATCGTGTATTTCACACTTTGATATTGTTTTATTAAAAACAATGGGTATATTTTGAAATTTTAACAAAAACCTATCTTTTCATCTAAACTTTCCGAAATATACCATTATTTCTATTACATATTGTAATCTTAAATCCATTAGAAATTTATAACTTTTAGTATCATAAATATACCAGATCAAAACTGTGATTGGAAACATCCGGGAAGACCATATATACAAGGCTCTTTGTCTATTTTGGCCCATTTTGGTCACTCCCAGGTCTCCTTTTAGAAATTTGGAATTCCAAAACATTTTCCGCATCTGCAGTTAGCAAGCAACAATATGACATAGTAATTTTATTAATTATGCTTTTGTTCTGTTTCGGCCCTTTTTGGCCCCCTACCCCCCTTTAAAAAAATGGAATTTCAAAACCTCATTGCGCATCTACATTTGGTAAGCAACAATATGGCAACAATAATAATTTGCGTAACAAAAAAGTGTGACGGACGGACGGTCAGACGGACAGACGGACCGACCGACGGGCGGACGACCGCAACGACAATATACCCGAACTTTCATTTGAAAGTGCGGGTATAAAAATATTTTCATTTTTTATGTAGAAAGTCTACAAGAAGAAACATATGATGAAGATTAAAAACCGAACATATGTCATTTAACAATATGACGACAAACACAGTAGACAGAATAGATAAAGGGGAGATTTTGTTACCCATAAAACCGGTTCAACTCCACCACTGTTTAAATTTTGTACCAAGTCTGTTTTATCTGCGTTTGTGTTTTGTACCTTTTTATGTTATTTTTGTATAGGGTTTTGTCTAATCTATGTTATAAATGGAACATTTACGTGAATTTTTCATCTCAAAGTAAACTGTATATCTTGGTATTTTGTTCATTTATTTGTGCAAAAAAAAACCTAATCGAACAGTGCAACAAAGCACTTTTTGTTGTCTACACAGAACTAAGAAAATCTGCTTTTACCTCAGATTGGTATAGAGTTAGAATTATTTGACTATCTCTTAAAACCAGTTTTATTGTATACGTTAGAAATATGCGGATCCAAAATGTAGATATAATTGAAAGAGTTCATTTAGAATTTTAGAAAAACTATTCTAAGCTCAGGCTAAACACATGGTTTCTGTGGAATTATGGAGGTTTCTACCAGAAATAAACTTCAACATCAACCTATTGTCATCTGAAGTAAAATAAAAGAAAAGTAGATAGTATAAAATATAAAATGATATTGAAACTACATAATAAAAAAATACACAACAAAACTAAACAAAAACAAAATCTCCATCCAAAGGACAGATGTTCGGACAAAAAAAAACATAAAGAGCACAAAAACTAGATAGTCTTGTAAATTTTAAAAAAGGAAAGGTAACTAATGACCTACAACAACCACAGGATAAGAAAAAAGGTCACCATTGTGGAGATAGCTCTAGTAATTCTCACTTTTTATCAATGTTAAATGACTTGATTAACATTTTAACTGGTTTTTGTTTGTATGTTTATTTCTATCATTCTATAAAATTCATTTTCGATGTGCTAGGAACCTGTGATTGATCAGAGGAGCTCGACACACAGAGCTGCCTAGCTCGTTTCCAGGTGGTGGATAGCAGAGACCCTCTCGTTGGGGGTTGTCAGGTCATAAGACAGAAATCTAGACTGCCAACCAAAGTAGTTACGTTTCATGAGAATGCCACGCTCTCTGTATGCCAAGGACCCCTTCTGTAGTTTTCTAAAAAGAGAAGGCTAATGGCCACTACAGAAGGCTAAATTATCTGAACCTACCACACCACCCACCTTTTTACAGTGTCAGTCAATCCCCCCCCCCCTCATGTCCCATCCAACCCTAATTTGAACTGTTTAATAAATTGTTGAACTTAATTTCGTCCTGAAGTAGCACGAAATATTTGTCACTGGACATTAAGCAAACAAAAATCTATGAATCATTCTTCGAACTACGATTGGCAAGACAATCGGAGGTAAAGATTGTTCTTTGTTCGTATTTTCATTGATAACCTGTTCTTTTATGTCAGAAACTTAGGCCAGTTGTCTTTAAAAGCCATTTACATGCATTTGGGTTCAAAGATACTGTTCACTATGAGGTACACAAATGTTCAAAGATTTCAAAAAGAATTCAACTGATGATTATGACCACCATACCATACTCTAGGCACAAGTTACAATGTAGTTATTCCAGAGTATAAGTTACTATCTTAATTATTGTACGATACTAATGTTGCACAGTAGTCACAAACTAGAGCATCTGCGAGTTAATTAATACTGGTCTAACACGTTGATTGGTATAGTTATAACCGCTTAGTTTTCCGGTTGTCCGTTGTCTATAATTGACTGTGAGTTCTCATTCAATAATTGCAAGTCGAACTACAGTTTACTACAAATCTATTTGCAACTTTACATTTCAAGCGTTAGGGTAGAACTGACTGTACAATAAAAATACAAGGTATTAAATACAGATTGCCCAGACACCTTATAAATCAATTAATTTGACAGGTATGCATGTATTATTTGTCGATCCAAGTAGATTATACGACTTCATATTAATGATAATTGTCGTACAGAGTTGAAAAGGGTCTAATATTATATCTATCGTTTACTTATGGCAATGTAATTGTGCAGAGGAAATGCGACCAATTCCTTTCACCTTTACAGAGGAACTCAACAAATTACAAGACCAAGAATGGGATGACACCAGCAGAGAAGTTGTTGACAGATTTCGACGTAAACAGACTCCACCTCTAACAAAGACCACTGCAGACATCGTACCAGTTGAGAAATGGACAGAGACGGCTACATGGGACAAACTTCTTCCATTCAACATTAAAAACCAAGGAAACCGACAGATAGTATTTTCAACAACAGACAATATTCGATAATTATCCAGTTTAAACAGATTTTTCTGCCATAATACTTTCTACACTTGTCCAAGTCTATTCTACCAGATCTACAGAATATACATACAGACTGATTGAACAACCAGACCACAGCTATTTTCATTTCTACCCGGCAAATTACAGGCAGTTTAAAGAACATTCTTCACCACCTTACGTGACAACTTGCAAGACATTGGTTTAAACCAATGACTGCTGTGGCCGACTTTGAAAAGCAACACATAGCGCCATAAAACAAATCTTCCCCAATGTTAACATCAAGGGCTATTTCTTCCATTTTACACAATGCATCAGGTGTAAAGAACAGTCAACTGGTCATTAGATCCCTTATAGAGACAACGAAGACATCAAGACACCGGTACAACTTGCAGCAATACTTCCATTTATTCCTATTGAAGCAGTAGAAGATGCATGGTTACAGGCTTTGCAAAACAGAGATGACGCTGACATCACTCATCTTACAGAACCGTTTACCGACTATGTCAAAGAGAAATAGGTCGACGGAGACAGACAGCTTTGGAACCGGTATGAAACAGTGGGATCCAGCACTACAAACAGTTTAGAGGGATGCCCAAAAAGCTCAAGAAGATGACACAACACGCCTATCCAAATATATATGCAGCTATCCAGATCTTAAAAGACATCCAAAATGCCAATGAAATTAACCCTATCCAAACAGCAGCAGGCGGCACAGTTCGATCACAAGCTAAGAAGTATGTCACCATTGATCGTAGATTGTCAACATTGAAGACAAGATACCAGACAGGAACCGTCGATCTGATGACATATGCTGACTCAGCTTCACAGCTCCTTCACCTCGGCTAAGTGAATAAAATAGACTTATTTTCTATGTAAAATATGTGTACATTAAATATATTTATATCTATAAAGTTGAACTTTGTCTGAAAATATAACAATAAATTTATAAATGTGTATATAATATTTATTTTGTCAATAAATTGTTTTGTAGTCATCTATTTCATTTTAAGTAAATATGCTTCACTTTATCAATACAAATATTTAACTTTATAAGATTTCTGATTTATTCCTTTTTACAACCAGAAAGTTCACCTTAGGTAAATAGACATTTACTCTTATGTTTTCCTCTTAATCCCGTCTCATTAGATGCTTTTTTATCTCAGTAGTTGTTCGAAAATAAATCTGTAATGTCTTAACATAATAAATACCTGTAAATGACCATGATTACAAATACACAATGTTAGATACTGTATGTGTGGGAAATTGAAATTTTTCTTCTTTATATTTCTTCAATCACGTTTCTTCAAATAACTAAATAAAATTCATCGATTTTCAGTGGTAATATTTACATTTACATGTCCAATTTTGCTAGTAGTTTAAAACTACATTAAATGTACTTCTGACATTAAACTGCAGCTATATATTTTTTTCATCATCAAAATGACTACAGTTGATTTTAGTTATTTCTAAGTGCAAGGGACCAAGGGAATTGGTTCGAGATAGCCGAAGTTCGACTAAAAAGGAATAGGAAATCGTCGAGTTTTGGATAAGGGAAATAAACATTAACTGACTTCCAGATTCTTGTTGTAAGGGCTTTCTTTCAATGATTGTTTTTACTTTTTTGGTGATTTTTTGTTTGATTCACGTGCTTCTTATGAAAACAAAAACTTGCTGAAAAGGTCGAATAATTTTTTTTAATCTAAAATCGATTTTTTAACAGCGGCCTAGCCATTATCAGCTTGAGTCATCTGATTTGCATATTTAATAATTTTGATTTATGACGATTGTCTCATTTAGGCTGAATATAAGGTTTTTGATTCTTAATTAGAATTTGTTTCTTTAAATTGATAATCCTTTAACGTTAAACTATATTAATTTTGAAATCCTTTTTCGGCAAATCACACCTCATTAACATAATCTGAATTTTATAAAGACCATAATGTTAATAAATAAGACGTTTACACGTTTTGTAAAAACATTTTATTTATGCAAAACTAATTTTTATTGCAAAATAAACAATATTGTTTAATTTTAACAACCTAATAAACATTTAAGTATATAAATACAGTAAAGGTGCAGTTAAAAAGTATATTGTTCATATGTTTTTAGTTTTTAATTGTTCTCCGGAGTTTGTCAGTTGTTTCGATTGTTTCCCTCCTTCGAATATCCCTTTGGTATTTCTTGACTTTACTTACTATTATGACTATAATATAGTAAAATTGGTTACAAAGAGGTTTATGGTAAGACCCCAGATATCGATATTTTGATGAAAATGTTGATAACTGGGTTAATTCAGGCCAGGAGTCCGAGGAGTATACTTCAGATTTCAGAGTTTATAAAGTAACTGAAAACTAGATGAAGATAGTCTGAAAAGACAGCTTTTCTCGCAATGTTCACATGTTGAATCCCTGATGTTTAAAATACTGCAGTTCTTTCACAATCATGTTTGTATAGAAAGTTTACTCATGCAATTTTAATTCTGTTCTTATCCACTATTTTCCCCAGAAATGACAGAGATCCTGGTAGTTATGTTAACTGTGAAGGTGGGCCTCAATTGTTGACAATCACAATTATAAACTCTTATAATTACTGCATATCTACATAGAGTGTATTGCAATACTACAAAGAAATAAAATTTATACAATAAAAAATGAAAGTTCTTGAGAACATTGTCACAGACAGACAACCGGGGGCGATAGTAATATCCCCGAACTTTCTTCAAAATTCATGCATAACAAAGAAAATTAAAGACTATCATCACCACAAATATTGACAAATGGAATCCTCTTCAAAAGTCCAAAGACAAGGCAAATTCGTGAGATCACTAACACAGAGCAAAGACTACAAAGATATATCAAAACGAGTCCAAAAACACATAGCAAGCCAAAAAGAATCCGAATAAGACAGTAAAAAAAACTAAAATAATTCCAATGTGAACTATCACAAAAGCCCTGAGTGACATCAGGTGCTATGGCAGGGTAAGTATGTCCAGCTTCGTAAACAGCATTCGTCATATTCAGATCAGGAAAATCCGGTAGATTGTAAATTCCAGTAAGACCGTAGCCTTATTTGTAAGAAAGAAACTTGGTATCGATCAATCAAATATTGATGACTACCTTTTAATTTCTGGATTGATAACTTGATTGATTAACGTCCTGTGGCAAATATTTCATGCTTCTTAGGGAAGAGAACTAGTTCAATGTATCAAACAATTCAAATAGGGGTTGGACGGGCAGTACAAAATACCAAAAATATATCATTTCAAGATCTGTGTTAGTGAAACTTGAGAATAAAGAAGAATCGACTACAATCGAGAGTTGAAATCTATTGGATGGTATTTATAATCATGTCACAATATATATTGGAAGAATGTATATATGTGACTATTTTACATTTTTACTAGTTTTTTTATATGTTTGGAAATGCACGTCGGGTGGTCAGTCAGGTGGGTGCCTACAAACAGTGAAGAAACATGATTTGCTGTAAATATGACAGCTCATTTTTTGTTGTTATAAATGTGATTTATTTTTTGTGATAATAAAACTGTGATTTTAATACCAAATCAACAACTTGTGCATCAGATCACTCATCTGCTCGTAAAATTTGAAAGGCTGGCGTCTTATATTATATTAAAATGCATTGTTAGTCAATTAAAGTAATTACTGCTCTGGGTATAAAGCATGGTTTTATAGGTACCTGTATATACACAAGCATACCTGTTACCTGGACCTCTGTCGTGTAAGAATCCATATTTCGTGAAATCTCTGTATAAATTCTGTACCCAGTTGCTTTAAATATAAAAGGTTTAATTTAGCTGTTGCTTTTATATATGTATTTATATTTTCTCCAAGACAAAATAGAAGATAAGTAAAAAATCCGAAAACTTTATTGGCTTGAAGTTTTCTTTCTTACATTAGTTTCATGACCTGAAACTACAAAAAAAATGAATTAACTACCAAATGTTAAGAAGGATTGTTCCTGGTATATATGGTGTATTTATATATTTTTGTTCGAAAGAATGCCTCGTGATCAACCAGTGTCGTTTGAACAAAAAGTCAACGATGTTTAAATAGCAACAACCGGGCTTTTTTATGCTGAATTTTCCCTTATGCAAACGATATCTTATCGCTAAAAGTCTTATCACTAATTTCAACAGATTTTTAATATATTCTATCATTTAAAAACATTTTGTTCTTTATACAGTAAAGATCTCCGTGCAGTAAGAATATCCCGATAAAGATATGTCGTGTATTAGTACAATGATTGATTATGCCGGAGAATAGCAAAAAAATAAAAAAATAAAAGAAACACTACAAAAATGTAGACAGGAGAAAGATTTTGGATAAAAGAACTAGGCACCTCGTAATGAAGAGGAAAAAGCAAAAAGGAAGATGACATCTCATTCTCCGTGTATTAAAAACTATATCTAACTACGGATATAGATATTATATACAATGTAAACTCCATGTTACTGTAGTGCTTAATATCCCCGAAAGTTCCGGGATATAGTTATCGCGCCTCTGTCTGTTCGTCACACTTTCTTGTGACCCAAACTACTCGTTCATTTTTAACTTCATGCATATAATTTCTATACAGTATTGTCACACCAGTATTGTATGTAAATATGCAAGAAGATTTTAGAATTTAGATTTTCACAACTTTTATTCCACAGGAGGTCTACTTTCGAAAATTGGGAATTAAAGCTTGTGACCTAAACTCCTCTTTCATTTTTCAGTTTATGCATTTAATTTCTTCAAAGTATTATTACACACTATGTAGATGTGCAATAGGTTTTAGAATTTTAATTTTCAAAAGATGGGGCTTTTAGGGGCCGAATTTCGAAAAATTGGGAATTATAAGATGGTGACCGAAATTCTTCTTTCATTTTTCACTTTATACATTTTATTTCTATACAATATTGTCATACCTGTATGCAGATGCGCAGAAAGCTTTTAGGATTTTGATTTTCCAAAATGTGGCCTGTATTCAAAGATACGATTGTGAAAAACGGGCAAAAAAGCGGGGACAGCTGTAGTTTCCGACTACCTCGATAGAGGTTCCTGACTTGGGACAGGCGCACAAATGCAGCGGGTTTAAACATGTTTTGTGAGATCTCAAACCTCTCCCTATACCAAACACACAGTGATACAAACAGTACATGTCAGCTCCTGACCTCAATTAAACTGACCGAAAGAACCCCTGGCTCCAAATTCTTTTTGAGTAACAGATTTTTTAAAATAAAAATGTGATTTTTTAAAAAAATATTTTTATTATTAATATTTATTATTCACCTATCCCAGTCAGAAAACAGTCACCCCCTTTAACTTAAAAATATTTTTTGTGTGAAATATCATTACTCTTTGTCTTATAATTTTTCTTCTCATATTACAGATGTAGATTATATATATATATGTGTGTATGTTTATAGAAGTGCGATGATACTGTGAAATTATAAAAAAAAATATTCTGTTTGATAATATTTTTTTTAATCCATTGCGTAGGAGTGTGAATGGCATAAATTCATGAACTGGCCAAATGACAGTGTGAGCTATTGACTTTACTTGGTGTCCGTCATCCGTTAACGATCACATTATGTTCTTCTTGAGATGGAACTAAAATTTTACTTTATTCAGTGTTTAATTTTTTACCTTTTCCTCTTTTTATATTAGGTCCCAAAACTTTAGTCTGGTTAGTAAAAACAGATTTTTTCATTTGCTTCTACGTCTTTTTATCATACTTACTTGTAACTGTGTCACTATCTGAAAATAAAAATATATGTTGTTATGAACGACATTCAAATAAAACTACAGTAGTTAAGAACCCAAAAAAGTTTACTTTTTTTAATCAAAGTTCCAACGACATGTCTGAAACCCCCCTCAAAATAGTCATATGACTATTTTGCCCCCTTTCCTTTTGATTTATTTTTATTTTTTTTAACAAAGTTGGTTTACCACTGCTGCCCTTAGAATTGTACTTGTTTTATTCAAGTTCCAAGGGCACGTTTAAAATCCACACCAAAATAACCACATGACTATTTTGCCCCTCCTCTCTTGGGATTTTTTAAATTTTTTTTTACTGTATCAGAACACTTAATTTTCTTTTAAATCATGACTTAAAGGAACTGTAACATCATCTAGTTTTTGACGTTCGTCGTAAAAAGTATACATAAAATTGATAAACCTTCTAAATTCCTCCTCTGTAATTTTTCCGTTTTCCAATGCCTTACTTATTCCATTTTCAATCTTAAATTTATACTTTCTTGCTAAAGCGAGCTTTTCCTCCACTTGTAAACCATATTTAAAACCAAAACTACAACAGAATTTACCGCGGCCAGCAAACTCAAAGGAATACAAGCAATCATTTCTATACCTTTAGCTGCTATCCCCACGACAGTACTTGTGGTCAAAACATTTAATGTGGTACAACCACTGAGCACACCCGATACAATTTTACTCCAACATTTACTTTTTTCAAGTTTATTCTTATACTTCTTGATTTCTAATGACAAGTCATGTTCAAGTTCCTCAAGTCCCCGTTGTCTATACTTGGTTTTTTGATTGGCCAGTTTTTAAAAGTACTTTTTTAATAGCATTTCATTATAAATTTTGTCGGTTGGACTAAGGTATTTATATAAGATATTATAGATATCTTTCTCCTGTGCTTGATGAAGAAAGAATAGACAGAAGAAGCCGCATAAAAAAAACTTAATTTGTGTTTGTACTGAATTGTGTTGTAGCGACATTTAGTCTTTATGTAATCAAGAAATTCTCGTGGAGGCGGAAGACCGTAACTATCGAAGTAAATGCCTCCGGCACTAGTAAGCTTATCACGAAAGTCCCAACATACCCAGTGGGTCCCTTCGCCAATGTTATCATCAAGATTCAATACTCCACACTCATTTTTATTCCGTTTGTTTGGTAGATTGTCCCGACTTTATACCCCTCTGAAATTAGTAATACCCAATTTGTCAACCCACTTTACGATATGGAAGTTGTTTAGCGGTTCACGCGTCTTTTTTTGCATTACATATGGTCTTCTGACGCTGTCCACTTGTAATCCTCTACCAGACAGACGCTCTACCTGTAGTCCTTTCCCAAATAAACTGGCTAACACTGGTACTGCTGGACTGGTTAACACTGGTAGTGCTAGACTGGCTAGCATACTAAGGAATCCACCAGTCTGTTGTCTTCTTATTATTCCAAGTCCAGCTCCGGTCTTTTTGTGGAGTGCTGCTTGAAGTTGGTCTTTTTGTGTTTTTGTCAATTGGTAAACATAAGGTGTACTTAATAAGATAGGAATTTTATTGTATGGTACTTTTGCTGTTTGTACTAGTGCGCTTCCAGCTCCGCTACTAAGATCTTTCTGTACCCCTGTTTCGGCCAATGCGCTGACTGCGCCGATGGCTAGAGCTGGTAATAATTTAGATGCTGCAGTCTCCACGAGTGGAAGTACAAGTTTAGCGAGAGCACGAAGAAATCCGCCATTTTGTGATTGGGCTCTCATTTGTGTCTGTGTGATAGTTAGTTGAACGCCATTTCCAGATGCTTTTGCTCTCTGTATTCCATTTACTTGCGTTAGCGTTAACGCCATTGGAAAGTCAACTGTTAATTGAACATTCATTAATATTAATGTAAGACACGATTTATTCTCATATGCCTTTGCTAAATTTCTTCGTTGACCTTCGGATAAACCGAGACTATCGTTGACGTATTTACTCATTTTTTATTTCCTTCTATAGTTACAATATAATTTCCAATGGTGTCCAGAATTACCTCCTCCTCGTTTAATACAAGAGCGTAGATTCGATACGCATCAGTAGGGACGATATTCAGTTTGTAATGAAGTGTAAGAGATATATTCTCCATACTCACTCTTTCATCTACATAAGTCAAATCAAAGTAAGTGTAAGCCCGTACAGGGACTCAAAATTGGTAGAGGTCAGCATATTCCATGTATCATACTCGTTACTAGTATTGGGCTTGAAATTGCAGACATCATTGAAAATTCTGCTATAATTTGATTCGATCTGTATTCAGTTTCCGGGTAATATATTCCAGAACCAAATTCTAGTCTGGCTGTAAGGAGCTGCTTTATTTACACTGAAAGTATCGAGTAATAAAGGACTGTCTCGGTGGTCTCGTGGTAGCGTGCTCGCCCCGAGTGCGGAAGGTCGCGGGTTCAATCCCCGGCCGGGTCAAACCAAAGACATTAAAATTGGTATTTGCTGCTTCTCCGCCAAGCACGCGGCATCTAGAAGTAAGAGCAAAGACTGGTCGGCTCGGAGTCAGTATAATGTGTCCGAGTGAGGTGATATGTCTTCCTGCGGACAGTTACCTCGTGAGCTAGCACATTAAAAATCCGACTTAGCGTGTCGGTCTAGTACAAAGCAGGGATCATATTCATTATCATATCAACATGTTCTCGTCCTGATATGCACCTGGTTGCCACTGGACGTTACACAATAATTCATCCATCATCCATCGAGTAATAAAGGGTTTTCTAACTGATCAGCGTGTTTGCCACCTCTCTGCAAGAATGCGATTACATGTTTCAGGTGTCCTGAATATTAAGTAATTATCGTTGTTTATCTCTATCTTAATTCCCATCTTAGCTGGAGGTAATAGATTTTGTTCTAGCGATTGAAAGAAACTGTTACTTCCGGAAGGCATTTGTTAGTGCAGCCCTTGTCGCAAACCCCGTATTTACCACAACAGCAACGTTAGTAATATCAGGGTAAATAAAGTTGTTTTTACCAACAGAATTGACATACCCATCGGACAAAGTAAGTAATGTTTTAACATGATTTGCTAATGACAGATTGTTACAGTCATGTACAATTTTTATACTAAGCACAACAAATAAACACAGAAAATTTTGTTCGATTGTCATTTGTCCAAGAAAATTTGTGGCATCTGAAATAACAGATACCTCATCATTAGTCGGTGCCGTACCATCTGCTAGTTTTTCTACCTTTATTAGGAAATATCCATTACACCAATCAGAACGCCGCCCTATCTCTTACCGTAAATTTATAGTCTGTCTTTACCTGTTGTTGCGTGTTAGGAGGAAATCTTAACGTGGTATCTAGTTGGATGCTATAATACTCGTACCTTTCGACAAACTTTGTTCCCCTAAACATCTTTTTCTTATAATATTAGTTTTTTTTTTATATATTTATAAATGAGTAATTACTGTGTGAAAGAGCAAAAGATCACATAGTCTCTCTTTCCATGGGTGGTAAGAACAAACAACGGAAGATACATGGAATATAGTACTAAACCCAAGATTGTCTCAGGAAAAAAGGGAGGGAAACTGGACATACACAAAACGATTAGGCCAATAGTACCAAAAGGTGGGATTACTCTACCAGGAAAAAATTATTGTGGACCTTATAATAGAATGGATATAACCACCAAAAACAAATTATGCAGAAGGCACGATCTTTGTTACTCTGATTTTCCAGGAGGAAAACAAGAGTGTGACAAAAAGATGTCGAATTAAAACAAGTAAAACCCTCACCTGTCGGAGAGGCTGTGAACAAAAAAGTATTTCGAGGTGTGATAGGAGCCAACAATAAATTGGGATTTAAAAACCAGAAATTCCATAGATCGTTTTTGTCAATGCGAGATTGAATTCACACGGGAATTTGATAAAGATGATGAATATTATTTGGAGGGTATGTCCTAGTGGAATTACTTGGTTGGTCTCTCCTTTAACTCCATTGGATGTTATTGAAGTAGATATAAAGTTTGAAGAGGTGCCTTGATATTTTTATCACTCTGTCCGAGCCGAACGATGAACGTCAAAAAGTTCCTTTATGTCAGGATTTAAAAGAAATTAAGTGTTTTGATAAATACAAAAATTAAAATGAATTAAGATAATCTTAGTCAACTGAATTTAGTGTATTGTAGTTGTAGTAACTTTGGAGCTACACATACAAATGAAACACATTTAAAGTATTGATAATCTATTGAAATATAAACATGTTGATAGTAATACAGCTAGAATGCAGAATGAATGAAAACTGTGAGAAAGCTTTCTATATACTATTTAACTTTAACCAGATGTGTATAGAAAATATGTAACACTGATAACACGGATAATATAAACATTGGTCTGCGAACTGAGAATTAATGTGCCTGTGATCTGTCAAAGATAATTACTTAAGCAGATTAAAGATTATGACTTTACTACAGTAGTATTTAAATATTTATTTTCAGATAGCTTTTCAATGGAATTTTTCTTATCTATTTTAAGAACTTAATGATAATATTTACACAGGTAACAATTACACAATCCTACACAGGAATTAAATGATGTAAATAAAGCCGATTACTAAAGTTAACTTATTATATATGGTAAAAAAGGGTAAAAAGAAAGAAAAAAGAAAGAAAGTAGCCGTAGGTTCTAACTACGCATGCGCAAAATACAACTTAAATATCCTAAAAAACAAAAAATAATTGTCTGGCCAGACAGTCTCTATCGCTAAGGCACTGCCTTCAAACATAACGATTGATCGTTATATAACATAAAGAGTTCGAATCTCTTAATAGTCGGTGGTTGGAATGGGATGTTAAGAGACAATCTTTCCAGTAACATTTCGAATGTTAAAAAGTATAAGAATTATACTAAAAGGGGTGATTGGAAATTTGGAAGTAATCGAACCAAATAAAAAGGCAGCGGTCCGATAGAGCAGTAGGGAGGACAGGCGCCTAAGATAGATAAGATGGGAAAGAAAAGACCGGGCTCGGCCAGGCGCCTGGAATAGTTCTCACAACAAAGGGTCCTTTTGCCCTTTTTTATTATTTATTTTTTTTATTTTATTTTATTTTATTTTTTTTTTATTCTTTTACCCTTATTTTTTAATTATAAGGGCAGCGGTGACAAACCAACTTCGGTAAAAAAATTTAAAAATCCCAAGAGAGGAGGGGCAAAATAGTCATGTGGTTATTTTGGGGTGGATTTTAAATGTCCCCTTGGAACTTTAATAAAACAAGTACAATTCTAAGGGCAGCAGTGGTAAACCAACTTTGGTAAAAAAAAAAATTTTTAAATCACAAGGAAAGGGGGCAAAATAGTCATATGACTATTTTGAGGGGGGTTTCAAACATGCCATTGGAACTTTGATTTTAAAAAAGTACACTTTTTGGGTTCTTAACTACTAACTTCCTTATTTAGACATAAATAATTTTAATTCGGACCGGCGAAAAACCTTATTTTAGAGAGAGGCAAGGAAAGAATTTGACATCTCAAAGTTCGCACACATAATACATATAATATGTTACTAAAGTCATGGAGAATAAACGTGAAGTAGTATTAGACAATAGAAAAATAATTTTCATGGCACAAAACAAAATTAAAAAAACACACATACGTGTTCTTTGACAAAAAAATCCTGTTTCGAACATTACTTCCTTGCCATTCAGTTACACATTAATACTAATTTCATC
Organism: Mytilisepta virgata; assembly: GCA_028015205.1. Classification (NCBI taxonomy): domain Eukaryota; kingdom Metazoa; phylum Mollusca; class Bivalvia; order Mytilida; family Mytilidae; genus Mytilisepta; species Mytilisepta virgata. The sequence goes on along the minus strand of CM051515.1, from coordinate 57,510,729 downwards.
AATGATCATTGTACATTTGAATTGGTTCAAATATTTGACTATTAAGTTTTAATTGTTAAATTGTAATATATTAGGGTTCTGATTGATACAATGTGATAAGCAAATTTATGTTGTTAAAAATATTGACATCAATTTGAATCAACATTCAAGAATAGAAAGTTTTCTTTGACTATTTAATGATGAAAGGTGAACTGAAATTGTATCTCAGTTCAACATCCGGACTTGGACATTTCATCAAAGTTTTATGGTAAATGTTGCATATTGATCAAAAAAGATTTTGATCTAATACACCGATGTTTATGGACTAAACAAGCCTTCGGAGATACGCCTATCTGGTACGAGTCTGGAGAATAGATGTTTCTTCTGACAATTAAAATTCTTATGTCGACCAATTGTGTGCGCTTTTATTCGATTTATTTTTATTTTCGTGCGAAGCTAATTTTACTCAAGGGCTGCAGAAGAAAGAAAAGCATTTGCCCAGTCTTTAAATTTCCATTTCGGTTATAGATGATGTATCTGAATAATTCTCACTTTAAGAATTATCTAGCCCTATGAGCTTGGCATTACAAACTGTAAAGAGACCATCCATCAGATTCAATCCTAGACTAAAGGGCGTTTGAAATCAAAATCTAATGACAAACGTGATGATTTGAACTTTCAAATGGACATCCCTTTTCTAAGTGGTAACATACCAACGTCTCAACCTTATGGCGTTTACATTTCAGTTGATTCGTTACTATCTCGCAAATGAGAATAGATTCATGGATCTTTAGTTAGATTTAACGTCTTAATGGTGTTGTCTATTTACCCGACTTGACACTGTTTAGGATTTTATTCATTTGCAATGTGGCGGTGCCGTTTACGGAGCAAGAAATGTCCTTGATTGTTTTTTTGGAGTTCACATTGCAAGTGCTTGGGTTTTTATGCTGTCCGATTCTCATTGTTTAGCTAAGTGTTTTTTACTCCTATGGTTTTGTCTATGTTAGTGTTCTAACGATAACACCTTGTATTTTGGGCTTGCTTCGGTGTTCTTTTTTTCGATTTTTATGAAGTTTACTTCACATTATTATACGAATCAATTCATTGGCTGGTCGAAATTCCGAACATTTTCAGCAAGATTTTGAAGACAACTTTATAACTGAATATGTATATTTAACAATTATCATCTTTAAAAAAAATCAAAATTAAATACTAGTTAACAATTGCTAATTACCATTCAGATGAAATATTGAAACCGTAGTTTTTGCACTTTTACCCCATAATCCATGCTGACATAACCATTCCCCGTTTACTCTTTGGTCGATTTTTCCGTGTAACCTAAATATCGTTTCTTTTGTAGATATATGCTGTTCTATACTTCCATTTCCAACGTACGATTCGCAGACATATGGTATCGGTGGTACACAGCTTGCCTGAGGGTTACCATTTGGATGAATGATGAATACTGGCAGACGTAAATTTTCAATCTTGCAAATAAGGGTTAATTCATTTGAAGATACGTCCCATGAAAAGCAGATAGGATGACTGCATGGCTCCGTTCCTGCAAGTTATAAATTTTAAAAAGGGTATTTATGAAGTACAGTACAGCAAAATATTTGAGTAATAAAGTGTGTTCACATTACAGTTAATAATATAATATATTGAATATTCATTAAATGAATAAATGTTCAAATAAGTATTTAAGAATTCTTCCTGTAATTGACATCTTAACAGACTTGAATCTTCATCGCATATTACACACTGGCAATGTGCTGTTAACGGAGCAGAAATGCAGAACATACAGAACACTGCCATTTCATAGATCTTGATATCTATTTTTCTAACAGGAAGATTAATATTATAATTACAATAGCAAGAATTTTTGTCCTGGCATGATTCATTACTTAAATACCATTAAATTTTCCGTTCAAAATTTGACAAAATTTACCCGAAATTTCTAAGGCTCTTTCTTTTGATGCACAGGTAACCCTTAGCTGAATTTGAATTCCTGTTTTTAAAAGAATTGTTTTGGGTTTTGATGGTTGTGCTTATTAATTCATCATTATATCTTTAACCGGATTTCCAACATTTTGATCTCGAGCACTGCTGCTGAGTTGTCATTCAACGAAATGGCCATACAGTGCATCAAATTTATTCGGTATTTTGTGACACATTTTATTACGATAAGAGAAATGATTTTTTCGTTTCCTATTGTTAATTTTCCGTTTTTTAGATCATGACGTTTCCTTGGCAACATTGTGTGGTGTTTATATATCTCAACTTATTCGATTCGCTAGTGTATGTAACAACGTATTTGATTTTAATGAAAGAAATCTCTGTATTACTGAAAAATTATTACCAGGGTTTTCGATATCACAAAGTTGTCAAAACTTTTACTAAATTTTATCATCGGTACACGGACATCATTCGTAAATATTAATCAACGTGCAGACATCTTATATGTTCAGGTATTTCACATCCCATCTTTTTATGGTAATATTCTATTCAAAGCACAAAAATATCATCATTAACCTTTAAACAAACTTATCCACAAGGGATGAAGTTACAATACTGTTGTCAAGTCATTTAAGAAGGCGTTTTTGGAATTAATATTGATTCACTCATATGGTCTTTGCATCGGAAATAAACAAATTTATCCTACGGATATCTAGTAAATAGAAGGGAAATAATCATTGTTATCACTAACAACAATGCCAAAAGGAAGATAAAGATATGATTATTGATAATGTCTTTCCTTGGTATCTAGGATGCCAAGTGAATTGTCAATGTCCATCTCCTGAAATAGACAGTCAATGTAGTTTTTTTTTGCAGAGCAAAATTATGTTGTAGGAGCCTTCTTATCTAATTGAATTACGAAATTCGCACGAAAAAGGAATTTTTTCTAATCAGGGGATCGTTAAACACTACTGGTTTAAGAACTCATAGATGTTCTAAGGCGCCAAATACGGGCAAAAAGTAATAACTTTATGGGTCTGATCTAACCGGATAATGTTTCTAATCCGCCCTCTCTTTTAGCCAGTTTTATGGCATATTCCTCAACTGCATCCAGCAGTATGTTGGTGTTGTGCTTCAAGTTCATAGGCTGGGGTTCAAGATATCTGTGGCATTTTTAACGATGTTTAGTCACCTATTTTTTACGGTTTCTGAAATATTGAGATGGCAAAGTTTAAGGTCCAAGGTCAAGGGTGACATTGACCTCATTATTTTAGTAGATGTCATATAGTCTAACTATAAATTTATATGTTGATATCTAACCTCTAACCTGATTTTTTACATTCAAAGCCTTGGTCAAGATTTTGATAGAGTTCTACCTTTGAAGGAGTCATCGAATCTCTTTTGACCCCATGTAACGAATCGTTGGTGTAAGAATCAGGGCATTTTCCTTAAAGTCACTCAGTATCGACTGCGAATTCAGACCGAATTCATCAAAGTTTCGTAATGATACGTCATTAACTGTTTTCACAGCAAGAAATCCGAGGGTTGGGGAATAGTTATAATCCATAAGAAAAGCTGATTTGGAAACGGAAATATCCAATAACTACTGCCGCACACCAAACAGCTGACGATGAAATTAAAAATGGCAACTCTATGGTGAAATTTAGAACTAGCTGAGATAGTTCATAAAAAGTCACTGCAATAGCCTGGTCTTAAAGAAACACTTATCAGATATAGCTTTTTGTTCAAGAAGAATATTTCCGTCCACTGGTTATCCATTTCTTGACTATTTCATGGCGGTAGTTTGTTTTATAATACCCAATAATGTCGAAGAGACATATGTGATCATTTAAATATATTTACATAAACACAATAGTGGGAATAATCTTACCTTTAATATGACTGAGAATAAAAATCATTCCGATTTCAAACATTATTTGATACATCTGTAAATACGCCTATTATTCCTAGACATGTCTGGGAATTTATAACAATACATGTATTTTCCAAAAAAAAACCTTGTTCACATGATACAAAAATTTCCTGGTAAAAATGATACATTTGAATATATTTCCTCATGGTACTCGTGAAAAAGGTGATTGTACTAATCAAAATAAATATATGCTAAAGAATACAGGAAGTTTATTTAACAGTTTAACAGAGGGTGGAAACTCTTGTCGCCTCATCTAATAAATAAGTGTATTTCCTTGCATATTCTTACACCGGGTATTGTTATAAAGTGGCTTCCTTCGTAATTTTTTGTGCGTGTACAAATGTACTTAAGACAAATCAGACCCTTTAGCTGAGTTCATTTGCAACGGGTGTTAGATAGTAGCATAATATTATGCAATAGTTTGGTATTAACTGTAATAAATAGTTATTTTGTAATAACGAACGCACAACCCAATGTCTTGTTTGTGTTTTGTTTCTAGCATAGTTAAGAAAATGCTTTTTCTTTAGATGAGTGGAACGATAGGTAAAAGAAGATTTGTTTTAATTCTAAAGAAGGATATAATCCGTTAATTCGTTTAAAAAAGTCAGGACAAAATTTTTCTCTTTATATGACGCATTAGAAAGTTAAGGTACATACTGACGTCATTGTATCTTCCAAAGAAAATATTTTAAAACTCTGAAATTTGAAGTTTTTCTTAGATATCTCCTAAACGAGCACAAACGAACCTGCGGTTGCTCAAACTTTGAACAATTTTTATCAAAGTTGAGGCCCCAGAGGGAACATTTTCAATTTTACCCTTATTTGTCCGTGTTCACTGACGTGAACGTCGAAACATTAAAACCAACAGTCTCATTTGAAAGAATAGATATGGAACAACTCACCCAGCTGTATAAAGTTAAAATTTTCTTTTTCTGGAAAGTTTCGAGAAAGAAACACCGATTTCGTGTTTTTTCGAACGGACAATTGAAGGGCAAATGGTCCAGATTATCATGGAAATTGGTTCATTTCCGTTTTTTTTTTAAGTTTACGAATTATGGTGAACATAATCAAGGCCATTAATAAAGTTTTCTTTTTCATATTTTGGGTGATTTTTGTCAATTTCGTTATTTTTCGAAAATTTCGTGAAATGACGCCATAATCAGTAGTAACAAATTTTTTGCACTTGATTTGAAATCATTTAGCATTGAGTTATTGCCTCATAAAACACCTTTGCTTAAAATAGACATAAACAGAGAAAAATTAAATCTCAATCATACATATATTGTCTATGCGTTTCTTTTTTTGAAGAGTATATTCTAGAGTTTACGGAAAAACTGAATTGAGAATTTTTTTTCTACATATGTCTAAAATATAAAATAAAACCAGATATATTCTTAATATGGCCACAATTTGCATAAGTTACCAATATCTATACTACTAAAATTAAGGGCTCTATTTCCTTGAGCCGTCATCACGTAACAACTGCAACTGACACAATTCAAATTATAATTTGACTGATTGAGAATGAACGTGTTTCCTGAAAATTTTCACTTGGTCAATACGTTTCTTTAAATGCTGGAGTTGTCGATGAGTTACCTCAAACGGAACCAATAGGACATATTTCCATGTTTCGTTATTGGTTTCCTCTTCCGGTCTAATTTATTTCTGGTTAACTGCTCAAAAAGCATGGGCTTTCAGAATTCATGTATTCAGGTTATTTTGATTATAATTCCTTGCTTCCTACTGTATTTTATTCAGCTACATTGTATGAAACTATATTTTCAGTCATCATAAGACTGACCCAATTTTTCAATAAAATCTCTTCCTGTAATTTTTTAAATAATCCATCGAGGCAATGTTCTGTTACGATAGGCACGCGATAGGCACGCACTTTGTTGATAGATGGCACCGAGCACATGTAGAGGTCCCGTTCAAAACTGTAGTTTAGCAACTGAGTACCAAACACTCCAATTTCATTATTGCTGCCAAAAGTGAACATGAAGAACAAAAAACACACAAAAAACAACATAATATTTTATTTTCAAATAACCGTTTTACGGCAACATTGAATAACAGTCAATGAAAAGAATATTAATTCATACAGAAGTAGACATGTACTGGTACTAATACCCTAGCATGGAAGCCAATTGTAGGGAAACCAGTTGCTCCAATGTTTTAATACCATGAATACAGAAGGAAGATTTTACCTATTTTGAAGTCAATCACAGTCGGACCACCAAGTCAATACGTATGGTTTGAGTTGGGTCTAGGGGATGGTATTAAACGGTTTCTGAGAATATTTTCGTTTCATATTACTTTAAAACAGATATTTTTAGCGTGGTTTTCCTACAAAATTTTACAATCAAAGTTGGCAACCGATTTCGTCACCGTTGGTCAGAAAAAGGACAATTTCTTCATTGCCGGATCTCGGGACGGGGATTTTTTTAAATCGGAATAGGTGTGCTGTTACTTGTTTGACAAACACTTCAAATATTTCTCCTCATAACCGAGTGAAACTCTATTCGAGTGAGCTTTTTCTGTGTAAATTACGTGATAAAGGGGGATAATCAAGGTATGAAGGTAAATAAATAATGTACCAGGAATTAAAAGGGGTGGTCCGGCAGGTGCTTCCACTTACTTTGAATTTAAAATTATTTTCCATAGAAATTAACAACTGAAAGCCTGGGGTTAGCTGAAGTACTGCTATAGGTCTATTTGAGTAATGAAAAGTGTTTTTCAAAAACAGGACTGAAGAATTTTTTTCACATTAAATTTTGAAAACAAAATTACGTGTTTCAATTTCAACTTAAATGGTTTGTGCATTTTACAACGTGGAAGTTATTAAATAATGGATTTTTATCTTTATCAGACCCTAAATTGTGAGTTTTTGGTTAAAAAGTAGCAATTTGATTTTTTTAAGCATGGGAAAGAAAGAAATTTTTATTAAAATTAAAAGTATCTTTATCCATTACTCAATTGTGAGAAACTGTAAAGATCTGACATGGACAGATTTATTTTTGCCAGCAAATCACATGAATCATATGCATATACTTTTCAACAAAAGGAAACCTTAAGTAGTACAAGTGGTTATAAACTTTGAACTGGAGTTGTAGATATTACAAGATCACTATTTTGACAAACATTTAAGAAATTATACGCATAAAGACAAGTATGAAAATCATACAATATTTTCCATACAAATTAAAACAAATACATCGAAAATATATATACAATTTATTTACTAATAGTTTGCCTGGTACATTACCAATGGTAATAAATAAAACTGGTAGCTCATAGGTTGACAATGAGTATTTCTTCCTAATTTCACAATATTGTAAAGTGTTCCAATACTATTTATTCAAATGTTGTCCGTGAATCAATTTTTCTATCTTATTTTAGTTTAAAATTATCTCTTCATGGATTTTTTTTCTGTCCATAATGTAACCTATTAGATGAACCTGAGTAAAATTTGAAAAAAAACGTGTATAATCAACCACAAAAATGGGAATGGGACTGAATATAACCATATAATCTTTGAAAATAGACGCTCCTTTAGAATCTTATGCAGAAATTTGAATATCCAACATAAAAAATATTTCAAACGTGTCATTATGTGAAAACAAGTAAAAACACACTTCATTTCTTTGGATATTTTGATACCCCTTTATACTGAGTAAGAACTATGTAACGGAGTCTCGGGGCAGCCTTTTTAACTTGCAAATGAAAGACCCGATACTATATCTATTTGCAAAACAAAGCATTATAGGCTCCTCCCAGTGAAACGGTAAACGAGTGAGATCTGTTCATTGGCTAAAAAGTGTCAACGTGTGTCGTCGGCCAGTTTGAGGTGCGCAAAAATACTCACTTTTGATGTCTCATACGTTCATAACTTTCAGAGTCAGGTGAATCCAATAGGCTAATGTGTTAACGAAATCATTTTTCACATATTTCCATCTTTGTTATTTGAAAGTCAAAAACTAGCACAACGATATTTACACATTTCATTCCCGTCCTGTCAAATCAAAAATTCTAGGCGGAACTAAAAGCGCCATTTAATGTAAAAAATTCTGAAATTATCTTCACCTGTTTCTCTTGCGAATAGAATGCACCAGCGTAATGGTCAAAATGGCACTTGGCGGTCCGACTTTTCATTAAAATATATACTAGTCAAAAAAAGTAACGATATACGAGTTCGGAACCAAATAAGTACATATGCGGTTTTCTGTTATCATTTGAGGTGGTGGAAGAGGTGGAGGAGCGAGGAGGAGCCGGAAATGACGTCACCGGAACCGGAAATGACGACGGAAAATGCCGTCACCGGAACCGGAAGTCACGTGACCGGAACTGGAAGTATCGGAAGTAATGGATTTTCCGCCATTTCTTTACGGAAGTGACGCAAGTCACGTGCTAGGACCCGGATGTGCTGTCTGCCCATGCGTAGGCGGAACCTGAAGTACCGGAAGTGATTTGAGCGCATGCGCAACCGGAAGTGAGTGATTTTCGCGCCATTTTCCAATGATTTGTTTGCGGAAGTGACGCAAGTCACGTGCTGGGACCCGGACGTGTCATCTGCGCATATTCAGGCGAAACCGGAAGTCCAAAGGGAGCTCTTCCAAGGGGGGATAATTCAAAACTATAAATGGGGAGATAACGTTTCCCGCCATATCTTTACGGAAGTGACGTAAGTCACGTGCTGAGACCCGGATGTGTGGTCTGCGCATGTGTAGGCGGAACTGGAAGTAACGGAAGTGATTTGCGCGTGATGAGTTTTCCCCATGATTTGTTTACGGAAGTGACGCAAGTCACGGACCCGCATGTGCCATCCTTGACCAGAACTCAGATTGAATTATCTCCCTTTTCCCGCACTTCTCGGTCGTCTCTGGATCTTTCATCGGTCTCTAGGGTTTGATACTCTCACTGTTATGTCGAAGTCCGAGAGTATACGAAGTACACTATTGGATTATCTCCCCTTATTCCGCTCTTTTCATTTGGGGTATTTTCTGTGAGGACCAAAGGTAATATTGGATTATGTCCCCTTACCTCCAAGTGATTCTGTCACCAATAGTTCAATGGAGGGGTGTCCTTAGCAACCGCCTTAGCAACGGCGGTCCATTTCATTGCTCTATGATGTACTTCGTTTCTCTTCTCTTGCTCCATCCCGCTCTTTGCTACTCTTTGCTGCTCATCACTACTCAGGACCTTACTCGCGTGCTCATTTCGCTCCTGTTGCTTGTTGCTGTTCGTTATCGCTGCTCATCGCTGCTCCTTGCTGCTCATCTCATGCTCATCGCTGCTCATTGCTGCTCATCTCTTGCTCATCGCTGCTCATCTCTTGCTCATCGCTGCTCATTGCTGCTCTTTTCTTGCTCATCGCTGCTCATCTCTTGTTCCGTGCTGCTCTTCGCTGCTCATCTTTTGCTCCGCGTTGCTCATCTCTTGCTCATCACTGCTCATCTATTGCTCCGTGCTGCTCTTCGCTGCTCATCTCTTGCTCCGCGTTGCTCATCGCTACTCAGGACCTTACTCGCGTGCTCATTTCGCTCCTGCTGCTTGTTGCTGTTCGTCATCGCTGCTCTTCTCTTGCTCATCGCTGCTCATCTCTTGCTCCGCGTTGCTCATCTCTTGCTCCGTGCTGCTCTTCGCTGCTCATCTCTTGCCCCGCATTGCTCATCTCTTGCTCCGCGCTGCTCATGGCTGCTCTTCACTGCTTTTCTATTGCTCATCACTACTCAACCATTTCGCTCCTGCTGCTTGTTGCTGTTCGTCATTGCTGCTATTCTCTTGCTCTTTGATGCTCATCGCTACTCAGGACCTTACTCGCGTGCTCATTTCGCTCCTGCTGCTTGTTGCTGTTCGTCATTGCTGCTCTTCTCTTGCTCTTTGATGCTCATCGCTTCTCAGGACTTACTCGCGTGCTCATTTCGCACCTGTTGCTTGTTGCTGTTCGTCATCGCTGCTCTTCTCTTGCTCTTCTCCTGCTCATTGCTGCTCATAGCTACTCAGGACCATACTCGCGTGCTCATTTCGCTGCTGCTGGTTGTTGCTGTTCGTCATCCTGCTGTTGTCTTGCTCATCGCTGCTCTTCTCTTGCTTTTTGCTGCTCATCGCTATTCAGGACCTTACTCGCGTGCTCATTTCGCTTCTGCTGCTTGTTGCTGTTCGTCATCTCTGCTCTTCTGTTGCTCTTTGCTCCTCATCGCTACTCACGACCTTACTCGCGTGCTCATTTCAGTTTTGGGGCTACTGCTGCTAGTGGTCGTCGATTGTCGTTATTCAAAGATTGGATCTGTGAGAGAGCACACGGTGGGTCACTCTGCATTTATCCAGGCTTGCGACTGGCTATCATAAGATAGGCTGCATTAATTATTTTTTTTAATTTTATTTTTTTTATATATTTTTTCTGTTTTTTTTTCCTTTGTAATATGTTCCAATTTCACATAGAGTCATTGCTGTCTTCAGTTGGTGGTGGGTCGTAGTCGTTCAATACACGGTTAAGCAGATATTTTCGTTTTTCTACGGCATATTCCCATGATTCTTTTGATTCGTAGTCTTCCTCTTCTCTCAAGCGTTTAGCCGTTTTCTTGATCTTTCTATGTACCGGGTCTTTATTCATGTCTTGATGCCAGGACAATAGTCCGAGGTAATGCTTTCGTATTTCGTCTCTGTATGTGTCAAACATGTCTCTATATGCTGCCAAGCGTGCCTCGTCTTCTTCCATTCCGGCTTCGACTAGTTCGTTTACTTTCTGTGAGTATTCCGATTGATGTACTTGAAATGTTCTATTCAAAATGACTTCCCATGGAGACTGTTCGCATTGCTCTTCGGAGTCTTCGTTGGACTCATGTTCACTACTTTGTTCCAATTCCTCGTTATCGGCTTCTGTGGTGGTATCTGAGACTGAATCACTATATTCCGTTGAATCCTCTTCCATACCGTGTGCATTCTTTTTGTGTCGCTATATGTTGAAGTTTCACTTGGACTGGTATCCACATATGTCACAGGTATACATTTAAGACGTCTTTCTTTCCTGGGATTCAATAGTAGAATGAGCTCCGGTCGTCCTGCAAGTGCTTATATTAGCTACAGGTTCCTTAACAGCTTGTTGATTCATACACAAACGTTTGGCAAAGTATTCGTTTCGAGATTGTTGCACTTCAGATTTCACTTTTCTGATGAGGTCTCTATTAAGTCTTGTCCACTCGTTGTCAATCCTTCTACACCCCTTGCAGACATTCATGTTTTTGTAGAATTCCGCAAAGCTCTTGTTTATTTGACACTTTGTACATTTCTTGTTTGGATCCACTTTGCTGGGTCCTCCACTTGTGTTGTCCAGCAGTTTGGTTCTCTCCACTTTGGTTGGAAGTATTTTCCTTTTCATTTCTGGTTTTGCTTTGGTCTTTGAAAGATCCACAGGTATTAAGTATTTAGCAGGAACCAATAAACCGAGAGGCGTTTTCGACTCCATTGATACGTGTGTGTTGTTTGACGGTCTTCAAACAACTGACAAAATTAAACAAAACCTCTGATTATATTTTCGTTAAAAGCTTTCCATTGGTGTCATAGTGACGAAGATTGCTTTTATCTATTCATTCAGACCACACAGTTCGCTGTTCGATGTTGCTGCTGCTACTGCTGCTGAGGAGGTGAAGGTGGGATCCTCACTGTTTCGTTATAAATCACCTCTTGGTCTTGTTGATGTTACGATGAACACCAAAGATGGCTGCGTCCATGTAACGCGGATCTGAAAGAGAGCACCCTTATGAAACAAGTTTTAGAGTTTCCGGACGGGAACGAATGTTCTCGGTCTCGTTGATGTTACGATGGACATCAAAGATGGCTGCGCCAAAGTAACGCGGACCTGAAAGAGAGCACCCTAATGAAATGAAAATTTCAGAGTCTTTCCGGACGGGAACAAACTTTTACGGATTTCAGTCCTAACCATAACCCTAACTCGAATCCTAACCCCAACCCTAACTCTAATCCTAACCCTAGTTCTAACCCTAACCCTAACTCTAACCCTAACCGTAGTCCTGCCTCTAATTCTTATCGTAGGTCTGTCTCGCACTCCTACTCTAACAACTCATACCCCACGCCGGTGGTTCACTGGTGCAAGCGTGACAAACATGAGGCAAACAGTCACGAATATTTAAAAGTTGATGATATAGAGGAAAATATCCCAATTTATTGAATATTTGCTAAAGGTTGTAATAGGAGATTTTCTGTTTTTCAAATTTAAATTATTATTTTTAAAAAATTGTCATTTTATTGTTGTTGTTTTTATTGACAATTCACTTTTACAGATATTCAACATGATATAAGCACATAGTTTTTTCGTATACTAATTTTCAAGATCTGTGGTTGGTAATAAAAATCTGCAATGTTATATTGATACAACAGGTTTTTATCAGCTCTTATTTTGTTTCTAATTAATCTTGTATTTACAATGTATGTTGTTATTTAAACAAGCACACGCAGAAAGAAAAATTATGACTCAGTAATATTTTATTATTTCAAAAATCTTCTTCTCTGAAACTACTATTCAAAATCAAATGAAACTTGGTAAGATTGTTCCTTAGGGTATCCTGCAAAAATTTAATGCTTTGATTTTTGATTGGTCGAAAAATATGTCCGCCCTTACTAAAAATAGAACATAGGGGTCAAAATGCTGTTTTTTGCTATTTTTTCCTGAATTATAGAAAGAAAATAAAGATGAAAGCTACTTTCAAGGTAAACATGGTATCCTGAGTTGAATGGTGATGATGAAAGTTTGTTTTGGACGGCCATTTGTAAAATGGCTGCCATTTTCCCGGCATTTTTTACGCTTTGCGTCCGTCGTCGTAAACGTTTCGCATTTTTATCAACTCCTCTGAAAACCACTTAACCAATTTAAACCAAACTTGGGTGAAATGGTCCTTGGATGGTCTCCTTTAAAAAATATGTTCGGTTTTTCCGGGCGCCATCCAATATGGCTGCCATGGTCGGACATATTTTAACCTTGGACCCTATGGGAATTTTAACATTTTCGTTATTTTCTCTGAGACCATTAGGCCAATTTGAACCATACTTTGCTGGAATGGTCCTTGGGTGGCCCCTTTCAAAATGTATGTTCGGTTTCCCCAAACACCATCCAACATGGCCGCCATGGCTGGACTTAGTTTAACATTGAGCCTATGGGAATTTTACTTTTTCGTCAACTCCTCTGAAACCACAGAACCAATTTAAACCAAACTTAAGTTTAATGGTCCTTGGATGGTCCCCTTTTTGTGTTCAGTTTTCCCGGGCGCCATCCAATATGGCTGCCATGGTCGGACATAGTTTAACCTTGGACCCTATGGGAATTTTAACATTTTCGTTATTTTCTCTGAGACCATTAGGCCAATTTGAACCATACTTTGCTGGAATGGTCCTTGGGTGGCCCCTTTCAAAATGTATGTTCGGTTTCCCCAAACACCATCCAACATGGCCGCCATGGCTGGACTTAGTTTAACATTGAGCCTATGGGAATTTTACTTTTTCGTCAACTCTTCTGAAACCACAGAACCAATTTAAACCAAACTTAAGTTTAATGGTCCTTAGATGGTCCCCTTTTTGTGTTCGGTTTTCCCGGGCGCCATCCAATATGGCTGCCACGGTGGGACATAGTTTAACCTCGGACTCTATGGGAATTTTAACATTTTTGTTATCTTCTCTGAGACCATTAGGCCAAATTGAACCAAACTTTGGTGGAATGATCTTTGGGTGGCCTCTTTTAAAATATGTGTTTGGTTTCCCAGAATGCCATCCAACATGGCCGTCATGGCTGGACTTAGTTAAAAATTGAGCCTACGCGAATTTTACTTTTTCGTCAACTCCCCTGAAACCACTGAGCCACTTTGAACCAAACTTTGGTGGAATGGTCCTTGGGTGGTCCCTTTACAAATTTATGTCCGGCATCCCCGACTTCCAACTGACATGGCTGCTGATACTAAAAATAGAAAAAGGGGGGATGAATTTCAAAAATCTTTTATGAAACTACAAGGTCAGTTGCAACCAAACTTGACAGTAATGGTTCTTAGAAGGTTCTCTTTCAGAATGATGTCCGATGACCCAGACTGTTAACCAAGATGGCAGCCACAGCCGAACTTAAACATAGGGCCCTATGGGAAAATTCATCGAAAAATCTTCTTGTCTGAAACCACTTTACCAATTGGCACCAGACTTTGCAGCAATGGTCCTTATATGGTCCTCTTTCAGAATTGTGTCCCATGACGTGGACTGTCAACCGAGATAGCTGCCACAACCGAACTTATTTTAACATAAGGCCCTATGGGAAAATTCATTGAAAAATCTTCTTGTCTGAAACCACTTGACCAATTGGAAGCAGACTTTGCAGTAATGGTCCTTAGGAGGTCCTCTTTCAGAATTGTCTGATTTCGTGTAATGTGAACCAAGATGGCCGACACAGCCGACACAGCCGAAGTTATTTTAACATAGGACCCTATGGGAAATCCACTGAAAAATCTTCTGGTCTGAAACCAGTAAGCCAATTAGAACTAGACTTGGTAGCGATGGTCCTTAGATGGTTCTCTTTTAGAAATGTGTTCATTGACCTAGACTGTCAACCATCTTGGCTGCCACAGCCGAACTTAGTTTAACATAGAACCCTATAGAAAAACCAGCCAAACCAGCTCAAGACGAAAAGTTCAATGCAGGTGAGCGATACAGGTTCTTTAGAGCCTCTAGTTTGTTTTGGTTTATTTTTTTTTGAGGGAGGGGGGTGCTTACCAAATTTTGGTTACGAGGGTATCAGATGAAGTTAAATCCATAAATGCACATTGTTTAGAAGGAATTTATACATCTGAGTTTACTTACTATAGTCTTCATCAAGTACTTTCGTGACCCAAAACCCAGAATCACCATTGTGTACAACAAAATCAAATGCACCTAAAATTCTAAAATCAGAGATAAACATTGGAATTTTTTTTATGTTTTTCTCCTTAAAGAAAAACCTTCAGTGGTATATTAATACTGAAGACTTAGATGTATTTTTAAAACATTTAATGACTCATCTCTACAGATTCAGTCTATCGCTCATACAGAAATACGACAATATGGAGTTTTTGATAACTGGTCTTCCTTGGTTTTCGAGTTTAAAATTTCAAATCTCTAGTACTTTATAGTATCTGTGCTGTTTTAATCTAATTCTGTATAGTTTATTATATGTTTTTTATTCTTTTAGCTATACACGTATGCTTATGGTATTTGTCTGGAGTCAACGCCAAGTCATAATCAGGCATCACAACCGGTGGTACTGAAATAAAGATAATACCCCCTTTGTCAATTTTAAATTAAAATTGACAGTCTGGTTTATTCATAGACTTCATATGTTTTGTAATGAGAAATATTTCTATTAAAGCATGGTGATTCTGAAAGGATGCTATTGGCCTATCACTTGAAAGCAGGTTACAGGTATACATGATTAAAGTTTCCGAGGGTATCCCCAGCTCAGTTGATAGTATTCTGATAATATCCAGAAATTGATATTTAAAATTTACTGTTATAAAATTGCTAATTTTTTTAAAAACTAAGGAGTATATCCTCGTGCATAGCTCTGTCCTTAGAGATTTTGGCTTTACCTCCTTTGGTCATTTTGGAATCTTTGAATTTGCTCTTTAACTTTTTGGATTGTTCTTTTCAACATTTTATGTCTTGAACACAACTGATGAGTCGTAAATCGACGAAATGTGCACATCTTGTGCATCAAAATTGGTATCAAAGAATTTTTTTTATAATAACGGCATTTCGTATTTGTGATACTGAAGATATTATTATTTTTGACTTTGTCTTGAAATTAATAACCACTATCTTCAAAAAATGATCATTTATGGTATCTTACTGCCAAGATTTCCTGAAGTGCCCGCGCAGGTTTACTCCTTTGTACTGGTATGTGAGGATGTAATTTAAGCAGATTGTTACGGCCGAAATCACCTTTAAATTGTAGCCAACAAAAGACACAAATCAATAAAAAAATTTAACATATTTATTATATACAAGTTTACAAAAAAATATTACAAGAAAACTAAAATGTCAACTTAACTGTTCAAAATCCTTCGCCTTTTCCTAATCCGGAATTCTTCTCGTCACTGTTGCGGGAATCCAAACGGAATATTATATCCAATCAGTCACAATCTAGTATGATGTAACGAAAATAAAAGTCTGTCAAGTACGATGTGTGAAACGTAAATAAATCCTACAGCTGAGAACACAAGAATGTCTGGTCCAACACGTTCTGATCTGAAAGTCTAACTTTCTTGTCCGTATATATACTGTAGAACGGAAACTTCTGGAATACGGTAGAAGTTCGAATCACACCATAATTATTACGTAAGTCAAATAGAAAGTTCTAGTCATTCCACCAGTATCTATTATTGTTCCAGTGATTTCTAAACTGCGCAGTTATAACATTATTTGGTAAACAACTATAAGTATTATGTAAACATAGTATACATGTTATAAGGCTACGCAAAACAAATTAGGCCAAGATAAATAAATATAATAATTACAATTATATCATAACAAGATGAGTGACACATTTTACGTAAACGTACAAAGTCCAGTTTACTTGCGACTGAAATCGAGACTGCTTCCATGGCGTCAATAGAACAAAAACATTGAAAATCGTAAATCAGATCACACTTACGAGAGATCGTAGTCGTACAAAAAATTTGTGAAACCGGACCCTGATTCCAAACATACAGGTGAGAATTATGTAAAATAAATTTATGAAATAGTATTTGGTTCCACATATTTTATAAAATCAAGTACTTTAGTATTTTGCTTACCTTTTTCACAATCGAAAAAAAAAGTTTTTTCAAGAAAAATTTATGAACTAACCATCTCCTGAATGTTAGATTGCTAAAACTATAATGGGCCAGTATTTATAAACAAATAAATGGACAAACAAATACCTTATATTACAAAAAGAATAAAAAAAGTATAATAAACTAAACAAAAATAGAAAAAAACTAAAGCACTAGCTTATGTGAACTCTTAATAAAACCGGGAGTGACATCAGGTGCTCGGGAAGGGTAAGAATGTCCTGCTCCGTTAACGGCACCCGTCACATTGTCATTGAGCAAAAGCTAGTGAAGTGTCATGTCTGCTGAAGTGTCAATTCCAAAAGGACGTAAAATCTAACTGAAGAAATTTTCTCTCATACATGAGATAGAAACTTCTTATCGAACAATCAAATCGTGATGAAGACCGTAAAATGTTTGGAGTGACGAAATTCATAGAGACTGACAATAACCCTATCACATGCACGGCAGTAACGAATCAACTGTGAAATGTACACCCCATATGCTGGAGACCTTGCGTTTGGAGGAAAGAAAATTGGAATCTCTATGGGGACAAGCATTGGACTGCCGATCTGTATGATGTTAATTAAGTCTCTATTAAGGCTCAGGGTAAGGGAAGGAACTGCCCCAGTGCGACTATTCTGTTATACAGATCATGTACTTTCTCTTTATTGAAAAAATCACATTTTTGTTATTAAAATTCTCCAGCTCTACAGTTTGAGTATCTCTCTTTTTGGAACTGTGTTTATTGACGAACGACCAATTGGCAACTTAAATGGAAATTTATCCAGAGGCTACTAGGAGGCTCTGGTTACTTCGACAACCAAATAACAACAAATACTAATTTCCTTGAGATGGTATAAATCATTATCTTATGTTCAGAAAAAAATCGGTTTTCTGCATTTTCTCTACAAAATTATTTTTTTGCTACCAAAATGATAAAAAGTTTCAAAAATGTTTTTTATTCATATTATTTCAATATCGTTCATATTAAGTTTACAACTTAAATCTCTTCAAAAGATAAGCAAATTATTTTGGCAAATTCTGATTTCAGATTTGCAGGTTTTTATCAATTTATCATAAATATACAACTTTTCCAGGAATGTTATGCAAGTTCAATAATGTTACCACTAATCTTTATGAAACATTTGGTAATAAAATTTTGTTGCTAGTATTTAACATATTTCAAGGTGTCAGTGAATTTCTGCAGAAGACTAAAGATTTTACCCAAAATCACTACTTTAAGTGTGTTTTAGAACTGTCCATGTTGTTAAAACATGTGCAAAACTTTCTGTTCCAATTTATATAATCTTAAGTGATATATGAACTGAACTGTTTTCGACGTCATTGCAAGATACCATTAAAGCCATCATGGGAGTGTCATTTCTGACTAGTTTAACAACGGTAGTTTTACAGTTAAAAAGGGCACGCTTTCACCCTGATATCTAAATTGTGTACGTCTAACCAAATGTTTGCTTTTCTAGCCAGTGTTTACAGTGTTGGTAATTACACTGTATTATAGTGTTATTAATTTCTAAGGCAAACAATCACATGACCAGACTGACCAATACGACCGACTCGTACATAATACAGGCTTTAGGGAACAACCATTTAACTTCCACACAGTACTGAGTAGACAAACATTGGGTATATATACATGTACGCATATTTAAACTAGAGGCTCAGATGACTGATCCTGTATCGCTCACCTGACATGAAAGCTGTTTTTATTGATGTTCCTCAAAGAGAGAAGTCACTTCTCCCTATCATTATGAACTGTGGTACTTAAGCCTCATGGGAACAAATTTTTCGTCATGAAGGTCCTTCTACTTACAGGTCAGCATATTCTAAAATTTGGCGGTTCTACAGAAGATTTTTGCATGTATTTCCAATAGGATCTTGTGTTAACCTAATTCTTCTGCTGGTGGCCATCTTGAATGAGGGATTGACACCAAAGTAACAACACTTGGTCAGCACCTTATGAGGAACATTCAGGCCATGTTTGGTTTCAATCAATACTGCAGTTATGTAGATTTTTGTTATATGCCATAGACATTTTCTGCCAAGTTGGGCTCTATTTGGCCAAGCGGTTTCAGAGAAATTTTGTTTTAAAAAAATCAACCAATCAGAAACAAGAATTACCCATGACGACCATGTTTGTCGCCTTATCTGCTGTCAAGTTTTGTTCCATTTGGCCAAGCGATTTCAGAGAAGATTTTTTTTTATATCAGCCAATCAGAAACAAGAACTGCCCATGGTTGCCATACTTGTAGTCCGATCGGGACAAAATGAGGTAACTTTGTAAAGAACCTAGATGCTTCCTGTCAAGTTTCATTCCATTTGGCCGAGTAGTTTCAGAGATTTTTTTTTCAATCAACCAATGAGAAACAAATATTTGCCATGGCGGCCATGTTTGTTGCCCGATAGAGACGAAATAAGGAAACTTTGTAAAGAACCTTCCATAGATGTTTCATGTCAAGTTTCGTTCCATTTGGCCAAGCTATATCAGAGATTTTTATATATCAGCCAATCAGAAACAAGAACTGCCCATGGTTGCCATATTTGTATTCCGATCGAGGCAAAATGAGGAAACTTTGTAAAGAACCTCCCATAGATGCTTCCTGTCAAGTTTCATTCATTTGGCCCAGTAGTTTCAGAGAAATTGTTTTTTTTTAATCAACAAATGAGAAGCAAATATTTGGCATTACGGCCATATTTGAAGTCCGGTCGGAACGAAATGATGAAAGTTTATAAAGGCCCCCAATATATGCTTCCTGTCAAGTTTTGTTTCATTTGGCCCTGCAGTTTCAGAGGAGATTTTTGAAAACTCAGCCAATCAGAAACAATAATTGAGAAGGCAACCATGTTTATTGTCCTATCGGACCTTACATAGAGGCTTCCTGCTAAGTTTTATTCCATTTGGCCCAGTGATTTCAGAGAAGAAGGTTAAAATGTGAAAGTTGACAGACAGACGGACGACGGACGCCAAGTGATGACAAAAGTTGACATGGCCTTTGGCCAGGTGAGCTAAAAAGGACAAATGTTTTGATTGTCATGATTGGTACTCTTCATCTTGATGGTTTATCACTGAAAGGTCAAGTATGACTGAAAAACTAAGGAAAATCTTTTATTATGTTCAAAATAAATCAAGTCAGGTTTGTATTAAATACAGGTCTAAAAACTGTATAATCTACCACAAAAATGGGAAGGGGACATTCCAGGTGACTGATCTTTGAAAATAGACAATCCTTTTAAATTTTATGCAGAATAGATACTTCAAACGTGTCATTTTGTGGAAACAAGAAAAAACACACTTCATTTCTTTGCATATTTTGATACCCCTGGATATTTAGTAAGAACTATGTAACGGAGTCTCGGGACAGCCTTTTTAACTTGCAAATAAAAGACCCGATACTATATCTATTTGCAAAACAAAACATTATAGGCTCCTCCCAGTGAAAAGGTAAACGAGCGATATCTGTTCATTGGCTAAAAAGTGGCAACGTGTGTCGCCGGCCATTTTGAGGTGCGCAAAAATACTCTCTTTTGATGTCTCATACGTTCATAATTTTCAGTGTCAGGTGAATCAAATAGGCCAGGGTGTTAACGAAATATTTTTTACACATATTTCCATCCATGTTATTTGAAAGTAAAAAACTAGCACAACGATATTTACACATTTCACACCCGTCATGTCAATCAAAAATTCGAGGCGGGACTAAAAGCGCCATCTAGTGTAAAAAATTCTGAAATTGTCTCCACCTGTTTCTCTGTAAATAGAATGCACTAGCGTAACGGTCAAAATGGCACTTGGCGGTCCGACTGTCAGTGTTACCGAGGCTCCATAGTGAAAGTAGATTCCGCTGGAGTAATCATTGTCAATACACTAATCTCTAATCCTCTGCGAATAGCCTATCATCTACCGCCTCGGTTAAATTATTACTTATTAGACCCTTTTGTCTTGTCTTTCATCAATCTCTATCGTCTGTTACATTATTCTCATTGTCTTCATTCTCCTGTGGAAGAAAGAACTCGGTCCATCAATAAAAAGCCTATCTTGTTAGAAAATGCTTTTTGTTCATTTCTCTAAACTGTATGTAACTAGGCCAAAACTTTTACATTTTTTTGTCATTGATCTCTTTATAGAGAATTGTTCATGAACTCCAAAATCTGTGCCCTTTAATTCCGTTGCACAAGATCAAACATTATATAGGCAACTTATTAAAGAGGGGATATAAAGTGAGAGTCGTGTCTTATATAGTGATTTTATAATTATGATAAACCCACCTTTTCGCATTTTTTGGAACCGTTCATTTACAGCAAAGCTTTATCACTGAAAATATTTAGCAAGGTTGTTCAGACTGTTTTGATGCAAGATATAACGAATCTAACACCGGATAAAGTACAAGACCGGAAAATCTCAGACACCCGAGGTCAAGATTTCCCGTTCTCCAACGAGGCTTGCCGAGGATTTCTGAGATTTTCCAGAACCGGTATATGACGTCGACAATAAAAAGCATACCTCGACGAAATGTGCATGCATGAAGCGCCGGGGTATGGAGTTTATATTTGACAAGTCGTACGGATTTGACAAGGGCAGCATTGCGGGTGTCCTGCAGGGAGAAGAGACTGCTTACTCTTCCGGAGCACCTGAATCTACCCCCAGTTAAAAGAGCACTAAAACCACTAACACAATCATACTTGATACAGACAATGAGCAATGGTAGGGGTTAAACCGGTATTATGGGTATTTGTACCTCCCCGTTATCTATCCTGACACTCTGATGTGTAAACCAAACTATGAAAGCCAATACAGTATGAATACTATCAAGGTAACCCCTTGCTTTAACTGAAAAAATTGGTTGGACGGCATATAATTTAGATAGCAGGGTTTAAACTGCGAAACTACCTATGGTTCTCATAGCTGCTGATCGGATACTGTCGTCAGATCAAACGAAATTGTCAAAAATCCCATAAAGAGTTTAATGCTATCTCATCAGAGCTCAATATAATTTGGCCGTAATCGTGAGAGGTCAGTACAAATTTAAAGTCTTTAAGTCATTGGAAGAAAAAACATCTTTTTTTACAGAATTAATTCTAAAATCAATATAAAAGGTGTAGCATGTATGAACGTGATTTGATTATCTCTTGTCCACTTATTTTATGGATTACTGTGTTTATTTTGAGTTTGTGTTGACGTGTGTTGTTTGACAGACAGCTGACCTAGATGTTATTCGCTTGTCTTATTTCTTGGGCTGCAGCTCTTGTTGAAGACTGCACGAAGGCCCCTAAAGTAATTATTTTCCCAGTATTTTACACAGTATCTTTAATTAATAGATTATCACATTTATCTGATGTAAAACATCATCTAGATAGAATATATACAATATTTATTACAATGACAAGAATATTGGTACAATAAAACATATTTTCTTACAAATTACAATAAAATAATACCAAATTAAAAAGATTATAAGTAGATACAAGATATAAAATATAAACAATATAAATTGTTTTTTCACATTCTGTAAATTCAGAAATTATTGCGTGCATTTATTATTGCGATTTTGTCATTTTAGACCAAAATGAGATTTTAGATTTTGCGATATTGAGAAAAATGCCGCTTCGTTCATATAAAAAATTCCAAAATGCGAGTTTAAATTATTGCGATTACAACCCTGTCGCATTTTTTGCAATAATAAAAACATCGCAATAATTTCCGAATTTACAGTACTTTCGGTATTTTTTTATAAGCTCTTCACAGTGATGAATCATTCTTTCGGTTTTCAACATTTTAATCAACAACTGATGATTCGTGGATCGACGAAATGTTTTTTTCCATCTTCCGAATCAAAATCGGTATCATTGAATATATAAATAATACATTGTAAACACCCCGGGTGGAGGTTAGTTACCATGGCCACCTGGATGTACTCTATTGTTAAATCCTGCCCAATATATTTTTGTTCTTTCGTTGTCAAGAGATGTACGATGGGTATTGTTTGCTGAAGGTTGGCCTATTGGTTTAATGGGAATATTGTTTCCTTTCAAATTATTCACACGACTATTCTTTTTTGTACAGAATGTGATTGATCTTATTAGATTCTGTCGTAGTGGTTTAATAGTAACCATTTCATATACTGAGTCCAAACATTGGTTCAAAATTGACAAAAAAGAGGCCAAATATTGTTCATTCTCTTTCAAATACTCCATCAACACACTTATTATAAGAATAGTTGATATAAATAGCAATATATGAATAAGTATAAGACCTATTATTGTCACTTCAACCGCTGATTTTTCTGTACACTTGGTGTATGAAAATGTGTACCATTAACTATAGTTTGTCTCCCTTTCCCTGTATTGGTGTTATCTTTAACACTAATTGGATTTAAAGACTTTCGTAAATTGCGTAATGTTATTACAGAAAGTGGAATTTCAATGAAGACGATACAAACAGTTATTACAATTGTTCCAAATACCGACAGTATATGTCGTGTTTTATTGCCTGATTTTACCGGCACGCAGCTTTTCAGTTCTGTATCTATTCCAATAGCTACGCTGCAAATAGTATAACATATTACAATGAGAAAAGCTGAAACGACTCCAAGTCTAGATCGTCTTTTTAACCAAATAGCTTTTGGTATTGCAAGAGTTGTCATATATCTGTCGATGGAACTATAGTGATCTGAATAACGGATGAAAGTTGAGACGAAAACATAAAATATAAACAACAGATCGATTGTTTTTCACATTCTCTTTGACAGTTTTTTAATATGCTCGTCAAAGTTTTAAATCATTGTTAACATTTTAAGTCCCTTTTTGCAAAACTGATAAATCGTAATTATACAAAATATACACATCTTCTCCATCAAAGTTGGTATCATATTTTTGTTACAAACCTCTGTCCAATGTGTAGATAATTGTTTCAATTTTAACTTGATAATTGGTATATTTCCATTTTTATAGTCGTAATTTCGTTTACAAATGATGCATTGTAAACATCCAGGCCTTATATTGACTTGCCGATTAGTTAACTTGGTGTACTTTATTGTTAAATCCTGCCCAATTGTAATTTTGTTGCTTTGTTGTCAAGAGGTGCAGCGTGAATAATGCTTGGTAGAGGTTGGTTGATGGGTGCGCGGGCAGTATTTTGTACTGCTTGTTTGTCTAAGGGTGTAATGCGAATATTGTTTCCTCTCAAATTATTCACACGGCTCTTCTTTATTGTACAGAATGTTATCAATTCCTGTCGTAGTGGTTTAATCGTAACCATTTCATATGCTGCGTCCAAAAATTGGTTCAAAATTGACAGAAAAGAGGCCAAATATTGTGTATTCTCTCTCAAATACTCTATTAAAACACTTATTACAATAATATTTGGTATCAATATCAATATATGAATAAGTATTAGACCTATTATTGTATACATTGCACGTAACTTCAATCGCTGATTTTTCTGTACACTTGGTGTGGGAAATGATGTACCATTAACCATAGTTTGTCTTTCTTTCCCTGGCTTGTTGTTATCTTGAACACTAAATGGTTTTATAGACTTTCGTAAATTTCGTAATGTTATTACAGAAATTGGAATTTCAATGAAGACGATACAAACAGTTATTACAATTGTTCCAAATACCGACAGTATATGTCGTGTTTTATTGCCTGATTTTACCGGCCCGCAGCTTTTCAGTTCTTTATCTATTCCAACAGCTACGCTGCAAATAGTAAAACATATTACAGTGAGAAAAGCTGAAACGACTCCAAGTCTAAATCGTCTTTTTAACAAAATAGCTTTTGGTATTGCAAGAGTTGCCATATATCTGTCGATGGAACTATAGTGATCTGAATAACGGATGAAAGTTGAGACGAAAACATAAAATATAAACAACAGATCGATTGTTTTTCACATTCTCTTTGACAGTTTTTTAATATGCTCGTCAAAGTTTTAAATCATTGTTAACATTTTAAATGCCTTTTTGCAAAATTGATAAATCGTAATTATACAAAATATACACATCTTGTACATCAAAGTTGGTATCATATTTTTGTTACAAACCTCTGT
Source organism: Mytilisepta virgata (assembly GCA_028015205.1). Taxonomy (NCBI): domain Eukaryota; kingdom Metazoa; phylum Mollusca; class Bivalvia; order Mytilida; family Mytilidae; genus Mytilisepta; species Mytilisepta virgata. Next base: position 57,485,960 of record CM051515.1, on the reverse strand, counting down.
CCAATGTGTAGATAATTGTTTCAGTTTTAACTTGATAATTGGTATATTTCCATTTTTATTGTCGTAATTTCGTTTACAAATGATACATTGTAAACATCCAGGCGTTATATTGACTTGGCGATTAGTTAACTTGGTGTACTTTATTGTTAAATCCTGCCCAATTGTAATTTTGTTGCTTTGTTGTCAAGAGGTGCAACGTGAATAATGCTTGGTAGAGGTTGGTTGATGGGTGCGCGGGCAGTATTTTGTACCGCTTGTTTGTCTAAGGGTGTAATGCGAATATTGTTTCCTCTAAAATTATTCACACGGCTGTTCTTTATTGTACAGAATGTTATCAGTTTCTGTCGTAGTGGTTTAATCGTAACCATTTCATATGCTGCGTCCAAAAATTGGTTCAAAATTGACAGAAAAGAGGCCAAATATTGTGTATTTTCTCTCAAATACTCTATTAAAACACTTATTGCAGTAATATTTGGTATCAATATCAATATATGAATAAGTATTAGACCTATTATTGTATACATTGCACGTAACTTCAACCGCTGATTTTTCTGTACACTTGGTGTGGGAAATGATGTACCATTAACCATAGTTTGTCTTCCTTTCCCTGGCTTGTTGTTATCTTGAACACTAAATGGTTTCATAGACTTTCGTAAATTTCGTAATGTTATTACAGAAATTGGAATTTCAATGAAGACGATACAAACAGTTATTACAATTGTTCCAAATACCGACAGTATATGTCGTGTTTTATTGCCTGATTTTACCGGCCCGCAGCTTTTCAGTTCTGTATCTATTCCAATAGCTACGCTGCAAATAGTAAAACATATTACAATGAGAAAAGCTGAAACGACTCCAAGTCTAAATCGTCTTTTTAACAAAATAGCTTTTGGTATTGCAAGAGTTGCCATATATCTGTCGATGGAAACTATAGTGATCTGAACAACGGACGAAAATTGAGAAGCTATTCCAATGGCAAACAGGAATTTGCAGACTATATTCGAGATGCTAGTAGGATTAGCAGAAATGTGTATTGTAGTGCACAAAGCACCAATGAAATGTAGAATATTTAACGGAATAATAATCCGATAGAACAAATTTATTCTGATTTCTTTAGATTTTATGAAAATAAATACTATGACGGCATTCAAAAAAGCAGCAACAGTTCCAATTCCAATGGTGACTCGATTCAAAATTAAGTACCAAGTATACATTGTATCATTTGTTAATGATATATTCATCTGTCGTTCTGACATATTGTAATTCATTGTTTTCTGTTATACAAATGGAAGGCGTCGTATCAAATCCGTCTATCGGTTGTTATCAGGAATACAAACAGACAACAGTACATCACAAAACTAAAACGCTAACAGTTTGTATATTTTGTTATCATAATTTTTTTTATATGAATTTTGTTGCACAAGATATCAGAAAAGTATATCATATAATACATGAATATAAGGAGACGCAGTATATCACATAAGTGTATCGGTTGTTATCTTGAATAAAAATACTTTATCACATACACTTCTGTTGTTATAATGAATAGAAATGGTCGACAATATCACTTTTGTATATTGTATATTGTTATTTTGAATACAAAGAAACGGCGCTTTATCCCATACTTGTATGGCTGTTATCTGTATTACAGACATTATGTGTAATACAAAGACTAATATCACATTGTTTTATGGAATATAAGGACACGACAGTGTACCGGAATCGTAAAGGTGTATCTCTTGTCACGAATAAAAAGACTAATATCACATTGTTGTCTGGAATACAAGCACGCGACAGTGTACCGGAATCGTAAAGGTGTATCTATTGTTACGAATACAAAGACAAAGCATATCCATGTATATGACTTTGTTGTAATCTGGAATACGAAGAGATGGCAGAAACACATACCTGTTTCTGTTCGAGAAATGATGGTATATCACAAACGCATGTTTCTTGTTACAGGTAACTTGTTTAAGCAACTGGTGTTTTAGTTTGTCCTCCTCGTTTTGTAGATCTAAATATTTATTGATTGGCTATATAGATTGAAATTAAGTGGTTTATTCGTCAGACAAATGTTTTTGTTAAGAATAAGAAACATAAGTTAGAATACAAACAACCAATCAGAATCAAAGGAACGTTTGCATGATATTGGTAATTCTGATATTACGCCCCCTTTCAAAAATCCTGGATCCGCCCCTGTGAATGTTTTATATTCAGATAATAAATTGTTGTTTTATCATAAAGTCAACTGTACATCCATCAAATTGACTTAATGATTAATGCATTTCTTGATGATTGTGTAAATTAAGCTTTCATCGAAACCCTTTGAATGTTTAAAGGGACTTGCCCTAACAATACACAAGGGGATGATAATCAAATGTTTACTGCAACAAAAATTGTTAAATGTTTTGTTTGTTTTTTTGTTGAAGAAATTGTGGGAGTTTGTTTCCACCATACCCTAGGATAAATTCCATAATACTATTGACAAGACTTTTTTCATTTCACATATATTAATTCAATCAGAGACATATTCCATGTCAGTTTTATAACATGAAATATATTTAAACACTTATCAGTACATTTTTGCCAATACACAATGTGGAAAGAACGAATTAAATTCTATAAGCCTTAGAATTGAGAATGGAAACGGGGAATGTGTCAAAGAGACAACAATCCGACCAAAGAGCAGAAAACAGCTCAAGGCTACCAATGGGTCTTCAGCGCAGCGAGAAAATCCGGCAAGGCTTCGGCTGGCCCCTCAACAATAATGCATAGTTCAGCAAAATGTACGGCATACTAAACTCAGAAACATACAAATGAACAAAAATTTTAAAAAAAAACACACAAGACTAACAAAGGCTAGAGGCAAAAATGCGGCGGGGTTAAACATGTTTTGTGAGATCATGTTTTAGAGATGAGGCAAAATATGATTAAATACATGAAAACCACTGGTTATGGCTTTTTCAGTAGATGCGCCCATTTAAATGTTTTTATTGTGACATTGACTCTGTATAATTTGTTGACAGTGTCATTCAATCATTGGCTGAATACTTTACGCGCCTGTGAAACTTAGAATGCTACATCATCATGCTTGATTCCAAACTATCGTATGTCGCTATAACGGCAACGACAACATGTTTTATACCATAAAATTAATAGAAATTTCTTACCCAAAATGCTTTCAATTGACAAGATTACGGGTCATGTTTAAATATTTGGCGTGATAGTTGATGTTGTAATTTACCAATTCAACACCCGATTCATATAGCCTTTGATTCTATTTTCAGGATTTTTTTTTCGTTGTCAATTCAAAAATATATTACTTCTTATTTATTTCAGTGAAATCTTTGCAATAATTTGTTATATAATTGTTCTTTGTTGACCTTTTTCAATCTGTAATGATCTGTTAAAGATTTCACATAAAAGCTTAAATTCAAGACGACACTTTTCTGGTCATAAATTTCTTGTACGACAGGAGGTACGATGTTTTGGAAGAAAAGAAATCGGAAAAAATATCACATGTTCATTTTAATGGGTTCTAATTGTAGGAGATTTAAGATGTTTTGAGAGACTGTATTTGGCAATGCAGATTTAAACTCTTGAAAAAATGATCATTCGTCAATTTTGACATACGACGTTTTGGAACAGCATCGATGACAACAGTTTATCAGACATTTTCCCCATGTCAAGGGTTTAATTTCCACTTCACTCACTACAAACCTTTGATAAATTTCATTTATATTCGATAGATCTGGGGGCCTCGGTGGTCGATTAAGCTGATCCTGATTCACTCAACCCAAATGTGAACAGGTCCTATGTTCTATTTTTCTTGGATATTTTTGCCAATATTATGCACTTAATATTAAACAAATATGATCACACTATAATATGTAAAGGGGTTTTAGGGAGAGCATAAATGATGTTTATAGGAAACCGTTGCAGGTTATATATATCTTGCCATTTTATCCAATCTGATAATTAAACTAGGATCTTCATTGAGTCAGTTCTGAGCACTTTCAGTGTGTTTTTCAAAGAATATGTAAACTTTATTCTTATAATCATAAACAATGCAGCAAATAAAACAAGCTATTTGAACATTTAATACGAGGAATGATTTATAACAGTCTGATTTAATACTGATTATTATTGAGCAAGCACAAGCTCCCCTCAGCACCCGTGCAGTCTCTTTTGTCCCTTATTTATTATAGCGATAAAATCCTTTATATCTAGTTGCACTGTTAATATTCAGCTTCCTCTGTAAGTCAGGATCAGACATCGCAACTGGTGGTACTGAAATAAAAATAGCAAGTTAGACATTGCAACTGGTGTTAGCGAAATAAAAATCACCTGTTAGACATTGCAACTGGTGTTAGCGAAATAAAAATCACCAGTTAGACATTGCAACTGGTGTTAGCGAAATTAAAATAACCAGTTAAAGATTTCAAATTCTATTCTGGTACAGTCGATCCTGCTTTAAAGGGCACCTCTATATAAGAAATCACTGCCTGTAAAGGGCACAGTAAAATAGTCCCATTCACAAACAAAGTATGTAAAATTAATCTCTGTATAGAGGCACCTGCTCATAAAGGGCAGTTTCGTCTGGTCCCTTAATTGCACTTCATAGACAGGTTTAATTGTATATTTAAAGATGTTTTAATGTTATGTAACGGAACGCTTTCATTCATCTCCCCTAACAAAGTAACTAAATGGAGATAGTGCAATGAATCATTATTTGTGCTATTTTAATAACTTCTTGGCCAACAGCTTTTCAGAACAGATAAACGTTTCTAATAATGTCAATTCCGGTTTCATTGCCACAGAACGAACATTTACGATATATACTTACCTTTGCAGAATTTAAAAAAAAACGCATTTTGGTCAATATTTTTATGCAATCTCCTCCTAAATATTCTCTGTGTTTGTAAAGTCTTGGATGGCAAAAACTGTTAATTATTCAAATTGCTGTGACTGTCACAGTCTGTATTTTTTTCATGTTACCCCTAACAGCAGAGCATTTAAGAGCTAGTTCGCTTTATACAAATGCAAATTAATGCACATATTTAAAAATATTTAGAAAAAGGACCACACATACCAGTGCAATGATCCCTGAAGCTCAAACATTTACTCTACATCGATAATCAATGCAACAATAAAAAAGCTCTTTCATCGATTCAACTTTTTTTCAAACGCATAATTTGATTCTTTATAAATATTATATCTCTACTCATTTTGAATTCCGAATTCCGGAAGTGACGATATACGCGGCCATGAAATCCGATGACGTCTTAAGGTTTATAAATATAATCCAAAGACAACAAACTAATCGATTGACAACAACCATGATTTACCTTCATCACTGTTTGGCACCACCCGTCCGCATGCAATTTTTTTCGTGTTGAAAAGCGAGGTTGCATTTAAATGCTACTTACATTTTGATACTTTTCCTTCACAATTTTCCCATGGATTGTACGTAGAATTGACCAGTTGTTTGGTATAATCATGGCGGGTAGGGGAATAAACTGTTTTTCTCAGATGTGGACGGAATGGTAATTGGGCATTCAGGTGTTGATTGAAATTCTCCTTGTCGTACACACTAATCAAGCCTAAAATAAAAATGGTTGTTTTCAGTGATTGATATGGTTACAAATAGTTGTGTCAATACCATTCTGATTAAGATTTTAAATACCCTCGAGAAAGTTAAAGTTGAAAAAATTCTTTTTTAAATAACTGCATCTATTTCTATCTTGTTTTTTTCTGCTGTCATGGTCTGTCGCAGTCATTGTTGTTTTCTGACATCTTCCAGGTACATAATCATGGTATTGGACTAGTTGGTGGAAACAGTGGTTAAAAATTTCTTTCAGAAACGCAGTTTCTACAAGATTTTTCAACTTTTTTCAAAAGTGTGGTCCAAATATCTTTAATTAGAAATAGCTGTGAGACAAGTTTAAACCTTTCACAAAACGGCAACTAGGGAAAAATATGATATAATATTTCTAAATAGTTCTAGAGGAGCTCTCTACGGTTGTATATACTGTTTGGTGAGGGTTTATTCTATAGGAGAGCTACTAGGATAGTTTAAACAGAAATACTGTTCTGATATGTTCGCTATACAAATGTTTTGTGAAAATTAATGTTTCATAATAAATGATAAATGATAGATCGAATCTTCACTAGATCTGTTGATAAAATCATCTGAGCAATGAAGATCTGACATTTGTCCGATTTATTAAACATTACATATTATAAAAATCAAATGTTAGGAATAAACATAGAAAAAATATTATCAGAATTTATCAAATAAAATTGTTCTAGTAAGAGTTGTTTATCTGTTTTTTTATTAGTTTTGTTTGTTTTTTTTTTGCTCTGACATCTCTCCTGTCACGTACCTAAAAATTCATCTTGGGTCCTGATTTTATTTTCGCGCGTTGTTACTGTATATTTTATTCCACAAGTCAGATGGGTTCTGACAGCTCTCCAGTCACGTACCTAAAATTGATCTTGGGTCCTGATTTTATTTTCGCGCGTTGTTACTGTAAATTTTATTCCACAAGTCAGATGTGCTAGTTTTGATATTTTTGGCATGATTAAGGATGCCCGCTGGTCATGTTTTGGTCTTTTTGTCAGATTTTCGGAATCCTTGGGTTTTATCCATTTCTTAAACATGAAATTATTTGCCAATGAACCCCCACTTTTTCTTTCATAATTCAATCATATATACCTTAAAATGGTATTTCACAAAATTTTATGAAATCCTTTTTATTTTTTCATATATTTTTGAGAGACTGAAGTTGTCAATGCAAAGACAATGAAAAATCCAGAGAAACCCCATTTCATGCAAATTGTCAAGACCTTATAGCTCTAAAATGAGCACATGAACCTATATTTTTTTCTTGCTTATTTGTTTACTATTCATATGTTCTCTCAAACTAAAACATCTATTTCAAATCCTATTTATTTCCAATTTGACCAGCGATCATCCTTAATGCATTTGTTATTACGGAAGATATTTAATTTTTAGACGAGCCATAATTTATATTGATACTTCAGTCTAAGTATGCCTACTTAATCTACTTAGTTTGCTTAGGCTTTCACTTATGTAAAATTTTATTTATGGAACAAATGATAATGTAAGTTATTTATAACTGGGCGGTTTATGGCCTGTGGTGAAATACACTTTTAAAAAGCCCTTTTCAGAAACTCATTTCCGGGATTCCGAGAAAACACACAAAATGCTCTTCGACTATAGATGTGAATCGGACGCAGACGTATGAACAGAGTGATTCCTAAATATCCTGAAACTATGTTTACATCGGGTACAGAAAAATTATCCCATCAGCATTTAACTAAAACTTGATCTGTAGCTCATCATTGTAAGCTCACATACGAAAAATAAAGATCACTTGGTTCGCTAAAAAAAAAACCGGAAAACTATTATTTTGGCAATAATTTATATTTTCAAGGGCAATAATTCTGACAATAATTATCCGATCAGCGTAAAACTCGCACTTGATCTGTAACTCATTATCATTATCTCACATACTAAAAATAAGATCAATTGATTAAACGGTTTCTGAAAAAAAAAGTCCGGAAAACTGTATTGTGACTGACTCACTGTCGAATGGACGGTTCAAAAACTATAGTCCCCTTCGGCATTGCCGGTGGAGGACTAAAAAAACGGAACATGAAAAAGGAGATACATACCGTCAACATACACTACCCTACTCCCGCCGTGTCCTAACACTTCTTTAATATGTCTCCAGCTTCCGCCTATTCTGCCTTGTCTCTGTCTGAAATTATATGAAATTCTTGTTGAAAATATAAATGATTTGTGTTGTATATTGTATTTACCAGAACAGATGTAACAATTCTTTATATGAATTTTGCACCAATCCTTCATTTGCACCACAGATTTTTTTTTTTCATTTGAGACACAGATCTATATTTAATTTATAAATATACAAGTGATATTAGGTTTTTTTTTTAATTATTCAATAGCACCTCCGTTTGCTGTTCATCTTTTAAAACATACAATTATATGGTACCTGCGCATTCCTAATTCTGAGTTCCGCTGCCAGTATCCACTGTAGGCTTTAAGGGAATACGGTACAGCAGCAGGGGCAGGTAATGACGTCGCCAAGAGATACCCATTATGACGTCGTAGTATCTCTCAAGAAAAGGCCTTATAATTAAGTTTTTCTTAAATATGTCCTTAATAAAACATATGGACAACCAACATTTTTCTTTTGCAAACAAAAGTCCATTACTTCATTATAATTATACTACAATTTGAAGAAAAATTAAATGGTGAGTTTTTCAATACTCATTCAAAGTTTAATACTGAAATTCGTAGTTTTTATTATATGTTCGAAAATGTAGGGATAATTCACACTTTAATTCATGTACAGCTCATATGAATGAATTATAAAATTTGCCCATACAAAGAGGAACCTTTCACAAAAAATGTTTTTTCCTTGCAGTATTACAAGGTTTTGTGAACAACTCGATAATGCAAAAAAGTGCAGTTTCGGATCAAAATGCATAAAATTCAACGCAATATAACTCGAAAGTTATATCATGAATGTACTTGTTTCTTTTGTAATTACACCTTATGTAAGAATCCTGGGTTTTGATTGGTTGATAGCCAGTGTATTTTTCACCAATTTACTTTTATCAAATGAATATCGTTCATTTTTAAACAGCGCCGGGGTATATGCAAAAAGGATATGCCTTTTTTACCCTCTCTGCCGTGGTATTTGCCAAAAAATACTCTATCCGACTGGACGCTTGTAATGTCACGATCATCAATGCGTTTTGTACGTTAACATTCGGTGTAATTAAACAGATATAGCATGTTCTTGAGGGGTATTTGCGAAAAATACCAGTCTTGAGAATGAATTTCCCTCGCCTTACGGCTTGCGAAATTAAACATTCTCTCGACTGGTATTTTTCGCAAATACCCCTCCTTAACATGATATATCTGTTCAATATATCGAAGGGACATAGCAAAGAGACACTGATATCCAAATTTCATGAAAATGAAAATGGTAGATCCTTACTGAAATGCATTCCCTTAACTTAGTGTGACAGTACGTACGATTGTCAAATAGTAGGAGAGTTAATGACGTCACCAAAAGGTTAACAAATAGTGACGATATAAAACATCCTGGATTTACCTCATTAAAAGAACAAGGGACGCCAAGTTATGTAAATAAATGTATATTACTTATAAAAGACTCTTTTCATTTGTAACTCTTGATCCGACGGGTATGTGTAAATGTTTACCGACCTAGGAATTCCTTTTCAGTGTATATTTATATCTTAACTTACGATGAATTGCACCTCCCAGTAAATTCCTGATTTGGGTGACCGTAAATTGGCTATAATCTAGGGGTTCTTGGTTTCAGATGTCTGTTTTTTCTTACTTTGGAATCCCTAGGTTCAGATGGCTCTTAGCTTGTTCCTAACTTCGATATTCCGGATTCGAATGTCTATAAATCTGTTCAGACCTTGCGATTTCCTAATTTAGATATCTGTAGATGTATTTGTACATTAGGATCGTTGGATTCTGATATCCGTAAATTTGTTCTTACTATATTGATGTCTGGAAATGTGTACTTACCTTGGGACTCCGGGATTCGGATGTCTGTACGCTATTTTGGAAGTTAGATCTGCATAGGTTTTGTGATAAAGAACGTCGTGTTCGTCCTGCAAATAAAAAATGAAACGACGACTGTATAAATCTGCATTTAAATCAAGGGGATGTCAATAATCGATACTTTGTTCCCAGCGATTTATTGTCAATAATCGATACTTTGTTCCCTGTGATTTATTGTCAATAATCGATACTTTGTTCCCAGCGATTTATTGTCAATAATCGATACTTTGTTCCCCGCGATTTATTGTGAATAATCGATACTTTGTTCCCTGTGATTTATTGTCAATAATCGATACTTTGTTCCCAGCGATTTATTGTCAATAATCGATACTTTGTCCCCAGTGATTTATTGTCAATAATTGATACTTTGTTCACTGTGATTTATTGTCAATAATCGATACTTTGTTCCCAGTGATTTATCGTCAATAATCGATACTTTGTTCCCGGTGATTTATTGTCAATAATCGATACTTTGTTCCCAGTGATTTATTGTCAATAATCGATACTTTGTTCCCAGTGATTTATTGTCAATAATCGATACTTTGTTCCCGGTGATTTATTGTCAATAATCGATACTTTGTTCCCGGTGATTTATTGTCAATAATCGATACTTTGTTCCCGGTGATTTATTGTCAATAATCGATACTTTGTTCCCGGTGATTTATTGTCAATAATCGATACTTTGTTCCCGGTGAATTATTGTCAATAATCGATACTTTGTTCCCAGTGATTTATTGTCAATAATCGATACTTTGTTCCCGGTGATTTATTGTCAATAATCGATACTTTGTTCCCGGTGATTTATCGTCAATAATCGATACTTTGTCCCCGGTGATTTATCGTCAATAATCGATACTTTGTACCCGGTGATTTATTGTCAATAATCGATACTTTGTTCCCGGTGATTTATTGTCAATAATCGATACTTTGTTCCCGGTGATTTATTGTTTGAGGTTTCACTACGAAGACATTTTACAGAAAAAAGATACAAACACCAAAATTTACCAGTACGATAAAGAAAGACTGTTTTAAGAGATTTTATTGATTTTATTGAAATAAATCTCAGTCGGTTCACTTACAACCTGAATAATAAGAAAAAACTCATTGCTTTGTTCCACTGATTATTGTATGAGGTTTCAATATAAAGCATTTCACAGAAACCAGACATGAACATCAAAGATATTTAATGATGATTTCTTTGAAATTAATGTTTCATATTCGGATTTGTGATTCATAAAAGGGCAATACCTATACAGAAATATATGTACACTTTAAAAGATTGATTTTGTTTTTTGTTTTTGTTTTTAATTTGTTTTTGTATATAGTCAGAGTTTTACAAACAATAACCCCTACAACACCACCTGACCAAGGTGTATTGGGGTATTTAAAATAAAGACCATTTCCTGCCTGTATAATGAATATTATAATAACACTCACACATTCACACACGTTTTATTCTTCATTAGAACATTACAAACACTACGCTTAAAAACTAAAAACATATGAACAACATGGACCCCATCAAAATATAAGATTCTTAAAAACATTTCATATTTTCTTTGGATAAAATTTGGAATTCTATTCAAACAGTAAGCCTTCCACTGTAGCATTGATGTGATTTTTCATGGTTTGGCTTAGTTTTTAGTGTCATCTAAGATTTAATTTCCATTTTGTTTTGGTATATAATTGACCTTTTTAGTTCATTCATTCATTCATTCATTCATTCATTCATCTCTCTCTCTCTCCGTATCTATTTGATATAAAAGCAACTTTAAAAGATGAATATACGCCCTTGTAGTTCTTCACTTTCTACAAATCAGGCCACACCATATTGATATTTAGTTCCGTTCCGATTTTTGGACTTTGTATATTTTAAGAAAAAAATGTTTTGCCGCTTCGTTTTGAAAAAAATCGCCCCAAATTATTAATTTTTCAAAAAATTAAAAATAAAGTGTTCTCCGGCTCCAAATATTTGATAAAAATATAGGGATTTGTTTCCATTTTTTGTAATATTTTAGTCCTCAAGAAAAAAATATTGCTCGCTCGCACCTATCAATAAAATAAATCTTATTTGATCATACATTTTAAATTAATGGTACACTGAATACGATGTAGTAATGACAGAACATCAGAATGATAGATATATAATTGTAACCTCATGTATATCACGATTTCAGCTGCCTGTGATTACAAAGAAAGTCTAATTACAACAAAATACATGTAGTTCTCCGATATACCAAGATATATAATTATGAACTCAAGTAGATTACTGTACGTCGTATTGCAAATGAAACCACGAAAAACAATGACTGATTAGAAGTATGAACGTAAATAATTACAGTATATGGTAAAAATTACAGAACTTTTGAACTTTCTGACACTAAACATAATAATTGCCACGGGAATTTAACCTACAACGAATCAACCAGTGAACCAATAAATATACTTTTATTTTATCCTTCCATCCTCTAATCCGAAAATAAATATTGTCTTTAGTCTACTGTGCAACGAATTTATATTTACACACAATCAAATAACAATGTAATCCAGAATTTTGAAAATAAAAGTTGCGTGTTGTAGGCTAGACAGACTCGATATAAAATTATAACCCGGGTATGTTTATATACATGTATCTAACCCCTTCAAGCACAAACATGAACAAATCATGGGTAAAATTAGCTGGAAACTGTATCATGTTCAGTTAAATCACTACCGTAAATGCTCTAATGCGAAAAGAAATACATTTCTTCAAATTATGTACCCGTAAACCACCATTCCAGATAAAAGACCTATCTCTCGCGCATGTCCTGTGTGAATTAAATACATGTATGTAAATTGTTGATGTTTATAATCTTATGCTCTTAAAAAAACTTCTAGACTTGAACTGACGTTAGATCAATCTTTGTCATAAAATTCTTTATCAGATCTACAAAAGACCCGATGAGGTTATCTTTTTTTTCGTTAAAAATCTTGAAAAATGAAAAATTTAGAGGTTTTACCAAAAATATACCAAAATCATTGTCAAAGATCTTAAACACTAAGTCATGAAGGTACGTTTTTCTTTGTGCTAATGAAAAATATACAAAGACATTTACCTTATTGTAAACATTAAAATCAATAAAGTAACCTTATTGTATCGTATTTCATTAAGCATATTTTATTCCTAAATCATAATAGTAGCTCAATTTTTTCATACTGTTTATCTGCTATCCAGTTAACAATTTCAAACCAAAATCCAATTTTTGAAATTTTCACATTATGAAAATTAAAAAAAAAAACACATTTTACCAAAAATCTTCAGTAAATTCTTTTGAAATGCGACAACAGTATACGTCTATTCAGACAATTTTATTAATGTTTAGAAATTTAAGAGCATTTTTGTTTAGGTACGTTTTTTTTAATGCCAAAATGTACGCTTTAATCTTGTATCTTCAAATTTGATCAGAGTATGGTACAAAATTCAACACTGCAATTGTAATTTTTGGTACAATAAGTTACGGTAGAAAAAAGTTTTTTTATTGTGCGTTTAATACACCAGATGGTCGGGATAGTTTGAACCAGTGATTGTACCAAGTTGATTCTATGTTATGTTTTGTGCGCTTTTATGCTATTTTCGTATGTTTGTCTGTCGACCAACTTGCAGTGTGACTGGATCGTTTTAGGAGAAGGACATGACGTCACTCTCGGGTTTTTTTGTGAGTTTATATTGTAAGTGTTTTTGTTTTTTTGTGCTAGACTGTTTTTTTCACGTTATTCTCAGATAAATTGGAACCTTATTTGGAAATCAAAATAAAATCTCTATTATATAGCATCGGTCTGTTAATTTATAACTCTTTGGTAATTGATGTCAGAACTTGAAAGCCCCAACTATATGTGGATTTAATATGATTCCCTGGAGATTTATATTACAGATGCCACCCACATGTTCCAATTGACATGGCGCATAGAAAACTTTCTTGTGTTTCTGTAATTTGTGTCCGCCAGAGATGTTCCGACGGATACAGTGCTGAGAAAACTTACTTTCTGTGTTTCCGTAATTTGTGTCGGCCAGAGGTTTTCCAAATGACATGGTGCTAAGAAAACTTACTTTCTGTATGTTTCTGTAATTTGTGTCGGCCATTGTCTGTGGAATACCAGATGGTAAATCTTTAAAATTTGTCCATTCATTCATGTACCCGTATGTTGTCCTAGAATGAGATGAAAGCAAATTCAGAACATCAGAAAAAATGAAACTGATTTTAAATACAGACAGTTTTGGTTCTCTCTAGGATATGTTATGTAAGCACATGGCGGCTTCTTTGGTACTCCTCTGACATGCAAAACAAATTCAAATGATTGTCCCTTCATTCCCTATTGAAGCCAAATTTTACGTGTTCATGTTGTCAAATTTATAAAATTGCAAAGTTTAACTGACTTATTTGAATAACATACCCTTCTGTTAAAAGATCCGGAGGTAGATAATCCTGTGAAAAACAAGAAGGGATAACTTTAGAGGCTGTTGCAGGCCTCCGGAAACTTATAGTTGGTGTCGGGTTTTCGCAGTACATCCTCCTCGGAAATTCGTAACTGTTCATACTAACTTGATCTTCGCTGAATATTTAACCATGCCAATATAAATATATACCCAAACACCTGAACCGTCAATTCAATAATATATGTTTAAATTACTTTGTGTGATTAATTGAAAGTTAACATATAGACCAATTCTGATGACTAAGGGGTACCGTTTGGGGTTAGTTTCAATTTCGGGTGTTATGCCAATTTGGCAAAATCCTTGTGTGAACGGTGTTGACGTTTAATCATTTAAATTACATATTGTCTCACAATATTTTACACGCGACATGATTTTTAAGCAGATAATCTGTTCCAATGAACTTTGGTAAACCTCTTTATAAATATTTCATTGTACCCATATTGCATTTTAATACTTAGTTACGACAGTGCGTGACGAGTAAGGGTTTTTTGATCGATACAATATACAAAATAATTCACCAATTTGTGTATTAGATCGATAAGTATAACACATTAGATAAACAGATTGTTTAAAAATTAATAAATCATATCAAATTTCAAGATTTAAACTTCAAAAACAAACAAACGAGCATTTCCAATTACACCTTGTGCATTGTGTCTGATGTGCATTGTGTCTGATGCATTTGCATTTGAACGATCAATGCAGTTTAAAACCAGTCCAAATAATAGATTACATAGCATTACATAATACAAAGAAATTTAAAATGAATAAGAAAATATTAAACTATACTACGATTAGGATGGATAGATGGATGGATGAATTATTGTTTAACGTCCAGCATATTTTTTGCAAGGCTATGAAAAACATTACGGCAAAAATTTCATTGTGAAAAAATTTCTGGACAAAATTTCACTGTCATATAATTTCCGAAATATCATTCGTAAACTTGGAAGACCAGTAAAAAGAAAAAAAACTTCTTGGCGGATAAAATTTTCCAGTAAATATTTTCCTTCTGAAATCAGAAATAAACTCAATAATAAGTAATTTTATGTGTTTTATTACGTACTTAAAAATACAATTCCCAAGAAAACATTGTCAGGAATATTCAAAACTTGATTCCTGAATTCCTTTCTCGTCCGTATTGGTTTGGGAGTTTCAAGTGTCAGTATCCACAATAATTTACCATAAAACCAGTTGTTCATTAATATTATAAAGAAATCGGTGAGTTCGTACTCACTCATTTATCTGTCGGAAGTATTTCATGCGGTAAAATAATATCCGACTTTGAATCACGAGTTCGTACTCACTTTTTTTTGTTGGAAAGTATTTATTTCAACTCGTAGAAAGTATTTCATGTAAAAAAACATCCGATTTATTTCATACGAGATTCCGAGAAGCCGGAAAGAATTAAACAAAAGACGGTTGTTATTTAACATCTATGGTATAATTTTCACGGTGAAATATTTTCCTGTGGAAATAATTTACCGTTATTTTTTTTCCCGACGGATCGTATTTCACCCTGATATACTTATCTGTTACACATATCGGGACGAGAACACGTTGTTAAGATAATGAATATGATCCCTGCTTTGTACTAGACCGACACACTGCGTCCGGGGTTTTTAACGTGCTATTTGACGAGGTAACTGCCCGCAGGAAGACATATCATCCCACCGGACACATTATATATACTGACTCCCAGCCGACCAGTCGATCCTTGCTCTTACTCTTACAGGTGCTGCGTGCTTGGCGGAGAAGCAGCAAATACCAATTTTAATGTCTTTGGTTTGACAGGTCAGGGATCGAACCCGCGGCCTTCCGCACTCGAGGCGAGTACGCTACCACGAGACCACCGAGGCGGTACTATAATTAGAAACTGCTTCCCATTGGACCACCTCCGTTTTTTGGAGAGAACCACTTAGCTTATTATTTTTAAAAGTTTTTGTGTTTTTCTCGTCCTTCCCAATCTTGGTTTTGTCTTTGTCTCTGGGTTTATGATTGTTGAATGGTCCTTCTGATTGTTTTCACCCTATCTGTCTGTTTATATAACAATGTGAAAAAAATTACGCAAAAGGTTATAACAAAAAGAATTTGAAACAGGAATATTTACTATCAATATAGACATTCTCTGAAATAATATTTGGGTAGTATTAACTATTGGAATACAGCTATTGGTACTGTGGTTAGCAGTATTGGAGGGATTTAACATAATAAAAATACTTCTAGTGGACGGGTTTAACGTAGTATAAGAGAATGGACGGTTTCCCTCAGGTTTCACACCATCAGATAAATCAACAAACAAAACATGTCATCAACGGATTAAAGAGTCAAACCGTGTAATTTAAAACGGCGAACATTTTCCATAAATTTTTTCAAGGCTTACCTTCGGATATCATGCGAATTTTACATGTCGAACTAGTTAACAGGACGTCAATATGTATCAGGTTCAAGCACAAGTGGGTTCGACGGCAACAACACCCTTTTCCTTCCTTATTTTCGGAGGAAAAAATCGATATTATTAAGCTGTCCAAAATTGGTGCAAACAATACACGAACAGCAATAACAAATTAGGGCGACCTAATTATCCTCCATTTGAAATATAACATTGACAGCTGATCTCCCATACCACAGATATCTATTGTAAAGTTGCTCAAGCCAAGTTGGAAAAAAATATGAAAACCAAAATTTGGCTTTCAAAATTAGTGCGATAGTAATACTATTTAGAATTAGTTAAACTTACTTTGTATTACTCATTGGTCTATATCTGTGTAGTATAGTTTCACTGTCAAACTCTCTGGGTTCTGGTGAAAGTGCCATCTTTATAAACCTCTCTGATTACAACGATAATACCCTAAAGTACACGTTGATATAATCAACTTAATCAGATGATTCAATATAAACAAAGTGGGGGTCATAAAATATTTATGAACGTCATAATAGAATTTATTTAGCTAATCTACAAAAGTTTGACAATATAATTGTGATTTACAATGTATATATAAACCGTTGAAAAATACAAAAAGAATCGCAGCAACTCTTTTTCAGAAAGATATTTTTCCCAGGCATCATATACCCCTACCAACAGAATGGGACGACCAAACCGGTTAAATGACAATACTGACAAAAACAATGTGTAACAGTTCACAAAACTGTAACTTGATTACAATGGATTAACGGGGATATAAAATATTTAACGGTTTATATACCTTTTTGTTGACCTTTAATTCTATTAGTAGAATGGTTTAGTTTAAATCTTATAAGTCGACAAAACAGGTTTCCTTTTAAACATGAAGTATCGTCTCGCTGCCAAAAAGTCTTTAACATTGAAATACAGGTTTTAACCCTATCTCTTCAACTGAAAATAAATTATCCATTGAAAACTATTTCAGTGGCTGTGGATATCACTAATAAAACACCTATTCTGGGGATTTGGAGATGATTTGGTGGATTATTAACGTCCAGTGGCAATTATCCTCAGTGGCTATGGATATCACTAATAAAACACCTATTCTTGGGATTTGGAGATGATTTGGTGGATTATTAACGTCCAGTGGCAATTATCCTCAGTGGCTGTGGATATCACTAATAAAACACCTATTCTGGGGATTTGGAAATTGTTTGGTGGATTATTAACGTCCAGTGGCAATTTTCCTCAGTGGCTGCAGATATCACTAATAAAAGGGGCAACTTAGAGTTTAAAAATGTATCGCCGAGTGGAACGAATGAATTTGTTTTTGACGATTTTATGCAACAAAATCATACACTACTATATCAATAAAAAAGTTTTGCGATCAAAAAAAGGGGGGGGGGGGTACGTCCTCTACGCCCCCTTCTGGATCCGCCACTGTTACATGCATATCAGGACGCGAACACACTGATACGATATGGACTTGTATAATGAGACCGACACGCTAACCGCATTTCAGTTCGCCTCAACGAACAAAGATGCCAGACATGGTGATGAATTGCAGTTCATTTGCTCACCCTGTGAACAACGCAACTGGCCAGCACCTGAGCCAGCACCAGATCCAGCACCACAGCCAGCTGCAGAACCAGTAACAGAGCAAGCACCAGAGCCAGCTGCAGAACCAGTACTAGAGCCAGCAGTAGAACCAGAAGCAGCACTACAGCCAGACCAGCTGAATCCACTAGATGGTACTTTTGATATCGGTCACCGTAATGCTGATGATCCACCAGAGTCCATGGACACGTAAGTCTAAATAAACAATTATTACAAACAAAGGATTAACATCTATCATTTTTTTAAATATATGTAATCACCCTTTGACACCTTCATAATTGGATTAATAATTTTTTGACACCTTCTTAATTACAGTCATTGAATGGTATATTGCATTATGCAATCATAAAAAAAGAGATCGTTTCCATTACTGAAATTATGGTAATACAACTAAAATTACATTTGTTAAAGCTATTTAATTAATACTAAGATGCACAAAAATTATTATTTTCTTAATATTTCAGAATGCCAACAAGAAGTCAATACTCTGGAGATGCAGTGTCCGATCAGCAAAACTACGTTGCCACGCTACTGTTAGCCCCGTTGGTGATCACTTCAGACCAGGCATCCAGAACCATAGCCACCCTGCAGACCTGAAGTTACCAATTTACAAGGAAATGTCCGCAAAGGTTACTGAAAATAATATGAAATAAAATTTTTAACAATTAAAGTCGAATAAAGATTAGTAGTATATGTACATGACGTAACAGTTACTAGAGAAATATATGTTAAATTAGTATCATATATAAATATAATATTGCCAATGAGAAATAATTATATATATTATATTCATTTCAGGTTAAGCAACAGATCTCCGAAAACCCACAGAGCAGAGCAATTGAGGTGGTGACAAGAGCTAGTTGTGACAAGAGACATCCACAGGGAACAACGCTTCCTCGCACCAAAGTAGAAAAACCTCAAGAGGACAGCCAACAAGTTCAGATCTGCCATCTATGCACACCAGGGACACCTTCATCATCCTCCGTGACCGTGCCAACACACCTCAGCTACAAGAACTGGTTGCCTACATGAATCGTCAATGGTTTAACAACGCTTTCATGCGTGTAGCAGACTGGTGCGTCTTCAAAAGGACAGTACGCACTAATAATGACGTTGAAGGTATATTTGACAATGAGATAGCTATACAACTTTATTTGTGAATTTGATAAATCATGTAGGAAGTGTTACGGCCGAAATCACCTTTAAATTATAGCCAACAAAAGACACAAATCAATAATAAAATTTAACAAGATTTATTATATACAAAGTTTACAAAAAGTATTACACAAAAATAAAAATGTCAACTTAACTGTTCAAAATCCTGTTTTTTCTTGATCCGGAATTCTGGTCACTGTTGCCTGAATCCAAACGGAATATTATATCCAATCAGTCACAATCTAGTATGATGTAACGAAAATAAAGTCTGTCAAGTACGATGTGTGAAACGTAAATAAATCCAACAGCTGAGAACACAAGATTGTCTATGTACGGTCCAATATGCTATGCTCTGCAAGTTTAACTTTCGTGTCCATATATATACTGTAGAACGGAAACTTCTGGAATACGGTAGAAGTTCGAATCACACCATAATTATTACGTAAGTCAAATAGAAAGTTCTAGTTATTCCATCAGTATCCATTATTGTTCCAGTGATTTCTAAACTGCGCAGTTATAACATTATTTGGTAAACAACTATAAGTATTATGTAAACATAGTATACATGTTATAAGGCTACGCAAAACAAATTAGGCCAAGATAAATAAATATAATAATTACAATATCATAACACCTCCCCCCTTAAAAGAAGTTTGAGTGTAACGAGAACTTCATGAACAATATGTACAAAAATATATAGTATGTATACAGTGTTTTAATAAGATCTAGATAAAGCATCTGCTATTACGTTATCTTTACCTTTAATATGTTTTACAATAATATCATATTCCTGTAACAATAAACTCCACCTAGTCAACCTCTGGTTCTTGTTTCTCATTTTATGTATGAAGGTGAGAGGATTATGATCAGTATAAACCAGAATAGGATGCATAGTGGGATTTAAATATACATCAAAATGTTGAAGTGCAGACAACAGTGCAAAACATTCTTTTTCAATAGTGGAATAATTTTTCTGATGTTTATCTAATTTCTTGGAGAAATATGATATAGGCTTCTCAACATTATCATCTGTTTCTTGATATAAAATTGCTCCAACTCCTACATCACTTGCATCAACGGCAAGTTTGAATTGCTTTTTAAAGTCTGGAGTGATAAGAACGGGACTGTTAATTAAAAGTGATTTGCTTTTTTCAAAAGAGTTTTGACAATTATCACTCCAGATGAATTTAGAATCTTTCCGTAAAAGATGAGTCAATGGTTGAACAACAGTAGCAAAATTTGAACAAAATTTTCTGTAAAATCCAATCATGCCTAAATATCTCATAAGTTGTTTTTTATTTGTAGGAGGAGGAAAATTGGTAATTGCATCCACTTTAGCCATAATAGGTTTCACTTGACCTTGGCCAACTGTGTGCCCTAAATAATCAACAGTGGCCTTACAAAATTCACTTTTAGCAAGATTAACAGTCAAATTTGATTGTGACAATCTATCAAAAGTATCATATAAATGTGTTAAATGCTCTTCCCAGCTATCACTACATACAATAAGATCATCAATATAGGCATAACAACAGTCTAAATCTTTTATAACATTATTGATCATTCTTTGAAATGTAGCTGGAGCATTTTTCATACCAAACGGCATGACAGTATATTGAAATAAGCCGTCTGGTGTGACAAAAGCTGATATTTCACGAGCTCTCGGTGTCAGGGGGACCTGCCAGTAACCTTTTAATAAATCAAATTTGCTTACGAATTTTGATTGTCCAATGTTATCAATGCAATCCTCTATCCTTGGAATCGGATAGGAGTCAGATTTTGAAACTGAGTTGACTTTTCTGAAGTCAGTAACGAAACGAAAGGTTTTATCTGGTTTGGGCACAAGAAGACAAGGAGAGCTCCATTCACTGTTACTCGGCTCAATAATATCATTGTCAAGCATATATCTAATTTCTTGTCTCATAACATCAAGTTTAAGTGGATTGAGCCGGTAAGGATGTTGCTTAATTGGAGAAGCATCGCCTACATCAACATCATGACAAACAGCAGTGGTTTTGTTTGGCACATCTGGAAAAAGATTTTTAAAAGAAAATACCAAAGTTTTCAATTTTTGTCTGCGATCGAAAGACAGATGTGCAAGTTTTGAGTCTAAATTTGACAAAATTTCTGAATTTTTCAATCTAACAGTTTGTTCCATAGTCTTCGAATCAAAAGATGGTTCAATTATATCTGGTTTGTCATGATCGTTCTCCGATTTAACCATGGCTAAAGTGGCAACTGGTTTACTCTCACCTTCATTAGTACGCTCAAAATATGGTTTTAACATATTAATGTGACACACTCTATTTTGTTTACGCCGACCTGGAGTTTTTACAATATAATTCAAATCATTGATTTTACTGTCAATTGTATAAGGACCACAGTATTTAGCCTGTAAAGGATGCCCAGGGACTGGCAAAAATACAAGTACCTTATCACCAGGCTCAAAAACTCTGTCCCTGGCATCTTTATCATACCATATTTTCATCTTATTCTGTACAGTTTTTAAGTTTTTCTGAGCAATTTGACAAGCAGTATACAATTTTTCTTTAAATCTAGATACATAGTCTAGAAGATTCAAGTCAGTGTGTTCAGTAAGCCATTTTTCCTTAACCAATTTCAAAGGTCCCCTTACAGTATGACCAAACACTAACTCAAAGGGGCTAAAACCAAGGGATTCTTGAACAGCCTCTCGGACCGCAAAAAGTAGAAAGTGAACACCATCATCCCAGTCCCTATCAAATTGAAGACAAAAAGTCCTAATCATGTTCTTCAATGTTTGATGAAAACGTTCTAAGGCACCTTGAGATTCTGGATGATAAGCACTTGATCTATACTGAGCAATCCCTAACTGGTAAATGACCTGCTGAAATAAACCTGACATAAAATTTGAACCCTGGTCGGACTGTATAGACTTAGGAAGTCCTACTAATGTGAAAAATTTGATAAGAGCTTTGACAATAGTTGGTGTCTTAATATTCCTTAAGGGAATAGCCTCAGGAAAGCGAGTGGATGTACACATGATCGTCAGTAAATAAGCGTTTCCAGTCTTGGTCTTTGGTAAAGGTCCAACGCAATCAATAAGCACTCGGCTGAAAGGTTCTTCAAAGGCTGGAATTGGCAGAAGTGGTGCTGGTGGTATTTTCTGGTTAGGCTTGCCAACAACCTGGCATATATGGCATGATTTGCAGTATTCTGTGACATCATTTCTAAGTCTGGGCCAGTAGAAATGTTGCAAGATCTTAAGGCAAGTCTTCCTTATACCTAAATGTCCAGCCAAGGGGGTGTCATGGGCAAGACCAATAATTTCTTGCCTATAGACTTTAGGCACCACCACTTGGTATACCACTCTCCATTCCTCCTCTGGGATAGCATCAGGGGGCCTTCACTTCCTCATTAAAATGCCGTCTTGATGGTAGTAACATTCGGCCACTTTGTCTGCTTCTTCTTGGGGTAAAGCCCTCTTGCAGAGCTGAAGAACCTCAGGGTCTTTATTCTGTTCTTCCCTAAATGTTCTTTTGTCTAATGAATGGCTGTTCACGTCTGGCCATGGCATAATTACACTTTTGTTAGTACCAGGTGGTCTTATTATGGCTTTTTCTGAAGTACCGGGACCTTCAATGTCGGCAAGAAAAGTGTCAGAAAGGTCCAAATAATCATACTGGCCTTCTTGTAAATCCTCATCTTGTTGTTTTCTTGCCATTGCCCTAGTAACAACACAAGCTGGATACAGTTCAGCATCATCTTCAGGTGATTTAACATCCACCACCGGTTCACTGGTAACAATTGGTTCAGCAACCACTTTGTTCCTAGCTAGATCATTTCCTAGCAATAATGAAACACCCTCAACAGGGAGAGTAGGACGAACACCCACAACAACTGGTCCAGTAATTAAATCCGACTTCAAATAAATACGATGGAGGGGAACATCTATACAACCTAACTCCACACCTCGTAACAAAACGGAGGCACCAACGGACGTCTCCTCGGACAAAGGCAACACACCTTCTAACAACAAAGACTGAGAAGCTCCAGTGTCCCGTAAAATCTTAATAGGCTGAGGAGTAGTATTATTAACAATAGAAACAAACCCATCAGACATAAAGGGCTTATAATCCTCCATGTAATCACAAAAACTGGACTTAAAAGCCTGACTCGCAGGACATTCCAACTTATTGGTAACAACGGGTGTCGTACAAGCACTGGACTTGGGCTTATGATCTCTTTCATTCTTCTTCTGGAGTCTAAAACAATCAGCCATCAGGTGACCATTTTTCTTACAATAAGCACAAGTTAGTGACTTCTTCTCAAAAGTATCAAATTTTGGACCAGACATGTTATAACTAGACGGACTCTTATTCTGTGCAACAGGCTTAATATCAGTACGCTCAGTGCTTTGATTTTTGTAATTTCCGCTTGAAGTATTAAAATTTTGACCTTTGAAACTTCTTTTATGTGAAATGGTATAATTATCGGAAACAACAGCTGCATCTTGCAATGTCTCAACAGTTTTGTCATCTAAATGTGTTTTTAAGTCTAAATTAACACACTGCTTGAACTCTTCTAATAACATTAATTGTCTTAATTTATCAAAATTTTTATCTATTTTCTTTGACGTAAGCCATTTATCAAATAAATCTTCTTTTTCCCTAGCAAATTCAACATAGGTTTGTGTTTCAAACTTTTTATAAGACCTAAATTTCTGTCTATATGCTTCTGGCACTAGCTCATAAGCTTTCAAAACTTCCTGTTTAACAGTGTCATAATCAGAACTTTTTTCCGAAGATAGAGCTGAGTAAATTTCAGCGGCCTTGCCCACAAAAACACTTTGCAGCATAGTAGTCCAATAAGGCTTTGGCCATTTCAAATTTTGAGCAATTTTCTCAAATTGTGGGAAAAATTTATCCACCGTTTTTTCACAAAATTTAGGAACCAAACGTATATTTTTTGCTGCTTCAAAATGTTCTGATTTTGACTTAGTGTTGCTTTCTACTTTAGCCATTTCTATTTTTATTTTCTCCATCTCTAACCTTTCCCTCATTTCAAGTTCTGCCTGTTTTTCTTCTTTTTCTTTTTCTAATTGTTTTAATTTAACTTCGTTTTCAAATTGTTTTTCCAATTGTTTTAATTTAAGTTCGTGTTCTAATTCAAGCTGTTTTAATTTTAAAGCATCAACATTTTCGACCTTGAGGTCAAGAGCCTCTTCACCAAAAATTTCTAGATCAACTAAATTGTCTATTACCAAATTTTTTATAATTTGTTTTCTCATAGATGTTCTAAAATCTATTTTTAGATGTTTAGCAAGCAACACTAATTCTTCTTTCTTTAATTTATCAAACCCTTCCAGGTCTGGCGTTTTCAAAAATTTACCAGCATCAAATTCCATTTTGTAGAATTTTGTTGGCTATCTCTAATAAAAAATACTGAAAAAATTTAATAAGATATTAACGTTCTCCCGAGACGAGCCCCCAATTTCTGTTACGGCCGAAATCACCTTTAAATTATAGCCAACAAAAGACACAAATCAATAATAAAATTTAACAAGATTTATTATATACAAAGTTTACAAAAAGTATTACACAAAAATAAAAATGTCAACTTAACTGTTCAAAATCCTGTTTTTTCTTGATCCGGAATTCTGGTCACTGTTGCCTGAATCCAAACGGAATATTATATCCAATCAGTCACAATCTAGTATGATGTAACGAAAATAAAGTCTGTCAAGTACGATGTGTGAAACGTAAATAAATCCAACAGCTGAGAACACAAGATTGTCTATGTACGGTCCAATATGCTATGCTCTGCAAGTTTAACTTTCGTGTCCATATATATACTGTAGAACGGAAACTTCTGGAATACGGTAGAAGTTCGAATCACACCATAATTATTACGTAAGTCAAATAGAAAGTTCTAGTTATTCCATCAGTATCCATTATTGTTCCAGTGATTTCTAAACTGCGCAGTTATAACATTATTTGGTAAACAACTATAAGTATTATGTAAACATAGTATACATGTTATAAGGCTACGCAAAACAAATTAGGCCAAGATAAATAAATATAATAATTACAATATCATAACAGAAGTATATACTGTAATAAATATGTATATCTTTAATTTTGTACAATTTTATTTCATATGATTATAATTTTCTTTTAATTTCCAGGTTGGCACAACAGGATCAATACTGCAGCCAGACACGCAGGTGTTCCCTTCTATGTACTTATTCCGGACCTAAGGACAGAAGCTTAAGTCGTAGACTAAAGTGTCCATGCAGAAGACCTAGAGAAGGACATGCACAGAAAATACACCATCCTGGAGCAGAAAATACAGACCGCCTGGGACCAGTACATGGACAATGCTATCACAACAACCCACTTCCTGAAGGTCATTGCTAAACTGTATAAGCCAACCGATAACCCACTGGACAACGTTCAGCCCCTGTAGTAAAAAAACAACTTTTACATATCATGAATGTATTAGTGCTGTTTTGTTTAATAAATCATGATGTATAAATGTAGAGTGAATGGATGTGTGATTACAGTTTAGAGGTCCTTCCGCTAAATGCAAGGCAATTAAAAGCACTCAGCGACTTCCACTCAACATTCCTGAGAAATATCCAATCTCTGCCTGTCAGAACAGCTTCCGTAGCAATTTATGCGTTACTTGGTGCCCTCCCACTTGAAGCTGAGCTTCACAAACGTCAATTGAGTCTTCTTCATTCCATTCTTACATCAGAAAATAAAACCTAAAAGAAATTTTAATACGACAATATCGTCTGCAAGTAAATCAAGGAACTTTTCTAGAAAGAACTGAATCTATTCTAAATAAATATAATCTGCCTACTATAGAGGAACTTTTGGAAAACACACCAACTAAAATTAACTGGAAACATACAACAAGATCTGCAATCATAAAATTTTGGCAAGAATGGATAAAAACAGAAATCTTTCAAAAATCAACTCTTCATCGTCTGGATATTAACTCAATAAATATTGGAGAAACTCATGCAGTGTGGAACACGGCTCTGAATCTACCAGGAGAAACAAAAAGGGCAATAATTAAAGCAAGAATTCTTACTGGAACTTACATGCTTCAAGCAAATAAGGCAAAATTCCAAATAGAAAATGCTGACTTAATCTGTCCCATTTGTAGGATTGAAGAAGAAAACCTTATGCATTTCATTACAAGATGTCCTGTTCTTGAAAGTATCCGCAGAAAACACTACGGAACCATCAAGCAAGAGATAGTGAACAAAATTGGAAGCATTCAGTGGAATAGCAAGTTCCGTGATAGAGACATTATATGCCAGTTAATAACAGACTGCAGGAAACTCACTGGAGAATATCTGCCTTATGATGCAGAGCTTATGAACAATATAGAATCAGCATCGCGTAAAATGTGCTATGATATGCACGTGAAGCGTCTGAACGCAATGAACATAGATTAACAAAAGTGTATATGTGTGTACTCAGTATTAACCTTAGTGACTAGTCAATAGCTATCGTTTATATATTATCCGTGTGCTTGGACTTTAGCATGCTTAACTATAGCATTATTGAATGGCTTAATCTGTGTGGCTTGGCTTGCTTGCTAGAATAACAGTAATAAATATTAGTGGCCTTGTCTTGCTATGTTGTGCTGATCACAAAACCATTTATATGAAAACCTTTTAGCTCTTAAAAATTTCAGTCTGAAATTTTTAGTGTGTATATATTAACATTTAAAACAGTCCATAGTTTTATGACAGAAGTTTCAAAATAACATTCTATGTGGAATACTTTTAAAATGGATTATATTGTGCCGTGTAACATAAGCCTCACATTCTATATTGATATTTGTGCCCGTGTAATATAAGCCAGCTATCTCTTAAAATCCGTTTGGATGTGCTCCTCATTAGCAGGAGGAAGATACAGAAAAGAAGAAGAAGAAGATTGTCTTTTTGTTATACATACACATATTATGAATGGATGTGTAATTGTGTCTTTTTGATATATTTTTATTTATAGTATATCAATTCAGCGCTCAAAATGTATCAATACAGATAAATATGTACATATAACTTAAGTCTTCATTTTTCTGGTAGCAGCAATACAACATAAATATTCGGCGAAATTGTATACAAACTTTAACACACTTTATTCAAATATATACATTATACCACAAACATTATATAAAAATCAGGGCGAACAGGTATTGGGGCGAACAGGTACTAGGGCGAACGTGAATCAGGGAGAAAGGACCGAAAGTTAACCGATACCAAGTGACCTACAATCATATTACTTAGTGTCGGGGTTCATCCTGGGGAGTAACACAGCCTCCCAACAAAATTAGATCACCCTGACTTACTATCGCGCTTCATTGACTTAGGTTTAGTTTTATGTCAGAGTTCAATTCTCCGATAGGAAGCGACATACAATCATATTACTTGTTGTAAGGGTGCATCTCGGGGAGTCACACAGCCACCCACAAATTGGGGGGGGGGGGGGACAAGGCGAACTTTGTTATAAGAGATTTTACTGTTTTAAAGTGCTAACTCATGGGGTAAGATGTAACCCCACCAAGACACGAGTCGACCACTCTTTGTTATTACTCCAAAATACCACGGGCTTGGCGGAAAACGGCAATCTGCCCAATTTAAAGTCCATTGTTTTGACACAGCCTTGGATCGATCATGCGACCTTCAGCACTCGGAGGCGAACACGCTACCAAGAGACCCCTGCCGCACTTGATGTGGCGATGGCATTTGGAACTTAATACTATAAAGATATCCGTTGAACACAGATAAATCATCAGTTTTTTTTCACGTGAATGTACGAGTTTTCACATTGGCGATCGATGGGTTCATCGAAGTAAAACATTGGCTAGTGTGGTAAAATGGATTTCTAAGCTGAAAATCATTAACAAGTTATGCATACATTTCCTTGAATCCCTTGGACATGTGTATCTTTACACGTGCAGAGCAATAAATCAGTGTTTTATGTATAACGGCTAAAAATACATTGATCAATATGAATTAATTTTCTATATATACAGAATCGTAATGTTTATGATTTAATGGAGTTTTACGCCACTTTCTGCAATACTGGCAAATCACGATTGGTTTGATGCAAAACGTATCAAGTTTCATAGTACCGAATTGTCAATATTTGGGTCCCGAAATGTCCAAGAATTGGTACTGAAATGTTTAGAATTCGTAGTTTACAGAGAACATCTGACTTTCGTCAGGAACACATGCAAACCTTGACGTTCAGGATCGAAGGCTAGTGATCATCTGTCGTTATGATGAACCACCTATCTCATGTATCTAGTCCACTTCGCGTCATAATACAGTACATATACAGCTGTTCACATCTTTATTCTCGGTTAGCTTACTTTTTTTAAATATTTGACAACAAAATCTGGTCATAACACCATCACCCCAGCTTATAATAGGTAAATATCGATTTACTCATTATATTATTTCCATGGTTCTGTGTAATGTGGACTGGTCACTCCTTAGACCAAAACGATACACCAGACACTTTTCATGATGCCAAGTAATTACTCATTGGTAAATAGCCAAAATCAACTGTGTTTCCTATTGTTGAACCTAACGTTTGTATGACTTATGCAGTTATAGGGGTGGAAGCCAATAGGTCAGGATACAGCTATCAGCTACCTTTGTAAAGAACCTGAGTCCAAGACTAAGGAAAACATTTGTATACTTGAACTGGAAAAATCATAATTCAAATCTAAAGACACAATATCATATGCAGTAGCAGATTCATTGGACACATTCCTGACAAATTTGGTTATTATCACAGGAGATAATTCATTGGACACATTCCTGACAAATTTGGTTGTTATCAGAGATGATTCATTGGACCCATTCCTGACAAATTTGGTTGTTATCAGAGGAGATGATTCATTGGACCCATTCCAGATAAATTTGGTTGTTATCAGAGGAGGTGATGAATTTGTCTAATGACGGACAATGACAAATTTGGTTATTATCAGAGGAGATGATGAATTGGACACATTCCTGACAAATTTGGTTGTTATCAGAGGAGATGATTCATTGGACCCATTCCTGACAAATTTGGTTGTTATCAGAGGAGATGATTCATTGGACCCATTCCTGACAAATTTGGTTGTTATCAGAGGAGATGATTCATTGGACCCATTCCTGACAAATTTGGTTGTTATCAGAGGAGATGATTCATTGGACCCATTCCTGACAAATTTGGTTGTTATCAGAGGAGGTGATTAATTTGTCTAATGACGGACAATGACAAATTTGGTTATTATCAGAGGAGATGATGAATTTGTCTAACGACGGACAATGAACACAAAGTGATGAGAAGAGTCAGGAACTGTATATGAAGTATTATATGATCCCTGGAAGAGTTCACATTGTGCTAGATGAACTAAAAAACTTTGCACGGAGGATAAGCCTCTGACTTTATTACCAAGAAACCCTGACGCACCTGATGTATTTAGAACTTAATACTATAAAGATACGAGTTGAACACAGATAAATCATCAGTTTTTTTTTTCAAGTGATTGTACGAGTTTTCACTTTGACAATTGATGGGTTCATCGAAGTATAATGTTCACCAGTGTGGTAAAATGGATTTCTAAGCTGAAAATCATACAGAACTGAAAAATTTGTGGGGTACCATGTAGTAACACAAAACCTTGTTTAATGTTTATTGCAGTAATATTTTGTATGAAATAAATAGAGTGGTCAGTTCATACATTACAATTATACAAATTAGTCTTCATTTATGTAACAAATAACAATATATATATATATATAGATATGAGTTTTAACAAAAATATGCCTAGCTATCATATAGTACATTTTCTATAACAAAACAATTTTCAAGTTTTAGTTACAGTTGGTGAAAATTGTTACAATTATATCTCAGAATTCTCAGGGTTCAAAATCTGGATGATAGTTAAAAATCACATCCTTTGCATGGTTTAAAATCAGTATGACCATTTCTATATTTTGATCTTATCCTTTTTTCTTGACATGTGAAAGAAAACTTGCAACAATAAAAAAAACTCCTAAATGTCCAGCATTCGCAGAGAACAGTGCTTATAATCAGAAATTTACTTTTTCGTAAAATTTCATTTTTAAAACCAATTTTCCTATTTTTTCCACTAGTTTTGGTATCTGTTCACCAATTGTAACTAAAACAGTCTATAAATGATCTATGTACAGAAACCAACATGGCCAAATATAAGACATTAACAAATGTGTATACACAGCACCTACATCTCTATAACAGGTTTATAACTGTAAAACAAAGGATATGTCATAAGGCCAGGCAAAAATAATTCTTAGATTCTCATTCAACTGACAAGCCCTACCGTATTTTTACTTTTATATTTCATTGTTGTATTTTCAAGTTACAGCAAAAAAGTTTCAAACAGACAAAAGATTCCAAAACACTAAAAAGTAAAACAAAATAAATATGCTCAATGAACTTTTTAAAAAAGTTCACTCCTTTTATATGAGCAGGACATATTGACAACAAACTGGTTTTTATTGACACTTATTTGGAGACACTTGTCTAAAAAATCTGTCGGAAAACATAATTAAACATTTATTATTTTCTTTTAGAAAAGGCTAAATAACAGTTAAAATTAAAACAAAAATTTAACTGCTGCCTTGATTTGGATGAAAATCTGTGAATTATTTACACTGGCCTAAAGAACAGATACATTTTTAAGTTTACTTTCAAGATAAAATATTTTTCATTAGTAAGTTTGTATGGATTCAACAATAACTCTGACACAGTCTATAATTAGCACTGATGTAATACAATATAACATAACATAAATATATCTTCCTCTGCAGGAGTGAACCAGCTTTTCTGTAATATCTATGGGAAGACTTTTAGTGGATTTTATCCAAAAATCATTTCAAACCTTTATAAATGGCTATAAAGCATACAGCTTCAGTCACTCAAAGTCAAACTTAGGTAAGTAGAATGTTCTATCGAAGTATTTTTTCAAGTCACTTATACAGGGATAACCACATAACTAATTGACCATTTCCAAACATTATGTCTTTGCAAGTACAAAAGTTTGATTAGCAAAGAGTGCACACTACTGGATGGATTTAGACTTCAACCCCCTTTTACTGACAACATAAATTTAAAAAATTAACTTTGTTAAACTTTAAACAAGATCAGTCATGTGACCATGCTTCTGACAACCATTCTGAAGTTTATGGTACCTGTTTCTTAATGGTACAAACAGTCTTAGGTAACAAGGTCAAGTACATACCGGTATAAATCTTAAATATTAAGACTCTCTTTTCAAAAATTTCATTACATGGTACAGTCATTCACAATATATATGTCTACGCTCTATCTTTGCATTCACAATGACTTCATGTCTTGTCTTGAGAATTTTCAGGTATTATAATGTAATGACACTAAAATATAATGCCAGATTGAAACTATATCACCTGTGTAAACTACTATATACTGTAGTAACTTCAATTAACGTTAGGTGTGGCACTGGGTGGACACATTGATTGTAAACATTTTCAGTTATCTACGTATATAGCCATGGGCATTGGGAGTGTACCTATGCAACCTGAGGCAATCTTAATGCACGTGGCTATAAACGTAGATATCGAATTTATCCCCGGTTTGGCTTTTTCTGTCGAAAAAATATACGATCGTCAGACGAAAATCAAAGAAATATGTGACGTCCATTTCATTACGCACTTAAACAGAAATTAAAATTGATGCAGAAAATGCCATCCTTTCCATGTCAAGGATAGGACCTATTGTACCAACCTCAGAGTTTTGTGTTTTTATCTAATTTTCATAACGAAATTGGTCAGATGATGTTATTTCAAGTTTTCCCCAAACTGGAACCTTTTACGTTATAATCGCTGGAAAGCATTTCGACTCCTCTTGAGCAAAATAATGTTAATATGTATATACGTAGTTACTTAAGCATAGAAAATAGAAACAAGACATTTTAATGTGGTAACCAGGGTCCTTAACAGCTAGACGATGGCATTGGTTTTTAACCGCCATCACGTTAGCCAATCAACAGCCAACAATTATACCAAGCCGGGGATAATGTACCTGCATGGTACCCATTTAGTAACCCAGTTGTTAAGATAACTTCCTAAAAATACATGTAGCCCCACCTGGCGTCAGCTGAAGTGAATATTTACTGTGAAGAATATAAAGCTATAAGCAAGCAATTTGTATTGTAACATTATAGTATGTAAAATCAACCATAATATCTCAGGTATTAAAATAGATACTTTTCTACAAACATGAGTAGAGTCTTAGTGTTCAAGTCCAAATTCTTTCCCTAGACATGAAATTCTATATTAATTTAACAAAGTATACACATGCAATTTGTTAAATCTAAGATAAAATTAAATTTTGAATGCAAATAGATCCCAGCTCTAAAGATTCAAATTTCTTCTGATACAATGAAACTTGATACTATATCAAATTTGAAAGTTCATGCATGGTATATATTTATTTGAAGGCATGGACATATATCACAAGTGAATGAATAAGAGTTTTGGCATTTCCTGCTAACAAATGTATGTACAATGAAGAACACATGCAACTTTAATGTGATAAACTATCAAGTACCTAATCCCGTAATTTACACACATAAATATGATAGCCATCCACTTGCAAATAGCATATTTAGTGTTGGATATAAAACTGATTTCTATTTGAACTACACATATATATTCAAACCTAGGCAAAGAAAATCATATTTTTCCGACAGTCTCTCAAATTAGTACGTAATAGTGCTATGTTTATATCTACTGATCATAAACATCTTATACAGTTATACAGACTTGATTATATTTACTAACCTAAATTTATAATATATTTATATTTTATAGGCCATGCAAACAAAAACATTAGATTCTCCAAAAGTTTTATACTTTTATAAGAGTACTGGCCGTCTTTTGGTTAATAAAATGCTGAACAATAATATCAAGAACTAATTCCAGAACTGACATTAGAAGATCAACTCAACCTGACCATATAACGCCTTACAATGTTGCAGAACAATAACTTTTAAATTGCTGCAACATCAGAATTTTTCTTTTGAACTTACAAAATGACAGGTTCTGTGTTGTTTTTAACAATGGCAGACCATTTGACCAGCAAAGACCCTAATATCCGATAATCAATTCAAGCTTTAGTTCAGATGATAAAACTTGTAAACAGAAGAAAGCCTAGAAGCAAAAATACATTTGGAGAAGCTAAGTCTTATGTCTGTGTTAGACTATTCTTATATACATAAAGAGATAATTTTGTACAATATATAATAATGAAAAATACAGTGCA
Organism: Mytilisepta virgata; assembly: GCA_028015205.1. Classification (NCBI taxonomy): domain Eukaryota; kingdom Metazoa; phylum Mollusca; class Bivalvia; order Mytilida; family Mytilidae; genus Mytilisepta; species Mytilisepta virgata. The sequence goes on along the minus strand of CM051515.1, from coordinate 57,452,313 downwards.
TTGTAAAGGAGTCATACAGTTATTTCCTTGGATTTCCATATTTTACATTGAAGACAGTAATCCTGTTAATTAAACCACTTTTCACTTCCAAATTTGAATATTCTACTGGAAATATTAACAGTATTATGGAACCTGCAAATGTTTTTCTTATACTCTGCCAGACAAGACCTCTTGTGACCTGATTTTCACCTTACAACAATTCCACAATTTTAAAAAAGATAAATTGTCAGAGGTAAACATAGAATTAATTTTTTTCTTTGGCATACCTTTGAATTTAAAATAAATGAAAAGGGTAGACTGAATATTGAAATTACCTTCATAATATACCCTAGAAAGGGGAGATAACTATATAACTACACAACAAATATCACATGCATGCCTTTTTGTGATTTTCTCAGAAAAAAAAAGAAATTTTACATCTAAAATATATTACAGTGTACCTATAAATCTAAATTCTACACATCACAGATAGTAAGGAATGATGATATACACTGCATAGAATCAACTTCTACGAGCTGAAAAAAACTAAGAATGATTTCACAAACAACTGAGGTAATAATATTACTTTATGTATTATTAAACTAAAACAGAACAGTTACTTCATGTTTTCCTTTGTGTAAAATTTAAACAAAACATGGCAATTGTACAGTATTAACATTGTTATAATGAGAGACAAACACCATTTATCCTTTCTATGTAAAATATGGAAGCAGTGATATGGTGAATCAATTTTGACAAAAAATTACTACTGCACAAGATGAAAGTCCAAGCAAAAGGACAACACTTTTATTACTGTTCTTTACCTTAAGGTCAGTGTGAGGCCTTCAATATGAAGACAGAAACTGATGAAAATTTTTTTATCCTAAGTGAAGTCAAACCTGACAAGTTTACCTTTTTACAAAAATGACAAAGTCTGATGAATTGAAGTATATATTTTGTCAGGTCATTTTTGCTGCTAATGCTACCAATCATTATTATATATAATATGTAAATTTTCTATAAATTCAGTCCAACTGACAGAAAAGTTTATACTTTTATTTACAATGTCATACATAAATAAACATATGTAATAAAGATGACTATAAATGATTAATTATAACAATGATATATGAGTATTAATGAACACCTGTCATTAAAATGTCTTGTCACATTGCACTACAGAATGCTGAATGTGTCTATCTATTTATTCCCTTTTGTGGAAGTCTTTTTTCTGTGATATTAAAGATTAAATTTTACATTTTTGTTCCTAAAGAATACATAACAACTTATAAGAAATAAACTCTAAATTTGAAATTAAATAAGTTGACAAAAAAATTTTATTCTGTCCAACAAAATCAAATTAATATTCAACACAGTTTCCATATACAAAATTTTTTTCGTGCAATTAAATTAACAAAATATTATCACTTTAACGATTTTCTCAACTATTCATATTTTCACTAAAAAACATTTTTGTTCCAATTCTTCTTTACAAAATGTATGCAACCATTATGTATTTTATTTTTTTTTTATAGAACTACAGGTGAAAATTTCATTAAAAATCTTGTTTTGACAATATTTGATTAAAACTACTGGAAGCAAATGGTAGACTAGCCAAAACATATCCCAAGATGCAATTCTTTTCCACAATGGAATATTACCCATGATTCCACATCTTTCACAACCTTTGTTGTCAACCATTTCTCATGATACTGGATACATGTCTATACATATACACTCGTTGTAGATTATAACACAAGTTGTCTCCCCTTCATTATCAGAGTTCACTGACAGGTTTGACATAATTTGCTGGGTATAGTTTTTCTACTCCATCCTTGAGTCCCTTACACCATCCTAACTCATCTTCTTCACTTAGTTTATAGAATTCATCACCTACAAAAATATTAAATTTATATTTGAAATATATTCCACAATTCTATGACTGGTGAAACCAAACTTGAATTTCTTAACTTGTTAATATGGGGGCAACTTATGATACAAATGATAGTTCTATAAGGTTTATGTTAAAATGTGTGCGAATACAATTTCAAAATTGCCTGATTATTTTTTATGTAAAATTATGCAGTTATCTGATGAAAAAAAAAAATTTGGCAACACATTCTACTCTCCCACAAAATTTTGTAAAAGCCTCAGGTGAATATAAATAAACAAACTTTCAAGTATGGATGGACACTTCACAAAACATGCAAGTTGAACTCCACATTGTTTTTTTCTACAGTATGTATTGCAATACGTATCATTCATCTTAACAAATATCGCAATACATATCATTTTTCTCTGAAGCATATTGCACCTCTATTAAATATATAGCATAAAAAAAATTTATGAATGAATCATTTCAACAGAGTACAAATATTTAGAACCAACTAAGCTTACTCCATAAAATTGATTAATGCATGAGATGGCAGAAATAACTGGAACCAGTAGCCACATAAACACATATTTTTCTTCTTATAATCAATAGTATCTCATATAAACTAAGGAGATACAAACAAGAGTGGACACACTACATGTCTCACCTGAGTATGCACATGAACATAGAATAATAATTATATGATATCCAACATTGCAAGTCAAAGGAAAATGTGTTAAAAGAAATAGTAATGGTCATACGATAATTTGTCTGAAAAATCTCAAGCGTGTGATTCAAGCCTAAAACTGTGTCCAAGGAGAGCTGACAGGTTTCAGACTGGTATGTTCCCACCAAAAACTATCTATAGACCAAAAATGGTGGGACTATATAATACATTCATAACATTTGTTGAGAAACGGACTTATTTGTAAAAATGGCACAAGAAAAATTACAGTCAATTTGGATATTGGTATTACAGCTACAGAAAACTGGACTTAATCATGAAAATGTGACTCAAGTCTAAAATTCAAGTCGAGGTCTCAGACAGCCATGTACCCACCAAGCACTATCTATAGACCAAATATGGTTGGTCTATGTATTGCAGTTGCTGAGAAATGGATATTATCCCATAATGTGAAACAAGTCAGTCAAGCATGAAATAGAGGTCAAAGGTAAGGTGTCAGATGGTAAAGTGGTATATACTAAGAACTTCTATCAACCAAATACTGTGGGTTGTGTTACAAATCTAGTACAATTCCTGAGAAATAGACTAAATCATGAAAATGTATATTAAGTCACTCAAGCATGAAATTGAGGTCAAGGTCTAGAGCCAGGCATCAGACTGGCATGTACCCACTTAGAACTATCTATTGACCAGATATGGTTGGCTTAGGTATTACATTTGCTAAGAAATGGACCTAATCTCGAAATTGTGCCTAAGTCACTCAAGCATGCAATTGAGGTCAAAGTCCTAAAACAGGTGCCAGACTTGCATGTAGCATGTACCCACCAAGAACTATCAATAGACCAAATACAATGGGTCTAGGTATTACAGTTGCTCAAAAATGGATGAAAGTCACTCAACCGTAAAATTGAAGTGAAGGTCAAAAGGAAGGTAACATACCCACTAAGAACAATCTATTCACCAAATATGGTGGGTCTAGGTATTAAAGTTGCTGAGAAATGGACCTAATCTCGAAAATGTGACAAAGTCACTCAAGCATGCAATTGAGGTCAAAGTCCTGAGACAGGTGTCAGACTTGCATGTAGCATGCTATGAATAGACCAAATACAGTGGGTCTAGGTATTACAGTTGCTGAACAATGGATGAAAGTTACTCAACCATGAAATTGAGGTCAAGGTCCAGAGACAAGTGTCAGACTGGCATGTACCCACCAAGAACTATCAATAGACCAAATATGGTGGGTCTAGGTATTCTAGTTGCTGAGAAATGGCCTTAACCACGAAAAAGTGACAAAAGTGTCAGACTGACATGTACAGACCAAGAACTATCTATTGACCCAATATGGTGGGGCTAGGTGTTCTAGTTTCTGAGAAATTGACGTCAAGGTCAAAACGCAGGTGTCAGACTAACATGTACCCACCAAGAACTTTCTATTGACCAAATATGGTGGGTATAGGTATTCTAGTTGCTGAGAAGTGGACTTAACAACGAAAAAGTGACAAAGTCACTCAAGCATGAAATTGATGTCAAGGTCCCAAAGCAGGTACCAGACTGTCATGTTCTCACTAAGAACTACCTATAGTCCAAATACAGTCGGCCTAGGTATTACAGTTGCTGAGAAATGGATTTAACCACGAAACTTGGACGCAGATTTTACATTTATGTTTAACAAGTCAGTGAACCATGAAAATGAGGTCGTTGTCACAAGACAAGTATACTGCGCCAAACCTTATAGATAACTATGGACCATAAATCTTAATTGTAGGTATTACATGTGCAAAATTATTAAAGTTTTAAAAAAAGTTTACGTCGCCGTCGCCGGGAAGTAATACCTAAAACTCGCCTTCACGACTTTTCGTCACAAGTGACAAAAAAACTAACCACATTTGAAAGTAAGCTCGTCTGATTCTACTGCTTCATAATCAAACACAGCCCTGACTAGAATAGGATTATCTAGCCTTGGCGATTCCTTCGGTGAACCTTCTGATCCTGTGTCGTCACTACCAAATGGATTAGTTTCCATTTCTGCTGATGGTTGGCCATTGTATGTTGGTAGAGCTGGTTCTGCTTCTGGTTCTGGTTCGTAACTTGTTTGTGGGTAAGATGATCTCTGATTCTGGCTGTTTCTAAAAAAAATTCAACACAAAATTTGTTATCTAAGCATACTGTGGATTCATATTTTTATTATTACATGTATTCATTTTCTCAGTTTATAGAAATGCCTCCTTCCCTCAAGGATACCAAATTTATTGGAGAGTAAAAAACTGCCAAAGCCTGTCTTTAATTCAAAGGCAATTTAAAGTAATACTGTTGATGTAATTTTCAAGGTGGACAATATTTTAAACGATTTTTTCTAGAAATTTAATTTATGGAATTTTATCTTTCTTATTTTATTGTTTTGTCAAAATTATTCATTAAATATATAATTTTTGTGCATGTAAGCATGATTGTTAAATATTATTATACAGTGTACCTAAAAAGGGAGCAATACTTAATATAATATTCCTATTTTTTATGTGTACATTAAAAATTCAGTTATATGCGATTTTACGATAATAGTTTATGTGGAGAGAAAGACAGAAATGTAGCCATTCATTTATATACATACAGAACCATGCTAGAATCATTTATTTAATGCAATCTTCATGAAAAGCCATTCCAAAAGGTTAGAGGTAATTTTGCAAGACATACACATATGGATGGTTCAGTCTATAAAGTTTGTGTTATCAGATCAATGCATACATAAAGATAAACCTTTGTGGATGTAAATTAACTGTAAAATGAGTCTATGTATATATTTTATTGAATGTCAGTCACAACTAAAAATACTTCAACTGAATACTGATTCAATTCTAGTATATACTGTAAGAAAATGATACAAGAAGTTGTCAGCAAACCAGATTTACTTTCATCACTGTTTGGAGCTACCCACTCGCCCACCAACCCACTGTATATGGCCAAACTAACAACCATAAAAATTTCCATTAGAAAATCCAGTTAAAAACGTTTTCCTCATTAAATTTGATTATTATTTGTAAAGTCTAATGTTGTCTTTTTGGAGGCCATAAAATTGTTACCACTATGCATGGTGCAAAATATCTAAATCTACAGCAGCTGCATTTATAGATATGTTAGTAAATTGGGTTCTATAGCTTTTTAATGAGTTCATATCTGAAAAGAAAACAAGCCTTTCTATTCAATTCAAAGTTTCTAAACCAAGACATGATAAAACACACTACTAATTTTACCATCAAATTACACTACCACATGTTAATCAATCTATAAAATTGCAAACTAGAATCTTTTTAACCGATTTAAAGAGTAAAATTATTAGACTTTTATAAACTGACTGAAAATCTATTTATCTTTTATCATCAAGCCAAATTATAGGGTTTATCTCTGATTTGGAACTGTTATATCAAATTATTGGCATATCTTTTTTTAAACATTTGGCCTTAAAAGTATACTGCCTTATAATATCTTGGTTTAGAAAACTAAAATACATGTCTCAAGAACATTCTGTAACACTTCTCAACAGGCATCAAATTCTGCATAAAAAAAATGAACAATAACATCATGCTGTTGTATAACGAAAATGTTGATAACGAGAGATAACATCATGCCAGGAAATCAGGAAACGAACATTCAAAGCTGTTAAAACAGTAGGCATACGTCTCAGGGATTACTTTTCATCATATTCTACTGCATTTGAGTTGTAATCTTCTTCATCGTCGTCCCCAAATGGATTTAAGGATTCATCGTAGTCAATCTTATGTGGAGTGCCGCCACTATTAATAGACGTATTTCGTATATGGGTCCTCTTTGCCGGAGTTGGAGGCGACCTGTTTTGTCCCTCAGGTATTGGTCTTGTTTCATTTTTGTCTACCATAGGACTTGGAGCTCCTTCTGGAATCGTCCTGTTTTCATCCTGTGATTGCAGTTTCTGGGATGATGGAATTCTTTGTGGTTTAGGTGGACCAACCGATGGATTTCGAGGGATTGAAATTCCGACTGAATTTTTCCTAATAAAAGGATTTTCTTTTGATTAACCAATAATTTGTATAATTCACATATTGATAAACTGAATATTGGACTGATGGTTTATTTGATAATTATTACGTTATCTTATGTGTATATAACTAGACAATGGACTACCTACAATATACTATCTACTATATAAAGACCTTCAGAAAAAAAATGTTTAAAGGAGTAACATCTGGACACTATATAAATTAATTTAAACCTAATGATACAGAAACCAACCTCGTATTTGTATTGTCACTGTCGTTTGATCGTGTTGAATGACGGCTATAACTTCCTCCGCCCGAGTTTTCTGTCGGTACGTATTCACCTTTGTGCCTAATACTAGTTATAGTTATACCATCATTGCTGTGCAGCTGGGACTTCTGCTTTTTAGATATAGCTTGTAGATCTGGCGAATACTCCTGGAAATTACCATATACATGTATATTTTATTTACATAAGAGAAATAAACATTTTAATGATAGTGTTGTATTTTTTTACGTCTGTTTTGGAATTAATGTGGTTAAAACTTTGCTAAATGCTTACTAAAATTGGAATTAGAGATGCTTTATCGACATACTTACTCACCAGGAAATAAAATCATGTTTAACATCATCATAAAATCTACACTTTAATGGTATTAGAGTTAGAGTTACTTCCCTTAGGCTTGACCAAATTCAGAAATACAGAAAATGACATGACGGGTGAGAAAAGAAGAATAATTTTTAAGTAATCTGATTTTGTATTTCCACCCTCTAATCCATTAGCACCACTGCTACATAAATTTATATCAATATTCACCACTGCCACAAAATTCATACAAAGTTTATTTTTTAACCAACTCTGTTTATATACTCTCAGTTGGCATTCGTCCAAGTTCTATCACTTTTTAGTTATCATTTTCTATAAAAATGTTTTATTCTTAATAAATTTGGATGAGACTGTAGTCAGGTTCTCAATAGCTATTCGACCTTCTATTTTGATTAGATTTGGCAATGTTAAGCTTTGGAATTGTCTGCACTGTATAGACACTGCATGTCAGTAATATGTGCCTTCATCTATGCTGTTGTGTGGATAGTGGGTAAACCTTTTTTAATATTATCATATTTATAGATATAGCTGTTATCTTTTCTCTCAAATTATTGTTTGGTTTATCCCGGGTTTATGCCACTTTCTGCACAATTCTCTATATTAAGGTTAACAGCTTTTGATTGGTTGAAGTGGAATCACAAGGGGAAAACCATAAATTTTCAGCAAGAAAATTTGGAAATTAAGATTGGAGCAAAATACACCTTCCCTTAGAATTGAACTTATAACCTCAGTACTGACAACTACTGTGTGTCTTTTTTTAAAATGCAAGTCGTTTTTTTTTTTTTTGGAATATCTCAAAACGTTTCTTTCAAATGAAGTATTACACTAACTGTTGTTTCCAATAGTCCTAATAAATTATTGTATTTTCCACTGTTGACATGTCCCAAATATTTTACAAGAGCAGATTTTCCAGTTTTTGTGTGCAATTCACTAATTTTTGCAACATATATGTTGCCAAATATAGACAAAAAGTGACATATATGTGAGGGTTATTTCCAAATACTTACTTAAATTTTATCTTATCTACACATAAACCTGCAAAATGCTTACCTAAACTTTATCTTACCCACACATAAACATGCAGGATACCTAAATTTTATCTTATCCACACATAAACATGCAGAATACCTAAATTTTATCTTATCCACACATAAACCTACAGAATACTTACCTAAATTTTATCTTATCCACACATACACCTGCAGGATACTTGCCTAAATCATATCTTATCCACACATAAACCTGCAGAATGCTTACCTCAAACTGTGGCCAGTTCATTGCCATTTCAGCACCATTGTTATTAGACCACCATCGTAAATCTTGGTCAGGGTCTGTTTTACCTATAGTGTTGTGGAGATCTGTATATATCTGTGCGAATCTGTAATAATATAATAAGGTGATAGTAACTACACTTTTCACCATCTACAAAAACTCAATGAAAAATTTATATACGAACATATAACTACAAATTCAGATAACAACGCAAGTGGCTTTATTAGAGAAAAACAAGAAATAATCACAGCAAATAAAAGTATACTAGAGCACCAAAGTCAACATGATCGGTAACAAGAGCACTGGGGTCCACCTGATCTGTAGGAAGACCACTGGAGTACCACACCGACTTGTGGGAAGACTAGTTTTTATATATATATTTTACCTGGGATCTACAGAGAGGTCCAAACATTGATGTATATTATAAAATGTATCCTTGAAGAAGTCTATTCTTTTCTTTTCAAATTCCTGACATTTCTGGAAAACCTGGAAAAAACAGTTTAACATGTAAGAACACAGGATCTTTTTTAAATAAGAACTGCATTTACAGAATCCCAGAAATCAGACCTGATTTTGACAACCTTGTAAAAAGAATGGAAATGGTACTTCGGCAGCAATTTCACTATATATAATAAAGGAAACGTAATAAACAATTCTGGTGGAATTTCATTTTAAAGAGGAAGAAAATCAGGTCTGCACAAATGATAGGGAACTATATTTTATAAAACTGGAACTGAATTTTTTATCTGGATGCATTGCTGTGCATTTGATAGTTATAAACATACTTCATCTTTTGTGATAATTTTTCTTATGTTTTTCAACAAATCAGGAAATTTTTCATCACATAATTCCTTTGTTCTCTGTAACTATTATTGTTTTTACCAGAATTTATTCATTGTTATTGATAACTTCAAGTAATGGAAGCTTTATACAGTTATCAATAGTGTGACAAACTTCCTAGAACCTACATATAATTTCACATTACTTCTAAAATTTTCAATGTTTTTCTGTACTGATTGGCTGAATATTTAATTTGAGGAAATTCTCAATTGAAACTTGAAAAGTTTTATGAAATCTCCGTACCTCTGTCATATCTTCAATATACTTGGCATTATAATTATTAATATCATTCAGCGATGCCTCGTACTTTTCTTTCAGTCCAGCTACTTCCTGTTGACATTTCTGTAATCTTTCCTCCATCTTTTTTTTCTGGAAATAGAAACACAAACTGATGATAAACATAATACAGTGTAGAATCTGGAAATAGAAACACAAACTGATGATAAACATAATACAGTGTAGAATCTGGAAATAGAAACACAAACTGATGATAAACACAATACAGTGTAGAATCTGGAAATAGAAACACAAACTGATGATAAACATAATACAGTGTAGAATCTGGAAATAGAAACACAAACTGATGATAAACATTATACAGTGTAGAATCTGAGGCAAAAATAAATTCATTCCATGAAACTCACTGTCTAACTTTTCTTAGATATTGGAAGGTTTAGGCAATTTATGTCTTTGCTACACTATTTCTCAGCAATACTTAAATGTTCACTTTAAAAAAAAATTAAGAGAATGTTTTGAAAAGAAAAAAATACTTAATATAGCTGGGATCTGAATCTTAAAATATTAAAACTTCATTTCTGAAAATTGAACAGGTCTAAGATTTCACTGGTGGTTGTGTATGCACCTGTCAGTATGTGTCAATGTTTATCACAATCTAGTGATTCCAATATGCAAAATTGCATTGCAAATCCCATGAAACTTTGGTTTCTTTAACTAGTGAACCATTAGTACCTCAAACAAGCTCTTGACAATAATTATATTGTTATTTTGTATATCTTTAATTTTCAATGGGAGATAATAAAATAGTTTCCCTTTAGAAGGCGCTGCCCTTGTGTACGATTGATGTTATAGAACTATAACAGGTTGATAACCACGCTCCATTGGTTTCCCTAGCGGAGTACTTGTTTAGCTCAGGTAGTGTATAAAATGTACTAACTGGACCAAAGATTCTAGGTTTGATCGCTGGTTGGTGCAGTGACAACTGCTCTACTGTTACAGATCAAAAGGAGATAATTACAAGGGAGATTATCTCCCTTTGGTAACTTTAAGGGATATAACAGCCTATGTTTCATATTCCTTTTGCTGAAAATATGCTCAAACTACCAGATAAATCCATCTGACATTGGTTCCTTTATACTGTAATATACCATTTCATTTAAATTTTAATTTGGAAAAGTTCAAAGAATCGTCAATATTTTTTTCTTTAGTAAAAGGATATTATTAAGATAGTAAGATAGGGTAAAAGGATATTATTAAGATAGTAAGATACATGTCAGACAAAAGATTACAGTATAATCCTGTAATATCTTGGTTTTTCTCTATTTGTGTGATTTCATTTTCACAATACAAAATCAATGACTTAATTCTCTTCCTCTGTAAAGAAACACCTACATAAATTGATATTCAAGTTTTTACATTACGTTCTGTATTTCCTAAGAGTCGGTATGTTATTGACAATCTGCGTCCACTTCATCAATCAACAGATAAACTTTCCCATATAGGATCAATTAGGCTCTGACTGTACAAACAATGATGAAAACTCCTTAGATAAATTGAAGAGATAGTAATCGTGTTTGTAAATATTCACAGGATACTTTTATCAATATAGTGTCATAATATGAACATAAAAGGAATCTTCTCAGGAGTTATCAACAGAAAATGGCTGTTCTGGCCTGAGTTTTTTTGTGTGCAATTCCTATTTATTCACATACAATGTGAAAGTTCTGATAACTTTAAACCATGTTTACTTTTACAAAATATCTGAGAGTTATTTGAAATGTATGGAATTGTCACAAACTTCCGAGTTTTTAATCAAGAAATCAGTTTCACAAGCACATAAGACACGAAATTAACACTTTTATATATTTCAGCTTAGAAAATATTTTGTGAAATGGGGGGCCTTTACTTTAACCAAGTTCTTCCTATTTATTTCCCTCTAACATAACACTGACATATTGTTATCAGAGAAATTTCTTTACTGACCAATATGAAAAATGGCCCTACTACCATTTTTTATCCTATCGGACACATATTTTATGATCTTCCTTTAACTAGTTCGATTGGCCTATTCACCCCCACTTTAAAAATAGATGTTATATTGCCTGTATTAGAAAATTTATTTTTAGAGTGGAATGTATCGAGAGACAAAACTGTCTTTCAATAGATATTTATGGGTATTATTTTGTTTGGTTAAGTTAAATGTGGCATTTCTTATTGGACTTCAATGATGTTGCTTCAGGAAAGATGTCCCTGAAGATGGCTTCTAGTGTATTATGAAACTTGAGGCAATTTTCTGATACCCAATGCAATACCCTAGGGTATCAATATTTTTTAGATCAAGCAAAAATGTAAAATATTCCTTCAAAAATTTTTAAAACTGTCTATCCAATCTACCATTTTGTTTGGCCTAAGGCATATACATAGTAATTAATACACAAATATTTAAATTATAAGACACCAGTGTTGTAATAAGGACTATTTCAATGTTTTCATTATCCAAATTTGGTCAAAAAGCAAATTTAGTTAACTATGCCCCTTTTGGGTACTTTTTCCAGCAGATATTTTCAGACATGCCGATCAAAGACCACTGTTTCAAACTATTTCAGATGTATGAATGACAATACATGTAACTACATATGATGTTTTCGTATGAATTCATTCAATTTTGCAACTGTGTTAAATTTTTCTAGATATATGAGAATTTAATTTATTAATGCCAACTTTATACATGTTACAATCTATGTTACACAAACCATGCATTTATAAATGCCCTATTGTTTTCTGGAGTTTGAAGGAATTCATTTTAACTTTATGAATTCTTGTACCCACTTCCCCACCACCCATCTCCAGATGTCTAACAAATTAATATGCCCAGTTAAAATGACTTCGATATTCTGAAATTCACTAAGTGATTATATTCTTTGTACAGCTCAAAATAACACTACTGAAATAGGTCACATTTTTGTAAACAGAATACACAATAATAAACCCAATATTTTGTAATATACACCATCTATATCGGGTTACCTGCCTGAGGTAAACAATGTGTACCTGTCCATTCAGGTGTGTCATTGTTAACAAGTTTCCTGGTGGTCATTAGTTTTATTATAAATGAACCTGGTCATTTTCTAACTATTGCTATTGTAATTTTAAATGTAACATAATATTCTGGTCAAAACCATGACAAAGTCCACTTATCAGTTTTAGTTGGAAAGTTATTTAAAAGTCTAGACAACTGTTTTTCTTTTCTTTTGTAACAACCTTCCAATGAATTCTTTTGATGAATATGTTCAATGCATATATTTTAACATTTATTCTTAAACGTGCTGAAAAATCCATATACTATTTTTAATCACCTTTGGACACAGAAAATCAGGTGCTCCAAGGATTTCCTTTGCCATACAAGTTAGTATTGGGTGGTCAACTAATTTCTGCAGTGACAGTCGTCTTGGATTTCCAATCCGCACCAAAATAACTAAACTTGGGTAGCATTTTCCAATGAACATTCATGAAAAGTTTCAATCCCATGTGACAAGTAGATTCAGAGAAGGCAAAATTTGAAAATTACCAAATCATAAAAGTCCCTTTAGAGACCTGACATTCACATTTCCAAACAGAATGACAACAAAGGACAAAAAAGTATTCAGATCTTTATTATTACTAGTATTTAGCAAAATTTAAAAATAACAGAAATACTTCGGGTTCATTCCTTGTATTGCACATGGTAGATCTCCTTAGCTGAAATTTGGCTTCCTATTTCGGTATTTTTGGTTGAGTACTTCTTAGTTTACAATAAGTTTGGTTTTTGGTCTTCTAAATGTTTCGGTTTTAATGCTGCTGATGAGAGGTAACTCCTTGAAATGCGAGGTATACAGCATAGTATAAATTTACTATATCTAATATTAGTATTTTTGTTATTTTATAGTCAATACTTCCATCAAGTTTGGTATCAATCTATTAAATTGTTTTTCAAAAGAATACATGTTCTCACTATATTTTATATGATTTGGGCCAGTTGACCTCACATCAGTGTAATAAGAAACTGTATAATGCTTGACCAGATTGACAATACACAGTCATTAATTTCACAAAATGTCAATATCTCTCAAATAGTGAGTAGATGTTTAATATTCAAATTTATAGTCAAATTACTACCTTAAAGATATTCTCATATGGATGAGAATTTTATACGGGACAATTTAAATCACTTGCACTATTTTGACCTTGCACCATTTAGGAACCAAATAAAAGTTTTACATTATCCCAATAATTCTAGTTTCTAGAAACTGATGTTCCATAGGAACAGTGTATTATAAGACGATATAAGAAATAACAACATAACATATCTTTTATTGACAAATCAGGACCCCACAAGGGACAAAAGAGCAGTATTCATGACAAACTACCTAGACCACTCTGCCTCCAAAGCCCCCAAACAGCAGTACATATGGAGAAAAGAACATTGATATGCACTGACCACATTCATCAGCAGGGGGAAAAAAGAAGAATTTCTGGCCATCTGACTTCAAAGATATATTAGAGAAGTTCTTTCTTTCTTAACCAGAAACTTTTAACTCAAAACTGTTGAATTTCATGTTGCTAGGGAGCAAATAAAAAACATATCAAACTTTGTGATGAAAAATTTCCCTTACAGAGAGTGGAGTTATTAATAACATCACATTTTCCTTCCAAGATGACCACAAGCTAGGATTATAAATCAATAGTACTTATTCATGAGAAAACATTTCCATCAGAAAAATTTCTCCTTCAGTAAATCTGCTAATATCCTACTATCACTGAGATGGCAAAAAAATACTGTCAGACTTTCTGATGTTTATTTCTATCTGCCTCAAAAACCTTGACCTTTGTGCCAAATATTTTACCAAAAGTTATACCAAGTGGGGAAATTTTGACATAATTTTAATTTTCTTCATTTTTTCGGATATTTGGTCTGGTATTTAATATTTAGACCTTAACATAACTGAATAGTCATAAATTGAAAAAATATGCACATCTTGTGCAACAGAATTGGTATCGAAAAATTTTGTTTACTAATTTTTGCTATCATGAATTTTTTCTATTCTAGTTGGTCAAATACAGTAAAGTTTTTGAATGGAGGGTCTGTCAGTTAAAAGTAACAATGGGTACATACACTACCAAATTTGTTAATTTTATCACAGGTTTGGTACATCAAAGGATTCAAGGCCATCATATTAGAATTATGTATAAACTCACGTTACATATGCACATACTATACACATCAATACACAGCTGAAGTAAACAAGAGTTACACTCATCTTAGTGTTTATATTAATCGTATCTTTATACCACGATCAATTAATTTCTCAAGGTAACAGAATATTTAGTTATGTCACCGTATCTTATTTTATTACAGGATCAGAAAAAGGAAGTTTACGACGAAAACCCTAAACAATGGCAATCATTCCATGTCAAATAGGAATTTACTATCAACGTCACAACTCCTACAATCTTTCAGTGATTCAGTGACCACGAAAGATCCCATTGATTAAAAACAACTTTTTATTGTCACTTTAAGTACACAAATAAATTCAATGTCTAAAATATCTAACATAATTCATGTCCCATACAGAAGGCCATAGGTGTACAGTGTCTGAATAAGAGGTCATTATAAACATTCCAATGAATGCAGAAACTTTTAATAAACCTTTTCAAATAGATGTTTAAATTAGGTGAGGTATGAAATGGCCAAAGTTATTTACTACAGGTAACTATAAAGGTAGCATATTACAATATCTATTGTGATAAAATACACCTTTCCAATATAACAAACATATTTCAGATATTTTATCTGTCAAAATGATGACACTTCTTTATGATATGGCACACCCCAGAGATTGTCAATTTTAACTGTTTACTTGCAATGAACCCAAAATATTCAAGGACATTATTTTAAAATTTATAAAATGTTTTTAGGGAAAAATTTTCAGGACAAAAAATAACCGGAAAGTTGAAGAAACTAGATATTTCTAACTTTTAAAACTGAAATAATGCATAATCTGATAACAAGAGATTATCTGCTAGCTGCATCAATATCAATTTATTTGAGGTACATGAAATGTACATTGCATATATTCTTCTTTCAGCTTTATCAGTCCTAACCCCATTTTCCCTTTTCAATTAAACCAATGCTAGAGTTAGTTTTTCACCAAATGTCCCTTGGAAATGAAGTTCTAACCTTATCAAAATACAACCAAATCTACGACAAGGTACTGGTATAGTCCTGTTAGAGTTGTGTTTTTTTTTATTGATTATGTGGAATTTAGTACGATACAGAAAATTCTTTCCCTTCTATTAATTTTCTGTCACACAGCTAATTTTTAAACCAGCACCTGAAAACCTCACTACTGTATCAAAAACAACATCTAAACCACAGTTCAACTGTAAAATATTTGTTAACATCAAAGAAATCTATCTGAAAACAACAAACTATCATTAAAATTCCAATCTTAAATCACACCCTAGCAGGATGATCTGTTAATACATGTTAATTTCTATCCACATCTATGTTATATATGTATGTAATACCTGCTGGCACCCACAGCTAGTATCATCTATCTAAAATTAATTATCTCTTTCTCAATTAACTGTCATACCTACGGACATGTACTTAAAATAGTTTACATGTTTAGAAGGCATTTATAAACTTTGTCATATTAATTTAATGACTTGCACACTGTGTTTACAGTAATGAATTTCCAAGATGGATCAAGTTGTGGTTAAGTCCTAACAATATTTTTCTGAATTTCAGCCAAATGACATTAATATTAATGGTCAAGAAAGGATTGGAAAAAATGTTTTGACACAAAATACATGTACATGACCAAAGTTCAAGCAGAGGATAAGAGGCCTTCATTATTGCTCTTCAATATAAAGTGGCATAGAGACCTTCGATAAATATTTCTAATAATCTTGCAACACACTAAAAGTTCAAGTCAGACCTTGCATGGCTTTGAGAACTTTGAATTCTGAGTTATGATGACTCCCCCTGAGTCATCATTCTCAAATATTCTGAGGACATGGTATGGTTATTTAATTTAAATGGCACAATCAAAGAATTTTGAATTCTTGGAAAGAATATTAAAGAGTTTTAGTCCAAATCTTTCATGGATACAATTCTTAATTTTTTTCATACCATTTTTGTATACTATGTAGTGTCAATAATGGCTATCTGCAGATTTATATAATTCCAGCTTTGGCGAACTCAAAATTTTGTCCAAAGTTCTTTACAACAGTTTTAGTAATAAAGACTAGGGATTTTAATTTCTACACTGTTACCTGCAGGTCATACATATATATATATATATATCAGCTACAAGCAGTCAAAAAAAAAAATTGCTTTCATTATATTGTGATTGAAAGCTTAAGCACTAAACAGAAAAATTTTAAGATTCATCACCAAATGAAAACATGCAGCTTGTGGTTTGACTGAATACATTAACATGTCCATTGCACTGAGTAACTTTTTACATACACAACAAATATCTGTATGATAAACATACCACAAACATTATAAAGATTTGTCATAATATCATTTTTCAATGAAAAAAAATGCCTTGCTGTAAAAGCTATTAAAAACATTTTGCACCTTAATTCTCAAATATAGTTCATTTAATCTGCACATCATATGTGTCTATCCTCAAACCTTTTACACATTGTATACCAGAAAGGGACATTCTAATACTCCATTTAAAAACTAGAAAAGATGTATGCCCCCACCCGCACTTGATAATCATGGACAAAGTTTTTTTGTTAGGAGTGATTTTTTTTTAAATGAAGTGTGTCTGTAAGACATAAATGAGGCCCCCACCTGACCAAAAGAAATTATAAACAATGCAGCTAGTACGAATAAAATGACCAAGTCCAACTACATGTAATTTTGAGAATATCTGGAAAAAACAAAATCCTGTGGACATGCACACCTCCAATATGGGAATAAAACCTGTAGGAGGTGTTAGCTCTAAAACCGTAGGAGGTGTTAGCTGGACAAACCATGTTCCCATTATGCTTGTTTGGTTGTTAAGGTGGGGTTTTATGCCGTTTTTAGCACATTTGGCTATTTCTCTGTGGCCAGTTTTTATTGGTGGAGGAAGTCTGAGTACCCGGAGAGAACCAGAGATCTTCCGTAGGAAAATTATTCTCCACCCTGGTTGTTAACTTGACTGTATTTTTTTATACCCCTGATATTACTAAATCAAGTTCTACTGTTGTCATTCCTCAGGTTGTTGACTTGGTTGGCTGTATGTAAACCCCAGATACTTATTGAATCGAGGGCTACCAAGTCATTACTCCTTGGGTTGAATTGGTTGGCTGTAAGTACACCCCGGATACTCACTGAATCAAGGGCCATGGAGTCGTCACTCCTCAGGTTGTTGACTTGCTTGGCTGTACGTACACCATAAATACTTACTGAATCCAGCGCTACCGAGTTGTCACTCCTCCGTTTGTTGATTTGGTTGGCTGTACGTACACCATAAATACTTACTGAATCGTGGGCCAAAGAGTCACTCATCATGTTGTTGACTTGGTTGGCTCTATGTAAACCCCAGATACTTACTGAATCAATGGCTACCGAGTCGTCACTCCTCAGGTTGTTGACCTGGTTGGCTGTACTTTTCTCAGCTTTACAAGCATTGTGGTATTCTTTTCTGTTCTGCATAACTTTTGTGTACTTTTTTTCCCATGGCTTCTGTGCCTGTTAAAAATCAAAACAAGAAAATGTTTACAATACAGTCAATCCATTATTACTTGAATGTGGTATATCAATTTTTCTTGGAATAAGTGGGCAGTAGGAGACCATTAAATTATATTTTGTTATCCCCAAAGAACAGTGTAGGATTTAGTATCTCAAACAGAGAGCAAGATTAAAGCACATGTTTGCAAGATAATGTTATAACTAACAAAGAAAAAAAAATGCTTCTGATTTAGTACCAGGCCAAAATTAAAATTAAGTTTGTTTCCCCACGCCCCGACCGACTGAGAAAATAGCCGCCGACTCAAAAATTTTTTTTTGAGTTCTGAGTTCAAATTTATTTTTTTTAACCCTAGTACTGCAGGACGTCGATATAGTGATTGCCAAAACAACTTTATTGTACTGCCGGTCGTCGATATATTGAGCACTTCCGGTAGTTCCGTTCAGTGCAGGTCGTCACTATATCAACTTTCTATATAATTAGGTAGACTTTTCGAGTTCTAGCCAATGAAATCAAGCAGATATATTTATATTTAGTTGATATTACGTCAGAAAAAGGATTTCCCTATAGAAAACAGTTTTTATTGGTCAATTCCAACATCCTATTCTAAAATTATTTTGATGACAAATGTTTACCTGGTAGTTTGTTTACATCGAGTTTGAAACAATTGAAGTAGACGAAGGTTGCGGACAGCGACACGTTTTTAGAGAAGTTTTACCCTGAAATATCGAGATTTTGTAAAAGAAATGTTTCTTGAGGATGATTCTGAAAAAGAATATTTAGATTTTGATGAAGATGATTCGGAAAATGATGAACAAATCGCGCCGTTTCAGGATACATGGAAACCTTCATACACGTGTTCTTGCTTTCGACGCTGAGAAGAAATTATTTTATTAAAATTTTGATTTGGGAGAAAATCTGAAGATTATTGATTTTTTTCGTTAATTATTGGTGAAATTTCATTAATAAATTAATTGAAGATTGCTGCGCTGAAATCTTTCCAGTCTGAGCAAGGACAACAAAAATCAATGCCACACTCGTAGGATTTATGCATGTTTACTTTGTATACCTGCATGACATGCATGGATTCATAAAGTAAAATTATAAAAAGAATAATGGATAAAAACTTTTCAGTTTTCTTACTGCTAATTACTGAGAAAAAGAATAATGCAAAAACAACAATATTTTCAGATATTTCAATAAAATATTCGCACGGAAGGGTGAAAAACGTTGTCTCGAACAGATTTTACAGCTTCAAATCAAGCAGCTTGTTACCTCCCTCCTGACCACCGCTTCCCATTGAACCCTTTAAATTTTCAGCTCCTTTTTTATAGACGTGATGGTCGCCGGATCCCCATTTTATGGGCCGACCATGTATGTGAAAAATTTAAAAACTGCAAAGAATTTGGCCAGTCCCCCTTATCCTAAAGGAATATATTCTTTGCAGAGAAAACACACGTCGGACATTTGTTTCATTTCTATTAATCTGTTTCCAATCTAGTCATTTGTTTTATTCAAAATTTATTAAAGCATTAAAATCTGTCCAATGTATTGAAAAATAAGTGTCAAGGCTATTCCAGCAAAGAATCTACCCCCTCATTACTCAGGACTAAAAAATCACTTGGTATCTATTAAGACTAATGTGTATTTAGTTTAGTTTGCTATCTTTTAGCTCAAATAAAAGTTCATTCTAATAATTTTATTAATATTGGTGATGTCAGAAGCAAAATACAGAGTCCTGTGCTGTCAGTGGGTAAATTATTTGATGGAAAATTCTTCAGGTTACACAACTACAGTACATGCATATATATTTAAAACAGTTTGCTACTAGTATGCACTGAGAGGGAAACATCACAGTCATGAACAATTCTGAGATACAAACTCAAATAAAATCAGATGAAATTAATGTCAAGTTGACACCTGACACTGAGAGCTACAAACATTTAGACATTCTAACACTTACATTAAAGTTGCTACAAATAGTTATATGTGCCAGACATACACATGATCGATTTGTTTTGCTCTGTTGGGTATTAAAAAAATTTCAAGATAAAAAAAAAAAAAAAAAAAAAAAAACACCTACCTACCTACCCACTTACAACAATGTGGGTAGGGGTGTGGGGAAACATACATTTTTTTAATAGTGGCCCCAGGGGATGACCATGTCGCCATGCTACACACAAGAGGTTAAAATATTGTAATATTTAACTCAGATACTAAACTTATAGTAAACAAGTAGTTAGTGCTGATCTGGCTTTAACATCGTCAGTTATACTTTGCACAAGAACTTTGGACAATTGAAAATATTATCAAAATTTATGCTTTCTACTAAGGCCAAAAAAAATAATACATGTGTTTCTGCTAACTTGCTGAAAGAAAATAGGGTAGGTAGGTAGGCAATATTATTTCATTTTACAAACAGTTTTTAGCTGGTTACTACAAGGGAAACAGTCTGACTTTAACAGTGCTCGTTCAAAAATGGCATAAAAAGTGTTAGTGTAGGCACTACAAATTAGGGTCGGTAGGGTTAGCGGAAACACATGTCTTTTTTTTTTTGCCTAATCAATGCATGTGGTATAATGTTTTGTTAGAAATGAATACCGTTACCATGTGACCTACATGTATGAGAAAATCTGTATATGTATTTTTGTTTAGTTTTATGTTCTATTTCCTATTAGCATCTGGTATACATGTATGCACAATAAACTTACTGAATACCACATCTACCAGGAGACTGTCAACAATATCTATCATCATCTATCAACTATCTTATATTTTGTTTACAATTGAATCATTGAAATTCTTAAAAAGTTTTTTCGATCAAGATACAATGGCATTTTATGCTTATTAATGACCTTATATTCATACATCATATATTCAAATGAATCTATCTATACAATTTGTGATGTGTCTTGACAAATTTAGGTATTTAATATGTAAAACATGGTAACCTTGTCACACTTCTGTCTTATAAGTTAGAAATAGGAAATTGTCCATGTTTTTTTTTTTTTTGTAAAAGATAGTAAAATGTTTTATGAATTTAAAGACATGTAAAACAAGATGTGTCATACAATATATGTTTACCAGTGACCTTATTTCTAAAGCATGTCGAATAAATAGTAATCCTAACCCACTGGTATATGAAAATGTAAAAATATGGGGTAATATTACAACTGTATATTCTATAGCATTTAACAAGACTCAGGGGTTCACACTAAGAGGGAATGCTTGACAAAAGGATTTGATAAATGTGTGATTCATCATCTTAGTAACTAAATTTCTCCTATTCTTGACATGTTTAATCAGTGGGATAAAATACATAAAGTCATAATATTTAAAAATAAAAACAAATAAGTATGTTGCAAAACAGTTCATGTGACAATGGATAACAAGAAAAATAAATGGAAACTTTTTAGTTTGATTGTTGTTTTTTTTATGATTTTATATTTGGTTTTGTTAGACTTGTGTATTTCATACAGTTTAGTCGTTTTATGCCCCTTTTGACAGCTCACCATTTCCATTTATTTTTCTTGTCATAATATTTTTAACTATTTCCCGGCGATTGAATTTCTATGTGGGAATTACAGCCGTTTTTTCTATAGTTATTGGGACTAGAGAAGTCCCGAAATGAAGTCTATATGTAAACAAACTACATAGCAATGACATTTTCTTGAGGATTTTGTCAAAAATCATAGGAGAAACAGATTTTCATTCAATTTACTCGTGAGTTATGGAATTTCTCCACCCTCAATAGCTAAATTTTTTTATTTTAACACACTCGCAAAAGCTCAATTGTTGAAAATCGAAAATTGAACTATCTCGGGTGGAGAAATTCTTTAACTCACTCGTATCTGAAGGAGAATCTATAATGCTCACGTAGTTATGAATTACAATATCTTTATGAAATTTTATTACTTTACATTCCATTACTGACAGTAAAAGATATGAAATAAATCAGTTGTTTTCATATATATACTTCCATTTTTTTAAATATCACTTTTGCAAAGATTTCCTATTTTAAAGACGTGATCTCAAACAAGAAAACTTTGTCTTCGGATAATGTCTTTAACTGTTAAAGAACATATGAACTGCTCAAAACTATACCACAATCCATCCTAATATTACCAGTATTAATCATCAAACAGACTACGGTAGTTAGTTAATAAATCTAATACCTGTACACTGCCTTTAGGACATGTTATTATGACATGATATTCATCCCTTTACTGTTTATCTTTTAGATCTTGTTAACAAATTGTTTATATCTAAATATTTATCTTGTTTTAAGTATATATTATCAGTAAATTAAGTGAAAAGTGTTTCGATATCTTAGCTGTTTTCACCTCTATCTTGATTGGATGTTTAATGCTGATTATTATTGAGCAAGAAATAGCTGCTCAGCTGTACGACCTAATGCCTTCTGTAGTAAAATTAACAAAATCCTGAACTGGATAGTAAGCACCACATGATATATTCAACATGCTTTTTATGGTAATCTTAACTGTGTGCCAAATAAATTTAGTACGTCACTCAGATTACAGAAATTTTGCAGGAATTATTTTTATGCAAATATTTTATATCTTAAAGTGTAAAATACATGTACAAAGCACAAAACAACATCTAGTCAAAGATGGCAATTTACGCACAACTTTCTTTACCCATTTGATATCTTTCGGGGTTTTTATGAATACGGTATTTATTTTTTACCCTTTATATACATGTATGCATATTCTAATTTTTATGGTTTTCATTTCAAAATTATACATATATGGCATAGAGTGTATACAACAATTTATAAGTTTAACTATATGTGTATTGCCTATTATATCATGTAAATTCTGATTATCTTACTGATGAATACTCCGTCTTTTCACTTTATAAGTCATTGTTTTCGTTTATAGGCTCTGTTTTGCTTTAAATATTTCATTCACAAAATTTACAATATATCCTAACCTGGGCAGACAAAAATAAATAAGAATATTGATTTCTTGATACAAATGTAACGTCAGGGTACCCAAATCGCCCAGTATACCCAGATAGCCCACCCCCTTTTATTTTGTCACTGTAAATACTAATAGAAAATTTTCTTGTGCGGATGAGAGAAGTTTTGTAGCTTTAACAGACAGGAACGAATTTTGTGCACTGCAGTCTAGTTGGATCTATTCACTACCTGGGCGATTTGGGTTCCTTCCAATTTCATGGAACAACGCGACCTTTAGAGCCACTGCTGGCAGAAAATCAATGTGTATACATGTCAAATGTTTGTGTGGAAAACACTTGTGTAGTCTACTTGTTCAAAAATAAAAGTCAATGTTTTTGTAACAGTTTCTCTGAAATGGTCGGAAACCAATCTCCGAACTGGGCGAATTGAGTACCCCGACGTTATATATACATGTAACCCCTGTACAGATTACAAACATATGTCACATGTTGTAGAGTACATGGAGTAATACATTTAGTCCAATCCTATCTATCTTCCTTCATATATTTCATTAAAATGTCTACACCCTAAAGTACACTATGATAAGTACTTTGACACAGAAATCAATACACATAATAAATCATAATTATATGAACTGTATGAAATGTTTAAATCTCATTCACTATTTTTATCTAAGTTAATCTTAGGAAATAAACTCTATGATATAAATGAAACAGCAGAGTAAATCACAAAGGAATTAAAACAACACTTCTTCTTTGCTTTTTGCAATTTTTTTTTTCGGAGACCGTGACCATTTTGGTCTTGCTTATTCCAAACCAAAGTTACAATTTGGAAAGGACCATTTCACCATTTTTCCTTCCACTGCCCATGTAGTCAAGACATCTATATTTTTTGGGGTGGGATGGCTGATATTTCTATTTTTAGTAACAGAAACCATATTCAAGGTCTAAACATCCTGATAATTTTTAATGCGTATCACCTTATAACAGTTCATCAAAGTTTTATACCAATTGTCCCATGGTCCTGTTTCTCAAACATTTGTATGACTACAATAAGTCATATAAAGTGTGATCTGATTCCCAGTCTTCCAATTTCTTTGTTCTATTGATGTTCTGGAACCAGTCTACATCACAGACTATAATCATATGAATTTTTGTGGAATTGTGGAACTGAGACCAGCAGTTTCCACAGTGAAGATTGCAATAAACTGACTGGAACAAATTCATCAAGCATCTCTAAACATACCAAACATAGCCCTAAGGCAGTGTAAATACAAGTATAAAAAGTTATTATACCTTTTTAAATCCATCTTCAAATTCCTTTGTTTCCTTAAAGTGCATCATTGATTTGTGATAGTTTTCCTTCTGCCAGGCCTTAATTGACTGGTAGATTTTTGACATCAGATTTTCAGCCACATAAGTGTGTAGATCAGCAGTGCTGTTAGCCTCTTCTAATAAACCTCTCCACATAGCTTGAGTAGTTCCATATTCTGGACCTGACATAAAAATAACAGTTTCTCAAGATATTTTTCTATTTGAACAATAATCATACTATATTAAAATAATTGTGATAATGACAGAACAAATTTTAAGGTGTAAGCTTTTGGAATAAATGAATTAAAAGGATTACCGGTACATGTTTAGCAACTTTCTTTACTGACTAAAACTGTTTACCATTGTAATTTGTCCAAAACTCTTAGAATAACATCCTTTAATGCATCAGATCTACTTGTAGATTTCTGCTTCTAACCCTGCCCCAGTTTGGATAAATGGATTATCGTTCATTTAATGTCCAGTGCCAATTATAATATGCAAATTAGGACGATCCAAGTTTTGGAAGTTTTCAGTTATTCTTTTTGGCATACTGATTCATTTGGTATATATTTTTCAAACAAATAATTATGCACGTGCGAGTGATTCAGATTACCAATGGTTTTCAGATGTCTCCGATTTTAACCGATATACAATATAACATTGGAGTGCTCCTACACAGAAGGGATGTATGTGAGCTTACATTTATTAGAATTTTACATTCCTTTCCCCCTTTGCTTTTCCAAAAAAAATTAAATGTAGTCTTTTTTAGAGTGGCAATGAAAATTTAAGAGTGGTGGACCCACAAACAGAAATTAGTCTGACAACAGTCATGTACACTATTCTGTAAGTATGTAGAACCTCTAAAAGTAAACCCAACATACCTTTATCCAGAAACTCATTCCATTTCTTTGTCCAACCTAGCAAATTTTTAGAATATCCTTT
The DNA here is from genome assembly GCA_028015205.1 of Mytilisepta virgata. Taxonomy (NCBI): domain Eukaryota; kingdom Metazoa; phylum Mollusca; class Bivalvia; order Mytilida; family Mytilidae; genus Mytilisepta; species Mytilisepta virgata. The sequence continues at coordinate 57,426,884 of CM051515.1, read as the reverse complement.
CTCAATTTCTGCTCTTTGTTCAACCAGTTGACGTAAATTATCACAAAGTTTATATCCATTATCACATCGTTTAACAGTCCGACTATATTTTCCTATCTCCCAAAAACTATCACTTGTGGCTGTAAGATCGTCGTGTATCGACATGATGAAGAATTTAAGACCTTTCAAGCCCTATTGACTTGTTCTACAATACACAAAAACAAAATATTTCAGTTTTAATCATTCCATTACAGTGTTTGCACTTGTATACATTTATGTACATGAAAAAACACTAATCTACAATACCTCTTTATATATCATCAATGTATAATGCATTTTTATTAATTATTGTACACAAAAATGGTGTGTCTATTAAATACCTATATGTACAAAGTTGTTGTCAATAAATGGGAAACAAAGGCTATAATTATCTACATGTATTTATGACATTGAAAAACAAGATTAACCTACAATATAGCTCTCAAGAGCCTGTATTGCTCACCTGGATTTATCAGTCAATTTGACTGTTTTTTCCATAGAGACTAATGTTAAATGAAGTTCTGGTTTGGCAGCCATCTTAGTTCACTGTCCAGGTCATCAGACACAGTTTTGAAAGACGGCCATCTAAGGATCATTGTTGGTAAATCTGGTTCCAATTGGTCTAGTGGTTTTTAAATGAATTTTCTCATAGGGTCTTATGTTAAACTAAGTTCGGCTGTGATGGCCATCGGGTCATCAGACATAATTCTCAAAGAGGACCTCCTAAGGACCATTGCTGCAAAGTCTGTTTCAAATTGACCACATATTTTCAGAGATGATTTTTGAAATTCATCCCTCCTCCCTTTTTTCTATCTTTAGTAACAGCAGCCATATTGGATAAAAGTCCGGGATGCTGAACATAATTTTGGAAGGGGCAACCCTAGGACCATTCCACTACAATCTGGTCCCATGTGGCCCACAGGTTTCACAGGAAAAGATCTTTACAGGCCTCTACAATAACAATTTTTTTAACTTGTCCCTTTGGACAAGTGCTTTCTTAAATCAACTTGTCCGGAAGGATTTGACACTTGTCCGAAAATTAAGTTTGATATGTAAAGTCGCTTTAAGAAAGGTATCTAAAATAATAAAACAATATTTAAGGAGTTGTTTTATTGAGTAAATTTAAACATACCGTGGTCAATGTCCCTTTGACTAGAAAGAATTTTGACAGATCCATTTATCGTAATTTATTTACATTAACTCCGCTCACTGTTAATTGTAACATGCTATTACATTCATATTTATTCCGCCTGAGAAAACGTTTATGCGATTCAGATTAAATAGAAGAACAGTTAAATTCATTCCCCGGTATATATTTCTCCCTCGAAAGTGCAGACTACGCGAATGATTTTTTATTTTACAGGACATTCGGTCTGGTAAACAACCTAGCTTTACCAGACCGAATGTAATTTTACCAGACCAAAATTTCTAATGGGCAAAATTGTCATTGTGTCATTTTCGAACTTCAACCACGACCGATTTTCCTGCCATTTTTTATTTAATTTTCGTGATGGTCTGTGTGCCTCATAAACTTTGCTTTTCTCTTTCTTTTGATCGTCGGTAATTTTCTTTTTTGAAGCCTTACCTGGAATGGCTCCTTGAGTATATTTTAATCCTATCATTGACTTTACGAAAATAAACGGAAGTAGTATACTACCGGAAATACGATAAACCAAAAAAACAATACCGGACATTTGGTCCGGAATTCAACAAAATTTTACCGGACCGATCCATTTTTTACCGGAAATGTCCGACGGTCCGACGAATTTCGCGTAGTCTGAAGTGAAATCGAAAATAAAATAATTTTGTCGTCCATACGCATGTAAGGTTTACCGACAATTCTCGCTACCATAACCTGAATTTCAAATTAAAAATTGGAAGGTTTCCGATGAATATTTTTATTTCTAAGTCCTTCTTTCAGAATTTTTTTTACTTGTCCCATCGGACAAGTACCAAGTCAAAGTTGATTGTCCGACGGAATTTTCAGCTGGTACCGGACAATCGGACAAGCGTTATTGTCGAGCCCTGCTTTAAGGGAAAGTTAATGTCAAATGATGGACGCCAAGTAATGGCAATAGCTCACCTGACACATGCAATTTTCCAATCCAAAATAATACATTTATGTACATGTATATTAGAACAATTTCTTTTAAATAGATTATTGTTGGAAAGAATATTTTCACCTATCTAAACCAACTGGGGTAAGGCCAAAAAAAAAAATGTATTGTTCAGAATGTTTCTCTACAGAGACTCAATGAAAAAAAAAGTTTTGTAAAATAAAATAAAATCTCTCTCTACCTATTTTGTTTTCTTGATGTAACCTGAACTACACTTCTTTTTTGACTTAGCTTTAAGTGACATATGTTTGTACAAGTGTGTAAAAAAGAAACATAATTTTTAATCCTAATTAGGCCTCCAAAAAATCATTTGCTACTAGAAAGACTAGTGTGTCTCAATATCACAGAAAAGTATATGTTAAGGAAGACAGTTTCTTAAACTTTTTATTCCCTTCTTGCGGTTGACTATCCCGCCAAAAGTTGTTCTTTACAGCAGGTGTCTCACTAGGAACACACCGATTTATTTTCAATCCAAATGATTAACAGAAAACCCTGAAAGGTGAAGGGAATTCCTCATTATATAGGATGTGCTGTCAATTTTATGTAGCTGGGATACATTTGAAAATTTTCAATGTCTTACCAGTGAAAAAAATGGAAAAGCCCTAAGTCCTCAATTGCACAGTTGATATTGTTTTTAAGAAATTTCGTTTTTCGTTTGAACTCCTCGATCTTTTTCCTTCAATTCTGTTGAAATGCCACGGGTGACCTCGAAATCACACCTGCTCTGAAGAACGATACCTCTGTCAAAATATTATAAAAAACGTATGCATCCCGAGCTCTGCAAGTAGGGAATATACATTGTAATAGTCCGTCCAGATTATGAAATAAAACACAACACTCGATATATTTGCATTTCCAAATCATGCATGTTATGCTATGAAAATAAGTCCTCGTCATTCTTTAAAATAGCACCCATTAACAGTTCCTACCTAGTCATAAAACTGAACCAATTCAATGTCCATAAACATTTGTATACAAGTATATAGAAGGACCCCCCACCCCCATTACACACACATTGGTTAAGGAGCTTTTACTTAAAACATATCAATAATGCAATCTAAGGAAAATGAAGTACCACAGATTCAGTCTCTAAACTCAAAACACAGAAAAAAATAAACTTAATATGTGGTTAATTTTTACTTTCATTGACATTATGATTGAAACAGATTTATTTCAAATATGTGGTTAATTTCACTTACATTGAAATTATGATTGAAACAGATTTATTCCAAATTTATTTTGCAATACAGTATTATTTCAAACTATATATCCAACTAGAAAAATAAAGCTTTTTGATCAAGACTCTTTCAAGATTGTTTTATAATTTTTTGTTGTTTTTTTTTTAAATAGGACAACATGATGTATCCATATACACACTGTACAGATAACATCTGCATTTGAACAACAGAACAGAAATTGACCTACTGTAAATTAACATGATTAAAACATAAAACGATATAGATGGTCCTACAAGCACATGTCTACATATTACCTAAGTGTCTAACAATAAAATATTTACAAAACTTTGGTTTTTGTAATAACTTTTAAACACAGTAACTTACCAAAATATAAATTGGATTTATCTGGTAATACCGTAACAGGAAGAGGGAATTACTATACTGTATTAATATGACATAACTACATAATATCTGGGGGACAAATTTTACATGTAAATGATCAACTACATGTATTCTATACAAACTGCTTTGTTTATTGTAACATTGAGTGTCAATATTCCTAAATCCTAATTTGTTTACATATGTTTGTTTGTTTGTTTAGTTGGGGTTTTACGCCGTTTTCAGCACATTTGGCTATTTTGCGGCAGCCAGTTATTGGTGGAGGAAGCCGGAGTACCCAGAGAGAACCACCGACCTTCGGTAGGAAAATTGGCAATCCTTGTCAATTTAGATCGGTGTTTACACATGTTAGTTAACAAATAAATCTGACATTTATTTTTTTGTTATAACTAAATATCAGCTGTTACATGTATGATGAATTTCACAATTACATGTATTATTAATTGCCAGATATTTTACATGTACATGCAAAAAAGTAGTTATGGGGAAAAAGTCAGTGAGAAAACAGCCCAAATTAGAGAAAAATGTATTCTCAACAAATACTTTATATCTCCCCTCCCTGTTATCTTTTATGTGCGTACAATACTATTCAAATTCAAATTGTTTGACACTGCTGACAAGACTGCCCCTTAGTGGAAATTTTAAGGTGCATACTATTACATATATTAAGAAAATAGTGTGTTGTTTTACAAATAAGCATGTAAAATATTTTTAAAAAAAATTGATTACACCATATATCTAATATAGAATTAAATCATTTATGATATCATTGTTCTCAGAAGTGCATTCTGTCCAAGGGTTACCTGTTTTTAAAAATAGAACAAGTGTCAGGTTGTATACTTCTGATAAGGCCTAAAAAAATATAGTTGTGTTTAGGGTAACCCGACCCTACCTAATTTTTAGTGCCTACCCTCAATTTTTTATAACCTTTCTTCAACAAGCACTGTTAAAGTCAAGGTGACTCCAGTATACAACCTAACTAAAAAAATTAATGTAAAAAAAAAAATTTCCCTACCTACCCTACCTAACTTTTTTCAGTGTGTTACCCTAAACAAATGTATTTTTTTATTTGGCCTAACATTATGTGCAGAGTGTTCTAGTTTTAGTGTAATTTTAATTAGTGAATATCTGATTAACCATATAATTAATCGAAAAGGGAAAAGTCAGGTCAACTGGATGAAATAGATTCTGATTTGTCCTGAAAATGTGATCCAATGTATGCAGTGGTTATTTCAACGAGCATGACAAAAAAGTTTTGTGATGGAGTCCTCGAGTAAATACATGTACAATACAGGAGCAGGGAATATAAAAAGACTGAAAAGTACTTGTAAAAAGAAATTGTTTATATCCTTCAGCACACTACATGTACATAACAAGCTCTAAGTGCAGCAAAGTGTTTGAATTATAGATAAGCTGTATGTTAAAATGTTTGGTTTTTTGTTTGGGCAATAAAACCATCAACTGTATATAACACTGTAATTTCAGAAATAATGCAAAAAATGAGACGGGAGTTTAAATTTTGTCATAATAAGCACTTCCATTTTAATTTTCTGCTTGTGTGTAATATTCTACTGCAACATGTACAGGACTAACATTAATATTCTATATTTTAGTCTGTTGTTTAAAGATTCACAATAAGGCCAAAATAAAATTTATCTCCATTTCCTAACCCATTCAGAATATTTCTGTGTTAGAAAAGTGTGCCAATTGAATGGTTGACCAGTATGGTTTTCCAACACTGGTGGAAAAAACGAAGCTTAAATTAAGAAAGATCTTCACGAACAACCTGCAAGCAATCAATACCCCAAACGTTCAACAAATTTTACAAGACATCATTTTTGAAAAACTTCACTTCTTAGAATAAAGCAATCAACCTAGTTATCCTTGGGGTTTTATTGCGAGTTCTATTAACTTTAAAGAAAGAATGGATCTGGAGTAAAATGCCATCACATCTCTGAACTTCACAGACTAAAAATATACATCCATTGATCACCACACTTTCTTTAATGAGTATGAAACCCAACACTATGTTTACACAAGGTTTTTGGTAGGATATCACTATTTCAAAAAATGTTGAGTCCCAAAATTAATCCTGAATTTTAGAATAGACCCACCTAGATGAGGGCTCAAGCTACATTGTTTTAGTGGCCTATTCAGACAGAGAAGTCACCTAACATGTACCTCTCGTCAAAAGCAAAGCTAGAGTCACCCTGCAAATTGACCAAACGGTGGGCCATTAAGGTGACAGGTACGTAAATGGATAATCTCACGGAATTTAATGAAATTTTGCATACAACTAGAGCATGAGGAACTGCACATGAACATCGAAAAAATGATATATAACTTTTACACTTTCTGAGATATAGCAAATTAAATATCCGGAAAATAGTAGTATACATATAGAGAATACACGTAAATATCATAAAAAAGTTCAGCAATTTTGACTACAAATTAACATTTCTTGAAATCCTGTCCTACGAATTTTCTTTAAAAATGATATGTTTTTGCTACTGGAATTTTCGTTTTATTGATATAAAATTTATAGGGGGGTCACAGAATTCGTTTTTTGAGTATGGATAGTTGAATCTGCTGTACAGCGTGGAAAAAGCACTGAAAAGGCCAAAATAATCGTGACGTAGTGGCTCTAAATCTTATTTTTGGATGTTTTTAGGTATTGCAGAGACACTTGGATGATTTATACTACAAAAATGAATTCGGCGACCCCCAATAGCTTTCATATCAATAAAACGGAAATTTTAGTGGCAATAACATATCAATTTTAAAAAAAAATTCGTAGGACACGTTTTTGAGAAAAGGCAATTTAAAGTAAAATTTTTCAATATTTTTTGCGATATTTACGTGCATCCTATACATTTGTACTTCTTTCTACAGAATATTCAATTTGCTATATATCCGAAAATATAAGTTACTTATATATTTTTTCGATATTCATATGCAGTTTCACATGCTCTAATTGCATGCAAAATTTCATTAAAATCCGTGAGATAGCCCATTTACGTACCTGTTATCTTAAGTGTGGGATTATGTTCTTTGCTGACAACCACTTCAGTTCATGGAATGGATTTTTAGCATTTTGCAAGTCTAAATGTTTAAAATCATAGGACAATATTTTCTTGGTTATTTAACCCTGTGCAGTTAAAATTGTCCAATAAAACAAACAAAAATCCATTGTTTGTGAATGTTATATTTTTACAGAAAAAAAATCTCGCACCCCACTGAAACTCCAAAGCTTAATTAGAACTATCCTCTCAATCTGACTTAATCTATAAATTTTCTTAAATAGTTACACATCAACTGGTAGTCAAATAGCAAGTATTTAAACAGTACCTGGTGAAACAGACTAATAAAACTGAACATGCATGTATATTGTTAACAACATTATTACAAAACTATATATATTCATACTGCCAACAAAGGCAATCTGTATCAGGAAAATTTAAAACTCTTGACCTCTACACACACATGTAATACATCTATCAACATTGTACCAAGTATAATACAAATGTTATGAATTAGATATTAAAGTGGCTGTAAATAAGTAATGTATGTCTGAATCATGTTAAGAGGACATTGTTTATATGTTCCTTTCTGTTCTTGGAATACTTAACAAATCAGGTTCTAAAAAGGGTGTTAAATTCATAAATGATGGTTCCTCAGAATACCAGTGGGTTAGATTGTGTAAAGATTTCTTTTAACTTCAAGAAGGATATATATTTATGTTTGGTTTACTTTGCACCAAAAAGTTTAACAAATTTGATAGAGGTAATAGAGAATGATATTATTGAGAAGTACAGTAAAAAGAGGAACATCTTGTTAACTGGTGATTTGAATGCCAGGACTGGTTCAGAACCAGATTTTATAGTTGACAATTCAAACACCCAAATTCCTATCAATGATATTAGCTATGATACTGATTTTGTTATGGAAGAGTCAGTCAAGATAATGTGGTAGATAAAAGAGGCAAGGAATTACTATAAACGTGCAAATGTAATAAAATACACATCTTAAATGGTCGATGCCAAGGTAATAGTACTGGCATTTAACCAATTGGAGGATGAGATACATTTTTTACTACAATGTCCCCACTATGAACAAAGGAGACAAAATATTATTAACACACATATATAGCCTGTATCCCAATCTAAAGTATCTCAGTACAACCAACATTTTTATATGGTTGATGATAAATGAAGACCCATCATTTCTATCAATGTTTTCTGATTTTATTAAAGATAGTTTTGCAGAAAGAAAAAAACAGCAATTCTGAACTGATCCTCTACTTGGTCATATTCAAACATTACTGTTGAGTTATCTCTCTTTGGTTGTTATTTTACCATACCCTCTTCCATTACATATCTTACTGCAAGTGTTATCCAACCACTTTAATCAGAATGTAAGGAGTGAGAAAGTTTTATTTGTGCGGAAGTGTGTGTGTAAGGATAACAAATCTGTTATGCACGAAAGGGCCCTGTGATTAGGAAAATAAAGAATTTGAATTTGTTCTCCATTTATAAATACATGTACCTTCCAGTCCCATCATTATTATACATAATGAAGATATTTATCAGAGAAATATGCAATGAAAACAAATTTTAACTTACCAGGTGTTCTTTTTTGTCATTTTGTATGGTATCAGAATTTTTAAATCAAATACTTAATCCTTTTCTGTTGGATAGCAATAAAAAGTATAAGAAACAGGACCCCTTTTTACAAAATATGTTATAAGTAAAATCACTTGCAAGTTATAATTGAATCTTTATGACTTCAGTTATTTTTCTCAGTACAGTAACAGATATTTGCAATTTTTGAAAGTTTTGATTTCATCCATAAACAAATAAATCATCCAAAAAATAAAAAAATTAAATGTTATTTAAAAAGATTCTAAATGGGAGATCTCCTAAAAAAATCCCTTGTACACGTAGTTGCAAAATTACTTTAAAGGGCCATTATTTTTTATTCACTTTGTACATATTGGTTGAAAACACAGATTTTATGTTTAATTTTAAAGAATTTTTTCTGAATCTGATTTTATAGATTTTTTCTGAATCGTATGATTTTAAAACTCTTTCCAATAAATTTATGAAATAAAATATTTCCTTTTTTATTTTAAATTCAAACAAGTTATTTTCAATTTATTGTTTACTGATATCAATATACAATAATTATCTGCAATATTGGTATCAGTGACCTGTATCGTGGGTATGGCCCCAGGACAGGTGTGCAAAAAAAAAAAACACCTGTCGAATGTTTACCACAAGGAAGTGGTTTGAGCTGATCGCTGACAATATGGAAATAATGCAAAATAATAAAAATTCAAAAAATTTAAATAAATCTGGTAAAAACTATTTAAAAGTTACAATATACATATTTTTTCTATGAAACATCAATACGGGAGTTTGTCATTATTACGAATGACAGTCACTTCATTCCATTTGCCACTAAAAAATCTCGCAGGGTGTTAATAAATGAGAAAACCCATTTAAGAAACACCTGCAGTATTTCTGACATTAATTCTAACCCTTAAAATCCTCAAAAAACTCACCAACTCCGAAATCTCAGACTTCAGAAAATCCAAAATGGCTGATTTTTGATGGGTGTGGTTTATTTTCGTCCAATTTCTTACGACCATTTTGATTGGCTAATCTCAATCAAGACATTCATGTTATGTAGGTATAGGACCCTATATTAATTTTTATGGCCTTTTTTTCTGAATTTCAATTGTTCGTTAATTAAACATTCGTATAGCTTTAAGAAAGTACAATTCAGTTCAGTTCAGTTTCTTGTATATTCCTCCATTAATTGTGCAGCACTACCTATATAGGGTACCGTATATTGTTGAAAAATATATATACTTTAAAGCATCAAAAGCACACCCTTATCCATTTTTAAGATTAAAATATAATGCATATATGCAGGATTTAAAACACATATTTATAAAATTATTATTTACTTAAAACAAAGTGTGCAGTTTTGAAAAATAACTTTGAGTAAGAACTGTGTATATTACAAATAAAAAAAATTTAAATTTTAAATTTTTTTTAAAAAGTTTAGAGGTGCTATTCTGCACATCAAAAAGAGTCAAATAAATTTAATACAAGTTTTTTTTTGTTTTAATAAAATTTAGAACGTATTAACACACATTATAACTATCTTACAATGTACTTAGTCACAATTGGTAAAAATTACAAACTTTGACATTTTTGATTAGTCTCATATACTGCACTCGTGATCAAGCTTTTATCCTTTTTTGTGTGCTGCATGTGCAATAGCACATATTTCTAGCAAAAGTTTCTATGGTTTCACATATGTATATATACATGTCCTAATTGCTAGTACAGTCCATGATGAGCTGTGCAGTAGTTTCCATTATTAATTGTAGAATCTTTCTGTATATTATAGTATCCGTCTCATCCATTTCCAGTTGATTTTAGAGCAATATTTTAATCTGATTTGTTCCAATTCTGTGCAATATAGGATACAATGTTCTAGGTCTTCATTTTCCTGTTCATATATTGTAAATACTGGGTTAATTTTTGGATCGATTTGGCTCTTTTGGTCTGAAATATGTACGTTTATTTCTCCTGCCTTTACACCTTTAGTGTTGTTTTTTCAAACACTTTTCCATATATTGTGAGCTTCTTTTAATGGCTTGTCTTGTATCTCTATATATCTTAGTGATGTTTGAAGAGAAGGAGAAGGAGAAGAGAGTGAGGAGGCGGAGGAGGAGAAAAGATCGCTTTGGAGGAGGAAGGTTAATTTTTTCTTGTCATGGTATTGGTGTTCTTGGTCTGGGTTGTCATCATGTATCTCGACCTCTCGATAGTTCGAAGTCTTTCCTTGTATCTTCGCATGTTGGATGATTCTCTTCAGTACTGAGGGCATCACTCCGCTGCCCCGGGCTTCTCTTTATTGCTCATCACTGTTCTGCACTGTACTCATTTGGTCTTCGCTGCTCATCGCTGCCCTTCTCTTGCTCTGTGCTGCTCATTGCTGCTCAGAACCATGCTCTCGTGCTCATTTCGGTTTTATTGATGCTGCTGCTATCTGCTGATGTTGTTGCTGCTGCCGCTCTCTGCTGATGTTGTGGTTGCTGCTGTTGCTCTCTGCTGATGTTGTTGATGTTGCTGCTGCTCTTTGCTGATATTGTTGTTGCTGCTGCTCTCAGCTGATGTTGTTGTTGCTGCTGCTGCTCACTGCTGATGTTGTTACTGCTGCCGCTCTCTGCTGATGTTTTTGTTGTTGCTGCTGCTCTCTGCTGATGTTGTGGTTGCTGCTGTTACTCTCTGCTGATGTTGTTGATGTTGTTGTTGCTGCAGCTCTCTGCTGATGTTGTTGTTGTTGTTGCTCTCTGCTGATGTTGTTGATGTTGTTGCTGCTGCTCTCTGCTGAAGTTGTTGTTATTGCTCCTGCTCTCTGCTGATATTGTTGCTGCAGCTCTCTGCTGATCTTGCTGTTGTTGCTGCTGCTCTCTGCTGTTGTTGTTGTTGTTGTGCTGCTCTCTGCTGATGTTGCTGCTGCTGCTCTCGGCTGATGTTGTTGTTGCTACTGCTGCTGCTCTTCTCTTGATTCGTGTTGTCATCATGTATCTCGACCTCTCGATAGTTCGAAGTCTTTCCTTGTATCTTCGCATGTTGGATGATTCTCTTCAGTACTGAGGGCATCACTCCGCTGCCCCGGGCTTCTCTTTATTGCTCATCACAGTTCTGCACTGTACTCATTTGGTCTTCGCTGCTCATCGCTGCCCTTCTCTTGCTCTGTGCTGCTCATTGCTGCTCAGAACCATGCTCTCGTGCTCATTTCGGTTTTATTGATGCTGCTGCTATCTGCTGATGTTGTTGCTGCTGCCGCTCTCTGATGATGTTGTGGTTGCTGCTGTTGCTCTCTGCTGATGTTGTTGATGTTGCTGCTCTCAGCTGATGTTGTTGTTGCTGCTGCTCTCAGCTGATGTTGTTGTTGCTGCTGCTGCTCACTGCTGATGTTGTTACTGCTGCCGCTCTCTGCTGATGTTTTTGTTGTTGCTGCTGCTCTCTGCTGATGTTGTGGTTGCTGCTGTTACTCTCTGCTGATGTTGTTGATGTTGCTGCTGCTCTCTGCTGATGTTGTTGTTGCTGCTGCTGCTGCTCACTGCTGATGTTGTTGTTGCTGCTGTTGCTCTCTGCTGATGTTGTTATTGCTGCTGTTGCTCTCTGCTCATGTTGTTGATGTTGCTGCTGCCCTCTGCTGATGTTGTTGCTGCTGCTCTCTGCTGATGTTGTTGTTGTTGCTGCTGCTCTCTGCTGATGTTTTGGTTGCCCTGTTGCTCTCTGCTGATGATTTGTTGTTGATGCTGCTGCTTTCTGCTGATGTTGTTGTTGCTGATACTCTCTGCTGATGTTGTGGTTGTTGCTGCTGCTCTCTGCTGATGTTGTTGTTGTTGCTGCTGCTCTCTGCTGATGTTGTTGCTGCTGCTCTCTGCTGATGTTGTTGCTGCTGCTCTTTGCTGATGTTGTTGTTGTTGCTGCTGCTGCTGTTGCTGTGTGCTCTCTGCTGATGTTGTTTTTGCTGCTGCTGCTGTTGTGGTTGCTGCTGTTACTCTCTGCTGATGTTGTTGATGTTGTTGTTGCTGCAGCTCTCTGCTGATGTTGTTGTTGTTGTTGTTGTTGCTCACTGCTGATGTTGTTACTGCTGTCGCTCTCTGCTGATGTTTTTGTTGTTGCTGCTGCTCTCTGCTGATGTTGTGGTTGCTGCTGTTACTCTCTGCTGATTTTGTTGATGTTGTTGTTGCTGCAGCTCTCTGCTGATGTTGTTGTTGTTGTTGCTCTCTGCTGATGTTGTTGATGTTGTTGCTGCTGCTCTCTGCTGAAGTTGTTGTTATTGCTCCTGCTCTCTGCTGATATTGTTGTTGCTGCAGCTCTCTGCTGATCTTGCTGTTGTTGCTGCTGCTCTCTGCTGTTGTTGTTGTTGTTGTGCTGCTCTCTGCTGATGTTGCTGCTGCTGCTCTTCTCTTGATTCGTGTTGCTCTTCACTGCTCATCGCCGCTCTTCGCTGCTCATCTCTTGCTCCATGCTGCTCTTCGCTGCTCTTTTCTTACTCTGTGCTGCTCTTCGCTGTTAATCTCTGGTTTTCTCTTGCTTCGTGCTACTCTTTGCTGCTCTTTGCTCTCAATCGCAAGTGAGCACCATGCTCTCGTGCTCATTTCGGTTTTTGAGGAGGAGGAGGAGAAGTAGTGGTCAATTTCTTCCGGTCTTGTTCTGGGTTGTCACCATGTAAACCTCTTGTCTTTCATAGGCAGCATGGCGGGTGTCCCGCAGGAAGCAGAGACTGCTTACTCTTCTGGAGCACCTGACTCTACCCACAGTTTTTGGTGGAGTCCATGTTGTTCATGTTTTTAGTTTTTAAGTGTAGTGTTTGTATTGTTTTGGTCATGTCTTCGTTGTTCTCCAGAGTTTGTCGGTTGTTTTCGATTTTCCCCTCCTTCCAATATCCCTTTGGTATTTCTTGCATTTACTTGCATCTTTGCAAGTTGGATGATTCTCTTCACTGCCGAGGACTCCATTCCGCTGTTCATCGCTGTTCTGTACTGTAATTATTTTGCTTCTCTAGCTCTTGCTATTTGCTGCTCTTTGGTGCTCTTCGCTGCTCTTCTCGTGCTCCGTGCTGCTGTTCGTTGCAATTCTCTCGCTCCGTAATGCTCTTCGCTGCTCTTCTCTTGCTCCGAGCTGCTCTTCTCGTGTTCCGTGCTGTTCTTCGCTCCCATTCTCTTGTTCCGTGCTGCTCTTTGCTGCCATTCTCTTGTTCCGTGCTGCTCTTTGCTGCCCATCACTGCTCTTCTCTTGATCCGTGCTGGTCTTCGCTGCTTATCGCTGCCCTTCTCTTGCTCCGTGCTGCTCTTCGCAGCTATAATCGCTGCTCTTCACTTGCTCCGTGCTGCTCTTCGCTGCCATTCTCTTGCTTCGTGCTGCCCTTCGCTGCTCTTATCGCTCCGTGCTGCTTTTCGCTGCCCATCACTGCTCTTCTCTTGCTCCGTATGAGCTCTTAACTGTTCATCGCTGCTCTGCAATTAACTCATCTCTGCTCTTTGGTTTTTGAAGAAGATGAGGGGGGTTTGCTACTGCTGCTGTTGTTCTGAGGATGAAAAGGTTGAATTCTTACTGTTTTGTTATAAGACAAAGAGAAAAACAACAATGAGCAGCGAAGAGCAGCATGGAGCAAGAGAAAAGCAGCAATGATCAGCGAATGGCAGCGAAGAGCAGCGATGAGCAGCATGAAGCAAGAAAAGAGCAGCACTGAGCAGCGAAGGGCAGCAATGTGCAGCGTCTTGAGCAGCGACCAATTGCAGCAGCAGCAAAAAAAAAACGAAATGAGCACGACACCATGGTGTTGAGTACCGATGAGCAGCATGGAGCAAGAGAAGAGCAGCGATGAGCAGCGAAGGTCAGCACGGAGCAAGAGAATGGCAGCGAAGAGCAGCAAAGAACAGCACAGAGCAAGAGAGGAGCAAAATGGGTGTAGTGCAGAGCAGCGATGAACAGCAGATTGGAGCCCTCAGCAGTGAAGAGAATCAACCAACTTCAACGACTTCTAACTAATAAGAGGTTTACATGATGATATATTGGTCGTGCCAAATTTGCTATATTAAGGCTCTTTTTATCATAGTATTTAATAATACAAGTTCCGTGACTTGTCTAGGTTGTCCCTAATTCAGTCGTTAGGATCGCTCTACGGTATTTATTAAGTTGTTATACACTAAATTTAATTCATTAGATATTCAATATTCCAAATTTTCAAACACACTGAATCAGACGTATTCAGAAAATAAAAGAAGAATGTGTCCATGGGACACGGATGCCCCCGCTTATAAATATGCGAGAGTCAATGTACTAATTCAAATCTACTGTCGTTTTGTTTTCTTTGAAAATTAATGAGTAAAAGGTCATAGAGTGTGCAAAACGGCATATTTGGCAAATCTTAATTTATAAAGGGGTATAATACAAGAACGATGAAAGTGACGCCAGCCAAATTCGAACTTGATTAGTGTTTGGTGGTAATAACAATTGTGTATAATTTTCATAACGTACGGCAAATTTACCAATTTTCCCATTTATAAAGGGACATAAGTCGAAAACGGTGAAAGTGTCGCCACCCAAATTCTAACTTGATCTGAGTTTGATGGTAATACGCATGTATATAAGTTTGCTTTAGGCAAAGTAAAGTTAGAGTGTGGAAATAGCAAATTCGACAATTTTACCATTTATAAAGGGGAATAACTCGAGAAGGGAAAAAATTCGAACTCGATCTGTGTTGATGGTAATAAGCATAAGGTTTGGGTATAAGTTTCATAATATTTGGTTGAGGCAAAGTAAAGTTAGTATGCAGAAACGGCAAATTAATTCAGCATTTTTTTCATTTATAAAGGGGCATAACTCCAGAACGGCGAATTTGACCCCACCCAATACTTAATTCCCCCTTCGCCTATAGTAATAAAAATTGTCACTCAAGTGACATATATATTAAGGAAACATAATCGGGAAAACTTTGATTCTATAGCAAAATTCACCAGCAATTTCGAATACGAAAGTATTTAACTTTTGGCATTATGCGCTCATTTTTATCTGAAATTAGGTTAACAGCACATTCTCTTGCAATTGAAACCGCCTCGAATGCGGAAGGTCGTGGATTCGATCCCCGGCCGGGTCAAACCAAAGACATTTAAAATTGGTATTTGCTGCTTCACCTCCAAGCAAGCGGCATCTAAGAGTAAGAGCAAAGGACTGGTCAGCTCAGAGTATGTATATAATGTGTCCGAGTGGGGTGATATGTCTTCCTGCGGACAGTTACCTCGTGAACTAGCACATTAAAAATCCGGCTCAGCGTGTAGGTCTAGTACAAAGCAGGGATCATATTCATTGTCATATCAACATTTTCTCGTCCTGATATGCACCTGGTTGACACTGCATGGACGTTAAACGGTATTCATCCATCCATCAATCTTGGCCGCGTGAGAGACAATGTATGATATAGGACCTCCAGTGCCAGCAACTGAAAGATATTTTTATATACTTTAAAGACAAAGTAGAAAATGAAATAAATTTTATTTCATATATATAAATCAATAAGGGACAAATTTAACTCATTTTTTTAATGCTTCAGAAGAAGAATTCTATAAAGCACATGACATTCTTAATCCAGAAAACCAAAAACCTTTGTTCATATTTAAAAGATTCATTTAAAATGATTGAAAACTGTTGACCTTCCTCAAACAGTCAAAGCCAGTGATATACTTCATCTGCTAAATATCAAAGTTTCATACATACATGTAACGTTATGTTGTACAGTCATTTCGGGTAATTCTGCGCATCGTCCTATTCGGCGCATTAACATGAAAATGATTTGAATGCTCCGAATTAAACGCTGCGCCGAATTACCCGACAATATTGGCAATGTAGTCTTTTAAAATTTAAAGTTAACTATATAAAATTCCACTAAAGATAATTTAAATAATTTTTTGATTTTAAAAATTAATTGATAAAAGTGGAAAAGTGGGTCGTGTATGCTTGTGTATATATAAAACATTCTGTGAGGAAAATTGGAGATATGTAGATAGTGTACATAACATTCATGACAAGATATTCTTGGTGTTCCTTAAAGGAAGGCAATACAAACAGAAGAAGAAGTACATGTCAGCATTGGATTACGCAAACCTCTGTATTGTTACTGTATTCGACTGTGCTTTATCCAATTAAATATTTGAATCTGAATTAAAGAATAACCTCAAGTTTATTATTCTGCTCAATATTCCGGGTGCTCTGGCCAGAAAATATTACACTAACAAGTTATCTTATTTTCGGAATTGACAGAGATCATCGTGTTTGACTCCTCATTTAGTATCGGCTCCATCGGAATACACGCAATCTCTGGATTTATCATTAGCTTATTGATATTGACAGATGATGGACGGTATATCTCTTTGTAGTGGTTAATTTTTAATATCGTAATTGTTTAAATGAAAAAATAAATTATCATCCCTTGTAGTTTGAATTGTAACCTCAGAAGTTTTTACTTTCCGTATTCAAAAGTTTTATATAAAGTCATACTGCTTTCGAGGACCCATTCATTAATTGCCAATCTCACCACTTGCCATCTCTTAGCAATATTAATTAACAACAGGTGGCAACACAAAAGGAGCTACTAATGTGTGCAGAGAAATGTGAACAAACAGTATCTCATGCCGCCAAGCCAGAAAAATAGCTCCCAACACAGAATCCAAAAAGCAATAAGGAGAGGTGTCTAGACACTGAAACCACTCGGACCGTTTCATAGGACAACTTGTCTTGTACTAGGATCATTTCATCGGACAACTCAGACCGTACTAGGATCATATCCGATTTCCCGTTGTTGGATCAGCTCACCAGACTATTTGGCCCACATTATTGTACAACTAATTATTTTTATTTATTTAACTATTTATTTTTCTTTACATTTTAGCAAAAGAAAAGTATTCTCGAGTATGTAACTTGGATAAATAATTGATTAATTTAGACTATGTCTTTACTCAATTTTAATTGTCGATCACAATTGACTGATTGATTGTTTGATAATTAGCAAAATTATTTAAAACACTTAGATTTGTAATTTCTCATCAGTTATAATTAAATGTGTGAATAATCTTTGAACATGGTATGTTAAGAATTGTCCGAAAAAATCAAAGGACATATTATTGGCTTATGCATTTCTAAATGAGTAGATGAATACTAGGGTGACACTGATGAGTAGCATGGCCAAGCAAGGAATTTTGCATAAATCACCCAAGGTTGGTCCTTCCACATCATTAACCTGTCAACATTCCGATAAACTATTCTAACTTTGGCAGATCTATACCGACAACAGACTTTCGCTGAGCTGACTTCTGAAGAAATGTAGATGGCAGCGTTTATGGACCCACTGAAAAACTCCCTATTGAACGTTTACACATAGTGCTTTGCTACAATGTATCATTTATCTGCTGTTTATTTATTATATTCATAGTTGTTAGTTATGATACAAATAAATTGTATATCATATAATATTGTATTTCACTTAATTTTAATTCTACATCGATTTGTTGAGTTGTCCTATAACAAATCAAAGTAAGTTAAAACATAAGCAATCTCAAGTCATAGTTGTTGTGTCACACGGTCCCGGATGTCCGAGTTGTCCTATAATCTGATACACAATCTAACTTGAGGGTCAATGTTGTTCTATCATTCGGTCCAAGTTGTCCTATGACCCCGGACTTGGTACGGTCAGAGTTATCCGATGATAGTCCGAGTTGTCTGAGGGTTGATGTCCGCAACTCACTCGAACTCAAACAAGCTTATAAATCCCAACATATAAAACTGAAATACAGAAAGCTATCCTTCTTACCTGGAACAAAAACACATTATTTCTTTTAATTTTAGACTATTATACGTATTTGGTTCCATGTCTGTTGTACATATATGTATTCACCTCCCGTGACATCATTACCTTCAGTTTGTTGAAGCTGGTCACAACTGGTAGATAGATTTGGTTCATGGCAGCCGAACCTGGCCAGATAGGGTAGCCAGCCAGTATATATACTCCCTTCTCATGGTATCATTGGTTCCATTATATCATGCTATTCACATGATTTTTCAACGTAAAGTCGAGACCTTTTTGATGCCGTTAAGTACCGCGATATAGTGAGCTAATGGTATACTTGTACATACATGTACATTTATAAAAAAAAACATAAGCTCTGTACAGCTTTTGACCAACTGTCAATAAACATACAAGACAATCAAGTAAAACACATACACTTATATAAAGATCACGTTTGATATGATATGATCATAAAGCAATATTTGTTTGTAGAAAACTTGATGATAAATTTATCGTATTGTTAACTAGCAATCTTAATGGAATTTCTTACTTTTCAATGGCCATCTGCCTATAACCGGATGTTTTCCTGATATATTCGGGTCAAACATTATGACGTCGCTGATATATTCGGGTCAACTCTTTACGACGTCACAGTGCCGAAATACGGGAAATTGTGATAAATACATATAATAACCAAAGTACAGAAATTAAAGGTTTGATCAACTCTGAGAAGCAGAAGGAACACACAAATTCTGTGACATTTTATACTAGGCACGAGCATTAGGTAAACTACACTGACTTCAAATCAATTTTAGACAATAGCCTTACTGAAACTACATTCTAAATATCTGTTGTGTTTCAGTGTATAGAAAGTACGTTCTAAATATCTGTTGTGTGTCAGTGTATAGAAACTATGTTCTAAATATCTGTTGTGTTTCAGTGTATAGAAACTACATTCTAAATATCTGTTGTGTTTCAGTGTATAGAAAGTACGTTCTAAATATCTGTTGTGTTTCAGTGTATAGAAACTACATTCTAAATATCTGTTGTGTTTCAGTGTATAGAAACTACGTTCTAAATATCTGTTGTGTTTCAGTGTATAGAAACTATGTTCTAAATATCTGTTGTGTTTCAGTGTATAGAAAAGAATTAGCAGAGACAAAACAAGAACTTGAAACAATTAGTCAGGAAATAGACAACCTGTTACAAAGGCAGACATCTTTACAGCAGCGTAAAACTGAATTGGAGGCCATTCTCCGACAGAGTAGTTCAAAATCCAGTGATGATGATAAAAAATGGGATAAAGAAGGTATTCTTTAATGAGGGGCCTGATACACATTTATAAGAAAAGTATTTTTATGAAATTTTTTATTATGCCTCACCTGCAATAGCAGTGTACATCCTGCTTTAGGTTAAGGTTTAGATTGAAGGTACATAGTAGTTTAATGGGAATTAGATATCATATCACTCAATACCTTAAGATAAGATTATTCAAAATTTAAGTCAAATGGGTGGTGTGACCTCAATGTCACAGTTGATTGATCATGATTTAGTTGTTTGTTTGGAAGCTGGGCACAGTGTCCATTGGATAAATATATTCTTATTTATCCATAAACTGTAATTTTAAAGATGATCAGAATTTTGATTTAAATTAGAGTCAAATCAAAAGAGAACTATCTGAATTTGTTAATGGTTTACTGTACATTTGGAAGCTATGCATCCATTTATTATTGCAGATCTCCTCTCATAATTGGCAATAATTAAAACATCACTTTAATTTCTGATTTTAATGTTTGTACAACACAAACTTGCATACTAATAATATATGTATAATGTTCATTCTGAGTCAACATACATTTGTACTAAAGTATACCACTGTAATCATAAATTTTTCCGATATAGCCCTTTGACACTGCACACACACATATTTTTAAAGAAATTTGACAGTACCGGTAAATTGAAACATTTTATCTTAAGATTTTCCATGGAGTAAAGAATTACAAGAGAAGATGAGATCTGTGTTTAATATACAGACATTACGACCAATGCAACTTCAAACAATGAATGTTACTATGTCTGGCAAAGATTGTATGCTGATAATGCCCACGGGAGGAGGAAAAAGTTTATGTTTTCAACTACCTGCATTGTTGTCAAAAGGTGAGAAACAGATATTTTCATATTTTTCTCTGCGTTGAAGGCCTCATTGTAACTTTAATATGAAGAACAGCAATAAGAATACTATTTATTTCCATGAAGTCTTGTCACAATCATATGTGAGTTTTGTGTCAAGAATTTATCAGTTAGAATATATTCTATTGCCTGTTGAGAATTTGTAATAGACAGATCCTATTTCTTTTAATGATCAAATTATTCCTTTTTACCAGAGGTCAATCTCAGCATATTTCATTGTTGAACATTAGAAGGTAAAAATATCTGTATTGTGACATGAAAATTTGTGTAAGATTTCACTAACTGGAAATCTGACTGTATGGACTAATGGAGACAAGGTTTCTTTTTCCTACCAGAACAACTTCATATTCCTATATTGAGTTTCCTTTAGGTATATCATATATATAATAGTTATTAATTATGAACAGCTGCATCATTTTTGGCAAACATTGACCTGCTGAGAAATCTTGATTTTTGAACATATTGTGGAATCTTATGCAGTACTGTCTCGTTGCATTAGTAGTCTTTTTCTAATATTAGATACGGTGGATTGCTACAACAATAAAAACTGGATGCTGTGATCTAGACAGGCTATTATTGGTGTTTTAAAGATATTATTTAATGCAAAAATTTTAATGATTTCAGGTATAACACTAGTTGTCTCCCCTTTAGTATCGCTAATGGAAGATCAGATCATGGCATTAGAAAAATTTGGTGTTGATGCAACAAAGTTAGATGCCTCAGCTAGTAAAGAAAAAGTTAAAACAGTTCAAGATGCCATGCTAGACAAGAAAGCCACACTGAAATTATTATATGTTACACCTGAAAAACTTGCAAAAAGTAAAAGATTTATGGCAAAATTGGAGAAAATGTACCAAGCAGGTAGATTTGCCAGACTTGTAATAGATGAGGTCCATTGTTGTTCACAGTGGGGCCACGATTTTAGACCAGGTACTTGTTTATTTTTTCCAACTTTAAATTTATCAAAGACATTTGTGTGTTTATCTTACAGGCTTTATAATTTTAACTTTTTTAATTCTTAAAGAGATGCTATTTTTGTATCATTAACTTCAGTGAAAGAATTTAAACCGCATAAATTTTCAACATTCTTAAAGAAAAAAGGACGTTTCATCGAATACTGTGTTATAATTTTTAAATTAATGTGACAGTAATACCAAACTGGCACTAGGTGTTATCATAACGTTTTCAAGTTGACATGTGACGTTTTTTCTGTCCTATGCTAGATGTTATGATCTGTGTACAAATAATATTTCAGACTATAAATTTCTTGGTATAATGAAGAGGCAGTTTCCAGAAGTTCCAATCCTAGGATTAACAGCTACAGCAACTACTAAAGTCTTGGAAGATGTGAAGAAAATCCTCAACATTCCATATTGTCATCTGTTTAAAGCATCATTTAATAGGCCTAATCTGTTTTATGAGGTCTCTATAGATAGCTGACTTGTGCGAATAGAATTATATCATTTGATAAATCTTTTTAGTTTTACTTGTTTTGTAACGATAAGGGAGATAAACTCCACTGGCGGTTGCCTGGCCTCCAAGGTATCACCTTTTAAGTTGCTAGTAAAAGTGAAAGGATATGGGTATGCATTAATCAGATTAAATCAAACATGTGAAATTGATAACATCTACTGTGTGACCCAAATTTGTCACAAGCTAAACTGTGAGGAGAAAGTCTTAGCTTTACTGAATTTACTGAAAAAAATTGAGGCATCTAAACATTGGAAAAGTTTAAAGATGTATTAAACAAATTATTGATAATTTATTTAACTAAATGGGAGAAAGGTATCCAGATCCTTGTTTTACCATTGTTCTTACAAACAATGTATAATCTATAGGTTAAAGACAAACCATCAGCTTTTAAAGACACAATAGAAGAAATGGTAGAATTAATCAATAGGAGATTTAGAAATCAGTCAGGTAACAACTGTAGTAAAACTATCCTTTATAGGAGAATTTCAAAAGATTTTTTTACTGTCAAATAAATAGTGTCATGTTGATAAATATTTACACATAATCATTATTTTGTTTTAAAACATGCATTTTTGGTTCTTCATTAATGAGTCAAACCACAATTTTTTTAACTTCAAATACATAAGTAAAGTCAAGAAATACCAAAGGGATATTCGAAGGAGAGAAAAATCGTAACAACTGACAAACTCTGGAGAACAACGAAGACAAGACCAAAACAATACATGCACTACAATTAAAAACTAAAAACATATGAACAACATGCCTATAAGTCATAAAAAAATGTGCATGGTATCAACTTATGTCGATACAATGATAAGATTGTTAAACAGAAATCAATTATTAGATAATGGACACTGGAAAATCTGCTCTCTGGAAAAATTTTAGGCATCTAAGCATTATAAAAGGTAATAATTTATTTTAAAAAGTATCCTCCCTAGCCAAAACACACAGTTTGGGATATAGAAATGCTGATGTAAAAAGTATCCTCCCCTGCCAAAACACACAGTTTGGGATATAGAAATTCTGATGTAAAAAGTATCCACCCCTGCCAAAAGAAACAGTTTGGGATATAGAAATGGTGATGTAAAAAGTAAAGAAAGTAAATTATAAGATCCATAAAGAAGTGATTCCCAGAAATTGGTATGTATGTTTACAACATATTGTAATTATATGAAACATTTAACTTTAGGAATTATTTACTGTTTCACACAGAAAGAATCTGAAGAATTGACTGTAGAACTCCGTCAACGTGGTATCAAAGCTGGTTGTTACCATGCCAACATACCTCCTAAACAGAAGAGTCAAATACATGAAATGTGGTTAGCTGATAAAATTTTGGTTAGTCTTAATAGTTTTATTTTAAATTCAGTATTTTTGAAATAAATAATACACCTGTATGAACTGTAGTTGGTACATTGAGACTATTGTCATGTAATGTTAGATGGGCTAATAAAAGTCATTAATTATACAAGGATGTAATATTTTACAGAGTTTATCTCCTTTGATTAAATATGTGCATGTCCATTACTTATGTGATGTTGAACTGGCTTTTCTTTGATGTTCCTTTTTTTTCTTTCATCAGTATCACATATTTTAACCTAAACCCAAGTTACCCAGGGGAGATAATTTGAGAACCAAAGGGGGACAAGACTTTCTGTTACAGATAATAGTAACTACAGTTGCCTTTGGTATGGGTATAGATAAACCTAATGTCAGATTCGTAATCCATAATTCTATCAGTAAATCCATGGAAGATCTACACCACAAGACCTGATATTACATGTATGCGGATGAGATGAAAAATATGACATTTGTATATTATACATAATATTGTCTATTACAGATAATAGTAGCTACAGTTGCCTTTGGTATGGGTATAGATAAACCTAATGTCAGATTCGTAATCCATCATTCTATCAGTAAATCTATGGAGAATCTATACCAGGAGAGTGGACGAGCGGGACGAGACGACCAAAGATCTGACTGCATTGTGTTTTTCAGATTTGCTGATGTATTTAAACAAAGTACGATGGTATTTACAGAACAGACAGGATTAGATAATGTTTATGGTGTCATGTCATACTGTCTAGATGTATCCAAGTTAGTATTGTATTTAAAGATTGACCGTAATGAAGAAATAGCTTTAATCATGTTTTACACACTAAATAATCTGTGTAGTGGGTTATTTGCACCACAGGAATTGAGTCTTATTTCAAATAGACTGAAAAAAACTCGACAGGTTTTTTGAAGTGTGCAAAACCAGCATTGTGGTTATTTAGAATAGACTGAAAAGAAAACTACAGTTAATCCTTATAATTTAATTTCAATAGCTGTTTTAATGTCTAAAACAGAAGGATTCCCCTTTTTGGCCTCATAGTAGAAAAGAAAAATGAAGTCTATGATATGATAGACATAAAAAAAGTTTTACCAATCAAATGATATATTACACCTGATACTAAATTATATAGAAATATGATAAATAAAAACTGTTTGTTTTCAGATGTTGACTTTGTTGAATTGATACTAAATTATATAGAAATATGATAAATAAAAACTGTTTGTTTTCAGATGTTGACCTTGTCAGAATTCTTTCAGATAAGCATCCAAAAACCATCATGATCAGTAATATTTCCTAACTGTTGAATAAATTTTAATTTTATCAGATTCAAAAGAGTAAATAATGCAATAATTTCCTAATTAAAATATTATAAATCTTTACTGAACAAAGAGATCATAATGTAGGCTATGAGTTTCATACATAAACTTTAATTTTATTTCTACTTGTTAGCTGGTATAAATATTATTTGAAAATGCAGTTCCCTTATATTATCTCTAAGTTTGAAAATGTCTCATAGTAATTCATTGTTCCCAAGATTTTAACGTGTGAAAATTGTACTCCTCATATCTCAAAATGTCTGATATGTCAAGAGATATTTTGATGGTCATTTCCACTTTGAGCTAATAAGAGTCTACTATATATAGTTGGCCTTACTGTTTTTTAGATGTCGGAGAGCATCTATTGCAAGACATTTTGGAGAATTATGGGATAGTTCACAGTGTAACAGAATGTGTGACCACTGTAATAAAGATATGCAAGGTTAAGTTAAATTGAAAGGAGACTTTGTTCAACAGTACATTGGTTTTGCTAAACAATTGTCTCATTAATTTTTGTATGTTCAATAAAGCAAAGTATTTTATGTAACATATTAATGCTGTTGCTGCCGTAAAAAAAAATTAAACAAAGTTATGAGAGAATTTATCAAAATTCTTAAATTTTTATAAAAAAAGTTAATCTTAGAAATTTATAATCCATTAAAGTCATAAAAACTAGTACATGCATGTGAGTTGTGGGTTGTGTTTCATGAAATTTTTCTTATGTAATTCTTCAGATTTAAAGAATTTATCATATTCCTAAAACATATATATGTGTTCAAGTGTAATTTGCAGTATATGACATTCATTTCTGTGTAAATAACCCTTATTTTGAAAAACTGATCTTAATGGTCTGAAATGAAATCATTATTCCATACCGCAGTACATCTTTCAAATTATTATTTTAAGCACATATCACATTGAAGTTTGCATGCCATGTGTTTTCAGACTTTGTAGGTTTATCTCAAAAACCAGATAAAGTCATTTCTCCCATGGGTGTGCGTATTTTCATACCGTTCAACCCATTGAATAAAAATAATTTAATGCTTTAGAGCAATTAAAAAGTCTCGTGCGGAAACGGAATTTTATTGGCCGTCCTAAAGGTCGCGACCTCGCACTAAACAAATCGTCAAGCGATATCCGGTTGAGCGTAAACGATAACAAAAACAAATGTCAGGGTACAATTAGGGATGACCTAGATTCTTTGGTACAAGCCTATTGGGAGAAACAAATTCTACTTCAATTTCACGTGAATTACAAGATTTCTACACTTTCGAGAGTTAAAATTAAGATTTAACATGCTCGCCAAGGCTCGCATGTTAAAATTTTAATTTTAACTCTCTCGAGTGTAGAAATCTTGTAATTCACTCGAAACTGAAATAGAATCTATATTTCTCCTATTCCGGACGTGTTTAATCGATGGGATAAAAATACAGAATATTTTTAACCACTTTCCGGTGATTAAATTTCTGCATGGAAATTCCCACCGTTTATTCACATATTTTACATTTATTGGAAAGATAAACTAGAGAAGTTATGAAATGGCATTTGTGTGAACAAAATGCGTAGCAAAGGAATTATCTTGAGGTTTTTGTCAGAAATCATAGGAGAAACAGATTCTCTTTCAATTTACTCATGAGTTATAGAATTTCTCTGTCCTCGATAGTTACCGGTAAATTTTAGATTTTAACATGCTTGCTGAAGCTCGAGTGTTTAAAATAAAAAATTTAACCATCTCAGGTGGAGAAATTCCCTAACTCACTTATACCTGAAGGAGAATCTATATATAACTGAATTCAATAATTGAATATTATTTCATTACAGGAGAGAAAAGAGATGTTACAAAACTTGGCCAGGGTGTATTGACCATTATTGACCAGGCAACAGCCACTGACCAGAGGGTGACAGCACTTAAATTATTAGATGCATGGCAAGGCAAAGGTCAAGCATCATTAAAGGTCAGGAGTATTGACCCACCAAATATATCAAGAGAGAAATTAGAGAGAATTTTAGCCCATATGCTGTTACAAGGTTATATCAGAGAGGACTTTCATTTTACACCATACAGTACCATTAGTTATATAGTAGCAGGTATGTACTAAAATTAATTGATTAATTGATTGATTGGTGCTTTACACCACTTTGGTGATATTAAAATTTGGAAACAGAATGGCTAGAAGGAATGTGGTGAATAAATTCTGGACACAAAATCCCTACAAGTCCAAGTGAAGCATTCATCAAAGAAAAATCTCGCATCTGAATGCAGATCAAGACATATCCACTGATCGGTTTGAAGAAGAACCTTGCAGCTGTCTTGAAGGCGGTAGGAACATGTTTTACATCAGTGATGCAGTATATCTTTCACTAAATGAAATGTGAGATTTTTCTCTCATGAAGGTCTCGCTTTTCATTTTCTTTATGGGGAAAACAAAATATGCTTTGAAATGGAAATTTTAAAAAATTGTCCTATCATTAATGTAAACTATAAATTTATTTGATGTTTAATAATTAAAAAAAAATTATTTCAACAATACTAAAGGGCAATATATATAATTCTACTGAATATCGACATCAGTAACATGAATAAAAGGCAGGTTATCTCTTGCAAAAAACATAAATCATGTGACCTCTAGTAAAAAAAGCATGAAAATTACAGAAAACTTTATGACAAAATGTTTCATCATTAAAAATTAAGGGCAGGAACAGTGCATACTTTTATAAAAACTGAAGCAAAAACCATATTTAAGAAAGCACACCTGTTAACAAGGTGGAGAAAAACAGGTGACCTAGTTTTGATACATTGTGATTTTTCTGAGCTTTTTTGTAAGATACAGGTTAATTAGTTATCTTGAAATTCTTATTTTGTATTATCTGTGTACAGATTTTCTTTTATTTTTGTGATAATGAGCATCAACTGTATATGTTGTAGTTAAAAACAGAAAATTACAGTGTGTCTTTTATTATTTTCTTTTTCCTTTAAAATATTGAAATGCAAACCTAACACTTGTATATTTCAGGTCCAAAAGCCAAATTGTTACAAAATGGATCGATGAGATTAGGTGTAGAATTTCCTGGAAAAAGGAAATCGTTTTCAACAGACAGTAACAAATCATCATCTACATCATCAAACGATGCTAGTCAAACATCTAAACACTCTGATGTCAAACCTAAACTTTGTGTTGTCAACTCAGAAAACTCAAAATTCTCAGACTTCTCTGTTAGTTCAGGAGATCATCAACATACAGACAAAAACAATGTTAAAAAGACAGAATCTTCAAAACTCAAACGAAAGAAACCTGTGATCAATGACTCAGACAGTGACGATTTAGATTTTGGTGATCAATTTAAAAGTAAACCTGCTATAAAAAAGAAACTCTCTCAGACTACTGGAACATCAAAATCATTGTCTGTAGATAATGGTTCAGAATCTCAGAATGGACTATTTACTCATGATGTTGCCAGTGATTCAGGAAGTGATTCTGATGTTTTAATGGAGAAAACAAGATCAGATAAGTCACAAAGTAAAGCCATTATGATAGATTCAGAAAGTGAATAAAAGAGAATGAAAATCCTTTTGTCATTTAAACTGTTCAAGGAGTTTATCATTGTCATTGGCAGTCAATTTTAGTAGGAGATAAAATAATGCAATTCCTGTGCATGCTAAAAAAAATGCCTGTTCATGAAAGTTTTGGAAAACTTGTTGGATCTTCTTGTTGCCATGGAAACTATAGTGATATCTCAATATGTACATGTTGTAGGTTGGGGAGTCTTTCGTCCATCACCATGCTATAGTATGGATGATGCTTCGAATACTTTTTGAGGGATATTTGGATTTTATGCATCTCTTTTGGACCTGAAAAATTTTTAAATGCATTTCTAATACACTGGTGTGTTAAAGACCCCCTTTTTCATGTGCAAGTCTTTGCTTAGAAATTTCTTACTCAAGATTTTTATCTATCCTTAAAAAAAATTTACTGCAAAGGGTTTAATAATGTCATCGTTCATCAATTATTACACATCCTCCCAAGTCAGGGTTTTGTATCCACGTTTGTTCCTACAAACCCCTGACATCACACATTCATATTTTACGGGTTGGAAGTGAACGATTTTCATTGGTTACTTTTGTAGGTCAAAAGAGAATCCATTTGCGTCATAGGTAGAATTTTCTAGGTCACACACCAAGTTGCAATATGTTCGACCCGCATAATATGAATGTGTGATGTCAGGGGTTTGTAGGAACGATGGTGGATATAAAACCCTGACTTGGGAGGATGTTATTACAGTGTTCATCTGTTTTGCATTTTTTGCAAGATGATTCTCTATATCTACAGATTTCTTTTAGTTTTTTGAATGGTGAAGAAAAGAAATGTTTTTGCCATTCTCAGTAAAAAATGGCTCATATTCAGCATCTGTTATTGGAAGTCCTATTTAAAAACACTACACATAAATCCACTGCATGAAAGATGCCTATACAACAATGCATCCTATGCGTGTTTAGTATTTAAAAAACCAATGAACCTCTTCCGTGTAAAATATTTAAAATATTTGATTTGATGATAAGCTTGCCATGCTGTGTAAGATAGAATAGAATAGAATAGAATAGAATAGAATAGAATGGAATAGAATAGAATACTTTAATTGGTTGACAGGTATTAAAAAACTGTTTGCCAAATGAAATTGGACCTGTTCCATTGATGCTGCCCCTTCCTCATACCGGTTCTGACATTGGCAACATGGCAGGTGTCCTGCAGGAAGCAGAGACTGCTTACTCTTCCAGAGTACCTGAGTCTACCCCTGGTTTTTAGGTAGGGTCCATGTTTAATGTTTTTAGTTTTTAAGTGTTTTTATTGTTTTGGTCTTGTCTTTGTTGTTCACCGGAGTTTGTCAGTTGTGTTAGATTTTCCCCTCCTTCAAATATCCCTTTGGTATTTCTTGGCTTTACTTGTTATTGTCAATTTGATGCCCATGACTGAGCATATGAGGCAGACTTCCTTGACGGGCTTCTTAAGGAAAAACAAAAGAAGTTAGCCCGTACCTTTAATTTCAGCTTCCGCTACATAGATGATGTTTTATCACTCAACAATTCACGTTTTGGGAATTTCTTACATCTCATCTATCCCAATGAGCTCGAAATTAAAGATACCACAGACACTGCCAAGTCTGCATCTTATCTTGACCTTCACCTCGAAATTGACACCAGAGGAAGGTTGAATACAAAACTTTACGACAAACGGGATGACTGACTTTCCAATCGCCAACTTTCCATTTTTGAGCGGCAATATTCCAGAAGCGCCGGCGTATGGAGTATATATTTCACAACTCATACGTTATTCCAGAGCTTGTGACATATACATTGACTTCCTGGACAGAGCCCGGCTCCTGACAGAAAAGTTGCTGAGACAGGGGTACGTTACTCCTAAGCTGAAGTCATCCTTATTAAAGTTTTATGGGCGTCATCATGACTTGGTTGACAGGTATCAAAAAACCGTTTCCCAAATGAAAAGGGACCTGTTCCATTGATATTATCCCTTCCTCATACCGGATTTGACATGAGCAGCATGGCGGGTGTCCTGCAGGAAGCAGAGACTGCTTACTCTTCCGGAGCACCTGAGTCTACCCCCGGTTTTTTGGTGGGGTCCATGTTGTTCATACGTTTTTAGTTTTTAATTGTAGTGCATGTATTGTTTTGGTCTTGTCTTCGTTGTTCTCCTGAGTTTGTCAGTTGTAACGATTTTTCTCTCCTTCGAATATCCCTTTGGTATTTCTTGACTTTACAGAATATAAATAAGATACGATCTCTGTTGAAGACTAATACAACCACTTATTTTACCTTTCGGATTCGATATCGGGAGTTGATGTCTCATTGACATTTATCAGATTTCTCAAATAACAAGACCACATTTCTAGACAGTGAAATTTTTATTTTTCATCACAACTTCTCTTCATACTGAACATTTTTATTAGGTGAATCTGAAAGTTTACTAAGATTTGACTGCACTGTACTTTCTGGAACTACATATGTTTCTGTATTATAAGTATCTGTCTTACTTTCTTCCTCTGTCTATAGTGATGATTGACAGAGTCTATCTGTTACAACCCCGCATAAACCTTGGACAATCAAATTGGTGGTTGTTCTCATTCTGTCTCTTTAAGGTAAAGAGTACAATATATTTTATTTTGGCAACTTTTGTAGAAATTTTTATAACCCCTTTATTTTTTGGCATAAGTTTGTCTGGTAACATTCTGTTTTTAGTTTTCAAGGTCGTTTGATTTGAGGATCACTTCAGAGACTTTAGTGTGTGGACATTATCAATCTATAACTACATATAGTATAAATATAATATATGTGAATTTTCAGAAAATATACAGCTTATTTTTATGAGTATTAGAAACAGGTAGATTTGCAAGGTTTACCATAAGCATTTCTCACATGTTTGGCATTGTGATTATTCGTATGACCCTTAGAAACAGGAAAAACTGCAATGTTAACACAGCATTTGTCACCTGTTTTGCAGCAAGTTCAAATAAACTATATTTTTCAACAACGGACATGTTTCATTCCCGAAACAATAATAAAGCCATGAAAATAGAAATTTTGTAGTCTACTCGAAGAAGGCAAATTTTGGCACATATAAATCTAGAGAAAACATGTCATTATTCCAACACTGTGTGTTTTGTTTATTAAGATTGGTCGACAACGTGACGTCTGTTATCTTTTATTTTCCGATAAATGATGTTCAGCGTATGAATATGTGAGCCAGTAAAAGAGTGCTATTTTAGAACGCTCATTTCTTTCTTATTTTGCCGAAAAGTGTCAAATCCGGAGAACCTGAGTTTACCCCGGGTTTTTGGTGGGGTATGTTTCTGTGTGTACTTTTTGGTTTTTTGTGTTGTTTGTTACTTTGTCCTTTGTCGTCTTTTTGGTGTACCCGGCTGTGTTTTTTGTCCACGGACTTCCCCTCTTTTGACACTTCGGTATTCATACTTTTTCTTTCATATTTTTAGAATTTAATACTTACAAAAACCATTCAAAAGCGTAGAGGAGTGAAGCTGCCTCAGCCGGGATATTTAAAGCTGTTAGGATTATAATTACGGTTACTAAAGATGCTCCTGTTACCGCTGGTATGGCCAGAGATGAAAACGTTGTCAGTATGCTATATTAATATTAATATCAATTCTATGCAAGGATTTATTCTATAGACATGCATTGTAAATGTATTTGAAAAAAATGGATTATTCCATAGAATTCAAGGAAAATAAGAATCACAATGGATAGCCTCTTTGCTATCTGTTGAAATCATAACTTTAGCACAGTGTTTAGGAGAGAAACCAAATGTTTGAATGTAACTCATTTTAAGTTCGACCATACTGTTCAAATCTTTATAAGGGTTATTTGTATGTCAATGCACCCAAAATGGCTGCTTTGGAAATTTTTAAAGAAACTCGAAGGTTGATATATAATTCATATATAAAGGTTGAATATATCGAGACATTAGGGTGTGGTATTTATATATTTTGTTGTTTTGGGTTTTGGTACTGTCTTGTTTTGATTCTCCATAGTTTTTTTTACATCTTTGGTTGTGCGTATGTAGTATCTTTATGCCGTGTTAGTGTTTTCAAGAATTTTTCTTCACTTTTGATTTTGTTCTTGTGGAATTTGCCCACTGTTTATTGTTTTTTTTTCGATATAAAACTAAAGTCAAGGCCAAAATCTTTCTTACCACACTAAAATGACGGAGGCTGCGTCCATTTCTCTGTTGATCATCTGCATAATGAAGAGACAGGAGATGCATATATAAAGACATGAACCACACCTTCCTATAGCGGCACCTAATGGACATACAAAACGGCTTACTCTACTATTTACTCTGTTTGCCTTCTCTAACTGTCGTATGTTTTCTGGCATTGCTATGGCTCTACAAGAAAGATGTTGTTAAGCAAAAATCAGTTCATTTAATACATCTGTTTTATAGCCAAATACAATAGGGCTAAATACATACCTGTCCATATATATCTTTTAATAAGTAAACTACACTTTATAATGATGTGATTTAGTTAAATGTTTAATCTTTAAAATTTCCTTTTTGCTTTTTCAATAATAAAGTATTTTTATCATTTTGGAAAACAATTGTGAATATTTTGGTTTATTTTTTTGGCTGTCTACATCTTTGAATTCAAGCGACAACGATACATTAATTCCGTTGAAATATATTTATAAGATAAAGATAGTTTTATTAACCAATCATGGACACTCACGGGTAAAAATTTAATACAATGATTACAATGATTACAGAATAAACACAATACAATCATAAATGTACGATATATAAACTTAAATATACATAAACTTACGTGCTTGCAGTTGCTAGAGCGATCATGGCTGGTTGTACCATAGTCAGTAGAAATTTGAAGGGATTAGTTCTGGATACAATAAAATATACAAATGGTACTATAACTAAAGCTAACACAACTAGTCCTAACATGACTGTACCAATATATAATCCTAGTCTACTGAAATCATCTTCTAAATTTTTGGTTGCTGACAAAGTCTTTGCTATTAAACTAGCGACACCTATAGGCGTTGTCCTGCAAATGGAAATATCTAGAAATATTTTAATTATTTTATATGTTGCAAATATCAATTGTAAAGCTCGTAATATTTGATCATATTTACACTGAATTCGGAAAGCGTTGAGATCCACATTAAAATATATTATACTTCAGACCTTTTCTGACATAACATATAAAGTAAATTCATTGATAGCTAATTAAAAACGTTGGAAAGAATATTAGGCACCAAATCTGCACGTGCAAGTACGTGACAAAAGTCCCAATTCTACAGTCGTATTTTCATTCTTTTTTTTCGTTTTTTTTTCTTTATAAAATTTTATGATTTTATGACTTATTATTAAATTACAATGTCGATTAACCTAAATATGTTATTAATATAATCATTCGGAAATCACCAATAAAAACGGTCAGAACCGATGAGTACTTGTTTATAATTAACTGATGCTAATTAACTGCAAAATTATTAACCCACTAAGTCAGAAGCTGACAAATTGTAAACACCTGTAACATCTTATGATCAAAGACAGTTGAATTATACATCTGACAAGCACACTTTCTTCTATATAAATACCAAAATATTCGAATATGAACATTTTATGAACATCCAGTCATTGTCAGTCTAGCTCTTCACCTAATTCCAGAACGAATTATTCGTAAACAAGAAAAAAAATAGATAAATTAATATGGAAAATGAAAGGATATCATCGTGTGGTCTTTAGCAAAATGAAACAGCCTCTACCAAAAAGACAAGCGCTAAATGGCCCCGTCAAATTTTCATTAATATAACTAAACTGAATTATCTCTTCCTCGAGTCTAAATGTAAAACATAATATACCAGTTTACAGACGGGCGGTTTGAGCTAATAGGTACATTTGTAGTTAACTGAAGTTTCTGATATATAGGCTTAATTCTCTCCCGTGCAGTTGATATTTCACCATACGGATACATTACCATATAATTTTCCCCATTAATAACAGAATAATTTCTGTAGCTGAGTAGAAAAACTTCGCAAATGGTTTTCCAACTTCTTTAGCTGCTCCAGTCGCCATACCAAACATACAGCTTGCGATTAGCATTCCTGTATTTAACAAAATATATATCATGTGCATGTTTTACACTTCTATTTTTCGCTAAGTAATATGTAGAATTTGAAATTTCAAAAAAATGAGCTTTTCAAATTACGGTTTCTTATTTCATTTCTTGTCTTTAAATTAGGCATCTACAGACACGTGACAGATGAAGTATATATATAACATTTAAAAAAAATAAACAACTGCACCAGTAAATGGTTTTTATAAAAGTTGTCTTTAAATTAGGCATCTACAGATGAAGTATATACATGCATATAACATTTTGAAAAAATAAACATTTATGTCAACTGCACCAGTAAATGCTTTTTTTCTCTGAAACAGTGATAACCTATCATAACGTTTGTTCCGTAATACCTTTCCAGTCCTTTTGATAATATATGCAAGAGTGTCCTAAGTCCCCTTTTTAATTTTTTTTTTCGTTTACTCTTATCTCATTTTAATGTAAAATTAACACAAGACTCAGACAAAAGACGTGAATTAACTGGACAAACAAAATAACACACACAAACACACACAACACTACAAATCGTTGAAATCTTAAAACTCATGATACAGAATGGTGATAATTACCTAATATATTTGTACTGGATGCCTTGCCCACTTTCTTACCCCTGACAACATCATGATAGAGGGTCGTTGTTGTACCGTTTATTGTGAAATTGTATTCTTGGCTCTCTGTCTGATATTCCGTTTGTGCCTTGACAACATTAAAGTTAGTAAATAACTAAAGAAATTTACAAGTTTCCTTTACAAGTTTTTATACATAGACTTACCGTTGTCCGTTCGTACGTCGTACGTCCTTACGTCTGTTTTGATTACGTTTTATCGTTTAGGTCCATTTCACAACAGAAACCCATTGCTGGGCAAAATATTTCCCCTAAAAACACACCAAATCTCCTTGACTATGTGACTAGACAGAGCGACTCCTAAAAATCCCGAAACTATGTTTGCAAGGGGTACACTATAATTACCCGATCAGAACGAAACTCAAACTTTATCTGAAGCTTATCAATTATACGAAAAACAAGATCATTTAGAAATGGATTTGCAAAAAAAGTCCGGAAAATTAATATTTTGATAATAATCCCTAAAATGGCAATAACTCTCAAAATAATTACCCGATCAGCATGAAGGTCAACCTTGATCTGTAGCACATCATTATATGCTCATATACCAACAATAAGATTATTTGGTGAAGCATTTGCTAAAAAAGTCCGGAAAACTGTTATTTTGGCATTAATTTATATTTCCAAGGGCAACAACTCTCACAATAATTATTCGATCAGCCCGAAACTCAAACGTGATCGGTATCTCATCATTTTAAGCTCACATACCAAAAATAAGATCACTTGGTAAAAGGGTTTGCAAAAAAAATTCATGAAAACTAATATTGTTATAAAAATTCCTATCTCCAACGGGAATAACTCTCAAAATAATTATCCGATCAGCGTGAAAGTCAAACTTGACCTGTAGCTAATCATTATAAGCTCACATACATAAAATAAAATTTTATATCAGCGTTCGCTAAAAAAGCACAGAAAACTATTATTTTGGCATTAATTTTTACTTCCAAGTGCCATAACTCTCAAAATAATTATTCTATCAGCAAAAAACTCAAATTTGGTATGTATCTCATCATTATAAGCTCACATACCAAAAATAAGATAACTTGGTAAAAGGGTTTGCAAAAAAAGTCCGGAAAACTAATATTTTGACAATAATTCCCATCCAAGGGCAATAACTCTAAAAACAATATATCGATCAGCGTGAAACTCACACTTGATCTGTAACTCATCATTATAAGCTCACATACCAAAAATAAGATCAGTTCGTCAAATGATTTTTGAGAAAAGTCCGGAAAACTGTAGTGTTACTGACGGCGGACGGAGGGACGGACTGACGACGGACGGACGGACTGACGGTACGACGGACGGATAGAGTGCAAACCCATAGTCCCTTCGGCGTTGCCGGTAGGGGACGAATAAAAAATAAGCTACAATACAATATACAGAATGAAACAAAACGAGCAAAAATAAATAAAGCAAAATAACTTTATATAAAGTTAAAAACTAAGTGAAGAACAATAAAAAATTATTTAAAAATAAACATGAGAACGAAGTAATTCCGTCAAATTTCATGCAGAGACTCCTTACTCTTCCACAGCACCCGAGTCTACCCCCAGTTTTTTGGTGGTGTCCATGTTGTTCATATGTTTTTAGTTTTTAAGTGTAGTGTTTGTATTGTTTTGATCTTGTCTTCGTTGTTCTCCGGAGTTTATCTGTTGTTTTCGATTTTCTCCTCCTTCGAATATCCCTTTGGTATTCTTGACGTTACTTCAATAACTTACAACATAGAAGTGTAAGTAATTACATTTACAAAGACATACCTTTTGGAACGATGCCGTTATAAGATTATCAGGGAATAAATTTCTGAAATATAACAGTAAACAGTTGAATGCTATGGTTTCAACACAAATAATTTCATCATTGAATTTTCCAACATTTTGAATGCCATGCACCTCCCTGTCCCATAAATTTTGACATGTAGCTCGTTTCTAAAGGATTTCCATAATTTTGTTAATGATATTTCAACAACACGACCAAAGAGCAGAAAACAGCCAAAGGCCACCAATGGGTCTTCAATCCAGCGAAATGTTTTTTTTTTAATTTTCATTGTTACGCGGACATTAAATTGTTTTTTATCAAGCTTACCGTAAAAGGTCTGCAAAAATGTCCTGAGTTCCAATATTGGTTTGTCCAGAACCTTCCTTTATATCATTAGAAGACATTTTTCCTAAGAAGAAACAACATCTAGTGTTTAGTTGGACTTTATGATGAATATCACTTTATATGTACATAAAACACATGAATATATTTGTGTCTCCTTGTTTTGTACTTGAGTTTGACAATGCCATCTTCATTCTTACATGCTCTTGTGAGACTGAGGCAAGAATTACGAGATTCAAAAATTGCAAAAATAAAATAAAAAATCTCATGTACTGTTGTATATTTGCTTTTTGTATCACAAACCATAATGTTTTAAACCCTCTGGAAGTTTCAAGTATTGTTCACGTACTTTAATAACAATACATTTTTATGTTTTGGAGTTAAGTGTGCCGTCCATTTTGCTGAAATAGTATACATTATTGTTTAGGGGCCAGCTGAAGCCCGCCTCCGGGTGCGGGATTTTCTCGCTGCGTTGAAGACCCATTGGTAGCCTTTAGCTGTTTTCTGCTCTTTGGTCGGGTTGTTGTCTCTATGACACATTCCCCGTTTCCATTCTCTATTCTATTTTTCCCAAACTGATCCAGTATACAGTTGCCACTCTGTATATGACAACATTTTTGTTGTCCATTAAATTCTAATCGGTAGCTGTTGCAAATAAGCGGAGAAGAATGATGTGTTTGTTACGAGCTCAACACCATTGGTGGTACTGGTAAATATGAATCAACTCGTGATGACCATTTTCTATCTAGGAAGATGTTCTAGAGTTTCGTGTATACTGATAGATGTAGACGACACACACAGATGATGCTGTCATAATGTCAGCAATGGAAATTAACAGTAAGAAAGTTTGAAGTCATTATTGTACAGTCATGTCTTCCATTGTTCCTCGTCGTTAATTTCGAAATATAAATGTGATAAGATGATGATTCAGATGAACCTGTAATTTTGTTTATATCACTTATATTGGATGTATAAGATGTCGTGCAATCTGATGATATGCAACGACAAAACGCCATCTATAAAACTGAATGTGAAATTGAAGATGTTGGTTATTTTTCTTTTATTTTGTTTTTTGTTTTCTTTTGTTTGTTTGTTTTTGTTTGTTGTTTGTTTTTTTGTTTTTTTTTTGTTTTTGTTTTTGTTTTATTTTGTTTTATTTTGTATTTTTTGTTGTTTTTTTTGTGTTTTTGTTTTGTTTTGTTTTGTTTTTTTTTTGGGGGGGGGGGGGGGGGCTGAACTTTGCTTGACTTGTATTTTTCGGTGTTATTGCATTTGTATTGTTGAAAGTGAGCTATATATACACACAGTAATACTATTTAAGATTAATATGTCTTACCTGGTTTAATAGTAAGGCAGAGTAGTGCTCCAAGTAGACATGGAATAAAGTTTGATACCATGAAAAAGGTCAGACTCACAATACTTATTTTCCCATTAGATTTTGGATCCAGGGATGCTGTACCTGTGGCGAATAGCAGGATTAATAAGGTATAATTTTACATGAACATTCAGTTATATTTTTAATGTTACGCTTTAGGAAACCTTGGCATTTAATTATATTTTAATTTGTGACTTCCACCGGATTGACTTTGTTAAACTTCACGACGGGTGCCATATACGGAACAGGAACTGCCTACCTTTCCGGAGCACCTGGGTTCATTCCTGGTTTTTATAGGAGTTCGTGTTGTTCATTGTTTTTTAGTTTTCAGTGTTTATTTGTTGTGCTTGTGGTTGTTCATTTGTCTTTCCAGGTTTGTCTGTCCAAGGGATTACGTTTTTCTATTTGCTTAAACATATTGGGTTATTTTTTTGCTTTAAACTTTTCGGTGTTGATAACAACTGCACAGTTGAATATCTATATGTTTTTTTTTGCGTCAAAACTGTTACTATAATATGGTTTTGTTTGTATGGCCAAGCTTTGTTTTAATTTCATCATTGCTTTCTTGCAGGGTAAATATATGCACAAAACTAGCTAATCGGACTTATTTCGCTGTTCGTAGCTATGATTATTATGGGATATCAATAATGAATATGACATCTTAATTATATTTCAATGACGTTAAACTTTCATATAGTGTATATTGTAATATCATATTCCAGTGTTTGATATTATTTAAATGTTATAGTCATTAAAACTTAATGACCTCTCAAAGATGTGTCAGTTTTATGTTCTTATATTTTTTAGGTGTTGCTTTGAATCTCATACGGTTTTAATTAAGTACTTTGCTACTATTGAGTGCTTTATCTCAGAAGAAATTGATTAAAAAAATACTTCAGTGTATGATAGAAAGCCGGGATTACAAATGAACACATTTCCATACTAACGTGAAATTGATACCTTCAACTTACTGTTATACAGATTTTAAATTTGTAAAAACTCGTGCATAGCTCTGACCTTATATGGTTTCTGTTTTGGTTTTTCTGTTTTGTTAATTTTGGAATCGAATTTGGTCTTCAACGTTTTGGGTCATTGCTTCGTCTTACAACATTTTTGGAATTGAGCACAACCGATGAGTCGTAAATCGACGAAATGTGCACATCTTGTGCATCAAAATTTGTACAATTTAATAGTTATACAAAAAACAAGGAGTGTACCCAAGTTCTCCGGGAAGGTATACAGTTACTTACTGATTACGGAAAAGTGATAATAGCAACGATAAATCCAAAAATATTGAGGTTAGTTGTACACATCCGCCCAAGTTTGGAGGATGAGTTTTCTATAACTAAAACATTTTCATAAATACAGAATATGTGAAATAAAGCAGAGAATGCATTTATTCATCGATAATAAATATCCTCAAAAGAACAACGAACCAGCGACATAAGACGGAAAGGCTAAAAACGGCGAATTGGTGAAAACAGCAAAATGTGAAATAAAAACTACAAAAAACATGCTAAAATAAATAAAGTAAAATATAATAATAAATCAAATTATAGATAAATAAATAAAATTCGATCTAAAGATTTTTTTTACGAGATCTTACCAGAAATTACAGAGCATACAACCAATGGTACTATCATCATCTTCAAAACATTTAGGTACATCTCTCCTAGTATACCTGTAAAAATCAAAGAAACAGAAAAATCCTTTTTTTCATGACTTTAATTTTGCTAACACTATAAACCTTATTTTTTTCATAGACAAATATAAGCGTTTTATAAATGATTATACCATCTAAACGGGAAAGTTTTGGAAAATTGCAAATTAATTTCTGTTTATTTTACACTGTATAGTATTCTTGACATTTAAATCTGCTGTACGAAGTTTTGTTTTATTGTTTTCGATGTCGTAGGTTTTGACCTCGTCAACTGCTGATGAGACATAAGTAATTTTTTATAAAAAAACATTTTACGCTTCATTTTGCAAAAATGCTGAAAATTCACCCAAAATTCTTCATTTTTCAAGAAATTAAAAATAAAAATTGTTCACCCTCTCCTTAAATTTTGTAGAAATAGGGATTTTTTGCAATTTTTTGTAATATCTTAATTAAAAAAATCATGTGTTCTGCATGTAAATTTGATATTCGTCCTCAAGACAAAAAATTGAAATTAAAATTTTGCTCGCTCGCAACTATTTTTGCCATCCAAAGATCCAAAGAACTAAGAATCACTTGTATAGCCTAAATTGTACACATAGTGGATGAGCAGTGTTGTCTAACGTTTATTTAAATTGTTTGTGTTCATTAAATTTTTCACAAAAGATAATATGTGGAACACAATTGTTTCTCTAATTTTTTGTCAATTTTACCCTTTCTGAACCCATTGTTTATCAAAAAAAAATAATAATCAGCGTGTGGTTGCGGATAATAAAATTAGATAATTTAACAAATCCGACTATCCTCTGGAAACAATGCAACCATCTATATTTCCAGAACTGATAACATTGAAATAAATGTATTTCAATTCAGTACGTAACATGGTCGTTACCTAGCTATGCATGTAGACTGACGGGTACATCTTCTAACAGTGAGAATTTGGCTAAATCTGATAATACTAGTATATCTTGAGATAATTCATTATTTTTGAGTTTGTAAGGCAATCTATGACAGTAATTGTTAGATTTGTGTGTCTGTTAGTATTGTAAGTGTAATTTGTTGATGAAGAACAGCAATAAAGGCGTTATTATTTTACTGAATTTTTTCCAAGCATTTTTGTCAAGAACATTCCGTCAAATCCCTTCTTTCAAATTTTATCTATTGTCCTATGACGGTGAAATAACCTAACTTCTTACCTATTCATATGAGAGCATCATCTGATGGTGAATATCAATTGGCTTTGTTCTTACCTATTCATGCAAATACATTTTTTAGCCCATACCCATCCACAGACGTGCATCCTCTGAGAGCGAGTATCTTTTTTGTCCTTACCTGTCCGCGTAAAGCATTCACTGAGGTTAAGTATCTATTCTGTCCTTACCTATCCACATAAGTGCATCCTCTGATGGTGAATATTGTCTTACTCCTACTCCAATGCCAAAGCCAACGGCAGCTCCAATAAATGTTAGTATTACCAGTAAATTGGATTTCAGAATTTGGACGCAATTTCTAGCACCAAGATCGGTCGACATATTAATTTGCTATCCAACTGGTTAAGTTGATCAGTACGTACGAATAGGTACACAACCTTCGGTACATCTCTGTGTTGTTTAGTAGGTTTTATCTTAATGTTCGTTTAATTTGTAGATGAAGAGCTTGTAATATTTTATCTTTACTTTATCATTGTATACAAACGTTTTTAATAACAATTTTATTTGCACGAACACATTTTTCGCCAACAAATTTCAGAGGTTATTATTTGACCTCTATAATATTCCATTGGATATAAAATGTTACGTTTCCTGTCATATTTGATTTGTATAAAATATTCAACGTACATGTATCTGTAAACATTTTCATTTTCAAATTTATATCTTGCCAAAAAAAGAGAAAAATTGTTTTTAACATCGTCCAGTACTAACAGATAACCATAAAGTTGATATGACATTTTGAAAACAGATGCAGCTAATTATGACAACGTCAAAATATGTTTTAAATAACTGTTTACAATATCAGTATGATTTTAAAAATGTGTCAAATCCCCCGGCCAAATCGTGACACTTAATATCTATAGACAACTATTGCTAAACTCCTTACCAAGAAATACAGTACACAATGCATATCATTCTATTATCACAAAAGTGAAATAGTTTTTATAATACTCGTGTTTATATCAAAATAATTTAATTTTGGATGTAACGCTGTTTCTGATTGGTGAAAGTTTTTGTGTTTATTGTCCAATAAACAAAAATTTCTCCTTGACTGTGATGTTACGTTGTTATTTTTAATTCAATTATAAGGAATTACTGAAAAATAACCTGCTTCGCGTGTGCATCAAATTTTTGGTGTTATTCCTTCATGTATAAAAAAAAGTAATGGCAGTCATTCCTTAATAGTTGGTAGGAAATTTTAAAAATGAATAATATTGGACTTAACCAAAGAACAGCATGAAAAACTATCATATGATACAAAAACCAAGAGTGAGCCCAGGTGCTCAGGAAGGGTAATCACCCGGGGGTTATCAGTTTCTGCTCGGTATCATTTCCCACCATTCTTTCCAACAAATTCAATGCAATATTCGTCACAAATCAATAAAAGAACAATATATTACGACAGGACAAACGTCCGCTGTGATATTGAGACGCTGAAACTAATTAATTCGTTTGCCACAAATATTATTAATATGTTTAATGATATAAAATTATGACAAGGGGTAAGATTACTGTGGTCATGGGTGCAATATATATGTGATAAAAACCTTGCTAAGTAGCTTTATTTTTCTCTCAAGTTAATAAATACACGCTCTCCTGTTAGTTAAAATAATTGTAAAGACGCCATATGCAAATGCATGCATGTTGCTAGCGTAGTCGATCGATAAAAGTTACAGATAGATTACCATGTAGATTATTAATGGATCCTTAACGCGTTTTCGCTTTGTTCTGTGTTTATTAAGTATGTGATTGGCGTGTTCTTAAAGGGGTTTTCAAATTGTAGAGAGTTTTGAATTGCCTCCTTAACCATTATGTATTCATAACAAATTGAGTCGCTATATATATCTTTTAGTCAAATGCTGCGTGAACTTAATCCTCTGAGTTCCGGTCATGCATCTAATCGTATACACGTGGAATTGGAATGCTTCGTGTACATTGAAATTTGATAGATATCAAAATTGTTTCTTGGGATCCTTAAATTATCCCTTACCAATATGGTCGCCATAACTAAAAATAGAAAAATCTGCATAAAAAATCTTTAATGTTTTTCGTTGAAATTTTTATGGAATGTTCCAAAGGTTGTCCCCTTTCAAATTTTTGTTTAGACTTCGATCTGGCCAAATAGTAAAATTTGAAAAAATACAGATATATCCAGAAACGTTAATGGAATGTTCCTAAGGGAGTCCTTATCTTATTAACTTCAAAGGTTCTGGAGCTTGGAACAATGTGGCCATTGTTACTAAAATAGACAAATCAGCAAATTTACGTTTAAAAATCTAAATTGGGACAATTTAGACTAAATCTCATTTAATAGTCTTTAGGTGGTCCCCTTTGAAAATAAGGACAATGCTATTGAAATAAAAACAGAAAAGCGTCGGTTTCAGACTTTTTAACGATTTTGTTGAATTCCTTTTTATAATGTTTGAATGGCAAATTAAGTCCAGGGGAGCGATATTGGCTCCTATGAGCCTCTAGTTTTTTCTTTCCTTACATTTTTTGTGTGATTTACAGACAATCCTTTTTTTTAACATTTTGGCGATAGTAACAAACATTTCATTTCACGACTTCTGAAGTATTATATTTTAGAAATTACTGCATAATAATAATAATAATAATAAATACAATAT
Organism: Mytilisepta virgata; assembly: GCA_028015205.1. NCBI lineage: Eukaryota > Metazoa > Mollusca > Bivalvia > Mytilida > Mytilidae > Mytilisepta > Mytilisepta virgata. The sequence continues at coordinate 57,383,220 of CM051515.1, read as the reverse complement.
TTATAGAGCGCATTATATAATAACAAAAATTACTCTAAGCGCTTCACATTTAAAAAGGCATAAAACATAAAAACATAAAGTACAAAGCACCAACTAATACGACTCAGACAGGCAGATAAAAAAATGCATGTACCCTAAAATATACAAAATAGTCTAAAATGAATGCAGTCAGTTAAAAGTATGTAGAATAAAATAAAATCTACAAGAAATCCTTAAAAGCAGTTCGAAAGAAGTGAGTCTTGAGTTGTTTTTTAAAAACGTCTAAAGAATTCACATTCCGCAAGGACGATGGTAAACTGTTCCAGAGTGTAGGCGCGGCCTTGTCAAAACGCCTGTCGCCGTAGCTTTTCGTTCGGACGTCATTTGGAGAATGTAAAAGCCTACTGTTTTCCGACCTGAGGGATCTGTTGGGTTTGTATGGCGTAATTAGTTATTGAAGGTAGCTAGGAGCCTTGCCGTGCTGTGCTTTGTACACATATACAAGTATTTTTTCTTGGCAACGGTAATGGATGGGTCGCCAGTGTAACGAGATAAGAACTGGCGTGATTGAGTCAAATTTCCTTTTTAGGGTAATCAAACGTGCTGCTGTGTTTTGGACACGCTGTAGCTTACTAATAATGTTGATGTTAGTACCGTACAACAATGCGTTGCCATATTCTAGTCATGATGTAACTAGGGAGCACACTAGTGTTCTGCAGGCTTCAACTGAAATTAGAGATCGAATTCGACCAATATTCCGAATCTGGTAAAAACAGGCCTTAGTGATCGCACTGGCTTGATGTTCCATACTGATGGTTTTATCGAAGTACATTCCCAGATTTTTCACACAGGAAACGTCGCTTAACACAGTTCCATCAAATGTCAGACGGAAATCGGATAGATGCTTCACTTGATGTTTAGGTGCAAAGATAATTAATTCTGTTTTGTCTTCATTAAGTTTAAGCATATTGGCACTCATCCAATCACTAATATCAGACAAACATTTTTCTAGACGTTTGGACAGATCGGACCAGTCTCCCTGTGGTCTTATGATTTGATAAACCTGAGTATCATCTGCATACGAATGGTATGACATTCCATGGCGCCTGCAAATTTCACCTACTGGTTTTGCGAAAATACAATATAGTTTCGGCCCTAAAACCGAGCTCTGTGGTACACCAAAACCGAGTTTGATATCGTCAGATTGTACTGATCCTATGGCAACACGTTGAGTCCTGTCCATGAGATACGATTGTAACCATAGTAGAGCATCTCCAGTAACGCCGAAAGAATATTCCAGACGATTAAAAAGAATCTGATGGTCAATGGTATCAAAAGCTGCCGATAAATCGAGCATGAGCAAAACGGCAGAACAGTTATTATCTAGTGCATAGGCGATATCGTGATGAACACGTAAGAGAGCAGTTTCCGTGGAATGACATGCGCGGTAGGCTGAATGAACACTATCATGGAGAGAATGTGAATTAATGTGATTTTCCAGTCGACTGTCGACAACCTTTTCCAGTGTCTTTGAAATGAAAGGTAAGTCGGAGACTGGTCGATAGTTTTCGAGCACCTCTTTATCTAGACTTGGTTTCTTAAGTAATGGTCTTACAACAGCTTGTTTGAACGACATTGGTACACATTGGTCCGATAGCGATGTGTTGACTATATCTGTGATTGATGGCAACAAGTGATCTAAACAAGGCTTAAGAAGTTTAGTTGGTAACAGATCAAGTTCGCAAGACTTTGTTGGAGCAGCCAAGATAATTTTACGAAGTTCGTCAAGTGAGACTGGTGATAACGATCTTAGTGGTTCACCTTCGAATTTTATATCAGCTCTAATTGTATCACGGTTGTAACTGGATGAATTATTCTTAGCCGTTAGATTGTCACGGATGGCACTTATTTTTCCAACAAAAAATTCTCAAAACTTGTCAGCCAGAACTTTTTCATCATGGTGTAAAGGAAGTATGAGTTCTCGCATCTTTTGAGCTAACTTAGTATAATTATTTCGACCATTTATATGTGTTAACTTTAGGACATTTTATATCAAATGAATATCAAATTTGATTCATAAAATAATATTATTGAGAATGAGTGAAAGTAATTTGGTTGTATGTAGTTAATGTAAATTTTCGGTTAAAACGAAATTTTATGAAAGTCTCATTTTAGTCATTCCATAGAAACGTCCAGTAATATTGTAGTGTGGTCTGTGCTGTTCATGCTTTAGTTTAAGTGGTTTGTAGTGTGGTCTGTGCTGTTCATGCTGTAGTTTTAGTGGTTTGTAGTGTGGTCTGTACTGTTCATGCTTTAGGTTTAGTGGTTTGTAGTGTAGTCTGTGCTGTTTATGCTTTAGTTTTAGTGGTTTGTAGTGTAGTCTGTGCTGTTCATGCTTTAGGTTTAGTGGTTTGTAGTGTAGTCTGCTGTTCATGCTCTAGTTTTAGTGGTTTGTAGTGTGGTCTGTGCTGTTCATGCTTTAGGTTTAGTGGTTTGTAGTGTGGTCTGTACTGTTCATGCTTTAGGTTTAGTGGTTTGTAGTGTGGTCTGTGCTGTTCATGCTTTAGTTTTAGTGGTTTGTAGTGTAGTCTGTGCTGTTCATGCTCTAGTTTTAGTGGTTTGTAGTGTGGTCTGTGCAGTTCATGCTTTAGTTTTAGTGGTTTGTAGTGTGGTCTGTGCTGTTCATGCTCTAGTTTTAGTGGTTTGTAGTGTGGTCTGTGCTGTTCATGCTTTAGTTTTAGTGGTTTGTAGTGTGGTCTGTGCTGTTCATGCTTTAGTTTTAGTGGTTTGTAGTGTGGTCTGTGCTGTTCATGCTTTAGTTTTAGTGGTTTGTAGTGTGGTCTGTGCTGTTCATGCTTTAGTTTTAGTGGTTTGTAGTGTGGTCTGTGCTGTTCATGCTTTAGTTTTAGTGGTTTGTAGTGTGGTCTGTGCTGTTCATGCTTTAGTTTTAGTCGTTTGTAGTGTGGTCTGTGCTGTTCATGCTTTAGTTTAAGTGGTTTGTAGTGTGGTCTGTGCTGTTCATGCTTTAGTTTTAGTGGTTTGTAGTGTGGTCTGTGCTGTTCATGCTTTAGTTTAAGTGGATTGTAGTGTGGTCTGTGCTGTTCATGCTTTAGTTTTAGTAGTTTGTAGTGTGGTCTGTGCTGTTCATGCTTTAGTTTTAGTGGTTTGTAGTGTGGTCTGTGCTATCCATGCTTTATTTTTAATGGTTTGTAGTGTGGTCTGTGCTGTCCATGCTTTAGTTTAAGTGGTTTGTAGTGTGGTCTGTGCTGTCCATGCTTTAGTTTAAGTGGTTTGTAGTGTGGTCTGTGCTGTCCATGCTTTAGTTTTAGTGGTTTGTAGTGTGGTCTGTGCTGTTTATGCTTTAGTTTAAGTGGTTTTTAGTGTGGTCTGTGCTGTTCATGCTTTAGTTTTAGTGGTTTGCAGTGTGGTCTGTGCTGTTCATGCTTTAGTTATAGTGGTTTGTAGTGTGGTCTGTGCTGTTCATGCTTTAATTTTAGTGGTTTGTAGTGTGGTCTGTACTGTTCATGCTTTAGTTTTAGTGGTTTGTAGTGTGGTCTGTCCTGTTCATGCTTTAGTTTTAGTGGTTTGTAGTGTGGTCTGTGCTGTTCATGCTTTAGTTTAAGTGGTATGTAGTGTGGTCTGTGCTGTTCATGCTTTAGTTTTAGTGGTTTGTACTGTGGTCTGTGCTGTTCATGCTTTAGTTTTAGTGGTTTGTAGTGTGGTCTGTGCTGTTCATGCTTTAGTTTAAGTGGTTTGTAGTGTGGTCTGTGCTGTTCATGCTTTAATTTTAGTGGTTTGTAGTGTGGTCTGTGCTGTTCATGCTTTAGTTTTAGTGGTTTGTAGTGTGGTCTGTGCTGTTCATGCTTTAGTTTTAGTGGTTTGTAGTGTGGTCTGTGCTGTTCATGCTTTAGTTTTAGTGGTTTGTAGTGTGGTCTGTGCTGTTCATGCTTTAGTTTAAGTGGTTTGTAGTGTGGTCTGTGCTGTTCATGCTTTAGTTTTAGTGGTTTGTAGTGTGGTCTGTGCTGTTCATGCTTTAGTTTAAGTGGATTGTAGTGTGGTCTGTGCTGTTCATGCTTTAGTTTTAGTAGTTTGTAGTGTGGTCTGTGCTGTTCATGCTTTAGTTTTAGTGGTTTGTAGTGTGGTCTGTGCTATCCATGCTTTATTTTTAATGGTTTGTAGTGTGGTCTGTGCTGTCCATGCTTTAGTTTAAGTGGTTTGTAGTGTGGTCTGTGCTGTCCATGCTTTAGTTTAAGTGGTTTGTAGTGTGGTCTGTGCTGTCCATGCTTTAGTTTTAGTGGTTTGTAGTGTGGTCTGTGCTGTTCATGCTTTAGTTTAAGTGGTTTTTAGTGTGGTCTGTGCTGTTCATGCTTTAGTTTTAGTGGTTTGCAGTGTGGTCTGTGCTGTTCATGCTTTAGTTATAGTGGTTTGTAGTGTGGTCTGTGCTGTTCATGCTTTAATTTTAGTGGTTTGTAGTGTGGTCTGTACTGTTCATGCTTTAGTTTTAGTGGTTTGTAGTGTGGTCTGTCCTGTTCATGCTTTAGTTTTAGTGGTTTGTAGTGTGGTCTGTGCTGTTCATGCTTTAGTTTTAGTGGTTTGTAGTGTGGTATGTGCTGTTCATGCTTTAGTTTAAGTGGTATGTAGTGTGGTCTGTGTTGTTCATGCTTTAGTTTTAGTGGTTTGTAGTGTGGTCTGTGCTGTTCATGCTTTAGTTTAAGTGGTTTGTAGTGTGGTCTGTGCTGTTCATGCTTTAATTTTAGTGGTTTGTAGTGTGGTCTGTGCTGTTCATGCTTTAGTTTTAGTGGTTTGTAGTGTGGTCTGTGCTGTTCATGCTTTAGTTTTAGTGGTTTGTACTGTGGTCTGTGCTGTTCATGCTTTAGTTTTAGTGGTTTGTAGTGTGGTCTGTGCTGTTCATGCTTTAGTTTAAGTGGTTTGTAGTGTGGTCTGTGCTGTTCATGCTTTAATTTTAGTGGTTTGTAGTGTGGTCTGTGCTGTTCATGCTTTAGTTTTAGTGGTTTGTAGTGTGGTCTGTGCTGTTCATGCTTTAGTTTAAGTGGTATGTAGTGTGGTCTGTGCTGTTCATGCTTTAGTTTTAATGGTTTGTAGTGTAGTCTGTGCTGTTCATGCTTTAGTTTAGTGGTTTGCAGTGTGGTCTGTGCTGTTCATGCTTTAGTTTTAGTGGTTTGTAGTGTGGTCTGTGCTGTTTATGCTTTAGTGTTAGTGGTTTGTAGTGTAGTCTGTGCTGTTTATGCTTTAGTTTTAGTGGTTTGTAGTGTGGTCTGTGCTGTTCATGCTTTAGTTTTAGTGGTTTGTAGTGTAGTCTGTGCTGTTCATGCTTTAGTTTTAGTGGTTTGTAGTGTGGTCTGTGCTGTTCATATTTTAGTTTTATTTGTTTGTAGTGTGGTCTGTGCTGTTCATGCTTTAGTTTTAGTAGTTTGTAGTGTGGTCTGTGCTGTTCATGCTTTAGTTTTAGTGGTTTGTAGTGTGGTCTGTGCTGTTCATGTTTTAGTTTTATTTGTTTGTAGTGTGGTCTGTGCTGTTCATGCTTTAGTTTTAGTAGTTTGTAGTGTGGTCTGTGCTGTTCATGCTTTAGTTTTAGTGGTTTGTAGTGTGGTCTGTGCTGTTCATGCTTTAGTTTTAGTGGTTTTTAGTATGGTCTGTGCTGTCCATGCTTTAGTTTAAGTGGTTTGTAGTGTGGTCTGTGCTGTCCATGTTTTAGTTTTAGTGGTTTGTAGTGTGGTCTTTGCTGTTCATGCTTTAGTTTTAGTGGTTTTTAGTATGGTCTGTGCTGTTCATGCTTTAGTTTAAGTGGTATGTAGTGTGGTCTGTGCTGTTCATGCTTTAGTTTTAGTGGTTTGTAGTGTGGTCTGTGGTGTTCATGCTTTAGTTTTAGTGGTTTGTAGTGTGGTCTGTGCTGTTCATGCTTTAGTTTTAGTGGTTTGTAGTGTGGTCTGTGCTGTCCATGCTTTAGTTTTAGTGGTTTGTAGTGTGGTCTGTGCTGTTCATGCTCTAGTTTAAGTGGTTTGTAGTGTGATCTGTGCTGTTCATGCTTTAGTTTTAGTGGTTTGTAGTGTGGTCTGTGCTGTTCATGTTTTAGTTTTATTTGTTTGTAGTGTGGTCTGTGCTGTTCATGCTTTAGTTTTAGTAGTTTGTAGTGTGGTCTTTGCTGTTCATGCTTTAGTTTTAGTGGTTTTTAGTATGGTCTGTGCTGTTCATGCTTTAGTTTAAGTGGTATGTAGTGTGGTCTGTGTTGTTCATGCTTTAGTTTTAGTGGTTTGTAGTGTGGTCTGTGCTGTTCATGCTTTAGTTTTAGTGGTTTGTAGTGTGGTCTGTGCTGTCCATGCTTTAGTTTTAGTGGTTTGTAGTGTGGTCTGTGCTGTTCATGCTCTAGTTTAATTGGTCTGTAGCGAAATATTCTTGATCATTGTTAATATTTTTCATATAGGAGATTGTCTTTTCTTGGTCTTAATCCTACACATGTTTCATGTCTCTATTTAAAGCTTTCAAGAGGGTATGATAATTCATATTTACCGATCAATCCAATAATTGGTTACAGGCCTTGGGGTTAGAATTCCACAAAATTGCTAAACGAATAAGACTTTCAGTGAATAAAAATATATCATTGGACATGGTAACCGTAATGTTACTAAGGATGTTTATTCATTTAAAATTTTGAATAATCTACAAGCCTACACAATATATGCAATCATGTACTATGTTAATTCACAATACTTAACACATTACATTATCTTGTGCGTATTATCTACTAAAATGGATAATAAACAAAGTTTTTTATAACAGAAATATACAGCACATGTTATAATTTTTAAACAGTCATCAATCTACTGTTTGAATCTATATTATCTGTACAGTTCTGGTCGACCAGTGGAATAGTTATCTCCCTTTCTACGCCATCCTCCGACTTCTTTTCGCCTCCTCCATCTAATGACGATTTACACACATGATATGTAACAACAGAAGTGAGCCCTTGGAAATATATATTTACAACTGATCGCATTCGGTCTCTACAATCAAAAAAATTTCATATATTATATTAAAGATTGTATATGGGAAATTAAGTCCTAATACCGAATTCAACCGAAGCTAAGGAACAAACATTATTATTGTTCAGTAAATTATTTGTTAATATCGTGTGGATATTTCTTGTGATTTTTTAGATGTTGTGAGTTTTGAAAGAATTAATGTTTATTCTTGCTTTTCCTTCTGCCAGTTTCCGCATTTGAGGAATACTAACTCGTCAGTCCGAAAAATACAAAAATAAGAAAAGAAAAGAATTTATGACCTTTTTTATAGTGATAATTGTTTAAATAAATATACTGAAGTTCAAATATACAAATTTGAACATTTGAAATAATAACGAGCAAGCTTCATACTGATGAAATCGTCAGTAGAGTTCAAGTCTGAAAAAAATACTGAAAAATTAAAATACGATGTAAGGCCACGCAAGAGAAAAAAATTGTTTATTTGCAGTTGCTGACTCAAGCTTGTTGAAGTGAGTCGGTCAGTCAGAAAATTATTTTTAACAAGGAAAACTAAAACAAAAAACGACAACAAAAAAAAAAAAAAAAACAAAACAAAACAAAAATACAAAAAAACAAAAAAAAAAAACAAAAAAAAACAAAAAAAAAAAAAAACAAAAATACAAAAAAACAAAAAACAAAAAAACAAAAAATACAAAAAAAAAACAAAAAAAAAACAAAAAAAAAAACAACTGCTAATGAAGTTTGGCAGAAATTGTTTCCAGTGGTAACAATTTTTGCATGTTGATTGCCAACTGAAAACAAACATTTTTTAACATTCTGAAAATACATATATATGTTCTTTTTAGAATAGGAATTATTTGTGTTATATATTATGCCATGTATACTGAGGAAAGCATACATTTTTGTACAGTTACGTTGTATTATCATGATTTTGTGCAAATAAACCAATTAAACATCGTAAGTGCTTTTAAATTTATTTGTGAGTGAAGCAAGCTCTTTGTGTAGGGTTGGGAAAATAAATAAAGATATGAATAAGATAACAAATCTCAACTCTTTGTTATGGCGACTGCAGTTGTAGTTATCTGATAATAGTTCCAGGTTGATCAAATGATACAAATGTAACTGGATAGTTAATGTTTAAAATTTTTAACACACAGGTATCTTTATATTTAAAAAAAAATGTTTTACTCTGATTCAACTTCTGATTAAATTTTAGGAACGTTTCTGGACATGAATAAAATCGACACAGCTTTCGGTAATGCGATGAATATGAGTTAGACTATGGCATGGTATTGGTTATAAAAATTTGGTATTTTTCATTTAAATGCAATATGTTTTATTCAAATGGTATAATTTGTCATTTAAATGCAATATTTTTTATTTAATTGGTATATTTCTTCATTTAAATGCAATATGAGGTCAGAGATGAAAAGAAAAGAGAGCGAGAGATTCTCTCTCCCTCCCCTGTCAGTAGTCGGGTTTCCGGACATTTCCTCCAGCCAACGCCGGCTCCGTGCACCAGAATATTGGGAGGAATACGCGTCGACAAAACATGCAATCGACGACAGGCATGCGTCCCTCCGGCACGGAACCGGGTCGGAAAGGAGACACCGGTCTGTATTTGAGGCGACGGAGCGAAACCGAGGACGGTCGCTTCGACGGCCCAAGGCACAAAGACACAGGCAACTTTGCGATTAATGTTCAACCGACCCTCAGACAGGCGTGGCTTCGGGAGTGACCCGAAGCCGCAATGTGCGTTCAAGATATCGATGTTCAATGTGTCCTGCAATTCACATTAATTCACGCAGCTGGCTGCGCTCTTCATCGACACACGAGCCGAGTGATCCACTGCCTAAAGTAGTTTCTTTCTCATGTTTGCGGCCGGGTCTCGTTGCTGGCAACAGAGACGAAGGACTTGCTTAGAGGGTAAAGACGGGATCGGAGACCCCGCTGCACCTCGAGTAATTTTCTTCGTGTTCGAAAGGAAAAATAACAAAAACTCAAGTTTTTCGTCACTCCGACACGCGGGTGAGAAGGGCGCTTTTACAGTTCGAGGGCTACCCTTCTGCCAGAATGCGTGTTGCAGCAATAGGAAAAACGAAAGAAAAGATAATAAGAATGCAGCGACGCCGCGTCCGGGGCGCGAGGCCACTTAAAAACTGTCCTGGTTACTCCATGTTTGACGTCAAACAATTTCCCATAATGCAATTATTGCATATAAATAAAAAAATACTAAACATTGCAAATTAAAGTTAAAACGACAAATATACCAAGTGAATAAAAAATATTGCATTAAAATGACAAGTTATACCATTTGAATAAAAAATATTCCATTTAAATGAAAAATATCAATTTTTAGCAACCAATACCATTCCATATTAGATAGATGCAGATTGGTAGATTCTAGTGAAATGGTATAATTTTGTAAGCAGTGTCTGTCCACATATATTTCATATTCTTGCTAATTATATGTATTTTGCGGTGAAAGAATTATGATGCAGTAAGCCTGCTGTCAGGAGTTAATCTGTTAAATACAAGAAGCAACTCGATAAATTATTTTATTTGTTCAGTGACAGTGTGTACTCTATTTTATATGGAATTGGTATGAAAACAGGCTTAACATATTTAACTATGCGATAAACTGTAAGGAAAGTTTTCTTTATCAGTAAAATGTGTGGTGGTTACCAATCCGTATTGTTTCAAAGAAAATTTTTCATAGGCTTCTTTTGAAAACATCTTCAAATGATCAGGAAACATGTAAACTTATCTCCCCTCTCTCAGTGTGTTATTTTCGTGAAGCTTTCTAATGACAAAAATTCAAAAGATCACATTTCATAATTATTTCCAAGCAGAAATAAATATTAAAATAAATGAATCGGTTTTGAAAGAAACAATAAACAGTAATACTCAACTTCAATTGCAACTGTTACTGTTGTAACTGAAGTGTCGAAAATGTAAACTAAATGTCAGATGTAAGTGCCAATAAAAAAACTTTTGAGAAAAGCCTTAAAGACCGGAAATATATTGTACGTATTATCAATGCGCGAGTAAAAAGAATCCAATAAAAACGGATACAATATGTCACAATATCTCAAAGAAATCGTATATTATCAATTTATGTTCTTAAAAACCCTTATAAGATTCTATTCCAAACCTCAACTTTCTTCTACATTGGCCAGATAAAAACTTAACATCTTTTAGATAGATTCAAGTCCTCTATGTCTTGAATAAAAATCAAGAAAAATACTCACGAAAACCAATCAAAAGCAAATAACAAAGAAGCTGCTTCCGGTGGGATCCCTATCGCTGTTAGAAGGATTATGATAGTGACCAACGACCCACTAGGAATAGAAGGCACCGCAAAGGACATTAGCGATACAAGTAGTCTGTAAAGAAACAGAGAAAACGCAAGTGTATCATTGCATTCAGTATAATACAGGCATAATATTTAAATGAATATCATTCAAATGATAAACAATAGTCAGTAGTAAAAGGATATATGGCTGGATTTTTTAATGTTGTTTCAAAGTTCGGTGAAATTAAATTGTTCAGTTCCTTTTTCAATTAAATTTCAGATATTTCTTTAGTCAAATATATATAATTCTATCTTCTAAATAGCAATTGCTGAAACGCATGATAATATAGAACTGTGTATACTATTTTTTCAATTAGATTTACCGAAACTAAAACATCTCGTATTTTTGCTATGTATTTCCTCCAGTATTTTATCATTTTCGTTGTCTTATGTGACAGCGAATCTCATATTGGTCAATTGAACGGCAAGTCATGCACTATCAGACCAAGAGTGCAATAAACTTTCACATACCACAGCCACCTGAATTTCTAGCAATAAATGGTTGAAAATGACATTTATACAAAAAGACAATAGACAATATAAAGTCATTTTCGACCATTTATTGCTAAATTTTTCAAGCATAAATATAGTAAAAAGACAATATTTATTGCTAGAAATTGAAGTGACAGTGGATATACGTACACTATAAGTACAATTAATCCAGGATTTTGGTCTTTATTCTCTAACTGAGATATGAACACACAAGATGATGCTAGAAACAGACAACTACCAAGTCGACCAGTCGCTGCACATAATGGAACCACAAACCGTGTTATCCTTCTATCAACTTTATTGTGAGATCCTTCTAATCTACGCAAAGACTCTGGCATGGCAACTGTTCTAAAATAACAAAAATAATACAACAGTTGTGACGTTACGAAACCATGTTATATACCGCATTAATTAATCTGAAGTTGCCTTTTTGTGGTATTGTCGAAGATTTGGAAAACTGGACATTAATTTGATGCAGTTTGGTCTTTAATACAATAAACGGACGATATTTACTGTGTGTCTGAAATACTTCGCCAACTTCTTCATGAAAAACTCCGGAGTTACTATTATGTACGCTTGAAAGATCAAACCTATTACTTTCGTATTATAACCTTCCTGTCAGTATTTGATACATACGTCAATGTGGTGGCAAGAACAATCAGCATCGGTGACGTCAGAGAAGCAATAAACTTGAACGGGTTCCTTCTAACCACAACAAAATAAACCAGAGGATGTATAACAAACAATGCAATAGCCAGACCTAGCATGAAACTACCAATAAACATTCCAAGTTTCATGAAATTCTCCTGCAAATCACCAGCGGCTGCTACCTCTCTCATAATTAGACTGGCTACACCGATTGGTGTTGTCCTGAAAAACAGTCAAATTATCCGTGTACAATTCATGGAAACTGGCATTACAGAATATTTATTAAAATATGAAAATGAAAAATTTCGGGTATGCATTGATAAGATACCGATAGCATCCCATGGTGCAAGCCGGGATATCAAACGTTGCAATATATAAAAACCGTCTATGAAAAATGTTGTGGCCTATAAAAATATTTCATAATTATAAAAATAAAATTCTTTGATACCAATTTTGATGCACAAGATGTGCACATTTCGCCGATTTACGACTCATCGCTTGTGCTCAAGGCCTAAGATGTTGAAAACCAAAACAATCCAAAACGTTAAAGAGTAAAAATTCAAAAATGCCAATATGACCAAATGGGGTAATCCAAAATCATCTAAGGACAGAGCTATGCACGAGGGAGATACTCCTCAGTTTTCACAAACTTTATAAATTTGTAACAGTAAATGTTAAGTATCAATTTCGAGTTAGTATCTAAATACTAGGTATCGAGCTGGGGATACCCTGAGAGAATTGGAGTCCATCAGCAACGGCACCGACTCAGCGGTAAAAAAATTCTTTAATACCAATTTTGATGCACAATTTGCCGATTTACTACTTATCAGTTCGGAGTATTTAGAGAGTATTCACTACTACTCTGTGTAGTCATGGCAATAGTATTGATACGTCATTGTTTACCTTTCCTGTTATTCATTTTGTTGTTTATACAAAATAATATCTATCATCAGACTTACCACAACATCTTTTCTAGGATAAGAAGTACAATTTCAGTTGTAGCATAGAAAAATTTGTAAAATGGACGTCCGGTTTTACCTAATGCAGCTGTAGCCATTCCAAAAAATGAACTTATCACCAAAATTCCTAGAAAAAATTATCTTGTCACAATAAATCTTGAAAAAAGAAAATTCATATAAAAAAATGACGACACAAAACATTTCTACACAAATGCACTTACACATAAAATGCCAAAAATGGATGTATCGCCAAAATTCCTAAAACAAAATATGACATAACCATCAAAGTCCTACAAAGATGAACATATCACAAAAATCATAAAGAAAGTCACCAAAATATGATGTATCTAATTTTATTTAGTGTTTATTTGGTGTATTGCACATGGTAGATCTCCTTAGCTGAAATTTGGCTTCCTATTTCGGTATTTTTGGTTGAGTACTTCTTGTTTAATAGAAGTTTGGTTTTTGGTCTTTCAAATGTTTCGGTTTTAATGCTGCTGATGAGAGGTAACTCCTTGAAATGCGTCGTATACAGCATAGTATAAATTTACTATATCTAACATTACTATCTTTGGATTGTTATTTTAAAGACAAACAAATATAGTAGCACATCGTAAGCCAATGATAGGGCCTACTTTGGCAACTAATTTCTTGAAGAAAACTTTAAAGAATGTTACAAGAATGTACAATTCAGAAAAAAAAATTGGTACATCCAAAAAGTCAACATATTTATAACTTTTGGAAACATTTTTTGCAACACCATATTTGTTTGTGGTGGCTTCTTACATGTACTTTACGCAAAATTCAACCAACTGCACACAAAAAATGGAAAATACTCTCTTGAAACATGTGAGGCATTTCCACAGAATTAATTACAACTAATGGAAACAAAAAGTAGAGTTCTGTAAAGATGTTTACTTTATTTTTAGTGAAATCATTGTTTTTTTTCACGAAAATGAAAAAGAAAAACAGTAAATGAAGTGTTGGTGAGTATCAATATGTAGAACGAAATTGTTAACTTTTGCTTTATAATAAGAACATTATAAACATATCATATTTCAGTAGCATATACATCATTTTACAATCTCACAAGTCCACTTCCACATTGGTAAAATATAAAAATACAAATTGAAGAGCATTGTTTTCTAAATTTCCAAACATTTCTTAAGACATTTCATTATAATTATCCATGTTAATTTTTTTTGCACAAATTGTAAGATTTCTCGTCGACTTCCACGATTTTGTATGCTTCCTTTCTATGACATGTTGATTACAGGGTTTTTATTTGTTTGAAGACAACTCTTAAATCAATTCACATTATACCTACCAAGCATATTAACACTAGAGGATTTGCCGAGGTTTTTTATCTATACCTACCAAGCATATTAACACTAGAGGATTTGCCGAGGTTTTTATCTATACCTACCAAGCATATTAACACTAGAGGATTTGCCGAGGTTTTTATCTATACCTACCAAGCATATTAACACTAGAGGATTTGCCGAGGTTTTTATCTATACCTACCAAGCATATTAACACTAGAGGATTTGCCGAGGTTTTTATCTATACCTACCAAGCATATTAACACTAGAGGATTTGCCGAGGTTTTTATCTATACCTACCAAGCATATTAACACTAGAGGATTTGCCGAGGTTTTTTATCTATACCTACCAAGCATATTAACACTAGAGGATTTGCCGAGGTTTTTTATCTATACCTACCAAGCATATTAACACTAGAGGATTTGCCGAGGTTTTTTATCTATACCTACCAAGCATATTAACACTAGAGGATTTGCCGAGGTTTTTTATCTATACCTACCAAGCATATTAACACTAGAGGATTTGCCGAGGTTTTTTATCTATACCTACCAAGCATATTAACACTAGAGGATTTGCCGAGGTTTTTTATCTATACCTACCAAGCATATTAACACTAGAGGATTTGCCGAGGTTTTTTATCTATACCTACCAAGCATATTAACACTAGAGGATTTGCCGAGGTTTTTATCTATACCTACCAAGCATATTAACACTAGAGGATTTGCCGAGGTTTTTATCTATACCTACCAAGCATATTAACACTAGAGGATTTGCCGAGGTTTTTTATCTATACCTACCAAGCATATTAACACTAGAGGATTTGCCGAGGTTTTTTATCTATACCTACCAAGCATATTAACACTAGAGGATTTGCCGAGGTTTTTTATCTATACCTACCAAGCATATTAACACTAGAGGATTTGCCGAGGTTTTTTATCTATACCTACCAAGCATATTAACACTAGAGGATTTGCCGAGGTTTTTATCTATACCTACCAAGCATATTAACACTAGAGGATTTGCCGAGGTTTTTATCTTTAATAAAGGAAGCAAGCTTCACAGACGGAGTACCATTTACTGTAATATTGACAAGACGTTCTTCTGTGTCATATTTTGTCATTGCCTGTAGGTCATAACAAATAACATTTAATCGGTAAATTTTGTACAGTTTTATAATGCATGCGTGATTCAACAGTCGACTATGAACGGCTGTCGCGATAAAATTATCGTTTTACGCGTTAAAACAGGATTTAACGCGTTAAAATGACATTTATCACGTTTAATGTTAACGCGTCAGTTTATACCGTTTCTGCAATGAAGTGGACATACATATAACGAGCTATGATAAATTGAACAATGTAAAATCTCAGTGATTTCTTTAAATGTTTTCAGTTCCTAAATGCTACTTAAAAAAGACGTAGCCCAACTTAAATCATTTATCGTTTTACATTTCTGACATGCAGAAATGATTCTATATAATTTCATTATATATATATTATAGTGAAAAAAGCTTACCACTTGAAACGTTGCTGCCACTAAATTTTCCGGTAGTATATTCCTTAAAATAAACATTTTCAGACACAGTTCTTTTTCTTGATGATCACAAATAGTATTATTGCATAAATAGACTAAAGTACTGCTATAGTTTCTTATGGATCCGTTGTCCATCAAAAGTCGTATAATAGATAAGTGTTAAACTTTCCCATTTACACAAATCATAAAAAAAAAATAAATAATGTAGGTGTCGGGTTAATGTACCCGAACATAAAATGGTACTTTATCTGAAAATTATCCCTTTACAGCTAAAAACAGCGGTGCTATTTGCCAAAAATAAAAAAAACCCAGAAATAATGTGTATTTTTATTTATATATTAAAAATAAGATAATATCATTTTAGTAAAGTGTATCTCCATGGATATCTGACATGTAAAAATAAATTACCAAAATATCGCTGAGAAAGGATTTTCATTTCTAAAAAAACTCTGACTATATTTAGACAAACACTGAAAGCTGTAGCAGAATCAGTATATATTATAACAAACCAAAAGGACGTAGAAGAAATCTACATAAAACTATAGTACTCGTAACGTTTAAACCAAACATCCTGGATGTATGCTTTGTATACAATACCTCAGTAAGTCAGCAAACACGTCTTGTGTCTGTATATTTGTGCTAGTTGAGGAATCGGAACCTTCTTTTGAAGAATGACCCCCTATAATATAACACATAAGAGTAGTTGAGGAATCGAAACCTTCTTTTGAAGAATGACCCCCTATAATATAAAACATAAGACTTGTTGAGAAATACCTTCTTTGAAAGAATGACCCCCTATAATATAAAAAAATAAGACTTGTTGAGAAATACCTTCTTTGAAAGAATGACCCCCTATAATATAAAACATAAGACTTTTTGAGGAATGGGAACCTTCTTTTGAAGAATGACCCCCTATAATATAAAACATAAGACTAATTGAGGAATTGAAACCTTCTTTGGAAGAATGACCTCCTGTAAGTAAAACATAAGACTAGTTTAGGAATCGAAACCTTCTTTGGAAGAATGACGCCATATAATATAAAATATAAGACTAGTTGAGGAATCGGAACCTTCTTTTGAAGAATGACCCCCTATAATATAAAATATAAGACTAGTTGAGGAATAGGAACCTTCTTTGGAAGAATGTCCCCCTGTTATATTAAACAAAAGTTTTGTTGAGGAATTGGAACTTTCTTTGGAAGAATAACCTCCTGTAAAACATAAGACTAGTTTAGGAATCGAAACCTTCTTTGGAAGAATGACGCCCTATAATATAAAATATAAGACTAGTTGAGGAATCGGAACCTTCTTTTGAAGAATAACCCCCTATAATATAAAACATAAGACTAGTTGAGGAATGGGAACCTTCTTTTGAAGAATGACCCCCTATAATATAAAACATAAGACTAGTTGAGGAATCGGAACCTTCTTTGGAAGAATGTCCCCCTGTTATATTAAACAAAAGTTTTGTTGAGGAATTGAACTTTCTTTGGAAGAATGACCCCCTGTAAGTAAAACATAAGACTAGTTGAGGATTCGAACCTTCTTTGGAAGATTGACCTCCCCCCTTTAATATAAAATATAAGACTTTGTTAGGAATCAAAACCTTCTTTGGAAGAATGACCCCTTCTTTGGAAGAATGTCCCTCTGTTATATTAAACAAAAGTTTTGTTGAGGAATTGGAACTTTCTTTGGAAGAATGACCCCCTGTAAGTAAAACATAAGACTAGTTGAGGATTCGAACCTTCTTTGGAAGATTGACCTCCCCCCTTTAATATAAAATATAAGACTTTGTTAGGAATCAAAACCTTCTTTGGAAGAATGACCCCCTATAATATAAAACATAAGACTAGTTGAGGAATCGGAACCTTCTTTTGAAGAATGACCCCCTATAATATAAAACATAAGACTAGCTGAGGAATAGGAACCTTCTTTGGAAGAATGTCCCTCTGTTTTATTAAACAAAAGTTTTGTTGAGGAATTGGAACTTTCTTTGGAAGAATGACCCCCTGTAAGTAAAACATAAGACTAGTTGAGGATTCGAACCTTCTTTGGAAGATTGACCTCCCCCCTTTAATATAAAACATAAGACTTGTTGAGGAATCGAAACCTTCTTTGGAAGAATGATCCCCTATAATATAAAATATAAGACTAGTTGAGGAACCGGAATCTTCTCTGGACGAATGACTCCCTGTAATATAAACAAAAGACTAGTTGATGAATCGGAACCTTCTTTGGAAGAATAACCCCCTATAATATAAAACATAATACTAGTTGAGGAATCGGAACCTTCTTTGGAAGGATGACTCCCTTTAATATAAAACATAAGACTAGTTGAGAAATCGGAACCTTCTTTTGAAGAATGAACCCTTATGATATAAAACATAAGACTTGTTGAGGAATCGGAACCTTCTTTAGAAGAATGACCCCCTATCATATAAAACATAAGACTAGTTGAGGAATCGGAACCTTCTTTTGAAGAATGGCCCCTATAATATAAAATATAAGACTAGTTGAGGAACCGGAATCTTCTTTGGAAGAATGACTCCCTGTAATATAAACAAAAGACTAGTTGATGAATCGGAACCTTCTTTGGAAGAATAACCCCCTATAATATAAAACATAATACTAGTTGAGGAATCGGAACCTTCTTTGGAAGGATGACTCCCTTTAATATAAAACATAAGACTTGTTGAGAAATCGGAACCTTCTTTTGAAGAATGACCCCCTATGATATAAAACATAAGACTTGTTGAGGAATCGGAACCTTCTTTAGAAGAATGACCCCCTATAATATGAAACATAAGACTAGTTGAGGAATCGAAACCTTCTCTGGAAGAATGACCCCCTATAATATAAAACATAAGACTAGTTGAGGAACCAGAATCTTCTTTGGAAAAATAACCCTCTTTAATATAAAACAAAAGACTAGTTGAGGAATCGGAACCTTCTTTGGAAGAATGACCCCCTATAATATAAAACATAGGACTTGTTGAGGAATCGGAACCTTCTTTTGAAGAATGACCCCCTATAATATAAAACACAAGACTAGTTGAGGGATCGGAAACTTCTTTGGAAGAATGACCCCCTGTTTTATTAAACAAAAGTTTTGTTGAGGAATTGGAACCTTCCTTGGAAGAATGACCCCCTGTAAGTAAAACATAAGACTAGTTGAGGAATCGGAACCATCTTTGAAAGATTGACCTCCCCTCCTTTAATATAAAACATAAGACTAGTTGAGGAATCGGAACCTTCTTTTGAAGAATGACCCCTATAATATAAAACATAAGACTAGTTGAGGAATCGGAATCATCTTTGAAAGATTGACCCCCTATAATATAAAACAGAATCAGTATAGTAATCAGCATCTACTTTGAAGGAATGGCGGCCATCTTTAATTCAAAACAAAGGGCTAGTTGAAGAATCATCATATGCGTTGAAGGAATGGTTATCTTTAATATGGACAAAGAACTTGTAGAGAAATCGGTACAGAAAATAAATAAAAACAATACGTCCAAAAGATTAAAAAAATCAAAGACAAAGTGAAGTGAAAACAGCAATAGAGAGAATCATATAAAAACTAATGAATGGGATACACCAAAAATCTGAAGTCCCAGTTAAGTTGGAAACAACATCAGCTACTTTGGGACTGTTGTACCCCGTTAACGACAACTCTTTACGTTTCAGCTGGTTAAAATCCGACGAATTGTCTAGCTCGGCGATAGCCATATATCAGTCAATAACGAACTAAACAACTGACTAGCTAAAGTCACCTAAATCCTGAAATGACCCTTCATTTTTGAAAATAGGCAGAGTTATATGAAGAAATTTTAAAACTTTTTTTCAAATAGTAATCTTGCTAGTTTTGCTTTTTTCAATCAGAAAAATGCATTTCAATTTGGCCATTCAAATATTTATATGCATGGAGGGTTCATTCCTTGTATTGCACATGGTAGATATCCTTTGCTGAAATTTGGCTTCCTATTTCGGTATTTTTGGTTATGAGTACTTCTTGTTTAAAATAAGTTTGATTTTTGGTCTTCCATATGTTTCGGTTTTAATGCTGCTGATGAGAGGTAACTCCTTGAACTGCGTATACATAATAGTATAAATTTACTATATCTAATATTAGTATCTTTGGATTGTTATTTTGTATAACTACGAATAAAAACAACATTTCAGTACTTTAAAGGTTTAGTGTGCAGTGTATGGAATTCTTATTTCCTTAAATGACATTATGTGGTCAGCAAAAACAGCTTACCGGGATTTATCAGCACACACAACACAGTCCCCATAACAGTTCCCACAAAGTTTGTGGCCAGAATAAAAGATAAGCTCACCAGACTAATTTTACCATTAGACTTTGGATCTAATGAGGCAGTGCCTGAAATATAACAATAATATCATATTAATAAAAACTGACCAATATATTTGGACCTTTTTTCTAAAGAATAAATAGACAATACATGTACATTGTCTGAAAATAATGTTTATTTGCACTAGCGTTAGAAATGGGTAGATGTAGAAATGCGAGGTATACTTTAGCTTTATCAGCTTAATACTTAGTCTTTTGGTACTCTTGTCCTCAAATTCAAAGATAGATCGGATTGTGATGTTTTACTATGGGGTGGAACAGGGGTATGATTTTCCAATTTTCCTGAATAATTTGCCACTTTTTCCCAATTTCTTAAAATTTTTGCCCCTTCACCCATTTCCCCAACTTTTTTGATGAATTTTTCCAATTTCTTAAATTTCCTTCCCCAAAAGTCACTTTTTCTTCCCACTCCTTAGATAATGCGACAGGATATGATATGTTTTTATTCTTTTGCTACATAGCGTATTTGTACCCACCGACACTTGAACAGCTGAGTTCTCGCATTTCTACCAGTTTATAAGGCTAGCACAAATAAGCTGTAAATTTTCCGACGAAGTAAATGAAACTTGTATTTTTATCTACAGTTATATTGTTACTGTTTGGATACCATTTTTGAGACATGTAAGTTTTCAAATTATGGGTTAGAATTATGTTTCTTTGAATAAACAATGTATGATGTCAGTATTTTACAGCGATTATTTGAAAATTTATTTCTAAATAACCTGAACAATGCAATGTTACATGTAAATCATAACAGACATATTTACTACAAATTGTCAATCAACTTTCAGTATTAAATTTCCACTTTAACCTTATTAATTAAATTATATAACAAAAGTACCAACACTCGTTAATATAGAGTTCACCATTTTTAACAACACAGATCTTAAATATCAGTTCTTATATATCTTAAATATGTATAAGGATAACAAAAGATAACAATGACTTTGTTAGGAATTTATGTAGTATATATAATACATGTATATTCATAACGTGTTCTCCTTTGTGTAAATAAGCTTTTTCACGGTACAAATGATTTGTTGGGCAACCAAGTGGTATCAAACCATCTGATTTTTTTCTCAGTGTATATTATGGTGTATATTATTTATTGGCCTGAAGAACTGAAACAGTTTATCACAATATATATCTACAAATCGTGTCATTATCGAAATTATGGTCATTGGGCAGATAATAGCTTCAGGTACGTACTTTACGTCTGTGATATATATTGGTGTGGAATTTTTTTTGTGACGAAAGTCATACAGTGGTGTACCTGATATTATGGAGGATGCTATAAGAGGTACTATCATCATTTTGATTATGTTGAGATAGAGCTCTCCTGGCATTCCTACAACGAGAACAAAATAGAGATCTCAAAACAAACAAACAAAAGAAATCAAAACAAACAAATATACTGTGTCCATCATTATACATGAAATTTAACTTGTATAAATTTACTGTCATTATATATACATATTTTAAATTTTTGGATAGTCTGACTCGTTACAGGAACTGGACAGTGTGGGGTTAAACCAATTTTATGGGTGCCAACACCCCTCCGTTATCTATATTGACTATTTGGTGTACACAAAGCACGCCATAAAAGCCAATACAGTATGGTTACAGAGTTGTTTCTCTCTGTGATCTGAGGTAATATACAGGACTATTTGTGAAGATAACTTCATCGACGATATGCTCCGGTTGCATTATAAAATTAAAAACCCCC
This sequence comes from Mytilisepta virgata, assembly GCA_028015205.1. NCBI lineage: Eukaryota > Metazoa > Mollusca > Bivalvia > Mytilida > Mytilidae > Mytilisepta > Mytilisepta virgata. The sequence goes on along the minus strand of CM051515.1, from coordinate 57,361,829 downwards.
CTCCAGTATATATATATATATATATATATATATATACTGGAGGGGAGTTTTTATATCATATGGAACTGAATAGTGACATAAAATAAACAAACAAAATAGACAGAGCTAGGCACTTACCAATCCACATAAGAGCATCTATAGACGGATTACTTTTCCGGACAGTTATTCCAACAACGAAGCCTATTATCACACCTATCAGTGTTAGCAACACTAAAAGATTGGTTTTCAAGAAAAATTTACATCTATCCTTTATAGGCGCCATAGTTCAGTACTTCATTCACTGGTTAATTTACTCCGGCCAAATTATGTGCCTCTATCACAATGACTGCAGGTATCAAGTTACGATTATAGATCGTCCGTATGATGTTAAATACAGAATATAATTATGATAAGTGGTTATAGTTTTATAACTTAAATATTCATATGGTTGTCTGGGATCAGTTTTAGGTCAAATGCTTTTTATTGTAGAAAAAGTAAATCTTGGTATAATAATGATATTATTGTATACATTTTTTCTGTCCTCTTTGAGTAATATATTTTGGAGGTGCTTTCATAATTTCTAACTTTAAAAATTATTCTCTTATCCAAACAGAACATTTGTATCTTATATTTCCCCTATTCTTGACGTGTTTAATCGGTGGAATAAAAATACATAATATTTTAACCACTTCCCGGTGATTAAATTTCTATGTGGGAATTCCAGCCGTTTTTTCTATTGGAACGATAAACTAGAGAAGTCCCGAAAAGATGTCTATGGAACTACATAGCAACGACATTTTCTTGAGGTTTTTGTCAAAAATCATAGGAGAAACAGATTCTCCTTCAATTTACTCGTGAGTTATGGAATTTCTCCACCCTCAATAGTCAAATTTTAGATTTTAACACGCTCGCAAAAGCTCGCGTGTTGAAAGTCGAAAATTTAACTATCTCGGGTGAAGAAATTCTATAACTCACTCGTACCAGAAGGAGAATCTATATGTATCAGTCCGATTGAAGAGCGATGGCCAAAACCACAGAAGGAGAATCTATATGTATCAGTCCGATTGAAGAGCGATGACCAAAACCACAGAAGGAGAATCTATATGTATCAGTCAGATTGAAGAGCGATGACCAAAACCACATAAGGAGAATCTATATGTATCAGTCAGATTGAAGAGCGATGACCAAAACCACAGAAGGAGAATCTATATGTATCAGTCCGATTGAAGAGCGATGACCAAAACGCACAGAAGGAGAATCTATATGTATCAGTCCGATTGAAGAGCGATGACCAAAACCACAGAAGGAGAATCTATATGTATCAGTCAGATTGAAGAGCGATGACCAAAACCACAGAAGGAGAATCTATATGTATCAGTCAGATTGAAGAGCAATGACCAAAACCACAGAAGGAGAATCTATATGTATCAGTCCGATTGAAGAGCGATGACCAAAACCACAGAAGAAGAATCTATATGTATCAGTCAGATTGAAGAGCAATGACCAAAACCACAGAAGGAGAATCTATATGTATCAGTCCGATTGAAGAGCGATGACCAAAACCACAGAAGGAGAATCTATATGTATCAGTCAGATTGAAGAGCAATGACCAAAACCACAGAAGGAGAATCTATATGTATCAGTCCGATTGAAGAGCGATGACCAAAACCACAGAAGTAGAATCTATATGTATCAGTCAGATTGAAGAGCAATGACCAAAACCACAGAAGGAGAATCTATATGTATCAGTCAGATTGAAGAGCAATGACCAAAACCACAGAAGGAGAATCTATATGTATCAGTCCGATTGAAGAGCGATGACCAAAACCACAGAAGGAGAATCTATATGTATCAGTCCGATTGAAGAGCGATGACCAAAACCACAGAAGGAGAATCTATATGTATCAGTCCGATTGAAGAGCGATGACCAAAACCACAGAAGGAGAATCTATATGTATCAGTCAGATTGAAGAGCGATGACCAAAACCACAGAAGGAGAATCTATATGTATCAGTCAGATTGAAGAGCGATGACCAAAACCACAGAAGGAGAATCTATATGTATCAGTCAGATTGAAGAGCGATGACCAAAACCACAGAAGGAGAATCTATATGTATCAGTCCGATTGAAGAGCGATGACCAAAACCACAGAAGGAGAATCTATATGTATCAGTCCGATTGAAGAGCGATGACCAAAACCACAGAAGGAGAATCTATATGTATCAGTCAGATTGAAGAGCGATGACCAAAACCACAGAAGGAGAATCTATATGTATCAGTCAGATTGAAGAGCGATGACCAAAACCACAGAAGGAGAATCTATATGTATCAGTCAGATTGAAGAGCGATGGCCAAAACCACAGAAGGAGAATCTATATGTATCAGTCAGATTGAAGAGCGATGACCAAAACCACAGAAGGAGAATCTATATGTATCAGTCCGATTGAAGAGCGATGACCAAAACCACAGAAGGAGAATCTATATGTATCAGTCAGATTAAAGAGCGATGACCAAAACCACAGAAGGAGAATCTATATGTATCAGTCAGATTGAAGAGCGATGACCAAAACCACAGAAGGAGAATCTATATGTATCAGTCAGATTGAAGAGCGATGACCAAAACCACAGAAGGAGAATCTATATGTATCAGTCAGATTGAAGAGCGATGACCAAAACCACAGAAGGAGAATCTATATGTATCAGTCAGATTGAAGAGCGATGACCAAAACCACAGAAGGAGAATCTATATGTATCAGTCCGATTGAAGAGCGATGACCAAAACCACAGAAGGAGAATCTATATGTATCAGTCCGATTGAAAAGCGATGACCAAAACCACAGAAGGAGAATCTATATGTATCAGTCCGATTGAAGAGCGATGACCAAAACCACAGAAGGAGAATCTATATGTATCAGTCAGATTGCAGAGCGATGACCAAAACCACAGAAGGAGAATCTATATGTATCAGTCCGATTGAAGAGCGATGACCAAAACCACAGAAGGAGAATCTATATGTATCAGTCAGATTGAAGAGCGATGACCAAAACCACAGAATGAGAATCTATATGTATCAGTCCGATTGAAGAGCGATGACCAAAACCACAGAATGAGAATCTATATGTATCAGTCCGATTGAAGAGCGATGACCAAAACCACAGAAGGAGAATCTATATGTATCAGTCCGATTGAAGAGCGATGACCAAAACCACAGAAGGAGAATCTATATGTATCAGTCCGATTGAAGAGCGATGACCAAAACCACAGAAGGAGAATCTATATGTATCAGTCCGATTGAAGAGCGATGACCAAAACCACAGAAGGAGAATCTATATGTATCAGTCCGATTGAAGAGCGATGACCAAAACCACAGAAGGAGAATCTATATGTATCAGTCCGATTGAAGAGCGATGACCAAAACCACAGAAGGAGAATCTATATGTATCAGTCAGATTGAAGAGCGATGACCAAAACCACAGAAGGAGAATCTATATGTATCAGTCAGATTGAAGAGCGATGACCAAAACCACAGAAGGAGAATCTATATGTATCAGTCAGATTGAAGAGCGATGACCAAAACCACAGAAGGAGAATCTATATGTATCAGTCAGATTGAAGAGCGATGACCAAAACCACAGAAGGAGAATCTATATGTATCAGTCCGATTGAAGAGCGATGACCAAAACCACAGAAGGAGAATCTATATGTATCAGTCCGATTGAAAAGCGATGACCAAAACCACAGAAGGAGAATCTATATGTATCAGTCAGATTGCAGAGCGATGACCAAAACCACAGAAGGAGAATCTATATGTATCAGTCAGATTGCAGAGCGATGACCAAAACCACAGAAGGAGAATCTATATGTATCAGTCAGATTGAAGAGCGATGACCAAAACCACAGAAGGAGAATCTATATGTATCAGTCAGATTGAAGAGCGATGACCAAAACCACAGAATGAGAATCTATATGTATCAGTCCGATTGAAGAGCGATGACCAAAACCACAGAAGGAGAATCTATATGTATCAGTCTGATTGAAGAGCGATGACCAAAACCACAGAAGGAGAATCTATATGTATCAGTCCGATTGAAGAGCGATGACCAAAACCACAGAAGGAGAATCTATATGTATCAGTCCGATTGAAGAGCGATGACCAAAACCACAGAAGGAGAATCTATATGTATCAGTCCGATTGAAGAGCGATGACCAAAACCACAGAAGGAGAATCTATATGTATCAGTCAGATTGAAGAGCGATGACCAAAACCACAGAAGGAGAATCTATATGTATCAGTCAGATTGAAGAGCGATGACCAAAACCACAGAAGGAGAATCTATATGTATCAGTCAGATTGAAGAGCGATGACCAAAACCACAGAAGGAGAATCTATATGTATCAGTCAGATTGAAGAGCGATGACCAAAACCACAGAAGGAGAATCTATATGTATCAGTCAGATTGAAGAGCGATGACCAAAACCACAGAAGGAGAATCTATATGTATCAGTCCGATTGAAGAGCGATGACCAAAACCACAGAAGGAGAATCTATATGTATCAGTCCGATTGAAGAGCGATGACCAAAACCACAGAAGGAGAATCTATATGTATCAGTCCGATTGAAAAGCGATGACCAAAACCACAGAAGGAGAATCTATATGTATCAGTCCGATTGAAGAGCGATGACCAAAACCACAGAAGGAGAATCTATATGTATCAGTCAGATTGCAGAGCGATGACCAAAACCACAGAAGGAGAATCTATATGTATCAGTCAGATTGAAGAGCGATGACCAAAACCACAGAAGGAGAATCTATATGTATCAGTCAGATTGAAGAGCGATGACCAAAACCACAGAAGGAGAATCTATATGTATCAGTCAGATTGAAGAGCGATGACCAAAACCACAGAAGGAGAATCTATATGTATCAGTCAGATTGAAGAGCAATGACCAAAACCACAGAAGGAGAATCTATATGTATCAGTCCGATTGAAGAGCAATGACCAAAACCACAGAAGGAGAATCTATATGTATCAGTCAGATTGAAGAGCGATGACCAAAACCACAGAAGGAGAATCTATATGTATCAGTCCGATTGAAGAGCGATGACCAAAACCACAAAAGGAGAATCTATATGTATCAGTCAGATTGAAGAGCGATGGCCAAAACCACAAAAGGAGAATCTATATGTATCAGTCCGATTGAAGAGCAATGACCAAAACCACAGAAGGAGAATCTATATGTATCAGTCAGATTGAAGAGCGATGACCAAAACCACAGAAGGAGAATCTATATGTATCAGTCAGATTGCAGAGCGATGACCAAAACCACAAAAGGAGAATCTATATGTATCAGTCCGATTGAAGAGCGATGACCAAAACCACAAAAGGAGAATCTATATGTATCAGTCAGATTGTAGAGCGATGGCCAAAACCACAAAAGGAGAATCTATATGTATCAGTCCGATTGAAGAGCAATGACCAAAACCACAGAAGGAGAATCTATATGTATCAGTCAGATTGAAGAGCGATGACCAAAACCACAGAAGGAGAATCTATATGTATCAGTCCGATTGAAGAGCGATGACCCAAACCACAGAAGGAGAATCTATATGTATCAGTCCGATTGAAGAGCGATGGCCAAAACCACAGAAGGAGAATCTATATGTATCAGTCAGATTGAAGAGCGATGACCAAAACCACAGAAGGAGAATCTATATGTATCAGTCAGATTGAAGAGCGATGACCAAAACCACAGAAGGAGAATCTATATGTATCAGTCCGATTGAAGAGCGATGACCAAAACCACAAAAGGAGAATCTATATGTATCAGTCAGATTGAAGAGCGATGACCAAAACCACAGAAGGAGAATCTATATGTATCAGTCCGATTGAAGAGCGATGACCAAAACCACAAAAGGAGAATCTATATGTATCAGTCAGATTGAAGAGCGATGACCAAAACCACAGAAGGAGAATCTATATGTATCAGTCAGATTGAAGAGCGATGGCCAAAACCACAGAAGGAGAATCTATATGTATCAGTCCGATTGAAGAGCAATGACCAAAACCACAGAAGGAGAATCTATATGTATCAGTCAGATTGAAGAGCGATGACCAAAACCACAGAAGGAGAATCTATATGTATCAGTCCGATTGAAGAGCGATGACCAAAACCACAAAAGGAGAATCTATATGTATCAGTCAGATTGAAGAGCGATGGCCAAAACCACAAAAGGAGAATCTATATGTATCAGTCCGATTGAAGAGCAATGACCAAAACCACAGAAGGAGAATCTATATGTATCAGTCAGATTGAAGAGCGATGACCAAAACCACAGAAGGAGAATCTATATGTATCAGTCAGATTGCAGAGCGATGACCAAAACCACAAAAGGAGAATCTATATGTATCAGTCCGATTGAAGAGCGATGACCAAAACCACAGAAGGAGAATCTATATGTATCAGTCAGATTGAAGAGCGATGACCAAAACCACAGAAGGAGAATCTATATGTATCAGTCCGATTGAAGAGCGATGACCAAAACCACAGAAGGAGAATCTATATGTATCAGTCAGATTGAAGAGCGATGACCAAAACCACAGAAGGAGAATCTATATGTATCAGTCAGATTGAAGAGCGATGGCCAAAACCACAGAAGGAGAATCTATATGTATCAGTCAGATTGAAGAGCGATGACCAAAACCACAGAAGGAGAATCTATATGTATCAGTCAGATTGAAGAGCGATGACCAAAACTACATAAGGAGAATCTATATGTATCAGTCCGATTGAAGAGCGATGACCAAAACCACAGAAGGAGAATCTATATGTATCAGTCCGATTGAAGAGCGATGACCAAAACCACAGAAGGAGAATCTATATGTATCAGTCAGATTGAAGAGCAATGACCAAAACCACAGAAGGAGAATCGATATGTATCAGACCGATTGAAAAGCGATGACCAAAACCACAGAAGAAGAATCTATATGTATCAGTCCGATTGAAAAGCGATGACCAAAACCATAGAAGAAGAATCTATATGTATCAGTCCGATTGAAAAGCGATGACCAAAACCACAGAAGGAGAATCTATATGTATCAGTCAGATTGAAGAGCGATGACCAAAATCACAGAAGGAGAATCTATATGTATCAGTCCGATTGAAGAGCGATGACCAAAACCACAGAAGGAGAATCTATATGTATCAGTCCGATTGAAGAGCGATGACCAAAACCACAGAAGGAGAATCTATATGTATCAGTCAGATTGAAGAGCGATGACCAAAACCACAGAAGGAGAATCTATATGTATCAGTCCGATTGAAGAGCGATGACCAAAACCACAGAAGGAGAATCTATATGTATCAGTCAGATTGAAGAGCGATGACCAAAACCACAGAAGGAGAATCTATATGTATCAGCCAGATTGAAGAGCGATGACCAAAACCACAGAAGGAGAATCTATATGTATCAGTCAGATTGAAGAGCGATGACCAAAACCACAGAAGGAGAATCTATATGTATCAGTCAGATTGAAGAGCGATGACCAAAACCACAGAAGGAGAATCTATATGTATCAGTCAGATTGAAGAGCGATGACCAAAACCACAGAAGGAGAATCTATATGTATCAGCCAGATTGAAGAGCGATGACCAAAACCACAGAAGGAGAATCTATATGTATCAGTCCGATTGAAGAGCGATGACCAAAACCACAGAAGGAGAATCTATATGTATCAGTCAGATTGAAGAGCGATGACCAAAACCACAGAAGGAGAATCTATATGTATCAGTCCGATTGAAGAGCGATGACCAAAACCACAGAAGTAGAATCTATATGTATCAGTCAGATTGAAGAGCGATGACCAAAACCACAGAAGGAGAATCTATATGTATCAGTCAGATTGAAGAGCGATGACCAAAACCACAGAAGGAGAATCTATATGTATCAGTCAGATTGAAGAGCGATGACCAAAACCACAGAAGGAGAATCTATATGTATCAGTCAGATTGAAGAGCGATGACCAAAACCACATAAGGAGAATCTATATGTATCAGTCCGATTGAAGAGCGATGACCAAAACCACAGAAGGAGAATCTATATGTATCAGTCCGATTGAAGAGCGATGACCAAAACCACAGAAGGAGAATCTATATGTATCAGTCAGATTGAAGAGCAATGACCAAAACCACAGAAGGAGAATCGATATGTATCAGACCGATTGAAAAGCGATGACCAAAACCACAGAAGAAGAATCTATATGTATCAGTCCGATTGAAAAGCGATGACCAAAACCACAGAAGAAGAATCTATATGTATCAGTCCGATTGAAAAGCGATGACCAAAACCACAGAAGGAGAATCTATATGTATCAGTCAGATTGAAGAGCGATGACCAAAATCACAGAAGGAGAATCTATATGTATCAGTCCGATTGAAGAGCGATGACCAAAACCACAGAAGGAGAATCTATATGTATCAGTCAGATTGAAGAGCGATGACCAAAACCACAGAAGGAGAATCTATATGTATCAGTCAGATTGAAGAGCGATGACCAAAACCACAGAAGGAGAATCTATATGTATCAGTCCGATTGAAGAGCGATGACCAAAACCAGCAATAAATGTTAATATTTACAGGTGTAATTGTGATTCTAAATTTTTTGATAAATACGTTTCTTTTCATCTACGCAGATGTACAGTATGGTCTTATGAGTAAAAGAGTTAGAGAAAGATCGTGCTTGTACAGTGTGGTGTAATGAGTAAAAGAGTTAGAGAAAGGCCGTGCATAAACAATGTGAAATATCAGCCAAAGAATACCGAAACGACAAAACAGTGGGAAAAGTCCACAAATTCGATGTTCAAGGAAAAGACAAAGTCAGGATTATTGAACACAAAACACGTCACAAGGAAACATGTATAACTAAAAGAATAAAAAAAATATAATAAGCTAAACAATACTAGAACCAAACAGCGCAGAAACAAAAGCACTACCAACGTGAACTCCCATTAAAAACCGGGAGGGACAACAGGTGCTCCGGAAATGGCAGCCGTCAAATTGCCAGTGTTAGACTCAATTAATTATCCTCAATTTCAGAAAAGTGCACCCCAGAATTTTATTAATTATTAGAGTTGGCAAAGTTTGACTACATGATAAATAAATAATAAATGTCTCAACCTCAAAATTGTAATATTGACCGAAAGAGGGTAGATTTTAGTTTAAAAAAATACGAAAACATTAACTGATTTTGCTTCTGACAAGTAATGGGAGGTAATAAACTGGGACTTGTGTATTGACATGTTGTGTGTAAAACTTTGACAGTGATAATCGGCACATGAACTGGTAAGTTAAATTGTGGAAAAAAGAGCCGGAAAAGTAAACCTTTTTTCTCACATATGTAATGGAAGTTTATGCAGAATCTGAAAAATTAAGCCGTAATTGGATTGAAACGCTGCATAAGACCTCAATTTTAAGCCTAAGTGGAGCAAAATTGAACATTTTTAAAGCCTTTTTATGAAAATGTTTTAAAAGTTGCTATGCCAACTAGGTTTCCATGGATATTTTTATTTATTTTATTATGATTGAAACAGTGCTAACATAATGGCCTTTCAGAATATATATACATGTATATGGGTATTATTTACTCTGAAGATGGCACAAGACCATGACATTTGTAAGCTCACTTCACATAGAAAATGGTACTATTAATTTATAGAGTCTAACCCAGTGAGGTGTCAAGTCTGGTGAGGTGTCAAGTCCGGAAGGACGTGAAATCTAACTGAAGATATCTAGTCTCATACGCGCCCTAGAAATAGGGATAGCAAGTTAATTACTTATTCCCGTTTCCCGTTTCCCGTTTCCTTATTCAATAAGGAATAAGTAACTGGTTACCAGTTCCTTATTCGAAAACGGTGTGCCGGGTAAAAAGTTTGTCAACAGAATAGGAAGAAGAAATGAACTTTTTTGTCTTTCCCTAGGCAGGAAAAAAATTAATTCTCAAACACAAAAATATTATGACTGATCTTTACCTCCTCATTTTTATATATGCAATTAATGTCGGACCACCTGTTATTAGCGAAATTTGATATATCTATTCTGGTGGAAGAATTAGTTACTTACTATATCGTTGTTATTTTTTGTTGTTTTTGTTTTTGTTTTTGTTTTGTTTTGTTTTGTTTTTTTTTTTTTTGGGGGGGGGGGGGGGGGTAATTTAATCTTGTAAATTGAATATAGAGATTCTCCTATTGATATTAAGTTTATCAATTTCCTAAATGGTGAACCTTAATGATTAAAATATTGATTTGAAAAATGTCATCAATTAGGGATTTTTTTTATAAAGGATTATGTTTTTTTTATATGATTTAAATTTTTAAATTTATTCTAAATACATCGATATTTAGTTAATAAAATTATATGTATGGTTTACTTCTTTGATATAAAGTTTATAAAATTTTGATAATACTATAAATTTGATACAACTGACACTGTAAGATTAAGTTTTCAACAAAAAATAAATTCTATCATAATTAAAGAAGCATAACAATAACAGTCCGAGATATATTACCCGTTATTATGGGTTTCCCTGAAGGTTATATAAGCAAATGAGGTCTTTCACGTTCCACTTTGATAAAGACACATATCCTTTGAATTCTAGCTTTATTTCGATATCACCAATTCAGTTAAATTATTTAGTCAAAACTACAAAAGAAATTACATGGTCTGGTTGAAGATAAAGTATACGTTCCATCTTGGAAGATTTTAAAGAAAACCGATGAGACATTTGCAGAGCGTTGCCTTATAAAACAAAATGTTCTTTTTGAATATTCTCCTTCTGTCAAACGAAAGGAGTTACTCTTCTTAAAAGGAAAATTATGTGGCACAAAAATGGCGTCCACAACTTAACATTAATGAAGGGATATTACTTGTCTACCAATTTTGAACCCCAATGATATATGATTTGTCAAAAATTGGTGTAAAAAATCGAAATCGCGTTTGATCCTTCTTTTTACACAAAGCGAACTAAAAAATTGTATACATAAGTTCGCACGAAAATCGTCTCCCAAAATTAACATTAAGGCCTAAAAGATACTCCTTGTGGACCCATCCTGAGACCCAAAGATATATGATTTTTATAATTTTTTGTCATAAATCAGAATGGTATTGGACCCTCTAGTCATACAAAGAGAACTAAAAAATTGTATAGATTAGTTCGCATGAAAATGACGTTCGAAAATTAACATTAAGGAATATGTAATGATTCCTGTTAACCCTCTAGAACCCCTATGATAAATGATTTTTTAAAAATTTTATGTGATAAATCGAAGTTAAGTTTGACCCTCTTGTCATACAAAGAGAACTAAAAAATTGTATAGATTAGTTCGCACTAAAATGGCGTTCGAAAATTAACATTAAGGCATATGTAATAGTCTTTGTTGACCCTCTAAAACCCCTATGATAAATGATTTTTTTAAATTTTATGTGATAAATCGAAGTTATTATTCACTCTCTTGTCATACAAAGAGAACTAAAAAATTGTGTAGATTAGTTCGCACGAAAATGGCGTTCGAAAATTAACATTAAGGCATATGTAATAGTCTTTGTTGACCCTCTAGAACCCCTATGATCAATGATTTTTTAAAATTTTATGTCAGAAATCGAAATTGTGTTTGACCCTCTTGTCATACAAAGAAAACTAAAAAATTGTATAGATTAGTTCGCACGAAAATGGCGTTCGAAAATTAACATTAAGGCATATGTAATAGTCCTTCTTGGCCCTCTAGAACCCCTATGATAAATGATTTTTTTAAATTTTATCTGATAAATCGAAATTGTGTTTGACCCTCTTGTCATACAAAGAGAACTAAAAAATTGTATAGATTAGTTAGCACGAAAATGGCGTTCGAAAATTAACATTAAGGCATATGTATTAGTCTCTGTTGACCCTCTAGAACCCCTATGATAAATGATTTATTTAAATTTTATGTGTTAAATCGAAATTGTATTTGACCCTCTTGTCATACAAAGAGAACTAAAAAATTGTATAGATTAGTTCGCTCGAAAATGACGTCCGAAAATTAACATTAAGGCATATGTAATAGTCCATGTTAACCCTCTAGAACCCCTATGATAAATGATTTTTTAAAATTTTATCTGATAAATCGAAACTGTGTTTGGCCCTCTTGTCATAGAAAGAGAAGTAAAAAATTGTATAGATTAGTTCGCACGAAAATGGCGTTCGAAAATTAACATTAAGGCATATGTAATAGTCCGTCTTGACCGTCTAGAACCCCTATGATAAAAGATTTTTTTAAAATTTTATATCAGAAATCGAAATTGTGTTTCACCCTCTTGTCATACAAAGAGAACTAAAAAATTGTATAGATTAGTTCGCACGAAAATGGCGTTCGAAAATAAACATTAAGGCATATGTATTAGTCTCTGTTGACCCTCTAGAACCCCTATGATTAATGATTTTTTTAAATTTTATGTGATAAATCGAAATTGTATTTGACCCTCTTGTCATATAAAGAAAACTAACAAATGGTATAGATTAGTTCGCTCGAAAATGACGTCCGAAAATTAACATTAAGGCATGTGTAATAGTCCCTGTTAACCCTCTAGAACCCCTATGATAAATGATTTTTTAAAACTTTATGTGATAAATTGAAATTGTATTTGACCTTCTTGTCAAATAAAGAGAACTAAAAAATTGTATAGATTAGTTCGCACGAAAATGGCGTTCGAAAATTAACATTAAGACATATGTAATAGTCCTTGTTGACCCTCTAGAACCCCTATGATAAATGATTTTTTTAAATTTTATGTCAGAAATCGAAATTGTGTTTGACCCTCTTGTTATACAAAGAGAACTAAAAAAATGTATAGATTAGTTCGCACGAAAATGGCGTTCGAAAATTAACATTAAGGCATATGTATTAGTCGCTGTTGACCCTCTAGAACCCCTATGATAAAAGATTTTTTTAAATTTTATGTCAGAAATCGAAATTATGTTTGACCCTCTTGTCATACAAAGAGAACTAAAAAATTGTATAGATTAGTTCGCAAGAAAATGGCGTTCGAAAATTAACTTTAAGGCATATGTAATAGTCCTTGTTGACCCCCTAGAACCCCTATGATAAATGATTTTTTAAAATTTTATGTCAGAAATCAAAATTGTGTTTGACCCTCTTGTTATACAAAGAGAACTAAAAAATTGTATAGATTAGTTCGCACGAAAATGGCGTTCGAAAATTAACTTTAAGGCATATGTAATAGTCCTTGTTGACCCTCTAGAACCCCTATGATTAATGATTTTTTTAAATTTTATGTGATAAATCGAAATTGTATTTGACCCTCTTGTCATATAAAGAGAACTAACAAATGGTATAGATTAGTTCGCACGAAAATGGCGTTCGAAAATTAACATTAAGGCATATGTAATAGTCCGTCTTGACCCTCTAGAACCCCTATGATAAAAGATTTTTTTTAAATTTTATATCAGAAATCGAAATTGTGTTTGACTCTCTTGTCATACAAAGAGAACTAAAAAATTGTATAGATTAGTTCGCACGAAAATGGCGTTCGAAAATTAACATTAAGGCATATGTATTAGTCTCTGTTGACCCTCTAGAACCCCTATGATAAATGATTTTTTAAAACTTTATGTGATAAATCGAAATTGTATTTGACCCTCTTGTCATATAAAGAGAACTAAAAAATTGTATAGATTAGTTCGCACGAAAATGACGTTCGAAAATTAACATTAAGACATATGTAATAGTCCTTGTTGACCCTCTAGAACCCCTATGATAAATGATTTTTTTAAATTTTATGTCAGAAATCGAAATTGTGTTTGACCCTCTTGTCATACAAAGAGAACTAAAAAAATGTATAGATTAGTTCGCACGAAAATGGCGTTCGAAAATTAACATTAAGGCATATGTATTAGTCGCTGTTGACCCTCTAGAACCCCTATGATAAAAGATTTTTTTAAATTTTATGTCAGAAATCGAAATTGTGTTTGACCCTCTTGTCATACAAAGAGAACTAAAAAATTGTATAGATTAGTTCGCAAGAAAATGGCGTTCGAAAATTAACATTAAGGCATATGTAATAGTCCTTGTTGACCCCCTAGAACCCCTATGATAAATGATTTTTTGAAATTTTATGTCAGAAATCAAAATTGTGTTTGACCCTCTTGTTATACAAAGAGAACTAAAAAATTGTATAGATTAGTTCGCACGAAAATGGCGTTCGAAAATTAACTTTAAGGCATATGTAATAGTCCTTGTTGACCCTCTAGAACCCCTATGATTAATGATTTTTTTAAATTTTATGTGATAAATCGAAGTAATGTTTGACCCTCTTGTCATACAAAGAGAAGTAAAAAATTGTATAGATTAGTTCGCACGAAAATGGCGTTTGAAAATTAACATTAAGGCATATGTAATAGTCCTTCTTGGCCCTCTAGAACCCCTGTGATAAATGATTTTTTAAAATTTTATCTGATAAATCGAAATTGTGTTTGACCCTTTTGTCATACAAAGAGAACTAAAAAATTGTATAGATTAGTTCGCACGAAAATGTCGTTTGAAAATTAACATTAAGGCATATGTAATAGTCTTTGTTGACCCTCTAGAACCCCTATGATAAATGATTTTTTTAAATTTTATATCAGAAATCGAAATTGTGTTTGAAACTCTTGTCATACAAAGAAAACTAAAAAATTGTATAGATTAGTTCGCACGAAAATGGCGTTCGAAAATTAACATTAAGGCATATGTAATCGTCCTTCTTGGCCCTCTAGAACCCCTGTGATAAATGATTTTTTAAATTTTATCTGATAAATCGAAATTGTGTTTGACCCTCTTGTCATACAAAGAGAAGTAAAAAATTGTATAGATTAGTTCGCACGAAAATGGCGTTCGAAAATTAACATTAAGGCATATGTAATCGTTCTTGTTGACCCTCTAGAACCCGTATGATAAATGATTTTTTTAAATTCTATGTCAGAAATCGAAATTGTGTTTGACCCTCTTGTCATACAAAGAGAAGTAAAAAATTGTATAGATTAGTTCGCACGAAAATGGCGTTCGAAAATTAACATTAAGGCATATGTAATAGTCCTTGTTGACCCTCTAGAACCCCTATGATAAATGATTTATTTAAATTTTATGTGTTAAATCGAAATTGTATTTGACCCTCTTGTCATACAAAGAGAACTAAAAAATTGTATAGATTAGTTCGCTCGAAAATGACGTCCGAAAATTAACATTAAGGCATATGTAATAGTCCATGTTAACCCTCTAGAACCCCTATGATAAATGATTTTTTAAAGTTTTATCTGATAAATCGAAATTGTGTTTGACCCTCTTGTCATACAAAGAAAACTAAATAAAAAAATTGTATAGATTAGTTCGCACGAAAATGGCGTTCGAAAATTAACATTAAGGCATATGTAATCGTCCTTGTTGACCCTCTAGAACCCCTATGATAAATGATTTTTTTAAATTCTATGTCAGAAATCGAAATTGTGTTTGACTCTCTTGTCATACAAAGAGAACTAAAAAATTGTATAGATTAGTTCGCACGAAAATGGCATTCGAAAATTAACATTAAGGCATATGTAATAGTCCTTGTTGACCCTCTAGAACCCCTATGATAAATGATTTTTTTAAATTTTATGTCAGAAATCGAAATTGTGTTTGACCCTCTTGTCATACAAAGAGAAGTAAAAAATTGTATAGATTAGTTCGCACGAAAATGGCGTTCGAAAATTAACATTAAGGCATATGTATTAGTCTCTGTTGACCCTCTAGAACCCCTATGATAAATGATTTATTTAAATTTTATGTGTTAAATCGAAATTGTATTTGACCCTCTTGTCATACAAAGAGAACTAAAAAATTGTATAGATTAGTTCGCTCGAAAATGGCGTTCAAAAATTAACATTAAGGCATATGTAATAGTCCATGTTAACCCTCTAGAACCCCTATGATAAATGATTTTTTAAAATTTTATCTGATAAATCGAAATTGTGTTTGACCCTCTTGTCATACAAAGAGAAGTAAAAAATTGTATAGATTAGTTCGCACGAAAATGGCGTTCGAAAATTAACTTTAAGGCATATGTAATAGTCCCTGTTGACCCTCTAGAACCCCTATGATAAATGATTTTTTAAAATTTTATCTGATAAATCGAAATTGTGTTTGACCCTCTTGTCATACAAAGAGAACTAAAAATTTGTATAGATTAGTTCGCACGAAAATGGCGTTCGAAAATTAACATTAAGGCATATGTAATAGTCCTTGTTGACCCTCTAGAACCCCTATGATAAATGATTTTTCTGCAGCGCTGCTGCAGCGAAGATAAGCTTTAGCTTATCTAGCTGACGCTGTGCGTAAGATTGTTAACACGCTGGCAATAACTTTGTACTGAGCCATCTAACCTCTTTCTATGAATGCTTCCGCATTTTTTACTGTTTGCGTATTGATACGAAGTTTGAAAGTAGTGCAGTTTCCATTATCAGGGCCCCGTTCAACCTGAACCAGTCTCAATTGTAGGCTTGTGCATTACCTGGGGACATTCTGATCTCTTTCTTTTTAAATAGATTTAATTACATAATTCTTGTACAATACGACTCTTTATAAGACTTTAATTTCGATGTTTACAATCCAGAAAGCGGGTATCAAAGATAGGTCAAGTCCATCACCTAATCTATTGATACGATTTGATGCTACGTCACATCGACCAGTTGAAAATTTAAACAAGTTCATGGTCAATATCGGTCGTCACATATATGAATTCCCATGCTAAGGTGTGCTGTTGCGAGTAATTGATACCTTAATATTTTCACGAATATTTTTGCGTATGACCAAAAAATAAATAATTGTTTGTTTCCCCAAACCGGGCGGTATCAATTTATCAGGTTCGTCAGGGATCATATAATACTAACTTCATATACAGTTCCTGGGTTCGTACACATCTTTCTAGACTATTTAGTGGTTTTCGGAGAGGACTTATATAGGTTTAGCCTGTTGACCAATCTTATTCATGATAACTTTGATGAATAAAATAGTGTTTATATTAAATAATTATAAACAAATTCGCCTTAAAGACGAGTTTTGCAGGCGTGCATTTTAATCAGATAGCAGACAATTCATCGCGCATGCTCAGAAATAGTAAGTACACAGGAATTCACGGAGAATGTCTAAATATAAATTCTCATTATATGAAGAAGAAAAAATATGCGAAGTGTGCAGTACGTTCTTATTTTAGAAAGGTACACTGTTTTATATGGAATGGAATAAAAGAAACAACAATATAAGGTTAAGGAGAGAACACGAGGATTATTAATAAAGCACGTGTATTGTTTTTATAATTATTAATTGACCCAATTTATTTTTGTCGATTCCATACTGGATTCATCGAATTTGACCCTCACGAAGTCGTTCGGCTATTTTCGACAATTAGTAGAGCATATAAATTATCTAAACAGTGTTTGGTCGTAATATCGATAATCTTGGAACATGGGAAATTCCTATGGAGCGACCATTTGACTCGATGGGGTGGTTTTGGATGACGATATATATATCCAAGAACAAGACTTATCAATCGTTTTTGAAATTATTATTTGTTATTGAAAGATTTTGGAATGACGTTACATCAGAGACATATAAAACGTGTCTCTGGTTACATTTATCAAATTTCGTTCTCACTTATCCTCGGCAAAAACAAAATAGGCTATATCGTCAATTTTCCCCGTCCCAAATACGGGGATATTTTTAAAAAATGCATTCAGGATCTTTATAAATCTGAAAATGTCTTATATACTGTTCCTCAAATATTCCCGTGTATCTCTGAAACACTGTCTTAAATATACTGTTCCTCAAATTTCCCCGTTTAACTTTTTAACGCTGTTTGTCTTTTATTTCGTTATTTTCTTCAAATTAGATTACAAATTATTACGAAATAAATGTCATCAATTGAGATATTTTTTTTTGTTTAGTCTGTAGTACTTTTTTCTTAATGCATATAGTCAAATTGCACGTATTTGGTTATTAAAAATGTTATCTTTTGAAAAAAAATGTAATAACAGCACTTTATATGCTTCCTATACTAATACATTTTGTACATAACGGAATAAATGTCATTGATTAATCTTTATTTCGTTCTAAGATGAAATCAAATTTTGCCGTCTGTTTACAAAATGTAACGTTTCATGTGTTTGGAATTTTCCTCAAGTACAAATACAACAATTAAAAAAAACTATTGACAATCTATCTATTATCCATTTCATTCGTTCTTGGTCGGTCTGCAATAGGTCATATAAAATTTTCCCGTTGACGATATAACCAAATTCAATATTTGTTCCGAACATCCGTAAATCTACCCTTTTATGGCATACATTAATTATTTTTCCAAATTGTATTAATTGAAGATTTTATCGTACCGTGGTATATTTTCCCGCCAGTTTTTGCACGAGATTTTTGTGATCTAGTCAGAAGACACACGTACATACTTTGACACCGTCAATTAATGTTACACAACCAAGTTCATAATACCCTGACCCGTTACTTCAAACGACATACCGCGGTCAAGATTATTGTCAATCATTCTCTCGTCTACAGGTGACCCATATATTTATGCTGACACTGATGTTGGACAAATCAGTTATTACGAACGTAAAAAAACACTCCCGATTGTATAGGAATAAAACGTATCACAAAATACCGAAATAAATTTGATGCATTGTATGGCCATTTCGTTGACTGACAACTCAACAGCAGTGCTCGAGATCAAAATATTGGAAAACCGGTTTAAGATATAATGATGAATTAATAAGCACAAACCATAAAAAATCAAAACAATTAAAACAAACAGGTACCCAAACTCACCTAAGAGTTACCTCTGCATCAAAAGGAAGAATTATAAAATTATGAAAAGGATTGGAATTAAGTTAATAAGAAACCATAACGTTAATTTTTAACCGTTTTATTATATCGATCTGCTGACAATCCACCATGTTTTTCCACAGTGAAAGCGAAGTTTCACCAGAAAAAGGATGCCCACGTTCAACGAAGTCAATAACAATCCGACGTGGATAGGATAGTTGGTGGGCAATTCTAAAAAAAACTTTGGCATTGCGCGGTCCGTTATACTTATTCCGATTGCTCCTACGGGAAATTTCATACAAAAATCTTCATCTAGGGAACCACAGAATGGATTGAAACGAAACATAGCATGAATGTTCCTTATGACGTTCTGGCCAAGAGTTGTTACTTTGGTGCCGATCTGTTATCCATGACCTTCTGCGGAAGACTTAGTTCAACATAGGACCTTATGAAAATATATACAGACGGCTTCTTCTTGAAAATATCTGAATGGATTGAAACCAAACATGGCATGGATGTTGTTAATCTCAAGGTCGATGAACAAATGGAAATATCAGGTGAGCGAGGTGGTTTATTTACTTGCACATGTGATGTTTTGGATGCCACTCAATTTAATTATCTATGTTAATTCTTTGTTTTACATGAACTCTTTTCATTATAGTATCTCCCTTTTGGCAGAACCATTTTGGTCATTTTGGTGATTTTGAATTGCTCTTCAACCTTTTGAAATGTGCTCATCTTGTGCATCAAAATTGGTATCAAAGAATTTTATTTTTACCATTGGAGTCGATATGCCACTGCTGGTGAATTTCAAGTCCCCGAGGATATCCCCAGCTCAGTTGCTAGTATTTTGATACTAACCCGAAGCTGATACTTAGATTATACTGTTGCAAAAATGTAAAAAATTGCAAAAACCTATGGAGTATCTACCTCGTGCATGCTATGTCATTAAAAGGTTTTGGCATAACCCCTTTGTTATGTTGTACGATAGTTTAAATGTTGTTAGCCTTTTGTTATACCCCCCCCCCCCCCCCCTTGCAAACATAGTTTGGGGGTATATAAGAATCAGCCTGTCTGTCTGTCCAGAATTTTTTTTACCCGCAGTTTATCAAACATGCCTTATCAGAGGCTAATGAAACTTTGCATACTGTTAGATCCTAGAACATAGATCTGAGCATGCGAAGTATGTCCTGGTCCAATACTTTTTTCCATAATTTTATACCCTTTTAGATTTAGAAATTTAGTCTATCCCCCAATTTTTTTTGTACCCAGTTTCTCAAACATGCCTGATCAGAGGTTAATGAAACTTTGCATACTGTTAGATCCTAGTACGTAGATGTGCGCATGTGTAGTATGTCCTGGTCCAATACCTTTACCATAACTTTATACCCTTTTGTTTCCTCAGTTATACCCAGTTGAACTTAGAAATTGTGAGACAATTCACCATGATAAGGATGCCCTGGTCCATTAAATTAACAGCAGCGGGGGGTATAGTTAGTGAGGTCCCCTCACAGTTCTAGTTTTACCTGTTTTTGAAAAAAATATTGAACTTTATTACTTGTTCCAACTTCACAGTTACATGAGTTATTTAAGTGAATTACTGAATAAGTGAAAATGGTCAGAATGTAGCATTTATTATACCCCCTGCAAACACAGTATTTGGTTTTTTGGGGGGTATATAGGAATTGTCCGTCTGTCTGTCTCTGTCCATGTACATTGTAAGCGCAACTCCTTCTAAACAGTTCAATGGATTTTGATGAGACTTTATGAAGGTTGGACTTCATATGTAGATGTGCATGAAGCAATATAATTATCACCGGGTGCTTGCAAAGGGAGATAATTCATCTTAAGGGTTTTACGTGTTTAAAGCTTATAAGCGCAACTCCTAAACCGTTCAATTCATTTTGATGAAACTTTATATGCAGGTTGGGTATCATATGTAGATGTTTATGATGCAAGATAATTATCGCTGGATGCTTGCAAAGGGAGATAATCAAACTTAAGGGTTTTAAAAATTTAAATCTTGTCAGCGTAACTCCTTAACCGTTCAATGCATTTTGATGAAACGTTATATGAAGGTTGAGCAGCATATGTAGATATACATGAAAGAAGACCATTATCGCCAGTTGCTTGCAAAGGGAGATATTCCAACTTGTAGGTTTAAAGTTTGTAAGCGTAACTCCTAGTATTGCAAATGGGGTATCACTCAGTGAGGTCATTCACAGTTCTAGTTATTCCTGGATTGTGATGGTCTTTCATCAACCATTCAGCTTATCCTTTAGTTGAATTTCTGGTTAAAGATATCCGTTCTAAATGGAATAGTGTAAATGTCTCCGAATTTGTTCAATGATCAATTATTCTATTGCACAATGGTATATTTGAAGTAAATTTATTATATGTTAGTGTTAGAAACCCTGTTAAGAACAATAAGGCATAGGAAAATGAGGTTAGGGCGAAAAATTTAGCAGCAGCGCTGCAGATCAGCACTTCAGTGCTATGTTTTTGAATTTTATGTCAGAAATCAAAATTGTGTTTGACCCTCTTGTCATACAAACAGAACTAAAAAATTGTATAGATTAGTTCGCACGAAAATGGCGTTCGAAAATTAACATTAAGGCATATGTATTAGTCCCTGTTGAGCCTCTAGAACCTCTATGATAAATGATTTTGTTTAAATTTTATTTGAGAAATCGAAGTTATGTTTGACCCTCTTGTCATACAAAGAGAATTACAAAATTGTATAGATTAGTTCGCACGAAAATGGCGTTCGAAAATTAACATTAAGGCATATGTAATAGTCCCTGTTGACCCTCTAGAACACTTATGCTAAATGTTTTTTTTTAAATTTAATGTAAGAAATCGAAATTGTGTTTGACCTTCTTCTCAAAGAAATAGAACTGTAAAAATTGTATAGATTAGTTCGCACGAAAATGGCGTTCGAAAATTAACATTAAGGCATATGTAATAGTCACTTTTTACCCTCTAGAATCCATATGATAAATGATTTATCATAGTGGTTCTAGAGGATCAACAGGGGCTATCACCTATGCCTTAATGTTAATTTTCGAACGTCATTTTCGTGCGAGCTAATCTATAATTTTTTTTAGTTCTCTTTGTATGACAAGAGGGTCAAATATAACTTCGATTTCAACAAAATCATTTATCATAGGGGTTCTAGAGGCTCAGCAGAGACTATTACATATGCCTTAATGTTAATTTTCGAACGCCATTTTCGTGCGAACTAATCTATACAATTTTTTAGCTCTCTTTGTATGACAAGAGGGTGAAACATAACTTCGATTTATCAGATAAAATTTTAAAAATCATTTATCATAGGGGTTCTAGAGGGTTAACAGAGACTATTACATATGCCTTAATGTTAATTTTCGAACGCCATTTTCGTGCGAACTAATCTATACAATTTTTTAGTTCTCTTTGTATGACAAGAGGGTCAAACACAATTTCGATTTCAACAAAATCATTTATCATAGGGGTTCTAGAGGCTCAGCAGAGACTATTACATATGCCTTAATGTTAATTTTCGAACGCCATTTTCGTGGGAACTAATCTATACAATTTTGTAATTCTCTTTGTATGACAAGAGGGTCAAATATAACTTCGATTTCTCACATAAAATTTAAACAAAATCATTTATCATAGGGGTTCTAGAGGGTCAACAGGGACTAATACATATGCCTTAATGTTAATTTTCGAACGCCATTTTCGTGCGAACTAATCTATACAATTTTTCAGTTCTCTTTGTATGACAAGAGGGTCAAACACAATTTCGATTTCTGACATAAAATTTAAAAAAATCATTGATCATAGGGGTTCTAGAGGGTCAACAAGGACTATTACATATGCTTTAATGTTAATTTTCGGACTTCATTTTCGAGCGAACTATTCTATACAATTTTTTTTGTTCTCTTTGTATGACAAGAGGGTCAAATACAATTTCGATTTATCAGATAAAATTTTAAAAAATCATTTATCATAAGGGTTCTAGAGGGTCAACACGGACTATTACATATGCCTTAATGTTATTTTTCGAACGCCATTTTAGTGCGAACTAATCTATACAATTTTTTAGTTCTCTTTGTATGACAAGAGGGTCAAACATAACTTCGATTTATCACATAAAATTTTAAAAAAAAATCATTTATCATAGGGGTTCTAGAGGGTTAACAGGGATCATTACATATTCCTTAATGTTAATTTTCGAACGCCATTTTCATGCGAACTAATCTATACAATTTTTTAGTTCTCTTTGGATGACAAAAGGGTCCAATACCATTCTGATTTATGACAAAAAATTATAAAAATCATATATCTTTGGGTCTCAGGATGGGTCCACAAGGAGTATCTTTTAGGCCTTAATGTTAATTTTGGGAGACGATTTTCGTGCGAACTTATGTATACAATTTTTTAGTTCGCTTTGTGTAAAAGGAGGATCAAAGGCGATTTCGATTTTTTACACAAATTTTTGACAAATCATATATCATTGGGGTTCAAAATTGGTAGACAAGTAATATCCCTTCATTAATGTTAAGTTGTGGACGCCATTTTTGTGCCACACAATTTTTCTTTTAAGAAGAGTAACTCCTTTCGTTTGACAGAAGGAGAATATTCAAAAAGAACATTTTGTTTTATAAGGCAACGCTCTGCAAATGTCTCGTCGGTTTTCTTTAAAATCTTCCAAGATGGAACGTATACTTTATCTTCAACCAGACCATGTAATTTCTTTTGTAGTTTTGACTAAATAATTTAACTGAATTGGTGATATCGAAATAATGCTAGAATTCAAAGGATATGTGTCTTTATCAAAGTGGAACATGAAAGACCTCATTTGCTTATATAACCTTCAGGGAAACCCATAATAACGGGTAATATATCTCGGACTGTCATTGTTATGCTTCTTTAATTATGATAGAATTTATTTTGTTGAAAATTTAATCTTTACAGTGTCAGTTGTATCAAATTTATAGTATTATCAAAATTTTATAAAATTTATATCAAAGAAGTAAACCATACATATAATTTTATTAACTAAATATCGATGTATTTAGAATAAATTCAAAAATTTAAATCATATAAAAAGAAAATAATCCTTTATAAAAAAAATCCGTAATTGATGACATTTTTCAAATCAATATTTTAATCATTAAGGTTCAGCATTTAGGAATTTGATAAACTTAATATCAATAGGAGAATCTCTATATTCAATTTACAAGATTAAATTACCCCCTCCCCCCCCCCCCAAAAAAAAACAAAAACAAAAACAAAAACAAAAACAACAAAAAATAACAACGATATAGTAAGTAACTAATTCTTCCACCAGAATAGATATATCAAATTACGCTAATAACAGGTGGTCCGACATTAATTGCATATAAAAATGAGGAGGTAAAGATCAGTCATAATATTTTTGTGTTTGAGAATTTATTTTTTTCCTGCCTATGGAAAGACAAAAAAGTTCATTTCTTCTTCCTATTCTGTTGACAAACTTTTTTCCCGGCACACCGTTTTTGAATAAGGAACTGGTAACCAGTTACTTATTCCTTATTGAATAAGGAAACGGGAATAAGTAACTAACTTGATATCCCTGATACTACATGCGCCTCAACGTTGGGCCGTACGTTAGCGCAAACCATATAAAACTCGAATTTTGTATAGGCATCCCAGTATATGCACATCACCGAAAGCAACACGTCCATGGTTAAATGAAATGTGCATATACAACCTATACCTTACATTTTATACGCATAACGAATAAGTGGAAGCTGAACTGAAGAACTTGTCGTCAGATTGAATCAGTGGATTAAACGAATAGTGGATTTCGCAACGGACAAAATATCTTTTTCAATACATTTTGTAAATATCTGAAGTTATGGAGAAAATCGTGATGGCGGTGTAATTCGTCTTCCTGTCCTACTAAATTTCGATAAGACTTGAGGTTCTACGGGATCGGTTTCGGAGTCGTGGAAAATTTCATCAGGGTCGATTTCCGAATCATACAATACGGTTTTATCCTTAGGATCTGAGTTCTCGCCTCTAGCGGAGTCATCTTATTGACTCTCTTCCTCTAACGGTTCAATAAGCGGTTTTAAGTGGTGAACGTGCACGATCTTGCGTTTTGAGTCTGAATATCTCTCGATTTCGTATGTTATGTCTGAAATTCTCCTGGTCACCTTAAAAGGACCTGTCCATCCTAACCCTAGTTTCTGATTGGCCTCTGGCGGGTACCATCTTAGTACTCGCTGGCCTACTTCGAATTTCCGTACCCTTAACTTAGCATCGTAGTATTGCTTCTGTCTGCGGAAACTTTTCCCGATAGTATCATGGGCGAAATTGAAGGCTGATTGCAATGCTTGTCGGTCCCATTTAACATAGGTGACCGGGCAACAGACGTCAGGTCTGTATGTCGGATTTCCTGTCATCACATCAATCGGAAGGCTGATCTCTCTACCGAACACGATAAGATTCGGGGTACAATGGGTATCTTGGATGCTAGCGCGATATGCCATGTATAAGTAGGGAAGGTGGTCATCCCAGTCATCTTTGTTCTCTTGTACAAACATCGCGAGCATTTGTTGGAGCGTTCGATTGAAACGTTCAATCATTCCGTCCGATTGCGGATGATAAGGTGTGTTGCGGGATTTAACAGAGAGGAGTGTACAAATATTTGCGAATAAATTTGATTCAAATTCTGGTCCTAGGTCGCTGTGAATACGAATAGGTGTGCCAAAACGGCAAATAAATTCCGTGACCAGTTTATCGGCGACGCTTTGTGCGGTGTGATTCTCTAGTGCGTACGCTTCAGTTCATTTCGAGTAGTCGCCGACGACCATAATAAATCTGTTATCGTTCTAAGTCGTGGGTAAAGGACCCATAATGTCTATCGCGATGCACTCGATTGGACCATATACCGTATTATGCCTCATAGGTGACTTTCCGATTCCCGGACCGGGTTTCCGTTTCTGACACGACAAACAGGACTTGCACCACATCGATATATCACGAGTAAAACCAGCCCAATAAAACCTAGACTTTATCGGCGGTCTGTGCTTCCCGTAAATCCTTAACAGTCCATTAATTGGCTTAACCAATTGGAATCGGTTTTATCGGTTAGACATTCGTCTACATTCTCCTTGTCGGCTGAGGAATCCGTAGATTGATCGATATTTAGTTCCGGTCGGTCCGAATCAGTGACGGCAATGACGTTACAAGGACAACTAAGTTCCGGTGCGCATTGTTGACATTCTTCTCGTCTGGATTTTCGTCTTGGTATTCTTGACAACGCGTCAGCGTTTCCGTGAAGATGTCCTCGCCTATGTTCTATATCAAAGTCGTAGGTGTCTAATGAGGATAACTATCTCGCGATCATACCCTCTGGTTCTTTGAAATTCTTTAGCCATTTTAGCGAAGAATGGTCAGTACGTAACAAGAAGTTCCTACAGATAGTACCGGAATTGTTTCACGAACGTTACCACTGCGAGAAGTTCTCTATGTGTGGTACAATATCCACGTTGCGTTCTAGATAACGTTTTACTCCCATAGGCAACGACTCTTTCCTCGCCGTTTTGGATTTGCGATAGGACGCTACCTACACCGCAATTGCTATCATCCGTATCTAGTACAAACTTGTCGGGTACTCAAGGATCGGAGCTGACATTAACAAATCCTTAAGGCTAAGAAAGGCTTTCTCGCAATCGTTGGTCCAAATGAACCTCTTGTTTTTCCGAGTCAGCTGTGTCAGGGGGAAAGCAGTGGTCGAGAAATTCTCGATAAACTTCCTATAATATGACGCTATTCCCAGAAAACTTCGGACATCGGAGACTGACCCCGGTATAGGCCAATCCTTTACAGCGCTAACCTTGTCTGGGTCACATTTAATGCCGTCTGCAGAGACAACATGTCCTAAGTAGCGGACTTCGTCACGGAAGAAAGTACATTTAGATGGTTTAAGTTTTAAGTTTACGTCCCTTAACCTATAAAATACTAACTTTAGGTTCCCGACAGTCTCATCAAACGTTTTGCCGAACACTATGACGTCGTCCATATAAACTAGACGCCGGTCCCACTGCAGTCCGGAAAGAGTCAGCTCCATGAGACGCTCGAATGTTTTTGGGCTATTACCGAGTCCAAAAGGCATTACACGGAACTTATGATTATCATCGGGGTTCATTTTGACTTGAAAGAATCCTTGTTTGAGATCAAGAGTACAATACAATTTTGCACCTGATAAAGAGTCCAAAGACTCGTCAATCCTAGGCACTGAATAGCTATCTTTTATCGTGATTTGATTAAGCTTGCGATAATCTACGCAGAATCTCGTGGTGTTATCTTTCTTCTTCACTAAGACAATAGGCGCGGCATATGGCGAGTTACTAGGCTCATTTAACCCGCCGCGGGGCATTTTGTCAATTTCTGCCTCGGCGACTTCACGTTGGTTCATCGGTAGCCGTCTGGGTGGTACCTTAACAGGTCGATTTGTTTCAAGACTTATGCGATGTTTAACTAAGTCAGTTTGTCCTACTTTCCCATCCGGTCCGACGAAGATGTCGGAATACTGACTTAAAACCGATTCTATTTCCCGATGTTTCTTCGTTAACATATCGGACATGTCTTTCAAGAGAGGCTTTAAATGATCCGGCAATAAAACAGTTTGTCGCGTGTGTGACCTACCGAGATTACCCTTACAGACTTCTTGGTACGGCTGTAGCGATGCTACTGGAACGTCATTCTTAACTATAACGGCCTCGGGCGTCGGGTTCAAAACGCTAAAATTAAGTACATCCGGACCGTCATTGTTTAATTTCTCAAAAACACTAGTAGACAAAAGTGTCGCAGCGGAACCCGTGTCAATTAACATTTTTATACAAGTTTTATCAATAAACATATATACAAACCAACAATGTTGCCTTACGGTGGCCAACTGTATTTTAGCAGGCCTTTCATTCAATTCCTTATTTTCTGAAAATTGTTTGACTGTACTGTCGGCCTCAAGTACAGTCATTTCGAGTTTAAATCAGCAGGTTTAAATGAGTTTGATTGCGTCGGTCTTTGTTGATGGTACCGCCGTTTATTAAAATTGTCATTTCGTCAATCGGGACAGTATCTATACGAATGTGTCCCTCCTGCCCGCAGAGAAAGCATTCTGTGCTTTTAGGATCCATATTTGCGACGTCGGAGCTTTTGTTATGCTGATTGTCGCGAGCCGCGACGTTTTTCATCACCTCTTGAAGCGAGTTTTTCATTTCCGTTATAGTTTCCTCAATTTCATTAGCCTAGAATCACTCAAGTTCGTTCCCGTATTTGGCTTTGTGTCTCTATCGCGAGTCAGAGCTAGTACGGGCGCTTGCTCGCTTTCCCTAGGTTTACGTTGAGATACTTGGGTCCCCTCGAAAGCCTCAAATTCAACGGCTAACGATATTGCTCGGTCCAACGTTGACGGGTGAGCAAACTGGACGTGGCGCTTAAGTTCAGCGCCATTTAAGCCTGAGATAAACTGCTCGACGACTAAGCTCTCTCCCATTTCTATAGATATTAATGGAAAGGCTCTACTTCCTAAACGCTTTATTGCATGCCCGTTATCAGTTACGGTTTCATCCCGGTTTCTTCTACGGTTTCGAAATTCACAGCGATACGACACCTCTCCCTCTGGGGGACAAAATCTCTGCATCAGCGAGTTTTTGAAGGCGTCATAATTGTCAAGAACGTTAGACGCTAATTCGCTTAGTAACCTTTGGGCGACACCACGAAGGCTCATTACTAATTGTGCAGCCTTTTCGGACGCAGACCACTTATTCCATCTTGCAACCTGTTCAAAATGACAGATGTAATCCGTCCATTCTATTGTGTCCCCATCATATAAAGCAGGCTCTTTTATTTTTCTTGGTTGTGGGGTTAGGCAATGAAACTTTATTTCTGGTTGTTGGCCACAGTTATAAGCTGGTCTAGGGTCTCTCGTACATTTATTCCTTTCATTTCCTTGACAATGCATGTAATTGCATGTATTCTCATGATCATGTTGCGACTGCTTTTGCCAATTGTTTGGATAATTAGAAATAGGATCCTTTGACTCATGGTGTTTTAAATCACCATCTCTACCTATTGTGTGCTTGTTTTGTTTATTTTCTACCCAACAGATGCCCCTTTCCATTGACGTCAGCACGTGACCTGACGTTGTGTATTCCGGTCTTTTGAAGTTTGAACGCGGTTCAATGCAAATGGCAGACGTTTTTTTTGTCTGACTGTTTCCCAGAAATATGCGCTTTGTTCATGACATTAATGGATTTTTTTGGTGTGTTTGTGTTAGATTCGCTATGATTATCATCTATTCCGTAAAAATTGTTTGCTATTGTGGTTAGAGACGAAAAATTCAGGAGAAAAACTGTCATGATCACGAAGAACTGACCCAAGGTCATTGGTTTCCATTTCAAAATTCAAGGATGTCGAATCATAAAACTCATCGTCGTCATTATATGGCATAATTACTTGTTACCTAGGCATTCTGTTATTGCCTGTTAGTGTGTGAAGGCATTGGTCGCCTGTAAAATCCAACGATTGTGCGAAGTTAAGTGTGCGAGTGTGATCCCTTGGAGTTTCAATGGCGGATTGTGTATTGCCGTGTGGATGACATTTGTTCATATTGTGCTTCAGATCTGGGATAACTTTATTTTGTTTGGAGTCTAACATGTCTAGGGTAAGTTATTTTCATAATTATGTGTTCTTTGTTTACATGTTTGTTCCCTTTCGTCCACTGTTTTGTTTACAAATAATTTTTCCGGTTTGTGATTCCTTGTGAAACTCGGAGTAAAAAATTGTTTGAGCCTGTAAAATCCTGTACTTATGTTGTTGCTCCAAGACGACATTTTGTAAATATTGAAATAAATTTAATTTTATATCCGTTTATGTGGAAATTTCTCAATATCCCGCGGACGTAGCCCCCAATGTAATCGGGTATATTTTATCTCATTTACACCTACTCCCGTGGTTCCAGGATCTATTGAGTTAATATAGCAATCCTATGTACGATTGAATGGCTTTATTTAGCCGATATGTTTACATGAACATTTACAAAGAAATGATGCTGTGGTGGACGGTAAATTCTTACCGGAAATCCCAATTTAGTAAAGTATATAGTAGAGCTGTTTAATGACCTCTACGTCGTCTGGTGTGTAAAATCCGGGCTAACCCGAGAACCGGTGAAATTCCTTAATATAGTCCCGGGAAACCGGCCGGTTACGGCGCCAAATGAACCGGTGAAACAGGAAACTGGGAATGCTGCTAACAACAATAATATGAATTAATAAAAGAAGGGGGGTTACACGTCCACCACTACATTTCTGTTAAAAAAGTAAAGGAGTTTGGAGAAAGTGTTATACATAAAATTGATAAGTTGATAAAGATAATGTTTACTAAACACAATTCATTGAAAGAGGACAAATATATCTAAGGAGTAAACCAAAAAACGTAATCCATTAAAGACAAATGAACAACCACAAGCACAACAAATAAACACTGAAAACTAAAAAACTAAATTAAAAAAAATGAACAACACGAACTCCTATAAAAACCAGAAGTGAACTCAGGTGCCCCGGAAGGGTAAGCAGTTCCTGCTCCGTATACCCCAGACAGCATGCTTACGTTGGGCAAAGTTGAGAATTGGTTGTACCGTTGGCCATCCGTTAGCGTTGGTATTCTTACGTTTGCCCAACGTTTTCCATCCGCTGTGGTTGATTTGCTTAGGTTGGCCATCCGTTGGCGTTGGTATGCTTAGGTTGGTCATCCGTTGGGGATGGTATGCTAACTTTGGCCCAACGTTGGCCATCCGTTTGGATGGTATACCTGGTCACTCAGTGTTGGCCAACTTTAAAAGAATATGGTATATTCCAACATAGTGCATACGTTGGGCCAACGCTAGGTGTTTTCATCATTTTTTTAAAACTTCGTGTAAACGTTTACAGTCCGGTGTGATTACTTGGCCTATATATAATAATTGACTGAATGGAACTGGGTCAATAAAAAACACATTGTTGATTGTTTATCAAAGGATTGTAAAGAAGAAAAAAAAAATCTTTAAGACGTTACGCGCGATGTTCGTACACATTACGGTAACGTTACGTCGTCCGTCACAAGCGGCGTTTTTCAATGATGAAAGTTAAATAGGTTCTGCTTTTACACATTTGCATGTAAATATTAATAATAATAATAATAAAAAAAAACAAAATCGTACAAAATTTGATATACCTCAATGGAAATAACTTGGTTTCTCATTTTCGACGATCACAAATAACTTAAAACCATTTCATTAAGTTTTATCTCCTTTTATTTTTTTCTAAATTAAAAATTAAGTACATAAACAATATCCATCAAAAATAAAACCATAAAAAAAAACCCAAACCAGATTTTGTTTTTAAATCTCACACTCTCCCTCCTTT
The DNA here is from genome assembly GCA_028015205.1 of Mytilisepta virgata. Lineage (NCBI taxonomy): Eukaryota > Metazoa > Mollusca > Bivalvia > Mytilida > Mytilidae > Mytilisepta > Mytilisepta virgata. The sequence continues at coordinate 57,330,516 of CM051515.1, read as the reverse complement.
TTTGAAATTTGTAAATAAATAAAGTAACAAACATTTCTACCAGCATAACTTTAATCATTTTACAAAACAGTATAATTACACTAACAATCACACAGCCTTTAAAATGGTTTAATAAGATAAATTACAGATTAAGATAAATAATGTATAAAAACTAAACTGGATAAAAACACTTCATTTTTATAGATTAAAAAAAATACTTAATTCATTTGATTTAATGTATAAAATGGTTTAGATGAAGCAGAGCATTCATTCAGCGAATAGAATAAACTTCAAAAATAACTCTAGATGTTACACGGTATCTACAAATTAATTAAAAGTAAAGTCCCAATACCACATGTATTCGAAAAAAAAAACTAATAACAAGTATCATTGCCTGTTTTTGTTTTTTTGTTTTTTTGTTTTTTTGTTTTTTTTTGTTTTTGTTTTTTTTTTTTGGCCTTTTATTTCTTACGATGTATTAAAACAAAGGGATTTTAAGACACTTGTACGACGTCCGATTTAGACGTTATTTCAAGAAAATCGCCTCTGTGACATTTTTGTCACTATTTTTGAGAGGCATATAATTTTCTTACTGTTCATGTTATGTTCATAAGTTTAGTTTTTAAATAAAGAAGACGAAAATAACATTTCATAACTGGATTTAAAATGTGTTTAAACTAACCAAAGTTATCCCAGGAAAGAATATAAAAAGTTATTTGTCGCAGTGTTTTAAAAAAATCACAAGTGTGACATTTGATTCACACAAAATGAAAGTGTCATGATTTTTCAATGATTGACTGAAAATATATGTCCATTGGAATTTTTCATCTGCTTGAAAATAACATTTGATAGATAAAGAGATTTTTAACCGAAGGCCAGAAATTTGTCTTTTATCACACATGATTCAGGATAACTGAATCGCAAAAAGTTGCATGGGACAGGAAAACTTTATGAACTTAAATGGGCTTATCTGTTTATGACGTCATCATAACGTCACAAAAAGCTACGTCAGAAAATTTTGCCACTGTGGCAGCAATGTGGCAAAAAGTTGGGGATATGCGCCCAAAAATAAAAATACAAGACCGACTTAAAGCCGAAATATTTTTGAGAAATGTTACCTGGGACAGCAAACATTTTCCCGTAAATCTATCTTTAAATGCGCGTAATATTTATGTATAACAGTTTATTAAAATTTAATCAAGTAAAATTGGCTGTCCTATTTAAAATCTACAAGAAAATATATATATTGGCATACATTTCTATATTTTCTTAAAATTCTGGACAGTTTTTACAGCAGAACACGTTGTATGTCTTCAAAGGCATGAACATCGCGCGTAACGTCTAAACATTAAGTTATAAATCTATCATTGATTTGAAGTATTGTATATAAGAATAGTACGCTTAAAATAATTAAAGAAAGAATAACTTTTGAATTCGCGGACTGATAATATCCTTCATGATTTCTGGCTGTTAAGATAAAAGATATTAGAAAAATCCCTATTCGTCTCAAAGTTGTGACAGGAAATTACATCTTACAATCACATAAAGCTTTATTTTCAAAGAAATCAGTCAGTGCAATATGCAAGTTATGAAACAAATCCGAAGAGACGATATTACACTTCATTTTTATTTGTGAAAAACTGGAGTCAGTTATAGGAGCGCACTTATTACTAAAATTTTCACTGAGGAAAGTTTTTTCTTAGCTAAAAGTAACATGAATAAACCAGTCGACATTCTACAGGTAATAATCAATCCATTTTACTACATAACCCTAGAGGAAAATCAAAGTGTTGTGGATAGAGTTAATAACTGTGTAGACAGTTAATATTTAAACTGCACAATAAACGCTATGCTTTATTGGCTGATCTAGATAGAGTGGACAGTAGAAGGCTAAATATAACCTGCAAATAATTATTTCATTTTTGTGTCTTTGGGTATACATGTTGGGCTGTTATTTCAATAAGCCAATTAAGCTCTAAATCTTATTTGGTTCCGTCATACCAACCCAAATAAATTTTGCATTTGAATTATTTATGGTGATGGAAGTCCTTGTGTAATATATATGTTGGTAATGAAGTACTTTTATTGCATCATTGTGTTTCAATATTTGCTGTTCCTCTATCATTGTCTATGTGAAGTGGAGGTGAGTCTTGAATGGCAGAACTTCGTCTACAGATTACAGATTGCTGTTATAAGTCTTGTTATGTCACGTGACTACGATAATTTTGAAATTTCGAAAGGTGGGACAGAAGTCTAATTACCTACAAATGCAAGTTTTCTGAAGCAAAATCATCGACCATGTTTAGTCCTATAAAATAGGACCTGAGGGGCGATATTTGTCTTTTCATATTTGTTTTCTGATATTTTCTTTTTACTTATTTTGCTATTTATAATTTTTCATTTTCTGTTTTACTATCAATGTGCCGCCCCGAAATTCCAAAAAAATAAAAAAATGAAAATGTCAGCATGAAAACATTAAAAATGGAAAAATAATGCGCAGTACATATGTTATAGGACTACGACCATGTTAAACGAACAGCTTAAGATTAAATCAACAGACTCCAACGCAAAACTAACAGCTAAAAACAAAATCAACAGACTCCGATGTCTCTGTGTTAATATAAGAAAGTTTTATAAAAAAATTTTTGTGTCAAAATATTTATGACCATGCAGTCAATTTAGTAAATTTGAGATTTTTCTCATTTTTTTAGAACAAAGAGCATATGATTTCAACTTCTTTGTTATTAATGATTGAAAAAATCAGGGATCATATAATACTTCATATACAGTTCCTGAAAAAAATGCATATTATAAAGAATTTTAAAAAGAAAACATTGATACGGGATGTACATATTTTTGGTAAAATCATTTCTTTGTACCCCTCACCCATTTTCTCAATATTTTGGCTGATGACACTGGCCAGATTGGTTACAAAATTTGAAAAATTTTATTACTCAAAAACTACTTAATATTGTTAGTACATAATTTTTTCACAGTTTAGTTGGGTTATAATATTTTACAGCCATGAAGTTTTTTCATAAATGGATGAATTATTGTTTAACATCTAGTGGAAACCATGAAGTGCATATTAGGACGAGACCATGTTGATATGATATTCATATGAATCCTGCTTGTGCTAGACCGACATGCTGAACCAGATTTTTAACGTGCAGAAAGTCATATTCACCCCACCTGGACACATTATATGGACTCCGAGCCAACAAGTCCTTTGCTCTTGTTCCTAGATGCCATGTGCTAGGCGGAGAAGCAGCAAATACCAATTTTAATGTCTTTGGTAGGAACCGGCCAGGCATCGAACAGGTGAACTTCTGCATTCAAGGCGAGCATGCTAACACGAGACCACCAAGGCATTTTTCCCCGAAAGAGAGCTTATAACAATCACCTCAGTATAATATCAGAAAATATTATTTACCGCATGGATGGACAGAAGGATGATCCACATAGCAACCAAAGATACTGTTTTCCCCTTATTCATTTTAACTTGTGTTACAACATAACCATATTAGTCCAGTCAAAATAAAATTTGACCCCAAACTAATTGCAACAAAAGGTATTTTGAATCTAAATTGCTTAATTATATCTTAAATGTACACAGATAAAATTCCATGAAAATCTGACCATGGGAAACTTCAAAACTACTTTCAAATATACTGTTGGATTTCCAATAGAACAGGGGAGGTAACTCTTGCTAAAACGTTTTTTTCAACAAATTTCTTCTTCTGCTTGTTAAGAAAGATACTTTCATGGACTAAACTGGCTTAATTTAACTTGTTATATATTCTTCTATTTATGATACAAGAATATTCATAATTTTATTTTTAGGTTGATTTTAAAGACTGTTTAAAATCACAGAAAATGCTTACTTTGAACCATATTTCGATTTTGAAAAAAATAATTAAAATAATTGTTAATGGTTCTCCCTTTTTATTATACATCAATAATTTAAACTTGGTTAAAAGAATTTTTAAATCCACAAAAAAGTGTAAGTGCTACATATATTTTCATAAAGATTTAACAATTCATAAACTTGATATCCTATATTTTTAGGAAATGAGGGAGAAAAATCTTATTCAAAACTTGAATTGAAATATCAAAACTCTGTTAGAATAATTGGTTTTAACCTTTTTTAATGCTAAACATGTTTTTTGGCAGTGTTTTATACAGGAAAATCAGTTATTATTTTGTTGAGATTTTGACCAAATTTCAATTAGTTTTTACAGAGTTATCCCCCTTATTCAATAAAAATTCCCATAGGAAATTTATTTCAGCTGTAATTTTATCTGCTTGCATTCATTTCATGGTGATTTTTTCTTGGTTAATAATCCTTTTACATTTCCCGACTCCAAAAAAAATTAATTTCTTGTGATGCAATTAAGGGTCCATTTTTGCTAGTTTGACTGGACTACACATTCACGTGCTAATAAGTTTTCTTGCAAGTTGTATTTCTTTTTTCTTTGAAATAATTTTTGAAAAAATACTGAGAACTAGAGACTCAAGTGGTGAGCCTGTATCGCTCACCTGCCATCCTTTTCAACACTTTTGTTCATTTATCTATTTAGTTTGTGATTTTTTTTAACTTGAGCAAAATTAAGGAATTGTTCATGGAACCAGTTAGCCGTACAACTGAGGAGAAATAGTCAAATTTTATGAAAGTTATTGCATAGAATTTACCTCTGGCCCTATTACTGTCTCCTGTTAAAGAAGTCCGGTTGGCATTTTCACATTTAAAGGGTTCTTTGCCTGAAAATTTCGACCATACTTTTTTTAGACTGGTGAGATTTTTTGCAAATATCCCCTCCCATTGAAAATTACAGCCTTTCCTGGAATCATCATGTTTTCACTGTAGATATTACTTAGGCAGTAGAAATAAAGCCACACAATAAATCAGTATTATTTCTTCTTAATTTTTTTCATTTACAAAATCTATCACATGTCCATAATGAAATTATCTGTTTTTATATTTAACGTTTATTTGTTCACTTTTTTCCTGGCATATCCGACTGCTTCTGGGACACCTTTATTCAGTTGATCTTCATCTGGTATTCTTTTTTATTCAGTTTACTCCAGCCTCTTGCATAGTCTGAAAAAAAGGATTTCTAATCTAAATACAATGGCATAAATATGATTGTGATATTCATTCTATGAAAAATAATATGTTGATGCTAGATGAAATTCCTTATAAAGACCAACTACAAGGATTTGCTCATTAAAATTTAAACAATTAAAATTTGGCTGTAATGTTACATGTGTGAGCTATTCTCACTACTGTTTAATGGTTGGTTCAATTCAAACATAATTTTATTAATACCAGATTCATGAAAAAAATCATTTGTGAAGACTTCGTTAATGTGTATATATACAAACCTTTCACTGTGACCTTGGATTTGTCAAGGGTTGGCCTGAACCCCCCTCTTTGGAAGCGTAGAGTCCCTGGTCTGTGGAGTTTGCTTCATGTAGTTCTTCTCTAACTATAAAATAGCCAACTTCTCTTTCCTGTTTTCCTGATACTGTTGAGTTGCATCAACCATTAAGTCACATGACTCAATCACATGTAGCTTTATTTTGTCCTGAAATTATGAAGAAGTATAAAATATAATACAAGAATTGTAATAGTTGACTCTTGCTATTTTGAAGATTTGGGGAGATGGCAATTTACAAACATTTGGGTAAAACTTTCCACAAATGCATGGATTCCGATCACCAACAAACATACTAAAACCTCAAGACTTGACACCGTTTTATAGAGTTGTAAAGACTCAATTGTCTTTTAACTAGAAGTATATAATTTTTAACTAACGGTGTTTCAGGATTGTTTTAGCTAAGTTCTAATGACATACATGTAGCAAGGATCCCTTCTCAAAATCTCCCCAATAGGATCAAGATCGTACCCATTCATCAGCGACTCAAGCCTCTGGTATCTAATCTTATTTTTAAGAGGTACATACATGTATTATCATTATTTTACAATGTAGATACAGAAGGTGGTGAACTGTACTCTGTATTTTCAGAAAAGCCCCCTCCCCCTCATTTTTTAATACTTCCACAACAGGCACATTTGGTGGTTAAAAATACATTTCTCTTCGAAATTGTTCAAAAAGGTACTCATATTCTGAGAGAATAATTTACTAGAACAAAAATATAACCAATTTTAATCATAATAACATGACATTCAACAACGTAACAGGGTAAATCAAACATGAGCAGTGTTCTGTTATTTCATTCAAGTTTGAAACAAAACTCGGTAATAGGGATTTTGTGGGATGATAAATACCTTTTCAAACAGTCTTCATAAAAAAAAAAAAATTGATAACTGCACCCCTTTTGGACCTCCTTTAAATAAATTCAAGGTTCTCCATGCCCAGCCTATCCCAGCTGGGTCTGGGGTATTCGCCCAATTCTACATTGCTGAAAACAAAATTTTTCAAAATGATTCTATAGTAACACCACCTCTACTAAGACCCCCAAAACCAATCTTAAAGACCCCCACAGAAAAAGCATATATAACATATCCCATCAAAACATTTGTTTGAACAGAAAAATAAAAAAAAAAAATTATACTCTTAAATGCATTTATTTTTTAATTTCAAGTGAATTATATCCCCAATTGAACCCCAAAATATCTTCTGCACCTTTGTTTGAACCCCCTTTAAAAACAATTTGGGCAGGGGTCTTCCCTGCCCAGCCTATTCTGGCTTGGACTGGGGGTATACACCAATTTCTAAATTGCTGAAAACAAAGCATTTGTTTCATTTTGAACTGAATTTTATCCCCTCTTGGGCCCCAAAACACCCAAAAAACCTTAAAGACTCCTTACAGAAAAAGCATATGCAACATATCCCATTAAAACATTTGTTTGAACAAAAAAAAAACTTTTTATACTCTTTATTAAATTTGAAGTGAATTATATCCCCAATTGAACCCCAAAATATCTTCTGCACATTTTTTTTGGACCCCGTTTTAAAAACATTTGGGCAGGGGTTTTCCCATGCCCAGCCTATCCCGGCCGGGTCAGGGGGTATACACCCATTCTAAATTGCTGAAAAGAAAGCATTTGTTTAATTTTGAAGTGAATTGTATCCCCTCTTGGGCCCCAAAATTAATTCTGCACCCATTTTTAGACCCGTTTTAAAAAATATTAGGCAGGGGTTCGACTAGAGATACATATTGAATATATCCTAAAGTTTGATATGTAATGAACATGTTGCTGGAAAAGTGTTTTCCCCATAGGTTTCTATAGTAAACCCTATTTGGACCCCACATATATAACCTTACTAGACTCCCAGAAAAAAAATATTATTGACTGCACATCGAGAGATGCATATCTAACATATCCCTAAGTTTCATAGATATTGGACTTACAAATATCTAAGAAAGAATGAAAGAAAGAATAATAATAATTAGAATTGCCATTGGAGCAATAGCAGATGTCGCCCCTGGCAGCTATTTCGATGGTTGCATCTTTTCGCCATACCAAAATTAGCCTAGATATAAATTTTCATCGAAATCGGACAATGTTGAGTTTTAAAATGAAAGGATTGGATTGCTGTTAAAAACATTTGTGGACCTAAGGCAATATAATTTGTTCAATAAATACTTCTAAAGTTTATAGTAATTTAAAGTATTGACTTAAATGGATTAAATACTGAAATTGTATAGTATAATAAATTATAATATGGAACAAAAATAATTGATTTGCTGTGCTTTGGAATTAATGCATAAACAATAATCATTGCTTCTGAAACAATAAAAATTATTCAAATTTTCCATTTATGGAATTTTGAACCCCTTAAACTGGTAGAGGTCCTTACTGTGAAGTTGTAAATAATTTTGGTGTAAAATTTTGAAATTTTTTGGTTTCCAAGACAACTGCAGCCATTTTGGAAATTTTGTTGGGGGAGACACTTACATATCCATTTTATGCAGTTTGCGGGAGACACTTACATATCCATTTTATGCAGTTTGAAATACCTTTGGAGCAAAAAATCAAATTTAAACAAAAATCCCTTTTTTGTTTCCATGGCAACAGTGAAAGTTTGTCCAACTGATTTTTTACAGAAATCAGTTTGACTTGATGCAAGGAATTATCCTTCAAAGTTTCAAAAAGATTGTTTGTGCAGGTACTGAGAAAAATAAAATTAAGTTTTCCAAATATTTTCATACTTTTTCCGTTCCCATGGCAACTGTTACATGCACAACTAGACTTGGTGATCATCATTACTGTGAAGTTTCATAAAGATGGTTCCAGCCATCTCTGAGAACTCATCCAAACAATATTAGGTGGAAGAAAAAAAAGCAAAGAAACGAAACAATAACAATATGTCGTCCCGACTACGTCTTTGGGCATTGCGAGAAATAGCAGATGTCGCCCCTGGCAGCTATTTGATGTTTGCCCTAAAACTTTTAGAGAAACTTGTGCACACGTTAAGGTCCTTACTGTAAACTTTAAATAATTTTGGTGTAAAATTTTGAATTTTTGAAAATTTAACCTTTTTTCGTTTCCATGATAATGGCAGCCATTTTGGAAATTTTGAAACCCTAAAGTTGGGGAGACAAATCTAGTTAACAAAAATTCCCTTTTTTGTGTTTCCATGGCAACAGTGAAAAAGTTGCCCATTGTGGCCTTGTTTTTTGCCGGATCAAGTCGAAATGACGAATCTTCATAGAAGACCTCACATCATTTATATCAACTTACAAATCATTTGCATTAATGTAGTTTCAGAGGAGATGATTTTTCAAATTTCAGCCAATCAGAAACAAGAATTGCCCATGGCAGCCATGTTTATTGCCGATCAAGACAAAATGAGGAATTTTTGTACAGGACCTCGGAAACATCATTTGTATCAACTTACAAATCATTTGCACTTGTAGTTTCATCAGAGATGACATTTCAGCCAATCAGAAACAAGAATTGCCCATGGCGGCCATGATTTTCGTCCAATCAAAATAAAATGAGGAATTTCACAGAGGAATATTAGTACATCATTCCTGCAAAGTTTGGTTCCAATTGGCCCAGTAGTTTCAGAGGAGATGATCAAAATATGAAATGTTAACGAGGATGACAGACGGACAACAGATGCAAAGTGATGGCAATAGCTCACATAGCCTTGCCAGGTAAGCTAAAAAAGAAGAGATGTCACAATATATACGTATAGACATTTAAATATTCTGAGATGTTCCTCACATTGTACACGTGCTTGATGTACTAAAGATAGAACATGACATTAAAATATGTAATGGCAATGGATGTAGTTTTGTTTGCAACACATTTTATTTGGAATAAATGAACCAGGAGATAATTTTACAGTTATAAACCTAATTATTTACCTGTCAAAATGGTCAATATGGAAAATTCAAAATAAGATTAAATATCACAATCAACTGTCAAATTCCTTAACCTTTTAAAATTTAGTCTTAAAACAGAGTTAAATTTTCTAAAGAAAACAAAATATTACGATGAAGATTTGCAGACAATCATTAATTATAGGGTACATACTGGAATGTTTAGATTGATATCTTAGCAAAAAACTGTAGCTCTTTTTGAGTGATATATCATTTGTACAGTGTGATTTCTCAAGATCTTATTATGTAAAATGGGAACATTGTATTAACGGCCATTGCATCAAAATTCCTTTTGATATAAAACAGTTTTGAGAAAAGATAATGTACGAGATTAGACCTGATTGATAGATTGGACACACTACATGTTTCGCCTGAATATGCACATGGACACAGAATAATGATTATCTGATACCCGACATTTTAAAAGTCAAAGGAAAATGTGTTAAAAGAAATTAAGGGTCAAGGTCAAAAGACAGGTGCCAGACCGACATGCATCCACTAAGAACTATCTATTGACCAAATATGGTGGGTCTAGGTATTAAAGTTGCTGAGAAATTGACCTACTCTCGAAAATGTTACAAAGTTAGTCAAGCATGCAATTGAGGTCAAAGTCAAGAGACAGTTGTCAGTCTTGCATGTACCAAGCAAGAACTGTCAATAGACCAAATACAGTAGGTCTAGGTATTACAGTTGTTGAAAAATGGACAACTTTGAAAAGTGACAAAGTCACTGAAGCATGAAATTGAGGTCAAGGTCCAGAGACAAGTGTCAGACTGGCATGTACTCACCAAGAACAGTCGATAGACCAAATATAGTGGCTCTAGATATTACAGTTTCTAAGGAAAAGGACAACTTCGAAAAGTGACAAAGTCACTGAATCATGAAATTGAGGTCAAGGTCCCAAACCAGGTTTCAGACTGACATGTACTCACCAAGAACTATCTATTGACCAAATATGGTGGGTCTAGGTATTCTAGTTGCAGAGAAATGGACTTAACCATGAAAAAGTAACAGTAATGCAAAGATGAAATTGAGGTCAAGGTTCCAAGCCAGGTGTCAGACTGGCATGTACCCACCAAGAACTATTTATAGACCAAATATGGTTGGCCTAGGTATTACAGTTTCTGAGAAATGGACTTAACCACGAAAAAGAGACAAAGTCGCTCATGCATGAAATTGAGGTCAAGAAACCAAGCCAGACTGACATGTATCCACCAAGAACTATCTATTGACCAAATATGGTGGTTCTAAGTATTCTAGTTTCTGAGTAATGGACTTAACCCGAAAATGTGATTCAGGTCACTCAAGCATGAAATTGAGGTCAAGGTCAAAAGGCAGGTGTCAGACCGACATGTACCTACCAAGAACTATCTAATGACCAAATGGATTAAACCACGAAACTTGGGACGCAGATTTTAAATTCATGTTTATGAAGTCAGTGAACCATAAAAATGAGGACAGGATCACAAGAAAAGTATACTGCGGCAAACCTTATATAATAAGCTACCTTGTGGACCATAAATCTTAATTGTAGGCATTACATGTGTAAAGTTGTTAAAGTTTTTAAAAAATTTACGCTGCCACCGCCGGAAAGTTACTGTAATACCTATATGTCGCCTCCGCAACTTTTCGTAGCAGGCGAGACAAAAACCATTTAGAATATTTATATAAATTACTAAATTATTAATTCTCAAAATTTTATACTTTATGCTTCATATTTATTGACTTTCACAAGAATTTTGATACGGTTGATATTTAATTTGGAGATTGTAATTGTTAAACTATTGTGACATTATTATGATTGTTATCGCTCACATACATCACCTGTACATGTGAGCCTGATTGTAAAAGGTGGATTAAAATAAAAAAGTTTGTAACCTTAAAAAAAAATACCACACCATCAAAGGTTACTCTCAACTGCCCTTATAAATCTTATAAAATTAATATATCTTTGCATATTTTTCTATGTTCAGTGATAGTATCTGTATTAGTCGCAGCCCGCACGTTTGGACCAACAGACAATTTTTAAAGCGGACTACCTTACCAGTTAGTCAAACCATTTTGTCCATCTTTGGTTTCAATTGTCTTTTTCGTTTCATACGAGATTTTTTATATTTTGAGTAATGTTAGCAATATTAAAGTTCTACAGTAGATTATTAAAGATTTTTTTTTTTACAGAATTATCTACTTTTAGTAACAATGGCCATATCTGTTGATGGTTCAGACCCAGAGTTTTATCTTAACTCACACTCAGTAGTTTAAAAGCAGATTTATAAAAAATATTTGCTGATTTTTCTTCTTTTAGCAATGTTTATTTAGGGAATGAAAAAACTGCGGTGGGACAAAAATAAGGGCAAAATCTTTTGACTCCGACCAGAAATGTGAGGGTAGTTGGGTAGAGACAGATAATTAAACCTCTGTAGTGGCTTTAGCCTGAAATCTACTGATGGGATCTTTAGTGTGCATGGAGTGGACATGTGCATGGTTTTCTCCAAACACGTCACCGACTATGGTCCGCGGTCAGGCTTTTCTTATTATGACCTGACAACCCTCTAATGAGAGGGCATCCCCTATCCGCCACCTGGGGACGCGCTAGGCAGCTCTGGGTGTTGAGCCCCTGTGAAACATCACAGGTACCTAGAAAAAAATAATAAAATCTAAAAGAAAAAATAAAAAAATAAAAATAATAATGAAACAAATCACAAAAAAAAAAACAAATGAAATTGCAAAATAATTTTCCAAATGAAAGTCAGATGACCAATTGTTAAAATTCAATCATTACACAGTTTTTTTAATTGTAAATATCTGTAAAAAGCCAAACAAATATTCAACTGATGTACTCAAAAAGAAGGGAAAAAAACAGATGGGCAAATTTCTGGTAAGTAACTTGTGCTTTTAAATTATCAATTTTATATGCAGCATTAAAAATATGTTAAAACTGTTACCACAATCAACATTCTTAATTATCAAAAAAAGTTCGGCTTCACAATTTTAACTGATCTAAAGAAATACTGGGCAAAACATTGCAAGTAAAATATATTTTATAACTTCAGTTAACAATAAAAGAAAAAAAAAATTAACATTTCCTGTCATTTTAAAAAGCTAATAGTCACCAACAAATAAATACGTAACAATTAACCAAAAATTCTACTTTTAAAATTGGTTTGGTTTAGTTGGGGTTTTATGCCGTTTTCAGCACATTTGGCTATTTCGTGGCAGCCAGTTTTATTGGTGGAGGAAGCTAGTGTACCTCAGGAGAGAACCACTGACCTTCTGCAGGAAAATTGCCTATCCTTGAGAACACACTTGCCACAGGTGAGATTCAAACTGACCTCAGTGCTGACAGGTTAGTGATCATCAGTAGTCACAACAAACTACCTAGCACTCGCCCACCAAGATCCCACTTTTAAAATTGATTTAATGAATAAAATCTAAGTTTCTTTACAATATTTCATAAAGGACTGATTTAGAAATTGACCTGAGTTCAATAATTGTACAAAATTTCAAGCAAAATTGTACATGTATCAATGCTGATTAACTTCTTGTAACCACTATTTTTCATGATATTTCTTACAATAGAGACTGTATAGAGGATAAAGTATGCTTGAACTGCCCAATTACCCAGAACAATTGATAGTAACAACGTTTATTAAATTTTGTCACATACAAATGTAGACGTAACTTCCCTAAACCACTTTTTCCCATGAAATTGTCTTTTCCCTTATGTAGTGTGCTGTCAATATGCCTAAGGCCCTTAACATGAGGTAATGAGCTCTATTACCACGAATGACATATATTATCAACAAATCTTATCAAAATATAAAGATATGGGGTTTAAAACATCATTGAGACATGGAATTTTTTTCCCAGATTAAATGGGACATTGAGAACCAATGTTGACTCTACTTCCCTAAACCACTATTTCACGAATTTGCCTTTTTCCTGTCATTGTGTTTAACTATGTATCTTCACTTCAGGATTTAACTGAACTGAATGTGCTTTTTACCCAGAACAGAAATCACCAATTTTATAAAAAAACTAGAGGCTCTAAAGAGCCTGTATCGCTCACCTGCACTGAACTTTTCATCTTGAGCAGGACTAAAGATTTGGCTGGTTTTTCTATAGGATTCTATGTTGAACTAAGTTTGGCTTTGGGAGCCAAGATGGTTGACAGTCTAGGTCAATGGACACATTTCTAAAAGAGAACCATCTAAGGACCATTGCTACCAAGTCTAGTTCTAATTGGCTTACTGGTTTCAGACCAGAAGTTTTTTGAGTGAATTTCCAATAGGGTCCTATGTTAAACTAAGTTCGGCTGTGTCGGCCATCTTAGTTCAAATTCCACGAAATCAGATAATTCTGAAAGAGGACCTCCTAAGGACCATTGCTGCAAAGTCTGGTTCCAATTGGTCAAGTGGTTTCAGACAAGAAGATTTTTCGATGAATTTTCCCATAGGGCCTTATGTTAAACTACGTTAGGTTGTGGCAGCCATCTCGGTTGACAGTCCAGGTCATGGGACACAATTCTGAAAGAGGACCATATAAGGACCATTGCTGCAAAGTCTGGTTCCAATTGGTAAAGTGGTTTCAGACAAGAAGATTTTTCAATGAATTTTCCCATACGGCCCTGTGTTTAACTAAGTTTGGCTGTGGCTGCCATCTTGTTTAACAGTCTGGGTCATCAGACATCATTCTGAAAGAGAACCTTTTAAGAACCATTACTGCCAAATTTGGTTGAAACTGGCCTTGTAGTTTCATATAAGATTTTTGAAATTCATCCCCCCCTTTTTTTCTATTTTTAGAAACAGCAGCCATGTCAGTTGGAAGTCGGGGATGCCAGATATAAGTTTGGAAAGGGGCCATCCAAGGACCATTCCACCAAGTTTGGTTCAAATTGGCTCAGTTGTTTCAGGGAAGTTGACGAAAAAGTAAAATTCCCATAGGCTAAATGTTAACTAAGTCCAGCCATGGCAGCCATGTTGGATGGTGTTCGGGGAAACTGAACATATATTTTAAAAGGGGCCACCCAAGGACCATTCCACCAAAGTTTGGTTCAAATTGGCCTAATGGTCTCAGACAAGATAACGAAAATGTTAAAATTCCCATAGGGTCCAAGGTTAAAATATTTCCAACCATGGCAGCCATATTGGATGGCGCCCCTGAAAACCAAACACACATTTTAAAGGGGACCATCCAAGGACCATTCCACTTAAGTTTGGTTTAAATTGGTTTAGTGGTTTCAGAGGAGTTGATGGAAAATTAAAATTCCCATAGGCTCAATGTTAAACTAAGTCCAGCCATGGCGGCCATGTTGGATGGCGTTCGGGGAAACTGAACACAGATTTTAAAAGGGGCTACCCAAGGACCATTCCACCAAAGTTTGGTTCAAATTGGCCTAATGGTCTCAGAGAAGATAACGAAAATGTTAAAATTCCCATAGCGTCCAAGGTTAAACTATGTCCAACCATGGCAGCCATATTGGATGGCACCTGGGAAAACCGAACATACTTTTTAAAGGGGACCATCCAAGGACCATTCCACTTAAGTTTGGTTCAAATTGGTTCAGTGGTTTCAGAGGAGTTGACGAAAAAGTAAAATTCCCATAGGCTCAATGTTAACTAAGTCCAGCCATGGCAGCCATGTTGGATGGTGTTCGGGGAAACTGAACATATATTTTAAAAGGGGCCACCCAAGGACCATTCCACCAAACTTTTGTTCAAATTGGCCTAATGGTCTCAGAGAAGATAACGAAAATGTTAAAATTCCCATAGGGTCCAAGGTTAAACTATGTGCGAGCATGGCAGCCATATTGGATGGCGCCCGGGAAAACCGAACACAATTTTTAAAGGGTACCATCCAAGGACCATTCCACTTAAGTTTGGTTTAAATTGGTTCTGTGGTTTCAGAGGAGTTGATAAAAATGTGAAAAGTTTACGACGACGACATACGACGACGACGACGACGACGGACGCAAAGTGATGAGAAAAGCTCACATGGCCTTTTAGGCCAGGTGAGCTAAAAATATAAATATACAAGGATTTAGATGTAAAATGCTATAGAAATGAACACTGGAGAAATGTACTGGTGCTGATACAATTTTCCTATACTATTGTCAGTCTTTTTTGTGACTGAACCATATTCAACTTTGCAAAATAACAATCCAAAGATACTAATATTTGATATAGTTAATTTATACTATACTGTAAATACGACGCATTTCAAGGAGTTACCTGTCATCAGCAGCATTAAAACAGAAACATTTGGAAGACCGAAAAACAAACTTATTTTAAAACAAGAAGTACTCATAACCAAAACTGATTGGACATAAGGTGTTTATAACTACACAAAATAATCATTTGTCATAATTAGTTACAGTGACCTTGTCCTTAGACAAATTAGTGACCTACAATACAGTGACCTTCATCTGAAGATATGTGATCATTTTCTGCAAGTCATACATGCCCAACTGACATGACCAAAGCATGTTTCTGTACATGAAAGTTTCAAAGGCTATAATGTATTATAATTGGAAAAATGAAATGTTGATTTCTTTTTTTTTCATTAAAATTCATCCAGAAAATAAATAAAAATAAGGATTTTCTTAAAGCTTTTGAAAAAAATCAAATATTTCTTTAGAGGACAAAAATATTCATTTTAAAATATTTCTGTCTAAAATCAGTTTCAGAGGAGTTTTGTTAAAAAAATGTCATTTATTAAACAATGGACTACAATTAACTAAATATTCAAACCTATGAGATCAGTGTAAAATGTTATTATGAAACAAAAATTGAAATTTGAAACCATGTTTTATAGTCTTTCTCCCATTTTAGCATTTTACAAATACTTTCCATAAATGTTAGTAATATTTTTGGGCTGAGTATTTTATTTTTATTTATTGCTTTGTTTTGGTTTTTATTGTTAAGATATTTGTTGTTTTTTTGTACTTTTCTTTTTTTCTTTTTTTTTTTTTTTAAATTTTAGATTTCATTTGTGTTGCATTTTCCTACATTATAAAAGGGTTTTATTTTTGTATTTATATTTTTTATATTTAAACTTTTAAATGTGTAGGATTGTTTGGAGGGAAAGTGCAGGTATTAGTGTAGTACAGATCTTAGTATCCTTCAATGGAAAGTAATTGTAAAACTTTTGAATTTAAATTATTGTATACTGAAAGAAACATTTGCTTAAACCTTTAGAATCTGATGAAACTGGAAATTTCCTGAGACTTCAAATCATTAAAAAAAATATTCAACCAATTTTGTAAAATGCAAAATAGAAAGAGATAAAAAAAAATAGTCCATTGCCAATATATGACCCTGAAGTTAAAAACTGATAATTTTGCAAAATATTTTAAACTTTACAGTGACATATGCACAAAGGAAATTATAGTTAAAAAATCTACTGGACTGCATTTTATGAAACATAATAGTTATATTTTTGTCAAAAGATAAAACAGTGGTTCATAAATTCATGTTCGAACCAACATTCTTACATTAGTGAGACCAATAATTTAATAATGTAAACTTATGGACTTAGGTTCACTGTCTATTGACATGAAGTTTCAGAGATTTTCATGTTTGAACCAACATTTTTACAGTTTCAGACCAATAATTTAATAATTTAAGCCTAGCTATTAACGTAGGTTCACTAATTGTCTATTTCTATAAAGTTTCATAAATTTTCATGATGAAAATTAACTGTCAGCTGAAAATGATTTTTTGAAAGCCTTTATCAATGTCAAAACTAAAGAAATTCTGCACACGAGGATAATTGCAATAAAATGATCTCATAACAAAGTTTCAATACTTCAGGACATGTAAAATGTAAAAGTTTCAGCACTTGTTGGACCAAAAAGTTTCAATATATGTCCTAACTAAAAAGTTTCAGGACATGTCCAACCTAAACTTTTCAGCACAAGAGGAACAAAACGGTTCAGCACATCAGGACATGTAAAATGTAAAAGTTTCAGCACTTGTTGGACCAAATAGTCTCAATATATGTCCTATCTAAAAAGTTCAGGACATGTCCAACCTAACCTTTTCAGCACAAGAGGAACAAAACGGTTCAGCACATCAGGACATGTAAAATGTAAAAGTTTCAGCACTTGTTGGACCAAATAGTCTCAATATATGTCCTATCTAAAAAGTTTCAGGAAATGACCAACCTAAACTTTTCAGCACAAGGGGAACAAATAGGTTCAGCACATCAGGACATGTCAAACCTAAACTTTTCAGCACAAGAGGAACAAAAAGTTTCAGCACATCAGGACATGTCCAACCTAAACTTAACAACACAAGAGGAGCTTTCAGTACTTCTGGGTATGTACAGTGCACATGTGGTACCAACTGGTCTCTTATATACCCAGCCTAAGGGTTTCAGAACTCCAAATATATGCAACATAAAACTTTCTGCACATGTGAGTACAAGGGCTTCGAGTTAATGTACAATCAGCATGTGCGGGTACTAAAGGGTTCACTTCATGTGTAATATAAAAGTTTCAGAAACAACAATAATTTTATATAGGCCAGATGAGCCAAAAATCTAAATTTGAATATTCACAATTTCTCCCAAAAATGAAAAATTCATTGCCCATCTCTGCAAAAAATAAGCTGATAGAGATAAATTCCTGGATGTAAAAGAATCCGGGGTAAAGATGTGTCATCTATTAAACTAGATATTGATGGAAGTTGAAAACCTGGACTCTTAAAAAATCTGCCACATACATTACTTGGTTGAAATACTTCACCATTCTTCAATCAGCAAGGCTCCTAAAGATATACCAAACTTTGGCTTCTTTCTTTCTCTGAAATCTGCAAAACTAAGTGAAAAGTTACATGCATCATCTACTTGTGACTTGCAAAGTCATAATAATTTGGTCTTACTTTAACTTCTGCAGAAACCACTTTTTTTTCTTCTCAAGGTTACCTTACTTTGTTTGCATGTATGAATGATCTCCGTCTTTTAAATCTTCTGCACAATTGAGTGCTATTTAAATAAATAATCGTCTGTGTGTCATTTTTAACTCAGAATTTCGATTTTTTTCTGGAATATCTCAAATCGTTCTTTAAGATGAATCTAAAATTTTAACATGTCTTGTCCCCTACTGAAATGAGTGGCAGTTATATTTGCATTTCAACATTTAACATTTTTTTTAATCTTTTGCCTGCTTGGAGATAAATCACAATCAATCAATCAAATCAACATAACAGTCAATAATCTTCTATGAATCATACTCCAATGGAAATCTGGAAAATACTATGGTAAAACAATATAAAAACAACCATCAAATATTATTTCTTATATATCTATCTATTTATATAATTAGATTGACGTCATAATAAATTTATTTATATATTTTGATGTGACGTATATATCTATATCTATACCTATTTTTCTATCTATAGATGTGACATCATAAAACAATGTACATTTGTATCTCTCTACATGTATTTTTCTATCTATGTAACTGTCACAAAACAATGTGCATCTTCACTTATCTCTTTCTTTTTCTATTCTTATCTATCTATATTTCTATATATAGATGTGAAATCATTTAACAATGCATCTATCTAGATGTCTTTGATTATATATCTATATTTACATAGTATATGTATCTCCATGTATGTTTTTATATATAGATGCGACATAAAAAAAAAAGAATATCTATATATGATGTTAGTCCTTAAAACAAAGCATATCTATACAAATGTACCTGAAGTTCTGCAGCAGCAGTGAAAGCCCTAGTAGTAAAATAAAAAAACTTTTATTGTATGCCAAAAATGAATGGTAGAGCATTTGTATTTAGAAACACGATTAACAAATCAGAATTGGTTTTTGTGAGAGAAAGTCTATGCCTCATGCAGTTTCAGTTGAATGATATCATGCAGCACAGAGGATGAGTCCATTAAAGCTAGAGCAATGATTACAGATGGTAAGCTTTTTCCCTACATATGATGAATACACTCTGTATTGATTGGAGAAAGTTAGCCCCTTCCACACATCCAGTGTAAACTGTACCAATTACAGAAGGTAAGCCCCTTCCCTTTATCCTCCACAAGGCTGGTAAAGAAATGCAAACTGTGAAAATAACCTTAATGTTTCTAAACATTTCATAATGTAGTTCCAGAGATTTTTGAAAATTGTCCAATTAGTGGATTGTTTCTACAGGACCTCCTTCCATACATCATTCCTACCAAGTTTGGTTACAATCCGCTCAGTAGTTTCAGGGGTTTTTAAAAAATATGTTATGCTCCGTTTCTAAAAATGTAATTTCAATTTTTAAAAAAAAAAAAAAATTTAAACAAAAAATATTTTTACTTGCAAAACTGATTGGAAAAAAATGGTTTCATCAGATACCTAAAAAAAATTGTAAAATATATAAGACCAATTGAAATAAAGACAATCAAATTTTCCAAACAATTATATTTTCAAAAATAATTTCATCAATTTTTCCGACAACAAAGTGTTATCATTGAGAGATGCCAAAATCAAATTACAATAATTGTTAATTACCAACACTACCACTTTTAATTAAAAACTGATTTCTGAAAAACAATTTTAAGTTCAAAAAAATTTTTATTTAAAAATCTGTCATTTTTTATGTCTGCAGTTTGTCTTTGAATGGGAGGGGATGAATGACAACCAAGAAACACAAATACCTGAACAACTCTGGTAACAAAAACAACACAACAAAAACTATCAATCACTAAACCAAACTGTCTTCATAACAACCAATCAAACCAAACTGTCTCCATAACAACCAATCAAACCAAACTGTATCCATAACAACAAGGAGGGAAAAGTCTATAGGTCAATCATGTCCAATTTTATTTTTAAAATAATACTTTACATATCAGCCAAATAAATTTTAAGATTTTAATAATTTTACCAATTAGTTATTGAATTATTATTTTCAAGTGTTTGAGTGTTGGGTTAACAAAATTATTATTAATTTAATTCTGAGCATCTCTTAATCAAAACACAAAAGAAAAAAGAAATTTAAAAAAGTTGAATATATTAAGCTTTTTTCTGCTTATCATCTGACATCAAAAGATGTTTATCAAATTTAAAATTAATTTTTTGTTTACTGCTGTACATATTTAACGATTTTTCTTTAAATATTTAATTAAATATCAAAACAAATGCGAAATAATGATTATAAGCCAAATTATTACACACAATGTTTCATTTTTATTTCCTTTTTGTTTTTTTTTGTTTTTTGTTGAAAAAGCAAAAATACTAAGTTAATATTCTAAATGGTTAATTTGATGAAACCATTCTTATTTCTTATTAAAAAAATAAAATAAAATAAAAATAATATCAAACAAGAGGTTCTTCCGCAGGTGAGCCTATACCAGTCATGTTGCTTTTATTAGGCCATTTGCTGCTAAAGAAACCTTGATATTTTACTTTTGACCCCAAAAAAAAAGGACGGATTATTTGAATATGCCTTGCTAACTTTGGTACATTAGTTCCTGATAAAAAGACAAAAAAGTCCTTTTCCAGCTGTTGGTTGATCATATGAATATCAAAAGTGGATTATTTGTTGTCATCAATCCTGCAAAGTTTCAAAACATTTCATAATGTAGTTTCAGAGGAGAACGCCGATTTTTTTAAATTGGCCAATAAAAATCAAAGACGGCCTGTGGAGGCCATGTTGTTCATCCAACCAGAACCAATGGTACATCGTTTGTAGAGGTCCTTCCATTCATCATTCATACCAAGTTTGGTTACAATCTGCCAATTATTTCCTGAGCAATTGACAAAAATGTCTTTCCCCATATGGTTTCAATGGAAAATTTGAACAACTACAGTTTACGAACGATGGACTTACCTCCTAAAATCAGTAAAGATTACAATGGATATTGAAAGAAGATGGACCTTCTGTAATCAACAGAGATTACATTGGACATGGCTCACTGGTTTTGCCAAATTCTACACTGGTTTCAAATAAGATCTTTCAATGAATTTTGCCTCAAGATCCTATGTTAAACTATGTTTGGATCTGGCACTATTTTGGATGGTGGGGTCATCACATACAATTCTTACAGAGGACTTTCTGCCAAGTTTTGTTCAAATTGACTTCGTAAATTCAGACAAGAAAAAGATCTTAAAAATAATTTCCGATAGGATCCAATGTTATTTGGCTCTGGTAGCAATCTTGGACAGCAGGCACTAGGGTAATCAGATATAATTCTGAAAGAGGATCTACCTAAAGACCATTGTTGTCAAGTTTTGTTCCAATTAGCTTTGTGGTTTCAAACATGAAGCTCCTATAGGGTTGTATGTTAAGCTATGTTCATCTCTGAACAACTGCATATAATTTGCAATTAATCGTCCCACAACTATGGAATGACAATTGTTCAAATCCTCAGAAAGAATTATGCATACACATCTTTTCACATGGTGCCTTGCAACCGTCACATAATTTAAATTACAGGTAAGGAACCAATTTTACAAATATCATATACTGCATTTTATAAAGTTTCAGAAATATACATTCTTATGAACTGCCCATTCTGATTGAACTGAGAAAATTTTCTATCAGTTTTGCAAATACTGGCCATAAGCTGATAATTAAACCTCTGTAGTGGCTTTAGCCTGAAATCTACTGATGGAATCTTTAGTGTGCATGGAGTGGACATGTGGTTTTCTCCAAACACGTCACCGACTATGGTCCGCGGTCAGGCTTTTTTTATTATGACCTGACAACCCTCTAATGAGAGGGCATCCCCTATCCGCCACCTGGGGACGCGCTAGGCAGCTCTGGGTGTTGAGCCCCTGTGAAACATCACAGCTACCTAGAAAAAAATAAAATCTAAAAGAAAAAATAAAAAAATAAAAATAATAAAACAAATCACAAAAAAAAACAGAAATGAAATTGCAAAATAATTTTCCAAATGAAAGTCAGATGACCAATTGTTAAAATTCAATCATTACACAGTTTTTTTAATTGTAAATATCTGTAAAAAGCCAAACAAATATTCAACTGATGTACTCAAAAAGAAGGGAAAAAAACAGATGGGCAAATTTCTGGTAAGTAACTTCTGCTTTTAAATTATCAATTTTATATGCAGCATTAAAAATATGTTAAAACTGTTACCACAATCAACATTCTTAATTATCAAAAAAAGTTTGGCTTCACAATTTTAACTGATCTAAAGAAATACTGGGCAAAACATTGCAAGTAAAATATATTTTATAAATTCAGTTAACAATAAAAGAAAAAAAAATTAACATTTCCTGTCATTTTAAAATGCTAATAGTCACCAACAAATAAACACGTAACAATTAACCAAAAATCCTACTATTAAAATTGGTTTGGTTTAGTTGGGATTTTATGCCGTTTTCAGCACATTTGGCTATTTCGTGGCAGCCAGTTTTATTGGTGGAGGAAGTTAGTGTACCTCAGTAGAGAACCACTGACCTTCTGCAGGAAAATTGCCAATCCTTGAGAACACACTTGCCACAGGTGAGATTCAAACTGACCTCAGTGCTGACGGTTTAGTGATCATCAGTAGTCACAACGAACTACCTAGCATTCGCCTACCAAGATCCCACTTTTAAAATTGATTTAATGAATAAAATCTAAGTTTCTTTACAATATTTCATAAAGGACTGATTTAGAAATTGACCTGAGTTCAATAATTGTACAAAATTTCAAGCAAAATTGTACATGTATCAATGCTGATTAACTTCTTGTAACCACTATTTTTCATGATATTTCTTATAATAGAGACTGTATAGAGGATAAAGTATGCTTGAACTGCCCAATTACCCAGAACTATTGATAGTAACAACGTTTATTAAATTTTGTCACATACAAATGTAGACGTAACTTCCCTAAACCACTTTTTCCCATGAAATTGTCTTTTCCCTTATGTAGTGTGCTGTCAATATGCCTAAGGCCCTTAACATGAGGTAATGAGCTCTATTACCACGAATGACATATATTATCAACAAATCTTATCAAAATATAAAGATATGGGGTTTAAAACATCATTGAGACAATCGAACACGTGGAATTTTTTTCCCAGATTAAATGGGACATTGAGAACCAATGTTGACTCTACTTCCCTAAACCACTATTTCATGAATTTGCCTTTTTCCTGTCATTGTGTTTAACTATGTATCTTCACTTCAGGATTTAACTGAACTGAATGTGCTTTTTACCCAGAACAGAAATCACCAATTTTATAAAAAAAAAAATATAAATATATAAGGATTTAGATGTAAAATGCTATAGAAATGAACACTGGAGAAATGTACTGGTGCTGATACAATTTTCCTATACTATTGTCCGTCTTTTTTGTGACTGAACCATATTCAACTTTGCAAAATAACAATCCAAAGATACTAATATTCGATATAGTTAATTTATACTATACTGTAAATACGACGCATTTCAAGGAGTTACCTGTCATCAGCAGCATTAAAACAGAAACATTTGGAAGACCAAAAAACAAACTTATTTTAAAACAAGAAGTACTCATAACCAAAACTGATTGGACATAAGGTGTTTATAACTACACAAAATAATCATTTGTCATAATTAGTTACAGTGACCTTGTCCTTAGACAAATTAGTGACCTACAATACAGTGAACTTCATCTGAAGATATGTGATCATTTTCTGCAAGTCATACATGCCCAACTGACATGACCAAAGCATGTTTCTGTACATGAAAGTTTCAAAGGCTATAATGTATTATAATTGGAAAAATGAAATGTTGATTTCTTTTTTTTAATTAAAATTCATCCAGAAAATAAATAAAAATAAGGATTTTCTTGAAGCTTTTGAAAAAAATCAAATATTTCTTTAGAGGACAAAAATATTCATTTTAAAATATTTCTGTCTAAAATCAGTTTCAGAGGAGTTTTGTTAAAAAAAAAATGTCATTTATTAAACAATGGACTACAATTAACTAAATATTCAAACCTATGAGATCAGTGTAAAATGTTATTATGAAACAAAAATTGAAATTTGAAACCATGTTTTATAGTCTTTCTCCCATTTTAGCATTTTACAAATACTTTCCATAAATGTTAGTAATATTTTTGGGCTGAGTATTTTGATCATTTTTATTTATTGCTTTGTTTTGGTTTTTATTATTAAGATTTTTTGTTGTTTTTTTGTACTTTTCTTTTTTCTTTTTTTTAAAAAAAATTTTAGATTTCATTTGTGTTGCATTTTCCTACATTATAAAAGGGTTTTATTTTTGTATTTATATTTTTTATATTTAAACTGTTAAATGTGTAGGATTGTTCGGAGGGAAAGTGCAGGTATTAGTGTAGTACAGATCTTAGTATCCTTCAATGGAAAGTAATTGTAAAATTTTTGAATTTAAATTATTGTATACTAAAAGAAACATTTGCTTAAACCTTTAGAATCTGATGAAACTGGAAATTTCCTGAGACATCAAATCATTCAAAAAAATATTCAACCAATTTTGTAAAATGCAAAATAGAAAGAGATAAAAAAAAATAGTCCATTGCCAATATATGACCCTGAAGTTAAAAACTGATAATTTTGCAAAATATTTTAAACTTTACAGTGACATATGCACAAAGGAAATTATAGTTAAAAAATCTACTGGACAGCATTTTATGAAACATAATAGTTATATTTTTGTCAAAAGATAAAAGAGTGGTTCATAAATTCATGTTCGAACCAACATTTTTACATTAGTGAGACCAATAATTTAATAATGTAAACTTATGAACTTAGGTTCACTGTCTATTGCCATGAAGTTTCAGAGATTTTCATGTTTGAACCAACATTTTTACAGTTTCAGACCAATAATTTAATAATTTAAGCCTAGCTATTAACGTAGGTTCACTAATTGTCTATTTCTATAAAGTTTCAGAAATTTTCATGATGAAAATTAACTGTCAGCTGAAAATGATTTTTTGAGAGCCTTTATCAATGTCAAAACTAAAGAAATTCTGCACACGAGGATAATTGCAATAAAATGATCTCATAACAAAGTTTCAATACTTCAGGACATGTAAAATGTAAAAGTTTCAGCACTTGTTGGACCAAATAGTCTCAATATATGTCCTATCTAAAAAGTTTCAGGAAATGACCAACCTAAACTTTTCAGCACAAGGGGAACAAATGGGTTCAGCACATCAGGACATGTCAAACCTAAACTTTTCAGCACAAGAGCAACAAAAAGTTTCAGCACATCAGGACATGTCCAACCTAAACTTAACAACACAAGAGGAGCTTTCAGTACTTCTGGGTATGTACAGTGCACATGTGGTACCAACTGGTCTCTTATATACCCAGCCTAAGAAGTTTCAGAACTCTAAATATATGCAACATAAAACTTTCTGCACATGTGAGTACAAGGGCTCCGAGTTCATGTACAATCAGCATGTGCGGGTACTAAAGGGTTCACTTCATGTGTAATATAAAAGTTTCAGAAACAACAATAATTTTATATAGGCCAGATGAGCCAAAAATCTAAATATGAATATTCACAATTTCTCCCAAAAATGAAAAATTCATTGCCCATCTCTGCAAAAAAAAGCTGACAGAGATAAATTCCTGGATGTAAAAGAATCCGGGGTAAAGATGTGTCATCTATGAAACTAGATATTGATGAAAGTTGAAAACCTGGACTCTTAAAAAATCTGCCACATACATTACTTGGTTGAAATACTTCACCATTCTTCAATCAGCAAAGCTCCTAAAGATATACCAAACTTTGGCTTCTTTCTTTCTCTGAAACCTGCAAAACAAAGTGAAAAGTTACATGCATCATCTACCTGTGGCTTGCAAAGTCATAATAATTTGGTCTTACTTTAGCTTCTGCAGAAACCACTTTTTTTTCTTCTCAAGGTTACCTTACTTTGTTTGCATGTATGAATGATCTCCGTCTTTTAAATCTTCTGCACAAGTGAGTGCTATTTAAATAATCGTCTGTGTGTCATTTTTAACTCAGAATTTCGATTTTTTTCTGGAATATCTCAAATTGTTCTTTAAGATGAATCTAAAATTTTAACATGTCTTGTCCCCTACTGAAATGAGTGGCAGTTATATATGCATTTCAACATTTAACATTTTTTTTAATCTTTTGCCTGCTTGGAGATAAATCACAATCAATCAATCAAATCAACATAACAGTCAATAATCTTCTATGAATCATACTCCAATGGAAATCTGGGAAATACTAAGGTAAAACAATATAAAAACAACCATCAAATATTATTTCTTATATATCTATCTATTTCTATAAATAGATTGACGTCATAATAAATTTATTTATATATTTTGATGTGACGTATATATCTATATCTATACCTATTTTTCTATCTATAGATGTGACATCATAAAACAATGTAAATTTGTATCTCTCTACATGTATTTTTCTATCTATGTAACTGTCACAAAACAATGTGCATCTTCACCTATCTCTTTCTTTTTCTATTCTTATCTATCTATATTTCTATATATAGATGTGAAATCATTTAACAATGCATCTATCTAGATGTCTTTGATTATATATCTATATTTACATAGTATATGTATCTCCATGTATGTTTCTATATATAGATGCGACATAAAAAAAAAATAATATCTATATATGATGTGAGTCCTTAAAACAATGTATATCTATACAAATGTACCTGAAGTTCTGCAGCAGCAGTGAAAGCCCTAGTAGTAAAATAAAAAAAACTTTTATTGTATGCCAAAAATGAATGGTAGAGCATTTGTATTTAGAAACACGATTAACAAATCAGAATTGGTTTTTGTGAGTTTTATTCCCTATCATAGAAAGTCTATGCCTCATGCAGTTTCAGTTGAATGATATCATGCAGCACAGAGGATGAGTCCAGTAAAGCTAGAGCAATGATTACAGATGGTAAGCTTTTTCCCCACATATGATGAATATACTCTGTATTGATTGGAGAAAGTTAGCCCCTTCCACACATCCAGTGTAAACTGTACCAATTACAGAAGGTAAGCCCCTTCCCTTTATCCTCCACAAGGCTAGTAAAGAAATGCAAACTGTGAAAATAACCTTAATGTTTCTAAACATTTCATAATGTAGTTCCAGAGATTTTTGAAAATTGTCCAATTAGTGGATTGTTTGTAGAGGACCTCCTTCCATACATCATTCCTACCAAGTTTGGTTACAATCCGCTCAGTAGTTTCAGGGGTTTTTAAAAAATATGTTATGCTCCGTTTCTAAAAATGTAATTTCAATTTTTTAAAAACAAATAAAATTTAAACAAAAAAAATTTTTACTTGCAAAACTGATTGGAAAAAAATGGTTTCATCAGATACCTAAAAAAAATTGTAAAATATATAAGACCAATTGAAATAAAGACAATCAAATTTTCCAAACAATTATATTTTCAAAAATAATTTCATCAATTTTTCCGAGAACAAAGTGTTATCATTGAGAGATGCCAAAATCAAATTACAATAATTGTTAATTACCAACACTACCACTTTTAATTAAAAAACTGATTTCTGAAAAACAATTTTAAGTTTAAAAAAATTTTTATTTAAAAATCTGTCATTTTTTATGTCTGCAGTTTGTCTTTGAATGGGAGGGGATGAATGACAACCAAGAAACACAAATACCTGAACAACTCTGGTAACAAAAACAACACAACAAAAACTATCAATCACTAAACCAAACTGTCTTCATAACAACCAATCAAACCAAACTGTCTCCATAACAACCAATCAAACCAAACTGTATCCATAACAACAAGGAGGGAAAAGTCTATAGGTCAATCATGTCCAATTTTATTTTTAAAATAATACTTTACATATCAGCCAAATAAATTTTAAGATTTTAATAATTTTACCAATTAGTTATTGAATTATTATTTTCAAGTGTTTGAGTGTTGGGTTAACAAAATTATTATTAATTTAATTCTGACCATCTCTTAATCAAAACACAAAAGAAAAAAGAAATTTAAAAAAGTTGAATAAATTAAGCTTTTTTCTGCTTATCATCTGACATCAAAAGATGTTTATCAAATTTAAAATTAATTTTTAGTTTACTGCTGTACATATTTAACGATTTTTCTTTAAATATTTAATTAAATATCAAAACAAATGCGAAATAATGATTATAAGCCAAATTATTACACACAATGTTTCATTTTTATTTCCTTTTTGTTTTTTTTTGTTTTTTGTTGAAAAAGCAAAAATACTAAGTTAATATTCTAAATGGTTAATTTGATGAAACCATTCTTATTTCTTATTAAAAAAATAAAATAAAATAAAAATAATATCAAACAAGAGGTTGTTCCGGAGGTGAGCCTATACCAGTCATGTCGCTTTTATTAGGCCATTTGCTGCTAAAGAAACCTTGATATTTTACTTTTGACCCAAAAAAACGGACGGATCATTTGAATATGCCTTGCTAACTTTGGTACATTAGTTCCTAATAAAAAGACAAAAAAGTCCTTTTCCAGCTGTTGGTTGATCATATGAATATCAAAAGTGGATTATTTGTTGTCATCAATCCTGCAAAGTTTCAAAACATGTCATAATGTAGTTTCAGAGGAGAACCCAGATTTTTTTAAACTGGCCAATAAAAATCAAAGACGGCCTGTGGCGGCCATGTTGTTCATCCAACCAGAACCAATGGTACATCATTTGTAGAGGTCCTTCCATTCATCCTTCATACCAAGTTTTTTTACAATCTGCCAATTAGTTCCTGAGCAATTGACAAAAATGTCTTTCCCCATATGGTTTCAATGGAAAATTTGAACAACTAGTTTACGAACGATGGACTTACCTCCTAAAATCAGTAAAGATTACAATGGATATTGAAAGAGGATGGACCTTCTGTAATCAACACAGCTTACATTGGACATGGCTCACTGGTTTTGCCAAATTCTTCACTGGTTTCAAATAAGATCTTTCAATGAATTTTGCCTCAAGATCCTATGTTAAACTATGTTTGGATCTGGCACTATTTTGGATGGTGGGGTCATCACATACAATTCTTACAGAGGACTTTCTGCCAAGTTTTGTTCAAATTGACTTCATAAATTCAGACAAGAAAAAGATCTTAAAAATAATTTCCGATAGGATCCAATGTTATTTGGCTCTGGTAGCAATCTTGGACAGCAGGCACTAGGGTAATCAGATATAATTCTGAAAGAGGATCTACCTAAAGACCATTGTTGTCAAGTTTTGTTCCAATTAGCTTTGTGGTTTCAAACATGAAGCTCCTATAGGGTTGTATGTTAAGCTATGTTCATCTCTGAACAACTGCATATAATTTGCAATTAATCGTCCCACAACTATGGAATGACAATTGTTCAAATCCTCAGAAAGAATTATGCATACACATCTTTTCACATGGTGCCTTGCAACCGTCACATAATTTAAATTACAGGTAAGGAACCAATTTTACAAATATCATATACTGCATTTTATAAAGTTTCAGAAATATACATTCTTATGAACTGCCCATTCTAATTGAACTGAGAAAATTTTCTATCAGTTTTGCAAATACTGGCCATAAGCTGGGTAATCTCTTGCCTTTGACAAAATCATGACCAAATGATCAAAAGGAGATTATTAGTACGACCAGATTACTAACATCTCATAATACTGAGGCTTCAATAGAAGGGAGATAACTCATGATGTATCAAAACCAACTTTTACAAAAATTTTGTTCTTCGTAAATCTGTTGTGCAATCAGAAAATTTAGATAATCTTTATTTAATATTTAATTGAGTATAAATATTATTTAAAACATTTAAAGTATTTTGAACTAATGCACATTAACTTTAAAGGCAATATTACACCAAAATCCTTTATAAAAATAAAAATAAAAACTAGAGGCTCACCTGGCATCTATTTGGCCATTATAAAACATAAGCTCTTTTGTATCCACAAGGCTTTTAAAGAAACACATTAAATGTCAAAAGTAATCTTGATATTTGACATTTGACCTAAAAATAGGTGGATCATTTGCATCTATCTTTCAATATGAGATACTTGCCAACTTGGTTAAAGTCTGCCTATTAGTTCCTGGGCAAACGACAAAAAAGTCTTTTCCCATATATAGATTCAATGAAAACATTGAATAGCCTCAGCTGTCATCAAGTGGATTGTTTGTAGAGGGTAGGTTTCAAAACATTTCATATTGTAGTTTCAGGAGAAGATTTTTGAAAATTAAAAATCAAAGATGGCCTCTTGCAGCCATACTGTTCACTCAATGCTGGATCGTTTGTAGAGGATATTGTTATCATCAAGCCCCCAAAGTTTCAAAACATTTCAATATGTAGTTTCAGAGAAGATTTTTGGAAATAGGCCAATAAAAATAGAAGATGGCCTTTGTTGGCCATGTTGTTTATCCAATCGGAACCAATGGTGGATCATTTGTCGATGTCCTTCAATACATCATTCCTACCAAGTTTGGTTACAATCTGCCAAGTAGTTTCAGAGGAGAAGATCAAAATGTGAAAAATTAACAGACGACAGCCTATATCCCAGGTGAGCGAAAAATAAATGATTTCTCTAAAAAAATAGTTACTACTAAATCCCTACTAAAGTTTTGGAAACAAAAAAAAATCCTTAAAAGTTTTTGAAGCAAATTAATTTTGAAAATGATAAATATAAAAATCTTTTAACGAACAAAACAAAAACAAAAATATTAAATGCTTGCACCACTGCAAAAAAAGGCATGGAAGCCAATCTGGAAAAGGAACAATTCTTTCCGCCACAGGGGTTGCCACCTCATCTTCAATGACAGCCCCATACCCTACAATTTCCCATGGAGATGTTGCTCCATAGTCCTGTTCCCCTGAAACAATCACCTCCACAGTTGTGTTAAATAAGTCAACACTCGTCTCTATCATCTCATCTGAGTCGGACCAAACAAGTGTGGTATCCCTAAATAACGCCATCCATGGTGATGGTGTCACAGAACTGCCGGCCTGTTCCCCTGAAACAATCACCTCCACAGTTGTGTTAAATAAGTCAACACTCGTCTCTATCATCTCATCTGAGTCGGACAAAACAAGTGTGGCATCCCTAAATAACACTTCCTGTGGTGATGGTGCTTCAGAAGCTGCAGGCGTGGACTCTGCCAAAGGATAAGATGGCAAATCCTCAGAAACTGAAAAACTGGCCATCAAATCCTCTTGCAGATGCCCAATGGTCACCTCCAGTGTAACATTCTCTTTAGACTCTTCTTCCATATCAGAAACTTCTGATGCAGGAGAGAAGACTACTGAGAAAGTTAACTCACCAGAAGTTTCTATTGAGACTTCAGGAGCCTCTCTAGCCACTTCTGGAGAAGGAGGGGGTGCGGGAATGTCAGGAACAGGTTCCAGACCTCGGACTCGTCTGGACCACCGCACAGGTTCAGACATAGGTCTTGCAGCAACATAACCATAGGGCTTACCAACCCTGTTCAGCATTCTGTTCTTCTCATTGTCAACATAAACTCGTGGTTTCTTCCTGAAAACAAAAAAAATTATCTTTAATTTCAACTCAAAATGGGATATTTTGGCATGTTGCAAATGTACCAAAATTAAAGCTAAATAATCCCTACACCAAAATATCTGAATATATTACAACCGTAGTTTTAATGCATTATCTAATTACATTAAGTAGAGACTCCTTAGGGCCTCAATTGCTGAAATGAATTTATCATTTAATCATAATAAATAGAGGCTCCCAGGAGCCTGTCCTGCTCACCTGGACTTTATTTATCATTGTAAGTTAAAATTTGGTATTATTGGACAAATATAAAATATCAACACCTTGGGACAGGGGGTGGGGGCTACTCCCAAACATTCCAACAGTATTATAGTGTAGCAGTAAAGGGTGGAGTTTTAACGAAGTTGCTGTCTAGAACATAGTCATAATTTCTCGCACAACTTTACCCTTAAAATCATGGCAGGATTATTTGATATAAAACTTGATGCACAAGATGTGCAGATTTTGACGAGTTACGACTCATCACTTGTGCTCAGGGTCTAAAATTTTGGAAAACAAAAACTAGAACTTGATCACTAACTATACCCCATGCTGCTGTTAATTTTCAAAAACACACCTGATATCAAATCTGTGTTATAAAATTTTGAGGCCCTATTTAACAAAGCTATGAGGAGGTAATTGATCAATAAAATTCTTATTATGTGCATATCTAATAAAAGACTAAAGTAATGGACTAGAACAGAATTTCTAAGTCTGAAAGAGTATAAATATGGGAAAAAGTATTGGACCAGGACATACTTCTCATGCGCACATCTACGTTGAGGATCTTACAGTATTATTAACCTCTGATAAGGCATGTTTGAGAAACTGTGGGTACAAAAAACAAGAGGCTCCCAAGAGCCTGAATCGCTCACCTATTTTTTGTGTACCAGTAGATCTTGCATCAATGATTATTTTGCTATTTAATGTATACCGTCACAATTTTCTCCTTAGTATTGACCTGTACAACTAAAATATAGAATCCTGAACCTAATAGATATGGTTGCTAGGAACTTTTTCATCAGTTGCTATGGACTTTTCAATGGCATTAACTCTTGACCTTCAATTTTGACTTGAACAGGTAAATTGTACGGTCCTGAACCGAAATATATATGGTTGCTAGGGACTTTTTCATCTGTTGCTATGGACTTTTTCAATGGCATTGACTCTTGATCTTTCTTCTTAACTTGTATAGGTAAATTATAAAGTCCTTAACCTAAATTTATATGGTTGCTAGGGACTTTTTCATCGGTTGCTATGGACTTTTTCAATGGCATTGACTCTTGACCTTCCATTTTAACTTGAACAGGTAAATTGTAGGGTCCTGAATCCAAATAAATATGGTGCTAGGGACTTTTTCATCGGTTGCTATGGACTTTTTCAATGACCTTGACCCTTGACCTTTCTTTTTGACTTGTACAGGTAAATTATAAGGTCCTTAATCCAAATATATATGGTTGCTAGGGACTTTTTCAATGACCTTGACCCTTGACTTTCCATTTTACTTGTACTGTTACCATTTAATTTATTTCAAGTAACCCCCTACACATCTGTGACAATGTCAGACCATTATTTTCTGTTTACATGTAAATAATCTTTCAAGGGCAAAAACTCCTATAAGGGGTCAATTAATGATTTTGGTCATGTTGACTTATTTGTAGATCTTACTTTGCTGAACATTTTTGTTGTTTACAGTTTGTCTTTATCTATTATTATATTCAAAATAACAACCTAAAACTGCAAAATTTCCTTAAAATTAAAAATTCAGGGGCAATAACCCAACAAAAAGCTGTCTGATTCATCTGAAAATTTCATGGCTGGTAGATCTTGACTTGTCAAACATTTTTACTTCGTGAGTTTTGCTCTAAATGCTTTGGTTTTTGAGATATAAGGCAAAAACTGCATTTGACCCCTATGTTCTAATTTTAGCAACAGCGGCCATGTTTGTTGACAGATCAAAACTTCAGATAAAATTTCTAAACTAGATACCATCAGGAACATCCTGTAAAAGTTTAAAGGTATTTTGCCCAGTAGTTTCAGAGGAGAAGATCCTTGAAATAGTTTATAACGACGCCGACGACGACGGACGCCAAGTGATGGCATAATTTCACATGGCCCTTTGGGCCAGGTGAGCTAAAAATGGGGGATAGACAGAATTTCTAAATCCAAAAGGGTATAAAATTATGGGAAAAAGTATTGGACCAGGACATACTTTGCATGTGCACATCTATGTACTAGGATCTAACACTAAAAGTCTCATTAACCTCTGATAAGGCATGTTTGAGAAACTGCGGGTACAAAAAAAATATGGGCACGCAGGCAGACAGACAGATGGACAGACGGATATGCTGATTCCTATATATCCAAAACTATGTTTGCCGGGGGTATAATTAAATGGGCACAAGTACATGTACATTATAACGCTGTTCAACTGGGTATAACTGAACAGAATAATTCTTAAAAAGAGACATAATTTTGGTATATTACAAAAAAAAATTGTGGGATAGACAGAATTTCTAAGTCCAAAAGGGTATAAAATTATGGGAAATAGTATTGGACAAGGACATACTTCGCATGCGCACGTCTACGTACTAGGAATTTGATTAACCTCTGATAAGGCTATGATGTTTGAGAGACTGTGGGTACAAAAATTCTAGACAGATGGACAGGCTGATTTCTATATACCCCCCAAACTATGTTTGCGGGGGGGGGGGGGGGGGAGGGAATTTAACTAGAGGCTCTTAAGAGCCTGTATCGCTCTCCTGGATTTGACTTGTCCACCTTGAGCAGGACTAAAAGTTAAGTATAGCATTCGATTTTACTGGTTTTCCCATAGGGTCCTATGTTAAACTAAGTATGACTCTGTTGGCCGTCTTGACTTGACGGTCATGGTCATCAGACATAATTCTGAAAGAAAACAATCTAAGGACCATTACTGACAAGTCATGTTCAGACTGGTCAAGTGTTTTCATATAAGAATATTTTAATATGAATTTTTCCATTGGGTTCTATGTTAAAAATAACAATCCAAAGATACTAATATTAGATATAGTAAATTTATACTATGCTGTATACGACGCATTTCAAGGAGTTACCTTTAGCAGCATTAAAACCAAAACATTTGGAAGACCAAAAACCAAACTTATATTAAACAAGAAGTACTCAACCAAAAATACCGAAATAGGAAGCCAAATTTCAGCTAAGGAGATCTACCATGTGCAATACAAGGAATGAACCCTTAGTATTTCTATTATTTTTGAACTTTGCTAAATACTGGTAATTTCTGTAACAAATCAAAATGAATAATCATGTCAGACAAGTCTGACGACTGGGTTGGCGAATACCCTCGGGGACCTAGGGTCCACCAGCAGAGGCATCATCC
The DNA here is from genome assembly GCA_028015205.1 of Mytilisepta virgata. Lineage (NCBI taxonomy): Eukaryota > Metazoa > Mollusca > Bivalvia > Mytilida > Mytilidae > Mytilisepta > Mytilisepta virgata. The sequence goes on along the minus strand of CM051515.1, from coordinate 57,295,325 downwards.
CAGGAGTTTCAAAATAACAATCCAAAGATACTATAGTATTAGATATAGTAAATTAACTTAGTTCAGGTGTGGCCGCCATCTTAATTAGTTCACTATCCGGCTCATTGCACAAAATTCTTAATTAGGGCCATCTAAGGACAATTGCTGCCAAGTCTGGTTCCAATTGGTCAAGTGGTTACATACAAAAAGATTTTTCAATGAATTTTCCCATAGTGACCTACGTTAAACCAAGTTCGGCTGTGCCAGCCATCTTGGTTTACAGTCCAGGTCATTGGACGCATTTCTGAAAGGGAACCGCCTAAGTACCATTGCTGCGAAGTCTAAAATTCACATTGTCCAAAAAACTAAAGATAAATTTGGTATGGCCTTATACTATTTCAAAAGTGGAGAACTGGAAAATCTTCAACTCATTTTTATAGTTCGTTGTCTACCCTCGCTCCGCTGTGCTCCACTTGGGAAAGATTTGTAATTTAACAAGCTCCCAAGAGCTTAATATTGACTTGTACAGCTAAATTATAGAATCCTGAACCCAAATATATATGGTTGCTTGAGCTTTTTCATCTGTTGCTACGGATAGTTTCAATGGCATTGACTCTTGACCTTTCTTTTTGACTTGTACAGGTAAATTATAGGGTTCTGAATCTAAATTGTGCCAGGGACTTTTTGAATGACCTTGACTATTGACCCTCCATTTTACTTGTACAGCTACCATATAATTTATTTCAAGTTATGGTCTTAACATCTATGACAATGTCAGACCATTATTTTTACTGATAATTACTAATCTTTCAAGGGCAAAATCTCCTTTAAGGGGTCAATTGACAGTTTTGGTCATGTTGACTTGTTTGCTGTTAACAGTTTGTCTTTATCTAATAATTTTTAAGTGAATAACCTAACACTGCAAAATTTCCTTAAAATGTACAATTCAGGGGCAAAAAAACCAACAAAGGGTTGACTGATTTGTCTTAAAATTTCATGGCTGGTAGATCTTGACCTGATGAAACTTTTTACCACTGTCAGTTTTGCTCTAAATGCTTTAGTTTTTGAAATATAAGACAACAAGAGTGGACACACTACATTTCTCGCCTGAGTATGCACATGGACACAGAATAATGATTATCTAATACCCGACTTTTGCAAGTCAAAAGAAAATGCATTAAAAGAAATTGAGGTCATGGTCAAAAGGCAGGTACATGTATCCCCTAAGAACTATCTATTGACAAAATATGGTGGGTCTAGGTATTAAAGTTGCTGAGAAATGGACCTAATCTCGAAAATGTGACAAAGGTCACTCAAGCATGCAATTGAGGTCAAAGTCCAGAGACTGGGGTCAGACTTGCATGTACCCATTAAGAACTATCTATAGACCAAACACGGGTGGGTCTAGATATTAGTTGCTGAAAAAGGACTTAAGAAATTTGGATGAAAGTCACTCAACCATTAAATTGAGGTCAAGGTCCAGAGACAAGTGTCAGATTGCCATGTACCCACCAAGAACTATCAAGAGACCAAATACAGTGGGTCTAGGTATTCTAGTTGCTGAGAAATGGACTTAACCATGAAAAAGCGACAAAGTCACTCAAGCATGAAATTCAGGTCAAGGTCTCAAACCAGTTGCCAGACTTGTACCCAGCAAGAACTATCTATTGACCAAATATGGGGGGTCGATGTATTCTAGTTGCTGTGAAATGAACTTAACCATGAAAAAGTGACAAAGTCACTCAAAGATGAAATTGAGGTCAAGATCCCAAGCCATTATTGTGTCAGACTGGCATGAACCCACCGAGAACTATCTATAGACCAAATATGGTTGGCCTAGGTATTACAGTTTCTGACAAATGGACTTAATCACGAAAAAGTGACAAAGTCAGTCAAACATGAAATTGAGGTCAAGGTCCCAAGCCAGGTGTCAGACTGACATGTACCCAGCAAGAACTATCTATTGACCAAATATGGTGGGTCTAGGTATTCTAGTTTGTGAGTAATGGACTTAACCACGAAAATGTGACGCAGATTTTAAATTCACATTTATGATTTAGTTAGTGAACCATGAAAATGAGGTCAGGGTCACAAGGCAAGTATACTGCGGCAAATCTTATACAATAAGCTACCTTGTGGACCATAAATGTTAATTGTAGGGACTACACGTGAAAAGTTATTAAAGTTTAAAAAAGAGTTTACGCCGCCGTAGACGGAAAGTAATACCTATATCTCGACTTTTTGTCGCAGACGAGACAAAAACTGCAATTTTCCCCCTATGTTCCGTTTTTAGCCATGTCACCCATTTCGGTTAGAAGGCGGGGTCATCGGACATGTTTTTAAACTAGATACCCTAATGATGCTTTTTAGCCAAGTTTGGCTCCATTTGGCCCAGTAGTTTTAGAAGAGAAGAATTTTGTAAAAGTTAACGGACGGTGCCCGACGCTGGACGCCAAGTGATAAGTATATCATCTTTGGGTCAGGTGAGCAAAAAAATTGGTCAAAAAATCAAATGGCCGAGTTACATTACTTAACAATGACTAAGGCCTTTTATTTTTATTTAATTGGTTTACGGATTTTTTTTTTTAAAAATAGGGTCGGTCGGTCGGGGAAAAAAAAGAAAAAAAAGAGGGAAAATCATGGACTTTTGAACAATCTTGGTTATATTGCCAAATGTACAAAGGTTGCAAATGATCAGTTAATTCCCTCTTTTGAAACCTAAATATCAGAACATCTATCTTGAAACGTGTTGTTCAGTAGACCGTTCCCTTTTTAAGGGACCGACTCGTCAACAATAAATGAGTGGATTCAATATCTTACGGAATCAAGATATTCATACAAAACGAACTTAAAAGTCGCATGGATTCTATTAAGAAATTCGTTTCATAAAACGTGTTTCGGAAATTGGCATCAACTAAGGTCTATAAATAGATTTTTTGGGGGGATCATGTTTACAAGTATTTTATTGATGGATAATCTATTTTTAGACGAATTGGAATATAATCTTTTATGAAATTTTTATGCAAAAAAGGATTTTAATTTATTTTTATTTTTGGGATGGCTGATTTCAGAGGGTCGGCGGTAATAAAAAACCAAAATATTCAATTTTATTTTTTTTCTTCAAATCGGCAAAATCGGGTCGGCGGATCCGTAAACCAACTATTTAAAAATAAATGGCCTAAGGAGTGGAAATTTGTAAATGTTATTGTAATTGATGAAATGAAGACTATAAGAATATGTAATGTTACAGCAACTGGGATTTCTGTGTTTGTAATGAATCCATCATAGGAGGTGCATATTTCCAATATATATACAAACATTCTACAAAGTTTGAAGACTGCATTGAAAACTGTAGGTTTTGATTATACAAAATAGGTACCCTTCTTAAAGAATCATACGTGTGATATCCCACCCATTAGGCACGATCGAGACTCACACATTTCGGGCCAATCCAATGACCCCACATGCAGGCAACCTGAACTTCCATGGAAAAATAAATTGTTTGCAAAAGCCATCCAACTTTAATTGTAAATGAATATTTTTTTCTTTTTAACATTGTCCTTAACATGAAAAGTACAGAACTGTTTGTTAATTCATTCTTTTTTTATACTGAACCTATCATTTCACGGTTAACTTGTGGCTGTCAACAACGATGTCACGTTATAACTTGTTTGTATTTTTGTAAACAATGTTGGGTTATCACCCTTTTTTAAGCCAAAATTTCACAAAATTATTAATAAATATATTCTGTTATGCAAAATTTTTAGAAGGTTCCAATAAATTCAATATATCTAAGCATTTCTTGATTGTTTTAATTTAAATACTTTATTAAATGCATATATGTTCCCATAAGGTTAAGCAAAAAAAACCCAAAGTACAAGTACTGTATTTTCTGGACTAATTAAGACTATGTGGCCTAAAGGTTTAATTGATACTTTCTGCATAGACTTATAATGGTAAAATGGTCATTTTAAAGTAAAAAAGTCTCGACCTATATAGGCAGGAAAACACGGTATACATAATGAGCGAGTCAATTTTTTTCTGATAATCTTTTCCAAAATTTGATCATGTTTAGAACTTCATGAAACAATGGGAAACGCCTAACCTCTCCCATCACTGCTATCATTGTTGCCTTCTTGGTATTTGCAAAAATTGATACATGTTTTTTCAATAATTAAGTCTTTATAAAGTTGAAGAAAATAATCATTACATTAAATATTTAAAGTATATATGATTGATGAAAAGATAACAAAATACTGTATAATAGTTAAGAACATGATACTTTAAATGTTGCGTAACCCCCCCCCCCCCCCCTTTCAAAAAGAAAATCAGTTCCCCAAAAGGAATTTGATGATTTTGGCCACAAACACAATAGGTGCACAATGGCATTATGATTAAGAATCTGAGAAAGTTTTATTAAATTATAGATAAGACTGTTTAAGGACGAGTTGCAGATACAAAATGGATACCCCACATCCCGCCTTTTTCCAAAAGTAAAACAGTTCCCAACAAGAGTGGACATACTACATGTCTCGCCTGAGTATGCACATGGACACAAAATAATGATTATCTAATACTGACTTTTGCAAGTCAAAGGAAAATGTGTTAAAATAAATTGAGGTCAAGGTCAAAAGGCAGGTGTCATACCGACATGTATCCACTAAGAACTATCTATTGACAAAATATGGTGGGTCTAGGTATTAAAGTTGCTGAGAAATGGACCTAATCTCGAAAATGTGACAAAGTCACTCAAGCATGCAATTGAGGTCAAAGTCCAGAGACAGGTGTCAGACTTGCATGTACCCACTAAGAACTATCTCTAGACCAAACACGAATAAGTCTAGGTATTACAGTTGCTTAAAAAATAACTTAATCAAGAAATTTGGATGAAAGTCACCCAACCATGAAATTGAGGTCAAGGTCCAGAGACAAGTGTCAGACTGGCATGTCCCCATCAAGAACTATCAATATACCAAATACAGTGGGTCTAAACATTCGTTTCTGAGAAATGGCCTTAACCATGAAAAAGTGACAAAGTCACTCAAGCATAAAATTGCGGTCAAGGTCCCAAGCAAGTGTCAGACTGGCATGTACTCTCTAAGAACTATATATAGACCAAATATGGTTGACCTAGGTATTACAGTTGCTGAGAAATGGATTTAACCACGAAACTTGGACACAGATTTTAAATTCATGTTTGTGAAATCAGTGAACTATGAAAATGAGGTCAGGGTCACAAAATAAGTATACTGTGGCAATCCTTATACAATAAGCTACCTTGTGGACCATGAATCTTAATTGTAGGTATTACATGTTCAAAGTTATTAAAGTTTTTAAAAAAGTATACGCCGCCGCCATGGCCGGAAAGTAATACCTATATCTCGCCTCCACGACTTTTTGTCGCAGGCGAGACAAAAATGATTTTGGGCACAAACAATACAGGAGGTGCAAAATGGCATTATATGATAGTCTAAGAAAGTTTCGTTAAATTATAGCGTGCGGTTTAGGACGGATACAATATGAGGAAAAAAAAATGTGTTTTCGGTTACGGCCGGTAGGTAGGTTTTTTCCCGGAATATCAAAAAATTTATTTCGTATTGTGTTGTAGTAAAATATCAGAAAATTTATTTTGTATTGTGCTGTTGTAAAATATCAGAAAATTTATTTCGTATTGTATTGTAGTATCATTAATTATCCATGTATTATGTTGTCTGATAGCTGACCAATACTGTATTGTAACAGTACTCCAGCTTGAAAATGAAAATGGAAGGGTGCTGGTAAAGGGCACTTAACAAGATATCCATTTTTAATTGCACTTCATCGCGATAACCATTCTTAAGGATGGAAGGATGAATTATTGTTTAACGTCCAGTGGCAACCAGGTGCATATCAGGACGAGAACATGTTGATATGATAATGAATATGATCCCTGCTTTGTACTAGACCGATACGCTAAGTCGGATTTTTAATGTGCTAGCTCACGAGGTAACTGTCTGCAGGAAGACATATAACCTCACTCGGACACATTATAATGACTCCGAGCCGACCAGTCTTTGCTCTTACTCCTACTACTAGCAGCAAATACCAATTTTAATGTCTTTGGTTTGACCCGGCCGGGGATCGAACCCACGACCTTCCGCACTCGGGGCGAGCACGCTACCACGAGACCACCGAGGCGGTCCATTCTTAAGGGTAACTAGAGGCTCAGAGTACTGGGCCTGTATCGCTCACTTGGCAGAAATAAGAATTGTCCATGGCAGCCATGCTTATCGTCCAATCAGGATGAAAAAAATAATTTCATAAAAGACTTTCCATAGAACTTAGCCAAGTTCTAAACTTGATTTTAATCAACTAATGAGAAACAAGAATTGCCCATGACGGCCATGTTTGTTGCCCGATTAGGACGAAATGAGGAAACTTTGTAAAGAACCTCTCATAGATGTTTACTGTCAAGTTTCGTTCCATTTGGCCAAGCGACTTCAGAGGAAAAGATTGTTTTATATCAGCCAATCAAATAAAAATGTGGGAGTCTTCCAAGGAAGACATGTGTCGCCTGCGGACGTCAATTTTTAAGAAAAATATTTAAATTTTCTGAAAAGGAAATATATTTGCACACCTTTGCATTAAGGTTAATGGACAGAGAAAGTTTCATCAAATTTCTTTGAGTGGTTATATGATGGAGTAGTTGAGGATAGAAGTTTTGACCCACCCCCTTTTTTTTTTCCAAAATGTAAATTTTTACAAAAATTTTCTAAAAATGAAATATACATGCACATCTGTGCATTAAGGTTAATGCACAGAGAAAGTTTCATCAAATTCCTTTGAGCGGTTATGGAGTAGTTGATGATAGAAATTTTGACCCCCCCCCCCCCCCCCCCCCACTTTTTCAAATGAATTTGATGAAACTATCTCTGTGCATTAACCTTAATGCACAGGTGTGCATATATATTTCATTTTTAGAAATTTTCAATTTTTTTTGTAAAAATTTATTAATTTTTACAAAAACAAGAGTGGACACACAAAAATGTCTCGCCTGTCGTGTATTTCTAATGAAAGTAAATATCAGTATTCAAAAAACAGAGCAAAACACAAAAACTTAACTATAACCACTGAAACACGAAAATAAGGTCAAGGTCAGATGACTCATGTCAGTTGGACATGTACACCTTACCATCCTTCCATACACCAAATATAGTAGACCTATTGCATACAGTATTCAAAAAACAGAGCAAAACACAAAAACTTAACTATAACCACTGAACCATGAAAATGAGGTCAAGGTCAGATGACACCTGCCAGTTGGACATGTACACCTTACAATCCTTCCATACACCAAATATACTAGACCTATTGCTTATAGTATCTGAGATACGGACTTGACCACCAAAACTTAACCTTGTTCACTGATCCGTGAAATTGGGTCGAGGTCAATTGAAAACTGTCTGACGGGGATGAGGACCTTGCAAGGTATGCACATACCAAATACTAATAATAAGAGAGAAATTAACATTACAAAAAATCTTAACTTTTTTTTCAAGTAGTCACTGAACCATGAAAATGAAGTCAAGGACAATGTACGTATGACAGTCGGAAACTTCATAACATAAGGCATCTATATACAAAGTATAAAGCATCCAGGTCTTCCACCTTCTAAAATATAAAGCTTTTAAGAAGTTAGTTAACGCGGCCGCCGCCGCATCACTATCCCTATGTCGAGCTTTCTGCAACTAAAGTCGCAGGCTCGACAAAAAATTGAAATTTTAATTTTTACAAAAAAAAAATTGAAAATTTAATTTTTACAAAAAAAATTGAAAATTTAATTTTTACAAAAAAAATTGAAAATTTCTAAAAATGAAATATATATGCACACCTACACATTAAGGTTAATGCACAGAGATAGTTTCATCAAATTCCTTTGAGCGGTTATGGAGTAGTTGAGGTTAGACTTTTTGACCCAGCCCCCCCCCCTTTTTTTCAAAAATGTAAATTTTTACAAAAAAAATGTAAAATTTTCTAAAAATGAAAATATATATGCACACCTGTGCATTAAGGTTAATGCACAGAGAAAGTTTCATCAAATTCCTTTGAGCAGTTTACGAGTAGTTGAGGATAGAAGAAAAGTGTGAAGACGGAAGAAGACTGATAGTGATCCCTATCTGTCGACACAATAAACCATTAAAATCTCTGTAGATGTCACTATGAGACATAAACATTGCCCTAAGGACGATTTTAATTGTCAGTATTTTTACTGTATATTTTTTTTACACAGTGCATAGTGAAATTTAAATAAAACGTACTTTACCAGTCAGTGACAGAATGTTTAAATGTCTAAGTGATATTTACTTCCTCTGATCAGGAATGGCAATGGACTTGCATGGTTCAGACATGTGGTCAAAATTATATATATACCGGTAAGCTACCGGCAATAAGGAATGGTGGAAATATGTGAAAAAGCCTTGGAAAATTCCTGATATTCTTTGTCATAAGAAACTGCAAACATAATTAAAATCATTTTAGATGTTTATTCCATGAGTGGCTCTGATCAAAAAGATCATTCTATTTATAGTAAATTTTGAACTTAGGCTGAAAAAGAAAAAACCTTAAAACATATACATGTAGATCTATAAATGAATTGTTTTAATTATTATGATTTACTGAGGTTAACAGCATTAGTCTATTTTTTCTTTACACTGTAAAATCATTCAGGATTCAAGTATTATTCATTGATTTGTTACAGAAATTACCAGTATTTAGCAAAATTCAAAAATAATAGAAATACTAAGGGTTCATTCCTTGTATTGCACATGATAGATCTCCTTAGCTGAAATTTGGCTTCCTATTTCGGTATTTTTGGTTGAGTACTTCTTGTTTAATATAAGTTTGGTTTTTGGTCTTCCAAATGTTTCGGTTTTAATGCTGCTGATGAGAGGTAACTCCTTGAAATGCGTCGTATACAGCATAGTATAAATTTACTATATCTAATATTAGTATCTTTGGATTGTAATTTTCTAAAATGTTCGAGTCTTCCAAGGAAGACATGTGTCGCCTGCGGACGTCAATTTTTACAAAAGATATTAAAATTTTCTAAAAATGAAATATATATTCACACCTTTGCATTAAGGTTAATGCAAAGAGAAAGTTTCATCAAATTCCTTTGGGCGGTTTACGAGTAGTTGAGGATAGAAGAAAAGTGTGACGACGCAAGACAACGCAAGATGACAGATAGTGATCCCTATGTGTCGACCATGCTTGCCTCTCAGGTTTCATTCCAATTGGCCAAGCAGTTCCAGAGAATTTTTTTTCCAATCAACCAATGAGAAACAAGAATTGCCCATGACGGCCATGTTTGTTGCCCGATCTGGACGACATGAGGAAACTTTGTAAACAACCTCCCATATATGCTTCCTCTCAAGTTTAGTTCCATTTGGCCAAGCGATTTCAGAGGAGAAGATTTTTGAAAACTCTTGCCCATGGCGGCCATGTCTGTTCCCCGATCAAGATGAAATGAGCATGAAACTTTATAAAGGACTTTACATAGATGATTGCTGCCAAGTTGAATTTCATTTGGCCCAGTGGTTTCAGAGAAGAAGATTAAAATGTGAAAAGTTAATGTACGGACGCCAAGTGATGACAAAAGATCACATGGCCTTTGGCCAGTTGAGCTAATAATACTGATGTTAATGTGTGCATCATAAATTCAGATTACACACATTGTGTATTGTATATCATTACCATGTGTTTGGTTTTCTTTCTGGGATTTCCAACTAAACATGTATGCCATGTATTTACTAGAAATTGTCATAACGTTTTATTCGGTACAAATAAATAAATTAAACCTTGTATTTTTGTTTTAATTTTCTTGCTGTTTAAATGACAGAAATCCTACATACAGCTAGCTGGCTGATGTTTTATACCTGCCTACAAGCCACTGATTTCTGAATATTTTTTTCATTACTCTTTTGTCATTGATTGTGAAATTTAAGAGAAATCTACGATTACATAGTTCTTCTCGTTCTCCAACTAATTTTGGTGTGGGGCTATGTAGCTCCCCAAGATGCACACTCACAGCAAATAATATGATTGTAGGTTGCTTGGTATCGGAAAACTGAACTAGGATGTTAAACTTAACCTAAGTCAATGAAGTGCAGTAAGTAGGTCAGAGTGACCTTATTTTAGTGGGAGGCTGTGTTACTCCCCAAGATGCACCCTCACAGAAAGTAATATGATTGTAGGTCCCTTGGTATTTGAGAACTGAACTCGGATATAAAACTTAACCTTAGTCAATGAAGTGTGATAAGTAGGTCAGAGTGAATTAACTTTGGTGGGAGGCTGTGTTACTCCCTGAGATGCAACCTTCACACCAAGTATAATATGATTGTAGGTCCCTTGGTATTTGAGAACTGAATTCAGACGTAAAACTTAACCTAAGTCAATGAAGTGTGATAATGTGTGTTACTCCCTATATATTAAGATGCACCCTCACACCTTATTTTAATGGGAGGCTGTGTTACTCCCCGAGATGCACCCTCACAACAAGTAATATGATTGTAGGCCCCTTGGTATTGGAGAACTGAACTGGGACGTAAAACTGAAGCACTATAAGTAGGTCAGAGTGACCTAATTTTGGTGGGAGGCTGCACACTCACACCAAGTTATATTATTGTAGGTCCTTAATGGTATCAGAGAGTGGAACCAGGGCTTTCCATACAATTTGAACAAGGTATAATTGAAACTGGATGCAGTTTTGAATGTCTCCCAAACGAAGCTCTTTCTCTTTCAAGGTATTTTTGGAATTCCTAGTGTTTGAAATACTGGGCAAGTGTACAAAGAGATTGAGTATATGCAAAATGTTTGATATATGGTATTCAATATCTGCAGTTTTATAAGTTGTAATCGGTATTAACATGATTAACAGATGTTTTATCAAAATATTTTATTATTGAAGGTGCAATGGCCTCCACCTCCCCTTTAGCCATTTAAGGGGGTGGGGCATGACCCCCCCCCCCTCAGACCCCCTATGGTACCAAATGATTCGTCTTATCATAAGGAGTTATAATATATATGGTTATAGGGTGGGGATCTCAATGGTTTTCAGAATATTTAGTATTTTATCATTTGAGGGGGTGGGGCATGACCCCCCTCAGACCCCCCTATGGTACCAAATGATTTGTCTTATCATAAGAAGTAATAATATATATGGTTATAGGGTGGGGATCACAATGGTTTTCAAAATATTAAGTATTTTGTTATTTGAGGGGGTGGGGCATGACCCCCCCTAACACAACGAAATGGAGGGTATAACATAATACCTCGCCACTTCGTGTGGCAGGGTATAAAAACTTAAATATCCAAGGTAACAGGTAGTATTTCCAAGTTAAGATCACAAATGATCAAGTTATATCACTTTTCCCATAGACTTCTATAGTAAAATTTTGCAAAACCCCACCCCCTTTTGATACCCCCAAAATATATGTTCCCTCCCACAGATTGAAAATTTTTTTCGGGAGGCGCATCTAGGAATATGGGCCTATCAAGTCGTATGATATCAAGCGATTCCGTCTATTTAGTATTTTATCATTAGAGGGGGTGGGGCATGATCCCCCCTCAGACCCCCTATGGTACCAAATGATTCGTCTTATCATAAGGAGTAATAATATATATGGTTATTGGGTGGGGATCTCAATGGTTTTCAGAATATTTAGTATTTTATCATTTGAGGGGGTGGGGCATGACCCCCCTCAGACCCCCCTATGGTACCAAATGATTTGTCTTATCATAAGGAATAATAATATATATGGTTATAGGGTGGGGATCACAATGGTTTTCAAAATATTAAGTATTTTATCATTTAAGGGGGTGGGGCATGACCCCCCCCTCAGACCCCCTATGGTACCAAATGATTCGTCTTATCATAAGGAGTAATAATATATATGGTTATAGGGTGGGGATCTCAATGGTTTTCAGAATAATAAGTATTTTGTCATTTAAGGGGGTGGGGCATGACCCCCCCCCCCCTCAGACCCCCTATGGTACCAAATTATTCGTCTTATCATAAGGAGTAATAATATATATGGTTATAGGGTGGGGATCTCAATGGTTTTCCGAATAATAAGTATTTTGTCATTTGAGGGGGTGGGGCATGACCCCCCCTCAGACCCCCTATGGTACCAAATGATTCGTCTTATCATAAGGAGTAATAATATATATGGTTATTGGTTGGGGATCTCAATGGTTTTCAGAATATTTAGTATTTTATCATTTGAGGGGGTGGGGCATGACCCCCCTCAGACCCCCCTATGGTACCAAATGATTTGTCTTATCATAAGGAGTAATAATATATATGGTTATAGGGTGGGGATCTCAATGGTTTTTAGAATATTTAGTATTTTATCATTTGAGGGGGTGGGGCATGACCCCCCCTCAGACCCCCCTATGGTACCAAATGATTTGTCTTATCATAAGGAGTAATAATATATATGGTTATAGGGTGGGGATCACAATGGTTTTCAAAATATTAAGTATTTTGTTATTTGAGGGGGTGGGGCATGACCCCCCCTAACACAACGAAATGGAGGGTATAACATAATACCTCGCCACTTCGTGTGGCAGGGTATAAAAACTTAAATATCCAAGGTAACAGGTAGTATTTCCAAGTTAAGATCACAAATGATCAAGTTATATCACTTTTCCCATAGACTTCTATAGTAAAATTTTGCAAAACCCCACCCCCTTTTGAGACCCCCAAAATATATGTTCCCTCCCACAGATTGAAAATTTTTTTTCGGGAGGCTCATCTAGGAATATGGGCCTAGCAAGTCGTATGATATCAAGCGATTCCGTCTATTGGTTTATGAGAAACGGTGCACACAAGTGTTCGAAAAAACGCGCCCGGAAAGAAGAAAAATAATAATAGTTAACTAGAGGCTCTCAAGAGCCTGTATCGCTCACCTGGATTTAACTTTTCACCTTGAGCAGACCTAAAAATTTAAGTGTTGCAGTCAATTTGGCTGGTTTTTCTATAGGATTCTGTGTTAAACTAATTTCAGCTGTGGCAGCCATCTTGGTTTAGTCCAGGTCAACGGAAACATTTCTAAAAGAGAACCATCTAAGGACCATTTCTGCTAAGTCTTGTTCCAACTGGCTAAGCGGTTTCAGACAAGAAGATTTTTAACTGAATTTTTCTATAGGGTCCAATATTTAACAAAGTTCGGTGTGGCAGCCATCTTGGTTGACAATCCACGTGATCGGACATATTTCTGAAAGAGGATCTCCTAAGGACCAATGCTGCCAAGTCTGGCTCCAATATGTCAAGTGGTTTCAGACGAAGATTTTTCAATTAATTTTTCCATAGGGCCCTATGTTAAACTAAGTTCTGCTGTGGCGGCCATCTTGGTTGACAGTCTGGGTCGTCGCACAAAAATTCTGAAAGAGGACCATCTAAGGACCCATTGCTACCAAGTCTAATTCTAATTGACTTAGTGGTTTCAGACGAGAAGATTTTTGAGTGAATTTCCCATAGGGTCCTATGTTAAACTAAGTTCTGCTGTGGCGGCCATCTTGGTTTACAGTCCACGAAATTTGACACATTTCTGAAAAAGGACCTCCTAAGGACCAATGCCGCCAAGTCCTGCTCCAATATGTCAAGTGGTTTCAGACAACACAATTTTTCAATGAATTTTCCTATAGGGCCTATGTTAAACTAAGTTCAGCTGTGGCGGCCATCTTGGTTCACAGTCCGGGTCATCAGACACACCTCTCTAAGAGGACCATCTAAGGACCATTGCTGACAAGTCTGGTTCCAATTGGTCAAGTGGTTTAAGGCAAGAATATTTTTCAATGAATTTTCCCATAGGGCCCTATGTTAAACTAAGTTCGGCTGTGGCGGCCATCTTGGTTAACAGTCCGGGTCATTGGACATATTTCTGAAAGAGAACTTCCTAAAAACCATTACTGCCAACTTTGGTTCCAACTGGCCTTGTAGTTTCATATAAGAAGGTTTTTGAAATTCACCCCCCCCCCCCATTTTTTTTCTATTTTTAGTAACAGCAGCCATGGAAGTCGGGGATGCCAGACATAAGTTTGGAAGGGGGCCAGCCAAGAACCATTCCACCAAAGTCTGGTCTCAATTGGCTCAGTGGTTTGAGAGGAAAAGATCTTAAAAGCAAAGTTTACGCTGAATGCCGTCTTTAAAGGGCAAAAACTCCTATAAGGGGTCAATCAAAAATTTTGGTCATGTTGACTTATTTGTAGATCTTACTTTGTTGAACATTTTTGCTGTTTACAATTTGTCTTTATCTATAATAATATTCAAGATAATAACCTAAAACTGCAAAATTTCCTTAAAATTAAAAATTCAGGGGCAATAACCCAATAAAGGGTTGACCGATTCGTCTGAAAATTTCATGACAGGTAGATCTTGACCTGATGAACATTTTTACCCCATGTCAGTTTTGCTCTAATTGCTTTAGTTTTTGAGATATAAGACAAAAACTGCAGTTTACCCCTATGTTCTATTTTTAGCCATGTCGGCCATGTTGGTTGACAGGCGGGGTCATCGGACACATTTTTTTAAACTAGATACCCTAATGATGCTTGTGGCCAAGTTTGGTTCAATTTGGCCCAGTAGTTTCAGAGGAGAAGATTTTTGTAAAAGTTAACAGACGACGACGACGGACGACGGACGACGGACGCCAAGTGATGAGAAAAGCTCACTTGACCCTTTGGGTCAGGTGAGCTAAAAAAGTCATTTGTTCAGAGAACAAATGTGAGGTCTTTCCCCATCTCTAGTTAGTGTTATGGTGTCCTATACAAATACTTAAGACAATTGAGTCATTTTGTTTACGATAAAATGTTGCCAATAGTTATCATACAGGTTCCAGAATAAAGATCAAGGGGCCTAGTGTCAGAAAAAGTATGCTTGTTAAGGACTTTGTCAGTTGCTATGGACAGAAGGTCACTTCCGGTTATAAAACTTAAATTCTAAACTCAGAAGGTAGTGTTGGTTAAGAATACATATGGTTGCTATGGACTTTTCATAAACGTTACCTTGTTGCTAGGGAATGACTCTGACCCATGACCTTTGACCTTAGACTCAAATTGTAGGTCTTTGCATACTGATTCATTTAAGTATACATGTTTACTATACTATCTAATACGGTTTTCAAGTTATTGTCCAACAAGAGGCTCCCAGGAGCCTGAATCGCTCACCTGGTCCTTAAGCTTTAAGGGAGTCTTTCATGAGCTATTACCCCTATAATGGATCATCTGACAACTTCGACCCAATTCAGACTTTTGTAGAGCTCAATGAGCTGATTGTTTAAGCAAACAACAGCTTTTCTCTATCGACAATAGTTTTCATTCTATAGGGCAAAAACAAGAGAAAACGCTATTTTTGACATTTAAAGGGTCATCTATAAGGCATCAACAGTTATTTTGACATTTAAGGGACAAAACTTTAACTCCTAAAGGGCTCATTTAAACATTTTGCAAACTAAGGGAAATGCTGTGAAAATGGTCAATTTTGATGTTCTAAGGGGAATAACTCCTAAAAGGAATGATCATACAACTTAATAAGTACAAATTTTAAAAAAAAATCAAGAAAAAGGGCAATAACTCCTACATGGGTGGTTACATCTTCTTCAAAATTTCAAAGCAGGTAGATCTTGAGGTGTTGAACACTTTAGCTTCCCATCAGAATTTTGATATCTGTCACCATTTTTGAGTTATTTACCCCTATGTTCTATTTTTAGCCATGGCAGCCATGTTTTTTTACAAATCAAAAATCCAAACAATAGTTTAGTAGCACTCATGCCAAGGAACAACTACACTAAGTTTGGTTGCAATTAAACTTGTGGTGTAAGAGGAGTTAACGATTTTATTACAATGAATTAAGACTGCAAAAATGGTCAAAAATGGTCAATTTTGATGATCTAAGGGGAATAACTCCTAAAAGGAACAAACCTACAACTTCGATCCTGTTACAAATTTTGTAGATCTTTGTGTGCCTAACAATATGAAATTTAAATTTTTCAAATTTCCTTTATAGTATCCAAGATATTGAGCTTAATAAGTGCAAAATTTGGAAAAAATGCAGAAAAAGGGCAATAACTCCTACATGGGTCGTTGGATCTTCTTCAAAATTTCAGGGCAGGTAGATCTTGAGGTGCTGAACACTTTTACCCTCTGCCAGAATTTTGATATCTGTTATGGTTTTTGAGTTATTTGCAAAAAACTGCAATTTACCCCTATGTTCTATTTTTAGCCATGGCGGCCATGTTTTTTTACGAATCAAAAATCCAAACGATAGTTTTGTAGCACATATACCAATAAACAACTGTACGAAGTTTGGTTGCAATTGGACTTATGGTGTCGGACGAGTTAACGTTTGAAAAATTGTTAACAGACGACGACGACAGACGACGACGACGACGACGACGACGGACGCCAAGTGATGGTAAAAGCTCACATGGACCTTTGGTCCAGGTGAGCTAAAAACCTGTTTCGCGAAACTTCATTTGGCCGCCATTTTGAAACCGCTCAACCGAATCATACACTTCTTGGGCTCATTTTGTAGATTTTGTCCCTGGGGTCATTTTTATCCCCCCGCTTAGCGAAAGCGGGGGGATCGCGAAAGCGGGGGGATCATGTAATACAGTCCGTCCGTACGTACGTACGTACGTCTGTAGTGGCAAGGCATATCTCTGAAACGGTAAAAGATAGAAACTTGAAATTTGGCATCATGGAAGACTATATGACCCACTAGGGAATAGACCCCTTAAAATTGGAATTCGACCCCTTGGGGCCAAATTATGAGCGAAAAACGAATTTCGCGATATCCAATAAATGGAGATATCTCCAAAAGTGTTAAAGCTAGGATATTGGAACTTATGTCACTACTTATATTGCCTTTCCCAAGTTGAAAGAGGGTATCAAAATTTTGGTCCCGCCCCTAGGGGCAATGCCCTAAGGAGTTAAAAAATGTCTAAAAACGATTGTCCAAGAACTCCTCCTACACCGTAGAAGATAGAAACATGAAATTAGGTACACTAGTAACACTTGAAGAGTTGTCTGTGCCAAAGGTTTCGGAATTTTGATTTTTGCCCGGGGGGTGGGGCTACACCCTAATATGTAAAATCTCAAAATATGGTAAGATCAGTTCATATCCCCACCCCTTAACCATATATATTTTTATTCCACATTTAAAGACGAGTTACATGGTCACCCTCGGGGGTCAGCCCCACCCCCCTCATTTGGAAAATTACAAGATATCTCAAAAACAGTTAAGATCCCCACCCCTAAACCATATATATTCTTAGTGGGCATGACAAGACAAGTTTAATGGTCATCCCCGGGGGTCGGCCCCACCCCCCTAATTTAGAAAATTACAAGTTATCTCTAAAACAGTTGAGATCCCCACCCCTAAACCATATATATTCTTAGTGGGCATGACAAGACCAGTTGAATGGTCATCCCCGGGGGGTCGGCCCCACCCCCCTCATTTACAAAATTACAAGTTATCTCAAAAACAGTTGAGATCCCCACCCCTAAACCATATATATTCTTAGAGGGAATGACAAGACCAGTTGAATGGTCATCCCCGGGGGTCGGCCCCACCCCCCTCATTTACAAAATTACAAGTTATCTCAAAAACAGTTGAGATCCCCACCCCTAAACCATATATATTCTTAGTGGGCATGACAAGACCAGTTTAATTTATGTATTTAGGCTTAGCTGGAAGCAAGTTTTCTCACAAACATTTTAGATCCCCACCCCTAAACAATATATATATTTAATGGACATGACAAGTTAAGACTTACATTCATTTGATGTAGGCCATTTCAATTTTATCCATCTTAAAACTTTTGCATTCGACTTTGTCCGAGCAGTAGAAGTCCAATTTCATATTTCTGTGTTGTTTCTTGATATCCAAAGATCAGTGTCAAACTTTTTCTCTATTTATGCAATTTGAAATTATGAGGGGTTCAGACTTTGTGCATTCCGACTTTGCTGGGAGCGGGGGGATGTGCAATCTCCGATTGCTGCGTTTCATTCGTTATGTATTGTTTATACTATCTCTTAAGGTTTAAAAGTTATAAGCAAAAAACCAGTTTTAACATACAAATCAAGTGCAATAACTCAAAAACGACAAGTTTTACGGTTTCGGTCCTGAAGACTTTTTTGTAGATTTCGACGTGACGAACAATTTTCCCATGTATTGTCTGCTTCAATTTTGTACGGTTTACGTGCTTTTCCACAAAAACTGTTTACAGTGTCGGCCATTTTGAAAATGGCCGCCATTAGCCAATCAAGTTTGATTTTAAATTGAAGGGAATAAGTTGACGGTCACCAATAACCCATATGTTTACTATGTTATCTCGAACCATTTTCAAGTTATAGGCCAAAAACCATTTAGCCGAAACGCGTTAAGGGCTATAACTCGAAAACCGTTTGTCGTACAGGGTTCGACCCTTACATCAAATAAAGGTCTAAATGAGACAAGTATTTTCCCCATTACATGTCTGCTTAAATTTTGTATGGTTTTTGAGTTAACCTGATAACAAGGTGTACCATGACCTTTGACCTTGACATTTTTTAATGCAACATATGTCATCCAGGATGATTGGTGAAGGTCCCAAGTCTCTAGGACTTACCGTTTTGAAGAAAAATATTTTGACGTGTTGCGACACTTTTTGGGTCAAAAACGCGTAACCAGGAAGTCGATCAGAACAATTTTTTTTGCATGACGAATCATGTCCAGGAGTTGAGCAACATTTTCCCCACTTCAGATTTTTGATAACGGTTACGGTTTTTGAGTTAATCTGTAAACAAGGTTTTACGGTCTGGGGCAGATAACTGCGTTACTAAAAATAGATCGGTTTCGCAGGCCGACTCAAGTCGAGCCCAAGTAGTGTCGTTTAATAGTACTAAGTTTCGTAATGATAGGTCGCGACACTTTTTTGACATCTGCGGCAGAAAAAAAAAATAATAATAATAATAATCATAAGAAATACAGTAAGGTCTTTCCTTCTGCAAAGGGAAAGACCTTAATAATAATAATAACAAGGTATAATTGAAACTGGATGCAGTTTCGAATGTCTCCCAAACGAAGCTCTTTCTCTTTCAGGGTATTTTTGGAATTCCTAGTGTTTGAAATACTGGGCAAGTGTACAAAGAGATTGAGTATATGCAAAATGTTTGATATATGGTATTCAATATCTGCAGTTTTATATGTTGTAATCGGTATTAACATGATTAACAGATGTTTTATCAAAATATTTTATTATTGAAGGTGCAATGGCCTCCACCTCCCCTTTAGCCATGCCTTTCCACCCAACATATATAAATAAAAAATATACAGACCCCCCTATGGTACCAAATGATTCGTCTTATCATAAGAAGTAATAATATATATGGTTATAGGGTGGGGATCTCAATGGTTTTCAGAATATTTAGTATTTTATCATTTAAGGGGGTGGGGCATGCCCCCCCCCTCAGACCCCCCTATGGTACCAAATGATTCGTCTTATCATAAGGAGTAATAATATATATGGTTATAGTGTGGGGATCTCAATGGTTTTCAGAATATTTAGTATTTTATCATTTGAGGGGGTGGGGCATGACCCCCCTAAGACAACAAAATGGAGGGTATAACATAATACCTCGCCACTTCGTGTGGCGGGGTATAAAAACTTCCGTCTATTTAGTATTTTATCATTTGAGGGGTGGGGCATGACCCCCCTCAGACCCCCTATGGTACCAAATGATTCGTCTTATCATAAGGAGTAATAATATATATGGTTATTGGGTGGGGATCTCAATGGTTTTCAGAATATTTAGTATTTTATCATTTGAGGGGGTGGGGCATGACCCCCCTCAGACCCCCCTATGGTACCAAATGATTTGTCTTATCATAAGGAGTAATAATATATATGGTTATAGGGTGGGGATCACAATGGTTTTCAAAATATTAAGTATTTTATCATTTAAGGGGGTGGGGCATGACCCCCCCTGAGACCCCCTATGGTACCAAATGATTCGTCTTATCATAAGGAGTAATAATATATATGGTTATAGGGTGGGGATCTCAATGGTTTTCCGAATAATAAGTATTTTGTCATTTAAGGGGGTGGGGCATGACCCCCCTCAGACCCCCTGTGGTACCAAATGATTCGTCTTATCATAAGGAGTAATAATATATATGGTTATAGGGTGGGGATCTCAATGGTTTTCAGAATAATAAGTATTTTGTCATTTGAAGGGGTGGGGCATGACCCCCCCCTCAGACCCCCTATGGTACCAAATGATTCGTCTTATCATAAGGAGTAATAACATATATGGTTATTGGTTGGGGATCTCAATGGTTTTCAGAATATTTAGTATTTTATCATTTGAGGGGGTGGGGCATGACCCCCCTCAGACCCCCCTATGGTACCAAATGATTTGTCTTATCATAAGGAGTAATAATATATATGGTTATAGGGTGGGGATCACAATGGTTTTCAAAATATTAAGTATTTTGTTATTTGAGGGGGTGGGGCATGACCCCCCCCCCTAAGACAACGAAATGGAGGGTATAACATAATACCTCGCCACTTCGTGTGGCGGGGTATAAAAACTTAAATATCTAAGGTAACAGGTAGTATTTCCAAGTTAAGATCACAAATGATCAAGTTGTATCACTTTTCCCATAGACTTCTATAGTAAAATTTTGCAAAACCCCACCCCCTTTTGAGACCCCCAAAATATATGTTCCCTC
Source organism: Mytilisepta virgata (assembly GCA_028015205.1). NCBI lineage: Eukaryota > Metazoa > Mollusca > Bivalvia > Mytilida > Mytilidae > Mytilisepta > Mytilisepta virgata. The sequence goes on along the minus strand of CM051515.1, from coordinate 57,274,591 downwards.
CCACAGATTGAAATTTTTTTTTGGGAGGCGCATCTAGGAATATGGGCCTAGCAAGTCGTATGATATCAAGCGATTCCATCTATTGGTTTATGAGAAACGGTGCACACAAGTGTTCGAAAAAACGCGCCCGGAAAGAAGAAAAATAATAATAATAATAACAAGGTATAATTGAAACTGGATGCAGTTTCGAATGTCTCCCAAACGAAGCTCTTTCTCTTTCAGGGTATTTTTGGAATTCCTAGTGTTTGAAATACTGGGCAAGTGTACAAAGAGATTGAGTATATGCAAAATGTTTGATATATGGTATTCAATATCTGCAGTTTTATATGTTGTAATCGGTATTAACATGATTAACAGATGTTTTATCAAAATATTTTATTATTGAAGGTGCAATGGCCTCCACCTCCCCTTTAGCCATGCCTTTCCACCCAACATATATAAATAAAAAATATACAGACCCCCCTATGGTACCAAATGATTCGTCTTATCATAAGAAGTAATAATATATATGGTTATAGGGTGGGGATCTCAATGGTTTTCAGAATATTTAGTATTTTATCATTTAAGGGGGTGGGGCATGCCCCCCCCCCCTCAGACCCCCCTATGGTACCAAATGATTCGTCTTATCATAAGGAGTAATAATATATATGGTTATAGTGTGGGGATCTCAATGGTTTTCAGAATATTTAGTATTTTATCATTTGAGGGGGTGGGGCATGACCCCCCTAAGACAACAAAATGGAGGGTATAACATAATACCTCGCCACTTCGTGTGGCGGGGTATAAAAACTTCCGTCTATTTAGTATTTTATCATTTGAGGGGTGGGGCATGACCCCCCTCAGACCCCCTATGGTACCAAATGATTCGTCTTATCATAAGGAGTAATAATATATATGGTTATTGGGTGGGGATCTCAATGGTTTTCAGAATATTTAGTATTTTATCATTTGAGGGGGTGGGGCATGACCCCCCTCAGACCCCCCTATGGTACCAAATGATTTGTCTTATCATAAGGAGTAATAATATATATGGTTATAGGGTGGGGATCACAATGGTTTTCAAAATATTAAGTATTTTATCATTTAAGGGGGTGGGGCATGACCCCCCCTGAGACCCCCTATGGTACCAAATGATTCGTCTTATCATAAGGAGTAATAATATATATGGTTATAGGGTGGGGATCTCAATGGTTTTCCGAATAATAAGTATTTTGTCATTTAAGGGGGTGGGGCATGACCCCCCTCAGACCCCCTGTGGTACCAAATGATTCGTCTTATCATAAGGAGTAATAATATATATGGTTATAGGGTGGGGATCTCAATGGTTTTCAGAATAATAAGTATTTTGTCATTTGAAGGGGTGGGGCATGACCCCCCCCTCAGACCCCCTATGGTACCAAATGATTCGTCTTATCATAAGGAGTAATAACATATATGGTTATTGGTTGGGGATCTCAATGGTTTTCAGAATATTTAGTATTTTATCATTTGAGGGGGTGGGGCATGACCCCCCTCAGACCCCCCTATGGTACCAAATGATTTGTCTTATCATAAGGAGTAATAATATATATGGTTATAGGGTGGGGATCACAATGGTTTTCAAAATATTAAGTATTTTGTTATTTGAGGGGGTGGGGCATGACCCCCCCCCTAAGACAACGAAATGGAGGGTATAACATAATACCTCGCCACTTCGTGTGGCGGGGTATAAAAACTTAAATATCTAAGGTAACAGGTAGTATTTCCAAGTTAAGATCACAAATGATCAAGTTGTATCACTTTTCCCATAGACTTCTATAGTAAAATTTTGCAAAACCCCACCCCCTTTTGAGACCCCCAAAATATATGTTCCCTCCCACAGATTGAAATTTTTTTTTGGGAGGCGCATCTAGGAATATGGGCCTAGCAAGTCGTATGATATCAAGCGATTCCATCTATTGGTTTATGAGAAACGGTGCACACAAGTGTTCGAAAAAACGCGCCCGGAAAGAAGAAAAATAATAATAATAATAACAAGGTATAATTGAAACTGGATGCAGTTTCGAATGTCTCCCAAACGAAGCTCTTTCTCTTTCAGGGTATTTTTGGAATTCCTAGTGTTTGAAATACTGGGCAAGTGTACAAAGAGATTGAGTATATGCAAAATGTTTGATATATGGTATTCAATATCTGCAGTTTTATATGTTGTAATCGGTATTAACATGATTAACAGATGTTTTATCAAAATATTTTATTATTGAAGGTGCAATGGCCTCCACCTCCCCTTTAGCCATTTAAGGGGGTGGGGCATGACCCCCCCCCCCCCCCCAGACCCCCTATGGTACCAAATGATTCGTCTTATCATAAGGAGTAATAATATATATGGTTATAGGGTGGGGATCTCAATGGTTTTCAGAATATTTAGTATTTTATCATTTGAGGGGGTGGGGCATGACCCCCCCTCAGACCCCCTATGGTACCAAATGATTCGTCTTATCATAAGGAGTAATAATATATATGGTTATTGGTTGGGGATCTCAATGGTTTTCAGAATATTTAGTATTTTATCATTTGAGGGGGTGGGGCATGACCCCCCTCAGACCCCCCTATGGTACCAAATGATTTGTCTTATCATAAGGAGTAATAATATATATGGTTATAGGGTGGGGATCGCAATGGTTTTCAGAATATTTAGTATTTTATCATTTGAGGGGGTGGGGCATGACCCCCCTCAGACCCCCCTATGGTACCAAATGATTCGTCTTATCATAAGGAGTAATAATATATATGGTTATAGGGTGGGGATCTCAATGGTTTTCAGAATATTTAGTATTTTATCATTTGAGGGGGTGGGGCATGACCCCCCTCAGACCCCCCTATGGTACCAAATGATTTGTCTTATCATAAGCAGTAATAATATATATGGTTATAGGGTCGGGATCACAATGGTTTTCAAAATATTAAGTATTTTGTTATTTGAGGGGGTGGGGCATGACCCCCCCTAACACAACGAAATGGAGGGTATAACATAATACCTCACCACTTCGTGTGGCAGGGTATAAAAACTTAAATATCCAAGGTAACAGGTAGTATTTCCAAGTTAAGATCACAAATGATCAAGTTATATCACTTTTCCCATAGACTTCTATAGTAAAATTTTGCAAAACCCCACCTCCTTTTGAGACCCCCAAAATATATGTTCCCTCCCACAGATTGAAAATTTTTTTTCGGGAGGCGCATCTAGGAATATGGGCCTAGCAAGTCGTATGATATCAAGCGATTCCGTCTATTGGTTTATGAGAAACGGTGCACACAAGTGTTCGAAAAAACACGCCCGGAAAGAAGAAAAATAATAATAATAATAATAATAATAAGAATAATAATAATAATAATAAGAATAATAAGAACTGAGCAAAAACAACATGTCTCCAAACTTCGTTTGGGAGACATAACAAGGTATAATTGAAACTGGATGCAGTTTCGAATGTCTCCCAAACGAAGCTCTTTCTCTTTCAGGGTATTTTTGGAATTCCTAGTGTTTGAAATACTGGGCAAGTGTACAAAGAGATTGAGTATATGCAAAATGTTTGATATATGGTATTCAATATCTGCAGTTTTATATGTTGTAATCGGTATTAACATGATTAACAGATGTTTTATCAAAATATTTTATTATTGAAGGTGCAATGGCCTCCCCCTCCCCTTTAGCCATTTAAGGGGGTGGGGCATGACCCCCCCTCAGACCCCCTATGGTACCAAATGATTCGTCTTATCATAAGGAGTAATAATATATATGGTTATAGGGTGGGGATCTCAATGGTTTTCAGAATAATAAGTATTTTGTCATCTGAGGGGGTAGGGCATGACCCCCCCTCAGACCCCCTATGGTACCAAATGATTCGTCTTATCATAAGGAGTAATAATATATATGGTTATTGATTGGGGATCTCAATGGTTTTCAGAATATTTAGTATTTTATCATTTGAGGGGGTGGGGCATGACCCCCCCTCAGACCCCCCTATGGTACCAAATGATTTGTCTTATCATAAGGAGTAATAATATATATGGTTATAGGGTGGGGATCACAATGGTTTTCAAAATATTAAGTATTTTGTTATTTGAGGGGGTGGGGCATGACCCCCCCTAAGACAACGAAATGGAGGGTATAACATAATACCTCGCCACTTCGTGTGGCAGGGTATAAAAACTTAAATATCCAAGGTAACAGGTAGTATTTCCAAGTTAAGATCACAAATGATCAAGTTATATCACTTTTCCCATAGACTTCTATAGTAAAATTTTGCAAAACCCCACCCCCTTTTGAGACCCCCAAAATATATGTTCCCTCCCACAGATTGAAAATTTTTTTTTGGGAGGCGCATCTAGGAATATGGGCCTAGCAAGTCGTATGATATCAAGCGATTCCGTCTATTGGTTTATGAGAAACGGTGCACACAAGTGTTCGAAAAAACGCGCCCGGAAAGAAGAAAAATAATAATAATAATAATAACAAGAATAACAAGGTATAATTGAAACTGGATGCAGTTTCGAATGTCTCCCAAACGAAGCTCTTTCTCTTTCAGGGTATTTTTGGAATTCCTAGTGTTTGAAATACTGGGCAAGTGTACAAAGAGATTAAGTATATGCAAAATGTTTGATATATGGTATTCAATATCTGCAGTTTTATATGTTGTAATTGGTATTAACATGATTAACAGATGTTTTATCAAAATATTTTATTATTGAAGGTGCAATGGCCTCCACCTCCCCTTTAGCCATTTAAGGGGGTGGGGCATGACCCCCCCCCCCTCAGACCCCCTATGGTACCAAATGATTCGTCTTATCATAAGGAGTAATAATATATATGGTTATAGGGTGGGGATCTCAATGGTTTTCAGAATAATAAGTATTTTGTCATTTAAGGGGGTGGGGCATGACCCCCCCTCAGACCCCCTATGGTACCAAATGATTCGTCTTATCATAAGGAGTAATAATATATATGGTTATAGGGTGGGGATCGCAATGGTTTTCAGAATATTTAGTATTTTATCATTTGATGGGGTGGGGCATGACCCCCCTCAGACCCCCCTATGGTACCAAATGATTCGTCTTATAAGGAGTAATAATATATATGGTTATAGGGTGGGGATCTCAATGGTTTTCAGAATATTTAGTATTTTATCATTTGAGGGGGTGGGGCATGACCCCCCTCAGACCCCCCTATGGTACCAAATGATTTGTCTTATCATAAGGAGTAATAATATATATGGTTATAGGGTGGGGATCACAATGGTTTTCAAAATATTGAGTATTTTGTTATTTGAGGGGGTGGGGCATGACCCCCCCTAAGACAACGAAATGGAGGGTATAACATAATACCTCGCCACTTCGTGTGGCGGGTTATAAAAACTTAAATATCTAAGGTAACAGGTAGTATTTCCAAGTTAAGATCACAAATGATCAAGTTATATCACTTTTCCCATAGACTTCTATAGTAAAATTTTGCAAAACCCCACCCCCTTTTGAGACCCCCAAAATATATGTTCCCTCCCACAGACTGAAATTTTTTTTTTGGGAGGCGCATCTAGGAATATGGGCCTAGCAAGTCGTATGATATCAAGCGATTCCGTCTATTGGTTTATGAGAAACGATGCACACAAGTGTTCGAAAAAACGCGCCCGGAAGAAGAAAAATAATAATAATAATAATAATAAGAATAAGAATAAGAATAATAATAAGAATAATAAGAACTGAGCAAAAACAACATGTCTCCAAACTTCGTTTGGGAGACATAACTAGTAGGCTGAAATCTAAAAGTAGGCGGCTGTGACATGCGGCCGGCAAAGCCGGCCGCCGCGCCATACTACAAGCTTGGCACCTGAATGGCTGAGGGTCTGGGGGCCGCTTTCAATTTTTTTTTGTGCAGTATTGTGTAACCTTCAATTCTTCATTATTTTCTTTCCCTTATGCTGATAATTCATATGTTTTTTTATAATAATAACAAATATTATTGTTATAAAATTTAAATTTTTAGCCTACTACTTAATTTTTTTTTTGTTGACCATCGGAACTTCTCTTTGATTATCCTTGCAAAAATACGATGCTTTCCGATTAGAGATGACGTAAATTTACACTTTTTTTTATAGACGACCAATCAGTGACCGGAATTCATGTGAACTATATTTAGCTAAAGGTAAACACAGGTTTTACATACTTGTTTATCGCGACAATACGATTCTCGACGCCTTTCTACATATTTTAAAGAGATTTTTTTTTTTTTTGAATTAATTTTTTTTTATCAGTGAAGTAGCTGGCACTTGTATCCACCGTAAACGGCGGATTTCCGCCGTCTACTGGCTACTTTGGAAAGCCCTGTGGAACTCGGATGTAAAACTTAACCTAAGTCAATGAAGTGCTTCAAGTAGGTCAGAGAGACCTAATTTTGGTGGGAGGCTGTGTTACTCCCTGAGATGAAGCCTTACATCAAGTACTATGATTGAAGGTCCCTTAGTATTGGAGAACTGCTCGGACGTAAAACTTAACCTTAGTCAATGAAGTGTGATAAGTATATCAGTGACCTAATTTTGGTGGGAGGCTGTGAAACTTCCTAAGATGCACCCTCACACCAAGTAATATGACTGTAGATCCAAGCTTGGTATTGGAGAACTGAACTCGGACGAAAAACTGAATATAAGTCAATGAAGCGCGATAAGAAGGTCAGTGACCTAATTTTGGTGGGAGGGTATGTTACTCCCTAAGACAAGTAATATGATTGTAGGTCACTTTGTATGTTAAAAACTGATTTTTGACATAAAACTAAAAACCAGTCAACCGTGTAATATGGGTCATGTAATCTTCATCCTATGTCACATGGTCAGTCTCTTCATCATGCACCTGCACACAAAAATAGATGACCCTATGTCAACTAGTAAGTAAGAACTGGCTGTGGACATGTGTACACCGATGTGGACGCTGGGGGTACTTTAATAGTCCCCCTCAACTTTGTTGAGGCGAACTAAAAATGTTATATTTAATTATAAATATGTAGCTTTCCATTTACATTCTACATTTTTTTTCCTTGGTTATAATGGATAAGAAAAGCTAATGTTACATCCACGGCTGTCCCTTACAGGGTCATAATTTCAATACCATGTGTCAGAGTTGTTGACATAAAATTTTACAAAGGTAACTTACACAAAATTATAATTGTACAAAAAAAGTTTGTAATTTATATTTTTTACAATAGACTCGTACATTTTCTTCTTGATATTTATTTTTAAATGTTATTCAACAATAAATATAGTGAATTTAATAATTCATTTGTTAAAAAAAATTGAATTGAAAAAAATTATAAAAGGGGAGCAACTCTTTATTTTTGTGCAACACCAAATGGCCCAGTTTGTTTGATACCTGAGCTCTGAACCCTAATTAGGCCAATTCTTGACAACAAAAAAAATGTTCTTAAAGAAAATTAAAGAAATTTATGACTGCTAGTGTATTAAGCCATTCACGGATTGAGTCCCCTCAGGAAATAACCCTTGCACGATGGCAGACTAGATTGGCTACTTCTCTGTTAATCCTTTAAAGCATTAATTTTGGGTCATTTATTTTTTTATTTGAATAAACATGTTAATAAAATATGTTCTGTTTGCGATCTTTTTAGTTTTTGAATGAAAATGCGGAGATTCGGTAGCAAACAGGGGCTTCCGCGGATGGATATTTTGAAATTCTTCAAATATCATTAAAATCGCTCAAAATTTTCAATTTTGTCATTAACAATTATAAAAATTATTTCAAGAAATAAACTTCCAATCATCGATGTCCACTCCCATCAATTTTGTACAAATTCGGCACGTTTGATACGAAATAGTTACTTTCCTGGCATCCAATATTGCCAAAAAAATTCTAAAATTCATTTTCCTAACTTTAAAATCCCATAAAATCCTCAAATTCTGGTCTTTTCACATGTTGTTTGTAAAAGATCCACCATTGTTTAATCCTTATCCGGGTTTCAAAAAATATGATCTTTTCGGCAAAATGTACAAATTAACCACACTGTCCTGGGTGAAAGTAACTATCACGCATGCTGCTTGCGTATCTAATTAGCTCGATTCCGTGATCTAAAAATAAAGTTGATATTTTTTTTTCACTGATTGGATGCTTTTTCATTATTCTTTCCATGAAAGAGTCTGTATATTTTTCTGTAAATAAAAAAAAATTGAGTCAACACAGTGCACGATATGCTTCAGCGACCCTAAATTGGAATGCATCCGTGTCGTCTAAGTTTAATTAGCATATCAAAATCGGTGTTTATATCTTCACAATATTGCATTTTTGTGATTTTAAATACAATGTTCGACAATTCAAGTTTTTGGTCAATAAAATTTTTATTCCAGGAAAAAAACAGGGTTAATTACAAAATTTATTTTTTTACCCACCAAAAAACACGGTCAGTCGGGAAACCGGAAACATTTCTTTTGCCTTGGGAAGGAAAATAAATCCAAAAAATGATTTTTACCAAATAAAAAATAAGAGGTGCACTATATGATAAAATATCTGAGAAAGTTTCATTAAATTATATTAAGTGGTTAAGGAGGAGTTGTGGATACAAAAATTGGGTACCCCCATATAAGGCAATGGCAAACTCCAGGTTTTGGAAAAAGAAACCCCAGAAATGTTTTTACCCCACAAAAAATAGGAAGTGCACAATGGCATTATATGATAAAGGTTTGGAGAAAGTTTCATTAAATTATAGTAAGTGGTTTAGGATGAGCTGCGGATACAAAATGGGTACCCCCTCTCCTATTATAAGGCAACGGCAAAGTCCATGTTTTGGAAAAAGAAACCCCAATAATGATTTTTACCAAAAACAGTATGTGTACAAAGGCATTACACGATAAAGATTCTGAGAAAGTTTCATTTAACTATAATAAGTGGTTTATGAGGAGTTGTGGACACAAAATTGCCCCCATCCCCATTATAAGGCAATGGCAAAGTCTGTTTTGGAAAAAGACACTCGAAAAATAATTTTGACCAAAAAGCAAGTAGGAGGTGCAGAATGGCTATACGATTAAGAACATGAGAAAGTTTCATTAAATTAAAATAAGTGGTTTAGGGGGAGTTGCAGATACAAAATACCTCCCCTCCCCTCCCCCCGCCCCCCATTATAAGGCAATGGAAAAGTCACACGTTTTGGAAAAAGAAACCCGAAAAATAATTTGAACCAAAAACCAAATAAGAGGTTCAGAATGGCCAGATGGACAGAGACAATCGCTATATCCCCAAACTTTCTTCGAAACTAGGTTCGAGTGTGGCAACCATTATGGTTAACAGTCAGGGTCATTTCACACAATTCTGAAAAAGGACCTAAGGATGGTGCCTAGTTTGGTTCCATCTGGCCGTGTTACAGTTTCAAAGATTTTTTCATTCCCCATTTTTCTACTTTTAGTAACAACTGTTTCAGAAGTAAATTTTGAAGGGGGCCTCCAAAGGACCATTCCACCAAAGTTTGGTCCCTACTGTCCCAGTGGTTTCAGTGAAGATCTTTAATCGAAAGTTTATGGAGGATGCAAAGAGATGGCAATAGCTCACATAGCCCTATAGGTCAGGTGAGCTAAAATGTTGTTTTTTGGACCCAAAAAGTCTGACCAAAGAAAGACAACTCAAACTTTTTTATTTGGCCTATACCAGCTAGATCTAAATTATATGATTTAACTGTCAAGTTTTTTTGGCGTCAACCACTTGATTCTGAGGGGGGCTCAAGTTTCTGGAAATAATCTGCCCCAGCCCATGTCAAAGAGGACAGCAGTTCTTAAGCAGTTTATTAGCATTCACAGTTCTTACTTGACAGCTGTTCTTTAGCAGTTCATTAGCATTCACAGTTGCCTAATTCAAGGCAATGGTTAATTTGCATATAGGCATTCCAATAGCATTCCTTAGCAGTTTCTCAGCAGTTTATTTAGCCTTCACAGTTATTTAGCTGTTATTTTTAACGAAAAATTTAAATGAGATACCCCAAAACTGCTATCTTCTCTGAATATTCATGAGAACAGCTATAATAACAGCTGTCAATAATGAATATTCATACAAACTGCTAAGTTGTACATCCTAATATGGTTTTCAAAACTGCTAATAACTGCTATGGAATGCTATTGGATCTGTCAAAAGTTTGAATGCAAAGGTACATGAATATACAGATCAGTACAAGTTATGCATGTAGAAATAATTTACTGTATGTAGGGGGTTGTAAACATTTTTTGTGAGTACTCAACCTGGCCTTAGAACCCTTATTAATTATATTTGTGGCCTAATAATAGGAACAATAAAGAATGCACTTTAAAAATCAGTGCTTATAAAAAGCAAATAATTCAATAAGAGGGGTTACTGGAGACTGTATTAATTATCTTGACAAAGTGATTTTCAGATTAAAAGTTATTCCTTTTTAATTATTATTCAATTATTAAGTGTACTACTAGTTTCTCAATATATATATTTTTTATGTGGACCAAAAGACAACAGTTATCTTCTCTTTTGCTTTTGGATTAAAAAAAAAAATTTTCTGATGTTTTGACTTTCTGATACAAAATAAGGTTACATAGATTTAAACTTCCTTAAATGGATTGTTAGGTCAATATTAAACAATTGTTAATAAAATTGGGAATGGAAATGGGGAATGTGTCAAAGAGACAACAACCCGACCAAAGAGCAGAAAACAGCCCAAGGCCACCAATGGGTCTTCAACACAGCGAGAAAATCCCGCACCCGGAGGCAGGCTTCAGCTGGCCCCTAAACAAAAATGTGTACTAGTTCAGTGAAAATGGACGTCACACTAAACTCCGAAACATATATATGAACTAAAATTAAAACAAACATACAAGACTAACAAAGGCCAGAGGCCCCTGACTCGGGACAGGCACAAAAATGCGGCGGGGTTAAACATGTTTTGTGAGATCTCAACCCTCCCCCTATACCTCTAGCCAAGTCAACATAAAACAATCCGCTATTTGCAGCCTAGGTTTCCCTAATATTCCCTCCCCCATTTTTCAACTCTTTAATATGATTTTTTTTTTGGTTTTTTTTTACAAAATTATATCAAAATATTCATCTTTTTATTTTTAAATAACTTCTTGCACTGTAAGTCTATGCTAGAATTTCATTATAATTCTGTAAACATATTCTAGGTGAATAAACAACTATCCCCCTTTTTTATGGCTGTCTGGTATGATTTCTGTTTTCCCCTCCAATATTATGTCAGAAAATACACATGCATCAACTGTAACTGCAACTTACTGTACTGCAGGTGTGTGAAAAAAAAAGGACAAATATACCTAAGGAGCAATCAATAAAACGTAATCCATTGGACAGACAAACCCGGGAAGACAAACGAACAACCACAAGCACAACAAATAAACACAGAAAACTAAAAACAATGAACAACACGAACTCCTATAAAAACCAGGAGTGAACCCAGGTGCTCCGGAAGGGTAAGCAGTTCCTGCTCCGTATACGGCACCCGTCGTGAAGTTCAACAAAGTCAATCCGGTGGAAGTCACAAATCGTAGGAGGCACATGAAAGGTTATGACAGTGGGAACAGGTCCAACATCATCTTAGATATTGGAACACTGTAATGGTCAATCAATTCATGATGACGACCGTAAAATTTCTTAAGTGATGACATCAACTTATCCCTGATAAAACCCTGGTTAAGAAGCTTTTGTGACAGCAGTAATCCTCTTTGTCGAAAGTCAGGGTAACTCACGCATGCCCTTGAAAATCGGATAAGCTGAGAAACGTAGACGCCATATGCAGGCGATGCTGGTATATTGCTACTTAAGAAGGGAAAATTAACAATAGGAAAGTTGAAGTCATCACGTCAATACGAAAGTATTCCATTTAGCCTAAATCAAACTTTATAATTGACATGAATACAGTTTTTCACCAGCAAATATTTATACACATCTTGGAGCCAAAATGCACATTTGAAAATGATCAAATAATCTTCAAATAAAGGTTTACTTTCAAGCTGAAAACACAGCCAGATCCACGCATTTTTATAACAAAGACTAAAACCAAAACTTCTATCAAACTGATGTCAATAACAGTTTCAAGGTATCCAAACTGCTAAGGGTGAATGCTAAGAAATGATGAAACAATTAAGGCAGTTTTTCAAACTGCTATTAAATGGACTGCTAAGAACAGCTAACAAACTACTAAAAATATGAAGAACTGGTAAATAACAGCTAAAAAACAGTTAATAATAGCAGTTCAATTTGACTTGGGAGGTGATGGTAAAAATTGATAACCTGGCCATATATAAAGGATAAAAATATCATTTCCTGATCTCAAAGGCGAAAATCTATTTTTACTTTTCTGCCTCAGCAGGGAACATAAAAAGCATTTTCAGACTGAAAATACATACTCTGGCCATGCAATTCAACACTGATAATCATTTAAGTAATGATAACATACAAAAAAAAAAAAACTTACTGGATAACAGCCATCTTTCAGTACACTTCGAAATCACTTGTAACACTTTGGGGAGCTAAAAAACAAAACAGTTACAAAAACAGCTTGTCGCAAAAAGAAAATTATATAAATTAGATTTTATTTTACATGAAACCGGTTTTAATTATGATGAGCTTTGATGTTACTGAAAATAACACTATGACCTTGTGACTTACTGATATGTTTTTTTATTGACACATTATTCACATATATACACTTTCTTTCACAAAAGATACAATTTTCAAAATTGATCTTTTTTATATATGTGTGCTAAAAATCAACATAATCCATTTTCTTACATCTACTCTAAAGTTCATAACGATTTTTAAGCTGTTTCCTATCTCTCTTTTTAAGTATTTAATTTGCTTTACGTCTTCGGCTGTGAGCCGACATGCTTACTTGAATTTCTTGCCTTATTTGAAGTCCATGATGTACACTTGTCTTGTTGTATTTACTTATTTTCCATGTGTTATAGTGAAATTTTTATTGAAAGTCGCGTATGAAATCCTTTTTCATAAATTACAATTTTAAGGTTTTCTTCAGTTTTCTGCAAGGATTTGACACTGCAGATGTTGTCTACCGGTACTCAGCATTTAATGATGTTGACTACCGGTATCCAGCATTTAATGACATTATCCCTGTTTTTCTTTATATTTTTGTTTAATAGCAAGTTTTAAGTATTTTCTAACATTACCATGAAATCTTCAGAGGCTTGTTACCATGAAATCCTGGTAGGCTGATGTTTGTTACCCTGAGATCTTGCAAGGATAATTGTTACCATAAAACCATCTTGGGAGTAATGCTACCATGACAACCTGTTGGTAGTCTGAAAGTCATCTCCAAGCAGCCAGCCTGTAAATCTGACTTATGAATCGACAAACACATTAAATAATAAATCTACAAATTAATAGTTACTGTATTTAAATTCCTTCATTTTGATTAAAACTATACTGCTACTTCAAGAATGTATTTAACAATTTATGACCTGTCAATAATTCTCCAGGCAAAGCATTTGTTTTTGTAGTGACTAACAGTTTATAATTCCTGGGCAGAGAAAAAATAACTTTTCTACAAATCTTATGTTTCTCATAAACTATTGGGCAGCCTAAATTTACATTGCCACGATTACAAATGCAATTTATAAGCATCTGAAATCAAGACAACAACAAACCAAGACATATGGGACATGTCTGCCTGCTCTCTCATCTGCCACCCACTGAAACATCAAATCATCAACAACATCCTATAGGCTGTAGCTTTGTGTTATTGTTGAAGTTCTTGTTGATTCCCAGGGTCTTGTGGGCTCGATTTACGCGATTTTCATAAATATTATCGGAGAAGAAGAAAAATACGACCATCCACAACGCTTACCAAAAATAATCTGCGAAGCGGGAAGGTTGGGTTCACTCGAAATCTACTCACTGAGGTCAACCGCCAGCGGGTTAAATATACAAAAATAAGTACATTGAGTCAAGGACGTATGTTAGTTATACGTCCTTGACTGAGTTGATTTTTTAAATATAAAAATATACATATAATTTGATAGGTTTGATCGATATACCTTAAATGTGGATATTAATAGTTAGTTTATCTCTTAAAACATTCATCCTATTAAACATGGAAAAGGCAATCTCGAACAATTCATTTAGATTTTTTTTTTATCTGTTTTATTTGACGTTCAATTATCAAGGGAATTCTAAAGTGCAAAAGGTTGAATTGTATATACAACTCACTTCAAATCATTCAAGAATATCGGATATATTTTAAAAGTTATGATTTTTTTTCTTTGATAAATAATTAAGATCAAAAGTTAACATGATCGAGAATCAAGAGAACATATGCGAGGAAGCACTTCAGTCTACATGAGATGCTGGGGACCGACATCTGTCGGTCAGCGAAAATCATTAAAATTCCTCACCCAAGGATCCACAAGGGGCAAGTAACATACAAACAGATATAATTATCTACATATAACTACAAAAACCAGCCTAACTAATTTATTCAGGACTTGAAATGGTACACTAAGGTGACGACCATTTGATATTCTGGGGGGGGGGGGGGGGGCGGGAGGATTTGTTTTGGATGGGTTATTTATTTTTGTGGAAAATAAAGACAGATTATTTATTTTCTGCACCGTTGAAGCATGATTTTTCATTTTCAGTAAAACAAGGGACTGATTACATACAAAAAAAAAAAAAACATTATTTATTTTCACAATTATATTTATAATATTTGAAAATACACAATTTTTAAATTCATGTTTTTATTCTTAAATAAATAACATAGTCGAGGTTGTATCTGTTCGGAATTTTGGCTTTCCACCTTGCAGTCTCAGTCCCTGTCCAGCACTGTGGTATTCTTTAAGACCATCATAAAGATCATGCCATTTGTTGTTGTGTTTGATGCTAGCACAAAAATGGCCACCATTGCCATAAATCTGTGCACCAAGTTCATATAATATGTACCATTTAATCGAAATTAATCATCATCCTCTGGAAGTGAATCTTCTGAATTCAAAACTGCATACATACAAAAAGCAATATAGGTTAAAATGGGAAAAGGTATTAAAGTGAGGTAAATGTTCATGAGACAATATACCTCAAGTGAAATGAAACCCATTTTCAGACATTTCAAAAACATTAATATATCCTGTTGTTAATAAAAAATCCAGTAATATAGCAATTATGTCTGAGCTTGGCAGAATCCCTGTATATTTCACTATTATTTTGTCAATGTTGAAATATTTTCTGTCAATGTTGAAATATTTTCATAGACTAGAAAAAGGCTGGTTTTTAAAGGAAGGTCTATTGTATGATGCCTATGTGTGTAACAGGCAATTGCATTCTTGTAAAGTTAATACTTGTTATTCTAGTATTATGTTCATATTGAAAGAGATAGATTTACCAATATCAAATTTAAAGGAACTTGAATTAGGTCGTTTATGGAAAATTGTTAAAAATAAACTATCAAAAAGTTTCCTCAATTTTTGGGATGGCTTTAGAGAATGTAGTTTGAATTCCGACAAAGGGAAATTATTAACATATTTCACTGTCAAAAGATGTTTTGAAAGAGAGAAATATCTTGATTTAAATGATTTTAAAATTAGACAATCAATTTGTAAAATTAGAGTTAGTGCTCATTGTTTAAAAATAGAACTGATAGATATGCTAAAATTATATTGAACGTTCACAAAGACTATGTACAAAGTGCATACTCGGAGAGGTTGAAGACGAGGAACACTTTTTAGCTCAATGTCCATTGTATGAAAATGAAAGAAAAGTATTTTATGAAAATATATCTTTATTTTGTAATAATTTTGGGAACCTGAATAAAACAGCAAAGTTTATTTGCCTATTTACTAATGAAAATATTAATGTCCTAAAAACATTGGGTATATTTATAAATAAGTGTTTAGAAATAAGAAATTTTATATAATAACATGCAAATATTTTAATTGATATATTATGATAATATAGATATTGTGCATATAGTATGGCTCTGACCTGACTGTGGTTATTGTGGGTTTAAATATATATATGTAAACTGTATATGTACCTCCAATGATATAAATCATTTGTATTTGATTGCTTGCTCTTAATGGGCCCTTAACTGGAAATAAAAAATTCTTATTCTTATTCTGTATGGTGTAGTTTATATATTATTAAAAGATTTGGGAAGTTTTTCCCGAAAAAAATATAAAAAAAAGACGAATTTTGGTAGAATCTGGTGCCATCTCATGCTTTAAAACATGCATTTATAAAATGGTTTAAAAGACCTGCCGAGTTATTTATTTTCAATACATTGTAGGTGAGGTTATTTATTTTCAAACTACCACAGAACAAACCATTCTTTTTGTTATTATCAAGGCTGAGCTATTTATTTTCAAAATCCTCCTGCCCCCCCCCCCCAGAATATCAAATGGCTGTCCCCTAAAATAATTATGAAAATTTATACTGGCCTCAATTTTTGAGTGGGATCCTAAATGTTGAAAACTAGGAACCAAGTTAGCGACTAAGGTGAAAAAACGAGTTTTGATCCCCGAGAATACATGTATGGCACGCCGTTTTTTTATTTATTCAAATTCCAAGATATCTTATTTATTTAACAAGATATTTTATTAAGTATAAAAATATCTTTAATTTTTATAAGTAAATAAGATATCTCTATAAGTTAATAAGATATCTCTATTAGTTAATAAGATATCTTATAAAGTATATAAGATATCTTACTTCTTTATAAAGATATCTTTTATACACATACTTTTTTAGATATCTTATAAAGTTTATAAGATATCTTATAAACTAATAGAGATATCTTATTAACTTATAGAGATATCTTATATATTTAATAAGATATCTTTATAACCAGTTTAATAAGATATCTCTATAAGTTTATAAGATATCTTATTAAGTAAATAAGATATCTCTATTATTAACTATATAAAAGATATTTTATATAGTTAATAAAATATCTTATAAATTAATAGAGATATTTTATTAACTTATAGCGATATCTTATATACTTAATAAAATATCTTTATAACCAGTTAAATAAGATATCTCTATAAGTTTATAAGATATCTCTATTAGTTTATAAGATATCTTATTAAGTAAATACTATATCTGTATTAGTTAATAAGATATCTTATAAATAATATAGATATCTTATATTGTAAATAAGATATCTTATATATTTAATAAGATATCTTATTAATTATTAAGATATCTTTAATTTTTATAAGATATCTTATTTAATTTGAAAGTAAATAAGATATCTCTATAAGTTAATAAGATATCTCTATTAGTTAATAAGATATCTTATAAAGTGTATAAGATATCTTACTTCTTTATAAAGATATCTTTTAAACACATACTTTATATCTTATTTAATATATAAGATGTCTTATTTAATATATAAGATATCTTATTTAATAAATCAGATATCTTATTTAATATATAAGATATCTCATTTTATTATTAAGATATCTCGAAATTGAATAAATATAACAACGGCGTGCCATATACATGTACAAGGTTAATAACAGTGTTTGAATGAGAACTATGAAGTTATATGTTCAGTATTAATTTTTTTTTAGATAAATTAATTTTGTGAATAAGCAGAATTCATTTTATCTATTTATTCCAATTATACAACTCTATTATCAGAGTTACCCATGTTTTGATAATGATTTTTTAGTAAATTATTTTAATTTCAGCATTAGCCAACCTAAATTTCACTATAAGATATGAAGATACACAAAAAATGCAGAGCCTCCTATTCCCTTTGATGGCATACCATTTATGATTCGTGGTAGAAAGATATTAGAATGCCATCAAGGCAAAGACAGAGATTTTAAGAAAAAGGAATCTGCAAAAATTGCATCAAGAAATTCAAAAGTAAGCACTGATATTTCATTACTGTCTGCACAGTACAAGTATTAGGGTTAATGGAATGTTAGCTAGTAGCTGGCTAAGTATGTGTTTGTCATTTTGGTCTCATAAATGAAACAGAATTTTTCCTTTAAATTATAGATATTCATCTTTTCTGAGTCTTTCAGATTTCAAATTTTACATTCAAAAATGATTACTTTTTGTTTTAAAGGAGGACCATGACTTTAAAAAAAGGAGGAGATTAACCAAGACAACCAAGAAAAAGTGATGTCCGGCAAAGATAAAAATCAGACATATAGTCAAATTTGTTGATTTCAAGGTAACAATTATTTTATTTTTTCCAGTATAGTAATGGAAATAACTGTGAAACTCTTTTAAAAGGCTTTGTAATATTCACATTGCTGAGAGTCAAATAATTGTATTTATCAAATGATTACAAATGTATTCAGAATTATATTTTTTGTTGCCAGTTTTAAAATTTGCTATTTAAAGTTACCCTCCCTACTTTTTAAACATAAATCATTGCAAGCAATAAAACAAAGATTTCCGTTGTATTTGTTTACATTAAAACCTCTGATCACAATCCTTGCAGAATGGAAACTATGATTTCATGCATTTAAAGTGATAAAGGTATGCATATTTATTATGTTTTTTATTTGTGTGTTAGATTTTTTCAATTTGGGTGCCAGAAATATCACCAAGTATGAAATTTTGTTGCCAGAATGAATGAAAAATTGCATTATGCGACATTGGCCAATCCCATTGAGCCCCTGTTATTAAAATGAGTATGTTATTTCAGCTTCCACAGACACACACAAGTTATGACAGAGAAAAAATGTCTTCGCTTAGATCACAAATTAGTGGCAAAATTGATATAAGATTGAAACATGTATACCTAATTACCATCCCTAAAAACAGTGATCACAAAAATCATATAATTGGAGAGGTATAGTATTTGTCATGTTTAATGAATATAAAATGACATAATATTTAAGTGTTCAAACTAAAGTATGATGTGAAATTTAGGGATATCAAGTTAGTTACTTATTCCCGTTTCCCGTTTCCTTATTCAATAAGGAATAAGTAACTGGTTACCAGTTCCTTATTCAAAAACGGTGTGCCGGGAAAGAAGTTTGTCAACAGAATAGGAAGAAGAAATGAACTTTTTTGTCTTTAACTAGGCAGGAAAAAAATAAATTCTCAAACATTTTTATATGCAATTAATGTCGGACCAGCTGTTTTTTGCGTAATTTGATATATCTATTCTGGTGGAAGAATTAGTTACTTACCATATCGTTGTTTTTTGTTGTTTCTTTTTTTTTTTTTTTTTGGGGGGGGGGGGGGGGGTAATTTAATCTTGTAAATTGAACATAGAGATTCTCCTATGGATATTAAGTTTATCAATTTCCTAAATGCTGAACCTTAATGAGTAAAATATTGATTTGAAAAATGTCATCAATTAGGGATTTTTTTCTAAAGGATTATACTACTGATTATTTTCTTTTTATATGATTTAAATTTTTGAATTTATTCTAAATACATCGATATTTAGTTAATAAAATTATATGTATGTTTTACTTCTTTGATATAAATTTTATAAAATTTTGATAATACTATAAATTTGATACAACTGACACTGTAAGATTAAGTTTTCAACAAAATAAATTCTATCCTAATTAAAGAAGCATAACAATGACAGTCCGAGATATATTACCGGTTATTATGGGTTTCCCTGAAGGTTATATAAACAAATGAGGTCTTTAATTTCACGTTCCACTTTGATAAAGACACATATCCTTTGAATTCTAGCATTATTTCGAGATCACCAATTCAGTTAAATTATTAAGTCAAAACTACAAAAGAAATTACATGGTCTGGATAAAGATAAAGTATACGTTCCATCTTGGAAGATTTTTAAAGAAAACCGATGAGACATATTCCTTGTCTACCAGTTTTGAACCCAATAATATATGATTTGTCAAAAATTTGTGTAAAAAATCGAAATCGTGTTTGATCCTCCTTTTACACAAAGAGAACTAAAAAATTGTATAGATTAGTTCGCACAAAAATGGCGTTCGAATATTAACATTAAGGCATATGTAATAGTCCCTGTTAACCCTCTAGAACCCCTATGATCGATGATTTTTTAAAATCTAATGTAATAAATCGAAATTGCATTTGAAGCTCTTGTCATACAAAGAGAACTAAAAAATTGTATAGATTAGTTCGCACGAAAATGGCGTTTCAAAAATTAACATTAAGCCATATGTAATAATTCCTCTTGACCCTCTAGAACCCCTATGATAAATAATTTTTTTAAAATTTTATGTAAGAAATCGAAATTGTGTTTGACCCTCTTGTCATACAAAGAGAACTACAAAATTGTATAGACTAGTTCGAACGAAAATGGCGTTCGAAAATTAACATCAAGGCATATGTAATAGTCTCTTTTGACCCTCTAGAACCCCTATAATAAATGATTTTTTAAAAATTTTATGTGATAAATCGAAATTGTGTTTGACCCTCTTGTCATACAAAGAGAACTAAAAAATTGTATAGATTAGTTCGAACTAAAATGGCGTTCGAACATTAACATTAAGGCATATGGAATAGTCCGTCTTGACCCTCTAGAACCCCTATGATAAATAATTTTTTTAAATTTTATGTAATAAATCGAAATTGTATTTAACCCTCTTGTCATACAGAGAGAACTTAAAAATTGTATAGAATAGTTCCCTCGAAAATGACGTCCGAAAATTAACATTAAGGCATATATATTAGTCTCTGTTGACCCTCTAGAACCCCTATGATAAATGTTTTTCTAAATTTTATGTGATAAATCGAAATTGTATTTGACCCTCTTGTCATATAAAGAGAACTAACAAATGGTATAGATTAGTTTGCTCGAAAATGACGTCCGAAAATTAACATTAAGGCATATGTAATACTCAATGTTAACCCTCTAGAACCCCTATGATAAATGATTTTTTAAAATTTTATCTGATAAATCGAAATTGTGTTTGACCCTCTTGTCATACAAAGAGAACTAAAAAATTGTATAGATTAGTTCGCACGAAAATGGCGTTCGAAAATTAACATTAAGGCATATGTAATAGTCCTTGTTGACCCTCTAGAACCCCTATGATAAATGATTTTTTTAAATTTTATGTCAGAAATCGAAATTGTGTTTGACCCTCTTGTCATACAAAGAGAACTAAAAAATTGTATAGATTAGTTCGCACGAAAATGACGTTCGAAAATTAACATTAAGGCATATGTATTAGTCCCTGTTCACCCTCTAGAACCCCTATGATAAAAGATTTTTTTAAATTTTATGTGAGAAATCGAAATTATGTTTGACCCGCTTGTCATACAAAGAGAACTAAAAAATTGTATAGATTAGTTCGCACGAAAATGGCGTTCGAAAATTAACATTAAGGCATATGTTATAGTCCCTGTTGGCCCTCTAGAACCCCTATGATCAATGATTTTTTAAAATTTTATCTGATAAATCGAAATTGTGTTTGACCCTCTTGTCATACAAAGAGAACTAAAAAATTGTATAGATTAGTTCGCACGAAAATGGAGTTCGAAAATTAACAATAAGGCATATGTAATAGTCCTTGTTGACCCTCTAGAACCCCTATGATAAATATTTTTTATAAATTTTATGCAATAAATCGAAGTTATGTTTGACCCTCTTATCATACAAAGAGAACTAAAAAATTGTATAGATTAGTTCGCACGAAAATGGCGTTCGAAAAGTAACATTAAGGCATGTGTAATAGTCCTTGTTGACCCTCTAAAACCCCTATGATAAATGATTTTTTAAAAATTTTATGTGATAAATCGAAGTTATGTTTGACCCTCTTGTCATACAAAGAGAACTAAAAAATTGTATAGATTAGTTCGCACGAAAATGGCGTTCGAAAATTAACATTAAGGCATATGTATTAGTCCTTGTTGACCCTCTAGAACCCCTATGATAAAAGATTTTTTTTAAATTTTATGTCGGAAATCGAAATTTTGTTTGACCCTCTTGTCATACAAAGAGAACTAAAAAATTGTACCGATTAGTTCGCACGAAAATGGCGTTCGAAAATTAACATTAAGACATATGTATTAGTCCCTGTTGACCCTCTAGAACCCCTATGATAAAAGATTTTTTAAAAATTTTATGTCAGAAATCGAAATTATGTTTGACCTGCTTGTCATACAAAGAGAACTAAAAAAATGTATAGATTAGTTCGCACGAAAATGGCGTTCGAAAATTAACATTAAGGCATATGTAATAGTCCCTGTTGGCCCTCTAGAACCCCTATGATCAATGATTTTTTTAAATTTTATCTGATAAATCGAAATTGTGTTTGACTCTCTTGTCATACAAAGAGAACTAAAAAATTGTATAGATTAGTTCGCACGAAAATGGCGTTCGAAAATTAACATTAAGGCATATGTAATAGTCCTTGTTGACCCTCTAGAACCCCTATGATAAATGATTTTTTAAAAATTTTATGTCAGAAATCGAAATTGTATTTGACCCTCTTGTCATATAAAGAGAACTAACAAATTGTATAGATTAGCTCGCTCGAAAATGACTTCCGAAAATTAACATTAAGGCCGATATGTAAAAGTCAATGTTAACCCTCTAGAACCCTTATGATAAATGATTTTTTAAATTTTATCTGATAAATCGAAATTGTTTTTGACCCTATTGTCATACAAAGAGAACTAAAAAATTGTATAGATTAGTTCGCACGAAAATGGCGTTCGAATATTAACATTAAGGCATATGTAATAGTCCTTGTTGACCCTCTAGAACCCCTATGATAAATGATTTTTTTAAAATTTTATCTGATAAATCGAAGTTATGTTTGACCCTCTTGTCATACAAAGAGAACTAAAAAATTGTATAGATTAGTTCGCACGAAAATGGCGTTCGAAAATTAACATTAAGGCATATGTATTAGTCTTTGTTGACCCTCCAGAACCCCTATGATAAATGATTTTTTAAAATTTTATGTCAGAAATCGAAATTGTGTTTGACCCTCTTGTCATACAAAGAGAACTAAAAAATTGTACAGATTAGTTCGCACGAAAATGGCGTTCGAAAATTAACATTAAGGCATATGTATTAGTCCCTGTTGACCCTCTAGAACCCCTATGATAAAAGATTTTTTTAAAATTTTATGTCAGAAATCGAAATTATGTTTGACCTGCTTGTCATACAAAGAGAACTAAAAAAATGTATAGATTAGTTCGCACGAAAATGGCGTTCGAAAATTAACATTAAGGCAAATGTAATAGTCCCTGTTGGCCCTCTAGAACCCCTATGATCAATGATTTTTTAAAATTTTATCTGATAAATCGAAATTGTGTTTGACCCTCTAGTCATACAAAGAGAACTAAAAAATTATATAGATTAGTTCGCACGAAAATGGCGTTCGAAAATTAACATTAAGGCATATGTAATAGTCCTTGTTGACCCTCTAGAACCCCTATGATAAATGATTTTTTTTAAATTTTATGTCAGAAATCGAAATTTTGTTTGACCCTCTTGTCATACAAAGAGAACTAAAAAATTGTATAGATTAGTTCGCACGAAAATGGCGTTCAAAAATTAACATTAAGGCATATGTAACAGTCCCTGTTGGCCCTCTAGAACCCCTATGATCAATGATTTTTTAAAATTTTATCTGATAAATCGAAATTGTGTTTGACCCTCTTGTCATACAAAGAGAACTAAAAATTGTATAGATTAGTTCGCACGAAAATGGCGTTCGAAAATTAACATTAAGGCATATGTAATAGTCCTTGTTGACCCTCTAGAACCCGTATGATAAATAATTTTTTTAAATTTTATGTGATAAATCGAAGTTATGTTTGACCCTCTTGTCATACAAAGAGAACTAAAAAATTGTATAGATTAGTTCGCACGAAAATGGCGTTCGAAAATTAACATGAAGGCATATGTAATAGTAATTGTTGACCCTCTAGAACCCCTATGATAAATGATTTTTTTAAATTTTATGTGAGAAATCGATATTGTGTTTGACACTCTTGTCATACAAAGAGAACTAAAAAAAATTATAGATTAGTTCGCACGAAAATGACGTTCGAAAATTAACATTAAGGCATAGGTGATAGCCCCTGTTGATCCTCTAGAACCCCTATGATAAATCATTTATCATATGGATTCTAGAGGGTAAAAAGTGACTATTACATATGCCTTAATGTTAATTTTCGAACGCCATTTTCGTGCGAACTAATCTATACAATTTTTATTTTTCGTATCGGTCAATCAATGCGTGATGACGACCATAAAACCTTTGGAGCGATGAAGTGTACAGAAACGGATAATAACCCTGTCTTTGAAGTTTATGTGACAACAATCTCGTCAATAAACACACACACAAAAACCGAGAGCGACAGCAGGTGTTCAGGAACGGTAAGCATTTATCTTCCCATTTCATGATCTATTATAACTAATGTTAATATAGAATGTTTTATTATATGAAATGAATTAGGTAATATCTACAGTAACAAAAATCATTCTTAAATGTAAATCCATTGACAGAAATGTGATAGAGAAAGTGGCTAATCTATAATTTAAAAGTATAATAGGAGCCATTGTCTTGATGTCAAAGTCTGTGTGTATCTAAAATAAGAAAACACTCAATATGTCAATATAAATCTATATATAAACCTCTTCAATTTTCTATTTATGATATCATTTGTTACGATTTGTTAGAAACAATTATGACCGAACTTCTCAGAATGAAACCTCGTCACGCCCAAACAGTAACAGTAACTACATATATGGAAAATAAACTTAGGTTAGTTACAGGAATTAGATCATAATACCTTATTGCTATGACGTGAGATTTTGTATATTTGTAAGCTCATAATGATCTAAAATCAGCGACGTAACAGAGGGTGGGTTTTCAAACATGACGTTTAACTTACGTCTGAGCATGCGTTATATAAAGCAGTTACAGTCTGTTTGCATTAAGAAAAGCATGGACGTACGTGGCTGTTATTTCTAGTTCTCATTAGAAAAGGTGAGTTTCATTCCCAAATATTTATTATTCCTTTATTCCTATCTGAATGGTCATCTACCATGATTAATAATACCAATCTTCCGATTATTAATTGTTTCTGGCGAGAATTAAAATACAGGTACTTCATGCCATCAAAACAACTAATAAAGAGACCGCAAGAAATTTTCCATTTACTTAAAATTCCCAATTTCCCATTGAAATACATAATTTACCGTAAAAGGTTATTATTTAGATCGCATTCAACGTGACAACTTATAATAATCATAACATACGGGCTCCATAGAGTTCAACGGAATTCTGGGCTATCATGATTTAAATTTATATATCAACTTGCTTATTCTTTATTTGACAATCTATATCAGTGTAAGATCGGAAAACCTCCACTTACAAACATATCCGATATTATAAAGTATATTGATTCAAATTAAAACTAAGATTTTTATTTATTACTTATATATGTATTTATTAATAAGCTAAAAATTTAGTAAGGAAAAAGTTACAATTCAAAAACGAAAAAAGAAAGCCAGGAAAAAATGTATGTACAAAAATATTTGGCCACTTACGATAACCTCTACATGTGTCCTCTTTCTATTCACAACTGTCATGGAATTATATCAATAAATCAGAGAATTAGAACTTTTGGTAAAGTGATCTTGTAAAACTGCCAACGGGTGAACTATCCCAGCCCATGGCCTAATAAATTTACAACCGTAATAGCAAGACCAATAACGACGGCTGTCATATTCAATACGAACAGTACACGGTCGTCTTTTCCACTGGATACTATCTTTTGATCATGAAAAAGCTTATGTCCAAGTTTGGTTATAATCTAGGATGGTTTAAGAAAGTAATTAATGTTTTAAAAACTTTAACTGCAGACTGTATGTAATGTTAACTGGGAGAAGTCCATTTATAAGTAAAATACAGAAAAATCGGGGGAAAAGTTTTACAAAGTTTTCCTCTGAATAATATCTTTTGATTATGAAGAAGCTTCCATCCAAGTTTTGTAAAAATCCAGAATAGTTTAAACAAGTTATTAATGTTTTAAAAACTTTAACCACAGAGTGAATGTAAATGTTGACCCCGCCGACGATGCCGACACCGGCGCCGACAACGCCGACGGAATGTAGGATCTCGATGTCTCGCTTCCGTGACAAAAGTCGCAGGCGCGACAATAAATTTGTTATCCTTCCGTATCACCCGGTGCCACTTCCCGTTTTTTTTTTTTTTTTTTTTTTTTGCGGGGTTCTAATTACTTAGTTTTTGTGCTGTCTGGTTTGGTTCTCTCCGTTTAGCTTTGTTTTTACTCCTTTTGTTATATTGTATTTTTTTGATGTGTTCTCACAGTTTCGATCATGTAGAAT
This sequence comes from Mytilisepta virgata, assembly GCA_028015205.1. Lineage (NCBI taxonomy): Eukaryota > Metazoa > Mollusca > Bivalvia > Mytilida > Mytilidae > Mytilisepta > Mytilisepta virgata. The sequence continues at coordinate 57,248,292 of CM051515.1, read as the reverse complement.
TGCTCGCTGCCGTATTCATACTATTGCTTATAGTTCTCTTTATAGTCTAATATGAAAAGATGTTCCAATCACCAGTTTTTCCTTCTGACATTCTATTCATTAACTTGTTTTTATCTCTTCATTAATTGAATATTTTTATGTTCATTAAAAAGCAACTTTTTGTATAATTTTCCATGATCACACAAATAAATGTTTACTAATAAAAAGAATATACGAAGAATGTAATGTCGACTCAATGTAATTATAATGTTCAATGTAGTACCAAATGATTACTCATTAACTGAAAATTGAATACTAAGGATAGGTCGTTTTGCAACCTACCTCCGTGGTTATCAAACATCATTTGTAATGGAGGAACTTGGGGGGGGGGGTAATTAGAGAAGAAAAGTTGTTTGAATAAATATATCTGTGAGCAAATTGCAATATAACGATCTTGTTCATACAAGATGTAGAAATCTTGACTAATATTTTTATGACTCAAAATGAAGAATATAGGAATTCTTTAAACGTCAGTTTCCCCCTGTCTGGGTTTTCCAAATCTTTGCCTACAAACATACCTGATGCCGTTTAATCCAATAATGTGCATCGTACGAAGCTTTTTTTCGTAAACCTTGGGTAATAAAATGTTTATTTTATTAAGAATAAGAATATACATAGGAAAATAACTGCGTGTCGGGTTCCCCATTTGTCAGATGCTAGTAAACAATTTAAGTACAATAAATATGTTTCAAATAATCATCTTCAGTAATCAAATTGACAATAAGAATACAATACAATTGTCGAATAGAAATTTCTAGAAGATAACAATTTATATGTGTATTTGTATCAATTAGAATTCCCCTGACGTTTTAGAAATTATATTCACTTTCCTTTTTTACTTACATATTGTTAACAGAATATTAACATTCTAGAAATATAGAAATATTCTTTACTTAATGAGACATTTTCAAAATTATCAAATTATCTACAAAAAACAGAAGGAAGATGATACTTGTAAATGGAAATGTTATCCAACAAAAATCCTAATAACTTTATGATAGCGTTATTTGACGTCTGTGTTATCCGTGTTGTTGTTCATTTACAATGGTGTCATTGTTGACTTCCGTGTTATCCGTGTTATTCTAAATTTACTATGTGTGTCATTGTTGACTCCGTGTTATCCGTTTTGTTGTTAATTTGCTATGTGTGCTATTGTTGACTTCCATGTTATCCATTTTGCTATTAAATTGCAATGTGTGTCATTGTTGAATTCTGTGTTATCCGTTTTGTTGTCAATTTGCTATGTGTTTCATTGTTGACTTCCATGTTATCCGTTTTGCTGTTCAGTTGCTATGTGTTTCATTGTTGACTTCCGTTTTATCCGTTTGTTGTTAATTTGCTTTGTGTGTCATTGTTGACTTCGGTGTTATCCGTTTTGTTGTTAATTCTCTGTGTGTGTTTTAGTTTGATTGTGTATGTATTATTTATTTATTGTCTTAGTGTTCTCACGTAATTCTCCTCGTCTTTACATTTTGGGTTTTGAATTAACCCACTCCTTTTTACTTCGGGTTTCTTATTTAGGCTATTAGAATGTGCATAGCTTTATTTGAAGAGATATAAGCATAACCCAAAAACATTTTATTGAATTTTCGATGTTCGACCCGTGGGCGCTTTGTTTAGAAAATCAAAATTCTCTAAAACCTTATTGCCCATCTAAAGGTAGTATGCAACCATTCTATCTAAATTCCTAAACCCAAAAAGTGAAGGAGGAGTTGATGTCACAAGAAAGTGTGACGGACGGACGGAGACAAGTGCAGGTATAACAATTGAATATTTTCATAGTTGTTTCAATTTTTTATTCTATCTTTTAATTGTTAATTCATCATAAGTAAAGTCAAGAAATATCAAAGGGATATTCGAAGGAGAGAAAAATCTTAACAACTGACAAACTCTGGAGAACAACGAAGACAAGACCAAAACAATACATGCACTACAATTAAAAACTAAAAACATATGAACAACATGGACCCCACCAAAAAACGGGTGTAGACTCAGGTGCTCCGGAAGAGTAAGCAGTCTCTGCTTCCTGCAGGACACCCGCTATGCTGCCCATATCAAATCCGGTATGAGGAAGGGATAATATCAATAGAACAGGTCCATTTTAATTTGGGAAACGGTTTTTTCATACTTGTCAACCAAGTCATGATGACGCCCATAAAACTGTAATAAGGATGACTTCAGCTTAGGAGTAAAGTACGCCTGTCTGAGCAACTTTTCTGTCAGGAGCCGAGCTCCGGCCAGTAAGTCAATGTATATATCAATGTATATCTCACAATAAAAGATTTAGCTATAAAAGTTTTCATTTTGAAATAAAGAAAACTGTAAAAATTTCATTACCTCATATTAATAATAATAAAACTGAAAATTGATAAAACATTTATTTAATATTACATAATTATATATCACATTGAGTGTGGTAAAATAAAATCCTCTAAGCACTAGTGAACATAGTCAGATATCACTCTGGAAGTAAAATAACAACAGCTGTCCTATAAGTACTAGTGAACATAGTCAGATATCACTCTGGAAGTAAGGTAACAACAGCTCTCGCCAACGGATTTTACTATACAAAACTTTGGCCACAAATCAGTGAAAAATGAGATACGTGTGATACTGCAGTATACATAACAAGAACGTTTAAAGACGTACAGGAAAAGTATAAGTATAAGATAAATAAATTTCTAAATGTAACAAAATCATTTGATTTCACTGATAATATTTTTTTACCCATGTCTACATCTCAATCGATCTCGAAATGAACGAAGTCTGAATACATATACGACTGGATCCAACAAAGGATTTAGAAGTACGATTAACTCAGTAATCATCATAGCAATCGTCTTTTCTGTTGTCATGGGACCTTCCAGTACATACCCGAGAATTACCTTCGGGAAATGAGAAACTAACATAATGACAATCAAGAGACCAAGAGTAATTGTCATTCGTACAAGTTTGTGTAGTTTGCTCTTCGACATAGCAACTTGTGACGGGACAGACAAACTGGTATCTCCAATACATTCCGTCTCGCGATTATTAGAAAAATTATCGCTTTGGACAGTAGAAACAGTCTGAGATTCGGCAAGGTATTGTTGTCCTTTGACCATTCTTCCTGATTGTGGCTGAATCCGTCGCCAAGATGAATAAATACGAATTAAGACTGCAGTGTATGTTGCCACTACGCCTACATTTATTATCAGCTTCATTGACATATTAATATGTCTAAATGTTTGTAAGTTCGTGCCAAAAATAACAGACGTAGCGCAAGAATTTGTCCAGAAACTGCCATATGATATGAATAAGGCAAACACTAGGACAATGCAAACCAAATATAATCCCAAGGTTAGGCCAATGATAGATACCTTACGGAATGGATTTTCAACCATTGGAAGTGTAGCGATATATCTTTCAATGCAGATCCACAAAGTCTGAAGCGATGAAAAATGAACAGTTGAAATAAACAGTGCAAGTGTTATGTAACAGAACTGTGGTAAATTGTTTCCTGTTAGTCGAGCATAAATGTACCGGAAACCAACCCCAGCTTTAAGAACTCCAATTGCTGCATCGCTGATACTCAGACACACAGTCATCATTTCGAACCGCTTCTCTTTAAGTTTCTTATCCTTAGACAATATAAGTAAACAAAATACGTTCAAAATCGCGATGGAGACTCCAGTAACCACATTTACCACATTCAATGTAAACATTATACCGTCGTCTGTTCCTGCTCCAACAGTGGAATTGTTTGGTAATTCGGGATCCTGTGTCACAGACATGGTATATAGCCAAGACTAATACACAAACTTTCGTCAGAAGGTTTTATAGTCTAATGTGAAGAGGGCTTCTAATCCACAATTTATAATTATGTTTTCTGAAATTCTAATCAGTAGTTTTTTGTAATGAAAGTCTGTTTTTTATTGGTTTTGTTCCAATATTGTTCATTAACTAGCGAGATTTTGTTTTGGATTCCTAGGAACACACGAAGAAATGTTTACTTCAAAGGAAGATATCTCGAATTTACTTTTAAATCAATGCAATTACCTGTATAATGTTAATTGCTGTTCCAACTTCTTACTCATAAAATGAAAATTAAAAATTGAATATCAGTCGTTTCAAATATTTCATAAACACTAAAATACCTCGATAATCTGTTTTCAGATTTAAAATTGGTTGGTAGTAAAGAGGAGAAGTTTAAAAAAAAAGTTATATATATATATATACGCCTAAACACTAACCCAACATTGTTCAAATCAGATTTCAATCATGTGAAAGTTTTGTCCGCCTATGGCAGGTCTCAAACTCACACCGTTGAGACACTGTGGCACCTTTTCACCTAGCATCATGTCCAGCACACTAGACCACTCGGCCAATCCGCTATAAAAATAAAGCTTCACTGACCGAGGTATATCTCGGGATGAACATAGCACATGGTTGTATGCTTGTGGCGATTTAATTTCATTATCTCTCTGGCACTTATTTGACAGCAATCAGATTTAGCTAATTTTTGATGATGTTTTATGACCACGTATATATCCAGTGGATTTCTGAAGCATTATCGGAGATACACTGTAGTCCTAAATATTTATATACGCCTAAACACTAACCCAACACTGTTAAAATCAGATTTCAATAGTTTAAAATTTTTGTCCGCCTATGGCGGGTCTCTAACTCACACCGTTGAAACACTATGGCACCTATTCGACAAGTATCATGGCCACCGCCCTATATATATTAATTCCATAGCTTTAATTTTTTTCTTTATTTATTAAACTTTTCAGATGAATTGACACTTTTTCCTTGTGTTTAATAGTGAGCTTAAATTTCAACGATATATCTATTTTATTCATAAGCATGTAGACAAACTAAAATTACCCATGATGCACTGTATTGGATTCCTTGTTAACAAATGAAACATTAAATAAAACAAGTATATCTTTACTCTTGGATACAAAAAAATACAAAAAACCGGATGTTAGCTTTTCAATCGTGGAAAAAATAATGCAAGACCCTTAACGATAAGCCAAACGCTCACATCTTAGAACAGAACAAATATAGTCTGTAGCATTTAGCAATACTATACAGCCAGCTACGTAAACCTCTGCATGTCTTTTCTTTTTATTCACAACTGACGTGGAAGTATATCAATAATAACAGAAATAAAACAATTGATAAAGTGATCTTGCAAAACTGCCAACCGTTTGCCAGACAACCAAATATAGTACATAAGACAAATATAAAGTCGACCACTGGACAAAAAGGAATTCGGGAGAAGTTGGCAACTATACACAAATATAAGAAAATAAGGGAGTATACATCTCAAACACAAGGACAGATTTTGCCCTACAGTCTAGGCTGTAAACAATATAGAATGTGAAATCATAAGGAGGACAAATATACCCAAGGAGCAAACCAAAAAAACGCAATCCATTAGACAGACAAACCTTGGAAGACAAATGAACAACTAAAAGCACAACATAAGAAAACACTGAAAAAAACAATGGACAACACAAACTCCTATAAAAACCAGGAGTGAACTCAGGTGCTCCGGAAGGATAAGCAGTTCATCTTAGATATTGTAACATTGTAACGGTCAATCAATTCGTCATGACGACCATAAAAATTCCTAAGTGATGACATCAACTTATTTTTGATGAAACCCTGGTTAAGAAGCTTTTGTGACAGCAGTAATAATAAAGATGGAGAAAGAACAAGAAAATTTATAATATAAATTTGGAATTAAGGGGGTAACCAACACTTTGACTAAAATGTTTTGGCTCGTTTAATTTTCATAAAATTTTTACGAAATATTTACTTTTACCTGTTTTAAAACAAAAATATAAAAATTTCAAGAAATTTGAACCACACAATTTACGTACGGGAATAATCTCATTGGATACATAGCAGTTTGACCAACACAAATTTTCATCATTGAGAAGCTTAATTTCTTTTTACTAATAGTATGTGATTAGAACGTTCAGCTGATTTTTAAAGAGTTAACTCCCTTAGGTGTTCTCTACACCTTAAATCTATATGAAAAAAAGGACAAATATACCTAAGGAGCAATCAATAAACGTAATCCATTGGACAGACAAACCCGGGAAGACAAATGAACAACCACAAGCCAAACAAATAAACACAGAAAACTAAAAAACAATGAACAACACGAACTCCTATAAAAACCAGGAGTCAACCCAGGTGCTCCGGAAGGGTAAGCAGTTCCTTCTCCGTATGCGGCACCCGTCGTGAAGTTCAACAAAGTCAATCCGGTGGAAGTCATAAATCGATGTAGGCACATGAAATGTTACGACAGTGGGAACAGGCTCAACATCATCCTAGATATTGGAACTCTGTAATGGTCAATCAATTCGTGATGACGACCGTAAAATTTCCTAAGTGATGACATCAAGTTATCCCTGATAAAACCCTGGTTAAGAAGCATTTGTGACAGCAGTAATCCTCTTTGTCGAAAGTCAGGGTAACTCGCGCAAATCGGATAAGCTGAGAAACGTAGACGCCATATGCAGGCGATGCTGGTATACTCAAGAAGGGAAAATTTACACTAAGAAAGTTGAAGTCATCACGTTTGTCATAAAGTTTTGTCTTCAAATGTCCCTCATAATCTATTTCAAGAAATAGACCGGCGAGGAGAGGAGCACTGTCAAGTTAGACTTCTTAATTTTATTACAATTTTCTAATTTCGTTATTTGTTTAAACAACGCCATTAAACGTTTCATACCGGAACTTCAGCCCACAAAACAATACTACACTTAATATATAAGGATTGTTATACACATAAAGCCATTATACCATTCAGTTATAACGAGTTATTTTATATAAAATTTCTATATTAAATTGATTGATGTAGAAGTGGGTGGATTTTCTAATTTTCTGACACAAATGTACTTATCCGTATCTTATAAATACTGATGTATTGTGGCTAAATTAACTTGAGTCAAATTTACAACAGCTATGTACTCTCCGTAAGTCTGAAATTGAAGCTATATTTGTGTAAATACAAGTAAGTGCATGTATGATACTAAAAATTCGATTCACTCATAAAATATTTTGAAACGACTAGATTAATATGAGTAAGAAAATTATCAATATTAATATGTTGTACTTAATTCTGGAATTACGATTCAAAGCTTTTGGTACATGGTTTCATAATGCCAACCATTAATAAAGAACCCAGAGATGAACTGAAAGAATTACCATTCAGAAATAGAATTCTGGGCTCACATTTAACGTAACAACTTGGAGAAAAGAAAACAACTTTGTGTAAATGTAATATAACTTCCATCAGGCTATCTGGAGCTACATATGGCCTGTTTAGTTCCTGAAGCAAAATTCAAAAATAATAGAAATACTAAGGGTTCATTCCTTGTATTGCACATGGTAGATCCCCTTAGATGAAATTTGGCTTCCTATTTCGGTATTTTTGGTTATGAGTACTTCTTGTTTAAAATAAGTTTGGTTTTTGGTCTTCCAAATGTTTCGGTTTTAATGCTGCTGATGAGAGGTAACTCCTTGAAATGCGTCGTATACAGCATAGTATAAATTTACTATATCTAATATTAGTATCTTTGGATTGTTATTTTAAGAAAGAAGGAGTATGATTTAGATTAAAACTCGTCAAACATATCAATTATAATGAATAATATGATGTATCATATACCGAAATAAATTTGATGCATTGTATGGCCATTTCGTTGACTGACCACTCAACAGCTGTGCCCGAGATCAAAATATTGGAAAACCGGTTAAAGATCTAATGATTAATTAATAAACACAACTACTTAAGGTAATTATATATAAAATTAAAAACTTTGGGATGGAAGTGATTGTACTTTTTAACCTTGTTTAACTACCTACTTATACATGTCGACTTATGTAAGTCAACGATCGGAAACTGGATATATAGTAGGGATCACAAGATTTAAACTGGGTTATTTTTTCAAGGTTAATTTTTATGGCACGCCGTTGTTATATTTATTCAATTTCGAGATATCTTATTTAGTTAAATAAGATATCTTATAAACTAATTGAGATATCTTAATAATAAAATGAGATATCTTATATATTAAATAAGATATCTGATTTATTAAATAAGATATCTTATATATTAAATAAGATATCTTATTAAAATGTTTATAAAGATATCTTATTAAATATATAAGATATCTTATTTAAAATATAAGATATCTGTATTAATTTATAAGATATCTTATTTACTATATAAGATATCTTTTATATAGTTAATAATAGAGATATCTTATAAACTAAATGAGATATCTTATTAACTAATAGAGATATCTTATAAACTTATAGAGATATATTATTAACTAATAGAGATATCTTATTAACCTATAGAGATATCTTATTTACTTTCAAATTAAATAAGATATCTTATAAAAATTAAAGATATCTTAATACTTAATAAGATATCTTGTTAAATAAATAAGATATCTTGGAATTTGAATAAATATAAAAACGGCGTGCCATAAATTTTATAATAATTCGTTAAAGTTGCAAAAATTGAAATCGTGGCATGCATTTATAAATTCTTTCCTTTCGTTTAAGTAACATTTTTAAGGTCCCGGATATACTTGTACATATAATTTAAATAATTCAGATTAGTTTTATTCATTTCAAAAGAACCACACCGAAAACAGAAGCCCGTAAACCAAAACACATTCTTTTCCAGAATAAGGAACTGATATATTGAGAAATTAATTTTAATGAACAAGTCTCTAAATTTAATTATTAAAAAATACATGACGTTGAACGAAAACCAAAATATATTGAGATCCATGGGATTTATGAATTGTAATGCATATAACAAACGCTAAGTGCATGTTACTAAGATGAAAGTAATGTAATACCAAGGAACTGTTTATTAATATAAGGAAAATTTACATACATTGGCTAAGTATGTCCATCTTTAGTATGTCTCATCCAGACTCAAGATTAGCAGCCATTCTATTTCTTTTTCCCTTGAAAGTGCAAAGATTTACCGTTTTTAGTTCGAAATATTTCAAATAGTTTTACACATATTCCGTCCCAAAGCTGAAAGACAGCAACTTTTACTTGTTACATCAGTTTCTGTTATAGTTGTTATAATGCCGTATACCGAGGAGGAATTGCTTGCCTTTTCGGAGCACTCCTGCTTTTTATAGGAGTCGTGTTGTTCATTGTTTTTTTTTTTAGTTTTCAGTTTTTATTTGTTGTGCTTGTGGTTGTTCATTTGTCTGTCTAATGGATTGTGGTTTTTGGTTGCTCCTTAGGCATATTTGTCCTCTTCAAAACAGCAACATTCTCTTTCACATCGTCGTAGGTTTGGATCATATTTGCAGAAACTAGAGAATCTTATGATTAGGACTTCATTTTTTAGTATTTTTTGTGAAGAGTATCACAAACTTCAACAACTTTTTGATTAAATTTGTCTGTTAGATTTGTATGCTATCTACTAATATTAAGTAGAGAATAGAGAACAGTATACATTTGGTGTGGGCTTAAGTTTCAACTTAGAATCTATTAGAATGTAGAAAACGCTTGCATGCATAGTTTTCTGAGAAGCAAATTATTTATATGCATTTTTTAAATTCTTTGTGTACAAAGCGTTGAAGGAAGGCGATGTTTGTTGCGTTTTTTATTCTTTTACCTTGTCTATTTTTTTAAATAATATGTGATTTTTCTGATTTAATTTTATTTAATTTTATTTTTTGGGGGGCTATATTTTTATATGGAAATGCAGATTTATTTAATCATTCGATTTTTCTAAATACATAGTCATTATCTTGATCTTAAAGTGAAATGAATTTTACTAAAAATGTATGAATAGAAACAAAGTGTAATTAAGATAAAAAAAAAACTTTTTAATTGTTTTCTGTGTCTTTATCTGAAATAAGATAACACTTAAAGTCGCGTAATTATATATAAACCTTGAATTTTCTATTTTTGATATCATTTGATATAATCTGTTTAAAATAATACACATAACTTCTCACAACGAAACTTCATCACGCCCAAACAGTACATGTATGGTATATAAACTTGTGATCGCTACAGGAATTTTAATGACGTGAGGTCTTGTATATAAACGAGTTCATAATGATCTTAAATCAGTGAGGTAAAAGCGGGTGGTTTTTCCAACAATTCCTTTAACATTGCCGATGTAACAGTGGGAGGTTTTCTTACTTTTGAACATACAATCAAACCTGCTTTAAAGGGCACATCTATATAGCAAAGTGCACAGTGAAAAGGTCCCATTAATGAACAAAGCATGTAAAATTAGCCTCTGTATAAAGGGCACCTGCTCATAAAGGGCACTTTTTTGGTCCCTTGGGTGCTCTTTATTGACAGGTTTGACTGTACGTGTACTTTTCAGTATCTTATAAATATCATGTCTTGTGGAAAAGTAAACTTTTGAGTGAACATTTACAACATTCATGACAGTTATGTATAGTACGCAAGTCTGAATTTACAACTATTTTCATGTACATACAACTATTTAAAATAAGATAACACTTAAAGTCAATTACATCCGCGTAAACAATATATATAAACCTTGAATTTTGATATCTTTTGTTAAGTAAGTGCATGTATGTATACTAATTTTTTTATTCAATAATGAAATATTTTGAAACGACTAGACATGCTAGATTGATATGAATAAGAAAATCACATTTCCCCTTCATTTTTACTAGATTGATCGGATATCATTATAAAATATATCAATATTTTGTACTTAATCCCGGAGTTATGATTTAATGCTATTGAAATACTGATTCCATAATATGGATCCATCATGCCAACTATTAATAAATAACCCAGAGTTTGATTTCCAAAATTCTGGGCTCACATTTAACGTAACAACTTGGGGAAAAAAACAACTTAGTGCAGATGCAATCTTTAGTTCCGGAAGCAAAAGTTAAAAAAGGGGGAATTTGCTTTAAATTAAAATTCGTCATACAAATGACTTTTAATGAATAATTTACTTTAATTATATATAAAATTAAAATCTTTGGGATGGGATGGCTTGTACTATTTAACCTTTTTTCACGATCTAAATATACATGCATGTAAGTCTCGGAAACTGGATAAATACGACAGAACCATCTGGTTATATAAATTTAACACCATAAGATTTAAATTGGGTTAGTTTACCAAGGTAAGTTACATAATAATTCGCTCAAGTTGAAAAATTGAAAATTATGATATGCAGTATAGAATTTCTTTCATCTTGTGTCAATAACATGTTTACCTGCAAGGTATGTTTGTACGTATAATTTTACCAAATTCAGATTAGTTTTACTCGGGTAAAAATAAACACCCTAAGACAAAACACGTGCTCTTTTCGAGAAAGAGGAACTGATGTCTTACAATTTGAATTTGAAAAAAGAAATCTTTCGCGGGGGGTACTACCCATAATCCTCTGTAGGCTAGCCCCCGGAAAATATTTTACCCCCCCCCCCACAACCAAATAGTACGTTTTTTTTTCCTTCAAAACACCCCAAAAAGAGGTGTCTAAACAAATGACCCCCCCCCCCCCCAAAAAAAAAAAAAACAAAAAAACAAAAAAAAACCAAAAAAAACCAACAAATAGTTGTCTAAATAAGTGACATCAAAATTATCTAGAAAAAATGTACCTAAATATTAACTTTGATAATTTTGCATCATGCTGTGATATAACCTTATATTAACTTCTTTATAATACCTTAATGTCTTTAGAAAGACAATACAGAAACGAGGTTAATTACATGCAGATCTATATGATCACTGCCATGCTAACAATCCATGAATTAAATTATTTGTTTAAATACTAGTATATATTGTAATTCAACTGGGCGTAATTCTTCATAAAATTGTAACACTCTAAAAAAATATAATTTCCTGACCCCTCAAAAAATAGCTCAGAAATATTTGACTTACAAAAATACTTTGAAATTCTCAGAACCCCCATAAATAGCATAATTCGGTAAATTGAACCCAAAAAAAAAAAAAAAAATATATATATATATATATATATATATATATATATATAACACAAGCTTACGTACAGGAAACTTTTCAGAGTACCACCCCTGTGAAATCTTTAAAGTTCATCTATTCAAAAATACGTGATTTTGAACGAAACCAAAACATATTGGGAATTTTGTAATTGATTTACGTATAACAAAAAGGCTAATGACGGGGATAATGATGATGACTGTTACGTCAGTGCTAAGATTAAAGAAATGTAATCATAACCAAGGAACTGATTTCATAAGGGGAGATTTACATTTACAGGCTAAATATGTCCGTTTGTAATAGATATAATTCAGTATGTCTCGTCCAGACTCATTCTATCACTCATTGTTAAGAAGCGATTCTATTTCTCATTGGACATAAAAGTCATCCACTCAAAAATAAATAGTCTAATAAGCCAAGACAATAAAAAATTACAGCGCTTTTTGTAGTCCAGGTGCTTGTATCATTTCCTTTGTATTTCAAATTCTTTTTCCAGGATGTGTTCCTATTTCCGTTTTATTGACAAATAAATAGTGTGGTTTGTTACGTCATACTAATATATGTCTATTTTCGTAATATTTTGTTTATACATTTACAAAATGCGCCTTCCTTGTGCTGTTAATGATGGTAATCATGTATCAGATTTTTGTAAGTGATTAAAATATTTTGAATTTGAATTAGATGTATATCGTATTGATTAAGGAAAATTTTATGAGATGTACAATCGGTAAATAACAATAAAATAAATACATAAAGCGCTTCAGTTCAAGCCATAATTATAATATGGTACAAGAAATGTATAAAGAATAGACTGGAATAGATTGGTGTGTCATTGGTGATCTTCCTTTTAGTTGTTTATTTATTGTACTATAATCAGTGAGAAAGGATAGTTTAAGTAACTTAAAGGGGAGAGCTCTCGATATTTTAATGACTTTTGTGATAAGGTATGTAAAATCGAGGATTTATGGTCACAATTTATAACATCATGGTATAAATATTGTATGACGATTAAAAATCTCATATATGGGCAAGTTTACAAATTTATCCATATACTCAATGTATGTATACTCACTGAACTTGAACTATTTTTATAAGTAAAGTCCAGAAATAAAAAAAAAAGGATATTCGAAGGAAAAAAATAAAAAACAACTGACAAAACTGTCATATTACCAAACTAATAAAATATGAAAAAAGACGAATTTTGGTAGAATCTGGTGCCATCTCATGCTTTAAAACATGCATTTATAAAATGGTTTAAAAGACCTGCCGAGTTATTTATTTTCAATACATTGTAGGTGAGGTTATTTATTTTCAAACTACCACAGAACAAACCATTCATTTTTGTTGTTATCAAGGCTGAGTTATTTATTTTCAAAATCCTCCTGACCCCCACCAGAATATCAAATGGTCGTCCCCTTATCACATAATGTATCTAGATGGGCAATAACGTTTTAGAATTTTGATTTTCAAAAATTGGGGCCCACAGGGATCGAATTGGGAAAATTGTGAATTTAGCTTGTGACCTTAACTCCTTTTTCATTTTTCATTTTATGTATTTAATTTATATAAAGGATTGTCACATACTGTATTTAGATGCGCAGTAAGGTTTTGGAATTTTGATTTTTAAAAATTGGGGCCCACAGGTATTGAATTTTAAAAATTGGGAGTTTAAGCTTGTGACCTTTAAGCTTGTGACCTGAACTTCTCTTTCATTTTTCATTTTATGTATTTAATTTGTTTACGGTATTGTCACACACTGTATATAGGTGTACAATAAGGTTTTAGAATTTTGATTTTCAAAAATTAGGACCTTAAGGGGTCGAATTTAAAAAATTGGGAATTATAAGTGGGTGACTGAAAGTTTTCTCTCATTTTTCATTTTATACATTTTATTTCTATACAGTATTGTCATACACTGTATGCAGATGTGCAATAAGGTTTTTGAATTTTAATTTTCCAAAATTTGGGTCTTAATTCAAAGGTATAATTGTGGAAAAGGTGCACAGGGATACAAAATGTGGGGAGTGCGGGGATAGCTGTCGTTTCCGACTGCCTCAGTCTAGTTTAGTTTGTGAGTGAATCGCCCGAGTTTACAGATTGATAAATTCTTTGAAAATAACCTTTATTACAATAATAAATAGTTTATTTTCTCTTGTGGTCATTTATACGGCTGTTACAGTTTAGATGTAGGGTCAGATTTTGTCGAAAACAGTATGAAAGTCCTAGTCCTTTGTTGACTGAAATCTGTTTTTGTTACTTATATAACCAAAACATTTTCGAATTTAATCAGATGGTTAACACAATTTTTTTCTATGTTACTTCTAATATAAACAGTGATTAAAAGATCTTTTTTTTCACTCTGACAACATTAGCTATATAAAAACAACCACATTCCCTTATTTGACAAGGGAGGTCATATTATATTCCTGTACATTTTTCTGGAGTCTGAATATTTTGTTCCATCTTGCAGGCCAAGAAAACAGCTCTGAAAAAGACTTACCCAATTGCCGTTTGCTTTAAATTCCTATTGTATGCTTTTCAAAAAATAGAATTTAAAGTAAGCGGCCATATCTTAAGTCATATTCAACAAGACAGATTCGAGGAAAGGAAAGATGTTTGAAGAGAGATTAACCTATCTAGCCATGGCTCTTTTCCTAAAAGCTTGCAATCGGTATATTAGTACGCCGTGAGTGAAATTAAATATTTTGAAATCATCCAAAATGCCATTTTTAATTAATGTTCAGGTAAGTTTGTGTCCTGAGTTTTCAGCGCATTTTCTCCTGGTAGCAAATAAATCGTTTATAAGCCAATCTAACCATTCATAAGTTACAGAGTGAAAACCATTAATTAACACAGGTATGTATAACATTTTATTAAGTTTATGGACTTTGCCTTCAAACAACTTGCTTTAAGGTTGAGAGGAGGGAAGAAGGCTCAAGACCCAGAATTTCGTAATATCAATTAATAATAAAAATGGATAACAAGAAAGGTCAACAAAGGTTGACAGAACTCTGGACAAAAATAACATAAAAATAACAAACAAAACACTAGAATATAATATAGAAAGCACACAAACAAATAAACACCCGACTATCAGGATAGATATGGGGAGGGTACCTTTAAAACCGGTTTAACCCCACCATTTGCAGTGTCTGTACCAAGTCAGAATATCCTGACTCTCAGTTTTTGCTTATGTTTGTGTTTTTTGCTCTTTTATTTTATTTTTTGTCGGATTTTAGTCTTTTGGGTTGCTTTATATGATTGGTATGTCATTGTTGACCTTTCATGTTATCCAATTTGATGTTTGTTTACACTCTTCATTGAGAATCTCGAAAGACGTTTTAAAATGTTAATATATTACAATAAGATCGAAAGTTAATTACAAAGGTCGCTAAATCTATATATTGTGATTTTGTCAGTTCTCATTAGATATATATCAGCCACAAGACCTGAATTCTAAATTGGTACGTGTAAATTAATACATGTAGTTCTATACTTTCTATAGATAAATGGCCATTTAAAAGGCAAAGACAATATTATACCTTACTTTATTTTATACTTAGTATGCAATTAACTAGACAATAAGTATGAGTATTATGGAAACAAAATGAAAGAAATACTAAACTAGATGCTCTCTTAAGCCTGTATCGCTCACCTGGATTTAACTTTTCACTTGAGCAGGACTAAACATGTAAGTGTTGCAGTTAATTTGGCTGGTTTTTCTAAGGGGTTCTATGTTAAACAAATTCGGCTGTGGCAGCCACCTTTGGTTGACAGCCCAGGTCAATGGACACATTTCTAAAAGAAAACCATCTAAGGACCGTTATTGCTAAGTCTTGTTCCAACTGGCTAAGTGGTTTCAGACAAGGAGATTTTTAAATTGGATTTTCCTATGGAGTCCTATATTAAACTAAGTTCGGCTGTGGTGGCCATCTTGGTTGACAATCCATATAATCGGACATATTTCTGAAAGAGGACCATCTAAGGACCCATCCTGCCAACTTTAGTTCCAATTGGTCCAGTGGTTTCAGACAAGAAGATTTGTCAACGAATTTTCCCACAAGGTCCTATGTTAAACTAAGTTCGGGTGTGGCAGCCATCTTGGTTGACAGTCCGGGTCATCGACATATTTCTGAAAGAGAACCTCCTAAGGACCATTACTGCCAAGTTTGGTTTCAACTGGCGTTGTAACTTCATGAAAGAAGATTTTTTAAATTCATCCCCCTTTTTTCTATTTTTAGTAATAGCAGCCATGTTCTTGGAAGTCGGAGATGCCAGATATAAATTTGGAAGGGGGCCATCCAAGGACCATTCCCCTAAACTTTGGTCCCAATTGGCCCAGTGGTTTCAAAGGAGAAGATTTTTAAAGGAAAGTTTACGCCGGACGCCGTCTTTAAAGGGCAAAAACTCCACAGTTTGTCTTTATCTATGATAATATTCAAGATAATAACCTAAAACTGCAAAATTCCCTTAAAATTAACAATTCAGGGGCAATAACCCAACAAAGGGTTGATTGATTCGTCTGAAAATTTCATGGCAGGTAGATCTTGTCCTGATAAACATTTTTACCCCATTTCAGTTTTGCTCTAAATGTTTTAGTTTTTTAAATATAAGACAAAAACTGAGGTTTACCCCTATGTTCTATTTTGAGCTATGTCGGCCATGCTGGTTGGCAGGCGGGGTCATCGGACATATTTTTTAAACTAGATACCCTAATGATGCTTATGGCCAAATTTAGTTCCATTTGGCACAGTAGTTTCAGAGGAGAAGATTTTTGTAAAAGTTAACGGACGACGACGGACGACGACGGACGCCAAGTGATGAGAATAGCTCACTTGACCCTTTGGGTCAGGTGAGCTAAAAAGTTATTTCATTACGACATCAAAATATAAAAACATCTATAATTCGATAAATGAGGTCAGAACTTAAAACTGCGAAGTCCAGAGTTCTGATCTAAACATACAATTCATCTCGAGGCATAATCTATATGAAAATACCAAGATGTTCCAAATTAAAAATGTTCAACCATTGTTTTCTGATCTGACATTGGCATTTCATCACCTTCGATAAATTTAATTCCATTCGTCTTTTCCGTGTCTTCCGTTTGGGCATGTGGTTCCGGTTCTTGTAGAGATGACATACACAGTCTTTGTGTAAACACTACACATAAAACCTGTACACTGTAGTTAGCAATTGACCTCATTCTGTCGCTGTAATAAACAAGTGAGAAATGAGGGGACAACAATGACAAAACTGCAGCAAAATAAATTGTAGACATCTAAAAATTTCAATTCCATGTAATATAACAGAACCAAATCCCTCAAACATGAATTCAATAGTATGATTTTGGATGTAAAAGCGTGAAACAGAGTGAAACAACAAGCTATTTCGAATCAAGTACCCACCGGATATACTCTTTATTTACATTCGTTTTTTTAAAAACTTGGCAGAAATAGTCATTAGATGGTACTCTTTCAGAGTTGTATCAGATGACCCCGTCCGTCATCAAAGATGGCAGCCAGAGCCGAACGTATTTTAACATAGGACCCTATGGGAAATTTACTTAAGGATCTTCTTGTCGGAAACCACTGGGCCATTGGAACGAAACATAGCTTGTCCTCTTTCAGAATTTTATTCGATGATCTTGCCTGGCATCCAAGATGTCCGCCAGAATCGAACATAGTTTAACAAAGGATCCTATGGGAAATTTACATGAAGATCTTCTTGTCTGAAACCACTTGTTGGCTAATTGGAACAAAACTTGGCAGAAATGGTCCTTAGGTAGTCCTCTTTCAGAACTGTATCTGATGTCCCCGTCTGCCATCAAAGATGGCCGCCAGAGCCAAACATAGTTTAACATAGGACCCTTTGGAAATTTTACTTAAAGATCTTTTTGTCTGAAACCATTTGGTCAGTTGGAACAAAACCTGGCAGCAATGGTCCTTAGGTAGTCATCTTTCAGAATTGTATCATTTAACCGCGCCCGCCATCCAAGATGGCCGCCAGAACAAAACATATTGTAACATAGGACCTTATGGGAAAATTCACTGAAAGATGTTCTTGTGTGAAAGCAGCAAAACCAGTTGGACAGCAATATTCCAGACTGTCAGTCAGGATGGATATAGACAAATAATTGATTCTGCAAATGATTTTCAGGTGAGTTATGACGTCATTAACTCGTTTGTGCGTCAAGCATGTATCCCGGGCACTAAATCCATCGAAAGTCAAATTGATCGTTTAACGTGTAAATAACTGTCATTCAAATAAATTCACGTAACTACCTATATCATGTATATCATGAGGAGATACTTCTTTATTTTAATTTTTTAATTTTTTTTTAATTTCCATATTAAAATTCTTTGATACAAATTTTGATGCACAAGATGTGCACATTTCGTCGATTTACGACCTGTAAGTTGTGCTCAAGGCCTAAAATGTTGAAAACAAAAACAACAATCCAAAAGATTGAAGAGCAAATTCAAATACATGTATACGGAAATGACCAAAAGGGATAAAACCAAAACCATCTAAGGACAGAGCTATACACGAAGGAGATATTCCTTAGCTTTCACAAATTTTACAATTTTGTAACAGTAAATTTTAACTATAAATTTTGGGCCAGTAATTCATATAAAATATAATGCTAACCTGAACTCACAACCTCAGTACTTAAGCGAATTTTATAGTGCAATGTTATTTACAAGGGTTTTTTCGGTGTCGAAACAATCGTAATGACTCGGGTCGAAATAACAAATATAATTAACTCAACGATCTCAAAATGAAATGGACAGAAATTTGGAGATAACGAGATATGAGATATTAGGAGTAAACATACAGTGTTAAATAATACGTTGAGATATCAGTAATTTCGAAAAAAGAGACCACTACACTATACTTACAGGAACCATTCAAAAGAGTATAACAATGCGGCAGCTTCAGGATGGATATTAAGGGCTGTCAACAAAATAATTACGGTAATCAAACTGGCACCGGTAACGGATGGTATGGCAAGTGATGAAAACGTTGTTAAAATGCTGAAAAAAAACGAAAAGAAAAAACGATTTTAAAATTCATTTGCTTTGGTGTTAAAGACGACAAATATTTAATCAACGGAAACTTTTTTTTTAATTTAGAGAATGATCAAAATTGCGATAGCAGCCATAATGAATTATTTAAAGATGTAAAACCCTCTTTTTTTCATTTTATTTTGCAGCTTCAGAAAAATTCATATTCTAAAAACTATAACCCTATATTACATTCACTTACATAACCAATATTACAGAGGCAGCGTCCACCGTTTGATCTGTAATCTGCATGACAAATAAACATGAAATACTGATGTAGATACAGCTACCACACCGTCCTATGGCAGCACATAAAGGGACTACAAATCGTGTTACCCTTCGGTCTAATTTGTTTGGTCCTTCGAGTTGTCGTATGGATTCTGGTATTGCGATCGCGCTGAAAAGAAGGGAAGTAACCTCATGTTTTATGTGTAATTCTCTTTTCGATTTAGTGAAACTGTTATAGATTTAGTACCACAAAAGTCAATTTTGTTTGTTACTTAACTTTAATATAGCATAACAACATGTAGATTTGTGTTTCTATTGCATCAATTTTTGCCTTTATATATATATTTTTTTATTGAAATGCTATAATATTGTGAAAAATAAGTTTTCGAGATAAAGCCTAAAAAAGCCTGTTCGTTTCTCCTTTTAATTACACTATGAATCCAACAAAAAATATTATACAAATTACATGCACTGATTGCACATACATGTATCTCATAAGAATTGTGTTTTAAGTGTATTCTTACTAAAGCAAATATGAAAAATCGGCACAAAACAAAAATGATGGTATGAGTAAATTCAAATGTAGAAAATGTCCAAATTTGGGATGATTGTCATTATTGAGTACATTTAAAAGCCCTTAACCTGTTCAATGAAGGAAAAAGTCATATACTATGTAAATCGTACAAATATTGCAATTTCCTCCCCACATAACAACAAACAAATCCGAAACGTTACAAATGAAAGAAACGATTGAAAGCTAACATCAATATACTCGTATAGGTTTTTTTTTATTGTACATGTATTTATACATACTTACGTGCTAGATGTTGCAAAAACAATTACAAATGCATGTATGACTGTGAACAGAAATCTGAACGGGTTTTTCCTCAGTAGAACGAAGTATGTTATTGGCACTGCAATAAACATGATCAATAAATACACCAACATCTGTGTTCCTATGTATAACCCAAGTCTGCTGAAGTCATCTTCCAGATTCTTTGTGCCACCAATAGTCTTCCCGATGAGACTAGCAACGCCAATTGGTGTAAACCTAATAAAAGGAAAAGGACTTAGTCTAGATATATTACTGCTGCGACCTAATCTGTGACACTACTAAATTCTGGTTTAACTTTCTCTAGAACATTTTGATAGTCGCTTTTCTGAAGTTTTACAACGGTTTCTGAGCTAAATAACTATCCCATAGAGCTACTGTTGGAAATAGTATAATAGCTCCAAAACTTCTATCAGATCAGCTCTACTCCAGTATAAATGTCTCTGTTGGTTTTTTTCTGGCAACTTTTAAACAGCTTCTGCCCAGAAAAGTTGTACTATGGATAAGAGCTCTACTCACGTTTAGAATTATCTCTTCCCCTTGACATTGGTTAGCATGAACTAAACCGTGTAATGGTTAATTTGACACCCCTCCCCCAAAGTGTTCCTCGTTATTGCTGTGAAAACAAACTAGAATATATTTTTTGTCCCCCCTCCACTTGCCAATATAAATCGAATGGCCACTCCGTATATGACACGATTAAACATGCAAAATTACTCTACTTTACAAACGATCTACGATGATACTGTCTGTCTTACTTTCGTAAACCTTACCAAATTAATTTTCCTAGGATTATCAGAATTATTTCTGTAGCTGAATAGAAAAACTTGAAGAAAGGTTGTCCTATTTCTTTGGATGTGGCAGTGGCAATTCCAAACACTGCACTGGCTATCAACAATCCTGTAAAAATACAATCACGTCAATTTAAGTAAAACCCGCGCTTTGGACCTTGTTGAACTTGCAGTGAGATGGAAGATTTTCCCATTAACGGACTCTCTGTGGTTCTAAAAATAAAAACAGACCAAAGACGTTTTTAGGCGCGTCTCTGTGATTTTGTATTACGGTTCAATCGACAATGGATAAAAAATCTAATCAAAGACGAAACTTTGAACTGTTAACATCTTTTTATGCTCATGGTCAAGGCTAGAGTTAGCCAAAATGCTGACCCGTTTATTTCTTCTTTTTTTTTTCTTGTTGTTTTCATTTATGTTTTCATAATTTTTACGTCTGCTTTATTTACAAATGTGTCATTCGACAGATCATTGAACCTTTGTCATTTGTTCTCATGGAAACCAAAAATTAGACACTCTGAACTACAGTCCAGGCCCTGGCACCATAAAAGTTGAGAATATTCTTAAATATCGAAATACTCGAATGTGATTGGCTGAGAATGGGAATTTGAGTAAAATTTTCTTTGCTCAGCAAAAATAGTTCTTTATGGCGCCCAGGCCAGTTCGTTAGACTTTTAATGAATGGTTAAATTCTGAACTGAGATGTTGATCACTTTAGGACAAGTTAGAATGAACCTTACCAAGAATATTAGTACTAGAAGCCGTAGATAACTTTTTCCCTGTAATAACAGTTTTGTCTATTTCTACAATAGTCCCGTTTATTGTCTCATTGACCTTTTGAACTTTTGTGTCATAAGCTGTTTGGGTCTAAAAAAAACATTTGCCCAAATAAGTAAACATAAAAAATATATTTTTATTAAACAAATTTCAAGAATAGGATAAAGTGAAGAATACAAAAGTCATACTGGCATTACGAGGTATTTTATATAATACTGGAATAATTTTTTGTACCAGCACTGTGTGCATATTACTGGTAATTCAAGTATGATTCTCAAACAATACTAGTAATTCCAGTAGTATGGAATAAAAATCATATAAAGTACAAGTTTACATCATTATGGAAAGCTTCTTTCGTGAATGGCCGTTTTCGAGTTGAGACGACAGCGTGAAGACGAGTTGAGGTGCGCTCGTCTTCACTCGGTATGACGTCCAATGAAAATCCTTAGTATATTCGTTTATTGTGACTCTTGACCAATCAAACGTAACGTCACTATATCTTTTCGATTGTTCATACTAAAAATACATAGGTGTGAGAGTCCTAAAACCTCTGCTTTTACGGAAGAAATAGGTACCTACACTCGTTCAAAAGTGAAGAGCTGGAAAATCGTCGACTCGTTTTTAAAATTCAGCGTTTTTGCCCTCGTTCTGCTGCGCTCCACTCGGGAAAGACGTGAATTTAAAAAACATCGTTGAAGGTTTCCCAGTCTTCATTTTGAACTCGTGTATTTTTCGGGTTTTCGATGGCATAACATGGTCTTATACATTAGTACTGTATATGGGGAAGTTTGTGATGCCAAATCCCCGACAGCCTACATTGGAATGAATTTTCGGGTGTCCTATGGCAAAGCATGGACTTTGGCATTACTATGTATACGAGGAAGTTTACAAAATCTCTGATAGCTGACATTGGAAAGACACGAAATTTAACAGAATTATGCCTACCTATGTAGTTGTGCAAGATTTTCCTGATTGCAATTATTTTTGGGGTTTCCCCGTAACAAAACATGGACTATTCATAACGTATATCCCAAAATTTTCATACACAAATCCTCCTGCATAGAAAAAACTAGTCCGAGATTAATTTGATGTCAAACAGCATTTTTCATTTACATCAAAATACAGGTTTCTTATAGAGCAAAACAATTCACTTAATGCAATAGTCCAGGTTTTTTTTAACTGGCTTACCTTTTGAAATGCAGCAGATATTAGATTATCTGGAAATATATTTCTGTAAAGGAAAATGGACAAGAGTGAAATATGCTAGCAAAAATTAACTGTGATTTTTTTTATTCCCCCCCCCCCTCCTTGAATAAACTGTCATATATTGAACGTATAATTGGTACGTTTTAAATATCATTTAATGTAGTTTGGTTAAAAACATATTGAATTTTTCTATAGTTCCTTAAAACGCCATTAGTTATTCTTATCGTACACAGCCAAATGTGGCACGAATTATTTACATGTACAGCGCAAAACAACTTAATAACCTAAGTGAAATCATATTTAAATCTAGTTGTGCTTTTGTGTACGCAAAATTTAGGGGAGTACGTTATATTAACTGACAAAATGAAAACATTAATATTTTATGCGAAATAGACTATGAAATGATCGAAAATAAAGCAAATATAGGAAAGGGAAGTGTGTGGATGGATGGCAGTTTCCTACTTTAAAGTTACTTTTGTAGTACTCTGTGGAGTTCGTCTTGCCTCTGAATTTTAGTCAATAAAATATGTAATCCCTTTCATATTATCTTTCACAGTATTTCGTTTTTGCTGATATTCACAAAACAAACCGATTTCTTCTTTGTCACGGCTAATGGTTACCATGGTTACCTCAGAAGATCAGCAAATATATCCTCTGTTTCTAAAGGAACTGAATTTAAGGCATCTACGTCGCTTTTCGCTATCTCCCCTGAAATTCAGTAACAAATAAAGAACAACACATACACTAACAGACTATGACTCAGGGTGATAATCTCATTCTTAAATACTTATCACACGGTATCGTAGATACTGCATGAATATAATGGTTATCTTATCTATAAGCATCCGGTACTGAAAGTATTATATTAACACAGAAACTAGGTATGCTTCTACACAAGATACAGATTTATATTTGATCAATTATACAAGCTGCTCGTAAATTTAAATGATGAAAAACAAAACTTATTATTCAATAGTGCTTAAACAGAATCAGTCGGAGCCTTGCCCCTAAACAATGGGGTCACTGTGCTTATTATAGAAATTGTCCTAGACAATTGAGGCTGGTTTATTTTATTTTTGTTTTATTTTATTATTTGTTTACATGTATACATAATATTTTATTTGCCCAATAATTTGAATTGGAAATCGTTATATTAAATTCAGTTCTAATTTGACAGCTCGAAAGGGCAATATGATTGTCAATAAAACATTTGTATCTTGTATCTGCACAAAACATGACAGATGAGTCTTTTCTGAGAAAATGTCATTATTATAATAATATTTATATTCATGATGCCATAGAATGTAACTAGATATCCTGCATTTAGCATAGTTTATATTTGCACTGCCCTAACAAATATCAAAACCTATTAATCGCACTTTTCAGAGTATCACGATATAAATTGGATCCAATCATTCCCGGCTAACGCCCTCAAGGGTATATCCAATACTTAAATTTTTTAAAATATCAAGCGGTAAAACAGTTGAAGAAACTCTGTATGTGCCAGAAACAGGAATAACTCGTTTTAAATCTATAGATTGACGGAAAGCATTGTAAAGTAGCTCTAGTTTTCATGCCTACAAACTTACCCGGTCTTATTATAATGCAGAATATACTTCCCAGTAAACAGCCAAGGAAATTTGTTGACATGATATAACCCAGACTAACCCCGCTGATTTTACCGTTAGATTTAGGGTCCAAGGTGGCGGTGCCTGTAGTGAAGAAATTAATACATGTACATTACACTTCTTGCATTTTAATAATTAATTAGGGGCAAATATAGAAAAGAAAATGTACATTAGACGCCTGGTATTTGGAGATCTTTCAAACTCTTCCCCTTTCTTCGTATGGTGTGTATATATCACAACTTGTACATTTTTTAAAGAATTTGCTCAAGGTTAGATGATTTCAACTAGCAAAACCAAATGCTTACTAAAAAAACTTCTATTAGAGTGGTATAGATGTTAATGCCTTTAAACAGTTTTACAATAAAGTTCAACATCTTTTAAATAAATACCCGACTTCCAGAAAAGCAATTATCAGGAACCGGTTTTCCGAACCCAGTTTCGTTTTTAAAAACGTAAATAAATGCAAAATTTTTGCCAATAATCCACAGAAACTTCGTATTTACGGACGATTTGTTTACAGTAAAGGCTACATGTATACATATGCAATTTTGTGTAATTCTCTAAAAAGTGCTTGAAGACTTTAAATTTATACTGTCCTCTCACGAATATTGCCGATTTATATTGAACTCTATGACGAGATAGCATTAAGTCCTTTATGGAAATGTTATTTCTGACTTTTTCATTTAATAGAGCAACAGTATCCAACCTGAAGCTATGAGAGCCATAGCTAGTTTTACAGTAAAAACGAGCAAATTCTGATCCTGCTATCTAAATTATGTATCGTCCTAACAATTTTTGCATTTAAGCAAGCGGTCACCTTGCTGATAATCATTATAGTACACGTAAGTTTTATAAACCGGAGTGTCGGGATAGATTAGAAAGGAGGTTGTGGTACCCATAAAACCAGCTTAATCCCAACACTGTTTATAGTGTAGGTACAAAATCGGACTATTATGTCAGACTCTGTGTCTTTAGTGCTCTTTCGTGTTATTTTTTGTCCGGGGTTTTTGATTTAGGAAAACAAATTGAAAGATATTATTAAGACGTGTAAGATTCTTAGTGAAAGTAAATTCAACATTTTATTCTAAATTGTTCTCCATGTAATAATGAATAAATTCTATTTAGTTTTTTTTTCAAATATGATATCGTATGATTTATCATACTGTCATTTAATTTATATTGGTACAAGTTTGCCATGACCCAGCCGCACTATTTAAAACTGTTTGTACATGTTATATGTATTACATTAATGATTACAAACACCTGAGAACAAAAGTGTACATCTGATGCCTTTCCATCTCGTAAAATAAATGATGACATACATTGATAATTAACAAAGGATAAGTAGAAAAGGATGAAAGTCCTATATTTCTCTAACTCTTAAATGGCATATTATAAGTGTCTACCAAACCTTTATTGAAACATCAAAAAAGAAGGTACTTACTCGTCATTTCTTGTAGACAGTTTAAGCGTCAGAAATATATATGGGCTTTAAAAGTATCGAAAAATATATGGAGTAGGACAAATTTAGACAGTTTTTGAAAGTACCATCTTAAAAATCTCATTTACATTTACATATACCTTTGCTGCACGGTGAACACCAACGGGTACAATCCATGCAATCAACTCTGACTATAATTATACCGTAATGTCGTAAAATGTGAAAACATGTATACCTGTAATTACTGATGCCACAATCAGTGGAACAATCATCATCTTCAGCATGTTCAGATAGATTTCTCCTACAATTCCTGGAAATATACATTAAATAAAATGCTCCGCTGGGCACAGCTAGATACGACCGCAGATGTCGAACCCTGAATAGTTGGGGCAATTATGAACACAACATTCAAGCTTGATACAATACACAATAAATGTATTAAAATAGACAATGACATCATAGTAATGGCTGACAAATTTTAAATATACATAATTTAAAAGCAGTTTAGATGAGATAACCAAAAAAGCTTCATCAGCACATTTTATATTGGCAAATTTCCAATGAAGTTCATTGACCTATGTATTGAAGATTTCTTGCTATTGTGCAATACTGTGCAATTGAAAATTCCCCCCCCCCCCCCCAAAAAAAAAAATAAAATAATTTACCTCTTTTTTAACTTTTGTGCAATACACTATGAAGTTCCACATTGTCCCCTTCCCTCCCAAAAAAAAATTAAAAAAAAAAAAAATTATTGTAACCCCCCTTTTTTTCCTAAAAGAAATCTGAAATTTCCTTTTTAATTTATGAAATATGAAATGATAAAAAAATTGCCCCCTCCATAATTTCTCATTTACCCACCCCCCTAAATTTTTTTTCAAACCCCACCCCCCCTTTCGTTTGATACTTTGCAACCATAACAGCCCATTTAAATACACCATAATTTATTAAAATAGAAAATGACATCATAGTCATGGATGGTAAATTTTAAATATACATAATTTAAAAGCATTTTAGATGAGATAAACAAAAAAACTTCATCAGCAAATTTTATATTTCCAAATTTCCAACGAACTTCATTAAACTAAAGATATTGGCAAATTTCCAATGGAATTTGTTAATAATAAAGTTTTGATAACAGGTCACACATATCAATTTCTTGCTATTACACAATACTGTGCAATTGAAAATTTATTGAAATATTTGATACATAATAGGTTTATGACACAGAATAAGTGAAATCAAAAAACTTAGAATTGGTCATATGATTTGAATTTATATTCAACTTTTTTCTTCTGGTGCAATACAATATGCTGTGGATAAATGCCCCACCCCCCCCCCAAAAAAAAAACATTACCCCTTTTTTATCTTTAATTTTGGACCCCAATTTGAACCAACTTGAAAACTGGGCCCATAATAACAAAACTAAGTACAAATCTGAAATGAGAAAAAAATTTTCCCCACCCCCCGCCAATTTAATATTTACCCCATAAATTTTGACACCCCCCCCCCCCCCCACTTTCCCTTTTTCAAAAAAAAAAATCTTTCCCTCAAGATAATGTCATAATCCCTATTCAAAATTATCATGAAGTTTGCAAACATAATTAAACATTTAAATACATCATTGAAGTCTTAAAATAAAAAATGACATATGGCTAAAATTAATATTAATTCATAGTAAGTTCTAAAAATAAATTGACAGCTATAAATCACCCCAAAAACAATCAACATTTCTTTATACATAATTGAATCATACACAATATTTTACTTTAAATGTGTTTGGAATGTGTTTGGATTACCTTCCTTAGCCCACCAAGCTAATATCATAGATTTCTATTTATTTATACTACAGTTATTGTGCAAAAACCAAGAAAAATGCTTATTTGGGCCCTTTTTTAGCCCCTAATTCCTAAACTGTTGGGATCAAAACTCCAAAAAATGATCATAAACCTTGTGTTAAAATTTCATAGATTTCTATTTACTTATACTAGACTTATTGTGCGAAAACCAAGAAAAATGCTTATTGGACCCTTTTTTGGCCCCTAATTCTTAAACTTTTGGGACCAAAACTCCCAAAAACAATCCCAACCTTCCTTTTGTGGTCATAAACCTTGTGTTTAAATTTCGTAGATTTCTATTAACTAAAACTACATTTATAGTGCGAAAACCAAATGTCTACAGACTCCGACGGACGACGGACGACGACGACGACGACGCCAACGTCATACCAATATACGACCGCAAAAATTTTGCGGTCGTATAAAAATATAGTATATACTTACCCTAATATTTTCCCTTGCAATTAGAAAGAATAAATAAGTTTTCCACTCACAAACTCCTAAAATATATTATTCAGCTCTGGACAATATTCCTCAATAACCCTATACTACTTATTTCTGTCATGTTAATATATAAGGTACAAATTTTGATGCAGTAGATGTGGACAATTCGCCGATTTCATGCAGTAGATGTGGACAATTCGCCGATTTGATGCAGTAGATGTGGACAATTCGCCGATTTCATGCAGTAGATGTGGACAATTCGCCGATTTGATGCAGTAGATGTGGACAATTCGCCGATTTGATGCAGTAGATGTGGACAATTCGCCGATTTGATGCAGTAGATGTGGACAATTCGCCGATTTACGACTCATTAGTTGTGCTCAAGGCCTAAAGTTTTGATAACCAACACAATATTCTAAATTTAAAAATGCCAAAATCAACAAAAGAGTAGGGCCAAAATCATCTAAGGACAGAGTTATGTACGAGGGAGATACTCCTTAAGGGTTCACTACAGATATTTAGTATCAGTTTTGGGTAACAAATGTAGTATATATAGAAATATTACCAAATGAGTTTGTGATGCATGTACACTCTTTGAGAAATTCAAAATTTTACTATGATTTCTCAAATTCCAAAATATTTACACAGCTAGAACTTCATTAATCAGTGCAGAAGTCTTTCAAATATATCATACGTCATGTTCATCCTATGCCAAGCCGTTTTACTATTTATTTTAACTTTAAGATTTCTAATAAACTTTATAAGATACCTCATATAGTTTAAAAGATATCTTATATACTTTATAAAATATCTTCTGAAGTTTATAAGATATCTTACAAAATTTATAAGATATCTTATAAAAACTAGATTATATAAGATATCGGCCATCTTTCACGTTAGATTTATTGTTTGTTTGTGTATAGTTTGTTCGATTACTATCTGTTTATTCTTCTAGCTTCTCTGAAAACAATACGGTGTGGAATCTTGTTACTGTATATTACTGCCACTGGGTCAGTGAGACCATGGAAGACTGATGGGTGGGTGGAACCCCTAGTAACTGCTTGGTTTGTGAGACTCCTAGTACTCCTACTCACTGCAAGCGCTATACTTTACCCAGTATTTTTGTAAATGTTTAAATTTCTACTGTAAATATTTTTATCTTCCTCCTTACCCCTATATTTGACCAGAAAAGCATATTTCACTCTTCTGATACCTTCTTTTTAATTTATTCAAACGTTCGTTCATTCGTTTCCTCATATTCATTCAGTCGTTCGTTCTTTTGTAAGTTTTGTTTTATTCAATCCACAGAAGGGGGTGGTTAACTAGTCCTTGTGCTACAGGTGTTCGGCAAGCATTTTCAAATCCTACCCAGGAAAGTCCAACCTAATCACATATAAATCATTCTTTTTCTGACCCTTTCATATAATTTCTAATCTTTTATTTTCACAAATAGTAAATCAAAACTAACGAAATTTGCATGCAGAGTGAAAAATAGAGCAGGAAACGTTTATAAATCTGGAAATATGACAATCATATATATCTCTTTAGAAATAGTATACCTTTTCCCATATTTTAAATGAGAAAAAAACAGACCCTTTTTGAAGTTACCCGCCCCCTCCCTTCCCCCTCCCCCCCCCCCCCACACACACAGTAATTCAATCATTAAATAACTTACCTATCCACATTAGAGTACTCTCTGTAGGACTTGTGTTCCTTACACCTACTCCTATAGCGAATCCAACAGCTGCCCCTAGTAGAGTCAGTAGTACCAACAAATTGGATTTTAAAATTTCCACACATTTTTCTTTACTTAGAGCCATAATGAAAACCTTGTATATCTGTTCTACTTCGTGTTCGTTAAATGAACTTCTCAGAAGGTCAGGTTTCCTTACAATTGTTGTTATACACAGATGAAACAGGCACTCAATTTTCGTGTATATATATATATCAACGAAATAAATCTTAACTAAAAACAAATTATGTAGAAGTACACTGAACTTTTGTGAAAACGTCAATAAACGAGTAGTTAATAAATAAAATAAACAGTTATGTAGCCTAGTTATTCGAGACAGTTTACACATTAAATGCAAATTAAGTTCATATTATAGGTACATATTTATGCAAAATATACAAAATTATACTTATCATGTTTATTTCATCTTCTAATTTCGGTGTACATGTTGTATTATGTCATTTAAATACAAGGGGATAATTATTATTATTATGGAGGTATTTTCAATTTTTAAAGGGTATAGCGATTAATATTTTTGAATTTCGTTTATAATTAAAACATTCAATAAAAAGTTAATATATTTATATACATTTAAGATAGTTTAGTACTATAAAATTCTAGGCACCTGTGATGGATCACAGGAGCTCAACCCACAGATATACCTAGTGCGTCCCCAGGTTGTGGATAGGGGAGACCCTCTCGTTTGGGGTTGTCCTGTTATAATACGGAAAACCTGTCCACGGACCATAATGTGTAACGTGTTTGGAGAATGCCACACTCCCTGCACGCTAACGACGTACCTTTCTGTACTTTTCTGTAAATTGTCGAACTGGTTCTCGTCCTGAAGAAGCATGAAATATTTGCCACTGGACGTTAAGCAAACAACAAACAACAACAAAACCAATTCTGTTATATATCCAGAATCTATTTGGCGAGGCTTTTGTCCAAATGATTGCAGATATTCTAGGCAAAATATTGGCAAATAATTCGATATTTTTTGTCAAACTTTGGAAAGGCTACATGCCGATCTTATTTATTTCCATGGACACCGAATTCAAATCACAAGTGCTGCTCATAAATTCGAATCCTGGTTTTATATTTCATTTAATACAGCTTTCCTCTGTCCGCAGAAGTAGATTCAAACGTGGCTTCCAATATATATATATATATAATTTTAAGAGCGATTCCATTTCTCTTGTTTGAATCCAGATATCTTGTTTGATCCTCATTTATTTAGATTGCTCAAAATATGTGCAGGACCGCTTGATTCTACTGTGCTATAAAGAGATAAAAGTAATTTCGACGCAATCGAGAGTTCAATAGCAAAATTGCTGTGAATTTATGAAAAAAATATGTATTTTTGTAATCATTAAATACCACGAATTCTGGATTTTATAGTTATATGGCGATAGTCTTTCAGACAGATGAACCTACAGTAAAAGATCAAGCGTCCTACTTGGTAATTTTGGATGTTTTTCAAAACTGGTAAAGCAAATAAATTTTTTTTTTCTTAAGGATGCTCGCTGGTCATGTTTTTTTTTTTTTTATTTTTGTCAGATTTTCGGAATCCTCGGGTTTTATCCATTTCTTAAACATTAAATTTTTTGCCCATGAACCCCTACTTTTTCTTTTATAATTCAATCATATATACCTTAAAATGGTATTTGACAAAATTTTATGAAATCCTTTTTATTTTTTCATACATTTTTGAGAGACTGAAGTTGCCAATGCAAAGACAATGAAAAATCCAGAGAAAAGATATTTCCTGCAAATTGTCAAGGCTTTATAGCTCTAAAATGAGCACATGAACCTATATTTTTTGCTTATTTGTTTACTATTCATATGTTCTCTCAAACTAAAACACCTATTTCAAATCCTTTTTATTTCCTATTAGACCAGCGATCATCCTTAAGTTAAAATCTCAAATTAGCTCATTTGAAAGAGAAATTATAGATTTTTTTCTATAAAAATCGTAGAAAGATTTATAAGACTGTGAAAATTGTAGATTTTGGCATGTTGGTATACATGTGTGTGTGTGTGTATATATACGTCTGTCTTGTCGTTGGTTAGAGGAGGGTAACATTTAATACATGGCTCAGTTGGTAATTATTTTTAGGGTTGCTCTACCGTTTGCGGGAGCCTCCCTTTAAAAGAAATAGGCTACATCCAAAAGAGTAATAGACGAAAAATTATTACCCGCTGTGTACGTGCATAATGAATAGAATAGAATAGAATAAAATATCTTTTATTTTCCATAAGAGGTACCCTCAAGGGGCAAAGTGCATATACATAAACAGTGAAATTACAATCAAAATATTACCCTCGCCATTTAAACAGTCATACATTTCAGCATTCGGTGTAATGAAATAAATAACACATATTTTTGTTGGAATGTGATAGAGCGTTTATTGCCATCCAAAATTCATTGTCAAATTCAGCTTCGTCTTGGTTTACAATGAATTTCTCAGGATAAACACCATATCATCCTGATGTATATAGTATCGCTCAGTATTTGTAATTATATAAAGATTGTAATTTGATTTTGTTTTCAGTGGAATTTACTTTACTTTAACAAATATAAAATCAAATCATATATTTATTGTAGACAAAAAACCCATTTTGGTTGTTCAAAACATAACGAACATACACAATGACAATAAACTACTTCATTTTTTACACTGACAACTCATTCTGACATATCAAGGACAATTTTGAATAGAATAGAGAATGGAAACGGGGAATGTGTCAAAGAGACAACAACCCGACCAAAGAGCAGAAATCAATGTAGTATGTTTCAGAATATATATATTTTTTTGTACTAGGCACAAAACAGGAGAAATGCTCGTTGAACCTCACATTTTGTTTTAGTATACAATCAGTGATGTTGTTAACAACTACTGTGTAAAATGAATTAAAAGAGAAAGTGCTGACAAGCATGCACTGAATAAATTCAAGAGTAAAGTTATGATTATTGTAGAGAAACGTATTAAGTACTATCAAATACACTATTAGAGACATGTAATAAGTTATCTCTACCTAGAATAAAAACCAAACTCAATGAATTATGTGAAAAGTTTGTCTTTGTTCCAGCAGATAAGGCAGCTAATAACGTTGTGATAATCTGAAAAAGTACTACATTGGTGTATTAAGAGAGGAATTCTAGCACTTTCCTTGAAACTAGATTTCTAGAAGAAGAAAAAACATAACTGAACAACACATTAAAGCTACTGAACAGTTCCAAGCTCCCACCCAACACATCAATATTCCTACGATGTACTGGTTACGTAAATTACATAAAAAATCATACAAATTTCGTTTTATTTCTACCTCTAGCAAATGTACCACCACTAAATTGTCTGTGATTTTAACAAGTTCTCTTATATGTATAAAAGAACTTGTCATTAATTATTGTAATTTATGTAGTTTATGAAAATTCAGGCATAAATTGTTTTTAGTATAAACATATTTTATTCAAAAACATCAAGCACACATCACAATACAATACAATGTTAAAGATAGATGGGATTCGGAAACAAGCAACTGGATGCTTATATAAATCCGTCTTCCGAAAAATTTTTTGGGGTGTAAAACATTCTCTCAACGTTTTGGATAAATTGCAAACAGTAAAACATCAAGTAACTGCTGCAGACAGTATGATTTTTCTACAACCCTTCCTCATGATCTTATCAAAGAAAAATTTAGTGCACTTATTAACTTGTCTTTTGAAACTTCTGGTTTTAAAATGTTATTTGTTGTTACATTTTTAAAGCACTTTTCAGTCATCAAAAATATGCAAATTACAGTTGCTGGACAAGCGATGACATGATCAAGGCCCTACTCCTCTTGCTGAACAACATATTTGTTCGTTATCGCCATACAATACTGTGTATCGACAGTCCATCGGGTGCAAACTGTGCTCCTCTTAATGCCGACTTATTTTCATATTGTTATGAACAGTCTTTCATGAAAAAACTCCTTAAGGATGAAATACAGGATCGTGACAAATTAATTGACATTTTTAACAATAATTGCAAATATCTTGATGATGTACTTACTGTTGAGTTTCTTAAATATGCAAAAGACATTTATCCAAAAGAGCTATATTTGAAAAAAGCTAATAAAATTAGTAAATGCTGTTCTTTTTTAGATCTTACTATAAATATCAAAACATGAGGGATACGGTGTCTTCCCGTTTTGCCAACTTTTGAAAATCAGGTATAATACAATATTACCGTTTAGCCAACTTTAGATTGTAGTTAATTAGTAGGCTGTTTATTTAGTAATTATTATGT
The DNA here is from genome assembly GCA_028015205.1 of Mytilisepta virgata. Lineage (NCBI taxonomy): Eukaryota > Metazoa > Mollusca > Bivalvia > Mytilida > Mytilidae > Mytilisepta > Mytilisepta virgata. Next base: position 57,213,977 of record CM051515.1, on the reverse strand, counting down.
GTCATCTTAAATTGTGACTGAAAATTTGTTCCTGTTTGGATTAACATTATATGTAAATAGAACAGTAATATGGGGGAAATTGTTAGGATTTGATTCAAATATTTATGAAAATATTGAAATTATTTTAAAATTAATTGAAGCAAATGTTTGGTGAATTATAATATTATTACATTTATAAAATATTTTTGAAAGTTTAAATGTGATTTAAGGGTATTTTTTTACACTTATCTTCTGTAAAATTAAATTAAAAAAGGAAGGAAAAAAAACACATTTCTTTAACAATTATTACTATTTTAATAGTTTTGATAATGAATGTGCAATCTGAAAAGCATCCCAAGCCAAAGTCTTCAAGTGTTCAAATGTCAAACTTTCTACGCCAGCCCAGTATTATTCAAGCAACTGCACACCATCCACGCACTCATCGACAACGAAATGTACCCACTTATTTTTGCCTTTCCTGTTATCCATTTTTATTGTTTACAGCAAGGGGAAAGGAATATTGACCATGCCTAGTAATAAAATATATACAAATATGTATACCAATATAATACCATACGACAAAACCTAAATATTGTACATTTACTATTATATATAACTTCAAGAAGGATACACTGGTGCTTTCCGTTAAATGCGCCTGTTTTGGGTAATAAAATATTTGCTCTTATTGTATAATAAATCATGTGTTCCAGATAAGGAATGAAAAATTGTGTTTTTTTTCAATTGGATGATGACCTTTTTGTTGGGACCATATAATATTATATTCACTCTTCCCTTCCAATTTCACTTGTTTTTTTTTCGCCAACCACGTGATAGTGTTTTGGGTTATTTTCTTTTATAATGTTAGTACAACTATATGTTTCTGTATTTGTATACGCATGCTTTCTGGAATCCTGACATGAAATAATCAGCTTTTTCTCATCCAAATTGAACGCATGTATACCTATTTTAAAATTATGAAATACATGTAACAGAATGGCAACAATGGTTCTTAGATGGCCTTCTTTCAGAATTATGTCCGATGATCCGGACAATCAACCAAGATGGCAGCCACAGCCCAACTTAGTTTAACATAGGATGTTATCCCTATGCAAAGGAAATTCATTTAAAAATCTTCTTGTCTGAACTACTGAGTCAATTGAAACCAAACTTAGCAGCAATGGTCCTTAGATGGTCCTCGTTCAGAATTTTGTCCGATGACCCGGACAATCAACCAAGATGGCCGCCACAGCCAAACTTAGTTTAACATATGACCCTATGTGAAATTTATTTTAAAATCTACTTGTCTGAAACAACTAAGCCAATTGGAACAAGACCTGGCAGCAATGGTTCTTAGATGGTCATCTTTCAGAATTGTGTCCGATGACCCAGAATGTCAACCAAGATGGCCGCCAAAGCACAACTTAGTTTATCATAGGACCATATGGGAAAATTCATTAATAAACCTTGTCTGAAACTACAGAGCCAGTTGGAACCAAACTTGGCAGAAATTGCCCTTAAATGGTTCTCTGTCAGACATTTATCCGATGACCGTGAATGGCAACCAAGGTAGCCACCATAGCCCAACTTAATTTAACATAGGACTCATATGGGAAAATTCATTACAAATTCTTCTTGTCTGAACCACAAAGCCAGTTGGAACCAAACATGGCAGAAATGGTCCTTATGTGATCCCCTTTCCGAATTGGATCCGATGATCCGAAATTTCAACAAATATGGAAACCACAGCCGAACTTAGTTTAACATAGGACACTATGGAAAATTTCATTAAATAATATTTTTGTCTGAAACTACAAAGCAAGTTTGAACCAAACTTGGCAGAAGGTCCTCTTTCAGAATTGTGTCCAGTGACACAGAAATCAACCAAGATGGCCCTCACAGCCGAAATCAGTTTAACATAGGACCCTATGGGAAAATTGATTAAAAATCTTCTTGTCAAGAATGCTAAGCCTATTGTATCCAAACTTGGCAGCCATTGTTACTAAACTGTCCCCTTTCAGAGTTATGTCCAATAATATAGACTTTTGTTTCTTTAGTGCATTTATGGTTGTTGATTGGCAAATTAAATCCAGGTGAGCGATACAGGCTCCTTGGGGCCTCTAGTTGTGTTTAAAGTCCCAGGAATTATTAAACATGTTAAAGGTTTACTGCTTCTAAAAAACTATTTAGCTCTGCTCCATCTAGAAGTGGAATTTTCATAATACGGTATCTTTCATCCTTCTTTTTTCAAGTATTTTGTCCCACAAATATAGTACGAAACTCTTTCAATACATAAATTTCGGCAATAGAATACCGAAGCGACAAAACAGTGGGAAAAGTTCATTAATTCGAAATCTAAGGAAAAGAAGAAACGAACACATCAAACAAATGCCACAAGGATACATGTATAACTACAAGAAACTACAGCCCAGAAACTAAAGCACTAGCAATGTAAACTCTCATTATAAACAGAGAGTGACATAAGGTGCTCCGGAATTGTTTTTTTTTATACCCAAGAATTCTTCACTATGCATATTTAAATAATTTTAAAAAGTGAATATTTTGTATGCACGAGTATTAGATATTTCACACAATATACTAACGATATTGGTGATTAACACAATTAAGTTCGATTAATTAGGTTTGAAACGCGTTGTTTAGTCAGATATTTTCGTTATCCTTAGAAATAGAAATAAATAATACCACGAATTCAGTGTTCTATGGGAGGTAACTCTGTTATAATTTTATACATTAATATTTGTCATGTTGTTAATGTCGTTAATGAATTTTATTGTCTTTGGTTGTAATCCTCATTGGACTTTATACCAATAAAAATATTGGAATTTGAACTTATTGGTATTATAGTATTTTTAACTGCATAATAATGCAAAAACTTTGTGTTATCTGAATCACCGATACATCTAATAATTGATAAATACTTAAATGTAACAAGATACAAAACAAAAACACCTAAATATCAAGACACACTCATAAGAATATATTGTAGAAATGTCTAAAAATATATATATATATTATTACGTGTATAAGTTAGTTAATATTCTTAAAGATTTAAATAAAGTTTCATAACAAAAAGGAACTCCAAGGGAAACGTAATGTACAAAAAAGTTATTCAAAATCCGACAAACTGGCAAAGCCGGGATGCACGATTTTTCCACACTTAGATTTCAGTTTTCACTGAAATAGCAATGAACGTAATTGACTTTATGCTATCTCCAACTATTTTTAATTGGACACAAAGAGCAGCAGTCAAATAAATACGATAGAATAAACTTAACACAAGGAGGTGGCATATTCTTGCTTAGTTTCGTATGTTTCTACTCTTGTAATAAAATGAGGGAGGTGACATATTCTAACTTAGTTTCGTATGTGTTCCACTTTAGTAATTAAAACAAGGGAGGTGACATATTCTAGCGAAGTTTGTACTGTAGTAATTTCTTAATAGATTAAAAGAATTGGTCATGACTGCAAATTTTGCAAATATCATAATTGAAAATGTAGTTTTTCCCTAACACGCAACCAGATGACTAAAAACTAATGAATGATCGTATAATTTCTTTCACCACATGTTATAGTGTTCCACTCTAGTAATTAAAACAAAGGAGTGTCATTTTTTATCTCTGAAGAATAATCCACAATGGGTATATCTTTTATCAGAGAGATTTGAATGTTTAAGATATAAGGAGGCGAACGTTTTAAAATGCATACAAAAACACACAAATAAGTGATGCTGAAATGTTATACCTGAGCTTGTATCTAAGAAGATTAGAGGTTGAACATGGTGTCGACAGACCATGAGAAGGGAGGGACTGAGACCGAGGGAGAAAGGAAATGAGAAGATGAGAGGTTGGACAGGGTAACGGGGCCATGAAAAGGAACAGATTGAGGGTTTGAAAATAGATCAGATGAGAGGTTGGAGAAGATACTAGGAGATCAGAAGAAGGGAGAAGACAGTGAGAGGGAGAAAGGAGAGAAGAAGATGAGATGTTGGACAGGGTATCGGTTGACTGGTAGAAAGGAGATAAGAAGATGAGATGTTGGACAGGGTATCGCTTGACTGGTAGAAAGGAGATAAGAAGATGAGATGTTGGACAGGGTAACGGTTGACTGGGAGAAAGGAGATAAGAAGATAAGATGTTGGACAGGGTAACGGTTGACTGGGAGAAAGGAGATAAGAAGATGAGATGTTGGACAGGGTAACGGTTGACTGGGAGAAAGGAGATAAGAAGATGAGATGTTGGACAGGGTAACGGTTGACTGGGAGAAAGGAGATAAGAAGATGAGATGTTGGACAGGGTAACGGTTGACTGGGAGAAAGGAGATAAGAAGATGAGATGTTGGACAGGGTAACGGTTGGCTGGTAGAAAGGAGATAAGAAGATGAGATGTTGGACAGGGTAACGGTTGACTGGTAGAAAGGAGATAAGAAGATGAGATGTTGGACAGGGTATCGGTTGACTGGGAGAAAGGAGATAAGAAGATGAGATGTTGGACAGGGTATCGGTTGACTGGTAGAAAGGAGATAAGAAGATGAGATGTTAGACAGGGTATCGGTTGACTGGGAGAAAGGAGATAAGAAGATGAGATGTTGGACAGGGTAACGGTTGACTGGTAGAAAGGAGATAAGAAGATGGGATGTTGGACAGGGTATTGGTTGACTGGTAGAAAGGAGATAAGAAGATGAGATGTTGGACAGGGTATCGGTTGACTGGGAGAAAGGAGAGAAGAAGATGAGATGTTGGACAGGGTATCGGTTGACTGGGAGAATTTTAAATACTTTTAGTGGTCATTTTTTCTTTTTCAAATCTAAATAAAAGTTACTGTAATTAATACGGAAAATGTAACAAATAAGTAACTGTAATTCCCATTGTCTCTCAAAAAAAAATAGAAAATACAGAAGTAAGCATTCAGGGAGGAAAAGGGAAAGGGAGAAAGGTACCCCTAGGTCCTCTCTTTTCCACCTCACCTATAATTAACAAGAGACAATTGGAGCCGAAATAAAAGTTTTTGTATAAGGTTTCTTAAATTATACCACAGAAACAAATCTTGATAATTTTGGCCAATTATGATTGGGTTGGTTGAAAAAAGGTATTTAATTATAATCAGAAAATTAACTTTATTTCAATTCTAATGAAGTGCTTTAAATTTCAACACAATGCACATTATTCAAAAAGTAAATTTAAAACAGAAGTAGTACCATCTGAGGTCATATGGGAAAAATCTTTTTCAATGCATCTTTTTATATGCATGAAACATTTCATTAGTTTTCAGATGAAGGTGGCGTCTAAAAATTTATTTATGTGCCGTTTTTGATATAACCCTAGAAGTGTACTTGGACACGGACATCTCTTTATTGCTTCTCACAAGCTGGATGCGTTCCGTCATTAATGTTTTATGGACAAATTGTATGAATTGCTTAATTATACATTAGGCCAAATACATTCTGAGATTTTCCCTAGTATTGATTGTTCATTCTAAAAATAGAGAATATATTGTCAGCATGTCTTCACAGTGTAAGAAGTGTATTAAGACAAACATACTGGTTTTGTTAACACTTATCGGTGGAATTGTTGGTTTGGTCACTGGATTCTCGTTAAGAAAATGGAAATTAACGGAAAACACACTTCTTTGGATAGGTGAGTTATTAATCTAGACAATATTCGAAATCAGAGAGTCCAAAAAGTAAAACAATCCGTTATAATGTGGGTTTTAAATAGAACAATAATGCATACAAAAAAAAAAATGAATAGAGAATAATGGCCAATAAATAAAGAACAATAACGATGTTCTAAAATACTGTTTACAGAAAATAACGTCCGTATAAAAGTTTCTTAAAATTTGATCTAAATTTATACCATGATGCCATAAACTAGATATCCTGCATTTTTCATAGTTTACCTTTGCAAAAGCTGAAATTACGGAAAGATCCCCCTTCTAAATTATTACAGCCTATCGATCGCACTTTTCATGGTGTTCATGATATAATTAGGATATTACCCTGCCGGGCTAATACCATCAGGGGTATATATCCAATACGTATATAGAGCTTATACATTTAACAACCCTTTTGAAATATCTTCATGTAATTTGCACTTTTATTATACCTCACCAAAACATATAAGTTTAGGCCTTGATTGATTGCAATTTTTGACTTTCTTTAAAAAATCACTCGTCAAAAAAAAAAGTTGGAAACTTATTATTTGTAAAATTAAGTATAAAAAATTACTTTATTGCCACGCATTTGCTCAAAGAAAATTTTAACGTGAGAAACCCTGCGATTACTAAAAAATTATATTATAGTCATATTTCACAATTTTTTAATGTATAATGCTTTTAAAAGTTTATAATAGCTATCTGCGTCTTATAGCTAAATATACCCTTCTTCCAGAAAAGCACTTATTTCTTTTTTAATATCGTGAATAAATGCAAAGGTCTCGCCAATAACCCACATAAATTTGGAAGTTATTTAAGATCTTTTCACATTAAGGGCTACAAATGTGAAAATTTGTATAATTCTATAATTCTAATACTGTTTGTATTTTTTTAAATTTTGATTGGTCAACAACGTGTCGTCTGGGATCTTTTATTTTCCGATAAATGACGTTCAGCGTATGAATATGTGAGCCAGTAAAAGAGTGTCATTTTAAATAGTTAAGGCGTACCTTTTAAGTTTTTTTCTTATCCGAGGAAATTGTTAGTGAAATGTTAGTTTCACACGCTGTGGGGCTAAGTACACAGTTTTACACAGGCAACTTGTCGCTAAATGGTTTATGCATACCCATTAAAATTTTAGCATAAAATCGTCCAAAACATTTTTCGCCTCTCTCCGCCCGGCGCTATGTCAATCATTACCAACACTTCAGCCCCCCCCCCCCCCCCCCCCCCCCCCCAACGTCAAGTCCTTGGTCTGCGCCTCTGCATACCCTAGTAGTTTGTTTTGTGTACAATACCTTTCAATTATCAAGACTTCAATAGGTTTAGAATATCACAACAATGACTATTCAGCTATTCAGTGTATTAGGGGATTAGGGGGAAGTATTTATTTCCCCATTGATAAAATATGATTTTGTAAAATCAAATATTTTTTGCATAAATTAGGAAAATAAAACTCATTTGATATTTACTAACATTTCCTGAAACTATGCCAAAAATTTTTCATTATTATGAAATATTTAATATTATATTAATCAATATTTGTGTGGATCGTCTCAAAGTTTACAGAATAAATGTAGAAGTCATGGATTTTTGACGAGGTCATATTTAACAAAATTTGTACCAGTTAAAGGAGAAATGTCAACAGTTTGATTAATATTGCAGGTGCACTGTGTAAACGAAATTTAGTGGTTGAAATCGAAAAATTATTTTGTTGACAAATTTCCCTTTTTGTCACAAATTTTCATTGTGTTAAAATTAACATCTTTACTGAAATTATATCCAAATAAACAATGACAATTCTATTTGTAATAACGCAAATTTTGTTAAAATTTGTGGATAAATGACTTCGCAATAAGTGGTCAATACTCCGGTTGGGAGTTTCCATATCTGTAACGCCGGAAAGATGGCAAAACTAGAATAAACCATGATGAATTCGGATCTAGAAAGAATTACTCAAGTCATCTTAGATGTTTCCATAAATAATAGTTGTTTTATCAAACATATGGAAAATATGCATGAATAATTGACAAAACTGTCACCTTTCTGATATATGTTTAACATAGCCTTTGTTAACAAATAACAAAAAACGATTGCACTCAAGTTTACTACTTTTTTGAAAGAAGAAACTGAGAATTATCAAAAATTATACCGACATTTCGGCGTTACCGGGTGTCCATGGTGATTATTTTTGTGATATAACATTTTATGTTTTAGTGTATTTAAATAAAATGATAGGTATAAGCCAGCAACAGTCGGCTGGTTTATCCTTATAACACATCAATTCCTTCCTCAATCCAACTGGAAAATTGGAATAACAAGTATAAAAATGGGTGTATAATGTCGCCTATCTTACTTTATTATTGCATAAGGTGACATTACTAAAAGATTCCCCCCCCCCCCCCGCCCCGTTTGTAAAATATCAAAATTATCTACACTATGCAAAGTATCGTGATATAAGCCAGGTTTGCGCATATTGTGCTAACGCCCTTGGGGTTATATCTATATAAGCCAGGTTTGCCCATATTGTGCTAGCGCCGTTAGGGTTATATCTATATAAGCCGCCACATAATACAATGTTGTTTATTTATTAGGTATACTTGGAGAAATGTATATCCGGATGTTAAGGATGATGATAGTACCATTAATAATCTGTTCAATTATAACAGGTAAATATCATTATTTAAAATACCTATGCTTACTTTCTGTACGTTTTTAAAGGCTCGCGTGTTGAAAATCGAAAATTTAACTATCTCGGGTGGAGAAATTCCAAAACTCACTCGTACCTGAAGGAGAATCTGTTTCTCCTATGATTTTCGACAAAAACCTAAAGAAAATGTCGTTGCTATGTAGTTTGTTTACATAGACGTCATTTCGGGACTTCTCTAGTTTATCGTTCTAATAACTGTAGAAAAAGGGAGATAATTCCCACGTAGAAATTTAATCACCGGCAAGTGGTTAAAGATATTATGTATTTTTATCCTACCGATTAAACACGTCAGGAATAGGAGAAAAGTAGATATATAACGAGGAATGTCAGTCAGTGGGTATCTGAGTGGTAAACTGAGATGCCTAAAATATCGTAGTTTATCCCTTCAATAATAAGACACAATTTATCTTTCAGAAACATATAGCTTATTGTTGAAGACCCCACGACGACCACTAGATGTATATACAATATATGTACATTGTGGGAAAATATATAATTTATTTAAAAGAGCCTTAGGAACAGGTAGAAATGCGAGGTTTACCGAGCATTTCCGACCTGTTCCGCGGCGAGCACAAATCTTGTGAAGAATTTAACATTGAATCATTTGAAGATTTTGTATCACGAAATTAACATTGAATCTGGTAAAGATTTGGTGATGAGAATATATCATTTTATCATGTAAAGATTTGGTGTTAAGAATTTAACGTTGTTTTTTGTGAAGATATGTATGAAGCATTAATTCCTACTGAAAAAGTGCAAAGGATGTAAAATCTATATATTTAAAAAAAAGAATACAAAGTTTCCAACATACTTTAACGACGTCATAGTATAACTTGCGTTGTGTAATGGCGTCTTTGTGACTGAAAACCTATGTTGCGGCGTTTCAAAATGTCGTAGAAACTGTCCTATTAGAATAGAAGTAATTCACGGTGGCTTGAAAATATAATTTTACCACGGGTAGGCCCTTTATGCCGATATTTTACCACTCGCTATCGCTCGTGCCAAAATATTTGGCATAAAGGGCCTACCCGTGTTAAAATTATGATATTTTGAAGCCACCATGAATTATTTCTCAAATAAAAAACTAATGAAGATAAGCAATTCAAAGTCAGTGTATACGGTATATTGGACGTTCTAACCAACAAAGTCTGGAAAAGGTCCAAATTTCTTTCTTTATTGTTTTATATCATATTTTTTCTTACTTTTGCTTCCATGAAAAATTTAGAAAATATTCATATATCAAAATATAACACTGAAGACTTTAGCATATACATTTATTTTCAGCCACTGCATCACTTGATTTGAAATCGAACGGTAGAGTGAGCGTGGTTTGTTTGATTTATACCACAATTACTAACTTTTTGCCTAACATTCTGGCAACCTTTCTCTGTGTTATCATTGAACCAGGTATGTATGATTACGACAGCAGTTATTGTTCTTGTTGCTAAGAAACGGACTCAGTCTTGCTCTGGGTTTCAAAGAGTCAACACCTTTTTATTTTTATTTTTATTTTTTACCTACTCGTGATCAAGACCATATTGGTCGAAACTTTGAGTATTTTTAACTTTTTAGTTTATTGTTGTTTTTCATTATTTTATATTTGGTTTTATTCGACTTGTGTATTTCATACATTTTAGTCGTTTTACGCCCCTTTTGACAGCTCACCATTTCCATTTATTTTCTTGTTATCGATTGTCGTATAATGCTGTTTCGCAACATACTTAGTTAATTATGGACAGATCAGAAAGACTGTTCGGTGGGGCATTATTTAATTGGAAATTTTCAGTCAATGAGAACTTTGGTCCATTTAAATTTCCGTTTTAATGAGGAACCAGAGTGAGTTATCTTTTCCTAACCAATGTAGGAAAGGGAGATAATTAAATTCTCTCCCTTTTGTCCTGAGGCTAAAAGGGAGACAAATTTATTATCTCCCTTACCTATATTGGTTAGGAAAAGATAACTCACTCTGGTTTCTCATTGGTTATTGACTGAAATTATGTTAAAAAGTCTTTTTCTTAACCTGGCTGCAGTTCAGTGTATTTCTAACAAAAATTAAGATAACATGACCTTGTATGAAAAATACAGTCATGGGGTCCTAAGGTGGTCAAGACTAGTTACGATTATTTAACACAAATGAAATACAATAACTGCACATAAATGGACAGATTTTAACAAGTAAAAATAATGTTTATTTTAAAGTACATTAGGTTTGTGTGAGAGTTTGATCGATGTCTATTCAATACATTGTTAGGATACTTATAATTAGCCATGTCTTAGAAATAATTTTTTTCAGGAAGTACTCTCTCCGTATCCGAGGAATCACTTTTAGTATCCGAATCTTACACAGAAACTCAAGATATCTTTGCTGACCTCTTACGGTAATAGTTAGAAAACATGTGTAATGTTTTTTTAAATTAAATTTAGATTATGTTTGTAGAGGATTGAGTGCGTTTTGGGGAAAGGAAGATTAACATTGTAGCAGATAAAGCTTCAGAAGATCACGGATCAACTGGAAAAAATACCCGTATATTCACATAAAACTATAGTTTCAAATACATGTGGCATACTCAAAATTGTTTTCAGTCGTTATTAGACTAGATATTGTCAGCCAATATACATATACGTTTTGACTAATTACCGGATTTAATTTTTCACAGTCGTTACTTTTCCCCATAAATAACTGATTAAATTCAGTGCTTCATTCATGTAATCCAAAGAGAAACAAATGATATCATATTTTTTTTTTTTAAAATTTTATTGTGGGGGCGGGGGGGTCGTTTCTTGAACGAAAATTTTCCCCCAGCACATGTTTATTTATCGCATAACCACGGGCATTCGACCAATGGACCTAGTTTTTAGCTCCCCTGGCCTTCAAGGCCATGTGATCTTTTGCCATCACTTTGAGTCCGTCCGTCCACAATTACAAAATAATCTCCTCTGAAACCGCTTAGCCAATTGGGACCAAACTTTTTTTGGAATGGTCCTTGGGTGTCCCCTTCCAAAACGACATGGCTGTTGTGGCAGTAAATAGAGAAAAGGGGGATGAATTTAAAAAATCTTCTATGTAACTACATTGCAAATTGGAATAATACTTGACAGCAATGTTTTTTAGATGGTCCTCTTTCAGAATTGTGTCTGTTTACCCGGGCGATCAACCACGATGGCCGCCACAGCCCAACTTAATTTACCATAGGACCCTATGGGAAACTCATGTAAAAATCTTCTTGTCTGAAACTACTGAGTAAATTGGAACAAAACTTAGCAGCAATGGTGCATAGGTGGCCCTCTTTCAGAATTGTGTCCGATGACCCGGGCGATCAAGCAATATGGCCGCCACAGCCTAACCTAGTTTAACATAGGACCCTATGAGAAATCCATTTAAAAATCTTCTTGTCTGAAACCACTGAGCCAATTGGAACAAGACTTGACAGCAATGGTCCTTAGATGGTCCACTTTCAGATTTGTGTCTGATGACCCAGACTGTCAACCAAGATGGCCGCCAAAGCCAACATAGTTTAACATATGACCCTTTGGGAAAATTCTTTAAAATATCTTCTTGTCTGAAACTACAGAGCCAGTTGCAACCAAACTTGGCAGAAATGGCCTTTAAATGGTTCTCTGTCAGAATAATGTCCGATGATCCAGAATGTCAACCAAGATTGCCGCCACAGCCGAACGTAGTTTAACATATGACCCTATGGGAAAATTCATTAAATATTCTTCTTGTCTGAAAACACTTAGCTAATTGGAACCATACTTGACAGGAAATGGTCCTTAGGTGGTCCTCTTTCAGACAACAAAGACCAGTGTGTGGATAAAAAAAACAGTGGTGAACATTTCGTTTGTTGAAGTAAATAAAAGTATCTGCCCGAGATATGTATGAAAACCTCTGGAGATGTTTGATAAAGGTTGGACCATGCGATACAGGTTGAGCCATGCGATGAATGGTATATGACTAAGGTTGACCGAGGATGTGTGTAATACGGATGGAACTGTATTTAGTACTAAATATGATATATGATCAAACATTATGAAGGCTTTTGGTATCAGTATGTTTTTTTGTTTGAACACGGATTCAGACCTGTCGTTAAAATTAATCTATGGACAGCAGCTGAAGATAATTTATTTATCGTAATAGCTATTATTTTTCGTTTCACACCATTACTTGTGCGAATTACACATTTTAATATCATAAGAATAACCAAGCGGAGTTGATTACAATGATAAACAAATAAAGTGGATTATTAATTCATTCTCTCTTTTGTTTAATTTAAAGGGCATGGTATGATTTGGCCTGATATTTGGCCCCATGAATTCCAAAATTAAAAAGTAATGAAATATTTACTCTAAGCTATCATTAAGTACTCTTAAAATGCTGCATTTTAAGGAACTCTAAGAAAAAGTAAATAATAGGACTTTTTTAAATAATTTTTTTAATTAATGGAAAAAAATCCAAATATTAAATGAAAAGGTTTGGTACAAACGGAAAAGATATGATGAGAACTGAAATGAACAAAGCAGAGGGTGACTGAAAAGACCCTGCCAAATATTCCTTCAAGTTTTTAATTAAATAAACTTGATAAATCTATCACACAGAATAGAGAATGGAAACGGGGAATGTGTCAAAGTGACAACAACCCGACCAAAGAGCAGAATGTCTATTTATAATCCAGATTACATTTATATATATTTTTTTTACAGAAATATTTTTCCTGAGAATCTTGTCGTATCCACATTTGAACAAGTTTGTATATATTACTTAGATATTTTTTATTAAATTGAATACAAATTGAAAATATACTAAATCTATATTCGATTACTTTGGTTTAATAAAATGATCGCCATGACGGGTATGGAACGTAATTCAAATTGAATCGCTGAGAACATCAGATCTTGAACCGACAGAAAATAAATCCGGTTGTTAGTGGCGATATGTTAAGTGATAAATTAGTTTTGGTAAAAATGTCCATCTTTTGAATTTTACTAGTAAATTAAATCCCAGTGTCTTCTGGACTTTGTTTCCTTGGTTTAAATGTTCATGTTTTGAATTTTACTAGTAAGGTAAGTCCCTGAACCAATTTCCAAGAAAAACTAATGCGGGACATATATTACTAATTATAGAATCGTTTTCCTAGGAAAATTAATGTTGGGATTAAATTTTCTAGTCAAATTCAAAACATGGACTTACTTTACTAGGAAACATGTCCGGCGACACATTTTACTACGGGACGAAATTTACTGTTGCAGATATACGATGATTCATTTCTGTCACCTCCGAATAATGAAAGTCCAGTTTGCTGTCAATATGCATTTTATAATGAAGGTCTTAAAAAGACAAAATCTTTGTTCTTTGTAGACAAATCCCAAAATTCAAGAATGAACCCTTTCAACACGTACAAATTATGGATCTCGGAACAATAAAAAACGAAAAATCTCCTTGAAGCTAACGGACACATTTTTGCTGTGTTGTAGGCACAAACTGTATATAGGATAAAGGAAGGAAAAGATACGAACTTTACAACCTTTAACAGTTCAAGAACTACAGATAAAGAAAAGATAATTGATTCTGTAAATGGCACAAATATAATAGGTAAAGACGAGATTGTTCATTTTTTTTTTTTATAACGACCTATCCTTTGTAAATAATACACCAGATTCCTCTGTCAGCAGACAGCCTTTTATTCTATTACAAGAGACTTAAGTACTGAATAAACTTGAATATTATAAATACATGAAAGGTTTAATCTGCATAATTACAACCAATCACACTGACCTAAAATGTATATTTTTCTTTCAAATAAAATTACAATGAAACAGTAGAATTCTTTGATACACCCACGAGTGACCTAGTATATTTAAAGTTTTGTTCCATAAATTAGTCATTGGAGAAGATTTATAGCTGTTAATCTGTCCTTCATAAATAACGTTTTGCTTATTTCGCAGATATTACACCCATATATTATATTATGTTGAATTTCATGGTATTTGTAAATTTAATTAGTAGCTTTTGGTTTTTTATACGGCGGCAAATTTTTGCGGACATATTATGGTATGAGACTGTCGTCGTCGTCCTTAGACAGTTAGGCTTCTGCTCATTTACTTTTGTTCTATTGAATGTAGATATGTGACGGTATAAGACTGTCGTCGTCGTCGGCGGCGTCGGCGTCCGTAGACAGTTAGGTTTCCATTCATTTACTTTTGTTCAATTGAATGTAGATACGTTACGCACAATGTTGCGTCCCATGATGTAATGTTAAAAATTCGACGACTTTATTGAAAACAGCGTAGTGTACAGTTTGAATCAAGAAAGTTAGTTTTTAACAAGACTTCAGCTCTTTACGCGTGTCCTCTTTAAATTTTATCATAATTACTGTTTTATTTTATCATAATGAAACTTTTATGATAATTTCTTTGTAAAATACCGCTTTGAATTGTATTTAACAGCTTGTCAAAAGTTGAAAAGTTAGCATATTATTCATACCCACTGGGGTTATCTTTCTTTAGTAATGTATGATTTTATGTTCCTTTTGTCAGTTTTCCATTATTGAGAGTAATTATATTGGGTCATAGGTTTTTCATCCAACATACTGCAAGTTGACTTTGACACCGTTAGCTTGGCGGCCGTTACCTCGGCCATCTTTATAATGTCATTATACCCACAATGCATGAGATCGGCGAATTGTACGCAGTGGATTATTTCATGTGGTTGAGGTAGTCGTCACAATAATAGGATGACTTTGCATTTCCATGATTTCGCTCAAGAATATACCAAATAAATTTTAGTTTATGGTTCACAAATGGACAATATTAAGGTATTCCGTACGATATTATCATCGTATCTTTCTTTGTGATAAAAATAACTTGAACCAAAAGTTAAAAGTATGGATTATGTAAATATAATTCCAATGTTGTTTTCAAAACATCAAATGCAGTAATTTCATTGGCTAACAGCAACTTCCGATAAAAAGTTTATAACTTGATTAATTCCTTTCATGACGTCATGCGCATGAATACGTACGCATACAATATAGTGCACGAGGAAAATGTTAATTTCAAATGGAAAACGTCATATTTCTGCATTACTTTGGAATTATAAGTAATAAAGGTTATTTTTACGGAATTTATCAATGTGTAACCTCGGGCATATCACTCACAAACTTGCATAAAGTCCGGACTTTATTGTCCCCCGCCGCAACGCGACGTAGAGACTTAGTATTGGTCTGTGTCCATCTGTCTGTCCATCTGTCTGTCCGTCCGTCCGTCCGTTACAGTTTGACGGAGGAGCCTAGTTGTGGTCTGCGTCCGTCCGTCCGTCACATTTATTTATGGACGCAACTCCTCTGAGACCGCTGATCGGATTTCGCCTAAATTGTGTAGGACTGTTAGTCACCATATGTACTTGATCCTATCGCACCGCCATTTTGACAAATTTTACGGGAGTTATGGGACTTTATAACTTTTTCTGCATTCGACACTATAGGAACACTTTGTGGACGCAACTCCTCTGAGGCCGCTGATCGGATTTCGTTCAAATTTTGTACGATTGTTAGTCACTACATATAATTGATCCTGTCGCACCGCAATTTTGATTCGACAAATTTTAAGGAAGTTATGGGAATTTAACGTTTTTCTGCATTCGACACTATAGGAACACTTTGTGGACGCAACTCCTCTGAGACCGCTGGTCGGATTTCGTTCAAATTTTGTAGGATTGTTAGTAACCACATGTACTTGATCCTATCGCACCGCCATTTTTGACAAATTTTACGGGAGTTATGGGACTTTATAACTTTTTCTGCATTCGACACTATAGGAACACTTTGTGGACGCAACTCCTCTGAGGCCGCTGATCGGATTTCGTTCAAATTTTGTACGATTGTTAGTCACTACATATAATTGATCCTGTCGCACCGCAATTTTGATTCGACAAATTTTAAGGAAGTTATGGGAATTTAACGTTTTCCTGCATTCGACACTATAGGAACACTTTGTGGACGCAACTCCTCTGAGACCGCTGATCGGATTTCGTTCAAATTTTGTAGGATTGTTAGTAACCACATGTACTTGATCCCACCGAATGGCCATTTTTTGATTCGACAAATTTTACGGGAGTTATAGAAATTTAACGTTTTTGTTCATGTGACACTATAGGAACACTATGTGGACGCAACTCCTCTGAGACCGCTGATCGCATTTCATTCAAATTGTGTATAATTGTTAGTCACCACATGCACTTGGTCCTATCGCACCGCAATTTTGATTCGACAAATTTTACGGAAGAAATGGAACTTTAATGTTTTTGTACATGTGACGCTGCAGGAACACTTAGTGGACGCAACTTTTTATTTGTATTGTACTGCAATTTCTTTTATTTGACAAATTTTATCAGAGTTTTGATGTGCTGCACAAGGATGACCTTTTGAATGCCAATGTTTCCAGTTGTTATTCTCATGTTTGGTAGAAGTGTTGACATACATACTGTGTAGCCATTTCAATAATACACATTTTGTATATTTTGTGGGGCTTTAACTTTTCTCTGCGGTGGGGAACATATGGCTTCGTGTAGCGATCTTGTCTATGCGGCGGGTGACAACAATCTTGTCTCTGCGGTGTGTGACATATTGCAATCTTGTTTAGTTTGTGAGTGAAGGCCCAAGTTTACACACTGATAAATTCCTTCAAATTAACTTTTATATATACTATAATAACTTCGTCAAATTTAAACACACGTATTTGTTCGTATACAGCTTTCCATGAAATTGTTTTTCCGAATTTTACCGAGCCATTGCCATTAAATGTACGTTGTATGGAACATCCGGGACATTTGGAAGAATCACGTGACCATTTATGGTATAGTTTATTGGTTTGTATCTATAATGTTTGGAACATGATCGATATACATTTACTGAAGGACTGAGTAACGTCAGACGATTTTTTTATAGGTCTTATTGTTGCCAGCAGTCTATTTGGAATGGCAACTAGTGCTTCAAAGCAACAAGGCAAAGCATTTTGTAAATTTTTTACGTCAGCAACCTGTGTTATATTACAGTTGTTAAGATGGCTTATATGGTGAGTGATATAATTACACAAAAAAAAAACACTTTTATATTCCAAACGAAATTTATGTAGGTTTTTCATAATTTCAATGAACTATTCTGCTTAAGGATATTGAAATCTTTCCGACCGAGAACTATAATTCTTGTGAATATTATTGGGACTTGGGTATGTTATAATTTATACGACAGTGTAATTTGTATCCGAGAATATCTATTCATTACCACTAAGTTTATACCAAGTCCTCATTAGTATCACCAGCTCAGCTGCTAAATTTTCGGCACTAGCATGAAATTGAGTTTCTCTGTGCATAACACTGTCAAGAGTTTGCTTTTGGTGTTAACTTTTGGTAATCTTGTTATTTGAATCTGTTCTTTAGCATCTACTGTTATTATTTTGGATTTGATAAAACATTTATGGCCTACAATTGAGTCGCAATTCAACTAAATATGATTATATCCTAAGGTAAAATTTGTATCATATAATAACACTTATTATAGTCACAGGGGGCCAGTGGTCTGGGTAGTTCGTCATGACTACTAATGATCATTAGCCTGTCAACACTGAGTTTGTGAGTTCGAATCTCACCTGTGTTGGGGTGTGTTCGACTCCGATCTTAATTGATAGCCAATTTTCCTACCGAAGTTCGGTGGTTATTTCCGGGTACTCCGGCTTCCTCCGCCAATAAAAACTGGCTGCCGCGAAATAGCCAAATGTGCTGAAAACGGCGTAAAACCCCAAATAATTAAATAAATAAATTATAGTCACACTGTTTCCAATGACACTGAAATAATCTCAAAACAGTAGGTTAAAATGCCGTTGTGTCTTGAAGTATCAGAAAAACGTCCACCTTCTAAAATTGATTTCAAAACTTGTGCCAAAGATGCAGTGAATATCTACTCTTTTAAATAGTGTACAACGGTTTTTGCATACGAGTGTACTTTCAATATATAGAAGAAACGGGTAAAGTACTGTGAAATAGATCTTACTTCTACCGCACACGAACTGAGTTGTGACAAAATTGTCTTTGTGTCAGCAGATACGTAAGCTAAAAATGTTATGATTTATTGATGAAAATATTATATCGCACATGTTTTAATTTTGCAGTGTGTTATAGATATCCTGTTTCAACTTTAAAATAAGCTTTTTAGTTTAGCATATTTTATCCTAGGTTTACCCCGATAGGAGTCGCTAGTCTATTGGCAAGGATTATAGCTAGTTCAAAAGACACAGTAGATGAGTTAAAGCATTTGGGAATGTTTGTAGTAACAGCCATGTTGGGTTTCCTGATATGGTCGTTTATAGTAATACCTATAGCATATGTAATCATTACAAGGAAAAACCCGTTACGGTTTCTCTTAACGCTGACTGAACCGATGTTAATAGTTTTGGCTACTAGTAGCACGTAAGTCTAAGATTACGAATATTATCCAATCAATGACCTAGAACAACAAAATGCAATGCCTATAAAGAATGAACATTAGTTTCAAATTATTTATTTATAGTGGATTGGGAAACAAGCTATACCAACTAACCTCTCTCCACTTGAAAGGGCCCCTATAGCGGCATTTTAGCTTACTATTTTTCGACATCTACTGGGGAGTCTTTAATGTGGCCAAGGTATGTTGCTCTCTCGTAAAACGGGACATCTATTTTTCGTCCCAACCCGACGGACTATCATCTTTAACTAAAACAAACCTTCGTAGTCCGGTGCCCTAACAACTATACCACGGCGCTGTATATATAGTCCGATCCGGTAACAACTACACCACGGCGCTGTATCTATAGTCCGATCCGGTAACAACTACACCACGGCGTTGAAGTTCAATGTGCTAAGGTTAGACTCCATTAATTATCCTCATTTTCAGAGAAATGCACCCCCCCCCCCCCCCCTGAATTTTATTAATTATTAGAGTTGGTAAAGTTTGACTACATGATAGAAATAATAAATGTCTTAACCTCAGATATGTAAGGATAGATTTTAGTTTAATAAAATACGAAAACATTAACGATTTTGCTTTTGACAACAAATGGGAGGTAAGAAACTGGGACATATGTATTCAAATGCGGTGTGTAAAATTTTGACGGAGATAATAGGCACCTGATCTGGTAAATTAAATTGCTGAAAAAAGAGTTTTTTCACATATGTAATGGAATTTTATGCAGAATCTGAAAAACTAAGCCTCAATTGGAATGAAATGCTCCATCAGACCTCAATATTAAGCCAAAGTGGAGTGAAAATTAAGATTTTTAAAACTTTTTTCTGAAAATTTTTGAAATGTTGCTATGCCAATTAGGTTTCCATGGATACTTATTTTTTTTATCATGATTGAAACATTGCTAACATAATGGCCTTTCAGAATATATATATACATCTATATGGGTATTATTTACTCTGAATATGGCACAAGACCATGACATTTGTAAGCTCACTTCACATAGAAAATGGTACTCTTAATTTATGGAGTCTAACCTAACAACTACACCACCACGATGTAGTCCGATGCGCTAACAACTACACCATGGCACTGTATAGTCCGATGCGCTAACAACTACACCATGGCACCGTATAGTCCGATGCGGTAACAACTACACCATGGCACAGTATAGTCCGATGTGCTAACCACTACACCACGGCGTATTTACACCACGTTAATAAAACATTCATTGGCTGTGCAATTGTGTAAATATTATTTTACCATTCCACATAGGTCAATAGACTGATATATAGACTCGTGCTACTCTTGCGGATAAAAGTGCAAAAGTGTCTCAACGGCATAAGTAAGAGACCGTTCAACAGTTTTAATTTTGCAGGTGGAAATTTAAAATGATCAAAAATTCCTAAGATTTTTCTTTTTTATTTGTGATAAAAATTAGAAGAAAAAAACAGATAATTCCATCCAAACAGCTAAAGAATTTGATATCATGGATATGTCAACTTTAATGTGCATGGCTTTTTCGCCGTATAAATGGGATTTAGCATATTGAGTAGCAACTCTCACCAAGAGGACCTACAGTTAACATAAAAGAATCCGGAGATCAAAAAGCATTTTGATTAATTTAAGGTTGTTTCTCCCGAAATGTGAAAGCCATGTATCACAATTGGTAACAAAAGAGATATGCTTATTTTTTTTCCGTTTAATTTTACATTTTATTTAACAGGCAACTACTAAAGATTAAATAATACGTTGTGAGTATTGCGTGTTATTTGCCTATCAAATTTTACTTCTTGATTATTTTTCAGAGCTATTGCCATGCCAGAAACTTTACATAGTTTGGAAATTAAAAATCAACTAGACAAAAGAGTAACTAGATTTGTAGTGCCGTTATCGGCTTCTATAGGGCGAGGGGGCACCTGTTTATATATCTGTGTATCTTGTTTATTTGTTGTTCAGTTGACAGGACTGGAATTGTCAGTGACAAAAATCACTTTAGTATGGTGAGTTCTGTATTTTGGTAAATACACTAAATATGTTGATCTAAAGCATAAAATGTTCAATAAATTAATATAAGTTGTTCTTAAAGAGTTATTTCGTTTTCAAAAATCGATCAAAACATGCGCTAGAATGAAATCATCTGAATAAAGTCTTATCATTTGTTTGCATAAATAATCAGTTTAGATTTTGGGTCGGAACGTTCATAACTGTAGTTTTCCTTCAAAATTCGAATGATGCCGATTTTCTTTTTCTGCGTATAATGTCTTTCTCGAAGACATGAAAGTTCCTCGTTGTTGAAAAATATTTTGCATTAAAGAGACAAACAAAAGTTCAATTCCATAAATGTATAAAACAAATAGAAGGTTAAAGGTAAATTTCAATAATTGTTGATTGTTGCTATGGCCTAACAGAAGATTTAAAATTAATATCCAGTAGAATAATTGTCAACTCATTCAATCGTTTATAACACTGGAATAACAATTCAGTTTTACACTTGATTATCATTGCAGTTTATTATCAACAATATCTGCCCTAGCCAACCCTCCAGTTACTGGTGCTAGTTTAGTAAATATTATCATCATACTCACAGCTCTAGATATACCACCGGAAGCTGCTTCTCTCTTGTATGCTTTTGATTGGCTACTGTAAGTATACTAAAGTTTGATTGGTTGGTCGCTACAAATCGAAGGGGAAGAAAATATTTGCAACTTGACACTTAATATTCTAACTACGGTGCTTTTCCATCCTATCTGTCGTTTTTAGGCTAATAATTCTTTTCTTCGAGTACCGACATTACATCCTCCCAAGTCAGGGTTTTGTATCCACGTTTGTTCCTACAAACCCCTGACATCACACATTCATTTGTTTCTCTGCTTTGCTTAGCGGCTTTCCCAAGAATTAAGACCGCTAAATACAATGTATTTTCCCGTGGTAAATCCTGGAATGTTTTCTCACTGATGCTCGCTCCATATTAATTCATTTCCGCCTCTACACGTCCGACATCTATGTGTAAATCTCTTTATTTTTTATCTTTTTCTCTAAAATCGCAAAGCAAATTGACTCCAATCTGTGCAGCAGTGATCCAACCACCACTCAAAAAAGCCGCAACATCATAACGGACTAGGATTTTTACATTGGACACTATATTAAAAATCACAGCAACAATCGTCCTTAAATCGACCGCCTCATAATTGTATCCTCTGACCAGCTGAACAGGACAAAAAAAAAAGATGCCTGCCGCGGCTGAGCTTTGTTAAACATAAGACCATATGGGAAATTTACTGAAAAATTGCATGTCACAAACCACGGAGTTGTAACCAAGTTCGGATGAATTGTCCTTAGGTGATTATCTTTCAGAATTTTATCTGATGACCCTGACCGCCGACAGCCACAGCACATCTATTCTTTTTATATATGATTCTATTTGGAAAGTTCACTTGCACTTAGAAACCACGGGCCAAAATGGGACCGAATTTGACAGCAATGGTCCTTAAGTAGTCCTCTCAGTTGACACCATTTCTTTATGAAAAATGTTGTAATACTCTAACATTTAGTTCTGCACTCTGTGGATATTAGGTCGTTGAAATCATGTGAGCAATAGAGATAACGCAATGGCATACTTTAAACATTCATTCTTCATTGATATTGTTTTTACCTGCACATTAAACATGAGAAAAAGTCGACAAACGTCTGTTTCTTGGGAGGATCTCTCTTTTTCATAGCTTTGTACTAGAAAGGTTTTAGCCTTTGGTATTCTTTGGATATGTATCTGCTGTTCAACATATTGGGTTATTGTACAGCAATTTATTTCTAACTTTACTGAAAATAAAATTAAAAAATTGAGAGAGAACAAAAGCATATTATTATACATTTCATTAACTTTAATAATCGTTGTACTATTTATTTCAGAGACCGGATGAGATCTATAACAAACTTGTGTACGCATGCGCTATGTGCTGTGGTTACATGTAAACTAACTGCAGGTGTCCTATCAAACAATGAAAATGAAGCTTTATCTGACCTAGATATAATGGACACAGAAATAAATGTATGATAGTGAGACTAAAATGGTTGTGAAAAAAATTAATAATAAAAGGTTATACAGCGGAATTATGATCGCTCGAACACTCATTTAACTAAATACAGTTGTAAACTTCATTTTCTTGCAGTAACATACCAAAGTCTCAAGCTCGATTCGTTATTGCTGTCTCATAAACTTCTAAAACAGGGTTATGTTCACTCCTTTTTGATATCAGGAATTGACATGCCAATACAAAGTTTTATATCTAACAAATTAGACCCGATAGCTTTAGTTAGATTTCACTTCTGCTGGGATTGATATTTTACCGGATGTTAATCACCGAGATGTTGGATGTCGTTAACTTGCTTACCCTTCCTGAGCATTTGATGTCGCTCGTGGTTTCTGTTGAAGCTCATTTGCTAGTGCTTTAGTCTCCGTGCTTTCTTGTTCTAGTTCTGTTAGGTTTTTATTCATTCAGTTTTATTTGCGGTATTTTTCTGTTGTGGTCCATTCTCAAGAGTTTGTCTTGAATTGGACCTTTTCCATAACGTCTAGTCGCTTCGATTTTCTTATGCCGATATTGAATCCTTTTCCATGCGTTGTTCGAAACAATAGAATCTAAAGACTAGATCGGTATACATATAGTACCAGAGTTATTTGAGTTCGAGCGGCCGAGATTCTACTGTATAAAGTTGTTCGTAAGTATCAGTTTCTAGTTGTATATACAATTCAATAAACAGTTTATTTAAATAACAGAAAAAAATTCATGAGATACTTATCAAGACAAAACTACACCGTATAAAAGTTTAATTGTAAAGGGAACCGAAACAACCAAAATCCCAGAAATACGCACATTGCAATAACACAAATATAAAAATATAAAAAAATTGAGTTAGATGAAGTGAAATACAATGAGACATAAAATGACGCCATGGATGGCAGGTGGCATGGTGTGGAAATCACCTGACCGGGTGAGGATGAGGATGAGGATTGTTGGGATATTTGCGCCATCTTTCGTAAGCATTTGGTGGTAGCGAAGTCAGTCACGTCTCCAGACCCGGAAAGAACTCGAGGAAATCTTTAAAACGCATGCGTGTTCTATACTAGACGTCCAGAGGAAATATTAATCTCTCTTTTCGTAAGCCGGAAGTAACAGAAATGGAAATGACCAGAAGAAGTGTGATATTTTCCCGTCAGTCGCTTGCCCAGACTCTAAGGTGTTTACTGGGTGTGATCGGGGCAGGAATGCAAAGGGCAAAAAATTCTATAAATTTTCCCGCGTTTTATATTCCCGTGTAGTGATGTAAGGGATATATAGTTGTGGGTGTTCCGTTCGTCCGTCAGCACCCATTTACTGCAACTGTTCGTACATTACACCAGCGAATTGATTTCATTGAAACTTTCACAGAATTTGATCAGAATGATTTTTGGCATTTTCCACAGACAAACATAGCCTTAACCATTTCTTCATAATGTAAGAGGGGTAGGCATGCATCGTCCGTAAATCTTCCTAAACAAGTGAATGGATTTCTGCGAAACTTTATATCAGTGGTGAAAACGTCGTTGGGATTAAAAATCCTTTCGATGATAAGCCTGATTTCATTGTAAAAAGTTAATAATCTGCC
The DNA here is from genome assembly GCA_028015205.1 of Mytilisepta virgata. NCBI lineage: Eukaryota > Metazoa > Mollusca > Bivalvia > Mytilida > Mytilidae > Mytilisepta > Mytilisepta virgata. The sequence goes on along the minus strand of CM051515.1, from coordinate 57,189,486 downwards.
TCCACATACAAATACAAATCTACACAAAGGTAGTCTCTACACTGGTATTCTGTTTAACTTTTAAAGCATCATATAACGATGATAGCGAAAGTCGGATAGGGTTACAATTTGGCGGGAATATTGCAACTGGTTAGTAAATTCACGGGTAAATTGTTTATACATATACCAAATAAATTTTTACCTGAATTTGTTTATCTCCCATTCTGCTGATACCTTTGAATAAACATCCATTAAAGGATTAGGGTCTGTTTACTTTACTTAGGATATATCGCGAGGAGTTGTTTAAGTATAATAAGTTGACTAAAATTAAAGTTTTCTAAATTTGACCCTGCTATCTAAAATATGTACCGTCCAACCAACCGACTTTTTCACTTCTAGCAAGTTTGTAATCATACTGTATTGGCTTTTATAGTATGTGTTTTACCCCAGCTGTCAGGTACCCATAAAACTGTTTAACCCCACCAATGTTTAGTGTCTGTACTAAGTCGGAATATCCTGACCCTCTGTTGTGACTGTGTTTGTGTTTTGTGCTCTTTTGTGTTGTTTTTTAAGGGGTTCTGTCTGTTGGGTAGCGGTGTTGTGTTTAGTCTGTCGTCCACTTTGCTGAACTACTATGCATTATTGTGCTGAAGCCCGCCTCCGGGTGCGGGATTTTCTCACTGCCTTGAAGACCCATTGGTAGCCTTGAGCTGTTTTCTGTTCTTTGGTCGAGTTGTTGTCTCTTTGACACATTCCCCATTTCTATTCTCTGTTATATTATTGATTGTTTTGTCATTGTTAACCTTTCCTCCTATCAATTTTGTTGGGGTTTTTTTCACCGTCTTTTCTTATAATGATTTATTGGATGGGTTTACAGAAGCGCAGTTGATTGTGATTGGCTAAGGCTAAATATATTATAAATGACATGATGCACTTGGGTGATATAACACAGTGATTTTTTAAAGCGTATAACAAACCGGACTTTCGTTTATCACCGTTAGAAGCCGACAGCTCGCTCGCCATGAATAACAAACATAATAACCTTTGGCCAGTTGTTAAAAACTTTACTCATTTGTTTAATTTTCAAAATTTCACTTATTTGCTTATACCAGAAGGGCTTAAAATTTACAAAAGGGCCAGTCTTGTGACTTATTAAATTTAAGCACCAGTCTGTATAGAAAAAAAGAATTCGGAAAAGGTCATTAATTCTTGAACAACAGGGCCCTGGATTTTTCGTTAGAACATCCCGTTAAAAATACGAGACCTTCAACAATTAAACAGTATGTATAATGATTAATGCTTTCCCTATGGTTTCAAAGGAATATGAAACTATGTATTTTCTTCCACGAATTCTATGAAACTCGAAAGTTTCACCCTCGAACGAGGAATTCTAGAGACAATGTGGTATATATAACGGGCGGACACCATTCGGATTTAAAAAAAAATCCCCGAAATTTTGACTTTAAACGTTCCTGTGATTTCGTCTTCGATCTATTGTTCCCTTTTTAAATTAATTGCTATCCATCACTCGCACTTTTTATATCAATTCTTTTAAATTTAACCCCCAAAAATTGTTTAAACCGATTGTGGTTGCGTTTCCAGTACTGTCCCTTAGTGCCTATCTTGCAAGCTAGCGCCACTGATGAACTAGTGGTATAAATCATCTATGGAATTTAGTGTATACTTATTGAGCCCATACAACCTTGTACGTATAAAATTTAATCTATAATTATTTTAAGTATATGCAGCCTCGTCCCTTGGTGACATAGGATTTATCAATATTGTTTATATGCGGATGCGTGACTGAGACTATATAAATTCAATATGATCTTAGCGAAGCAGTTTTATGCATTTAAAAAAAAATGTTGGCATTCTGTTGTAGTTGTACTGTCAAAAATTATAATTACTTTATAAAATTTAAGTGTTGTAGTAAAATTTTGAATTTTCAAATTCACAAATATTAATGTAACAGTATATTTGCTATACATGTTCTTATTTTTGTTGGCCCAATTTATGGATAATTATCCATCCACAATTCGTTCAGAGAATCAGTTATAGTTATATTAAGTCGACAAAAATTTACATATAATTATATTTTTGGGTTGAAAATTAACAATATTTCATGAAGCTAAAACAAAAAAAACCTTTAGTAAAGATCTGTATATATACCTCATACACAATGTTTAAGGTTATGTGATGTAGAAAAATTATGTGAAATAAATTATATATAGGAAAATAAAAATCAATTTAAAAATAATGTATAAATATTCCCTAGCAGGAAAAACAGTGTAAAAATCAGACTATATAAATTAGTAACAATTAGGGAAATGGTTTGTCAAATTCGTCAAGAGTTATAAAAAAAATAACAATCCAAAGATAATAATATTAGATATAGTAAATTTATACTGTATACGACTCATTTCAAGGAGTTACCTCTCATCAGCAGCATTAAAACCGAAACATTTGGAAGACCAAAAACCAAACTTCTATTAAACAAGAAGTACTCATAACCAAAAATGCCGAAATAGGAAGCCAAATTTCAGCTAAGGAGATCTACCATGTGCAATACAAGGAATGAACCCTTAGTATTTCTATTATTTTTGAATTTTGCTAAATACTGGTAATTTCTGTAACAAATCAATGAATAATCATGTCAGACAAGTCTGACGACTGCGTTGGCGAATACCCTCGGGGACCTATAGGGTCCACCATGCAGAGGCATCATCCCAGGAGTTTCAAAAATAACAATCCAAAGATAATAATATTAGATAAAGTAAATTTATACTATGCTGTATACGACGCATTTCAAGGAGTTACCTCTCATCAGCATCATTAAAACCGAAACATTTGGAAGACCAAAAACCAAACTTATTTTAAACAAGAAGTACTCATAACCAAAATTACCGAAATAGGAAGCCAAATTTCAGCTAAGGAGATCTACCATGTGCAAAACAAGGAAATTCGTCAAGAGTTATAAAAAAAGACCTTTTAAAGCGATTGAAATATTAGATCTTATAAGATAATGATATAACTGATATAACAGATATATCGAATAGAAAACAAGGGAGATAAATGGAAATGGTGAGCTGTCAAAGGGGGCATAAAACGACTTAAATGTATAAAATACAAAATATAAAATCGTAAAAAACAACAAGCAAAATAAATGTTAGAAATAACCAACGTTTCGACCAATATGGTGTTCATCACGAGCATATAATATAAAATTTTTGTCGATATTTAGATGCAGTTTCGAATGTTCTAGTTACATGTAAAATTTCATGAAAATCCATAATTTAGCGGATTTAGGTACCTCCTATACATGCATCTAAAGATACCAAATTATCAATATTCCTTTTTAGCTCACCTGACCTGAAAGGTCAAGTGAGCTTTTCTCTTCACTTGGCGTCCGTCGTCGTCGTCTGTTAACTTTTACAAAAATCTTCTCCTCTGAAACTACAGGGCCAAATTGAACCAAACTTGGCCACAATCATCATTGGGGTATCTAGTTTAAAAAATATGTCCGACTACCCCGCCTACCAATCAACTTGGTCGCCATGGCTAAAAATAGAACATAGGGGTCAACTGCAGTTTTTGTCTTATATCTCAAAAACTAAAGCAATTAGAGCAAAACTGACGGGGTAAAAATGTTCATCAGGTCAAGATCTACCTGTCATGAAATTTTCAGACGAATCGGTCAACCCTTTTTTACATGTTATTGCCCCTGAATTGTTAATTTTAAGGAAATTTTCGTTTTAGGTTATTATCTTGAATATTTTTATAGATTAACACAAATTGTAAACAGGAAAAATGTTCAACAAAGTTAGATCTACAAATAAGTCAACATGGCCAAAATCATTGATTGACCCCTTATAGGAGTTTCTGCCCTTTAAAAATTTTCCTTTAAAGATCTTTTCCTCTCGAACCACTGGGCCAATTGAGACCAAACTTTGGTGGAACGGTCCTTGTGTGGCCCCCTTCAAAATTATGTCTGGTGAATTTCAAAAATCTTCTTATATGAAACTACACGGCCAATTGGAACCAAAGTTGGCAGTAATATTTCTTAGGAGGTTCTCTTTCGGAAATATGTCCAATGACCCGGACTGGTAACCAAGATGTCCGCATAGGCCCTATGGGAAAATTCATTGAAAAATCTTCTTGTCTTAAACCACTCGACCAATTGGAAACAGACTTGGCAGCAATGGTTCTTAGATGGTCCTCTTACAGAGGTGTGTCCGATGACCCAGACTGTCAACCAAGATGGCCGCCACAACCGAACTTAGTTTAACATAGGGCCCTATGGAAAAATTCATTGAAAAATCTTCTTGTCTGAAACCACTTCACATATTGGAGCCAGACCTGGCAGCATTGGTCCTTAGGAGGTCCTCTTTCAGAAATGTGTCCGATCACCCAGATTGTCAACCAAGATGGCTCCCACACCGAACGTTGTTAAATATTGGACCCTATAGGAAAATTCATTTAAAAATCTTCTTGTCTGAAACCGCTTAGCCAGTTGGAACAAGACTTAGCAGAAATGGTTCTTAGATGGTTCTCTTTTAGAAATGTATCCGTTGACCTGGACTGTCAACCAAGATGACTGCCACAGCTGAAACTAGTTTAACCTAGAATCCTATAGAAAAACCAGCCAAATTGACTGCAACACTTTTTAGGTCTGCTCAAGGTGAAAAGTTAAATCCAGGTGAGCGATACAGGCTCTTGAGAGCCTCTAGTTTTCTTAAATTTGCATAATTTCCTATAATTAGTTTATCAATCTTTTTTATCAATTATTTATCATAAGACAATGTCTTTGTAGTTGGGAATATTTTACAAAAGACCCGGTGAAGCTATCTTTTTTCGTTAAAAAGTTAGACACTTTTTTGACAGTCTTGAAAAAGGAAAAATTAAGGGTTTTTGGCTCAAATATACCAAATTCAGTGTAATTTTTCATCAAATATTCAGAAGAGGAACCTTATTGTATCGTATTCCCTTAAGCTTAAATCTTTACAACATGCTGATTAATTTCGATGAAATAGTTCCATTACAACATTTAGATAGACATAATAATGATTAAAAAACTGTTCCGAACAAAAATTAATTATGAAAGAGATTGAATTAGTTTAGAGCGCATTTTATGACTATACTCGTATAGTAAGTAAGTAAGTAAATTTTATTTTCAATCATGAGCCCGTGAGGGCAAAAATCAATACAGTGTATATAAGATATAACTGTTTAAACTCTCATACATCACTCTCATTCGTAACCATTCATTCCCTTTTCATCCTGATCTGGTTAATTGGTGAACAATACAAAACATTTAAATTTAATAATCAATACTGCAGAAGGGAATCGTATATAATTAAGTAGAATTGAACACACATATTAATGAAATAATAATCATATTGTTGGATTTAATTTTTTAATACAATCAGGATAATGTAAATATTTAACGTTATCCATTGTTATGCACGAGAGAGAAAAAACAGGCGTGTTTCCTTGGATTTATTTTTTTAATAAAAGCAGGATAAAGTAAATATTTAACGTCATCAATTGTTATGCACGAGAGAGATAAGCAGGCGTGTTGTTTGTTAAGTATACTAAATTGATCAGTTACTTTATTATCATTAACATAAAAATAACTATATATAATTCATGGGTTTTTAATCGATAAACCTCTAAGCATTATGTTAATTAGTGATGGCTGCTTCAACGATGTCCTGATGAATTATTGTAACACATTAATAGACGATAAAAAATGAAAATTTGACAAACATAATAGTAATAGCTGGAATATTGGACGCGATTCTGTATGGTGTATTCTAATCCTAATTATTGATTAGAGAGATATAGTCTGGGAGAGGCCTGTCATTCTTAATAATCACCTGTAAATGTACTGACTGCGTTGAAAATGGCTCCAGCGAGAAGAGGAAGCTGTAAGCAATGTCTGAATACCAATCTATTGGTTATTTTAACATTGTTTGGTGGAACACTTGGTCTGTCAGTCGGATTTTCGTTGAGACAATATACACTTAATGCCAACTTACTTCTATGGATAGGTAAGTACAGAATATTTTATTCCAATTAAGGACCCTTAAAGAGAAGGCAATTAAATACAATGATAACATAATTGGGCAATTTACACAAATAAAAGTACATGTATGTAAATGTCTGCTTACTTAATTAAATGTTTGTCTCCGGTCAATGAATATATAATACTGGATTTAATATCTTAAAGAGGTGATAATAGTATTTTATACTGAAAATACTTTACGATGACGAGAGCTGTTGTCCTGATCTTATGTAGATAGAAGGGCAATAGACAAATTTCTGGTTAAACGCGCACTGCAGAGAAGACACGAAATCGTATAAATAAGTTTGATTTTGGCAACCATGTACGTATATCAATCTAATACCCTTTTTCCCGTCTCGGCCTTGTTACGTCTCGGTCCTTGTTATGTCTCGGCCCTTGTTATGTATCATATGAACATAAACCTTACAACCAGCAAACAGTACACAAGATACATTTAATTTGCAGAACTTTATTGATAGGGAAAGTCTCTTTTCTCCATCAGTTTAAAAAATTCCTATATATTAAATTTTTTACAAACATTTTAAGCCTTAACTTTTCGTACAAATATTTACAGCCAACGATAATTAAAAGTTTGAAAATGTTTAAACTTTTGTTATCAAAAGTGTGTGTTTGTGAAGTTTGTGAAATAAAACATAAACAATATTTTAAGCGACGTAGAATCGCTGGTTCCTTGACCTAACACGGTGTCAATCTCTTTTATCCAAATACTAGTCTAATATTAACAAATTACATATACGATGTTAACCATACGAACAAACAAGGACTTACAAATCAATCAACCCACCTAACAGACAGAAACCCGAACAAAAAAAAAATTATTTAAAAGAACACAAAACAGAGTCAGCATAGTCTGACTTGGTAGACACTGAACAACCGGTATTATTGGTACCCAAACCCCCCACCCCCCTCCTTATCTATCCTGAAACCCTGGTGTATAAAACATATTATAGAATAAAATACAGTGTGATCACTAACAAGGTGACCGCTTGCTAGAACTGCAAAAAATTGGTTGGACGGTATATAACTGACACTTTCTCGTGACGAACCAGTATATTATTTATAAGGCTGATACCTAAAACAAAAATATTCTAGTTTTTTAATAAAAATTGATACAAATTGAAACCTTGAATATTTTAAATCATCCACACTGATTTAAATTAAATTTGTATTAATTTAAATACAAAAAGTAATTAACGCTCTCTAATTTTTCCACAATTATGAATTTATCAGTTATAATGTCCCTACCAAATTTGGTATGTATAACCTGCTGAACTTACTGACCGTTCTTGTCAAATAAGAAAAACGGAAAAATCATATAACATGATATAAAACATTTTTAGTATCATTTAATACTAAGAGTGTTTATGAGAGGCATATTCTATTTTCCTCTGCAGCATTCAACAATGCGTACGACAGACGTGTCCTTGAAATATATAAAACTTCCTGACTAAAAGTGCATAGAACATTGTAAGTGTCAGTGAACTTTGACTGATCGTTCTCTAGCTAAAGGCATTATATCTTTTGTTTTTAAGTGATTAAGGTGTTAATGTGTTTATTATATTCGTTATTTAACATGACTTTTTCCCATGCTAAATTGAGTTTAAAATAATTTATGTATCAGATGAAAGACATGCTCTTAGCTGAAGTAATGGATATTTTGATATAAACAAAAGGTATCTAATTTTATAATATAAAAATTAAAAATGCCTCTGGCCAAAACACTATGAAACTATATATTTTCATCTACGAATTCTATGAAAATCGAAAGTTTCCACCTCGAACGAGGAAGTCTAGAGACAAGGTGATCTATATTACGGGCGAACGTCATACCGATTTCAAATATCCCCGAAATTGACTTTTTGTAGATTTAACACGTGCAGAGATTTTCTCTGAGTTAAAAGGCTCACCATAACATGATTCTGTTACTCAAGCAAAGAACAGTTAATTATATGTATTGTGCTTATCCCCCCCCCCTTTTCCAGTCACCTCTAGTTAGTGGACAACTGGATCCTGGACTAGTCTGATCTAGTGTGTGGTCTCACATCCATACTATATAAAACTCTGTCAATAGTTCTGGAAGGTACGAGTATATGGTATCTGTATAACTTATGTCTGTTGAATATTAGTCCCAGCTTATCTGCTGATTTAAAATTGTCTATGAATATAAATTTTTTTTTTCAGGCATTTTAGGAGAGATGTACATACGAATGTTAAAGATGATGATAATTCCCCTAATGATATCTTCCATAATTACAGGTAAATATAAACTTAGAGGTTATTTTTTTTAAACGTTAACGTTATTTCTTGCCGACAGTGGCTGTCTCTACATGTAATTTACCTTCATCGGCCCCAGTTTTACAAACAATCGTGCGACGGCGATTGAGACTAGTGCCAGTTTTACAAACAATCGTGCGACGGCGATTGAGACTAGTCCCAGTTTTACAAACAATGGTGCGACGACGATTGACACTAGTCCCAGGACATCAACACGGGCTACCGGGATAATTCATACGATTTTCGTAATCATAACAAGAAAGCACCAACATATTGTGAGAAAATAAAAGCAAAACAAACCTATCCAGAGTAGAAAAAACGGGTGACGTTAAAATTACTAAATTTGCCGACTTAAAATTTGGTAAACTCGCGTACTTACAGTTCACCAACACTGTTATCGTCACAGTGGTGATAAAAACAACTCAAATACCCAATATGTACATAATTCTTTTTTGGATTAACCTACCTGACAAAGGTTAATCGAGGAATGCAAATTTAACGATGTAAATTGAGTTTGTTTTATTCTATGAATCCACTGCATTAAATTATCTGTAAACTAAGGTGTATTTACCTCTTTGCACAGCTTCGCCTTTTGAATTTTAGCTTTTCATTTTTGTAAAGTTGGCATTTTAATATGGAGTACAACAATCAAATTTCTACATTTCTGTTCTGAAACACATAAAATGTTTGACAAGGCTTCTCTTGCTAATGTAACAGTAGGACATTATTTTTCTCCCAGAATTACCTATCGCACCAACCGTTTAAGAAATTATTTCCTAGTGTTGTAATAGTTTGAAATAAACTGAAAATGTTTGATTACCTTTCAGCTACAGCCTCACTAGACATACGATCTAATGGTAGAGTTAGTATTGTATGTCTGATCTACACCATGTTGTCCAACTGTTTGCCATGTGTATTAGGAAGCATTCTGTGTGTCATCATACAGCCGGGTAAGTAACTGTTCACCGTGTATACTTGATAGCATTCTGTGTGTTATCATACAGCCAGGTAAGTTACTGTTTGCCAAACGTATTATAGGTAGCATTCTGTGTGTCATCATATAGTCGGTTACCGGTATGTAGCATTCTGTGTGTCATCATATAGTCGGTTACCAGTAGGTAGCATTCTGTGTGTCATCATATAGTCGGTTACCGGTAGGTAGCATTCTGTGTGTCATCATATAGTCGGTTACCAGTAGGTAGCATTCTGTGTGTCATTATATAATCGGTTACCGGTAGATAGCAATCTGTGTGTCATGATACAACCAGGAAAGGTGCGAAACCCACCAATAGAAAAAAGTCTATTTTGCAGGACTTTTTTGTACTTTTTTACGAGTTATGATTTTAGGTGAATTTTATTTAGGTAATTACTAGCATAGGTGAAGTTTACTTCGGTAATTACTAGCACAGAGCATAGGTGAAGTTTATTTAAGTAATTACTAGTATAGGCGAAGTTTATTTAAGTAATTACTAGCATAGGTGAAGTTTATTTAAGTAATTTCTAGCATAGGTGAAGTTTATTTAAGTAATTACTAGCATAGAGTATAGATGAAGTTTATTTAAGTCATTACTAGTATAGGTGAAGTTTATTTAAGTAATTACTAGCATAGGTGACGTTTATTTAAGTAATTGCTAGCATAGGCGAAGACGAAAAATACCGTTTAATGTGTTTGGATAACTGAATTATTTTTGTTTCTTTCAGGAAAAAGTGTTGGAATATCTCCTGATTACCAGTCATTTACCGAAACAAATACAGAAACACAGGATATATTTGCAGATCTTTTAAGGTTATTAGGAAAGGTTTCTATATGTCCCCTGGGGAAACTAATTTGTCTTTGTAATACCTGTATTATGTTTACTTGTGGCCAACATTAATAACTACTACACATGCTAGAATTTGTATACCATTATGAATCCATATCACATGATCATGGTAAGGTAGGGCAAACTATAAAATAGCAGGATGAAATTCTTAAGATTTGTTCATGAGAATGCCCGATGAAAATTAAGCCGTACAGAGCGCTTCTATTCTCATTCATTAATACCCCATATCCTTCATGTTGCTATTCATTCAAGATTAATTAAATTGACTCAAACCAAATTTTTCCAATATGTTCAGTGTAGCAATTCTAGTTAACGCTAGATGCAGCACTGGGAGGAAACATCGATTGTAAACATTATATCTGGTACCCAAATTGTCTATAGATAAGTAATAAATATTTTTAACCCAGTTTTTAAATAACTTCCGGAAAACATCTCCGCCTGGCGTTAGGTGAAATTGCTAGTCTGGTTTCAAGCATAACACGTGAAGAAGCCCTGGCTGGTGAGCATGCTCAAAGCAGACTGAAATGTAATCTCGTTTTTCAATATTGGTTATTTGTTTTTAAAAAAATGAAAATCCATTTTACCAATGCGAAAGTTACTAAATGATAAAAATCGAAGATGAATCATATATATTTCTGTAGTGTTGCTATGACAATTTTTGTAACAATGCTTATTTTACAGAAATGTATTTCCAGACAACCTAATAGTTGCCACATTTGAACAGGTTCGTCTAATCATATAAAAAACTAATGTTTATTTTGATATGCACATATTTTAAAATGATAAATCAAATTTATATCAATTGTCCCGACAAAAATCACGGAGGAAGCAAATATATCGAAAACTGCATAACTCAAAATGGAATGATGGTAGTCAAAAATTTTTCTACAACAAAAGGCCCTTTTAGGACACGGTCCCAGCCAGTTCTTAAAATGTTTTGTGTAGTCCTTTGATTGCTCCACAGGTATTTTGCACGTTTTCAAACAAAATAAGCTGGGGAAAATATTTTTCACAGTATCATTGATGACCCGATTTGACTAATTATAATAAAATTATTTAATAACACTCAAGTACAACATTATATAGAAAGGAAGAACAGCAACTTATGGAGCAAAACTAAATTCCAAAGAGATGAAAAGGAATGAATAAACTAGTTGGTGGAATCTCCCGCTACACTTTATTAACATCACATTTTTCAATGTCACGAAATATGACACATTTCATTCATTAAAAAAGAGGAAAAACTACTTTGGTATAGAAATATACACGAAGAAATGTCACTTACGTTTGTGGTATCTGCAAGTAGTGTGTTTATGTCTCCAAATACCTCATCTATCACGGGATTTATCATAACATCAGAGACTTTATTTGGGTTTATTTTGGTCCTGTATGTGGGGACTAAATTCTCGACATAAAATTTTAAGATGGCAAAATTAAAGCAAGGGACTGTGGTGTTCTTGCGATTCTTCACAATGAAGTATTCAACAGGGTTCTCTCCAGAAATATTTTAAACCCACCACAAATTGAACACAGGCTTATAGAACTGATTTGAGGAGAATGATTTACTCAATGAAAAAAAATTTAATCATACAGTTTTTTTTTTTTTATATAAAAATACATAATTAAAATAAATGATTATATATTTCAGGCACATACAAAGTACGTTTTTGTACAGAAAAACGTCAGTTCTACACTTAATGATTCCAGAGTGAATATGTCAAGCACTACACAGAAGCAAAAGATATTAGGATCTGCAAGTGGCACAAACGTCTTAGGTAGGGTCTATTGATTTCGATTGATTGATTTACCTCCGCGTTGGAAGTATTGTAGCCATAGGCCAAATTGCGGCATTGTTACTCTTGAAACGAAGATTTAAGACAAAAAATAAAAAAGATATATTCAAAGCAGTAAGATTGGTATATGATTAACCGTCAAAATACAAGACGAATTCGTTGAAAAATAAACAGAGCGAAAAAAATTCGAAAATATATTTAAAGTAATAATATTAAAAACAAACATACATAAGCAATTAAAAAAGGACAAACAATAAAATGAAAACATTAAAATATTTCTATAAATAATCGATTGATTCGTAGCTGTTATATACCATGTCTACGGTTGAAGTCGTGCGAATTTCGAGGTAATGAAAAATACTAAAGAATAAAAGAAGTGATTATTTTTTTCTCAATGAAAAAAATTCATTAGTTAAATAAAGTTTGACAAAAATGAATATTAGAGTGATGTGTATCAAAATCTAATTCATAGATAATACCAGAACAATACAAAATGAAACCTTTGACATATCGTTTTTATTGTCGTTCCTCAGATAGAATGAGAAAATTAGATGTAGGCTCTTGAAACTAATCCAAGCAATCATGAAACGATAGAAATCTCTCAAGTTCATTAAACCTTCTTTTAGATAATTTTCTATGAACTTCCAGTTGATAATGAACCATCTACCTGATCATTTTATATTCTACTTTTAGGTGTAATTGTCGTTAGTACAATATTTGGAATGGCTACAAGTGCTATGAAGGACAAAGGGAAGCCATTCTACAATTTCTTTACATCTGCTACACATATAATAATACAAATGTTAAGATGGCTAATTTGGTAAGGATTGTTAAAGTTTTAACCAACCTTCTATGACTCCTGTAAAATCAATAAAATGGACCTCATATGACATCTAATACAAGAGGCATGTGTTATGGTGATAATACTAGGGTTTGCTTCTAAAACTTTTATAGTTTTATTTTAAAAGTAAATTTTTGATTACACCTTGAAAATAAGAAAGCTAGATTGTGAATGGTTGATTTCCAGTTATCATGTTTATTTTTCATATACCTTTACAACTTTTCTACATATTGCATTATAATTGATTGGCACAAAATACTACGATGTCATAAAAAAGACCATAGAGGTAAAAATATACAACAAAATGGAAAAAAGGTCAACAGTGACATATCAAACAATCAAAGCAACGCAAAAGACAGAACCCCGGACAAAAAATAACACAAAAGAAGTATAATGATAGTTATCTGATAAAATTAACTAAAAGACAAGTTCTCTATTATAATTCATACGGTTCTTTTTTATTTTATTAGATAACCGTATATATCATTTTGATACAGTTCTTTTTTTTTATTAGATAACCGTGTGTATCTATACATTGTAGGTTTACACCTGTTGTTGTAGCAAGCTTATTAGCAAGAAAAGTAGCGGGGGTCAAAGGATAACAGTGATGAATTCACAATTATTGTTGTCTTCATTTCAGTGTCACATAGTGATGCATTCAACACGGAGACAAATCTCACCTACCGTGGCATTCTTTTTTATGTTATGAGATAACCATATTTATTAACGCATTACCTATTGAGGTTTACACCTATTGGTGTAAGAGGCTTATTAGCAAGAACAGTAGCGGGGGTCAAAGGATACCAGTGATGAATTCACAATTATTATTGTCTTCATTTCAGTGTCACATAGTGATGCATTCAACACGGAGACAAATCTTACCTACCGTGGCATCATCTTGATACAGTTTTTTTTTTATTTTATTAGATAACCATGTTTATCTATACATTGTAGGTTTACACCTATTGGTGTAGCAAGCTTATTAGCAAGAACAGTTGCGGGTTCAAAGGATACCAGTGATGAATTCAGACATTTAGGAATGTTTATAACAACAACATTATTAGGATTTCTTATGTGGTCGTTAATAGTTACTCCTCTGGTATACTTCCTAGTCAAACGTACAAATCCATTCCGGTTCCTTTTCTCTCTACTAGAGCCAGTGTTGATTGTTTTTGCAACATGTAGTTCGTAAGTATTACCTAAAGGGTCATTGCAAATAATATTATTGATACAACGCAGAGAAAAATGTTAAATTTTACAAGCCTGGTACACTTTTATTTTTGCAGAAAGATTAATACTACCGATTTTTGATCGCTCACAGAGTATTGATTTTTTCGGGAAGGGGATGGGGTGGGGTTGATTTCCAAAGTTTTAAGCTCAAGGGGGTACAGAACACCTAAGGGGCTTAACTCTTTAAAAATTAGCTGAACGTTTTAATCGCATACTATTAGTAAAGAGAAATCAAGCTTCTGAATGATCAAAATTAGTGTTTGTCAAACTGCTATATATCCAATGCAATTATTCCCATAAATTGTGTGGTTCAAATTTCTTTTATTTTTTATATTTTTGTCAACGTGTCAAAATGTTAGGAAAATTAAAAGAGGTAAATCTATTCTAGTCAAAGTGTTGGGTACCCCCCTTAAATCAAGCTGTTAAAGATTATCCCGAGCAAAGTTTGTAATTAGTACGATAATTATCATTACAGCGCTATTGCCATGCCAGAGACTTTACACAGTTTAGAAATAACAAATAAATTAGACAAACGTGTGACAAGATTTGTTGTTCCTTTGTCTGCCTCAATAGGACGGAGTGGTACTTGTCTGTATATAAATGTTTCCTGCCTGTTTGTAATACAGTTGGTTGGATTAGAACTTACAGTCACAAGGATTGCTTTAGTATGGTATTGTATCATTAAGTAAAATCAAGAAATACCAAAGGGATATTCGAAGGAGAGAAAAATCGTTACAACTGACAAACTCCGGAGAACAACGCAGACAAGACCAAAACAATACATGCACTACAATTAAAAACTAAAAACGTATGAACAACATGGGCCTCACCAAAAAACCGGGGGTAGACTCAGGTGCTCCGGAAGAGTAAGCAGTCTCTGCTTCCTGCAGGACACCCGCCATGCTGCTCATGTCAAATCCGGTATTAATTATTACATTGAGTGTGGTGAAATACCAGGATTTCCGAGTGAAATCAAATCCGATAATTCATCCAGTGAAATCGAAAGTCATATTTCACTCTAGGAAGTGACGTAACAATAGCCATCGCCAACGACGTTGCTATACAATGATCGAAGATTAGTAATATAAAAACCATAATCCCTTGTATTTTCTCGTTAATTCTTCTAAATACATGGAATATTTCAATGTAATGAACAGAATAACTAATCTCGAAATCGAATACCAAAGATCTACAACTCGTGACCTTGAAAAACACTAATAATTGGATTAGAACTTACAGTCACGAGGATTTAGTAAGGTATTGTAAATATTTGTAAAAATGAAAGAATATATCTGCAACAACTAATCTGGTGATCCTTGTTTTCCCATGGAATAAAACAAACTAATGTAATATATTCAAATTTATTTCAATAACAATGAAAGCTTAATATATAACATGCACTATAATGAACATGAAAGCACTATTAAACAGATAAAATGAACAATTATTTTTGACATTTAACATACTAGTAGTTACTGTCCGCCGTAGATCGCGCCGCATTTCTTCAACAATTAGTTCACGCTGAGCTGGTCGTTGTGGTAATCCTCCCATAGTTGGTTAAGTATGTTCTGTAGTAGTCGTGTTGTCTTCCTCTGAAACCTGAGAAGTTTGCCCTCAGATACCATTTTCACTTGGATGAGTTACCTTCCAGAGTAAGATGATCAGCACATAGAGCGATATGTTGGATCTCTGTGCTTTCTTGTTAATATGGCGGTGATTTCGAACGGGGTCTCTGTCGCCAAAACAAAGCATCCAAACCGAAGCTAATTTAAATTCTGATTTATTAAATAGGATATCTTATATATTAAATAAGATATCTTATATATTAAATAAGATATCTTATTAAAATGTTTATAAAGATATCTTATTAAATATATAAGATATCTTATTTAAAATATAAGATATCTCTATTAATTTATAAGATATCTTATTTACTATATAAGATTTCTTTTATATAGTTAATAATAGAGATATCTTATTTACTTAATAAGATATCTTATAAATTAATAGAGATATCTTATATTATATCTTATTAACTAATAGAGATATCTTATAAACTAATAGAGATATCTTATTAACTTATAGAGATATCTTATTTAACTGGTTATAAAGATATCTTATTAAATATATAAGATATCTCTATAAGTTAATAAGATATCTCTATTAGTTTATAAGATATCTTATAAACTTTATAAGATATCTATTAAAGTATGTGTTTAAAAGATATCTTTATAAAGAAGTAACATATCTTATATACTTTATAAGATATCTTATTAACTAATAGAGATATCTTATTAACTTATAGAGATATCTTATTTACGTTCAAATTAAATAAAATATCTTATAAAAATTAAAGATATCTTAATACTTAATCAGATATCTTGTTAAATAAATAAGATATCTTGGAATTTGAATAAATATAAAAACGGCGTGCCATAATCATGCGCATCAAAATTGTTTTTATTACCACTGATTCGATACAATTGCTGGTTGACTCCAAGTCCCTGACGGTATGACCAGCTCAGTTGATACTTATCTCTGTACTAGCCGGAATTTACTTTTACATAAATGTTAATTTTTTGGCAAAATAAGCTGAGGATCTCACTCGTGCATTGCTCTGTCCTTGGGTGGTTTTCGTAAATCGATGAAATGTGCATATCTTGCTCATCAAAATTTGAATCAAATGATTTATTCGTCAGCCGAATGATTCAAAATGAAGCTTTTTGTATTTCTATTCATCACGATAATTAATGGATTTATTTCATTGTAGTATTTTATCAACAATATCAGCATTAGCCAACCCACCTGTGACAGGTGCGAGTCTAGTCAATATCATCATTATATTGACCGCACTGGATATACCACCGGAAGCTGCGTCGTTATTGTACGCATTTGATTGGCTTTTGTAGGTATTCTATTTAAGAATTATAAGGGTGTTTAACACATTTAATTATTTAAGAGGCTATTACTGTACGACCCACATATTTCGCAAACTTATTTCATTGACAAAATTCGTAGCTTTACTAAAACTGTGCGTCTCTACCGACAGCTAAGGTATGTCCTTAAAGTGAACATTGGTAAAAATACTTTCCCATGTGCAACAACGCTACATTTTTACACCAAAAATCAAATAATGAAGAACAGAAAAGAGGAAATCCGCTCTCATGCAAGATGTCCTTTTCAGATTTCTGGAAAATCAATGGCCAGCTTGAATTCCAAGTATGCAAAAGTAAACTGGAAGGTATACCTATTACAATCCGAAAATACTAAGTAACAAATAGCATCGACCGGCAAAGAAATAGAATGACCATTAACAATACATTTTCCGAGGTGCTCAGGAAGACATATTCATTATAAGAAACTCTTATAGCGTGTTTATAATTTTTTGTTATTTCAAATAAAAATAACAATTATTAACTGTTTTTCAGAGACCGGTTCCGATCTATTACTAACTTATTTGATCATGCACTATGTGTTGTTGTTACGTGTGAATTCTGTCAGACAGTCCTGAATGAACATGACGAGGAGGATACAACAGATCTTAATCCTTTAGATACAGAAATCATCATTTAGATTTATCTTATATTTTTCCTTGAATTTTACAAAAACAGTTTTTCACTAAACCCCAAAGACACTTTATCTACAAATATAATGTATATATTATATAAGGGATCACTTACTCTGGTACAGATTGCTTTTTTAGCTGTTGAGACATCCCCAAATAGGCCAAGAGACGCTTACATATCAATTCTTTTTTCTATACTGTTTGTTATCTAAATTTAATATTTTTGAAATATAAACATTTATACAAATATTTACTGTTGGAAACTACCAAGCCAATTTCTTTTTTCCAAATAACCAATTCTTTTTCAGTTGATTAGAATGTGTCGTCTGCTCTCCTTCATTTAACGCATGGTCCTGTCTAGATGCTTTAAATATTCTTTTATATCAAACAATTGGCAATAAATACAAATGTGGAGTAAATCATTCAAAAGTTCATTAAGGTCACAATACCTCAAACATGGGGTTTGTGCCCACACTGCATGATAAGCTCCAAGTAAACAAATTCAGAAAAACATACTGCAAATAAACATTAAAACTACTAATGACAATGGCTCCAGGCTTGTGATAGGCACATAAAATTACCCGTGATTGCGGCATGACCAGTACACAGAATGAAACGCACAATAAATGCAATGTGAACTCCCACTAAAAACCGGGAATGACGTCAGTGCTCCGGAAGGGTGAGCATGTCCTGCTCCATTTACCACACCTAATGAAATGTCAAGTCCGGTTAGGTGTCAATTCCAGATGGACGTGAGTTCTAACTGAAGAGTAATTGAAATCTAACTGATTATCTAATTAGGTCTAGTATGTACTTATGCCTAATTCGTATATAGTAAGTGTATGTCTGCTCTCTTATATGAAACAGAAGGTATATTGAGTAAAATGTCAAGAAAACGTTTCATCTCTGAACTGAAAGGACCAAAAATAGACATCTACTGGTCACCGCAAAATCGTCAATCGCAGGAAACCCCGCAGCATGAGGCAAGTCCCAACTGACCGCGATATAATATCAGTAGAGACAAAACTATACATCATACATATTTTGTGATAAAAAGTTTGATACACAGGTTGTTCATAGTTCATAGATTACGACTCATCAGTGCCGAAAATGTTGAAAACAAACAAAAATAGACGATACGTGATAGCGACTAGTCAAACGACTTGTGACAGGCTCAGATAAAATGTGTTGGGGTTATGTATATATGTGTGTGTATGTTTGTGTAATATTTATATTATTTTATTGTCCCTTAAATAACCTCTTGATTGCTCCTTACATTCTTGTCCGTTTTGGTAATTGTGCAATTAATACTAAAGTTTCCAACAAGCTTTAACGACGTAATAATAAATATAACTATATCTATGGGATACAGTACGGTCAAATAGAATTTGCTTAATCCAATACCGACAAGTTTAACACATATTAGGGAGCAAACTTTTGGTGGGGAGGGGCTAGAATGGAGAATGCAATGTTTGATCCTGCCTATTTTTTTGCCGACATTTTGGTCCTGTTTTTTTTTCAGCCGCTATCGCCTTAAGTTTTATTTTCATTTCAACCAAAAAATTTCCTGATTGACTATGGTCCTGCATTTTTTTCCACACCTAAAGTGAACTTGTCTTTTTATTTCAAATTCCATCCTAGCCCCTCATAAAAATCAAATGGTTGCTCTTTAACTTGTGGTGTGAAATGACGTCTTTGTATCACGACGTTTAGAAATGTAGAAACTGTGCCATTAAATTTAGAAACAATTCACTATCGCTCGTTGCAAACCATGATAAAATCAGGACATTTTGAAGCCACCGTGAATTATTTCTTAATCATCTTATGTATTTGTTTCTTCGGCTTTTGGAATTTAGCAAAATATAGCAACCAGTATATACATATGTAGTGTTGTTTAAGCCATGCAGAGTATCTGAAGAGAATCACCAACATTCAGGAGAAAAACTGGCAATCTTCATAGAGTAAAATTAGAGTTGAAACGCCTCACCATTGTACGGACTCATAAAATGACAGGCAAGACGAACTACCCGGCCACAAAACAGCGGGAAAAGTCCAAGGAAAATTAAGTCAGGAAAATGGAGCACAACAAACAAACGACAAAAGGGTTCATGTATAACTAAAAGAACAAACTAGAGGCTCCCAGTAGCCTGTATCGCTCGACTATGTTTATCTTGACCGGCAGCCTGGAACTGTTGTCAAGTTCCAGTTGGCTCATTGGTTTCAAACAAGATCTTTCAGTGAACTTTCCCATTAAGTCCTATGTTTAACTATGTTCCGCTCTGGCAGCCATCTTGGATGGTGGACAAAGTCTTCTGATATATTCTGAAAGAGGACCGACTAAGGACCATTGCTGCCAAGTTTTTTACCAATTGGCCAAGAGGTTTCAGACTAGATTTCCTATAGGGTCCTATCTTAAACTATGTTCGGTTATGGCGGCCATCTTGGATGATGGGCGGGGTCATCGAATATAATTCTGAGAGGACCACCTAAGGACCATTGCTGCCTAGTTTTGTTCCAATTGGCCAACTGGTTTCAGACAAGATCTTTAAGTACATTTCCGATAGGGTCCTTTGTTAAACTAAGTTGGGCTCTGGTGGCCATCTTTGATGACGCGCAGGGTCATCGGATATAATTCTGAAAGAGTACCACCTAAGGAACATTGCTGCCAACTTTTGTTTCAATTGGCCAAGTGGTTTCAGAATAGCAGATTTCCGGTAGGGTCCCATGTTAAACTATGTTCGGCTCTGGCGGCCATCTTGGATGATGGGTTTGGTCATCGAATATAAACCTAAAAGAGGACCACCTATGGACCATTGTTGCGTAGTTTTGTTCCAATTGGCCCAGTGGTTTCAGAGGGAAAGATTAAAATGTGAATTGTGGACGGAAGACGGACGCCAAGTGATGGCAATAGCTTACGTGGCCTTTTAGGCCAGGTTAGCTAAAAACGTATAATAAATTTAACAAAACTAGAAAAAGACAGCACAGAAACTAAAGCACTAGCAGTGTAAAGTCACATTAAAAACCGGGAGTGGCATCAGGTGCTCCGGAAGGGTAAGCATATCCTGCTCCGTCAACGGCGACGTAACATTGCCAGTGAAGGTAAGTCTGGTGAGGTGTCAATTCCAGCACATGAGATAGAAACATTCTATTGGCTACTCATTTCGTAATGACGACCGTAAAACATTTGGAGTAATGAAATGAACAGAGACAGAACATAACCTCGTTTCAGAAGTTAATGTGAAAGCAATCTTGTCCTGCCTATAAAGTCACCGTATAAATCCTAACATCCTGACTTGATGAGTTCTTCTTGTAGTATGCCAACAGATTCCTTCCTTTGTTTTACAGTTTTTGAGAGATAATGTGTTAAAAGGGACAAAAAAGCAATGCAGCTGAATTTATAAATTTTCAGGGATTTTCATCTGGTGTTTGTGGTAGGTCCAATATTTCTTTGTAATGTATATCATAATATCCAAAACTTTATTTGGTCAAGCATAATAATAGTGTCCACAGTGTGTAATTAACTTACTTAATTTGTTTAAATGTCGACATGTTGCGGCCATATCATGCCGTGCTTATCGAAGCCCTTTATTTCAATTATAGTAACACCTTTCTGAAATTATAATTCAGTCTCATGTACAAAAAAAATGTATTGTGTTGATAAAGTTATACAAATTTCAATCAACCCTTTAATCTGCTATACAATATTTTAGGTTACTGTTTCCAATATTAACATTCATGTCATTACCACAACAGATTCAACAAATGATGAATTTCTCAACATCAAATTTGGATTTAAAGACTAAATATTGCAAATAATTCTGCCAATACACAACGACAACAATAATGGTGTGCATATTTTATTAGTTTTATGCTAATAATAACAAAATATAATCTAGATATAAAATGTATTTTGATATAACATGTAAAGCAATACAACCTGTTTAATTAAATTTCAGAAAAAATATGATTTTTTCATGAAGGTTGAAATATTGTGTAAGGACTGTTGTGGTATCTGAAACTGACCAAAAAACATTAATTTCTGAGATTTAATTTTTTAAAACAGTTATACAAGAAATGCATCAAACATGTGATTAATCCAAAAAAAACAACAGTGGGATTTTGTCCAATCAGGGGTGAAATTTTTGAAAATAAACAATGTTTAAATAATATGTGGAATTTTATTTTTTAGATATAATTTTATCAAGAATAAAGCATTTTTTGGACAGATAAGTTTTTGTTTCAACCCTAAAGTGTGAGATATTATGTGTATAATTCATGCAAGATTGCTTTTGCAATATGAAAAACACAACTGCATAATGACTATAATACAAAGCCAGATAAACTACCAAATATCTTAAAATAGATTTCACTAAAACTATACTTTCATTTCAAACACAAGAACATCAAGATGCTAAATTCTACCCTCTATAACTTACAAGATGTATATCTTATTATAATTCGAAAAAAATAACCATTCTAATTTATCTGTTTAAACATTTAAATGATTTTCACATTCTAAAAATGTGTATTTTTTAAACTTTAAATTATATGTACTCAAACTCTTCAATATGTTTTTGAATTTTTTTATGCAAATGAAAGTAAAGTGGACTTTTTATAAAAAGTAAACCGCTTTAAAATATGAAGTTGATTATTCAAACTCTGTACTTTATCATGCTCTGTTAATCTTTGAAAAGTTTTACATTGATGTCTAAACAACATTATATTGAATTTTTTTCAGAAGCCAGAAACAAAATAAAAGCAAGGAAACACATTTAAAAAATAAGATACTGAAAAAGTATAAAAAATTCATTTGCAACATAATTCTCAAAAATATTTACCACACAAATTCATTAACATATGGAGAAAAAAATTGGTGCAATTTTTACACTTACAATATCATGTTTGTGAAGGGAGATAATCCCTTTTTGCATCTTGGTACAAAAATAAAGAATTATCTGCCCTTCTGTCAAATATATGTGTATGTTAACTTGCTACAAGGAAATAGTCCGACAAAAATTTAATTGTATCAAATGTTCACATTTTTGATTGAAATTACACAAAAATTTATATTACTAAGCAAAGCCACTGTACATAGTACAATCCCGTTCGTGTACTACAATGTATCTTTAAGGTTCAAATTCAAGGCACTATAATATTCACAAAAGTAAATAATAAAATACAAGTTATAAAATGTGATGTTTTAGAATACCAATTTATAGGTCTGTAGCCAGATTTTTTTGGGTTTTTTTCAAAGATGTGCATAACAATGCAATCTGGAGATATGAGGTGGGTGTGTTCATGTTAGACAATAATACAACATTTTTCTAAGAGGGGTAGGGGATTTCACTCCCACTTTCCCCTTGTGTATAGGCTTGCTATCAGTTCTATACATACATTTTAAGCATGTGGCAATGTAACAGTATTTTAATATATGTATATATATTTTTTTATATAAAGGAATAAATGATTTTGATAAATTAACATAAAATTATCAATCAAATGACTTTATATTTGTGGAATATTATATTTATCAGGGATATTTTTTTGCCGACCAGGAAAATTAGCAGAAATGCTTTAAAGAAACCTTTGGAGAGCAACCACTTAATTTTTATGGGGGGGGGGGGGGGGGGGGGGCTATGAAAAAGGCAGGGCCAGGATTTGGAGCGAAATAAAAAGACAGGATCACTTTAGGTGTGAAAAAAAAAAAATGGAGGACCTGTGTCAATCAGGAAATGTTTTAGTTTAAATGAAAATAAAAATTTAGGCCGCAATAGCAGCTAAAAAAAATCCAGGACCAAAATTTTGATGAAAAAAGTAGGTAGGATCAAACATTTGATCCTAGCCCCACCCCCCAAATAAAAATCATATGTTTACTCCCTTTCGGAGAATCTAATTCTGGTAAAAAGATGGAAAAAATCATCCCTGAATTATACATATATCCCATAGCATATTATCATAAGGCCAACAAATGTATATTTATCTATTTAGGGTTATTTAGTTCAAAACTAGGATACACAGATCAGGGAATGTTTCTTGCCAAGTAGCAATTCTCAGCTTCATGTCCATTATACAAGCATAAACAGTTTTTGTTGGAAAATCCCCACATTAACGTAACAATATTTTAATTAAAGAACAACATTTGTAATGCTTTTCTCCATGTCTAGTGTCCTGAACATTTGTTCAACAAATTAGCCACACATTTGTTTCTGCCATATAAATATTTTATAGTGTTTCTCTTTCAGACACATGGGTTGATGGATGAGAATAGCTTCAATTGGCAAGATCTAATGACTGACCAGTAGGTATATAAAAATATTTTACCCTATGAGTAAATCATCACATTAAAATGGGTGGGATTGGGGACTTATTTTGGCACAGAATTTAGGATAACATGGCTAAAACCCTAAATAGAAACATAACATTTGTTGGTATACATGGAATGTTGTGATATTAATATAAATGGTTTTTTATGTACAACTGCTACTCAGACACCTATTAATCATATAAATAGCAACATTATTTTGAAACAACATTTTTTTGTTTCAAGAGTGTGATTTTTATTTCCTATTTCGGTATTTTTGGTTAAGTACTTCTTGTTTAATATAAGTTTGGTTTTTGGTCTTCCAAATGTTTCGGTTTTAATGCTGCTGATGAGAGGTAACTCCTTGAAATGCGTCGTATACAGCATATTATAAATTTACTATATCTAATATTAGTATCTTTGGATTGTTATTTTTATATAATATATACATGTTGATATTTTTATATCTGTGCTACTCTGATATTGTCATTTGATCAGCTTTTAAAAATATCTATTTGACAAAGAAGGGGTAAGTAGTTTACAATTCAAAACAAAATTCTTATATTTTATACATGTATGTAACAAAATTTTAATAAAATAAACAACACTTTTACTTCTGATTTCCATCATGTCTGTATTTCAGGTATCCTGAACATTTGCTCTACAAGTTAGTCACATGTTTTCACAAAACATCTCACTCCATTAGAATCAAATGTGACAGGTATTATGTTTGTTTGTTTAGTTGGGGTTTTATGCTGTTTTCAGCACATTTCAGAATCAAATGTGACAGGTATTATGTTTGTTTGTTTAGTTGGGGTTTTACGCTGTTTTCAGCACATTCCGTGGCGGCCAGTTTTTATTGGTGGAGAAAGCCAGAGTACCCGTAGAGAACCACAACCTTCAGTAGGAAAATTGGCAAGCCTTGTCAATTAAGATCGGAGTCGAACACATCCCAGCACATGTGACATTCGAACTCACAACCTCAGTGTTGACAGGCTAGTGATCATAAGAAGTCATGATGAACTACATAGACAACTCGGCCACCGAGGCCCCGTCAGGTACTATGTCTTAGACTATATATGTAATGAAAAATCTAGTTATCACGGTTATAATATAGTTCAACTGCTGAATCTATAAAAACCAATATTTAAATATTACAGGGTAATTTATTTTAACCCAAAACCTAATTTTTTTCATTTATAAATGATATGTTTTCAGTACATTTAGGTCCATTATGCTAAGTAATTAAAAATGTGTGTATGTTTTATAAACATGAAGAATGACCCTGGAGTTTTTTTTTTTAAAATTTAACATTAAATGGAGTATAAAATACTAAAGTATCATCTATATATTTGTTTATTTTCCTTTAGCAGGATCTAAAACATCATACTGTGAATATACATGTATACACTATAGTATAGGTGCCATGATGACACTGAAAATGTTGACAATATTAATTTTTTATACGTGTCTAAACCAAAAACCTGCCTCAACTGAACTTAAGCATCAGAACTGAATATTCTTTGTTAGATTAACGTGTGTAGACAGGACAACTGTTTAATATAAAAAAAATCTTCAGTCCTACAACGGTTCAGTTCTAACAGATTGTACTGTATTTAATTATCGGCTATAAAAGCGTGGGTTATGGTGTTATCACTCTGTTTCTGTCGTATGTTCTGCTTCTAGTCCAAAGATAAATATTTTCACCTAAAATTATCTTCTGTGAAAATCATTGGCCCACAAATCGTGATCCAAAACTATCCATCTAAAAGTGTGATCAATATTCGTTTGTTTGTTTAGTTGAGGGTTTAACACCGTTTTCAGCACATTTGGCTATTTCGCGGTGGCCAGTTTTTATTGGTGGAGGAAGCCGCAGTACCCGGAGAGAACCACCGACCTTTGGTAGGAAAATTGGCAATCCTTGTCAATTAAGATCGGAGTCGAACACACCCTGCCTAATTTTTAGGATCGCGATCTTAATCAGCGAAACGTTTTCGTAAACACGCTTTATCACGTGGTGTGGTGATTTAAATATACATTGTTTGTTAAACTTCCGTCAGTATGGCATCATCTTTAGTGTCATGCCAAGTCCTCTCTGGAGGAAAAACCGTCGTACCATGGACGATACATCATGATTACATGACGGAGTGCACATTGGGGGAGTTGCTAGAATCGATTAAAACGAACGATGATGCAGCCTTTGGAAAATTTCAGGGCTACACCGCCGACACTTTCATTGGGAGGTCGAAGATTGAATTTGAAAATAATAATAAAAAAAAAGAGCCGCCCTGCCTCATTAAAAAATTTCAAAAATGGCCTGAGAAGCAACAAATTTTTTAAGTAAAAACAAGGAAAAAAAAAAAAAAGACTCCTCCCTGCCTCATCAAAAAATTTGAAAAGTGGCCTGAGAATCTAATGATTTTTTTACATGGCCCTACATGTACATATACAGTCAAACCTGTGTACAAAGGGCACCCATGGGACCAGAGAACAGTGCCCATTATAAGCAGGTGCCCTTTACAAAAAGATTAATTTTACAAGCTTTGTTCATTACAGGGACATTTTCACAGTTCCCTTTACAGACAGTGATTTGTTATATAGAGGTGCCCTTTAAAGCAGGTTTGACTGTACTTAAAGTCAAAAACTCATTTTTCCAGAATTTAACAACACATGACTGTTTTCTTTACATATGTCTCTAATTTCTTAAAAAATTGACAACAGGCTGTTGACCGACAGGAAACCAGATTTACCATCATTACTGTTTGGAGTTGTCTGCCCACTTTTAATCACCAAACCAATAACCAGTTTTGTTTTCCATTAAAAAATTAAGTTATAAAGTTTATTCAAATTAGTTAATATAGCCATTGCATTATAATAAAATGTCCACTGTTTTTTTTCCTTCGTATAATAATTTTTTGTCTGAAATTTGAGATTTATAACAAATGCTTGTTTAATATATCGCACAGAAAATATCTTAAATCTCAATGTTACATTAACAAAATACAATAATAATGATTTAATAATATAATCTTATATAATTGTGACTTCATCTTTGTAGCCATATTTATATTCTTTATGTAATAATTTATTTTCTATCAAATGAACTGACCACTTTCCTATTTAACATTGATGATCTCCAGTGATATGAAACAATTTTGTCACATAATATGACAAAGGTCATGTTGTTTATCTTGTTTTTTACCTGTATGCATATGTCAAACTAGCTTTAACTGACAAGAATTAAATTAAGAATCTCACACAGGTAAAACTGAAGTATTACAAAAAATGATTTCAGATTACTGAAACACAATCCTAAGGTCTAATAATCTGAGTATGAATCAGGAGACGCAACAAATAGAAAATTAGAAATCAATAAAATGTATCTTAATCAGGATATCAATAAAATTTGGAGAAAAAAAAAATCATAATAAACAGACAAAATTTGATTCCTAACAAAAATAATGTATCTCGTTAACAACTAATTTTTATGAATAAATAGGGGAAAAAACTGCAACAGAAAGAGTATCTATTCAATAAAATCAGAATACCATGAAGGATCCTTTGATTTTCTAATGCTGTTATCTATTGTGTCGATGTATCAAGATATCAGTGTATCACATCATATGCTGTAAATGTCTGAAAGAAATTAAAATATCATAAGTAGTAACAGACCAATATTGACTTTTTGATGAGGTCTACTCATAACTTTATGGACCTGATCAGGTTTTTTTTTCAGGCTAAAGGTTCATGGCTATATGGACCTTGTGTTGAAACAAGAGGCTCAAGACAATTGAGCCTGTGTAGCTCAGGTGACAGTTCCACAATCAATCCATTTTATTTCAAGTGAAAATTGTAATGGACCTTCCATACATGTTTCATACCACGTATCAGTTAATTTGGCTATATGGTTTCAGAGGAGGAGATTTTTGAAATTTTAACCAATCAAAAATAAGACTTTATCATAGCTGCCATATTAGCTGTCCGACATGTAAGAAATATGCAAACTTAAAGGTCTTTCCACAGATGCTTCATACCAAGTTACAGCTCATTTGGCTTTGCGGTTTCAGAAAATTTTATTTTTAAAATTTTGACCAATCAGAAATAAGAATTCATCATAGCAGCCATATAAGTTCTTTCACCAGAACAAAATATGCAAAATGTATAAAGGTCCTTCCATGGATGTGTCATACCAAGTATAAGCTCATTTGGCTTAGGGGTTTCAGAGGAGAAGATTTTTAAAATTTGTCCAATCAGAATAAGAATTCACCATGGCAGCCATATTAGTTGTCCGACCTGAACGAAATATGCAAACTTTATAAAGGTCCTTCCATAGATGCTTCATACCATGGTACAGTTCAGCTGGCTTTGCGGTTTCAGAGAAGATTTTTGAAATTTTGACCGATCAGAAATAAGAATAAATCATGGCGGCCATATTAGTTGCCCAACCGGAACAAAATATGTAAACTTTATAAAGGTCCTTCCATAGATGCTTTATAGCAAGTTTCAGTTCATTTGGCCTAGGGGTTTCAGAGTTAGAAGATTAAAATGTAAAAGTTTACAGACGGACAGACCACAGACGCAAAGTGATGACAAAAGCTCACATGGCCCTTTGGACCAGATGAGCAAAAAATTATAAAATTCATTATTATTTAATAAAGCAGTTTCTGATTTTTGATAAGGTCTACTCATGCAGACCTGGTCAGTTTTAACTCACTCTGAGGTACACCTAAGGAAATAACATTTCAACCAATCAGTGAAAATCAAAATTTTTTATTATATAACAAAATTTGTGCAACTTATGTTTCAAATCCCCTAACCATCATAAAATTACTTTTTGTAATGTCAAAGAGCTTTAAAAATGTCTATAACTAATTTTCCTAGGATGAAATAATTTTGAATGAATCTTACATCATCTTGAGTTTGTCCAGAAGCTCCATCATTCCTCTCATCATCATC
The DNA here is from genome assembly GCA_028015205.1 of Mytilisepta virgata. Taxonomy (NCBI): domain Eukaryota; kingdom Metazoa; phylum Mollusca; class Bivalvia; order Mytilida; family Mytilidae; genus Mytilisepta; species Mytilisepta virgata. The sequence continues at coordinate 57,160,639 of CM051515.1, read as the reverse complement.
ATCATCAGAAGTATCCTCCCCAGACGTGTCATCATGGATAGGAGCCGTAGATATACCTACAAAAATAAAAGTAATAATCTAAATATTTAACTTTTTCCAGATAGGACACCAATGAAAGGTGATGGGTATATCAATAGTTTGGTTTGATATATTGGGCAATTACACCGATTTCAGCACATACTGTTGTATTGAAATTTTCTGGACTCTGAAACTGGCCCTGGGCTTTTCAGTCCTGAATATTTCCTAATCTGAAAGGTCAAGGTCCTATCAAAGAACTTTTATGATTGCCATTAACCACATTACTAACATCATGAGAAGAGCAACGTAGATATACGAAACCCAGAGTGGGTATATGTAATTGCTGCAAAGGGTTACCCAGATTGCCGGGATTATTATGACCTATTCAAAAAGTAATTGATTCTGACTGATCTAGTCTGAAGAGTGTTTCTTTTTGAATGACAGAAAAAGTTATTATACCGTAGTAAGTGTAAACCACAAAATGAAAATTTGCTAGTCTGTCAGGCTTAAAATATCACAAAATTTGATAGTCTGCTGACCACAGGGGCACTGAGAAAGTGATATTTTCAACCCATGCTCTAAGCAGCAGTACTGGGAGAGAACTGCTCACATTCTATAGGGAAAACTTAATTTGAATTCACGTCCTGTCTTGACAGGCCTGTGAACATTAGTAGTTTAAATGAACATATTAAGACCCTGTGATTATTTCATAGCAAATAATATCAATGTCCAATAACTCAAGAATTACAATACTAGAGCACATTGTCCAAGAAACCTTCGATTACATCAGTTTTTTGTTTCCTTTTCTTTTTGTTTGGTTAAATCAAAGGCTATAACTATGCAACAGTTGGATTGTGGCTGATTTTCTATATGATAAAGACATAATCTTTCGATCATTCTAATTGAGGTCTGAAGCTGGCATGTCAGTCACTGCTAGCAGTCCTTTGTTAATTTATATTGATCATTGTCATTTTGCTTAGTTTCTTCTGTCACCTTTTCTAATATCGGACTCGGACTTCTTTTGAACTGATTTTTACTGTGCGTATCACTGTGTGTTTGTTTATTCCACATTGGCTAGAGGTATAGGGGGAGGGTTGATATCTCACAAAACATGTTTAACCCCATCACATTTTTGTGCCTGTAGACTCTTTGACACATTTTACATTTCCATTCTCTATTCTAACAAAAAAGTTGAAAATCACCCAGGTCAAAGCTGACTTGTAAGTTGTAGTTAAAAGTCCTAGCAGCAGACCAAAATTTCATAACTACTTCAATTATCATCCCAAAACTAAAAGTACAATGGACTGAAGGGACGTGGTTCCTTTCCTGTCATATTGTTACACTGTGATAACTGTTGGTAACATGTAAGCTAGACTCTATGCAGATACAGTAAGTGATTATTTAAATATCATATTTTTATATTGCAATAATTTTTGGCCAGCCTAAGTGGACGGGAAGTGGTGACTTACCCGTCATCATTTTAGACCATAATGACAGTTGGTAACATGTAATGAAGACTCTCAGTGGATGTTAAGTGGCTATTTTAATGGCATATTTTTAGACTGGTAATTGTTGGTAACATTTTAGGCATACCATCAGTTTATGGGAAGTGGCTTTTTAATTATCATCTTTTTAGACTGGTAATTGTTGGTAACATGTTAGGCATACCATCAGTTTATGGGAAGTGGCTTTTTAATTATCATCTTTTTAGACTGGTAATTGTTGGTAACATGTTAGGCATACCATCAGTTTATGGGAAGTGGCTTTTTAATTATCATCTTTTTAGACTGGTAATTATTGGTAACATGTTAGGCATACCATCAGTTTATGGGAAGTGGCTTTTTAATTATCATCTTTTTAGACTGGTAATTATTGGTAACAAATAAGGAAGACTCTATACGGTTGGGAAGATTTTTGGGGTAAGGCTCTCAGTGGATGGGAAGTAGTTACTTACCTGTCATATTTTTAGACTGTGATAATTGTTGGTAACAAGTAAGGCAGACTCTCAGTGGATGGGAAGATTGTTGGGGTAACAACCATTTCTGATTGGAACAGGCATTACAAACCACCATACCACATTTCCTACAGTGATGCTACAATTAAAAAAGATACACCTACTTGTAAATAATGTTTTAGTGACATCTGTTGAATTTTAACACCAATAATTTCTACTTGTAATCAACTTGCCATACTTTTGTTGAGGTTCTATCTCACAGATACCCCATATCATTTTATTTTTATAAAATATCAGAACAAATATTATCAAATGACTTTTTCGTCAAAATCTGAAAGATACAAATGGTTTTTACGGTCATTTTAAAAGTATATAGAATGTAAAGCACTGACGTTTATCCTGTAAACAACCCATTCACTGATAAAATAAAATATGTTAAATTATTATTTTTTTGTATTCTTCTAGTGATAAAATATCATCTCGAAATGCAGTTGTCTTTACTGTAAATGATAATTTGTTATTTGGTCTGGTTCACAGTTTTGATGATGTCATGTTTTCCTTATATTACATTCCAAAAATTTCAAAATCCAAATTGGCTAGAAATGTCATAAAAAGGAGATTAAGTACCTTTCTATTTATCAATGAAAATTGTGATCTTTTACAGTGCATACAGGTTGCGGCATCAGAATCGGGTACCCATACTGGCGAATCATTCTCGGAATTTTGGGTTATTCCTCCTGTCAAAAGAAAAGAGACTAAAATCATTTAGGGCATCACAACAACAAACATGCAGTGCTGCATACACTTATAGTTATATATGGATGTTTATGGTATGGAATAAAGGAAAGTAAAGTAAATTTTATTGATCAATTATTTTAGACCACAGCAAACATACAAAAAGAACATATAAGGAGAGAAAACCAAAAGATAGTAATAACATTTACAAATACAATGAAATTCAATATAATATAATATATCGGTCAATACATGCTTCAGAGATGCCAACCCTACATGATGAAAATTAAGAGTAAAATTTTTGGCCGGAGGTTTGGGCCCCACCCAGGATCCTAATGGGGTCCAGAGGCAAAGCCTTCCTTTTCTTATTTGGTCATTCCAACATTTAATAAATTGCTTCGCTGAGCGCAGCTGGATACGACCGCAGAGGTCCAACCCTGAACAGTTGGGGCAAAAATGGACACAATATTCACGCTTGATACAGGTCTGAATTTGGATTGTAATTAAATATTTGACACATAATAGGTTTCTGACACAGAATAACTATAGTCAAAGAACTTAGAATTGGACATATGATTTGAATTTATATTCAATTTTTTGCTTTTTGTGCAATACAATATGCTGTTGCGATTTGACCCCTCCCCCCCCAAAATGAAATTTTACCCCTTTTTTTGCTTTTTTGCAATACACTATGCTGTTGCGTACTAACCCCCCCCCCCCAAAAAAAAAAAAATCATTGTACCCCCTTCCCACCCTTTGGTTTGCAAAATAAAAATTTTAAGACATTTTCTTTTTAATTTCTGAAATCTGAAATGAGAAAAAATTGCCCCCCCCCCCCCCCACAATTTCTTATTTACCCCCACCCCCCCTTTCCCTTTTTCCAAAAAAAAAATTCTTTCCCTCAAGATATGGTCATAATCCCTATTCAAATTTCTCTTGGAGTTTGCAAACATAATTACCCATTTAAATATATCATAAAAGTCTTAAAATAGTAAATGACATATGGAAAAAATTAATATTAATTAATAGTAACTTCTAAAAATAAACTGACAGCTATAAATCACCCCAAGACAATCTACATTTTTTTTTTTTTTTTTTTTTTTTATTGAAATCTGTACATTTGTTAGTTGGATACATCGAATACCGGTACCTTATCCCGGTCTCGTTAATATTAGTAAATGAATAAAAAAACATCAATGTTAATATTTGTTAGTAAATCACACATAACTTTACACATCAGATTTTCATAATACAATTTGGAACATTACATAACTAAAGTTTTGGACCAGTATATTCGAATATGTCATCAAAAAAATTTCCATTACTAATAAACATACGGATATTCAAAAAGGAGAAAAGAAGGAAGAAAGAGTGATAGGTATAAAGTTAGAAACAGATTCAGAGAGATGGAAAATATAGGAAAGGAGAAAGTGGTTAAAGTAGTACAGAAAAGATTTGATGAAACATTACATGCTTGATGCATCTGGTCTGGCAAAAAGTCCTCCACTAAACATACACACAACATCTAAATTGCATATTTAAGGAAAGGGAAAGGGATATCATGTACAGCGTTTTATTTAGTGAATTAGTTCTGTTTCTGACCTAACAGAGAAATAACAGGTAAACAGTTACTCAGAGGAATCATCACCAGTTCTAAACAGAATCTCGTATTTTTTCCATGCAGTTTGGAAGTTAATCAAAGTTTGCTTATTTGTTGCCAGCATTTTTTCTACATGATACATATCTGTCAATTGTTTCTTAATTGTATATAATGACAGGTCTTTTTTCAAACACCTGGTTGTATATATATATTGCTTAATATGCAGTAAAATAATGTTATAAATACATTCATTGTTTGTTTCATCAAAATTTCCAAGAAGAACATTCTTTTTTGAAGCCAGCGTAAACTCTGGGATATTATTGTCTCTAAACCATGCACAAAGTTCACTGAAAAAGTTCTGAACAATGTCACACTCCCAAAAAATATGTTCAATAGTTTCAGTTTCGTTATTGCAAAAACTACAATTCTTATTATCAACAATCTTAACCTTATATAAAATACGGTTTGTTACTAATATATTATGGTTTATTCTGAATTGTAACCACTGAAGTTTTGTATTTTTTGTAACAGTGAAAGGAAGTTTGTATATTTCCATCCACTCATCCTGACTAAAATTGAAACCTTCATTCAGTTTTCCTTGAGCAGTTGGAATACAACTGTTCTTGTTAAGGATACTATATATATCTTTTGATCCCTTTTTACTTTTTAAAACAAACTCAAGTGCGGATGGAATAAAAGGATAAGATATTTTTTTTATTTCCACATCTTTCTGAAATAATTTTGACATACGATTCAAACAGCTAATAATACTGTTATATTCCATAACACTAATATTAATATTATAATTCTGTATGAACTGTTCATATGTGAAAAAGTTACCATCACTGTTTATAAAGTCATTTACATACCTTATACCTTTTTCAAACAATTTTTGCAAGTACATGCATTTCCCACCTACTTTAATCATATTGTTAAACCAGATTGGACTTGAAAGGAAGTCACTCCAGCTATCTTTAAAATTTTTATCAATAGTAAATTTCCAAGAAGACAAAACATCTTTCCAGAACTTGTTTGTAATTGTTTGCAAAACTTTATCTATATATGTTGTTCCACAACAAAACAATTTGTCCATATTTACTAAGGATTTAAATGGATTCTGCCATTTGCTGATATTTTGTGAAAGTCTTCTTATCCATGTTGTTTTCAGTGCATATATAAAATTTTTAACATTAACCATTTTCAGCCCCCCATTTTGATATTCTTTTTGTACAACCTCTTTTCTTACTCTGCTTAAAGGGGATTTCCATATAAAACTATATAGCATGTCTTCTATCATTTTAATTATCTCACTGCTAGGATTTGGTAAAGAAATGAAAAGCTGATTCAACACTGGAAGTATAAGAGATTTCACTACAGTTATTCTACCTATAGGAGTAAGATTTCTTTTGTTCCACTGCTGAATAAGCCCCTTCATTCTTTTGAGATATGGATCATAATTTATTTTGATTAAATTATCAAGATTTACATCAAAATTTATACCTAATACCTTAAAAGAATATTTCCCCCATGATAACTGCCAATCTTCACAAAGAATATCTTTGCTGTATTTTTTACTTCCAATCCACACAACCTGAGTTTTTGAAAAATTTATTTTAAGGCCTGATACTTTAGCAAACCACTCTAATTCTAACAATGTTTCTGCTAATGATTCCTCTGAGCCATCCAAAATAACTGATGTATCATCTGCAAATTGGGATAATTGGTGTTCAGTTTGACAAATTTTTATACCCTTTATTTTTTTATTTTCTCTAATTCTGATTGCCATAATTTCAGCACATAAAATGAAAAGATATGGAGATAGCGGATCCCCTTGTCTGCAACCCCTACCTATTGTGAAAAAATTTGAAAGGTTTCCCCCTTGAATAATAGCCGAATTGATATTTTTATAGAAAACTTGCACCCATTTTGAAATAGATTCACCAAAATTAAAGAATTTAAGAACATTGTTAAGGAATGACCATGAAACTGAATCGAAAGCCTTTTCAAAATCTATGAACAATAATAACCCAGGAATCTCTTTTTCCTCAGTATACTCCATTAAATCAAATAAAAGTCTTATATTTTCTCCAATATACCTTCCAGAAATAAAACCTGTTTGATCAGTATTAATTAAAATAGGAAGAAATTTTTTAATTCTGCTGGCAATTACCCCTGACCCAATTTTATAAACAGTATTTAGTAATGATATTGGTCTCCAGTTTTTCAGAAAATGCCTTGCTTTATCTCCCTTTGGTAAACATGTAATAATTCCTTGTTTTTGTGTAACTGATAAATTTCCGACACTGTATCCATAATTTAAAGATCCAACAACAAACACTCTTAAATTTCTCCAGAAGAATTTAAAAAATTCAGCAGAGAATCCATCAGACCCAGGAGTTTTATCATTTTTCATTTTTCTGAGTATTTCGCCAGCTTCAGATATTGTTATAGGCCCTTCTAAACTATCCCTTTCGTCTACAGTAAGTTTTCTGGCATTATTATCTTTATCTTTAAGTCCGTCTATTAAATCTTGAAAAGTACACCCCCCTTCTTGATCTTTATTTTCGTACAAATTTTCATAATATAATTGAATCTCTTTTAAAATGTCATGTTGATTTGTTTTTGTCTCCCCATTGTCTTTAACTATTTTTGAAATTATTTTATTGGTAAAATTTCTTGCTTCCAGGCCACAAAAATACTTTGTTGGTTTTTCTCCCTCCTCAATCCATTGTCCTCTAGATCTAACAAGGCTACCTTTTAACTTTGCTTTCCTTAAATTTTCCAATTCAAGTTTCTTATCTTCTAAATTTTTCAAGTTTGTTTCATTTACAGAAATTTCCAGATGAGTAATTTCACTAATAAGTTCTAAAATTTTTTTTTCTTTTTGTTTCTTTATAAAACTTGAATATGAAATAGTTTTTCCACGTAATTCCATAAGTAATGTTTCTAAAAACAGTTGTTCATTTATAACTAAATGTAAGGATTCATCTTCGATTTCACCTATCTTATCAAAATTATAAACTAAAGCAGCATACTGTATTTTAACCTCTAATATTTTTTCCTGAACTATTTCTATATATTTGTTATCATATAACAATGAATTATTAAATTTCCAAAGACCTTTACCTCTTATAAAAGGGTTAAATTCTAAATGTAAGAAAATCATGGAATGGTCTGAACGATAGCTGGGTTCTATACTACAGTTTTTTAAGTTAGTGAGCATACTATCAGTAATCAGAAAAAAGTCTAAACGTGCTTGTTTAAATGGTGTTCTCTTTCTCCATGTAAAACGTTTTGTATCTTGATATAGTTCTCTAAATGGATCAATCAAACTCCTCTCTTCAATAATATCAAGGAGCATTTCTCTTGCATTTGGATTATTCACATGTAAATAGTTATCATAGTCAATTTCTGGTTTCAGAACTAAATTAAAATCTCCACAAATCACATAATTTTCATTTTTAAAGTCATCCACTACTAACATTATATCACTATAAAATGTAGGACTATCTATATTTGGTCCATATATTGAAACTAAAGTAATTTTTAAATTATCAACCTGAATGTCTAAGACTAAGTAATTACCATTATTATCTCCCTTCTCTTTAAGCACTTTAAATTCAAAATTATTATTGAACAAGATACATATTCCCCTTGAATTTGATCGAAATGAACTGAAAAAACATTCAAAGCCCCACATTGTTCTCACCTCTTTTTCAATATCATATGTGAAATGGGTATCCTGCAGACAATATATATTATATTTTTTTGACTTTAAATAGTTGAAAATATCTCTTCTCTTACCCTTATCCCCCAATCCCTGACAGTTAACTGACAAAATTTTTAACTCAGTCATTTATATATGTTCCTCTATATTGAATATAATTATATAGAACCTTTATATATCGTAAAACATTCAGGCAGGACCAAAACCAAAACAGACCCATCAAGCAACAACAATGATTTAAAACAGAAAAGAAAAAGAAAGATGTAAAGAAAAGTAGCAGTAGCAAGAAAAATAAATAAAAAATTGAACAAGTGTTTAACATGGCCACAAATATCATACACTGTACTATAATGTAATATGGTACAGTTAATGCAGTTTAAATGACTCAAAAACTCATATACATGTACAATTGTATAGATACACACTTCAGTATTTGTAAAAAAAAAAAAAAAAATATAAGCAACGATTTCCACTTGCATCAATTGCATGAACTAATATATCCTAGGCAATGAGAAACATGTGTCAGTTACCAACCCAGAACCAAGACACTCAAGGGAGACAACACAAAGTCTTCACTGGGCCCTGACAGACAAGGGGAGATCACTCTGATTGTATCTCCATGGCATCTCAGCATGGGGATATAACTGACAAATGTCTCTCTTTCTATTTATCATTTGAAAAGTAAAAGTTGGTATAACCAAAAAAACGGAACAAAAAATATATATTTATATACATTGAAGAGAACTTGTACTCAAATCAATTTAATGAAGTGCCATAGGGCACATACATCTGTGCTCTATACCAGTGTTGTTAATGTTCACCATATTTAAATGTATCAAACAACATTAATACCTGTATTGATGATTCCTTCTTCAGATCAAAAAAAAAAAGAAATACAGAATTTTTTTCTGTTTTATATAAAATAAACTTTCTTTTCTCATATCAGTTTTTTCTATTCTCTCATTCTTTTAGGAGGAAAGAATAACTTTTAACAGTTATTAGATTGACTTGTTTTAGTAAGTGAAAAAATCCAATATTGCATTATCACTTTTTACACTTGTTTAACAGTTCAGTGTTATACTTAATTAATTCAGTTTTATAGGGTTACACAAATATTATAAAAACAACAGTACCTTACTTTCCAATTCTGATTTTCTGATCAATGTCATCAAATAGTCCAAACTTCAATTGTAAGTCATCCTCAGTTCTAGCATAAACATGACAATTAAAAAACCAAACCTGTACAAATCTACCAGATTCCCTGAGTCTCTTCATTAGCTCATAATTTTCCTGAGTGATATCATCTAAAAATATAACTCTGTTCTTCAAATTCTTTTTCTCTCTCATCACTTTCCTTTTTATATCACTGTTAAAAAGTCTCACTATGACAGGTTTATCACCAGGTTTGTTGGATGGTAGTCTATGGATTGCTACAACATCTCTTGGTTCTAACTCAACCCTCAGTTCATTCCTGACCAATTCAATGAAGTCTTCACGTAAATTTTGCCTTTCTCTCCATTTCATGTTGAAGATTTTGATATTGTTCTTTCGTGAATATTGCTCATTACGATTACATTGTTCGAGAGCCTTGCTGGTATGATTTTCATTCCTAAGATTGTCTATCTTTGCCTTGCATATTTGTTCCTTGGACTTCTCTATTTGTAGTTTCATATTTGTGTTTTCTATGGACAGTGCATCTATCTTTTCTTCCATTTCCAACTTGAACTGATTCACCTTTTCTGCAACCTTTTCTTCAACTTTTTCCTCGATTTTCGTTTCAATTTTCTTTTCAAACTTAGTAAACAGTTTATCAACTATTTTTGTAACAAGACTTTCCAATTCACTGTTTTTTACCAGATCCTTTGTTGCCTCGTTTAAGTCACTTAACTTTACTATGCCCTGCAGGTTAGATTTTATATCATGTAGATCTTTTTGTATATTTTCTAATCCTGACAAATTCAAATCAATACTATTGTTTGATTCATTTGACAATTCTGAGTGTGTTCTTCCTTTCTTGGCAGCTTTCTCCTTTGTTGGATCAATTTTTGCACTTAACAAGGTCTGAACTGTATTCACATGCTTTGCCTGATTAGATTGTCCAGGTTTAAAACCAGATCTTTGAGAGGGGGCAGGATTGCCTCCAGGCATATTGACACAATTATATCCAATGCAATAAGGTTTTTATCAAATAAATTCACAAAAATATTGTTTTTGGATCCAAAAATCACATCCACACAAAGAAAATACTGTTAGACATCACCAATGCAACTTTTGTCACAAACTAAATTCATTAAAGCACTAAAAACTGCAAAAACTGCAGAGCTAAATTTTTAGGCTGTGAACTGCTCGGCGGCCATCTTAATCCTTATCCAATCTACATTTCTTTATACAAAATTTACAAGCAGTGTGAGGGAGGTAATTGAATCATACACAACATTTTACTTTAAATATGTTTGGATTACCTCCCTTACACCAAGATAATAACCAAACAAGAAAAATGCTTATTGGGCCCTTTTTTGGAACCTAATTCTTTTAAAACTGTTGGGACCAAAACTCCCAAAATCAATCCCAACCTTCTTTTTGTGGTCATAAACCTTGTGTTTAAATTTCATAGATTTCTATTAACTTATACTAAAGTTATAGTGCGAAAACCAAATGTCTTCGGACGACGACGACGACGACGCCAACGTCATACCAATATACGACCGCAAAAATTTTGCGGTCGTATAAAAAAGGGGGCTATAGTATAGGGAAGTGAAATGTGCTTGGATTTGCAACATTTAGATGTTTCTTCTTATCCGAATAAATGCTTATCAGCGATGCAGATCAAATTCAAATAATTTACCAAAAATGGAACGGGGTATGAAAATAAACCAGCATTTTTACCTATCTATTAATAAGGTAACGAATTCGGAGAGCTGATTTTTGCCGAAAAATCGGATAAACTCTGCTCAAATCGGGGTTGTTGGTATCTTTGTATGCTTCATGGATTAAATTATAGTCCAGTCGAACTAAGTTTTAACCTCAAACTAATTGCAACAGAAAATGTTTTAGTTCTAATCTATAGCATTAAGCCCCAAATATGCACAGAAAAAAGTCCCATAAAATCTAACTTGAGGAAAACTCAAAATCAGCATTTTTAATTTCCTATGGAAATTAACATTGGTAAGGGGAGATAACACCGCAAAAATTAGTCTTTTTTGTCAGTTTTTGGTTGATTTTCTTAAAATTCATGTAAAGTATGATACTTTGATGGGGTTATAAGTTCGTATTTGACTATATTATATAATCTTCTGCTCATGAAATGTACAAAACCGAAGTGTTATGGGTATTTTTTATTTTTTTTTGCACATTTTTCATTAAAGAAATTGCAAATTTTTGGCTTTGTGACCATTTTGAAAAAATAATGTGAAAATTTGGTATTGTTTATATCTGTAAATTATATTTGTTCAGCATCTACCTTGTTAAAAGAAACTTTAAACCACAAAAAGAAGAATATATGCTTCATCATTTTATTAAATTTGAGATTCTTTACCTTGACATGTTGAAAAATTTAATAAATGGTCAACTAATGAATTACGAAATCTAGGTGGTAGCTTGATGAAAGATATGAAAACACCTTTAGAGTTGTTTGTTATACTCTAAAGACGACTAAAATATCAAGAATCAATACATTCTGCTGAATAGAAGCGGTAAAGTTATAATTTTGTATCAATATTTCTGCCTTTTTTGCAGAGTTATCTCCATTTTCAATGCAAATCTCCATAGGAATTTTAGAATCGAGATTTTTTGGTCTTCCTCATGTTAGATTTTGTTAGACTTTTTTCTGTGTATATTTGGGGTATAATGCTAAAGATTAAAACTTAAAAATCTTCTTTTGCAATTACTTCAAGGTTAGGGTCAAATTTATGCTAGATTGACTGGACTATTAGATGTTTTCGGTTGCAAAATTATGACATGAAAATTATTACATGTTATGGTAAGCAATATTCTGATTAATCGAGGTAAGTAATTTTTTATAAATTTTTTTCACCTTATTCTTTAGCTTTAGCTGTCTAATGCTTGTTTTTTTTCGTGGACGTTGTTACACCTTTTTGAAGACCACACAAAGGCTTTTCGTGGACGGCGTTACACCTTTTTGAAGACCACACAAAGGCTTTTCGTGGACGGCGTTACACCTTTTTGAAGACCACACAAAGGTTTTTCGTGAACGCCGTTACACCTTTTTGAAGACCGCACATAGATGTTTGTTTGTTTGTTTAGTTGGGGTTTAACGCCGTTTTCAACACATTTGGCTATTTCGTGGCAGCCAGTTTTTATTGGTGGAGGAAGCAGGAGTACCCGGAGAAAACCACCGACCTTCGGTAGGAAAATTGGAAATCCTTGTCAATTAAGGTGGGAGTCGAACATACCCTGCCACAGGTGAGATTCGAACTCACAACCGCAGTGTTGACAGGCTAGTGATCATTAGTAGTTATGACGAACTACCTAGACCACTCAGCCACAGAGGCCCCGGCCCATAGATGAAATAAATCTATTCCTGAGTTTAATCACTATCATTAGTGCTTGCCCATATCCTTACATTTTAAAACATATGTTATGAGTATTAAAACATATACCAAAAGCCACTTGAAAATATGTTTGAGAGACATTTTTAACATATATTCATAGGAACATATGATTGAAAATATATGAAAATGAGTAAATACTACTGCTAGTGTTAGATATTTCAAGTTCTACCTTCAAATCATACTTACTCTTTAGTAATAAATCGTTAACACATTTACGTATGTGTGACATCCATTGGGCTTTTTCTGTTCCCGTGGCTGCATACACAACAAAGGATTTACTTGGACTTATTATTTTCCAGCCATTTTTTAATGCTGAAAGAAATAAGTAAAGTTAATTTCAAATATTTGTTCAAAGTTCATAAAATTTCATGTCAACTTATGTTTTGTTAAATACCTGATTTCACTGTACGAAATAGTAAAATGTAATTACCTGATTTCACTGTAAGAAACAGTAAAATGTTATTACCCGATTTCACTGTAAGAAATAGTAAAATGTTATTACCCGATTTCACTGTAAGAAATAGTAAAATGTTATTACCCGATTTCACTGTAAGAAATAGTAAAATGTTGTTACCCGATTTCACTGTAAGAAATAGTAAAATTTTATTACCCGATTTCACTGTAAGAAATAGTAAAATGTTGTTACCCGATTTCACTGTAAGAAATAGTAAAATGTTATTACCCGATTTCACTGTAAGAAATAGTAAAATGTTATTACCTGATTTCACTGTAAGAAATACTAAAATCTTATTACCTGATTTCACTGTAAGAAATACTAAAATCTTATTATGGCTACATTCTAAGTTATACAATACAAATATCCATATTTCATTTTAGTTTTCAATACACTATTTATAGTGGGCACAGCCATAGGAGCATTTGCATTTTTTACATATGGGTAATTTATCCATATTGTGCTACATACTAAGGCTAGAAAAGTTTTGTTTGCCGGAAATGCAAATAAGGGAAATAACTTCCTTCAAATTTCAATTTTAGAGTCAGAATTGTGATACCAGGAATGAGTTTCTGGAAAGGGCTACTGCTGTGCTCGCATCATTGGCCATGCCAACAGCATATTAGATTATACCAAAATTCAAGTAATCTTACTCTACATATTTGAAAAATGGATAAAACATATCATTAATTAATAGTATTTTATAAAACAATTTTTTATTTTTGTTTGGTTATATAAACCTCAACAGATATAAGAGTAAAAATTAAAATGTAGACTTTTGAATACTATATCATTTTACAAGTGCTATTAATGAATTCTCCCAATTCAAGGTGCTTGTTTTGTAATTGTGATCTCAGATTTCTGCATATAATTATCTCATTATGGCTGTAATGGAGAAATCTGGGATTACGTTCCTAAATTTGATTTTCATCTACTTATTTATTATAAACCTCAACTTTTGTCCATTTTTCTAACCTTAAATACTCAGGGATTGTCAAAAATAGCAATTTTGCAATAATTTCACAAATGCAGCTGTATTGAGATAAAGGATCATTACTTAAAAAAATAACTATGATGTAATTTATTGATAAATAAAAAGAAGGAATTCTCTAAGTATTAATGGTAAAAAAAAAATCTAATGGTAGGATACCCAAACTGCACCAAATACAATAAGTACATGCGTATGCTCTAAATTTCCAGTAGACAAAATAAATTAACCTTAAAAATTGCCAATTGTTTCTGCATGCAATTTAATATCAGTATTATTAAATTTATTAATTTGATGGTTTTGTTCAATGTATATGAATTTTTATACAGTAATTATGCCTCCTCAAAGAAACTGTATTTAAAGCTATTATACTGTCCAAGACAATTACATTTACATAATGATTTTGACAGCACTGAGGTAAAATGTACCATTTAATATATGTCAGATTCTTACACTTTTACTTTAGTGTGCTTAATTGGAAACAAAAGGATGGAAGCAATTGTTTGTCCCCTTTTCACCCCCTAATACCTTATAATGTAATGTCACTTTTAAAATTTCAGGAAAGATAACTTTCTGAAAAGAAATGTCAGTACAAAAAGATGAAGGTCTTAGTAGTAATATTGTTTCATTTTAATATTTTTAAACCTATTTTAAATACAGTACAACTTTGATGGCTCGATTTCCAAAGGACTGTTAAAATGTGTTCACACGTTCAGAGTTTGAGCTACCAAGATTTAACTGTAATTACAAAAACTTGAAAATTGGAACAATTTGGGTAATGTGATGTTACTCAAAATTTTCACTTTAACTACTATATACAGAAATTATAAACATAGTTTGAGGTAAACAAAGCAACATATCTAAAAATGTTTAAAATAAAATAAAGAATAAATTAGAATTAAAATGATATTATAAACAAGTTAGTTTAACTTCAAACAAAACAAAGTGTTCATATAGAAAAATTACTGTGCCCAAAAATAAAAAAAAATTAATTAAAAATAGTAATACCATCCTTGAAACATTTCATTCTTAACATTAATGTATGTTGCTATAACATTTTACTGAACGACAGAATCTGTTTATACTGTTTATCTCGTTATCATGTATTGTGAAATGACACAATATTGATACTGTAAAAGCATAAAGATAATTTATGACATGTCCATGATCTCGGTGTTACAATATAAAAGGATTGAATAAAATATTTTTACAGGTTGAATTTCTATAACATCTTCAGGCTTGTCTTTGGACCATGAAGCGTAAACAAATAATATAATCTATTAAAAAATGTAAACAATCTACTTAAGAAAAATTTTGAATGGTGAAGCATCTCTAGAATTTTTATTTGATAATGTTTTCTCTGGATGGTATCTTATTTAATTCTGACATGATTGCTTATAAAACTCATATCACACTGTGAAGAAAACTAACAAGAACACTACACAACACACACACCCCATTACCTGTTCCTGCTGCAGTGTATGATCTACCTTGAAGAAAAGTGTAGATACAGTAATAATAAATTATTTTCTCTTTTTTTAAGTAGACAATGATGAAATAAGTTACAAATCTTTTTTGGAATCAAAAACTGAAATAAATTATTGTTATTCTCTCCCTTTTTCTGAATCTCCTTTAATTCATTTATTTTTTAAAAATCCTAACAAAATCTTTTTATAAAAAAAAAATTTAAATTAAGTACACAATGGCAAGATTAAATGAAAGAGCCGTAAGCTTACACCTTACAAACAGCCCCTCTCAAAGACATTTTTGATAGATCCAAATTTTTGGCAATGTTAAACAGGAAGTAGATGTGCCACAGGTAAAAAAACTGGTACCCACCTTAAACTCACCATGATCATACTTCGTATCATATAAAAACTAGAAAATGTGTGAGTCTTCCAAGGAAGACATGTGTCGCCTGCGGACATCAATTTTTGCAAAAGATATTAAAATGTTCTAAAAATGAAATATATATGCACACCTTTGCATTAAGGTTAATGCACAGAGAAAGTTTCATCAAATTGCTTTGAGCGGTTATGGAGTAGCTGAGGACAGAAGTTTTGAACATCCCCCCCCCCTTGTTTTTAAAAAATGTCAATTTTTACCCCAAAAAAATTAAAATTTTCTAAAAATGAAATATATATGCACATCTGTGCATTAAGGTTAATGCATAGAGAAAGTTTCATCAAATTCCTTTGAGCAGTTATGGTGTAGTTGAGGATAGAAGAAAGTGTGACGACGCAAGACGACAGATAGTGATTCCTATGTGTCGACCATGCGTTCCGCAGGCGACACAAAAATGTATCTATAAGACACGGATGCCCCGTCCTAAAAACAATATAGGTTTTCTAATATTGACCTAAATAGGAAAGAAATATCCAGTCATAAAAATGAAAAATGAAGTTTATAATGGAGCAAATATATGGTACAGAAGTGTTTTGTACTTTAAAAGACCAAAATTGTTTTGTTTAAGTATCATTGACAACAGGATTTCTAAGAAATGTAGTGGTGAAATATCATTGATATATTACTATAGGTTTCTGAAAATGAGCCTCCAGGCAAAACCTAACCAAAGTCACTGAAGCATGAAATGCAGGTCATAGCGACCCAAGTGTTACTGAACTGCGTTGTACTATACAAGATGACTGTTGTGGTGAAATATCATTGATATATACCGTAAAACACATTTATGCCTTTAATTCATAATTTGTAGATGGGGGTGTGTATTATAGATCACTATAACATATTTAAGTCTTTTTTCAGGATGGAAACAGAGTGCCGGTATCACAAAGTTCTATCTAATTTAATTAACTATGTTAATAAATATTGTCACTATGTTCAAAAACCATTGAATTCTTCTTCATCACTATCTTCTCTAAAGATGCAATAAATATCCTGTAAGACTACTAGTGGCATCTTCTATTTTACATAAAACACCACTTCATCGAGAAAATACGCTCTCAGTAATGACGATCTCAACTCAATCTTGGCTCCCAATCTTGCCGCGTATTATCCATACAAACTAAGTTTTTTCCAGGATTTTAAGACACAAATCCACTGTGCATATAATACACAAATGCGTATAATACACAGCATTTAATGGTACTATAGGTTTCTAAGAAATGAACCTAAATGCAAAACTTAACCAAAGTCACTAAAGCATGAAAGTTGGTCATAGCGACCCAAGTGTTGCTGAACTGCGTTGTACTATACAAGAGCACTGTAGTGGTGAAATATGATTGATATATTACTATAGGTTTCTGAGAAATGTAGCTAAATGCAAAACTTAACTGAATCGGGACGTACTGACGGACAGACAAGAGTAAATCTATATGCAAAAAGCTGTGGCCCATTGTTATTATCTCAATTTTTGTAAGTTTAGACAAAAATATAGTAGTTATTTTGACATTGCCTAAATACAAGAACGTTATGCTGTAGTAAGAGATGAGTGACCTTGCATTAAATTTTCTCCTGTCAGATGAAAATTTGAATTTCAATTAAAAGAAGAGATTTGGGAGATACATATACATGTATAGCAAATTTGTTTGTCAATAAAAACTTACACATCTCGTCTTCAACATTTTCTAACTTGACATCTTCTAAAGATATTACATGTTGTCTGTTATACTGGAATTAAATAAATTTCATCAAAATCTAACGAAGAAAGCAGTTCTGTTATGTTTATTGTTAAGTCTTGTGGTGTGAGCTCTTGCTCTTTGAAGAAAACTACATAACAATCCTTACATTTAATGAATCTTTTCCAGTGTCCAATTCTTATCTGACTGATACCCCATATCCTTACATTTTGATATCTATGCAAATGACACATACTATCATTTTAATAAAGGGAGATAACAAGATCCACAATGACACACATTAAACAACATGAGGTCCAAATTATAAAGTACAGTATGTAGCTTGTATTAATTTTTAATCAATTATTCTCTTCAGTCAAAAAATGGAATTCTGAACTTAATAAACGTGCTGAAAGCCAATTTTTTAAACTTAAATGATTGTATACATTTTCCAAGTACAGATTTACTTACAACACATCACAGAAAAGAACTCAGGTTAAAATGTTTCTTTTATTGAAATGATCTGGAAACCTTACATTTTTACCAATTTGTAATGTTAAATTGTTTCTATAATAAACTGTATAATCAAGCCGGAGAAGCTGAAAGTCCATATTATGTAAAAATAATTCAATTTGTGAGGAATTTAACTTACTTTTTTCTTACTCATTATAATAGTACCATACACTAATATATCATTAAATAAAAAGAACTGTCTAGGCTTTGGTTTCTTTCTACACATTTTTGTTAATACACCTTCTCCTACCAAGGCTCTTCCTGCAAAAGTCAATGGCTGAAACAAAAATTTAAAGAATGCAGTTGAGTTTCTAGACAACTTAATACAGCATATACCATGCACACGCTGAACATAAATAATATTATATGATACCAATCTTTGATGCCCAGGATATGTACATTTCCACAATTTATGACTCATCAGTCGTGCTGAAGGTTTAAAATATTGAAATCTTAAACAATAAAGCAAAATGTTTGTTTGTTTATTTGGGGGTTTTACACCGTTTTCAGCACATTTGGCTATTTCGCAGCGGCCAGTTTTTTATTGTTGGAGGATATCTAAGGATAAGTCGTCAGTCTGAATATCTAGAAACACCTCACTGGTATCATGGTAGCGTGCTATCCTCAAGTGTGGAAGATCGCGGGTTCGACCCCTGACAGAGTCAAAACAAAAACATTAAAACTGGTATTTGCTGCTTCTCCACCAAGCACACGACATCTAGGAGTAAGAGCACAGGACTAGTCGGCTCAAAGTCGGTATAATGTGTCTGAGTAGGGTGATATGTCTTCCTGCGGACAGCTTACCTCGTGAGCTAGCAGGTTAAAAATCTGACTCAGCATGTCGGTCTAGTACAAAGCAGTATATCCTATTAAGATGTACTCGTCCTGATATGCACCTAATGGTTGCCACTGGACGTTAAACAATAATTCATCCATCCATCTGAATGTCCGGATTCATTGTTACTTTTTTTTTGTCCTTTTCGGTTAATGGCATGATCGTGAAAAACATTGTGCAATGATCACTGATGAACATCATTTGTTAGTTTTATATTATCTATGATAATTGAACAGTTTATTTTCAGGATAATTAACTCTGACAGCAGGTAAACAAATGATAATCAACAATTCAGACATGCCTCTCAAGTCTTTTACACTTGACTGCACAATTGATTGACCACTCTCTATAAGGACAATTGAAGTTATACACTATAATATCTATACTATAAAAATTTTGACAAGTAATTTACAAGTCCTGAAAATAAATGCATGCTTTTTATCACTTTTGAAAGTGTGAAATAAAAAAGTTTCAATGCTGCATGGCTTACTTCCAGTTTCAATGTAAACAAATGCACTTGGAAATCAATGTTTTATTAGGATTGCTATCAAATTTAAGACGTCATTTCAGATGAATATGTATGATTATATGGTGAGTAACTCAAAGTTTTCAATTACAACTGACTAGCTATGCTATAACTGATGAATGACATGTGGTACCAATTATGTCCTTACAAGAGGTCAACTTGATCTTGCTCTAAGGTGTGAGTATTTTGATAAAAAATGCCCAAATTCAACTTTCAAAAGGAAAATCAGCTCTCCTTCAATGAAAATATACTACATCAACTTTGAAGAGGAATACCAGTCAATCTGCTATGTTCAGTTGTGTATTATTGAGGTCATTCTAGGTTAGATACATGTCATTCTAGGATAGATACATGTCATTCTATGATAGATACACATCATTCTAGGATAGATACATGTCATTCTATGATAGATACACGTCATTCTAGGATAGATACATGTCATTCTAGGATAGATACACGTCATTCTAGGATCGATACATGTCATTCTAGGATAATACATGTCATTCTACGATAGATACACGTCATTCTAGGATAGATACATGTCATTCTAGGATAGATACATGTCATTCTATGATAGATACACGTCATTCTAGGATAGATACATGTCATTCTATGATAGATACACGTCATTCTAGGATAGATACATGTCATTCTATGATAGATACACGTCATTCTAGGATAGATACATGTCATTCTAGGATAGATACACGTCATTCTATGATAGATACATGTCATTCTAGGATAGATACACATCATTCTAGGATAGATACATGTCATTCTAGGATAGATACACATCATTCTAGGATAGATACATGTCATTCTAGGATAGATACATGTCATTCTATGATAGATAATTGTCATTCTAGGATAGATACATGTCATTCTATGATAGATACACGTCATTCTAGGATAGATACATGTCATTCTATGATAGATACATGTCATTCTAGGATAGATACACGTCATTCTAGGATAGATACATGTCATTCTAGGATAGATACATTTCATTCTATGATAGATACACGTCATTCTAGGATAGATACATGTCATTCTATGATAGATACACATCATTCTAGGATCGATACACGTCATTCTAGGATAGATACACGTCATTCTAGGATAGATACATGTCATTCTATGATAGATACACGTCATTCTAGGATAGATACATGTCATTCTATGATAGATACACGTCATTCTAGGATAGATACATGTCATTCTATGATAGATACACATCATTCTAGGATAGATACATGTCATTCTATGATAGATACACGTCATTCTAGGATAGATACATGTTATTCTAGGATAGATACATTTCATTCTATGATAGATACACGTCATTCTAGGATAGATACATGTCATTCTATGATAGATACACGTCATTCTAGGATAGATACACATCATTCTAGGATCGATACATGTCATTCTAAGATAGATACATGTTATTTTTGAAGACCCCTATAAAAAATACATAATTCAAGGTAATCTGGAAATTGAAACTGTGAAAACTTCAGTCCTGAAAGAAAGGAGTACATGTCCTTATTATGGTTTCTACATTTTTTTTTTTTTTTGGAAAAGGGGGTGTATGCGTGTGGCTTTCCATGCATTTTGCCTTAGCATGACTGCCAACATATTACTTCATGCAGTAAAACTGTGTATTTATGACTGACTGCTTCTTCTTGACTCACAGTGTTCCTCTTGAAAGTTGATGTAGGAAAAGTGAAAAAATCAGTGACCATGCTGACTTAAAATCACCATAAAAGCAACTTTTTAGATATCAGAAATTTTGAGATAAAAGCCACTTGAGATAACACAAGTTAACTGTCTTACTTGTCCTGAAGCTCCAAAACATTGTTCTATAAAGGCTACTCTTCTTGTGTTTGCTTCACTGTTCACTACAAAATATCATTATTTTTATTTATTTGTTCAGATACGTGACATAAAAAATTTCAGCTAGATAGTACTCAAGAGACAATTTTTTCTTGTATTTTACATTTCCAAGGCTCACATACAAATACTCCAGTGGCACTAAATCAAATGAGACCCAACCAATTTGCAATAAAAATATTTGATAAATGTTATAGTTAAAGTTATAGTTATCTGATATAAATTTCATTGAAATTTTAAAAAACATTAACATGTAGCTAAGATGTTTCTGAATGATAATTGTACAATTGCAATGACAGTGAATATTAATTACTTGTCATGTTTTGTATTTCAATTTGATAGACAAAAGATAATCTCCATGTTTATGGATTATGTTTTACCATGTTCTACAGATTTTTACATTATCAGTTATAATTTCCCATATTATTTTTTTTTTAACTTTTTGTCCCCACTCAATCTCTTCCTTCTTCCACCCCTATATCCTCCCTCCTCCCAGTAACTATCTAACCCTTATTCTTACTTACTTTTTATCAGTCATACAACAAAATATTGAATTTCTACATTTTAGATTTTAGTAACTGTAAATAGCCTGTGTAAATAGTTTAAAAGACTCTTACCCTCAAAAGAGGTGTGTTCCTCATACGAACAGAAGAAGTTAAACAAAACTGTTAAAAGGAAATTGGGAAGGAAACAGAACATAAAACAAAATCTAGTTTAACAATCTCTGAAAATATCATTGTCTGAAATCACTACACTGTGTCTTCCAATATAAATATATTTCAGAGCAATCAATGCACTAAAAATACCAAATGTGTGGTTTTTATGATATCAAATTCCAATACTTTATTGGAAAGAGCACATAAGAGCCGTGATCCAAACACAATACATAAACATTACATGTATAAACATTTAAAATATAAGTAATCTCAATGTATATAGTAGTTTACCAAACAATGGGTAACCATAGTCATACAGTCATAATTCGTATATCTCAACAATGAATATTGACTAGACAGTTGGATTGTCCCTGCTTTCAAATGCTTCCTTTATGAATGAACATAGGTTTCGTAATTTTTTTAAAAGAATTTGGATTCAAGAATTCTGATAATGATTCATCAGTAATATTATCAGGGATTTTGTATTTAATTCGTAGAGAATTATAATGAGGACAATTAAACAAGAAATGGAATTCATCCTCCACTTGATCAACGCAGAATTTACAAAATCTTTCATTTGGTGGAGTTTCTGGTTCGGAGTATCTACCAGTCTCAATAGCTAATGAATGGGCACTAATTCTTATTTTAGTCAATTTATTTCTAAGTTCTATTGGTATGCTAAAATTAAGATATTTTTGTTGTTCGAATTTTGCACAGATTCTACTGCAGAACTTGAGTTTTCCCGATATGAAAGTTGAAACCGAAACTTTCACTTTCCAGTAGTCAACAGATTCTTTTCCACAGTGAGCCATTTCATTGACTAAAATTCGTTGATAATTTAAGGTAAATAAAACTGTATTGTTCGTATATTATTTTGATTAATACGCCATTTATTTTGCGTATTTGCTCTTATTTTTAATTGACAACCCACCCAGGCGATCAACCATGTTGACAAATGACGGTGAAATGATAAACAGCACGCGAAAATTTCTTTTACGCTAAAAATTAAATGAATATCGGGAACGGTCTAGGAAAAATTTCGGATTCTCAATTTGCAAATTTATGGACCCAGGGCTGTGATTATTACAAATAAGTTATAATTTGAAATAATACATACATAATACATAATATAAACAATAAGATAAAATAAAACATTTTATAAGTAGTTGTAAATGCAATTCCATTTAAAATGTAGGTGAAGAGAAACGAAGCGAATTTTATTTGGTAGTAGGATCATACAACACAATATAAACGCTCCAATATACATAATAATCTACTGAAAAACTAATAAACGACCATTGAAACTACACCCATGCCTCACTTTCATAGGTTTTAATACACAGTATATTGTTGGAAAGTTACACTGACACCTCTAAAGGAATAAGAATATTATGTTACTGTTTCATTTTATTATTTAATGGGCCCATGGAGAGCATAGTTACAGTACAAAACAAATATGATTGAGTTACATATATAAAACAAACATGTATGACAAAATGTATGGTATATAAAATAACCATGTAAATATTGCTTAATGTTAATATTAACAACTACAAATAAGTGAATTGTATAAGTATATAAAACAAAGTCATTTTAGAAGCCAGAAGTCGTGATTTAAACAAACTAGAGGCTGAAATTAGCCTGAATAAGAAAGCAGACAACATACCGGTAATGTATTAAAAAAACTAAGTATGTTGCGAAACAGCTAATGGACAATAGATAACATAATATATCGCATGTTTAATTTTGCTTGCCATGACTGTATATGAATTTTTAAGGTTTAGCCGATCAAAACGAAAGTGAGAAATCTTTACAAAGGACCTTCCATATACTATTCCTTGCAAGTTTATTTCCCTATAGGCTACAATAAAAACCTATGTGCCACCGTAGCCGCCATGTATGCCACCAGATCAACACCAAAATAAGAAATGAATGACTCACTCTGTTACAAAACATTCGACATTGCAGTTTAAGAGAATACGAAATTCGAAAATTCATAGGAGCCATGTATGCCATCTGATCAACACCAAAATAGTCTCTGTTACAAACAATTTGACAGTGAAGTTTAAGAGACGACAAAATTCGAAATTTCGTAGAAACATTCAAAATTAATTTTTCCCAACCAATGTACAACAATATAAGGGACGAGATCAAAAGTTCGATGTAGGATAAAAAACTTAATTCAAATAGTTTGGGGGTGGGGGGGGGGGGGGGGGGGGGGGGGTAAAAATCGATGCAAGTATTGTTATCCGAAATTGAACTTTTGATCTCGTCCCTAATCACCATCACGTTATACCGCTCGATCAATCTTTGTAGAGGGTCTCCCAATTATCATTCCTAAAAAACCGTTTCCCCAGCTCAGTTGCTAGTATTTCGATACTATCACGAAATAGATACTTTAAATTTACTGTTACAAAAATTAAAAATTGTGAAAAACTGAGGAGAATCTCCCTCTTGCATAGCTCTGTCCTCAGATGGTTTTGGCATAACCCCCTTTGCTCATTTTGGCATTTTTCGAATTTGCTCTTCAACCTTTTGGATTATTGTTTTCATTTTCAACTTTTTAGGCCTTGGACACAACTGATGAGTGGTAAATCGTCGAAATGTGCACATGTTGTGCATCAAAATTGGTATCAAAGAATTTATTTTTAACCACTGAGTCGATGCCGCTGTTGGTGGATTCCAAGTCCCCGAAGGTATCCCCAGCTCAGTTGTTAGTATTTCGATACTAGCCCGAAATTGATACTTAAAAATAAAAATTTTAAATTGTGAAAAACTAAGAAGAATCTCCTTCTTGCATAGCTCTGTCGTTTGATGGTTTTGTCATAACCCCCTTTTCTCATTTTGGTATTTTTCGAATTTGCTCTCCAACCTTTTGGATTATTGTTTTGGTTTTAAACTTTTTGGGCCTTGAGCACAACTGATGAGTCGTAAATCGACGAAATGTGCACATCTTGTACATCAAAATTGATCTCAAAGAATTTATTTTTAACCAGTGAGTCGATGCCGTTGCTGGTGGACTTCAAGTCCCCGAGGGAATCCCCAGCCCCGAAATGGATACTTTAAATTTACTCTTACCAAAATTTTAAAGTGTAAAAAACTAAGGATAATCTCTCTCGTGCATAGCTCTGTCCTTATATGGTTTTTCCATAACCCCTTTTGGTCATTGTGGCATTTTTCGAATTTGATCTTCAACCTTTTAGATTAAGGTTTTGGTTTTCAACTTTTTAAGTATTGGGCACAACTGATGAGTCGTAAAGCGTCGAAATGTGCACATGTGCATCAAAACTGGTATCAAAGAATTTATTTTTAACCATGGAGTCGATGCCGCTGCTGGTGGACTCCAAGTCCCCGCAGGTATCCCCAGCTCAGTTGTTAGTATTTCGATACTAGCCCGAAATTGATACTTAAAATTCACTGTTTTTTATAAAAATTTTAAATTGTGAAAAACTAAGAAGAATCTCCTTCTTGCATAGCTCTGTCGTTTGATGGTTTTGTCATAACCCCCTTTTCTCATTTTGGTATTTTTCGAATTTGCTCTCCAACCTTTTGGATTATTGTTTTGGTTTTAAACTTTTTGGGCCTTGAGCACAACTGATGAGTCGTAAATCGACGAAATGTGCACATCTTGTACATCAAAATTGATCTCAAAGAATTTATTTTTAACCAGTGAGTCGATGCCGTTGCTGGTGGACTTCAAGTCCCCGAGGGAATCCCCAGCCCCGAAATGGATACTTTAAATTTACTGTTACAAAAATTTTAAAGTGTAAAAAACTAAGGATAATCTCTCTCGTGCATAGCTCTGTCCTTATATGGTTTTTCCATAACCCCTTTTGGTCATTGCGGCATTTTTCGAATTTGCTCTTCAACCTTTTGGATTAATGTTTTGGTTTTCAACTTTTTAAGTATTGGGCACAACTGATGAGTCGTAAAGCGTCGAAATGTGCACATGTGCATCAAAACTGGTATCAAAGAATTTATTTTTAACCACTGAGTCGATGCCACTGCTGGTGGACTCCAAGTTCCCGAAGTATCCCCAGCTCAGTTGATGGTATTTCGATTCTAGTCCGAAACTGATACTTTAAATTTACTGTTACAAAAATTTTAAATTGTGAAAAACTAAGGATCTAATCTCTCTCGTGCATAGCTCTGTCCTTACATGGTTTTGGCATAATCCCCTTTGGTCATTTTGGCATTTTTAGAATATGCTCTTCAATATTTTGGATTATTGTTTTGGTTTTCAATTTTTTAAGGCCTTGAGCACAACTGATTAGTTGGAAATCGACGAAATGTGTACATTTTGTGCATCAAAATTGATATCAAAGAATTTATTTTTATTCAGAAGATTTGGCTTTGTATTTAGTTTTAGAGAGGCGGTAATTCTGTTATAATTATTAAAAAATCTCCTAACTGGTATGGATTTATATACTTTTAATTTTTCTTTGTCACGTTGTTACTGAATTATATGGTCTTTTGTTGTAATCCTAATATTTTGATTTTATACGAATGAGATATTTAAATTTGAACTTTTTTTGTATAATTTTTAATAGCGCAATCACGCAAAATACCTTATTTTATCTGAATCTCCCGAAATATCACTTACACTCATAAGAAAATATTGTAGATATGTCTTACATTTTTTGTATATTACTCCTACGAATAAGTCAGTTACATAAAATATTTGATTTGTTTTCCGACGGGCCCGTTGACTGGTTAAATAAAATATCTTATCTTACCTTAAAATACTCCTATTCTTTATTATTAAAAATACTTTTTAAAAAGGTTTGCAAGAATTATTTTTAATTCTGATTCTCTACAATCATTTTTTCTTGTATTACAGAATTGTATTTGATTGTCTTGCTCTTCGAGGGACCTTAATTGGAATAAAATATTCTTATTAAGGTCTTTCCTTTCAGTATAAGAAAAAGACCTTACTGTATTTCTTCTGATTATTATTCTTTTTAGGCCAAACTTTAACGACATTTCCCAAAAAAAGTATATGACATGTTGAAATGATATTAAGTATCAAGTATCGGTTGACCAAAAGCTATCTTGTGGTTAGGGCACCACGCCGTAACATTTCCTTTATAGCGGTTATCTTCCCTAACACCGAAAACCTTGTTATCATTCAAACACCCATAATAGGCAGAAAAAACCGAAGGGTGGAATTTGTTCAGGACCAGACCCTGGTTCTTCGTTACTTTGGATGGAAAAAATTCAACGACTCATTGGTAGGGTTATGCCCCTTTGAAAATTAACCGATGTCAGTTGGGCCCTAAAACTCAGAAACCGTAAGTCGTAGCCACCTAGTATCTTCACCAATGATCATTAATTCATGTGACCTTGAAAATGCCTGAAGGTCAAAGGTCAAGGTCATGACCCAGATTTTGACCTTAGGTTGTTATCGAAATTACTCAATAACTGTAAAAGATGGCTGATAAAATGTAATGGAGAAAATGTGTGTCTTATGAAGATCTACATTTGTTATTTTGGGTCCAAAATGTTTGGACCAACCATTATGGACCTAGGGCACCAAAACTGTTTTTCGGGGTCTGAAGTGAAGATTTTTTGCTTATATCTCAAACGAGGTTAGAGATAGAAAGAAAATTTGAATCGCAAAAATGTTCAGCATAATACGATCTACAAAGTTAGGTCAAGGTCAAATGTCAAAGTCCCTAGCAACGACGTAAAAAACCTTAACAACCATATATTTTTGAACTTAGAAGACTATGAATAATATAAATATGACATTTTTAATACTGGAAATGAAATTTTTGTCCCTAGCAACGACATATAAGTCCTAAGCAACCACTTATTTTATTGTAAATACAATTCTTCTTAGAAAGTTAGGTAAAAATCCACGCGGGACCCCATAGGAAATGTGATCGTATCTCCTTAAAAATTACAAATCGAACAGGGCTGATATTTGGCAGACAGCAAGGAAAGACCTTATCATTTGTGCACAAATGACCTTTTAATTCTTATTCTTATTCTTATGCATGTGAGAGATAAGCAGTCGTGCAGAAATGCTCTGTAAACGTAATTTTCACCGGCAATGATTTAAGTTTTATTGTGATCCTGAAACAAATAAATCATTTTGTAATATTTTCCACAGATTTAAGAAAAAATACTCTACCACTTTGGCGAATATCACTTTTTAGATCAATAGATTTATGAGATTTATTTTTCAATGTCAATATACGGTTATTTTATTTTTTTCTATGTTGAACTGCAAACAACGAAAAAATCATATGACAAGGTCAAGGCCATTTTATCATAATACAGCTACAGTTGTTTAAAGAAATATATTATTAGAATGGTTTCCTGTCCGATTTGTGGACCCAAACTATCTATTTGCTGTACAGTCCTCAGTATTTGGGGAGTTGTAATGTTGGTAAGTGTATCACATGTATGATTTTTCGTAGTCTCAGACAAATTTGATGAAAACCGAAACTGGCGAAAGGTGAATAAAATTTGGTACTGTGTCAGTGTATGTTCTGTTTGTTTGGGTGGATGGGACTGGGCTACAACATTTGAGATCCCCAATCGACCGAGTAAAAGCTAACTAGATTTCAAGTAAAATTTATAATTATATATCCTGTTACAGTAGAGATTTTTTTTACCAACAAAATTATTTCCTGCTGCCACCCAGTATTAAACCAAGATCCTTTCACTTGGTAATCCATAGTTCATCTAACTGTGCTAGAGAGGGTATTTACTAGCACAGCTAATGGAGGGTTGTTATAAATCTGTTATGTTTCTATAACTTTGATGGTATATAAGAGAACCCCTGATACACTTTGAATTCCTCCCACCGACCTCTTAGAGTCACCATCCTACAATGATAAACAAATTTCAACCTATTTACCAACTATAACTGTTTGACAACCTGAATTTTTTAGTTTGGCATCAGTGTAACAGTAGAGCATAATATTCTTACAAACTTTCTTCCATCTATACTCGGAGACAAATTGTCATACATCTGACAGGTTGCCCAAGGTTGATCAGGAGATTTTAAAATTTAAATCTGTAGTTTGGGTCTCAAAACTGGAGGATTTTTTTTGACATATGTTTAAAGTTTGCCAGCCTTTTACAGGAGTATATTTTTTTTCTAACACCATGTTTCTCTCAGCAAACAAGAAATTTTTTCAAGCTCAATATTACTTGATAAAAGAAGTTTTTTAATTCATCACAGAGACACAAAAAATGATCATAAAGTTATTGTTTTGGTTTTTGGGAAAAAGTAGATACTTCTCGTTCAGTTAAAACTGATTCATAGATTTACATCCTAGTTCTACATTATTGATTCCAAAATCAATTTGATTTTCTCAACAACGATTTCAGAATTTTTTCATGTTCATTTCGGAAACAGATATGAAACAAGTTTGTTTTGTAAACTTCCTGTTATAGTTTCTTCCTGTTTGCAGATTCAGTTAGAAAGTTTTATTTTTCTGATGTAATAAAGAATAAGAATTATATTATATCACTAACCTTGTCATACAAACATTATTTTTGGAAATTTCTTGCATCAACAGCATATAGGTTTCCGAACATTCAACAAAAGAATGTCTCCTGATTTTATTTGGGACATTTTTGAAAACTGGATTTTTAAATCTCCAGTGGGAGGATGGGAGGGAACCTCTAATAGTTTTTGTGTCCCGATATCACATTTTGGTTTGTATGGCAGTCCAACCCTCTACTAATTGAGCCAATTGAGTACTTCATTAGTAAGACCATAGTTGTTTTTATGCCCCGCCCACAAATGTGGATGGGAATATAGAGTTACCCTTGTCCGACCGTACGTACATCCGAACTATGTGGTTAAGTTTAAGTTCATTTCTTTGGAACTAGCAGAGTGTATCAATGAAATGTCATCAGTGGATGTGGCTTGCGTAGTACTGAGCAGTCATACAATAATTGGGTAATTATGACCTACATTTTATGCTAGAGTGACTCTGGTTAAGTTTTGTGTTTAGGTTCATTTCTTTGGAACTAAGCATAGTGTGTCAATGTAACTTCATCAGTGGATGTGCCTTGGGTAGTAATGAGCAGTCATACAATAATTGGGTCATTTTATGACTTACATTTTACGCTTGAGCAACTCTGGTTAAGTTTTGTGCTTAGGTTCATTTCTTTGATACATTTTAGGCGGGGCATTCATGTCTTACAGACTCAATTTCTAGTTTTCTTTGTTTTGTGTCCCGTCCAGGTAGTTTTTTTTTAGAAATATGGTAAAAAACAAACACAGACATATTTTTCAATCGGTAAAAAAAATTGGAAAGTTGTCTCTTCCAAACCGTGTTTTAAGTGTCTATATCTTTATCTCTGTGGCAAAAATGTTATAAAGGAGAAAGAAAGTTCCAGAGGTTCTGGGTTAGACTCCTAGTTGGTACAGTAGGTAATTTTGGGAGACAAATCATGCTCTGCTGTTACATTTATAATGTTTAATATTACTGTAGAAGGATTTTAAACTGTTTTAGCAAATACAATCAAAACCAGACTCATTTAAAGACCATTTAATTAGATATGAAAAGTTTCTTTGATAAGGGTATGAGGCAACGTACATGTGTTACATTAACTAAAAGCTGAATTTATAAATCAAAATTAAAAACTTTTGTTATTTTTAGCTTAAAAAATCAGTACACACGTCATAGGATGTATGCTTATTATTAATTTCTATCTTTTGTAGGCATTGCTCGGAATATTTTTCAGACTTCACAGCCCAGCTTTGTTTGAAGACATTCCATTAAAAGAGGACGATTGGGAAGAGCATCATTATTCCATGTCATATCTACATGAGAAATATGACCAAGCTGGATTAAACTGTTTCATAGCAGCAGGAATATATGTTTTATTCTTTTTCTTCTCATGTTTTCAACAGAGAATGAATGCCAGATCTAGCAATATAATTAATTAGAAGGAATAGAATGCTAATAACCAAGATCATCTAAATGTTTATTATCACATATTACTGACTTCTTATTGAACGTGAATTACTGTTTTACTCTGATATCTGGATATTTAGGAAACAAATGGACAAAAAAGATGTTTAAAAGATGTATAATGAAATTTTTACTATTAATTCTCTCTATACTGTAAATTCAGAAATTATTGCGTGCATTTATTATTGCGATTTTTGGAGAATGGACAAAAATGTAATACTAATTATTGTGATTTCCTGAAATTCTGCATACAGATATATGTATCAGATATCAAAATGCGAGTTCTTATTATTGCAATACTCACACTGTTGCATTATTCGCATTAATAAAAACCTTGCAATAATTTCTGAATTTACAGTATGTGAAATTATTTAATAATTTCTTAAGAAATTGTGTCTTGCTTGAATTTGCTAGCTAGACTTTTATTAAATCTATTTAAGAAAAATGTCTTTCAATCGACATAATTTTTAACAGACTAGTTGTGTTAAAGCAAATATTTTTTTCATCTATTGCTAACACAGTCTGCCTTTCTTTTAAGAATATTCTTTATTGGACCCATCGAACATGCATGTTTCAGGTAGTCAGAATGTTCTCATGATCAGATAGTCCCTTTCAAAATTTTTCCTGGTGTCTACACCTTGCAAGGACAGGACTGTCATAAATGAAAAATTAACAAAACAATTATAAATCTTCCCCTCTGAATCTTAGCTGCTTGGCAAATGTTGAAAATTTTCCTTAAAGAAATTGTGAAAAGTGGCCACATTAAAAAAATAAATGGGCCAAATACATTACTTACTTACTTACATGTACTAGTACACTAAAATCATAGAAAAATGTCTTTGTACATGTATCTTAAAATTTTCAGAATTCATGAATAATTTCATTTTAATCAGGTCAGATTTGGATAATTTAAGATGATTATAGAAGCTCTTTTGAGCCTTTAGTTTGTCATTATTCATTAAACTCAACTTAATGTACCTCCTTTTTACAAATTTGAGAAATACAAAAACAGCATTTAGAAATACAATCCAAAGAAATCAGGGTATTGGAACTTTCTTCACATTTCAGGACACCTTTCAAAATATGCAAAAAACTTGCTATTTTTCCTTAAAATCATACAAAATACAAAATTTTAGGGTATTGCCTATCTTTCCAAATCAATATCCGACATTTGTGCCTGATGAAATTATCACTTTAATATGGTTAAACTGAAAATCACAAATAAAGATTCTTCAAATGTCTGTTGTACTCTCATTGTGTCTATACATGTGTAGTTGGCTAGTAAATTTTAATCAGATAATTGAGTACAGGTTTTGTGAATTTTAGATACTATTATGAGTGTTGTATTGTGACCTTAACAGGCACAAGTCCTATATTTCATTGTTTCAAATCAAGTTAAAATTGATTGAGACAGATTGAACAAACTGAAGTTTGACATAGACTTTGAAATTGATGTTAAAAAATCTTTTCTCACATAAATGACATTTATGATACATGGAACATATTCAACATTCAATTCTCAGATTGATGTATTAAAGTAAAAAAAAAGTGCTGGTGCTTTGCTTTTTTTATGTATATACAATGTACATGTATCAGGATTTTATGTTGAGGATTCATTTAACTCCAGAAAACATACTAGTAAGGTGTACGTTACAAACGGTATATTAATTTTGTATGCATGTTGTGTAGAAGGTTTATTTCAATAATATGAGAATAAATGAATATGTATATTCAGATGTTATTTAATTAGATGAATGTGAATAAAATAGTAAAATAAAACATTAATGTGTTTAATATGAGTTGTTTGTTACTGAGAATTGTATCTTATTATTTCTAAGCTAATTGAGAGTGAATTTACAGAATTGAGTATGGAATAAGTGATTACACTTTGGGGTTAACATGTCCTTCAACACGGAGTTCCGCAACATAAGACAAGATACACACGTTACCCCAGAAACAAAGTAACCTTAAATCCCAATTTATAACTATATTCCGTACAATTAACAAGTAGAAGGAGACTGAAAATACAGGGTTCTGGCTTTGGACAGATACATAAAATATCTACTGCAAATTTACAAGATCTTGGTTATTTTAATAAGTTTAGGAGGAATTGATTTCACAAAATATGTACTGGCCATAACGTATGGAAAATCTGGTAGAAGTCATTCAATTGGCATCATATCCTTATTGAACATCTTAGTTCTACATGGAAAATTTGGTAAAAATCTTTCAAATACCTCCATGCACATTTTCAACATGTACATAAACATGATCTGGGTCAGGGTGAAAAGGTTTATATCACAATAAGGATGCCCTATTTTTTCAGCCATAACACCAAAACCTGACCCCTTTCACCATACCATAGACTAGATTTGCAACCTGGCCAAAAAGTAGAAGTAAAAATGGGGTTGATAATAATAAAACCTGTTTTATCAACAAGCACATTTTGTCCCTGCTATCTATATTGAATACTGTAGCTTCTCTTAGTCAGCAGTAACCTTGTTTCTTATCACACTGCCTTTGGTTCTGTAGTATGTTTATATACACCAGAGAATCAGGATAGATAAGGGGGGTTTGATTATAATAAAACCTGTTTTATCAACAAGTACATTTTGTCCCTGCTATATATATTGAATACTGTATCTTCTCTTAGTCAGCAGTAACCTTGTTTCTTATCACACTGAACTTTGTTCTACAGTATGTCTACACCAGAGAATTAGGATAGATAAAAGGGGGGGGGGGGGGGATATTACAACAAAAACTGTTTTTCAGTGTCTGTGCCCAGTCAGGCTGTCCTCAATTTCTGGGATCATTTAAAAAAATAATAATACATATACTGGTACCAGGACATTTCCTGTGCCCAGTATTTGAATGCAATATTTCAGGTATTCTGTCACATTGTCTAGATTGTGACTAGTTGTTTGTCTACTTTGACATGTTTTTGTTGTGAAATGGAACTTACACTTTATGACATCCCCCTTTTTCTAACAAGGACTATTGAAACCTGTAATGATAAGCCCAAATAAGGTTGTCTATTGGTGCAATAAGCAAATTCACCGGTTGCTCTGTGTGAAATTTAGGAGTGCTTGAATTTAATTATGTAACTTACACAATCTGTTATACAAATGCATACATGGGGTGTATGTTACATCTCCCATTATACAATAACAAAAGCATGGAAGGTTATATAGCTAAATTGTAACTGTTCATCAATGGTTTTATTCATGCAGATATCATTTTTACAACCAGGAAAAAAAGAGGCAGTAGTCTTCTTTTTTTTTGGTATGTATAATAAAGGAAAAATCCAGTCTTCAAAAAGTGGAATTCTGCTTTAAAGCAAGAAAATAGTTCTGTTTATTATACAACGTTCCTGAATATTGTCATTTCATTACATTTGGAGCAACAAATTTTCAGAAAATTTCAAAACATCCAAACATCAAATTTTCTCAAGAAAATAAATTACAGTATGTCCACAAATAAACATACAAAGCAGTAATTGACAAACAACAAGAAGTCTCTTTTATCTTGACATTAGTTTAGATTTCACTGTTAGATGTGACATCTTTGCTCTTTCTCTAAGATTTTACATTTCAGGTAAAGAACAGCAACAAAATGGCTTTTTATCATGTTATAGTTTGTCACGGCATAATTTCTCATACACAGCAACTTCATCTTTCTTTTGACTTAGATTTAAAACTTCCAAAAACAGTTAAAACCACCACCACCACAGCAGCCATCAAAATTGTAGTTTTAATACATGTACTGTGTGACTTTTGATTGCAGGGAAGACAAAAAAAATATATAAATTCATTACAATTATTTCTAATTTTATTATCATCATATACTAAATATACAACAAATAAAATTAATACATAAGATATAAAAATGTTAATAAACAATCTATAAAACTAATCATGAACAATTTACTGCATAAAAAATAAATTGTACTTTGCTTTGTACAATGTATTCTATAAAAGTTTTTGTTGATGTATCATTGTATGGTTCCATCCTATGCAACATTACACAATGCTACATTATCACACAATACTAAGGGACATAATTCTTCATGAGCCTATGAATACACTTACTTCTCTCTATAGTTGAAATTATTTTTTTCTAGTAAACGTTTGCTTGGTTTTCTCATTGTTCAGATTGAAACATGTTGGTTGTCTCATTGTTCAGAGTGAAACATGTTGGTTGTCTCATTGTTCAGAGTAAAACATGTTGGTTGTCTCATTGTTCAGAGTAAAACATGTTGGTTGTCTCATTGTTCAGAGTAAAACATGTTGGTTGTCTCATTGTTCAGAGTAAAACATGTTGGTTGTCTCATTGTTCAGAGTAAAACAATACATGAAGTTTCAGATGATTTGCTAAGTTTACCATATTTACTGAATTCTACCAACCCCCAATACACATGTTACGACTTTTGAAAAAATTTCATCATCACTTATGTGCTGACTCTAAAAAATCCATTTTGCTCTGTATTCAAAATTAAGCCTTGGTCTTTTATACATACAACTTAACTAAGCCGGATTTGACAATTCAACTGTATCCCCAATAATAAAGTCATCTCCTTCCTTTAACATTTGTCCCAGTCTATCTGTTGTAGAGGTAATGGATAGTACAATCCAAGCCAGAATAACCAAACATCCTCTTGCTGTGTTTATATTTCTCCAAGTATCTATCTCTGATGAAGTTGTCTGTAAACAAAATCAATAGGAAAGTCGTTAATATATGATGACTGACAATTGGTATGATACATGTATTTCAGAATAAGAATGAAATAAAAGTAACAAAAAAAGGTGTAAGATCTTCGTAACATTTTTTATGTGTAAGTACCAAGTCGGAAGCCTTTGTCATAAACCTTTTTTCTATACTTTTCATTCTCTGTTTCGGGTTATGTCATTGACTTTCATCTGAATTCTTTCCTAAACATGAAACAAGATTGAATATATAAACATGTTTAACAATGCAACACTGTATATGTACCTGTAACAAAAGGTTAAAAATATGGGTTATAAAGATTAGGATTATGTGCGAAGACAGGGGACTAAGGTTTGTTCATTTGTTTAAGAAATTTTTGTTTATTAATTCAAGTAAAAAAAAGTCCTTTTTTTACAATGATCAGCTTTTCTGATATTTTAGCAGTAATCCATGGGAGAAGCTATAAGGCACAAGATGTCACCATACCTAGTCAGAGCAAACCGTAACGAGTACCAATTACACATTCAATTATTTGAAAATTTTGATACTTACATCTGGATTTACCCAGAGATCTGGATATTTGTTATACAAGTTCATTCTGTCCTCTATATTAGCAATACTCAGACTTAGTATCAATGCTGCAAAGTACAGAATAATAGATACAGTCCCTGTCTGTAATGTAATAGACCGTAATACAAATCTTCTGTTAGGATTGGCAATGTCAAATCTGAAATAGAAATTGTACAATTTTAATATAAATATACAGAACAATTTTATCTTTAACAAGGTTCATAATGTCAAATATAGTGTGGGTTTCCACTCACCGAATATTGTCTGGTGACTACTACATGTAGATGCCTATTTTTGGTCTCCTCAGTTTAGATAGGATTTTGCCTTCTTGACATTTTACTCCATATCATTTCTTTCTCATAACAATTTTTATATGAACAAATGTTTTGTTGCATGATGTTGAATTGTTCCCCTTTCTATCAAAGAAAACAACAACAACAGTTCTAACAATACCCCTTCTCCTTAGTGACTTTTATATCAAACAAATGTATTTCTACACTGCACATATTAAAACTAGGTCATGTTCATATAATTCTTTCAATAGTACCAGAAAAAAATATTATAAGGCAACCAAGGGAATGCTATCATAATTTGGAAGTCTTTATCACTGTTTCATACTAACAGGCTCAAATGCTAACAGTGCTCTCACTTTACAAATCAAGTCACCAAACTTTGACCACCTGATAATATAAAGCAGAGAAATAGCATATTTTAAATAATTACTATATGTTGTCCAATAAAGTGCACACAGTAATTTCTGAAGTTATTTAATGCTTCAATGCTTAAAACTCACCTATCACAGGCTGAAATGGTACATAGCACTAACAATATGTAGAACATACACTGCACAGGAAGTGCAAGAGGTCGGTAGTGTATGAGGAAATCAACATAGCTATTGTACAACAATACATAAACAACTGTAATATGCCACATAGCTATTCCTGCAGTCAATCCATGTAAAAATAAACAGAAAGTTTTAAACACATTATGTGTACTGAGGGCAAATTCTATTGTCGAGCTGACTTGTCCTTCTACTTGATCTTCTTCTCTACTTTTTTCATCTTCCGCCCATTTCTTTGCCAATTTTGTTTTATTTTGTCCCTTGAAACCAGCTAAAAAGATACATGTTATCCCTTCATTAGGTTCTGCATGTACAGTACAGACATGTATCTGACTTAAATGTATATCATTACTGTGTATCCCATATTCACTGCAACTGTTTTCTGGCATACATGTATATCTTTAGAATCCATTAAAAAGTATTACTGTACCATTGGAATTTATGTCCTTTTATCATGAAATAAGTAAATATTACCCATGAAATATTACTTGTGAATGCCTCAAATATCCACAAAAACAGATTCACAGTTTTTTTTTATTGTGTGTGTAATGTTTAAATACTGCCTTATCATTGTCTCATAAATTTGTTTGTTATGCCCAACATTGGGTGCTGTGATTAAATTAGTAAAATATTCTTATTGATTTTTTTTACCACAAACTTGTTGGACAATTACATAGAATACCATCATTTCCAAAAAAATCAATATAACTCGTTCTAATAAGAATACCAGACTCCTTTTAGGCCATATTTAAAAATATGTTTGTTTCCCCTCTCCCGAGTTTTCACTGTGTCAGTCAGATGAGGGGAAATGCACAATATTTTTATTTTGGCCTTATCTGTTATCAGTTCTTTTAACTGACACTTTTTACTAGCAACAGCTATATGTCCAGTACAGACTAAAATGCAACAAAACTTACTATTAGTTTCTATAAATAGTTTTTCCAGCGGCTGACTTTTAAGTACAACAGACTCGGTTGAGTATGGATGTGGTATTACATCTTCATCATCTTTTTTATCATCTGAAGTCAAAATATCCTCTTGTATGGTAGTCAAGTCAGCAATGAATGCTGCATCAGCAAATTCATCTCCAACTCTAGGTGATGCCTTTTTAACTTTCTTTTTTACCTTTTTCTTTGGTGTTGTCTTTTTCTCATCCTTTGAAATTAGACTTGTTTTACTGCCTGCTACTTCCTAAAATGGAAATACCAAATATTGCACACAATAGACATTATTTTTTCAACCAGGACAGTTAAAAATTCAAAAAATTAAGTTTATGAAAATACATTTGATGCCTATTTAGAAAATGTCAAAATTGAAAGATGAGTTCAATCAGTAAAGAGACTGACATCAAAATTGTACATCCCTAGGATAATCTGGATAAAAATTCTCTGCCCAGAGTCCTGAATCTTTCAAGTCGAATCAAGACTCAGTTCTGTCATTAAATTTAAGTGACAATTTTTAATTGCACTTGTATATAAAACTCACCCCTTTTTCAAATTACAAATTTATTTATTTACTAAAATTGCACATTCCTTAAATGTGGCAGGATAGTCAACTAGTTGATGCTGGCCAGTTACTGGAAGAAGAAGAAGAAAGATAACCGTCAACAATACTAAACCAAACAAGACAAGAGAATTTAGAAGAGGATTAACACCTCTGCCCTCAAACTTCATCAAACATCAGGTTTGTAACCTTCTCCATTTATCAGACAAGCAAGATTGCACATCTGTGTGGTATCAGCTGGCTACATGTAACTTTCATTTTCGACATGTTTAGACACATCTTCCCAACTTCAATTAAATAATTTTAAAACTTTAAGGTTATATTCTAATAATTCAACATTTACTTCTTGACTAGCACCACTTCTAGCTGAGGTTGGCTGTCCATCTTCTGTCTGTTCTTGAGGTTTTCTTTTCTTTCTTTTTCGTGGGGTTGGTTTTTCTCCATCTTCGCCTTGTGGAGCAGCGGAAGGTTTTTTCTTTTTTGGTGTGGTTATATCAGTTCCAGCTTCGCCATTTGTCGTTGCTTCAGTGGGTTTCTTTTTCTTTTTTCTGACTGGTTTTTTCTCCCCTTCCCTTTCCTCATCACCTTTCGTAACTGGGGGTAATTTCTTCCTCTTTGGAGGATTTTCGTCGGCCATTTGTTGTAACCATAAACAAAATGACTTCCGGTTTTTCGGAACTGTAAATATCTAGGAACCTCTCAGACTTTTAGCTAAAATTCATTTTAAAATTTGCAGAAATGGCAAGCCCTACAAAACACTCAGTTCTGTTTATTTGTCTGGGTATTGTATATATAGAACAGTTTTAGTTAAATTATCAATACAAATTTAATGTAAAACCTAGATCTTTTAAAGCATTGTGACAAAATTCAAGATAAATCTGATTACCAACACCCTACAACTAAACAAAGACTAAAAAGTACCATTTAATTGAAGCAAGTGGTATATCCACAAGTACCCTTATTTAGTGCTTCCTGCAGATTAACAGTTTAAAAGCTTATTTTTTTTTATTCGTAGTTATACTGGGGAAAATTTTCAAACTCCAGCAGGGGTTCACTTCTGCTATGCTGCATTTCCTCACTGACACACCGACTTCCGGATATTTATTTCTTTTTCATTTTATTTTTTTTTTTGTTGTTGTCTTATCTCATAAGTACTTTTAATAAACATTTACTATAACAACGAATATTCTGCGTTTATTATTAATGTGCTATACACTATCAACGTCCTTATACTAAAAAATCCTAAAGGGATATAAGCCGCCATTTTGGATTTCCTACCCCTGCCACAATTAAAATCAATTAAAAATACTTCCATGTGACAATTTATTTCATATCTGCCCTCAATCTCCTCCAAAATATACTGAACCGCAAAAGAAACGTCGCACAAATGACATGTTCACATACATTTATTTCAAAGTGACATTTATATATTTTAAATTAATTTTTACAAAATTTAATGAATGATTTACAGTCTTTTGGTTACAATGTTCACAAAAACGTCACAATTGTCGCAACGTCACATGTTTTCAATGCTGTGCTCCCACGTCCGTTAATAACGTGTATGTCCTCCACCGGCACCAATTACTGCGGCACATCTTCGGTACATGGAGTTGATGAGCCGATTAATAAACGCCATCGGAATACGTGCCCATACTCTCTGAAACGCTTGTGAAAGTTCAGCTGCAGTTGTCGGACTTGGCTGCTCATTATTCGACCGTCTTTGAACTTCGTCCCATAAATGTTCAATAGGGTTTAAATCTGGACTCAAAGCCGGCCAATCCATAACATTAATGTTATTCTGCTGTAGGAAGTCTCTTGTGGCTCTTGCGGTATGCGCACGTGCATTGTCCTGTTGGAAAGTCTTGTTTTGATGACGTGTGAAATGGGGCTGAACATGGGGTGTCAAGACTTGGTCGATGGAACGGGCAGCTGTTACGCCATTTCCTCTGCCTGGGCCAAGGTTCTGAAAGATGACTGGACCAAGTTTAACGTTAAGGCCGATTCCACCCCATACCATGATGCTAGGTCCTCCCCACGCGTCTGTTTCCAGAATGCAGCTGTCTTCGTAACGTTCCCCGCGTCTTCTCCACACTCTGGTTCTGCCATCGGCTGTTGAAATGCAGTAACGGCTTTCGTCAGAGAAGATGATGTTACGCCATTGTTGATTTCGCCAATTCTGTCGCTGAGTGGCCCACTGAAGACGAGCTTGACGGTGTCGAGGAGTAAGAATAGGTCCTCTTGCTGGACGGCGACATCTCATGTTTCTAGCAGCTAATCGCCGACGAACCGTATCATCACTTATTTCTGGCAGTTTCGGCAGCTGGGATGAACCGATTCATCAAATGGTGACGAACAATGCCTCTATTCTGTCTAGGGGTAGTGACTTGGGGTCAACCACTCCGTGGACGGTCATTTGTGCTGTTTGTTGCATTGTACCGTGTCCGTAGACGTTCAATTGTTCGAATAGCACAGTTGAAGTCGTTGGCAATAACTCTGGCAGATTGCCCAGCATCCAATCGACCAATGGCCTGTTCTCTCTGTTGTGGAGTCAGACGTGGCATAGCTTCTGTGTCAACACTGATACTAACACTCTTTAATTTTCTCCGGCCTTTTATACCCATAAAGGAGCATGAATTTCACGAACATTTAAGATTTAAGAAAAATTACCGCCAAGTGTGTCCAACGAGCGGTTTTAGGTACGGTCGCTCTACGATATCAACTGAAAATTATTCAACCGAAAATTTAATTCACAGGTAATTTAATCTTACCTGGTGATGTAATCGTAATACTGATTATATAAAAATCATTAATTAATATTTATTTTGAATTTTGCTAACATTTTGAAAAAGCGACGTTTCTTTTGCGGTTCAGTATAGATTGAGGGCAGATATGAAATAAATTGTCACATGGAAGTATTTTTACTCATGACAAGGATTGCCCATTATCCTACTGAAGGTCGTGGTTCTCTCCAGGTACTCTGGCTTCCTCCACAAATAAAAACTGGCCACCGCAAAATCGACAAATTTGCTGAAAACAGAGTAAAACCCCAACTAAACAACCAAGCAAGCATATTGCATTGGTCATATTAAACAAATCTCCTGTGAAATGGTATAGCATAATGAAGATAAAATTGTTATGAAGCATCTATGGTCTGAAGCACCTTTATAAAGTTTGCATATTTTGTCCCCATCGGACAACCAACATGGCCACCATGAACAAATCCTTATTTCTCATTTATCAGATTTAAAAATCTTCTCCTGTGAAATGGTATAGTGAAAGTTGCTATGAAGCATCTATGGAAGGACCTTTATAAAGTTTGCATTTTATTTCATGGTTGGACAATTATCAAGGCCGCCATAAACAATTTTTTATTATTGATTGGTCCAATAAGATTGTTCTTCTCCTCTCAAACTGCAAAGCCAATTGAACTGGAACTTAGTATTAATCATCTAAAAAAATGAGCTAGTCATATTTTCATGCAGAATAATAAAATTGCAGAAAAGGGCTGCAAGACTTATTTTAGATGCTGATCCACTGTTTAAACAGCTTGGGTGGATGACAGTAGAGAACAGAATCTCATACCACAAATCTGTTTTGATGCAGAAATGCCTAAGAACGAAGCCCCTATATATCTCACTGAAAAATTTAAAGAAATGCCAGAAATAAACCAATATTGTTTGAGGAATGCGTCTTGCAAAAATTTACAAGTTCCAAAAGCCAAAACAGAGCTATTTAAGAAATCTTTTATATATTCAGGATCTATCTTAAGGAATAAGTTACCAATATCCCTGAAAAAATCAACCTCAAGTACAAGCTCATTCAAAAAAGATTTAAAAAATTACTTGTTGGAACATCAAGAAGCTGTGTAATTTTATATGTATAACAATTTTCACACACTTACTCAAACTTAAGATATTGTTGAGGTAATTTGAATGATGCCAATACTATATGAATTTGTAATTTTTACCTGTTTTGAAAATTGTATATTTCATAATTTTTTATTTCATTTATTCATATATGTGTGTTTGTTTGATTTTTCGTAATTGTTTGTTATATCCCATTGTATTTCATGAGGGCCTCAGGGAAG
Organism: Mytilisepta virgata; assembly: GCA_028015205.1. Lineage (NCBI taxonomy): Eukaryota > Metazoa > Mollusca > Bivalvia > Mytilida > Mytilidae > Mytilisepta > Mytilisepta virgata. The sequence continues at coordinate 57,117,950 of CM051515.1, read as the reverse complement.
ATTAGTTTTATAGCTAACTGTGTAACCCTCTTTAAATAAAGAATTATTATTATTATTATTATTATTATGGAAGGTTGCAAAGCCAATTGAACTGGAACTTAGTATTAATCATCTATGGAAGGTTGACTATCATAGAATTTGCATAATGGGTCCAAGTCAGAATACTACATAGGACCAGAGGTAAAATAAATCAAGGACTTTTATAAAATTTGGATATTTCTTCTCGTTCAGATGACTAATGGCGGCCATGAACAATTCCATATTTTCGATTCAAAAATTTTTTTTTGAGATTCATGTGCTCAATTGATGGCGGTGTCTGAGCAAAGTTTCCATGGGAAATGATTTTTTGTCATTTGCTCAGAAAATAATAGGCAAATTGTAATAAAGTTGGTAGAAATTATGTATTGAAGGACCTAGCTCTACAGGTTGGATGAACAACATGGCCGCCAGAGGCCATTTTTGATTTTGATTGGCGAATTTTCAAAAATCTTCTCCTCTGAAACTATACGTTATAAAATAATGAAAATGTTCTGCAGGATTGATGACAGCAATAACCTTTACAAAATTTCCACTTTTGGTTGAGAATCGTTGCTTACCAAATGGCTGCGGAAAGTATATGGGGATTTGTTTTTTTTTATGTCATTTGCTCATGAGCAGATTATAATTAAAGCTGAAAGGAATGATATATGGAAGGACCTCTACAATGTTTCTAACTTGGTTCTGGTTGGATGAAAAACATGGCCACCAGAGACTCCTCAGAAACTACATTGTGAAATATTTTGAAACTTTGCAGGAGTGATGACAACAATACCATCTAAAAACAATCCACTTTTGGTTGACATCCATCTTCTCATCCGACAACTGCAGCTGCTCAAAGTTTTCATGGAAACCATATGGGAAATTTTTTTTTTCATTTGCTCCTGAAGTAATGGGCAGATTGTAAACAATGTTGGCAGGAATCTCATATGGAAGGACAGATGCAAATAATCCTCTTATTTAGATCAAATGTCAAGGTCACTTTGGTATTTTGCTATTATTTAAGCCTTATGGATACAAAAGAGCTTACATTTTCAAATGGGGTAATACAAGCCAGGTGAGTCTCTCGTTTCCATAATGATATTTGTTCATCGCTTCATTCTGATTAACCAATATGATAACATAAATCTGTTTAATCAGACTGGTATTTGTTATTATTGGAATATTGTGGATGTATTTACTTTTGTGGGTGTCAGTTTTCATTGTTTCAAGGAAACAACATTTTTTACTTTAGTAATTGTATTGTAAAATCTAAGAATTTCACAAAATAGTAAAATTCATGGTTCAGTTCCACTTAATGAAAATCATGAAAATTGGTATCCTACAGTATAAAATAAATTTATTTATTTGGTTATTTTATTATTGTCATTTATCATATATTTGCAGGTAATATCTGTAGGTCACCAATAGCAGAAGCAATATTCTTAAAGCTAATCAAGGAAAGAAATGAAGAAAAAAATGTATGTTGAAAATTAAAGTATTTGGGGTGCACATCATCAGTCTGCATTTACAAATTATAGCCCCAAGGCCAGGTCTAGTAAAATTTCCTTAGAACTAGTAAAAATAATCTATCACTAGTCTGGTTGGTCTATTAAAAAATTCCTCTGTTCAACAAACCCTATAATTATGTTAATGTAATAATTTTCAGTATGGTCTAGTGAAAGTTGTACCCAAACTAGTCTAGAGGTGTGGTGCATGAAAATTTTTGGCACAGACTGCATCAGGGCAAAGTTTGAACAAATGGACAATAGGTGATCCTGAAGTCCAGTTTCAGATATTTATCCAATTGCTTCACCTACCAGTGAAGATGATTGTAACAGCCAAACTTGACATAGAACCTTGTGTAAAAATTAAATTCAGGAACTTATTATTCCTGGCCTAGATTGTCCTTTAAAAAACAAGAGGCTCAGTGGGCTGAGCCTGTATCGCTCACCTGGCAGTCACAAACTTTTGATTTGACAGACTAGATTGGTTTCTGGAAACTTTGTAAATGATCTTCTATAAATGCTTCATACCAAGTATAAGTTCATCGGCCAAACGGTTTCAGAGGAGAAGTTTTAAATTTTGACCAATCAGAACATATAAAGGTTTCTGGTGGCAATTTTGTTTCACAGACTAGAAAGATTTATGCAAAGTTTGTAAAGGACCTTCCATAGATGCTCCATACCAAAAATCAGTTCATTTGGCTTTACGGTTTCAAAGGAGAAGAACTTTTAAATTTCGACCAATCAGAACATGTAAATGCTCATGACAGCCATTTTGTTTCATGGACCAGGAAGATTTATGCAAACTATCTAAAGGACCTTCCATAGATGCTCCATACCAAAAATCAGTTCATTTGGCTTTAAGGTTTCAGAGGAGAAGAAGTTTAAAATTTTGACCAATCAGAACATGTAAATGCTCATGGCAGCCATTTTGTTTCACGGACCAGGCTGATTTATGCAAATTTTGTAAAGGACATTCCATAGATGTTCTATATCAAAAATCAGTTCATTTGGCTTAACGGTTTGTAAGGGGAAGAAGTTTTACATTGCAACAAGTCAGAACATGTAAATGCTCATGGCGGCCATTTTGTTTCACGGACCATGATGAGTTATGCAAACTTTGTAAAGGACCTTCCATAGATCATCCATACCAAAATCAGTTCATTTGGCTTTACGGTTTCAGAGGAGAAAAACTTTTAAATTTCCACCAATCAGAACATGTAAATGCTCATGACGGCCATTTTGTTTCACGGACTGGGAAGATTTATGCAAATTTCCTAAAGGACCTTCCATAGATGCTCCATACAAAAAATCTCATCATCACCATTCACTAAGGATACCATGTTTACTTTAAAAATCAAATATTGTTGAAATCTGAGTAAGTGTAAAAAAAGGCGGGAAAATGGCAGCCATTTTAAAAATGGCCATCCAAATAAACTTTCTTCATCACCATTCAACTCGGGATACCATGTTTACCTTGAAAGTAGCTTTCATCTTCATTTTCTTTCTATAATGCAGGAAAAAATAGCAAAAAACAGCATTTTGACCCCTATGTTCTATTTTTAGTAAGGGCGGACATGTTTTTCGACCAATCAAAAATCCAAGCATTAACTTTTTGCAGGATACCCTAAGGAACAATCTTACCAAGTTTCATTTGATTTTGAATGGTAGTTTCAGAGAAGAAGATTTTTGAAATAATAACATAAAAAAAAAACCAAAAATGTCAAAAAAGGGCAATAACTCTAACATCAGTTGACAGATTTTCACAAAAATCAGCACACAGGTAGCTCTCATCATGCTGAACACTTTCAACCTGCCAGAATTTGCCGTAACCTAATGATTTTTGAGATATTTGTGAAAAACTGTTGTTTGACCCCTATGTTCTATTTTTAGTAACAGCGGCCATGTTTTTCGACGAATCAAAGATCCACATCTCAGTTCTATGCAGGGTACCCCAAGGAACATTCATATTAAGTTTGGTTCTAATTAGTCAAGTAGTTTCAGAGGAGAAGAGTTTTGTATAATTGTTAACGACGACAACGACGACGGACGACGACGACGACGACGGACGCCAAGTGATGGCAATAGCTCACATGGCCTTTGGCCAGGTGAGCTAAAAAGTGAACCAGACAACCTCACCCAACAACCAAGATGGCCATCATGGAAAATTAAATGAAAATTTTATTGTTAGAAAGGATGCAGCCAATTTAAACCAGACTTTGCTGCAATGGTCAGTTGGTGCTTCTGTCAGAATTTTATACAATAACCAGGCTTGCCAATCAAGATAGCCACCTGACTAAACTTAGTTTCATATAGGACCATATACTCAATTACCTTAAAGGTCTTCTTAAATTAAATCATTGAGTCAGAACCAAACTGGGCAAAAATGCAGAATTACATCTAACGACTCCACCTACTATCCAAGATGGCTGCCACACCCAAACTTAGTATCACATAGAACTATATAGGAAAATTCCTTTGAAACTCTGGATTAAACTTGCCAGGTCCTTAGCTGTCCTCTTGCAGAACTGTTTTTGATGAATTTGCCCACCAACACAATTATCTTCATTAATGCCATTATTTTTTTCATCAGTCATAGTGTAACAAGGGAGACAACTCTAAAATTCTTAGGTAACCAATTCTACATGAGTATAGAGACTTACAATAAGTTACGACAAGCAAAACTTTTTTAATTCAACAACAAGTTTTAAACATTGAAATACAGTATTATGCTTTCTCTGTTCAAATGATTTTTTGTGCTAATCATTTTTAGTAATGTTTAAAATTCAAATAAATCATGAAAAATTTATAGGTTAACAAATGTTACATTTGCAGAAAGTGAAATTCTAATTGCACAATTTGCAAAAAGAATATAAATAGTTGCTAAATTACTTTTGTAAAAGTGTATCAATTTTTAAAGTTTTTGTGTCAAATATTTCTATTGATCAAATTTCTATCCGGATTAATTGTTTGGTAGAATGACCAATTGAAACCATGTTTTTATCGTGTTTACATTGTTTACCAAGTGACAAAAGGGGAATCCGAGAAGAAAAAATTTTCTGATAATGAATTTTCATTGTTTAAAAAAAAAGACATCCTTTTATTGCCAAACTTTACACAGGACCGGTAAAGCCTCATATTATAGTGCAAATATACCAGAAGTTTCAAGAAGAAATCCACCAAGGCCATTGAGAAATTGTGGAATCCTTATTTTATGCTTTAAGTGATAAAAAGTATCGGAAAACATATTTTTCTAATTTTCTACACAAATACAGTTCTGTTTGAATTCTCATAATTTCAGCTTTCATGTTTCATTACAATCTACTTTTTCTGTCATATTTTGAATTTTTTTTTATAATCACTATCTTTTTAACGGCACTTTTAGTCTGTGTTGTAACTTTTGGTAAGTCTCTATAGCTGTAAAAACACATTGTAATAAGATATTGTTAATCTATTTTAAATTAGTTTTTCTTTATAACCCCTATTGTTTGGCATGCCATATTTATATTTATTCCACATTCAAGATATCTTTTATAATTTATAAGATATCTTATATATTTTATAATAAATTTATTTTATTAGATATCTTATATAGTTTATGAGATATAAAGAATTTTGTAAGATATCTCATAAAGTTTGAGATATTTTATAAGATATCTTATTAAAGCTGAATTATATGAGATATCTTATAAATTTTATAAGATATCTAATAAAATTTATAAGATATCTTATTAGATTTATAAAGTTTATATCTCATAAATTTTATAAGATATCTTGTAAAGTTTATAAGATATCTTATAAAGTTTATCAGACATCTTGTTTGGTTAGTAAATAGAAATACGGCTTGCCATACTTTTGTCATGTATTGTTGAAGTTAGTCCATTATTAAGACTTTAAGACTTTAATCAATTAACTTACTAAGGCATTTTTCATTGGTAACACCTCCTTAACAAGTTTAAATCTTTATTTACAGTGGCTAGTAGATAGTGCAGCAATGGGAGACTGGCATATAGGAAAAGGACCAGATAATCGTACAGTAACAACTCTAAATAAATTTGGAATTACAGACTACAAACATACTGTTAGACAGGTTAATATTTTTCACATTTTATATGGCCATTTTTACATCACTCATTCCGAATAATAAAAAATATCTCCTAAATTTACCCCCTGAATTCAGATCTCTGATTAGTCATTAATTCATATTTTTATATACCAGTACAGTAATGAATAACACATTGTCCTTAATATTAGCATGAATGGTTGTTATCCAGGATGATTTTTAGATGTAAAATGAAATGTTGCAGGAAAATTGATTTCGTCATATTATACCCATCTATCTCTACATTTTCAATAGTTCAATTTCTTTTTGAACATTCTTTCTAGAGCTCACATGTTGAAAATCTACCCGATTACCATGTCTGCCCAATAAAACAAGTTGGCCAACAAAGGTTACCTTAGTTTAACATAGGACACTCGGAAAATTTACATAAAGATCCGCTTGTCTGAACCAGACTTATCCGTTTCGAACCAAACTTAGATACTATGATCAGTAGGTGACCAATAGTACTAGTATATACAGGCCCCTAGGAACCATTGGTTTTAATATTTTTATTGTGCAATTTGTAGATAAAATCTAAAGATTTTGAAACGTTTGATTACATTTTTGGGATGGATCATCAGAATATGAGGTAAGTATAATTACAAAACAATTAATAATTAACAGTTGAAAACAACCATTCCTTCAGTAAATATCACAATATGGGTGGTCCCTCAGTAAATATCACAATATGGGTGGTCCCTCAGTAAATATCACAATAGGAGTGGTCCCTCACTATAAATATCACAATAAGGGTGGTCCCTCAGTAAATATTACAATAGGAGTGCTCCTATTACGGTCAATTGTTAGGATTTAAAATTTACTGACTTTCTTACAAAAGTTAGGGGTAGACATCTTCATCTGCAGCTCTTCCTCGATCAATTGATTGGAGCAGCAACAAACACTTGAACCAAGGTTAATTCAAGTTTTTCAGAAATTCGTAATTTAAATTCGACTTATTTGGGTAAATGAAATAACAACACTGGATATCTTTCATTGAAAGATCACCTTAATTGAATATCAGGAAAAGACTAACATCTAGGATTCGTCATGTGTAATGTCTACTTTGTTCTTGTAGTAATACAAATGTACAGTAAAACTTTGATGGCTCTAACTCCAAACGACCATAGAAATCTGTTTGAGTTACCGTTACTGAAGTTCGATCAAGTAAGGAAAGTTGCCAGAGCCTGTGCCATATACCTGTTTGTATGGCTGATTATCTCCATGGAATATTTTTGGTTGAAAATTAAACATGTTTATCACTAATTGACAGTAATCATGACATCTTTATAACACTGAGCTGTAAACATTTACCTGTCTGATTGTATTTTGATCACAAATATAAGTATCGGGTAACAATCTTGTCCAATAATTTAATTAGTTTGATTTTTCATTTTTGGGGCAAAGTTTTTGTTTGATTTTTTGAGAAATCAGTGTTACAGAAACCAGGGCTTTTTTTACCATGAAAAATAAAGGACATATTGATGGTTGGACTTTTAACATGGATCGAACCATCGGTGGTGTTCGAGTTATCCGAGTTCGAGCTACCGAAGTTTGTAGATTGCAATTCCAGTACTAAATTTTAATAATTTTAGGAATATAGTTATTTTCTGTGTAAATTTGTAGCTTGGAAATATACAAGTACTTTATCTTCTTACAGTGATTTAGATGATGTTAAACCAAAGAATTGTCATGCTAAAACAGTACTTTTAGGAGAATATGATCCTCAGAAAGAATTGATAATAGTAGACCCATATTTTGTAAGTTTTCTTAGTTACTTGTTACAACATATAACTAACTTATAATTCTACATGAATTGGGTTTTTTTTGTTGAAAATATACACTGAATTTTTTCCATTTGGCTAAACAATACTTTATCATGTTGTCTTGTTTCAATGGACTGACTCTTCATTGTTCAGGGAAAGGGGAGACAACTTTACATTTTAATTTTTAACTTATCACTTCGGAAAGACTAGGTGGAACTGTTTTTGTAAACCAAAACATATGTCTCCCCTTCACTTTATTCTAGATCAATCTTGTCTGCCTCTAGGATAAAAATAATAATTTGACCTTGAGGTCAAAGGTCAGGATCAAATAAAGGTCATAACGGTATGTGACACCCTCATGGTAATACACCTACATACCAAAGGTTGAGGTCAAAGGTCAAGGTCAAATAAAGGTCATAATGGTACACAACACACACCCCCATGGTTTGATTGATTTATTGTTTTACGCCGTGTAGGTGACATTTAAGCCATATCACAGCGACACACCCCCATGGTAATACACCCACATACCAAATGTATAAGCCTAGGTCAAAAGACAAAAAATGAAAACCAGGACAAGGAAATACTATAATTTGACCTTGAGGTCAAACTTCTAGGTCAAATGAAGGTCATAATGGTACGCGACACACACCCTCATGGTAAACACCTACATACCAAAGGGGACAAGCCTTGGTCAAAAGACAAAAAAATTACAACCCTGACAAGGAAATACTATAATTTGACCTTGAGGTCAAGGTCAAACAGGTCGTGATTGTATGCGACATACCACTTCATGATGGTACACCAACATACCAAAGGGGATAAGCCTGGGTCAAGACAAAAAAGTTACAACCCAGACAAGGAAATACTATAATTTTAGTCATAATTTGACCTTGAGGTCAAAGGTCAAGGTCAAATGAAGGTCATAATGGTACGCGACATACCACCTCATGGTGATACACCAACATACCAAATGGGCAAGGAAATACTATAATTTTGGTCATAATTTTACCTTAAGGTCAAAGGTCAAGGTCAAATGGAGGTCATGATGGTACGTGACATACCAGTTCATGTTGATACACCAACATACCAAAAGGGATAAGCCTAGGTCAAAAGACAAAAAAGTTACAACCCGGACAAGGAAATACTATAATTTTAGTCATAATTTGACCTTGAGGTCAAAGGTCAAGGTCAAATGAAGGTCATAATGGTATGCAACACACCCCCTCATGGTAATACACCTACATACCAATGGGTATAAGCCTAGGTCAAAAGACAAAAAAGTTACAACCCAGACAAAGAAATACTCTAATTTTAGTCATAATTTGAACTTGAGGTGAAAGGTCAAGGTCAAATGAAGGTCATAATGGTATGCAACATACCTTCTTATTGTAATACACCTATATACCAAAGGGTATAAGCCTAGGTCAAAAGACAAAAAAAGTTATGGCCAGGACAAGCATCGCTGAGAAGAAGAATAAGAAGAAGAACTAGAATTGCAATTGCGAGCAATAGCAGATGTCGCCCCTGGCAGCCATCTTGAAAATGGCGGCCATTTTGAAAAAAAAAGTACTGATTGCACACCTTCACATAGTGATCTTACTTTCTGCCAAGTTTCATTCAATTCTATCGATGTTAAGTTTTTCGCCATTTTAACATCATTTTTCAAAATGGCCGCCAAACGTCTCCAACCGATCGCCATTTTTTTTCATGAGTTTGTTCTTCTAATTGTACTTTACAAACATACGAAGTTTAATGAAATTCTATGGTACAGTTTTTGAGATATAAACGTTTTAAATTTTCGGAGGGTACCGATCTTTGAATGGCGGCCATCTTGAAAATGGCGGCCATTTGGGAAAAAAAAGTATTGATTGCACACCTTCACATAGTGATCTTACTTTCTGCCAAGTTTCATTCAATTCTATCCAGGCATCTCCGAGAACTAAGCCGGACAAAAATCATTGGAAAGAAAGAAAGAAAGAAAGAATAATAATAACTAGAATTGCAATTGCGAGCAATAGCAGATGTCGCCCCTGGCAGCCATCTAGAAAATGGCGGCCATTTCGAAAAAAAAAGTATTGATTGCACACCTTCACATAGTGATCTTACTTTCTGCCAAGTTTCATTCAATTCTATCCATGTTAAGTTTTTCGCCATTTTAACATCATTTTTCAAAATGGCCGCCAAACGTCTCCAACCGATCGCCATTTTTTTTCATCAGTTTGTTCTTCTAATTGTACTTTACAAACCTACGAAGTTTAATGAAATTCTATGGTACAGTTTTTGAGATATAAACGTTTTAAATTTTCGGAGGGTACCGATCTTTGAATGGCGGCCATCTTGAAAATGGCGGCCATTTGGGAAAAAAAAGTATTGATTGCACACCTTCACATAGTGATCTTACTTTCTGCCAAGTTTCATTCAATTCTATCCAGGCATCTCCGAGAACTAAGCCGGACAAAAATCATTGGAAAGAAAGAAAGAATAATAATAACTAGAATTGCAATTGCGAGCAATAGCAGATGTCGCCCCTGGCAGCCATCTTCAAAATGGCGGCCATTTTGAAAAAAAAAGTACTGATTGCACACCTTCACATAGTGATCTTACTTTCTGCCAAGTTTCATTCAATTCTATCGATGTTAAGTTTTTCGCCATTTTAACATCATTTTTCAAAATGGCCGCCAAACGTCTCCAACCGATCGCCATTTTTTTTCATGAGTTTGTTCTTCTAATTGTACTTTACAAACATACGAAGTTTAATGAAATTCTATGGTACAGTTTTTGAGATATAAACGTTTTAAATTTTCGGAGGGTACCGATCTTTGAATGGCGGCCATCTTGAAAATGGCGGCCATTTCGAAAAAAAAAGTATTGATTGCACATCTTCACATAGTGATCTTACTTTCTGCCAAGTTTCATTCAATTCTATCCAGGCATCTCCGAGAACTAAGCCGGACAAAAATCATTGGAAAGAAAGAAAGAATAATAATAATAATAACAAAGAAACGGAAGAATAACAATATGTCGTCCCGTGACTACGTTCGGGGCGACATAATAACTAGAATTGCAATTGCGAGCAATAGCAGATGTCGCCCCTGGCAGCCATCTTGAAAATGGCGGCCATTTCGAAAAAAAAAGTATTGATTGCACACCTTCACATAGTGATCTTACTTTCTGCCAAGTTTCATTCAATTCTATCCATGTTAAGTTTTTCGCCATTTTAACATCATTTTTCAAAATGGCCGCCAAACGTCTCCAAGCGATCGCCATTTTTTTTCATCAGTTTGTTCTTCTAATTGTACTTTACAAACATACGAAGTTTAATGAAATTCTATGGTACAGTTTTTGAGATATAAACGTGTTAAATTACCGATCTATGAATGGCGGCCATCTTGAAAATGGCGGCCATTTTGAAAAAAAAAGTACTGATTGCACACCTTCACATAGTGATCTTACTTTCTGCCAAGTTTCATTCAATTCTATCGATGTTAAGTTTTTCGCCATTTTAACATCATTTTTCAAAATGGCCGCCAAACGTCTCCAACCGATCGCCATTTTTTTTCATGAGTTTGTTCTTCTAATTGTACTTTACAACCATACGAAGTTTAATGAAATTCTATGGTACAGTTTTTGAGATATAAACGTTTTAAATTTTCGGAGGGTACCGATCTTTGAATGGCGGCCATCTTGAAAATGGCGGCCATTTGGGAAAAAAAAGTATTGATTGCACACCTTCACATAGTGATCTTACTTTCTGCCAAGTTTCATTCAATTCTATCCAGGCATCTCCGAGAACTAAGCCGGACAAAAATCATTGGAAAGAAAGAAAGAATAATAATAATAACAAAGAAACGGAAGAATAACAATATGTCGTCCCGTGACTACGTTCGGGGCGACATAATAATAATAATAACAAAGAAACGGAAGAATAACAATATGTCGTCCCGTGACTACGTTCGGGGCGACATAACTAGGTATGATTGTGATCGCCAGCGAGTCACAAGATGTCTCCCAAACAAACCCCCATTGCCACTATCTAGAGCTTATCAGAAACCCCCTAAATTCAAATTATTGCAATGTCCTATATAATGACCTTTTCCTGTTTCCACGGAAACAGCGGCCATTTTGATTTTTTTTTAAGCCCTTTGCAATCGCCATAATTTAAAACCCCTAAATATCAATTTTCATTGAAATCGAAGCACTTCGAAAGAATTTCGAATTTTGGGCCCAAAAAATCACATTTTCGTAAATAACGCGAAAACCGTAAATATCGCTTCAAATTTTTTTTTCGTATAATTAAAGAGCACCTTTTGCTCTATTCACCTACAAAATTTCAGAATCCTACCCACCTAGGTTACTGACATAAAGCAATGTCTCCTATATAATGACCTTTTTCTGTTTCCATGGAAACGGCGGCCATTTTGAAAATTTTAAAAGTCGTTTGCAAAACTTCAGGTCACCCTTAACATATTCCCAAAGTTTCATATTGATTGGACATTGCATCTTTGAGAAACGTCGCGGACAACATTGAACGGAAGAAGAAGAAGAAGAAGAAGAAGAAGAAGAAGAAGAAGAAGAAGAAGAAGAAGAAGAAGAAGAATAATAATAAGAAACCGGACAAAAACAATATGTCTCCCAAAACTTTGTTTGGGAGACATAATAATAACTAGAATTGCAATTGCGAGCAATAGCAGATGTCGCCCCTGGCAGCCATCTTCAAAATGGCGGCCATTTTGAAAAAAAAAGTACTGATTGCACACCTTCACATAGTGATCTTACTTTCTGCCAAGTTTCATTCAATTCTATCGATGTTAAGTTTTTCGCCATTTTAACATCATTTTTCAAAATGGCCGCCAAACGTCTCCAACCGATCGCCATTTTTTTTCATGAGTTTGTTCTTCTAATTGTACTTTACAAACATACGAAGTTTAATGAAATTCTATGGTACAGTTTTTGAGATATAAACGTTTTAAATTTTCGGAGGGTACCGATCTTTGAATGGCGGCCATCTTGAAAATGGCGGCCATTTCGAAAAAAAAAGTATTGATTGCACATCTTCACATAGTGATCTTACTTTCTGCCAAGTTTCATTCAATTCTATCCAGGCATCTCCGAGAACTAAGCCGGACAAAAATCATTGGAAAGAAAGAAAGAATAATAATAATAACTAGAATTGCAATTGCGAGCAATAGCAGATGTCGCCCCTGGCAGCCATCTTCAAAATGGCGGCCATTTTGAAAAAAAAAGTACTGATTGCACACCTTCACATAGTGATCTTACTTTCTGCCAAGTTTCATTCAATTCTATCGATGTTAAGTTTTTCGCCATTTTAACATCATTTTTCAAAATGGCCGCCAAACGTCTCCAACCGATCGCCATTTTTTTTCATGAGTTTGTTCTTCTAATTGTACTTTACAAACATACGAAGTTTAATGAAATTCTATGGTACAGTTTTTGAGATATAAACGTTTTAAATTTTCGGAGGGTACCGATCTTTGAATGGCGGCCATCTTGAAAATGGCGGCCATTTCGAAAAAAAAAGTATTGATTGCACATCTTCACATAGTGATCTTACTTTCTGCCAAGTTTCATTCAATTCTATCCAGGCATCTCCGAGAACTAAGCCGGACAAAAATCATTGGAAAGAAAGAAAGAATAATAATAATAACTAGAATTGCAATTGCGAGCAATAGCAGATGTCGCCCCTGGCAGCCATCTTGAAAATGGTGGCCATTTAAAAAAAAAAGTATTGATTGCACACCTTCACATAGTGATCTAACTTTCTGCCAAGTTTCATTCAATTCTATCCATGTTAAGTTTTTCGCCATTTTAACATCATTTTTCAAAATGGCCGCCAAACGTCTCCAACCGATCGCCATTTTTTTTCATCAGTTTGTTCTTCTAATTGTACTTTACAAACATACGAAGTTTAATGAAATTCTATGGTACAGTTTTTGAGATATAAACGTGTTAAATTACCGATCTATGAATGGCGGCCATCTTGAAAATGGCGGCCATTTTGAAAAAAAAAGTACTGATTGCACACCTTCACATAGTGATCTTACTTTCTGCCAAGTTTCATTCAATTCTATCCATGTTAAGTTTTTCGCCATTTTAACATCATTTTTCAAAATGGCCGCCAAACGTCTCCAACCGATCGCCATTTTTTTTCATGAGTTTGTTCTTCTAATTGTACTTTACAAACATACGAAGTTTAATGAAATTCTATGGTACAGTTTTTGAGATATAAACGTTTTAAATTTTCGGAGGGTACCGATCTTTGAATGGCGGCCATCTTGAAAATGGCGGCCATTTCGAAAAAAAAAGTATTGATTGCACACCTTCACATAGTGATCTTACTTTCTGCCAAGTTTCATTCAATTCTATCCAGGCATCTCCGAGAACTAAGCCGGACAAAAATCATTGGAAAGAAAGAAAGAATAATAATAATAATAACAAAGAAACGGAAGAATAACAATATGTCGTCCCGTGACTACGTTCGGGGCGACATAATAATAACAAAGAAACGGAAGAATAACAATATGTCGTCCCGTGACTACGTTCGGGGCGACATAATAATAACAAAGAAACGGAAGAATAACAATATGTCGTCCCGTGACTACGTTCGGGGCGACATAACTAGAATTGCAATTGCGAGCAATAGCAGATGTCGCCCCTGGCAGCCATCTTGAAAATGGCGGCCATTTTGAAAAAAAAAGTACTGATTGCACACCTTCACATAGTGATCTTACTTTCTGCCAAGTTTCATTCAATTCTATCGATGTTAAGTTTTTCGCCATTTTAACATCATTTTTCAAAATGGCCGCCAAACGTCTCCAACCGATCGCCATTTTTTTTCATGAGTTTGTTCTTCTAATTGTACTTTACAAACATACGAAGTTTAATGAAATTCTATGGTACAGTTTTTGAGATATAAACGTTTTAAATTTTCGGAGGGTACCGATCTTTGAATGGCGGCCATCTTGAAAATGGCGGCCATTTGGGAAAAAAAAGTATTGATTGCACACCTTCACATAGTGATCTTACTTTCTGCCAAGTTTCATTCAATTCTATCCAGGCATCTCCGAGAACTAAGCCGGACAAAAATCATTGGAAAGAAAGAAAGAAAGAAAGAATAATAATAATAATAACTAGAATTGCAATTGCGAGCAATAGCAGATGTCGCCCCTGGCAGCCATCTTCAAAATGGCGGCCATTTTGAAAAAAAAAGTACTGATTGCACACCTTCACATAGTGATCTTACTTTCTGCCAAGTTTCATTCAATTCTATCGATGTTAAGTTTTTCGCCATTTTAACATCATTTTTCAAAATGGCCGCCAAACGTCTCCAACCGATCGCCATTTTTTTTCATGAGTTTGTTCTTCTAATTGTACTTTACAAACATACGAAGTTTAATGAAATTCTATGGTACAGTTTTTGAGATATAAACGTTTTAAATTTTCGGAGGGTACCGATCTTTGAATGGCGGCCATCTTGAAAATGGCGGCCATTTCGAAAAAAAAAGTATTGATTGCACATCTTCACATAGTGATCTTACTTTCTGCCAAGTTTCATTCAATTCTATCCAGGCATCTCCGAGAACTAAGCCGGACAAAAATCATTGGAAAGAAAGAAAGAATAATAATAATAATAATAACAAAGAAACGGAAGAATAACAATATGTCGTCCCGTGACTACGTTCGGGGCGACATAATAACAAAGAAACGGAAGAATAACAATATGTCGTCCCGTGACTACGTTCGGGGCGACATAACTAGAATTGCAATTGCGAGCAATAGCAGATGTCGCCCCTGGCAGCCATCTTCAAAATGGCGGCCATTTTGAAAAAAAAAGTACTGATTGCACACCTTCACATAGTGATCTTACTTTCTGCCAAGTTTCATTCAATTCTATCGATGTTAAGTTTTTCGCCATTTTAACATCATTTTTCAAAATGGCCGCCAAACGTCTCCAACCGATCGCCATTTTTTTTCATGAGTTTGTTCTTCTAATTGTACTTTACAAACATACGAAGTTTAATGAAATTCTATGGTACAGTTTTTGAGATATAAACGTTTTAAATTTTCGGAGGGTACCGATCTTTGAATGGCGGCCATCTTGAAAATGGCGGCCATTTCGAAAAAAAAAGTATTGATTGCACATCTTCACATAGTGATCTTACTTTCTGCCAAGTTTCATTCAATTCTATCCAGGCATCTCCGAGAACTAAGCCGGACAAAAATCATTGGAAAGAAAGAAAGAATAACTAGAATTGCAATTGCGAGCAATAGCAGATGTCGCCCCTGGCAGCCATCTAGAAAATGGCGGCCATTTCGAAAAAAAAGTATTGATTGCACACCTTCACATAGTGATCTTACTTTCTGCCAAGTTTCATTCAATTCTATCCATGTTAAGTTTTTCGCCATTTTAACATCATTTTTCAAAATGGCCGCCAAACGTCTCCAACCGATCGCCATTTTTTTTCATCAGTTTGTTCTTCTAATTGTACTTTACAAACCTACGAAGTTTAATGAAATTCTATGGTACAGTTTTTGAGATATAAACGTGTTAAATTACCGATCTATGAATGGCGGCCATCTTGAAAATGGCGGCCATTTCGAAAAAAAAAGTATTGATTGCACACCGTCACATAGTGATCTTACTTTCTGCCAAGTTTCATTCAATTCTATCCAGGCATCTCCGAGAACTAAGCCGGACAAAAATCATTGGAAAGAAAGAATAATAATAATAATAATAATAATAATAACAAAGAAACGGAAGAATAACAATATGTCGTCCCGTGACTACGTTCGGGGCGACATAATAATAATAATAATAACAAAGAAACGGAAGAATAACAATATGTCGTCCCGTGACTACGTTCGGGGCGACATAATAACAAAGAAACGGAAGAATAACAATATGTCGTCCCGTGACTACGTTCGGGGCGACATAACTAGAATTGCAATTGCGAGCAATAGCAGATGTCGCCCCTGGCAGCCATCTTGAAAATGGCGGCCATTTCGAAAAAAAAGTATTGATTGCACACCTTCACATAGTGATCTAACTTTCTGCCAAGTTTCATTCAATTCTATCACGGCATCTCCGAGAACTAAGCCGGACAAAAATCATTGGAAAGAAAGAATAATAACTAGAATTGCAATTGCGAGCAATAGCAGATGTCGCCCCTGGCAGCCATCTTGAAAATGGCGGCCATTTCGAAAAAAAAAGTATTGATTGCACACCTTCACATAGTGATCTTACTTTCTGCCAAGTTTCATTCAATTCTATCCAGGCATCTCCGAGAACTAAGCCGGACAAAAATCATTGGAAAGAAAGAATAATAACTAGAATTGCAATTGCGAGCAATAGCAGATGTCGCCCCTGGCAGCCATCTTGAAAATGGCGGCCATTTCGAAAAAAAAAGTATTGATTGCACACCTTCACATAGTGATCTTACTTTCTGCCAAGTTTCATTCAATTCTATCCAGGCATCTCCGAGAACTAAGCCGGACAAAAATCATTGGAAAGAAAGAATAATAACTAGAATTGCAATTGCGAGCAATAGCAGATGTCGCCCCTGGCAGCCATCTTGAAAATGGGGGACATTTCGAAAAAAAAAGTATTGATTGCACATCTTCACATAGTGATCTTACTTTCTGCCAAGTTTCATTGAATTGTATCCAGGCATCTCCGAGAACTAAGCCGGACAAAAATCATTGGAAAGAAAGAATAATAATAATAATAATAACTAGAATTGCAATTGCGAGCAATAGCAGATGTCGCCCCTGGCAGCCATCTTCAAAATGGCGGCCATTTTGAAAAAAAAAGTACTGATTGCACACCTTCACATAGTGATCTTACTTTCTGCCAAGTTTCATTCAATTCTATCGATGTTAAGTTTTTCGCCATTTTAACATCATTTTTCAAAATGGCCGCCAAACGTCTCCAACCGATCGCCATTTTTTTTCATGAGTTTGTTCTTCTAATTGTACTTTACAAACATACGAAGTTTAATGAAATTCTATGGTACAGTTTTTGAGATATAAACGTTTTAAATTTTCGGAGGGTACCGATCTTTGAATGGCGGCCATCTTGAAAATGGCGGCCATTTCGAAAAAAAAAGTATTGATTGCACATCTTCACATAGTGATCTTACTTTCTGCCAAGTTTCATTCAATTCTATCCAGGCATCTCCGAGAACTAAGCCGGACAAAAATCATTGGAAAGAAAGAAAGAATAATAATAACTAGAATTGCAATTGCGAGCAATAGCAGATGTCGCCCCTGGCAGCCATCTTCAAAATGGCGGCCATTTTGAAAAAAAAAGTACTGATTGCACACCTTCACATAGTGATCTTACTTTCTGCCAAGTTTCATTCAATTCTATCGATGTTAAGTTTTTCGCCATTTTAACATCATTTTTCAAAATGGCCGCCAAACGTCTCCAACCGATCGCCATTTTTTTTCATGAGTTTGTTCTTCTAATTGTACTTTACAAACATACGAAGTTTAATGAAATTCTATGGTACAGTTTTTGAGATATAAACGTTTTAAATTTTCGGAGGGTACCGATCTTTGAATGGCGGCCATCTTGAAAATGGCGGCCATTTCGAAAAAAAAAGTATTGATTGCACATCTTCACATAGTGATCTTACTTTCTGCCAAGTTTCATTCAATTCTATCCAGGCATCTCCGAGAACTAAGCCGGACAAAAATCATTGGAAAGAAAGAAAGAATAATAATAATAACTAGAATTGCAATTGCGAGCAATAGCAGATGTCGCCCCTGGCAGCCATCTTCAAAATGGCGGCCATTTTGAAAAAAAAAGTACTGATTGCACACCTTCACATAGTGATCTTACTTTCTGCCAAGTTTCATTCAATTCTATCGATGTTAAGTTTTTCGCCATTTTAACATCATTTTTCAAAATGGCCGCCAAACGTCTCCAACCGATCGCCATTTTTTTTCATGAGTTTGTTCTTCTAATTGTACTTTACAAACATACGAAGTTTAATGAAATTCTATGGTACAGTTTTTGAGATATAAACGTTTTAAATTTTCGGAGGGTACCGATCTTTGAATGGCGGCCATCTTGAAAATGGCGGCCATTTCGAAAAAAAAAGTATTGATTGCACATCTTCACATAGTGATCTTACTTTCTGCCAAGTTTCATTCAATTCTATCCAGGCATCTCCGAGAACTAAGCCGGACAAAAATCATTGGAAAGAAAGAAAGAATAATAATAATAATAATAACAAAGAAACGGAAGAATAACAATATGTCGTCCCGTGACTACGTTCGGGGCGACATAATAATAATAACAAAGAAACGGAAGAATAACAATATGTCGTCCCGTGACTACGTTCGGGGCGACATAATAACAAAGAAACGGAAGAATAACAATATGTCGTCCCGTGACTACGTTCGGGGCGACATAACTAGAATTGCAATTGCGAGCAATAGCAGATGTCGCCCCTGGCAGCCATCTTCAAAATGGCGGCCATTTTGAAAAAAAAAGTACTGATTGCACACCTTCACATAGTGATCTTACTTTCTGCCAAGTTTCATTCAATTCTATCGATGTTAAGTTTTTCGCCATTTTAACATCATTTTTCAAAATGGCCGCCAAACGTCTCCAACCGATCGCCATTTTTTTTCATGAGTTTGTTCTTCTAATTGTACTTTACAAACATACGAAGTTTAATGAAATTCTATGGTACAGTTTTTGAGATATAAACGTTTTAAATTTTCGGAGGGTACCGATCTTTGAATGGCGGCCATCTTGAAAATGGCGGCCATTTCGAAAAAAAAAGTATTGATTGCACATCTTCACATAGTGATCTTACTTTCTGCCAAGTTTCATTCAATTCTATCCAGGCATCTCCGAGAACTAAGCCGGACAAAAATCATTGGAAAGAAAGAAAGAATAATAATAATAACTAGAATTGCAATTGCGAGCAATAGCAGATGTCGCCCCTGGCAGCCATCTTCAAAATGGCGGCCATTTTGAAAAAAAAAGTACTGATTGCACACCTTCACATAGTGATCTTACTTTCTGCCAAGTTTCATTCAATTCTATCGATGTTAAGTTTTTCGCCATTTTAACATCATTTTTCAAAATGGCCGCCAAACGTCTCCAACCGATCGCCATTTTTTTTCATGAGTTTGTTCTTCTAATTGTACTTTACAAACATACGAAGTTTAATGAAATTCTATGGTACAGTTTTTGAGATATAAACGTTTTAAATTTTCGGAGGGTACCGATCTTTGAATGGCGGCCATCTTGAAAATGGCGGCCATTTCGAAAAAAAAAGTATTGATTGCACATCTTCACATAGTGATCTTACTTTCTGCCAAGTTTCATTCAATTCTATCCAGGCATCTCCGAGAACTAAGCCGGACAAAAATCATTGGAAAGAAAGAAAGAATAATAATAATAATAACTAGGTATGATTGTGATCGCCAGCGAGTCACAAGATGTCTCCCAAACAAACCCCCATTGCCACTATCTAGAGCTTATCAGAAACCCCCTAAATTCAAATTATTGCAATGTCCTATATAATGACCTTTGAAACGGCGGCCATTTTGAAAATTTTAAAAGTCGTTTGCAAAACTTCAGGTCACCCTTAACATATTCCCAAAGTTTCATATTGATTGGACATTGCATCTTTGAGAAACGTCGCGGACAACATTGAACGGAAAGAAAAAGGAAAGAAGAAGAAGAAGAATAATAATAAGAAACCGGACAAAAACAATATGTCTCCCAAAACTTTGTTTGGGAGACATAACTAGAATTGCAATTGCGAGCAATAGCAGATGTCGCCCCTGGCAGCCATCTTCAAAATGGCGGCCATTTTGAAAAAAAAAGTACTGATTGCACACCTTCACATAGTGATCTTACTTTCTGCCAAGTTTCATTCAATTCTATCGATGTTAAGTTTTTCGCCATTTTAACATCATTTTTCAAAATGGCCGCCAAACGTCTCCAACCGATCGCCATTTTTTTTCATGAGTTTGTTCTTCTAATTGTACTTTACAAACATACGAAGTTTAATGAAATTCTATGGTACAGTTTTTGAGATATAAACGTTTTAAATTTTCGGAGGGTACCGATCTTTGAATGGCGGCCATCTTGAAAATGGCGGCCATTTCGAAAAAAAAAGTATTGATTGCACATCTTCACATAGTGATCTTACTTTCTGCCAAGTTTCATTCAATTCTATCCAGGCATCTCCGAGAACTAAGCCGGACAAAAATCATTGGAAAGAAAGAAAGAATAACTAGAATTGCAATTGCGAGCAATAGCAGATGTCGCCCCTGGCAGCCATCTAGAAAATGGCGGCCATTTCGAAAAAAAAGTATTGATTGCACACCTTCACATAGTGATCTTACTTTCTGCCAAGTTTCATTCAATTCTATCCATGTTAAGTTTTTCGCCATTTTAACATCATTTTTCAAAATGGCCGCCAAACGTCTCCAACCGATCGCCATTTTTTTTCATCAGTTTGTTCTTCTAATTGTACTTTACAAACCTACGAAGTTTAATGAAATTCTATGGTACAGTTTTTGAGATATAAACGTGTTAAATTACCGATCTATGAATGGCGGCCATCTTGAAAATGGCGGCCATTTCGAAAAAAAAAGTATTGATTGCACACCGTCACATAGTGATCTTACTTTCTGCCAAGTTTCATTCAATTCTATCCAGGCATCTCCGAGAACTAAGCCGGACAAAAATCATTGGAAAGAAAGAATAATAATAATAATAATAATAATAATAACAAAGAAACGGAAGAATAACAATATGTCGTCCCGTAAATACGTTCGGGGCGACATAATAACAAAGAAACGGAAGAATAACAATATGTCGTCCCGTGACTACGTTCGGGGCGACATAATAATAACAAAGAAACGGAAGAATAACAATATGTCGTCCCGTGACTACGTTCGGGGCGACATAATAATAACAAAGAAACGGAAGAATAACAATATGTCGTCCCGTGACTACGTTCGGGGCGACATAATAACAAAGAAACGGAAGAATAACAATATGTCGTCCCGTGACTACGTTCGGGGCGACATAACTAGAATTGCAATTGCGAGCAATAGCAGATGTCGCCCCTGGCAGCCATCTTCAAAATGGCGGCCATTTTGAAAAAAAAAGTACTGATTGCACACCTTCACATAGTGATCTTACTTTCTGCCAAGTTTCATTCAATTCTATCGATGTTAAGTTTTTCGCCATTTTAACATCATTTTTCAAAATGGCCGCCAAACGTCTCCAACCGATCGCCATTTTTTTTCATGAGTTTGTTCTTCTAATTGTACTTTACAAACATACGAAGTTTAATGAAATTCTATGGTACAGTTTTTGAGATATAAACGTTTTAAATTTTCGGAGGGTACCGATCTTTGAATGGCGGCCATCTTGAAAATGGCGGCCATTTCGAAAAAAAAAGTATTGATTGCACATCTTCACATAGTGATCTTACTTTCTGCCAAGTTTCATTCAATTCTATCCAGGCATCTCCGAGAACTAAGCCGGACAAAAATCATTGGAAAGAAAGAAAGAATAATAATAATAATAATAACAAAGAAACGGAAGAATAACAATATGTCGTCCCGTGACTACGTTCGGGGCGACATAATAATAATAACAAAGAAACGGAAGAATAACAATATGTCGTCCCGTGACTACGTTCGGGGCGACATAATAACAAAGAAACGGAAGAATAACAATATGTCGTCCCGTGACTACGTTCGGGGCGACATAACTAGAATTGCAATTGCGAGCAATAGCAGATGTCGCCCCTGGCAGCCATCTTCAAAATGGCGGCCATTTTGAAAAAAAAAGTACTGATTGCACACCTTCACATAGTGATCTTACTTTCTGCCAAGTTTCATTCAATTCTATCGATGTTAAGTTTTTCGCCATTTTAACATCATTTTTCAAAATGGCCGCCAAACGTCTCCAACCGATCGCCATTTTTTTTCATGAGTTTGTTCTTCTAATTGTACTTTACAAACATACGAAGTTTAATGAAATTCTATGGTACAGTTTTTGAGATATAAACGTTTTAAATTTTCGGAGGGTACCGATCTTTGAATGGCGGCCATCTTGAAAATGGCGGCCATTTCGAAAAAAAAAGTATTGATTGCACATCTTCACATAGTGATCTTACTTTCTGCCAAGTTTCATTCAATTCTATCCAGGCATCTCCGAGAACTAAGCCGGACAAAAATCATTGGAAAGAAAGAAAGAATAATAATAATAATAATAACAAAGAAACGGAAGAATAACAATATGTCGTCCCGTGACTACGTTCGGGGCGACATAATAACTAGGTATGATTGTGATCGCAAGCGAGTCACAAGATGTCTCCCAAACCCCCATTGCCACTATCTAGAGCTTATCAGTAACCCCCTAAATTCCCTTTTGCTCTATTCACCTACAAAATTTCAGAATCCTACCCACCTAGGTTACAGAGATATCGCAATGTCCTATATAATGACCTTTTCCTGTTTCCATGGAAACAGCGGCCATTTTGATTTTTTTTAAGCCCTTTGCAATCGCCATCATTTAAAACCCCTAAATATCAATTTTCATTGAAATCGAAGCACTTCGAAAGAATTTCGAATTTTGGGCCCGAAAAATCACATTTTCGTAAATAACGCGAAAACCGTAAATATCGCTTCAAATTTTTTTTTCGTATAATTAAAGAGCACCTTTTGCTCTATTCACCTACAAAATTTCAGAATCCTACCCATCTAGGTTACTGACATAAAGCAATGTCTCCTATATAATGACCTTTTTCTGTTTCCACGGAAACGGCGGCCATTTTGAAAATTTTAAAAGTCGTTTGCAAAACTTCAGGTCACCCTTAACATATTCCCAAAGTTTCATATTGATTGGACATTGCATCTTTGAGAAACGTCGCGGACAACATTGAACGGAAAGAAAAAGGAAAGAAGAAGAAGAAGAAGAAGAAGAAGAAGAAGAAGAAGAAGAAGAAGAATAATAATAATAAGAAACCGGACAAAAACAATATGTCTCCCAAAACTTTGTTTGGGAGACATAATAACAAAGAAACGGAAGAATAACAATATGTCGTCCCGTGACTACGTTCGGGGCGACATAATAACTAGAATTGCAATTGCGAGCAATAGCAGATGTCGCCCCTGGCAGCCATCTTGAAAATGGCGGCCATTTTGAAAAAAAAAGTACTGATTGCACACCTTCACATAGTGATCTTACTTTCTGCCAAGTTTCATTCAATTCTATCCATGTCAAGTTTTTCGCCATTTTAACATCATTTTTCAAAATGGCCGCCAAACGTCTCCAACCGATCGTGATTTTTCATCAGTTTGTTCTTCTAATTGTGCTTTACAAACCTACGAAGTTTAATGAAATTCTATCATACAGGTTTTGAGATATAAACGTTTTAAATTTTCGGAGGGTACCGATCTTTGAATGGTGGCCAGCTTGAAAATGGCGGCCATTTTGAAAAAAAAAGTATTGATTGCACACCTTCACATAGTGATCTTACTTTCTGCCAAGTTTCATTCAATTCTATCCATGTTAAGTTTTTCGCCATTTTAACATCATTTTTCAAAATGGCCGCCAAACGTCTCCAACCGATCGGGATTTTTTTTCATCAGTTTCTTCTTCTAATTGTACTTTACAAACAAGCGAAGTTTAATGAAATTCTATGGTACAGTTTTTGAGATATAAACGTTTTAAATTTTCGGAGGGTACCGACCTTTGAATGGTGGCCATCTTGAAAATGGCGGCCATTTTGAAAAAAAAAGTATTGATTGCACACCTTCACATAGTGATCTTACTTTCTGCCAAGTTTCATTCAATTCTATTCAGGCATCTCCGAGAACTAAGCCGGACAAAAATCATTGGAAAGAAAGAATAATAATAATAACTAGAATTGCAATTGCGAGCAATAGCAGATGTCGCCCCTGGCAGCCATCTTGAAAATGGCGGCCATTTCGAAAAAAAAAGTATTGATTGCACACCTTCACATAGTGATCTTACTTTCTGCCAAGTTTCATTCAATTCTATCCAGGCATCTCCGAGAACTAAGCCGGACAAAAATCATTGGAAAGAAAGAATAATAATAATAATAATAATAATAATAATAACTAGAATTGCAATTGCGAGCAATAGCAGATGTCGCCCCTGGCAGCCATCTAGAAAATGGCGGCCATGTTGGGGAAAAAAGTATTGATTGCACACCTTCACATAGTGATCTTACTTTCTGCCAAGTTTCATTCAATTCTATCCATGTTAAGTTTTTCGCCATTTTAACATCATTTTTCAAAATGGCCGTCAAATGTCTGAAACCAATCGCGATTTTTTTTCATCAGTTTGTTCTTCTAATTGTGCTTTACAAACCTACGAAGTTTAATGAAATTCTATCATACAGGTTTTGAGATATAAATGTTTTAAATTTTCGCAGGGTACCGATCTTTGAATGGCGGCCATCTTGAAAATGGCGGCCATATCGAAAAAAAAGGTATTGCTTGCACACCTTCACATAGTGATCTTACTTTCTGCCAAGTTTCATTCAATTCTATCCATGTTAAGTTTTTCGCCATTTTAACATCATTTTTCAAAATGGCCGCCAAACGTCTCCAACCGATCGCCATTTTTTTTCATGAGTTTGTTCTTCTAATTGTACTTTACAAACCTACGAAGTTTAATGAAATTCTATGGTACAGTTTTTGAGATACAAACGTTTTAAATTTTCGGAGGGTACCGATCTTTCAATGGCGGCCATCTTGAAAATGGCGGCCATTTCGAAAAAAAAAGTATTGATTGCACACCTTCACATAGTGAT
This sequence comes from Mytilisepta virgata, assembly GCA_028015205.1. Classification (NCBI taxonomy): domain Eukaryota; kingdom Metazoa; phylum Mollusca; class Bivalvia; order Mytilida; family Mytilidae; genus Mytilisepta; species Mytilisepta virgata. The sequence goes on along the minus strand of CM051515.1, from coordinate 57,092,713 downwards.
CTTACTTTCTGCCAAGTTTCATTCAATTCTATCCAGGCATCTCCGAGAACTAAGCCGGACAAAAATCATTGGAAAGAAAGAATAATAACTAGAATTGCAATTGCGAGCAATAGCAGATGTCGCCCCTGGCAGCCATCTAGAAAATGGCGGCCATTTCGAAAAAAAAGTATTGATTGCACACCTTCACATAGTGATCTTACTTTCTGCCAAGTTTCATTCAATTCTATCCATGTTAAGTTTTTCGCCATTTTAACATCATTTTTCAAAATGGCCGCCAAACGTCTCCAACCGATCGCCATTTTTTTTCATCAGTTTGTTCTTCTAATTGTACTTTACAAACCTACGAAGTTTAATGAAATTCTATGGTACAGTTTTTGAGATATAAACGTGTTAAATTACCGATCTATGAATGGCGGCCATCTTGAAAATGGCGGCCATTTTGAAAAAAAAAGTTTTGATTGCACACCTTCACATAGTGATCTAACTTTCTGCCAAGTTTCATTCAATTCTATCAAGGCATCTCCGAGAACTAAGCCGGACAAAAATCATTGGAAAGAAAGAATAATAACTAGAATTGCAATTGCGAGCAATAGCAGATGTCGCCCCTGGCAGCCATCTTCAAAATGGCGGCCATTTTGAAAAAAAAAGTACTGATTGCACACCTTCACATAGTGATCTTACTTTCTGCCAAGTTTCATTCAATTCTATCGATGTTAAGTTTTTCGCCATTTTAACATCATTTTTCAAAATGGCCGCCAAACGTCTCCAACCGATCGCCATTTTTTTTCATGAGTTTGTTCTTCTAATTGTACTTTACAAACATACGAAGTTTAATGAAATTCTATGGTACAGTTTTTGAGATATAAACGTTTTAAATTTTCGGAGGGTACCGATCTTTGAATGGCGGCCATCTTGAAAATGGCGGCCATTTCGAAAAAAAAAGTATTGATTGCACATCTTCACATAGTGATCTTACTTTCTGCCAAGTTTCATTCAATTCTATCCAGGCATCTCCGAGAACTAAGCCGGACAAAAATCATTGGAAAGAAAGAAAGAATAATAATAATAACTAGAATTGCAATTGCGAGCAATAGCAGATGTCGCCCCTGGCAGCCATCTTCAAAATGGCGGCCATTTTGAAAAAAAAAGTACTGATTGCACACCTTCACATAGTGATCTTACTTTCTGCCAAGTTTCATTCAATTCTATCGATGTTAAGTTTTTCGCCATTTTAACATCATTTTTCAAAATGGCCGCCAAACGTCTCCAACCGATCGCCATTTTTTTTCATGAGTTTGTTCTTCTAATTGTACTTTACAAACATACGAAGTTTAATGAAATTCTATGGTACAGTTTTTGAGATATAAACGTTTTAAATTTTCGGAGGGTACCGATCTTTGAATGGCGGCCATCTTGAAAATGGCGGCCATTTCGAAAAAAAAAGTATTGATTGCACATCTTCACATAGTGATCTTACTTTCTGCCAAGTTTCATTCAATTCTATCCAGGCATCTCCGAGAACTAAGCCGGACAAAAATCATTGGAAAGAAAGAAAGAATAATAATAATAATAATAACAAAGAAACGGAAGAATAACAATATGTCGTCCCGTGACTACGTTCGGGGCGACATAACTAGAATTGCAATTGCGAGCAATAGCAGATGTCGCCCCTGGCAGCCATCTTGAAAATGGCGGCCATTTTGAAAAAAAAAGTACTGATTGCACACCTTCACATAGTGATCTTACTTTCTGCCAAGTTTCATTCAATTCTATCGATGTTAAGTTTTTCGCCATTTTAACATCATTTTTCAAAATGGCCGCCAAACGTCTCCAACCGATCGCCATTTTTTTTCATGAGTTTGTTCTTCTAATTGTACTTTACAAACATACGAAGTTTAATGAAATTCTATGGTACAGTTTTTGAGATATAAACGTTTTAAATTTTCGGAGGGTACCGATCTTTGAATGGCGGCCATCTTGAAAATGGCGGCCATTTGGGAAAAAAAAGTATTGATTGCACACCTTCACATAGTGATCTTACTTTCTGCCAAGTTTCATTCAATTCTATCCAGGCATCTCCGAGAACTAAGCCGGACAAAAATCATTGGAAAGAAAGAAAGAAAGAAAGAATAATAATAATAATAACTAGAATTGCAATTGCGAGCAATAGCAGATGTCGCCCCTGGCAGCCATCTTCAAAATGGCGGCCATTTTGAAAAAAAAAGTACTGATTGCACACCTTCACATAGTGATCTTACTTTCTGCCAAGTTTCATTCAATTCTATCGATGTTAAGTTTTTCGCCATTTTAACATCATTTTTCAAAATGGCCGCCAAACGTCTCCAACCGATCGCCATTTTTTTTCATGAGTTTGTTCTTCTAATTGTACTTTACAAACATACGAAGTTTAATGAAATTCTATGGTACAGTTTTTGAGATATAAACGTTTTAAATTTTCGGAGGGTACCGATCTTTGAATGGCGGCCATCTTGAAAATGGCGGCCATTTCGAAAAAAAAAGTATTGATTGCACATCTTCACATAGTGATCTTACTTTCTGCCAAGTTTCATTCAATTCTATCCAGGCATCTCCGAGAACTAAGCCGGACAAAAATCATTGGAAAGAAAGAAAGAATAATAATAATAATAATAACAAAGAAACGGAAGAATAACAATATGTCGTCCCGTGACTACGTTCGGGGCGACATAATAATAACAAAGAAACGGAAGAATAACAATATGTCGTCCCGTGACTACGTTCGGGGCGACATAATAACTAGAATTGCAATTGCGAGCAATAGCAGATGTCGCCCCTGGCAGCCATCTTGAAAATGGCGGCCATTTTGAAAAAAAAAGTACTGATTGCACACCTTCACATAGTGATCTTACTTTCTGCCAAGTTTCATTCAATTCTATCGATGTTAAGTTTTTCGCCATTTTAACATCATTTTTCAAAATGGCCGCCAAACGTCTCCAACCGATCGCCATTTTTTTTCATGAGTTTGTTCTTCTAATTGTACTTTACAAACATACGAAGTTTAATGAAATTCTATGGTACAGTTTTTGAGATATAAACGTTTTAAATTTTCGGAGGGTACCGATCTTTGAATGGCGGCCATCTTGAAAATGGCGGCCATTTCGAAAAAAAAGTATTGATTGCACATCTTCACATAGTGATCTTACTTTCTGCCAAGTTTCATTCAATTCTATCCAGGCATCTCCGAGAACTAAGCCGGACAAAAATCATTGGAAAGAAAGAAAGAAAGAAAGAAAGAAAGAAAGAATAATAATAATAACTAGAATTGCAATTGCGAGCAATAGCAGATGTCGCCCCTGGCAGCCATCTTGAAAATGGCGGCTATTTCGAAAAAAAAGTATTGATTGCACACCTTCACATAGTGATCTTACTTTCTGCCAAGTTTCATTCAATTCTATCCATGTTAAGTTTTTCGCCATTTTAACATCATTTTTCAAAATGGCCGCCAAACGTCTCCAACCGATCGCCATTTTTTTTCATCAGTTTGTTCTTCTAATTGTACTTTACAAACCTACGAAGTTTAATGAAATTCTATGGTACAGTTTTTGAGATATAAACGTTTTAAATTTTCGGAGGGTACCGATCTTTGAATGGCGGCCATCTTGAAAATGGCGGCCATTTCGAAAAAAAAAGTATTGATTGCACATCTTCACATAGTGATCTTACTTTCTGCCAAGTTTCATTCAATTCTATCCAGGCATCTCCGAGAACTAAGCCGGACAAAAATCATTGGAAAGAAAGAAAGAATAATAATAATAATAATAACAAAGAAACGGAAGAATAACAATATGTCGTCCCGTGACTACGTTCGGGGCGACATAATAACAAAGAAACGGAAGAATAACAATATGTCGTCCCGTGACTACGTTCGGGGCGACATAATAATAACTAGAATTGCAATTGCGAGCAATAGCAGATGTCGCCCCTGGCAGCCATCTTCAAAATGGCGGCCATTTTGGAAAAAAAAGTACTGATTGCACACCTTCACATAGTGATCTTACTTTCTGCCAAGTTTCATTCAATTCTATCGATGTTAAGTTTTTCGCCATTTTAACATCATTTTTCAAAATGGCCGCCAAACGTCTCCAACCGATCGCCATTTTTTTTCATGAGTTTGTTCTTCTAATTGTACTTTACAAACATACGAAGTTTAATGAAATTCTATGGTACAGTTTTTGAGATATAAACGTTTTAAATTTTCGGAGGGTACCGATCTTTGAATGGCGGCCATCTTGAAAATGGCGGCCATTTCGAAAAAAAAAGTATTGATTGCACATCTTCACATAGTGATCTTACTTTCTGCCAAGTTTCATTCAATTCTATCCAGGCATCTCCGAGAACTAAGCCGGACAAAAATCATTGGAAAGAAAGAAAGAAAGAATAATAATAATAACTAGAATTGCAATTGCGAGCAATAGCAGATGTCGCCCCTGGCAGCCATCTAGAAAATGGCGGCCATTTCGAAAAAAAAAGTATTGATTGCACACCTCCACATAGTGATCTTACTTTCTGCCAAGTTTCATTCAATTCTATCCATGTTAAGTTTTTCGCCATTTTAACATCATTTTTCAAAATGGCCGCCAAACGTCTCCAACCGATCACCATTTTTTTTCATCAGTTTGTTCTTCTAATTGTACTTTACAAACCTACGAAGTTTAATGAAATTCTATGGTACAGTTTTTGAGATATAAACGTTTTAAATTTTCGGAGGGTACCGATCTTTGAATGGCGGCCATCTTGAAAATGGCGGCCATTTCGAAAAAAAAAGTATTGATTGCACATCTTCACATAGTGATCTTACTTTCTGCCAAGTTTCATTCAATTCTATCCAGGCATCTCCGAGAACTAAGCCGGACAAAAATCATTGGAAAGAAAGAAAGAAAGAAAGAAAGAATAATAATAATAATAATAATAACAAAGAAACGGAAGAATAACAATATGTCGTCCCGTGACTACGTTCGGGGCGACATAACTAGAATTGCAATTGCGAGCAATAGCAGATGTCGCCCCTGGCAGCCATCTTGAAAATGGCGGCCATTTTGAAAAAAAAAGTACTGATTGCACACCTTCACATAGTGATCTTACTTTCTGCCAAGTTTCATTCAATTCTATCGATGTTAAGTTTTTCGCCATTTTAACATCATTTTTCAAAATGGCCGCCAAACGTCTCCAACCGATCGCCATTTTTTTTCATGAGTTTGTTCTTCTAATTGTACTTTACAAACATACGAAGTTTAATGAAATTCTATGGTACAGTTTTTGAGATATAAACGTTTTAAATTTTCGGAGGGTACCGATCTTTGAATGGCGGCCATCTTGAAAATGGCGGCCATTTGGGAAAAAAAAGTATTGATTGCACACCTTCACATAGTGATCTTACTTTCTGCCAAGTTTCATTCAATTCTATCCAGGCATCTCCGAGAACTAAGCCGGACAAAAATCATTGGAAAGAAAGAAAGAAAGAATAATAATAACTAGAATTGCAATTGCGAGCAATAGCAGATGTCGCCCCTGGCAGCCATCTTGAAAATGGCGGCCATTTCGAAAAAAAAGTATTGATTGCACACCTTCACATAGTGATCTTACTTTCTGCCAAGTTTCATTCAATTCTATCCATGTTAAGTTTTTCGCCATTTTAACATCATTTTTCAAAATGGCCGCCAAACGTCTCCAACCGATCGCCATTTTTTTTCATCAGTTTGTTCTTCTAATTGTACTTTACAAACCTACGAAGTTTAATGAAATTCTATGGTACAGTTTTTGAGATATAAACGTTTTAAATTTTCGGAGGGTACCGATCTTTGAATGGCGGCCATCTTGAAAATGGCGGCCATTTCGAAAAAAAAAGTATTGATTGCACATCTTCACATAGTGATCTTACTTTCTGCCAAGTTTCATTCAATTCTATCCAGGCATCTCCGAGAACTAAGCCGGACAAAAATCATTGGAAAGAAAGAAAGAATAATAATAATAATAACTAGAATTGCAATTGCGAGCAATAGCAGATGTCGCCCCTGGCAGCCATCTTCAAAATGGCGGCCATTTTGAAAAAAAAAGTACTGATTGCACACCTTCACATAGTGATCTTACTTTCTGCCAAGTTTCATTCAATTCTATCGATGTTAAGTTTTTCGCCATTTTAACATCATTTTTCAAAATGGCCGCCAAACGTCTCCAACCGATCGCCATTTTTTTTCATGAGTTTGTTCTTCTAATTGTACTTTACAAACATACGAAGTTTAATGAAATTCTATGGTACAGTTTTTGAGATATAAACGTTTTAAATTTTCGGAGGGTACCGATCTTTGAATGGCGGCCATCTTGAAAATGGCGGCCATTTCGAAAAAAAAAGTATTGATTGCACATCTTCACATAGTGATCTTACTTTCTGCCAAGTTTCATTCAATTCTATCCAGGCATCTCCGAGAACTAAGCCGGACAAAAATCATTGGAAAGAAAGAAAGAATAATAATAACTAGAATTGCAATTGCGAGCAATAGCAGATGTCGCCCCTGGCAGCCATCTAGAAAATGGCGGCCATTTCGAAAAAAAAATTATTGATTGCACACCTTCACATAGTGATCTTACTTTCTGCCAAGTTTCATTCAATTCTATCCATGTTAAGTTTTTCGCCATTTTAACATCATTTTTCAAAATGGCCGCCAAACGTCTCCAACCGATCGCCATTTTTTTTCATCAGTTTGTTCTTCTAATTGTACTTTACAAACCTACGAAGTTTAATGAAATTCTATGGTACAGTTTTTGAGATATAAACGTTTTAAATTTTCGGAGGGTACCGATCTTTGAATGGCGGCCATCTTGAAAATGGCGGCCATTTCGAAAAAAAAAGTATTGATTGCACATCTTCACATAGTGATCTTACTTTCTGCCAAGTTTCATTCAATTCTATCCAGGCATCTCCGAGAACTAAGCCGGACAAAAATCATTGGAAAGAAAGAAAGAAAGAAAGAAAGAAAGAAAGAATAATAATAATAATAACAAAGAAACGGAAGAATAACAATATGTCGTCCCGTGACTACGTTCGGGGCGACATAATAACTAGAATTGCAATTGCGAGCAATAGCAGATGTCGCCCCTGGCAGCCATCTTGAAAATGGCGGCCATTTTGAAAAAAAAAGTACTGATTGCACACCTTCACATAGTGATCTTACTTTCTGCCAAGTTTCATTCAATTCTATCGATGTTAAGTTTTTCGCCATTTTAACATCATTTTTCAAAATGGCCGCCAAACGTCTCCAACCGATCGCCATTTTTTTTCATGAGTTTGTTCTTCTAATTGTACTTTACAAACATACGAAGTTTAATGAAATTCTATGGTACAGTTTTTGAGATATAAACGTTTTAAATTTTCGGAGGGTACCGATCTTTGAATGGCGGCCATCTTGAAAATGGCGGCCATTTGGGAAAAAAAAGTATTGATTGCACACCTTCACATAGTGATCTTACTTTCTGCCAAGTTTCATTCAATTCTATCCAGGCATCTCCGAGAACTAAGCCGGACAAAAATCATTGGAAAGAAAGAAAGAAAGAAAGAATAATAATAATAATAATAACAAAGAAACGGAAGAATAACAATATGTCGTCCCGTGACTACGTTCGGGGCGACATAACTAGAATTGCAATTGCGAGCAATAGCAGATGTCGCCCCTGGCAGCCATCTTCAAAATGGCGGCCATTTTGAAAAAAAAAGTACTGATTGCACACCTTCACATAGTGATCTTACTTTCTGCCAAGTTTCATTCAATTCTATCGATGTTAAGTTTTTCGCCATTTTAACATCATTTTTCAAAATGGCCGCCAAACGTCTCCAACCGATCGCCATTTTTTTTCATGAGTTTGTTCTTCTAATTGTACTTTACAAACATACGAAGTTTAATGAAATTCTATGGTACAGTTTTTGAGATATAAACGTTTTAAATTTTCGGAGGGTACCGATCTTTGAATGGCGGCCATCTTGAAAATGGCGGCCATTTCGAAAAAAAAAGTATTGATTGCACATCTTCACATAGTGATCTTACTTTCTGCCAAGTTTCATTCAATTCTATCCAGGCATCTCCGAGAACTAAGCCGGACAAAAATCATTGGAAAGAAAGAAAGAATAATAATAACTAGAATTGCAATTGCGAGCAATAGCAGATGTCGCCCCTGGCAGCCATCTTGAAAATGGCGGCCATTTTGAAAAAAAAAGTACTGATTGCACACCTTCACATAGTGATCTTACTTTCTGCCAAGTTTCATTCAATTCTATCGATGTTAAGTTTTTCGCCATTTTAACATCATTTTTCAAAATGGCCGCCAAACGTCTCCAACCGATCGCCATTTTTTTTCATGAGTTTGTTCTTCTAATTGTACTTTACAAACATACGAAGTTTAATGAAATTCTATGGTACAGTTTTTGAGATATAAACGTTTTAAATTTTCGGAGGGTACCGATCTTTGAATGGCGGCCATCTTGAAAATGGCGGCCATTTGGGAAAAAAAAGTATTGATTGCACACCTTCACATAGTGATCTTACTTTCTGCCAAGTTTCATTCAATTCTATCCAGGCATCTCCGAGAACTAAGCCGGACAAAAATCATTGGAAAGAAAGAAAGAAAGAAAGAATAATAATAATAATAACTAGAATTGCAATTGCGAGCAATAGCAGATGTCGCCCCTGGCAGCCATCTTCAAAATGGCGGCCATTTTGAAAAAAAAAGTACTGATTGCACACCTTCACATAGTGATCTTACTTTCTGCCAAGTTTCATTCAATTCTATCGATGTTAAGTTTTTCGCCATTTTAACATCATTTTTCAAAATGGCCGCCAAACGTCTCCAACCGATCGCCATTTTTTTTCATGAGTTTGTTCTTCTAATTGTACTTTACAAACATACGAAGTTTAATGAAATTCTATGGTACAGTTTTTGAGATATAAACGTTTTAAATTTTCGGAGGGTACCGATCTTTGAATGGCGGCCATCTTGAAAATGGCGGCCATTTCGAAAAAAAAAGTATTGATTGCACATCTTCACATAGTGATCTTACTTTCTGCCAAGTTTCATTCAATTCTATCCAGGCATCTCCGAGAACTAAGCCGGACAAAAATCATTGGAAAGAAAGAAAGAATAATAATAATAATAATAACAAAGAAACGGAAGAATAACAATATGTCGTCCCGTGACTACGTTCGGGGCGACATAATAACAAAGAAACGGAAGAATAACAATATGTCGTCCCGTGACTACGTTCGGGGCGACATAACTAGAATTGCAATTGCGAGCAATAGCAGATGTCGCCCCTGGCAGCCATCTTCAAAATGGCGGCCATTTTGAAAAAAAAAGTACTGATTGCACACCTTCACATAGTGATCTTACTTTCTGCCAAGTTTCATTCAATTCTATCGATGTTAAGTTTTTCGCCATTTTAACATCATTTTTCAAAATGGCCGCCAAACGTCTCCAACCGATCGCCATTTTTTTTCATGAGTTTGTTCTTCTAATTGTACTTTACAAACATACGAAGTTTAATGAAATTCTATGGTACAGTTTTTGAGATATAAACGTTTTAAATTTTCGGAGGGTACCGATCTTTGAATGGCGGCCATCTTGAAAATGGCGGCCATTTCGAAAAAAAAAGTATTGATTGCACATCTTCACATAGTGATCTTACTTTCTGCCAAGTTTCATTCAATTCTATCCAGGCATCTCCGAGAACTAAGCCGGACAAAAATCATTGGAAAGAAAGAAAGAATAATAATAATAATAATAACAAAGAAACGGAAGAATAACAATATGTCGTCCCGTGACTACGTTCGGGGCGACATAATAATAATAACAAAGAAACGGAAGAATAACAATATGTCGTCCCGTGACTACGTTCGGGGCGACATAATAATAACAAAGAAACGGAAGAATAACAATATGTCGTCCCGTGACTACGTTCGGGGCGACATAATAACAAAGAAACGGAAGAATAACAATATGTCGTCCCGTGACTACGTTCGGGGCGACATAATAATAATAATAACAAAGAAACGGAAGAATAACAATATGTCGTCCCGTGACTACGTTCGGGGCGACATAATAACTAGAATTGCAATTGCGAGCAATAGCAGATGTCGCCCCTGGCAGCCATCTTGAAAATGGCGGCCATTTTGAAAAAAAAAGTATTGATTGCACACCTTCACATAGTGATCTTACTTTCTGCGAAGTTTCATTCAATTCTATCCAGGCATCTCCGAGAACTAAGCCGGACAAAAATCATTGGAAAGAAAGAATAATAATAATAACTAGAATTGCAATTGCGAGCAATAGCAGATGTCGCCCCTGGCAGCCATCTTGAAAATGGCGGCCATTTTGAAAAAAAAAGTACTGATTGCACACCTTCACATAGTGATCTTACTTTCTGCCAAGTTTCATTCAATTCTATCGATGTTAAGTTTTTCGCCATTTTAACATCATTTTTCAAAATGGCCGCCAAACGTCTCCAACCGATCGCCATTTTTTTTCATGAGTTTGTTCTTCTAATTGTACTTTACAAACATACGAAGTTTAATGAAATTCTATGGTACAGTTTTTGAGATATAAACGTTTTAAATTTTCGGAGGGTACCGATCTTTGAATGGCGGCCATCTTGAAAATGGCGGCCATTTGGGAAAAAAAAGTATTGATTGCACACCTTCACATAGTGATCTTACTTTCTGCCAAGTTTCATTCAATTCTATCCAGGCATCTCCGAGAACTAAGCCGGACAAAAATCATTGGAAAGAAAGAAAGAAAGAAAGAATAATAATAATAATAATAACAAAGAAACGGAAGAATAACAATATGTCGTCCCGTGACTACGTTCGGGGCGACATAATAATAATAATAATAATAATAACAAAGAAACGGAAGAATAACAATATGTCGTCCCGTGACTACGTTCGGGGCGACATAATAATAATAATAATAATAACAAAGAAACGGAAGAATAACAATATGTCGTCCCGTGACTACGTTCGGGGCGACATAATAACAAAGAAACGGAAGAATAACAATATGTCGTCCCGTGACTACGTTCGGGGCGACATAATAATAATAACTAGAATTGCAATTGCGAGCAATAGCAGATGTCGCCCCTGGCAGCCATCTAGAAAATGGCGGCCATGTTGAAAAAAAAAGTATTGATTGCACACCTTCACATAGTGATCTTACTTTCTGCCAAGTTTCATTCAATTCTATCCATGTTAAGTTTTTCGCCATTTTAACATCATTTTTCAAAATGGCCGTCAAATGTCTGAAACCAATCGCGATTTTTTTTCATCAGTTTGTTCTTCTAATTGTGCTTTACAAACCTACGAAGTTTAATGAAATTCTATCATACAGGTTTTGAGATATAAATGTTTTAAATTTTCGCAGGGTACCGATCTTTGAATGGCGGCCATCTTGAAAATGGCGGCCATATCGAAAAAAAAGGTATTGCTTGCACACCTTCACATAGTGATCTTACTTTCTGCCAAGTTTCATTCAATTCTATCCATGTTAAGTTTTTCGCCATTTTAACATCATTTTTCAAAATGGCCGCCAAACGTCTCCAACCGATCGCCATTTTTTTTCATGAGTTTGTTCTTCTAATTGTACTTTACAAACATACGAAGTTTAATGAAATTCTATGGTACAGTTTTTGAGATATAAACGTTTTAAATTTTCGGAGGGTACCGATCTTTGAATGGCGGCCATCTTGAAAATGGCGGCCATTTGGGAAAAAAAAGTATTGATTGCACACCTTCACATAGTGATCTTACTTTCTGCCAAGTTTCATTCAATTCTATCCAGGCATCTCCGAGAACTAAGCCGGACAAAAATCATTGGAAAGAAAGAAAGAAAGAAAGAATAATAATAATAATAACTAGAATTGCAATTGCGAGCAATAGCAGATGTCGCCCCTGGCAGCCATCTTCAAAATGGCGGCCATTTTGAAAAAAAAAGTACTGATTGCACACCTTCACATAGTGATCTTACTTTCTGCCAAGTTTCATTCAATTCTATCGATGTTAAGTTTTTCGCCATTTTAACATCATTTTTCAAAATGGCCGCCAAACGTCTCCAACCGATCGCCATTTTTTTTCATGAGTTTGTTCTTCTAATTGTACTTTACAAACATACGAAGTTTAATGAAATTCTATGGTACAGTTTTTGAGATATAAACGTTTTAAATTTTCGGAGGGTACCGATCTTTGAATGGCGGCCATCTTGAAAATGGCGGCCATTTCGAAAAAAAAAGTATTGATTGCACATCTTCACATAGTGATCTTACTTTCTGCCAAGTTTCATTCAATTCTATCCAGGCATCTCCGAGAACTAAGCCGGACAAAAATCATTGGAAAGAAAGAAAGAATAATAATAATAATAATAACAAAGAAACGGAAGAATAACAATATGTCGTCCCGTGACTACGTTCGGGGCGACATAATAACAAAGAAACGGAAGAATAACAATATGTCGTCCCGTGACTACGTTCGGGGCGACATAACTAGAATTGCAATTGCGAGCAATAGCAGATGTCGCCCCTGGCAGCCATCTTCAAAATGGCGGCCATTTTGAAAAAAAAAGTACTGATTGCACACCTTCACATAGTGATCTTACTTTCTGCCAAGTTTCATTCAATTCTATCGATGTTAAGTTTTTCGCCATTTTAACATCATTTTTCAAAATGGCCGCCAAACGTCTCCAACCGATCGCCATTTTTTTTCATGAGTTTGTTCTTCTAATTGTACTTTACAAACATACGAAGTTTAATGAAATTCTATGGTACAGTTTTTGAGATATAAACGTTTTAAATTTTCGGAGGGTACCGATCTTTGAATGGCGGCCATCTTGAAAATGGCGGCCATTTCGAAAAAAAAAGTATTGATTGCACATCTTCACATAGTGATCTTACTTTCTGCCAAGTTTCATTCAATTCTATCCAGGCATCTCCGAGAACTAAGCCGGACAAAAATCATTGGAAAGAAAGAAAGAATAATAATAATAATAATAACAAAGAAACGGAAGAATAACAATATGTCGTCCCGTGACTACGTTCGGGGCGACATAATAATAATAACAAAGAAACGGAAGAATAACAATATGTCGTCCCGTGACTACGTTCGGGGCGACATAATAATAACAAAGAAACGGAAGAATAACAATATGTCGTCCCGTGACTACGTTCGGGGCGACATAATAACAAAGAAACGGAAGAATAACAATATGTCGTCCCGTGACTACGTTCGGGGCGACATAATAATAATAATAACAAAGAAACGGAAGAATAACAATATGTCGTCCCGTGACTACGTTCGGGGCGACATAATAACTAGAATTGCAATTGCGAGCAATAGCAGATGTCGCCCCTGGCAGCCATCTTGAAAATGGCGGCCATTTTGAAAAAAAAAGTATTGATTGCACACCTTCACATAGTGATCTTACTTTCTGCGAAGTTTCATTCAATTCTATCCAGGCATCTCCGAGAACTAAGCCGGACAAAAATCATTGGAAAGAAAGAATAATAATAATAACTAGAATTGCAATTGCGAGCAATAGCAGATGTCGCCCCTGGCAGCCATCTTGAAAATGGCGGCCATTTTGAAAAAAAAAGTACTGATTGCACACCTTCACATAGTGATCTTACTTTCTGCCAAGTTTCATTCAATTCTATCGATGTTAAGTTTTTCGCCATTTTAACATCATTTTTCAAAATGGCCGCCAAACGTCTCCAACCGATCGCCATTTTTTTTCATGAGTTTGTTCTTCTAATTGTACTTTACAAACATACGAAGTTTAATGAAATTCTATGGTACAGTTTTTGAGATATAAACGTTTTAAATTTTCGGAGGGTACCGATCTTTGAATGGCGGCCATCTTGAAAATGGCGGCCATTTGGGAAAAAAAAGTATTGATTGCACACCTTCACATAGTGATCTTACTTTCTGCCAAGTTTCATTCAATTCTATCCAGGCATCTCCGAGAACTAAGCCGGACAAAAATCATTGGAAAGAAAGAAAGAAAGAAAGAATAATAATAATAATAATAACAAAGAAACGGAAGAATAACAATATGTCGTCCCGTGACTACGTTCGGGGCGACATAATAATAATAATAATAATAATAACAAAGAAACGGAAGAATAACAATATGTCGTCCCGTGACTACGTTCGGGGCGACATAATAATAATAATAATAATAACAAAGAAACGGAAGAATAACAATATGTCGTCCCGTGACTACGTTCGGGGCGACATAATAACAAAGAAACGGAAGAATAACAATATGTCGTCCCGTGACTACGTTCGGGGCGACATAATAACAAAGAAACGGAAGAATAACAATATGTCGTCCCGTGACTACGTTCGGGGCGACATAATAATAATAACTAGAATTGCAATTGCGAGCAATAGCAGATGTCGCCCCTGGCAGCCATCTAGAAAATGGCGGCCATGTTGAAAAAAAAAGTATTGATTGCACACCTTCACATAGTGATCTTACTTTCTGCCAAGTTTCATTCAATTCTATCCATGTTAAGTTTTTCGCCATTTTAACATCATTTTTCAAAATGGCCGTCAAATGTCTGAAACCAATCGCGATTTTTTTTCATCAGTTTGTTCTTCTAATTGTGCTTTACAAACCTACGAAGTTTAATGAAATTCTATCATACAGGTTTTGAGATATAAATGTTTTAAATTTTCGCAGGGTACCGATCTTTGAATGGCGGCCATCTTGAAAATGGCGGCCATATCGAAAAAAAAGGTATTGCTTGCACACCTTCACATAGTGATCTTACTTTCTGCCAAGTTTCATTCAATTCTATCCATGTTAAGTTTTTCGCCATTTTAACATCATTTTTCAAAATGGCCGCCAAACGTCTCCAACCGATCGCCATTTTTTTTCATGAGTTTGTTCTTCTAATTGTACTTTACAAACCTACGAAGTTTAATGAAATTCTATGGTACAGTTTTTGAGATACAAACGTTTTAAATTTTCGGAGGGTACCGATCTTTCAATGGCGGCCATCTTGAAAATGGCGGCCATTTTGAAAAAAAAAGTATTGATTGCACACCTTCACATAGTGATCTTAGTTTCTGCCAAGTTTCATTCAATTCTATCAAGGCATCTCCGAGAACTAAGCCGGACAAAAATCATTGGAAAGAAAGAATAATAACAAAGAAACGGAAGAATAACAATATATCGTCCCGATACTACGTTCGGGGCGACATAATTAAAATTTACGTTTCGCGAAACGTGAGATGTCCCCTCCCGTGCCCATTTTATGCCTGTTCTCTTCAACAAGTTGAAGAGTCGCCATCACCGATATACACTGTATACCAAGTTTCGTTAAAATCAGACTTTATATTTTTTGCCATTTTCAGCAGCCATCTTAAAAATGGAGGCCATTATGGAAATTCCGAAAATGCGCCGTGAGTCGCCATCACCCATATACCCTGTATACCAAGTTTCGTTGAAATCAGACAATGTTTACATTTTTCACCATTTGGCGGCCATCTTGAAAATGGCGGCCATTACAAAAATTCCGACAATGCGCCGTCAGTCGCCATCACCCTTATACCCTGTATACCAAGTTTCATTGAAATCGGACAATGTTTACATTTTTCACCATTTTCGGGGGCCATCTTGAAAATGGCGGCCATTACAAAAATTCCGACAATGCGCCGTCAGTCCCCATCACCTATATACCCTGTATACCAAGATTCGTTGAAATCGGACAATGTTTACATTTTTCGCCATTTTCGGCCGCCATCTTGAAAATGGCGGCCATTACAAAACTTCCGACAATGCGCCGTCAGTTGCCATCACCCTTATACCCTGTATACCAAGTTTCATTGAAATTGGACAATGTTTACATTTTTCGCGATTTTCGGCGGCCATCTTGAAAATGGGGGCCATTACAGAAATTCCGACAATGCGCCATCAGTTGCCATCACCGTTATACCCTGTATACCAAGTTTCGTTGAAATTGGACAATGTTTACATTTTTCGCCATTTTTG
This sequence comes from Mytilisepta virgata, assembly GCA_028015205.1. Lineage (NCBI taxonomy): Eukaryota > Metazoa > Mollusca > Bivalvia > Mytilida > Mytilidae > Mytilisepta > Mytilisepta virgata. The sequence continues at coordinate 57,076,648 of CM051515.1, read as the reverse complement.
GCGGCCATCTTGGAAATGGCGGCCATTTTGAAATTATAAACCGCAAAAAACACTGTAGGACCTTGGGACCTATCACCCCTCCAAGTTTCATATTGATCGGTCCATCCATTTCCGAGGAGATAGCCGGACAAGTTCGTGCATCAGGTTGACGGAAGAAAAAGAAAAAAGTATAATAATAAGAAAAATAAGAAACGGAGTAAAAACAATATGTCCCCGACGACACTTCGTGGTCGGGGACATAATAATAACAAAGAAACGGAAGAATAACAATATGTCGTCCCGTGACTACGTTCGGGGCGACATAATAACTAGAATTGCAATTGCGAGCAATAGCAGATGTCGCCCCTGGCAGCCATCTAGAAAATGGCGGCCATTTCGAAAAAAAAGTATTGATTGCACACCTTCACATAGTGATCTTACTTTCTGCCAAGTTTCATTCAATTCTATCCATGTTAAGTTTTTCGCCATTTTAACATCATTTTTCAAAATGGCCGCCAAACGTCTCCAACCGATCGCCATTTTTTTTCATCAGTTTGTTCTTCTAATTGTACTTTACAAACCTACGAAGTTTAATGAAATTCTATGGTACAGTTTTTGAGATATAAACGTGTTAAATTACCGATCTATGAATGGCGGCCATCTTGAAAATGGCGGCCATTTTGAAAAAAAAAGTTTTGATTGCACACCTTCACATAGTGATCTAACTTTCTGCCAAGTTTCATTCAATTCTATCAAGGCATCTCCGAGAACTAAGCCGGACAAAAATCATTGGAAAGAAAGAATAATAACTAGAATTGCAATTGCGAGCAATAGCAGATGTCGCCCCTGGCAGCCATCTTCAAAATGGCGGCCATTTTGAAAAAAAAAGTACTGATTGCACACCTTCACATAGTGATCTTACTTTCTGCCAAGTTTCATTCAATTCTATCGATGTTAAGTTTTTCGCCATTTTAACATCATTTTTCAAAATGGCCGCCAAACGTCTCCAACCGATCGCCATTTTTTTTCATGAGTTTGTTCTTCTAATTGTACTTTACAAACATACGAAGTTTAATGAAATTCTATGGTACAGTTTTTGAGATATAAACGTTTTAAATTTTCGGAGGGTACCGATCTTTGAATGGCGGCCATCTTGAAAATGGCGGCCATTTCGAAAAAAAAAGTATTGATTGCACATCTTCACATAGTGATCTTACTTTCTGCCAAGTTTCATTCAATTCTATCCAGGCATCTCCGAGAACTAAGCCGGACAAAAATCATTGGAAAGAAAGAAAGAATAATAATAATAATAATAACAAAGAAACGGAAGAATAACAATATGTCGTCCCGTGACTACGTTCGGGGCGACATAATAACTAGGTATGATTGTGATCGCAAGCGAGTCACAAGATGTCTCCCAAACCCCCATTGCCACTATCTAGAGCTTATCAGTAACCCCCTAAATTCCCTTTTGCTCTATTCACCTACAAAATTTCAGAATCCTACCCACCTAGGTTACAGAGATATCGCAATGTCCTATATAATGACCTTTTCCTGTTTCCATGGAAACAGCGGCCATTTTGATTTTTTTTAAGCCCTTTGCAATCGCCATCATTTAAAACCCCTAAATATCAATTTTCATTGAAATCGAAGCACTTCGAAAGAATTTCGAATTTTGGGCCCGAAAAATCACATTTTCGTAAATAACGCGAAAACCGTAAATATCGCTTCAAATTTTTTTTTCGTATAATTAAAGAGCACCTTTTGCTCTATTCACCTACAAAATTTCAGAATCCTACCCATCTAGGTTACTGACATAAAGCAATGTCTCCTATATAATGACCTTTTTCTGTTTCCACGGAAACGGCGGCCATTTTGAAAATTTTAAAAGTCGTTTGCAAAACTTCAGGTCACCCTTAACATATTCCCAAAGTTTCATATTGATTGGACATTGCATCTTTGAGAAACGTCGCGGACAACATTGAACGGAAAGAAAAAGGAAAGAAGAAGAAGAAGAAGAAGAAGAAGAAGAAGAAGAAGAAGAATAATAATAAGAAACCGGACAAAAACAATATGTCTCCCAAAACTTTGTTTGGGAGACATAATAACAAAGAAACGGAAGAATAACAATATGTCGTCCCGTGACTACGTTCGGGGCGACATAATAACAAAGAAACGGAAGAATAACAATATGTCGTCCCGTGACTACGTTCGGGGCGACATAACTAGAATTACAATTGTGAGCAATAGCAGATGTCGCCCATGGCAGCCATTTTGAAAACCATGTATTTCGATGATGGAACCTTGTTTGCCATCCCAAACTTAGTCTAGGTATCAATTTTTGTTGAAATCTGACAATGTTCAGTTTTTCCTCATTTCTACAATATTTTTCAAAATGGCCACCAAACATCTTCAACCGATCGTAATTTTCTTTCATGAACATGTTCTACTAATCATACTTTACAATAGTACAAAGTTTCATGAAATCGTTTGGTGCAGATTTTCAGATATGAAAGTTTCCAAAATTTTTCATACTTTTTCCGTTTCTATGGCAATGGTGGCCATTTTGAAAAGTTTTAATGTTACATGCACAACTAGACTTGGTGATCGTCATTACTGTGAAGTTTCAGAAAGATTATTCCAGCCATCTCTGAGAACTCTTGTGGACAAAATTAGGTGGAAGAATAAAAAAAAAACCCAAAGAAATGGAACAATAACAATATGTCGTCCTGACTACTTCTGGGGCTGACATAATAAGCAGAATAAGACGAAGAAGAAATACTACAAAAACAATATGTCTTCCTTCTACGAAGGGGACATAATTATAAATGAGACTGGTCTTTCGTGTCTTTGATAGGATATTGCAGTGATTCTAATGATTAAGATAAATGACTTAAAAGTAAGCTAGAAGTTGCATTATACGGATAAACACATCTGATCAATTAAGCTATCAAGTTGAAACAACAGACGTATATGACTCGAGCATGCTCGAATAAACAGTGATGCATTTACTTTGAATTCATGGGCAAAAGTTCCGGTCCAGTCAGTAACTTTGACATATCCACGGTATTTGAATTAAAAGTGTTCAAAACAAACATGTTTAACGGTAATTGGGGGATTCTGCCTCATTCTTAATGTGATTATAATCAAATGGTACCAGTTTTCTGAACTATTTACTGTTACATGAATATTCATCTGTTTATTATCAATGTACAATACAATATAATATATAATGTTCACGTAATACAATATAATATACTGATATTAGGGAAAAAATCAATATCAAGAAGTAGGGCCACTTCTGTGTCTTGTAAAATTGCTTTGGGCTTTCTAAAATTATACATTAATAGTCCAACTAGTCTATTTTTGTCTTGAAACTAATTATTTTAGTCTTATAATTTTCTGTTTGATCTAAGTTATACCTGAACTAGCATGACAGTCTGGTGTATGAAAAAATTTATGGAAAAAAATAACATAACCAACAAAGTTAACAAATTTTAAAACATTTAAATTTCAACTGAACAAGGAAATATTGGTAAATAAAAGTTAGATTCACAAGCTTGTAAAAATGTTCAAAATTTAAATGTATATAGCATATTTGGATTTGTGCATATTTTCATGTCCGATTTATTCTGTATTTGTCCCCCTTTGTATTCATTTACTGAGGTAAGTGTCTGGTAATTGATTTCCAACATCAGGAGACAGGTTAATTGGTAGACACTTTGTAGCATAGGTTTTGTTTTCACAGCTATTATATATATAATAAAATTTTGAATTCTAATATTTTTAATCCCATTAATTAAAACGATTACTTTATATAAAACTTCCATTTTCAATTTTTACTCGATCTCTGATCGCAATAATAAAACAATTTTTCACACGGGCAGCGATCGCAATAATTTAACCTCACAATTTTGCATTGGGTAGAAGAATCGCAATAAAAAGTGCACACGAAAATTTCCAAATTTACAGTAGTTATTTGCTTAAGCACTACATAGATTTCACTGTTTTCAGATAAATGTATGTTTTCCCTGCTTTACAATTTTATATTTTATATTTCAGGGTAATGATATGAGAGATTTTGATAAAGTATTCGAACAGTGCAGTAGATGCTGTGAGGGATTTTTAAAAGCAGTTACTGGAACATAAAATAACAGTAGACATAAATTTCTCTAGTTTTATGCAGTAAATAGTACTAGCTTATATGGTTATGGAGGTTTCATCCTGCCTTACTTTATATCCATTAATAAGGGGTCGCTTCATGTATAAGGCAGAGGATCCTAAAATTTGATATTGATTCTTTATCCCTGCTGACTTATGATTATAAAGGGATTGTTTTATATATAACAAGCAGTTTGGATTGTAAGATGTGATTTCATCTGAATACTCTAAATTCAGAAAATATTGCGTGTATTTATTATTGCAAATCTTCGACTGCTCAGGAAAATGTGAGTTTTATTATTGCGACTTCTTAAAAAATTTGTAATGGATACTACTAGCAAAATCAGTAATGTGACTTTTAATTATTGCGATGCTTATCTCGCATTTTCCGCAATAATAAAAACTCACAATAATTTCTGAATTTACAGTACTATATCCTTAATGACTTATGTGTTCCATCAATAAAGAGGAATATGTAAATTCAATAATATATTTTGTTAATCTTTAAAATCTTACACTTAAAATAAATCACATGTAAAAAAATTTTAATGGATCTAGGATCTCATCAAGGATCAAAAATGTAAGAATCAAGTCTGTGTAAACATGCTTACTGTATGTCCCAAATACTTCAGCAACTGATTTCCTAATGATAAACTCTGGAAATTATTACTGTACATTTTAAAAAAATAGCAATTGTATATCCCAAAAGTCAACATTGATCAAAATTTTGGAAATAAAACTTGCACACATTCAGCATTGTCACATTTCTTTGTGCTAACATCATACTTTCACAAAAATCAACTAATTGCACACAAAAAATGGAAAGTTTTGTCAAATATTTTAGGAATTTCAGCATTGGAAAAGATAATAATTACTATTACTGCTAACAAAAGATAGAGTAACAAGTATCGGCTATTCCATTAAAATCAATGTGAGAGGGTAGGAAGGAACTTTCAAAATACCCTCACAACCAACAAACTTTTTTTAGATACCTTTACTTACATCTGGTAGACACACACTAAAAATGACCCAGGACCCATGTCCTATAATAAAATTTCCCTTTCTACCCTCACATTTCCATTCTAATGGAACAGCCCTAATACTATTTACTTTTATTTTACTGAAATATTTGAGATATCATGAAAAAGACTTACCAGTACAGTTAAACAAAATCATACAATATTTTTGCTATCTTTTGTTTTACATTAAAATCATTTATTTGATTGTTGGTACAAAAACCAGAAGAATAAAAGATGAAAATGATTGTTTGTTTTATCATATGTTCATTTTTGTATGGGATTAGCCACTTACAGTGAAATTTGCTATATTGAGGCAGGTAGTGTGGAGTATCTGTCACCCCACGGGCCAGTCGTATAGTGGATGGATCTGGTGGCACTAGTAAAACCAATCTCCGGTTCAACAATTTATTAGAGAACAGCAAAAATGACTTCTTGACCAAATGCGTTTGTTTGTGTCTCTCTCCCTGGTTGGGAAAATGTTGAAGCTTTTATTACAACTTGTAGCTCAACAATTTTCCGACCATAATTATATATAATGATAGAAAATGTCCACTACGGCGTCACAAATATTCCCAAACATCTGCCGTAGTAGACTTCTCCTATATTTTCAATAAGTAATTGAACAATATAATTTGTTTATAATTTGACTATTACAATTATAGTTTCTGCAGTCCGCTTTCTAAAGTATTTAATGACAAATTGTCCGAAATTCAATTTCCTATATGGTCTGATAACATCTTAATTCACTTCAGTATTAGATAAATTATTCCAATAATAACTAAATATTGTTTGTCCATATAACAAGTTCAAATGTTCAAACTTTGTGTAAATTCTTGTCCTAATTAAATATCGGAGTTGTAGTTTTCATCTCAGTTGAAATGTACAGTTTCTTCTTCCATTAAAATGTCCCTTATTGTCTCGCCTGCGACGAAAGTCGCTGGAAGCGAGACATAGGTATAGCAATCCGGCGGCGACGGCGACGGCGTTAACTTTTTGTAAAACCTTAATAACTTTTAAAGTATAATACTTACAATGTTCATCTTTGGTCCACAGGTGCATGAAGTGATGACCTTTTCAGCAGCACATTTTTAGATGACCTTGACCTTTTTTTCATGGTTCAATACCCACATAAACATTGCGACATAGTTTTACATTCAAATCCTTTTCTCAGAAACTATAATACCTAGAGTTATTATATTTGGTCTACAGTGAGATCTATATGGGTACATGCCAGTCTGACACCTGTCATTTGTCCTTGACCTCAATTGCACGGTTCAGTGAACTTCGAAAATCTGCGACATAGTTTTACATTCAAGTCCCTTTCTTAGTAACTGTAATGTTTAGAGTCATCATATTTGGTATATAGTAAGATCTATATGGGTACATGGGAGTCTGACACCTGTCATGTGTCCTTGACCTCAATTTCACAGCTCAGTGACTTTGTCAATTTTTTCTTCTAAAGTCCATTTTTCTGCAACTACAATGAATAGACTCATCATACATGGCTTATAGCAAGATCTGTATGGGTACATGCCAGTCTGACACCTTTCATGTGCCCTTGACCTCAATTTCATGGTTCAGTGACTTTGTCAATTTTTTCCTCAAAAGTTTATATTTCAGCAAGTGCAATGACTAGATTCATCAGATATGGTCTATAGCTAGATCTATATGGGTACATGCCAGTCTGACACCTGTCATGTGTCCTTGACCTCAATTTCATGGTTCAGTGACTTTGTCAATTTTTTTCTTTAAAGTCTATTTTACAGCAACTACAATGAATAGACTCATCATACATGGCTTATAGCAAGATCTGTATGGGTACATGCCAGTCTGACACCTTTCATGTGCCCTTGACCTCAATTTCATGGTTCAGTGACTTTGTCAATTTTTTTCTTTTACAGTCCATTTTTCAGCAACTGCAATATCTAGACTCGCCATATATATAAGAACTTGCCCACCTCATATTTTCAGATTGATCACTAATGTTTTAATTAGGGGATAGACAAACAGGAAGGGGGGGGGGGGAGAAGTATAACTTTGTGTATAAAGTTCCATCTAGTTTGAATACTGTATGCAATATGTCTGATAGCATTTACTTTCATTAGAAATACACGACAGGCGAGACATTTTTGTGTGTCAAGTCTTGTATATATATATATATCTATAACTTATATAGTTCTGGATGTTGCACTCGACTGTGTCACACTCGCCCCCTAACAATTAAAAGATATCATCGATAGCTTTTACTGTTTTTTCTGGTTTACAGTATAGTTCACATTGGCGATTTATAAGCACAACTTCAGGTTCTATCAACGTAGCTCATATAGGTATGTCTATTTACAACAGTTCCTTTTACGAGATTACTAAATGTACAGTTCACTAAATATTGTTAAGTTACTCCATATACATCGAGTCTATTTACACCAATTACGGACTTCATTTGTTGACAGCGATCTTTGGATACAACTGTTTAACGGTAAACGGCTGAACTTCAGATGGCGCAGAGGCAGCTATTGGCTCATCTCTGGGGACGGTTACATCGTCATCCGGCTTAACCGGTACCATCTCTACCATTTCCACCATTCCACCATGTCGACTCGCCGATCCCGGCAGGGTCGCTTCTTGTTCTCTATTATCACTCTTGGCCACCCCTTTTGAATTATTTCTAATAATTTTGATACAATTAAAGATTCGTTTTCGACAACAAATTACAATTATACATGTCAAAATGATAATAATTAACAAAATAGCACTGACATATGACGTAACTGATCTTATTAACATAGGTTCCATCTGCGGATTAATCTCACTTAGTTCATCAATGAGGGTACCCAGGGGAATCTGTTTTATTTCCTTTAATTTAGACGGCAATTTTATATTGTCAAAATTTGGAAATGTTTTATAAAATGGTTCCCATAAATTTTTACTTATAAAATGATAATTCTTTAAGAAATCTCTTAGATAATTATTTAGCTCATATTTACTTTCTTGATGATAGAAAGATGTTAAATGCATGTGACCTCCAAAAGCGGAACAAGTCATTTTTAATGTTAATATATCTATAGGGGGATGAATTAATACCGAACTATTGTCTCCTAATTTAATATTAGAATCTCCACAAACAATGTTAAATTGAATTGGGTTTAAAGCAGCAATTGCCCATCGACCGTCTGATAAATATTGCGCGTTCGGCAAAATAACATTCGTATTTATTACTATTTTACATACTCTTCGTAATTCAGTTACTTCGCCCATAAATAGTTTAATAACACATAATGGACTTGAATCAATAGGATAAATGGGACTTTTAATTTCACAATAATCACGCGATTCCGTAGCACATTTCTCAGCGTTTTCAGAAGTTAAAATAATATATTCTGTTTTTCTCTTATTTACCGCTAGGTTATTTGTCTCCAGATTATACTGAGCCAACAGACTCGCTCCTTGTGACTTATTTATATTCATAGGAGCTACTGCTAAATTAATAATAGTGTAAAGTTCAAACTGCCCGAATGAATCTAATAGTGGTATAGAGATAACTACAATAAGTTTATCGTTTTCTATTAGAGTCGCACAAGTCAGTGTCTTGTAAAGATTCCATAAATTCTTTATAGGATCAACCGGAAGTTGAAACTGACTTGTTAATTTTGATTTCACATCAAGTAATAAATTTCTTAGATCTGTTGGTCTAATTACTGAAGGAGACAAATGTCCTAGTGACAGCATGTTAAGTTGGAGCTTAAGATGCTGTAAATAATCCCTAGCTATCCCAATGAGTTCGTGTAAATCACTTAAAGATCTATCGAATTTTGCATAAAGTCTAACAAAGTTATCAAGATCTTGAACATCGTTCGCTAGTGTCATACTGAAATTTTTGATTTCACTGAAACTATCTATTAAGTGATTTATACTATTCCTATTTTCCGATATTTGACCTTGAGATAATTTCATAACCGAAATACTTTCCGAAAGTACATGAGTTATCTGTTTTTGATTTTTCGCCAACGTATTTATGTTCCTTTGGATTGATTCCACATCGGATTCGCTTAACGTACCAAAAAGAAAAGACAACGCCTTACCGACAATAGGAATGAGGGAACGCCTACTTCTATCATTCGGTTGCACCACGTGAAGAGATTTAATATCCCGTAATTCTGTTAGAAGGAAAGTCTGAGTTTGGTTTAAATTTTCTATTTCATGCTTTAATATGCTAATCGTATTTTCAAATCGTAAATATTTTCCTGGATCTTGTCTTTCCTGTTGCCAATATCTTAGTAATTCTTCTGAAACACCCCTAGCAGTTTCAGTCAAATGTTCGTTAAGTTTAACAATTAAAGATTGATAGGGCGACAAATCTATTTCAAATGCAACCAACCACCTCGAACGAGTTGTGGTTATATCTTTAATTTTCTCAAAAATTACATTTTCTCTAATAAAAGACGCCTGAACTGAGATTACCAAGAGTGCCAATAGAAGAATTTTAATTTCCATATTTTCTTGTTTTCTGAAAACCAAGACAGATATTTAAATAAAATCATAACTGGGTTTCCAACAACCACGAGCTACAAGTCTTTTAAAAAACAACATAATTCTTAAGATAGCCCTCCTTAAACTGTATTCCTAACTGTCGAGCAAAGATACACTTCACCATTTCGATATATCTCGTCTTTGTTAAAACATAAAGAAATTGAACATAATTAATAGCGTTATTCGGTCTTATCTGATCACATGGCACGAACCTCTCGATAAAGTTCTCGAAAACTTCAAGGACATTACAAAGTTTTACAAAAGGTACGTGATAAGCAGAGTTAATGGGCTTAGACTGTGAGATGCTTTTTATAATTTCTTGGAAATCTTCTAATGTACAACAATTTTCAACTGGAACTATGTTCCATTTTACTGTTGTCCATTCTCGTTTAAGTCTAGCCGAATTTTCATAAAGTGTTTCAGGAGCTTTAATTGCCCATTCCTCCCACTGTAAATAAACAGCAGGGGGATCTGTATCATACGAAGGATCAGGGATGTCCAAGAGTTCAATAAATTCTTCATATTCTTTTTCCATCTGCAAGAACATAAGAATATATTTTACTTAAGATGTCAATTGTCTGATTAGTTGGAACATGCGGCCAAGACTGCTCTAGCAAGCAACATGTTCAAGTTGTCGACCTTTTTTGATTTATGCTTTTTGTCCGTTTTATAAACCTGATCGACCATCATCTCGCGTTCACTGTCGTTATCAGTGGAGTTTTCGCTATTTGACATGTCCATGTCATCATTATCGCGAGACAGAGTTTGCTTTTCGAGAAGTTTCTTACCTCTTAATCTCTTCTTGAGTTCCATGAGGGGAATGTCATCTTCTGATGACCAATCCTCTCTTTCGTTTCTCGCCCATTTAGCCATCTTGGCTCTAGGCATCTCTGCACCAGAGGACTCAATTTCGGATTCCGAATCTTCTTCGGATTCTTCCGGTGGTGCTACATAAACAGACTTTCTTAATGGTCTACCCACCTGATCTTTCGGTATTTCCCAATTATCTATATTAGCCGGTCTTAAGTGTCTAGCATGTGCCTTGGTAGACTTACCCGTTAGTTGGTTCTTGACTCTAAAACTTACAGGGGATGTTTTTTCTATGATTCTATAATACGGACTCCATCTATTATCTAACTTGGATGTTCTCCTGTGATTCTTGAGATATACTGGGGTACCTACATTAAGTTCTACTTCCTTACTGTTCTTATCAGCATACTTACTTTGCCTTTTCTTAGCTTGTTTTAGATTTCGATACACTGATGTAAAAGTCTTGTGTTGCTGCTCTAGAGCTATTTTGTGATATTGTTCACCAGCATATCTCCGTCTCGGTTTTAAGAGGGTATCTATGGGGAGTACAGGATCCCTGTTGTATAGTAAGAAGAAAGGAGAGTACTTTGTGGAATCACTTACGTGAAATCGAATGGCTGCCAGCATTTGATTCAAGAAGAGGTCCCAACTACTTACATCTTCTTTAATTCTCTTTGATATAATATCATGCATGGTTTTGTGGAATCTTTCTACCTTACCGTTTCCTTGAGGGCTATAGTACGAAGTTGTGACATGATGTATATTTAAAGCTTTTAGTGTTTCTCTTACAGCTTCGTTTACAAACTCGCTCCCATTATCTGTCAATAATTGAAGTGGGGCGGAGTATCTTGGAAATATGTGTTCAATCAAAAGGTGAACTATATTATCTGCGGATTTGTCAGGTACAGCATATGCTTCTGGAAAACCAGAATAGAGGTCAATAAAGGAAACAATATACTTGTTACCTGACAATGTTTGTGGATACGGTCCCGATAAATCAAGTCCAATCTTAGCAAAAGGATAAGGTGGGATGTCAGTTTCTTGAAGTGGGGGTCTTGATATCTTGGCACTCCTCATTTGACAAGTGACACAATTGTCAATATATGCATAAAGTTCTTAGGAAAGTAATACTTAATTCTCATAGAATCATAAGTTTTATCTAGGGCCATGTGACCAAGGTAATCATGATATTGTTTAATCACTAATGATTTCAGTTTTTCTGGCACATAAATTCTCAACGTGGGTTCAGTGTCAGCGTTTGACAAATAGTAAACAAGTCCTTCAATAATCATATGTCTACTTTCTTCCGTCTTAGTAGCATTACCAGACTGAAGTCTTTTCTTAAGAGTCAAAATATGTTCATCTTGTTCTTGTTCTTCTTGTAAATTAAGTTCTCCAGGAATATCTAGTTCTGGTTTGACCAATTCGTCCTGTTCATCCAGTTTGCAACTAGCATACTTCCTTGGGTTAAACTTATTAGAGTTCAAGGTGTTTATTTCAAAAGTTCTGTCGTCAATGTCAACATTGTCGTCAATTATCTCATTATCAGTTTCTTTAATAATGTGTTCAGAACTTATTGGAACCCTAGACAAAAGATCTGCACAAGAGTTTGCAGTACCAGCAATATACTCTATTTTGCAGTTGTACCCCGCGATTCCGAGGGCCCATAATTGTATCTTCTTATTTTGCATTGGGGCATCTAAGATATATTTAAGCGGCTTGTGATCTGTTCTAATAACAAAGTCCGCATTATGTAAGTAATGGTCTAACTTTTGCAGGGAGTAGTGAATTGCAAACGCTTCCTTCTCTATCGTAGACCATTTAGTCTGCGTTGGACTTAATTTGTGAGACAAGTAATAAATAGGTTTTTCATTTCTCACTCCATTAATCCCACAGTCGTCGTCTTTCACAGCTTGTGTAAGACATGCCCCTATACACGTGTCACTGGCATCTGTATATAACACATAGGGTTCATTAGGATCGGGGTAAGCCAGCAACGGGACTACTGTCAGACTATCTTTCAAAAAGTCTAAGGCTTTTTGACATGTGTCAGACCACTTAAATTTCGCATATTTTCTTGTAAGCAAGATGAGAGGTTCGGCAATTTTTGAAAAATTAGGGATTAGTCGTCTGTAATAAGAACACATTCCCATAAATGACCTTATTTCTTTGACATTCTTCGGTGACGGTAAAGTGCGAATTGCTTCTACTTTCTTGGGGTCAGGCTTAACGCCTTTCTCATTAATTACAAACCCAAGGTAATCAGTTTCTTTCTGAAAGAAGTTGCACTTTTTCAATTTCATTTTCAGCCCATGTTGACGGAGTCTATCGAAAACTTCTTGAATATGTTTTAAATGATCATGGGAATTTTTCGAGAAAACAATTATGTCTAAATACGCTGTAGCGAAGCTTTCACAGTCTTCCAAGACTATATTTGCCAATTCTTGAAACAAACTTGGAGCTGTGGAAATTCCGAATGGCATGACATTAAACTGAAATAATCCCTTGTGACAGGTAAATGCAGTCTTTTCTTTACTCTCTGCCTGAAGCAATACCTGCCAATATCCACTTTTTAAGTCGATGGTTGTAAAAAACTTAGCCCCTCCCAGTAATGTCAAAATGTCATCAATCAAGGGAAGAGGAAAAGAAATTGGTTTCAAAATTTTGTTCAAAGATCTGAAGTCTACGCACATCCTTTTCGTCCCATCTTTCTTATCTACTACTACCAAAGGAAAAGCCCAAGGTGACCTAGACCTTTCGATAATACCCGCCTCTAGCATTTCTTTTAAACATTTCTCTACTGTTTCCCGTTTATTAATTGGTATCCTATATGGTCTATTTTTAATCGGAGGGTGATTTCCAGTGTCTATTTTCATCGTAACTGTCTCCGTATGTCCTAAGTCAGTGTCTTTTTCGGCAAACAGGTCAATGTTATCCCTAACAAGTTTCTCAATAATATATTTATGTTCTCGTGGCACGTTAATGCTATGCAAGGTCTTAGTATCTTCTTGTTTTGAAATTTCACTTACATTTAAAGTTGCAACATCTTGCTCAGTGATAATTTGACCTTTTCCAACTACTTCCCCTCTTTTAAACTTAAAAAATTTGTTTGTCTGATTAACTATCATAACTGGAATTTTTCTTGAATTACTTACCTTTGCTATTGATTTAAATACCACAAGTCCCGGTTCCTCACTCAGGTAACCCGAGTCCAAAGAAGAAATTTCAAGTAATTCTGAACTAGATATTTCAAAACCTCGATTTACCTTAACTGTACATACCGTTGTGGATTGAGGTCTTAAAGTCGTTTTCTTACATAATCTTAGTATTGAAGAAATGTGAATATCTTCCTCTAACCTGATATAAGTTTTATCAATTCTAATATATCCCAAGTCAAAATACAGGCGGGCGCCATTTTGTTTCAACCATTCACGCCCTAAAATCATGTTCCTATTGATACCTTCCACTATATAAAATTTATGAGTCAAAGTAAGATTTCCCATTTTAAAAATAATATTAGCACAACCCTCTATTTTAAGCGCGTCTCCACTGACAGATTTGATACATGGTCGATCGCGGATTAATTTTGGTTTATCTTTTATATTTTGCCAAATTCTTTTATGAATTAAAGAGATATCTGCTCCCGTGTCTACAAGAGCACGGAGTCTTTGATTCCCAATTTTTTACAATACAAGAGTTTGGATTCCCAGCCAAAGAAATGGTATAAATTGGAAAAGGGGATTTCTTTGAATGGCTCTCTCCGGCATTGTTACGTCGGAGAGAGCTATTTAGTTTCCCTGACGGTCGTTTTGAGCTGTACGAGTACCATTTCGGCACTCTCTACTAATATGGCCAACCTGGCCACAGTTCCAACACACCAACTCTCCCCGGGAAAATTGTGATGCCCTATTTCTCCCTAATCCCTGTCCCTGTGGACTATTTCTATTTCTTGGACTCCCAAATCCTTGTGGACTAGTTATCTCGTTTATTAGTCTTACTCTACAGTCTTTAGCCCAATGACCCGGCTTTTTACACCTCACGCAACGCCTGGGTCGAAAATGATCAATTTCCATGGGTGTTTCTTTCTGTTCAGGGACATTAAAATTTACTCTGGTTTTTGAAAACACAAACCTTGTGGGTTCCTCGTCTTGTCTTAATGCAAATCGTTTTCGGATATTTTGTTCCCTCATTGCTAATTTCACCGCGTCATTGAACGTACGCGGTTCTTCTCTTAAAACTTTCATTTTCAAATAGTCATAGTAGAGTCCGTCTAAGAACACGTTTATCATTTGTTGTTCGACGATGGGGCGGTCCCCTGCTTGAGGATATGCATCCTCCGCGATGTTTAATAAACGTTCGGCGAATATCTGAACGTTTTCGTTAGGCTTTTGTTTTGTCTTGCGTAATACCGCAAAAGCTTGATGTTGATCATTAATCTCTGCGAAGCGGGAAGTCAAACTAGGTTTTAATTCTAGCCAACTTGGTTCGTCACGTGTAGCTTCCTTATCGTTTAAATATCGACGAATGAAATCACCTACAGGACCAGAACACGACTGATAAGCTATACGCGGAATATCTCTATCTCCTACTCTAGTTAACGTAGCATATTTTTCTATATTTTTTACCCAGTCTTTAAATTTATGAGGCTCTCCTTCGAAATTAGGTACAATTTGTGACACACTTTGAGTATATATTGCAGATGTTAAACCTGTTAATTGACCAGTTACGTGATCATTATGCCTTTGCTGTTCTATAAGAAGTTGCTGAATTTGTTCTGGAGTGGCCATTTGTAATCTTTGAAAAACAAGAAAACGTCTTACCTTTCCCGACGAGTTTACAACGATTCAGATCCTGGTCGTCACGGCGCCAATTACTACGTGTCACCCCACGGGCCAGTCGTATAGTGGATGGATCTGGTGGCACTAGTAAAACCAATCTCCGGTTCAACAATTTATTAGAGAACAGCAAAAATGACTTCTTGACCAAATGCGTGTGTTTGTGTCTCTCTCCCTGGTTGGGAAAATGTTGAAGCTTTTATTACAACTTGTAGCTCAACAATTTTCCGACCATAATTATATATAATGATAGAAAATGTCCACTACGGCGTCACAAATATTCCCAAACATCTGCCGTAGTAGACTTCTCCTATATTTTCAATAAGTAATTGAACAATATAATTTGTTTATAATTTGACTATTACAATTATAGTTTCTGCAGTCCGCTTTCTAAAGTATTTAATGACAAATTGTCCGAAATTCAATTTCCTATATGGTCTGATAACATCTTAATTCACTTCAGTATTAGATAAATTATTCCAATAATAACTAAATATTGTTTGTCCATATAACAAGTTCAAATGTTCAAACTTTGTGTAAATTCTTGTCCTAATTAAATATCGGAGTTGTAGTTTTCATCTCAGTTGAAATGTACAGTTTCTTCTTCCATTAAAATGTCCCTTATATATATATATATATATCTATAACTTATATAGTTCTGGATGTTGCACTCGACTGTGTCAGATATCCGGAGACCAACTTGGCTGTCCTTGTCAATTGAGATCAGAGTCAAACGCACCTTGCCACAAGTTGAATGCACTATCCTTGTGTGGACAGACTAGTGATCTTTAGTAGATAAGATGAACTACCTGGACTGCTTTGCTAACAAGGTAGTCCGAGATTGCTCTTGAAGTCTGATGGCCTTTTTTGTGATATGCTGGGGCCGTAGGATGCAGAGCGCAATGTGTATAGAAAACTGGAAATTGCCAACCCAGACTTGGAGCGCCAGATTTTAGACTCGAAATCGTAATATATCCTATTATAAATAGATAAATCATACATCAATCAATTCCTCATTCATTTTTCTCTAAGAATATGTACATTTTATTCACCAACAATCTCCCTGTACCACAAACGAAAACTTTATTCCCTTCAACCCACCATTTTCGTCATTTCACTTTCACTTTGGAAAATTTGTCACATGACTGCGTTATTTCATTTTTTGTGTAGTATATCACAAAAAAGGCCGTCAGATGTCAGAGCAATCTCGGACTACTAACAAGGTTGCTTGTCAGTATGAATTAACATCTTGATACTTGGAGACAAAAAACATTTCTGATGAGTTAAAATTGCATTTCTCAATATAATAGCAATGGAGAAAGTCTTGAACTCTGATATTTTGATGATCCATACTTTTTCAGGCAAGGAAAACTTAAAATACACTTATAAAATACACAATAATGTTTCAACTAAATTGGCAGCTTAAATAGTTTCCCTCCACAGGTGCATTAAAATTGTCTGCTGAAATGAGAGATAACTCTATAAAATATATATGAAAAGAGGGAATTAATATAATTTTAGAAATTACCAGTAATATGATATTTCCATTATTGCAACAACAAAACTAGAGGCTCCCAGGAGCCTGTATTGCTCAACTGGACTATGTCCATCTTGAATGGCATGGAACATTGCTGTCGAGTTCCAATTGGCTAACTGGTTTCAAACAAGATATTTCAGTGAACATTCCCATTATGTCCTATGTTAAACTCTGGCAGCCATCTTGGATGGTGGACAGGGTCATCAGATATAATTCTGAACAAGAGGCTCACCAGAGCCTGTATCGCTCACCTGGAGTCTGGTTTTCATTGGACAATTAATCAACTATTTGACCAAGTTTGTTGCAATTGGTTCAATTGTTCAGGGAAAATTTGTTGAAGATTTATTTTTCATAAGGTTTAATGTTAAAATATGTTCCCTGATGGTGGTAGTCCTGGCAGGAAGTTGATAAAATTGACCAGGAATAAGGGTGAACCTTAAATAAATGTAACAGAACCCGACCTCAAATTACACAAACCAATAAATCCTAAATGGGTTTTGGGATTTCCTTTAAAATTTCAGGGTATGTAGATCTCAACATGGCAAACATTTTTCAAATTTACATTTCACTTCTATCTTCAATAGTTTTGAAGATAAATGACGAAAAATGTTAAATTTTGAAAATTTGACGAAAAAAGGGCAATAACTCCTAAATGGGTTTTGGGATTTCCTTCAAAATTCCAGGTTAGGTAGATCTCGCCATGCTGATCATTTTTACCCCATATCAGATTTTTGATATCTAATGGTTTTTAAGTTATAAGCCAAAAACAACACATCCACCCCTATATTCTATTTTTAGCTACGACAGCCATGTTTTATGTCAGATCAAAATAAATTGAGGATCGTTTGTAGAGGACATGTCATAGATCATTCTTATTAAGTTTCAAACCAATCAGCCAGGCGGTTTCAGAGGAGAAGATTTTTTGAAAGAAAAGTTTACGACGGACGGACAGACGGACGAAAAGTGATGGCAAAAGCTCACCCTGGAATAGCCAGGTGAGCTAAAAAGGGCCAACTAAGGACCATTGATGCCAAGTTTTGTTCCAATTGGCCAAGTGGTTTCAGACTAGAAAATCTTTAAGTAAAATTTCCCGTAGGGTCCTATTTTAAACTATGTTCGGCTCTGGTGGCCATCTTGGGTGACGAGTGAGGTCATCGGATATACTGAAAAAGGACCATTGCTGCCAAATTATGTTCCAATTGGCTAAGTGGTTTCAGGTAAGAAGATCTTTAATTAAATTGGCTCTGGTGGCCATCTTGGGTGACGAGTGAGGTCATCAGATATACTGAAAGAGGATCACATAAGGACCATTGCTGCCAAGTTTTGTTCAAATTTGCCTAGTGGTTTCAGACAAGAAGATATTTAAGTACATTCCCCATAGGGTCCGATGTTAAACTATGTTTGGCTCTGGCAGCCAACTTGGATGACAGGCGAGATCATCAAATATATTTCTGAAAGAGGACCACCTAAGGACCATTGCTGCCAATTTTGTTCCAATTGGCCAAGTGGTTTCAGACAAGAAGATCTTTAAGTAAATTTTCCATTGGGTCCTATATTAAACTTAATGTTCAGCTCTGGCAGCCATCTTGGAAGACAGGCGGGGTCATCGGATATAATTCTTGAAGAGGATCATCCAAGGACCATTGCTGCCAAGTTCTGTTCCAATTGGTCAATTAGTTCCAGATAAGAAGACGATGTTTACAAAGACAACGACAACAGACGACGAAGGATGACTGACGCCAAGTAATGACAATAGCTCACATGGCCCTTTGGGGCAGGTGGGCTAAAAACACAGAAAAATGTGACATTACAAACATTGCAATAATTAAAACTCACATTATAATCTTGACAGTAATATGAATCACATTAATTTCAATTGTTTATTTTAAATTTTCCAAGAATAGCAAAAATAAATGCACATATAAATTTCCAGATGTCAAGAAATCTACCACACCTATGTTTTATGCCCGTTCTAACAAAACCATAGGTCTAATAATCTTTATTTATATCATTCAAATTTTCCATAACAATATATATACATTATACTGATAACATAGTAAATCATTAACATAATAAAAATTGTTATTAACCTGATACATAGTTTACAAAGAACAAATAAACAGGCAAAATGGCTATATTTGATTATAACAAGCAATTTAAAAAAAAACAATAACCCACACTGTAAACTAAAACATATGTGAAATTATTTATTTAATTGTGATCTGATGAAATGGCAATACCAGTAAATAAACTTGTCAATCTTTCTCAGTAATTTTCTATTATAAAATGAAACTGAATTAATGGACCTCCCTCCCATTATAGTTGTCTCTGGTCCTATTGGCTTAAACGAGGTTACTGTATTTTCTCTCATTAGATTTTGAGAACAATATTTACTCGAATAAATAACCCATGTGGAAAATACATTATTGTTAGGGGCCAACTGAAGCTCACCTCCGGGTGCGGGATTTTCTTGCTGTGTTGAAGACCCATTGGTAGCCTTGAGCTGTTTTTTGCTCTTTGGTCGGGTTGTTGTCTCTTTGACACATTCCCCGTTTCCATTCTCTATTCTATTGTCACAAAATGTCATGTCACAATATACTTTTGCTGACATAATAATGTAAAAATGTCAAGAAAACATCGACATCACAGATTTTGAAAAAAGAAATTTTTAATAAATAGTAAACTACCAGAGGACTGACATTTTGTTTTTAACTTTTTTGCTCTTTCATAGTATGAAACCAAATTATGCAAAATCTTTCCATTTATCATGCTGGTTTTCCCTACAATCATTTGTTTTGTAGAATGATTTTTCTATCATGGCATTTATTCTCACTTCTTTTGATTTTTTTTTGTCTGTAAGAAGAGAAAATTCCTCATTCATACAGAATAGGATAATGGAATTCTACCCTTGGGATCACATTTTTATTGTGAAATATTCTGCAAGCGTTATGTCTAACATAAAAATGAAACAACTCGCATGGAATTCCCCTATTCTACATCCCTCCGTATGAATGATAGTTACAATCTCACAAGGGTAACTAATGGTTACAGGAGATCACTGACTCTTCTTTATTGAATCATCCATAAGAACCAAAATTTGGTATGCAAAAAAAAAAATACAGTTTGTATATGTTAGGCCAATTCAAGTAAATTGACAGATTCTCATCCATCCCTTCTAGAAAAATAGGATTTTATTTTTTATTACATGGATCAAATTCTGAGGTCAACTCGTGTTTGTCAAGGCCAATGTGCTTGAAAATTTTTGTAGGTCTAAGATAGGGACTTGTTGTCGATATGGCTGTTCAAAAATTCATTTGCATATGTCAAATCAAAGGATTTTATAGGAAACAGACTACCGTAGACAAAATTCTGAAAATCACATTCCATTTAACTAAAGGGAGAGGGGGGAGGGGGGTTAAAATATTTCAATTAATTATAATTGGCCAAATGAATCCACAGTATAAAGATATTAAAAAGCATTCAATAATAACAGAACATACAAATTTCAAGAATTGGAAATGTCAAAATCTGAAACCTTTACTACTAGTAACATTTATAATAACTTAAAATCATTCAGTTTCCTTGGCAATGTTTTCCGTCACCAAATAGATTATCTCATCAGTAAGACCTTCAGTTTCAGACTGTACTACATATATGGTAGAAGGTCCCGTTTCACTGTCTGCAGAATGTAACAGAACACTTTGTACCGTATCAAGTGGAAAATGTGTAATATCTGACGGATCATTCTGTGTTTCGGCAATATCAGGTATACTCTCGTTAGGTTTTATGCTCCGTAATGCTGAACTTTGAGTGGTAATGTTTTGAGCAGTCATTTCCTGTTCTTGGTTGTTAGCTAAATTGTCGACTGATATGATTGAGAATATATTATCTCTGCTTTTGTTACAATCATAATCTTCAGTTGGATTTTCCTGTTTATTTATGTCAGTATTCCCTTCAATAGTTGTATCCATTTGTTGTGATGAATTTTCATTTATTTTTTCATTTGATATCTGATTATGCTGAGTTTTTGGGAGGATTAACTCCCCTGATCCATTAGTACCATCTGAAGCTACCACCATATTCTCTGACAGCAGACTTTTCTCTGAATCCTGTTTGTCATTATTAGGGTCAACAGTTTCTTCTTTGTCATTATCAGTACTAACAGTTTCCTGTTCATCACAATGGGTATCTCTGTGAACACTTTTGATATGTCCATTTAAATCTGAGGTGTTTGCATATGACTTTTCACACTGGTTACACTTGAACTCTTCTGAATTGATTGGTTCACCCTTGTTTTCTCTATGAACGGTTTCAATATGCTTTTGTAACTGCAACGAATGAGTCTCTTCATGGCGTTTCCAATTACTCTTCTGACCAAATTTCCTTCCACAAGTAGTACACTGAAATGGCTTATCACCAGAATGGATTCTAACATGACGATCTAGATCTTTTATTGTTGGGAAGGGTTTGTTACAAACATCACATTTCAATTTATTTTGAACATCTGACTCATCAGAGTGTTTTGATACTAAGTGACACCGTAAAGCAGAAGGCATTCGGAATTTTTTGTTACAGTATTTACATTCAATTGCAGGTGGCTTATGGGTAAGACGATGAGTTATTAGAGTTGAATTTTGATGAAAACTGGCTCCACAATCTTCACATAAGTATGATTTCTCATCAAGGTGAATTTTTTCATGGTTCTTCAAAATATCAAGAGAGTGAAATCGTTTGTCACATTTTGAACACTCAAATGGCTTGTCTCCAGTATGTGTAAGCATGTGAGTTTTCAGTCGGCTCATTGTGTTACACTGTTTTCCACACTGGTCACAAATTGATATTTTACTCTCCTTGTTTCTCTTATTTTCTGATAATGACTTTTGATTGTGGATACTTCTATGCTTATTTAGGTGCTCCAAACTATCAGTGGCATATGTGCAGCTTTCGCATGAGAAACTACCATTATCATCATGTTTCTCTAAATGCTGTTTCAACTTCACTGGAGTTAAATAGACCAATGAACACATAGAACATGGGTATACTTTCTTATCTGAATGAATGAGTTGGTGACTCTTAAACTCGTTGTGGTAACGGAAATTTTCCATGCATATATGACACGTATAATTTTTATGAGATTGATCACTTATGGAAAATTCAAATCCGTCTTGCATTTTGGAGACCTTTGAAACTGAAGAAACAACGCTTTTTGAAGTTTCTCTTTGTTTTGATGATTCCTTACTCTTACCCATTTTCTGCCTCAGACTCTTTCTCAGTTTTAATGGTTCCATTTGCTTTTGATTATCATCTTGTGGCTCGGTTTTTATATTCTTTAGTATTTTTGTTGGACTACCACACTCCTCATCACAGCCAACACAAGGTGGTGCTTTCCTTTTCCTAAAATTTTTATCATTGGGTGATCTAAGCTCCCTTTTTTTAATGACGCATTTTACTGGCTTCTTGTGAGCTTTTTTTGCATGTTTCCGTAATGCACTTGGATGAGAAAAGGTAGCCATACATATCTGACATTCGACCTTTATATTGACTGATGAATGTTTCTTTGCTTTGTGAGATTTTAGACCTTCTGCACTTGCACATTTAACATTACAAATATAACAAATAAAATCTTTGCCAGATTGGTGATTCCTTTTCACATGTCTGTCCATCAGATCTCTCCTTGATGTCTTATGGCTGCAAATTTCACATTCATATTTATTCGGATCTGTATGGGTTAAGACATGACGATTTAGTACAAAGCTTGTCACAAATGATTTTGAACAGATCTTGCAGGTAAATGCTCCCTCATAATTTAGCTTCTTAAATTTCTCTCTGGGTTGATCTAGACATCCCTCTGCAAGCTTTACAACTTTTGGTGTTTTAGCAACCACCTCATCCTCCTCTTCCACACTTCTTTCATGATCATTTACTGACATATCTTTATTATCGGATTTTATATAATTCTTTATTTTTTCTAATTTGTCAGACTGATCATGTTTTTTTTTCTGGTCAACAGACATACCCTTAGTCTGACAATTTTCATTAATTTGTGTAGTTAATTTTTCCTCATTTCCATCAAGGCTGGCATCAGTATCATCTAAACTATTGTCATCTTCTTCAACCAAACTGATATTCTCCAAATTTGGTACAGTATTGTAATCATGCTCTGACATAACCTCTTTACCTTGACCTTTATGGTCTAACATGTGGATATCATAATCTTCCTGACTGTTAAATATTTTCTTACATGACCTGCACCTAAAGATTGTTTCTAAAGAAGCCCGGTCTTCATGAGCCCATGGTATCTGACATTCTTTGCCTGCCATAACTCGCATCGGCATTCCACATGAGTAACATGGAATTTTACCACGTCCTGTTTTCTTTTGAGCAGGGTCATTAGTATGAGTTTTGTAATGTTTTTTCAATTCTTCTTTTCTGAAAAAACTTTTAATGCAAATCTCACATTGGAATTTCCTTTGACCTAAATGAATATCAATATGTCTTTGAAGATTCCACCGTGATGCAAATACTTTAGGACAATATTCACACTGGTAGCCATCTTTTAGACCATAATCCTTTTTAACTTCAGACAGGTTATGTAGTTTATCTCTGTGCTTGTTAAAATTCTCCAAACGTTTGAAATTGATGTCACATTCTTCACAGCGGTATCTATACAGGAGTTTTCTTTTCTCTGGTTTCACGTCAGATAAAGTAATTCCATCTACAGCATCTTTGATGATGTCAAAATTTCTCTTTCTATCATACCCTTCTGGCAATGGATACTCTTGCAGTTCCACTTCTGATAACTCTTTGCTATGGTTTTCGTGCATATGGATATTACGCCTGTGTGTCCTTCTAAAAAAAGCATCACTACATATTGGACATCTATATCTAGCTTTTCTTGTAATTTTTTTCTTAGGCTTATCATCATGATTATCTTCATAGTTTGTTTTCTTTTCTGATACAGTAGTAGTCTGAAATACCAGTTTTTTAGATCCATCTTGACCAATATGAATATCTCCAGACATAGCTGACAAAGGCAAACGAGAACCATCCAGGATGGTGAATGTTTCAATTCCATTCAATATTGTACCTGTCTCAGATGATGCCAAGAAACTTACATCTTCACCGATGGATGGCTCTAGACTTATTTTCTTTGGTGAGGGATTAAATGCAACAACATTGCCTTGTCCATACCAATACTCTGTAAATCAAAAATTAACATTTGTTTATTTTCATTTCTTTTATTTTTTGTTGTATTTTTTGTCTATTTTAAATTAACTCCTTATCAACAGTTTCTGAATAAATAAATAAATAAATAAATAAATAAATACAAAAATATCATGGGTTAAATTTTAAAGATCATGAACATTTAGACTACAGATATACATTTAAAGGGGTACCATAAAAGGATAATTTCATCCACTTAAGGTTGTATTTAGCCCAGTAGTTTCTGAAGAGTTTATAAAGGATGTTTAAAATAACAATGGACTTCTGGCCAAGTGAGCCTAAAATATCCCAACCTACATTTGTGTACCTATCCTGAACTTTTAAATATTTTTTTTGCTGATAAGCAACCTAGATGCAGAAAGATGTGGTCAATACAATATATTTTTTTTTATCTCCATTCAATAAAAACTCCTTGAACTTTGTAGTAATCACCTCCACTATTCTATTATCAACAAGAGGTACTGATTCAAGCTCAGAAAATGATAACCCCACTACAAAATATCAGGCTAGTATTACTTTGCTTCATTAATATCTTATATGGTGCACTACCTTTAAGTGAAGTTTTATTGAAATTTACAGAAGTTACAATGAAAAGGTAAATACCATACAAAGAATCAGATATATTCCAAATTTAACAAGTTTGCTACACCCATACCAATACGAATATTTTATTTGCAAAATCACTGCACCCATTGCTGAGCATAATAATTATAATTGAAATATAAAGCAAATGATAATTGGATAACACAGAACTTAATATAACATTAAACAATGCATTGATTGATTTAAACTTAAAACATAGTATTAAATGAACAATAATTGAAAGTGGCAAAAAAAAATATATATATATTATATAGGTCCCTACTGCAATATATAAATCAGCAAATAAAATTTTTCCTCACCAATATGTAAATGCATGACAAGTTAAGGATGATCGCTGGTCTAATAGGAAATAAATAGGATTTGAAATAGGTGTTTTAGTTTGAGAGAACATATGAATAGTAAACAAATAAGCAAGAAAAAAATATAGGTTCATGTGCTCATTTAAGAGCTATAAGGCCTTGAAAATGTGCACAAATTGGGTTTTCTCTGGATTTTTCATTGTCTTTGCATTGACAACTTCAGTCTCTCAAAAATGTATGAAAAAATAAACAAGAGGCTCACCAGAGCCTGTATCGCTCACCTGGAGTCTGGTTTTCATTGGACAATTAATCAACTATTTGACCAAGTTTGTTGCAATTGGTTCAATAGTTCAGGGAAAATTTGTTGAAGATTTATTTTTCATAAGGTTTAATGTTAAAATATGTTCCCTGATGGTGGTAGTCCTGGCAGGAAGTTGACAAAATTGACCAGGAATAAGGGTGAACCTTAAATAATTGTAACAGAACCCGACCTCAAATTACACAAACCAATAACTCCTAAATAGAATTTGGGATTCCCTTCAAAATTTCAGGGTAGGTAGATCTCAACATGGCAAACATTTTTCAATTTATATTTCACTTCTATCTCAAATAGTTTTGGAGATAAATGCAAAAATGTTAAAATTTGACAAAAAAAGGGTAATAACTCCTAAATAGGTTTTGGGATTTCCTTTAAAATTTCAGGGTATGTAGATCTCAACATGGCAAACATTTTTCAAATTTACATTTCACTTCTATCTCAAATAGTTTTGGAGATAAATGACGAAAAATGTTAAATTATGAAAATTTGATGAAAAGGGGCAATAACTCCTAAATGGGTTTTAGGAATTCCTTCAAAATTTCAGGTTAGGTAGATCTTGTCATGCTGATCAATTTTACCCCATGTCAGATTTTTGATATCTGTAACGGTTTTTAAGTTATAAGCCAAAAACAACACATGCACCCCTATATTCTATTTTTAGCTACGACAACCATGTTTTATGTCAGATCAAAATAAATTGAAGATTGTTTGTAGAGGACTTGTCATAGAACATTCCTATTAAGTTTCAAACCAATCGGCCCAGCGGTTTCAGAGGAGAAGATTTTTTAATAAAAAAATTTTGAAAATTTGACAAAAAAAGGGCAACAACTCCTAAATGGGTTTTGGGATTTCCTTTAAAATTTCAGGGTAGGTAGATCTCAACATGGCAAACATTTTTCAAATTTACATTTCACTTCTATCTCAAATAGTTTTGGAGATAAATGATGAAAAATGTTAAAATTTTGAAAATTTGATGAAAAAAGGGCAATAACTCCTAAATGGGTTTTGGAATTTCCTTCAAAATTTCAGGGTAGGTAGATCTTGTCATGCTGATCAATTTTACGCCATGTCAGATTTTCGATATCTGTAACGGTTTTTGAGTTATTAGCAAAAAACAGCAATTTACCCCTATGTTCTATTTTTAGTAACAGCGGCCATGTTTTTTGACGAATCAAAAATCCCCACATCAGTTCTATACAGGGTACCCCAAGGAACATTCATACCAAGTTTGGTTCTAATTAGTCAAGTAGTTTCAGAGGAGAAGATTTTTGAAATAATAACATAAAAAAAAGCCAAAAATGTCAAAAAAGGGCAATAACTCTAACATCAATTTACAGATTTTCACGAAAATCAGCATACAGGTAGCTCTCATCATGCAGAACACTTTCAACCTGCCAGAATTTGCCATAACCTAATGATTTTTGAAATATTTGCGAAAAACTGTTGTCTGACCCCTACGTTCTATTTTTAGTAACAGCGGCCATGTTTTTCAACGGATCAAAAATCCCCACATCAGTTCTATGCAGGATACCCCAAAGAACATTCATACCAAGTATGGTTCCAATTGGTCAAGTAGTTTCAGAGGAGAAGAGTTTTGAAAAATTGTTAACGACGACGACGGACGACGACGGACGACGACAGACGACGACGGACGCCAAGTGACGGCAATAGCTCACATGGCCTTCGGCCAGGTGAGCTAAAAAGATTTCATAAAATTTTGTCAAATACCCTTTTAAGGTATATATGATTGAATTATAAAAGAAAAAGTGGGGGTTCATGGACAAAAAATTTCATGTTTACGAAATGGATAAAACCCGAGGATTCCGAAAATCTGACAAAAAGACCAAAACATGACCAGCGAGCATCCTTAAGTGTGGAAGTGGTAAGTTGCAAAATACAATCAAAATCTGATGAGAAGTTTCAGAGGAGTGTCCACAAGGTATGCATACAATACATAATGATAATAAACTATGCATATGATAACTCCTATAAAAATCAATAAATCAAAATAGTGGTAAAGTATGATAATCTTCATATCATATGTAACAATCCTCCAAAATATAAACCAAATCTGCCATGTAGTTTCAGAGGAGCTGTGTCCACAAGGCCTGCATATGATACAATATGATAAAATCCAACAAAGGCCCATAACTCTTAAAAAAATTTCTGAATCAAAATGATGTGTATATATTGTGATCATTGTCATACCATAATTAACAATCCTGCAAAATATAATACAATGTGATAAAATCCAACAAAGTCCCATAACTCTTTTAAAAATCGCTGAATAAAAATAGCAATACAGTGTTATCTTCTTCATGTCATATATAACATTCCTGCAAAATATAAACCAAATCTGGACAGACACACGCACACAGACCATTACTAAGTCCCTCTGTTGCAGTGGGGGACATTTATCTCCCCTTTAAGATGTCTGATAAGAATTACATATATTTTGCATTATGCACATCTTCATATTTTGTAATACCTTTGTTTGATGGTTCGATGAATTCCATCTGATTATTTACAAGGAAACAAATTTAATACCATTCATGTGAAGAAACAAATAAAATGCTTAAGTGAAATTATCTCACTTGAAAATGATAGAAATTATTTTACTTTATGCACTAGGTTATACTGGTACCAGTTTAAATTCCATCAAACTATTCAGGAGATATTGCAGTTACGAGGTCAATACCAGGATTCAAATAATTGTGCAAGATCAATTATCTCCCCTTCAAGACAGATCAGAATTATTTCAACAATATTTTTGTAATAGCATTAAATTAAAACTTGCATTTTTGACAGGGTGAAGGGAGTCCCAATAATAAATGCATACATTTATTTCTGAATTTACAGTATAGTACTCTGTGGCCAACTGACACGGAAGTGTATAACGAGACTTATTATCTCCCCTTCAAGACATCAGACCTGAATTATTTCGGGTTCATGCACTTCTTCACATGGTGTGAGGCTTCATTAACTTCAACAGAAGGTTTAGGATGACATACTAAAAGAAGGATAGGGTGATTCCTATATAACCCTCCAAATTTTGTTTGTATGGAGGTAACAATATACTATTAATACCTTTACAGAACTTTCTAAACTGCTCTGTAAAATCTGTATTTTTTTCCAGGAAATCCTTTCCAAGTTTTGTCCCCTGATAACCAACAACATTGTCATTCACCTTACTGATTAGTACAGCTATCTCTATTCCACATGAAGCATACTGTTCCAACTGAAATATATAATTTAAAAAATCATTATTTCTTTTTTGTATTTGATTGCTTATATCACATGCCTTTCTATCTTTAAAGTCCAGTTCCCTGTTGATATATTATTATCCTGCAGAACGTCATATTTTTCAAGACCTTTTTTGAGATTATGGTATGAAATCAAAAAGAAACAATACTAGTCAAGAGTCCCAGATAATTGTTTGAAATCAGGGGGTAAATACCTACTTTTTTTAAGAGAGATAAGTATTTAACCTCCGAACAGCAGGATCAAAGGGGTAAAATGAACCTTACGTTTTACCAAATTAAATCATTAGTGCTTCTGTTTTCATCCGTATTAACACTTTTATGAACACTCAATTACATTTCTCATGTCCTGCCAATGCCAACTTCTGAATACACTTTGTTTTTTCGGATACCATATAAGAGCAGAGGCAAGCACGTTGTATGAAGAAAAAAACTCTCAAGCCTTGTGACACGAATGTTATCTCAGGCTCTAATTAGTAACTGGTAATCCAAAGTCAGGTCATTTATCACCTAATTATTATTTGGAACTTGTTTTTAGCTTGTCTTTATTTTGTCTTCCCCTCTGTTGTTTGTATGTAAAGTCTGTACTTTGCCTTCCCCTTTGTTGTTTGTATGTAAAGTCTGTACTTTGTCTTCACCTCTGTTGTTTGTATGTAAGCCTGTACTTTATCTTCCCCTCTGTTGTTTGCATGTAAAGTCTGTACTTTGCCGTCCCCTTTGTTGTTTGTATGTAAAGTCTGTACTTTGTCTTCACCTCTGTTGTTTGTATGTAAAGTCTGTACTTTATCTTCCCCTCTGTTGTTTGTATGTTACGTCTGTACTTTGTCTTCACCTCTGTTGTTTGTATGTAAAGTCTGTACTTTGCCTTCCCCTCTGTTGTTTGTATGTTACATCTGTACTTTGTCTTCACCTCTGTTGTTTGTATGTAAGCCTGTACTTTATCTTCCCCTCTGTTGTTTGCATGTAAAGTCTGTACTTTGCCTTCCCCTTTGTTATTTGTATGTAAAGTCTGTACTTTGTCTTCACCTCTGTTGTTTGTATGTAAAGTCTGTACTTTATCTTCCCTTCTGTTGTTTGTATGTTACGTCTGTACTTTGTCTTCTCCTCTGTTGTTTTACGTTAAGTCTGTACTTTGTCTTCACCTCTGTTGTTTGTATGTAAAGTCTGTACTTTACCTTCCCCTCTGTTGTTTGTATGTAAGTCTGTACTTTGTCTTCCCCTCTGTTGTTTGTGTGTTAAGTCTGTACTTTATCTTCCCCTCTGTTGTTTGTATGTTAAGTCTGTACTTTGTCTTCTCCTCTGTTGTTTTACGTTAAGTTTGTGCTTTGTCCTTTCCTCTTTTGTTTGTATGTAAAGTCTGTACTTTGTCCTCCCCTTGTTGCTTGTATGTTAAGTCTGTACTTTATCTTCCCCTCTGTAGTTTGTTTGTAAGTCTGTACTTTGCCTTCTCCTCTGTTGTTTGTATGTAAGTCTGAACTTTGTCTTCCCCTCTGTTGTTTTCATGTTAAGTTTGTGCTTTGTCCTCACCTCTGTTGTTTGCATGTAAAGTCTGTACTTTGTCTTCCCCTCTTTTGTTTGTATTTAAAGTCTGTGCTTTATCTTCCCCTCTGTTGTTTGTATGTTAAGTCTGTACTTTGCCTTCCCCTCTGTTGTTTGTATGTAAGTCTGTACTTTGCCTTCCCCTTTGTTATTTGTATGTAAAGTCTGT
This sequence comes from Mytilisepta virgata, assembly GCA_028015205.1. NCBI lineage: Eukaryota > Metazoa > Mollusca > Bivalvia > Mytilida > Mytilidae > Mytilisepta > Mytilisepta virgata. Next base: position 57,046,367 of record CM051515.1, on the reverse strand, counting down.
ACTTTGTCTTCCCCTCTGTTGTTTGTATTTAAAGTCTGTACTTTATCTTCCCCTCTGTTGTTTGTATGTTAAGTCTGTACTTTATCTTCCCCTCTGTTGTTTGTTTGTAAGTCTGTACTTTGCCTTCTCCTCTGTTGTTTTCATGTTAAGTTTGTGCTTTGTCCTCACCTCTGTTGTTTGCATGTAAAGTCTGTACTTTGTCTTCCCCTCTTTTGTTTGTATTTAAAGTCTGTGCTTTATCTTCCCCTCTGTTGTTTGTATGTTAAGTCTGTACTTTGCCTTCCCCTCTGTTGTTTGTATGTAAGTCTGTACTTTGCCTTCCCCTTTGTTATTTGTATGTAAAGTCTGTGCTTTATCTTCCCCTCTGTTGTTTGTATGTAAGTCTGTACTTTGTCTTCCCCTCTGTTGTTTTCATGTAAAGTTTGTGCTTTGTCCTCGCCTCTGTTGTTTGTATGTTAAGTCTGTACTTTATCTTCCCCTCTGTAGTTTGTTTGTAAGTCTGTACTTTGCCTTCTCCTCTGTTGTTTGTATGTAAGTCTGTACTTTGCCTTCCCCTCTGTTATTTGTATTTAAAGTCTGTGCTTTATCTTCCCCTCTGTTGTTTGTATGTAAGTCTGTACTTTGTCTTCCCCTCTGTTGTTTTCATGTAAAGTTTGTGCTTTGTCCTCGCCTCTGTTGTTTGCATGTAAAGTCTGTACTTTGCCTTCCCCTCTGTTGTTTGTATTTAAAGTCTGTACTTTACCTTCCCCTCTGTTGTTTGTATGTAAGTCTGTACTTTGTCTTCCCCTCTGTTGTTTGTATGTTAAGTCTGTACTTTATCTTCCCCTCTGTTGTTTGTATGTTAAGTCTGAACTTTGTCTTCCCCTCTGTAGTTTTACGTTAAGTTTGTGCTTTGTCCTTTCCTCTTTTGTTTGTATGTAAAGTCTGTACTTTGTCCTCCCCTTGTTGCTTGTATGTTAAGTCTGTACTTTATCTTCCCCTCTCTAGTTTGTTTGTAAGTCTGTACTTTGCCTTCTCCTGTTGTTTGTATGTAAGTCTGTACTTTGTCTTCCCCTCTGTTGTTTTCATGTTAAGTTTGTGCTTTGTCCTCACCTCTGTTGTTTGCATGTAAAGTCTGTACTTTATCTTCCCCTCTGTTGTTTGTATGTTAAGTCTGTACTTTGTCTTCCCCTCTGTTGTTTTACGTTAAGTTTGTGCTTTGTCCTTACCTCTTTTGTTTGTATGTAAAGTCTGTACATTGTCCTCCCCTTGTTGCTTGTATGTTAAGTCTGTACTTTATCTTCCCCTCTGTAGTTTGTTTGTAAGTCTGTACTTTGCCTTCCCCTCTGTTGTTTAAATGTAAGTCTGTACTTTGTCTTCCCCTCTGTTGTTTTCATGTTAAGTTTGTGCTTTGTCCTCACCTCTGTTGTTTGCATGTAAAGTCTGTACTTTGTCTTCCCCTCTTTTGTTTGTATTTAAAGTCTGTGCTTTATCTTCCCCTCTGTTGTTTGTATGTTAAGTCTGTACTTTGTCTTCCCCTCTGTTGTTTTACGTTAAGTTTGTGCTTTGTCCTTACCTCTTTTGTTTGTATGTAAAGTCTGTACTTTGTCCTCCCCTTGTTGCTTGTATGTTAAGTCTGTACTTTATCTTCCCCTCTGTAGTTTGTTTGTAAGTCTGTACTTTGCCTTCCCCTCTGTTGTTTGTATGTAAGTCTGTACTTTGTCTTCCCCTCTGTTGTTTTCATGTTAAGTTTGTGCTTTGTCCTCGCCTCTGTTGTTTGCATGTAAAGTCTGTACTTTGCCTTCCCCTCTGTTGTTTGTATTTAAAGTCTGTACTTTACCTTCCCCTCTGTTGTTTGTATGTAAGTCTGTACTTTGTCTTCCCCTCTGTTGTTTGTATGTTAAGTCTGTACTTTATCTTCCCCTCTGTTGTTTGTATGTTAAGTCTGTACTTTATCTTCCCCTCTGTTGTTTGTATGTTAAGTCTGTACTTTGTCTTCCCCTCTGTTGTTTTACGTTAAGTTTGTGCTTTGTCCTTTCCTCTTTTGTTTGTATGTAAAGTCTGTACTTTGTCCTCCCCTTGTTGCTTGTATGTTAAGTCTGTACTTTATCTTCCCCTCTGTAGTTTGTTTGTAAGTCTGTACTTTGCCTTCCCCTCTGTTGTTTGTATGTAAGTCTGTACTTTGTCTTCCCCTCTGTTGTTTTCATGTTAAGTTTGTGCTTTGTTCTCGCCTCTGTTGTTTGCATGTAAAGTCTGTACTTTGCCTTCCCCTCTGTTGTTTGTATTTAAAGTCTGTACTTTACCTTCCCCTCTGTTGTTTGTATGTAAGTCTGTACTTTGTCTTCCCCTCTGTTGTTTGTATGTTAAGTCTGTTCTTTATCTTCCCCTCTGTTGTTTTGTATGTTAAGTCTGTACTTTGTCTTCCCCTCTGTTGTTTTACGTTAAGTTTGTGCTTTGTCCTTTCCTCTTTTGTTTGTATGTAAAGACTGTACTTTGTCCTCCCCTTGTTGCTTGTATGTTAAGTCTTTACTTTATCTTCCCCTCTCTAGTTTGTTTGTAAGTCTGTACTTTGCCTTCTCCTCTGTTGTTTGTATGTAAGTCTGTACTTTGTCTTCCCCTCTGTTGTTTTCATGTTAAGTTTGTGCTTTGTCCTCACCTCTGTTGTTTGCATGTAAAGTCTGTACTTTATCTTCCCCTCTGTTGTTTGTATGTTAAGTCTGTACTTTGTCTTCCCCTCTGTTGTTTTACGTTAAGTTTGTGCTTTGCCCTTACCTCTTTTGTTTGTATGTAAAGTCTGTACTTTGTCCTCCCCTTGTTGCTTGTATGTTAAGTCTGTACTTTATCTTCCCCTCTGTAGTTTGTTTGTAAGTCTGTACTTTGCCTTCCCCTCTGTTGTTTGTATGTAAGTCTGTACTTTGTCTTCCCCTCTGTTGTTTGTATGTAAGTCTGTACTTTGTCTTCCCCTCTGTTGTTTTCATGTTAAGTTTGTGCTTTGTCCTCACCTCTGCTGTTTGCATGTAAAGTCTGTACTTTGCCTTCCCCTCTGTTGTTTGTATTTAAAGTCTGTACTTTGCCTTCCCCTCTGTTGTTTTTATGTTAAGTCCGTACTTTATCTTTTACCTCTGTTGTTCTTATGTTGTCTATACTTGGTCCTCCTCCCTGTTGTTTTTTATATTAAGTGTACTTTGTCCTCCCCAAAAGTAGAATAGCAATAAAAACACCTTTCAGTTTAACTTTTGTTTGATATATTCCACTAGAACATAAACATAAACATGAAATAATATTGACGTTGAAGACTCAAAATAATGAGTAAATGATGGAACTGACAGGTACTTACCACGGGTTCAAGGTCTTCAACTAATTTGTATACTAAGTCTGCTCTGCTCATTGTATCAGAACTTGCCATTTATGACCTAAAAAATAAAACACTTTCATGCATTTACACATATATTTAAAGATTAATATTAATCACATCAACAAGACAATTTACATCATGTTTAACATGCTGGGCATAAAACCAAGGCTACTGGCAATAAAAATCCTTGATTTCAGTTAAGCCAAATAAAAAATATATATTCAGGGTTCCATGCTTACAAAAATTAGGGTAGGTCAGTAGGATTATACATTTTTTTATTTTGTTCAATTTTTTATCTCAGGAGAAATTTTTTGACTTTGAACATAGCTTGTAAAAAAAAATCAATAAAAACTTAAGGGTGGGCAAAATAAAATTGGGGTTGGTAGGAAAACAATAAATACATATATGTATTATAACATACATTTGGCATTATTGTTAAACTAAACCTTTAAATTTTAAGTAAGATATAACAAGATTTTTCCAATGGAAAACCTGGTTAAAATCAGGCACTCCGTGCAAATCCAGGACAAATCCATGGTCCAAGATCACTTCCTTGCATCCTGCATAAAAATAAAAATATTTGCTCCTTAGAAGAAGTATTATTGATGCAAGTGGTTCTCCTGAGTTCTTAGAATATTTCTTTCCGGTGTTCATTTGGTTGAACCTCCTCATGAAGGAGCACATTTCATCATGACACAGTCAGCTTAGGAAAAATGTAAGTCTAAAAAATATAAATACAAAAATAAAAATAATAATTAAATACTAACCGATAAATTAACAGCCTACTGATATTTAAATATTATATCAAATGATAAAGTATTATTTTTCAGAAAGATCTTTTCCTTTTTGGGTTTTTAGACACATCTGGGAGAACTTTCGAGGAGGAGTGCTCCTTTGACCAATCTGGATGTATTATGAAATGTTATTGTGCCAACTGATTACCTGATCACTTTGATATGTCTATGTCACATTTACTGCAATATTCATCTGATGCCAATAAAGTTTATCGCAGAAAAGGTGCAGCAATATCAGCACTGGAATTTCTATAAGGAAATAGCTATAACATGTTAACCAATCCCGGCCTGGATGAAAAACAAATTCACGGTCCCGAGTAATTTTACTTAGCGTTCCGATTAGCTTTCATTTAAAAATATTTCACATGTCCTTATTTTGGTTATATTCATTTCGAATTTAAAATGATAGATCGTTTTTAGATATTGCCAAAATATTTTTTGGAATAGGCTCGGAACGCTAACAAAGGGAGATAATTAACCTTTAGCACTCAACTTAGAATCAGATTGACAGAACATTAATTGTAAAATCAAAATGTAACAAATGAATAGGTCGTTACGGATCTTATCATGTAAAAGACTAAATATTACATTCAGTCACGTCATTGGGAAGAAAATGTCATCACAAAATGAATGCACAGCTGGAATAATTGGTAGTTTTGATAGTCATGTAACGTTTACATGTGTAGACTTTGCTTAAAAATTCGTAAGGGTTCCGCGGAACCCAGTGTCTCGCCTACTTTTGATGTTGTCTATATTTTCAGTGTGATAGGTGAATGCACATAATAGTAAAATTCCTGGATAGTTTAAGAAAGTTATTAAAATTTTAAAAACTTTAACCACAGAGTGAATGTAATGTTTCCTGGCAGAAAAACTAAGTCCATTTATAAGTAAAATACGGAAATTTTTTTTTTTTTTTACTAAATTTACTTCTGGATACTATATTATGATCATAAACAAGCTTCTGTCCAAGTTTGGTACAAATCCAGGATAGTTTAAGAAAGTTATTAAAATTTTGAAAACTTTAACCACAGAATGAATTTAATGTTTCCTGGCAGAAAAACTAAGTCCATTTATAAGTAATATACAGAAAAACTGGAATTTTTATTTTACAAAATTTACTTCTGGATACTATCTTATGATCATAAACAAGCTTCTGTCCAAGTTTGGTACAAATCCAGGATATTTTAAGAAAGTTATTAAAATTTTAAAAACTTTAACCACAGAGTGAATGTAATGTTTCCTGGCAGAAAAACTAAGTCCATTTATAAGTAAAATACGGAAAAACTGGAATTTTTTTTTTACAAAATTTCCTTCTGGATACTATCTTATGATCATAAACAAGCCTCTGTCCAAGTTTGGTAGAAATCCAGGATAGTTTAAGAAAGTTATTAAAATTTCAAAAACTTTAACCACAGGGTGAATATTTGTGGACGCCGCCGCCGCCGACGACGACGACGGAATGTAGGATCGCTATGTCTCGCTTTTTCGACAAAAGTCGAAGGCTCGACAAAAATTGGGTGTCAGTATCAGGTCTATCTTTTCCAAAACCAATCAGGTACCAAGTAGATCTTTCAAATTTACAATGCTCTATATCTGACATAAGATAAGATCAGATAAGATAATTTTTTTAACCAACATTAAGGTTTAAGGGCCCTCTAACTCTAAGGCGCAATATTCAATAACTTAAATAAGTAACAGAGTAACAAAAACAAAAAAAAACAAAAAAAAACATTGAAGAGGGAAGAAGTTACTTGATTGACAGATAATTATAGACAACTGCAGTTAAATGACAGAAAACTTTCACTATAAATAAATAAACCATGATTATCTAAAATATAAATACTCATGGCATATTAACATGTAAAGAATTTGGACATATATGACAAGTTAAATTAGTCCTAGGCAATTCAAATACACTTGTTTTGAAAAGATGAATAGTCTCCTTTTGTTTTTTTAAGATGTCATATCCAACATACATACCAGTGCCCTGGATTTCATCCTGAGCCTCTGGGAATTTGACCCCCTTACCAGGTTGCTAGGTTGATAGTAACATTCTCGAGGATTTTCAAATTTCTGAGTGAAAAAATTCCTTGCCTATCTTGCCCCCTATTGGCTCCCTACAAGGGCTTTGTCCTGGATCCACTGAGAGTCTTAAGTGGTCCCCAGATCCCTCACAAATTTTCTCAGGGTTTTGCTTATTTATATGTTGGAAGGTATGATAGAGTAAATCTTAACTGAATGCTATGTATAGTGGAAATTTCTTTAAACTGAACTCTTATTGTACAATGAATATTCTTAAGTGATTTAAACTGTTATTGTGTAAACAGAACTCTAGTTCTAAGTTTCTGTAAATGGTTCTGTTTAGACAAGTTTTACTGTGTAGTCCGATTCCCTTCCGTACCTCATATAGTTTTTAGCTCAATATCCATTGTATGAAAATGAAAGAAAAGCATTTTATGAAAATAAATCTTTATTTTGTAATAATTTTGGGAACCTGAATAAAACAGCAAAGTTTATTTGGCTATTGATTAATGAAAATATTAATGTCCTAAAAACATTGGGTATATTTATAAATGAGTGTTTAGAAATAAGAAATTTTATATAATAACATGCAAATATTTTAATGAAGATATTATGATAGATATTGTGCATATAGTATGGCTCTGACCTGACTGCGGTTATTGTGGGTTTAAATATTTATATATGTAAACTGTATTATGTACCTCCAATTATATAAATCACTTGTATTTGATTGCTGGCTCTTAATGGGCCCTTAATTGGAAATAAAATTCTTTATCTTAATCTTTATCTTTATAGTAGTTATTTCCATTCGGAACTCCCTCTTGCTCTCTTAAAGCACGACCATAGAACCATTAACACAAACTTGTTTCATTGTTCATATATTTGTCATTATTTGTATTATTTGCATGTTATTTTCCATATAAATCATCATTATCATTCATATTTGTCCATTATATTTTATGCACATGCCATTTTACCCCACAAGATCAACAACTGTAACACAAGTAAAAAATATTGAATGTGGAAGTTCGGTTCTAGTTACATCAAATAAACTTTATGGTAACTCTAAAAAAAAAGGGCAGGTAGGTTATTTAACCACACATTTTTGTCTTGCCTGCGACGAAAAGTCGCGAAGGCGAGATATAGGTATTACTTTCTGGCGGCGTAAACTTTTCTAAAACTTTCATAACTTTGCACATATAGTACTTACAATTTATGTTCCACAGATAGCTTATCGTATAAGGTTTGCCGCAGTATACTTGTCTTGTGACCCTGACCTCATTTTCATGGTTCACTGACCATAAACATAAATGTAAAATCTGTGTCCAAGTTTCGTGGTTAAATCCATTTCTCAGCAACTGTAATACCTAGGCCAACCATATTCGGTCTATAGATAGTTCTAAGTGGGTAGATGCCAGCCTGACACCTGGCTTGGGACCTTGACCTCAAGTTCATGCCTGAGCGACTTTGTCACATTTTCATGGATAAGTCCATTTCTCAGCAACTATAGTACCTAGACCCACCATAATTGGTCAGTAGATAGTTGATGGTTGGTACCTGTCAGTCTGACCCCTGCCTTTTGACCTTGACCTCAATTTCATGCTTGAGTGACCTTCATCACATTTTCGCAGTTGAGTCCATTTTTCAGCAACTGTAATACCTAGACCCACTGTATTTGGTCTGTTGATTGTTTTTGGTGGGTACAAGCCAGTCTGACACTTATTTCTGGACCTTGACCTCAATTTCATGGTTGAGTGACATTAATCCAAGTTTCTTGATTAAGTCCATTTTTCAACTGTCATACCGAGACCAAACACGTTTGCTCTTTAAATAGTTCTTAGTGGGTACATTCAAGTCTGACACCTGTCTCTGGACTTTGACCTCAATTTCATGCTTGAGTGACTTTGTCACATTTTCGAGGTAGGTCTATTTCTCAGCAACTTTAATACCTAGACCCACCATATTTGGTCAATAGATAGTTCTTAGTGGGTACATGTCGTTATGACACCTGCCTTTTGACCTTGACCTCAATTTTATGGGTGAGTGACCTGTGTCACATTTTCATGATTAAGTCTATTTCTTAGCAACTGTAATACCTAAGCCAACCGTATCTGGTCAATAGATAGTTCTTAGTGGGTACATGCCAGTCTGACACCTGTCTCTGGAGCTGTATCTCAATTTCATGCCTACATTGTGTTTAGGCTTGATTGACATGCATGAGATTTTTCAGTCAAATTATCACCTGACCATTACTATTTCTTTTAACGCATTTTCCTTTCTTTGCAATGTGGGGTATCAGATAATCATTATTCTGTGTCCATGTGCATACTCACACGAGACATTTAGTGTGTCCACTCTTGTTTGCTTTGGTCTTTTATATACTTTTTATATTTCAGTGATTGGTGATGAGATACTAAAAGGCCAAACAGAAGACACAAACTCTCATTTCATTTGTAAACATCTGTTTTCCCTTGGTGTCAAAGTTAAAAAGGTAAAATATGAAGATTTGAAATGGTACCTCCATGACCAAAAGCTTACTAAAATATATTTACCAAATTTTGCATCAATCGGTTTAAAAAAAATAAGAAATAGTGAAAGGCAGTGTGCTTATTTTTCTACCCTGTTCTTTTCTAGCATCATTGTGAATTAAATGAAATAGATGTAGGAGACAGATTAAATAGCCTTTCTGAAATATTTTGTAAACAACCTGCTAATATCAGTACTTTAGCTATTATCATTTGATTTAATCTTTTACATTTTACTATGCTTTGTTTTTATTATTTTTGAGAATTTATGACCTCGGGGAAGATTGGTTTTATAAATAATTATGTATAATTGTGTACCCTAATTATTAATCTTCATTGGGATGTTGTTAGATCTCCCACATGCAACATGAAACAACCAATTGAAAGGATCAAGTGTAGAGAGTTTATTTTATTTACTTTGGATTGTTTAAGTGTATTGAAAAGGCAAAAGAAAAGTACAGATATTGCTGTCATCTATATAACACCCTCTAGACAGTCTATCTTCAAAAATGTTGAGATTATGATTTAAATAAATTTTATGGGCTCAGATAGACATATATTCATCTCCTTTCCAAAGACCATGTACTATGATATTTGCTTAAGTTTTTGTCTGTATATATATATGCAGCAGAAAATATATGGATTATCTCCCTTACTATTATAAGTAGATATATCATCTTTATAGTATATTTTAATAAGTAAGGCTACATTTTTCCTACATTTCAATGACTATTTTATATCAGATTTGTGCTTTATCTCCATTTTTATGAGTCAGGTACATAACTACTGTCTTCTAAATAAATTTTCTTCTGGGCATTTATTTTCTTTTTCAGTTGATCTAAAAGATGATGAATTCTTTGTGATTAACAGAAATAATTAATTTTTCCATTTTATTAATGTACTAATGCATAGATTATGTTCTTGTAGGAAACATTGTAGTTAGAAAATAAATACAGGTTTTGTTCCTGCAAGTGTCAAAAATTAAGGCCTATAAATTTTTAAATTTAATAGCTAAATGCAGATTACATTTCATGTCATAATTTTTTTGCGAGATGGTTTGAATATTAGAAGTCAGACTTTTCAAAAAATTATTTCTTTTTGTAAATGCGATTTATCTACCATGTATTATTCTTATTTTTAGATATCTGTGATATGTGATTGTTGACAAAATCCTGCTTATTTATTTATTATGTAAGATTATCTCCCCTGTATGACATTTTAAATTTTACAGATATTTGTGACAGAAGATGATTTAGATGTGATAGCCAGAGTAGTCACAACATTTTCTTATTCATTATTGATTATCTCCCCTTTATAAAACTTGTATTTCCAGATATCTGTGATAGGAGATGATTTAGACATAATAGCCAGAGAAGTTGCTCTATTTTCTAAATCATTTACACATGTAATAACTACAGGAGGTATTGGACCAACTCATGATGACAAAACATTTGAAGGTAATTATTATAATTTACAGTATGATTTTGTATTGAAGTATCTAATATACCTAGGGTTATCTTGTAGCTGGAGGTTATTTTAGAAGTTTTATATGCTGCCTTTCCCTTTTTTTTTAAAAATAACACCACAACAAGCCTTCAACTAGGCAGGAGTAAAAGACTATGTTAACGGTTTGTTTGATTGATTATTGATTAATCTCCAGTGGCAAATATTTGAGTAATTAACGGTATGTATTAAATACTGAGTGACAGCATGCTGATATGATATGAATATGAAACCGGCTTTGCAGTGGACCAACAAGCTTATAGACACTTGTAATTTGCTAGCTCACAAGGTAACATCCTATTCTGATCTGACTCCGTCTTTGATCGGACTCCTAAATGTTTAATGTATATTGGAGAAGCAGCAAATACCAATTTTTAAACCTTTAGTTTGAACCCATTATGAAACAAACTTTGGCCACTAAGGCTAGTTAAAACTAAAAGAATACTGAAATGACAGTTTGAAGAGTCCGTAAGAGAGAGGCTAGTTAAAGCTAAAAGAGTACTGAAATGACGGTTTGAAGAGTCCATAAGAGAGGGATGGCATATCTTGTTTCATTAACAACACCTATCACATTGCAGGGTAACGTCTGAGTGTTGAGGTGTCTAGTCCAGTGAGGTTGAAATTCCCAGAAAACTTGAAATCTAATGAAGATATCTAGTCTCATTTGGGAGATCAATCAATTCATGATAATGAAATCACAATTTTTGAATTAATGAATGGGTACCGGGGTATCTGACTGTAGTGAAATACAAATTTTTTTTTTAATTTAAGTATTCAACAAAATATATATTTTAGATGGCATTAATAAAATTAGGTATTGTCAGAACAAAGAAATTTGAACCGATTTTTAAATTGGCACCATTGGAAATTCATCCATAATAAACCGTGAAATACCATAAATTTTTTAAATTCTAATGTGGAGAGCTGATTCTGACATAGTCAGTTTATATACCAGAGGTTTTACCATTGTCTTCATTCCTATATTTCAGGTGTAGCCAAAGCCTTTGATGATGTTTTAGAACCGAACCCTATTTTGGTTGATTTGTGTAAGGAGTATTTTGGACCTGCAGCAATTGATTCTCCAAAGATGAAACTGGCCATGGTTGGTATAACTAAATGAAGATGATGCATGAAATTTTACATAAATACTAGAATGAAATATATGCAAGCACATGGCCCTGATTTTGATTGAAAAAGGTGGTGGGGGGTTTCATATTTTGTATGTTGAGCTGCAACCACAATTACTAAATACAGCAGTGTAATATGAAGTCAGATTAACAAAATATTACACAGTCTCAAATTTTATAATCTTTCTGTTCTTCAGTATACATGTGTATACCGGTACTCACAATGGAAAATTATTCTAGAATAATAGAAAATTTGCCACTGTAAACTCAAGAAAATGTAAAAATGATACAGAATAAATGATATTTTTATAAATGTATATGTCTGTCAGATCAAAATACAGAGTTTGAAGTCAAGTAGTGTGTCCCATGTGCCTTTTGTTTAATGAGAATTTGAAAAAGGCAAACATAAATTTGCTTTTATACAATTTCCATAATATTTTTACCCAAGCTTCATCTCAAGGGTAGCTCAAACGAGTTCAAGAGTGTGAGTTATGCACTATAAAGACAAAGAAATATAGCACTATAATAATTCCAGCATGTTTGAAGATGACTGCACTCGCTTGGAATTATTATAAAATTCCGCAAGAATCATAACAATTCAAAAGTGGGGCCAGGGACATTGGAACACTGTTCAATTCTTGTTACAATATCTCAGAGCTACAGTTATATATTGAACAAAATATTAGTACAATATAGCCTCTTGAGTTGTTTGTACATCAGCTGTTAGCTATCTCATACTCTATATTTTGTTGTATTTTTATTAGGTACCTAAATCAGCCAGTACAGTATTTGGAGTTCATCCTGTAACAGGGCAGAAAAATAAATTTCCTTTGGTTACTGTAAAAAATGTATTTATTTTCCCAGGAGTACCTATGTTGTTAGAGAGATCATTTATCACATTAGAGGTAGGATTTTCTAAAGACAAATAATATAAATCACAATTTACAATCTGAGCAAGTCAGTAAATTGTTTGAATTTTTATGCCCCACCCACAAATGTGGATGGGGCATATAGAGTTACCCTTGTCCATCCCTACATACATCAGTATGAACTATGTGGTTAAGTTTTGCATTAAGGTTCATTTCTTTGTAACTAATCATATGTATCAATGAGACTTCATCAGTGGATGTCTTGGGTAGTACTGAGCAGTCATACAATAATTGGGTCATTACGACCTACAGTTTACGCTTGAATGACTCTGGTTAAGTTTTGCATTTAGGTTCATTTCTTTGGAACTAAGCATAGTGTATCAAGGAAACTTCATCAGTGGATGTGCCTTGGATAGTACTTAGCATTCATACATGATGACCTACATTTTATGTGGAACATCCATGTATTACAGACACAATTTCTAGTTTAGAGTATGCTACTAGATCCTGGTGCATTTAAGTTTAGAATGATTTCTAAAAATAGAAATGCCATATTTTGTTTTAGAAGTAAATTCTTGTTCAGTTTTTAGCTCACCTGGCCCAAAGGGCCAAGTGAGCTTTTCTCATCACTTGGTGTCCGTCGTCCGGCATCGTCCGTCGTCGTCGTAAACATTTTACATTTTGAACTTCTTCTAGAGAACCACTGAATGGAATGAAACCAAACATTGCATGAATGTTCCTTATAAGGTGCTGACCAAGTGTTGTTACTTTGTAGCCGATCCATCATCCAAGATGGCCACCAGCGGGGAACTTAGTTTAACATAGGACCGTAGGGGAAATGCATACAAATGACTTCTTTTAGAGAACCACTGAATGGAATGAAACTAAATCTGGCATGAATGAACCCTTATAAGGTGCTGACCAAGTGTTGTTACTTTGTAGCCAATCCATCATCCAAGATGGCCGCCAGAGGGGGACTTAGTTTAACAAAGGACCCTATGGGAAATGCATACAAATGACTTCTTTTAGAGAACCGTTGAATGGAATGAAACCAAACATGGCATGAATGTTCCTTATGAGGTGCTGACCAAGTGTTGTTACTTTGTAGCCGATCCATAATCCAAGATGGCCGCCAGCGGGGGACTTAGTTTAACATAGAACCCTATGGGAAATGCATACAAATGACTTCTTTTAGTGACCCACTTAATGGAATGAAACCAAACATGGCATGAATATTCCTTATGAAGTGCTGACCAAGTGTTGTTACTTTGTAGCTGATCCATCATCCAAGATGGCTGCCAGCGGGGAACTTAGTTTAACAAAGGACCCTACGGGAAATGCATACAAATGACTTCTTTTAGAGAACCACTGAATGGAATGAAACTAAATCTGGCATGAATGTTCCTTTTGAGGTGCTAACCAAGTGTTGTTACTTTGTAGCCGATCCATCATCCAAGATGGCCGCCAGCGGGGGACTAAGTTTAACATTGGACCCTATGGGAAATGCATACAAATGACTTCTTTTAGAGAACCACTGAATGGAATGAAACTAAATCTGGCATGAATGAACCCTTATAAGGTGCTGACCAAGTGTTGTTACTTTGTTGCCGATCCATCATCCAAGATGTTTAGAAGTCTATCAGAAAATTGTAAAAAAAATTCTGAATGGTCACAACTTGACCACATATTCAAAAATAATAATGATAAGATGTCTTCAGTAGCTATTGTAAGACTACACTAAGATGACCTGTTTTTAATTTTAAATACTGTGTCAAATTAAACCAATCTTGGTCTCAATCATTATATAATTTTACATAATTTCCAAAATCACATTAGATACAGGTGAACGACATATATATCCATTCAAACAAAACATCACTTTGATTTTTAGGTGATCAGCACTTTTTTCTTCAAATTAAGGAATTTGGCGCTTGAATAGTATGGGCTTTCGTTCTGGCACATATATATACACCACCTTGCTGACTTTACATCAGTAAGTGATGGACAAATGAAGGAAGCCATATTTTTTTGGATTATCTCCCTTACATAGTCTACAGCTAGTGTTAATGAGCTTTAGGTTTATTCATGCAAGACAAAAATGGTGGCTAAGAGGTCACTGAGACGACAAATAGTGAAAAGGTAAATAAACCAAACATAAAGTGACCAATAAAAAATAGGACACAAGGCTCAATGTTTCAACTTAATAACCTTGATCACCAGAACAAAAAAATACAAAATCTTGTCGGTGTAAATAACCTTTGTTTGACATTTACCAAAGTTATCAAAACTCAATTCATATTAAATACTTAATATTTTTTCTATATTGAAGCATTTATTCAAGAATCCATCAAGAGATTTTTTCACCAGAGAGATATATGTAGATAGAGATGAAGTTTCTATAGCTGATACATTGAACACAGTGGACAGTAAACACCATAAGACTGTTATACTAGGATCTTATCCAGATTTTCAGAATAGGTAAAGTTAAATGAGTTTATTTTAAGTTAAAGTTTATCAAATTATTGATAGGAATTAAAATCTTACAAATAATGGTGAGGTAACATATTGGAAATTGACAGAAGTTTGATGAAGAAATTTACCTCATTCATAGAGAAATCATGAAATTTTCAAACATTTTCTAGGTTCAAATGAGATAAATGGATAATAAACAATTGAAAAACAATTTTCTATTAGGGACAAGATCAAAAGTTCAATGTAGGATAAAAAACTTAATTCACATAGTTTTTTCACTGACCCCCCCCCCCCCCCTTCTTAACTTAATTTGGGAAAAATTGATTGACCAGTATGGGCATATGCTTTGACAGTATACTTTTTGTATCATGGGTCCTGTTTTTCCTCATGAATGTATGTTTGTTCTGAATATTGACTTGGACATCACTTGAATCCGAAATTTTCAATCCGAAAATTGATGTCGGATAACAAAACTTGCAGAGATTTTTACCCCCACTCCCAAACTATTTGAATTACGTTTTTTATCCTACATTGAACTTTTGATCAGAAATACAAACTTGTGAGTTTTCTCATATATTTATGACACTTTCCTGAATAACTCTTTTATGAGTCTCTATAAGGTATCCCCTTTTCAGAGGGCTTGTCCAAGGGTATGTCCCTACAATCAATATGGCCATAGTTAATTTAATTAGATAAAAATTTGTATTAAAAAATCTTCTGTTCTGAAACAACTGAGCCAGTCAAGATCCAACTTTGATGGAATAGGGCCTTTGGTTGTCCCCTTTCAAATTCGTTTCCAAGGTTGTCAAACTTTCACCAGTGTGACCATCCTTATAATAAATAGGAACAAGAGTTGTCACACACTGAATGTCTCGCCTGAGTACGCAAATGGACACAGAATAAAAATTGTGTGATACTGTGTACCTGACATTGTAACTAAATGATAATGCATTAAAAGATATAGTAATGGTCAGGTGACATCATTTGTCTAAGAAATGTCATGAATGTCACTCACGCCTAAAATCATGTCCAAGGTCAGCGACAGGTGTCAGACTGGTATTTACCCACCAAAAAATATCTATAAACCAAAATGGTTGGTCCGCGTACGTATGTAGAAATGGACTTGCTTGTAAAAATGTAATGAGAGTCACTCAAGTATGAAATTGAAGTCAAGGTCAGGTGTGCGACTGACACCTTGCGAAGAAGTATCTACAGACCATATATGGTGGATATAGGTATTACAGCAGCAGAGAAATGGACTTAATCATGTAAATGTGACTCAAGTCACTCAAGTGTGGAATTCAGGTCAAGGTCTCAGACAGGCATGTACCCACCAAGAACTATCTATAGACCAAATATGGTAGCTCTTTGTACTACAGTTGCTGTGAAATGGATACAAGTCACTCAAGTGTGCAATAAAGGTCAAAGGTAAGGTGTCAGATCAAGCTTGAGTGACTTGCATCACATTTTGGTGATTTTCCATTTTTCAGCATCTGTAATACAGTCGAAATTTGGTAGCTCGAACTCAGATTACTCAAACACCACCGATTACTCGAACCATTTTGAAAGTCCCGTCAGTTTTCCCTTTACTTGCATGTTAAAAAAGTCCCGGTTTCTCGAACAGTTGAACAAAAAGTTTGGTCCCGACAATGGTTAGACTTTGTATTTTACCACTGAAAACTTGAACCCAGTAATTAAATGAGCAAGCATATTACATACTTCTGTTATAAAAATTGAATAGTCTGTTTGGTAATTTTTACTGTTCAATGTAATTAAGATATCGTAATAACTGTTAAATAGTGATAAATCTCTAAACTATGTTATTAAAAATATTTCATGGTGAAATCAGTTATAACATATCGTATATATAATGGCAGTGGTAGATAGTTCTTGGTCGGGGCTGATGCAAGTAATTCAAGTATGGAATTTAGGTCAAGGTTGGGTGACGGATGTTATACTGGAATGTACCCAACAAGAACTATCTATAGACCAAATATGGTGGGTCTAGGTTTTTCAATTAATGAGAAATGGATTTAATCATGAAACTTGGACGCAGATTTTACAAATGATTATGACATTACTGAACCATGAAAGCACGATCACACAACAAATATACTGCAACAAAGTATATTTTCATATCAGAATGTATCTGTGGACCAAAGATCATAAGTGTAGGCATTATCTGTGCAAAGTTATTAAGGTTAAAAGTTTACGTTGCTGCCACCGCCGCTACCAGAAAGTTATATCAATATCTTGCCTTTTGCTACTTTTTCGTCGCAGGTTGAGACAAAAATGACAAACTTGTAATTTCAAATCTCCGTTGAAACAATTGAGGCAGTTTAGACTGAATTTTGATCCATAGCTTGTTGCTTTTCAAAATTATGACCATGGTCCAAACCATGGATCAATGTTTAATGCTTATAAAAAAAAATGCAAAAAGCACTAAGGAGGCTTTGCTTTTAATGATTTACATTGTTCCTTTTTATGATATTTGTTTGGCAAATTAAATCCAGGTGAGCAATACAGGCTCCTGGGAGCCTTTTTTATATTATTATACTACAAAAACACAAAAGATGAAATTAAAACAACCAAACTCAGGAAATACCGGTGCAAAGAAATGTATAACTGGACATTTAAAAAATCCTGTGATGTTAATCATGTTAATTATGCATAAAACAATTAAACTCCACCACTGTTAAGTGTCTGTTACAACTCAGATTATCCTGACTCTCTATTGTGTTTATGCTTGTGTTCATTTACTGTTAAGTGTCTGTTACAACTCAGATTATCCTGACTCTCTATTGTGTTTATGCTTGTGTTCATTTACTGTTAAGTGTCTGTTACAACTCAGATTATCCTGACTCTCTATTGTGTTTATGCTTGTGTTCATTTACTGTTAAGTGTCTGTTACAACTCAGATTATCCTGACTCTCTATTGTGTTTATCCTTGTGTTCATTTATGTTATTTTTATCTGAAGTTCTATGGATTGATTGGTATGTCATTTTATACATTTGTGTTTGTTTATATAAAGCAAAGAGAAATAGATATATACATATAATATTTATAGACATTTTTACCATTTTTCAGTTATTATAAGGTAAAATTAGTACTGGAATCTGAAGTACAGAAAGACTTGGATGATGCTTGTCAGACATTGATCCACAGTCTTCCTAAAGGTAAAAATGATTGGTAGTTATTTTATCAGATGTACATTTTGGGTGAATGCAGGAATATATGTTATATGTATATGATTGTATATGTGCAGTTATTTTATTTCTCAATTAGACTTTGCCATTTCATTGCTGGATATACCATATACTTTATTGCCACACTCCACAATGCGACGCTGTGGTATATTTATACAACTTCAAATATTTGTGTACGTTTTATGGTATGAACCTGTTGTCAGCATCCACATCCATAGACAGTTAGGTTTCTGCTCATTTACTTTTGTGTTATTGAACCTATCCTTATAATATTTGATTTAAATGGTCCCCCATAAGACATACAGTTTGGGATTGATTTTGGGAAATCTTGCCCTTCCTGTTTTTTTACTGGAGGTCATTAATAGATTTTTGATAATTTGGTGTAATTTTTTTTTTTTTTTTATTGTTTCTGAGATATAAAGCGTCAATGTTAGCAATATTTAAGGAAACAAAATTTTGGTTTTTCATCCCATTCCAATGGAGATGTTTTGTCCCTATTTATCTTGATAAGTGCTTTCAGTACTGTCAACAGATTTTTCCTATCTGATACATTTTTTAGCTCACCTGGTCTAAAAGGCCATGTGAGCTTTTGCCATCACTTTGCATCTGTCTTCAGGCCACATTTCACATTTTCATCTTCTTCTCTGAAACCACTAGTCCAAATTGAACCAAAGTAGGCAGAAATGTTAATTGGATGGTTCGGTACAAAATTTATGGTTTTTGTGGCGATTGGATATTCAACATGGCTACCAGGGGCAGATAATTCATTCTGATTGGACTTATCTTTGAAGCTCTTCTTGTCAGAAACTACTGAGCCAACTGAATTGATTTGTTGTGTGAATGATCATTGGATGAACCTGTGAAAAATATATGTTTTTTGTGTCTATCGGAAATTTAAGATGGCCGCCACAGCCAGACTCTATGGGGAAATTTGTATAAAGGTCTTCTTGTCAGAAACTACCAAGCCAATTGAAATGTTTTTATGTTTGAACAAGCATTGGATGAACCTCTCCAAATTTATGTTTTCTGTGCTGATTGGAAATTCAAGATGGCCACCACAGCCAGACTTAGTCTAACATTGGAGCCTATGGGGAATTTTGTACAAAGATCTTGTCAGAAACTACAAGGCCAGGTGAAATGTTCTTGATGTATGAATGATCATTTGATAGACCACTACAAAATGTATGTTTTGTATTCGGCTCTGGCGGCCATCTTGGATGATAAACGTGGTCATCAAATACAATTCTGAAAGATGACCACCTAAGGACCATTGCTGCTATATTTTGTTAAAATTTGCCCCAAGTGGTTTCAGACAAGAAGATTCTTAAGCAAATAGTTTAACATAGGACACTATGGGGAATTTAATTAAAGATCTTCTTGTCTGAAACCACTTGGCCAATTGGAACAAAACTTGGCAATGGTCCTTAGGTGGTCCTCTTTCAGAAATATATCCGATGACCCAGTGAGCCAGTTGGAACTTGACAGCAATGTTCCAGGCTGCCAGTCAAGATGGACATAGTCCAGGTGAGTGATACAGGCTCCTGGGAGCCTCTTATTTAATAATAAAATATTAATTATCAAATGCTATGTAATAAATATTCAGTCAATGAATCAAACAATGAAAAAATTGAAATATTAATATGTATCATAAAATATTAATAGTTAATAAAAATAAGAATAAGAATATCTAAATGAGTCAGTTTATATCCTGCTGAAAATATGTATAAAATTCACTCTACTCCATAGGTATCAGTCTATTAAAATGTTATCAGTCTATTAAAATGTTCTTCAGAAGAAAAATTTTAATTACTTTTCACATAGGGTACAATGTTAACTTAGTCAGTTGCTAGTAGCCAGCCATATTGGATTTCTGATCAGCATCAAAATAACTACAACTGGGTAGTACTTTGCAGTGATCATTCTTGACAAGCCATGTGAATTTGTAGGAAAAAACTATAACAAAAATAATTTTCCCCCCATGTCCATCAAGCTAGGTATCATTCAATTCCAAGAATTTTGAATACATTTTCCCATATGTTCAATGCTAATAGAGTTGGATTCTTTTGGCCATCTTTGATTTTTGATCTACTGAGCACCAAGGATACTGGGTAAAGACCTTTATAGAAATATAGTTGTAAAGTTTGGGTCCAAAGGGGTTAATCATTCTTAAGAAGAAGTTTTACAAAGTTCAGCCAATCAGAAAATAGGCTGTTACAGCCATGGCTTTTGACCAGTTTGCACCTAAATAAGAACACTTTGGAAGGACTATCTCTGCTAGTTTGGGTTACTCTGTTCAGCAATTCTCAAGAAGATAGTTATGTTACAAAAGTGGTTGGACGGACGGACGGACAAATGCCAAGTGATGGAAATTCTAATAAACAGCTGCGCCACGAGCGCATGATACGCCCGTCGTCTTGTTAAAAAAAATAAAGAATCATCACGAAAAATCTTCAGATTAATATAACTGAGAAGTGCGTAAAGTTTTATGCAATAATCAAATCGTTTTTGAGATACGGTGCTACATGTGAACCCCCCCCCCCCCCCTTTTTTTTTAACAAAACACTCAATAACTCAAAAATAAAATTTTGAATCATCACCAAAAAGTATATAGATCTTTAGATTAATATATAACTTTATTTATTATTAGAAATGCATAATTTTACCCCTAAGGGTTGAAAGCATAAACATGTACAAACATATAAAGTACGATATAACATTCATAATAAGAACAACACATATGAAACCTATATGACTCTATATGTGAATCTGACAATATATTGTCTGTGGTGAACCATGCAATTATTTTTCCACTTTTCTCAGTATAAGTGACTTTTTAATAAATGGAGCAACATATTGCAAGTGAACCGATAGAGACAATATTGTAGCAAGTTTTTCAAATTCATTTTCATTATTTTCTATTTTAAAAATGTTTACATTTTGTTTTTCAAATTTTTCTCTAATGGAAGTATATTTTGGACATTTATAGAAGAAGTGAGCTTCATCTTCTAATATATTTAAATGACAATTTGGGCAGATCCTATTTTCTCTTTTTATATTTTTGAATCTGCCTCTTTCTAGTTCTAAAAAATGATCACTTATGCACATTTTGCATACATTTTTTCTATTTTCAAAATTAGTTTTTATGAAGAAGTCTTCAATTTCATATTTAGTTTTAATTTTACTGTATAGTAAGATTTTATTGTTTTCAGTAGACGATTTCAATTTATGAAAGAAAGTGTTTTCATATTTATTTTCTAATTTTTGTTTTATATTATTTAAAGTTTTATTATCTTTTAGATAATTTAGTTTTTCTAATTGATTGAAATCAATATCATTTGATAAGCAAATATCATTTACATACGAAAACCATGAATATGTTCCGGCTGTAAGATTTTTGGATAATGAAAATGCATCATCTAATAATGGGTTGCTAGTGTGACTAAATAGTCTCACTAGATATTTGATAGTCTGTGTCTTAATAAATGTATCTAGTGGATATTGACCAAGTTCAGCTCTAGCTGCTATATTCACTGACTGTTTGCTCAGCCCCAAAACAAATTTACAAAATTTTAGATTTGTTTTTTCTATATAACTGTTGTCAATAAGTGATATTATATCAAATTTTGGATTATCCTTATTCCTGTTTTTTGACTTTATGATTTTTTCATTGAAAGTTGCCATTTAAGACAATATTCATTTAGTTTATTAATGGAGTTTTGAAGTCCCTCTGGAGTTTCAGAGAGTAAAAGTAAATCATCGGCAAACATATTTAATGACATCTTGTCAAGAGTGACTGGTTTACACTCTTGATCAAGTATATCTGGAATATCATTTATATAAATATTAAAGAGTAGGGAACTCAAGTTATCCCCTTGTTTCACACCTCTATTTATAGGTTCATGATCTGATAATAAATTTTGTGATTTGACTGCTGCAGTAGTACAGTGGTACATATTTTTTATTACATTGTATAAATGTTGACCTAAGTCTTTATTTTTTAAAAGTTTGAATAATAGTCCTATTCTCCATACGGAATCAAAGGCTTTACGTAAATCCACGAAACAGCCATAAACTTTCTTTTTTTCATGATTAACATATTTATTTAATAAAGTTTTAACAACAAATATACTATCAGAAGTTCTGTTGTTCCTGCGAAATCCAAATTGTGAGGGATTTATTTTATTTTCGAATATTTTTAGAAGTCGGATGTTTATGATAGAGTTAAATAATTTACTAAGACAGTTAGTAAGAGAAATTCCTCTATAATTAGATAATAAAGAGGTATCCCCACTTTTGAAAATGGGAATGATGAAAGAATGATTCCATTTTTGTGGATATAAAGATGTATCTAAAATAAGATTAAAAAATTTTGCTAAAGCAGTTAATAGTACAGAACTACTGTTTTTTTATTATTTCATAGCATATTAGATCAGGACCACAACTTTTACCATTTTTTAATCTCTTTATTTGATCTTTAATTTCTGAAATTGTTATAGGTTTATCAGTTTCCTTTTTTAAGAGTTTTGTTCTTGATTTATTAATTCAATATTTATTTGATTTTCAAATATTTGATCAATTTTAGTGGGATTTCTTTGATCCTTAAAATGATTAGCAAATTGATTAAGATCAATATTTGGTTCATCTGTTATGTCATTTTCATATTTTATATTTTTTAATATTTTCCAAAATTCTTTACTTTCATCAGTAGAAAGCTTACTTATTTTATTTATTATGTTTTGTTTATATTCTTTTTTTAAAGCTTTTGACATTTTTCTTAATGATTTAGAATAATACAGAAATTTGTTTCTAATTTCTTGATTAAAGGGGAATAACTTCATTTGTTTACTGTACTTATTAACAGTATTTCTCAATTCAAAATACTGATTATTGGTATGAGCAGATTTTTTTCTCTTTTTTTTCTTTTTGAAATATTTTTGTTTCATACATTTAGTTGATAAATTAATGTAAATTTCTAATATCTTATCACTTGCTAAGTTGACTCCATTTAAATTCTTTTCAAAATTAGTTAGATTATAGTTCATAATATTTTGGTATGTGTAATTTTCACAAAGTTCCTTTTCTAATAACATTTTTGAAAGTTTTGTCCATTTAAATTTATATTCTTGTTTAATATAGTTATTTTGATAATTTTGTATCTTTCCATCACATTTTAAATAAGTGATTAACTGGTTATGATCAGAGAAATGGGTTGGAAATTGAACTCTAAAGTATTTAACTGAGGACAGGAGTCCTTCGCTCACAATTGCATAGTCCACCACACTACAACCTTTTTTGTTAAAACATGTAACATTCCCTAGAAGATCTCCTATAAATCTACCGTTCAAAATTCTAAGTTTGGCAGAAACACAGAGATCTAGTAATTCTCTACCCTGTATATTTATATATAGATTCTATTTCAGTTTCGAGTGAATTACAAGATTTCTACACTCTCAAGAGTTAAAATTAAGATTTTAACGTGCGAGCCTTGGCGAGCATGTTAAATCTTAATTTTAACTCTCGAGAGTGTAGAACCCCGACATTTGTTTTTGTTATCGTTTACGCTCGACCGGATATCGCTTGACGATTTGTTTAGTGCGAGGTCGCGACCTTTAGGACGGCCAATAAATTTCCGTTTCCACACGAGACTTTTTAATTGCTCTAGAGCATTAAATTATTTTTATTCAATGGGCTGAACGGTATGAAAATACGCACACTCATGGGAGAAAATATTATCTTGTGATTTTCTTGAAAATTGTAAATCTTCAGCGTAATCATTTGGTAAAATTTGACTTAAATAGGCATTGTTTTCATTATTTACTACAAAATCAGGCAAGTTAGAGATTCTTGAATTTAAGTGGCCCATAATTAACACTTTCCCTTTTTTGGGAAATATAGTTTATTTCATTTTCTAGTTTTTCATATTCGTTATCATAATGGGGGGAGTTTGAAGGGGGTATGTACACACCACAAATAAATAAGTCTTCGGTCAAACCGAAGAAATTTTTATCTAATTTTAACCATATTCTGTTGGTTGATTTCGAAATATTCTTTAAGAACTGTATTCCCTTTTTTATTTCATTTTTTACATGTATTATAATTCCACCACTGTTTCGTTTTGCTTTTTTGTTTTTGATTCTAGTTGCTGAAAAACATTCATAGTTTGGTATTTTGATGTTAATATCATCATTTTTCCAAGTTTCAATTAATATATTAATATCATGTTTTATATATTCCATAAAATCAGGATCTCTATGTTTCTGCCCTAATCCATGTACATTCCAACTCGAAATTGAGATGGATTTAAAATATTTGTATGATTTAGTGTTCATAGACTTTGTCGTGACAATTATAACATTTTGCAAGAAAAATAATCAAATCAATATATATTTACAATGTTTTTATAATACATTTCAATTAATGAAACTGTAAAACAATATTAATATTTTATAATTTTAAAGTAAACTATATTTCAAATCCCAATATCTTCTTTATATTGGGTTTAAAATTTATTTAAATGAACCTTTTTTTCTAAAGGTACAAGTTTGCATGAATATCATACATGTATATTTTCATGTATTTGAAAGGTATATTCAATTCAAAAATGTAAAAATGTATATTTAATTTAAAACATTACTATGCTTCTTTTGTTTCTATTCTATTTCTGTCATTTGTTTTGTTCAATGAAATTATTTTAACTTTTAGATCATTTTCATTTTCATTTTTTTCATGTTTTAATATGAAGACATTTTGTATACATACAAAAAAACATTATATGGTAAAGTTAATAAAAAATGCAATTGAAGGATTCTCAACAAAAATTAACATTGTTTTTTCTCTATCTATATATATTTACAACAATTCTTGTAAGAATGATTTGAGGAACCACTTAAGTTTGGCCTCAGTACACACATCAAATTTCTCTCTACTTTCACCATAATAACCATGATTATGTTCTTGAATTGGTCCAGAACGAAATCCATGGTTGTAATCTACAACACATTCGTCTCGGTTATGATAATCTCTTGGATATGTATTGTTATTTACGTTACTTTGTCTTTGCGGAATAAATCTGGATGTACCATAGTCATAATCGGAAGAGATTACATTTTAATCAATGGTTGTTTGTCTTATATTTCTTTGAGGTATTTCCTTCGGAATTTCATGAGTGTAAGTTGCTCGATCACTAATTTTATCTCTGTAGAACTTCGGATCAGGTAACAGATATGTTTCCTTCATTCCTAATAAAGTATTTGTAATGGTTTTATAGGAGCGGATTAGTTTCGGAAGACCTGACCTATCACTGATATGTATTCCATCCACTATATCTTGTTCTCTGATATTCGGACATTTCAATATACGACATTTCAATTTTTCGGCAATTAACTCCAATCCTTGATTGAATGCTTCACGTTTTGATTCATATTTGTCCCTCCAATCTAAGTTTTGTTGAAATCTTGGTAGTGTTTCGCTTATAACGATTTTGGTATCTGGAAGTCTTTTTTTGCAAATTTCAACTAAGTTTTCATAGTTTTTTAAAGCTGTTTCAGTACTTACTTTGTTTAGATCATTAGATCCTATCTGTAGCAATAAGACTTTTGCATTGACATTTTCACTGTTAATGAATGCAACTGCTCCAGGAATAGTTTTTTCATTCAATGTTGATACTTTGACAGTTTTGTTTCTATACATACATTTCGGCACTATATTTCTGATGATAGACGTACCAACTATCCACAAATCTACATATTGTGGGTTTAACTTTTTTGATTGTGTGTTTTCTTTCGTATCAGTTTTCTTTTCAGGATCTTTCCCTTTTTCATGTTTAGAATGTACATTTTGTTCATCCTCATTTTTCTATGTATTCGTTTTATCTTTATTTATCATGTTTATTTGTATCTTTTCTTGTTCATCTGCATTGAGGATTTGTAATACCTCAAATTTGTTTTCAGTTTCTACATTTACTTCAAACTGTTCTTGTTCGCTATCTTGTTTAGTTTTCTTTACGTCATCATTTTTTGTTTCTGTAGTAACTGTTGTGGGATTTGTTACCATTTTCTCAATACTGGTTTCCATTCTTGATACCTGTGTTGTCAGCTCAATTAATGACTCTATAAAATTTTCATTGTTACATCTGTTTGCTTTACCCTCAGAGACAGAAGAGATGATGGTGTTATTTTCATTAGTTTTGTTCTTAACTTCACCTATATTTTCCTCTATTTTACTTAATCTTTTTTCGATTTCATTATTATATGATTTGTCGACTTTTGCTTCTAGATTTTCAATTTTGTCAGTTAATGTTTTTATGGCATCTAAAATTTGAGATGTAAAACTTTCAAGATCATTTTGTAAATTTGTTGTTTGCTCAATGTGATCAGTTTCAATAGAATGAAGGGCACTAAGAACTTGGGAATCAGTTACACTACTCTGTGTTTCATTCATCGCTTCCTCTTTACTTTCATCTTCATTTTTGTTTTTTTCACCAGTAATTATCTTATGGTCTTTGGGTTTATTTTCTATGACTTTCAATTCAGTTTCATTTTCTGTTTCTTTAGTTTTATCAGCATTGTTTTCAATTTGTACTTCAACATCTGATGACAAAGGAATTTCAAGAGGCATATTATTGATGATCTCATTAGGATTTTTTATCTCTTTTTCCAATATTTCACTGAATTTTTCATCCATCATACTTAATTCAGTTTTTATCCATTTTTGTGTGACATTTCCCTGCACAAGACAGTTTAATGATGTATAGTACAGTGTTATTGTTATAAGTTTTTTGTTGTTTATGTGGATTTGGGTGATAGATTTTACCAGGGCTGTGGGTAGGTTTGGGTCATACCCAGCTTGTTCGTCATCAATATCTATGCGTTTATTTTTGGAGTCATAATCTGTCCATGTTACTTTCGCTGTTGCATCATCCCCAAGTTTCATAAAGTATCGTAAGAGAAAAATCCGCCTCCATATAGGTGCTGAGGACTCGGACATGTTGAAAGTTACTTGTTTCGGGTCGGTTTTAGGTTGGACCTTTACACTTCTGGTTTTGTCTCCAGGCATTGTGTTGATTAAATGTATGTTAGTTTCTTTATAATTCTATTTGTGTTGTATATTTTCAGTC
This sequence comes from Mytilisepta virgata, assembly GCA_028015205.1. NCBI lineage: Eukaryota > Metazoa > Mollusca > Bivalvia > Mytilida > Mytilidae > Mytilisepta > Mytilisepta virgata. The sequence goes on along the minus strand of CM051515.1, from coordinate 57,019,399 downwards.
AAATAAAGTCAATTTATGTTCAATGGCTCAGTTTTATATTGATTTGATGTCTCACTCTTGCAAAATTAGAATTTTCTAACTAAGAAGTGTGTAAAGCTTTATGCAATAATCATATATCGTTTTTGAGATACGGCGCGACATGTGAACCCCCCCCCCCCCCCCCCCCTCTTTTTTTTTTTACAAAAAACTCAAAAACTCTAAAATTAAATTTTGAATCATCACCAAAAAGTATACAGATCTTTAGATTAATATAACTAGAAGTGTGTAAAGTTTTAAGCAATAATCATAAATCGTTTTTGAGATACGGTGCGACTTGTGAAACCCCCTCCCCCCCTTTTTTTTTACAAAAAACTCAAAAACTCTAAAATAAAATTTTGAATCATCACCAAAAAGTATACAGATCTTTAGATTAATATAACTAAGAAGTGTGTAAAGTTTTAAGCAATAATCATAAATCGTTTTTAAGATACGGCGCAACGTGTGAAAAAAAACACACTTCTGTTTTAGTTACAAAGTCCTGTAACTCTTTAAAAGTTTTAATCTGATTTTTCACCAAAAAGTATACAGATCGTTTGACCATCATAAGAAACAACTATGTTAAGTTTAGTGAAATTTGGATGAGTCGTTTTCAAGTTACCGCGCAACATGTTTACGATGGACAGACGGACGCCGGACATTTGTATACCATAATACGTCCCGTCAAAATTTTGACGGGCGTATAAAAACTGGTGTGGTATTATAAAAACTCATTGATATCGATCAAAGCAATTGTAATTCCATATCATCATATATCAACATTTGATGTTCAGCCTTAAATAGACATGGTTTGATATTTTAATAACTTTTAATAATACTGTGTTGATCTAGTGAAAGGATATCATGCAGCATTCCCTCCATTTACCATGTTTACTTGTTAATTGTGTTGAAAAGGAATTATGAAATAAATAGTATCTTTCACCCCTTAAAGGACTAAAATATTTTTGTCTCAACCAAGGCTCTGCCAAGGTTGAGAAATAGAAATATTTGAGCCTAAAGGTGTGAGATAGCCAAGAATGCCCGAAGTAAGGGTGATTGATACTTTTTTCTTACATTTAAAACAAGTTTTAAACCATTACTAAGGGCAGAGGGTGAGACTATAAATAATCTGTCATGGTCTAAGATGTGAGGTTGGACAATTCCACCCAAGGGTTCACATTTTAAAGTCAGAAACGAGGCTTGCCGAGTTTCTTATGATAGAAAATGTGAACCCGAGGGTTGAATTGTCCAATCTCAGATTTTTTACCATAACTGATTATTTTTCTCACATTTCTCTGCTGAAAATAAAAGGTAATAAACATGGCCGCTATGACACAAAAATGTGTTCTCTTAAACTAGGTGACCTAGTGCAAAATAAATTCTATATTCGAAAAGATCGTATGTATTTTGCAAACTTTAAAAAGATGTCTTTTAGAATGTGCTTCAGGGGTTTTAAAATGTTAGTTTCGACGTTGTCGTACCTGTACCATTTGTGCGAAGTTGTGTGTTTTCTGACGTTCTAGCATTGTAACATGACGTTTTTTTGCATTGTTACGTCAAGGTAGGTCATATGATGTGATATGCATGAATCTCACACTGGTGTCTCACACAGAATATAACTGTCCTGAACACATGGAAATGTGAGAAAATGCTATCTCACATCCTAGAAATATATCAAATGTGAGCAATAGGTAGTAATTTTCAGCATCAACTGAAATACCTGAACCCACTATATTTTGACTATAGATAGTTCTTGGTTGGTATGATGATGCCAGTCTGACACCTTCTCCAGATCTTGAACTCATTTTCATGCTTGTATGACTTGCATCAAATTGTCATGATTAAATCCATTTCTCAGCAACTATAATGCCTAGACCCACAATATTTGGTCAATAGATCTGACATGTCACCTGACCTTGACCTCAATTTCATGCTTGAGTGGCTTGCGTTACATTTTCAAGATTATGTACATTTCTCAGTGACTATAATATGTAGACCCATCATAATACATCTACAGATAGTTCTAATTGGATACATGCCAGTCTAACACCTGTCACCTGACACTGACCTGAATTTCATGCTTGAGTGACTTGCAATACATCTTCACGATTAAGTCTGTTTTTCAATAGACCCACAGTATTTTGGTCAATAGAAGTTCTTAGACCTGACAAGCAGACCTTGGACACAATTTTAGACTTGATTGACATGTAAAAGATTTTTTAAATAAATGTCACCTGACCATAACTATTTCTTTTAATGCATTTTACTTTTAGTTACAATAGTGTATCAGATAATCTTAAATATGTGTCCATGTGCATACTCAGGCTAGACATTTAGTGTATCCACTATTGTTTCATTACATAATTTTATTTTATTTCATCAATATGAAATTTAAATACTTTATACAAATAAACGAAGAGTCATTGGACTTTAAAAATTTGCCCTTGTTACTTGATTGATACACAATGTTTTATCAATGAGGGTATTTAAATTTAAGTAGATACCTGTATATTGTTATCTTGTTGTCAGGTCTATATTCACATGATTAAAATTTATCAACCAGGAAGTTTATTTGGTGTTAAAAATGGCTTCATCTATACGAAAAGGACAAATTCCTATTTCTTGCCAGTTATGTGAAGGAGGAGAGAGAATACAATGTAAATGTTTAGACTGTGACTTGTTAATGTGTTCTAAGTGTAAAGAGAAGGTCCATCCAAAATTTAAAAAAGCGAAGGACCATAAAATTGTGAATATAAAAGATGTGGGGCACATTGAGGGAGATTCTGAAGATTTAGATTTTAGCGACATTTGCTGTCAAGAACACAAAAAGCAATATTGCTGTCTTTTTTGTGAAGGTTGTAACCAGCTGGTTTGTCCAAACTGCATAGCTAAGTCTCATAATGGACATAAATTTCTGGATATTAAAGAATGGTATGAAATCAAAATGGAGAGAATGAAAAACAGAAAGAAAAAGTTAGATAGTAATATGAATGACCTATATAAAGTTAAAATGAAACTGGAACAGATAAAGCATGCTGAAAATTCTAAGTACAAAAAGACAAGAGAGGAGATCCTTTCACAGAAAGCAGCATTTGAAAGAGAAGTTAAAAAAGCATTAAATAGAATAGATGAAGAATGGAGTAGTACTGAACAGTCAATTGAAGAAGAATACAGCAAGATTAAGGAAATGGAGAAGAGGTGTGAGGAGACAGTGAAATACATGGAAGACAATGTGAATCAGAGTGACATGGAAAAATTTGTTGAAGCTGATCCTGAATATAGGAGTACATTAGATGTAGATATTTCAGCCATTGATTTCAGGATGAGCCCTTTGCCAAAGTTTGTTCCTGGGGTCATAACACAAACAACAGTTGGGAAATTTGAGACGTGTGATAAAATTGCAGTGAATGCAAGACCAAAGATTGGTTTTGAAGTTGTCAAAATGATGATAACTAATCTTTCCTATGTTCTTAATATTTGTACATGCAGTGATGGTTCATTAATTCTAGGTGACGGTTTTTCAAAGATAACAAAGGTAGAAATAATTGAAAATCGAGTTAAGGTCCTTTCCAATTATAAAATTAATCATTATAATATAGCTTTAAATAATTTTGGTGATATTCTTATAAGTACACTTGAATCAAGAGTGAAAATCCTCAGCAGTAAAACAGGAAAGTTATCAGATTCTTTGTATCAAGTACCAAATTTTTACATACGAAGTGTACATGTAACAAAAGACAATAAAGTGATTATAGGAGCAAGATCTGTTAAACCACCTTTTCCTGTTACAGGAAGAAGGGTTGTTATAATACTGGATCAAAATGGGCAACAGGAAGCACTGTTTGAATTTGACAGGGATAATAAGCCAATCTTTTCTTATCCTATAGTCATCAATACTGTTAATGGTAATGTTGTTGTAGTAGACAGAATAGCAGAAGATTCTACTGGTAGAATAGTTACACTGGGACAAGATGGAAAAATTATAAATATCTACAGTGGACATCCCAAGGTTAATAAGGAGACACCATTTGGGCCAGGATGCCTAATCACCACACCATCTCAATGTGTTATAGTTATTGATGTAGACACTAACACACTCCATATACTTGATAAAGAGGGACAATTCATAGCATATTATAATGTATTTGATCATTTAGGTATCGATCGGCCTTATTCTTTTTCATTCTCACCATCAGGGAACTTATATATTGGATGCACTAATGTGGAAGAAAGTTCTAGTAAAGTTAAGGCTCCTCTTTATGAAGTGGAATTCTCAGTCTAATTTGTTCATAAACAATATGTGAAAGATATGTCATAGTAGTATGGATCAAGTAGTGCTAATTACAATGTATTATTTGTAAGTTCATTTACAAAGAAAACATCAATGCAAAAGACAGTGCAAGCATGATGAAGATATTTAACTAAAACAGTAGAATTTTATATTATGAATCATGAATATTTGACAATAATAAAAAGAAACACTTATTCCTGGGTGGTTTTTACTAACATGAAGTACTACCTAATTCTAATTCATTGTAGAACATGTAATAAACTCTGTGTTTACTTCCTTCGTTTTTTTTGTATTCAGTTTGTGTTTAAACTCCATTATTTATTTTTACTCTAGAAACAACATTGGAAATTTGGGAATATATATTCCTATTATACCCTGTAACCAGATAGCCAGATTTTTCATTCTTTTTCCTTGAATACAACAATGCAAGACTAAAATTATGACTTTTATATTGAGTATTGCATCAACTTAATATAGATACACAACTTTAGCTTTCACTGGTAATACTATTCAACATATGTATACCTTCCATGGTTATTATATTATACTTAATGCTCACGTTGGTATATCCACCATACTAAGTGAATGTCCACCATCTGTACTAGACACAGGACATCTCTTACTTGTGAAGATATCAGAATATGTAGTGAGGCAAATGTAGCCTTAAAGCTTCATATTCTGTAAAGCATACAGAATATTTTGTGTTATTGCCATCACCTTGCATCTTCGGCACCCATTAAATTATGCCTTTAAAAAATTTTATGGTCTGTTGTTTGTTTGTTTGTTTGTTAATGCCATTTACAGCACATTTTGCTATTTCGTGGCAGCCAGTTTTTATTGGTGGAGGAAGCCGGAGTACCCAGAGAGAACCACCAACCTTCAGTAGGAAAATTGGCAATCCTTGTCAATTAAGATCAGAGTCGAACACACCCCGCCACAGGTGAGATTTGAAGTCACATCCTCAGTGTTGACAGGCTAGTGATCATTAGTAGTCATGACGGACTACCTAGACCATTCAGCCACCGAGGCCCCTGTTATAGTCTATACAGATATTTTATTAATGCAGAATTACAGGATTATATCTGACCAACTTCAAAGAGGGCTATAATAATCAAAATTTAGTAGGCATCACTTGCATAACAAAAAATACCTCCTTTTATTACCTCACCTGGCCCAAAGGGCCATGTGAGCTTTTGTCATCATTTGGCATCTGTCGTCTGTCTGTAAACTTTTACATTTTGATCTTCTCTGAAACCCCTAGGCCAAATGAACTGAAACTTAGTGTGAAGCACCTACAGAAGGACCTTTATAAAGTTTGCATATTTCATTCCAGTTGGACAACTAATATGGCTGCCATGTTGAATTCTTATTTCTGATTGGTCAAAATTTCAAAAATCTTCTCCTCTGAAACTGCAAAGCCAACTTAACTGTAACTTGGTATGAAGCATCTATGGAGGGACCTTTATAAAGTTTACATATTTCGTTCCAGTCTGACAACTAATGTGGTCGCCATGATGAATTCTTATTTCTGATTGGACAAATTTTAAAAATCTTTTCCTCTGAAACCCCTAAGCCAAATGAGCTTTAATTTGGTACAAAATGTATGAAGCATCCATGGAAGGACCTTTATACATTTTGCATATTTTGTTCCGGTCAAAGAACTTATATGGCCACAGTGATGAATTCTTATTTCTGATAGTTCAAAATTTCAAAAATAAAATTTTCTGAAACCACAAAGCCAAATGAGCTGTAACTCGGTATGAAGCATCTGTGGAAGGACCTAAAATTTTTCCGGTCAGATAGATAATATGGCAGCTGTGATGAATTCTTATTTTTGATTGGTCAAAATTTCAAAATCTTCTCTGAAACCATATAGCCAAATTAACTGATACTTGGTATGAAACATCTATGGAAAGTCCATTACAATATATTTTCATTTGAAAAAAAAATGGATTGATTGTGGGATTGTCAGGTGAGCTATACAGGCTCAATTATCTTGAGCATCTTGTTTAACAGTCAAATAAGTTTTAAAAAAAAATGATTAGCTCCCTTTTCATAAGAGTCGGTGGTGAAATAGAAATACCATGAAAATCTGGTCTCCCTATTATAAGTCCATAATGAAACCAAAAATGTTATGTTGTTAATGGAGATACAGTATATTTCTAATGAGATAAAAAGTCTGGAATTACACTCAAAAATTACAAAGTCATTCTGAGGTCTTCAAAATCATATTTTATGAGAACCTCCTGTAAAGTCAATCTGTTTGTTGTCAAAGTACAGGCTACTTGTATCTTCAATCTTTACTTCACATATGACTTCACAGATACAAACATAATTTTTATGAAATAGAAAAACTGCCTATACTTTTATATAGATATCATATGTACCTGGCACCAGTATAAACATGTCATAGCATCAGAATATTACCTTAAATCAATAATTAAAATGTAACTGGAAATATATAAGGAAAAAAGCATTTACTTTTTATTTTCTTCATTAGGCCTTGGTGTCATGTTATCAATAAAAATAAGTTCACAATAGATATATGAATAAGTGAGATGAAATAATTAGTCAAATATTACAGGTAAAAAGTGCAGATATTGAAAAAGTTTTAAAAACTGCATCCATTTTATATAAATGTCATATATACCAGTATACCCTTGTCATAGCATCAGAATATCATCTTAAATCGATAATTAAGATGTAAGGAAAAATTTCATGTTGATGTAATATTAAAACAGCTGACATCCACAAAATTTACATTAACGACATTTTATCTGTAGATATAAATAGATACGTGAATAGGTGAAATAAAAGTATGTCATATAATACAGGTAAGAAATTGCAGGTATTGAAATAGTTTAAATTTCTTTGTATATATATGGTTTAAATTTTAAATTTAAAGAGCATTGTACTGTTTTTTCATATTTTTCGTTACTCTGTTACAGCCTGTTGTATTCCATTTGTCCTGCAAGTTTCAATGTTTTTTTTATATTTTTCATTATACTGGTAGCACAAGCATTAAAAAAAGCATCCCTTTAGGATAAGATCTGATTTTGAGATTTGAGATTCCACATGTATAGATACAGTTTATCGGTCATTTAAACATGCATCCAAATAATGAACTGACAAAAACATTTGTGTTACAGGGTAAAGATATAAAAAATGTGTTAGTAATGAAAAAACATTTCATTGTACTGTTTCAGAAATTTGAGTTTTTTATATATATGCCTTATTTTCAAGACATGTAAATGTTTAAAATGATAGTAAAGTGACCAAATATATAACATCCTACTTCAGTACAAAAAAAAATGTGGATAAAATTTCCTTTTCTTTCTTCCAATAATTTACTTGTGTATTCTGAAAGATACTGTATCAGTTATTATCAACAAACATAAAGTGTACAATATTATTTGTAGCTTAATATATCAGAGAAACAGGAATCTCAAAAATATTTCTCTGTATCATGTAACAAAACTGAAATTTAATGAAATTTCAAATCCAAAATTGACCCTTAGTAGACATTGTCTTTTCATGTATTTCTGTGAAATACTAATGTAAAAATAGGACAAGAGGATATGACTATATCTGTAATAAGGTCAGAGACAGGTATGGATAATGTAGGTCAGAAAATTAACCTATGTAATACTTGTATGTAATAAAATACCTAGGTTTGGGGTTTCTATGGAACTCCCTATCATTACTTATAAGGGAGATTTACAGATAAGGATGTCTACCCTTTTAGTAAGTAAGTAAGAAATTAAACAGTAGCCTTACTTCAATTAAAATACATGATAAAAAACCAGGATGTACAAATGTAAAACAGATGAATAGTATACAATCACATTAGATATATACATATATTTAAATAGAATTAAGAATTTTAGATCTGATGGAGTTGTCTCCCTTATTACATGACAAAATCTGTTTTGATGTGGAAATCATTCTGATCAAAAATAAAAAATCATATGCAAAATGATACCATATTGAAGATTTCCTGAAATTATCGAAGACATCAATTCTCAAGTCAGGAAATATATATATCTTATGCATCAAGATAGGTATCAGAGAATTAATTACTAGTATATCTGCTACCACTATCTGCTGCTGGACTGTAAGTCCCTGAATGTATCAGAGAATTAATTACTAGTATATCTGCTACCACTATCTGCTGCTGGACTGTAAGTCCCTGAATGTATCAGAGAATTAATTACTAGTATATCTGCTACCACTATCTGCTGCTGGACTTTAAGTCCCTGAGGGTATCATGATCTGTGTTCTTGGTGTTATGATACTAGCCCAAAATTGTTACTTTTCATTTACTGTTACAAATATGATTAATTTTGCAAAGACTAACCGAGGAGTATTTCCTTAGTGTATAGCTCTATCCTTAGATGGTTTTGGCTATACTCTTTTGGTCATTTGAACAAAACTTTTTAATCAGTTCTCAATTGTTTTTTGGTTTTCAACATTGAAGGACTTAACCACAACTCGTGAGTTCTAAATACATAAAATGTGCACATTATGTGCATCAAAATTAGTATCTACAAATTTATTTTTGATAAGTTCCAGATAGAAAAAATGTCATGCTGAAGATAAAGCAAGATGGCAGCTAAATGTAATCTCTCTTTGTCAACACTGCAATTTTATTGGTGAAATTTAAAAATATTATGAAAAAGTCAGATATGCTTTCTTTACCAAAAAAATAATGATTCTTTTTGCTAAAATGTGAAAAACTACATACAGTCAATTCTTGTTATGTCGAATCAATGTGGACTAGAAAATTTTGTTCGACTGAACCAAAAATTCGAGATATCAGAGCATATTTGTTTAGTTATTATTATTTGGTCTTCCAAATGTTTCGGTTTTAATGCTGCTGATGAGAGAGGTAACTCCTTGAAATGCGTCGTATACAGCATAGTATAAATTTACTGTATCTAATATGAGTATCTTTGGATTGTTATTTTGAAACTCCTGGGATGATGCCTCTGCTGGTGGACCCTAGGTCCCTGAGGGTATTCGCCAACCCAGTCGTCAGACTTGTCTGACATGATTATTCATTGATTTGTTACGAAATTACCAGTATTTAGCAAAATTCAAAAATAATAGAAATACTAAGGGTTCATTCCTTGTATTGCACATGGTAGATCTCCTTGGCTGAAATTTGGCTTCCTATTTCGGTATTTTTGGTTGAGTACTTCTTGTTTAATATAAGTTTGGTTTTTGGTCTTCCAAATGTTTCTGTTTTAATGCTGCTGATGAGAGGTAACTCCTTGAAATGCGTCGTATACAGCATAGTATAAATTTACTGTATCTAATAAGAGTATCTTTGGATTGTTATTTTTTTATTACTGTTGATGGCCTAAACACTTCATTCAAGTTACCCAGAATTTCGACTTAAATGTGTTCGAGATAACGAGAGTGGACTGTATATTCCAAGATTCTATAGCACAGGTTACAGTTCAGAAATGGGTTTTAATTTTTAATGAAATGTTATTTCAGATTTTCTTTTGTAGAGCAACAGTATCCAACCTGAAGCTATGAGAGCCTTAGCTAATTTTACCGTTGAAACGAGCACATTTTGACCCTGCTATCTAAATTATGTATCGTCCAGTCTAATTTTCAGTTCTAGCAAGTGGTCACCTTTGTAATCATACTATATTGGTTTTTATAGTGTGTTTTATACACCAGAGTGTCAGGATAGATAAGGGGGGAGGTTTGGGTACCCATAAAACCGGTATAACCCTACTACTATTCAGTGTGTGTACCAAGTCTGACAAGTTGTGTTCATGTTTGTATTTTGTACTCTTTTATGTTATTTTTTGTCCGGCGTTCTGTCAGATGGGTTGCTTTTGATTGATTGTTGACCTTTCCTGCTATACATTTTATTGTTTAATTATTTTTTACAGATTGTATAGTGGACTATGACAGGAGGCCTGTTCAGAATGCTGTAGAAAAAGTTTACAGAATTGTTGACTCCTGTGATCAATGTGAATACTCCAATAATGTAAAAAAAGCTGTGAAAATCATTGAAGATTGTTTAGATAAATATAGGTTTGTATTTTGTTCAATAAGAATGAAGTTGTGTGACAAGTAGTGTGTTCCTATTTTTTACAGTAAATTCATATTAAAATTATGCAGTAGTGTGTTCCTATTTTTTACAGTAAATTCATATTAAAATTATTATTTTCAGTCTTGCATGAAAAATGAAAATATTTATGTGACATAATATAAAAACAATTTTATTATTATTTTATTATTAGCTGAATATAAATGAAATTTTCAGTAAATATTCCCATGAGTGGCATCTGAAGAATACCAAATGAATCTTGAGTAATTATTGTAAATATTAAACAAAAATGTACGTCTACAGTTTACTCTTCTATTGTCCTTCAGTTTAGATGACATCTGTATAGGATTTAATGGAGGTAAAGATTGTACAGTACTGTTACATTTGTTTTATGCTGTTGCCAAAAAGTATGTATATGTAAATAATTTTCATTATGCAAACCATTATGCATTTCTCTTTTATAGAAAACTTTCTAGTTTAAGATAATTATCTCCCCTGATTTCTAACTATGGCTATGTCTCTGTTAATGTATAGGGAATATGTAATATTTATGCAAAATTTTACCTGTATAATTGTTAAAAACCTGTAATATAATATACATGTATGTAACATATATATAATTTATAAATACCCTTCAGCAATTAACCCCAGGGAGGTTGATATCAATTTGCACCAAAAATGCATTCATTTGCATCACAACTTATTTGCACTAAAACTACCTCTGCCACACTTATTTTTTAGAACCATATGTATCATTTGGGCCATTAAAATAGACATCATTTGCGCCATCATTATATATTTATTGTTTTACTTTAAATAGATTTATTCTAAAGAAACTAATTTAATGACTTCCCTCCTCTTTTACCCAGGTTTGGGACCAGCAGTTTTAACAGTTATTATAAAATATGATAAATTAAAACGTTGAACGACTGTCTGTTTATTTACAACTAAAATCCAGTTAAACTCAAAGTGCAAGAAATTATATACCAAAAGGTTAATTGTAATACATGTATATAGGTAAATTATGCAAAGGTAAATATGCATGATATGGTTCAGATTGGCCCAATTAAAAATATAGATAGTGGCACAATTGAATCACTTTGAATATGCTCAATGGAAATAGAAATGTTGGTTCCCTAACGAAAAACTGATGTCATTCCTGACCTTGAACAGGCACTGCCACAAGCAATTTTTTTTCAAAAAAAGATTCAACAACCAAAAGAAAATGACCAGGAAAAAATTGACTCCGATCAGAATAAACACTAATAATGAGTCAGGTTGTTGTGACATTAGATTACATGTTGACTGGTAGCTGTTTGTCTAGTACAATTTTAGTAGAAGAAATTAAAAGATATCAAATTTGGTGCATACGATTATCGTTTCTGTTTTGAATTTCCTAGGGTTTGCTTATAATTCAGATGTCCTAAAAACAAATATGAAACCTTTAAAAAAAAAAACAGAAAGACCGTCTGTAAAACAGATATGAATAACCTTTTATATGTATATATGCAACCTAATTTTGTATTTACATGTAAATTCCACAAAGAATATAAGTTCATAATTCGTGTCACATGAAAATATCTCGTCCTGAATATGCCGGGGAATGCTGAATTATCATGACTCTTTATGTACTGCAATAAATGTTTAAATTGGGACCAGTTTTCAAAATCGGAAAAAAAATAGAGCTTTATCAGGCTATTCAAGCTGAATATTGTAGTAAAACAGTGTTGTGCACAAAATATACACATTCCCGCTTTAAAATTTGTCGATATATAAATTTTTTTATTTAATTATTTAAAAAGCTCTAATATTTGGGACAATGGCTTAGACACAGACATATCAAACAATGAAAAAAGAAACAAAGTACATGTGTTCAAAATTCAATTATAATACACAGTGTTATTGGGTGGCGCTTGATAGTTTATTTAAGGTTCAATGGTTGATTGAACCAATGAAAATGACGGTTCCATTTCTTATTCATCGCAAACAGTTTTGTCAAATTATTGTGTCGAACATCCTTTCACTAAGCTCGAGCGCACTTAAGTGTATAAGGATTTATATATTCTCACAGACAATATGAATAGTCATTATGATTTTTTGTTTCAATTTTACCATGTAAGGTTTTTTTTTTACTTTTTCAGGAAATTCCCAGATTATAAACACAAATATAAGGCAATTTATATAAAAAGTAAATCTGGCTTTCCAGAGGTGGAGAAATTTATACAAATTTCAAGGGATAGGTAAACAGTCACATTATTTTATGTACATGTTATACAGTAGGTGGTGCTGGGGATGGGGGTTTAGAAATATTTGAAATTAAAATTCCAAAATAGTACGAGAATATCAGACACATTTAGTGAATTTTGATGCATATTAAACACAATTCGTAAATTACATGAAACAAGTTTTTTTTCTAAAAAAAGGTTAAATCAAATAGATTCAGATTAACTACATTTATCATTAATAATTTCATAAAACCTTCTTTAGACGTTGAGATGGAAAGTTTATCTTTCTATTATTATCCTTCTTTCCACTTTTTAGTTACAGTCTAGAGATGTTAAATTTTAATGGTAGAATAAAAGACAGCTTACAAGAATTACAGAAAAGTCACCCAAATATAAAAGCTGTTGTCATGGGAACAAGGAAAACAGACCCATATTCTAGTCAGTAATTTATCAGTTGTAGTAACATAATAGGGAAGAATGAGTTACCTCCCTTAAAAAATTTTGCACCATTTCATTTCCATTAGAAGTTCTTCATCCTCCAAAGTCAGGAGTTTGTATCCACCATTGTTCCTACAAACCCCTGACATCACACATTCGTATTTTGTGTGTCGAAAATATCGCCGTGTGGTGTGTGACCTAGAAAATTCTACAAACGACGCAAATACATTCTCGTATGACCTAGAAAAGCAACAAATGAAAATTGTTCACATCCGACCCGTAAAATATGAATGTGTCACTGTGATGTCAGGAGTTTGTAGGAACAAACATGGATACAAACCCTGACATTGGAGGATGGAAGTTCTCAAGACAAAAAATCTGTATTATTTCAGATAGAATTTTGATTAAAATACTTTTAAATATTGTATTTTATTCTTTTTTTATAATAGAAGCAGTTTATTCAGCCCTGTCATAAATATAAGCCTATTCATGAAGATATTTGTTAATATTATGATTTATATTCTAGCTTTTTTATTATTTCTTCATTTACAATTATTGTTGATCATGTAGAAGTTTGATATTGAACATTTTGTGTCAACTTAACTCAATTCTTATGTTATCTTTTTTCTACCATTTTGATTATTTAGTTCAAATCCCCCCTATTCCCACCCAAAAATTTGGTGTCAATTTGCAATAAGTATCATCATTTTAATAGTTTTTGCAAAATAACAATCCCCTCTTAAAAAACAATAACAAAAAACTATAAAAAAAAATAAAGGTTATCTCTTCACGCAACAGTAAAAACCTAAAGGAGATTTAAAGCAGTACCATCCAAACAAATTTATTTATTGATTAATGATTAAAAAAGCAACTGGTTTTTATATATTTTAGAAATAGATATGGTGTTTTTAATTTCTTGATACCTATTATTTTTTTCAGGTCATTTAGAATCATTCTCAATGACAGATCTGGACTGGCCACAGTTTATGAGAGTAAACCCTATACTTGACTGGTCATACAAATATATCTGGCATTTCCTGAGATCTCTAAACATTCCATACTGTAGCCTGTATGACAGAGGGTAAGTATATGTACACAGGCATTCTCAATGACAGATCTGGACTGGCCACAGTTTATGAGAGTAAACCCTATACTTGACTGGTCATACAAATATATCTGGCATTTCCTGAGATCTCTAAATATTCCATACTGTAGCCTGTATGACAGAGGGTAAATATATGTACTCAGACATTCTTATTGACAGATCTAGACTGGCGACAGTTTATGAGAGTAAACCCTATACTTGACTGGTCATACAAATATATCTGGCATTTCCTGAGATGTCTAAACATTCCATACTGTAGCCTGTATGACAGAGGGTAAGTATATGTACACAGACATTCTCAATGACAGATCTAGACTGGCGAGTTTATGAGAGTAAACCCTATATTGAGAGTAAACCCTATACTGGTCATACAAATATATATGGCATTTCCTGAGATCTCTAAACATTCCATACTGTAGCTTGTATGACAGAGGGTAAGTATATGTACACAGACATTCTTAATGACAGATCTGGACTGGCCACAGTTTATGAGAGTAAACCCTAACTTGACTGGTCATACAAATATATATGGCATTTCCTGAGATCTCTAAACATTTTATACTGTAGCCTGTATGACAGAGGGTAAGTATATGTACACAGACATTCTCATTGACAGATATAGACTGCCGACAGTTTATGAGAGTAAACTCTTTGATTCTTTCTTAACATGACTATCATTGAAAATTTGGTTTTTCTCGAATTTTTTTTTTATTAAACCACTTGGCTAAATGAACGGAAGAGTATCATATCCCATAGGTATTTACATATTTCTTATGGAACATTTTGTTTCTTGTTTTCTGTTCATTGAATATTGCAGTTCTTCATACTTTTTGAGAAAACGGATTTAGTGTTAATTCTGTTGCAGACCTGATATGAATATGTATCTTTCTGTTAGTTTATTACCTAGAAGTTTTTGTTTACATTTCAGATACACATCTTTAGGAAGTATGAACAATACACATCCCAATCCACATCTACAATATATAGATGACCGAGGTGTTCTATGTTACAGACCAGCCTATACTTTACAAGATCAGGGAAGTGAGCGAGATGGGAGAAATACCTAATATTCTTATACATTTAGTTATAAACAGATTTATTAAATTATTTTTTAACTGTTATTGTTTTTGATAATTGTGTTGTAATATTGATTTACATCAAGAAGCAATGTCTGTATACACTAAGTACTCCATTAAATGACTTATAGGTGATTTATTATACTTCAGAGCTGAGACTCATCATCCGTTTTTATTCTCATCATTTGGCGTCCATTGTCCGTTATCGTTCGTTAACTTTTACAAAAATCTTCTCCTCTGAAACTACTGGCCCAAATGCAACTAAACTTGGCCACAAGCATCATTAGGGTATCTAGTTTAAAAATATGTCCGATGACCCAGCCTGCCAACCAACATAGCCGACATGGCTAGAAATAGAACATACGGGTGAACTGCAGTTTTTGTCTTATATCTCAAAAACTAAAGCATTTAGAGCAAAACTGACGGAGTAAAAATGTTTATCAGATCAAGATCTATCTGCCAGGGAATTTTCAGACGAATCAGTCAACCCTTTGTTTGGTTATTGCCCCTGATTTGTTAATTTTAAGGAAATTTTGCAGTTTTAGGTTATTATCTTGAATATTATTATAGATAAAGACCAACTGTAAACAGCAAAAATGTTCAACAAAGTAAGATCTACAAATAAATCAACATAACCAAAATCATTGATTGACCCCTTATAGGAGTTTTTGTCCTTTAAATACGTCGTTCGGCTTAAACTGTCATTTAAAGATCTTCTCCTGTGAAACCACTGGCTAGTTAGTTATATCCGGCATCCCCGACTTCCAACCGACATGGCTGCTGTTACTAAAAATAGAAAAAATTCATTGAAAAATCTTCTTGTCTGAAACCACTTGACCAATTGTAACCAGACTTGGCAGCAATGGTCAATAGGAGGTAATCTTTCAGAAATTTGTCCGATTTCGTGGTCTGTGAACCAAGATGGCCGCCATGGATCTTCTCGTCTGAAACTAATGAGCCAATTGGAACTAAAATTTGCAGCATTGGTCCTTAGATGACAAGGAACCTTGGACAGTTACATATCTAATGATGTCAGGGGTATATCAACCATACGTAATGCATGGTATTTAAATTAAAAGTCGATATAACTTATGCACCCAGTGATATGTACAGTTCAGTGATATACCAAATATATCTAGTGAGCTCAATGATATGTCCACTTAACTTAATTAGCTCTGAATGGGATGATGCTCTCAGTAGTATATTCAATACCAAGTGACCTCTGTGTAATATCCACTAAACTTAATGTCACAAGTCAGAAACCCCTATCCTTTGTTAGTCTTGTGTGTTTTTTTAATTTTGGTTCATTTGTATGTTTCGGAGTTTGGTGTGGCATCCTTTTCGCTGAACTAGTATGCATTATTGTTTAGGGGCCAGCTGAAGCCCCCCTCCAGTTGCGGGATTTTCTTGCTGCGTTGAAGACCCATTGGTAGCCATGCCCTTGAGCTGTTTTCTGCTCTTTGGTCGGGTTGTTGTCTCTTTGACACATTCCCCGTTTCCATTCACTATTCTTATGCTCTGAAAATATAAATTGAAATAAAGGACATATGAGGTAAATGGCAATGAATTGAAATAAAAGACATATGAGGTAAATTTCAATGAATTGAAATAAAAGCCACAACAAAAATAAAAAAAGAGTTGCAGCCTTCAATATGGGGCATGTTCTAACTGTACAACAATCTCTTAATGGTTTTAACGAGTTTTGATACTACAAAATCTCAGGAATAAATACATGTACCAGACTCCAAATATACATAAACAACACTAAGAAACGACTACAACCAATGAATAAATGAAACGAAAATTGCAGCAATGATCCTTGGATGGTCCGGTTTCAAATTATTTGCTGCTATACCTGCATAAAAAAAAATTAATTTTTTAGATATGACTTGAGGGGAAAATTTTAAATACAAAAAAAGAATTAACAAAGTGAAGTACAAAAACTCGAGGAGATGGTCATCCAATATGACCATTGCAACCATTTTGAGTTTAACATTGAACTCTTTTGGAAACTCTGTATGTGAAAATCATCTAAAAATCTTCTTTTCTGAAACCACTTGGCAAATTGGAATCTGTCTTGGACCTCTTTTAGAAGATTTTATGAAGTTCCTGACTGTAAAAAATGCCGAACTATGTTTAACCTAGCACCACATGGTAAAATTCATTAAAAGATTTTCTTGTCTGACTAATTTAAACCAGACTTGGAAACAGAAATATTATTAGACTCCATATATCATGTACCAAAGTTTTACATACGCTGTGTTCATGTAACCACAGACAATAAAGTGATTATAGGAGCCAGATCTGTAAAAGCAGCTTTTCCTGTTACAGGAAGAAAGGTTGTTATTATATTAGATAAAAATGGGCAACAGGAGGCACTGTTTGAAATTGACAGGAATGAGAAGCTATATATCTTTTCTTGTCCTATAGCTACCAACGCTGTAAAAAATAATATAATTGTGACTGACAATAACAAAATATGGTACGTCAGACAGAATTGTAACACTCGGAAAAGATGGCAAAATTATAAATATCTACAGTGGACATCCCGAGGTTAATAAAGAGAAACAATTTATAACAGCAGGCCCAATCATAGCACCATCCCAATGTGTTATAGTTACTGATATAAACACTCACACACTCCATATACTTGATAAAGAGGGATATTTAATAACATATTATGGATTGTATGATCATTTAAGTATTAAATATCCTTACTCATTGTCATTCTCACCATCAGGAAACTTATTCATAGGATGTACTGGCGAGAAAGGAAGTTCTGAAGCAATGACTTGTCTGTATGAAGTGGAATTCTCAGTTTAATTTATTCATCAACGATATGTACAAATGTTTTCCATCAGAGAATAAATGGATATCTAACAATAATAAAAAAAAAACTGTATTCATCATGTTCATGGACGGTTTTAATAACTTACATGTATTTACTTCCTTCTTATTTTTCTGTTGTCATATAAATTAGTTTTTGTTTAAGTTATATTTACAGTATTATTTAGGATCTGTAACCGATTTAGAATGCAGCGACGAGACTACTTCCACGCCCCTGTTTTGTCAATCAGTTACAGATTCTAAATAATACTGTAAATGTTTTGTGTCATAGATATTCATGAAGCTTTTCCCGCGGTCCGAGCAGAATTGTGCCAGGTTTCTTCTTACAGAGACTCAATCTGCGCACTTTCAAACAGTGGACGAGGAGGACGAAAAGGGCAAATTCATTCAGTTCATTGGAAGGCAGTCTAAAACTTACAAAGGTTGGACCTAAGGAACAAAAATATCAAGCATTATGAAGGTAAGATGCTTTTAAACTATTTTTGTTGTGCGATATTCATTCATTTCTTGTCTTTTAAATGCGTCAATCCAATTTTCCAAGTTTTTTGTATGTTGGTGTAAAAGTGAAAATGTTCGCCGATCGGATTGATGCGGAAAAAATGTTGACATACTTTGAGCGATGTTTTGTATAATTTGCAGGATTTTTTGGTACGTTGTACATATAAAAAAAAAGATATGGGGTAAGTGTCAAGAAGACCATACTCCATCTCCGTGCAAAAACTAATAAAATTTAAATATACACCAAAATGTTTTACTCGCCGCTCTCTTATAATCTTCCACCGATGTTGAAAAAAAGGAACTTTTTTTTAATATGGCATAAATATTCATGAAAAACTAAAACAAAATTGTAAAGTGATGTTTGGTTTGTTTTAAATGTGTAATAATTGAATATTTTTTTTGCAGGTGACCGATGTTTAGCCGATATCTTCTTGAAATACATGACAGCTCTAGGAAATATGGGTGCGTTTTATAGACGTCCTTTAGATGGCGAAATTATACGATACAGTCAACAACCGCTCGGTATTAATAAGCTGAAAACCCTCATGAAACCATCTGTGCCAAAGGAGAATTAAATGGTAACTTTTCCAATCATTCCGGGAAGAGGACATGCGCTACCCAATTGTATATCTCTAGTGTGGGTGAACAAGAGATCATGAAATGCACCGGCCATCGTTCGGAAAAGCCGTGAGGAAATACAAAAGATAATTGGGTGAAATAGTGGATAATGTAACAACATACTCAATCAGCCAAATTCATATTCCAAAAAAGTAAAAACCGAAGAATCGAGACCGATGGAATGCAGTAGTGAAAATTCAAGAGTAATCGCTGTTACTAATACTAATAAGAACGTTCCCAGAGACACAACAGAAAAGTCAGTTTTTCAAAATTGTCATATGCGTTTAATTTCCGTTAAACCGAAATTGTTTGAAAAAATGTATTGTTCAAAGTAAGAGAATTAAACTTAAAAAAAAATTAAATAAGGTCTTGTTTTGTTTAAATTGAAAAAAGTAGAAAGCGATTCTTCGACATGCCCATCCGACATATTGCAATTACTTGTCGTCTGTCGTCGTCTTAAGTGCTTTACATGATAAAATTTAGAAATTTGAAAGTTAAAAATTTCAGCAAAAAATCGGGAAGAGGATTGAATGTTGGAACTATACGGTAGATTTCAGCAAGTGACGTAATTCTATACCATAACTTCTGATTCTGTAAACAGGAGCAATTGGAAGTTATTGTACAGTATGACGTCACCAACCTGGAAGTTATAGTACGATTTGACTCCTCCCTCTAAGCTTCTTTCTGATTTACAGAATGACATCTCCCATTGAAAACACTACGAACCATGACACAAACTCTATTATCATATTTTTACTCTAGAAACTACCTTAGAAATTTGGGAATGTATAATTTAGTGAAACCTAATAGACTTTATTTATCATCATACTTTTTCATGAAAACCCCGTGCTGAACTACCGAGAGCTATCAATTTTCATTGAACATGGTATCAATTGAATATACTAACTTCTCTGATACAATTTTAATGCACAAGATGTGTACATTTCGTAGATTTACGAATCAGCAGTTAGGCTCAAGGACGAAGGTAATACTCTCATTGGTACAGCCAATTGACTTTGTGCTCATCACACTTGTAATACTATTCAACAAATAAATTGCTTCCATTGGTATTCAATATATTTACGTACTGCTCTCAGATATACCTAGTAATGGGTGTCTTATGATTGCTCATGGACACAAGATTTCCCTGGCTTGTAAAGATGTCAGAATATGAAGTTTGGTTCAAGTGAATATAGCAAATGTAGCCTTGAAGCTTCATATTCCGTCAAGCATACAGAATATTTTGTTATTACAGGCATCTTTTGTCACCCATTAAATATAGTCTGAAACCGCTTGGTCAATTTAAACCAAACTAAGAAGTGTTCTCTCCTGCATAAATCTACAATGTGCAAAAAACTGGAATCAAAGAACTTAGTGACATCAGTAGTAATTAGTTCTCTTTTAGATTTATGTTTCTTCACCCCAATTGCTAACCTGTTTACATACAATAGACAAACTTTGTTTAAAATATGATGCTTTCAGAAAACTGATTTAAATATTTTTGTCTGAAACCACTGAGTCAATTTGAATCAAACACGGCAACATGATCAAGTTTCAAATTATTTGCTACATTTCCAGAGTGAGCATCAAAGATGACTTTACCAGACCTATAAAATATGGAGGAAGTTCAAAAGACCAAAAAATCAAAGGACAAGTGAATTCATGAAATCAAATAAAGGGGAACCTAATAAACAGGAAAAAAACAAAAAAATAAACTAAAAACAATTAGAATAAGACCGCCCACAAAAACTGAGAGTGAACTAAATTTCCAGGAATTATGGGTCGCCATTTGAACCAAATGCAGTGTAGCATTTACATCTTGAGAGAATTTGATTAATTATCTGGTGTGAATTAAGCAATTTGGCCTATAGGAACCAAAATTGGTAGCAATTTTCTTTCCATATTTTTCTCTTAGAAAATTTTCCATTGTAATTAGAGATATAGAGATAGCAACTCCGGAATTACACCCAAAAATTACAAAAAAAACAAAAAAACAAAAACAAAAATAAAAGAAATTCTGATGCCTTCAACTTATGTTATTGGCTCAATTGAGAAGCTATTGTAATAGCAATATCTTTGTTGTCAAAAATAGATATTCAGATATCACACTTAACACTATGCCCTTGTCCTAGTACAAGAATATTACTTGAGATCAATAATTAAATGTAATATGAAACATGCAAGGAAAAAACATTTACTTTAATTACCTGAGCATTGCACTTGGATGTCATGTTAGAAGAGCTGGCATGCACAAAGTTTATAGCAATTGATGAAAAAGTCCCTAGCAAACATATATATTTGAGTTCAGGACCCTACAATTTACCTGTTCAAATCAAAATGGAAGGTCGAGTCAATGAAATTGAAAAATTCCATAACAACCATGAAAAAGTCCATAGCAACCGATGAAAAATTCCCTAGCAACCCTATATATTTGGGTTAAGGACGTTATAATTGACCTGTACAAGTCAAAAAGAAAGGTCAAGAGTCAAGGTAATTGAAACAGTCCATAGCAACTGATGAAAAAGTCCCTAGCAACCATATATATTTGAGTTAAAGACCCTACAATTTACCTGTTAAGTCAAAATGGAAAGTCAAGAGTCAATGCCATTGAAAAAGTCCATAGCAACTGATGAAAAAGCATGTCCCTAGCAACCACATATATTTGGGTTAAGGACCCTATAATTTACCTGTTCAAGTTAAAATGGAAGGTCAAGAATCAATTGCCATTGAAAAAGTCCATAGAAACTGATGCAAAGTCCCTAGCAATCATATATATTTGGGTTAATGACCTTATAATTGACCTGTACAGGTTCAGGATTCTATATTGTAGCAGTACATATCAGTATTAAGGAGAAAATTGCGATGGCATACATTAAATAGAAAAAAATGAGCATTTATGCAAGATCTTCACAAAAGATAACAGGTGAGCTATTCAGGCTTTGGGAGCCTCTTGTTAGATCTTACTACATGTATAAATATGGAAAACGGAGAGATACATACTAAAATTTATGATAAAAGGGACATATTCAATTCACCAATTTACTAACTTTCCCTTTCTTCACCATCGTATCACAGCTTGTATGTTTTGCAGGAATTTGCTCAGGGTTAGAAGATTTTAAGAAAGGCCGAGTAGTCTAGGTAGTTTGTCATAACTACTAATGATCACTAACCAGTCAACACTGAGGTTGTGAGTTCTAATCTCACCTGTGGCAGGTGATAAGAATTGCCAATTTTTCTACCGAAGGTCGGTGGGTCTCTCTGGGTACTACAGCTTCCTCCATCAATAAAAACTGGCCACCGCGAAATAGCCAAATGTGTTGAAAATGGCGTAAAACCCCAACTAAACAAACAATATACACCAGGATGGATACGAGGGAGGTTTGGGTACCCATTAAACCAGTTTAACCCCACAACTTTTAAGTGTCTGTACCAAGTCAGACTATCCTGTCTGTTGTATTTTTGGTTGTGTTTTGTGCTCTTTTATATTACTTTTTTGTCAAGGAGATGTTGATTGATTATTATGTCATTGTTGACCTTTCCTGATATCCATTTTGTTGTTAGTGTTACATTGATGAGATTTAGTACATTTACAAGCAACAATTAATACCTAATTATTTTGATCTATAGGTAGTTCCAATCTGACACCTGTCACTTGACCTTGACCTGAATTTCATATTTGAATAACATGCATCGTATTTTCTCTTGGCATTTGTTTGTTTGTTTTGTTAGGGTTTATGCGGTTTCAGCACATTTGACTATTTTGCGGCGGCCTCAGCATTTGTAATACTTAGACCCATCATATTATATCTATAGATATTTCTTTTTTGTTACATGCCAGTCGAACACCTTTCACCTGACCTTGACCTAAATTTCATGCTTGAGTGACTTCCAATACATTTTAGTGAGTAAGTCAATTTCTCAGTAACTGTTCTAACTACACCCACTGGGCATATACAAGTCTGACACCTGACATTTGACCTCTATGTCATGCTTGAGTGACTTATGTCACATTTGTGTAATTAAGTCCATTTTTCAGCAACTATAATGCATAGACCAAACATATTTGTTCTATAGATAGTTTTTGGTGGGTAAATTCCTGCCTTAGACATTGACCTGAATTTCACTCTTCAGTTACTTGTGTAACATTTTCACAGTAGCTGTAATACATATATCTACCACATATAGTCTATAGATACTTCTTGGCTAGGTGTCAGTCTGACACCTGACCTTGAACTCAATTTCATGCTTGAGTGACTGACATAACAATTTCACAAATAAGACCATTTCTTAATAAATGATATATGTAGACCCACCATTCATTGTCTGTAGATACTTTTTGGTTGGTACATCCCAGTCTGAGACATGAGTTACATTCATAAGATTTTTTAGACAAATGTCTGTTGACCATAACTATTTCTTTTAATGCATTTTCCTTTGAGTTACAATGTCTGGTATCAGATAATCTTTAATATGTGTCCATGTAGGTACTCAGTGAGACATTTAGTGTGTCCACTCATGTTTTATTACAGGATTTTATTTTATTTCTTTGATATGAAGTTTAAATACTTTATACAAATAAACAAAAGAACATTGGACTTTGAAATTTGCATCTAACCCAATTTTTTTAATTTAAGTAGATATAGTCATCTTGTTTATTCACATGATTTAAATTTATCAATCAAGTTTATTTGGTGTTAAAAATGGCTTCCTCTGTATGGAAAGGACAGGTTCCTATTTCTTGCCAGTTATGTCAAAAAGGGGAGAGAATACAATGGAAATGTTTAGATTGCAAGTTGTTAATGTGCTCTAAGTGTAAAGAGAAGGTCCATCCAAAATTTAAAAAAACCAAAGACCACAAGATTGTGAATTTAAAAGATGTGGAGGACTTTGCGGGAGATTCTGAAGATTTAGATTTTAGTGACATTTGCTGTAAGGAACACCCAAAGCAATCTTACTGTCTTTTTTGTAAAGGATGTAACCATTTAGTGTGTCCAAACTGCATAGCTAAATCCCATAATGGACACAGATTTCTGGATATTAAAGAATGGTACGAGATCAAAATTGACCGACTAAAAACATAAAGAAAAAGTTAGATAGTAATACTAAAGACCTACAGAGAGTTAAAATGAAATTGGAACTGATAAAGCACGCTGAAAATTTGAAGTACAGAAAGACAAAAGATGAAATCCTTTCAAAGAAAGCAGCATTTGAAAGAAAAGTTAAAAAAGCATTAAATGAAATAGATGAAGAATGGAGTAGTACTGAACAGTCAATTGAAGAAGAGAACAGCAAAATAAAGGGAATGGAGAAGAGTTGTAAGGAGAAAGCAAGATGGATAGACGATACTGTGAATCAGAATGACATGGAAAAATTCATTGAAGCTGATTGTGAATATGGGAGTACATTAGATGTAGACATTTCAGTCATTGATTTCAAGGTGAAATCTTTGCCAAAGTTTGTTCCTGGAGTCATAACAAAAACTACAGTGGGGAAATTTGAGCCATGTGATAAAATTTTAGTGACAGCAAGACCAAAGGTCAGCTTTAAAGTTGTCCAACAAATTATGACTGATCTTACCTACATTCCATATATTTGTACATTAGCTGATGGTTCATTATGGCTAGGTGACGGTCGTTCAGAGATGATTATGAAGGCAGAAATAATTAGAAATCATGCTAAGGTCATTTCTAGTTATAAGATTCATGTTTATGATATAGCGTTTTTAGTTTTTGTGATCTTCTTATGAGTACACTTGAATCAAGACTGAAAATCATTAGCAGGAAAGCAGGAAAATTATCAGATTCTGTGTATCATGTATTAAACTTTTACATATGTAGTGTTCATATAACCACAGACAATAAAGTGATCATAGGAGCCAAAAGCTGTTAAAACAGCTTTTCCTGTTACAGGAAGAAGTGTTGTTATTACAATGGATCAAAATGGGCGACAGGAGGCAGTGTTTGAATTTGACAGGAACAAGAAGCCAATATTTTCTTTTCCTATAATCATTAGTACTGTCAGTAGTAACATCATTGTAGCACATAGAATAGCAGAAGATTTTACTGGAAGAATAGTTACACTGGGACAAGATGGAAACATTATAATTATCTACAGTGGACATCCTAAGGTTAATATGGAAATACCTTTTCGACCAAGTGGCCTAATCACCACACCATCTCAATGTGTTATAGTTACTGATATGGACAATGACAGTCTCTATATACTTGATAAAGCGGGGCATTTTATAACATATTATGATGTATTTGATCATTTAGGAGTTGAATATCCATGCTCTTTATCATTCTCACCATCAGGGAACATATATATCGGATGTTCCAATAAGAATGGAAGTTCTAGTGACGTAAAGGCTTCTCTTTATGAAGTGGAATTCTCAGTCTAAATTTTTCGTGAAAGATATGTCATTATAGAACCAATGGATCAAATAGTGCTAATTATAATGTATTATTTGTAAATTCATTTACAAAGGAAATGTCAAATGCAATATACTTTGCAAACATTATGAAGATTTCTAAATGAAATAGTGAAGTTTTATCCATCCACGAATGAATCATGAATATTTGATAATAATAAAAAGAAACATTTATTTCTGGATGGTTTTACTAACATGAAGTACTACCAAATGTTATTTCATCGTAGAACGTGTCATAAACTTTGTTTTTATTTCCTTCTTATTTTTGTATTAAGAGAAATACTAATAATTTTTTTGTTTAAACTCTTATTATTTTATTTATACTCTAAACAACGTTGCAAATTTCGGTAGTATATACTAATATTCCTTTTATTCCCTGAAATCATAAAATGTAACCAGATCACCATGATTTTTTATTCTTTTTCCTTGAATACAACAATGCAAGTCTAAAATTATGACATTTTATATTGAGTATTGCCTCAACTGAATATACATGGTACTCATATTGATACACAATTTTAGTTTTCACTGGTAATACTATTCAACATATGTATATCTTCCATGGTTATTATAATATACTTAATGCTCACGTTGGTATATCCACAATACTAAGTGAATGTCCACCATCTGTACTAGACACAGGACATCTTTCTTCTGAAGATGTCAGAATATGTAGTGTAGCAAATGTAGCCTTAAAACTGCATATTCTGTAAAGCATACAGAATATTTTTTGTTATTGTCGTCACTTTGCATCTTCGGCACCCATTAAATTATGACTTTAAAAATCTTATAGTCTGTTGTTTGTTTGTTTGCTTGTTTATGCCATTTTCAGCACATTTTGTTATTTCGTGGCGGCCAGTTATATCAGTAGAGGAAGCCGGAGTACCCAGAGAGAACCACCGACCTTCAGTAGGAAAATTGGCAATCCTTGTCAATTAAGATCGGAGTCGAACCCCCCCCCCACCACAGGTGAGATTTGAAGTCATAACCTCAGAGTTGACAGGCAAGTGATCATTAGTAGTCATGACAGACTACCTAGGCCACTCAGCCACCGAGGCCCCTGTTATAGTCTGACACTGCAAAGTCAGTTTGAACAGTTTGAACCAAACTTGATAACAATTGTCAGTAGTTCTCTTTAAGTTTTATTTTTCACCTCAATTGCTCTCCAGGTTGGTTGTAACACACAATTTAAAACTGATTTAACTATTTTTGTCTAAAACCACTGAGTCAATTCGACTTAGACATGTTAGAAATGGTCTAAAATTACTTCAATAGGTAAGAAAGAATATGAAGGATAAACTGTTGGTGAAAAAGCAACCAAATAAGTTAATTAAGATGACTAGTGAATCAATGAAATATGCACATCTTGTGCAGCAAAAATGGTATCAAAGAATATATTTAATCCTAATTTGACAGGGATAATTGTTCAATGACCATATTCATAATGCAATGTAATTTACAATACAGATATTTTATTAATGAAAAATTACAGAATTATATCTGACCAAATTCAAAGATGGCCATAATAATCAAACTTTTGTATACGCATCACGTGCATAACAAAATATACCTCCTTTTATTAGCTCACCTGGCCCAAAGGGTCAAAGAACTTATATGGCCGTAATGATGAATTCTTATTTCTGATTGGTCAAAATTTAAAAAATAAAATTTTCCGAAACTACAAAGCCAAATGGTCCATGCTATAACATTTTTCAATTTTTATCTAAAAATTGAAAAATGAAATTTGCCACATGCTTTTCCTTTTTTCATTTTTTCAATTCTATTTAGAAAATTGAAAAATCAAATTTGAAACTTGTTTTTCAATTTTCATTTTTAAATTTTGATTTGAAATTTGAAAAACGAAAGTTGAAATTAAGACGTTCAAATCTCATTTTCCTTTAATGACTATACATACCTTTATAGCACACATGGTCCAAAGGGCCATGTGATCTATTGTCAACATTTGGCATCCGTCGTCCGTCGTCGTAAACTTTCCTTTATAGATCTTCTTGACTGAAACCACTGGGGCAATTAGAACCAAACTTGAAAGCAATGGTCCTTAGATGGTTCTCTTTCCGATGACCCAATCCCCCTTCCAAGATGACTACATGAGCCGATTCAATTTTAGACTTGATTGTCATGTATAAGATTTTTTAATAAATGTCACCTGACCATAAGTATTTCTTTTAATGCATTTTCCTTTTTGTTACAATAGTGTACTGTATCAGATAATCTTTAATATATGTCCATGTGCATACTCAGGCTAGACATTTAGTGTATCCACTATTGTTTCATTACATAATTTTATTTTATTTCATGGATATGAAATTTAAATACTTTATACAAATAAACAAAAGAGACATTGGACTTTAAAATTTGCCTTTGTTACTTGATTGATACACAATGTTTTTTCAATGAGGGTATTTAAATTTAAGTAGATACCTGTATATTGTTATCTTGTTGTCATATCTATATTCACATGATTAAAATTTATCAATCAGGAAGTTTATTTGGTGTTAAAAATGGCTTCGTCTATACGAAAAGGACAAATTCCTATTTCTTGCCAGTTATGTGAAGGAGGGGAGAGAATACAATGGAAATGTTTAGACTGTGACTTGTTAATGGGTTCTAAGTGTAAAGAGAAGGTCCATCCAAAATTTAAAAAAGCGAAGGACCATAAAATTGTGAATATAAAAGATGTGGGGCACATTGAGGGAGATTCTGAAGATTTAGATTTTAGTGACATTTGCTGTCAAGAACACCCAAAGCAATATTGCTGTCTTTTTTGTGAAGGTTGTAACCAGCTGATTTGTCCAAACTGCATAGCTAAGTCTCATAATGGACATAAATTTCTAGATATTAAAGAATGGCATGAAATTAAAATCGACAGACTAAATAACAGAAAGAAAAAGTTAGATAGTAATATGAATGCCCTACATAAAGTTAAAATGAAACTGGAACAGATAAAGCATGCTGAAAATTCTAAGTACAAAAAGACAAGAGAGGAAATCCTTTCACAGAAAGCAGCATTTGAAAGAGAAGTTAAAAAAGCATTAAATAGAATAGATGAAGAATGGAGTAGTACTGAACAGTCAATTGAAGAAGAATACAGCAAGATTAAGGGAATTGAGAAGAGTTGTAAGGAGACAGCGAAATACATGGAAGACAATGTGAATCAGAGTGACATGGAAAAATTTGTTGAAGCTGATCCTGAATATAGGAGCACATTAGATGTAGATATTTCAGCCATTGATTTCAAGATGAGCCCTTTGCCAAAATTTGTTCCTGGGGTCATAACACAAACAACAGTCGGGAAATTTGAGTCGTGTGATAAAATTGCAGTGAATGCAAGACCAAAGATTGGTTTTGAAGATGTCAAAAGGATAATTATGACTAATCTTACCCGTGTTTTTGATATTTGTACATGCAGTGATGGTTCATTAATTCTAGGTGACGGTCTTTCAGAGATAATAACAGAGGTAGAAATAATTGAAAATCGAGTTAAGGTCCTTTCCAATTATAAAATTAAACATTATAATATAGCTTTAAATAATTTTGGTGATCTTCTTATAAGTACACTTGAATCAAGACTGAAAATCCTCAGCAGTAAAACAGGAAAGTTATCAGATTCTTTGTATCAAGTACCAAATTTTTACATACGAAGTGTACATGTAACAAAAGACAATAAAGTGATTATAGGAGCCAGATCTGTAGAAGCAGCTTTTCCTGTTACAGGAAGGAGGATTGTGGTTATACTGGATCAAAATGGGCAACAGAAGGCACTGTTTGAATTTGACAGGAACAAGAAGCTAATCTTTTCTAATCCTACACTCATTAATACTGTTAATGGTTATGTTGTTGTAGTAGACAGAACAGCAGAAGATTCTACTGGTAGAATAGTTACACTGGGACAAGATGGAAACATTATAAATATCTACAGTGGACATTCTGAGGTTAATAAGGAGACACCATTTCGACCAGGTGGTCTAATCACAACACCATCTCAGTGTGTTATAGTTACTGGTATGAACACTAACACACTCCATATACTTGATAAAGATGGACAATTCATAACATATTATAATGTATTTGATCATTTAGGTATCGATCGGCCTTATTCTTTATCATTCTCACCATCAGGGAATTTATATATAGGATGCACTAGTAAGAAAGGAAGTTCTAGTAAAGTTAAGGCTCCTCTTTATGAAGTGGAATTCTCAGTCTAATTTGTTCATAAACGATATGTGAAAGATATGTCATTACAGTAAAAATGGATCAAATAGTGCTTATTCATTTACAAAGAAAACATCAAATGCAATAGATATTGCAAACATGATGAAGATATCTAACTAAAACAGTAGCATTTTATATTATGAATCATGAATATTTGAAAATAATAAAAAGAAACATTTATTCCTGGGTGGTTTTACTAACATGAAGTACAACCAAATTTTAATTCATTGTAGAACTTTTAATAAACTTTGTTTTTACTTCCTTCGTTTTTTTGTATTCAGTTTGTGTTTAAACTCCATTATTTATTTTTACTCTAGAAACAACATTGGAAATTTGGGAATAGATATTCCTATTATACCCTGTAACCAGATAGCCAGATTTTTCATTCTTTTTCCTTGAATACAACAATGCAAGACTAAAATTATGACATTTTATATTGAATATTGCATCAACTGAATATAGATACACAATTTTAGCTTTCATTGGTGATACTATTCAACATATGTATATCTTCCATGGTTATTATATTATACTTAATGCTCACGTTGGTATATCCACAATACTAAGTGAATGTCCACCATCTGTACTAGACACAGGACATCTCTTACTTGTGAAGATGTCAGAATATGTAGTGTAGCAAATGTAGCCTTAAAGCATACAGAATATTTTGTGTTATTGCCATCACTTTGCATCTTCGACACCCATTAAATTATGCCTTTAAAAAATCTTATAGTCTGTTGTTTGTTTGTTTGTTTGTTTGTTTGTTAATGCCATTTTCAGCACATTTTGCTATTTCGTCACGGCCAGTTTTTATTGGTAGAGGAAACCAGAGTACCCAGAGAGAACCATCGACCTTCAGTAGGAAAATTGGAAATCCTTGTCAATTAAGATCGGAGTCGAAACCCCCCCCCCCCACAGATTTGAAGTCACAACCTCAGTGTTGACAGGCTGGTGATCATTAGTAGTCATGGCGGACTACCTAGACCACTCAGCCATTGAGGTCCCTGTTATAGTCTGAAACTGCGAAGTCAGTTTGAACAGTTTGAACCAAACTTGACAACAATAGTTAATAGTTCTTTTCAAGTTTTATTTTTTCATCCCAATTGCTATCGAGGTTGGTTGTAACACACAATTTAAAACTGATTTAACTATTTTTGTCTGAAACCACTGAGTCAATTGGAATCAGACATGTTAGAAATGGTCTAAAATTACTGAAATAGGTAAGAAAGGAAATGATGGATAAACTTTGGTGAAAAAGGAACAAAAAAATTATTTAGGATTCATTCATTTGGGGGATCAACATTTGATGACTAGTAAATAAATGAAATATGCACATCTCGTGCAGCAAAAATGGTATCATAGAATATATTTAATCCTAATTTGACAGGGATAATTGTTCAGGGACCATATTCATAATGCAATGTAATTTACAATACAGATATTTTATTAATGAAAAATTACAGAATTCTATCTGACCAACTTCAAAGATGGCAATAATATTCAAAATTTAGAAGGCATCACGTGCATAACAAAAAATACCTCCTTTTATTTAATAGCTCACTTGGCATCTGTCGTCCGTCCGTTTGTCTGTAAACTTTTACATTTTGATCTTCTCCTCTGAAACCCCTGGACCAAATGAACTGAAACTTAGTGTGAAGCATCTACTGAAGGACCTTTATAAAGTTTGCATATTTCGTTCCAGTTGGACAACTAATATGTCTGCAATGTTTAATTCTTATTTCCGATGGGTCAAAATTTCAAAAATCTTCTCCTCTGATACAGCAAAGCCAACTTAACTGTAACTTGGTAAGGAAGGTCCTTTATAAAGTTTACATATTTTGTTCTGGTCTGACAACTAATATGGTCGCCATGATGAATTCTTATTTCTGATTGGTCAAGATTTCAAAAATAAAATTTTCTGAAACCGCAAAGCCAAATGAGCTGTAACTTGGTATGATGCATCTGTAGAAGGACTTAAAATATAAAGTTTGCATATTTCGCCCGGTTGGACAGATAATATGGCAGCTATGATGAATTCTTATTTTTATTGGTCAAAATTTCAAAATCTGCTCTCAAACGATATAGCCAAATAACCTGATACTTGGTATGAAACATCTATGGAAGGTCCATTACAATATATTTTCAATTGAAAAAATATGGATTGATTGTGGGACTGTCAGTTGAGCTATACAGGCTCAGTTCTCTTGAGCCTCTTGTTTAAGAGTCAGATAAGTTTTTAAAAAAATGATTAGCTCCCTTTTCATAAGAGTCGGTGGTGAAATAGAAAATACCATGAAAATCTGGTCTCCCAATTATAAATCCATAATGAAACCAAAAATTTTATGTTGTTAATGGAGATACAGTATATTTTCTAATGGCATAAAAAACTCTGGAATTACACCCAAAAATTACAAAATCATTCTGAGGTCTTCAACATCATATTGTATGAGGAGCTCGTGTAAAGTCAATCTGTTTGTTGTCAAAGTACAGGCTACTTGTATCTTCAATCTTTACTTCACATATGACTTCACAGATACAAACATAATTTCTATGAAATAGAAAAACTGCCTATACATTTATATAGATATCATATGTACCGTCACCAGTATAAGTTGTCCTAGCATCAGGACAATTGCCTTAAATCAATAACTGAAATGTAACTTGAAATATATATGGGAAAAAACATTTACTTTTTATTTGCTTCATTAGGCCTTGATGTCATGTTATGAATAAAGTTCACAATAGATATATGAATAAGTGAGATGAAATAATTAGTCAAATATTACAGGTAAAAAGTGCAGATATTGAAAAAGTTTTAATATAAATGTCATATATACCAGTATACCCTTGTCATAGCATCAGAATATCATCTTAAATCGATAATTAAGATGCAAGAAATAAACGTTTATATTTAATGTGAATCATTTCATCTTGATGTCATGTTAAAACAGCTGACATCCACAAAATTTACATTTAAAATATTTTATCTGTCTATATAAAGATATAAAAAATGTGTTAGTAATAAAAAAAAACATTTCATTGTACTGTTTCAGAAATTTGAGTTTTTTTATATATATGCCTTATTTTCAAGACATGTAAATGTTTAAAATGATAGTAATGTGACCAAATATATAACATCCTGCTACAGTACAAAAAAAAAAATTGTGGATAAAATTTCCTTTTCTTTCTTCCAATAATTTACTTGTGTATTCTGAAAGATACTGTTTCAGTAATTATCAACAAACATAAAGTGTACAATATTATTTGTAGCTTAATATATCAGAGAATCAGGAATCTCAAAAATATTTTTCTGTATC
Source organism: Mytilisepta virgata (assembly GCA_028015205.1). NCBI lineage: Eukaryota > Metazoa > Mollusca > Bivalvia > Mytilida > Mytilidae > Mytilisepta > Mytilisepta virgata. The sequence goes on along the minus strand of CM051515.1, from coordinate 56,986,236 downwards.
ATGTAACAAAACTGAAAATTAATGAAATTTCAAATCCAAAATTGACCCTTAGTAGACATTGTCTTTTCATGCATTTCTGTGAAATACTAATGTAAAAATAGGACAAGAGGATATGACTATATCTGTGATAAGGTCAGAGACAGGTATGAATAATGTAGGTCAGAAAATGAACCTATGTAATACTGGTATATTATAAAATACCTAGGTTTGGGTTTTCCATAGAACTCTTTATCATTACTTATAAGGGAGATTTACAGATAAGGACGTCTACCCTTTTAGTAAGTACTAGTAAGTAAGAAATTAAACAATAGACTTACTTCAATTAAAATACATGAAAAAAAACCAGGATGTACACAATAAACAAATGTAAAACAGATGAATAGTATATAATCACAAAATTAGATATATACATATATTTAAATAGAACTAAGAAATGTAGAAATTTTAGATCTGATGGAGTTGTCTCCCTTATTACATGACAAAATATGTTTTGGTGTTGAAATCATTCTGATCAAAAATAATAAATCAGATGCAAAATGATACCATGTTAGTTATTGAAGATTTCCGGAAATTATCGAAGACATCAATTCTCAAGTCATGAAATATATACATGCATCAAGATAGGTATCTGCTACAACTATCTGCTATTGGACTGTAAGTCCCTGAGGGTGTCACGAGCTGTGTTCCTGGTGTTATGATACCAGCCCAAAATTGTTACTTTTCATTTACTGTTACAAATATGATTAATTTTGCAAAGACTAACCGAGGAGTATTTCCTTAGTACATAGCTCTATCCTTAGATGTTTTTTACTATACTCTTTTGGTCATTTAAACAAAACTTTTTAATCAGTTCTCAATTGTTTTTTTGGTTTTCAACATTTAAGGACTTAAACACAACTCGTGAGTCCTAAATATATGAAATGTGCACATTATGTGCATCAGAATTAGTATCTACAAATTTATTTTTGATAATTTCCAGATAGAAAAAATGTCATGGTGAAGATAAAGCGAGATGGCAGCTTGTAATCTCTCTGTGTCAACACTGCAATTTTATGGGTGAAATTTAAAAATATTATGAAAAAGTCAGATATGCTTTCTTTACAAACAAATTATGATTCTTTTTGCTAAAATGTGAAAAACCACATATATTCCTTGATTCTATAGCACAGGTTACAGTTCAGAAATGGGTTTTAATTTTTAATGAAATGTTATTTCAGATTTTTTGTAGAGCGACAGTATCCAACCTGCAGCTATGAGAGCCTAAGCTAGGTTTGACAGTTAAAACGAGCACATTTTGACCCTGCTGTTTAAATTATGTACCTTCCAGTCTAATTTTCAGTTCTAGCAAGCGGTCACCTTTGTAATCATACTATATTGGTTTTTATAGTGTGGTGTCAGGATAGATAAAATGGGGGGAGGGGGGGTTGGGTACCCATAAAACCGGTATAACCCCACTACTATTCAGTATGTGTACCAAATCTGAGAAGTTGTGTTTATGTTTGTATTTTGTACTCTTTTATGTTATTTTTTTGTCTGGCGTTCTGTCAGATAGGTTGCTTTTGATTGATTGGTATGTCATTGTTGACCTTTCCTGTCATAAATTTTATTGTTTATTTATTTTTTACAGATTGTATAGTGGACTATGACAGGAAGCCTGTTCAGAATGATGTAGAAAAAGTTTATAGAATTGTAGACTCCTGTGATCAATGTGAATACTCCAATAATGTAAAAAAAGCTGTGAAAATCATTGAAGATTGCTTAGATAAGTATAGGTTTGTATTTTGTTCAATAAGAATGAAGTGGTGTGACAAGTAGTGTGTTCCTATTTTTTACAGTAAATTCATATTAAAATTATGCAGTAGTGTGTTCCTATTTTTTACAGTAAATTCATATTAAAATTATTATTGTCAGTCTTGCATGAAAAATGAAAATATTTATGTGACATAATATAAAAACAATTTTACTATTATTTTATTATTAGCTGAATATAAATGAAATTTTCAGTAAATATTCCCATGAGTGGTGTCTGAAGAATACCAAATGAATCTTGAGTAATTATTGTAAATATTAAACAAAAATGTATGTCTACAGTTTACTCTTCTTATTATCTTTCAGTTTAGATGACATCTGTATAGGATTTAATGGAGGTAAAGATTGTACAGTACTGTTACATTTGTTTCATGCTGTTGCCAAAAAGTATGTATATGTAAATTATTTTCATTATGCAAGCCATTATGCATTTCTCTGTTATAGAAAACTTTCTAGTTTAAGATAATTATCTCCCCTGATTTCTAACTATGGCTATGTCTCTGTTAATGTATAGGGAATATGTAATATTTATGCAAAATTTTACCTGTATAAATGTTAAAAACCTGTAATATAATGTAAAATATATATGATATATAAATACACTTCAGCAATTAACCCCACACGGTGAGGTTAATATCAATTTGCGCCAAAAATGCATTCATTTGTGTCAAAACTTATTTGCACCAAAACTACTTCTGCCACACTTATTTTTTCAAACCATAGGTATCATTTGGGCCATTAAAATAGACATAATTTGTGCTATCATTATATATTTATTGTTTTACTTCAAATAGATTTATTTTAAAGAAACTAATTTAATGACTTCCCTCCTCTTTTACCCAGGTTTGGGACCAGCAGTTTTAACAATGGTAGAGTTAAAGTCATTAATTTAAAATATGATAAATTAAAACGTTGAAGAACAGTCTATTTATCTACAGTTAAAATCCATTTAAACTCAAGTATCTTTACAGTTAATTTAGTGGCTGGTATTTATAACTCAAAGTGCAAGAAATTATATACCAAAAGGTTAATTGTAATCATGTATATGGATAAATTATGCAAAGGTAAATATGCATGATATGGTTCGGTTGAATTTCATTTATTGGCCCAATTAAAAATATAGATAGTGGCACAATTGAATCACTTTGAATATGCTCAATGGAAATAAAAATGTTGGTTCCTTAACGAAAAACTGATGTCATTCCTGACCTTGAACCGGCACTGCCACAAGCAATTTTTTCTAAAAAAAAAAAGGTTCAACAACCAAAAGAAAATGACCAGGAAAAAATTGATTCCGATCGGAATAAACACTAATAATGAGTCAGGTTGTTGTGACATTAGATTACATATTGACTGGTAGCTGTTTGTCTGTCTAGTACAATTGTAGTACAAGATATCAAATTTGGTGCGTACGATTATCGTTTCTGTACTGAATTTCCTAGGGTTTGCTTATAATTCAAATGTCCTAAAAACAAACATGGAACCTTAACAAAAAACAGAAAGACCATCCATAAAACAGATATGAATAACCTTTTATATGTATATATGCAACCTAATTTTATATTTACACGTAAATTCCACAAAGAATATAAGTTCATAATTCGTGTCACATGAAAGTATCTCGTCCTGAATATGTGGGAGAATGCTGAATTATCACGACTCTTTATGTACTGCAATAAATTTTTAAATTGGGACCAGTTTTCAAAATCGGGAAAAAAAATAGAGCGGCTTTATCAGGCTATTCAAGCTGAATATTGTAGTAAAACAGTGTTGTGCACAAAATATACACATTCCCGCTTTAAAATTTGTCGATATATAAATTTTTCTATTTAAAAAGCTCAAATATTTGGGACAATGGCTTAGACACAGATATATCAAACAATGAAAAAAGAAACAAAATACACGTGTTCAAAATCCCATTATAATACACAGTGTTCTTCGGGGGCGCTTGATAGTTTATTTAAGTTTGAATGGTTGATTTGACCAATGAAAATGACCGTTCCATTTCTTATTCATCGCAAACACTTTTGTCAAATTATTGTGTCAAACATCCTTTCGCTAAGCTCGAGCACACTAAAGTGTATAAGGATTTATATGAATAGTCATTATGATTTTTTGTTTCAGTTTTACCATGTAAGGTTTTTGTTTCTTTTTCAGGAAATTCCCAGATTATAAACACAAATATAAGGCAATTTATATAAAAAGTAAATCTGGCTTTCCAGAGGTGGAGAAATTTATACAAATTTCAAGGGATAGGTAAACAGTCACATTATTTTATGTACATGTTATACAGTATGTTGTGCTGGGGATGGGGGTTTAGAAATATTTGAAATTAAAATTCCAAAATAGTACAAGAATATCAGATACATTTAGTGAATTTTGATGCATATTAAACACAATTCGTAGATTACATTAAACAAGTTTTTTTCTAAAAAGAAGTTAAATCAAATAGATTCAGATTACTACGTTTATCATTAATAATTTTCATAAAACCTTATTTAGACTACTAAACGATTTTATTATTTTTTTGCTGCTGAGACAAAAACAATTATGTACTTTTATTCGTTGAGATGGAAAGTTTTTCTTTGTATTATTATCCTTTTTTCCACTTTTTAGTTACAGTCTAGAGATGTTAAATTTTAATGGTAGAATAAAAGACAGCTTACAAGAATTACAGAACAGTCATCCAAATATAAAAGCTGTTGTCATGGGAACAAGAAAAACAGACCCATATTCTAGTCAGTAACATATCAGTTGTAGTAACATAATAGGGAAGAATGAGTTACCTCCCTTAAAGCATTTTGCACCATTTCATTTCCATTAGAAGTTCTTCAGCCTCCAAATTCAGGGTTTTGTATCCACATTCGTTCCTACAAACCCCTGACATCACACATTCATATTTTGCATGTCGAACATATCGCCGCCTGGTGTGTGACCTAGAAAATTATACCAACGACACAAATACATTCTCGTAAGAAAAGCAACCAGTGAAAATCGTTCACTTCCGACCCATAAAATATGAATGTGTGATGTCAGGAGTTTGTAGGAACGAATGTGGATACAAACCCTGACTTGAGAGGATGGAAGTTCTCAAGACAAAAAATCTGTATTATTTCAGATAGAATTTTGATTAGAATATTTTGTTTTAATTTTTTTTTTATAATAGAAGCAGTTTATTCAGCCCTATCATAAATATAAGCCTATTCATGAAAATAGTTGTTAATATTTTGATTTATTGACTAACAACAGAATTTAAGCCTAAATATGATAAAACTTGCAAATACAATACAAAATGTCAAAGTACGGCAATATGACACATACCTGTCCAATATGCCGTATTGGACTAGTCAGTATGAAATATTGGACTGGTTAGTGAATAAAGGTTTAATTGCGCAAGGTTATCCATATTGGCTTAGTTATTGGTCCTTGGCTAGCCATATTGAACTTTGGCTTCCCCTCAGTCTAATATGGCTTGCCTCGGACCAATAACTAAGCCAACATGGAAAACCTTACGTAATAATACTATATTATATTCTACCTTTTTTATTATTTCTTCATGTACAATTATTGTTGATCATGGAGAAGTTTTGATATTGAACATTTTGTTTCAACTTATCTCAATTCTTATGTTATCTTTTTTCTACCATTTTGATTATTTAGTTCAAATCCCCCCTATTCCCACCCAAAAATTTGGTGTCCATTTGCAATAATTATTTTAATAGTTTTTGCAAAATAACAATCCCCTCTTTAAAAAAAACAATAGCAAAAAACTAAAAAAAATAAATAAAGGTTATCTCTTTGCATCTTCACGCAACAGTAAAAACCTAAAGGAGATTTAAAGCAATACCATCCAAACAAATTTATTTATTGGTTAATGATTAAAAAAGCAACTGGTTTTTATATATTTTAGAAATAGATATGGTGTTTTTAATTTCTTGATACCTATTATTTTTTTCAGGTCATTTAGAATCATTCTCAATGACAGATCAGGACTGGCCACAATTTATGAGAGTAAACCCTATACTTGACTGGTCATACAAATATATATGGCATTTCCTGAGATCTCTAAACATTCCATACTGTAGCCTGTATGACAGAGGGTAAATATATGTACACAGACATTCTTATTGACAGATCTAGACTGCCGACAGTTTATGAGAGTAAACTCTTTGATTCTTTCTTAAGATGACTGTCATTGAAAATTTGGTTTTTTTCTGAAAAATTCTTTTATTAAACCACTTTGCTAAATGAACTGAAGAGTATCCCATAGGTATTACCTATTTCTTATGAAAATTTTGTTTCTTGTTTTCTGTTCATTGAATATTGCAGTTCTTCATACTTTTTGAGAAAACGGATTTAGTTAATTCTGTTGCAGACCTTATATGAATATGTATCTTTCTGTAATTTTATTACTTAGAAGTTTTTGTTTACATTTCAGATACACATCATTAGGAAGTATGAACAATACACATCCCAATCCACATCTACAAAATATAGATGACCGAGGTGTTCTATGTTACAGACCAGCCTATACTTTACAAGATCAGGGAAGTGAGCGAGATGGGAGAAATACCTAATATTCTTATACATTTAGTTGTAAACAGATTTATTAAATTATATTTTTTTTAGCTGTTATTGTTTTTGATAATTGTGTTGTAATATTGATTTACATCAAGAAGCAATGTCTGTATACACTAAGTACTCCATTGAATGACTTATAGGTGATTTATTATACTTCAGAGCTGAGACTCATCCGTTTTTATTCTCATCATTTGGCGTCCATCGTCCGTTATCGTTCGTTAACTTTTACAAAAATCTTCTCCTCTGAAACTACTGGCCCAAATGCAACTAAACTTGGCCACAAGCATCATTAGGGTATCTAGTTTAAAAATATGTCCGATGACCCAGCCTGCCAACCAACATAGCCGACATGGCTAGAAATAGAACATACGGGTGAACTGCAGTTTTTGTCTTATATCTCAAAAACTAAAGCATTAAGAGCAAAACTGACGGGGAAAAAATGTTCATCAGATCAAGATCTACCTGCCAGGGAATTTTCAGACGAATCAGTCAACCCTTTGTTTGGTTATTGTCCCTGATTTGTTAATTTTAAGGAAATTTTTCAGTTTTAGGTTATTATCTTGAATATTATTATGGATAAAGACCAACTGTAAACAGCAAAAATGTTCAACAAAGTAAGATCTAAAAATAAGTCAACATAACCAAAATCATTGATTGACCCCTTATAGGAGTTTTTGTCCTTTAAATACGTCGTTCGGCTTAAACTGTCCTTTAAAGATCTTCTCCTCTGAAACCACTGGGTAGTTAGTTATATCCAGCATCCCCGACTTCCAACCGACATGGCTGCTGTTACTAAAAATAGAAAAAATTCATTGAAAAATCTTCTTGTCTGAAACCACTTGACCAATTGTAACCAAACTTGGCAGCAATGGCCAGTAGTAGGTCATCTTTCAGAAATTTGTCCGATTTTGTGGTCTGTGAACCAAGATGGCCGCCATGGATCTTCTCGTCTGAAACTAATGAGCCAATTGGAACTAAAATTTGCAGCATTGGTCCTTAGATGACAAGGAACCTTGGACAGTTACATATCTAATGATGTCAGGGGTATATCAACCATACGTAATGCATGGTATTTAAATTAAAAGTCAATATAACTTATGCACCCAGTGATATGTACAGTTCAGTGATATACCAAATATATCTAGTGAGCTCAATGATATGTCCACTTAACTTAATTAGCTCTGAATGGGATGATGCTCTCAGTAGTATATTCAATACCAAGTGACCTCTGTGTAATATCCACTAAACTTAATGTCACAAGTCATAAACCCCTATCCTTTGTTAGTCTTGTGTGTTTTTTTAATTTTGGTTCATTTGTATGTTTCGGAGTTTGGTGTGGCGTCCTTTTCGCTGAACTAGTTTGCATTATTGTTTAGGGGCCAGATGAAGCCCCCCTCCAGTTGCGGGATTTTCTTGCTGCGTTGAAGACCCATTGGTAGCCATACCCTTGAGCTGTTTTCTGCTTTCTGGTCGGGTTGTTGTCTCTTTGACACATTCCCCGTTTCCATTCACTATTTTTAAGCTCTGAAAATATAAATTGAAATAAAGGACATATGAGGTAAATGGCAATGAATTGAAATAAAAGACATATGAGGTAAATTTCAATGAATTGAAATAAAGGCCACAACAAAAATTAAAAAAAAGAGTTGCAGCCTTCAATATGGGGCATGTTCTAACTGTACAACAATCTCTTGATGGTCTTAACGAGTTTTGATACTACAAAATCTCAGGAATAAATACATGTACCAGACTCCAACTATACATAAACAACACTAAGAAACGACTACAACCAATGAATAAATGAAACGAAAATTGCAGCAATGATCCTTGGATGGTCCGGTTTCAAATTATTTGCTGCTATACCTGCATCAAAAAAAATAATTAATTTTTTAGATATGACTTGAGGGGAAAATTTTTAATACAAAAAAAGAATTAACAAAGTGAACTACAAAAACTCGAGTAGATGGTCATCCAATATTCCCATTGCAACCAAAAACTTTAGTTTAACATTGAACTCTTTTGGAAACTCTTATGTGAAAATCATCTAAAAATCTTCTTTTCTGAAACCACTTGGCAAATTGGAATCTGTCTTGGACCTCTTTTAGAAGATTTTATGAAGTTCCGAACTGTAAAAAATGCCGAACTATGTTTAACCTAGCACCACATGGTAAAATTCATTAAAAGATTTTTCTGTCTGACTAATTTAAACCAGACTTGGAAACAGAAATATTATTAGACTCCATATATCATGTACCAAAGTTTTACATACGCTGTGTTCATGTAACCACAGACAATAAAGTGATTATAGGAGCCAGATCTGTAAAAGCAGCTTTTCCTGTTACAGGAAGAAAGGTTGTTATTATATTAGATAAAAATGGGCAACAGGAGGCACTGTTTGAAATTGACAGGAATGAGAAGCTATATATCTTTTCTTGTCCTATAGCTACCAACGCTGTAAAAAATAATATAATTGTGACTGACAATAACAAAATATGGTACGTCAGACAGAATTGTAACACTCGGAAAAGATGGCAAAATTATAAATATCTACAGTGGACATCCCGCGGTTAATAAAGAGAAACAATTTATAACAGCAGGCCCAATCATAGCACCATCTCAATGTGTTATAGTTACTGATATAAACACTCAAACACTCCATATACTTGATAAAGAGGGATATTTAATAACATATTATGGATTGTATGATCATTTAAGTATTAAATATCCTTACTTATTGTCATTCTCACCATCAGGAAACTTATTCATAGGATGTACTGGCGAGAAAGGAAGTCCTGAAGCAATGACTTGTCTGTATGAAGTGGAATTCTCAGTTTAATTTATTCATCAACGATATGTACAAATGTTTTCCATCAGAGAATAAATGGATATCTAACAGTAATATAAAAAAACTGTATTCATTCTGTTCATGGACGGTTTTAATAACTTACATGTATTTACTTCCTTCTTATTTTTCTGTTGTCATATAAATTAGTTTGTGTTTAAGTTATATTTACAGTATTATTTAGGGTCTGTAACCGATTTAGAATGCAGGGGCGTGGAAATAGTCGAGTCGCGCGAGCGACGAGACTATTTCCACGCCCCTGCTTTGTCAATCACCATGTTGGTGTAAAAGTGCAAATGTTCGCCAATCGGATTGATGCGGAAAAATGTTGACATACTTTGAGCGATGTTTTGTATAATTTGCAGGATTTTTTGGTACGTTGTACATATAAAAAAAAAGATATGGGGTAAGTGTCAAGAAGACCATACTCCATCTCCGTGCAAAAACTAATAAAATTTAAATATACACCAAAATGTTTTACTCGCCGCACTCTTATAATCTTCCACTGATGTTGAAAAAAAGGAACCTTTTTTTTAATATGGCATAAATATTCATGAAAAACTAAAACAAAATTGTAAAGTGATGTTTGGTTTGTTTTAAATGTGTAATAATTGAATATTTTTTTTGCAGGTGACCGATGTTTAGCCGATATTTTCTTGAAATACATGACAGCTCTAGGAAATATGGGTGCATTTTATAGACGTCCTTTAGATGGCGAAACTATACCATACGAAACCTGTGCCAAAGGAGAATTAAATGGTAACTTTTCCAATCATTCCGGGAAGAGGACATGCGCTACCCAATTGTATATCTCTGGTGTAGGTGAACAAGAGATCATGAAACGCACCGGCCATCGTTCGGAGAAAGCCGTGAGGAAATACAAAAGATAATTGGATGAAATAGCGGATAATGTAACAACATACTCAATCAGCCAACTTCATATTCAAAAAAAGTAAAAACCGAAGAATCGAGACCGATGGAATGCAGTAGTGAAAATTCAAGAGGAACCGCTGTTACTAATACTAATAAGAACGTTCCCAGAGACACAACAGAAAAGTCAGTTTTTCAAAATTGTCATATGCGTTTAATTTCCGTTAAACCGAAATTGTTTGAAAAAATGTATTGTTCAAAGTAAGAGAATTAAACTTTAAAAAAAAATTAAATAAGGTCTTGTTTTGTTTAAATTGAAAAAGTAGAAAGCGATTCTTCGACATGCCCATCCGACATATTGCAATTACTTGTCGTCTGTCGTCGTCTTAAGTGCTTTACATGATAAAATTTAGAAATTTGAAAGTTAAAAATTTCAGGAAAAAATCGGGAAGAGGATTGAATGTTGGAGCTATACGGTAGATTTCAGCATTGTTATTGTACAGTATGACGTCACCAACCTGGAAGTTATAGTACGACTTGACTCCTCCCTCTAAGCTTCTTTCTGATTTACAGAATGACATCTCCTATTGAAAACACTACGAACCATGACACTAACCTGTTTACATACAATAGACAAACTTTGTTTAAAATATGATGCTTTCAGAAAACTGATTTAAATATTTTTGTCTGAAACTAGTGAGTCAATTTGAATCAAACACGGCAACATGATCAAGTTTCAAATTATTTGCTGCATTTCCAGAGTGAGCATCAAAGATGACTTTACCAGACCTATAAAATATGGAGGAAGTTCAAAAGACCAAACAAATCAAAGGACAAGTGAATTCATGAAATCAAATAAAGGGCAACCTAATAAACAGGAAAAAAACAAAAAAATAAACTAAAAACAATTAGAATAAGACCGCCCACAAAAACTGAGAGTGAACTAAATTTCCAGGAATTATGGGTCGCCATTTGAACCAAATGCAGTGTAGCATTTACATCTTGAGAGAATTTGATTAATTATCTGGTGTGAATTAAGCAATTTGGCCTATAGGAATCAAAATTGGTAGCAATTTTCTTTCCATATTTTTCTCTTAGAAAATTTTCCATTGTAATTAGAGATATAGAGATAGCAACTCCGGAATTACACCCAAAAATTACAAAAAACCCAAAAAAACAAAAAACAAAAATAAAAGAAATTCTGATGCCTTCAACTTATGTTATTGGCTCAATTGAGAAGCTATTCTAATAGCAATATTTTTGTGGTCAAAAATAGATATTCAGATATCACATTTAACACTATGCCCTTGTCCTAGTACAAGAATATTACTTGAGATCAATAATTAAATGTAATATGAAACATGCAAGGAAAAAACATTTACTTTAATTACCTGAGCATTGCACTTGGATGTCATGTTAGAAGAGCTGGCATGCACAAAGTTTATAGCAATTGATGAAAAAGTCCCTAGCAAACATATATATTTGAGTTCAGGACCCTACAATTTACCTGTTCAAATCAAAATGGAAGGTCGAGTCAATGAAATTGAAAAATTCCATAGCAACCAATGAAAAAGTCCATAGCAACCGATGAAAAATTCCCTAGCAACCCTATATATTTGGGTTAAGGACGTTATAATTGACCTGTACAAGTCAAAAAGAAAGGTCAAGAGTCAAGGTAATTGAAACAGTCCATAGCAACTGATGAAAAAGTCCCTAGCAACCATATATATTTGAGTTAAAGACCCTACAATTTACCTGTTAAGTCAAAATGGAAAGTCAAGAGTCAATGCCATTGAAAAAGTCCATAGCAACTGATGAAAAAGCATGTCCCTAGCAACCACATATATTTGGGTTAAGGACCCTATAATTTACCTGTTCAAGTTAAAATGGAAGGTCAAGAATCAATTGCCATTGAAAAAGTCCATAGAAACTGATGCAAAGTCCCTAGCAACCATATATATTTGGGTTAATGACCTTATAATTGACCTGTACAGGTTCAGGATTCTATATTGTAGCGGTACATATCAGTATTAAGGAGAAAATTGCGATGGCATACATTAAATAGAAAAAAATGAGCATTTATGCAAGATCTACACAAAAGATAACAGGTGAGCTATTCAGGCTTTTGCAGCCTCTTGTTAGATCTTACTACATGTATAAATATGGAAAATGGAGAGATACATACTAAAATTTATGATAAAAGGGACATATTCAATTCACCAATTTACTAACTTTCCCTTTCTTCACCATCGTATCACAGCTTGTATGTTTTGCAGGAATTTGCTCAGGTTTAGAAGATTTTAAGAAGGGCCGAGTGGTCTAGGTAGTTTGTCATAACTACTAATGATCACTAGCCACTCAACACTGAGGTTGTGAGTTCTAATCTCACCTGTGGCAAGTGATAAGGATTGTCAATTTTTCTACCGAAGTCGGTGGGTCTCTAGTACTACAGCTTCCTCCAACTAAACAAACAATATACACCAGGATGGATACGAGGGAGGTTTGGGTACCCATTAAATCAGTTTAACCCCACAACTTGTCTGTACCAAGTCAGACTATCCTGTCTGTTGTATTTTTGGTTGTGTTTTGTGCTCTTTTATATTACTTTTTTGTCCAGGAGATGTTGATTGATTATTATGTCATTGTTGACCTTTCCTGATATCCATTTTGTTGCTAGTGTTACATTGATGAGATTAAGTACATTTATAAGCAACAATTAATACCTAATTATTTTGAGTTATAGGTAGTTCCAATCTGACACCTGTCACTTGACCTTGACCAGAAATTTCATGCTTGAGTGACTTCCAATACATTTTATTAAGTCAATTTCTCAGTAACTGTTCTAACTACACCCACTGGGCATATACAAGTCTGACACCTGACATTTGACCCCTATGTCATGCTTGAGTGACTTATGTCACATTTTTGTGATTAAGTCCATTTTTCAGCAACTGTAATGCATAGACCAAACATATTTGGTCTATAGATAGTTTTTGGTGAGTAAATTCCTGCCTGAGACATTGACCTGAATTTCACTCTTGAGTGACTTTTGTTACATTTTCACAGTAGCTGTAATACATATATCTACCACATATAGTCTATAGATACTTCTTGGCTAGAAGGTGTCAGTCTGACACCTGACTTTGAACTCAATTTCATGCTTGAATGACTGACATAACAATTTCACAAATAAGACCATTTCTTAACAAATGATATATGTAGACCCACCATTCATTGTCTGTAGATACTTTTTGGTTGGTACATCCCAGTCTGAGACATGAGTTACATTCATAAGATTTTTTAGACAAATGTCTGTTGACCATAACTATTTCTTTTAATGCATTTTCCTTTGAGCTACAATGTTGGGTATCAGATAATCTTTAATATGTGTCCATGTAGATACTCATGCGAGACATTTAGTGTGTCCACTCATGTTTTATTACAGGATTTTATTTCATTTCATTGATATGAAATTTAAACTTTATACAAATAAACAAAAGAGCATTGGACTTTGAAATTTGCATCCAACCCAATTTTTTAAATTTAAGTAGATATATTGTTATCTTGTTTATTCACATGATTTAAATGTATCAATCAAGTTTATGTGGTGTTAAAAATGGCTTCATCAGTATGGAAAGAACAGGTTCCTATTTCTTGCCAGTTATGTGAAGCAGGGGAGAGAATACAATGGAAATGTTTAGACTGTGACTTGCTAATGTGCTCTAAGTGTAAAGAGAAGGTCCATCCAAAATTTAAAAAAGCGAAGGACCATAAAATTGTGAATATAAAAGATGTGGAGCACATTGAGGGATATTCTAAAGATTTAGATTTTAGCGACATTTGCTGTCAAGAACACCCAAAGCAATATTGCTGTCTTTTTTGTGAAGGTTGTAACCAGCTGGTTTGTCCAAACTGCATAGCTAAGTCTCATAATGGACATAAATTTCTAGATATTAAAGAATGGCATGAAATTAGAATCGACAGACTAAATAACAGAAAGAAAAAGTTAGATAGTAATATAAATGCCCTACATAAAGTTAAAATGAAACTGGAACAGATAAAGCATGCTGAAAATTCTAAGTTCAAAAAGACAAGAGAGGAAATCCTTTCACAGAAAGCAGCATTTGACAGAGAAGTTAAAAAAGCATTAAATAGAATAGATGAAGAATGGAGTAGTACTGAACAGTCAATTGGAGAAGAATACAGCAAGATTAAGGGAATGGAGAAGAGTTGTAAGGAAACAGTGAAATACATGGAAGACAATGTGAATCAGAGGGACATGGAAAAATTTGTTGAAGCTGATCCTGAATATAGGAGTACATTAGATGTAGATATTTCAGCCATTGATTTCAGGGTGAGCCTTTGCCAAAGTTTGTTCCTGGGGTCATAACACAAACAACAGTCGGGAAATTTGAGACGTGTGATAAAATTGCAGTGAATGCAAGACCAAAGATTAGTTTTGAAGTTGTCAAAAGGATAAAAACTAATCTTACCTATGTTCTAGATATTTGTACATGCAGTGATAGTTCATTAATTCTAGGTGACGCTCTTTCAGAGAAAATAACAAAGGTAGAAATAATTGAAAATCGAGTTAAGGTCCTTTCCAATTATAAAATTAAACATTATAATATAGCTTTAAATAATTTTGGTGATCTTCTTATAAGTACACTTAAATCAAAACTGAAAATCCTCAGCAGTAAAACAGGAAAGTTATCAGATTCTTTGTATCAAGTACCAAATTTTTACATACGAAGTGTACATGTAACAAAAGACAATAAAGTGATTATAGGAGCCAGATCTGTTAAACCACCTTTTCCTGTTACAGGAAGAAGGGTTGTTATTATATTGGATCTAAATGGGCAACAGGAAGCACTGTTTGAATTTGACAGGAATAATAAGCCAATCTTTTCTTTTCCTACAGTCATTAATACTGTTAATAGTAATATCATTGTAGCAGATAGAATAGCAGAACATGGTACTGGTAGAATAGTTACACTGGGACAAGATGGACACATTATAAATATCTACAGTGGACATCCCGAGGTTAATATAAATAAGGAGACACCATTTGGCCCAGGATGCCTAATCACCACACCATCTCAATGTGTTATAGTTACTGATGTACACACTCACACTCTCCATATACTTGATAAAGATGGAAAGTTCATAACGTATTATGATGTATTTGATCATTTAGGTATTTATTGGCCTTTTTCTTTATCGTTCTCACCATCAGGGAACTTATATATAGGATGCAGTAGTCAGAAAGGAAGTTCTAGTGAAGTTAAGGCTCCTCTTTATGAAGTGGAATTCTCAGTCTAATTTGTTCATAAACGATATGTGAAAGATATGTCATTACAGTAAAAATGGATCAAATAGTGCTTATTCATTTACAAAGAAAACATCAAATGCAATAGATATTGCAAACATGATGAAGATATCTAACTAAAACAGTAGCATTTTATATTATGAATCATGAATATTTGACAATAATAAAAAGAAACATTTATTCCTGGGTGGTTTTACTAACATGAAGTACAACCAAATTTTAATTCATTGTAGAACATCTAATAAACTTTGTTTTTACTTCCTTCGTTTTTTTTGTATTCAGTTTGTGTTTAAACTCCATTATTTATTTTTACTCTAGAAACAACATTGGAAATTTGGGAATATATATTCCTATTATACCCTGTAACCAGATAGCCAGATTTTTTATTCTTTTTCCTTGGATACAACAATGCAAGACTAAAATTATGACATTTTATATTGAGTATTGCATCAACTGAATATAGATACACAATTTTAGCTTCGATTGGTGATACTATTCAACATATGTATATCTTCTATGGTTATTATATTGTACTTAATGCTCTCGTTGGTATATCCACCATACTAAGTGAATGTCCACCATCTGTTCTAGACACAGGACATCTCTTACTTGTGAAGATGTCAGAATATGTATTGTAGCAAATGTAGCCTTAAAGCATACAGAATATTTTGTGTTATTGCCATCACTTTGCATCTTCGACACCCATTAAATTATGCCTTTAAAAAATCTTATAGTCTGTTGTTTGTTTGTTTGTTTGTTTGTTTGTTAATGTCAATTTCAGCACATTTTGCTATTTCGTGACGGCCAGTTTTATTGGTAGAGGAAGCCAGAGTACTCAGAGAGAACCATCGACCTTCAGTAGGAAAATTGGAAATCCTTGTCAATTAAGATCGGAGTCGAACACCTCCCCCCCCCCACCACAGGTGAGATTTGAAGTCACAACCTCAGTGTTGACAGGCTAGTGATCATTAGTAGTCATGTCAGACTACCTAGACCACTCAGCCACCAAGGCCCCTCTTATAGTCTGAAACTGCAAAGTCAGTTTGAACAGTTTGAACCAAACTTGACAACAATAGTTAGTAGTTCTTTTCAAGTTTTATTTTTTCATCCCAATTGCTATCCAGGTTGGTTGTAACACACAATTTAAAACTGATTTAACTATTTTTGTCTGAAACCACTGAGTCAATTGGAATCAGACATGTTAGAAATGGTCTAAAATTACTTCAATAGGTAAGAAAGGATATGATGGATAAACTGTTGGTCAAAAAGCAACAAAAAAAAGTTAATGAGGATTCATTCACTTGGGGGATCAACATTTGATCACTAGTAAATCAATGAAATATACACATCTTGTGCAGCAAAAATGGTATCAAAGAATATATTTAATCCTAATTTGACAGGAATAATTGTTCAATGACCATATTCATAATGCAATGTAATTTACAACATGTACAATATAGATATTTCATTAATGAAAAATTACAGGATTATATCTGACCAACTTCAAAGAGGGCTATAATAATCAAAATTTAGTAGGCATCACTTGCATAACAAAAAATACCTCCTTTTATTAGTTCACCCGGCCCATGTGAGCTTTTGTCATCATTTGGCATCTGTCGTCTGTCTGTCCGTCTGTAAACTTTTACATTTTGATCTTCTCTGAAACCCCTAGGCCAAATGAACTGAAACTTAGTGTGAAGCATCTACGGAAGGACCTTTATAAAGTTTGCATATTTCGTTTCAGTCGGACAAATAATATGGCTGGCATGTTGAATTCTTATTTCTGATTGGTCAAAATTTCAAAAATATTCTCCTCTGAAACCGCAAAGCCAACTTTACTGTAACTTGGTATGAAGCATCTATGGAAGGACCTTTATAAAGTTTACATATTTCATTCTAGTCTGACAACTAATATGGTCGCCATGATGAATTCTTATTTCTGATTGGACAAATTTTTAAAATCTTTTCCTCTGAAACCCCTAAGCCAAATGAGCTTAAACTTGGTACAAAATGTATGAAGCATCCATGGAAGGACCTTTATACGCTTTGCATATTTTGTTCCAGTCAAAGAACTTATATGGCCGCAATGATGAATTCTTATTTCTGATTGGTCAAAATTTCAAAAATAAAATTTTCATTTTCTGAAACCACAAAGCCAAATGAGCTGTAACTTGGTATGAAGCATCTGTTGAAGGACCTAAAATTTTTCCGGTCGGAAAGAT
Organism: Mytilisepta virgata; assembly: GCA_028015205.1. Taxonomy (NCBI): domain Eukaryota; kingdom Metazoa; phylum Mollusca; class Bivalvia; order Mytilida; family Mytilidae; genus Mytilisepta; species Mytilisepta virgata. The sequence continues at coordinate 56,968,583 of CM051515.1, read as the reverse complement.
AATATGGCAGCTATGATAAATTCTTATTTTTGATCAACATTTCAGAATCTTCTCTGAAACCAATTTAATTAATTAAATTAACTGATACTTGGTAAGAAACATCTATGGAAAGTCCATTACAATATATTTTCACTTGAAAAAAAATGGATTGATTGATTGTTGGACTGTCAGGTGAGCTTTATAGCTATATAGGCTCTATTCTCTTGGGTCTCTTGTTTAAGAGTCAGATAAGTTTAAAAAAAAAATGATTAGCTCCCTTTTCATAAGATTTGGTGGTGAAATAGAAATACCATGAAAATCTGGTCTCCCAATTATAAGTCCATAATGAAATCAAAAATTGTATGTTGTTAATGGAGATACAGTATATTTTCTAATGAGATAAAAACTCTGGAATTACACCCAAAAATTACAAAATCATTCTGAGGTCTTCAACATCATGTTGTATGAGAAGCTCCTGTAAAGTCAATCTGTTTGTTGTCAAAATACAGGCTACTTGTATCTTCAACCTTTACTTCACATTTCTAGATATGACTTCACAGATACAAACATAATTTCTATAAAATACAAAAACTGCCTATACTTTCAGATAGATATACTGGTACCAGTATAAGTTGTCCTAGGATCAGGACAATTACCTTAAATCAATAACTGAAATGTAAATGTATATATGAATAAGTGAGATAAAATAATTAATCATATATTACAGGTAAAAAACTGCAGATATTGAAAAAGTTTTAAAAACTGCATCCATTTTATATAAATGTCATATATACCAGTATACCCTTGTCATAACATCAGAATATCATCTTAAATCGATAATTAAGATTTAAGGAAAAAATTCATGTTGATGTAATATTAAAACAGCTGACATCAACAAAATTTACGTTAAAGACATTTTATTTATAGATATAAATAGATATGTGAATAGGTGAAATAAAAGTATGTCATATAAAAAATGTGTTAGTAATAAAAAGGCATTTCATTGTACTATTTCAGAAATTTTAGTTTGTTATATATACAAATGTATGCCTAATTTTCAAGACATGTAAATGTTTAAAATGATAGTAAAGTGATCAAATATATAACATCCTGTTTCAGTACAAAAAAAAATTTGTAGATAAAATTTCCTTTTCTTTCTTCCAATAATTTACTTGTGTATTCTGAAAAATACTGTATCAGTAATTAACAACAAACATAAAGTGTACAATATTATTTGTAGCTTAATATATCAGAGAAACAGGAATCTCAAATATATTTCTCTGTATCATGTAACAAAACTGAAATTTAATGAAATTTCAAATCCAACATTGACCTTTAGTAGTATTGTCTTTTCATGTATTTCTGTGAAATACTAATGTTAAAATAGGACAACAGGATATGACTATATCTGTAATAAGGTCAGAGACAGGTATGAATAATGTAGGTCAGAAAATTAACCTATGTAATACTGGTATATTATAAAATACCTAGGTTTGGGTTTTCCATGGAACTCCTTATCATTACTTATAAGGGAGATTTACAGATTATAAGGATGTCTAGCCTTTTAGTATGTAAGTAAGAAATTAAACAATAGACTTACTTCAATTACAATACATGAAAAAACCAGGATGTACACAATAAACAAATGTAAAACAGATGAATAGTATATAATCACAAAATTAGATATATACATACATGTAGTTAAATAGAACTAAGAAATGTAAAAATTTTAAATCTGATGGAGTTGTCTCCCTTATTACATGACAAAATATGTTTTGATGTGGAAATCATTCTGATCAAAAATAAAAAATCATATGCAAAATGATACCATATTAGTTATTGAAGATTTCTTGAAATTATCGAAGACATCAATTCTCAAGTCAGGATATATATATATCTTATGCATCAAGATAGGTATCAGAGAATTAATTACTAGTATATCTGCTACCACTATCTGCTGCTGGACTTTAAGTCCCTGAGGGTATCACGATCTGTGTTCTTGGTGTTATGATACTAGCCCAAAATTGTACTTTTCATTTACTGTTGCAAATATGATGAATTTTGCAAAGACTAACCGAGGAGTATTTCCTTTGTGTATAGCTCTATCCTTAGATGTTTTTGGCAACGTATACTCTTTTGGTCATTTGAACAAAACTTTTTAAAGAGTCCTAAATACATGAAATGTGCACATTATGTGCATCAAAATTAGTATCTACGAATTAATTTTTGATAAGTTACAGATAGAAAAAATGTCATGCTGAAGATAAAGCAAGATGGCAGCTAAATGTAATCTCTCTTTGTCAACACTGCAATTTTATTGGTGAAATTTAAAAATATTATGAAAAAGTCAGATATGCTTTCTTTACCAAAAAAATAATGATTCTTTTTGCTAAAATGTGAAAAACTACATACAGTCAATTCTTGTTATGTCGAATCAATGTGGACTAGAAAATTTTGTTCGACTGAACCAAAAATTCGAGATATCAGAGCATATTTGTTTAGTTATTATTATTTGGTCTTCCAAATGTTTCGGTTTTAATGCTGCTGATGAGAGAGCTAACTCCTTGAAATGCGTCGTATACAGCATAGTATAAATTTACTGTATCTAATATGAGTATCTTTGGATTGTTATTTTGAAACTCCTAACAGAAATTACCAGTATTTAGCAAAATTCAAAAATAATAGAAATACTAAGGGTTCATTCCTTGTATTGCACATAGTAGATCTCCTTGGCTGAAATTTGGCTTCCTATTTCGGTATTTTTGGTTGAGTACTTCTTGTTTAATATAAGTTTGGTTTTTGGTCTTCCAAATGTTTCTGTTTTAATGCTGCTGATGAGAGGTAACTCCTTGAAATGCGTCGTATACAGCATAGTATAAATTTACTGTATCTAATATGAGTATCTTTGGATTGTTATTTTTTTATTACTGTTGATGGCCTAAACACTTCATTCAAGTTACCCAGAATTTCGACTTAAATGTGTTCGAGATAACGAGAGTGGACTGTATATTCCAAGATTCTATAGCACAGGTTACAGTTCAGAAATGGGTTTTAATTTTTAATGAAATGTTATTTCAGATTTTCTTTTGTAGAGCAACAGTATCCAACCTGAAGCTGTGAGAGCCTTAGCTAATTTTACGGTTGAAACGAGCACATTTTGACCCTGCTATCTAAATTATGTATCGTCCAGTCTAATTTTCAGTTCTAGCAAGTGGTCACCTTTGTAATCATACTATATTGGTTTTTATAGTGTGTTTTATACACCAGAGTGTCAGGATAGATAAGGGGGGAGGTTTGGGTACTCATAAAACCGGTATAACCCTACTACTATTCAGTGTGTGTACCAAGTCTGACAAGTTGTGTTCATGTTTGTATTTTGTACTCTTTTATGTTATTTTTTGTCCGGCGTTCTGTCAGATGGGTTGCTTTTGATTGATTGTTGACCTTTCCTGTTATACATTTTATTGTTTATTTATTTTTTACAGATTGTATAGTGGACTATGACAGGAAGCCTGTTCAGAATGCTGTAGAAAAAGTTTACAAAATTGTTGACTCCTGTGATCAATGTGAATACTCCAATAATGTAAAAAAAGCTGTGAAAATCATTGAAGATTGCTTAGATAAATATAGGTTTGTATTTTGTTCAATAAGAATGAAGTTGTGTGACAAGTAGTGTGTTCCTATTTTTTACAGTAAATTCATATTAAAATTATGCAGTAGTGTGTTCCTATTTTTTACAGTAAATTCATATTAAAATTATTATTTTCAGTCTTGCATGAAAAATGAAAATATTTATGTGACATAATATAAAAACAGTTTTATTATTATTTTATTATTAGCTGAATATAAATGAAATTTTCAGTAAATATTCCCATGAGTGGCATCTGAAGAATACCAAATAAATCTTGAGTAATTATTGTAAATATTAAACAAAAATGTACCTTTACAGTTTACTCTTCTATTGTCCTTCAGTTTAGATGACATCTGTATAGGATTTAATGGAGGTAAAGATTGTACAGTACTGTTACATTTGTTTTATGCTGTTGCCAAAAAGTATGTATATGTAAATAATTTTCATTATGCAAACCATTATGCATTTCTCTTTTATAGAAAACTTTCTAGTTTAAGATAATTATCTCCCCTGATTTCTAACTATGGCTATGTCTCTGTTAATGTATAGGGAATATGTAATATATATGCAAAGTTTTACATGTATAATTGTTAAAAACCTGTTATATAATATGCATGTATGTAACATATATATGATATATAAATACCCTTCAGCAATTAACCCCACACAGTGAGGTTAATATCAATTTGCGCCAAAAATGCATTCATTTGTGTCAAAACTTATTTGCACCAAAACTTCTTCTGTCGCACTAATTTTTTCAAACCATATGTATCATTTGGGCCATTAAAATAGACATCATTTGTGCTATCATTATATATTTATTGTTTTACTTTAAATAGATTTATTTTAAAGAAACTAATTTAATGACTTCCCTCCTCTTGTACCCGGGTTTTAGACCAGCAGTTTTAACAATGGTAGAGTTGAAGTCATTTATTATAAAATATGATAAATTAAAACCTTGAACAACAGTCTATTTATTTACAGTTAAAATCCAGTTAAACTCAAGTATCTTAAATACAGTTAAACTAGTGGCTGGTATTTATAATTCAAAGTGCAAGAAATTATATACCAAAAGGTTAATTATAATACATGTATATAGGTAAATTATGCAAAGGTAAATATGCATGATATGGTTTGGTTGAATTTCATTTATTGGCCCAATTAAAAATATTAAAAATATAGATAGTGGCACAATTGAATCACTTTGAATATGCTAATTTTCGCAAATTGACTCCTACTCACAAGAAAAGGGCATAGTTGTTAATTGCAGGAATAAACAACATGATTTGGGTATACTGTAATACATTTATTTATAAAACAGCAAAGGGAGGTAATTTATACTGAATTTAACAATTTGTCAATTTGTTCAGAATTTTATCATTACCGGTACTTTAAATTAATGTTAATTATTGTTATATTATTATGTGGTACAGAATAAGTCAAAATTAGTCAATTCATCAAATAATCTGGATCTCAACAATTTAATTTCTATTCTGAAGGTTAAGAACTCAAATTAGGGGTGTCCTTAAGTCTTCCTTTCTAGTGGAGACCAGACATTAGTTTAATGATCCATAGGTTGTTCAAAACATTGTTCAGTGCCAAATATTGGACCAAAACTGACCACTTTCATTCAATATTTATTACCTCCCCTTATTTCTAGCAGTTAATTGTCAGACCTCATAAATGTGTTACTGGTATATTTTGTACTAAAAGGCCAACCCTATGTTAATTGCTGCAATATATAAATATACCTGTCCCATTCCACGAGGTTAATTATATCCTATGGTATTATGAACAGATATATCATCATCGGGAGGGATATTTGCAAAAAATTATATTCAAGGAATGGTAAAATATCCTGAGCATCCAGACATATATCTCTACTGCTTATGATGTATCTGTTTAAATTAAACAGAATATCATCATTAAAATGCAGTTATGATAAAGATTTTTTTCGCAAATTACCTTCTACAGAGTGTAAAAAGGACAAACCTAGCTTGTATACAATGAGAGGAAAAAAATCCTCACAGTCCTTGCAGAGGCATACCGGTAGTAGAAAGTACAAATAAGGTGAAAAATATAATTGGAAACTGGTCAAACTGGTTCAAGATGTAGACCACTGGACATAGTTTTGAACAGGTACCACCTATTGAGCACCAAAATCTGGTCTCAACTAGAGAAGATTTCATGATGTCAAAATACATCAGTCGAAATTTGTAAGTATTCAGGCAAGAAATACATGCATTATACAGAAAACCTCTGCAATCTAACCATGCTGAGATATTTTATGAAGAATTACACTTAAATGCGCTCTAGCTTAGCGAAAGGATGTTCGACACAATAATTTGACAAAACTGTTTGCGATGAATAAGAAATAGAACGGTCATTTTCATTGGTTGATTCAACCATTCGACCTCAAATAAACTATCAAGGCCCGCCCAAGAACACTGTGTAAGAAGAGACTTTCAGAAAGATTTTGAAAATGAATAAGTCGGATGAGTAAAAGGTGAAAATGAATATTCCATCCGAAAACATCCTCAATGGAAATAGAAATGTTGGTTCCCTAACGAAAAACTAATGTCATTCTTGACCTTGAACAGGCACTGCCACAAGCAATTTTTTCTCAAAAAAAGGTTCAACAACCAAAAGAAAATGACCAGGAAAAAAATTGACTCCGATCAGAATAAACACTAATGATGAGTAGGGTTGTTGTAACATTACATTACATGTTGACTGGTAGCTGTTTGTCTGTCTAGTACAATTTTAGTACAAGAAATTAAAAGATATCAAATTTGATGCATATGATTATCGTTTCTGTACTGAATTTCCTAGGGTTTGCTTATAATTCAAATGTCCTAAAAACAAACCTTTAAAAAAAAAAACAGAAAGACCATCCATAAAACAGATATGAATAACCTTTTATATGTATATATGCAACCTAATTTTATATTTACACGTAAATTCCACAAAGAATATAAGTTCATAATTCGTGTCACATGAAAATATCTCGTCCTGAATATGTGGGAGAATGCTGAATTAACACGACTCTTTATGTACTGCAATAAATTTTTAAATTGGGACCAGTTTTCAAAATCGGAAGAAAATAGAGCGGCTTTATCAGGCCATTCAAGCTGAATATTGTAGTAAAACAGTGTTGTGCACAAAATATACAGATTCCCGCTTTAGAATTTGTCGATATATACATTTTCCATTTAATTATTTAAAAAGCTCTAATACTTTATTTGAGACAATGGTTTAGACACAGACATATCAAACAATGAAAAAAAAACCAAAGTACACATGTTCAAAATCCCATTATAATACACAGTGTTATTGGGCAGTGCGTGATGGTTTATGTAAGGTTGAATGGTTGATTCGACCAATGAAAATGACCGTTCCATTTCTTATTCATCGCAAACAGTTTTGTCAAATTATTGTGTCAAACATCCTTTCGCTAAGCTCGAGCCAATTAAGTGTATAAGGATTTATATATTCTCACAGACAATATGAATAGTCATTATGATTTTTTGTTTCAGTTTTACCATGTAAGGTTTTTTTTTTCTTTTTCAGGAAATTCCCAGATTATAAACACAAATATAAGGCAATTTATATAAAAATTATATATCTGGCTTTCCAGAGGTGGAGAAATTTATACAAATTTCAAGGGATAGGTAAACAGTCACATTATTTTATGTACATGTTATACAGTAGTTGGTGCTGGGGATGGGGGTTTAGAAATATTTGAAATTAAAATTCCAAAATAGTACAAGAATATCTGACACATTTAGTGAATTTTGATGCATATTAAACACAATTCGTAAATTACATGAAACAAGTTTTTTTCTAAAAAGAAGTTATTCAAATAGATGCAGATAAACTACATTTATCATTAATAATTTAAAAACCTTATTTAGTCTACTAAACGATTTTATTATTTTTTTGCTGCTGAGACAAAAACAATGAGAAACCAGAGTGAGTTATCTTTTCCTAACCAATGTAGGTAAGGGAGATAATAAATTTGTATCCCTTTTAGCCTCAGGACAAAAGGGAGAGAATTTAATTATCTCCCTTTCCTACATTAGTTAGGAAAAGATAACTCACTCTGGTTCCTCATTAAGTAGCTTTTATTCGTTGAGATGGAAAGTTTTTCTTTGTATTATTATCATTCTTTCCACGTTTTAGTTACAGTCTAGAGATGTTAAATTTTAATGGTAGAATAAAAGACAGCTTACAAGAATTATAGAACAGTCACCCAAATATAAAAGCTGTTGTCATGGGAACAAGAAAAACAGACCCATATTCTAGTCAGTAATTTATCAGTTGTAGTAACACAATAGGGAAGAATGAATTACCTCCCTTAAAACATTTTGCACCATTTCATTTCCATTAGAAGTTCTTCAGCCTCCAAAGTAAGGGTTTTGTATCCACATTCGTTCCTACAAACCCCTGACATCACACATTCATATTTTGTGTGTCAAACATATCGCTGCCTGGGGTGTGACCTAGAAAATTCTACCAACGACGTAAATACATTCTTGTTTGACCTAAAAAAGCAACCAATGAAAATCGTTCACTTCCGACCCGTAAAATATGAATGTGTGATGTCAGGAGTTTGTAGGAACAAACTTGGATACAAACTCTGACTTGGGACAATGGAAGTAATCTGTATTATTTCAGATAGAATTTTGATTAGGCCAATTAAAATTAATTGATAGATTTTCATCCCCGCCCGCCCCTCGAAAATCGTGCCACCCCGATTTTTTTTATTTTCTAAAATTTACGACTTCCGGATTTTGTTCATCTCCGTTACCGGTATCCGTGTAAATAATTTCATTTTTTGTTAACTTCCTGTAACAATTCAATATGGTTTTCGTGATTCGACTATTTTTGTGACCTTTAGATGTCTTTTGGTCAGCTTAAGTCTGCAGAGATTGGAGTTGAAATTTCTATTGTGCATGTTTCTGGAATAAAAACATATATAAGCCATTTTATAATGTTTACATATTAATAACACCTTACAAAATAGTTTCATATGAAATAAAAAATAAAATCCTCCAACCCGCCCCATTTTTTTCAAAAAGTTGGATGAAAATCTACTAATTAATTTTAGTTGGCCTTAAAATATTTTGATATTTTTTTTTTTTTTTTTTATATATATAATAGAAGCAGTTTATTCAGTCCTGTCATTAATATAAGCCTATTCATGAAGATATTTGTTAATATCATGATTTATATTCTAGTTTTTTAGCTCACCTGGCCAAAGGCCATGTGAGCTTTTGCCATCACTTGGCGTCAGTCCGTTGTCCGTCCGTCCTCCTTAAACTTTCACATATTGATTATCTCCTCTAAAACCAATGGAGCAAATTTTTAACCAAACTTTACAGGAATGATGTATGGAAGGTCCTTTACTAAGATTGCCGAAATTTTTCGGATCCGCCAAAAAACTTGGCTGCCAGAGCAGGACATAGTCTAATATTGGACCCTATGGGAAAACATGTTAAAGTTTATCTCCTCTGAAACTACTTGAGCAAATTTAACCAAAATTTGATATATGGAGGGTCCTTTACTAAGATTGCCGAAATTTTTCTGATCCGCCAAAAAACATGGCTGCCAGAGCAGGACATAGTTTAACATTGGACCCTATGGGAAAACATGTTAAAGTTCATCTCCTCTAAAACTACTTGAGCAAATTTAACCAAACTTTACAGGAATGATGTATGGAAGGTCCTTTACTAAGATTGCCGAAATTTTTCAGATTCGCCAAAAAACATGGCTGTCAGAGCAGGACATTGTTTAACATTGGACCCTACAGGAAAACATGTTAAAGTTCATCTAAAACTACTTGAGCAAATTTAACCAAACTTTACAGGGATGATGAATGGAAGGTCCTATACTAAGATTGTTGAAATTTTTCCGATCCCCTATAAAACATTTCTGCCAGCGCAGGACATAGTTTAACATTGGACCCTATAGAAAACATGTTAAAGTTCATCTCCTCTGAAACTACTTGAGCTAATTTAACCAAACTGTTCTGGAATGATGTATGGAATGTCCTTTAGAGGGATTGCTCATTTCATTCGAATGCGACAAACATCATCACTGACAGCAGGAACATAGTTTAACATACATGCCTATGGAAAAACACATATTTTGATAATCTCCTCTAAAACTATAATAGCAAATTGAATAAAACTGTACTGGAATGATGTATGGAAGGTCCTTTACAAAGTTGGCTCATTATGTTCAAATCTGAGAAAAACATGGCTGCCAGAGGGGAAATACTTTTAACGTTGGACCCTATGAGAAAAATATATTTTGATCATCTGCTCTGAAACTTTTGAAGCAAATTCAACCGAAGAATTAATGGAAGTTTGTAGAAGCATTTTGTCAGGTGAGTGATACAGGCTCAGTCCACTGAGCCTCTAGTTTATTATTTCTTCATGTACAATTATTGATGATCATGTAGAAGTTTGTGCTGAACATTTTGTATCAACTTATCTCAATTCTAATCTTTTTTCTACCACTTTGATTATTTAGTTCAAATCCCCCCCTATTCCTACCCAAAAATTTGGTGTCCATTTGCAATAAGTATCATCATTTTAATAGTTTTTGCAAAATAACAATCCCCTCTTAAAAAAAAACAATAACAAAAAACTATTAAAAAAAAATAAAGTTATCTCTTTGCATCTTCACGCAACAGTAAAAACCTAAAGGATATTTAAAGCAATACCATTCAAACAAATTTATTTATTGAATAATGATTTAAAAAGCAACTGGTTTTTATACGACTGCAAAAATTTTGCGGTCGTATATTGGTATGACGTTGGCGTCGTCGTCGTCGTCCGTCGTCGGCGTCGTCGTCCGAAGACATTTGGTTTTTGCACTATAACTTTAGTATAAGTTAATAGAAATCTATAAAATTTTAACACAAGGTTTATGACCACAAAAGGAAGGTTGGCATTGATTTTGGGAGTTTTGGTCCCAACAGTTTAAGAATTAGGGGCCAAAAAGGGCCCAATAAGCATTTTTCTTGGTTTTCGCACAATAACTCTTGTATAAGTAAATAGAAATCTATGAAATTTTAACACAAGGTTTATGACCACAAAAGGAAGGTTGGGATTGTTTTTGGGAGTTTTGGTCCCAACAGTTTAGGTATTAGGGGCCAAAAGGGTCCAAAATTAAACTTTGTTTGATTTCATCGAAAATTGAACTATTGGGGTTCTTTGATATGCCGAATCTAACCGTGCTTTTAGATTCTTAATTTTTTGTTCCGTTTTCAAATTGGTCTACATTAAGGTCCAAAGGGTCCAAAATTAAACTTAGTTTGATTTTAACAAAAATTGAATTCTTGGGGTTCTTTGATATGCTGAATCTAAACATATACTTAGTTTTTTTATTATGGGCCCAGTTTTCAAGTTGGTCCAAATCGGGGTCCAAAATTAAACTTTGTTTGATTTCATCGAAAATTGAACTATTGCGGTTCTTTGATATGCCGAAAATAACCGTGCATTTAGATTCTTAATTTTTGGTCCCGTTTTCAAATTGGTCTACATTAAGGTCCAAAGGGTCCAAAATTAAACTTAGTTTGATTCTAACAAAAATTGAATTCTTGGGGTTCTTTGATATGCTGAATCTAAACATGTACATGTACTTAGTTTTTTTATTATGGGCCCAGCTTTCAAGTTGGTCCAAATCGGGGTCCAAAATTAAAGCTAAAAAAGGGGTAAATTATTTTTTTGTGGGGGGGGGGGGCAATTCTCAACAGCATATTGTATTGCACAAGAAGCAAAAAATTGAATATAAATTCAAATCATATGACCAATTCTAAGTTCTTTGATTTCAGTTATTCTGTGTCAGAAACCTATTATGTGTCAAATATTTCAAGAAATTTTCAATTGCATAGTATTGCACAATAGCAAGAAATCTTCAATTGCACAGTATTGCACAATAGCAAGAAATTGATATATGTGCCCTGTTATCAAAACTTTATTATTAACAAATTCCATTGGAAATTTGCCAATAACTTTAGTTTATTGAACTTCATTGGAAATTTGCCAATATAAAATGTGCTGATGAAGCTTTTTTGTTTATCTCATCTAAACTGCTTTTAAATTATGTATATTTAAAATTTGCCATCCATGACTATGATGTCATTTTCTATTTTAATACGTTATGGTGTATTTAAATGGGCTGTTATGGTTGCAAAGTATAATTAAATGGGGGGGGGGGGGTTGAAAACCAAATTTAGGGGGGTAAATGAGAAATTGGGGAGGGGGCAATTTTTTTCTCATTTCATATTTCATAAATTAAAAATAATATTTCAAATTTTTTTTAGCAAAAAAAGGGAGGGGGGTTACAATAAATTTTATTGTTTTTTGTTTTTTTTCTTTTGGGAAGGGGGGGGGGGTCAATGTGCAACTTCATAGTGAATTGCACAAAAGCTAAAAAAAGGGGTAAATTTTTTTTTTTTTTTGGGGGGGGGCAATTTTTTACAGCATATTGTATTGCTCAAGAAGAAAAAATTGAATATTAATTCAAATCATATGACCAATTCTAAGTTCTTTGATTTCAGTTATTCTGTGTCAGAAACCTATTATGTGTCAAATATTTCAAGAAATTTTCAATTGTACAGTATTGCGCAATAGAAAGAAATCTTCAATAGCACAGTATTGCGCAATAGCAAGAAATTGATATGTGTGCCCAATTTTAAATTTTAAATTGGTTATTTCTGATTTATATATAAAAACAAATAATACTGATATGGTTTGAATAGGTAAATTAAAATTTTTTAAGTTCTTAGACAACATTCATTCTGTGTCAGAAACCTATGCTTGTCAAATATTTATTCACAATCCAAATTCAGTATTGTATCAAGCTTGAATGTTGTGTTCATAATTGCCCCAACTATTCAGGGTTCGACATCTGCGGTCGTATCTAGCTGCGCCCAGCGAAGCATTTTATTATATGTTTAACAAATAGACATGGTGTTTTTAATTTCTTGATAGATATTGTTATTTTTTTTCAGGTCATTTAGAATCATTCTCAATGACAGACCTAGACTGGCCACAGTTTATGAGAGTAAATCCTATACTTGACTGGTCATACAAATATATCTGGCATTTCCTGAGATCTCTAAACATTCCATACTGTAGTCTGTATGACAGAGGGTAAGTATATGTACACAGACATTTTTCTATGAAACTCTAATTTAGAAACTCTTTGATTCTATGTGATCCAATCTATAGTGGAACCAATAAAACTGACATATTTCCTTGTAGACAGATGACAGTTAAGATGACTATCATTGAAAATTTGTTTTTTTCTGGAAAAATTCTTTTATTAAACCACTTTGCTAAATGAATTGAAGAGTATCATATCCCATAGGTATTACATATTTATTATGGAACATTTTGTTTCTTGTTTTTCTGTTCATTGAATACTGCAGTTCTTCATACTTTTTGAGAAAACAGATTTAGTGTTAATTCTGTTGCAGACCTTATATGAATATGTATCTTTCAGTAAGTTTATTACTTAGAAGATTTTGTTTAAATTTCAGATACACATCTTTAGGAAGTATGAACAATACACATCCCAATCCACATCTACAATATATAGATGACCGAGGTGTTTTATGTTACAGACCAGCCTATACAAGATCAGGGAAGTGAACGAGTTGGGAGAAATACCTAGAATTCTTATATATTTAGTTATTAACAGATTTTTTAAATTAATTTTTTTAACTGTTATTGTTTTTGATAATATTGATTTACACATCAAGAAGCAATGCCTGTAGACACTAAGTACTACACTGGATGACTTGTATGTGATTATAATACTTTAGAGCTAAGACACATCCTTTTTATACCCGCACTTTCTAATGAAAATTCGGCTATATTGTCGTTTTGGTCGTCTGTCCGTCTGTCCATCGTACCGTCTGTCCGTCCGTCCGTCACACTTTCTTGTGACACAAACTCCTCCTTCACTTTTGAATTTTTACCAATTTTTTTTGTGCCATATTGTTTCTTACCAACTGTAGATGCGCAATAAGGTTTTGGAATTCCAAATTTTTTAAGAGGGGGTGGGAAGGACCAAAAAGAGCCAAATTATACAAAAAGCCTTGTGATGTGAACTCCTCTTTCATTTTTTAATTTAAACGATTTTTATTGTTGCCATATTGGTGCTTACCAATTGTAGATGCGCAATAAGGTTTTTGAATTCCAAATTTTTTTTTAAGGAGGGTGGAAGGGACCAAAAAGGGCCAAAACAGAAAAAAAGCATAATTACTAAAATAAATATGTTATATTGTTGCTTGCTAACTACAGATGCGCAAAAGGTTTTGGAATCCAAATTTCTAAAAGGGGGCCTGGAAGGGACCAAAAGGGCCAAAATAGACATAGAGCCTTGTGACGCAAACTGCTATTTCATTTTTGAATTCAAATCATTTTTAGCTCACCTGGCCCAAAGGGCCAAGTGAGCTTTTCCCATCACTTGGCGTCCGTCGTCCGGCGTCGTCCGTCGTCGTCCATCGTCGTCGTTAACATTTTACATTTTGAACTTCTTCTAGAGAACCACTGAATGGAATGAAACCAAACATGGCATGAATGTTCCTTATGATGTGCTGACCAAGTGTTGTTACTTTGTAGCCGATCCATAATCCAAGATGGCCGCCAGCGGGGGACTTAGTTTAACATAGAACCCTATGGGAAATGCATACAAATGACTTCTTTTAGTGACCCACTTAATGGAATGAAACCAAACATGGCGTGAATATTCCTTATGAAGTGCTGACCAAGTGTTGTTACTTTGTAGCCGATCCATCATCCAAGATGGCCGTCAGCGGGGAACTTAGTTTAACATAGGACCCTATGGGAAATGCATACAAATGACTTTTTTTAGAGAACCACTGAATGGAATGAAACTAAATCTGGCATGAATGAACCCTTATAAGGTGCTGACCAAGTGTTGTTACTTTGTAGCCGATCCATCATCCAAGATGGCCGCCAGCGGGGGACTAAGTTTAACATTGGACCCTATGGGAAATGCATACAAATGACTTCTTTTAGAGAACCACTGAATGGAATGTAACAAAACATAGCATGAATGTTCCGTATGAGGTGCTGACTATGTGTTGTTACTTTGTTGCCGATCCATCATCCAAGATGTTTAGAAGTCTATCAGAAAATTGTAAAAAAAATTCTGAATGGTCACAACTTGACCACATATTCATAAATAATAATGATAAGATGTCTTCAGTAGCTATTGTAAGACTACACTAAGATGACCTGTTTTTAATTTTAAATACTGTGTCAAATTAAACCAATCTTGGTCTCAATCATTATATAATTTTACATAATTTCCAAAATCACATTAGATACAGGTGAGCGACACAGGCTCTTGAAAGCCTCTAGTTATTGTTGCCATATTGTTGCTTACCAACTCTAGATGCGCAATAAGGTTGGAATTCCAATTTATTTAAAAAGGAGGTGGGAGGAACCAAAAAGGGCCGAAATAGAAAAAAGATTATAATTACTAAAATTTTATCTAAAAAAAAAATTGTGAATTTCAGTTTAAGGAGCTATAGGTCCCTAAAAGGGTCCAAATAGTTAAATTATAGTGAAAAGGGGTTGTGATATATTTGTGAAAGGTAATTTGTTACATATGCAAACTGTAATGCTAAGCATGTTTTTTGTTTGCATTTTGAGTATTTAAATGGCCAAAAAGGGAAAAGGAGGCCAAAAAGTTAGATTACAGTATAAAGTGGGCTGTGATATATCTCTGCATAGGTTATTTGTAACAGATGCAAACTGTAATACAATGGAAACTGAAAATGTTAAGAATTTTTGTTTACAAATAAATGTGGGGTGCGGGTATAGCTGTCGTTCCGACAGCCCCTACCTCTAGTTTATTATACAACTGCAAATATAATAGTCTAAATAAAAAAACAAAATGGATTACAGGAAAGGTCAAGAATGACATACCAATCAAACAAGGCAACCCAGCTGACAGAAGTCCAGACATAATAAAATAACATAAAAGAGTACAAAACACAAACATGAACACAACAGAGTCAGGATAGCCTGACTTCGTATAGAAACTGAACAGTGGTGGGGTTAAACTGGTTTTAGTGGTACCCAAACCTCCCCCTTGTCTATCCTGACTCTGGTGTATAAAACACACTTTGAAAACCAATACAGTATGATTGCCAACAAGGTGACTGCTTGCTAGAACTGCAACATTAGAGTGGATGGTACATAATTTGGATAACAGGGTAAGAATGTGCTCGTTTTAACTGTTTACCAGATAAGTACATTTGAATCCAGACTGAAATCTGTAAAATCAATGAAACCATTAAATATTAACAATGGCTTATTAGTGTGCATGCAAAAGAAAAATGGGAGTTAGCGGGAAAAATAATACATGGCATTCAAATGGATAAAACCAGATGATTCTGAAAATCTGACAAAAATGCCAAAAAAAATGGACTGAATACCTGGTAATTCTTTACAATATTTCTATTGTTTTTAATCGAATTTCAGTGGCATATCTAATGATGTCAGGGGTATATCAAGCATACCTAATGCACGGTAAAGTAAATATAACTTATGCACCCAGTGATATGTACAGTACAGTGGTATACCAACTATATCTAGTGAGCTCAATGTTATGTCCAATTAACTTAATTAGCTCTGAATGGGATGATGCTCTCAGTAGTATATCCAATACCAAGTGACCTCTGTGTAATATCCACTAAACTTAATGCTCACATACATTTGTATATTCTCAATAGCAAATGTCTAATACATCTATCGCTGTGTATTTGTTTATTCCACATTGGCTAGAGGTATAGGGGGAAATGGGAGGGTTGAGGTCTCGCAAAACATGTTTTAACCCCGCCACATTTTTGCGCCTGTTCCAAGTCAGAAAGCTCTAGCCTTTGTTAGTCTTGTGTGTTTTTTTAATTTTGGTTCATTTGTATGTTTCGGAGTTTAGTGTGGCGTCCATTTCGCTGAAGTAGTATTTATTATTGTTCAGGGGCCAGTTGAACCCCCTCCTGGGGCGGGATTTTCTCACTGCGTTGAAGACCCATTGGTAGCCTTGGGCTGTTTTCTGCTCTTTGGTCGGGTTGTTGTCTATATGACAGATTCCCCGTTTCTATTCACTATTTTAATGCTCTGAAAATATGAAGAAATAAAGGACAATTTTATGAGGTAAATGTCAACGAATTGAAATAAAGGACATATGAGGTAAATTTCAATGAATTGAAATAAAGGACGCAACAAAAATTAAAAAAAGAGTTACATCCTTCAATATGGGGCATGTTCTAACTGTACAACAATCTCTTTATGGTCTTAACGGGTTTTGATACTACAAAATCGCAGGAATAAATACGATTGCAACACAAACTGGAATCAAAGAACTTAGTGACATCAGTAGTAATTAGTTCTCTTTTAGATTTATGTTTCTTCACCCCACTTGCTAACCTGTTTACATGCAATAGGCAAACTTTGTTTAAAATATGATGCTTTCAGAAAACTGATTTAAATATTTTTGTCTGAAACCACTGAGTCAATTGGAATCGAACACGGCAACATGATCAAGTTTCAAATTATTTGCTACATTTCCAGAGTGAGTATCAAAGATGACTTTACCAGACCTATAAAATATGTAGGAAGTTCAAAAGACCAAAATCAAAGGACAGGTGAATTCATGAAATCAGATAAAGGGCAACCTACTAAACAGGAAAAAAAAACTAAAAAATAAACTAAAAACAATTAGAATAAGACCGCCCACAAAAACTGAGAGTGAAATTGGTACTAAATTTCCAGTAATTATGGGTCGCGATTTGAACCAAATGCAGTGTAGCATTTACATCTTGAGAGAATTTGATTAATTATCTGGTCTGAATTAAGCAATTTGGCCTATAGTAACCTAAATTGGTAGCAATTTTCCTTACATATTTTTCTCTTAGAAAATTTTCCATTGTAATTAGAGATATAGAGATAGCAACTCCGGAATTACACCCAAAAATTACAAACAAACAAAATAAAAAAATAAAAGAAATTCTGATGTCTTCAACTTATGTTATTGGCTCAATTGAGAAGCTATTGTAATAGCAATATCTTTGTTGTCAAAAATAGATATTCAGATATCACATTTAACACTATACCCTTGTCCTAGTACAAGAATATTACTTTAGACCAATAATTAACTGTAATATGAAACATGCAAGGAAAAAACATTTACTTTAATTAACTGAGCATTGCACTTGAATGTCATGTTAGAAGAGCTGGCATGCACAAAGTTTATAGCAACTGATGAAAAAGTCCCTAGCAACCATATATATTTGAGTTCAGGACCCTACAATTTACCTGTTTAAATTAAAATGGAAGGTCAAGAGTCAATGCCATTGAAAAATTCCATAGCAACCAATGAAAAAGTCCATAGGAACCGAGAAAAAAATTCCCTAGCAACCATATATATTTGGGTTAAGGACGTTATAATTGACCTGTACAAGTCAAAAAGAAAGGTCAAGAGTCAAGGTAATTGAAAAAGTCCATAGCAACTGATGAAAAGTCCCTATAAACCATATATATTTGAGTTAAGGACCCTACAATTTACCTGTTCAAGTCAAAATGGAAAGTCAAGAGTCAATGCCATTGAAAAAGTCCATAGCAACTGATGAAAAAGTCCCTAGCAAACACATATATTTGGGGTAAGGACCCTACAATTTACCTGTTCAAGTTAAAATGGAAGGTCAAGAGTCAATTGCCATTGAAAAAGTCCATAGAAACTGATGAAAAAGTCCCTAGCAACCATATTTATTTGGGTTAAGGACCTTATAATTGACCTGTACGGGTTCATGATTCTATATTTTAGGGTACATATCAGTATTAAGGAGAAAATTGCGATGGCATACATCAAATAGAAAAAAATGATCATTGATGCAAGATCTACACAAAAGATAACAGGTGAGCTATTCAGGTTTTGGGAGCCTCTTGTTAGATCTTACTACATGTATAAATATGGAAAATGGAGAGATACATACTAAAATTTATGATAAAAAGGACAAATTCAATTTACCAATTTACTAACTTTCCATTTCTTCACTATCGTATCACAGCTTATATGTTTTGCAGGAATTTGCTCAGGGTTAGAAGATCTTAAGAAGGGCCGAGTAGTCTAGGTAGTTTGTCATAACTACTAATGATCACTAACCAGTCAACACTGAGGTTGTGAGTTCTAATCTCACCTGTGGCAGGTGATAAGAATTGCCAATTTTTCTACCGAAGGTCGGTGGGTCTCTCTGGGTACTACAGCTTCCTCCATCAATAAAAAACTGGCCACCGCGAAATAGCCAAATGTGCCGAAAATGGCGT
This sequence comes from Mytilisepta virgata, assembly GCA_028015205.1. Classification (NCBI taxonomy): domain Eukaryota; kingdom Metazoa; phylum Mollusca; class Bivalvia; order Mytilida; family Mytilidae; genus Mytilisepta; species Mytilisepta virgata. The sequence continues at coordinate 56,949,596 of CM051515.1, read as the reverse complement.
AAAACCCCAACTAAACAAACAATATACACCAGGATGGATACGAGGGAGGTTTGGGTACCGATTAAACCAGTTTAACCCCACAACTTTTAAGTGTCTGTACCAAGTCAGACTATCCTGTCTGTTGTATTTTTGGTTGTTTTTTTGTGCTCTTTTATATTACTTTTTTGTCCAGGAGATGTTGATTGATTATTATGTCATTGTTGACCTTTCCTGATATCCATTTTGTTGTTAGTGTTACATTGATGAGCTTAGGTACAATTATAAGCAACAATTAATACTTAATTATTTTGATCTATAGGTAGTTCCAATCTGACACCTGTCACTTGACCTTGACCCGAATTTCATATTTGAATAACATGCATCGTATTTTCCCTTGGCATTTGTTTGTTTGTTTTGTTGGGGTTTTATGCGGTTTTCAGCACATTTGACTATTTTGCGGCGGCCTTAGCATTTGTAATACTTAGACCTATCATATTATATGTATAGATACTTCTTTTTTGTTACATGCCAGTCTAACACCTTTCACCTGACCTTGACCTAAATTTCATGCTTGAGTGACTTCCAATACATTTTAGTAAGTCAATTTCTCAGTAACTGTTCTAACTACACCCACTGGGCATATACAAGTCTGACACCTGACATTTGACCCCTATGTCATGCTTGAGTGACTTATGTCACATTTTTGTGATTAAGTCCATTTTTCAGCAACTGTAATGCATAGACCAAACATATTTGGTCTATAGATAGTTTTTGGTGAGTAAATTCCTGTCTGAGACATTGACCTGAATTTCACTCTTGAGTGACTTGTGTTACATTTTCACAGTAGCTGTAATACATATATATACCACATATAGTCTATAGATACTTCTTGGCTAGAAGGTGTCAGTCTGACACCTGACCTTGAACTCAATTTCATGCTTGAGTGACTGACATAGCAATTTCACAAATAAGACCATTTCTTAACAAATGATATATGTAGACCCAGCATTCATTGTCTGTAGATACTTTTTGGTTGGTACATGCCAGTCTGAGTTACATTCATAAGATTTATCAGACAAATGTCAGTTGACCATAACTATTTTTTTAATGCATTTTCCTTTGAGCTACAATGTTGGGTATCAGATAATCTTTAATATGTGTCCATGTAGATACTCATGCGAGACATTTAGTGTGTCCACTCATGTTTTATTACAGGATTTTATTTCATTTCATTGATATGAAATTTAAATACTTTATACAAATAAACAAAAGAGCATTGGACTTTGAAATTTGCATCCAACCCAATTTTTTAAATTTAAGTAGATATATTGTTATCGTGTTTATTGACATGATTTAAATGTATCAATCAAGTTTATTTGGTGTTAAAAATGGCTTCATCAGTATGGAAAGGACAGGTTCCTATTTCTTGCCAGTTATGTGAAGGAGGAGAGAGAATACAATGGAAATGTTTAGACTGTGACTTGCTAATGTGCTCTAAGTGTAAAGAGAAGGTCCATCCAAAATTTAAAAAAGCGAAGGACCATAAAATTGTGAATATAAAAGATGTGGGGCACATTGAGGGATATTCTAAAGATTTAGATTTTAGCGACATTTGCTGTCAAGAACACCCAAAGCAATATTGCTGTCTTTTTTGTGAAGGTTGTAACCAGCTGGTTTGTCCAAACTGCATAGCTAAGTCTCATAATGGACATAAATTTCTAGATATTAAAGAATGGTATGAAATTAAAATCGACAGACTAAATAACAGAAAGAAAAAGTTAGATAGTAATATGAATGCCCTACATAAAGTTAAAATGAAACTGGAACAGATAAAGCATGCTGAAAATTCTAAGTACAAAAAGACAAGAGAGGAAATCCTTTCACAGAAAGCAGCATTTGAAAGAGAAGTTAAAAAAGCATTAAATAGAACAGATGAAGAATGAAGTAGTACTGAACAGTCAATTGGAGAAGAATACAGCAAGATTAAGGGAATGGAGAAGAGTTGTGAGGAGACAGCGAAATACATGGAAGAGAATGTGAATCAGAGTGACATGGAAAAATTTGTTGAAGCTGATCCTGAATATAGGAGTACATTAGATGTAGATATTTCAGCCATTGATTTCAGGATGAGCCCTTTGCCAAAGTTTGTTCCTGGGGTCATAACACAAACAACAGTCGGGAAATTTGAGACGTGTGATAAAATTGCAGTGAATGCAAGACCAAAGATTGATTTTGAAGATGTCAAAAGAATGATTATGACTAATCTTACCCATGTTCTTGATATTTGTACATGCAGTGATGGTTCATTAATTCTAGGTGACGGTCTTTTAGAGATAATAACAAAGGTAGAAATAATTGAAAATCGAGTTAAGGTCCTTTCCAATTATAAAATTAAACATTATAATATAGCTTTAAATAATTTTGGTGATCTTCTTATAAGTACATTTGAATCAAGACTGAAAATCATCAGCAGTGAAACAGGAAAGTTATCAGATTCTTTGTATCAAGTACCAAATTTTTATATACGAAGTGTACATGTAACAAAAGACAATAAACTGATTATAGGAGATAGATCTGTAAAACCACCTTTTCCTGTTACAGGAAGAAGGGTTGTTGTTATACTGGATCAAAATGAGCAAAGGAAACACTGTTTGAATTTGACAGGAATGAGAAGCCAATCTTTTCTTATCTTATAGTCATCAATACTGTCGATAGTAATGTTGTTGTAGTAGACAGAATAGCAGAAGATTATACTGGTAGAATAGTTACACTGGGACAAGATGGAAACATTCTAAATATCTACAGTGGACATTCTGAGGTTAATAAGGAGACAACATTTCAACCAAGTGGTCTAATCACAACACCATCTCAGTGTGTTATAGTTACTTGTAAAGACACCCACACTCTCCATATCCTTGATAAAGAGGGACAATTCATAACATATTATAATGTATTTGATCATTTAGGTATTAATTATCCTTATTCTTTATCATTCTCACCATCAGGGAACTTATATATTGGATGCACTGTAACTAAGGAAGAAAGTTCTAGTGAAGTTAAGGCTCCTCTTTATGAAGTGGAATTCTCAGTCTAATTTGTTCATAAACGATATGTGAAAGATATGTCATTATAGTACCAATGGATCAAATAGTGCTTAATATAATGTATCATTTGTAAGTTCATTTACAAAGGAAATGTCAAATGCAATATACTTTGCAAACATTATGAATATTTCTAACTAAAATAGTGAAATTTTATCCATCTGCGAATGAGTTGTCGTAGTGGACATTTTCGCATATTTTCAAAGGACAAATTTTTCCCACGCTTGGAAGCTAAAGTTTAAAGTCTTTCGTTTCGGTAATCCTTTCTTTTGTTGTATTTGTTATTTTGAAAATTTGTGCTTATTATATGTTCGTGATTAAATGTAATTATATATATAAGTGCTAATCCTAATCCGGATGTTTTTAACATTTAGATAATAGGAATATGTTATCACATGTATAATTCTCTATTTGTGAAAATTAAGATTACGTTTATTCAAATTGCCATGGACATTTAGTTTAATCCCCCAAGTTGTATAAAAAGATAGACTGTGTTTTAAGTAGAGAGAATCGGTTACCGATTAGTGAAGTAAACGGACACCGTTTGACGACCGGAATTTTGGATTACCAAATTGTGAATTCAATGGACAGTTTACCATTAGTGACAATACTGTATTGTAAAAACTTACTTTATTGTTTTGAATTTTATCATTTTAATATAGAACAATTTAAACTTTCGTTTGACTTCAGTTTTATTCGCTAGTTCCCCAGCGTAGTGACGAAGAAAAATCTTACTACGTCAGAATCATAAATATTTGACAATAGTAAAAAGAAACATTTATTTCTGGATGATTTTACTAACAAGAAGTACTACCAAATTTTATTTCATTGTAGAACATGTAATAAACTTTGTTTTTATTTCCTTCTTATTTTTGTATTCGGAGAAATACTAGTAAACATTTGGTTTAAACTCTATTATTTTATTTATACTCTAAACAACGTTGCAAATTTGGGAATATACTAGTATTTCTTTTACTCTCTGAAATCATTAAATGTAACCAGATCGCCTTCATTTTTTATTATTTTTCCTTGAATGCAACAATGCAAGACTAAAATTATGACATTTTATATTGAGTATTGCCTCGACTGAATATACATGGTACTCACATTGATACACAATTTTAGCTTTCACTGGATAATACTATTCAACATATGTATATCTTCAATGGTTATTATAATATACTTAATGCTCTCGTTGGTATATCAACCATACCAAGTGAATGTCCACCATCTGTTCTAGACACAGGACACCTCTCACTTGTGAGGATGTCAGAATATGAAGTTTAGATCAAGTGAGTGTAGCTATCCACCATACTAAGTGAATGTCACCATCTGTACTAGACACAGGACACCTCTCACTTGTGAGGATGTCAGAATATGAAGTATAGATCAAGTGAGTGTAGCTATCCACCATACCAAGTGAATGTCCACCATCTGTACTAGACACAGGACAGCTCTCACTTGTGAGGATGTCAGAATATGAAGTTTAGATCAAGTGAGTGTAGCTATCCACCATACTAAGTGAATGTCACCATCTGTACTAGACACAGGACACCTCTCACTTGTGAGGATGTCAGAATATGAAGTTTAGGTCAAGTGAGTGTAGCTATCCACCATACTAAGTGAATGTCACCATCTGTACTAGACACAGGACACCTCTCACTTTTGAGGATGTCAGTATATGAAGTATAGATCAAGTGAGTGTAGCTATCCACCATACTAAGTGAATGTCACTATCTGTACTAGACACAGGACACCTCTCACTTGTGAGGATGTCAGAATATGATGTCCAGACCAAGTGAGTGTAGCTTTCCATCATACTAATTGAATGTCACCATCTGTACTAGACACAGGACATCTCTCACTTGTGAGGATGTCAGAATATGAAGTTTAGGTCAAATGAGTGTAGCTTTCCACCATACTACGTGAATGTCACCATCTGTACTAGACACAGGACACCTCTCACTTGCGAGGATGTCAGAATATGAAGTTTAGATCAAGTGACTGTAGCAAGTGTAGCAAATGTAGCTTAAAGCTTCATTTTCTGTAAAGCATACAGAATATTTCGTGTTATTTCCGTCACTTTGCATCTTCGGCACCCATTAAATTATGCCTTTAAAAAATCTTATAGTTTGTTTTTCGTTTGTTTGTTTTGTTGGGGTTTTACACCGTTTTCAGCATATTTTGCTATTTCGCGACAACCACTTTTTATTGGTGGAGGAAGCCGGAGTACCCAGAAAGAACCACCGACCTTCAGTAGGAAAATTGGCAATCCTTGTCAATTAAGATCGGAGTCAAACACACCCCGCCACAGGTGAGATTTGAACTCACAACCTCAGTGTTGACATGCTAGTGATCATTAGTAGTCATGACGAACTACCTAGACCACTCGGCCAGTTTTATCATCTAAATATGTTTTTAAGTCTAAATTAACACACTGCTTGAACTCTTCTAATAAAATGAATTGTCTTAATTTATCAAAATTGTTATCTATTTTCTTTGACGTAAGCCATTTATCAAATAGATCTTGTTTTTCCCTAGCAAATTCAACATAGGTTTGTGATTAGAACTTTTTATAAGACCTAAATTTCTGTCTATATGCTTCTGGCACTAGCTCATAAGCTTTCAAGACTTCAGCGGCCTTGCCCACAAAAACACTTTGCAGCATTGTAGTCCAATAAGGCTTTGGCCATTTCAAATTTTGAGCAATTTTCTCAAACTGTGGAAAACATTTTTCAACTGTTTTTTCACAAAATTTGGGAACCAAACGTATATTTTTTGCTGCATCAAAATGTTCTGATTTTGAATCATATTTACTGTTGTTTTCTACTTTAGCCATTTCTATTTTTATTTTCTCCATCTCTAACCTTTCCTTCATTTCAAGTTCTGCTTGTTTTTCTTCTTTTTCTTTTTCCAATTGTTTTAATTTAAGTTCATGTTCTATTTCAAGCTGTTTTAATTTGAAAGCATCAACATTTTCGACCTTGAGGTCAAGAGCCTCTTCACCAAAAATTTCTGAGTCAACTAAATTGTCTATTACCAAATTTTTTATAATTTGTTTTCTCATAGATGCTCTAAAATCTATTTTTAGATGTTTAGCAAGCAACACTAATTCTTCTTTCTTTAGTTTATCAAACCTTTCCAGGTCTGGCGTTTTCAAAAATTTACCAGCATCAAATGCCATTTTGTAGAATTTTGTTGGCTAATTCTAATAAAAATACTGAAAAATTTTTAATAAGATATTAACTTTATCCTGGACGGGCCCCCAATTTCTGTTACGGCCAGAAATCACCTTTTAATTGTAGCAAACAAAAGACACAAATCAATAATAAAATTTAACAAGATTTATTATATACAAGTTTACAAGAAATATTATACAAAATGAAATGTCAACTTAACTGTTTAAAATATATATGTCTGATCCTTGGCTTTTCTTTATCCGGAATTCTTGTCACTATTGCGGGAATCCGAACAGAATATTATGTCCAATCAATCACAATATAGTATGATGTGTGTAACGTAAATAAAAGTGTGCCGATCCAACATCTGAGAACACAAGAATGTTAATGTCTGATCTGATCCCAAAGTCTAAATTTAGTCCGTATATGTAGCCGTGACGGAAATTCATATAACACTGTAGAAAGGATTTTCATAGTAAACTGTAGAACGGAAACTTCTAGAATATGGTAGAAGTTTGAATTACACATCGTATATTATGATCATTCCAGAATTATTATGTAAGTCAAATAGAAAGTTCTAATCATTCCATCAGTATCTGTTATTGTTCCAGTGATTTCTAAACTGCACAGTTATAACATTATTTGGTAAACAACTATAAGTATTATGTAAGCATGTCGTACATGTTATAAGACCACACAAAACAAATTGGGCCAAGATAAATAAATATAATAATTACAATATCATAACACTATAATGCCTAGACCCACAATATTTGGTCAATAGTTCTTGTTGCGTACATTTCAATCTGACATGTCACCTGACCTTGACCTCAATTTCATGCTTGTGTGACTTGCGTTACATTTTCAAGATTAAGTACTTTCTCAGCAACCATAATGCTTAGACCCATCATAATACATCTACAGAAAGTTCTAATTGGATACATGCCAGTCTAACACCTTTCACCTGACATTGACCTGAATTTCATGCTTGAGTGACATACAATACATCTTCACGATTAAGTCTGTTTTTCAATAGACCCACAGTATTTTGGTCGATAGAAGTTCTTGATTGACATGTATAAGATTTTTTAAATAAATGTCACCTGACCATAACTATTTCTTTTAATGCATTTTCCTTTTAGTTACAATAGTGTACTGTTGAGATAATCTTTAATATGTGTCCATGTGCATACTCAGGTTAGACATTTAGTGTATCCACTGTAACAGGAAGGATTGGTTTGGATTCGTCCAAGCCTCCCTGCTATTAGTAAAGTCTCCTTTTAAATCTGAACAACCAGATAATACTATCTGCAACTATATTTCACGCATAGGACTTGCAGACCAACTGGACTTAAATACTAAAATGCTTAATAGTATTTAAACAGAACAACAGTATCATATCATAATTCACTATCTATTTGGAGACATTACTGAACTGAAAAGTTCGTTCACTGGGAATCAAGTTATGGCAACGTAAATGAAAGAAAATACTTTAAGTTTTATAATTTATATAACTTCAACATATTTATAAAAGACTACAGAATAATGCAGTATCCACAATTCATTCAAATTCAACAGATGTAAAATATTATCAAAGTTTCAATACCAAAATAAAAATTAAAAGATTACTGTAAATGTAATTTCAAAAAAATATTGCACAAAGATTTATCTTTAAAAGTAACTGTATACCTTTAAATAAAACAAAACTATAAGTACTTACATTTCAAGACATATAATTGGGAAGACCCAGGTAATGACCTTGAAAAGAACACGCCGTGGTGGAATTCTAGGATTTAAAACCTATTTATAAATTGACCTACATATTTTATCCAATGAAAAAGCTTTAAAAAACATATTCAAAAGTAAATTAATGAAGTTTTGAAAGTCTAAGTAGGACCAAGATGCCTTGGTCTACAAAAGTTAAAGTCTTCATTTCACTAGGAAATATGAAAACATAAGTGAGCCTACATTACCTACTGGTCCGAAAACAAATTAGTTTGTAAACTTATAGGTATATATTGTCATAACGCTTCAAACATACCGGAGTATGTTGTTTATTTTATTTAGCAAAACGATATATTTTAATTGATATTTCTTTCATTAAAAAATTTAAATTAAATCATATGACAACTGTCAAGTTAGCAACATATATCTTTTTCTCAAAACTTTATCAAAAATAAACTTGTAGGTTGATTTAAAACAAAACATATCTGATTCAAAGAGAGATAATCATAATTAATTAAAGTGAAATCGTTACACCACTATTGTTTCACTACATTATTTTATATCATTTCATTTTATATATTTCATAAATATTTCATACAAATAAACAAAAGGGTCATTGGACTTTAAAATTTGTCTTTGTTACTTGATCGATGCACAATGTTATTTCAATGAGGGTATTTAAATTTAAGTAGAAACCTATATATTGTTATCTTGTTGTTAGGTCTATATTCACATGATTAAAATTTATCAATCAGGACGTTTATTTGATGTTAAAAATGGCTTCATCTATACGAAAAGGACAAATTACTATTTCTTGCCAGTTATGTGAAGCAGAGGAGAGAATACAATGTAAATGTTTAGACTGTGACTTATTAATGTGCTCTAAGTGTAAAGAGAAGGTCCATCCAAAATTTAAAAAAGCGAAGGACCATAAAATTGTGAATATAAAAGATGTGGGGCACATTGAGGGATATTCTGAAGATTTAGATTTTAGTGACATTTGGTGTCAAGATCACCCAAATCAATATTGCTGTCTTTTTTGTGAAGGTTGTAACCAGCTGGTTTGTCCAAACTGCATAGCTAAGTCTCATAATGGACATAAATTTCTGGATATTAAAGAATGGTATGAAATTAGAATCGACAGACTAAATAACAGAAAGAAAAAGTTACATAGTAATATGAATGCCCTACATAAAGTTAAAATGAAACTGGAACAGATAAAGCATGCTGAAAATTCTACATACAAAAAGACAAGAGAGGAAATCCTTTCACAGAAAGCAGCATTTGAAAGAGAAGTTAAAAAAGCATTAAATGGAATAGATGAAGAATGGAGTAGTACTGAACAGTCAATTGAAGAAGAATACAGCAAGATTAAGGGAATGGAGGAGAGTTGTAAGGAGAAAGTGAGATGGATAGAAGATACTGTGAATCAGAATGACATGGAAAAATTCATTGAAGCTGATTGTGAATATGGGAGTACATTAGATGTAGATATTTCAATCATGGATTTTAAGGTGAAATCTTTGCCAAAGTTCGTTCCTGGGGTCATAACAAAAACTACAGTTGGGAAATTGGAGCCGTGTAATAAAATTTCAGTGAATGCAGGACTGAAAGAGGTCAGTTTTAAAGTTGTAAAAAGAATTCTGACAGATCTTACCTGTATCCATACTAAGTGTACATGTAATGATGGTTCACTGTGGCTTGGTGACAATTTTTCAAAACTTTTAATTAAAGTAGAAATAAAAGGAAATCAGGCTATGGTCATTTCTAGATATAAGAAGATTGATGTTTATAGTATAGCATTAAATAGTTTTGGTGATCTTCTGATAAGTACATTTGAATCCAGACTGAAAATTCTCAGCAGTAAAACAGGAAAGTTATCAGATTCTTTGTATGAAGTACCAAATTTTTACATACGAAGTGTACATGTAACAAAAGACAATAAAGTTATTATAGGAGCAAGATCTGTAAAAGCAGCTTTTCCTGTTACAGGAAGAAGGGTTGTGGTTATACTGGATCAAAATGGGCAAGAGGAGGCTCTGTTTGAATTTGGCAGGAACAAGAAGCCAATCTTTTCTAATGCTACATTCATTATTACTGTTAATGGTAATGTTGTTGTAGTAGACAGAATAGCAGAACATGGTACTGGTAGAATAGTTACACTGGGACAAGATGGAAACATTATAAATATCTACAGTGGACATCCCGAGGTTAATAAGGAGACACCATTTCGACCATCTGACCTAATCACCACACCATCTCAGTGTGTTATATTTACTGATGTAGACACTAATACACTCCATATACTTGATAAAGTGGGACAATTCATAACGTATTATGATGTATTTGATCATTTAGGTATAGATCGGCCTTATTCTTTATCATTCTCACCATCAGGGAATTTATATATAGGATGCACTAGTAAGAAAGGAAGTTCTAGTGAAGCTAAGGCTCCTCTTTATGAAGTGGAATTTGTTCATGAATGACTTTTTAAAGATATGTCATTATAGTGAAAATGGATCAAATAGTGCTAATTACAATGTAGTCTTTGTAAATTCAGTTCCAAAGGAAACATAAATTGCAATATACTTTGCAAACATGATGAAGATATCTAACTAAAACAGTAAAATTTTGTAGAATGAACCATGAATATTTGACAATAGTAAAAAGAAACATTTATTCCTGGGTGGTTTTACTAACATGAAGTACTACCAAATTTTAATTCATTGTAGAACATGTAATAAACTTTGTTTATACTTCCTTCGTTTTTTTTGGTATTCAGTTTGTATTTAAACTCCATTATTTATTTTTACTCTAGAAACAACATTGGAAATTTGGGAATATTTATTCCTATTATACCCTGTAACAAGATAGCAAGATTTTTCATTCTTTTTCCTTGAATACAACAATGCAAGACTAAAATTATGACATTTTATATTGAGTATTGCCTCAACTAAATATAGATACCGAAAAGATAGCTTTCACTGGTTATACTATTCAACATTTGTATATCTTCCATGGTTATAATATTATACTTAATGCTCTCGTTGGTATATCCACCATACTAAGTGAATGTCCACCATCTGTACTAGACACTTGTGAAGATGTCAGAATATGTAGTGTAGCAAATGTAGCCTTAAAGCTTCATATTCTATAAAGCATACAGAATATTTTGTGTTATTGTCGTCACTTTGCATCTTCGGCACCCATTAAATTATGCCTTTAAAAATCTTATAGTCTGTTGTTTGCTTGTTTGTTTGTTTATGCCATTTTCAGCACATTTTGCTATTTTGTGGCGGCCAGTTTTTATTAGTAGAGGAAGCCGGGACCCAGAGAGAACCACCGACCTCAGTAGGAAAATTGGCAATCCTTGTCAATTAAGATCGGAGTCAAACACCTCCCCCCTCGCCCCCCCCCCCCACAGGTGAAATTTGAAGTCATAACCTCAGTGTTGACAGCCTAGTGATCATTAGTAGTCATGACGGACTACCTAGGCCACTCAGCCACCGAGGCCCCTCTTATAGCCTGAAACTGCGAAGTCAGTTTGAACAGTTTGAACCAAACTTGACAAAAATAGTCAGTAGTTCTCTTTAAGTTTTATTTTTTCACTCCAATTGTTATCCAGATTGGTTGTAACACACAATTTAAAACTTATTTAACTATCTTTGTCTGAAACCACTGAGTCAATTCGAATCAAACAAGTTAGAAATGGTCTAAAATTACTTCTATAGGTAAGAAAGGATGTGATGGATAAACTGCTGGTGAAAAAGCAACCAAAAAAGTTAATTAGAATGACTAGTAAATCAATGAAATATGCACATCTTGTGCAGCAAAAATGGTATCAAAGAATATATTTAATCTGACAGGGATAATTGTTCTATGACCATATTCATAATGGAATGTAATGAAAAAATTACAGAATTATATCTGACCAACTTCAAAGAGGGCTATAATAATCAAACTTTTGTATAGGCATCACGTGAATAACAAAAAATACCTCCTTTTATTAGCTCACCTGGCCCAAAGAATCAAAGAACTTATATGGCCGTAATGATGAATTCTTATTTCTGATTGGTCAAAATTTTAAAAATAAAATTTTCCTAAACCGCAAAGCCAAATGGTCCGTGTTATAAAGCGGCCAAACATTTTTCAATTTTGATCTAAAAATTGAAAAATGAAATTTGCCACATGCTTTTTCATTTTTCATTATTCAATTTTAATTGAAAATTGAAAAATGAAATTTGCAACTTGCTTTTCCATTTTTCATTTTTTCAATTTTAGTTTGAAAATTGAAAAATGAAATATGAAACTTGCTTTTTCAATTTTCATTTTTAAATTTTGATTTGAAATTTGAAAAACGAAAGTTGAAATTAAGACGTTCAAATCTCATTTTTCTTTAATGACTATACATACCTTTATAGCACACCTAGTCCAAAGGGCCATGTGATCTATTGTCACCATTTGGCATCCGTCGTCCGTCGTCGTAAACTTTCCTTTATAGATCTTCTTGTCTGAAACCACTGGGGCAATTAGAACCAAACTTGACAGCAATGGTCCCTAGATGGTTCTCTTTCCGATGACCCAATCCCCTTTCCAAGATGACTACATGAGCCGATTCAATTTTAGACTTGATTGACATGTATAAGATTTTTTAAATAAATGTCACCTGACCATAACTATTTCTTTTAATGTATTTTCCTTTTAGTTACAATAGTGTACTGTATCAGATAATCTTTAATATGTGTCCATGTGCATACTCAGGCTAGACATTAGTGTATCCACTATTGTTTCATTACATAATTTTATTTTATTTCATCCATATGAAATTTAAATACTTTATACAAATGAACGAAAGAGACATTGGACTTTAAAATTTGCCTTTGTTACTTGATTGATACACAAAGTTTTTTCAAGAGGGTATTTAAATTTAAGTAGATACCTGTATATTGTTATCTTATTGTCATATCTATATTCACATGATTAAAATTTATCAATCAGGAAGTTTATTTGATATTAAAAATGGCTTCGTCTATACGAAAAGGACAAATTCCTATTTCTTGCCAGTTATGTGAAGGAGGAGAGAGAATACAATGGAAATGTTTAGACTGTGACTTGTTAATGGGTTCTAAGTGTAAAGAGAAGGTCCATCCAAAATTTAAAAAAGCGAAGGACCATAAAATTGTGAATATAAAAGATGTGGGGCACATTGAGGGATATTCTAAAGATTTAGATTTTAGCGACATTTGGTGTCAAGAACACCCAAAGCAATATTGCTGTCTTTTTTGTGAAGGTTGTAACCAGCTGGTTTGTCCAAACTGCATAGCTAAGTCTCATAATGGACATAAATATCTAGATATTAAAGAATGGTATGAAATTAAAATCGACAGACTAAATAACAGAAAGAAAAAGTTAGATAGTAATATGAATGCCCTATATAAAGTTAAGATGAAACTGGAACAGATAAAGCATGCTGAAAATTCTAAATACAAAAAGACAAGAGAGGAAATCCTTTCACAGAAAGCAGCATTTGAAAGAGAAGTTAAAAAGGCATTAAATAGAATAGATGAAGAATGGAGTAGTACTGAACAGTCAATTGAAGAAGAATACAGCAAGATTAAGGGAATGGAGAAGAGTTGTAAGGAGACAGCGAAATACATGGAAGACAATATGAATCAGAGTGACATGGAAAAATTTGTTGAAGCTGATCCTGAATATAGGAATACATTACATGTAGATATTTCAGCCATTGATTTCGGGATGAGCCCTTTGCCAAAGTTTGTTCCTGGGGTCATAACACAAACAACAGTCGGGAAATTTGAGACGTGTGATAAAATTGCAGTGAATGCAAGACCAAAGATTGATTTTGAAGATGTCAAAAGGATGATTATGACTAATCTTACCCATGTTTTTGATATTTGTACATGCAGTGATGGTTCATTAATTCTAGGTGACGGTCTTTCAGAGATAATAACAAAGGTAGAAATAATTGAAAATCGAGTTAAGGTCCTTTCCAATTATAAAATTGAACATTGTAATATAGCTTTAAATAATTTTGGTGATCTTCTTATAAGTACACTTGAATCAAGACTGAAAATCCTCAGCAGTAAAACAGGAAAGTTGTCAGATTCTTTGTATCATGTACCAAATTTTTACATACGAAGTGTACATGTAACAAAAGACAATAAAGTGATTATAGGAGCCAGATCTGTAAAAGCAGCTTTTCCTGTTACAGGAAGGAGGGTTGTGGTTATACTTGATCAAAATGGGCAACAGGAGGCACTGTTTGAATTTGACAGGAACAATAAGCCAATCTTTTCTTATCCTACAGTCATCAATACTGTCGATAGTAATGTTGTTGTAGTAGACAGAATAGCAGAAGCTTGTACTGGTAGAATAGTTACACTGGGACAAGATGGAAACATTATAAATATCTACAGTGGACATCCCGAAGTTAATAAGGAGAAACCATTTCGACCAGGTAGCCTAATCACCACACCATCTCAATGTGTTATAGTTACTGATGTAGACACTAACACACTCCATATACTTGATAAAGAGGGACAATTCATAACATATTATAATGTATTTGATCATTTAGGTATCGATCGGCCCTATTCTTTATCATTCTCACCATTAGGGAACTTATATATAGGATGCAGTAGTCAGAAAGGAAGTTCTAGTGAAGTTAAGGCTCCTCTTTATGAAGTGGAATTCTCAGTCTAATTTGTTCATAAACGATATGTGAAAGATATGTCATTACAGTAAAAATGGATCAAATAGTGCTTATTCATTTACAAAGAAAACATCAAATGCAATAGATATTGCAAACATGATGAAGATATCTAACTAAAACAGTAGCATTTTATATTATGAATCATGAATATTTGACAATAAGAAAAAGAAACATTTATTCCTGGGTGGTTTTACTAACATGAAGTACAACCAAATTTTAATTCATTGTAGAACTTGTAATAAACTTTGTTTTTACTTCCTTCGTTTTTTTGTATTCAGTTTGTGTTTAAACTCCATTATTTATTTTTACTCTAGAAACAACATTGGAAATTTGGGAATATATATTCGTATTATACCCTGTAACAAGATAGCCAGATTTTTCATTCTTTTTCCTTGAATACAACAATGCAAGACTAAAATTATGACATTTTATATTGAGTATTGCATCAACTGAATATAGATACACAATTTTAGCTTTCATTGGTGATACTATTCAACATATGTATATCTTCCATGGTTATTATATTATACTTAATGCTCACGTTGGTATATCCACAATACTAAGTGAATGTCCACCATCTGTACTAGACACAGGACATCTCTTACTTGTGAAGATGTCAGAATATGTAGTGTAGCAAATGTAGCCTTAAAGCATACAGAATATTTTGTGTTATTGCCATCACTTTGCATCTTCGACACCCATTAAATTATGCCTTTAAAAAATCTTATAGTCTGTTGTTTGTTTGTTTGTTTTTTTGTTTGTTTGTTAATGCCATTTTCAGCACATTTTGCTATTTCGTGACGGCCAGTTTTTATTGGTAGAGGAAGCCAGAGTACCCAGAGAGAACCATCGACCTTCAGTAGGAAAATTGGAAATCCTTGTCACTTAAGATCGGAGTCGAACCCCCCCCCACAGGTGAGATTTGAAGTCACAACCTCAGTGTTGACAGGCTAGTGATCATTAGTAGTCATGGCGGACTACCTAGACCACTCAGCCATTGAGGCCCCTGTTATAGTCTGAAACGGCGAAGTCAGTTTGAACAGTTTGAACCATACTTGACAACAATAGTTAATAGTTCTTTTCAAGTTTTATTTTTTCATCCCAATTGCTATCCAGGTTGGTTGTAACACACAATTTAAAACTGATTTAACTATTTTTGTCTGAAACCACTGAGTCAATTGGAATCAGACATGTTAGAAATGGTCTAAAATTACTGAAATTGGTAAGAAAGGAAATGATGGATAAACTTTGGTGAAAAAGCAACAAAAAAATTATTTAGGATTCATTCATTTGGGGGATCAACATTTGATGACTAGTAAATAAATGAAATATGCACATCTCGTGCAGCAAAAATGGTATCATAGAATATATTTAATTCTAATTTGACAGGGATAATTGTTCAAGGACCATATTCATAATGCAATGTAATTTACAATACAGATATTTTATTAATGAAAAATTACAGAATTCTATCTGACCAACTTCAAAGATGGCAATAATATACAAAATTTAGAAGGCATCACTTGCATAACAAAAAATACCTCCTTTTATTTAATAGCTCATTTGGCATCCGTCGTCCGTCCGTTTGTCTGTAAACTTTTACATTTTGATCTTCTCCTCTGAAACCCCTGGGCCAAATGAACTGAAACTTAGTGTGAAGCATCTACTGAAGGACCTTTATAAAGTTTGCATATTTTGTTCCAGTTGGACAACTAATATGTCTGCAATGTTTAATTCTTATTTCTGATGGGTCAAAATTTCAAAAATCTTATCCTCTGATACAGCAAAGCCAACTTAACTGTAACTTGGTAAGGAAGGTCCTTTATAAAGTTTACATATTTTGTTCTGGTCTGACAACTAATATGGTCGCCATGATGAATTCTTATTTCTGATTGGTCAAGATTTCAAAAATAAAATTTTCTGAAACCGCAAAGCCAAATGAGCTGTAACTTGGTATGATGCATCTGTAGAAGGACTTAAAATATAAAGTTTGCATATTTCGCCCGGTTGGACAGATAATATGGCAGCTATGATGAATTCTTATTTTTATTGGTCAAAATTTGCTCTCAAACGATATAGCCAAATAAACTGATACTTGGTATGAAACATCTATGGAAGGTCCATTACAATATATTTTCAATTGAAAAAATATGGATTGATTTTTGGACTGTCAGTTGAGCTATACAGGCTCAGTTCTCTTGAGCCTCTTGTTTAAGAGTCAGATAAGTTTTAAAAAAAAATGATTAGCTCCCTTTTCATAAGAGTCGGTAGTGAAATAGAAAATACCATGAAAATCTGGTCTCCCAATTATAAATCCATAATGAAACCAAAAATTTTATGTTGTTAATGGAGATACAGTATATTTTCTAATGACATAAAAAAAACTCTGGAATTACACCCAAAAATTACAAAATCATTCTGAGGTCTTCAACATCATGTTGTATGAGGAGCTCGTGTAAAGTCAATCTGTTTGTTGTCAAAGTACAGGCTACTTGTATCTTCAACCTTTACTTCACATATGACTTCACAGATACAAACATAATTTCTATGAAATAGAAAAACTGCCTATACATTTATATAGATATCATATGTACCGTCACCAGTATAAGTTGTCCTAGCATCAGGACAATTGCCTTAAATCAATAACTGAAATGTAACTTGAAATATATAAGGGAAAAAACATTTACTTTTTATTTGCTTCATTAGGCCTTGATGTCATGTTATGAATAAAGTTCACAATAGATATATGAATAAGTGAGATGAAATAATTAGTCAAATATTACAGGTAAAAAGTGCAGATATTGAAAAAGTTTAAAAAACTGCATCCATTTTATATAAATGTCATATATACCAGTATACCCTTGTCATAGCATCAGAATATCATCTTAAATCGATAATTAAGATGCAAGAAATAAACGTTTATATTTAATGTGAATCATTTCATCTTGATGTCATGTTAAAACAGCTGACATCCACAAGATTTACATTTAAAATATTTTATCTGTCTATATAAATAGATACATGAATAGGTGAAATAAAAGTATGTCATATAATACAGGTAAGAAATTGCAGGTATTGAAATAGTTTAAATTTCTTTGTATATATATATATATGGTTTAAATTTTAAATTTAAATAGCATTGTACTGTTTTTTATATTTTTCTTTAATCTTTTACAGCCTGTTGTATTTCATTTGTCCTGCAAATTTCAATGTTTTGTTCTATATTTTTCATTATACTGGTAGCACAAGCATTAAAAAAAGCATCCCTTTAGGATAAGATCTGATTTTGAGATTTGAGATTCCACATGTATAGATACAGTTTATCGGTCATTTAAACATGCATCCAAATAATGAACTGACAAAAACATTTGTGTTACAGGGTAAAGATATAAAAAATGTGTTAGTAATAAAAAACATTTCATTGTACTGTTTCAGAAATTTGAGTTTTTTTTATATATATGCCTTTTTTTCAAGACATGTAAATGTTTAAAATGATAGTAAAGTGACCAAATATATAACATCCTGCTTCAGTACAAAAAAAAATTGTGGATAAAATTTCCTTTTCTTTCTTCCAATAATTTACTTGTGTATTCTGAAAGATACTGTTTCAGTAATTATCAACAAACATAAAGTGTACAATATTATTTGTAGCTTAATATATCAGAGAATCAGAAATCTCAAAAATATTTCTCTGTATCATGTAACAAAACTGAAAATTAATAAAATTTCAAATCCAAAATTGACCCTTAGTAGACATTGTCTTTTCATGCATTTCTGTGAAATACTAATGTAAAAATAGGACAAGAGGATATGACTATATCTGTGATAAGGTCAGAGACAGGTATGAATAATGTAGGTCAGAAAATTAACCTATGTAATACTGGTATATTATAAAATACCTAGGTTTGGGTTTTCCTTAGAACTCCTTATCATTACTTATAAGGGAGATTTACAGATAAGGATGTCTACCCTTTTAGTAAGTACTAGTAAGTAAGAAATTAAACAATAGACTTACTTCAATTAAAATACATGAAAAAAAAACCAGGATGTACACAATAAACAAATGTAAAACAGATGAATAGTATATAATCACAAAATTAGATATATACATATATTTAAATAGAACTAAGAAATGTAGAAATTTTAGATCTGATGGAGTTGTCTCCCTTATTACATGACAAAATATGTTTTGGTGTTGAAATCATTCTGATCAAAAATAATAAATCAGATGCAAA
The DNA here is from genome assembly GCA_028015205.1 of Mytilisepta virgata. Taxonomy (NCBI): domain Eukaryota; kingdom Metazoa; phylum Mollusca; class Bivalvia; order Mytilida; family Mytilidae; genus Mytilisepta; species Mytilisepta virgata. The sequence goes on along the minus strand of CM051515.1, from coordinate 56,930,644 downwards.
ATGATACCATATTAGTTATTGAAGATTTCCGGAAATTATCGAAGACATCAATTCTCAAGTCATGAAATATATACATGCATCAAGATAGGTATCTGCTACAACTATCTGCTGTTGGACTGTAAGTCCCTGAGGGTGTCACGAGCTGTGTTCCTGGTGTTATGATACCAGCCCAAAATTGTTACTTTTCATTTACTGTTACAAATATGATTAATTTTGCAAAGACTAACGGAGGAGTATTTCCTTAGTACATAGCTCTATCCTTAGATGTTTTTGACTATACTCTTTTGGTCATTTGAACAAAACTTTTTAATCACCTCTCAATTGTTTTTTGGTTTTCAACATTTAAGGACTTAAACATAACTCATGAGTCCTAAATACATGAAATGTGCACATTATGTGCATCAAAATTAGTATCCACCAATTTATTTTTGATACGTTCCAGATAGAAACAATGTCATGCTGAAGATAAAGCAAGATGGCAGCTAGTAATCTCTCTGTGTCAACTCTGCAATTTTATGGGTGAAATTAAAAAATATTATGAAAAAGTCAGATATGCTTTCTTTACCAAAAAATAATTAGTCTTTTTGCTAAAATGTGAAAAACCACATATATTCCAAGATTCTATAGCACATGTTGCAGTTCAGAAATGGGTTTTAATTTTTAATGAAATGTTATTTCAGATTTTTGTCTTTTGTAGAGCGACAGTATCCAACCTGCAGCTATGAGAGCCTTAGCTTTATCTTCAGCACATTCTGACCCTGCTATCTAAATTATGTACCGTCCACTCTAATTTTCAGTTCTAGCTAGCGGTCATCTTTGTAATCATACTATATTGGTTTTTATAGTGTGTTTTATTCACCAGAGTGTCAGAAAAGATAAAGGGGGTGGGGGGTACCCATTAAACCAGTATAACCCCACCACTATTGAGTATGTGTACAAAGTCTGACAAGTTGTGTTTATGTTTGTGTTTTGTACTCTTTTCTGTTATTTTTTTGTCAGATGGGCTGCTTTTGATTGATTGGTATGTCATTGTTGACCTTTCCTGTCATAAATTTTATTGTTTTTTATTTTTTACAGATTGTATAGTGGACTATGACAGAAAGCCTGTTCAGAATGCTGTAGAAAAAGTTTACAGAATTGTTGACTCCTGTGATCAATGTGAATACTCCAGTAATGTAAAAAAAGCTGTGAAAATCATTGAAGATTGCTTAGATAAGTATAGGTTTGTATTTTGTTCAATAAGTATGAAGTGTTGTGACAAGTAGTGTGTTCCTATTTTTTACAGGAATTCATAGTAAAGTTATTATTGTCAGTCTTGCATGAAAAATAAAAATATTTATGTGACATAAAATCAAAACAATTTTAAATTTTTTATAAGCTGAATATAAACAAAATTTTCAGTAAATACTCCCATGAGTGGCCTCTGAAAAATACAAAATGAATCTTGAGTAATTATTGTAAATATTTCTACAATTTACTCTTCTTATTGTCCTTCAGTTTAGATGACATCTGTATAGGATTTAATGGAGGTAAAGATTGTACAGTACTGTTACATTTGTTTTATGCTGTTGCCAAAAAGTATGTATTTATAAATAATTTTCATTATGCAAGCCATTATGCATTTCTCTGCTATAGAAAACTTTCTAGTTTAAGATATATTATCTCCCCTGATTTCTAACTATGGCTATGTCTCTGTTAATGTATAGGGAATATGTAATATATATGCAAAGTTTTATCTGTATAATTGTCAAAAACCTGTAATATAATATACATGTATAACCACTTCTCAGTTAAAGCGCCCATCAAAGGGGTACAGTATGAAAAAATAAAAAAGTCGATGAAAGTATAATATATAAATACCCCTCAGCAATTAACCACACACAGTGAGGTTAATATCAATTTGCGCCAAAAATGCATTCATTTGTGTCAAAACTTATTTGCACCAAAACTACTTCTGCCGCACTTATTTTTTCAAACCATATGTATCATTTGGGCCATTAAAATAGACATCATTTGCGCCATCATTATATATTTATTGTTTTACTTTAAATAGATTTATTTTAAAGAAACTAATTTAATGAGTTTCCTCCTCTTTTACCCGGGTTTGGGACCACCAGTTTTAACAATGGTAGAGTTAAAGTCATTTATTATAAAATATGATAAATTAAAATGTTGAACGACAGTCTAGTTAAACTCAAGTATCTTTACAGTTAAACTTGTGGCTGGTATTTATAACTCAAAGTGCAAGAAATTATATACCAAAAGGTTAATTGTAATCATGTATATAGATAATTATGCAAAGGTAAATATGCATGATATGGTTCAGTTGAATTTCATTTATTGGCCCAATTAAAAATATAGATAGTGGCACAATTGAATCACTTTCAATATGCTCAATGGAAAAAGAAATGTTGGTTCCTTAACGAAAAACTGATGTCATTCCTGACCTTGAACAGGCACTGCCACAAGCAATTTGTTTTTCAAAAAAAGATTCAACAACCAAAAGAAAATGACCAGGAAAAAATTGACTCCGATCAGAATAAACACTAATAATGAGTCAGGTTGTTGTGACATTAGATTACATGTTGACTGGTAGCTGTTTGTCTGTCTAGTACAATTTTAGTAGAAGAAATTAAAAGATATCAAATTTGGTGCATACGATTATCGTTTCTGTTTTGAATTTCCTAGGGTTTGCTTATAATTCAGATGTCCTAAAAACAAATATGAAACCTTCAAAAAAAAAACAAAACAGAAAGGCCGTCTGTAAAACAGATATGAATAACCTTTTATATGTATATATGCAACCTAATTTTGTATTTACATGTAAATTCCACAAAGAATATCAATATATAAGTTCATAATTCGTGTCACATGAAAATATCTTGTCCTGAATATGCCGGGGAATGCTGAATTATCACGACTCTTTATGTACTGCAATAAATGTTTAAATTGGGACCAGTTTTCAAAATCGGAAAAAAAATAGAGCGGCTTTATCAGGCTATTCAAGCTGAATATTGTAGTAAAAAAAATAACAATCCAAAGATACCAATATTAGATATAGTAAATTTACACTATGCTGTATACGACGCATTTCAAGGAGTTACCTCTCATCAGCAGCATTAAAACCGAAACCTTTGGAAGACCAATAACCAAACTTATATTAAACAAGAAGTACTCTACCAAAAATACCGAAATAGGAAGCCAAATTTCAGCTAAGGAGATCTACCATGTGCAATACAAGGAATGAACCCTTAGTATTTCTATTATTTTTGAATTTTGCTAAATACTGGTAATTTCTGTAACAAATCAATGAATGATCATGTCAGACAAGTCTGACGACTGGGTTAGCGAATACCCTCGGGGACCTAGGGTCCACCAGCAGAGGCATCATCCCAGGAGTTTCGAAAATAAATGTTTTGCACAAAATATACATATTCCCACTTTAAAATTTGTCGATATATAAATTTTTCTATTTAATTATTTAAAAAGCTCTAATATTTGGGACAATGGCTTAGACACAGACATATCACAATGAAAAAAGAAACAAAATACATGTGTTCAAAATCCCATTAAAATACACAGTGTTCTTCGGGGCCGCTTGACAGTTTATTTAAGTTTGAATGGTTGATTTGACCAATGAAAATGACCGTTCCATTTCTTATTCATCGCAAACACTTTTGTCAAATTATTGTGTCAAACATCCTGTCGCTAAGCTCGAGCGCACTTAAGTGTATAAGGATTTATATGAATAGTGATTATGATTTTTTGTTTCAATTTTACCATATAAGGTTTTTTTTTTACTTTTTCAGGAAATTCCCAGATTATAAACACAAATATAAGGCAATTTATATAAAAAGTAAAGCTGGCTTTCCAGAGGTGGAGAAATTTATACAAATTTCAAGGGATAGGTAAACAGTCACATTATTTTATGTACATGTAATACAGTATGTGGTCCAAAATAGTACCAGAATATCAGACACATTTAGTGAATTTTGATGCATATTAAACACAATTCGTAAATTACATGAAACAAGTTTTTTTCTAAAAAGAAGTTAAATCAAATATAAGCAGATTAACTACATTTATCATTAATAATTTTAGTAAAACCTTATTTGGTCTACTAAAGGATTTTATTATTTTTTTGCTGCTGAGACAAAAACAATTATGTAGATTTTATTCATTGAGATGGAAAGTTTTTCTTTGTATTATTATCCTTCTTACCACTTTTTAGTTACAGTCTAGTGATGTTAAATTTTAATGGTAGAATAAAAGACAGCTTTCCACTTTTTAGTTACAGTCTAGAGATGTTAAATTTTAATGGTAGAATAAAAGACAGCTTACAAGAATTACAGAACAGTCACCCAAATATAAAAGCTGTTGTCATGGGAACAAGAAAAACAGACCCATATTCTAGTCAGTAATTTATCAGTTGTAGTAACATAATAGGGAAGAATGAGTTACCTCCCTTAAAGCATTTTCCATTAGTTCTTCATCCTCCAAAGTCAGGGGTTTGTATCCACCTTCGTTCCTACAAACTCCTGACATCACACATTCATATTTTGTGTGTCGAAAATATCGCCGCATAATGTGTGACCTAGAAAATTCAACCAACGACGCAAATTATACATTCTCGTTTGACCTAGAAAAGCAACAAATGAAAATAATTCACTTCCGACCCGTAAAATATGAATGTGTGATGTCAGGAGTTTGTAGGAACGAATGTGGATACAAACTCTGACGTGGGAGGATGGAAGTTCTCAAGACAAAAAATCTGTATTATTTCAGATAGAATTTTGATCAAAATATTTTGTTGTATTTTTTTTTATAATAGAAGCAGTTTATTCAGCCCTGTCATAAATATAAGCCTATTCATGAAGATATTTGTTAATATTATGATTTATATTCTACCTTTTTTATTATTTCTTCGTGTACAATTATTGTTGATCATGGAGAAGTTTGATATTGAACATTTTGTGTCAACTTATCTCAATTCTTATGTTATCTTTTTTCTACCATTTTGATTATTTAGTTCAAATCCCCCCTATTCCCACCCAAACATTTGGTGTCCATTTGCAATAAGTATCATCATTTTAATAGTTTTTGTAAAATAACAATCCCCTCTTAAAAAACAATAACAAAAAACTATAAAAAAAAATAATAATAATAATGGTTATCTCTTTGCATATTCACGCAACAGTAAAAACCTAAAGGAGATTTAAAGCAATACCATCCAAACAAATTTATTTATTGATTAATGATTAAAAAAGCAACTGGTTTTTATATATTTTAGAAATAGATATGGTGTTTTTAATTTCTTGATACCTATTATTTTTTTCAGGTCATTTAGAATCATTCTCAATGACAGATCAGGACTGGCCACAATTTATGAGAGTAAACCCTATACTTGACTGGTCATACAAATATATCTGGCATTTCCTGAGATCTCTAAACATTCCATACTGTAGCCTGTATGACAGAGGGTAAGTATGTGTACACAGACATTCTCAATGACAGATCTGGACTGGCCACAATTTATGAGAGTAAACCCTATACTTGACAGGTCATACAAATATATCTAGCATTTCCTGAGATCTCTAAACATTCCGTACTGTAGCCTGTATGACAGAAGGTAAATATATGTACAGAGACATTTTTCTGTGAAACTCTAATTTAAAAACTCTTTGATTCTATGTGATCCAATCTATAGTGGAATCAGCAAGACAGATGACAGTTAAGATGACTATCATTGAAAATTTGTTTTTTTCTGGAAAAATTCTTTTATTAAAGCACTTGGCTAAATGAACTGAAGAGTATCATATCCCATAGGTATTACATATTTCTTATGGAACATTTTGTTTCTTGTTTTTCTGTTCATTGAATACTGCAGTTCTTCATACTTTTTGAGAAAACAGATTTAGTGTTAATTCTGTTGCAGACCTTATATGAATATGTATCTTTCTGTAAGTTTATTACCTAGAAGTTTTTGTTTACATTTCAGATAACATCATTAGGAAGTATGAACAATACACATCCCAATCCACATCTACAATATATAGATGACGAGGTGTTTTATGTTACAGACCAGCCTATACTTTACAAGACCAGGGAAGTGAACGAGATGGGAGAAATACCTAGAATTCTTATATATTTAGTTATTAACAGATTTATTAAATTAATTTTTTTGACTGTTATTGTTTTTGATAATATTGATTTACACATCAAGAAGCAATGCCCGTAGACACCAAGTACTACACTGGATGACTTGTTGTTATTATTATACTTTAGAGCTAAGACACATCCTTTTTATACCCGCACTTTCTAATGAAAATTGTCGTTGTGGTCGTCTGTCCGTCTGTCCATCGTACCGTCTGTCGTGCCGTCTGTCCGTCCGTCACACTTTCTTGTGACACAAACTCCTCCTTCACTTTTGAATTTTTACCAATTTTTTGTGCCATATTGTTGCTTACCAACTGTAGATGCGCAATAAGGTTTTGGAATTCCAAATTTTTTAAGAGGGGGTGGGAAGGACGAAAAAGGGCCAAATTATACAAAAAACCTTGTGACGTGAACTCCTCTTTCATTTTTTAATTTAAACGATTTTTATTGTTGCATTATTGTTGCTTACCAACTGTAGATGCGCAATAAGGTTTTGGAATTCCAAATTTTTTTAAAAAGGGGTTGGGAGGGACCAAAAAGGGCCGAAACAGAAAAAAGCATACTTACTAAAATAAATATGTTATATTGTTGCTTGCTAACTGCAGATGCGCAAAAGGTTTTGGAATTCCAAATTTCTAAAAGAGGGCCTGGGAGGGACCAAAAGGGCCAAAATAGACAAAGAGCCTTGTGACGCAAACTGCTATTTCATTTTTGAATTCAAATCATTTTTATTGTTGCCATATTGTTGCTTACCAACTGTAGATGCACAATAAGGTTTTGGAATTCCAAATTTTTTTAATTTGTGTAAAGGGGGTGGGAGGGACCAAAAAGGGACGAAATAGAAAAAAGATTATAATTACTAAAATTTTATCTAAAAAAAATTTTGTGAATTTCAGTTTAAAGGGCTATAGGTCCCTAAAAGGTTCCAAATAGTTAAATTATAGTAAAAGTGGGTTGTGATATATTTGTGAAAAGGTTATTTGTTACAGATGCAAACTGTAATGCTAAGCATGCTTTTTGTTTGCATTTTGAGGATTGAAAGGGCCAAAAAGGGAAAAGAGGCCAAAAAGTTAGATTACAGTATAAAGTGGGTTGTGATATATCTCTGCAAAGGTTATTTGTTACAGATGCAAACTGTAATGCAATGGAAACTGAAAATGTTAAGAATGTTTGTTTACAAATAAATGTGGGGTGTGGGTATAGCTGTCATTCCGACAGCCTCCACCTCTAGTTTATTATACAACTGCAAATATAATAGTCTAAATAAAAAAACAAAATGGATTACACGAAAGGTCAAGAATGACATACCAATCAATCAAAGCAACCCAGCTGACAGAACTCCGGACATAAAATAACATAAAGGAGAATAAAACACAAACATGAACGCAACAGAGTCAGGATAGTCTGACTTCGTACAGAAACTGAGCAGTGGTGGGGTTAAACTGGTTTTAGTGGTACCCAAACCCCCCCCCCCTTGTCTATCCTGACACTGGTGTATAAAACACACTATGAAAACCAATACAGTATGACTGCCAACAAGGTGACTGCTTGCTAGAACTGCAACATTAGAGTGGACGGTACATAATTTGGATAACAGGGTAAGAATGTGCTCGTTTTAACTGTTTACCTGGTAAGTACATTTGAATCCAGACTGAAATCTGTAAAATCAATGAAACCATAAAATATTAACAATGGCTTATTAGTTTGTATGCAAAAGATTTATGAAAAGAAAAATTGGAGTTAACAGGAAAAATAATACATGGCATTCAAATGGATAAAACCAGATGATTCTGAACATCTGACAAAAATGCAAAAAAAAATATGGACTGAATACCTTACTGAATTTAGGGGTCAGCTGAACCCCCCCTCCTGGTGCGGGATTTTCTCGCTGCGTTGAAGACCCATTGGTAGCCTTGGTCTGTTTTCTGCTCTTTGAACGGGTTGTTGTCTATATGACAGATTCCCCGTTTCTATTCACTATTCTAATGCTCTGAAAATATGAAGATATAAAGGACAATTTTATGAGCTAAATGTCAATGAATTGAAATAAAGGACATATGAGGTAAATTTCAATGAGTTGAAATAAAGGATGCAACAAAAATTAAAAAAAGAGTTACATCCTTCAATATGGGGCATGTTCTAACTGTACAACAATCTCTTAATGGTCTTACCGGGTTTTGATACTACAAAATTGCAGGAATAAATACGATTGCAACAAACTGGAGTCAAAGAACTTCGTGACATCAGTAGTGATTAGTTCTCTTTTTGATTTATGTTTCTTCACCCCAATTGCTAACCTGTTTACATGCAATAGACAAACTTTGTTTAAAATATGATGCTTTCAGAAAACTGATTTAAATATTTTTGTCTGAAACCACTGAGTCAATTGGAATCAAACACGGCAACATGACCAAGTTTCAAATTATTTGCTACATTTCCAGAGTGAGCATCAAAGATGACTTTACCAGACCTATAAAATATGTAGGGAGTTAAAAAGACCAAAATCAAAAGACAGGTGAATTCATGAAATCAGATAAAGGGCAACCTACTAAACAGGAAAAAAAACTAAAAAATCAACTAAAAACAATTAGAATAAGACCGCCCACAAAAACTGAGAGTGAAATTGGTACTAAATTTCCAGTAATTATGGGTCGCCATTTGAACCAAATGTAGTGTAGCATTTACATCTTGAGAGAATTTGATTAATTATCTGGTCTGAATTGAGCAATTTGGGCTATAGTAACCAAAATTGGTAGCAATTTTCCTTACATATTTTTCTCTTAGAAAATTCTCCATTGTAATTAGTGATATAGATATAGCAACTCCGGAATTACACCCAAAAAATTACCAAAAAGAAATTCTGATGCCTTCAACTTATGTTATTGGCTCAATTGAGAAGCTATTGTAATAGCAATATCTTTGTTGTCAAAAATAGATATTCAGATATCACATTTAACACTATACCCTTGTCCTAGTACAAGAATATTACTTTAGACCAATAATTAAATGTAATATGAAACATGCAAGGTAAAAACATTTACTTTAATTAACTGAGCATTGCACTTGGATATCATGTTAGAAGAGCTGGCATGCACAAAGTTTATAGCAACTGATGAAAAAGTCCCTAGCAACCATATATATTTGAGTTCAGTACCCTACAATTTACCTGTTCAAATCAAAATGGAAGGTCAAGAGTCAATGCCATTGAAAAATTCCATAGCAACCAATGAAAAAGTCCATAACAACCGATGAAAAATTCCCTAGCAGCCATATATATTTGGGTTAAGGACCTTATAATTGACCTGTACAAGTCAAAAAGAAAGGTCAAGAGTCAAAGTAATTGAAAAAGTCCATAGCAACTAATAAAAAGTCCCTAGCAACCATATATATTTGAGTTAAGGACCCTACAATTTACCTGTTCAAGTCAAAATGGAAAGTCAAGAGTCAATGCCATTGAAAACGTCCATAGCAACTGATGAAAAAGTCCCTAGCAACCATATATATTTGGGTTAAGGACCCTACAATTTACCTGTTCAAGTTAAAATGGAAGGTCAAGAGTCAATTGCCATTGAAAAAGTCCATAGAAACTGATGAAAAAGTCCCTAGCAACCATATATATTTGGGTTAATGACCTTATAATTGACCTGTACAGGTTCAGGATTCTATATTTTAGTTTTCATATCAGTATTAAGGAGAAAATTGCGATGGCATACATTAAATAGAAAAAAATAATCATTGATGCAAGATCTACACAAAAGATAACAGGTGAGCTATTCAGGCTTTGGGAGCCTCATGTTAGATCTTACTACATGTATAAATATGGAAAATGGAGAGATACATACTAAAATTTATGATAAAAGGGACAAATTCAATTTACCAATTTACTAACTTTCCATTTCTTCACCATCGTATCACAGCTTGTATGTTTTGCAGGAATTTGCTCAGGGTTAGAAGATTTTAAGAAGGGCCGAGTGGTCTAGGTAGTTTGTCATAACTACTAATGATCACTAGCCACTCAACACTGAGGTTGTGAGTTCTAATCTCACCTCTGGCAAGTGATAAGGATTGTCAATTTTTCTACCGAAGTCGGTGGGTCTCTGGTACTACAGCTTCCTCCAACTAAACAAACAATATACACCAGGATGGATACGAGGGAGGTTTGGGTACCCATTAAACCAGTTTAACCCCACAACTTTTAAGTGTCTGTACCAAGTCAGACTATCCTGTCTGTTGTATTTTTGGTTGTGTTTTGTGCTCTTTTATATTACTTTTTTGTCAAGGAGATGTTGATTGATTATTATGTCATTGTTGACCTTTCCTGATATCCATTTTGATGTTAGTGTTACATTGATGAGATTAAGAACATTTATAAGCAACAATTAATACCTAATTATTTTGATCTATAGGTAGTTCCAATCTGACACCTGTCACTTGACCTTGACCTGAATTTCATATTTGAATAACATGCATCGTTTTTTCCCTTGGCATTTGTTTGTTTGTTTTGTTGGGGTTTTATGCGGTTTTCAGCACATTTGACTATTTTGCGGCGGCCTCAGCATTTGTAATACTTAGACCCATCATATTATATCTATAGATACTTCTTTTTTGTTACATGCCAGTCTAACACCTTTCACCTGACCTTGACCTAAATTTCATGCTTGAGTGACTTCCAATACATTTTAGTAAGTCAATTTCTCAGTAACTGTTCTAACTACATCCACTGGGCATATACAAGTCTGACACCTGACATTTGACCCCTATGTCATGCTTGAGTGACTTATGTCACATTTTTGTGATTAAGTCCATTTTTCAGCAACTGTAATGCATAGACCAAACATATTTGGTCTATAGATAGTTTTTGGTGAGTAAATTCCTGCCTGAGACATTGACCTGAATTTCACTGTTGAGTGACTTGTGTTACATTTTCACAGTAGCTGTAATACATATATATACCACATATAGTCTATAGATACTTCTTGGCTAGAAGGTGTCAGTCTGACACCTGACCTTGAACTCAATTTCATGCTTGAGTGACTGACATAGCAATTTCACAAATAAGACCATTTCTTAACAAATGATATATGTAGACCCAGCATTCATTGTCTGTAGATACTTTTTGGTTGGTACATGCCAGTCTGAGACATGAGTTACATTCATAAAATTTATCAGACAAATGTCAGTTGACCATAACTATTTTTTTAATGCATTTTCCTTTGAGCTACAATGTTGGGTATCAGATAATCTTTAATATGTGTCCATGTAGATACTCATGCGAGACATTTAGTGTGTCCACTCATGTCTTATTACAGGATTTTATTTCATTTCATTGATATGAAATTTAAATACTTTATACAAATAAACAAAAGAGCATTGGACTTTGAAATTTGCATCCAACCCAATTTTTTAAATTTAAGTAGATATATTGTTATCTTGTTTATTCACATGATTTAAATTTATCAATCAAGTTTATTTGGTGTTAAAAATGGCTTCATCAGTATGGAAAGGACACGTTCCTATTTCTTGCCAGTTATGTGAAGGAGGAGAGAGAATACAATGGAAATGTTTAGACTGTGACTTGCTAATGTGCTCTAAGTGTAAAGAGAAGGTCCATCCAAAATTTAAAAAAGCGAAGGACCATAAAATTGTGAATATAAAACATGTGGGGCACATTGAGGGATATTCTAAAGATTTAGATTTTAGCGACATTTGCTGTCAAGAACACCCAAAGCAATATTGCTGTCTTTTTTGTGAAGGTTGTAACCAGCTGGTTTGTCCAAACTGCATAGCTAAGTCTCATAATGGACATAAATTTCTAGATATTAAAGAATGGTATGAAATTAAAATTAAAATCCATATCCTTGATAAAGAGGGACAATTCATAACATATTATAATGTATTTGATCATTTAGGTATTAATTATCCTTATTCTTTATCATTATCACCATCAGGGAACTTATACATAGGATGCACTATAACTGAGGAAGAAAGTTCTAGTGAAATTAAGGCTCCTCTTTATGAAGTGGAATTCTCAGTCTAATTTGTTCATAAACGATATGTGAAAGATATGTCATTATAGTACCAATGGATCAAATAGTGCTTAATATAATGTATCATTTGTAAATTCATTTACAAAGGAAATGTCAAATGCAATATACTTTGCAAACATTATGAATATTTCTAAATAAAATAGTGAAATTTTATCCATCTGCGAATAAATCATAAATATTTGACAATAGTAAAAAGAAACATTTATTTCTGGATGATTTTACTAACATGAAGTACTACCAAATTTTATTTCATTGTAGAACATGTAATAAACTTTGTTTTTATTTCCTTCTTATTTTTGTATTCGGAGAAATACTAGTAAACATTTGGTTTAAACTCTATTATTTTATTTATACTCTAAACAACGTTGCAAATTTGGGAATATACAAGTATTTCTTTTACTCTCTGAAATCATTAAATGTAACCAGATCGCCTTCATTTTTTATTCTTTTTCCTTGAATGCAACAATGCAAGACTAAAATTATGACATTTTATATTGAGTATTGCCTCGACTGAATATACATGGTACTCACATTGATACACAATTTTAGCTTTCACTGGATAATACTATTCAACATATGTATATCTTCAATGGTTATTATAATATACTTAATGCTCTCGTTGGTATATCAACCATACCAAGTGAATGTCCACCATCTGTTCTAAACACAGGACACCTCTCACTTGTGAGGATGTCAGAATATGAAGTATAGACCAAGTGAGTGTAGCTATCCACCATACCAAGTGAATGTCCACCATCTGTACTAGACACAGGACAGCTCTCACTTGTGAGGATGTCAGAATATGAAGTTTAGATCAAGTGAGTGTAGCTATCCACCATACTAAGTGAATGTCACCATCTGTAATAGACACAGGACACCTCTCACTTGTGAGGATGTCAGAATATGAAGTTTAGGTCAAGTGAGTGTAGCTATCCACCATACTACTTGAATGTCACCATCTGTACTAGACACAGGACACCTCTCACTTGTGAGGATGTCAGTATATGAAGTATAGATCAAGTGAGTGTAGCTATCCACTATACTAAGTGAATGTCACTATCTGTACTAGACACAGGACACCTCTCACTTGTGAGGATGTCAGAATATGTCCAGATCAAGTGAGTGTAGCTATCCACCATACTAATTGAATGTCACCATCTGTACTAGACACAGGACATCTCTCACTTGTGAGGATGTCAGAATATGAAGTTTAGGTCAAATGAGTGTAGCTTTCCACCATACTACTTGAATGTCACCATCTGTACTAGACACAGGACACCTCTCACTTGTGAGGATGTCAGAATATGAAGTTTAGATCAAGTGATTGTAGCAAGTGTAGCAAATGTAGCTTAAAGCTTCATTTTCTGTAAAGCATACAGAATATTTCGTGTTATTTCCGTCACTTTGCATGTTCGGCACCCATTAAATTATGCCTTTAAAAAATCTTATAGTTTGTTTTTCGTTTGTTTGTTTAGTTGGGGTTTTACACCGTTTTCAGCATATTTTGCTATTTCGCGACAACCAGTTTTTATTGGTGGAGGAAGCCGGAGTACCCAGAAAGAACCACCGACCTTCAGTAGGAAAATTGGCAATCCTTGTCAATTAAGATCGGAGTCAAACACACCCCGCCACAGGTGAGATTTGAACTCACAACCTCAGTGTTGACATGCTAGTGATCATTAGTAGTCATGACGAACTACCTAGACCACACGGCCAGTTTTATCATCTAAATATGTTTTAAGTCTAAATTAACACACTGCTTGAACTCTTCTAATAAAATGAATTGTCTTAATTTATCAAAATTGTTATCTATTTTCTTTGACGTAAGCCATTTATCAAATAGATCTTGTTTTTCCCTAGCAAATTCAACATAGGTTTGTGATTCGAACTTTTTATAAGACCTAAATTTCTGTCTATATGCTTCTGGCACTAGCTCATAAGCTTTCAAGATTTCAGCGGCCTTGCCCACAAAAACACTTTGCAGCATTGTAGTCCAATAAGGCTTTGGCCATTTCAAATTTTGAGCAATTTTCTCAAACTGTGGAAAACATTTTTCAACTGTTTTTTTCACAAAATTTGGGAACCAAACGTATATTTTTTGCTGCATCAAAATGTTCTGATTTTGAATCATATTTACTGTTGTTTTCTACTTTAGCCATTTCTATTTTTATTTTCTCCATCTCTATCCTTTCCTTCATTTCAAGTTCTGCTTGTTTTTCTTCTTTTTCTTTTTCCAATTGTTTTAATTTAAGTTCATGTTCTATTTCAAGCTGTTTTAATTTGAAAGCATCACCATTTTCGACCTTGAGGTCAAGAGCCTCTTCACCAAAAATTTCTGAGTCAACTAAATTGTCTATTACCAAATTTTTTATAATTTGTTTTCTCATAGATGCTCTAAAATCTATTTTTAGATGTTTAGCAAGCAACACTAATTCTTCTTTCTTTAGTTTATCAAACCCTTCCAGGTCTGGCGTTTTCAAACATTTACCAGCATCAAATGCCATTTTGTAGAATTTTGTTGGCTAATTCTAATAAAAATACTGAAAAATTTTTAATAAGATATTAACTTTATCCTTGACGGGCCCCCAATTTCTGTTACGGCCAGAAATCACCTTTTAATTGTAGCAAACAAAAGACACAAATCAATAATAAAATTTAACAAGATTTATTATATACAAGTTTACAAGAAATATTATACAAAACGAAATGTCAACTTAACTGTTTAAAATATATATGTCTGATCCTTGGCTTTTCTTTATCCGGAATTCTTGTCACTATTGCGGGAATCCAAACAGAATATTATGTCCAATCAATCACAATCTAGTATGATGTGTGTAACGTAAATAAAAGTGTGCCGATCCAACATCTGAGAACACAAGAATGTTAATGTCTGATCTGATCCCAAAGTCTAAATTTAGTCCGTATATGTAGCCGTGACGGAAATTCATATAACACTGTAGAAAGGATTTTCATAGTAAACTGTAGAACGGAAACTTCTAGAATATGGTAGAAGTTTGAATTACACATCGTATATTATGATCATTCCAGAATTATTATGTAAGTCAAATAGAAAGTTCTAATCATTCCTTCCGTATCTGTTATTGTTCCAGTGATTTCTAAACTGCACAGTTATAACATTATTTGGTAAACATCTATAAGTATTATGTAAGCATGTCGTACATGTTCTAAGACCACACAAAACAAATTGGGCCAAGATAAATAAATATAATAATTACAATATCATAACACTATAATGCCTAGACCCACAATATTTGGTCAATAGATAGTTCTTGTTGCGTACATTTCAATCTGACATGTCACCTGACCTTGACCTCAATTTCATGCTTGAGTGACTTGCGTTACATTTTCAAGATTAAGTACTTTCTCAGCAACCATAATACTTAGACCCATCATAATACATCTACAGAAAGTTCTAATTGGATACATGCCAGTCTAACACCTTTCACCTGACATTGACCTGAATTTCATGCTTGAGTGACATACAATACATCTTCACAATTTAGTCTGTTTTTCAATAGACCCACAGTATTTTGGTCGATAGAAGTTCTTGATTGACATGTATAAGATTTTTTAAATAAATGTCACCTGACCATAACTATTTCTTTTAATGCATTTTCCTTTTAGTTACAATAGTGTACTGTTGAGATAATCTTTAATATGTGTCCATGTGCATACTCAGGCTAGACATTTAGTGTATCCACTGTAACAGGAAGGATTGGTTTGGATTCGTCCAAGCCTCCCTGCTATTAGTAAAGTCTCCTTTTAAATCTGAACAACCAGATAATACTATCTGCAACTATATTTCACGCATAGGACTTGCAGACCAACTGGACTTAAATACTAAAATGCTTAATAGTATTTAAACAGAACAACAGTATCATATCATAATTCACTATCTATTTGGAGACATTACTGAACTGAAAAG
This sequence comes from Mytilisepta virgata, assembly GCA_028015205.1. Lineage (NCBI taxonomy): Eukaryota > Metazoa > Mollusca > Bivalvia > Mytilida > Mytilidae > Mytilisepta > Mytilisepta virgata. The sequence continues at coordinate 56,914,495 of CM051515.1, read as the reverse complement.
TTCGTTCACTGGGAATCAAGTTATGGCATCGTAAATGAAAGAAAATACTTTAAGTTTTATAATTTATATAACTTCAACATATTTATAAAAGACTACAGAATAATGCAGTATCCACAATTCATTCAAATTCAACAGATGTAAAATATTATCAAAGTTTCAATACCAAAATAAAAATTAAAAGATTACTGTAAATGTAATTTCAAAAAAATATTGCACAAAGATTTATCTTTAAAAGTAACTGTATACCTTTAAATATAACAAAACTATAAGTACTTACATTTCAAGACATATAATTGGGAAGACCCAGGTAATGACCTTGAAAAGAACACGCTGTGGTGGAATTCTAGGATTTAAAACCTATTTATAAATTGACCTACATATTTTATCCAATGAAAAAGCTTTATAAAACATATTCAAAAGTAAATTAATGAAGTTTTGAAAGTCTAAGTCGGACCAAGATGCCTTGGTCTACAAAAGTTAAAGTCTTCATTTCACTAAGAAATATGAAAACATAAGTGAGCCTACATTAGCTACTGGTCCGAAAACAAATTAGTTTGTAAACTTATAGGTATATATTGTCATAACGCTTCAAACATACCGGAGTATGTTGTTTATTTTATTTAGCAAAACGATATATTTTAATTGATATTTCTTTCATTAAAAAATTTAAATTAAATCATATGACAACTGTCAAGTTAGCAACATATATCTTTTTCTCAAAACTTTATCAAAAATAAACTTGTAGGTTGATTTAAAACAAAACATATCTGATTCAAAGAGAGATAATCATAATTAATTAAAGTGAAATCGTTACACCACTATTGTTTCACTACAATATTTTATATCATTTCATTTTATATATTTCATAAATATTTCATACAAATAAACAAAAGAGTCATTGGACTTTAAAATTTGTCTTTGTTACTTGATCGATACACAATGTTATTTCAATGAGGGTATTTAAATTTAAGTAGATACCTATATATTGTTATCTTGTTGTTAGGTCTATATTCACATGATTAAAATTTATCAATCAGGACGTTTATTTGGTGTTAAAAATGGCTTCATCTATACGAAAAGGACAAATTCCTATTTCTTGCCAGTTATGTGAAGCAGAGGAGAGAATACAATGTAAATGTTTAGACTGTGACTTATTAATGTGCTATAAGTGTAAAGAGAAGGTCCATCTAATATTTAAAAAAGCGAAGGACCATAAAATTGTGAATATAAAAGATGTGGGGCACATTGAGGGATATTCTGAAGATTTAGATTTTAGTGACATTTGCTGTCAAGATCACCCAAATCAATATTGCTGTCTTTTTTGTGAAGGTTGTAACCAGCTGGTTTGTCCAAACTGCATAGCTAAGTCTCATAATGGACATAAATTTCTGGATATTAAAGAATAGTATGAAATTAGAATCGACAGACTAAATAACAGAAAGAAAAAGTTACATAGTAATATGAATGCCCTACATAAAGTTAAAATGAAACTGGAACAGATAAAGCATGCTGAAAATTCTAAATACAAAAAAGACAAGAGAGGAAATCCTTTCACAGAAAGCAGCATTTGAAAGAGAAGTTAAAAAAGCATTAAATGGAATAGATGAAGAATGGAGTAGTACTGAACAGTCAATTGAAGAAGAATACAGCAAGATTAAGGGAATGGAGGAGAGTTGTAAGGAGAAAGTGAGATGGATAGAAGATACTGTGAATCAGAATGACATGGAAAAATTCATTGAAGCTGATTGTGAATATGGGAGTACATTAGATGTAGATATTTCAATCATGGATTTTAAGGTGAAATCTTTGCCAAAGTTCGTTCCTGGGGTCATAACAAAAACTACAGTTGGGAAATTGGAGCCGTGTAATAAAATTTCAGTGAATGCAGGACTGAAAGAGGTCAGTTTTAAAGTTGTAAAAAGAATTCTGACAGATCTTACCTGTATCCATACTAAGTGTACATGTAATGATGGTTCACTGTGGCTTGGTGACAATTTTTCAAAACTTTTAATTAAAGTAGAAATAAAAGGAAATCAGGCTATGGTCATTTCTAGATATAAGAAGATTGATGTTTATAGTATAGCATTAAATAGTTTTGGTGATCTTCTGATAAGTACATTTGAATCCAGACTGAAAATTCTCAGCAGTAAAACAGGAAAGTTATCAGATTCTTTGTATGAAGTACCAAATTTTTACATACGAAGTGTACATGTAACAAAAGACAATAAAGTTATTATAGGAGCAAGATCTGTAAAAGCAGCTTTTCCTGTTACAGGAAGAAGGGTTGTGGTTATACTGGATCAAAATGGGCAAGAGGAGGCTCTGTTTGAATTTGACAGGAACAAGAAGCCAATCTTTTCTAATGCTACATTCATTATTACTGTTAATGGTAATGTTGTTGTAGTAGACAGAATAGCAGAACATGGTACTAGTAGAATAGTTACACTGGGACAAGATGGAAACATTATAAATATCTACAGTGGACATCCCGAGGTTAATAAGGAGACACCATTTCCACCATCTGACCTAATCACCACACCATCTCAGTGTGTTATATTTACTGATGTAGACACTAATACACTCCATATACTTGATAAAGTGGGACAATTCATAACGTATTATGATGTATTTGATCATTTAGGTATCCATCGGCCTTATTCTTTATCATTCTCACCATCAGGGAATTTATATATAGGATGCAGTAGTCAGAAAGGAAGTTCTAGTGAAGCTAAGGCTCCTCTTTATGAAGTGGAATTTGTTCATGAATGACTTTTTAAAGATATGTCATTATAGTGAAAATGGATCAAATAGTGCTAATTACAATGTAGTATTTGTAAATTCAGTTCCAAAGGAAACATAAATTGCAATATACTTTGCAAACATGATGAAGATATCTAACTAAAACAGTAAAATTTTGTAGAATGAACCATGAATATTTGACAATAGTAAAAAGAAACATTTATTCCTGGGTGGTTTTACTAACATGAAGTACTACCAAATTTTAATTCATTGTAGAACATGTAATAAACTTTGTTTATACTTCCTTCGTTTTTTTTTTTTTTGTATTCAGTTTGTATTTAAACTCCATTATTTATTTTTACTCTAGAAACAACATTGGAAATTTGGGAATATATATTCCTATTATACCCTGTAACAAGATAGCAAGATTTTTCATTCTTTTTCCTTGAATACAACAATGCAAGACTAAAATTATGACATTTTATATTGAGTATTGCCTCAACTGAATATAGATACCGAAAAGATAGCTTTCGCTGGTTATACTATTCAACATTTGTATATCTTCCATGGTTATAATATTATACTTAATGCTCTCGTTGGTATATCCACCATACTAAGTGAATGTCCACCATCTGTGCTAGACACTTGTGAAGATGTCAGAATATGCAAATGTAGCCTTAAAGCTTCATATTCTATAAAGCATACAGAATATTTTGTGTTATTGTCGTCACTTTGCATCTTCGGCACCCATTAAATTATGCCTTTAAAAATCTTATAGTCTGTTGTTTGCTTGTTTGTTTGTTTATGCCATTTTCAGCACATTTTGCTATTTTGTGGCGGCCAGTTTTTATCAGTAGAGGAAGCCGGGACCCAGAGAGAACCACCGACCTCAGTAGGAAAATTGGCAATCCTTGTCAATTAAGATCGGAGTCAAACACCGCCCCCCTCGCCCCCCCCCCCCCCACAGGTGAAATTTGAAGTCATAACCTCAGTGTTGACAGGCTAGTGATCATTAGTAGTCATGACGGACTACCTAGGCCACTCAGCCACCGAGGCCCCTCTTATAGTCTGAAACTGGGAAGTCAGTTTGAACAGTTTGAACCAAACTTGACAACAATAGTCAGTAGTTCTCTTTAAGTTTTATTTTTTCACTCCAATTGTTATCCAGATTGGTTGTAACACACAATTTAAAACTTATTTAACTATCTTTGTCTGAAACCACTGAGTCAATTCGAATCAAACAAGTTAGAAATGGTCTAAAATTACTTCTATAGGAAAGAATGGATGTGATGGATAAACTGTTGGTGAAAAAGCAACCAAAAAAGTTAACTAGGATGACTAGTAAATCGATGAAATATGCACAAAAATGCAGCAAAAATGGTATCAAAGAATATATTTAATCCTAATCTGACAGGGATAATTGTTCAATGACCATATTCATAATGGAATGTAATGAAAAAATTACAGAATTATATCTGACCAACTTCAAAGAGGGCTATAATAATCAAACTTTTGTATAGGCATCACGTGCATAACAAAAAATACCTCCTTTTATTAGCTCACCTGGCCCAAAGAATCAAAGAACTTATATGGCCGTAATGATGAATTCTTATTTCTGATTGGTCAAAATTTTAAAAATAAAATTTTCCTAAACCGCAAAGCCAAATGGTCCGTGTTATAAAGCGGCCAAACATTTTTCAATTTTGATCTAAAAATTGAAAAATGAAATTTGCCACATGCTTTTTCATTTTTCATTATTCAATTTTAATTGAAAATTGAAAAATGAAATTTGCAACTTGCTTTTCCATTTTTCATTTTTTCAATTTTATTTTGAAAATTGAAAAATGAAATATGAAACTTGTTTTTTCAATTTTCATTTTTAAATTTTGATTTGAAATTTGAAAAACGAAAGTTGAAATTAAGACGTTCAAATCTCATTTTCCTTTAATGACTATACATACGTTTATAGCACACCTAGTCCAAAGGGCCATGTAATCTATTGTCACCATTTGGCATCCGTCGTCCGTCGTCGTAAACTTTCCTTTATAGATCTTCTTGTCTGAAACCACTGGGGCAATTAGAACCAAACTTGACAGCAATGGTCCCTAGGTGGTTCTCTTTCCGATGACCCAATCCCCCTTCCAAGATGACTACATGAGCCGATTCAATTTTAGACTTGATTGACATGTATAAGATTTTTTAAATAAATGTTACCTGACCATAACTATTTCTTTTAATGTATTTTCCTTTTAGTTACAATAGTGTACTGTATCAGATAATCTTTAATATGTGTCCATGTGCATACTCAGGCTAGACATTTAGTGTATCCACTATTGTTTCATTACATAATTTTATTTTATTTCATCCATATGAAATTTAAATACTTTATACAAATGAACGAAAGAGACATTGGACTTTAAAATTTGCCTTTGTTACTTGATTGATACACAATGTTTTTTCAATGAGGGTATTTAAATTTAAGTAGATACCTGTATATTGTTATCTTATTGTCATATCTATATTCACATGATTAAAATTTATCAATCAGGAAGTTTATTTGATATTAAAAATGGCTTCGTCTATACGAAAAGGACAAATTCCTATTTCTTGCCAGTTATGTGAAGGAGGAGAGAGAATACAATGGAAATGTTTAGACTGTAACTTGTTAATGGGTTCTAAGTGTAAAGAGAAGGTCCATCCAAAATTTAAAAAAGCGAAGGACCATAAAATTGTGAATATAAAAGATGTGGGGCACATTGAGGGATATTCTAAAGATTTAGATTTTAGCGACATTTGCTGTCAAGAACACCCAAAGCAATATTGCTGTCTTTTTTGTGAAGGTTGTAACCAGCTGGTTTGTCCAAACTGCATAGCTAAGTCTCATAATGGACATAAATTTCTAGATATTAAAGAATGGTATGAAATTAAAATCGACAGACTAAATAACAGAAAGAAAAAGTTAGATAGTAATATGAATGCCCTATATAAAGTGAAGATGAAACTGGAACAGATAAAGCATGCTGAAAATTCTAAATACAAAAAGACAAGAGCGGAAATCCTTTCACAGAAAGCAGCATTTGAAAGAGAAGTTAAAAAGGCATTAAATAGAATAGATGAAGAATGGAGTAGTACTGAACAGTCAATTGAAGAAGAATACAGCAAGATTAAGGGAATGGAGAAGAGTTGTAAGGAGACAGCGAAATACATGGAAGACAATATGAATCAGAGTGACATGGAAAAATTTGTTGAAGCTGATCCTGAATATAGGAATACATTACATGTAGATATTTCAGCCATTGATTTCGGGATGAGCCCTTTGCCAAAGTTTGTTCCTGGGGTCATAACACAAACAACAGTCGGGAAATTTGAGACGTGTGATAAAATTGCGGTGAATGCAAGACCAAAGATTGATTTTGAAGATGTCAAAAGGATGATTATGACTAATCTTACCCATGTTTTTGATATTTGTACATGCAGTGATGGTTCATTAATTCTAGGTGACGGTCTTTCAGAGATAATAACAAAGGTAGAAATAGTTGAAAATCGAGTTAAGGTCCTTTCCAATTATAAAATTGAACATTGTAATATAGCTTTAAATAATTTTGGTGATCTTCTTATAAGTACACTTAAATCAAAACTGAAAATCCTCAGCAGTAAAACAGGAAAGTTATCAGATTCTTTGTATCAAGTACCAAATTTTTACATACGAAGTGTACATGTAACAAAAGACAATAAAGTGATTATAGGAGCCAGATCTGTTAAACCACCTTTTCCTGTTACAGGAAGAAGGGTTGTTATTATATTGGATCAAAATGGGCAACAGGAAGCACTGTTTGAATTTGACAGGAACGAGAAGCCAATCTTTTCTTATCCTACAGTCATCAATACTATCGATAGTAATGTTGTTGTAGTAGACAGAATAGCAGAAGATTATACTGGAAGAATAGTTACACTGGGACAAGATGGAAACATTATAAATATCTACAGTGGACATTCTGGGGTTAATAAGGAGACACCATTTCGACCATCTGGCCTAATCACCACACCTTCTCAGTGTGTTATAGTTACTGATGTAGACACTGACATTCTCCATATACTTGCTAAAGATGGACAATTCATAACATATTATAATGTATTTGATCATTTAGGTATTAATCATCCTCATTCTTTATCATTATCACCATCAGGGAACTTATACATAGGATGCACTATAACTGAGGAAGAAAGTTCTAGTGAAGTTAAGGCTCCTCTTTATGAAATGGAATTCTCAGTCTAATTTGTTCATAAACGATATGTGAAAGATATTTCATTACAGTGAAAATGGATCAAATAGTGCTTATTCATTTACAAAGAAAACATCAAATGCAATAGATATTGTAAACATGATGAAGATATCTAACTAAAACAGTAGCATTTTATATTATGAATCATGAAAATTTGACAATAATAAAAAGAAACATTTATTCCTGGATGGTTTTACTAACAGCAAGTACTACCAAATTTTATTTCATTGTAGAACATGTAATAAACTTTGTTTTTACTTCCTTCATTTTTTTTTGTATTCAGTTTGTATAAATTTAAACTCCATTATATATTTTTACTCTAAAAACAACATTGGAAATTTGGGAATATATATTCCTATTATACACTGTAACCAGGTAGCCAGATTTTTCATTCTTTTTCCTTGAATACAAAAATGCAAGACTAAAATTATGACATTTTATATTGAGTATTGCATCAACTGAATATAGATACACAATTTTAGCTTTCACTGGTAATACTATTTAACATATGTATATCTTCCATGGTTATAATATTATACTTACTGCTCTCGTTGGTATATCCACCATACTAAGTGAATGTCCACCATTTGTACTAGACACTTGTGAAGATGTCAGAATATGTAGTGTAGCAAATGTAGCCTTAAAGCTTCATATTCTATAAAGCATACAGAATATTTTGTGTTATTGTCGTCACTTTGCATCTTCGGCACCCATTAAATTATGCCTTTAAAAATCTTATAGTCTGTTGTTTGCTTGTTTGTTTGTTTATGCCATTTTCAGCACATTTTGCTATTTTGTGGTGACCAGTTTTTATCAGTAGAGGAAGCCGGGACCCAGAGAGAACCACCGACCTTCAGTAGAAAAATTGGCAATCCTTGTCAATTAAGATCGGAGTCGAACACCTCCCCCCCTCCCCCCACAGGTGGAATTTGAAGTCATAACCTCAGTGTTGACATGCTAGTGATCATTAGTAGTCATGACGGACTACCTAGGCCACGCAGCCACCGAGGCCCCTCTTATAGTCTGAAACTGCGAAGTCAGTTTGAACAGTTTGAACCAAACTTGAGAACAATAGTCAGTAGTTCTCTTTAAGTTTTATTTTTTCACCCCAATTGTTATCCAGATTGGTTGTAACACACAATTTAAAACTTATTTAACTATCTTTGTCTGAAACCACTGAGTCAATTCGAATCAGACATGTTAGAAATGGTCTAAAATTACTTCTATAGGTAAGAAAGGATGTGATGGATAAACTGTTGGTGAAAAAGCAACCAAAAAAGTTAATTAGGATGACTAGTAAATCAATGAAATATGCACATCTTATGCAGCAAAAATGGTATCAAAGAATATATTTAATCCTAATCTGACAGGGATAATTGTTCAATGACCATATTCATAATGCAATGTAACGAAAAAATTACAGAATTATATCTGACCAACTTCAAGGAGGGCTATAATAATCAAACTTTTGTATAGGCATCACGTGCATAACAAAAAATACCTCCTTTTATTAGCTCACCTGGCCCAAAGGGTCAAAGAACTTATATGGCCGTAATGATGAATTCTTATTTCTGATTGGTCAAAATTTAAAAAATAAAATTTTCCTTAACCGCAAATCCAAATGGTCCATGTTATAAAGCGGCCAAACATTTTTCAATTTTTATCTAAAAATTGAAAAATGAAATTTGCCACATGCCTTTTCATTTTTCATTATTCAATTTTAATTGAAAATTGAAAAATATAAATTTGCAACTTGCTTTTCCATTTTTCATTTTTTCAATTTTATTTTGAAAATTGAAAAATGAAATTTGAAACTTGCTTTTTCAATTTTCATTTTTAAATTTTGATTTGAAATTTGAAAAACGAAAGTTGAAATTAAGACGTTCAAATCTCATTTTCCTTTAATGACTATACATACCTTTATAGCACACCTGGTCCAAAGGGCCATGTGATCTATTGTCACCATTTGGCATCCGTTGTCCGTCGTCGTAAACTTTCCTTTATAGATCTTCTTGTCTGAAACCACTGGGGCAATTAGAACCAAACTTGGCAGCAATGGTCCTTAGGTGGTTCTCTTCCCGATGACCCAATCCCCCTTCCAGGATGAATACAAGAGCCGATTCAATTTTAGACTTGATTGACATGTAAAATATTTTTTAAACAAACTTTTGTCACCTGTCCATCACTATTTCTTTTAATGCATTTTCCTTTTAGTTACAATAGTGTACTGTATCAGATAATCTTTAATATGTGTCCATGTGCATACTCAGGTGAGACATTTAGTGTATCCACTATTGTTTCATTACATGATTTTATTTCATTTTATCGATATGAAATTTAAATACTTTATACAAATGAACGAAAGAGACATTGGACTTTAAAATTTGCCTTTGATACTTGATTGATACACAATGTTTTTTCAATGAGGGTATTTAAATTTAAGTAGATACCTGTATATTGTTATCTTGTTGTCATATCTATATTGACATGATTAAAATTTATCAATCAGGAAATTTATTTGGTGTTAAAAATGGCTTCGTCTATACGAAGAGGACAAATCCCTATTTCTTGCCAGTTATGTGAAGCAGGGGAGAGAATACAATGTAAATGTTTAGACTGTGACTTATTAATGTGTTCTAAGTGTAAAGAGAAGGTCCATCCAAAATTTAAAAATGCGAAGGACCATAAAATTGTGAATATAAAAGATCTGGGGCACATTGAGGGAGATTCTGAAGATTTCGATTTTAGTGACATTTGCTGTCAAGAACACCCAAAGCAATATTGCTGTCTTTTTTGTGAAGGTTGTAACCAGCTGGTTTGTCCAAACTGCATAGCTAAGTCTCATAATGGACATAAATTTCTAGATATTAAAGAATGGTATGAAATTAAAATCGACAGACTAAATAACAGAAAGAAAAAGTTAGATAGTAATATGAATGACCTATATAAAGTTAAAATGAAACTGGAACAGATAAAGCATGATGAAAATTCTAAGTACAAAAGGACAAGAGAGGAAATCCTTTCACAGAAAGCAGCATTTGAAAGAGAAGTTAAAAAAGCATTAAATAGAATAGATGAAGAATGGAGTAGTACTAAACAGTCAATTGAAGAAGAATACAGCAAGATTAAGGGAATGGAGAAGACTTGTAAGGAGACAGCGAAATACATGGAAGACAATGTGAATCAGAGTGACATGGAAAAATTTGTTGAAGCTGATCCTGAATATAGGAGCACATTAGATGTAGATATTTCAGCCACTGATTTCAGGATGAGCCCTTTGCCAAAATTTGTTCCTGGGGTCATAACACACACAACAGTCGGGATATTTGAGTCGTGTGATAAAATTGCAGTGAATGCAAGACCAAAGATTGGTTTTGAAGATGTCAAAAGGATAATTATGACTAATCTTACCCATGTTTTTGATATTTGTACATGCAGTGATGGTTCATTAATTCTAGGTGACGGTCTTTCAGAGATAATAACAAAGGTAGAAATAATTGAAAATCGAGTTAAGGTCCTTTCCAATTATAAAATTGAACATTATAATATAGCTTTAAATAATTTTGGTGATCTTCTTATAAGTACACTTGAATCAAGACTGAAAATCCTCAGCTGTAAAACAAGAAAGTTATCAGATTCTTTGTATCATGTACCAAACTTTTACATACGAAGTGTACATGTAACAAAAGACAGTAAAGTGATTATAGGAGCCAGATCTGTTAAACCAGCTTTTCCTGTTACAGGAAGAAGGGTTGTTATTATATTGGATAAAAATGGGCAACAGGAGGCACTGTTCGAATTTGACAGGAACAAGAAACTAATCTTTTCTTATCCTATATTCATCAATACTGTTAATGGTAATGTTGTTGTAGTAGACAGAATAGCAGAAGATTCTACTGGTAGAATAGTTACACTGGGACAAGATGGAAACATTATAAATATCTACAGTGGACATCCTAAGGTTAATAAGGAGACACCATTTCGACCAGGTGGTCTAATCACAACACCATCTCAGTGTGTTATAGTTACTGATGTAGACACTAACACACTCCATATACTTGATAAAGATGGACAATTCATAACATATTATAATGTATTTGATCATTTAGGTATCGATCGGCCTTATTCTTTATCATTCTCACCATTAGGGAACTTATATATAGGATGCAGTAGTCAGAAAGGAAGTTCTAGTGAAGTTAAGGCTCCTCTTTATGAAATGGAATTCTCAGTCTAATTTGTTCATAAACGATATGTGAAAGATATTTCATTACAGTGAAAATGGATCAAATAGTGCTTATTCATTTACAAAGAAAACATCAAATGCAATAGATATTGTAAACATGATGAAGATATCTAACTAAAACAGTAGCATTTTATATTATGAATCATGAAAATTTGACAATAATAAAAAGAAACATTTATTCCTGGGTGGTTTTACTAACATGAAGTACAACCAAATTTTAATTCATTGTAGAACATGTAATAAACTTTGTTTTTACTTCCTTCATTTTTGTTTTGTATTCAGTTTGTGTTTAAACTCTATTATTTATTTTTACTCTAGAACAACATTGGAAATTTGGGAATATATATTCCTATTATACCCTGTAACCAGATAGCAAGATTTTTCATTCTTTTTCCTTGAATACAACAATGTAAGACTAAAATTATGACATTTTATATTGAGTATTGCATCAACTGAATATAGATACACAATTTTAGCTTTCATTTGGTGATACTATTCAACATATGTATATCTTCCATGGTTATTATATTATACTTAATGCTCACGTTGGTATATCCACAATACTAAGTGAATGTCCACCATCTGTACTAGACACAGGACATCTCTTACTTGTGAAGATGTCAGAATATGTAGTGTAGCAAATGTAGCCTTAAAGCATACAGAATATTTTGTGTTATTGCCATCACTTTGCATCTTCGACACCCATTAAATTATGCCTTTAAAAAATCTTATAGTCTGTTGTTTGTATGTTTGTTTGTTAATGCCATTTTCAGCACATTTTGCTATTTCGTGACGGCCAGTTTTTATTGGTAGAGGAAGCCAGAGTACCCAGAGAGAACCATCGACCTTCAGTAGGAAAATTGGAAATCCTTGTCAATTAAGATCGGAGTCGAACACCCCCCCCCCCCCTCCACAGGTGAGATTTGAAGTCACAACCTCAGTGTTGACAGGCTAGTGATCATTAGTAGTCATGGCGGACTACCTAGACCACTCAGCCATTGAGGCCCCTGTTATAGTCTGAAACTGCGAAGTCAGTTTGAACAGTTTGAACCAAACTTGACAACGATAGTTAATAGTTCTTTTCAAGTTTTATTTTTTCATACCAATTGCTATCCAGGTTGGTTGTAACACACAATTTAAAACTGATTTAACTATTTTTGTCTGAAACCACTGAGTCAATTGGAATCAGACATGTTAGAAATGGTCTAAAATTACTTAAGTAGGTAAGAAAGGAAATGATGGATAAACTGTTGGTGAAAAAGCAACAAAAAAATTATTTAGGATTCATTCATTTGGGGGATCAACATTTGATGACTAGTAAATAAATGAAATATGCACATCTCGTGCAGCACAAATGGTATCATAGAATATATTTCATCCTAATTTGACAGGGATAGTTGTTCAATGACCATATTCATAATCAATGCAATGTAATTAACAGTACAGATATTTAATTAATGAAAAATTACAGAATTATATCTGACCAACTTCAAAGATGGCCATAATATTCCAAATTTAGTAGGCATCACTTGCATAACAAAAAATACCTCCTTTTATTAGCTCACCTGGCACAACCACTGTGAGGTTTTGTCATCACTTGGTATCTGTCGTCCATCCGTTTGTCTGTAAACTTTTACATTTTGATCTTCTCCTCTGAAATCGCTAGGCCAAATGAACTGAAACTTAGTGTGAAGCATCTACTGAAGGACCTTTATAAAGTTTGCATATTTCGTTCCAGTTGGACAACTAATATGTCTGCAATGTTGAATTCTTATTTCTGATGGGTCAAAATTTCTAAAATCTTCTCCTCTGATACAGCAAAGCCAACTTAACTGTAACTTGGTAAGGAAGGACCTTTATAAAGTTTACATATTTCGTTCTGGTCTGACAACTAATATGGTCGCCATGATGAATTCTTATTTCTGATTGGTCAAGATTTCCAAAATAAAATTTTCTGAAACCGCAAAGCCAAATGAGCTGTAACTTGGTATGATGCATCTGTAGAAAGAACTTAAAATATAAAGTTTGCATATTTCATCCCTGTTGGACAGATAATATGGCAGCTATGATGAATTCTTATTTTTGATTGGTCAAAATTTAAAAATCTTCTCTCAAACGATATAGCCAAATTAACTGATACTTGGTATGAAACATCTATGGAAGGTCCATTACAATATATTTTCACTTGAAAAAATATGAATTGATTGTGGGACTATCAGTTGAGCTATACAGGCTCAGTTCTCTTAAGCCTCTTGTTTAAGAGTCAGATAAGTTTTTTAAAAAAATGATTAGCTTCCTTTTAATAAGAGTCGGTGGTGAAATAGAAAATACCATGAAAATCTGGTCTCCCAATTATAAGTCCATAATGAAACCAAAAATTTTATGTTGTTAATGGAGATACAGTATATTTTCTAATGAGATAAAAACTCAGAAATTACACCCAAAAATTACAAAATCATTCTGAGGTCTTCAACATCATGTTGTATGAGAACCTCCTGTAAAGTCAATCTGTTTGTTGTCAAAATACAGGCTACTTGTATCTTCAACCTTTACATCACATTTCTATATATAACTTCACAGATACAAACATAATTTCTATGAAATAGAAAAACTGCCTATATTTTTCGATAGATGTCATATGTACCAGTATAACTTGTCCTAGCATCAGAATATTACCTTAAATCAATAACTGAAATGTAACTTGAAATATATAAGGAAAAAACATTTACTTTTTATTTCCTTCATTAGGCCTTGATGTCATGTTATGAATAAAGTTCACAATAGATATATGAATAAGTGAGATAAAATATGTCATATATTACAGGTAAAAAATTTCAGATATTGAAAAAGTTTTAAAAACTGCATCCATTTTATATAAATATCATATATACCAGTATACCCTTGTCATAGCATCAGAATATCATCTTAAATCGATAATTGAGATGTAAGGAAAAATTTCATGTTGATGTAATATTAAAACAGCTGACATCCACAAAATTTACATTAAAGACATTTTATCTATAGATATAAATAGATATGTGAATAGGTGAAATAAAAGTATGTCATATAATACAGGTAAGAAATTGCAGGAATTGAAATAGTTTAAATTTCTTTGTATATATATGGTTTAAATTTTAAATTTAAAGAGCATTGTACTGGTTTTTATATTTTTCTTTAATCTTTTACAGCCTGTTGAATTTCATTTGTCCTGCAAATTTCAATGTTTTTTTTTATATTTTTCATTATACTGGTAGCACAAGCATTAAAAAAAGCATCCCTTTAGGATAAGATTGTAACTGTTTGCATTTTAACAAGCATATTTTTTGATATTTCTGAAATGTTCAATTATTTTCAAGTTTGAAATTTACCGCCACAGAAATTCTGTGAGCCTCTTTCTTGCACACAGGTGCGTATTGATTTTGTTTACAAACGCATGGTTAACGGAAAGGTCTTGAAACAAAGGAGTTGTTTATGTTAGAGAAGTTACAAGGTAAATAAGATTATTTTCCTTTATTTTGAATATAATTGTTTAATTTTCATAATGATAACGTAACGATATTTCTCTTAACGTGTTTATTTGATTATTGCAACCCCCTTTTTGGCCTTTTTGTACGGGTTGAACGATAGATTTAATTACGACAAATATTATACATTTATATTAATTTTTGTATTCTGTATGTTTTATTATCACACATGCATATGTTTTCATATCTATTTTGAATGTATTTGTATGTTTATTTCGTAATAAGCTACACGTGTGGGGAATTTCCGTTCCTTTGTTCAAGTATACTCAACATACAAAATGCGGCAACATACTGAAATATTTTTCATGTATAGTCAACATACACAAAAACGCACCACACCAGAAATAAAATCTATACTCATCATCAAAAGTAACGTAACACATTTTTTGTTTTTATTGAATTTTATCAAATTTATACTCAAGTACAATAATGAAGCAACATTTATGAACAATTTTTTGTATTCAAAGGTTACATGAAATACAGTATAAGATATAATATTTACATGTTTTAATATGTTGTTTGATGCAATATTTTATACAATTTACTTATCAAATGTTTTAATTGTATTTCAGTTCTTACGGTTAAGTTGAATGAAGAACGATTTGTTAATTATTGGAACGAACGTCAACTATGTACAATAAACTCATTGAACTTAATCAGTGTTTGAATATCTCCTTAAGACATAAACAGCTACAGTAAGAACTTTGGCTTGATTAAGAACTTTCACGGGAGTAAACACTTGAGAAACGTAAAGGGAGATGAGTTCATCAGACGATACTGGAGATACGGTGAAGGCCTCAAAACCCGAAATCGAAACAGAAGAACTGATACCAAGACGCACAGATAGAATAAGCATACCGACTGAAAGGATGGCACAATATAAAGAAGAAGAGATCGAAAAGAGAACAAAGAAGTTATTTACTAAATTTGACGTTTGGAAAACCGCAATCCGAGACGTTCGAAATCAACTGAAATCCGAATGTGAAGAAGAAACTTTACAAGGACTTGTCGAGATTGTCAAGACTAACGAAGATTCAGTTATAAATCACTTCCAGGATTTACGTTCATTGGGAACTTTGTCTCAAGATGTCGTCCGTAAGGTGGATGCTTGTAGTGCGGTATCATCTGATATGCTTAAGGTCATCAACGAACGAATTTGTGAAATCGACAGCTTCAATGCCGATAATGAATTGGCCAGACTAAGGGAACTTAAACGTGCAGATTATGCAAAATCCATATTTAGCAGATCCGAATCTGGTCAGTCTATGCGATCAGCACACTCACAAATATCTGAGAAAATGGTAGAAGCTTCAGCTGATTTTGCTGCCAAACAAGTTGAACTCAAGATGTTACAGGAAGAGAAATTACAACGAGATAGGCTCATGCAAATTGAATATGAACAGAAAAAGGTAGTAGAAGAATACCAAAATGAGTTGAAAACACTCAAGGCTCGACGAGAGTTAGAAATCGCTCATGCAAGGTTAAACGCATACTCGAAAATGAATGAAATGGCGAGAGACTATAACGAAACCTCACTTGCCGATGTCGATAACATACTGAAACAAGACACAGAGATCAAGCAGGAACCGATTTTGAGTAAGGAAGAGCCACTCACTCAAGCTACAGGTGTGGATCCGACTATTGAAACATCAAATCTTCAGAATCCTCCAAGTAATACCGCAATGGCCTATTACAATTCGCAACCAAAGACCACCGTTATAGAGAACACCACTGACACAAATGACACTAAAACAATTGCTCAGGCATTGGCAGAAACTGTTAATCTCAATCGTTTACCTGTTCCTGAGCCCACAGTTTTCACGGGCGATCCGCTCCGTTATATCGAATGGAAAACGTCTTTCCAGATGTTAATCGAACATAGAGGCGTTCCATCGTCAGAAAAGATATTCTACTTGAAGAAATATTTAGGTGGCGCTGCAAGGAAGGCCGTTGAAGGTTTCTTCTACAACAGCAACGAGTCGACTTACGTCAATGCATGGAAAGTG
Source organism: Mytilisepta virgata (assembly GCA_028015205.1). Taxonomy (NCBI): domain Eukaryota; kingdom Metazoa; phylum Mollusca; class Bivalvia; order Mytilida; family Mytilidae; genus Mytilisepta; species Mytilisepta virgata. The sequence goes on along the minus strand of CM051515.1, from coordinate 56,897,700 downwards.
CTTGAAGAGAGATATGGTCACCCCTTTATCATGCAGAAGGCGTTTAGAGACAAGCTCGATAAATGGCCTAAGATACCGAATCGAGACCCGATAGCTTTCCGGGACTTCGCTGACTTCCTACAAGGCTGTTTGGATGCCGTTCCTCATGTTCCGAGTTTGAGCATACTTAACGACTGCACTGAAAACCAGAAATTACTTGCAAAACTTCCAGACTGGGCTTCAAATCGTTGGAATAGGGAAGTTAGTCATCATCTTGATAGCACATCAATATATCCATCATTTGGAAAATTCGTGGAATTCATGGCCAAGGAGGCTAGAATAGCTTGCAATCCAATTTCATCGCATTACGCTTTATATGACGATCGCAAGACCATTAAAGAGCCAAGGGGTAATAAACCAACTGTAAAATCTCTTGCTACTAGCAGTAACGTACAGCGCACAAATAATGTTCCTTCCCGAAACGTCAACGAAACAAGGATGTTAACGTGCATTTACTGTGATATGAAAGGTCACCTTATTTCGAAATGTAGAAAATTCGATGCGTTGACTATCAATCAAAAGAGAGACATTATAAAGGACAAACGAATTTGCTTCGGATGTTTGAAAGGTGGACATTTAAATAGCGAATGTAGAAACAAACTAACATGCAGCATCTGTAATGGACGACATCCGACATGTATGCATGAAGAACGCCCATCAGCAGACATAAAACGTAGCGACAGCGTTGATCAAAAGGCATCAAAATCTGAAAATGTAAAGTCTGAAGGTGAGAACGCTAAATCAGTCTCTTCATTTAAGGTAAACAAAAACATGTCTAAAGATGTCAACAGTACGTCCATGATCGTTCCAGTGTGGGTTTCATCCGATAATGACTCTTCTTCTGAAATTCTTGTCTACGCATTGCTAGATACACAGAGTGACACTACATTTATTCTGGAAGATACTGCAGCCGCCTTAAATGCTCGAAGACAACCGATAAAGTTAAATTTGTCTACAATGACAGCACAACAAACTATAATCGATAGTAAGCGAGTGACAGGTCTTACTGTCCGAGGATTTTCATCTTCAGAACGACTTAGTATTAACTGTGCATACACCCGAGAGTTTATTCCTGTAGAACGATCGCATATTCCAACAAACGAGACAGCGAAACAGTGGCACCATCTTCAAGAAATAGCTCACGAAATTCCGCCGTTACAGTCATGTGACATTGGACTTCTTCTGGGTTATAACTGCCCAGCTGCTTTGGCACCGAGAAAAATCGTCACAGGAAACGACATAGATCCGTATGCAGTTCAAACTAGTCTGGGTTGGAGTATCGTTGGCTGTTCTGACTCACCACTTGATGCCAGTAACGTGAAAGGCGTCAGTCATCGCACAAGTGTTGCGGAGCTACCTCCTGTAGTTCTCAAAGATTTAGTTAACGCTTTAGAGGGAGACTTTGCCCACGACAAGGGTCAAATGAAAAGGGTGTCACAGGAAGATATCACCTTTCTTTCAATTATGGAGAGTAATATTCAGAAATGTAAGGATGGACATCTTCAAATGCCACTTCCGTTTAGACAGCGACCGGAAATGGTTAACAACAAGCAACTTGCAGAACTGAGATTAAATCATCTTAAACGTAAATTTGCTAACGACCATAAGTATCACGATCAGTATACAGTCTTCATGAACGAGATGATAAACCGTGACGATGCCGAGATTGTGACAAAGGAAGGTAAAGAAGGGAATACTTGGTATATTCCTCATCACGGCATCTTTCATCCGAAGAAGCCAGATAAACTACGTGTAGTATTTGACTGCTCAGCGAAATACCGTGGTCAAGCTCTTAATGAACACTTATTGACAGGTCCTGACCTCACAAATGGACTTGCTGGGGTACTTTGTCGGTTTAGAACTCACCCGATCGCAATAATGTGTGACGTTGAGAAAATGTTCCATCAGTTTGTCGTCTCCAAATCAGATCGTGACTTCCTGAGATTCCTATGGTGGGAGAATGGAGAAATTAAGTCGGGCAAGGAACCACTAGAATATAGAATGACTAAACATCTATTCGGAGCAGCGTCATCGCCAGGCTGTGCGAACTTTGGTCTCAAGTACTTGGCTAAAACAAACAAGGATCAGTATCCAGAAGCTGCCGAATTTATTGGCCGCAATTTTTATGTGGATGATGGATTAACAAGTGTAGAAACAGAAATCGAAGCTATCAAGTTAATCAGCGATGTTCAACAGCTCTGTTCAAATGGTGGATTGCATCTGCATAAGTTTATCTCTAATAACGCAAACGTAATCGAATCTGTCCCCTTAACGGAAAGGGCCGAGAATGCACAAAACTTAGATCTAGACTTAGAACAATTACAATCAAATATGGAACGAGCGCTAGGTGTGCAGTGGAGCACGAATGACGATACATTTAAGTTTCAAGTGAAGGTCAATAACTCAGAACCTAAAAGGCGACACATTCTTTCTATAGTTGCATCAATATTCGACCCACTAGGATTTCTTTCACCGTTCACGTTAAAGGGAAAGCGAATACTTCAGGATATGTGTCAAAATGGTATCGGATGGGATGATCTTCTCCCCGACAATAAGCGTACTGAATGGGAAAACTGGATTAAGGATATTCAGAATCTGCGAAACGTTGAAATTCCGAGATGCTTGAAACCGAACGACCTTGGAGACTCGAAAATCGAACTACATCACTTTTCAGACGCAAGCAATGCTGGTATTGGACAATGCTCTTATATCAGATACATAAGTGACGAGAAGATTCACTGTTCTCTGTTGATAGCAAAAGCTAGAGTAACTCCGAAAAGGGTGGTTACAATACCGAGATTAGAGTTGACAGCAGCTGTTATATCAGTTAAAATCAGCACCTTTCTGAAAGAGGAACTTGATCTTAAGATAGACCGTGAATATTTCTGGACCGACTCACAAGTAGTTTTGGGTTATATAAACAACGACGCACGACGCTTTCATGTCTTCGTCGCAAACAGAGTTCAAATTATCAGAGATGTAACAACGCCAAATCAATGGTTTTATGTTAAAACCGATGACAATCCTGCCGATCACGCATCGAGAGGACTCTCTGTATCCGGAATTACGGAAACAAATTGGCTGACGGGACCGTCGTTCTTGTGGAAAAGAGAAATCGAAACGAACGAAATAGATAAAGAACTTCAATTAGGTGATCCGGAAGTGAGAAACGTTAGGTCACTGAAAACGAACACAGAAGAAGTAGTGACTCTCAATTTGTTAGAACGTCTTAAACGATTTTCCAGTTGGAAATTGATGGTTTCAGTAGTGGCTAGAATTCAGAGACTGAGCAACGGAGTGAAGAAGTCAAATTTTCCCTCAGTTGATGAACGACAACGAGCTGAAATGACTATTCTCAGACTTGTACAAAACGAAGCGTACAACGATTGCATTGATACGTTACAAAAATCCAAAGCATTGCCGAAAACAAATCATCTGTACCCACTTGATCCATTTGTTCATGACGGACTTTTACGTGTTGGAGGCAGATTAAGGAAATCCGATATGTCGTTTGCTAAAAGGCATCCAGTAATTTTACCGAAGGACAGTCATGTAACTCGAATGATCTTAAGTGACACTCATCAGAACGTACAACATCAAGGAAGAGGAATAACCCTTAATGAGCTAAGGTCGTGTGGCTATTGGATAGTAGGAGGAAGCAAAACCGTGGCAAGCTTTATACGTCAGTGCATCATCTGTCGAAAATTGAGACGTCCGACCGAAACCCAGAAAATGGCTGATCTGCCAGAAGATCGATTGGAACCATCCGCACCGTTCACATATTGTGGTATGGACTGTTTCGGACCCTTTATGGTCAAACAAGGTAGAAAGGAGATCAAGCGTTATGGCTTATTATTCACATGCATGTGTTCACGAGCAATTCACATCGAAATGCTAGATGACATGTCGACTGATGCTTTTATCAACGGATTGCGTTGCTTTATTGCTATACGTGGAGCAGTACGACAGATAAGGTCGGATCAAGGATCGAACTTTGTGGGAGCGAGAAATGAACTTACTCAAAAGGCTACCAGATTTCTGCAGGAACGACAGTGTGATTTCATTATGAATGCGCCAAACGCAAGTCACACAGGAGGTGTGTGGGAGCGCCAAATAAGAACGGTGAGAAATATTATGAATTCAGTGTTGTCATCATGTCCAGGAAGATTGGATGACTCATCGTTGAGAACAATATTTTATGAAGTTATGTCAATTGTGAATAGTCGACCGCTTACAGTCAGTGAAATTGATGATCCCCATGCTCTAGAACCGTTAACACCGAACCATGTTCTAACAGCAAAATCAGAAATTGCTAGTTCACCACCAGGTGATTTTGTCAGGGAGGATTTGTACTTGCGCAAACGTTGGCGACGTGTACAATATATTCTAGAGCAATTTTGGTCAAGGTGGAGAAAAGAGTACATTTCCGAAATTTCTACTCGACAAAAATGGCATAAACCAGTTCGTAACATGTGCGAAGGAGATGTTGTACTTGTTAAAGATGTGGACTTGCCGAGAAATCATTGGCCTCTTGGAAAGGTAATTGAGGTCAAGGTCGATGATGATGGTTTAGTGCGAAGAGTTAAAGTGTTGTTAGGACAACGAGATTCTACAAAGCCATCAGTTGTGGAAAGAAGTGTTCACAAATTGGTCTATATTGTGTAAATGTAAATACTGTACAATTCGACAGTTTAAGTAGAATGAAATAGTACTTTGACATTTATCTTTGATTGTTTCATTTTGAAAAATGCTTACACATGTATCTGATAGAGAAAATCAATTTTGATTTTGGTGGGAGTGTAACTGTTTGCATTTTAACAAGCATATTTTTTTATATTTCTGAAATGTTCAATTATTTTCAAGTTTGAAATTTACCGCCACAGAAATTCTGTGAGCCTCTTTCTTGCACACAGGTGCGTATTGATTTTGTTTACAAACGCATGGTTAACGGAAAGGTCTTGAAACAAAGGAGTTGTTTATGTTAGAGAAGTTACAAGGTAAATAAGATTATTTTCCTTTATTTTGAATATAATTGTTTAATTTTCATAATGATAACGTAACGATATTTCTCTTAACGTGTTTATTTGATTATTGCAACCCCCTTTTTGGCCTTTTTGTACGGGTTGAACGATAGATTTAATTACGACAAATATTATACATTTATATTAATTTTTGTATTCTGTATGTTTTATTATCACACATGCATATGTTTTCATATCTATTTTGAATGTATTTGTATGTTTATTTCGTAATAAGCTACACGTGTGGGGAATTTCCGTTCCTTTGTTCAAGTATACTCAACATACAAAATGCGGCAACATACTGAAATATTTTTCATGTATAGTCAACATACACAAAAACGCACCACACCAGAAATAAAATCTATACTCATCATCAAAAGTAACGTAACACATTTTTTGTTTTTATTGAATTTTATCAAATTTATACTCAAGTACAATAATGAAGCAACATTTATGAACAATTTTTTGTATTCAAAGGTTACATGAAATACAGTATAAGATATAATATTTACATGTTTTAATATGTTGTTTGATGCAATATTTTATACAATTTACTTATCAAATGTTTTAATTGTATTTCAGTTCTTACGGTTAAGTTGAATGAAGAACGATTTGTTAATTATTGGAACGAACGTCAACTATGTACAATAAACTCATTGAACTTAATCAGTGTTTGAATATCTCCTTAAGACATAAACAGCTACAAAGATCTGATTTTGAGATTTGAGATTCCACATGTATAGATACAGTTTATCGGTCATTTAAACGTGCATCCAAATAATGAACTGACAAAAACATTTGTGTTAAAGGGTAAAGATATAAAAAATGTGTAACATTTGTGTGAAAGGGTAAAGATATAAAAAATGTGTTAGTAATAAAAAGCATTTCATTGTACTATTTCAGAAATTTGAGTTTTTTATGTATATGCCTAATTTTCAAGACATGTAAATGTTTAAAATGATAGTAAAGTGATCAAATATATAACATCCTGCTTCAGTACAAAAAAAAAAATTGTGGATAAAATTTTCTGTTCTTTCTTCCAATAATTTACTTGTGTATTCTGAAAAATACTGTATCATGTGTAATTATCAACAAACATAAAGTGTACAGTATTATTTGTAGCTTAATGTATCAGAAAAATAGGAATCTCAAATATATTTCTCTGTATCATGTAACAAAAATGAAATTTAATGAAATTTCAAATCCAAAATTGACCCTTAGTAGAATTGTCTTTTCATGTATTTCTGTGAAATACTAATGTAAAAATAGGACAAGAGGATATGACTATATCTGTAATAAGGTCAGAGACAGGTATGGATAATGTAGGTCCGAAAATTAACCTATGTAATACTGGTATATTTTAAAATACCTAGGTTTGGGTTTTCCATGGAACTCCTTATCATTACTTATAAGGGAGATTTACAAATTATAAGGATGTCTACTCTTTCAGTAAGTAAGTAAGAAATTAAACAATAGACTTACTTCAATTAAAATACATGAAAAAAACCAGGATGTACACAATAAACAAATGTAAAACAGATGAATAGTATATAATCACAAAATTAGATATATACATGCAGTTAAATAGAACTAAGAAATTTACAAATTTTAGATCTGATGGAGTTGTCTCCCTTATTACATGACAAAATCTGTTTTGGTGTTGAAATCATTCTGATAAAAAATAGTAAATCAGATGCAAAATGATACCATATTAGTTATTGAAGATTTCCTGAAATTATCGAAGACATCAATTCTCAAGTTATGAAATATGTACATGCATCAAGATAGGTATCTGCTACAACTATCTGCTGTTGGACTGTAAGTCCCTGAGGGTGTCACGAGCTGTGTTCCTGGTGTTATGATACCAGCCCAAAATTGTTACTTTTCATTTACTTTTACAAATATGATTAATTTTGCAAAGACTAACCGAGGAGTATTTCCTTAGTACATAGCTCTATCCTTAGATGTTTTTGGCTACGTATACTCTTTTTGTCATTGAACAAAACTTTTTAATCAGTTCTCAATTGTTTTTTTTTGGTTTTCAACATTTAAGGACTTAACCACAACTCGTGAGTCCTAAATACATGAAATGTGCACATTATGTGCATCAGAATTAGTATCTACGAATTTATTTTTGATAATTTCCAGATAGAAAAAATGTCATGCTGAAGATAAAGCGAGATGGCAGCTTGTAATCTCTCTGTGTCAACACTGCAATTTTATGGGTGAAATTTAAAAATATTATGAAAAAGTCAGATATGCTTTCTTTACAAAAAAAATTATGATTCTTTTTGCTAAAATGTGAAAAACCACATATATTCCTAGATTCTATAGCACAGGTTACAGTTCAGAAATGGGTTTTAATTTTTAATGAAATGTTATTTCAGATTTTTTGTAGAGCGACAGTATCCAACCTGCAGCTATGAGAGCCTAAGCTAGGTTTGACAGTTAAAACGAGCGCATTTTGACCCTGCTGTCTAAATTATGTACCGTCCAGTCTAATTTTCAGTTCTAGCAAGTGGTCACCTTTGTAATCATACTATATTGGTTTTTATAGTATGGTGTCAGGATAGATAAAGGGGGGAGGGGGGTTGGGTACCCGTAAAACCGGTATAACCCCACTACTATTCAGTGTGTGTACCAAGTCTGACAAGTTGTGTTCATGTTTGTATTTTGTACTCTTTTATGTTATTTTTTTGTCTGGCGTTCTGTCAGATGGGTTGCTTTTGAATGATTGTTGACCTTTCCTGTTATACATTTTATCGTTTATTTACTTTTTACAGATTGTATAGTGGACTATGACAGGAAGCCTGTACAGAATGCTGTAGAAAAAGTTTATAGAATTGTTGACTCCTGTGATCAATGTGAATACTCCAGTAATGTAAAAAAAGCTGTGAAAATCATTGAAGATTGCTTAGATAAATATAGGTTTGTATTTTGTTCAATACGTATGAAGTGTTGTAACAAGTAGTGTGTTCCTATTTTTTACAATAAATTCATATTAAAGTTATTATTGTCAGTCTTGCATGAAAAATGAAAATATTTATGCGACATAAAATCAAAAAAATTTTAAATTTTTTATTAGCTGAATATAAACAAAATTTTCAGTAAATATTCCCGTGAGTGGCATCTGAATACCAAATAAATCTTGAGTAATTATTGTAAATATTAAACTAAAATGTACGTCTACAGTTTACAGATTATCTTTCAGTTTAGATGACATCTGTATCGGATTTAATGGAGGTAAAGATTGTACAGTACTGTTACATTTGTTTTATGCTGTTGCCAAAAAGTATGTATATGTAGATAATATTCATTATACAAGCCATTATGCATTTCTCTGTTATAGAAAACTTTCTAGTTTAAGATAATTATCTCCCCTGATTTATAACTATGGCTATGTCTCTGTTAATGTATAGGGAATATGTAATATATATGCAAAGTTTTACCTGTATAATTGTCAAAAACCTGTAATATAATATACATGTATGTAACATATATATAATATATAAATACCCTTCAGCAATTAACCCCACACAGTGAGGTTAATATCAATTTGCGCTAAAAATGCATTCATTTGTGTCAAAACTTATTTGCACCAAAACTACTTCTGTCGCACTAATTTTTTCAAACCATATGTATCATTTGGGCCATTAAAATAGACATCATTTGTGCTATCATTATATATTTATTGTTTTACTTTAAATAGATTTATTTTAAAGAAACTAATTTAATGACTTCCCTCCTCTTGTACCCGGGTTTGGGACCAGCAGTTTTAACAATGGTAGAGTTAAAGTCATTAATTTAAAATATGATAAATTAAAACGTTGAACAACAGTCTATTTATCTACAGTTAAAATCCAGTTAAACTCAAGTATCTTTACAGTTAATTTAGTGGCTGGTATTTATAACTCAAAGTGCAAGAAATTATATACCAAAAGGTTAATTGTAATACATGTATATAGGTAAATTATGCACAGGTAAATATGCATGATATGGTTCGGTTGAATTTCATTTATTGACCCAATTAAAACTGTTAAAAATATAGATAGTGGCACAATTGAATCACTTTGAATATGCTCAATGGAAATAGAAATGTTCATTCCTTAATGAAAAACTGATGTCATTCCTGACCTTGAACAGGCACTACCACAAGCAATTTTTTTTCAAAAAAAGATTCAACAACCAAAAGAAAATGACCAGAAAAAATTGACTCCGATCAGAATAAACACTAATAATGAGTCAGGTTGTTGTGACATTAGATTACATGTTGACTGGTAGCTATTTGTCTGTATAGTACAATTTTAGTAGAAGAAATTAAAAGATATCAAATTTGGTGCATACGATTATCATTTCTGTTTTGAATTTCCTAGGGTTTGCTTATAATTCAGATCTCCTAAAAACAAATATGAAACCTTTAAAAAAAAACAGAAAGACCGTCTGTAAAACAGATATGAATAACCTTTTATATGTATATATGCAACCTAATTTTGTATTTACATGTAAATTCCACAAAGAATATATGTTCATAATTCGTGTCACATGAAAATATCTTGTCCTGAATATGCCGGGGAATGCTGAATTATCACGACTCTTTATGTACTGCAATAAATGTTTAAATTGGGACCAGTTTTCAAAATCGGAAAAAAAAGAGCGGCTTTATCAGGCTATTCAAGCTGAATATTGTAGTAAAACAGTGTTTTGCACAAAATATACACATTCCCGCTTTAAAATTTGTCGATATATAAATTTTTCTGTTTAATTATTTAAAAAGCTCTAATATTTGGGACAATGGCTTAGACACAGACATATCAAACGATGAAAACAGAAATAAAATACATGTGTTCAAAATCCCATTATAATACACAGTGTTCTTCGGGGGCGCTTGATAGTTTATTTAAGTTTGAATGGTTGATTTGACAAATGAAAATGACCGTTCCATCTCTTATTCATCGCAAACACTTTTGTCAAATTATTGTGTCAAACATCCTTTCGCTAAGCTCGAGTGCACTTAAGTGTATAAGGATTTGTATGAATAGTGTTTATGATTTTTTGTTTCAATTTTACCATGTAAGGTTTTTTTTTACTTTTTCAGGAAATTCCCAGATTATAAACACAAATATAAGGCAATTTATATAAAAAGTAAATCTGGCTTTCCAGAGGTGGAGAAATTTATACAAATTTCAAGGGATAGGTAAACAGTCATATTATTTTATGTACATGTAATACAGTATGTGGTCCTGGAGATGGGGGTTTAGAAATATTTGAAATTAAAATTCCAAAATAGTACCAGAATATCAGACACATTTAGTGAATTTTGATGCATATTAAACACAATTCGTAAATTACATGAAACAAGTTTTTTTCTAAAAAGAAGTTAAATCAAATTTATGCAGATTAACTACATTTATCATTAATAATTTTCGTAAAACCTTATTTAGTCTACTAAAGGATTTTATTATTTTTTTGCTGCTGAGACAAAAACAATTATGTAGATTTTATTCGTTGAGATGGAAAGTTTTTCTTTGTATTATTATCCTTCTTACCACTTTTTAGTCACAGTCTAGTGATGTTAAATTTTAATGGTAGAATAAAAGACAGCTTTCCACTTTTTAGTTACAGTCTAGAGATGTTAAATTTTAATGGTAGAATAAAAGACAGCTTACAAGAATTACAGAACAGTCACCCAAATATAAAAGCTGTTGTCATGGGAACAAGAAAAACAGATCCATATTCTAGTCAGTAATTTATCAGTTGTAGTAACATAATAGGGAAGAATGAGTTACCTCCCTTAAAGCATTTTGCACCATTTCATTTCCATTAGTTCTTCATCCTCCAAAGTCAGGGGTTTGTATCCACCTTCGTTCCTACAAACCCCTGACATCACACATTCATATTTAGTGTGTTGAAAATATCGCCGCATAGTGTGTGACCTAGAAAATTCTACCAACGACGCAAATTATACATTCTCGTTTGACCTAGAAAAGCAACAAATGAAAATCATTCACTTCCGACCCGTAAAATATGAATGTGTGATGTCAGGAGTTTGTAGAAACGAATGTGGATACAAACCCTGACGTGGGAGGATGGAAGTTCTCAAGACAAAAAATCTGTATTATTTCAGATAGAATTTTGATTAAAATATTTTGTTGTATTTTTTTTTTTATAATAGAAGCAGTTTATTCAGCCCTGTCATAAATATAAGCCTATTCATGAAGATATTTGTTACTATTATGATTTATATTCTAACTTTTTTAATATTTCTTCATGTACAATTATTGTTGATCATGGAGTACTTTGATATTGAACATTTTGTGTCAACTTATCTCAATTCTTATGTTATCTTTTTTCTACCATTTTGATTATTCAAATCCCCCCTATTCCCACCCAAAAATTTGGTGTCCATTTGCAATAAGTATCATCATTTTAATAGTTTTTGCAAAATAACAATCCCCTCTTAAAAAACAATAACAAAAAACTATAAAAAAAAAATAAAGGTTATCTCTTTGCATCTTCACACAACAGTAAAAACCTAAAGGAGATTTAAAGCAATACCATCCAAACAAATTTATTTATTGATTAATGATTAAAAAAGCAACTGGTTTTTATATATTTTAGAAATAGATATGGTGTTTTTAATTTCTTGATACCTATTATTTTTTTCAGGTCATTTAGAATCATTCTCAATGACAGATCAGGACTGGCCACAATTTATGAGAGTAAACCCTATACTTGACTGGTCATATAAATATATCTGGCATTTCCTGAGATCTCTAAACATTCCATACTGTAGCCTGTATGACAGAGGGTAAGTTTATGTACACAGACATTCTTAATGACATATCTGGACTGGCCACAGTTTATGAGAGTAAACCCTATGCTTGACTGGTCATACAAATATATCTGGCATTTCCTGAGATCTCTTAACATTCCATACTGTAGCCTGTATGACAGAGGGTAAGTATATGTACACAGACATTCTCAATGACAGATCTGGACTGGCCACAGTTTATGAGAGTAAACCCTATGCTTGACTGGTCATACAAATATATCTGGCATTTCCTGAGATCTCTTAACATTCCATACTGTAGCCTGTATGACAGAGGGTAAGTATATGTACACAGACATTCTCAATGACAGATCTGGACTGGCCACAGTTTATGAGAGTAAACCCTATACTTGACTGGTCATACAAATATAATTGGCATTTCCTGAAATCTAAACATTCTATACTGTAGCCTGTATGACAGAGGGTAAGTATTTATACACAAACATTCTCAATTACAGATCTGTACTGGCCACTTGACTGGTCATACAAATATATATGGCATTTCCTGAGATCTCTAAACATTCTGTTCTGTAGCCTGTATGACAGAGGGTAAATATATGTAAACAGACATTTTTCTATGAAACTCTAATTAAGAAACTTTTTGATTCTATGTGATCCAATCTATAGTGGAATCAGTAAGACTAACATATTTCCTTGTAGACAGATGACAGTTAAGATGACTATCATTGAAAATTTGTTTTTTTTCTTGAAAAATTCTTTTATTAAACCACTTGGCTAAATGAACTGAAGAGTATCATATCCCATAGGTATTACATATTTCTTATGGAACATTTTGTTCCTTGTTTTCTGTTCATTGAATACTGCAATTCTTCATACTTTTTGAGAAAACAGATTTAGTGTTAATTCTGTTGCAGACCTGATATGAATATGTATCTTTCTGTAAGTTTATTACCTAGAAGTTTTTGTTTACATTTCAGATACACATCTTTAGGAAGTATGAACAATACACATCCCAATCCACATCTACAATATATAGATGAACGAGGCGTTCTATGTTACAGACCAGCCTATACTTTACAAGACCAGGGAAGTGAACGAGATGGGAGAAATACCTAGAATTCTTATATATTTAGTTATAAACAGATTTATTAAATTATTTTTTTTAACTGTTATTGTTTTTGATAATAGTGTTGTAATATTGATTTACATCAAGAAGCAATGTCTGTATACACTAAGTACTCCATTGAATGACTTATAGGTGATTTATTATACTTCAGAGCTGAGAGTCATCCATTTTTATTCTCATTATTTGGCGTCCGTCGTCCGTTATTGTCCGTTAACTTTTACAAAAATCTTCTCCTCTGAAACTACTGGGCCAAATGCAACCAGACTTGGCCACAAGCATCATTAGGGTATCTAGTTTAAAAAATGTGTCCGATGACCCCGCCAGCCAACCAACGTGGCCGACATGGCTAAAAATAGAACATAGGGGTAAACTGCAGTTTTTGTCTTATATCTCAAAAACTAAAGCATTTAGAGCAAAACTGATGGGGTAAATATGTTCATCAGGTCAAGATCTACCTGCCGTGGAATTTTTAGACGAATCAGTCAACCCTGTGTTTGGTTATTGCCCCTGATTTGTTAATTTTAAGGAAGTTTTGCAGTTTTAGGTTATTATCTTGAATGTTATTATAGATAAAGACAAACTGTAAACAGCAAAAATGTTCAACAAAGTAAGATCTACAAATAAGTCAACATGACCAAAATCATTGATTGACCCCTTATAGGAGTTTTTGTCCTTTAAATATGTCGTTCGGCTTAAACTGTCCTTTAAAGATCTTCTCTTCTGAAACCACCGGGTAGTTATATCTGGCATCCCCGACTTCCAACCGACATGGCTGCTGTTACTAAAAATAGAAAAAAGGGGGATGAATTACAAAAATCTTCTTCTATGAAAATGCAAGGCCAATTGCAACCAAAATTGGCAGTAATGGTCCTTAGGAGGTTCTCTTTCAGAAGTATCTCCGATGACCCGGACTGTTAACCAAGATGGCCACCACAGCCAAACTTAGATTAACATCGGGTCCAATGGGAAAATTCATTGAACAATCTGCTTGTCTGAAACCACTTGACCAATTGGAATCAGACTTGGCAGGAATGGTCCTTATATGGTCCTCGTTCAGAAATGTGTCCAATGACCCGGACTGTCAACCAATATGGCTGCCACAGCCTAAGTTAGTTTAACATAGGAGTTTAACATAGGACACTATGGGAAATTCACTCAAAAATCTTCTTGTCTGATACCACTAAGCCAATTTGAACTAGGCTTAATTGTAATGGTCCTTAGATGGTCCTTTTTTAGAATTGTGTCCCATGATCCAGAGTGTCAACCAAGGTGGCCCCCACAGTCAAATTTAGTTTAACATATGGCCCTATGGGAAAATTCATTGAAAAATCTTCTTGTCTGAAACCACTTGACCAATTGTAACCAGACTTGGCAGCAATGGTCAGTAGGAGGTCATCTTTCAGAAATATGTCCGATTATGTGGACAGTGAACCAAGATGGCCGCCACAGCCGAACTTAGTTTAACCTTGGACCCTATGGGAAATTCACTAAAAATCTCCTCTGAAACTAATGAGCCAATTGGAACTAAACTTTACAGCATTGGTCCTTAGATGGTCCTCTTTCAGAATTATGTCCACCACAGCTGAACTTAGTTTAATATAGCACCCTATGGGAAAAATGCATTTAAAAATCTTTTTGTCAGCGTGACTGAAGGATGGAGTGCAAACTTATAGTCCCCTTCGGCATTGCCTGTAGGGCACTAATAAAGCAATTCTGTGCATAATCGGCACTTATCTATTTTTATTACAACTAATAAATTTATTTTGTACCACAAAAACAATATATTCTTCACTTATGTACCATTTTCCTTTAAAAAATGTTTATTGTTTTTAGAAATGTCCTTCTAATTATTTTGAATTTAATTAATAACTGATTCATATAGATGTTGAATTAGTGTCATATTTCGATTTGCCCTTTCAAAAATGACAATTGCAAGTTGGTGAAAATTATTCAAATGGTAAAATGGATTAATAAAGGAACTAAAAGAATGAAAAAAAATTATAGGTCCGTGTACTTGTTTTCGAGATATATATCTAGGCCATCGAAAATATGGCTGGAAAAATATGCTCTCTTGATTTTACATAGCTTTATCATTGACAGGTTTTATTTCTCAAAAAACCATTAAATAATAACAAGGATTTTTACAAATTGCTTATTATTTTGCATGCAAAAGATTTATGAAAAGAAAAATGGTTATTAGCGGGAAAAATAATACATGGCATTCAAATGGATAAAACCAGATGATTCTGAACATCTGACAAAAATGCAAAAACATGAACAGTGAACATCCTTAAGGCCACAGCCGAATCTAAAACAAGCCATTTAACTTAAGAGGAACCTTGGACAGTTACATATCTAATGCATGGTATTTAAATTAAAAGTCAATATAACTTATGCACCCAGTGATATGTACAGTACAGTGGTATACCAACTATATCTAGTGAGCTCAATGTTATGTCCACTTAACTTAATTATGCTCTCAGTAGTATATCCAAGTCAGAAACCCCTATCCTTTGTTAGTCTTGTGTGTTTTTTTAATTTTGCTTCATATGTTTCAGAGTTTAGTGTAGTGTCTTTTTCGCTGAACTAGTATGAATTATTGTTTAGGGGCCAGCTGAACCCCCCTCCTGGTGTGGAATTTTCTCGCTGCGTTGAAGACCCATTGGTAGCCTTGGTCTGTTTTCTGCTCTTTGGTCGGGTTGTTGTCTCTTTGACACATTCTCCGTTTCTATTCACTATTCTAATGCTCTGAAAATATGAAGAAATAAAGGACAATTTTATAAGGTAAATGTCAACGAATTGAAATAAAGGACATATGAGGTAAATTTCAATGAATTGAAATAAAGGACGCAACAAAAAGTTTAAAAAAAATGAGTTACATCCTTCAATATGGGGCATGTTCTAACTGTACAACAATCTCTTAATGGTCTTAACGGGTTTTGATACTACAAAATTGCAGGAATAAATACGATTGCAACAAACTGGAATCAAAGAACTTAGTGACATTAGTAGTGATTAGTTCTCTTTTAGATTTATGTTTCTTCACCCCAATTGCTAACCTGTTTACATGCAATAGACAAACTTTGTTTAAAATATGATGCTTTCAGAAAACTGATTTAAATATTTTTGTCTGAAACCACTGAGTCAATTGGAATCAAACACGGCAACATGATCAAGTTTCAAATTATTTGCTACATTTCCAGAGTGAGCATCAAAGATGACTTTACCAGACCTATAAAATATGTAGGAAGTTCAAAAGACCAAAATCAAAGGACAGGTGAATTCATGAAATCAGATAAAAGGCACCCTACTAAACAGGAAAAAACTAAAAAATAAACTAAAAACAATTAGAATAAGACCGCTCACAAAAACTGAGAGTGAAATTGGTACTAAATTTCCAGTAATTATGGGTCGCCATTTGAACCAAATGCAGTGTAGCATTCACATCTTGAGAGAATTTGATTAATTATCTGGTCTGAATTAAGCAATTTGGCCTATAGTAACCAAAATTGGTAGCAATTTTTCTTACATATTTTTCTCTTAGAAAATTTTCCATTGTAATTAGAGATATAGAGATAGCAACTCCGGAATTACACCCAAAAATTACAAAAAAAAAAAAAAAAAAAAAAAAAAAAAATAAAAATAAAAGAAATTCTGATGCCTTCAACTTAAGTTATTGGCTCAATTGAGAAGCTATTGTAATAGCAATATCTTTGTTGTCAAAAATAGATATTCAGATATCGCATTTAACACTATACCCTTGTCCTAGTACAAGAATATTACTTTAGACCAATAATTAACTGTAATATGAAACATGCAAGGAAAAAACATTTACTTTAATTAACTGAGCATTGCACTTGGATGTCATGTTAGAAGAGCTGGCATGCACAAAGTTTATAGCAACTGATGAAAAAGTCCCTAGCAACCATATATATTTGTGTTCAGGACCCTACAATTTACCTGTTCAAATCAAAATGGAAGGTCAAGAGTCAATGCCATTGAAAAATTCCATAGCAACCAATGAAAAAGTCCATAGCAACCGAGAAAAAAGTCCCTAGCAACCATATATATTTGGGTTAAGGACGTTATAAGGACCTGTACAAGTCAAAAAGAAAGGTCAAGAGTCAAGGTAATTGAAAAAGTCCATAGCAACTGATGAAAAGTCGCTATCAACCATATATATTTGAGCTAAGGACCCTACAATTTACCTGTTCAAGTCAAAATGGAAAGTCAAGAGTCAATGCCATTGAAAAAGTCAATAGCAACTGATGAAAAAGTCCCTAGCAAACACACATATTTGGGTTAAGGACCCTACAATTTACCTGTTCAAGTTAAAATGGAAGGTCAAGAGTCAATTGCCATTGAAAAAGTCCATAGAAACTAATGAAAAAGTCCCTAGCAACCATATTTATTTGGGTTAAGGACCTTATAATTGACGTGTACAGGTTCAGGATTCTATATTTTAGCGGTACATATCAGTATTAAGGAGAAAATTGCGATGGCATACATTAAATAGAAAAAAATTATCATTGATGCAAGATCTACACAAAAGATAACAGGTGAGCTATTCAGATATTGGGAGCCTCTTGTTAGATCTTACTACATGTATACATATGGAAAATGGAGAGATACATACTAAAATTTATGATAAAAAGGACAAATTCAATTTACCAATTTACTAACTTTCCATTTCTTCACTATCGTATCACAGCTTATATGTTTTGCAGGAATTTGCTCAAGGTTAGAAGATTTTAAGAAGGGCCGAGTAGTCTAGGTTGTTTGTCATAACTACTAATGATCACTAACCAGTCACTCAAGCATGACATAGAGGTCAAATGTCAGGTGTCAGCCTTCTATATGCCCAGTGGGTGTAGTTAAAACAGTTACTGAGAAATTGACTTACTCACTAAAATGTATTGGAAGTCACTCAAGCATGAAACACTGAGATTGTGAGTTCTAATCTCACCTGTGGCAAGTGATAAGAATTGCCAATTTTTCTACCGAAGGTCGGTGGGTCTCTCTGGGTACTACAGCTTCCTCCATCAATAAAAAACTGGCCACCGCGAAATAGCCAAATGTGCTGAAAATGGCGTAAAACCCCAACTAAACAAACAATATACACCAGGATGGATAAGAGGGAGGTTTGGGTACCCATTAAACCAGTTTAACCCCACAACTTTTAAGTGTCTGTACCAAGTCAGACTAAACTGTCTGTTGTATTTTTGGTTGTATTTTGTGCTCTTTTATATTACTTTTTTGTCAAGGAGATGTTGATTGATTATTATGTCATTGTTGACCTTTCCTGATATCCATTTTGTTGTTAGTGTTACATTGATGAGATTAAGTACATTTATAAGCAACAATTAATACCTAATTATTTTGATCTATAGGTAGTTACTATCTGACATCTGTCATTTGACCTTGACCTGAATTTCATATTTGAATAACATGCATCGTATTTTCTCTTGGCATTTGTTTGTTTGTTTTGTTGGGGTTTTATGCGGTTTCAGCACATTTGACTATTTTGCGGCGGCCTCAGCATTTGTAATACTTAGACCCATCATATTATATCTATAGATACTTCTTTTTTGTTACATGCCAGTCTAACACCTTTCACCTGACCTTCACCTAAATTTCATGCTTGAGTGACTTCCAATACATTTTAGTGAGTAAGTCAATTTCTCAGTAACTGTTCTAACTACACCCACTGGGCATATACAATTCTGACACCTGACATTTGACCACTATGTCATGCTTGAGTGACTTATGTCACATTTGTGTAATTAAGTCCATTTTTCAGCAACTGTAATGCATAGACCAAACATATTTGTTCTATAGATAGTTTTTGGTGGGTAAATTCCTGCCTTAGACATTGACCTGAATTTCACTCTTCAGTTACTTGTGTAACATTTTCACAGTAGCTGTAATACATATATCTACCACATATAGTCTATAGATACTTCTTGGCTAGGTGTCAGTCTGACACCTGACCTTGAACTCAATTTCATGCTTGAGTGACTGACATAACAATTTCACAAATAAGACAATTTCTTAATAAATGATATATGTAGACCCACCATTCATTGTCTGTAGATACTTTTTTTACTTTTTTTTTATTCATTGATTTGTTACAGAAATTACCAGTATATAGCAAAATTCAAAAATAATAGAAATACTAAGGGTTCATTCCTTGTATTGCACATGGTAGATCTCCTTAGCTGAAATTTGGCTTCCTATTTCGGTATTTTTGGTTGAGTACTTCTTGTTTAATATAACTTTGGTTTTTGGTCTTCCAAATGTTTCGGTTTTAATGCTGCTGATGAGAGGTAACTCCTTGAAATGCGTCGTATACAGCATATTATAAATTTACCATATCTAATATTAGTATCTTTGGATTGTTATTTTGGTTGGTACATCCCAGTCTGAGACATGAGTTACATTCATAAGATTTTTTAGACAAATGTCTGTTGACCATAACTATTTCTTTTAATGCATTTTCCTTTGAGTTACAATGTCTGGTATCAGATAATCTTTAATATGTGTCCATGTAGGTACTCAGTGAGAATTTAGTGTGTCCACTCATGTTTTATTACAGGATTTTATTTTATTTCTTTGATATGAAGTTTAAATACTTTATACAAATAAACAAAAGAACATTCGACTTTGAAATTTGCATCTAACCCAATTTTTTAAATTTAAGTAGATATAGTCATCTTGTTTATTCACATGATTTAAATTTATCAATCAAGTTTATTTGGTGTTAAAAATGGCTTCCTCTGTATGGAAAGGACAGGTTCCTATTTCTTGCCAGTTATGTTAAAAAGGGGAGAGAATACAATGGAAATGTTTAGATTGCAAGTTGTTAATGTGCTCTAAGTGTAAAGAGAAGGTCCATCCAAAATTTAAAAAAGCCAAAGACCACAAGATTGTGAATTTAAAAGATGTGGAGGACTTTGCGGGAGATTCTGAAGATTTATATTTTAGTGACATTTGCTGTAAGGAACACCCAAAGCAATCTTACTGTCTTTTTTGTAAAGGTTGTAACCATTTAGTGTGTCCAAACTGCATAGCTAAATCCCATAATGGACACAGATTTCTGGATATTAAAGAATGGTACGAGATCAAAATTTACAGACTAAAAAACAGAAAGAAAAAGTTAGATAGTAATACTAAAGACCTACAGAGAGTTAAAATGAAATTGGAACTGATAAAGCACGCTGAAAATTTGAAGTACAGAAAGACAAAAGATGAAATCCTTTCAAAGAAAGCAGCATTTGAAAGAAAGTTAAAAAAGCATTAAATGAAATAGATGAAGAATGGAGTAGTACTGAACAGTCAATTGAAGAAGAGAACAGCAAAATAAAGGGAATGGAGAAGAGTTGTAAGGAGAAAGCAAGATGGATAGACGATACTGTGAATCAGAATGACATGGAAAAATTCATTGAAGCTGATTGTGAATATGGGAGTACATTAGATGTAGACATTTCAGTCATTGATTTCAAGGTGAAATCTTTGCCAGAGTTTGTTCCTGGAGTCATAACAAAAACTACAGTTGGGAAATTTGAGCCATGTGATAAAATTTTAGTGACAGCAAGACCAAAGGTCAGCTTTAAAGTTGTCCAACAAATTATGACTGATCTTACCTACATTCCATATATTTGTACATTAGCTGATGGTTCATTATGGCTAGGTGACGGTCGTTCAGAGATGATAATGAAGGCAGAAATAATTAGAAATCATGCTAAGGTCATTTCTAGTTATAAGATTCATGTTTATGATATAGCGTTTTTAGTTTTTGTGATCTTCTTATGAGTACACTTGAATCAAGACTGAAAATCATTAGCAGGAAAACAGGAAAATTATCAGATTCTGTGTATCATGTATTAAACTTTTACATATGTAGTGTTCATATAACCACAGACAATAAAGTGATTATAGGAGCCAAAAGCTGCTAAAACAGCTTTTCCTGTTACAGGAAGAAGTGTTGTTATTACAATGGATCAAAATGGGCGACAGGAGGCAGTGTTTGAATTTGACAGGAACAAGAAGCCAATATTTTCTTTTCCTATAATCATTAGTACTGTCAGTAGTAACATCATTGTACCAGATAAAATAGCAGAAGATTTTACTGGAAGAATAGTTACACTGGGACAAGATGGAAACATTATAAATATCTACAGTGGACATCCTAAGGTTAATATGGAAATACCTTTTCGACCAAGTGGCCTAATCACCACACCATCTCAATGTGTTATAGTTACTGATATGGACAATGACAGTCTCTATATACTTGATAAAGCGGGGCATTTTATAACATATTATGATGTATTTGATCATTTAGGAGTTGAATATCCATGCTCTTTATCATCCTCACCACCAGGGAACTTATATATCGGATGTTCCAATAAGAATGGAAGTTCTAGTGACGTAAAGGCTTCTCTTTACGAAGTGGAATTCTCAGTCTAAATTTTTCGTGACAGATATGTCATTATAGAACCAATGGATCAAATAGTGCTAATTATAATGTATTATTTGTAAATTCATTTACAAAGGAAATGTCAAATGCAATATACTTTGCAAACATTATGAAGATTTCTAAATGAAATAGTGAAGTTTTATCCATCCACGAATGAATCATGAATATTTGACAATAATAAAAAGAGACATTTATTTCTGGATGGTTTTACTAACATGAAGTACTACCAAATGTTATTTCATCGTAGAACATGTAATAAACTTTGTTTTTATTTCCTTCTTATTTTTGTATTCAGAGAAATACTAATAATTTTTTTGTTTAAACTCTTATTATTTTATTTATACTCTAAACAACGTTGCAAATTTCGGTAGTATATACTAATATTTCTTTTACTCCCTGAAATCATTAAATGTAACCAGATCACCATGAGTTTTTATTCTTTTTCCTTGAATACAACAATGCAAGTCTAAAATTATGACATTTTATATTGAGTATTGCCTCAACTGAATATACATGGTACTCATATTGATACACAATTTTAGCTTTCACTGGTAATACTATTCAACATATGTATATCTTCCATGGTTGTTATAATATACTTAATGCTCTCGTTGGTATATCCACCATACTAAGTGAATGTCCACTATGTGTACTAGACACAGGACATCTTTCTTGTGAAGATGTCAGAATATGTAGTGTAGCAAATGTAGCCTTAAAACTTCATATTCTGTAAAGCATACAGAATATTTTTTGTTATTGTCGTCACTTTGCATCTTCGGCACCCATTAAATTATGAATTTAAAAATCTTATAGTCTGTTGTTTGTTTGTTTGTTTATGCCATTTTCAGCACATTTTGTTATTTCGTGGCGGCCAGTTATATCAGTAGAGGAAGCCGGAGTACCCAGAGAGAACCACCGACCTTCAGTAGGAAAATTGGCAATCCTTGTCAATTAAGATCGGAGTCGAACCCCCTCCCACCACAGGTGAGATTTGAAGTCATAACCTCAGTGTTGACAGGCTAGTGATCATTAGTAGTCATGACAGACTACCTAGGCCACTCAGCCACCGAGGCCCCTGTTATAGTCTGACACTGCAAAGTCAGTTTGAACAGTTTGAACCAAACTTGATAACAATTGTCAGTAGTTCTTTTTAAGTTTTATTTTTTCACCCCAATTGCTCTCCTGGTTGGTTGTAACAAACAATTTAAAACTGATTTAACTATTTTTGTCTAAAACCACTGAGTCAATTCGACTTAGACATGTTAGAAATGGTCTAAAATTACTTCAATAGGTAAGAAAAAATATGCAGGATAAACTGTTGGTGAAAAAGCAACCAAATAAGTTAATTAAGATGACTAGTAAATCAATGAAATATGCACATCTTGTGCAGCAAAAATGGTATCAAAGAATATATTTAATCCTAATTTGACAGGGATAATTGTTCAATGACCATATTCATAATGCAATGTAACGAAAAAATTACAGAATTATATCTGACCAACTTCAAAGAGGGCTATAATAATCAAACTTTTGTATAGGCATCACGTGCATAACAAAAAATACCTCCTTTTATTAGCTCACCTGGCCCAAAGGGTCAAAGAACTTATATGGCCGTAATGATGAATTCTTATTTCTGATTGGTCAAAATTTTAAAAATAAAATTTTCCTTAACCGCAAATCCAAATGGTCCATGTTATAAAGCGGCCAAACATTTTTCAATTTTTATCTAAAAATTGAAAAATGAAATTTGCCACATGCTTTTTCATTTTTCATTATTCAATTTTAATTGAAAATTGAAAAATGAAATTTGAAACTTGTTTTTCAATTTTCATTTTTAAATTTTGATTTGAAATTTGAAAAACGAAAGTTGAAATTAAGACGTTCAAATCTCATTTTCCTTTAATGACTATACATACCTTTATAGCACACCTGGTCCAAAGGGCCATGTGATCTATTGTCAACATTTGGCATCCGTCGTCCGTCGTCGTAAACTTTCCTTTATAGATCTTCTTGTCTGAAACCACTGGGGCAATTAGAACCAAACTTGACAGCAATGGTCATTAGATGGTTCTCTTTCCGATGACCCAATCCCCCTTCCAAGATAACTACATGAGCCGATTAAATTTTAGACTTGATTGTCATGTATAAGATTTTTTAAATAAATGTCACCTGACCATAAGTATTTCTTTTAATGCATTTTCCTTTTAGTTACAATAGTGTACTGTATCAGATAATCTTTAATATATGTCCATGTGCATACTCAGGCTAGACATTTAGTGTATCCACTATTGTTTCATTACATAATTTTATTTTAATTCATGGATATGAAATTGAAATACTTTATACAAATAAACAAAAGAGACATTGGACTTTAAAATTTGCCTTTGTTACTTGATTGATACACAATGTTTTTTCAATGAGGGTATTTAAATTTAAGTAGATACCTGTATATTGTTATCTTGTTGTCATATCTATATTCACATGATTAAAATTTATCAATCAGGAAGTTTATTTGGTGTTAAAAATGGCTTCGTCTATACGAAAAGGACAAATTCCTATTTCTTGCCAGTTATGTGAAGGAGGAGAGAGAATACAATGGAAATGTTTAGACTGTGACTTGTTAATGGGTTCTAAGTGTAAAGAGAAGGTCCATCCAAAATTTAAAAAAGCGAAGGACCATAAAATTGTGAATATAAAAGATGTGGGGCACATTGAGGGATATTCTAAAGATTTAGATTTTAGCGACATTTGCTGTCAAGAACACCCAAAGCAATATTGCTGTCTTTTTTGTGAAGGTTGTAACCAGCTGGTTTGTCCAAACTGCATAGCTAAGTCTCATAATGGACATAAATTTCTAGATATTAAAGAATGGTATGAAATTAAAATCGACAGACTAAATAACAGAAAGAAAAAGTTAGATAGTAATATGAATGCCCTATATAAAGTTAAGATGAAACTGGAACAGATAAAGCATGCTGAAAATTCTAAATACAAAAAGACAAGAGAGGAAATCCTTTCACAGAAAGCAGCATTTGAAAGAGAAGTTAAAAAGGCATTAAATAGAATAGATGAAGAATGGAGTAGTACTGAACAGTCAATTGAAGAAGAATACAGCAAGATTAAGGGAATGGAGAAGAGTTGTAAGGAGACAGCGAAATACATGGAAGATAATATGAATCAGAGTGACATGGAAAAATTTGTTGAAGCTGATCCTGAATATAGGAATACATTACATGTAGATATTTCAGCCATTGATTTCGGGATGAGCCCTTTGCCAAAGTTTGTTCCTGGGGTCATAACACAAACAACAGTCGGGAAATTTGAGACGTGTGATAAAATTGCGGTGAATGCAAGACCAAAGATTGATTTTGAAGATGTCAAAAGAATGATTATGACTAATCTTACCCATGTTTTTGATATTTGTACATGCAGTGATGGTTCATTAATTCTAGGTGACAGTCTTTCAGAGATAATAACAAAGGTAGAAATAATTGAAAATCGAGTTAAGGTCCTTTCCAATTATAAAATTGAACATTGTAATATAGCTTTAAATAATTTTGGTGATCTTCTTATAAGTACACTTAAATCAAAACTGAAAATCCTCAGCAGTAAAACAGGAAAGTTGTCAGATTCTTTGTATCATGTACCAAATTTTTACATACGAAGTGTACATGTAACAAAAGACAATAAAGTGATTATAGGAGCCAGATCTGTAAAACAACCTTTTCCTGTTACAGGAAGAAGGGTTGTTATTATACTGGATCAAAATGGGCAACAGGAGGCACTGTTTGAATTTGACTGGAACAATAAGCCAATATTTTCTTATCCTACAGTCATCAATACTGTCGATAGTAATGTTGTTGTAGTAGACAGAATAGCAGAAGATTGTACTGGTAGAATAGTTACACTGGGACAAGATGGAAACATTATAAATATCTACAGTGGACATTCCGAGGTTAATAAGGAGAAACCATTTCGACCAGGTGGCCTAATCACCACACCATCTCAATGTGTTATAGTTACTGATGTAGGCACTAACACACTCCATATACTTGATAAAGAGGGACAATTCATAACATATTATAATGTATTTGATAATTTAGGTATCGATCGGCCTTATTCTTTATCATTCTCACCATTAGGGAACTTATATATAGGATGCAGTAGTCAGAAAGGAAGTTCTAGTGAAGTTAAGGCTCCTCTTTATGAAGTGGAATTCTCAGTCTAATTTGTTCATAAACGATATGTGAAAGATATTTCATTACAGTGAAAATGGATCAAATAGTGCTTATTCATTTACAAAGAAAACATCAAATGCAATAGATATTGCAAACATGATGAAGATATCTAACTTAAACAGTAGCATTTTATATTATGAATCATGAATATTTGACAATAATAAAAAGAAACATTTATTCCTGGGTGGTTTTACTAATATGAAGTACAACCAAATTTTAATTCATTGTAGAACATGTAATAAACTTTCTTTTTACTTCATTCATTTTTTTTTGTATTCAGTTTGTGTTTAAACTCTATTATTTATTTTTACTCTAGAAACAACATTGGAAATTTGGGAATATATATTCCTATTATACCCTGTATCCAGATAGCCAGATTTTTCATTCTTTTTCCTTGAATACAACAATGTAAGACTAAAATTATGACATTTTATATTGAGTATTGCATCAACTGAATATAGATACACAATTTTAGCTTTCATTTGGTGATACTATTCAACATATGTATATCTTCCATGGTTATTATATTATACTTAATGCTCACGTTGGTATATCCACAATACTAAGTGAATGTCCACCATCTGTACTAGACACAGGACATCTCTTACTTGTGAAGATGTCAGAATATGTAGTGTAGCAAATGTAGCCTTAAAGCATACAGAATATTTTGTGTTATTGCCATCACTTTGCATCTTCGACACCCATTAAATTAAAAAATCTTATAGTCTGTTGTTTGTATGTTTGTTTGTTAATGCCATTTTCAGCACATTTTGCTATTTCGTGACGGCCAGTTTTTATTGGTAGAGGAAGCCAGAGTACCTAGAGAGAACCATCGACCTTCAGTAGGAAAATTGGAAATCCTTGTCAATTAAGATCGGAGTCGAACACCCCCCCCCCCCCCCACACAGGTGAGATTTGAAGTAACAAACTCAGTGTTGACAGGCTAGTGATCATTAGTAGTCATGGCGGACTACCTAGACCACTCAGCCATTGAGGCCCCTGCTATAGTTTGAAACTGCGAAGTCAGTTTGAACAGTTTGAACCAAACTTGACAACGATAGTTAATAGTTCTTTTCAAGTTTTATTTTTTCATACCAATTGCTATCTAGGTTGGTTGTAACACACAATTTAAAACTGATTTAACTATTTTTGTCTGAAACCACTGAGTCAATTGGAATCAGACATGTTAGAAATGGTCTAAAATTACTTAAATAGGTAAGAAAGGAAATGATGGATAAACTGTTGGTGAAAAAGCAACAAAAAAATTATTTAGGATTCATTCATTTGGGAGATCAACATTTGATGACTAGTAAATAAATGAAATATGCACATCTCGTGCAGCAAAAATGGTATCATAGAATATATTTAATCCTAATTTGACAGGGATAGTTGTTCAATGACCATATTCATAATCAATGCAATGTAATTAACAGTACAGATATTTAATTAATGAAAAATTACAGAATTATATCTGACCAACTTCAAAGATGGCCATAATATTCAAAATTTAGTAGGCATCACTTGCATAACAAAAAATACCTCCTTTTATTAGCTCACCTGGCACAATCACTGAGGTTTTGTCATCACTTGGCATCTGTCGTCCATCCGTTTGTCTGTAAACTTTTACATTTTGATCTTCTCCTCTGAAATCGCTAGGCCAAATGAACTGATACTTAGTGTGAAGCATCTACTGAAGGACCTTTATAAAGTTTGCATATTTCGTTCCAGTTGGACAACTAATATGTCTGCAATGTTGAATTCTTATTTCTGATGGGTCAAAATTTCTAAAATCTTCTCCTCTGATACAGGAAAGCCAACTTAACTGTAACTTGGTAAGGAAGGACCTTTATCAAGTTTACATATTTCGTTCTGGTCTGACAACTAATATGGTCGCCATGATGAATTCTTATTTCTGATTGATCAAGATTTCAAAAATAAAATTTTCTGAAACCGCAAAGCCAAATGAGCTGTAACTTGGTATGATGCATCTGTAGAAAGGACTTAAAATATAAAGTTTGCATATTTCATCCCTGTTGGACAGATAATATGGCAGCTATGATGAATTCTTATTTTTGATTGGTCAAAATTTAAAAATCTTCTCTCAAACGATATAGCCAAATTAACTGATACTTGGTATGAAACATCTATGGAAGGTCCATTACAATATATTTTCACTTGAAAAAATATGAATTGATTGTGGGACTATCAGTTGAGCTATACAGGCTCAGTTCTCTTGAGCCTCTTGTTTAAGAGTCAGATAAGTTTAAAAAAAATGATTAGCTCCCTTTTCATAAGAGTCGGTGGTGAAATAGAAAATACCATGAAAATCTGGTCTCCCAATTATAAGTCCATAATGAAACCAAAAATTTTATGTTGTTAATGGAGATACAGTATATTTTCTAATGACATAAAAAACTCTGGAATTACACCCAAAAATTACAAAATCATTCTGAGGTCTTCAACATCATGTTGTATGAGGAGCTCGTGTAAAGTCAATCTGTTTGTTGTCAAAGTACAGGCTACTTGTATCTTCAACCTTTACTTCACATATGACTTCACAGATACAATCATAATTTCTATGAAATAGAAAAACTGCCTATACTTTTAGATAGATATCATATGTACCGGTACCAGTATAAGTTGTCCTAGCATCAGGACAATTGCCTTAAATCAATAACTGAAATGTAACTTGAAATATATAAGGGAAAAAACATTTACTTTTTATTTGCTTCATTAGGCTTTGATGTCATGTTATGAATAAAGTTCACAATAGATATATGAATAAGTGAGATGAAATAATTAGTCAAATATTACAGGTAAAAAGTGCAGATATTGAAAAAGTTTTAAAAACTGCATCCATTTTATATAAATGTCATATATACCAGTATACCCTTGTCATAGCATCAGAATATCATCTTAAATCGATAATTAAGATGCAAGAAATAAACGTTTATATTTAATGTGAATCATTTCATCTTGATGTCATGTTAAAACAGCTGACATCCACAAAATTTACATTTAAAATATTTTATCTGTAGATATAAATAGATATGTGAATAGGTGAAATAAAAGTATGTCATATAATACAGGTAAGAAATTGCAGGTATTGAAATAGTTTAAATTTCTTTGTATATATATATGGTTTAAATTTTAAATTTAAAGAGCATTGTACTGTTTTTTCATATTTTTCTTTAATCTGTTACAGCCTGTTGTATTTCATTTGTCCTGCAAGTTTCATTTTTTTAATATATTTTCCATTATACTGAGAGCACAAGCATTAAAAAAAGCATCCCTTTAGGATAAGATCTGATTTTGAGATTTGAGATTCCACATGTATAGATACAGTTTATCGGTCATTTAAACATGCATCCAAATAATGAACTGACAAAAACATTTGTGTTACAGGGTAAAGATATAAAAAATGTGTTAGTAATAAAAAAAAACATTTCATTGTACTGTTTCAGAAATTTGAGTTTTTATATATATATGCCTTATTTTCAAGACATGTAAATGTTTAAAATGATAGTAAAGTGACCAAATATATAACATCCTGCTTCAGTACAAAAAAAAAATTGTGGATAAAATTTCCTTTTCTTTCTTCCAATAATTTACTTGTGTATTCTGAAAGATACTGTTTCAGTAATTATCAACAAACATAAAGTGTACAATATTATTTGTCGCTTAATATATCAGAGAATCAGGAATCTCAAAAATATTTTTCTGTATCATGTAACAAAACTGAAAATTAATGAAATTTCAAATCCAAAATTGACCCGTAGTAGACATTGTCTTTTCATGCATTTCTGTGAAATACTAATGTAAAAATAGGACAAGAGGATATGACTATATCTGTGATAAGGTCAGAGACAGGTATGAAAAATTGTAGGTCAGAAAATTAACCTATGTAATACTGGTATAATATAAAATACCTAGGTTTGGGTTTTCCATAGAACTCCTTATCATTACTTATAAGGGAGATTTACAGATAAAGATGTCTACCCTTTTAGTAAGTACTAGTAAGTAAGAAATTAAACAATAGACTTACTTCAATTAAAATACATGAAAAAAACCAGGATGTACACAATAAACAAATGTAAAACAGATGAATAGTATATAATCACAAAATTAGATATATACATATATTTAAATAGAACTAAGAAATGTAGAAATTTTAGATCTGATAGAGTTGTCTCCCTTATTACATGACAAAATATGTTTTGGTGTTGAAATCATTCTGATCAAAAATAAAAAATCAGATGCAAAATGATACCATATTAGTTATTGAAGATTTCCGGAAATTATCGAAGACATCAATTCTCAAGTCATGAAATATATACATGCATCAAGATAGGTATCTGCTACAACTATCTGCTGTTGGACTGTAAGTCCCTGAGGGTGTCACGAGCTGTGTTCCTGGTGTTATGATACCAGCCCAAAATTGTTACTTTTCATTTACTGTTACAAATATGATTAATTTTGCAAAGACTAACGGAGGAGTATTTCCTTAGTACATAGCTCTATCCTTAGATGTTTTTGACTATACCCTTTTGGTCATTTGAACAAAACTTTTTAATCAGTTCTCAATTGTTTTTTTGGTTTTCAACATTTAAGGACTTAAACACAACTCGTGAGTCCTAAATATATGAAATTTGCACATTATGTGCATCAGAATTAGTATCTACAAATTTATTTTTGATAATTTCCAGATAGAAAAAATGTCATGCTGAAGATAAAGCGAGATGGCAGCTTGTAATCTCTCTGTGTCAACACTGCAATTTTATGGGTGAAATTTAAAAATATTATGAAAAAGTCAGATATGCTTTCTTTACAAAAAGATTCTTTTTGCTAAAATGTGAAAAACCACATATATTCCTAGATTCTATAGCACAGGTTACAGTTCAGAAATGGGTTTTAATTTTTAATGAAATGTTATTTCAGATTTTTTGTAGAGCGACAGTATCCAACCTGCAGCTATGAGAGCCTAAGCTAGGTTTGACAGTTAAAACGAGCACATTTTGACCCTGCTGTCTAAATTATGTACCTTCCAGTCTAATTTTCAGTTCTAGCAAGCGGTCACCTTTGTAATCATACTATATTGGTTTTTATAGTGTGGTGTCAGGATAGATAAAATGGGGGGAGGGGGGTTGGGTACCCATAAAACCGGTATAACCCCACTACTATTCAGTATGTGTACCAAATCTGACAAGTTGTGTTTATGTTTGTATTTTGTACTCTTTTATGTTATTTTTTTGTCTGGCGTTCTGTCAGATAGGTTGCTTTTGATTGATTGGTATGTCATTGTTGACCTTTCCTGTCATAAATTTTATTGTTTATTTATTTTTTACAGATTGTATAGTGGACTATGACAGGAAGCCTGTTCAGAATGCTGTAGAAAAAGTTTATAGAATTGTAGACTCCTGTGATCAATGTGAATACTCCAATAATGTAAAAAAAGCTGTGAAAATCATTGAAGATTGCTTAGATAAGTATAGGTTTGTATTTTGTTCAATAAGAATGAAGTGGTGTGACAAGTAGTGTGTTCCTATTTTTTACAGTAAATTCATATTAAAATTATTATTGTCATTCTTGCATGAAAAATGAAAATATTTATGTGACATAATATAAAAACAATTTTATTATTATTTTATTATTAGCTGAATATAAACGAAATTTTCAGTAAATATTCCCATGAGTGGCGTCTGAAGAATACCAAATGAATCTTGAGTAATTATTGTAAATATTTCTACTATTTACTCTTCTTATTGTCCTTCAGTTTAGATGACATCTGTATAGGATTTAATGGAGGTAAAGATTGTACAGTACTGTTACATTTGTTTTATGCTGTTGCCAAAAAGTATGTATTTGTAAATAATTTTCAATATGCAAGCCATTATGCATTTCTCTTTTATAGAAAACTTTCTAGTTTAAGATATATTATCTCCCCTGATTTCTAACTATGGCTATGTCTCTGTTAATGTATAGGGAATATGTAAAATATATGCAAAGTTTTATTTGTATAATTGTTAAAAACCTGTAATATAATATACATGTATGTAACTTATATATATAAATACCCTTCAGCAATTTACCCCACACAGTGAGGTTGATATCAATTTGTGCCAAAAATTTATTTGCACCAAAACTTCTTCTGCCACACTTATTTTTTTAAACCATAGGTATCATTTGGGCCATTAAAATGACCGTTCCATTTCTTATTCATCACAAACAGTTTTGTCAAATTATTGTGTCAAACATCCTTTCGCTAAGCTCGAGTGCACTTAAGTGTATTAGGATTTATATATTCTCACAGACAATATGAATAGTCATTATGATTTTTTGTTTCAGTATTACCATGTAAGGTTTTTTTTCTTTTTCATGGAAATTCCCAGATTATAAACACAAATATAAGGCAATTTATATAAAAAGTAAATCTGGCTTTCCAGAGGTGGAGAAATTTATACAATTTTCAAGGGATAGGTAAACAGTCACATTATTTTATGTACATGAAATACAGTAGGTGGTGCTGGAAATGGGGGTTTAGAAATATTTGAAATTAAAATTCCAAAAAAGTACAAGAATATCAGACACATTTAATGAATTTTGATGCATATTAAACACAATTCGTAAATTACATGAAACAAGTTTTTATTCTAAAAAGAAGTTAAATCAAATAGATGCAGATTAACTACATTTATCATTAATAATTTTCATAAAACCTTATTTAGACTACTAAACGATTTTATTATTTTTTTGCTGCTGACACAAAAACAATTATGTAGCTTTTATTCGTTGAGATGGAAAGTTTTTCTTTGTATTATTATCATTCTTTCCACTTTTTAGTTACAGTCTAGAGATGTTAAATTTTAATGGTAGAATAAAAGACAGCTTACAAGAATTACAGAACAGTCATCCAAATATAAAAGCTGTTGTCATGGGAACAAGAAAAACAGACCCATATTCTAGTCAGTAACATATCTGTTGTAGTAACATAATAGGGAAAAATGAGTTACCTCCCTTAAAGCATTTTGCACCATTTCATTTCCATTAGAAGTTTTTCAGCCTCCAAAGTCAGGAGTTTGTATCCACCTTTGTTCCTTCAAACCCCTGACATCACACATTCATATTTTGCCAAAAGGGCCAAAACAGAAAAAGACCATAATTACTAAAATTTTATCTAAAGAAAAAAAATGAAGGACGTAGTGCAAACATATAGTCCCCTTCGGCACTAATAAAACAATGCTATGCATAATCGGCACTTATCTATTTTTATTACAACTAATAAATTTTATTTTGTACCAC
Organism: Mytilisepta virgata; assembly: GCA_028015205.1. NCBI lineage: Eukaryota > Metazoa > Mollusca > Bivalvia > Mytilida > Mytilidae > Mytilisepta > Mytilisepta virgata. The sequence continues at coordinate 56,864,711 of CM051515.1, read as the reverse complement.
AAAAACAATATATTCTTCACTTATGTACCATTTTCCTTTTAAAAATATTTATTGTTTTAATGTCTTCTAATTATTTTGAATTTAATTGATAACAACTGATTTACATAGATGTTGAATTAGTGTCATCTTTCGATTTGCCCTTTCAAAAATGACAATTGCAAGTTGGTGAAAATTATTCAAATGGTTACAGAAATTAAAAATGCAAGGTTTTTTGGCAAAAAAATATTGTTAAATTTGAAAAACATTGTTACCAGTTTTATACACACTCTACTCTTAAGGATGTTCCCTGCTCAGTTTCAAAATAAAAAGCTTTTCATAACACTGGTAAATATTGATAGTGGAGTAATAAAGGAACTAAAAGAGTGAAAAAAAATTATAGGTCCGTGTGCTTGTTTTCGAGATATAAGCCATTGAAAATTTGGGGGGGGGAAATATGCTCTCTTGATTTTACATAGCTTTATCATTGACAAGTTTTATTTCTCAAAAACCATTAATAACAATGGCTTATTATTTTGCATGCAAAAGATTTATGAAAAGAAAAATGGGTGTTAGCTGGAAAAATAATACATGGCATTCAAATGGATAAAACCGGATGATTCTGAACATCTGACAAAAATGCAAAAAAAAATGACCAGCGAACATCCTTAAGGCCCCAGTTGAATCTAAAACAAGCCATTTGATTTAAGAGGAACATTGGACTGAATACCTGGTAATTCTTTACAATATTTCTATTGTTTTTAATCGAATTTCACTTGCATATCTAATGATGTCAGGGGTATATCAACCATACCTAATGCATGGTAAAGTCAATATAACTTATGCACCCAGTGATATGTACAGTACAGTGGTATACAAACTATATCTAGTGAGCTCAATGTTAAGTCCACTTAACTTAATTAGCTCTGAATGGGATGATGCTCTCAGTAGTATATCCAATACCAAGTGACCTCTGTGTAATATCCACTAAACTTAATGTCACAAGTCAGAAACCTCTATCCTTTGTTAGTCTTGTGTGTTTTTTTAATTTTGGTTCATATGTATGTTTCGGAGTTTAGTGTGGTGTCCTTTTCGCTGAACTAGTATCCATTATTGTTTAGGGACCAGCTGAAGCCCCCCTCCGGGTGCGGGATTTTCTTGCTGCATTGAAGACCCATTGGTAGCCCTGCCATTGGGCTGCTTTCTGCTCTTTGGTCGGGTTGTTGTCTCTTTGACACATTCCCCGTTTCTATTCACTATTCTAATGCTCTAAAAATATGAAGAAATAAAGGACAATTTTATGAGGTAAATGTCAACGAATTGAAATAAAGGACATATGAGGTAAATTTCAATGAATTGAAATAAAGGACGCAACAAAAAGTTAAAAAAAAAATGAGTTAAATCCTTCAATATGGGGCATGTTCTAACTGTACAACAATCTCTTAATGGTCTTAACGGGTTTTGATACTACAAAATTGCAGGAATAAATACGATTGCAACAAACTGGAATCAAAGAACTTAGTGACATCAGTAGTGATTAGTTCTCTTTTAGATTTATGTTTCTTCACCCCAATTGCTAACCTGTTTACATGCAATAGACAAACTTTTTTTAAAATATGATGCTTTCAGAAAACTGATTTAAATATTTTTGTCTGAAACCACTGAGTCAATTGGAATCAAACACGGCAACATGATCAAGTTTCAAATTATTTGCTACATTTCCAGAGTGAGCATCAAAGATGACTTTACCAGACCTATAAAATATGTAGGAAGTTCAAAAGACCAAAATCAAAGGACAGGTGAATTCATGAAATCAGATCAGGCACCCTACTAAACAGGAAAAAAACTAAAAAATAAACTAAAAACAATTAGAATAAGACCGCTCACAAAAACTGAGAGTGAAATTGGTACTAAATTTCCAGTTATTATGGGTCGCCATTTGAACCAAATGTAGTGTAGCATTTACATCTTGAGAGAATTTGATTAATTATCTGGTCTGAATTAAGCAATTTGGCATATAGTAACCAAAATTGGTAGCAATTTTTCTTACATATTTTTCTCTTAGAAAATTTTCTATTGTAATTAGAGATATAGAGATAGCAACTCCGGAATTACACCCAAAAATTACAAAAAATAAAAAAAATAAAAATAAAAGAAATTCTGATGCCTTCAACTTATGTTATTGGCTCAATTGAGAAGCTATTGTAATATCAATATATCTTTGTTGTCAAAAATAGATATTCAGATATCACATTTAACACTATACCCTTGTCCTAGTACAAGAATATTACTTTACACCAATAATTAACTGTAATATGAAACATGCAAGGAAAAAACATTTACTTTAATTAACTGAGCATTGCACTTGGATGTCATGTTAGAAGAGCTGGCATGCACAAAGTTTATAGCAACTGATGAAAAAGTCCCTAGCAACCATATATATTTGAGTTCAGGACCCCACAATTTACCTGTTCAAATCAAAATGGAAGGTCAAGAGTCAATGCCATTGAAAAATTCCATAGCAACCAATGAAAAAGTCCATAGCAACCGAGAAAAAATTCCCTAGCAACCATATATATTTGGGTTAAGGACGTTATAAGGACATGTACAAGTCAAAAAGAAAGGTCAAGAGTCAAGGTAATTGAAAAAGTCCATAGCAAGTGATGAAAAGTCGCTATCAACCATATATAATTGAGCTAAGGATCCTACAATTTACCTGTTCAAGTTAAAATGGAAGGTCAAGAGTCAATTGCCATTGAAAAAGTCCATAGAAACTGATGAAAAAGTCCCTAGCAAACACACATATTTGGGTTAACCTCTTGTTAGATCTTACTACATGTATAAATATGGAAAATGGAGAGATACATACTAAAATTTATGATAAAAAGGACAAATTCAATTTACCAATTTACTAACTTTCCATTTCTTCACTATCGTATCACAGCTTATATGTTTTGCAGGAATTTGCTCAAGGTTAGAAGATTTTAAGAAGGGCCGAGTAGTCTAGGTAGTTTGTCATAACTACTAATGATCACTAACCAGTCAACACTGAGATTGTGAGTTCTAATCTCACCTGTGGCAGGTGATAAGAATTGCCAATTTTTCTACCGAACGTCGGTGGGTCTCTCTGGGTACTACAGCTTCCTCCATCAATAAAAAACTGGCCACCGCGAAATAGTCAAATGTGCTGAAAATGGCGTAAAACCCCAACTAAACAAACAATATACACCAGGATGGATACGAGGGAGGTTTGGGTACCCATTAAACCAGTTTAACCCCACAACTTTTAAGTGTCTGTACCAAGCCAGACTATCCTGTCTGTTGTATTTTTGGTTGTGTTTTGTGCTCTTTTATATTACTTTTTTGTCAAGGAGATGTTTGATTGATTATTATGTCATTGTTGACCTTTCCTGATATCCATTTTGTTGTTAGACACTTACATTGATGAGATTAAGTACATTTATAATCAACAATTAATACCTAGTTCCAATCTGACACCTGTCACTTGACCTTGACCTGAATTTCATATTTGAATAACATGCATCGTATTTTCTCTTGGCATTTGTTTGAATGTTTGTTTTGTTGGGGTTTATGCGGTTTCAGCACATTTGACTATTTTGCGGCGGCCTCAGCATTTGTAATACTTAGACCCATCATATTATATCTATAGATACTTCTTTTTTGTTACATGCCAGTCTAACACCTTTCACCTGACCTTGACCTAAATTTCATGCTTGAGTGACTTCCAATACATTTTAGTGAGTAATGCAACTTCTCAGTAACTGTTCTAACTACACCCACTGGGCATATACAAGTCTGACACCTGACATTTGACCTCTATGTCATGTTTGAGTGACTTATGTCACATTTTTGTAATTAAATCCATTTTTCAGCAACTGTAATGCATAGACCAAACATATTTGGTCTATAGATAGTTTTTGGTGGGTAAATTCCTGCCTTAGACATTTACCTGAATTTCACTCTTCAGTTACTTGTGTAACATTTTCACAGTAGCTGTAATACATATATCTACCACATATAGTCTATAGATACTTCTTGGCTAGGTGTCAATCTGACACCTGACCTTGAACTCAATTTCATGCTTGAGTGACTGACATAACAATTTCACAAATAAGACCATTTCTTAACAAATGATATATGTAGACCCACCATTCATTGTCTGTAGATACTTTTTGGTTGGTACATCCCAGTCTGAGACATGAGTTACATTCATAAGATTTTTTAGACAAATGTCTGTTGACAATATCTATTTCTTTTAATGCATTTTCCTTTGAGTTACAATGTCTGGTATCAGATAATCTTTAATATGTGTCCATGTAGATACTCAGTGAGACATTTAGTGTGTCCACTCATGTTTTATTACAGGATTTTATTTTATTTCTTTGATATGAAGTTTAAATACTTTATACAAATAAACAAAAGAACATTGGACTTTGAAATTTGCATCTAACCCATTTTTTTTAATTTAAGTAGATATAGTCATCTTGTTTATTCACATGGTTTAAATTTATCAATCAAGTTTATTTGGTGTTAAAAATGGCTTCCTCTGTTGGAAAGGACAGGTTCCTATTTCTTGCCAGTTATGTCAAAAAGGGGAGAGAATACAATGGAAATGTTTAGATTGCAAGTTGTTAATGTGCTCTAAGTGTAAAGAGAAGGTCCATCCAAAATTTAAAAAAGCCAAAGACCACAAGATTGTGAATTTAAAAGATGTGGAGGACTTTGCGGGAGATTCTGAAGATTTAGATTTTAGTGACATTTGCTGTAAGGAACACCCAAAGCAATCTTACTGTCTTTTTTGTAAAGGTTGTAACCATTTAGTGTGTCCAAACTGCATAGCTAAATCCCATAATGGACACAGATTTCTGGATATTAAAGAATGGTATGAGATCAAAATTGACAGACTAAAAAACATAAAGAAAAAGTTAGATAGTAATACTAAAGACCTACAGAGAGTTAAAATGAAATTGGAACTGATAAAGCACGCTGAAAATTTGAAGTACAGAAAGACAAAAGATGAAATCATTTCAAAGAAAGCAGCATTTGAAAGAGAAGTTAAAAAAGCATTAAATGAAATAGATGAAGAATGGAGTAGTACTGAATAGTCAATTGAAGAAGAGAACAGCAAAATAAAGGGAATGGAGAAGAGTTGTAAGGAGAAAGCGAGATGGATAGATGATACTGTGAATCAGAATGACATGGAAAAATTCATTGAAGCTGATTGTGAATATGGGAGTACATTAGATGTAGACATTTCAGTCATTGATTTCAAGGTGAAATCTTTGCCAAAGTTTGTTCCTGGAGTCATAACAAAAACTACAATGGGGAAATTTGAGCCATGTGATAAAATTTTAGTGACAGCAAGACCAAAGGTCAGCTTTAAAGTTATTTAATTATGACTGATCTTACCTACATTCCATATATTTGTACATTAGCTGATGGTTCATTATGGCTAAGTGACGGTCGTTCAGAGATAGTAATGAAGGCAGAAATAATTAGAAATCATGCTAAGGTCATTTCTAGTTATAAGATTCATGTTTATGATATAGCGTTAAATAGTTTTGGTGATCTTCTTATGAGTACACTTGAATCAAGACTGAAAATCATTAGCAGTAAAACAGGAAAATTATCAGATTCTGTGTATCATGTATTAAACTTTTACATATGTAGTGTTCATATAACCACAGACAATAAAGTGATCATAGGAGCCACATCTGTTAAAACAGCTTTTCCTGTTACAGGAAGAAGTGTTGTTATTACAATGCATCAAAATGGGCGACAGGAGGCAGTGTTTGAATTTGACAGGAACAAGAAGCCAATATTTTCTTTTCCTATAATCATTAGTACTGTCAGCAGTAACATCATTGTAGCAAATAGAATAGCAGAAGATTTTACTGGAAGAATAGTTACACTGGGACAAGATGGAAACATTATGAATATCTACAGTGGACATCCTATAGTTAATATGGAAATACCTTTTCGACCAAGTGGCCTAATCACCACACCATCTCAATGTGTTATAGTTACTGATATGGACAATGACAGTCTCTATATACTTGATAAAGCGGGGCATTTTATAACATATTATGATGTATTTGATCATTTAGGAGTTGAATATCCATGCTCTTTATCATTCTCACCATCAGGGAACTTATATGTCGGATGTTCCAATAAGAATGGAAGTTCTAGTGACGTAAAGGCTTCTCTTTATGAAGTGGAATTCTCTGTCTAAATTTTTCGTGAAATGTCATTATAGAACCAATGGATCAAATAGTGCTAATTATAATGTATTATTTGTAAATTCATTTACAAAGGAAATGTCAAATGCAATATACTTTGCAAACATTATGAAGATTTCTAAATAAAATAGCGAAGTTTTATCCATCCGCGAATGAATCATGAATATTTGACAATAATAAAAAGAAACATTTATTTCTGGGTGGTTTTACTAATATGAAGTACTACCAAATGTTATTTCATCGTAGAACATGTAATAAACTTTGTTTTTATTTCCTTCTTATTTTTGTATTCAGAGAAATACTAGTAAATTTTTTGTTTAAACTCTTATTATTTTATTTATACTCTAAACAACGTTGCAAATTTCGGTAGTATATACTAATATTCCTTTTACTCCCTGAAATCATTAAATGTAACCAGATCACCATGAGTTTTTATTCTTTTTCCTTGAATACAACAATGCAAGACTAAAATTATGACATTTTATATTGAGTATTGCCTCAACTGAATATACATGGTACTCATATTGATACACAATTTTAGCTTTCACTGGTAATACTATTCAACATATGTATATCTTCCATGGTTATTATAATATACTTAATGCTCTCGTTGGTATATCCACCATACTAAGTGAATGTCCACCATGTGTACTAGACACAGGACATCTCTTACTTGTGAAGATGTCAGAATATGTAGTGTAGCAAATGTAGCCTTAAAGCTTCATATTCTGTAAAGCATACAGAATATTTTGTGTTATTGTCGTCACTTTGCATCTTTGGCACCCATTAAATTATGCCTTTAAAAATCTTATAGTCTGTTGTTTGTTTGTTTGTTTGTTTGTTTGTTTATGCCATTTTCAGCACATTTTGCTATTTCGTGACGGCAAGTTTATATCAGTAGAGGAAGCCGGAGTACCCAGAGAGAACCACCGACCTTCAGTAGGAAAATTGGCAATCCTTGTCAATTAAGATTGGAGTCGAACCCCCCTCCCACCACAGATGAGATTTGAAGTCATAACCTCAGTGTTGACAGGCTAGTGATCATTAGTAGTCATGACAGACTACCTAGGCCACTCAGCCACCGAGGCCCCTGTTATAGTCTGACACTGCAAAGTCAGTTTGAACAGTTTGAACCAAACTTGATAACAATTGTCAGTAGTTCTCTTTAAGTTTTATTTTTTCACCCCAATTGCTCTCCTGGTTGGTTGTAACACACAATTTAAAACTGATTTAACTATTTTTGTCTAAAACCACTGAGTCAATTCGACTTAGACATGTTAGAAATGGTCTAAAATTACTTCAATAGGTAAGAAAAAATATGAAGGATAAACTGTTGGTGAAAAAGCAACCAAATAAGTTAATTAAGATGACTAGTAAATCAATGAAATATGCACATCTTGTGCAGCAAAAATGGTATCAAAGAATATATTTAATCCTAATTTGACAGGGATAATTGTTCAATGACCATATTCATAATGCAATGTAATTTACAATACAGATATTTTATTAATGAAAAATTACAGAATTATATCTGACCAAATTCAAAGATGGCCATAATAATCAAACTTTTGTATACGCATCACGTGCATAACAAAAAATTCCTCCTTTTATTAGCTCACCTGGCCCAAAGGGTCAAAGAACTTATATGGCCGTAATGATGAATTCTTATTTCTGATTGGTCAAAATTTTAAAAATAAAATTTTCCGAAACCACAAAGCCAAATGGTCCATGCTATAACATTTTTCAATTTTTATCTAAAAATTAAAAATTTAAAAAATGAAATTTGCAACTTGCTTTTCCTTTTTTCATTTTTTCAATTCTATTTAGAAAATTGAAAAATGAAATTTGAAACTTGTTTTTCAATTTTCATTTTTAAATTTTGATTTGAAATTTGAAAAACGAAAGTTGAAATTAAGACGTTCAAATCTCATTTTCCTTTAATGACTATACATACCTTTATAGCACACCTGGTCCAAAGGGCCATGTGATCTATTGTCAACATTTGGCATCCGTCGTCCGTCGTCGTAAACTTTCCTTTATAGATCTTCTTGTCTGAAACCACTGGGCCAATTAGACCCAAACTTGGCAGCAATGGTCCTTAGGTGTTTCTCTTTCCAATGACCCAATCCCCCTTCCAAGATGACTACATGAGCCGATTCAATTTTAGACTTGATTGACAGGTATAAGATTTTTTAAATAAATGTCACCTGAACATAACTATTTCTTTTAATGCTTTTAATTTTAGTTAAAATAGTGTACTGTATCAGATAATCTTTAATATGTGTCCATGTGCATACTCAGGCTAGACATTTAGTGTATCCACTATTGTTTCATTACATAATTTTATTTTATTTCATGGATATGAAATTTAAATACTTTATACAAATGAACGAAAGAGACATTGGACTTTAAAATTTGCCCGTGTTACTTGATTGATACACAATGTTTTCTCAATGAGGGTATTTAAATTTAAGTAGATACCTGTATATCTTGTTGTTACACGGTGTAGAATGGTAACGGACTTATCGGGGTTTTTTTTCGGCGTTTCCGCACTTATCGGGTTCAGCAACGGACTTATCCCGTTTTTAGATGACAACATTTGGCGTAAGTAGTTATTTCTTTCAACTTGTATTAAAGCAGCATAGATATTTCCAAATCAGCTTAATGTCACGGAATGGGGAAATTATTTATTTTGTTGGATATCTAATCATATATTCATGGGAAGATACGATTTATTTCAAATTGTTTCCACCAACGTGGTACCTGAACTTGGAAACAAAAATTTGTCATGAAAAAATGTCCAATTGAAGCGTGTTGTAAGCATGCTGTTTTCTTTTCCGAGTAAAGTTTTGGTGATTATTCATTAAATGTAGACATTTTCCCTTTCGGAACTGTTTCATGCACTATTAAGGTCTTAAATGATGGTTAATTTGGAAAATTGTTGTCACCGGACTTTTTGTGTTATTGGCATCGGACTTTTTGTGTTATTGGCATCGGACTTTTTGTGCGAAAATGAATAAGAAGACTCATATCTTCTAAGTCAGTCTATCTGTTTACTCCTCCTATGTTGTTCAACACTTCTTTCTTTATACATTAATCACACAATAATATACTTTATTAATCCACAAACAAATGTGTGGGATTCTATCAGTATCTCGTCCTCATAGCAGGTAGCATTCTAGTCCAAATAATTATGACGTCTAGGAAGGCTATTCTAAATTTTTGCTTTTTACCCTGGTAAAACAATAAAAAACACGATAAGACCTGTGCTCAATAAACCCCAACAGTTCGGTGCCAAAAACACGTCGTTTTTTGGAAACCCGATTAGTCCGCTGCCAAAGAATTTTGAAAAAGCTTTGATATGTGATATTGTTAGTCTTTAAATGCACACAAGTGGTTCTGATATGTATTTTGCATGAAATTAAGGAGCCCAAAAAGTCCACATTCTAATATACTGCGTATTTGAACGGAAACCACACCATTGGTAACAGTGTTCGGCCTGTTGTCCTGTTTAGTGTGGAGCTCTTTGAAAAACCATGAGTTGTACCGAAGTAAAAGGAAAAATTTCGCAAACTTAAATCAATACTGGTACCGATCAGAAAATGAAGATAGGAAGTATCAGAATCACGATCAAAGAGAAATATTTAGTCAATACTCATATCAAACAGAACTAGAGACCCGAAACATCTGCAAGGATAACTTAATAGAAGTTGTTCCAAATTGGACAAACAAAGAAAGGGTCCAAAACCACATATCTGTTCAAAACAATACAACACATCATTTAAGAACTAATGATCAGAATACATACCACTCTAGACATACCGATCAGCAAACAATAGATAATCAGTATAGAAAAATAGGACAACCATTGTACTACCAACCTACAAGTTATACAGATCATTTTTTATACCATCCAAGCCTCAACCAGACACCGCACTAGATGACAATCCGTGTACACATGTAAATAGTAACGGTACAAATAACGTTTTAGATTTTAATGATTGTGAGCAGAAGAATATAAAAGTTTTGAGTTTTAACTGTAAAAATATCTTAACTTGTGGTGCATTCTTCAGAGAGATGAAGGAAGATGTAGATATTTAATACTTCAGGAACATTTGTTGTTTGATTGTCAACTCAACATGTCAAATGAAATTCACTCTAAATATATAGGAATAGGAAAGTCGGTTGACACTGATGACCCTCTGCCTCCAATACAAATGCCGAGAGGATACGGTGGGGTGCCAATATTGTGGCGAAAAGAACTAGACCCCTTAATTTCGACTTTGAAAGCAGGAAATAATAGAATTCAATGCATTGAAATAGAAGGAGATCCTAACATCATCATTGTTTCCTTATATCTTCCATGCAAAGGACCCACTAACAGTACACAAGAGCTACTAGAATGTATAGACCAACTGAATGAGATTGTATGTACATACTCCAATACTCATCAGATAATTATAGGAGAAGATTTTAATGAAGACATAATTAATGGTGCTTCCTCCCAAAGAAAGAAATATATCAATGACTTTATGCAAGACCATGAGCTATCTTCAAATAAAACTTGACTTACTTTTATACATTCAAATGGAAAATATGCCACTGCCATTGACTTTATTCTTTATCAGAACAAATATTCAGAGAATATAATAGATATACAGAAACTAAATGTAACTTCGAATGTTTCGGACCACTATCCTCTGTTATTGTCTGTTTTACATCATCAGAAAAAGCTCAATATTACTAAAAACTCTCAAACATCTGCAAAAACATTTAACAAAAGAATAAAATGGGACAAAATTGATACAGGAAAATATGCAAGCCTCATCTATACAGAAATTAGCTCAACAAAATGTAAAATACAAAACCGTGAAGACCTTGAGAGCGGCTTCAACACTTTAAATAACATCATAATTAAAGCTACAAAAGCTATTGCTCCTGATTCAAAAAAAGGAAAAAAGAAGCCAAAATTACAAGTGATGAATGAGGAAATCCGTAAAGCTATCAGTAACAAGAAAATTGCGTTCTTTCCAATTGGAAAAGTAACGGAAGCATTAATGATCCACACAACTACTACCTGAAACAAAAGAAGCTAACAACTTACGAACTTAGGAAACAATGTCGCTTAGAAATAGCAATTAGGAAAATAAATGAGAGGCAAAAACTAATGGATTCTAAAGTCACAGATACCAAAACATTTTTTAGAATGATTAGAAATCAAAGAGGAAAAATGTTAAAACATATAGATGAGCTCAATGTTGATAATCAAACTTATAACAGTGACAACCAAATTATTAACGGCTGGCATATACATTTTGGAGAACTAGCTAAAAAGTCTGTCAAAACAAAGTTCGAATATTTGGAAAGTGTTGAAAAAGAAGTTAAAGTTATATCAGATATTTGTCAAAATAGATATAGTCACATGCAAGTGACTGATGAAGAAGTAGAAAAAACAATATCAAGTTTGAACAAAAACAAAGCTGCAGACATTTATGGAATCACAGCAGAAAATATTATATATGGTGGTGAAGATCTGAAAGCTTATATACGTGAACTAATAAATATGTCATTTAAATACTGTTATGTTCCAGACCTACTCAAAATTGGCACATTATTTCCAATTTTTAAAAACAAAGGCAATATTAAAGATGCTATTAACTACCGTGGAATTACTGTCACTCCAACCTTATCGAAAATAATAAAAAAGATCTTGAAACTAAGAGAAAATATAAAAATTATTGAAACTCAAAACCCGTTACAAAATGGATTCACAGAGGATACCACCCCACTTATGTGTGAACTCATCATAGAGGAGTTTGAGAAGAAAATAAAGACCTAAAAAAACCAACTTACATAGCTATGCTTGATGGGAAATCAGCCTTTGATGTAGTAGTACATGCAAGACTCTTCCAAATTGGAATATCTGATCAATCTCTACTAATGATACAAAATCTTTACCAAAATGCTGCCACATGTATTAAATGGAATGGTCACCTTTCGGAACCTTTCTTAGTAGAACAAGGAGTACGTCAAGGTGGAGCTATATCTGCTGACTTATATAAAGTATATATCAACCCTTTATTGAACCTCTTGAGTGAAACAGGACTCGGCGGAAAAATTGGTAACATAAACTGTTGTGCACCTATCTGCGCTGATGATGTCGCTATTATAGCAACAAATCCACTGGAGATACAATCCATGGTTGATATTGAAGTTGACTTCAGCCGAAGAGAAGGATATTTATTACAACCAACTAAAAGCGTAAACTGCCAATAAGAACAACCTCAAAAACAATAGAAACTGGAGAAGGATTTTGGAGTATGGATGATAAGCCAATGCCAGTAGTTAAAACAGCAACACACATTGGAATACATAAATCAGAAAAAAAACTCAGTCCAGTTAACAGTTGAAGAAAACATCAAAAAAGCAAGGCGCACTTTATATAGTTTAATGGGATCAGGTCTACATGGAACCAACGGTCTGGACCCAGAAACAATTCTCTCACTAGTTAAAACTTTTGTACTACCTATTCTTACTTATGGACTAGAAATTTTGATCCCAAAAGGAAAATCTCTAACAACTCTTAATCTATACCACAAGAAATTATTAAAACAGCTACTATCATTATCTACAAATACAGCAGACCCAGCCATTTATATACTCTCTGGCATGATACCTATTGAAGCTGAGTTACATATCAAAATTTTGACATTATTTGGGACCATCACGAGATCAGAAAAAACTTCAAATGTGTGGAGAATAGCGGAAATGCAGCTTAAATTAAAATCTTTCAATAGTTACAGCTGGTTCATTGATATTAAAAAACTCTGTTTGTTATATAATATAGAAAATATAGAAAACTTTCTGGACAATCCACTTACAAAAACAAAATGGAAATCCTTTATAAACAATAAAGTGCAAAGATACTGGACCAATAAAATTCTTGATGACTCAAAGATGTACTAAACTCTTCGGTATATAAATCGTCATTATACTATTGGGAAAATACACCCATTGATCACTACGAAAACAGCCAACAATAGAGACATTCTAAGGATTCCTACAAGAACCAAAATTGCTACAGGAACATATATATTTCAATCGAATCGAACATCATTCAATAAAAACAAAGTCAGTCTAACATGTAAACTTTGTAATAAGAGTCCCGAAATCTTGTCACATTTTTTACTAACATGTGAGTCACTTGAAAACGACAGGAAAAGATTGATGGAGATAATAATTGATATAGGAAGTGAAATTTTAGCAAAATCTTGCTTTGTAGAGGAAGAAGACTTAGTTCAGCTAATAGTTAATCCTTTCTACTATACTGTGGATAAACGTAACAATGAAATTGTTCAAAATATTACTGGACAACTAGAGAGTGTGTGTAGACAGCTTATTAACAATCTGCATATGAAGCGGTATGAACTGCTAACCAAACAACAAAAATGTGAAAAGAAAAACAATCTTTCATGTGAAGTAAATATAAAGTAAACTATGACATTAAGCTGATGATCAGGGTGGGAATCTCCACAGGTATCATCAGTTGTAATCGAATCAAATAGACGGTTATCAACCAATAGTAAATTTTGGTTATTATATGGGTGCATACAGATTAAAATTAAAGATAAATTTTATCTTTTATTGTCAAATCAAATATTAATTGTACATAACGGTGGCGGTACAGAAGTCATTTTTATTAATCAAATAGACGGTTATCAACCAATAAAAAATTTTGGTTATTATATGGGTGCATACAGATTAAAATTAAAGATAAATTTTATCTTTTATTGTCAAATCAAATATTAACTGTACATAACGGTGGCGGTACAGAAGTCATTTTTATTGATATATTACTAAGTATTTATAATTGGATTAGACATTCATTGCGTATTATCATATTGTGTGGTGAAGGATTTTATGTGTGTTCAACTCCATTGGAGGTGTGCCTATATTTATCTCGATACAGATACAGATCATCGGTGCCTTCCGTGATCATATAAAAATAAACACTTACATGTACGACTTCTTTTCGCCTATTTGGTTCATTTTTGTGACACAATGTCTGGAAACAAAACACGATAAGTCCGTTGTCGAACCCGATAAGTGCGGAAACGCCGATAAAACCCGATAAGTCCGTTGCCATTCTACACCGTGTGTTAGGTCTATATATATATTCACATGATTAAAATTTATCAATCAGGAAGTTGGTGTTAAAAATGGCTTCGTCTATACGAAAAGGACAAATCCCTATTTCTTGCCAGTTATGTGAAGCAGGGGATAAAATACAATGTAAATGTTTAGACTGTGACTTGTTAATGTGTTCTAAGTGTAAAGAGAAGGTCCATCCAAAATTTAAAAAAGCGAAGGACCATAAAATTGTGAATATAAAAGATGTGGGGCACATTGAGGGAGATTCTGAAGATTTAGATTTTAGTGACATTTGCTGTCAAGAACACCCAAAGCAATATTGCTGTCTTTTTGTGAAGGTTGTAACCAGCTGGTTTGTCCAAACTGCATAGCTAAGTCTCATAATGGACATAAATTTCTAGATATTAAAGAATGGTATGAAATTAAAATCCACAGACTAAATAACAGAAAGAAAAAGTTAGATAGTAATATGAATGCCATATATAAAGTTAAAATGAAACTGGAACAGATAAAGCATGCTGAAAATTCTAAGTACAGAAAGACAAGAGAGGAAATCCTTTCACAGAAAGCAGCATTTGAAAGAGAAGTTAAAAAAGCATTAAATAGAATAGATGAAGAATGGAGTAGTACTGAACAGTCAATTGAAGAAGAATACAGCAAGATTAAGGGAATGGAGAAGAGTTGTGAGGAGACAGCGAAATACATGGAAGACAATGTGAATCAGAGTGACATGGAAAAATTTGTTGAAGCTGATCCTGAATATAGGAGTACATTAGATGTAGATATTTCAGCCATTGATTTCAGGATGAGCCCTTTGCCAAAGTTTGTTCCTGGGGTCATAACACAAACAGCAGTCGGGAAATTTGAGACGTGTGATAAAATTGCAGTGAATGCAAGACCAAAGATTGGTTTTGAAGATGTCAAAAGGATGATTATGACTAATCTTACCCATGTTTTTGATATTTGTACATGCAGTGATGGTTCATTAATTCTAGGTGACGGTCTTTCAGAGATAATAACAAAGGTAGAAATAGTTGAAAATTAAGGTCCTTTCCAATTATAAAATTAAACATTGTAATATAGCTTTAAATAATTTTGGTGATCTTCTTATAAGTACACTTGAATCAAGACTGAAAATCCTCAGCAGTAAAACAGGAAAGTTATCAGATTCTTTGTATCAAGTACCAAATTTTTACATACGAAGTGTACATGTAACAAAAGACAATAAAGTGATTATAGGAGCCAGATCTGTAAAAGCAGCTTTTCCTGTTACAGGAAGAAGGGTTGTTATAATCTTGGATAAAAATGGGCAACAGAAGGCACTGTTTGAATTTGACAGGAACGAGAAGCCAATCTTTTCTTATCCTACAGTCATCAATACTGTCGATAATAATATTGTTGTAGTAGACAGAATAGCAGAAGGTGGTGCTGGTAGAATAGTTACACTGGGACAAGATGGAGACATTATTAATATCTATAGCGGACATCCCAAGGTTAATAAGGAGGAACCACTTCGACCATCAGGCCTAATCACCACACCATCTCAGTGTGTTATATTTACTGATATAGGCACTAACACTCTCCATATACTTGATAAAGAGGGACAATTCATAACGTATAATGATGTATTTGATCATTTAGGTATCAATGGGCCTTATTCTTTATCATTCTCACCATCAGGGAACTTATATATAGGATGCAGTAGTCAGAAAGGAAGTTCTAGTGAAGTTAAGGCTCCTCTTTATGAAGTGGAATTCTCAGTCTAATTTGTTCATAAACGATATGTGAAAGATATGTCATTACAGTGAAAATGGATCAAATAGTGCTTATTCATTTACAAAGAAAACATCAAATGCAATAGATATTGTAAACATGATGAAGATATCTAACTAAAACAGTAGCATTTTATATTATGAATCATGAAAATTTGACAATAATAAAAAGAAACATTTATTCCTTGGTATTTTTACTAACATGAAGTACTACCTAATTCTAATTCATTGTAGAACATGTAATAAACTTTGTTTTTACTTCCTTCGTTTTTTTTGTATTCAGTTTGTGTTTAAACTTCATTATTTATTTTTACTCTAGAAACAACATTGGAAATTTGGGAATATACATTCCTATTATACCCTGTAACCAGATAGCAAGATTTTTCATTCTTTTTCCTTGAATACAACAATGTAAGACTAAAATTATGACATTTTATATTGAGTATTGCATCAACTGAATATAGATACACAATTTTAGCTTTCATTTGGTGATACTATTCAACATATGTATATCTTCCATGGTTATTATATTATACTTAATGCTCACGTTGGTATATCCACAATACTAAGTGAATGTCCACCATCTGTACTAGACACAGGACATCTCTTACTTGTGAAGATGTCAGAATATGTAGTGTAGCAAATGTAGCCTTAAAGCATACAGAATATTTTGTGTTATTGCCATCACTTTGCATCTTCGACACCCATTAAATTATGCCTTTAAAAAATCTTATAGTCTGTTGTTTGTATGTTTGTTTGTTAATGCCATTTTCAGCACATTTTGCTATTTCGTGACGGCCAGTTTTTATTGGTAGAGGAAGCCAGAGTACCCAGAGAGAACCATCGACCTTCAGTAGGAAAATTGGAAATCCTTGTCAATTAAGATCGGAGTCGAACACCCCCCCCCCCCCCACAGGTGAGATTTGAAGTCACAACCTCAGTGTTGACAGGCTAGTGATCATTAGTAGTCATGGCGGACTACCTAGACCACTCAGCCATTGAGGCCCCTGTTATAGTCTGAAACTGCGAAGTCAGTTTGAACAGTTTGAACCAAACTTGACAACGATAGTTAATAGTTCTTTTCAAGTTTTATTTTTTCATACCAATTGCTATCCAGGTTGGTTGTAACACACAATTTAAAACTGATTTAACTATTTTTGTCTGAAACCACTGAGTCAATTGGAATCAGACATGTTAGAAATGGTCTAAAATTACTTAAGTAGGTAAGAAAGGAAATGATGGATAAACTGTTGGTGAAAAAGCAACAAAAAAATTATTTAGGATTCATTCATTTGGGGGATCAACATTTGATGACTAGTAAATAAGTGAAATATGCACATCTCGTGCAGCACAAATGGTATCATAGAATATATTTCATCCTAATTTGACAGGGATAGTTGTTCAATGACCATATTCATAATCAATGCAATGTAATTAACAGTACAGATATTTAATTAATGAAAAATTACAGAATTATATCTGACCAACTTCAAAGATGGCCATAATATTCCAAATTTAGTAGGCATCACTTGCATAACAAAAAATACCTCCTTTTATTAGCTCACCTGGCACAACCACTGTGAGGTTTTGTCATCACTTGGTATCTGTCGTCCATCCGTTTGTCTGTAAACTTTTACATTTTGATCTTCTCCTCTGAAATCGCTAGGCCAAATGAACTGAAACTTAGTGTGAAGCATCTACTGAAGGACCTTTATAAAGTTTGCATATTTCGTTCCAGTTGGACAACTAATATGTCTGCAATGTTGAATTCTTATTTCTGATGGGTCAAAATTTCTAAAATCTTCTCCTCTGATACAGCAAAGCCAACTTAACTGTAACTTGGTAAGGAAGGACCTTTATAAAGTTTACATATTTCGTTCTGGTCTGACAACTAATATGGTCGCCATGATGAATTCTTATTTCTGATTGGTCAAGATTTCCAAAATAAAATTTTCTGAAACCGCAAAGCCAAATGAGCTGTAACTTGGTATGATGCATCTGTAGAAAGAACTTAAAATATAAAGTTTGCATATTTCATCCCTGTTGGACAGATAATATGGCAGCTATGATGAATTCTTATTTTTGATTGGTCAAAATTTAAAAATCTTCTCTCAAACGATATAGCCAAATTAACTGATACTTGGTATGAAACATCTATGGAAGGTCCATTACAATATATTTTCACTTGAAAAAATATGAATTGATTGTGGGACTATCAGTTGAGCTATACAGGCTCAGTTCTCTTAAGCCTCTTGTTTAAGAGTCAGATAAGTTTTTTAAAAAAATGATTAGCTCCCTTTTAATAAGAGTCGGTGGTGAAATAGAAAATACCATGAAAATCTGGTCTCCCAATTATAAGTCCATAATGAAACCAAAAATTTTATGTTGTTAATGGAGATACAGTATATTTTCTAATGAGATAAAAACTCAGAAATTACACCCAAAAATTACAAAATCATTCTGAGGTCTTCAACATCATGTTGTATGAGAACCTCCTGTAAAGTCAATCTGTTTGTTGTCAAAATACAGGCTACTTGTATCTTCAACCTTTACATCACATTTCTATATATAACTTCACAGATACAAACATAATTTCTATGAAATAGAAAAACTGCCTATATTTTTCGATAGATGTCATATGTACCAGTATAACTTGTCCTAGCATCAGAATATTACCTTAAATCAATAACTGAAATGTAACTTGAAATATATAAGGAAAAAACATTTACTTTTTATTTCCTTCATTAGGCCTTGATGTCATGTTATGAATAAAGTTCACAATAGATATATGAATAAGTGAGATAAAATATGTCATATATTACAGGTAAAAAATTTCAGATATTGAAAAAGTTTTAAAAACTGCATCCATTTTATATAAATATCATATATACCAGTATACCCTTGTCATAGCATCAGAATATCATCTTAAATCGATAATTAAGATGTAAGGAAAAATTTCATGTTGATGTAATATTAAAACAGCTGACATCCACAAAATTTACATTAAAGACATTTTATCTATAGATATAAATAGATATGTGAATAGGTGAAATAAAAGTATGTCATATAATACAGGTAAGAAATTGCAGGAATTGAAATAGTTTAAATTTCTTTGTATATATATGGTTTAAATTTTAAATTTAAAGAGCATTGTACTGTTTTTTATATTTTTCTTTAATCTTTTACAGCCTGTTGAATTTCATTTGTCCTGCAAATTTCAATGTTTTTTTTATATTTTTCATTATACTGGTAGCACAAGCATTAAAAAAAGCATCCCTTTAGGATAAGATCTGATTTTGAGATTTGAGATTCCACATGTATAGATACAGTTTATCGGTCGTTTAAACATGCATCCAAATAATGAACTGACAAAAACATTTGTGTTAAAGGGTAAAGATATAAAAAATGTGTTAGTAATAAAAAGCATTTCATTGTACTATTTCAGAAATTTGAGTTTTTTATGTATATGCCTAATTTTCAAGACATGTACATGTTTAAAATGATAGTAAAGTGATCAAATATATAACATCCTGCTTCAGTACAAAAAAAAATTGTGGATAACATTTTCTGTTCTTTCTTCCAATAATTTACTTGTGTATTCTGAAAAATACTGTATCATGTGTAATTATCAACAAACATAAAGTGTACAGTATTATTTGTAGCTTAATGTATCAGAAAAATAGGAATCTCAAATATATTTCTCTGTATCATGTAACAATACTGAAATTTAATGAAATTTCAAATCAAAAATTGACCCTTAGTAGACATTGTCTTTTCATGTATTTCTGTGAAATACTAATGTAAAATTAGGACAACAGGATATGACTATATCTGTAATAAGGTCAGAGACAGGTATGGATAATGTAGGTCAGAAAATTAACCTATGTAATACTGGTATATTATAAAATACCTAGGTTTGGGTTTTCCATGGAACTCCTTATCATTACTTATAAGGGAGATTTACAGATAAGGATGTCTACCCTTTTAGTATGTAAGTAAGAAATTAAACAATAGACTTACTTCAATTAAAATACATGAAAAAAAACCAGATATACACAATAAACAAATGTAAAACAGATGAATAGTATATAATCACAAAATTAGATATATACACGTATTTAAATAGAACTAAGAAATGTAGAAATTTTAGATCTGGTGGAGTTGTCTCCCTTACTACATGACAAAATCTGTTTTGGTGTGGAAACTATTCTGATCAAAAATAAAAAATCATATGCAAAATGATACCATATTAGTTATTGAAGATTTCCTGAAATTATCGAAGACATCAACTCTCAAGTCATGAAATATGTACATCTTGTGCATCAAGATTGGTATCATAGAATTAATTACTAATCTATCTGCTACCACTGTCTGCTGCTGGACTGTAAGTCTCTGAGGGTATTGTAGAATTAATTACTAGTCTATCTGCTACCACTATCTGCTGCTGGACTGTAAGTCCCTGAAGGTATCATAGAATTAATTACTAGTCTATCTGCTACCACTATCTGCTGCTGGACTGTAAGTCCCTGAGGGTATCATAGAATTAACTACTAGTCTATCTGCTACCACTGTCTGCTGCTGGACTGTAAGTCCCTGAGGGTATCATAGAATTAATTACTAGTCTATCTGCTACCACCATCTGCTGCTGGACTGTCAGTCCCTGAGTGTATCATAGAATTAATTACTAGTCTATCTGCTGCTGGACTGTAAGTCCCTGAAAGTATCATAGAATTAATAACTAGTCTATCTGCTACCACTATCTGCTGCTGGACTGTAAGTCCCTGAGGGTATCATAGAATTAATTACTAGTCTATCTGCTACCACTATCTGCTGCTGGACTTTAAGTCTCTGAGGGTATCACGAGCTGTGTTCTTGGTGTTATGATACTAGCCTAAAATTGTTGCTTTTCATTTACTGTTACAAATATGATTAATTTTGCAAAGACTAACCGAGGAGTATTTCCTTAGTACATAGCTCTATCCTTAGATGTTTTTGGCTACGTATACTCTTTTGGTCATTGAACAAAACTTTTTAATCAGTTCTCAATTGCGTTTTTGGTTTTCAACATTGAAGGACTTAACCACAACTCATGAGTCCTAAATCCATGAAATGTGCACATTATGTGCATCAAAATTAGTATCTACGAATTTATTTTTGATAAGTTCCAGATAGAAAAAATGTCATGCTGAAGATAAAGCGAGATGGCAGCTAGTAATCTCTCTGTGTCAACACTGCAATTTTATGGGTGAAATTTAAAAATATTATGAAAAAGTCAGATATGCTTTCTTTACAAAAAAATTATGATTCTTTTTGCTAAAATGTGAAAAACCACATATATTCCTAGATTCTATAGCACAGGTTACAGTTCAGAAATGGGTTTTAATTTTTAATGAAGTGTTATTTCAGATTTTTTGTAGAGAGACAGTATCCAACCTGCAGCTATGAGAGCCTAAGTTAAGGTTTGACAGTTAAAACGAGCGCATTTTGACCCTGCTGTCTAAATTATGTACCGTCCAGTCTAATTTTCAGTTCTAGCAAGCGGTCACCTTTGTAATCATACTATATTGGTTTTTATAGTGTGGTGTCAGGATAGATAAAGGGGGGAGGGGGTTGGGTACCCATAAAACCGGTATAACCCCACTACTATTCAGTGTGTGTACCAAGTCTGACAAGTTGTGTTTATGTTTGTATTTTGTACTCTTATATGTTATTTTTTTTTGTCTGGCGTTCTGTCAGATGGGTTGCTTTTGATTAATTGGTATGTCATTGTTGACCTTTCCTGTTATACATTTTATTGTTTATTTATTTTTTACAGATTGTATAGTGGACTATGACAGGAACCCTGTTCAGAATGCTGTAGAAAAAGTTTACAGAATTGTTGACTCCTGTGATCAATGTGAATACTCCAGTAATGTAAAAAAAGCTGTGAAAATCATTGAAGATTGCTTAGATAAATATAGGTTTGTATTTTGTTCAATAAGTATGAAGTGTTGTGACAAGTAGTGTGTTCCTATTTTTTACAGTAAATTCATATTAAAATTATGCAGTAGTGTGTTCCTATTTTTTACAGTAAATTCATATTAAAATTATTATTGTCAGTCTTGCATGAAAAATGAAAATATTTATGTGACATAATATAAAAACAATTTTATTATTATTTTATTATTAGCTGAATATAAATGAAATTTTCAGTAAATATTCCCATGAGTGGCATCTGAAGAATACCAAATGAATCTTGAGTAATTATTGTAAATATTAAACAAAAATGTATGTCTAGAGTTTACTCTTCTTATTATCTTTCAGTTTAGATGACATCTGTATAGGGTTTAATGGAGGTAAAGATTGTACAGTACTGTTACATTTGTTTTATGCTGTTGCCAAAAAGTATGTATATGTAGATAATATTCATTATACAAGCCATTATGCATTTCTCTGTTATAGAAAACTTTCTAGTTTAAGATAATTATCTCCCCTGATTTCTAACTATGGCTATGTCTCTGTTAATGTATAGGGAATATGTAATATATATGCAAAGTTTTACCTGTATAATTGTTAAAAACCTGTAATATAATATACATGTATCTCAGACTACTGTTATAGTAGTCTCAGCATGTATGTATCATATATATGATATATAAATACCCTTCAGCAATTAACCCCACACAGTGAGGTTGATATCAATTTGCGCCAAAACTGCATTCATTTGTGTCAAAACTTATTTGCACTAAAACTACTTCTGCCACACTAATTTTTTCAAACCATATGTATCATTTGGGCCATTAAAATAGACATCATTTGTGCTATCATTATATATTTATTGTTTTACTTTACATAGATTTATTTTAAAGAAACTAATTTAATGACTTCCCTCCTCTTTTACGCAGGTTTGGGACCAGCAGTTTTAACAATGGTAGAGTTAAAGTCTTTTATTATAAAATATGATAAATTAAAACGTTGAACGACTGTCTGTTTATTTACAACTAAAATCCAGTTAAACTCAAAGTGCAAGAAATTATATACCAAAAGGTTAATTGTAATACATGTATATAGGTAAATTATGCACAGGTAAATATGCATGATATGGTTCGGTTGAATTTCATTTATTGACCCAATTAAAACTGTTAAAAATATAGATAGTGGCACAACTGAATCACTTTGAATATGCTCAATGGAAATAGAAATGTTCATTCCTTAATGAAAAACTGATGTCATTCCTGACCTTGAACAGGCACTACCACAAGCAATTTTTTTTCAAAAAAAGATTCAACAACCAAAAGAAAATGACCAGAAAAAATTGACTCCGATCAGAATAAACACTAATAATGAGTCAGGTTGTTGTGACATTAGATTACATGTTGACTGGTAGCTATTTGTCTGTATAGTACAATTTTAGTAGAAGAAATTAAAAGATATCAAATTTGGTGCATACGATTATCATTTCTGTTTTGAATTTCCTAGGGTTTGCTTATAATTCAGATCTCCTAAAAACAAATATGAAACCTTTAAAAAAAAACAGAAAGACCGTCTGTAAAACAGATATGAATAACCTTTTATATGTATATATGCAACCTAATTTTGTATTTACATGTAAATTCCACAAAGAATATATGTTCATAATTCGTGTCACATGAAAATATCTTGTCCTGAATATGCCGGGGAATGCTGAATTATCACGACTCTTTATGTACTGCAATAAATGTTTAAATTGGGACCAGTTTTCAAAATCGGAAAAAAAAGAGCGGCTTTATCAGGCTATTCAAGCTGAATATTGTAGTAAAACAGTGTTTTGCACAAAATATACACATTCCCGCTTTAAAATTTGTCGATATATAAATTTTTCTGTTTAATTATTTAAAAAGCTCTAATATTTGGGACAATGGCTTAGACACAGACATATCAAACGATGAAAACAGAAATAAAATACATGTGTTCAAAATCCCATTATAATACACAGTGTTCTTCGGGGGCGCTTGATAGTTTATTTAAGTTTGAATGGTTGATTTGACAAATGAAAATGACCGTTCCATCTCTTATTCATCGCAAACACTTTTGTCAAATTATTGTGTCAAACATCCTTTCGCTAAGCTCGAGTGCACTTAAGTGTATAAGGATTTGTATGAATAGTGTTTATGATTTTTTGTTTCAATTTTACCATGTAAGGTTTTTTTTTACTTTTTCAGGAAATTCCCAGATTATAAACACAAATATAAGGCAATTTATATAAAAAGTAAATCTGGCTTTCCAGAGGTGGAGAAATTTATACAAATTTCAAGGGATAGGTAAACAGTCATATTATTTTATGTACATGTAATACAGTATGTGGTCCTGGAGATGGGGGTTTAGAAATATTTGAAATTAAAATTCCAAAATAGTACCAGAATATCAGACACATTTAGTGAATTTTGATGCATATTAAACACAATTCGTAAATTACATGAAACAAGTTTTTTTCTAAAAAGAAGTTAAATCAAATTTATGCAGATTAACTACATTTATCATTAATAATTTTCGTAAAACCTTATTTAGTCTACTAAAGGATTTTATTATTTTTTTGCTGCTGAGACAAAAACAATTATGTAGATTTTATTCGTTGAGATGGAAAGTTTTTCTTTGTATTATTATCCTTCTTACCACTTTTTAGTCACAGTCTAGTGATGTTAAATTTTAATGGTAGAATAAAAGACAGCTTTCCACTTTTTAGTTACAGTCTAGAGATGTTAAATTTTAATGGTAGAATAAAAGACAGCTTACAAGAATTACAGAACAGTCACCCAAATATAAAAGATGTTGTCATGGGAACAAGAAAAACAGACCCATATTCTAGTCAGTAATTTATCAGTTGTAGTAACATAATAGGGAAGAATGAGTTACCTCCCTTAAAGCATTTTGCACCATTTCATTTCCATTAGTTCTTCATCCTCCAAAGTCAGGGGTTTGTATCCACCTTCGTTCCTACAAACCCCTGACATCACACATTCATATTTAGTGTGTTGAAAATATCGACGCATAGTGTGTGACCTAGAAAATTCTACCAACGACGCAAATTATACATTCTCGTTTGACCTAGAAAAGCAACAAATGAAAATCATTCACTTCCGACCCGTAAAATATGAATGTATGATGTCAGGAGTTTGTAGAAACGAATGTGGATACAAACCCTGACGTGGGAGGATGGAAGTTCTCAAGACAAAAAATCTGTATTATTTCAGATAGAATTTTGATTAAAATATTTTGTTGTATTTTTTTTTTTATAATAGAAGCATTTTATTCAGCCCTGTCATAAATATAAGCCTATTCATGAAGATATTTGTTACTATTATGATTTATATTCTAACTTTTTTAATATTTCTTCATGTACAATTATTGTTGATCATGGAGTAGTTTGATATTGAACATTTTGTGTCAACTTATCTCAATTCTTATGTTATCTTTTTTCTACCATTTTGATTATTCAAATCCCCCCTATTCCCACCCAAAATTTTGGTGTCCATTTGCAATAAGTATCATCATTTTAATAGTTTTTGCAAAATAACAATCCCCTCTTAAAAAACAATAACAAAAAACTATAAAAAAAAATAAAGGTTATCTCTTTGCATCTTCACACAACAGTAAAAACCTAAAGGAGATTTAAAGCAATACCATCCAAACAAATTTATTTATTGATTAATGATTAAAAAAGCAACTGGTTTTTATATATTTTAGAAATAGATATGGTGTTTTTAATTTCTTGATACCTATTATTTTTTTCAGGTCATTTAGAATCATTCTCAATGACAGATCAGGACTGGCCACAATTTATGAGAGTAAACCCTATACTTGACTGGTCATATAAATATATCTGGCATTTCCTGAGATCTCTAAACATTCCATACTGTAGCCTGTATGACAGAGGGTAAGTATATGTACACAGACATTCTTAATGACATATCTGGACTGGCCACAGTTTATGAGAGTAAACCCTATGCTTGACTGGTCATACAAATATATCTGGCATTTCCTGAGATCTCTTAACATTCCATACTGTAGCCTGTATGACAGAGGGTAAGTATATGTACACAGACATTCTCAATGACAGATCTGGACTGGCCACAGTTTATGAGAGTAAACCCTATACTTGACTGGTCATACAAATATAATTGGCATTTCCTGAAATCTAAACATTCTATACTGTAGCCTGTATGACAGAGGGTAAGTATTTGTACACAAACATTCTCAATTACAGATCTGTACTGGCCACTTGACTGGTCATACAAATATATATGGCATTTCCTGAGATCTCTAAACATTCTGTTCTGTAGCCTGTATGACAGAGGGTAAATATATGTAAACAGACATTTTTCTATGAAACTCTAATTAAGAAACTTTTTGATTCTATGTGATCCAATCTATAGTGGAATCAGTAAGACTAACATATTTCCTTGTAGACAGATGACAGTTAAGATGACTATCATTGAAAATTTGTTTTTTTTCTTGAAAAATTCTTTTATTAAACCACTTGGCTAAATGAACTGAAGAGTATCATATCCCATAGGTATTACATATTTCTTATGGAACATTTTGTTCCTTGTTTTCTGTTCATTGAATACTGCAATTCTTCATACTTTTTGAGAAAACAGATTTAGTGTTAATTCTGTTGCAGACCTGATATGAATATGTATCTTTCTGTAAGTTTATTACCTAGAAGTTTTTGTTTACATTTCAGATACACATCTTTAGGAAGTATGAACAATACACATCCCAATCCACATCTACAATATATAGATGAACGAGGCGTTCTATGTTACAGACCAGCCTATACTTTACAAGACCAGGGAAGTGAACGAGATGGGAGAAATACCTAGAATTCTTATATATTTAGTTATAAACAGATTTATTAAATTATTTTTTTAGCTGTTATTGTTTTTGATAATTGTGTTGTAATATTGATTTACATCAAGAAGCAATGTCTGTACACACTAAGTACTCCATTGAATGACTTATAGGTGATTTATTATACTTCAGAGCTGAGAGTCATCCATTTTTATTCTCATTATTTGGCGTCCGTCGTCCGTTATTGTCCTTTAACTTTTACAAAAATCTTCTCCTCTGAAACTACTGGGCCAAATGCAACCAGACTTGGCCACAAGCATCATTAGGGTATCTAGTTTAAAAAATGTGTCCGATGACCCCGCCAGCCAACCAACGTGGCCGACATGGCTAAAAATAGAACATAGGGGTAAACTGCAGTTTTTGTCTTATATCTCAAAAACTGAAGCATTTAGAGCAAAACTGATGGGGTAAATATGTTCATCAGGTCAAGATCTACCTGCCGTGGAATTTTTAGACGAATCAGTCAACCCTGTGTTTGGTTATTGCCCCTGATTTGTTAATTTTAAGGAAGTTTTGCAGTTTTAGGTTATTATCTTGAATGTTATTATAGATAAAGACAAACTGTAAACAGCAAAAATGTTCAACAAAGTAAGATCTACAAATAAGTCAACATGACCAAAATCATTGATTGACCCCTTATAGGAGTTTTTGTCCTTTAAATATGTCGTTCGGCTTAAACTGTCCTTTAAAGATCTTCTCTTCTGAAACCACCGGGTAGTTATATCTGGCATCCCCGACTTCCAACTGACATGGCTGCTGTTACTAAAAATAGAAAAAAGGGGGATGAATTACAAAAATCTTCTTCTATGAAAATGCAAGGCCAATTGCAACCAAAATTGGCAGTAATGGTCCTTAGGAGGTTCTCTTTCAGAAGTATCTCCGATGACCCGGACTGTTAACCAAGATGGCCACCACAGCCAAACTTAGATTAACATCGGGTCCAATGGGAAAATTCATTGAACAATCTGCTTGTCTGAAACCACTTGACCAATTGGAATCAGACTTGGCAGGAATGGTCCTTATATGGTCCTCGTTCAGAAATGTGTCCAATGACCCGGACTGTCAACCAATATGGCTGCCACAGCCTAAGTTAGTTTAACATAGGAGTTTAACATAGGACACTATGGGAAATTCACTCAAAAATCTTCTTGTCTGATACCACTAAGCCAATTTGAACTAGGCTTAATTGTAATGGTCCTTAGATGGTCCTTTTTTAGAATTGTGTCCCATGATCCAGAGTGTCAACCAAGGTGGCCCCCACAGTCAAATTTAGTTTAACATATGGCCCTATGGGAAAATTCATTGAAAAATCTTCTTGTCTGAAACCACTTGACCAATTGTAACCAGACTTGGCAGCAATGGTCAGTAGGAGGTCATCTTTCAGAAATATGTCCGATTATGTGGACAGTGAACCAAGATGGCCGCCACAGCCGAACTTAGTTTAACCTTGGACCCTATGGGAAATTCACTAAAAATCTCCTCTGAAACTAATGAGCCAATTGGAACTAAACTTTACAGCATTGGTCCTTAGATGGTCCTCTTTCAGAATTATGTCCACCACAGCTGAACTTAGTTTAATATAGCACCCTATGGGAAAAATGCATTTAAAAATCTTTTTGTCAGCGTGACTGAAGGATGGAGTGCAAACTTATAGTCCCCTTCGGCATTGCCTGTAGGGCACTAATAAAGCAATTCTGTGCATAATCGGCACTTATCTATTTTTATTACAACTAATAAATTTATTTTGTACCACAAAAACAATATATTCTTCACTTATGTACCATTTTCCTTTAAAAAATGTTTATTGTTTTTAGAAATGTCCTTCTAATTATTTTGAATTTAATTAATAACTGATTCATATAGATGTTGAATTAGTGTCATATTTCGATTTGCCCTTTCAAAAATGACAATTGCAAGTTGGTGAAAATTATTCAAATGGTAAAATGGATTAATAAAGGAACTAAAAGAATGAAAAAAAATTATAGGTCCGTGTACTTGTTTTCGAGATATATATCTAGGCCATCGAAAATATGGCTGGAAAAATATGCTCTCTTGATTTTACATAGCTTTATCATTGACAGGTTTTATTTCTCAAAAAACCATTAAATAATAACAAGGATTTTTACAAATTGCTTATTATTTTGCATGCAAAAGATTTATGAAAAGAAAAATGGTTATTAGCGGGAAAAATAATACATGGCATTCAAATGGATAAAACCAGATGATTCTGAACATCTGACAAAAATGCAAAAACATGAACAGTGAACATCCTTAAGGCCACAGCCGAATCTAAAACAAGCCATTTAACATAAGAGGAACCTTGGACAGTTACATATCTAATGCATGGTATTTAAATTAAAAGTCAATATAACTTATGCACCCAGTGATATGTACAGTACAGTGGTATACCAACTATATCTAGTGAGCTCAATGTTATGTCCACTTAACTTAATTATGCTCTCAGTAGTATATCCAAGTCAGAAACCCCTATCCTTTGTTAGTCTTGTGTGTTTTTTTAATTTTGCTTCATATGTTTCAGAGTTTAGTGTAGTGTCTTTTTCGCTGAACTAGTATGAATTATTGTTTAGGGGCCAGCTGAACCCCCCTCCTGGTGTGGAATTTTCTCGCTGCGTTGAAGACCCATTGGTAGCCTTGGTCTGTTTTCTGCTCTTTGGTCGGGTTGTTGTCTCTTTGACACATTCTCCGTTTCTATTCACTATTCTAATGCTCTGAAAATATGAAGAAATAAAGGACAATTTTATAAGGTAAATGTCAACGAATTGAAATAAAGGACATATGAGGTAAATTTCAATGAATTGAAATAAAGGACGCAACAAAAAGTTAAAAAAAAAATGAGTTACATCCTTCAATATGGGGCATGTTCTAACTGTACAACAATCTCTTAATGGTCTTAACGGGTTTTGATACTACAAAATTGCAGGAATAAATACGATTGCAACAAACTGGAATCAAAGAACTTAGTGACATTAGTAGTGATTAGTTCTCTTTTAGATTTATGTTTCTTCACCCCAATTGCTAACCTGTTTACATGCAATAGACAAACTTTGTTTAAAATATGATGCTTTCAGAAAACTGATTTAAATATTTTTGTCTGAAACCACTGAGTCAATTGGAATCAAACACGGCAACATGATCAAGTTTCAAATTATTTGCTACATTTCCAGAGTGAGCATCAAAGATGACTTTACCAGACCTATAAAATATGTAGGAAGTTCAAAAGACCAAAATCAAAGGACAGGTGAATTCATGAAATCAGATAAAAGGCACCCTACTAAACAGGAAAAAACTAAAAAATAAACTAAAAACAATTAGAATAAGACCGCTCACAAAAACTGAGAGTGAAATTGGTACTAAATTTCCAGTAATTATGGGTCGCCATTTGAACCAAATGCAGTGTAGCATTCACATCTTGAGAGAATTTGATTAATTATCTGGTCTGAATTAAGCAATTTGGCCTATAGTAACCAAAATTGGTAGCAATTTTTCTTACATATTTTTCTCTTAGAAAATTTTCCATTCTAATTAGAGATATAGAGATAGCAACTCCGGAATTACACCCAAAAATTAAAAAAAAAAAAAATAAAAAAAAAAAAATAAAAATAAAAGAAATTCTGATGCCTTCAACTTAAGTTATTGGCTCAATTGAGAAGCTATTGTAATAGCAATATCTTTGTTGTCAAAAATAGATATTCAGATATCGCATTTAACACTATACCCTTGTCCTAGTACAAGAATATTACTTTAGACCAATAATTAACTGTAATATGAAACATGCAAGGAAAAAACATTTACTTTAATTAACTGAGCATTGCACTTGGATGTCATGTTAGAAGAGCTGGCATGCACAAAGTTTATAGCAACTGATGAAAAAGTCCCTAGCAACCATATATATTTGAGTTCAGGACCCTACAATTTACCTGTTCAAATCAAAATGGAAGGTCAAGAGTCAATGCCATTGAAAAATTCCATAGCAACCAATGAAAAAGTCCATAGCAACCGAGAAAAAAGTCCCTAGCAACCATATATATTTGGGTTAAGGACGTTATAAGGACCTGTACAAGTCAAAAAGAAAGGTCAAGAGTCAAGGTAATTGAAAAAGTCCATAGCAACTGATGAAAAGTCGCTATCAACCATATATATTTGAGCTAAGGACCCTACAATTTACCTGTTCAAGTCAAAATGGAAAGTCAAGAGTCAATGCCATTGAAAAAGTCAATAGCAACTGATGAAAAAGTCCCTAGCAAACACACATATTTGGGTTAAGGACCCTACAATTTACCTGTTCAAGTTAAAATGGAAGGTCAAGAGTCAATTGCCATTGAAAAAGTCCATAGAAACTAATGAAAAAGTCCCTAGCAACCATATTTATTTGGGTTAAGGACCTTATAATTGACCTGTACAGGTTCAGGATTCTATATTTTAGCGGTACATATCAGTATTAAGGAGAAAATTGCGATGGCATACATTAAATAGAAAAAAATTATCATTGATGCAAGATCTACACAAAAGATAACAGGTGAGCTATTCAGATATTGGGAGCCTCTTGTTAGATCTTACTACATGTATACATATGGAAAATGGAGAGATACATACTAAAATTTATGATAAAAAGGACAAATTCAATTTACCAATTTACTAACTTTCCATTTCTTCACTATCGTATCACAGCTTATATGTTTTGCAGGAATTTGCTCAAGGTTAGAAGATTTTAAGAAGGGCCGAGTAGTCTAGGTTGTTTGTCATAACTACTAATGATCACTAACCAGTCACTCAAGCATGACATAGAGGTCAAATGTCAGGTGTCAGCCTTCTATATGCCCAGTGGGTGTAGTTAAAACAGTTACTGAGAAATTGACTTACTCACTAAAATGTATTGGAAGTCACTCAAGCATGAAACACTGAGATTGTGAGTTCTAATCTCACCTGTGGCAGGTGATAAGAATTGCCAATTTTTCTACCGAAGGTCGGTGGGTCTCTCTGGGTACTACAGCTTCCTCCATCAATAAAAAACTGGCCACCGCGAAATAGCCAAATGTGCTGAAAATGGCGTAAAACCCCAACTAAACAAACAATATACACCAGGATGGATAAGAGGGAGGTTTGGGTACCCATTAAACCAGTTTAACCCCACAACTTTTAAGTGTCTGTACCAAGTCAGACTATCCTGTCTGTTGTATTTTTGGTTGTATTTTGTGCTCTTTTATATTACTTTTTTGTCAAGGAGATGTTGATTGATTATTATGTCATTGTTGACCTTTCCTGATATCCATTTTGTTGTTAGTGTTACATTGATGAGATTAAGTACATTTATAAGCAACAATTAATACCTAATTATTTTGATCTATAGGTAGTTACTATCTGACATCTGTCATTTGACCTTGACCTGAATTTCATATTTGAATAACATGCATCGTATTTTCTCTTGGCATTTGTTTGTTTGTTTTGTTGGGGTTTTATGCGGTTTCAGCACATTTGACTATTTTGCGGCGGCCTCAGCATTTGTAATACTTAGACCCATCATATTATATCTATAGATACTTCTTTTTTGTTACATGCCAGTCTAACACCTTTCACCTGACCTTCACCTAAATTTCATGCTTGAGTGACTTCCAATACATTTTAGTGAGTAAGTCAATTTCTCAGTAACTGTTCTAACTACACCCACTGGGCATATACAATTCTGACACCTGACATTTGACCACTATGTCATGCTTGAGTGACTTATGTCACATTTGTGTAATTAAGTCCATTTTTCAGCAACTGTAATGCATAGACCAAACATATTTGTTCTATAGATAGTTTTTGGTGGGTAAATTCCTGCCTTAGACATTGACCTGAATTTCACTCTTCAGTTACTTGTGTAACATTTTCACAGTAGCTGTAATACATATATCTACCACATATAGTCTATAGATACTTCTTGGCTAGGTGTCAGTCTGACACCTGACCTTGAACTCAATTTCATGCTTGAGTGACTGACATAACAATTTCACAAATAAGACAATTTCTTAATAAATGATATATGTAGACCCACCATTCATTGTCTGTAGATACTTTTTGGTTGGTACATCCCAGTCTGAGACATGAGTTACATTCATAAGATTTTTTAGACAAATGTCTGTTGACCATAACTATTTCTTTTAATGCATTTTCCTTTGAGTTACAATGTCTGGTATCAGATAATCTTTAATATGTGTCCATGTAGGTACTCAGTGAGACATTTAGTGTGTCCACTCATGTTTTATTACAGGATTTTATTTTATTTCTTTGATGTGAAGTTTAAATACTTTATACAAATAAACAAAAGAACATTCGACTTTGAAATTTGCATCTAACCCAATTTTTTTAATTTAAGTAGATATAGTCATCTTGTTTATTCACATGATTTAAATTTATCAATCAAGTTTATTTGGTGTAAAAAATGGCTTCCTCTGTATGGAAAGGACAGGTTCCTATTTCTTGCCAGTTATGTCAAAAAGGGGAGAGAATACAATGGAAATGTTTAGATTGCAAGTTGTTAATGTGCTCTAAGTGTAAAGAGAAGGTCCATCCAAAATTTAAAAAAGCCAAAGACCACAAGATTGTGAATTTAAAAGATGTGGAGGACTTTGCGGGAGATTCTGAAGATTTATATTTTAGTGACATTTGCTGTAAGGAACACCCAAAGCAATCTTACTGTCTTTTTTGTAAAGGTTGTAACCATTTAGTGTGTCCAAACTGCATAGCTAAATCCCATAATGGACACAGATTTCTGGATATTAAAGAATGGTACGAGATCAAAATTGACAGACTAAAAAACAGAAAGAAAAAGTTAGATAGTAATACTAAAGACCTACAGAGAGTTAAAATGAAATTGGAACTGATAAAGCACGCTGAAAATTTGAAGTACAGAAAGACAAAAGATGAAATCCTTTCAAAGAAAGCAGCATTTGAAAGAAAAGTTAAAAAAGCATTAAATGAAATAGATGAAGAATGGAGTAGTACTGAACAGTCAATTGAAGAAGAGAACAGCAAAATAAAGGGAATGGAGAAGAGTTGTAAGGAGAAAGCGAGATGGATAGACGATACTGTGAATCAGAATGACATGGAAAAATTCATTGAAGCTGATTGTGAATATGGGAGTACATTAGATGTAGACATTTCAGTCATTGATTTCAAGGTGAAATCTTTGCCAGAGTTTGTTCCTGGAGTCATAACAAAAACTACAGTTGGGAAATTTGAGCCATGTGATAAAATTTTAGTGACAGCAAGACCAAAGGTCAGCTTTAAAGTTGTCCAACAAATTATGACTTATCTTACCTACATTCCATATATTTGTACATTAGCTGATGGTTCATTATGGCTAGGTGACGGTCGTTCAGAGATGATAATGAAGGCAGAAATAATTAGAAATCATGCTAAGGTCATTTCTAGTTATAAGATTCATGTTTATGATATAGCGTTTTTAGTTTTTGTGATCTTCTTATGAGTACACTTGAATCAAGACTGAAAATCATTAGCAGGAAAACAGGAAAATTATCAGATTCTGTGTATCATGTATTAAACTTTTACATATGTAGTGTTCATATAACCACAGACAATAAAGTGATTATAGGAGCCAAAAGCTGCTAAAACAGCTTTTCCTGTTACAGGAAGAAGTGTTGTTATTACAATGGATCAAAATGGGCGACAGGAGGCAGTGTTTGAATTTGACAGGAACAAGAAGCCAATATTTTCTTTTCCTATAATCATTAGTACTGTCAGTAGTAACATCATTGTACCAGATAAAATAGCAGAAGATTTTACTGGAAGAATAGTTACACTGGGACAAGATGGAAACATTATAAATATCTACAGTGGACATCCTAAGGTTAATATGGAAATACCTTTTCGACCAAGTGGCCTAATCACCACACCATCTCAATGTGTTATAGTTACTGATATGGACAATGACAGTCTCTATATACTTGATAAAGCGGGGCATTTTATAACATATTATGATGTATTTGATCATTTAGGAGTTGAATATCCATGCTCTTTATCATCCTCACCACCAAGGAACTTATATATCGGATGTTCCAATAAGAATGGAAGTTCTAGTGACGTAAAGGCTTCTCTTTACGAAGTGGAATTCTCAGTCTAAATTTTTCGTGAAAGATATGTCATTATAGAACCAATGGATCAAATAGTGCTAATTATAATGTATTATTTGTAAATTCATTTACAAAGGAAATGTCAAATGCAATATACTTTGCAAACATTATGAAGATTTCTAAATGAAATAGTGAAGTTTTATCCATCCACGAATGAATCATGAATATTTGATAATAATAAAAAGAGACATTTATTTCTGGATGGTTTTACTAACATGAAGTACTACCAAATGTTATTTCATCGTAGAACATGTAATAAACTTTGTTTTTATTTCCTTCTTATTTTTGTATTCAGAGAAATACTAATAATTTTTTTGTTTAAACTCTTATTATTTTATTTATACTCTAAACAACGTTGCAAATTTCGGTAGTATATACTAATATTTCTTTTACTCCCTGAAATCATTAAATGTAACCAGATCACCATGAGTTTTTATTCTTTTTCCTTGAATACAACAATGCAAGTCTAAAATTATGACATTTTATATTGAGTATTGCCTCAACTGAATATACATGGTACTCATATTGATACACAATTTTAGCTTTCACTGGTAATACTATTCAACATATGTATATCTTCCATGGTTATTATAATATACTTAATGCTCTCGTTGGTATATCCACCATACTAAGTGAATGTCCACCATGTGTACTAGACACAGAACATCTTTCTTGTGAAGATGTCAGAATATGTAGTGTAGCAAATGTAGCCTTAAAACTTCATATTCTGTAAAGCATACAGAATATTTTTTGTTATTGTCGTCACTTTGCATCTTCGGCACCCATTAAATTATGAATTTAAAAATCTTATAGTCTGTTGTTTGTTTGTTTGTTTATGCCATTTTCAGCACATTTTGTTATTTCGTGGCGGCCAGTTATATCAGTAGAGGAAGCCGGAGTACCCAGAGAGAACCACCGACCTTCAGTAGGAAAATTGGCAATCCTTGTCTATTAAGATCGGAGTCGAACCCCCTCCAACCACAGGTGAGATTTGAAGTCATAACCTCAGTGTTGACAGGCTAGTGATCATTAGTAGTCATGACAGACTACCTAGGCCACTCAGCCACCGAGGCCCCTGTTATAGTCTGACACTGCAAAGTCAGTTTGAACAGTTTGAACCAAACTTGATAACAATTGTCAGTAGTTCTCTTTAAGTTTTATTTTTTCACCCCAATTGCTCTCCTGGTTGGTTGTAACACACAATTTAAAACTGATTTAACTATTTTTGTCTAAAACCACTGAGTCAATTCGACTTAGACATGTTAGAAATGGTCTAAAATTACTTCAATAGGTAAGAAAAAATATGAAGGATAAACTGTTGGTGAAAAAGCAACCAAATAAGTTAATTAAGATGACTAGTAAATCAGTGAAATATGCACATCTTGTGCAGCAAAAATGGTATCAAAGAATATATTTAATCCTAATTTGACAGGGATAATTGTTCAATGACCATATTCATAATGCAATGTAACGAAAAAATTACAGAATTATATCTGACCAACTTCAAAGAGGGCTATAATAATCAAACTTTTGTATAGGCATCACGTGCATAACAAAAAATACCTCCTTTTATTAGCTCACCTGGCCCAAAGGGTCAAAGAACTTATATGGCCGTAATGATGAATTCTTATTTCTGATTGGTCAAAATTTAAAAAATAAAATTTTCCTTAACCGCAAATCCAAATGGTCCATGTTATAAAGCGGCCAAACATTTTTCAATTTTTATCTAAAAATTGAAAAATGAAATTTGCCACATGCTTTTTCATTTTTCATTATTCAATTTTAATTGAAAATTGAAAAATGAAATTTGAAACTTGTTTTTCAATTTTCATTTTTAAATTTTGATTTGAAATTTGAAAAACGAAAGTTGAAATTAAGACGTTCAAATCTCATTTTCCTTTAATGACTATACATACCTTTATAGCACACCTGGTCCAAAGGGCCATGTGATCTATTGTCAACATTTGGCATCCGTCGTCCGTCGTCGTAAACTTTCCTTTATAGATCTTCTTGTCTGAAACCACTGGGGCAATTAGAACCAAACTTGACAGCAATGGTCATTAGATGGTTCTCTTTCCGATGACCCAATCCCCCTTCCAAGATGACTACATGAGCCGATTAAATTTTAGACTTGATTGTCATGTATAAGATTTTTTAAATAAATGTCACCTGACCATAAGTATTTCTTTGAATGCATTTTCCTTTTAGTTACAATAGTGTACTGTATCAGATAATCTTTAATATATGTCCATGTGCATACTCAGGCTAGACATTTAGTGTATCCACTATTGTTTCATTACATAATTTTATTTTAATTCATGGATATGAAATTGAAATACTTTATACAAATAAACAAAAGAGACATTGGACTTTAAAATTTGCCTTTGTTACTTGATTGATACACAATGTTTTTTCAATGAGGGTATTTAAATTTAAGTAGATACCTGTATATTGTTATCTTGTTGTCATATCTATATTCACATGATTAAAATTTATCAATCAGGAAGTTTATTTGGTGTTAAAAATGGCTTCGTCTATACGAAAAGGACAAATTCCTATTTCTTGCCAGTTATGTGAAGGAGGAGAGAGAATACAATGGAAATGTTTAGACTGTGACTTGTTAATGGGTTCTAAGTGTAAAGAGAAGGTCCATCCAAAATTTAAAAAAGCGAAGGACCATAAAATTGTGAATATAAAAGATGTGGGGCACATTGAGGGATATTCTAAAGATTTAGATTTTAGCGACATTTGCTGTCAAGAACACCCAAAGCAATATTGCTGTCTTTTTTGTGAAGGTTGTAACCAGCTGGTTTGTCCAAACTGCATAGCTAAGTCTCATAATGGACATAAATTTCTAGATATTAAAGAATGGTATGAAATTAAAATCGACAGACTAAATAACAGAAAGAAAAAGTTAGATAGTAATATGAATGCCCTATATAAAGTTAAGATGAAACTGGAACAGATAAAGCATGCTGAAAATTCTAAATACAAAAAGACAAGAGAGGAAATCCTTTCACAGAAAGCAGCATTTGAAAGAGAAGTTAAAAAGGCATTAAATAGAATAGATGAAGAATGGAGTAGTACTGAACAGTCAATTGAAGAAGAATACAGCAAAATTAAGGGAATGGAGAAGAGTTGTAAGGAGACAGCGAAATACATGGAAGACAATATGAATCAGAGTGACATGGAAAAATTTGTTGAAGCTGATCCTGAATATAGGAATACATTACATGTAGATATTTCAGCCATTGATTTCGGGATGAGCCCTTTGCCAAAGTTTGTTCCTGGGGTCATAACACAAACAACAGTCGGGAAATTTGAGACGTGTGATAAAATTGCGGTGAATGCAAGACCAAAGATTGATTTTGAAGATGTCAAAAGGATGATTATGACTAATCTTACCCATGTTTTTGATATTTGTACATGCAGTGATGGTTCATTAATTCTAGGTGACAGTCTTTCAGAGATAATAACAAAGGTAGAAATAATTGAAAATCGAGTTAAGGTCCTTTCCAATTATAAAATTGAACATTGTAATATAGCTTTAAATAATTTTGGTGATCTTCTTATAAGTACACTTAAATCAAAACTGAAAATCCTCAGCAGTAAAACAGGAAAGTTATCAGATTCTTTGTATCATGTACCAAACTTTTACATACGAAGTGTACATGTAACAAAAGACAATAAAGTGATTATAGGAGCCAGATCTGTAAAACAACCTTTTCCTGTTACAGGAAGAAGGGTTGTTATTATACTGGATCAAAATGGGCAACAGGAGGCACTGTTTGAATTTGACTGGAACAATAAGCCAATATTTTCTTATCCTACAGTCATCAATACTGTCGATAGTAATGTTGTTGTAGTAGACAGAATAGCAGAAGATTGTACTGGTAGAATAGTTACACTGGGACAAGATGGAAACATTATAAATATCTACAGTGGACATTCCGAGGTTAATAAGGAGAAACCATTTCGACCAGGTGGCCTAATCACCACACCATCTCAATGTGTTATAGTTACTGATGTAGGCACTAACACACTCCATATACTTGATAAAGAGGGACAATTCATAACATATTATAATGTATTTGATAATTTAGGTATCGATCGGCCTTATTCTTTATCATTCTCACCATTAGGGAACTTATATATAGGATGCAGTAGTCAGAAAGGAAGTTCTAGTGAAGTTAAGGCTCCTCTTTATGAAGTGGAATTCTCAGTCTAATTTGTTCATAAACGATATGTGAAAGATATGTCATTACAGTAAAAATGGATCAAATAGTGCTTATTCATTTACAAAGAAAACATCAAATGCAATAGATATTGTAAACATGATGAAGATATCTAACTAAAACAGTAGCATTTTATATTATGAATCATGAAAATTTGACAATAATAAAAAGAAACATTTATTCCTGGGTGGTTTTAATAACATGAAGTACAACCAAATTTTAATTCATTGTAGAACTTGTAATAAACTTTGTTTTTACTTCCTTCGTTTTTTTGTATTCAGTTTGTGTTTAAACTCCATTATTTATTTTTACTCTAGAAACAACATTGGAAATTTGGGAATATATATTCGTATTATACCCTGTAACCAGATAGCCAGATTTTTCATTCTTTTTCCTTGAATACAACAATGCAAGACTAAAATTATGACATTTTATATTGAGTATTGCATCAACTGAATATAGATACACAATTTTAGCTTTCATTGGTGATACTATTCAACATATGTATATCTTCCATGGTTATTATATTATACTTAATGCTCACGTTGGTATATCCACAATACTAAGTGAATGTCCACCATCTGTACTAGACACAGGACATCTCTTACTTGTGAAGATGTCAGAATATGTAGTGTAGCAAATGTAGCCTTAAAGCATACAGAATATTTTGTGTTATTGCCATCACTTTGCATCTTCGACACCCATTAAATTATGCCTTTAAAAAATCTTATAGTCTGTTGTTTGTTTGTTTGTTTGTTTGTTAATGCCATTTTCAGCACATTTTGCTATTTCGTGACGGCCAGTTTTTATTGGTAAAGGAAGCCAGAGTACCCAGAGAGAACCATCGACCTTCAGTAGGAAAATTGGAAATCCTTGTCCATTAAGATCGGAGTCGAACCCCCCCCCCCCCCCCCCCCACAGGTGAGATTTGAAGTCACAACCTCAGTGTTGACAGGCTAGTGATCATTAGTAGTCATGGCGGACTACCTAGACCACTCAGCCATTGAGGCCCCTGTTATAGTCTGAAACTGCGAAGTCAGTTTGAACAGTTTGAACCATACTTGACAACAATAGTTAATAGTTCTTTTCAAGTTTTATTTTTTCATCCCAATTGCTATCCAGGTTGGTTGTAACACACAATTTAAAACTTATTTAACTATTTTTGTCTGAAACCACTGAGTAGATTGGAATCAGACATGTTAGAAATGGTCTAAAATTACTGAAATAGGTAAGAAAGGAAATGATGGATAAACTTTGGTGAAAAAGCAACAAAAAAATTATTTAGGATTCATTCATTTGGGGGATCAACATTTGATGACTAGTAAATAAATGAAATATGCACATCTCGTGCAGCAAAAATGGTATCATAGAATATATTTAATCCTAATTTGACAGGGATAATTGTTCAAGGACCATATTCATAATGCAATGTAATTTACAATACAGATATTTTATTAATGAAAAATTACAGAATTCTATCTGACCAACTTCAAAGATGGCAATAATATTCAAAATTTAGAAGGCATCACTTGCATAACAAAAAATACCTCCTTTTATTTAATAGCTCATTTGTCATCTGTCGTCCGTCCGTTTGTCTGTAAACTTTTACATTGTGATCTTCTCCTCTGAAACCCCTGGGCCAAATGAACTGAAACTTAGTGTGAAGCATCTACTGAAGGACCTTTATAAAGTTTGCATATTTTGTTCCAGTTGGACAACTAATATGTCTGCAATGTTTAATTCTTATTTCTGATGGGTCAAAATTTCAAAAATCTTCTCCTCTGATACAGCAAAGCCAACTTAACTGTAACTTGGTAAGGAAGGTCCTTTATAAAGTTTACATATTTTGTTCTGGTCTGACAACTAATATGGTCGCCATGATGAATTCTTATTTCTGATTGGTCAAGATTTCAAAAATAAAATTTTCTGAAACTGCAAAGCCAAATGAGCTGTAACTTGGTATGATGCATCTGTAGAAGGACTTAAAATATAAAGTTTGCATATTTCGCCTGGTTGGACAGATAATATGGCAGCTATGATGAATTCTTATTTTTATTGGTCAAAATTTCAAAATCTGCTCTCAAACGATATAGCCAAATAAACTGATACTTGGTATGAAACATCTATGGAAGGTCCATTACAATATATTTTCAATTGAAAAAATATGGATTGATTGTGGGACTGTCAGTTGAGCCATACAGGCTCAGTTCTCTTGAGCCTCTTGTTTAAGAGTCAGATAAGTTTTAAAAAAAATGATTAGCTCCCTTTTCATAAGAGTCGGTGGTGAAATAGAAAATACCATGAAAATCTGGTCTCCCAATTATAAATCCATAATGAAACCAAAAATTTTATGTTGTTAATGGAGATACAGTATATCTTCTAATGACATAAAAAACTCTGGAATTACACCGAAAAATTACAAAATCATTCTGAGGTCTTCAACATCATGTTGTATGAGGAGCTCGTATAAAGTCAATCTGTTTGTTGTCAAAGTACAGGCTACTTGTATCTTCAACCTTTACTTCACATATGACTTCACAGATACAAACATAATTTCTATGAAATAGAAAAACTGCCTATACATTTATATAGATATCATATGTACCGTCACCAGTATAAGTTGTCCTAGCATCA
The DNA here is from genome assembly GCA_028015205.1 of Mytilisepta virgata. Classification (NCBI taxonomy): domain Eukaryota; kingdom Metazoa; phylum Mollusca; class Bivalvia; order Mytilida; family Mytilidae; genus Mytilisepta; species Mytilisepta virgata. Next base: position 56,822,661 of record CM051515.1, on the reverse strand, counting down.
GGACAATTGCCTTAAATCAATAACTGAAATGTAACTTGAAATATATAAGGGAAAAAACATTTACTTTTTATTTGTTTCATTAGGCCTTGGTGTCATGTTATCAATAAAAATAAGTTCACAATAGATATATGAATAAGTGAGATAATATATGTCATATATTACAGGTAAAAAATTTCAGATATTGAAAAAGTTTTAAAAACTGCATCCATTTTATATAAATATCATATATACCAGTATACCCTTGTCATAGCATCAGAATATCATCTTAAATCGATTATTAAGATGTAAGGAAAAATTTCATGTTGATGTAATATTAAAACAGCTGACATCCACAAAATTTACATTAAAGACATTTTATCTATAGATATAAATAGATATGTGAATAGGTGAAATAAAAGTATGTCATATAATACAGGTAAGAAATTGCAGGAATTGAAATAGTTTAAATTTCTTTGTATATATATGGTTTAAGTTTTAAATTTAAAGAGCATTGTACTGTTTTTTCATATTTTTCTTTAATCTTTTACAGCCTGTTGAATTTCATTTGTCCTGCAAATTTCAATTTTTTTTTTAATTTTTCATTATACTGGAAGCACAACCATTAAAAAAAACATCCCTTTAGGATAAGATCTGATTTTGAGATTTGAGATTCCACATGTATAGATACAGTTTATCGGTCGTTTAAACATGCATCCAAATAATGAACTGACAAAAACATTTGTGTTAAAGGGTAAAGATATAAAAAATGTGTTAGTAATAAAAAGCATTTCATTGTACTATTTCAGAAATTTGAGTTTTTTATGTATATGCCTAATTTTCAAGACATGTAAATGTTTAAAATGATAGTAAAGTGATCAAATATATAACATCCTGCTTCAGTACAAAAAAAAATTGTGGATAAAATTTTCTGTTCTTTCTTCCAATAATTTACTTGTGTATTCTGAAAAATACTGTATCATGTGTAATTATCAACAAACATAAAGTGTACAGTATTATTTGTAGCTTAATGTATCAGAAAAATAGGAATCTCAAATATATTTCTCTGTATCATGTAACAAAACTGAAATTTAATGAAATTTCAAATCAAAAATTGACCCTGAGTAGACATTGTCTTTTCATGTATTTCTGTGAAATACTAATGTAAAATTAGGACGAGAGGATATGACTATATCTGTAATAAGGTCAGAGACAGGTATGGATAATGTAGGTCAGAAAATTAACCTATGTAATACTGGTATATTATAAAATACCTAGGTTTGGGTTTTCCATGGAACTCCTTATCATTACTTATAAGGGAGATTTACAGATAAGGATGTCTACCCTTTTAGTATGTAAGTAAGAAATTAAACAATAGACTTACTTCAATTAAAATACATGAAAAAAAAAACAGATATACACAATAAACAAATGTAAAACAGATGAATAGTATATAATCACAAAATTAGATATATACACGTATTTAAATAGAACTAAGAAATGTAGAAATTTTAGATCTGATGGAGTTGTCTCCCTTACTACATGACAAAATCTGTTTTGGTGTGGAAATTATTCTGATCAAAAATAAAAAATCATATGCAAAATGATACCATATTAGTTATTGAAGATTTCCTGAAATTATCGAAGACATCAACTCTCAAGTCATGAAATATGTACATCTTGTGCATCAAGATTGGTATCATAGAATTAATTACTAATCTATCTGCTACCACTGTCTGCTGCTGGACTGTAAGTCTCTGAGGGTATCGTAGAATTAATTACTAGTCTATCTGCTACCACTATCTGCTGCTGGACTGTAAGTCCCTGAAGGTATCATAGAATTAATTACTAGTCTATCTGCTACCACTATCTGCTGCTGGACTGTACGTCCCTGAGGGTATCATAGAATTAATTACTAGTCTATCTGCTACCACTGTCTGCTGCTGGACTGTAAGTCCCTGAAGGTATCATAGAATTAATTACTAGTCTATCTGCTACCACTATCTGCTGCTGGACTGTAAGTCCCTGAGGGTATCATAGAATTAATTACTAGTCTATCTGCTACCACTGTCTGCTGCTGGACTGTAAGTCCCTGAGGATATCATAGAATTAATTACCAGTCTATCTGCTACCACTATCTGCTGCTGGACTGTAAGTCCCTGAGGGTATCATAGAATTAATTACTAGTCTATCTGCTACCACTATCTGCTGCTGGACTGTAAGTCCCTGAGGGTATCATAGAATTAATTACTAGCCCATCTGCTACCACTGTCTGCTGCTGGACTGTAAGTCCCTGAATGTATCAGAGAATTAATTACTAGTCTATCTGCTACCAATATCTGCTGCTGGACTGTAAGTCCCTGAGGGTATCATAGAATTAATTACTAGTCTATCTGCTACCACCATCTGCTGCTGGACTGTCAGTCCCTGAGTGTATCATAGAATTAATTACTAGTCTATCTGCTGCTGGACTGTAAGTCCCTGAGGGTATCATAGAATTAGTAAATTAAACAATAGACTTACTTCAATTAAAATACATGAAAAAAAACCAGATATACACAATAAACAAATGTAAAACAGATGAATAGTATATAATCACAAAATTAGATATATACACGTATTTAAATAGAACTAAGAAATGTAGAAATTTTAGATCTGATGGAGTTGTCTCCCTTACTACATGACAAAATCTGTTTTGGTGTGGAAATTATTCTGATCAAAAATAAAAAATCATATGCAAAATGATACCATATTAGTTATTGAAGATTTCCTGAAATTATCGAAGACATCAACTCTCAAGTCATGAAATATGTACATCTTGTGCATCAAGATTGGTATCATAGAATTAATTACTAATCTATCTGCTACCACTGTCTGCTGCTGGACTGTAAGTCTCTGAGGGTATCGTAGAATTAATTACTAGTCTATCTGCTACCACTATCTGCTGCTGGACTGTAAGTCCCTGAAGGTATCATAGAATTAATTACTAGTCTATCTGCTACCACTATCTGCTGCTGGACTGTACGTCCCTGAGGGTATCATAGAATTAATTACTAGCCCATCTGCTACCACTGTCTGCTGCTGGACTGTAAGTCCCTGATTGTATCAGAGAATTAATTACTAGTCTATCTGCTACCAATATCTGCTGCTGGACTGTAAGTCCCTGAGGGTATCATAGAATTAATTACTAGTCTATCTGCTACCACCATCTGCTGCTGGACTGTCAGTCCTTGAGTGTATCATAGAATTAATTACTAGTCTATCTGCTGCTGGACTGTAAGTCCCTGAGGGTATCATAGAATTAATTACTAGTCTATCTGCTACCACTATCTGCTGCTGGACTGTAAGTCCCTGAGGGTATCAGAATTAATTACAAGTCTATCTGCTACCACTATCTGCTGCTGGACTGTAAGTCTCTGAGGGTATCATAGAATTAATTACTAATCTATCTGCCACCACTATCTGCTGCTGGACTGTAAGCCCCTGAGGGTATCATAGAATTAATTACCAGTCTATCTGCTACCACTATCTGCTGCTAGACTGTAAGTCCCTGAGGGTATCATAGAATTAATTACCAGTCTATCTGCTGCTGGACTGTAAGTCCCTGAGGGTATCATAGAATTAATTACTAGTCTACCTGCTACCACTGTCTGCTGCTGGACTGTAAGTCACTGAGGGTATCATAGAATTAATTACTAGTCTATCTGCTACCACTATCTGCTGCTGGACTGTAAGTCCCTGAGGGTATCAGAATTAATTACCAATCTATCTGCTACCACTATCTGCTGCTGACTTTAAGTCTCTGAGGGTATCATAGAATTAATTACCAGTCTATCTGCTACAAATATCTGCTGCTGGACTGTACGTCCCTGAGGGTATCATATAATTAATTACTAGTCTATCTGCTACCACCATCTGCTGCTGGACTGTAAGTCCCTGAGGGTATCATAGAATTAATTACTAGTCTATCTGCTACCACTATCTGCTGCTGGACTTTAAGTCTCTGAGGGTATCACGAGCTGTGTTCTTGGTGTTATGATACTAGCCCAAAATTGTTACTTTTCATTTACTGTTACAAATATGATCAATTTTGCAAAGACTAACCGAGGAGTATTTCCTTAGTACATAGCTCTATCCTTAGATGTTTTTGGCTACGTATACTCTTTTGGTCATTGAACAAAACTTTTTAATCAGTTCTCAATTGCGTTTTTGGTTTTCAACATTGAAGGACTTAACCACAACTCATGAGTCCTAAATCCATGAAATGTGCACATTATGTGCATCAAAATTAGTATCTACGAATTTATTTTTGATAAGTTCCAGATAGAAAAAATGTCATGCTGAAGATAAAGCGAGATGGCAGCTAGTAATCTCTCTGTGTCAACACTGCAATTTTATTGGTAAAATTTAAAAATATTATGAAAAAGTCAGATATGGTTTCTTTGCCAAAAAAATAATGATTCTTTTTGCTAATATGTGAAAAACCACATATAGTCAATTCTCGTTATGCCGAATCCATGTGGACTAGAAAATGTTGTTCGACTGAACCAAAAATTCGAGAAATCAGGAGCAAATTTGGCCTAAACACTTAAGTTGAGTTACCCGGAATCTCGACTTAAATGTGTTCAAGATAACGAGAGTCGACTGTATATTCCAAGATTCTATAGCACAGGTTTCAGTTCAGAAATGGTTTTTAATTTTTGATTTTTAATGAAATGTTATTTCAGATTTTTTTCTTTTGTAGAGCAACAGTATCCAATATATTGGTTTTTATAGTGTGTTTTATACACCAAAGTGTCAGGATAGATAAAGGGTGGGGGTACCCATTAAACAAGTATAACCCCACCACTATACAGTATGTGTACCAAGTCTGACAAGTTGTGTTCATGTTTGTATTTTGTACTCTTTTTGTCGGGCGTTCTGTCAGATGGGTTGCTTTTGATTGATTGGTGTCTCATTGTTGACCTTTCCTGTTATACATTTTATTGTTTACTTATTTTTTACAGATTGTATAGTGGACTATGACAGGAAGCCTGTTCAGAATGCTGTAGAAAAAGTTTATAGAATTGTAGACTCCTATGATCAATGTGAATACTCCAGTAATGTAAAAAAAGCTGTGAAAATCATTGAAGATTGCTTAGATAAGTATAGGTTTGTATTTTGTTGTGACAAGTAGTGTGTTCCTATTTTTTACAGTAAATTCATATTAAAATTATTATTGTCAGTCTTGCATGAGAAATGAAAATATTTATGTGACATAATATAAAAACAATTTTATTATTATTTTATTATTAGCTGAATATAAACGAACTTTTCAGTAAATATTCCCATGAGTGGCCTCTGAAGAATACCAAATGAATTTTGAGTAATTATTGTCAATATTAAACAAAAATGTACGTCTACAATTTACTCTGCTTATTATCTTTCAGTTTAGATGACATCTGTATAGGATTTAATGGAGGTAAAGATTGTACAGTACTGTTACATTTGTTTTATGCTGTTGCCAAAAAGTATGTATATGTAAATAATTTTCATTATGCAAGCCATTATGCATTTCTCTGTTATAGAAAACTTTCTAGTTTAAGATATATTATCTCTGCTGATTTCTAACAATGGCTATGTCTCTGTTAATGTAGAATATGTAATATATATGGCAAAGTTTTACCTGTATAATTGTTAAAAACCTGTAATATAATATACATGTATGTAACATATATATAATATATAAATATCCTTCAGCAATTAACCCCAGGGAGGTTGATATCAATTTGCACCAAAAATGCATTCATTTGCATCACAACTTATTTGCACCAAAACTACTTCTGTCGCACTAATTTTTTCAAACCATAGGTATCATTTGGGCCATTAAAATATGACATCATATGTGCTATCATTATATATTTATTGTTTTACTTTAAATAGATTTATTTTAAAGAAACTAATTTAATGACTTCCCTCCTCTTTTACCTGGGTTTGGGACCAGCAGTTTTAACAATGGTAGAGTTAAAGTCATTTATTATAAAATATGATAAATTAAAACGTTGAACAACAGTCTATTTATCTACAGTTAAAATCCAGTTAAACTCATGTATCTTTACAGTTAATTTAGTGGCTGGTATTTATAACTCAAGTGCAAGAAATTATATACCAAAAGGTTAATTGTAATACATGTATATAGGTAAATTATGCACACGTAAATATGCATGATATGGTTCGGTTGAATTTCATTTATTGGCCTAATGAAAAGTATTAAAAATATAGATAGTGGCACAATTGAATCATTTTAAATATGCTCAATGGAAATAGAAATGTTGGTTCCCTAACGAAAAACTGATGTCATTCCTGACCTTGAACAGGCACTGCCACAAGCAATTTTTTCTCAAAAAAAGGTTCCACAATCAAAAGAAAATGACCAGGAAAAAATTGACTCCGATCGGAATAAACACTAATAATGAGTCATGTTGTTGTGACATTAGATTACATGTTGACTGGTAACTGTTTGTCTGTCAGGTTGTAGTACAAGAAATTAAAAGATATCAATTAAATTTGGTGTGTATGATTATCGTTTCTGTACTGAATTTCCTAGGGTTTGCTTATAATTCAAATGCCCTAAAAACAAATATGAAACCTTAAAAAAAAACAGAAAGACCATCCGTAAAACAGATATGAATAACCTTTTGCATGTATATATGCAACGTAATTTTGTATTTACATGTAAATTCCTCAAAGAATATCAATATAAGTTTATAATTCGTGTCACATGAAAATATCTGGTCCTGAATATGCTGAATTATCACAACTCTTTATGTACTGCAATACATTTTTAAATTGGGACCAATTTTCAAAATCGGAAAAAAAATAGAGCGGCTTTATCAGGCCATTCAAGCTGAATATTGTAGTAAAACAGTGTTGTACACAAAATATACACATTCCCGCTTTAGAATTTGTCAGTATATAAATTTTTTCATTTAATTATTTAAAAAAACTCTATTACTTTATTTGGCACAATGGTTTAGACACAGACATATCAAACAATGAAAAAAGAAACAAAGTACAGAGTTTTTAAAATCCCATTATAATACACAGTGTTATTGAGCGGCGCTTGATAGTTTATTTAAGGTTGAATGGTTGATTCAACCAATGAAAATGACTGTTCTATTTCTTATACATCGCATACAGTTTTGTCAAACTATGTGTCGAACATCCTTTCGCTAAGATTGAGCGCACTTAAGTGTATAAGGATTTATATATTCTCACAGAAAATACTAATATTCATTATGATTTTTTGTTTCAATTTTTCAATTTTACCATGTAAGGTTTTTTTTTCTTTTTCAGGAAATTCCCAGATTATAAACACAAATATAAAGCAATTTATATAAAAAGTAAATCTGGCTTTCCAGAGGTGGAGAAATTTATACAAATTTCGAGGGATAGGTAAACAGTCACCTTATTTCATGTACATGTAATACAGTATGTTGTGCTGGGGATGGGGGTTTAGAAATATTTAAAATTAAAATTCCAAAATAGTACAAGAATATCAGACACATTTAGTGATGCATATTAAACACAATTCGTAAATTACGTGAAACAAGTTTTTTTCTAAAGAAGTTAAATCAAATAGATGCAGAGTAACTACATTGATCATTAATAATTTTCATAAAACCTTATTTAGTCTACTAAAGGATTTTATTATTTTTTTGCTGTTGAGACAAAAACAATTATGGAGCTTGTATTCGTTGAGATGGAAATTTTTTCTTTGTATTATTATCATTCTTTCCACTTTTTAGTTACAGTCTAGAGATGTTAAATTTTAATGGTAGAATAAAAGACAGCTTACAAGAATTACAGAACAGTCATCCAAATATAAAAGCTGTTGTCATGGGAACAAGAAAAACAGACCCATATTCTAGTCAGTAACATATCAGTTGTAGTAACATAAAAGGGAAGAATGAGTTACCTCCCTTAAAGCATTTTGCACCATTTCATTTCCATTAGAAGTTCTTCAGCCTCCAAAGTCAGGGTTTTGTATCCACGTTCATTCCTACAAACCCCTGACATCACACATTCATATTTTGCATGTCGAACATATCGCTACCTGGTGTGTTGCGTAGAAAATTCTACCAACGACGCAAATACATTCTCGTTTGACCTAGAAAAGCAACCAATGAAAATCTTTCACTTCCGACCCATAAAATATGAATGTGTGATGTCAGGAGTTTGTAGGAACGAATGTGGATACAAACCCCGACTTGGGAGGATGGAAGTTCTCAAGACAAAAAATCTGTATTATTTCAGATAGAATTTTGATATTTTGTTGTATTTTTTTTTTTATAATAGAAGCAGTTTATTCAACCCTGTCATAAATATAAGCCTATTCATGAATATTATTAATTATATTGTTAATATTATGATTTATATTCTAGCTTTTTTATTATTTCTTCATGTACAATTATTGTTGATCATGGAGAAGTTTATGCTGAACATTTTGTATCAACTTATATCAATTCTTATCTTTTTTCTACCACTTTGATTATTTAGTTCAAATCGCCCCTATTCCTACCCAAAAATTTGGTGTCCATTTGCAATAAGTATTATCATTTTAATAGTTGTTACAAAATAACAATCCCCTCTTAAAAAAAACAATAACAGAAAACTATAAAAAAAAAAATATAAAGGTTATCTCTTTGCGTCTTCACGCAAGAGTAAAAACCTAAAGGAGATTTAAAGCAATACCATCCAAACAAATTTATTTATTGATAAATGATGTAAAGATCAACTGGTTTAAGAAATAGATATGGTGTTTTTAATTTCTTGATACCTATTATTTTTTTTCAGGTCATTTAGAATCATTCTCAATGACAGATCAGGACTGGCCACAGTTTATGAGAGTAAACCCTCTGCTTGACTGGTCATACAAATATATCTGGCATTTCCTGAGATCTCTAAACATTTTATACTGTAGCCTGTATGACAGAGGGTAAGTATATGTACACAGACATTATCAATGACAGACCTAGACTGCCCACAGTTTACGAGAGTAAACCCTATACTTGACTGGTCATACAAATATAATTGGCATTTCCAGAGATCTCTAAGCATTCCATACTGTAGCCTGTATGACAGAGGGTAAATATATGTACTCAGACATTCGCATTGACAGATCTAGACTGGCCACAGTTTATGAGAGTAAACCTAAAACTTGACTGGTCATACAAATATATCTGGCATTTCCTGAGATCTCTAAGCATTCCATACTGTAGCCTGTATGACAGAGGGTAAATATATGTACTCAGACATTCTCATTGACAGATCTAGACTGGCCACAGTTTATGAGAGTAAACCCAAAACTTGACTGGTCTTACAAATATATATGGCATTTCCTGAGATCTCTAAACATTCCATACTGTCGCCTGTATGACAGAGGGTAAGTATATGCAAACAGACATTTTTCTATGAAACTCTAATTTAGAAACTCTTTGATTCTATGTGATCAAATCTATAGTGGAATTAGTAAGCCTTACATATTTCCTTGTAGACAGATGACTATCATTGAAAATTTGGTTTTTCTCGAATTTTTTTTTTATTAAACCACTTGGCTAAATGAACGGAAGAGTATCATATCCCATAGGTATTTACATATTTCTTATGGAACATTTTGTTTCTTGTTTTCTGTTCATTGAATATTGCAGTTCTTCATACTTTTTGAGAAAACGGATTTAGTGTTAATTCTGTTGCAGACCTGATATGAATATGTATCTTTCTGTTAGTTTATTACCTAGAAGTTTTTGTTTACATTTCAGATACACATCTTTAGGAAGTATGAACAATACACATCCCAATCCACATCTACAATATATAGATGACCGAGGTGTTCTATGTTACAGACCAGCCTATACTTTACAAGACCAGGGAAGTGAGCGAGATGGGAGAAATACCTAGAATTCTTATACATTTAGTTATAAACAGATTTATTAAATTAATTTTTTTAACTGTTATTGTTTTTGATAATATTGATTAACACATCAAGAAGCAATGTCTGTAGACACCACGTACTCCACTTGATGACTTGTATGTGATTTATTATACTTTAGAGCTGAGACTCGTCCTTTTTATACCCGCACTTTCGAATGAAATTTTGGAATTCAAACTACAAGGGGGGTGGGAGGGACAAAAAAGGGCCGATACAAAAAAAAAGCATAATTACTAAAATAGCTATGACATATTGTTGCTTGCTAACTGTAGATGCGCAAAAGGTTTTGGAATTCATAATTTCTAAAAGGGGGCTTGGGAGGGACCAAAAAGGGCCAAATAGACAAAAAGCCTTGTGATGCGAACTTCTATTTCATTTTTGAATTTAAATCATTTTTATTGTTGTCTTATTGTTGCTTACCAACTGTAGATGCGCAATAAGGTTTTGGAATTCCAAATTTTTTTTTTAAAAGGTGGGTGGGAGGGACCAAAAAGGGCCAAAACAGAAAAAGACCATAATTACTAAATTTTATCTAAAAAAAATTTGTGAACTTCAATTTAAGGGACTATAGGTCCCTAAAAGGTTTTAAATAGTTAAATTATAGTAAAAGTGGGTTGTGATATATTTGTGAAAAGGTTATTTGTTACAGATGCAAACTGTAATGCTAAGCATGCTTTTATTTTGCATTTTGAGGATTTAAAGGGCCAAAAAAGGAAAAGAGGCCAAAAAGTTAGATTACAGTAAAAGTGGGTTGTGATATATCTCTGCAAAGGTTATTTGTTACAGATGCAAACTGTAATTCAATGGAAACTGAAAATGTTAAGAATGTTTGTTTACAAATAAATGTGGGGTGCGGGTATAGCTGTCGTTCCGACAGCCCCTACCTCTAGTTTACAACTGCAAATAAAATAGTCTAAATAAAAAAACAAAATGGATTACAGGAAAGGTCAAGAATGAAATACCAATCAAACAAGGCAACCCAGCTGACAGAACTCCGGACATAAAATAACATAAAGGAGAATAAAACACAAACATGAACACAACAGAGTCAGGATAGTCTGACTTGGAACAGACACTGAACAGTGGTGGGTTAAACTGGTTTTAGTGGTACCCAAACCTCCAACTTTGTCTATCCTGACACTGGTGTATAAAACACACTATGAAAACCAATACAGTATGATTGCCACAAGGTGACCGCTTGCTAGAACTGAAACAGAGTGGACGGTACATAATTTGGATAACAGGGTAAGAATGTGCTCGTTTTAACTGTTTACCTGGTAAGTACATTTGAATCCAGACTGAAATCTGTAAAATCAATGAAACCATTAAAAATTAACAATGGCTTATTAGTTTGCATGCAAAAGATTTATGAAAAGAAAAATGGGAGTTAGCGGGAAAAATAATACATGGCATTCAAATGGATAAAACCAGATGATTCTGAACATCTGACAAAAATGCAAAAAAAAAATGGACTGAATACCTGGTAATTCTTTACAATATTTCTATTGTTTTTAATAGAATTTCAGTGGCATATCTAATGATGTCAGGGGTATATCAATCATACCTAATGCATGGTATTTAAATTAAAAGTCGATATAACTTATGCACCCAGTGATATGTACAGTACACTGATATACTAAATATATCTTAGTGAGCTCAATGTTATGTCCACTTAACTTAATTAGCTCTGAATGGGATGATGCTCTCAGTAGTATATCCAATACCAAGTGACCTCTGTGTAATATCCACTAAACTTAATGGTCACATACCTTTGTATGTTCTCAATAGAAAATGTTCAAAGTAGTATGTCTAATATACCCGTTGCTGTGTGTTTGTTTATTCCACATTGGCTAGAGGTATAGGGGGAAGGGGAGGGTTGAGGTCTCGCAAAACATGTTTTAACTCCGCCGCATTTTTGCGCCTGTTCCAAGTCAGAAACCTCTAGCCTTTGTTAGTCTTGTGTGTTTTTTTGAATTTTGGTTCATTTTTATGTTTCGGAGTTTAGTGTGGCGTCCTTTTCGCTGAACTAGTATGCATTATTGTTTAGGGGCCAGCTGAAGCCCCCCCTCCCTCCTGGTGCAGGATTTTCTTGCTGCGTTGAAGACCCATTGTAGCCTTGCCCTTGGGCTGTTTTCTGCTCTTTGGTCGGGTTGTTGTCTCTTTGACACATTCCCTGTTTCCATTCACTATTCTAATGCTCTGAAAATATGAAGAAATAAAGGACAATTTTATGAGCTAAATGTCAACTAATTGAAATAAAGGACATGTGAGGTAAATTTGAATGAATTGAAATAAAGGACATGTGAGGTAAATTTGAATGAATTGAAATAAAGAGTTACATCATTCAATATGGGGCATGTTCTAACTGTACAACAATCTATTAATGGTCTTAGAGAGTTTTGATAATACAAAATTGCAGGAATAAATACATGTACCAGACTCCAACTATACATAAACAACACTAAGAAACAACTACAACCAATGAATAAATGAAACGAAAATTGCAGCAATGATCCTTGGATGGTCCGGTTTCAAATTATTTGCTACTATACCTGCATCAAAAAAATAATTTATTTTAAGATACGACGAGGGGAAAATTTGAAAATACAAAAAAGAATTAACAAAGTACCACTTGGTAAAATTCATTAAAATATTTTCCTGTCTGACTAATTTGAACCAGACTTGGCTGTAATGTCCCTTATACAATAAAATATCTTCTTGTCTGAAAGAACTTGGCCAATTGGAAATAGACTTGGCAGCCATGGTTATTAGATTGTCCTCTTTCAGAATTATATCAAATAAGACAGACTCTTGTTTCTTATGTGCTTTTCTGGCTGTGAATTGGCAAATTACAGGTGAACGATACACGTTCCTTGGAGACTCTATTTTAATTTAATTTCCATCAGAAATCATCCATGTGGCCAGTTCTAATGTATCTTTATTACAAAAAATATATAAAGTGTCTGGAAAATCAAAATACGGGAATATTATATTTGTGTTATTGAGGGGGACAATATCCCTCAGACATTCTCTCCCCCTCCTACAATTTCATGATATTTTCTTTATAGTATGGCAATATGCAAGTTATTTTTTGGACATTACCATGTGCAGTTTATGTTGTTTTGCTTCACGACAAAGCTTTGATATGACAGGCTTTCTAAAAGCTTTCCAGTGTTCAAACCTAGCTAGCTACTGTTGCATGCAACGATATTTTAGGCTGTCGAAAAGCTTTCAACCGTTGAAAGCATTTTGACAGCCAGGCTCTCAACGATAGCTAGTTACGGGTCAAAACGGGCTTTCAACTTGCGCCTTTTTGTCAGCTATTATTAAACCTTTCTGGGAAATTAAAAAGGGAAATAGATATGTAACATTTGTTTTCTCGCGTTATATGTACAAGTAAATAAATAATGACAGTCAGTTAAAGTTGTTTAAATGTTAAAGATGGCATCTTCTATACAAAGTGTACAAATTCCTATTTCTTGCCAGTTATGTGAAGCAGGGCAAGAATACAATGGAAATATTTAGACTGTGACTTTTTAATTTGCTCTAAATGTAAAGAGAAGATCCATTCAAAATTCAAAAATGCCAAGAACCACAAAATTGTGAATATAAAAGATGTAGGGAAACTTGAACATGTCGATGAAGATTCTGAAGAATTGGATTTTGCTGACATTGAGTGTCAGGAACACCCAAACGTATCTTGCTGTCTTTTTTTGTAAAAGTTGTGACCAGCTGATTTGTCCTACCTGCATAGCAAAATCTCATAATGGACATTCTCTTCTGGATATTAAAAATATATAAGCAAGTAAATTTTATTGAATTGGACTTGTAACAACTTGATTTACAATGTCAAAAAGAGGTTGAAAACAATAAACAATGTAAAACAGAGAAACACTACAATCAGAAAATAAGGTATTTTTACAGATAAAAGTAGATTTTACATATATATCTTTTGGAGTTTTCTCTCTTATTACACTAAAAGACAACTACAGAAAAAATGTATAAAACCATGTTTTGATATTAAAACTCCCAAGACCATTCAGATAAAATAGTAGAAGCAGAATATATCGAATGGTACCATATTAGTTATTGAAGATTCCCTGAATTTTTCGTAGAAATTCATCCATAAGTTTGTGATGAGTCGTAAATTGATGAAATGTGCAAAATTGGTATCATAGAAATTGATGAATATTATTACCACTGAGTCGGTACCTCTATTGGTTGACTCAAAGTCACTGAGGGTACCACGAGCCCTCTTGCTGTTATTTCTATACAATCCTGAAATTTTCACTTTAAATTTTCAGTTTTGCAAAATCAAAATTAAGGGGTATCTCCTTAGTGCATTGCTCTGTCCTTAGATGGTTTGGCTCTACCCTTTTGGTTATTTTGGCATTTTTTTAATCAACGTTTAGGTTTTTTTTCTCGACATTTTAGGCCTTTAGCTTATGAGTTGTAAATAGGCGAAACGGTCTCATATAATTTAAACTCCTGTGCCCAATTTAAATACTCCAGTAATATGAGAAAAGCTGTTAAAAATGTTGAAAAATGCTTAGACAAGTATAGATTAGTGTTTTGTTCAATAAATAAATTAAATTTGTGACTTCTAGTGTATTCAGATTTGGTACAGTAAATTCAGACATTCGTGAGTATAAAATACATTTTTATTGTGACCTTATCCTTAGTTTTCAGAATGAACATTTGAGAATTCTTATTGTTTTTCAGTTAAGATGACATAATTAGGATTTAATAGAAGAGGGATTGTGCAGTTCTGTATGTATATGTAAATAATTTTCATTACTGGCATTTGAAATTACAGACCTTTTAACCTTGATTGCATGTTAGTTTTAATCCAAATCTTGATACACAATTCTCTGCTTTCCGAAGTGTACCCACGTGGATTCATTTAGAATTCTACAGCAATGTTTGTGAGAAACTTTACTTGTATTCTAAACTAAATTAATGAGGACCATAATACAAGGATGATTTTAAGTGAAAAAGAGTCAATTAGTAAAAGTAATCATTCAACTAAACATGACATTTAAAACAAATTTCAATTGTCTTTCCAGTCAAGAGCAGGACTAACAAATTTTAGAAATCTAAATGCATGAGAATTCATAATATATATGACTATCTAAGAAAATGTGCCTATAAGAGCATTTTTCCCTACAATGAAAATGCAACACGAGACTTGTCAAGTGGGTGCTTCTTTTCATGAATTTTTTTATCTTTCCAGAATTATCCTAAACAAATCTTGTGTATAACTCTTATTTTACATTGACATATTATACAATTTGAATAAAAAAGGTTGTTGCTGTTATATTATTAAGCTGAATTCTATTCAATCTCATTATTATTGTATAAGTTACAAAAAAGGGCTGCAGGAATTATACTTAATGCTAAAAGAGACATACCTACCAATATACTATTAAAAAACTTGGATGGCTATCTATTTTTAAAAGAAATGATTATCACAAAGGCGTTTTAATGTTTAAATGTGTCAATAATCTTGCTCCAGAATATTTATGTAATGTCTTTAATACTGCTAATAATGCTTCAACTTATCCTTTATGATTAACAAAAGGAAGAAACTTGCTTGTAACTCGTCCAAATACAAATTTTATGAAGAAAAGTTTTTACTATTCTGGAATCATTTTATGGAATGCTTTACCAACAGACCTAAAATTGAATAAAAATATTATACAGATTACATAATGCTCCGTGAAGCTTTCTAAATTTATTAAATTATAGTCAGAGTATTGGAAGGGGAGGTATTTTTCTATTGTTTTAATGTTCATATTAAATGTAACAATTTTATTGATTAAAATGTATATAGATGGTCTACATGGTGTTGATCTTTATAGAAAATTGAATCAATGTTAGATTATTTTATTGTGTTTGTTTTATTAATTTATATTTTAATTGAGGGCCTCAGGGAAGATTAGCATTTTAATGCTAACTGTGTTACCCTCTTTTAATAAAGACATTACTTACTTACTTACTATCAAGATGTCTAATCTGTGGTGAGATATCTTTCTGGCTCCACACTTGTACATAATTGTGAAAATTTTAAAATGTAGGTTGCATAATTATATTTACTGATAGAGAAGGATCAGCGGACAATGAAAAAGCAAGAATGAGATATGGCTTTGGCAACAGAATTTTACCTTACCAGGACGTTCTTGTGTTTGTTTTGTATAGTTGTTTATTTGGTTATAAGATAAGTTTTCCCGGAGTCTGTCGGACACCTTCTTTATATCGCTGCATGAGCAGCGAGACTTATAGCAAATAATTTTAAAATAGATGAAAAGTTGAATTAAAATCGGCATCTCATGTTTCTAGATTCCAAAAATTATGTCCGTCGAATCAGATTTGCATGCCACATCATCACGTAAGGCATTAAAAGTAGCAGTAAGTGCACTGTGTTCTGAGATTGGCTTCCAGTCAGCAGAAGAATCAGCTATAGAGACGCTCACAGAAATGTTACAAAGCTGTAAGCTATAGTTTTCAGGACGTACTGTATACGTTAAGGTTGCATAGGTAGTATTTTTAAAACGCTACTAGCTGGCTACCCTATCTTGCCAGGTTCCCAATCTCGCCATCCATGGTTTTTCAACTTGAAACTTCTAGTTTAAAATTTTATTCATAATTTACGATTCCGATTAGGTTTTAACTGTAAGACTTGCGTTATTTTTGTTTTAAAAAAATTACAAATATTTATACAGTTGACTTAATTAGATATTGAACTCAATAGTTGTCGAAAATCGAAAAAATTACAAATACAACATATATAAATCAATCAAGTGTGAAGCATATCTGTTTGTACATTCTGCTCCATGACATCCGCCTATGCGTGAAAATATTCTGTGGTGGGCCGAATTAATATTTTGTAGGTCAGGGACCATGCTGGGCTTTGCCAGTGTCACAAAATGCGATTTCTTATTCAATAATAGGATGAAACCTGAATGCTAAAGTGGATTCTAATATTGAAATTCTATAAAGAAATTCAAAGTCGATGACCATGACCTCAAGGACACAACATCTGTTTTACATCAATATGCTACTGTTCATACCACAAGCTATCCATGTACAAAGTTCCTTCATGAAAAACTACCTTAAACCTGAACCTTAACCTGAATTCTAATATTGGAATTCTATAAAGAAATTCAAAGTCAGTGACCCATAATCTCGAGGTCACAGCATCCGTTTTGCATCAAAATGCTGCTGTTCATAATGCAAGCTATCCATGTACAAAGTTTCATGATGATACCATAATTCCTTCGTGAAAAACTACCTTAAACCTGAACCTTAACCTGGATTCTAATATTGAAATTCAATAAAGAAATTCAGTCGATGACCTATGACCTCAAGGTCACAGCATCTGTTTCGCATCAAATTGCTGCTTTTCATATCACAAGCTATCCAATGTACAAAGTTTCATATCTCATTCATAACTCATTCATGAAAAACTTTCTTAAACCTTAACCTTGTACAGACAGATGGACGCACAGACGATAGAACTATGTGCATGGCCTGCCTTACAGGCGGGGCATAAAAACATATCCTTTTCCAAGGCCAGACAGGCAATAACTAATCACATGCATATCCCAGACAAAATGCAAAAATTTACAACACTCTTTCTTACATATCTTAATCTCTGTAGTTTAAGCTAAGCTTGTACCTGAGAACTTATGACCCTGTTCTAGACAGAAAGATCATAAAATAATTAACCATATTGCAGCACAGTGACTATCAAAATTATTTAGAGTAGCCCCTTTGGGCAGAAACACTTTGAAGTATTGAACTGCATGTAATACTTGTAGTGAATTGAACAGAGAATAACAAATATTCAAACCAAATAGACTTATGAATCTCAAAAACATCTCCACATAACGTTATCTAATGATGCTTTGCATAGAAAAGAATTGTTAAAGGTTTATAGAACAATACAGTTAGAAAGTTCTGTAAGTGGATATGGTGGAAAACCTTAGTACTCAATAAAAATTACAATTTTAAGCCTGTATATCTTATTGTTCTTTGCTGATCATATTATTTTTCATTCAAGGAGAAAAAACAAAAAAGAATCATATTTAACTTAAATTTTGAAATAAATTTAGATACAATGTAGATGATTTTCAAATTTTAATTTCCATTTTAGTTATCACAGAACTTGGGAGAAGCACACAAGCATTTGCTGAACTGGCTGGCAGAACAGAAGGTCTAATGACAGATGTTATTATGGCATTGATTGAAATGGGTTTGTATATTCAAAAGATATAATTACACATTTTTATGCCCCTTCCAAGAATGTGGTATAGATTTTCCCTTGTCTTTTCGTCGAGCTTGGTTAAGTTTTTTTGATTAGCATGTTTAGGTCAATTTCTAAGAAACCCATGGAGATATATCAATGATAAAATATACCACTACATCCCTCTTATGACGCATATACAACTTATATGGTTCACTTTGACCTACATGAGTGATTCTGATAAAGTTGCACCCTTGATTTCATATCCTTTGAATCAATGGTGTTATATCAATGATACGTAACCACTTTATACCCCTTACATAATGTATTTCTCAAACAGTTGGGCATTAAGACATATATGTGCTTGGTTAAGTTTTTATGGTTAGGTCCATTTCTCAGAAACCTATTGAGACATACATGTATTTTACTTATTCATTCATCTTATAGATGTATAGTACAACCAAAGTCAACATTCTATTAGATTAACAAGGAAAAATAGTAGGTTCTTACAGGAGCCCATATTGAAGATCAGGGTAATATTCACTAGTGAAAGAAATTGACAAATTATATTACACCAGAGTGAGTGAAAAATCCCTTAGTGTTTACACATGTTACATGAATGAGATTTCCTGATTTGACAGTTTTAGATAACTGAAGTACCCATTTCTTTTGAAAATCACCAAACCATGTAAAACCTAAGGACAGCATATGTGATATCACCATATACAATTGTGATGATTATGCTGTTGAACAAATGAAAAGATAATAATGTATTAAACAATTACTGCTTGATAGTGCCTTCTTAAACTGTAGGCCCTATATTTTTATTCCTGGGACAGCCCTATTTATATTGTGAATGCCCTAATAATACTATGTACAAAATAGTTCCTAGTTAAGTTTGTGAATGCATGCCTTGAAAAAACTCCATTTATCATTCAATTAATAACGTAAATTTCTATTCTTTCAGGACAGAATATTCATTCGCTTCCTGCACATGCAAAAAGACCGAACAAGACAGTATTTCTTCCACGTAAGTATTTACTCCATAAGTAAAAGTTTTGTTTCCATGAAGCCATGAGAATTTATTAATAAATAAAAAAATAAAGTATATTTCTTCCATTTTTATTTACAAAGAATACAAGAACATTTCTCTCAGTGATAAAAATGAAGTGATCAGGATAGAAAACATACCTTCTATCTTCAGACTTGATTGGAAGACTATTTTGATGAATTCTAATCCAAAATATGTTGCTAAAATAAGCTAGCATAAGTATACTGCTGGCTTATATTCACAGTAAGAGTGATAGTCTTTATAAGCTTATCTGACAGTACCTATAAATTAACAATGTACAAAAAATGTATTATATATAATACAACTTTCCTAAATAAAGCTGATTGTCTTTGCAAACTGAATTTTGCTTTAATATTGGCATAAGTGATAATATGACTTAGAAGCCTGTAGACAGTAATAAAAACCACCAGTTAATATAACCTGGTAGTATCCTAAAAATTTTATACCTTTATCTGATAAATATATTTTGTATCTCATCTTCAGTAAGACAGTTTTTGGTTTTTTCAGCATCTCATAGTGCTCCTCAACCAAACATCAAAATGTTACAGACTGGAGACCGTAAAGAACATCCGTCACACATACCAGATTATTTACCTCCCTTTCCAGACCCTCATACTTACATAAAAACAACGGTAAGTTTGGGCTACAAATTTTATGAACTCTTGGGACTGCTGTACAAAACCTTCATTTTATACATTTCAGTACATGATAATTCTTATTGTACCAGATACCTGTTACATTCCCTAACTGTAAAAGTACGACCTTAAATGTCCTATAGAACCAATTGTCTGTAGGACAATATAGGAAGTCTTTTGAGATAATATCTGATTTTATTCTATTTTTTAATGGAATTCCTATTTTACAGTTTGGATTTGTCCATTATAACGCATGGTAAAATGGTTTTGTCCATTATAACACATGGTAAAATGGTTTTGTCCATTATAACACATGGTAAAATGGTTTTGTCCATTATAACTCATGGTAAAATGGTTTTGTCCATTATAACACATGGTAAAATGGTTTTGTCCATTATAATTCATGGTAAAATGGTTTTGTCCATTATAACACATGGTAAAATGGTTTTGTCCATTATAACACATGGTAAAATGGTTTTGTCCATTATAACACATGATAAAATGGTTTTGTCCATTATAACACAAGGTAAAATGGTTTTGTGTACAGCATTTCTGTTTTTTTTTCACAGCAAAATCATCCCAATGACATTAATATATCATTTGCATTTTTTCTTAGACCCTTGTGCCTTTAATAGTAATAAAAATTTTATCAGTAAACTAGATATGATTTGCTGGCAGTTGAGAAAATGTTTGAATGAATATTACATTTGTTCTGAAAATATCCGATATTTAGTATATATTATCTTGTTTATTAACCAATGTCAGCTCTTTTATTTTAGACCAAGAAAGCACCTGCGAATGAATACCAGATGATACGAGAAAAGGCAGCATCACAAAAACGTGATGTAGAGAGAGCACTGACACGATTTATTGCTAAAACTGGAGAGACACAATCATTATTTAGAGATGATACAACTACATATCCATGTAAGTGTGTCATAGATGTCTGATGTAAACATTTTTCTATAAAAAAAAATAGACAACCAGAAACTGAAGAAAATTGTGTTAGCCCTAAGTTATAAATGCAACTGAAGTACTAGTCTTAACTCCACGAAATAATAAAGTTCATGTCATAACATATTTCACCCATGGAAAGCGAACCGAGTTTGGGAAAGTTTCGTTTGTCTTTTCCCTGGATATCGAATTTATTGACTTTTTCCACGATCTTGTCGCATCTGTATTCTTTTGCCGATATTTTACATTTCTATCCATTGTTTAAGGTAAAATCGAAGTTCAAAAAGCTGTATGACATGTTATTATCATGGGGGAAATGATTTTCTGGTTTCTGATGAGAGCAACTCTCGTTTCCTGAATCCATACAGGTATCCTAAATGCAAATCGATACAATTGGTTGTTAGTGATGCAATACAGTGGTTACTTATATAGTGATCTATTTTTATCGTGGGAAAAAGTGAGGAAAATATACGATATAAAAATATCATTAGTACGCCTTCTGATTTTACTAACCCTTCAGGCTTTTCAGGTCTGAAAATTGGGTAGCCCGTTGTAAAAAAGGCAAGTCCCGGGCATTGGGCTAGTTTTTTCAACCCCTGCATACAAAACGGTTTTCAAGTCCCTATAGAAAACAAATTGGAATTTCTTTATAAATTTCAGTTGAGGACAGTGCATCGTCGGAAAGCTTTGCTACCCTTATCGACTGTGGGTCAGTTCATTCATTTTTTCTCGTTTTCATGAATATTCGTTAATTAAACTGACCATTGAAATAACTGAAATAACAATAATGGAATTCTCCACATTGCAGATTGTAACAATAGTGATGTTCTCCACTTTGGAGATTGGAAAAGTGCTTTGGAAAGTAAAACGCTGCCCACATGCGTAATGCAGTTGATGAATTTTTGTTGTGTATTGATTTTTTCACATGGTCAGTAATGCATTCACTTTGAAAGTATGAAAACTTGTTTACTTTGTTTGAAAACTATATCGAAAATACACTGTCGTCACTGGAATTGTCTACTGGCAATGACATAAATCTTGACCCAAAGCTCGTCTTTTAACTATCACTTGATTGGCTGTATTCCCATCACAGAATCATGTTGAAACCAATCGAACTGGTTCATGAATTATTCATAAGAATGAGAAAAAATGAATGAATTGACCCACAGTTCGTAAATGTAGCAATGCGTAAGAGCAACCAGCCGTTGGTTTCCGACGATGAGGATAGATGAACTTCATTTGGGTTTCAAGATTCTTCGATCATCTGAATTTCCTATTAAATACTAGCAACTGCATGAAATAGATTTTTATCACTGACAAATTTAATGCCGAAGAAAGCAGTGCTCATGACCACAGATATAACTAGATGTACAGCCAGATTTTTTGCAATCGTGTGACCCTAATTTGGCATGCTTACCTTGAGGATATCCAAACTTTATTTCTTACTGGAATATTTGCAATTTTTAAAGAATTCCAAATCCAGCACCAAGGTCTTAATTCCAAACAAAAATATTGCTACGGTTGAAAAAAACTCAAAGGATTCAATTTTATGTGGCTGGTATATATTGACCTATACTGTAACACCTGTATCTTTTCACTTCATTATGAATTTGTCAAGATTTTGTATCCATCTAATACTGAATGCTGGTTTTTTAGTTGTCATTTTGCATACCAACATGAAAATTTTGCATTAAAATTTGTTTGTTTTGCTTTAAAATGTTTCTTACACTTTGTTTTATTGTCATACAAGTCATGGAGAACATGTGCAGTCATGCATGTCAGGTTTTACTGGAACATAAAAGATCAGAACCTTGTGCTGGTTTGTTTGTTTGTTTAGTTGGGGTTTTACGCCGTTTTCAGCACATTTGGCTATTTCGTGGCGGCCAGTTTATTGGTGGAGGAAGCCGGAGAGAACCACGACCTTTGGTAGGAAAATTGGCAATCCTTGTCAATTAAGATCGGAGTCTAACACACCCCGCCACAGGTGAGATTCGAACTCGCAACCTCAGCGTTGACAGGCTAGCAGTCATTAGTAGTTATGGCGAACTGCCTAGACCACTCGGCCACCGAGGCCCCCCTTGTGCTGGTCGTCTCTGATAAATGTGATAAATTCGTAAGAAACGTACATGTAATTATTTATGTATATATATATTATTTTTTTTTCAGTGATAGCCATAAAACCAACACCATTGCCATATTTAAATGCATTACTTCCAAAAGATCAAGATTTAGATTCCCAGGAGCCTCCAGAGACCATGAAAGTGGTAAAACGCAGGAAAGACCAAGCTTCAGTGGACAGTGAAAATGCTACATTAGTAGATACAGACTCTATAGACAATCCTTATCTAAGACCTATGAAAATTGCTAAATTTAAGAAAAGATTAAAATAGTATTTAGATAACTGCATTTGTTTTCATATATAGTCACTAGTAAACTGAGATGTGTGCAGGCCACACACTTCACATTTATAGTCTTGTAGTCTTTGAGTTTAATATTGTATTATTGTGTCTGCTTATACTTATGCTGCCATCCATTTAATTGTTTTTCCTTTTTTTTTCTGGGGGGGGGGGGGGGGGGGGGGGGGGGATAAGGGGATTGAGAGGTAGAGAGAGTGCAATTATCACTAGTACCCCCTATCAGTTGAGTCTGGCTGGGTTAAAACAAGAGACTCAGTGGGCTGAGCCAGTATCGCTCACCTGGCAGTCACAAACTTTTGATTTGATTTGACAAACTAGATTGATTTCTGGAAACTTTGTACATGATTTTCTATAAATGCTTCATACCAAGTATAAGTTCATTGGCCAAACGGTTTCAGAGGAGAAGTTTTAAATATCAGAACATATAAAGGTTCTGGTGGCCAATTTGTTTCACGGACTAGAAAGATGTATGCAAAGTTTGTAAAAGACCTTCCATAGAAGCTAGAGGCCAAGTTTCAGTTCAATAGGTCCAGGCGTTTCGGAGAGAAGATGAAATTGTAAAAGTTTACAGATGGACGACGGACGCCATCTGATGACAAAAGCTCACATGGCCTTTGGCCAGGTGAGCTAAAAACTTGTCATAACATGTATAAATGAACTAAAATTTAACACACACCACAATACAACCCTATTGTGTAATATGTAGTTTTGCATAAGCCAAGTGGCCTAGATAGTTTATTTAACTGTTAATTATCACTACCTTGTCAACATTGAGTTTGTGGGTACAAATATAGCTTTGTTGTGAGGTTTGTTTAATACCAATCTTGAATACAGCTCGTGGTGAGGTTTGTTTGATACCAATCTTAACTGAAAAGGATTTCAAATTTCATGCATTAGGAAAGTGGTTCTCCAAACACTTGCCACTCGGTCTAAGCACTGAAAGTGGTGGAAAACCCTAAAAAATCAATCAATGCAAAGACAAATATGAAATCCTTTGGCAAGGTGTATTTTTTATGAAAGGGATTGAGATGGACAGTTGGAAATGAACTTACAAGCCTGTAAAAAATGATGGAGCACTAGTTTATTTAACCTGAAATTTTTAAACCTTTATTTGATGAATTTTGAGTAAATATTGATGAGACAACATCATTGTAAATAATAAGAGGGCCACTGATTTCAACATGGTATGAATAAGCAATAATTAAATGAAATTCATAGGGGTTCCACAGAACCCAGTGTCTTGCCTGTTTTCACTGTTTATGTTTTCAGTGTAATAGTTTAATGTACATAATATTTCTCCACGTTATTTATTGATCATGAAGAGAAGTTTCTATCAAAGTTTGGTAAAAATCCAGGATGGTTTAAGAAAGTAATTAATGTTTTAAAAACTTTAACTGCAGACAGTATATAATATTATCTGTATAAGTAAAATACAGAAAATCGAAAAAAAAATTATTACAAAATTTTCCTCTGGATACTATCTTTTGATCATGAACAAGCTTCTGTCCAAGTTTCGTAAAAATCCAGGATGGTTTAAGAAAGTTATTAATGTTTAAAAAACTTTAACCACAGAGTGAATGTAAATGTTGACGCCGTGATGATGCCGGCTGAGTGTAGGTGTCTTGCTTTGTCGACAAAAGTTGCATACTCAACAAAAAAAAAAGACTCCTTAATTAGGACAGGAACCTTATCGAACGCTGTACAATTTGTCTAACAAATGAAGTATAAAACACATATAACAAAAATTTAATTTCCTTAATAACTTTCTTCTACATTGCATCATCAGTTTTCAAGAACTGGATATCCAAGTGTAATGTTTGCCCACACTAGAAGTACGTGTCAGTAGGTCCAACTCAGCTGCGAAGCCCCGTTTATAACAGTCAAACATCCTATAGCAATTCTTCAGCCCTTGGATTTTCTCTTCATCTTTTCGGCCTGTAATGAGCAAAATTATGAATTTGATATAAACTTTTCAGTTTGAGAAAGAAGATATATGGATTAAAATGTCAAGAAGACAACATTCTATCTAGAAACTGTTTGTTTGTTTGTTTAGTTGGGGTTTAATGCCGTTTTCAGCACATTTGGCCATTTCGCGGAGGCCAGTTTTTATTGGTGGAGGAAGCCAGAGTACCATGGAGAGAACCTTCGGTAGGAAAATTGGAAATCCTTGTCAATTAAGATCAGAGTCTAACACACCCTGCCGCAGGTGAGATTCCAACCCCAGTGTTGACAGGCTAGTGATCATTAGTAGACATGACGAACTACCTAGACCACTCCGCCACCGAGGCCCCATCTATATACTGAGCAGATCAAAAACTGACATTAAGTGTTCACCACACAATGTTCAAAGAGTGGCCAGACAAAATAACCAAGTGTATAAATCAATAGGAACTTTTGTTTGTATTGGAAAATTTCTGCTTAATTTTACTTATGAGAGGTGGAATAAAAATAAAACCCCATATACTCACAATTTTAACTAAATCGACATTTTTTATTAATGTAAAAATTTGATAGGATGAGAAATGCAATAATAAAAATTTATAATTTTCATTTGAGTAACTTTTGCTGGAACATGGACTGGAATTGCACTTGATGTATACTATGTGTAAATCATGGTTTCAAAACATTTGCAATAAGGAATGAACATATTAATTCCTAATTCACAGTACTAGGAATTTTGTCCTATTCAAAAGATTTATAATAGGTGAGAGGGGTATGTGTGTCCTTTAATTACAAATCAACTTGTAGATATGGTCATTCCAGTGGAAAGAGAAACTAGGGGTGTCACTTGTTTTTGAATTTATAAATTGCAATCTTAGTGTGGATGTCCAAAAAATTATATGCTAAAATCTCTTTCCATTGAAAGGTCACATCATTTGTCCGATAATGGACACATTCCCACCAAATTCAATGGAGAGGTATATTGGAAACACGTTTATTTCAAAATTGAAATATGATTCTTTGTCTAAGGGAGATAACCACAAATATAAATGATAAAATATTTTTAACACTGAACATTAGATTACCTGTAAAACCTCCTGCAACTGTTCTAATGCTGTTTGGAAGACAGGAACAATTGGTTGTAAGTCAGCTTTTGTTACTTTTAAATCCTTCACACCTGTCTTGCCTGCTTCTCTGGTCATCTTTTTAAAGTGGTAGAACTGAAATATTAGTGAATAATCCCAATCAGCTAGAGGCTGTCAGTATCAGCAAACCAAATGTTCCTTATCCACCAAGCCTACTTTGCCAAACTAATAATTAGATTTTTTCTGTAGGGGAAAACTGGGTTAAATATATGTACTGTGGATTCATTTACATTTTGGAGTATCATCTTTTTTTTATAAGTTAAAATTCCTTTTTTATGGAAACAATATTTGTGGTTTTGAAATTTTCTTGATATAAAATATTCTTAGTTTTGTTGAACTTTGTGGAATATTCAAACTTGTGATTTGACTGCATAAATGAAAACCAAAATATTATCTCCCCTATTTTGTTTCATGCACATCATAATCATGTGAACTCCATTTCTTTAAAGTCGCATTGAATTTCATCACCCGGTGAAGGTGGTGTTGTGCTTTCAAGAATAAAGGACAGATTTACAAATTTACAGTATGATTTCTATATACTGGTTCACACTTTGTTTGCAGTGTGTATAGAAATTAGTTTTTGCAAAACAGAAGAAACACAGAATTAAGGAGAACCTGTCTGAATGACAGCAAATTTTCCTTCATTATTGTTTGGAGGACTCGAAGCTGTTGGCCATAAATCACCAAATACACTTAATATTGTAGTACAACAATTATCATGGATTTATCCCTTTTGGTCATTTTTGGATTTTTGATTTGCTCTTCAACTTTTTGGATTGTTGCTTTGGTTTTCAACATTTTAGGCCTTGACCACAACTGATGAGTCATAAAATGACGAAATGTGCACATCTTGTGCATCAAAATTGGTATCAAAGAATTTTATTATAAATTAAAATTAAACTAACCTAATGAGATCATTGATTATACTTCAGAGGAAATCTATCATATAGAATAGCTGTTTATCTATTCCAAATTACAACTGCATCTTTTTCATTCAAAATATTTTGTTTATTTTGAAACTTACAAAATCCACAAATTAAGAATCCAGAATATAAGTCCTATTTTCCAAACCAATGAAAATTGATATAAAAAAAAATAACTGACTTTTATGTAAATGGATCTTTTTCCTTACATTTTGTTTAGTTGGGGTTTAACGCCGTTATCAGCACATTTGGCTATTTCGTGGCGGCCAGTTTTTACTGGTGGAGGAAGCCAGAGTACCCAGAGAGAACCACCGACCTTTGGTAGGATCCTTGTCAATTTAGACCAGAGTCAAACGCACCCCGTCACAGGTGAGATTCAAACCCACAGCCTCAGTGTTGACAGGCTAGTGATCATTATTAGTCATGACGAACTACCTAGACCACTTGGCCACCAAAGCCCCTTTTCCCTTAGATAATCCAATTATAATTTACTGTGATAATCTACGTTTATCTAAATTTAAATCATACCTCCTTCTTCTGTAACATTGTAATAGCTGTTCCCACCTTACCAGCTCTGGCTGTTCTCCCGACTCTATGTATATAGGTTTTAATGAATGGTGGAGGATCGTATGAGATAACATATTTAACATTTTCTATATCCATACCCCTCGCCATGGCATCAGAACAAATCATACTGGAATTATACATATAAAAATCATCAGATTACTTTTTACATAAATATATAATTATTGACTGGAGAGATTGGTGGAGTAGAGATCAATAATAACAGCATATTTTCTCTCTTAAAAGTTCATAATCGTTTTATGAAATACTTTTTATAGTAAGTTCAGTCTCCATATGCCTGACTGAAAATGTCAATATCTGTGCAGTGGCAAGGAAGAAAATCAATCTGATGTACCTGATGTAACATTCAAGTCGAAGCTGGTCAATACAGAAAATCATAAACTGAAGACGTAAACATTGAAGGAGAAACACTTATTAACAATAACATAAATGTATTCAGATAAATAATGTGAAAGACCAGAGGAACAGCTGTATAAATGTTCTCTAATTTCCCCGCACTTTCGAAGAAAGTTTGGGGATATAGTGATTGTCTCCGTCTGTCTGTCCATCCATCACACTTTCTTGTGACATCAACTCCTACTTCACTTTTGGATCAAGGAATTTAATTTCTATATAGAATGGTTGCATACCATGTGTAGATGCGCAATAAGGTTTTAGAATTTTGATTTTCTAAACAAGGGGCCTATATGGGTTGAACTTCGAAAATTTGGAATTCCTGCTTGTGACCTAAACTCATCTTCTATTTTTCAATTTATGCATTTTATTTCTATACAGTATTGTCAGGCACCATATGCAGATGCGCAATAAGGTTTTAGAATTTTGATTTTCTAAAATTGGCTCCCACAGGGGTCAAATTTTGAAAAACTGTCAATTTAAGCTTGTGATCTAAACTCCTCTTTCATTTTGCAATTTATGGTTTTTATTTCTATACAGTATTGTCAGGCACCATGTGCAGATGTGCAATAAGGTTTTAGAATTTTGATTTTCTAGAATTGGGGCCCACAGGGGTCGAATTTCAAAAATTTTAAGTTGAAGATGAGGATGTAAACTCTAATTTTTTTAATTTATGCATTTTTTTCTATATAGTAGTGTCATGCACAATATGTAGATGTGCAACAAGGTTTTAGAAGTGTTATTTTCTAAAATTGGGGCCCACAGGGGTCGAATTTCAAAAATTCAATTTAAGCTTTTGACATAAACTTGTTTTTCATTTTCCAATATATGCATTTTTTTCTAGACAGTATTGTCATGCACACTATGTAGATGAACAATCATGTTTTAGAATTTTAATTTTCTGAAATTGGGGCCCACAGGGGTCGAATTTAATAAATTTTAAATTTAAGCTTGTGATATAAACTTGTTTTTCATTTTCCAATATATGCAGTTTTAGCTTGCCTGGTCCAAAGGGCCATGTGAGCTACTGTCATCACTTGGCGTCTTGTCTGAAACATATGGGTTGATATAAAAAAAATTTCTGTGGAACTGCTTGCCCAAATGGAATGAAGCCTGACAAGAAGCATCTTTGGGAGGTTTTTACAAAGTTTTCTCATTTTGTCCAGATCATGGGACAAACATGGCTGCCATGGGCAATTCTTGTTTCTGCCAGGTGAGCGATACAGGCTCAGCCCTCTGACCCTCTGTTAAACTCAGGTCAAATTTCAAAAATTTCAAAAGTTTAAGCTTGTTAACTCAGGTTTTTTCATTTTTCATAAAGTTTATTGATTTAATTTCTTTATAGAATGATTGCATACTATTTTTAGTTGGCAATAAGGTTTCACATTTTTTACATTAGCTAAGTGGCCCAACTACTTACAGGGGGGTGCAGGGATCACTGTAGATTCTGACAGTACAGTTTTCTAGTTCTGTATGTACTGGTATTTACACTGCTTCAATATTACAATTATTGTCTTTCGATAGTTGTGAAATGTAACATCAAGTAACAAATATAACTTTGTATAATATATACATGTATGTAGCTTTAACCATATTACTAAGATACATGTATGTAGCTTTAACCATATTGCTAAAGATACATGTATGTAGCTTTAACCATATTACTAAGATACATGTATGTGGCTTTAACCATATTACTAAGATACATGTGTGTAGCTTTAACCATATTACTAAGATTCATATGTGTAGCTTTAACCATATTACTAAGATACATGTATGTAGCTTTAACCATTTTACTAAGATTCATGTATGTAGCTTTAACCATATTACTAAGATACATGTACGTAGCTTTAACCATATTACTAAGATACATGTACGTAGCTTTAACCATATTACTAAGATACATGTATGTAGCTTTAACCATATTACTAAGATACATGTATGTAGCTTTAACCATATTACTAAGATACATGTATGTAGTTTTAACCATATTACTAAGATTCATGTATGTAGCTTTAACCATATTACTAAGATTCATGTGTGTAGCTTTAACCATATTACTAAGATACATGTATGTAGCTTTAACCATATTACTAAGATACATGTATGTGGCTTTAACCATATTACTAAGATGTATGTAGCTTTAACCATATTACTAAGATACATGTATGTAGCTTAAACCATATTACTAAGATACATGTATGTAGCTTTAACCATATTACTAAGATACATGTATGTAGCTTTAACCATATTACTAAGATACATGTGTCTAGCTTTAACCCTATTACTAAGATACATGTATGTAGCTTTAACCCTATTACTAAGATACATGAATGTAGCTTTAACCATATTACTAAAATACATGTATGTAGCTTTAACCATATTACTAAGATTCATATGTGTAGCTTTAACCATATTACTAAGATACATGTGTGTAGCTTTAACCATATTACTAAGATACATGTATGTAGCTTTAACCATATTACTAAGATTCATGTGTGTAGCTTTAACCATATTACTAAGATACATGTACATAGCTTTAACCATATTACTAAGATACATGTGTGTAGCTTTAGCCATATTACTAAGATACATGTATCTAGCTTTAACCATATTACTAAGATACATGTATGTGGCTTTCACCATATTACTAAGATACATGTATGTGGCTTTAACCATATTACTAAGATACATGTATGTAGCTTTAACCATATTACTAAGATACATGTGTGTAGCTTTAACCATATTACTAAGATACATGTATGTAGCTTTAACCATATTACTAAGATACATGTGTGTAGCTTTAACCATATTACTAAGATACATGTGTGTAGCTTTAACCATATTACTAAGATACATGTATGTGGCTTTAACCATAGTACTAAGATACATGTATGTAGCTTTAACCATATTACTAAGATACATGTGTGTAGCTTTAGCCATATTACTAAGATACATGTATCTAGCTTTAACCATATTACTAAGATACATGTATGTGGCTTTCACCATATTACTAAGATACATGTATGTGACTTTAACCATATTACTAAGATACATGTATGTAGCTTTAACCATATTACTAAGATACATGTGTGTAGCTTTAACCATATTACTAAGATACATGTATGCAGCTTTAACCATATTACTAAGATACATGTATGTAGCTTTAACCATATTACTAAGATACATGTGTCTAGCTTTAACCCTATTACTAAGATACATGTATGTAGCTTTAACCATATTACTAAGATACATGTATGTAGCTTTAACCATATTACTAAGATACATGTATGTAGCTTTAACCATATTACTAAGATTCATGTGTGTAGCTTTAACCATATTACTAAGATACATGTACATAGCTTTAACCATATTACTAAGATACATGTGTGTAGCTTTAGCCATATTACTAAGATACATGTATCTAGCTTTAACCATATTACTAAGATACATGTATGTGGCTTTCACCATATTACTAAGATACATGTATGTGGCTTTAACCATATTACTAAGATACATGTATGTAGCTTTAACCATATTACTAAGATACATGTGTGTAGCTTTAACCATATTACTAAGATACATGTGTGTAGCTTTAACCATATTACTAAGATACATGTATGTGGCTTTAACCATATTACTAAGATACATGTATGTAGCTTTAACCATATTACTAAGATACATGTGTGTAGCTTTAACCATATTACTAAGATACATGTATGTAGCTTTAACCATATTACTAAGATACATGTATGTAGCTTTAACCATATTACTAAGATACATGTATTGTACTATACAAGTTTTACTATATCAGGTAAAAAAGGTCTAGTAAAAAAAATAAAAGCATATATAACTGACATTCATTTAAAAAAAATATCTGTCACATTTCATGTATGAGGGACTTAACCTGAGAGTTATCTCCCATTCAGATTAACATGTTGAATAAAACCTTACATATCAATCTTTCCTTTAGAAAATTGCTGTAGAATTCGGTTTCTTTTTGCCGTATGGAGACCAGATGAGAATTCCTGTACTTCTATACCTCCTATTAATTTTATTAAATGGTACAACCTACAAAATAAAACAGAACAATTTAATATACCTTACGATTTAAGAGAGCAACCATTTGATGTCGAGGGGGATGGAATTAATCTTGTACTTGGAGATTGTATTTGCACCACCCATAAGCTTGGATTTTTAAAAATATTTATGCACATTTTATCAAAACTGTTGTTTTCATGGAATATTATGTGCCCCCTTTCTGCCCAATTTTGAAACCTGAGCTTTTTTTAAAAAATAATTTTTTCCATGAAAATTAAATCCCTAAACATTACTTATTCACCAATATAAAACTTGACCGTAAGGTTAAAATCACAGTTCAATAAATCTGTTGTAAACAAAACAATAATTTTGTAGATTAGTCTTTATAATTATTCTTCACTAATAAATGTCACTAAAATATTTTGATATACCTTGCACAGAGTCCTTCAGTCACTCTGAAATGACAGGACTGGCACTCATACAAGGCCCTAGGTCCATCTTGAATTTGAAATGGGGTGAAAAATTCCCCCCCAAATTTGAAACTTTAAGGTGTCAGACTTAAAGATGTAGAATAGCAATAACAGCAGAGTCCTTTTGCTTGAACTTTTGTTGTGTACATGTAAATATTATGTGTCTACCATACCTCTTCTTACAAGTTTAAAGGATGATAACCTTTTATTTGCCTCAATTACAAAAGTTTAAAATAACACCAACCTGTGAGTTGCCTCAATGGAGTTTGTAAAACAGAGAATGTGTCTGAAGTTTAAATAACACCAACCTGTGAGTTGCCTCAATGGAGTTTGTAAAACAGAGAATGTTTCTGAAGTTTAAATAACACCAACCTGTGAGTTGCCTCAATGGAGTTTGTAAAACAGAGAATGTGTCTGAAGTTTAAATGATGCAGGAAATGTAAAACAATCAATGGTTTCTGTGCTGCTGTACATTCCACAAAATATTCCTACAAAATACACAATACTTTATATGAAACGGTTCAGATATGGGGTAGGCAATTCCTATAGATACAATGTATTACTGTATACACAATACTTTATATGAAACGGTTCAGATATGCAGACCTGCCAGCTATCCCGATTTTGGCGGTATTATCCCGATTTTCATGCCTCAACCCGATTCCCGATTTTCATAAATTCTACCCGAGAAAATGTTATTCTTACCGATTTCCTGAGATATTATCCAATCAAATTCATCGTAGTATCTGATATTCGGGTCACGTTGATTTACCTGAGATTATCGATCTGTTTTGACACTAAGTACTATGTAAACATATACACGTGCCTCAATAAAATCAATGATTTGTCAAAGTTTTATGGGTCTTAATTGGTAATAAAATTATTGATCTTTGTTATTTATACCGATCAGCTTGGGAGTTAAATAATTAACTGTTTACTTATCATTTAATTGAGATTAATATTCTAATCAAGTTAACTATTCTTTAATCAGGTGAACATAGTTAATAATTATTTTAATAACTGATCAAAAGAATTTTGCAAATTAAACGTAAAGGCTTGGATGCTGTTTACACATTGAGACAATTGTTATAAAAAGGATATGAAAAATGGAATTGAATCATAACAGTTCAAACTATCACAATGGTTGTTACTCCACCCAGCAAGAAGAAACGTTTGCCATAAACAAATGAACCAAATGAAAGAAACATCTTTATACAGAATGATACACACAGCATCAAAACAATCTCAAGAGTTCAAGAAACAAAACAAAATTGATCCTAAATATACATGAAATACTTTCTACTGGACATTATAAAAAAAAAACAGTCATAAGATGAAGCGATACATTTAAATTTTTTTCCCCGGGGAAAATCCCCAATGGAGGTTTTCAAAAGTTGGCAGGTCTGGATATGGAGTAGGCAATTCCTATAAATACAATGTGTTACTGTAACACAATACTTTATATGAAACTGTTCAGATATGGAGTAGGCAATTCCTATAAATACAATGTATTACTGTAACACAATATATGAAACTGTTTGGATATTGGGTTAGTAATTTCTACAAAAAAAACATGAATATATAATAGTTTACGTATATAACTAGGTTATAAGTACTGTAAATTCGGAAACTATTGCGAAAAATGCGACAGGGTTGTAATCGCAATAATTTAAACTCGCATTTTGGAATTTTTTATACGAATGAAGGGGATTTTTCTCAATATCGCAAAAATTAAAATCGCATTTGGGTCGAAAATGACAAAATCGCAATAATAAATGCACGCAATAATTTCTGAATTTACAGTATTAAAGATAATATCACTCACTGAAGAAAACTGATAACATCAAGGTGATTTATTAAAAATGTTCCGTTATCAGTTATAATGGTTAGTTACCAATCAATTTATAATGGATGTAAAATTAAGAGCTTGTTATGCACATGCACAATTATGAAGGATGTTGACAAATTCCTTTTGTACTTGTGGAATTCTGTTTCTGAATAGTTTTTCTTTTGCTGATAGATGTCCTTTAATTTTCATATAATGGTAAAGTTATGAAATAAGTGCACCTTGGTCAAATTTTACCATTACAGATTACAAGAATATTCCTGTACCTTTAGTTGTCCATTAAACATTTTATGATTCATGCATTTATACTTAAGTTTATCATTCAATGGCAAAACTTTTTATATTTTATTATCAAAATGAAAAAAAAAAAATTGTGGTTTTGAAAAAATATATGAAATGTAAACAAGATACTTAAGTACATAAAATTATGAAATACAATATATATTAAAACATTATCCTAATTGATCTATAATGACAACTTACAGTGAGTCCATAATGACAACTTACAGTGAGTCCATGACAACTTACAGTGAGTCCATGACAACTAACAGTGAGTGAGTCCATAATGACAACTTACAGTGAGTGAGTCTATAATGACAACTTACAGTGAGTCCATAATGACAACTTACAGTGAGTCCATGACAACTTACAGTGAGTCCATGACAACTTACAGTGAGTGAGTCCATAATGACAACTTACAGTGAGTGAGTCTATAATGACAACTTACAGTGAGTCCATGACAACTTACAGTGAGTGAGTCTATAATGACAACTTACAGTGAGTCCATGACAACTTACAGTGAGTGAGTCTATAATGACAACTTACAGTGAGTGAGTCTATAATGACAACTTACAGTGAGTCCATGACAACTTACAGTGAGTGAGTCTATAATGACAACTTACAGTGAGTCCATGACAACTTACAGTGAGTGAGTCCATAATGACAACTTACAGTGAATGAGTCTATAATGTCAACGTACAGTGAGTCCATAATGACAACTTACAGTGAGTCCAGCAGGAGTGGTGTATTTTCCAATGAAATCTCCCTTTGTTTCCTGTTTTTTACTGCCATCTTCCATTTCTTCTGTCAAAGATTCTGTAATTATAGAAAAGATTTATGTTTTAATGCCATACAAATCAGATTTTAATGCACAACTTTTGGGCAGAAAATATTTTAAATAAATACAGTGGAATACTTATATATTCAAGCAAATAAATCATCCTAAATCTGGCCCCTTTTTTCTAAACAATAAAGGTATATTTTTGTCAAATGAACCCTTTGAACACTTACTGAAAGAATGGCTAAAATGGTACTTAACTTGGTGAATTAATTAAACAGCAAATGATTTTAACAAATTCTCATCGTGATGAACAAAGGTGATTGTTAAGCCATTAACTTGGAAATTAATATTTGAAATATTTTAGACCTAACAAAGTAGGATACCTGTATCCTTGGTATACTGTTTCTCAGGGGACATAACCAGGTCAACAGGCTTCAGAATATTACCCCCCTTTGATACAGAAGTAAATAACTTTGGCTGGAATAAGTTTAACTGTTGGAGTTTATCTGGATTTTGTGATAAAGTTGCCGAGAACAGGAGTTTCTGTAACTGAAAGTAAAAAATCTATATTAAATATTGAAATTATTGCATGTATTTATTATTATCAACAAAAAATTGTGATTGATTTATATCACACCTTTACAATTAATGACAGATTTCAGAAACAAAAAAGAAAACCAGTTCTATCTATTGCTATCTTCACCCTTTCACATTTTTTGCAATAATAAATAGCTTGTATTATGAATTTACAGTAGATAATCATAAACATTTGAGGTAAACAACAGATGATGTATACTATTTTACAGAACAGACTAAAAACTTTGGGGAGTACACAGTGAACATCTACAAAATAAAGTGCATGAAACTTTCAAAAAATTGTGCTACTAATCATATCATCATATACGTATTGCTAACTGGAAGACAAATGCACACCTTTTCACACAATATATTCAATTAACACATTTCTCAAAAAATTGAGTAACAATATATCTTGAAAACTCATATCTCAATATTCTTCATCTCATAATCAGAAATCCATCTACATGTAACTTCTGAAAATTCATGCATATACAAATTCTTGACAAGAAACTGCTTTATTTACAGCAAACCAGATTCTCTGTTGCCGTTGTTTGGATACAATTTTCCCATCTGACCACAATATATTGCCCAACTATATATTAAAAACTTTTTTTTCTGATAGAAAATCTAGTATATATTTTTTTTTTGAAGTAAACAAGTTTACTTACAGGTATCTGTGGGTGTCTGGTCCTAAGCATAATAAAAACACATGTTTTCAGATTATTTATAACAACGTTTTCTAGTACAAAAGTAGAGCAAGCAATTTTTATAGTATTAATATTTAGTAGATAATGACTGACAATAACTACTATTGACATTCAAACAATAAACATATATTTTATTGGGGGTATTTTTTATGTCAACACCACCATTGGATATACATATCACATTTCACTTCATCCTTTAATGTTATATTTAAAAATTTCTTCAAATAGTTCACCAAAAAATATTTTTTTTTACTACAAGTATTTACAAAATTGCACCTTTATCAGACGTGATTTTGATCACAGGGAAAACAGAGCGGAAATCACATTTCGGCAGCCATTTTACTATGTATAATAAAGGAACCGTAATGGAAAAATTCAGACTTCCAAAAGCGGAATTCCGCTTTAAAGCGGAAGAAAATCAGGTCTGCTTTATGGCTAATGGTACTGACAAGTGTTAACCAGACCATAAAAAAAATAATTTTAAGCTGTTTGATTAAATTAACAAGTACCTGTTGACAGTGAGAGCTCCAGGTAGAGGTCTTTCATCACTATACACAGAATTTTCTACTTCTGTTAACCAATCTTGTTTTATATGATCCATCATCTTATCTGCCTCATCAATAACCTGCCAAATATGTTACCTAGGAAATCTTAAACTCATAGGTTGGCAATGATGATCATATAAATAATAACTAATTAGGTGTTAAAATGGACTTACGATTAGATAGTACAGTATGTTCTTATTATTACTGGAAGACAGACATGGGGTAATCGAAATCGATAATGGAAATCGATTGCAATTAATTGAATTTTTTAAAGTAATCGACAGTAATCGATTACTGATATGAATTTCGATTACAGCTGAAAATGTTTATAAAGTAATTACAATTACTTTTCGATTTTTTTTTCTTTCAAGACCCCACATCTACTTTACTTATACAATACAGATATATAACATGAACTGGCCAGTGGAAGTCTTAAGGGCACATAAAGTAAAGCTAAAGATATATATATATAATCATCTCCCAGATTTTAGTCCTTGGTATTGTGTTACTATGTTTTTGTTTTAAGAATTACAATACTAATCTTAACCTTTAGTAGTTTGTTCTTCTTTGGAAAGTGATGATGCCTCTGCTGGTGGACCCTAGGGTATTCGCCAACCCAGTCGTCAGACTTGTCTGACATGATTATTCATTGATTTGTTACAGAAATTACCAGTAATTCAAAAATAATAGAAATACTAACGGTTCATTCCTTGTATTGCACATGGTAGATCTCCTTAGCTGAAATTTGGCTTCCTATTTCGGTATTTTTGGTTGAGTACTTCTTGTTTAATATAAGTTTGGTTTTTGGTCTTCCAAATGTTTTGTTTTTAATGCTGCTGATGAGAGGTAACTCCTTGAAATGCGTCATATAAAGCATAGTATAAATTTACTATATCTAATATTAGTATCTTTGGATTGTTATTTTTTTTTTCTATTACTGTTGGTTTTATGAATTTAGAATGCATGATGCAATCAAAAGTTTTCACCTAAAAATTCTGGATCATTATCAATAACAATGAAAAAAAAACCTTTTTGAGTGACAAATTATATGTTTTATTTTAATATCTACTGCTTTACCAGGAATCGTAGTTGTTTCAGACTAAATCCAGTTGTACTGTTGATATGATCAACCAGTCTGCCGGGAGTGGCAACGACAATGTCTGCCAGACTCTCATAACCCCAGGACCTAGAAAATAGAAAAAGAAAGACCAAGTATATAAAATGTGTCCGTTTCTGTGGGAGTGAAGCTCTTAATGCTTTACAGACTCCAGTGCAAAGGTGATGTGCAAAATTTACATATAATTTTTTTACTGTTGACATGCAGAAAGCCAAATACATGGAAAGTTAAATTGTAAATGATCTTGATTTGCCATTGTAGACTTTTGAATTATGTATAACATTTTAACTATCAACAATAGTAAAATGTATGTGTCCATGGACAGATATTGCTATTTCTATAATTCTGTGCGCATTTATACATCTCTTGATCCATTTAATAAATTCTGATATCACCACATGTTGGATAATAATGCTTGTGGAATTTCTAGCAAAAAACGTTCAAAAGATCTCCCAGAGTTTTACATTGTCATTAGAGAAAAAGATTCCAAAACTCTTGATGCATTAATTATGAATTTATCCACTCTCTTTAATTAATTATTCATTTTTTAAACTTCTCGCACAAGCTTCGTAGTTTAAACTAGAGGCTCTCAAGAGCCTGTATCGCTCACCTGGATTTAACTTTTCACCTTGAGCAGACCTAAAAATTTAAGTGTTGCAGTCAATTTGGCTGGTTTTTCTATAGGATTCTATTTTGAACTAATTTCAGCTGTGAGAGTCATCTTAATTTAGTCCAGGTCAACGGATACATTTCTAAAAGAGAACCATCTAAGGACCATTTCTGCTAAGTCTTGTTCCAACTGGCTAAAGCGGTTTCAGACAAGAAGATTTTTAAATGAATTTTCCTATAGGGTCCAATATTTAACAAAGTTCGGTATGGCAGCCATCTTGGTTGACAATCCGGGTGATCGGACATATTTCTGAAAGAGGACCTCCTAAGGACCAATGCTGCCAAGTCTGGCTCCAATATGTCAAGTGGTTTCAGACAGGAAGATTTTTCAATGAATTTTTCCATAGGGCCCTATGTTAAACTAAGTTCGGGTGTGGCGGCCATCTTTGTTGACAGTCTGGGTCATCGCACAAAATTCTGAAAGAGGACCATCTAAGGACCACTGCTTCCAAGTCTAATTCTAATTGGCTTAGTGGTTTCAGACGAGAAGATTTTTGAGTGAATTTCCCATAGTGTCCTATGTTAAACTAAGTTCTGCTGTGGCGGCCATCTTGGTTCACAGTCCATGAAATCAGACATATTTCTGAAAAAGGACCACCTAAGGACCAATGCCACCAAGTCCTGCTCCAATATGTCAAGTGGTTTCAGACAAGAAGATTTTTCAATGAATTTTCCTATTGGGCCCTATGTTAAACTAAGTTCGGTTGTGGTGGCCATCTTGGTTGACAGCCCGGGTCATAGGACACCCCTCTGTAAGAGGACCATCTAAGGACCATTGCTGCAAAGTCTGGTTTCAATTGGTCAAGTGGTTTAAGACAAGAAGATTTTTCAATGAATTTTCCCATAGGGCCCTATGTTAAACTAAGTTCAGCTGTGGTGGCCATCTTGGTTAACAGTCCGGGCCATTGGACATATTTCTGAAAGAGAACCTCCTAAGAACTATTACTGCCAACTTTTGTTCCAACTGGACTTGTAGTTTCATATAAAAAGATATTTGAATGTCACCCCCCCCCCCCTTTTTTTCTATTTTTAGTAACAGCAGCCATCTCAGTTGGAAGTTGGGGATGCCAAACATAATTTTGGAAGGGGGGCACCCAATGACCATTCTACCAAAGTTTGGTCTCAATTGGCCCACTGGTTTGAGAGGAAAAGATCTTTAAAGGAAAGTTTACGCTGGATGCCGTGTTTAAAGGGCAAAACTCCTATAAGGGGTCAATCAATGATTTTGGACATGTTGACTTATTTGTAGATCTTACTTTGTTGAACATTTTTGATGTTTACAATTTGTCTTTATCTATAATAATATTCAAGATAATAACCTAAAACTGCAAATTTCCTTAAAATTAACAATTCAGAGGCAATAACCGAACAAAGGGTTGACCGATTCGTCTGAAAATTTCATGGCAGGTAGATCTTGACCTGATGAACATTTTTACCCCATGTCAGTTTTGCTCTAATTGCTTTAGTTTTTGAGATATAAGACAAAAACTGCAGTTTACCCCTATGTTCTATTTTTAGCCATGTCGGCCATGTTGGTTGGCAGGCGGGGTCATCGGACATATTTTTTAAACTAGATACCCTAATGATGCTTGTGGCCAAGATTGGTTCAATTTGGCCCAGTAGTTTCAGAGGAGAAGATTTTTGTAAAAGTTAACGGACGACGACGGACGACGGACAACGGACGCCAAGTGATGAGAAAAGCTCACTTGACCCTTTGGGTCAGGTGAGCTAAAAATGAAAAAAATTGAATTACCTCGAGTTGATAAAAATCATAATCAACTGGTCATCTATATATGATATCCCAATAACACTTCATGTATTACTCAAGTTTTTCATTCTCAACATGTAGTGATAATCTTAGATTTACTGACTACAGACGTCAGAGTACAAATGTATACCAGTATTATCTTTATTACTAGAATTCTTACCTGACTACAGATATCAAAGTACAAAAGTATAAAATATTCTTACTATTACAATGAAACCGTCTCGGTGGTCTCATAGTAGCGTGCTTGCCTCAAATGTTGAAGGTCACATGTTCGATCCTCGGCAGTGTCAAACCAAAGACATTAAAATTGGTATTTGCTGATTCTCTGCCAAGCATGAGACATCTAGGAGAAATGGCAAAGGATTGGTTGGCTCAGATTCAGTATAATGTGGCTGAATGTCTTCCTGTGGACAGTTACATCGTGAGCT
This sequence comes from Mytilisepta virgata, assembly GCA_028015205.1. Classification (NCBI taxonomy): domain Eukaryota; kingdom Metazoa; phylum Mollusca; class Bivalvia; order Mytilida; family Mytilidae; genus Mytilisepta; species Mytilisepta virgata. Next base: position 56,781,175 of record CM051515.1, on the reverse strand, counting down.
GGCACATTAAAAATCTGGCTCAGCATGTCGGTCTAGTCATATTCATATCATATCAATCTGTTCTAGTCCTGTCCTGATATGCTCCTAACGGTTGCACCTGGATGTTTAACAACAATTCCTCCATTCATCTTACTATTACACTGACAATTCTTTAACTAGAGGTGCTGTTGTCACAGGAGTCCAGCATGCTGGACTGTTTTAGCACGCTAAAACTGATGTCTCCCCTTCCATACCCATAGTTTTTTTTAACATTTTTTAGGGATCATCAAGGTGGCAAATTAAGAGCTATGGTACATAATACATGTAGTTACCTACAGATATGTGCTTCAACAAGGAATGAATAAGGTAATATATAGTTTTGGGGAAGGGATCTGAACCATTTTTAAGATAAATTAAGGTTTCTGGTCTTGAGGGGGTGGGATGACCCCCTGGGGCCAAGACATATTGCATTCAACTTGTCTTTTCATTGTGAATAAGGAAATATATACTTTTGTGGAGGGGATCTCAACCATTTTTAAGATAAAGGTTTCTGGTCATGAGGGGTGGGGATGACCCCAAAGGCTAAGATGTATATTACATACAACTGGTCTTGTAACCATGAGAAGTACAATATATGGTTTAGGGGTGGGGATTCCAACCATTTTTAAGATAAAATAAGGTTTCTGATTTTGAGGGGGTGGGGATGACCCCCAGGGCTAAGATGCATATTGCATTCAACTCGTCTTGTAACCATGAGTAGTACAATATATGGTTTAGGGGTGGGGATTTCAACCATTTTTAAGATAAATTAAGGTTTCTGGTCTTGAGGGGTAGGGGATGACCCCCAGGGCTCAGATGTATACTGCATTCAACTTGTCTTGTTATCATGAATAATAAAATATATGGTTTAAGGGTGGGGATTTCAACCCTTTCCAAGTTAATGTAGGCTAGGGGGTGGGGACTGACCCCCAGGGACCCAAATGTGGTACTCTGCACTCCGCCTTGACCTGATGCATATACCTTCCAAATATCATGAGGCTAGCTCAAAAAACAAAAAAGTTATGTTCCGGACAAAAAATTTGATTAGAAGAGGAAGAAGAACACTATTGGGTTGGGATCTCAATGGTTTTCAGAATATTTAGTATTTTATCATTTGAGGGGTTGGGGCATGACCCCCCTCAGACCCCCCTATGGTACCAAATGATTTGTCTTATCATAAGGAGTAATAATATATATGGTTATAGGGTGGGGATCACAATGGTTTTCAAAATATTAAGTATTTTGTTATTTTAGCCTACATTTTACAGGCTAGGGGGTGGGGACTGACCCCCAGGGACCCAAATGTGGTACTCTGCACTCCGCCATGACCTGATGCATATACCTTCCAAATATCATGAGGCTAGCTCAAGAAACAAAAAAGTTATGTTCCGGACAAAAAATTTGATTAGAAGAGGAAGAATAACTAGAATTGCAATTGCGAGCAATAGCAGATGTCGCCCCTGGCAGCCATCTTGAAAATGGCGGCCATTTCGAAAAAAAAGTATTGATTGCACACCTTCACATAGTGATCTAACTTTCTGCCAAGTTTCATTCAATTCTATCACGGCATCTCCGAGAACTAAGCCGGACAAAAATCATTGGAAAGAAAGAATAATAACTAGAATTGCAATTGCGAGCAATAGCAGATGTCGCCCCTGGCAGCCATCTTGAAAATGGCGGCCATTTTGAAAAAAAAAAGTTTCGATTGCACACCTTCACATAGTGATCTAACTTTCTGCCAAGTTTCATTCAATTCTATCACGGCATCTCCGAGAACTAAGCCGGACAAAAATCATTGGAAAGAAAGAATAATAATAACTAGAATTGCAATTGTGAGCAATAGCAGATGTCGCCCCTGGCAGCCATCTTGAAAATGGCGGCCATTTCGAAAAAAAAGTATTGATTGCACACCTTCACATAGTGATCTAACTTTCTGCCAAGTTTCATTCAATTCTATTGTGGTAGAGTGTATTTTTAGTTGTATATAATTAATTAGATATTTTATTTAGATTTTCAGAGTGCAGCAATTAATTTGTCTATGATTAATATTGATTGTAATGTTTATTTATTGATAAGCTGATTGCATTCATTTAAATATCAAACTAGATTTGATATTGAGTTTTTAATAAAGATAATTTTGATTACACTGTAGTTTATCAATAAAGTCATGGTTCAGTGACTTCAGGTTTTAATATACCTATAGTCATGGCTCAGTGAAACTTGTTTCTAAATATACCTATGTTTGCTAATTATAGCCATCTTCACCTTTGCCATCTAATTTTCATACTTCTTATTGGTCACTTTGATTTTGGAGGGAAATCTCTCTATTCCTTTGTTCTAAGGCAGAACTGGAAAATTTGTCTAAGAAAATGGAGACTTTGTTTACTTTGCCTAACTGATTTTGTTGAAATCTAGTCTTCAACCCCAGAACTATAAAACTTCATATCTAAGGTTAGTTTTCTACTAATTATGAACTAATAATCCAAGTTTTATAATATTTAGTGTGAATTTGGTATGAATCTGTGAATGTATGATTCCTGAATGAAAATGAGAATGATCCCTGAATGATAGTTGTAAAATTAAAATAAACCATAATTAAAACCTTAATACAATTAAAATGGTTTAAAATAATAAAATAAGGATAAAATAAAGATATCTATATAAAAATAATATAAATAATAAATAGAGTAACAGTCAAGTTAAAAATGAGTTTACATGATTTATACACAGAGTATTTTTAATATGTAAATAGAGTATATGGACAGAAATATAATTCTGATATTTTAGGAGTGAAATTTTGAGTAAATATGAGCTATATGTGAAATATGACAGTATTTTGAGAATAGCTGCAATTTGTGTATAGGATATGGTTATTTATGATTTTGATATTTGTTCCTTCAGATTTATACCTGATGTACTGATTACACTACTGTACTTGATATTTTTGATGATGATCTGAAGATTGTACCAGGCAATAACCTTTGCACCTCATGCGAGGTAGGTTTTGTGTTACTGTGCTTTTAATAATATGTTTTTGCTTTGTTTTGCTGCTTTACTAATATTGCTTGTTGTGTGCTAATTTATGTCAGAATACAAATATGTTTTTGCTATAATTTTTGCTATGTTTGTATTATTTTTAACTAATTAATTTTTGTATGCTAAGTATGCTGAAAATTGACTCAGTAGCTAGAATAATATTTATTGATAGTTGTTCTTTAGTGGAATCTGCATAATTTGCATATTTTGAGAACCATATTTAAAGCCGTAGCATTTCTATGAGTTTAACATGTTTAAGTAATATTTCTATAATTTTGTGTAGTAATTTTTGGTATTTTTATATTGGATTTATAATTTACCTTGAAAACTAGTCTGAGTTATCTCTCTTTAGACTGAATATTTTGTAATTGTATTTCAGGGTATTTTTACCATTGTCTACCGTTAACCACAATAAAGTATATAGAACCCTAGACAACTGGTGTTTGTTATTAGCCAAAAATACCACCGGTTACATAATGGCGCCCACGTAGCTTGTACTTGTGGATTGCGGATTCAGTTCCGGGATCAGGACCGAGGACTTTCTTTTATCCAGTTCCGACCCAATGTTATTTTCCGGTGCACCGGTACCAGTCAAAACAACGTGAATTTACAGATACAGACTGAACTTTAGCAGTGAATTTGTAGGTTTGTGAGACATTTGTGTACACAATTCATGCTTTATTCTGTTTATTATTGAATATATTATACGCACGTTGTACAACAACTGAAAATTCATTTATTTAGTGACTGAAAACTTTGAAAACATTGTACGAAAATGAAATCCAGTTTTCAAGTTTGTATTTTGCTTCGTTTACACTAGTGTACATTGATAGAGTAGACTTATACTTTAACCAAAGGTTGTTTACATAGTATAGTGTTACACTAAAGGTAGCTTTATGTAGGAAAATACTTTACACTTACTTAGAAGTCATACCAGTCAGACTTTGTAAATTTTTGAGATACTTGACCCGACCCCCCTATTTGTTAAGGTCAAGGTCAACCGGAAGTAAACAAGACACACCCACACATGTAAACATACAGCTGTCACATTACAGATAGACTATTTAGGTCTCATCAGTAGCTGTTTGAAGCACATAGTCATACAGTATTGAAACTTGACAGCACATACACTTGCAAACTACACGCATACACAATTATTTGACATTTTTCAAACTTTTTGAGACTTAGTACCCATACGTATAGTATATTAGTCTCCGGTCATATATACCGTATACCCATACATACATTATTATAGTACTTGACCATAGATACCCCATACTGGTATTTAAATATTATACTCATAGACTTAGATCATTATTCATATGTGACTTTACTATCCATATGTCTTGTATTGTCATACTTGTAGTTTATATGTCTTGTCTTGTCATATGTGTATGTTATATGTCAGTGTTGTATTGTACTTTGTCAAATCTGTGTCTTGTATTGTACTTTGTCAATTTTGTGTTTGAAATGTACATGTATTGAGTACCGAATATACATAGCAGCTATAAAACAGTTTAAATATTTTTGAATTTAAATAATTTGAATTTAAATATTCATTAATTTAGAAATAATTTAAACTTAGATTTAAATTTTCAAAAACTAAATCTCAAATATACTTTGATAAAAGTTTTTGATTTTAATACGTGACATATTAACTAGCGTATACTTTAAAATATCCGAGACGTGAACACGTAGCGAGTTTGAGATAGCATTCGTGCATGTAACTCCCATTTACCAAACCTTATATTAACTCGTATCCGTTTTTGGACTTAGTTGATTGAAATCTTGCTAGTTTGAATACTTCGTGTACTTTCAGTGTACTTTGAGTGTTTTCATTGTCCACTTACCTGACTTAGTGACTTTCTAGGTAGTTGACACTCTATTTTTCTAGTTACCTTTTTCCATTCTTTTGGTTACTAGGACACTTGCTTGAGACTTACTTTAATAGAGAGCTTACAGCATATTGACCCATACACTTGCTGATACTGAACCTTATGATTAGGTGATAGAGATTTGTTGATACTAGATATTTGGTGAAAGTTTACTCTTGTACAATTATAGTAGTAGTATATACTCGAAATTTTTGTACACCGTTCGGAGATTACTTACGTAAGAGTCTAGTATATCTTATCGAGTTTTTGTATACAGACTTGCAGACAAGAGATTGCTTACATAAAAGCTTAGCATATCTCTTTCCAGTTAAGAATCCAGAATAGCAGTCATAGATAAATGCAAAGGTATGTGCACCTTGTGACTCAATTGTCCATTGAATTGATTGAATTTTATATATATTTTGATTCACATTTTTGTACTTTGATATTATACACATATGCATTGACAGTCTTTGCATTTGTGATGAAGCAAGCTTAGACTAGATACAGATAAACTTAGTTTAACCATACTTGTCTTAAGCTTAGACTTAATAAAGATAGACTTAGTTTAACGATACTAGCCCTTATACTTATAAGGTAAGATAATCCTTGTGTAATTAATCACAGTTCTGTTCTATTTGGTAAGATAGAACATTATTTGTCCCTTTTTACAGATTTTGTTTCACTTTGAGACAACTCTGTAATTTGTTGCGATAATTTGTATATAGGTATTTGACCTTTACTTATTACTGGATTTGACAATCCATACTAGACATCACCATGGCAACAGGACCCAAAGAAGATACTACTACTGACCTACCAACAGGTCCAGAAGAAACAACTGAAGGATTTGACAACTTATTAAAGACATTAAAGGCTATGAAGATTAACCCAAAGGCAGACAACCCACAAGAACTAAAGAAGTGGATGAAAGACTTTTTGGCATCAGAAGGAGAACTTGAAGTTAAAGCTGAGCCTCCACTACCAGAACCAATTGTAAAACCCAAGGTGAAACCGATGACCTTACCTGCTGGTTTTGACATCAAGCCATCCACACCGCCTTCAACGAGTTATCCTCAGCCACCAAAGTTGTCCGTATTTTATGGATCTGAGAAGAAAGGCGAAGTATCGTATGACCTTTGGAGACACCACGTACGATGCCTGTTGAAGGACAAGATTTACAACCAAGACATGGTCCACAACAACATCAGACAGTCATTAAGAGGAGAAGCAGGAAGAGTTGTAATGAGACTTGGGGTAAATGCAACCATTCCACAGATACTGGCCAAACTTGACAGCATTTACGGAGATGTCGACAAGAAAGAGCAACTAATGGCTGAATTTTACAGTGCCCGCCAAAAAGATGATGAAGATATTACGAGTTGGAGTTGCCGCTTAGAAGATATAATAGGAAAAGCACAAGAACTTGGACTGGTTGAGCCACATGAGGTTGAACGAATGCTCCACTCGATGCTATGGACAGGACTACGTCAAGATTTGAAAGACATAAGTGGCCATAAGTACGACACTATCAAAGAATTCGACAGACTTAGAGTTGCCTTACGACAAATAGAGAAGGACCATATGCCACCAAAAGATACAGGTAAGTCGAAGCCGAACACCGCCAAGGCAGCTGCAACACCATCAGAGAAATCAGAGATAGAGGAACTTAAAGGAATAGTCCAACAACTGGTACAGAAAGTAGACAACTACCATCAAAGTCCAGACATGAGAAACTACAGAGGCAACTATAGAGGAAATAGACGAGGAGGTTCAAGATGGGGATATCGCCCGCCAAGACAGAACTGGCAACAACGACAACAACCGAATACCCAAACACAACAGCAACCATCAGCATCCAATGATAACCAACAACAACAACAACCAACATCTGACCAACAACAGGAAACATATGAACCTCAGTGTTACAGATGTGGACAATATGGCCATCTACAAATAGGATGCAGAGTAAGAAGTGACCACCTTAGAAAGAATTTAAACTTGAGGAAGCCTACTACGAGGGGCCGGTTTTAGGCTTAAGCAGAAGGACAGGACATGGTCCCAGTATCAAGAACAACTTAGTACGTACCACACCAACTGGATTATTTGGACAACCTACAGAGACAACAGTACTACTAGAAGGTAAAGAAGTTCCATCACTGCTTGATACTGGTTCCACAGTTTCAACTTTATGCGAGTCATACTACAAGAAACATCTCTCAGAGTCAACACCACTCAGAAAGATTGAATCAATATTAGACATAGAGTGTGCAGGAGGAACTCAGTTACCGTACTCCGGTTACATCGGAGCCAACATTTCAACACCTGGAGTCAACAACTACCGGACACATGTTTTACTGATAACACCAGACAGTAACTACAGCCAACATGTACCATTGTTAATAGGAACCAACATACTGGACTCTATGCTTTTCGACCTACAGAATCAACACGGAGAGAGATTTTTACAGAACGCCAACTTAAAGACACCGTGGTATCTCACTTTCCGATGTATCACCTTGAGGGAAAAGGAACTTACCAGAAACCAAAATAGACTTGCATTGGTTAAAAGTTTGGAACCACACAAGATTACCATACCACCCAACACTACTATGAGGATTCAGGGATATCTTGACAAGGAACTTATATACAAGGACACATCATCACTTTTACAGTCTTCAACCTTAGCATCAGATAATCAGGACCTTGACATCGAACCTCAGCTTCATCAGTACAGATACAAAAACAACGGAACGATAGAAGTCAATGTATCCAATGTAACAACACGAACCATTTGCATACCACACAAAGGAATCATCTGTGAACTCCAACCAGTTACCATCCAACCCACACCACAGGAACCAAACATCGAACCGGACACATCCATTTTAGACAAAGTTGACATCACCAAAAGCGACTTAACCGAAGATGAACTTCGGAGAGGGAAAGAACTAATACTTACCTACACAGACATATTCTCCAAAGGTGACCATGATGTAGGCCATACAGACAAAGTACAGCACAGAATTGATTTACTGGAGGACAAACCATTTAAACAACGCTACCGGAGAATACCGCCATCAATGTATGAGGAAGTTAGATCACACATACGTCAACTTTTGGATACAGGAATTATTCGACCATCTCATTCTCCATGGGCATCCAATGTAGTTCTTGTAAAGAAGAAGGACAATACCCTGAGGCTATGTGTCGATTATCGTCAGCTGAATCTAAACACTAAAAAAGACAGTTACGCATTACCACGTGTGGAGGAGCTCCTGGATTGTCTCAATGGCAGTCGATACTTTTCCGTCATCGACATGAAATCAGGCTATCACCAGGTAGAGATCAAGGAAGACCACAAAGAGCGCACAGCTTTCTCCGTAGGACCCCTTGGCTTCTATGAATACAACCGTATGCCTTTCGGACTCACCAACTCCCCAGCTACATATCAAAGATTGATGGAAGACTGCCTTTCAGACCTGAACCTCAAAGTTTGCTGCATTTTTATTGATGATGTGATTATTTATGGAAAGACGTATGAAGAACACCTGGAAAACATCAATTTGGTCTTTAACAGAATAAGGGAAGCCAACTTGAAGCTGTCACCAAAGAAATGTGAATTCTTTAAGAGAAAGGTAAAGTATGTTGGCCATGTGGTATCAGAAGAAGGGATAGAGATTGATGGAGACAAGACAGAGCGCATTATGAATTGGCCGAAGCCGAAAACACCAGAGGACGTCCGTAGATTCCTAGGCTTTGTTGGGTATTACCGACGTTTTATCCAGAACTTCAGCAGAGTAAGCCGGCCATTGACTGACCTCATGCCAATACCATCTGGTAAGAAACAGAAGAAGAAACCAAAAGAGAAGAAAGAATGGAGATGGGGAAAAGAACAAGACCAAGCATTTGAGACCTTGAAAGAGAAACTAGTCACAGCACCAATACTTGGCTATGCAGACTACTCCTTACCCTTTGAGCTGCACACAGACGCCTCAGGTGATGCTTTAGGAGCAGTGCTGTACCAGGAACAGAATGGTCAGAAGAGGGTCATAAGTTATGCCAGCCGTGGATTGAATAGAGCAGAGAAGAATTATCCACCACACAAAAGAGAATTTCTTGCGTTAAAATGGGCAGTAGCGGACAAATTCAAGGACTACCTTTATGGCCGGAAGTTCACTGTACTAACCGACAACAACCCTGTCACCTATGTTTTGACGACAGCAAAGTTGGACGCCACTGGGCACAGATGGTTGGCCTCCTTAGCCGCCTTCACTTTTGACATCAAGTACCGCCCCGGAAGAACCAATGCTGATGCGGATGCTTTGAGTCGCATACCACCAGACACAGATTCTGACGACAGATGTTGTATTCACAGCGAATCAGTCCAAGCCATCTGCAATTCAACACTTCCGAAGACTTATGTTGAGAGTTTAGCTGTGTCACCAGAAGTTGTTCAGACAGATTTAGACAGTGAACCAGAGGGAACAGACATTTGTGATCTGATTGATTGGAAGGAGGTACAAGCACAAGACCCAGTACTGAAGAAATGCATTGATTCCATCAACATGCACAAGAAGCCATCTAAAGAAGAAAGTAGCAGTAATCCCCTCATCAGGCATTACAACAAACTGAGACTGATTGATGATATACTCTACAGGGAAGTTACAGTCAACGAGGAACTTAAAAGACAACTTGTGTTACCAGCTGCTCATACCTCTACAGTACTCCAAGCTCTCCACAACGATATGGGCCATCCTGGAAAGGACAGAACACTTTCTTTACTTCGAGACAGGTTCTACTGGCCAGGGATGTACAAAGACACAGAAGATTGGATTGAGCAATGCGGAAGATGCTTGAGACGCAAGACGCCAACAAATCAGCGAGCACCATTGGTACCAATAGCCACTTCCTCTCCACTGGAATTAGTTTGTATGGACTACCTCACCCTCGAGAAATCCAAAGGAGGTTACCAGCATATCCTGATCATCACAGACCACTTTACCAGATATGCACAAGCTATTCCAACTAGAAACCAACTGGCCAAGACAACAGCAGAAGCCCTGTTTAATAACTTTGTGATTCATTATGGCATTCCTTTGCGGATTCATTCCGACCAGGGTGCTAATTTTGAAAGCAAGGTTATTAAGGAACTTTGTCAGCTCACAGGTATGAGGAAGTCCAGGACAACCAGCTATCACCCAATGGGCAACGGGATGTGTGAGCGCTTCAATAGGACCTTGTTGAACATGCTAGGCTCACTGGAACCAAACCAAAAGGCCAACTGGAAAGCTTATGTAGGACCCTTGGTACATGCCTACAACTCAACTCGCCACGAGTCCACAGGACAAACACCTTACCTATTGATGTTTGGACGCAACCCAAGACTTTCAATAGATGTTACCTTTGGACTTCACAGACACGAGAAACAGCTGAGTACCAAGTGTATGAAAGATCTACAGGACAGATTGGCCCAAGCATACCAGTTAGCAGCTGAAGCCGCAGAGAAAGCAAGAACTAAACAGAAGGAAGGATACGACACAAAGATCAGAGGTGGAACCATCATGCCGGGGGATAGAGTACTGGTGAAGATTGTCGCATTCGATGGGAAGCACAAGTTAGCTGATAAATGGGAGCAGGAACCTTATATAGTCATCAGCCAACCAAACTCTGAGATTCCAGTCTACAGTGTCCAGAGAGAAGATGGCGAAGGAAGAGTAAGAACGCTTCACCGAAACCTTCTGCTTCCCATCGGATACACAACAGACAGAAAGACATCACCTGTACCAGCACCGAGACAGAAGAGACCTATTCCTGCCAAAAGAAAGAAGAATCAGCAACTAAAAGAGACAGAACAGGACAAGACAGATTCAGTACCCCCAGAGCGAGATACATCATCTGACGAGGAGGCAGAATTTGTCTACATCAATGAGGACAGACAAGGAGACAGCGATCCATCCATTGCTGAAGACACTCCTGTCGAGGACATTGATGAGGAACCACAGCAGGATACCCAGGAAGCTGTGATGGAAGAACAAGAACCAGATGGGGACGCCCATTCTTTATCAATTGCTGATGAAGATGGTTCACAGGAAAGCGCGCTGGAACCAGAAGATCAGAGTCACCAGGAAGAGCCATCTGATGACGAGTCTGATGAAGAAACACCTGTTCCTGTTCGTCGATCCAGTAGACAGCGAAGACCACCAGCTTGGTTTACATCTGGAGAGTATGATACCAGCAAGGCTGCAGTGCACTGTGACACCAGAACGGATTGGATGAAGAAGGTGGATTGTATCACCAATTTAGTTAAATCTGATTTATTTTCAGGGTTGCAGCAGGAAGCAGGAAAAGCCATATTAGAGATTCTCAAGACACCGAACTCCAACTCACCTACCTGATAGCAAATGACGAGACGTCATTTTCCGGGTGGGGGGAGTATGTGGTAGAGTGTATTTTTAGTTGTATATAATTAATTAGATATTTTATTTAGATTTTCAGAGTGCAGCAATTAATTTGTCTATGATTAATATTGATTGTAATGTTTATTTATTGATAAGCTGATTGCATTCATTTAAATATCAAACTAGATTTGATATTGAGTTTTTAATAAAGATAATTTTGATTACACTGTAGTTTATCAATAAAGTCATGGTTCAGTGACTTCAGGTTTTAATATACCTATAGTCATGGCTCAGTGAAACTTGTTTCTAAATATACCTATGTTTGCTAATTATAGCCATCTTCACCTTTGCCATCTAATTTTCATACTTCTTATTGGTCACTTTGATTTTGGAGGGAAATCTCTCTATTCCTTTGTTCTAAGGCAGAACTGGAAAATTTGTCTAAGAAAATGGAGACTTTGTTTACTTTGCCTAACTGATTTTGTTGAAATCTAGTCTTCAACCCCAGAACTATAAAACTTCATATCTAAGGTTAGTTTTCTACTAATTATGAACTAATAATCCAAGTTTTATAATATTTAGTGTGAATTTGGTATGAATCTGTGAATGTATGATTCCTGAATGAAAATGAGAATGATCCCTGAATGATAGTTGTAAAATTAAAATAAACCATAATTAAAACCTTAATACAATTAAAATGGTTTAAAATAATAAAATAAGGATAAAATAAAGATATCTATATAAAAATAATATAAATAATAAATAGAGTAACAGTCAAGTTAAAAATGAGTTTACATGATTTATACACAGAGTATTTTTAATATGTAAATAGAGTATATGGACAGAAATATAATTCTGATATTTTAGGAGTGAAATTTTGAGTAAATATGAGCTATATGTGAAATATGACAGTATTTTGAGAATAGCTGCAATTTGTGTATAGGATATGGTTATTTATGATTTTGATATTTGTTCCTTCAGATTTATACCTGATGTACTGATTACACTACTGTACTTGATATTTTTGATGATGATCTGAAGATTGTACCAGGCAATAACCTTTGCACCTCATGCGAGGTAGGTTTTGTGTTACTGTGCTTTTAATAATATGTTTTTGCTTTGTTTTGCTGCTTTACTAATATTGCTTGTTGTGTGCTAATTTATGTCAGAATACAAATATGTTTTTGCTATAATTTTTGCTATGTTTGTATTATTTTTAACTAATTAATTTTTGTATGCTAAGTATGCTGAAAATTGACTCAGTAGCTAGAATAATATTTATTGATAGTTGTTCTTTAGTGGAATCTGCATAATTTGCATATTTTGAGAACCATATTTAAAGCCGTAGCATTTCTATGAGTTTAACATGTTTAAGTAATATTTCTATAATTTTGTGTAGTAATTTTTGGTATTTTTATATTGGATTTATAATTTACCTTGAAAACTAGTCTGAGTTATCTCTCTTTAGACTGAATATTTTGTAATTGTATTTCAGGGTATTTTTACCATTGTCTACCGTTAACCACAATAAAGTATATAGAACCCTAGACAACTGGTGTTTGTTATTAGCCAAAAATACCACCGGTTACACTATCACGGCATCTCCGAGAACTAAGCCGGACAAAAATCATTGGAAAGAAAGAATAATAACTAGAATTGCAATTGCGAGCAATAGCAGATGTCGCCCCTGGCAGCCATCTAGAAAATGGCGGCCATTTCGAAAAAAAAGTATTGATTGCACACCTTCACATAGTGATCTTACTTTCTGCCAAGTTTCATTCAATTCTATCCATGTTAAGTTTTTCGCCATTTTAACATCATTTTTCAAAATGGCCGCCAAACGTCTCCAACCGATCGCCATTTTTTTTCATCAGTTTGTTCTTCTAATTGTACTTTACAAACCTACGAAGTTTAATGAAATTCTATGGTACAGTTTTTGAGATATAAACGTGTTAAATTACCGATCTATGAATGGCGGCCATCTTGAAAATGGCGGCCATTTTGAAAAAAAAAGTTTTGATTGCACACCTTCACATAGTGATCTAACTTTCTGCCAAGTTTCATTCAATTCTATCAAGGCATCTCCGAGAACTAAGCCGGACAAAAATCATTGGAAAGAAAGAATAATAACAAAGAAACGGAAGAATAACAATATGTCGTCCCGTGACTACGTTCGGGGCGACATAATAATAACAAAGAAACGGAAGAATAACAATATGTCGTCCCGTGACTACGTTCGGGGCGACATAATAATAACAAAGAAACGGAAGAATAACAATATGTCGTCCCGTGACTACGTTCGGGGCGACATAATAATCACTAAAACAATATGTCTCCCTTCGAGAAGGGGAGACATAATAACTGTTCTCTTCTCATACACTGAGAATTCTCACCAGTTCCTGACAAGTACACAGAGAATTCTCACCTGTTCTTGACAAGTACAGAGAATTCTCACCCATTCTTGACAAGTACACAGAAAATTCTTACCTGTTCTTGACAAGTACAAAGAAAATTCTTACCTGTTCTTGACTGGTACACAGAATTCTTACCTGTTCTTGACTAGTACACTGGGATGTTCCTGTTGTACAAGAACATTCAGAAATCTTACTAGTTCTTTAGCTAAGAATTCTTACCTGTTCTTTACTAGCACACTAAGAATTTTTACCTGTTCTTTACTAGCACACTAAGAATTTTTACCTGTTCTTTACTTATACACTAAGAATTCTTACCTGTTCTTTACTAGTACAATTAGAACTCTTACCTGTTCTTTACCAAAGTTTGCTGTTCTTGATAAAACTGTTTCTGTCCAACCAATAAAGCTACCTGAAATTTTCATGTTGTATTATTATTGAGCAAACAATAGCTGCAAAATGTCATCCTGCGTGCCAACGTTAAAATTTATTGGTGGAGATTGGAGTTTACTAGATTGGAGTTTACTGTGAAAGGATAGTATTAACACATGCTGTTTACTATTTTCTTTTCAGCTGTACAATATAATTTCTTCTCCTATATTTCAATATGTCACAGGTGAGTGACCAAATCTTGATGAAGCATGATTGTACAGAGCATGTGCTATGTTGAACACATAGGTGACCTTTTGCACAAATTATTATCATGCCTATATTTAAATACATCTCATTTCATCTGAATTCATTTTTTTAAAATATTTACTTCAATGTAGCAAATACCACTTCCCAATGTCAGTTGTTTTTGTGTTATGTACGACAAATTGTGTATGTATTCATCCAAAACAGTCTAATATACCCAACCATTTTCTTTTTTAGTAAAAACGTTAAAAAAAAGCAAAACAGAAAAACTTGTCAATTTTGCTTACATTTTACGCTTCAATGTTTTGAAAATGGGTAAATGTCCACATTGTATTCTATATATTTTAAGATGTGTGTTAGTTATTAAGGGACCTGACAACATAACTTCATGTTATCATGTAACTAGGTATATGTACAATATACATTTCAAAGTTAAGAAAAATCACACCTGTTGACCAAAGTTAGAAAAACATTAAATAAGAGTACATTGCCAGGACAAATGAAAAATCTAGACAAATCTAAAAATTCAACACAACCTTTTTGAGGGAAAATCTAGTTATATTCAGATAAGTTTTAGCCTTTTGGTATATTAGGTAATGTGTTTTTTTGTTAGATTTTAATTAATATGCAACCATGTACATATACCTTCAGCTGTGAATTTTCGCAATACGTCTTGAAGACTTTGAACACTTGTATAGCCAAATCTCTGACAGGTAAAACAACAAGTGCTCTGACTTGGCAAGTCACTCTTGATTTTAGGGCCTGAAAATGAAATGTTAGATTTAGACAAGTTTTCTAACACTTTCGCCGATAAACAACAGCTAAAATATTTCAAATTAGGTTAAAAAATGTCTGCTTGAATATTTTTAAATAATTTTCAATTAAAAAAATGTGCAAGAATTACATTAATCTTTTTGTTTGTTTGTTTAGTTGGTGTTTTACGCCATTTTCAGCACAATTGGCTATTTCGTGGCAACCATTTTTTATTGGTTTGTTTGTCTGTTTAGTTGGTGTTTTACGCCGTTTTCAGCACATTTAGCTATTTCGTGACGGCCAGTTTTTATTTGGTTTGTTTGTCTGTTTAGTTGGTGTTTTACGCCGTTTGCAGCACATTTGGCTATTTCTCGAAGGGCAGTTTTTATTGGTGGAGGGAGCTGGAGTACCCGGAGAGAACCACGGACCTTCTGTAGGAAAATTGGCAATCCTCGTCAATTTAGATCGGAGTTGAACACACCCCACCAAAGGTGATATTCGAACTCACAACCTCAGTGTTGACAGGCTAGTGATCGTTAGTAGTCATCACAACTACCTAGACTACTCGGCCACCAAGGCCCCCACATTAATCTTAAATTACTGTCAATTGATATAGATAGCAATAAATGCCCACTTCTGGATATTTCCCAGATTATAGCTAATCATTATTTAAAAACAATGACGGGCAAAAAAAACTGTCTAAATGTTCAATGAGAGACTTTCTGCCACAACATACCTGTACTATAGGTAAGACAAATGCGAGAGTTTTACCACTTCCTGTTGGGGCTGACACACATATATCACTAGGTCTATATCCTGCTTTCCCCGATAGAAATCCTGTCTTGACTGATTCTAACATCATTGGTATGACTTGTATCTGTACTGTATATAAATACATTCTTTAATCATATGTAGGAAGTTTTGCCCATATGATACAGTCGGAAGTGAACTTGACATATATCACCCTGCTAGGAAACCCATATCGTACCCTTATGAATAACATGATCTCAATGTATAACTATATATGACCAAAAAAAATATGATAAAGAGAATATGTCATAAGCTCACAGAGTGATATTGGTGTCTTGGGGTTGGTAAAGGATATGATACGAAAAAACCCACATGATATTCTATATTTAATGGGTGTTACTACTCAACAAAATGCATAACAGATTCTTACACATTTTTTTTTCTGACAAATAAGAATTAAAAGATGTACTGTTAAACTCACTTGAAATCTTTATATGATCAGTCAGGTGAGTTAATCTAAAATTCAATTATTTACCAGGGAAAAACTGTGTTATGCCATTTTTCTGCAATATTTCTTGTAGTTGTTGGTCTAAGTCTGGTATGGCTGTAACTGGTACTGTTTTTGTCTTTAAGTCTGCTGTAATAACAAAGGGATCTGCCAACCAGTCAGGTAGTACTCTTCTAACCTAAAACAACAAATTGCATCTTAGAGTTAAATTTTTCACATGTGGAGTGATCTCTACAACATGTAGGCTTTATCCTTATACAATTATCACCCTTGTTGGTGTGTGACCCGACGGTCTGTCTCCCAGAGGAAAGTAAGGTCACCCGAGGGTGACCTTACTTTCCGAGGGGAGACAAACCGTCGGGTCACACACCAACAAGGGTGATAACTGTTATATTATATCGAATATTCAACTTTTGACAAATACACGTGAGGCTCACGAGGGGATTTCCATGGGGTTTTCTCGCGAGCGGTTGACCTTACTATGCGACCCAACGATTTTCGGTTGACCCAACGAATGGGCAAATATCACGTGACACTGTTTTAACAAATCAGATTAAAGATTTCTATATGAGTATATAATATTTCTTATTATTTGTATAACATGCTTCCTGACACATTGGATTCATGTCCAATCTTTCACTTATTTAATTTCTGTTGATTGATTATTCTATTGGATACACAATGTATAATTTTTAACCATAGTTTTCAACTGTAAAAATCTGGTTATTAGCCAAGTACACCAGTCTGTCAGGCAGCTTGGGTGGTTCTGAAACATAATGAAGGAAAATCGTGTTTGCTATCAAAATTTTAAAATATGGCAGACCACAATATATCTCACCTGTTTATTTGTTTTCCCTTTAACTTCCCCTATGACAGTAAATCCACCAATTTCAGTCTGGTTTCCATCTATCATTTCTTCTCTGTTCTTTTCATCTTCATCAATACTGTCATCTGATGAAACACTCTTGGACAGTTTGTTATCAGAATCATCTAATGATAAGTTATCATCTTCTGATAGTGTAATTGTTTCATCTTTGGTTTCTGAGGAAGAATTTTCTTCCTCTTTGCTAGGAACATTAAAACTGACAGTTAAGTTTTGAAATGATTTCTTTTTCTTTTTGATCCTAACATTCCCATTATCTAGTCCTTCTTTACCTACAGTACTTTTTTTCTTGCTCAATTTTTCACTTTTTCTCTTTTTACTTTGATTGTCAGACTCATCTTCCTCCAGTCTCTCCTGTAAACAGTCAGTTGTTTCATGATCTAATATGGAATCTTCACTTTCTGTAGACAGATTTTGTGAATGCTTTCTCTTCCTTTCCTTTCTCTTGTTTTTTGGTGTTTTTCTAAATGTCTGATCATTTTTATATTTATTTTCGATGCATTGTAACTTTTCAGACTTTTGTCTTCTACGAAATTCTGCTTCTTGTTGAATTTTTTCCAGTATCTTTTTTGCTGACAATCCTCTAGATTCTTCATTAATAATATCATCTTCCTCATCTCCTGTGTATCTGAAATGAATATATTAAACCTCATTTGTATTCTGGAAGTAATGGCAATATATTTCTAAGGGAGCAACCACATAATTTTATAGAGGTGGGGGGCTAAGAATAAATGTGAAAAAAGGCAGGCTAAAAAAATTTGAGGGATGTCTAAAAATGTGTTTAAAATATGGCAGGACTTAAAATCACCTGTAATCAAAAAGTAGCCCAATTTAATAAAAACTAGAAATTGAGTCTGTAAGACACGGATGCCCCACCTAAAATGTAGGTCATCATGTATGAATGCTCAGTACTATCCAAAACACATCCACTGATGAGGTACCATTTCATTGATACACAATGTTTAGTTCCAAAGTAATGAACCTAAATGTAAAACTTAACCAGTTGCTCACGCATAAAATGTAGGTCATAATGACCTAATTATTGTATGAATGCTCAGTATTACCCAAAACACATTCACTGATGAAGTTTCATTGATACACCATCAGTGCTCACCACACTTCAAAATTTTAGGGAGAAGTGACCTCTCCCTCGCAACCAAACAGGGAGAAGTGATGACCTGTCAGGGAGACTTGAGAGAGAAGTCAGGAATCGTTGCAATGTTTTTGTGCCTTCACATATATATATGTGCATTTTTAACCCTTATTTAAGTTTTTACTTTATTCCATGTCATACTGTGGTTTGAATTATATGATAGCGGCAATAAATTATCATAATTTTAATTTTGCCTTTGGTGAACTAGCTAAATAAAATGAGGAACTGAATTGGAGGGGGGTTCCAGATTCTGTTTTAATTAAAAAAATTGGTCTTATTTTTCATTTTGCCCTACAATAAAATTGTGTATTTTTATATCTTATGATAGAATTATTAAAAAAAAATTTAAAAATTGAGTGCAAGATGAACATGAGATGGATTTGTTTGTCAATTGAAAGGTACATGTAGCTGAAAATTTCTGAGATGTTTAGCTAAAAATATCTGAAGAGGTATGTTTTCATTCTTTATTTCTTTCCATTTGTCTTTAATCTTTTTTGAAAATTATTTATATTTATAATAGGGGCATAATTCTGTATTCATCCCATCCAATTAACCTCATCAGAAGTCTAAGAAATGTTAATGCCCTTTCATTCCTTTATCTGTTCTATTTTGTTTAGTTTACAATTATCTCTTTCAAATCAATTCTTTATTGTTAAAATATTGCATGTTGTCAGATAACACCTGACTGTGAAGTAATTAGACAAAGGGAGACAAATCAAATTTAAAAGGTGAATTATCTTCCTTTGTGAATATGTCGCAATAATAAAAAATGTTTCCCATTTTGCAACTTCTTGCTAATAAAATGACAGAATGATGAGTTATTTTCACTTCCAGCTTTGTAGAATTAGTGATGTTGTTATATTTTAACAAAGATTTTGATCATTTCATCACAAGATTTTCCTTTACCCTATGACAATTTAACAAAAATCTAAAACCAGAACTGAGACAAGTCAGAAATGATAGGGTGGCTTCACATTTGCTTTCGGGGTATCCTGAGGACAATTTCATCTTTTAAAAGGCAACTTTTTCACACACTTCACCCGGTTTTGGGAGCCTAGCACTAGTTCCAAAGAAATTAACCTAAACACAAAACTTAACCAAAGTCGCTCAAGCATAAAATGTAGGTCATAACGACTGCTCAGTACTACTCAAGGCACATCCACTGATAAAAGTTTCATTGATACACTATGCTTAGTTCCAAAGAAATGAACCTAAACGCAAAACTTAACCAAAGTCGCTCAAGCATAAACTGTAGATCATAATGACCCAATTATTGTATGACTGCTCAGTACTACCCAAGGCACATCCACTGATGAAGTTTCATTGATACACTATGCCTAGTTCCAAAGAAATGAACCTAAACGCAAAACTTAACCAAAGTCACTGAGGCATGAAATTTAGGTCATAGCAAACCAAGTGTTGCTGAATTGTGATGTACTATACAAGAGGACTGTAGTGGTGAAATATCATTGATGTACTACTATACTATGATGTACTATACAAGAGGACTGTAGTGGTGAAATATCATTGATATATTACTATAATTTCTGAGAAATGGAGCTAAACACAAAACTTAACTGAATCAGGATGTACGAACAGATGGACAAGGGTAAATCTATATGCCCCAGCCACATTCGTGGTGGTGCATATAAAAGATAGCTTCACAGGGTCTTCTGTAAAATATTCCAAACAACATAGACCTTGTTTTCTAATAAATAATTGATTAAACAATTGATAAACTAATTAGGAAATTATGCAATTTTAGGCCAAAAGGAATATCGATAATAATATGTCGTTTTTGGGATGTCGATTTCTCTGGATCACTGTATTTATTTTATGACGTTCTTTTTTTAAACGTCTGTTTAAAATTAGTTTAGAGTTTGTATTTTTCTTTAAAAAATTAATAGGAATGAAAGACGATCGCAGAAAGTGGGGACATTATATTTTATAACAGGGAAGTTTTAAGAAGTTGTTTATTTTCATTGTTTCAATCGGACTAGTCATAGACGTTCAAAAACGTACACTTCAGATTAAAAATCATTATTATAACAGTCTAATTGTTCTTGAAAATGAATTTCTTTAAAATATGATAAAATAATCTAATGAAATAATATTGTCAAAGCAGAATCTTAAAGAATTAAATCGAAAAAGATTGATTTGCTCTACTCTTCAAAGCGTAATGGATGTTATGCCTTAAATTTTATCAGAGTCACGTCTAATGACAACACAACTAACACAAAGCTTAGTGGATAATTGTACTTCTATGTATTTTAATGATAACACTAAGCCAAGCCCAATGAGCAGCAAGGGAGCTTGAAAATGACATCTTGAACTCATGTGCCAAGTTTAGTTGAGTGTTTTGAATAATAAGCTATGAAGTTTGTTCACCTATTTATTTGAAATAAAGACATGGTTCTAATGGCTTATATGTAAACAAATATTTCACGTGTATATCAGGGTGCATCCATTTGTAATGTAGAATTCTGGACATTTCACAACCAATCAAAACTTGACAACTTTCGCTTCCGCTTAGTTGACCTTCACATTGATGATGAAACGTCAAATCGAAACTGGATGACATTATGAAGAAACATGGAAAACAGTTGTTTTATACGAATTTCTAAGAAAAATCGTATAAAAGTCAGTAAGGTCTTGACAGAACCAATGATAAAAACTTCAGTTCTAACTGTTGTGTTTTTGACAGGAATAGCCGTTGCTTATTTATCAACTTTCTTACCGGCAATCTGGTTGTCACTTTTTACCTCTGGAAAACCCAAGCTTGAAAGCTCGTTTTCAACACATGACACCTCAGTTATTCTCCGAGTCAGCCAACGACTGGTTCCTCCAAATCCAGGTAATTTGTCTGTTAGAATTAATCTCTCACTTAATGAACTAGAGCCTCAGAGGGCTGAGCCTGCATCGCTACCTAGCAGAAACAAGAATTGCTCATGGTGGCCATGTTTGTCGCATGAATCTGGACAAAATGAGAAAACTTTCTAAAAAAACCTCCCACATGCTTCTTGTCAAACTTGTATCGTTTCATTTAGCCAAGCTATTTCAGAGAGGAAGATTTCTTTATATCAGCCTATCAGAAACAAGGATTGTCCTTGTCAACCATGCTTGTCGTCAAGTTTGGCTGACAGTTTTGGGCAAGTAGTTCCTGAATTTTTTTTTATAAATCCACCAATGAGAAAGAAGAATTGCCAATTACGGCCTTGTTTGTTGCCCGATTGGGATGAAATGAGCAAACTTTGTAAAGAACCTCCCATAGATATTTCATGTCAAGTTTCGTTCCATTTGGCCAAGCAACTTCAGAGGAGAAGATTGTTTTAAATCAGCCAATCAAAAAAAAAGGACTGCCTATGATGTCCATATTTGTAGTCCAATGGGGACAAAACGAGGAGACTTTGTACAGATACTCCCATAGATGCTTCCTGTCAGGTTTCATTCCATTTGGCCAAGCAGTTCCAGAAAATAATCTTTTTTTGTAATCAACCAGTCAGAAATAAGAATTGCCCATGATGACCATGTTTGTTGCCTGATCAGGACGAAATGAGGAAACTTTGTAAACAACCTCCCATATATCCTTCCTGTCAAGTTAAGTTCCATTTGGCCAACCAATTTCAGTTTTTTTTTGTATCATAAACAAGAACTGCCCATGAAGGCCATATTTATAGTCTGATTGGGACGAATGTAAAGACGTAGGGGAATCAGATTGTCAGATGGCAAACATTCATAGAAACTCAAAAGTAAAACAAATAAATATTTTACTAAAATAAACACAAAATGAACAAAAAATGCAAAGTAAATGTCAAACAAAAGACAACGTATGAACAATAAGTGAAAATGAACGAAAAAATGTCAAATGAATAAACAAAAAAAACTCACTGAAACAAAATAATCAAACACAATGAAAAATAATGCAATAATGAAAAATAAAACTAACGGTGAACTTAAGAATTAAAATAAATCAGTAATGTTCATGACTACACCTCACACACTGACGGTCAAGATCTGGTAATAAATTTTATTTAACTTCAAATAAATTTCACCATATTTAAGTATTTTAGACGGACACACTCCACTGTAATCGACTGGAAAATAACACCCTTTAACGACTTCTGATCAATAAACGGACTACAAAAACGTTGTCACAACACTATTGAAATTCCAATAATTGACCGGTATAAGCCACATCAAAGAAAGCTAATCGTTGTTATCCAATGCTTTTAGTATTTTGGCGCACCATACAAAACCACAGTGAAGAAAGCTAGTAGTTCATTTTTTATCGCAAATACATTTAGTATTCCAGTATACCATATACATACATTCAACCATGAAGCCACGCTGAAAAAAGCTAATGATATTTGGTATTCCGACACACCATACAAATTACTTCCGACATGTCACCGTACAGGATGTGTCACCAATCGGACTACAACCATAAGCTGCATTTCTATTTTGAGAAATAAAATTTTTTTAAATTCAGGAACAATAAAATGACCCCTGAAATAAATAAAAGAGCCTCGAATTTACCAAACTATTCAATTTATAAATATTTAATAAGTTTACAACGACACGCCAATTTTGAAACGGGTGCACTCGACTGAATATATACTGTAATAATTACAAAACTTAAACGTCGAAAGTAAACCAAAAGTTTCTTTACCTGAGCTATACAGCAGTATATTTTGTGTGAAACCCCATGTCCTGTGCTGACAATTCTGAGTTCACAAACCTTATACGTCTGATACTCTTGCCGTCCTGTTGCGTAGTGATATTATCAAACCTTTAAACAGTACATACCTGTTTACCTGACCAAAATACGTGCAGTCCGCCTGCTGCGAAAAAACAAGTGGGTTACATTAAGGATATTTTTAATACGTACCTTATTGAATTCAAAATTCGGGAATAGAAAAATAAAACAATTGGAAATAAATTATCTATACATACGAAGTTCGTCACAACGAAATGAGGAAATACTATAAAGGATCTCCCATATATGCTTCGTGTCAAGTTTTGTTTCATTTGGCCTAGCATTTTCAGAGAAGATTTTTGAAAACTCAGCCAATCAAAATCAATAATTGCCCATGGCAGCCATGTTTGTTTTCCGATTGGAATGAAATGAGCAAACTTTATTAAGGATCTTACATTGATGATGACAAAAAATTCCTAAGTTTGAGAGACTTTTTTATAAATGGAGCAGCAAACTGCATAAGATCATTATGAGAAAGTATTCTTTTCAGTTTCTCAGAAGTTTATAAGTTATTTATATCTGGTAATTTGGTTAAAACATTATTAAAGAATTCTTGTCTAAAAGTATTATATATTGGACATACAAAAAAGAAATTCTGCAATTAAATTTAAATTGCATTTTTGGCATATTCTATTATTTCAATTTTTTGTACCTTTCTCTTTCAATTTCTAAAACATGATCACTTACATGTATTCTCATTTTTAACCGGATTTTCATAGGAAAATATCGGTTATTAAATTAGTGATGTACGGCGGGCGGGCGGCCGGGCGGACGGGCGGCTGCCAAACAGTGTCCATGCAATAACTTATGAACTGTTCAACCAAAGCTTTTCAAATTTTAATATGTTGTTACTGATGACAAAATGGAGGTCAAGTTCGATATTGACGATTTTCACTTTCACCGTTCAGGAGTTATGGTTCTTGAAAGATTGAAAAATGGCTTTCCCAGTGGTGTCCGTGTGATAACTTATGAATTGTTCAACGAAAGCTTTTCAAATTTTAATATGTTGTTACTGATGACAAAATGGAGGTCAAGTTCGATATTGACGATTTTCACTTTCACCGTTCAGGAGTTATGGTTCTTGAAAGATTGAAAAATGGCTTTCCCAGTGGTGTCCGTGTGATAACTTATGAATTGTTCAACCAAAGCTTTTCAAATTTTAATATGTTGTTACTGATGACAAAATGGAGGTCAAGTTCGATATTGACGATTTTCACTTTCACCGTTCAAGAGTTATGGTTCTTGAAAGATTGAAAAATGGCTTTTCCAGTGGTGTCCGTTTGATAACTTATGAACTGTTCAACCAAAGCTTTTCAAATTTTAATACGTTGTTACTGATGACAAAATGGAGGTCAAGTTCGATATTGACGATTTTCACATTCACCGTTCAAGAGTTATGGTTCTTGAAAGATTGAAAAATGGCTTTTCCAGTGGTGTCCGTGTGATAACTTATGAACTGTTCAACCAAAGCTTTTAAAATTTTAATATGTTGTTACTGATGACAAAATGGAGGTCAAGTTCGATATTGACAATTTTCACTTTCACCGTTCAGGAGTTATGGTTCTTGAAAGATTGAAAAATGGCTTTCCCTGTGGTGTCCGTGTGATAACTTATGAACTGTTCAACCAAAGCTTTTCAAATTTTAATATGTTGTTACTGATGACAAAATGGAGGTCAAGTTCGATATTGACGATTTCCACTTTCACCGTTCCGATATTGACGATTTTCACTTTCACCGTTCAGGAGTTATGGTTCTAAAAAATTGAAAAAAGGCAGTTCAAGTCGCCGTCTCCATGCAAAGGTCATTTGTTGCAGGAAAATCCGGTTTGCTGTCATTCGACAGCCTCTTGTTATAATATTCTTTCTATTTTCAAAAGTCACATTATTCATACATTTTCTACTTGATATTGAGTTTATATTTTACTGCACAAGAAGAGTTAAACCATCTTCTGTCATTGTATGTATTTTGGAGAAAAATAATGTTTCATAATTGTCTTTAAGTTTTTGCTTTAGTATTTTAGTTTTTTTTTTTTTTTTGTGATAGTTAACATTTTAAAATTAATTTTGATCTATATCATTACTAACACATATATTGTCCACAAATGTAAACCATGAATAAGTACCTGATGAATGAAGAGATTTTGATAATAAATAGGCATTATTTAACAATGGATTATTATCTCCACTCATGAATCTACATAAATATTTAATAGGTTGTAATTTAATAAATGTATCAGTTGGATTTGTTGGGGCCATGGGACCCAGCATATGACAAAAAAGGCTGTCAGATGTCAGAGCAATCTTGGACTAGTTGGGTATATGGCAGTCTGACACCAGTCACGCAACCTTGCCCAGATTTCATGCTTGAAGACTTGCATCACATTTTCACAAATAAGTCCATTTCTCAGCAAATGTAATATGTAAACCCACCATGTATGGTCTGTGGATATTATTTGGTGGGTTCATACCAGTCTTAGCTCTGTAAGCTGACCTTAGACACAGATATAGGCTTGAGAGACTTGCATCAGATGTTCCAGACAAATGTTGCATAACTTACCGGTAACTATTTCTTTTAATGCATTTCCTTTTAGTTACATGGTGGGGTATTATGTAATTTATTCTGTGTTAACATACATACTTAGGCGAAACATTTAGTGTTATTCAACAATTTCATATATATTTAATTATATTTTGCAGAGGTAAGCAGAGAAGCTGTAAAAGCCATGAATATCGCATTAGATATGGAGGCTCAAGGAAAAAGGGACAAAGCTTTAAAATTATATCAGCATGCAATGAATCTGGACCCTTCACATTTAGATATTCTCACAGCTTATGGTGAATTCTTGGAAAAGCATGAACATAATATCAAAATGGCTGACACTATGTATAGGCGGGCACTTCATATATGTCCCGAACATACAAAAGCATTAGTAGGAAGACAACGAATTAAACCGTTAGTTGATGAAATGGACCAAAGAAATTTCAATAGGATTGATCAAAAATTGAAACATTTCATAAAAGTCCCTCATTCACATCCAGGTCTCAGACGTGCAAAGAAAGAATCTTATTTTCAACATATATATCACTCGAATGCCATTGAAGGAAATACACTTACATTGATGCAGACCCGTTCTATTATAGAAACAAGAATAGCAGTAGGAGGGAAAAGTTTAGTCGAACAAAATGAAGTGCTAGGATTAGACGCTGCTTTAAGTTATGTAAATAGTACATTATTAGGTAAAATAGGAAATATATCTCTACAAGACATATTAGAAATCCATAAAAGAGTGCTAGGATATGTTGACTTGACAGAAGCAGGGAGATTACGTCAGACCCAAGTCTTTGTTGGAGATTTTACCCCACCTTCTGCACTAGAGGTTCCTCATTTAATGGATGAATTCATTAAATGGATGAATTCAGATGAAGCATTAGATCTGCATCCCATAGAATATGCAGCATTAGCACATTATAAACTTGTGTATATTCACCCTTTTTATGATGGAAATGGTCGAACCTCTCGCTTATTAATGAATCTTATACTAATGCAAGCGGGATATCCACCTGTGATAATAAAAGTGGAAGATCGACAAAGATATTATGACACTTTAGAATTGGTAAATTTAGGAGATATACATCCATTTATAAGATTTGTAGCAGAGTGTACAGAGAGGACGTTAGACCATTTTCTGATGGCCACTGCAGATGTTCATACTGCTTTAACGATACAAAGAATTAATACAACAAAGAATGTGATAATAGGGGGGATTGGGGATGATGAGGAATGAACAGTATTTTTAAGTGATATACATATATTAATATTTATTAAATTGTTTTGTTGATCATTTTGAGGCTATTCTTTAGTTACATTTTAAGTCTTCAAACTGATGGTAGGAGCTGTCTTTAACCAGACTTCATTTTGACAACCATGTAAAAAAAGAGTGGAAAAAATACTTTGGCAGCCATTTTTACTATGTATAATAAAGGAACCGTAATGAAAAAAAGCCTAATTGGCAGTGTAGTACGATTTCTCCATAATTAAGGTATCACTGTGACATCAAGATAAAAAACAGCAATAAAACTGCTGTTCCTTTTGGCGTTTTGCTTGGACTTTTGTGCCAAGAATTATTCCACCATATCCTGTGTTCATATTCTGGTTGTTAGCACTTTACAGCATATGTACACTGAAGATTATATTTATCCATTTGAAAATGAAATGAGATATAGCCATAGGGTAAATGTCAATGACATTAACAAACCTGAATTGAAACAGAGATTGTTGTACACCCTTCAATATGAAAAATGAGCCTTCTGTATTTCTATAACAAGCTCTAAGTAGACTCCTAATTGGATACTTTTTTTTGTTAGAATAAATTATGCAATTAACAGGAGTATGCTAATATGTGGAATTCTTTATTTTCAGGTAAAAACACGATTGAGTCATTTCTATTGTTAATAAAAATTGTGATGAATTTCAGCTGAAACTACAACTCTAAGAAAGGTAAAGACTTGGGAAAACACTTAAAAAATTAAAAAAAATAATTTCTTTCTTAGAGCTTTGCATCACTTAATTCGACTTAGCCTATTGAATGGGATAGAGGTCCATGTAGTTTGAAAAATGGATGCTAATACTAAACCTGAAGTAGCAGAGGATCTTTTTGAAAAGTAAATTACAAAACTGTTGGAGATGATTACACAAAAAAGCTACTAATAGAATAGAGAATGGAAACAGGGAATGTGTCAAAGAGACAACAACCAGACCAAAGAGCAGAAAACAGCTACCAATGGGTCTTCAACACAGCGAGAAAATCCCACACCCGGAGGCAGGCTTCAGCTGGCCCCTAAACAATAATGTATACTAGTTCAGCAAAATGGAAGCCACACTAAACTCCAAAACATAAAAATGAACCAAAATTAAAAAAACACACAAGATAAAGGCTAGAGGTTCCTGACTTGGGACAGGTGCAAAAATTCGGCAAGGTTAAACATGTTTCGTGAGATCTCAACCCTCCCCCTATACCTCTAGCCAATTTGGAATAAACAAACACAGCGATAC
This sequence comes from Mytilisepta virgata, assembly GCA_028015205.1. Classification (NCBI taxonomy): domain Eukaryota; kingdom Metazoa; phylum Mollusca; class Bivalvia; order Mytilida; family Mytilidae; genus Mytilisepta; species Mytilisepta virgata. The sequence goes on along the minus strand of CM051515.1, from coordinate 56,752,943 downwards.
CAACAGTAAAACTCAGTTCAAAAGATGTCCGATCTTTAAAAAGGTAACTGAAGAAACTAAGGAAAATGACCATGATCAATATATATTAACAAAGGACTACTAGCAGTTACTGAGACTAGATTCCATGACCAGGAAAATCAGAAAAATTCTTCAAATGGCACCCTACTCCTTCGTGCATATCCAATTGTAATTTTAAATTTAATTCTCTTTTTATTGTGTTGAGTAAATAATTATACTATCCTGGATTGGGGGTGGGAAAATATTACAGACATTACAGATTCTACTCATTACAAATGAGGTTGTCCAAAACAACACAGAATGATTTCCCAGTACATTGTAGTTAGGTTAAGTTGCAGTGATCTATTAACCCAGAAATATAAAATGAGATCTTTATGAATGAGTTGCCTATAAACTTGTTATTTGTTACAATTTAAACAGGAAATAATTATACTTTTAATAAAAATATTTTTGGGTTTCCCTACCAACTCCATTTTTGTGTGCCTACCCTAAAGGTTCCATTGACATTTTCGTACAAGCTATTAAGAACCAAAATTTTTCTAAAAATTTAACAAAATTAAAAAAAAATACCTACCCCAATGTTTATAAGCATGAAACCATATACATATTGTTTTATTTGGCCTTATGTACCTGTCTGTAATGTTGACTGATAACCTTGCTCTAGTTACCAGTACAGATTGTGACAATGGACTTTATGTGACAAGGAATGTCTTGAGAAGTTTGTTTTAAAAATGTGTGAGTCTTCCAAGGAAGACGTGTCACCTGCGGACGTCAATTTTTACAAAAAATATTAAAAATGAAATATATATGCACACCTTTGCATTAAGGTTAATGCACAGAGAAAGTTTCATGAAATTGCTTTGAGTGGTTATGGAGTAGTTGAGGATAGAAGTTTTGACCCCCCCCCCCCCCCCCCTTTTTTTTCAAAAATGTCAATTTTTACCCAAAAAAAATGAAAATTTTCTAAAAATGAAATATATATTCCAAAAATGAAATATATATTAAGGTTAATGCGCAGAAAGTTTCATCAAATTCCTTTGAGCGGTTATGAGGTAGTTGAGGATAGCAGTTTTGATCCCCCCTTTTTTGTTAAAATAATGTCATTTTTTACCAAAAAAATTTAAATTTTTCTAAAAATGAAATAAATATTTACACCTGTGCATTAAGGGTAGTGCACAGAGAAAGTTTAATCAAATTCCTTTGAGCGGTTATGGAGTAGTTGAGGATAGAAGTTTTGCGCCCCCCCCCCCCCTCTTTTTTTGCAAAAATGTCATTTTTTACAGAGAAAAATTTTAAATTTTCAAAAAATGAAATATATATGCACACCTGTGCATTAAGGTTAATGCACAGAAAAATATTCCGCTCAAATTCCTTTGAGCGGTTATGGAGTAGTTTAGGATAGAAGGTTTGCCCCCCTTTTTTTGCAAAAATATCAATTTTTACCCAAAAAAAATTTTAATTTTCTAAAAATGAAATATATATGCACACCTGTGCATTAAGGTTAATGCACAGAGAAAGTTTCATCAAAATCCTTTGAGCGGTTTACGAGTAGTTGAGGATAGAAGAAAAGTGTGACGACGCAAGACGACAGATAGTGATCCCTATGTGTCACCATGCGTTCCGCAGGCGACACAATAAAACCAGTTTAACCCCACCATCATTAAGTGTCTGTATCCTGATTTAGTTGTTTGTTTGTTTATTGTCTTCTTTTATATTGTTTTTGTACCAGGGTCTGTCATTGGATGGCATCAATTGATTGGTATGTCGATGTTGACTTTTGCTGTTATCCATGTTATTAATCTGTAGATTAGGATAAAGGTGAAAATCTGCTACCTTAATTATTGCAAGGGAGTTAATTATGAGAAGGGCTGTAGAACAAGTTGTCAGCTATTTGAATAAATAATTCAAAACAAAGTTTTTTTTTCAAAATTTTATTGAACAAGTTTTTAGCTAGATTTCATTTTTTCAAGGGCCACAACTCATCAACCAAAAGTAGCCTGTAACCCAAAATTTTAAACATTGAAATGTCAAATTTAATGCTTTAACAGATATTAAAAGATGATGACAGTACATTATGTCTTTTTAACAGAAAATAAATTGAAAGGTTTTAAACAGGACTTTCATTTAACTTCATATATATCTTGCATTGAAACAAATGCAGTATCTATGGAAATTAGTTATATAGTTTTCAAAGTTTGCAGATAATTACCAAGGCCATTCCTCTACATTAAACAGAACATCTAGTACATAGTCAACTATGGTCCTGATACCTTTAATTGCCCATGTTTTCTTCAAAATATCATCCGGTATACCTGGGGTAATCTGGAGAAAAAATACCACATATAGTTGATTCATGTATTTTTGCAGATATCTTTTTTTGCGCTTTAGGGAAAAGTATTTGTGTCATGGATACTGGATTTTGTTGTATAGTTTTCCATTGATAACTAAATCTTATTTTGTATTTATAACTTTATTCATCCAAAGTTAATACTCTGTACTGAAATATGGATCACAACTTGGTCGCAGCTGACTGAATTGACTTTTTCAGAAAAGATTTGTGGGTCATCAGTATCTGTAACAAAATTTCCTTGTGTTCTGTGGTCATCTAAAATATAAAAAAAAAGTAAAGTTCCTCTAAAATATGAATAAAAATGTAGCTAGTATCGTTAATCTTCTTAAGTCAAATAGAAGGGATTCAACATATTACGGACGAATTTAAAAATTATACATGTTTCAAGGTTGATAGTGACTAAAGAAGGCAACTTCATTTTTTTTCTAGTCTTTCAGTTTGATTGTGACAAAGGGGCTAACCCTGTAAATTATTACAAGTCTGCAATATTAATACAGAAATTAATAAATGAAGTCTTCCACTCAAAATGTTACTGAACAACTTATTTGCTAAAATTCACATTTCAAGGGCCACAACGCATGAACAAAATGCAGCCTACCACCTCAAATTTCTACCAAAAACAAGGTTATTTGAATATAAAAAAGTTCACATAAATCTAGGGTTATCTCCCTTCTTACATTACTTATTTTTCAAAACCATTAGGTGTTGGAGAGTGTAACAATTAAAACTGATAGTGACTGTTATGTAGGCAAAACGAAAGAATGAAAGTATATATTTATTTTCAGGTGTTTTTTGTTATAGTATGTGTACTTTTAATTTAATATTACCATAAAACTATCTCGACAGAAAAATCATTCAATTTATTTATATTAATATAAACTTCAAAAAGAATGTACCTGTCCACCATATCTGTTGATCAATGCCAGAACTAACTTGCCATATTTCAAATTTTTCTCAAATTTATCACCATGATCTTTTAGTATTTCTAGTATTGTTAAGAGCAGACTGCTTTCAACATCAAGCTAAAAAGTCAAAAATACTATGTACAGGTATATATATGAATTAAACATATTCATTGATTTATATCTAAAATCTTTACTAACTACTGTGGATTCTTTTATAACCATTTTCATGCTTTTTGATAGTTAACTACGAAACCATGAATTTACGTATACATTAATTTCTCTCATTTTTCGTTACTTTTTGAATATTTTAAAATTGCTAATTTTTTGTGACTTGCAAAATTGATAAAACACAATCCCCATTTTCAACATTATTCCAAAACAGAATTAGTTCTTCTCATCATCAATTCTACTTAGTTTGAACAAATAAGTTTATTCATCCAAAACATGAAAAACAAAAGGCTCAAGAGAATTGAGCCTGTATCGCTCACCTGACAGTCCCACAATCAGTCTATTTTATTTCAAGTGAAAATTGTCATGGACCTTCCATAGATGTTTCATACCAAGTATCAGTTAATTTGGCTCTATGGTTTCGGAGGAGGAGATTTTTGAAATTTTGACCAATCAAAAATAAGAATTCATCATAGCTGCCATATTAGTTGTCCGACCAGGACGAATATGCAAACTTTATAAACGTCCTTCCGCAGATTTTTCATACCAAGTTACAGCTCATTTGGCTTTGCAGCTTCAGAAATTTTTGTTGTTGAAATTTTGACCAATCAGAAATAAGAATTCATCATGGCGGCCGTATAAGGTCTTTGACTGAAACAGAATATGCAAAATGTATAAAAGTCCTTCCATGGATGTTTCATACCAAGTTTAAGCTCATTTGGCTTAGGGGTTTCAGAGGATTTTTAAAATTTGTCCAATCAGAAATAAGAATTCATCATGGTGACCATATTAGTTGTCCACCAGAACGAAATATTCAAACTTTATAAAGGTCCTTCCATAGATGCTTCATACCACGTTACAGTTCAGTTGGCTTTGCGCTTTCAGAGGAGAAGATGATTTTTGAAATTTTGACCAATCAAAAATAAGAATTCATCATGGTGGCCATATTAGTTGTCCAATCGAAACAGAATATCCAAAATTTATAAAGGTCCTTCCATAGCTACTTCACACCAAGTTACAGTTCAGTTGACTTTTCAGTTTCACAGGAGAAGATTTTTGAAATTTTGACAAGTCGGAAATAAGAATTTTTCAATGCGGCCATATTAGTTGTCCGACTGGAACAATATATGCAAATTTTATAAAGGTCATTCCATGAATGCTTCACATCAAGTTTCAGTTCAATTGGCCTAGGGGTTTCAGAGGAGATCAAAATGTAAAAGTTTACTGATGGATGGACGGATAACGGATGCCAAGTGATGACAAAAGCTAGCATGGCCCTTTGGTCCAGGTGAGCTAAAAACGTAATAAGAAAACAATTTGAAACAAATTTGAAGGATTATACCAGACCTGATGGTTGGTTAAGATAGTAAAAATCAAATGAAGTTCAGTATAATGTCCAACAGGGAATAAATTTAAATTAATCTTCAGAATTAAACAAACTTTACTTCACAATTCAATTTCTGTAATGTATAAAGTAAGGGCTATTCTACTAAGATGGATGTGGGAGGGTAGAAAGGGAAGTTCTTTTTATAGGACATGTGTACATGGTCATTTTTAGTGTGTCCCTATCAGCTATACTTAATGTTATCTAAAAAATGTTTGTTGGTTGTTGTTTTTTTTTATAGTCCCTTCCTACCCATCCACATTCATTTTAATGGAATAGCCCTAAAAAGTTTGTATAATTTCCACTCATTGTCTTAAGGTTTTACCTTAGCATCAAATATAGTTTGTAGAACTGTAAGGAGATTTTCTGTAGCCATGACTTGGCTTCTAACAATTAATCTGTAAACAATTAGTACAAGTTAATAAATAGATCGCTTAAGGTATTCAGGGCCACAATATGTAAGTATTTCTTATAAAAAAAAATAATTTGAACCAAAAGTTTAAAGTAGGTGTAAGTTAAGCGTATATTCTTCCGTAAATGGCCATTTTCAGTGCAAGATGACCCGTTGAGGATCAGTTCAAGCGACCTCATCTCCCACTGCACGAGGCCTCATCTTCCACCGATTTTGAAACAATCAAATCGCCCTGTTCACAAACAATCATCCCTTTTAGCCAATCATGCATAACATTATTTTACTTTGTCGACTGTGCTCACTGAATTTACCTATAGGTACAGGAAAGTTAAAAATCAAATATTTATGGAAGAAATAGTACTTATACTGATTTAAAAGTGAAGAACTGGAAAATCTTCACTTTGAACTCATGTAAGAACCTATTAATGTTTCCGAAGTTTACATCCAGGACACTGAAAATAATCACATGGTCAGTTTATATTGTTCAGATACCTTAAGTAAATGACTACTGATTTATACCTGTTATATAATGATGAGGTTCTGATTGAATATTCAATCTATTTGCTACAATTTGCAACTACATGTACATTTCATCAAAATCGTACTAACACTTGAAGTCCTTTTATCATATTATGTAAGAGACTGAATATTATAGTCTTCTTAAACATTTTACTATTAACAATTTGGTGATGATTGTTGGTACTTCTATCTTCTTGATAGAACTATTAAAACCCATGTTATTCGTTCTAAGTTTGATCACAATACATTATACATGTCGATCATGTGATAATTGAACCTGAATGAAATACCCAATTTTTCAGTAAGTGATATAAAATGACCTACCAATCCTATCATTTTTGGTAAGGAAACCTAATAAGACATATCTGTTTTTCAGCCTTACTTTTCACAATTAATCTAAAATAATCAGGCCACACAAATCACACTTTTGATAAATATTTACGTGATGTATCCAAAAATATCAAATCATGAAACCAGAATGCCATTCTTATTACTTCTTGGTCAAGTACTTACTCAAGAAAATACACTTTATCTGTGTTTGTCAAAACATCTTTACAAATCTTCACAAGTAAATCTGCTTGAAATGTACCTGAAAATACATTTAGATTCCTTGAAGAGTCCTGCTGGGAATTCTTTGTGATACAAAGGACCTTATCTCCAGTTATACTGAAATGAACTGCTAAACTAGAAATTGTGTCTGTAATACACAAATGCCCCCCTGCCCTAAAACACAAAACTTAATCACATAGTTATACACTATGCTTAGTTCCAAAGAAATGAACCTAAACGCAAAACTTAACCACAGTCGCTCAAGCATAAAATGTAGGTCATAATGACCCAATTATTGTATATCTGCTCATTACTACAAAAGGCATATCCACTGATGAAGTTTCATTGATACACTATGCTTAGTTCCAAAGAAATGAACCTAAACGCAAAACTTAGCCAGAGTTGCTCAAGCATTAAATGTAGGTCATAATGACCAAATCATTGTATGACTGCTCAGTAGTACCAAAGGGACATCCACTGATGAAGTTTCACTGATACACTATAGAAAAAACAATGTAAACGGGGAATGTGTCAAAGAGACAACAACCTGACCAAAGAGCAGAAAACAGCTCAAGGCTACCAATAGGTCTTCAACACAGTGAGAAAATCCCACACAAAGGCAGGCTTCAGCTGGCCCCTAAACAGAAATGTATACTAGTTCAGCAAAATGGACAGCACATATGCTTAATTCCAAAGAAATGAACCTAAACACAAAACAACATAGTTCGGACGGATGGACAAGGGTAACCCTATATGCCCAACCCATTAATGGGCGGGGCATAAAAAAACTTCCTGCTCAAGTAACCAAGGACTGTAAGAAATAAAGAGCTCTAATTTAATTTTATTGATTATTATTTGCTAACTGTCCAGTGTCAAATATTCCATGTTAAAGACAAGGGCCAATTAACAATATATATCAACAATACCTAGAAATGGGGATCTGACAGGTCACAAAGAGCAACAAATTTTAACCGCCACTGGAAGATTGTTGGCCATTTGCCTACTCTCTTTTAACGAAGGAGTCCTTGTCAAAACAATTCAACCACTATTATCCACAGTCAGCCTTTCTGTATTGTGACCTGACAACCCCACAATAAGTGGGTTTATCAGATTTTCTGCATTTTCCACGAATTTTCAATTGAAAAAAGCATACTATGGATTTATGATGAAAGCCTAAGGATTTACCATTTACAAAGAAATGATCGTGATTTCAAGCGCACAACTGATGTCGATTTATGTAAATCAGGAAAAAACATGGCAGACTTCAACCATATGAAAAAGGTGTTAACTAACTGCAAGTTGCCTGTCACTTTATATCATTCTTTTATACTGACAAAATGCTCAAAATACTGACAACTCGCTGCTGGAATACTGACACAAATCAGGAAGGGTAAACAGCTCTGATAACTGCAAAAAATACAAAAAATCCCCAGTATGTAGATAAAGATCTCACTCCAACTTTAAGAGATGAAGATTAGCAATAAAGCATTGTTAATCAGTTGCATGAGCAAATTGTATTCACCATATATTTTCCTAGATCAAGGACAAGGTAAAATATTTACATAACAGAACTAAAGGTCAAGGTAAAAATATCTGCCTGATAGTTCTAAAGTTCAAGGTAAAAATATTTACCTAACAATCGATCTTCTGTTACAGGAACAAATACCCCCTCTATCAGTGGTTTTGCAAATGACTCAGCTACCATGGTAACAACTCCTAATAAACTTCTCGATGCACTTTGATTCATTTCTTTGATCTGGAAGTAAATAATTTTTCACCATTTTATTTTATTTTAAGAGAGGGCAGATTTGAAAGGAGGATATGAAAATGCAAACATTTAAGGATACTGGACACAAATGAACAGAATGACGATAAGCTAAAAAGAGACCAAAATATATGTACATCTGGCAATGGATGATCAATGTTTGGTTAAATATAGCATATTTATTTCATTACAAATACTTTAAAAGTTATAAATGTACTCAAATTTCTTTCCTATATACTGACTACATTATCCATGACAATAAAATTAGTGGATACTGTGGTCAGCATATCTGAAAGAAATTTAAGTATAAATATTTGGTATTAATAATGAAATAAATATGCTATATTTGTATTGTAAGGATCCAATTTTTTGTAAAAATGTCAACTTTTTTCAGAAATAAATGTTCAAGAAAAAAATTGTCTAAAGGGACAAATTGACAGTAGTTTATTATCCCTATAGGATTTTAAGATACTTTTGTTGTATGTTTTAATTTAATGCTTGCCTAATTGTGAGGACTGCTCATCACTTAAGGCTTTATAATGACAATTTTTAATTGGGTTTCCCATCTGAAAAATACTGTTATAAGTTTGGCTATTTGCAATGGGTAATCTGGCAAAAAACTGATTGGGCAGGTGGACAGCTACAAACAGTGGTGAAGGAAAAGCCAGTCAGATTTACAGCTCATTTCCTGGTTTTGATAGGTGTTGTCCTAGTGACGTATACCACATAAAATAATCATTTTCAGATGTTATAAATTTTAAACCAACTGAGCACTACATGTATTTTTACCTTCTTTAACAAAAGAGCAGCGAGTAACACTGTACAGTTACTATGTGAAATCATACTGCCTTTTTCTGTCATTTGTCTACATGCTGTTTCTATGGCAACTTCAGACATGTCAGTCAGATTCACATCTTCACATAGTCTCTCAATCTTAAAAAAAATTAGCTAATATATAATATACAGTCAATTCTTGGTATGTCAAACTCGCTTGAGTCAAATTTTGGATGAGTCAAGTTTTTTTATATGGATTCAAATGTTTTACAGTGCAAACCTATGTAGTTTGACTCCTTTTTAGTCGAATTTGCATGAGTCGAATTTTCTTCTATCTCGAACTAAATTTTGAATCCCAAATTGTAAAAACAGCGAAAATTTTATTTGTTATGTCGAATTATTGTCATCAAAACATCATCTTACGGATTAATCATATTTACAGATAAGTTTTATTTCCGCTAATTGACAATCCGTGTCTATTGATTTATAAAGAATTCACACTGATTGTAAAAACAATTTACCTTAAGTAGATTAATTAGTGTCAATAGAGGTCTTTAACCAAGAAGTTAATCATCATCTATCGTTTCACCGGCACCAACAAAGATTTTAGAATTATCGAAGGTAGTAAATTATCTCCCCTTCGAAACTGCCCAAATTTTTCAGCCTTTTTCAGTCAAATTTCTTCTATCACGAATTATTTTTGCCGTCCGGAGGACTTTGAGATAACGAGAGTTGACTGCAATATATTATGTAATATGACATGCCACATGGCTGAGTAGACATTTAATCAAAGCCCCCTATTCTTTATCCCTGAATGAAATTAAATTAGTCTACCAAATTACCAACCTGCCTCAAAACACTTTGAATCAAACCTTCAAAATTGCCAACTGTCTGAGTAAACTTTTTTTCTGTCCACTGTTTTAAAATAGTTTGTCTCCTTAGCTAATTATTTACATTTATGGATTCTGAAATCAATTAAGTGCCTGTCAGAATCTATTTTCCTCAACCATTTATAGAATTTTGAATTCCATTAAATATTACCCACTTGAAACACACCTTATTTTATGTTTGGTTCATGCAGTTAATACAAAAAAAAACCTTAAATGACTTGAATGCATAAAACCAATCTTCAGTTATAAAAATAACCATTTTAATTAACATACCACACTTGTTCTAGAATTAGATAATATGTTAATTTCATCAAGAATGTCTGCATTGTCTCCATTTTCCCATTTCTCTTTTAATCTTTTCATTTGTTCCTGTAATCAATACAAAAATAAACACATTGGAAAAGAGTGTCAGGAATCACTCAACAATATTTCTTCTGTAAGTCAGTGTATGCCATATGAGGACCAAAAGGGACCAAACTTTTGTTTGTTTGTTTGTTTAGTTTGGGTTTTACGCCGTTTTCAGCACATTTGGCCATTTCGCAGTGACCAGTTTTAATTGATGGAGGAAGCCGAAGTATCCAGAGAGAACCACCGACCTTTGGTAGGAAAATTGGCAATCCTTGTCAATTTAGATCGGAGTCGAACACAACTGGCCACATGTGAGATTCGAACTCACAACCTCAGTGTTGACAGGCTAGTGATCATTAGTAGTCATGACGAACTACCTAGACCACTCGGCTACCACCAAACTTTTCCAATCAGGAAGAACTCAATATTTTGTATAGGAATATATAGAGATAAAAATTTTAAAAATTCTGAAAACTGGCAAATCCTAGAAAACATTCAGGCAGGTGTGTAAAAAATAAAGTATATTTACCAAATCTTCTGGCTGTATATCTATGTCTAAGTCTACATCCTTTACAGAGATCATCTGAGCTGGAAAATACATACAACACAATATTCTCCATAAGCATGACACAACCCTTTTTTTTGTTTGTTTTTTTAAAGACAAAATGAATGACACTATCTATATCTTTGTTATTTTTCTTAAATTTTCTGAAAGTTTTTTTTTTAAATAATGTAAAATAAAATAGATATTAATGATATTGCTTCACTTTAAATTCATAATTATATGATGATTATGTGTAAGATTTTTCTTCAAGGTAATTGATAGTGATATCATAAACTAGTCTTGCCTTTTGATAAGACATGATATCATACACTACCTTGATTGAGTCTTGCCTTTTGATAAGACATGATATCATACACTACTTGATTGAGTCTTGCCTTTTGATAAGACATGATATCATACACTACTTGATTGAGTCTTGCCTTTTGATAACCAGATCAGGTAAACAGTAATGGTGAGCATGTCCTGTTTCATTCATTGTTTACCCGTTTTTATTGATTTTTGCATATCTAATATCACCACAAATAGAAATGACTTTGTTGAATAAGTGTTACCTTCGTTTCACAAAGTCTGAACCATGTTGAATATTTTTGAAGTACCTTATTGTTTATGAATGTACAAAATGTTTTTCTTGAAGAAATCAGTTGCATTCAAACATACAGGATACAGTTATCATAACTCGTATCATCTTACATTGATCAACTTGGGACTGTGTAATAACAAAGTGTTCTGTTTTTATAAGTTTTGTTGGAGGTTCTTCATCATCTATTACAATTATATTAGGGGAGGTAACTTTACATTCTATGATGTTAGTCTCTAGCTCTACTTTCAACGGATTTATTTCTTCATGTTCTTCTGTATTTTTCTCTATATAAAAAAACATAAATTTATGTATTGTATAAAGTTGAAAGAAATGAGAAACAAATGTAGGATATTCTTTGATAGAAGAAGAAGGGAAGTAACTCAAAAATTCAAATAAACTTACAGTAAAGAAAAACACCACCACTCATAAATTTTCAGGGACATCTCCTGGATTTGGTAATATTGTCTTTATTTTCAAAGACATTTCTCAACCAGGAACATATAAAATGAAATTCCTTTGGTTTCCCATTGTTTCAAAACCCTGCATGCATGTAGTGGATTTCATTTTAAATTTGCATATAAATTTTCATTCATATGCAAATTAAATCACTTCCTACCATAAACAGTGACTTTTACTACGAGCCTCAATATACAGATGTCTACTCTTGATGAGTATCAGGCCTATTCCATTAAAATAAATGTGGGAGGGTATGCAGGCACTTCCAAAATGCCCCCCAGAATTAATTAACTTTTTTTAGATACATGTAACTTTACATTCTTTTGATAGGCATACACTAAATGATCCAGGACCCATGTCCTATAATAAAATTTCTCTTTCTACCCTCCCACATCCTATTATAATCGAATAGCCCTTACTGTTTATAAGATATTGTTTAGGTGTGTGAAATTATCATAAAATGATGTTACAAAAGTTTTGATTCTTATTTTCTTAGCAGCTCCACTGTGTCCAATCTTTGACATCTGTATGCAAACAAGTCAAAGTTGGCAGAGCCAAGATATTCTACTCTATCATGTTGATCTGTATTTTATGATCAACGAACTCATTTAAATATTAAAAGAAATGTCCTAAATAGTATTGGAAGGATAAGTTTGGCTGAATTCCATATTTTCAAGGCTCATATTTTCATAATTTGATTCTTAAAATCAAATCTGACCTTTTTTTTTATTTATCAACAATATTTGTTCAAAAATATAAACACTGCACATTATCACAAAGATATTGAAAACATTCATTCTGAACATCATGCAAACTGATTGCAAAGTGATGACTACATGCTTCCCAAAATTTGTTGGGGATCATAAAAAAGGCTCTTAAATGTGCAAAGAGGATGACCTTCTTCAATACACCACCAACAATGGTTCGTATTATAACAAGCAGCTAGTAATTTTCAGTTTATTCTTATGAAAGTTATACTACCAAAAAGTCTACGGTCTAGTCCACAAAATCATTTCTAGTACAGACTGTAACCTGATACATCACTTTCTATACTTAAGCTGATATCTTGTACATTTACATCGTTTGGGTATTGTCCCCTGGATTATGATTTCAGATTTCCTTTCCTTTTTGATTCGGTATCTTCTACACTTGATTGTATACTGAACCGCAAAAGAAACGTCGCACAAAATGACATGTTCATATACATTTATTTCAAAGTGAAATTTATATATTTTAAATTCATTTTTACAAAATTTAATGAATGATTTACAGTCTTTTGGTTACAATGTTCACAAAAACGTCACAATTGTCGCAACGTCACGTTTTCAATGCTGTGCTCCCACGTCCGTTAATAACGTGTATGTCCTCCACCGGCACCAATTACTGCGGCACATCTTCGGTACATGGAGTTGATGAGCCGATTAATAAACGCCATCGGAATACGTGCCCATACTCTCTGAAACGCTTGTGAAAGTTCAGCTGCAGTTGTCGGACTTGGCTGCTCATTATTCAACCGTCTTTGAACTTCGTCCCATAAATGTTCAATAGGGTTTAAATCTGGACTCAAAGCCGGCCAATCCATAACATTAATGTTATTCTGCTGTAGGAAGTCTCTTGTGGCTCTTGCGGTATGCGCACGTGCATTGTCCTGTTGGAAAGTCTTGTTTTGATGATGTGCGAAATGGGGCTGAACATGGGGTGTCAAGACTTGGTCGATGTAACGGGCAGCTGTTACGCCATTTCCTCTGCCTGGGCCAAGGTTCTGAAAGATGACTGGACCAAGTTTAACGTTAAGGCCGATTCCACCCCATACCATGATGCTAGGTCCTCCCCACGCGTCTGTTTCCAGAATGCAGCTGTCTTCGTAACGTTCCCCGCATCTTCTCCACACTCTGGTTCTGCCATCGGCTGTTGAAATGCAGTAATGGCTTTCGTCAGAGAAGATGATGTTACGCCATTGTCGATTTCGCCAATTCTGTCGCTGAGTGGCCCACTTGAGACGAGCTTGACGGTGTCGAGGAGTAAGAATAGGTCCTCTTGCTGGACGGCGACATCTCATGTTTCTAGCAGCTAATCGCCGACGAACCGTATCATCACTTATGGATCGTCCATGTGTTCCAACAGTGTTTCTGGCAGTTTCGGCAGCTGGGGTGAACCGATTCATCAAATGGTGACGAACAATGCCTCTATTCTGTCTAGGGGTAGTGACTTGGGGTCTACCACTCCGTGGACGGTCATTTGTGCTGTTTGTTGCATTGTACCGTGTCCGTAGACGTTCAATTGTTCGAACAGCACAGTTGAAGTCGTTGGCAATAACTCTGGCAGATTGCCCAGCATCCAATCGACCAATGGCCTGTTCTCTCTGTTGTGGAGTCAGACGTGGCATAGCTTCTGTGTCAACACTAATACTAACACTCTTTAATTTTCTCCGGCCTTTTATACCCATAAAGGAGCATGAATTTCACGAACATTTAAGATTTAAGAAAAATTACCGCCAAGTGTGTCCCACGAGCGGTTTTAGGTACAGTCGCTCTACGATATCAACTGAAAATTATTCAACCGAAAATTTAATTCACAGGTAATTTAATCTTACCTGGTGATGTAATCGTAATACTGATTATATAAAAATCATTAATTAATATTTATTTTGAATTTTGCTAACATTTTGAAAAAGCGACGTTTCTTTTGCGGTTCAGTATATTTCCCTACTCAATATTTCATATAAAAATATTTTTGTTTTAGACATTTTGTAAATACAAACAACTCACCATGACAAACATGTAACTGTACTGGTATACTCCAAGGACTTTTTACTGGTTCTTTATCCTTTAGTTTAAGACTGACTGATTCCTGATATGACTGGTTTTCTGTAGTAAACTCATACTGATAATCAGACAGCATTCCAACTGTATCTGTGTTACTCTATGAAAGATTCAACATTTCATTTCATATATGAAATTATATATTACCATCTGGGGTCCGGAAATTTTCTAAGGTGACTGGTCAACCAGACATTTAAAAAAACTAGAGGCTCTCAAGAGCCTGTATCGCTCACCTGGATTTAACTTTTCACCTTGAGCAGACCTAAAAATTTAAGTGTTGCGGTCAATTTGGCTGGTTTTTCTATGGGATTCTATAACTAATTTCAGCTGTGGCAGTCATCTTGGTTTAGTCCAGGTCAACGGATATATTTCTAAAAGAGAACCATCTAAGGACCATTTCTGCTATGTCTTGTTCCAACTGGCTAAGAGGTTTCAGACAAGAAGATTTTTAAATGAATTTTCCTATAGGGTCCAATATTTAACAAAGTTCGGTGTGGGAGCCATCTTGGTTCGGACATATTTCTGAAAGAGGACCTCCTAAGGACCAATGCTGCCAAGTCTGGCTCCAATATGTCAAGTGGTTTCAGAAAAGAAGATTTTTCAATGATTTTTTCCATAGGGCCCTATGTTAAACTAAGTTCGGGTGTGGCGGCCATCTTGGTTGACAGTCTGGGTCATCGCACAAAATTCTGAAAGAGGACCATCTAAGGACCCATTGCTACCAAGTCTAATTCTAATTGACTTAGTGGTTTCAGACGAGAAGATTTGAGTGAATTTCCCATAGGGTCCTATGTTAAACTAAGTTCTGCTGTGGCGGCCATCTTGGTTCACAGTCCACGAAATCAGACACATTTCTGAAAACGGACCTCCTAAGGACCAAATCCGCCAAGTCCTGCTCCAATATGTCAAGTGATTTCAGACAAGAAGATTATTCAATGAATTTTCCTATAGGGACCTATGTTAAACTAAGTTCGGCTGTGGTGGCCATCTTGGTTAACAGTCCGGGTCATTGGACATATTTCTGAAAGAGAACCTCCTAAGAACTATTACTGCCAACTTTGGTTCCAACTGGACTTGTAATTTCATATAAGAAGATTTTTTAAAGTCACCCCCCTTTTTTTCTATTTTTAGTAACAGCAGCCATCTCGGTTGGAAGTCGGGGATGCCAGATACTTTTGGACGGGGGCCACCCAAGGACTATTCCACCAAAGTTTGGTCTCAATTGGCCTAGTGGTTTGGGAGGAACAGATCTTTAAAGGAAAGTTTACTCTGGATGCCGTCTTTAAAGGGCAAAAACTCCTATAAGGGGTCAATCAATGAATTTTGTCGTGTTGACTTATTTGTAGATGTTACTTTGTCGAACATTTTTGCTGTTTACAATTTGTCTTTATCTATAATAATATTCACGATAATAACCTAAAACTGCAAAATTTCCTTAAAATTAACAATTCAGGGGCAATAACCCAACAAAGGGTTGACAGATTCGTCTGAAAATTTCATGACAGGTAGATCTTGACCTGATGAACATTTTTACCACATGTCAGTTTTGCTCTCATTGTTTTAGTTTTTGAGATATAAGACAAAAACTGCAGTTTACCCCTATGTTCTATTTTTAGCCATGTCGGCCATGTTGGCTGGCAGGCGGGGTCATCGGACATATTTTTTAAACTAGATACCCTAATGATGCTTGTGGCCAAGTTTGGTTTAATTTGACCCTGTAGTTTCAGAGGAGAAGATTTTTGTAAAAGTTAACGGACAACGGACGACGACGGACGCCAAGTGATGAGAAAAGCTCACTTGACCCTTCGGGTCAGGTGAGCTAAAAAATGAATGTTGAGCATCACTGCTTCTCAACACAAATGTAAATACTCCAAAATAAAATTTGAAAACTGGCTATTTATGCAATTTCTCAATGGGCTATACATGTACGAGATATTTTCACAAAAATAAATAGGCATATTGTAGGTGCCAGAATTCTAATAAAAACAATCTCATGATTTCATTATGCAATTTACACAATGATTATGCATATTTAAACAAGACATAAAATTCATTTTAATGCTATGTTTTTCAGCCTGATTTTTTTCCGAAATAAGAAGATACACGCGATGTCGTACTAAGGATACCCCCACTTGTTTGTTTGTTTGCTTAGTTGGGGTTTAACGCTGTTTTCAGCACATTTGGCTATTTCGCGGTGGCCAGTTTTGATTGGTGGAGGAAGCCGGAGTACCCGGAGAGAACCATCGACCTTCGGTAGGAAAATTGGCAATCCTTGTCAATTAAGATCGGAGTCGAACACACCCTGCCACAGGTGAGATTCAAACTCACAACCCCAGCGTTGACAGGCTAGTGAACATTAGTAGTCATGACGAACTACCTAGACCACTCGGCCACCGAGGCCCACTACCCCCACTTGTAAATAACTTTATGTTCAATATGGAAAGTCAAAGTTCCATCAAATAGGAAGTTGGGGTCCAGCAGAACTGAAAACAGGAGACAACATACAACTCATCATGTCAAAGCTACATACCAATTATGAAATCATTCTGCCCAGTAGAAGCTGAGAACAAGGAAAAAGCTGTCAAAATGACAGCAAACCAGGTATTCTCAAATATTTGTTGTCGAAACATATGCATTTGTAAGGTGCAAATGTTGTCTATAACTGTTTAAACGAGAAAAAGTGCCATTTTCCAATTACTGTAAATTCAGAAATTTTTGCCTGCACTGATTCTTCTACCCAAGGCAAAATTGTGAGGTTAAATTATTGCGATCGCTGCCTGTGTGAAAAAAAATGTTGATCGGGTAAAACTTGAAAGTGAAAGTTTTATTAATATAATCATTTTAATTAATGGTTTTATAAATATTAGAATTCAAAATGTTATTATATAATATATAATAGCTGTCCAAACAATAACTATACAACCCCGGGATATACTACTAAATATCTACCAATTAACCTGTTTCCGGATGTCGGCAATAAATGACCAGAAACTTAACTGTGTAAATTTAAACAAAGAGAGACAAATCTAGAATAAATCGGACATGAAAATATGCATTAAAAAATGCGAGTTTATAATATTGCTATCCTCAACCGATCTCAATATTCGCAATAATAAAAAAATCGCAATAATTTCCATATTAACAGTAATCAAGACTAACTTCAAAGCGGTAAAAGTGAAAATTGTCAATTATCATCGGGAACAACATACTATAATTTAAAAAGTATTTCTTGATCGGTTCATCTGTTATTGCATGGAAACGACCATAAGTGCCATTTATAATTAATCAAGGACCGTAACTTCAGAACGGTAAAAGCGAAAATGGTCAATATCGAACTTGAATCCCATTTTATCATCAGGAACAACATATTATAATTTGAAAAGCACTGCTTGATCGGTTCATCTGTTTTTGCATGGAAACGACAAAAAGTGCCATTTTCCAATTAATCAAGGACTGTAACATTGTAGCGGTAAAAGTGAACATGGTCAATATCGAACCTAACCTCCATTTTGTCATCGGAACATATTATAATTTGAAAATCTTTGGTGGAAGGGTTCATCAGTTATTGCACAGAAACTGTTAGCAGCCGCCTGCGTACTTCACCAATTTAATAACTGGATTTTTCCGTTGCAAAACCCAGTTAAAAAAGTGACATAAATTTTTATGTGTAGCATTGTTTTTTTTAAAGTCCAGTTAAACAGGAAGATGGGGTCCGGCAGAACTGAAAATAGGAGACAATGTACGACTCATCATGTCAAAGCTACATACGAAATATGATATCATTTGCCCTGTAGACACTGAGAAAAATGTGACAAAAAATGTTTGAGGACGAACGGACAAACAGACAAGGTGAATGCAGTATAGCCCCCTCTTAGCAGTGGGGGTATAATAAACAAGACATATCTCTAGCAAATTTGATCATTCTTCAACTCTTGGTAAATGTGATGGTTAATGTTCAATACTCAATCATGTTTGGTAATCATTTTATTCAAATTATATAAGGGCCTCGTTAGCCAAGGGGTCTGGGAATTCAAAAACAACTCGAGGCAAGGTGTGTTTAACACCTATCCTAATTTACGAGGGTTGGCAATTTCTCTGTGGGTACTCATGCTCCCTCCACCAGTAAAAACTGGCTTTCAAAATACAGCAAACAGATTTGAAAATGGTTTAAAATTCACCAATTAAGTGAAAATAAACTGCCTGATTATATGTATTATGTATGATTATATGATTACTTGTTGAAAATTTTCACTAAGAGACACTTTAATATGCAGAATATTGCAGATTTAGGCAATACTTTGTTTACACATTCCTATGGCATTTTTTAAAAGCATAGAGCCATTTGAGGAAATCAAATGGGAATTTCAACAACCAATCACCAATCGAGAATATCTAATCACTCGTGGATTATCTGATCGGATACCCTGAAACAGGCAAAGAAAATAAACATGAAATAATTCACAAAAAAAATGTTACCTAGACATAAATAAATTCTGTACCTGTATAAACGCTACAATCATTCTGTATAAGACTCCAATCCAGGTATCCTTATGAACTGTTGACTCTATAGATTCTGTGAACAATTTCATACATGACTTAGGAATGGACTGTCTGTGATGTAACAGAAAAGATAAGATTCCTTGCTGCAGGTATGTTGGTAGCTGACTGTATCCTGTTACACTAAAATATAAGGTTTATATAAAAAAAAATGTCTTTACAGCAAGCATAAACAAAGTGAGAAAAAATGTACTGTCCATATTTTCTCCAAAGTACATTTGTGATCTTTTGAAAATTCCTACCACTGAAGCTTCTACTTTCATAGAATGATACAAATATTAATGTTTTATTGAAATAGCTGTACCCCAAATTAAAAATAAACTGCTGCGCCATATGTGCATGATACGCCCGTAAGAAAATATTGATTTTTTTTAGTAAAATAAATGTCATGTTACTTTTCCAACGGCTTAAAATATCTAAATTATATTACTGTAATAACAAACTAAATATCATCTTTGTGTAAGCAGGAAATTTTATACTTATAAAAAAGTGCTTATATCTGGACAATCTAAGTCCCATAACTCTGGAACGACAAAAGTGAAAATCGTCAAAAAGTATACAAACCCTCAGACCATCATTTGTAATAATGTGTTCAGGTTTGAAGAAAATCTGTCAAGGGATACTCGAGTTAGTGAGCGACATGTGAAAAATTGCTTATATTTGGACAATCTAAGTCCCATAACTCAGAAAGACATATTTGAAAATTGTCAAAATCAAAAGGGAGCTTTCTTCAGTCAATCCTAATGTTGTGTTAAAATTTCATGAGAATTAATTGAAGCAAATTTGTGTTACGGTACAAAGTTTTGACAGACGGCCGGACATTGGTGTACCATAATACGTCTACGACAGGCATATAATAAGACTCTGTCTAAGTGAAAATAAATTGAATTTTCCTGCATGAACATTTGGATCCACAACACAGGACAATCTGAAAAATATGACAAAATACATACTTCACAATACACTTTATTAATAGAAAGTTATATATCTGCAAATTCTGAATCCCTGAAACCATTAATTTTACCTTTACCACAAAAACTGATACCCACATATATAAATCCACAGTGAAACATAGGCAATAAAATGAGTTCCATCTGTCCTAATACATATTAAAACTTAACAAATATTACGATACATGGCCTATCTGAATCTAAAATCTGGTATGATTATAATTATATATTGTACATTGCAGACAGCTGCTAATATAAAATTTGAACAAAATTTTTGCTTACTTGGGGACATACCTATTCTACATTTCCAAAGTTTGTGATTTATTATTATATATATCCAATGGAATAATTAGTTTTTCCCCATCATTGGTGTACAATGATGAAACAGGCTATAACAGTCCTCTGGACTCTGGACATGGTTTCCAGCCAAATAATCATCTCACTTAACTCAGAAAAGAAATTTTTGTGAATAAATTAATAGCTGACATAGTTGTTCCTCATTATATTTCATCTGCTAAGTCTTTTGAAATTACAATAAATTTTTGAAGCAAAATAACATTTAAAGTAATGAAAATTTAAACAAATTGGATTTTGGCACTAAAGTAATTACACTTGGGAAGGACCTTATAAGGAACATCTCTGCAAAGTTTGGCACTAAAGTAATTACACTTGGGAAGGATCTTATAAGGAACATCTCTACAAAGTTTGGTTACATTATGTTCAGTGGTTGTCCAGAAGATCAAAATATAAAAACTTTACAGAGGTATGACAGACAACAGACAGATAACAATAGCCCACACTGGCCTTTAGTGAGATGAGATAAAAATTCCTCCTAGGGGGCAAAGTAATAATGTTTTAGCAAAATGGAAAAGGTACTACCAACCTATTCTAGCATGAAACATTAAATGCATATATTTATTAATCTGGCCTAAGTAATACCTACAAGACTAAACCTTCCTTAGTACTTGTAGGTTCCTCCTCCAACATACTGTCTATCAGATCACTCCAGTTTAATCTACAGCCATATTTAGATGAGGTCTTATCCTGGTACCATTCATTCATTCTATACAACACTGAACCTTCTGATCTTAAAGCAGCAGAAAATAGCCCCCTCCAATCTGCAGAAAACCTATCTAGGAAACTTTTAGCTGGCATTACGAATCTGAAAAAAAAAAAAATACATTTATTTATTTGCAATAGCAAATGTACAATGCTTCACTATTAAATGAAGCTCTTGACACAGAATTTTTACCCTGTTATTGAAATGGGGAATTTATTTACATGTACAAATGTAACATTAACTGAATTTTAAAGAATAAAGACAAAATGTGTCCATGGGACAAAGATGCCCCTTCCCCCCCCTCAGCTATCAATACTATATATATTATACTTGCTGATATCAAATTATGGTCTACATTATAAAAGGGTACAATTTGAAAATTACAAAAGTGAAATATGTCAAATTCCAATTCAGCTTGGGTTTAGTGGTCAAAATCAACCCTTCAAAATTTTAAATGATCTGGTGAAATACTAATACTCAAGTTATAAGGCAATATTATCTTTACAGAAGCTATACAGTGTATATATCTTCCTCCAACACGGGAGAACCATACCTTGTAGTAGAAACTTTTTTGTTTAGATTCTTTTTGGAATTATTTTGATCTATTTTGATTGCAAGATCTGAGCTTGCGACAGTCTAGTCTGGTAACATAAAAGATATAAATTTTGGCCTTATTAATTAGGTGAGCAGTTCGTCATTTGTTTATGATTTGAAAAACTTTGTAAAAAAGAGTGTCCTCCCTCATACTAACTTCCTATTAAAAAAATAGCTTAAAGCCCCTATAGGAAAGACAAATGCCTAGAACTGTCCCTGACGCATGATTTTTACCTCAGACGTGAGATTTTATTTTCCTGTGCAACCTCTAAAGCAAGAATCTTTTCTCCAGATAAGTTCTACAATCACGGGAATTAGCGGCCTCCTTATTATTGATCAATGTCGAAATCAGTTACGGTTTGTTGACCTTTTAGTTCCTTATATCTTCAAAGCGATGATAATCATTGAATGGGACTGATACTAGCACTGGAAAATGTGTAACCTTGTTATGTAAATTATTGATTTCCTTTGTTATTGAGGAACCATATGGGATATGCACTGTTGTCCATCTTCTTGGAAACTGCATACTGATTTTAACCACTTATCGTTTTAAAATGGCTGTTACTGTAACTTGTTATTCAGTTGTGCAAATTTTATAATTTTATGATTTTTTTTAAAAGAACGGGAAATCAAACGTGTCTGATGTGGCATATTTTGAAAAGAGACACTATCACAATTTAAATAAAAATCTTGCCGGTAATCGCTTGAATGCAGTAAAACAATTGCATTCCGACAGTATATTATTTTGTTTATTGGATGCTGATTACCTGACAGTTAAAAATCCATATCTGAAACAGTGGTAATAATTGTATTTGTACAAAGATCATCGGTAATGGGGGTGAGAAAAAGTTGAAATTACTAAGTGATGGGAATCAGTGAAAGAAAATGGTTTACTCCCGGGGATGGGGGTCACCTTGTCAAAAAGTTGACAGATGGGTTCTTTCAGCACATATGAATCCCAACCCCTTTCCAGACATAATTTGACCATGTTACATACCCCATTACAGACAATCTGTGTCTAAAATAATACCCCTTTTTAACAAGCAATCAAAATGTAGCACTTTGATTAACTTATACAACAACAAATATTTATTTGTCAATTATGCCACCTCTATGGAGCACAGCAATTACAGTTATAATTAAAGTTTACAAACGATTTGTGTTCATTTTATATTTATTGCAGGGATATATTAAATTATTTGTAGGTGTGAAAAAGGAGACAAGAAATACAGAGCCTTATTACCATCATATATTGGGTGAACACTACAGAAAGAAAAATATACTATTATAAAATTTTTTAAAAAAATTATCAATTAACATCCGACAGGAGAGTCATGGGTCACACATTGCCAGCCAATTTAGCTCTTCTAATTTGAATTAAATTATTTAACATATTTACAAGTATTTTTTTAACAAAATGGTCCTCATTGGACATTAACCAAATAAAGTTTGTTGCCTAAGTTTTTAAAATTTAAGAATTTAGAGGATATATTTGTAATAAATTCAAATCTTTCAATTTCAAGTGATGGACATTGAAGTAAAAAGTGGATTTCATTTTCAACAATATCATTTTTACATAATTTACAAAATCTTTTATCTGACGGTATGTTATAATGCCGTCCCTTTTCTATTTCAAGATCATGTGCACTAATTCTAAATTTGGTTAACTCATTTACTTTCTTGCAATTTTCTAACATTAAATATTTTTCAAGGCACATGTTATTTTTAAAAAGTCTATACATGTACGTTCTTAATTTATTTCCATATCAGAGCCATATTTGGTATTGTCATTGTTCAAATGTTCCCCCCAAACTTTATCATATTTAACCTTAAGTTTCTGCATAATATATGTTTTTAAACTAGTTTTGTGGTTTAACAGATATAATGGGGAATTAATTTCTAAATACTCAAGAAATAATTTAATGGTTCCATATCTACAATCATTACTTTTGTTAGATACCGTATAGCGGGTTATTTTAGCGGGGTGCTTATGTTCGCTTATTTTAGTGGTAAAACTGAAGTCGCTAAATTAAATTCCGCCCAAATTCGGTTCTAAGTGGACCATGGCTGGTACTTTCAGATAGATATGGAAACCTCTATTCGGTCGATCAATTTTAATCTCCGTATAACAGTACGTGCATTAATCAATCTGACATGTAAATTGAATCAATTAGGCCAATTAAAATTAATTGATAGATTTTCATCCCCGCCCGCCCCTCGAAAATCGTGCCGCCCCGATTTTTTTTATTTTCTAAAATTTACGATTTCCGGATTTTGTTCATCTCCGTTACCGGTATCCGTGTCAATAATTTCGTTTTTTGTTAACTTCCTGTAACAATTCAACATGGTTTTCGTGATTCTTAGAGTAATAAGCGGTACAAGCCATTTTATAACGTTTACATATTAATAACACCTTACAAAATACTTTCATATGAAATAAAAAATAAAAAATAAAATCCTCCCACCCGCCCTATTTTTTTTCGAAAAGTTGGATGAAAATCTACTAATTAATTTTAGTTGGCCTTAATGCTCGACGGCAGTTTTCTTAGGTAAATAAGAAAATACGTCATGAAGGTTTAAGTAAGTGAGCTTAATTCACTAGGTGACAAATGTCAAATAACTGCATTGTTTTCTGGTACACTCTCAGGTATGTTGAACATTAATTTAAGTATTCTACCCATCTAAATTAATTACACGCCATTGTCCAATAAATATTGTTAAAACAACAAAAACAACAATTTATTAATTATCTGTATGCCTCAGAAATTGATACCAGGTACATATACAACAAATCATAATTAACAAACCAAGATGATATACCTGTCGATTTTATTGATTAAAGGATTAACTGTACAAACAAATCACTGATCCATGTCATTAGGATACAAGAGATAACCGAAGTCTCCCGAAAGATCAAAAGTCTCTTTGCATTTTTGATGTTTTCAGAGCCCAGATGGGTGAAGAATTTTTAGAGATATTGGCCAAAAAACACATCAAAGTAGTGTATGTACCTGCATGTTGTACGGATAGATTACAGCCTTTAGATGTCAGCGTCCAGAAGGCAGTTAAAAATCATTTGCGTCAGTCATTTAAGGTAGATCGTTTTTTATTTGTTATATCTTTTCTTTCCCACATTTTGTGCAGCATCCGCTAAAATTTATTTGCATCACTTTGGTGTCCGCCAAAATAAAAAACGCCGAAATTTTTCGTATAGCTTTTCAATCCAAATCCACAAAATTTTACACCCGCCAAAATAAACCGCTATATGGTATGTTTTTTGATTCTTCAAATGCTGCTTCTTTAATGAGTGAGTCAGTTTGTTCTGATAATCTTATCCAAAATTTGATCATGTTTAGGAGAACTTCAAGAAAGAATGGGTAAAGTACCAAGAAGGGCAACAAACATAGTGGTGATTGGAGGGCTGGGGCTTTCCGCGTTTCCACTGTCGTTGAATTTCAACTTCAAACGTAATTTTAAGGCATTTTACACATCTAAAAGGGATTGCAGGATAAGGACAATACAAAGTCAAATTATCTCCCTTGAAAAGCACTTCTAAAACATGAACCTAAACGGAACGGGTGGCCGTCGACGCCGGAAACAGCATACCTATGTCTCGCCTGTTGACTCCGTCAAGGCGTGACAAAAATGGGGTTCATCTTCAACACAGTTGGAATTACATAACTGACAAATTCTCTTGTTTCTCTCTTATAATACCATTTTACCATTCTCATTTCTTATTCTTTCATATATTCCACTTTCAGTTTCAAGTTGATTTCAACCCTCAAATTATGGGGCACTAATTCTTAATTTACAAAGTACTTTTCTGTACTCAAAAGATTTTAAATTTAAATATATGAAATTTTATAATGAAACCTCCTCAAACAGATAGCTACCATACTTATATCTAAAATAAAATTATATCATCACTGTCGACAGGAAAGTTGTTAAAGTTATTACATTGTTTTCAATTTTCCGCCAAATTATCTCCCTTGAAAAGCACTTCTAAAACATGAACCTAAACGGAACGCACTCAAAATGAAACCGTTTCCTGATACTAAAATTAAATGTTTATTACACTTTAATTAAAGATGAAAATGAATCACAATAGAAAATTAAACAGACAAAGCTAAACCTACACAAATTACGTTTTTTACTTGAATTTTTATAACATATATGATATTTTTTGTTGTCGAAAGAGAGAAATTGGTTAAAATGTGGTTATATTTTAACAAAATAGGAAAAACAACCAAAACACACAAGAATTTAAAATTTGAAAACATACTTATTTTTTTGAAGACATAATTGATTTTATTTGAATTCTTTTTTTTCAATTCAAGGTGATAATCAAACTTGTGCTTTCCAAAATATTTTTTTTCTGTTATTATAGAATAAAAACTTTTTAATAAAGTTTTCTTTGAAAAGTAAAAAATATTAACTGAAAGTTAATTGATTTATATGTCATTTTATTCCATTTAAAGTGTCAATCTTTAAGGTAAATATTTTTAATGTAATTTGTTTTGCCCTTCCACGAAAAACCCGCCAGTTTCAAATCCTTCAAAAAGAATTTAAAAACGTATCAATAATTTGTATTAAACTAACTGTCTTATAAAATCGAATCTCACTGCAAGCATGTACTTTACACTCCAAATAAGCCACAAAACGCGATGCAAAGATACAAAACTTTTTGAAGGAAAAAAAAAATGAGTAAACTTTATTTAATCGTCACCCTAGTTCATCTGTAAGTTGTAAATAACAAAGTCATTTGCTGCTAAACAAAGATTTTTTAGTACCAAACTCTTCAATAAGAAAAACTGAGCAAAAACTTACGACTTTTCGAATTGTGGTCAGAGGACTTTCATTAATAAAAACATATATAAATGTGCAATTTTAATTATGTGTTTGTAGATGATCACATCGTGTGCAATGATGTTTTGGAATTTACCATTATGGTCAGTTAGATAATGTGGTTGCTACGCTAATTTCTCTCACGTTTTCTATTGTCTTCTATGCGACACGTACAAATAAAATGAAAAATTAAAGTAGTTCATCCGTTCACGTTTGGCTTAATTTAAAGTACATCAAATCGCCAAATTTTCACCCATACACACTTTAAATTTATCAGTTAACTAATTCATGTAAATAAAAATTTTAAGACAGATCCTATCAAAACGTCTTTATTACATAGGCCTATGACATGTAAATTTAGGCAGAGACCTATGTTTTCTTGACTTATTATCCTTGTAAAATGTAACATGCATTTATTTCTGGGCCTAAAACAAGTAAATACGTCATGAAACACAGTAAATTTAACAAATGGATGTAAAAATCTAGGTTATTTAATGGCGTAGTTTCTACAGTTAATTAATGACTTGGTATAATAAAAAGACAAGAACTTAGTGGTGAATTAACAATTAATTATATTGAAGGAATTGTTGGTTTTTTCCGTTACAGCTAGAATTCAAAACCCAGTAAAGGAAAAAACGAAGGTACGTTTCATTATACGTTATAACACTGAAAAAAATCACTGTAACAGTACCATTTATCATTAGTATATGATATTTCGTAGATTACGAATTTAAAAAATCTTTATTCCACAATTTCAGGAAATGCACTTAAGTTTAAAATATATAATATTTAGTTCAGATTTGATATTATTAGAAATGTTTGTAAATTATCAATAAATTTCATCCTATGGTACATAGGGAGTCCAACCTTTCTTTTCTGGTAGGTTCGCGTTCTATCATCTTTGCTGACATTATTTTATTTTACGTTTATTTTTATGCACAAAAATTAATAATAAAAACAAACAACAATTTATTACCATTCCAGATAAAATGGAGAACTATAAAAGAAGGAAAACCAAAGATTTAGAAACGGAAGAGCCACCAAAAAAAGAAAAGGTAGAAAGGAACTGCTTGTATTTCAAAAATCTGTTTTGGAAAGCTTTGAAATGTTTTCTGCCAATCATAAGATTTATCCGTAAATACAGACGAGAGTATATTTTTGGTGATTTCCTCGGCGGCCTTTCTGCAACATTCATGCATTTACCACAAGGACTTGGTTTTGGAGTATTAGCAGGATTACAGTCTGTCAATGGCCTATATACAACATTTTTTCCTGTCATGATTTATATGCTGTTCGGAACATCACCTTATGTTTCATTCGGAACTAATGCTGTGATGGCTTTGCTGACACAGACAGTGGTTCAGGCGGAGGTAGAATTTTACACCTCAAACAATCATAAAATTACACCGTCTTTGCCACAAGATAATACGGTACACAATTTAACAACAATTTTTTCTTTAAATGCACGGAATATATCTTATTCTAATTTGACTAATAATGTCATGCAAATTAGAAATGGAGTGGCGGCAACAGCGTCTCTGCTTACTGGTTTGATTTTATTTGTACTTGGAGTTTGCCGCCTTGGATTTCTTACTAGATTTATGTCTATCAGCTTTATTGGTGGTTTTACGACTGCCGCAGCCATTCATATCGCTTCTAGTCAAATACCCAAACTCTTTAGTATAAATGTGAAGCATCATTCTGGTGCTGGGAAATTAGTGAAGACTTATATTGAATTGTTTTCTAATATAAAATCAACAGTTATTCCAGATTTGATAATCGGAATAGTTACAATGACGATTCTTCTTTTAGTAAAAATCATGTTAAATGAAAGATGCAAAGAAAGAATGAAAATGCCTCTTCCAATAGATTTTATTGTTGTTGTCATCGGGACCTTGGCATCTTATTTCGGAAGATTTGCTGACAATTTAAATGTAAACATTATAGGCGAGATTCCGATGGGATTTCCGAAACCATCCATACCGAATCCAGACTACGCATTACATATGATTTTGGACTGTGTAGTGATGGCCGTTTCATCTTTTGCAATGACGATATCACTGGCGAAATTGACCGCTCAGCGTCATGGGATATCGATTAACGATAATCAAGAGTTAATTGCTTATGGATTGTGCAATATTGGCTCATCCTTTTTCCCATGCTTTCCACAAGCGACTGCGCCTCCCAGGACGATGATTCTCAGTGATCTCGGTGCTAAATCGACATTAAATGCAATACCCACTCTAATCATTATTATTTTGACTATGTTGTGGATTGGAACGCTATTCGAGTCACTTCCGGTTTCTATTGTGGCAGCCATGATCATTGTTGCAATGAAAAATCTATTATTACAGTTCCGAGATTTACCCAGACTGTGGAAAATCAATAAACTGGACTTTATGATATGGATAATAACATGTTTTGTATCTGTATTCATTGACATAGATTATGGATTACTTGCCGGGATTGGATTCTCTATAATTTCGGTTATTATTCGGGATCAACTAGCTTCTGGAAATATCATCGAATATTCCAAAACAGAAGATATGCTATCAAAAGACGTGGTTCTTCTAAATGAAAGGAACTGTATCAAAATATTTCGGTTTCAAGCACCACTCCATTTTGCAAACGCTGACAACTTTCGACGATTATTATACAAACAAGTAGGTAATCCAAGTAAAATGAAAGAAGCCCGATCTAATCAAATATTAAACAAAGACGGCAATGGACCCATTCCAGTTTCAGATAGTAAAGTACCGTTTGATGAGTTAAAATGTGTCATAATAGATTTTCAAATGATCTGTCAAGTGGACATAACTGGCCTGCGTGTCCTAGATCAAATAGTGAAAGATTACAGAACGTGTAATATCAATGTGTATTTTAACAAATGTTCAACCAAAATTGCAGAAACCTTGATAACAGCTGGTTTTTCCAGTAATTTTCCTGACAATTCTGATGATGGTATATTTTTCATCGCTGACTTTAATTCAAAGGTGACTGATGTCAATGATAATGCATCTATTAGTGAACAAAACACTAAGCTTTGATTTTCACGCATGCCTGAAATAGCGAAAACCAGTTAGCTTCGATAATGATGCATGTAATGAAACCTAGGTCTTCCTAAATACTTTTAAAATTTGTGCTGTTGTTTATGCATTTGCCAAGCACGCCTGATATTATATAGCACACCAAAGATAAAACAATTTTTTCATTAAATCGGTGTAAATAATGATTTGAAAACGGACATAATCTTACCTATTTTAATTCATATAAATGCATTTTGATGTTTTTCCTAAGCAGAAAAAGGTGATTATGCCGACCACCACAAGAGCTCCCCCAGATCTCATTTTTTTTCATTGAATTACTGAATTATTAGTTATTTTAAATTACCAAAAATGATTAACGCATTTTCCCGACATTTTTATTTACTTTGAAAGCCCACTTATATCCCCTGAACTTCTGCATGTGCAGTGAAGAATCCAGGTAATTTCCAGGTGCAGTCGGTCCGCTTACTCAGCGTAGAAAAAATGGCAGGAAATCCATCATATCCGATTGCTCATTTCGCTGAACTAACTTCCAGATTTGGTCATGTGATTTCCGTTTCTCACGTCCTATCATTTCACTATCAAGTGAAGAATAGCAAAAAAACATTGTCCACATGTTGTTTTGTAGTACATTGCGTCTAGTAATTTTCTTATATTCTTTACTGGCATACCTTTTACATTTTTTTTCTTTTTTCTCAAAGCCATATGGAATTTTATTGCACACGGCTTGTTTTTCTCTATCAAGAAAAAGTAGGAATACCGAAGTGTCAAAAGTGGGGAAGTCAGTGGACAAAAAGCACAGACGGGAACACCAAAAAGACGACAAGGGACAAAGTAACAAACAACACAAAAAACCAAAAAGTACACACAGAAACTAGCAGCACGAACCTAACCAAATACTAGGGGTGACCACAGGTGCTCTGGAAGGGTGAGCAGTTCCCGCTTCTTGCAAGATACCCGCCGTGCTGCTCGTTGAAGTCAAGTCCGGTGAAGGAGGAAGAACATCTATGACAGATGGAGGCCTTTTGTCATGTTGGAAACTGACACTCCATAGCGGTCAATCAGATCATGGTGACGACTGTAGAATTTTCGAAGCGACGACCTCAATCTATGGGCAACATAACACAATCAAATGTCAACAAGAAGCAATATGACCAAGATCTCTTGAAAGCAGAGATTAAAAATGACAACATTCTAACCAATTAATATTCAATAGGTGACAATTATATATATTATAAAATCCATCCATAATCTAGGATAAAGCT
This sequence comes from Mytilisepta virgata, assembly GCA_028015205.1. Lineage (NCBI taxonomy): Eukaryota > Metazoa > Mollusca > Bivalvia > Mytilida > Mytilidae > Mytilisepta > Mytilisepta virgata. The sequence goes on along the minus strand of CM051515.1, from coordinate 56,722,123 downwards.
ACAGCTGCATAATATATATACAACCTCATGGTCCAAATTCATTGAGAACAAAGCGCTGGTTTCAATACATTTATTTAATTGACAACAGTTTTGGTTCTGGTGGTCGATTCCGGTAGGCCAAAACGTTTGCATGAGTTATTTTTGCTTTATTAATCTTTTGTCAGTCCCATAGCTCAATGGCAATGTAAAAAAATATGCTAGAACATTATAAACATATTTGCTGACCTTTATTTCATGTATCAATATATGCCTGTATGTGTGATTAAACAGGAATAAAAGCTACATATGAAATAGTAAGTTCAATAAAAATTTGTTACATTATGTTGTATAAGCAAAACACCCTAGTATGAGCCAACATCATATTATTATAATCAAAATATTACAGATATGAAAAAACTTGAATTCTACTTCCGTTATCAAAAACCCAGAGATTCCCACATGAATCGCGGGTGATGTGAGTTGGGTGCGATAACTCTTCGGAAAGTACCTCTTGCTTGAATTCGCCAAGAGGAGTAAGGATTAAAAGTCGAGAACTATTATAGTCCGAAACAAACATTCTTCCATAAGGGTCACTTAAAATGCCTTTGAAAGAGGAGCCATGATTCTGATACAAATTTTTAAGCTTAAACTGTCTATTCAAAGTAATTATTTTATCATCACATGTCATCATGATGTGGTTTGTCGTAGTTTCTTTTATACAAAATGGGTTTGAAGAAATCAAGTCCTGTAATTCTTTGTTCACAGGCGTCACTTTTGTTGTTTTCTCGTTTAAAGTTGTTGGCAGGTCGTTTTGAATTTTGATTTCGTGAAAGCCTCTATCTTTCTGTGAATAAAAAATCACACTTCCATCTTCTGTTAAGCAACACTTATTGTTTTCAATTTCTTTGTGCTGAAAAATCATGACTGGCGCCTCGCTTTCACCTACCTTGACTTTCTGAATAATGTCATTCGATTTTATCCATAGTTCATCTTCCGTTGCAAACACTATCTGGTCAGCGTTTGTGTCGATATTTTCAGTTTTAACTACCGATGACAATGTAGCCACAGAATAGAGTTTAAAAGTTTTATTATCTTGTATCCAGCTTCTATCTTTCGAAATGCCAAACAAACTCTTTACTTCACCAAATGTAAATTTAAAAGAAGATGTAGATATGTTAACGACACCATGTAATAATGGAAGGGAATACACGTGAAAATCAGTTGAATTTAATACATTTGCCTTCTCACGCCTTTTTATTTTACCAAAGCAATTTTCTACATATTCATGCTCTATCGGGTGGCCGGAATAAAACTGTGGTCCACATACCATTGGTTTTTCTACTTTGTTTTCAATTGCGGCTGTCACGGTGTCGTATAGATGAGGATAATTATTGAAGAGTTTTTCATCTGAACATAGGTTTGCAATATCTTCTGTGCTCCTGAGCAAGCACTGCAGGGACAATGTTTCTCTTTCAAGTTCGTCTTGGTAATTTGTAATTAGCTTAATATCTCCTTTTTGCATTTCGTCTATTTTCTGAAGATTGAGATCGGCCAGTACATCGATAATATTACAAACAATACTTTTTGATCTTTCAGCGTGTCTTTTAATGTCTTCCTTTCCTTGTTTACAAAGTTTGTAATAGCTATTTTCCTCATATTTGGAAGTGTCAACTTCGGTTTCTGCAGCAACAATTTTTGATTTCAAACTCCCTATTGCAGAGAGTATAAAATCTCTTCTTTTTTGGGCACAAAATTTTATTGGTTCCGTTTTGTGAGCCTTGTGATTGCCATTTCTGCATTCTTCACAAATTGCACAATTGCATGATTTACAGAACAGAGTAAAATCTCCAGAATGTGATTCACACTTGTTTTTCTTGTCCAAACATGTGTCGGGTGATTTTGTATCGGACGACTGTTCTTTTATTTCAGTTTTGTGTGTTTTGAAATTGACATGTTTTAAGTGATAGTCATGACAATTGATACACATATTTGCATTGCAATCTTCACATCTAGCAAATGTATTTTTTCCGTCTCCACACATTTCACATAAAGATATGCTTTTCATATTGTCTTGTACGTATGGATATGATTTTATACCGTCAACACCCTTCTCTGTAAGTAGGTGAAACGTCCTGCACAGAGGACAAGTAATTCCTTCTTTATCTTCAACCAATTTCGTAATACACGGAGTACAAAATACATGATAACAATCTAAAAGAAGTGGTTGTGCATATTCGGACATACATATTCCACATTTCATATCCATAATACAGCCAGACGAATCCGCCATATTGATAGGTATTTACCTGTTGTTAAATATCAATAACAATTTTTATCCTGCCATCAAACCATTTCCGGTCTAATAAAAGGGGTAGAATAAAATTAGACTGGTTCCCGATCGCAATATTCAGTATGTTACACATATACAAATATAACGACACCTCGCGACAGTTTATAGCAATCAGCTAATACCTGGAACGTAGTCCCGGGAACCAGGATAGAATAAAATAGTCGTATTAGGTCAATGACCTAATAAAGGCTACTGGTACTTGTTTACATGAAGAGCGCGAGGAGCGTAGCGAATGTACCAGATGACGTCGCGGCCTTTCCCGCGTTTTCACTGCAGTTGAATTTCAACTTCAAACGTAATTTAAGGCATTTTACGCATCTAAAGGGGATCGCAGGATAAAGGCAATACAAAGTCATTGTCGGAAAATTTATTTGGGTTCGCTGCGAAACATGGGTAAAAGGCTCACTAAAGCTCGCTTTTTCTCATGGTTCTAAAGCTAGGCCAAATAAATTTTATAAAAACCTTCATTTTTGAGTTTTCAGAAAACCGGGTGAAAATGAAAGTGAAAGTTGTCTTGCTCTCAAAAAAATAAAAGATGAATAAAAGTACAAATCATGATTACTCTCTGCAAACGCTTAGTTTATGAATAAATTTTAGCTCTTTTGGAAGTCAAAAGGGTGGAATAAAAAGAAAGTTTATTTATAAAGTGATTTTAAAATCTTGTTCAATCATCCAAAAAAACATTTAAAATTCCATAGTTTAATCGTTAAGCATGATTTGAATGAGGATTTAAAAAATAATGAATTTGGATATCCAGCTTGGAATTAATAAATTATTATAATACAATGTTTTTTTTTTTTGTTTGCAGTATAGAAATTAACCTAGCTATAGGCTTTTGTAAAACATTCATTAGGCTTTCATGGATTTTAATTAGGTTTCCAATGATTTTCAAAAATTTATTTTTCCACGTGATTGGATATGGAGGTACCATTTTATGTGGGTTTATTGCTTTTCATGCATATATGTAGAATATAATGGAAATTCTTTAATTTAGTTCTTTAATTAAGTAAAAGCCCATAAATAGAATGGCAAAATTACTTATTCAACAAGTCATATTATCGCACAAAATTTTACATAGTATGTGACTTCTTTCAAAGAAAGCATTGCCTGGTAAAGAATATATTTATCATGGATTATAACGTTTTGGTCTTTTTTACATTTGAATTTATAGATTCAAAGGTTTAGGTTTTTTCGAATCCCCTGGAGAACTGTTAGAAACAAATATATAGTTGATATGTGCTCATACAGAAGCATTAACGCGACAGAATTTTGCTATTGCCCATTATCATATGTTTACTTTTGATAAAGGTAGTTTTACACATATGATACAGCCGGAAGTGAACATGAGGTATTATTCCAGCGTGATAAAATCCATATCATGCCACTGGGAAACCCATATACGGTACCCCTAAAGAATAATGTGATCTCAATGTACAACTGGCATACAAATTAACAAAATATGATAAAGATTAGGAAATGGTTTTTTTTTCATATCATACTTCATATCAACCCTCAACCCATATAACCCCTCGTGCAAACTCTCGGGGTCATATTGGTGTCTTATGGTTTATATGGAATATGACTACACGAGTATGAAAAAACCCATGAAGAGATGATATATCGACTACATTTTTAACACAATAAAAACTAGCAGAATAGCAGAAAGAGGTTTATACGATTATGATATACATTACAAAGAGAAAGTTTTACACACTTCAAACAATAAACAAACTACTAGAACATCATACGGGGCACTATACTATAAGTAAATATAGTTAGTATTTGGTTTATATTATTGTGTTATCCTTTTAGAACAAGTAACTTTTCTTGACTGGGATCAGTGCAGAATTGGAGGGACAGCCAAACGCATGTGAAAGCTCTCGGATATTGGCTAACACACTGTTAGTTCTGAAATAAGAAGCAACAAGCGGGACATCCAAGCGCATGTGAAAGCTCTTGTATATTGGCTAACACACTGTTAGTTCTGAAATAAAGCAACATACAATGCCCCAATAAATAAAAAAAAGGTTGTTCAAAAATGTAAATTCGGAAATTTTCGCGTGCACTTATTATTGCTATTCTTCTACCCAACGCAAAATTGCGAGGTTAAATTATTGCGATCGCCGCCCGTGTGAAAAAAAGTTCTATTATTTCGATCGAAAATCGAGTAAAAATTGAAAATGGAAGTTTTATATAAAGTAATCGTTTTAATTAACGGGATTAAAAATATTAGAATTCAAAATGTTATATAATTGCTGTGAAAACAATACCTATACAACAAAGTGTCTACCAATTAACCTGTCTCCTGAAGTCGGAATTCAATGACCAGACACTTACCTGAGTAAATGAAAACAAAGGGGGACAAATCTAGAACAAATCGGACATGAAAATATGCATTAAAAATGCGAGTTTATAATATTGCGATGCTAAACCGATCGCAATTTTCGCAATAATAAAAACATAGCAATAATTTCCATATTTACAGTAAATTAAAAAGTCTTTTACATCGGCTGTGTATAAAAAAATCTTCTCTTCTGAAATCGCTGGGCCAAATTGAACGAAACTTGACAGGAAGCATCCATGGGGGGTTTTTTACAAACTTCCTTAAAATTCATCCAGATAGAATTGCAAATGTTGCTGACATTGGCAGTTCTTGTTTCTGATTGGCTGACATGAAAAAATCTTCCCTGAAAACGCTTGGCCAAATGGAACGAAACTTGATAGGAAGCATATGTGGGAGGTCCTTTATAAAGTTTCTTCACTTCGTCCCCATCGGACTACAAATATGGCCGCCATGGGCATTTTTTGTTTCTGATTCGCTGACATAAAAAAAATCCTCTCTTCTGAAATCGCTTGGCCAAATGGAACAAAACTTGACAAGAAGCATGGGAGGTTCTTTACAAAATTTTCCCATTTCGTCCCCATCGGGAAAAAATTGTTTCTCCTTGGTTGATGCAAAAAATGGCCAATTGGGACCAACCTTTGATGGACTGGTCCTTAGACCCCCCCCCCCACCCCCCATCCAAAATTGTTTCCGGCATCCACGACTTCCAACCGACATGGCTGATGTTACTAAAAATTAAAAAAGGGGGATGAATTTCAAAAATCTATGTAACTACAAAAAGCCAATTGGAACTAGACTTTGTTGTAATGGTCTTTAGATGGTCATCTATAAGAATTGTGTTCGACGAACCGAACGATCAACCAAGGTAGCCGCTACAGCCCAGCTTAGTTAACATAGAACCCTATAGGAAATTCATTTAAAAATCTTCTTGTCTGAAACTACTTAGCCAATTGGAACAAATTTTGCAGCAATGGTTCTTAGATGGTCCTCTTCCAGAAGTATGTCTGATGACCCGGACAATCAACCAAGATGTCCACCACAGCCTAATTTAGTTTAACATAGGACCCTAGGGAAAATTCTTTTAAGAAATCTTCTTGTCTGAAAGCACTCAGCCAGTTGGAACCATACTCTCAGTCATGGTTATTAGATTGTCCATTTTCAGACAATTTGTTCAATTATACAGACGTTTAATTGTTTCTTAGGTGCTTTTATGGATGTTGATAAGCAAATTGAATCTAGGTGAGCGATACAGGCTCCTGGGAACAGCTAGTTATTCTGTTATGCCAGAACAATATAAATTCCCTACTCTGTTTCATGAAAACTATAAAGTGCAAGTAGCAAATGAATGAATGAATGAGTGCACGCTTAAATCTTATGGTATGACAACATATTAACGACTTTTCTTTAAATAACATTTTGTTGTGAAGGAAATCAAATCGGATTACACAATTTTACCTTTATGTGAATATATAATATGTAAATACATATATCTAGACATACAGTAAATGTTTAATTTGTATAATTTTAGGAACGTAACAGGTTATATATATACTGAACCGCAAAAGAAACTTCGCTTTTTCAAAATGTTAGCAAAATTCAAAATAAATATTAATTAATGATTTTTATATAATCAGTATTACGATTACATCACCAGGTAAGATTAAATTACCTGTGAATTAAATTTTCGGTTGAATAATTTTCAGTTGATATCGTAGAGCGACCGTACCTAAAACCGCTCGTGGGACACACTTGGCGGTAATTTTTCTTAAATCTTAAATGTTCGTGAAATTCATGCTCCTTTATGGGTATAAAAGGCCGGAGAAAATTAAAGAGTGTTAGTATCAGTGTTGACACAGAAGCTATGCCACGTCTGACTCCACAACAGAGAGAACAGGCCATTGGTCGATTGGATGCTGGGCAATCTGCCAGAGTTATTGCCAACGACTTCAACTGTGCTGTTCGAACAATTGAACGTCTACGGACACGGTACAATGCAACAAACAGCACAAATGACCGTCCACGGAGTGGTAAACATCAAGTCACTACCCCTAGACAGAATAGAGGCATTGTTCGTCACCATTTGATGAATCGGTTCACCCCAGCTGCCGAAACTGCCAGAAACACTGTTGGAACACATGGACGACCCATAAGTGATGATACGGTTCGTCGGCGATTAGCTGCTAGAAACATGAGATGTCGCCGTCCAGCAAGAGGACCTATTCTTACTCCTCGACACCGTCAAGCTCGTCTTCAGTGGGCCACTCAGCGACAGAATTGGCGAAATCGACAATGGCGTAACATCATCTTCTCTGACGAAAGCCGTTACTGCATTTCAACAGCCGATGGCAGAACCAGAGTGTGGAGAAGACGCGGGGAACGTTACGAAGACAGCTGCATTCTGGAAACAGACGCGTGGGGAGGACCTAGCATCATGGTATGGGGTGGAATCGGCCTTAACGTTAAACTTGGTCCAGTCATCTTTCAGAACCTTGGCCCAGGCAGAGGAAATGGCGTAACAGCTGCCCGTTACATCGACCAAGTCTTGACACCCCATGTTCAGCCCCATTTCGCACGTCATCAAAACAAGACTTTCCAACAGGACAATGCACGTGCGCATACCGCAAGAGCCACAAGAGACTTCCTACAGCAGAATAACATTAATGTTATGGATTGGCCGGCTTTGAGTCCAGATTTAAACCCTATTGAACATTTATGGGACGAAGTTCAAAGACGGTTGAATAATGAGCAGCCAAGTCCGACAACTGCAGCTGAACTTTCACAAGCGTTTCAGAGAGTATGGGCACGTATTCCGATGACGTTTATTAATCGGCTCATCAACTCCATGTACCGAAGATGTGCCGCAGTAATTGGTGCCGGTGGAGGACATACACGTTATTAACGGACGTGGGAACACAGCATTGAAAACATGTGACGTTGCGACAATTGTGACGTTTTTGTGAACATTGTAACCAAAAGACTGTAAATCATTCATTAAATTTTGTAAAAATTAATTTAAAATATATAAATGTCACTTTGAAATAAATGTATGTGAACATGTCATTTTGTGCGACGTTTCTTTTGCGGTTCAGTGTATATATATATATATATATATATATATATATATATATATATATATATATATATATATATATATATATATATATATATATATATATATTAAATAATACGATTAAAACAGCCCTAATACTACCAAAACGGCATGTGTCATACTGGTGACGTCGTACTGGTCATATAAATCACGTGATCTATATTGCTTTTCGGCCGGGTCCAATGCTGAAAAAGGCCCTTTATTCACATTTGATGTATGTAATACAGCATTCAGAACAAGTCTGTATTGAAAAAGTTGGACTATTTAATAAAAGTGTTATGAACTGGCTGTTTCTGTATTGGCACTGGTATAGATTCTCGGCCAGCTGTATTGGCCCTCGACCCTACGGGTCTCGACGCCAATACAGCAAACCTTGAATCTATACCAATGCCAATACAGAAACAGCCAGTTAATAACACTATAATACAAGGTACGTACGCGACAACCTCGGAAACGTAACCTCGTACAACATTTTTATACGCATATCTGTCGTTTCTTTTAAAACATTCACTCTAATCAAATTGAAAGCCTTCATTATTCTTATAAAGAATTGGCTATTTTTTTTTATCTCCCGTGCTTACCTAACGTATTAAATTTGGATCATTTTAATTAACTTAATTTTTTCCCTGCTTTACGATGAATTCAAAGGCATTTTCTCATATGTGCTTCATTAACTAAATTTAATAGAACATACAAATGTTGTCTCTTTTATATTCGACAAGTAGATGATCACCATCTCGATTTTCTTTTGAAAACCAAAAACATTGTTTACACAAGACATTTGTAGTTCATTCTAAGAATTTTATAGCAACTTAAAATGTAAATATAAAAATTAAATATATAAATTTTCCTGTATAAAGATGCAGTTGCAGAAAAATTTTTAACCATTTACATCCCACCTCGAAGGATTACTTTTGACGATCTGAAATACAAATATCTAAGTTTCCTATATTTTAACATAACAAAAACATTATCACGGATAATACATTACCTGACAGTGTGCATTTGACAAAAAAAAATTATTCGTTGTACAAGAATACTCCAGGAGCCAGTTTCTCTACCATGTTTTAGATGCCCATTTTTGATAGGCCTGAAAACATGTAAAACAGTTTTTTTCAATTGACATACGTTTCTTGTGGAAACCGTGAAACGTGGCTGTTATGTTTTTTTTATTTAAGGTTTTATTTTTGCAGTGGCGACACGAATGATGAGGAAGACAGCTTTAGAGACCAATTAACACTAACAGACATAACTTTTTTAGTGTTTGTTAAAATGCAATAAATATTCATATTTGTTCATTCAAAATGTTTCAAGGCTTATTTAGGCCTTAAGAGAACACGTTAATTAGTTAAACAGTAGACTTTAAGACACTGTACGTAAGTCAATTTCTGGCGTCTATGAAAAATTAACAATAGAAATATTAACAAAATTTGTTGATTACTTAAAATTTTCTCCTTCTGGAAAAATAAAAAAAATAAAGAGAAATTTATTTGAATTGTAATTAACATTAATTGCTAAATATAAGTTGCCACAATCCTAAAACATATAATCATGCATCTCGAATCTTTGAAAATAAATACATTTATATATATTTCTTTCAAGGATGATAATGCGTGTGACCGCGCAATTGATTTTGGTTTCCTCTATCCTTGACCGCGCAATATCAAAATTCATTCTGGCTTCCTCCACCCTTGATCTTGTTTCTGTGGTGATCCTTGAGAATCATAAATGTGTATTTTAACAAATTTTCAACCAAAATTGAAAATTTTGATACTGGTATATTGATACTGATTTTTCCAGTAATTTTTCTGACAATTGCGATGCTGGTATATTTTTCATCACAGGCTTTCATTCAAAGGTAACTGATGTCCAGGATAACGCATTTACCACTACAGAAAACAATATTTTCACGTATGAAATGCAGAAAACACTAAGCTTTGGGTGTGGGGTCTGAAATGTGGAATAAACTTTGACAGTTACGCATGAACTGAAATAGGTTTTTTTCAATTTTTATAATAAAAAGGACAAATATACCCAAGGAACAATAAAAAAAACGTAATCCATTTTACTGACAACCCCGGGAAGACAAATGAACAACTACAAGCACAACAAACAAACACAGAAAACTAAAACAATGAACAATACGAACTCCTATAAAAACCAGGAGTGAACTCAAGTGCTGCGGAAGGGTAAGCAGTTCCTGCTCCGTATACGGCACCCGTCGTGAAGTTCAACAAACTCAATCCGGTGAAAGTCACAAATCGGTGGAGGCACATGAAATACAGGTCCAAAATCATCTTAGATATTGGAACACTGTAATGGTCAATTAATTCGTGATGACAAATCACAAAATACCTAAATAAATTTGATGCACTGTATGGCCATTTCGTTGACTGACAACTCATCAGCAGTGCTCGAGATCAAAATATTGCAAAATAATAGTTAATTATATCTATGAAAAATCATAGTTAAAGATATAATTATGAATTAATAAGCAAAACCATCAATAATCAAAACAATTTTACAATTGTTTGGCGGTTTTCATGCATGCTTTTAATCATAACAACCACATCAGAGATAAAACATTGGTTTTATAAAATCGATATAAAAAATTATTTGGAAAGGGACATAATCTGACCTATTTCCAAATTCATGGAGAATAATCTTTTGTCAGATAGTATGATGTTTTTCGGAAGCGGAAAATGATATTTCCCTCGACGCCCTAAAGAGCGCTTAACCAACTTCAGATTAGGATATCCACTTCTCGTGTCCCATCATTTAACTATCCATATGAAGAATAGCAATAAAATCATTGTCCACTTGTTTTGTAGTATATTGCATGTAGTAATATTCTGATGTGCTTCAACGTTGGTTACTTTTCTTTTTTTCTAAAAGCCATATTGAATTTTACTGCGCACGACTTTCTTTTCTATATAAAATCTCACCAAGAACTATATGACCAAATTCTCTAGAAAGCAGAGAATTAAAAGGAAACAATTCTGAAAACTTAATATTCAAAGGTGACAAGTAAAGTCAAGAAATACCAAAGGGATATTCGAAAGCGGGGGAAATCGAAAACAACTGACAAAGTCCGGAGAACAACGAAGACAAGACCAAAACAATACAAACTAACTTTTTCATTTAAACCAAAACATTTCCTGTTTGACAGGTCATGCATTTTTTCACACCTAAAGTGATCCCGTCTTTTTATTTTCCCCCAAATCCCGGTCCAGCCTTTTTATTTCAAATTCGATCATGGCCACCTCCCCCCTTCCCTCCTCCATAAAAATCGAATGGTTGCTCCCTAACACACTATTATCATAATACCAAATTTCATTGAGTAAAAAGCGCCGGTTTCAATATATTTATTAAACAGATACATGTAACATTTGTCTGTGCTCGTAATCAAGTTTACATGACTTTTATTTTTTACTTTTTGGACTAATTTTGAATTTTTGGTTTATCAACCTTTTGTCAGTTATAATCTCATTGACAATATTAATGTAACTAATAGTCTACTTAATTCGAGCCACATGCTCACTTTTATTTTAAATATCAATATATACCTGTGTTTGATATCCAACAAACCTTAAAACTACATATTATATAAGAAGTAAAATAACATGTTAAACTACATTCATGACATTGTATAAACAAAACATCCCAGTCTTAGCCAACATCATATTATTGTAATCAAATACTACAGATGTGAAAAAACTTGAACTCTTTTTCCGTCATCAGAAACCCAGAGATTCCCACATGAATCGCGGGTGATGTGAGTCGGATGAGATAAATCTTTGCAAAGTACCTCTTGCTTGAATTTGCCAAGAGGAGTAATGATGAAAAGTCGAGAACTATTATAGTCCAAAACAAACATTCTACCAGAAGGGTCGCAACAGATGCCTCTAAAAGAGGAGTTTTGGTTCTTATAACAATTTTTAAGCTTAAACCGTCTATCCACTGTGATTATTTTATTATCACATGTCATCATGATATACTTAGACGTTGTTTCATTTATACAAAATGGCTGTGAAGAAATTAAGTCCTGTAATTCTTTGTTCACAGGGGTCACTTTTGTTGTTTTTTCGTTTAAAGTTGTTGGCAGGTCGTTTTGAATTTTGATTTCGTGAAAGCCTCTATCTTTCTGTGAATAAAAAATCACACTTCCATCTTCTGTTAAGCAACACTTATTGTTTTCATTTTCTTTGTGCTGAAAAATCATGACTGGCGCCTCGCTTTCACCTACCTTGACTTTCTGAATAATGTCATTCGATTTTATCCATAATTCATCTTCGGTTGCAAACACTATCTGGTCATCGTTTGTGTTGCTGTTTGCTGTATTAACTACCGATGACAATGTAGCCACAGAATAGAGTTTAAAAGTTTTATTATGTTGTATCCAGCTTCTATCTTTCGAAATGCCAAACAAACTCTTTACTTCACCAAATGTAAATTTAAAAAGAGATGGAGATATGTTAACGACACCATGTAATAATGGAAGGGAATACACGTGAAAATCAGATGAATTTAATACATTTGCCTTCTCACGCCTTTTTATTTTACCAAAGCAATTTTCTACATATTCATGCTCTATCGGGTGTCCGGAATAAAACTGTGGTCCACATACCATTGGTTTTTCTACTTTGTTTTCAATTGTGGCTTTCACGGTGTCGTATAGATGAGGATAATTATTGAAGAGTTTTTCATCTGAACATAGGTTTGCAATATCTTCTGTGCTCCTGAGCAAGCACTGCAGGGACAATGTTTCTCTTTCAAGTTCGTCTTGGTAATGTGTAATTAGCTTAATATCTCCTTTTTGCATTTCGTCTATTTTCTGAAGATTGAGATAGGCCAGTACATCAATAATATTACAAACAATACTTTTTGATCTTTCAGTGTGTCTTTTAATGTCTTCCTTTCCTTGTTTACAAAGTTTGTAATAGCTATTCTCCTCGTATTTGGAAGTGTCAACTTCGGTTTCTGTAGCAACCATTTTTGATTTCAAAATCCCTATTGCAGAGAGTATAAAATCTCTTCTTGTTTGGGTACAAAATTTTATTGGTTCGTTTTGTGAGCCTTATGGTTGCCCTTTCTGCATTCTTCACAAATTGCATGATTTACAGAACAGAGTAAAATCTCCCGTATGTGATTCATATTGGTTTTTCTTGTCCAAAAATGTGTCGGGTGATTTTGTATCCGACGACTGTTCTTTTATTTCAGTTTTGTGTGTTTTGAAATTGAAATGTTTTAAGTGATAGTCATGACAGTTGATACACATATTTGTATTTAAATCTTCACATCTACCAAATGTATTTTTTCCGTCTCCACACATTTGAAAATGAGATTTTTCACATAGAGATATGCTTTTCATATTGTCTTGTACGTATGGATATGATTTTATCCCGTTCACACCCTTCTCTGTAAGTAGGTGAAATGTCTTACACAGAGGACAGGTGAATCTTTGTTTTTCTTCAACCAATTTCGTAATACACGGAGTACAAAATATATGATAACAATCTAAAAGAAGTGGTTGTGTATATTCAGAGAGACATATTCCACATTTCATATCCATAATGCATCGTGACGAATCTGCCATTATACTGATAACCTATATCATATATAACTCATTTTATGTTGATACATGTGTGTATGTATTGTTGCCATAGCCATATTATATATGTGTTTGTGAAAATAAATATATTGTATTGTATATTGTAACTATTTACCCATTGTCATGTTCATACTAATATAACAGATAATTAGGAAATTATTGTGACATAAGTCTATCCTACGACAGAGCTTTAATTAGTATTATTAACGGTGAAATTCATTCATTTTTAAATACCCTTTTTTACTCTATGAAGAGATTATAATAGTATATATGAACCAATCTACAAAAGAAATAAAAAAGGAAAATATAAATATTCTCAATCAGATCAATGAAACTACGATATAAATAACTAAACTAGGAAGACAATTGTTCAGAGAGCAATTGTAAGGTCTTTTTATTTCATTTAATGTTTTTTGACACTTGGGAAAGTCAATTAAGTATTGCTTGCTCGATTAACTTTAAATGTCAGAAAAACTACCCAAAATTATAAAAAATGCGAAGGTCATTATCTAGCACGTAACCTCAATCTTTGACCTTGTGAATGTTGTCAAGGTCAATGCTCCTTTATATCACCAAAAAGACCACGTGCATCTATCATGTACCAATTAAAAAACTGTAGGTTTAGAAAATCCGAAGGACAGCATCTGGCCGACTTGGTTATAGTTTGATCTCCACATATATATTTTAAAAATATTTCTTAAAATATACAGTATGCACACGAAAACACATGAATACACCCGATAATAAAAATTTTTCATCATTTAAACAGGTTTACTTTTTATTGATCTTATTCTATATACAACGTTTTGTCCTGTTATGATTTATATGCTGTTCGGAACTTCACCTTATGTTTCATTCGGAACTAATGCTTTGCTGACACAGAAGGGTCCAGCAGGAGGTAGCACTTTACACCCCGAACAATCATAAAATTATAATGTCTTTGCTGCAAGATAATACAGTATATAATTTAACAACAAATTCTTCTTCAAATGAAGGGAATAGGTCTTATTCTAATTTGACTTATGACATTATCCAAATTCGAATCGGAGCGGCGGCAACACAATCTTTAATTGCTTACTGGCTTGATTTTATTTGTACTTGGGATTGGCCGCCTGAAAGATGCAAAGAAAGAAAGAAAATACCGCTTCTGATGGATTTCATTGTTGTTATCATTGGAACCCTGGCATCTTACTTCGGAAGATTTGCAGACAATTTCTATGTAAACATTGTAGACGAGATTCCTAGAGGATTTCCCAAACCTTCCATACCGAATCCAGACTACGCATTACATATGATTGTGGTAGCCTGTTTCATTTTTTGGAATGACGATATCACTGACGAAATTGACTGCACAGAGTCATGGGATATCGATTCACGATAATCAATAGTTAATTGCTTATGGATTGTACATTATTGGATCATCATTTTTTTCCATATTCTCCACAAGCGACTGCGCCTCCCAGGACGATGACTTTCGGTGATCTCGGTGCTAAATCGATATTTAATGCAATACCTACTTTGAAAGCACTACAGAAAGCACTAGGCTTTGAGTTTCATGTCTGAAATGCAGATAACACCATGTTTTGACTATGTTGGTGAATGAAATACGGAAAACACTAAGCTTTGAATGTGGTATCTGAAATGTGGAAAACAGTAAACTTGTATTGTTTGTGTGAAGCAAAGAAATAGAAAACCGAAAGCTTTGACGGTGACCGATGCAATACAATCAACGTTTTCCTAATTGTTTTTAAAATTGTGGCATTTGTTAAGCCATTGTTCATGTATGCTTGAAATAAGAGACACATCACAAATAAAACAATGTTTTCTCAAAGCCATGACTATTAAGCGAATAATCAGTGATATATGGATCCAAGTCAGGTAGTGAAAAATATACACATATGGAATTTTATTGTGCACGACTTGCTTTTCTATATCAAATATCATCAAGAACCAATATAATCAAACTCTCTTGAAAGCAGAGAATGAAGTAAAAAAAGGAACAAATTTTGACAAATTAATAGTCAAAGATAACAACTAAAATCCATCCATATTCTAAGGTAAAGCTTCAGCTGTTTATGATACTGAAGTCACTGAAAAGAAATTGCTGAGTTTTACGGTCGTCATCATGAATTGATTGACCATTACAGTGTTCCAATATCTAAGATGATGTTGGACCTGTTCCCACTGTCGTAACCTTTCATGTGCCTCCTACGATTTGTGACTTCCACCGGATTGACTTTGTTGAACTTCACGACGGGTGCCGTATACGGAGCAGGAACTGCTTACCCTTCCGGAGCACCTGGGTTCACTCCTGGTTTTTATAGGAGTTCGTGTTGTTCATTGTTTTTAGTTTTCTGTGTTTATTTGTTGTGCTTGTGGTTGTTCGTTTGTCTTCCCGGGTTTGTCTGTCCAATGGATTACGTTTTTTTGATTGCTCCTTAGGTATATTTGTCCTTTTGAACACATTTATTGAACTGATATTATTTTTTGGTGCTCGTGATCAATTTTAGTGAGCAAATACTTTTGCATGACTTGAACCAATCTGATTCTGACAAAAAGTATTCTGAAGATGAAATTACAAACATGTTAGATTTTCTTATAGACGATATAATTGTTGAATTTGGCGGTCGAATTTTTCAACAATCGGTATTCCAATGGGAACCAACTGTGCCCCTCTCCTCGCCGATCTGTTTCTGTATTCATATGAAGCGGACTCCGTTCAAGGGTTACTACGTGAAAACAAAAAGAAACTAGCCCAATCTTTTAATTTCACTTTCGTTATATAGTTGAAGTGTTCTCGTTAAATAACGACAAATTAAAAGACTTTCTACATCTCATCTACCCCAGTGAGCTTGAAATTAAGGATACTATAGATACCTTGAAGTGCGATTCATATTTGGATTTGTTTCTTGAAATGAGGGACATTTGAAGACAAAACCTAAAGACAAACGTGATGACGTCAAATTTCCTATTGTTAACTTTTCCTTCTTGAGTAGCAATATACCAGCATCGCCTGCATATGGGTCTACGATTCTCAGCTTATCCGATATTCAAGGGCATCAACAAAGAGGATTACTGCTGTCACAAAAGCTTTAAAACCAGTATTTTATCAAGGATAAGTTGATGTCATCAATCAGAAAATTTTACGTTCGTCATCACGAATTGATTGGCCCTTACAGTATTCCAATATCAAAGATGATGGCGGAATTGTTCCCACTGTTGTAACATTTCATGTACATTGACTTTGTTGATGTTTGAAACGGTTGCCGTATACGGAGCATGAACTCTTCCGCAGCACCTGAGTTCACTCCTGTTTTTTTAGGAGTTCGTGTTGCTAATTGTTTTTCAGTTTTCAGTGTTTATTTGCTGTGCTTGTGGTTGTTCATTTGTCTTCCCAGGTTTTGTCTGTCTAATGGATGACGTTTTTTGGTTTGCTCCTTATGTATATTTGTCCTCTTTAGAGTTATTTTTATTTACCTTTTGCTGGTTCGACAGCTCACTGACCATGCATCATTTACTTCAAAAGTGCTAGCGACATTACACATAAACATAAACACAGTCATCATGTGATCACTTTTAATTTTAATTCAAGTATCAATACATGTATGTATATATGTTATTCAAGAGGCCTTTAAACATGAGTATGAGTACAATTTAACACCACAATGAATTAACAATATACGCCAGTTTATGCCAACATCTCATAATTGTCATCACAATTTACAGATATGAAAAAACTTTAACCCTATTTTTGCTATCAGAAATCCAGAGATTCCCA
Source organism: Mytilisepta virgata (assembly GCA_028015205.1). Taxonomy (NCBI): domain Eukaryota; kingdom Metazoa; phylum Mollusca; class Bivalvia; order Mytilida; family Mytilidae; genus Mytilisepta; species Mytilisepta virgata. Next base: position 56,704,952 of record CM051515.1, on the reverse strand, counting down.
CATGAATCGCGGGTGATGTGAATCGGGAGAAATAAATCTGTGGAAAGTACCTCATGCTTGAATTCTCCAAGAGGCGTAAGGATGACAAGTCGAGACAAATTATAGTCCGAAACAAACATTCTACCAGAAGGGTCGCAACAGATGCCTCTAAAAGAGGAGTTTTGGTTTTGATAACAGTTTTTAAGCTTAAACCGTCTATCCACTGTGATTATTTTATTATCACATGTCATCATGATATACTTAGACGTAGTTTCTTTTATACAAAATGGCTGCGTGGAAATCAAGTCTTGTAAATCTTTTTCGACAGGGATCACTTTTGTTGTCATTTCATTTATAATTGTTGGGAGGTCGTCTTGAATTTTGATATCGTGAAAACGTTTATCTTTCTGTGAATAAAAAATCATGCTCCCATCTTCTAAAAAGGAACATGTCTCGTTTCCAATTTCTTGGAGCTGAACAATAGTGTCTGACTCTTCTTTTTTCCCAACATTCAATTTCTTGATATCACCCTGGCATCTTATCCATAGTTCATCTTCTTTTGCAAATACTATCTGGTAATAATTACCTCTGACAGCTTTCCTTGGCGTATTAAATTCAGAAATCGAATAAAGTTCACAGGTAGTTGGACGCCACCGATCATTTTCTTCACTAAGTACCCAACTTTTATCATCAGATATACCATATAAGCTCCTTACTGTACTTGGTGTAGTGAAAGATAATACTTTTATTATGCTGACGACACCACATATTTCGGGGAGGGAATAAACGTGAAAGTCGATTGCATTCATTACACTTGCTTTTTCATTTCTTTTAACGCTCCCAAAGCGCTCTTCTACATAGTCATGCTCAATATATCTAGAACAAAGCAGCGGACCGCATATCATTGGTTTAGCTATGTTGTGTTCAACAGCGACTTTTAATGTGTCGTATAAAAACGGATAATTATTCAAGAGTTTGTGATCACAACAAAGGTTTGTTATGTCCTTGGTACTTCTGAGAAAGTTCATCTTGGTACGTTGTAATTAGTTTTGTATCGCCTTTCTGCATCTCGTCTATTTTCTGAAGATTGGTTCTAGTTAGCTCATCGATAATGTTGCACACTATTGTTTTGGATCTTGCAGCATGTTCATTCACGTCTTCCTTTCCCTGCCTACAGAGTTTATAATAATTATTTTCCTCGTATTTTGATTTTTCAATTTCAGTTTCAATGGCAGTTATTTTCGATTTCAAGGCACCTATTCCAGCCATTAAAAAATCTCTCTTTTTTCGGGCACTTGATTTTAGTGGTTCCATTTTGTGAAATTTATGAATACCATCTTTGCAATTCTCGCAAACAACACGATTACACGCTCTGCAGAACAGAGTCAATTCTAAAGAATGGGCATTACATTTATTGGTTGCGTCCAAGCACCTATCTACTGAGTCATACTTTATGTCAGACGAGACCTCCTTAATACTTATTTTATGTGATTTGAATTTAACATGCCTCAGATGATAGTGATGACAATCTGAACACATGTTCGCTCCACAATCTTCACATATGGAGAATGTATTATTTCCATTTTCACACATTTCACAAATGGATTCACCATTTGAAGGTAAGTTTTTAGTAATATCCTCCATAAATGAGTATGGTTCTAACCCGTCGACACTCTTATCTGTCAGTAGGTGAAATGTCCTACAGAGAGGACAAGAAAATCCTTTTTTGTCTTCAACCAATTTCTTAATACAGGCAGTACAAAATACATGATAACAATCTAAAAGGCGTGGTTTTGTATATGCGGACAGACATATTCCACATTTCATATCAGTACGGCAGTGTGTTGACTCCGCCATAGTTATGTTAACTATTAATTATTAATAGTTCCGATAACTTTTATTTATTTACCCGTTGTTAAGTTGTGAATAGCAGATCTATACCATTTTGAAATCTATACTTTTGTGGAAATCGATGAAAATAAGTGAATGTTGACTGGAGTTCTAAAGAAAACCAAAAGCCATTTCTATTGCTTGTACACTTCATTTCATTTGAAAGAGTTTTGATATTTTGAAAGACTAGGCTGGATTTAAAGAAATTTTATTTGTTGTTTAATAATGTTTGTTTAGAAGTGTAAGAAAACTTTTTAAAAACTGGAAAACTACTTGCGGTAACATTAAAAAGGACAAATATACCTAAGCAGCAATCAAAAAAATGTAATCCATTGCTCAGACAAACCCGGCAAGACAAATGAACAACCACAAATAAACACAGAAAACTAAAAAACAATGAATAACATGAACTCCTATAAAAACCAGGAGTGAACCCAGGTGCTCCGGAAGGGTAAGCAGTTCCTGCTCCGTATACGGCACCCGTCGTAAAGTTCAACAAAGTCAATCCTGGGGAAGTCACAAATCGGTGGAGGCACATAAAAGGTTACGACAGTGGGAATAGGTCCAACATTATCTTAGATATTGGAACACTGTAATGGTCAATTAATTCGCGATGACGACCGTAAAATTTCCGAAGTGATGACATCAACTTGTCCCTGATAAAACCCTAGTTAAGAAGCTTTTGTGACAGCAGTAATCCTCTTTGTCGAAAGTCAAGGTAACTGACGCATGCCCTTGAAAATCGGATTAGCTGAGAAACGTAGACGCCATATGCAGGCGATGCTGGTATATTGCTACTCAAGAAGGAAAATTAACAATAGGAAAGTTGAAGTCATCACGTTTGTCTTCAAATGTCCATCATAGTCTATTTCAAGCAACAAATCCAAATATGAAGCGGACTTTGGTGTATCTGTAGTATCCTTAATTTCAAGCTCACTGGGGTAGATAAGATGTAGAAAGTCTTGGAATTTGTCGTTATTTAACGACAACACATCGTCTATATAACGAAAAGTGAAACTAAAAGATTGGGCTAGTTTCTTTTTGTTTTCACGTAGTAACCCTTGAATGAAGTCCGCTTCATATGAGTACAGAAACAGATCGGCGAGGAGAGGAGCTCAGTTGGTTCCCATTGGAATGCCGATTGTTTGTTGAATTTTGAAATTTACCCAAAATCAAAATATCTAAAACCTTACTGCTTGTTTATAGATGTTATGCATTCATTCTATAAAGAAATTAAATCACTAAATCCAATGAAAAATGAGTAATAACTGTAACAGTGAACTGTCACGAAGTCTGCAAAATGAAGTAACTGATATCTCGAATGCCTTACATTGTATTCAATATATTATTTGTTTTTCAGAGACTGAAATGGGGAAATTATTCCTATAAAGTTTATTTATACTTAATGGAGAGGTTACTTGAAAATCGTGTTATGGGTATTTTTTGTAACCGGAGTTTTACAATCATACAGTGTCACACTTGATAAACTGTGTTTGTCGACATGCCGCATTGACAGATATATATCCCAATATTTCTGAACCGTTTACGAGAACTGATTTTATTTGATGAACCCTTGGGTAAATAAAGTATATATCAGTTCATGTGTTTGGTCATGAGGAATAAGAAAATATACAGTTTAGGTGTCGTGTTTCTTGCAGATTTTTATTTTTATCTTATTCAAGATAATTGTTTTAAGGGGGAGAGAATGACGCCCACTGAGTAATTATGCATGCACCATTTAAAGGGAAATCACGGTATTGTTTATGCGCATCGCTCTCAGAGGCGCTATTATGACGTTTCTTCATTATGACGTCGCGCTTGACCGTAAAAAAAGTTATGAGATAATTGAACATTATTAATTTGATAGGAGTGGTGATAACCCCCTGTGAAAGCGAGGTATGTGTCATTTGGTGCGTCTTACCATGGGGAATAAGAAAATGTATGGTTTAGGTGTGGGGATTTTAACGGTTTATGATATAATTGAACATTATTGATATGATGGGAGTGGTGATAACCCCCTGGGGAAGCGAGGTACATGAATGTGTCATTTGGTGCGTCATACCATAAGGAATAAGAAAATATATGGTTAGGGGTGGGGATTTTAACGGTTTATGAGATAATTAAACATTATTGATTTGAAGGGAGTGATGATAACCCCCTGGGGAAGCGAGGTATGAGTCATTTGGGACGTGTTTCCATGGGGAATAAGAAAATATATGGTTTAGGTGTGGGATTTTAACGGTTTAAGAGATAATTTAACATTATTGATTTGATGGGAGTGGTGATAACCCCCTGGGAAGCGAGGTACATGAATGTGTCATTTGGTGCGTCTTACCATAGGGAATAAGAAAATATATGATTTAGAGGTAGTGATTTGAACGGTTTATGAGATAATTGGACATTATTGATTTATGGGGGTGAGGATCACCCTACTGAAAGAATGAGGTACATGTCGTTTCATGCGTCTTGTTAAGGAGAATAAAATATATATGATTTAAAGCTATGAATTTTAATTGCATATGAAAATTTTCAAAATTATTGATTGCAGGGGTGGGGAGGGTTGGGGTGGGGATGACCCCCTAGAGGAACGAAGTATATGTCATTTAATAGGTAAATTCAAGAAATACCAAAGGGATATTCGAGGGAGGGGAAAATCGAAACAACTGACAATCTCCAGAGAACAACGAAGACAAGACCAAGACAACGCATGCACTACAATTAAAAACTTAAAACATATGAACACGGACCCCGCCAAAAAACCGGGGGTAGACTCAGGTGCCCCGGAAGAGTAAGCAGTCTCTGCTTCCTGCAGGATTCCCGCAATGCTGCCAATGTCAAATCCGGTATAAGGAAAAGATAACATCAATGGAACAGGTCCATTTTCATTTGGGAAACGGTTTTTTCATACCTGTCAAACAAGTCATGATGACGTCCATAAAACTTAAATAAGGATGACTCTAACTTAGGAGCAACATACCCCTGTCTGAGCAACTTTTCTGTCAAGGTCATCCCGTTTGTCATAAAGTTTTGTATTCAATCTTCCTCTGGTGTTAATTTCGAGGTGAAGGTCAAGATAAGATGCAGACTTGGGAGTGTCTGTGGTATCCTTAATTTTGAGCTCATTGGGACAGATGATATTTAAGAAATTCCCAAAACGTGAATTGTTGAGTGATAAAACATCATCTATGTAGCGGAAGCTGAAATTAAAGGTACGGGCTAAAGGTAGACAAACGCTATATACTACCATGTATCAGAACAGTGTGACTGGGGTGTTACGATTGTGCAGGAGATCTTACATGTATAATGGAGTCATCTTTATCAGTTATGTTTTAGTATAATGTAGATTTATACCACCTTGTATCAGTACAGTGTGACTGGGGTGTTACTATGGTGTGACTGGGTTGTAAGAGTAAGAGGGAGATCCTACATGTATAATGGAGTCATATTTATCAGTTATGTCTTGGTATAATGTAGATATATACTACCTTGTATCAGTACAGTGTGACTGGGGTGTTACTATGGTGTGACTGGGGTGTAACTATTGTGTGACTAGGGTGTTAGAGTACGAGGAAGATCTTAACATGTATAATAGAGTCATATTTATCAGTTATGTTTTGATATAATGTAGATATATACTACCTTGTATCACTAAAGTGTGACTGAGGTGTTACTATGGTGTGAGTGGGGTGTTACAATGGTGTTAGAGTAAGAGGGGATCTTATATGTATAATAGAATCCTCGATATCAATTATTTGTGACTGGGGTGTTACTTAAAGCACATCTTCCGCCATATTGATATTTGGTTGATTTGACCTGAATAATCGTTCAGATAACTTTTATCGAGACTTGCTGTTAGTTGAGTAGCAAGTATCGAGTTGTTAAAAGTGAGTCTTGAGTAACAAAAAGTGAGTATCAAGTTATTAAAAGTGAGTATCGAGTTGTAAAATATGAGCATCGAGTAACAGAAAGTGAGTATCGAGTAACAAAAAGTGAGTATCGGATAATACAAAGTGAGTATTGAATTTCTCATATGTGCTTGATTGGTTAAGTTTAATAGTACATACAATGTTGTCTCTTTTATATTCAACAAGTAGATGATCGCCAGCATAAATTTCCGATTTCCTTTTGAAAACAAAAACTTTGTTTACACAGGACACTTGTATTTTATTATAAGAATTTTACAGCAAATTTATTTAAGAAATATAAACTAGAATATATAAATATTCCTGTATTAAGATGCAGTCGCAGAAAAGAATTGTTTCTCCTCGGTTGATGCAAAAAATAGCCAATTGGGACCAACCTTTAGTGCATTTGTCCTTGGATTGCCATTTCCTCCCCCCCCCCCCCCCCCCCCGTCCAAAATTGTGTCCGGGATCCACGACTTCCAACCGACAGGGCTGGTGTTACTAAAAATTAAAAAGGGGGATAAATTTCAAAAATCTTTTATGTAACTACATAGCCATTTGGAACCAGACGTTGTTGCAATGGTCTTTAGATGGTCGTCTTTAAGAATTGTGTTCGACGAACCGGACGATCAACTAAGATAGCCGCTACAGCCCAACTTAGTTAACATAGGACCCTATAGGACATTCATTTAAAACTCTTCTTGTCTGAAACTACTGAGCCAATTGGAACCAAATTTAGCAGCAATGGTCCTCTTTCAGAAGTGTGTCCGATGACCCGGACAATCAACCAAGATGGCCGCCATAGCTTAATTTTATTTAACATAGGACCCTATGGGAAAATTAATTTAAGAAATCTTCTTGTCTGAAAGCACTCAGCTAATTGGAACCATACTCTCAGCCATGGTTATTAGATTGTCCATTTTAAGAAAATTTGTCCAATTTGTTTAATTGTTTCTTAGGTGCTTTTATGGCTATTGATTGGCAATTTGAATCTAGGTGAGTGATACAGGCTCCTTGGAGCAGCTAGTTATTCTGTTGATATATGCCAGAACAATATAAATTCCCTATTCTGTTTCATAAAAACTATAAAGTGCAAGTAGCAAATGAATGAAAAAGTGCACGCTTAAATCTTAATGTTTTCGGTGTGAAATTTATGACAAAATATTAACGACTTTTCTTTAAATCACATTTTGTTGTGAAGGAAATCAAATCGGATTACACCATTTTACCTTTATGCGAATATAAATACATATATCTATACATACAGTAAATGTTCAACTTGTATAACTTAAGGAACGTGACAGGTTATATATATATATAAGGTACGTACGCGACATCCTCGGAAACGTAACCTCGTACAACATTTTTATACGCATATCTGTCGTTTCTTTCAAAACATTCACTCTAAACAAATTAAAAACCTTCATTATTCTTATAAAGAATTAGCTATTTTTTATCTCCCGTGCTTACCTAAAGTATTAAAATTTGATCCTTTTAATTAACTTAATTTTTTCCCTGCTTTACGATGAATTCAATGGAATTTTCTCATATGTGCTTCATTAACTAAATTTAATAGAACATACAAATGTTGTCTCTTTTATATTCAACAAGTTGATGATCACCATCTCGATTTTTTTTTGAAAACCAAAAACATTGTTTACACAAGACATTTCTAGTTCATTATAAGAATTTTACAGCAACTTAAAATATAAATATAAAAATTAAATATATAAATTTTCCTGTATAAAGATGCAGTTGCAGAAAAATTTTTAACCATTTACATCCCACCTCGAAGGATTACTTTTGACGATCTGAAATACAAATATCTATGTTTCCTATATTTTAACATAACAAAAACATTATCACGGATAAAACAGTACCTGACAGTGTGCATTTGACACGAAAAAAATGTATTTGTTGTACAAGAATACTCCAGGAGACAGTTTCTCTACCATGTTTTAGATGCCCATTTTTGATAGGCCTGAAAACATGTAAAACAGTTTTTTCAATTGACATACGTTTCTTGTGGAAAACCGTGAAACGTGGCTGTTATTTTTGTTAATTTAAGGTTTTATTTTTGCAGTGGTGACACGAATGACGAGGAAGACAGCTTTAGAGACCAATTAACACTAACAAACATAACTTTGTTAGTGTTTGTTAAAATGCAATAAATATTCATATATTGTTCATTCAAAATGTTTCAAGGCTTATTTAGGCCTTAAGAGAACACGTTAATTAGTTAAACAGTAGACTTTAAGACACTGTACGTAAGTCAATTTCTGGCGTCTATGAAAAATTAAGATTAAAAATATTAACAAAATTTGTTGATTACTTAAAATTGTCTCTTTCTGGCAAAATAAAAAAAATAAAGAGAAATTTATTTGAATTGTAATTAACATTAATTGCTAAATATAAGTTGCCACAATCCTAAAAGATATAATCATGCATCTTGAATCTTTGAAAATAAATACATTTATATATATTTCTTTCAAGGATGATAATGCGTGTGACCGCGCAATTGATTTTGGTTTCCTCTATCCTTGACCGCGCAATATCAAAATTCATTCTGGCTTCCTCCACCCTTGATCTTGTTTCTGTGGTGATCCTTGAGAATCATAAATGTGTATTTTAACAAATTTTCAACCAAAATTGCAGAAATATTGATACTGGTTTTTCCAGTAAATTTTCTGACAATTGCGATGCTGGTATATTTTTCATCACAGGCTTTCATTCAAAGGTAACTGATGTCCAGGATAACGCATTTACCACTACAGAAAACAATATTTTCACGTATGAAATGCAGAAAACACTAAGCTTTGGGTGTGGGGTCTGAAATGTGGAATAAACTTTGACAGTTACGCATGAACTGAAATAGGTTTTTTCAATTTTTATAATAAAAAGGACAAATATACCCAAGGAACAATAAAAAAACGTAATCCATTCTACTGACAAACCCGGGAAGACAAATGAACAACCACAAGCACAACAAACAAACACAGAAAACTAAAACAATGAACAACACGAACTCCTATAAAAACCAGGAGTGGACCCAGGTGCTGCGGAAGAGTAAGCAGTTCCTGCTCCGTATACGGCACCCGTCGTGAAGTTCAACAAACTAAATCCGGTGAAAGTCACAAATCGGTGGAGGCATATGAAATACAGGTCCAACATCATCTTAGATATTGGAACACTGTAATGGTCAATCAATTCGTGATGACAAATCACAAAATACCTAAATAAATTTGATACACTGTATGGCCATTTCGTTGACTGACAACTCTTCAGCAGTGCTCGAGATCAAAATATTGCAAAATAATAGTTAATTATAGCTTTAACTATGAAAAATCATAGTTAAAGATATACTTATGAATTAATAAGCAAAACCATCAATAATCAAAACAATTTTACAATTTTTTGGCGGTTTTCATGCATGCTTTTAATCATAACAACCACATCAGAGATAAAACATTGGTTTTATAAGATCGATGTAAAAAATTATTTGGAAAGGGACATAATCTGACCTATTTCCAAATTCATGGAGAATAATCTTCTGTCAGTATGATGTATTTCGGAAGCGGAAAATGATATTTCCCTCGACGCCCTAAAGAGCGCTTAACCAACTTCCAGATTAGGATATCCACTTCTCGTGTCCCATCATTTAACTATCCATATGAAGAATAGCAATAAAATCATTGTCCACTTGTTTTGTAGTATATTGCATGTAGTAAGTAATATTCTGATGTGCTTCAACGTTGGTTACTTTTCGTTTTTTCTAAAAGCCATATTGAATTTTACTGCGCACGACTTTCTTTTCTATATAAAATCTCACCAAGAACTATATGACCAAATTCTCTAGAAAGCAGAGAATTAAAAGGAAACCATTCTGAAAACTTAATATTCAAAGGTGACAAGTAAAGTCAAGAAATACCAAAGGGATATTCGAAAGCGGGGGAAATCGAAAACAACTGACAAAGTCCAGAGAACAACGAAGACAAGACCAAAACAATACAAACTAACCTTTTCATTTAAACCAAAACATTTCCTGTTTGACAGGTCATGCATTTCTTCACACCTAAAGTGATCCTGTCTTTATTTTTTCCCCAAATCCCGGTCCAGCCTTTTTATTTCAAATTCGATCATGGCCACCCCCCCTCCATAAAAATCAAATGGTTGCTCCCTAACACAATATTATCATAATACCAAATTTCATTGAGTAAAAAGCGCCGGTTTCAATATATTTATTGAACTGATACATGTAACATTTGTCTGTGCTCGTAATCAAGTTTACATGACTTTTATTTTTTATTTTTTGGACTAATTTTGAATGTTTGGTTTATCAACCTTTTGTCAGTTATAATCTCATTGACAATATTAATGTAACTAATAGTCTACTTAATTCGTGCCATATGCTCACTTTTATTTTAAATATCAATATATACCTGTGTTTGATATCCAACAAACCTTAAAGCTACATATGATATAAGAATTAAAATAACATGTTACACTACATGTACATTCATGACATTGTATTAGCAAAACATCCCAGTCTTAGCCAAAATCATATTATTGTAATCAAATACTACAGATATGAAAAAACTTTAATTTTATTTCCTTTATCCAAAACCCAGAGATTTCCACATGAATCGCGGGTGATGTGAGTCGGGTAAGATAAATTATTGCAAAGTACCTCTTGCTTGAATTCGTCAAGTGGAGTAAGGATAAAAAGTCGATAACTATTATAGTCCGAAACAAACATTCTACCATAAGGGTCACTTAAAATGCCTTTGAAAGAGGAGCCATGGTTCTGATACAAATTTTTAAGCTTAAACCGTCTATCCACTGTGATTATTTTATCATCACATGTCATCATAATATACTTAGACGTAGTTTCTTTTATACAAAATGGCTGTGAAGAAATCAAGTCTTGTAATTTTTTTTCGACAGGGGTCACTATTGTTGTTGTTTCATTTATAATTGTTGGGAGGTCGTCTTGAATTTTGATATCGTGAAAACTTCTATCTTTCTGTGAATAAAAAATCACGCTTCCATCTTCTAAAAAGGAACATGTCTCGTTTCCAATTTCTTGTATTTGAACAATAGTGTCTGGCTCTTCTCCTTTCCCAACAATGAATTTCTTGATATCATCCTGACATTTTATCCATAGTTCATCTTCTTTTGCAAATACTATCTGGTAATAATTTGTATTACCTTTGACAGCTTTCCTTGGCATATTAAATGCAGAAATCGAATAAAGTTCACAGGTAGTTGGACGCCCCCGATCATTTTCGTCACTAAGTACCCAACTTTTATCATCAGATATACCATATAAGCTCCTTACTGTACTTGATGTAGTGAAAGATAATACTTTTATTATGCTGACCACACCACGTATTTCAGGGAGGGAATAAACGTGAAAGTCGATTGCATTCATTACACTTGCTTTTTCATTTCTTATAACGCTCCCAAAGCGCTCTTCTACATAGTCATGCTCAATATATCTAGAACAAAGCAGCGGACCGCATATCATTGGTTTAGCTATGTTGTGTTCAACAGCGACTTTTAATGTGTCGTATAAAAACGGATAATTATTCAAGAGGTTGTGATCCCAACAAAGGTTTGTTATGTCCTCGGTACTTCTGAGCAAGCACTTTAGAGACAGTTTTTCTCTTTCCAGTTCATCTTGGTACGTTGTAATTAGTTTTGTATCGCCTTTTTGCATCTCGTCTATTTTCTGAAGATTGGTTCTAGCTAGTTCATCGATAATGTTGCACACTATTGTTTTGGATCTTTCAGCATGTTCTTTCACGTCTTCCTTTCCCTGCCTACATAGTTTGTAATAGCTATTTTCCTCGTATTTTGATGTTTCAATTTCAGTTTCAATGGCAGTTATTTTCGATTTTAAGGCACCTATTCCAGACATTAAAAAATCTCTTTTTTTTCGAGCACTTGATTTCAGTTGTTCCATTTTGTGTAATTTATGAATATCTGCTTTGCAGGTCTCACAAACAACTCGATTACATGCTCTACAGAACAGACTTAATTCTAAAGAATGGGCTTCACATTTATCGGTCGTGTCCAGACACATTTCTATCGACTCAGACTTTATATCGGACAAGACTTCCTTAATACTTATATTATGTGTCTTGAATTTAACATGTCTTAGATGATATTGATGACAATCGAAACACATGTTCGCCCCACAATCTTCACATACGGAGAAAATGTTACTTCTCTTTTCACACATTTCACAACAGGATTCACCATTCGAAGGTACGGCTTTAGCAATTTCCTCACGAAATGTGTACGGTTTTAACCCGTCGACACCCTTCTCCGTAAGTATGTGAAATGTCCTACACAGAGGACAAGTAATTCCTTGTTTGTCTTCAACCAATTTCGTAATACATGGACTACAGAACACATGATAACAATCTAAAAGAAGTGGTTGTGTATATTCGGACAGACATATTCCACATTTTATATCCATATTGATGTTCGAAGAATCCGCCATGTTGATATTTGGTTGATTTGACCTACATAATCGTTCAGATAACTTTTATCAGTGGTATTTTTCTGTTGTTATCTTGCACCTAACCGATTTGAGTTTTCAAAAAACGGTGAAAATGAAAGTACAAGTCGAGTCATTGTTCTCTCTCTCTCTCTCTTAAGTTCGTGCAATAAAAGTCTATCGTCAACGTATAGTGGACTAAAAAGAAATTTTATCTTGTTGAATTGTCTAAGAAAACGTAAAAATGCCATTATAAAGGTTATATATCTAAGATTTCAAGTATGATTTCCAAAAATAAATGAACTTTGGAGTACACAGTATTTATAACAAAGACATAAAACATTACCAAAAGGGAGGATTAATATTTATTGCACATCGTACAAACCGGGTTCTCAGATAGACCCTTGCACCAACTTCTTAGTTGAATTCTTTCCTACCTTTGTCGACACTGCATTACGACAGAACATTCATGTTCTGCTGAAAAATGTATTTTTGCATTTCATTTTAATTATTTTAACAGCATTAACAAGCGCAATTTTATCAAATCGTCAAATGATGTTATATAAGTCACATAACAATGCGATTGTTTCATTCGAATCGAAAAATAAATCTTTCATTTATTCATTATAAACAGTTTTTAGTAAGGTAGTTATGTAATTTTATTGGTATGACAGTTTTTAACACATTAAATGATTAATTTTACGCTTGACGGATTTAGAAAGTGCCTAAAAACTGAAAACGCAGTCATCGCGCGCTGCATTTTTATGAAGGACCGTTCGGGTCATAATTCATTTTGTTACACGTACGCTGAAGGCACGCGTAACAGGTCGTTCACGTACCCTAGAGGTACACGTACCACTTTGTTCACGTAACCTAGAGGTACACGTAACACTTTGTTCACGTACCCTAGAGGTACACATAACACTTTGTTCACGTTCCTAGAGGTACACGTAACTGTTTGTTCACGTATGCATATTTTCCAGCAGACGAGTTCATTGTGCATAGTATATAAAGGTTATTCCGCATACGTGAACAAAGAGTTACGTGTACCTCTAGGGTACGTGAACAGAGAGTTACGTGTACCTCTAGGTTACGTGAACAAAGTGTTACGTGTACCTCTAGGGTACGTGAACAACCTGTTACGCGTACCTCTAGGAACATGAGCAAAGTGTTACGTGTACCTCTAGGGTACGTGAACAAAGTGTTACGTGTACCTCTAGGGTACGTGAACAAAGTGTTACGTGTACCTCTTTGGTACGTGAACAACCTGTTACGCGTACCTCTAGCGTACGTGTAACAAAATGAATTACGACCCGAACGGCCCTTCATACATTTTGCATATAGTGTGTTACTTCTTTTAAAGAAAATAATTTGAAATATCTTTAAAAAATATATTTTTGGTCATTTTGACGTGTAAAGATCAAATACAAATAGACCTAAAAGTGTCAGTAATACTTTGCATTTTATGAATTCACAAATTTTCGCTGCTGGTGAAACATAATTATTAAAATATTCCCATACATATAGATTCTAACACATTAATGACCAGTTGATTATGAAATTTATCAACTGGAGATAATTAAATTATCATTTTTAAACAGCAAGGCTTGTCTGAGCAGTTAAAAAAAATTCTTGTAGTTTAAAAATGAAAATGTCATTATCGAAAGTCTGATATGGTAAGTTAACTGCCGGGTGGATGGGCAAAACTACCTTTTGTTTGTTTAGATGGGGTTTTACGCCGTTTTCAACACATTTGACGGCGGCCTGTTTTTATTGGTGGAGGAAGCCGGAGTACCCGGAGAGAACCACCGAACTTCGGTAGGAAAATTGGCAATCCTTGTCAATTTAGATCGGAGTCGAACACACCCCGCCATAGGTGAGATTCGAACTCACAACCCCAGTGTTGACAGGCTAGTGATCATTAGTAGTAATGACGAACTACCTAGACCACTCGGCCAACGAGGTCCCGCAAAAGTACCTATATTAACGCTAAACATATGATAAAACATAATAATATATTAGTCTGTAGTATACTTTGATTAGATAATGATAATAATATACCCAATAATGATACATAAAAGAGTGAAAGGTTTACACACTTCAAACAACAAATAGACCACAAAAAGCTGACTTGGAAAACCACCCTTTGCTTCAATATAATTGATATCCTATAAGTTAGAATAATATTGTAATTAGTTTATATTATTGTTTTATCAATATATGTAGTTCGTTTTAGAACAGGCTACATTTCTTGACTGGGTTCAGCGGAGAATTAGCGGGACATCCAAACGCTTGTGAAAACTCTCGGATATGGGCTAAAGCACTGTTAGTCCTGAAATAAAGAAGCAATATACATGTCCAAACAACTGAAAGATTTATTTCCAAAAATGTTAAATTAAAAAGTATTTTACATCGACTGTGTTGTTTTTCCAGTTATTTCTAATATTACATAGTATTTTGCATTTCAATATATTAGTTTTAGTGTACTTCAAGCATAGAAATATAGCTATTTAGTACGCGGTTGAGAAGAGGTTAGCACATCTGACTACGAAGCCAAAGGTCCCTGGTTCTCTTACCGTTCCTGATGAAAATTTCAGGGATCAAATTTTTGACGCCGTATCGACACTGTTTGCGAGGATGATCTCGATAAAAGATGCTAGTCCGTCGGATAGGGACTAAAAATGGCTGTCCCGTGTTAAAGGAGAGTCATATCCTTTGTACGTTAAAGACTCCCCTGTAGATGTCGAAAAGGAGTAGACTAAAATGCTACTACAGGATGGGACAGCGCTCTCACCCGCCAAAGGGAGAGAGATTAGCATAAGCTGGCACAACTCGTTTCCCAATCCACTATAAATAAATAATTTTCAACTTTAAATATAAGTCCCGTTATCTTTTAAATTCATTATGTTATGTTACATTTACCCGTCGGCACTTTTTATACTAGAATATTAGAGGGTTGATATATGCCAGAACATTGTGTGTGATCCTTACTCTGTTTCATTAAAGCTATACAGTGCAAATAGTAAATTGAATGAATTATTGCAGATGGGCTCGGGAGCAAACATTACATAAAGCAAATGAATCTCATTAATTTTCTTTTGGCAAAATATTTGGGACTGTTTTTTTTTTTAAATAACACAAACAAGATTACAAATTCTTACCTATGTGTGAAACAGATATAATATGTAAATACATACAGGTATACATAGAATTGTGACTATATATATATATACGTACATATTATCAGGTTTTCTGCAAACGTATATCGTAAAGACACAATGTGAAGCTTTTTCGGCGAGTGAGCGTAGTGAACGAGCTAAAAAGCTTCATATTGTGTCGAGCGGCTGATATTTTACAATATTTGTTTGAAGAAAACTTGATGATAAATTTATCGTATTGTTAACTAGCAATCTTAATGGAATTTCTTACTTTTCAATGGCCATCTGCCTATAACCGGATGTTTTCCTGATATATTCGGGTCAACGTTGGGTCAAACATTATGACGTCGCTGATATATTCGGGTCAGCTCATTTTAGTGTCGGGTCAACTCTTTACGACGTCACAGTGCCAAAATACGGGAAATTGTGAAGGCCTCAGCAGGTCGATATAGGCATGGGGAAATACGATAAATATATATATACGTACGTGACATCCTCAGAAACGTAACCACGTACAGCATTGTTATACGCATATCTGTCGTTTCTGTTAAAACATTCACTCTAAAACAAAGTATAAATTTGTTTTTATGCTCATTAACAACGATAAAAGGGTTAGCTATTTTAGATCTTATACTTTCTTCAATTTTGACATTTTTAATGTTTTCTGTTATTCCTTTCATTCTTTAAAACAAAAACGAAAAATGTTCTTATAGTTGCTAAAATTTATAGGTGTCTCCTTTACTTCTAACAGCTGCATGATTGCCGATATCCTTCTCAAAACCAAATATTTGTTAACACAATACATGTAATTGAATTATTTTCAAAGCAAAAACAGAACTTGTAACTCAACATATATCTGGCATCTATAAACAGAAATTTCAGCACCTATAATACGATATTATTTTTTTATAGAAAAAATATCCAGGAAAAGGGTTTTAAGTAATGGTTTTAAGTGAAATTGTTGAATTTTTGTGGCTGATTTTACATGAACTCCAAAAAGAACATTCATTATAAGAAATCTACAGCAACTTTATTTGAGAAAAAATGAAAGTTAAATATATAAATTTTCCTATATTAAGATGCAGCTGCAGAAACAAATTCATAGAAATCTATAGTTTCTCCCATTAACCTCCCACATTGAAGGATTATTTTTGACGCGATAAAATACAAATATCAGAGTTTCCTATATTTTAACATGATAAAAACATTATCAAGAATAAAACAGTACCTGTGCGTATGACACAAAAAACATCTGTTCATTGGACAAGCCTACTGCAGGAGCCAGTTTTTCTACCATGTTTTTAGCTGCCCATTTTTGATAAGCCTGAAAACATGTAAAATAATTATTCCATTGATGTACGTTTGTTGTATAATTTGTTTTTATTTAAGGTAGATCAATACTAATATTTTTAGCAGATAGATTTTCCGAATTCTTTCCAGGCAGGACGTTGGATGGATAAACATGTACTTTCAAATTTCAATTAAAAAACATAGGTCACCGATTTTGATTTTGAGATAATCGAGTCTTAATGTTGGTAAATTTTAGATAGATTATATAGGGAAAATCCAAATTTCTGGTACATTAAAAAAACGGGCAGATAGAATTTTTTTTATAAAATTGTGAAAGAACACTTATCTGACATGCTTTCATATTCTGAAAAAAAATTGGGGTCACCGTTCATTTTTTCTTGTTATTTCAATAAAGTAAAATTTCCTTTACATTTCATTAGAAAAATTTCCGCGAATTATCTCTTCTGAATAGGGTTATTTTTAGAATAAAATTTTGTAACATTGCACTATTTATGCATTTTTGTAAAAAAAAAAATTTTTAAATAAACTTGAGACATAAATGTTACATTTTATCAAATACTAGTTGCTCGTTGAAAATATATATTTAGATAAATACAAATGGGCATACAGTCACGGCAGTGCATCAAATTTATTTCGGTATTTTTTTATATGTTTTATTACATACAAATTTGTAAGATGCCCGAAAAAGATGCTCAGTATGTTAGGCATGATCTGCCTTAATGTTTTATTTTACTAGGTACTTTGTAGCCCTTTGTCCCTTTCCACATAAAACCAACTTTTTGTTCCTTTATTCGTTTAAAATGCACATGTTTTCATAAATACCTTGGATCTCCACAAACTCTGGTTTTAAAATTTTCCAGAGAAACCTTTATTTTTCAGGAAATAGAAACGTTATATAATGAATAAAAGTTAATATAGTTTTAACGGAATATATCAGTAAAACCATGATTACGTATTCTTACCTTAAACGCTAGTTTTACTCCGCTCGCTATAGCCAAACCTTCATAAGCATACCTCTGACCATTTACCTTGACCTACGATTTCAAAAGAATTAAAAATTGTTAAATTTCGATTGAGCCAGAAAAGGCCTCAAACATATAGGTACAACAGCAAATATAATAGAGTTATGTGTTATGTTCTAGTATTGCACGCCTCTATTGCGGAAGGTCGCGGGTTCGATCCCCGGACGGGTCAAACCAAAGACAATTTAACATTGGAATTGGCTGATTCTTCACCAAGCACGCGGCATCTAAGAGCTAGAGCAAAGTACTGGGCGGCTCGGAATCAGTATAATGTGTCTTGGTGGGATGATATGTCTTTTACGGACTGTTACCAGCGTGTCGGTCTAATACAAAGCAGCGTTCATATTCATATCATACCAACATGTTCTTATATCCTAATATGCATTTAATAATTGCCACTGGATGTTTAACAATAATTAATCAATCCATCCACTATTGCATGTATTGGTTTTTACTGCACACTAATCAGCGTTATATAATTGTATGTAAAGTATACAGTATATCCTATGAGATGGTTGAGAATTAAGGTTTATGGATGAAAATAAATCATGGCCGTAAATCACATTTTTGTTGACGAAAAATAGCATTAAACAAAAGTTTAAAGGTTTAAAGCTGGTTTTATTTACATATATCTCTGTGAAATTGAAACACTTGTTTGAAGACGACGTCCTTGAAAATGATTTGGGAAATTATCATATTATATATGGAGCATCCGGGACATTTGGAAGAATGTTCCAGATACCTTATAAGTAAAAATAAGGAGAACAAAATTAAAATAAATAAAATACAATATTGAAAAGATTCTCCTGAAATTCGTCATCCAAATAATTTCTAGAATAAAACATTATTTTGACGTATATTATGATAATTGGATTTATTTTGACGGGTTATAATATTCTATTTTGTTGAACTAACACATGAACATTCGGGTACTAACTTGTTTTCATTTAAATTTCATTATTTACTCGTACACGCCCATGTCTTTTCTGCAATTGTAAAAAAGAACTTGTCTTGTGGGTTGATAAATGTAATCAATCTATTCGAGTGTTAAGTCGTTTTGAATGTTGTTTCGTTGACGCTCCATATCCTTATATTTGTTATTTGATATATATGTATTGCATTAATGTCCAAACGTTTCTTCGAGTTTAAAAAAATCCGGTTGCGCTAAAGTAAGCAGAACCCCTTACCGTCTGAAGTGTAAATTGTCCAGCAATAGCATACGGTCCCATTGTTTTATTACTGAAGTAATCAGCAAAACAGTTCTTAGTGGTATTATATGTTGTTTTAGTTTTATTTGTCCACCAGCCGAGTGCGCTCCTGTCACCGTTTTTATCATAAAGAGAACCTTTAAAAACACCAATAAAAATGCTGTTATCATGTAGGTTATATTTGTTATCATTCAATCGAGATTCCAAGTAAAATTTAATCATGGTTTGGTATCAGTGGTCAAAAATTAAAAAGAACTTGCTTTTAACACCCTGTATCCGAGAAATAAGTATAGGAACCAAAAGCTAGAAATTTTATCCAGAAACAACTCTAATATTTTAAAGACGTCAGACAAGGGTTTTCAAACCAAAACTCTTAACTTCACTGTTTTTATCTAGTATTACTTATTGAAATAAAGTTGATCTTTAAAATGAATTAAGAACTATTATTTTTTTCTGCAAAATTAGAAATATAACACAAAGGTAAAATTAAAATAATTAATGTAAAGCACGTATATATACCATACTGGTCTATTGCATGAACCATGTAATGTGCAATCAAACTTCCCATGGAACCAAAGTTCATGTAGTGAGGTAAAGTGTAATCATATACAGGAAACTGTAACAGACCAGCCGGTACAATAAGTTCATGCCACGGTCCGTAATACGACATGGCTACGTCATAAGTATGAAGCCACCATCTTGAACGATCTTGTCCAGCACGTAGTCTGTTATTCCAATCTTTAGCTGTAAATTTGTTTATGCTCAACACATTGTCAAAGTAGTTATTTCTGTCGATATTTAGCTAAAAGAAAGGAGTATATTATAGTAATAAAAGTTGTTTTGAAGGAATTCACCGGAGTATAAACGAGACCATCTCACTCACAAACTGAATGAAGTGCGAAGGACTTCATGTAAAGTTGTTAGCGAGTTGGTTGAATATACACAAAAATGAATTTTATGACACTATTATTCTTAAATATTATCATGTTGATTATGTTTGAACTGAATTTCTGAAACTTTTCTGATTCTCATTGCAAGTTAACACAGTCCGTAGAATGATGTACTAAATGACAATCGTGTCTTCTGGATGGATATTCTATTTGATTGTTTTTGTATCAGATTTTTAAGCAATCTCCGATGTTACCGACATGTTTTTATTGGTGGAGGAAGTTGAATAATTAGGGAGAACCATAGACTGGGTACTCCGATCCCTTTTCAGAAACTCATTTCTGAATCACGATCTGACTCTAAAATTATATTTGAAGCAAGTTATCTCCCATGCTGGGACGTTGTACTGGTTCGCTGCTGTACAGAACAACCAGTAGGAAGTAAATAGAAAGCATTTATCACTTTGATATGCAAATATTTCCCGCTTTATAATCAAGTTTGATTAAAGGTATGTTGGAAGCAAAAATATCGTAAGTAGTTCCAAAATTTATATAAATCAAATATTACGTGCAAATTAACAAGTTTTAAAAATAGTTAATCCTTTACTCTTCATTGCAGCGAACCAGTCCTACGCCCAGGAACATCCCAGCAAGGGAAATAACTTGCTTCAAATTATAATTTTAGAGTCAGAATCTTGATATCAAAAATGAGTTTCTCAAAAGGGCTCTTATCTATGTGCACTGAGAGTAAGAATATGCAGAAAATATAGTATATATCTTAATTAGGGCAGTTATCAAATTTTCAGTTGAAACGCTTACTGTCTGGTAAATAGAACTCATTTGTTCATCATTCATCATAAAATCAGGGTATCCCATCTTATCAAGCGATGTTCTAATCTGAAATTGAAAAAAATATGTGGATATATATGTATTTAACCAATAATCTCTGTTGTTTATATTTGAACAATCGATGGTAGTATGGATATGCCTTTTTGGAATTCCTACCACCAGTGAAATTCAAAACATATTGAAGGCTGTTTTAGAACAGTTTGATCTTTAATGTCATTTTCTTGTGTAAGTGAAAAAAGAAAAAAATAAAAGCTCTAAACCCGGTTTCCTTTTATAACCCTTAGATATTTTTTTATACTCAGCAGAGAAATATAAAAGCCACTGACCTTTTCTGTCGCTAAGTCTTTGGTTGACTTATCCATGAATATGTTTTGCGCAATTCCATCCGCCATCGCATCTTTAATATAATCTAAAATTTCATGCACCTGAAATATAGGTGACAGTTATTTCATCAAGCAGGTCTCTGTTACTTTAATTTTTTTTTCTTCCATGTTTACTGTACCTGATACTTGATATTAGGATTAAGAACTACATGTACTAGCCCGAAATCGATACATTTGTACTTTAAATTTACTATTACCAAAATGTTAAATTTGTGAAAACTAAGGTGTATTTCCCTCGTGCACAGCTCTGTCCTTAGATGGTTTTAGCTTTAAATATACTCTTTTCGTCATTTTTGCCTTTTTGAATTGCTCTTCAACTTTTTGGATTGTTGTTTAAGTTTTCAACATTCTAAGCCTTGAGCACAACTGACACGTCGTAAATCGATGAAATGCACACATCTTGTGCATCAAAATTGGCATACTTGCTAACATATTTTTTCTAGAATCCCTGATAAAATCGCCAAGGGGTCTGGGGACGCCCAAGGTCCACAGTGGGTCCGTGGCGAAGCCCACGGCTGAAAACGATTTTAAGGTATTTGGAAGCTAACTGTTTCCAGAGTGCAAAAATGTGAATAAATTTTTATGAATATTACTTTATTTTGGTGTAAAATATTACCTTAATTCTTGATATTTTGACTGGAACAGTAGTAATGAAAACACAAGATGTAAATACATACGGGTATCCACTGTGATGGAGACCTTGTGGAGACTTCTGAATTGGTGTCTTCATTAACAGAAGGGATTTTGTCTATCTTACATTATTATAAGTATTAGCAATGAAAAAAAATCCCTGGGAAATTTATAAATCCCGGAGAATATTACAGTCCACTCGGTAATCCGGTAATGGGGTCAAATTTCCGGAGGTTCCGGGAGAAACCCGGAGCATTGGCATGCATGAATTGGTACTAGACTTTAAGTATCGATAGCAGAATACCGAAGCGACAAAACAGAGGTAAACGTCCGTAAATCGAAATCCAAAGGCAAGACAAAATCTTGAAAATGGAACCGGCCACGAGGATACATTTATAACTAAAAGAATAAAACATATATAGTAAACTAAACAGAATAACACAGGAACTATATAAACAAACTGTTGTAGGTTGCATCCAAATGAATTGAGAAAATGTAAGAAATGGCTGTCCTTAAATAAGACTGACAACACAGAAGGGTAAAATGTCTATTCATTGAAAAGGGGGGTAATCTAGAAAAGGCAATGCTGTCTTAGAAGAAATTTTAATATCAGTTCAGGTTCTTTTTAAAAGACACACAGCCAAAAACGAATATGTCATGAATACTAGATACATCGATATTTATTTTATTTATTCCTTAAAGCTCGTTGTGTGATGTGAATATCAATTCATTGTGGCCTTGACAACACACTACCTGAACGTACAGTGTCCTTATTAAGAAGACCCCTTATCATTCGTTGTTATATTGATATATATATTCGTGAAAATATATTTTTATCATCAATTTATATAAATCAGTTCTAAAAATATATACCACGAGTTAAAATAAACATAAAAAAATATACATGCGGTAAAATATTTAATATTTAATGTATAAATAAAAACAAATATACCTTTTGTTTATTCTGGTCGGCAAAATGATCTCTCACATATAGAGAACTAAGCGCATCTCCCATATTTCTGTCCATGTAATAAAAACAATAATACCATGTCCCAAGGAATTGTGGGATACCATATCTATCTACGTAGAATTCTCGATTGGCGTGGACATATTCCCACGATAATTCTTGAACATAACGGAAGGCCATCCTCCATGTGAAATAGTTGTTTAAAATCCTAAAACATGGTTGCACTATACAGATTTGGAGTAACTCATACATACAATTTTTTTTTTATATTTTTCTGTTTCAGAGAGACGCAGGTTTCAAAATAAGCAGTCCCTAAAATTGATTAAACAGAATTACGATACTGTTTTAACATTTTAAGCTCTAAAAGTCCACCCCAAATCATGACATTAAATAGAGAATTTTTATTATTATAAATCCATCAACTGCAGATTAAGTTTTCACTCATTTTTCCATATTACCTATTTTTGTCTGAACCTAGGTTTTTTACCATGACAACCATTCTTTTGAGCCAATCATCTTCCATGAGGACAACCCTTGTGCTGGGGGTGACTCCAGCTTCTTGAAACATATATGTGAACAAAGAGGTGAAATCAATCTGAAAATATGAAATAATAGGAATACAAACTCTGAAATCGAACTCATTATACAAATAATCATAAAATATGTAAAAAAAAAAAAATATGCACAAATACATAAAAGTCATTTGAAAGTGAATTAGAAAACGTGATATGAGAATGTGTCATGTAGTTCTATGGATATATTCTAAAAAAAGGGACAGATGAACAATCAAAATGATTAAAGCATCATTAGGATGTAACAAAGAAGCGCGTTATTCATTGGACTGCATAATTTTTCTTCTTCAAATAAATCTGTATAGATTCAAATTAACCTTGCAGAAATGTTCATTAAAATGTTCCTAAGTTTGATGAAAGTAAGTAGTATATACATGTACGCGGTTTTCAATTATGATTTAAGGAGGAGCCGTAAAAGACGTTACCGGAAGCGAAAATGACGTAACAAAAATTGACGCCGCCGGAACCAGTGTCACGTGACCGGAACCGGAAGTACCGGAAATGTGTTTTCCCGCCATATCTTTACGGAAGTGACGTAAGTCACGTGCCAGGACCCGGATGTGTGTTCTGCGCATGTGTGATCGGAACTGGAAGTACCCAGAAGTGGTTTGCGCGCATGCGCAACCGGAAGTGCTGTGTTTTCCCCATGATTTGTTTACGGAAGTGACGTAAGTCACGAGCCGGGACCCGGATGTGTGGTATGCGCATGCTTATCCGGAACCGAAAGTACCCGGAAGTGGTTTCCGGACATGCGCAACCGGAAGTAGTGGGTTTTCCCGCCATTTGTTTACGGAAGTGACGTGCTTGACAGATTATCTCCCTTTTCCCACACTTCTCCGTCGTCTCTGGATCTTTCAGCGGTCTCTAGGGACTGATACTCTCACTGTTATGTCGAAGTCGGAGAGTATACGAAGTACACTATTGGATTATTTCCCCTTATCCCGCTCTTTTCATCTGCGGGTGATGTTTCCTGTGAGGACCAAAGGTAGGATTGGATTAGGTCCCCTTACCTCCATGTGATGCTGTCACCATTAGATCAATGGAGAGGTGTCCTAAGCAACCGCCTTAGCAACGGCGGTCCATTTCATTGCTCTATGATGCACTTTTCTTGCTCCATGCCGCTCTTCGCTTCTCATCGCTAATCATGACCTTACTCGTGTGCTCATTTCGGTCCTGCTGCTTGTTGCTTTTCGTCTTCGCTGCTCTTCTCTTGCTTTTCGATGTTTTTCTCTTGCTCTTTGCTGCTCATCGCTAATCATGACCTTACTCGCGTGCTCATTTTGGTCCTGCTGCTTGTTGCTGTTCGTCATCGCTGCTCTTCTCTTGCTCATCGCTGTTTTTCTCTTGGTCTTTGCTGCTCGTCGCTAATCATGACCTTACTCGCGTGCTCATTTCGGTCCTGCTGCTTGTTGCTGTTCGTCATCGCTGCTCTTCTCTTGCTCTTTGCTGCTCATCGCTAATCATGACCTTACTCGCGTGCTCATTTCGGTCCTGCTGCTTGTTGGTGTTCGTCATCGCTGCTCTTCTCTTGCTCATCGCTGTTTTTCTCTTGCTCTTTGCTGCTCATCGCTAATCATGACCAGTAGAAAAGACTTATGTACGTACCATTATTGCAACGAAGCCAGTTCGTTTTAGTTCTATAAATGTTTGTAAATTCTCCCACTATATTACACATTTCATACATGTACTTCAATTTAATCATAGGTGCTCGGAGCCTTTAGTTCAATTGCTAAGAGATGGAACATTCCGCAGAATATGATTTCTTTTGTTAGAATCAAAAACAAAATCCTCGTCTTAGTAGCTAAACCGTAAAAAAAGGTTATATCCAAATTACTTACCACATTACCAGTTTGGGTTGTAAAGTCTCTCAATGTTATCCTCTTCTCATCTGCATGCGGGTCAAATGTTGGTAACGTATTTAGTGTAATCTGAAAATGTATAAAAAAGTTACTTCCGTATCAAATTGAAACCAAAAAGGAAATAGGTTAAAATAACTAAATACATGGTGGGAAGCTCTTATCACATTTTAATTTGAAATGATATGGTGAATAAGACAGTGGTAGATTTATACATACACCCTTGCCTATATGAAAGTAATTTCTACATTAACCTCGAAATATCTATACTTTAGTATATTTAAATTGTCCAAAAGCTCTGATCATGTGTAATGGGATATCGTTTTAAGACTGGTGTGTCATTACTGAGCTTTCGTGTCATGGGATTGTTGTGTCATTATTGAGCTTTCGTGTCATGGGATTGTTGTGTCATAACTGCGCTTTCATGTCATGGGATTGTGTCATTATTGAGCTTTCGTGTCATCGGATTGTTGTGTCATTACTGAGCTTTCGTGTCGTGGGATTGTTGTGTAATTATTGAGCCTTCGTGTCATGGGATTGTTGTGTAATTATTGAGCTTTCGTGTCATGGGATTATAGTGTCATTACTGCGTTTTCGTGTCATGGGATTGTTGTGTCATTATTGAGCTTTCGTGTCATGGGATTGTTGTGTAATTATTGAGCTTTCGTATCATGGGATTGTTTTGTCATTATTGAGCTTTCGTGTCATGGGATTTTTGTGTCATTATTGAGCTTTCGTGTCATGGGGTTCTTGTGTCATTACTGTAACATTCGTGTCATGGGATTGTTGTGTCATTACTGAGCTGTCGTGTCGTGGGATTGTTGTGTAATTAATGAGCTTTCGTGTCATGGGATTAATGTGTCATTACTGCGTTTTCGTGTCATGGGATTGTTGTGTTATTATTAAGCTTTCGTGTCATTTGATTGTTGTGTAATTATTGAGCTTTCGTATCATGGGATTGTTGTGTCATTATTGAGCTTTCGGGTCATGGGATTATTGTGTCATTACTGCGTTTTCGTGTCATGGGATTGTTGTGTTATCATTGAGCTTTCGTGTCATTGGATTGTTGTGTAATTATTGAGCTTTCGTATCATGGGATTGTTGTGTCATTATTGAGCTTTCGGGTCATGGGATTGTTGTGTCATTATTGAGCTTTCGTGTCATGGGGTTCTTGTGTCATTACTGAACATTCGTCTCATGGGATTGCTTTGTCATTACTGAGCTTTCGTGTCATGGGATTGTTGTGTCGTTATGGAGCTTTCGTGTCATTTGATTGTTGGTGTCATGGGATTGTTGTGTCATTACTGAGCATTCGTGTCATTACTGAACATTCGTGTTATGGGATTGTTGTTTCATTACTGAGCTTTCGTGTCATGGACTGTTGTGTCATTATTAAGCTTATGATCATTTATAATGTATTGTATCCTGACTGTCTGTTGTTTCTATGTTTGTATTTTGTGCCTTTTCTGTTATATTTTTGTTGAAGGGTCTGTCTAATTGATGGCGTCATTTGATTGGTGTGTCATTGTTGACCTTTCATGTAATCCGTTTGTCCGTCTGTCCGTCCGTCTGTCGTACAGTCTGTCCGTTTGTGCGATATAATCTTGTCTCCAGAGCTCCTCGTTCATTTTTAACTTCATGCATTTAATGTCTATACAGTATTGTCAAAAACTGAATGTAGATGCGCAATAAGGTTTTAGAATTTGGATTTTTCAAAAATTGGGGCCCACCAGTTCTGACTTAAACTCCTCATTCATTTATCATTTTGTGCTTTATCATTTTGTGTTTTTAATTTCTATACAGTATTATCACATACTGAATGTAGATGCACAATAATGCGGTCAACATGGGTCGAATTTAAAAAATTGTAAGTTTAAGCTTGTGACCTAAACTCCCCATACATTTTTCATTTTATGCTTTAATTTCTATACAGTATTGTCACATACTGTATGTAGATGTGCAAAAAGGTTTTCTAATTTTAATTTTGACAACTTGAGGCCCACATGGGTTATATTTCGGAAATAGTGAATTTAAGCTTGTGCCTTAAACTCCTATTTCATTTTTCATTTAGATTTAGCAAATTTATTTGTATATAATATTGTTCTTTATATTCTGTAGATGTGCGAAAAGGATTTTAATTTTGAAAATCTATTAGTTCAAATTTTGGGACCGAAAATGGTGAAATTGCTAATTTTGCTTGTCTCTGGAAATACTCATTCATTTTTTGTTTTAGTTGTTTTATTTGTTTATAATATTGTTCTTCACTATGTGTAGATGTGCAATAAGGTTTTCAATTTTGAAATTTGATTCAGGGTTAAAATTTTCAGACTGTAATTGCGAAATTGCTAATTTTTCACTGTGCAGTGCGAAGATGGATATCGTTTCTCAGTGGAGGGATGTACATCGTTTCTGATTGCAACAATTTCTAGTTGTTTATTGTTGATGATGCTTTACAACAACCATAGATGGTTATTCTTTACATACATTTGCAAGCTGATGTTCTATCCCGTAAGCATCTTTAACAAATGTTTCAATCCTTTCTGTAGAGTTTTCTATGGTCATATTGGAATCTCGCAATAATAGGTTCCCAACTAAAGTCATGAATTTCTTCAAATCTTCCGAATACTGAAATATAAATAATAAATTTTGATAACGAGTATGAAGCAAGCCCGCAATAGCCAGCCCGAAATTCAAATTCGAAAACTAATAGCCCGCAATAGCGTTCGCTAAGGTAGGTTTGGGTGACCTTATACATTGCTGACCTAAAATATAACATGGTTATTTTTGGAATTTTTAAATATAGTTTTAAGTCGGGTAACATTGTTGTAATTCTGGAAAGTAGTTTTAAGATACAAAATGCAACTACACCCAATATTTAAATATATCGCAAACCAGAAAATGCTTTTTAAAGTTGCAAAGGTCGCAAAAATGACAGCACAATCAAGTATTAAATATACTCACGAGGACGTTAATCCAATAGGGGTATATTCGATTTATAGGATTATTAAACTCTGAAAAGTGCAGATGATAGGTTTCAGTCAATTGGAAGAGGGATCGTTCACGAATTTCACCATGTGCAAAGACGAAATACGATATATGGTTACATTTTATGGCATAATGATGTAAATAATGTTGCAAACCCGTGACAAATTAAAAGATTGTTCTTTATAAACCCTGAAGATTTTGATATATATAACGTCCGTTGCTCTCAGCAAGTTGAAGAGATTTTTTTCTTTCTCTATAAACCCTGAAGCTTTTTATATGTATAACGTCTGTTGCTCTCAGCAAGTAGTGTCTCTTCTAAGACATTAAGTATTTCGTTTTATAACATTGAACACCCCAATCTCTCTCACCAAATAGTCTCTTCCAAAAAATATGTGTTACACCTCTCCTTTCCATATCACCCTACCTTGTTTGTTTCTGAATGGACGTAATACCACCAGTACATGCTCATTCCGCTGTAATCAATCTATAAAAACAAAGATATTCAGTGGCATTCTGTTAAAATGAAAGTTTATAGATTTAATAGAAAGCATATTAAAACAAAACAGGTTAAAATGTGAACTCCCACGTTAATGCGTATAAAGCGCTTTCATGTTAATATAATGATGTTTGGTCATGGTTGGTTTTGAATCAGTTTCAGAAAAGCAGACCTCCTTCACTAAAGCTCATAAAATATACCAAAAAAATATATTAACCCTGTTGTCCAACAAAGTTTGTTATGAAATAGTAGCAACAAATAATTGACGAATGCAACAATTATACTCATTTTTGTATTGTTTCAAGGGAACTACTTTCAATTTCAGTTAAATCTTACTCTTGCAGAATACTTTATATGTACAGTTTCGGAGCTTTGTAAGAATTTTTTTCTTGTATCTACAGCAAATTTTTAAGAGTAATGCTTGTGGCACACTGTCAATATTAACATTTACCTCAATAACCTTTCTTTTC
This sequence comes from Mytilisepta virgata, assembly GCA_028015205.1. NCBI lineage: Eukaryota > Metazoa > Mollusca > Bivalvia > Mytilida > Mytilidae > Mytilisepta > Mytilisepta virgata. Next base: position 56,675,879 of record CM051515.1, on the reverse strand, counting down.
CAATCATACCAATCTGTCGATACCCTAAATGTAAATAATGCATTTGTCCAGTAATCTACATGAACTTTTTCCATCGCCGTCTGCATGTTCCATGTAGAAGTGTTAAATGTCCCTAACACATACCACCCTCCTGTGTTTGGTAATATTTTCTTAATGAATGGATAACCTTTTGCCCTTTCTTTTAAGTATGTGTTTGTGCATGAAGAAAACAAGTCTTTTAACTTCTTCTCTGCAGAATTTGTGTTACCATTAGCAACAGGCGATTCTAGAATTTTCTTTAACTTTTCTTCGTTCTCATAATAAAGTTTACTATATACAGTTTTGGAATACGTTTCAGCGTCTAGAGGATTGTATTTGCGAAATCCACCACATGCATATTTGTAAAAGTCTTTGCATGGATCCACAGATGTATTCATATTCCCAACCACATAGGCGGCGCTTTTCAAACATGGCGCCGAAACGCAAACACTTGTTTCTACGACAACTGTAGGCTTACCACGGGTATATAATATTACAAACACGATACAAACGAGAGAAACAACAAATAAGCACACTGCCAAGACAATTTCGCTGAATTTAAATCCGGAAATGTTCTTTACTATATCCGGAATAATAGGAATTTTGTCCGTCTTGGGGGTATCGAATTGTTTATAATCTTCTGCCATTCTGAATTATACAACGTAGAGTGACTTAGAATCATAAACCGTTTATATCTTCAGTGGCTCATTTGAAAGAACATTATATATTCTGCTTATTCATGATTGGATCTATGTGTAAATTTATTTTATTTATGGCGATGGGGATACACAGAAGATGGTACGTATCGCCGAATAAGTAATTCATTAAAGCTAGGACACGTTATTTTAATTTTTCAGTATAACTGTTCGTGATAGTTTGACAAATTTGTTTAAATAACGTAAAGTGTTCTTATTGTAAGAGAAGGGTTGTATTCAGCATAAATACTTAACATTTGTAAATTTTTTAATGTAAAAAATACGACAGGATGAAAATCTCAATGATTAGAAAGAGGACAAATATACCTAAGAAGCAAATAAAAAACTCAATCCATTAGACAGACAAATCCGAGAAGACAAATGAACAATCACACGCATAACTAAAAAAAAAAACAATAAACAACACGAACTCCTATAAAAACCAGAAGTGAACTCAGGTGCCTGGAAGGGTAAGGATTCCTGCACTGTATACGGCACCCGTCGTGAAGTCAGTCCGGTGGTAGTCACAGATCGGTTGAGGTAAATGAAATGTTACGACAGTGGGAACAGGTCCAACATCATCTTAGATATTGGAACACTGTAACGGTCAATCAATTCGTGATGACGAGCTTCAAATTTCCTGCGTGATGACATCAATTTATCCTTGATAAAACCGTGGTTAAGAAGCTTTTGTGACAGCAGTAAACCCATTTATCGAAAGTGATGGTAACTCACGTATGCCCTTGAATATCTGATAAACTGAGAAACGGAGATACCATATGCAGGCGATGCTGGTATATTGCTACTCAAGAAGGGAAAGTTAACAATAGGAAAGTTGAAGTCATCACGTTTGTCATAAAGTTTTGTCTTCAAATGTCCCTCGGTGTCTATTTCAAGAAACAATCCAAATATGAAGCGGATTCGTTGTAACTGTGGTATCTTTAATTTTAAGCTCACTGTGGTAGATGAGATGTAGAAAGTCTTGGAATTTGTCGTTATTTAACGTTTAATGTTACAACAGTTTGTACAAGTCCACCATCATCTGTGATATTGGAATAGTGTAACGGCCAATCAATTTATGATGACGACCGTAACATTTCCTGATTGATGACATCAGCTTATCCTTGATAAAACCCTGGTTAAGAAGTTTTTGTGACAGCAGTAATCCTCTTTGTTGATGCCCTTGAATATCGGATAAGCTGAGAATCGTAGACGCCATATGCAGCCGATGCTGGTATATTGCTACTCAAGAAGGAAACGTTAACAATAGAGAATTTGACGTCATCATCACGTTTGTCATAAGGTTTTGTTTTCATATGTCCCTCATTGTCTATTTCAAGAAACAAATCTAAATATGAAGCGGACTTCGATCAAGCTCACTGTGTTAGATTAGATATAGATCTTGGAATTTGTCGTTATTTAACGACAACACGTCATCTATATAACGAAAAGTGAAATTAAAGGATTTGGCTAGTTCCTTTTTGTTTTCACGTAGTAGCTCTTGAATGAAGTCCGCTTCATTAGAGTACAGAAACACAGATAGGAGAGGAGAGGAGCACAGTTGGTTTCCATTGGAATGCCAATTTTTGTTGAAAGATTCGAACTTGCATTATCAACTTAACTTAACTTGAACATGTATGATATGTATTCCATTGACCATTCTCATATTATTGTTGACTTTATAAAATTCACAGTCATAAATTATTATTTCCGACAGTTTTAAAACTAGGAAATGTCGCCAATAGCCTTCAATTTCATATGTATTACATTTATATTGCAATAATATATTTTTTATTGCGTGCGATATTTGGTAAATATACTCTCTCAAAAAAGAAACGCAACATCAGATTATCTTTTTGAAATATTATTTTTCCGGACAAATAACCAATAAATATCAAAATATATGTACACATGATCATAATTACACCTTCATAAAAAGTTTCCAGGTACAATCATTTAAATTCATCCACCCGTAAACGACTTTGGTCGCAATCTGGGACACCCTACGATTTACGCATTGCCAAAAACTGGGTCGACTTTCACGTGCAAATCATGGGTTATTTTTTAGCTCAGTCAGTCGGTATAAAAACCCGGTATTTCTTTTCATGAATGCATTCGTAAAATAAAATTCTGATGAGGTGACGCTATGCCAAGGTTAGACGCTGCTACCCGGAATATCGCTATCGGACGACTAGAGGCCGGAGAATCACAGAATGCTGTTGCTGTAACGTACAATGTTCATCGTAGCACAATTTCACGCCTTTGGGGACGCTACCTGCAGCTTGGTACTACGACAGATCGGCCACGTTCAGGGCGCCCGCGTGTTACAACCAGGGCGCAAGATCGTTACATCAGACTTTTCCATCTGCGGAATAGGACTATTGCTGCAACAGAAACAGCTGTAAACGTCCCTGGGTTGCGCCGTATATCAGCACAGACAGTACGCAATCGGTTACGTTCTCATGGATTGAGGGCAAGAAGACCTTACTTTGGAGCAACACTGAGACGCCAACACCGCCGAGCGAGGGTTAGATGGTGTACTACAGTTCGTGCATGGAATTTACAGAACTGGAGAAGAGTATGGTTCAGCGATGAGTCACGTTTTCAACTGGAAAAGCGAGATGGTCGCATACGTGTGTATAGGCGCCGAAACGAACGTTTTGCGCAAAACTGTGTTGTGGAGAGAGACAATTTTGGCGGAGGCAGTGTTATGATGTGGGCCGCTATTTCTTATGCCAGAAACACACAGCTGATACATATCCAAGGCAATCTGAACGCTGTTAGGTATAGAGACGAAATTTTACGACCTCATTTATTGCCCGTAATTGACATTCGGAGAGAAATTTTTCAGCACGACAATGCCCGACCACATACAGCACGTGTAACAGTAGACTTTTTAGAACAACAGAATGTCAATGTGATCCGTTGGCCGTCACGATCACCCGATCTTAATCCAATTGAACATTTGTGGGATGAAGTGGATCGGCGCGTGCGCCAACGACAACCACCACCGCAAAATCTGCAACAATTACAGCAGGCACTTCAGTTTGAGTGGCAAAGGATACCGCGTGTTCGAACTCAGCGTTTAATTCAATCTATGCCAAGAAGAGTCGGGGCTGTGTTACAAGCAAATGGTGGACATACCAGATATTGACAATTTATGAGTGATTTATTGACAATATGTGACAAACTGTGATATTCCAAGGTAAAAGAACTCATGAACAAGAAGTGTGCCAATTTTTGCATTCCTGTGTAAATTATTTATATCATAAATTATGAAAATAATATATGAAGTAAATTTCCTATTTTCTGTATGTTGCGTTTCTTTTTTGAGAGAGTATATTTACCTGTTTCAACTGTTTTGTTCCCCATCATAGGTTCAAAAACTGTCAAGAATCAAGAGTAACGGTACAGTAGCGGTATAACGCCATTAGTCTTTGGCTTCAGTAAACATTGGTATCCATGCCGACCAACCTTTGTTTTTAATGTTAGTCTGCTTACTGGAATGGCAGCAAATACTTCGGTAAACATATTGGTATTCATGCCGACCAACCTTTGTTATTAATATTCTTTTGATTACTGGAGTGGAAGCAAATATTAATTTTAAGGTATTTGGTTGGACACGGTCGGGTTAATGATCTCCTGCACTAGAGGAAATCACGCTAACAATGAGACTATCGAGGCGGTCCCACTTAAAAGAGAACATTTGACAACACTAGAGAAGTACACGGCGAACAAAAGCTATCAAATTTAAACTTAAGAGATAATAAGACATAGAAAAGGAAATAGAAATATAAGAAGGAAATATAAAAAAAACTAAGCACTTGTAATGTCAACCTCGAATTTTATTAAGAATGATATAAAAATACAAGTAAAAAAAATATTCACTCTGTTTTATCACTTATTTCATATTCCAGGCACACGCATATATACACTCACGCTCAAATTTACATACTTTTAAAGGTATATTGATATTGATGTTTATGACAAGAAATGTGACCATGTTTACCTACGTCGCCAACGGCGATAGCAGGTCTAGTAACCGCTTGGCTCCATCCGTCCGTCCGTTGTCGTACAGTCCGAAGGTCTTTGGGTAGGAAACTTTCGTCAAAGTTGTCTTAGCTTCTACAAAAGGGAATGATTTAATGTTGTGTATGCAGCTTGATAATGTTGAGTTGTAGTGATTAAACTATTTTTGGATCTGTCGTGCAGCCACATTCTGTTTGCCGATAGTTTAAAATTCAACAATACTCAAATCACTAGAAACGTTTTCATGAAAGTTTTCTTGTCTTCTACAAAATGAAATGATTTTATATTTTGTCTGCAGCTTGATAATGTTGATTTGTAGCGTGTACGCAATTTTTGGATCTGTCGTGCAGCCACATCCTGTTTGCCTATCAATGGATTGCATACTGCGACGCAGCATCTAGACCCTGTTTTGGTCTTGTTTAAGAATGACTTCCTTCAGACATCCAGATCGATAGAGTATACCAAAAGTTAAGAGCTACTAAATGGATTTCAAAATTCGCTTTTTATATATTTATGCACTTTTGCCGATCTTAATTCATCAAATAGCAAGTTTGTTTTTCTTTATTTTTCTTAATGAATATTAAACCTATTAAGGTTCCAAACAAATTTTATAAAGATTATTGCTTTTTCACTTTCAAAGCTGACAAAACATGCGCGAAAATGGGCAAATATCGTATTGGAATAACTGTGATTGTTTTTAAGACCAAATTAGTGTATGAAAAAATAATATTTTAAGGTACTGTGCATTAATTTCTGTCTATGCTATATTTTCAGTGACTGAATATGAATTCTCAGTTTTATCCTATGAGAGGGAGAAACGATGTAAATTGAAATTCCCAGTTGTAACAATAAAAGTGACAAAATTCACAAATGAAGCATACCAAGAGATACAAAACAACTTAGTATGTGAACCATCCTTAACAAACATGGGCTAGAAAAAACACCTGCAAAAATGATGATGAGTGACGTAGCTGAAGTTAATACAGGGAAGTGACAATAAAAAACTATAAATTGTATACTTTAACAGAAGATCATCAAAAATGGAAAAAAAAGCTGCATTAATATGGACTATTACAATTTCTATAAAAGGAATCATGACATCTCAATGAACAATATTTTTACGTAGAAACACTATTTTTTTTGCATACTTTCCAACAATATATTTCGCAAACCATTTCCAATAATAATCTCAATGTGTACCCATTATCAAGCCCAGAATAATTTTATGTAAAACGAGTAGCTTGTAATCAGACCCAGAATACATTTAGCATTTAGTTTTTTCTGCTTTCTATGTTATATACTCAATTCTATTTTTAGATTTTAAATGGGGCTTAACAGATGAGAAACGACCACTCATCCAAACAGTCCTTATAAATGAAAAATAATGAAATGTAATACAAATATAAATATGCTTTCTCAGACAAGATAAATCTAAATGTCTTGGGTTTTGTTTATTTCAGTTCAAGACACTGCACTATGAACGAACAAATCCACATCTTTTCTAAAGCCTCTCACTTTTTAGTTCCAAGCGACAAATAATGATGTTCATCGTTCTTTTTACTAAATTTTTCGTATGCAAGTTCTTGTGGTCTGTCCCCTAGGGATTCGTACTTGTCTTCCGAATGTCCATCATGCTCTATAATGGCGGGTCCTTCGAAGTTTTCGTAATCTTGATTGTTCATTGGAGTGAAGTCTCTTGGTTTTTCTTTTCCATTTGTTTTTGCGTTTTCATAAGTCAGTTCCGCTGTGTTATAATACACCGCAGGAGATGTCGGGTCTCCTGTAGACTTTTGTGCTAAAAAATGGAAAATTGTGTAATTGTAGTTTATCCGCTTATAAAAGGCAGCAAAAAATATTATACTATCCGGTTAAAGATATAATGATGAAATAATAACACAACCATCAAGTTAGCCATAAAATACTGAATTAGCAACAACAAAGACATGAATCTAGCTACTTATCCGTTAACCAAAGTGGTATTACAGAATACTTTTTAATTAAATTTTTTTACTACTCCCTGTTGACACAAGAGCGAGAAATATGAAATACCGAGAAGCATATTCATACCTTTCCTTAGCACCAGATTTTAATTCATGTTTAAGAAGTGTTGTGTTTTTGTTCGGCGTTTGCATGGTTTCTTTAGTTCTTTGCTGTATTGTATGGAGTACAAATGTTTTTATTTTGTTTGGCAATCTCAGTAATATTCGAATTTATCCAAAATCTTAGCGATACTTGTGTTCATGATCATTTTGCCTTCTGGCGTTTGTTGTGCTGTCAACTTTAAAGTCTTCAGAACAAGTGAGGTCAATAATAACACATTAATAAATAACATGACAACAAGTGAACTAAAAACAAAATCAAACCCAAGAGTTGTCGGACTTGGTTTCTGTCACTAAAGCATTGTGGGGGTTAAACCGGTTTTATGAGTACTTACCCAAACTTTCCATAATGTCTCCTAATTCTCTGATGTATGTAAATAGTAACTAAAGTATGAATGATTCTAATATCAAAAATAAATTTAATATGTATAATTCAACACAGTTTCAAAGTTTTACTAGAAAAAAAAACTTTTTTGGCAATTTTTATATGCTAAAACCTGGCAAAAAGAAGTAAAAACAGTTTATTGCAATACATATATTTAATATCTTACTTACACTGGTTTCGGGTTTGTAATTTCGATAGTTTTTCCTTGTTTGTAAATATCGATCTTGTGTCCCTGAAAAATAAAAAATAAAATCCTATACATAACGTGACAAAGTTAATCAATACGGTCATAATATTGCCTATAAATTATAATACTAGCCAACGAATTGTATGCAATGCATTTTTAGGTTAGCAAACAAACAATTATGTTTAATCATTGATAAGTTCAAGTTTTCTACTGGCAAAGGCCGTATATATAGGCGATTTGGGTCACTTTTTGGAATATTTCCAAGAGGGAAATTCAGAACCAAAACCATTCTAATGTCGTATGAGACCTCCGCCATGTTGCTCATTATTAAGTTTACTGAAGTGTTGTTCTGTGACAGGAATATGACAAAACTATTTCAGAAGGAAAAGTCCATTTTTTATTGAGGGTAGTACAGGGTTATTTTCGTGCAAACGGTTTTGCAGTTTTAATTTCACGAGTGCCCGTGCAGATAGGTCGTTATTCACCGTTTCGTGTAAACTGATATAAATTTAACGTTGAAGCCAAATTCTTATTTTTTGTTCATCGTGTGTGATACTTTTATTTCTTGTCCACATCACCCCTTGTCCCCTCTCATTTAGTAAACTGATATTCCCTAGAAATTCACCATATAGTTTGTGATTCAATTGTCTGAGTAGCTCAACAGCGGTTGAGCCTTAAATAAAAAAACCAACCTACAGATTGCTAAGAAATATATAGGACAGTTTGAAAGGTAATTCATTTTGTAACTATGTCTAGCAAGTAACTCCAACATGTTATCTGCATACACCTCACTGCATTAAAAATTCAAATAGAGAGCTGTTACCATTTGACTATAGATAAATTATACTAACTGTTTAAAACCTTACCCTCTCTTTACTCTGATAATAAAAAACACAAATATTACAACCACTACCGCTAACATTACTGCTAATATGATTACAGCTGCTACACTACCTGAAATATATATTACATCGATCATGGGTGTAAAATGTTGTTTTGAAGAATGCTTGTTTTATGGTTTTTTGTTTTTGTTTTGAAGAATGTTTGTTTTTTTGGGGGGGTTTTGATTTGTTTTTTTTTATATCTTTTCTAAAGGGGGATGCAGTAGCATAGAGGTAACTGTCTTTACACAGTCATTTTTTTATAATCCTTTGTCGTACGTCATTACTTACCATTAACTATGTTATCGCATTCTCCTGTCATCATGTTGCAAGTGTCACACTCTTGACATCTTCCACGGCAGTAGCTCCCATAAGTACCGTCCTCACAGGCTGGAAGACAAAACGCATTGAATAGTATTCTTTTATACAAATACCATCTTAGACCAAGGGTATACATAAGGGATATATTCTTTAGTTTCTAAACCTAAACTATTTAATTCTAATATGAGCTGCTGTAAACGTCATTGAAACAAACCCGTGGAAAAATTTCCAATAAACCACGACACGTATGAAGTGAAGACGACACAAAATGTTTCGAACGCGAAAACGTCATATTTTGTTCAATGGCATCGGCAAGACGTTTTTCAATGGGTTTTTCGTATTAGAATCGAAATAATTCATGGACGCCCCTGGTATGTTGTCGATTTACCACGGGGTGGCCATATTTCTGTAAATGTTACCCCTCGCTCCGCTGTGCAATGCTCAGGGTAACATTTCGACAGAAATATGGCGCACCCGTGGTAAAATCTCCAACAAACCATGGGCGTCCATGTTTTTTTTTTTATTAAACAGTAGGCTTATTTTAAAGTGAAGACTACTTTTCGTGCTATTTTAATGCGATAGGGCTGTGTCAAATCATTTGCAAATTTCGGTCTGTTGATTGAAAAAAAACTTGAAACCTTTGTTTTAGGACGAAAAAATGTAACTACTTTACACATCTTTTGCACTGGTATCAAAGAATTTTATATTTACCACTGAGTTGATGACGCTGCTGATGGACTCCGAGGGCATCCCCAGCTCAGTTGTTAGTATTTCGATACAAGTCAAAAATTTATACTTCAAATTTTCTGTTTTAAAATTGGTAAAATTAGTGAAAAGGATTATCTCCCTCGTGCATAGCTCTATCCTTAGATGGTTTTGGCTTTATCCTTTTGGTCATTTTGGCATTTTTTAATTCGCTTTTGACTTTTTGGATTTCTGTTTTTGGTTTTGAACATTTTAGGCCTTTCGAAAATCGACGAAATGTGCACATCTTATCCATCAAAATTAGCTTTAAAGAATTTTATGGTCATGGATACGAAGGCGAAGTTACAATGATTCTCAGATTCTCACCCAAACTTTTAATGAAATCGAAGTTGGAAGATTTTTATTCGTCTTTCAGACCATCCTGGGTTTTACAGATCCAGTCATCATGCACTGGACCACAGACAGAAAACACTGGACAAGAACATGGCTTATAATCCTGCTTGTTACATATACATTTGTACCAGATACGCCTTGGGATCATACTGGTTTACAGATATAGCTACAACGATGTAGCCGCATCACTGACAGAAAAAAGGCGTCATCCAGTGTGCAACATGTTTAATAATGCTACCGTTTATTAAATACATCTATTGACCACCAAAGTTTACTGATGTTCAACCATGAGCCAGATCACACACAGACAAAACGTAACCCAGACACTTAATAGTTTTTTTATAATCTTACAAATATTGCATTTATCTCCAGACCACCCTGCGTTTCCCATGCAGTCACACTCAGAAAAGGAATAATCCCATTTATCTCCAGACCACCCTGCGTTTCCAATGAAGTCACACTCAGAAAAGGCATAATCCCGTTTATCTCCAGACCACCTTGCGTTTCCCATGCAGTCACACTCAGAAAAGGCATAATCCCATTTATCTCCAGACCACCCTGCGTTTCCCATGCAGTCACACTCAGAAAAGGCATAATCCCATTTATCTCCAGACCACCCTGCGTTTCCCATGCAGTCACACTCAGAAAAGGCATAATCCCATTTATCTCCAGACCATCCTGCGTTTCCCATGCAGTCACACTCAGAAAAGGCATAATCCCATTTATCTCCAGACCACCCTGCGTTTCCCATGCAGTCACACTCAGAAAAGGCATAATCCCATTTATCTCCAGACCACCCTGCGTTTCCAATGAAGTCACACTCAGAAAAGGCATAATCCCGTTTATCTCCAGACCACCTTGCGTTTCCCATGCAGTCACACTCAGAAAAGGCATAATCCAGACAGGATTTACGTATTGGTATAATAATAAGAGTATTATGGTGCATATATAGATGTTTATTACATGTATCCACTTTTGCAATGAAGTATCACTATTACAATATTTCCTATATTCCAAGCGTTTCCATGCCAACCTGGTTTACACAACGATCCCGGTACTGAGAGAAAACGTACAACCAGGAGAATAAAATGTTTTAGAATCTTACCTATATTGCAAGTGTCTCCAGACCATCCTGGTTTACAGATACAGATACCGTTCGCCGGATCACAGACAGAAAACGCATTATCAGGACAGGAACATACCTGTGAACAGCTTATCCCATATTGGCCATCAGGACATACTGTAAATTGAGAAAATTTATTTTCTTCGATATGAAAAGTGTCCTATGTTTATATGGGGAGGGGGATTTAAAATATGTTATTGCCCTTTAATACTGACTGTGTAAATGAAATTGTACGCGCTGATATGACAAAATGGAACTTATAACGAGAATTTTGTTTCTTTTCTTACACTATGAAACTTCTGATCTTGTTCCAAGTAATAAATGTTATTCGGATGTTGTACAATATTTTTATTTAATTTTTGTTTTACAGTTCAAAAACGCAATTTCTGAACGAATGTGTTTCGTGCAAATCACGAAAAGTAAAAAATTATAACCCCAACCTTGTATTATATATTTATCATACACCAACAAACGGGTTAATTTCTTTATCTCTTAATAATGCAGATTTTCCTATCATCAATATGCAGCGTAATGTTTTAAAAAGCTAAAAAATTAATTTGTTTTTCATAACAAGTTTATATTCAATATCATATGTGTGCATGTTTGGAGGAGTCCGTTATATTCGGAATACAAAAAAATCTTTGTTCCGAAATACAAATCAGATCAAAGATATTAGAGTACTTCCATTTTAAATGAAATCATACCTCTTTCACACCGCTCTCCAATATATCCTGATATACACCGACATTTTCCATCTGTATGTGAACAGCTCAGCGTATTGTCTTCTAAACACTGACAAGTATTAGAACAATTCCGTCCAAACTTCATCTTTGGGCATTCTGCAAGCAAAAACATCGTTCGCCAGTTGTTCTGTTGAACCAATGATAAAATTCTAACACAATTACATCGTTGCCGCACCCGAACATGTTAAAATATTTTTCAAGGTCGGGCAATATCTCACTGTTGTTTTGAGAAAAAATATTCTTTAGAATTGAGCTGTATAAAGATTTTTAGGTTTGGAAAATACTATTGTGCCATTTCTCTAGAGAAAAGAATATTCGATATCTCGGGCCAATAGTTGGCTCTAAAGTCAAAACCAGTTGTGACATGTATTAAGTAGAGTTCTCAAGAGACAACCACCAGGCAGCTCAATCGTGTAATGTGTATAAAACCACTTACCCTGGGAACAATCTGTTCCAATATATCCAGGCTTACACGAGCATGCTCCTGTCACGTGATGACAGGATTCTGTTCCAGTGGATGAACATCTGCAGTTCGATGAACATTTGAGGCCATATTTTCCTTCAGGGCAAACTGAATATTTTAAATATAAGATATATATTGATATTCCACATTTATTACTAACATTCTTTTTTATGGTTGGACCTCCACCGTCATTGTTTCTATATGTGTAAAATATTTATAAATGTGCTAAATATTTACGGTATGATAAAGACAAGTATTTAATGCATATATTTAAGAAACATAAAGAAAAATTGGTATTCTTGCAAAATATAATTGTAAAACAAGCCTAAATGTAAGTGATTTCTGAGTATCATATTGTACACATTTAGTAAATACAATTTTAATTCTGTAAAATATGCCGGTTTATTCTGAAACACAAATTCAAATAAACAAACACACACTTTTTTGTTTTACTACAGACTACTTAATACCTTCTATCCAATTCATGATTGCGTGTTTGTGCTGCTAGATTGGATAGATTAATTCTTCACACAAAATCCAAACATATACATGACAAACGTTTAAGCAAAGGAATGCCGCTTTGATTGCTGTTTTTCATCTTACAGTCACAGCCGAGACCTGTAATACAGACACTATTCTCGCTACCGACCACAGTTCACGACGGCCCTGTAGCATATGTTTGTATAATATTAACGTAAGAACTCACTGGATTCACATTTAGATCCTTGGTATCCAGCTTCACAGACACATGTGCCATCAGTGTTTAGACAACTTTTTGTTGTGTTCTTGTAACACGAACATACTTGTATACAGTTTAGTCCAAAGCTCCATTCAGGACATTCTAAAAAAATCAATATATACATGTAGATAAATAATTTAAGAATGATCGCTGGTCTAACAGGAAATAAATAGGATTTGAAATAGGTGTTTTAGTTTAAGAGAACATATGAATAGTAAACAAATAAGCAAGAAAAAAATATAGGTTCATGTGCTCATTTCAGAGCGATAAAGGCCTTGAAAATTTGCAGGAATTGGGTATTCTCTGGATTTTTCATTGTCTTTGCATTGACAACTTCAGTTTCTCAAAGATGTATGAAAAAATAAAAAGGATTTCAAAAAATGTTGTCAAATACCATTTTAAGGTGGTACCCAACACTTTCACTAAAGTTAATTTGGCTCGTTTAATTTTCATAAAATTTTGACAAAGTATTTACTTTGACCCATTGACAAAAATTTTAAAATTTCAAAACATTTGAACCAACCAATTCATCAGAAAAATTACACTGATTGTATAGCAGTTTGACAAACACTAATATTGATCATTGGAAAGCTTAATATTCCCTTAACAACACAACGTTATTTAAACGTTTAGCTGATTTTACAGAGTTATCTCCCTGTAGTGTTAGGTACCACCTTAAGTTATATATGATTGAATTATAAAAGAAAAAGTGGGGGGTTCATGGGCAAAAAATTCCTGTTTAAGAAATGGATAAAACCCGAGGATTCCGAAAATCTGACAAAAAGACCAAAACATGACCAGCGAGCATCCTTAATGTGAATTGTTACAAAATATTTTTATCGGTTGTTAATAACTGAGCAAGTTAAAATATACTTTATAATGGACTTTGGGTACTGTGACGTCATCAAATTATTTATTCGTAGTCCGCGATTTAAAAATATTCCTTAGTTAAATGATTCTGTCTACAATTTTTGATCGGAAATTTTTTGAAAATTAAATTATAAGGATTGTTATAATTTTTGGAACATGATACAATTGTATAACGTACTTTAGTCAGTTAACACTGAACATAAACCGCTTCGGGGTTTATAAAGCATAAAATATAAAAGAAACTGGGCAGCACCTTCCATTTACATCAGCCTTAGGACTCGACAGAAAGAATACATTTAAATACCTCGACCTAACAAAATGACGTGAAAAATTCTGAAGTACTATATAACACATTGCTGCAAAATCTTTCACGAACATGACACTATATATACATCTATATTTGTGTGAATATGCAATATTTACATCGGTTTTATTTTCAGTTTTACGATGAACGAAAATAGGTCGTCAAAAATTGAACAGTGAGTAAAATGTTTTCTGTTAAGATATTTTTTTGTAAAAACCATTAGCCTATAATCATAAAGTCGTTACTGTCTGGCGAAGGATCGACTTTTCGGCCTGCTTCGGACATGTAACTTTACCATCCAGGTACTAGTACCTACCTGATTCACAATTAGTTCCTTGAAAACCTGGTTTACATGTACAGGTTCCATTGACATTTGAACATGTTTGGGTATTTTGTTGTGTACACGCACAGTCCTGATTACAGCCCAGTCCATACTTCAATTCGGGACACTCTGTCAATTCAATGACAACAAAATTATTGAACTGGCTGTTAATTTATCTCATTCATATTTTTTGTTATTACATTCATGCATTTAATTTGTCGAGGTATAAATAGGGAGCAGACATAATTTTCAGACAAATCTTCTCTTATTCGATGGAATCTGTCCTATAAGCACTTCATTTTTTTTCATGCCCCGTCTAAGAACGTGGAAGGGGCATACACAGATTTACCCTTTTCCGTCCGTCCGGCGCGTTGATTAAGATTTTGCTTTTATGTCCATTTCTCTGGAAATCATTGAGATATATCAATGCCTTTATACAATCTCCTTATAACACTGAACACAGATGAACAAAATTTGGGTGACTTTGATCTACTTTTAATGCACGAGTGACTCTGATAAAGTTTTGCCTTTAATTTTATATCCTAGGAATCCATGGTGTTATATCAATGATACTTCATCGCTGTAATCCTCTTTCATTATATAATGGATTTTTCTAACAGTGGTCATTTTAACCCACATTTCGTGCAAGCGTTTTTTTTTTGTTTAGGTAGAAACCAATTGAGAGATATCAATGATGTACCTATTCATTCATCTTACATAGTACAACGAAAATCAGCAACATTCGAGTCACCATGACATATATTTTTATGCTTGAGGGACTTTGGTAGAATTTTTGCATTTAGGTATATATTTAAAGAATCTATGGTAGTATATTGATGATAATTCACGACTACTATCATCTTATATAGGACAACACAACTCAACAACATTCGAGTCTCCAAGACCTAAATTTTACACTTGATTGACTTTGAATAGTTGCCTTTAGGTGTATTATTAAAATGTACCGATGATATTTCACAACTGCAGTCCTCTTATATAGTACAGCACAACTCAGCAACATTTGAGTCACCACGACCAAAATGTTATGCTCGAATGACTTTGATCAAATTTTTGCATTTAGGTGATTATTAAAGAAACTATAATAATATATTAATGATATAACTTATAACACAACTCAGCTACACTTGAGTCAGTATGACCTACATTTTATGATAAAGTGACTTTGATTAATTCTTTTGCATTTTAGTTTATTTGTTAAAAAAACTGTGATGATATATCAATGATATACCAATGATATTTTACAACTACGGTCAACTTCTTTAGTCAAACACAGATGACCAACATAGAGCTCATCACGACCTACATTCGATGCTTGATTGACTCCATTAAATATGTGTGTTTGGGTACTTATGTCAGAAACAATTTAGTACTGTGGATTCATTATTTTTAATGGGGAAAAAGTTAATGTTAGCAGGATACATTATGAAACTTTCAAAAATTTCTATTCTCAATACGATTTTCTGTTATAAATAACAGCAGGAGGACGGGACATCCGCGTCTTACAGACACACAATCTCTATTTTCAGAATTTTTTTAAATTAAAATCAGTGTCAAGACCTCAAAAACAAAAAATTAGAAAATTTACTTTCCTTCTCGTAAAAATAGATTTTCCTTCTCCCTGAATTTTTTTCCTTCTGAAAATTTACTTTGCTTCTCCCTGATTAGATTTTTGTTTTTTGCAAAATTTGGATTCAAAATATTGTGAACAATACCATGAATTAAAAAAAAAAATATTTTCATGACTACATGAATTTTGTTAGGTCAGTACAAAGTAAAATATTACAAAAAATTTTCTACAATATAGTTTGACTATTTTGAAAATAAGGCTAGATTATTTTGCTTAAAAATTTCATATTTCCTTATCAACATTTCTTATCGTGTTATTATGTATACAGTTTAATAATGGAATGTTGAATAAATTGTATTTTATTGCCGCTAATTGATAAATTAAACAAAACTACAATTCCAATGAAATCAATAGAAAGATTATTTCAGTAAGTAATATATACAGTAGACAAATATACATAAGGAGCAAACCAAAACGCAATATTAGACAGACGAACCCGGGAAGACAAATGAAAAACCACAATCACAACAAATAAACACTGAAAACGAAAAAAAAAAACAATGAACAATACGAACTTCCATAAAAACCAGGAGTGAACTCAGGTGCACCGGAAGGTAAGCAGTTCCTGCTCCGAATACGGCACCCGTCGTGAAGTTTTCCATCGGTGGATTTCTTTAAAATAATTAATGAATATTATGAATTTCTATTTTTTCTACTTTATGCAGTTATTGGTTTAAAAGTGTAATCTATTTGTTTTGTATGGAACAGATATAGCTCCAAAATGTAACTTATTTTTCTTTTCAATAATGAAGAAAATACTTTTTAATCATTGTTTACAGATTTAAAAGAAAATACTATACATCAAGAATATAGGCTGAATGTCTGATGTATACCACAGTAATACAGTCTGATGAATACCACAGTAGTACAGTTTGATGTATACCACAGTAGTACAGTTTGATGTATACCGCAGTAGTACAGTCTAAGGTATACCACAGTAGTACAGTTTGATGTATACCGCAGTGGTACAGTCTGATGTATACCACAGTAGTACAGTCTGATGTATACCACAGTAGTATAGTCTGAAGTATACCACAGTAGTACAGTCTAAGGTATACCACAGTAGTACAGTCTGATGTATACCACAGTAGTACAGTCTGATGTATACCGCAGTAGTACAGTCTGGTGTATACCGCAGTAGTACAGTCTAAGGTATACCACAGTAGTACAGTCAGATGTATACCACAGTAGTACAGTCTAAGGTATACCACAGTAGTACAGTCTGATGTATACCACAGTGGTACAGTCTAAGGTATACCACAGTGGTACAGTCTGATGTATACCACAGTGGTACAGTCTAAGGTATACCACAGTAGTACAGTCTGATGTATACCACAGTAGTACAGTTTGATGTATACCACAGTAGTACAGTTTGATGTATACCACAGTGGTACAGTCTAAGGTATACCACAGTAGTACAGTCTGATGTATACCACAGTAGTACAGTCTGAGGTATACCACAGTAGTACCGTCTAAGGTATACCACAGTAGTACAGTCTGATGTATACCACAGTAGTACAGTCTGATGTATACCACAGTGGTACAGTCTAAGGTATACCACAGTGGTACAGTCTAAGGTATACCACAGTAGTATAGTCTGACGTATACCACAGTAATACAGTCTGATGTATACCACAGTAGTACAGTCTGATGTATACCACAGTAGTACAGTCTGATGTATACCACAGTAGTACAGTCTGATGTATACCACAGTGGTACAGTCTAAGGTATACCACAGTAGTACAGTCTGATGTATACCACAGTAGTACAGTCTGATGTATACCACAGTAGTACAGTCTGATGTATACCACAGTGGTACAGTCTAAGGTATACCACAGTAGTACAGTCTGATGTATACCACAGTAGTACAGTCTGATGTATACCACAGTAGTACAGTCTGATGTATACCGCAGTAGGTACAGTCTGATGTATACCACAGTGGTACAGTCTAAGGTATACCACAGTAATACAGTCTGATGTATACCACAGTAGTACAGTCTGATGTATACCACAGTGGTACAGTCTAAGGTATACCACAGTAGTACAGTCTGATGTATACCACAGTAGTACAGTCTGATGTATACCACAGTAGTACAGTCTGATGTATACCACAGTGGTACAGTCTAAGGTATACCACAGTAGTACAGTCTGATGTATACCACAGTAGTACAGTCTGATGTATACCACAGTAGTACAGTCTGAAGTATACCACAGTAGTACAGTCTGATGTATACCGCAGTAGGTACAGTCAGATGTATACTACAGTCTATGGTATACAACAGTAGTACAGTCAAATGTATACCACAGTAGTAGAGTCTAAGGTATACCACAGTAGTACAGTCAGATGTATACCACAGTAGTACAGTCTGATGTATACCACAGTAGTACAGTCTGAAGTATACCACAGTAGTACAGTCTGATGTATACCGCAGTAGGTACAGTCAGATGTATACTACAGTCTATGGTATACAACAGTAGTACAGTCAAATGTATACCACAGTAGTAGAGTCTAAGGTATACCACAGTAGTACAGTCAGATGTATACCACAGTAGTACAGTCTGATGTATACCACAACAGTACAGTCTGATGTATACCGCAGTAGGTACAGTCTGATGTATACCACAGTGGTACAGTCTAAGGTATACCACAGTAATACAGTCTGATGTATACCACAGTAGTACAGTCAGATGTATACCACAGTAGTACAGTCTAAGGTATACCACAGTAGTACAGTCTGATGTATACCACAGTAGTACAGTCTGATGTATACCACAGTAGTACAGTCTGATGTATACCACAGTAGTACAGTCTGATGTATACCACAGTAGTACAGTCTGATGTATACCACAGTAGTACAGTCAGATGTATACCACAGTAGTACAGTCTGATGTATACCGCAGTAGGTACAGTCAGATGTATACTAGTCTAAGGTATACCACAGTAGTACAGTCTGATGTATACCACAGTAGTACAGTCTAAGGTATACCACAGTAGTACAGTCAGATGTATACCACAGTAGTACATTCAGATGCATACCACAGTCTATGGTATACAACAGTAGTACAGTTAAATGTATACCACAGTAGTAGAGTCTAAGGTATACCACAGTAGTACAGTCTAAGGTATACCACAGTAGTACAGTCTAAGGTATACCACAGTAGTACAGTTTGATGTATACCACAGTAGTACAGTCTGATGTATACCACAGTGGTACAGTCTAAGGTATACCACAGTAGTACAGTCTGATGTATACCACAGTAGTACAGTCTGATGTATACCACAGTGGTACAGTCTGATGTATACCACAGTAGTACAGTCTGATGTATACCACAGTAGTACAGTCTGATGTATACCACAGTAGTACAGTCTAAGGTATACCACAGTAGTACAGTTTGATGTATACCACAGTAGTACAGTCTGATGTATACCACAGTGGTACAGTCTAAGGTATACCACAGTAGTACAGTCTGATGTATACCACAGTAGCACAGTCTAAGGTATAACACAGTAGTACAGTTTGATGTATACCACAGTAGTACAGTCTGATGTATACCAGCACAGTCTAAGGTATAACACAGTAGTACAGTCTGATGTATACCACAGTAGTACAGTCTAAGGTATACCACAGTAGTACAGTTTGATGTATACCACAGTAGTACAGTTTAATGTATACCGCAGTAGTACAGTCTGAAGTATACCACAGTAGTACAGTTTAATGTATACCACAGTAGTACAGTCTGATCTATACCACAGTAGTACAGTTTGATGTATACCACAGTAGTACAGTCTAAGGTATACCACAGTAGTACAGTTTGATGTATACCACAGTAGTACAGTCTGATGTATACCACAGTGGTACAGTCTAAGGTATACCACAGTAGTACAGTCTGATGTATACCACAGTAGCACAGTCTAAGGTATAACACAGTAGTACAGTTTGATGTATACCACAGTAGTACAGTCTGATGTATACCACAGTAGTACAGTCTAAGGTATACCACAGTAGTACAGTTTGATGTATACCACAGTAGTACAGTTTAATGTATACCGCAGTAGTACAGTCTGAAGTATACCACAGTAGTACAGTTTAATGTATACCACAGTAGTACAGTCTGATCTATACCACAGTAGTACAGTTTGATGTATACCACAGTAGTACAGTCTAAGGTATACCACAGTAGTACAGTTTGATGTATACCACAGTAGTACAGTCTGATGTATACCACAGTGGTACAGTCTAAGGTATACCACAGTAGTACAGTCTGATGTATACCACAGTAGTACAGTCTGATGTATACCACAGTGGTACAGTCTGATGTATACCACAGTAGTACAGTCTGATGTATACCACAGTAGTACAGTCTGATGTATACCACAGTAGTACAGTCTAAGGTATACCACAGTAGTACAGTTTGATGTATACCACAGTAGTACAGTCTGATGTATACCACAGTGGTACAGTCTAAGGTATACCACAGTAGTACAGTCTGATGTATACCACAGTAGCACAGTCTAAGGTATAACACAGTAGTACAGTTTGATGTATACCACAGTAGTACAGTCTGATGTATACCACAGTAGTACAGTCTAAGGTATACCACAGTAGTACAGTTTGATGTATACCACAGTAGTACAGTCTGATGTATACCACAGTGGTACAGTCTAAGGTATACCACAGTAGTACAGTCTGATGTATACCACAGTAGCACAGTCTAAGGTATAACACAGTAGTACAGTCTGATGTATACCGCAGTGGTACAGTCTACGGTATACCACAGTAGTACCGTCTAAGGTATACCACAGTAGTACAGTCCAAGGTATACCACAGTAGTACAGTCTAAGGTATACCACAGTAGTACCGTCTAAGGTATACCACAGTAGTACCGTCTAAGGTATACCACAGTAGTACAGTCTGATGTATACCACAGTAGCACAGTCTAAGGTATACCACAGTAGTACAGTCCAAGGTATACCGCAGTGGTACGGTCAAAGTTATACCACAGTAATAGTACAGAATGAATTAGCCCCTATCCTCAGTGCTAAAAACTGTTTTAAAAAGGAGAACAGCACTCTCAAAGTAATAAAACATAATAATTTTGTTATTATAATAATAAAATGATTACCAGGCATTTTGATTCACCACATTTTTTATACATAACATACTTTGTAATGCAGAATCACTGTTTGGACTTTAAAAAAAGTACTACTTTTGATGAAATGAAATCAGATATGGTGTGAATACACCCTCCTACCGACGTTTTTATCATTGATTATCGAGGTTTGGTGATTTAAATGATGATAAGCAAAGTTTCTGCAGTCTTCCCTGTAGAATACATCATATCAAGTTTCATTTCCTGTGATGCAGTTTTTTTTTGGAAGATTTCCGATCTTTATTCCCCAATAGTGTTTGACACAAGCATTTCACACGAGAAGACTTATAGATTTGTCATTTAGGTCATGAAATTTATTTGGGTAAGAATAGATCAGAAACTTGTTCATCATCCCGATTAGCCATTGTTAGTACATCTGCTGCGGTTGGACTCAGATACATGTAGTTGCTACAATTAAATGGGATTCTGTACAAATCTGGTACAAAAAAAATATGAGAATGAATCTTATATTATAATATAATTTTGATGGGTTGTAAAACAGGTATCAGGCAGGTATCATGTGTATTGTTCATCTTAAAACACTGGAGGTCGAACATAATATTTGATATTCTGAGGAACAGGGTGATTTTAATTATGTTTTTTTCAGCTTGGGTTTATTTTTAATTTGTTTATTTATTCATACACACTTAATTTCAATCTATCTTTAGAAAGAATTTTGCTTTCGATACGAATATATCGTAAGACATGTAAAATGGACCACCTATTCACGTCGGAAATTATTTGCATACATCATCAACAATGAATTACCAAGTCTATAACACAGCGTGTATAGCACGTTGTACGTACATGTGTGATGCACGTACAATGAATTACCAAGTCTATAACACAGCGTGTATAGCACGTTGTACGTACATGTGTGATGCACGTACAATGAATTACCAAGTCTATAACACAGCGTGTATAGCACTTTGTACGTACATGTGTGATGCTCTTATAACACAGCGTGTAGAGCATGTTGTACGTACATGTGTGATGCTCTTATAACACAGCGTGTAGAGCACTTTGTACGTACATGTGTGATGCTCTTATAACACAGCGTGTATAGCACTTTGTACGTACATGTGTGATGCTCTTATAACACAGCGTGTAGAGCACTTTGTACGTACATGTGTGATGCTCTTATAACACAGCGTGTATAGCACGTTGTACGTACATGTGTGATGCTCTTATAACACAGCGTGTATAGCACTTTGTACGTACATGTGTGATGCTCTTATAACACAGCGTGTATAGCACGTTGTACGTACATGTGTGATGCTCTTTTATAATCAACAAAACTTGTAGATACATTTTTGTATAAACTTTTATTTACAAGTAAATAAATATATATATATATCTGAATTCTTTATCAACAATTAGTGTTATTGTTGACGGTGTCATTTGATTTTTCAAAATTACTTTACAGTAATTCAGTTTCAATAAAAAGTGCATTTCTTGACATTTTTTCTCATTTGAATTAAGACTGATTTAATATGCTGTTGGCCTGGGCAATAATGCTAGCCCTTTCCAGAAACTCATTTGCGGTATCACGATTCTGACTCTAAAATTATAATTTGAAGAAAGTTATTTCCCTCACTTTACTGAGTTCCGGCGAACGAAACTTTTTTCTAGCCTTAGAATGTAGCACAATATGGCTGTCCATTTTAAACAAAGACTTTTCTTAATGACCTATATGTAGAAAATGCATACGCTCCTATTGCGCTCGTGCGCTCGCCATAAAGTGATATTGAATAAATCATTTTAGCTTACGGTAAAACTTGTGAAAAAAAACAATCAAGAAATAATGAAATAAAATAAAATAAAAAATAAAATGATTTTTGAAACCAGGTATTAAATGGTCATAAATTTTAGCAGTTTATCCTGTGTCAGATTAAATTCTTTATTTGATGTATTTGAAATTAATAAGAATATTAATACATACACGTGTAATAAAAAAACAATTCATATACTTATAACCAATCCTTAACGTGTTAAAGGAAAACGACTTATCTTTAAATTACCATTGACACCTTAATAAGTTATTTTAAAATTATTTTCTTTTCACCATTCGATTTTTGATTCATGTGGGAACATTATACGGTGTGGAATTTTTTTTATATGACAGCTTGATTTTATATTAACATTTCTTTTGGTCCTGGTAAGTCCAAATTTTGGCATTTTCCCATAGTAATCTATTGTAAAATACTGATTTCAGGTTGACCAGTTTTCAAAAAATCATTGACACCTTATGCCATTAACTTAAAAATACCATAATATTGGAATCTTTTTTTACAAATCTTGCCTGCCGTGGAATTTTTTCTTACTTAAATAATAAATTTGTAATCGCCAAAAACACTAAAGATACCAGATTTTTTTCCCGTAGAAATCAATGCAAATCAGAAATCCGTTAGGTGGATAGCACAGCTGGAGTGCTGATAAGGATTTCCAGATAAAGTGGCCAATATGTTTTGGTAATTATGCAAAAAAACGGTTGCTATATTCACATTAGGTGAAAACTAACATTCATATATAACTGAAATCGTATCAAGTAACTAATCAAAAACAGACTTTTTGATATACTGAAAGGCGACAATTATAATTTGTAACACCATCTATTATTTGAGATGAAAACACGAGTACAATGGTTAACTTTCACGTGGTTTCAAAATAAACAAACAAATGAAGGAGAAAAGGTACATTGAAAAAAATCGTCGGCTATCTTTTTTTTTTAAAGATTGTACATGTTTCTTACTAAAATCAATGAAAAATAAGTTAAATTTACTTTGATTACATGTGGTTCCTTGATATCCAGGTTTGCACGTACATTTTCCGTCAACATTGTTGCACTTAGCTGTGTTAGCAGACTCACACGCACAAATCTGACTACATTTGTCTCCATATTTATTTTCAAGGCAAGCTGAAATAAACTATTAGATAAAATTGGGCAAAACAGAAATAAAATAATACTTTACTACGAACATTTTTTTACACCAAAACAATCGATAAAGAAATATAAAAATGAACCAGACATCTACGTATAGGGTGCTATCTCCATTGACGCATACACCTTATACTTTTATCTTTATTTGCACAGTGTATCAGCGTAGTAAACATTCTATAATATAATTTTCAATGAACTAGATG
The DNA here is from genome assembly GCA_028015205.1 of Mytilisepta virgata. Classification (NCBI taxonomy): domain Eukaryota; kingdom Metazoa; phylum Mollusca; class Bivalvia; order Mytilida; family Mytilidae; genus Mytilisepta; species Mytilisepta virgata. Next base: position 56,651,659 of record CM051515.1, on the reverse strand, counting down.
TACAATTGGATGAATTATGTGAAATATTTCCTGTATCCAGACATAAAAACGTGTAACTTAAGACAGCTACTAGTCGCACTGTAACCAGAGAAATCCCTATAAATATACCTAGTAAAAGGAATGGTGTCGCATAATACTGGATTTGTAACCCTTAAAAAACATACTAGTCTCATTGTTATTCAAGATATCCGTCATTCGAGACATATCCTGAGACAACACTAGTTTACACAGCAGTTATTCTAACTTTATCATCAGATTACACTGGTTCATGCGCCAGTTTAGGCAGTTACTTGAATGGTATCTTGAGACAACACTAGTTACGTGAATTCTATCTCGGGAAAACACTAGTTTATACACCAGGACTTGGATGGAATCTCGAGGCAACAGTAGTTTATACACCATGATTTGAATGGAATCTCGAGGCAACACTACTTTATACACCAGGACTTAACTGGAATCTCGAAACAACACTAGTTTTTACACAAGGACTTGAATGGAATCTCGAGGCAAGAGTAGTTTATACACCAGGACGTGACTGATATCTCGAGACAACACTAGTTTAAACACCAGGACTTGAATTGAATCTCGAGACAACATTAGTCTATACACCAGGACTTGAATTGAATCTCGAGACAACACTAGTTTATACACCAGGACTTGAATGGAATCTTGAGACAACATAAGTCTATACACCAGGACTTGAATTGAATCTCGAGACAACACTAGTTTATACACCAGGACTTGAATTGAATCTCGAGACAACACTAGTCTATACACCACTTGAATTGAATCTCGAGACAACACTAGTCTATACACCAGGACTTGAATGGAATCTTGAGACAACACTAGTTTATACACCGAACAATCATAAATCAAAACACAAACACAACCTTAAGGGTTCATAGGGGCCGACCAACTATCCTAAATCCAGAGACAAAGACAAGGTAAAAAATCTGAAGGGCCGGCCAACTATCATTAACGCAAAGACAAAGACAAGGTAAAAAATCTGAAGGGCCGACCAACTATCTTAAAACCAGAGACAAAGACAAGCTAAAAAATCTGAAGGGCCGACCAACTTTCATAAATCCAGAGACAAGGACAAGGTAAAAAATCTGAAGGGTCGACCAACTTTCATAAACCCAGAGACAAAGACAAGGTAAAAAATCTGAAGGGCCGACCAACTATCATAAATCCAGAGACAAAGACCAGGTAAAAAATCTGAAGGGTCGACCAACTTTCATAAACCCAGAGACAAAGACAAGGTAAAAAAAATCTGAAGGGTCGACCAACTTTCATAAACCCAGAGACAAAGACAAGGTCAAAAATCTGAAGGGTCGACCAACATTCATAAACCCAGAGACAAAGACAAGGTAAAAAATCTGAAGGGTCGACCAACTTTCATAAACCCAGAGACAAAGACAAGGTAAAAAATCTGAAGGGCCGACCAACTTTCATAAACCCAGAGACAAAGACAAGGTAAAAAATCTGAAGGGCCGACCAACTTTCATAAATCCAGAGACAAAGACAAGGTAAAAAATCTAAAGGGCCGACCAACTTTCATAAACCAAGAGACAAAGACAAGGTAAAAAATCTGAAGAGTCGAACAACTATCATAAATCCAGAGACAAAGACAAGGTAAAAAACTGAAAAGCGACGAAACTATCATAAACCCAGAGACAAAGACAAAAACGGAAGATAAGATAAAAATCTGAAGGGCCGACCAACTATCATAAACCCAGAGACAAAGACAAAAACGAAGGACAAGAAAAAAAAATGAAGGGGCGACAAACAGTCCAGATATGTAACAAAGCATAGCAATGTCAGTAAACACTAGAGGCTCTACTGGGCGGCAACCACAGTTTGTTTACAGTATACTGGTCCCAAAATAGGCTGGAAAAGGTTGTAAAGAAGCGGAATCCAGTTTTCAAATAACCCCCCAAAACAGCTCCACCTGGCGTTTACTGACATTGCTACAAAGCAACATGAACCCTACCAAAAGACCAGAGGTGAACGCGTGTGATCCAGATTGGTAACAAAGCAGCTTGAATCCTACCAAAAGACAAGAGGTGAACTCGTGTTGTCCAGATCGGTAACATGAACCCTACAAAAAGAATGTCTCAAATTCATTCAATTACTCCAATTTAAGTTATTATGGTTTTTTTTTACCTTCACATTTCCCGGTATTTCTCTCTTCGAAACCAGCACAGCAGAAGTAGGTAGTTTTGTTGTTTCTGAAAAAGGAAAAAAACCAAAGCAGGGTATGTATAATGAACATAAATTGTCCCGTACAATAAAAGTTTCTGAATTTACCTTTAGAAAAATAAAATCATTGTGAGAAACAGAATCAAAAGAAGTACAAAATGTTAGTAGTGTGCATAGTTAGTTAAAAAAAAAGGAAATTAAGAATTTTTGACATTAATTTCACGAGGTCGGAGTTTTTACTAAGTATGCACAGTACTAATATTTGTCAGTACATCTATATTATACATTATCTATACAACATAACTTCTAACATATTTATTTTATTTATTTTTACTATCTATATTGTCGTTTATGTATTTTTTATGAAGTAAGTTTACTGTTCGACGCCACGTCAAATGATTTTTTTTCTGTTCACATTTTATGTACGGACTCAGTCTTGCTTTGGGAGTCAAAGATTCAACATCTTTTTATTTTTATTTTTTACTTGCTTGTGATCAAGATCATATTGGTCGAAACATTGGATAATTTTACTTTTTAGTTTGGTTAGTGTTTTATTACGATTTTGTATTTGGTTTTGTTCGGCTTGTGTATTTTATGCCGTTTTATGCCCCTTTTGACAGCTCCCCATTTCCATGTATTTTCTTTGTTTGCTATACATACAGTTGAGATTAGTTCTAATCTCTCAACTATTCTGTCATCGAAAAGTGTCTTAGAACCATTCTAGAACCATTCTAGAACGGTTCTAGGGTAGAAGCAACCCTAAAATAAATGGTATGAGATAGAACCGTCATAAATAGTTCTACTTCTAGGGTTTAACTGTCATTAATAATTCTCGGTCAGAATAACCTATAGGATTTTAATTACACATGTAGTTTTAAAACAACTATTGATGAAGCCGGTTTATTTCATAAAATTCTTCATAATATGATGTATAAAATTCATAAAATATCTTAAATTCCTGATTATGCAGGTGATACCTTTTTTAATTTCAGACTTGATCAAGAGTTATTGCAGTGTCTCAATAAGATAACAGGTACGTAAATGGGCTATCTCACGGATTTTTATGAAATTTTGCAAGCAATTAGAGCAAGTGGAACTGCAAATGAATATCGAAAAAATATATAAGTAACTTTTATACTTTCGGATATATAGAAAATTGAATATTCTGTAGAAAGAAGTACAAATGTATAGGATGCACGTAAATATCACAAAAAAATTTGAAAAATTTTACTTTAAATTGCCTTTTCTCAAAAACGTGTCCTACGAATTTTCTTTAAAATTGATATGTTATTGCCACTTAAATTTCCGTTTTATTGATATGAAAGCTATAGAGGGTCACCGAATTCGTTTTTGCAGTATAAATCATTCAAGTGTCTGTGCAATACCTAAAAACTTCGAAAAATATGATTTAGAGCCACGACGTCACGATTATTTTTGCCTTTTCGGCGCTTTTTCCACGCTGTGCAGCAGATTCAACTATCCATACTCAAAAAACGAATTCGGTGACCCCCTATAAATTTTATATCAATAAAACGGAAATTCCAGTAGCTAAAACATATCATTTTTAAAGAAAATTCGTAGGACAGGATTTCGAGAAATATTAATTTGTAGTCAAAATTGCTGAACTTTTTTACGGTATTTACCTGTATTCTATATATTTGTACTACTATTTTCCGGATATTTAATTTGCTATATCTCAGAAAGTGTAAAAGTTATATATATCATTTTTTCGATGTTCATGTGCAGTTACTCATGCTCTAGTTGTATGCAAAATTTCATAAAATTCCGTGAGATTATCCATTTACGTACCTGTCACCTTCAATTATTTTATTTCTTATAATTTTGATGTTCCAAATTCATAAACTTTCAAAATTTCTGTTTTGAACAGATGCAATTTCTAGTTTTTGCTCCATTAGTTATTGTGGTATGTTGAAATGGTTCTAGAGTTGAACCTTCCAGAATGGTTCTACCATAGAACTGTCAAAAATTGTTTCAGGGTAGAACTGTCATAAATTGTTCTAGGGTAGAACTGTCATAAATTGTTCTAGGGTAGAACTGTCATAAATTTATGGTTCTGTGTTAGAACTGTCCATATCTTTCATTTTTTCATAACATAATTTCAGACATTGCGAAAGTATTCAATCGAGCACTGAATTATTAATAGAATAGAGAATGGAAACGGGTAATGTGTCAAAGAGACAACAACCCGACCAAAGAGCAGAAAACAGCTCAAGGTTACCAATGGGTCTTCAACGCAGCGAGAAAATCCCGCACCCGGAGGCCCTAAACAATACTGTATATTAGTTCAGCAAAATGGACGGCACACTAATCTCCGAGACATAAAAATGAACCGAAATTAAAAAACACACAAGACTAACAAAGGCTAGAGGTTCCTGACTTGGAACAGGCGCAAAAATGTGTGATCTCAACCCTCTCCCTATACATCTAGCCAAAGTGGAATAAACAAACACACAGCGATACACACAGTAAAACTCAGTTCAAAAGATGTCGGAGTCCGATGTTAAAAAAGGTAACAGAAGAAACTAAGCAAAATGACAATGATCAATATATATTAACAAAAAAACTACTAGCAGTTACTGACATGCCAGCTCCAGACCTCAATTAAGCTGATTGAAAGATTATGTCTATATCATATAGAAAATCAGCCACAATCCCTCCCGTTACGGGTTTAGTATCATGCCATCATAATTTATACGAGAAGAACATAACCCGTATCATGCCAACAACTGGTTTTAGAATAAATGTGTTTATTTCCGATGCAAAGACCCTATAAGTGATTCAATATTAATTCAAAAAAATGCCATCTTTAATGACTTGACAACAGCATCGTAACTATATCCCTTGTTGATAAGTCTGTTAAATGTTTGATTAGCTTTTCAGGTGAATGACGACCTTTTGTGTTTTGTATAGAATATAACCATAAAAGATGGGATGAACTTGAACATATAAGATTCATATTTACGAGTGACGTCCTTGTACCGATGATAAAATTTAGTAAACGTTTTGACAAGTTTGTGATATCGAAATCCCTGGCGTAATAATTTTTCAGTAATACAGAGATTTCTTTCGTTAAAATCAAATACGGTGTTACATACACGAGCGAATCGAACAAGTTGAGATAAATAAACATCATACTATGGTGCCAGGGGAACGTCGCCATATAAAAACATATACAATAGGAAATGAAAAATCATCTCTCTTATCGTAAATTTTAGTATTAAGGTATCCGGACCATAATAGATAATGATCGAAAATTGTATTTCTTTTTGACCGTGAATGGCTGAACCAAACAATTTAAAGCTGGAATTTTGTATATATATTTTTCTCAATTTGAAACACACTTTGTTGCTTATATGCAGAGTCTGTAAAAATAAGTTAGTTATATTGACATTTCCGAAGTTTGCCGATAATTACCGAGGTCATTTCAATCGCGTTGTATGGAACATCCGGGAACTTTTAAATAATCACGTGGTCATTTATGGTCCGGATACCTTAAGCTTCCGTTAGAGATCTAGATATCAAGATCCAGGAAAGGGCAGTGTTCATTGTTAGTATTAGCTTTATTTAAAGTAATTTCAACGGGATAAATCTCTTTAGTGTACATACTGAAGTCGGCGGCTATTTTTCTTTTTTTCCCTCATATTTCACAAATTTTCCCTCTTTTGATTTAGCATTTTTCCCTTGTCGATTTTGACAACTCCATTTGTTACCATTTGTATGAATTCTGTTGATTGCCTTCTGTATATATTTATGTATTTCTTTTTTATTGCTGATGCATATGTTATATAAGCTTATTCAGTTATTGAAGAGGAGGACCTATGTAAGTTGGAATAACTTGTGTCTGGTTCTTTTGCTAATTTTGCAATAAAATATGTAACTATACTGAAGTCGTCATTATTGACGGCGAAAATATCATCCAAATATCTAAAAGTGTTATTAAATTTTGGTATAAAATGTTATTTTCGTCGGGTCTTTGCTGATTTTAGATACAAATTATGATTAGTAACAATACACAAACAGGTCCGCAATAAGTGGTGCACAGTTAGTCCCCATTGGAATTCCGATAACTTGGCGATATAACAAAAAGTTATCAATGTGTGAGTTATTTGGTCAATCAGATTAATATTTCCGATGTTTTTCTTGGTTAAGTAGATACTTATATTGCTAAGATAATCATTATCAAAATTGTTGTTTAAAAAACCACTTAAAAAATATTTCCCTGGTAGATTTAAAATCAATCCCAAGTTGTTTTGTAATGTGTAAACATAAAACATTGTTTTTGAATACTTTTTTTCATATTACAACGTACTGAAATGAATCTAATAGAATATTTATACGATTTATTTCACATTAAACATTTTTGTCATATATACAGGAGGAGAATATCGAGGTTTTCCGAGTCAATAAAGAAAATTTGGAAGTTTACCGTAGGCTACACAAAGAGTCATCCTATTCCCAGTATAATAATTATTACAGACTTCCCATTAACCATTTCATCAGGAGAAAACAAAGCGCTGATGCGCAGCGCAATAAATATACAATTATTGCCTTTAGACGAACGTAATATACATAATCATTAAATCGAAGAAGGGCTATTTTTCCGGGGGACTCTGGCCCGAGGAAAATAACCCTTTCGAGATAAAATATCAGTTATTAAGCTCTCGTCGATTCTCGCGAGAGATTTATTGTGCTCTCATTGATTATCGCCTGAATCGACGAGAGTAAGATAACAGATATTTCCCGCTGGCGGAGAAAAACTCGAGTTATATGATTTGCAAGCTAAAAACAACGTAGTTAATTTACCAGTAGTTGCTGTAGTAAAGTGTAATAATCTGTGTTATGCTTCAGTTCATAAGGTACTCACAATTCTCTTTTAAATAACAAGTAAATAAAAGATAAACTTTGTACTTAAGATATTACAAGATATAATCCCTTAGGACATCCGGCTTTAAATAGGAAGATGTAGGTAAAGTAGTTCAAACTTGTTACTAGAAGAAAGTAAATTAAATTTATTTTAACTGTCGTTTATTTGATCAAAGAAAATATTTTTTTTAGACATATCTCAGTTGTTGTGACTATATTAGCCATTATACATATTTCTACCTCTTACCCCTTATGTACATTTCTTTGTCGTCAGCATTATTTTCCCCAGTAAACACAATAACAAGCTCAAGTTATTTCATTTAGTGTCTGGCCATTATCAAATCATGACGAAATAATTTTAACCCCTCTGTTATACAAAATGTTGTAAACTTTAAGCATTCGTATTCAATACTTTCCAATCACAAAATTTAACACAATACCTTACAGGAAAAATACATTTTAATTTTTTTTTAAATTTAATTAAAAAGAAATATTCATCACCAGTGGGTTCTGATCCGACAAAAAGTAAATAAAAAGAGAAAAGAAATACGAATAAGAACGATATATGTGTATGTATAAGATCAACTTTTCTTCAAGATGTTCAAGTGTAACTGAATTTTAATTCCATGCCGTCTTAAAAAAAATTGGATGACTTAATAAATAATCTTTGAAGTCCACTTTGATGCACATGATGTGCAAATTTCCTTGATTTACGACTCATCAGTTATCCTCCAGTTCTAAGTTATAGAAAGCTGATTTTATTATAATCCCACACGTTTAAGAGCAAATTCTAATCAAACAAAATATTTTCAAAAATATTTTCAAAAATATTTTCAAAAACAATTGCAGAAAGAATTGATAGATATAAGAATAAATTACAAAACGAATTAAAGGTGCATTTACACTATGCTAAGAGTGGTTTCATAAATATAATACTTTCTTAATGGAAACATGTTCTGTCTTAAACATACAAAAGCAAATATACAAATACTTCATTTTTAGCTCACCTGGCCATAGGCCATGTGAGCTTGTGTCATCAGCTGGCGTCCGTCGTCCGCCCGTCTGTTAACTTTTCGCATTTTAATCTTCTCCTCTGAAACCACTGGGCCAAATAGAATTAAACTTGGGGGAAAGCATCTATGTAAGGTCCTTTATTAAGTTTACTCATCTTCTTCTCTGAAATCGCTTGGCCAAATGGAATGAAACTTGACAGGTAGCATCTATAGGAGGTTCTTTACAAAGCTTCCTTATTTCGTCCCGATCGGGCAACAAACATGGCAGTCATAGGCAATTCTTGTTTCTCATTGGTTGATTAAAAAAACATTTTTTTTCTCTGGAACTGCATGGCCAAAACTGTCAGCCAAACTTGACAGGAAACATCTATGAAATTAGTTTTTGTCATCCTGATTGGACGACAAGCATGGCTGCCATGGACAATTCTTGTTTCTGATTGGCTGATTTAAAGAAATCTTCTTCTCTGAAACCGCTTGGCCAAATGGAACGAAACTTGACAAGAAGCATCCGTGGAAGGTTTTTTACAAAGTTTCCTCATTTTGTCCAGATCAGCCGCCATGGGCAATTCTTGTTTCTGACTAGTTGATTTAAAAAAAAATTCTCTGAAATGGCTTTGACAAATAGAGCCAATCTTGACAGAAAATGTCTATGGCAAATAACAAAAATCTACAGAACTGCAGTATTGCTTGAAACCAAACATGGCCCGAATGTTCCTCATAAGGTGCTGACCAAGTGTTGTTACATTGGTGCCAATCCCTCATTCAAGATGGTCACCCTCTGAGCCTCTAGTTTCAATCATGATCCAACTGTAAAAATATCTCATTCATCAAACACACTCCAAAAATTCATTCTTCTTTCACTCTGATTTGAATAATTGGTTGAAAAAAATAAGAGAGGAAATTGATACTGCAGAGGGGAAGGGAATCCATTTTACATGATGACTATACTAAGTACATGTTATTACTGCATTAGGGTTTATATCCTATGCAAATAGGGGATTATATTATATATACAAATAGATAATCAGCAAAAATAGGGGGACAGTAATCTCATATATAACTTTTTTGTGTAAACAGCTACAGATTACATTTAATGAAGAAGAGCAGTTAAGGCTGAAAAGTTGAATTTCAGGTCAGCATACACTTGGGAAAAAAACTACTGTTTTACTTAAATATTCTGCGTGTGTACACAGTTTTTTTGTCGTTTGAAATTCAACTACTTTCTTATGACTTTCAAGGTAAAAATTACAGTTGAAAAATAGTCTATTTTGTAAATGTAATGTAGCCCTTTTAGTATTATAAATAAATACATTGTTCAATGTTGCACAGTCTATGGTAGTCTGAAGGACGATCAAGTATTTTTTTAAGAATTCAAATACAATGAAGGCCTTAAAATTTCGGCTTTCAATTTAAAGTACTTTCAAGTATTTCAGTGACATGTACAAACACGTGACAAAAAGTACAATGTGGACAAATACAGTTATTACATTTTCTCCTGTTGTTGACGTGTTTAATTGGTGTGATAAAAATACATAATATTTTTAACCACGTCCTGGTGATTAAATTTCTGCATGAGGATTCCCGCCGTTTTTTTCTACGTTTATTGGAAAGATAAAATAAAGAAGTTACAAAATGGCGCTCATGTGAAAAAAAAATGCGTAGTACGGCATTTTCTTGAGTTTTTGTTGAAAATCGTGGGAGAAACAGACTATCTATCCTTCAATTTACTCGTGAGTTATAGAATTTCTCTCCACCCTCGATAGCTAAAGCTCGCGTGTTGAAAATAAAAAATTTAACTATCGAGGGTGGAGAAATTCCATAACTCACTCGTACCAGAAGACGAATCTATATGTAATCAATGATTTACCGTAGTATCCGAGTGAAAGAAAATATGGTAAATCACATGTGAAAAGATCAGGTATTTCACTCTGGGAAGTGACTTCAGTCACATTTGCCATGGAGAGCGTCTGTTTTATTTCAATTTATTTCTGCTAAAAATGCTAGATTCTGTGCAATGTAATAAAACGTATAACTAATCGATGAAACCGAAATACCAGAAATAAACAACTTGTGACCGAATTACAGCTTTAAATAACTCGCGATTTACCGCGTAGTTCGGTTACGCGTTGTTTATTTCTGGTTTTTGAATCCAGCGATTGGTTATACTATAAATATTTGACTTTTATACTCGTATTCTCTATATGGCAATTCTTTCACAGACGTGAAAAAAAGTCCTACGCGAAAATAGGTAAACTTTTTGAGAGACAGATGCAATTAAGAAAATTACTGGCAAAAATATATATACACTGTATAAAATTCCGTCAGAAAAAATTATATAATTTTCTTCACATCAGACCTTTTCTCCAATATTCTTATTACGTTATAAATATTAATAAAAATTTGTTTTCTTTGCGGCAAAGATTATGAAGATGTGACGGATATTTAACCAAAATAAAATATAAATTCAATGTACAAACAAAACACTCGGGATGTTTGTTAATTTCACCACAACATACATTTAAATATCCTCTAGGATGAAAAATAAGCAAATATAACTGTACTTTATAAGTAAAATAACTTACTCTTGTTTGGAACACACTACACCTTGTTGTCCCGGTCCTGTTATTGTACAGAAAAATGACGAAATAAAACAAAACAAAACTGTCAAAATTAACACAGTGTTACATATTTTATCCATCATTGTATAAGATGATTTAGAAGAACACAAGACGGAAGTTAAGATGAATCAGGATCACTTTTACCTTAAACTTAAACTTACACGGAAATGTGATAATTTTACCACTCCGATACATATACATTGTACTAAACACTTAGTAAACTGAAGTACCTTCATACTTCAAATAGATAAATTCTGTAGATCAAACTGTGATAATTTTCAGGAAGATGTAAAAATCGTGGATGGATAATTTAAAAAAGAAAACATTATTAACAAAAGTTATTTCATATCTCAGATAAAATTTTTATATCCCCATTTTAACGGTAAATACCGTATGATAACGATCGGTCCAACTTTACAAGAAACTGACCTCGCGTGCGTTATAATGACTCCGACTGCACAAGAAACTGACCTCGCGTGCGTTATAATGACTCCAACTGGACAAGAAACTGATCTGAGTTTGTTGTTATAGTGTTGATTTTATAACAAAAAAGAAGGAAGAAAACTAAACTACGACTGCTCTTTTATATTCATTATCGGTAAAATAAAACAATTAATTCATCTTTATAAGATCAACATGTGAGGTTCCTTGACCTGGCCGACTTCCTGACCTGACCTTACTTCGGCCGTTGGTCTGATTTAGGTCAGGTCACCTCGTAGGTAAGGTCTCGGTCCCCAATTCCCCATGTTGACCTCATGAGGAGTAATTAATTGTATAATTATTATACCTCTTAGCGGAATCTAGGAATTTGATTGGTTGTTTATCAAACAATAAAATCGGAAACTGACCTTGCGTGCGTTATAATGACTCCAACTGGACAAGACCTCAGTGAGGTCAGGTCACCTCGTAGGTCAGGTCTCGGGTCCTCAATTCCCCATGTTGACCTCATGTAGAGTAATTAATTGTATAAAGATGCCCGCTTTTGCATTTAGAGCTACGCCACTTTTTAAAACGCACAAATTAAGTGATTCAGATTTATTCAAGCGCAAAACCACAAGTATATAAGCAATATCTGTTGAACATGGTCTTAAATAAAGGGCAAAGTCTGAAAATTCTTTTTAATGTATTCTCAGAATAAATTTCTGCACGAAAAAACCATTTTGCTTCAATGAAATAAACATAATAGTTACTTATAAAGAGGGCATAGACAATCTTCGGGACCGTTGAGTAGTATTGACTTCAACACCGATAATGCCCGAGCCTCATGTACAGTCTGTATTTCACGTTATTTCATATCAGAGAAAATTTAGTTGTTTTTATTGGTTAAAACATGGTCATGTGGTATTTATTAATCAGCGTTAAAATATCAAGCAGGCATTATCATGATAATGCCCGTGGGCATTACCAGACGGTAATGCCTGCTTGCAATTTAGAGTTACGTTCCCTTCTTAAAACGTAAACGTGATGCAGCAGTTATTAATTAAATTCTAGACATTTCTAGATGAAATTTTGGTTTCAATGAAATAAAAACAATACTTGCATAAATAGTATTGTTGTAATATTATATATAATAGGGTGCCTTTTTTATGTACTTAGTAGGTATGCATATTTCCAATAATAAATTCTAGTCAGTAAGGCTGGAAGTAGAAAAAAGAATATATATGGGGAACTTCCATAAATGTACAATATACCAGCATAGCACCAAAAGTAATGACAGAAACATTAACACACATCCAGAGGTCATCATGATGTATTCAACATACATGTACATGTAAGGAACCCACACCCTGCAGATTTATAGTCTTCAACCTGACCATTCTATTCTTTCAATGAAAGTCCGGATTATTGAGAAAATTTACCATCCAACCAATAATCCTAATTTAAGTACACACTTACGTAGATAAAAAGAGGAATACTGGATTCGAACAGTGAGGACTGCAATGAGTAAAAAAGGAACATCAGTCTTCAGCAACCCCGATGCTGCCAAGACATTGTCCGCCATTCATGACAAATATGTTGTTGTTCCTGCAGACAAGGCCCCTAATAACATCGTTTTTGTATGCAAAAGCTACTATATTCAATGCTTGATTAATGAACTAGGGATTACTAGTTCACTTGGCAACCCTACCTATAAAGCTACTACACTTTCAAAGGAAGAAATAACCGACAATCATAGATCGGTCTTATTGTCATTTGGTATTTCCATCAAAGATGATGATTGTGATCTTCCTACCTTGTACTGGATACCCAAGTTACATAAGTGTCCATACAAACAACGCTTTATAGCTGGATCTGCCAAGTGTTCCACCAAACCATTGTCTCAACTTCTAACTTCTATTTTAACAGCTGTCAAAACGGGCCTCCAAAGTTATCGTGAGACAAGTTATTCAAGAAGTGGTATCAATCAAATGTGGATATTAAAGAACTCCAAAGACTTAAAGGATATTTTACGATCTCGGTCCATTTCAGTCTGTAACAGCATAAAAACATTTGATTTCTCTACCCTCTATACTACCATTCCTCATTCACAACTGAAGGAGAAGTTGAAAGATCTAATCCATCGATGCTTTCAAAATAAAAATGGCAACAACAGATACACATACCTTGTCATTGGTAGAGATAAATCATACTTTGTTAAAAACAACTCTAAATCTAACAAAAAATATGCAGAAGACGAAATTGTCCTGATGATTGAATTTTTGATCGACAACATATTTGTTCAATTTGGTGGACGTGTTTTCCAACAGACAATTGGCATTCTTATGGGTACTAATTGTGCGCCACTCCTGGCCGACTTGTTCCTTTACTCATATGAGGCAGACTTCCTTGACGGGCTTCTTAAGGAAAAACAAAAGAAGTTAGCCCGTACCTTTAATTTCAGCTTCCCCTATTATAGATGATGTTTTATCACTCAACAATTCACGTTTTGGAATTTCTTACATGTCATCTATCCCAATGAGCTCGAAATTAAAGATACCACAGACACTGCCAAGTCTGCATCTTATCTTGACCTTCACCTCGAAATTGACACCAGAGGAAGGTTGAATACAAAACTTTACGACAAACGGGATGACTTTGACTTTCCAATCATCAACTTTCCATTTTTGAGCGGCAATATTCCAGAAGCGCCGGCGTATGGAGTATATATTTCACAACTCATACATTATTCCAGAGCTTGTGACATATACATTGACTTCCTGGACAGAGCCCGGCTCCTGACAGAAAAGTTGCTCAGACAGGGGTACGTTACTCCTAAGCTGAAGTCATCCTTATTAAAGTTTTATGGGCGTCATCATGACTCGGTTGACAGGTATGAAAAAACCGTTTCCCAAATGAAAATGGACCTGTTCCATTGATATTATCCCTTCCTCATACCGGATTTGACATGAGCAGCATGGCGGGTGTCCCGCAGGAAGCAGAGACTGCTTACTCTTCCGGAGCACCTGAGTCTACCCCCGGTTTTTTGGTGGGGTCCATGTTGTTCATACGTTTTTAGTTTTTAATTGTAGTGCATGTATTGTTTTGGTCTTGTCTTCGTTGTTCTCCGGAGTTTGTCAGTTGTAACGATTTTTCTCTCCTTCGAATATCCCTTTGGTATTTCTTGACTTTACTTCAATGAAATAAACACAATAGTTGCTTATATAGAGGGCATTATCATGATAAATTGACTGCCCAAGGGACTGATATTGCCTAAAACATTGATAATGCCCGAGCCGCAGGCTCAGGCATTATCAATGTTTCAGGCAATATCAGTCCCTTGGGCAGTCACTATATCATGATAATGCCCTCTATATAAGCAACTATTGTATAATTATTATACCTCTAATCAGAATCTAGAAATTTGATTGGTTGTTGACCAAACATTAAAATCGGCAAATGACTCCGAAAACGCCTACTTCAACAGTAATGACCTAGCTTGCGTGCGTTATAATGACTCCAACTGCACAAGAAACTGACCTCAATTGCATTATAATGACTCCATCTGGACAAGAAACTGACCTCGCATGCGTTATAATGACTCCGTCAATAAAATCAATGACCTGTGTCGGCTCGTTATGATGTTTATAAAACTAGTTGAAGTTACTCATGTTACTCTTAGTTTTCTACTTTGTCGAATTTGTTGCTGTTGTTATAATATTGATGTTGAAAAAAAACAAAAAAAAAAAAAAAAACTTAACTACAACTGCTCTTTTATATTCGTCATCAGTATAATAAAACAATTAATTAATCTTTATGATACCATGCCACATTTATGCAGAGGGCATTATTATACAATTAATTACTCTTCATGAGGTCAACATGGGGAGGTAACCACGAAGGGACAAAATGATACAAAATTATTCATTAATATGCAGATTTTATATCTTGGATAAAAGTACTCTGAAACGGAACTGTAGTAGAGGTCATGCTATAGCCTCCAACTTTTGTACACGCATAATGCAAAAATATTATTCTTTTGAAATAACAAAAAGTTTACTACGGCGTAGAATATTTAATTCAGGTTTTTTTTACCCTCATTCCCTATACACATAATGCCTTTAGTTTAGGGCGTTATGGTAGATTACCACACAAGGAAATTTTTTTTACAGAGAGTGGTATTTTTTTATGAGTGTAAAAATTTTTGTTATATATGTATTTATTTTTTGTCTTTAAACTCTTTCAGAAATGATTGTTTCCTCCGGAAAAAAAATTTGAAAGCTGAATTTATTCTTTTTCAAATGTTTAATCACGACATTCTGTTAAAGTTTTAACTTTATTTAAGAAAATTTTGCTCTGTGAATTTAAAATTATGTACTATACTATAGTTTCTGATGCTAAATTGTTACCTGACATTTTTGTTGGACCTATTTCATTTTAAAAATATTTGATTCAAGATGAAATAAACAACTGCGCCACGAGCGCATGATACGCCCGTCGTATTCTGAAAAAAAACATAATAAATGTTTTTGGAATCCCCCTTTATTTAGTGGAGCTGCTGGTGGGATGTATATGGCAAAACATAAGCGTGTAAACTTTTAAGCAATAGAGATACGGCGCGAAATGTGACCAAAAAAAGACTACCTTTTTTTACCAAAAAGCTCAATAAAAACTCAATAACTCTAAAATAAAATTTTGAATCATCACAAAAAAGTATACAGATCTTTAGATTAATATAACTAACAAGTGTGTAAAGTTTTAAGCAATAATCATAAATCGTTTTTGAGATACGGCGCGACATGTGAACCCCCCCCCCCCCCCCCTCTTTTTTTTCAACAAAAAACTCAATAACTCTAAAATAAAATTTTGAATCATCACCAAAAAGTATACAGATCTTTAGATTAATATAACTAAGAAGTGTGTAAAGTTTTAAGCAATAATCATAAATCGTTTTTGAGATACGGCGCGACATGTGAGAAAAAAACTTAAGAAGTTTTAATCTTATTTTCAACAAAAAGTATACAGATCGTTTAACCATCATAAGAAACAACTATGTTAAGTTTCATGAAATTTGGATAAGTTGTTCTCAAGTTATGGTGCGACATGTTTACGACGGACAGACGGACAGACGGACGCCGGACATTTGTATACCAAATATTGACGGGCGTATAAAAATAAATTTAAGTACATGTGTAGGATCATTATGTCCCTTGTGATATTCATATTAAACCATATAAGGAAACGGTTCGGGACATTTTAGCGGATTGATAGGACAATTTAGCGGAATAAATGAACCTATTGACGGAAATTTTATGGACTTTTACATGGGAAAATTGTACATCGTAAATATTTTTAAACCTGCTTGACATGACGCTTTTTAAAAAATGTTCATAATTTATTATGTGTACTTGGCACGTCACTGTCCACAAGAACGTCTTCTGTTTTTCGTTGTTACGTCATAAATACCATTGTAACACCAACGTTACGCGTAGAAACGCAAAACATCTTTTTTACAAACTGACGGTTGTGAAAGGCGAAAATTTGGGGACTAATGGACCGCCTTACGCTGACATCACAGCCAAAGGCAATGGAAAAAGAAAAATGTTTACCAGCAGGTGACGGGTTGCCTTTGTGGTCTGAGATACCACTTTTTTCCAAGTTGCCTTTTTATCCAAACCCAGAAGGCTCATTCAAATTGTGTACAACCAACTTATGTGAACCGGTAAGTTTTAATACTGAACTTATTCGCATAACGATACTAACATATCATATTTGACGACCGTAGAATTAATTTTTGAAAAGGTTTATACGCGGTATCTTGTATTGGACAGTTATATTTATTGGAGAGTTTGAAAAAACAATCAGTTGTATAGTTTTCAGGCAGACAGAAAAAACTTTCTTCAATAAAACCATTCAGCAATTTTTAAATGGATGGATGAATTATTGTTTACGCCCAGTGACAACCATTAGGTACAGACCAGGACGAAAACATATTGATATCCCTGCTTTGTACTAGACCGGCAAGCTGAGCCGGATTTTTAACGTGCTAGCTCATGAGGTAAATGTTTGCACGAAGACATTTAACAACACTCGGACACACTATACTGTCTCTGAGTCGACCAGTCGTTTGCTCTTACCCCTATATGCCGCGGAGAAGCAGAAAATACCAATTGTAATGTCTTTGGTTTGACTCGGCCGGGGATCGAACACGGCGACCTTCTACACTCCAGCCGAGCATGCTGCAACGCAATCTCTTGCACATATGTGTCGAAGCGCTGGGGACTGATAACTCTGGTTAGAGATTGGCTGCAACGAGACCACCGAGGCTGTTTTCATTTTTAGAAAGTCGATCTTTTTTTCTCCTTTTTTCTTACTTTCGAGGAATGTAAAAATTCATTGATATTTTACATTTAAACAAGCAATATGTTGCTACTCCTAAACAGGAGGTAGGGATGAAAATAAATTGAAAATAGAAAAAAAAACAGTTTTGACCCCGTATGTGTATCACTAATTCTAGTAAACTTCCCATAAATAATTTTAACCCCAAAAAGTTCCTTTTTTAGGTTTGGAAATAAAAATATTAGTAAATTAAATTAATAAATAAAAAATAATTCCCAGGTTAATTTGTCTGTTTTTCATAAAGTAACCACAAAATTCTGAATAAGAAAAAAAAAACAAATAAAAATAAAAAGCAAAACAATTCATTAATCTTTTTCCATGATTTAAAAATTAAATTCAATATTATTCATTAAAGTAAAAAAAATACATACTTCAAACGTTTATCGCATATTAAAGAGTAAAAGAAAAAAATCCAAATTCCTAATCTTTTCGATCTTAAAAGAATCAAGGTGACAACTAACAGTTTGTTACTTTCACTTTAGTTTGCAAGGGAGGCAACTATTATATATGAGTCTATTCACCTGTTTTGAAGAAATGACGGTTGAAGTGGCAAAACATCATCCAAAAGTCGAAAATTGTTACACCAATATACGCTGCATTATACAATTCAGTGTATTAGGACGCAGATTACTTACTGGGCGATTTGGGTTCCCTCCACGTCATTCCAGATGTCAATCGGCAAACCTCGGCCGACTCCGATACTCTCCATCCACGGAGGAACGTAATCGACCGAGGTGACCCGAGTGTCCAGATGTCGATCTAGGCGTCTGTAATGCAAGTTTTTCTACAGCAGTTGAAAAAGTTAACCCTATTCGAACTGGGCGATTTAGGTACCCCGACATTACTGTAGGGCAAATAAACCTAATCCTAAACAAACCCTACTGTAGCCCTTGCCTAAAAAGTTTATCCACAGATTTATACAACCACTAGGCTAACATATGATATTCGCACACGAAAATCCGAAAATATTAAAAATTTGAAATTGCTATAAGTCATATCCATAAACTGGCATTCTTTTACTTAAATGGGACCCGCTGCTTTGGGGCTACTGTCTGGACTCGTCGTTTCATAAAATGGATTCGTCCAAGAAAACATAAAATTGTAAAGTTGTTTATAAAAGATAGAGCCAACAGAAATATAAAAAACTGTGGTACTTTAACTCTGGCGGATAAGTCTTCATATGAAAAAATACATAACAGATATTGTAAATCCATCTTAGGACTGAAGAAAACAGCATGCAGCCAAAACTGAACTTGGAAGATTCCCTATTGAATCTTTTATTAAAATTCAAGTGATGATGTACTTTTGTAGACTTAATTCTTTTGAAAGAAGCATATCATGTTAACAAAATTTAGATAATGAAGGTATGTATACCTGGTATACACATGCCATAAAAGTTTCGGAAGAATTTGATCTAGATTTAACATATTATGAAAATTTTGATAAACCCGTTTTCATAATATAAAAAAAAAATGATTTGAAACGTTCCATTAGACAAATTGTAGAAGATAAATATAAAGAACAAATAATGTTAAAGCTATCAAACCTAACCAATGAATCCAATTTGTTTTTATATAAACAGATAAAGACCAAATTTGAACTGGAAAGCTATCTATTAAAAGAATCAAGTTTTAAAAATAGACAATTTTTTACCAAATTAAGAGTTAGTGACCATAGTTTAATATAGAGATAGGGAGATATAAAAATATTTTGAGAGAAAATATATTATGTACTGTGTGTAGAGAAATTGAGGACGAATACCGCTTTTTCCTTAACTGCAATATAAATTAACAACTTAGACAAGTTTTGTTCCAAAAACGTCAATTAAGTCAAAATATTGACATTAACAATAAATTGGAACATATCAAACAAATATTAAACCCTAAATTAGAACTTTTACCACATGTTTGTGACTTTATAAAACAGTCATTGGCACTACGAAAATAGGATTCACATTGAATCCTATGGGTGTATTTCTTGCAAATAAAGTTCAAAGTATAAAGTTTATGTTATGATTTTGAATGGGGAATTTTCAATAGAAAAATTAAAACACTTGAACATTTTTAAAAAATTAATAATTTGAACTTATCAACTCAGACCTATCCTAAATTTTGTAAAACTCTTATTTTAAATATTTTTAATGCACTTTGTGCATATTTCATGAATCACGGGGTTGTAATACTTAATTTTATAAAATCTCATATAAAGAGTTATCTCCCTTTTACATTGAAAATTCCATAGGTGGAAGTTTTTTGGTTTCTTTTGAAGACATAATTGAAAACAATAAGGTAAGTTCAATTGTTTCAGTTACGACTTGCTCATTGCCCAGATAATTAGACAATTCACATTGATTAAGGTATTCATATTCTGAAAAATCCATTTTACGAAATGAGGTGCCCAGACAGTGAGTAGGATTTTTGTTTGGGTTAGGGTTATGTTAGGGTTTAGGATTGTGATTAGTATAGAATACCTCGTATGGAGTAGGCCCCCTAAGTAAAAGACTGCTATAAGTCCTATCGACTCCTTTGAGGCTAGGGTTTTTTTAGGATTAGATTATGGATGGGTTATTTTTACTGTATTATAAATCTGTTGTGCAACCCAAGGATATAAAGCTTAATTTAATAAAATCCCCTAGGAAGAGTAATCAATTACTAACAGTAATTTGACTATTTGCAGCTGTCAGCCAAGTGGTAACACAGTGCCCAACTTCGAACATTTTCACTCTTGTGTGTTAAATTCAGAAAATATCTAAAGTACTGTCTGTAAATCTCAGTTCATGGTATGGATGTTTGGCATTTTGAAAGTCTAAATATTATAATTATAAGCCGACAATACCACATATGGAGTGGGGCCCCTTTAATGTAAAGAAGGCCGAATTTCCTACAAAAAAAATGAATGTACACACAAAACTGATGAATAGAATAGAATAATTTTGTTAAGGTAACACGATACCAAATGGGACCGAATTTCTTTTCTTTTTAATCACATGAATCCGGAAAGAACTATCAAAAGTACACCAAACTTTTTTTATATATATATAGGTTTAATTCCATTTTTTTACCCCGTTTTTTGGTTCTTGTTAAGATGTTTGATAAGCAAGAATGTGATAACTTTTGCCAAAAACTAACACAATAGCGAGTAGTACAAACGCAATCCAACCATATAGAAAAAAGCATAGGTCACCGATCTATTTTTCAAGATATATTGCTTCAAACGTTACCTTTCATGTGGAAAATAGCGAAAAACTGAATGGGAACGTCAATACGACCTTATCATGTAGAACAGTTAATAACATTTGTCAATTATCGTCGTCAATTTCGAGAAAACAGACACATACTCACCATGGTAGATATTCATATTATACATGTAGTAGTGTTAAATAATTTAATAAATAGATAATTACAAATAAAGTAAGAAGTCAATTATATTCTGGCCTCAGCTTGACTATCTTATTCCGAGCTTTGTTTTGACGCTAGTTTTCCCATTTGAACCACCTCTTTGAAAATGCTGTGAACACCATCAGTTCCATCTCTGTCAAATGAGGATTTTATTTGACTAAAACTTAGTCCGCTACTAGCTGCCTTTTTGCATAGCGCTTTCGACATAACCTTTTCACGCATAATTCCATTATATGAAATTAGAAGTATTTTACTGTCGGAAAAATGTCTCAATTGGTCCTCCACAAAAGTTGCGTCAAAACTATTACAGAAGGTCTTCTTTGCTCACATCGGCTTCTTTAATGGTGTTCTGTATCATTTCCACATCAGCGCGAGCATTGTGTGCAATATTTTTTGACAATATCTGCGGCAAGGGCGCTCTGTGAATACGATTTACGACCGGAGAATTTAGCCTTGAACAGAGGAAGAGTGTCGGAGAAACCGGTTATACGTCCTTTCAACATACCAATACTGTAGGACTGCTGCATTTGTAAAATTATGATTTTGGAATCGAAGTTTTTATGTGCTATGAGAAGAGCATTTGCGGAAGCTAGTTGATAAAACTATTGAAAACAGCATCCCTTGGTTCAGTTGTAAGTTGTTCCCCTTTGTAATAAAGCCGAGTGCCCCTGTTACATCCTAGTTTTCCCCCCATAATAGAATGGGTATATACTCAGATCCCCCCCTTCCGGAAAATCTAGTATATACCAGATTGAAATGAGTATATTCCGAATCCCACCACTGAAATCTGGTATGCGTATACACATTCTCATTTTTCCCCTTACAAGTGATAATATTGGTGAACGACATTTGAGCGGATTGATCCTACATTTTGGCAAAAAAAATATTGGTTGAGGCCACTGAGCGATGGATGTGTGACCTTTTGTTTTTTTTCAAAAACTCCAATAAAGAAATATCAGACGACTAAGAACAAAAAGAGAATTTTAAGAATTTTTTATAGTTAAACCTGGTAGTCATTTCATCACCAAGTCTGAGCATTACTTTGGTAGCCTGCATGGATTTTAATGAAACTTATACACGTAAAGACTTTAGGGGTATGAGAGACACCAATTGAGTTTTGGGTTATTATGTCAAAGGTCAAGGTCACACGTACTTAAATTGATTTTGGGATCCATAGATCTTTTTGCAAGGCGGAGTACCTTGAGCATTGCTCTTTTTATTATTAAGTCTACCAAATGAATTTTGGGGACTTATTGTTTTTGCCCAAGTCTTCTCGTTTAGTCATGACCTTGTCCGAAATTCTTCTAAAAGAGGATCGCTCTGATCATTATGAAACTTAGTAAGATGTTTGTAACAAAATTGAAATAAATGGAGGCACTGAAGTCTCACCCTTCAACTGAAGAACTAACATACTGACTTATAACGTCAAAAGGAGTTGTGACTGCTAAACCAATGAGAAAAAAAAACATGATGAATAGGGCTAAATAAAAGTACAAGACAAAAGAAAGAGTGGTAAAACGAATCACACTGGTAACAATGAAGAGCTATGGAAAATGGAGTTTTGTTTTCTTTCAGTAAGGAGTTAGGCTGAGCGCCGAACATTTGATCCGTTTTGGTTTTCTATGTGGAAGAAGGTGCTCCAATGTAAAAAATAAAATCATGACCAACTAGTCCTTTGTGTTAAACTATACTCAAATATTCAATTTTGCCATAACATCAGAGCATTGTATTTTTAGTAGATAGTACGAATTAAATCAAGGGGGAATTAGTCTAGTATGGATTTGGTCTAGGGGGAAATCTAGTATATACTTATTTTTCATACCTTAATTTCAGGGAGGGGAGGGAATCACTATATAGTCTATTTTCCGGGGGGATTTATTGTGTGACAACGGTACTGTATACATTCGTTTCTTTTTCTACATTCATAAAGCAATTGACATTTCAGAAAAAAATCATATATGTATGCCTACTTTTTTATTCTATAATTGCAGATTACTTTTAGGATGAATTATTTTGGCCATCGTTGGTTTTTCCTTGTTGTATATGATCGGAAATTAGTACAAATTTTTAATTTCTAAGTTGTTTGATCCCGAGCACCACTGACGATATAGTCGAATTGCTCTTTTGGTGTATCAAAATCGACACAGACGTAATTGAATCTACGCATATAGTTTTTTCCATATCGAAGTTTGAACTATTTTCAATACTCTGCAGTAATAAAATACGAGGTACTGTCAATGACTGTGTGAAACACTTATTATTCCTGGTACACCAATTTTCGTGGATTTCGTGGACAACGTAATCCACGAATTTAAAAACCAAACGAAATATATATTTTCAATCGTTTGATCAAGAGAAAATAAAAACAAGCTCAACGTCATTTCCAAGAATATAACATCTCTGTTTGATCTTAAGTAAATATATCTCAAACGGATGAGTATGAATAACAATGTTGACAGGGAAGAATGAGTTTAGTTTGCTACAGGAAGAGATTTGGACTAAGATAAATTATTGAAAATAAGGAAATGCTTCAAATAATGTCATGTAGTTAAGTATTTATCAGGTTCAAATAAATAATTAATATACATATAGTTAACAAGTAATTTCTTTGGTTGTGTTTTTTTTTTGCTTTGCACAGCAAACATTTATTGCACGTCTTGGAGTTTATCTAAGATTTTTTAAAATTATTCATCAATTCGGAAATCGACGAAATGTGCACATCTTGCGCTTCAAAATTGGTGACAAAGAATTTTATAATAATACTAAGTGGCCTCATTTTATTTTCATTATTTTTTTTTGTTGAAATTTTAAATCCACAAAATTAAGAACCGACGAATTTGTCTTATTGCCCCAGTCCACGAAAATTGATGTCAACGAAAATAACTGAATTCACAGTAATATTTGAATGCTTTTATTTGTGACTTTGAATATGTTTTATTAAGAATAAAATTCCTTACAAATTCACATTTTTTTTTGTCATCTCCGTAAAACGCCGGTCCCATCATCTTGGATGATTTCAGGGTTTTACGTGTTGGCGTTATAGCCGTTTATGTTTCGATACATTAGCAATAAAATTACGATACATTTATATATAAGACAAAAATATATTTGGTATGAAACCAAATAAGCCGAGGGTTGTATCAATAATTCCATAACATGAGCGAGTCGTGGTTGTTCAATTTCACAAGCACCGTAACTTTAGGAACGATAACTCTTGACGTTACGTCTTTCGGTATCGTGTTACCTTAAACCAATCATGGGACACTTCTGGCATTTATACATAACATATTATGATTAAGGTGGGACGTTACCAAATCGACCATGTTTATATTTGCAAAATATTTTGCATAAATGTAGCTACTATTGAGTTTCATTGAAATATGAAATAAAAAATTGGGGTCACCATCCTTATTTTCTCGCAGTTTGGCCTTAAAAAATTCAATTTTGGCCGGAAATTTACATAGACATAACGTAAAATGACCAATTTATAAAGAATAATTTCCGTTTAACCCAGTCGGACCGCCAAGCCAATAATGGGGTCGTTTTTATTTACAGAGTCACGTGACTTCATTTGAAAATGGGTCATTTTTTGTAACGTCAATCACCTGCCGGTTGTTTGGCCATACATGACGTATGGTTTGAGTTGAGTCTAGGGGAGGGTATTAAACGGTTTCTGAGAATATTTTCTTTTAATATTACTTTAAAACAGATATTTTTAGCGTGCTTTTCATACAAAATTTTACAATTAAAGTTGGCAATGATGCCATACCCAACTTTCCCGGTCTTGACCAGTAATCACGTGACCAAACCACTCGTTATCGTAGTGACAATAATTTAGCATTGAAGTAATGGGAAAGTTGGAATTAACGTCGATTTGTGTATTAAATATTGTTTTTTAAATAAAGTTGGACCTAGTTTGATAAACTTCATATATTTCTGCTTTGTTTGGTATATTTTTTATCAGTTTAAATTAATCGGAAGTCTCTTCCAATTTTATTTTAATGCAAGGCCTAATTTCTCGATCATTTGCCATAGACGACAATGGAATATTAGGATAAAACTACTGACCCTGCCCTGTTCTACCCAAAATTTTTCACTTGTTGTAATGTTTAAAAAATAGTTGGACCTAGTTCCAATATCTATATTCATAGTTCTTGAAATTTATTGTTCCTCTGACAGTTTTGATGTTGAAGAAATTACTTCCAATTTGATTTGAAAATCGTCAATTTTCAATGTTCAATATATTTTTCAAAGATGGCGAAAAATAAGGACTTATTTTCAAAAAATAATTTTGATGATTTCATACCATCCAACCCCATAAAATAAAGTTAATATATGATAGAATATCATCATGAAGACCAATTATTTGAGTCCCATTTTTCTTGCTTCCAATTAAGGTTGAAATGTGTTATTTTTTTTACGATTGTTGTGAAATTATTCAAGATGGCGCCCACCCCAATCAGCTTCTACCTTAATTGTCATAACAAAGTAAATATCGTTCATACGAGTAAATAGAATTAATTATATAATATGTCAAATGTTTACAATATATAAATACAAAAAAAAAAGAATTATTAATTTAGAATAAATTAAAATGCTATTTATCTGATATTTGAAATTATATTTCATCTCTGCATTCTTTGTGATTCCCCCCTTACACACACACACACACACACCTTTATTAAAATGCTGCATTAACTATAAAAAAAATGTAGCGTTAAAATGAAATCACGCTGTTTTTGGTCATCAAACGGTTTACCTGTATACATACAATGTACCTGTGTACCTTAATTAAGGGTTGGAACAATAAACATCCGGACACTCAAGGTACAATATACATATCAAATCGTTAATTAGTTATAATTACCTGAAAAACAGAGCATGTTAATCGCCGAGAACAAATTTCTTTACATGTAAACAAAATTACTCAGATAAAAATCAAATCAGGGGCTTAAAAAATGGGGAAAAAAAACTTGCACCATAAACCTTTATTACGTGTTATTATGTACTTTTGCCAGTTTGCATAATTGGTGATAAATTTCATATTATAAATTAATGTCACAATTTCAATCCATGTGAAATGTTATTACATATTTTAAATGAAAAGTATTTTAAAGTGAAGACGATGGGTGCATGCTATAATCAATACAGAATTATCGAAGTACCGTAAATGCCTGGTATGAACGGGACCTGTACAAGATAATTGAGTAACCAGTCGATAAGTCTAAACAGAGTTAGATAACCTAATTATGACCGATATAGTTGCGCTTGCCGACGATTTCGTCACCGTTCGTCAGAAAAATGGACAATTTCTTCATTGTCAGATCTCGGGACGGCGATTTTTAAATCGGAAAAAGGTGTGCTGTTACTTTTCTGACGAACAGTTCAAATATTTCTCCTCAAAACCGAGTGAAACGCAATTCGAGCGAGCTTTTTCTATGAAAATTACGTGATAAAGGGGGATAATCAACGTTAACGTTGTCAATAAAATGTAAACAAAGAAGGTATGAAGGTAACGATCGATCAAAAAATGAAATATACTAGTCAACAAACGAAACGTTACAGGCTAATGCATTTTTCATATATTCATAATTTCAAATAGCTGTACTAAGCAGAAAAATAGACCCACACATCTGATTTTCATAGTAGATTGTTTTCTCAACAAATGCATGGATTTTGTGCAAAAAGACTGAAATAAAAAATTCCCAATTTTGAGATTTCAAAAATCACATTTTTCAACCCAGAATTAAAAAATCTGTATTTTAACCCCGTTATGTGAATCATAATGTCTGTGTGACAAAAGATTTGAGTTTTTTCTACTGATTTCAGCCACTAGATTTTCATATTACAAAATGTGGTCGATTTTCTTCTTGATTTTCCGCAAATTTAATTTAACCCTTTTGGAAATTTCCATTTTCCACTATTTCAACTTTTATCCAGATTTCAAAATGAGACGAATTAGATCAAGAAATTAAGTAGCAAACCGCTGTTGCCCTCATACCTCAGGTTTTTTTTTAAGGAATTACCAAGATATTTGGTTCCGAACCCGTGTATCGTTACTTTTGTTGACTATTATATAAATAAGTTTCACGCTAGGTTGTCAAATTATATAATAAATATGTGTCAATAAACATTAAACAACCCATATTTAGGAATAAATAATGTACCAGGGGAAAAAAGGGGGGGGGTGGTCAGGCAGGTGCTTCCACTTACTTCCATCATTTTCTTGTGGAGGGGTTCAGAAATTTTCTATAGAATGGTAGAATGTGTGCAAATGAATTTAAAATTATTTTCCATAGACATTAACAACTGAAAGCCTGGGGAGTAGCTGAAGTACTGCTATAGGTGTATTTGAGTATATGACAAATGTTTATAGGATTTTTTAGCTCACCTGGCTAAAAGCCAGGGTGAGCTTTTGCCATCACTTTGCGTCCGTCGTCCGTCGTCCGTCCGTCCGTCCGTCCGTCGTCTGTCGTCCGTCCGTTAACTTTTCACATTTCAATCTTCTTCTAAAAAACCACTGAACCAAATGGAACCAAACTTGGCAGCAATGTTCCTGTGAAGGTCCTTTACAGAATTTGTAATTTTGGTGCTGATCGAATATTCAACATGGCTGCCAGGCCCAATAATGTGTTCTGATTGGCTGAAATTTCAAAAATCTTCTTGTTTAGAGAACCACTGAATGGAATGAAACTAAATCTGGCATGAATGTTCCTTATGAGGTGCTGACCAAGTATTGTTACTTTGTAGCCGATCCATCATCCAAGATGGCCGCCAGCGGGGAACTTAGTTTAACATAGGACCCTATGGGAAATGCATACAAATCACTTCTTTTAGAGAACCACTGAATGGAATGAAACTAAATCTGGCATGAATGTTCCTTATGAGGTGCTGACCAAGTGTTGTTACTTTGTAGCCGATCCATCATACAAAATGGCTGCCAGCGGGGAACTTAGTTTAACATAGGACCCTATGGGAAATGCATACAAATGACTTCTTTTAGAGAACCGTTGAATGGAATGAAACCAAACATGGCATGAATGTTCCTTATGAGGTGCTGACCAAGTGTTGTTACTTTGTAGCCGATCCATAATCCAAGATGGCCGCCAGCGGGGGACTTAGTTTAACATAGAACCCTATGGGAAATGCATACAAATGACTTCTTTTAGTGACCCACTTAATGGAATGAAACCAAACATGGCATGAATATTCCTTATGAAGTGCTGACCAAGTGTTGTTACTTTGTAGCTGATCCATCATCCAAGATGGCCGTCAGCGGGAACTTAGTTTAACGTAGGACCCTATGGGAAATGCATACAAATGACTTCTTTTAGAGAACCACTGAATGGAATGAAACTAAATCTGGCATGAATGAACCCTTATAAGGTGCTGACCAAGTGTTGTTACTTTGTAGCCGATCCATCATCCAAGATGGCCGCCAGAGGGGGACTTAGTTTAACATAGGACCCTATGGGAAATGCATACAAATGACTTCTTTTAGAGAACCGTTGAATGGAATGAAACCAAACATGGCATGAATGTTCCTTATGAGGTGCTGACCAAGTGTTGTTACTTTGTAGCCGATCCATAATCCAAGATGGCTGCCAGCGGGGGACGTAGTTTAACATAGAACCCTATGGGAAATGCATACAAATGACTTCTTTTAGTGACCCACTTAATGGAATGAAACCAAACATGGCATGAATATTCCTTATGAAGTGCTGACCAAGTGTTGTTACTTTGTAGCTGATCCATCATCCAAGATGGCCGTCAGCGGGAACTTAGTTTAACATAGGACCCTATGGGAAATGCATACAAATGACTTCTTTTAGAGAACCACTGAATGGAATGAAACTAAATCTGGCATGAATGAACCCTTATAAGGTGCTGACCAAGTGTTGTTACTTTGTAGCCGATCCATCATCCAAGATGGCCACCAGAGGGGGACTTAGTTTAACATAGGACCCTATGGGAAATGCATACAAATGACTTCTTTTAGAGAACCGTTGAATGGAATGAAACCAAACATGGCATGAATGTTCCTTATGAGGTGCTGACCAAGTGTTGTTACTTTGTAGCCGATCCATAATCCAAGATGGCTGCCAGCGGGGGACCTAGTTTAACATAGAACCCTATGGGAAATGCATACAAATGACTTCTTTTAGTGACCCACTTAATGGAATGAAACCAAACATGGCATGAATATTCCTTATGAAGTGCTGACCAAGTGTTGTTACTTTGTAGCTGATCCATCATCCAAGATGGCCGCCAGCGGGGAACTTAGTTTAACATAGGACCCTATGGGAAATGCATACAAATGACTTCTTTTAGAGAACCACTGAATGGAATGAAACTAAATCTGGCATGAATGTTCCTTATGAGGTGCTGACCAAGTGTTGTTACTTTGTAGCCGATCCATCATCCAAGATGGCCGCCAGCAGGGGACTAAGTTTAACATTGGACCCTATGGGAAATGCATACAAATGACTTCTTTTAGAGAACCACTGAATGGAATGTAACAAAACATAGCATGAATGTTCCTTATGAGGTGCTGACCAAGTGTTGTTACTTTGTTGCCGATCCATCATCCAAGATGTTTAGAAGTCTATCAGAAAATTGTAAAAAAAATTCTGAATGGTCACAACTTGACCACATATTCAAAAATAATAATGATAAGATGTCTTCAGTAGCTATTGTAAGACTACACTAAGATGACCTGTTTTTAATTTTAAATACTGTGTCAAATTAAACCAATCTTGGTCTCAATCATTATATAATTTTACATAATTTCCAAAATCACATTAGATACAGGTGAGCGACACAGGCTCTTGAGAGCCTCTAGTTTTTTTTAAAAAAACAGGACTGAAGAATTTTTTTCACTTTAATTTTGAAAACAAATTACTTGCTCCAATTTCTACTAAAATGGTTTGTGCATTTTGCAATGTGGAAGCTATTAAATAATGGATTTTTATCTTTATCAGGACCTAAATTGTGAGTTTTTTGTTAAAAAGTAGCAAATTTAAAAAAAAAAGCATTGGAAAAAAAAGAAAATTTTATTAAAAGTAAAATTATCTTTATCCATTACTCAATTGTGAGAAACTGTGAGGATCTGACATCCATAGATTTATTTTGCCAGCAAATCACATGAATCATATGCATATTCTTTTCAACAAAAGGAAATTTTACATTTGTTTACGCCTTCTCAATCTTGTTTTTCATGAATTAATATTTATTGTATTCATTAAGAATAATTATTATTGCTTTTTGTTTATTTGACAAATTTCACCTCCTGTAGTGCCAACATTGGTAAAAAAATATACATGTGTGATTTTAAAGACCAATTTCTCATGCTTAATATTGAAATTTGCTTCCTTTCCAAGTAAAGAAGTAACATTCTGGACATGAACATGAATTAAAAATCATGAAATAACAAAATTAAATCATATGTATAAGAAAAACTTTAATATGGAAGTCTAACCCAAGATCCTGGATTTTGAAATTAAAGGCAAAGCACAAAAATTAGAAATTTTCAACAGAATTTCAGTAATAGGTCTATTAATGCTGTATACATGTACATAACATGGTGAAATTCAGGTGAATGTAATGATTATTCTTTGAATAAGAGAGCACAACCAAAATTTAATAAAATTGAAAACTATACCTTGATTGAATCATAGACTAATCTTACTGATAGTCCCAGATGACACCAGAGGGTAAACAAATTAAAATCATTAATGAAAAGAAATTAGGTAACCTTACTTACATGTGGTTATAAAATTTTGACGAAATAATTTTCAGACATACTAGACATTGAACCCGCGCGGGCGCGGGAAAATAACCATTTTTTTTATGGTGGCCATATTGACTATAAAAAGTTGTTGCGGCCATGTTATTCATGGAACAGGAACTCAATATGGATGTTGTGGTTGGCTTCCCATAAACTTTCTTGTCAAGTAGGTGGTATCAACTGATAGTTTCATGTCTATATACGATGTAGTATTCCAGAAATGGATGTTAATGCAAACTTTAACCAAAGTCAATGAAGCGTGAAATGTAGGTCAACGCGACCCAATTGTCATATGCAGCTGTTCGTTACTACCGAAGATGTATCCACTGATGAAGTAGACTGTATGCCACGTAGAATTACCAAAATGGACCTTAAAGTTCCATCAAAGTCAAAATCTATGACGAAAACACAACCACATAAATTGTCAATATTTTTATTGTTAAAATTAATTCTGAACTGGAACTTGATGAAAAGTTCATTTAATACACATTTCATAGTGCATTACCTTTTTCCTTCAGAATAAATATGAAAGTACACATTTCCTTAGTGGCGGATGAATTTTTCAAAAGATGCCGTGAGTTTGGTAGAGCAAATTTTTGGAAAATAATTGTTCCAATTGTTCCATTGCCATCATGGGCAGGGCAAGTGAGGCTTAATTCACAAATATATCCAATAATCAGACGATAAAAGTATTTTTAGTGTGTGGCTGCGTGTGCTGTCCACGTTTATATTTATCAAAGATGTCCGAGATAAATTTCGCCGTTAATGATAAAGATGACCATTTGTTAAAAATATTTTTATCTAGGGCTTACAGAGAATTGTATGGTAGAGATATATTTAGACAGGTCAAATGACAAATAATGTGAAAATAGTTAATGGTTGGTTTTATCACTTTTTGCAAGGTAAACATCCGAGCAATCCAAAAAAACAGTTAGGAATTCCTCTTAACTTTACCTTACTTCTTCATAATCTTCAAAGTTCATAACCTTTACAGTTAGGAGAAATTGGTTATTGTAGAAAAACAATCCATGAAGCGGAAACATCCCACTCGAAGGAGAATGTTTTTAATTTGTTTTATTCTTTTTCCGTAATTTCAAACAGAAAGACATTTAAAATATGTGCATACTTATTTATTTAAATCAATGTGTTAAAATGGTGCATTCGAGAACCTTCTAAAGGATATGTTGGGAGAATTCATATCGGAAAAGTGCATAAAAATTCCATTTGCACATAAATAAAACTGCAGTTTAAATTTATAAATGCAGATTGTCAAATCCGATAATAACCTTTATAATCTGAACCATACATCGTTTATTTTAAACCACGCATTTTGCCGCCTATTCGGCTAATTCGTAAATTTAGTATTATAGATTTCCATACATGTTATTTGAAAGTCAGAAACTAGCACAACTATATTTACGTATTTCACACCGGTCCTGTCAATCAAAAAGTCGAGGCGGGACTAAAAGCGCCATCTAGGGTAGAAAATTCAGAAATTATCTCCACCTGTTTCTTTGTAAATAGAATGCACTAGCGTAACGGTCTAAATTGCACTTGGCGGTCCGATTGACCAACGAAATGAAACGCGAAATATGAAAGATTTTGACCAAAAACTAACAAAATAGTGTTAAAGTATTTCTAAATCATTTGATATGAAGGAAAAGGGGGGGGGGGGGGGGGGGTCATCGTTCTTATTTTCTAGTGAAATTGACTTGAAAATGGTACGAACGCTTTTTTATCCTTTGATATTTTGACGTTACTCCTTATTTATATAGTGAATTGTTACAAGCATAAGATTTGAAATGTTGTGCAATTCAACTTTAATTTAAAAACACTAATCATAAAAAAATTATAGAATAAAAATTGCAAGAGATTCTTCTGTATATTCAGAAATGATTAGGCTGTACTTTTTTTTTAAGGTTTTAACTATAGAAGTGCTTATTCTGTCGAATAAAAATGTCGCATTATTTTCTGAAATAAAATTTTACACTTTTCGTTTGTTTATCGGTAATGTTTTTTTTTTTATTATCATCTGAAATATTAAATTCTGTATAGAACCAAATACAACTGAATTATAAATTTTAAATATCTATTTGGCGAAGAATTCGAAGACAAGTTGAATAACTACATTTTGAAAGATTCACCCTTATCAGTTTCGAATATTTCCAATACTTTTGAAATATTCCGCCCCGCAGCTGAAGGACGGCAACTGATCAGCTGTTATATCATTTTTTATAAGTTGTTTCTTAACAGGAACGTTCTCTTTTGTATTTTGTGCGTCGTCAGTTTCGTTCGGAATAGCAGATACTAAAGAACACTGCCTATTCCGTATTCGGGTATTTAAACGCCCTTTCGTCCCCGTGTTAGACATAGTTCTGCCCATGTCAAATCCGGTATGAGGTAGGGATAATATCAATGGAACAGGTCCATTTTCATTTGGGAAACGGTTTTTTCATACCTGTCAACCAAGTCATGATGACGCCCATAAAACTTTAATAAGGATTACTTCAGCTTAGGAGTAACGTACCCCTGTCGGAGCAACTTTTCTGTCAGGAGCCGGGCTCTGTCCTGGAAGTCAATGTAAATGTCACAAGCTCTGGAATAACGTATGCGTTGTGAAATATATACTCCATACGCCGGCGCTTCTGGAATATTGCCGCTCAAAAATGGAAAGTTGACGATTGGAAAGTCAAAGTCATCCCGTTTGTCGTAAAGTTTTGTATTCAACCTTCCTCTGGTGTCAATTTCGAGGTGAAGGTCAAGATAAGATGCAGACTTGGCAGTGTCTGTTGTATCCTTAATTTCGAGCTCATTGGGATACTCCGTCTTTTTTTTTCTTAAATTTTTTCCTGATTTCACTTTTATTTATTTTGTTTTGTTTTATGGCCATATCTTTATCTGGATTATTCAGATTAGATCTCTTCATATTGGCAAATAAAAAGGATAATAAATCGAAGTATTAATAAAAAAATTCATATAATAAACTTATAACTCCTTGCACAATCCTCTTTTTATACAATCACTGCATCAAATTCTAAAAAAACCAAGCGATTCACAGTAGCATACGATATCCCCAAGACCGATAACTCTTGACGTAACGTCATTCGGTAATGTCCCATCTTAAATAAATACGAATACAATTAAGAACAAAATTTTTTACAACAAAAACAATATACATACATGGATTTTTGTATTTAAATGATATTATAATATTTGAAAATTCTTTTTCTGAAAGTTTGATCCATGTTGAGTTTTAAGACATACGAATTATTATTTTAAAACTACAGAATAGTAAGGAAGTCCTGAATTGCCAAAGTGTGTGAGACACACAGTAAGCTAAGTGCATCTGTCACCAAAGTAGTAAGACGATTCAAATTGATGATGCTATTCAAATTATGAAGAATCCATTTCACCAACCGAGGTTTACAGTCTCTCATGGTCTTTGTGCATGATAATTAAATGTAACAAGTTATAGATATTTTCATCTTTAAATCTGACGAAAAGATGAGCAAATGACAACATCTAACTGTTAATTTAAAAACACCAATTTCATTTATTTATTTCAGAAGCACAAAAGTACACATTTCGACTTTGACCTTACTGATCCCTACGGCCAATATGCCTTTAGCGAGTATGAACCTTTGCATGACCCACATCTTCGAAACCATTTTAGTGTTCCGCGGATGAGGCGACATTTGGATCAGAATGGATTCCTTCACGATGGCAAAGTTGTGTGCAACCTGAAAGAGTTCAACAAGTATAGGCAGTACCTCAGAAAAATGTTTCTGCTCGAGCTTGAGTACGAGCGGCGAAAAAAGGTAAAACATCTCAAAATTCACAGGTATTAATTTAAACCTTACCGTAAAGCTGAAAAAAAAATTTCTTTCCAACCTTTCCAGGTACCGATAAAGAATCTTGCAGAATTTGGATTTCACTCAAGAATTATGCTGGAAGGTATACCCACAAGAGAAACCTTAAGTTTATGTTGTGGGTAGCAAGTTGTTCAAACTACCTGAAATTAAGTTTGGTTTTTATTTATCGGATTTACCGATGCTGATATCACCCATGCTCAGCTCAATCCCGTATCAAGGCTGTAACGTCTTAGCCGGAGTTAACAGCGACGTCACAGTGTTTCAGCCGGGGTTATCACGGACGTCACAATGCTTCAGCCGGAGTTATCACTGACGTCACAATGCTTCAGTCGGAGTTATCACGGACGCCACAATGCTTCAGCCGGAGTTATCACGACTACGCGGATGGCTAGAAAATCATATAAAACTGTTTATTTGATTAGAAAAATCTCCTTTAATCAAATCCTATAAATTAATTATCAGGTTTTTCTGCATATTGAAATATTAGCTGCTCGGAAAAACATGAAGCATTTTAGCTGGTTCGGTGCGGTCACTCGCCAAAAATGCTTTATATTGTGGCTCTCAGCTAGTATTTCACAATATCATTATGCAGAAGTCATGATAATAGATACATATCAGGTAGGCCTAAAGGAAATATTTTTAAGGGAATACGCTGTAGTACGGTTCCTCTTCTGGCTTTCTGCTGAAATTTTTACGTATGATCTTTTTTTAGCTCACCTGGCCAAAGCTTTTGCCATCACTTTGCGTTCGTCGTCCGTCCGTCCACAGTTACAATAACATCTTCTCCTATGAAACTGCTCAGCCAATTAGGACCGAACTTTGGTGAAATGGTCCCTGGTCCCTCCAAAATTGTGTCCAGAATTTAAATATCTTTAAAAACTAAGTTATGGAAGTGTGATTTTTTTTTGCATATTTAAAAAACTTTCAGAAAAAAATCAGTAATTGAACTTTAGCGTATCGTATTTCCTTAACACAATATTTGGACATGATTCGATTCTTGGATCAATTTTCAAATTTTTAATAATTTAAGAAATTTATTTTGTTTTATCAAGGATTTTGCTTTCCGTTTGTAGTCTAACGCTGGACTCGTAATATATCTGCAATGCTAAATATTTATCTCCAGTATTGTAAACCATTACAATACTTTAAATCTTCGGAAAAGGACTTTTATACATATCCAGCTCTAAACTTTACATCTTCAACCTTTTATCTTGTAATCTCAAGATCGAATTTAGAAAAAAAAAACAAGAACTCTATTACACATTCAGTGTGAAATAGGAAAGAATCCACCTAGAATCAAATTTGACAAAACAAAAAAAAAAAAAAGACGCAGACGCAAGTGTAACATTTTCCCGCCATGGTAACCGGACAAATCTGGCCGCGGACGACTCAGCCCATGACCTCTCGGACCGTCTTATCGGACAATCCGGACCGAGTCATCGGAGAACTCCGACCGTGTGAAGTAACAACATTGATAACTTTGAAGTGAGATTGTTACGCCATTACGATGTTTTCACTAAATATCGACAAAGCAAACATAAAAACCATACGCTTCGCTCGTCAGTTTCCAGGTCACACCTGTTTCATATTATACAAGTAAATATAACATTCCTTTGCATATTTATCGACAAGAGAACACCTTATATCATGATTTAGTCCCGTCCAATCTCAATTCAAATTGTGATGTAAGATTTCCATATGTACACTTTGTCATACTTTATAATCCTTACCACTCTCTTCAATGTTTTTATGTGAGTTATGGGACTTTAATGTTTTTGTGCATGTGACATTATACGAACACTTTGTGGACGCAACTCCTCCTAGACCGCAGATCGGATTTCGTTCAAATTTTCTATGATTCTTAGTCGCCACATTTACTTGATCCTATCGCACCACCATTTTGATTCTACAAATTTTAATTGGAGTTATGGGACTTTAACTTTTTCTGTATTTGACACTATGGGAACACTTTGTGGATCCCTCCTCTGAGACCGCTGATCAGATTTCGTTCAAATATTGTAGGATTGTTAGTCACCACATTACAAAAGAAATAAAATGGTAAATATATACATACACTTAAAGAACTCAACACATGTAAATTCTTTTAAGACTTACGGATACATGTATCTAGCATCTGGATCAATAACAAGTACACTTATTCTATCTTCATTTAGAATGTCGAATATATTCAGTTAATTTCTTATGTTTATTTAAGATCCTTATTAAATTTTACACGTTTTACTCAATAAATTTTCTAAGCCATGAAACCCCTTCGGTGGTCTCGTGGTTGCGTGTGCGGGAGGTTGCGGGTATAATTTTTTTCCGCGAAATGGTACATTTTAATTTATAATCGCTCTGGCGTCACTGGAAAGCAATACGTTAACATGTATAAATAGTTTGGTTTAGTTGGGGTTTTACGCCGTTTTTAGCACATTTGGCTATTTCGCGACGGCCAGTTTTGATTGGTGGAGGAAGCCGGAGTACCCGGAGAGAAACACCGACCTTCGGTAATTGGCAATCCTTGTCAATTAAGATTGGAGTCGAACACACACACGCCACAGGTGAGATTCGAACTCACAGCCTCTGTCAGTGTTAACAGACTAGTGATCATTAGTAGTCATGACGTACTACCTAGACTCTCATCATGTATAAATATCACAGAGAATACAAATAAGACATTTTATTGTAATAACCAGGGACGGGGGCATTGGTTTTTTAACAAACGTCACGTTAGCCAATCAACAGCCGACATTTATTCTAAGCCGGGGATAAAATCCCTTGTATTTTATCGTTCAATCTTCTGAATCAGTGGAATATTTCAAAGTAATAAACAGAATAACTAATTTGGAAATTCGAATACTTATAGGATAACTAATTCAAGAATTTGAATATCGCAAAATATTCAACGAGTGACCGAAAAACACTATAATTTACGAATGCGCGCAGCGCATGAAGGGAATTATTAGTGTTTTCCGGTCACGAGTTGAATATTTTCGATATTCAAATTCTTGAATTAGTTATACTGTTTATTAATTAAATTGATGAAATAGACAAAGAAAATGCTTCAAAAGTCCTTAGATCCCTTTGAATCTTTCGACGTCACAAACGTCATTTGTTAGTAACGCCCTTTACGACGTTAAATAAAAACCGATCTTTCAATGTAATAACAAAAAAATTACAACTAGTGACAGAAAAACACTAATAATTTAATCATGCGCTACGCGCATTCGTGAATTAATGTGTTGTTCGGTAACTCGTAAATTTTTAGGCATTCGCATTTCAAGGTTAGATATACTATAAGTATGTATTTAATGTAGTTCAAAATGTAATAATAATCTACTAAAAGACAGCACTTGCGGCAAAAATCATATATCGTTTTTTCAAGATTTGTGCTTCCCCCAGATCATCAATATATTTTCTTTGGAAAAAATCCTAAGGGTTCTTTTAAATAATGTCCTACCGCAAAGACATAAAGGCAATTTTAAGGGAACAAATACAAACACCAAATCAAACATCTATATAATATATATTCGCAAATAAAAGCAAGTACCGTAGACATTTGGTAAGATTTCACGAACTGTTCAGCTTTCAGAACATAATTCGGGGGGGAGGGGGGACAGGAGTCAAGTATACAGAGGTTAACTGTTTTCTTACAAATCGATTCAGTCAAAAGCAATAATATTGAATGCAGCTACTTTAAAAGGTCGGTGACATGCTATTTTTATAAAATGATTCGAGAAGTTCTAAATTTGTTGAAAATCTGAGGAAAAAATCAACTGCAGAATTTTTTTTTTATAGCGGAAAATTTCTTAACTATTCTAAATCATTTTTGGGTCAGAAGTAAATAAAATTAAGAAATAATTCATTGCAGTCATATATACGTTGAAGTTTTTAGTATGGGTAACATGAGGTTGCACGTGTTATCGTGCAAAGTATATCCCCACTCTTTTTTAATTTTGAAAATTGGGAAAACAGACTTGAAAAGTTTGACGAAAATTTCATGTAGACATAAGGTATTGTAAAATTTGTATGTATCGGCAAATAGGAAGTGGTTCCTTTACAAACCACAAACCTGACAATAGGAGACACGATACAACTCATGGTCACAAAGCTACAGGTCAAATATCAAAAGATTCCTTTGCACTGATGCCGATAAAAGTTTGATGAAAAATTTCATGTAAACATAAGGTATTGTAAAATTTCTAAGTATCGGCAAACAGGAAGTGGTTCCTTGACAGACCTGAAAATAGGAGAGACGATACAACTCATGGTCATAAAGCTACAGGTTAAATATCAAAACATTCCGTTGCACTGAAGCCGAGATAAGTGTGACGGAAAATTTCAGTTTGAACTGACGGACGGACAAGGTGAATCCAGTATACCACCCACTCTGTAGTGTGGAGGTATAATATTATTTAAGCAAAATTTTATCACGAGCGATAGCGGTGGGTAACACTTAAGCAAATAATGTTACCCATATTAAAATCGAATACAAATATAATATGCTTCCTATGAATTATTTCGATGCTAATATGACAAAAACGGAAATTAGGTAAACCATTTGATTTGATTTGGAACTTCTGAAAGGGAAATCGAAAACGGTAGAAAAGTAACCCCCCCCCCCCCCCCCCCCAACCAAAGAAAAAGTTGATAACAATAAAACTTACTTTTCATTTGAATTTATTGTACTTTGGAACAAAAAAGTTCGTACAATTGTAGTATTTGCAAGTTCTGAAAGTTATTCTGTTGAAATTCAAATGAATGGCATTGTGATTTTGACTATGGCATCAGGTACGGGACTTTGTAACTAAAACAGAAGTGTGTCTTTTTTCACATGTCGCGCCGTATCTCAAAAACGATTTATGATTATTGATTAAAACTTTACACACTTCTTAGTTATAATAATCTAAAGATCTGTATACTTTTTGGTGATG
Organism: Mytilisepta virgata; assembly: GCA_028015205.1. Taxonomy (NCBI): domain Eukaryota; kingdom Metazoa; phylum Mollusca; class Bivalvia; order Mytilida; family Mytilidae; genus Mytilisepta; species Mytilisepta virgata. The sequence continues at coordinate 56,612,135 of CM051515.1, read as the reverse complement.
ATTCAAAATTTTATTTAGAGTTTTTGACTTTTTTGTAAAAAAAGGGGGGGGGTGGGGTTCACATGTCGCGCCGTATCTCAAAAACGATTTATGATTATAGCATAAAACTTTACACACTTCTTAGTTATATTAATCTAAAGATCTGTATACTTTTTGGTGATGATTCAAAATTTTATTTTAGAGTTTTTGACTTTTTTGTAAAAAAAGGGGGGGGGGGGGGTGGGGTTCACATGTCGCGCCGTATCTCTAAAACGATTTATGATTATTGCATAAAACTTTACACACTTCTTAGTTATATTAATCTAAAGATCTGTATACTTTTTGGTGATGATTCAAAATTTTATTTTAGAGTTTTTGACTTTTTTGTAAAAAAAGGGGGGGGGGGGGGTTCACATGTCGCGCCGTATCTCAAAAACGATTTATGATTATTGCATAAAACTTTACAAACTTCTTAGTTATATTAATCTGAAGATCTGTATACCTTTTGGTGATGATTCAAAATTTCATTTTATAGTTATTGAGTTTTTTGTAAAAAAAAGGGGGGGTGGTTTCACATGTCGCGCCGTATCTCAAAAACAATTTATAATTATTGCATAAAACTTTATACACTTCTTAGTTATATTAATCTAAAGATCTGTATACTTTTTGGTGATGATTCAAAATTTTATTTTAGAGTTATTGAGTTTTTTGTATAAAAGGGGGGGGGGAGTTCACATGTCGCGCCGTATCTCAAAAACGATTTATGATAATTGATTAAAACTTTACAAACTTCTTAGTTATATTAATCTAAAGATCTGTATACCTTTTGGTGATGATTCAAAATTTTATTTTAGAGTTATTGAGTTTTTTGTTAAAAAAAAGGGGGGGACGGTTTCACATGTCGCGCCGTATCTCAAAAACGATTTATGATTATTGCTTAAAACTATACACAGTTCTTAGTTATATTAATCTGAAGATCTCTATACTTTTTCGTGATGATTATTTAATTTTTGAGTTATTTTTTCACAAGACGACGGGCGTATCATGCCCTCGTGGCGCAGCTGTTTATTTTATTATAAAAAATTAAAATATTGAACATATATATATAAGGACCTTTAACAAAAGACTCGAATAATGAGTTCATCATGTCAAAAAATTGTGTCTGCGTTTCAGATATTTTAAGAACACTTTTTTATTTCTAATAAAATCCTCAAATCAAAATGGAGAAAACACACGAAATTAAGGTTGCTATGGAGACAAAACAAGCCCGGTGACACCATATTTTTTTTCAGTTATTTGATTCTTCATATTAAAAATAACCTTGGTACAAAATGTTATTAAAACAAAAATAACCTGTAGAATTGAATAGGCAGCTTGGTCTTTAAAATGCTGACATGAAATGCATACGTAAAATGCATTTAATGCATCTCATTGACACATTTAAAAATACTTCTCTAACCGGGATGACCTGAACTAGATTTTTAAGCTTTTCGATCTTTTTTCCAAATTGCACCGATTGTTTTTAACATAGCAGTATAAAAATTGTTATCTGCTACAGCTATCCAAACATATTTCTCTTTCAATCTGAAAAAAAGAATTTATTTTACATATTTCTATGAAACAGCAAGTATTAGAAGACTCCGAGAAGATTATATCTGAAGACCGCAGAGAAAATGTCACGAAGAATAGACTTGAAATGATACGGAGACGGGCGGAGGAGGTGGAAAAATTACGTCGAAAAAAGTAAGTGCTGAAATTCAGTCCAATAGTTTTGAGAACAGCTGATCAACAACAAATTATTTTTCGAAATCATTCAATGTAATGAATCTAATATAAGATGGTGTTTATTGCTGTTGCTGAGCGAACACCAGTTCATTTTAGCAAGGAATATTCTGTCGGGCTATACTTGTCATTCTTTAATGTTTTTAAAAAAAATGCATTATCTTAAAAAAAAATATTAAGCCCTTTATTGTGCATTTCTTCACCTGAAAATAAATGTCATTCGTAAAAATTGCTAACACATTTTTTTTTCAGTTTCTACTTTACCACTTAGTTTTACTGTAATAAATTGTCACTTTCCCTTTTTTACCACAGATATGAAATTGATAATAAATGCAGACTAGCACAGGTACAGAGACGACAGGACGAGAAGAGACGAGAGAGACTGATCAAAGAAACTAGAAACAGACAATTAGAAGATAAAAGGAAACACACATTACAACAACACAGAGAAATGGTAAGGCGTTACGAACGATGTTGCAATTTCTGTCTAAAATGTGGCAGTCTTTGAAACGAGATGTATATTCTGAATTTATTTCTCGTTATAATCTATTCAATTTTACTTTTGTATGCTCTAGATATCACAAAATGTGACTATAATGAAATCAAAGGTAACAGGAAAAAGGGATCATGCAATATTAAGGGAATACGATACGATAAGGTTCCTCTGCTGATTTTTTGCTGAAAATTTACCAGATGGTCAATTTTAAGTATAATTTTCACATACGGAAAGAAAATTTTTTTAAAGATATTTGACACTGATTTTGGTGTATTTGAACCCAAAAACCCTAAATTTTTCATTTTTCAAGACAGTCACAAAAAACTGTCCAAGTAAAGTCAAGAAATACCAAAGGGATATTCGAAGGAGGGGAAAATCGAAACAACTGACAAACTCCAAAGAACAACAAGACAAGACCAAAACAATACAAGCACTACAATCAAAACTAAAAACATATGAACAACATGGACCCCACTAAAAAACCATGGGTAGAGTCGGGTGATCCGGAAGAGAAGGCAGTCTCTGCTTCCTGCAGGACACCCACCATGTTGCACATGTCAAATTCGGTATGAGTCACATTTGGATAACGGTTTTTTCATACCTGTCAACCAATTCATGATGACGCCCATAAAACTTTAATAAGGATGACTCCAACTTAGGAGCAACATACCGCTGTCTGAGCAACTTTTCTTTCAGGAGCCGGACTCTTTCCAGGAAGTCAATGTATATGTGACAAGCTCTGGAATAACGTATGAGTTGTGAAATATACACTCCATACGCCGGCGCTTCTGGAAAGTTGGCGCTTCTGGAATGTAGCCGCTCAAAATGGCGATTGGGAAGTCAAAGTCATCCCGTTTGTCGTAAAGTTTTGTATTCAGCCTTCCCCTGGTGTCAATTTTGAGGTGAAGGTCAAGATAAATGCAGACTTGGTAGTGTCTTAATCCTAACTTTTTAACTGAAAAAGATAACTTTTGTAAAATTTTCCCATAAATAATTGATAGAAAACTAATAAGGAAATTATGCAAATTTAAGCCAAATAAGGAATATTGATAATAATTTAGTAACTTTAGATGCATGTAGAAAAAAACCTCTACTGATTTTTATGGCCGGCCACTAAGTGGTCGGGGCCATATAGTTTTACCCTTGTCCATCATTCCGTCATTCCGTCATTCCGGCATTCCGTCATCCACAGCGAACATCTTTCGGGACTTTTTTCTAAACGCCTTCAGATATTGAGCTGATTTTTGGTATGTGAGTCAACCATGATGTGTTACAGATCGAGTTTACGTTTCGTTTTGCCTCGATGATTTTTGCCGAAATCACGGGCTTTGTACTTTAAAAATTCATGAAATAACACCTTTCAGGACTTTATTTCTAAACGCATTCAGATATTGAACAGATTTTTGGTATGTAAGTCTACCATGATGAGTTACAGATCGAGCTTACATTTCGTTTCGCTCCGCTGATTTTTTGGTGAAATTACGGGCTCTGGACTTCATGAAAATTTCATGAAATAACACATTTCCGGACTTTTTTCTAAAAGCCTTCAGATAATGAGATCATTTTGTCTACCTTGATGAGTTACAGATTGAGTTTATGTTTCGTTCCGCAGGCTATATTGGTCAGCAAAAGACCTAGTTACAGGATATATTATATGTAGTGTACAAAGTATAGCAACCCATATCAATATTATAGCAACAATCTGTTAAAAAACAACACTGGGTATCTCACTTTCATTTTAAGTAACCGTGCCTTAAAGGCCAGCGGAGCTATTGCCATCAATTTGGGTCCGTCGTCCGTCATTGTAAGCTTTCTCCGGTGAAACCACTGGAGCAATTGGGCGGGTGATTATTAAAAACCTTTTTATATGAAACTACATGGACAAATGGTCCCTGTGAGGTAAGTATGTCCGATAACCAGGACTGCAAACCAAGACGGAAACCAAGGCCGAACTTAGTTTAACATAAAATCATTTAAAAATCATCTTATCTGATACCAATTGGGCAATTGGAACTAAAGTTGACAGCAATTGGCCTTAGATGTTCTTCTTTCAGAATTGTGTCCAATGACACGAACTATCGACCAAGATGGCACAGCCGAACTTAGCTTAATATAGAACTCTATTTGAAATTAATTTAAACATATTTTCTGTCTAAAATCATTTGGCCAAATGGAAGCAAACTAGGTATCAATGGAGCTCAGGTGGTCTTTTTCAGAAAAGTTTAATAAACCAGACTTCCAGCCAAGATCCTTTTTTTCATAATTGTGTATGAAAACTCTGCCCACCTATCAAGATGGCTTTTACACTCGAATTTGCTTATAAACACAGGACCCATGATGGCAATTAACCTAAAAATCTACCTAGAAACTACTTTGCAAAAGGGAACCAAACTTGGTAGCAATGATATTTATCCTATGACCAAGACTGTCAGCTAAGAGATGGCCACCAAGCCTAACATAGGCCCAGGTTGGGGATTAGTCACTATATAAATTCTTCTATGAAACTTTGATCCAGTTTTAGGTAGCTGGACCATAACTTACCTTCAAGGTGCCAGGAATGTTTCGAATAACGTAACGGCAGTGACCTAGGTAATTAACGGCAAACCTCGGAAACGCAATTTAAAACATTAAAATGTTACGTTCAAAATATGACAAAAATTTACCACAAATTTCTAAGGCTCTTCCTTTTAATGCAGAGCTAACCCTTAGCTGAATTTGGATTCCTGTTTGTTTTAATTTTTTGGGTTTTGATGCTTGTGCTTATTAATTCATCATTATATCTTTAAACGGATTTCCAACATTTTGATCTCGAGCACTGATGATGAGTTGTCAGTCAATGAAAAGGCCATACAGTGCATCAATTTTTTTCGGTATTTTGTGATACGTTTTATTAAATAAATTGATTTCATACACGTGGCATATAAACAACAACGTGTGTTTCAACTTGAGAAAGATATATATACAAAATTCCTGGTTTAAACTTCAAGTTCAAGTTATATTTCGTCAAAAAGAAGTAACATTTACGGTCTGATAAGATGTTTTATGCTCCGCATATAATAAAAAAAATTTTGGCAGCAAGTTGTAGATGACCAAATATCAAATAATTGCTCACTGACCTTAATCACTAACCAAGTTTCCTTTCAGTAACAGCTTTTATGGACGTTGATTGACAACCAAATCCAGTTGAGCGATATAGGCGAATCTAGTTTTAATATATATTTTTTTAAGATTGAAAAGAGAAACCAACTTTTAATGAGACGATGGAAAATGAAAGAGAAATTACGTCAGAATCGACTTCGCGATTCAAAAGACATACAGTTAACGGAGCAAAGACTGAAGGTACTGAGAATATATAAACACCTGTGTCACTCTAATTATCCCACCCCTTCATTTTCGAAAAATAAAAAATAAAAATAAAATGGAATTTATATTCGATGTTTTTGGAGTTGTGAAATAGAAATTTGTTTTATTAAATTCAATCTGGAACATTTAAAGACAAATCCCTCTATTAAGATCTACCAATAATATCTTCTTTAAATTTTTTCCCCACTTTAGCCTAAGTAAAAGCTTTAAAATCAGCCAATAAAAATGGGGTCACCAACCTCGTTTTCGATTTATAACGCCATCTTTTTCACAAAATTTAGAAATAGGAACATGTAGTTATTTACAGTTTATTTTTTATAAAAAGTCCTAATCCCATGAAATTTGTTTGTTTTGTTAACCGTATTGTTTGTAGAACTTATATTATTCGTATTATCATCTTCTGAGGGACAGATGATGACGATATGCTGCTATAAACATTTTCCCGCCTTTTTTATGGTAAAATATCTATTTAAAATCCAGTATTGTTAAAAATTGACCAATTTTTTTTCTATAATAATTACATAGAATATTCATTTTTAATTATTAAACAAAATTAAAAAAATAAAAACGTGGGGTCACCGTACTCTTAAAAGAGATATTTCGAAGAAAAGGCATAAAAATTTGAAATGGCGGGAAACTATTGCGCCAATTCTGAAAGCAACGTCTTTTAAACGTTAGATAGAGTTGGTGATGGTTATATGGACTAATATAAGTCCCGTCAACTGTCTACGGACGCCGACGACGACGACGACAGGCTTATACCATAATACGACCACAAATATTTGCGGTCGTATAAAGATGAACTGGATATATTCGGAATTATAACTGAACATATAGTAAGTGTACTGATGCTAGCTAGATACATGTATCCGTCAGTTATAAAATAATTTCATATGTTAAATGATTCATTTAAATGATTTCAGGTGTACCATATTTACAGTTTTTATTTTCTTTTATTTTTTAATGAAAAGTAATAAAATGTTATTGATACTAACACCAAAAAAATGCAAGAGAGCGAGTGGTAAGGAGTATGCAGTACGACATTAAAAATTGAATTTCCGCCCAGATAACAATATGGATAAAGATTAACGAGAATAATCTATTAGTCAAAATAAAGCTAGCGGTTGCATTAGATAATAATAATTATAATATTTATTATTATTTATAATAATAATAATAATAATAATAATAATAATAATACAATAAAACGTTAGTTGATTTCACGTTCACTAATTATACTTTATGACCTGAGATATATGAAAACTATGTGCATATAGTCCAGACCGGATAATTTTTGTTGATATTTATTTTATTTTAAAGGTTTAAGACACATATGATTAAATACGGTGCATTTCTATCTTAAAAATCGTTTAACGTTAACTTTTGTGAACCTTCCATTGATTCCAGTCGTCTTTCTCTTTCCGTTGATCAACATTAGAAATTCGCGGAAATCGCAACGTCACAAGCCACGGACGGCATAATACCGTTGCGCTGCTCTATGCGCAAAAACAATAGAGGGATTTGTCTTTAAATATTTTATTGTGAACATTTGGATAATCCTTGATCAGTTCCAGATAGTATAAACAAAAAACAGAGGAAATCTGTCTGTTTTATTTATTTGTTTAATATTCATTTTTGTTTCGCCTGCGGAACGCATGGTCGACACATAGGAATCATTATCATCCTTCCCTGTGAATTTTATCAGCTTGTTGAGTAGCTCCGAAAAATTCGTATCAAGAAGCGCGTGCGCTGAGCAGGAGTTATCAATAGTCAGGAGGACTTATCAGCAAATTCTCCCAACGTTTGGCAGCTAAGTACTTTCAAAATTGCAAAATATTAATAAATATATCAAGATTTGGTGTGCCTTTTTAATATTATGGCGTTTTATTTAAATGAACTATGAAGAAATTTCTAAAATTGACATCAATAAAATGTGTCTTTCCTCGATGCTGATAATGTCTGCTGTGACTTCTTTCCGCTCTTTCCATTGCATTTCATTATTTAAATCAAATTTTTAAACGTATGCTTTATTTTTATATGTCCATATTTTCGCCTGAATTAGTTCAAAAACGACCAAATTTTGTTTAAATATGTCGTCTCCTTGGGTGATCATTTTACATTGCGCATATTTTAGTCAGAAGTTGTTTCTACAACTCGTGACGGAAAAACACTAATAATTCACTCATGCACTAAGCGCATTCGTGAATTAATTTGTTGTTCGGTAACTCGTTGTAGATTATTGTAGGTATTCGCATTTCAAGATTATAATTATTACATTTGGTTTAATGAAATACCGCGATTTCCCAGTGAAATCGAAAGTCATATTTCACTCAAGGAAGTGACGTAACAATAGCCGTCGCCAACAACGTTGCTGTACAAAGGTTGACGCATAGTCATATAAAACATAATCCCTTGTATTTTCTTGTTAAATCTTCTGAATACATGTAATATTTCAATGTAATAAACAGAATACTAGTAGATCTAACTAATCTCGAAATGTATTTAGGAGATTTAAACATTTTACGTCAATTTTCATCGCATTTGACTATATATATCGGGCATTTTCCACCGATCAGAGTAATAACCGACTTACCATGTAGTCCCCTCGAACTAGACCACCGAGTCGCAACTATATTATAACCCTTAGAAAATAAATTTTGCTAATGCCGAAATTTTGAATAAACCCATCAAATATAAATTTTATTTCCAAAGATTTACGACTGATCTGTTAAAATGCCAAAATGACTGAAATTTTGAAGCCAAAACCATCTAAGGATCTTAACATTTTTGGAACAGGAGATTTAAAGTATCAATTTCTAACTAATTGTTTGTTGCAATTATGTGCAGGTAGAAAAATCATGGGAAGCTAGGAAACGTTATCAACAAGAAAAATTAGAAGAGGAGGCGAACGTATTAAAACGAATGAAGGAGTTGAAACATGAAAGAGTTACAGAACGAGAGAGGCGTGTTCAGGCATGCAGACGCAGGCTTAAAGGTATGCATCAAAAGGTTTTCCATTCAAATTAGATAATTGAACAAAAAAATAAATAAGACAAAGACGAAAAAAGAAAAAAAAAGTTTTCCTAAGTGAAAAAATTGTTATATAGATATATTCTGGTGATTAGAGACTTAAAAGATACTTTCTTGGAATGTGCAATAGAGTTATATTATTAACAGATAAAATTGGTTGACTTTAATAACTTTCTTCCATATAAAATTGTTTGAGGGAAGTAATGGTTTATTTAATCATAACATATGGTTGATTTTAAATGGAAAAAATCCGGTTATTGGTTTTCGATGCATTGCTGGCGGGCGGTCAAGCGGCTTTAAACAGTGATGAAGGAAAGCCCTATTTGCTGTCAATTTGACAGCACGTGTCTTTTTTTTTATGTCATTCTGTAGAGGCGATGGAATTTATATAATCTATGATATATTCCAGTCGCTCTGGAAATTCTCAAAGAAAGAATGAGAGAAGAACAAAAGGCCATAGAAAAACAACATGCTCAGCGTCTGGCAGAAAGATTAGCCCTAGCAGACATTAGAAATACTGCAAGACGTAATGGTAAGTTTTATCTTATCACAATTCTAACGGAATAATTTTGCTAAGAGTCGAAATTTTATTCGATGAAGTCTTGGAATTCTTGGAAGTCTAAAGTTTAAAAATATTTTCTTCTTCGTGAGAAGTCGTGAATTACTATGAATTTGTGAGCACATTAAATCTTCAAGCACCTAGCATGGAATTCCAGTGATAAACCTAGAAAAAAATCCAATGTCTCGGTTATAGACGGTTTAGCTACGTGTACCTTATGCCTATTTGATATAGTGATGGTTTGTGGATACGAATCATCTCATCCCTTGGATCAATAGCTTTCTGTTAACAAATCAGTAAGTTATATTTTTTGGTGGATCATATAATTTGCGGAAATAGTGTCCTTCTGAACTTTTGAATTTATGGGAATCCGAAACCTAGCAGAAGAGTTACAAACTGACAAAATCAAATGTGTACACGTTCTCTATATTTTTGGAAAGTTCACTCTCTTAATGGATTCTAGATCAATCTGAAAAGGGTAATGGTGTCACAAACGTGACTGCCAAGGACACAAGAACACACCGGAACCCAAGACTTCAAAATCAAAGTACTTTTAAAATCGAAGGCAAAGGCAAAATAAATAGAACACTAGATTGTTTCCCCTTCACGAAATGCAATTTCTTGACTATTGAAGAAAATTGACAATATTCTTCAGGCAACGTCCATTGGAAGCTCTTGATCGTGATTGTCCAACGGAATAAATCCGGTTATTTAAGGAATGTTTCCAATTTTTGAACAGGTTATAGATATAACCTGGTTTGGGTCAGTTTACGCATAATAAACCGCGAAGCGTTTTATGAATGCCGTAAACTGACCCAACCAGGTTAGTGAAGTATTACCTGTTAAAAAATATGAAGCATTCCTTATAATCTAATTTCCAAACAGAAGTACAATTATGTCTCGATTCAAACATCAATAATGACATGGGACTATTTGGAATTTACAAGTGGCAGATTAAATCCGTTGGATAAGTCACAAGACCAAACTTTCGGTATTTTCTGATACGTTTTATTATATACAGAATAACCAATGTTGCTTTATGCTGTTCATCCAATTAAAATGCAGTATTCAAATCAAATTAAATTATAAGTTTAGGGATATACGGCGAACGGACGGGCAGCTCCAAACACAAATGAAAGAAAATCGGGTCTACTGTCGGGACCCCGAGCTGTAACCTAGCTCTCGTTTGGTTTGTATTTTTTTGTCCTGAATTCGTGTGAGATTACGGCTCTTTAAAAATTACATGTATCTGGTTTGACACTTACAGGTATATAGGTCAGGATCACCCTCTTAATAATTACACTTGATTTTGTCCTCCAGTCAATTACCAATTTAGTGACGGAATAAACAATTTCAAAATAATGTATTTCAAGCACAAAGAAGGGGACGTAAACCACAGTTTCACAGTATGTGGAGTTTAGTAAACAGTCTTCGAAGGATGGAAATATCCGACATCGATGGTAAATATCAATTCTCCTTGTTCAATTTAAGTAAACAATGTAACAGTGCAGTAATTTTAAACATAATAATTTCAACCATGATTCCTAAATAGTTGTAATGCCGTCAAAATCGATGAAACATCATGTGTCAAATAATAAAATAGTTCTTTAAGCTTTACATTGCAGAGTTTGGTGTAAATACAAAGCTCTACAATCTACTACCGATGCTTGACAGATTTCATTAAGTCTGGACGGAATAACTCATTACTCTTTGTGATGCTTTCTAAATTTATATTTAGAAAAGGGCATTTTTTAATTACTCTGAAATCAAATCATTTTCTGACCTGTTTCATCGTGTGCTTTGTGGGAAACCTTTAACAACCAAGGATGTAAAAAAATGATGAAAAACAGTATTGATTATTATCTTTAATCAAACAGAAGTAGGCTTTGGAAAAAAATCAGCGAAAGGGACCCAAAACAGGGTGCATATAGGGTCTCTGGTGCTTTTTAAAATAAGATAGAAAGGTCTAGCATCACTTCGTGCCCCCAGCCATGAAATGAAAAGCTTGCTTCATTAGCTGCGGTGTGGTAGGTATGTTAGTGCAACACCCAAATTAGTTTGACCTGTTGAAAACATAAAGAAATACTCATGTAACCTCACAAATATCAATTTTTGACCTTAGACATACACATATTTTGTCTTCCTATTAAAGGGTCTTTTAATGAAGATATGTATTAGACCCTATAGCGGAAAAAGTAGATCTATGCAAAATTTCGTTTAAACATATTACGGAGTAAAGGATAGTGTAAATGTTGTGTAACTGTTTTTGCGCTAATGTGAATATTATGGTGCACCAAATTCTCATAATAGATAGTCAATTGAGAAAGAGATTTTTCGTTAAAGACATTTATATCTTATTCAAAATTTTCAGAGGAAAGGTCGGCTCGATTTATGGAGATGCTGAGCGAAGCCTGTTCTGATATGGCTTTATTTATTGGTGAACCAGTCTCAGGGGGAGTATGTATATGTTTATATAAAATCACACAAAAAGAACTATGAAACTGAATATGAATTGCCAAACAAACAAAAATTCAAGGATCATTTTTTCTGATTTTATGTCAACCCTTTTAAAGGGAATACGATACAGTATCAGGAGGAGATAATGACGTCGTTAACAGATACACATTGCGACGTCATAATATCCTTAAAAAAACCTATATTATCCTGAAATTTTGGCTTTTTCTCAAATATCTCTGCAATAAGCACATGGACACCAACATTTTCTTTTGCAAACAGAAGGCTATTACTTCAAGATAAGTATACCAAAATTTAGAGAAAAAATCAGTAGAGGATTTTTTTCTACATCCATCTAAAGTACCAAATTATTATCAATATTCTTTATTTGGCTTGAATTTGTAATTAGTTTATCAATCTTTTCATCAATTATTTATCAGAAAACAATGTCTATGTAGTTGGGAATATTTTACAAAGACGCGGCGAAGTTATCTTTTTTCGTTAAAAAGTTAGACAGTTTTCTGTGACTGTCTTGAAAAATGAAAAAATTAGGGTCTTTCGATCAAATATACCAAAATCAGTGTCAAATATCTAAAAAAACTAAGTCATGAAGGTATGTTTTTTTCTGTATTTGAAAAGTATACTTCAAAATTGACCATCTGGTAAATTTTCAGCAAAAATCAGTAGAGGAACATTACTGTATCGTATTCCCTTAAAAAAGATATCTCTTATGTAAGGCCAATATTATATTAAATTTATAGATTTTCAGGCACCCTTTCCCCAAGAAAATAGGGTAGATAGAGGTCTAATTTGTAGGGCAAAACAACAATAAATCACAACAGAAAAAAACGTACTTTCATTGGGTTCCCGTATGCATGCTCCTGAATCTAGTTCGTAAAAATAAAAACAAAAATTCGAGAAGGGTGCTTTGAAAATCTATCAGTTAATTCTTGCTTTGCCTTATTGCATTTACAGGGACATCATTGATAGAGATGGGAGAATATGCTTAGCTGAATATCACTTTTGAAACACCAATCTGTAAATGTAAACATTTAGACTTAGTCACGTGAAAACATAATCCCTCATATTCTTATATATTTTCATACCTGTATTTTGTTTTTATTTTGTTTTTGTCACAAATCATTTATGATTTTAAGACACTAAAAGTTTGAATTTGAATTTGAATTAAATCTTCACATTGACAATGTAATAAACAGAATAACTAATCTTAAAATTCAAACAGCAGTAAATCTACAACTGACCGAATAACACTGATAATCAGGGCGTTGATTTATTTTTGTTAGTGGGAAGAAGACATGTTTACCTCAAGGGCCAGACGGATTGTCATGGATGTGTATGATGAAGTCAAACTGGTATTTAATAACTTATTAAATGAATAGAAACAGGGTGTGAAATACCATAATGGCGGAGTGAAATAATTATTACTATTCTTCAGTATACATTCGGAATGATGACCTGGAAAATCATAGCTGACAAATACACATACATGTTTATTACATTATACATTTCAATATATAATTTAAAACTACACTTTACATTTCTACCTTAAATATGTCGTTTTCTACCTTTATACCCCTTTTTAGCTCACCTGGACAAAGGACCATGTGAGCTTTTGTCAATATGATCACTTGGCATCCGTCGTCTGTCCGTCCGCTACACAGGCACTTGAATTCATAACACCCCCTTTTTCCCAAAATGCCCTGGTATCATTGGGATCTTAAGCTGAAAGTATAGTTTTGACCATTTTATCGATGTTTAACAGCATTTCGTGTTACAAATGTCTCGTTATATTAACCTTTGTTTCAAAGTCCAGAAGCAGTTTACTGAAAAATCCCAAAATGAATATATAGTCAAACCTGCTTTAACGGGCACCTCTATATAACAAATCACTGCCTATAAGGGCACTGAGAAAATGTTCAGAATATGAACAAAACTTGTACATTAAACTCTATAAAGGGCACCTACTCACGAAGGGCACATTTTGTTATTCTCATGGGTGCCCTTTGTACACAGGTTTGACTGTAGCTAAATTAACAAATACGAAATGTTGATGAGCGATACAGACTCACCATTTGAGCATCTACTTGATAATAAAAAAGGGAAAGAAGAAATCATCTTGACAAGATGAAATAAATCAAAAATACATATACAACCATATAGATTTTTCTTTGATTACAATCTCCGCAATTTCTAAGAAAATTCCTGGATACTGCGATTGTCTCCTTTCGTCCGTCCTTTTTTTTTGGGGGGGGGGGATAAGAATTTAATTTCTTTATAGAATGATTGCCTACCAAGTATAGATGTTTACTAAAGTAATAGAATTTTGGTTTTCTAAACTTGAGGTCTACAGTGATCGAACTTTCATTTTTCAATTTATGTATTTTAATTTTTAACAGTATTGTAGGTTTTAGAATTTTAATTTTCAAAAGTTCGGGCCCACATGTGTCGAATCTGGAAAATTGTGAATTTAAAGATTTTGAACTAAACTTTTTATTCATTTGGCATTGGCTTAGTGATACTGCTTGTCACATGTGTAAATTGGCAATTAGGTTTTATATTTTCGACATGGGGTGGGGGGGGGGGGTGGGGGTGGTGGTAATTTGAAGGGATCACTGTTAGTTTCGATAACTAGTAAATGCCAGTAGTCCTTTGTTAATATATATTGTCATTTTGCTTATTTTCTTCTCTTACCCATTTTAACATCGGACTCGGACATCTTTTGAACTGAGTTTTAGTGGGTTTATCGCTGTGTGTTTGTTTATTTCGCAACGGCTAGGGTTATAGGTGGAGAGTTGAGATCTCACAAAACATGTTTAATCTCGCCGCATTTTTCCGCCTGTCCCAAGTCAGGAAACTCTAGCCTTTGTTAGTCTTGTTCGTTTTGAATTTTGGTTTATTTGTATGTTTCGGAGTTTAGTGTGCCGTCCATTTCGCTAAATTAGTATGCATTATTGTTTATAATTAGAGCCCAGCTGAAGCCCGCCTCCGGGTGCGGGATTTTCTCGCTGCGTTGAAGACCCATTGGTAGACTTGAGCTGTGTTCTGCTCTTTGGTCTGGTTGTTGTCTCTTTGACACATTCCCCGTTTCCATTCTCTATTCAATTTATAAATTATAGCATAGGGAGTACCAATTTTGTAGGTTTTAAGCTCACCTGGCTTATAGGTTATATGAGCTTATGTCACCACTTTGCGTCCGTCGTCCGTAAACTTTAAACAATTTGATCTTCTCCTATGAAATTACTTGGTGGATTGTAACCTAACAAGGTAGGAATGATGTATGGATGGTCGGACTACCTTTTGTTCCGGTTGGATGAACAACATGGCCGCAAGAGGCCATCTTTGATTTTTATTGGCCAATTTTCAAAAATACTCTCCTCTGTACTGCATTATGAAATGTTTTGAAACTTTGCAGGATTAATGACAGCAATACATACCCTCTACAAACGATCCACTTTGGGCTGAGATTCATCCGCTTATCCGACAGGTGCAGCTGCCCAAAGTTTAAATGGAAACCATGACAAAAAAGTCATTTGCTCAGGAACCAATGGACAGATTGCAACCAATGTTAGCCGGATTGATGTATGGTCAGACCTCTACAAACTGTTCACCTTGATCCTAGTTGGATGGAAAACGTGGCTACCAGAGGCCACCACTGACTTTGATTGGCCAATTTTCAAACATTTTCTCTGAAACTACATTATGAAAAGTTTTAAAACTTTGCAAGATTGATGACAGCAATATCCTCTACAACAGATCCACTTTTGGTTCAGATTAAATCGCTTACCTGACAGCGGTGGTTGCTCAAAGTTTCCATAAAAAATGCGAAATGAGTTTTTTCCACTTTTTAAGAGTGACACCTGAGTTCACTCCTGGTTTTTATAGGAGTTCGTGTTGTTCATTGTTTTTCAGTGTTTATTTGTTGTGCTTGTGGTTGTTCATTTGTCTTCCCGGGTTTGTCTCTAATGGATTGCGTTTATTGATTTGCTCCTTAGGTGTGTTTGTCCTCTTGCTCTTGAAATAATGGGTAGATTGAAACCGACGTTGGCAGGAATCACATATTGAAGGAAATGTGCAAATGATCCACTTTTTTAACAGCCTTGTGGATACAACAGAGCTTACATTTTCAAATTGAAACGAGATGAGCAATGCAGTCTCAGGTGAGCCTTTAGTTTTCTGATTTAGCATGTGACCTTATTTGACAAAACAATATGGTACTATGATAATTATGTATATTTTCAGGACGTTTTGGGAGAAAGACCAGTACGTGCAGGTAAGATAATATATAGATCCTGCAAATGTAACCTGCTGTAGCCATAGAAACACTTCTGCCCTTGCCTGTTAGTAATGAATCCCTGTGCGTAAAAATATGATTATCAACAAATACTTTCGATACTGAGTCTTAAATTTAAGATATAATTCATGAAGAAAATAATATTTTTGAAATAGTAAATGTCTTCATTTTAAGTGGGATGTACCCAAATCCGCAACATTACAGATTTGTATTAAATTGTACATTACAGGCTAGAATATTCGAAACAGCATCCGAATATCGAAAATTTGATATTTTAATTTTTCATATTTCTTAAATTAGCACGATAAGGTTGATTATTTAAAAATAATGGTATTTTACATTTGATTTATGTAAAATCAGACTAAAAAGTAAATATTTTCACTCGAAATCGCCATTTCTCAAAATCCTATCCGTAGAATGTTGTATGAAAATAATATGCTATTGTTTAAAAATTTCTGTTTAATTGATAATGAATAAGTTTTGTTTTGGCTGTTGAAATAATTGTCTAAAAAGTTTATTGAACGATGTCAGCTTATTTTGATACTTATTAAAATATACTCCATAAATAAATCTTGTGACACTTCATAAAATTCATACCAGAAAAAAAGTAAATTGTAATTGTAATGATATATCATTTTAAAAATTTCAATAGACGGGAATTTGAGAAATCATAATTCAAAGTCTTCAAATTAAACGATTTCGACGTGCATTTTATAAAAAAATAGTTAAAAAACGTAATGATACACGAGTTAGGAACCAAATATCTTGGTAATTCCCTATAAAAACTTTAGTATGAGGGCAACAGTGGTTTGCTACTTCATTTCTTGATCTGATGCTTCTCATTTTGAAATTTTGTTAAAACTTGAAATGTCGGAAAATGAAAATTTCCAAAAGAGGGTAAAATTAAATTTGCGGAAAATCAAGGAGAAAATCGACAAACATTTGTAAAATGAAAATCCAGTGGCTGAAATCAGTAGAAAAAAACTCAAATCTTTTGTCACACAGACAACGGGGTAAAAATGTGATTTTTTTATTTTGGCTTGAAAAAATGTGATTTTTGAAATCTCAAAAATTAGTATTTTCTATTTCAAAATTTTGTCACAAATTCCATGCTTTTGATGAGAAAACAATCTACTATGAAAATCAGACATCTGGGTCAATTTTTCTGCATAGTACAGCTATTTGAAATTATGAATATATGAAAAATGCATTACCGTGTATCGTTTCCTTTGTTGACTTGTATATTACACACAAATTTGACAAAACTTAAACGTCATATTCCGGGAAGTATTACGATGACACACTTTTTTTTGTCGATATTCAGATGCAGTTCAACATGCTTTGTTTGAGTGCAAAATTTTACATAAATGTGCATAGGTACCTCTTACCTCAAATAGGATAAGCTTCAACAAGATAACATCCAACAGGATTAAGAGGGTTAAAAATAATTTATGGCAGATATATATTCGTTGTAGATTTTTACTAACAATATTTGAGCAAAAATTTATCCTAGGCGTTAGTATTTTCCCGGGTGAAATTAAAAAGAAGGCGTTGTGATTTTGACTATGACGCCAGGCTCGTTCAACACATAATAAATCAAACATTTTAATGCATCTTAATTTTCAAAGGGAAAGAAGCAAACTATATTATAATAATTAAAGGATAACTAATTCAAGAATTTGAATATCACAAAATATTCAACGAGTGACCGAAAAACACCTTAATTCACGAATGCGCGCAGCACATGAGGGAATTATTAGTGTTTTCCGGTCACGAGTTGAATATTTTCCATATTTAAATTCTTGAATTAGTTTTACTGTTTATTGCATTGATAAAATAGACAAAAAATGCTTCAAAAGTGGCAAACTTTCCTAAGATCCCTCCCTGAATCTTTCGACGTCACAAACGTCATTTGTTAGTAACGCCCTTGACAACCTTAAATAAAAACCGATCTTTCACTGAGTGAAAAGACCGAATTTATTTTCACTGGAGATTACGATAAATCACCATCATCAATGTAATAGGAGATAAGTGTTGTCGTGCGGTTAGTGGTATTGACAAATTTCCTCGACGTTCCCTCTACCAAAAATATATTGTCAACCATTAAAACATTGAGTTCTTTATATTCGTTGCTGTTCATATTTCCCCAAATGCATATTTTAACGAGAACAAATAAACTGCGTCCGTCGTCACTTGAAAATCATCCATCGTCCGTTTTCACAAGAAAAAATTCCTTTAAAAGTCCTCTCCTCTGATACCTCTGTGCCAGTTTTGATGACATTTTCGTGGAATGATACTTTGTGATGACCATTTAAAATATTAACCTGTCCAGGAGTCCGGACCCCTCAATAAGGCCGCTTGTAATAAAAATATAAAATCGGATAAAAATATTTTAAAATATTTCCTCTATTTTAGGGCAATTGAGCCCAAACTTAGGTGAAATTGTGCTTAGGCGGCCTGTTTCGAACTTATGTACGGAGATCCATAGTTCCCTGTTACTAAAAATAGAAAAAAAAATATATTTTAAAAATCTTCTCTGAAAGTCTTTGTGCAATTGAGACCAAACATTGAAAAAATATTCCTTAGGTGATCCCATTTTCAAATTATGTCCGAGGGTCTGGTTCCCGTTTCATATTATTTAGTCATAAGTCTTTGTTCTATTGACGTCATGGAACCAGTCTTGCGAGTGTTTGTGACCCTGATCTTTTGGCCCTTACTAAAAATGGAAAAATCAGGAAAAATATATTTAAAAATCTTCTCTGCAACTAGTGAAAAATATTGATATCAAAAGCTGGTGGGATGGTCAAATTGCAATTGTTTATTTATTAAAAAATGAAAGGAGATATAAGGTAATGTCAACAAAACAGAAAAAGGTCTTCATACTAAATCTAAGTACACTTGAACATCAAATTCGCCTGGAAAATCAGCGAAATTACTAGGCCATTGTAATGCTGCTCGAAAATAAAAAAGGGACAAATATACATAGGGAGCAATAAAAAAAAACGTCATCCATTAAACAAACAAAACCCGGGAAGACAAACGAACAACCACAAATAAACACCGAAAACTAAAAAACAATGAACAACATATAAAAACCAGGAGTGAACTCAGGTGCTCCGGAAGAGTAAGCAGTTCCTGCTCCGCATATGACACCCATCGTGTAAAATTGAAAGCTTTTGCGATAACTATTCTGATGCAATGTATGTACAATGTACACAATTCAATGTATCATATGGCAAAATGCTGGGTACATTATTCATGGCATTTGCATCACGTGACTTCAGCCCTTTTAAGCAAATTACCTCCCTTAGTTGTAGATCGAAAATGATGAAATTGTTTGAATTACGGATAATCGAGTCTTTTTCCGTCTCGCCTCTTAAACTAATGTGTCTATGAAAACTTCCTTTGGCGGATATTTACAAATTGTTTGTTTAATTCTGAGGGGAAAGGCTTCATATTTGAAGGATTACGCTATGGGAGACTTGAAATTATCATGTTTTAAAAACATTTTGGCCGAAAAGTTATGAAAGCAGGTGAGATAAAACTTATTTCCTCATTAAATTCATCCTCCAAAGTTGTTCCCTATATGCGGACAATTTATGTATGATCTCGCCTTGTATCTGTATCTGTAGTTTGAATTTGCATTTTTAACTAATTTTTGTTAATTCATATAGCAGTTATACTACGGTTACGCTTCAGTTTTTTAAACTGAATTGGCCGAAAGTTTTCAATGCTGACAATGTTTATTTGCACACGAAAGGAAAGCTAATATTGTGTAGAATGTACCTATATGCGGACAAATTGCTTATGAGTTATAAGAATTTGAATATTTGCATTTTTATTTTTTGGGGCAAGTTTAATGCTTTGTAATGAATGTCGTCAGAGAAATCCAAAATGGCCGCTATGCAAATTACCAAAGTACCCGCAATTTTGCCATATGTGTACAATGTACACAGTTCAGTAATGTATGTCTCTGTCTAAAATTATCACTGTGGACGAGGGGAAAATCATTAATTTTAAAACATTTCTAAATTTTATAAGCTCATTTTGAGTTTCAGTTGCATGGCTAGTACCGACATATTCTGATCTTATTATGGACGTACTAAATGATTTTATGTTTCAGGTGCAAAAATCAGATTCAGGGAACATTCTTCAGTCATTCCCGGAAGTGATACAATTGATAGGGAAGTAAAACCTACTTCGGAACATATTATCACTCCCGTAGCTTCATTATACGAACTTGAAGCTCTGCAACTTGTGGAAGAAAGAGAAGAGCAGCGGCGAAAAGAAGACCAAAATGTTGCTGAAAACCTGCTGTTAAGACTGCTTGACCAACTAAACAGTGATCAGTTGGAAAGACCAGAAATTTTTAGATTAACGGACTATTGCATTGAAATTGTTCAAAAGCGAGAATATCGGAAAGCGGTGGAGGAATATATTGATTCCGCAGATTTGAACGAATATCAGGTTTCCGGTTTAACAGATAATTTGGTTAAGTACACGTTAAAAAGTGTAGAGAATGCGCAGAAAGAAGACTATGAAACCGCGGTTAAAGAAGACGTAGATGCTGCAGATTTGAACGAATATCAGGTTTCTGGTTTTGCAGATAATTTCATAAAATTTGTCTTGAAAGGTGTAAAGAATGCACAGAAGCAAGACTATGAAACAGCGGTTAGGGAAGATATTGATGCCTCAGATTTAAACTTGTATCAGATTTCCGGTTTTGCAGATGTCTTCGTAAAGTTTGCATTGAAAAATGTAATTAATGCACAGTACCAAGACTATCATACAGCGGTTAAGCATGATATAGATGCTGCAGATTTGAATGAATACCAGATTTCCGGTTTTGTGGATAATTTTGTCAAATTTATAGTAAAAACTGTTAAAAAGCAACAGAAGGAAGATTATCAGAAAGCCTTTGCGGTAGACACCGATGCTGCAGATTTGACCGACTACCAAATTTCAGGCTTTGCAGATAATATGGTAAAATTTATATTAAAAAATGTACAAAGTTCACAGAGTGAGAACTATCAGACAGCTCTAGAGGAAGATTTAGAAACAGCAGATTTAAACAGATATCAAATATCTGCCTTTGCTGATAATTTGGTTAAGTTTGCAATACAAAATGCCCTCAGTTCACAGAAGAAAGATTATAAGACCGCAGTAAAGGAAGATGTTGATGCCACAGATTTGAACAAATATCAACTTTCTAGTTTTGCAGATAATTTGGTTCAATTTGCCATGGGAAATGTGGTCACTGAGCAAAAGAAAGATTATCAGACAGCAGTCAAGGAAGACATAGATGCCAAGAATTTAAACAAATATCAAATATCTGGTTTTGCGGAGAATTTGGTCAAATTTGCGTTGGAAAATTTAGTGAATGCACAGAAGCAGGATTATAAGACAGCGTTTGAAAAAGATGCAGATGCAGCAGATTTGAATGAGTATCAAATTTCCGGATTTGCTGATAATTTGATTAAATTTTCATTACAAAATGTAGAGAATACACAAAAACTAAACTATCAAAGAGCTGTAGAGGAAGACACCGATGCCGCAGATTTGAACAAATATCAAATTTCTGGTTTGGCCGAAAAGTTGGTAAAATTTTCCTTATTAAATGTGGAGGAAGAACATAAGCAAGACTATAAAAAAGCTGTTGAGGGCGACGTAGATCCTAAGGATTTAAACGAATGTCAGATTTCTGATTTGGCTGATAATTTGGTTAAACATGCATTCGAACAAGCGAAGATAGCGCTGAAGCAAGATTATCAAACAGCGGTTGAAGGGGACATAGATATGGCAGATTTGAATAAACATCAAATTTCGTCTATGGCAGATAGTTTGGTCAAATTTGCATTAGGACATTTACAGAAAGCACAAACCAAAGACTACCAAAAAGCGGTCGAGGAAGACGTAGATGCTACGGATTTGAATGAATATCAACTTTCCGGTTTGACCGATCATTTAATTAAATTGGTTTTAAAAAATATTGAAAAGGCACACAAACAGGACTATAAAACAGCGATTGAGGGAGACACAGATGCTGGAGATTTGAACAGACGCCAACTTTCAGGATTTGTAGATAATTTGGTTAAATTTTCTTTGAACAATGTCATGTTTGCGCAGAAGAAAGACTATCTAAGAGCAATTGACGAAGATGTAGATGCTTCAGATTTGAACAAACATCAAATTTCTGATTTAGCCGATAATTTGGTTAAATTTGCATTAAAAACTACAAGAAATACAGAGAAGAAGGATTATCAAACAGCAGTTATGGAAGACGTAGATACAGCAGATTTGAACAAATATCAAATTTCTAGTTTGGCTGATAATTTGGTAAAATTTGCATTGAAAAATGTAGAAAATGCCCAAGACAAGGATTATCAAAAAGCAGTTGAGGAAGATGTAGATGCTGGAGATTTGAACAAATATCAGATTTATGGTTTAGCAGATAATATCGTCAAATGCGCAATAAAAAATCTAGAACATGCGCAGAAGCAAGACTATCATACAGCTGTTGAGAAAGACGTTACTGCCGAAGAATTGAACAGGGCACAAATTTCTGGTTTTGCAGATAATTTAGTTGAATTTTCAATAAAAAACATAAAGGGGGCACAAAAGGAAGACTATCAAACAGCGGTTAAGGGAGATGTAGATACCACAGATTTGAACAAATATCAAATTTCTGGGTTAGCAGATAATTTGGTTAAATATACATTTCAACAAGTAGAGAATGCTCAGAAGCAAGACTATCGTACAGCTGTTGAGAAAGACGTTACTGCCGCGGATTTGAACAGGGCACAAATTTCTGGTTTTGCTGATACTTTGGTTGAATTTTCGATAAGAAACATAAAGGTTGCGCAAAAGGAAGACTATCAAACAGCGGTTAAGGGAGATGTAGATGCCGCAGATTTGAACAAATATCAAATATCTGGGTTAGCAGATAATTTGGTTAAATATATATTTCAACTAGTAGAGAATGCTCAGAAGCAAGACTATCGTACAGCTGTTGAGAAAGACGTAGATGCCACAGAACTGAACAAAGAGCAGATTTCTTGTATTGCTGATAATATAGTGAAATTTGCATTAGAACATGAGATGAACACAGAGAACCAAGTATATAAAAAAGCGGTTGAGGAAGATTTAGATGCCGCAGATTTGAACAAACATCAAATTTCCGAGTTGGCAGACAATTTGGTTAAATTTGTGATGAAAAGTCTTATGAATGAACAGAATCAGGACTATCAAACAGCTATCAAGGATAATATAGATATTACTGATTTGAACAAATATCAAATTTCTGGATTGGTTGATAATTTGGTTAAATATGCAGTGAAAAATGTAGAGCATGCCCAAAAGCAGGATTATCAAAAAGCAGTTGAGGAAGATGTAGATGCAAGAGATTTGAACAGATGTCAGATTTATAGTTTAGCAGATAATCTCGTCAAATTTGCAGTAAAAAATATAGAGCAGGCACAGGAGCAAGACTACCACACAGCTGTTGAGAAAGACGTTACTGCCGAAGATTTGAACAAGGCACAAATTTCTGTTTTTGCAGATAATTTGGTTAAATTTTCGATAAAAAACATAAAAGATAGACAAAAGGAAGACTATCAAACAGCGATTCAAGGAGATATAGATACCATAGATTTGAACAAATATCAAATTTCTGGGTTAGCAGATAATTTGGTTAAATATACATTTCAACAAGTAGAGAATGCTCAGAAGCAAAACTATCGTACAGCTGTTGAGAAAGACGTAGATGCCACAGAACTGAACAAAGAGCAGATTTCTTGTATTGCTGATAATATAGTGAAATTTGCATTAGAACATGAGATGAACACAGAGAACCAAGTATATAAAAAAGCGGTTGAGGAAGATTTAGATGCCGCAGATTTGAACAAACATCAAATTTCCGAGTTGGCAGACAATTTGGTTAAATTTGTGATGAAAAGTCTTATGAATGAACAGAATCAGGACTATCAAACAGCAATCAAGGATAATACAGATATTACTGATTTGAACAAATATCAAATTTCTGGATTGGTTGATAATTTGGTTAAATATGCAGTGAAAAATGTAGAGCATGCCCAAAAGCAGGATTATCAAAAAGCAGTTGAGGACGATGTAGATGCTAGAGATTTGAACAGATGTCAGATTTATAGTTTAGCAGATAATATCGTCAAATTTGCAGTAAAGAATATCGAGCAGGTACAGGAGCAAGACTATCATACAGCTGTTGAGAAAGACGTTACTGCCGAAGATTTGAACAAGGCACAAATTTCTGGTTTTGCAGATAATTTGGTTAAATTTTCAATGAAAAACTTAAAAGATGCACAAAAGGAAGACTATCAAACAGCGGTTAAGGGAGATGTAGATACCACAGATTTGAACAAATATCAAATTTCTGGGTTAGCAGATAATTTGGTTAAATATACATTTCAACAAGTAGAGAATGCTCAGAAGCAAGACTATCGTACAGCTGTTGAGAAAGACGTTACAGTCACAGATTTGAACAAGGCACAAATTTCTGGTTTTGCAGATAATTTGGTTGAATTTTCAATAAGCAACATAAAGGGCGCACAAAAGGAAGACTATCAAACGGCAGTTAAGGGAGATGTAGATGCCGCAGATTTGAACAAATATCAAATATCTGGGTTAGCAGATAATTTGGTTAAATATATATTTCAACAAGTAGAGAATGCTCAGAAACAAGACTATCGTAAAGCTGTTGAGAAAGACTTAGATGCCACAGAACTGAACAAAGAGCAGATTTCTGGTATTGCTGATAATGTGGTGAAATTTGCATTAGAACATGAGATGAACACAGAGAACCAGGGATATCAAAAAGCGGTTGAGGAAGATTTAGATGCCGCAGATTTGAACAAATATCAAATTTCCGAGTTGGCAGACAATTTGGTGAAATTTGTAATGAAAAGTCTTATGAATGAACGGAATCAGGACTATCAAACAGCTGTCAAGGATAATATAGATATTGTTGATTTGAACAAGTATCAAATTTCTGGATTAGTTGATAAACTAGTTAAATTTGTGCTAGAAAATGCAGAAAATGCACAAAAACAAGATTATCAAATAGCGGTGAAGGAAGACGTAGATGCTACAGATTTAAACAAATATCAAATATCGGATTTTGCAGAGCATTTGGTTAAATCTACAATGGATAATGTAGACACTGCGCAGAAGAGTGATTATAAAAAGGCGATTGAAGATGACATTGATACCAAGGAGTTGAACAAATATCAAATTTCTAGCTTTGCAGATAATTTGGTAAAATATGCTTTATCAAATGTAGTCAGTTCGCGGAAGCAAGACTATCTAGTAGCAGTTAAGGAAGATGTAGATGCTACAGATTTGAACAAACATCAAATTAAAGGTTTTGCAGATACGGTGGTTAAATTTGTATTGGAAAATGTAGAAAATGAACAGAAACAAGACTACCAAACAGCCATGGAGAAAGATATAGATGCTTCAGATCTGAACAAATATCAAATAGCTGATTTAGCAGAAAATTTGGTTAAATTTTCATTTACGAATCTAGAAAATGGACCAGGGGGAGATTATGAAAGAGCAGTTGAAGAAGATATTGATGCTAAAGATTTGAATAAGGCTCAGATTTCTGGATTTGCAGATAAATTGGTTAAATTCGTATTAAGAAATATCGAAGTAGAACAGAAAAATGACTATCAACTAGCTGTTCAGGAAAATGTAGATACTGCAGATTTAAATAAAGATCAGATTTCCGATTTTGCAGATAAATTAGTTGAATTTGCACTACAAAATACGAGGAATGCATATACTCAAGGCTATCAAACAGCAGTCGAGGAAGATATAGATGCAGCTGACCTAAATAAATATCAAATGTCTGGTTTTGCAGATAATTTGGTTAAATTTGTGTTAGACAATGAACAGACTGCACAGAAACAAGATTATCAAACAGCTATTGAGAAAGACGTAGATGTTGCTGATTTGAACAAATATCAAATCTCTAATTGTGCAGAAAACTTTGTTATATTTGCATTGAACAATGTGTTGAATGCACAGAAGCAAAACTATCAAACAGCAGTTGAGCAGGATGTAGATGCCTCAGATCTGAATAAATTTCAAGTATCCGATTTCGCAGAGAATTTGGTAAACGTTGCTTTAAAGAATGTAGAAAATGTACAGAAGACAGATTATCAAACGGCAATAAGAGAAGACATTGATATAAAAGATTTGAGCGAAGATCAGATTTCCGAGTTTGCAGATAAATTTGTGAAATTAGTATTAACAAATGAAGACATTTTGCAATGGCAAGACTATCAAAGAGCGGTTGAAGAAAACGTAGATACAGCAGATTTGAATGTAGATCAAATTTCCGGTTTTGCAGACAATTTGGTGAAATTTTCATTAACAAATGTAGTGCATGCGCAGAAGCAGGACTATCCGACAGCGGTGGAAAAAGACGTAGATGCAGCTGATTTGAACCTAGATCAAATTTCCAGTTGTGCCGAAAATTTGGTTAAATTTGCACTGAAAAATGTAGTGACTATTCAAATGCAGGACTATATTACAGCAGTAAAGAACGACATTGAAGCCAAAGATTTAAACAGATATCAAATTTCCGGTTTTGCAGATAAATTGGTTAAGGTTGCATTAACAAACGTTGAGAATGCACAAAAGAAAGACTACAAAAAAGCGATTGAGGAAGATGTAGATACGGAAGATTTGAACAAGGACCAAATTTCCAGTTTTGCAGAGATGCTCGTTGAATTCGTTTTAAAAAATGCACAAGGATCACTAAAACAAGATTTCCAAACGGCGGTTGAAAAAGATGTAGATCCAAGAGATTTGAACAATCATCAAATTATCTGTCTCGCAGATAAATTGGTGACATTTGCATTGACAAATGTAGTGAAAGGACAGAAGCAAGGTTATCAGACTGCCGTTAGAGATGACGTAGACCCAGCTGATTTGAACAAGGATCAAGTATCCAGCTTTGCAGATAGATTGGTTAAACGTGTATTGCAAACTGTAGATAATGCACAGACAGAAGACTATCAAAGAGCAGTTGAGGAAGACGTTAATGCCACAGATTTGAACAAGGATCAAATTTCATGTTTTGCAGATAAACTAGTCAATTTCGTTATACAAAATGCAGAGGAATCACAGAATCAAGATTATCGAACTGCAGTTGAAAAAGATGTAGATCCTAAAGATTTGAACAAATTTCAAATTTCCAGTTTTGCAGATAATTTTGTAAAATTTGCATTGACAAATGTAATGACTGCACAGAAGCAAGGCTATCTAACAGCAGTTGAGAAAGACGTTGATGCAGCCGATTTGAACAAGGATCAGATATCCGGTTTTGCAGATACATTGGTTAAATGTGTTTTACAAAATGTAGATAATTCACAGAAAAAAGACTATCAAAAAGCGATAGAAGAAGACGTAGATGCCATAGATTTGAACAAAGTTCAAGTTTCCAGTTTCGCAAATAAACTTGTTAAATTTGTATTAAATAATGCAGAAGAAATACAGAAACAAGACTATCTAACAGCAGTTAAAGAAGACGTAGACGCAAAAGATTTGAACAAGGCTCAAGTATCTGATTTAGCAGATAACTTCGTCAAATGTGTTTTACAAAATGTTAATGATGCTCAGAAAAAAGACTATCAAACAGCGATTGAGGAAGACGTAGATGCCACAGATTTGAACAAATTTCAAATTTCCAATTTTGCAGATAATTTTGTAAAATTTGCATTGAAGAATGTAATGAATGCACAGAAGCAAGACTATCTAACAGCAGTTAGGAAAGATGTAGATGCAGCCGATTTGAACAAGGATCAGATATCCGGATTTGCAGATACATTGGTTAAATGTGTTTTACAAAATGTAGATAATTCACAGAAAAAAGACTATCAAAAAGCGATAGAAGAAGACGTAGATAGCATAGATTTGAACAAAGGTCAAGTTTCCAGTTTCGCAGATAAACTTGTTAAATTCGTATTAAATAATGCAGAAGAAATACAGAAACAAGACTATAAAACAGCAGTTAAAGAAGACGTAGACGCAAAAGATTTGAACAAAGCTCAAGTATCTGATTTTGCAGATAACTTCGTCAAATGTGTTTTACAAAATGTTAATAGTGTTCAGAAAAAAGACTATCAAACAGCGATTGAGGAAGACGTGGATGCCACAGATTTGAACAAATTTCAAATTTCCAATTTTGCAGATAATTTTGTAAAATTTGCATTGACAAATGTAATGAATGCACATAAGCAAGACTATCTAACAGCAGTTAGGGAAGACGTAGATGCAGCAGATTTAAACAAGGATCAAATATCCAGTTTTGCAAATAAATTGGTTAAATCTGTTTTACAAAATGTCAACAATGCTCAGAAAAAAGATTATCAAACAGCGATTGAGGAAGACGTAGATGCCACAGATTTGAACAAACATCAACTTTCCAGTTTTGCAGATAAACTTGTTAATCTCGTTTTGCAAAATGCAGAGGAGTCACAGAATCAAGACTATCAAACCGCGGTTGAGGAAGACGTTGATACCACAGATTTGAACAAACGTCAAATTTCTAGTTTCGCAGATAAACTGGTCAATTTTGTTATACAAAATGCAGAGAATTCACAGAACCAAGACTATCGAACTGCAGTTGAAAAAGATATAAATCCAAAAGATTTGAACAAATTTCAAATTTCCAGTTTTGCAGATAATTTTGTAAAATTTGCATTGACAAATGTAATGACTGCGCAGAAACAAGACTATCTAACAGCAGTTGAGGAAGATGTTGATGCAGCCGATTTGAACAAGGATCAGATATCCGGTTTTGCAGATACATTGGTTAAATGTGTTTTACAAAATGTAGATAATTCACAGAAAAAAGACTATCAAAAAGCGATAGAAGAAGACGTAGATACCACAGATTTGAATAAAAGTCAAGTTTCCAGTTTCGCAGATAAACTTGTTAAATTCGTATTAAATAATGCAGAAGAAATACAGAAACAAGACTATCAAACAGCAGTTAAAGAAGACGTAGACGCAAAAGAATTGAACAAAGCTCAAGTATCTGATTTTGCAGATAAATTCGTCAAATGTGTTTTACAAAATGTTAACAGTGCTCAGAAAAAAGACTATCAAACAGCGATTGAGGAAGACGTGGATGCCACAGATTTGAACAAATTTCAAATATCCAATTTTGCAGATAATTTTGTTAAATTTGCATTGAAGAATGTAATGAATGCACAGAAGCAAGACTATCTGACAGCAGTTAGCGAAGACGTAGATGCAGCAAGCCTGAACAAGGATCAAATATCCAGTTTTGCAAATAAATTGGTTAAATCTGTTTTACAAAATATCAACAATGCTCAGAAAAAAGATTATCAAACAGCGATTGAGGAAGACGTAGATGCCACAGATTTGAACAAACATCA
The DNA here is from genome assembly GCA_028015205.1 of Mytilisepta virgata. NCBI lineage: Eukaryota > Metazoa > Mollusca > Bivalvia > Mytilida > Mytilidae > Mytilisepta > Mytilisepta virgata. The sequence continues at coordinate 56,582,715 of CM051515.1, read as the reverse complement.
ACTTTCCAGTTTTGCGGATAAACTTGTTAATCTCGTTTTGCAAAATGCAGAGGAGTCACAGAATCAAGACTATCAAACCGCGGTTGAGGAAGACGTTGATACCACAGATTTGAACAAACGTCAAATTTCTAGTTTCGCAGATAAACTGGTCAATTTTGTTATACAAAATGCAGAGAATTCACAGAATCAAGACTATCGAACTGTAGTTGAAAAAGATATAAATCCAAAAGATTTGAACAAATTTCAAATTTCCAGTTTTGCAGATAATTTTGTAAAATTTGCATTGACAAATGTAATGACTGCGCAGAAACAAGACTATCTAACAGCAGTTGAGGAAGATGTTGATGCAGCCGATTTGAACAAGGATCAGATATCCGGTTTTGCAGATACATTGGTTAAATGTGTTTTACAAAATGTAGATAATTCACAGAAAAAAGACTATCAAAAAGCGATAGAAGAAGACGTAGATACCACAGATTTGAATAAAAGTCAAGTTTCCAGTTTCGCAGATAAACTTGTTAAATTCGTATTAAATAATGCAGAAGAAATACAGAAACAAGACTATCAAACAGCAGTTAAAGAAGACGTAGACGCAAAAGAATTGAACAAAGCTCAAGTATCTGATTTTGCAGATAAATTCGTCGAATGTGTTTTACAAAATGTTAACAGTGCTCAGAAAAAAGACTATCAAACAGCGATTGAGGAAGACGTGGATGCCACAGATTTGAACAAATTTCAAATATCCAATTTTGCAGATAATTTTGTTAAATTTGCATTGAAGAATGTAATGAATGCACAGAAGCAAGACTATCTGACAGCAGTTAGCGAAGACGTAGATGCAGCAAGCCTGAACAAGGATCAAATATCCCGTTTTGCAAATAAATTGGTTAAATCTGTTTTACAAAATATCAACAATGCTCAGAAAAAAGATTATCAAACAGCGATTGAGGAAGACGTAGATGCCACAGATTTGAACAAAGATCAACTTTCCAGTTTTGCAGATAAACTTGTGAATCTTGTTTTGCAAAATGCAGAGGAGTCACAGAATCAAGACTATCAAACCGCAGTTGAAAAAGACGAAGATCCGACAGATTTGAACAAATTTCAGATTTCCAGGTTTGCAGATAATTTTGTAAAATTTGCATTGAAGAATGTAATGAATGCACAGAAGCAAGACTATCGAACGGCTGTTAGGGAAGACGTAGATGCAGCAGATTTGAACATGGATCAAATATCCAGTTTTGCAAATAAATTGGTTAAATCTGTTTTACAAAATGTCAAACGTGCTCAGAAAAAAGACTATCGAACAGCGATTGAGGAAGACGTTGATACCACAGATTTGAACAAAGGTCAAATTTCTGGTTTTGCAGATAAACTCGTCAAATTCGTTATACAAAATGCAAAGGAATCACAGAATCAAGACTATCGAACTGCAGTTGTAAAAGACGTAGATCCAACAGATTTGAATAAGTTACAAATTTCCAGGTTTGCAGATAATTTGGTCAAATTTGCATTGAAAAATGTAGTGGATGCACAGAAGCAAGATTATCTAACAGCAGTTAGGGAAGACGTAGATGCGGCGGATTTGAACAAAGATCAAATATCTGACTTTGCAGAAACAATAGTTGAATGTGTATTAAAAAATGTAGATAATGCTAAAACAAAAGATTATCAAACAGCTGTTGAGAAAGACACAGATGCAAACGATTTGAACAAAGGTCAAATTTCAAGCTTTGCAGATAATCTAGTTAAATTCGTATTAAGAAATGCAGAGAAAACACAAAAAGAAGACTACCAAGCAGCGGTTGAAAAAGACGTAGATCCGACAAATTTGAACAAACGTCAAATTTACAGTTTTGCAGATAATTTGGTTGAATTTGCATTACAAACTATTGTGAATGCACAGAAGCAAGACTATCTAACAGCAGTTGAGGAAGACGTTGATGCAACCGATTTGAACAAGGATCAGATATCCGATTTTGCAGATAAATTGGTTAAATACGTTTTAAGAAATGTGGATGATGCACAGAAGAAAGGCTATCAAAAAGCGATCAAGGAAGACTTAGATGTTACAGAATTGAATAAAGATCAAATTTCAGATTTTGCAGATACATTGGTGAAATTTGTTTTAAAAAGTGCAGAGTATGCGCAGAATAAAGACTACCAAAAGGCGGTTGAGGAAGATATAGATGCCACAGATTTGAACAAGGAACAAATTTCCAGTTTCGCAGATAATTTGGTTAAATTTATGTTAGAGGCTGTAGAGAGGTTAAAAACACAAGACTATCAAACAGCAGTAAAGGAAGATGTTGATGTTGCAGATTTGAACAAGGATCAGGTTGCCAGTTTTGCGGATCATTTAGTTCAGTTTGCATTAAAAAATGTCATGAATGCGCAGAAACTAGACTCCCAAACTGCAGTTAAGGAAGACACAGTTGCGACAGATTTGAACAAGCGTCAAGTTTCCGGTCTTGCAGACAATTTAGTTAAATTTACATTAGAAAAATTGTTAGAGGACATAAAGAAGGGAGAAATGAGCCATGAAGATTTGACAAAACTTACACTTTTCATTATTGGAAGTCACGAAACAGAAAGGACAGATGTGCTACATGATAGAGAAATAGATACGTTTGTTGAGCGCACTCTGCAAGAAATAGTTCCGGATAAAGATGTGCAGGTTGCGTCACCTGTTAATGATTTTATGTTGAACGACTTCATTATAACCACACTGAAAACTTTAGCAGACGACGTTGAACATAGCCGCCTGTCAAAAGAATTGATAGAAGATATGCTTAATTTGATGGCAGCGGAAGTTGGTAGCAGTATTGCACAGTCCCCATCAGAGACAAACTTTAAGGATATTTTGCAGACCATTATTGCAGACCTTGAGAGCGAAAAAAGCGATTCCCTGTATCGGGTTGTACACGCTTTTGTCTCCTCGTATTTGAGCTTCAAGGAGTCTTCACAGGAATCCTTGGAGGAGCTTGTTGATATCATCATTAAAAGAATCAAAACGGAGATGAAGGAAGATACTACAGAAATCAGTTCTTTGACAAAAGTAACTAATGCTCTATCCACTAAATCGTTGACTATTGCTCAAATGTCAAATATTGCATCAGATGTAATAACCGTTAGGTGTAGGTCGTTAACCGATATAGCAGAAGTAATTGTTGACGATGTCATTGAAAGAGCGAAGGCAGAAGTGTTAAATGCAAATACCAGTGAATTGAAGCAAATAGCTTTTCAGTTGACATCTTCGATAAACAATATATTATTTCAATCTGAACCTAGCGAAAGTACAAAAATGTCACCCTTTGCTTCTAGTGTTTCCAAATTTGTTACAGACATACTAAAAGTAGTCTTCCAAAGTTTGAAAAAAGGGCACTTTACTGATAATGACATTTTAGATATGATGGGCAGTGTACAGACAATTGTTGATTCGGGCGCAGATAAGTTTTCAATTTTGACAAATCATATCCAGGCTTTGATCGTCAAAATATATACCGGAGGCGTAGATATTAAAGAACTAGAGAGCCTGGGACATGACCTTATAAATAATGGAAAAATGATGATTGGCGCACCTGCTATTTCCGAATCGTCATCAACATTACTGTCAGCCACAAGAACACCGTCCTTAACCAGTACCTCCATAGCTGACCACATTGTTGGAAATATTATGAGCTCTGTTCAAAGTGAATTTCGGGAAGGATCTGTTGATAAAGATTCGCTTTTGGATTTGACAAAATATATTCTCAGCTCCACAGCCTCGAGTTGCGATTTTTCAGCTTCAGACGTTGTCTGTTCAGCTCTAGGGAAAATTGTTATGGACATCGAGGAAGGGACATACGAATATTCTTCCGATTCGGATACTAAAACTGCAGAAAATGTAGTGTGCTTGGCGCTTGGCGAAATGGTAAAAAATATGCAGGAAGGATTATCTACATCTTCTTGCGATTTCAATATTGCAGGTGATGTTGTATTGACATCTTTAGGTCAAATAGTTAGAAACACAGAGGCGGGAAAATACGAATCTGATTCTAAATCCTCTGAAGACATAGTGTGCTCAACTGTAAGTCAAGTTTTCAAAAACATTCAAGAAGGAAAATTGCCACCGTCTTCCAATTCTAAATCTGGGGAAGAAATAATATGCTTAGCTCTTGGTCAAATGGCTAAAATCGTGCAATATGCATCTTCTGACGAGTCTAACATTGCAGACGATGTTGTACTTGGAGCTCTGGATAAAATCGTTAGAAACATTGAGGAAGTTAAATACCAATCTTCTTGTGATTCTAAAGTTGCAGAAGACGTAGTCCTTTCAGCTGTTCGTCAAATCATGAGAGACATCGATGAAGGAAACTTGCGTAGAATATCTATTCTCTCTATGGCAAGTTCTGCTGTGTCCCTGTTTTCAGATGACCTCGATAGGAACGAAACTATTAACACGGTCATGCAAAATGTGTTGTCTAGGCTTAGGGAAGACAGACTAACCTTGGATGAAGTTAAGTATCTCTTCCGGACTATTCTGAGGAAGTACCAGTTTGAACATGACGTGTTGTTTCCAAGCGTTGAACCAGTCTCAGCAGATTCCGAGCTTGCAGAGTCTCTTATTAGAGAAACTATTATAAAAATCGAACGTGGAATAAGATTGGGGCGTTTTAGTCACGAAGATCTGTTGATATTTGCAGAGGAGAGTAAATTTGAGAGATTGGATTCAGAAACGCCACAAGATATCGTTAACTTGGTGAACTCCATTATCAACCATTTAAGGAATGAGATACCCAATATTAGCACAGATCAGTCTGAAGTTATTAGATTTTTAAAGGTTGTTGATGCGGAACATAGTGACGTTATTAGGACAGTTGATGAAATGATGCAGTCTTTCGATCGTATTCAGGATGAGATACGATCAAAAGGACATTCATCCAGATATTTAAAACGGATTCTCAAGCATTTTGTGACTCATCGAGGAACTGATCATGAAATATTTTCCATTGGTAATGTTTTACAGACCATGGATGTTGGAATACTATCCAATTTTGTCAAGTTCACTGTGGCCGATGTACTAGGTGATATTCGGAAAAACAGAATTCGAGCCGCAGAAATGACGAGAGATGATATGTCTGCGTCAGAGACAGGTGTGTTAATACAAACGGCTTCGTCTACTGTAGCCAACAAACTGGTCTATAACCTTTTGTGCAGAATTGAGAAAACGATTAGTAATGAGAAGTCGTTCACACAAGAGACAGAAGTAGAACATGTTACCGGACCATCGCTTGTAAATTTTGAAAGCGATATACTAGCTCGAATTTCGTCCAGTGAAGTTGGAGCCCACATACTTGAGACATTAAATAATATTATATCCAATATGAGGCTAGATAGATCGGTAGACAAAATTCAGAGAAGCGAGAGATATGATGATAAACGGACGCAATTGTCACCAACAGTTATAGAAGATTTTATATTAGGAACTCTACAAGATGTAATTGAAAATATGCAGGACCAGCTTTCCTATAGTGACATGCATGATATTTTTAAACCGGGACAGGAAGCTAGTGAGACTTCTGTTTATGTCCTAGATATAATCAATAATGTTTTGAAAGACATGGCAGCCGACATTAGAACAGAAGAGCTGAGAATACATGCAAGTCTCAGTGCCAAGAGCCAAACATCCACAGTATCCGTAGAGGCCGAGTCAGTGGTCGTTGATGTGTTAAGTAATGTCATCAAGGAATTTGTCGGTAAAGAAGAATCGAAAGGCATTGCCCTTAGCAGCTCATTTTTTGAGAAATCCGCCAAACAGCAATTGATCTGTAAGCTTCAAAGTATACAACGTGACATAAAGGACACAAGTAATACTTTAATAAAAAATAATGTAGCAGGTATTGTCCAGTCAGCTGTTGACAGCTGCAATTCACTAGACGATGCAGATGAAAACTTTATCCAGACTACAATAAGCATGATAATAGAGACTCTTAAGAAAAACAAACTTAAACCAAATGGGTCAAACAGACTCGGGATGTCCCCGTCGTCAGTAGAAAGTGAGGACACAATAGATTTGATTTGTATACCAACAGACAACAGCGAATCGATGCTGATAGATGGGCGTACTGTAAGTCTCCAGAAAATGGCAGAAATGACTTCAAGAATGTTGAAAATGTATGATGAAAACATACACAGCAGACGTGAATCCAGGCAAGACATAGTTGGAGAGATACCCGGAGAAAAAGTTGTAGAACTACTATCAGAGACAGTGTCAAGAACCATGGCAAATATGGAACATGGAAAGTTATCTGAAAAAGAGTTGCATGAACTTGCAACTGCCCTAGCGGACAAGTATCCGGTTGACACTTTTGATGAATTTGAAACGACTCTTGTCAAAAAATCATCGTCTAACGTCGACATTGCTGTAGAAGACTACATTATTAAAACTCTGAAAAAAGTGAAAAATGAACTGCAAGCTGGAAATATGGATGAAGACAAGCTGAAGATGGTTGTTAAATGTATGGCTGGTATTCAGAAAGAATCATTCTCTGCTAGCCACTCATCTCTTGCATCCGTGTCATCCGATGTGATAGCTAACCTTGTAAAGTCTGTACTTTTCAACATAGCAAATTCTTTTGCCGATAATGATATAGTTATACGAGACGAGAGTAAATCTCCAGATGAGAGATCAAAATCTCTGTCCTCAGGCTCCAGTAGCAAGTCTAACAGATGCAGTATAATGAAGGACAATGTTAATCCCAATGCCGCCATAAAGCGCTTGTCCGCGCAGTCGCATGGTCGTAAGGATAGATCTTTTAAGACAACACCAGTTCCCATCATGCATTCATCCTGTGACATGACTTATACTGGAACAAAAGGGAACGTTGATCAGTTAGGAAGCCAGAGTAAAGTTACATTCGAAAACCTTCCATATAATGAGAAGCCGACGTGTATGGTTTCGCCACAAAAAATACCAACAGATTCTACGAAGAATATTAAAAAGCAATCCAATGTTAACAATGGAGCTAGATCAGCACATAGAAATATTGTTAACATGCGCACCCCAACACACATGTCTACCAGGGGTCAAGGTGTTCCAAATAGTCGGGGTTCTGGAAATAATAGTGTCAGAAGTTACTCTAAATCTGCAGTCGACAAAAGTAACCGTAATTCACGTAACATTAACGATACGAATCGCCCATCAAAAAATACTGTTTTGACAGAAGAAACAAATACCACGGCTTCTAATCAAGCAAGACGCACTAAAACAATTCCACGATCCCGAAAAATCCAAAATGTACGATCAGTCTCTGTGCAGAAACAAGCTGAGGTAAACCCTACAAAACCTTCACCAGCCAAAAGAATTGTATCAACATTCGTTAAGGAAAAACCATCACTTGGCAGCAAAAGAAATGTGTCAACATTGGATTCAGTTAATCCTACAAAACCGTCACCTGCCAACAGAAGAAGTGTGTCAACGTTGGGTTCATACGATACAAAGATGACAAAGACTAAAACTACAAGCGAAAAATGTAAAATATCGACGATTTCATTGCCTGATGTCCGCAAACCGTCTGAAGTTGGAGACAGACTAACAGATCGACCAAGGATGACAAATTCAAGTCCGACAAGTTTGAAATCTCCTGTAGCAACAGAAACGGTGGAGATTCGTTCTTTGTGTGGATCCCATAAAACAAAGTTATCAGTCAGATCAAACAGTACTTGTAAACCACACAGAAACCTGCCATTTCACTGAATTATGTGAGTAAACTTAATGTTTATTATTTTATAAGTCCATTCCAAAACGAATGTTTATTTTTAATTAGACCTTATTCGTGAGAGACCTTTCGTTAACATATTGTCTGTGTTAATAGAGTTGCCTTTTAATGTATGAAATATGTTGAAATGCCTCACGCTTATATGCTCCAATTTCGATCAAACCGGTGCTTGGGGCAGTCTTGAACTTCCAGGGAAAAGTCAGATTTATCCAGGGAAATGTATTTATTCTAGAAATGTTCTATATGTATAGGCAAGATATTAATTCTAGAAATTTTTTAGACAAAAATGAAATTAGAGTGCAATTCTGCTGTTAATATTTTCTCAATAAAACTCCTCATCAAATGGATTTCTTATTAATTGAAATGTTAATGTATGGAAGCTCGTGATTTATAAGCCATTTTACAATCGATAGGCCTAATTTTTGTTAAAAGTTAACATTGATTGGTGTGTCTTTAACAATTTTTTTAAATATAACCTAGTGAAAATTGCATAAAAATGCATCGGAGCAAAAAAATATTAACTGTTACGTCAATGCTTTATTTAGTATTTACCACGATACCTTAAGTTTCGTTTATATCACACGATAGATGACTCTTGAATTTCATGATGAAGATCTCAACCAATATTGAAAGAATTACTGCAAAAAAACTTTGGAAACTATGGACTTCATTCCGCTGAGAAATATATGTACAGTAGTTGGTCTTCTATTTTCGTGCTTGATTTGAGTTATAACTTTTTATTATGTCTTTTTTTCTACTTTCAGATAAGATGGAAATTTTATACAAAAGAAGATTATCTGTAGAAGAATGAAGCATATTATTCGTAAACATTATTATCATAATATACTGTTATTAGAATTATTGCAATAAACTGATTTATTTTATTTTGAGAGTTACACATGTAATAGACAAATTTGGTAGATGGTGCTTTAGACGTTTCTGTAACCGTGTCTCCTTGGTAACCTTAGGCGTTACCAATCCTTCACCGTGTTGAAATCTGTGGACGCATACCCCATATTCTTATTTTTTCTATTTTATTAAAGTTGAGGTGTATAGTTTTGATTAAGTCACAACTGGCATTAAAGGATTCAGTCGCAGGTAAAGAAATGTTCTACAATTTAACAATGTGTGTCAAGAAAACAAAACAAACATATAAACACATTCACAGGACACACTAAGATATATGTTCAATAACCTGACAGTAAAGTACATATGATTCTAATATGACGTGCCGCTTTCTCTATAGAAACACAACCATGTTCTATATAGAACAATCGATATTGACACGTGAGCACAATGCGATGTTGACGGGGTGCGTGAAGCACACATGAAATCACTAAACTGTTGTATTTTGTTGATAAAATAAATTTTCTTCCATCTCACTGAATGTATCTTACATTTATGGCTTTGCGAACATTTAGCAAAGCTCGAAATACAACAACGATAAATGTCAAGCAAAATGGTATGACAGTCGAAAGTGCCACGTCACAATCCAAGGTATTACGTCATACATTTAAATGACGCCAGATCGACAGTCAAAAAAGGAAAATCATACATTGTACAGGGTCTGGAGCGCTAGTATTTGCTTTAAAATCTCACAAAAATCTAAGTTTGATTTAATTTTGTTTGTTTAAAGACATTTCTTGCCTTGTTAAAATCGACATGGCTGCCCATAAATGACGCATTATAGGGTTCGCTTTCATTACAGAAATGATACATATTATCCTATTAGGATCGAAATAATTCATTGGTGCCATGCCCTATGGTTCTTTTAACATGGTTAGGCATTATATTTGTTAATATTTTACACCTCGATTACGCTCGGTGTAAAATATACACACATATAATGCTTACCCATGTTAAAATAACCATAGAGCATGGTACCAATGATTTTTTTCTTAAATAGGGCAATAATATACATTGAATATAAACATCAGGCAAAAAAGGCGATGATGTTCACACATAAGAAGTTATCTCAAGAATGATTCTTACATGACGTCATATAAATCGTCAAACGATATAAGACCCGATATATCCGATTTTAGCACATGCGTATAGAAGCTTTTATATAAACGAAAATTGTGTGAATTTTAACATGAAAAATTATCTTTTTCCACACGAAATTGTTTATCTTGACCAAAAAAAATCATGCGATACAATTATAAAATATTGTACATTGCAATACAGATTTACCTAGGCCGCGCCATCTTGATTTTTGAACGACTTAACGCTTACCGCAATAAGTCTGTGAAATATGTTTAATTAATTTTTCTTGTGTAAATGATGAATTTCTTAATTTGACTGTGCAAATGGTTATCTTATAAAATTGGTTTTATTCAAAGCATGCTCTTAAAAGGACAATATACAACATGTTAATCGCAAGAGAAATGGAAAGGCCAAACCAATGTCAGATATATACAGGAAAATTCAAATGAGCAAACTTAGCATCTTTGTCCTATTAGAATAGAAATAACTCATGGGGGTTATAGAGTATGTGGCATGGACTAGGCCTTCATATTCATATTTATATCGTTTGGTATAAACTATCCGAAACACAACGGCCCAGACCATGTGTAAATAACTTCAACTCTATAACCCTAATGAATTATTTCTTAAATATACCATAACTATACAAGCAAAAGAGCAAACATCTCGAACACGAAAAAAATTTTTAGTTTCCACACAGCACTCTGTCAATATGATATGGAAAAAAGGGTATGGTAGATTAATATTTGACAATTTCCAGTTTATATACATATACATGACAAGGTTTTAGAAAAACACCACTCTTTTATTGCTGTTTTTCATCGTAAAAGTCACAGTGAGGCCTTCATGGGGGGAAATATTGCATCCACTTCTGTCTTTTCAGATAGATACGAACAGAAGGTCTGCCTCTTCGTGTATCGTTTTGGATAGAAGCGGACTACGTGTCGGTTTCGGTAAACTCGAAAAATAGGTCTATAGGTATGTTATATCAATGTAAGGAAGAAGCACTTATTTGGTCTGTTTGGGTTAAAACGGACAAAAGTTCTGTGTTTATCTCTCTTTTCCTGATAAAGAGGACAATAGGTCTAGAAGTACATCTTTTCGGCTTGAATCTGTGTGTGTCCGTTCGGGTTGAAGTAGACAATATATAGACCTGTAGGTCTTTTTGTGCGTCTGTTTGGGTTGAGGTGGACAATAGGTCTGTGCGTCTGTTCGGGTAGAAGCGGACAATAGGTCTGTACTTCTTTGTGTGCGTCGTTTCGGGTTAAAGCGAACATTAGGTCTGTAAGTCTTTCTGTGGGTCTGTTTTGGTTGCAGCGGGCAGTTAGTCTGAACGTCTTCCTGTGTGTTTTTACGGGTTAGGCGGACAATATGTCTGTCCGTATTACTGTGCATCTGTAAAATTCATAAAATAGCATTTTTGAAGGGTCAATACTAAAGTACCCAGCCTTATTTCATATATTTTCTAAAATAATAATATGACAAAAAAATATTTTTAGTTTGAAATAAAATAAATAAACAGAAACTATCAGATTTGATTGTTTGAGTTTTTGTACCCGAAAATTGTATTCATTGGGCGATAAATACTAGGAGTTGTGCTTTCAAGATTTAGACCCGTAAAACCCTGAAGTTGGATTAGCTCCCTTTGCAAGCATCCGGAAATAATTATCTTGCTTCATGCACATCTACCGCATGATATGATGCCCAACATCCATTGAAGGGTTTAAGAGGAGTTGCCCTTACAAGGTTAAAACATCTAGAAGCCTTAAGTTGTATTAACTCACATTGCAACTACCCTGTGATGATTATCTTGCTTCATGTACATCTACATACTAGTATGATGCCCAACCTTCATATAAAGTTTCATCAAAATGGATGGAACGGTATAGGAGGAGTTGCGTTTACAAGACATATGGACAGACAGATGGACGGGCGGACAGGGTGATTCCGTGGGGGTTTAATTATATAAAGGTACCATTGACTTAATAATTCTGAGGCGGACAAAAGTTAGAATAAGAACGATATATAATATCAGTAAAATTGAACTTTTCTTGTGGTAAAATACGTTTTTTTTTTATATAGAACTAAAGTATCAATTACACTTTATCATCGTTTGTAAAAGTTAACAAGTACAGTCAAACACACAGACAAACAAACAAATTTACATTAACTGGTAACTACAAACAGCTTCGTCACTAGATAAAGTTTGATTGGTGACTTAAACGAACTTTAGTACTAGTAAAATAATGGCGTACATGTATTCTGTTTGTCTTGTCATCTTTACATTTATTTCAAGGTAATGTTTTTTTTCATTTTAGTGATAATTTAGAATGTTTAAATTTTTTGCTTTCATAGTTCTCGTGATAATTACTTGATTAACATCTTTAAGCCTAATAAATGGAAAATCTAATGAAACTCTTTGATATTAGCAGTAATGTACATGTACTCTAGTCATACATATCAATGTATATGTACTTTAGTCATACATATCAATGTACATGTACTTTAGTCATACATATCAATGTACATGTACTTTAGTCATACATATCAATGTACATGTACTTTAGTCATACATATCAATGTACATGTACTCTAGTCATACATATCAATGTACATGTACTTTAGACATACATATCAATGTACATGTACTCTAGTCATACATATCGATGTACATGTACTCTAGTCGTACATATCAATGTACATGTACTCTAGTCATACATATCAATGTACATGTACTCTAGTCATACATATCAATGTACATGTACTCTAGTCGTACACATCAATGCACATGTACTCTAGTCATACATATCAATGTACATGTACTCTAGTCATACATATCAATGTACATGTACTCTAATCATACATATCAATGTACATGTACTCTAGTCATACATATCAATGTACATGTACTCTAGTCATACATATCAATGTACATGTACTCTAGTCATACATATCAATGTACATGTACTCTAGTCATACATATTAATGTACATGTACTCTAGTCATACATATCAATGTACATGTACTCTAGTCATACATATCAATGCACATGTACTCTAGTCATACATATCAATGTACATGTACTCTAGTCGTACATATCAATGTACATGTACTTTAGTCATACATATCAGTGTACATGTACTCTAGTGGTACATATCAATGAACATGTACCCTAGTCATACATATCAAGACATTATTATTATAAATAACAAATTTATTGTTCGAAAATAGTTATTAAATGATACAAAAGAGAAGAAACAGTAAAACAAACCAAACATAAAATGAACTAGAGGTATAGGGGGAGGGTTGAGATCTCACAAAACATGTTTAACTCCTCCGCATTTTTGCGCCTATCCCAAGTCAGGAACCTCTAGCCTTTGATATTCTTGTGTGTTTTTTTTTAATTTTGGTTTATTTTTATGTTTCGGACTTTAGTGTGCCGTCCATTTTGCTGAACTAGTATACACTATTGTTTTGTGGTCAGCTGAAGCCCATTGGTAGCCTTGGGCTGTTTTCTGTTCTTGGTCGGTTTGTTGTTTCTTTGACACATTCCCCGTTTCCATTCTCTATTCTATAAAGATAAAAATTTCAGAAAAGAAAGAGTGTATTTTACCTTTTATAGTTCACTTAATGTGAGTTCGTTTTACCTTTTTATGCCAAGATGGTTATTTATTTTACCTTTATCTCTTTCTGTTTGTGTAAACAAATTCTAACTTGTAAGCAAAGAACCAAAAGGTACATTAACAAAGACATGTTTTATAAATGGCATGGAATAAATCATATTCTGAATTTATACCTAATATCTACGATATGTCTTAATTCTCTACAAATAACTGATGATGTCTGAAATATAAATATCCATTACTTGATCCAAGGTCGGATATAATACACTCTCAAATCAAAACACAGAAAACCAATAGCCATTTATTTTTTGTTAAAGTGATCGTTTTTACTTTTATCAGATCAATGGTTGTAGTTGACACTGACAGTGATTTTTTTTCCAATTAATACAGCTTTCTGAACAGGGCAGTTAGTTCCGTTTGTATCTAAATGCATTGTACACTTTCTATTTTGACCCTTTATTAGGATAAAAAGTGCTAATTAAATTTATCTGAACTAATTTGATATACATTTAATTTGTGTTTGTAGTGTTTCTTCTTTGTCTTGTGATTGTGACTACGCACACAGAGATACATATTGTGGACCAATACCTACATGTTCAAGTACACCCGTCCTTGACCCTTGCGGATGCTGCTATATCTGTTCAAAGGTAATCCCTGTTACACATTTTACATCAAATGGATCACGAAGCTTTAAATTCGGCAATAAATGCCATAATTCAATAATTGTTGTCTTTATTTGAATTCTATACTTTTGCGTTGAAATCCAGTATTGTATTTAAATATTTACCAACAAGAATTTATGATTTGATGGTTGAAAACATTTCTTTACTGCCTCTGCTAACATATGCAAGATGTACTTACCCTAGTTCGCAACTTCAAACCTAAACAGATGCTGGCTAATACAATACAGATATCTCTCATTTTGAAGATATGAACATATACGTATATTTATAATGAAGGATTGCCATTTTCCCCTTGCATTTATTTCACTTCTAGGGCCATTTTCAAAAAGTCTCCTAAAACCCTTCAAAATCTCTGGAGGCATAGCCTGGTATGTGGTGTCTAAAGGTTGGCTAATAATAATTAAAATGTAAGGTACTAAAATAATTACCAACCCCAAAATCGCTTTGGGAGACAGTTTTAACACAAATTTGCCAAATTAGCGTCTTAAAGACAGTTTTTCAACGTGAAGGACACTCGGAACCAAAAAGAATTTTTGGCTGTAATTGATATTCTGTATTTCCTTTCATACGACAGTAGAATAGTTTTGGTTCTGAATTTCCTTCTTGGCAATATATCAAAAAGTGAAGAAAATTGACCCAAATCACCCATGTACACAACACAAAAATAGGTAAATATTTAAGATAAAAAAATCAATGTTTATGAAAGAAACAAACACAGGGGAAAGCGGCCCTATACTCCTTATCCCTCTGTCCGTTATATTGTATGTAATACAGTCCAACAAACTTTAAAGGGAACATTTATAGATCAAATCATTGTCTATAAAGGGCACTGTGAAAATTAACCTCTATATAAAGGGTACTTTTTTCTGGCCCCATGAGTGCCCTTTATACACAGGTATGACTGTATGTTGATTGACCTTCCAGTTGTGCCCATCAATAACAAATGTGGGGGATTTGATAATTAGCAAAGAATTCTGCTCAATTCTACGAAAGCCCAGAAGGATCATTCGAGATTCTAAATTCGAAATTATACATTTACTATCCAAAGAACGAAATTCTAAATCCGACATTCGATATCTTAAATTCGAGATTCGGAATTCAACACTTGGATAACCAGTCAGATAATGGCTTCTAAGTTTTGAATAGTATTTGGCCAATTATGTATGATCCTTCTGGGGTTCCGTACAAACCCGTGCTAAGGACTGCTAAGGATTGTCTTGAACCTGTATTGTGGGGAGATATTTTTTTTCCTCGTAGATTAAGGTCTCACTGTGATTTCATGAAGAGGAACAGCAATAGAAGTGTTGTTCCTTTTCTTGAACTTTTGCACACGTTATATATAGATTCTCCTTCAGGTACGAGTGAGTTATGGAATTTCTCCACCTGAGATAGTTAAATTTTCGATTTTCAACACGCGAGCCTTTAGCGAGCGTGTTAAAATCTAAAATTTAACTATTGAGGGTGGAGAAATTCCGTGACTCACGGGTAAATTGAAGGAGAATCTGTTTCTCCTATGATTTTCGACAAAAACCTCCAGAAAATGTCGTTGCTATGTAGTTTGTTTACATAGACGTCATTTCGGGACTTCTCTATTTTATCGTTCTAATAACTGTAGAAAAAAGGGCGGTAATTCCCACGTAGAAATTTAATCACCGGGAAGTGGTTAAAGATATTATGTATTTTTATCCCACCGATTAAACACGTCAGGAATAGGAGAAATATGGATCTTGTATCAAGAATTAAAATATACATGTACCTATCATATCTGTTCATAGACCTTACATGTACCTATCATATCTGTTCATAGACCTTAATTGTGGCTCCGATTGATTATAAGGAATACAAATTTATAGGTGAATAGTAACTACTTTATGTTATATGTATTTTTGATATACATAAGTTCAACGTGACAGAAGGGAATACGATACAGTAAGGATCGACCATTAACATTTTCATGAAATTTGGACATACGTGTCTCCTTGCTTTGTACTTTCTAAATATCAAAAGACAAAGTTCCTTCATGGTATAAGTTTCAAGTTATATTGTGTTGAATTTTATGCATTTTGATCCGAAACTACACTGTTTTGCACTTTCCAGTCGTTCACAATGTCTGTATAACTTTGTAAGGAAATAACATTTTTTCTAGCGGGTTTTTTCTTAAAGATTCCTCTCTGTATGGGCAAATTTTATAATTCATTCATATGAGATATACCTGAATTAAAATGTGGGTTATTTATGTATTTTCAAACACTATATAAAAAACTACGAATTTCGGTAACTTTGAATGAGTATTGGGAAAAATTCACCATTGAACTTTTCTTCAAATTTTAGTATCATTAAATTGAAGTAATGGATATCTGTTTGCAAAAGAAAAAAGTTGGGGTCCGTGTGCTTATTACGGAGATATTAAAGAAAAATCTCATATTTCAGTATATTATAAGGGCTTTTCTTAAGAGATACTACGATGTCACAATGGGTCAAAATGTTTAAAAATGCCATTTTGGATTCATCTTTTCATGTTTTGTATAATTTGCATATTTTAATTGCTTTCAGATAGAGGGGGATGAATGTGGTGGACCTTGGAAGATATATGGTAGATGTGCTCCAGGACTGGAATGTCAAACTTCCTCGTCTGGTTCAGGTCATTTAGGAGCTGGAGGGCATTTCGGGAATCACCGAGAACCAAAAGGAGTGTGTAGTAAACCAGGAGGTAATTGTAATTAGAAGGTCGCAAAATGGGACAAATATTTGCCCTCTTAGCCGTTTATATTCATTTTTTTCCCTTATGTAAATTAATTTTTTCCCCTTAAGTAAAATTATCTTATTTTGGTTTGTTAGAATATGTATTTGAAGGTGGTGTCTAGAAAGGTATTCAGCCATTCATTTCCGCGATTTAGTTCAATGCCATACGGTCATTGATTTAATAAATATAGTATTAAATCCTTCCATTTGATTTGTGTTGAAGGTGGAAACAATTAACCAAAAAACGTTGTAGAGCGTGTTCAAATGTCAAAAAAACACCAGAAATTAACCAAGGACACAAACAGTTTGTAATATTGCGCTGTAATTTTATGCAATGATAACTTGACGTTGGTACAGAAATACTGGCAGGTTTGCATGGGATAGCCACAATACTACTGTGTGTATTCTTTCAAACTGCATGTTGGTTGTATCTCAAACGTCTCTTTTTAAAAATGAAAGTAAAAAGTATTATATTTCCTTCTGTTTCCAATATTCGTGTAAATAGATTTATGGCTAGGCATAAATCGAATTATGGATAGCCATAAGTACTTATGCTTAGGCATAAATAAATAATTGTGACGCACATACCGCGCCATACATTTCACTAATTTTTGCATAATATACGACGATACCACAAACAAATGTGACGTTGCAGAATATGCGCAAGTTCTGTTTCCTAAAGTTTTGATCCATGTTGTCGTTCAAGACATACCGAATTGTTATTTTAAATTTACAGAATAGTAATGAAGTCAGCAGTATTCAATCAATTGAAATCAGTTGCCGAAGTATGCGAGATACACAGTAAGCAGCGGAATTAACTTAGGTTTAGCAATTCACAGTTGTCATTTCAGTATTCATCATATTCTTTCATATTTAAGCTATATCGTAGGTTTTCGGTGTTTTAGAAGATACTTGTTTCACGAAAAATCTTTTTCCTACAGAAGTGCTTCAGACAACACAACCATGCTTCGTAGCGCAGAAGAAATATCAAGAAGCTATCAAAACTGGGCGTCACAGAGGCAGAAGACACGTGAATACAATAGTTACTAGTAATTCGGTATTTGGTAAGCCACTGACGGCAACGGAAATGCCTTACAGGTTAAATACAGAAGTTCCTCATATTGTGAAAGTGACTCATTTCCAGAAAGTTTCATCAAATAATGAAATTTCTTCTTATTTGTCAACGCAAAAACTATTAACATTAAAACTTAATTCTAAAACCGCAGTTCGGAGAACAAATAATTTAAAACTAGAAACTTCACCATACGAGACATCCACTGGAAGGAATCCTAACTACTACACAACCAAAAACACAACACCCCAAAAACCTACATTAATTTTCCAAGGAAAAGATACACAACAACAGCAAACAGTACTATTTACAAGGGACTCAATCAGTACTGAAGATTATACGTCACTCAACAAACAAACCATAACATCAAGCAATATTGAGTGGATTTCGATTGATAAACAGCCTGTTAGTTACACAGATATAAAGTCAACGACTGCAGCTGACACACAGTCAACTAGTGACAAAGGGGTGACAACAGAAATCGATCCAATCACAACTCCAGCTGATAAACAGTCCATAGATGACTTGAGTACAACACCAGATGTACCAACAACTGCACAGTATGCAACTTCAGCTGACAAACAGTCCATAGATGACTCGAGTACAACTCCGGGTGTAAAGAAAACAGGACAGCATACAACTTCAGATGACAAACAGTCCATAGATGGCATGAGTACAACTCAAGATGTACCCACAACTGCACACTATACAATTTCAGCTGACAGACAGTCCTTTAGTTACTCAACGACAATACAAGAAATGACAACAGATGGACATTTTACAACAAGAACATTTGAAACCACAAACCCTTGTCCAATCAAACCCCACTGTACACCTGAAGGTAGGACATTGTTTTAATACTACACTAATTTCTAAGGGCCTAAGTTTTTCTGCAAAGTTTTGGGTTTTGGGTTTTGAGTTCACGAAATAAATGTTTTTTATAGTTAGCCAAGGCCATTTCATGTGTGGCAATTCATTAGAGGTGCGTTAAATCGCTTTTGTATCCGAATTTCATCAGTTTTTTAAATCGAATCATGTGGATACAAAAACTGATGATGCTTGGCTATTCATAATGTTATTTCAAGATCGAACCGACACAACATGAAAAACAAGAGATTGTCTGAATGACAAAAAACATTATTTTCCTTCATCACTGTTTTGAGTCACCCGCTCTTCCGCTCGCCATACATTGCCAAACTAATAAAACAACAATCACAAGATCTCGGCGTAACGTTATTTATATGACATTTCCAAACTTAAAAAACTTCATTCTAGTTTGCGTAGACAAAACAGGTCCCATTTTCCAGATTTTTAACAGTTTAAACCTCCTTTTTGACGCCCCTGGCATCGCATATGTTGTTCTAGGAGAGAGTAATTCACAAATATTGTTTTCTCCATTTTAGGATGGTTTGCGCCGACGCAATGTGACCCATGTACCGGAGAGTGCTGGTGTGTATACAATAACGGTTATGAAATTCTGAAAACAAGGAAGCATGGACGAGTGCGCTGTTAATGTTATTTTTACCCGAATTAGATCAACAAAACAATAGTTGACAGACAGCTGGAATTGTCAAATAGTTTCGGAACTTTCTTTTTATAATGTTTGCATTGGTTGATTAATGTGCGTCCCAATTCTTCATTTTCTAAACCAATTTCTTGGTAAAATAAAAACATTTTTATTTTTTTTTTTTTTGTAATTTACATATTACGACCAGGCATGTATGTCCCTACTGTCAAAAGGGATCAAACTTTTGCAATAAATTCTTATTCTGGCCAGAAATGTCACATTCGATTGTGAAGACAAGGTGTTGTGTAAAAAAAATTCTAGAACCCAGATAACAAACAAATCTGCTGTCTTAGAAAAATTACGCATTTAAGCATCGAAAAGGCAATAATTACTACATGTATAAGTATATATCCTATAATAAGAAAATACTTGTGAAACGAGCTGATTTAGGTCAGCTATATATATATAGTCACAATTGCGATTGGCTAAATTAAGGTCAGCCTCGGTATCACTGAGTTCCGTATCATGCTGCAATAGGCATGCCCAACTGCTATTGGCTAAATTATTTTTTCCCCGATTCCTATATTGGCTAAATTAAGGTCAGTCTCGGTATCACTGAGTTCCGTATCATGCTGCAATAAGAATGCCCAACTGTTATTGGCTAAATTATTTTCTCCGGACGTAATCTTTGAGCTCATCCTTGATTTTGAGACTACTGTGTTATAGTAGTCCCAGCTTGATAATATCCCCGCGGTTATCTTTCACCTCGTGAGGATTATCTCTCAATAGGAATGCTCAACATTTTCAACGCGTTACCTTTCTTTCCGATTGTTTTTTTTTCTCCGATCGCGATCCACAATTTTTTCTCCGATATCTCTTCATTCAGTAAACTGTCTGCAGAGTAAAACCTGTTATCGCTTGTAATAAATACAATATTCCCTAATTATTCCTACAATTTGTCCCAGTTTCTTTTCTTGATAATGCAAAAATTGATGACTTAAAACATATTTGCATTTTATAAAATTCTTATCAGTGAAACCGAGTGCTCTTATTGCTGTTCCTCATTCCAAAGATACTGTGTTGCCTTTAACAGCAGATTGGGGTGAGGATGGTGTTTGAACATAGTGCATTAATTATATACAGTGCCTTTAATCTACAAAAATATGATTTTTTCCATTAGCATACTAAAAGTTTAATGGCAGCATGCCTGTTAAACAAAGTCTGCATCATACTCACACCAAAATTAATGAAGGTTTGATTTACCAGATTTTGTTTTTTAACCAGAAGTTGTGACATTTTAGCTGACAAAGACAAGACACTAACACATTTTATAATTTTTGTTTTAACACCAAACATATGTTTCACTTAATAGATACATGTTACTGTCACAAGAAATATGTAAACCAAAACATGCAATACAAGTAATGGTGTACTTAACACTGACAAAAAATAAACCATTTTGCTCGAAGGACAAATTTTAAAGGCTGCGCGTTACAAAATTATTGGAAATGAACAGAACAAAAATATTAGCATGTAAAGTTTAAAATTTTCCCCTTCAGTTTTCGCATAAATTTTGCACAGTGTCCTTAATAAATTTTAATATTTTACCCCAGTTTTAATCTCCCAGTTCAAATTTCCCGTACTGAGACATCATCAGTTGTTATCTCTAGGGCATGTATTCATGTAGTTTACATTCCGCACAGATTATCACTTCATTTCATGAAATTCATTTTCTGTTTAATGTAAACTAAAAAAGTTCAAATGGAGGTAATTTGTTATCAGTGGTAGGGGAGATGGTGAAGGGGGACTTCAGGTAGTTTTTATAGACTTTTATATAGGAATTTATAAAATGTTTAAATTACGATAAAATTAGATGAATTTACATAAATTCTGTAAGGACTAAAAGACTTTTAGGTTGCAGTTCCTATAACATGTTGTTATCTGGAGCCCTGAACAATTATAATATTTCAGTTAATGGAATTTTCTTAAACCTTGCAAGTAGAATAATTTTTCTGTCGTATTCAGTTTGTACTTTAAACCACTAAACCATCAAATCTCTTCAATAAATCTGATAATGTCAGATTGTTGTGGACATAGGAATTTATATTAAGACAATATTTGATAACATAAAAATATTTGGGTTTGTACATGTATTTGATTAAAGAAATTTGTAGACTTACAGTTTAAAAAAACCTTTGGATCCCAATATTTATGAGGGAAGTTTTTAAATGATATGTTTAAAATAATTTTTCAAAAAATGGGGTTCCAACCACACTTTCATTCCCTTTAGTTACCTAGTTAAGATTGTTGGTATTTTGGAGCTAAGGCTGATCTTTGATTTTGACAAATGTTTTTATTTAAGCATTGGACTTCAATATAATTAATATTCTGTTGACTGCAATTTATAATTAAATTGTAGTACAGTGTATTTATATAAGGAATTTTTTGTTTGGTTATTTCACAGAAAATGGTACAGTTATAAAGTTGTATATGTTTCATTTCAAGGTACAAGATCACATATATTTTTTTTCTAAGAAAAATGGTCTGAATTTTTATGTTTAAGGGATCAGTTTCCTTGGTTTGTTGATTAGATTTTGTGATATTTTAATATTCAAATAACCCTTCAAAAACATTATAATATTTATATAACAAAAGGATGAGCAGATAAGTCCATCATCCTAAAAACACATACAATCTGTATGACACAGCATTTACAGGTATTGTAGGCTAATGTTTTATATTATGAATATTATAAGATTTAAATGAATTGTTTCTTTTCCTTGTATTAAAGGAAATAAAGGATAAAATGGAAGATTTGGACGTACATATATGATGTTGACCCCGTAAAATTACATCCCAACAAAAGCTTCATAGGTGTATTCTGTGTACGACATTACGTTAAAATATCAAAGTTTTGTCTAAGGCTTATACTCTAAGAAATGGAGAGGTTTGCTGTCAGCTTAAAAAGTTTGCACGGAATACAGATAGCTGATATTTAATAGAAAAGCAGGAGGTCTAAAATTGGCAGTAAGGCAATTTTTTCATTCATTTATTTATTTTATTTTTTCTTTTTTTATTTTTTCTTTTCTTTTTTATTTCTTATTTTCATTATTTTTTTCATGAAATTCTGCAAACAATTAACAAGCGGGGAGAAGAATATACAATTTAATACTTCTCGAAATAAGATGTATGAAATATTGACAATGATCTACCTGCCGTATGTCAGTAGGGATATGTTTTTCTCTGTCAACAGTCGAGGGAATAACAAAATATGTTTATTTTTTTTCATACATGTATCTGTTAATTTTAATTTACAATGATAAGTTATTGAAATATACAATTCATGTACTAGTACTTTAAATGATAAAATTTGTGACTTAATTTGATAGTTCAATCTTGTCAGTCCAGTTCTATATACTCAGTGTAGATACATACGTATACATTGTAAAACATGTCTACAGATACCACTCCTCTTTAGAATATGATTTATATGAAATAAACTTTTTATTTGAGATACCATTTGTCTTGAAAGACTCCTCCGAGATGTCAGCGTCAGTTAACTTCATTTTTAAAAAAATATACTTATTACATGTATTTACAGCGTAAAAATGTCGAAGTGTTGAACATTCCTTCACGATTTAGGGAGGGAATAAAGGAACTCCGAACGTGCAGGACTTTCTATCCAATCGCAATCTTCGTGCATATGAAACGGTTTCCCTCGCGGAATTGTCTTTATCATCCCGGTTTCTGTGCTACCACCTGTAAGGTAATAATTTTCATTAATGACATTTTCCAGGTTAGACAAATAATTATAAATGGCGAAAAACATAGCTAGTTCGTTAGCTGATAGTTATATTATTTACACTAGTTTTTATTCAAGAAAACCAATTTTGTGTCTTTTATTTAACGGATTTAACCAACCTTAATCCTATCTCATATGGTTCTACATCTATTGTGTATTTATATTTTGACAAGTAAACACAAGACCAACGTAGTGATGAAACTTTCATGTACTGTGATCGACATTTCTGTCCCTTTTACATTTTTTATTACAGACGTATACTTTTCGCTTTTCCTTATTAAAATGCTATTCTTGAAACTTGATTTTCACAAGGATGGCTACCCGTTGTATAGCTATCACCCCGACTTTTAAACCGGCAAGCCAACCAACTTCCGCTAGAAACTAGGTTGGCCATCCGAGTAAACAGTACTTCGGTACTTTGATTATATATTACAACTTACTGTTCATTCTGGAGAGCTCAAAATTATAAAACGGGTCGTCACGTAATGCTCTGACACGAAGGCACAAAATTCCATCCATTCCAGGTAAAAACGAACTTGATCTAAAAATACCAAAAAAAAATTCAAATTCACTACGGTGCATTTTAATACTCGAATAATATACAATGTACCGGAAGATCAAAAACATAATATCAAAACGAAAAAATAGACATCAAATCTACTGAGATTCATCCGAGCTTATCATAAACCCGCTCACCACCATGGCGGTCGAATCAAACCGCTTCGGAAAGTTTGTGTTTGCTTTATATTAAAGGGTATAAATAAAATCTGTCTCTCACTGAATCATAAACCCTTGTCAAATGATAATATAGAAAATGCGAGATTTAAAAAAGAGTTTATCGACATGAAGTAATTTGTTACATTACACACTTTCTTTGGGAGATAGAAACATGTGAATAGATGACTGCAAAATTGAAAGGATACGGGATATTTGTCAAAAATACAACGTCCCAATAAACCAAACGTAGCAAATTGTTATTGAAAATGATATGCAACATTCCACAAGCAAACCTCTGCTTCTAGACTTTCCGGGTATTGTAGTTATATACGGTATTCTAGATGGCCTGAAGTACAGAAGAGACATTTGGACTTAATCAACACATTTAGTAGTATTTATTTCGTTGCTAGTAAATTACAGACAGTGGGAATGGGACCAATAAAATAAATATTTTTGGACTACAATTTTGATGAAGTTTGATGTTGTTAATATGTTTTTAGTTTTTAAGTGTAGTGTTTGTATTGTTTTGGTCTTGGTTTCGTTGTTCTCCGGAATTTGTCATTTATTTTCGATTTTCCCCTCCTTCGAATATCAATTTGGTATTTCTTGACTTTACTTATTTAAAAGTTAAAAGGATCGTCTTTATAATTTTAGATAACAGGAACTTTAAGAAGTCAGAAGTAAATATAGTGAAACAGCAAATGTCTTGGAGATAAGAGAACATTTGAGATATCGGAAGTAAATATTGATATTGTTGATTAGTATAAATTATGAGTGAATTTGAATTTGGAATACAGATTACTGAGACAGATAAAAATCGAATTTTACATTCTTCTACTCTTGCGAGGTATATTTCTTACCTTAGTTGAAATATGTCTTTATCCCTTTTCTCACATCTGAATAAAACATCAGTTCCATTCATTAAAGTCAATGTTAAGTCTGATTTCGAAAAGGCCACCCTCCATGCTATCTTTATAGAGGTTCTCCAAGCATGACGGAGCACTCTTGGAAACTTACACCCTGGGTCTAGAATTAAAAAAAAAACAATAAAATATTAGAGTTTTACTTCTTAAAATATCCAAAGTTGTTTTAATTTTCATTCGCTAAATCTTTGCTTCAAAAAAAGTTCGATTATGAACAGCACAGTTATTCGTTTAATAAAAAAACAGCCCAATACACTACATTTATCTTCAAGGCTGAAGAGCAACTACCAAATGAAAATGCACTTATCAAATCGGGATATATAAACCGGATGTTCAGTGTGATTTGGAATTCTAATTATAATCAATACAGGCATGAAATACAAAAGTGAATGCACAGAGTAAAAGTTAATGAACCATCTTAATTATACCTTACTTGTGTCATAGTGTATGGGGGCTGTTTTTTGTGTTAAACAAAGGCCTGTGAACAGTAGCCCTGAAACGAAAGTCCAAATGTTTCCTTTTCGATGTCAGTGATACATGTGTACCTTAAGCAATAAACGTCAATATATTTAGAACCTGCTGTTTCCGTTGGATTGGATTATTTGTCTGATGATGTGAAGCGGGCGAGTAAGTTGGGTGCCGCGCAGCTCAAAACAGTTGGTAGAAAACCAGTTTGACAGTTTATATCTCGCTATCTTATTTAATTTGGCTTCTCGCTATGGTCATGATGGTGGTATTAATACCAGCTTTTCTGTAATTGCGGATACTGGAGTTGTCTCCCATATGCTTGGGTTATCTTTCTTGATAGAAGGTGTCTTGTATTTAACATACAGTCCAAAAAAAAAATTTTTTTCTCGAGAAAATTGAATTGAGGAAGGCCTTCACTCCCGCCTTCATAAGACATCGAAATATTTAGGAAAATATTACCAAAAACATATCCTTAACGGTTGTCGAGGATATTGTTAGGAAGAAAAATATTTGCCGAAAAATGACAATTTGTCCATTGATATCTATGGAAGACACCTTCTTTAAGAGCAGATAACTCTGTAAATGTTAGACAACTCGTGTGTATCAAAAATGGAGAATAATTAGTAAAACAAATGTATTATGTATAAATGTATACTTACTGGATCTCTGTAGATATGAATATACAGGCACAGAGGCCCCTAAACAAACATCAGTCAACTCCAACGGACCAAAATCTCCACGGTATAATACTGGTCCCATTAAAGTGTGTCCGACTGACGGATCTGTAAAGTAAACTCACATAATATTTGTTCTATCATTAATCATGAAAATGACTTCTGTTTTAATGAATGGAGAAAGCCGGACAACCGGAGAGGAGCAACGATCTCAAATATCCAAATTATTCAAAGGAAGAAATAACCGACAATCATAGATCGGTCTTATCCTCATTTGGTATTTCCATCAAAGATGACGACTGTGATCTTCCTACCTTGTACTGGATACGCAAGTTACATAAGTGTCCATAAAAACAACGCTTTGTAGCTGGATCTGCCAAGTGGGTGATATTTTACGATGTCTAGCTGTCAAAATGCAGATAATATTTTTATCATCTTACTTACTTATCTGAAACGTAAATATTTGTAAACGTTCTGAATTCTCCAAAATTTTCTAGGGAAAAGTATGTGTTTTCCGTTACGTTGTTTACCATATCAATAAGTATATATTTCCTGAATGTTCATGTAAAATATCTTATCAACGATATTAAAACCGACATTAATGTGTATTTTCATGTTTTAAAAAACAAAATCAGTCTGGAAATCTTTGTTCATGATTTTCCGGTAAAGTAAGCACCCGCTTTCAAACTTGCAACCTCGTTGACGTAGTAGTCCGCCTCCATTCGCGAAACAACTTCTGACTAAAATATGCACAACGTAATATAATCACTCAAATTTAACCAAGGAGACGACATATTTAAACCACATTTAGTCGTTTTTGTACTAATTCAGGCGAAAATATGGACATACAAATAAAGCGTACGTTTAAAAATTTGATTTAATCGCAAATAATGAAATGCAATGGAAAGAGCAGAAAGAAGTCCCAGCAGACATTATCAGCATCGAGGAAGGACACGTTTTAGAAATTTCTTCATTATTCATTTAAATAAAACGCCACAATATACAAAAGGAACACCAAATCTTGATATATTTATTAATATTTTGCAATTTTGAAAGCTCTTTAATAAGCTGCCAAACGTTGGGAGAATTTGTTGATAAGTCCTGCTGACTGTTGATAGATAACTCCTGCTCAGCGCACGCGCTTCTTGATACCAATTTTTTACCAATTTTTCGGAGCTGCTCAACAAGCTGATAGAATCACAGGGAAGGATGATAAAAAACTTTACGACAAACGGGGTGACTTTGACTTTCCAATCATCAACTTCCCATTTTTGAGCGGCAATATTCCAGAAGCGCCGGCGTATGGAATGTATATTTCACAACTCATGCGTTATTCTAGAGCTTGTGACACATAAATTGACTTCCTGGACAGAGCCGGCTCCTGACAGAAAAGTTGCTCAAATGGGTATGTTGCTCCTAAGTTGCAGTCATCCTTATTAAAGTTTTATAGACGTCATCAAGACTTGGTTAACAGACAGGAAAACAACGTTTCCCAAATTAAAATGGACCTGTTTCATTGATGCTGTCACTTCCTCATACCGGATCACCCGTTTTTTTTTGGTGGGGTCCATGTTGTTCATATCTTTTTAGTTTTTAAGTTTAGTGTTTGTATTGTTTTGGTCTTGTCTTCTTTGTTCTCCGGAGTTTGTCAGTTATTTTCGATTTTCCCCTCCTTCGAATATCCCATTGAAATTTCTTGACATTACTTATTTAAATACGTGTACCAGCATGTCTTACGAAATGAGATTCATAGGTTCTTACACGAGTTCAAAGTGAAGACTGGAAAATCTTCAAAGAGTTTTTGAAATTCGCGTCTTTTCGGAGTTGAGCGCAGCGAAACGAGAGGAAAGACGGTGAATGTTCTGCAAGTGCACGTGCATAATACAATGTAACACAACATAACAAATCGTCTGTACACTTTTGATAAGAAAAAAAAGAAAAAGTATTATCAGTAATTTGTGTGACATAAGTACATTGTATATGAAATGCCGACTTACCGTTTAATCTGACCAAACTGTATTCTGCACGTGTGTGATACGCTATATACGCAAACCCTATACATAGATAACCATGGATACCAGGTCTGTAGTCACGAATCCTGCAACAAAAATAAATGAAATAACATAATTTAACTAGGAAGACAGATTTTCAGAGAATACGTAGGTCTTTTCCGTTCCACAGAATTGAGGTCACGGTCAACGTCGTAATATCAGATTATCATTTATGTAAAATATAATAAAGTTTATGTGTTTTGATCATTTAGGTGCCAAAGGCCAATAATTCGTTATACCAAGTTGACCTATAAACACAACAAAGTGGAGTCTTGAAGGCTAAACATTTTTCTCACATTACATCAGTTTTCTTTCCAAGTTCTTGAAACAGAGCTATTACAAGATTAAAAGTCCAAGGTTTTGAAAGCGCTTAAATTTTGACCTTGAGGTCATTTTGATGATCAGATTATTGGTCCAAGCCTGAAGGCTATGCAACCTATCGTTCAAGACTATCGATTATTAACTTTTTTCGCCAAATTTTCAAGGGGACATAACTCTAATACGGAGGGCGTCAAATATTTTCGGCCAAAACCTGACAATATTGTGTCAATAGCGGTGATAATTTTCCAACATTTTGGCTTTCCTCTACCTCATAGAGCGATTTCAATTAAGGTTGTCAGAGTTGGAGACTCTGTCAGGATAAAGTTTTCTGCCCCTGGAAATCAATACTTGGTCTTCATACTCATTACAACCAAAATATGAAATATCATTTTGATATGTTAAAAAAATCAAAAGGGGGGGGGGGGGGTGAAATGTGGCTTAAAAAATAAACATATTTAGTCTAATCTCCCCGTTTGTAAACGGACAGGATAACCGTAATTAAGAGCGACAAACGGTTAACTTCTTGGCATCGAATAACAGAAGTTAGAAATGAATTTATATTATTTCAGGTATCCTTGTGTCTATACATATTTTGTTTTTTGCTAAATAAACAAATGTATACTCTAGATTTTTCGATTGTCAACTTTGTCTAATAAAATCTCATATTTTTTAGCATTTTTAATCTTTCATGAAATAAATCTTTAATTTTCAGCTTATAGTAAGGATTTTTTTCTGCGTGTTTATATGATGGATTTAGTTCCGTTTGATGAAGTGCCCGAAAATAATACACAATTTTCTTCTTTTGCTTTTTATAAAGGCATTTTCTAAGTTTTTTGTTCTATAGATTTAAGTGGAACATTCATAGTTTATGTTTTTTTTTAAAAGTTGAAGGAGATGCCTTAAGCACATATGAGGATTTGGTCAGATGCAAGTGTCAAAATTTAGGTCGTCGTAAGCTGTTTTCATAAATTCTACAAATTGTGAGAAAAATTTTCAATGTTATTTAAGATTTTTTCCAGATTTTGATATGGATAAAGGAAGTAAGTATACTTTTAAAGTTGTGATATTTTCAATTCAATTATGTTTTATAGATGTAATCTTGGCTTATACAGACACTTCATAAGACGCCTTGCATCACTTAAATTTTATTATACACTACTAATTTAATTTAGTTACAATATTAAAACTATTTTCTGTTCAATGATAACTTATAATTCTTTCTGGATGTTAATTGAACATTTCGGTTTAACGACGAAGATGAATCTAAAATAAAAAATAAACCAATATATATTTATTATGAAATTAAGTGTTTACATTAGTTTTACTTCGTTTCTTTGATGAACACTTGACCAATATATTGCAAAGTAGTGAAATCCTGGATTTAAGGGGGAAAGGGGTGGCGTAAAACTTATCCGGATAAAGTTGACAAAATATTTAAATATAATTATAATTTTTGGTTGAATTTTAAGGATACATATTGTGTGCCTGAGTCGGTTTTATAGCTCATGATAGGTATATTTGATAGTTAAACCAAACATGGCACCATTTTTTCTTATCTTTTTATCTAAGCTGAACTTACTTTACCTAGAATTCCATTGGAAGTTTTGTTAAACCAACTTCTTAAATGAAAATAAAGACTTTAAGTACCAAACAAAATCACCCTGTCTGCAAACCAAGGTGGCCGCCATGATTGTCAAAATGATCCAAATTTGCAGCTCTTTGGTTCCGAAATTCAAAAATTTCATACAATTATTTATTTCACATCAGTGAGATTTACATTTCTCTAATTCTGTGCGCATTTATATATCTCTTAAACTGTTTGATGATAAAGTTTGATATCACCACACGGTTGGTTAATTGCTTGTGAAATTTTCCGCCAAAAACGTTCGGAAGACCTCTCGGAGTTTTACATTGTCATTAGAGAAAAACGCGTTAATTATGAAATTTATCCACCACCCTCGATAATTAAATTTCAAAATTTTTTTTAAATGAAAATTTAATTATTTCGAGTTGATAAATTGCATAATCAACAAATCATCGTTGTAGAATCGATATACATAGTAACTGGGCGGGTGTATAAGATGGTCTATACATTCCTAAATAATCTTATGATTTCTGTTGACTTTTGTCGTAACATTATGCAAGCTGCTGAACTAAAAAAACTTTCTGTACTTTCTGGATTCCTTGTCTCGTTCATATGTCTTTTTATTATCAATATTTCGTCCATAAAATTCAAGTACCTTAACAGATACGTGTTTCCTTTATATTCAGCACATTTGTATCTGAGTGTCTCCTTTCCTGGTTCCTTAAACACCACACTTTTCCTTCTCACTCTCAGTATTGTACGAGGCTGGTTTACAAGATACCACCGGTCTCGGAGATACGGAGATATGGAACAATTAAACTTACAATCTAAATTTAAAATGAAACAAATTTTGAATAGGTGTAAAAGTATACAATGTCTTTTTCAGACAAGAAAATACAAAAAAAAAGTTCAACAAACTGTTGACTAACCAAAATATAACTAATTATATTTGTAAATGAAATATGAAAGAGGTATATGGTAGAACAATACTTAAAACACAATAAGGTTAAGCAAAGAAATACCTCTTTTATGTTCTTAATATAAATATATATACTAGTTAACAAAGGTAAGGATACACGAGTTCAGAACCAAATATCTTAGTAATTCCTTAAAAAAACTTAAGTATTTAGACAACAATGGTTTTCTACTTCATTTCTTGATCTATTGCGTCTCATTTTTAAATTGAGATAAAAGTTTAAATGGTGAAAAAATGGAAATTTCCAAAAGAGGGTTAAATTAAATTTGCGGAAAATCGAGAAGAAAATAGACACACATTTTGTAAAATGAAAACCCAGTAGCTGAAATCAGTAGAAAAATCTCAAATTTTTGGTCACAGACATTATGATTCACATAACGGGGTAAAAATACTGATTTTTTAAATTTTGGGTTGAAAAATGTGATTTTTGAAATCTCAAATACTGGAATATTTTATTTCAAACGTTTTGCACAAAATCCATGCTTTTGATGAGAAAACAATCTACTATAGAAATCAGACGTGTGGGTCTATTTTTCTGCTTAGTACAGCTATTTCAAATTATGAATATATGAAAAATTCATTACCCTGTATCGTTTCTTTTGTTGACTAGTATACATTTATAGGAATATATTCGGGAATTTGAAATGCAATTTTTTTGTTTCTCAACCAGAGTTAATGATGCAGGAATGTGATTTGCAAGAAGCGTCACACTCCAAAAAAATGTTCATTACGGAAAATAACTTTCAAACTTCTATCATGTGATATAAGGTCCAAAAATTTGGGATGAAACAGGGATAATTGTTTCTCACTTTTGAGACAGGACAGTTCCTATTTTTACCCGTGTGAGATTTTCTTATCTGACCCATGGGTGAGATAAGAAATTCACGTGCCATTTACCACCAAACCGTCTACTCAGGCTTTTTACATAATACGCTTAAAACAAAATTGTACATTCTTTACGAGACGTATTAGTCAAATATAAAGTTTACATTAAAATGCTATTCCAGTTCAAAAGAACCATTAAACTCATTAGAATTGTAATTAAAACCATTCCGCAAACTCGGGCACGTGTTTCATATATTATGACGTCTGAAAAGGGGAAGTAACTCGTTGATGTAAACAATGGCGAGTTTGTGGTGAGAAACAGAATCAAACACCATGGAAAGTACAAGACTGGAAAATCCCTCGGGCAAGATCTAACGTCTCGTTGGAGGACGGGAAATCTTACCCTCGTCTGTCTGTGATTTTCCGGTCTTGTACTTTCCCGGTGTTAGATTCTTTATTTCTTAATTCGGCAATTGTTATTTGTTGATTATCTATATTTTATTTTATTCCTTTATAGTCAGGTTTATTGTGCTATAAGCATTCTCTGACACATAATCATGAAGCACAAAATCTGCATTATGATATTTCGTATGATTACGTCACAGAATTTCTTAGTCCGGATTTGATTCATATTTTATTCATTTCCGTGGGATGTATTAACTCCTGAGTTCTGCAGCTACAGACTAGTTTCTACGCTCAAGACCTAAGCAAATTCCTTCCCATTAACCTATCTGTAATCTCTATTATCACCATATCATATCTTTAGTAGACATTACTTACAGTTTGAATGTTTAATACAGACGCTTGGCTGAAATTATCGCATATCCTGTATCAGGTCTCCAGTTGAAATATATGATAAAGCGACCAATACATATCAAAATCCGTATCGCATACCCTATCAACCCTCGACAAATATCAGCCTTCGGCCGTCTGGCTGACATCGCATACTTGGGTTGATACGGCATGTGATACGGATTTTGTCTCGGCCTCTGGCTGATATTGGTTACTCAAGTTGATACGGCATGTGATAAGGATTTTGTCTCGGCCTCTGGCTGATATTGGTTACTCAGGTTGATACGGCATGTGATACGGATTTTGTCTCGGCCTCTGGATGATATTGGTTACTCAGGTTGATACGGCATGTGATACGAATTTTGCCTTGGCCTCTGGCTGATATTGGTTACTCAGGTTGATACGGCATGTGATACGGATTTTGTCTCGACCTCTGGCTGATATTGGTTACTCAGGTTGATATGGCATGTGATACGGATTTTGTCCCCGCCTCTGGCTGATATTGGTTACTCAGGTTGATACGGCATGTGATACGAATTTTGCCTTGGCCTCTGGTTAATATTGGTTACTCAGGTTGATACGGCATGTGATACGGATTTTGTCTCGGCCTCTGGCTGATATTGGTTACTCAGGTTGATACGGCATGTGATACGAATTTTGCCTTGGCCTCTGGCTGATATTGGTTACTCAGGTTGATACGGCATGTGATACGGATTTTGTCTCGGCCTCTGGCTGATATTGGTTACTCAGGTTGATACGGCATGTGATACGAATTTTGCCTTGGCCTCTGGCTGATATTGGTTACTCAGGTTGATACGGCATATGATACGGATTTTGTCTCGGCCTCTGGCTGATATTGGTTACTCAGGTTGATACGGCATGTGATACGAATTTTGCCTTGGCCTCTGGCTGATATTGGTTACTCAGGTTGATACGGCATGTGATACGGATTTTGTCTCGGCCTCTGGCTGATATTGGTTACTCAGGTTGATACGGCATGTGATACGGATTTTGTCTCGGCCTCTGGCTGATATTGGTTACTCAGGTTGATACGGCGTGTGATACGGATTTTGTCTCGGCCTCTGGCTGATATTGGTTACTCGAGTTCATACGGAATGTGATACGGAATTTGCCATTTATTATTCTCTATGTACAATCGGTAACGCCGGATTTACGGAACACTTTTAAAAAATCTCAACAGAAACAAACTATGGTGCATTTAAAGAAATTACTCTACATAATGCAACTTTGATCTTAAGTGCAGTCATTTTCTAAAGCATCCGATGGACTACATTTTCTGAGATGTCTGCTTGATTGTTTTTGGGGGAGGGGATTCCAGTTTTATGTTAACCCATATTAACTAAAGGCTTCGTTTAAAATAACCCTTGGAATCATATTTCGCAAAACACTATCCTATTTAAATGGGGAAAGAGTTAGAAATAAAAAAAATGTGCCGTCTTTCTGGTGTTACCCAAAACAGCGTTATACACGGTAATTATAGATAAATATTGATTCCTACACGCTTCTTCAGAATGTTAATATTTGATATTGAAATAATTTTCGTATTTCCGGTAACTGGTGATAAAAACTTCTATAAACTTCAAGATTTACACGCAATTCTGTTTGGCCAAAAGAGCAAATGATATTATCTGTTATCCTGATATGGAACAAGCTTATTTTCCACGCATATATAGTAACTTTAGAATAACCGTAATGATTTTTAACAATAAAGAAAATGAATGTGGACTTCTCTGGGGAAATTATGTAGTATGTAGAGAAGAAATTGCATACTATCATAAACAGTAAAGAAATTGATCACAGTGTCTTTGATGACAGATTGTGTTAATGATTGACAGAACAAATAAAATCTACTTATTTCTACTGTTTCATTGAACGAAAAGAACATGCATACGCCAAAAAAATCACCCTTCGACGACCGACTTTTTCAAGGGTGTATTTTTTCCACTGAGGACCAAAGCAAAAACGTTCAATTTTCCACATCAAGTATTGGTCAAATAAAATTCTTTTAAACATTTCCACGTGTATTTAAGGGCTACAATTATAATGTACAAGGCCGTAGCTAGGACCTTTATTTTAGTGATGCAAATAATTATCGCCCAGCGGAGCGACGAGTCGAAATATTTTTCGGCAGGGAGTCTGGAAGCTCTCGAAAAATGGTGAGAAATCCTGCATTCTGGGCATTTCCAGACGTGTATTTGTATAATAGAAGATGATATTTTCTGTACATAAAATCTACCATTCTTTTATATTTTGTTCCGGAACAAAGTGGATTATAGTGGTAAAAGAAGATCATATTAAACCAAACTGTCAACATGTTTAATCTATATTTGGAATTATTTTTACGATCCAAGTTTCCCGCCCTACTTCAAAAGATATTTGTACCGTTAACGTATTTATTATATATATATAGTAGTGATGATATAGACCATCTATATTTTTGATAAAATAATGACAGGATTTTTTTTATCGTAATTATTTACCTCATTCTTGAGCCAATCGTTTTCGACAACTACCTGTTTTTAACCGGCGGTCAATTTTGGTTTTCAGAAGGCCAATTAAGTAGCGGATACCAACGAGAATTATGGCACTCCGGACATCGCTTTGAGAATACCGTAATATATATGGTGATATTAAAAACTGCATTCTGTGGAATAAACGCCTCTGTTATATTTTTCCTAGATGAATAATCTCTATGTTTGTCTATTGCATTTTATTACATAAATAAGTGTTAAACACGGATTTCTTTAGTGAGGCAATTGCCTCACTTACGTTAGCTACGGCCTTGATGTAATATTTAAAAAACCCAAAATAATGAAAAGCATGTAAAAACCATTAAGTGCTTGTATTTACTATTATCATGCAGATTCATATACAATTGAAGTTAAACACTTACCTATTGCTGATAAATGAACAAAGATGTAAGTAAAGAGGATATTACATCTAAACCAGTTTACCTGTAATATAAATACGTAAAGAGGATATTACACCTGAACGAGTTTACCTGTAATATAAAGTACTTAAAGAGTATATTACACCTGAACGAGTTTACCTGTAATATAAAGTACTTAAAGAGTATATTACACCTGAACGAGTTTAACTGTAATATAAATACGTAAAGAGGATATTACACCTGAGCGAGTTTACCTGTAATATAAAGTACGTAAAGAGGATATTATACCTGAACGAGTTTACCTGTAATATAAAGTACGTAAAGAGGATATTACACCTGAACGAGTTTACCTGTAATATAAAGTACGTAAAGAGGATATTACACCTGAGCGAGTTTACCTGTAATATAAAGTACATAAAGAGGATATTACACCTGAACGAGTTTACATGTAATATAAAGTACGTAAAGAGGATATTACACCTGAGCGAGTTTACCTGTAATATAAAGTACGTAAAGAGGATATTACACCTGAGCGAGTTTACCTGTAATATAAAGTACGTAAAGAGGATATTACACCTGAACGAGTTTACCTGTAATATAAAGTACGTAAAGAGGATATTACACCTGAGCGAGTTTACCTGTAATATAAAGTACGTAAAGAGGATATTATACCTGAACGGGTTAACCTGTCACAATAAATAAAGAGAAATTACATCTAAATCAGTTTTACCTGTAGAGAAGATTATATTAGACTTAAGAGGATATTATATCTGCCTGTAATAGAAAATACGTATAGGGACAATAACAATGGATGACTGACTATTTCAGGTCTTTCATTCTATTACCTTTTCCTCAACGGAGAATCTTACTGAGTACTTCGAGCGATATCAATCAGATACAAGTCTCTTTCAGTTAAAAGTTCTACATCTGACCGAATTTACCTGTAATCGTACAATAACTGAACCGGATTACCTAATGAAAAGTACGTAAAGAGAAAATTACATTTGAACGAATTTACCTGTAACAGTAAATAAAGAGAAAACCATAGTTCAGGTGTAAGCACTAATGGAATTCTTCTGAAGAGCAAACAAACGAGTATATGTGGTTTCAGTCTTGTTAGGTAACAGACAACAGACAACAAGAGGAAACACGGTTCCGTTGATAGCAGCATGAAGTGTGTAAAGCTGATGAAAATGTGTTGTGGATGAATAAGGTTTCCTTGTTCAGTATCATCACAAAGTAGAAACCTTTCTCCAGATAATGTTCCTGTGCATTGTCCTTGTATATCTATTTCTCCTTGTGAAGTTGGCAACTTTGGAATGGTTTTGGAACGATTTCTGTCAAGAGATGATTTGCATGCCTGAAAAGTTTGTATCTTTTGAATCATCTTCTCAACTGTGTCATCAAAATCCATGTTTCTAAGTCCACCTAATTCTTCATCAGATATTGTAGGGATAGGCGCTGACTGTTCCCTACACCTTTTCTTCACTGCACCAATGAATGATTGTGCAGCTAAATCAATATAGTCTCTTTCACGGTTGTGTGGACGACCAAAGGACACTGGAATATTGTCAGATGTCATTGTAGCCAGACATGTCCTGCCAACACTCCAGAAGGTTGTGTCATTGTACCTAGTTTTTTTTTCCTTTTTGTAATACATTTATTGATTATTTATCATAAATTTCTTTTTTTGACTTAAAAAATATGACACATTATCTTATTTATATACTTTTTAAATACAGACTATACCAAGGTAACCACTCAGGTAAGAAAATAACAATTATGGCCAAATGGGAATAGAAATTTTAAAATTTTAGCTAAGTGGGAAGACATCGGGAAAATAACACCTGAACGAATTTACCTGTAATCGTACAATAAAGAGAAAATTACCACTGAAGCAGTATACCTGTAATAGAAAGTACGTAAAGAGAAAATTACATCTGAACGAATGTACCTGTAATTGTACAATAAAGAGAAGATTACGTCTGAGCCAGTTTACCTGTATTAGAAAGTACATACAGAGTAGATTACATCTGAACCAGTTTACCTGTGTTAGAAAGTACATACAGAGAAGATTACATCTGAACCAGTTTACCTGTGTTAGAAAGTACATACAGAGAAGATTACATCTGAACCAGTTTACCTGTGTTAGAAAGTACACACAGAGAAGATTATATCTGAACCAGTTTACCTGTATTAGAAAGTACAAACAGAGAAGATTACATCTGAACCAGTTTACCTGTGTTAGAAAGTACATATAGAGAATATGACATCTGAACCAGTTTACCTGTATTAGAAAGTACAAACAGAGAAGATTACATCTGAACCAGTTTACCTGTGTTAGAAAGTACATATAGAGAATATGACATCTGAACCAGTTTACCTGTATTAGAAAGTACAAACAGAGAAGATTACATCTGAACCAGTTTACCTGTGTTAGAAAGTACACACAGAGAAGATTATATCTGAACCAGTTTACCTGTGTTAGAAAGTACATATAGAGAATATGACATCTGAACCAGTTTACCTGTATTAGAAAGTACATACAGAGAAGATTACATCTGAACCAGTTTACCTGTGTTAGAAAGTACACACAGAGAAGATTATATCTGAACCAGTTTACCTGTGTTAGAAAGTACATATAGAGAATATGACATCTGAACCAGTTTACCTGTGTTAGAAAGTACATGCAGAGTAGATTACATCTGAACCAGTTTACCTGTATTAGAAAGTACATTTATATGAACCAATTTATCCGTCATAGAATTACATCTGAACCTGCATTTTTATCTCTAATAGAAAGTAAATAAAGAACCAGTTTACCTGTAATATGTAATATAGAGAGTAAATAAGTCGGTATTAATTTTTAAATGCAACCCGAGTCTTTCCCAATATTAAGAATTTTATCTATTAGTGTAGTAGATTTTTGAAAAAAAAAGGCTGAAAAGGGTAGTTAAATACAATTACTGGAGCAAAATATACCGAAAAAGAGGGAAAATAGTTGCGCTTGATTTGGAGTTTTTCATGGTTTTTTTTTTTTTTTTTTTTTTTGTCTGTTATAAGAAATAATTAATTGATAAAGATTTCATAATGTTCTCATTTGGCCTTATAAGTGAAGGTCTTCAATTCATGAAAATATGAAAAAAATAGTGTTTACATGATAAAAATCAGGAAAATTTTGAAACATTCTTAAGAAATCTAAATTTAGCGAAAGCTCCCCAAAAATCGAAAAATTTCAATTTTAACAATCTTTTTCTCGAAAAAAAGTCATTTTGTTTTATAAATTATCCAATAATATGATTCAACTTACCATTCTACTGCAACAACTCCGTAAAATTTGCTACATATCAATTTAAAATTCAGTTCATTAATAAAACAATTGTTGTATCGTTAATCCATAATGAATCTAAAAACAAAATCTCGTGTTTAGAATTCTATGCATGGTATTTTGTAAAGGAATATTTTAATACACTATTAATTTATCGACTTTTGAAGTTGGAATTAAATACACACAGAGAAGCGAATGCGTCTACAGTATTGCCAACTGTTAAGTGATATTTTTAATTGAGGTATTCACATATACATAATTTCTCTACAGATACTATCGCACTTTGTGATGAGATATATACAACAATATGAGATTTTTTTTGTTCAAATATTGTTTCAACGATCTGTCCGAGTCAAATCCTGTAACCGTTTTGTAACTTATGTTATAACTCTGGTATTGTACATTATAAATCTCCTGCGAACTACTTGAGATCAAAGTATCTATTTCTTCAATTAAGTTTTCTTGCTTGAGAAATCTGTATCCTTTTAATGAGATTTTCTCCTTGGAATAGTCGATTCTGGCAATTCTAAGACTTTATTAAATTGGCTTCATAAACAGAGATCAAGAATTAATTAATTTAGCGTGTTTTTGAACCTTATAATATGCGCTTTTTTACGTGTATTGAAATGTGATCAAGAAATACCATTTCTTTCATCATTCCTTTGTATTTCTTCGGAAGCCATATTGAAATTGATATCTGGGAATGATAGGAGCTTTGAGACATTTCCTTGGCTTTGTAATCAGAATACGATCGCTATCAGATATATTCCGAACTGAATTTATCCGATGTTAATTAATATCGTGTAGACAAAGCTTTTGGCAGTGTCTGGATAAATATAGTACAAGTATCTTACTGGATTGTATATAGGTAATTAAAACAGAAAAAAAGTCGTAAGTTTTCAATTTAGTATACTTCTCTATTATAGCACAATTATATAGGAAGCCGCAGCCGCAATACCAACAGGACCAAAATCCTACACGTCAAGTCGATGGTCCGTGTATCAGAAATTAAGTACCAGTCGGAGTGTTAACCACGTCGTATTTAGAATATGCAATGAACATGTGATATGCCGAGACTATATACAGTTTTGCGGTGTCACAGGACAATCGATTTTTATTATTTTTCTAAACATCTCTTTTTTACTGTATGAAATTTATTGTATAACTTCCATTTTATTATTATTATTACTATATTATGCTCAATACCAAAATACGAAGCCAGTTGTTGTTCATCTACTGAAAGTGTATCTCTAATTAAATAGGTGTTTATTCTTTTAAAGAAATGAATAACTGACCTCTTTTTTGTATTCATATTTAAGAAAATAGTTCATGAAACTGAGGGCCATATGGCGATAAATGGTCTGACAGGTCCCTTAAAAAACAGTATATGGACCGAAGCGAAACTGAGGTCCATATAATGTTTTTGGAGTGACCTGCCGGTCCATATATTATAAGTGCAACAGACTATCTAAGCTTTGCCAAGCAATGCAACCCGGGTGCCATTTAATCTTATAACATTCCCCCATTTCTTCCATGTCTTATTAATTAACAATCAATAGAATTTTGTAGAATGTTATATAATTAACTGCATAAGATACCAATGGACGCTATATAAACATAATTCCTCTATTTGATTCTTCTCGTGTCTTATACAACAAACCGCCTCGGTGGTCTCGTGGTAGCGTGCTCGCCTCGAGTGCGGAAGGTCGCGGGTTCGATCCCCGGCCGGGTTAAACCAAAGACATTAAAATTGGTATTTGCTGCTTCTCCGCCAAGCACGAGGCATCTAGGAGTAAGAGCAAAGACTGGTCGGCTCGGAGTCAGTATAATGTGTCCGAGTGAGGTGATATCTCGTGAACAAGCACATTAAAAATCCGACTTAGCGTGTCGATCTAGTACAAAGCAGGGATCATATTCATTATCATATCAACATGTTCTCGTCCTGATATGCACCTGGTTGCCACTGGACGTTAAACAATAATTCATCCATCCATCTTAAACACCAAATACATTTAATATACTGTTATTATATTTAAGAGAATTAATCAATAAGAGTAATTTGTATATAAAATACAAGCATAATGATATCTTTAGTGGTTTCATCATTGAATCACAAGTCAATGTATTTTTTCCAAAGTTTTTACTGAGAAGAGAATAGAGTAGAAATTTTAATGGTATAAAATCCACACAATCGGATATCCATACATATCCACAGATAACACAACATACATAACAATTTAAGTAATTGCTGGAACCCTGGTCTATCTATATATCTATATAGGTCGAATGTAACGTATGTAAAGGGGCTTCCCTCGTGTACGATTGAAATTATAGAAACGTAACAGGTTTATAACCATCATCCATTAACTGGGTGGCTAATGGAGTACTCCTTTAGTTTAGTTAGTATAGAGCGCTGGACTTAACTGTCTATTTAAATGTCGAAATTTATATCTTGCTCAATCAAAATAACTGTCTATTTAAATGTCGAAATTTATATCTTGCTCAATCAAAATGTGAGTTTAAATTTGGTTGAATATTTCAAAACGTTTTTAGACAAAAAAGTTTAATATAATTTATACTTTTTGAATGTAAGAAAGGAAAAAACATTGTTAAACAAATATTTCATTTTAGACAACCCTTTTAAAAGTAAAGCAAAAGTACTTTAATACTGATGTGTATCGTTACATAATATTTCATATTATCTCTTTCAGGTATACACTAATTTTGTACATGTGTTGACTCCACTGTTTTTTATTTTTTGTTATTGTACATATTTATATTTAAATTGAATTTTATTTGAAGAAGTGCTGTACCAAAGGTTTCGGGTTCGATCCCTGGTTGGTGCGATATGTAATTGTGGGAGACAAAACCTACACGTACATTTCTGAAGAAATACATTACGAAATACTTAATGATTAATCCTAAGTGCTATAATGAGTTTGACAAATGTTACGAGTTGGATATTGATTAGTTCTAATATTAAATTAATTACCTGTCTGTAAACCTGTATATATCTACGTGATCTACTGGAAGCAAGTCTCACTGATATACACGGGCGAGAGGTTTCGTGGATTACAGGGAAGAGTTGGGCAGTTAGGGGGGAAGGAAAATTTTATCATTTTGAAAGGGAAAAAATTTTTGTCCAATTTTTTTTTTTTTCGAATTTCAGACCATTTTTCCTGAACACAAATCCATTTTTTAGATGTCTGGATCCGCCACTTTCAAAAGTTTTTCATAATGTGCGTCAGATTTTGATCACAAAGCAAGCTCGAAGGTATAACAAACCCAGGATATTACACAATTCAATAAAATATTATTTTTTTATTTATGATAAGACTTTTACAACA
Organism: Mytilisepta virgata; assembly: GCA_028015205.1. NCBI lineage: Eukaryota > Metazoa > Mollusca > Bivalvia > Mytilida > Mytilidae > Mytilisepta > Mytilisepta virgata. Next base: position 56,540,622 of record CM051515.1, on the reverse strand, counting down.
GAAAGTTAAAAGCTATTGAATTACAATTTATTTAAAAAACACTATTCCAAATACAATACATATGTCATACAAAATTAGTATTGTCATTATCAATTATACAGTAAAGATTCTGACGGTTAAATATGATTGGCCAAACGTCTGTCTGTTGAAAGTACACATCATTGATGAATTCATCACTTCATGAGCAATTTACCAAATATTTTACGCTGCACTTGACACTTGCATATTTGTTATGATTATTCATGGTTTTCAATGTGTTTGTTATTTCCGAATCATTCTGCGAGGCTCTCCAAGGGGTAATTAGCAGTTAATGTGAAATAGATTAATTGTAATAAGATGAACCGAACCTCCTACTGAGGGGGTGACATGAATTGTCTGCGGAAGCGGTTTGTGATGAATAAAGACCCCTATTGTTGTGATAATGAATAACATACCTATAGTTTATAGTACGGATGCCCTCATCATCAAGAAATCATTTAGAATGGAATTTTGACTATAGAATATTATGTATGAAATGGAAACAAGGCTATATTCATTTATTTATTTCTGTTTGTATTTTTTGTCTGTCCAGAAAGGTACGTTAATTTTATTTTATTTTTCTGTGATTTGAGAACATACAATAAATATTTTAACATAAAAATGGTGAAATAGTTCACACCCATTTCATTTACAACTTTTTGCCATTTAAAAACAATATTCATAATTTTAATCAAAATGTGATTAAATAGTCTACATCAAGTATATTTTACATTTTGTGATTTGAGAAAAATATTCATTGAAAATATTTTAACCCCAAAAAATTAAATTCTTTTCATTCATCATATATTTAAAATATTTGTGATTTGGAAAAATATTCCAAGATTTTAACCAAAAAATTAATATAATACATTTTATCCAGTATAATGGATTGAGAAAATATCAAAAACCATTTTAGACTTTCTATGTGGAATTATAGCATGTTTTGTATATCCACAGTTCCTTAAATACTAGTCAACAAAAGAAACGATACAGGGTAATGCATTTTTCATATATTCATAATTTCAAATAGCTGTATTAAGCAGAAAAATAGACCCACACGTCTGATTTTCATAGTAGATTGTTTTCCCTCAAAAGCATGGATTTTGTGCAAAAATTTTGAAATAAAAAATTCCAATTTTTGAGATTTCAAAAATGACATTTTTCAACCCAAAATTAAAAAATCAGTATTTTTACCCCGCTATGTGAATCACAATGTCTGTGTGACAAAAGGTTTGAGTTTTTTCTACTGATTTCAGCGACTGGATTTTCATTTTACAAAATGTGTGTCAATTTTCTTCTCGATTTTCCGCAAATTAAAATTAACCCTCTTTTTGGAAATTTCCACTTCGCCATTTCAAGTGTTCTCCAGATTTCAAAATGAGACGCATTAGATCAAGAAATGAAGTAGCAAACCACTGTTGCCCGCATACTTATTTTTTTTAAAGGAATTACCAAGATATTTGGTTCCGAACTCGTGTATCGTTACTTTTGTTGACTAGTATATCACAACAATAAAAGTTATTTATTTTCAGTTTCATTTTTAGAAGTATCTGCATGGCTATTAATCTATTTATTTTATTATTTATTTAATCTATTTATTTATCCATTTATTTATTAAAATTGTTAATTAATTAATTTATTGATTGATTGATTGATTGATTGATTGATTTATTAAAATTGGTAATTATTTTTTTTTTTTTCCCTAGTGTGATTCCTGATTTTGATTAGTTTAGAGACGGTATAAATAATTCAATACCTTTAAATGTATTTTGTATTTAATATTTTTACCATATATTTTGGTTATCAAGTTTCTACAGACTGTGTAAAAGAATACCTTCCTCATGGCACTGTACAACTTGAAACAGAACCGTACTATTCTATAAAATACCAGTGTGACGACGGATTTGATATGTTCGGAACACCTGAGGCTTATTGTTTTGACGGAGTGTGGACCACCTCGGTACCAGTCTGCTATGGTATGAAAAAAAATAACTGGGTAGTCCAAAAACTATGTCGCCCTTTGTTTTATCGTGTGCATTGTGTGATATATCTGTTTACGAACAGCTTCACACGTGTATTGGCACTCCTAAGTATACCTGGGGAGAGACAACGAACACCCATATACAGAAACTTAACGGGAGCATTTATGCAGCTTCGATCAAAGTGCTTAATCTTTCATTAACTGAGAGTAGGCTTTGTTATATATCATATAATGAGAAAATACTGGTGAGACGAACTGATTTAGGTCGGCTATATATATTTCACAATTCCGATTGGCTTATAAGGTCAGCTTCGGTATCACCGATTTCGGTATCACGCTGCAGTGTTATTGGCTAAATTATTTTATTTTAATTCACAGTCTCGGTTCCAGGTTGACTTGTTTTCAATAAAAAAAAAAGATCTCAGTTAAGATGTTTATTTAATGAAACTAAGCTTTGGTACTGCTGTGGTCATTCAATTGAAAACACAGTGAAATTGATAGAAAATATATTCTTGTTATTATAGAAGTGGAAACTAAAAAAAATATCTTGATATATCTTGAAGCCAGTATAAAGGACTACGCAGATGGAACCCTATATATAATACCTATCATTTCCAATGTACAATCTTAACACATAGCCCCATTTCCATTTGATATATTTCTGTCATGTGCCTCTCTTGGATCCTTATCTGGTAAGATTTTTTTTTATAACGTATCACAGTGAAGTTTGGGGTTTTAGCATTAAATCCCTCTATGGGATCCTGACTTGACACATCCCAATGAAGTTGTAATCCCTCTGTGGGATCCCGACTTGTATTTCGTGTCATATCATGACGGGCTGGAGTATAACATATATAATAAGAAAAATATATTCACTTTTTGTAGCAAAAGGTTGCAGTCTAATGGGGTATAAATCTGTAGAAAATGGGGATATTAACATGATATCTGAAGAATCCTTACTTGTTGTGACCTGTGACCAAGGATATATCATGGATGGTGAAAGTATTATTAGTTGTGACGGACATCAGTGGTCAGAACCCCTCCCAAACTGTTATTGTGAGTATATCTTGTAACACCTTGTTTCTTAAATCATTCTCTTGTAATAATGAGCCTGACAGGGAAATGACTCAAGATATATTGTGCACCTTGTTTCATGTTGCATGAATTTTCTTAACATGAATTTATCGTTAATATATTGATTTATTTTTCATTCTGTTTTAATAAAAAAAAATATGTAATAATTTCCAGCTGCAGTTGACATAAATCGTTGTGATTTTGAACATCATTCACTGTGTGGATGGACGCAGGACTTAAGCCATAAAGTTGATTGGCTGATTAACTCATGGGAAACGGAAACCAAAAGGACTGGTCCCCAGTTTGATCACACACTTGGTCCCGAAAAGAAAAATGGTAAGGTTAAGAAGAAAACTAAAAGGAGCATGAATTGTATGGTTTTGAGTTTCATAATTCCTAAATTTCATGTTTTCCTCACAGTAAAGACTCCATGAGATATTTGGCTAACAGTTGATGATAAATGTATCACGTATGATTTTAGCTTTACAAATTTTTAGTTTAGTGCAGACTTGAAGAAGGTTATTTCAGGAAGAGCGCTGTACGTAAAAGTTTTAATATCGGTGCTCATTTTGTCAACCATACAATCTCATTGTAAAATGAAATAATTCATGTTCTGATGTTAGTTTGACACAAATATGATTGGAACACAGAAGAACTTCACCAGATTGTCTACATTTCCAAGTTTAATAAAAAAACATAGACTTTAACATCAATATAAGCGAATGCCCACTGAGAATTTTTACCACTATCATCCATTTTTTCATGAACACCATTTTTCTTAAAAATAATGAATATGTCTAAATCACTACTTACTTAAAGGTTGTATATTCGATTTTGGTCTTACTATAAGTAAGTTTGGCAGATAAAAAATAAAAACAAGCAAAATCTAATCCAACAACAAAATAAAGTTCGAATAAAAAAAGAAATAACAAAACTCGTCTAAAATTTAAAAAAAAATGAAAGATGAGAAAAAATTCACTTAATATAACTTGTATGAAACATCATGTGTGTTTCATGACTAAAGTATTGCATTATTAGGGGCCCGCCATTTGGTGGCGGTCGACCTATAGAGACCAGTCTGTCCGTAACAAATCGTGTCCACTCTATATCTTGAGAACCTTTATAATTTCAAAGTTTATACTTGGCATGGATATTCACTAGCACCATAGGGTGTGTCACAATGTATGTACAACTCTGTAGGTCAAATGTCAAGATCAAAAACCTAGGTCAAAGTTGAGAACCCCATCTCCTATGGTAAAGATCGTGTCCGCCCTATAACTTGAGAATGGTTTGACGTAAAGTGAAGATACTTGGCATGATTATTCATCACTGCCAAAAGGGGTGTCGCAATTATTATGCAAATATACAGGTCAAAGGTCAAGGTCAATAACTAAGGTCAAATGTGGGAACCCATCCGTCTGTAACAAATCATGTCCGTTCTATATCTTGAGAACCTTTATGATTTTAAAGTTTTTACTTGGCATGGATATTCACTAGCACAAGAGGGTGTGTCACAATACATGTACATGTACTACTCTGTAGGTCAAAGGTCAAGGTAAAAACTTAGGTCAAAGTTGATAACCCTATATCCTATGGTGAAGATCGTGTACGCTCTATAACTTGAGAATGTTTTGAAGTTAAGTGAAGATACTTGGCATGGTTATTCACCATTTCCTTGATGTCTAGTTTCTTGTAGTTACCTCCGTGAAAACATCATACGAGGATGTTTGTAGTAAATGTGTTTTGAAATATTAAAATATAACTAATGTACAAATATTTCCACAGGACACTATATATACATGGAATCCTCTATTCCCAGTCAATATGGCCACCATAGTAGGCTGCTGTCTCCAGTCTACCCTCCACAGAAAAGTAGACGATGTTTTCAAATATGGTACCACATGTTAGGTCCGGAGGAACCTGGATGTAAGATTAAGTTACTTTAACATGTTTAAAGAATAGATTGTGCATTGCCATGAAGGCATAATAATTGAAATAAACAAATTATAAGAACATAATATAATATTTATTTAAAAAATAAAACTTATAGTTGTCTGTATACGTTGTTTGATACGATTTCTACATTGTAGTTTTAACAAAGCAAAATTATAAAGTATAAAGTATAAAGTATGATCTTTCAAAATTTAGCTATAGTTGATACTCGTTATCTCGAACACATTTAAGTCGAAATTCGGGTAACTCAAATTATCTGTTTGGACTCTCAACAGCAGTAAATATAGAGATTTACTCCTGATATCTCGAATTTTCGCTACAATTTAGTCTAACTACAATTTCAGGTCGCAATGGATTCGACATAACGAGAGTTGACTGCCATTTGCCAACAAAAAGAATTATAATTAATACCATTACGACTGTGGAAGTGGCCTTTATGTAAATTTCTATATATTTTCAGATATGGGAAAGCTAGAGATATTTCTCAGATTGAAGTCTGGTCTGAATCATATTGAAACACGGCTATTTGTTGTGACTGGTAACCAAGGCAACAGTTGGCACAGAGGGGAAGTCTTTATTAAATTGCAGGATAGTGATTTTCAGGTTAATATTTCTGCAGAGCTGTAACAGTAAAATGAAATTAACTAAAAAATTGTATAGATAGGTTCAGATTTCAAAATTCAGATCTCTACCGTATATTTTCATATTTTGTAAGGGACTGACCATTTAACTTCAAGGGGGTGTTTATAGTTTTTTGTCCGAGTCAGATTTTTTTAGGTTTTCAGCGCTATCTATCAAATTTATTTTTTTCAAAATTTAACACTATACGCTATGGTGGAAATCTAGATTCAGCTGAACAGAGCGATACTTCTTGGTTTTCGAAAAGAACAAGTATAAATGTAATGGCATCAATACATGTTAGATGGTGATGCCATCGTGGACTTGAGTGTAACAGTAGATGTTAGATGCTGATGCCATCATGGACATGAGTTTAACAGTAGATGTTAGATGGTGATGCCCTCGTGGACTTGAGTGTAACAGTAGATGTTAGATGGTGATGCCCTCGTGGACTTGAGTGTAACAGTACATGTTAGATGGTGGTGCCATCGTTGACTTGAGTGTAACAGTAGATGGTAGATGGTGATGCCATCGTGGACTTGACTGTAACAGTAGGTGTTAGATGGTGATGCCATCGTGGACATGAGTTTAACAGTAGATGTTAGATGGTGATGCCATCGTTGACTTGAGTGTAACAGTAGATGTTAGATGGTGATGCCATCGTGGACTTGATGTTAGATGGTGATGTCGTCGTGGACTTGGGTGTAACAGTAGATATTAGATGGTGATGCCCTCGTGGACTTGGGTGTAACAGTAGATGTTAGATGATGATGCCATCGTGGACTTGATGTTGGATGGTGATGCCCTCTTGGACTTGTATGTAATAGTTGATGTTAGATGGTGATGCCATCGTGGACTTGAGTGTAACAGTAGATGTTAGATGGTGATGCCATCGTGGACTTGAGTGTAACAGAAGATGTTAGATGGTGATGCCCTCGTGGACTTGGGTGTAACAGTAGATGTTAGATGGTGATGCCCTCGTGGACTTGAGTGTTACAGTAGATGTTAGATGGTGATGCCCTCGTGGACTTGGGTGTAACAGTAGATGTTAGATGGTGATGCCCTCGTAGACTTGAGTGTAACAGTAGATGTAAGATGGTGATGCCCTCGTGGACTTGAATGTAACAGTAGATGTTAGATGGTGATGTCCTCATGGACTTGAGTGAAACAGTACATGTTAGATGGTGATGCCATCGTGGACTTGATGTTAGATGGTGATGTTGTCGTGGACTTGAGTGTAACAGTAAATGTTAGATGGTGATGTCCTCGTGGACTTTAGTGTAACAGTAGATGTTATCCACGTTCTGTAATACTAATACTGATAACATTCTGTGTATTTGATGGTGATATCGGATTGGGACACATTTTATTCTGGTTATAAAAAATAATAGACTGTTAGTAACCCAGGGGATTCTGTCTTCTTCCAGAACTTTTAAAGACTGACATTTTGTTCTGGTTATAAGAAATAATAGACTGTTAGTGACCCAGGGGATTCTATCTCCTTTTAGAACTTATACAAACTGACACTTGTTCTGGTTATAAGAAATAGTAGACTGTTAGTAACCCAGGGGATTCTGTCTCCTTTTGGAACTTTTGAAGACTGACATTTATTCTGGTTATAAGAAATAATAGTCTGTAAGTAACCACGGGATTCTGTCTCCTCCTAGTACTTTTAATGATTGACATTTATCGTTTCTTATAGATTGTAGTGCAGGCTACCAGAGGGATTAGTCACACTGCGGATATTGCTGTTGATGATTTTAAATTCTTTAAATGTACAAATGGTAAGATTATTTATATAGAATTAATATATAATAATTTTGATACACAAAATTATCTTTTTGATGGGATAAAATAGTATGCTAATAATAACAGGATTGTTTTAGATATAGTTGATTAGTTACATTTGTGTTGTTAAAGATAAGATTGAGGACAGTAAAGAATTACACTAAGCTGGAATATAATCCGGCTTCTTAAATCTACGGTCATTATTAAATTAAATAAAACTTCAGCCGGTAACGTCAGTAGTACAAAAGGTTGTGGTATATGTTCTTGATACAAAAAAACAAATATAATCAGATACCAAAAAAAAAATGACAAAAGGAGTTAATCATTTAGCATTCAACAATGAGTAGAACTCAATGATAAGCTCTTAATGTCCCCCTCCCACCTCTCCAAAAATACCAAGTCATCAAGGATTTATTTGATTCAATTCCGAGTCAATAACATCTAAGGACTGTTGCTGCTTAGTTTGGTTGCAATTATTTCACATCCTTAATCAAATACTAAGTAAGCTCAAAGCGTCATATGCTTAACTTGGTTCCGTGGTGGTTGCTATATTTGTTGAAAGACAGATATAAATAAAACTGAGGGAAGACCGTATATGGAACAGCATAACTGTAAAGTTTTGTTCCAATTGCTGCCTCAGTGGTCTCAGACAAAAGATCTTGCATGGCTTGTTATGTCTATGTTAAACTAACTTGAATCGCTTTTGTGGCCATAGTAGTGGTCCATCTGAGAGACTACCAAAGTTTGGTTCAAATTGGTCTTAAGAAAGGGTAAAATGTTACAGACAGATGACGACGAAAGTCGAGTGATGGCATGTGCTCATGCGCATCTTTGGTCTGAGTTTAACTAATTTAGAGGGAACAATGGGATATGTAAGATTAATTCTTAATTATACGTGTACTTGTAGACACAGATTTTGAAAATCGGGTGGATGAAGAAAAAGTAACCATAACTACGTTGGTCAACCATACAGTTGAAAAAGTTAAAAGTAATGAACCACTCCATTTAAATGAAACAGACATGACAGATACTAATATGGACCTTCTGGAAACTACTACTTCTACCAGTCTGAAGAACAATACTGCCATTCTATCTAATGTTACTGCAGACGGTAATTCGTCATCAACCATTGAAACGACAAGCGCCATTCCATTTATCGACAATTCCACTGATTCGTCTGTAATAACATCAACCGTAAAGCGGGAAAAACTATACACAACTCCAGAATTCAAAATTTATACAAGAGGATACGACATACAAAAATATCTTCGATGGTTTCATCATTCCACTCAAAAAACACATAACGACAATTTAGCAATACATGAATCCGACATTGGACACTTGTCAAGAAACTCTGCATCCGATAAAAATGCACAAAAAATTAATCACGTGATGCGAGAAGATGCTACTACCTCACCTTCTGGACACGTCATGAATGAAGAAAAAAGCATTTTTTTTAAACCTATGTATATTGCAATAATTTCAGGAGTGTGTTTGTTTATTGTTATAACTGTGATAATTATTTCATTGGTTGTTTACAAAAGAAGGCGATCATTAGCAAATAAATCAAATGACGATCAGTTTCAGGTTCTTTATAGGAAATCTTCAGGACCCAATGTTAAAATTACAACTCTATGATGTATTAATCATTCCGCGTTCCTTATTGTCCTGATGAGTCATTGTGATGGCACGATCAGCAGTGGTCCTCAGTTTTTAAAAAAAGCAGTTGACTTGATAGTAAAAGTGGTCGATCACGTCATGCCAGGGGTTACCGACGACGACCCCAGTCAAAAATTCGGACACTCTTTTCACAAATGTATGACGTTGAAAGTAAATGTGATTTTATTAATGGTAGTAGTTTTGTCAATATTTCCTGGCATAGTTGAAACTATTTGTATTCCATGGACTTCAAATATCGAGATGATATAAATTTGTTATATTATGACGAAATATGTGGGGTTTTTTATTTATTTTAGTTATATGAATTTTCTGGTTTTTATTTTTGTAATTTTGTAATAAATTGCATTATGAAATTCGTTTTTCACGTCCATTTATTAAAACCATAGGCTGCACATTATCTAATGACATCTACAACACGAACAACTACGTGACAACACATAAATATTCTAATGCAACGCTGATTGTAACGTAGATTTTTATTTGATGACGGCGAAAATTTTAAGTTATAACCAATCAATTCTGCAATTAATACCCCCCCCCCCCCACCCCACCCCCGGAGATGATTGCACGTGCAAAGCGTCATTTCCAAATTTCATTTTTTCGTAATTTAAATCTCTAAACTTGCATTAGAATGGAGAAAACTGTATTGTGTTTTTAATATTTGCCGGCATCATTTTGATTTGCATCGCAAGTTAACTCAATTAGCAACCATGAAATTCAAATTTGATGTCGGCAAATATTAAAACACAAAACAGTTATCTCTTACTTACATTATAACCCTATGAAATATCTGGGTTTCACACGCTCAAGAGTCAAGTGCTATTATGTCGGTTCAGGCCTGAAATTTACAATTAAGATTTAATGTTATAAAATTATCAATTCATGGGGGTTAGATCTCTATAGAGTTGAAGTCTCGTTATAAAATAATCGAATAAAAAGACCCAGCCCATGTGTAAATGACCACAATTCTATAACCCCATGAATTATTTTCTATTCTAATATGACAAATACCCTAATTTGGTCATTTGAGTTGTCCTAAATGTATCAGATATTGGTTTAGCTCTTTTATTTCTCTTACGATTAATATGGTGCAATTTGTTCTTTTAAGAGCATATTTTAATTAACCTATTTTCGTAAGATAACCATTTACGCAGTAAAATTATATAATTCATCATTTACACAAGACAAGACAAAAATAATACAACCCATGTTTCATACTTACCGGTAACCGTAACGTCATTAAAAAATCAAGGCCTACGTAAATGTGTGTAAAATATTGTCATAATTGTTATTGTGGTAATAGTGCCAACTCACGCATTAGCCGAATTTCTCACGCATTTCGTTCCTTTATTGAAAAGCTACTGTATGTGACTAACGTAAACCTCTGTAGGAAATTCGTAGTTTAAATGACTTGTCTTTACCGACATCGATTATATACTGGTTACCTTTCTTTTTCCGCTTTTCATAGCTTTACCTCAAAACCAGTCAACATATTGCGTGAGTTGGCACTATTGCCACAATAGCTGTGTACAATAACAAATATGACAATGTTTTACACACATTTACATCCAGTTTGTTCTGTTTATCCGAACTGTAACAAAAATATAAGATCACTTCTAAGTGGTATAATCAAACCAGTAGACAGTTACATTATAGTAAAATAGTGTATGTTTTATTTTGCTTTATACTTGATTTTCTGCAAAAAATAAGAAAGAATAACATTTTGCTTAATCAGTACAAGTTAAAAGTTTTACACGTCAAAAACATCTAGGCAACAACAAGACAATCTCCATGAAATTAAACAAAGTATATATTCTTGCTAATTCAGATCTGAGTCAAAACACCTGTCCATGAGCTAGAACTCTGTGTTGATAGCCGAGTGATTGCTAGTATAGAATAAAGATAGGGTTAGAGGAAGAATATGAAGCAGATTTGGGGTTAGGGTCAGTCTTAGGACTGGGGTTACGGTCAAGGTTGAGGACAGGGTTAGAGTTAAAAGCTGGAATATGGTTAGGACAAGTAATATGGTTGGGGTAAGTGGCGAATATAGCACTAGAGTGTATTTGGACTGCCCCTGTCGGGGCTTTTTGTAATGAGAGGAGTTACAGGAAATTTGATTACAAGAAGTCATGACTTTCGGGCTTAATCAAAATGTTTCCGGAAATAATAGTGTCCCTTCCGGAAAAACCCTGTAATTTCCGTCTTACGAGGTTGCTTACTCACAGGTCCGTGTTGCATTGGCGCGGTCATGTTTGATGTCTATCGAAAAATTAACCTGGAGATAACAGACTAAAAACAAGACATCAAGACTGAGACTGCAAGAGTAAAAACATTCCCTCTGTCTCCAGCAATCCTTCCCTCTCTCTTTCTCAAAAATCGAAATTAGAACGAGAGAATAGTCTTTAGCAACGATGAGCAGCGTTGAGCAGTGATGAGTACAGTCGTGAGCAGTGAAGAGTAGAACGGAGAAAGAGAAGAGCAGTATAGTCAACATCGACAGGTGCTTCTGTCATCAAGAGACATTTACAGGTGCTCCTGTCATCAGATAATTTTTGGTTGTACCCCCTCAGCAGCAATCCGCCTCCTCCTCATTAAAAGCAACAATCCACTCCTCTTCCTTCTCCTCCTCAGTAGCAGCAGCAGAAATCCCTTTTCCTCCTCACCAGCAGCAATCACTCCTTCTCCTCTTCAGCAGCAGCAATCCCGCTTCCTTCTCAAAAACCGAAATGAGCACGAGAGGATAGACCTCAGCAGCGATAAGAGAGAAGAGCAGTACAGGAGTAAGAGAAGATCAGCGAGGAGCAGTAAAGAGAAGCACAGAGCAAGTTTTTTAGAACACGCTCGTGCCTGCATTGACCTAAAGGTGACAGCATAAACCACACTTGAGGTAAGGGGAAATAATCTATTCCTTCGATTTGACTTCTTCAGTCGTTTATCCAATGGAGAACAGAGATCTCTCGGGATTAAAAGCGCGGGAAAAGGGGAAATAACCTAATAGTTCCATTCTCCTACGTATACTCGGACTTCGATATAAGGGTAAGGGGATCAGTCCTGTTATATCCGGCAACTCCTTAAATACGACTTTATAACCACATAATTATATAGACTAAAGTGTGGCACATTACAAACGAGTGTCAAAGTTTTGTTAGTGTTCAGCTGAAAACTGCATATGGCTCAAGACCTGCAATGAACTTTGAACGGACAAAAGAAGTCCATAAAAAAATATTATTGCACCATAATATATGGACCTACTGTAACAAAACCAACCATGATAACTGAATAACTAGTGTTGTTTTAAAGCTGTCTTTACCTGAGGCATTTGTAATAGAAAGTTTGAAAGGAATAAATAAATAAAACCAAGATTTTTTTATACTACATGGAGAGCATGAAAGAGGTACATTTAGTTTTGCGGAAGGAGAATTTTTTACCATGGCTCGTGATTTGTAAAATTGCGGAAAAAGTAATCTGACATCAAACCCCGAAATTTTAACTGGATATGTGTCAGTGTATGGCGATCGTTTTGAGCCATATCCCATGTCTGAACGAAACTTATTTCATGACTCCTGTAACAGGAAAACAATTGCGCGTCTTGTCCCATATATCGTTTTTGTATACATAAAATTCGTCTATATGTATTTTACGCGTCATAAAAAGCTTCTGTTTTTTAATATAGCTAATTATTTTAACAAGATTTTCTATAATATGTATACAATTTCAACTTAAAAGGTCAACATTATAGTTTATAATTTTAAAATAATTTTTAAGAGTCACTCAAACAATTAAAGTCGTCGACAATAACCTTGAGAATAATTTCATTGCACCTTATGACTAAAAACGGAAGGAAAGATATAATATAAGAACAACTTTGCAATAAGAACAGAAAAGAAAATATTTCCTTTTTGATATTTTATACTTTATCACTAGACTAGTTAATTGTATTTATGTTCTAACCAAAGGTTTAATGAAATCAGTGGGCTTCTGAAGGTAAGGTACATCTCCCTCATGCATTGTGCATAACAGAAGTAAAATCCCTCTCATGCATAATGCATAACAGAAATGAAATCTCTCTCACGCATAATACATAGCGGAAATGAAAGGAGATATAGGGTATGTGTCAAGATATCAACCCCGGAATGGAAATAAAAAGTACAAAAAGAGATCGCTTTATAACCATCGATCATAGGCATGTGTCCACAATGTATAACAATTTCTTAGTGTCCCCATGGAAACAAATTGTAAAGAAATGCAGCCCAAAATACAAAGTGTCTGAAAAAATATAATAATCCAAATGTACATAAAAATCACTAAGGAAACATACAAGTAAAAACACTGACAAGATGTTCAGATAGTGGAGTTAAAAACTGGCAATTTAGAGTGTCAAATTATCTTAGAGATAAGGGTTTAGATGTTTATTGTAATATAGATAATATACTTCAAAAATCAGATATTAAAAAGTTAGAATTTGATAATTTTGAAGATTTTAAGATAAAATGGGTTTCTGATATTAATGCCTTATCTGATGGTAAAAAGTTACGTACATATAAACTTTTTAAAAATCATTTTGGTACTGAGGAATATGTTGAAAGGTATATGCCAAATAAATATCGAAGTGCATTGTGTAAATTTAGATGTGGTGTAGCACCCATTAGGATAGAAACTGGTAGATATGAAAGGCTAGATTTAGCTGAAAGAGTGTGTACTGTTTGTAATAACGATGATATTGAGGATGAGAAACATGTAATCATGAAGTGTACACTGTATGATGATTTAAGAGAGACTCTATTTTCGGATGCCTCTGATATATGTTCAGATTTTGATAATTTTTCAATTGAAGAAAAATTTTTGTTTTTATTTCAATATAGTTCTCTGGTTTATAAACTTGCCAAAACCTGCTTTGATATTTTAGCTAGGCGCAGTAGTTTTTGGTATAGAGATCGATGATAATTGTGGTGTAATTAGGCCGATTTTATTTTGTCCTAATTGAGATTTCTTTAAAGTTATCTGATATTTTTTTTTTTTTTTTTTTTTTAAATTTTAAGGAGCATTTTAATCTGATGTTTTAGTGTAAATAGTATGTTTTATTGTTTTAAGGATCTATAAATCCTTTAAAAAAAAAAAAAGTCTCTCATAACTCTATATAGAGTGGTTCTTACATAAAGTATATTTTATTTTAGATGTGTTTTAAATCTAAATGATTACAGTTATTTTATATGTGTATGCATATTGTTTTATTAATGTATATGTAAGAAGTGAGACTATAATAAAATATTTGAATCTTGAATCTTGAATCTTGTGACATCCACAAGTGCAAATGAAACTACGATAATATCAACTATTACATAAAATAAGAAATCTAAAAAAATACCGCACATATTTTTACTTATTAATTTAATATCAAAATTACAAAACGCAACAAACCCTCAAACCATCAAAAAAAAAACCATCAAAATATGCATGCAAGTTGGATAACTTGGCCAAATTAACACAAGTTTGTTTGTATTCTATGAAAATTTAGATTTGGCTTTAAATATATACACACCAGTTATATCAAACATCAAAATCATGTTATTTTTTTTCTCATCTCTAATATAGCAGATAACCTACTTGTCCGGAATATTTTTTTAAGAAAGGGGGGAGCAAACTACAAAAACAAAATAAACATTTTTAAATTACCATTGGTAAAAAATGTTTGGTAAAAAATGTTCAGCCGGTCACGTGATAATATGACAGCTGAGACATCGAGCTATCTGAGCATGTTTATGTGTCAAAGAAGGAAAGAAATCCTTGGGACAGATTGTACACAGATGATTTATACATCTCATGTAACCAATTAGTTTTAATCCATTTTAGTCCTTAACAAACTAACATCCTGTTTCTAAGTACCCATAACTTTTGACTGCGGTTGTAATTAAAGGCTTCTCTGTTCGTGGTGTTTCTATTGACTGTTAGTATGAAGATTAATATTTGGACTGTTATATTCTTGTTGACATTTCTTGAAGTTCTTCAAGGTTTGTACTGTTTTTAGATATTTAACTAAGGCTCAGAGATCAAGTAGATCTCAATTTTTTGGCATATTTTGCATTATTATAAATAAAAGAAATAAAAATTTGCATTTTTTCCTAGCACTGGATGAGCAACCAGTCTCTATCCGAAAATTTTGGTTTTCCAAACAGAACTAATGTTAAACATTAAACATTTAGATGTAAAATGTTCTTTATTTCTCCATAATTTGTCAGTTTCAGGATTAATCTTATCCGGAAAGTGTAAAGTTTAATAAACTAATTCATAAAGGAAACAAATTCAACATTGTTGTCAGATCACTGAATATAGTTTTAGTTTTCAGAAATATTGATTCTCTTTGTTATTAGAAGTTTGCATACTAGTAATTCCTTAATTATTATGAACAGTATCTTTCTATACTGATATTCATGATGTTGCAATGTGAAATCCTTAAGGAATGATGGACAGCATGATGATATTATCAACCGTAGTTACGTCCTGATCTTGCTCTCAGTAACTGCGAGTATTCATTGTTGATATCTTTTTTAGTCCTTCTTCTTGATGTACACTATCATCGAGGTATAACTGTTTTATAGAAATTTTACTCCGAATTCGTTCTTTCTCATATCTACGTGTATTTCCAGAAATTATTATATGTTTGTAGTGTTCAAACATGAAAAAATGAAACTACAACACGGAGAACGAGTAACCATAGCAATATTTGTTGTGAATATGGACAAACATATGCGCAATTTCACAAATGTTTGACTGAAAATTTCATGAGCCTTAATTTTCAGATTCTGAATATAGAAATTCATTATATATGTGAAAGAAAAAGTGCGTTCTCTTCTTTTTTACAATTTATCTAAGTAGTCTAGGTCTGAAAAACTGTTTCATAAAAGTCAAGTGCACATGGTCATAATAGAAATGTCCAAGTAATTAACTTCTTTACTTTCATTCTGAAAGCTTGATCAGTTTTTGTTTTCGTACTTTATTAAAATAAGATCAATCGTCTTTCAATCACTATTCCTTATCTGTGGGTAATATAGTCATACAGCTAAGCTTTACCAAAGGAGTATATATAGGGTCATTTTCCTTTGAATTGTTTTCACTTCTCGGACCATTTTCAAAACTCCATCTGCTGTCTTTCAAAATTAATTAGGACATAGCCTGATATGTCTGAAGATTAGCTAACAGTAAATATAATATTAAATTACAAGTACCCTGCATATCTGAATATCGCTTTGGATACATTTTTAACACACATTTGGGTCTTTAAGTTCGTAGTTTAATATAAAGAATTATTAGAGCCAAAGACAATTATTGGGAGTATGAATATGAAAGAGGTTTAATGTACTTGCTAAAATTTAAATCAGGATTATTCTAAATGGCGATGTCCCTAGAAATGGTAAAAAAAATGCATAACACTGTCCAACACTGTCTTTATTCAAGACCTTTAGGATAGATAGAAACATAGAAAATATTAATGGTTAAAAATAAATTTATCTTTGTAAACATTCAAATACATTTTACAGAATAGAAATTTTTTGAATACATGTATGTAAAATAACAATCCAAAGATACTAATATTAGATATAGTAAATTTATACTATGCTGTATACGACGCATTTGAAGGAGCTACCTCTCATCAGCAGCATTAAAACCGAAACATTTGGAAGACCAAAAACCAAACTTATATTAAACAAGAAGTACTCAACCAAAAATACCGAAATAGGAAGTCAAATTTCAGCTAAGGAGATCTACCATGTGCAATACAAGGAATGAACACTTAGTATTTCTATTATTTTTGAATTTTGCTAAATACTGATAATTTCTGTAACAAATCAATGAATAATCATGTCAGACAAGTCTGACGACTGGGTTGGCGAATACCCTCGGGGACCTAGGGTCCACCAGCAGAGGCATCATCCCAGGAGTTTCAAAATAACAATCCATAGATACTAATATTAGATATAGTAAAGATATCAAAAGTTCGAAACTAGCAGCCATGAGTGAAAGAAATACCGGGACAAAACTGGTCCCTACTCCAGTATACCGGACAAAACTGGTCCCTAGTCCAGTACTCCTGTCAATACAACAGTAATAATTCTCTCATAGGCTGGTCAATGGTTGTAGAGTATATGGTAAATATATAATAAACTAGTTAAAATAGAGAGAAGCTGTTAGAGATGATATCCAGATGAATTTCAATGAAATTACAATTTAGTGGCGGCAAACATCATTTGTTCAAAATACTATAAGTACTATAATACGTCGGTCAGTTTAATATGCTGCCACTTGACAGGTCAGTTTAATATGCTGCCACTTGACAGGTCAGTTTAATATGCTGCCACTTGACAGGTCAGTTTAATATGCTGCCACTTGACAGGTCAGTTTAATATGCTGCCACTTGACAGGTCAGTTTAATATGCTGCCACTTGACAGGTCAGTTTAATATGCTGCCACTTGACAGGTCAGTTTAATATGCTGCCACTTGACAGGTCAGTTTAATATGCTGCAACTTGACATATCACTTAAAATCCAGCTTATACAAGCTACTTATTTCTATATGTATGTAGGAGTTTTCATCACATAATACGTAATATTAACATACAAATTCTATCACTTATACAAGCTACTTATTTCTATATGTATGTAGGAGTTTTCATCACATAATACGTAATATTAACATACAAATTCTATCACTTATACAAGCTACTTATTTCTATATGTATGTAGGAGTTTTCATCACATAATATAACGTTACTAACTTGCCCTTGTATTGATTCAAGGTTTGCTGTATTGGTCCCGAAAATCATTACAGGACAAATACAGAATTAACAAGTTCGTAACACTTTTATTAAATAATTTAAACAGTCCATACACCTGGTCCGTATGGATTTCCATATTGCCCTGTTTCCTAATTGCCTGTTCACATGGAACTCCATATTGCCCTGTTTCAAAATTGCAAGTCCGTATGGAATTCGATATTGCCCTGTTTCCAAATTGCCGGTCCGTATGGAATTCGATATTGCCCTGTTTCCAAATTGCAAGTCCGTATGGAATTCGATATTGCCCTGTTTCCAAATTGCCGGTCCGTATGGAATTCGATATTGCCCTGTTTCCAAATTGCCGGTCCGTATGGAACTCGATATTGCCCTGTTTCCAAATTGCCGGTCCGTATGGAATTCGATATTGCCCTGTTTCCAAATTGCCGGTCCGGATGGAATTCTGTATTGCCCTTTTTTATGTTGACATTAAAATCTGCATTAAATTATCAACCGGATAAATTTTCATATAAATAACGGTATTTATAAAGACCGGGGCAACGTAAAAATATTGGTCATGCCAAATTTGCTATATTAAGGCTATATTTTTATCATATTATTTAATAATATAGTGTTATTAAATGAGTATTTTCATATAAAGTCTGCATTATGTCCGAGTCGGTCGTATTGGGTCGAGGTCAACTGTATAGCTGATCGAGTCCCAATACAACTGTACGAGGACATAATACAGGTTTTATATAAAAAATACCCATTTTATGACACCTTTATTAGCTAATGACTTAAAATTACAGTACTTTTAGTAACCAATGGCTTAAAATACATTATAAATTGTCTATTTAATACAATCCCATGTGTCTGAAACGGGTCATTAATACAGGTTTTATACAGAAAAACCGAAACTTGTCATTAATGCAGGTCTAATACAGAAAACCCTGTATTAGACCTGTATTAATTACCAGTTCCAGTTTTGTATTAACTGGACAGTTTTAGCTGTATTTCAACACATTGGTTAGTAATACGTAATATTAACATACAAGTCTTATGACTTTTATATTAAGTACATATTATACATTTTCATAATGAAGTAATTTAACTACATTAAAACAAAACATTTTAAAAATATTTGTTGTAAACAGAAGCTGATTTGAAAACAGGTCTTTCATTTGCCTTATATGTGAATTAAATTAAATATGTAGTTTAAAGAAACATTTTGATTTAATCGGTACGTGTTTACTAACTGATAGACCCCTAAAATATGATGAAGTTTCCTGTTATATTTGAGATGAATTTGGTTTCATATCTCTTGGCTAATTATTTTTAACGTAAATAAATTTCAAAAGTCAAAGAAAAATTCCAAGCAAACATTTTTAGATATATTACTCGATACACTGATGTCAAGGTATTGTGCGAATTTAGAGTAAATTTATAGGATGTTCAACTAACGCCAGGCGGAGTTGTTTTCGAAAGTTATTTAAATACTGGGTTAAAAATATTTATCACCTATCTATCATGTCTATAGACGATTTTGGTACCAGATATAATGTTTACAATCAATGTTTCCACACAGTACTGCACCTAGCGTTAACTGAAGATCCTAAAATTTACTTTAAGGAACAACCATAAAAGTTTCTGGATAGATGCCGTTTTACTCCCAGTCTTGACAGAACTGTCTTCAATAAAAGTAGGCCTTGAGCACAACGGATAAGTCGTAAATCTACGGAATGAGCACATCTTGTCATAGAATATAGTACAAAAACAGTAATGTACAACTTATGGAAAAATAAAATAAATTACATAACCTTTGTTTAAAGAGGGTTACCTCATTAGCCTAAACTAATCTTCCTGAGGGTCCTCGAAATATCAAACATACAAATATTAAAACATGTATTCAACGAAAAATCCCTTATCACAAAATTACATAATAATTAAGTATTTGAAGAGTCAATGAGACAACATTTTACAAATTCATTTACTTGAAAGTTTTGTTTTTTTTTTTTTGTTCCAGTATTTTGTCAGAGAAAATGTCCAACTTTAGAAAATCCGAAACATGGTAAAGTAAGATTTCGAGCCAGAGGTAGGATTGCCAAGTTTAGATGCTGGAGGAAATATACCATGATGGGACCAAAAATTATTATATGTTCCGGAAGTAAATGGAGCCTAGACCCCCCAGTATGTATAAGTAAGTACGGAAATATTACATTGTTTCCATTTTATAATGGTCAATATGAAGTGATAAAATGCATGTACAATTTTGTGAATAAGAAAGCGTTTTTCCGCCTCAAAGGGGCACTTAAGGGGTACGCCTTACCTATCTTTCCATCACTTGGGCCAAATAAAAAAATACTTGTGTTTACGGTAACACACTGAAAAAAGTTAGGTAGGGTAGGTAGGGAATTTTTTTTTTACATTAATTTTTTTAGTTAGGTTGTATTCTGGAGTCACCTTGACTTTAACATTGCTTGTTGAAGAAAGGTTATAAAAAATTTAGGGTAGGCACTAAAAATTAGGTAGGGTCGGTTACCCTAAACACAACTATATTTTTTTAGGTCTTGGTTTCCGTTGTCGTTTTAAACTTGCCTTAAAAATTGACTCTGGAATTATTGGATCAGCTGAACTAAAATTTGGTGTGAAACAGTTTAAGGTATCCGGACCATAAATGACCACGTGGTTATTCAAAAGTTCCCGGATGTTCCATGCAAAGCAATTTAAATGACCTCGGTAATTATCGGCAAACTTCGGAAATGCCAATAGAACTAACTTACTTTTAGAGACTCTGCATATAAGCAACAAAGTGTATTTCAACTTGAGAAAATATATATACAAAATCCCAGCTTTAAGTTGTCTGGTTCAGCCATTCACGGTCAAAAAGAGATATAATTTTCGATCATGATCTATTATGGTCCGGATACTTTAAATAAAAATGCATCTTTTTATCATGGTAGGACAACAAACAAGACTGAAATGGGCAACTCTTTTTCCGGCTTCGTGGAAATTTAAAAAAAAAACAAACTTTCGAATCAGCAGCCACCAAGCCTACTGATCTGAAATTTAGTATTAAAAAGACTGGTCTTCATGAAGTTTATTTATTTTATCCTGGTCAGACACGTAGCATCGCAGCAAAAGCCAATACTTGTTGCTCATTTTTAAATCTTTTTAAATTGACTAAAATTTTTCATGAAACATCCGTTGGATTGTCTGTAAGAAATTAGTTCATTTTGACATTGCTTACATATGGGATCATTCTCGCAAAGACTTGCAGTCCATCAGCAAACCTTATGCATTCAAAAATCTAAAGATGCGTTTCTGAACTGGTCATCGGAGTCCACCCAAATGTTGACATTCTGTATTTTAGTTCTCATTATAGATTTATGTCCTAATCAACTGTACTGCTTCTTGTTTCTCTGCAGGAGATGGCAGTTATAAATGTTGGAATCACTTGTTGTGCGACACTAATTGTTACTTAATTCAATAAAATGTGGGAGTTCACAATGCTAGTGTTTTATTTTTGTGTTTGTTATGTGTTTTTCAGTCTTTTGGTTGTGTGTTTATAGTATTCGTTTGCGATGTCAGTGTTTGACCAATTTGATTTGTCTTTGGGTTGTTGTCTTGTGGAATTACTAACTGTCTAATGTCGTGTTTTTCGTGGGTACAGCGGAAATGGCACTAATTCTGGTATTCAACGAAATGTCCAAAATACGTTATTAGGTTAGATAACAAAACCAAGGCACATCAATTCAACCCAATTCAACCCAAGCAATATAAAAAGTAAATGCTGCGTATACACAGGTCGTGAGAAATGATCCCATACATTACTGAACCGTAATATAAAAAACAAGTAAACAACGTTTTATTGGTGTTCCTCATCTTCAATGTCGCTTCAAGATGTTTTACAATTAGTCAAGCAGCATATATACCTTTCAGAAAGAGGAAAATTTTCTGAAATAAATTTGAGATGAGGGATAATTACCCTTATTCACAGTATAAATATACAATATTTATTAATTTTTTTGCAGAAAAAGGTTGTGATGATATTACAGCTACAAACAATTTAACTATTACTAAGGAATATAATGGAGCTGTTGTCAAATTTCAATGTGCACCACCATTAAAATTAACAGGAGAAAAAATGTTAACGTGCGACGGTACAGATTGGAATGCACCTGTTCCTTCTTGTGAATGTAAGTAAACATGTGATTCCTGGAATACATTGTGTGCCTACGTGTGAAGGTTTGTAAAAGTGTGATTCATGGAATGCATTTTTGCCTACGTGGGAACGCAAGTAAAAATGTGATTCCTGGATTACATGTACGTGTGAACGTAAGTAACAATGTGATCTCCGGAGTACATCTGTTAATTCTTGTGAACGTAAGTAAAAATGTGATTCCTGGAATACATCTGTGTCTACGTGTGAAGGCTAGTAAACATGTGATTCCTCGAATACATCTGTGTCTACTTGTGAAGGTTTGTAAAAATGTGATTCCTGAAATGCATTTTTGCCTACGTGTGAACGCAAGTAAAAATGTGATTCCTGGAATACATGTACTTGTGAACGTAAGTAACAATATGATCTCCGGAGTACACCTGTTAATTCTTGTGAACGTAAGTAACAATATGATCTCCGGAGTACACCTGTTAATTCTTGTGAACGTAAGTAAAAATGTGATTCCCGGAATACACTTGTGCCTACTTGTGAACGCAAGTAAAAATGTGATTTCTGGAACACATTTGTGTCTACGTGTGAACATTATTAAAAAATTGATTACTGGAATACATCTGAGCCTACGTGTGAACGTAAGTGAAAATGTGATCTCCTGAGTACACCTGTGCGTAAATAAAAAAGTGTTATCTCTAGAATAAACCTATGTCCAAGACTGAACGTAAGTAAAAATATAATCTCTGAAATAAACCGATGCTTTTGTGTGAACATAAGCAAATGTTATCTTGTAATAAACCTGGACCAATGAGAAAACGTAAGTAAAAATGTGACATCTTTGCTTTAGCGAAAACGTAAAAAAAAGTGAAATCATAAATTTACCTGGGGTTACGGTGTGAACGTAAATAAAAATGTGATCTCTGGAATAAATATGTGCATTTGGGTGAAGGTAAGTACAGATGTGATCTCTGGAATAAATATGTGCCTGCTTGTGGACGTAAGTAAAGATGTGATCTCCGGAGCAAATGCATGCCTGTCAGTGTAATTTAAAAATGTGATCCCTGGAATAAAGCTGTGCCTTCGTGTGAACGTAAAATTAATAAAAATTTGATCTATGGAATAAAACTGTGCTTTCGTAAAAACGTAGGTAAAAATTTGATATCAGAAATAAACCTGGTATTACGTGTGAACGTAAATAAAGATGTGGTCTCTCGAGTACACCTTTGCATTCTTGTTAGCCTGATTGAAAAAAAGTGATCTCTGCAAAACACTTGTGCCTTTGTGTGGACGTAAGTAAAAATGTGATCTCCTGGAGAAAGCTATTTCCAAGAGTGAACGTAAGTAAAAATGTGATCTCTGGAATAAACCTGGACCAATGTGTGAACTTGAGTAAAAATTTGATTCCGGAATGAATATGTGCCTACGTTTGAACGTTAATACTTGTAAATGTGATCTAGGGAATAAATGTGTCTACTTGTGAACGTAAGTTAAAATGTGATCTCTGGAATAAACTGCAAACTTGTGAGCCTAATGAAAAATTTGACCTCTGGAATTCCCTCGTGTACGATAGAAGTTGTAGAACCGTAACATTAGCTGCTCTGTTGGAGTACTCCTTAAGCTCAGTAGGTAGCGCGGTGGACTACTGTACCAAAGGTCCCGGTTGGTGCGATGGGTAATTTTGGGAAAGAAAAAGGACAAATATACCTAACGAGCAAACAAAAAAACCGCAATCCATTAGAAAGGCAAACCCGGGAAGACAAATGAACAACCACAAGCACAACAAATAAACACTGTAAACTTAAAAACTCCAATAAAAAACCAGGAGTGACCTCCGGTAAGGGTAAGCAGTTACAGCTCCGTATACGGCACCCGTCGTGAAGTTCAACAACGTAAATCCGGTGGTAGTCACAGATCGGTGGAGGTACACGAAATGTTTCCTAAGTGGTGACATCAACTTATCTCTGATAAAACCCTTGTTAAGCAGCTTTTGTGACAGCATTAATCCTTTTTTCGACCGCAAAATTCAACAAATATGTTGTCTATGAGAAAATCTAACATATTTGGGAAACAAATAATGCTCTACTGTTACATTGGCGCCAAATAAAAACCCTCGGTTGCTCTTCGTGCATTTCTATGCTGAGGTTATTCGGTTCGACGTGCACAGTATCTATCATCTCAGTAGTACTAAAATGCTTCAGATGGTGATGAAGGAATCCAGTTTGGTATTAATTATGGTTTATTCAAATGTTTTTTCTTCTTTTTTTTAGTCGTAGAGCCCTCAAATTATTGTGACTTTGAAGATGAAGACATTTGCTACTGGCAACATGATACACAGGCTAATTTTAAATGGAAACGCAATTCCGGTCCAACTCCGACCAGAAGAACCGGACCATCGTACGACCACACGTTAGGAAAAGACGGAAATGGTATATTTTTTGAGTTGCCATATTGTTAGGCAAGCCTGCATCCCGGGCACTATCTTAATTCATCAAGCGTCAAATTGATTGTTTAAACGTGTGAATAACCCTCATTAAAATAAAATTACGTTTACAAGCTACCTAGCTACAAACCCTTTATAATGGAGAAGTTGAGAAAAATTATCAAAGATTTACCTTTTCAGTAATTCTATACACTTTTTAAAAACTGAATCTTAAACAAAAACTCATCACTAAACCGGATGCATTGTGCCTAAAAAACACAGGTGTGATGTTCCGGTGATGGACGTGTTTCGAAACAACCGTGGTTTGAGAAGACGTTATTTTTAACACTATGATATAAATTTTGAAAATAAGTTTTTTCCTACATTTTATTGGTCAGTTTGTTGAATAATCATATCTGAAACTATGCTATACAAATTATTTTAACGATCTATAATGTAATTGGTAACTGATGGCATATTTTTATTTTCCTCAATGTAGGTCATTATATGTATATGGAATCCTCGTCTCCTGTGAAAAAGTTAGATACTTCACGACTCCTCTCGCCATACTATCCATCAACTTCCGGTGGATTGTGTTTTGAAATTTGGTATCATATGTTCGGACAAGCTGGATTTAAACGTAGGTATAAAATAGAAAAAAAAATATGTATTGTATTTTATGATATAAATGATATAAATGGCAATGTAATAATCGCGTGTCTTATGTGTTAGGGGTAATTTACTTAGATTAACGTCTACTTCTAGCACGATTGATACTACATTACAATCGTTGGCTCGGTCGTTACGTATTGTCGTTGACTTTATTCTTACGCACCTTTATGACGGTGATGTCATTGCATAAAGCACAGAGAAAGCAAGATGATGTATGCCGAAAACAGTTAATCAAAAAGTTTTATTATATTGAATATTCCACTACTGTAATCAGAAAATTCAAATAAATCACGTACGTGTATATACAAAATGCATTTAATGATTCCCCACTTAATGTCTTGTGATGCATGCTCCAAAGAGTAATAGATTTATTTGGTGTGGCCAAAAAATAAGTCTGCAAATTTCACGAGTGTAAAGTTACAATTTTTTTTCGTGTTTGTTTACAGAAGTAGGAGATCTAAATCTGTATGTCCAAGAAATGGGGCAGACATTTTCTTCATCAACAGTACCAGACTTTTCTGTTTCCGGTAATCAAGGCAACGTTTGGCTGAAAGGAGAATTTCAGATTGGAAAACGGAAGAATTCATTTAGGGTACGTACTATATACTTCACAGATGTTTAGCTCATATCGTTATGGACATGTTGCATATGTTTTACTATCACATCTTTGCTGTCGCATGGAATATGACATAGGATTTTTGTAAACATAAGTACGCCTCGATAGCCATAGTTACAAAAGGTCTGATGACATATATCAATCTTAAGTCAATAAAAAATGTTGGGGACAATTAATCTTTGGACTTTTTATGAATTTAGCTAAAGCTCTTTGACTGTCATAGGGAATATATTACAGGTCATTTTCTATCACGATATTTGGTATAAAGATATAATTTAATTCCTTGATGTTTGATTATCAAAGGAGTCAAACAGATTTTTCCCAGATCTTTAGTTATAACACAATATGAATCTCTTATCTTTGGTTATCAAACGATACAAGTCCTGTATCTTTAGTTATAACACGACATGTTTCATATCTTTGGATATCACACCATATAAACCCCGTATCTTTAACCGACACACGATATAAGTCCCGTATCTGTAGTTATTACACGGTGTAAGTTCCGTATCTTTGGTTATCATACAATTCCAGTCCCGTATCTTCGGATATCACATAGTATACGTCTGGTATCTTTGGTTATCACGCGGTATAAGTCCCATATCTTTGTTTGTCACATGATATAAGTTCCAGATCTTTTGTTATCGCAACATGTAACTCCCAGATATTTTGACTATCATAAATAAACATTAGTTATTGTTGGTTATCATATGGTAGAACTCCAGATGTTTTTATTACATTTGGTTACATATGGAATACATATCAGACCTTTCATTTCAATCTTTTTGTTATTAGGTAGTATAACGCCTGGGTATACATCTAAGGTAGTTTGTTATCTTAGATCTATGGTTATCTATCGCATAAAATATGCCCTAAGTTTTTTATCAATGGAATATACCCTTTGTGGGTTAATGTACTATAATTCACCATATTGTCATCTGTTCTACCATCTCCATCACCACTTTTTAAAAGTAGAGAAAGGAGTCTGGCATTTTCCCCCAGTTCCTTAGCCTTATACAGATATTTTCTATATTCTTCTTCAGTACACTTATATTGTCTTTATCCGGCAATATCGACATAAAAATGCAAATACTTTTTTTAATACGTGATTTATAATAATCCTAAAGAAGGTCTCATTTGAGTCTACAAATGGCGTATTTTATATTCGTTTGCACAGTGAAATGGTTTTTTGGAAACATGTCCAGTTGTCCATTTGTATTGATAACGATGTATTCTACACTTGTTTTTTGTGTGCTGTAACACTGATTGCACGATAAAAACAGATGATTCTTATAAATCGTGGCCACTTGTTTTTTTCTATTCTTGTTTCAGATTGTTGTAGCAGGCACGAAACAGAAAAGTTACTTAGGTGATATTTCAATAGATGATCCCAAGCTTTATAACTGTTCAGGTGGTAAGTGACTGTGGTATTTCAGTAGATGATAGCAAGTTTTATAACTGTTCAGATGGTAAGTTACCTTGATATTTCAATAGAGGATCAAGCTTTATAACTGTTCAGATAGTAAGTTACTGTGATATTTCCGTAAATGATCCAAAGCTTTATAACTGTTCAGATGGTAAGTTACTGTGATATTTCAGTAGATGATACCAAGCTTTATAACTGTTCAGGTGGTACGTTACTGTGATATTTCCGTAAATGATCCAAAGCTTTATAACTGTTCAGATGGTAAGTTACTGTGATATTTCAGAAGATGATCCCAAGCTTTATAACTGTTCAGGTGGTACGTTACTGTGATATTTCCGTAAATGATCCAAAGCTTTATAACTGTTCAGATGGTAAGTAACTGTGATATTTCAATAGATGAACCAAAGCTTTATAACAGTTCAGATGGTAAGTTACTGTGATATTTCAGAAGATGATCCCAAGCTTTATAACTGTTCAGATGGTAAGTTACCTTGATATTTCAGTAGATGATACCAAGCTTTATAACTGTTCAAATGGTAAGTTACTGTGATATTTCAGAAGATGATCCCAAGCTTTATAACTGTTCAGGTGGTACGTTACTGTGGTATTTCTGTAAATGATCCAAAGCTTTATAACTGTTTAGATGGTAAGGTACTGTGGTATTTCAATAGATGATCCCAAGCTTTATAGCTGTTCAGATGGTAAGTTACTGTGATATTTCGCTTTATAACTGTTCAGATGGTAAGTTACTGTGATATTTCGCTTTATAACTGTTCAGATGGTTTGTTTGTTTGTTTACTTGGGGTTTTACGCCGTTTTCAGCACATTCGGCTATTTTGCGGGGGACAGTTTTTATTGGTGGAGGAAGCCGGAGTACCCGTGGAGAACCACCGACCATCGGTAGGAAAATTGGCGATCCTTGTC
Source organism: Mytilisepta virgata (assembly GCA_028015205.1). Classification (NCBI taxonomy): domain Eukaryota; kingdom Metazoa; phylum Mollusca; class Bivalvia; order Mytilida; family Mytilidae; genus Mytilisepta; species Mytilisepta virgata. Next base: position 56,512,511 of record CM051515.1, on the reverse strand, counting down.
AATTAAGATCGGAGTCGAACACACCCTGCCACAGGTGAGATTCGAACTCACAACCTCAGCGTTGACAGGCTAGTGATGATTAGTACTAGCCATGACAAACTACCTAGACCACTCGGCCACCGAGGCCCCTGTTCAGATGGTAAGTTACTCTGATATTTGAGTAGATGATCCCAAGCTTTACAATTGTTCAGATGGTAAGTTACTGTGATATTTTATATAGATGATCCCAAGCTTTATAACTATATCAATAAGTTATAAAAAAAAAAAGAATCTTCCGTACAGATTAAAATGATTTTTTCACAATCTTTTACAATTTTTTTAAGTTTTGTATTCAAAGCACGATAAAGGCGGAAAAGTACCATTAACCCTATATTTTTAACTAAATCAGAATAGTGTGATGAAAGCACTTTAACTGGCTATGAGTAAATATTCAAATACTTGCATGAATTTTTGTGTTTTAGGCTCTGCTGGACCTACTACTGCTGAAATAACAACTGAAGCTACCATTAGTGAATCGACAGAAGAACCAATGTTAGAGACTACAACAGCTGGGAATCCAATAATTACGACAACTTATTCAAAGCCAAAGACAAAATTCATGATAACTACCGAAAGACAAGATAAAACAACATATAAGCCAACCACTGATACTTTAACAAAGAGTGTTTCTACAACAAAACAAACAACAACATCAGAACAGACAGAAACAACTATGACAACAGCGGCAACTACGGATTCAAACTTACAAAAAAGTACAATTAGAGAGACCACTATGAACGTTAAATTAACTTCACCTGTTAAGAAAACAACAGTTAAAATGGTTACCACCGAAACCGAAGTACCGACAACAGAAACAAAACCAACGACAACAGCACCAAACCCTACTACAAGAACCACAGAAACAAGTCCGACAACGAGAACGTCTCCAACTTCAATAGAAACAACACCACAAATTACATCAACAAAAATTATTAGAACACCTGCAGTTACAACAGAAGTTACCACCGAACTGTTAACAACGAAACCAACTCCAACTATGACAACTACTTATGTTAGAAAACCAACTACCGAACAGAACATAAGAAAACCAACTACCGAACAGACTAATAAATCAACAAAATTACAAACAACACAAATGCGAGCAGTAAAGACAACTACTGAAAAATCCTCATCAGCTAAATATAGTACAGGGGAAACTTCACTTTCAACAAAATCCATTCCTTTTACTAATAAAAATATAACGGATTCACCGGGAACAAACATCACTACAACGGAAGGTTCAGTACAAATTGTGGAACCAACCGGTAGGTCAGATCATACTCCTTTAAAACCTTTAATGATTGGCGTAGGTGTCGGCATAGCAATAGGATTAATCATTGTGATAGGTGCAGTATATATTTACCTGAAGAAACGACGAAAAAATGACATTTTTGAAGATGAAATGGAACCTATAGCAAAAAATGCAGTTTATGATTAGAGCTTTATTTACTTTTCTCTTATATCTTACTATAAAGTGGTGTTAAAGATAAATAGTTGGCAGGGTTTCTGTGAGGACGTGTTCAAAATCACAAAAGGACAATTAAAAAGTAATGCATGAACCAAATTGTATCATAACTGAACACTTTCATTTCTATGTCGTTGTAGACATTAAAGTGACTATAGTGATCTCAGAGTACCCACATAAATTTTGTCCTTGTAATGGATGTTGCATAAAAATTGTAACTAGTGGTTTTTTTTTCAAAAATATCGAAATACTGTTTTAAATTTTTGTACCTATAGTTTCCGTCAGTCGTAATTCATACTGCGATTTTCGATGCATTAAATGCTTTAGATTTTCTAAGGGAGCAGATTTACTTTTTCTGTACTATTTATTAAATTTGGCGTGAAATATGACGTCACCACAAGCGAATTTGACGTTGCTGGATACCTGGTTGTTGTTTCAAATGTACAGAAGGTTGATAAAGCATTGGGTATAAATCAGATGCTAAGATATGTGAAATAAAGAGTAAAAATTAGAATATTCAGATTTAACATTAACTATTTCTACCCGAGGCAAACTGCATTCAATTAAAATCTCCTTTTGTTATCTGTAAATAAACGCTCGATAGTGTCACATATCTACATTATCCTGCCTTTTTCCAAAAGTCCAAGAATGTGATTCGGTGTAATATAATTTCCTTAATGTATGTGTTCAATTCTAGTTAATTATATATACGTGTATAGCCGCAAAATGCACTCTAAACTAATTTCAATCTCTTTCATAACAAAGTTTTGTTCGGAACAGATTTTTTAATTATCATTGTGTATATCTAAATGATGTAATACATACACTTCAAAGGGAGACTATTTCATAGAATCACATTCCCCAAATTTTGAAATTAATCAGCATATTGTAAAACTTTAACCATAACCAAATGTTATGAATTGGAGAAATAAGTGATCATAAAAAATAATAGTAGATATGGGGTAAATGTGAAGTGTACAACAACATTCAAACAGAACGAAAAGTACAAAGAGGGTTCGAAGTACAGCCCTGGACATGAGACATGTGCACACACTGTATAACAATTTCTTAGTGGTCCTACATTAAGGGAATACGATACAGTAAGAGGGGCAGGGATAATGACGTCGCCAAGAAATACACATTGTGACGTCATAGCATCCTTCAAGAAAAACCTTAGACTGCTACCCGTCCGCTATTTTACAAGATTGACAATACGGACCTATATTTGTATATGACGTAGCTCATACTGAATATTACGGCGGGGTCCAACCTAGAAAAACCTTTATACCATTTTTAAATTTGGGGTTTTCCTCAAATAGCTCTGCAATAAGCACATGGACCCCACATTTTATCTTTTGCAAACAGAAGCTCATTACTTAAAGTTAAGTATACTAAAATTTAAAGAAAACATCAGTGGATGGTTTTTTCTATATGCATCTAAAGTTACCAAATTATTATCAATATTCCTTATTTGACTTAAATTTGCATAATTTCCTAATTAGTTCATCAATCTTTTTCATCAGGTATTTACTAGAAGGCAATGTCTATGTAGTTGAGAATATTTTACCAAATACATGGTGAAGTTATCTTTTTTTGTTAAAAAGTTAGAAACTTTTTTGTGGCACTCTGGAAAAATGAAAAATTTAGGGTTTTTGGCTCAAATATACCAAACTCAGTGTTGATTATCTTTTAAAAAATTAAGTCATGTTTTTTTAAACATATTTGAAAAGTATACATAGAAATTGACAATCTGGTAAATTTTCAGCAAAAATTCAGTGGAGAAACCTTTTTATATCGTATTCCCTTAAGTTCAAAGTGTAACAATGTGCTTACATGTAACAAAATTTATCTATAGATGTATAAATGTGCACAGAATAAGAGAAAATGATTTTAGAACGTAGTACGATTTCAAATTTCAGATTAATTGATGATTGAAGCTGTTTACTTATTTCTAAATAAGGTAAATAAAATTGATGTGGGTTAAGGTGCATGTGGAATATAACAATGGATGTGTTTACGTTAATGAGAAATGAACCCATTGATGTTTTACTATTTATGAGAAATGAACCCATTGATGTTTTACTATTTATGAGAAATGAACCCATTGATGTTTTACTATTTATGAGAAATGAACCCATTGATGTTTTACTATTTATGAGAAAGGAACCCATTGATGTTTTACTATTTATGAGAAAGGAACCCATTGATGTTTTACTATTTATGAGAAAGGAAACCATTGATGTTTTACTATTTATGAGAAATAAACCAGTGAATGGGTTCCCGTTTCGTCATGAATTTATATTTCAGGTAACAAAATTTAAGGCAGTGAGAATTTTTTTCAATTCTAGAATGATATTATTTGTATAACATTTAAGTAGATATACTTAATTATTTTGGAGATAATTGTGTTGTATTTCAACATTTGCCGGCATCATTTATGAGTTTGGTTGATTCAAATTGTTTACTGGGACGAGGCCCGGGAGAGGAGGTACATATTGTAGCGGAGACATTGAACGGATAATTATTTGCAACAACCAATCAGAAGTGATGCTGACAAATCTTAAAATAAAATACTGTTATCGACATACTAATGAAAGTGTAAAGATTTAAATATAAAAAAACGGAATTTTTAAAATCCAGAAGTGACGTTAATTTAAGATTTGTCTTGATCTCAGAGGGCATCAGTTGCAGGATTGGTGGCTTGAAATTTTCAGCATCGTCCAATGAAAATCAATAGTCACGTGACAACCAAAGTTATATCAGAATTAATATTAGAACTATCGAAATATAAATTTGAAAATAAGATTTTTAGTCGCAACACTTCCATTTGTATATACATTTGTACTTTCATACATTTAAAGAATTGAACAATTTGTGAATGATTCAAACATTTCAGCTTGTGTGTAACGATTCTTTTAAATAACTGAGATAAATACATGTTTGTAGAATGTAAAAAACAAATTCTTTCCACTAACAGCATCAGAATTTAGAAAAACGCAATTTGGAAAAAAGAAATTTGAAATAATCATTCGGACACTTTCTTGTGAATATTCGGAGAATTTGGTTTTCTCGGCACGTATGCTTTCTCCAAATCTTTTCGGAGACATATTTCAGTTTTGTTTAAATTCTTCATATACTACAGATATCAATTCAATAGTAGTTCTACTTGTATCGAATCCCTATCAATCGATAAACATGTGCTGACTGATTTAAATCATTATAAGCCATTGATTCTAAAAAGATTCTTCAAAGCGAAGTTGTGCTGTTTTTCATTTTAATACCTATGGTGGACACTAAACACAATTAACTGACGCTTTCAATCATTTTACTCAGAATTGCAGCTGATTATTATTATGCCTTGTGTTGGTTGTTACGTGGCTGCAACTCGCCTTTCAAAATATTACAAAAAACAAAAAATAATGAAAATCATTAACGCATTCTACGTTAAAGTGGTTTCGTGGTGACATTTTTCTTTGGCACTACGCTGGGGGACCAACTAAAAAATAACAGTTAAATTGCTGTATTAACTAATACAAATCAATAATAAATTTCACTACTTTAACAAGTCCAATAAATTCACACAGTTTAAAAGAATATAGAAAATGTCCAGAATGTCTCTATAAAGGGTCCGTATTTCGATGCCGGTTTCCGACTGTCTTTCCTTGGAAAGCGTTCATTTTTTATAATAGTTTATAATTTAATACGAACAAGCTTGAACTGGTGGCAGATGGCATGTTAACTAATTATTTCGCAAGATAAGACATGATTTATTTTAAATCAAAATATAATTCAAGTACTGAGTTCATTCATTCATTATTAATCCAGATTTATATCAGTTTTCACTTAATTGATATATAATTAGGTTAACGAAAATTATATCCATTTTTACACTACGACAGTGGTCCCGATTTTTGTTCAAAGTGAGTTGTAACAAATGTTTGTATGTTGACTTTACAAGACTGTACAATGCTTATGGAATTCCATTAAACACTACATGGTGTAAATCTTTTCGTTTGTTTATTATCCCACACTTAGAAGTTCGGGAGTATTAATTGTTATCGCCCCTGTCCGTCACACTTTCTTGTGACCTAAATTCCTAATTATCCCCGCACTTTCGAAGAAAGTTCGGGAATACAGGGATTGTCTCCGTCCCGACGGTCCGCCCGTCACACTGTCGTGTGACATCAACTCCTCCTTCCATTTTGGGGATTCTATTTCTATACAGAATGGCTGCATACCACCTGAAGATGCGCAATAAGGTTTTAAAATTTTTATTTTCGAACTTCTAAAATTGTGAATTCAAATTTGTGACCTAAACTTGTCTTTCATTTTTCGAATTTCAAAAAATTGTCAATTCAAGCTTGTGACGTAAACCCCTCTTTCATTTTGCGTTTTATGCATTTTATTTTTATACAGTAGTGTCATGTGCCATGTATAGATGAGCAATAAGGTTTAAGAATTTTAATTTTCTAAATTTGGGGCAACAGAAGTCGAATTTCAAAAATTTTCAATTCAAGTTATGACTCAAACTCTTTATTTTTCAATTTATTTACTTTATTTCTATCCAGTAGTATAATGTACAATATTTACAATTTTAGAATTTAAATTTTCTAAAATTGGGGCCCTCATGGATCGAATTTCGAATATTGTCGATTTAAGCTTATGACGAAAAGTCCTTTATTATTTTTCAATTTATGCATTTCATTTCTATACAGTAGTGGCATGTACAATATGTAGATGTGCAATAAGGTTTAAGAATTTTAAGTATCGAAAATTGGGGTGCATTGGGGTCCGCATCCTCCCAAGTCGGGGTTTTCTATCCACGTTCGTTCCTACAAACCCCTGAAATTACACATTCATTGCGGGTCGAACATATCGCCGCCTGGTGTGTGACCTAGAAAATTCTACCTACGACGCAAATGGATTCTCTTTTGACCTTGAGAAGTAACCAATGAAAATTGTTCACTTCCGACCCGACAAATATGAATGTGTGATGTCAGTGGTTTGTAGGAACGAACGTGGGTACAAAACCCCGACTTGGGAGGATGAGGGGTCCGATTTCAAAAATTGTCAATATAAGTTTGTGACAAACTTTTTTCATTTGTAATTAGAGCTATTTATTTAATTTCTTCATAGGATGATTGAATAACATCTTTAAATGGGCATAACGTTTTAGATTTCTGCAATTGGGTAAGTGTCCCAACTAATTGCAGGGTTGCTGGGATAGCTGTCGATTCCGACAGTCCAGTTGTCTAGTTCATTTTTAATTTCATGCATTTAATTTCTATACAGGTGTGGCACATATTGGATGTTTTCATACACTGTATGCAGATGTGCAGTAAGATTTTAGAATTTTGACAAAAGAACCAAGTATATAAACCAGTGGAAACAACGGATTCGGAAACAACACTACATGTATATCCAATCATTAAACAAGGTTGTTGTTTGCGTTATTGTGTTCAATATGTTTTGTTTGTTCTTTACTGTACTTTACTTGACTTATGAGGTGTATTTTGCAAATAAAGATAACAAGTTTATAATAAAACAACAAGAGTGGACACACTCAATGTCTCGCCTGAGTATGCACATGAACACAGAATAATGATTATCTGATACCCGACATTGTAAGTCAAAGAAAAAGTGTTAAAAGAAGTAGTAATGGTCAGGCGATAAATTGTCTGAAAAATCTCATGCATGTCGTTCAAGCCTAAAACTGTGTCCAATGCGAGTTCACAGGTCTCAGACTAGTATGTACCCACCAAGCACTATGTATAGACCAAATGTGGTTGGTCTATGTATTGCAGTTGCTGAGAAATGGATATTATCCCAAAACGTGAAACAAGTCAGTCAAGCATGAAATAGAGTTTAAAAGTAACGTGTCAGATGTTAAATTGGTATGTACTAAGAACTTCTATCAACCAAATACTGTGGGTCTAGTCACAAATGTAGTACAGTTGCTGAGAAAGACTAAATCATGAAAATGTATATTTAAGTTACTCAAGTATGAAATTCAGGTCAAGTTCAGCTGACAAGTGTTAGACTGGCATGTACCCACTAAGAACTATCTATTGACCATATATGGTTGGCTTAGGTATTACATTGTACAGTTGCTACGAAATGGACTTAATCGCGAAAATGTGACACATGTCACTGACCCATGTAATTGGGGTCAAGGTCAAAATGCAGGTGTAATGTACCCACCAAGAACTATATATTGACCAAATATGGTAGGTCTAGGTATTAGAATTGCTGAGAAATGGACCAAATCTCGGAAATGTGACAAAGTCACTCAAGCATGAAATGGGGATCAAAGTCCAGAGACCGGTTTCAAACTGACATGTACCCAAAAAGAACGATCTAGGTATTAAAGTTTTTTGGGAAATGGACTTAATTACGAAAATGTGACGCAGGTCACTCAAGCATGAAATTGAGGTCAAGGTCAAAAGGCAGGTGTCAGACTGACGTTTACCCAAAAGAACTATCTATTGACCAATTATGGTGGGTCTAGGTATTGTTATTGCTGAAAAATGGACTTAACCACGAAACTTGGACGCAGATTTTACATTTATGTTTATGAAGTCAGTGAACCATGAAAATGAGGTCAGGGTCACAAGTCAAAAATACTGCGGGAAACCTTATATGATAAGCTATCTGTGGACCATAAATCTTAATTGTAGGCATTATATGTGCAAAGTTATTAAAGTTTTAAAAAATGGTTTACGCTGCCGTCGCCGGAAAGTAATACCTATTTCTCACATTTCTATGTTTGGGACAGTTATATTCCGTGTGAGACACCCGTGTGAGATTCATGCATCTCACATCACATGACCTAGCATTGACGTAACAATGCAAAAAACGTCACGTCACAATGCTAGAATGTCAGAAAACATACAACTTTGCACAAATGGTACGACAACGTCGAAATTAACATCGCTTCAATTTGAAAACCCCTGAAGTGCAATCTAAAACGCATACGATCTTTTCAAATATGTAATTTATTTTGCACTAGGTTGCCTAGTTTAAGAGAGCGCATTTTCGTGTCATGGTGGCCATGTTTATTTATTTAAATATTAGGCCGAGAAATGTGAGAAAAATAATCAGTCATGGTCAAAAATGTGAGACTGGACAATTCCACCCTCTGGGTCCCATTTTCTATCATCAAAAACTCGGCAAGCCTCGTTTCTGACTGGAAAATGTGAACCCTCGGGTGGAATTGTCCCATCTCACATCTTAGACCATGACTGATTATTATAATCTCGCCTCCGCGACTTTTCGTCGCAGGCGAGACAAAAATTATCTATTCAAAACAAGTTTGTATTGTCACAAACATTAATATTGGGGTATTTTACACATATTCAAGGAGATAATCACAGAGTTTTTTTTTAATTAAATGCCCGTATTCAGTAACAAGGAAAAACAATCATTCGATGTTAATAAGCGGTATATAAGATTGATTGTACATTCTACAATGCTTTTAGCCTTTTCATGATCATACAAACTGTTAAATATAAATAATACAGTGGATTAGAGCTTGCTAGTAGTTTTTTCCCAGAGCATTGATTGTGTATCCTGCTGTTTTTTTGTAGTTTTTTACCAGAGCATTGATTGTGTATCCTGCTGTTTTTTTTGTAGTTTTTTCCCAGAGCATGGATTGTGTATCGTGCTATTACATGTAGTTGTTTTTAATTATTATTTTTCTTTTCCTTTTTTTTGACAAAATCTGAAAAGTATGTTTGTTTTATTTCGTGGCGGCCAGTTTTTATTGGTGGAGGAAGCCGGAGTACCCAGAGAGTACCACAACCTTTGGTAGGAAAATTGGCAATCCTTGTTAATTTAAATTGGAGTCGAACACACCCCGCCACAGGTGAGATTCGAAATCGCAACCTCAGTGTTGACAGGCTAGTGATCATTAGTAATCATGAGGAACTACCTAGACCACTCGGCCACCGAGGCCCCCTGAAAAGTATGAAAATAAAAAGATCTTTAGATTATCCATCAATATACAACATTCAATAAATTTAGAATTTCTTCACATTGCCTTTAAGAAATTATGCAATGTGTACATTTGCCCCTAGAGTTGAAAGCTGTGTGACAGTCCTCTTTTGTTTTTTATGATACTGTTTGTGGGTTGTCCCATAGTCATTTACCACATCTCTTATCTCGTTTCTAAAGACCATTAAAACATCTATGGGTTGTTATATGACCTTCTATGATAAGCCATAGTACATACTACAAAGTGAGGCTCAAATGTCAGGAAACTTCAAGGAATCTTAGACATAAGATTCCAAAAGTCCAAAAAGTGTTGGCCAATGATTATACAGGGGTCTTGCAGGTAGGGTGATGACTTTTTATCCTAGCTCTCAAACTAAAGGCTCTCAAGAGCCTGTATCGCTCACCTGTGACGACAAAAGCTCACTTAGCCTTTGGCTAGGTGAGCTAATAAAAGAAGTGATTCAGTGGACTAATGCTTAACAAAGGTCCAAGCAGACGAACAGCCCTTTTATTGTTCTTCTTCATCTTAAATTCACTACTGGACCTTGAACATGGAGACAAATTTCACACTTGCTGCAAATTCAAGACTCTTAGCAATCAATCTTCAGTGTACATGCAGATATTTTGGTAGGATCACTATTTCAAAATACTGTCGAGTCCCAACAATTCAATTAATCCTCAATCTTTAAATTTTTGTCAGTCTCGGCCAAAACTGACAAGGCCAGGACTCACCTAGATCAGTAACTGAAAACTCTGACATACTTATTTCAACGAGTTATGCAAGATTCATTATGTAAAAATTTACATCAAGCTTATTACATAAATATATATATATATATATTATTGTTGTTTAGTACATTTATGGTTGTGATTTTATTAGTTTGCTAAAATGCTTCCAGCTATTGAATACTGCATAATGATACAAACACACCAAGAAAATATTAGGAGTAGTTATTTATTAATTTATATCCCAAAAAAATAAAATAAAACTAATAACCTCTGTGTTTATAACTAATATATTTTTTATATTACTTTCTATTGTATTTGTGATAATTAAATACTAACACCCACACAAAACTTCCATCAGATGTCAATAATCTCATGAACTATGATATTGTATTTTCATGCAAAAATCTTCAGATCAAGGAATGTACAAGGTTTTAGCAAAATCACAAAATACAGACTTACCAATTTAAAAAAATTTAAATCCATATCCCAGTTTTTCAAATATTTTCATGTTTACCAATGTCTGTTACATTGATACCCAACTAAAAAAATCATGGTTGTTAAGTTGGTATAACAACTTTTGAGGTGGACGAAGTGAAACAGAGCCTCCCTTATGTGCAATTGAAATTGAACAAGTGTAACAAGATTTATAACCACCCAATAATAGTGGAGTAATTATTTGCTAGAGAAGTGTACTACTGAACCAAAGGTTGCACATTTGATCCCCGGTTGATGCAGTAAGTAATTTTGATAGGAAAACAATGCTCTAGTTACAGAAGTAAAAATGCCATTCAAAAATATGCATTCTGTCAAATACTTTTATACAAATTACAAAACCTGGGGTATCATTTACTGGGTAGATTTCTTGTTTCTTTATGGGAATCAAGTGGTCCATTTCACCATGGGTTAATCACTGCATATTGCATCATTGACTATTGTGATGAATTGGTATTGTAATGTGGAAAATTTGCAAGAAACTGTACTTCCTGGTACTGAGTCCATAGAACTTACTTCCTGGTACTGAATCCATAAAACTAAGACCATCCGTTACAATTAAGGTTTGACTGTATTTTTTTTTCAGTCTATAAAGAAATAAGTTAAATCATGTTGCACACTTAATATTATTTTAAAGTGTGCACCACATGCATTGAGGTGATTTCGAATAGACTAAAACCAAAATCAGAGTCAACCCTTAGGGGACGACCATTTGATATTCTGGTGGGGGCCAGGAGGATTTTGAAAATAAATAACTCAGCCTTGATAATAACAATAAAATGCTCCGCTGGGCGCAGCTTGATACGACCGCAGAGGTCGAACCCTGAACAGTTGGGGCAAGTATGGACACAACATTCAAGCTTGATACAGCACTGAATTTGGTTGATTGATTGATTGTTGCTTAACGTCCAGTGGCAAATATTTCATGCATCTTCATGACGAGAACCAGTTCAATTTATCAAACAATTCAATTAGGGGTGGGATGGGACACAAAGGGGAACCAATTTTGACTGCCACTGTAAAAGGAGGATGGTTGGGTAGGGTCGGATAATTTAGCCTCCTGTAGCGGCCATCAGCCTACTCTTTTTCGAAAACTACAGAAGGGGTCTTTAGCGTGCAGGGAGTGTGGCATTCTCCAAACACGTTACCCACTATGGTCCGCGGTCAGGCTTTCCGTATTATGACCTGACAACCCCCCCAACGAGACTGAATTTGGATTGTGAATAAATATTTGACACAGCATAGGTTTCTGACACAGAATTAATGTGGTCTAAGAACTTAAAATTTTTTAATTTACCTATTCAAACAATATCAGTATTATTTGTTTTTATATATAAATCAGAAATAACCAATTTAAAATTTAAAATTGGGCACACATATCAATTTCTTGCTATTGCGCAATACTGTGCAATTGAAGATTTCTTGCTATTGTGCAATACTGTGCAATTGAAAATTCCCCCCCCCCCCCAAAAAAAAATAAATAATTTACCCCTTTTTTAGCTTTTGTGCAATACACTATGAAGTTGCACATTGACCCCCCCCTCCCAAAAAAAAAAAACCAAAAAACAATAAAATTTATTGTAACCCCCCTTTTTTTGCTAAAAGAAATTTGAAATTTCCTTTTTAATTTATGAAATATGAAATGAGAAAAAAATTAAATGTGTTTGGATTACCTCCCTTAGCCCACCAAGATAATATCATACATTTCTATTTACTTATACTAAAGTTATTGTGCAAAAACCAAGAAAAATGCTTATTTGGGCCCTTTTTTAGCCCCTAATTCCTAAACTGTTGGGATCAAAACTCCAAAAAATGGTCATAAACCTTGTGTTAAAATTTCATAGATTTCTATTTACTTTATACTAGAGTTATTGTGCGAAAACCAAGAAAAATGCTTATTGGGCCCTTTTTTGGCCCCTAATTCTTAAACTGTTGGGACCAAAACTCCCAAAATCAATCCCAACCTTCCTTTTGTGGTCATAAACCTTGTGTTTAAATTTCATAGATTTCTATTAACTTATACTAAAGTTATAGTGCGAAAACCAAATGTCTACAGACTCCGACGGACGACGACGACGACGACGCCGCCAACGTCATACCAATATACGACCGCAAAAATTTTGCGGTCGTATAAAAATGAATGGTTTGTTCTGTGGTAGTTTGAAAATAAATAACCTGACCTACAATGTATTGAAAATAAATAACTCGGCAGGTCTTTTAAACCATTTTATAAATGCATGTTTTAAAGCATGAGACTGCACCAGATTCTACCAAAATTCGTCTTTTTTCATATTTTTTTCGGGAAAAACTTCCCAAATCTTTTAATAATATATAAACTACACCATATATAAATATTAATGTTTTTGAAATGTCTGAAAATGGGTTTCATTTCACTTGAGGTATATTGTCTCATGAACATTTACCTCACTTAAATACCTGTTCCCATTTTAACCTATATTGTTTTTTGTACGTAAGCAATATATGCAGTTATTAGTCCAGTTAAACCAAGTTTTAACCTCAAACTAATTGCAAAAGAAAATGTTTTAGTTCTAATCTATAGCATTAAGCCCCAAATATACACAGAAAAAAGTCCCATAAAATCTAACTTGAGGAACACTCAAAATCAGCATTTTTAATTTCCTAAGGAAATTAACATTGGAAAGGGGAGATAACTCCACAAAAATGAGTCTTTTTTGTCAGGTTTAGTCCAGTCAATCTCAAAATTCATGTAAAGTATGATGCTTTGATGGGGTTATAAGTTAGTATTTGACTACATTATATAATCTTCTGCTCATGAAATGTACAAAACCGAAGTGTTATGGGTATTTTTTTTTTTGCGCATTTTTCATTAAAGAAATTGCAAATTTGTGGCTTTGTGACCATTTTGAAAAAATAATGTGAAATTTTGGTATTGTTTATATCTGTAAATTATATTTGTTCAGCATCTACCTTGTTTAAAGAAACTTTAAACCAAAAAAAGAAGAATGTATGCTTAATTATGTTATTAAATTTGAGATTCTTTACCTTGACATGTTGAAAAATTTAATAAATGGTCATCTAATGAATTACGAAATCTAGGTTGTAGCTTGATAAAAGATATGAAAACACCTTTAGAGTTGTTTGTTATACTCTAAAGACCGCTAAAATATCAAGAATCAATACATTCTGCTGAAAAGAAGCGGTAAAGTTATAATTTTGTATCAATTTTTATTGATATTTCTGCCTTTTTGCAGAGATATCTCCCATTTTCAATGCAAATCTCCATAGGAATTTTAAAATCGTGATTTTTTAGTCTTCCTCTAGTTAGATTTTGGTGGACTTTTTTCTGTGTATATTTGGGGTATAATGCTAAATTAATACTTAAAAATATTCTGTTGCAATTACTTTAAGGTTAGGGTCAAATTTATGCTAGATTGACTGGACTATATGAACTTGGTGCACAGATTTATGGCATTGGTGGCCATTTTTGTGCTAGCATCAAACACAACAACAAATGGTATCTTTATGATGGTCTTAAAGAATACCACAGTGCTGGACAGGGACTAAGACTGCAAGGTGGAACAGCCAAAATTCCGAACAGATACAACCTTGACTATGTTATTTATTTAAGAATAAAAACATGAATTTAAAAATTGTGTATTTTCAAATATTATAAATATAATTGTGAAAATAAATAATCAGTCCCTTGTTTAACTGAAAATGAAAAATCATGCTTCAACGGTGCAGAAAATAAATAATTTGTCTTTATTTTCCACAAAAATAAATAACCCATCCAAAACAAATCCTCCTGGCCCCCCCCCCCCCCCAGAATATCAAATGGTCGTCCCCTTAGTGTTTATTTCCTACAGTCGTTTCAACAGCTAAAATGCAGGGATTCCCCTTTATGATGTTAACGAATCAATGATGTGTTACATTCAATGTCAAATTATATGTTTATGGTGTTCTATGGAGTAAATAAACCCCAAATCTTTGTTTACATTCAAATCTTACTTGACATTATCAAGGCTGATGTGTAACAGACAATACTAAGGATCAGAACACTAGGCACTATGTTTTTGATATGGTAAAGATGAGCTGTTCAACATAACAAGCCATTGTGTCTTCACAATCAGGGATTATACACAAAAATGTTTCACAAGGCAGTATATAAAAGCAATAAAAATACATTTTCCTGTATGTTGATTTACTGATGTGCACATATCCCATATCATTAAATACAATCTAGCACACTTGACCCGTTTATCATGCTGATATTTCAGACCATACTAGTAAAATGAAATATAAGCACCAGATAACAATATTTGGCAGTACTTAGTTGTACTATTGCTAACTATATATTGTTGCAAAAAATCCTAAGTATGTTTAATTGTTTTTTTTTTAATTTTGAAATCTTACCCTTAAAATCACTGAAATTCTTTTAACATTCTTTGTTAATTAACTAAGAGGCTCACTAGAGCCTGTATCGCTCACCTGAAGTCTGGTTTTCATTGAACAGTTAATCAACTATTTGACCAAGTTTGTTGCAATTGGTTCAATTGTTAAAATTTTGAAAATTTGACAAAAAAAGGGCAATAACTCCTAAATGGGTTTTGGGATTTCCTTTAAAATTTCAGGGTAGGTAGATCTCAACATGGCAAACATTTTTCAAATTTACATTTCACTTCTATCTCAAATAGTTTTGGAGATAAATGACGAAAAATGTTAAATTTTGAAAATTTGACTAAAAAAGGGCAATAACTCCTAAATGGGTTTTGGGATTTCCTTCAAAATTTCACGGTAGGTAGATCTTGTCATGCTGATCAATTTTACCCTATCAGATTTTTGATATCTGTAACGGTTTTTAAGTTATAAGCCAAAAACAACACATGCACCCCTATATTCTATTTTTAGCTACAACAGCCATGTTTTATGTCAGATCAAAAAAAATTGAGGATCATTTGTAGAGGACATGTCATAGATCATTCCTATTAAGTTTCAAACCAATTGGCCCAGCTGTTTCAGAGGAGAAGATTTTTGAATGAAAAGTTTACAACGGATGGACGGACGGATGGGCGACGGACGCAAAGTAATGGCAAAAGCTCACCCTGGCATAGCCAGGTATGCTAAAAAATCTGATTCCTAAATATATAAAAAAAGTTTTCACCTTTGACCATTTAGGATTCATCAAATGTATGTGATATTCATACTCTTGTAAAGTACCGTACCCCAAACTACAAACGGCAGTAAATTTACATAATACTACAAACAGTATATCGAATACCTATTTCCAGTTCACATTAAACAAGATAACTCCTTTTTTAATGGATGAGAGTTTAAATGTGCAAATCACACTAAAATCTATAGGATGTATCTTTGATTATACTGACATCATGAACATATAAAATAAAAACATAGTATTTATAATACAGAATACAGAAAATTAAACAACCAACAAAATAAATAACACAACACTAAAAAGACCAAAAAAATGCATGATAAAACTTCAATAATCATTCAATCCTTTCTTTTCTGAAGGAAAACCATAACTTGGAAAAAACTTAATAATTTAAAAAATTTGTGGAATTTTACATTTTTTTTTATTTGGTATATGTACCCAGTTATATTCATTTGTTTAAATGTCGTTTTTTCTCTCTCAAATTTTAGCACAATATAGCCAGGTTTTCTGGATCAATTAAGATCCTAGTAGCTCTCTGAGATCTATTGACCTTTAGCATGCACTGACAATTCCTGTCAATTAAGTTGGTAACTGAAAATACCCC
This sequence comes from Mytilisepta virgata, assembly GCA_028015205.1. Lineage (NCBI taxonomy): Eukaryota > Metazoa > Mollusca > Bivalvia > Mytilida > Mytilidae > Mytilisepta > Mytilisepta virgata. The sequence goes on along the minus strand of CM051515.1, from coordinate 56,496,035 downwards.
ACCATGAATGTGATACTGTGAATTCAGTTATTTTTGTTGACATCAATTTTTCGTGGATTTGGGCAAAAAGACAAATTCATGGGTTCTTAATTTCGTGGATTTAAAATTTCAACAAATAAATAAAATAAAGTCTTGTCACTTTTAATAGTAAAATTCTTTGTTACCAATTTTGAAGCACAAGATGTGCACATTTCATCAATTTACGAATTGATGAATAATTTTTAAAATCGTATGTTAAATACAACTCCAACCAGTGCAATAAATGTTTGCTGTGCAAAGCAAAAAACACAACCAAAGAAATTACTTGTTAACTATATGTATATTAATTATTTATTTGAACCTGATAAATACTGAACTACATGACATTATTTGAAGTATTTTGTTATTTTCAATAATTTATCTTAGTCCAAATCTCTTCCTGTAGCAAACGTTACTCATTCTTCCCTGTCAACATTGCTATTCTTACTCATCCGTTTGAGATATATTTACTTAAGATCAAACGGTGATATTATATTCTTGGAAAGGACCTTGAGCTTGTTTTTATTTCCTCTTGTGAAACAAATGAAAATGTATATTTTGTTGGGTTTTTAAATTTGTGGATTGTGTCGTCGATGATATCCACAAAAATTGGTGTACCACGAATAATAAGTGTTTCACAGCATATGATAACATCAACAATGAAAGATACAGAGAATGCTGCCACAGTGGCTCCACCCATCTATATGTATTAGGGTGATATTAGGGTTATTCTTTTGTGCATGTTTTAAAATTACCTGGAATTTTTTTTTATCTATGATTGATTAGCAGGTGCCCTTTAAAATAAGTTATAGCAGTGATTTTAAAAGAATTTAACAGGCATGTTCACATTGCTGCTAAGCTGAAAACACCATACTAAAGCAGTTATTAAAGGATTTAACAGGCATTTTCACATAACTGGAATGCCAAGGACACCAAGTTAAAGGATTTGATAGACATTGTCAAGAAACTTTAATGCTAGACACCAGTGAACACCTATCAACAGATACACATATATGTATATTGGAAACATGAATTCAAATCTGCTGGTGTATAACATGAATTCAAACCTGCTGGTGTATAACATGAATTCAAATCCTCAAATTCTATATATAATATTAACTCAGTATATTTTTTTAAAAAAAATCAGTATTAAAATAAGAGTATAATTCCCATTCTGAGATTGCACAACTGAAACATCTGAAAAAAATGTGGAGATCCAGATTTGTCTCCCTTTGCTCTGTCAAGTCTCATCTTTTTTCTCAGTGTCAAGTTTTGACAATTCAGTTGGTGTTTTTTCTGGATTTGAAGCTCCCATATCTTTTTGATTGTCTTCTATCAATAGATTTAACTGTTGTTTAGCAGTCTCTAAGAACACATCCAAACTAGATAGTTGTCTGTGTCTAACAACCTTATCTTTCTGGAAAAATAAAATATAGATTTGTCTTAAATAAATATAAATTGGTATATGTACTTAAGAATTCAATGCTTCATTTTTGTAGTTTTATCAGAGTGTAAAAGCTTTGACCAATGCATATTTTGTATGAAGTGCAAAAATCTTATAATTATTAATTAACTACTGTAAAACTGAATACAGAATCATTTAAAGATTTTTTGCTGTATTGGCCAACTTGTACCCGGTGTTAATCCTGACATTGCAAACTTAAAAGACTGCAAGTAACATAGTGAACAGACAATGAAATATCATTAATACTAGAGGCCCCCAGGAGTGTGTATCGCTCACCTGGATATCATTTGCAGACTTAAAGCAGAATAAATTGTTTAACTACGTCAATTTTGTTTGGCAGTCTGGAATATTGCTGTCATGTTAAATTCCAATTGGATCACTGGTTTTGCCGAATTAGGTTCCAATTTACTGACTAGTTTCAGAAAAGAAGATCTTTTAGGTGAATATTTCCATAGGGTTCTACATTGATGGTTGCCATCTTGGATGACGAGTCATCGAAAACATCTCTGATAAAGGACCATTATTGCAAAGTTTGGTTCCAATTATTTGGCAGTCTGGAATATTGCTGTAATGTTAGGTTTCAACTGGATCACTGGTTTTGCTGAATTATGTTCCAATTGGCTAGATGATTTCAGACAAGAAGATGTTTTAAGGGAATTTCCCCATAAGCCTTATGTTAAACTAAGTTCACCTGTGGCAGCCATCTTGGATGGTGATGCAGGTCATCGCATATATTTATGAAAGAGGACCACCTAAGGATCATTGCTGCAAAGTTTGGTTCCAACAAGCTTAGTGATTTCTTTAAGTTTCACATTGGGTCCTATGTTAAACTAAGTTCACCTGTGGCAGCCATATTGGACGCAATGTAGGTCATCAGATTTAATTCTGAAAGAGGTCACCTAAGGACCATTGCCGCAAAATTTGATTCCAATTTACCAAGCGGTTTCAGATAAGAAAATCTTTCAGTCAATTTACCATAGGGTCCCATGTTAAACTATGATCGGACAAAAAAGTTTGTCCAACCAGTCATCCAACATTCACCAGACTATCAGCCTTACTTGCTCTATGTACAACCTGGCCAAAAAGGGGGAAATTCAAAAAATAAATGATATTTTGTTACATCTAACCTGTTTTTGATGCTCTATATAAGACTGTGTATCTTGTTTAACAGCTTCTACAGTAGACTTGACACACTCTCTACAATGGTCCTTCTCTTGTCCCAATAGTTCTCTAACAGAAATCTGTAGAAATATTATTCATATCAACATTTTATTACAAAATTCTCATGTTAATTAATTCACATTAATTTCATTTGAACAGAGGGGTCTCGAAGGCCGACTGGTCTAGGTAGTTCGTCATGACTACTAATATCACTAGCCTGTCAACACTGTTGTGAGTTCGAATCTCACCTGTGGCGGGGTGTGTATGACTCCTATCTTATTTGACAAGGATTGCCAATTTTCCAACGGAAGGTCGTGGTTCTCTCCAGGTATTCCAGCTTCCTCCACCAATAAAAAATGGCTACTGCGAAATAGCCAAATGTGCTGAAAACGGCGTAAAACCCCAACTAAACAAACAAGACATTTGAACAGATATAAATGTGATGTTTCCATCAGTAAACTAGAGGCTCTCAAGAGCCTGTGTCACTCACCTGTATCTACTGTGGTTTTTGAAATCATGTAAAATAAGGTTAAAATCATAATGAAAAGCATTAATAAATTGCTTCACTGAGCGCAGCTTGATACGACCGCAGAGGTCCAACCCTGAACAGTTGGGGCAAAAATGGTAACAATATTCACGCTTGATACAGGTCTGAATTTGGATTCTGATTAAATATTTGACACATAATAGGTTTCTGACACAGAATAACTGTAGTCAAAGAACTTAGAATTGGTCATATGATTTGAATTTTTTGCTTTTTGTTCAATACAATATGCTGTTGCGAATTGAAACCCCCCCCCCCCCCCAAAAAAAAAAAAATAGAATTTTACCCCTTTTTTTACTTTTGTGCAATACACTATGCTGTTGCGTATGGCTAAAATTGATATTAATTAATAGTAACTTCTAAAAATAAATTGACAGCTATAAATCACCCCAAGACAATCTACATTTCTTAATACATGATTTACATGCAGTGTAAGGGAGGTAATTGAATCATACACAACATTTTACTTTAAATGTGTTTGGATTACCTCCCTTACACCAAGATAATAACCAAAAACTGCAAAATTTACTAAAATTTACCAAATCAGGGACAGCAACCCAACAACAGGTTGTCTGATTCGTCTGAAAATTTCAGGGCAGATAGATCTTAACCTGATGAACATTTTTACCCCTCAAATTTACTCTTAATACTTTAATTTCAGAGATACAAGCCAAAAACTGCATTTACCACCTATGTTCTTTTTTAGCCATGGCGGCCATATTGATTGGCAGGCAGGGTGGTTCGACATATTTTTTAAACTACATACCCCAATGATGATTGTGGCCAAGTTTGGTTATATTTGGCCCAGTAGTTTCAGAGGAGAAGATTTTTGTAAAAGTTAACAGACGACGACGATGACGGACGACAACGGACGACGGACGCCAAGTGATGAGAAAAGCTCACTTGACCTTTCAGGTCAGGTGAGCTAAAAATGTGAGACATTAATAGTACTGTTACAGTAATTACTAATTACTTTATTTGTATACTTTTATTAATTGCAGAAGTATACCTATGACTGATTATTTGATAAGGTAGACGATTTGATGGAATTCCTTCAGTCATATTTATATATAGTTTTTATATTTTATACTTATTGATTATATTAAGGATGCTCGCTGGTCATGTTTTGGTCTTTTTGTCAGATTTTCGGAATCGTCGGGTTCTATCCATTTCTTAAACATGAAATTTTTTGCCCATGAACCCCCACTTTTTCTTTTATAATTCAATGATATATACCTTAAAATGGTATTTGACAAAATTTTATGATATCCTTTTTATTTTTTCATAAATCTTTGAGAGACTGAAGTTGTCAATGCAAAGACAATGAAAAATCCAGAGAAAACCCATTTCCTGTAAATTTTCAAGGCCTTATAGCCCTAAAATGAGCACATGAACTTATATTTTTTTCTTGCTTATTTGTTTACTATTCATTTGTTCTCTCAAACTAAAACACCTATTTCAAATCCTATTTATTTCCTATTAGAGCAGCGATCATCCTTAATTAGATGTGACCCAAGATATTGTCCTTTTACATGGTCATTCTTATTTTCTATTGGTCAGTTTGGTCCTATGTCAGTTTTGGTGGGAATCTCTTTTGTTTTTTTTTACTTTTCTTTGGACATCGTTGAATTCAAAGGACGTGAATGTCTTAATCTTAAATCTGTATATTAATTATAACTGATATTCTGAATCCCAACATTTTTGAAGGTCAATACTATTGCTTTTCTATACTAATCATATTATAACAGTCACTTCAGTAATATTTGCAGTACGTTTGTACAGAATGAATGATAGACTCAATCCGTATAATGAATGTCCTCTGAACGAAAGTTAAATGATTAAAGTTATTTAAAACCTACAAAATAGTTCAAATATGAATATAAACAGTAAACCATATTAGCAATTAAAATGAATATTAAATAAGAGTTTCTTCTGAATGTGCTTTCCGATAATACATTGCCGTTAAATTCACTTAAACACTAAATTTACACTTTTTGCAGTTAGAATTGTATCTAATTTTTATAAATATACAAAGCAATAACTTTTATTTAATAGAATTCACATGTGTTTGTCATGAGTACACATGACTTATGACCTTTAATTTATGTCATTCTGGTAGTCTACACATGTAGGAGATGTAATTAAAAATACCTGTGTTATTATAGACCTTTGCACCTCGTGTGAGGTAAGATATTATATGTTTACTAATTATGTTTATTTACTTATTGATTACTGCTATAATCTGCTCATTTTGCTTTGTTATCCTTTTGTGTATTTGCTGTATTTTTCTATGTTGAAAAGATATGTAAAAGTAACACTTTACACACGACTACTTATAACTTGTGAACAAACTTATATGGAAATTTGAATAATTTATTACAAAGTATGTTTTAATTTAATTGACTGAAAACAGGATTAGGAATTGCTATAAAACAATATCATATTTTATGCTAAATGGTGCAACACTACATAACCGTGTATAATATTATTTATCCGTTTTGTACCGTAACTTGTATTTATAGGGTCAACTCTACGGAGTATATTATTATATACTATTCACCATATTGAAGATTTTTTTATTTAGAACCCCTATATAATAAACAATATAAGTGTAATGAGTTTGTTATTATATATGAAATTAAATATAGTCAGTTAATATAAAGAACATATTTTATACATTAAGTGATACCACACTGTTTTCAAAGGATGAAGATTTCTGAATTATCAACCATCCTAAAAGGTGATAAAAAAGCCCAATCATAAAACAATCTATCTATATATATACCTGATTTTTTTCTTTTTCCTCTGACAATCCTCTTTTCATCTCTTCCATGTATTTTATCCTTTCTTGTTCCAAATTATCCTGAAGTCTCTCCTGATAATAAAAGAAAATCCATAATCAGATATACAGGATATACACATACATTGTCAGAAGATATCCGGTTTATTTGTACTTACCAAAAATGTGGTGTATGCTGTTGCTCCTAGCTGAAGACATATAGCACAGTCCCTAGATTGAATCAAAATTTTCCCATGTTCAGTTCCATGAGATGATTTCCCATTGAAGCAAATATCCTTCAATTTTGACAGTAGACTATTACATGTATTTTCGAATGTTACAAAAATGCTATTGGAATTAAATTGTTTATGGAGTCATTATACAGTGAAACATGTTTAATCAAACACACCCTGGGTGTCTAATCAAACACACCCTGGGACACAAAAATATGTCAGATATAAGGATGTTTGAATAATTACAGTATTAGACAATGTTACTTGAGACCAAAGCATTTTTTCAGATTATACAAAATTATGAAATACTCAGGTCTGCTTAAGACAGGTTACAATGTTAGTTGTAAGGATCAGAACATGGAGAGGGGACATGAATCTCTACAAAATTAATATCAAATTTTACAGAAAAGTTTTGGTCGTGAATAATTTTTTCATATTTTCATGGAATACAGTGAATAAAAGGCATAAAATAATCTCCATTCACAAAAATAACTAGATGTGTTGGAACGACATGAAGAGCCCTGCCTGCAAAAAAAGGTTAAGCCCATTTTTAGAAGTGGAAAATTAATAGTGAAAGGCCTGTAAATTCGGCAAAAATCAGTTCAATATCTGAAGGCATCTAGCAAAAAAATCCGCAAAGGTGGTATTTTCATGACATTTGCAAAGTCCACAGACTGTAATTTCAGCAAAAATCAGCTGAGCAGAATGAAACACATTTAGAACTAGAGGCCCCCAGGAGCCTGTATTGCTCACCTGGACTATGTCCATCTTGACTGGCAGCCTGGAACATTACAGTCAAGTTCCAATTGTCTCACTGGTTTCAACTAAAGATCATTCAGTGAACTTTCCCCATTGTCATATGTAAAACTAAGTTCCGCTCTGGCAGCCATCTTGGATGGTGAACAGGGTCATCGGATATAATTCTGAAGGAGGACCAACTAAGGACCAGTGCTGCCAATTCTTCCAAGTGGTTTCAGACAAGCAGATCTTTAAGTAGATTTCCCATAGGGTCCTATGTTAAACTATGTTCGACTCTGGTGGCCATCTTGGATGAGGCGCAGGGTCATTGGATACAATTCTGAAAGAGGACCACCTAAAGCCCATTCTGCCAAGTTTTGTTCCAATTGGCCCAGCGGTTCCAGAGCAGAAGATTAAAATGTGAATTGTGGACAGGACGAATGGATGACGAACGCAAAGTGATGACAAAAGCTCACATGGCCTTTTAGGCCAGGTGAGCTAAAAAGTCTGTATAACTGTTCGTTGCGGAATGACGGGCAACGGTAAAACTATATGGCCCCGGCCACTCCTTTTATAGTATAAAATAATATTTCCCTCCAATAAACTCATATCTTTTTAGTACATACAAATGGTTATACATTTCCCCCCAATAAACCCATATCTTTTTAGTACATACAAATGGTTATATATTTCCCCCCAATAAACCCATATCTTTTTAGTATATACAAATGGTTATACATTTCCCCCCCCATTAAACCTATATCTTTTTAGTACATACAAATGGTTATACATTTCTCCCCAATAAACCCATATCTTTTTAGTACATACAAATGGTTATTCATCTCCCCCCAATAAACCCATATCTTTTTAGTATATACAAATGGTTATACATTCCCCCCCATTAAACCCATATCTTTTTAGTACATACAAATGGTTATACATTTCCCCCCAATAAACCCATATCTTTCTAGTATATACAAATGGTTATACATCCCCCCCCCCAATAAACCCATATCTTTTTAGTACATACAAATGGTTATACATTTCCCCCCAATAAACCCATATCTTTTTAGTACATACAAATGGTTATACATTTCTCCCCAATAAACCCATATCTTTTTAGTATATACAAATGGTTATACATTCCCCCCCCCCATTAAACCCATATCTTTTTAGTACATACAAATGGTTATTCATCTCCCCCCAATAAACCCATATCTTTTTAGTATATACAAATGGTTATACATTCCCCCCCCCCATTAAACCCATATCTTTTTAGTATATACAAATGGTTATACATCCCCCCCAATAAACCCATATCTTTTTAGTACATACAAATGGTTATACATTTCCCCCCAATAAACCCATATCTTTTTAGTATATACAAATGGTTATACATTCCCACCCCCCATTAAACCCATATCTTTTTAGTACATACAAATGGTTATACATTTCTCCCCAATAAACCCATATCTTTCTAGTATATACAAATGGTTATACATTTCTCTCCAATAAACCCATATCTTTTTAGTACATACAAATGGTTATACATTTCTCTCCAATAAACCCATATCTTTTTAGTATATACAAATGGTTATACATTTCTCTCCAATAAACCCATATCTTTTTAGTACATACAAATGGTTATACATTTCTCTCCAATAAACCCATATCTTTTTAGTACATACAAATGGTTATACATTTCCCCCCAATAAACCCATATCTTTTTAGTATATACAAATGGTTATACATTCCCCCCCCATTAAACCCATATCTTTTTAGTACATACAAATGGTTATACATTTCCCCCCAATAAACCCATATCTTTCTAGTATATACAAATGGTTATGCATCCCCCCCAATAAACCCATATCTTTTTAGTACATACAAATGGTTATACATTTCCCCCCAATAAACCCATATCTTTTTAGTATATACAAATGGTTATACATTCCCCCCCCCATTAAACCCATATCTTTTTAGTACATACAAATGGTTATACATTTCCCCCCAATAAACCCATATCTTTCTAGAATATACAAATGGTTATGCATCCCCTCCCAATAAACCCATATCTTTTTAGTACATACAGATGGTTATACATTTCCCCCCAATAAACCCATATCTTTTTAGTACATACAAATGGTTATACATTTCCCCCCAATAAACCCATATCTTTTTAGTACATGCAAATGGTTATATATTTCCCCCCAATAAACCCATATCTTTTTAGTATATACAAATGGTTATATATTTCCCCCCAATAAACCCATATCTTTTTAGTATATACAAATGGTTATACATTTCCCCCCAATAAACCCATATCTTTCTAGTATATACAAATGGTTATGCATCCCCCCCCCAATAAACCCATATCTTTTTAGTACATACAAATGGTTATACATTTCCCCCCAATAAACCCATATCTTTTTAGTACATACAAATGGTTATACATTTCCCCCCAATAAACCCATATCTTTTTAGTACATACAAATGGTTATATATTTCCCCCCAATAAACCCATATCTTTTTAGTATATACAAATGGTTATACATTTCCCCCCAATAAACCCATATCTTTTTAGTACATGCAAATGGTTATATATTTCCCCCCAATAAACCCATATCTTTTTAGTATATACAAATGGTTATACATTCCCCCCCCCCATTAAACCCATATCTTTTTAGTACATACAAATGGTTATACATTTCCCCCCAATAAACCCATATCTTTTTAGTACATACAAATGGTTTAGTCCAGTCAAACTAAGTTTTAACCTCAAACTAATTGCAAAAGAAAATGTTTAAGTTCTAATCTATAGCATTAAACCCTAAATATACACAGAAAAAAGTCTCATAAAATCTAACTTGAGAAAAACTCAAAATCAGCATTTTTAATTTCCTACGGAAATTAACATTGGAAAGGGGAGATAACTCTGCAAAAATGAGTCTTTTTTGTCAGGTTTTGGTTGATTTTCTTAAAATTCATGTAAAGTATGATACTTTGATGGGGTTATAAGTTCGTATTTGACTATATTATATAATCTTCTGCTCATAAAATGTACAAAACCAAAGTGTTATGGGTATTTTTATTTTTTTTTTTTGTGCATTTTTCATTAAAGAAATTGCAAATTTGTGGCTTTGTGACCATTTTGAAAAAATAATGTGAAATTTTGGTATTGTGTATATCCGTAAATTATATTTGTTCAGCATCTACCTTGTTTAAAGAAACTTTAAACCACAAAAAGAAGAATGTATGCTTAATTATTTTTATTAAATTTGAGATTCTTTACCTTGACAGGTTGAAAAATTTAATAAATGGTCAACTAATGAATTACGAAATCTAGGTTGTAGCTTGATAAAAGATATGAAAACACCTTTAGAGTTGTTTGTTATACTCTAAAGACGGCTAAAATATCAAGAATCAATACATTCTGCTGAAAAGAAGCAGTAAAGTTATAATTTTGTATCAATTTTTATTGATATTTCTGCCTTTTTTTGCAGAGTTATCTCCCATTTCCAATGCAAATCTCCATAGGAATTTTAAAATCGTGATTTTTTATTCTTCCTCAAGTTAGATTTTGTTGGACTTTTTTCTGTGTATATTTGGGGTATAATGCTAAAGATTAAAACTTAAAAATCTTCTGTTGCAATTACTTTAAGGTTAGGGTCAAATTTATGCTAGATTGACTGGACTAGTTATATATTTCCCCCCAATAAACCCATATCTTTTTAGTGCATACAAATGGTTATACATTCCCCCCCAATAAACCCATATCTTTTTAGTACATACAAATGGTTATATATTTCCCCCCAATAAACCCATATCTTTTTAGTATATACAAATGGTTATACATTCCCCCCCCCCCCATTAAACCCATATTTTTTTAGTATATACAAATGGTTATGCATTTCCCCCCAATAAACCCATATCTTTTTAGTACATACAAATGGTTATACATTTCCCCACAATAAACCCATATCTTTTTAGTACATACAAATGGTTATATATTTCCCCCCAATAAACCAATATCTTTTTAGTACATACAAATGGTTATACACGATACTAAAATTATATAATACAATCATTACTTAGTGATTATAAAATAATTAACTTCATTACCTTTTCTGCTTCAAGTTTTTTATTCATCTGAAGTCTCTCTTCCTCTAATGATTCTTCCAGTTTTTTCCTACAATTTTCTCTTTCCTCCTATAATTAAAAATTATACAATATAATCATTTTGTTTACATATCTATATAGATTTACATATTCCTTTGGTTCCTCGTAATTTTTCAATTCTAACACAAATTTCTGATATTTTTTACAGAACTAATGGAGTAATAAAAATATAGGATTGAGATACACCAGTCAATAATCTATGTAGACACCTGTAGCCTCCTAAAATTATCATACAACAAATAAAATATAGAAATGAAGTATCTTGGTAAGTAAAGTACCTCCAAAGCTTCTTGTAATCTCCTCTCATACTTCTCCTTTTCTTTTTCCATCTGAAGATCAAATTCTTCCTGAAATGTAGAAACTTATTCAAATAAAAGTTTTATATATTTCAAAGATTCAAATTCTCCTGAAGATTTGGCCCAACCATAAGATTCAAATTCTACTGAAGATTCTGCCCCACCAAAAGATTTCAAATTCTCCTGAAGATTCTGCTCCACCAAAAGATTCAAATTCTCCTGAAGATTCTGCCCCACCAAAAGATTCAAATTCTCCTGTAGATTCTGCCCCACCAAAAGATTCAAATTCTCCTGTAGATTCTGCCAAACCAAAAGATTCAAATTCTCCTTAAGATTCTGCCCAACCAAAAGATTCAAATTCTCCTGAAGATTCTGCCCCACCAAAAGATTCAAATTCTCCTGAAGATTCTGCCCCACCAAAGGATTCAAATTCTCCTGAAGATTCTGATCAACCAAAAGATTCAAATTCTCCTGAAGATTCTGCCCAACAAAAAGATTCAAATTCTCCTGAAGATTCTGCCCAACCAAAAGATTCAAATGCTCCTGAAGATTCTGCCCAACCAAAAGATTCAAATTCTCCTGAAGATTCTGCCCCACCAAAGGATTCAAATTCTCCTGAAGATTCTGATCAACCAAAAGATTCAAATTCTCCTGAAGATTCTGCCCTACCAAAAATTCAAATTCTCCTTAAGATTCTGCCCAACCAAAAAATTCAAATTCTCCTGAAGATTCTGCCTAACCAAAAGATTCAAATTCTCCTGAAGATTCTGCCCAACCAAAGGATTCAAATTCTCCTGAAGATTCTGATCAACCAAAAGATTCAAATTCTCCTGAAGATTCTGCCCAACCAAAAGATTCAAATTCTCCTGAAGATTCTGTCTCACCAAAAGATTCAAATTCTCCTGAAGATTCTGCCCCACCAAAACATTCAAATTCCCCTGAAGATTCTGTCCCACCAAAACATTCAAATTCTCCTGAAGATTCTGCCCAACAAAAAGATTCAAATTCTCCTAAAGATTCTGCCCAACCAAAATATTACAAGTTTTCTATCAGATGTATTCTTATGAAGTTTAAATAAAAATCTTGAGTTTGAGAAACATTTTGATGAATAGTTTTGAGATTTATATTTGAATGCATATGACAATTGTGCTCAACATTACATATGTGCATATTTTGAATTCAAAATCTGTTCACAAACCTTATTAAAGGACTACTTTCAATTTTGGAACAGGTTATATGATTCTTACTTTGTAGTTTGGTTTAGTTTTACACCGTTTTCAGCACATTCGGCTATTTCGCGACGGCCAGTTTTTAATGGTGGAGGAAGTCGGGTACCCGGAGAGAACCATGACTTTCGGTAGGAAAATGGAAAATCCTTGTCAATTAAGATCTGTGTCGAACATACCCTGCCACAGGTGAGATTGGAACTCACAACCTCAGCGTTGACAGGCTAGTGATCATTACGAACTACCTAGACCACTAGGCCACTGAGGCCCCTTTACTTTGAGGATGTTCAGGTTTAAGCGTAAACTGATTGGTTCTACAAGTATAACCTGTCACACAATTTAAAACAATCCTTTTAATTTGATTTTCAAAAATTTTCTGATACAAAACTGCAGGTAGCGTTATTTGAACAACTTATCTACAGTACGAATATTTCAATTCGGACTGCAGAGTAAGAAGTTGATGACATCACAGTACCCAATATAGAATATACAATATAATATGACTTGCTAGGCCAATCAAACTGCTCCTTTCAATTCAAATTAAATTATATAAAAATACAAATGAAATAAATACCTTTTGTTCGGCAACCATTTCTTGTAACATGTTATTAGATTCTGTCCTTAATTTCATTTTTTCTTCCTCTAGGGCTTTATCAAATTCATCCCTCTGAAATAAAAACAATAGGCTCTCAAGAGCCTGTATCGCTTACCTGGATTTAACTTTTCACCTAGAGCAGGACTAAAAATTTAAGTGTTGCAGTCAATTTAGCTGATTTTTCTATAGGGTTCTATGTTAAACTAAGTTCAGCTATGGCAGTCGTCTTAGTTGACAGTCCAGGTCAATGGAAACATTTCTAAATGTGAACCATCTAAGGACCACTGCTACCAAGTCTAGTTCTAATTGGCTTAGTGGTTTCAGACAAGAAGATTTTTCAATGAATTTTCCCATAGGGACCTATGTTAAACTAAGTTCCTCTAGGGCTTTATCAAATTCATCCCTCTGAAATGAAAACAAGAGGCTCTCAAGAGCATATATCGCTCACCTGAGCAGGACTAAAAATTTAAGTGTTGCAATCAATTTGGCTTATTTTTCTATATGGTTCTATGTTAAACTATGTTAAACTAAGTTCAGCTGTGGTGGCCACCTTGGTTGAGAGTCCATGAAATTGGACACATTTCTGAAAGAGGACCGCCTAAGGACAATTGCTACCAAGTCTCGTTCAAATTGGCTTAGTGGTTTCAGACAAGAAGATTTTTCAATGAATTTTCCCATAGGGACCTATGTTGAACTAAGTTCGGCTGTAGTGGCCATCTTGGTTAACAGTATGGGTCATCGGACATACTTCTGAAAGAAAACCTCATAAGGACCATTACTGCCAAGTTTGGTTCCAATTGGCCTTGTAGTTTCATAGAAGAAGATTTTTTAAATTCATCCCCCCTTTTTCCTATTTTTGTAATAGCAGCCATGTTGGTTGGAAGTCGGGGATGACGGACATATTTTTGGAAGGGGGCCACCCAAGGACTATTCCACCAAGGTTTGGTCCCAATCGGCCCAGTGTTTTCAGAAGAAAAGATCTTTAAAGGAAAGTTTATGCTGGATAGCGTCTTTAAAGGGCAAAAACTCCCATAAGGGGATAATCAACGATTTTGGTCATGTTGACTTATTTGTAGATCTTACTTTGTTGAACATTTTTGCTGTTTACAGTTTGTCTTTATCTATAATAATATTCAAGATAATAACCTAAAACTGCAAAATTTCCTTAAAATTAACAATTCAGGGGCAATAATCCAACAAAGGGTTGACTGATTCGTCAGAAAATTTCATGGCAGGTAGATCTTGACCTGATGAATATTTTTACCCCAGTCAGTTTAGCTGTAAATCCTTTAGTTTTTGAGATACAAGACAAAAACAGCAGTTTACCAAAATGTTCTATTTTTAGCAATGGTCGACATTTTTGATTATGTATCAAAACCTCGGATAAAATTTATAAACTAGATACTCTAAGGAACATTCACTTAAAGTTTTGAAGTATTTGGCTCATTACTTTCTGAGAAGAAGATCCCTGAAATAGTTTACGACGACAAACGCTAAATGATGGCATAAGCTCACATAGCCCTTTGGGTCAGGTGAGCTAAAAATGTTCTGATAAAGTTGAAAGCTTCATATTTCTTCCTGTTTTCTCAAATTTATAGTCAGTAGACATTCACCACTTCAGATTTTTCCCATTACACACTGTACTTTCTATACAAATTCATAATTTAAAAAAAAATAAAATCATTTCTCCATGAATTTTAACGATGTTTGCACTAGTAACAAGAGAATTATCATGTGTCTCTGATTAATTTTGCCAATGCACTGTTTAATGGTTAAAGGGGTTTAAATCAGAAAAATATTTCTATTGGACAAATTCTGTTTATGTAAATAAAATTGTGACATCATAAATTGTTTAAATTGTTGTTATTTGAAAACATCTGCAGACAATTTTTTCTGATATGGGATGCCAGAGATCCTGAAGAAAACCACTGACATTTAACAAGAAAAATGGAAATCCTTGTCGATAAACATCACAGTCAACCACTCCTTGTTGTGAGTTTACAACCTCAGTGCTGACAGGCACATTAAGTTACAATAAATTATCTAAACCAGTAGGCCACACCACCCCTTTAATTGCAAAAACAAATTTGGAATCTGTTAAGTTTTCAGTCTACTTTTGGAGGATCTTTTGTATGTTCTTTTTAAAGTTAGAACTGAATTCAGAAAAATATTAGATCGTTGAAAGCACAGATTTACATACGTTTAAACGTTTGCTTCTATTTTTTTGTTTTGTTTTGTTGTTTTTCCTTTCTCTTTTTTGTTTCATGATAAAAAAAATAAATCTGATTTAATTAATTGTCCTCAGAGAATACTAATACATTTATCATTCTAAGACACGAGTATGATTAACAACATCAATTAATCAATACAGATTTACCTTGAATTTAACGTAGATATTATTAAATTAAAAGTTGTTTTGTATCAAAAGAATTCTTAGCAATTTCAGATGAAATTGTTTAATTTCTATTTAGATAAGAAAATCATTGCCTAACTAATTACCAGATTGTTAAATCTTCTGATATTCACAAAACAGATATTTCAGAAGAGGGGACGGAGGTGGCACAAAAAAGGCCTTGTTCTTTAATATTTTTGCCAAAGTCTCCCAAATTACCTGCTATATTGGCTATTGGTTAAATTAGAGATTGTTAAACATAAATCTGAAGACAACTACAGCTGAGTTTTAACCAAGTTAGCCCAGTAGTTTCATAGGTAGATTTTTTAAACAGTTTAATCAAATTCTCTTTTTTCAGAAAAAAAAAGCCTTGGCCTGGCTAAGAATATTCTTTGTTTGCTCTAGCCCGATCCATACTTAGAACGGTAGGATAGGTAGGTAGGCATTTTTTTCTTTTTCGGGTTTTTTTTTTGAAATCATATTGATGATTAATTTCATGTACTCAATAATTTATGTGACTCTACTGAAAATGAAAACTAAACAAACAAAAAATTGTCACTCGCAAGGTCAATAAAATTTTTTTGGGTCATCCAATTCTGGAGGGGCCAAGCGAAGTACAGCAAACGAACCTAATTTTAATTTAAGCCCTATTTATAATTTGATCCATTAGAGGGTAAAACATACAATAACTGTGTTTCTGTAGTATGTGTTACTATGGTTACAAACCTGTTTCTGTAGTAACTCTTTCATCAGTGTCTCCTGTTCTTTTTTTAATATCTCTTTGCATTCTTTCAGAACTTCTTCTTGTTGAGATATGCACTGTTTTGACAATTCCTGTCAAAATTTAAAAACGATAATTTTGGGTGCATGAACAAATTAATTTGTGTTAAAATAAAAGAAACATATAGGTCTAAAATAATTTCAAAAAATGATGACAAAGGCATTTTTAACGGATGTTTGCATTTTTTCAAATGGTGGACAAGAATTTTCAATTTAATAAAGAATTCAATGAAATTTCGGGAAAATTTTCATAAATTAATGTCAAAGGAATTATGAATAAATTTGTGAGTTTTGAAAATCTGGACTAATTAGAGTAATACTGTCTTCTCACGATATTATTCTCTTCTTGGGATTTTGCCCACTGTGTTAACACTTTGATATTCTTTTTTCAATATATATTTACCGGTACATCCTTAATACATTTCTGGGTAAGTTTTTAACCTGGTATTTTACAACTTTGATAAATAATCTTATGGACATTAACGATTATCAAATGTTTGCGAATATCTTATTTCAGGACAATAAAAAGGGTAAAAATATAATAATATTTTCCTGTGTCCTGGACATGTACATTTCAAACAAATATCAAACATAGAAATGAAATAAAATGCTCCGCTGGGCACAGCTTGATACGACCGCAGAGGTCGAACCCTGAACAGTTGGGGCAAGTATGGACACAACATTCAAGCTTGATACAGCACTGAATTTGGATTGTGAATAAATATTTGACACAGCATAGGTTTCTGACACAGAATTAATGTGGTCTAAGAACTTAAAAATTTTTAATTTACCTATTCAAACCATATCAGTTTTATTTGCTTTTATATATAAATCAGAAATAACCAATTTAAAATGGAAAATTTTAAAGAAGTTTAATTTTGGACCCTTTGGACCTTAATGTAGACCAATTTGAAAACAGGACCAAAAATTAAGAATCTAAATACATGGTTAGATTCAGCATATCAAAGAACCCCAATAGTTCAATTTTTGATGATTCAATTTGTGATGAAATCAAATAAAGTTCAATTTTGGACCCTTTAAACATCAATGTGGACCAATTTGATAACCGGGCCCAAATATCAATTTCTTGCTATTGTGCAATACTGTGCAATTGAAGATTTCTTGCTATTGTGCAATACTGTGCAATTAAAGATTTCTTGCTATTGCGCAATACTGTGCAATTGAAAATTTCTTGCTATTGCACAATACTTATTACAATAATTTACACATCCTGTTTGGTGTGTATCTCTGGCCTTATCATTATTATTTGCTTTTATATATAAATCAGAAATTTAATAATAAAGTTTTTGGCAAATTTCCAATATACATAATTTAAAAGCAGTTTAGGTGAGATAAACAAAAAAGCTTCATCAGCAACATTTTATATTGGCAAATTTCCATGAAGTTCATTAAACTAAAGTTATTGGCAAATTTCCAATGGAATTTATTAATAATAAAGTTTTTGGCAAATTTCCAATATAAATAATTTAAAAGCAGTTTAGGTGAGATATTCAAATGAGTTTCAATTACCAACCTTACACTGCCTTTTAAATTATGTTTTGTACTTAATTGTCCATTAACCTGGAAACCCTTTTCCCCCCTTTTTTGCACCTTATTCCTTAACGGTTTGAGCCATAACTACCAAAGACAATTCTTACCATCCCTTTGTGGTATTCCAATATCCAAAATCTAAATACATGGTTAGATTCAGCATATCAAAGAACCCCAAGAATTCAATTTTTGATGAAATCAAATAAAGTTCAATTTTGGACCCTCTAAACCTCGATGTGGACCAATTTGATAAACGGGCCCAAATATCAAAAATCTAAATACATGGTTAGATTCAGCATATCGAAGAACCCCATATATTCAATTTTTGTTGAAATCAAACAAACTTTAATTTTGGACTCCGATTTGGACCAACTTGAAAACTGGGCCCATAATAAAAAAACTAAGTACATGTTTAGATTCAGCATATCAAAGAACCCCAAGAATTCAATTTTTGTTAAAATCAAACTAAGTTTAATTTTGGACCCTTTGGACCTTAATATAGACCGATTTGAAAATAGGACCAAAAATTAAGAATCTAAATACACAGTTAGATTCAGCAGATCAAAGAACCCCAATAGTTCAATTTTCGATGAAATCAAACAAAGTTTAATTTTGGACCCTTTTGGCCCCTAATTCCTAAACTGTTGGGACCAAAACTCCCAAAATCAATCCCAACCTTCCTTTTGTGGTCATAAACCTTGTGTTTAAATTTCATCGATTTCTATTTACTTATACTAAAGTTATTGTGCAAAAACCAAGAAAAATGCTTATTTGGGCCCTTTTTTAGCCCCTAATTCCTCAACTGTTGGGACCAAAACTCTCAAAAACAATCCCAACCTTCCTTTTGTGGTCATAAGCCTTGTTTTAAAATTTCATAGATTTCTATTTACTTATACTAGAGTTATTGTGCGAAAACCAAGAAAAATGCTTATTGGGCCCTTTTTTGGCCCCTAATTCTTAAACTGTTGGGACCAAAACTCCCAAGATCAATCCCAACCTTCCTTTTGTGGTCATAAACCTTGTGTTTAAATTTCATAGATTTCTATTAACTTATACTAAAGTTATAGTGCGAAAACCAAATGTCTTCGGACGACGACGACGACGCCAACGTCATACCAATATACGACCGCAAAAATTTTGCGGTCGTATAAAAAGATAAGAGGTAAATGTCGATTAGACAACAACCATGACATGGAATTACGTTCGATTTAGTTTATTGGGATTTTACACCAGAGTCGGCTGTATCATATTGACCAATTTTTATTGGTGGAGGAAGCCAGAGTATCCGATTCAGTCTTGGATAACCTAGGAATTTGTAAACGTTTACTAATTCGTAAACCCAAAAAATGCAACTTTTATCCGTGATTTCAATGAATTTTACATAGGGGTCAAAGGAAAACTTTTTAATTCAAAGACAGTTACTAGTCACAAGCTGGATTAGAACCGACAACCTGTATATTGACAGGCTAGTGTTCATTAGCAGTGTAAGAGTAGAGCATCATTCATCTGCCAAAATTACCTACTGCACCAACCAAGGATCAAACCTTAAACCTCTGCTTAATGTAAAAAAAATCTAATCCAGATATTATGATATACGGAGAACTCGGTAGATATCCCTTAGATATATTCATCAAACTGCACATTATTAATTACTGGGCAAGGCTTATTATGGGAAAAGAAGAAAAAATTCCAATTATTTTGTACAACCTTGCTGACACAAACTATAGTAGAAATATTATATGGGTTAAGAATGTGAAATCAAAACTACATAACTGTGGCCTGTCATATGTGTGGACCACAAAATACTTTGTGATAAGTTTAACAGATTAATTTAGACAGATGTGGAAAGACAGCTCTATAAAATTCACCAATAGCACTTAATTATAGATTATATAAAGAATATATATTTTTTGAAAAATATTTTAATATTTTGGATGATAAAAATATCATAACTTTTTCCAGATTTAGAACAGTGAACAGAAAAATTCCCATTGAAATTGGTAGGTGGCATAATGTCTCGAGAGAAAACCGCATATGCACATTATGCAAATCTGGTGATATTGGCGATGAATTTCACTATCTCTTGGCATGTTCGACATTTAAAGAAAACAGAAAACATTTTCTGGAAGCTTGCTATGCAATAAGACCTAATACTTTGAAATTTAAGGACCTCGTGAACAGCAGCGATCTGTCTGGGCTAAATAATTTGTGTAAATTTATAAGTTATAAATAAACATCTGGATTCTCCAGGGTAACTATTGTGTAAATACATTACACTCCATCTTACTTTTGTAATTTATTGTATATATGTTAGTTACTATTTATGTAATATCTCTTTGTACCATTGTTATTTGGTTTATGAGAATATAGATATATAGGAGCAGTAGTCCAATGCTCTATATATAGGAGCAGTAGTCCAATGCTCTATCAACTGAGCTAAATTACTCCACTAGCACAGATAATGGAGGGTATGTCATTGACAACCAACTAACTAAGGGTAATGGTCTCATTGTTGCCTACCCCACATCTTTTCATTTTCATACAAAAGATGTTTACCTTAGACAAAGCCATAAATAGCTTGAATAATTCTATCATGTTCTTTACCTCAAACCTAAACAAATATTTTCTGCATCTGTTTTTCTATAATTTAACTTAAATCTACTTATAATGGCATTTTTACCTCAAACTTGCATGTAACATTTGAATTGTTGCTATTTTATCCATAAATTTCCATCTCAACATTTTCAGTTTCTTTATGCTTTCACATCTTAAGAATTTTTACTTTTACATTGTCTAAAACATGACATTCTACAATCTATTTCATCTTACTTTATATTGTTCCACAACTGTTGCTATGGCAACCTGACTTTCAAGTCTTGCTTGTCTGATTTCTTCATTAATGACAGAATCTATTTGTTGTGGTTTTTTATCTGTCTTTGTACCAGCATTTTCCACCTGAAAATATAATTATTATAAATGACCTAATGTCCTTTTAAAAATGGTTTCTTCAAGCCTTGAAATGTCTGCATATACAAAAGATAATTAGAACAATGAAATATATGAAAATTGTTTACATGTTAATATCATTTATATCATGGCCATGTCTAGCATGTGACAAGGAACAAAAACTAGGGGATCAGAGAAGCCTGTATCACTCAT
Organism: Mytilisepta virgata; assembly: GCA_028015205.1. Taxonomy (NCBI): domain Eukaryota; kingdom Metazoa; phylum Mollusca; class Bivalvia; order Mytilida; family Mytilidae; genus Mytilisepta; species Mytilisepta virgata. The sequence goes on along the minus strand of CM051515.1, from coordinate 56,474,919 downwards.
CTGGAAATCATTTGCAGAATAAATTATTTGACTATATTGATCCTGACTGGCAGTCTGGAACATTGCTGTCCAATTGGCTCACTGGTTTTGCCAAATTCAAACAAGAACACCTTTCAGTGAATTTTCCCATAAGGTCCTATGTTACAATATGTTTGGTTCTGGTGGCCATCTTGGATGGTGGGCAGGGTCATCTGATACGATTCTGAAAGAGGACCACCTAAGACCATTGCTGCCAAGTTTTCTTTAAATTGACCAAATGGTTTCAGACAAAAAGATCTAAAGTAAATTTTTAAAGAGTCCTATGTTAAACAATGTTTGATGGCGGGCTGCGGGTCATCAGATACAATTCTGGAAGAGAACCACCCAAGGACCACTGCTGCCAAGTTTTGTTCCAACTGGCCAAAAAGTTGTTTCAGACAATAAGATCTTCAAGTATATTTCCAATAGGATCCTATGTTAAAACTATGTTCAGCTCCGGCGGCCATCTTGCATGACAGGTAAGGTCATCGGATATAATAAAAGAGGACCACCACAGGACCATTGCTGCCAAGTTTTGTTCCAATAGGCACAGCAGTTTCAAATAAGAACATCTTTAAGTAACTTTCCCATTTGGTCCTATGTTAAACTATGTTTGGCTCTGGCTGGCAGGGTCATCGAAATATAATTCTGAAAGAGGACCATCTAAGGACTATTGCTGCCATGTTTTGTTCCAATTTGCCAAGCGGTTCCAAAACTGTGTATAAAATTTATGAAAATCTGTGAAGGCAATCTTAAATTATCATACAACATAGTGTTAATTCTCAAAATATGCATTTTTTCATATAAAAACTAAGGTTTTCCCCAAAAAGTGTTTTCCAATTTTCCTAAAAATTAAAAGGGACCTTCCTCTGATCATGTCCAAAACTGTGTATAAAATTCATGAAAATCTGTGATGCCAATCTTAAGTTATCATACAACATAGTGTTAATTCTTAAAATATGCATTTTTTCATATAAAAACTATATATTTCCCAAACTGTAAGTGTTTTCCGATTTTCCTAAAAATCAAAAGGACCTTCCTCTGATCATGTCCAACACTGTGTATAAAATTTATGAAAATCTGGGAAGGAAATCTGAAGTTATCATACGACATAGTGTTAATTCTCAAATATGCATTTTTTCATATAAAAACTAAGTTTTTCCCAAAAATTGTTGTCCGATTTTCCTCAAAAAAGAATACTCTAGATCATATTGGTAAGTTAAAGTGGCATTTTCGTACTTCTACTTCTTTGTCAAATTATAATAACTCTTGACCAACAAAATGGATTTATTTGGACATTTCTACGCAAAACAGAAACACAGTTACAGTTAAATGACACAGATTACCAGTTAGTCAAACCTGCCTTAATGGGCAATGTGAAAATGTCCCTATTATGAACAAAACTGATTAACATCTGTATAAAGGACACCTGCTCATAAAGGGCACATTTCTTTGGGTGCCATTTACACACAGGCTTGACTGTATTTGATGTATTACAATTGGCAGTAGAAAATTGATTTGCCCTAAAGATACACATATTAATCTTTTTCAGAAAAAGTACATTTACATATTATGTATTTGGTTAGAACTTGTAACTAACATAAACAAAACTCAGCTGTTTACATTGTGAAGATTTTATGACATTTCAATTGATTACAGAAAATTAATTAAAGGTGTGCTATCACCTGTATCCTCTCAACACTTATAAAAAATAATCTGACTGAATAATCGAATAAATGAAAATAAAATTTTACTGGTTTTATAAAGGTGACGAAATACAAATAAGAATGCTTTGGGAATTTTTAGAAAAACTATTTCTATGCATATTACTGTTTAGACCGGTATCAAAGATTCTTCAAAATTACTTGTACAAAAAACCTCATATCAAATTTCTCTTTGATAATAGTCATGCTGTGTGGGCTTCTTTTCAAAAGCGGGGAATTGGGGTACCTTTTGTGCAGGCAGCAAGATTTCGTTATACTTCACTCAATGTAATTTATCAAAATATATGTATCCTTTGGTACATTAACTATTTTATGTATAAATAGCTCTTAAGCTCTTTTTTATTGATATGGTCATTGGTCAATTTTTTGTTTGACATATCTGTAATGTTATGGTATCTATACAGGTATATACAGGTGCTAATTGGGATCAGATAAGGTGCTATAACAACTAAACTACCATATAATTGCCAATTAGTTATTTTTTTTCTATTTTTAGAATATTGGTGCATTAATAACACTTTGCCTTATGTTAATACATATCAAATACAAAGTATTATCCCTTAATTAATACACCTGGTCAATATCTAATAATTAATACCAAGGTTCACATATTAATCCTTAGATTGTTCAATATAATGACAGGTTGATATGGCATACATGTGTACTATACAGGAAGGTATGTACTTTGATAATACTTTGTGGTAATCGTACTGTATAAAGCAAGAAATAACTAACATATATTCTAATTCAAACTGATTAAAAAAAATGTATTAAGAGTTTTTTTTCTATTTCCGTGTGTTTTTCTATAGTAAAAACAAACAGTCTGCTGTTACAGCATAAAATTTTGGGAACAATTGAATGGAAGTAAAATTCTATGATAAGTATTGGATATACCCCTGAGGGCATTAGCCCGACAGGGGTATATCATATCTACATCATGATACGCTGAAATTTCCATATGTCATGATAGGTTTTAATAAATTCCAAGGGGGATCTTTCAGGAATTTCGGTGACATTCCAAATTGCCGAATTCCAAATTGCCGATTCCCAGATTGCCGCGTCCATTTAGCCGACACCCAAATTGCCGATTTTTTCAGATTTCGGTTTTCAAATTTAATTCCCAATTTGCCGAATCCATTTTGCCGACATCCAAATTGCCGATTTCCATATTGCTTGACCATGTTTTGGTAAGATATATCCAGTGCTTAAAATAGTGTTATAATATGCAGTGCTAAAAATAAATAATATATCTATAATAGTGTCTGTTTTTTTTCTGTTTATTATCAACCTTTAATTCTGAAAATGTTCCAATACAGGATGATTATGTAGTAGAAAAAGGTTTGTCTTATTATCTCCCTTTTTTTCTGGGAATTAGTATAAATTTCTCAGATGATCAGCGCGATTCAAGCTGGTACACTTTATATGTCATGCACAAGTTAATGCCCTAGAATACAGATGTTTATTGTTGGTTCATAACTTATGTTGTTGAGTTTATGCTACACAATGACACACTTATAAACACATGTGTACACTAACGTATTGTCGTTATCCAATACATCCATAATCGTCAATAGTAAACATGTTAGATGAAAATAAACCACACAGAAAAAAAAAGAATTCGGCAAATTGGATTCGGCAATATGGGTTCGGCAAAATGGGACTGTCGGTAAAAATTGAAAATACAAAAATGTCGGCAAACCGGGGTTCGGCTATAAGGACTCGGCAATTTGGTGATCGGCAATTTGAGGTTCGGCAATCTGGCATGAATTCGGAATTTCACCTTGTGTAAAGATAAACAATGATAAATGCAGGACATTTTATGGCATCATGATGTAAATGGGGATAAAGATACTATTCCATGGACATACATGAGTTCACACTTGTAAATTCCCTATACAATTCATATAAAACTACTTTATATCTAAAATACTGTTCTGATGTTATTTCTTATCCTATAAATATGAAATATAATTTTGAAAATTTTCTGTGATTCCGAATTTTGGAGAAATCATTATTTTAATGAAAATAAAATTTTATGCATATTTAAATATTACAAAGGTGTAATGGAGAAAATAATGTTAAAAATTATTATTTGTATTTAAATTGTGGATTTAATAAAAATAATGAAATATGATAATATTTTGATATCATCAGTAGTAATTGTAGATATTTCTCTGCTAATTACCAATTTCATTAAAATACAACAAAAATAAATTCAGGGCAAAATTTTGAAAAATTGGTCAAAGAATCAAATGGCCAGTTACATAACTTAATAATTACTAAGGAGTGGAATTTTGTATATGTTATTGTAATCGATGAAATGAAGATTATACGGATATGTAATGTTACAGCAACTGGGAATTCTGCAAAAGTGTTCCTAATGCATCCATAATAGGAGGTGCATATGTGTATTATAGATACAAACACTCTACCAAGTTTGAAGGCTCTGGATTGAAAACTGTAGGAGAAGTTGATTACACAAAATAGGTACTGTACTTTCATAACCGGCCTGCCCGCCCCCCGCCCAACATTCACATACTATAATACGGATTTCACTCTGTGTAACTCAGCCAAAAATTGTGGTTTTATATGTAAACAAAGTCACAAAATTGATAGGAAAAAGTCACAATGCAAGATTTATCATATTGACATATCATTTAGGACAAAAATATAATGGCCAGTCTAATAGACACTTATTCCTAAATACATTGTTCAACTGATTTAAGTAATGAAAATAAGTAATTTCTTCTGTCATTCACCTGGTTCTCTGTATAGTTATTACACAATAGTTAAATACCGATTCACCTGGTTCTCTGTATAGTTATTACAATTATTCACATACTAGTTAAATGCTGATTCACCTGATTCTCTGTATAGTCCAGTCAGACTAATTTTTAACCTCAAACTAATTGCAACAGAAAATGTTTTAGTTCTGATCTATAGCATTAAGCCCCAAATATACACAGAAAAAAGTCTCATAAAGTCTAACTTGAGGAAAACTCAAAATCAGCATTTTTAATTTCCTATGGAAATTAACATTGTAAAGGGGAGATAACTCTGCAAAAATGAGTCTTTTTTTGTCAGTTTTTGGTTGATTTTCTTAAAATTCATCTAAAGTATGATACTTTGATGGGGTTGTAGGTTCGTATTTGACTATATTATATAATCTTCTGCTCATGAAATTTACAAAACCGAAATGTTATGGGTATTTTTATTTTTTTTTGTGCATTTTTCATTAAAGAAATTGCAAATTTGTGGCTTTGTGACCATTTTGAAAAAATAATGTGAAAATTTGGTATTGTTTATATCTGTAAATTATTTTGTTCAGCATCTACATTGTTTAAAGAAACTTTAGACCACAAAAAGAAGAATATATGCTTAATTATTTTTAATAAAATTGAGATTCTTTACCTTGACAAGTTGAAAAATTTAATAAATAGTCAACTAATGAATTACGAAATCTAGGTTGTAGCTTGATAAAAGAGTTGTTTGTTATACTCTAAAGACGGCTAAAATATCAAGAATAAATACATTCTGCTGAATAGAAGCGGTAAAGTTATAATTTTGTATCAATTTTTATTGATATTTCTGCCTTTTTTGCAGAGTTATCTCCCATTTTCAATGCAAATCTCCATAGGAATTTTAAAATCGTGATTTTTTAGTCTTCCTCTAGTTAGATTTTGGTGGACTTTTTTCTGTGTATATTTGGGGTATAATGCTAAAGATTAAAACTTAAAAATCTTCTTTTGCAATTACTTTAAGGTTAGGGTCAAATTTATGCTAGATTGACTGGACTAGTATAGTTATTACAATTATTCACATACCATTTAAATACTGATTCATCCATTGCCACTTGTGAAACTTTTGTTTTCCTTACAATTATAATCATGATTAATTAAAAAAATACATCAATCTGTTGTATGCAAATACAAAAAAAATGTAAAAAATATTTTGAATGTTTTTACTGCAAAGTATGTTTTTATTAAAGTCATATATCAAGTATATTATTCTCTAATTATTTGTAACTATTAAAAAGAAGCTAATCTAATCCTGACTTTAATTGTAATTAATTTCTGTTTATAAAAGGTGAAGGCACCATACATTCATGGCAGTTTCTTCCAATGTCTTGAGAAACTTTTAATACTAGATAATATGTCAAATTATGAATTTTGACTTTTTGTCCTAAATAATATGTCAAAGTATAAAGTGTGACTTTTTGTCCTAAATAATATTTCAAAATGACAAATAATGAATTGTGACCTTTTGTCCTAAATTAGTGTAATTTAGAAAATATAAATTGCGACTTTTTGACCTATATGTTCTATCAATATGCAAAACATTTGTATTGTGACTTTTTGTCTGTGACTTTTCATCCTGTGAATTCTGTCCTACATTCTAAATAAGTTCTCAAGCAGAAATTTTCCTACATATACTCTCTCAAAAAAGAAACGCAACATACAGAAAATAGGAAATTTACTTCATATATTATTTTCATAATTTATGATATAAATAATTTACACAGGAATGCAAAAATTGGCACACTTCTTGTTCATGAGTTCTTTTACCTTGGAATATCACAGTTTGTCACATATTGTCAATAAATCACTCATAAATTGTCAATATCTGGTATATCCACCATTTGCTTGTAACACAGCCCCGACTCTTCTTGGCATAGATTGAATTAAACGCTGAGTCCGAACACGCGGTATCCTTTGCCACTCAAACTGAAGTGCCTGCTGTAATTGTTGCAGATTTTGCGGTGGTGGTTGTCGTTGGCGCACGCGCCGATCCACTTCATCCCACAAATGTTCAATTGGATTAAGATCGGGTGATCGTGACGGCCAACGGATCACATTGACATTCTGTTGTTCTAAAAAGTCTACTGTTACACGTGCTGTATGTGGTCGGGCATTGTCGTGCTGAAAAATTTCTCTCCGAATGTCAATTACGGGCAATAAATGAGGTCGTAAAATTTCGTCTCTATACCTAACAGCGTTCAGATTGCCTTGGATATGTATCAGCTGTGTGTTTCTGGCATAAGAAATAGCGGCCCACATCATAACACTGCCTCCGCCAAAATTGTCTCTCTCCACAACACAGTTTTGCGCAAAACGTTCGTTTCGGCGCCTATACACACGTATGCGACCATCTCGCTTTTCCAGTTGAAAACGTGACTCATCGCTGAACCATACTCTTCTCCAGTTCTGTAAATTCCATGCACGAACTGTAGTACACCATCTAACCCTCACTCGGCGGTGTTGGCGTCTCAGTGTTGCTCCAAAGTAAGGTCTTCTTGCCCTCAATCCATGAGAACGTAACCGATTGCGTACTGTCTGTGCTGATATACGGCGCAACCCAGGGACGTTTACAGCTGTTTCTGTTGCAGCAATAGTCCTATTCCGCAGATGGAAAAGTCTGATGTAACGATCTTGCGCCCTGGTTGTAACACGCGGGCGCCCTGAACGTGGCCGATCTGTCGTAGTACCAAGCTGCAGGTAGCGTCCCCAAAGGCGTGAAATTGTGCTACGATGAACATTGTACGTTACAGCAACAGCATTCTGTGATTCTCCGGCCTCTAGTCGTCCGATAGCGATATTCCGGGTAGCAGCGTCTAACCTTGGCATAGCGTCACCTCATCAGAATTTTATTTTACGAATGCATTCATGAAAAGAAATACCGGGTTTTTATACCGACTGACTGAGCTAAAAAATAACCCATGATTTGCACGTGAAAGTCGACCCAGTTTTTGGCAATGCGTAAATCGTAGGGTGTCCCAGATTGCGACCGAAGTCGTTTACGGGTGGATGAATTTAAATGATTGTACCTGGAAACTTTTTATGAAGGTGTAATTATGATCATGTGTACATATATTTTGATATTTATTGGTTATTTGTCCGGAAAAATAATATTTCAAAAAGATAATCTGATGTTGCGTTTCTTTTTTGAGAGAGTATATTTCATAAAAATACACAATTTTTTTTCTTCAAATTTTGTACTAATTTTGTTCAGCTTTAATTTACTGTCTACTGTTTATTCAATAAATACACAATTATACCTGCAAGGCTTGATGGCATATACGTCAATAAGTTATGCAGAAAATAAACAAACAAACAATTCATCAAAAACATTAAATGAAACAGTGCCAAATGAAACTATGAAAATGTGATAAATAATTTCATTATTCAAAAATGTGTGTCCTTTTCCTGTAATTCATTGTGTTATTTGGATAAAATTTCAGGAAATTTTGTATCTAATCATTATAAATGATTTTAATTTCACAACTGCTAGTTTTTCCTGTTATGATCTATGTGATAGCAGTTTTCTATGTCTGTATAGCAGGTAATTATATGTTACTTTTAATTTCACTTTTGAATTCAATCAATTTAAAAGATTTGGAAAATATTAATGTTAATGTCATGTGAATGTTTTACCAAGACAAACCACAATGTATCTACAACAAATTTCCCATCCTAACCTTAGTGATCCTTTACAAAGTGACATAAATATTTTCCCATCCTAAATTTAGTGATCCTTTACAAAGTGACATAAATATTTTCCCATCCTAAATTTAGTGATCCTTTACAAAGTGACATAAATATTTTCCCATCCTAAATTTAGTGATCCTTACAAAGTGACAAAAATATTTTCCCATCCTAAATTTAGTGATCCTTTACAAAGTGACAAATATTTTCCCATCCTAAATCTAGTGATCCTGTACAAAGTGACATAAATATTTTCCCATCCTAAATTTAGTGATCCTTTACAAAGTGACAAATTTTTTCCCATCCTAAATTTAGTGATCCTTTACAAAGTGACATAAATATTTTCCCATCCTAAATTTAGTGATCCTGTACAAAGTGACATAAATATTTTCCCATCCTAAATTTAGTGATCCTTTACAAAGTGACATAAATATTTTCCCCTCCTAAATTTAGTGATCCTTTACAAAGTGACATAAATATTTTCCCATCCTAAATCTAGTGATCCTGTACAAAGTGACATAAATATTTTCCCATCCTAAATTTAGTGATCCTTTACAAAGTGACAAATTTTTTCCCATCCTAAATTTAGTGATCCTTTACAAAGTGACATAAATATTTTCCCATCCTAAATTTAGTGATCCTGTACAAAGTGACATAAATATTTTTCCATCCTAAATTTAGTGATCCTTTACAAAGTGACATAAATATTTTTCCCTCCTAAATTTAGTGATCCTTTACAAAGTGACATAAATATTTTCCCATCCTAAATTTAGTGATCCTTTACAAAGTGACATAAATATTTTCCCCTCCTGAATTTAGCGATCCTGTACAAAGTGACATAAATATTTTCCCATCCTAAATTTAGTGATCCTTTACAAAGTGACATAAATATTTTCCCATCCTAAATTTAGTGATCCTTTACAAAGTGACATAAATATTTTCCCCTCCTAAATTTAGTGATCCTTTACAAAGTGACATAAATATTTTCCCCTCCTAAATTTAGCGATCCTTTACAAAGTGACATAAATATTTTCCCATCCTAAATTTAGTGATCCTTTACAAAGTGACATAAATATTTTCCCATCCTAAATTTAGTGATCCTTTACAAAGTGACATAAATATTTTTTTTTAATTTTCATAAATCATTAGTACACAATAATAACAAAAAAATCTTTGTTCTTAAATCTGTGGTATCTTTGATTACAAGGACATTGTTTTTTAACTGATTTTTCTATTTATTTATCAAAAATAAACTAACCATTGTCATTAATAACGATACAAAAATATAATTAAAAAAAAAAATTTAAATGAATTATTCAAATAGAGGTAACAAGTTTATAAATGCAACATTAAGTCTGAAAAAAAAACCAGCAGGTTTCTATGAAATGTTTTTCAAACATAATGTAGGGGTTGTTTGTATTTTTAATGTTTCTGTTACACTTGAACGAGTTTTTACAGACCTTCTAATTAGAAATAATAGAGGTTCCTTCCTGAAAATACAATGTCTTTGTAAAAAGATAATTGGCAAGTATGTTCGATAAAAGGTTGATCAGAAATAATTTACAGAACTGTTTCATACAAAATCCTGATGGGCGTTAACGATCAATCTCAACAATAACTATTGATACAATATATGTTTTAGGAGTCGTCACAGAACTATCCAATGACAATTGTCAACACAGACACTAATTATTATTCTTTGAAATGATCAACAAAGTTCTCAAGCAGAAATTTTCCTACATATTTCATAAAAATACACAATTTTTTTTCTTCAAATTTTGTACTAATTTTGTTCAGCTTTAATTTACTGTCTACTGTTTATTCAATAAATACACAATTATACCTGCAAGGCTTGATGGCATATACGTCAATAAGTTATGCAGAAAATAAACAAACAAACAATTCATCAAAAACATTAAATGAAACAGTGCCAAATGAAACTATGAAAATGTGATAAATAATTTCATTATTCAAAAATGTGTGTCCTTTTCCTGTAATTCATTGTGTTATTTGGATAAAATTTCAGGAAATTTTGTATCTAATCATTATAAATGATTTTAATTTCACAACTGCTAGTTTTTCCTGTTATGATCTATGTGATAGCAGTTTTCTATGTCTGTATAGCAGGTAATTATATGTTACTTTTAATTTCACTTTTGAATTCAATCAATTTAAAAGATTTGGAAAATATTAATGTTAATGTCATGTGAATGTTTTACCAAGACAAACCACAATGTATCTACAACAAATTTCCCATCCTAACCTTAGTGATCCTTTACAAAGTGACATAAATATTTTCCCATCCTAAATTTAGTGATCCTTTACAAAGTGACATAAATATTTTCCCATCCTAAATTTAGTGATCCTTTACAAAGTGACATAAATATTTTCCCATCCTAAATTTAGTGATCCTTACAAAGTGACAAAAATATTTTCCCATCCTAAATTTAGTGATCCTTTACAAAGTGACAAATATTTTCCCATCCTAAATCTAGTGATCCTGTACAAAGTGACATAAATATTTTCCCATCCTAAATTTAGTGATCCTTTACAAAGTGACAAATTTTTTCCCATCCTAAATTTAGTGATCCTTTACAAAGTGACATAAATATTTTCCCATCCTAAATTTAGTGATCCTGTACAAAGTGACATAAATATTTTCCCATCCTAAATTTAGTGATCCTTTACAAAGTGACATAAATATTTTCCCCTCCTAAATTTAGTGATCCTTTACAAAGTGACATAAATATTTTCCCATCCTAAATCTAGTGATCCTGTACAAAGTGACATAAATATTTTCCCATCCTAAATTTAGTGATCCTTTACAAAGTGACAAATTTTTTCCCATCCTAAATTTAGTGATCCTTTACAAAGTGACATAAATATTTTCCCATCCTAAATTTAGTGATCCTGTACAAAGTGACATAAATATTTTTCCATCCTAAATTTAGTGATCCTTTACAAAGTGACATAAATATTTTTCCCTCCTAAATTTAGTGATCCTTTACAAAGTGACATAAATATTTTCCCCTCCTGAATTTAGCGATCCTGTACAAAGTGACATAAATATTTTCCCATCCTAAATTTAGTGATCCTTTACAAAGTGACATAAATATTTTCCCATCCTAAATTTAGTGATCCTTTACAAAGTGACATAAATATTTTCCCCTCCTAAATTTAGTGATCCTTTACAAAGTGACATAAATATTTTCCCCTCCTAAATTTAGCGATCCTTTACAAAGTGACATAAATATTTTCCCATCCTAAATTTAGTGATCCTTTACAAAGTGACATAAATATTTTCCCATCCTAAATTTAGTGATCCTTTACAAAGTGACATAAATATTTTTTTTTAATTTTCATAAATCATTAGTACACAATAATAACAAAAAAATCTTTGTTCTTAAATCTGTGGTATCTTTGATTACAAGGACATTGTTTTTTAACTGATTTTTCTATTTATTTATCAAAAATAAACTAACCATTGTCATTAATAACGATACAAAAATATAATTAAAAAAAAAAATTTAAATGAATTATTCAAATAGAGGTAACAAGTTTATAAATGCAACATTAAGTCTGAAAAAAAAACCAGCAGGTTTCTATGAAATGTTTTTCAAACATAATGTAGGGGTTGTTTGTATTTTTAATGTTTCTGTTACACTTGAACGAGTTTTTACAGACCTTCTAATTAGAAATAATAGAGGTTCCTTCCTGAAAATACAATGTCTTTGTAAAAAGATAATTGGCAAGTATGTTCGATAAAAGGTTGATCAGAAATAATTTACAGAACTGTTTCATACAAAATCCTGATGGGCGTTAACGATCAATCTCAACAATAACTATTGATACAATATATGTTTTAGGAGTCGTCACAGAACTATCCAATGACAATTGTCAACACAGACACTAATTATTATTCTTTGAAATGATCAACAAAGTTACGACAGAAGACTATTACCAAGGGATGTGTAAACAGTTATAACTGCAGACCATTACTAAGTAATTATATATCTGAACATCCTATACAATCTATATCTGACGATTTTGTTCGAAGTGTGATATTTTTTATAGTTATGATATTTGGACCATGTAATTCTAACATTTCAATAGGATTTCTTAGTAGTGTTTTATTTCCTTATATTGACTTATAAATATCATGTCAATGAAAAAATTTAAATGAAAAAAAAATTTGAGAAGATTTGAGATAACAGAAAATAGCTTTATATAGATACAGGAAATTTAATTTTGTTGAACAGGAACTTTAACTGTCTATACCTGAAAGGACAATTTTTCTCAGTAAATAATAGAGTATATATAAAAGAAATTGAAAAAAAAACAGTTACTGATCACAACAGGAATTCTAAAAACAAAAGGATTTGGGAACTATGAATTGTAACCATGGAAAAGGATACATTCAATTACTACTAACAAATGTACCATTGAATGTATAACTCATGATAAAGGATATACAGTTCTTACAACGAATAAATTGGACAAATTAAATGGTTTCCAGTCACACAAGTACTAGGACAACTGCACCATAGAATGGAAAATAAAGTTGAGAATTTTGAAATGTTAACTTAAAGACAACAATTTTAAATTAGACAGAGTACAAGAACACTTGAGAATGACAAATATAACAGTTGTAGTTGCCGAAAGAGGGGAGCCTGCAATAGTGGCTATTGCTTTCATTTTGATAATTTTCATCTTCTTATCAATTTCTGGAAACATTTTGGTAGTGCTTGCAGTTTTAAAAACTCCATCTCTAAAGGAAGAAAAATCCAATCTTTTAGTGATAAACCTAGCCGTGACGGATATGCTCAATGGATCTACGGTAATGATGTCAACATTTATTTCTCTGACTACGGACCTGAATGAGGTACCAAAAATGTTGTGTAATTTGATATGTGCAGCAAACTATTGTTTTATAATAGTATCTATGATGACACTGTGCTTTATTAGCATCGACAGACTTCACGCAATTGTTTTCCCACTTACATACATGGATCGAATCACAACAAAAGTGATAGGACTCGCCATCGGGGAGTCGTGGTTGCAGGGTGTAATATTTTCCATGGTCCCTATAATTGAAGACTGGATAGAATATGATTACTGGGAGATTACATGTGCTATTCAATGGCATAAAGAAGGAAATAGTGCTGTGTATTACGTTATTGTAGCATTCATAGTGTGCTTTCTAGGACCAGGAATTATATTGGCATGTAATTATGTCTTAATATTACGAGAAGCCAAAAAAAAAATGAAAATTTGGGCTGTGACAATACAGACAACAAAAAATAAAGACGAAAAGAAAAAGGTTAAAAAACAAAGTGCAAGTGCTAAAACTGTTCGTAGTTTGTTGATAGTCGTGTTTGCATATTTCATTTGTATGACACCATTCAGTGTTACAAAACTGATAAAAGTATTGGTTACTGAGCCTATCATTCCAGGATTTGTTAACTCTACAGCAAGCCTTTTTGCCTTTGCCTCCAGTGTTGTGAATCCATTAATTTATGGCATATTTAGACGAGACTTTAGAAATGCTTTCAAGAACATAATAAGAAAAAGACAATCTCAAGATATTAGTACAAGAACTTACATTCACTCAGTTGTTGATAGTCAGTCTCTAAGTTAGGTCAGAATAACCTGGAATGTCAAGAAATGTTAACCCTTCTAAACTGGACGATAGTTAATCTAGTAAGCTAGGTAATAGTTTATTATTTCAATACACTAATAAATGCAGTTTGTGGCCGTAATGGACAATGGTCAATCTAGTGAGTTTAAAGGTCAGTTGTATACATAATCAGTGTTCCTAATAAGGAATTTTCAATTGTGTCCTAATTAATTATAAAATTTAAAATTTAAAATCGTGACAAGTCTAATGCTGACCATGATCACTACAGGTCTAAGGAATCTGAGTTTCAGGAAACATTGTCCAAAGCTATAACCAATACGAGTTGAAGAAATTTTGAGTTATGAGTTATATTGTCTTAAGCTATGAAAATGTAAAGCTACCGGAACAATGAGCCAACATTCCATATATTGATCACAGGAAAAGACAGATTAAATCTAGGGTTTTTTGAGGAGAATATAGTCATGTATACAAAAATTCAACAAAAATACCCAGAAATTCCCCAAAACCATGTTCTATACAATAAATATATAAGGCCAATTCATGTTAATTAATCATCCACTTTTAAGTATGATAATCAGTTTGTAAGTAAAGGTCAATAACCAGGATATAGATTTATATCAGTATATACCAGTAGTTATTGCTCCGGATATAGAAAATTATCAGGACCAAAATATACATCTCATTAATTTGTTACTTAATACAGGTATTTTAAGACATGACTTTAAATGAAAATTTGTAAAAATGAAAATTCTATCAATAGAAAAGTAAATAGTAATAAAATTTCCATAAAATTCAAAATTCCAAAATTCTGTCTCAGTTTTTGTTTGTTTTTTTTTTCTTCAAAATAATTTACATACAGCTTTAGATTAAGTTACACTTTTTCCGGTTAACAGTCCATTTTATTGTGCCTGGACATTGTATTATGTTTAAATAAGATTGAAACTGAAACAAGCATTATTATTATACCTTAGCATGTATAATCTTTATAAACAAGAGGCTCTCAAGAGCCTGAATCGCTCACCTGGCAAACAATGCGCTATAAACTAAATCTCATCATCACCATTCACTAAGGATACCATGTTTACTTTAAAAACCAAATATTGTTGAAATCCGAGCAGGTGTAAAAAATGGCGGGAAAATGGCAGCCATTTTAAAAATGACCCTCCAAAACAAACTTTCATCATCACCATTCAACTCGGGATACCATGTTTACCTTGAAAGTAGCTTTCATCTTCATTTTCTTTCTATAATTCAGGAAAAAATAGCAAAAAACAGCATTTTGACCCCTATGTTCTATTTTTAGTAAGGGCGGACATGTTTTTCGACCAATCAAAAATCGAAGCATTAACTTTTTGCAGGATACCCTAAGGAACAATCTTACCAAGTTTCATTTGATTTTGAATAGTAGTTTCAGAGAAGAAGATTTTTGAAACAATAACATAAAAAAAGCCAAAAATGTCAAAAAAGGCAATAACTCTAACATCAGTTGACAGATTTTCACGAAAATCAGCACACAGGTAGCTCTCATCATGCTGAACACTTTCAATCTGCCAGAATTTGCCGTAACCTAATGATTTTTGAGATATTTGCGCAAAACTGTTGTTTGACCCCTATGTTCTATTTTTAGTAACAGTGGCCATGTTTTTCGACGGATCAAAAATCGAAGCATAAACTTTGTGCAGGATATCCTAAGGAACAATCTTACCAAGTTTCATTTAATTTTGAATAGTAGTTTCAGAGAAGAAGATTTTTGAAACAATAACATAAAAAAAAGCCAAAAATCTCAAAAAAGGGCAATAACTCTAACATCAGTTGACAAATTTTCACGAAAATCAGCACACAGGTAGCTCTCATTATGCTGAACACTTTCAACCTGCCAGAATTTGCCGTAACCTAATGATTTTTGAGATATTTGCGCAAAACTGTTGTTTGACCCCTATGTTCTATTTTTAGTAACAGTGGCCATGTTTTTCGACGGATCAAAAATCGAAGCATAAACTTTGTGCAGGATATCCTAAGGAACAATCTTACCAAGTTTCATTTAATTTTGAATAGTAGTTTCAGAGAAGAAGATTTTTGAAACAATAACATAAAAAAAAGCCAAAAATCTCAAAAAAGGGCAATAACTCTAACATCAGTTGACAAATTTTCACGAAAATCAGCACACAGGTAGCTCTCATTATGCTGAACACTTTCAACCTGCCAGAATTTGCCGTAACCTAATGATTTTTGAGATATTTGCGCAAAACTGTTGTTTGACCCCTATGTTCTATTTTTAGTAACAGTGGCCATGTTTTTCGACGGATCAAAAATCGAAGCATAAACTTTGTGCAGGATACCCTAAGGAACAATCTTACCAAGTTTCATTTGATTTTGAATAGTAGTTTCAGAGAAGAAGATTTTTAAAATAATAACATAAAAAAAAGCCAAAAATGTCAAAAAAGGGCAATAACTCTAACATCAGTCGACAGATTTTCACGAAAATCAGCACACAGGTAACTCTCATCATGCTGAACACTTTCAACTTGCCAGAATTTGCCGTAACCTAATGATTTTTGAGATATTTGCGAAAAACTGTTGTTTGACCCCTATGTTCTATTTTTAGTAACAGTGGCCATGTTTTTCGACGGATCAAAAATCAAAGCATAAACTTTGTGCAGGATACCCTAAGGAACAATCTTACCAAGTTTCATTGGATTTTGAATAGTAGTTTCAGAGAAGATTTTTGAAATAATAACATAAAAAAAAGCCAAAAATGTCAAATAACTCCTAAAAGGAACGAACCTACAACTTCGATCCTGTTACAAATTTTGTAGATCTTTGTGTGCCTAACAATATGAAATTTAAATTTTTCAAATTTCCTTTATAGTATCCAAGATATTGAGCTTAATAAGTGCAAAATTTGGAAAAAATGCAGAAAAAGGGCAATAACTCCTACATGGGTCGTTGGATCTTCTTCAAAATTTCAGGGCAGGTAGATCTTGAGGTGCTGATCACTTTTACCCTATGCCAGAATTTTGATATCTGTGACCGTTTCTGACTTATTTGCAAAAAACTGCGATTTACCCCTATGTTCTATTTTTAGCCATGACGGCCATGTTTTTATACGAATCAAAAATCCAAACAATAGATTTGTAGCACCCATACCAATTAATAACTGTACCAAGTTTGGTTGCAGTTGGACTTATGGTGTTGGAGGAGTTAACGTTTGAAAAAGTTAACGGACGACGGACGGACGGACGACGGACGCCAAGTGATAGCAATAGCTCACATGACCCTTCGGGTCAGGTGAGCTAAAAATGGACTACAGATAAATTTGCTATTTTTTTATTTTTTATTCACAAGAGATCACTATTGTCCCTAGGGACAATTATCTTCTCTTGTGAATAAATGACTAATTTCCCTAGGGACAACAGTTCGAAAGTAGTGCATCTTTTCCCATGCTTTTTGTACTTTGGATGCCTTTGATACAATAAAACACCTATTTACTGGCTATTCAAACAATTGCCTGGTGAAATAGTTGGTGTCCCAGGGGACAATAAACTTGCTTTGTCCTCATAGCCAGTAAATAGGTGTATAATATTACTAGTACTATTACACCCTTACATTTTTGAAACCAAATTTTTAGAACACGGAAATTAGGGAAATAAACTATAAAACAGTTTTAGGAAGTATATACCAATATAATATTATATAAAAATTAAAAGGATATAGGTATACGTGACTTCAAGTGAGCAGTTTCTAACATATAATTCTATAAGCATACTGTACATGTTCTCAATCAAAAATGGCCAACAAAGATATTTTTATCAATTAAAGGTGGTATTTTGAAAATTAAATAAGAATCTTTAAGAATTTGGGGATTTTAGGGGACAAAAGAGTTTACTTCCAAAAGTTTGAAAATCACATGTATATAACTTTTTAAAACTTATCAAAAACCATTTAAAAAAATCATACTTCATTATCATGACTCCACTTACAAGGATGTAACAATGTTTTTACAAATAAGACTTGGACAGAGTTTTAAAAACTTTGAAAGCTGAGATTTTCCTCAACAGTGTCAAACTGTAACTTCTTAAATTTCCAGCAATCTGATTGGTCAATATTTCAGTTGAGTACCACACTGATATAAAATTATATGGGCAACTAATTAAGCCTACAACCTTCTTCTTGTACTTTAACCATTCTGTTTCAGACAACTGTGTGGGTACACAACACAATCACATTGAATGCTGTATAACCTCCCTTTGTACTTTTAAGGTTCATTTCTGTACTTAACCTTAAATATCCTCTGACTATACTTTAAAGGAAGTATATTTTAGAAGGATAACTGATTTTACTTTGTAAAAAATGGTTGTAATTTCTTGTGTTATTTTTGATACTTTTCAACAATGAGTGTGACCAACTGCATATGGAACTTATTGAGTATAAAACAATTTTACTCATATGTTTCAATGAAATTTGTAATTTTATAAATTTGACTTTACATATTTATCTGTGATAGTTTTAACCATGGTGCATTTCTGGGAAAGACTTCCTTTTGACGCCCCTTGGTTGACCGAATAAGCATAGACATACGCACAAGGGGTGCCAAAAGGAAGTCTTGCCCATTTCTGTTGTTATAATCAATGTGAAATAAAATATTAAAAACATATTTTTTTTATCTTTAAGAAGCAAGTCTTTAAGACTTTTGAAGAAAATAAAAGATTTATAGAAGGCATCAATGCTGTTGCAATAATTCCAAATCTAACCACAGTTGCTATACACGATTTTTTTTATATGTATACATACATTGTAAACAAGGTCAACAACTTTTGGTTGGTTTTTTTTTTTTTAAATCTTACCTCATTTAACCCAGAAGAGTTACCAGTAGGTTTTTTTAAAAAAAAAAAAAAACAGATTGTTGATCTTGTTGTAGAGGTGAAACAATTCACCGTATTGATTGTGCACTTCAACGATATGCGTATTATATCGTAACTTCAAAATCACGATACATTTCCAGATATATTTTAGAATCCCCAAACTGGTTTCTTGCTTTTTGGCGGGAAAAATTTCAGTTGCAATGTCATTAGTCTCGGGTACTAGTTTCACATGTTAAAGATTTCAACATGGCAACGTATTAAAAGACAATTATTACAGCTATGAACAGCTTAATATTGTAACTTTTCAGGGTAAAATTTCCGTGTTTTTTTTTGCCAATTTGGGAGTCAATTTTTAGTGACAAAGTAGATAACCAATGTATTGTTATATATACAATACTTAGTCAATTGTCGGAAAATATAAAAGTTACTTGGGTGAACTTTAGAAACATGAGAAAATGCAAGCTTTAGCAAGCCTTTCCCCATGTTTCGCAGCGAGCCCAAATAAACCTTATATTTTACGACAATGACTTCGTATTGTCTTTATTCTGCAATCCCCTTTAGAAGTGTAAAATGCCTTAAAATTAAGTTTGAAGTTGAAATCCAACTGCCATGAAAACGCAGCAAATGCCACATCGTCATCTGGTACATTCCCGATGTTCCTCGCGTATCATGAGTTTTTTTCACGAAACTCAGACCTACCTTGTTGGTTTGAGTACATACAGATAAAAAAAATTATCTAGCACCTGTGCATCTAACATAAGTCACCAGGATTGATTCACTTTGCCTGTATCTTATACATGTCCCCCAGAACAAGACATAACTCACTAAGCATATGTACTAAACATGTCATCAAGGCCAATACACTAAGCTCATGTCTTACATATGTCACAAGATTAATGCACTAAGTATATGCCTTACATATGTCACAAAGGTTGATTCACAAAGCCTGTATCTTTCCTTCAGATGATGACCTAAGCCAATTCTTCCAAATGTCACCAAATGGAGATGTACTGTCAGCCAATGTCCTACACATGTCACAAAGCTTTACATCTCTCCAAAAGAGAGCAGTTATTATGTCTTACATACAACACCAAGGCTGATCCACTTAACCTGTGTCATTAAACATGTCGGCAAAGAATACATTTATAAACAACACAATGGGTAACAGGAAAGGTCAACAAAAAAAGGGCTCTTATTTACTCTAAATTCAGAAATTATTGCGTGCATTTATTATTGCAATTTGGTCATTTTTGACCAAAATGTGATTTTAATTTTTGCGATATTAAGAAAATTCCTACTTCATTCATATAAAAAATTCCAAAATGCGAGTTTAAATTATTGCGATTACAACCCTGTCACATTTTTCGCAATAACATCGCAATAATTTCCGAATTTACAATTACCATTATTGGGTATGTCATTAAGTCTTCTGAGTATCATACATGTTATAAAGACTGACATATATATGCAATCAAGGATGGATGGATGGATAAATAATTGTTTAACATCCAGTGTCAACCATTAATTAGCAGAATATCTGAATGAGAACATATTGTTATGATATAAATATGATCCCTGCTTTGTAAAATCTAGACCAAAATGCAGAACCAGATTTTTAATGTGCTAGTTCATGAGCACTGATGAGGTTACTGTCCGCAGGAACACATATGACCCCACCTGGACACATTATACTTACTCTGAGCCAATCAGTCCATTGCACTTACTTCTAGATGCCACTTGCTTGGAGAGGAACCAGCAAATTTTAAATGTCTTTGGTTTGACCCAGTGGGGAATCGAACCCACAACCTTCCGCACTCTAGGTGAGCACGCTACGAGACCACAAGGTGGATGCAATTAAGAATGTTAGTGGAAGAATTTAAAATAAATGATTGAAATCATATAATTTGGCCATAGGAAAATAAACTCAGATATAATATTCATTGCATAAAATGCACATTTGTGTATTAACATTTACCAGGTGCACTTGAGATCAAAACTTTGGAAATCCTAAAAACAAGTACATACATGTCCATTAGACACTACATGCATCGCCAATGATGTAAGTATTTAGTAAATAAAATTACATGTGTATATTGTTGACTCTGAAGTCCCTAACGATAGGGAAGATGAAATACTATCTCTAAGTACTTCATGAAAAACTGCCTTCAACCTTCAACCTGGATTCTAATATTGAAATTCTATAAAGAAATTCAAGTCGGTGACCCATGACCTCAAGGTCACAGCATCCGTTTTGCATCAAAATGCTGCTGTTCATATCACAAGCTATCCATATACAAAGTTTCATGATGATATCATAATTCCTTCATGAAAAACTACCTTCAACCTGAACCTTAACCTGGATTCTATAAAGAAATTCAAAGTCGATGGCCCATGACCTCAAGGCCACAGCATCCTTTTCACATCAAAATGCTGCTGTTCAAGTCTCAAGCTATCCATGTACAAAGTTTCATGATGATACCATAACTCCTTCATGAAAAACTACCTAAAACCTGAACCTTAACCTGGATTGTATACTGAAATTCCATAATTAAATTCAAAGTCGATGACCAATGATCTCAAGGTCATAGCATCCTTTTTTCATCAAAATGTTGCTATTCATATCACAAGCTATTCAGGAATATTACACTTTTACATTTTCACTACTCTATTTATCTATGTTATCTAAGCCGGTCCATATAATGCTATATGGACCGCCTCGTTTTGGCAAAATCGATTAAATTCGATTAAATCCCAGAAAAGTATAATATAACAATTAGTTCATGACACTTCGGGTCAAATGTCAGTATATGCACCGGTTGGTCGCCCTCCAAAAATTATATGGACCTCAGCTTTGCTTCGGTCCGTTTAATTTTTGTCGAGCGACCAACCGGTCCATATACTGCCATATGACCCTCAGTGTCATGAACTATTTGTTAATTATAGCATAACTCCTTCATGAATTCTACCTTAAACCTGAACCTTAACCTCGTACGGACGGATGCATGCACTATATGCCCGGCCTTCCTTACAGGGGGGGGGGGCATAAAAACTACCTTAAACCTGAACCTTAACCTCGTAGAGATGGACGGACGCACAGAGCGAAGAACTATACGCCCGGCCTGCCTTATAGGCAGGGCATAAAAATAACCTAAGTACCAGTTAAATATAACCCTTGTTACCCTGGTTATTTAGACAATTATAAGTAGAAATGTAGAGATTAGAAATTTAACTGAAAGGGGGATATATAATAATCTTTTATTTATCATTTAATAACATAGATTTCATATGGTAAGAATATAGAGAGATTTAATTAAAAAGGGAGATAACTCTTTAAATAACATAATACTCTTTTATTTACATAGGTTTCATACAAAACATATAAAATTCTTCAAAAAAAAGGTTGCTTTTTGGCACAAGAGTTAAATATTAAAGTAGAAAAACCATGCAGTCATCATTAACCAACTATTTAAAAGAAAAATTTACTGGTGTATAAAATTTTATTGGCTATGGATTTATGTTGTAGGGATATAAAATGTATTTTTCCTAAAATAACTATGGAAAAATTAGAAGAAAACAATTATGCCCTCAAAGTTTACTCCTTAACTAATCATACTAATTATAATTACTATCAACTTAACATTTAGACACAAGTGTTAATTAACAATTGTTCAGTAGCAGTAATTTACAATACCTGGTCATTATATGACATCAAAATAGAACATTGTGTAAAAATAAACTGTTAACACTAAATGCTAGCTGTAATAATTATTGGTCCAAAGTATAACAGGTGCTTGCTTAATTAACACTTAGTGATTTATTAATGTAGGTTGATACCTACCAAACTGTTAACAACAGACAATACCAATATTGATAAATAAACTTTTATGAAAACTGAACAGATTACTATTTTTTTCACTTTTACTTGTCATTAGGAAGAAACAAATTAAGTATTTTGTACTTTGTATAAAATGGGTATACTGGGTATGTAATACATTACTAAGGTCATATGGACTGATAGATGATTCATCAATTAATGTTGGGAAAATATCACATATTTTGGTTTCGTTTATAGGGTTTTTTAGTCACCTTCAGCTGGCATTATTATGATCAGCGCAAGCCTGAGTACTGAGAGAAACCTTGGGCAGGATATATGGCAATATTAAATATGGTGTGTTTTATCTTGCTTCTTATTGATTCATTAGATCATATGTTCATCAAAATATATTTTGTGTGGACTTCATCTTTTTTTTTAAAACCGAAACCAATAAAGCCAACCTCAAATCTATACCACGGCCAATACAGAAACAGCCAGTTAATAACACTATAACACAGTTAAAAACCGATAGATGCCTCATGTAGAAAATGTAAAGATGAGGTCCGATTTGCTCACACCTCTTTGCATCATTTTTTGGAAAACTTTGATTGCTCATAAATGTATGTGTATGAATGCATTTTGTTTTTGGTTGTTTTCTTTTCTTTTCCAAACCTGCCTCGGCTGCTTTTGCCTCGGCTCCTTTTGCAAAAATAAAATTGACAATCAGGCAGTACTATACAATTGTCATTTTGGGTTGAATTTTAGCCACAAAATATGAAATTGTACTTGTATGTCATGCACAATTTTCACTTTATTTTGGTTTTAATAATAATAATAATAAAACTAGAGGCTCTAAAGAGCCTGTATCGCTCACCTGCACTGAACTTTTCATCTTGAGCAGGACTAAAGATTTGGCTGGTTTTTCTATAGGATTCTATGTTAAACTAAGTTTGGCTTTGGGAGCCAAGATGGTTGACAGTCTAGGTCAATGGACACATTTCTAAAAGAGAACCATCTAAGGACCATTGCTACCAAGTCTAGTTCTAATTGGCTTACTGGTTTCAGACCAGAAGATTTTTGAGTGAATTTCCAATAGGGTCCTATGTTAAACTAAGTTCGGCTGTGTCGGCCATCTTAGTTCAAATTCCACGAAATCAGACAATTCTGAAAGAGGACCTCCTAAGGACCATTGCTGCAAAGTCTGGTTCCAATTGGTCAAGTGGTTTCAGACAAGAAGATTTTTCGATGAATTTTCCCATAGGGCCTTATGTTAAACTAAGTTAGGTTGTGGCAGCCATCTCGGTTGACAGTCCATGTCATGGGACACAATTCTGAAAGAGGACCATATAAGGACCATTGCTGCAAAGTCTGGTTCCACTTGGTAAAGTGGTTTCAGACAAGAAGATTTTTCAATGAATTTTCCCATAGGGCCCTGTGTTTAACTAAGTTTGGCTGTGGCTGCCATCTTGTTTAACAGTCTGGGTCATCAGACATCATTCTGAAAGAGAACCTTCTAAGAACCATTACTGCCAAATTTGGTTGAAACTGGCCTTGTAGTTTCATAGAAGAAGATTTTTGAAATTCATCCCCCCCTTTTTTTCTATTTTTAGAAACAGCAGCCATGTCAGTTGGAAGTCGGGGATGCCAGATAAAAGTTTGGAAAGGGGCCATCCAAGGACCATTCCACCAAAGTTTGGTTCAAATTGGCTCAGTTGTTTCATGGAAGTTGACGAAAAAGTAAAATTCCCATAGGCTAAATGTTTAACGAAGTCCAGCCATAGCGGCCATGTTGGATGGCGTTCAGGGAAATCAAACACATATTTTAAAAGGGGCCACCCAAGGACCATTCCACCAAAGTTTGGTTCAAATTGGCCTAATGGTCTCAGACAAAATAACGAAAATGTTAAAATTCCCATAGGGTCCAAGGTTAAACTATGTCCAACCATGGCAGCCATATTGGATGGCACCTGGGAAAACCGAACATAATTTTTAAAGGGGACCATCCAAGGACCATTCCACTTAAGTTTGGTTCAAATTGGTTCAGTGGTTTCAGAGGAGTTGACGAAAAAGTAAAATTCCCATAGGCTCAATGTTAAACTAAGTCCAGCCATGGCGGCCATGTTGGATGGTGTTCGGGGAAACTGAACATATATTTTAAAAGGGGCCACCCAAGGACCATTCCACCAAACTTTTGTTCAAATTGGCCTAATGGTCTCAGAGAAGATAACGAAAATGTTAAAATTCCCATAGGGTCCAAGGTTAAACTATGTCCGACCATGGCAGCCATATTGGATACCGCCCAGGAAAACCGAACACAATTTTTAAAGTGGACCATCCAAGGACCATTCCACTTAAGTTTGGTTTAAATTGGTTCAGTGGTTTCAGAGGAGTTGACGAAAAAGTCAAATTTCCATAGGCTCAATGTTAAACTAAGTCCAGCCATGGCGGCCATGTTGGATGGCGTTCGGGGAAACCGAACATGTATTTTAAAAGGGGCCACCCAAGGACCATTCCACTAAAGTTTGGTTTAAATTGGCCTAATGGTCTCAGAGAAGATAACGAAAATGTTAAAATTCCCATAGGGTCCAAGGTTAAACTATGTGCGACCCTGGCAGCCATATTGGATGGCGACGGGAAAACCGAACACAATTTTTAAAGGGGACCATCCAAGGACCATTCCACATAAGTTTGGTTTAAATTGGTTCAGTGGTTTCAGAGGAGTTGATAAAAATGTGAAAAGTTTACGACGACGACGACGACATACGACGACGACGGCGGACGCAAAGTGATGAGAAAAGCTCACATGGCCTTTTAGGCCAGGTGAGCTAAAAACTTTATTTAGTGAGGGTTGCACAGTTAGTTATAAAACCAATCTTCCCTGAGGCCCTCAATTTTCACAAAAAACTAAAAACAAGCTAAGAAATTGTACAATATGAAGTCAAATAAAAGTATTAGCAACAATCACAAATATTTATCACATAAATCAAATATAAAATATTAACAATAACAGTTGCTCATAGTTTGTATCAGTTTGTCAGTAACTGAACATCCAGTTTTCAATCATAAACAATCATTTATAATAATCATATCAATCATGTCGAAAATGTAAACCACAATATTAAATAAAGTTATTTATTCATTTAATTGGTTAAGAACGTGGGTTTTAAGCCTATTCTTAAATGCATTAGTACTTGGAGCGTTATGAATTATGACTGGTAGGTTGTTCCATAAGAGTGGTCCAGAGTAACTCAACAACTTTTTGTAAATTTCTATTCTGGGATTTGGAACATGCAGAAGATCACCTTTAACAGAATTTATTAGTTTCAGAAATAGATACAATTTTATTTTCTAAATATGATGAAGCCTCACCCTTCAGACATTTAAACACAAGTAAACATTTATGATATTTAATTCTGTCTTCAATCGTCATCCAACCAAGTTTGTTTAGACCCAAATATGTATATATGAAAAGAATTGCAAAGTTTTGCCGGTGCAAGAAACTTAATGATTCCTTCCAAAATATCTTTTTTTTCCTTGGATACCCATATCAACAGAAATGATCATTCTTTTCAAAATATGGTGCAAAATGAAAATTGACCGTCGTATTTTCCAAAACTAAACTAGAAATAAAATGCCAATTGTATAGTGGAACCTAACAATATTTTTTATGTCATCCATTAATACTGAATATCTGAAATGAAATGCACTTAACCTGCTATATATCGGATTTCTCAAGACAATGTATGTGTTTCATCAGATGAATAGAGTAGCATTACCAAATGAAGTACAAACATTAATCTTAATTAAACAGGAAGTTTGTTCAGAGTCTTATTTCCTGTTTCACTGAAATATTAATGAATACCTTAATTTTCCGATTTAAAGGTAGGCACTAACGAACTAGACACTGTATTATTACCTACAGCAACATGATAGAGATTTATTTACATAAGAAAGTACAGGATAAGGATGTCCTGAAGTCACTTTATATATTTGGTTATATATCAAAGGGTAACATTCCATGAGGGTAACTCATGTCAAACTCTCAGAGTAGATAAATAGACATATCTGGTTGTATAACAAAATAAGCTATAGGGTAATATGTCCTGAAGTTGCTTTATCGTCAGACAATTAAATATATTTGCTTTTTTGACAAAATATGATAGAGGGTAATATGTCCTGAAGTCAACTCATGTCGCACTCTCAGAATAGATAATTTGAAATGTTTAACTGTATAACAAAATCAGACAGAGGGTAATATGTCCTGAAGTCAACTCATGTCAGACTCTCAGAATAGATAATTTGAGATGTTTACATGTATAACAAAATTTTACAAAGGGTAATATGTCCTGAAGTCAACTCGTGTCAAAATCTGAGAGTAGATCATTTAAGACGTTTAGATGTATAAGAAAATAAGACAGAGGTTAATACGTTCTGAAGTTAACTCATGTCTGAGACTCTCAGAGTAGATAATTTGAGATGTTCAGCTGTTTAACAAAATTAGACAGAGGGTAATATGTCCTGAAGTCAACTAAAGTCAGACTCTCAAAGTAGATAATTTGAGATGTTGAGCTGTATATAAACCAAATTAGACAGAGGGTTATATGTCCTGAAGTCAACTCAAGTCAGACTCTCAAAGTAGATAATTTGAGATGTTGAGCTGTATATAAACCAAATTAGACAGAGGGTTATATGTCATGAAGTTAACTCATGTCAGACTCTCAAAGTAGATAATTTGAGATGTTGAGCTGTATATAAACCAAATTAGACAGAGGGTTATATGTCATGAAGTTAACTCATGTCAGAATCTCAGAGTAGATCATTTAAGATGTTTAGCTGTACAAGAAAATAAGAAAGAGGGTAATATTTCCCGAAGTCACCTAGATATATTTGGTTATATAACAAACTAAGGCAGAAGAATTTACTTTAGAGGATTAGATATATTTGCTTTTACAATAAAATACGACAGAGGCTAATTTGTCCTGAAGTTAATATTGCACTCTAAAACTAGATAATTAAACAGATTTCATGTCAGATTAGACTAGATAGTAAGATATATTTGGTTAAATAAGAAAATAATAAGTCCTGAAGTCAATTGATTTCAGATTCTTAAACTAAGTAATCAGAACTGTTTGCAGTCTTTACAATGACCTCTTTTTGTACTTTTCAAATTCTATTTTACGGAAGTTGTATAATCCAAATATTTATTCCCCTTAAGCGTTACAATGAAGATATTTTTAATGATTTTCAAAGAAAGAACATTGATCCACAGAATTTTGTCATAAGACATGATTTCTATAGAATATACCATATATTGGTATGTATTCTGATCATCAGTTTATACCATATAATAAATTTAAGCTGTGGCTCCCACATTCCCTATTATAATAAGAAGCAATGAAATCATCTGTGCAGGATTAATAAACACCCACATAGAAATACACCAAAATTAATAAGGTAAACCATTAATGTAGGTAAATATTAAAGTACATACTAATTGGTATGATAAACTGTGACTGAATTGTAAATATGATCTACATTCTGATCTTAATAATCTTGATAAAAATAATGCTTTCAGGGTGTGTATAGCAGCAGCTAAAACTTATACATTACACTTACAATATTTATCTTAGTTTATATTAGGCTAAGCCAATAGGGTATAAAATAATGGGAAAAAGTATTGGACCAGGACATACTTTGCAGGCACACATCTACGTACTAGGATCTAACAGTATGCAAAGTTTCATTAACCTCTGATAAGGCATGTTTGAGAAACTGTGGGTACAAAAAAAAATTGGGGGATAGACAGAATTTCTAAGTTCAAAAGGAAAAAGTATTGGACCAGGACATACTTCGCATGCGCACATGTACGTACTAGGATCTAACAATATGTAAAGTTTCATTAACCTCTGATAAGGCATGTTTGAGAAACTGCAGGTACAAAAAATTCTGGACGGACAGACAGACAGACAGACAGGCAGGCTGATTCCTATATACCCCCCAAACTATGTTTGTAGGGGTATAAAAATAGGGTAGGTAGGAATGGATTTTTTTACATAGAGCTGAGGCAAGAGACAGTCTGACTTTAACAGTTCTTACTGAAAAATGTCACAAAATGTTTAAGGTGACAAAAAATACAGTAGGTAAGGTAACAGGAAATGTATTTATTTTTTATTCTGGCTTATTAATTTGTTTCCTTTATCTATGGAAGGACAGTACACATGTATTACAAATTAAGAAAGATTGGTAAGTTGTCTCCCTTATAAAAGTTGCCATGGGGAGATAACCGTTATTTTATTATGGTATCCAACTGTATAAGGGAGATAACTGACTAACATTTCTCTCTGCACAAATAACTACTGTGTGTTTAAGTTTAAAACCAGTTATACAGAAATAGAATAAGCAAACTACATCTGAGTCTGTAGAAGTCCAAACAAAATTAAAACCAACAATCCATAAATTTCTACTGATATCAGGATGTGGAATATTTGCCCTGTGCTTTCAAGTGAGAACAATTTTAATTTCACTAGAAGCTATAATATCTACTAGGTTAGCTTGGAATCAAATACACAAAACTTTTCCCGTCTCACATTTGTTTATTTTCAGTAAAATTATGATTTCAGGAATTTTTTTGGTAGGTCTGTTCCGATAAAAAACAGAATGAAGATACAGTTTAAGGTTAACTTCATGTTGTAATTTTTTAAAATATATAAAATGAAATCTTCTATCTGCTGAATTTTCTTGGTAAGAGTAGATGAAAATTGAGTTAAGGTATTCAGACCATGAAGGATCATGACCGACCATAAATTATATTTCTATTTGACAAAAACAAGAGGCTCCCAAGAGCCTGAATCGCTCACCTGTTATCTTTTGTGTACCAGTAGATCGTGCATCAATGATTATTTTTGCTATTTAATGTATACCGTCGCAATTTTCTCCTTAACTCATTGCCTCCTGAATCTATTTTTAGATAACTACACTATATTCCTGATTAGATTTTCAACAGCAGCATCTCTCTCCCTGAAGGAAAATGGCTGCCATAGATTGTAAACATAGGTGTATTTTAAAAAATTAATTAAAAATATTTATCAAACAGATTTTATTGTTGTGTATTGTTTTTTGTTTCAATAATATATTATATTTTACAAATAAAGTAAAATAAAAATCAATACAATCTTACTTTTATTTTTATTTTCTTGTTTATTGCACTATATTGTAGTTTTGTAATAATTTTCCATTTAATAATCCATTATTTCTTGTGAAATTCTTTAAAACATCTCAGACAAAGAAAGACATCACATCCACTACATTTAATTTTAACATCTTTCCTCACTTTGTTAGCAAAACATTGTTTGCAACGTCCCCTTTTGTCATTTTCATAAGGCCAATGTTCAACTTCCTGAGGATCAATGTTTGATAAACGTTTTCTTTTTCTGTTGCCCCTGAAATTTCCTGTGAGTTGCTTTGCCAAGTTCATTCTGAAGCTTAGCAATGATCTTACTTTGTTCTTTCCAGTATTTGTCTTCAAATTATGATTTGGAGACTCTTTCATTAAAATAAAAGAGTTAGCAATTGAGAGGTCCAGAAGAAAATAGAAAATGTATGTCCACCACCTTTTACACATTCGATATGTTGGATATTCTGTCCTAGTTTGATCGGCTTTACCACACCATTCATTTTGACATTGTAATTTTGTACAACAGATGGACTGGCAACCATTTTCTGAGTACCATCTTTCTGTCTACGCTGTACCTGTAGGTTGTCTAATGTTGGATCGTCAGCAGAGGACAAGAAAAAAATCACTTTCTTGTCTTTCCAGGCATAGGCTGTTATCCTCCCTCTTTGAACCACCTTTTTCTCCCCTTGATTCTTCACACATTTAGCATGTAGAGCTTTAGGAAAATTTTTCCTATTTGATCTTGCAGTCCCTCTAGCATAAATCTTCTTTCCCTTCAAAATTTTGAACAGGTCAAAACTTGTGAAATAATTATCTATATTAACAATGTGATTCTTGTTCTCTAGTCTACGAGTCAAGTTAACTACCACCCTAGAGGTAAGACTAAGCTCATTGTTTTGGGTATCTCCAGATTTCCCTGTATAAATATCAAATTCGTTGCAATATCCATTCTCAGAGTCAGCCCGCATCCAAACTTTGATGCCGTATTTAGTTGGTTTAGCTGGTAAATATTGTCTAAATCCAAGTCTGCCACGGAATGCAATCATTGCCTCATCAACACTAGTATTCTGATGAGGCTTGTAGTTATCAATACAGTTCTTATTGACAATTTCTAATATTGTTCTGACATGATGTAAACGGTCATGTCCTTCGATTCCTCGGGGAGGATTGGTAGTTTTGTCATTCGCATGAAAGTACTGACATAGTTTATCAAACCGGTCTCTGGGCATAATATTAGGAACAAACAAATTTCCTAACATAAAATCTGTTGACCAGTACATTTCCATTGTTGGAAGTTGAAGAATACTCATGTACAGTCTTATTCCTATATATGCCTTCATTTCTGCCACTGTTGTATCCGACCACTGACTGTCAGGCTTGCCAGCTTTTTCTTGTAGCTGCTTGGCATATAAGTTAGTTTGTGTGACTAGAATTTCAAAGATCTGTGTTGGGAACATTAAATTCAGGAAATCTAGTTCATTTTTGTCAGCTGTCATTGCAGTTGTTGGTCCCACAGATTCAGTGAATACAGGCAAATCAATCTGTGACAAGGCATCAGTCCATTCATCTTCTCCGTCGTCACTTTCACTTTGACTTTCGTCTTCGTCTTCTTCTTCGTCAAAACTAATGTCAGACAGTTCATCATCATTGATCTGTTGCAACTGTGCACCCTTCTCTATTGACTGAATTACATCTTCTGGTGTAAATCCTTCAAATTCATCCTCATCTGAGCTTGTATCAAAGTTAAAGTCGATTTGGTCGGCCATTGTTTACGTTTCACAGATCGATAACTTTGTAGTAAAATTCCGATGTGTATTTTATGAATGAAAACTGTGCCACGTGTAAAAGCTAATGAATATTCATTATAGAATCATGTGACTGTAAAGCCATGCTTCTAATACGAACCAATCAGAAGAGGTTTAACAAAAACGGGACCCAACCAAAATGACGCTTATATGCGTCTTTCGGGAAATACAAAATGGCGGATCCGGACGCACATATGCGTCACCAGGGAGCAAAACGAAAGTCAAAGATGACTCACATACGCGTCTGCAGGGGCCAATGAGTTAATATTGACCTGTACAGCTAAAATATAGAATCCTGAACCCAAATAGATATGGTTGCTAGGGACTTTTTCATCGGTTGCTATGGACTTTTTCAATTACCTTGACCCTTGACCTTTCTTTTTGACTTGTACAGGTATATTATAAGGTCCTTAACCCAAATATATATGGTTGCTAGAGTTTGGTCATGTTGACTTATTTGTAAATCTTACTTTACTCAACATAGTTGAAAATGGGGACAGGGGTTCCCCCTCCCAGCCTTACCTGGCTGTCTGGGGTCATCAGTCCATTATATTGCTGAACACAGTTAACACAGGCACCTTGACAGCTAAAATGCTCCATGTTAACAGTCGAAAACAGCAAAATCCATGAAAATTACTCATTTAAGGGGCCATAGCTCCTACATGGTTCATCAAAATTTTCTGAAAATTGAAATGCTCGTACATCTTTACCCTTGATGGATGTTTTATATTGGCCTTAGTTTTTGATATATTTGCCAAAAATACATATTTTACCCCTGTTCTATTTTTAGTAACGGCAGCCATTTCTGTTCATCGACAGACAATGCCGGACACAAATTAGAATCTAGAGACCCCAATGATTGTTATGGCCAAGTTTGGTTTGAATCGGTTCAGTAGTTTCAGAGGAGAAGATTTTTTGAAAAGTTTACAGATGGACGGTGCTGACGACGACGGACGCCAAGTGATGGCAAAACCTCACGTGGACCTCTGGTCCAGGCGAGCTAATAACTTTAACAAATTTCAAAGCAGGACCTAGCAGATATGTGTTTTTCAAGTTGAAACACTCCTTTTTTTGGTTATATGCGGCATTTATATGTTGCATTTCCGAAGCTTGCCAATAATTAACGAGGTGATGGAACATTCAGGACATCTGGAAGAATCACATTGTCATTTAAGGTCCAGACACTGTTCAAGTATTGCATGAGTTATCTTCTCATGTGCATTACTCATGTGTTTCATAGAAGATTTTTTAAATTCATCCCCCCCCCCTTTTTCTATTTTTAGTAACAGCAGCAATGTCGGTTGGGAATCAGGGATGACGGACATAATTTTGGAAGGGGGCTACCGAAGGACCATTCCACCAAAGTTTGGCCCCAAATGGCCTAGTGGTTTCAGAGGAAAAGATCTTTAAAGGAAAATTTACGCCAAATACCGTCTTTAAAGGGCAAAACTCCTACAAGGGGTAAATCAATGATTTTGGTCATGTTGACTTATTTGTAGATCTTACTTTGTTGAACATTTTTGCTGTTTACAGTTTGTCTTTATCTATAATAATATTCAAGATACATGTAATAACCTAAAACTGCAAAATTTCCTTAAAATTAACAATTCAGGGGCATTAAACCAACAATGGGTTGACCGATCGTCTGAAAATTTTATGGCAGGTAGATCTTGATCTGATGAACATTATTTCAGTTTACTCTAAATGCTTTAGTTCTTGAGATATGACAAAAACTGCAGTTTACCGCTGTTCTATTTTTAGCCATGTCGGCCATGTTGGTTGGCAGGTTGGTCATCGGACACAATTATTAAACTAGATACACTAATGATGCTTGTGGCCAAGTTTGGTTCCATTTGGCCAAGCAGTTTCAGAGGAGAAGATTTTTGTAAAAGTTAACGGACGACGGATGATGACAGACAACAGACGCCAGGTGATGAGAATCTCTCACTTGACCCTTTGGGTCAGGTGAGCTAAAAACAATGCTAAAACAATCACAAAAGTTCAATAAGATGTGAACCTAAACAAGGGCACATTAACACACTGAATGTTGCAACATCAATACACAGTGAAGAAAATTATACA
This sequence comes from Mytilisepta virgata, assembly GCA_028015205.1. NCBI lineage: Eukaryota > Metazoa > Mollusca > Bivalvia > Mytilida > Mytilidae > Mytilisepta > Mytilisepta virgata. The sequence goes on along the minus strand of CM051515.1, from coordinate 56,441,320 downwards.
ATAAATCCTGTTTAAACTGAACCCATTTAGGACTGAAGATTCTGTTCAGGAGGTGTTGACTTTACATACGTATATATTTTGATAAATGAGTTCAGTTTAGGTAAGTTTTCTGTTTATGCAGGGTTTGGTTTAGACAGGTTTTACTGTAGTTATTCATGGACTTGATTCCATAAAACAGAGTATTGTAAGGCCACATAAAACTACTTTTGACATCTTCGTCCCAAGCTGGGTAACTCTGGATGGATGCCTTATTATTTAACATTCAGTGTCAATTATTAAATGCACATGAGGATAAGAACATACTGATGTGATATGAATGTGAATTCTGCTTTTTACTACACTGGGTCGGATTTTTACTTTACTAGCTTACAAGGTCTGACAGTCTGCAGGACGACATATATGACATCCCACCTGGACTCATTATTGCTACTCTAAGCCAACAAGTCTTTCTGGTCTGCATTTTTTTATTTCTGGTTTAAATCAAAATTAAATAGCAAAATGGAGTCTAGCAAAATGTTCATTTTATCAGAGTATTGCATGTAAAAAATCATTTCCCCCATTTTTGAAATAATCTAAAATTACTATCCGGAAAATCAATGTGCCCAGGATCAACAAAGTATGAAATGGGAAGTAATCCTCAAAATTAAAATAAAAAAATGTAATTTCTTAACTCATTAGCTTTTATTTGAAAACCACAGGGGTAGGAAAAAGAATCAATCACCAGTGAAAGTGCAAGATGGAGAAATCTCAGAACCGTCTGGTAAGATTTCAATTGTCCCTAACTCAGCAAATCTTGTCAAAGAATGTTTAAAATCTTACACATTCATCGGTGTTAGATTCTATATATCTCAATTTATTTCATATCAGAGAAAATTTAGTTGTTTTTATGGTCATGTGGTATTTATTAATCTGCGTTAAAATGCCAAGCAGGCATTATCATGCCTGCTTGCAATTTAGAGTTATGTCCCCTTTTTAAAACGCAAACGTGATGCAGCAGTTGTTAATTAAATTCTAGACATTTCTAGGTGAAATTTTGGTTTCAATGAAATAAAAACAATACTTGCTCAAATAGTATTGTTGTAATATTATATAACAGGGTGTCTTTTTATGTACTTAGTAGGTATGCATATTTCGAATAATAAATTCTTGTCAGTAATGCTTGAAGTAGAAAAAAGAATATATATGGGGAACTTCCATGAATGTACAATATACCAGCATAGCACCAAAAGTAATGACAGAAACATAAACACACAACCAGAGGTCATCATGAGGTATTCAACATACATGCACATGTAAGGAACCCACACCCAGCAGATTTATATTCTTCAATGAAATAAACACAATAGTTGCTTATATAGAGGGCATTATCATGATAAATTGACTACCCTCGGGACATATATTGCCTTCAACATTGATAATGCCCTCTATATAAGCAACTATTGTATAATAACACCTTCTACAAAATTCCCAAAACATTTTAGCTGTAATACCTTGTTTGGCATCATATCATACAAACCTGTTTTAGTTGAAGTCTGGTTACATCCACCCCAGACTTTGGTTGCAATGCTTTGCGCAGACTATCTATAAGAATAGGACTGTTTGTGTGATGTGTTTCTGATGTTTGAGAAGAAGCCCCTGGGGAATGAGGAACTCTTGGAAATGAACTGGTAAAATCTGTATCAGTCTTCTTATCTGAAGATACACTCTCACTGGAGGATGCTGTAGTCAGACCCTCCTCATCCAATGATTTTTTATTTTGAATTAACGAGGATTTTGTCTCACCAGCATCAACACTGTCATTTTGTAAATTATCATCTTCAATCAAAACTATTCCTGGTGATGCTCCAAACAAATCACCAACCAGATCAACCGACTGACTATCTTTTGGTTGTCTGATTTCTGAGTTTATATTTCTTAATAAGTCTGATGCTGTCGCTCCTGAACTTGAGTGCTGACTGGACGAAGACTTAAAACTTCCATCTAATATATCATTAGCTAGGACAGCATCGTCAAAATTCTGTAAAAAAAAAATTGATGAATATCAAACTCTACATCTTTTCTATCCTTTATCTCTTAAATTTTAACACATAAAGCTGATGCTGGAACTACCAGTTTATCTCTGAAATATGTCAACACTAGGGGCAGTTTTGATTTAGCTGTAAGTCATGATGCTTTGGCTCATTTAAGAAGACTTACAACAACTTTCGAGATGAAGAACAGCAATAAATTCTATGATACGAAATTTGATTTACACAATGTGCGATTTATGACACATCAGTTGTGCTCTATTTACATGTTTTTACCATAGGTGTGTTATTTTCCATTATTGCAATCGTAAGTTTCTAACGTACATTTAACCACCAAATGTCTTATATCTTAAAGACATTCATTTTTACATAATGCTCCACAACTGGTTTTTTTTTCTTTAATTGCTTTCAATTATCACATATCCATAAAAACATGTAACATGACTGATAACCAGCACTTTTTTATGAGACTATATGAAATTTTCTACCGTAAACTATATTGTAGAAATACTATCGATATAGAAACCTGTACATACAAAGTACAAGTTTTGTAGAAGCAATTTTTGGTTGTCATTTTACTGTGTAGGGAAATGTGCAATATATATATATATATATATATATATATATATTTCACATGAAAAACTGATTTCTTCCTTTACCTCTTCAAATTTTCTATAATTGTGGACGGTGGCTTATTGTTTAACTTCAATGCAAACCTATGTGCTACCTTATGAAAACAATATAAGGAAAGTTTGTATAGGGTCTCCCAATATCATGATTTGGCATTATACATATCAGGACACATTTATATGATATGATCCCTTTTTGTACTAGACCGAGATGGCGATCTTGACCTGCTAGCTCATCAGATAACTCCAGGAAGACATGTCACAGAACCAGGACATTATTCTGACTCCAAGCTGACTAGGCTTTGCTAGCTCATCAGATAACTGCAGGAAGCCATGTCATAGAACCAGGACATTATTCTGACTCCAAGTTGACTAGGCTTTGCTCTTACTCTTAAAAGCTGCGTCCTTCATGGATAATCAGCAAAATCACAATTTTAGTTTGACCCATTTGATACAATCCTGCACTCAAGGCTAGCATTCTACCCCATTGAAACGGTTTCATCTAATTATTGATTAGGATTCATTAATACATATACCATATACCCTCTTTTCTAACTCAGTCAATTGCTATCTATGATATTATTTTGCACATCTCAATTTTGATTTATTACCTCTCTTTGATATTATTTTGCACATCTCAATTTTGATTTATTACCTCCATTTGATATTATTTTGCACATCTCAATTTTGATTTATTACCTCCCTTTGATATTATTTTGCACATCTCAATTTTGATTTATTACCTCCATTTGGTCTCCTGATGTTCCATCAATGTTGTTATATGATGGAATAGTGTCATTGTGGTGACCTGTGTCTCCATTTTGTACAACATCTGCTGAAGAACTGGGAACAGATGGATCCAGTACAGGGGGGAATCTGTTCTGTCCACATAATAAATCTGGTTTTACATTTCCAGGACTGCTCCCTGCAATACAGGAATATATTTATCAGAATCTTTCACAATGGTGTATAAAACATACTAAAAAAGTCAATAGTGCATGATTACCAAGAAGGTGACTGCTTGCTAGAACTGCAAACTTTGGTTAGGCATTACATACATGTAATTATATAGCAGGGTCAGAATGCGCTTGTTTTAACTGTTAAACTACCTAAAGCTCTCATCTGGACACAAAATATGAAATTATAGAATAACAAAACTGTGAATTCTCCACTTTTGTTTTCATTGGATGACAACAAAATGCTGGTATAACATCAGCGTGCCATGCTTGCACATTTGTCAGACTTGAAAACTAATAAGACATTATGGGAATCAGTTTGAGAATCAGAAAATTAACCTTATTTTGAGACAGAAGTAATGGCCTTTAAACTGATGATATTTGAATGAATTCAGACTACAACACTACAATGTCAAATAGGATTTGAGAGAAAGAATGTTTACCTGAGATCAGATATAACACGTTCATGTGTGCATGTACACACTGTCTCATCCACTCAAAAGAATTGTCATAGAAATATTGATTTAATTAATCAAAGTAATAAAATCAGAATTGATATGTTTAAGAATTATGTGCTGCCTTAATCAATGTACCATTATAATGAATCACCAACAGTGTCATTTTAATTTTTTGTTATATAAAAGCAATGTACCATTGAAGTGTCATCTTAACATTTTGTTATATAATCTAAAATTCTTCAATCAGAATATATAATGTTTACATACTGAGGTTAAAATTTTATAGTCGTACCAAACATATTGTTTGTTTTGACTTGTTTATAAACAATATATGTCCACTGGCAAATCATCATCTGTGTTTGGCATTAACTTTGGAAAGAGTTATAAATGTGAGGTTATGAGAGAACATATTGATATGATAATGAATATGATCCATGCTTTGTACGATACCGACATGCTGAGCCGGATTTTTAATGTGCTAGCTCACAAGGTAACTGTCCGCAGGAAGAAATATCCCCCCATTTGGACGCATTATACTGACTCCGAGCTGACCAGTACATCTTTGCTATTACTTCTAGATTCCGCGTGCTTGGCGGAGAAGCAAAAATTACCAAATTTAATGTCTTTGGTTTGACCCAGCCGGGGATTGAACCTGCGACCTTCCGCACATGAGGTATGCACACTACCATGAGTCCACCGAGGCGGTTGAATAGAGAATGGAAACAAAAACTGCTGACATTCTAATATTTCACTTTAAAAGTAATTAACTTCAAACTGTTGGATATCTGTAATATTGTTAACATATAATGTACATGGTGTCTTTAGTATTTGTCTGCTTATGTTTATAACAATTAATATGGATATACATGTTAACGTTCATGCCCACAAGGGCCTTTGGTTAGCCAATAAAGCATTACACTGAGTGAACAGGGATTTCCGAGTGCAAGAAAATGTGATAATTCCCTACTGACCAGAAAAGATGTTTCCATTTTGGTGAGAAAAACATTCTAAGCCAGCCAAAAGTCATTCATGTTGATCCACAAAACAACTTAGGTCAAACTGTTATTTCGGTATTATATTAAATTGTGACTGTCAATAATTTAAGGCATTCAGCTATGTTAAAAGAAATACCATCAGAAGTCAACAAGACAAGAAAAACATTTTTGTTGTTTTATTTAGGATTTTTTCAACCATTAAATCTACTACAATGCTTTAACTGAAAAGAAACTAGAAATAATGTCTGTACGACACAGATGTCCTCACCCCCTAAAATGTAAGTCATCATGAATGAATGCTCAGTACTATCCAAAGAAATGAACATAAAAACCGGAGTTGCTCATGCATTAAATGTAGGCCATAATGACCCAATTATTGTTTGACTGCTCAGTACTACCCAAGTCACATCCACTGGTGAAGTGTCATTGATACAATATGCTTAGTTCCAAAGAAATGAACATAAAAACACAAAACTTAACCGGAGTTGCTCATGCATTAAATGTAGGTCGTAGTGACCCAATTATTGTATGACTGCTCAGTACTACCCAAGTCACGTCCACTGGAGAAGTTTCATTGATACACTATGCTTAGTTCCAAAGAAATGAACCTAAACATAAAACTTACTGGAGTCGCTCATGCATAAAATGTAGGTCATAATGACACTATTATTGTATGACTGCTCAGTACTACCCAAGTCACATCCACTGGTGAAGTGTCATTGATATAACATGCTTAGTTCCAAAGAAATGAACATAAAAACACAAAACTTAACCAGAGTTGCTCATGCATTAAATGTAGGTCATAATGACCCAATTATTGTATGACTGCTCAGTACTACCCAAGTCACATCCACTGGTGAAGTTTCATTGATATACTATGCTTAGTTTCAAAGAAATGAACCTTAACCCAAAACTTAACCAAATAGTTCAGACGTATGTATGGACGGACATATGTACGGACAGACACATTCGTGGACGGGGCATAATAAAACTTGATCGCATTGTAGTATTTAAATTCTGAAAGTTAATGAAAGAGTAATAAGCAATAAAATTTGAGGAGAATTTGTTAATTCTCTGTTGAATCTAATAATTCCATCTCAGTTCACATGCCCTTTAATAGTAATTTTACAGCACTGCTTTAAAAGCTGTTACATTAGTTAGGAAGGATAATAATAGTTCAATATCAGCTCAAAGCACAAGGACCATATAACTGGTATGTTTTATTCATTATATTTGAATATAACCTCACAAATCAGGGGTTCTGTATCCTACTAAAAATGGTAATTTTGGTGAGTATTAATTTCATACCCAATTCTTACTTAAACGCACTTCAACTACTGTAAATTCAGAAATTAGTGTGATTTTTTTTTTATTGGAGCAAGTGCAGAGAGATGAAGAAAGAAATAATTAAAAACTAGATGTACCGTAAGCAAAGGATCCCCCCCCCCCCCCCCCCCCCCCCCGCTTTGCCTTGCCCAGGATAAAGTTTCATAAAAATAGAAGTCCAATTATCTCCCTTGTGTGATATCGGAAAGCAAAGATTTTTCTTCATGCATATCTTTGGATGATGTACTCCCTTTCTGTAAAGTTTCGTTGAAATCCATTGAGCGGTCTAGGAGGAGTTGTGCTTACGAGGTTCATATATAATGTATAAGCCAAAAAAAATAGAAGTCCAATTATCTCCCTTGTGTGATATCGGAAAGTAAAGTTTTTCTTCATGCACATCTTTGGATGATGTACTTCCTTTCTGTAAAGTTTCGTTGAAATCCATTGAGCGGTCTAGGAGGAGTTGCGCTTACGAGGTTCATATATAATGTATAAGCCAAAAAAAATAGAAGTCCAATTATCTCCCTTGTGTGATATCGGAAAGCAAAGATTTTTCTTCATGCACATCTTTGGATGATGTACTTCCTTTCTGTAAAGTTTCATTGAAATCCATTGAGCGGTCTAGGAGGAGTTGCGCTTACAAGATATATGGACAGACGGACGGACAAGGTGATTCCTATATACCCCACCAAACTTTGTTTGCAGGGGGTATAAAAAGTTGAATTTTCACTTCTCCTACTTATAATCAAACACAAACAATACAAAAATCATTTATAATTTACTAGTAGGGACACAAGTAGTTAATGTGAACTTATCTAAATAAATTCTTTGTAATTTGTTTTATCCATGCATATAGCTTATATTATTAAATAAGTTGTTTGAAATGTGTTTTATCAATCCATATAGCTTTCAACATAAACAAAGTCTTCAATATAAATGATGAGTTATATCCCTTGAGTTCATTTTCACTTTGAGTTAAAATGTCAGTTTTAATTTGGAAAAAAAACTTTAATTTCATTTTTCAAGATGAATACATTTATAATTTGTAACTAGATTTTCTAGATAAACTGTGTATCATGTTGTTATTGTACAACTTAAATCTAAGTTTCGCATTGATATAACTTTCATACTTTCCATCAGTTTATTGGGGGAAAAATGGGTCAAAGACTCAATAGGCAAAGTTATGTTTAATGTGTTTAAAAGGACTACATGTTATATCCAACTCATACTACAGGTAGATTTATAATTATCAGAAACAAAATCAATTTGACATGCAAGAACAAGCATTATTTGTACATGTATATTAAAAATTGGGGATTTTGGAGGATAATTAATTCCGTGGTTTCGTCATTTGCTCATATTCAAGTACTTTTACTTCAATGACTATTTCTATTTAAATTTTAGGTTTCCTACTGCATAAAAATATTACCTATATATCACCACAGGTTCTTTATAAAAACATGTAAAACTTAAACAAAATCAATCAAACATAAAATGTAGGTCGTGGTGACTCAAATGTTGCTGAATTTTGATTGTACCAAACAATTAGATTGTAGATATCATTGATACATTACCAAATGTTCTTTAAAAATACACTTTAATGCAAACATTTAACGAAAGCCACTTAAGTATAAAATGTAGATTGTAAGAGCATTTGCATTTTTTACATATGCGTCATTTAGAAAAGTCTTTCTTTAATGGGGGCAGCCATATTGTGCTACATATTAAGGCTAGTATAAGGGAATTAACTTGCTTCAAATTATAATTTTAGAGTCAGAATCGTGATACCGGAAATGAATTTCTAGAAAGGGCTATTGCAGTGCTCGCATCATTGGCCAAGCCAACAAAATATTAGTCATGAAGTGTCATTGATATAAAACAATGGATTCTTCAAATATGAAATTAAATGCAAAGCTTTATAAGAGTCACCCATGCTTTAAATGTAGGTCAAACCTATATGCCCCTTCCCAAATCAAGGAAAGAAATTTTAGTGAAGTAACAACATTCATTCTAAAATTTATGTTCAAGCAAGAAAAGTTCTGCTGTTTGTGTATTTCTTCATCAAAAACAAAATGTGATAAGAAAATCATTACTACTAGGCCTACTTAATTCTTTTCATCTTAAATCTCATATTCACATTATAATTATCTTAATTATATCAATTAAATCTTCCAATTTTCCAATTATAAACCAGTCAGGTGTTACTTTTCCATAATTAAATCTTCAACAAAGCAACATTGTTATTTTACGTAATCATTAATGTTTCAGGTAAGCCTTTATTCTGGTGCCATAATATTATATCAATAAACTTGTATTATAGAGTCTAGGTACCGTTTCTTTAATGTTGTCTGTGTAGTTCTAATAAAGGTGACACCACTCCAGTCAAAGGCCAAAATTAATTATCAGGATCTTGTATTCAAATTTATTCAAATTTAATGAACTAGTAACTGGACCCTCAGACAAAATTTTAAAAAACCCTTAACTATGGACTAATCCATCAATGTTTGGTCTAAATTGCCTTAGTAGTTTCAATGAAAAAGGATTTAAGACAGTCTTTACCTGATTGTCCTATTTTCAGCAACGTGGCCTTCGACCAAGGCCTTGTCCAACTAGCCATGCATTTTCAGATAAGAAGAATTTAAAATACCTTTCTGTTTTTTGTAAAAGCTGCCATACTGGTCCACATAATTTTGAAAGGGGAACAAACAAAAACTATTCCTGGTCTAGTCCAAACTAATTTTAATTTAAAAGTTTTTGGCTAACAACCAAACAAGAACAGCGTTCCAATGTCCCTCACCAAGTGGCAATTACTCCAACAAAAAAATAACGGTAGGGCACTGAAATTCGAACTTGACCGAGATAATACTAAATCACAACCATGATATAAATTTAAATAAAATCTATTAAGGTTTGTAGGCGTGAGAGCACTAAAAATTACAAGAAAAATTGACAAAGTTGTCAGAGTTCAAAGGGCAATAACCCCAACAAAACTACAATTCAAACTTGACCGAGATAATACTAAATCACAACTATGATATAAATTTAAATAAAATCCATTTAGGTTTGTAGGCGTGAGAGTGCTGACAAGAAAAATTGACAAAATTTTCAGAGTTCAAACAGCAATAACTCTGACAAAAATAATTGTATGGCACAGAAATTCCAACATGACCAAGATAATACTGAATCACAACTATGATTTTAATTTAAATACAATCCCTTTAGGTTTGTATGAATGAGAGCACAAACATGAAAAATTGACAAAATTTTCAGGGTTCAAAGGGTTCAAGGATGGACAGATGGACGCTCGGTATTTCTATGCACCGCGTTGCGGCAGGGGACAATAAAACCCATTAAGGTTTGTAGGCGTGAGAGCGCTAACATGAAAAATTGATGAAATTTTCAGAGTTCAAAGGGCAATAACTCCAACAAAAATAATGGTATAGAACTGAAATTAGAACTTGACCGAGATAATACTAAATCACAACTATGATATAAATTCAAATAAAATCTATTAAGGTTTGTAGGACAAGGAAAATTGATGAAATTTTCAGAGTTCAAAGGGCAATTACTCCAACAAAAGTAATGGTACTGCACTGAAATTTGAACTTGACCGAGATAATACTAAATCACAACTATGATATAAATTTTATAAAAATTCATTGAGAAATGTAGACGTGAGAGTGCTTACAATGTCGGAGGGACTGACAGACAGACATCCCGCCTTTCTAAGTCCCTGCATGCCGTTGCAGTGGGTGACAATAAAATCCAGTAAGGTTTGTAGGCGTGAGAGCGCTAACATGAAAAATTGACGAAATTTTCATAGTTCAAAAGGCAATAACACCAACAAAAATAATGGTACGGCACTGAAATTCGAACTTGACCGAGATAATACTAAATCACAACTATGATATAAATTAAAATAAAATCCATTTAGGTGTGAAGAAGTGAGAGCGCTTACAAGAAAAATTGATAAAATTTTCAGAGTTCAAACGTTGATTACTCCAACAAAAATAATGGTACGGCAATGAAATTCAAACTTGACCGAGATAATACTTCATCACAACTATGATATAAATTTTATAAAAATTCATTGAGCACTTACAATGTTGGACTGACGGACTCCTTGTGGCGGGGAACAATAAATGCAAAGTGATGGCTACTTATTATCCCCTCGACCAATGGAGTTTGGTTTGTCTGTTATCCGTTTGTCAGTCCGACCCATCTTATAAAGTCCACTGTAGGTCATATAGGTATAATATTGCACCAGTGGATACATCTTGGAAAATAACGAAGGTCTGTATAAAAATTTGATTACTCTAACCTACATTTTATGCATGAGTGACTCTGGTTAAGTTTTGCTTTAAGGTTCAGTTCTAAGACACTGTAAGTCATATAGGTATAATATTTCACCAGTGGATGCGTCTTGGAAAATAACACAGGTCCATATAAAAAAGATCACACGACCTACATTTCATGCATGAATGACTCTGCTAAAGTTTTGCGTAAAGGTCCAGTTCTAAGACACTGTAAGTCATATAAGGATAATATATCACCAGTGAATGAGTCTTGGAAAATAACGAAGTTCCCTTAAAAATTGGTCCATATTAAAATTGGATCACCCTGACCTACATTTAATGCATGAATGACTCTTGTAAAGTTTTGTGTTAAGGTTAAGATCTAAGACACGAGTCATATAGGTATATTATTTCATCAGTGGATATATCTTGGAACATAACAAAGGTCCTTACAAAAATTGGATCTCCCTGACCTACATTTTATGCATGGGTAATTCTGGTTAGGTTTTGCATTAAGGTCCAGTTCTAAGACACTGTAAATCACATAGGTATAATATTTCACCAGTGGATACATCTTGGAATATAACAAAGATCCCTATAAAAATTGGATCACCTTGACCTACATTTTATGCATGATCTCAATACTTGAAGTTTAGTGACTGTACACAAATCAACTGTTAGTTAAGAAATTGGAGAGGGTGTTAGCTGTTGTTTATGACTGCTCCAGCTACTAGTTAAATTAAGGATGAATTCTTCTGATGTTTCAGTCTCGTTGAAATCTCGTTTGGGAATTATTTCCAAAACATGTGATACAAGTGGAAAATATTAATGAATTTAAAAAAAAAAAATTATAGTCCAACTAAAGTCTGTGAAAAAATAATGTACTTACAATAAGTAGTTTTTGAGTTATAAAATTTTCAAATTTTATAACCAATCTGGTCAGGGTCATCAGCCAAATTGTTGAGAAAATTGGAGAGGGGTACAAAGAAATGATTTTACCAAAAATATGTACATGCCATATCAATTTTTTCAATCATTTATAACAAAGAAGTTGAAATTATATGCTCTTTTTTCTAAAAAAAATGAGAAAAACCCAAAAATTTACCAAATTGACTGCATGGTCAAATTGACACGAAAAAACAACAAAATTTTATAAAACCTTCTTATATTAACACCTACCTATCATTTTTTAAAGTTACATTTATTCAGATTGGTCAACTTCATCTTTAGGGAAAGTATGGAAAAAACTTTAATTGTGGAACTGTGATTTTTTTCAGAATAATAGCCCAAAAATGGGGTACTTTCAAATGACCGTAGCAAAAAAAAGAACTGCACCACCATATGATTTTTTCTTCATAAATTACTTCTTACAATCATATAAACCCCAAAATCATGTTAAGAAAAAAAGTTTAATTCTAGAAATTTTTGGCTCCTCAGAGGTGTACACCCTTAAGTACTATTTTCCAAATAATTTCACTTCATTTATCATTCCAACACCAATCTCTGTATTAACCCACATGAACATGGCAATGCTAACTTACCTGCAGCAAATACTGCCCATGGTGATGGACTTGCTTCAACACCTGTAGCTTGTACTTGGGCAACATTTGGCAAGATAGGATCTGCTGCCTGTAATAAAAATGTTTTCTACTGAACATATCAAAATTTTCAGACCTGTTTTGTTTGCTTTTTGTGCTTCCAACATTTATTGTGTATGGTACTTTCATTTCCGATGTTGAATTTCTGAAGAAATATATGTTTACAATGATATATGTTGCACAATACAGACTTCTTATTTAGAAGTGCCAAAATTTTATTTACCTCTCCAAAATCATAGCCTTTGTATGTTGGGTTGAATTTCATTACCATGTTTTTATATGGGGTAAATTAAGATCTAGTGAGATAATATGGGCATATGCCCCTGTGAAGAACAACTCTTTCCCTTCTTCTCAGAGTATGTTTCACAGTTCTTGTTTAATTGAAACAGAACAAAATTCACCTTTTAATGTCTGATCACAAATTAAGATAGACCTCAGTTCAGTTTAATCAATAATTTATTGCATTTATGTTGAAATTCTCATTTAATTGTTAGCTTTAACATATCATTGTCTACTGGCCGTACTGTGTTAATTAGAAATATATGTAGGACACACATAATTAAACAAAACCTTTGAACTCATAATGTCAAATAGAATATATGACCAAATAGTGCTCTAACACTTTCTGGCCATACTGTATTAATTATAAATATATATAGGACACACATAATTAAACAAAACCATTGAACTCATAATGTCAAATAGAATATATGACCAAATATTGCTCTAACACTTTCTGGCCATACTGTATTAATTATAAATATATGTAGGACACACATAATTAAACAAAACCCTTGAACTCGTAATGTCAAATGGAATATATGACCAAATAGTGCTCTTACACTTTCTGGCCATACTGTGTTAATTAGAAATATATGTAGGACACACATAATTAAACAAAACCCTTGAACTCATAATGTCAAATAGAATATATTACCAAATATTGCTCTAACACTTTCTGGCCATACTGTGTTAATTAGAAATATATGTAAGACAAATTTAATTAAACAACTCTTGAACTCATAATGTCAAATAGAATATATTACCAAATAGTGATCTAACACTTTCTGGCCATACTGTGTTAATTAGAAATATATGTAGGACACACGTAATTAAACAAAACCCTTGAACTCATAATGTCAAATAGAATATATGACCAAATAGTGCTCTAACACTTTGATGGTACTTATAAAATGTTTCATAACAATGTCGTAGCATTCTTCTTTTTTCTACACAAATATTAAATCTCCTTTAAAAAAAGTGATCAAAATTTTTTTTAAAAATGTTCAATGTTTTTACTAAAAATAGCTGAACTGCAAATTTGGCCTCTTGGTAACTCCTCGTCATTTGTTTTCAATGATTCCATTTCAATATAGCATGTGCAACAATGCATTAAATTTTCAATTTTAATTCAGGGTTCCAAAATCCTAAATACTATGAAGAATAAGTGAATAATGTGTGGGTATTATTCATGTACAGCATTCTAGTTTAATCCCATAGTAACTGAAACCGCTATTTTTTCTTTTGTATATCTTTTATTATTTATTAATTTTTTGATATATGGATAGTTTTGACATACCTCAAATCCTCCAAAATCACCAAAATCATCATCTTCCTCTCCAGGGTCCATATTATACTATGTCACTATATAAAACAAAAAATATATTAATCAAAGACTAACTTTATATAGTAAAATGCTATACAATATTTCATTATTTCATTTTTCCCTTTTAAGTTATTATGTTTAAAACACTCCCATCTATACAAGGTCAAGCTATTCAAGAATTTGTATTTAGACAGAGTTAGAAACACAGTCAGACATATTTTGTCACTTGTTGTATTATCAGTATTTATCATGCAGGCTTCAACATAATGTGATAAATGTTCTAAATTTTTGGTAGAAAGGTTTGAAAAATAAAAATGTATAAATATATAGCAGGTGAATTACTGAGATAACCTCCCTTTGAATCTCAGTTGTTCCAGGTATAGGTGTGTCCTGTGCCATTAACTTTATCATGCATAATATACATGTTACTCTGTTTTAGCGGGGACAATGATAAAACTAACATCCATGTTGAACTTCTTTATAATATGTTCTCCCTGTTGTTACTTTAATAATTATAAGTTTAGAATGTCAAGTCAGTTAACTGCAAAAGTTTAAACATTTATTTTCAACTTGTCCAACTGAGAGTTGACCTTAAAGAGACATAGTATGCCAAATGAGGAACAAGAGTTACCTTTATTTGAGTACATGTAACTGCCAAATGAGGAACAACAGTTGCCTTTATTTGAGTACATGTAACTGAAAATGAGGAACAACAGTTACCTTTATTTGAGTACATGTAACTGAAAATGAGGAACAACAGTTACCTTTATTTGAGTACATGTAACTGCTAAATGAGGAACAACAGTTACCTTTATTTGAGTACATGTAACTGCCAAATGAGGAACAATAGTTACCTTTATTTGAGAAAATCTAACTGCCAAATGAGGAACAACAGTTACCTTTATTTGAGAAAATGTAATTGCCAAATGAGGAACAACAGTTACCTTTATTTGAGTACAGTGTATATGTAACTGCCAAATGAGGAAGAACAGTTGCCTTTATTTGAGTACATGTAACTGAAAATGAGGAACAACAGTTACCTTTATTTGAGTACATGTAACTGAAAATGAGGAACAACAGTTACCTTTATTTGAGTACATGTAACTGAAAATGAGGAACAACAGTTACCTTTATTTGAGTACATGTAACTGTCAAATGAGGAACAATAGTTACCTTTATTTGAGAAAATGTAACTGCCAAATGAGGAACAACAGTTACCTTTATTTGAGAAAATGTAACTGCCAAATGAGGAACAACAGTTACCTATATTTGAGAAAATGTAACTGCCAAATGAGGAACAATAGTTACCTTTATTTGAGAAAATGTAACTGCCAAATGAGGAACAACAGTTACCTTTATTTGAGAAAATGTAACTGCCAAATGAGGAACAACAGTTACCTTTATTTGAGAAAGTGTAACTGCCAAATGAGGAACAACAGTTACCTTTATTTGAGAAAATGTAATTGCCAAATGAGGAACAACAGTTACCTTTATTTGAGTACAGTGTATATGTAACTGCCAAATGAGGAAGAACAGTTGCCTTTATTTGAGTACATGTAACTGAAAATGAGGAACAACAGTTACCTTTATTTGAGTACATGTAACTGAAAATGAGGAACAACAGTTACCTTTATTTGAGTACATGTAACTGAAAATGAGGAACAACAGTTACCTTTATTTGAGTACATGTAACTGTCAAATGAGGAACAATAGTTACCTTTATTTGAGAAAATGTAACTGCCAAATGAGGAACAACAGTTACCTTTATTTGAGAAAATGTAACTGCCAAATGAGGAACAACAGTTACCTATATTTGAGAAAATGTAACTGCCAAATGAGGAACAACAGTTACCTTTATTTGAGAAAATGTAACTGCCAAATGAGGAACAACAGTTACCTTTATTTGAGTACATGTAACTGCCAGATGAGGAACAACAGTTGCCTTTATTTGAGTACATGTAACTGCCAAATGAGGAAGAACAGTTACCTTTATTTGAGTACATGTAACTGCCAAATGAGGAACAAGAGTTACCTTTATTTGAGAAAATGTAACTGCCAAATGAGGAACAATAGTTACCTTTATTTGAGTACATGTAACTGCCAGATGAGGAACAACAGTTACCTTTATTTGAGTACATGTAACTGCCAAATGCAATAACTTCACAGTATCCAAAAATTCAAAAAATTGGGAGAGTAAACATTATTCAATTGCCTAAGATCAAAAGAAATTGCAACAACTTTTAAAAAAAAAACTGTTTTTATGTTTTAAATTTTGTGAAGGTATGATGCCTTGAAAAATTATATTCTTTTTTTAATAGTTTAAAGAAAGAAAATACAAATAAGGGTATGGTCTTTTGACAAAACTTGTATTTTAATGGTTATGTGCAATGTTTGTTTGTTTGTTTAGTTGTGGGTTTTACACCATTTTCAGCACATCTGGCTATTTCGCGGCAGCCAGTTGTAATTGGCGGAGGAAGAAGTACCTGGAGAGAACCACCGACCTTCGGTAGGAAAATTTGCAATCCTTGTCAATTAAGATCTCAGTGTTGACAGGCTAGTGATCATTAGTAGTCAAGACGAACCACATAGACCACTCCGCCACCGAGCCCCTCCCCCCCCCCCCCCCCATGTGCAATGTGCCGTATCAACTTTCAAGAACTGCTTTCTCTTTGCAGATTTATTTTTTTATAAGAAAGGAATATCAAAGTTAATGTGAAATTGGTGACAAGATGAATAGAATAGAGAATGGAAACAAGGAATGTGTCATAGAGAGAGCAACCGACCAAAGAGCAGAAAACAGCTCAAGTCTGTTTAAACATTAGTTAAGTTGACTAAATTACATCAAGATAAGGAAGTGTAATCATTTCAATAATTTCATTTTCGTTTAAGGACTATATACAATATGTGTTCCAGCAATACAACTGTAAGAATTTCTTCTCAGATTTATATTCCTGAAAGACACAATGTATGTTAGTACTATGTACAATATGTGTTCCAGCGATACAACTGTAAGAATTTCTTCTCAGATTTATATTCCTGAAAGACATAATGTATGTTAGTACTATGTACAATATGTGTTCCAGCGATACAACTGTAAGAATTTCTACTCAGATTTATATTCCTGAAGGACATAATGTATGTTAGGACTATGTACAATATGTGTTCCAGCGCTACAACTGTAAGAACTTCTTCTCAGATTTATATTCCTGAAGGACATAATGTATGTTAGTACTTTGTACAATATGTGTTCCAGCGATACAAGTGTAAGAATTTCTTCTCAGATTTATATTCCTGGAAGATATAATGTATGTTAGGACTATGTACAATATGTGTTCCAGCAATACAAGTGTAAGAATTTCATCTCAGATTTATATTCCTGAAAGACACAATGTATGTTAGTGCTATGTACAATATGTGTTCCAGCAATACAAGTGTAAGAATTTCTTCTCAGATTTATATTCCTCGAAGACATAATGTATGTTAGGACTATGTACAATATGTGTTCCAGCAATACAAATGTAACAATTTCTTCTCAGATTTATATTCCTGAAGGACATAATGTATGTTAGGACTATGTACAATATGTGTTCCAGCGCTACAACTGTAAGAACTTCTTCTCAGATTTATATTCCTGCAGGACATAACGTATGTTAGTACTTTGTACAATATGTGTTCCAGCGATACAAGTGTAAGAATTTCATCTCAGATTTATATTCCTGAAAGACACAATGTATGTTAGTGCTATGTACAATATGTGTTCCAGCAATACAAGTGTAAGAATTTCTTCTCAGATTTATATTCCTGGAAGATATAATGTATGTTAGTACTATGTACAATATGTGTTCCAGCGATACAACTGTAAGAATTTCTTCTCAGATTTATATTTCTGGAAGATATAATGTATGTTAGTACTATGTACAACATGTGTTCCAGCGATACAACTAAGAATTTCTTCTCAGATTTATATTCCTGAAAGACACAATGTATGTTAGTACTATGTACAATATGTGTTCCAGCGATACAACTGTAAGAATTTCTTCTCAGATTTATATTCCTGGAAGATATAATGTATGTTAGTACTATGTACAATATGTGTTCCAGCGATACAAGTGTAAGAATTTGTTCTCAGATTTATATTCCTGGAAGATATAATGTATGTTAGTACTATGTACAATATGTGTTCCAGCGATACAACTAAGAATTTCTTCTCAGATTTATATTCCTGGAAGATATTATGTATGTTAGTACTATGTACAATATGTGTTCCAGCGATACAACTGTAAGAATTTCTTCTCAGATTTATATTCCTGGAAGATATTATGTATGTTAGTACTATGTACAATATGTGTTCCAGCGATACAAGTGTAAGAATTTCTTCTCAGATTTATATTCCTGAAAGACATAATGTATGTTAGGACTATGTACAATATGTGTTCCAGCGATACAAGTGTAAGAATTTCTTCTCAGATTTATATTCCTGAAAGACACAATGTATGTTAGTACTATGTACAATATGTGTTCCAGCGATACAAGTGTAAGAATTTCTTCTCAGATTTATATTCCTGAAAGACATAATGTATGTTAGGACTATGTACAATATGTGTTCCAGCAATACATCTGTAAGAATTTCTTCTCAGATTTATATTCCTGGAAGACATAATGTATGTAGTCCAAAATTTTCAAGGAAAAAAACATGTTTTTGGCCAAACTATTATTTTCTCTTCTTTTTTTCTAATTTCATCTGAATCTTATGATACCTGTGGTATTGGGGTATTTGCTGTAGCATGGGTACAATCAAGGTTGTACATGATTTTACACCTAGGTAAAGTCCTACATTAACAAGGTAAAATTTAAAATATTGTATACAGTCGTTTGTCATGAATGAGTTCACCCATGAATCCAGGCTAGCAGTAAATTTGTCTATGTCACTTTCTTTCTATTGGTTTGTGATTGTAGCTTGGTCCTATTTACATTCTGATATTACTATCGCCCAACAGTTGCATAAGTTTGGATTATTCCCCTTAAGTAAAAAAAATTGTCTGCTAGGTAACATGACACCACACAGTAAGGAACTTACAAAGGAGCAAAAAGAAATCATTGTAAATATGTCAAATGATGGATTTTCGAGTTATAAAATTGAAAACGTGGCTCGAATCAATAGTAGAACAATCCAAAAATTCCTTAGACAGATGCGAAAGAGGGGGAACATAGAAAATTTACCTCGAAGTGGGGGGGGGACAAAAGACAACCCCACATGATGACAGGGTACTTTTCAGAAGGGTAAAAACCAATCGTAGACAGACTGAAAGATGTTACAGTTCGATTTAATGCTAGGACAGGATGCAATGTGTCTTCTAGAACTGTATGTAGACGATTGTTTGAAGAGTGATATAAGCGTTGCATTGTTTCGAAGAAAATGACAATTTCTAGAGTAAACTGTGAGAAAAGGAGGCAGTTTTGGAGGCAGAAACTCCACTGGACAGTCCAAAACCATTGGTCATCAATTACATTTAGTGACGAAACAAAAATCGTACTTGGTACAAATAATAAAGTGTATGTCTGGCGAAAGTCTGAAGAAAGATTACGGCCGGAATGTCTTGGCATTCATGGTGACTTTGAGACAACTTGCTGCACATCAATCATGTTTTGGAGTGTATTTCGTACTATGGAGTGGGAACTCTTACACCGGTGGAAGGAAATATGAACAGTGAAAAATATATTTCTGATCTCGACAATTTTCTCTGGCCAGTTATTGCCCGACACTTTCCAAATCATTTAGAACGAGTTGTTCTTGACATTTGGAGCCGCCTTCCTTTGCACTATATCAGGAGCCTTTATGCAAGTTTGCCTGCCAGAATTTGAAATGTTTTATGTTCTCGGGGTCATTTTTCAAAGTATTATGTCAGCTAGGTAAGTACAATTTTAATTCCTAATTCGTAAAATGTGTCGTTATTGTGAATTGATTTCACGGATCATTGTACATCAGCCATTTTGCAAACTAATTCATGCCATAGTACTGTAACACTGACTGAATCCCTATAGTGGCAGTAAACATGCTTAAGTCTTTATGCTTTTTCCTTTTTTTAACTCCTTTGGTTTTGTCTTCGTTGAAGGTTTATGCTGTATTTTCTCTCTTGGTCATCTGGAAATTGCTCACTGACTTATTCAAGATATTGCTTTAGTTTTGGACTTGGTTCATAGTCATAAATATAGAAGTTTAGACAGAACCATAAAAAGTATATAACATTCCTCCATAAGCTAAGCTAAGCTCAAGGGTGTAGATAATGTTGGGATAGATATCATGCTCTACCAATTAACTATTGTAGTGTTCAAAACTCAGTTTTTTGTTTTTGTTTTTTTTTTTAATTTGGAGATTTGTTTTATGAACATGGACATTTTTTATTAATTTTCTATGAAATTCAAATCTAAATCTGAAGAGAAATTTTTGGGATAATCAGATTTAGTAAGTATTAATATCAAACTTTCATAATTACATATAACATTAATTCATTTTGGTATTTCTTGAACAAGTGGTAAAATTTACATGGAGGCTGACATTTTGGCTTCTGCATAAGAATAGATAAAACCCGAAAACAGCACGAATATATATGCCTCTAGATTTTTCGTATGATTGTTGGGATTCATGTGGTGGTTTCATGATAATTGACCAATCAAAACGCGGTATACGTAAGCTACTTTGCTTTTGAACTATGAACTCTTCAGATTGGGATATCCCCAAGTAACCGGTCTCTCCAAACCCTTTAAAAATGGGATTCAGAGGATAATTTGTAAGTAGATAATGACATAATTGAAATTGTTAGTGTTCAGAAACCCGGAAATCACCCAAGAACCGATTTCTTAACAATGCATTAAGAATTATAAAGTGGGTTGGGCAACCGGCACTCCGTTGGCGTTCAGATGTAGCCTTCAGGGTAAAATACACCCTAAACACATCTTGAAATGCGAATAAATTGATTTTGAAACTGTGACGGAACATATTTTTTATCATTGTGTAATTAAATAAAAAATGGATAATATTTCTTCAGTGAACATTGAATTGTCTCGAAATATTGATTTTTGTTGAATTATCTCCCCTCAAATAATATTTGCCCTGTTGCCACAGGCACAGTATGTACAGTTATATCTATGGTACTAAAATTAAGAGATTGATTTCTTTTGGCTGTCATCACGTAACAATTGCAATAGACACAATTCAAATCAGAATTTGACTGACTCAGTGACTGAGGATGTATATATTGTCTGAGAATTTCACATGTCTAGGACGATACTTTTTTTTAATATGGAACTATCGATGATTTAAAACTCGAACGGAACAAATCACCAACATGTTTTGTCATTCGTCTCCATTTCTGGACTCTATTTTAAATTTTTTGGTAATGAATTTTCCATAAATTTATTACTTCCTGGATTATTTAGCATTCGTTAAAATAAAGTTTTATGATATTTATCCCTGATGCTGATAATATATATTTACACAATTTTGTATTCATTCCATTGGGAAAAGACCCTGCCTTCAGCCATGTTGATACAGGACAAGATCTTATCTTTTTAGTATGCATGCAGATGAATATACATTAAAATCTTTCACTTTCTTGACCATTTTATGTTATTAAACCGCCTTGGTGTTCTCTTGGTTGAGTGTGGTAGGTTTTTGTTTTGATCCCCTGCCGGGTCAAACCAAAGACATTAAAATTTGTATTTGCTGTTTTACTGCCAAGCATGCAGCATCTAAGAGTAAAAGCAATGGACTGATCACTCGGATTCATTATAATATATCTGGGTTTGGTGATGTGTCTTCCTGGGGACTGTTACCTCCTGAGCTAGCACGTTAAAATTCTGGCTCAGTGCATCAGTTAAGTGCAAAGCAGGGTTTACATTTATATATCAACAAGCATCCAATAAAGAATCTTATCTTGGATGTATAACTTCAATATTTAATTTCTTGGCTATAAGAAATAAAAGCATTAAAATGATTGAAAATGAATACAAAAGCTTCAAATTTCTTTAAAGAGAAAACAAGTTTATATGGCTTATGTCCTCAGAAGACAAACTTTAATTCAAATAGTCTTTAATTTATTATTGGACTTCACTAAGGAACATATTAATGATGATTAAAGAATAAAGCAGAGACATAGAGAGAGCAATAAGGGGTGTGTCTCCTGTGGGAAACTCTTGTTACTGTTGTTGGTGTTTTTCAAATGTATACTTTTCATATTAGCATTTTTTTTGTTTATGATTATTTTTAAATTTTTATCTTGTGTCTTAACCAATCAAACCATCAGTCATTGTCAATCATTCCATTATTTATAGTATAACTAATCTTGAAATTCGAATACTTAACAATCTGCAACGAGTTACCGAATAACACATTAATTCACAAGTGCACGTAGCGCACAAGTGAATTATTAGTGTTTTTCGGTCACGAATTGATCTTTGGTATTCGAAATTTCAAGGTTAGTTATTCTGTTTATTACATTGAAATATTCCATGTATTCATAAATTTTAACAATAAAATACAAGGGATTATGTTTTTATATGATTACGCATCGACCATTGTATAGCATAGCCGTTGGCGACGGCTATTGTAACATCACTTCCTAGAGTGAAATATGACTTTCAATTTCACTGGGTGAATTATCGATTTTGATTTTACTTGATTTTACCACACTCAATGTAATAAATTATGTTCTGTATTTGGTAATTATAAAATGATTATACTGGGCTCCAAAATTTGGAAAAAAAAAATTAATAATTGCCACTGGAAGTAAGACAGAAATCCATCCATCCATCATAATGTTATAACACATTTCCTGCTGTGTGTCTTTTTTACAATTTCAAATGTATTTTCATGAATATCTCAAATATTTCATTAAAATGAAAGTGAAAAATATTACTCTGCCTTTTGTTTCCAATAATTAATTATTGTCTTTTCCAGTGCTGAAATTCCTTAAATTTTAAATATCTTTTGTAAAAATTGATGTCCGCAGGCGACACATGTCTTCCTTGGAAGACTCACACATTTTATTATATTCACTTTTAGGTTCTTCTCATATTCGTTTCAGGATCATTTTATTTCTTAATCCCAAAAACTTACACAAGCGCAATTATTTCATAAAATCCATATTTTCTAGACATTTTAACATGTTTTTTAGCATGCTTTTTTGTATTAAACAGTCTATATAAATAGAAGTGTTAAAGGTCAAATGTCGTCACTTCCAACCAATAGAAAATGTTGATCAATTTTTTATTTCAGTGGAAATACACGGGACCGCAGTGGCATATGGGGCTGGGGAGAACGCTGCATACAGTGTGCAGTCTTTACATCTCCTACAGTTCATATAATATTAACTCTTAGGTTCTTCTCATATTTTTGTTAATCCCCCACTGGCAACGACGAAGGGGACTATAGATTTGCACTCCGTCTGTCTGTCAGTCACCATGTGGTCACACTTCAGTTTTCTGGACTAATTTCAGAAACCATTTAACTAAGTGATCTTATTTTTTGTATGCGAGCTTATAATCATGAGTTACAGATGAAATATGATTTTCACGCTGATCGGATAATAATTATGTGAGTTATTGCCCTGGGAAATAGGAACTATTGACAAAATAATAGTTTTCCGGACTTTTTTCACAAACTCTTTTTTCAAGTGATCTTATTTTTGGTTTGTGAGCTTATAATGATGAGCTACATGGCAGGCTGATCGGGAAATTATTGTATACATGTACCCCTTGCAAACATACTTTCAGGATTCTTAGAAGTCCCTCTGTCCATACATCTAATCTCCATCCGATTCACATACTCAAGGAGATTTTGCGAGTTTTCTCACAGCTCAAGCCAGTAGTGAGCAATACTTTCAGAATGCTTGTTATTTCATATTTTTATCTGAGTAATTTGTTGTAAACATCGAAAGGCAATAGCACATATTGACAACTTTCAAATTATGGTGAAGATCTAAAATTTAACTATATTTAAATTTATAAATCTAGCAATCCACTCAGTATATTTGATTGCCAGTGAGGGAATTTTCAGAGGCATATCTAGAAATTTTGAATGAGGGGCTGAATTGGAGCTCTTCCAAAATCAAGTCATAAAATTAGAAAAATAATACAAAAAATCACTTTTATTTTTATATGACCACATATATTTGTGGTCGTATTATGGTATGAGCCTGTCGTTGGTGACGGTGTCTGTAGACATTTAGATTTCTGTTCATTTACTTTTGTTCCTGTGAACATATCCTTATGATATTATACCACAATGTTCTTTCATAAGAAATACAGGTTGGGATTGATTTTGGGAAATCTGGCCCCTCCCTTTTTTTCTGGGGGTCATTATGGGTTTTTGATAATTTTTGTGTAACTTTTTAAATTTTTATATAATTTTTATGATATTTGATTTGTAATGTTCCTTGACAAAAATGGAAAAAATTGTACAGGATCCATTTTACACTATTTCTTACAGTTTTAGAATTATTGGGGGCCAAAAAAGGGACACCTTAATTTTTGAAAATTTTTTACTTGTTATCCGATTTTGATGACTTTTTATGGGGGGGGTTCTTCATAAGAAGTACAATAAAAGTAACTCCAGGTATTTTTGTGTTACTTTTGTCATTGCAGAGATAAAAGGTATTAAAGGGGCAAAAATTAACCATTTTGTGGGACGCTTAAACTTTTTTCTTTAAATTCGCCTTGGTGAATGCTTTCATTAGCATGAGTTAAGTATGTCATCAGTGTTTTTCCATCTTTTATTGTTTCTGAGATACAAGGGGTTAAAGTTAGCAATTTGGAATAAACATAATTTTTTTATTTTTCATCCGATTTCACTTGAGATTTTTTCTTCTAATTCATCTTGATCAGTACTTTCAGTAGTATGGCAACAAATTTTTACCATCTTTTACAGTTCTTGAGATACATCATGTACAGGGTGTTAAAGCTAAAAAAGCATGTTGCGGTCTTATCATGATGCACTTAGCAAAGCCCTTTATTCATATCTTTCTATAAAGTTGAGCTAATAAATTCTAAAATAGTGAATACTCATGAAACATTTACGTGATAAATATTTTCAATTTCTTATGTAGGTATTTAAACCTTTTAACTGTGAAACTTCCTATTGTTTACAAAAAAAGTTGTAAAGGACATATTAGTTCAATTTTATTGTAAAACCAGAATTTTTTCTGTCTTAGGTTAAATAGATAAAACAAACACCTGGATTAATGGGGTTATCTTTAAGCAAATTTTTAATGGTGTCCTAAATATGAGGTATGTAGATAACCATGAGTAGATTTATCATCAGGTCCAGTTCAAAAAATTGACATAGATTAAACACAGATTGTACTATTAAGAGTGTGAAATTAAACAAAACTTGATTACGTAGATAAAGAACGTGAATTTCCTTCCTAAAAGGACATATTTTTGTAGGTTACATTATGTAACACATGCTTTTGTGTAAATTTTCAAAACTCCTGTTTATGCAAATGAATCTGTATCAGACATTGACAGCTAGTTATCCCATATGGAATAAATAATGATTATAACATGTGTAAGTTCAAAAATGTTAAAGAAACATTATCAAAGGACCATTAAAAATTAACTCGCAACATGACAAAAAAGGAGCAAAACCAATAAATGGCAAAGTAAATAAGAATGGCTTCAATTGAAATGACTGGTCCAACTGTTAGTAATGTAAGTTAACCATGATAACTATGTTAACTGCATGTGTATCATTAGTTTAGAGGGATGTGGTCTTTTATCACATACATGTGGCATGTGTGGTAGTACTTATAGTTAGTTATTAGTTAACAGTCAGTGTATGTTCATGTCTTCTTTTAGTTTTGCTCTGATACCCAATTAAGCACTTATTCTTAACTGGATTTTCCTTAACCGTTAACAAAAAAAATCTGGTTATTAGTCTGGTGATGTACAACAGGTTAGATAGTTAGACTTTGGACAGGTTTGGATACACTGTAGTATAAAGGATTAATTTCTTCTTTTCTTGGAAGTGTTGCAAAATTTATCCATCAAAACAAATTTATTCACACTACTGTTAATTTTATGGCATATAAAGATTAACTGTAAGTTCAAATTAATGAGTCAGATATTTTTTGTGTACTGTAAATTTTCAAATTATTGTGAATTAATGTAGTGTATGCAATCATCAGGAAAATATTATTAATATATACATATTAATGCAAGTTTTAATTAATACATTGCTCATCCCTTTTGTTCTTTTTTTCTTTTTTTTTCTAAAACATTGTATTAATTTTTAATTTAACGTTATTGATGCAGTAATGGAAAATTGTATTATTAATGCATATTTCATAACCATTCATCTGTACTTTACCATTAACATGATTAATATCAAAGTTAATATGTAGTGTGAACTTATCCGTTATCGATATTGGTTGATAAAGCTTTATTATATATATATAGATATGTAAAGGTTATTTCTTTGTCTAAAGTATCCTTGTCATTGTTATCCTTTCAATGATGACATGATACATGTAGGTATAAAATCCTGCTTTCTGTGGGAAAAATGAAACGAAGTCATAGAGATTTATGGTTACATTTATATATATTACAGATTCCACAATTTTTGTCTTACCTACCACAAATAGTTGCGAAGTCGAGATATACTTTTGGCAGTGCCAATGGCGGCATAAACTTTTTAAACTTTGCACACATAATACCTACAATTAAGATTTTTGGTCCAAAGATACCTTATCGTATAAAGTTTGCCGCAGTATACTGACCTGGTTTTCATGGTTAACTGACTTCATAAACATAAATGTAAAATCTGGATCCAAGTTTCTTGGTTAAATCCATTTCTCAGCAACTGTAATACCTAGGCCAACCATATTTGGTCTATAGGTAGTTCTTAGTGGGTACATGGTAGTCTGACACCTGGCTTGGGACCTTGACCTCAATTTCATGGCTGAGTGACCTGCATCACATTTTCGTGGTTAAGTCCATTTCTCAGCAACCTAGACCCACCATATGTGGTCAATAGATAGTTCTTTTTAGGCACATGCCAGTCTTACACCTGTCGGTAGACCTTGACCTCAATTTCATGCCTGAGTGACAATTTCGTGATTGGGTCAATTTCTCAGAAACTGTAATACCTAGATTAGCATGCCAGTCTGATACTTGTCTCTGGACCTTGACAGTAACAGGATAAAGATTGCAACAAAATTTGGAATTTAATTTTTGCTAGTGATACATGTACATGTATTCATGAATATAAAGCTTCATATTTGTAGTTTTATTGGGGTGTAAAAGCCCTGACCAAAGCACATTTTGTATAAAGTGCAACATTGCTTCATATTAAAAGTTTGTGCATGGTCAACACTTTTACAACCCTATAAAACTATATAAAATTAAGCATTCAATTCTTATAATTATATTTACATTTGACAAGTATAAAGTATGGCTACAATTTTTAAATACTATCCGTACTATCTTGAAATATTACTCTGCTGCATTGCAGCAACATCATCATTGTCATGGTAACACACACTAAACATGCTAAACAACATTTTGACTTTTATCATATTTATTGGGTTATAAAAGAGCACTTTTCAGTGATTGATATCCTCCAATGAAAAGACAGGTTTCAAGGAAACTAACAAATGATGTAATTATTCTGTTGTAACAAGTACAGCAACCTCTTCAGTTACTTTTGCAATTTATATATCCAAGAATTCCAAAAATAAATGCATTTGAAAATTTCTAGGGGCCTCGGAGGCCGAGTGGTCTAGGTATTTCGTGGTGTGTTCGACTCCGATCTCAATTGACAAGGATTGCCAGTTTTCCTACCGAAGGTCATGGTTCTCTCCGGGCACTCTGGCTTCCTCCACCAATAAGAATTGGCCGCCGCAAAATAGCCAAATGTGCTGAAAATGGTGTAAAACCCCAAATAAACAAACAAAAAAATTTCTGAATTTACAGTATACAAATTCTTCGTTCTTCTCATTGTAGATGGTACCATTTTGTATGAGATAATAGAATAAGAAGAATAAAAAAATGGCAACAAGTCCGACTGTGGCAGAATATTTCACAAATAAAAACATTTTTATTACTGGAGCTACAGGATTTATTGGAAAAGTATTACTAGAAAAAATATTACGAAGCTGTCCTAAAGTAGGAAATTTGTACCTGTTGATACGTCCAAAGAAATCTCAGGACAGTCATGAAAGGATCACAGAAATCTCACAATGTCCAGTAAGTTTTTACACTGAGGTCAATAGTGTCTGGTATGTTTTCATGTTGGGTAGAAAATATCTGGTAAACTTTCAATATATGGGGTCGACAGTCTTTGGTAAGACTTACAAAAGACTGTCCACCCCAAATTGAAAGTTTACCAGATACTAATTATTTTCATCGGGGTCAACATTGTCCCCTAAGTCTTACATTGTGGTTGACAGTTAGTAGTCTCACATTGGGTCAAAGGGTCATTGATGTTTGACTGGTAAATTTCGCAGTTTTGGTGTTGGGGGCCTCGGTGGCCGAGTGGTCTAGGTAGTTTGTCATGACTACTGATGATCACTAGCCTGTCAGCACTGGGGTGACTCCGATCTAAATTGACAAGGATTGACAATTTTCCTACCGAAGGTTGGTGCTTCTCTCCGGGTACTCCGTCTTTCTCCACCAATAAAAACTGGCGGCTGCGAAATAGCCAAATGTGCTGAAAATGGCATAAAACCCCAACTAAACCAACAAACAAACAGTATCGGTGTTGATAATGTCTGGTAAGTTTGACATTAACATAGTTTTTCTGCCAAAGGTCTATGGTCATTTCTAAGTACTCCAGCTAGATCCCACAATAAACACTTGTACTCTAGAATATAGTTTACTGCACTAAACGTGTGATAAAACCCCAACAAACCTAAAACTTATTTGTTGAGATTATGTTACACATAGCACATTATGTTTACTGGTATCATCCATGCTTTTATCAAGATTTGGTTACTCACCATTGAAGTATTTTAATACGAGAAGGCAGTACATTTTTACAGCTCAAATGAAAATTGTAAAAAGCACATGTTCATACAAACCTTTTATAGTTAATACCAATATAATTTAGCTTTGACACACTGTTAGACTTTTTTCTGGTACGGGTATTTCTTTTTTCTTTGATGTTCTATGGTATATTTTATATTATAGGTTTTTGATAAAGTAAGAGCTGAAAATCCAAATTTTGACAAAAAACTGATACCAATCCATGGTGATATCTCATCAGCCGAACTCGGTATTAGTAAGGAAAATGCAGAATTACTGGAAAATGAAATCCACATTGTGTTCCACAGTGCTGCCACCATCCGATTCGATGAACCACTAAGGTAATGATGGATACCTTCATGCAATGTAAAATACAAGTAGTCGTGATTAAGGTTTAGCTTATTAAAACTCATTTATATGGAAATTAGTATTAGATGACACTTATATGAATCAAGATGTACACATTACATTGTGCATAGGAGTAACATACATTGTGTACCCAAAGAAGCTGTGGCAGAGTTGTCTAGGTAGTTCCCTTAACTACCAATGATCACTAACCGGTCAAAACTTGGTTCATGAGTTTGAACCCATCTCATGGTGTGTTCAACTCAGATCTTAATTGACAAGGATTGCAAGGGTGCCTTTCTTTGTAGGTTCTCTGACTCTTCAGCAATAAAAACTGGCCCCCACAAAATAGCTAAATGTGTTGAAAGAGGACTAAAAACCCAAACCAATCAGTCAATACTCAAACGTGTAATTTGTATAGCATACAGATGTACAATATTTGTATATTTAACAGTACCCCTTAAATTCAATGAGTAATGGCTAATTGATAGATAAAAAATATTTTTGAATAAGGGCCGCATAATGGCTGAAATCATGCCATTTCCTTTGGTAAAAAGATGTACCGTATTTCTATAATTAATTGTAATAATTTCTTTGAAAATAATTTATAAAGGTCAGAAACTGACTGCTTGGGTCAGTGAAGTTCAGTTTTCAGAAGTATCTGTAGATAAAAGTATGCAAATGTACAGACAAACCCGGGACGACAAATGAACAACCACTAGCACAACAAATAAACACTGAAAACTAAAAAACAATGAACAACACCAACTCCTATAAAAATCATGAATGAACTCAGGTGCTCCAGAAGGGTAAGCAGTTCCTGCTCTGTAAACGGCACCTGTCGTGAAATGTTAATACAGTGGGAACAGGTCCAACATCATCTTAGAGATTGGAACACAGCAGTAGTCTTCTTTGTCCATCGTCATGGTGACTGACACATGCCCTTGTAAAAAATTTCTTTCTGTAAAATACCATTATTCTTAAGAGTATGAAAATGAAAGGATATGGCATGATTGCCAATGTTTGGATTTTTTCATTTATTAAAGTAGAAAAGCTTTTTTTTTCAATTTCAGAATGGCTATGGAAATGAATGTACTGGGTGTAAGAAAGATGATTATTCTTTGTTCAAAGTTCAAGAAATTAGAGGTAAATAAATATTCTGTGATGCCAATTTTTGTCAGAATATTTCTTTGATTTTCAACTAAAGACCTAAATTTTGACCGTCGATATGTTTCTAACATTCTTGGTGGCCGAGTGGTCTAGGTAGTTCATCATGACTACTAATGATCACTAGCCTGTAAACACTGAGGTTGAGAGTTCAAATCTCACCTCCGGCAGGGTGTGTTCGACTCCGGGTACTCCAGCTTCTAAACCAATAAAAATGGTCGACACGAAATAGTCAAATGTGCTGAAAATGGTGTAAAACCCTAACTAAACAATTGAAACAATCTGACAATGAGATTATACATGAATTGTCAGCAAATTTATTTTTAAAAGCTCTAAAAACAGAAAGAAAAATGAAATTTGTTACACATGTAGGCAATACCTTATCTGTTTTCAGGTATTTGACATTTGTCTTTAGATCACAGTTTTTGTGTCGCCTGCGGAACGCATGGTCGACACATAGGGATCACTATCTGTCATCTTGCGTCTTGCGTCGTCACACTTTTCTTCTATCTTCAAATGCTCGTAAACCGCTCAAACTTTCTCTGTGCATTAACCTTAATGCACAGGTGTGCATATATATTTTATTTTTTAAAATTTTAAAATTTTTTTTTGTAAAAATTGACATTTTTGAAAAAAAAAGGGGTTTCAAAACTTCTATCCTCAACTACTCCATGACCGCTCAAAGGAATTTGATGAAACTTTCTCTGTGCATTAACTTTAATGCAAAGGTGTGCATATATATTTCATTTTTAGAAAACTTTAAATTTTTTTTGTAAAAATTGACATTTTTGAAAAAAAAAAGGGGGGGCAAAACCTCTATCCTCAACTACTCTATAACCGCTCAAAGGAATTTGATGAAACTTTCTCTGTGCATTAACCTTAATGCAAAGGTGTGCATGTATATTTCATTTTTAGAAAATTTTAATTTTTTTTTGTAAAAATTGACATATTTGCAAAAAAAAAAGGGGGGGAACTTCTATCCTCAACTACTCTATAACCGCTCAAAGAATTTGATTAAACTTTCTCTGTGCATTAACCTTAATGCACAGGAGTGCATATATATTTCATTTTTAGAAAATTCTAATTTGTTTTCCTAAAAATTAACATTTTTGGAAAAAAAAAGGGGGGGGGTAAAAACTTCTATCCTCAACTACTCCATCACCGCTCAAAGGAATTTGATGAAACTTTCTCTGTGCATTAACCTTAATGTACAGGTGTGCATATATTTCATTTTTAGAAAATTTTAATATTTTTTGTAAAAATTGACGTCCGCAGGCGACACATGTCTTCCTTGGAAGACTCACACATTTTATGTACATATATATTTATTTACATAGGTGTTTTACAAGGCCATGAAAAATTAATTCTTACATTCTCATCTAAATCATCATTAGACAGGGAGATGGACTTAAACAAAATAAGATAAACACGGTTTTCACAACAAAATATTGAATTTTTTAAAAAAAGGCAGAAGTAGGTGGGGATGAAAATCTAAAAATTAATCTGTCCCAATTTCAGAAAGTATTTGTATAGTATAAACACTGCTGGGATTTCTACAGTATACCTGCTTAGAAGGAACATGGATATAGCAATTTTACAGTTATAAAGAACAATTTGTTTTTTGCCAACCAAACAAATATAACTCTGTTATAGATTTCCTTGTGTTATATGTCTACATTGTAATTATTGTAATGTCTGTAATGTTATATGCCACCTGAAGGCCAATGATTGGTTTAATCAAATCTTGTAATTCCTTTATTACGAAATATATGAATGAAATTTAAATTTCTGAGATGGAAAAGGCATATAATGATCATACAGTTGAATAAGATTGTATCAGGCCAAATAAAAATATATGTGTGTTTCTTGTTACCTGAACAACCCTTTTTTTTTTGTCGCCGTTTTGCTGACCCTAACAATTTTTTTCCCAATTTTGAAAACTTTTTAACTTTCGGAAAAAAATTGGATCCTTTCTGTCGACGTGTGTGGTTTTACATTTATCAGCCCCACCTGCTGGCAGCCAGCAGTTTATAAACTTGAAACTTGTTGCAATATGATTGCTTTACCATAAATGTTGCCATATCTATACATATATAATAAGAGTAACATGAAGGTCCCGTCGTCACATGCAGAACAGAATCTCCTATTAAACCAATCCAGAGAATCCGAGATCGTTTGGATTCATGTTGCTTTCAGATGACCGCACATTCTGTGAGTGGAATGGAGACATACTTCTATGTTGTATGTCAAATTGACATTAAATTCAAATCTATTTCCCCGCCTCCCCCGCTCTGAAAACTGAGGTCATAGGGAACACATATATTCTTTTTTGGCCTTAGATTGCCATGTGAAAGTTATTTTCAAATATGAATAAATCTTGTGCATTACATCTATAAAATGTTTTGTTGCTTCTACAACCATATATCAAACATAAAGGAGTATTTACAACCGACAATAAGTATCATATGTGTACATTGCAAAAATAATATTGAATTTATAAATTATAAGTTCTCCCTAAATAGTGCTAAACCTAAATTTTTATAGCCGTTTCAAAGGCTCATACAGTTGATATTTTTCGGTAATGTACATAATATATCGTCCGTTTTCTTGGTGCAATGAAAATTTTATGTTGATACTGAATTATGAAAATGGAAATTTTCTGTTCATAAAACATTATGAAAGCAGCATTTCATTGAATATTCAGATTTAAGGTTCCACTGCACAAAAACAAAAAATAAATCGACAGTATGTGATAATTTTATGTTTACAGGTATTTGTACACGTATCGACAGCCTATGCTAATTGTGACAAGCCTTTTATAGAAGAAATGGTATATTACTATTTTATGTTTACAGGTATTTGTACACGTATCGACAGCTTATGCTAATTGTGACAAGCCTTATATAGAAGAAATGGTATATTACTATTTTATGTTTACAGGTATTTGTACACGTATCGACAGCCTATGCTAATTGTGACAAGCCTTTTATAGAAGAAATGGTGTATAACCCTCCAGTAGAACCACAGAAAGTTATCGATGCTATGGAGTAAGATATGATATTTAATGTAACACATCATTTGATTGGTTAACTTTTTTCGCCTATCATATCATAGACTAAATATTTCTTTTCTACAATAAAGTTATAAAAAGAAAATTAAAACAACCGTTGTTTTAGAAATTAAAACAACCTTTGGGATAAAGTTATGCAAATTGACTAATTTTGTTTTCAGTCTATTAAAAATAACCTCAATGTATGCAGTGCACACTTTAGAATAATCTGCTATAAGGGTTAATAGGTGTGCATCACCGATAGCCAGTTATGCTGTCAGAGGGGGGTCCTCTCAGGTTATTCTACCAATAAAGACTGGGTGCTACTATATTGTTTTAACTGTTTTATTAATATCTATAGCTATATGAGCATATATGCACTTTCTACATATGGGTCATTTACAAAAGTCTTTCTTTAATGGGGCAGCCATATTGTGCCACATACTACGGCTAGAAAAAGTTTCGTTCGCCGGAAATGGAAATAAGTAAAGTAAGGGAAATATCTTGCTTCAAATTATACTTTTAGAGTCAGAATCGTGATACCGGAATTAAGTTTCTGGAAAGGGTTATTGCTGTGCCCGTATCATTGGCCACGCCAACAGCATATTATAGGAAAATAATTTCATGTTCAATTTTTAGATGGACAAATGATTTGAGGCACATTCAGGGAAATCATTATAAGTTTATTTATAGTATTTATGTTGTAGATGGATGGATGATGAGATGGTAGATTTAGTGACCCCACAGTTGATAGGGAACAAACCTAATACATACACATATACCAAACAATTAGCCGAGCACCTGCTGATAAAGGAAGGATCAAATCTACCTCTTTGTATCTTACGACCATCTATTGTCGGAGCATCATGGAAAGAACCATTTCCTGTAAGTTTCGTGAATGTTTTTTTGTGTACGTGTTTGTGTGAAAAGTTAAAGGATATAATTTATTTATCAGGACCCAATATGACATAAGATTGACATATAAAATTGATTTTTACATCCAGGGATAGTCATGTGGTTTTCAAAACTGAACAACAGCTCCACTACAAGAGATGAAAATGCTTTTGTCATGTGTATATAATGTATACTAGACATTGAACCCGCGCGAGCGCGGGAAAATAAGCTTTTTTTTTGTGGTGGCCATATTGACTATAATAATTTGTTGCGGCCATGCCATTCATGGAACAGGAACTCAATATGGATGATGTGGCAGGCTTCCATAAACTTTCCTGTCAAGTAGGTGGAATCAACTGATAGTTTCATGTCTATATGTGCTGCATGTAGTATTCTTAGAAATGAATTTTAATGCAGACTTTAACCAAAGTCAATGAAGCGTGAAATGTAGGTCATCGTGACCCAATTGCCATGGCTGTTCGTTACTACCGAAGATGTATCCACTGATGCAGTAGACTGTATGCCACGTAGAATTACCAAAATGGACCTTAAGGTGCCATCAAAGTCAAAATCTATGACGAAAACACAACCACATAAATTGTCAATATTTTTATTGTTATAATTAATTCTGAACTGGAACTTGATGAAAAGCGTTCATTAAATACACATTTCATAATGCATTACCTTTTTCCTTCAGAATAAATATGAAAATGAAATTGTAGACGTAAACATTTCCTTAGTGACGGATGAATTTTTCAAAAGATGCCGTGAGTTAGTTAGAGCATATTTTTGGAAAATAATTGTTCCAATTGTTCCATTGTCATCATGGGCAGGGCAAGCGAGGCTTAATTTCACAAATATATCCAATAATCAGAAGGTGAAAGCATTTTTAGTGTGTGGCTGCTTGTGTTGTCCACCTTTATATTTATCAAAGATGTCCGAGATAAATTTCGTCATTAATGATAAAGATGACCATTTGTTAAAAATATTTTTATCTAGGGCTTACAGTAGAGATATATTTAGACAGGTCACATGACAAATAATTTAAAAATAGATAATGGTTGGTTTTATCACTTTGTGCAAGGTAAACATCCGAGCAATCAAAAAAACAACTAAGTTAGGAATTCCTCTGAACTTTACCTTACTTCTTCATTATCTTCAAAGTTCATAACCTTTACAGTTAGGAGAAATTGCGTTATTGTAGAAAAACAATCCTGAATACATAAAGCGGAAACATCCCACTCGAAGAAGAATGTTTTTAATTTTTTTTTATTCTTCTTCTGTAATTTCAAACAGAAATACATTAAAAATATGTGCATACTTGTTTATTTAAATCAATGTGCTAAAATGATGCCTTCGAGAACCTTCTAAGGGATACGTTGGGAGAATTCATATCGGAAAAGTGCATACAAATTCCATTTGCACATAAACAAAACTGTAGTTTAAATTTATAAATGCAGATTGTCAAATCCGATAATAACCTTTATAATCTGAACTATACATCGTTTATTTTGAACCACGCGTTTTGCCGCCTATTCGGCTAATTCGTAAATTTAGTATTATAGATATTATATAGAATAGAGAATGGAAACGGGGAATGTGTCAAAGAGACAACAACCCGACCAAAGAGCAGAAAACAGCTCAAGGCTACCATTGGAGTTCCATTGTTCTTGGCGATTTTGACCAATTATGAAATTTTTGTGTAAACTGATAATAATATTTTTCACAATGCATGAGATAGTAAAATGATGAATTTTTTGTTACTGTGAATAGTATTGCCATTTTATTTGTAGGGGTGGATAGATAACTTTAATGGACCAAGTGGATTATATGTAGCAGTAAGTTTAGTTTTACATATTTGTACAAGACAGAAGAAAAATATACCAAGCATTATTTATTTTGTTTTATACAATATAACCTACTTTGATGCAGTTAACAGCAAAGGTTAACAAAATCGTAAGAGACCGCCTCGGTGGTTTTGTGGTAGCATGCTCCGCTCTGCTGCTTCTCCGCCAAGCACACAGCATCTAGGAGTAAGAGCAAAGACTGGTCGGCTCGGAGTCAGTATAATATGTCCAAGTGAGGTGAAATGTCTTCCTGCGGACAGTTACCCCGTGAGCTAGCACATTAAGAATCCGACTTAGCGTGTCAGTCTAGTACAAAGCAGGGATCATATGCATTATCATATCAACATGTTCTCGTCCTGATATGCACCTGGTTGCCACTGGACGTTAAACAATAATTCATCCATCATCCATCAAAATCGTAAGACAAACAATTAAAAATCCATAGGGAACTCCTAGATAATAACAGGCAAACAATAGAATGCAGATAACAGGAATGGACAGCCATGACATACCATCAATTAACACCATCCTACTGACAAAAATACATAAATATAAAAGAGAATGAAAACAAAATCATAGAAACAACAGAGACAATGTCTGACTTGATACAGAAAGTTGGCAGTGGTTGGGTTAAACCAGTTTTGTAGGTACCCAAACCTCTCGATGTTATTTCCTAACCAACAAATTAATGGCTTTTATTCATGTCACTTATTTCTTGGGGTCTACTTTAATTATTTTTTAAACAAATTGCAATATCTGTGATACATTTCCAGGCTGGTAAAGGTATATTACGCTCAATGAAAGGAGACTCTCTAGGTGTGGCAGACATTATACCAGTTGACATACCAGTCAACATGATGATAGCTGCAGCCTGGTATACAGCAGTATTCAAACCAAGTACAGTCCCGATATTCCACAGTACCTCAGGATCTGTAAATCCATTTACATGGGGAGAAATAGGTATGTAAATGTAGTACACTCTTCATTTTTAGCTCACCTGACCAAAGGTATTGCCATCACTTGTCCATCCATCTGTTAACTTTTCACCTTTTTTATCTTCTTGAGAACTGCTGAACAGAATTAAACCAAACTTGCTAGAGATATTCCTTGTTTTAGCTCATCTGGTCTTAGGGTTGATGTGAGCTGTTGTTGTCCCTTTTAGTGTTGCTTCATCTTGTGCATTCTGTTTATTTCTCTGATAGCACTTGACCTATTTCAGGATTGAACTCTGTTACCAGTACAGTTTCTCAAAATGGTTTTTTATGCCCCCACCACTAGGCGAAGGGGACATTAAGTGTCACCCTTGTCCGTCTTTTCATTCATCTGATTTTGGTTTCCGCACTCTAACTTAAGGTTGGCTCATACAAATTTTATGTAACTCATACACAATACTAAGAACCACAACACACAAACAGAATTCAAATTTCGGCGGTGAGTCATTTACTGTTCTAGAGTTATGGCCCTTAATAACTAAAAAAAATTGCAAATTTTGGATTACATATTTTGTTGTTTCCCCGATGTAACGGGTTTGCATTGTTCTTTAGACTTTTAGAGGTATACATTTATGCCCCTTTTCAGATGACAAAATTGCAACTAGCACAAAAATACCTAAGACTAGAACAATAGAACTCTTTAAAAACTAGCTGTGACATCAACTGCTCTGTAAAAGTATTTTCATGAATTATAAGCCAGTTTGGATGGGGGCATTCATGTCCTCAGATACATTCTTCTTTTATTTTTGTTGAAGTGTAGAGGTTTATTAACTAATCAGACAGTTCTGTAGAAAAATTTGTCCAAAAATACAAAACCCCTCCTCCTTATATACTTCTGAGCCAGTTGACAAAAACTCAAAATAAAACAGTTTTTTTTAAATAATTATTTGGTAAAATTTTAATAGAATAGAGTCTTGAAATGGTGAATGTTGTCAAAGAGACAACAACCTGACCAAAGAGCAGAAAACAGCTCAAGGCTAGCAATGGGTCTTCAACGCAGTGAGAAAATCCCGCACCCAGAGGCAGGCTGTAGCTGGCCCCTAAACAATAATGTATACTAGTATTTATTTTATTATTTACAGAAAATGTAGTAATGAATTTCTGGAAGAAAGTACCACTAGATTCATGTTTTAGACGACCCAAAACACAGATTACTAGCAATAGGTAGGTACTGGCTGAACTGTAACAGAATCATTTATATTTTATTTTATCCTATTTGTTTTCTTTTTTGGCATTTTCTAAAGTTTACTTTCATTCGACAGCTAGTGTCAGGATCAACTGTATGTAAGCCGATAGGCCATTATTCTGGAAATATCATAATTTCTTAGTGGTAGCATGGTGTCATATTGTTTAATTTTATGACCTTACCAAATAAGAGTAGTGACAGTTTTGACAAATGGCATGGCTTTTACCTCTATAGTTGATAGACTTTAGGACCCTTATGTTGCATGGTCCTTATTTCCTGACTGGCTTCAGGGAACTTTCATTACAAGATACCTCCTACCTCAGTACCTGGCTAACTTCTTGGCCCAATCATCATATGATCCCTAACTCAGTACACATTTATATTTCAGTTTTGTGCAGGATTACTATGTGTTTGTCAGTCACATGATTCCTGCATACCTGGCTGACTTTGGCTATTTTCTGATGGGGAAAAGACCAAGGTGAGTTAATATTATAATCTATAGTCTTCAGTATCAATAGCATGATTGTTGTCGTTAGACAAATTATTTTGGGATTTCTTAATTAATCTGGGTCATTTGTCGTGTCACCTCAAAAATCAACATGAAAATATTATTGTATACCCTTCAGACATGAATTTTTTCTGTTATAAAACTGACCTTCTTTCTGCAATCCAGATTTGTCTGTAATGGTTTCTGTATTATATATAGCAATATGGCTTTGGTAAAGCATTTTTTTCCTCGGCTGCGAAAATCATCTCTGACTTTTGTTAACGTGATGCTGAAGAGGACCAAAAAAATAATTTTAGCTAACAGGAATTTGCATATATCAGAAATATATTACATGTATAATCTTCTGAGTCAGTTGTCATGGAAACAACAAATTACTATAAGATATCAGGAATTATAAGATATGTACAAAATTCTATAATTATAAGATATTTAGAGAATTTTGAATAAGTATAATACAAAGTACTATTTATTGATGAATTTATGCTTTTTATGTGTATATATCCATATTGGATTATGCAAACCTATAAGGTGACTGTCCTTTATCCAATATTTTGTTTGTTTGTTTGTTTAGTTGGGGTTTAACACCGTTTTCAGCACATTTGGCTATTTCGCAGCGGCCAGTTTTTATTGGTGGAGGAAGCCGGAGTACCCGGAGGGAACCACCGACCTTCGGTAGGAAAATTGGCAATCCTTGTCAATTAAGATCGGAGTCAAACACTACCCGCCACAGTTGAGATTCAAACTCACAACCCCAGCATTGACAGGCTAGTGATCATTAGTAGTCATGACGAACTACCTGGACCACTCAGCTACCGAGGCCCCTCCGATATTTTGAATTTTGAATTTGATAAAGAGATAACATAGGATATAATATTAATTCTGAGATAAGGACAGTTTTAGATAAGTCCTCTGTATGTTACATCTGTTTTTTCTATTACAGGATGGTAAAGATTTATAATAAATTACATAAAGCCATGGGGACATTAACGTTCTTCACGATGCATTCGTGGGAATGGACGTATAATAACTTAGATATGTTAAAAGATCAAATGTCAGCTGAAGATACAAAGGTAGGAATAAATTGGACCAAAATATCTCCATGGTACCCTTCACGGTATATATCTGGAAAAATACATAAAAGCTTAAATAGGTATAATGTCTAAAATGCTAGAGTAAATGAAACTTACTTTAATTTTTCTGATTTAGAATTCTCTGGAAAAATACTGTTCAACTACAAGTACATTTAAAATTTTACATTTTTATTGATATAAGCAATTTTTATCAGTTCTGTGTCCCAGGAGTATAAAGGTGATATTTTAACTCTTTAAAATGAATATAGGTTTATGTAAAATGTGAAAGTAGTTTAATATGATTCTGGATTTCATTTATCCTGCAAATTTAATGTTCAGAATAACACTTGAATAATATTCAAATGCAAGGGAGGTAACTCTAAATGTTTAGGGGTACAAGGATGTTATATGTAATAAAAATTTCCCTGATTCATTTTGTGACATTTATTGTTTTGTATATTAATTTTTTTGTGTACTTCATTATTGTTATAACTTTATATTCTACCTTTGAATATATTCTATTACAGTGTTTTTACTTTGACCCCCGAGGACTACATTGGCCAACCTATCTAGAATCATATTGTTTGGGTGCAAAGAAATATTTACTGAATGAAGATCTTTCTGGTTTACCTGCAGCAAAAGCTCATCTTAGGAAGTAAGTGTGATGGCAAAAAGAATTCTCAGTGTTTATTTTCTGTGGTTTGTAAAAACAAATCTGTAATGTTATGTTATACTCTGTAAATGAATAATGTAAAAATAAGGTAAGTATTTTGTGAAACAGCTCTTACAACAATAGAATACGAGGAAAATAAATGGAAAAGGTGAGCTGTTAAAAAGGGCAGAGAACGATTTAAATGTACAAAATACACAAGTTGAGCAAAACCAAATACAAAATCATTAAAAAAAGTTAAAAGTTGAATTGCCCAACATTTTGGCCTATATGGCGTTGATCACGAGCAGGAAAGAATAAAAATTGTTGACTTTTAGACACCCAGAGCATGACTTGGGGTTTCTAATAGTTAGCATCTAATTTTTTTTTAACAGCTTACCTTTTCCATTTATTTTCCTTGTATTCCATAATTAATGTTGGTGCTAGAAAATAAATAAAAATGTAAGTGTAATACCTGTAACTGGGATCTATATATATTCTTTAAAATTAGTACTATAGGGTTATTGCATTAATATTGGTGGATATTGGCCGAGCAGTATCATATTGCACGAGTTTACGAGTGCAATATGATATACTGCGAGGGCAATATCCACCAATATAATGCAATAACCCTTTTATTATATAGTAATAAATATTTTAAGAATTCAGACAAGAAAGGATCAAGTTCATTGTGAAGGATGTTCTCGATTGACCTCAACTCCCCCTTTCCAACCAGCCATTTGTATAATAATTTCAAGTCACACTGTTGATTTTTTCTTTTGATCATTAATAAAGCTAATGACCATCTGCTTATCAATCATAGACTCTAGTGTTGCTGTCAAATTATCTTATGACCGGCATCCGCCATCTTGTTTTTCCAGACGACAACAAAGGATGCAATAATATGCATGCCGATTTCGGAACGCCTCAGCTTTTTCCCGGAAATGCGTGCAAATACAGATATTTATTGCACGGTCGTTTTCTCTGATGTTTTTATTTAAATAAACAAACAAATATTTATTACTATATAATAAAATTGAATCTTGTTGTCTCAGAGTTGATAAGGCTGTACAAAAACGTTTTGTGATAAGATGAATTTTTAGATATCAGTTATATCATATTCTGTGATACTAGATTTGATGAGTTGACATTTTTTAATTTTTAAATTTTTTTTTTTTTTTTTCATAGTCGGGATTTTACAATACACCCCTACATCACCACCTGATCATGGTGTAACCGGGTTATTATATGTGTCACTATACAAAAATATTTCATGACTGGTTTTCTATAAATTTAAATAAAAATTGCTTTGGAAAAAAAAATGTATTACAAATTATTGAATGTAACATGGCACTCTTCCACTCACACATGCACTTACATGTATTTTGTAGACAGTATTTACTTTCTGGTAAACACATTACCACAGTTTTCTCACAATAGAAAATACTAATATATATATTATTAAGACAAAGTAAAAAAAAACATTACAACAATAAGTTAAGGAAAATTTTGAGGTATAATAATATAGTGTTACTAAATTAATGATTCTGTATTGGCCCTTGTATTGATTCAAGGTGTGCTGTATTGGTCCCCGACGGCCTCGGTGGTCTCGCCCCAATGTGGAAGGTTGCGGGTTTGATCCCTGGCCGAGTCAAACCAAAGACACTAAAATTGATATTTGCTGCTTCTCCACCAAGCACGCAACGTCTAGGAGTAAGAGCAAAGACTGGCTGGCTTGGAGTCAGTATAATGTGTCCGAGTGAGGTGATATGTCTTCCTGTGGACAGTTACCTCGTGAGCTAGCACATTAAAAATCCGACTTAACATGTCGGTCTAGTACAAAGCAGGGATCATATGCATTATCATATCAACATGTTCTCGTCCTGATATGCACCTGGTTGCCACTTAAACATAATTCATCCATCCATCCATGTATTGGCCCAGAGGCCGTAGGAACGAGGACCAATACAGCTGACCAAGAATCAATACAGGGCCAATACAGAATCAGCAAGTTCGTAACACTTTTATTAAATTATCCAAACAGTCCGTGTGGCCAGTCTTTATGACGGGAAGTAGATACAGCTGGTCCGTATGGCATTCTGCTTTAACCCTGCTTTTAACGTGCAATACGTAAAAACTTAACTGGGACAACCAGAAGTGGATGCATAACAGGGCACTACAACCTTCAATATTAGCCCTGTTTTTTAAAGGGGCAATACGGGAAAACTTATTAACCGGGCCGAACAACCATATTGAAAGTATGGTTAATATGAGTAGATCTTTTCAAATCCATGTTGGTCGTGCCAATTTTAGCATATTAGGGCTGATTTAAACATATTATTTAATAACATATTCTATGATAATAGATTTGATGTGATGAGATGTGCACATATTGTTGATTTACATTTATACATTACATTAATTTCTAATTTTTTTTCTTTTAGGTTGAGAAATATTAGATACATTTTTAACACAATTGTGATTGTTGCCTTGTGGCGAGTATTAGTAGCTCGTAGCGACATAGCAAGAAACTTATGGATGTTTATCATTGGACTAGTGACTAAATTTGTCAAATTCTTTCGATTAACAAGTGCTGTTAGACAATAATTGAGGTACATGTACATCCGGTGAACACAGCATTCTTCGGGAAATAGTGCTATTCATTCAGCGAGTCAGACAGATCCATTTTGTTGTTATCAAACATCAGAACCATGACAGCCTGCTTGTATCTTTATCTCAGAAGTCCAAAGAATACTAGACGATCAAAGACCAAAATAAAATGAATCGTGTTTTATTCAACGAAAAGAGACTGTGCAGAGTTTCAGTATAGTTATAGTGGTACACACTTTTAAATAACCCACTACGCAGGTCATTTAGTGTGCACCACATGATTGAGGTTATTTCTTCAGAGACTGAAAAAAATTTACAGTCAATCCTTTATTAACTTTTGTGTGACCAAATTTTGTAATGCAACGCAGAATTTTGTTTTTCGACTTGTAAAGTTGTCAGATCGATCGTAGCTGAGTGTCTTTCCTAACAAGCATGCTGAAAGTCTTTTTTGAATTTGAGAAGTTAACAGTTTATGTGTAGCTTTTCAAATTTTGAAAATGATAAAGAATATTCCATAAATATTATGTCAAAGTGCTGATGCTTTTCTTTTGATGGTCAGTTTATTTCATAAAAAACAGTCAATTCTCATTATGTTGAACTAACAGAGACCATACCGTTTCTTTTTACTTAATTAA
Source organism: Mytilisepta virgata (assembly GCA_028015205.1). NCBI lineage: Eukaryota > Metazoa > Mollusca > Bivalvia > Mytilida > Mytilidae > Mytilisepta > Mytilisepta virgata. Next base: position 56,397,460 of record CM051515.1, on the reverse strand, counting down.
CTGTGACATTAGGGGTAAAATTGAATAGATATTACTGCTGAAAATTCACGAGTTTTTCATGTTACCTAAAAATTGGACTTAAATGCATTTAACAAGAAAGAGAGATGACCGAACCTGATAATTGAAGTTAATGTTAGTTAATTGATGAATTAATTAAATCTAAATTAACTGAATTAAATTAATAGTTATATATAGCCTAAATTATGGAATTGATGTAGCAGATTTTATTTTATTGTTAGAATTATAGAAAATACACAGTATTTTAATTTTCACATATATAGTTTTAATTAATGAAAATAAAATTTTAAATTTATTGTTTTACAGGTAAAATCAAGCGTATATTTATATTTGATTTATCTGGAAACATGATATAGCTGAATGTGAAATGTATTTTCTGTTGAGAAGCCAGTTTGATAATTAGGATATATCTAATGTTAAATTTCCAAGTATTAATTTAAACACAATCAGATACCAATATGTGGCATTATATGATAAAAATCTAGTGAATTATCATTAAAATGTAGCATTTTTTTTTATTATCGTGGTTATTTTACACAAAAAAAAACTCATACTTGATACTCTTCATCTTTACCAAAAACAATTTTTTTAAATCGAAACACTGATGCAAAATACACAAAATGCAAATCTTCAATCCAGTGCAAAAAGTGGATTATTTAGGATTAGTTAGACGCAAATATCATCACAGTAAACCTAAAAAAACACATGCAGAGTAAATTTTATACTCAGTAAGTTGCAATCATTTTCAGAAACAAAGGGGTCTTTTAAAAATCTGTACATTACAATATGATTAATTTATTGTTGTTTATTTATAAACGTTTTTTTTCGTGGGTATTTAGCTCACTGTGATTGGTTTACAAGGGTTGTCTATAAATCCATATACCACTTGTATTTATAGATAAATGTATTTTTAAGAAGTGTCTGTTCATATCTAATTGACTACTTTACTTATTATGTCGCCTGACTTCACTCTGTTATGATATACATACTTGAACAATGTATACATAAAAGTGACATGATCTGTAAATAGCCCTAGACAATTAATCATGTGATCTGTAAATACCCCTAGACAATTAATCATGTAATCTGTAAATACCCCTAGCCAATTAATCATGTGATCTGAAAATACCCCTAGACAATTAATCATGTGATCTGTAAATACCCCTAAACAATTAATCATGTGATCTGTAAATACCCCTAGACAATTAATCATGTGATCTGTAAATACCCATAGACAATTAATCCCTTGCAGGTTAGTAAAGTTATTGCAGTAATAAACAAGATGATTTGGGTACATTGTAATACGTTAGCCTTCATGGCCAGTTAGAAGCCAGTATAGGTAATCCATAATAAATCAGAAATGTGTCAGTTGTGTACATCTCACAAACTATCCATTTATATAAATTTACTTTCATATATGTCTGCTAAAGGCAGATTTATTTGTTATTCCTCTTTGGTTATACGAAATTTCAAAATTTTACACTGCCACCCAAAGAAACCTACTATATTATTAAAAAGACGTAAAGAAATATTCTATGCTCTGAAAGTGTATATTCATTTTAAAAGCTAATTTATTATTCCAATTTTTATAATACATGTATATATATATATATATATATAAAAGATAATGTCAAATATCTACAGTTTTCACATATTTTATTTCATACATATTTATCATGCTAGGAATTTTTTAATTTATAAGCCTGTTATGCATAGATAATGGATAAGGATGTTCATTTTGAAATTTCAAATGATAAATGATTTTTTTTTTTTGTAAAGATGCTCCCGTTTTATGCAGTCCACCCACAGGACACCACACAAGAGATGGCTTATTGCAACATTGTCATAATTTGTTATTTCATTTATCTTATTTTGATATCACCACTTAACAAAATATTAGCCTCAACTATACCTCTAGTCATATGATTTCCAGTTTTGTACAGTAATGTTAGTATGTGATTATTTAAAAGTTTTATGTTATTAACTTTATGTTGCAATTCATTTGTATTTTATAGAAATACAGTTTTGTTGCTATTGGTTACAATATGTCTGATATAAAAACTATAATATCATTACATGTTTAGAGATTCATGATATATTTTAATTAGTACAGATTTTGGGGAAAAATCACATGATTTTTATTGGGTAGCACAATGATATATATACATAAAAATCTAGGTTCCAAAAATTTGGTAAAAAATTCAGGCAGAAATTGTTGTTAATGAGATACAACATTGAGTAATCTGGGAATGATATACATGTAGATGTGGATTGTGCAAACAAAATGAGGAGCCTATGTATCTCAGTTTGTCATATATGAATGTAGTAAATTTTCTCAACTGTGAAGACATTTCTGACAAACTATACCAATATAGTAAATTTCCTAAAATCATTTTATACTTTTCAACGTAGAACTATAGTCATATAGAATAGAGAATGGAAACAGGAAATTTGTCAAAAAGACAAAAACACGACCAAAAGCAGAAAACAGCTGAAGGTACCAATGGGTTTTCAATGCAGCGAGAAAATCGCACAACCGGAGGTGGGCTTCAGCTGGCCCCTTAACAACAATGTATACTAGTTCAGCAAAATGGAGGTGTTGGAAGATATAGAGCACTTGTCTACCAGCTTTACCACTATACCTCCTCAGACAAAATTATAGGAGAATGGATCCCTTGTCAGAAACACATCATAAAATAATATTCAGAAGAAAATCACCTATAACCCTCTATTGCATATTTTTCTCTGGAATAATATTTTTCCACTAGGCTACACAGTTTACACACATGTGAAGGTATGTTAATACACATGCATTGTTAGTGTATATCGTTAGGTATTATTTGTTATTGTTTAGAATTTCTTTTGAAAAAGTTATTTACAGAGGTATTTTACCAGCTGTCTTCTATCTGTACTTCAAAAGATCAAATTTGAAATAACATTAGTAATGAGAACCATGTTTTATTAACACGACTTTTTAAGGTGGCCGAGTGGTCTAGGTAGTCTGTCATGACTACTAATGATCACTAGCCTGTCAACAATGGTTGTGATTTCGGGGTGTGGCGGGGTGTGTTCGTCTCTGATCTTAATTGAAAAGGATTGCCAATTTTCTTTCCGAAGGTCGTGGTTCTCCCCGGGTACTCCGGCTTCCTCCACCAATAAAAACTGGCTGCCGCGAAATAGCCAAATGTGCTGAAAACAGCATAAAACCCTAACTAAACAAACAAAAAATCAACCAAAATAATGTTCTTATTAGTTTGTCTATCTACAGCGAACAGGCGGCTTTAAACAGTGATGACGTAAAATCTAGTTTGCTTTCACTCAGTTTCGTGTTTTCCCTGTTTTCAGCTTGGCGTACTTGTTTTCTTTTTTTCTCGCCTGTGACGAAAAGTCGCAGAGGCGAGATATAAGTACATGTATTACTTTCCAGCGGAGGCGGTGGCGACTTAAACTTTTTTAAAGCTTGACCTACCCTGACCTTATTTTCATAGTTTACTGACTTCATAAACATGAATTTAAAATCTACATCCAAGTTTCGTGGTTAAATCCATTTCTCAGCAACTGTAATACCTAGGCCAACCATATTTGGTCTTTAGATAGTTCTTAGTGGGCACATGCCGGTCTGAAACCTGACTTGGGACCTTGACCTCAATTTCATGCTCGAGTGACTTTGTCACTTTTTCGTGGTTTAGTCCATTTCTCAGAAACTGTAATACATAGACCCACTGAATTTGGTCAATAGGTAGTTCTTGGTGGGTACATATCAGTCTGACACCTGGTTTGGGACCTTGACCTCAATTTCATGCTTGAGTGACTTTATCACTTTTTCGTGGTTAAGTCCATTTCTCAGAAACTGTAATACCTAGACCCACTGTATTTGGTCTATTGATAGTTCTTGGTGGGTACATGACAGTCTGACACCCGTCTCTGGACCTTGACCTCAATTGCATGCTTGAGTGACTTTGTCACATTTTCGAGATTAGGTCCATTTTTCAGCAACTTTAATACCTAGACCCACCATATTTTGTTAATAGATAATTCTTAGTGGATACATGTCGGTATGACAACTGCCTTTTGACCTTGACCTCAATTTCTTTTAACACATTTGACTTGCAAAATGTCGGGTATCAGATAATCATTATTCTGTGTCCATGTGCACTCAGGCGATACATATAGTGTGTCCACTCTTGTTTTAGGGATTTTTTTAATACAGATATTCTTTTTATTATATGAATTGTAAACAGACTTACAATTTCTTGGAAAAAATTGGGGAAAAAATAATAAAGCAAAGTATTTTAGTTTTAATGTACAAATGTCCAGCTGAAAACACAGAAAACAAAAAGCTAAATATGGTCCATGCTTGATTAAAACTAAGAAATTAATAAGAAAAAAGTCAGGTAAATTTATACTTGAGTAATGGTGGATACATACACTTTTCTGATTGTATGTAGAGAAAAGGTCAGTTGATTTCCTGGTACCCTAATTTTGTATAGGGAAAGGGTCAACAGACAACATACTGGTTCTATAAATACTACCAAGAAAAAAACATCCACCCTATGAAATCTTACTCCCTTTTTCTGTAATTGAAAACATCAAACAAATTGACATTACAGTATAAAGACAAGGTTTGCACATATAAAAATTATTTGTACTTGCTGTGAAACTGGAGAGAATGTTTCTCCAGAGGCTCTGTTTATTTTTAAAATTAAAATAAATAAATTTTTTGTCTGCCCAAGTTGTATGTATATGTCAATATATTTTAGAATATAAATATGATTATGTCAAGTATTAATGATAATTGTGTATTAATTTAAATAAAGATTATACAAAAATTTGTATGTACACCAATGTACATGTATTTTCAATATGTTATAGAGTTTATGTATGAACATGTTAAGTAATTTTTCATTTTATTAATATAAATTATGGTGTATGGTCCTTTGCTTTATCTACCCAACATTAAAAGTCCTGCAATACTTTTCTATTCTGCCTTTATACAAAGATTTACAGGTGATGAATTTTAAAGAAAATAAAAACTTGAAACAATACTTCTTCTGTTTTTGTGATTTATTATTTTAATGAAGATATTTTCAATTTAATATTCTGTTCAGCAGTGCCAGATAAAATTCATCAATTATATTTTCTCATCAATCAAAATAAAAAAAACGCTTCAAACATATTTAATAATAGAAATTTATCATAAAAAAAGAAAGGATGTGGTTTATGTTTTTGATTCAAATCTCTTCAATATCATTAAACTTGGGTTGTATCAAATCTGTTCCATAGTAAAAGACTTGCCTGGCATCAAATCTGTTCCATTTCATTACATTTGCCTGGCATCAAATCTATTCCATAACAATAAACTTCCCTGGCATCAAATCTGTCCCATAGCAACACACTTGCCTGGCATCAAATCTGTCCCATAGCAACACACTTGCCTGGCATCAAATCTGTCCCATAGCAACACACTTGCCTGGCATCAAATCTATTCCATAGCAATACACTTCCCTGGCATCAAATCTGTCCCATAGCAACACACTTGCCTGGCATCAAATCTGTCCCATAGCAACACACTTGCCTGGCATCAAATCTGTCCCATAGCAACACACTTGCCTGGCATCAAATCTATTCCATAGCAATACACTTGCCTGGCATCAAATCTGTCCCAAAGCAACACACTTGCCTAGCATCAAATCTATTTCATAGCAATACACTTGCCTGGCATCAAATCTATTTCATAGCAATACACTTGCCTGGCATCAAATATGATCCACAGTTATACACTTGCCTGGCATCAAATCTATTCCATTTCATTATATTTGCCTGGCATCAAATCTATTTCATAGCAATACACTTGCCTGGCATCAAATATCCACAGTAATACAATTGCCTGGCATCAAATCTATTCCATTTCATTACATTTTCCAAGAATCAAATCTATTCCATAGCAATACACTTGCCTGGCATCAAATATGTTCCACAGTAATACACTTGCCTGGCATCAAATCTATTCCATAGCAATACACTTGCCTTCATCAAATATGTTCCACAGTAATACACTTGCCTGGCATCAAATATGATCCACAGTTATACACTTGCCTAGCATCAAATCTATTACATTTCATTAAATTTGCCTGGCATCAAATTATTCCATAGCAATACACTTGCCTGGCATCAAATCTGTCCCATAGCATTACACTTGCCTGGCATCAAATCTATTCCATAGCAATACACTTGCCTGGCATCAATTATGATCCACAGTAATACACTTGCCTGGCATCAAATCTGTCCCATAGCATTACACTTGCCTGGCATCAAATGTATTGCATAGCAATACACTTGCCTGGCAACAAATATGATCCACAGCAACACACTTGCCTGGCATCAAATCTATTCCATAGCAATACACTTGCATGGCATCAAATATGATCCACAGTAATACACCTGCCTGGCATTAAATCTATTCCATTTCATTACATTTGCCTGGCATCAAATCTATTCCATAGCAATACACTTGCCTGGCATCAAATCTGTTCCAAAGCATTACACTTGCCTGGCATCAAATCTATTCCATAGCAATACACTTGCCTGGCATCAAATATGATCCACAGTAATACACTTGCCTGGCATCAAATCTATTCCATAGCAATACACTTGCCTGGCATCAAATATGATCCACAGTAATACACCTGGCATCAAATCTGTCTCACAGCATTAAACTTGCCTGGCATCAAATTTATTCCATAATGATACACTTGCCTGGCATCAAATATGTTCCACAGTAATACACTTGCCTGGCCTCAAATCTGTCCCATAGCATTAAACTTGCCTGGCATCAAATCTATTCCATAACGATACACTTGCCTGGCATCAAATATGTTCCACAGTAATACACTTGCCTGGCATCAAATATGTTCCACAGTAATACACTTGCCTGGCATCAAATCTGTTCCATGTCAGTACATTTGGATATATATCATTAAATCTGATCCATATTATTACACTTGCCTGGCAAAAAATCTATTCCGTAGCAATACAATTGCCTGGCATCAAATCTATTCCATTTTATTTTCCTTGCATAGCATCAATTATCCCAAACCATTAAACTTGCCTGGCATCAAAACTGTTCAATATCTTTATATGAGGTTGGCATCAAATCTCTTCCATATCTTTATATGAGGCTGGCATCAAATCTATTTCATAAATTTATATGAGGCTGGCATCAAATCTATGCCATATCTTTATATGAGGCTGGCATCAAATCTGTTCCATATCTTTATATGAGGCTGGCATCAAATCTATTCCATAAGCTTGTGTTGTGCCAATTTTGATGCAAATTGCCTTGATGTGCATTGTGTTAACACATTATGGTTGCCAGTAGCCCTAAATATTGAAAATATGGAAAAAATTGAAACAATTACCTATGATGTTACACACAATCAATCAAATCGTATATGTTTTATCATTGTTTAATTATACAGCTCGGTAGTGGGTAGTGTTATGAGTTAAAATTATCTGTATCTGTTGTAGAGAGGGTTAAAAAGTCAAAATGAATAAAGCTAAAAATCGTTTTAAGTAAAATTAAGCGTAAGGAAATATCACTTTAAACATGGCTTGTTGTGAAATTAATTTTGTGGTTCAATAATAGATCGAAGGCAGTTAATTTTGAATAGTGTTTTTCTGGGTCCTTTTCTAGTTTATTGTTGAAGGACATGCAAACGATTATAGTGATGCGATAAATAGTTATCTCCCCTTACTTTCTGCCTTAACGCACTTTAAAACAACAGTGACCTCTAATTGGGCACAACCTTGATGAAGAGAAAAAATATCTCCTTGAATAAACATTTCTGTCTATTTGATAAATTACATTAAAGATTCTGACATTTCAATGTATCATAAATATGTCTTTCAATAAGAATTTTGACAAATTGATTGAAAATACATGTTAATCTTAATATTAATAAATTTTACCTGTTGAGATTGTAATATATATTTTTGTGGCTGAATAGGTAAATTTAGATCCTTGACAGTGTAGTTTTTTAATTTAAATTCTTAAAAATGATAACCTGAAAATTTATAGGACTTATAACAATTTTCCAATAGACAACTGTCTCATTTATTGACGAAGCTTCTCACGTAGAAGTGTTTAATGGGGTTTTTTAACAGTGGGTTTTTAAGTTTGTTATAGAAGCCATAAGAACTTGACGAAATTAGGTAAAACATGAACGAGTGCATGTCATGGTGATATTGTATCAGAAACATGCGTGCAGTTGTTCTCAGTTATAAAGGGCAGTAAGTGAACAAAGATTTCATTTTGAAAGTATCAAGATCCAGGGAAACAAACTGTAAAAAGCTGGATCAGAGATCACATCTTGCCCCTCCTGCCTCGACCCTAAAAAAGACATATTGATTCTGCGGGGTAAACAGTTATTTTCAGTTACACAGGGCAGTTGGTGAACAAACATTCTATTTCTATGGGTAGAAAGGGAAAAGGGTAACAATTAGGACTATAAGATGTGGTCAAGAGGCCTGCGAGCAGGCTTGCCAGGAAAAGATAGGTTCATTAGGCCGGTTGAGTGAATTATAGATCCAGTGTACGTCAGCTGTACACACTATATATTTATTTATGTAGGAAGTTAACTTCTATGAAGAGTGATTGAGAGGACTTCATGATTTATATAGAAGTACAATTGTATTGTTGACGAGTTTCCAAAAAAGGCATGCAGCGACATCAGGGGTAGATAATCCAAATTTATGCGTAAGACCATTTGTAGAATAAAATTCTTTGATACCAATTTTGATGCACAAGATGTGCACATTTCGTCGATTTACGACTCATCAGTTGTTCTCAAGATCTTAAATGTTGAAAACCAAAACAACAATTCAAACAGTTGAAGAGCAAATCTAAAAATGCCAAAGTGACCAAAAGGAGTTTTAAAGGCTGTGTTTTAAAGAAAATGATTATGGAATAAATTAATGCTATAAAATATTGAGAAACTTACTAGATCATGTTATGTAATTTATTTTTTATTAGGGCAATTGTTAGATAAACTGATACTTAATTATTAAAAATATACTATTACATTTTAATTTTACACCTTTATTTTATTTTTCCTTATAATAGAAATATGTTTGAAGAAATCATAAACTATCATGTCATATAATAATTTTCTTTGTACATTTGTTAGTACATATTATATATATATAAACTAAGCATACATGGTAGATTGTTAATAGTTTTAACCTTTCAGCCTTTCCTGTAGACTTGTATATATGCCATTTTTATTTTTACATTATATTATAAAGAATACATTTTCATTGGTTAAGTATAACAGTTCAAAAAATGTTTGTTTTTTTTTAAATAATACAATATTTTAACTTTATTTTTTTTAAGTCTGTCAAGTAATTTATACGTTTCTTCAATATATACACATAAACGTCTTCCAAAATTAAGTATTATGGTGTTTAGGCTGTTCACTATCCAATGTTTTTATATTGAATCAAAAACCGTGTACACCATGTCATCTTATATGACTGATCTGGTTTATCAAAACATAAAACTTTTGATCTTCAGGTACTCATGTACTAATTACAATAAATGATTGTTCTAATGAAATTAAATATTTTCAAACAAAAGAAATCAATCAATTCAATTCTTTATTTCTCACAACCAAACCATAATCACAAAGGCACAGAGATACTGACTATCAAAACATTCACAAAAATATATATATACAAAACATCACAGTTTTAACTGAAAAAGTTAGCCAGGAGGACACACATTTTTATCAATGAACTTAATAATCTGACACAATTTTCTGAGTTTTGGTCTACTTTTCAAAGTCATTAATTTTTGGAGTTTAAGAATATTTACTCTATGGCAAAAAAAATTATCCAGACATTTCTTTCTTTTTTCTTTGAAAAAAAAACACATTCTAGTAAATAGTGAAATTCGTCACCGATATTTTCTGAGTCGCATAGATTGCACATTCTTCAATTTCTCTCTATGTTGTTCCATCTTCCCATTTCAATAGAGAGTTTGTGGTTTGTGCTACGAAAGTTACTTAAGATAATACAATCATTTATATCAAGAATATCGAGGTATTTTCCAAATTCAAAGTTATCTTTAAAGATTCTGTAATTTGTAGCCTTGGACAATTCTTGCACTGAGGCATTCCATGTTTATTTAAATTGATCTTGTAATCGAAGTCTTACGGTTTTTTTCAATCTAATTAAAAACCGATCTCTCATCGCTCCCGTTTTCTGATATGTCGCATGTAACCAAGATTCATTGATAAAAACTTGTGTGTCCCATATATTTGAAAAACCACATTCATCAAGTATGCATTTAACATTTATTAAATATGGTATATCACAGTTACTTTCACTAAAAAGTAAATATGACAGTGTATATGAAATGGTTGATAACTTTGTAGCCTTACTTGTAACCAATGGACTCCAAAAAGATAAAGTACGAATTTGTTTTGTTTTGTTTTAGTTGTGGTTTTACGCCGTTTTCAGCACATTTGGCCATTTCGCGGCGGTCAGTTTTTATTGGTGGAGGAAGCCGGAGTACCCGGAGAGAACCACCGACCGTCGGTAGGAAAATTGACAATCCTTGTCAATTTAGATTGGAGTCGAACACACCCCGCCACAGGTGAGATTCGAACTCACAACCTCAGGCCCCAGTACGAATTTGTATATCAATTTCTAATGGAAATACGCCAAGTTCACCATAAACCATATAATTTGATGTCGAGCTTTTAAATTTCAAAAGTAACTTACAGAATTTTAACTGGACTCTTTTTAACACATCGTTGTCACTATAACCACAAATATTTGAATCTTATAATAGAATTGGTTTTACAATTTTTTTCAAACAGGTCAATTTGACATTTAATTGAAAGATTGTGTAATCTATCCTTTTTCATAACATTTAACATAGCCTTTGTTGCTTTGTCCGCTAAACACTTTTTTGCTTGATTAAAATTTCCCGTTCTTGATAATAAAATACCAAGGTAATTAAATTCTATATCGGCACCATTAATGTTGAAATTTAAGTTTGAGGGCATTCTCCCACGTGAAAAAATCATAATTTATGTACCATAATCCTTCCCGCCAAACAGTGTCGAAGGCTTTTTCAAAACCGACAAAGGCAACAAATATTTTCTTCTTTTTACACTTCAGAATATAAAAAAGGTCATTAAGGTATATAAATTTGTTCAAATTACCAGATATTCAAATTTGGTCTGGGTTTCAAAGAGTCAACACCTTTTTATTTTTATTTTTTACATGCTCGTGATCAAGACCATATTGGTCGAAACGTTAGGTATTTTTAACTGTTTTGTTTGTTGTTTTTTTTACGATTTTATATGTGGTTTTGTTCGACTTGTGTATTTCATGCATTTTAGTCGTTCTTTGCCCATTTTGACAGCTCACCATTTCAATTTATTTTTCTTGTTAACTTAAATTTGTAATTGGTCTGAATTTTTTTGGGTTATGTTTGTCACCTTTGTGTTTATATATTGGTTTGATATTACCAACTAGCCAATTTGAAGGTATTTCCCAGTATCAAATATTAGATTAAAAACTTTTTCATACATAGGCAAAAATGTATTTCTAGTGGATTTCATATATTCATTTACTATTTTGTCTTCTCCAGAAGCCCAGTTATTCTTTAATTTTTTAATGCATGAAAATATTTCCTCTCTGGTAATTTGAACATTTAGATCATGGTTTATAGAATTTATAACTTCGGGTTCAATATCAGGTGTATCTGTATCGTTCATGGTATTATCTGTTTCCCCTAAATATTTGAAATTGTTGTACAATGCGTCAATGTGTATATCTGGTTGTATTTTTGTTTTTCCTTTATTCAAGATATTCCAAAACTCTTTGGGATTTTTTTACCTCAAATATTTCATATCTCGAATTGTCTTTTTCCAATGAGTTTTTATTTTATTATCTAGTATTTTTTGTATTTTTTTTTTCGCAAGCTTTGGACGCTTTTTTTTTTATACATGTTACTATTTACGTTTATTTTCCTCTTAAATTTTCTATAGTTTTGTCTGGCAAATTTACATTCTTGGTCAAAATAGGGTTTATCAATTCTGCGACGTTTTTTTTTTTCTTTGGCTTATAAGTTCCAAAAGTTTTTTTGTCGATTCTAATATAACATTGCAAATTTCTGACAAGACTTCATTCATATCATTTTGATTTAAATTTTCAGGCAATAGAGAGAAAATTTTGTTATAGATTTCATTTACTTTATTCAAGTCAATATTATTGCGGAAGTCCGCCTCAGCGTTACAGTCCCACCTTTTTATTTTTTCGTCCTTCCCTAATCTTTGGAGTAGGAATAATTTTGGAATTACTTGATTCTTTTACTTTAAAACATACTGACACAGGGTTATGTACATCAGAAAATAAACTTGAAAATTCTAAAACATCAAAACCTGCAACACATTTTAACAATTCTGCACTACGTATCACATAATGTGCGACGCTTGCATTTCGACAAGTGAAACTTCCCGAGTTGCCACACATACGACTATTTAAAAATAAAAAGTTACAGTGACCGTTACGGTGTTCCAATATCTAAGGTGATGTTGGACCTGTTCCCACTGTCGTAACATTTCATGTACCTCCACCGATTTGTGACTACCACCTTTTGTTAGACTCCATAAATTAATAGTACCATTTTCTATGTGAAGTGAGCTCATAAATTTCATGACCTTTGTGCCATCTTCAGAGTAAATAATACCCATATACATGTATGTATGTATATAAATAAAAATTCCATTACATATGTGAAAAAACCAGGTTTACTTTTCCGCCTCTTTTTTCGCAATTTGAATAACCAGTTCAGGTGCTGATTATCCCTATCACAGTTTTACACACCACATGTGCATACATATTTCCCAGTTTATTACCTCCCATTTATTCTCAGAAGCAAAATCGGTTAATATTTTATTAAACAAAAATCTATCCCCTTTCATTCAATATTACATATCTGAGATTAAGACATTTATTATTTATTCATTATGTGGTTAAACTTTACCAACTCTAATGATTAATAAAATTCTGGGGGTGCATTTTTTCTGAAATTGAGGATAATTAATCGAGTCTAACCTTTGTTGAACTTCACGACGGGTGCCGTATACGGAGCAGGAACGGCTTACCATTCCGGAGCACCTGAGTTTACTCCTGCTTTTTATAGGATTTTGTGTTGTTCATTGTTTTTTAGTTTTCAGTGTTTATTTCTTGTGCTTGTGGTTGTTCATTCGTCTTCCCGAGTTTTGTCTGTCTAATGGATTGCGTTTTTTGGATTGCCCCTTAGGTATATTTGTCCTCTTTATGAAGAAATGTATTTAAAAACCAGGTATTATCTCCAGCTGAGATTTATATCATCACTCTTATCTACTTTACTTTACTTTAGTCTGTACTGTTCCGCCTATATCAGAAGACCCACTTTTCAGTGTGAATTCTATTAAATGGTTCAATGGTCCAATACACTATAAACGATTTAACACATTACCACCACCTCTGTTTACACATGAAACTATGTACATCCAGTAATATGTACACAAATGAAGCTGGAGCGCAAGACAATTGACCTCTTAAAGTTCATAGCGCCACTTCAAATTAACACTGTCCCTGATTAACACTTTATACTAAGCTGCGTTACTGTCACTGATAAACACTTATATTACTTTCACTGATAAACACTTATATCACTTAAACAGGTTGTTATTATATTTAGTTAGTACTACCTCAGAAGAGTTGAACGCACCTGATGTAATTTAAAACATAATCCTCTTGTGATACATTCCACTGTAAATATTTCGCTGCTAGACAAAAAATGAAATCCACTACAGTCGATAATTAACTGTAAAGTGTAGAATATTTCGTCATATAGTTTAGTTGATACAACATCTTTTATGAAAGTTTTTAAACTATGTATAAAGTGATATCTAGCATTTTCTAGTTTATGTCATCTCAAAACAAAATATAACCGGTTCTCTTCTTCAATTCCACATAACCGACAGACAGCACTGACTAGATGTTTACTGAATTTAGCCTTATCACACTGGAGGGTGTATGTATTACACGCTAGTTTGGATTTTATGCAAGCACGCAACGTAGAATAAGGTTCTGATCTACAAGTATTCCAGATAGGATGAATGCTGCCAAATTCTGCGTCTTCAAAGTTGATTAGTTTAAGAGATGATTTTTCTGATGCCTGAGATTTAAGTTTAGTTATCCAGTAGAAGTGTTAACCAGATTTTTCCATTTTGCTTTTGAAGGTGGATTATCAAGTAGATCATGAGGTGACGGTAGATCATACAGTTCTTAGATAGTAACTAGTTTACGAAACCAGCTGTTTGATGACTCGGTTTTCATTGCCAGTTGACGGAAGGCTAAATCACGTTCTATAGAGTTGTCATTATCAATAATGTTTCTAAAAATACCTAGAATTCTTTTATGGATCTCCGCTTCGATTGGAATTTGTCCTATAAGCAGCAATGCTGCAGCATTGGCTGTACGGTCCGGAAGATGTTGAATACGTTTTAATAGTTTCACAAAATATGTTGTAATGTTACTAATGTCAATTTTCGAAAGCAGTATGACCTCAAGTCCATATAGGAGTCTGGGAATCACAAAACAACGGATTAGATGGAGCGAGACCTTTGGGTTCACTCCATTAAGACCATACAGTCCAGCACCCATAAGTGAGTAGACAGTCTGGCGGGCTAGTTGTATGCGACCAGGGACTACCTGTTTAGTTCCAAAACGGGAGAGTTTATCACGTTGGATACCCAGATGAACGGCGTTATCAGGAGTGTCTAAAAGTTCACCATTGATGGACCAGTCATGAGAGTCGGTACATCTGTAATTGAGTATGCATGATTTTTGACTACTTATCAGATAACGGAATTTGTTTGCGTGAAAAGTTTGTAGATCAAGCATTGTCTGTAATTCGTATGGGCAGTTTGATACTAGGGTAACATCATCTGCTACGGTTGGCACACCTACATAGATAGAACCAATATATGAGCCTATACGGTAAGTTTCGAGAGTAGTGAGAAGAGAATTAATAAAAATTTTATAAGCTGTTGGGGACCAGACACCACCTTGTCTTACACCCTGAGATTCCATGAAAGTTCTGGACAGTAGTCCTTGCCATTTAATATTTGAGTTAAGATCTTTGTACCAGTCTTTAAAGAGAAGCCAGTTATCGCCACTTAGACCTGCTTTATTCATTTCTCGGAGAAGACCATCATGCCAAACCACATCAAAAGCGCTCTTAGCGTCCGTTAATGCAATGATGAGTGGATCCCCTTTCTCCTTAGCTTCTATATGCAGTTCAGTAAGAATGAGAGCAGCCACCAGAGGTATTTCACCTTGTTTAAAGCCTTTTTGTAACGGACTTTGTATATTACTAATATTGTCCTTATTCCTAACAAGATGTAATTTCTCTGTTAATTTCCCAATGGGATTAGTAATTGTAATTTTCCTATATGAACCAGGATCCTCTATTGGTTTCCCTTTTTTCTTATATACAGGACAAGCAACTCCATTTTTAAACGTTGTTGGTATGTGATAATTAGAAAATGAAAATTTTATGATAGATGTTAAGACGTGATAGAGAGTTTTTCCACCAAATTTTAAATGTTCAGAGGTGACTCGAGAGGCATCAGGTGCTTTACCGTTCTTAAGTGAATTAACAAGTTGTACAACCTCCCTTTCTAAGACAGGAGCCAGAGTATCTCTAGTGTCAGTATAAATATCAGTCAAGGCTGATATGTCCTGTTCCACAATAAGCTTATACGTATTATCAAAGTCAGCGTTATCAACAGGAGTGGCTAAATTTTCATAATATGAAGCCCAGGTATCTAAAATTCCTTCTTCAGTATTAATTATATCATTATTATATTTAAGAATAGGCGTCACGGAAGAGCGCATGTTTCGCTGATTGTTAATTAACGTATACAATTTCTTATTATTTCTGTCTGATAGCAACATAATTTCAGTGAATTTAGACTATCTCTTAGCAGCTTCTATTTTCCTCTGTTCTGATCTAAGTTTCTTTTTAAATATTCTCATTTGCAGATAATGAAAGCTGGATCTTGTTTAATGTCATAATTTTCATTCAGGTAAACTCATGTATTAACCTCTGAATTGGTATAAAACAGATGGTCAATTTATAATACAAATAACAAACACATTGTACCTGGGATCGGATATCATCACCACCAGCTAATTGATCAATAAGATGTTTGATAGTAAAAGTAAATAACTGCATTCTAAAACCTTTTTTTTTCTATTTTAAACGAATTTTCATACATACAAATACTCATAACCACGGAGAAAATATTTCAATTATGTATTATGATATTTGTTTCAGTTTACACAAAGTGTAAGTGTATAAAACCGAAATTTCACTTATTTTTCATAGTTCAATGTATTGTATCTCAAAGACGTTTTACACGTAATGATTTGGCCCCTTGAATTCCAAAATAAACATATAATGAAAAACTTACTCTCAGCTATCATTAAGTACTCTTAAAATGTTGCATTTAAGGAGCATGTTTTGGTTTCAACAAGAAATTTCTGTAATAGCGGCAATATGCTGTCAAAGGAGAAATCAATGAAAAACACAAAATTTATTTCATTTTTTAAAATTTGAATTAAAATTTTGATATGAGCAACAGTTTTGCCCAAAAAGATATTTCACTGAATTGTGTTCTTATGGAAGACAAATATTACATTAAAAAATCTTTTTGGGCAAGTTTGTTGTCATGCATAGTTGTTTTGACCAAACTCTACTATGAAAAAACTTAATTTTCTTCAAATCCTTGATTTAGCAGACGTTTATGACGTCACTGTTACATCATAGGAAGGAATTTTGTAAATTGATTGATAGATTTTAAAGTTGGATCATTACACAATAAAAATGATACAAATTCTATTCTGAAATCTTAATTTTCATTTTTCATGTCAGATGGGGCCAAACAACGGGTGAAATCATACCATCTTCTTTGGACTATCTGCCCAGCTATCTAGTTTTTGGAAAAGAATGAAATGAATTAAAATTGTGTGATTTCACAGTAATAAATTTTTAAGACAGATAGACCATATTGACAGTGCGTCTCCAGCTCGAAAGGGGCTGATAAATATCGGCAAAAGAATACCGAACCGACAAAACTATGTGAAAGTCGATAAATTCGAAATCCAAGGCAAAGACAAAGTCACGAGAATGGAACACAACAAACAAACGCCAGAAGGATACATCTAAGACGGCTATAACCATGATAACGGTGTTATAGAGTCTCAGGATACATGTACATACAAAAGAAACTAGTCGAAGCAGCCCCGCTGCATATCCCAGACCTACTCTTGTGTTTTTGAAATCCTTACAATCAAAACCAGTGTTGTTGCTATAGTGATTCCAAATATACATGGTTGCTAAGGAGAAATCACAAATAAAGAAAAAATTACTAAAATTGGAATCGCATATTTTGAAATTCAACAGACCTAGATTAGTCGTAAAGCCAATATGATCCAATAAAATCTATAGTTGATTGGTAAAATTCCAAAACAATAGTCTTAGATTGGAAATTTACCGAAATTGGAATCACATATTTTTGAAATCCATAAAGTCCAAACTAGTGCAGTTGGTATAGTGATTATAAATATATATGGTTGCTTACTAGAAATCACAAATAAACTTGTCTTTGAGTCTTTCAGGAAATTAACCAAAATTGGAATCACATATTTTTGAAATCCAATTGATCCTGATAAGCCTTAAAGCTAATATGATCCAAACAATCTATAGTTGCTAAGTAAAATGTAAAAAAATAATAGTCTTAGACACTTTCAGGAAATTTACCGAAATTGGAATCACATATTTTTGAAATCCATACAATCCAAACTAGTGCTAAGTAGAAATCACAAATAAAGTCGTCTTCGAGTCTTTAAGGAAATTTACGAAAATTGGAATCGCATAAAAAGGACAAATATACCTAAGGAGCAATCAAAACAATCGTAATCCATTGGACAGGCAAACCCGGGAAGACAAATGAACAACCACAAGTACAACAAATAAACACAGAAAACTAAAAAACAATGAACAACACGAACTCCTATAAAAACCAGGAGTGAACCCAGATGCTCCGGAAGGGTAAGCAGTTCCTGCTCCGTATACGGCACCCGTCGTGAAGTTCAACAAAGTCAATCCGGTGGAAGTCACAAATCGGTGGAGGCACATGAAAGGTTACGACAGCGGGAACAAGTCCAACATCATCTTATATATTGGAACACTGTAATGGTCAATCAATTCGTGATGACGACCGTAAAATTTCCTAAGTGATGACATCAACTTTTCCCTGATAAAACCCTGGTTAAGAAGCTTTTGTGACAGCAGTAATCCTCTTTGTCGAAAGTCATGGTAACTCACGCATGCCCTTGAAAATCGAATAAATTTTGAAATCCAAATGATCCTGATAAGTCTTAAAGCTGATATGATAAAAAAAATTCTATAATGGCTAAGTAAAATTCCAAAAATAATAGTCTTAGATACTTTCAGGAAATTAACCGAAATTGGAATCACATATTTTTGAAATCCATACAAACCATACCAGTGCTAAGTAGAAATCAATAATAAAGTCGTCTTTGAGTCTTTCAGGAAATTTGCGAAAATTGGAATCGCATAATTTTGAAATCCAAATGATCCTGATAAGTCTTAAAGCTGATATGATAAAAAAAATAATCTATAATTGCTAAGTAAAATTCCAAAAATAATAGTTTTAGACACTTGGTTCGCATATTTTTGACATCTAGATGATCCCAATATGTGTTACTGCCAGACAATACATAGTTTCTTGTCAAAAATTTAAAAATTATGGTCTTTGAGACTTTTACCAAAGTTGGAACCGCATTTTAAAACAATTCCGACATTTTTAGCACAATTCGTGGTACAATTACTGAGTCAATTTTCAGTTCCATATTCCAAATAACATGAGAGGAGTTGCGTGACAAAGGAATAATGTACCCTTAGGCTGCCTGTGTAGCTCGGTCCCCAGGGGCGCTATTCAAATTCCGAAACCGTTCGGACACTCTACATTGACAGGGCAATTACTGAGCCAACTTTCAGTTCCATATTCCAAATAACCTGAGAGGAGTTGCGTGACAAAGGAATAATGTACCCTTATGGTGCCTTTGTAGCCCGGCCCAAGGGGCGCTATTCAAATTCCAAAACCTTTGGCACAGTCCCCACAAACACAGTGCAATCAATGGCCAAGTTTCATATTTCTACATCCAGTGGTTACTGAGATTATCCTGGACATTACTAACGTACGTACGTACATAAGTACATACGGAGATACGCCGAACAGCAAATTAATATTCTCGCGCTTCGTCGATGCGCGGGATAATAAAACAGTTTAACAAACCAAACAAAAATAGAACAAGATAGCACAGAAACAAAAGCACACCCAATGTGAACTCCCACTTAACCGTGAAGTGACATCAGGTGCTCCGGAAGGGTAAGCATGTTCTGCTCCGTTAACGCCACAGGTCACATTGTCAGTGAGTAAAAGCCATTGAAGTGTCAAGTCCTGTGAGGTGTCAGAAGGACTTGAAATCTTACTGAAGATATATAGTCTCATACGTGATGACGACCGTAAAATGTTTGGAGGAGACCGTGGTCTGTTACTGCTAAGGGAAAGTTCACAATTGGAAAATTAAAATCATCACGTTTGTCATAAAGTTTTGATTTCAATCGCCCATTATTATCTATGTACAAGTACAAATCTAGATATGAAGCAAGTTGGTGTATCTGTGGTCTCTTTAATTTCAAGTTCACTACGACATTTGAGTTGTATAGGTAATCCTTAAAGTTAGGATTAAAAGTGACAAAACATCATGTCTATGGCGGAAACTGAAACTGAGGGACATGGGCTAGTTTCTTTTCTTTCCGATTCAGTTGCCCTCTAAAAAGTTAGCCTCATATGAAAACAAGAACAGGTCGACCAAAGAAGCCGCGCAGTTTGTCCCCAACAAAACTCAACAAAAATGTTGATAAGAAATTCCAGTATGTTAACATGTTGTTAACAGAAGATCTCGACTCTCAGATTGTTCGAATCAGCGTGCGTTTTTTGTTGTTGACAAAATAAGCCTTATCCTTACCTTATACCAGATATGCATATTTTTGTAGACCTTTGTTTATTCCAGAAAAACTGGTGAATTAGCTCACGGAAAACAAATTTTAGTATTTTAGTTTATCGATGCTGATAGTTTGATAAAATATATTGATATATAAGAACATTATGTCAATTCTCGTATATCGAATGATCTGAAATCTAATCGTTCCATATTCATATTTATATTCATAACTAGGCTATGTTCAAACATCGTTTTATTTAGTTAACTTTTCTTCTTTATGGGAAGAGTTTTGAATTTTGACTAATCAAAAATAAGAATTTATCGTGGCCGCCAAAACAGCTGCCCGACCGGGACAAAATATGCAAACTTTATAAAGGTCCTTCCACAGATGCTTCATACCAATTTACAGTTCATTTGGTTTTGCGGTGTCAGAAAAGAAAATTTTTGAGATTTTGACCAATCAGAAACAAGAATTCATCATGGCGGCCATATTAGTTCTCCGACGAGAACAAAATATGCAAACTTTATAAAGGTCCTTCCACATATGCTTCATACCAATTTATAGTTCAGTTGGCTTTGCAGTTCAGAGGAGAAGGTTTTTGAAATTTTGACCAATCAGAAATATG
Organism: Mytilisepta virgata; assembly: GCA_028015205.1. NCBI lineage: Eukaryota > Metazoa > Mollusca > Bivalvia > Mytilida > Mytilidae > Mytilisepta > Mytilisepta virgata. The sequence continues at coordinate 56,376,653 of CM051515.1, read as the reverse complement.
AATTCACCATGGCGGCCATATTAGTTGTCCGACCGGAACTAAATATTTACACTTTATAAAGGTCCTTCCATAGATGCTTCATACCAAGTTTCACTTTCAAAATGTAAAACTTTACAGACGGACGACGGACGCCTTTGGGCCAGGTGAGCTAAAAACCATGTGGAGTTCTTAACATGCCCAAGTAGATAAATCACAACATTATCCTACATCTACATGCCTTTGTTGATGTTTATCATGAAAACAATTGACAATTGACAGATATCCGTAATATCCGTTGTATTTTGAATATTTTTTTTGCATTTTTGAATACAATAGATTTGGCATTTTTAAGTTCCGTTGCCCGAAAAATTGATCACAAAACAACAGCTCAGAAACTAAAGCACTTATAATGTAAACTCCCACAAAATATGGGAGTGACATCAGTACTTCGGAAGAGTAAGCATGTCCTGCTCTTTTAAGGTCAAGGCGAAGTAATTGAACGCCATCTAGTGTTCATGTGTTTACAGTTTCATGGGTAACAGCCCCTTGTCATCGATTACGTCCCCGACTGATTGTCTGACGACAGCCACTATGATGTTGACTCCGGAGGAGCAGTGGGGTCGCCCTTAGGTAGAAATAACAGTGTGTTCAGATGTACAGTTATTATGCGACACAAAACTTTTTCAAAACACATTGTGCGTTCACAAGTCCCTTTATTATCAAAACGCATTCGAAAGCATTATTTTGTCGTGTAAACGCATATTTAGACTAATTCGTTTCAGAATCCTAGGTACCTGTTGTTATTTGTACAGTAAATATTATGCAAATAATTTGCTTAGTTTAAATTTTAGGTATTTATGTACAGTGTTCTACCTCCATGGTATTACCACACCGTAAGTCACCTGTTTGACACTTAGATCACGGGAACACTATTATAAATTTACTAAACATCTCAATTTCTGTGTACTAAATAACGCGAATGCATATATAACGTCAAGTTGGGCATATAAGATCATTTTTACTTTGATGGAGAAATAAAAGATATAAAGAAAGTGAAGACGGTCCTTTTAAAAAAAATATTGTTTTTTTTCTTACGGAATGGTTTTTTTTTCAGGCGAATATAAAACTTAATTGTGACACAACCTTTTAAATTTTTAATTTGAATTAGGGGCGAATTTTGAGCTCTTATTTTTAAATGAAGTGGCAAAAAAATTGCAGCAATTGGTCCACTTGACGAACTGTGATTTATTTTAATATTTTACGGGACTATAATGATACAGTTGCAATACAAATCATCCATCGACAACATGAAAATCAAACATTGTCATTCAACAAATAATAAATAAAATCTGCAACTCCATACAGAAAGCAAAAAATTAATAAATAAAATGATCAATAAATTAATAAATAAAAATTAATAAAACATTAAAATTAAAAAATATATATAAGATGAAAGAAAAAGGCTTGTTGTTTGTCCTATAATTATTATCTGCAATACAAAAACGTTATCGAACGCTGGATGTCATGACGTCACCAAAATTAGTAGCTTGATATTATCTTCAGCAGCAGATACAACGAAATCAAGCATGAGGACCCCCAATTATTTTTATATCATCAGAAAGCTCGTGGATGAGGCAATATAATATTAGTTTTTCAAGAAACTGTAGGATTAACATCAATGGTTTTTATAGACTTTTCGAGCAAAATTGTCGAAAAATTGACGTTTTCCCTATATATCCTATGTTAAAAGTTAATTTCAGAACGCATTTTCAAAGGGTTATAGCAAAAAAATAACCTTTTATTTCATAATCCAGTGTATTTCGATTAGCTTTACATACTGACAAAAAATTAGAAAACTGCACGATACTTTCAATTACTTCGCCTTGACCTTAACTGTACCCGTTAAAAATGTAATCCAAAATCCTAATTAACAGAATTCATTATAATAAACACATGGCAATAAGTATATAAGAGACAACTATGAAAATACAGGATACTGACTTGGAGCAAGCACATAAAACTGGCCAAAACAGGGTTTACTGGAAACACAGAAAAAAGTAACATTTATTAGATCTGCATTATAAATTTAACACTTCAACAAACTTTATTACTAATTTAATACATAAATGAAAGCACGACGTTTCGTGAGCAAATTTGCATCCTGTTCTGTGACACGCACTTCCAGCTATGAACAGACACCACAAGAAAGAGAGAAGATGGGAATCAGCGATTTCCATATTACTTTCAACAGATGTTAATTTTTATGCTTTAATTTTTATTTTTAACTAAAATGATAAATTTCAAACATATATCAGAAAAAAAGCAAAAATTGAAATCGGAGTTTTTTAAAAACTCGACCAGTTACATATTTGTTTTACTCAAATAAAAAGGATTTCAAAAACGTTTGTCAAATACCATTTTAAGGTATATATGATTGGTTTTGGTATTTTTGTCAGATTTTCGGAATCCTCGGGTTTTATCCATTTCTTAAACGTGAAATTTTTTGCATTCATAAAAAAAACTATTTTGTAATATGTTTTGTTCGTGGTCCTAAAGTTGTAAAAATAGTCTGTTAAAACTACACATATTGTTCTTCTATTCATTTAGTAATATTTCAGCTTCTTTCCTATGTTGTATCTTTTTTTATGATTGATTATATAAAGACTAGAAATCAAGTGCACCCATTCGTACTGAGTACTTTATTAACTACAAACTGATCAAGGGTTACGGTAACATAGCGAAATCCTTGCTTTTCAATATCACATAAAATATAATAGAACCATTGGTTGGCTTGTCCTGTAAAATCCGCACTCCTTTTATTACATGTGTCAAATTTGTAGTATAAAAAGGACAAATTATCATAATATTATACATTATAAAAACAAGTGTTGACTGTTTATTTAACCAATGGTATACAAAAAATAACTGTGGCAATATGATGAACCAACACAATCCACTCGCTCAAATGTACAAATCACGAACACCGTATTTGGCACGCACTCAGATGACATGACATTGAGATTAACTAAAATACTAAGGTTTCTGTTCTATCTGTATGACTTCATATACCACAGTATCTCCACCAGTATTATCTGATGAGGAAATAGAAGTCGAACCACAAGAACTACCTGTACATTCTGAGGCAGGTACTACTGGTTTTGACTTGGGTTCTGGTTTCGTTGCTGCATTTAAACAACCACTGTTACCACAAGAAGCTCCTGATACAATAGGAGAGATCTCTGGTTTCGGATCTGATTTCACTGATTTTTTATTTTTATTGTCAGATTTGCCTTTATCTTTTTCTTCTTCGTCGTCGTTACCATCGTTTTCATCATCATCGCAGTCTTCATCATCATTGTTATTTTCTTTGTCCGTACCATTTCTGTCCTTGCCGTCGTCGTCGTCGTCCTTGTCATCATCATCATCGTTGTCGTCATCATCATCATCTTCGTCGTCGTCATTACCACCATCGTTATCATCCTCATCATCACTATTGTCGAATTTGCTGTTTTCATCACCGTTTTCATCCTTGCCGTCGTCGTCATCCTCATCGTCGTCCTCGTCGTCATCACTGTTGTTGTTCTTTTCACCACCCTTTCCTTTTCCATCGCCATTATCATCGTCATCATCATCATCATCATCATCACCATCATCATCATCATTGTCATCACTATTACCATCATCATCATCATCATCATCATCATCATCATTGTCACCACTATCTTCATCACCATTACTATCATCATTATCAGTGTTTTCATCCTTATTCTCATCATCATCGCCGTTATCATCATCATCTTTGTCATCCCCATTTCCATTCTTGCCGTTATCATTGTCATCGTCTAAAAAAGTAAAAAAAACAGATCGTTATGGTATTTCCACACTCAAGATGGTCAAGATGACAAAACAGAGGTTGTCAAATATCAAAATGACACATGCATGACTGAAAAAATGAAAAACATATGATAAACTAAACAGAATCAGAATAAGAGAGCACAGAAAAAGTAGCACGAGCTATTTGAATTCCCACTAAACCGGGACTGAAAAGGGTAAGCGTGTCCTACTCCGTTAACTGAACCCGTCGCATTGCCATCTAGTAACATCCGGTGACGTGTAGCATGGCGCATGAGTAAGATATTAATGTATTCAGTTTATTATATTGACATATTCATTAAGATTTAATAAGAAAATACAAGGCGTCATGTTTTATTTGACTACGCTTTGACGTTTGTATAGTAACGTCCTTGGCGACGACTCTTCCCAGAATGAACTCAATGCGTAGCCCATGAGTGAATTATAAGTGTTTATTGGTCACGAGTTGTAGATTTTTGGTATTCGAATTTCTAGATTAGTTTTTCTGTTAATTACATTATCCCTACCTCTTTGCTCGTCGTATTTTTTCTTATTAATTTATAGTTAAAATCAAAATCATGGACGATTCTGATGAAAATATCCTTATATTTATAAGCTAAGTTAGTTTACAATGTTTCGAATGGATTTAAGTTTTCGTAACGTAATCCCAGGGCGAATGAGAATATTTAGGGTTCATTTATTTGAGACGGCATGGCTGACCCATGCCATGGAGGAATGAGGTGCCTTTGGTAAAATATGTATCGGAATGATGAATCGTAAATGTATGGTATTGGAAATTACTTGTCGCAAACCAGACTCGAAGGTGTGATATTTCGAATGGCAATACACATCTTTAAGTTGATATATTTTCATAGAATGGTGAATGTTCAGCTCGGTTGGTGTAACAAGCTTCCATTGTTTAAGTTAAACATTAAAGTTATTGAACCATAACAGGTTTATAACCACCTCCAAAAAGTGTGATAGTACTCCTTCAGCTCAGTTGGCATGGCGGTGGACGTCAGTACGAAAGGTCTCGAGTTTGGGACGGGGAATTTTGTGAGTAGCGCCATGCTCTACTGTAACATCAAAACAGATGATTTTAAAGTTATATGACAAGACAAGTATTTTATGAAAAGGGTTCAATAGTAGACCAAAGTAATCTTTCCAAAGGTATTTCTCAGTGAACAATAAATTCACATTAAATGGTACAATAAACAAAAAATACTCTGTTAGGATGTTAACGAAAAAGTCAAACAAACTACTACCCCTCTTAAATCATGCATATCTGACTATAGTACACAGTTGTCAATCCTTTACATACTAGTAACTTGTTATGGAGATTAAAACACCCAAATGCAATTACTGGCATGGCCTCTACCCTTCACATCAAGTTTCATGAAGATTTAATAAATTTTGGCTTTTTGGAATATTTTAGCCCGTTTTTTTATGGTAACGGTGGCCATTTTGAAAATTCTAAAATCGAAGTGTATATTCAGGCTTGGCACCTAACCTTCACATAAAGCTGATTGTTTTTTTTTTTGGCTCTTGATTGGATTGCACATCTAGGCATGGTACTCAAACATCTATCACTGTTACATCACACTCGGGATATAGTTTAAAAAATGATTCAAATATGATATATAATTCTTGACGTAACCAAAGTATTTCACGACCATATCGAATAGAAAAATCCCCAAAAATAATATCAACCTTTTTATCCCAGACTATAAAAAAGAAATCGTCTACAATCAATATCTTAGGGGGTTAAAAAATCTATTTCAAGTATCATAATTTAGAAGAAAAAAAGTAAAATCCGGCAAAAAAGTATTCTGACCTGAAAAAAATATTCAAAAGGTTGCCTTATTTTCACCAAAATGTTGTTTCAAGATAGAACAGAATCTATTTTTTCAATACAGTATTTAAAACGATTCTCTGTATATCCAGAAACAATCAAATAGGACAAGAACTGTTCTAAAATCTTTTAAAAAAGTAAACGAATGGTCCAAAAAACATGATAAAGTCAATCCTAAAATATTGGTACTTATTGAAAGATTTTAAATGATACATATAGTTTTTGAAATAGAGAAAAAACATTTACCATCACCATTGTTTCCTCTCTTGTCATTATTACCTTTGTCGCCGTCATCATCATCATCATCATCATCATCATCATCATCATCATCACTGTCATTATCGCTGTCGTCATCACTGTCATTATCGCTGTCGTCATCACTGTCATTATCGCTGTCATCATTACTCTCATCATCATTATCTTCTTCGTCATCTCCATTTTTACCGTGTTTGTCTCCTTTGCCACCTTTCTTATCACTTTCATCATCATCACTATCATCACTGTCATCATCGCCGTCGTCATCACTATCTTCTTCATCATCCCCATTTTTACCGTTCTTATTGTCTCCTTTGCCACCTTTATTATCACTTTTATCATCATCATCATCATCATCATCATCATCACTATCATCACTGTCATCATCACTGTCATCATCGCTGTTATCATCACTATCTTCATCATCATCTCCATTTTTACCGTTCTTATTGTTTCCTTTACCGCCTTTCTTATCACTTTCATCATCATCATCATCATCATCATCATCATCATCATCACTATCATCGCTGTCATCATCACTGTCATCATTGCTGTCATCATCACTATCTTCTTCATCATCCCTATTTTTACCGTTCTTTTTGTCTCCTTTGTCTCCTTTGTCGCCTTTCTTACCATTTTCATCATCATCATCATCATTATCATTATCACCACTGTCATCATCACTGTCGTCATCGCTGTCATCACTATCTTCATCATCATCCCCATTTTTACCGTTCTTATTGTCTCCTTTGCCGCCTTTCTTATCACTTTCCTCATCATCATCACCACTATCATCGCTTTCATCATCACTGTCATCATCGCTGTCATCATCACTATCTTCTTCATCATCCCCATTTTTATCGTTCTTTTTGTCTCCTTTGTCGCCTTTCTTACCACTTTCATCATCATCACTATCGTTATCACTGTCATCATCGCTGTCGTCATCGCTGTCATCATCACTATCTTCTTCATCATCCCCATTTTTACCGTTCTTTTTGTCTCCTTTGTCGCCTATCTTACCACTTTCATCATCATCACTATCGTTATTACTATCATCACTGTCATCATCGCTGTCGTCATCGCTGTCATCATCACTATCTTCTTCATCATCCCCATTTTTATCGTTCTTTTTGTCTCCTTTGTCGCCTTTCTTACCACTTTCATCATCATCACTATCGTTATCACTATCATCACTGTCATCATCACTGTCATCATCGCTGTCATCATCACTATCTTCTTCATCATCCCCATTTTTACCGTTCTTATTGTCTCCTTTGCTACCTTTATTATCACTTTTATCATCATCATCATCATCATCACTATCATCACTGTCATCATCACTGTCATCATTGCTGTCATCATCACTGTCATCATCGCTGTCATCATCGCTGTCATCATCACTATCTTCTTCATCATCTCCATTTTTTCCGTTCTTATTGTCTCCTTTGCTGCCGTTCTTATCACTTTCATCATCATCATCATCACTATCATCGCTGTCATCATCACTATCTTCTTCATCATCCCCATTTTTATCGTTCTTTTTGTCTCCTTTGTCTCCTTTGCCGCCTTTCTTACCACTTTCATCATCATCATCATCATTATCACTATCATCACTGTCGTCATCGCTGTCGTCATCACTATCTTCATCACCATCCCCATTTTTACCGTTCTTATTGTCTCCTTTGCCGCCTTTCTTGTCACTTTCATCATCATCATCATCACTGTCATCGCTGTCATCATCACTGTCATCATCGCTGTCATCATCATTATCTTCTTCATCATCGCCATTTTTACTGTTCTTTTTGTCTCCTTTGCCGCCTTTCTTATCACTTTCATCATCATCATCATCACTATCATCGCTGTCATCATCACTGTCATCATTGCTGTCATCATCACTGTCTTCATCATCATCCCCATTTTTACCGTTCTTATTGTGTTTTTTGCCGCCTTTCTTATCACTTTCATTCTCATCACTATCATCACTGTCATCATCACTGTCATTATTGCTGTCATCATCGCTGTCATCATCACTGTCATCATTGCTGTCATCATCACTGTCTTCATCATCATCCCCATTTTTACCGTTCTTATTGTGTTTTTTGCCGCCTTTCTTATCACTTTCATTATCATCACTGTCATCATCACTGTCATCATCACTGTCATTATTGCTGTCATCATCGCTGTCATCATCACTGTCATCATCGCTGTCATCATCACTATCTACATCACCATCCCCATTTTTGCCGTTCTTATTGTCTCCTTTGCCGCCTGTCTTATCACTTTCATCATCATCATCATTATCATCATCATCACTATCATCACTGTCGTCATCGTCATTATCATCACTGTCATCATCACTATCACCATTACTATCACTATCACTATCTTTGTCACTGTCATCGTCGTCTTTATTTTCATTTGAAAAAGAAGATAATTAAAGATATATTAGACGAATGAGGTGATGTTTTTTCAGCATATGACGCCATAAAGCGATTGCTAAAGGGTATCCATTCGATATGTATAGTTTGTTATACCCGCGTTGCGGATATATTGTCGTTGTCTCTGTCCGTCCGTCACACTTTCTTGTGACATAAACTCAGTTTTGGGTATAGCATTTTCATTCCTTCACAGAAGTGTTGCATACATCCTGTAGATGCGCAATAAGGTCTTAAAGTTTTTGATTTCGCTCAACGGATGAAATGTGGGACCAAAAAAACGAACGAATTGTCATATGCTTGGGACATCAAGTCCTCATTCATTATTGATTCAAGGCTTCTACATTCATTATAGCATGATTGTACATGTGATGTGGATGCACAATAAGTTTTTAAAATTTTGATTTCTTTCGTTGAGCGAAATTTGGGATCGAAAATGAACGAATTTTTAAAATACGCTTCAAACATAAATTTTTGAAGAATTTTTTATTCTAGGCTTCTGGTTTCTTTATAGGTAAATTATCCATGGTGGAAAGACAGGTTTCAAAATTTTCATTTTCCCTTAATGGACGAAATCAACAAATTGTCAAAATATGAATGTGACATCAACTCCTCATTGGTTATTGATGCAAGGCTTCTACATTCATTATAGAATTATTTTACATATGATGTAGATGCGCAATAAGGTTTTAAAATTTTGATTTCTTTCTTGGAGCGAAATTTGGGACCGAAAATGAGCGAATTTTCAAAATATGCTTAAAACATTAATTTCTGAGTCATTTTTTATGCTAGGGCTCTGGTTTCTTCATAGGTAGATTGTCCATGACGGAGAGCTGCAAAAAAAGATGCTCAACGCACAATTTTAGTCCCATGGCATATAGGAAATATTATAATTATCAAAATATGCTGTTGAGGATTAACATAAAGATCTTTCATCCTAAAATAAACTTTACATGGTGTATTTTAACTCGGGGTAAGTTTTGTCCTTAACACTAAATTTGAATCAAAATCATCTCTTGGATGAAACAAATCTGGGGGTGCGGGTGTAACTATCGCCTCCAACAGTACTTTAGTTTAATATGCCATGTATGCAATAATAAAAAATAAAGGTAGCAGAAAATGTTAACAAATTGTCAACCAACAACAAATACGTACAAACATAAAAGCAACACTTCTTGACCAACGCTAAAAAGCACTGATTTTAAATCGGTGTTGTGAGTACCCATACCTCCCCTCCCCTTTCTATCCTGATTGTCAGATGTGTTTAACAAAACCTAAAAAGGCAATACATTATTATGACTACCAAAGTGCTCATAGATAGAACAATCAAAAAAGGAAGGAAAATCTTTTACAGTGTTAATTTACTTTTCTTAGGCTTATAGAATAAACTGGGATATATCGCCAGTAACTAAAGATGCAATTGCATAGGAATCTATAACCTTGCAATCGGAACACCTATCAGCGGTAAGAATACCCCATCATGTGGTTCACTTCTACTCGGGTACATTTACGCTACGTGTCCCCACTGCCACCAGCCCTCTTCTATTGCGTAGAGTTATATCAAAATTATTGAAAACTATGCACACTGTAACATTTCCTGGCATTTAATAAATCGATTTTCAAAGCTCTCAATTTTTATGGTTACAGTCACTATGCTGTTATCTCTGATTTGATCGATTTTATTTTCCAATGAATGGATTTTAGCTCACGTAAAATATCTGACTCACAAAAATAGTCCCAAGATGAAAACACCGATGATATGATTAGATTTCAATGTAAAAATATACCCCTTTTTATGTATTTTACAATAAAAAAATTTAAATAGCGATAAAAAATTTTGTATTTGTTTCAACTCTTGGAGTTTCTTATTTCTCGTCTTGCGGCATACGAGTCTTGTTACAAAAAAATCTGCTACAGTTTTATTGTTGTTATCACTGAGAATTTATTTTAAAAATACGATTTGGTGTCGGATTTTGTAATGTAGTGTATTATTCAGCGTCTTAAATTAAACAATTAAATGAAATGATTTCATAATTAATTACTATAGCATCATCAATTTACCTTCAGCACTGTCGTCGCTGTCACCGCCATTACTGGTTTTAGATTTTGTGCCACCCTGCGATGTCCCGCTATTTGATGATTCTGGAGCTACGTCAACTACTGTTTCACTTCCACCTTGACTCTTATAACATCCAGATGAGCTGGAGCAAGACTTGGATGAAGACGATTTAGGAGAGTTGGAAGACCCCGTCTTGGATTTTGAGGATCCAGATGATTCGGGTGAAGCGTTTGAGCTTGAAGACGATTTAGAAGACTTTGATGATCCCGATGATTCTCTGGATCCAGAAGACGCCCCTGATGAAGATCCTGAAGAATCATTTGATCCTGAAGAAGATCCTGAAGAGGGTTCGGAAGACGTTGATGATCCCGGTGAGGATTCTGAAGATCCAGAAGGTCCCCCTTTGTTTGGTCCTGAAGAAGATCCTGAAGAAGATTCAGGAGAATTTGATGATCCTGGGTCTGAAGGGATTTTTGAAGTCTTTGATGACCCCAGTGAGGATTCTGAAGATCCAGAAGGTCCCCCTTTGTTTGGTCCTGAAGAAGATCCTGAAGAGGATTCAGGAGAATTTGATGATACTGGGTCTGAAGGGATTTTTGAAGTCTTTGATGATCCCGGTGAGGATTCTGAAGATCCAGAAGGTCCCCCTTTGTTTGGTGCTGAAGAGGATTTAGAAGACTTTGATGATCCCGGTGAGGATTCTGAAGATCCAGAAGGTCCCTCTTTGTTTGCTCCTGCTCCAGGGGTTGATTTAGAAGACTTTGACGACCCCAACGTAGATTCAGAAGATCCAATATTGTTTGGGCTTGAAGAAGAACCTGTAGAGGATTTAGAAGACTTTGATGGTCCCGGTGCAGATTCATTAGATCCAATATTGTTTGGGATTGAAGAGGATTTAGAAGATTTTGATGATTCCGGTGAGGATTCTGACGAACCAGAAGGTCCTTCTTTTTTTGGTCCTGAAGAGGTTTTAGAAGATTTTGATGATCCTGGTGCAGGATCATAATATCCAATATTGTTTGGGCTTAAAGAAGATCCTGAAGAGGATTTAGAAGACTTCGATGATGCCGGCGGAGATTCATAAGTTCCAATATTGTTTGGTCCTGAAGAGGATTTGGAAGTCTTTGTTGATCCAGATGAGGATTCTGAAGACACTGAAGGTCCAGCTTTATTTGGCGGTTGTTGTATAGAGTTTGAACCACAGTTGGTTACACATCCTTTACCGGGACTTACTGCTGTTTCTACTCCCGATATGGCCGTACCTAAAGCTGCTATAGAGGCTTCATTTTCACCAGTTTTCTTGACTACCAATGAATCTTTTTGGGTCAGTACTTGATCAATAGGATCTATATAAAATAAATCCGAAATAGATTTTTAAACATTTATATAAGTACACAAATAGTAGTACAAAAGTGATGCGATTTAAAACTACCAAAAATGTAGGTTAGAACAAAATAAGATCAATTCGGCAACGATTAACATGTACTCTGTTATCCATTCACAGTGTGACTCCTCTTTAGATTTTCTCTGTTAATAACTGTTAATAATTTTTTTATAATTTTTTATCAGCTTATTGTTGGGTTATATTTGGTCAAAGATGTTGAATTCTTGTTACTAATACCTCCTGGGCCAACTGAGTCTTAGCTTTAATGGAATGATCCTTGGGTGCTTTCCTTTCAAATATTTTTGGGGTCAGGACCTTGGACCAATATGGCCGCTGTCACTAAAAATTGAAATATCAGCAAAAAAATATATTTAAAAAAAATTTGGTAATACTACTGGGGTATTTGAAACTAAACATTGATGGGATTTTTCTTAGGTGGTCTCTTTCAAAATTGTATTCGGGGGTCCAGTATGGCAACTGTCGCCAAAAAAGAAAAAATCAGCAAAACGGTATTTAAAATTCTTTTTTGAAATTACAAGGGAAGTTTCGACTCTTTTAAATCTCTATTGAGGGATTGGACTATGGATTAATATTGTCAACACTATCTGAAAAAGAAAAATCAGCAAAATATGCGTGTATATTGAAGAGGACAAATATACCTAAGGCGCAAATCAAAAAACGAAATCCATTAGACAGACAAACGTGTAAGTCACAAATCGGTGGAGGTACATGAAATGTTACGACAGTGGGAACAGGTCCAGCATCTTATTATATATTGGAACACTATAACGGTCAATCAATTCGTGATGCCGACCGTAAAATTTCCTAAGTGATGACATCAGCTTATCCTTGATAAAACCCTGGTTAAGAAGCTTTTGTGACAGCAGTAATCCTCTTTGTCAAAAGTCAGGGTAACTCACGCATGCCCTTTGAATATTTGAGAAGCTGAGAAACGTAGACACCATATGCAGGCGATGCGGATATATTGCTACGCAAGAAGAGAAGGTTAACAATATGAAAGTTGAAGTCATCACGTTTGTTATAAAGTTTTGTCTTCGAATGTCCCTCATTGTCTATTTTAAGAAACAAATCCAAATATGAAGCGGACTTCGATTTATTTCGAAATATTTTTCTCCTCTGAAACTACTTAGACAATGGAGATCAATCTTTTATGTGATATGGTCATAAGTTGGTCCCCTTGCCTGTTGATTCTGGAGCTCCGGACCTCGGACCAATATGATCACCGTTATACTAAAAAAGAAAAATCAGCAAAAAATATCCTCTGAAAGTACTGCGGCAAATTTAAGTACCTTAGGTGATGCCTATTCAAAATTGTGGGGTTTTGACCTTCGACAGTATGACTCTGGTACTAAAACTTAGAATATATAGCAACAAACAAACAAAAATTATCCCTTAAACTATTAAGGCAATGTATACCAAACTTAGATGAATTTTTCCTTAGGTTATCCCTCTTCCAAATTAAATCTAGTTTGTGAACTAATATGGCCACTGCTACAGAAAGAAAAATCAAATAGCACCGGTTAGTGTTTTTTCAAGAGGGGCGATACAGGCTCGTGGGAGCAACTAGTTTAGATAGCTTTGTATTCATTTTAAATTTTCAGAAACACTGTCAAGAATATATTTTATTGATCTGTCACATGTACAAAGGGCAGCGTTTCTAGTGGTTATTGGTAGTACCATTCAGTCAACACTGGAAGGCTTCTTGATCAGTACCTTAGGTGTAGTAGGATATAATTAAAGTTCTTTTCTGATCTCTTGTCAATTCTGTAACCCAAATTTAATAATTAACTATTATCAAACCAATAAAAATTAGTATGCATAGATAATTAATATAGGTAATTAAACAAGTCAATTAAAATTCATAACTTTAAAAGGGAAAGAAAAGTGAAAACACGAAGACTTTCAGGTGTAGACTAGTTGATAATTCAATTTATTGTCAAAACAGAAAGACAATTGTGATTTTGACGTTAATTATTATTGTTTCCGTTTAGACATTTCATAACTGTCAGTACTAATGGAAAGAATAAAAACTAATTATATGTCCAAACAATGTGAATTCAGTAAACTAGTAGTTATAGTTATCATGATGCACCCTTCTTGCTTATTTTTATTTACTTTTTAAATGAATATATCATGTTCAATTTTTTTGAAATAGTTATAAAATTCAACAGGGTTGTCGTTTGTCCCATCATTTGTTTACTGGAATAGTTATATCGCACTAGCAAATATACAAAATTCAGTAGAAGACAAGATTCACTTTTTATTACTGTGTCCAAAACTTACTAATATAAGAAATAAAAGCCATAAAATGATTGAAAATGAATACAAAAACCTCAAATTTCTTTCAACAGAAAACAAGTTTATATGGCTTATGTCCCCAGAAGACAAAACTTTAATTCAAACGGTCTTCAATTTATTATTGGACTTAACTGAGGAACGTACTAATATATTAAAGAATAAAGCAGAGACATAGAGATAGCAATAAAGGGTGTGTCTTCTGTGGGATACTCTTGTTCTTGTTGTTGGTGGTGTCTTTCAGATGTATAGTTTTCATAATTGCATTTTTTTATCATTATTTTCAAATTATTATCTTGTGTCTTAACCAATCAAACCAATCATTGGCAATCATTTCATTTTGTTATGTTAATTGTGTTTTAACGGAGCTTCGCTTGTGTACGATTGAAGTTATAGACCCATAACAGGTTTATAACTACCCTCCATTAAGCTGCGGTAGTGGAGTACCCCTTTAGCTCAGTTGGTAGAGCGGTGGACTATTGATGAACCAAAGGTTCCAGGTTCGATCCCTGGGTGGTGCGGTGTGTAATTTTGGGAGATAAATCATGCTCTACTGTTGCAGTGTTCTGTATTTGGTAATCATAAGAGGATTATACTGCTCTATATGGGATCCAAAAATTTGGAAAATGAAAACGTTTTTATTTCTATAGATATTTTTAAAATTGAATACAACTGCGTGGATATATGAAAGGTGACCAATTATTTTCTTAATAGTAAAAACAAGTGAAATAAATGCGTTTTTAATAGAGAGATAATTATAACAATAACATTTTTCTCAATTGAGTTGAATTCGTCATAAATTCGCACTTAAACTAAAAGATTTTTTATGAAATTTTGCAGACAACTAGACCACTTTTAATTGCATCTGAATAAAATATGTCACTGTAATACTTCCCGAAATATGCATATATAGGGAGAATGCATGTCGATATTTTTTTTAAACAATATATTTTTCCCTTTAATATATTTTCATTTTTTCAATTATCGATATGAATATTATAAAAGGTCAACAGATTCATTTTTTTTATTGCAATAAATTGATTACTATGTGTAGAGCGAAAAGAAGCATAAAAAACAAAAAGAACCGTTCGTGTTGTAAAATGTAGGTTTCTCTAGTGTTTTAGCATACAGGACATATACTATTAAGTTAAATAATTTTCTGCTCTTTTAACACGAAGTCTACAGTAAAAATATTCCATTTAAATTTCGGTAAAAGAATATCGAAGCGACAAAACAGTTTTTTTTTTATTCTTTATACATGTATATCCTTGTGGTGTTTAATTGTTGTGTCACATTATCATGATTTTGTCTTTTCCTTGGATTTCGAATTTGTGGACTTTTATCAGTGTTTTGCACTTCGGTATCTTTTAGTCGTAATTGTATGCAAAGCTTGAATTTCTTTAGTAAATTTCTTGGAATATTTTAAGGAAATTATCTTATGGAATGGTATCTGTAAACCAAAGTGAAGACCAATAAAATCCAAATGTTTTTTTTTCGTACTTCTAAACAAAATGATATTGGATTTTGATAACTTAAGTCTGTGGTGTATCGCATGGAATCAATAATTTATCGACATGTATATAACGTTTGGGAAAGACTTTTGATTATATTAGCATGCCATGCTCATGAACAGAAATGCTAGTTATGTGATAACTTATGTTACTTGTTACAATATAACAGTGCTGAATTTCTCTCTTAATTAGAAGTGGTTCTTCAAACACTTGATTAAAACATATTCTCTAGTTTTTTGTACCTACAACCGAATTAGATTTCTTAAAAGAATATGGTATCCGTTGTGTTAGCATTAAACTTTTGATAACCATAGTGGATTGCAAAACGTTTACCAATTCCTTTCCTCTTGTTGGATGCGAGAACAGACCTTTTGGGCACATTTTAACTTTCAACAGAGGCGTCTTTAACATACTAAGGGTTTTATTCTCCATTAACACGGTATAGGCTTTTCTGCCTCCCCCCCCTCTGAAATAATAATTCCTAAATCTCCGGGAAACATTTTTTTAAATGCATTTCAAACAATACAATTCAGGCTAGTTTTACTACAAAATAAAATTTTAAATCATTGTTTGTACATAGATATTACTGTAAAATGATCCAAAATGCCATGAAATGTTATTTCTTTCAAAAATTTAAAATTAAAGTCTTTCCAAAAAGGTCTTGAAAATTTAGTAAGATTCATTTCAGGTTGCAACCAGTCTAAAAATTAATAAAAGATAAGTTAAGTACATTTGCTTGTTTTTCAATGTTGGAAAATAAAAACAAGACTGGAAAATCTAAAATAATCGCAAAATAACATGTAACATGATATAAACTATAAACCTGATTGTATTCAAGTTAATCTGAATAAAAGTTGTTAAGGAATGTTTAGATCTAACATACTGGTTTGATTACGGTTAGGAACTTTTTCCTTTATTGTTTATTTTTCAGTTGTCAATACCGCCTATATTTGGAGATATGGGTGACTTTTCAAGGACCAATTGAGACGTATTGATATCGTTAGCAGTTAGTTTGAATTTATCGCTGTTACGATTTCTAAAGAACATACGAATATAAAACGAAAGAATAAAGAAACACAAATTAAAGTAATATTATGATAAAATTTATCAATATCAAATAGCTAGTGTGTGTCCGTTATTTCAGAATAATGAATTCCAAAAGAAAACGTTTATTAAAAAAAGACACACACACACAAAGAGTTGACATAATGTTATGTTCTAATGAGCTTTATCAACGGGATATTTAATTTTCAGTGAGATTATGAAATCTCCTGTATCAACAAAAGAAGTATATGACACGACATTAAGTACGTTTGCATGACAAAATTCCATTAAAATCTGTGTAAAACTTATCTATAGGTCATAATATATGGAAAACGTTCCCCCTCCCACACGGAAATAATAATGTAATAAATTCATCACAAATTACCAGATAAATATTATCTAAATAAAAACAAAGCCACTTTAAAGTTTGGATTTTATTTGGGAGTACCACAGGGATGTCCTATATATCATACCATATTGTTTCATCAATCCTCCTATAGTTATCTTTGAATTAACATATTAATCAAAATCTAAATTTTCTTAGATTAAATCTGACAAACGGTAACAATTAGGTAAAACACTTAAGAAATTTAAAAATGATAACGAAAATGTAAATACGAGTCGTTGTAAAACCTCCACTACTGCTAAAATTCAGAAATAAAGAGAACTTAATTCAAGCAATTTAAGGGTAAATAAAAAGTTATAGTTAAGACTATTGAGAATAAATTTTTGGTACAAATTAATTATAAGATGGAAGCAGGAAAGGTCAACAATGACATACCATTATCATCCTTCCCTGTGATTCTATCAGCTTGTTGAGCAGCTCCGAAAAATTCGTATCAAGAAGCGCGTGCGCTGAGCAGGAGTTATCAACAGTCAGGAGGACTTATCAACAAATTCTCCCAACGTTTGGCAGCTCAGAACTTATTACATGGCTTTCAAAATTGCAAAATATTAATAAAAATATAAAGATTTGGTGTTCCTTTTTTATATTATGGCGTTTTATTTAAACGAATGATGAAGAAATTTCTAAAAGTGACATCAACAAAATGTGTCTTTCCTCGATGCTGATAATGTCTGCTGGGACTTCTTTCTGCTCTTTCTATTGCACTTCATTATTTGCGATTAAATCAAATTTTTAAACGTACGCTTTGTTTTTATGTGTCTATATTTTCGCCTGAATTAGTAAAAAAACGACTAAATGTTGTTTAAATATGTCGTCTCCTTGGTTAAATTTGAGTGATTATTTTACATTGCGCATATTATAGTCAGAAGTTGTTTCGCGAATGGAGACGGACTATGACGTCAACGAGGTTGCAAGTTTGAAATGGGTGCTTTAGTTTCCCGGAAAATCATGAACAAAGATTTCCAGACTGATTTTGTTTTTTAAAACATGAAAATACACATTAATGTCGGTTTTTATATCGTTTATAAGATTTTTTACATGAACATTCAGGAAATATATACTTATTGGTATGGTAAATAACGTAACGGAAAACCTGTCGTTGCGATGAAGAATCCATACTTTTCCCGCGAAAATTTGGGAGAATTCAGAACGTTTACAAATATTTACGTTTCAGATAAGTAATTAAGATGATAAAAATATTATCTGCATTTTGACAGCTAGATATCGTAAAATATCACCCCGCTCGACAGAATATGAAGATTTGGGACTCGTTCGCTACGCTCACTCGTCCCAAGCTTCATATTCTGGCTCACGGGATGATATTTTACGATATCTAGCTGTCAAAATGCAGATAATATGTACATATCCATTAACCGACTGTCAAAATATATATGCACGTTTTGCTGTTTTATATATATCTTTAATTCGAACTTAGACTTTTAACACAAGGGAAAATCCACCATCAAGTTCAAGACGGCCCTTACCAACGGTTTAATCGGACTTCTTTGTTAGAATTCGACTACGTTAAATTTGTTCTTTTTAATTGATTTTACTTTGGAGTTCTTGTGGAGTAGTTTTATACGCCGTATTCTGTGTATACTTCTTATACAAAATTTTCCCGATATTGTCTAAATGTCTCCATATACCTTTTTCTTAATCATTTACCATACGGATAATTTCATTTAAGTTTTCTTTTTCATAATTTTGTCATGAAGATCACAAAAATTCCGTTTTTATTTCCATGTTACCTTCCCCATCTATTTAGATATAGCTGATAGAAGTACGTACATCGTCAGAACCCTGTCGTCTTCATCCGGAAGTTTTGTCTGTAGGACATATTATTGGTATTTTATATGATAGAAAACACTACTGACATTCATTGATATTAATTATTTTGTTGTATGGGCTGAGGTTCATCACACGATAAACCCTAATACTGTAATTAATCTGTTCCCATGTTCTTATTTATTTGAAATCAATATTACAGCATTTTATTTTTTGATTATAAAAGAAAAAATAGTATATCAGTAATAATACAAAATACTTTCTAACTATGAAAATTCTTTGCACAGTTACACATGTTTTGAAGAATTAAACTGTATCCATAAGAACCATTCTTTATAGAGCCGTGAATGATTGCAAGAGGTAAAAATCCGTGTATTAAAAAACCTACAACTGTTCATATTGTCATTAAAATGGATCAAAATAATGGAACACGATTTATTTTATAAACATATTACTTTACCTTTTCCTTTGAAATATTATACTAAAATCTTTTAATTATATGCATATAATTGGTAACATCTATAATTAAGTACAAGTGTTGTGAGTAAAAAATGTATTTAAATTTATCTGTTTTTAATCCAAAATTTAACGTATTTCTCATTCTTCTAGCAATAGAACTTAAAATAGAATAAAAAAACCTTGAACCAGTGCCTTATTTCATACAGCTGAATTTTCATGTTTGTAAAAGGTAAATATCTGACAGTTATATGTACAGAAAAATATTCCGGGTGATACAAACTGATTTTTTTTTCATCAACTTCTTGACTATTTTTACAAAATAAAAAGCGTAATCTATGAAACTATAATAGATATTCCAGTTTTCATTTTCTTTCCTTTACAAACTGTCCATTTTGTCAATAATACTTTAATAGTGTTAATTTTACTAAGATAGATCACGATTTTTTTAAAAGGTCGTTTACTTTTTGTATTAACAAATGTTATTTCAGTAAATTAATATGATATAAAGTCACTGCTTCTATCAAAATAGTGAAAATAAAGTAATTTTTACAACAAAATGTTCTAATTTATGAAAATCCATACATTGAGTTTACGACTGAAAAGAGTGTTAAATGCAATGTAGAAACTAATCTACTGTAAGAGGATATGAAATTAAATTGGTATTTGGGGTTGAAATGCAAAAATGATTAAATAAATGAATAAAAAGTAAAATAGGAATGATAATTGATTGTAGTAAACAGTAATCAATTTCAAAACAACCAATCAAACAAACCCTCTATATATTTTTTAAAAAATATATTATATGACAGGGGTGTCTACTCTCTCTTGCTATATTAATTTTAGCAAACTATCTGCGACAGACAAGCATATTGCAGAAATGAAAAATCCAAGAGGATAATTTTACTGTTGATATTCAAATTGATTGTCTTTCTTTTATATTATTTCTTAACTTGACAATCTTTGAAATAAGACGAAAAGGTTTCATTAATCTGTTAAAGTTTAACGAACCATGTTTTTGTTTATATTTGTTCATGTGTATTTTGTTGATATCTATGCTATCAATACTTACAACATATCGAAAATTGCACAATGGAAAATAATAAGAATAAATTGGCTAGTCCCTTCATGATCACTAGGGATCCACTCCAACTCATTATATGTAAAACTAAAAAGTGGATTTCCAATAAGTTACTTTTTAATTTTATATGCGTGCATATTAATTAACTAGAATGTCGAATACAATAATTATTCAAGTATATTGAATCATGCGGTATGGACAAATTTGCATATCTTGTATTTATCCAATTATAACTGAAATGATCGACAACTGTCGTGTCAAAGTAAATGACAAAATCCCATTAAGGTAACATTTATTTGTTCCGCTGATATTATAATTATGCTCATTCCGATGCATATACATGGGAATTAGGTGACCCTTAAGCATGTAGATTCCTTTGGGATAATAATTAATTAATAATCTATGACACTTATTAGGAAACATAAAGAAGTTTTTAATAATTTTAAAAATTAAAATTCCGACAAAGATGGTCAGTGTCAGAAACAACTATTAAAAAAATGTCTTGAGAGTATTTCCTAAATAAACTATAAAACGGTTAACAGGAAAGGTCAACAATGACACACCAATTAGCAATTCTAGTTAACGCTAGGTGCATCACTTGGCGGAAATATCGATTGTAAACATTATATCTATTACCAAATCGTCTATAAATATTTTTAACCCATTTTTAAATAACTTCCGGAAAAATGACTCCACCTGGCGTTAGGTGGAATTGCTACACCAATCAATTAACGCAGACGGTAGACCCTGGGATAAAAAATGAGATAAAGAGCTAAATACAAACATAGAAATAACAGGGATTCAGGATAGTCTGAATTGGTACAGACACTGAGCAGTGAAAAATGTAGTGGTGGGTTTAAACCGGTTTTATGAAAACTCAAATCTCCGGCTTATCTTTCCCGAACCTCTGCTGTAAAAACCACAGAGTGACTATAAAAGCAAAAACAGTGTGTGAACACCAACATTAGAAAAGTAAAAAATTGTTGAACGGTACATAAGTTAGATGTCATGGTTAAAACGTGCTCGTTTGGAATATAAAAAAACTCTCATAGCTGCTGATAAATTATTTTATATATTTTACATGATGATTTTTTTGTGAACAAGGAAACATATTGTTTCACTAATTGAATTAATTATACAATTAGACAGATTTGTTCCTACCTAATCGGATCATAATATGACACGCATTTCCCTATAAAGCTTGGTTTAACATTACAATTTACGAATTAAAAGTACACGGAATGTAAATATATTTATTTTATTTTATTTTATTTTATTTTTGGTGAACTATCCTAATAACGAATTGTATATAATAAATTTGTTATGTCAGGTTTCGATATTTAAAGATTTGCTAAATACATATATAAATTCAAAGTCAAAGTCAACGATTTTATTGATATAAAATCCAAAATCTGGATTGTCATCAACACACAAACAAAGAACAAACATTAATCATTACAAGCAATTTATATACATAAAAAGTAGTATATATAATTTTTTTTCTTTTTTCTTTCTATTTGACTGAGGAGATACAGTTTTAAAGATAGTTTATAATATCTATATCACAATCTAAGCAATACAGGAGATACGGTTTTAAAGATAGTTTATAATATCTATATCACAATATAAGCAATACAATAATAATAATAATAATAATAATAATAATAATCTTTAATCTATTTCTATAAAATGTATGTACTAATAATTTATATGTGTGTAAGGGTGTGTGTGTGTGTGTTTCATGAGTTTTGTAACTGCCTTAAGAATCACTATCTGTTATTAACTATGTTCAAACTGGCGTTGTTACAATGAAAATTGACAGTCATCTTTAATTTATTACTATAAAATATACTAGAGTATCAGTGCTGAAATTTGCACTAATAATTTAACTATAATTTATGCTTAATTGGTGTGAAATATGCATCTATTACGTGAAGCACTGAATACACCTTCATATATTAAACATGTCTTTTAGTGGAATGACCCCAAATTGCAAGTGTATATAGTTTCCTTCACGGAAGAGGAGGTCTCGTGTGAAATGTTATACATATATATATATATATATATGTCATATATTTGGCAGAATTTGAATTATATTAATAAAAATCTAGTTTTCAAAGGTGGAAAAAAACCTAACAACGATATGTTATGGACACGATCAACTGAATACCAATTGCCTGGAATAATGCAATATTAAACATTGCAATTATATCGTTAGAACATTTTCTGAATTGTACTCAAATGTTTAATTTTTTGAAAGAAGTACGTTGCAATCACGTATCATGAAAATCAGTGGTTAGCATTTGCCTGAACAATCAAATTTGAAACATTGCAGTTCTGAATTTAGTATGCTCCTTGAAAGACTATCACATGTCTCAGATCTACACTGTTGAGATACGTTATTAGTAACATTGCTTCAATTATATCAGCAGTGGAACAGGAAGTACTTTCAATTGTTAACAATTTCTTGGAGGAATTTCAGACTTTATCTTTTTGGAAACTTATATAACTGTTGTCTTTGCTAACTGCCTTAATAATACATTCAACTTTTGTTACAACTCGGCTTATGCATCTCCGATGTCCATTACATATTTTACATAATCCTTTTTTTAATGTTTGGCTTCGACCACCACTCAGGAGAATTTATTTTTGAAATGCACAGATGGTGCATTACATGTTGTTGGTATATTGTGGTTAAAAGATATATTCGAAGTCATTAGACAAATCATGATCAATAGCAATTGTTTATTCGTTTTTCATATATCTGAATATTTGAATACAAAATTCATTTAAATAATGGGCGTATTGAAAATGCAGTAATTGTGTGTATTTTCGTAGCAATAACGACTAAAACTGAACATGCATTGACATTTTGTGCCCACGTTTGTCCAATTATTTTCATGTTTTCTTTAATTAAGAAAACAAAATGAACGGTGATAATAAACGCACGTTTCCAACTACATGAACGACTGGTTAAGGTAGAAGACGAGTGTGCTATGGTGTTGATGTAATGAGAGACTGGAATATTATGCAAAGGTCAAATGATCAGGGATTTAATTGTTGTTCTTCATCTTGAAAGTCAATGTAACTTCATATTTTTTTAGTTTTTAATTGTAATGCATGTATTGTTTTGGTCTTGTCTTCGCTGTTCTCCGGAGTTTGTCATTTGTTTCGATTTTCCCTCCTTCGAATATCCCTTTGGTGTTTGATGATTTTACCTTAAACAATGAGCCAGAAGCTTACACCCCGCAGTATCCACACTCCCTATATTGTTGACTTAAGCACTACACTTACTATTTACCTACATGTGTTTATTACTATTCACTTTTATTTCCGGAGCACCGGATGTCACTCCAGGTTTTTTGCAGGAGTTCACTTTGCATGAATATAATGCTTTAGTTTCTGTGCTGTTTTGTTATAATTCTGTTAGTTTATTATATGTTTTATTTTTCTTATTTTTAGCTCACCCGAAACTTGACAGTAAGCATCCATGGGAGGACTTCTAAACAAAGTTTCCTTATTTCGTCCTGATCGGGCAACAAACATGGCCGTTATGGGCAATTCTTGTTTGTCATTGGTTGATTAAAAAAATTGGCCAATTGGGACCAAAATTTGGTAGAATGGTCCTTGGATGACCCCCTTCCAAATTTGTGTCCGACATCCCCGACTTCCAACCGACATTGGTGCTGTTACTAAAAATAGAAAAAATGGGATGAATTTCAAAAATCTTCTTCTATGTAACTACATGGCCAATTGGAACCATAGCTGTCTGCAGTGGTCTTTAGATGGTCCTCTTTCAGAATTTTGTCCGATGACCTGGACGATCAACCAAGATGGCCGCCACAGCCTAACTTAGTTTAACACATGACCCTATGGGAAAACTCATTTAGGAAATCTTCTTGTCTGAAAGCACTCAGCCAGTTGGAATCAGACTTGGCAGCCATGGTTATTAGATTGTCCCCTTTCAGAATTATGTCCAATTTTACAGATGTTTGTTTCTTAGGTGCTTTTATGGCTGTTGATTGGCAAATTGAATCCAAGTGAGCGATACAGGCTCCTGGGAGCCTCTAGTTTTATTTATGTATTTTTATGGCATATGTTTGTAATGTTCCATTCTCACGAATTTGTCTTGACTATGGATTTCGATCTTGCTGATTTTTCCCATTGTTTTATCTCTACTGTACTATATATATTCTTTTGCCGATATTTATAATATTTATATGCCTTGAAATATTACTTCGAGCTCTTTTAATATCCATAATTCTGTAAATTCGGTATGATATCACATATTATATTCTTTGATACTAATTGTGATTTATATTGATCTCCATTTTGAGAACTAACATTCCTAACAAACATCGCTAAATAGACTGAATTTAAAAAATTAACACGGTGTACGACAGAGATACCCACTTTCGCATATTAATTTTCGCTATTTAGCGTGAAATTCGCGTATACATGTAAATTCTGTTGTTTTTACTTTCACAGATTTATCTCATTCTGGCATTACTCTATATTCAAAATTACATTAATGCTCAGTGTTGTTATTTAACTGTACATTCTAGTTTTAGAATAATGTAACGATGTGTTAACCGTGATGTTTATTGACATTTATGAATACATCATATATTTATGAAGGTTCAATGTTTGTTTTGACATGAATGGCAATCGTATGATGTTTAGTTAATTGATATAAATATTTTTAGATTAACATAAAGCGGGACAATATTTTTATAATTATTCAAAAAACAAGTGTAAGCCAAGGACGATTTATGTATATCGTTATTTATTAAGAGGGATATTGAAAATTAAAAAAATAAAATTATATATTAAACTTCAATAATGAACCCAGATTTTAAATGTATTTATTTACATGTGGTCTCGTGGACGAATGGTCTTAGAGTTCAGTGTTTCTAATTAAAATCATTAACCTTAAAATTCATTATTTTTTTCATCGATTTTCTTTATCTACATTTGTCTTATCGTGTTTTGTATACCATATCAGAGTAGATGGTCATGTTGGGGGGACAAATCACACGAAGGTTATTAGCTGCTGAGCCTCAATACACATAAATGGTGTAAGTAATCCTCTTTAAATAAATAGAGCATTAATTAAACTAAGGGTTGAGCTATCCATGTCTTCAAAGAATAGATATATATATTTTTTTAATTAGGTCACAATAATGAGTGATAATATATTCTCTGTTTTATACAAGACTATATTTTATATTTGTAGTCAACTATACTTACTGGTTCTAATACTTTAAATATATCGAAATACAAATACGATTTGTAAAATGTCAAAACATCAAAGATCAAAATATTTTTTGATCACTTCAAAATACATGAAAAGTAGGGTGTAGTCACGAAGTTGGTTGGAAAGCAGGAAATTGAACATAAAGATTTAACTCTTGTTGCTTGCTCATGTATGGCAAACCGTTGTTATATTCATTCCACTTTCACGATATCTTTTTAAAGTTTAATAAAATATCTTATAAACTAAATAGATATCTTGGTTGTTTTAAAGGATATCTTATAAAGTAAATAAGATATCTTATATATTTTTAAAGATATCTTATAAACTATACCAGATATATAGTAAATAAGATATCTTATTAACTTCAAATTAAATAAGAAATCTCTTAACATTACAAAATATCTTATAAACTAAATGAGATATCTTATTAATTAAATAAGATATCTTATTAAACTGCTTTTAAAGATATCTTATTTAATATATAAGATATCTTATTTAGTTCAAAAGATGTCTTGATTGTTTAAAAGAATATCTTATAAAGTAAATATATTTTAAAAGATATCTTATAAACTATACAAAATATCTCATAAATTATTAAATAAATAAGATATATTATATATCAAATAAGATATCTTATTAAAATTTTTATAAAAATATCTTATTTTAATATAAAACAATATAACCATATTACAAAGTATTTAAACGAAAACATAGAAAACAAATTTACCGGTATAAGAATACCTCAGTAAAAATGATATTTTAATTGTATTGAATTTGGAAATGCCATCTCGACATCTGTTATTCGTCCAAGTATTGCTCACGGGTGTTCAGTGTGAGTCCCAACATCAAAACCTCAGTTGCGTGTTTTGAATAGCCTCCAATATGGGCAGTCAGACATAATATTGAAAACTAAGATTTTTTTTTGGAATTGGAATGGAAACAAATAAACAATTTCTTGGATCGTCAAAGTGTTTCACATTATTCAAGGCTAACAAATATGGACGAAACCCGATTATGTAAGAAATAAGTCTTCAATGAGCCTATTATAAATAATGTAAATGAATGGCAGTATATAAGTCATATAAAAACCTTTTTTGAAAAAGTAAGACTCATTTTTAATATGGACAGTGTAATGCCAAAAACTTCTAAAAATTCAAAAGCGCCGGCGTAGGGGGTGTATATTTCACACCAGAGCTTGTGATATATACATTGACTTCCTGAACAGAGCCCGGATCATGACAGAAAAGTTATTCAGACAGGGGTATGTAGCTCCTAAGTTGCAGTCATCCTTATTAAAGTTTTATGGACGTCATCATGACTTGGTTGACGGTTATGAAAAAACCGTTTCCCACAAGAAAATGGACCTGTTATATTGATGTTGTCCCTTTCTCATACCGGATTTGACATGGACAGCATGGCGGGTGTCCTGCAGGAAGCAGTGGTGCTTACTCTTCCGGGGGACCTGAGTGTACCCCCGCCCCCGGTTTTTAGTAGGGTCGATGTTGTTCATATGTTTTTAGTTTTTAAGTGTA
Source organism: Mytilisepta virgata (assembly GCA_028015205.1). Lineage (NCBI taxonomy): Eukaryota > Metazoa > Mollusca > Bivalvia > Mytilida > Mytilidae > Mytilisepta > Mytilisepta virgata. Next base: position 56,349,449 of record CM051515.1, on the reverse strand, counting down.
GTGTTCTATTGTTTTGATCTTGTCTTCGTTGTTCTCCGGATTTTGTCAATTGTGTTAGATTTTCCTCTCCTTCGAATTCCGTTTGGTATTTCACTTAAACTAGAATGTCCAACATATGACGCACTAAGAAATCATATGACACACCGTATCAACATGTATACGGCCTATTTCAAATATAAAAAAAAATGCAGTAGACTTCTATGAACTTCTTTCACATGATAAGTTAAAATTGTTATTGTGAAGGGTGACGAAATGTACCAAATATTTAAAAGTCATTTAAAAGGCGCATTTTCTAAGAGACAGAAGCGGAATATAAGATATAAAGTGTATGCTGTATACTTTCTCATGTTTACTAAATATCAGGTCCCCCGTTGTCTTTCTTCATAACGATATATATTTTAAAAACTTCATATCTATATCTGTCATTATATAAACTGACTGATTGATTTAGTGTTTTACGTCAAGAAAACGTCACACCAATAAGCATCGTCAGTGTGGTCTTAAATAACATAGATGTCTTCCTCTAAATAAATTACATAACAGAAGATAAACTTTACTGATTTAATCCAAAGTCTTGTTAAATTTCAATTATATAAATACCATTAGTTTAGGCCAAAACAAAATATATGCCTGTTTAAAGTTACATTGTGACAAAAAATAGGGAAGGTAGGTAGGCAAAATCATTTTATTTGGAAAAAATTATTTTACATAAATCCCTATGGGAGAAAAATGGTCAGCGGATGTTTTATTAGGGAAATAATTATATCAGCGACTATAATAATCAGTCATGGTCTAAGATGTGAGATAGGGAAATTCCACCCGAGGGTTCACATTTTCCAGTCAGATACGAGGCTTGCCGAGTTTATGATGATAAAAAATGTGAACCCGAGGGTGGAATTGTCCAGTCTCATATTTTTTTTACCATGACTGATTATTTTTCTCACATCTCTCGGTCGAATATTTAAAGAAATAAACATGGCCGCCATGACACGGAAATGCGCTCTATTAAGCTAGACAACCTAGTGCAAAATAAGTTACATATTTGAAAAGATCGTATGCGTTTTGGTTTTGCTTAAGGATTTTCAAATTGAAGCGATGTTAATTTCGACGTCGTCGTACCATTTGTGCAAAGTTGTGCGTTTTCTGACGTTCTAGCATTGTGACGTGACTTTTTTGCATTGTTACGTCAAGGTAGGTCATGTGATGTGAGATTATAATAATCAGTCATGGTCTAAGATGTGAGATGGGACAATTCCACCCGAGGGTTCACATTTTCCAGTCAGAAACGAGGCTTGCCGAGTTTCTGATAATAGAAAATGTGAACCCGAGGGTGGAATTGTCCAGTCTCACATTTTTTACTATGACTGATTATTTTTCTCACATTTCTCGGTCGAATATTTAAAGAAATAAACATGGCCGCCATGACACGAAAATGAACTAGACTAGATAAACTAAATAAACTAGACAAACTAGTGCAAAATAAGTTACATATTTGAAAAGATCGTATGCATTTTGGTTTTGTACCAAAGGTACAAAACTTTAAAAAGATATCTTTTAGGTTGAGCTTCAGGGATTTTCAAATTGAAGCGATGTTAATTTCGACGTTGTCGTACCATTCGTGCAAAGTTGTGCGTTTTCTGACGTTCTAGCATTGTGACGTGACTTTTTTGCATTGTTACGTCAAGGTAGGTCATGTGATGTGAGATTATAATAATCAGTTATGGTCTAAGATGTGAGATGGGACAATTCCACCCGAGGGTTCACATTTTCCAGTCAGAAACGAGGCTTGCCGAGTTTCTGATGATAGAAAATGTGAACCCGAGGGTGGAATTGTCCAGTCTCACATTTTTTACCATGACTGATTATTTTTCTCACATTTCTCGGTCGAATATTTAAAGAAATAAACATGTTTTTTTTGCATTGTTACGTCAAGGTAGGTCATGTGATGTGAGATGCATGAATCTCACACCGGTGTCTCACACGGAATATGACTGTCCCAAACACATAGAAATGTGAGAAACATGAATCTCACACTGGTGTCTCACACGGAATATAACTGCCCCAAACACATAGAAATGTAAAAAAAAATTGTCCTAAATTGGGAATAAAATGGGTTAGGGTAATGCCAAAAATAGGGTAGGTAGGGCAACCTTAAACACACATATATTTTTTTTTTGCTTCATATATTATACGTGTAAATCCCCTTTCCTCTATAAATCAATATTTTTACATCATAAAATATCCGTACAGTTAATTATATAATAACTGTACTCTTATGCATTTCCGCCAGTGGGGGTGTAGTAATATTCTTCTGAAATATATTACTAATTTGATACTAAAATCATGGTTGGAATGATGTTGCATGTTTCATTTGACTTTTATGGACATTTATAAAAACAACTTGATAAAGACAATTATTCTAATTTATATATATGTCAAAACAAGTTATATTAGATTTTTCTTTTACAAAAAAGTATTTTATTGAATTGTATGTCTTTCAGATACTTGTACTTTCTGAACGTTCAGCAGTCAAACGAATGAACTGTAGACAAATTCAACATGTTGAGATAGCTACTGGTCCGGACTAAAAGCCAATGGAATTGAAATTGAGGATTTAATGTCGCAAAATTTTAAATTTCGGATGTTTCAAACAAAACTTTTAGAATAAAAAAAATTAGACTTATGTTTTATCTCCTACCTGACAAAGTATATCAAAAAGCTTTATTTTGTGGACTAATTTAAGACTTTGTGGATCGCATTGTTTATAAGAAAAAATCGTCAAGACTCAAATCGCCAAATCTGAAGACATTTAAGATGAGTTTTTTTTTTTAACAAATTCAAAGTAACTGACTATTTATTGATATCTGTTTCTCTGCAAATTGAAAAGTTAGCTGGTTTTCTTGCATTTCATAAGAAAGGAATTTGATATAAATTTTTTGTATCATCCATATCCAATTCCGGATATTGTTATCACAATTGCCAAGTATGGTATAAAATCGTCAAGATATCGATGTTTTGTAACATATAAAACTTAGAAACTAGTTGGGAATAGATAACACTGCGGGTAATCCAACTGATACACCGACCACTCTCACTAAGCAGGAAGCCCTTGATAACCACAATAATGTTCTTCATTCCTTTGGTATTTCTACCAAGGGTGAAGAAATGGACCTTCCTGCTCTTTATTGGATTCCTAAACTATATAAGAATCCGTTTAAACAAGGGTACATTGATGAGTCTACAAAACCTCTTTCAAAGATTTTAACTTTTATATTGACATGTATTAAAGAGGGCCTTCAGAATAACTGTGAATCATCATATTCCACCTGTGGCGTCATTCAGATGTCGATTCTTAAAAACTAAAAAAAAATACAACAATATCTAAAATCAAAATCTTGGGCTACATGCAACAGCATAAAAACATTCGACTTCTCTACACTCTACACTACCATACCACATTCTCAATTAAAATATCGATTGAAACAACTGTTTCATCAATGTTTTTCAAGAAAGTTGGCACACACAGGTATAAATTTTTAGTTTTAGGTAGAGAAATGCTTATTACGGGAAGAACCACTCTGATTCTGACAAAAAAGGATTCTGAAGATGAAATTACAAACATGTTATATTTTCTCTTAGACAACATATTTTTTGAATTTGGCGGTCGAATTTTTCAACTGACGATCGGCATTCCAATGGGAACCAACTGTGCTTCTCTCCTTCCCGATCTGTTTCTGTACTCATGAAACGGACTTCATTCAGGGGCTATTATGTGAAATCAAAAAGAAACTTACCACAGACACTGCAAAGTCTGCATCATATCTTGACCTTCACCTCGAAATTAACACCAGAGGAAGGCTGAATACAAAACTTAACGACAAACGGGATGACTTTGAACTTCCCATTTTTGAGCGGCAACATTCCACAACATTTCACAACTCATACGTTATTCCAGAGCTTTGACATATACATTGACTTCCTGGACAGAGACCTATTAAAGTTTTATGGACGTCATCATGACTTGGTTGACCGGAATGAAAAAACCGTTTCCCAAATGAAAATGGACCTGAGACCTGTTCCATTGATGTTATCCCTTCCTCATACCGGATTTGACATGGGCAGCATGGCGAGTGTCCTGCAGGAAGCAGAGACTACTTACTCTTCTAAAGCACCTGAGTCTACCCCCAGTTTTTTTTTTTTTTTTTTTTTTTTTTTTTTTTTTTTTTTTTTTTGGTGGGGTCCGTGTTGTTCATATGTTTTTAGTTTTTAAGTATAGTGTATGTTTTGTTTCAAAATGGTCTTATCTTCCGATTTTGACAGTTGATTTCGATTTTTTCCGTCCTTCGAATGTCCCTTTGATATTTCTTGACTTTACTTCATATTAGAGGAATATTAAGTTTATCATCCCCTCGATACCAACTATTGCCGTCAGCTTCGCCTCGGGGCAGTAGTTGAAAACTGGGTGATAATGAACTTACTATTCCCCTATACACAGTCAGTAAGTATAAAGAAGAAGAAGAAGTAGTGTATAAAGGCCGATTCTGCGGCAATCTCCCTTTTCAAGGAAAACCCCCGACGCCGGACCCGGAATGCAAACGGACAACGCCCCAGTCGAGTATAGGGTAAATACAAGCATGTCTTTCGTACAAAAGATGGAGGAGCTGAGAAGTCCTAGAATGGACGACGAATTTATCAGCGAAGAATCTTACAGGGAAAGGCGCGGGACCAGAGTCTGGAAACCATGAAATGGAAGGAACTCCCAACCGGGGTGATCTACAAAATCCTTGTGGTGGTGGAAGTGGATGGTAAGTTTGGGAAGAGCAGGATACTCACCTTGAAAACCGGATACGACAAGGGCGTGGGCCTGCACCGGACTCAACAGAGAAGGAACCCTTGGAAGGAGCCTTCGTGAAAAGTACAGACTTCAAAGTGAGCAAAAAGACCAAGCAGGAGTTGTTCTCTTACGACCTTGTGAGGAAATAAGTCCATAAAAATATGGGGCATAGGGTTATGGGTATCAAATTTTCCAATCCGGCAAAAACTGGATCAGAAAATTTGTTGAACGTTTAGAACGGAGCACATCGTGGAGCGTAGCAGAACGACGTGTGTAGTGGACAAACGTTTTTTACTGCGCATGCGCATTAAGGTCTTCACTAAAAGTGGTGGAAGGTTGTCGCAGCTGCTCTTTCTCACCCTAGTAGTTTTTGAAACAGGTGGCAATCTTCCCAAACTCAGCATCATCGATCTGTTCGTCGTCAGCCAAAGCAGTGCTAACATATTGCTCGAGTTGGGTCTTTTTGGACTGGGCCAATCGCAAGTTTTCACGGTGTTTCTTCTTCTTGGCCACACGCCTTGAGATCAGCGAGAGCACCATCGCGGCGTTGGCACTCAAGCAAGCTAGGGACCCCAGAGGAAAGGAGTCTATGACAGCTATACAGGTCAAAGCTGAACCAATGGTGCCACTGGTCAACACAAAACTGCCTACCGAACACACACCCAGTGCTATAGACACTACTTTGTCGAGTCGTTTGTAGGTGTTGAAGGTACGTTGATACCTTTGAATCTCTGCATCGAGTTGGTCTTCCATACATTCGACTCTTGTCTGTCGATAGCCGGCATCTACATCATCAACCATTTATTTATAGGAGCATGCCGAGGAGGAGGTGTTCTTTAACGGGCTGTTGGCTACTAAGATCAGGCCGGATCCTTCATGGTATTGCTGACAACGCTTCAAATACAGCCCATCGCCATAAGTGATGTGCGCGGTTGAAGATTTCAGGTAGAGGCCGTTGCCGCTGGGTTTCACTGAGCAAACGCATCCACCACGTTTCAGGTACAATCCAGATCCCAACGCCTTATGGACGGCTACACCACCCGGACCACTCAAAGCCCCAACACCCAATTCGGGTAGAATTGTCTTTGCTACCATGGGGAGTGCCCTCATTGCAAGCCCGGCCAACATGGGTAGGAAACCACCCACCTTCTGCATGTTCTCCTTCAATTCGCCGCGGAGATCGATGGGGATGTCGTTCTGATCGGTGAGGTAAGATTGATGATTCTCAGGGTCACAGGCAAGTACAACAGATTCTTGGGGGTTTGAATGATCTTCATGCCTGGATCGACGCCGGGAAAGAAAACTGTAGATGGTGGACTGCTGGGTGCCATTCACGTAACTCCCATGGATGATATTGGTGTTCACCAGGATGCTGTTGATGTTGATGATGTAACTGTTCGTGGTTCTGTCGAAAGTGCAGATCTGACGCTCAAATCCGAACACGGTATTGATGCTGTTTTCGACATAGAAGTCCACTTGATAGTTTTTGGCTAGGGTCAGCGTTACTCTCAGCGTCGCGCGGTTGGCATCGAGGATGATCTTAGCTTTGTGTTTGTTGAGACGAAGCAGTCGCTGGATCTCATCGTTGATGTCGCCAATGCTGTACGACACGGTGCTCAGTGCAATGGGAAACCAGTTGGCGCCCTCGTCGAAGTAGTGGAAGGAATTGTTGCCCGCGTGAATGTGGGTGATGGAGTAGTAGGTCTCCAGGTTCCCTAATGCCATCTCGTAGCTCTTTCCTTCTTTGATATGCAGTGGGGTTGAACAGGGTTCTGTCTATTTATTTAAGGGTCGCCGTGTAGACCATTGTCACACATGTCTGCTTCCACTCTTCGAGGTAGTCATAGTGCTTCTTGAGCTGCTTGCCAGCCTTCACCGCGATCGCATAGACCTCGGCGGGGCGACTGGCAAAGATGAGTTGCGTGTGAATCTGAAAAATTTACTATTAGAACACGACGTTCATCTTCTGACCGTCGGACTCGATTTGGAGGATTCAGCGGGCTCGGGGTCCAAGGACTGTGTCTGTGGGTGGTTCAATGGGCAATGGATCGGCGAACTCAGCGGGTGGTGTTAGCGCTGGCACCGGCGCTGGCAGATCCTCGATCGTTTTAGTGATTTGCGAAGCCGCTTCTTTCTGAACCTCAACTACGGGCTTAAACAGATTGGAGAGATCTCGGCTGAGTCCAATCTTGTTAAGGCGATGCTGCATGTTGCTGGCTTGAATGTTTGAACGAACGCCCCCAAGCGTTTACTCGAACGCCCCATAGCGTTGCAACGAACGCCCCATAGCGTTGCAACGAACGCCCCCTAGCGTTTGGTCTTCGACAGGTTCAAGTGTCTGCTGCATAGATTTATGCTCCGGAGGCATGGATGTGTACACTTGCGTACTTGACGTAGTAGCAGAACCCCGACGGTGTGTGGTGCTGATACAGCTTCGTGTAGGATTTCAATGGGTCTGGCTAGCATGTGTCGATCTTCTCGATTAAGCATTCAAAGTCGGCAAAGAGGGTGAATGGGACTCTCATGGCGCGGTTGTGATTCTGGAATCCTACGAAGGTCCCCTCTCCCGGCATCTCGATCCTTACCGCATCCTTCTGACCGCAGTACTCCATCTGCTCGTCCAAGACGTCCTGTCTGGAAAAGTGGCACAGTCACCTGCGGTAGAAGAAGAGCCCGTGACCATCCTCTGATACTTGATGTAAGGCCGAGAGATTGGCCCAGTGGAAGCATTCTTGGTCTTGGTTATGGACTTTGATCATGGCCTTCCATTGGGCGAGTGGCTTTGGGATTGCTATGTACGAACTCCCCTTGAGTGGTTTGAACTTCAGGTGGATCTCCAGCTGCTCGATGTGTCCGAAAGTCTATTCGCGCATATACTTTACCTTATTCTCCTTGACCCTCTCCACCATGAATGCGAACTCCAACTCGAGGTCCGTTGCTTGGGTAATGACTGCCTGGGGATGACGTAGGTGTTCTCTCCGGTCGCGGGGTTCGTCTTCACCGTGAGCACTAATTGCACCTTCAAACCCTTCGTTTGGACGAGGGCATCTGCGATTGTCTTGGAGATGGCGCTGGCACTTACCTTGAAAAACGTTAGTAGTTCAATAATGACAGTTCTGCCCCACATGCAGAAATCCTGCATAAAATCCCCACCCCGACGGCCAAATGCAAATGGACGGCATTTCTATTGAGCATAGGGTAAATACAAGAATTATGGCTTTCACACAGAGCATAAGTCAGATCAGTCAGTCTCCACAGGAAAGTGGGGATAGGGACACCTTAGAGGGAAGGATGTCACAGATTGATACAAATAAAGATATGACATCCGAAAGAAATATGATGGATTTCTTTCTGGAGAATGAAGAAGATTTGGAAGATAGCACCCCAACCCCCCAAAGGCAGCAGCAGTGCTGCAATTTCCCCAATCTGACGCAGATGGATGAACATACTGAGCTTTGTCAAAATTGTGGGGCGCAGTCAATGAAGCCGCGATTTGAGCATCATCAATCCGGGGAGCAGAAGACCAGCTGCGGCTTCCCACTCAAGAGGAAGAAGGGGCAATTCTGCAAGAGCAAGCCCGGGATGAATGGTCTCTGCTGGAGGCATAGGGAGCAATTATATCAGAAGGAGGAGGAGGAGGATATCATCCCAGTCGAGGGCAAAATGGTGGTGAAAGAAAGCATGAAGACCCTCCGTCAAATAGCTAAGGATGAGGGTCTGAGGAGATTTAGCAGGAAAAGCAAGGAGGCCTTGGTGAAGCTCATCGAGGAGAAAACCACCCGTAAATTTGCCCGCCAGGAAGTCTTCACCAAGAAGCAAATCAAAGCGCTGGCAAAGAATCGCGGCCTCACCAAATACTCCCGGCTCAAGAGAGACGATCTGCTCCATCTGGTGGAAGAGAACATCAAAAATGCCCCGACCGAGGAGGAGATCAAGGTCACTGATATTCGGGAAGCTCTGAATGGTGTATTTGGCACGGTCGTCATCGAACCTTTGAAGCCGCACGACGTAGCCACTTTTCTTAAGGTAAGTCGGGGCACCGTCACCACAACAATCTCCGATGCGCTTGCCCAAAAGAAGGGATTGAAGGTAAAATTAGTGCTAGAAGCAGAGCTGGTGAAGACCGATCTCGCGACTGGGGAAAATAAATACGTCACTCCCTACTTTCGATCAACCCAGGCTACCCTCACCCCATCATCCGACCTCGAATCGGAGATCATGCGTATGATGGGGAGGGTCAAGGAGAATATGGCCAAATATATGCGCGAAGGGAGTGGATGGACTTTCAGCAGAGTCGATAAGCTAAAAATCCACCTCAACCAATTCAAGCCTCTCAAGGGGGCTTCCTTCATACCGACCCCATCAGCACTCGCGAAAAAGAAGGCGATCATCAACGTGCAGAACGAGGATCAGGAGTGCTTCAAGTGGGCTATCCTCTCCGCGCTTCATCATGAGGAGGTGGATCAGAAACATGCCAATCGCCCCAGTCAGTACGTGAAGTTGGGGGACGATCTAAAATTTGAAGGCATCGACTTCCCAGTCTCGCTCAGGGCGATCGATAAATTCGAGAGGCAGAATCCCGCCATCAACGTCAACGTCTTTGGCTTCGATGGCGTAAAGAAGGGTGAAGATGAGGAAGAGGATCTTCAGATCTACCCCCTCAAGATATCCAAGAATACGGGTTCCACCCACGTAGATCTCCTCTTTCTGACTCGCGAAGGCAAGCAGCATTACTGCTGGATCAAGAGCTTATCACGCCTTCTGACTGCGCAGGTCACAAATCACGATGGGCAAGCTTTCTTTTGCCGTAGGTGCTTATGCCATTTTACCAAGCAGAAAGTCCTCGACGAGCACATGGAATATTGCAGCCGGAAGGATGCGATCAGGATCGAGATGCCGGAAGAGGGGTCCGCCATAGCCTTCCACAATCACAAGAAGATGATGAGAGCCCCCTTCGCGATCTACGCGGATTTCGAGTGCTTCACGGAGAAGCTCAACACCTGCCAGCCCGATCCGTCCCACTCATACACGAAGGCCTACCAAATTCAGCGCCCCTCAGGATTCTGCTATCACGTGAAATATGCTCACGGCGACTACAAAGAGCCAGTCGTCTACTGCGGGGAGGATGCGGCTAAGAAATTCGTGCAGTGCGTGGAGGAGGAAGTGCGGGCAATAGGTAAGATCTACAAGGAGATCAAGCCGATGGAGATGACTGACGGGGATAAGGAGAGCTTCGCAGAAAGCACGCACTGCCACATTTGCGAGCACGAATTGGGAGGGGATAAGGTTCGGGACCACGACCATCTGACCGGGAAATATCGCGGCGCAGCACACAACCAGTGCAATCTGGATTTCCAGCTCCCGAAGCACGTCCCCATCTTCTTCCACAACTTGAGCGGATATGATGCTCACATCTTCGTCAAGGAGCTTGGATTCTCTGAGGGTAAGATCGCCTGCATCCCCAATACTGATGAGAAATATATCAGCTTCTCCAAGCAGGTGGATAATCTGGAGATGAGATTCGTCGATTCGGCGCGCTTCATGCTCAGCTCGTTGGATAATCTAGCCAAGAATCTCACACCCGACCAATTCAAGACCGTGAAAGCAAGATATGGTGATCGTCACGAGCTGATGATTCGGAAGGGGGTTTTTCCCTACGATTATATGGATGGGCCGGCCAAGCTGGAAGAGACTCAGCTCCCACCCAAAGAAGCCTTCTACAGCACGCTCTCCGGAGAGCATATAAGTGACGAAGATTACGCGCACGCTCAGAAGGTCTGGGAGGCCTTCGAGTGCAAGATCTTGCGCGATTATCACGATCTCTATCTCGAGACCGACGTGCTCCTGCTGACCGATATTTTCGAGAATTTCAGGAATATCTGCCAGACTCACTATGGGCTCGATCCTGCCAATTACTACACATCACCAGGATTGTCCTACGACGCCGCCCTCAAGACTACTGGGCAAAGATTGTAGCTTCTTTCCGATCCAGATATGCTGCTGATGTTTGAGCAGGCGACCAGGGGAGGGGTGGCCATGATCTCTCATCGCCATGCTCGGGCCAATAATCCCTACATGGAGAGCTACGATCGCTCCGAGCCCACCAAGTATCTCACCTACCTCGATGCCAATAATCTTTACGGGTGGGCGATGTCGCAGCCTCTTCCCACGGGGGACTTTGAGTGGACGGAGCCGGAGGAGATCGACGAGATTCTCAGCTATCCCGACGACCATGAATATGGCGCCATGGTAGAATGCGATCTCAAATATCCGCAGGATCTTCACTACGCCCACAACGACTATCCCCTCGCCCCCGAGAATGTGGAGATCGACAAAGTCCGGAAGCTCGTGCCTCATCTTGGCAAGCGTGAAAAATATACCCTCCACTATCGAAATCTCAAGACGTATTTGGAGATGGGCATGAAGCTCACCAAAGTCCGTCGGATCATCAGATTCAGACAATCTCCATGGCTCAAACCATATATCGAGCTGAATACTGCTCTTCGCGCCAAGGCCAAGACCGACTCCGAGAAGGAATTTTTCAAGCTCATGAATAATTCTGTCTTCGGCAAAACCATGGAAAATATTCGGAAGCACGTCGACGTCAGGCTCGTCACCACCGAGAAGCAGGCCCTCAAGCTCGTGGCCAAGCCCAAATTCGATCGTTGAGTCGTCTTCACCGAGAATCTGGCAGCCGTCCACATGAAGAAGACCAAGCTGAAATTTAATAAGCCGATCTATCTAGGAGCCTGCATCTTGGATATTTCGAAGCTCCTCATGTACGATTTCCACTATGGATTCGTGAGGAAGATGTACGGCGATAAGGCTCGGCTGCTTTTCACCGACACGGACAGCTTGGCCTATGAGATCCAGACCGACGATTTCTACCAGGATATCGCTCCGCACGTCGAGGCTAAATTCGATACGTCAAACTATCCCGTCGAGCATCCTTCCGCCATCCCCACCGGCAAAAATAAGAAAGTCCTCGGGATGTTCAAGGACGAATGCGGCGGGAAGATCATGACCGATTTCGTGGGGCTCCGGGCGAAGCTATACGCCTTCAAGATGGATGACGGTCAGGCCACGAAGAAGGTGAAGGGAGTCACCAGGAGCGTCATCAAGCGCAGCATCGCCTTCGAGGACTACAAGCGATGCCTCGACACTCAGCAGGAGATCCATCGCCCGATGAGCATCCTCCGCAGCCATCTCCATCAGATCTACACCGAGGAGATCAACAAGATCGCTCTCTCCGCCAAGAACGATAAGCGTCACATCCTCCCAGACGGCATCAGCACCCTCGCCCACGGACACTATCGAATCACTCACGGCAGCAAGTGAGGCGCCCCTCCCCGCCCCGCACTTAGATAAATGGGCAGCATACGCGTGCACGGCCTCCTCCTCCCCCATAAGCCCCTCTCCAACGTAGAGCTTGAGGAAGCCGCCTCGACCCTAGGCATCCCTCGATTCAGAGGAATATTCATGCGCGATGCCTTGCCTCCCAGCCCCCAGCCCATCGAATGCGGCATCCTGAATCACGATGCGATGATAGCGATGGCCCCGGCACGCACTGGACGTGCTGGCATAAGCGCGGAGGATTCAAAGTCTACTTCGATCCCTACGGCCTGCCTCCGCCCGACGAGATGATTGACTATCTGCGGCCGGAGATTCGATATAATACCGATGAAATCCAGCGGCGTGGCGACGTGGTCTGCGGACACTTTTGCCTGCACGTCCTGAAGCTCCTATCGGAAGGTCGGACGCTCGAGGAGGTGATTTTCGGACTATAGATAAATGGATAAGTTTAGATCTCACTCGAGAAAGCGCATGCCCATCTGGCGGATGCTCCAGGATCTAGATATGAATGATCATCGCATCACTAGCTTGGGGTTGCCCCAGGACAGCTCGGACACCGTGACGAAGCGCTGGGTCAACCAACAGCTGAAAGACGGTATGAAAGACATCGACGAGCTAGATTCAGATGTTAAGCAGATGCAGATGGCCATCAAGCGGATGCAAAGGGAGTATGACGAATCCATCAAAGACCTTGCCAAAAAGCTGATGACCGTAGAAGATGGCAAAGTCGATAAGTCAGAGTGCGTCTCGACCAATGGTGGCTTGATGACTACGTACCTAGACATGCGAAAATATCACCTGCTAAATCTCCCACTCCCCCAGACTGATAACGAGCCCATCACCAAAGCCGTCTTCGACCAGCTGAAGACGGAACTAGACGCATTAAGGGTCTTCGTCCACCTGAAGCATGCATAAATCAAGGCTTTCTGGTCTCCTTTGAATCGAGACCGGAAAGCCTGGGGGGATCATCGCCAGTCGGACTCCTTGACCCAGGAATTGAAGGTTTTGGGATATCCTCTCCACTTGACGCGGATTTCTTTCTCCCCATTCCGGATGCGTCGGCATAAGATTTTCTCGATGCGAAAGATATCCTGGTCGGTGCGCTGGAGCTCGGGCTCGTAAAAGGATCCCTTGATTTCCTCACCCTTGTAGTCTTTGAGGCGATAGGTGGGCGGCTGCGTCGCTAGGGCCTGGGCGATGGTAAAGATCTCCTCCGTCCAGCGCGGAGTATATCCCTTCTGAAAGATGCCCTTCTTCTTGGTGATCCGGACCTGATCGCCGACGTCGAATCGCTGAGGCTGCATGGGCGGGAGGTCTCCGTAGAGATTCCAGAAGACCTTGGCCTCGTGCTCTTTCTGGCTGGCGGCGGTGGGGGTCATCTTGATGGATCGATGCTTGGTGGTATTATACTGGCGGACGAGATCGTCCAGGATGGGAAGGTAGGAGCGCGTGGAATTGCCGAAAAGTATTTGAACATCTTCTCCTTCATGGTGCGATTCCAGCGCTCCACCACGCTCGATTTTTCTTCGTTCTCTGTGGAGTAGAGATCGACGTCGTGCTTCCGGAGCAGATCCTTCACGTCGCGATTATAAAATTCCGTGCCCTTATCGGTCCATAGCTTGTCGGGCGTGCGATCCTTGAAGACGGTCCGGAAGGCATCTCGCACCGTGGCGCCTTTCTTATCCTTGAGCGGCACCAACCAGCCGTATTTGGAAAAGACGTCGATGATGCTCAGGAGGTATTTGAAGCCTCGATTATCGCGGGAGAAGGCGCTCATATCTACGAGATCGGCAGCCCAGATCTCATCCACCCCGCCTACCATCAGCACCGCCGCCACGGGGGCAGGCGTAGTGGCATGCCTTCCTTTGAGCTCTCTGACCGTCGTGAATTCCATCGCGATGATGGTGTTAACCGTGCTAGCCAAGCGCATCCGTAAGAAATGTAAGAAGCATGAAGATACCGTGCGTATCGTCAGATCCTATCAATCCCAGATCGAAGATTCAGTGAGCAAGGCCCTAGAGGATGGTGAAATCGATGAGACTGAATTTGCAGGCGGTGTGAAATGTCTCGGCTTCTACTACGACGAAAAGCAGCAGCTGCGAAAACCTTCCACCACTTTTAGTGAAGACCTTACTACGCATGCGCCATAAGGAGGATTCTTCCAACGCGCGCCTCGCTCGGCTACGCCTCGCTCCCCGCGCTTATTCCAGAATCCTCCAGATCAAAGTTCCAAGTGACCAAAAAAAAATTTCCCAATCCAGTTATTTGGATTGGGAAATTTCAGACCCCTTACCCCCAGATTTTTTTTTTTTTACTTCCTCACCAGATCGTACGAGAGATACTGCTGGTTAGATTTTTTGCTGAGCTTGAATCCCATGCTCCGAACGTAAGCGCCTTGCAAGGAGCCCTTCTCTTTGTTAAGCGTGGGGCAGGCCCATACCCTGGTGGTTTCTCCTTCTCGATCCTTCAGGGTGAGGATTTTGCTTTTGCCGAATTTTCCATCCACTTCTACCACCTCCAAGATTTTATAGATCACCCCGGTGGGTAAATCCTTCCATTTGAGTGCTTCCTGATTCTGGTCCTGCACTTTCTCCTGGAAGGCGTCTTCGCTGATGAAGTCATCCCCATTTGTGGGAATTTCGACGAATCCATTCTGTGCGAAAGCCATAATTCTTGTATTTACCCTATGCTCAATAGAAATGCCGTCCATTTGCATTTGGCCGTCGGGGTGGGGATTTTATGCAGGATTTCTGCATGTGGGGCAGAACTGTCATTATTGAACTACTAACGTTTCCAGGTCGTGCGGTTTCAAGGGTTCAATGGCTACCGTGCCAAATGCACCATTCAGTGCCACGCATCTGTCCTTGACTTCGATCTCGTCTTCGATTAGGGCATTTTCGATGTCCTTTCCACCAGTTCCTCTAGATTGGCTCTCCTTAGCCGAGCGTATTTGGTGATGCCGCGTCTCTTTACGAGTGCTTTGAGCTCCTTCTTGGTGAAGACCTCTTCGCGGGAAAATTTCCGGCTGGTTTTCTCCTCGATGAGCTTGATCAACTTCTCTTTTGAAATCCTGCTGTACCCCCTCAGACCCTCATCATTAGCTATTCGACGCAGGACCTTCATGGTCTCTTTCACCGCGATCTTGCCTCTTATTGGGGTGGGCTCGTCTTCCTACTGCTGGCGCGGTTGTTTGCTGTGCCTCCAGTAGAGCCCATCCTTTCCGGCCTACTCCTACAAAAGTGTCCCTTCTTCCTTTTCAGTGGAGCATTGCAGGTCAAGGGTACTTCACCTAAGTATGCTCAAAGGGTTGATGCACCTCCTCTGTACCACAGTGCTGACATATACGGATCATATCATCCATAGTTGCCATCTGGGGGTTGCTGCAGCATTGTTGCTTTCGGGGGGTTGGGGTTGGGGCTGGGTGCTATTCTCCATATCCTCCTCATTCTCCAGGAAGAAATCTGCTTGCCGATCCATGATATTGGTATTGCTAACCGTTGCCATCCCTTTATGTATATCAATTTGGGGCACACTTCCCTCTAAGGTGTCCCCACACGTATACGTAAGACATGCTTGTATTTACACTATACTCGACTGGAGCGTGGTCCGTTTGCATTCTGGGTCCGGCGTTGGGGGTGCTATGCAGCATTTCACCTTCAAAAAGGGGGAGTGCCGCAGAATCGGTTTTATACACTACTAGAAGATGATTTTTTTTCAAATAAAGGGCCCATATAAGCTTATTTGACAATACAAACAATCATCATTAAAAAAAACATACATATACAACACGTAAGATATATTATAAGTCACTATTCTTATGATGGCAAACATTAAGTATAATTATTACACAAAACCATATCCTGGTTAAGACTGTTCCGAGTGTATCTACAACAAACAACAAAGGAAAGAGAATGTTCTCTACTCCAAAAGATAGACCATACCCATTAGTTTTCTATTTGTCCCGCTAAACATTAACAGTTTATTTTAGGCCGAAATTCAATGTCAGTTGTGTTACTAATCTACAAGTGGTACCAAGAGGCATGTTCTCGACTGTTTTTATAGTATATCAAGATATCATGCCACCTCGTACCAATTATAAAAAAGCGAGACAGTGACATTTAAAACTTTATAAGTTACTCTCAATAATCAATTTAGAAATAGAAACTAAAATTTCCACATTTTCATTATTCAAAAGCCAGAATAATTGTTGTCCTGGTTTAATCTATTAAAATTTGGACACGTGTTATAAATCGTGTCCTTTATTTTAACTCTTTTAGAAGGAGCAGTTGTACATGAAAATAAGAAATGTTTCTCATCATCAATCTCTGAAGATGTGAACCTGAGGCACAGTTTATTTTATCGGGCTCCCTGATAACGACCTCTTTCTATTTGTAACATATGGCATGAGATGCGTTATCTAGTGAAATTTCTCCGCTGCTCAAAAGATTTCATTAACATGAGATAATTTTCCAACAAATGTTTTAAATTTGCTATAGCTGCATAATTTTCCCTCTGAATGACTTTCTAACTGGTTTTTTTCCAATTTTCTTCATAACACTGAAATATAATTTTATACAGAAGTTTACACTGGTGTTTAGACATATTAGATAATTCTTTCAGACCTGTCATTTTATTCAGTAAAAAGGTGACTGACCCGTGCCAAGATGGAGTTCTAGACTCGTGTAATTTTTTTGACTCTGTATAGGCATCTCGCAATAAAGGAAATATATTGCCCAAGTTTCCACGTCTGTACCAAAATCTGATAATGGCTTTAAAATGAATTGGAAAGCGTCCTAATTCTGAGGTTACAACGAAATTGGAAGCATTTTTATTTATCCCAAGAATGAACTTACTAAATTTAATGTTCAGTTTTTCACAAAGTAAGTTAAGATAAATTTGATTAATAGGCATACCATCCTTTTCAAACCTAGTCTTGTAGGGGTTAAAATATCCCCAAATTTCTGATCCATACAAAAGAATTGGTTTTATGGTATGGTCAAAAACGTGAATACCGTTTTTTTACGTTGGGCCCAAAAGATAAAAAAATCTTTTGTAATATGCTTTTAAAGCTTTGTTATAAAGTTCCTTTTGACCCAATGGAAAACTGAGACCCTGATGCAGAAAAATGTATGCCTAGGTATTTATGTAATGGGATACACATTCAATTTCTCTTCCATCAAAAGATAAATTCTGTTTATTGTGCCTACCTGCTTTGTTGAAAGTCAGAGCATTTGTTTTGTTAACGTTTATATTCAGACACCAGTCATCACAGTAAGTTTTTAATCAGGCTATGTAGTTTAGCTTGTAGTCCGTGTTTTTAAAGAAGTTGACAGTAATATGACTTCATCTGCATAAAGTAAGCAGTGGACAGGGTGGTCATTTGCAATAATTGGATCTGGTAGATTGAGAAGATACTCTGGAAGATCATTAATAAAAAATTTAAATGAGTTTGTCTCCTTGTTTAACACCAACATTATCAACTATATCAGTCTATCAATTGAAAGTAGGAGCTTCTTGGTTTATGGTGTTACTGTACAGGTATCTATAATTTTAAAACGTTTAAATGTACAACTGTAAATAATGTACATATTTAATACTAGCCTAAATAAATCCCATTGGGAGTGACCCTTAGAAAGGGTGAATCTACCAGACAGGTAACAGGTTTGTGTGTGAGAGTTTACAATACGTTTTCCAAAAATTTATATATATTTTTCAAGAGGCCAAATTTCAAGAAGAACATTCATGTGTATACTCGACTGAATTAAGTGTGAAAAAAAACCTTTCATACTTATTTCATTAGCTCCCAGATTCATTTTAAAAATCCGGAAAATATCTTTGTTTTATCCGTCCGTAACTTTCCCATTTATACACTTAACATGGCAGACACCACATCATGAAAAAGTTGAAAAAAAAATCATAATCTATATTGTGATTATTCGTTGATATATCGGCAAATTAAAATGCCAGTTTTGCTGGAATGATTCAAGTTTCTATATGATGTAAATCTGACCACTTTTGATACGTTTCCTTTTCGGTAACACCATGTACATGTAATGATGTATCATCTGTGCTGTGTTATCGATTCAGGGAAATTTTGACTTTGCTCTGCTTTGCTTTGCACAGACAACACAATATAAAAAATGTGTTTTTGAAAATAGTTGAAACAACTGGGACTAAGCAGGAAAACTTTTCTATGAGACCTTACAATTTTAGTTTTGTCATAGATAATAGCTATAATAATGTAATTACTGTGACAACTTTTAACTCGACTGAGCTAAAAAGCGGTCCCATTACTCGTAATGAAGCAGGGGTTTTAGGCATATTTTCCACCTGTTTTGGTTCAAAAACTAAAAATATTATGTTTCTATCATTATCAGTTAAAAATAAAGCATCATTGAAAGGGAGATTTCCAATCCAGAAATCTGGCATTCAGAATGTTCATCCATGTTTTTAATTTTCTTTTCAAGTCCCGGTGGGATTCTCGCTAAAGTCACATTCCAAATAAGGCAGTCTCCATTGACAAAATACGATTATCCGTGATATTGTCAGTCATAGTCAATGTAAGGGCAGGCCACAACTCCTGCGATCTCACGATATCTGTCATGACAGAAAGAAAATTTTGAAATTGACAAGATGTGTAAAACAAAGATTTCAACATTAATAATGAAGTAATTTTAAATTTAATATGCTGGAAATTATGCAGTTCAATGATATTTTGATAAACACGACGATTTATTGCCATACGTAAAAGTTATTTTTGTTCCAATACGAGTAATGGGATCGCTTTTTACCTCTGTGGAGTCAAAAGTTGTCAGAGGAGCTACATTGTTGTAGCTAATAGATTAATAGTTTAAAAGATGATTTAAGTCCAAAAATCATTCATTTTTGCTAAAACTTCCAAGATATTTCTGAATCATATCTACAATGTTTGCACAAGATTGAATAACAGGCATTAGTTGGTTATGCTTTTTAAATGTCATCACATTGATCAAATTTGATGTTACTAAACTTCGGCACCTTTTTGTTTTTTCAAACATTGTTGCAAACAAAGTGAGTAAGAGTTATTTCCCTTCACCCAAAATGTACGTGTACCTACTTATTTTAATACTTATTCACTTGAAAGGTGGAAGAGCAGCCATTTTAACCTACTCTTGCTTAACACAGGACAGCCTTTTCTGGTCCCCATATGATGGACTAGCATTGTTTATACACTACAATAAACTACATTTTATTTTTTCCAAAAAGAAAAGGAAAGAAATCTCTAAATAGAAATTTAAAAAAATAGATGAAAGACATCAAATCCATACAGATTATTAGAAAAGCTCAAGGAAGACAGTATTGCTTTCAACTCGGGATCGAAGAGAAAATCTGACCTGAATTTTTTTCTGCTTGAAAATTAAAATTACATTTTTGGAAATCCAGATTTGTCTGTTATGGTTTCTTTATTATAAATAGTAAAATGTCTGCCAAAATATCCTTTCCTCTCTTTTTTCCCAGTTATCAAAATCAGGGTTGAAATCTCTCACCAAGCCTTAGATTTCAGTCACATCACAATCTGTCAAAGTACACTGACGCTGTGTATTATCAACAAATCACACATCTTTATTTATGGGGAATTTGTATTATATATTATGCATTCTTTTTGTTTTGTGTATTATTGAATTAATCAAACATGTGTACACTAACATATTACGCACAGTTACATGTAAGACATCAAACATTAGTATACATGTGTTTTTATTTTAACAGTATATACTAGATAAGAATGGATATGTTAAACAAACTTCGAAGTGCAGTCAGTAGTGCTTTGCCTGGTAATCCTTTATCAAAAGATTTTGATGTATTAAACCATGTGGCAAGTGGTGGCCCTGGGTTGGTGTGGAAAATATACAATGCTATAAAGAAAACTACAAAGCAGGTTTGTAATATAATGTGCTACATAATTTGTAACATGGAGGTTTTCACAGTTTTTAGTTTTAGTTTTATTATCTAATTAGCAAGAAAATAAAATAAAGTTTTAGATAGGGCCATTTATTTTTAATTAGTTGGTTTACAGATCTGCTGACCCGATTTTGCCGATTTGAAGAAAAAAAATAAAATTGAAAAGTTTGTTTTGTATGAATATCTTGATTCCGTAAGATATTGATTCCACTCATTTGATGTTGTAGTTGACGAGTCGGGTCCCTTAAAACGGGAATGGTCTACTGAACAACACCTTTCAAGATAGATGTTCTGACATTTGGCTTTCAAATCATTTGCAACCTTTGTATATTTGGCAATATAACCAAGATAGTTCAAAAGTACATGATTTTCCTTCTTTTTTTTTCCAACTGACCGACCCTATTTTTTAAAAAAAAAAACATAAACCAATTAATTAAAAATAAATGGCCTAGTGCAGTTTCATACAATTTTCTACATGACAAAACAGATATATTTTACCTAACATTGTTAAGTGATTTGTGTCATTTAACTCCAGGTCATTCGTAAACAGAAAAAAATCTAAATATTTTATCATTGGCCGTTAAAAGGACAGAAAATGACCAAAACATTTTAAAAAAATATCCGATAAAACTAAATGCAAACAATAGGAAAATAAAAAAGTCAGAAGTTAAAATGGCCAAATGTTTCAACACAATTATAAAAATATTTTGGAAAATGTCAGATTCAATATATTATATTCTGTATAATTTATATTAGATTTTACATGTACTTGTTAATTGATTGATGTGTCATTATAGACATTTCCTGTTATCTACAATATAAACTAAACATGTGAACTCTAAGCATCAATTTTATTCATTGCACGGTGTCTTTTTTATGAAAATAAACAGTAAAGGTACAGTTGTGCCTCTTAAATCAGAAATGGGTCATTGATGAAGTTTTGAACCATTTTGTGCTGATAATGGTCAGTTACCTGAAGGATTGAACCTTTTACTTTTATTGTTGTTATCTTTTATTAGTGTTTGATTAATTTACCATTAGCCCATTTGACAGGCCGCTGATTCCCTGTCATTTGTTTAAAACAGAAATGGCTTAAACATCAGAATTTTTTCAGTTACTTTTTTAAAGTGCCAACTACAGTGAAACCTGTCTTGAGAGACCACCCCTTTTGCCATGAAAATCTGGTCTTTCATGACAGGTGGTCTCTCAATACAGGTGTTTATTATAAAGAATGTTCCAAAAGAGGATGGTCTTTCATGGGAGAGCTCTCTCAAGTTTTACTGTACTGGTTATTTTTGTGTTTGTTTTTTTTTATTTGAAGATTGCATTACAAGATAATCTGTAAAAAAATTATTTGTTCCATATATATCTTGGCTACCAAGGTTTATGTTTTATTGTTCCATATATATCTTGGCTACCAAGGTTTATGCTTTATTGTTCCAACTATATCTTAACTACCAAGGTTTATCCTGTATTGTTCCATATATATCTTGGCTACCAAGGTTTATGCTTTATTGTTCCAACTATATCTTAACTACCAAGGTTTATGCTTAATTGTTCCATATATATCTTAGCTACAAAGATTTATGCTTTATTGTTCCATATAGATCTTGGCTACCAAGGTTTATGCTTTATTGTTCCATATATATCTTGGCTACCAAGATTTGTGCTTTATTGTTCCATATATATCTTGGCTACCAAGATTTGTGCTTTATTGTTCCATATATATCTTGGCTACCAAGGTTTATGCTTTATTGTTCCATATATATCTTGGCTACTAAGGTTTATGCTTTATTGTTCCATATAGATCTTGGCTACCAAGATTTGTGCTTTATTGTTCCATATAGATCTTGGCTACCAAGATTTGTGCTTTATTGTTCCATATATATCTTGGCTACCAAGGTTTATGCTATATTGTTCCATATATATCTTGGCTACCAAGGTTTATGCTTTATTGTTCCATATAGATCTTGGCTACCAAGATTTGTGCTTTATTGTTCCATATAGATCTTGGCTACCAAGATTTGTGCTTTATTGTTCCATATATATCTTGGCTACCAAGGTTTATGCTGTATTGTTCCATATATATCTTGGCTACCAAGGTTTATGCTTTATTGTTCCATATATATCTTGGCTACCAAGATTTATGCTTTATTGTTCCATATAGATCTTGGCTACCAAGGTTTATGCTTTATTGTTCCATATATATCTTGGCTACCAAGGTTTATGCTTTATTGTTCCATATAGACCTTAGCTACCAAGATCAATGCTTTATTGTTCCATATATATCTTAGCTACGAAGATTTGTGCTTTATTGTTCCATATAGATCTTGGCTACCAAGGTTTATGCTGTATTGTTCCATATATATCTTCGCTACCAAGGTTTATGCTTTATTGTTCCATATATATCTTGGCTACCAAGGTTTATGCTTTATTGTTCCATATATATCTTGGCTACCAAGGTTTATGCTTTATTGTTCCATATAGATCTTGGCTACCAAGATTTGTGCTTTATTGTTCCATATAGATCTTGGATACCAAGATTTGTGCTTTATTGTTCCATATATATCTTGGCTACCAAGATTTATGCTTTATTGTTCCATATATATCTTGGCTACCAAGGTTTATGCTTTATTGTTCCATATAGATCTTGGCTACCAAGGTTTATCCTGTATTGTTCCATATATATCTTGGCTACCAAGATTTATGCTTTATTGTTCCATATAGATCTTGGCTATCAAGGTTTATGCTTTATTGTTCCATATAGATCTTGGCTACCAAGATTTGTGCTTTATTGTTCTATATAGATCTTGGCTACCACGATTTGTGCTTTATTGTTCCATATAGATCTTGGATGCCAATATTTATGCTTTATTGTTCCATATATATCTTGGCTACCAAGATTTATGCTTTATTGTTCCATATATATCTTGGCTACCAAGGTTTATGCTTTATTGTTCCATATATATCTTCGCTACCAAGGTTTATGCTTTATTGTTCCATATATATCTTGGCTACCAAGATTTATGCTTTATTGTTCCATATAGATCTTGGCTACCAAGGTTTATGCTTTATTGTTCCATATATATCTTCGCTACAAAGATTTTTGCTTTATTGTTCCATATAGACCTTAGCTACCAAGATTTATGCTTTAATCTTGTAGGAGGCTGCTGTATTTGCATTTGAAAAGAAATTACTAGAAAAGTACTCCAGGCGAGACAAGGAGTTGATTCTGGACACTTTAAAGAAAGGTGTGTCACAGCTGACCAGACTTAGACACCCTAAAATATTATCTGTTTTACATCCTCTTGAGGAGTCAAGGTAAATTTATGTAAATACCAATTAAACATAGAACAGAATCCTTGAATATTGTCTGTTGTACATCCTTTTGGGCAAATACAACCACGGCAACATAATAAGACATTTTTGGAATTAAAATGACAAAATACCCTCAAAAGAGATTTAAAAACTTTTATTTTGCAAAAACCGACATGTCCTAAAATTTATGTTTTACATTGTCCAAATGTTAAACTTGAAATCTTTGCACTAAGGAATGGTAGTATTCTGGCTAGAACATAACAAAGATCCAGAAATCATTGTTTTATTGAAGTATTTTGTAACAATTTTAAACAAAATTAATGTTTTATTGACCCAAATATAAATCAAAATTTCTGCATTTCAGAGAGACACTAGCCTTTGCTACAGAGCCAGTTTTTTCCAGTTTAGCCAATGTACTTAATAAACATGACAATATGCCAAACCCGTTATCTGCAGACTTCAAAGATTATAAACTCTTTGAAGTGGAGATCAAACACGGATTGTTACAGGTATGTTGTAATAATTATTATCACATATTTTATTGAAATAATGCCGATTTTGTATATGTAATAAAAGCATAATTTGATGCGTGTTATTTGCCCTCGAGGTCAGGAAAACCAATGTTGGAGAGTTTTCTTTTAACCAGACATACATTCTAGCCAAAGAATTACATTTTGTTTGTACCTCCAAATGTAATAAATAAAAATTATCTACAATTCATTTATCGTTTGACTTTTTTTTTGCATGACAAAAACATAATTAACAGTGTTTTTTTTACATTTAAAGATATTTTCAAATGGAAAACTCACATAACCGGAAAGAACCGCCTCGGTGGTCTCGTGGTAGCGTGCTCGCCCCGAGTGCGGAAGGTCGCGGGTTCGATCCCCGGCCGGGTCAAACCAAAGACATTAAAATTGGTATTTGCTGCTTCTACGCCAAGCACGCGGCATCTAGGAGTAAGAGCAAAGACTGGTCGGCTCGGAGTCAGTATAATGTGTCCGAGTGAGATGATATGTCTTCCTGCAGACAGTTACCTCGTGAGCTAGCACATTAAAAATCCGACTTAGCGTGTCAGTCTAGTACAAAGCAGGGATCATATTCATTATCATATCAACATGTTCTCGTCCTGATATGCACCTGGTTGCCACTGGACGTTAAACAATAATTCATCCATCCATCCATGCATAACTGGAAAGCACAAAATAGAAGAAAAAAGGATTATGAAAATGAGATATTGAGTAGAGTGGTGGGTGTTGTTGAAGCCTTCTGCTGCTTTGCTTATAGAAACACACCAAAGTTTTGATATTATTTCTTTGTTTAATTTTTTTACTTCTTATTTCTATAGGTTGCAGAAGGCCTTGCTTTCCTGCACAATGATGTTAAAATGGTTCACTGTAATATATGTCCAGAATCTATCATCATAAATAAAAATGGCTCCTGGAAGATTGCTGGGTTTGATTGTTGTATTCCTAACCGTAACCAACAGTCAGATCCTTCTGTAAGTAGAAAACAGAAGGAGTTCATTTTATTGTATGCAAAAATGCTTTGTTTTGATTGTCTTGGGAAAAGGTGATAATTTAATCTGTTACCTAACTCCAGGTGATAATACAAGACTATACAACATAGGTAGCTCTACTGTGCTGATAGATCATAATATTAACCTTAATAAAAAAAAATGTTGGCTTACTTTAAACCCTTAATTTTTTTATAAACTTTTAATGGAAAAAGTTTTTCTTTGCCTAAATTCGTTAAATATATCTTGTCCTGTTAGGCATTTGTGGATTTAATGGTTAAAATCTTTGTATTACAGTTAGCTAATGCAGAACCAATATTCCCATGTAGAGAATGGGACCCAGAGCTTCCTACCTTGATCCAGCCAAACTTAGACTATTTGGCTCCAGAGTTTGCCCTAACTATGTCATGCTGTAGAGGTTCAGACATGTTCTCTGTGGCTGTACTGATCCATGCCATCTTTAACTTTGGAAAGCCTCTATATGAGTGTAAGAACCAGCTCTCCATGTTCAGGAAATATGCAGAAGAGGTAAGTCTGTACTGATCCATGCGATCTTTAACTTTGGCAGGCCTCTATATGAATGTATCAACCAGCCCTCCATGTTCAGGAAATATGCAGAAGAGGTAATTATGTTCCCTATGGCTGTACTGATTCATACCATGTTTAATTTTTGCATGTCTCCTCTCAATGTTCAGGAAATATGCTAAAGATTTTAGTAAATGATTGATATTGAAAAATATGCAAGTCAAGTACAGAGGGACTTTAGTTTCTTTTTCTAGAAAATCACAGATGAGAAAAAGAACATAGAAGTACTTGTTAGCCAATTAACTAATATTTTAGACCTCTTGTCTACTGATTATTTCCATTCTGTAATTAACCTCTGCATTGCTAATAGTTTACCACATCTTATTTGAAAAATAGATCTCTGTTAATTCACAAATGTAATATTATAAATGAATTCACGATATACAATAAAATTAGAAACAGATACAAACCCAGGTTTACATTATAAGTTATCTACATTCATATCCATAGATATGGAGATTTTTACACCCTGAAGTACTCTAGTACACCCTGAGGCAAAGCCGAAGGGTGCACAAGAGTACAGAAGGGTGTTAAAATCTCAATATATACAGGTATGAATATAGATGACGATTTTATCTCCATTTTCAGCCCTAATTTTTTGGAAAAAATCAGACACAACATAGAACGTTTTTCTGATCATAAGAAAAAACTAAAGTGAAATATGTCAGTTTAGCATATTTTTACCAGGTGTAGGGTACTACCTTTGGTAGAACCTTACAGGTATCTGAATATTTACCAGGTGTAGGGTACTACCTTTGGTAGAACCTTACAGGTATCTGAATATTTACCAGGTGTAGGGTACTACCTTTGGTAGAACCTTACAGGTATCTGAATATTTACCAGGTGTAGGGTACTACCTTTGGTAGAACCTTACAGGTATCTGAATATTTACCAGGTGTAGGGTACTACCTTTGGTAGAACCTTACAGGTATCTGTATATTTACCAGGTGTAGGGTACTACCTTTGGTAGAACCTTACAGGTATCTGAATATTTACCAGGTGTAGGGTACTACCTTTGGTAGAACCTTACAGGTATCTGTATATTTACCAGGTGTAGGGTACTACCTTTGGTAGAACCTTACAGGTATCTGAATATTTGCCAGGTGTAGGGTACTACCTTTGGTAGAACCTTACAGGTATCTGAATATTTACCAGGTGTAGGGTACTACCTTTGGTAGAACCTTACAGGTATCTGTATATTTACCAGGTGTAGGGTACTACCTTTGGTAGAACCTTACAGGTATCTGTATATTTACCAGGTGTAGGGTACTACCTTTGGTAGAACCTTACAGGTATCTGAATATTTACCAGGTGTAGGGTAATACCTTTGGTAGAACCTTACAGGTATCTGAATATTTACCAGGTGTAGGGTACTACCTTTGGTAGAACCTTACAGGTATCTGAATATTTACCAGGTGTAGGGTACTACCTTTGGTAGAACCTTACAGGTATCTGAATATTTACCAGGTGTAGGGTACTACCTTTGGTAGAACCTTACAGGTATCTGTATATTTACCAGGTGTAGGGTACTACCTTTGGTAGAACCTTACAGGTATCTGAATATTTACCAGGTGTAGGGTACTACCTTTGGTAGAACCTTACAGGTATCTGAATATTTACCAGGTGTAGGGTACTACCTTTGGTAGAACCTTACAGGTATCTGAATATTTACCAGGTGTAGGGTACTACCTTTGGTAGAACCTTACAGGTATCTGAATATTAAACGTTTTCATTGTCATATCAAAGGAAATCGTCGAAATCATATAATGTCTCAAACACCACGTCATAATATTAATAAGTTTCCCGTGGTAACGGTTTGCAAACCCAGGTATATGGGTTAGCAATGCCCAGGAATATAGGTTTTGTATCTACGTATTATTGACCAATCACAATCGAAGATTGTACCATTTGTATAAATATTGTTAGTTCACCTTGCTGAAAGCTGCAGTTTGCACTGTAGCATATGGAAAATCACAATTCATCTGAAATTACAAAACCGATATTGATCAATCTTACCAGGAATACTTTATGGAAAGTTCCGATGGCTAAGCCTGGACATACAATAAATATTATATATGCAGTTTGTTATATGCTTCATAATCCAGGAGAGTGATTCAGGCTCACTTGAGCCTCTAGTTTTTATGCTGTAGCAGTAACTTAATATCTGTTATCAAAACAAGGCATAAAAATTGGATATTCCTAGCTTATTTAGAGTGGGAATTTTCAGATGAATTAATTTGACATTATAAACAAAACACAATACAACCAGTCATTGAAAGTAAGAACATGAGTACTAAGAGATCATATTATTCTACATACTCGGAAATTATGAAAAAAAAAATTATCCGCACCTTCTGTTTGGACAATAAATCCTTCAGTTTAGGATAAATTGTAATATTCACAATGGTTAGCTATTTTATATGTATTGGAACCACAGTGTCATCTTTTGTTTAGACATTACATAGTTACCAAGTGATTCAAGGTGGTGCTGCAGAGGTTTTTTTTAAAGGCACTGAAGTTTACTAAGTATTTCTTAGTATTTGAAAACCACTTTTTGACAGACGTTAAATTAATTATCCAGCGTACATTATTTGAACTACCGTACATTTCAAACTGTTTGTTGATACCTTGAATGCAACATAATTTCATAGCTTAGCTTATTGGTATGAATAATTGCCAGGTATGTAAATCAATAGTTGACCTCTTATTTTAGGGAAGGAAAAACTTAAGAAGGTTACAGATATTTTCAGATGGAAAACTGACATAACTGGAAAGCACACAATAGTAGAAAAGAGGTCCTTTTTCTAGGGGATTTACACCTTCTATATCCTCTTGAAGTCTTTGTCACAGAAAACAAACCAAACTGTCAGCCAGACTTTATACAAACTATATTGTTGTACTGTAAATTACAGTAATTCTATAAAAATAGAACTAATGACCAAAAGTTAGTGAAAAGATGCATAGGTGCTAGTCGAAATTTTTTTATTTGTACATACACATTAACAAGGTCAACAACACACTTTTTCTGAAAACATTACTGGTGATAGTTATGGTTTCAAATATGCTAATTTATTTATTAATTAAAACATAAACACACAAACTATGAAATGGATGGGATATATACATAAAACATATAAAACAAACAAGGTATTTGATATGGTAACTGTCAAAAATACATGAAATGAATAAATCTTCTTCTGGTAACTGTCAAAATGTGTGCTTCCGCTGAAAAATTGAACTTGTCTTTTTTCATCCACGAGGTGAAAATATCTGAAAAAAATCGTAGAAGAAAAGTCACAGCTTTATTTAAGACACAGGGTAAATTCCCAGAGATAAAAATAGCGTCTTATGAAAAGACAAATACACTACTATTATATATTCAAATAGAAAATTCAGTCATCTGTGGATAAAAACTGTATGTCCATTACTAGATACTATTTTTATTTTCAGTTGAGAAAGTTCAGGTCATCCTTGCTAGGTAATGTTCCATCAGAACTTCATGAATATGTCAAACTTTTACTGAATACAGAGCCATCAGTAAGACCTGATGCAGACCAACTCACAAAGGTAGAAATATTCTATACAGTTCAGTTACAAGCTACACAGGCAAAAATGCCACACATGTGTCATGCATAAACCTTAAAACGCATGTGTTACAGGTGTGTTACATGCATGCTTTATGCAACATTTATGCCACACATGTAATACATGCATGACACATGCATGTGAATGGCATGTGCGTGAAAAACGTGTGCCACGCATGAAATTCACATGTGAAACACATGATCACATTTGTGAATCATGCATATTACATGTGTTTTGCACATATGTGTCACATGGGTGACATGAAACGTTTCTAACACATTCCTGTGGTCACGCATGTGCACATGTGTGGCATTTTTGCCTGTACAGACGAATTAAGATTTATCAAATACTGCTTTGAGTCTTTTGCAATAAGTTGAAGGCTTGACACTTCTTTTAGGATGAAGTAGAGAAATATAGCACAGTCCACTTTATTCTCCTTTCTCATTGTATCGTTTTTCAATGTAAATTCAACACAGTTTTGATGTCTTCAAGTACCGTGATACAGTGAGCTACTGTGGTTAAGTTATTGTATGTACATTAAGATCAAATCTTGAACTATTGTTGAACATTTCATTATCTCAACTGTAAAATGAATTATCCAGTTCTCAGATGCTGTGTCAGAGCAAGGTGCTCTTAGCTTGTATTTACTGAAACTAAGAATAAATACTTATTACATTCTGTCCCAATTTGAATTTCTTTTACGTGTTTAATTTTGAAAATGTTAAGAGAAAATCTGTTATGTGTTTTTATGCCCCCACTGCTAGGTGAAGGGGGGCATTGAGTGTTAACCTTGACCGTCCTTTCGATTTAGGTTTCGGCACTCTAACTTTATGAAACTTATACACAATGCTAAGAACCACAACACTCAGACACAACACTCAGACAAAGTTCAAATTTGGGCAGTGTGTCACTTACCATTCTAGAGTTGTGCCCCTTTATAACTTGGAAAATTGCAAATTTTTTCATTTTCGCACTATAACTTTATTTTGCCTCATCCAAATTTTACGAAACTCATACACAATGCTAAGAACCACAACATGCAGACAGACTTCAAATTTGGGCTAGGCGTCATTTACCATTCTAGAGTTATGCCCCTTTATAACTTGGAAAATTGCAAAATTTTTTGTTTCCGCACTCTTAAGTTTGCCCCATCAAATTTTTTGAAACTCATACACAATGCTAAGAACCTTAATACACAGACAGAGTTCGAATTTGGGCAGTGAGTCATTTACCGTTCTAATGTTATGCCCCTTTATAACTTGGAAAATTTCAGTATTTTCAAGTATTATAAGTCAGCTTGAGCAGGAGCTTTCATGTGCTCAGACACATCCTTCTTTTATTTTCCCATTTTTAGCTCACCTGTCCTAAAAGGACATGTGAGCTTTTGCCGTCACTTAGCGTCCGTCGTAAACTTTTTCAAAGGTCTTTTCCTCTGAAACCATTGAACAATTACAGCCATACTTAGTCTGAATGATCCTTAGGGTATCTAGAATAAACTTTGTGTTTTATTTTCTTGGCTAAAAATAGAACATGGGGGTAAACTGCAGTTTTTGGCTTATATCTCAAAAACTAAAGCATTTAGAGCAAAACTGACATGGGATAAAATGTTCATAAGATCAAGATCAAGATCTACCTGCTACAAAATTGTCCGATGAATCGGTCAAACCTTAATTGGGTTATGCCCCTGAATTGTTGATTTTAAGGAAATTTTGCAATTTTATGTAGTTGAATATTATTATAGATAAAGACAAACTGTAAAGAGCAAAAATGTTCAACAAAGTTAGATCTACAAATAAGTCAACATGACCAATTGTCTATTGACGCCTTATAGGAGTTTTTGCCCTTTAAAAAGAATTTTTGTCGAGCCTGCGACTTAAGTCGAAAAAAGCTCAACATAGGGATAGTGATCCCACGGCGTTAACTAACTTCTTAAAAGCTTTATATTTTAGAAGGTGGAAGACCTGGATGCTTTATACTTTGTATATAGATGCCTTATGTTACGATGTTTCCGTCTGTCATATGTACATTGTCAATGACCTCATTTTCATGGTTCCGTGACTACTTGAATAAAAAGTTAAGATTTTTTAGTAATGTTAATTTCTCTCTTATTATGAGTAATAGGATAACTATATTTGGTATGTGCATACCTTACAAGGTCCTCATCCCCGTCAGACAGTTTTCAATTGACCTCGACCCCATTTCAAGGATCAGTGAACAAGGTTAAGTTTTAGTGGTCAAGTCCATATCTCAGATGCTATAAGCAATAGGTCTAGTATATTTAGTGTATGGGAGGATTGTAAGGTGTACATGTCCAACTGGCAGGTGTCATCTGACCTTGACCTCATTTTCATGGTTCAGTGGTTATAGTTAAGTTTTTGTGTTATGGTCTGATTTTCGAATACTGTATGCAATATGTCTGATAGCATTTACTTTTATTAGAAATACACGACAGGCAAGACATTTTTGTGTGTCCACTCTTGTTCTATTTTTTCGTCATCTTTGTAAACTTTTAAAAATCTTCTCCTCTGAAACTACAGAATCAATTTCAGCCAAACTTAGGGTGAAAGATCCTTAGGGTATCTAGTATAAATTTTGTGTTTTATTTTCTTGTCCAACGAGAAACATGGCTGCCATGGCTAAAAATAGAACATAGGTGAAAATGCACTTTTTTGCTCATCTCTCAAAAAATGAAGCAGTTAGAGCAAAACTGACAAGTAGTAAAAATGTTTATGACGTCAAGATCTACCTGCCAGGAAATTTTCGGAAAAATCGGTCAACCCTGTTTTTTGGTTATTGGCCATGAATTTTTAAATTTTTATGGAAATTTAACAGTTTAGGTTATTAACTTGATTATTATTATAGATAAACAGCAAAAATCTTCAGCAAAGTAAGATCTACAAATAAGTCAACATAACCAAAATCGTCAATTTAACCCTTATAGTAGTTTTTGCCCTTGAAAGATTATTTACATGTAAACAGAAAATAATGGTCTGACATATTGTCACAGATGTTGAAATAAATTAAATGGTAGCTCTACAAGTAAAATGGATGGTCAAGGGTCAAGGTCATTGAAAAAGTCCATAGCAACTAATTAAAAAGTCCCTAGCAACCATATATATTTGGGTTAAGGGCCTTATAATTTACCTGTACAAGTCAAAAGGAAAGATCAAGAGTCAAGGCCATTGATAAAGTCCATAGCAACCGATGAAAGTCCCTAGCAACAATATATATTTGATTCAGGACCCTATAATATGTCAATATGGACCCTCAAGGGTCAAGGTCATTGAAAAAATCCATAGCAACCAATGAAAAATTCCCTAACAACCATATCTTTTTGGGTTCAGGATTCTGTATTTTAGCTGTACAGGTCAATATTAAGGAGAAAATTGTGACAATACAATAAATAGCAAAAATAATCATTGATGCAAGATATAACAGGTGAGCGATTCAGGTCCTTGTGAGCCTCTTGTTTCATGTCACATTTCTTATTTGTTTTTACATTATGCTTGTTGCATTTTTATGGTGACAATGTGTGCTAAGGTTTTCAGCACATTTTGTTGTTGATGATTTTGTAGTGACATTATTTGCACATAAAATATAAACCTTTTTATCAGAAGGTAATAAATTATATATTTTACAGATCCCATATTTTGAAGATGTAGGTACCATGACCTTACAGTTTATGGATACACTATTCCAAAGAGATAATCTACAGAAGTCACAGTTCTTTAAAGGATTACCAAAAATTATAGAGAAACTCCCAAAGGTATGAATAAGATCGAAACATTCAATTTTTCATGATTTATCTTGATTGAGTTTGAAACTTGCTAATTTGGCCAAAGATTTGTATACATGTGTAAATTATAACAATTCTAGCCAGTGCTGTACTACCTTTCACAGCTGGATCATATTGGGGGGGGGGGGGGGAATAGAGCTTCATTTTGAGCATTTATGTTGTATTTGTGATAAGATCCATTCTTACAGTTTTCTTTAGATGGGAATCTGAAAGAATTTCATAATTGATCATCGGCTACCTATAAATAAGTAATGGTCACTTATAATCGGAATCGAAACAAATGGCTTAACTCATTTAATTGCTATTTGTCTGGCATAGAAGTTATAACAGCATGCTTAGACACATTTCCGTATATTTATCAATTTAGCTATCAATTGTGAATAAAATACTATTACATGCAACGAGAATACAAAATGCTATTTTTTAAGCTGAAAAACATTAATACATATCATTGACAAATATAAATTTCAATAAGAAACTATTAACTCTATATTCTTACATCATTACCAAAAATGAAAGTGAAATTAGAATAATTGATTATATGGATTTCTAATCGAGTGATTGAATATCTCTTGCAATCAGCTGATTCTCACATCAATCATCGGGACACCACTAGTTTTCATATTCAGTTAATCTTTTATCTGGTTTTGAATAAATGAATATATGGATTTCTAATCGAGCGACTGAATGTCCCTTGCAATCAGCTGATTCTCGATTATAATCAATCATTGGGACACCACTAGTTTTCGTATTCAGTTAATCTTTTGTCTGGTTTTGAACTTTAAATTGTCAAACATCATTGAAATTTGACCAGTTTGAAACATTCAGAGTCAGGCAAATATTGTACTTTGATGAACAATATTTAAGAAAAAGATCTTTATGAAATGTCTATAATTGCCTTTAACCCTCTTCCAAAAAAAATCATATTAACAAAAAACCAAGAGAATTAATATGATTTAATATCTGGTAATTAAGTGTAATTTTTTGCTGAATTACATAAAAATATTATGCATTTAATTATTGTTTTATAATGAATTTTGATTTGTGGTTTACCATCCATTTTTTTTTTATATTATGTGGGGTTTTTTATGTGTTGTGTGGTAATCAATTGATTGAATATGTGCAAAATCAATTTAAATGTGCATTTTTAATAATTAGTTTGGTCACGATACTTAACAAAATTATGCATTTCCTTCTTAAGATAAAAACCAACATTCTTATGCACCTGGAACATGAATGTTAATACAGGAAACAGTCAGATATCATTTTATTTTATGTTAAAATTTAGGGTATAATTTTTCTTCCTGTTGGATGTCATAATTTATATAATTATTACTTGAATATATTTGATTTGAAATATATTACACTTAATTGAAAATATGACATTGTAATTAAAATTTTACTAAGTAAACTTTTATTACATATTTTAATTTTTTAAGGTTGTTCATCCTTTTGTGCATTAATAATTTTATTTTTTGTATATTTAGCTTATCAGTATAAATAATTGGTATGTAAATCCATAGTTGACCACTTATTTTAGGGAAGGAAAAACATAAGAAAGTTACAGATATTTTCAGATGGAAAACTGACATAACTGGAAAGCACACATTAGTAGAAAAGAGGTCCTTTTAGGCCTTCTACATCCTTTTGAAGTCTTTGTCACACAAACCAAACTGTGAGCCAGACTTTATGCAACCTACATTGTTGTAATGTAATTCTAAAAAATAGAACTAATGACCAAAAGTTTGTGAAAGGATGTTCAGGTGCTAGTTGATTTTTTTTTATATGTACATACTCATACATTAACACACTTTTTCTGAAAACATTACTGGTGATAGTTATGGCTTAGTAGGAGTTTAGGACCATCTTTCATTGCTACTGCCCATTCTGTTGGATTCTTCATAGCTGTCATGTAACATTTGGGATCGGCATGTGATAGCAGTAAATCGACCATGCAAACGAGAAGGATACTGTGTTACTTAATTTTTTCATTTTGTAATATAATGAAAATTGCTTATTAAACATTTGAATCTTCATTCGAGATTATTTTGAAACACTTTACAAATATTGATTGATTTGGTGTATTATGTGGAGTAATACAGAAAGTGAAAAATTCATCTCTGCACGATCGGCATGCAAAGATTTTCTCTGTCTAACTTCACTCGATAGGTACAGAATTATTAAATTCTTCTCTGTGAAAAGTTTTTGACAACTTGGGAAGGTCTTCTTCTTGGCTGTTTAACATCTTCCAGTCTTTAATTTTGGCTTCGTGGCATCGAAGTTTGATTTTATAAAGAATGGGAATACTGAGTCTAAAAATAACGAAGACGTGGTTGAAAATACGGATGGAGAGTCTCAAAATGATGTAACAGAATCACCATCTAAAAAACTTTAAGAAATCAAGAATTCGTTAAAATTGGAGAAAAGGAATTTCTTTGGCTGAGAACTGAAACTTCTGACATCTGGAATGTTCTTGGCATCAGCTGATTACAACTGTTAATTGAAACTGATTTGACAATATCTTGTGACTGCCTTATTAAAAATTGACAGAAACCGTAGAGAATCCCCCATAAAGATGCTATTCATTAATCCAATAAAAAGCATACTTCACACAAACATGATTTTACACAGTTTCACACAAAATTTTCAGGTCTTTGCATTTTTTCATGCAAAAATAAAAAAAAATCTACCGCAACCACTGTAAAATCAAACATAATTTCAGCTATTGGGCTATTATTTAGGTAAAAAGGTAATCCATGTAAAA
Source organism: Mytilisepta virgata (assembly GCA_028015205.1). Classification (NCBI taxonomy): domain Eukaryota; kingdom Metazoa; phylum Mollusca; class Bivalvia; order Mytilida; family Mytilidae; genus Mytilisepta; species Mytilisepta virgata. Next base: position 56,313,760 of record CM051515.1, on the reverse strand, counting down.
TTAAACACAATAATTTTAAGTTCTGTTGATTGTTTGACTCGTCTGTCTGCCTTGCCAATGTCCATGGGCTGTGATGATGAAATTTTGAACATTAGTATGTTTTTGAAATTTCTTCGTTGTTTAGAATGTAATCATTTGCTTCAGTTAGTTATATTTCTTTGTTTCAAATGTAATCGGGAGGTCACTCGCGTCATAATGTACTTTGGTGTGTCTTTGTTTATAAACAAACATTTGAATGAGCATTGCGCATGCCCACAGTTATGTTACTGTAAAAATATTCCAAAATCCTGAGCGTGTTGGGCTTGTATAAGCAAAACAAACTCGTTAATCACCGTCTCAGTTTGTTGAATAAACATAAAATTCTGTTTTGTTGAATTATCTTAGATAGAATTTTCATTATTATAGAAGATCTTGGACAGAATTTACACAACAGTATGGATCTTGGATAGAATTAACATAATATAGATCTTGATTAGAATTTACATATAACTATATAGTTCTAGGATATTATAGAAAAAACATAACTATAGATCTTCAGAAAGAGAGGAAAAAGGGATCAGACACAAAATAAAGTCCACAGTTAAGTTTAAGGGGGTAGGCCAAAATTTTCCACTCGTTTAATTTTTTTCATATTTTCATCATTAATTATATATGTCTCAATACACCACCTGTGAATATTTTGTTGAAATTGAACCACGCGTTTCCTTCACAGGGTTCATTGGAAATGGGCATTTAAGGGGTACCCTTCATTCCAGGAGATGACACAAGTTAATGAATATTACTACCTCTCATAGCACATATGTTTGATGAAAAATAGTTATAATTGTTGAACTGAAGAACAGGGATATAGTCTTAATCAAAAATGAAATATGATGGTAAAATTCACTCTTTATATGAAAATTCAAAGGTAAAAAGTACCAGACATGTTAGGAATCTCGTTCATTTTCAGTTGCCTCATTCAATATTCAAACACTGCTGTAAAAAAATCCTGTCGTTTAATTCTTACAAAAAACTGTTACAAAAATTATCATATATATGTGTGTTATATGACAAAAAATTATGAAATTCTAACCACAAGTTTTCACAAAATACTCGATCAATTTTTAAGGTAGGACGTCATTACGTTACAATACGATAAGAGTTATCGTTCCTAACGTTATCGAGTGTAAACCTATTCTATATGTTCAAAGAACGCGAAGAAGATTGAATAGAAGACGATGATGACTTAAATTATAAACGGAAATAAATTTAAAGAAAATATAATTATTATGACTGAAAACCAAGCATTCTCTCTTAAGTCCTGTGATACTTTTAAACTTATTTATTTATAGTGGATTCGGAAACAAGTTATACCAACTTATATCAATCCCTCTCCACTTGGCGGGTGCGAGAGAGGCATTTTAGCATACTCTTTTTCGACATCTACATAGGAGTTTTTAACGTGCTAAGGGGGTTTCCCTTCCTTAACACGGGACAGCAATTTTCGTCCCCATCCGGCGGATTAGCATCCTCGCAAATGGTGTCGATAAGTCCGGTCGCAAATTTGATGCCTGAAATTTTCATCCCGAATGGGAATCGAACCCGATTTCGTAGTCCAATGCGCTGACCACTTAACGACAGCACCCACGGCGATAGTTTTGTAAGTTTACTTTTATTTGTCAAAACTGGGTTTTGTTTATAAAATACATGATCTAAAAAACATTACAGAAAAAATATGGACTGTCATGAAAGACTTGATATTCTCCTAAAGCTAACAAATTACAAAATATGATGGTTAAATCGCCAGTGACTAAAAGTTTTTATAAATACAAAATAGGAAAGGTATAGCTGTGAGAGGAAAAGAGAGAAAAAGAGAAGAATGAGAGCAAAAAAAGAAAAAAAACCCTGGAAATTGCGTTATATCGAAAAATCATGAACCAAAGACATTTCTTCGAAAAATTTATTCTCCCGGGGTAGTCAATACATCCGAAAGCCGCGGAAGTGATCAAGAGGTATAGTTCTATAAACTTTTCTGAAAGTTTTGAATTTTCTGTTTATTGTTCCCATCTTGACTGGCTTTGGAAGAGATAAAATACGCACGGGCTTTCTAAGAGCTCGTTCGCAAAAGCTGCACATTAAAATGGAACCTTGTCTCACATAGACGAATTTACCAGCAAAACTTTTTACCAATAAATAATCTACTATTATGTATTATTTTTCATTTGTATTACAATTCGTTTTTTATTTATTATTATTATGAAAAAAAATATGATTTGCAAGGGTCAGTATTGCCGGTGTGGTGTAAAATATAAATATACCTGAAAATTATATATCTTCAATTTAATATGATTTAATTTAGTCCAGTTTTCTTCATTCACTTTGATAAGCCAACATATTTCAATGTTCAATATATCCACTTGAACATTTTGACCAAATGTTCAAAAGAAAAAAAATCGATTTCATTAAATTTTGATTATTTACAAAAATAAATAAAAAAGATAGACCATTCCTTAAGGGTGGGGGTAAATAATCCATGCTATTTAATAACGCAATTATTATGGTAATGCTCAGGTATATCTGATTTTTATTTGGAATAAAACATGTCTTGGAACTTTGTCTGTTTATAACTGGTAAGTAAATAGATTAGCGTAATCCCTGGAAAGGGTGTGACTAAACATCGAGTTCGAGTTCGAGTTCGAGTTAAAGTTCGAGTTAGAGTTCGAGTTACAGTTCGAGTTAGAGTTCGAGTTCGAGTTAAAGTTCGAGTTAGAGTTCGAGTTACAGTTCGAGTTCAAGTTAATGTTCGAGTTAACTCGAGATATTGATTTCTAATGTCATTTATCGAGTTGCATGTCGAGTTAAAATTCGAGTTACGGATTAAGTTTAGGGGGAGGGAGGTAAAAAAATTTCCTGTACATAGGCTCAAAAAAATCATACCGTTTATAATCATCTGGACACAGAATATAGCTATCAAATGCATGTGGATCCTGTATAATTAAAAAAAGTTTTTTTTCAATACTTCCTTAAAATAATCCGTACACTGAATTGTGGGATTTAAAGTTGTGATACAAAACTATATCCTTCAAAATAATATAAACGTGAATAGTTTAGAAACCATTTTATTGTTTATTGTTTTTTTTATATTGCGTATTTGACTGACGCGGAAGCCAAACCACATTGCCTATGTTACTAAAAACAGTATATGAGTCAGACAGTAGTTTTGAAAATTATATCAGAAGAAATTTCTTTTAGAGAAAATCTGGCAACTTAAAAACGATCAGGACAAGATCTACTTGCGTTTAATTTTTTGTAGAAATCGTACTACCCGTCTTGGAGTTATTGTCCCCTGAATTTAGCTTTTTTAACTTTTTAGCTTTTTGTTATTGTTTTTTAATATAAAAATCTTCTCCTCTAAAACTACAGGGCCAATTGCAACCAAAAAATTGTGATAATAAATTGTGTTCGTCCGTCATCCAAGATGCCGTCACCGCCCGACATAATTAAACTTAGGATCCTATGGGGAATACAATTTGAAGATCTCCTCTGAAACTGCTAGGCCTATTGGAATCAAACTTCGGTGGAAAATTCCTTGGGTGGTCCCCTTTTAAAATATGTCTGTTGTCCCCGACCTTCAACTAAGAAGGTTGCCGGAGCTAATTATAGAAAAGCGGGAAGGAAATTTTTAAAATCTTTTCCTCTGAACCTATACAAAGTCAACATCAACCAAATTTTACCTTAATGATTTTAAGATGGTCCCTTTCCAAAACGGTGTCAGCTAATTCCGACCTCTGCTACCGCGGTGGCCTGCTCTAAATCCACTGGGCAATTTGGCCTAATTCATCATTAGGGGTGTCCAGTTTCAATATTGTGTCGAAGGATGCACCGAACCAATAAAATTTAGGGAACAACCATTTAACTTCAAAAGGGGAGGGGGGATTATGTTTTTTTTTTTTTGTGAAAAAAGATATTCTGATTCCAAAGGGAAGGGAAAAAAATAATCTGTTGCAGCAAGGGTTAAAAAAAAAATTCTGTTTTACAAAACTATAGAGAAAAATAATTTCTGGTTTAGATATATTTTTTCCAAAATAAATATTTGGATCCGAAACTTGATTTAATAAATCACAAGCATTACATGAAAAGCTTAAGATCATTATTTAATACAAACCTGACTTGATTTATTTTGAACATAATATAAGATTTTCCTTAGTTTTTCAGTCATACTTGACCTTTCAGTGATTAACCATCAAGAAGAAGAGCAACAATCATGACAATCAAAGCATTGTTCCTTTTTTGGCCAGTTCTTGTTTCTGATTGGCTGAATAAAAAAAATCTTCTCCTCTGAAATTGCTTGGCCAAATGGAACTAAACTTGACAGGAAGCATATATGGGAGGTTCGTTATAAAATATTCTCATTTCGTCCCGATCGGGCAACAAACATGGCCATCATGGACAATTCTGTGTGGAATTATGATTGTTATAATAAAATAAAAAGTACAGAGAAAATGTTGTTATATTCCATTTCTTAAATAATTAATATAAAAAAACAAAATAAAAGTCATTAACATATCAGAAATATGCAAATGTTTTATTATAAAAACAAATTCATAGTATATACCAGTTTTATTTACTGCTAGTGGTTTCATAGGAATAAATACACCTTTTACTTTCTGGGCATTGCTCAAAAAAAAATTCTGATTCGACTTGGTAAGAAAAAAAATAATTTGGTTTGATTGTAGTCGAAAAAGAATAAAATTGTGTCCATACTTTAAAAAAAAAATTTCAAACCAATATTAAAAAAAACATAACATCCCCCCCTTTGAAGTTAAATGTGGTTTCCTTACAGGCGAGCTTATATATGCTCCTTGCAGCCTCTAGCTTGTTTGAAATATTGTTTGTAGTAAAGAGTACTTGTAGGCTTGATATGTCGTGACTTGTTTTGCTAGGATTGATGGTCTACACCCGGAATAAAAGAAGGCATAAATTCTCATTGAAATTTTATTAAAAAATTAAAAATTAAAAATTATTAGCAAAAGCACTCGTATATATGAATTTTGGCTAAAATGTCTGTTGAACAACACTTCCAATTCGTCACTGATATCCGTATTAGAAAAAAAAACAAGTGCCTTTATCTTAACTCGAACTTTAACTCGAACTGTAACTCTAACTCGTAATGTAACTCGATAAATGACATAAGAAATCAATATCTTGAGTTCACTCAAACTTCAACTCGAACTCGAATTATAACTCGAACTCTAACTCGAACTTTAACTCGAACTCTAACTTTAACTCGAACTCTAACTCAAACTCTAACTCTAACTTTAACTCGAACTCGAACTCGATGTTTAGTCACACCCCCCTGGAAAGAGGGATTATTATGCTTTGCATGCAACACCGAACGTACAGTTGTTCAAATACTACGTTCGTCGTGATATGCATTTCATAATTGCCACTGAATGTTAAACAATAATTCATCAATCTATCAAATCCTACGTAATTATCGATTGCACATATTTCGAAAAAGTTTTAGATTTGTTACGGAGATGCCCCTTACCGAACCTCTTCGCTTCGTCTAATGCGAGGAAATTTGATACGTTATAGTAATGCCACGTTATTCCTATTGTTTGACGTCAAGAAAAAAAACATCAATAGGAGTTATCTCCCATACCCCAGGCCTACCCCCTTAATTGCAACCTTTAAATGCTTTCATGCAAAAACCAAATTTTAGGAATCCCGTTAAAACGTCATGATCTTTTTGACAACTGTATTTCATTATGTCAGATAAATTTAGTAAGATTTCAAACGAGGACTTTCCTCAGTGGTTAATGCACTTTGATTTGAATTAGTCAAAATTTCCCAGATTACTTGATCTGCCACAGTAGGTTCATCTTTCTGGAAATTTAACGGCCACATGAATATAAAATCGGTAATTCCTGCTGGTTAATGATAAATAAAATACACACTTTATTCATAACTTTACTGCACTTTTACTTTTGAATCCTCGTTTCTTTCAGTTAGTTCACTTTTCTTCTTTATAAAGCAGTAGAATCAAGCGGTCCTTCAAATGGGTTGAAATGAAATATCTTGGATTTAGACTTGGACCAATCAGATCACTCATATTTATATTTGAACAATATAAAATAAATTAAGGTGAAATCTATCATTCATGAAAATATTAACATGGAACAATCAGCAGTAATGTTTTCAGAAACCTTGTTTATATAAGTATATACATATAAAAAAATTATTGACTAGAACCTGTGAACAGAGGGATGTAGAACTAAGATTGAGCTGATGTCCGAATGTTAGGGACAAGAGGAAGATAGAGTTATTGACCAAAAGTTAGGGAACAAAGGGAGAAAATAAAAATGACCAAAAGTTAGGGAACTGAGAAGAGAGGGCTAATTTCCTAATGTTAAGGAACTGAGGGAGATGGGAATAATTACCAAAAAGTTGAGGAAGACCTTTTTCTGTTGTGCTTATTCTATTGAATTTCAATACCTTGAAAAATCTGGAATGAGACATTTTAATTCTTGTCACCCATTTTATTGAGTATCCATGGTAATTTCAAACTAAAATTCCTCTTTTTCAGAGAGTAAATATACAGCGAATATTACCAGCTCTTACCAAAGAATGTGTAAATGCTGACATGATACCATTTGTTCTACCCAGTATACTGTTAATGGCAGAACAGGCATCTGACAGGGAATACATGACATTTATCTTCCCTGAACTCAAACCAATGTTTAAGATAAAAGAACCAATTCAGGTAGGTTAAATGAATCAGGATCTAGTTACATTTTATTGTTAATTTTAAAGTTTAGAAATATTTCAGTGCAAGTAAACATCAAACCAAGTCTTATGTTTTGTGAATTCCAGCTTTTATGCACAGTTTAGATCATAATTTCAAAATTTTTGCTTTAACCCAGGTTTTGATTTGATTGCTAGTTTACGCATAAAAATCACAAATAACAGTTGAAGATCAAGATGAAAATTTAAAGACTCGTGTTATGTGGTCTTACAAAAATGGTCGCTGTTTGTGATACTGATAATGTGCCATAATGTTCATTTTCTTAAAAAGTTTAAAACAATTAAGGTAATATTGTTAGTTGAATTAATCTTAAATCTTACCATAATAAAAACCTAACCCCAATCATATCCTCACTTTAACTTTCATTTACTATGAGCAAAATCCTAGCCCAACATACACAAGAAGGCCTTATAATATTATTGTTTTCATACATTGTTTGTTTATAATTATTCTTCTATTACAGATACTGTTACTGTTTATGCAGAATATGAACTTATTACTGAAGAAGACCCCTCAGTCAGAAATAAGAAATTTTGTCTTACCAATGATATATCAGGCATTAGACCAAGATAGTCCTCAGTTACAGGTATGGTTCTCTGATCTAAAATTTTCCGTTTTGATTTTTTTAGGTCACATGGCCCTTTTTTGTCCCTTTAAGTCTGTTGTCAATCCATTGTTAGATAAATCATCTTTTCCTCTGAAACTGCTGGACCAATTTGAACAAAACTGTGTAGAAATAATTTATGATAAGATTCTGATTGGTCAAATTTTCAAATTTATTCTCCTCTAAAACTACAATGCCAAATATTTTCAAACTTTTAAGGAATGGTTATTGGGAGACCCTCTGCAGAGATTCCTCATTTTGAATAAGAAAAAGGCAATAATAATTACTATGAAAGGAATAGTTATAGATTTTATTTACATGTTTAAGAACTTCCTGTAAAATAAGTTTATGTATAGTTAATATGTGTGACCAAGTTAGATATACCAAATATTTGTCCCTGTACATGTACATGTATTTGTATTAATTTAATTAAGGATTGACTAATTTTTTTTCATTCTATGAAGAAATAACGTCAATCATGTAGTGCACACTAAAAAGCCCTGTAGCAGATTATTTAAAAGTGTGCACCATGTGCATTGAGTTTATTTCGAATAAACTGAAAACAAAATTACTGTCAATGCTTATAATATAATTCCAGTGGTTTTTTTTACGTCTGAAACGTTGGGATTCCCTTTAATGATGTCATAGTAGAAAAGAAAATTTAGTCTATGATATGATAAACAAAAACAATTTGACCAATCAAATGATGCGTTACATCCAGTATTAAATTATTTGTGTATAAACAAAATATTGGTCTTGAACCAGAAAAAATGTGGTTATCTTGGACCACTGAAGAAAGCATTCAGTTTGGGTCTTTGCTATTGCTAATGAAAATTTCACTTGTTTCAGGAAATTTGTTTGAACATCATCCCAACATTTGCTGATCTTATTGATTTCTCAGCTTTAAAATCTCACATTTTACCAAGGATTAAAAAAGTCTGTTTGACAACATCAACACTGAAGGTAAATAATATGACAATACTAGTTGTACCAGTAGAAATCCTCAATCCTCTTAAACTGAAACTTTGGGAAAAGTGAAATACATGAAGATGATAAAATAAAAAAAACAAAAATAGTGATATTTCCTAATTTTGTCCCCCAAAAAAATAAAAAATAAAATAAGCTGTACTTTAATGGCATATTAAATGTACAATTAAACATTTGTATTCAAACGTAAAAATTAATTCAAGATAATCATTTGTTTCAAATTTTAAGCATTGGAATTCAAAAGACTGACATTCCACTACAAAATTTACCAAATTTTGTTGTATTTACTTGATAATTTGCAGCAAGCGCTATGGGAGCATTTGGGTCATTTATAAAACTCTTTGTTTAATGGGGACAGCCATTGCAATCCAAAGTGAATTTATTTGTTAAAGTGAATATAGCTATATTGTGCTACATACTAGGCTTGAAAAACTTTTGTTTGCCGGAAAAAGTAATAAGTCGAGTAAGGGAATAAACTTGATTCAAATTATAATTTTAGAGTCAGAATTGTGATACCGGAAATGAGTTTCTGGAAATCGTTATTGCTGTGCTCGCATCATTGGCCACGCCAAACAGCATATTAATTATTGTTGTAGATAAGAGTAAATTGTTTATTGAGCCTCGGAAAACTACTAGAATACATGGATAAATGGACAGTCCTTGATGACATTCTACCTTTCCTTACAAAGATACCTTCCAAAGAACCTGCTGTACTTATGAGTATTCTTGGTGGGTAAATACTATAAATATGGAAATTATTGCGATTGGTTGAAGATCGCAATATTAAAAACTCACATTTTTAATGCATACTTGCATGTCAGATTTATTCTAGATTTTGTCTCCTTTTGATTCCATTTACACAGGTAAGTTTCTGGTCATTGATTGCCGACATCCGGAGACAGGTTAATTGGTAGATACTTAGTTGTATAGTTATTGTTTGGACAGCTATAATAACATTTTGAATTATAATAATTTTAAAACTATTAATTAAAACGATTACATTAATAAAACTTCCATTTTCAATTTTTAAACAATATCCAATCGCAATAAAAAAAAATCACACAGGCGGCAATGGCAATAATGAAACCTCACAATTTTGCCTGGGGTAGAAAAATCGCAATAAAGTGCAAACGAAAATTTTCGAATTTATAGTATTTAAATATATAAGTCCTTTATGAGTGAAATATACCGGTAGATAAATTATTGCATAGTTTCTATTGAAGAAATGTCAATCAAAGTATTGATGTCAAGGATTTAAGAGATTAAGTAAGGAGGAACAATGATAATGTTTTTATCAAGGTATTGGTTAGTTTATGATATCATGTAATAAGCAATGTATTATATCGTCATGACATGCCTTGTACTAGAGATTCAAGAAAGATTTTAAGAACAATTTCATATACAACAGCAATAAATCTTTTTATCACTAAAATAATTGTTAACATTATTTTTAAATCAGAAATGTTGCTATTCCTGACATTAGCTAGTATCAAGTATTTGTGCATTTAAATTATAGGGAAGGTTATAACAGCCTTTCTCCTATTCTTGGCGTGTTTTAATTGGTGGGATAAAAAACATAATATTTTTAAGCACTTCCCAGTGATTAAATTTCTGCATGGGAATTACAACCATTTTTATACGTTTATTGGAAAGATAAACTAGAGAAGTTCATGAAATTGCATTCATGTAAACAAAATGCAAAGCAACAGCATTTTCTTGAGGTTTTTGTTGAAAATCATAGGAGAAACAGATTCACCTTCAATTACTTATGAGTTATAGAATTTCTATACCCTTGATACGTAAATTTTAATGCTCGCGTGTTGAAAATAAAAAATTGAAACTATCTCTGATGTAGAAATTCAATAACTCACTCGTACCTGAAGGAGAATCTATATTTCTGTTGCCCCAAATATCTACAGAAGAATCAACTCCTCTTGACAACTTACTAGATAGATGTAACATATATATATACCAAGTGACCATGAGTCATGCCAAGTTATTTCTCTTCTTTGTATTGATATATTGATAGGGTTTATTACAGGTATATACCAAGTGACCATGAGTCATGCCAAGTTAGGAATAACCAAGGATATAATGGCAACTAAAGTATTACCATTTCTGATACCTCTCAGTATTGATAACAATATCAATTTATCACAGGTGTGTTTATCATACATGACATGTTTATAACATTAAGTTACATTGTATATTTATTTTGAATAAAGTGATATAATCCATAGTTAATAACACTCACCATAATAAGTTACAGTCAAACCTGTCTTGTGTGACCTTCCAAGGGAGAACACAATTATGGTCATTAAAGACAGGTGGTCTATACATACAGGTTAATTTTATATAGAAAGCACTACAAGGATAATTTGAAATAATGGTCTTTTAAGACAGGTTATTGCTTAATACAGGTGGTCGCTAAAGCAGGTTTGACTGTACTTTTTTAAGGCAACAAAGTGTCACTATCTTATATTTTCAAGCATTTGTTCTGATTCCTCACTATAGGAAAATATTAATAAGTTAAAGAATTTCAATCAATGTGTTAAAAATTTTACAGAATAATAATTTTTATTATCATTGACAATAATATTCAGGGTTTGATAGGTGTCTTGTGTAATTTGTTTTTGGTAAGCTACAGATATAACAGTACATGTAATACTGTCCCGTGAACATATGTATTTTTGTCTGAAAAAAAAATCTGAAATTCAGGATTCCCAGGTGTGTAAATTTCTGAGTTATATGTTTATAGTGTTACTGTGTTTTCCAGTTCAATGCTTTCTTTAATGTGATAAGGGAAATGTTGACCAAAGTTGAACAGGAACACAGAAGTAAACTGGAACAACTGGATCAGATGAAGAAAGAGCAAAGGTACAATACAATTGCAGTTATATAAATTTCATACAAAAAAATCTTCCAAAAGGTATTCTCGAATCCTGTGGGGGTTATAGCTTAGCTGCATATTGCTTCCCAGTGCAGTTTGATTTGGCAGGTGGCTTAGAATTGCAAGGAAGAAGTTTTTTTTATAATTCAGGATGCAAAATTATAGTGTAGGTGAATCAAATGCAGGTGGAAATTAATGAATTTAAAAGGTAAAAATTTTGTTTTTTTTATTTGAAATAAATAGCATATGCAAGATATTAAAACAATTCAAGGATAAAAAATTAATTCCTTGCTCCAATCCCCCACCTCCCATGAATATCAAATGGTGACTTCTGTAGGGTTCAGTTACTATGCATGAAATATTAGAGACTTGACCTAATGCATCTATGCATATTAATTTGCCTCCAGAAAAAATATATAATCCAGCCACTCTTTTAAAATTTGACTTTTTAAATAACACAGGTCAGAAAGTTCTTTTAGTTATTTCCCTTTGACCACATATTGGTTGTTGTTTTTTTTTATAAAAAATGTTCATCATAAAACAAAATTGAATATGGAGACAGTTACACCAAAGTATAATTTCCTAGTTTAAAGGCTTAAAATAATCATTGATAAAGCTAATTTCAGAAAGTAACCGTTGACCATTATTCTGTGTGAATCACATTTCATACACAGTAATTTCTTGATAAAACAATATGACACCATTTTTGTCGAGCCTGCGACATTTGTCCCTGAAGCCAGACATGGCTATCCTATAGCATCATCAACATTTTTGGTTTAAGTTTTTTTAACATTAATAACTTTTTTAAACCATCATGGATTTTTACCAAACTTGGACAAAAACTTGTTTGTGACCAAAAGATAGTATCCAGAAGAAAATTTTAATAATTTTTTTTTGCATTTTTACGTATTTTACTTGTAAATTGACTTAGTTAACATTACATACAGTCTGTAGTTAAAGTTTTTAAAACATTAATTACTTCTTAAACCATCCTGGATTTTTACTAAACTTGGACAGAAGCTTCTTCATGAGTAATAAATTACATGTGGAGAAAAATTATGTACATTCAACTATTACACTGAAAACATAGACAACAGCGAAAGCAGGCAAGACATGAATTTTAAATGTATTGTTCTCAGAAAATGAAAGGATAAAGGTTAATTGTAACATGCCACTTGATCCAACATGACAATAATTGATTAGCTACAATAGTCATATGATACAGAAATAGGACTATGTTTTGAAAATTAACACAAAGGGGACAACCATGATAATAAAAAGTGAGTTTTTTTTAATTGACTTTTCCGATATTTTACTTTAGCTGCTGTTAATAAAATTCATATTTTTTATTAATCAATCAGTATGTGTGAAGAAACAATACTAGAAAATATGAAAAGGTAATGAATCTGAGCAATAATTCATATCTCTCTCACTCTTTAAGCACCTGGCTTTGATAAATTTAATATTTAGAATCATAGTCAACTCTTGTCATCTAAAATATATCAGATTTTTGTTGATCTTATTATTTAGACAAATTTTCAATAAGAAGATTTTCCACAAAACAATTTGAGGTAAAAAGAAAACAGATATTTAACACTGTAATTTCCCTATTTGACCACAATTTCAAGTGGAATAATTCAATTAGAAATTGAAAGTTGAAATTCATTTTTATTAAATAATAAAGAAATAGAACACATAATTTAGTTCAGAAAGTTGAATTTCTGCTGAATTGGGAAAAATATTCTCCCAGAATTTAATGTAGCAAGAGTTGGCTGTCCTTTAACAAGTTTGTAGTGCTTATAATAACCAGTTTTTAAATTAATATTAGCTTTAGGCTACAGTGACACATATTAACAATAGACTGGTGTATTTTTTAGCTGACCTGGCATAAAGGGCCATGTGAGCTTTTGTCATCACTTGGCATCCGTCCGTCCGTCTGTAAACTTTTACATTTTTATCTTCTCCTCCAAAATCTCTGGGCCAAATGAACTGAAACTTGGTGTGAAGCATCTATGGAAAGACCTTAATAAAATTTGCACATTTCATTCCGGTCGGACAACTAATATGGCCGCCATGATGAATTCTTATTTCTGTTTGGTCAAAATTTCAAAAATCTTCTTCTCTGAAACTGCAAAGCTAACTGAACTGTAACTTGGTATGAAGCATCTGTGGAAGGACATTTATGAAGTTTGTACATTTCGTTCTGGTCGGACAACTAATATGGCCGACATGATGAATTCTTATATCTGATTGGACAAATTTTAAAAATCTTCTCCTCTGAAACTCCTAACCCAAATGAGCTGTAACTTGGTATGAAGCATCTGTGGAAACAATCCTTATAATTTAATTTTCCAATTGATCTGATCCAAAATTGCAGGTAGAATCATTTGAATAACTTATTTATCTTGGGAAAATGTAAGTCACGAACTGCGAAGTATTACATTGGTGATGTCACCGTACCCAAAATTGATTATACAATATAACTTGCTGAACCATTAACAACCAGTCAAATTGTCTTTATAGATTATAACATGGCATTTTCCATATCGGCCCCGGTATCATCCCGGGACTCCAATATCGGACTGAGGGCTGTGCCCGAGTTCTGATATGGGTCGAGGGATGATACCAGGGCTGATATGGAAAATGCCATGTAATGATCTATTTATCACATATTTAAAAAAATTGAAAAGAATTTTAGATTTTTAAATAATGGAGAGAAAAAAAACAAACAAACAAAAATATGGATTTTCGAGGGCCAATATCCATATTGGCCTCGAGGACAAATAATCGACTCTGACTTCCGGCTGTTATTGGACATACAAAAACGTACATATTACATGTGATAAGTTACAATATACTTGTGATTTTGTGCTTTCTGTGTATGTTCACTCCATATCTGTTTTTCCAAATATTGTTAGACTATCAGACTGTGTGACTAAGTTGTGTGATTTGCTGTTATGACATGTTAATGCTGTGTATTCAGAAAAAAATGCAGTTGCCACATTATGAACAATGCTGCATTAATTTCTAATTTTTAGCTCACCTGGCCTAAAAGGCCATGTGAACTATTGCCATCACTTGGCGTTCTTCGTCCGTCATCCATCGTCATAAACTTTCCTTTAAAGACCTTCTCCTCTGAAATTACTGGGCCAATTGGAACAAAACTAGGCCTGCAATGGTCCTAATTTGTTTTTCCTCTTTCAGAATAATATCTGATGACCCTACCCGTGATCCAAGATGGCCACCAAAGCGAACATAGTTTAACATAGGACCTCATTGGAAAAATCACTGAAAAATCTTCTTGTTTGAAACCAGTGAGCGAGTTGGCTTGACAGCAATGTTCCAGGCTGCCATTCAAGATGGACATAGTCCATGTGAGCGATACAGGCTCCTGGGAGCCTCTAGTTATGGTATGGTAATGTTGGACTTCATGCAAGTAAAATTCTATGATACCAAATTTGATGAACAAGTTAAGTACCTTTTGTTAAGTATAGGTGTCTGATTTTTGCAAAAAAATTGCCATCACCACAAATGAAGGTGACATTCTTGGATAAATGCAAGATTTGTTTGTAAAGAGTTTGAGCTAATCTGACTATTAAGACATATCTGATCATTACTTCAGTTGTACAGTATTGTAATAAATCTAAGAGATTTCCAGAAAAAAATTAAGCTGTAAAAGTATTTAGTGATAAGATGATTGTGTTGCTCTAAGATCCCGCGTCACTAGTTTTTAACTTTTTCACTTAAGCTCTCCCATACATCTCAAAATAAAAATGAAACGGGTCTAAGATTTTCAACAGTAATGCATATTTTTCACTATAATGTACATTGTATATCATGATTTTATTTGTAAATTATTGACATTTGATTTTATAGCACAATAGAGATCACACAGCTGACAGGTAAAGAAGATAAACAGTTAATTGGAAATGTTGGTCAGGGTCCACAAACTATGGTGAGTTATACAATGTTATTATGGTCCATAGGTAGTCCTCTTTCATAATTTTATCTGATGACCCCATCGTCATCAAAGATGGCCGCCAGAGCCGAACATAGTTTAACATAGGACCCTATGGGCAATTTACTGAACTTGTCTGAAACGCCTTGACCAATTGGAACAAAACTTGGCAGCAATGGTCCTAATAGGTAGTCCTCTCTCAGATTTGTATCCGAAGACCCAACTCGTCATCCAATATGGCCACCAGGGCCAGACATAGTTTAACATAGGACCCTATGGAAAATTTACATAAGATTTTCTTGTCTGAAACCACAAGGCCACTCTTTCAGAATTGTATCTGGTGGCCCTGCCCACCATCCAAAATGGCCACCAGAGCCGAACATTGTTTAACAGTACCCTATGCGAAATTCACTTAAAGGTCTTCTTGTCTATCTTGGTATCTCAGACAACTATTAATGACACATGCACAGTTTTAAACAAATACATTAAGTACATCAGTAGATGACAACACAAAAATTAATGCAACTATTCCACAACAGTAAACTTAAAATTACAATTTATGAAATAGCATCTGCAAGTTTTGATAATTTAGGATTTCATATAAACTAAATAATTTACATTAATTAGAATGTACCTTTAAGTAGGGAAGTATAAAAATGAGTATGAGTTAACTAACAACCAGTAATTTTCAGATGGATAAATTCATGACTGGATTTGGTATAAGTGGACTGATGAATTCCAAAGCAGGGGGAGACAACTCTTCAACGGCATCACCAGTAGATAGTAGATCAAATTCTCCAAAACCTCCACCTGCTCAACTTTCAAAGGTATGATTTACAAATTTACAAAAAAATTCTTTACTTGTTGGACATCAAAATATGTAACTTATCACTATGGAGATAAATTCACGAATCAGAATGCATATAACTGTAAATGTGGAAATCATTGCCTCCAATTATTATTGTGAATCTTCAATAATTGACAATACTACGAAAAGTAAAATGTGAGGCTTAATTATAGAGACTCCATGCTTTCCATAAAAATATCACATCACTGAACTTATCATATTATTATTTACAAAGAGAAGATTACTGGATCTAGATCTATGGGTGGGTCCAACCAAATACTTCAAAATTGGTATTTTTATATTCCTCCTCCTCCCCCCAATCCATGGGCGGGTCTAACCAAATACTTCAAAATTGGTATTTTTATTTCCTCCTCCTCCCCCCAATCCATGGGCGGGTCTAACCAAATACTTCAAAATTGGTATTTTTATATCCTCCTCCTCCCCCAATCCATGGGTGGGTCCATCCAAATACGTCAAAATTGGTATTTTTATATTCCCCCTCCTCCCCCCAATCCATGGGCGGGTCTAACCAAATACTTCAAAACTGGTATTTTTATATCCTTCTCCCCCAGTGCATGGGCCGGTCTAACCAAATACTTCAAAATTGGTATTTTTATTTCCTCCTCCTCCCCCAGTCCATGGGCGGGTCTAACCAAATACTTCAAAATTGGTATTTTTATATCATCCTTTTCCCCCAATCCATGGGTGGGTCTAACCAAATACTTCAAAATTGGTATTTTTATATCCTCCTCCTCCCCCAATCCATGGGTGGGCCTAACCAAATACTACAAAATTGGTATTTTTATATTCCTCCTCCTCCCCCAATCCATGGGCAGGTCTAACCAAATACTTCAAAATTGGTATTTTTATATCCTCCTCTGCCAAACATGTGTCATTTAGAAGTAAGATCAAAGAATGATATGCTCATAGTCAATGTGTCTTGGTTTGTTGAAGTTTCCTCTTGTGGACCTTGTCAGCTAACACATTAAAAATGAAGCTCATCGTGTCAGTCTGGTACAAAGCAGGGTTCATATTCATATTGCATTGTCTAGACATGCATGTAATAATTGCCACTAGAAATTAACAAATAATCCATCCATCAAATGAGTTTTATCTCATTAACTCTGAGATGAATCAGATTTACCAGTACAGTGGAACTCCCCTAAACCGGCCCCTCTGCAAACCGAACGATTTCTTTTGGTCCCATATTTACACCTATGTTTTCAAGTAAATAAATCATCCAAAAACCGGCCCCTCTAAATTTCGAATACCGGAGATAATTTCTGGTCCAAAACATATATATTCCTGTGAAATACTCCTCTAAAAACTGGCAGAACTCTAATTCTCTTCATTGAGTAGCGTATTTTAAACAAAGCCTCATTGTTGTGTACAGGAAAAACTTTGTTCTAATAAAGGATTTTAATTTGCGTTCTACCAAAAACTAACGGCGAAGATTAAAGACTAAGATTTAGTAAAAGTTAAAGAAGAAACAATGCAAATGTAGTAAATATGTAATTTTCATGCCTTCCGATATATCAATTAATTTACTTCCGGTCAGATTTCAGTATAGTCTGGAACCTCTCAAAACCGGCACCTCCAAAAACCAGCCAATTTCTATGGTCCATAGCTGTTCGGTTTGCAGAGGTTCCACTGTATATAGTACAACATTATTTTATTATTTTATGTTTATCAGTAACAGTGTCATATGATAAAAATATAATTTGTTCTTCCCAGACACTTACAATGGAAGAAAAACAAAGATTAGCTAAAGAACAAGAACAACAAAGACTTTATAAATCACAGTCCCCACTGACAGTAACCTCTAACAAACCTACAGAGAACAAACATCCTAGTACAAAACCATCTAGTCAAGTCAAAGATCTGACAACATCATTAATGAATTCAAATATGACGGGGATGCAAAGGCCAGCATCTTCAATGTCTGCACAAAACTATCAACCAATGGGACAGAGTCGTGTGCAAAATCCTATGACTTCAAATTATAGTGCGATGTCACAAAATGCAATGACAGCAAATTATAGTGCAATGGGGCAGAGTGGAAATAGACCAAATTATGCAGGGGGAGGAATGATGAGTACTATGACCTCTGGGAGTGCATTTGGAGGTCAAGGTTATGGAACCAGTGGTCAAGGACAACAGTCTGCACAAAAAATGAACCTTTCAGCATTTGATTCTTTACTTCCAACATCAGGACAAACAAAAACATCTCTCAATCAGATGTCGTCTGCTCAAAGACCAAATAATCCAATGAATTTTACACCACAACAAACTTCTATGATGGGTGGAAATTTTAATACTAGTTCCAGTTTTAATTCTCCAAATTCATTTGGTGCATTCCAGTCACCAGGCTTGCCAAATGTGCCCAGTGGATCTATGGGATATGGTGTACAAAATATGGGTGGAAGTGCAATGTTAAATAGACAACAAAATAATCCAATGATCAACCAGAATTCATTTGGTTTACAGCCAATGGGATCACAGCAACCTGTACAGCAGAGTAAACCACTTGGTCAAAGTGACCTTGATGATTTGTTGGGATAAATATTCTTTTTATTATTTTGTTAAGTTTATTTATTTATTTATGCTTGTTTTTGTTCTGCAATATTGTTATTTATACTTAGGCCAAATAAAAAAATATGTTTGTTTCCAGTTACCCTGCTCCCCCAATTTTTGTCTTTATGTAACCGGAACCACACTTATTTTTTTACTTGGCCTATAACAAATGTACCCAAATGATTATCCATGTTTATATGGGATAATAAGTAACATTCCTAAAAATATACAATGGACCTTGGTGTCTGAGTGATTCAGGTGGTTTGTGGTGGCTAACATGTCGAACTGGGCTTGTTAGTTCAAATCCAACTTGGGTAATGTATGTTCAACACTGACCTTAATTAACAAGGAATGTCAGGTTTCTTGCTGAATATCAATGGCTTTCTATGGATATATCTGCTTCCTCCATCAATAAAAACTGACAATCACAATGTAGCCAATTGTTTTTGAGAATTTTATCTTGAATGGGCAAAATTTGATACAACTCCAGTTAATTCAATTCAAAATTCAAAATATACCTGGGAAAATTTGTTTCTTGGTCTCTGATAACTAGAATACGTTGAATATCAAGAGCTAGGTTATCAGTCCCTCACAGTAATTCTATTCTTCGCAACATATTGAATAAAATGCTCCGCTGGGCGCAGCTAGATACGACCGCAGATGTCGAACCCTGAATAGTTGGGGCAATTATGAACACAACATTCAAGCTTGATACAATACTGAATTTGGATTGTGAATAAATATTTGACACAGCATAGGTTTCTGACACAGAATGAATGTTGTCTAAGAACTTAAAAATTTTTAATTTACCTATTCAAACCATATCAGTATTATTTGTTTTTATATATAAATCAGAAATAACCAATTTAAAATTTAAAATTGGGCACACATATCAATTTCTTGCTATTGCGCAATACTGTGCAATTGAAAATTTCTTCAAATATTTGACACATAATAGGTTTCTGACACAGAATAACTGAAATCAAAGAACTTAGAATTGGTCATATGATTTGAATTTATATTCAATTTTTTGCTTCTTGTACAATACAATATGCTGTGGAGAATTGCCCCCCCCCCCAAAAAAAAAATAACTTACCCCTTTTTTTAGCTTTTGTGCAATACACTATGAAGTTGCACATTGACCCCCCCCCCCCCCCCAAAAAAAAAAAACAAAAAACAATAAAATTTATTGTAACCCCCCCTTTTTTTTGCTTAAAAAAAATTTGAAATTTTCTTTTTAATTTATGAAATATGAAATGAGAAAAAAATTACCCCCTCCCCAATTTCTCATTTACCCCCCCCTCCCCTAAATTTTGTTTTCAACCCCCCCCCCCCCCCCCATTTCTTTATACTTTGCAACCATAACAGCCCATTTAAATACACCATAACATATTAAAATAGAAAATGACATCATAGTCATGGATGGCAAATTTTAAATATACATAATTTAAAAGCAGTTTAGATAAGATAAACAAAAAAGCTTCATCAGCACATTTTATATTGGCAAATGAAGTTCATTAGAGTTATTGGCAAATTTCCAATGGAATTTGTTAATAATAAAGTTTTGATAACAGGGCACACATATCAATTTCTTGATATTGCGCAATACTGTGCAATTGAAAATTTCTTCAAATATTTGACACATAATAGGTTTTTGACACAGAATAACAGAAATAAAGAACTTAGAATTGGTCATATGATTTGAATTTATATTCAATTTTTTGCTTCTTGTACAATACAATATGCTGTGGAGAATTGCCCCCCCCCCCCAAAAAAAAAATAATAATTTACCCTTTTTTTTAGCTTTTGTGCAATACACTATGAAGTTGCACATTGACCCCCCCTCCCAAAAAAAAAAACAAAAAACAATAAAATTTATTGTAACCCCCCCCCCCCTTTTTTTGCTAAAAAAAATTTGAAATTTTCTTTTTAATTTATGAAATATGAAATGAGAAAAAAATTACCCCCTCCCCAATTTCTCACTTCCCCCCCCCCCTAAATTTTGTTTTCAACCCCCCCCCCTCCCATTTCTTTATACTTTGCAACCATAACAGCCCATTTAAATACACCAAAACATATTAAAATAGAAAATGACATCATAGTCATGGATGACAAATTTTAAATATACATAATTTAAAAGCAGTTTAGATAAGATAAACAAAAAAGCTTCATCAGCACATTTTATATTGGCAAATTTACAATGAAGTTCATTAGAGTTATTGGCAAATTTCCAATGGAATTTGTTAATAATTAAGTTTTGATAACAGGGCACACATATCAATTTCTTGCTATTGCGCAATACTGTGCAATTGAAAATTTCTTCAAATATTTGACACATAATAGGTTTCTGACACAGAATAACTGAAATAAAGAACTTAGAATTGGTCATATGATTTGAATTTATATTCAATTTTTTGCTTCTTGTGCAATACAATATGCTGTGGAGAATTGCCCCCCCCCCCCCAAAAAAAATAATTTACCCCCTTTTTAGCTTTAATTTTGGACCCCGATTTGGACCAACTTGAAAACTGGGCCCATAATAAAAAAACTAAGTACATGTTTAGATTCAGCATATCAAAGAACCCCAAGAATTCAATTTTTGTTAAAATCAAACTAAGTTTAATTTTGGACCCTTTGGACCTTAATGTAGACCAATTTGAAAACGGGACCAAAAATTAAGAATCTAAATGCACCGTTAGATTCGTCATATCAAAGAACCCCAATAGTTCAATTTTCGATGAAATCAAACAAAGTTTAATTTTGGACCCCGATTTGGACCAACTTGAAAACTGGGCCCATAATAAAAAAACTAAGTACATGTTTAGATTCAGCATATCAAAGAACCCCAAGAATTCAATTTTTGTTAAAATCAAACTAAGTTTAATTTTGGACCCTTTGGACCTTAATGTAGACCAATTTGAAAACAGGACCAAAAATTAAGAATCTAAATGCACGGTTAGATTCGGCATATCAAAGAACCCCAATAGTTCAATTTTCGATGAAATCAAACAAAGTTTAATTTTGGACCCCGATTTGGACCAACTTGAAAACTGGGCCCATAATAAAAAAACTAAGTATATGTTTAGATTCAGCATATCAAAGAACCCCAAGAATTCAATTTTTGTTAAAAACAAACTAAGTTTAATTTTGGACCCTTTGGACCTTAATGTAGACCAATTTGAAAACTGGACCAAAAATTAAGAATCTAAATGCACGGTTAGATTCGGCATATCAAAGAACCCCAATAGTTAAATTTTCAATGAAATCAAACAAAGTTTAATTTTGGACCCTTTTGGCCCCTAATTCCTAAACTGTTGGGACCAAAACTCCAAAAATCAATCCCAACCTTATTTTTGTGGTCATAAACCTTGTGTTTAAATTTCATAGATTTCTATTTACTTATACTAAAGTTATTGTGCAAAAACCAAGAAAAATGCTTATTTGGGCCCTTTTTTAGCCCCTAATTCCTAAACTGTTGGGACCAAAACTCCCAAAAACAATCCCAACCTTCCTTCTGTGGTCATAAACCTTGTGTTAAAATTTCATAGATTTCTATTTACTTATACTAGAGTTATTGTGCGAAAACCAAGAAAAATGCTTATTGGGCCCTTTTTTGGCCCCTGATTCATAAACTGTTGGGACCAAAACTCCCAAAATCAATCCCAACCTTCCTTCTGTGGTCATAAACCTTGTGTTTAAATTTCATAGATTTCTATTAACTTATACTAAAGTTATAGTGCGAAAACCAAATGTCTTCGGACGACGACGCTGACGACGGACGACGACGACGACGCCAACGTCATACCAATATACGACCGCAAAAATTTTGCGGTCGTATAAAAACTCTTTAACCCATTAACTTTATTTTTAAAAAAAAGCAACAACTGCTCAGGGGGATGATACCTTCGGTGACTTGCAGTCCACCATCACCAGTATTGCCTCAGTGTTAGTATAATAACCTCGTATAGCCCATACTAAACTCAACGCTTCTTTCTCCGTTTGAGATTACCGACGTTCTATATCCGACAATGAGCGACTCGCGTAGCTTATGACCTTGTAATCGTTTCCCTGCTTCTGTACTAGCACGGCCCCAAGTCGACTGGGCTAGCGTCCGCTATAACTTGCGTCTGCGCATTAACGTCGAAATAAGCCAGTGTCGACGCGTTTGCCAAAGCCTCTTTCAATTTGCGAAACGATTCGTCTTGTTCTTTGCCCCACACGAACGCCTGATCTTTCTTCATCAAACGGTTCAACGGCTCGCCTAACGTTGCCAAATTTGGTATGAATCTGCCCGTAAAATTTACTAATCCCATGAAGCTCTTAACTTCCGATACGGTTTGTGGTCGACGCGCTTCCCGGATAGCTGAAACTTTGCTTTCCGCGACGCCAATTCCGTGTTCCGATAATATATGTCCCATGAACTCTATTTGTGGCATGTTGAAATTGCATTTCTCGATATTCAACGTCAAACCTTTCTCTTGAACCCGTTTAAGCAGCATTTCCAAGTTTCTATCATGCTCCTCCTCGTCTTTGCCGTGAACAACGATATCGTCATAAATGCTGCTTACTCCCGCCAGACCACTCAACGCCTGATGTATAATTTTGTTATACTGTTCTGGGGCACACGATATCCCGAAAATTAACCTTTTGAAACGGTAAAGACCTTGCGGAGTCATAAAGGTAGTTATCTCTCGCGATTCCGGCAAAAGTTCGATCTGGTGGAATGCCCACTTTATATCGAGTTTGCTGAAGATCTTACTTTGGTTCAAGTCCTGTAAAATTTCATCCACGGTCGGAATGCAATACCGCTCTCGAACTACGGCCTCGTTTGCTCTACGCATATCGATACATAACCGAATATCATCGTTCTTTTTCGGAATTACAACGACTGGTGATACCCATCTACTCGGACCGTCCACTTTTTCTATTATGTCAAATCGTTCAAGCTCCCGCAGCTTCTTTTCGAGTTTCTCTCGCAAATGATAAGGAATTCGGCGGATCGGTTGCACGACCGGAGTCACGTTTTCATCTACAGCAATCTTTAATTGAAAATTCTTCAATTTTCCGACACCGTCGAAGCATTTCGGGTATTTCTGTTTGAGGACCGATTTCCGATCACTGGCTATGTTATTAACATTCTCTTTCGGCACGTTTATTTGCAAAATACCGAGATCAAGTGCACTTTGTTTCCCTAAGAGAGATTGACCTTTTTCCTCTACAACAAAGAAATCAGCATTAACATATTTATCATTAACTGACACTTTGGCATTAAAACACCCTGCAATAGTTAGAGGTTTATCATTACCATAACTATAAATCTTTTTATCACTCAACCTTGATTCGCACTGAATTCTATTACCTTTCAAACTCTCCCATGTACACCTATCAATCACATTCACACTTGCACCAGAGTCTATGATAACAGGCATTTTGACTCCTCCCACTTCAATGATAAAGTCAGAATCTTCCCTGCCATTGTTTACAGTGAAAACGTACACACCCTCTGCTTCGTTGCCATGGTTACCATCGGTTTCAATGTGTCTAACGGTTCCTGGGCTTCTCCCGGATCGTGTTTTCTTAACCTTCGTTTTGCAAACAGCTTCGAAATGTCCCACATGTTCACATTTCTTGCATTTTTGTCCTTTAGCTGGGCAATTTGGATCTGTTTTGGATTGATATGACCTTCCCGGCCGCATGCATAACAACGAATTTGCTTCTTGGTTTCATGTTTCTGATGTTTTGGAAATGTTCTTTCAAATTTACGCTGACTTACTTTATTAACTGTGTCTTTCTGTTCCATAGATCCAGCTCTTAGTTCGGATCCTTCGATTGCTTGTGCAATTTCGCGCACTTGTTGCGATGTCACATTGTTACGCTCTAAAAGTTTTCGCCTCAAACGTTGCGAATAACATTTTTCAATGATTTGGTCCCGAATATTTTCATCCACGTTATGAAAATTACAATATACAGCCTTCTGACACAGTCTAGTGATATACTGATCAACCGTCTCGTTCGGTGATTGTTCCATAGCTCGGAATTGCGAACGTTCAAATGATGTGTTATTTTGTGGTTGGATATGTCTATCTAAAGCAGCTACCGCTAAATCATACACATTTTCACCTTCCCCCGGATCGGGTACGTTCAACGTGTAGAAAATGTCTTGCACGGATGGTCCCGCTGAATGCAACAACAACGCTTTCTTTTGCGGCAAATTGTTTACACCCTTCCCTTCTGCATAAAGTTCGAAGCAACGCTTCCACCTTATCCATCTTGTTCCAACCGAATTAACATCTCCATGTGGGTCGAATTTAGATACCCCTCCAACATCACTCAAGTTTACTGGATTTGCCATATCCTCGTCGCCACTTTGTAAGGACTATAAGTCCTGGATTTAACCAAACAAATAAAACACAACCACCATTGAAGGTTCCATGCTTTAATCTACATCACACACGTGATCAACATCAATTACATCAGTTGTATATTATGTTACACTATTTTAGTATAAGTCTAAGTTAGACAACTCTAAATAGAATCACAATACTACAGCATAGTGTTTATATATATATTTAAGATGTGCACCTCCTATTTGGGGGCAAATTTTTACTATGATGTGATCGATACATACTTTCTGTATTTTTTACTATGAATTTTTGCATGTTGAACCTAACCATTTTTCAGCAATACATGCTATGAACGGTGCTTACTTTGTGTAATCTGTAACACAGACTGTATTGAACCAATATTTTTCAAACTTTGCATTGGGATTATATGCATATTGAAGATGAGCACCTTCTATTTGGGGGCAATTTTAACTATGATGTGATCGATACATACTTCGTGTATTTTTTACTATGTTGCCTTCAGGGGCCCTGACAAACTTGTGCAGTTGTCTATAATTTTTTGTCAGTCAATTAACTTCTTCCCTCTTCAGTGTATTTTTTTTTTGTTACTATGTTAATTATTGCCCCTAAGAGGGCCCTTAATTGGTTAATAAATATTATTATACCTTACAGTATAATTAAATAAATCTATTGGCTAACAAATGATCACATGACATAGAATAATTCAGATATTTCATAATCGGTGGTGCCGGGGAATAACCTAAAAAAAATCATTTGTCCGATGAATAACCCTATTATTCCCTGCAGGTGAATAACCCTTACAATTGATATGTTACACAAAAATACTTGTTCGGTATAATAAAACAGTTACGGCCCTATGAGTCGGGAGATATCCAAAATGGTCAACCCTGCTGAAGGGTTGACCATTTTGGATATTTTCCTCCTCATAGGGCCGTTATTGTACATTATATTATCTTATGACGGTGATGCAGGTCCAGACATGTAATCTGTCTAGTTTTAAATTTTGGAATAAAGTGTACTTGTATTACCAACTTTGGTCAGTTTCAATTTATACATAAGCTGCTTTGTGGTTTGTTTATTATAAACTGCTTCAGAGTAGGTTGTATTGTAACCTTTTCAAAAATTTTAAAAAATAACTGAACTAAATATGTATACAATAATATTGAAGTAAAATGTTGGGTTAGGTTGGCATTAGAAATGATTTTGACACTCCTGAATCCTGTATAAATTTTACTACATATTTCTTGGCAGTGAGTAGCTTTTGCCTTTGCATAATAAACATATCATTATCTATAAATTTATTATATTGGCCAAGTTCTATGCCTTGTTAGTGTGTGTGAAACTTTCATTTATTATGGAGACTTTTATCTGAAATATATATAACATATAATGGTGTCGGATTCTCCAATTAATTATTGGTGGTATAAGAGTTTCTACATCAAAATTAAAATGCTGAATTATCATTAGATAAAACTTTGACCATATCTGAAGATCACTTGAGCAATGTTTCATTACACCCCTATAAATTTTCTAGTGGATCTTATACATATTGTGTGGTTGTAACCATATCTGCTGCCTCTATGAATTGTAGGCCTTTTTCTTAATTGGAAATGGTGAGCTGTTAAAAGGGGGCATAGAACGACTGAAACAACAATAGCCGAACACAAACAAACAAGAATATTTAAAAAGTTGAAATTACCATAGCTTTTTTGGCCAATATGGATATTATATCCCTGTTAGTAGGGAGACAAATTACAAGTGAAAAGCAAGTTTGATATACCTTCAACAATTTTACATACCTTTGAAATCCCGTTCGTTGATAAAAAATCCCCCAGACAAACAATAATGGAGTAAAGATCAATTTTTAATCACTCCAAGGACTGATTATCTGGGGGCCGTCCAGGCGCCTGTCCCCACCCTGCATTGCACACATCGATGTGTGATAGCGCGGCCGCTCTGTGGGAGACAAACAACCTGTCCAGCCGAGTAGATGAGAAGAAAGTTGGTTGCCAGCCGGCATGTTGTGTCCGAAGTCCGAACGAGGTACCTCTTGGATAGGCCGAGGCGTTTAGATCCTCCTTCAGACAGGCCCGAGACTACATGAATACAGTCCCGGGCCACCAATGTTATCGCATGCAGTTGACGAGCATGAATTGGTTCGAAGTAAGCGGCTGACTGGCGTTGACCTAGAGCATCACCCGGACGGCGTACACCGTCCAAGCGTACCCAAGGATTTTAACAACACTGCTCATTCCGACAAGAAATTCCCATTTTTATAGTATTATTGTTCGGAACAGTTATCACTTTACCTTTAAAGTCTTATTAAATCTAGATAAGTATCGAAAAAATCGCTGAGCCAAGCAGTTTACTGATAGGCCAAGGCTATTTATATTTTTGTTTAATAATCTTTATAAACTTCAATATTGCGCTATATTCAGTAAATTCTACAAAGAAAATTTGTAAATGTGATATTAAATTTTGATGAAATGAATGATAATTAAATGTTTTTCAATATTCATACTCCATCAACACCAAAGCAAGTGAATAATACAAGTTCTTTTATTAAAAATTGTTTCATTTGTTTTTCAATTGTATATATGTTTTTGTCAATTGACTTATATGGCAATGAATTTTGAATTTGAATTTGTAAATGAGTGATTGTACGAAAAGCTACTATCAAAAGATTTTCTCTGTAAATTCCGAGTTAACCTTAAAATAGACGCGTTTGATCGGTTGGCCATTAAGTTCAAGTTAAATCAAAGTAAGAATATTCTAAAGTGTAATCTCTACATGCTACTATCATTAACTAAAATTTCAGTATCTTATACAATTTTTATTCTTTTGTGGATTTGTGATACACCAACCGAACGGAGAGAAATCGGCTAAAATTCTTTACAGTTATGGACAACAAATAACACCTGACACAGCTAAGGAAATCATATATCGATGACTTCTGAAACTTGGCAAAGATACCGCTGTAATATTTAATTGCCATTCTTGAAATTCTTCCGAGAAAGCCCCGATTTCTTTCCCAGTATATATCCAGGTGCTAAATTATACCTTCCTCTTATGTCTTTGGACTATTTTGTTTCATGTAGAAACAATCCTACATTTATGCAATGCATTCTTACTATTGGTATTTGCATTATTATTAGATATAAACTACTTTCCTGTCGTTTGATTTTATGTTGAGTAAATATTTTTATTAAAAGCCACACGAAAATATTTCGAATACTGGGCTTGGAAAGTAAATTATTTTCCCCTTTTTATATTTGTATGGGAATTGATAACTGTGAGCATCTCCTTCACTTTAAATCGTTGTTGAATTTTATCCCACCCGCCGAAGGCCCCTGTGTAGAGTATTATAGTTACACATTATTCGTATTTCCCCTACATAAATTTTGTCCAGAAAGCATTAGTAAAATTTTACATGACAACAAATAATAGAATTTCCTAGTCCTAAACTTGCCGGAAGTTGTGAAATACTTTGCACTATAGTTACCTGAGGCTCCTTTAGGTACGTTAATTGTAAGAAGATTAAACTGGAAATTATATAAAGGCATTGCGTAAGGGTTTAGGTCCGGGTATAATTGCATACCAGGAAACAATGCCCCGAGAACCATAATAATACCCGAGTACTTAACCTGGTGAATAAATAAAGAATAATATGTTAATAAAAGTTATAATTACACAAATACAATATCGTCACCTTTAGATCTTTGTTTTCCATTTTATAAACCCAGTCTGATTATACACTATGATATCCTTTTTAATAGCACATAACTTTTAGTAATTAAGTAGTAGGCCAAAAAATATGTTTGTTTAAGGTTACCCTACCTAAACAATTTTTTTGTGCCTACCCTAACCCATTTGATTCCCATTTTAGGGGAAAATATTGCCGATATAATTATTTCCCTAATAACACATCCCCTGACTATTTTTTCTCCTATAGGGGTCTATGTAAAATAATTTTTCAAAATAAAATGATTTTGCCTACCTACCTACCCTATTTTTTTGTCACAATGTAACATTTAAACAGACATATATTTTGTTTTGGCCTTATTCATATATAAGGACCTTTTTTATTTTTAATTTCTTTTTTTCAGCTCACATGGCCAAAGGCCATGTGAGCTTTTGTCATCATTTGGCGTACGCCGTCCGCCCGTCCGTTGTCCGTTAACTTTTCACATTTTACACATTTTAATCGTCTCCTCTGAAACCACTGGCAGGAAGCATCTATGTAAGGTCCTTAATAAATTTTGCTCATTTCGTCCCGATCGCGACCACGGGCAATTGTTGATTTTGATTGGGTGAGTTTTAAAAAATGTTCTCCTCTGAAATAGTTGGGCCAAATGGAACTAAATTTGACAGGAAGCATATGTTTAAGGTTATTTACAAATTTTCCTCATCTCGTCCCGATCGGACAACAAACATGGTCGTCATGGGCAATTCTTGTTTCTCATTTGTTGATTAAAAAATATTTTCTTTTTTCTGGAAATGCTTGGCCAAATGGAATGAAACCTGACAGGAAGCATCTATGGGAGGTTCTGTACACAATCTCCTCATTTTGTCCCGATCGAACTAAAAATATGGCCACCATGGGCAGTTCTTGTTTCTAATTGGCTGATAAAAAAAATCTTCTCTGAAATCACTGGACCAAATGGAACGAAACCTGACAAGATATGGGATGTTCTTTATAACATGTCCTCATTTCGTCCCTATTGGACTACAAATATGGACGCCATGGGCAGTTCTTTTTTTTTTCTTTTTTTTTTTTGGATTGGCTGATATAAAACAATCTTCTCCTCTGATGTCGCTTGGCCAAATGGAACGAAACTTGACAGGAATCATCTATGGGAGCTTTACAAAGTTTCCTCATTTCGTTCCGATCGGGCAACAAACATGGCCGCCGTGGGCAATTCTTGATTCCCATTGGTTGATTTAAAAAAAAACTACTTGGCCAAAACTTTCAGCCAGACTTGACAGGAAGCATCTATGGAAACGTCTTTTATGAAATTAATATGTTTCATGTTGATTGAACGAAATGCATGGCTGCCATTGGCAATTCTTGTTTCTGATAGACTGATGTACAGAAATCTTCTCCTCTGAAACCGCTACGCCAAATGAAACGATAATTGACAAGAAGCATCTGTGGGACGTTTTTTACGAAGTTTTCTCATTTTGTCCAGATCATGCAACAAACATGGCCGCCATGGGCAATTTATGTTTCTGCCCTTTGAGCCTCTAGTTTTACTATTTCTGTTTTTTTTACAAAAGAGGCAAAAACGTGAATAAAATAAAATAAACTTAATGGCCTTGTTTTATATATGACAGTTTATCAAACTTATCTGATTTATGTAAACAATTTTGGTGAAACTTCCAAAAAAGTCAAACATGATTTCGTTCAGAAATATTTTGATTTTTAGATTTTTTGATTTCTTGAATAAATTAATTGATAGATGAATTGTTGTTTAACGTCAAGTGGCAGCCAGGTGCATATCAGGACGTAAATTAATTGATGTTCATTAGGAAAATCGGAGTCAAATTCAAAGATAGCACCATAATATAGTTGTCAACGTGAGTTGCGGCTTAAAAATGTACATTTTCGGAATATTTTATTTTAAACCCACTTGTACAAATTTCAGTGAAATTTACATTCATTGGTTACTGATAGTCGAACGATTCTTGGAGATTGGAGACATTTACCTTTTATGTAATATCATTTTTTTTTCACATAGTCGAAGGACTCTTATTCATGAAATTGGAGAATTTTACCTTTTATTTAATATCATTTTTTTGCACATTGTTTTTGTTCTCTTTCTCTATCGAGTTAGAAGTTATGGTAATATAATATATGCCTTTTTAATTACATATTTTTGTTGATCAATGTGCCATGGTGTTAACTGTTTACCTAAGGAATGGGGAAATTTTTGTTTCATCATAAACTTATACCCAAATAAACACCCAAGCCATATATCTTATAACCCTCTGTAACAAGAATCATGATCTCCGGGGATATCGTTACTCAAATCACCTCAAATGTTCAATTTTCATAGTGACATGCCCCCTCCTTCAGATTTTTTTGGTTAAACATCATGGAAAGTGTACAGATGTCGTAATGTAAAAAATGGAATTTTACTTTTCAAACACACCATTTAAGAGAACATTATATGAAATTTCTTTCAAAATCTGGCTTATTAATTAATGCATATTGTCAGTTAACTCGATAATTGGTTTCTATTTTGATTTAAGTTTAATCCTGTCTAATCTTGCGAGTCCAATTGTCAAAATGCCACCTCACACCAGTCGATCTGGCTTATGTCTTAACATTTATTCATATGAGTTTGTTGTATTTTGTGAAACTGTATTAATTTATTGATTTTCTAAAAGTTAATACAGCATTTTTTTTCTGGAATTTGGACTTTTATTATCTAGTTGCCCCCCCCCCCCCCCTTCCACCCAGCTAAGGGACAAAGAAAAATCTCACTACGAAACATATCCCTTATATGGCGTACCGATATTTATGGCAGGTGTTGGTTAGAATTAATACCAGATTTTGACAAGTCTAAATTGCCTATTACCACATTGCCGAATTTTTCTGATTTCAGTTATTTAAACGGAGTACCAAGAGGGGTTTATCCAGGGTTATTGGGAAGGGTTGTTTTTGCCCTATTTTGGGAAAAATTTTGGTCAATTGGGAACAAAAATTAGAGGTGTAAGTTAACATTTTTGGGAATTCTGCATGATTTTAAAATAATTTCCGTTGGGAATGGGTCCTTTTACCGGACCCAGCTGAATGATAGAAAAATCCACGACCAGTTTGTCGAACCCATATTGCCGATTCCCAAATTGTCGACTCTTTCTGATTTTGGCTATTTAAACAATACTTATATTGCTTTTTGCTGATAATAAAGAAGTTTCAAAAGTTAAGAACGGCTAATAAAAGTACCTATTCCATTATATTTTCTTTGAAGCAACTATTATAGACGTGCCTCTTGTTACAAATTGGGAGTTTGCCACTTGCCCCTGTATTTGTTCACTCATAACCATTGATTTTTCAATCTTAAATATTTACCTACCTTTTATCGTAAACGATTATATACATTACATTTGTATGTTAACAAACACAAATCTTAAAATTAAAAAGTTCAAATTTTCTACCCGCAAAAGTCGTGTATAAAGGCGATTTTGGTTAATGTGTACCACTTTTTGGAATATCGCCAAGAATGAAATTCAAAACCAAAACCATTCTACTGTCATATGAAAGCAGATACATAAACTCACTTACAGCAAAAACATTCTTGGTTCTCAGTGTCCTTCACTTTGAAAAATCTGTCTTGAAGACGTTAATTTGGCAAATTTGTGTTAAAACTGTCCCCAAAAGCGATATTCAGGTATTTAGAAATATTTGTTAGTTATTATTAGCAATTCTTTAGAGACCACATACCAGACAATGGTCACATAAATTTTGAAAGGGTTTAGGCGACATTTTGAAAATGGCCCTAGAATTGAAATAAATACAGGCCAAAATGGCCCTGCTTCTTTTTTTAACTTTATTGTCTGATAATGTACTAATGTTGCCGACAGATGCGTTATAACTGTAAATACCTCTTAATTAGAAATATTATTTCTTTTTTCACTGAAAAATTATTAAACATCTTACTATTTAATCATTTTTCTCCCTGAAATTATGACACAATATAAATTTTACATTTTTCTTACAAATTCAGTATAAAGATTAGAAAAATGATTGTATGTATCTAAATGGGGCAATAAAATTCACATTCCCCAAATTTTAAAAGTACTCGGCATTTTGCATAATTAAAACCTAAACCCTATTTTTATTATATAATATTATCAAAGATATGAATTTTGATCTTTGATATTATTATTATGTCATTATATCTATATAGATATTGTGGGGTACTTGAGGGGTATATTGGGATATAAAAAGAGTTGCGAAGATCAGTTGAGGTTTTGTGTTTTATAAATAGATTATTCATTGTTATTGAAATGCATTCTTAATTTTTCGTGATGTAGCAATCCCTTTTTTTGTGAGGGAGAATCTAATTCAATAGTTAATGTAGAATTTCACAATCCACGATAAGAGGGACAACTTAAAAAATGTTCTTGCTAAAAGATGATTATAAACCTTGTGTACGAAGCGTATTTCTTTAGGATATAAAATTTTCAGAAATTAAAAATAAAATCCACAATTCTTACGTTACAAATTTTTGTTCACTTACCTATATAATGGTATCTGGTGTCTGCTGGAGATGACATTACCAGACATTCAATAAGCGGTACCGGTGTTATTCAGGCATACCAGGAGATAATTATTCTGTCAAAGTATCTGGTGTCTGCAGGACATGACATTACCGGACATTCAATAAGCGGTTTCAATCTGGCATACCAGGAGATAATTACTATGTCAAAGTATCTGGTGTTTGCTGGACATGACTTTACCAGACATTCAATAAGCGGTGTCATTCTGGCATACCAGGAGATAATTGCACTGTCAAAGTCTCTGGTGTCTGCTGGACATGACATTACCAGACGTTCAATAAGCGGTGTCATTCTGGCATACCAGGAGATAATTACTCTGTCAAATTATCTGGTGTTTGCTGAACATGACATTACCAGACATTCAATAAGCGGTACCGGTGTTATTCAGGCATACCAGGAGATAATTATTCTGTCAAAGTATCTGGTGTCTGCAGGACATGACATTACCGGACATTCAATAAGCGGTGTCATTCTGGCATACCAGGAGATAATTATTCTGTCAAAGTATCTGGTGTTTGCAGGACATGACATTACCAGACATTCAATAAGCGGTGTCATTCTGGCATACCAGGAGATAATTGCACTGTCAAATTATCTGGTGTCTGCAGGACATTACATTACCAGACATTCAATAAGCGGTGTCAATCTGGCATACCAGGAGATAATTACTATGTCAAAGTAGCTGATGTCTGCAGGACATTACATTACCGGACATTCAATAAGCGGTGTCAGCATACCAGGAGATAATTGCACTGTCAAAGTCTCTGGTGTCTGCTGGACATG
The DNA here is from genome assembly GCA_028015205.1 of Mytilisepta virgata. NCBI lineage: Eukaryota > Metazoa > Mollusca > Bivalvia > Mytilida > Mytilidae > Mytilisepta > Mytilisepta virgata. The sequence continues at coordinate 56,279,679 of CM051515.1, read as the reverse complement.
ACATTACCAGAAATTTAATAGCGGTGTCAATCTGGCATACCAGTAGATAATTACTATGTCAAAGTAGCTGATGTCTGCAGGACATTACATTACCGGACATTCAATAAGCGGTGTCATTCTGGCATACCAGGAGATAATTGCACTGTCAAAGTCTCTGGTGTCTGCTGGACTTGACATTACCAGACGTTCAATAAGCGGTGTCATTCTGGCATACCAGGAGATTATTATTCTGTCAAAGTAGCTGATGTCTGCAGGACATTACATTACCAGACATTCAATAAGCGGTGTTATTCTGGCATACCAGGAGATAATTACTCTGTCAAAGTATCTGGTGTCTGCAGGACATGACATTACCAGACGTTCAATAAGCGGTGTCATTTTGGCATACCAGGAGATAATTACTCTGCCAAAGTATCTGGTGTCTGCTGGACATGACATTACCAATAAGCGGTGTCATACTGGCATACCAGGAGATAATTATTCTGTCAAAGTATCTGGTGTTTGCTGGACATGACATTAAGGCATTCAATAAGCGGTGTCATTCTGGCATACCAGGAGATAATTACTCTGTCAAAGTATCTGGTGTTTGCTGAACATGACATTAACAGACATTCAATACTAGTAAGCGGTGTCAATGTGGCATACCAGTAGATAATTATTCTATCAAAGTATCTGGTGTGTGCTGGACACGACATTAACAGACTTTCAATAAGCGGTGTCATTCTGGCATACCAGGAGATAATTATTCTGTCAAAGTATCTGGTGTTTGCTGGGCATGACATTAAGGCATTCAATAAGCGGTGTCTATCTGGCATACCAGGAGATAATTACTCTCTCAAAGTATCTCGGTTTGCTGGACATGACAGTACCAGATATTCAATATTGCATACTATGTAGGTACATATTATCAGGTTTTCTGCAAACGTATATCGTAAAATATCAGCCGCGAGACATAATGTGAAGCTTTTTCGGCGAGTGAGCGTAGCGAACGAGCCAAAAAGCTTCATATTGTGTCGAGCGGCTTATATTTTACAATATTTGTTTGAAGAAAACTTGATGATAAATTTATCGTATTGTTAACTTGCAATCTTAATGGATTTTCTTGCTTTTCAATGGCCATCCGCCTATAACCGGATGTTTTCCTGATATATTCGGGTCAACGTTGGGTCAAACATTATGACGTCGCTGATATATTCGGGTCAGCTCATATTAGGGTCGGGTCAACTCTTTACGACGTCACAGTGCCGAAATACGGGAAATTCTGAAGGCCTCGGCAGGTCGATATAGCCATAGGGAAATACGATAAGAGTTAATTCATGGACAGTGTACCTGAACTTCGAAGGACGTAACTATGTTTTGTATTGTTCACCAATTAACCAAATGAGGATGAAAAGGGAATGAATGGTTATGAATGAGAGTGATGTACGAGAGTTTAAACAGTTATATTTTGTATACACTGTGTTGATTTATGTCCTCACGGGCTCATGATTGATTAATAAAATTTACTTTACTTTACGAAACGAAACGAATATAAAATTCGGTAGTGACTATTAATTTTGTCAAAAATGATTAAAGATAATAACACTTTCACTTCAAAATACTTAACAGTAATGCTACTGTATATTATATAATTTTAAGGCCATATGCTGTTGGAGAGCTGGTGTAAATTTGAAGTAATAAGGTGTGTTGTAGAGTTTTGAGAATAAAAAAAAAGCTTAAATAATGGTGCAATGCTAGAATACTAGGAGATAATTACTCTGTCATTTATTTGAAGCTTGTGACCTAAACTCCGCGTTCATTTTTCATTTTATGCATTTGATTTTTATGCAGTATTGTCACATACTGTATGTAGATGCGCAATAAGGTTTTAGAATTTTGATTTTCAAAAATTGGGGCCCACGGGGGTCAAATTTCGAAAATGAGGAATTGAAGCTTGTTTTTTTAATTTATGCATTTTTTTCTATATAGTAGTGTCATACACAATATGTAGATGTGCAACAAGGTTTTAGAAGTGTTATTTTCTAAAATTGGGGCCCACAGGGGTCGAATTTCAAAAATTTAATTTAAGCTTTTGACATAAACTTGTTTTTCATTTTCCAATATATGCATTTTTTTATACAGTGTTGTCATGCACAATATGTAAATGCACAATCATGTTTTAGAATGTTAAATTTCTGAAATTGGGGCCCACTGGGGTCGAATTTAATAAATTATAAATTTAAGCTTGTGACATAATAGTATTAGCATGCACATTAAATAGATGTGCAATAAGGTTTTAGAAGTTTAATTTTCTAAAATTCGGGACCACAGTGGTCGAACTTCGAATATTGTTAAATTAAGCTCGTGATGTAAACTCCTTTATCATTTTTCAATTTATGCATTTCATATCTAAACAGTAGTGTCATGCACGATATATATAGATGTGCAGTAAGGTTTTAGAATTTTAATTATCTAAACTTCGGGCACACAAGTGCCAGATTTAAAAAATTGTCAATTTAATTTTGTGACATAAAAATTTTTTTATTTGTGATTTCTTCATAGGATGATTGCATAACATCTTTAAATGGGCATAACGTTTTAGATTTATGCAATTGGGTCGGTGTCCCAACTAATTGCAGGGGTGCGGGGAGTTATCGATTCCGACAGTCCAAATTTCTAGTTTTTCATTTAGATTTAGCAAATTTATTTGTATATAATATTGTTCTTTATTTTCTGTAGATATGCGAAAAGGTTTTTATCAAGGGATCAAATTTTGGAACCGAAAATGGTGAAATTGCTAATTTTGTTTTGTCTCTGGAAATACTCATTCATTTTTTGTTTTGGTGGTTTCATTTGTGTATAATATTGTTCTTCACTATGTGTAGATGTTTAATAAGGTTTTCAATTTTGAAATTGATTCAGGGTTCCAATTTTCAGACTGAAATTGTTAAATTGCTAATTTTTCACTGTTAATTGTTTTTTGATTGTTTCTGATGGCACCAATTTCTAGTTTTGGTCTTGTCTTCGTTGTTCTCCAGAGTTCGTCAGTTGTTTCGATTTTTCCCTCCTTCGAATATCCCTTTGGTATTTCTTGGCTTTACTTAAACAAGCAGGTGATAATTACTCTGCCAAAGTATATCTAATGTCTGCAGTATATGACATTACCAGAATGTCTGCAGTATATTACATTACTAGACATTAAATAAATGTAACAGATGATTACTGTGATAAATTATTCTGGCCTTACCCCAAAGTCGGTAGTTAAAATCTTAAAGTTTATAAAGCTACTAATACCAGAAAATTACACATCTTTTATTCAAAATTAGTTTCATCTTTATAACAGTCATAGATATCACAATACAAGTTTTAATATTTATTTATATGTACATATCTTAAACTGCTATCACAAAATTTGAGAAATACCTGGAACTTAGATGCCAAGCAAGTACGTAAACTTTATTTCAAGTCGGTATATATATACATGTAATAAGAAATAATCTTAGGCCCGAAGGGCTCTTGAAACCGACTATTACATAAAATTTACACAAGCAAAAGTTTAGACTAAGTACTAAGTTAAAATCACAAGTAGCATAGAACTTATCTCCATGCATCCTATAAGACATTTTAGCATAACACGATAGTACTTTAGCTACTGATATCTGGAAATTACTGTTATCTCAGACTGTTTTTGTTTTATTAACTTTGAGATAATTCTAGTCAATATAATATTTACTAGTACATACACGGACATATATAAATTTATATAAATCTTTAATAACTCTATACAAAAATTAACTGTCCAGCAGTAATTTAATAGCTAACAATGTCCAGTTATCAACTGACCAGCAGTGATTTCGTCCACAAAATCAATATCAATGTCTGTCAATCTTAAGCAGGAAAAATCGCCAATTATTATTGCTAAATTTAGTATATAGTTGAATTCATCTTAGTAGGTCATTTGATTAAGAGATAGAAAAAAGCATGAAAAAGGTATTTTATTTCCATATAGTCCCCGATAAGGAACAGCAATAAAAGCTTTGTTCGTTTGTTTAAACCTTTGCAACGTTTATATAAGCATTCTGTATGAAGAATTAGGGGAGCAACCATTTGATTTTTATGGGGGGGGGGGGGGGTCGGCCACTATCACGACCATAATGTTTTTCATTTAAACCAAATAAATTTCCTGATTGAACTAGGACCTGGATTTTTTTTAACTCCCAAATTTATCCTGGCTTGTTGTTTTGCCGAAATCCTGGTTTGAAATAACCGGAGCTTGAGATATCAAGCGGAAATATATTGCAAAGTTTAATCTAGGGAGTTTTGAGATAAAAGAGTCTGAGATAATGAGAGTCAACTGTATTTATGGAAATCATGATTGACACACAATTATGTTTTAAAAACAAACGATCATAATGCCCTTTTAATGATATGAATTTGATGATTCAGTTCTATTCATGTTAATAATTTACTCTCTCAGAAAGTTTAAAAGGTCTGACATTTGTTGCGGCAAGATATATTGTTGTGCAAACCTCAAACAATGTCGGTGGTTTGTCGTATACAATGTTTTTGCAAAGCAAACTTCTATTACTTTTTCTGATTTTTGCGGATCGTGGCAAATCATTTCATAAATATACCTTGCATTTAAGTACTGAGGACATGGGATTGCGTCATGCATATTTAAACTTTCCAAGTATCCTTTTGATGAGCATACAATGATAAAATTAGACTGGTGATACTTGTTTGACAACCAGGAATATTCGTCTTTTTCACTGACTAATCCCTGTTCTCTAGCTAAATAAAAGGATTTTCTCTGAAGGTCAGTTTTAACTGCATGTCCTTGATTTTTTAATTCACCGGCTAACTCTATTACTTCTTTTTTTACATCGTCTGTGTAGGAAATAAAAATCTGTACCCCTGAAAATTATATCTTGAATTAAAAGTATGTAAATACAATTTATTTAATTTTTTAAGTATCTTCGTTTTGAAAACTTAACTAACTATAGACAGAATGTATTTGAGTCAATCAAAATTGTATAGTCAAGACAAGTGTCTATACTTAAACACCTACATACTGTATGCTTTTGCATAAATTAAATGTTATATATTTACAAACACGGGTAGTTGAAAAAAAATCTCCGCGTTGAATGCCTCACTGTGATTTTCAGATGACGAACATCAAGGGTTGTTCTTTGCTTAAAACAGAGTAAAGCTACATGTACCTGATTTGGCATGATGGGGTTGATGGCTAATCTCTGGATCAGAACTTGAGTATGTCGAAGATGAACGTGCGAGTAAACCAGACGATGGAAGCGGATTACTCCATCTGTTTGAACTTTCTGAACTGGTTGAAGACGACGAAGGAACAGATATTTGTTTTTTCAGTGACCTGTCATTTCTGCAAGTACAAACAGGTTTTGTCTGGGGTTTCTTACACGTACAATTTGGAACACTACTGTCTGTTGCATTGCCTTTATAATTAAGATTAAGTGATGATCTTGTATTTGAAATACCGTCTGGTGCCGATCTCAGATCACATGATTCTGAAGGATTTTCTGTGTAGCTTACAGTGCGTTCTCTGATATCTATGCCAATATTTCTTTCATGTTGAGGCAAACCAAGCGACATTGCTGGACGAGACAAATTGTTCGTGGTCATCCCAGTTCGACATGTATGGTTATCGTTCCAATGAGGAGTCAAAACTTCTGTTTCGTCCTCGTCAAGAAGACGGAGGCATTCTGGACAGACTTCGGTATCAGGAGGTACCCACGGAACCATGTTTCTAGGAGAGGAAGAAGGCACTACGCAAGACCTTGGGTGTCCAGGAGACAAATGACCAGACGGACATCTACCGCTCAGTGTATGCATATCGTTTCTGCGGCTACAATGCGAACAGGGATTCTGAGTAGGTGCTCTCCTATCTCTTCTTATCCTTGGATGATCTTGTTGGTATAATCCAATGATATCTGAAAGACAATATTAATTTATCAATTTTGATATTTTCAAATTTGTGTAAAATATACAGTTCAGTAGTATTCACACCACAAAACTGTTATAATGTAATGATGTCCATGTTTTAGAGGATTTTCTGAAAATGCTGTTTAAAAATGTGAAATCAACGCAAAGGGATTTATTGAATCATTCTTTTCACATTAGATAGGCTAAAAAAACTAGAGGTAGGGTAGGAACGACAGCTATACCCGCACCCCACATTTATTTATAATCAAACATTCTTAACACTTTCAGTTTCCATTGCATTAGTTTGTATCTGTAACAAATAACCTTTGCAGAGATGTATCACAACCCACTTTTATTGTAATCTAACTTTTTGGCCTCTTTTCCCTTTTTGGCCCTTTAAATCCTCAACACACAAAATAAAAGCATGCTTAGCATTAAATTTTGCATCTATAACAAATAACCTTTTCACAAATATATCACAACCCACTTTTATTATAATTCAACTATTTGGACCCTTTTAGGGACCTATAGCCCCTTAAACTGAAATTCACAAATTTCTTAAATTTTGTTTTCTTTAGATAAAATTTTAGTAATTATGGTCTTTTTTTGTTTTCGTCCTTTTTGGTCCCTCCCACCCTCCTTTAAAAAAATTTGGAATTCCAAAACCTTATTGCGCATCTACAGTTGGTAAGCAACAAGTGCAACAATAAAAATGATTTAGATTCAAAAATGAAATAAGAATTCGCGTCACAAGGCTCTTTTTCTATTTTTACCCTTTTTGGTCCCTCCAACGCCCCCTTTTAGAAATTTAGAATTCCAAAACCTTTTGCGCATCTGTATTTAGCAAGCAACAATATGACATAGTTATTTTAGTAATTATGTTTCTGTTCTGTTTCGACCCTTTTTTGGTCCCTCCCACCCCCCTTTAAATAATAAATTTGGAATTCCAAAACCATTTTGCGCATCTACAGTTGGTAAGCAACAATATGGCAACAATAAAAATGGTTTAAATTCAAAAATGAAAGAGAAGTTCACGTCACAAGGCTCTTTGTGTAATCTGGCCCTTTTTGGTCCCTACCAGACCCTTTTTTAAAAATTTGGAATTCCAAAACCTTATTGCGCTTCTACAGTTAGTAAGCAACAATATGGCACAAAAAATTGTAAAAATTCAAAAGTGAAGGAGGAGTTTGCGTCACAAGAAAGTGTGACGTACGGACAGACAGATGGACAGACGGACGGACGACCGCAACGACAATATACCGAACTTTCATTCGAAAGTGCTGGTATAATGATTATTCAATCGAACGTAATTTTTAAAGATATTTTGGTTATAGCTTGAATTGGTACTTTTCAATTTACGCCCAATAAAGTTAATGAAATTAAGAACTTTATATCTCACCCTAACGTTAACCTTCATCTTTCTTGGAAAATTCTATCCCGAAACAGGGTTCACTAAAATTGTTTTTTCATACCCTTTTAAACATATAGTTCTGCTCTGACAAACCTTGGTTTTATTGTTTGTTACCCCTTCTAACCTTATTGGTTATTGTTGGTTCGCCTTTCCAAACATTTTGGAACCCTGGTCCCCACCTCAAGGCTTCACTCCCAGGTCCTTACCCTGACTCCCGCCTTTAATTTGTCGGAATCATGGAAAGCCGATATTTAATTTTCTTACCACCATAGTATCTTTGAAAGATATCACCTGTTGCTGCCCGCATTTTGTCCAGGATATACTGAACAATACCAATGGTTACGCCGTGTTTTTTCAAGTGATTAAACAACAGGACAGTAGGTCTTCGTCCATGCTGATAGCACCAAGCCTAAAACAATGAAATTTTTCAAAATGTTACTAAAGACCATATCGCGACTTTGAAGATGGAAAACAACAAATAAAGCGACGTTTGAGCATATGCAACATTTTATTTTGGTTTTTATTTCACTGTTAAAAGGGGCATTAAACGACTTAAATTTAAAAAATACAAAAGTCGAACAAAACCAAATTCAAAATCATAAAAAAACAGCACAAATGAACACAAAAGTTATACGTAAAAATTGCCGAATTTCGATCAATATGGCCTTGAATAAGAGCAAAGTCTGGTCGCCTAGGAGTGAAAATAATGTGTCCGGGGTGCGTGACGTCTTTTCGTGAGCTAGTATGTTAATATTCCGGCTCAGCGCGTCTATGTAGTACAGAGCATGGTTCATATTCGTATCATATCAAGATGTTCTTGTCCTGATATGCATCTAATAATTGGCACTGGACGTTAACCAATAAGCCAACCATTCATCCGTCATCTCGAAAGATGGAACTAAAAGTTTGACTTTATTTAATGTTGTTATACTGCCCTTTCAAGCCCAACTATAGCTATACCGTAGCTGCCATTGGAGTGGTATCCGGAGAGAACCACCGACTGGAAAACTGGCAATCCTTGTGAGTTGGGATCGGAGTCGAGCACACCTCGCCGCGAGTTGGATTACAGCCTCAGTGTTGGAGAGCTACAGGCATCATTAGCCGTTATTACGAAGTACCTAGACACTCGGCCTCTGTGACATCCCCATATCTTTCAGTTTATATTTTGGAGATACTTTTTATTATATTATATTGCATTTTTTGTAATTTTTTATCTAAAATTTGTTTAAATGGGTATGAACTAAACTACACTACAGACTTTATAACTTAACATCGGTAATAAAGAGGGAACTGTGCTAAAATGGACAATAGTCTCTTGTAAAAATCAGACACACAAACGGATGAATACAAATAAACAAAGAACAACATGAAAATACTAAACAGTAAAATTTATAGAACCACAAACTTCTTCAAAATCCAATCCTGATGTCCCGGAAGGGTTATTTGGTAAAAATGACGCCTGTTGTACATTTTTGTCTTTAAATGTAACTTGTGTATCTGTTTTACTCTAGATAATGTATGCAGATAATACTTAAGTTTGCTACGAAAGACGCCATCAATAAACTCCCACGACCTCTATTCAGGTAATAACAAAATACGTTCTAAACAGCTTGTTTTAAATTCATTATCTATTAGGTAATATATAGCTTAATTACCTCAATTTTATTGGTGTCTATATCTAACTGGTATTCATAAAAACTATTCATATCTTCAGCCAACCGTGTCATCGTTATTCCTCCTTGCGGAGTGTCTAAAATGTCCGCCAAGTTCTCAATGGCTTGGTGTGGCAGATATTTCAAGTCATAATGCCAGAATGGGTAACTTTCAGCCATTGCTTAAATCTGAAATCAAAACATATCATGATTAGTACACTAAGATTCTATTGATCAATGCCTTAAAACTAACACAAAGAACGAGTGGATACCTCAGCTGGGTTTATCTCCCTTCCCAGGGGGGGGGGGGGGGGGTGCATTTTAACAAGATGTTACCTTTTCAGCACAGCAGGTGCTGGACGAAATCTACAATGTCGTAAAAAAACATTTCACGAAGTAACTGCAAATTTTGAGTTTTGCTTTTCCTTCAAGACATTATTATGTCTACAATATGGCCTTGACTATTTTCTTTAACATTGTAACTTATGTTAATGTACGTCGTTTTGATATTTTTCTGTTAGTAAAAATATGTGGTTTTCATTGTTTAAAGTTTACGATTATAGTACGGTCAACATGCACCTAATACATGAGATAATTGTACGGTCAACATGTACCTAATACATGAGATAGTTGTACGGTCAACATGTACCTAATACATGAGATAGTTGTACGGTCAACATGTACATAATACATGAGATAGTTGTACGGTCAACATGTACCTAATACATGAGATAGTTGTACGGTCAACATGTACCTAATACATGAGATAGTTGTACGGTCAACATGCACCTAATACATGAGATAGTTGTACGGTCAACATGTACCTAATACATGAGATAATTGTACGGTCAACATGTACCTAATACATGAGATAGTTGTACGGTCAACATGCACCTAATACATGAGATAGTTGTATGCAAATTTCTATGCCAAGAAGTAAAAATATACAAATATTTCCGGTTGGAGAACAATCATTTAAATTTCAGGGGTCGTAGGCATTTAAAAATGAATACAGGCTCAAATAATTGGTTTAAAACGTGAGGCTGAAAAATGGTGAAAAATAATTGCTGGTGTTAAACAGTGTTAGGAAAAATATCAATTCATTGCTACCAATCATTCTTCTCATAAAATTCAAATGATTGCTCCCTAAAATCGACAATTCCTCTCATAACACTCAAATAATTTCTCCCTTAAACCGACTATCTATGGCATCATATATATCTGTCTTAAGAATCATAATAATGAATTTTACAAATCACCAAAGTTTAAATTGAAGTTATATCTACTTCTTGTTATTCTATGATTGAAGTAGAAAAAATAGGAGATGTGACTTCAACACAGAACTAAAAATACAAACAAAAAACCTGACACAGAACTAAAAATACAAACAAAAAACCTGACACAGAACTAAAAATACAAACAACAAACCTGACACAGAACTAAAAATACAAACAAAAAACCTGACACAGAGCTAAAAACACAAACAACAAACCTGACACAGAACTAAAAATACAGACAACAAACCTGACACAGAACTAAAAATACAAACAACAAACCTGACACAGAACTAAAAATACAAACAACAAACCCCGACACAGAACTAAAAATACAAACAAAAAACGTGACACAGAACTAAAAATACAAACAAAAAACGTGACACAGAACTAAAAATACAAACAACAAACCTGACACAAAACTAAAAATACAAACAACAAACCTGACACAAAACTAAAAAAACAAACAACAAACCTGACACAGAACTAAAAATACAAACAAAAAACGTGACACAGAACTAAAAATACAAACAACAAACCTGACATAAAACTAAAAATACAAACAACAAACCTGACACAAAACTAAAAATACAAACAACAAACCTGACACAGAACTAAAAATACAAACAAAAAACCTGACACGGAACAAAAAATACAAACAGCAAACCTGACACAGAACTAAAAATACAAATAACAAACCTGACACAGAACTAAAAATACAAACAAAAAACGTGACACAGAACTAAAAATACAAACAACAAACCTGACACAGAACTAAAAATACAAACAAAAAACCTGACACGGAACACAAAATACAAACAACAAACCTGACACAGAACTAAAAATACAAACAAAAAACCTGACACGAAACTAAAAATACAAACAACAAACCTGACACAGAACTAAAAATACAAACAAAAAACCTGACACGGAACAAAAAATACAAACAACAAACCTGACACATAACTAAAAATACAAACAACAAACCTGACACGGAACTAAAAATACAAACAACAAACCTGACACAGAACTAAAAATACAAACAACAAACCTGACACAGAACTAAAAATACAAACAACAAACCCCGACACAGAACTAAAAATACAAACAAAAAACGTGACACAGAACTAAAAATACAAACAAAAAACGTGACACAGAACTAAAAATACAAACAACAAACCTGACACAAAACTAAAAATACAAACAACAAACCTGACACAAAACTAAAAAAACAAACAACAAACCTGACACAGAACTAAAAATACAAACAAAAAACGTGACACAGAACTAAAAATACAAACAACAAACCTGACACAGAACTAAAAATACAAACAACAAACCTGACACAGGACTAAAAATACAAACAACAAACCTGACACAGAACTAAAAATACAAACAAAAAACGTGACACAGAACTAAAAATACAAACAACAAACCTGACACGGAACTAAAAATACAAACAAAAAAACGTTACACAGAACTAAAAATACAAACAACAAACCTGACACAGAACTAAAAATACAAACAACAAACCCCGACACAGAACTAAAAATACAAACAAAAAACGTGACACAGAACTAAAAATACAAACAAAAAACGTGACACAGAACTAAAAATACAAACAACAAACCTGACACAAAACTAAAAATACAAACAACAAACCTGACACAAAACTAAAAAAACAAACAACAAACCTGACACAGAACTAAAAATACAAACAAAAAACGTGACACAGAACTAAAAATACAAACAACAAACCTGACACAGAACTAAAAATACAAACAACAAACCTGACACAGGACTAAAAATACAAACAACAAACCTGACACAGAACTAAAAATACAAACAAAAAACGTGACACAGAACTAAAAATACAAACAACAAACCTGACACGGAACTAAAAATACAAACAAAAAAACGTTACACAGAACTAAAAATACAAACAACAAACCTGACACAGAACTAAAAATACAAACAACAAACCTGACACAAAACTAAAAATACAAACAACAAACCTGACACAGAACTAAAAATACAAACAAAAAACCTGACACGGAACAAAAAATACAAACAACAAACCTGACACAGAACTAAAAATACAAACAACAAACCTGACACAGAACTAAAAATACAAAAAAAAACAACAAACCTGACACGGAACTAAAAATACAAAAAAAAAACAACAAACCTGACACAGAACTAAAAATACAAACAAGAAACCTGACACAGAACTAAAAATACAAACAACAAACCTGACACAGAATTAAAAATACAAACAACAAACCTGACACAGAGCTAAAAACACGTACAACAAACCTGAAACAGAACTAAAAATACAAACAACAAACCTGACACAGAACTAAAAATACAAACAACAAACCTGACACAGAGCTAAAAATACAAAAATGAGGCTGAAGTACAGCCTTCAACATAGGACAATAACATACTCTTTGTGGCCCTAAATTAACAAGTTGTGAAGACATTCAGCGAAACTACAACAATGTCTATAACAAAAACCGTACTCAAAATATATATATATAAACAGCAGTAAGATAGTACTGATAGAATGACAAAGGGTTTGTTCAGCATTTTGATTGTATGAATAATTTTGTCTCTTTATCTGACTTCCTTTAGTATATATAAAATATACAATTTTCACGTGTGATCAAGTTTGGTAATTTCACTACCTATTCATTTTTGCTTATGAAAAAAGAAGTAAACTTCTTCAGATATTGTCTTTAATATTATCTTATACGTGATATTCAGTTGGATTTGGCATGCGGCGAGCTTATATAGCTTTTTTTTATAGTAAATTCCACTGTGTCATATTGAAAAGACATCAAAGAGACATGTTATGACCTATTTTTTTTAAACCTTTGTCTGATAAAATCATTGTTTTATTTGTTTATGTTGTCAGTTACTTAAGTCTTGCGAAATATACCAAACTGAATAAAGAACAGTTTATTTAAGGAAAATGACACCTATTTTGTAAATTGTACAACTTATAGAATATTCATGTTCAAATTAAAAAAAAATAGAAGTTTATACTTCGGTAAATTTTAGTCCATATTATGTAAAATTAAACATTTGTTAAACGAAAGATTATTTTGTCAAAATTTATGGTGAACAAAAAATATAACTCGTTGCCACGAGTTAGTAATACTTTATTAATGAAAGACAGTTGTACCCAGGATGGGTAGAAGGCTTTGAAACATAATAAATTTTGTACAAATAATACTAAACCGTGAGTACGCGTTAATATGTTAATTGACACTCTCTCCTGCGTAACAATTAATAGACCAAATTTTGTCAAATTAAATTATACAGTTTTCTTCGTTCTAAGAAGTAACAACAATGAATTGAAAATTCCCAGGCGTATTTAAAAATGTTAATGGTTTTAAACTGACTGAACTGTTCTGTAATATAAAGTGTAAAAAATCGATTTAAGTCATTCATACATATAGTCCTAAATTATCTTTTATCTATTCATTAAATATTTACAACCCTTAAATACCTCACTAAATGTTTTGGCAGTTAATTACAAAACACATTCAAGCTTAATTCTACACAATAGAACAAAATACAAAGTTTGTTGAATGATATACGATTTTCACGTACTCAAACACTACAAATTGTGGTTATCTCAAACACTTTTATCTTAAATTCTGATACATCAAAATAATTTGAAGGTCTAATAATAATACTATCTCTATTTACTCTCGATAACTCGAAATTCCTGTTATGACAAATCATGTTTACGACCCCTTTAATATTGAGATATCTAGATTGAACTTTATACAGGAGAATACTGTTTATTTATAGGAAGGAATATTTGTTTTCTGAGATTATTTTACTGCCTTCAGGAGATTAATTCATAAATTACAAAATTGAGCCAAAATATTTATGATTATTATGAAATTAGAAGATAATTTAAATTTATATACTATACAAACATGATAAAAGGGTTTTCTTTCGTCGTGGTTATTTTTAAGATAGAACCGGATTCTTGTTAAAGTTACGAATTAGTTGAAATATGTATTCTTCAATGGTAAATATTTTAATGATTTTATATTCTTAACTCTAATATAATCTCCTTAACATTGTCTTTATTTCAAGACACGTATAAATGGGTTTATTTTTGTCACTATTTGATTGAATGATGATATTTAAGACTTCGAGAGGTCGGTTGATTGTTTAGTTCTTTTTGTTTTATGTCCAATGGCGATTATATATGGGAGAACATATTGATTCAATAGGAATATAAACATGCTTTGTACTAGACTTACAGAGAAAAAAACTGGATAAGATAAAACAATCAAAGCAGACTTAAAAAAAATTTTGAAAGAAAAGAGTATCGCCTTTTCCTACTTAATCATTTCAGCTTAGGCAGTCGCTACACCACAGTTTGGTATTTGTTTCAGCTTGAGCAGTCGCTACACCACATTTTGGTATTTCTTTCAGCTTTAGCAGTCGCTACACTACAGTTTGGTATTTCTTTCAGCTTTAGCAGTAGCTACACCACAGTTTGGTATTTCTTTCAGCTTGAGCAGTCGCTACACCACAATTTGGTATTTTCTTTCAGCTTGAGCAGTCGCTACACCAAAGTTTGGTATTTTGTTTCAGCTTGACCAGTCGCTACACCACAGTTAGGTATTTTGTTACATCTGTAGCAGTCGCTACACCATAGTTTGGTGTTTGTTTCAGCTTAAGCAGTCGCTACACCACAGTTTGGTATTTGTTTCAGCTTGAGCAGTCGCTACACCACATTTTGGTATTTCTTTCAGCTTTAGCAGTCGCTACACCACAGTTTGGTATTTCTTTCAGCTTTAGCAGTCGCTACACCACAGTTTGGTATTTCTTTCAGCTTTAGCAGTCGCTACACCACAGTTTGGTATTTTGTTTCAGCTTGAGCAGTCGCTACACCACAGTTAGGTATTTTGTTACATCTGTAGTAGTCGCTACACCATAGTTTGGTGTTTGTTTCAGCTTGAGCAGTCGCTATACCACAGTTTGGTATTTTGTTTCGGCTGATAACATTTTCGGTCATGCGCAATACTGGCGATTCGTAATAGTTTGTATATATAGTTGGTGCAGACTACAAACAATGTATCATTAATTGTTTACATTGACTGCATCATTCTTCTGTTCGATGTACGTAAAGGACTATGGTTAAAAGTAAACCAAAGTTATTTTTGACGGCAAAATTGATGCTTTCAAATTTACAGTGAAACGGATAATTTTTTTCTACCCCATCCTTCTTTACCACATCCCTCTTTGTACTAAGTTGGCGTTATACAATGGACAGAAAAATAGAAAACATACAGTGAACAAATCCAGTAGACGTAACGCATGAGATAGACAAATCCGGGAATAGAAACAGGGAAAAATATAAACCAAAAGAAAAGAGACAAAGTCGGGAATATAAACGAAGAAATATAATCCTTTGGAGCAGACAAACCGGGAATTCAAACCCCGAAAAAATATTAAACATTGCAGCAGACAAATCGGGGAAAAACAAATATAACCCATAGGATCAGACAAACCGAGAATACAAATAGCGAACAAATATAAACGAAAGGATCAAACAAACCGAGAATACAAACGGCGAACAAATATAAATCATGTGAGCAGACAAACCGGGAATACAAACAGCGAATGAATATAAATCATGGGAGCAGACACACCGGGAATACATTGGTGCGCAAATATAAAGCATGGAGCAGATAAACAGGGAATACAATGGTGAGCAAATATACATTTGTAAACCGTGGGAGCTGACAAACAGGGAATACAATGGTGAGCAAATATAAACCATGGGAGCAGACAAACAGGGAATGCAGTGGTGCGCAAATATAAACCATGGAAGCAGACAAATAGGGAATTTTTTAAATGTGAGTATCATAAAACATAAATATCATTACCTTGAATAAAAAAAAATAAAAACATGTTTACATATTTAAAACTACCATGGAAGCAGACAAATGGAGAATTTGTTTAAATGTGATTATCATAAAACATAAATATCATTACCTTGAATAAAAAAAAATAAAAACATGTTTACATATTTAAAACTACAAAAACAATGTCTCAAATGACCTGCCGCGGTAAATATTTAAATATTTATTGACAGAAAATACTTCGGATTCGTTTATTTCGTCAGATATCAATTCTTGTAGTTTTAGGGTGTGCATTGGATCCAAGAAATTTAAGTGTTTTAAAAGATTGAGACATCTAGCAAAAACCGTTGCTAAGAGCCGCCTAATCTTCCTGTAACTCTATTATATGATTTTGATGCAAACGCGCAGAAGGGGGGAACGCACAAAGAAGTCCTGTGAATATCTTTGCTGCATCAGAGATGCTACACAGACTTTTTTTTATGAGGGAGGGAGTCCTCCTGCAAATGTTATTTTTTCTTTTTGTAAGTATATTAATATATGATTTCTGGTAACATTAAATCCCGCCTTTCTCTCATCCCATTTTTTATAATCCCTTTTATGACTAGATTTATAGAGGTTATCTGTCCTTCAGATTCTTTCCTTCTGAGCTTTCCTTGCTCCCCTCCCTGTAAAACTACATACCTCTTCCTTTGTTGCTATACAATATGTCATTGAGATGACATTAATGCAAAAAATTGTTCTTTAAGGTATGCAAACTATGTATTTTAAGTTTAATTTTTTAGCCGGTGTTAATCAAGGAAATTTGAAATACTCGTAACAAGTGCACATATTTATCTTTAAACACAAAAGGAAACAAATATAAAAATTTCCGCAAAAATCACTGTAATCCACTGCTTGACCTACTTATATTTTATTCCGATCCTGGTTATGTTATTTTTCAGCCTTCACGAGCCTTGGTATTTTTTTTTATTCACCGCATTTTTTAACCTGCTTTTTATCGTCAAATTTTTACTTCCGTCCTTCCCTAACGTTTATGTTATTTTTCCAATATTGTAAATTATATAAATTTCAAAATATATCTATAAGATCTATAATTTACAAAATGGGAAATGTACCATTTACATTGACAAGAACGTTAAATAAAATGCATGAAAGCATTATGTTTTTATTTGTTTAGTTTTGGTTTTATGCCGTTTTCAGCACATTTGGATATTTCGCGGCGGCCAGTTTTTATTGGTGGAGGAAGCCGGAAATGCGGTGAGAACAACATACCTTCTGTAGGAAAATTTGCAATCTTTGTCAATGAAGATCTGAGTCGAACACACCCCGCCACATGTGAGAGGTAAGTGTGTTAGTAGTCATGACGAACTACCTAGACCTCTCGGCCACCGAGGCCACCGAAAGCATTATGACATTCTGTGTAAATGAACAACAAAAACATACGGATGCACAATGCAGGGATCAAACATTCGATTTTAATGAGGGAAAAGAGGGAATCCCTATTAGGGCATTTCCCCAAATATAGAGACAAAATACAGACTCACAAATGTTGTGAATAAAAAAGTCAGTATTAAATATCACCTGTATCTAATGCAGTAGTATCTTTTGAAAAGTTGGGCAGGTTTACGTGTCAAAGAACTCCACCCTCATTCATTCGTCGGAAAAAAAATCCTAG
Source organism: Mytilisepta virgata (assembly GCA_028015205.1). Taxonomy (NCBI): domain Eukaryota; kingdom Metazoa; phylum Mollusca; class Bivalvia; order Mytilida; family Mytilidae; genus Mytilisepta; species Mytilisepta virgata. Next base: position 56,261,836 of record CM051515.1, on the reverse strand, counting down.
GATCCAAGATCACTTTCCAGCCAACACCCAACCACCCCATCCCCTGAAAATTAAATCATTCCTCAAATAAGTTACGGCTCAACAACAATGCTCATGGTCTGAAGTGTTAAAATACGGAACAAAGTATCCAATCTAGTCAACAGCCCGCCCCCCCCCCCCCCTCCACCAAACCAACCCAAAAAAAAATGATGCAGAGCAGGTGATTCAATCTTCAAACTTTTTCAAAAACTATGGTGTCCTTATACCATTAAATGCAAAACATATTATTTTAAGTGTATCAAACAAATATGAACATTTAAATCATATTGTTCTCATATTGAAATATTATATACAATGTATATAGATGTAAATGTAAAAAATTTAAGTGGCTTACAATATTAAAAATATTGTATTAATATAGAAAAAAAAATCTGCTCTCTACTTATCCCCTGCACAAACACATAGAATAGATAAAAAGTGACAACCTTTGGAAATGGTAATAGTTTAATTATATGTTAATTAAAGACAAAATATTCAATATATATATATATATATATATATATATATATATATATTTAAATTATTGTGTAAATGATAATATATTTGATGATGTTTTAGTGTTGTAACTGTCTATTGTGTGACTGTGACTTCTGATGTTTCATTTTAAAAATAAACAAATTACAAATAAAATATAATTCATTAAAAAAACACATACTCAATCAACAATAATACTTCATAAAAAAATTATATTCTGAAATCTTTTACAAATCTTGATTATTGCAGGTTTTTACAAAGGGAATTTTTCGTTTATGGATTTGTCCGTATTCCAACATTTTGATGACTTGCAAAATGTTTTTATGCGAGTGTCATAAAATATATATATATATACCTACCTAACACTTAAGACAAGTGGGAGAACAATAGGGTGGGTGACCTCGAAAATTATTCATATAGAATGATTTTGTACCGAACTTTGGTTTTAAAATCATTTTTGGGTTTTAAATTGTTTACAAATATTTACATTTTTTCTCTTCAAAATTTGCCATTTTTAATTAGTCTACATAATAACATCTCTATTCAGTGACATTGAAAACATAGCGAGCGCAGCGAGCGCTATAAGAGCATATGCATTTTCTACATAGAAAGTCTTTCTTTAACATGTTTAATGGGGGCAGCCATTATGAAATCCGAAGTGAATATATTTGTGCTACATACTAAGGCTAGAAAAAGTTTCGTTCACCGGAAATGGAATTAAGTAAGTAAGGGAAATAGCTTGCTTCAAATTATAATTTGGAGTCAGAATCGTGATACCGGAAATTAGTTTCTGGAACGTGCTCGCATCATTGGCCACGCCAACAGCATATTATAATAAAGCCGTACAGTCCCAAAGTATTTTCTCGCTTATTAACATACGACCCCCGTGCAGTTTCTACTCTGAAAAGAAAAGTTGTGGGCCGAAAACACGCTGTCTCACAGATGCCGCGGAAAAATTCCCATGACCCCCCACCCCAATAGAGTTTACATTTTTGTTGATTTATTTCGAGTCCTATCTGACATCAATGTGCATTATCTTGAAGATCATTGAAACCGTGACAATGTTCGATCCAAACACTGAACAAATATGTAGGTCGTATTTAAATAGAATGATGTCATGGTTCTAAGAAATCCTTCAATGAACTTTAAAATTCCCAGCTGGGTAAGTAAATGTAAACAGGTTAGTACTTTTTAAATTTAAATCACGAATTATTCGGGTGATCCAAAATTAAATTTAGATTAAACCTGAAGGTTTTCGTTTTAATTTACATATGAACAAAATTTGTGACATATTTTGAGTTCCAAGTTATGCTGATCTTATCAGCAGGGCCCACTGTTGAAAGTCGAAACATACATTTATTTTTTTACGCCCAATTGTCTGACAGAACATCATGACCGTTCTTTATTTTTCATGTCTGGGTACTTATGCACCTTAGAGATGGCTGGTTTTACCACAAATACGTAAACCGTACAATGAAACACATAATTATGTGTTTTATGTAACCCACCTGGAATAACCTACATCTTTTGAGTATAGTTATAAAGATTGAAATAATATAGACATCTATTTAAATATGAAAAACATTATCCTTGACCGACATCACGTATTTTCCTAATAGTTATATAATACCTTAGGTCACAATGATACATTAGTTTAACACAAAATGAAAATATTTGTATACCATTTACTTGTAACAAAATTCTACCTTTATATCGGAGTGATAATGCAATAGCTTTGATTCATATAAAAACTTCTATAACCTATATTAAAAAATGTGTACATTGATATATCTAGTTATACGATCCCTATTCGACAAACACGGATTCTAATTAACTAGAGGCTCCCAGGAGCCTGTATCGCTCAAATGTCCATCTTGACTGACAGCCTGGAACACTGCTGGCAAGAGCTAATTGGTTCATTGGTTTCAAACAAGAAGATTTTTCTGTGAACTTTCCCATCAGGTCCTATGTTAATTTAAGTTCCTCTCTGGCAGCCATATTTAATGGCAGACAGGGTCGTCGGATATAATTCTGAAAAAGGACAAACTAAGGACCATTGCTGCCAACTTTTGTTCCAATTGGCAAAGTGGTTTCGGACAAAAATATTTTTAAGTACATTCCCCATAAGGTCCTATGCTAAACTATGTTCGCCCCTTGCGGCCATCTTGGCAAAGTGATTTCAGACAAGAAGATCTTTAAGTAAATTTCCCATATGGTCCTATGTTAAAATATGTTCGGCTCTGTCGGCCATCTTGGATGACGGGCGGTGTCATCGGATATACTTCTGAAAGAGGACCACCTAAGGACTATTGATGCCCTGTCAATTTTCGTTCCATTTGGCCAGGCGGTTTCAGAGAAAAAGATTTCTTTATATCAGCCAATCAGAAACAAGAATTGCCCATTGCAGCCATGACTGTCTAAATTTCAAAATATATAACATCTATAATTTACAAAATGGGAAATGTACCATTTAGATTGACAAGAACGTTAAATAAAATGCATGAAAGCATTATGTTTGTTTGTTTAGTTTTGGTTTTATGCCATTTTCAGCACTTTTGGCTATTTCGCAGCGGCCAGTTTTTATTGGTGGAGAAAGCCGGAGTGCCCGGAGAGAAACCACCGACCTTCTGTAGGAAAATTTGCAATCCTTGTCAATGAAGATCTGAGTCGAACACAACCCGCCACAGGTGAGAGGTTAGTGTGTTAGTAGTCATGACGAACTACTTAGACCTTTCTGTAAAGGATCTCATAAACATCATTTGAACCAAGTTACCAATTATTTGCATGTGTAGTTTCAGATAAGATGAATTGTAAAGTTTCAACCAATCAGAATCAAGAATTGCTCATGGCGGCTATGTGTTTTGCTCATTAAAATGAAATGAGAAATATTTGAAGACGACCTCACAAACATCATTCCTGCAAAGGAGAAGATCTTTAAAGGAAAAGTTTACGCCTGACACCAGACGACGGACGCAAAGTGATGGCAAAAGCTCACATGGCCTTATAGGCTAGGTGAGCTAAAAACCGAAAGCTAAAAAAATAGCAATAACTACTTTTCCGAAGCACCTTAGTCACAAACATTCGTATGACTAAGATTAAGACTGGTTTCATGACGTCAATATAACAAAGATAATGAAAACCGGAAATCAGATCACACTTCCCCCGACTTTCGACAAAAAGGATTACTGCTGTCACAAAAGCTTCTTTGCCAGGGTTTTATCAAGGATAAGTTGATGTCATCACTTAGGAACTTTGACGGCTGTCATCGAGAATTGATTGACCGTTACAGTGTTCCAATATCTAAGATGATGTTGGACCCGTTCCCACCGTCGTAACATTTCATGTACATCCACCGATTTGTTACTTCCACCGGATTGACTTTGTGGAACTTCACGACGGGTGCCGTATACGGAGGAGAACAGCTTACCCTTCCGGTGCACCTAGTTTTCAGTGTTTATTTGTTGTGCTTGTTGTTGTTCATTTTTGTCTTCTTGTGTTTGTCTGTCCTGTGGATGCCGTTTTTTTATTTGCTCCATATGTATATTTGTCTTCCCGTGTTTGTCTGTCCAATGGATTCCGTTTTTTTTATTGGCTCCTTAGGTATATTTGTCTTCCCGTGTTTGTCTGTCCAATGGATTCCGTGTTTTTATTTGCTCCTTAGGTATATTTGTCCTCTTTACGACTAATCGTAGTAGAATTAATGTTTGTGAAACGTTTTTATAGGAGTTCTTACCGTGTTTATTAGGTATAGTGTTTCTGTAGGTTCTTTCTTTATTTTCATACTGAATTGTCGGTTTGTTTGAATTTAATTTTCTCCCTGTATATTCCTGTCGGGGTGGAACCAAATCCATCTGTGACAGATCTTTGCATGATTGTGAGAAATTCCTTGATTTGAAAGAATCTCATACAATTTTATTATAACGTACGTTTTGTTTATTATACTGTACGTTTTTTGTTTATTATACTGTACGTTTTGAGCTATTTATTTTTGCCATTGCAACTTATATGATATTGAATGACTTGATGCTAATACTATCATTTTATTCATTTCAGTTTCAAGTTAAAGACGTGATATTTTTGAACGAATTATGTTCCTAATCTCCCATCTTTATCTTCACTGCATAAGTAAAAACACGTGGATAACAGAACTTATTTATATTGGCAAGTTTCTTATTTTACTTGCAAGATTTTTTTTATCTCATTTCTGAGAACTAAAACTTGCATATCAAGTAAATCAAAACGTTCAAAAGATTTTATGTCGTTCAGATTTTTCTTATCCGCTCTACCGTTCAATTAACACCAATATACATTCCTTGGTTTAAAGGTTCATATGATCGATTATTACCAGTATACTAGGTCATATTACATTTATGTTACTATATTAAGACCAAAACAATCATTTATATGATATCATATTCAATAGACTGCATGTAATGCATATTTTATCAGTTAAATTCGGTAACATCCCCACTGATATTAACGATGCACGAACAAAATCCTCACATGATAGAGATAATACTGGGCCTTCTCCAAGGATATTAATGCGGTGTTGGAGTCATATATATCAATATTGTGAAATGCTTTCGATTGCTTCACTGAGGGTTCTGTAGCACCGGAAAGAATATTTCTAAAAACGATTTACAGCTGGTTCAAAATTTTATTCTAATCCAAAATGATAGAAATTTTATCACTGTTTGGAGCCACCCGCCTAAAGTACACCATTAAACTGATAAACAGACTTTTTCAAATCATGTTTAAAATGATTTGATGACAGATTTGGGCCTACACTAAACTACCTGATAAACGTTTTAGACGCTAACCATCACACACGACTGAGTTGTAAAATAATGATCCTTGTGGTTCATTGTTCATTCTCAAATGTTTTTGTTTAAAATAAGATTGAAAAAAGATATGCAATATTGGACATAAAATAAACCAACCCATGCAATACTGGGACATAATTCAAACCAACCCATGCAATACTGGGACATAATACAAACCAACCCATGCAATACTGGGACATGATACAAACCAACCCATGCAATACTGGGACATAATACAAACCAACCCATGCAATACTGGGACATAATACAAACCAACCCATGCAATACTGGGACATAATACAAACCAAGCCATGCAATACTGGGACATAATACAAACCAACCCATGCAATACTGGGACATAATACAAACCAACCCATGCAATACTGGGACATGATACAAACCAACCCATGCAATACTGGGACATAATACAAACCAACCCATGCAATACTGGGACATAATACAAACCAACCCATGCAATACTGGGACATAATACAAACCAACCCATGCAATACTGGGACATAATACAAACCAACCCATGCAATACTGGGACATAATACAAACCAACCCATGCAATACTGGGACATAATACAAACCAACCCATGCAATACTGGGACATGATACAAACCAACCCATGCAATACTGGGACATAATACAAACCAACCCATGCAATGCTGGGACATAATACAAACCAACCCATGCAATACTGGGACATAATACAAACCAACCCATGCAATACTGGGACATGATACAAACCAACCCATGCAATACTGGGACATAATACAAACCAACTCATGCAATACTGGGACATAATACAAACCAACCCATGCAATACTGGGACATAATACAAACCAACCCATGCAATACTGGGACATAATACAAACCAAGCCATGCAATACTGGGACATAATACAAACCAACCCATGCAATACTGGGACATTATACAAACCAACCCATGCAATACTGGGACATAATACAAACCAACTCATGCAATACTGGGACATAATACAAACCAACCAATGCAATACTGGGACATAATACAAACCAACCCATGCAATGCTGGGACATAATACAAAAAAACAACTGAACAGAACTTTATCTTGAAATTCAACAATCACCTGGGAAAACATTTTACTCCTGTCAACCAACAGGGAAATAAAAGTAGACTTTAACACCTCAGTTATCACAAGAAGTGTATTAGTTAAAAACATTATGTGTATGTATTAAAAGGACTAATTTTCCAGCTCAATGGCTCGTGGTGGGTAACACTCACTGCAGAATAATATATTTGCACAAACACCTAGGTATTGATATATTATCGCCAGTTTAATAACTATCAACAATGAGATATATAACAAAGTATATGTATAGACATAATAAATGTACATGACACTCCTGTTTAAAAATTTATAATATAGCAATGCAGTGCAATTAATGTCTCGATTGCATGTCCAAAAAAATACCATTTTGTAAACCGACACGATGGAGCTCTTCTTTTTGTGAATTTAAATATATATTCTTGGCATACAATCCAAATAGAAGGGCTATATTACCAATGGCAATTCATTTCAATCATTACATAACAAATAAATGCTAATAGAATTCTTTTAATAACAGATTTTGAGAAAGTGATTTTTTTGCAATCTATTTATTTCTGTGAAATGATATTTGAACTCATTTTTGTAAGAATTATATTTAATAGTGATTGATATTTGTCCAGAACATTTTTCATGATTTCTTTTATATCGAATTAATGAGTTCATTAAATCTGTGAGTACAGAAATGGTAACAGCAATGAGGAGATGAGTAAAAAAATTGAAAATTATTTTTTTATTAGCAACTTTTACCCCCATTAACAAAAATGAGTAGATGAGTAAAAACAATTCAAAATTAATTTTTTATTAGCAACTTTTACCCCCATACTCCAATTGCTATAACATAAAATAGAAAATACACAATACTTATAGAGAGACGACGAAACTGACTGCTCCTGACCTCAATGATATCGCTTGTTTTAAAGGGGTCTAGCAATTTCCGCATTTCTTTAGTTTTATTTAGTATTATTATTATTATTATTATTATTATTATTATTATTATTATCTGCGTTCTTCTTTCTTATAAATTTCTGATAGTTAATATGGCAATAAAGAATTTGATTTGATTGATTTGGTAATGTTCAATCAAAAACTTGATAGAAAGTGAGTCCTTATAATTTTTCAATTTACTCATTACTCACTTTTCATGTCAAGGACAACAACAGATTTGACATAGGCGTACATTGGAATGTTTTAGATAAAACGGATATTTTTATCTAACATGTGCAGTTCATGTCACGTTAATCTATAGGACAAGATAAAGTTCACATTGACTGAGGGGAACGGAGTCTTAAATTTTGTATTTCTATATTCAGTTAAAAAATGGTTATCTAACATGTGCAGCTTATGTCACGTTAATCTATCTAACAAGATAAAGTTCACAATTTTGTTGTTAGGGAGCAACCATTTGATTTAATGGGGGAGGGGGAGGCATAGAAGGAATTTGAAAAAAGGCAGGATGCAAAATTTGGTGAAAAAAAAGGCAACACTAAAATTCCTCAGAAAAAAGGCAGGATAGGCAGGATGAAAAATGTAGTGAAAAAAAGCAGGATACATAAAAAAAAAGGCAGGACAACACCAGGTAGTAAAAAAAAGGCAGTCTCGAAATTTTGCTGAAAAAAAGGCAGGACTTAAGATTACTAAAATCGAATGGTTGCTCCCTTACTGTACTGCGGAGGGGGGGGGGGGGGGTCAGAGTGTTGTATTAATGACTTTCTGTATTCAATTCAATGTTTATTCTATATGATCTTGTGACGCTGATTTTTTTAGATCAGAAATTACAAAATGCACAGATGAACGAAGTTAAAACTTCCTACGTGTTTTTTAATGTTATAAGGTGAAAATCCCATGCATGTCTTTTGAAAAGGTATATATAACTTAGTTTCCAAAATTTAATAAAAATAGAAGTTCCATTTTTGTTCCTGTATAACAAATACAACACCTATTGTTTATGTTTTTTTCTGGAAACCGAAAAGGTGATAAAAGATGACAATATTAAAGTCAAGAACAGAAATTATGGCATATTACAAACAACTAAAAATAGCGGAAGAAAGACACAAAAACTAACTCTTAGCAACATGAACTCCTGCCAAAAACCGATCGGTAGATGAATTATGTTCTATTCCGTAAAAAAAAAAAATTTCAAAGATAGAAAGATTTTACCAATATAAGTATCCGTCTTTGTTGTTTTTTAGATATTTGTGCATGTAATTCAGAAAAATTGCATTTTTAGTATAGAAATGCCTCAATACGATGACTTAATGTATATATATAATGCATCGGCATGAAGATTAAATATAATTTTAAACATTTTTTCATCATGATTTTTCGTTCTTACCTTTGCTCATAAATAAAAAATCCGACCGACATAATTTTAATGGAATTTCCAATACGTAACCAGTGACATATAGGAGTGTTAAAACTAACCTGAATTAAAATCTCCAGCTAAAACAACTGCTATCTTTTTATGTCACGTTTTATCCACTGAACAACGCACCTGCAAAATTTTATAGAAATCCATCGTTTTTTTTTTCAAAGTTTACTTTACAGTTTTAGTCAGCCTGAACCAACTTTTCTCGTCGACCCCAAACTGTGGGTATAATATTTGTGTACCCACTAGATAACATATATCACATGGCTCATACCTGTAAACTATTTTTAGGTTTATTAAAGGTTGACTATTTCGTAATGAATATGCAAAGAATGATTTGAATGTTTTTTAAAACAACTTTTATAGTGTGTATGCACCATTTATTTTGTGTGTCATTGTCTTATTTTACTGTGCATGCTTAAAACATGAAGTCGGAGGATACCGTAAATTTCAATAACTCTGACAACATTTCTAGCTCCTTGTCTTATTTTACTATGGTGCTTGAAACATGAAGTCGGAGAATGCTGTAAATTGCAATAACTCTGACGATATTTCACATATCCTTGACTAATTGTAATGTGTATGAGAATATAGTAAATTGAAATAACTCTGACAATATTTCCCAACTCCTTGTATAATTTTTCTGCGTCGGACGATACCGTAAATTGCAGTAACCGTGACAATATTTCCCAACTCCTTGTATAATTTTTCTGCGTCGGAGGATACCTTAAATTGCTGTAACCCTGACAATATTTCCCAACTCCTTGTATAATTTTTCTGCGTCGGACGATACCGTAAATTGCAGTAACCGTGACAATATTTCCCAACTCCTTGTATAATGTTTCTGCGTCGGAGGATACCGTAAATTGCTGTAACCCTGACAATATTTCCTTGTCTAGGTTTATTGCAGGTATGTACGAAAAAAATAATGCAGAATTTAGAAGATTAAAAACCTATAATTCATAATCTGGCCATTATTCTGGACAAACCATTTTGATGAACAACTTAGATAATGGACCAAATACTCGTAGAAAGAAGAATAAACAAATTTAATCTGTCAGAAAGAAGCAATATAAATCGAACCTAAGGCAGAACAAATACTATAAACACCTTTGATAAGACAAAAATTAAGACGTTTTGTAGTCTGTCAAATGTTCTCCAATTGTGAATCCTTTAAAATCAGTTTTAGAATCAGTTATGTCTCCTTTAAAACTTGTGTAGTCATAAAAAATGTTCCGAATTGATAACTCTGTATTATCACAAGAATAATTGGATGCTTCACAAAATTATTTCTGTTATGAAACCTATAGGACAAGGTGCTTCCGATTGACAAAACTCAACGAATCATATGCGTCGGAAGAATATCATTGTTCATTTTTGTTTTATTCTAGTAATATGTTGTGTTATATTACTAGTTTAAAGTCTAAGAGGCAGGGAGGGGTATATCCCTTTTATATCACGATACTCTGAAAAGTGCATATGATAGGTTTTAATAATTTAAAAGTGGGGTCTTTCAGGAATTCCACCTTGCGAAAAAATAAACTATGATAAATGCAGGATATCTTGTTACATTTTATGGCATCATGATATAAATTATATTAATCTCATTTGTTATTTTGTCAAATATAATTGATATTAAAGGATAAACCCTCGATACAGATGAATAAAAAGAACCTAGACAAGACATACAGCAAACTAATGTAAAAAACCGACATAACTCAGTGAAGCTTTTCCTCATGTTGTGAATATAGTGCTCTAAAATGGTACTATGATAAATAAAGTTATACATTGTAGGAGATATGCCCGAAGGATGTTCGAAGGCTTTGTAACCCTCTGGTTTGGTGTTAAGACGGTGTTTACTCAACATTTCCCTCTGATTCGGTGTTAAGTCAGTGTTTACCCCATATTTCCCTCTGATTTGGTGTTAAGTCATTGTTTACCCCATATTTCCCTCTGATTCGTTGTTAAGTCATTGTTTACACTACATTTCCCTCTGATTCGGTGGTAAGTTAGGGTTAACCCCACATTTCCCTCTTATTCGGTGGTAAGTCAGTGTTTACCCCACATTTCCCTCTGATTCGGTGGTAAGTCAGTGTTTACCACACATTTCCCTCTGATTCTGTGGTAAGTCAGTGTTTACCCCACATTTTCCTCAGATTCGGGGGTGTTGAGTCAGTATTTACCCCACATTTCCCTCTGATTCGGTGTTAAGTCAGTGTTTTCCCCATATTTCCCTCTGATTCGGTGTTAAGTCAGTGTTTACCCCACATTTCCTTTCATTTCTATATCAAACTCCCCGAGGGCATTATCATCCCAGTAGCCAGATTTTTTTTCCTGGCATGATTCATTACTTAAATACCTTTAAATTTTACGTTCAAAATTTGACAAAAATTTACCAGAAATTTTTATGGCTCTTCCTTTTGATGCAGAGATTTTGATGGTTGTGCTTATTTATTCATCATAATATGTTTAACCGGATTTCCAACATGTTTATCACTGCTGGTGAGTTGTCAGTCAACGAAATGGCCATACAGTGCATCAAATTTATTAGGTATTTTGTGATACATTTTATTTTTTTTATTACTAGTATGTAAACAAATTAAAAATAATAAAATAGAGAATGGAAACGGGAAATTTGTCAAAAAGAAACAACCCGACCAAAGAGCAGAAAACAGCTCAAGGCTACCAATGTGTCTTCAACGCAGCGAGAAAATCCCGCACCCGGATGCGGGCTTCAACTGGCCCCTCAACAATAATACATAATAGTTCAGCAAAATGGACGGCACACTAAACTCCGAAACATACAAATGAACCAAAATTCAAAAAACACACAAGACTAACAAAGGCTAGAGGTTCTTAAGTTGGGATAGGCGCAAAACTGCGGCGGGGTTAAAAATGTTTTGCAAGATCTCATCCCCCCCCCCATAGCTCTAGCCAATGTGGAATAAACAAACACACAGCGATACACACAGTAAAACTCAGTTCAAAAGATGTCCCGAGTCCGATGTTAAAAAAAGGTAACGAAGAAACTAAGCAAAATGACAATGATCAACATATATCCCCCGTTAGGATAAAAATATGATTCCTTTATATTTACATATCTGCGAGTGGTATAATATTTACAAGGTGAACTATATCATTATAAAACGTATTCTTTTGTAGAACAATCTCACCGTGTTTCAATTTTTTTTTTTAAATATCAATGTTGATATTGAAAGATATATCATTTTAAAGTGGACGCATCCTCTGGTGGATTCAAGTTCACGACGTCATTAAAACACAAAATTACTCTAGGAGTAGTTTTTAAAAAGAGAATTGAAAATAGTTTTTGGTACTAAAAATATATACACTTGATTCTACCATATGATCATTTTACGTAAAGAATTGGTACTTTACCAGTTAGTGAAAGGATGTTCAATTTAACTGTAAAATGTTTGGAAACAAAGGAATGTTATTGTCTGCTTCGGTATTTCATACATAAACTGTTGTCCTTATGTAGATAATATTTTATTTTCATAGTATTTTCTTCATTAGATCTAGCCTTTCAACGTTTCTGATTTCATACAAAATGTCTTTGATGTATCAAAATACCTATCATTCATTGTCATATATACTAGTAATACACTGTAAACAACTTATAAGAATGTTAAGGAAAACTTCTTGACACAAAATTACATAAATACACAGTAAAGTAGTTCCAGTAAAAGATCAAAACTTAAAGTCAAAATTAAACTTTAAACATGCAGAAAAAAATATTAACAACCGTCAAGAACCGGTTGGTGTTTTCATATAAAAAACGCAGAAACATAATATTTCAAATCTAGTTGTCAACTTACTCTTTTTGATGAGCTTGTAAAAACCAATACCTTGGGCTTAGAAAAGGCACATTTAAAATTTTTTGTAATTTTCCATTCCACATAAAAAGAATGTATGGATAAAAATACTTCAATAATGTTTAAAACCATTATTTAAAATTTTGTTAGACATACATGACATAGCGAATAAAGTATTACAATAACCGAAAATAACAGCCAAAGAAATTTTACTAAAATAGTAATTTATTTTTTATTCTAGCTAAAATTAAATTATATTAATATGATTTACAGACTATAATATCAAATAATCCCCATTAATTAGTGGATAAATAATTAATTAGTACCAGGCTTCAGCCATCTGTTATATTATGCCATTGTTTTCCTATTTGTTTCTATAATAAACATCTTGCACCGTGTGAGGAAGTAATACAGCACTAAATACCAAATTTAATGCAAGGAATTGGTTGTCCTGTATGTAAGTCGTTTATTGTTTTCTGTGTTATATTTTAGAACTTTGTAAAATTTAATTTTATGGTTGTTCACTTTTTTACAATTATTTTTTTTTAAATATGATGAAAATTACATTGATGTCAGAAATAATATTTTTTTATGTCCATGTTGTCTTTCTTTCCCTACAAAGTTTTAAAAAAAATAACTAAAAAATGTTGAAATTCTCGTAAAATTATATATTATTAGTTCTGATGTCTCAACTTTTTATAATTTCTATTTATACATGAGCACGGGAAACCAAACCATTCAAGCGTTCGAATTTTTTTGTGTGGAAACGGCATCAAAGCTATTTATATATATATATTTAAAACACTAAAAAGTGAAGTGGGTTCAAACAAATTGAATTTAATTGAATTTAAGTGCGTTTGTTGATAAGATAACCTATAAATTATATTACATGACCTTATTATCTATAGGAAAAGTTAACCAAAACTTTCTGAGGATATTTTCTGTATTCGACAAGACTGTGTTACCCTCTTTAAATAAAGTATAAACCCTGTGTTTTCATCCACTTTGAAAAATTATCTTACTGAAAAAGAAATTCAAAGAGCGTTAGATTTCGGATATTCTTAATGCGATTTGAAAAATATTTCAAAGGCAATAAAAATTGGACCAACACGACGCAATGTGAAAAAGAAATTTCGAGCTGCGTTAAATCCAATTCAACGCTTTTTGAATTTGCTTCTTTTTTTAAAGGTGTCATTTTCTTTCTTAGTGGGCTTCTCGTCGTAATAATTCACTGTTGAAAAACGGCAAGAATTCTTAAGGTGCAATGGAAAAGATAGAACAGTAACACTAGTTATAAAGACACACACACACAAGGGAATTCATATGCACACATTTGCAAACTGTTTTTTTTTTTTTTTTGGCTTAACAAACACACTGCCAATTTCACAAACATTAACAAATTCCCATTTTGTTGGACTGAAAGCCGTGAAACGGTAGAATTGTACGGGTTTACGTGTCGAGTGTTTGTTTTACATGTCAATATTTTTTTTTCTCAAGGCTAAAGATAGATATCCAAAATAATAAACCATATTATTGTAAAGTTCCTATATAAAGCTTCACCAGTTTATAAAGATTAAATAACTGGAATGTAGTAAATAAAATGATAGAAGTTTATCACACCCTGCATACAGTTCTGCATCTGGATCCGCGGTAAGCAATATCCATGTTTACCATTAACACATAATATGAAATCCGCGGATTCAATATGTATCCGCGGATTTCATATCAGTTTGTAATGGATAAAATGGATATTATTTACCGCGGAGCCAGATTTATCCGCGGTTTGCAGAACTGTATATGCAGAATATGTTTATGTATTGAGCATTCAAAAGACGTCGTTCATTGAACAGATCAAGTCCGGAATACAAATGAAAAAAAAATCAACACCAACTTATTCAAACTATAGACTACTGAGTATGCACAAAATTTTTGATGTATAAGATGAAGTTAACAATTAAATCAAGATGCACAAGGGTACTATTATTTTTCTTTCCTGCTTCTTGTAGAAGAGTCTAAACAGTTATTATATGAATATTTAATTGTGCCTAATTAAAGTATTTTCTTGATGAATATCCTAAATGATGGTGATCTAGAAAATATTCGAATAAAAACGTCAGGTATATCGTTATTCATTATTTTGAAATATTGTATTAATAAAAAACTATTAAACCATTTTACTATAATTACTGATGTTTTAAATAAACTCAGAATCATTCTATAAACCTTCAACATCAAAAAATTTGGAATGCCAAAAAATAAACACCAAAACATTGTGAGCAAAAACAATTTAACGGATCATAACATTTATATATCTAGAATCCAAGTATGATCAACTTTGCCTGAATTAAACGCTTCTTTTAACAGAATTTTAAAATTTGTCAGCTGAAACTTTCAACACAGTATCTTTGAATCATGTCACAACCGAAGCAATGGCCATACTGTCTGTAATTAACATTGTATACGAATCATTATCATTCTTTCCTTCTCCTGAAATCAAATATTGACTCTTATTTTTATATAACAGAGACTGTGAAAGATGGCACTAAAACGATTACCAATTTTAGACATTTTGGACAAAATATTCGTCAAACGAAATTCTCCCTTATCGGAAACACACCTGATTAATGATAATGAAAAGGTCACAAGAGGAATCAGGACACCAGAAACGGATTATCCGGTGTCTGATTTTGAGGAAAACGGGGTTCAGTTTGACGAAAAAGTAAAAAAAGGAAGAACAAGGTCTGGAATGTCTGATGATTGAATCGATGTAATTGGTAAAATTAACCATTCCGACCCTGCAACTGAAATAAATGATAGACAAAGTCATACATTGTCGAAAATTTCAAACAGAAGGAATATAGGAGGATGTTCTAGTTTAGATGACTATGACCAGATAAAAATTCAAGATGAAGAACATTTCAAACAAAAACATAAAACAAAATTAAGTGCTCCAGTCAAAGGAGGAGAAAAGATGCACCATACTTCTTTGTCCCAAAATTTGAATGGTTCAAATAAATATACTCGATCAGGTGAACAGTGTGTCCCTTCTGATACACTACACGCCAAATATGTAACTTACGGTAAAAAATTGTCTATAGAGAGTACTGAAACAACCGATTCTGATTCTAATGATGAAGTACCACCAGCTGATGTAAAATGTAAAACAAAAAGACGTTCGAAAAGCAAGAATTCCCGAATGCCACCAGAAAATGATACAACTAGTATCCACGGAAACGATTACCCCTATGCTTTGGAAACATATCGTAAAGGTTCGTCCAGTGGAAAAAATGAAAATAACTGGTCACTCCGCCGGAAAGCATCAGACGGGGGTTTGCTTTTACACGTCACACTCGATGATCTTAAACGTTTGGTTGATACCGGTAAAACTACAAGAAGACACAGCACTGAGACTAAAACTTCCGATTCCGTATTATCGGACGTAGATACAGTAAACACTAACGTTAGTAGCAATAATTCAAAAACAGGTTTACTAACAGAACAGAAACAGAAAAATAAGTATTTCACTGCTCCACGACGATTTCTTCCAACAACTTCGTCTGAACGCAGCTCTGTGGAACCCTTCCCCGAGTCTTTGAAAACTCTGTCTCCACAGGAAAAGACTGAGGCGTTTTTACTATCTCAAACGAATGCTTTGAAAGGCAACTTTCGATCAAACCCAGTATATGAAGATTGCTTTGGTAGTAATGATCGCTTGTTGGAAACTAGTATATTTAGTAATAACCAACGCCGACGTTTCTCATGCTTCACTCCCGGAGACTTCCATCGAAGAGGAGAATACAACGATACCGACCTGCTTAATGATCGTTTTTACAGACAAGGAGAATTTCAAATGTCTAATATCCATTGTAATAGAGGACTCGGGATTAGTTCTTTGAACAATCTAGCTCGCGACATGAACCCAGAAGGTATTATGTTTAACAACGAACATTTTCCGCAAATAAACAGTGTTTATTCCCCACATCACAATTGTTTTAAACCTCATTTTCCTGTTTCAATGCCTTCCACGGGATCTAATCAAGCTTTTCCTATCAACGGAAATGGATGTCAATTTAAGAATATACAGACATCACTTCCAAACCATGTTGTGTCACTTCAGAATCATGCGGCGTTACTTCCGAACCATGCAGCATCGGTTCCAGACCTTGGAAACCAATTTGCACAATCAGAATTACCAGTAAACAATCAACTACTTCAGCAACCAATACCCCAGTCGACGATCGTGCCAGATAATGCCGCTCCTCAACAGGGTTCAGATCAGAGAGCTGATAATGTTGTGTCTTTAACAGAAAACAGAGTAGAAGGCAGTGATGAAAAGCAAGGTAAAAATAGCGTGATTTACAGGTTTTCGTTATTTTATTTATTTATTTATTTTATTTTATTTTATTTACTTACTTTTCATTATTATTATTATTATTATCATTTTTTAAATCATCGTCTAATGAACAATTTTTATATCAATTTTACCATACAATGAAAGAGGTCTGAGGATTTGGGTCATGTCCACATTTCGACAATAGGCACCACGTCAGCAGTGCTAAACGTGCCAAGACCGAAATTGTTGAAAAGCGAAATAATAGCCGAAATCCCACGAAAGCAAATACAGTCAGTTGACATAATTATTCTTTAACTTCGATTTTACCCATAGGTTTCTATAAAAATTCACAATTTTTAAAAAATTTATTGTGAAGTCATTTCTCAACCAATTTTCAAGAAATTTTCAATGTCAGAAACATTTTTTGATGTCATAATTTTTTTTTGTGATTAAAACATTACAACTCTGAAATCAAAAATTGAAAAAATATATATAAGTAAACAAAATATCTTGAAACTTGTTTCTTTCTGATAGTACAAATTTCATGAAATTTAGACTTTGGCCTTCTGTCAAACAGAAATACTAGCAACTGTTCTTTATGGACTTGAGTCAAACAGAAATACTAGCAACTGTTCTTTATTGACTTGAGTAAAACAGAAATACTAGCAACTGTCTTTTAGGGACTTAAGTCAAACAGATATACTAGCAACTGTTATTTAGGGAATTGAGTCAAACAGAAATACTAGCAACTGTCCTTTAGGGACTTGAGTCAAACACAGATACTAGCAACTGTCCTTTAGGGACTTGAGTCAAACACAGATACTAGCAACTGTCCTTTAGGGACTTGAGTCAAACAGAAATACTAGCAACTGTTCTTTAGGGAATTGAGTCAAACACAAATACTAGCAACTGTTCTTTAGGGAATTGAGTCAAACACAAATACTAACAACTGTACTTTATGGACTTGAGTCAAACAGAAATACTAGCAACTGTTCTTTAGGGAATTCAGTCAAAGAGAAATATTAGCAAGTCTTCCTGTAGGGACTTGAGTCGAACAGAACTACTAGCAACTGTCCCTTAGGGACTTGAGTCAAACAGAAATCCTTAAGGGACTTGAGTCAAACAGAAATCCTTTAGGGACTTGAGTCAAACAGAAATCCTTTAGGGACTTGAGCCAAACAGAAATCCTTTAGGGAATTGAGTCAAACAGAAATACTACCAACTGTAAATTAACTAATAACTGATGTGCGTTATTTGTTGATCAAAAGTGCTCGACAATGTCAAAAGAGGAATTTTGAAGTATTTTGTAATTCATTTCAGAGACATCATTAAATCCAAAACCCATTCTAAAGAAAATAACGAAGAATATAAGTGAATCAGAACAAAAGAAAAAGAAAGCAGGAATTCTTCGTCCATTGTCACTGGTTGTCAATACACTAGCAGGGGTGAGATTTTTTAAGTTGAAAATATACGTTAAATCTATTGTTCAGTTTCCTTTAAAGATCTTTAAATATAAAATACATCAGATATATTGGTATTCAAATGAAACAGTATTGGTGTCCATTTGTATCCTTATGATGAGTTAAAAATAATGTTATGCAGAGAGTGGTGGTTATATAATGATAACTCACCGATGAAATCGTCGACCTATGACCTTTGTCGAAATAAAGTAAATCAAGCTGCTTAATTTCTTATATACAACACACAGTTTTGTATCAACCTCTGTGTCATGGTTCGTAATGTTTTCAATAGGAGATGTCTATTCTGTAAATCAGAAAGAAGCTTAGAGGGAGGAGCCAAGTCGTACTATAACTTCCAGGGTGACGTCATAATGTACAATAACTTCCATTGATCCTGTTTACAGAATGGGAAGTTAGTTTACAGAATTACGTCACTTGCTGAAATCTACCGTACAAGATCCAATCCTCTTCCCGATCTTTTTGCTGAAATTTTTAACTTTCAAATTTCTAAATTTTATCATGTATGAAGGCACTGAACATTAAGCGAAAGTCAACGACGACAGACGACAAGAGCCGACGGACGGATGTCATCAATTTCATCGGATAGACAATCTATGTTAGAAATGTCATTTGTCTCCATAATTTCAGCTTCTTGCGACAAATAATGTCCGAAATGTTCGCTACGTCCATTAGGTCCGATATACTGTTTGAAAATGCGCATATTGAGTCTCTGAAAGAAGAAAACCTGGCACAATTCTGCACGAACCGCGGGAAAAGCTTCAGGAATATGTGTGACACAAAACATTTACAGTATTATTTATAATCTGTAACTGATTGACAAGGCAGGGGCGTGGAAATAGTCTCATCGCTCGCGCGACTCGAATATTTCAACGCCCCTGCCATGTAAATCCGTTACAGATTCTAAATAACGGATTTACATGGCTAGAAAGCTAAAAAATAATCGTTAAAACATTGTGAACTATAAAATGAAGCACACCTAAACAAGATAGCCAATATACAACCTAATATTCCATTTAGAAAGTAACCAAAATTTAGCGTTCAGTATTCTATAATATTGTCCCTTGTAAAACTGTGTGTTGCACTAGCAAGCTCGTGCAGTATATAATTTTACTCGATCGGGACAATATTCCTCAATATCAATGCAATAGACCTACAGTATCAAGTGTGCCAGGGTGGCATCACACTGTGATACATGTAATTTTGCCCCCCCCCCCCCCCATCTTGGTAATTCAACGATAACTCACCAGTAAATTCGAAGACTTATTACCATTGTCAAAGTGAAAATGATTATATTAATTCAATAACATATTTTTACAGCTTTGTGGAATAGGGGCCGTTGGTCTTGGAGTATGGAATATGGCAGACAAATACATCAGTATCTACACTGGAGTTACTCAGACAAACAAGGATAGAAGTTTTAAATACTACAGTTATGGCCTATGTGTTTTGGGGATTATTTCTCTTATAGTTTTCATCATGGGCTTCTATGGCTTGTATAAACTCAATCTACGCTGTATAAAAATGGTAAGTTTAGGTTTTATTCAAATTCTGGGTTTTACATTGTTGTCGATCTGGATATTTTTTAATCATTTGTTTATCTAAGAGATGAAAGATACATATGGCAAGTGCACTATTTTCTGGCCCTGGCACCATAAAAGTTGAGAATATTCTTAAGCCTGAGAATATTCTTAAATATCGGAATACTCGAATGTGATTGGCTGAGAATGGGAATTTGAGTAAAATTTTCTTTGCTCAGCAAAAATAGTTCTTTATGGCGCCCAGGCCTGGATGCAACCACTGGAGAACTCAAGTCCGTGGGTGGTATTATCAACTCATCACTAGTTTTTTCATTACCATTTAAAATCAGGTACTATTTATTTTTATTTTTTAACCAAGGATTTGGATTTTGCGGACTGTTTTATCATTTTTGTATTTTGGTTTATCTAAAAGCCATCAATTATTTCTATATATATATAGCACAAGATAGCAGTCGGGTTTTGTTCAGCATTAATCACTAGTGTCCTGTTTGGGATTTACATGAACCTCGTAGATTTACAAAGCATTCCTCTGCTGGCAATCGTTTCAGACAAGGTACGTAATGATATCTCTAAAGCCATGACTATTTGGTAGAGAGGGCAATAAAGTGAAGGTACACAATGCTGTCTCGTTCCAATGAAAACACATAAAACAAAGGTCATAAATGAAGAATTCAGAAAATGATTATTTTTAAGAGAGAAAGCGTGCGTTAATGGTTATTCTAAAGCAACGTTTGATGTATTGTCGATTTTATTGTTGCACATTTCATACATGAAGAATTCAGAGAAAGGAAATCGTTTCATTCCGTGTAGCAATAAATATATATATATATATATATATATATATATACTTCAAAGATGGATAAAACCAAAACATACAAGGAGGAAGAAACAAAATTTACAACATATGTTTTATTTACAAGCCGTGTTTGTTATTGTTTTATTCATTTTTTTTTCTAATTTAATAAGTGTTTTTTTCCATATTAAATTTGACTTGAAATCGAAATAACAATGGCGACTTTTTGTTCATTTCAGTCTTTCTGTCTGTGATTTATTTCATTGTTGACGCCGGATGTAACATGTATATAACTTCGAAAATATAACGTTATCCTGCAATCAAGCTATTTCCGGTAGAATAAACTTGAATGATATGGCATTTTACGCATCTAAAGGGTCAATGTTATGGTTGCAACAAAGTCATTGTCGGAAAACAAAAAATGTACGAGCTTGTTATTGCATATTAATTGTATAGTTTGCAGATTAATAGTTAAGAAAAGTTTACTTTTGATGATTGTCAGATGAATTTCAGTACTTAAAATTGTTCGCGTACAAATTTCTTGCACAGTTTGTTAAGAGCGGTTATGGATGTACTCGCTCTGATCCAGCTCCCATCATCCAAACATCTGCAAAATAATACCAAAGATACATATGGCAATAAGAACAGGTCCATCATACCAAATTCAATTGAAAAGCAATGTGATTTTAATAGCACAATAACACGGCGAACAATTACTTCACACATCTAATCAATAGAGGTTAAAAACATTTGGCAAATTAAACAGATTTATATGAAGACAAAAGCACTAGCAACGTGAACTCCTCTGATTTAAGCAAAAATAGATATTCACAAAAGTTTTTAAAAAAAAACTCGTCTTAACTTGATTCCTTATTTATTTATTTTAATTGTTTAGGTTGAATTGAATTTACAGAAGTTTCTGAAAGATTGTCTGGTAAATAAATATTTAGAGGATAGTTCATATGCTATAGCTTGGAACATACTTCAAATAGAGGTATGTATGTTATCGAAAACAATTTATTATATATTATGAAAAATAAATGGAAATGGTGAGCTGTCAAAAGGGGCGTAAGACGACTAAAATGTATGAAATACACTAGTCGAACAAAACCAAATACAAAATTGCAAAAAAACAACAAACTAAAAAGTAAAAAACACTCAACGTTTCGACCAATATGGTCTTGATCACGAGTGTGTAAAAAATAAAAATAAATATGTGTTGACTCTTTGAAACCCAGAGCAAGACTTTTGACAGCTCACCATTTCCATTTATTTTTCTTGTTATCTATTATCGCATGAGCTGTTTCGCAACATACTTAGTTTTTTATTATATATTATCACCATTGTGATATACTACTTTTTTTCTCTTACTGGGGCTATATTTTCTCAGCTTATCGGTTATTTTTAAGAAACTAATAATTAACAAAACTGATAACAGTTTGAATCCAATCAAGAAGGCCGCCATAGCCGATCTAAGCTTAACATAGTACTGTATGAAAATTCACTTGAAAATGTTCTTTCCATAGCTGCATTGAGTCCGACAATGGTCGGATGGATGGTGGTCTTCTTACAAAATTATATACCAGTTAACACCATCCGCCAACCAACAAGTCTGTAACAATCACTTTATGTGGTCATATTAAATCCAGTGCGTGATACAGGCTCCCAGAGGCCTCTAGTTTATATATATATATATATATATATATATATATGCAGTTTGCGCCAACGTCTCATGACTCAAGCGTTTGACAAATACATGTAGCTGTTTGATGAAGGTACTAATGAAAATATAAACATGAATCACAAAGTAATATCACAACAAACGTCTCCCTTATCTGTCATGATGGTGTTCTAATAAATAAAGTAAACAATTTGAATCCTAGCTAACAAAGATAGAGAACCGGGGTCAAAATATGTAACTAAATGTAGTAAAAGTGTAGACCTAGCAGGTCGGATATTGTTTAACTATTAGTCAAATCGGAAATACCACTCTCTTATCATTTGTCTTGTCATGGAATTTAATTGAAATCTGCAGAATCTCGCTCGGGTGTAACTCTGAAAATTTCCAAAGATGTGGGCTCTATTTTTGGAGCGATCATTTTTTCCAAATTCGCCATTTTTGTGGGTAGTTGAAATTCTTATTACCCTTTTGCTTGGTGGGTTATAAAATTACATAGGAACTATTTGGGGGTCAAATAATTATGCATTATTTTTAAGGGGGGGAGTAACTTCTCTACAGAAGCAGTGCTTATGTATTTACAAACTGATAATCATTTGATTGTCACCATGACACCAATCCACTATATCTAACCAACATCATAAAAATACGAGGTACATTTTTATTTTAAGGAGGTCTCAAAAATATACTTTTGCATGATTTTTTGGCGGATAACTATTTTCCTGATGTAGTTTGGGAGGTGGTTTATTTTTTGGGTCCGAGTGCTATTTAATTGGAGTTAGAATTGCATGTATTTCAAATGACGAGCCACAGATGATTGATGCAAGGTACCTCCAATCTCGGGGGTATCTATGAGAGACTGGTTCATATTAAACGTGAAGTTATTTGGGAGAAAGAATCACTCTACTTTCATAGAATTTTCTCGTATTGATTTTACATGTTACATTTTTTAACAGCAAAGATGTTGTGGAGTTGATGGTGTAGATGACTATAAGTACAGCGCGTGGAAAAATAATTCATCCCCTTTGTCAAAGGTAAGTTATATCCATAAAATCTTACGCCAAATTTGAAGCAAGGAAGAGCTTTTCTTGATTGACTCTCATCAATACGACAATAACTATAACTTTAGACAGCCAAAAATTGTCCAAAATTGATGGAAAAAAAATTCAAACTGGCCTAAAATTGCTTTTCACGTTTTTGGTCTTGTATCCCTACTCCTTAGTTTTACAAAATTTAAGATTTTTACTAAAAAAAAATTAATGTATCGATGTCAAACTAGTATCAAAGCAGTACCAATAAATAACAATTGATAAAATATTTTGATTATATGCTGTTGTAGAAGATATTTCCAAACAGTTGTTGCATTGTCAAAGAAAAAGACTATACTGAGCCAAAGCCAACAAATGAATTGATGTGTCAGCTGAAGACTGCTGGATTTTACCACCAAACTGTAAGTAGCTTTTCTAAAATATATTGGATATAAAAGTGTATATGCTCAAATAATTGAAACACAAGATTTATAATATGAAAGAAGGAACAGTGATCTCCCCAGGCTTACATACGAAAGGGCTTTAATTGTTTAGCACTGTGCTATAATTTTTACCACAATGCTATAATTTTTTACCACTGTGCTATAATTTTTTACCACAATGCTATAATTTTTTTACCACTGTGCTATAATTTTTTACCACAATGCTATAATTTTGTTTCACTGTGCTATTCTTTTTAACAAATGTATTTAATATTACTTTGAAGAGTTAATTTGTTCCATTTTTTCTTACTTTTCATCATCAGCAGCGAGACAATTTTAATCCAATAAAAGTTTAAAAAAGTGATTCATTCATTCTAATACATAATTGGAAAATTTATTCATTTTTAATGATATCATAAGATGGAAAGATTTGCCACAATGAACAGTGATTTTATTGTTGTTATTCATCTCAATAAGGCTGTGTCCCAGGGGCTGTGAAAAAACACAAGGCATTTACTCCTCATAAAAATACAATTGAACAGTTTACAATTTGACACCAGAAAGAACAAGATATTCAAATGGAAAGTTATTTGTGATAGTTTTTTCTGGTCTGACCATTTAAAAAACAAAAAACACTAAAACACGGTTACGAAGAGAAAACTTCTTTTGGCGCTGGGTTGACTACCATTTCTTAAAATTGCTTTTTATAGCCCCGCTTTTGAAAAAAACGGGGTATATAGTATTCGTTATGTCCGTCCGTTCGTCTGACCGTTGTATCTGCAACTCCTCCTAAAATACTGAATGGAATTTGATGACAATTTCAGAGAATCTTCATCCCATGATGGCATTGTGCACCTCCTATTTTAGAATTTGATCAGACCAATTTTTGGGGTTTCCCATAGAAAAACATAGACTTTGAATTTCAATTTGATAGGTGGTACCCTGATGCCATCCGCAACTCCTCCTAAACCACTGTATGGAAACTTTCAAATGATCTTTATTACATGATGCCATAGTGCACCTACTATTTTAGATTTTGATCTGATGAATATTTGGGGTTACCATATCAAAACATGGACTTTGACATTCATTGTGATAGGGGTACTATGATGCCATCCGCAACTCCTCCTAAACCATTTAATGGAATTTGATGAAACTTTCAGAGGATCTTTATTACATGATTCTGTAGTGCACCTCCTATTTTAGATTTTGATCTGACCAGCATTTGGGATTTCCCATACCAACACATGGACTTTGCCATTCATTGTGATAGGGGATTCCAGTATGCCATCCGCAACTCCTCCTAAACCACTGAATGGAATTTGATGAAACTTTAAGAGAATCTTTTTTACATGATGCTATAGTGCACCTCCTGTTACAGATTTTGATCTGACCAACATGTGGGGTTTTCCATACCAAAACATGGACCTTGCCATTCCTTGTGATAGGGGTACCAGTATGCCATCCGCAACTCCTCCTAAACCACCGAATGGGATTTGATGAAACTTTCAGAGAATCTTTATCACATGATGTCATAGTGCACCTCCTATTGTACATTTTGATCTGACGAATTTTTGGGGTCTCGCATAGCAAAACATGGACTTTGTTATTCATTGTGAGAGGGGTACTACTATGCCATCTGGAACTCCTCCTAAACTACAAGGTATCTTGCAAGTAGGATATCATTAAGTGAGCATTACTCACAGCTTTTTAAAAATTTCGTCTCACCACTGTTGGAGTTTTTCCTATCCAAAATATTAACATTTCCTTTCATGTATCTTATGTAAGTTGGGGGTTCAAGTAGTGAGCTTTGCTCACAGTATTTCTAGTTTATATATTAAAAATATAAAATAAAAAAGTAATAGAGTGGAAGAAGAATGGGCCAAAAGGTGAATAAACCAAATAAAAAGATGACAGAAAATGAAACAAAATGCAAAACATTAAAAAAACACTCAACATTTTAGCTAACTAGCCTTATAATCACAGCAAATAAAACAGTCAACATTTCAGCTAACTAGCCTTATAATCACAGCAAATAAAACACTCAACATTTCAGCTAACTAGCCTTATAATCACAGCAAATAAAACACTCAACATTTCAGCTAACTAGCCTTATAATCACTCAACATTTCAGCCAACTAGCCTTATAATCACAGCAAATAAAACACTCAACATTTCAGCTAACTAGCCTTATAATCACAGCAAATAAAACATTCAACACTTCAACTAACTACCCTTATAATCACAGCAAATAAAACACTCAACATTTCAGCTAACAAGCCTTATAATCACAGCAAATAAAACACTCAACATTTCAGCTAACTACCCTTATAATCACAGCAAATAACACATTCAACATTTCAGCTAACTAGCCTTATAATCACAGCAAATAAAACACACATTTCAGCTGACTTAATCACAGCAAATAAAAACACTCAACATTTCAGCTAACTAGCCTTATAATCACAGCAAATAAAACACTCAACATTTCAGCTAACAAGCCTTATAATCACAGCAAATAAAACACTCAACATTTCAGCTAACTAGCCTTATAATCACAGCAAATAAAACACTCAACATTTCAGCTAACAAGCCTTATAATCACAGCAAATAAAAGATACATTTCAGTTCATAATCTCATCAGTGACAATATCTGTGTTATGTAAAGTACCATTGTAATTTTGATGTAGTATATGTAAGATTAAGTGGTGAAAGTTTTAAACATTTTATATTATATTGACTGTATTTTTGATATCAGGGATGTCTGGGTGAAGTAATGGTATGGTATAAACAAAGCAGTACACTTACCCTAGGAGTGTTAGGAGTACTTTTCCTCTCACAGGTATATATATAGTTAGGTTTTCAGAAAATATTTCTCAGGTCATCTATAAATTAAATGAAACTGAAATCTCAAAAACCCATTGATATAGGTCAACATGAATTTCTGAAATTACCGCTACATTAAAAGGTAGTTTTATTGCAAGATTCAGTATTTCATATATCTGTAAAATTAATTTATCAATTTCTTCCCAATTATTTTGTGCTTATACTATTTCAATACACATGTATTTCTTATAACCTCTTATTGTTATTTTTTTTCTCAAAATGTTCAACATAAATATAACTATAGGTAGTTAGGTACAAGTATGACACAATATAACAAGACCATAACATGAGTAAGCCCTTTAACTTTCCATGGTCTAAAGAAGCCTAATGTTAGCATACACAAAGTTTCTATTTCTATTTATGATTATGCCATTTCATATGGAGTCTGTTGGCATAAACTGTCATTTGAGTATGCCATTTGATATGGAGTCTGTTGGCATAAATTGTCATTTGAGTATGCCATTTAATATGGAATCTATTGGCATAAACTGTCATTTGAGTATGCCATTTGATATGGAGTGCGTCAGCACAAATTATGTCATTAAATATTTTAGGGTCCATATATCTGTTTTATGACAGGTAAATGTACTAACAGGAAATTCTTTCATTTAGACATTTGTTGACGTTGGCAAATTCTATTGCAGGATTGGTTTACCCAAGTTTTTTTTGGATAAAATGGAAATTCATTGCTTACTGCCTTATACTTTCCGAAAATTACATAGTTCGTGTTTTTTCTCCTTTTTCAGGTTATAAGCTCCGTGTTGGCCTTTAGATTATCAAGAATTATAATGCCGGACAAAACATAACAGCTCCCGTGAAAAATGCTGGACCAAACATAACAGCTCCCGTGAAAAATGCTAGACCAAACATAACAGCTCCCGTGAAAAATGCTGGACCAAACATAACAGCTCCCGTGAAAAATGCTGGACCAAACATAACAGCTCCCGTGAAAAACGCTGGACCAAACATGACAGCTCCAGTGAAAAAAAAATCAGATTATATATGGGGTATGCCTGTCCAATTAAAAGTGGAAGAAGGCAATATCAGTACCCTAAAAGTATTAATACCTTAATATATATTGTATTATTTATCTAATTTAATATGTAATTAAAAAAAGAATTGCTTAAAGGCTCAAAACATGTTCACAATTTATTACAAAGGGTATAGAAAGATTTCAGAAATAAGAAATAACAGGAAACCTGTCTTGATCATAGTGGTACAAATGTTTGCCAAACTAGGACAAGATAAATAAAAACAGAAAACTAATCATCCAGTAAGGTATAACATTGCTAACAAATTAGCAATTTTCATATTTTAGCAGAATACACTAAATTCATAATTAAAACAATGCTTGTGGGATTTCAACAAGCATAACAACTCATTTCTGTGTTCCATCTCATATGAAATAAATTTGTGATCGTATTATTGCTCAATCATTAGAAAGAATTCCATCAAAGTTGACTTATAATCCAGAATTAGTATTATTTATGATGGGTAGTGATACTGTAACTGAACAGTCCCAAACAAAAAACATCATTTCATTTATAAAACAGATTAGTAGAGAAAAATATCCTTACAAGTTGGCAAAATCTTAATCCTGACCCCCTGAAAGACTCTAATACTGCTAATTCTCTGTAGTAAACTTATCTAAGAAAGAAGTAAAATTGGAGACTCCTATTTAATACTTAATAAAAATCTTTAAACTCCTGAATATTTTGTGAATGTAGTTTAAATGTACATAGATTGAACCAGTGTGGCTACTGGGAACAAATAAAACAAAGTTATCGAACTTCAAGGTTTATTGAGGTATAACAACTACTGTAAAAAATAACAATAAATAAGATACACATCCCTATACTGTGTCAGTGAGAATTATCATATACCAATTTGAATATAAAGCCACAGTATTTTAAATATTTCATTCACAAATGCAGAACCCAAGTTGAATGAACATATAAGGGACACGCAAAACAATTTAATTTACCAATTGGTTTGAGCAATCAAAGTCCTAAATAATATCTATAGGTACTGACAGAAAACACAAACTACAAATCGCTCACCTGGCATGAAAGCCACTTTTATTGATGTACCTCAAAGATAGTAACTTCTCCCTCTCATTATGAAGTGTGGTAAGCCTTGTAGGAACTAAATTTTTCTTCATCACGGTCCTTCTACTTACAGGTCAGCATATTCTAAAATTTTTGCATGTATTTCCCATAGGGTCTTATGTTAACCTAAGTCCTCTGCTGAAGGCCATTTTGAATTAGGGATCGGCACCAGAGTAACACTTGGTGAGCAACTTAGAGGAACATTCAGACCATGTTTGGTCTCAAGCAATTCTGCAGTTTTGTATATTTTTGTTACATGTCATAGACACTTTCTGTCAAGTTTGGCTCTATTTGGGCAAGCGATTTCAGAGAAGATTCTATTATATTAGCCAATCAGAAACAAGAACTGCCAATGGTGACCATATATGTACTCTGATCAGGATGAAATAAAGAAATTTTGTAAAGAACCTCCCATAGATGCTGCCTGTCAAGTTTTGTTAAATTTGGCCCTGTAGTTCAACAGAGAATTTTTTTTTTTAATCAACCAATGAGAAACAAGAATTTTCCATAGCGGCCATGTTTGTTGCCCAATCAGGCAACTTTGTAAACAACCTCCCATAGATGCTTCCTGTCAAGTTTCGTTCCATTTGCCCAAGCTATTTCAGAGATTTCTTTTATATCAACCGATCAGAAACAAGAACTGCATATGGCGGCCATATAGTCTGATCGGGACGAAATGAGGAAACTTTATAAAGGACCTCCCATACCTGTTAATTTTTATTCCATTTGGCCAAGCAGTTTTAGAGAAGAAGATTTTTTGAAAACTCAGCCGATCAGAAACAATAATTGCCCATGGCAGCCATGTTTGTTGTCCGATCAGGACGAAATGAGCATTCTTTATAAATTACATACATGCTTCCTGCCAAATTTAATCCCATTTGGCCCAGTGGTTTCAGAGGAGAAGATTAAAATGTGAAAAGTTAACGGACAACAGACGCCCACTGATGACAAAAGCTCACATGGTCTTTGGCCAGGTGAGATAAAAATGATACCTATTGCTCCAAAATATGTTGTTATTCAAGTCAAATTATCTTTCCTTAAGGATGTTAGATGGCTATCATTTTGCTTCATAAGCATTTTATGAATGGATTAAAATAGTATTGTGATGCCCTGGGTGTTAGTTAAAGTGACCAATGTACCACTGTAGATAGGTTTTATTAACTCTGTTATAATATTATGCATAAATGTGTTGTGCTTCTTGTGTCAACTGAATTCATTCTATATTTCTCAGTGACACAGTACTAAATATCATCAATGACTAGACTAGAAGTATTTTTAACTGAGACAGTACTAAATATCATCAATGACTAGAGTAGAAGAATTGAGTAGTTATCTACATTTTACCCAGTGTAACTGGTAATTCACAATTTGTTATAAGTTTTTCAAAGCTAATTTACTAATCATGGAATGTCTGGACTCAATATTTAAATAAGAAAAACATCTTTCATACATGTATGACAACAATTACTTGTTAACACAAAAAAGTCTGAGCATATAATCTGTCAAGGAATGTATGCAACAAAAAATCAAACACTCAATACACATCTTTAACAAAGCACACAATTTTCATGTTTTTACCCTTTCAACTGTGGTTGAAAATAAAAATGACATTTGTGTGTGTGGGATGGGGAGGAGGGAAACCAAAAAAAAAATTAAACAAAATAAACTACAGTTATTGGGAAACAATAATAATAAGCTGTATGACTGACATCATAAAAGTTTTCCTTAATCAGTTTGAAGCCTCCCACCATTCTACCCCCCCCCCCCCCCATTACAATTATTACACATTAAACCAGTTAAATCAACCTTAGACATCAAACAATTAAAGAATTTGGTCCCTGAATACATCAAGTTTTGGCAATATTTCAGCTTTATCATTGTATTTCAATTGACAATGAGTTTTCAATATGAACAATGAGGCTGATTGTTTGTTTGTTTAGTTGGGGTTTAATGCCGTTTTCAGCACATTTGGCTATTTCACGGCGGCCAGTTTTAATTGATGGAGGAAGCCAGAGTATCCGGAGAGAACCACCGACCTTCAGTAGGAAAATTGGCAAACCTTGTCAACCTTGTCAAATAAGATCGGAGTCGAATAAACCCCGCCACAGGTGAGATTCGAACTCACAACCCCAGCGTTAACAGGCTAGTGATCATTAGTAGTCATGATGAACTACCTAGACCACTCGGCCACCGAGGCCCCCCGATGAGGTTAATGATTTTCAATTAAATATAAACAATTTACAATTCTAACGGAATTATCAGTTAATATGTACTATAATGGAACAAACGTTACCCTAGAGGACTTCTTTGTAAATCTAGAACATAAAATGTCTTGTGTTTATCTCCAAAAAAACTATAAGAAATACATTCATGCCCACATTCCAACATATTCTAATATTAAAAATATCAATTCTTAGAAATTCCACAATAAACAGCACGTGCATGTATGTCCATACTTTCCCATGATATTTGGTACTTGCATATAAAGTCAAGTGAACTATAAACCTTGGCAGTTGGCCAAAGAAAAAAATTCAAAATTTTTGCAAAAATTTGTTTGCAACAAAAGTGTATCATTAGTCTTCACTTGTTCAAAATATATGTATATTTCATTCCATAACAATACTAGATCTGTATACTGTAAATCAATGCCCAATTAACATACAATGTAAGATAAACTAATTACATAAAATATTATGTCAAAGCAACTCATACAGCTATTTTATCATATTTTACCTCATCCAGAAATTGTAAATCTGATCATGGCATTTCATTTACCTCTAAATGTGACAAAAAACTCCGGCTTATTCCTTGCTCCAAAACAATCTTCTAATACTTATACTTTTTGGAGAATAAACTTAAATCTTATTTATTTGATACATTATACATATCAGCAGTATCTGTTTTTGGATTTATTTATTCATTTTATTTCAAAATTTAAAATTACTTTAAAAAAATTTAAACAACCAGCTGTTGGAGTGTTATAAAAACCTGATTTATCTTTGTCACTGTTTGAAGCTGCCTGCCAGTCTGTCATACATCGCCAAACTATAACCAAATTCTTTAAAAATGGAAAAAAAATCAGAAAAGTAAGGACAAGCAGCATTAAAGCCCATATTTTGCCTAAAATGACCAAAAATAAAACCCCAAGCAAGCAAAAAGATATATTTGTAAAAATAACCTATAAGTACCTTCTTTGCCAAAAATAAAGAAAAGTACCATAATTTTTACATTAATATGTCAATAAAGCATCACCAAAATGACACAATTTCATTTGCAACAGGAAATTGCCTCTGCATGCAAGAAACAACTTTATATTTAACATGAATATGTATTTGGATAGTATACATCACCTATAAAATTATTTCTGGGCCAAAAACGGGCCTTATCACCCCTCCTCCTTTGTGTCACTATTAGGTAAAATCCCGATCTTTTCACCTTCTGGTAAACTGAAATGCCACAATTTCCAGATAATAGGATACATCAACCAAAACTATGAATTTTAAAAATAAAAACATGTATAACTAACTCTGTCCATCAATCTGTTATTTAAAATAATAATTTAAATTTATATAAAAATAAAGAAAACATATTAAATAAACAAAATTAAGGGAATACGATGCAGTAGCGGGGGGGGGGGGGGGGATATACACATTGTGACGTCATAGCATACTTCAAGAAAAACCTTTATACTATTCTTAAGTTTGGGGTTTTTCTCAAATAGCTCTGCAACAAGCACATGGCCCCACCTTTTTTCTTTTGCAAACAGAAGCTCATTACTTTAAGTATACTTAATTTAAAGAAAAGTAATTGGAGGGTTTTTTCCTGCATGCATCTAAAGTTACCAAATTATTACCAATATTCCTTATTTGACTTAAATTTGCATAATTTCCTAATTAGTTTATCAATCTTTTTCATCAGGTATTTACCAGAAGACAATGTCTATGTAGTTGGGAATATTTTACAAAAGACCTGGTGAAGTTATCTTTTTTCATTAAAAAGTTTTTTGTGGCACTCTGGAAAAATGAAAAAATTAGGGTTTTTGGCTCAAATATACCAAAATCAGTGTTGATTATCTTAAAAAGTAAGTCATGAAGGTATGTTTTTTCAGCGGAGAAACCTTTTTGTATCGTATTCCCTTAAGGGACGGAACCACATGTTGAAAATAAACTTTGGGACTAGTATTTAAATGAAGTCTCATAAAATAAATTATTGCACATATACAGAAATAGAGATCTTACAGGAAAGGTTACCAAGGAATGATTACTGTAAAACTAACGTATGTAAAATAATATAATACAGTTTGTTTATGAGACAGAGATTGCTTGTATGTAAAAATAGGTGAGTCCATATTTTGTGACAGATAACTTAGTCCAATACTCAATCTGAACAATGACATACTGTAAATACAGAAATTACTAAAATGTTTTAATTAACATGGAAATTGAGTCGGATGAACATTGCTATTTATATTCAATTAAAATATGTAAAAGAACCACACTACTGGTAATTAACCTGACTGTAAAAGATTCAAAATCATAAATTCACACTTTAATTTCCAGATGTACAATTTGTCCTGTTTATGAATCAAGCAACATGTCTGTTCCTCTTCTTATGTTACTGGAACATTATAATATTTTGCATATCTAACTTTCAACCAAAATCACAAATTTGTATTCAAATAATACATAAAAAAGAACAAGCTTAACTTCTGGTTTCAACTGAAACACTCCATAAAATCTATACTCCAAAACCATTTCTACTGAAAAACCAATTTAAATTTACATCTTAAATAATCTTAAATGGTGTCCTAAGTATCTATAAGGCCAAATGAAAAAATGTGTGCGGTTCCGGTTACCAAACCTACCCTATTTTTTTGCACCTGCCTTAAAGATTTTTTGGACTTTTTTTTTCAATAAGAACTGTGTATCGCTCATCTGGACTATGTTCATCCTGACTGGCAGCCTGGAACATTGCTTTCAACTGGCTCACTGGTTTCCAACAAGAATTTCACTGATTTTTCCCATTAGGTCTTATGCTTAATTTTGTCGGCTTTGGCGGCCATCTTGGATGATGGGTGGGATATAATTCTGAAAAAGGACCAACTAAGGACCATTGCTGCTAACTTTTGTTCCAAATGGCACAGTGATTTTAAACAAGAAAATCTTTAAGTAAATTTCACATATGGTACTATGTTTAACAATGTTCGGCTCTGGTGAGTGGGATCATCAGAAACACTTCTGAAATAGAGCCACCTAAGGACAATTCCTGTCAGGTGTTTTTCCAATTGGCCAAGTGGTTTCAGAATAGACGATCTTTCAGTAAATTCCCCATATAATCCTATGTTAAACTATGTTCGGCTCTGGCGGTCATCTTGGATGGTGAACGGGGTCATTGTACACAATTCTGAAAGAGGACCACCTAAGGACCATTGCTGCTCAGTTTTACTCCAATTGGCCATGTGGTTTCAGACAAGAACA
Organism: Mytilisepta virgata; assembly: GCA_028015205.1. Classification (NCBI taxonomy): domain Eukaryota; kingdom Metazoa; phylum Mollusca; class Bivalvia; order Mytilida; family Mytilidae; genus Mytilisepta; species Mytilisepta virgata. The sequence goes on along the minus strand of CM051515.1, from coordinate 56,227,441 downwards.
TCTTTATGTAAATTTTCCATAGGGTCCTATGTTAAACTACATTTGACTCTGGCGGCCATTTTGGATAGTGGATGGGGTCATCAGATAATTCTGAAACAGGACCACCTAAGGACCATTGCTGCTAAGTTTTGTTCCAATTGGCCAAGTGGTTCCAGACAAGAAGATCTTTAATTAAATTCCCCATAGGGTCCTATGTTAAACTATGTTTGGCTCTGGCGGTCATCTTGGATGACGGGTGGGGTCATTGGATATAATTCTGAAAGAGGACCACCTAAGGACCATTGCTGCTTAATTTTGTTCGAATTGGCCGAGTAGTTTCAGACAAGAAGATTTTTAAGTAAATTTTCCATAGGGCCTTATGTTAAACTATTTTCGGCTCTGGCGGCCATCTTGGATGACGGGCCAGGTGATCAGATACAATTCTGAAACAGGACCACCTTAGGACCGTTGCTGCCAACTTTTTGTTCCAATTAGCCCAATCAGAGGAGAAGATCTTTAAAGGAAAGTTTACCACGACGACGAAAGACAATGCCAAGTGATGGCAATAGCTCACATGGCCTTTTAGGCCTGGTGAGCTAAAAATTTGTAAAATTAAAAAAAATCCCTACCTACCTACCTTATTTTTTATCTTGATGTAATAGGCACCACACTTAATTTTTTACTTCTCCCAGACCATTGATTAAATTACAGAAGACTAGTATCCTAGTTTTCTACAAATTTTAGGAAATGTCAGGAAGAACCATCCACAAAAATTATCTTTTTTATGATTTCTATGAAAGTACATATGAACTTCTACGATTTAAGCATGCAGTTTCATAGTTTATCAATGCAATTTTAACCTACTTAAGGCATATTATAAATGTATTCCCATAAAAACAAATCCAAGGAATTCAATCCAAACAAAATTTGCACTAAATGGCCTTATCTCTGATTTGCATCATTCCAAGTCATGATACACCTACTTCAAGAATTTCATCAAATTTGGAAATCGAAAAATACATGGCTAGCTATGGATTTTTTTAAATTTTTTTCAAGAATGTTTAAAACTAGAGAAAAAAATATGTATTGATCAAATACACAAGGTTCAAAAAAATTGTTTTTTCTATTCCAAAATATTTAATATTTGTGTTCACAAACCAAGAGGCTCAGTGGGCTGAGCCTGTATCACTCACCTGCCAGTCATAAACTTTTGATTTGATTTGACAGACTAGATTGATTTCTGGAAACTTTGTAAATGATCTTCTATAAATGCTTCATACCAAGTATAAGTTCATTGGCCAAACGGTTTCAGAGGAGAAGTTTTAAATTTCGACCAATCAAAACATATAAAGGTTTCTGGCAGTCATTTTGTTTCACGGATTAGAAAGATTTATGCAAAGTTTATAAAGGACCTTCCACAGATGCTCCATACCAAAAATCAGTTCATATGGCTTTACGGTTTCAGAGAAGAAGTTTAAAATTTCGACCAATAAGAACATGTAAATGCTCATGACGCCCAATTTGTTTCACGGACCGGGATGATTTATGCAAACTTTGTAAAGGACCTTCCATAGATGCTCCAAACCAAAAATCAGTTCATTTGGCTTTATGGTTTCAGAGGAGAAGAAGTTCTAAATTTCAACCAATCAGAACATGTAAATGCTCATGGCAGTCATTTTGTTTCACGGACCGGGATGATTTATGCAAATTTTGTAAAGGACCTTCCATAGATGTTCCATATCAAAAATCAGTTCATTTGGCTTTACGGTTTCAGAGGAGTTTTAAATTTCGAACAATCAGAACATGAAAATGCTCATGATGGCCATTTTGTTTCACGGACCAAGAAGATTTATGCAAACTTTGTAAAGTACCTTCCATAGATGCTCCATACCAAAAGTCAGTTCATTTGGCTTTACGGTTTCAGAGGAGAAGTTTTACATTTCGACCAATCAGAACATTGTGTTTCATGGACCGGGATGAGTTATGCAAACTTTGTAAAGGACCTTCCATAGATGCTTCATACCAAAAATCAGTTCATTTGGCTTTACGGTTTCAGAGGAGAAGAAGTTTTAAATTTCGACCAATCAGAGCATGTAAATGCTCATGGCGGCCATTTTGTTTCACGGACCAAGAAGATTTATGCAAACTTTGTAAAGTACCTTCCATAGATGCTCCATACCAAAAGTCACTTCATTTGGCTTTACGGTTTCAGAGGAGAAGTTTTAAATTTTGACCCTCAGAGCATGTAAATGCTCATGTTGGCCATTTTGTTTCACGGACCAAGAAGATTTATGCAAACTTTGTAAAGTACCTTCCATAGATGCTCCATACCAAAAGTCAGTTCATTTGGCTTTACGGTTTCAGAGGAGAAGTTTTAAATTTCGACCCTCAGAGCATGTAAATGCTCATGTTGGCCATTTTGTTTCATGGACCGGGATGATTTATGCAAACTTTGTAAAGGACCTTCCATTGAAGCTACAGGCCACGTTTCAGTTCAATAGGTGCAGGGATTTCAGAGGAGAAGATGAAAATGTAAAAGTTTATAGACGGACGGACGACGGACTCCCATTGGTGACAAAACCTAATAACCAGATTTTTTTTCTGTTGGAAAATAAGGTTAAGAAAACTCCTTTTAAATAAAGCTTCAATTTTTCAACACCAAAATTATTGCATATCAAATAAATGAGCATTGCATTTGCAGCATGATACAATTACAGTGTGAAGACAAAGGAACATCAAAGGCCAAAAGCCAACCCCCCTCCAGCAACCCCACGAGATCCCCTAAGTAAAATATTTTTCTATATCTTTTCCCAATGTTTATATTTTTATAATCAGCAGCCATACTGGTCCAAGATCCAAACCCCACAAACTTCTGAAAAATTGTGGAATTCCATTTTTCTGAATAAATCAACCCTGAATATTCTACATCACTAGTCTTAACTCTTTTAAAACTTCTGAAAATCTTATCAATATTCACATTTTCTGAATATTCTACATACCGTTCTTGATTCTTTTAAAACTGCTGAAATCTTAACAAGGTTTCAATCAAAATGCCCTAAATTATAAACTATAAATAAACTCTTTTTTTTTAATAACTATTTTTCTCTTGCTGTCCTCATCACACTGATTATCCAATGACAAAGGAGAGGGGGTGTGTCTTCAGGAAATAAACACAATTCATTTTCTGTAGAAGCTATAGTTTTTAAATGAGTAGGTTTACTTTTTCCTGGAATGAGAAGCGGTGCAAAATTCTTCAAGTCAAATGAACCATAGTCCTGAAAACATATCTTTCTCTTAAAATCCTGAAAAAATAATCACAAGTTAACTTTATGTATGCATAATAAATGGATGTGCCATTATATATATTTAATACTTCAAAAAACTGAGGTAGGCTGTTACTACAGAGAAAGAATATTTTTCATGCTTATTACTAATTTAAAGCAATTTATTTAACACTAATTCCTCCATTATTAGACCATCCTTGCTGCAAAGGAATATCTGCCTCACAGTAGAGGTTTGTCTTTCAAGTGAGATTTCAAAAGTAATAATATGTTCTTATAATTTTTGAAAACAAATTGTACAGAAATAAAAGAAGAAAGTGTCTGCAGACACAAATTTCCCTTCTCAAGCTGTTCTTATAATTTTTGAAAACAAATTGTACAGAAATAAAAGAAGAAAGTGTCTGCAGACACAAATTTCCCTTCTCAAGCTGCCTTATAATACTTGAAAATACTTTTTGAGAGCATTTGATGTCACTGCTATTTTTTAAATAGTTCTATTGTTCTTAGTCTTAGGTATTTGAAATTTTCCAAGTATAACTATAGAACGGTAAATGACTCACTGCCCAAATTCAAACTCTGTGTGTTGTGGTTCTTAGCATTTAGTATGAGTTTCATAAAATTTGGATAAGGCAAACTTAAGTTAATGCCAAAATGAATAAAATTTGCAATTTTCCAAGTTATAAAGGGACATAACTCTAGAGCCGTAAATGACTCACTGCCCAAATTCGAACCCTCTCTGCATGTTGTAATTCTTAGCATTTAGTATGAATTTCATAAAATTTGGATGAGGAAAACTAAGAGTGCAGAAACCGAAATCGTACCTGGGGTGGGGGCATAAAAACGTATTACATTATTTGGCATTATCATTGTCATTTTCAGTATTCAGTGATAAAAATCATATCTTAATTTAGTGTTTTTCTTTTCTATCACAATGGAATATTCATAATTCCCATGTTTAAGTTTTTGCCACTTTACATTTATTTAAAAATTCGTACAGGTTCCACGGGACCCAGTGTCTCACCTATTTTCGCAGTTGTCTATGTTTTCATTGTAATAGTTGAATGTATATAATTTTTCTCCATGTTATTAATTGATCATAAAGAAGCTTGTCAAACTTTGGTAAAAATCCAGGATGGTTTAAGAAAGTAAGTCCATTTATAAGTAAAATACGGAAAAAATGGAGAAAAAAATTGAACAAAATTTTCCTCTGGATATATATTTTGACCATGAACAAGCTTCTGTCCAAGTTTGGTAAAAATCCAGTATGGTTTACGAAAGTTATTAATGTTTCAAAAAGTTTAACCACGGGGTGAATGTAAATGTTGATGCCGCTGACAACTACGGAATGTAGGATCGCTATGGCTCGCTTCTACAACAAAAGTCGTAGGCTTGACAAAAATACAGTAAAACTTCAGTAAAGTTCAACCATATTCTATTATTTGCATTAACACAAGACTTACTGTTGTGAGGCAGTCTTTTTGTATAGATGTATTTGAGCAATCAACATTGAACACTTTTTTCGTAGGATCAGTTGTATCCAACAGCTTGACAAACATTTTTATCAAATTTTCCTGTAAATACATAGAGGAAACATTTTTCATTACTTTTAAACTGACAACATATAGTAGCAGTATTTACAAACATTTTTTGCCTCACTCAATTTTACAAAGAAATCTCATGATGGATATCTCAAACAAACAAATTAAAAAAAGGTAAATCTACATTTAAATTTAATTATCAACTGTACAGAAACACATCTTTTCTTCAATGTCTGATGGACAGGAAACAAGATTTTCCTTCACTGTTTGGAGTGCCAACCTGCACTATGTATATCACCAAACTACTAATGAGATTTTCTCCCTTGGGAAATTTAATCAAGTTAAAATTCCTGTTCAAGTCAGACAGAAAAGTTATTTCATGTCAACATGTTGGATGACACTATTTTCGTAACCAATCCCTGGTCATTTAGGGAATCATTCATAAAAGTTGAAATTCATATACTTTTTTTATATAAACTTACAGCAGGCTGACTTAGGTCAATAGGTAAATCTTTTAAGCATATTCTATCTATGTTGTATCTTTCTATTTCTAATGCTGAACAATCTTCATTTGCTGGAAATAAAATTATGGTAAGAGAATTCCAGTTAATTTTAAACATACTCCTTGCGGTTCTAAACTGTCCAGAGATGATTTTCCCAGCAAAGAAAAAAAAAACAGAAATGCTGTATCGTAAGCCAGATTGCTATGTATAATAAAGAAACTATAACGGACAAATCAGGATTGCAAAAAGCACCCCTAAAAATGGAATAAAATCATCCCTGACTGTCACACAATCTTCCAGTAATTCAAAAGTCATTATGTTATTTGAAAAGTTTAATGTGCATCCTGTAATCACTGAACAATCCTTTTCAAGTAATCTTGTTGAATATATCACTTTTTACTCTTTGCTCAATCATTACAGTTGCAGATAAACACATTTTATTTGAGATCTAGTAAAAAGAAAAGGTGCCTTTATAATTTTACAAGCTATGATTAAAGTAAAAGAGATACTTTCACAGTGTATTTACAATGATTAGGAAATGATTTCATATTTCTACAGGGTGTTTGAAACCTGGACAGAAAGTAAATTATTACAATATTTTTAAGTAAACTACAAGTCTGCCTTTAATCTGTTCCTTATACAGGGTTAAAATCTTTCTATTTCACGATTCAAATGAAGATCAGTGATATTTGTCACTGGTCTGCTACTAGATAAACCTCATCCCCAAATATCTTTTTTTTGTATCAAATTAATTTGAAATTTGTCGATGTGCAACAGGGGTTTGAGTTCTTTGTTCAATGGGTCCAATTTTTGCTAGTTTGGACTAGTCTCAATAAGTGTTTCTGACATAACAGCTTTCCTTGATAGTCAGAATAATAAAGATAAATTATTTGTCATGGAGACTTCTACTACAATCTGTCATGCATTAAAAATGTTAACAATTGTATCTGTTCTGGATCATTGTCTCCAATCTAACATTTATTTCCATTTACTTTGGTTTGGGAGGGGTGGAGCAGGAGAACTGTTGCCAAAGTCATCATTTTTATATACATCAACAAACTAGATCTGTTTACACAGATTACTTACAAAAGGTAAATAAAATCACATTATCAATTTTCCTTGTAAAACTGATGTTGAGATCGGAGAAGAATTCTACCACCTTTTCCCAAACGTCATAACTACTTCCACTCCCCATGTCTAACTTTGCTAATCTTCCAGTCGACTCAAAAAACTCTATGAAAGGTTTCACAGCATTTGAGAACAGTGTAGCTCTTTTCTGAAATGAAAGACAATACATGTATTTACGAGAAATTGCTAGGAAGGGTTGTTTTATGACATGAGCTTACTTACCAGACATTAGTACAAAGATTTGTTGTTTGTGTAAAAGTACCAAGTGAAACCTCAAACTAAAATAAATTCTCTAGAACTAGTTTTTAAGTCCTTTCAAAATTATCATCTATTTGTTCAATTTTTGATTACTCAAACTACCCTATAGCTGAAATTATTCTATATAAATAATTAGTTTAGATAAATTTGCCATTTTTGATATTTTTCTAAAGAATACAAAAAGCTTCTGAATAGTTTCCATTTCCAGAATTGTGAATTACTCCCCCCCCCCCCCCCCCCCCCCCATTATACCGAAACAAAATTTACTGATGCCTTATTACATTTTGCTGTTTTTGGAAAGATTGCAAATTGTTCCTATGGCATCGGTCTCCAAAACTGAAAGTGTGGCCTCTTCGACACCACTAGACATTAGTACATAAGATGTAGTTCCAATGAAGACAGCATTTTACGAAATTACGAGTACTTTCTTGTTGATAATATCTACTAATATTTTTAACTAACATAATCTTTGTTATTTACCAAAATTTCCAAGAAAATAAAATGAATTTCCAAACATCATTTAGAAGACATGACGCCCAGCAGATGAATTTATCAAAACGAATCAACGAAGATACAGCTTATCGTTACATTTCCACTGAGTGCATACATGTATATACAGATATAGAAGGCTTCTACATTCATAGTTTTTTTTAAAGATTATTAAAAGGACTATGTTGCTTTTATAAATGTTAACGAATATTTATTCTTTCAGGATTGACCCTTTTAAATTATGCATGTTTTGAACTTTCAGCCATTTTGTATGTAGAAGGCATTTAAGTTACTTCTGCTTAAATTTCAATTGATAATTATGTATATCACAATTTCAAAATACTGACGATGAAACTGATCAAGAATTTAATAGCAGAATGGATATAGTTATTTCGGGAACCCAAAAATAACTCCGGGTATCCCCATACATGCGCATATCAAGGTGTAGAAAAACTTCCATGTGCGTGATTTACATAATCGTTTATCTAGATAAACTTGGAAGTTGGATTTTTTGGAGTGCATGTTTAATCTCTTCTCTATGTATAACATACTTGTATTGTCCCAATTGGCTCAACGGCTGGAGGGTGATTCAGGCGAAGAAGTAAAACTCGAATAAAATTTTCATCAAAAACAAAGTTGAAGTCACCTGAACTCATGTCAAAAGCGAATTTTGAGTTGACTATTAATTTAATTACTCTTCTGATCCAAATAGCGAATATGACAGCCGTTATTTTAAGGAAACTCCGAATTAAGTAGTGAAATTAAAATCCATATGGCATGCGGTCATTATTTTAATCAGTAATCAAGGAGAAATAATCCAATAAGAACAATATGGGTAAATTTACTCGGACCATGGTAAGTCAGACCGGAATAACAATAATTTGAAAACAATGAGAGAGATACTGTGAATGAAGTAATGATTCTATTTTATGAACTTCTTTATGTTGACTCTGTTGTACACATTTTGTAAACTGGCCTAGAAGGCATGCAAGTTAAATTTGCCTTAACCCAATTGAACTGTAAATCAGAAAATGAATCTTAATTTCTTTTAAAAAAAAAACATTAGAATAAGACTAGCTCTTCAAAAAAAAACATAATCAGTGCTTTTGAACGTCACGTAATGACTTCTCCTTGTCTCCCTCCACTTCTTCTTGTTACCTTCAGAGAGAAAAGTCATTTTTCCCTGTCATCCTGAAGTAGGCTGACCCACGGTCCCAAAAACATTAAAACTAACATTTTTGACACATTTTCATCCATGTTTTGAAAATGCAGCCATTTTTGTCGAGCCTTCGACTTTTGTCGAAAAAGCGAGACATAGCGATCCTACATTCCGTCGTCGTCGGCGGCGGCGGCGTCCACAAATATTCACCCTGTGGTTAAAGTTTTTGAAATTTTAATAACTTTCTTAAACTATCCTGGATTTCTACCAAACTTGGACAGAGGCTTGTTTATGATCATAAGATAGTATCCAGAAGGAAATTTTGTAAAAAAAAAATTCCAGTTTTTCCGTATTTTACTTATAAATGGACTTAGTTTTTCTGCCAGGAAACATTACATTCACTCTGTGGTTAAAGTTTTTAAAATTTTAATAACTTTCTTAAAATATCCTGGATTTGTACCAAACTTGGACAGAAGCTTGTTTATGATCATAAGATAGTATCCAGAAGTAAATTTTGTAAAATAAAAATTCCAGTTTTTCTGTATATTACTTATAAATGGACTTAGTTTTTCTGCCAGGAAACATTACATTCATTCTATGGTTAAAGTTTTCAAAATTTTAATAACTTTCTTAAACTATCCTGGATTTGTACCAAACTTGGACAGAAGCTTGTTTATGATCATAATATAGTATCCAGAAGTAAATTTAGTAAAAAAAAAAAAAAATTTTCCGTATTTTACTTATAAATGGACTTAGTTTTTCTGCCAGGAAACATTACATTCACTCTGTGGTTAAAGTTTTTAAAATTTTAATAACTTTCTTAAACTATCCAGGAATTTTACCAAATTTGGACAGAAGCTTGTTTATGATATAAAGATTGTATCCAGGAGAAAATTTTGTAAAATATTTATTTCTGTTTTTCAGTTTTTTACGTATAAATGGACTTAACATTGCATTCTATTATGTGCATTCACCTATCACACTGAAAATATAGACAACATCAAAAGTAGGCGAGACACTGGGTTCCGTGGAACCCTTACGAATTTTTGTTGTTTACATTCTGTTTCATTCACGTATAATAGGGTAGAGAAAACATTACTTTTAAATTAATTTATTGTCAAAATTAATTGTGCATCGACAATATTTAACTCGTGACCGGAAAACACTAATAATTGCGTGCATTCGTGAATTAAGGTGTTTTTCGGTCATTCGTTATATTTTACGATATTCATATCCTATAATTATTTCTCCAATAAACAACTTTACCTGTTCACATGCATGTGATTAATTGCCAAGAAGTATTTACATAGCATGACACTTGAATAAGTTTTACAAATGTACAGGTTAAATATTTGTTAGAAGTTAGAAATCGGGGGAGGTAATAACTGTCAATTATTTAAGTTGCTCTCTTTGGTGTTCAAGCAACTTAACATCTGCTGTATGTTTAAAGAACTATATAGACAACATATTCATTTGACATCAGTAGTTTGAATCTTTGAAGTGTAAACATTTCATTCATTCATGGTTTTCATTGGGGCATTGGTGTTATGTCCAAAGAAATTCATATCTTTATAAGTGTTATTACTTGAAATTTACAAAAACACTATATCTGATATCCTTTAAACAACAAATTTTCACTAGACAACAAAAACCAAAATTTAACCAGATGTACTGTGAGCAAAGCTCACAAAGGTTACCCCCCGCTTTGAAGTCCAATTATCTCCCTTGTGTGATATCGGAAAGCAAAGATTTTTCTTCATGCATATCTTTGGATGATGTACTTCCTTTCTGTAAAGTTTCGTTGAAATCCATTGAGCGGTCTAGGAGGAGTTGCGCTTACAAGATATATGGACAGACGGACAGACAGACAGACAGACAAGGTGATTCCTATATACCCCCCCAAACAAGTTTGCGGGGGTATAAAAAAATAACTCTAGATTAAGAAAATTCTCACAGAGGTCCTAGAAATGTCTGCTTCATCTGTCTGGGCGGCCCCTTCTTTTGGTTTACTAGCCGATGGATGTTTGGCACACTCAGCTTCTGCTTTCTTCACAAATTTCTCTTTTGGTAGTGACATGTAAAAAGCAAATGATACTGGAAACTGAAATGTGAACAAATAAATTATCATAAAATAATATTTTCTGCTTTCTAAAATATTACTAATTTATAAAATCCTGTGATTCAGTAGTCAGGCAATCCAATCATCACTGACCCTGGTTTGATTCTCATCCAAATAAAAAATTTCAGGGGTCAAATTTATGACCAAAGCAACATGCCTCTGAGAGGACAATCTCATTAAAAGGGTGCTAATCTATTGGATGGGGTAAAGAAATAATTGTTAATATAATAAGTAAATTATTACAAAAAAAAATAGGCTAAATGGTGCTCTCGAACCCTCCAAGTGGACACTGATCAGTAAAGTAATTACGTAATTTGTTCATTAAATCACTGTTAAAACTACAGAATGATTTCCATCGCAAGTTTTTCTGTACTGCTACAGAAACTTCTAAAACCATAACAACAGTTAAAATCTACAAGAGACCAATTTACATATTCATTTATGAATTTACAAACCACATAACTGAATTATTAGTGTTGTTGGGACTTCAAAGTAAATAGTCTTTCAATGAATAACCACAGAATTTCACCACTTCCCACTTAATTGATGTAAATGTTCTCTATTTGAACTCCAAGTTAATATTTCTATATTTAACATACCTTGTCTTCAAAGAATCTGAATTCATGGCGACATTCTTTGACAAAAGTTGATACAGATATCAAGAACTTCAGATTAGGCATCCAATCTACCAATATGGTCTGGTCTTTGTCCATCTCACTCAAGGCTTTTGCTAACCACTTCAACACAACATCTAGTCGCAGGAGTTCTGGTTGGGCCTACAAAGAGAGATTGAAATTAATTGTCATACAGGTAATACAGATTTCTACTACAATCTGTGATGCATCAATAATGCTTACAATGGTATGTTTTCTATTTCAGTGTCATTGTCTCCTATATATCTATTTACATTTGTACTTTGGTTTCAGAAGGGTTGATTATTACAAACCAGTATCTTGTTGCATTTAATCCTTATGGGCTATTATCTCACCAATGTTTAATCCTTATGGTCTATTATCTCACCAATGTTTAATCCTAATGGGCTATTATCTCACCCATGTTTAATCCTTATGGGCTATTATCTCACCCATGTTTAATCCTTATGGGCTTTTATCTCACCCATGTTTAATCCTTATGAGCTATTATCTCACCAATGTTTAATCCTTATGGGCTATTATCTCACCAATGTTTAATCCTTATTGGTTATTATCTCATCAATGTTTAATCCATATTAATCATATTTCCCATAGGAAGCTTAAATTTGGTCAAAGGAAGAGGATTTATTAGTGATTACTTATCCTTAGGAAATTATTTGTAGAAAATTTATTAAACATACATGGATATATATGGTACTCCTTTTGTTGCTGTCGTGGAATAATTTTGTCAGACATTTTAGTGTACAAGAGTTTTAAATTGGAAAGTTGAAATAATCTCTTTTTGACATTCAGAATAGACCAAGCTATGGAACTATAGCAGAAAAATCTTATTGTTTCAATTAATCATTCTACTCTTTCAGTGTTTTGTACTCTTGTGTTCTATTTTGTCCAGCATTTTGTCAATTGTGTTGCTTTGATTGATTGGTATGTCATTGTTGATTTTTCCTGTTATCTATTTTGTTGTTTATTTAGTATAGTAAAGGTAAATCTAAATATTTTCTGCAATGTTTTAATCTAGTTACATCATATTGTTTTAACTGAGCAAGACATGAACATCTAGCTTAATTTAATTACAATTTGAAAGTGTTGCTTATTGCTGTTTATGTCTATCAAAGTTGTACCAGTTTTTTATCTAAAATCAGAGAAAGTAAAAATTTCACATGGGAAAGTGAGTTTATGAAAAATCCAGAACACTGTTTAATTATATTACTTGGTGCAAAACAGATACAGGAAATTTTAATACTTTATAATACTGACCAAAACCGATACATGAAATTCTATGACACTTGTAAATACTTTATAATACTGACCACGATACATGAAATTCTATGACACCTGTAAATACTTTATAATACTGACCAAAACCGATACATGAAATTCTATGACACTTGTAAATACTTTATAATACTGACCAAAACCGATACATGAAATTCTATGACACCTGAAAATACTTTATAATACTGACCACGATACATGAAATTCTATGACACTTGTAAATACTTTATAATACTGACCAAAACCAATACATGAAATTCTATGACACTTGTAAATACTTTATAATACTGACCAAAACCGATACATGAAATTCTATGACACCTGTAAATACTTTATAATACTGACCAAAACCGATACATGAAATTCTATGACACTTGTAAATACTTTATAATACTGACCACGATACATGAAATTCTATGACACATGTAAATACTTTATAATACTGACCACGATACATGAAATTCTATGACACCTGTAAATACTTTATAATACTGACCAAAACCGATACATGAAATTCTATGACACTTGTAAATACTTTATAATACTGACCAAAACCGATACATGAAATTCTATGACACCTGTAAATACTTTATAATACTGACCACAATACATGAAATTCTATGACACATGTAAATACTTTATAATACTGACCACGATACATGAAATTCTATGACACTTGTAAATACTTTATAATACTGACCACGATACATGAAATTCTATGACACTTGTAAATACTTTATAATACTGACCAAAACCGATACATGAAATTCTATGACACTTGTAAATACTTTATAATACTGACCAACACCGATACATGAAATTCTATGACACCTGTAAATACTTTATAATACTGACCAAAACCGATACATGAAATTCTATGACACCTGTAAATACTTTATAATACTGACCAAAACCGATACATGAAATTCTATGACACCTGTAAATACTTTATAATACTGACCACAATACATGAAATTCTATGACACATGTAAATACTTTATAATACTGACCACGATACATGAAATTCTATGACACTTGTAAATACTTAACTAGAGGCTCTCAAGAGCCTGTATCGCTCACCTGGATTTAACTTTTCACCTTGAGCAGACCTAAAAATTTAAGTGTTGCAGTCAATTTGGCTGGTTTTTCTATAGGATTCCGTGTTAAACTAATTTCAGCTGTGGCAGCCATCTTGGTTTAGTCCAGGTCAACGGATACATTTCTAAAAGAGAACCATTTAAGGACCATTTCTGCTAAGTCTTGTTCCAACTGGCTAAGCGGTTTCAGACAAGAAGATTTTTAACTGAATTTTTCTATAGGGTCCAATATTTAACAAAGTTCGGTGTGGCAGCCATCTTGGTTGACAATCCACGTGATCGGACATATTTCTGAAAGAGGAATGCTGCCAAGTCTGGCTCCAATATGTCAAGTGGTTTCAGACAAGAAAATTTTTCAATTAATTTTTCCATAGGGCCCTATGTTAAACTAAGTTCTGCTGTGGCGGCCATCTTGGTTGACAGTCTGGGTCGTCGCACAAAAATTCTGAAAGAGGACCATCTAAGGACCCATTGCTACCAAGTCTAATTCTAATTGACTTAGTGGTTTCAGACGAGAAGATTTTTGAGTGAATTTCCCATAGGGTCCTATGTTAAACTAAGTTCTGCTGTGGCGGCCATCTTGGTTTACAGTCCACGAAATTTGACACATTTCTGAAAAAGGACCTCCTAAGGACCAATGCCGCCAAGTCCTGCTCCAATATGTCAAGTGGTTTCAGACAACACAATTTTTCAATGAATTTTCCTATAGGGCCTATGTTAAACTAAGTTCAGCTGTGGCGGCCATCTTGGTTCACAGTCCGGGTCATCAGACACACCTCTCTAAGAGGACCATCTAAGGACCATTGCTGACAAGTCTGGTTCCAATTGGTCAAGTGGTTTAAGGCAAGAATATTTTTCAATGAATTTTCCCATAGGGCCCTATGTTAAACTAAGTTCGGCTGTGGCGGCCATCTTGGTTAACAGTCCGGGTCATTGGACATATTTCTGAAAGAGAACTTCCTAAAAACCATTACTGCCAACTTTGGTTCCAACTGGCCTTGTAGTTTCATATAAGAAGGTTTTTGAAATTCACCCCCCCCCCCTTTTTTTTCTATTTTTAGTAACAGCAGCCATGGAAGTCGGAGATGCCAGACATAAGTTTGGAAGGGGGCCAGCCAAGGACCATTCCACCAAAGTCTGGTCTCAATTGGCTCAGTGGTTTGAGAGGAAAAGATCTTAAAAGCAAAGTTTACGCTGAATGCCGTCTTTAAAGGGCAAAAACTCCTATAAGGGGTCAATCAACGATTTTGGTCATGTTGACTTATTTGTAGATCTTACTTTGTTGAACATTTTTGCTGACCAAAACCGATACATGAAATTCTATGACACCTGTAAATACTTTATAATACTGACCAAAACCGATACATGAAATTCTATGACACTTGTAAATACTTTATAATACTGACCACGATACATGAAATTCTATGACACATGTAAATACTTTATAATACTGACCACGATACATGAAATTCTATGACACCTGTAAATACTTTATAATACTGACCAAAACCGATACATGAAATTCTATGACACTTGTAAATACTTTATAATACTGACCAAAACCGATACATGAAATTCTATGACACCTGTAAATACTTTATAATACTGACCACAATACATGAAATTCTATGACACATGTAAATACTTTATAATACTGACCACGATACATGAAATTCTATGACACTTGTAAATACTTTATAATACTGACCACGATACATGAAATTCTATGACACTTGTAAATACTTTATAATACTGACCAAAACCGATACATGAAATTCTATGACACTTGTAAATACTTTATAATACTGACCAACACCGATACATGAAATTCTATGACACCTGTAAATACTTTATAATACTGACCAAAACCGATACATGAAATTCTATGACACTTGTAAATACTTTATAATACTGACCACGATACATGAAATTCTATGACACATGTAAATACTTTATAATACTGACCACGATACATGAAATTCTATGACACCTGTAAATACTTTATAATACTGACCAAAACCGATACATGAAATTCTATGACACTTGTAAATACTTTATAATACTGACCAAAACCGATACATGAAATTCTATGACACCTGTAAATACTTTATAATACTGACCACGATACATGAAATTCTATGACACATGTAAATACTTTATAATACTGACCATGATACATGAAATTCTATGACACTTGTAAATACTTTAAATACTGACCAAAACCGATACATGAAATTCTATGACACTTGTAAATACTTTATAATACTGACCAAAACCGATACATGAAATTCTATGACACTTGTAAATACTTTATAATACTGACCAAAACCAATACATGAAATTCTATGACACTTGTAAATACTTTATAATACTGACCAAAACCGATACATGAAATTCTATGACACTTGTAAATACTTTATAATACTGACCAAAACCAATACATGAAATTCTATGACACTTGTAAATACTTTATAATACTCACCAAAACTGATACATGAAATTCTATGACACTTGTAAATACTTTATAATACTGACCAAAACCGATACATGAAATTCTATGACACTTGTAAATACTTTATAATACTGACCAAAACTGATACATGAAATTCTATGACACCTGTAAATACTTTATAATACTGACCACGATACATGAAATTCTACGACACATGTAAATACTTTATAATACTGACCATGATACATGAAATTCTATGACACTTGTAAATACTTTAAATACTGACCAAAACCGATACATGAAATTCTATGACACCTGAAAATACTTTATAATACTGACCACGATACATGAAATTCTATGACACCTGTAAATACTTTATAATACTGACCAAAACCGATACATGAAATTCTATGACACCTGTAAATACTTTATAATACTGACCACAATACATGAAATTCTATGACACATGTAAATACTTTATAATACTGACCACGATACATGAAATTCTATGACACTTGTAAATACTTAACTAGAGGCTCTCAAGAGCCTGTATCGCTCACCTGGATTTAACTTTTCACCTTGAGCAGACCTAAAAATTTAAGTGTTGCAGTCAATTTGGCTGGTTTTTCTATAGGATTCCGTGTTAAACTAATTTCAGCTGTGGCAGCCATCTTGGTTTAGTCCAGGTCAACGGATACATTTCTAAAAGAGAACCATTTAAGGACCATTTCTGCTAAGTCTTGTTCCAACTGGCTAAGCGGTTTCAGACAAGAAGATTTTTAACTGAATTTTTCTATAGGGTCCAATATTTAACAAAGTTCGGTGTGGCAGCCATCTTGGTTGACAATCCACGTGATCGGACATATTTCTGAAAGAGGATCTCCTAAGGACCAATGCTGCCAAGTCTGGCTCCAATATGTCAAGTGGTTTCAGACAAGAAGATTTTTCAATTAATTTTTCCATAGGGCCCTATGTTAAACTAAGTTCTGCTGTGGCGGCCATCTTGGTTGACAGTCTGGGTCGTCGCACAAAAATTCTGAAAGAGGACCATCTAAGGACCCATTGCTACCAAGTCTAATTCTAATTGACTTAGTGGTTTCAGACGAGAAGATTTTTGAGTGAATTTCCCATAGGGTCCTATGTTAAACTAAGTTCTGCTGTGGCGGCCATCTTGGTTTACAGTCCACGAAATTTGACACATTTCTGAAAAAGGACCTCCTAAGGACCAATGCCGCCAAGTCCTGCTCCAATATGTCAAGTGGTTTCAGACAACACAATTTTTCAATGAATTTTCCTATAGGGCCTATGTTAAACTAAGTTCAGCTGTGGCGGCCATCTTGGTTCACAGTCCGGGTCATCAGACACACCTCTCTAAGAGGACCATCTAAGGACCATTGCTGACAAGTCTGGTTCCAATTGGTCAAGTGGTTTAAGGCAAGAATATTTTTCAATGAATTTTCCCATAGGGCCCTATGTTAAACTAAGTTCGGCTGTGGCGGCCATCTTGGTTAACAGTCCGGGTCATTGGACATATTTCTGAAAGAGAACTTCCTAAAAACCATTACTGCCAACTTTGGTTCCAACTGGCCTTGTAGTTTCATATAAGAAGGTTTTTGAAATTCACCCCCCCCCTTTTTTTTCTATTTTTAGTAACAGCAGCCATGGAAGTCGGGGATGCCAGACATAAGTTTGGAAGGGGGCCAGCCAAGGACCATTCCACCAAAGTCTGGTCTCAATTGGCTCAGTGGTTTGAGAGGAAAAGATCTTAAAAGCAAAGTTTACGCTGAATGCCGTCTTTAAAGGGCAAAAACTCCTATAAGGGGTCAATCAACGATTTTGGTCATGTTGACTTATTTGTAGATCTTACTTTGTTGAACATTTTTGCTGTTTACAATTTGTCTTTATCTATAATAATATTCAAGATAAAAACCTAAAACTGCAAAATTTCCTTAAAATTAAAAATTCAGGGGCAATAACCCAATAAAGGGTTGACCGATTCGTCTGAAAATTTCATGACAGGTAGATCTTGACCTGATGAACATTTTTACCCCATGTCAGTTTTGCTCTAATTGCTTTAGTTTTTGAGATATAAGACAAAAACTGCAGTTTACCCCTATGTTCTATTTTTAGCCATGTCGGCCATGTTGGTTTACAGGCGGGGTCATCGGACACATTTTTTAAACTAGATACCCTAATGATGCTTGTGGCCAAGTTTGGTTCAATTTGGCCCAGTAGTTTCAGAGGAGAAGATTTTTGTAAAAGTTAACAGACGACGACGACGGACGACGACGGACGACGGACGCCAAGTGATGAGAAAAGCTCACTTGACCCTTTGGGTCAGGTGAGCTAATAATACTGACCAAAACCGATACATGAAATTCTATGACACCTGTAAATACTTTATAATACTGACCAAAACCGATACATGAAATTCTATGACACTTGTAAATACTTTATAATACTGACCAAAACCAATACATGAAATTCTATGACACTTGTAAATACTTTATAATACTGACCAAAACCAATACATGAAATTCTATGACACTTGTAAATACTTTATAATACTGACCAAAACCGATACATGAAATTCTATGACACTTGTAAATACTTTATAATACTGACCAAAACCAATACATGAAATTCTATGACACTTGTAAATACTTTATAATACTCACCAAAACTGATACATGAAATTCTATGACACTTGTAAATACTTTATAATACTGACCAAAACCGATACATGAAATTCTATGACACTTGTAAATACTTTATAATACTGACCAAAACTGATACATGAAATTCTATGACACCTGTAAATACTTTATAATACTGACCACGATACATGAAATTCTATGACACATGTAAATACTTTATAATACTGACCATGATACATGAAATTCTATGACACTTGTAAATACTTTAAATACTGACCAAAACCGATACATGAAATTCTATGACACCTGTAAATACTTTATAATACTGACCAAAACCGATACATGAAATTCTATGACACTTAAGGCTTTCCAAAATAAAAAAGGAAATTCTTGGATGTCCTTTTTACCGGTATGAAATTGAAAAATTCCATCAAAATGGCAAAAACAACATTTTTAGTCCGTTTATTTGTTTAAATTGGTGGTATATTTCAGAAAAGGTAAAACCCAAAGAATAAATTTATTCCAAAGTAACAATAAATATACTATTAACATTAAAGTTCATTATAAAATGTATCTTCCTGAGACAAATATATCAGAATAAATTTATTCTTGGGTCATGAACAATTTCAAAGCTAACTGCTTGTAGACTGAGAATAAATTTATTCTTACCTCTGATATGACCCAGCTTTATTAATAGCCATCTTAATTGTTTTGTTGAGAATAAATTTATTCTTAAAATCTGAGTTTACAATCTACTTTTCCAGAGAATAAATTTATTCTTTAAATCCAAATGTACGATCTTCTTTTTCAGAGAATAAATTTATTCTTTAAATCTAAATGTACAGTCTTCTTTTTCAGGGAATAAATTTATTCTTTAAATCCAAATGTACAATCTTCTTTTTCAGGGAATAAATTTATTCTTTAAATCCAAATGTACAATCTTCTTTTTCAGAGAATAAATTTATTCTTTAAACACGAAGGTACAATCTTCCTTTTCAGGGAATAAATTTATTCCCAAATACAAATATACAATCTTGTTATGCTAAAAATAATTTTTTTCTTTAATTTTGATGTACAAAGACAATTTATGTATTCCTAGCATACATTATTTTTTCTTATCTTCATCATCATTCAAAACGGCCCCTGTGGTCTCGTGGTAGCATGCTCGCCTTGAGTGTTGAAGGTCGCAGGTTCGATCCCTGGCCGGGTCGAACCAAAGACATTTAAATTGGTATTTGCCGCTTCTCTGCAAAGCACACAGCATCTGCATTTTAGGAGTAAGAGCAAAAGACTGGTCAGCTCCGAGTCAGTATAATGTACAGGAGTAGGCATTTGTGAGACATTGACAACTAATGCAAAGTATCACAATTGAACTCTGAAAAGTACAATGTACTGAAAATATAGTAAACAGTTTCCGAACGAGCACCCATAGTATGGAAAATTGAACTAAGCATATGAATTAGCTTGGCCTACAAGGTAGAAATTCGTACAATATGTGACACACCTGAAGAAGGAGATGAACAATCTCACAAAATATCAATATTAAACTTCAAACAGCTCAGAAAATATAGTGTACATATAATTGTGAAGCATGAATTCACAGTCAGACATCACTATAATTCTTGATTTGGGCCTTTATTAAAAAAACTGCTTACCAACTACCCTGTTAAATCTAACATTTATTCAACTAAACTATAATATTATTCCGTCCTTGTACTTATATAACTTACACCAGTAGCTAGCTGCTTGTTTGTGTTTTTCATTTATTAACTGTATTTGCCAATAGAAAATTCCCATTGTATTGCAATGTGAAGCGGGTGTTGGGATGGTGAAAATTGATCATTCAGGCTTCTTGTGATAAATGATTTATTTTTTGTTTATAACAGAATCTTGTTCCAGTTTTATATTGGGTCCTTTTCATGTTTTAAGCAAAAGTCCTCTAATATGGCAGAGATATATTTTGTTGTGGTCTTTATTATTACTGGTAAAATATTCCATACAAACTGTTGCAACCTAAAAAAAATTACATCATATGTAAAAATTTTTTATAAAGTCTTCCATTTGAAAAGTAACTAACTGAAATGTACGCATCGACAAACCTTAATAAAATAAATAAGGCTATATTGCAGATATCCATGAAATTTTTCATGCAACGAGAATATAAAATACTGCATTGAATATTGAACAAGAGGCTACCAGAAGCCTGTGTCGCTCACATTACATCATTTGCAGACTTAAAGCAATATAAATCGCTTGACTATGTTTATCTTGACTGGCAGTCTGGAGGATAAAAGTTCTGATTGGCACACTGGTTCCAAATTGATAACTGGTTTCAAACAAGAAGAGCCTTTAAATGTATTTTCCCACAGGGTGTTAGTTAACCACCTTGAATGGTCCAGGCTAACACATAATATTCTGACCTTCTAAGGACCATTTCTGCCAAATTGGGTTCCACTTGACTCACTGGTTTAGGAAAAAAAAACTTATAAGTGAATTTTACCATAAAGTAACTAAGTTGGCCATCTTAGACGGCAGACAGGGTCATCGCATACAATTCTGTGAAAGGATCAACTGAGGACCATTGCTACTAAGATTGGTTCCAATTTGCATACTGATTTCAGACAATATTTTTTTGTCAGTTTTCCCATATGTTTGGCTCTGGCGCCATGTTGGATGGAAGTCTGGGTCATCGGTTACAACTTTAACTAAAGGCTCCCAGGAGCCTGATCGCTCACCTGGACTATATCCATCTTGGAGCCTGATCGCTCCTCTGGACTATGTTCATCTTGACTGGCAGCCTGGAACTTTGCTGTCAAGTTTCAATTTCAAACAAGAAGACCTTTCAGTGATTTTTCGAGTTAGGTCCTATGTTAAACACTGTTCGGCTCTGGTAGCCATCTTGGATGATGGGTTGGTTCATAGGATATAACTCTGTAAGAGAACCAACTAAGAACCATTGCTGCCAAGTTTTTTCCCAAATGGCCCAGTGGTTTTAGACAAGAAGATCTTTAAGTAAATTTCCCATAGGGTACTATGTTTAACAATGTTCAGCTGTGGTGGCTATTTTTTATGGTAGGCGGGGCCATCGGATACAATTCTGGAAGAGGACCACCAAAGGACCATTGCTGCTAAGTTTTGTTCCAATTGGCTCAGTGGTTTCAGATATTAAGAAGATGTTAATTTCCCATAGGGTTCTATGTTAAACTATGTTCGACTCTGGCGTCCGTCTTGGATTACAGGTGGGGAAATTGGATATAATTCTGAAAGAGGACCACCTAAGGACCATTACTGCCAGGTTTTCTTCCATATGGACCAGTGGTTTCGGACAGGAAGATCTTTAATTTAATTCTCCATAGGGTCCTATATTATAATAGGTTTCAGACAAGAAGATCTTTAAGTAAATTTCTCATAGGGTCTTATGTTAAACTATGTTCAGTCCTGGCGGCCATCTTGGATAATGGGCCGGGTCATGAGATATAATTCTGAAAAAGGATCATTTAAGGACCATTCTTGCCAAGTTTTGTTCCGATTGGCCTAGTGGTTTCAGACAAGAAAATCTTTAATTATATTCTCCATTGGGTCCTATGTTAAACTATGTTTGGCTTTGGTGGCCATCTTGGATGACGGGCCCGTCATCGGATCTAATTCTGAAAGAGGACCACCTAAGGACCATTGCTGCTAAATTTTAGTCCAATTGGCCAAGTGGTTTCAAGCCGGAGGCAAGAACATCTTTAAGTAAATTTCCAATAGGGTCCTATGTTAAACTGTGGCCATCTTGGATGACAGTCGAGGTCATTGGAAATTTTCTGAAAGAGGACCACCTAAGGACCATTATTGCTAAGTTTTGTTCCAATTGGCCAAGTGGTTTCAGTCAAGAAGGTCTTTAAGTAAATTTCCCTTAGTGCCCTATGTTAAACTATGTTTGGCTCTGGCGGCAATCTAGGATGAGGGGCCGGATCATCGGATATAATTCTGAGAGAACCACCTAAGGACCATTGCTGCTAAGTTTTGTTCCAATTGGCTCAGTGGTTTCAGAGAAGATCTTTAACGGAAATTGTACTACGACGACGATGCGACGGACGCCAAGTGATGGCAATTGCTCACATGGCCCTTTGGGCCAAGTGTGCTAATAAAGGATCATCTAAGGACCATTGCTGCCAATTTTGGTTCCAATTGGCTTACTGATTTCAGGTTTAAAATAAAGAAAGATGGACGACAGACCCCAATTGATGGCAATAGCTCACATGGACCTTTGCACAGGGGAGCTAAAAATGAATGACTTAAAAGTCTTAAATAATTGAAATCGTCTATTTGTAATTCATTAGCGTGTAAACAAATTTTAAAGCACTCATGGATGACCGAAACACATTTAAAGCATGAAGGCAGTCGGTCAACGCCTTTACGCCCCTAGGAACCTACTAAAAGAAGCAATCCCTTGTTTTAATATTACATCTGAAAAATAGGCAGATTTTGGCCACAATTGAAATTTACTACTTTTGTTACAACATTTTATCCCTGGGCCCCTATTTTCAAAATCAAAATCCTAAAACTTTATTTCACCTGTAAATACATATGACAATACTGTGCAAAGTTAAATGCAGAAAAGTCTAGGTCACAAGCTTAAATGCACATTTTTTTATAAATTCGACTACCTGCGAACACTAATGTTTGCAATTGATCTACAGATGGTATGCAATCATTATAAAAGAAATAACGCCCCTAATCGCAACAACAGAAGATACATGTAAGAAGTTGACAGACGCCCGAATGGAAAATCTTCCCGTGTCACGTACGAACAGTTAAAGTTATAGTAGCTACGATTTAAAAAAAAATTAAATGTTTTATAGAAAATAATAAAACAATCTTTCAAAATGGTCTAGAGAAATTTTTTGTGTAAACAAATCACCGATGGACTAACATTAAACAAACCCTGTTTGAATTTTTGTCGGTGCGACAAAAAATCAATCTAATTCCCGCCCCTATTCATATGACCTCAACATGACCTCTTACCGTGGAAATCGTGCGCTTGCGTATAGCGAAAGTTGCTGAAGAAAATGTATACACAAAGTAAATAGTAGTACTGTAGTCGACCAAGATCATTTACTGTTTCTGCTAAAAAAAGAAATTGCAAAGTGGTTTTTGCAACGCCTACGAAACGTATGATATTTGCCAGGCGTCAAATTGGCAAGAAGAGGCTGGGAATGAAATACATTACCATAAACTTAATCGATTGAATCATCGCGTGTTTTGATATTTACGATTTCCCAAAATAACTCCTCAATGTTATTGTTTTACAGTAACTAAAGCTTTTTACGCTAATTTTCTCAAAATAAATGAGTGAAGATTGTAATTAAAATGAATAAAATAAATTTGAAATGCATTACAATGTTTACGTTCTCACTTCTTGGAATTAGATTATTTTGGGCAACAAATATGAAGCTCGGTCATTTCCGTTAAGACTTAACGATCAGCCTCACTTCTAAAGGCGATGCGAAATGTTCTTGGAAATTAGTGTAATTACCCGGAAGAGGGGGGAGGGGTAACTCTCTGGATTGTTGACGAGGATGTGCGGAAATGGCCTAAGAAAAGGTACCCGAGCAAATACTAGAATACATGTTTTATACAAAAAAAATTATTTAGATGAAAATACCTATACCCGCAAAACAGCCATATCGGCAAAGCACACCCGGACTTATACTGATGTTTATGCACAAACATCTGAGGAATTGAATAGCACCGTCAATTTACAACCCGAATATATAATAGTTTTTCAAAACACACCCCGAATTAATACCAAAAATCATGAAAAACCCCACTCCCAGGTTATTACATTAGTTGAAAACCTTAGACCTATAAATATACCAGAATTAATGTCTTTGGGTTTCAAAATCACAGTTTTCCGAGATACTTTGAAATCACAATTTTCAAAATATTGTATTTTGAACAACATTCCAATCCTCAATGCATTCAATAATATACGGCATGATTAACTCGATCGTAACTAAATCTTAAATAAAATGAACATACCTCTCAACTTAAATGAGTTCTGTGTAATCTTTCGTCAATTAATTATAGTTTTTCTATCGATCAGACACGGTTCCATGTAATAACGTTACCATGAACAATCAAAACCATATGATTGGTTATCGTTGACCACACCCATTATGTCTATCAATTCATCATACACGTACATATATTTGAGCGGTTTAACCCCGTTACTTATGAATAAAAGAGAATTATCAAACTTCTAATTGATCAAATGGAAAGTAAGCATTAACATGATGATATTAGGCGTATGTCCCGAAGTTTATTATTCCCCTCGTGCCCATGCAGCTGTTTTCCTTTGAGAATAATAAATTTGTTACTATCCTCCTAACCATACAGTTATATATACTTTCATATTTCGTCCTGAAATAAACTTTTTCGTGCACAAATATGGCATCGTATATGTCGTCAAACGATATATTACAGGGTATATCCACTTTTATGCCGTATGTACATATTTTTACGTAAACGTGAATTGGGTATGCTTTGAAGACCAAAAGTATCTTTTCCACAGGAAAAAGTTGTGTACAATAACAATCTTGTACTGCACTGTAATACATATTTACATAGGCCGCGCCATGTCGATTTTTGAATGACGCGACGGTTGCAGATAAGTCTGTGAAACATGCGTTTTATTAATTATACCCCCGCAAACGAAATTTGGAAGTATATAGGTTTCAGTCTGTCCGTCCGTCCGTCCGTCTGTCCGAAATAACGTTGTCCGCAACTCCTCCTACATTTCTTGCATGATTCTCATGAAACTTTATGGAGTGTTAGATCACTATATGGAGATGTGCACATTGTCAGGAATTTCTGTTTAGACAAGAAATGTAAAAGATATGGCTGTTTGGACTTATGCAATTTTTAACAAAACTTCTTTACACGTGTCGTCCGCAACATCTCCTATATTACATGTACTTGCATGATTCTCATGAAACTTTATGGAGTGTTAGATCACATTATAGAGATATACACATTGTCATGAATTTCTGTTTGGGCGAGTACTTTGAAAAATATGATGATTTGAACTTTGTGTAGGCTTCAAAACAGACATGTTGCTGAAAGGGGAGGGGTATTAGTCCCTTTCAGGACAGTTCAAGTTTTTCTTGAGTAAATGATTATTTATATAATTTGGCAGTGTAAATTGATTTTAACAATGAAATATGTATTGCAAATCAATATCGGATACATAGGACAACTCAAAAGAGAAAAGGGCTAGGGCTTTATATTCTTATTTTATGAAATAATCGAATATGAAGTCCCATTCCAGGTGTAAATTACTTCAACTCCGTAGCTGGCGCAGGTAAAAAGTTTCAAAAATTAAGACGTGACACTTTTTTGGCCCCTTTAAATCTCTAAAAGATAGAGGTATTTAAGAGATAGTCAAAACATGGATCTAAATGACGTTTACTCCATTTCAATCAAGAAACATTGAAAACCAAAAATCAGTTTAAAATTTTAAAATGTACACCAAAATTATATAAAAAAAAACTTTATCCCCCCCTCCCCCCCCCCTCAAAAAAAAGCGGGAGAGTCCAGATTTACTAAAATCATTCGTATATGGAGATCATTGTGGTAAAATATTGTAAGGATTTGTTTAATACATGTAGAACAAAAGTAAATGAGCGGAAAATTAACTGTCTACGGAAGCCGACACCGACGACAACGGCACTACCATACCATAATACGTCTGCACATATTTTTCTACACCAGGGTTAACACGTCGGGCTTAGTAGTGCACGGACATTACATGCACATTGTCAGCA
Source organism: Mytilisepta virgata (assembly GCA_028015205.1). NCBI lineage: Eukaryota > Metazoa > Mollusca > Bivalvia > Mytilida > Mytilidae > Mytilisepta > Mytilisepta virgata. Next base: position 56,201,042 of record CM051515.1, on the reverse strand, counting down.
GATGGAATGATATGCACATTTCTCTTTTCGATTTTTTGTTACTTTTTGTTTATCATACTGACGTAGTGTATCTGTAAATATAAATAATCACTTATTAAACTGTAACCTCTACGAATTACGGCTCGGGATATTTTGCCCTTTCGCAACTGGTAATGTATTTAATCAACTCATTTCAAAACACGAAGAAACAGTTATTAATCAAATAAGGAAATATTAGATTTGGCCACTGTAACTGAGTTTCTGTGGAATGAAAAACTAACAACAAATAGTCAAATAGTATATTTGAGAATAAATAAATATCAAAATTTTTATTTTATGTATAAGCTAGACGTAAATTAAAATATGCCAAAATACTCAAATAAAACCCTCTTCTTTATAAATTCGATCAAATTATAATGTATTTTTTTCTGATGTGATATGAAAACGAATAGATGTGGGGTTTGTGTCAGCATCCCATGCCTAATTTAATGTCTCTAACACGCCAAAGAGGCAACATAACCTCAACTAATGGTGTTTCATGTGATTCTTTATTGTCTTGCAATGGGAAATGCAGGGTGACTTTCTCCCCAGGTCAAAATTACTGTAACAAACTAATAATACAGCCGTTGTTGATATTATCAGAGTCATTGTGTACAATCGGTAAAGTAAGAAAGACGCAATAATAGTGGACTACTTTTACAACTAACTACGAAACATTCGGATCTATGAGGGTTTCTCTTAACAAGGCGTTGTAAACATTCATGATACATAATTTCCGAGATATTGAAAGTCTGCTTGAATATTTGGGGAAACTGTCAATTTTCTTAACATTTTAAACAGCTACTTTCTTAATAATCCCTAGATATTGTATCATTGTTGAAGGTAGAAAATCTGAGGAATCAAACATTGTGCCATCTTTCAAGCCTGCAGGTTGTACACGATCTTAGTGCATTATATTTGTGTGTTGTCTCTGGTTCTGTTTCTCTTGGTTGTGCTTCTGGTATTTGGTTAAACTAAATAAAATATGTTCCTTGTGTTGTTGTTGTTTGTATTTCGCCTTATCTTTGGAATTCGGTAATATTTTATTTTTCGTGTAGTAATTCGTTTGATTAAACATGAAAATATCCCAATGTGACGTCACAAACAGTATAATCATCAACATTATAAATAACAAGAAAAGTTCTTGGCCGAAAAAAAAGACAAAGTTTAGTCAAGGACGTATATTAGAGTTATACGTCCTTGGTTTAGTGGATAAGATATTTTTATTCGTTTATCATATTTTGATGTTACTAATTCAAAAATTCAAATTCTTTAATGTCAATGAAGACGCCCCAAAGAACAGTTCAATCAATAACAATTTAGATACAATGATTATAATTGATTACAATAATTTTATTTCTTACCAATCTTCAGCTATGTCAGTTCAGATCATATTAAATCCACTTAAATTTGGAAGAATATAAGCCTCAGTATGCAATAAGATGTGTTTTCTGGTATCTTCCATAATTATTTTTGTATCAGAAAGTACCCAGAATTTTCGTTAATCATGATGCAATACAAAATCCGACCCGTTACATTTTAGCTCATTGATAAGACCATTTAGCGGAAAAAATTGACCTTTAGCGGTAATTTTGCGGAATTTAAAATACTATGTGGACATTTTATTGGGAGAGTTTGGTAATGGTCTGGGTCTTTCAGCTGTAAAAATGTTCAAATTTTTTAGTCTGTATGTTGGTCATTAGGAGCACCCTGTGTGTTTCTAACTGTGTCTTGGGCAAAGCTGGATATATGTTTGCTTTTTTATTTCTTCACAGAGCCTTTGGAACATTGTTCAGATCGTTTGGTTGCAGCGCCTCCTCTTACTGACCTTGTAATGTGCGTCAAATAATTTTGGAGGGTTTTTGGGTAATAGTTATTAATCTTCTCACTATTGACAATATTTTTGCTTACTATACATTGTATGTAACAAAATAATAAAAATTGGCTGTAAAATGTTCCGCTAAAATGTCCTGCGTCCAAAAAAATCGAATCCAGCCTCAAGCGCCCAAGAAAATATAATGGGAAATGATTTTCTTCGACCTCGTTCAAATTGGTAAAAATGTTCACGACTTTGTTTTTGTTAATATAATTTAGTAAAACTATGCAGCTCGCATGAAGTCTGATATGTTGAACTATTTATTTCTTCCTATTACATATATTAACACACATTTGAAGATTAAATATAAAAATGAAAAAATATGGAGTTCTGAACTAATTTTCAATCTCTTTCATATTTTGTTTTAAAATTACTTTGCATATTGTAGACATTTGACAATAACCAAGTTACCGTGATTAGGAACATAATGTGATTTGTACCGGAAATGTGATTTGATAACTATCGATAATGAAGTGTGACTAAAGATTTGTGTTTATCTCAATTTTATATGCGTTTATCAATAGAATAATTACAATATAAGGATTTTTATTGTTTAACATCTTCCAGCTAATTCGCAACATGAAACTACTGTAAATAGGATAATAACGATCGTGACCATAGCAGCATGGGTCAACCGGGAATGTGAACCATGACATTATTTTACTTTCCAATCTGACACATGAAACATGAAACATTGCACGACGTGGTTATAATTTGACACGCATATAAATTCATTCGACATGTCAATGGTCAAGTGGTCATGAAAAAGTTATAAATATATCTTTACAACAATGTAGTTTCTTTAAAGGCATCGTTCAGAAAGTTGAACTAAATATTCTCGATGTGAAAAAGTCTAATTCCTATCAATAGCTCATAAAGTGCATTAATTTATTTTCCTTTTATCTTTACAACTTGTTCACTTCAGTTCCTATATGTATAATTTTTTTAAATCACACTGAACGAAAATATTAGTTAATACAGTATATACTTTTGACGATAAAACACTAATTCAATGCCCTCAATTTGGGGTGAAAGTAGAAGGAGACGAAACTTTCATAGATAGGCTCATAACATTATCGTTTTTTTCTAATTTTTCTCATAGTTTTTTTTTTTTTTAGTATTTGTTTGCTATATTACTGTGATACTGTTCTCACGAAATCTCCGTTTTAATGAGATTCCTTATTTTCTCTTCTCCTTCGAATCTATTCTTTTGCCGATATTGCTATTCATTATAAAAAATAATATTCATGTGTATTCAACTCTTCCTGTGTATCTATTCACTCAGATCTTAGAAACCGTAGTTTGGAGAACGTTTACAGACAAACTAAAATGTGTGTCAATTAAATTGAATTACAATATATCGTCTCACATCATGTAATGTTGTGTTACATTTACGTATGGTATGAAGAGTGATATAGACTCCTTTGATGAACATTAAAAACAAAACCCGACGTGCTGAGTTTTGAAGAAACATCTTTCACGTATAATTCATATTGATTATGTGCTTAGAACCACTCCCCCCCCCCAACCAATTAAATAGAAATCGAAACGAAATAAATAAAAATTATAACTATGGAAATTAATAAATGAAAATCTAATTAAAATAATACTGTAAGAGAGAGAGAGAGAGAAATAATTTTTTCCTCTTTTTTCTTATGCTCAGTAATTTCTCGATTACACCTAACGTTTCATATATATATATTATATTTCTTTATTTGAAATGCGTGTTTATACCCCTAGGGGTTGATAACAAACAAAATGAACATAATAAACAAAGTAGAATAAAGTTTCAATATAGCATACACAAACTTGTACAAAATCTACGCAGTTCGAGAGATTTTTTTATAAATGGAGCTGCAAACTGCATAAGATCATTATGAGAAAGTATTCTTTTCAGTCTCTCAGAAGTTGATAAGTTATTTATATCTGGTAATTTGGTTAAAACATTAAAGAATCCTTGTCTAAAAGTATTATATAATACGTAGGAGTAAATCCAAAGTCAAATCTGTTTTTTTTTTTTTTAATTTCTAGACTATTGTTGCATGCTAAGATTTTGTGTATGGTTTATTTGTTACTTGTGTGTGTGTGGGTGGGGGGGGGGAGTGATAGGTGGATGTATAAATGTTTAATGTCTAGTAGTAGTTATTAAATGTACATATATATCCGGGCCAGAACATATTGATATGATATAAAGCCTGTTTTATACTAGACCGACACACTGACTCAAATTTTTAACTTATTAGCTCAAGAGGTAGCTATCCCCGTACTCCACACATTTTGTGTTCTATTTACCGCTTCAACAATCATGCTAGTTTTGAAAATTAAAATTCAAAATTCTTGCTACGCATTTACATACATTGTGTGACAATACTGTACAGAAATTAAATGCAGAAAATGAAAAATGAAAGAGGAGTTTAGACCACTACTTTAAATTCACAAAGCATTATTCCCAAATATTCTTCGAAAATACACGGATAAGAAAGAAAAAAAACTGAAATGTTAAATAGTGCATGGTATGTGAGGCTTCATGTTTAAATAAACATAAAAAATTATGCATTAAACCAACGCCTACATGATGAAATGTGTTAAAACCTCGAGGGGTAACTCAATGATATTTTGATACGGGACGTGTAGCAAATTCGGGTCAAGATTTTACAAAACCGGCGGAGATTTCGGGTCGGGATTTGTTAACACTGTGGAGAATTCCAGTGTCACATACTAGAGTTTCCCCCTACTCAGTCCCCCCCCCCGGAAAAATGGGTATATACTGAGTATTCCCCCGGAAAAAAATACTGAGTTCCTCCCGGATAAATTGGTATATACTGAGTTTTTCTCCCGGAAAATCGAGTATATAATACTCCCCCCTGAAATTAATGGTAGGATAAATTAGTATATACTAAATTTCCCCCCAGACCGAATCAATACTAGACTTTCCCCCTTGATTAAATTCGTACTATCTACTAAAAAAACAATGCTATGATTTCTAACAAAATTGAATATTTGAGCATAGTTTAACACAAAGGACAAGTTGGTCATGATTTTATTTTTACATTGGACCACCATTTCCACATAGAGAACCAAGTGTTATTACTTTGGTGCCGATCGGAAATTCAAAATGTCTACCGGCCGATGTCAAAGTTTATATTGAAACCCTATGGGAAATGATATTTTCGTCTTCTTTTTGAGAACCACTGAACAGAATTTGACCAATCTTGGCAGAGATCTTCCCTCATCCCTATGCAGTCCTTCATAAGTGTCCCTTTAGTACCAATCAGAAATTCAAAATGGCGCCAGCCATGTCAAAGTTTACATTGAAACCCAATGGAAAAAGATATTTTTGTCTTCTTTTTGAGAACTACTTATCAGAATTTGAACAAACTTTGTTGGGGTCTTTCGTAGAAGGTCATTCATAAGTGTTGCTACTTTTGTACCGATTTCAAAGTGGCCGAAAGTCCGAGGTCAAAATTTGCATAAAAGCGTCAGGTAAGCGATTCAGGCTCCTGGGAGCCTCAAGTTTTTCCATAGAAAAAAGAACCACAATCCCTCCTGTTACTGGATTACCATCATGACATCGTAACTTGAACGAGAAGACCCTAATAGGTATCACGACCACAAAATTGATTTTAGGAAGGCTTTTAATTAGGACCCCGCTGACTATCGGTGGAGGTCCTATAGAAATCAGCTTGTCCGTCAGTCACAATTAGTTTCCGTATCTCTTGGAGTTTAGTGATGAAACTGGGCATGATTTTTCTCCACTACTAAAGGTTGTGATGCGTACAAGGTAGAAAACCATACGTTGTAGGTCATGGTCAAAACTTAGTTACTGTTTTCTGCTCTTTGGTCGGGTTGTCTCTTTGACACATTCCCCATTCCCAGTCTCTATTCTATTAAATCGTGTCACCTACCAGATGCATGTATCCGTCCGTCATAAATAATTTCTGTTCCATAACTTGGAACTTTTCACGAATGGTAAATGTAAAATCATGGTCAAAAACTAAAATTGCGACGGTCACACCCCCCCCCCCCCCGAACACCCACACACAGACCAGTAACGGTAGACATCATATTACCAGGTTTAACTATACAAAGTTCTTAAAATTCTGTTTTTGTTCTTAGTCGTCTGATATTTCTTTATTGGATTTTTTTCTTCTTCAAATAACAGGTCACACATTCAGCGCTCAGTGTGCTAAAATGTAGGATCAATCTGCTAAATGTCGTTCACCGATATTATCACATGTACATTTTATTTTTTAATAAGGTGGGAAAATTAGTATGGGGGGAAATGTGTATGTGTATACGCCTACCAGGTTTTCCGTGGGGGAGGGGGAATTGGGTATATACTCATTTTTGCCCGGGGCTAAATCTGAGTATATACCCATTTTCCGTGTTGAAATTCTAGTATGGGGGAAAACTAAGATGTAACACCGGTCAGGATTTAAAAAATTTCTGCAGATTTTTATAACGCACTGAGGAGAATTCAGGTTGACTTTACACAATGTTAAATGTATAAATATTTCTCATCATGAGAGCCTTTTTTATTTTTGTATAATTTCGGGTGTGTAATTTTAGGTTTCCTGGATATTTTCGTGTCACAAATTTGATATAACGTGGATAATTTCGGGTATGGGTTTCGAGTTCACCGACACAGCCTCCGTCATAAAATGGTCAAGTTACCCCCGCCCCGCGAGGTTAAAGCATTCAATGAAAATATTATTCTATGGTGCATGAGGTTGATTTTTGGGCCCTTTTTAAATATTACTAGTCGTATATAATAATCTCCCTAAGAAAGATTATTTTTTTTTAGAACAAAAGACAATTTAAACCCCATTCTTTACGCCAATAAATTGACAAAGTTTGGTCTGGTTTATACTTGGAAAAAGTACCTGTTCATTATCCAAAAAAAATATGAATTTTTTTCTCGTTTTATATATCAATCTCGTGCTTTGACACTTCGTCACACTGTTATTTATTTATCCATGACAGAGTGTTAACATTCGAGCTATACGTTTATTTAATTTTTAAATATTGTGAAAATGCACACATTTTAAATGTTGGGGGAAAATGAACGTTTTGTGAAAACCGAAATGACACATTATTGTCTGTTGTGGTAATTTTCTTAATTTACAATACAAATAAAAATACCAGCATAGTTCAACATAATCGAAGAATAATGAAGAATTGAAGCCGGGAATGGAAGTCACATATCACTGCATGCCATCTTTTAATATTCACAAACCACGTTTTTCAATTGGAGATACCATATGGGCTAGTTTGGGCATAACTCCCATTTAGATACAATTAATTCCATTAACATTGAAGGTATCGATCGTTTTGAATGAAAGATGCTTAAATTATGACCCATGAAAGAAAATAACGGGATGCGTCGTCCTTCGGTAGCAGATCTGTTATAATTTAAATTGACCGTTAATAATCGGATGTAGTTATGTCAGTTCACGAAAAATGCAAAATCTGTATTAATATACGAGGAGTGAAAGTGTGGCATGTAATATAATTATACGGCGAATTTCTACGAGTGTTGGTTGTATAAAGTTAGTTTTTTCCATTTTCCATTACTCCCAGTCCAGAAAATATAAATACGGTGAGTATTTTTACTATTATAACGAGGTCAATTTTAATGTGTGATGAGGGTTTCCCTACCGATCTAATTTTTTTCCTCCTCTTCATTTTTATTGACTTTTTGGTAAAAGCCCCGTTAAAATACTAAAATTCCTTACATAAAATAAACATTTTTTTAAAAGAAAAATAACCTACCTATTTTTTTAAAAATAAAAATGATACCCTAACTTCCTGCGTGTCCGAGATTTTTCAGACGGCTTGAAGTTCGCTAAAGCACATCGTGGAAATTTTTGAAACCTTTTGAGAATAAAAACGTATCAAGTCTTCATGATTTGGCTTTACACTTTTGGTCATTTTGGTATTTTTTAATTTGCCCTTCAACTTTTTGGATAAGTCATTTGGGTTTACATTTGAGCATAACTGATGAGTCGTAAATCGACGAAATGTGCACATATTGTGAATAAAAATTGGTATCAAATTATTTATTGTAACCCACTGAAATACGACTGACGCATAACAATTTGATTTCCTATTCTTTGTAGTGACTTCTAGCTACGGTGGATTTTTTGCGAGATTTAAATTCGTTGATTGTTATTTCATAATGCTTTTTATGGAATATTTCATTTTATGGATCAGCAACTCATAATTGCATTGTAAAGTGTTGGGTTTTCAAGCCAAAAGAATTATTTGTAAGTAAATGTTCTAAGTGTTTACTACTTAATTACAATTCTTTGAAGTAATAATAAATTTAGAAGATCAGTTGAGGGAATTAAGACAATTTGAAATATTATACCCCAAGTCTTTAAGTGCGGCTATACTACATTTACCGCCCTGTCCGTTCGTCCGTCCACAAACACTTTTTGTCACAATGTTTTCTCAGCTTCTACTGGGCAGAATGATTTCATAATTGGTATGTAGCTTTGACAATATGAGTTGTACGTTGTCTCCTATTTATGCCCAGCCAGGAATGTGGATAGGGCATATAGATTTGCCCTTGTACGTCCGTCCGCACATACGTCCCAATTCGGTTAAGTTTTGCATTTAGCTCAATTTCACAGAAACCTATAGTAATATATCACCACTACAGTCCTCTTGTATTGTACAACACAGTTCAGCAATACTTGGGTCGCTATGACCTACATTTCATGCATCAGTGACTTTGGTTAAGTTTTGCACGTAGGTTCAGTCCTTTGTGTATAGTGTATCAATGAAACTACATCAGTGGATGTGCCTTGGGTAGTACTGAGCTGTCATAAAATAATTGGGTCATTGTGACCTACATTTTATGCTTGAGCGACTCCGGTTAAGTGTTGCATTTAGGTTCATTTCTTTTGAACTAAGCATAGTGTTTCAATGAAACATCATCAGTGGATGTGCCGTGGGTTGTACTGAGCAGTCATACAATAATTGGGTCATTATGACCTACATTTTATGCTTGAGCGACTCTGGTTAAGTTTTGCATTTATGTTCATTCTTTGGAACTAAGCGTAGTGTATCAATGAAACTTCATCAGTGGATGTGTCCTGGGTAGTACTGAGCAGTCATACAATAAATGGGTCATTATGACCCACATTTTATGCTTGAGCGACTCTGGTTAAGTTTTGCATTTAGGTTCATTTCTTTTGAAGTAAGTATAGTGTATCAATGAAACTTAATCAGTGGATGTGCCTTGGGTAGTACTTAGCAGTCATGTAATAATTGGGTCATTATGACCTACATTTTATGCTTGAGCTGCTCTGGCTAAGTTTTGCATTTAGGTTTATTTTTTTGGAAGCATAGTGTATCAACGAAACTTCATCAGTAGATGTGCCTTTGGTAGTACTGAGCAGTCATACAATAATTAGGTCATTATGACCTACATTGTATGCTTGAGTGATTCTGGTTAAGTTTTGCATTTTAGGTTCATTTCTTTGCAACTAAGCATAGTGTATCAACAATTCTTCAGCAGTGGATGTGCCTTGGATAGTACTGAGCAGTCATACAATAATTGGGTCATTATGACCTACATTGTATGCTTGAGCGACTCTGGTTAAGTTTGCATTTTAGGTTCATTTCTTTGCAACTAAGCACAGTGTATCAACGAAACTTCATCAGTGGATGTGCCTTGGGTAGTACTGAGCAGTCATACAATAATTAGGTCATTATGACCTACATTGTATGCTTGAGCGACTCTGGTTAAGTTTTGCAATTAAGGTTCATTTCTTTGCAACTAAGCATAGTGTATCCACAAAACTTCAACAATGGATCATATATATTTTAGGGACTAACCATGTGACATTAGATGAAGGTCATATGACCCATATTACATGGTTGGCTGGCTTTTAATTTTTATGTCAAAAATCAGTTTTAACATACAAAGTGGCCTAGTATTATATTACTTGGTGTTAGGGTGCATCTCGGGGAGTAACACAGCCTCCAACTAAAATTAGGTCATTCTGACCTACTTTTCGCACTTCATTTATTTAAGTTAAGTTTTACCTCCGAGTTCAGTTCTCCGATACCTAGGGACCTACAATCATTATTTGGTGTGAGGGTGCATCTTGGGAAGTAACACAGCCTCCCACCAATATTATGTCACTGTGACCTACTTTTTGCCCTTCATCCAGTTAGGTTAATTTTTAAGTCAGAGTTCAGTTTTCCCATACAAAGGGACTTATACATCATATTACTTGGTTTCAGGGTGCATCTCAGGCAGTAACACAGCGTCCCACCAAAATTAAGTCACCCTTGCCTACTTATCATGCTTCATTTACTTAGGTTAAGTTAGTTCTCCAATACCAAGCGACCTACAATCATCTTTCTTGGTGTGAGGATGCAATTCGGGGAGTAACACAGCCTCACACCAAAATTAGGTCACTCTGACCTACTTATCGTGCCTTACTTACTTCGGATAAGTTTTATGTCTGAATTTAATTCTCTAATACCAAGCGTCCTAAAATCATATTACTTGGTGTCTTAGAGTGCATCGCGGGGTGTAACACGGCCTCCCACCAAATTTGACCTACTTATTGCACTTCATTGACGTTAAGATTTACGTCCGAATTCAGTTTTCCGATACCACAGCCGAACATAGTCTAACATTGAACCCTATGGGAAATTTACTTAAAGATCTTGTCTGATACCACAAAGCCAATTAAAACAAACCTTGGCAGCAATGGTCATTAGGTGGTCATCATTCAGAATTGTATCCGATGACCAAGCAGGCCATCCAAGATGGCAGCCAGAGCCAAACATAGTTGAACAAAGGAGCTCATGCGAAAATTCACTGAAAGATTGTTAAAAACCAGTGAAAAATTGGACAAACCAGTGAATTATGGAATCTCACATTGTTTGTGTTTTACTTCTTGTGCTGTCTCATTGTAAATGTTAAGTTTAAATGTGCTACGTCTTTTCTATTATTTCAGTTTTAACTTTGTGGTACGTATACATATATTTGTTTATGTTATTGTTCTTATGAATTCATTTTGTCTTTCATTCTTATGGACTTTCAGTTTAATCCCTTTGGTATTTCTTTTGCAAATGTTGGCATTTAAATACAATATTACGAACCAGTAAACTAAGGTTGATTTTGAATTTGAAACATTTACATTTAAGAGATTCTGTTGTTAAGTTAAAATAAATAACAAAGCTATCTCATCTCAGTGTTATATGTCTGCAGTTTTCTCTCTTTTTTAAATTTTTTTCCCAAATTCACAAAATTAAATATGTTTAATAATATTGAATAAAAAATCTTTTGTGCTAGATAAGATAATATTGTAGCACACTGTTAACATCTTTATTCTTTGAAAAAAAAAGATCGTACATTGAAATTAAAAGAATAAATTTATTCTCTGAAAAACAAAGTTGTATGTTTAACTGTATATTTTAATTTGAGAATAAATTTATTCTCTGAAACAATGTTGTGTATTAAAATTGCATATTTTAATTTGGGAAGAAATTAAATCTCTGGAAAACAAGGTTGTGTATTAAGATTGCATATTTTAATTTGAGAATAAATTTATTCTCTTGAAGACAAGATTGTACTTTTTGATTTAAAGAATAAATTTATTCTCTGAAAAAGAAGATGGTTTATTTGGATTTAAAGAATAAATTTGTTCTCTGAAAAAGAAAATTGTACATTTGGATTTAAAGAATAAATTTATTCTCTGAAAAAGAAGATTGTACATTTGGATTTAAAGAATAAATTTATTCTCTGGAATAGAAGATTGTAAACTGAGATTTGAAGAATAAATTTATTCTCAACAAAACACTAAAGATGGATATTACTGAAGTTGCGTCATATCAGAGTTAAGAATAAATTTATTCTCAGTCTACAAGCCGTTCATGACCCAAGGAATAAATTTATTCTCATATATTTGTCTCAGAAAGAAACATTTTATAATGAATTTTAATAATAATAGTATATTTATGTACTGAGGACAAGTTAAGAAGAAATTTATTCTCTACCAACCAAAATGTATTCTGATTTATCTGTAAAAGTAAAGCTGTTTTTAAAAGTTTTCATTAATTTTCAGAATAAATTTATTCTTGAGGTCTTTTCTCTAATAATACCACCAATTTAAACAAATCCAGGGACAAAAAATGACGTTTTTGCCATTTTGATGGAATTTTCCAAATTCATACCGGTAAAAAGGACATCAAAGAATTTCCTTTTTTATTTTGGAATGCCTTACTTGTAAATACTTTATAATACTGACCAAAACCAATACATGAAATTCTATGACACTTGTAAATACTTTATAATACTGACCAAAACCGATACATGAAATTCTATGACACTTGTAAATACTTTATAATACTGACCAAAACCAATACATGAAATTCTATGACACTTGTAAATACTTTATAATACTCACCAAAACCGATACATGAAATTCTATGACATTGTAAATACTTTATAATACTGACCAAAACCGATACTTGAAATTCTATGACACCTGTAAATACTTTATAATACTGACCAAAACCGATACAGGAAATTCTATGACACCTGTAAATACTTTATAATACTTACCAAAACCGATACAGGAAATTCTATGACACTTGTAAATACTTTATAATACTGACCAAAACCAATACATGAAATTCTATGACACTTGTAAATACTTTATAATACTGACCAAAACCGATACATGAAATTCTATGACACTTGTAAATACTTTATAATACTGACAAAAACCGATACAGGAAATTCTATGACACTTGTAAATACTTTATAATACTGACCAAAACCGATACAGGAAATTCTATGACACTTGTAAATACTTTATAATACTGACCAAAACTGATACATGAAATTCTATGACACCTGTAAATACTTTATAATACAGACCACGATACATGAAATTCTATGATACTTGTAAATACTTTATAATACTCACCAAAACCGATACATGAAATTCTATGACACTTGTAAATACTTTATAATACTGACCAAAACTTGTACATTAAATTTTTTTGATTAAAAAAACATTCAGTTATTCAAAGAATCATTGTCCAAATTTACCATTTCCTTTCTTTACTCTCATTTATAATATTTTCAAATACCAGGTTGACACTTTCACCATTTTTCTGTCGACATTAAATCCAAATTGTGTTTACTAAACAACATCATTTTTCAAGCATTTTAAAGAATGACAGGGTAACTATTCGGACCGATTTTGAATTTCTTGTAGGAACTCCATCTCCAGAAAGAACAACGAAGATAAAGGATAAAAATAGATACATAAAAGACTTACTTTGATGAGTTGACTGATTTGTGCCGTACGTCTACTTGGGTCTGGTTCCTCTAATTTCTTAGCCAATTCATCCAGTATTATGTTTTCTACATTCAGAGTAGTGAATCCAAACACCTGAGCAATGTCATACACCATTTTTCCTTTTTTCGATCCTGGACCTCCTGAAATAATATTGTATAAAATAAATACTACAGCTGACTTTAAAGTCATTACATGTAATTTCTCCTATTACTGACATGTTTAATCTGTGGGATAAAAATACATAATATTTTTAACCACTTCCCAGTGATTAAATTTCTACGTGGGAATTGCCACCCTTTTTCCTACAGTTATTGGAACGATAAACTAGAGAAGTCCCAAAATGACATCTATGTAAACAAACTCCATAGCAACGACATTTTGTTGAGGTTTTTGTCGAAAATCATAGGAGAAACAGATTCTCCTTCAATTTACTTGTGAGTTATGGAATTTCTCCACCCTCAATAGTTAAATTTAAGATTTTAACACGCTCGCAAATGCTCGCTTGTTGAAAATCGAAAGTTTAACTATCTCGGGTGGAGAAATTCCATAACTCACTCGTACCTGAAGGAAAATCAATATGTATCCACTTTCTTATAAATATTTGGTCAGAAATATTAAATATTTTCAGTTTCTTCAAATCTGAAGAAATAAATTCTTCCGTATTCTATTGTAGCATTAGGGGAAGAAATTCCATTATATCAGTAATTATATCAGTGTATTTTGACAGTCATTATAAAATAACATTTCAGGAAAACAAACGGCACAGAAAGAATTACTGTAGTTTCAAACAGTACTTGAAAGTTCAATTTTATACATAATTATTCAAACAATTTATTCAGTGTCAAAAGTTATCTACAAAAATCAGACCCTGGTATTATCTATTTTTATATACGATTTTTTAACCATTCACAGGAGCAGTGACTTTCTACTTAATTAATGAAGAAGTATATTCATAAAAACGAATACATATTTCATTACAGGGATGAAAATTTTAATCTCAGGAGCAAACTGGGCCCCTGACATTCTTAATTTATTGTGTAAAGAACAAAATTTTATTGAAAAGTTTTCACTGGAAAACATTGATGTTATTCTGTCCCAAAACAGATTCTAGCTTTGTAAATCATTTTTCACTATCATCACAGAAAGAAACACAATTAAATAATAGATACATTTGAACTTAATATTAATTTGATGAATTCTTTCTTAAATACATCTCTTTGTTAATTTCATACATGTACCATCAGCAAATTTCATCTCAAAATACTGTAAGGTAAAAAATAAATACTTGCATTTATTGCATGCAGTTATTTCCCTAGAAATTTTTTGAAGCATAGAGGGATTGACTGAAAGGGTGGTAGTCATGAAATCTGAAGGATGGGGGTAAAAATAATTTATATAATATTATAAGCATGGTGGCCTAAAATCAATGCATGGGGGTACCACCATTCATACTCTAGGGAAAACACTGTCATGTATAGCATATAATTATTAACAGACAAGACTGCAAGGTAAATAATTATAATTATTAATTAACTTACTACTGTGTTATTTGCTTAAATAACAGCTAATCTGTCTATACAATACAGATAATCGAACAAGGCCAATATAGAAAAACTCGGCCAATACGAACTTCCGGTCTGTATTGGCCGAGTTTTCCCGTATTGGCCGACATCCGGGAATTTTCACATATGCAAATCTATAGGGACTGTTGGACCATTGTGCAAAAAGCTACTTAGATTTTTTTAACTATTCATTTTTTACCCCACTTGTGACCATTCATTTTACTTGTCTCAAAACCTTTAACTAGAAAATAGATGATTTTTTTTCATTCTTTACAAACAGTATACTTTCGTAACTTCACGTTCGTGCATAAGATTTCCTTGAGCTCTTAGAGAATTGTGGTTCAATTTCACAGACTATATTTAAAAGATAATTCTATGTAATGTTTATGAAAAGTTAATTAATAAAGATATTATTAATTGACAATTTGCGTATTGGCTGAGTTATTGGTCCTCGGCCTGCTGTATTGGCATTCAGCTTGGCCTCAGGCCAATACAGCAAGCCTCGGACCAATAACTAAGCCAATTGGGTTTTTTTCCTGCTTCGTCCTGGGTGACACACCCCACACACACACACCTTTTTTTTTTATCATATATAATTATACATGAATGTTTTCTCTATACCATTGTATTGACTTGGTTTATAAGATTGTTGTTGTTGCAATATTTATAATGCTATTTTTTTTTTGGCTTGGACAATAGAAAAAATATTCTTTATGCAATTCTTGAATATTATCTTAAAATGAGAAAAAAAAACAGCTGCAGATCTTTAAAAAAAAATTATTTAATAAAATTAATCAGTAATGAAGGCCTATTGCAGAAAACATTCTCATGATACAAATTTTAAGGTTTGTAAGGACAAACTAAAGAAGTCTATTTATGACTGATCACTAGCCTGTCAACACTAAGGTTGTGCAAAATGTGCTGAAAACAGCATACAACCCAAAAATAAACAAACTAAAGAAATATATACTGTTGAGTTTCAGTTTTATCTGTACATATATTTTATCTACCTTTCAATGTACAAGTTTTAATGATTTTGATATGAATATATTATCCAGATTCATGTGAAAAATGCAGTTAAATTTTGAGAAACTCTATTTCTAAATTAAACTTTATGAAATATCATTGATATATTACTATAGGTTTCTGAGAAATGAACCTAAAGGCAAAGCTTAATCAAAGTCACTGAAGCAAGAAATGTAGGTCATAGCAACCCAAGTGTTGCTAAACTGTTTTGTACTATACAAGAGGACTGTAGTGGTGAAATATCATTGATATATTGCTATAGGTTTCTGAGAAATGGAGCTAAATGCAAAACTTAACCGAATTGGGACGTACGCACGAACGGCGCTGGGCTTAGCCAATGTAGCGAAATGTGATTTTTTATCCAATCTGGCAACAGAATTTTATAGAGGTGATATTTCTGGCAACAGAATTTTTCGATCTTTTTTTTTTTTTTTAAATTTGGCACTTATGTGAAAACATTTATAAATGGTGACTAAGAAACATCATTTGTAAGTTTTATATAATGATCTATGATAATCGAACAGTTCACATCAGGCCAATAAACACAGTAGGTGTTTCAACAGTAAACAAACACATAATCAATAACTCCCACCTGCTGAGATCATTTACACTTGACTGCTCAATTGATTGACCACTCTGAGGACAATTCAATTTATACACCAAGGTAATATTTATATTATCCAAATTTTTATTAGGTAATTTTAGTAGTCATGAAATTAAATATGCATGCTTTTTAACAGCTTTAGGCTTGCCATCAAAATAAAGGTAATTTCAGATGAAAGTTAACTGTCATTAAAACTATTTCATCAAAAATACTTTTCAGGCCTTGTTATTTCAAATATTAATGAATAAAAGAACAATCAGGTATGGCAGAATGCTTCGGAAAGGGGGAGGGTGACTTGGCGATTTTTTTTGGCTTCAATTTTTTAAATGCCAGCGCGACCCCTGCAGGCCGTAAAAAAAATCTGGCTTTTACAAAGAAATTTGTTAAACGATTGTAACTAACTGACTGGGTTAACCAAGTATTAGAAAGAGCAGCAGAAAAATTAAGTGCAAGTCATGTAAATGGATGTACGTGTAATCAAGCTTTTATAATTGTTTTACATTGATACAGTTCTCATACTATTGATTATCATTAAAAACAAAACTCTCTTAAAATTAAATTCTATCCTTCCTCAATTAATGGCAAGCATTGGAAAGACTTCCTTTTGAACTCCCCTCAAATTATGGAATAAATAAAGATATACATGAAGGGGGGTTCAAATGGAAGTCTTACCCAAGCATGCTCTACTGAAAATAATAAATATGATCATATAATCACAACTTTAAGTTGACAATGGCCATTATTATAATCAACAGAACCCATCATGTAGTACAAATTAAAAGGTCAAATTATTGTTGCTGTCATATTATTGTTTCACTGTTTGTTTGGTTGGGGTTTGAAGACGTTTTCAGCAAATTTGGCTTTTTCGCTGCGGCCAGGTTTTATTGGTGGAGGAAGCCGGAGTACCTGAAGAAAACCATCGACCTTCGGTAGGAAAATTGGCAATCCTTGTCAATTAAGATTGGGAGTCGAACACACACCATCAAAGGTGTTGACAGGCTAGTGATTATTGTTTCACTGTAACTTATTCATGCCTACTTATCTCTGGTGTAACAATTGATAATGTTTAATATATTCTCATTTTTATGTCTTACTTTAAAAATCCCAGAATGTGATTAGCTGAAATACAAAAATAGCTTAAAAATCCGCTTTGAACTCATTTTCATAGCCAATATTAGTTCAGAAAAGATTTTTAAAACATAACTTTCTATAAAATGTATATCATAAATGGGGTATTAAATACACAAACATCAAACGGGAAATATTTCATCGAATCACATTCGTCAAATTTTAAAATTACACTGAATATTGTAAAATTTGACAATATCCAAATGTAATGAATTAGAGAGATAAGCAGGTGTGTTATAAAATTTGGATTCAATTTCATGTATGATATTGCTTCTTTAATTGCTTGTTGTTTTATGTCCATTGACAATTTTTCATGTATTCTCAGGACAAGAACATGTTGTTATGATATAAATATGAGCTCTGATTTGGCACAACCAGCCAGCTGAACCAAACTTCTAATGTGCTAGCTCACAAGGTAAAAGTCCTCAGGAAGACAGGTTAACCCACCTGAACACGTCTCTGAGCAAACCATTCTTTGCTCTTACTCCTTAATCCATTATGCTTAAATAAATAATTAACAAAAAAAATAAAAAAATTGTACCAACAAATTATTTTTTTCTGGCCAAACCTGGTTGGTATTTGATGCGGATTTAAAGAAGATGCAATTCTTTCTGACCATCGGCTAGTTATGTTCCAATCATTAATTATAATTGAAAACTGAATCTGAAAGGGACCACAACTGTCGAAGCCAAACACTAACTTTAAATGAACTTTACATTTCAATGTCTTGGCGGCTAGCTTGAAATTAACTGCTATGCCAATTCTTTATGACCAGACAGGGAACCAAAAGAGTATTATGTGGAAATATTTTGGTTTCAATAAACCAAATAAGGCATAAACGGGCCTGATAATAATGTTCCCTTTATTATTTATAACCACAAGAGTGGACACACAAAAATGTCTCGCCTGTCGTGTATTTCTAATGAAAGTAAATGCTATCAGTATTCGAAAAACAGCAAACTTAACTATAACCACTGAACCATGAAAATGAGGTCAAGGTCAGATGACACCTGCCAGTTGGACATGTACACCTTACAATCCTTCCATACACCAAATATAGTAGACCAATTGCATACAGTATTCGAAAAACAGGCCAAAACACAAAAACTTAACTATAACCACTGAACCGTGAAAATGAAGTCAAGGTCAGATGACACCTGCCAGTTGGACATGCACACCTTACAATCCTTTCATACACCAAATATACTAGACCCATTGCATACAGTATTCGAAAAACAGGCCAAAACACAAAAACTTAACTATAACCACTGAACCATGAAAATAAGGTCAAGGTCAGATGACACCTGCCAGTTGGACATGTACACCTTACAATCCTTCCATACACCAAATATACTAGACCTATTGCTTATAGTATCTGAGATATGGACTTGACCACCAAAACTTAACCCGGTTCACTGATCCTTGAAATTGGGTTGAGGTCAATTGAAAACTGTCTGACGGGGATGAGGACCTTGTAAGGTACGCACATACCAAATATTGTTATCCTATTACTCATAATAAGAGAGAAATTAACATTACAAAAAATCTTCACTTTTTTTTCAAGTAGTCACTGAACCATGAAAATGAGGTCAAGGACAATGTACATATGACAGACTGAAACTTCGTAACATAAGGCATCTATATACAAAGTATAAAGCATCCAGGTCTTCCACCTTCTAAAATACAAAGCTTTTAAGAAGTGAGTTAACGCTGCCGCCGCCGGATCACTATCCCTATGTCGAGCTTTCTGCAACTAAAGTTGCAGGCTCGACAAAAACTTGGTCAGAACATCATAAGGAACACTCATGCTATGTTTGGTTTCAATCCATTCGGTGGTTCTCTAGAAGAAGATATTTGTATGTATTTCCCATAGGGTTCTATGTTGAACTAAGTTCCCTGCTGGCAGCCATCTTGGATGACAGATCGGCAACAAAATAACAACACTTGGTCGGCACCTTATAAGAAACATTCATGCCATGTTTGATAATTCTCAATACATTCAGCGATTCTCTAGAAGAAGTTCAAAATGTGAAATGTTGACGGATGACAGACGAAAAGTGATGGCAATAGCTCACCCGACCCTTTGGGTAAAGTGAGCAAAAAGGTCCAAAAAACCAGAGTGGTGAAATCCAAAGAACTAAAAATCAATTAGAGGTGGCCTAAAATACAAACATGTATGGCTTGATCACAATCAGGTGTTTGATTTATAGTTTATAGAATAGAGAATGGAAATGGGGGATGTGTCAAAGAGACAACAACCCGACCAAAGAGCAGAAAACAGCACAAGGTTACCAATGGGTCTTCAATGCAGCAAGAACATACAGCATCCAGAGGTGGGCTTCAGTTGGCCCCTAAAAAATGATGTCTATTAGTTCAGCAAAATGGAAGTAACACTAATGAAAACAAGCTGGACAAAAATGGCAAAATATCAAAATTTCATGTTTCACCAACTGATCTATTTCCAATTTCACATTATCTCCCCTGATTTCTAATATGCAACTATGCCCCAGTCATTGGACAAAAAATTAGTAATATCATGCAGGAGAACTTGAAAGTTGTTTTTTGTAACAATAATCAACATGTTTTGAATTATTGTAATACACTACGAATTAATATGACTGCCTATTTAGAAATCAGGGGAGATAATAATTGTTTAATTAGAAAGGGTGGATGGATGAATTATTGTTTAACGTCCAGTGGCAACCAGGTGCATATCAGGACGAGAACATGTTGATATGATAATGAATATGAGCCCTGCTTTGTACTAGACCGACACCCTAAGTCGGATTTTTAATGTGCTAGCTCACGAGGTAACTGTCCGCAGGAAGACATATCACCTCACTCGGACACATTATACTGACTCCGGGCCGACCAGTCTTTGCTCTTACTCCTAGATGCCACGTGCTTGGCGGAGAAGCAGCAAATACCAATTTTAATGTCTTTGGTTTGACCCGGCCGGGGATCGAACCCGCGACCTTCCGCACTCGGGGCGAGCACGCTACCACGAGACCACCAAGGCGGTCAAATTAGAAAGGAAAACGTGTTTTACCCTTATAAAACATGAAAAACAATTTTGTCATTTCCAATTAAATATTGTTTCCCCCCAACGAGTTGTTTTGCCTAGAATTTGAATAGGTTTATATCAAAAATTATTATCTATCATTGTTAATTTGTGAATTACTGCCAAATAAAGTGTTAAAACAAACAACCTTAATAGGTCAATTAGCCGTCATGACACCTGTTATTCACTGATAATACCCATACAGCATTAAGTGTGGATAATTGTTCTTTTCATTTCATCTTATTGTGTATCTGAATCTATATATATACTTGTCCGTTTCCGATATGATAATAACTTTTGTAAACAATATAAATGGCAGCAACGAAAATTTTCCTGTGATAAACCTGATAATGTTTTTTATGACAATAAAAGTACCAAACAAAGAGGAAAGAAGATAATTACTGAAAAATTATCAGTTTATATTAAAAATTGTACTTACTTTTAACAATCACTCTCCATTTGACCTCGTTTTATTTTTAGTGTTTCATGATTGCAAAATATATTTTTATTTGGCCTTACCATTTATTTTGATTAAAGCTAAGCAGGAGGTATAACTGTGAGATCAATCAGGTCTAATTTCATCATTAACATATAATAATAATAACCATCCTGTATATAAACAGTCGGTGTTTTCTATTTGTTATATTGAATTAAATTATTTTTATGTCTGACGCTATTCAGGAACCTAGCTGCGGACCTGGCTGTAGCTATTACGATCCTGTGTTGGTTTTCAATAATTATCTACCAGTATTGTGGTTTTTTTTAAAATAAACAATAAATATAGGTAATTAATCTTTTATTAAAGGTGTCACAAAATGCAATCTACATATGACATGACAATTTTATAAGGCATTTGAATGACTGGACATAGATAGTTAAGCACTAAATACTAATAATAAACATAAGGATAATAAATACTGATATGATAATGTACTTTTTTAGCACTAATTATAAAATGAAGGCATGAAATATAACAAATGATAAAATTACATGTTTAAATGATGGTACACTGCAATTGTCATCAAAGAAAGTCTTAAATCTTCTGGTGTGCATACCCAAGCAATAGAATCCTACTGGGCCAAGGCTAAATACAAGTTCAAGGAAATAAAAGGAGTATCATCTGACCTTCTTCCAAACTATCTTGATGAAAGAATGTGGAGATCATTGGGGCTCAAGTAAAGAACAACTGTGTTTTATAGTGCTGTAACTTTATCATGTGTATAATGATTCTTAATTCAATGTCATTTATATCATATATGTCAATCATTGTTATTAGATTATTACTATATCTATATTATATGAATAAAATATAATTCATCTTGGTTCTTACGAACATAATGAAAAAGCTGTTGAAAAAATACACTTAAAAATAACTTGGACATAGCATACACCTTAAAGTATTGTCTACAATACAACTTCAATACTGGTATATGGACAATAATTTGGTATTCGAATCGTTTCCTGTAACAATAAAAAAGTATCAAAATTGCATATTTCTTTGATATGTACTATAATTAAGTTGCAAAATAATTGGTTGTGTGTTCCTTTTATAGCTGCGATTAATATTTTCTAATTTTTTTTTCCAAAAAAAAATTTTATTGCCCATATTTGTGTTTTTATCCTTGGTTTCTTACCGTTACTTTTGGTTTCCTTAGTACATAACGCCATGGTATTTCATCACATCTATTTCTTACAAAACTTTGAGGTCTCTTTTAAAGTTTTAGGAAACATTTATAATGTAGAATGGAAAAAAGAAAATCTTGGAAAATGTATGTATTTCTTTCATAGATCCCCTAAAATATGCGTTACATTTGGTTTCCTATTTGTCACGGTATTTTAAAGTTTAAAAATTGACTGTGTTAAAAAAGTTTCCAAAACAGTGATTAGGATTATTGAACTATTGCCTCTGTTTTAAACAATGAGACAAAGATATTCATATTTGAGCTTTTTTCTTTTTCCTTTTTTTTTCATTAGAGTCCAACTAAACCGTTATGCGTTACATGTCACACAAAAAGAAAAAGTTATTTCAAGAAGTATATAAATATGAATAATAAAAAACTCCCACCACATGGAAGTCCCATCAACATTTAAACATCCTTGTTATGGCACTTTGTGAATTTGAAGTTGCTTTGTAGGTAATAACGTAATTTTTGTTTCCTAAACCAAGAAAAAGATCATTTTCTTAAGGAGTATTTGTCATGTTAAGGAACTAGATAGCCTGTTTAAGCGTAAACAATTTAAGTGATAGTTATTTTTGTCTGTACACTACAAAAATACAAGTGATTGAAATTTTGGTCCCTAACATTTTTTACAGCAGTTTCAAATGCTTTGTTTGTTATATTACACTTGGTTTCCAAATAACGCTAACCAGATTTTTTTTTTCTAAATATTGGAGAAATGCATTGCTAACAGGAGGTGCAAAAGCACAATACAAGAACCCAAAATGGCCATCTGAATTTGGTGAAATATAATTAAATTTTGAAATCTGAGAAATCGAGTTTGAAGAAGCAACATTCATGGTTTCTTTTGTAACACGATCTTTTTGTCCCTTATATTTGCTAAAATTACAAAAGTTCAAAGAAAACAAAGTTTTTTTTCTTGTTGCTCAATAGTTGAGAAAATGATCTATGGTCCAACAACTTGCAAGTAATCACAAATAATAGGTAAATTATAGATCATACTTGTTTAGTTTCTTTTGGTTTCCTGTCACAACTTTTTTTCAAGTATCGTTTATGTGATGAACCATATGTTAATCTTTGTTGTTTTAAATATGTGAGAGAGATATTACTCAAAGAGCCAAAAAAATGCAGAAAAGGGCTTGTATATACCAATTTTTTTTATATTTTAATTAGGAAACAACAGACTGTTTCTTCAGTTACAATGTCTTTTTAAATATCAATATTTGCAGTCCAGAAATTGAGCAGGGAAAAATCTGAAAATTCTCACTATCACCTGCATCATGAAGTTTGCAATTTATCTTGCATTTGCCATAAATACACGCCATTTTTACAAAAAAGAGAGATATTTTAAAAGCTCTGTTTCTTTTTGTTTCCTGTCACCCTTATAAATAAAAATAGAATGTTTGACTTTATTGATCCTTCATCTGATAATAAAAAAAATGTCTCATCAATAAGTTCATTTTGACCATCTATTAGAGTATACAAAACATGATAGAATGCAAATAATATTGGTTCTTTTGAGGAGAAATATCTTGACATCTTTCATTGTGGTTTCTTTTGGTTTCCTGTCGAAAATTTCAAAGTATAAATTCAGCATTTACAAATGCATCATGCATGCATAAAAACTTATGAAAAAGACAAAATCGGTCTTGGATAATGCTATTATAAACACAAAATTACACAATTTTCTAATTTTCATTTCGGTATCTCATGGTATCTTGTCACGAAAAAGGTGTTGAGCAAACAGGGTTTAAAGAAAATCTTTTGTCCATCTGATTCTCTTATAAAATGTTGTTTTATACATATTCCAAAGATCAAAAATTCAAATTCAAGTGATTAAAAATTTGGAAACCAAAGAAACCAAAGGTTCGAATACCAGATTATGGTCCATATTAGTAATGTATAAGTATTGTTGATTTTTTATGTTATAATACTGGTACAAATTTTTTATACCAGTATGTGCACAATACTGGTATTCATTGTACCAGTATTGCTATCACCAACTACAGTACAGGAGATCCGAGTGAAGTACTGTCCTCTGTAGAAAGTCAAAGATGTGCTTTGTTGATTATTCAGCTAATTATTCTCAGTACAATACAGAAATTGTCATAAATATAAGGACAGGGGACTTTTGTCTTGTCTTACCTTAGATGAAAGATACTTACCAAACACAAATATAAGTCTTGGATTTGAATTTCTGAGTTGAACATGTTCTCCAATTTCCAAATTGACCACTGGTTTCGCAAATATGGATCCCTTTCTTTTTACATTATCAGCCTTTGGGCTGTCTGTACTTCCACCACATCCCATTTTAATTTAAGCTCTGGATTACCATTTCAATCAAATTCTACAGCAAAATTGTCTTCCCACCTTCGGTGTCGACTGCTAATATACAAACGCAAAGCGCATATTTTTCGCGCATTATTACGTTGGTGTGACTAAAATTAGAACCGGAAAAAATGACGTTTAAACTTAACACAGATTCCGAATCTCACGTCAAAAGATCTATGCAAGTTAAAAAAAAAAAGACTTTTATAATTCATAGTTTGTTGGGGATCGAATTACATTCAATTTTTTTTAATCTTACATTGACTTTCATAAATTTCCTGCCAAACTTTATTTTCAATTACTTAACTTTCACAAGTCATTCTCATATCTAAAACAGTTTGAGGACTAAAAACAATAGAACAAATATTTCATGTATTTTGGAACAGAAACAAGAAAGTCAACAGTACTACACTTATATAATATTTAATTAAAGTCGTATTTTATGTATATCCTCAATTATTAGTTTCCAAAATGTTTGAGTTTAGTGTAAACATATTTTATTGAATTTGGCGGTCTAATTTTTCCACAAACAATTGGCATTCCAGTGGAAACAAACTGTGCTCCTCTCCTCGCCGATCTGTTTCTGTACACATATAAAGCGGACTTCAGACAAGGGTTACTACGTGAAAAAAAAAAAACTAGCCCAATCCTTTAATTTCACTTTTTGTTATATAGATGACGTGTTGTCGTTAAATAACGACAAATTCCATGACTTTCTACATCTTATCTACCCCGTTGAGCTTGAAATTAAGGATACTACAGATACACCAAACTCCGCTTCATATTTGGATTTGTTTCGTGAAATAGACTATGAGGGACATTTGAAGACAAAACTTTATGACAAACTTTCCTATTGTTAATTTTCCCTTCTTGAGTAGCAATATACCAGCATCGCCTGCAAATGGCGTCTACGTTTCTCAGCTTATCCGATTTTCAAGGGCATGCGTTAGTTACCCTGACTTTCGACAAAGAGGATAACTGCTGTCACAAAAGCTTCTTAACCAGGGTTTTATCAGGGATAAGTTGATGTCATCACTTAGGACATTTTACGGTCGTCATCACGAATCGATTGACCATAACAGTGTTCCAATATCTACGATGATGTTGGACCTGTTCCCACTGTCGTAACCTTTCATGTGCCTCCATCGATTTGTGACTTCCCCCGGATGACTTCGTTGAACTTCACGACGGGTGCCCGTATAGGGAGCAGGAACTGCTTACCCTTCCGGAGCACCTGGGTTCACTCCTGGTTTTTATAGGAGTTCGTATTGTTCATTGTCTTTTAATTTTCTGTGTTTATTTGTTATGCTTGTGGATGTTCATTTGTCTTCCCGGGTTTGTCTGTCCAATGGATTAAGTTTTTTGATTGCCCCTTAGGTATATTTGTCCTTTTTATTAATTTATTAATTCATTAGGTTAATATACAATATGATGATAACAATACATTACATACGCATGAATTAGTAATAGGATTTGGAAACAAGTTAAGGAACTTATACTTATCTCCTAATATTCTGAAATTTACTTAGTAATTTTTGCTCAAAGGGTAAAAAAAAATTAAAATACTTAAATATTTGTAAACAATATTTCCACTAATGTAATTTAAATAAAATACTTTACATAATAGTAACATTTTCTTGCAATAAAATTCGGATTGTATATAAAAAAAATTTAAAAAAAATTAAACACTGATGTAACAAGAAAAGTTAAATAAGGGGTAGATAAATAAATAATTGAATTTATCATCCTTCCCTGTGATTCTATCAGCTTGTTGAGCAGCTCCGAAAAATTCGTATCAAGAAGCGCGTGCGCTGAGCAGGAGTTATCAACAGTCAGGAGGACTTATCAACAAATTCTCCCAACGTTTGGCAGCTCAGAACTTATTACATAGCTTTCAAAATTGCAAAATATTAATAAAAATATAAAGATTTGGTGTTCCTTTTTTATATTATGGCGTTTTATTTAAACGAATGATGAAGAAATTTCTAAAAGTGACATCAACAAAATGTGTCTTTCCTCGATGCTGATAATGTCTGCTGGGACTTCTTTCTGCTCTTTCTATTGCACTTCATTATTTGCGATTAAATCAAATTTTTAAACGTACGCTTTGTTTTTATGTGTCTATATTTTCGCCTGAATTAGTAAAAAAACGACTAAATGTTGTTTAAATATGCCGTCTCCTTGGTTAAATTTGAGTGATTATTTTATGTTGCGCATATTATAGTCAGAAGTTGTTTCGCGAATGGAGACAGACTATGACGTCAACGAGGTTGCAAGTTTGAAATGGGTGCTTTAGTTTCCCGGAAAATCATGAACAAAGATTTCCAGACTGATTTTGTTTTTTACAACATGAAAATACACATTAATGTTGGTTTTTATATCGTTTATAAGATTTTTTACATGAACATTCAGGAAATATATACTTATTGGTATGGTAAATAACGTAACGGAAAACCTGTCGTTGCGATGAAGAATCCATACTTTTCCCGCGAAAATTTGGGAGAATTCAGAACGTTTACAAATATTTACGTTTCAGATAAGTAATTAAGATGATAAAAATATTATCTGCATTTTGACAGCTAGATATCGTAAAATATCACCCCGCTCGACAGAATATGAAGATTTGGGACTCGTTCGCTACGCTCACTCGTCCCAAGCTTCATATTCTGGCTCACGGGATGATATTTTACGATATCTAGCTGTCAAAATGCAGATAATATGTACGTATCCATGCACTGTTGTTTCTTAGAAGAAAGGGGGAAAATCTATGGTGAACATAGGTTAAACTAATTTCTATCAAACCGCTTGCTAGATATTATAAAAGACTGCACTGCCAAGAAGATTTCCATATTTTGTTCGGTACTAAGTTCAGGGGATCCAAAGAGTAGACTTTCATTTGTTACCAATGGATTATTAAGAATGTGTTCAAGATGAAGCTGTCTTTGAACATCATAACGATGACATTGCAATAAATAATGATCAGTGGTTTCGATACAGCCGTACTTTGAGTGACTTTCAATCAGGATTTAGAAGTTCTTACTCAACTGATTCTTGCCTCATTTATTTAATAGATCATATTTAAACTCAAACAGCCAAAGGGTTTTTACGGAC
This sequence comes from Mytilisepta virgata, assembly GCA_028015205.1. Taxonomy (NCBI): domain Eukaryota; kingdom Metazoa; phylum Mollusca; class Bivalvia; order Mytilida; family Mytilidae; genus Mytilisepta; species Mytilisepta virgata. The sequence goes on along the minus strand of CM051515.1, from coordinate 56,173,313 downwards.
ATGGTCCTGTTAGACTGACCTACAGAAGGCGTTTGACATAGTAGATCATACGATAATAGTAATAATTGTATAACATGTTTGTAATGTCAGAGATGGCCCATGATTGGTTAAATAAAAGTATTCTATTCTACGATACTATGTGAAAAATTGGAAGTTTATACCTTGGTCTGAGTCCAATTTCACAATCAGAAAACAGGTAATAAGTATAAATGGGGTAACTTCAGAAGTGTTTAAAATTGTATGTGGTGTTCCTCAAGGCACCTTATTGTGTCCGCTATTGTTTTTGATCTATGTCAATGATGTTCAAACCAGCATTGACTCAGATTGTAAAGTTTTGATATATGCAGATGATATTGCAATTTTATTTTCCCAGAAAGACCCTGGGGTCATATCTCATAAATTATCCAGAATGTTGGAGTCATGCCATGAGCGGTTAACTGACAATAAATTGTCCCTATATTTGGGAAAAACGAAGAGTATAATTTTTGGTCGTGGTCGAAAACTTCTAGAGACCGGGTTATTTTGCTATCTTTGTAATGGTATTAATATTGAATCCAAAAATTTTGTAAACTATTTGGGAATTTTAATTGATCAGTTCTGACTGTAGATCTAAAAGTTCTACAAAGAAATTAATATGATTTTAAAGTACAAATAAAAAAAAATTTGATGGATAAATTTGAATTCATCTTTAATAGTGAATTTGTTCTTTTTAATTTTATGAGACTCTGAGGATTTATCTGTGATGATTCTAAATAATTTTTGTTATTTATTTGTGTCAAGCTTGGTTTGAACTGGTTGTCTCTTCTTAAAAGGGCCACACTGGAAATAAGTTTCATTAATTTTTGTGGGTCATCTGCAGTGAAAATCTAGTCCATTTAATAATACTAGTCTAGTCAAATATTAAAATAATGAAAATTTCCACAATTTTAATGTTTTAAATTATTATTTTTAGTTCTCATAATCTGTCAATGATTTTAGTGTCTATAATAAGTAAAAGTGTAACAAAACAGCGTGTCCCCATTACGCCCACTTTTGGAAAAAAGTAAAATCGGGACCTAATGCGTTCTCCGTTCCCTTCGTAATATTTAAAGCCTAATGTATTCTACAACGTATCCATAAAGATACAGATACAGAATTTATGATGGGCATAGTGGGGATCCGGCGTTTCGATTCCGTAGGGGTACTAATTAGAGATCAGAGGTCAATTGGTTGTAGTCTGTTTCAAAATTACCTTGTGTCTGTCATGTAAAATTAATGTTACATCAGAAAAACCTATATGAATGTTATATTTCCATTTTGTAAATAATAAATTTAAAAATATATCTATATAACACCGAAATTTATAATTTACAAAATGGGAAATGTATCAATTTTAAATACATGAAATAGACGATACATCAGTGATATTGACCAAAATATACTACATAAAATATCTCATATAATTTATAAGATATCTTATATATTCTATGAGATATCTTATATAATTTATAAGATATCTCATATAATTTTCTTGGCAAGATATCTTATATGTTATATGAGATATCTTATATAAAAATTATTTATCAGATATCTCCTAAAGTTTATAAGATATCTTACATAGTTTATAAGATATCTAATATATTTATAAGATATCTTATAAAGAAAATTATATGGGATATTCTATGAATTATATGAGATATCTTATAAACTATATAAGATATTTTATTAACTATATATGATATCTTATAAACTATATGATATCTTATAAACTATATATGATATCTTATAAACTATATAAGATATTTTATAAACTATATGAGATATCTTATTAAGTTTATTAGATATCTTGAAGTTAGAATAAATAGTAAAACGGCTTTCAATAGACCTAGCTAGTCGAGTTTATACATCGATAAATTGCGGAAAAACAACTCTATTTACTTATAATGCTAACTACACTTTTCGACCAAATAGGAAATAAATAAGCGTTTTAAAATGGCACTCTTTTACTGGCTCACATATTCATACGCTGAACGTCATTTATCGGAAACTAAAGATTACATACGTCACGTTGTGGACCCGAAAATCAAAAATACAAAACGTTTTGGATTTGTAGGAGGTAGATCTAGATCTGTAACTTACATACGTACGTTAATCATAATTGTTTTGTTTTTGGTGATTCAAATTCAAATTCAAAAATGTGTATCAGAAAAGGCACAGTCAAAAATACTGTATTGCAGCTTATAAGTTTACGTTATCCAATACATAAAAAAACATAACTTAAATTACCATTATTGTAATCAAGAAAAATTAACACAAATCATTGTTTTTCTTTATTTGTTATTGTTATATTGATTTATGTATGATTTATTGTAATTAATCTGCTCCTTGTGGGCGCTGTGATTAGCAAATAAAATATCTGTATCTGTATATATTGTATCTCAAAAATTTCAAAACCTGTTTAGATTTGGGACAATTGTTTTATTAATTTTTATGATCTCATCCGTGTCCTGCATTTGTTTTTTATTTAGTCACACCCTAGTTATCTTTCGGAATTCTCTAGAGACGTCTTTTAAGTCGGGCATAAAGTCAGTTGTATTATTGTTCCGGAGTTAATTTCACGTGAGAGAATAGTGAAATGATGGTTTGTCAATAAATTTTGACATTCAAGAACAGAATTCTGTTCACGTATCCGTATTGTAGTCGATTCGAAGATTCAATATTTAAAGAGGTATCTTCGTTAGCCACTTATTTTCAGGAAAGGCAGTCTTATCTTTCAGTTCAACTTTATGCCGAACCGGATTGGAATTTTAGATTATTAATTTTAGTTCAATTGTCGTTTCATTTAACATTAACACACCTGTATATTGTACAACATTAATACATATAATATACAGTGAAATCTACTCATTCCGACATCCCCTAATTCTGCACACCTGTCCATCTGTGTAATGGTTTTTCTGAAATATCTTTAAAAATGCTGAGACCCCATCTGTAAATGTCTTTCTTGGCAAACTGAAACAACACTGGGTACCTCAAATCACCGAAAACCTCCTGGAAACACCGAAAACCTCCCAGAAACACCGAAAACCTGATATAATATTACCTAAACCTCATCAAATGTTGCGAAAACCACATCCATTCGATCGGTATGCCAGTTTTACATCCAGAAAACATAATTTTATTAATATTGTATAAGAAATGTGACTTTTATGAATGATTTTCTTAGACATAGTGTATTCTATATTAAAACAAAATGGCTGATCGAAAACCTCCCGAAACACCGAACACCTGATATAATATTACCACAAAATATTGCATTGAATCAAGAAGCCTTAATTCAAATTCACACTTCCAATTAAAATTTATTTATGGATCGTTTTCATCTAAGAAAAAAAAAAAATTTATACAATTAAAATTTAGTAAATTTAAATTAAAGAAAACATAAATCTCATATACATTTTATAAAAACACAATTTTTGAAAAAAAAATTTCTAATTATAATAAGTAACCATCTTTCATCTTTTTCTAAACAATTATGCTAATTGGGCTATAACCACAGTTATACAATACAACTTTCTTTGTTTTTCTTTAATGTTTAATTGGCAATGAAAGTTGATTAAAACCATAGAGTACAAATATGGGTTTATGATATACACAATAATTAATTTTAATGTACCAGGCATTAATCGATACGTTGATCAGCCATTTTGATTTAATATAGAATGCACTATGTCTAAGATAATCCGTCACAAAAGTCTTATTTCTTAAACAATATTAATAAAATTATGTTTTCTGGATGTAAAACTGGCACACCGATCGAATGGATGTGGTTTTCGCAACATTTGATGAAGTTTAGGTAATATTATATCAGGTTTTCGGTGTTTCCGGGAGGTTTTCGGTGTTTGCGGGAGGTTTTCGGTGATTCGATGTTCCGAACAACACTGATGAATTTTAGAAACTTCCCACCATTATGCATATGCTTTTACTGATGCAATTCCTGTTTTTGATGTACAACACTGCCAGCTGCATAAAATTAGGGGACATTTGAATGTCTTACAAAAACAAGGGGTATGATGTTTCTACACAAATTGTCAAAAAAATGTATAACAATTTGAATTAATCTGCCTATTTTTTACCTAAAAGAATAATTATTCTGTGTCTTTAATAAATATTTGCATGTCGTTCATGACTATCAGTCTTCAATTTAACACGACAAGGATTAGGTGTGCAGACATAGAGGACTGCATTGTACACCATATAAATTATGCAATAAATGGGAATATAGTGTACACATCTTTATTCACACAGCACACATACATTGCTCAGTTAGTAGTAGTATTAGTTTGATATAATATGTGCGTTTTTTGTGTTTTTTTGTTTTGTTTTTTATGCCCCGTCACGAATGTGGCTTTGGCCTATAGATTAACCCTTGTCTGTCTGTACGTATGTACGTCCCAATGCGGTTAAGTTTTGCGTTTAGCTCCATTGCTCAGAAACCTTTTGTAATATATCAATGATATTTCACCACTACAGTCCTCTTGTATAGTACAGTGCAGTTCAGCAAAACTTGGGTTGCTATGACCTACATTTCATGCTTTAGTGACTTTGATTAAGTTTTACGTTTAGGTTTATTTCTCAGAAACCTATAGTAATATATCAATAATATTTCACCACTGCAGTCCTCTTGTATAGTACAACGTAGTTCAGCAACACATGGGTCACTATGACATATATTTTTCATGCTTCAGTGACTTTGGTTAAGTTTTGCATTTAGGTTCATTTCTTTGGAACTAAGCATAGTGTATCAATGAAACTTCATCAGTGGATGTGCCTTGGATAGCACTGAGCATTCATCAGTGGATATGCCTTGGGTAGTAATGAGCAGCCATACAATAATTAGGTCATTATGACCTACATTTTACGCTTGAGCGACTCTGCTAAAGTTTTGCATTTAGGTTCATTTCTTTGGAACTAAGCATAGTGTATCAACGAAACTTCATCAGTGGATGTGCCTTGGATAGCACTGAGCATTCATACATGATGACCTACATTTTAGGTGGGGAATCCGTGTCTTGCAGACACAATTTCTAGTTTTTTAATAACCTGTGTGTTGTATAATTTTCCACAAAGAAGGACATTATGCCTCTTTTGAAAATGAATTAATGGTGTTTGTTCAAAATGATAGTTTAAGCTCCAGATTTTCTCCTAAGAGATATCAATTATCAAGATAAATGTGTTCAAAATACTTATTTCATGGGTAGAAGTGTTTTAGACTTTATACAGAACAATGTACAAGGTTAAATTGAATTTACGGGATTATATTTTTTTTTTCAAATTGAATAATGTTTACATGTAAATGCAAAGTTTGCTAATTTATGGAACAATTTACATTTCATTGACATTTAATAGACAGAAATGATATGATAGATAAGTTCTTGCTAAAATAGTAACACATGCATATGATAAAACATCAGATATTGATAAAGGAAAGGCTTTTGTATTTCTGTTCTTCATTGAATTCCTTTAAAAGTTAATCAATAGTTGTCATTTAGACAGCACAAGCTAATCATTTGTTATCAAATATTGTGTTGAGGATTTTTAATGAAAGGTCATCCATGCCTAAGTTCATCTCTTCAGCATTGTATACACTTGACTTTTTTGCTCTTTCAGAAAAATGGCAGAGTTTTGGTTGATTTCAGCACCTGGTGATAAAACTTGTCAGCAAACCTTTGACAAATTGTGTATGGCAACAGCCAATCAGAATTTGTTGTCAACGAACTATAAATTTGCCATCCCTGATCTGAAGGTAAAACTGAAAAAAACTTTTAATATGTGTTCCATATTTATATTCTACACATTATGTTTTAAGTTTGAAAAAAGATTTTACATATAATATTTAGAAAAGGCAATCATCTGAAATAATTTTGCTTGAAGCAGTTCAGTTGCTAAAATTTATAAAATTCAGTTGAAGAACCTTGTACTCTTCACTACAGTTGTATTAAGACAGAAATTTCATTACTGCCCATTGCTGTTTACATTAAGTTTAATAATTAATTTTATAAAGAACTCATCCTATCTGAAAAAAACTATTTTATATCATTCGATTTAAATGGTACATATCAGTATTTCAGGAGGACCAGCTCTTTATAAAAGTAATCTTATACATGTATGTGCCTCACATTGTATATGTATAGATGATAAAATGTCAAACCTGTATATAAAGGACACCCAAGGGACCAGTAAAAAGTGCTCTTAATGACCAGGTGCCCTTTATACAGAGGTTAATTTTACATAATTTGTTCATAAATGGGACTTTTTCACTGTGCCCTTTATAGACAGTGATTTGCTATATAGAGGTGCCCTTTAAAGCAGTTTTGATCGTATCTGATAAATGATGGTTGAGGTACCAAACTGAAGTTTTTATTGAGGAGTGAACATAAAATTATGGGGGCGTCGTTGGCCAAGTTGTCTATGTAGTTCGTCATGACTACTAATGATCACTAGCCTGTCAACAATGGGGTTGTGAGTTCGAATCTCACCTGTGGTGGGGTCTGTTCGACTCCGATCTAAATTGACAAGGATTGCCAATTTTCCTAACGAAGGTCTGTGGTTCTCTTCGGGTACTGCGGCTTCCTGCACCAATAAAAACAGGCTGCGTGAAATAGCCAAATGTACTGAAAACAATGTAAAACCGCAACTAAACATAAAATTATGATGCAAAAGAAATTGTTATGATCTATTTAAAAGAAAAATTGTAAGTAAAATACACATTATATATGTGGCGCTGTAAGGCTTTTGTTAAAATATGAATAAAGAGTACTTCAGTGTTCTCCTCAGAAATTCTAAATAGCATTGTGGTAGTGTGTTTGTGGCAAATCTTTCCATCTTATGATATCATCAAAAATGAATAAATTTTCATATAATGTATTAGAATGAATCACTGTTTTAGGCTTTTATTGGATTAAAATTGTCTTGCTGCTGATGATGAAAAGTAAGAAAAAATGGAACAAATTAACTCTTCAAAGTAATATTATATACATTTGTTAACAGAATAGCACAGTGGTAAAAAATTATAGCATTGTGATAAAATTATAGCACAGTGCTACCACTGTGGTAGATAAGCCTGGGGAGAACACTCTACTTTTACATGTTATTATTTTATATTTAAGGTAGGAACATTAGACATATTGGTTGGATTATCAGACGATTTAGGAAAATTGGATGCATATTGTGAAAGGTATATACTGTGATGTATAATTCATATCTTTAGTATTGTGGATTCTAATTTGTGCCACAAATCACTGATATCAGCACAAGTTTGGCCTCTTTAAAAAAAAAAATTCAAATAGGAAAATAAAACAGTTCTAGTTATTGAGTAGTAGGAGTATATAATTGAAATCTTGCAGCTTGATTTAAAAAGTTAATCGGCAAACCAATCTCAAGAGGTTCCACCATATTACACCATTTCCACTAAAAAAAAAGCCATGAAATAATCTATTGATCACATATTCATGGCTGACTCAGGGTGGATATGAATTTCAGTGGTCAAGACCAGAATGTATCATTCCAATGTAACAATGTATTTTTCTAGGTTAAGGGCTTTGATATTTATTGTTATTTTTCAGTGTAACAAAGAAAATAGCTCAGTATTTAGGGGATGTTATGGAAGCCTCGAGAGACAAAATGCAGGAAAATCTACTAGCAAATGGAGGTTTGTGTTAGACATCCAGGTCAAGCTATCAAGACTTTGTTAAGTGCATTTTTATGTTGTTTGGGATTTATAGCATATAGTAATTGGGGGCCTCGGTGGCCGAGTGATCTAGGTAGTTCGTCATTACTATTAATGATCACCAGTCTGTCAGTACTGAGGTTATGAGTTCGAATCTCACCTGTGGCGGGGTGTGTTCGACTCTGATCTTAATTGACAAGACTTGCCAGTTTTTCTACCGAAGGTCGTGGTTCTCTACGGGTACTCCAGCTTCCTCCACCAATAAAAACTGGCCGCTGTGAAATAGCCAAATGTGCTGAAAATGGTGTAAAACCTTAACTAAACAAACAAACATATAGTAATTGTAATACATATCATGACTGAGTTGAAGTAATGGCAACACCAGATTTATAAGTTCATATAGAAACAAAGTTACATCAAATTAGATTTTCCTTCATTATCATTTACAGCTGCTGGTCCACCCAATATCAAGATTATTTCCCTTGGAAACACAAGTTAAAAATTTCCTTTTAAAGATAAAAATTATAAAATTATGTTTGATACTTTACTGTAAATAGAGAGACTATTCATCTTCAAAAGAGAAAATCTTCTTTACTAGTTAATATGGGAAATCTTTTTCTTTATTTTCATGTTGACTGACATTTTTATTTCTAGTTGACCTGGTAACCTATCTGACAAGGTTCCAGTGGGATCTGGCTAAATACCCAATCAAACAGTCATTAAAGAATATAGCAGAAATTATTGGAAAGGTAATTTTGGATATTTTCATAAAAACAGTATTGCCTGGTAAACTTGAATATGAGATATTTACAACAATTTATAACATAACAAAATAAATAAGAATCCTTAATTTTCTATTTCACATTTTACAGAGGTAACTTAATTGACAATTTCTCATTTCATTGTAGTTTAACAACTATTTTGCTCACAAGGAGTTTAATGAACAAAAATTGGAAACGAAGTTATATATATTTTTATTTTCAGATTTTCATTTTGTGGTGACAAATTAATATAATGATTTAACTCCCTTTGAATGTATAATTTCGATTTGATTTGATTGATGTCACAATGTGAAAAAGCTGAACTGCTTTGTTGCATGTTGCCTTGTATGGAGAGCTATTTATCAGCCTTCTTTCCAATCCTTTCAGATCTATTTTTCTGAACAAAATATGTTTAAATTGATTTATGAACTGTTCAAGGATCGATATTAAATTTTAATTTGAACCATATTAATAGAAACAAGAGGCTCAAGAGAATTGAGCCTGTATCCTTCACCTGACAGTTCCACAATCAATCCATTTTATTTCATATCAAGTGAAAATTGAAATGGACCTTCCATAGATGCTTCATACCAAGTATCTGTTAATTTGGCTATATGGTTTCAGAGGAGAGGAGTTTGACCAATCAAAAATAAGAATTCATCATGGCCGCCATATTGGCTGTCCAACCGGGACGAAATATGCAGACTTTATAAAGGTCCTTCCACAGATGCTTCATACCAAGTTTCAGTTCATTTGGCTAAGGGGTTTCAGAGGAGAAGATTTTTAAAATTTGTCCAATCCAAAATAAGAATTCGTTATGGTGACCATATTAGTTGTCCGGCTGGAACGAAATATGCAAACTTTATAAAGGTCCTTCCATAGATGCTTCACTCCAAGTTTCAGTTCATTTGGCATAGGGGTTTCAGAGGAGAAGATCAAAATGTTAAAGTTTATGGACAGATGACGGACGATGAACGCCAAGTGATGACAAAAGCTCACATGGCCCTTTGGGCCAGGTGAGCTAAAAAGGCATGATATATGTATTTATTTTATAGCAAGTATCACAGATAGAAACTGATCTGAGAACAAAGTCACAGGCATATAATAATTTAAAAGGAAATTTACAGAATTTAGAAAGAAAAGCTACGTAAGTATCAAAAATTCAGAACAATTGTCAGGGCTACAATGAAGTTTCATAAGTGTAATCGAACCTCTTTATCAAATTATTCCTTAAATATGGGCTTGAAAATATTTTTTAGCATAATGTCATCCAAGTAAAATACTAAATATAAACAGTGGGCAGTCAATTTGACTGTAAAATACTTGTATATAGCATGTGCTGTTTGCTATATAAGCTTTCGTCCAAATTTAATTACTCACCTATGAGGTTTTAACTGCAAGGTAGCATTACATGGTGAAGCAGAATGGAAAAATTAAACAGCTTATACAAAGCTTTTATAGTAAACAAGGAAAATAAAAGGTGAGCTGTCAAAAGTGGCATAAAACCACTTAAATGTATGAAATACACAATTCTAACAAAACTAAATATAAAATCGTAAAATATAAACTGAAAAGTTAAAAATACCCAACGTTTCGATCTATATGGTCTTGATCACGAGCATGTAAAAATAAGAAAGTGTTGACTCTTTGAAACCCAGGGCAAGACTGAGTCCGTACATAAAATGTAAACAAAAAGAAAATTTATTGTATTTTATAGTAAACACTGATTTCCACCAATAAAATTTGGCTTCAGCATGTGGATATCCTTTTGTAGGTATTTCAGTTATATTGTATTAATATCATAAAATAAGAAAACCAAGAATTTTAAAATCTTAGAACAATGAATTTATCTTGAACCACAAAAAATTAGATCCAAAACTAAAAACTGCAGTAAATTATATTTATTCTGATTTAGTGGCAATTTATTGACAAGAAATTTGGGTGATTTGGTGAAGAAAGAAGATTTTGTATTAGACTCAGAGTATCTACAGACATTACTCGTAGTTGTACCAAAGTAAGTTTTAGACACAGAGTATCTACATTTAGTATCAAAGTAAGTTAAAACGACAAAGCCAGTGAACAGTGAACTCTTGTTATCTCGAAAATGTATGGAACATAAAAATGGAGACATCCGTAGTCGACTCAAACTGAATGATTTTGTTAAAAGATGCTGATTGGGCATTTTTGAGTACATGTAAAATTTTGATTAGCTTGTGATTATCAGGCTAGATAAACATAATAACTAATAAATTCAGAATTGAAATGTGTGTAAGTAATTCAATAATTATCTAATGTAACAAGTAAGGTAAAGACGGGACTGTCATACATCAGTCAGTTGTTAATGACTGGAAATTTGTTGAATTTCAGATTAAAGATTGAAACCATTTTTATCCCCTAGGTAATAATTCGATATGTTTGTATTACTTCAAGATAACGACAACATTTAAATGCATTTGTAAATATAGGGACTGAAATTTCGACTCATTGAAAGTTGACATATCAGGAATCAATATGAATGTAATTATATGTCTCAAAGTTATGAACCACAACAAAATTTTGACTCAATTGAGTAAGAGACAATGATGAATTTTCTGATGAAGGTTACTTGTCTGTTCAGGATTTTATGTTAAGATATATTTATGTAAAGGAAACTCATACTTCATGGCAGTTAGATACAATCAAATCTGAAAATAGTTTCATAAATCAATATATATAATAACACTATCAAAATATAATGTCGCCTAGCAAGTTTGCCTTCTGTATACATGATGTCGACTGGCAAGTTTGCCTTCTATATACATGTATACAACTCTATCAAAATATGATGTCGACTGGCAAGTTTTCCTTCTATATACATGTATACAACTCTATCAAAATATGATGTCAACTTGCAAGTTTGCCTTCTATATACATGTATACAACTCTATCAAAATATGATGTCGACTGGCAAGTTTGCCTTCTATATACATGTATACAACTCTATCAAAATATGATGTCGACTGGCAAGTTTGCCTTCTGTATACATGTATACAACTCTATCAAAATATGATGTCGACTGGCAAGTTTGCCTTCTATATACATGTATACAACTCTATCAAAATATGATGTTGACTGGCAAGTTTGGCTTCTGTATACATGTATACAACTCTATCAAAATATGATGTCGATTGGCAAGTTTGCCTTCTATATACATGTATACAACTCTATCAAAATATGATGTTGACTGGCAAGTTTGCCTTCTATATACATGTATACAACTCTATCAAAATATGATGTTGACTGGCAAGTTTGCCTTCTATATACATGTATACAACTCTATCAAAATATGATGTCTACTGGCAAGTTTGCCTTCTGTATATATGTATACAGCTCTATCAAAATTTGATGTCAACTTGCAAGTTTGCCTTCTGTATACATGTATACAACTCTATCAAAATATGATGTCTACTGGCAAGTTTGCCTTCTGTATATATGTATACAACTCTCAAAATATGATGTCGACTGGCAAGTTTGTCTTCTGTATACATGTATACAACTCTATCAAAATATGATGTCTACTGGTAAGTTTGCCTTCTGTATACATGTATACAACTCTTATCAAAATATGATGTCGACTGGAAAGTTTGCCTTCTGTATATATGTATACAACACTATCAAAATTTGATGTCAACTGGCAAGTTTGTCTTCTGTATATATGTATACAACTCTATCAAAATATGATGTCCACTGGCAAGTTTGCCTTCTGTATATATGTATACAGCTCTATCAAAATTTGATGTCAACTTGCAAGTTTGCCTTCTGTATACATGTATACAACTGTATCAAAATATGATGTCTACTGGCAAGTTTGCCTTCTGTATACATGTATACAACTCTATCAAAATATGATGTCGACTGACAAGTTTGCCTTCTCTATACATGTATACAACTCTTAATCAAAATATGATGTCAACTGACAAGTTTGCCTTCTGTATTTATGTATACAGCTCTATCAAAATTTGATGTCAACTTGCAAGTTTGCCTTCTGTATATATGTATACAACTGTATCAAAATATGATGTCTACTGGTAAGTTTGTCTTCTGTATATATGTATACAACTCTATCAAAATATGATGTCGACTGGCAAGTTTTCCTTCTATATACATGTATACAACTCTATCAAAATATGATGTCAACTTGCAAGTTTGCCTTCTATATACATGTATACAACTCTATCAAAATATGATGTCGACTGGCAAGTTTGCCTTCTATATACATGTATACAACTCTATCAAAATATGATGTCGACTGGCAAGTTTGCCTTCTGTATACATGTATACAACTCAATCAAAATATGATGTCGACTGGCAAGTTTGCCTTCTATATACATGTATACAACTCTATCAAAATATGATGTTGACTGGCAAGTTTGGCTTCTGTATACATGTATACAACTCTATCAAAATATGATGTCGATTGGCAAGTTTGCCTTCTATATACATGTATACAACTCTATCAAAATATGATGTTGACTGGCAAGTTTGCCTTCTATATACATGTATACAACTCTATCAAAATATGATGTTGACTGGCAAGTTTGCCTTCTATATACATGTATACAACTCTATCAAAATATGATGTCTACTGGCAAGTTTGCCTTCTGTATATATGTATACAGCTCTATCAAAATTTGATGTCAACTTGCAAGTTTGCCTTCTGTATACATGTATACAACTCTATCAAAATATGATGTCTACTGGCAAGTTTGCCTTCTGTATATATGTATACAACTCTCAAAATATGATGTCGACTGGCAAGTTTGTCTTCTGTATACATGTATACAACTCTATCAAAATATGATGTCTACTGGTAAGTTTGCCTTCTGTATACATGTATACAACTCTTATCAAAATATGATGTCGACTGGAAAGTTTGCCTTCTGTATATATGTATACAACACTATCAAAATTTGATGTCAACTGGCAAGTTTGTCTTCTGTATATATGTATACAACTCTATCAAAATATGATGTCCACTGGCAAGTTTGCCTTCTGTATATATGTATACAGCTCTATCAAAATTTGATGTCAACTTGCAAGTTTGCCTTCTGTATACATGTATACAACTGTATCAAAATATGATGTCTACTGGCAAGTTTGCCTTCTGTATACATGTATACAACTCTATCAAAATATGATGTCGACTGACAAGTTTGCCTTCTCTATACATGTATACAACTCTTAATCAAAATATGATGTCAACTGACAAGTTTGCCTTCTGTATTTATGTATACAGCTCTATCAAAATTTGATGTCAACTTGCAAGTTTGCCTTCTGTATATATGTATACAACTGTATCAAAATATGATGTCTACTGGTAAGTTTGTCTTCTGTATATATGTATACAACTCTATCAAAATATGATGTCGACTGGAAAGTTTGCCTTCTGTATATATGTATACAACTCTCAAAATATGATGTCGACTGGAAAGTTTGCCTTCTGTATACATGTATACAACTCTATCAAAATATGATGTCTACTGGTAAGTTTGCCTTCTGTATACATGTATACAACTCTTATCAAAATATGATGTCGACTGGAAAGTTTGCCTTCTGTATATATGTATACAACACTATCAAAATTTGATGTCAACTGGCAAGTTTGTCTTCTGTATATATGTATACAACTCTATCAAAATATGATGTCCACTGGCAAGTTTGCCTTCTGTATATATGTATACAGCTCTATCAAAATTTGATGTCAACTTGCAAGTTTGCCTTCTGTATACATGTATACAACTGTATCAAAATATGATGTCTACTGGCAAGTTTGCCTTCTGTATATATGTATACAACTCTCAAAATATGATGTCGACTGGCAAGTTTGTCTTCTGTATACATGTATACAACTCTATCAAAATATGATGTCTACTGGTAAGTTTGCCTTCTGTATACATGTATACAACTCTTATCAAAATATGATGTCGACTGGAAAGTTTGCCTTCTGTATATATGTATACAACACTATCAAAATTTGATGTCAACTGGCAAGTTTGTCTTCTGTATATATGTATACAACTCTATCAAAATATGATGTCCACTGGCAAGTTTGCCTTCTGTATATATGTATACAGCTCTATCAAAATTTGATGTCAACTTGCAAGTTTGCCTTCTGTATACATGTATACAACTGTATCAAAATATGATGTCCACTGGCAAGTTTGCCTTCTGTATATATGTATACAGCTCTATCAAAATTTGATGTCAACTTGCAAGTTTGCCTTCTATATACATGTATACAACTCTATCAAAATATGATGTCGACTGGCAAGTTTGCCTTCTGTATACATGTATACAACTCTATCAAAATATGATGTCTACTGGCAAGTTTGCCTTCTGTATACATGTATACAACTCTATCAAAATATGATGTCGACTGGCAAGTTTGCCTTCTGTATACATGTATACAACTCTATCAAAATATGATGTCGACTGGCAAGTTTGCCTTCTATATACATGTATACAACTCTATCAAAATATGATGTCGACTGGCAAGTTTGCCTTCTATATACATGTATACAACTCTATCAAAATATGATGTCTACTGGCAAGTTTGCCTTCTGTATACACGTATACAACTCTATCAAAATATGATGTCGACTGGCAAGTTTGCCTTCTATATACATGTATACAACTCTATCAAAATATGATGTCGACTGGCAAGTTTGCCTTCTGTATACATGTATACAACTCTATCAAAATATGATGTCGACTGGCAAGTTTGCCTTCTACTGTGGATTCATTTATTTTCGTGGATACCAATTTTCGTGGATAGAGAAAAAAAGGCATTTCGTGGGATACGTAAATTCGTGGATTGTTGGCTTAGAAAAAAAAATAAAAAGATGTTGAAATACTGAAATTCGTGGCTTGACACATCAGATATCATGAAAATAGTGCGACAAAACGTGCCGATCAGACTTTTATATTGTACAGTAAAGCAGGGATACAGTTCCTGAGTAAAGTACTGATTTTAAGCACTTATAAAACAAAAGTCTAACAAACAGATTGTTCAAATTTATTATGAATTTAACAAGATTGACGTAATTATTTACTTGTTAGGCTAATTAGGTATGAAATATGTATTGACAAAATTGCAATCACTTGTCACCAAATACCTCGGGGCTTATTCATACATATCTATAATCCGATTACTATCATTAATTTCTGCTTTATTATCTTTTGACAAGTTGTTTTTACTGTAATTTATGAAAAAGTCTGTATTGTTTAGGCTTACTTAAGATTAATATTTTTCTTTAATGTTTGAATAAAAAACCGGAAGTGAATTCCGCGACAATTTACAGTCAAGATATTTTTAAAGAAAATTGTTTGAGCGTTAATATGTTACCAAAAACAAAATTACACTAAACACTATATCCTCTGTGGATATAGCTGACTCATGATGTACATGCTGTAAAAACGCAATTGTTCATAGGTACATCAAAACTCCGTGGTTTCAAACTTCAGCGCATTTAAGCTAAAAAAATATTATTTTTCGTTGGATATTTAAATTCGTGGTTTACTGGGACCCACGAAAACCACGAAAATTGGTATGCAACGAATATTAATGAATCCACAGTATATACATGTATACAACTCTATCAAAATATGATGTTGACTGGCAAGTTTGCCTTCTGTATACATGTATACAACTCTATCAAAATATGATGTCTACTGGCAAGTTTGCCTTCTGTATACACGTATACAACTCTATCAAAATATGATGTCGACTGGCAAGTTTGCCTTCTGTATATATGTATACAACACTATCAAAATATGATGTCTACTGGCAAGTTTGCCTTCTGTTTATATGTATACAACTCTATCAAAATTTGATGTCGACTGGCAAGTTTGGCTTCTGTATACATGTATACAACTCTATCAAAATATGATGTCTACTGGCAAGTTTGGCTTCTGTATACATGTATACAACTCTTAATCAAAATATGTCGACTGGCAAGTTTGCCTTCTGTATACATGTATACAACTCTATCAAAATATGATGTCGACTGGCAAGTTTGCCTTCTGTATATATGTATACAACACTATCAAAATATGATGTCTACTGGCAAGTTTGCCTTCTGTTTATATGTATACAACTCTATCAAAATTTGATGTCGACTGGCAAGTTTGGCTTCTGTATACATGTATACAACTCTATCAAAATATGATGTCTACTGGCAAGTTTGCCTTCTGTTTATATGTATACAACTCTATCAAAATTTGATGTCGACTGGCAAGTTTGCCTTCTATATACATGTATACAACTCTATCAAAATATGATGTCGACTGGCAAGTTTGCCTTCTGTATACATGTATACAACTCTATAAAAATATGATGTCGACTGGCAAGTTTGCCTTCTGTATACATGTATACAACTCTATCAAAATATGAAATAGGCTGGCAAATTTTCTTTTCTGTTGTACGTTTTTATAAAGTTGTTATATATAGCAGAAAGTTGGCATCAAAATTACCACAGAACAACTGTTTATCTACTTTTATTTAATTGAAAATAAATATAAGTATTAAAAGTTAAAGATGTGAATAGAAATTTATTGAGAAATAGTTCATCCTGACTGTTAATAACAAGACATAAATATCACTCTCATTATATATCTTTTTATCTCAAAACTGATTTATTACTCCTTATTATATATCTCATAATTCTTGACATCTCAAATTTTGTAGGGGCCTCGGTGGCCGAGTGGTCTAGGTAGTTCGTCATGACTACTAAAGATCACTAGCCTGTCAACGCTGAGGTTGTAAGTTCGAATCTCACCGGTGGCGGGGTGTGTTCAACTCCAATCTTAATTGACAAGGATTGCCAATTTTCCTACCGAAGGTTGGTGGTTTTCTCCGGGTACTCCGGCTTCCTCGACCAATAAAAACAGGCCGCCACAAAATAGCCAAATGTGCTGAAAACGGCGTAAAACCCCAACTAAACAAACAAATTTTGTAAGATAATGGGAGATAACTCTGCATGTAATTTAGTTAAAGTTTGACTGAAGATCTGAAATGCTATGTTTCATATGTATGTTTGTTTGTTAGTCCAGATTTGAACTTTAACATTTTAGATCATTCCATCATGAATGGGTGGCCAAATACGAGACATTGACTGATATGATAGTACCAAGATCATCCAGGTAAGTGCTGCCTGTTTGTAAATTTTGTCACATGTAAAAACATTGTCAAACATTTTTCTCTGGGTACCTGGGATTTGTCAACCAGTAGAGATGCCCTAGTGACTCTTTTGTTATGGAGTTGATTATATATAAGAATTTTTTTTTTAAAGTATACTTAATGTTTTTCCCACATTAAAAGTTCTGTTGATTAATTTCATTGTACAATGCATCACCATCACTGAAGTTCTTACACCATACTTTACTTCATTCAGTTGTGTAAGATTAATAATGCAATTGTTGTAATACAACTTGAACTTGAATAATTTATTCATCTCACTTCACTCCAAATTACAATGATAATTTAGGAGGTTTGAGTGATCAGAAATGATTTGTGACAATGTTGTTAACACATCCCTGGTAATAGTTTAAATAGCTTTTATTCAGAGTGGCAACTTTCCATTTGTAATGTAGAAAATTAAACCAACTCATGACAGATGGGAAATCTATATTTCCAGAGTCCTATATGAAGATGATGAAAACTGTCTTGTATCTGTCACATTGTTTAAAAGATGTGTGGATGAGTTCAGACACAAATGCAGGGAGGCTAAGTAAGTTTTTAGCTCGTCGGGTGAGCTATTGCCATCACTTTTCTTCCATCCGTCCCTCAACATTTCACATTTTGAACTTCTAGAGAAAAACATAACAGATATAGTTACTTTGTTTGTGTTTGTTTTGAAGGGTAATATACATTGTTGCAGACAGTTTAATAATAGAAACAAAGAAAAAGTAAGCATATTAGAACAAATATAAATTTAAAGATTTAATTTTTTTCGTTAACTCCTGTTTACAAAGAAGATAACCATGTGAGATTTACCTTATATTTAAAAAGCATTATGACAATTTATTTTGAAAATTCAGTCATAAAGAAATATGACATCATTAACTCCATAACTATAAATGTTTTATAGATTCAATGTGCGTGATTTCCAGTACAGCGAGTCAGAAATTGCGTCTGGGAAAACTGAAATAAACAAATTAGAGGCTGACAAGAAAAAACAATATGTAAGTATAGATATACAAAGAACTGACATTTTACAAATGAAACAAAGTTGGGCTAGACAAAGTTCAGATATACAATAGAACTTTGGTGAATCAAACATCCGACAGACTAACATATACAGTTCAAACACAAGGGTTTGAGTAACTGATGTTTTCAAGAAAAGAAATTTCACTAATGGGACACAAAAGTAGTTCAAGTTAAACAAATTCAAAGATGTAGGTTCTACTGTAGTAAAAGTTGTCATATAGATTTGAACAAATTCCATATCTCATAGTATCAGTAAATGGGTGTTGATTTATGGTTAGCAATCCAATGCTGAAACAAATAAAGAAAATGAATTTCCTCTGGACAAACCAACCGATTTGATCCTTGTACCATTGTCTTTTATTCTTAAAGGCTCTGGATTAGATATGGTCATTGTATAATAAGATCACCTGACCCAAAGGGTCATTTGAGCTATTGCCATCACTTTTCGTCTATCCGTCAACATTTCACATTTTGAACTTCTTCTAGAGAACCACTGAATGCATTGAAACAAAACATGGCAAAACACTTACAAGGTGATGACCAAGTGTTGTTACTTTGGTGCCGACCCGTCATCCAACATGGCTGCCATCGGGAGACTTCGTTTAACATTGGACCCTATGGCAAATACACACAAAAATCTTGTTCTAGAGAACTGCTGATTGGACTGAAACCAAACATAGCATGAATGTTACTTATGAGGTGCTTACCAAGTCTTATTACTTTGTTGCCGATCCGTCATCCAAGATGGCCACCAGTGGGGATCTTAGTTTAACATAAAACCCTATGTGAAATCATACAAAAATTTTCTTCAAGAGAACTGCTGAATGGATTGAAACCAAACATGGCATGAATATTCCTTATGAGGTACTGACCAAGTGTTGTTAATTGGATGCTGATCCGTAATCCAATCTGTCATCCAAGATGGCCACCAGCAGGGGACTTAGTTTAACATAGGACCCTATGGGAATTACATACATGGCTTCTTTTTTAAAATTACTTAATGGATTGAAACCAAACATTGCATAGATGTTAATCTCAAGGTCATTTAGCAATGAACAAATGGAAATATCAGGTGAGCGATATAGGCTCCTAGGAGCCTCTGGTTGTACCCTTTAACATTATCAGTTATCTACATTTATAGCCGTGGGCATTGAGATAATACCACGTGGAAGCGGAGCAGAAGGCTGTACAGTGGTGATAAAGATGGTACAATGCCCATGGCTATAAAAGTAAATAATGGATTTATCCTCGCTTTGGCCTTTTCTGTGCTAAAAATATGATCGTCACTCAAAAGCAAGGAAAAATGTGACGTCATTTTCTTCACTCATTTAAACAGATACAAAATTATTTATTTCATTTTTTCCATGAAATTGTACATTCCATGTTGTATCTGTAAATGGCTTTGCCATCATTAGATAGAAAATTTTCTTCTCTGTTTAGAGCAAAAATTATAGTATCGGGTTACATTTGACAAGTAGATGCTAGGTCCTAGAAATCTGTTTTATTTTCATATATAACCAAGGTAATTTTATATATTCTATATTTTCTATAGGGACCTTTAGTAAAATGGTTAAAAGTGAATTTTGGAGAATGTTTTACAGCATGGGTACATGTTAAAGCTCTGAGAGTATTTGTAGAATCTGTTCTCAGGTAAGAGAATAGTAGTAATTCAAGATTTTTGATAAATTGTGGAGGATTGTTGTGAATTCAGAAATTATTGCAAATCTTAGAAAATCAAAAGTAATCTGATAGTAATTATAAACTTAGTTCATTAACAATTTGTAATTGAATTTACCAGAAATATTAAGAATACAAGTTTAATTACTGAGATGCTAATCATGACACATCTTTTGCATTATTGTTTGAATTGCGGAATTCAAAAATATTTGAAATTTCAGGACTTATTAATTTGTAGAATTGTAGGCAATTGTTGATTTATTTTGGAGTGGGTTTTAAGCATTTTTGAAGCATTTGCATGTTTTTAGGTAAAAATGTACTTTTTTACTACATATTAATTTTCATCCTATCAAGTAGTGTTTTAAATAAATTATCTCCCTTTGAAGATCTAGATTACTTACTAGTTTTCTAATTGATATTGCATGAAAGGACATCATCTAGAAAGTAACCAGATTTTAAAATATTAATCTCTCTTTTTAGATATGGTTTACCTGTGAATTTCCAGGCCATGTTAATTTTACCTCACAAGAAATCGATGAGAAAGCTGCGAGAAGTTTTAAATGATTTATATAGTCACCTTGACAACAGTGCCATGTCAGGTGAAATGGTAAGTTGAAAATAAGTGCCATGTAATCAGCATAAACATACACACACAAAATGTTAAAGTAAAATTATATGGAATGAAATCAAGATAAATCAAAGTTATATTCTGATGCATTTGATGTATGAAAAAATATAAAGACCTTTGTGTTTAGGAAGTTCTGTTGGAAGAATTTTATACACATAGTGTGGAAGAATGTATACAGTGGATTTATTATTGACACACATTTTATACACATAGTGTGGAAGAAGGTATTTATTATATATAAATCCTTATCACTGTTCTTCATCTTAAAGGCCTTAAATACTTAAAAGATCTCACACCCTGTGCAAGTTCAAAACAGTCTCTAGCTTTGAGTGAAACTCTTCACTTATTCTATAAATGATATAGCCACAAATATAATTCAGAATCCATTTGAAAATATATACAAACTTAAAAACATATACAGTAAAACCTGTCTTGAGAGACCACCCCTTCTGCCAAGCAAAAGTGGTCTCTCAAGACAGGTGGTCTTTCATAAGAGGTCAGTCCAAAAAATCAATCAACCAATCGGTAAAATTAATGAACCAATGAACCAGAACTGAGAAACTGACATTTACTGTAAATCCCTTCATACATGTGTCTACCATATCTTCTTTTATATTTGATAAATAAAGAGAAAAAATAAAATACAAATTTATTTAAGAATATTTATAAAATGTTTTTTTTTATAAAATCAAAAACTCTGAAATAAAAGATATTTATCAATTTATATAAAAAAATGATTTTAACTTTTAAAAGTTTGTCATTAAAGTCATATCACATAATATCACAGTTTATTGTCTTTCAGAAGGTGTAAAAAAAGTGTCAATTTTCACTTGAACACAGGACTTGGCTTTTGACATGTATTTGTATGCTTTATTTTCAAGTTTGTAGCTCATTTCAACTAGTTCAGGATCATTATTATATAATCCATATAACCTCATCTCATCTGACATCTTAAGCATTTTGATGTTAGATGGCACTTCACTATGTTCTTGTTCATCACAAATACTTTCACTGTCACTGTCACTATGGTCACTACATGTAGTTTGGGATTTGCCTAATAAAATGTCAGTTTCCCAGTTCTGGTTGTTAATCTCATTTGAAGTGTCAGTGTCATTGTCAAATGTGGCAAACTGATCAAAAGTTAAACCATTAAGCAAGGGCTGAATGTCCTCATTATCCTCCTGTACATGTATGTCATCGACCTCCCCTACCAACTGACCAAACCCACATTTTGAAAAGCATTTCTGAATGGTGGATTCTGAAAGTTCATCCCAAACACTCTTAATCCACATTATTGCATCTAAAATATTAACACTTTTTGCCAATTCTGTAGCAGTGGAACACTCATCAATTCTTCCCAAGATATGCCTCAACAGTTTTTTACGATAGTTCATTTTAATTGTTTGTATAATCCCAGCATCACAAGGTTGCAATTTTGATGTTGTATTTGGTGGGAGGAATTTGACCAAAACATTACTTGTCTGAATATCTGGGTGGGCACTACAATTGTCAACAAACATAAGTATTTTACGACCTAGTCTTTTCATTTTGTTATTTAAAGCTTTGATCCATGTTCTAAAAATGTCTGAAGTCAACCAGGCCCGCCTATTAGCCTCATATTTTACTCCAAAGTTTCTTATATTAACACCTCTAAAACATCTGGGATTTAGTGATTTTCCTATGATTAAAGGTTGTAATTTTTCACCCACAGCACTACAGGCTAATAAAACGGTTATTCTGTCTTTAGCCTTTTTCCCCCCTTTTCTATGATCAGATTTTTGCACAAGGGATTTGTCAGGTAGGCCACGGAAAAATAACCCAGTTTCATCTGCATTGAAAATGTCAGTAAGGGTATAACCCTGGGTAATTGAGGGGATACGTTTGATCCAGTCATCAACCGTTTCATAATTTACATCTGCGGATTCACCACTCAATACGCTAGACTTAATATTGTAACGACTCTTAAAACTGTCAAGCCACCCATTGGAAGCTGTAAAGTCATCATGGCCCATTTCTGTAGAAACAATGATTGCTTTCTCTTGAATCAATTTTCCAGTTATAGGAATGTTTTTACTTCGCGCTGAACAAAACCAGTTCCATACACGTTCGTTTAAATCACCGTATAACATTCGTCTAGCTTTAACATACTTTCGTTCCGACTGAAAACCATTTTGCCATTCTGTTTTAATATTGTCCTTTTCTTTAATTATACTTTGGATTTGGGTCTTCCCAACGCTAAAATGTTCCGCAATCTTGCGAGCACTTTCACCCTTTTCACTTTTTTCAATTACGGCAATTCGATCTTGAAGCGTCAAAACTTTCCTTTTTTTAGTAGCTGAAGCCATTTTGTCAAACGCTTGTTATCTACTGAAAACTTACACTCTGACACTTTTGAATTTAACTTATTAAATCTACTCACCTGTCTTAATGACCCCAGGCCTAAATTAATTAGATCAGCTGATACAATGTATGTAAAATCGATTAAAATGTTCGTTTTGGGAGTAAACGATGGTTCATACGAACCCTCCAGAGAGATCACGAATGATAATCAACAGACTGTAACCAAACAAATCACTTGTGCAAAATGTAAAAATAACTGTAATTAAAAATTGATAAGCCCCAGAAATCTTACATTTTTAGTCCATGGATCAATTAACTATATAAATCGGAAGATTAAAGCTTTTATTTTTCTTTCTTTTTACTTTCCCCTAAAGATTCGCGTTACTTCCGGTTAAAAAATAAACAAACACGATTTTACTTTGGTCGTTCAAAACAGGTAGAAATACGTTTTTGGTACTGAAAATAGTGGTCGTTGGTCGCGTTTGACAGGTGGTCGTCCACGAGGGTGCTTTTATTAGAAAAAAACATCCGTGCAGCAAAAAAACGGTCGTTAAAGCCAGGTGGTCATTCATTAGAGAGGTCGCCCAAGTCAGGTTTTACTGTATATGATAGCCGAAGACGATAAATCAAAATCATTTAAAAAAATGTGTGAGTCTTCCAAGGAAGACATGTGTCGCCTGCAAACGTCAATTTTTACAAAAAATATTAAAATTTTCTAAAAATGAAATATATGCACACCTTTGCATTAAAGTTAATGCACAGAGAAAGTTTCATCAAATTGCTGTGAGCCGTTATGGAGTAGTTGAGGATAGAAGTTTTGAACCCCCCCTTTTTTTTCAAAAATGTCAATTTTTACCCCAAAAAAATTTAAATTGTTAAAAATAAAATATATATGCACACCTGTACATTAAGGTTAATGCACAGAGAAAGTTTCATCAAATTCCTTTGAGCGGTGATGGAGTAGTTGAGGATAGAAGTTTTTACCCCCCCCCCCCTTTTTTTTTCAAAAATGTTAATTTTTAGGAAAAAAAAAATTAAATTTTATAAAAATGAAATATATATGCACTCCTGTGCATTAAGGTTAATGCACAGAGAAAGTTTAATCAAATTCCTTTGAGCAGTTATAGAGTAGTTGAGGATAGAAGTTTCCCCCCCCCTTTTTTTTTGCAAAAATGTCAATTTTTACAAAAAAAAATTAAAATTTTCTAAAAATGAAATATACATGCACAGCTTTGCATTAAGGTTAATGCACAGAGAAAGTTTCATCAAATTCCTTTGAGCGGTTATTGAGTACTTGAGGATAGAAGTTTTGCCCCCCCCTTTTTTTTTGCAAAAATGTCTATTTCGCAAAAATGTCTGTTCCGCAGGCGACACAAAAAGTACTTTTTGCTTCTTTTATTACACACCTATAATGATATGAATTCTTTGTTTCAGGGTGCGCAGATGGATATTCCTGGACTAATGATGGGAAATGTTGACTATTATCCATATGTGTATTATAAAATTAGTTTAGATCTAATAGAGAAATAGACCTAATCTTATATGTAATGTATATATATGTAGGTAGCAAAGTGATATAAATTGATCATGACATTCCAAGTTTCTCTGTAACCACGCTTGTTGTTCACTGCAATATATAATGTTGACTCTCGTTATCTCAAAATTGAAGGGACCAACAAAAATAATTTGAGATAACAGGAGTTTGAGATATCAGGAGGAAATATAGTGAAGACCTACACATTACTTTGAGATATCAGGGGTTTTGAGATAACGAAAGTCGACTGTACCTGTATTAGAATATTTAAATATAAGATATGATTGTGTATAAAAGTTTATTCTGTTATCAATTGCATCAGCTTTTGTTAATTGGGGTTTTACCTCACTTTCAGCAATTGGGTGTATTTTGATATCTAGTTTTTAGCTCACCTGACCCGAAGGGTCATGTGAGCTATTGCTATCACTTGGCGTCCGTCGTCCGTCCGTCGTCCGTCCGTCCGTCGTCCGTTAACTTTTTCAAACGTTAACTCCTCCAACACCATAAGTCCAACTGCAACCAAACTTGGTACAGTTATTAATTGGTATGGGTGCTACAAATCTATTGTTTGGATTTTTGATTCGTATAAAAACATGGCCGTCATGGCTAAAAATAGAACATAGGGGTAAATCGCAGTTTTTTGCAAATAAGTCAGAAACGGTCACAGATATCAAAATTCTGGCATAGGGTAAAAGTGATCAGCACCTCAAGATCTACCTGCCCTGAAATTTTGAAGAAGATCCAACGACCCATGTAGGAGTTATTGCCCTTTTTCTGCATTTTTTCCAAATTTTGCACTTATTAAGCTCAATATCTTGGATACTATAAAGGAAATTTGAAAAATTTAAATTTCATATTGTTAGGCACACAAAGATCTACAAAATTTGTAACAGGATCGAAGTTGGATTCGTTCCTTTTAGAGTTATTTGACATTTTTGGCTTTTTTTTATGTTATTATTTCAAAAATCTTCTTCTCTGAAACTACTATTCAAAATCAAATGAAACTTGGTAAGATTGTTCCTTAGGGTATCCTGCACAAAGTTTATGCTTCGATTTTTGATCCGTCGAAAAACATGGCCACTGTTACTAAAAATAGAACATAGGGGTCAAACAACAGTTTTTCGCAAATATCTCAAAAATCATTAGGTTACGGCAAATTCTGGCAAGTTGAAAGTGTTCAGCATGATGAGAGTTACCTGTGTGCTGATTTTCGTGAAAATCTGTCAACTGATGTTAGAGTTATTGCCCTTTTTTGACATTTTTGGCTTTTTTTTATGTTATTATTTTAAAAATCTTCTTCTCTGAAACTACTATTCAAAATCAAATGAAACTTGGTAAGATTGTTCCTTAGGGTATCCTGCACAACTTTATGCTTCGATTTTTGATCCGTCGAAAAACATGGCCACTGTTACTAAAAATAGAACATAGGGGTCAAACTACAGTTTTGCGCAAATATCTCAAAAATCATTAGGTTACGGCAAGTTCTGGCAGGTTGAAAGTGTTCAGCATGATGAGAGCTACCTGTGTGCTGATTTTCGTGAAAATCTGTCAACTGATGTTAGAGTTATTGCCCTTTTTTGACATTTTTGGCTTTTTTTTATGTTATTGTTTCAAAAATCTTCTTTTCTGAAACTACTATTAAAAATCAAATGAAACTTGGTAAGATTGTTCCTTAGGATATCCTGCACAAAGTTTATGCTTCGATTTTTGATCCGTCGAAAAACATGGCCACTGTTACTAAAAATAGAACATAGGGGTCAAACAACAGTTTTGCGCAAATATCTCAAAAATCATTAGGTTACGGCAAATTCTGGCAGGTTGAAAGTGTTCAGCATGATGAGAGCTACCTGTGTGCTGATTTTCGTGAAAATCTGTCAACTGATGTTAGAGTTATTGCCCTTTTTTGACATTTTTGGCTTTTTTTTATGTTATTGTTTCAAAAATCTTCTTCTCTGAAACTGCTATTCAAAATCAAATGAAACTTGGTAAGATTGTTCCTTAGGGTATCCTGCAAAAAGTTAATGCTTCGATTTTTGATTGGTCGAAAAACATGTCCGCCCTTACTAAAAATAGAACATAGGGGTCAAAATGCTGTTTTTTGCTATTTTTTCCTGAATTATAGAAAGAAAATGAAGATGAAAGCTACTTTCAAGGTAAACATGGTATCCCGAGTTGAATGGTGATGATGAAAGTTTGTTTTGGAGGGTCATTTTTAAAATGGCTGCCATTTTCCCGCCATTTTTTACACTTGCTCGGATTTCAACAATATTTGGTTTTTAAAGTTAACATGGTATCCTTAGTGAATGGTGATGATGAGATTTAGTTTATAGCGCATTGTTTGCCAGGTGAGCGATTCAGGCTCTTGAGAGCCTCTTGTTGTTGGTGACAGAAAATTGAATAACTGAAACAAACAACCAATCTTTGAAAACTGGTAGTCTTTGTCAATTAAGATTAAAGTCGAATGCACTTCATTGAGAGTAAGGTTTTTATTCATAAGGTTCAGAGTGTTGACATCAGTATCTAAAACGGCCCTTAGTATTTATTAATAGTGAGTATGTAATTAAAAGTATTTGTATCAATCTAAAGGCACTTAGTATATGTGAAATTAGCAGTATTTGTTAAGTGAGAAGTTATCATTTCAGTAAGGACAATCCAAACTAATGTTGTATGTCTTGAATCACTTTATCATTACAATCTTCCATCAACACTGCCTGCAGACCCTACGTAATTGAAATAACATTTCAGGAAAGTTGTAATACAGGGATGGCCCTGTGATAGTTTAGAAGTTCATTTAAAAAATCATATTTTTAGTAATTCTTGACCTATGTAACTTCATTAACTTCTTTAAAATGTATTTTATTCATGTGTTAGGTCTATAAAGTAAAACTGTCTTGTATAATGAACCATGCTGTTTATTTTTTCAAATCCAAAATGCTGAAAGGTCATGGAAGAAAAAGCATTGTTCTGAACAATTTTTATCAGTCATATTTTAGTTTTTGTTCTGAAAAAAAAAATATACCCATAATGCATTAGATTTTGAACATTGAATTGTGTATATAAAAATTAACCAAGACCAAGCTAGTCATTTGTTGAGAATTGTGATAAACAGATTTAGTGTAGAAAGTCTGCAATTAAAGAATGTGTAGCATACGATTAGTGTTATTATTTATATATGTATATATACATGTATAGCATTAGAATTGTACTTTTAATTCATTAAACAGAATAAATCTAGAGAAAATGGATTTTTCGGATAATTTAAGCACTGCAGAAAAAGTTGTAAATAGCAAGGTTAGTGAAGTTGGATTTTTTGGATAATTTAAGAACTGCAGAAAAAGGACCAATGCTTCCAAGTCTGGCTCCAATATTTCAAGTGGTTTCAGACAAGATTTTTCAATGAAGTTTTCCATAGGGCCCTATGTTAAACTAAGTTCGGGAGTGGCGGCCATCCTGGTAGACAGTCCAGGTCATCACACAAAATTCTGAAAGAGGACCATCTAAGGACCATTGCTACCAAGTCTAATTCTAATTGGCATAATGGTTTCAGACAAGATTTTTGAGTGAATTTCCCATAGGGTCCTATGTTAAACTAAGTTCTGCTGTGGTGGCCATCTTGGTTAACAGTCTGGGTCATTGGACATATTTCTGAAGAGAACCTCCTAAGAACCATTACTGCCAACTTTGGTTCCAACTGGCCTTGTAGTTTTATATAAGAAGATTTTTGAAATTCATCCCCCCCCCCCTTTTTACTATTTTTTGTAACAGCAGCCATGTGGGTTGGAAGTCAGGGATGCTGGACATAATTTTGGAAGGGGGCCACCCAAGGACCATTTCACCAAAGCTTGGTCTCAATTGGCCCAGTGGTTTCAGAGAAGATCTTTAAAGGAAAGTTTACGCTGGATGCCGTCTTTAAAGGGCAAAAACTCTTATAAGGGGTCAATCAATGATTTTGGTCATGTTGACTTATTTGTAGACCTTACTTTGTTGAACATTTTTGCTGTTTACAGTTTGTCTTTAACTATAATAATATTCAAGATAATAACCTAAAACTGCAAAATTTCCTTAAAATTAACAATTCAGGGGCAATAACCCAACATAGGTTGACGGATTCGTCTGAAAATTTCATGGCAGGTAGATCTTGACCTGATGAACATTTTTACCCCATCAGTTTTGCTCTAATTGCTTTAGTTTTTGAGATATAAGACAAAAACTGCAGTTTACCCTATTTTCTATTTTTAACCAAGTAGGCCATGTTGGTTGGCAGGTGGGATCATCAGACATATTTTTTAAACTAGATACCCTAATGATGCTTGTGGCCAAGTTTGGTTCCAATTGGCCCAGATGTTTCAGGGGAGAAGACTTTTGTAAAAGATAACGGACGCCAAGTGTTGAGAATAGCTCACTTGACTCTTTGGGTCAGGTGAGCTAAAAAGAAGAAAGTTGTGCATGAATTTTACAAGTCAGTATTTGCATAGATGATTTAGCATTCCATCTGAATATGAAAATGATTAGATATGGAGTATTTCTTAATGAGATAATTTCCCAATGATTTAACATGGTTTTAGGTACTGTATGTCCTGCAAAGTCAGACAAATACAGTTGAAATAATATTTGCCATTAAAATGAAAAATTTGAAATTACACTTAAATAAGTGATCATTCTACATGTACATCATTATATCACTCACGGCTACATCGAGTTTCAATATATGTATTGGTCACCTCTGCAGTATAAATGGATCAAACTATTATACATGCGGTCTACCTTTAGTGAAGTTGAGATTAGACAATGACAAGGAAAAAAATATATATTCTTTTGAATTGCAGTTTTGAAATGAGAGGAATATTATAAAGTTAATTACTAGTAAAGATATTTGCTGGTCAGCTTCTATGGCATTTTCAATATTTGCTATAATTTAAACAGGACAAGAGTAATAACGTATCCCCACAATACTACTTCAGAGAAGGCTATAATGATAAAAATTTATGATTTGGTATATCAAGACATTCTATCTATTGAACTGATTACATTTCTGCAATTTTTTATACTTAAACAAAAATAACCAACTAATAGATGACATTGGAAGACAAAACCTTTTCCTGGAACTCCACAATATTTTTTATCAACAGCCAACTAGAGAAAGCACAATACATTTTGCATGATTAATATAGATATTAATGGAGATGTGTGGTTGGGACAACGACCTGTAATGTTTATATGAATAAATACTGCATATATGGAGGCTTCGGTAGAATTAGATAAGTTAATATCTAGAGAACAAATAATTACCGTAGCTCCTCTTTCATCAGACATAAGAAATAAGAAGCTGTTTGCTGGAATAATTTAATTTCACATAAATAATCACTTCATAATTTGTAAAAAATATTAACAGATTTTCAATAAATAAAATATAATTAAAAATTTTTACAATTTGAATAATACTTTTACATTGTAATAGATCTCTTGGAATGTTTAAACAAAACATGTAATTCACTCATCACAACAAAAAATAAATGTCATTAAAAATACATTTCAAAATTATATCCAAAACCTGCATTTGCAAAAATACATGTTACAGTTTAAAATTTATATTTTAGACAAATGACACGACAATGCACCATTAATGCAAATGATTTTTATGTTGAACACATCTGACGTGAAGTTTAGGGTAAATAAATCTATCAATATTTTCATTTATTTTTGCAAATATTAAGGTAAAATGTACAAAAATGTGTGAGTCTTCCAAGGAATATGCCTGCAGACATAAATTTTTACAAAAGATATTAAAATTTTCTAGAAAGGAAATATATATGCACACCTTTGCATTAAGGTTAATGCACAGAGAAAGTTTCATCAAATTGCTTTGAGCGGTTATGGAGTAGTTGAGGATAGAAGTTTTGACCCCCCCCCTTTTTTTTTTAAAAATGTCAATTTTTACCCCAAAAAATTTTTAATTTTCTAATATGAAATATATATGCACACCTGTGCATTAAGGTTAATGCACAGAGAAGGTTTCATCAAATTCCTCTGAGCGGTTTACGAGTAGTTGAGGATAGAAGAAAAGTGTGACGAAGCAAGACGACAGATAGTGATCCCTATGTGTCGACCATGCGTTCCGCAGGCGACACGAAAATGAATGGATTGCTGTTATTGAACAAGTGAATGGACCAAATGTATATCAATGATGGACGGACGGTAACACTCATGATGTTTGCTGGTCAGTTAAAATTTATATACAAGAAGGGCAAAATATTTTTTTAAATTTTCAGCACTGGACGAATAATTTGTTTTAAAAAATGTAGACAAATGGACGGAGGACTGCATTAAATGAAAAAAATATAAATGCAATCTGTAATTTTTTACAGATAACTGCCGTTCTTGTATAATTTGTATTAATACCATAAGCATTTTTCCAGTACTTTAAAAAAAAAAATTTTCTCAGTATACGATTTTCTTATTTCTGAAATCTGAAATATCACAAAAATGTTAAAATGAGATACTTTCAATCAAATTTCTAAAATACTGTGGTAAAAAGAGGCAATTGAAATCATAGCATGATGCTTTAATTATTTCATACCGCTATTACACAGTAAGTTAACTACATTAATTCAAATATTGCTCAAGGGGGAACTGGCTTCTGTAAAAACAATTAAACCAAACAGCTCATTAAATGCATCTCTTTTATGGTCTACTGAGATATTCTGTAATGCTATTTTTGCAATAGATGAGGCAATTTTAAACTTGCTTTATACAACCTGCTATGAACACAGTTTCTTTTCAAAACCCTAAACTTGTGTTTTAGTCTAACTCCGAATCATCCCAGTCAGCCAATGGATGTTTGTTTGTATCATCAGATGGTTTGGATTTAACAACCGGGGTATTGTCTGTGACTACTTTACTAGGGTCCATAACTCCAGTCTTAGTATAATTTGTATCGTCCATAGTTTTCATTTCTTGTAATAGCTGTACAGAATGTTCCTGCTGGACAGAATCATACGATGGAGTAAATTCAGGGTTTATATCATTTATGTCTGTCTCTGAGTCTTCTTCTTGTACAGCAAACTCATTCATTTCATCAATCAAAGATGGCTTCACTTCATCAATATCAAAAGTCAATTCTTTATCATCTTTCTCTGTGTCTGCAGAAATTTCTTCAATCAATGGTTTTGTGTTGTTGGATGTTGTTATGTCCTCTATTACTGGTTTTGATGATGTCACTTCCTGTATCAAGGGCTTTGATGATGTCATTTCCTGTATGAAAGGTTTTGATGACTGACTGACTATTTCATCTTCTGATTCTGAATCACTGTCACTCAAGATTTCAATTTTAGGTTTGTAAGCCTAAAAAAAAAACAGAAAATTTCATATGCATTTTTCTAGACATTTATGAATAGAATTTTAAATATTGTATATATAATTTTACAAAATGTAGCCAACAGTAAATACTTACTGACTGGATCTGAGGGGAATAGTACGTTTATTTTCCCAGAGATACCAACCATTACCCCGAGGCATAACCAAGGGGCAATAGTTGGTATCGAGGGGACAATAAACTTACTATTCCCCGAATATGCAGTCAAATAAGTGTTTTATTATACTGTAACACTTTACCGGTCAATAGTTTCCAGTACTAATCGCCGGTCAGTATTTACATGTGATTAGTTTTGGAAACTACCCATCGGTAAACAAATACTTAAATTAGTGTCTCGATTTTTATATAGAAAAAAACATACTGAGATATAATAATATACTGTTATTGACTGGGTCCGAAGACAACAGCTGTTTTGTTTGACCTGAGGATTGAACTGTTGCCCAAAGCTGTAGGCCGTCCAGTCAGACAAACCAACTGTTTTATTGTGGACATACATGTACATTACTGCCATGTTTTTTTACCACTCCTCGTTCCCTGCTAAATCATATATAATTATGACACTTTATTAACAGCTATAAAAATAAGCATGGCTTATCTGACATATCACATATAGCATAGTCCATAACCAACAAAGTAAAATATAAAGAATAATGTTTCTGAGATTGTGTATACTTTATAGAACCTATGTAAGTATCTATATTTATATTGTTTGTTTAGTTCGGGTTTAACGCCGTTTTCAGCATATTTGGCCATTTCGCAGCGGCCAGTTTTTATCGGTGGAGGAAGCCGGAGTACTCGGAGAGTACCACCGACCATCGGTAGGAAAATTGGCAATCCTAGTCAATTAAGATCGGAGTCGAACACACCCCGCCACAGGTGAGATTCGAACCCACAACCCCAGCGTTGACAGGCTAGTGATCATTAGTAGTCATGACAAACTACCTAGACCACTCGCCCACAGAGGCCCCTATATCTATATTGAAATTAATGAATAAATCTTCAGTTATTAAATAGTTTATATTTATATTCAACTAAATGAATATTTCTAGAATTGTTGATATACTAAAAACAATAGAATTTTCACTTCACTACAAAAAGTAATATTCACAAAATAAATGAATCTACATTATGTGAGGAAAAACGGATATGGAGTGGAGTTACAAAGAAAGCACAAAATCACAAGTATATCCAGAGATTATAACATGGTCTTAAATGGTGGAAATCCACACCTTGCTGCAATCATGTATAAGTTGGTTTGTTTTTGTTTTTAAGTAAAATAACAAACCTGATGTTGTCCTTGTGCTATTATCTGATCTGTAACATCTATATCTTCTAATTCTGGTAGGTCCTGTTAACATACATATTGTATTTATATAATGCCAGAACAATAATCAACAGTGTAACAAAAAACATTGAAGAGGAAAGGAGCTACTTGGTTGACTGAAAACTTGGTTGACAGTGAAAAACAATCCGATTAAACATAACATGTACTATACTTATAACTGTAGTTATTTAAAATAACCATTCATGGCATATTATCGTACAGAAATTAAGAGTTTAGTATATCAGGAACTTCACAATTTAAATTATAGTATAACTTTAGTC
Organism: Mytilisepta virgata; assembly: GCA_028015205.1. NCBI lineage: Eukaryota > Metazoa > Mollusca > Bivalvia > Mytilida > Mytilidae > Mytilisepta > Mytilisepta virgata. The sequence goes on along the minus strand of CM051515.1, from coordinate 56,139,442 downwards.
TATTTGATAGATTTGTAAAGGTTAGAACTTTTAATATGATATAAATTTGAATTATTATTTCCTCTCATAAGTATATTTATTGCACATGTCATAAAATAAAAGTGACAATATGAAATTAAACTACTCAAACTGAACAAGATAATATTTTAATTTGTATAAAGGAAATTATGATTATAGTGAATATTTACTCTTATATTGTGGACCTTTATATTAACAGCATTGAAGCATGACACAAAAATCTATAAAATCTAAAGTTATCAAACCATAGAAAAAAATCTTCTATATAATTTTAGTATTCCTACTTACATCTAATTCTTCTTCATCTTTCTTTCCTGAAATAATAAAAAAAAATTACCTGTTAATTAATTTAAACACCAAAGTAACATTTCATCTATGATACACCAAAAGAATTTTTTGGTGATTACAGTTTTGTCCAGTAATCATGTTCTACATTCATTATGATATGTTACTATAGCAAAGTAAGAATAATTTTGAAAATCTGGAAAAATATTATGAATTTATCTAAATAAGGATCCTTTGATTACAAAGACTGTGATAAGATAAAAATATTTATTATAAATACAGCAAATGCATTGTAAACAAAACTTTCATTCACAAATGGGACTTACATGTAGTTTACACACTATATACCCTAGGTTATAAACCTTCATTCACAAATGGGACTTAGTTTACACACTATATACCCTAGGTTATTTAAATTCTATACCCTTAGTTAAAAACAAGGAAAAATTAAAAACAATGCCTAACCTGTTTCTGTAATAAATATTCTAGTTGTGTCATCTGTTGTTATATTTTCTGAAATTGATAAATAAAACATTAGAAAAAAAAATCTATGTATTTCTTCTCACCAAAGCCCCATCTTTTAACTAATATTCTGGCTTCAATCATATAAGGGACTGTTTTATGTCTTGTCAAATCAAAAATGTAATATATTATTTCCTGAATTTGTGTATTGTAAACGAATATATATCAAATGTCATATTTATTCATTTTTATGTGGGTAAAATTCTATCTCCATCAATAATTCAATTTTGATTCAAACTTTTACACCAACAAAATATAAATAAACATAAAATATATCAGTTCTTCTTCGGCCTAACAAAATAATTTACTATTTTAATGGAATCTTGTGTGCTAATAAAACCACTGAAATAATATCAATGTTATTGGTGATATTTTACTGTAAGCTGAATTGAAATGTTTCCCACAATGCATTAGAATATTAAATTTATGCTAAACTCTATGATTTGTTTCTCAATCTTAAATTTAAATAAATTTTTAGGTTTTATCTTAATTTTCATGGCATATCCATATACTGTTTATAAAAAAACACATGTAAAAATTATTACTTCTTGTAGAAAATATTCCCTCTTCCTCCTGCTCAGATTTCCCTGTGATAACAGGCATGTCTTCCTCTGTCTGTTCTCCTTCTTCATTGTCAGACTTTAGTTTATACGCCCCTGTGAGCCAATCGACACTCTCTATATCAACTTCTCCTTCCTCTCCTCGTTCCTTCATTTCTTTCTCTATTTTATGCTTTACTGCCTCTTTCCTTATTTTTGATAAAGCTAGAAGAAAAAAATTGTACTATACTTAAAATCCAATCTTTTAACTTGAAAGTTTATAAATCTATATTTATGTTATATGTTAATATATTAGTTCTTCCTTCATAGACATAACTAGTAAGGTTAAAGTTTCAAACTTATGCTATATAATAAAAAACATTCAAGGATTTTGAAGATTCAGAAGAACCACAAATTTTATTATTACATGAATATATTTTTTCTGTTCTCTGATTGGCTGAGAAATGTCTAAAAGGTCTTGAGTACTCATGATAGTAACTAATAAGTATCTAAAATTAGTACAAGAATTCTGCATGCACGGTTTATGACTAAAATAGATCCTGAACGGTCAAGTGTTCTTAAAATAGAAAGTAAAAGTACAACTTTCCCATTCATGTAATAAAACAATTACTGACTTTGTAATAGGTCGCTATCAGGATTAATCAATCCTTATAAATGTATATTCACCTTCCCTAAAGGCTCAGTGAATATTACATTTTCTCAGGTTGCTAAATTCTGATAGCGACCGATTACAAATTCAGTAATTGTATAGTATTCTATGAAATATTAATTTTAAATTGTATAATTACTAGACAATATCAAATTTTTCCACAAATTTAATTATCCTCTTAGAATTGTTTACAAAACCATACAAACTGATACCCAATAAAATACTTGAAGCTATAGCTATATTGTCCTGTTACCTTCCACACTATCAGTTATCTTCTTTCTCTCTTTATTTATCCATATTTCTCTTTCTTTCTTCTCTGCTTCAACTCCACCTTCAGCCCTGTAATGATGATTTCATGTATTTTATGCCAACAATCACAGTAAATGAAGAAACAAGTACTTAAATAACAGAAAAATTCAAATACTAGCTTATAAGGTCACTTATAATAAAAATAAACATACATATAAATCTGGATTCAATTTAATTAGTCAGATATAAGTTTTTGGGATATTCATCGATTCTCTGGAACAATAAATTTCAAAATTAAACTCAAATGGCATTATTAGAAAAAAAATCGAACAGCGTTCCGAAGTCCCCCGCCGCTAGAGCATCAGAAACCCTTGGACAAGTGAAACATAACAAAATTTTCTCAAAGAGAGAGAATAGAAGGACAAACAATTTGTGGTTATTGCTAAAGTTTTTTACAAGTTAATGAGTGGTATGAAGACATTTATACAATATGGGTATAGTGTTGAAAACTTATTTTACCATGTGTATTGAGAATTTATACAAATGTACATTTACTCCTTTTCAATAAACAGAAATGCTTTGATCAAAAGTATTCCGCCTAACAAACTCTTAAAGACAGTATTTTTCAATTTTATACATTTCGATAGGAGTTTATGTATAAAACCTCCCTTTAGGTCCAAGTGTATAAATATTATTCCAATGCAAGGAGAATATAAATTTTCTAGAACACTTAGATGAACATTTTGTCAATTTTCAAAGTTATTAAGGGGCATAACTCCTACAAAAATATTTCGACATGACTCATCTTCAAACTTCCTTGAGGTATCATTGAGTTAAAGCTCCTGTATAAATATTATCCAAATCGGTCAAGAAATAAATTTGCTAGAGCGCTTACATGAAAATTTTGTCAATTTTCTAAGTTATTAAGGGGCATAACTCCTACAAAAATATTTCGACATGACTCATCTTCAAACTCCCTTAAAGTATCATTGAGTTAAAGCTACTGTATAAATATTATCCAAATCGGTCAAGAAATAAATTTGCTAGAGCGCTTACAAGGTGGACGGACGGACGCCCGGCATTACCATATCCCCCGCATCGCGTTGCGGCGGGGGACAATTACAAAAATGGGTCAAAGACACAAATGGCTGGGTTGCTTTACTGGGTATTTACTGTAGTGGTGACAAAGGTGATTACAAGATCATATTGCACATTAGCAGTCATGAATATTTATATAGACAAAAGTCAATCAGAAGTGATATCACAAATTGTATCCTCGTTTAAAAATGGGAAGAAATCCTCAGTGCTTGAATAATGAAAGTCTTCAAGAATTGCAAAAAATTTCTCAAAACATATCCATAAAATGAAGTGCAAATCTGCAATATATATAGAAACATTCTTTCAACTTTCAAGGATGCGGGTGACAAACTGTAGGAGGAGTTGATTTCACAAAATAGGTACCCTCTATTGAAGTCGTCAATAAAAAACCACCAAGTTCCAAAGTTTGGAAAAATGGGAAATAATTCCTGAAATAATTCCATAAAGTGAGGTGCACATCTTCAATATGTATTAAAACATTCTGCGAAGTTTCAATGATGCGGGTGAAAAACTGTAGGAGGAGTTGATTTCGTAAAATAGGTACCCATTTTCCCCGCCCGCCCGACATTCACCATACTATAACTCTGTGCAACACGGCCAAAAATCACGAAATCCACAAAAATATGTCAACTGACCATTTTCCCCCCTTCATGCTAATTTCTGGAAATGTTTTTATAATTAAGAGTATAAATTACTTTATCATTGTTCTTTTATACTTTCCAAGAAATCTTACCATGCTTCTGCACAAGCTCTATCTTTAGGAAATACAGGTCTGTCATCCAAATATGTTAAATGTTTCTGAAATAGACATTTGTATCTATATCTGGCTTCTTTACTATATTACCTTCATTTGAAGTGGCTTCTCTACTATATTACCTTCATTTGAAGTGGCTTCTTTACTATATTACCTTCATCTGAAGTGGCTTCTTTACTATATTACCTTCATTTGAAGAGGCTTCTCTACTATATTACCTTCATCTGAAGTGGCTTCTTTACTATATTACCTTCATTTGAAGGTATTTTTTAATTTTTGCCTATTATAGGATAATTGCATTAATATTGGTGAATACTGTCCCAAGCAAAAGTGTATATTGCAACAGTGCTAGTGCAATTATTAATTTACAAGGGACAATATTCATGCAATAATCCTTTTAAATATCAAATAAGATTATTTTTTACCTTAATGAAGTCAAATTTTAAAGCAATATTGCATGGAGTGCAATACCATAGAATAATGAACACTAAATTTTTGTTACGTTCTACAGGAAATATAGTGTTACTATATAAAAACTAGAAATATTGTCTTTTTCCCTCCTGAAGTATTTACATAGATCAGTAAGGCACATTTGTTTAATAATCAGTTACTTTTTTGTTAATACAGTGTCATATTAACGATATATTAAAAACAGGAATTAAATGTGACTTTAACCAATCATTTCTACTGGTGGGTTGGTGTATCTTATTTGTCTTTTTTTCAATCACAAAGGCTATAAAATATGTCAAATTATTCTAAGATGTATTATAATGACACCTTTATTAATTAACCAGCCCAATATTACTTTGACAAGGCCAATATGAAACCAGAAATTGGCCAATACTAAAAACCCATATTGGATTGGATTTCCTCACACATGTATTTGCATTGTTCCATATCATATTGGCAGTTTTAAACATATAAAGGCTAATAAATGATAGTTAATTAATAATGTTTTTTATCAGCTATGTTGGTTATAACATAATGTCACAAATATTCTCCGTGCAATGTAATGTCTTAAACAATGCTTTATAAGATTCATAATGAAAATAACATTTCAACCGTGTCTGACTATTTTGTCCATTAAGGAAAAAACTTGACTGCAAGTTAATGTTTATCAGATTTCTAAAACAATCTCTATACTTACACATTTAACAATCAGAGTCTTTCTATAGTTCTTGACATTTCTGATCACTGTGTTCCCCATCAAATTTAATACTTTCTGAAAATATAAAATATAAACCAATGTTAATGATTTACACAGCAATTTATCTGAAAAGAAAGAACAAAATCGTTTCCAGAAGTTATATGTGTAGAATGTATGTTTCAATATAATTATTGATAGAATTCATCTAATATTTCTAATAATGAATTTTGGTGTAACGGCACCTACCAGATTCTTCATGGCAGCAAAGACCTCTATAGCCTTTGGATCATCTATTTTATTATGTGACAGATCTAGATTACACAGATGTTCACATTCTACCAAATGTTCTAAATCTTCAACTTCAGTGATTCTGTTATGGGAGAGGTACAAGGAGTTTAACTTCGGAATACAAGCTGTAAATATAAAATGAAACATCTGGATTTTTTAAATCAATATTTTTTTCAGAAAAATTGCACTTGTTTAAGAATAATACTGAACTATATTTTACATTTTATTTCTTTGTACCCAAAATTTCAGTCAACATTTAATGGCCAAATAAGACTTTTTTGTCAATCATCTATATTATTATACCTTACATACTATAATTGTAATAATACAATTTTGATGTTTCCGGAAAAATTGTGAGGATGGGAGACAAATTACTGTCATTATTTCCAAATTCCCCATTGAAAGTCATGTGATTGTAGTCATGAAAAGCTGTCTGCAGAACATGGAGCAAGGTACAAAAAATGGTTTATTCCCGATTGTCCAACATTTTAAAATTAGGGAGTTCTGATTGTCCAACAACAAAAGTTCTGATTGTCCCACTTTAATTGTTGTTAATTAAACAATGTATGATCATCATTATAATTTGAGGGTAGCAAGGGGTTTTTATTGTAAATAAATAAATAATAAATAAATATTAATATACCTTAAATGTAAAATTTTTCTTAAAATAGATGAAAGATAATTTTAATTTGAAATATATATTTATTTCTTATAATATTGTTTTGGATATTTTAATCTGAAGCAAACAATATTATCAAAACAAATCATGCTTTTTAAAAGAAAAATGTTTAATATATTTTTTTTTAAATATCCAGTATTTTTAATGCTTTAGGAAAGTTTTAGCTTTAGCCCGGTGTGGATAAGAGTGTCGAAATCTTTTCTTAGATCAACAAAGCAGGCATACACTCTACCATTTTTATGTGAACAATATTTATCAATAATACATTTTAATATAAAGATATGGTCAGATGTTCTAGCTTTTTTTGTAAACCCAATCTGACAATCATCTATCAGGTTGTGTTTCATTAAAAATTTGTCTCACCTTAAGTTAAGAATACTGTTCAATAACTTTCCAATACAGCTAGTAATGGTTATCCCTCTATAATTGTTGGGATCCTCAGTACTACCCCCTTTATGCAGAGGTTTTATATACCCCTCAGCCCAGGACTCAGGGTATATTTCATTTGCTATGCAAGAATTAAAGAGTCTAACCAAACAATTAAGAAGAAATGTCTGGCTACACTTTAACATATTATTTGTAACAGTATCTAGTCCAGGTGCCTTATTATTTTTTAATTTGCTTATTGCTGATGAAATTTCAGTTGCACTTATTTGAAAATCAAGTTCATTGAAGCACTTAGATTTCTCAGCATTGTTTAGTTTTAATTCGAGTTTTTTCAATCTTTTTGAGAATTCTGGTTTTAAAGAATTTAGATCTTTAAATTGTTCAAACCAGCGTGATGGAGAAATATCACTTTTAGTATCATATGTATCTGTATCTTTAAGATCATTAATCAGTTTCCAGTAAAGTTTAGGATTATCATCATTAAGATTTTCCAACTCTTTAATTATTGAAACTTTAAATTTATTCTTACTTACTTTCCTTGCTTTCGTGTATTCTCTATTTAGTTTATAAAAATGATTTCTTACATATGGATCTTTAGGGATTTAGAGTAAACTTTACCATAATTTATTAGATTAGCTCTTATTTTCTTCAAATCTTGGCCAAACCATTTCTGTTGTTTTTTCTTTTTTGTTTTCTTCTTAGTTTTTGGTTTTCGAAGAGATTTTTCTGCATCCGTAATTAATATATTTGAAAATCTTATTGTTGCTTGATTAATATCTGAATGACAGTTTTCAATATTCTTAATTTCAAATTCATGAATTAATTCTTGGATCTCAATTGATGACAGTACATTTTGGAATTTTTCTGTAGAATCATCTGACCATACATAGGGATAAACCTAGAGCAACACTAGTATATTTTTTTCTTTTAATGAACACCCCTTATAGAACCTCAAAACTATCTTTATCAAAACATTTTCTAATTAACCAACATGTATAATTCTTATCAAAACATTCCCAATTGTCCAACATTTTTTTACATTTTTTTACCTGTAATTTTCAAATGTTGGACAATCGGGAAGACATCCAAAAAATATTAAATCAACTACATAATCTTAAAGGTACTATAATAACAGGTATTTTTATATACATGTAGTTTTGTTTATACTTCAAAACATTTGTTGTCCTCATGTGTGGTAAACATCACAATTGTTGATATAAAACTATTGCAAAACACACAAAAAAACAAGAAAAACTGAAACTTGGTTTTATCTCTAATGTACTGTAGTTTGAGTATAATAAAACAATTATTGCTTCCTTCAGAGGTAGATCTCACAATTATCCACACTACAGATGTTACTTAAATCTTAAGTATATTCTACATTTGTAAAAATCAAGGGGGTACAGAACACCTAAGGGAGTTATTCCTTTAAAAATCAGCTAAACGTTTTAATCACATATTAGTAAAGAGAAATCAAGCTTCTCAATGATCAAAATTAGTGTTTGTCAAACTGCTATATATCCATTGAATTTATTCCCATAAATTGTGTGGTTCAAATTTCTTGAAATTTTTATATTTTTGTCAACAGGTCAAAGTAAATATTTTGTCAAAATCTAATGAAAAATTAAAGGTCAGATGACTCATGTCAGTTGAACATGCACACCTTACAATCCTTCCATATGTACACCAAATATAGTAGACCTATTGCATACAGTATTAAAAAAACAGGCCAAAACACAAAAACTTAACTATAACCAATGAACCATGAAAATGAGGTCAAGGTCAGATGACTCCTGCCAGTTGGACAAGTACACATTACAATCCTTCCATACACCAAATATAGTAAACCTATTGCGTACAGTATTCGAAAAACAGGCCAAAACACAAAAACTTAACTATAACCACTGAACCATGAAAATGAGGTCCAGGTCAGATGACACCTGCCAGTTGGACATGTACACCTTACAACCCTTCCATACACCAAATATACTAGACCTATTGCTTATAGTATCTGAGATATGGACTTGACCACCAAAACTTAACCTTGTTCACTGATCCGTGAAATGGAGTTGAGGTCAATTGAAAACTGTCTGATGGGGATGAGGACCTTGGAAGGTACGCACATACCAAATATAGTTATCCTATTGCTAATAGTAACAGAGAAATTAACATTACAAAAAATCTTAACTTTTTTTTCAAGTAGTCACTGAACCATGAAAATGAGGTCAAGGACAATGTACATATGACAGACGGAAACTTCGTAACATAAGGCATCTATATACAAAGTATAAAGCATCCAGGTCTTCCACGTTCTAAATATAAAGCTTTTAAGAAGTTAGTTAACGCCGCTGCCGCCGCCGGATCACTATCCCTATGTCGAGCTTTCTGCGACTAAAGTGGCTGGCTCGACAAAAATCTAGGTGGATTAATTTTAAATCACTTTATTTGATATTTAATCTAATTGGTTAAAGATAGATAAGAAATAACTTACATAAATTATCAATTTTCTTGATCTTATTATTACTGAGATTTAATGTATCCAGTAAAACAAGATGCTCCAGGTTCTCTATTTCTGAGATGAGATTTTGTTGTAAGTATAAACATCGTAGTTCTTTCTGATTCTCTAAGTTCTCTATCTTTCTCAGACCGTTACATTCCAACCATAAACATTTCAGTCCAGTGTATTCCTCTAAAGCCTCAATCTTAGAAATTCCTTAAAACAAAACAAAGAACATTGAATGTAGCGACTTTTCTACACTTTGAACAAAGGATGTAATGTACGCAAAGCCGCCATATAAATCATTTCTAAGTTTGAAATAAAGCTTGTGGAATTTGAAAAGGAAATTAAACTACTTTTCCACTGTGATGTGCAGTTACATAAAATATCAATAATTAGAAGTTTGAATGGTGTAAAGGTGGTCACCAATAATTTTCTTGGGATTTATAAAGTGAAAAATGGGTTGATTCCACATATTTTGGAATGAACATTAAATATCCATCCAGCAATCAGATAAAGTAGCATGATAAAAAAAAGCACACAAAATGTGTATACCAGCAAACCCACAATCTGACTTGAAACCATGATGATTTCTGGAACATTTTATACAAATGTTTCACCAAGTTCTTTTGATATGTATAAAATTTCACTACAGACTAAAATGAAATGCAACTTAAAATCTCTTAGTCTAAAGAATATTATTTATTTATTTAGTTGGAGTTTTACGCCGTTTTCAGCACATTTTGGCTATTACGCAGTGGCCAGTTTTTATTGGTGGAGGAAGCCGGACTACCTGGAGAGAACCACCGGCCTTCGTGGAAAATTAAGATCGGAGTCAAAACACACCCCGCCACAGGTGAGATTCGAACTCACAGCCTCAGTGTTGAAAGGCTAGTGACCATTAGTAGTCATGAAGAATTACATAGACCACTCGACCACCGAGGCCCCTAGTCTAAAGAATAAGATTGACATACAAACCTTTATAATGAAGATATAATACATCATTCAGATGTGGAGTCAAATATAATTTCATATCTTTACAGTGCTGTTTTAAAAATGCCTTTGTTAATCTGCAATAAAAAAATTACATACTTCAGAAATTATCTATAGTTATTTCCCTTATCAGTAAAAATGTTACAAATTTTCATAAAGTTTATGTCAGCAAAGAAATAAATGGTATTGTTATTTTTAACAAGTTTCATGATTTTGTATTTAAATCTGAAATTTCTTTATCTTCATATAACAGAAATTCAGATTTTGATGAAAACTACTTTACAAAAATTTAAGATTTACTCTAAAATCAAAACTGTATTTTTTTCAGTCTGTTATCAGGAGCTAACAAAATGGCTGCCATTCCTATTATAGTATATACCTTGGCCAGTCTCCTTCTTTGTTCTCTTCTTCCTTCTGTTTATTTTTATTTCCCAACACACCATTATGATTTGGATCTCTTTTGTCTCCTGAGCCATCCAATTTCAATGTTTCTATAAAATGATATAATGATGTGCTTTATTTGTAGGAGAACACTTTACGACTGAAATCATCCAGACAGAAAAAATTCAGTCAACCTTGTTGATCCTGAAGCTACCCTGGTAAACATGTAAACATCAGTTTTGGGTTTTGTTCGACTTTTTTACATTCCAGTTGTTTTATGCGCCTTTTGACAGCTCACCATTTCCATTTATTTCCCTTGTTACATTGTATTATTGTATGAGCTACATTGTACATTGTATTTCCCAACATACTTAGTTTTTATAATAGCTTGATTGAATGAAAATTTACAATATTTTCTCATCACTTATCAGGGCTAATTCAAAGTAATATTATGAACACTATCATTTTTAATTTGTTCATTATTGTCATAAAATGCATTCGTTATTACAGGACAACATTAATTAATTCTGTGTAATTATCTGTTGAAATCATTAATTAAACTTGCATATTTATTGGTTGATAAACAATAATGATAAAAAATTTATGCATTAATTTCTGAATCTACAGTAGATATGACACCTGTACATGAATTTCTCCTATTCTGGATGTGTTTAATCCGTGGGATAAAAACACATAATATTTTTAACCATTTCCAGGTGATTAAATTTCTGCATGGGAATTCCCACCGTTTTTTTAAAAGTTTATTGGAAAGATAAAGAAGTTCCGAACTGGCGTTCATGTAAACAAAAATGAGTAACAACGGCATTTTCTTAACATTTTAGTTGAAAACCATAGGGGAAACAAATTCTCCTTCAATTTACTCGTGAGTTATAGAATTTATCCACTCTCGATAGTTAAATTTTAGATTTTAACACATGAGCTTTGTAGAAAATCAAAAATTTAAATATCTCGGGTGGAGAAATTCCATAACTCACTCCTACCTGAAGGAGAATCTATCTATATCAATGCTACTACATACCTTTTGTATTGTTGATGTTTATGTTGTTTTCCTTTTCTTCAAGGACCTCAATTTTAACCTTTACCGAGTCATCTTTCTGGTTCACCCCGACTTCATTTTGATTAACCTCAACATCAGTTATTTCCTCTATTAATGGCATTTTGAAGATTTATAGCTGTTTTTTTTCTGTAAAAGACAAAAATTCTTGTAATTTAAGTAAAACATAAATTTTCTTCTTAATTTTTGTGATAAACCAATACTGAAACTAATAATATAATATTTAAAGTATGATAAAGTTCAAAAATTGAATAAAGAAGGCTTGCCAAATCTTTTAGATAACTAGTACATACTGTGGAAGAATGCCAGAGTATAAATAGACAGTTTTTAATATAATAATAAATAAAAGAACACTGCTCAAGGTCTTCAGCCTTTGGACAACATGTATATAAGCTGTAACAGGTTTATGAGAATAAAAATTTCTAATCTTTCCACCAAATGAAAATCCCAAACACTAATTTTTAAATAAAAAAAAAAAAACAATTCTCATTTTTTTAGTATTTATTAACTTGATCTCTCATCCCTACATGCACTTAAATTTAAAATAAGTTTTAAAGTGATGTTACAGATTTCATTCTTGACATAAAAAATCTGACAATTTTAAGCCATTTTACATTTAAAACAGTATGATTGGTGCTTTTACTGCTGTTCTCCATGTGAAAGTCACAATGAGGTCTTTAAAACAGAGAAAAAGTTTTTAGATTTAATTTTTCAAATAAGGACATTATTCTACCAGCATAATCATCCATTCAGTAGTACAACAATCGATAGGTGATACCGGTATGAATATTTCAAAACAAATGATGTTTTTATCAGTAGTGCTAAAATATAATGCAAAAATTTGAAAGGTTAGACCCAAAGTCCAAATAAAGTTCTCTGATACCAATTTTGATGCACAATATGTCAATTCATCAGTTGTGCTCAAGGCCTAAGACATTGAAAACAAAAACAACAATCCAAAAAGTTGAAGAGCAAATTAAAAAATGTTTAAAGCTGGTTCAAATGCCAAAATTTAAAGCCTCAAAATGATCATATACGGATATGAGTCTTCAAGATATAATGTTTTCCTCAGTTTCCAAAATTAAACAATTAACAACTCCATGATGTTTTTGATAAATAATATGCCTTTGACCAAATGAAATTTTTCCAATCTGACATTTATTAACTCCCCTGATTTCTAACTTCAACTTTGCCTCTGTTACAACAATGTATTAGCGTGTACTAGAACAGTATATATGAAAAATTTTAACTGTACAAAAGTGTAAACCTTTTCTAAAAGTGATATGATTTCCAAATAATTAATCCCATGTAGATAATAGGTAAAGTACTTTTTTACATTTAAAACAGTATGATTGGTATATATTACATGTAGCCATTCTACTTAAAAAATGAGACTTCATTAATAAGTACATGAAAACATTTTCTTGTTTCCAGTGTAAATATTCATAAATATTCAAAAAACTTAAATCATTATTACTAAAATGGTGAAAAATGGTTACAAGATATTGCCAAGTTCTTTGTATCTGTGATCAAAGTTTGAAGTTGCTGAAAGACTCACTAGACTGAAATTTCCTTAGGCTCCTCTATACTGTTACCTTATTAAAGTCAGAGTTTGTTCTGGAGTTATGTCGCCTTGTCCATGAAAAAATCACAAAATAAGCAACTTTCGGGTAAATTAAAAAATGTGTCGACTTTAATGTGTTCAATATATCTTGTTTAAATTTAAAACATACTTTGTTAAGATGAGTATCTTTTAAAACTTCTGATTTCAATTATCCTTCACCCTGGAATTGTCTTCTGTGATCCTTAATATTGTAATACATTCATTAGGCCATGGGAGGTAATTAATAATTAATTTAAAAGACAAATCAATGTAAGAAGAATTGTCTCGGTTGTACATTGAAAATAACATACTTTCTCTGTAGGGGTGTAACTATACACTTTTTTGACAAACGATATGTACCGTTTGGGGGGTAATTCTGCGCATTAACACGAAAATGATTTGAATGCGTCAAATTACCCGACAACATATTACATGTATTGTGATATTTCAACAGATATACGATACGTATCCTGATACGTTTTTAGTACAATCCATTGAGTTAGAAATTGCTTCGAGTCCCTCTAGTTCCATCTCTGCCATGATGTGCTGCTGATGTTCATAAAAAATAATTATGTGCATTGACTCCGACCAAACATTTAAGTTGACTAATTTTTAAAACAATATGAATCAAATTATGGCTGTTTTGCCCCAGTTCTTAAACTACATAAATAAAAACAACTACAATCTTCTTTTTTATTATCTTCCCTCCCGTCAGTATATCGTTAATGTCGTAAGCAGCTCCAATGCCCTCAGGAAAAATATCATGATTTTGATACATACGGTGAATTGTTTCCCCCTTATTTCTCTGTAAGACATAAATTATGATAAAAGAACATAAGTTCAACTGTTTATTTATCATAACTTATGAATTAACTCATTGCATCTGGAAACCAAGACTACAGTAGGCAAGAGATTTAAATTATGTAAAATTCAATGTATGAACCCAAGGTTTACACTAACTGTACAGACTACAGTTGTTTTCATGTTTTTTCTATAACTGTACTTGAATAAAGTAAACAGGTAACAAATGAACCAGGTCCTTAAATTATTTCTCGAAAGTTCCACGGAACTAATAAAAATTAAAATAGGGTTAATGACCACATCAGAGGTGATACCGTGATTAAAGTCCATAATTATTTTGTATCAGAACCTTGTTCGCTGCAATTGTAACTTACTTCTATCAAAATTTTATAACCTGTACTGAAGATCGGCTGCTTTGTCAAAACATGCAGACGATGCGTCGATGTAAACAACAATGGTGGCGTAGTTAGTTACGGTAGGGGAGGTAAATCTAAAGCACACCTGCCGATACAACTAATGACCGAATAGATAATACAAGCCAACGTGAACTTAACACAAAAGAAAGAGCCACGACTAAGTTCATTAACATTTTCATATCAAATGTAAAAACAACTAGAAAGACAATTGTTCAGAGAACAATTGCAAGGTCTTTCCCGTATCAAATTGCAGTTAAGGCTATTAAGCATGACTGTTGACCTTCTATTTTGACTTGTATAGTCAAAATATAGGACTCTGTCACATTGAACTTGACCATTGACCTTCGATTTTGACGTCTACAGCTCTAAAATAGGTCCCTGAACATAAATATATATGGTTGCTAGGTACTTTTACATCGGTTGCTAAGGACTTTTTCAATGACCTTGACCCTTAACCTTCCATTTTAAGCTCTACGGCTCTATAATATGGTCCTGAGCATAAATATATATGGTTGCTAGGTACTTTTCCATCGGTTACTAAGGACTTTTTCAATGACCTTGACCAATGACCTTCCATTTTACCTCTACAGCTCTAAAAAAGGTTCCTGAACATAAATATATATGGTTGCTAGGTACTTTTCCATCAGTTGCTAAGGACTTTTTCAATGACCTTGACCCTTAACCTTCCATTTTGACCTGTACGGCTCTATAATACTGTCCTGAGCATAAATATATATGGTTGCTAGGTACTTTTCCATCAGTAACTAAGGACTTTTTCGATGACCTTGACCCTTGACCTTCCATTTTGACCTCTATGGCTCTATAATATGATAATGAACATAAATATATATGGTTGCTAGGTACTTTTCCATCGGTTGCTAAGGACTTTTTCAATGACCTTGATCCTTGACCTTCAATTTTCACCTCTATAGTTCTATAATAGGGTCCTGACCATAAATATATATGGTTGCTAGGTACTTTTCCGTCGGTTGCTAAGGGCTTTTTTGATGACCTTGATATCTGACTTTTGACCTTGGTACTAAAATGTAAATCTTTTGAAACTGATCTCTTTTTGTATTAACCTTTTCTTCATATCTATAATGGTTTTCGAGATATAGTGTAAAATTAACATGAGTCAAGGGCATTAACTCCTATAAGGAGTCATCGTACAACTTCAGACCCAATGAGACAAACTTAGATCTTGACAAGATAAACATTTTCCCCAATATATTTCATCAGCTATTTGTTACGGTTTCTGAGTTATTCTCATAACAAGGTATAAGGTCAAAGGTCAAGTGCGACCTTGACCTTTGACCTTGGGGTCATTTTGAAGAATAAGACATTTGATGACTATTGTTGAAAGTCCCAAGTCTCTACGACTAACAGTTTATGAGTTTTGACCATGTACGCGTTTCGTCAAATATTCAAGGGCCAGTAACTCCTATAAGGAGTCGATAAACCAAGTTGAGCGAAACATGACAAAGTTGCGTCTTGCGAAGATGAACATTTTTGCCAACATATTTGATCAGCTATTTGTTACAGTTTCTGAGTTATTCTTGTAACAAGGTATAAGGTCAAAGGTCAAGTGTGACCTTGACCTTTGACCTTGGGGTCATTTTGTAGAATAAGACATCTGATGACTAATGGTGAAAGTCCCAAGTCTCTACGACTAACAGTTTACGAGTTTTGATCATGCACGCGCTCCGTCAAATATTCCAGTAACTCCCATAAGGAGTCGATAAACCAAGTTGAGCGAAACATGACAAACTTGCGTCTTGCGAAGATGAACATTTTTCCTTATATATTTGATCAGCTATTTGTTACGGTTCCTCAGTTATTTTGGTAACAAGGGTTTACGGTATTTGGGCAGATAACTCTGTATGGAAAAGAGTTCGGCTTCGCGGTGTCAATCCTGAATCCGGTTTATCATTCCGAACCTACTGGTGAAATATCATTTCGATATGTCGCGAAATGAAGAAAATTCTTGACATCGAAGTTGGCGGAAAAGAAGAAAAATAATAATAAGAATAATAATAATAATAATAATAATACGAATTACAGAAAGGTCTTTCCGTTGGAAACGGGAAAGACCTTAATTAAGATATGTGCAATTTGTATTTTCATTTAATAATGTTTCAAATACTACTGTTGAGGAAAAAAAAAACATAATATAAACTGTTAAAACATAAATTAGATATTGAATTTATATATTCAACTAAGCTTTACCTGTGTTGCGAAAGGATTTCCAACTAAATTGCCTCACAATGGCAAATTTGCCCAACAAATTATATAGTCTAAGTATACGGTGTTTTCTATGGCACGCCGTATTTATATTTATTCCACATTCAATATATCTTATATATTCTATGAGATATCTTATAAACTTTATAAGATAACTTATATAATTCACCTTTAATAAGATATTTTATAAAATATATGATATCTTATATATTTTAGTCTTTATATATAAGATATCTCACAAAATTTATAAGATATCTTTAATAGACTTTTTATATAAGATATCTCATAAAGTTTATAAGATATCTTATAAATGTTTTAAGATATCTCATAATTATAAGATATCTTACATACTTTATAAGATATCTTGTTTAATTTTCTTTATGAGATATTTTATCAACTTTATAAGATATCTTGTAAAGTTTATACGATATCTCGTTTGGTTAATAAATATAAATACGTCTTGCCATAGTTTTACTATTTATTCTAACATCAAGATTTCTCATATAATATATAACATATATCATATAATAAATAAGATATCTTATATAATCAAGTTTTTATACGATATCTTATAAACTTTATAAGATATCTTATATACTTTATAAGATATCTTATATACTTTATAAGATATCTTATATAGTTTATAAGATATCTCATATAATTTATAAGATATCTCATATAATTTTCTTTATAAGATATCTCATATAAGGAAATCTTAAGGTCATCACCATGAAATCCGTTGGCTCTTCACCGGAGTTGACACCGGACTTTTCTCACTTGATGTGACGTGTGCAGTCATGCTGACCCTTCTGGGTCACGTGACGCAACGTCTGTCTTTTTGGGGAGCTCACATTGCAAGTGCTTTAGTTTTTGTGCTGCCTCGTTCTGGTTCTGTTTGGTTAGTTATGGGTTTTTTTTCTGTGTTATATATATTGTGAGCTCACGGATTAGCCTTGTATTTGGATTTTTGGTCGTGTTTGCTTTTCCTGCTGCCTTCCTGCTTCCTTTTCTGATATCTAAACATTATTTAAATTAATATTCTCACTTTTGTTAATTTAAGTGATTATTTTAACTTTTTAACGATTTTGTATATTGTCTATATTATAAGATAAGATACATAAGATAATTTTATGTCATAAAATTTAACCAGATATCCAGCTTTTTTTAACATTTTTAGAATGTCATCAGGTGATATTCATGAAATACCTCACTTCTAAATTGTTAAAAACTGTCATTTGCACTTTAAAAAGTATCATGGTGTGAAAAGGATATACAATGGTGTTTACTGCATTTAATTAAATACTCTTCACGGGGTGTGCTTTAAGATACAGTTAATAAAAACTTTATGCCAGGAAATGTGCGAAGAGAGAGAAGGAAGACGTTGCAAAGAGGATCGGGTCGATAAAGTAATTAATTCTTGCTCGCATTCGACACCTTAGAACGTTCATGAGTTCTAAATCTGATAGCGCTTTTTACGATCCCCAATCAGAAAAACGCTGTCCTACCTTCATGACAATGATGTCATTGTACGTACCAGCTTACGAAGCTCAAAACATCATCGTTTTTTGTCTGCTAAAGACACT
The DNA here is from genome assembly GCA_028015205.1 of Mytilisepta virgata. Lineage (NCBI taxonomy): Eukaryota > Metazoa > Mollusca > Bivalvia > Mytilida > Mytilidae > Mytilisepta > Mytilisepta virgata. The sequence goes on along the minus strand of CM051515.1, from coordinate 56,121,216 downwards.
ACATTGAGTGCCTGATTAAGGAGTTTACTTGACAACCCCATTTACACACACTACGATACCAAAGGAAGATGTTATCAATAATCAATAATCATATTTCTGTTCTATCTTCCTTCGATATTGCGGTAAGTGATGACGGTTTTGACCTGCCTTCCATTTACCGGATCCCCTAATTTCATAAGTGTCCATACAAACAAAGGTACATAGCAGGCTCTGCCTAGTGCACTACTAAACATTGTTCAAAACGCCTTACTAAAATGTACTTTACTTAGGACGGTCTCAAAAGCTACTGTGATAACGCCTAATCAACTAGCGCTGTGAATCAGATGTATATTCTTAAAAATTAAAAAAAAAATTATAGGAATTCTCTCTGCTAGGGACCTTAGCAATTGTCATAGCATAAAAATTAGATTTTTCTAGAAAAGAGAATGGAAACGGGGAATGTGTCAAAGAGACAACAACCCCACCAAAGAGCAGAAAACAAGGCTACCAATGGTTCTTCAACGCAGTGAGAAAATCCCGCACCCAGAGTCGGGCTTCAGCTGGCCTCTAAACAATAATGCATACCAGTTCAGCGAAATGGACGATGCACTAAACTCCGAAACATAAATGAACCAAAATTTAAAAAAAAAACACAGGACTAAGAAAGGCTACTGAGAGGTTCCTGACTTGGGACACGCACCCCCCCCTCCCCCTATGATCAACTAAAATCTGTTTTTCGTGATCTGATCTACTTCACAATGTTTCAGGACAAACAAGGTTTACAAAGAAAATCCTATATGAAATTAGGTAAGGATAAGGCCTATTTTGTAAAAAAACCCATAGATTCTAACAAAAAGAACACTATACTAATGTTGTTACCCTGCTGAAATTCTCATCGACATCTTTGTTCAGTTTGGAGGACAGATTTTTCAACAGACGATCGGCATTTGTTGTGGTCCATTCTCGTGATTTTAAATTTTCCTTGGATTTGAATTTACGGACTTTTTCACCTGTTCTGTCGCTTCGGTATTCTTTTGCCGATATTTTATGTTTTGCACAACAACACATGGTATGGCGGCCAAATTGTCGAAGGTCAGGACCTCCGGACATAATATTGAAAGGTGACCACCTAAGGGACGAGATCAAAAGTTCAATGTAGGATAAAAAACTTAATTCATATAGTTTTTTCACTGACCCCCCCCCCCCCCACCCCCTCTTAACTTAATTTGGGAAATATTGATTGACCAATATGGGCATATCCAAAAATCGATGTCGGATAACAAAATTTGCAGCAATTTTTACCCCCCCCCCCCCCCACCCCAAACTATTTGAATTAAGTTTTTTAACCTACATTGAACTTTTGATCTCGTCCCTAAGGACAACTCTATCAAAGTTTGGTTCCCATTGTCCTTATAAATTGAAACGACTCGGAGATGGGTTTTTTGCTGCCTTTTCTATTTTTAGTGACGGCGATCATATTTGTTAGAGGTCTGGACTACGGACACAATTTTGAAAGGCGACACCAAAAGGACCCTCATAAAGTTTGTTCTCTAATGCCAAAGTTGATTTAGGGGAGACGTTTTATTAAACATTTGCCCTGATTTTTTTTATTTTTAAATTTCGACAGCCCAATTTTATGAAGGTTCAGACCCCCCCCCCCCCCTCTTTGGCATATAATTTTGAAAAGGGCAACCTAAGGACCATTCCATTAAAGTTTGGTCTCAGTTGCTCCTGTCGCTTCAGAAAAGATGATGTTTTTTCTTATTTTTATATTTCTAGTAACGGCAGACATATTTGTTGGAGGTCCGAATACCCAGATACAAAAAATTAGCAAGGGGACCACCTACAGAACATCAAACCAAACTTTTTTTCCAAACTTGCCCATTGATTTTGTTATATTTCCCATTTTGTAAATTATAAATTTCAAAATGTATCTATAACGATTTTGAAATTTATAATTTACAAAATGGGAAATATAACAATTTCACGGTTCCGAAGAAGATTTTTAAAAGAAAATTTACGACGGACGACGTATATAGATTATCGGGTTTTCTGCTCATTGATATCGTAAAATGTCAGCCACGAGCCACAATATGAAGATTTTTGGCGAGTGAGCGCAGCGAACGAGCCTAAAAGATTCATATTGTGTCGAGCGGCGGATATTTTACATTATCGTATTTCCCCATGCCTATATCGACCTGCTGAGGCCTTCACAATTTCCCGTATTTCGGCACTGTGACGTCGTAAAGAGTTGACCCGACCCTAATATGAGCTGACCCGAATATATCAGCGACGTCATAATGTTTGACCCAACGTTGACCCGAATATATCAGGAAAACATCCGGTTATAGGCAGATGGCCATTGAAAAGTAAGAAATTCCATTAAGATTGCTAGTTAACAATACGATAAATTTATCATCAAGTTTTCTTCAAACAAATATTGTAAAATATTAACCGTTCGACACAATATGAAGCTTTTTAGCTCGTTCGCTACGCTCACTCGCCGAAAAAGCTTCACATTGTGTCTCGCGGCTGATCTTTTACGACATACGTTTGCAGAAAACCTGATAATATGTACATATATTTACGCAGAAAACCCGATAATCTGTTCATCATACAAATTCTGTACTTTTTAGTCGCCCCTGTAAGACATTTTCTACGCTTTTTTGTCCTCCTGGGGGTAAGCTTGATAACGTCTGCTCTCACATTGTGACGTCGCTAATAAGTCCTGCTCTCATATTGTGACGCCGTTAATAAGTCCTGCTCTCATATTGTGACGTCGTTAATAAGTCCTGCTGTCGCGGATAATGTCTCCTAACACGTCACAAAGCCTTAATACAGAGATTACAGGGCGGCTGAGCAGGGTAATATATACGCAGGGAAGTACGATAAAAATTATTACAATATCCCACAGTGCTCTTTGGATCAGACGAGCTAAAAATGGAAACAAACATTTAATAATAAATACAGAATTTAACACATCCGATTCTTATAAAGGACAAACTGATAGGTACATACGTACTAAAAGTTTATTTATGAGAAACATACAAGCAGTTTATTTTAGCAACACAAATGACATCTATTTATTTAAAAAATGACATGAGAAGTTAAAAGAATTTGACAGTATATACCGAGTTTAAGACATCAGAATATAAAAGTGATCAATTTACAAATGACAATAAAACATAACACAGTACGTACAGTATATAACATATTTAAAGTTTTGTATTTTCCTCTATTGTCTCACCTTTTTGTCTGTTTCCGTCGGAGAAAGGGTTTATGGAGTATATAGCATCGTATACATCATGAAACATGCGTTCTTTAGGGAATGTATCGAAAAAATCTGCGGCTTTAAGAATTTCTACCATTTTCTTTGAACAATTTGTGAAATATACGTCGATGCTAATAGATTTATATTCATTCACGATTTCTGTAAGTACATTAACTCCCGATACATCGATGTTGTTGACCTTTTGACAATCAATTACCACGTGTTTCAGTTTGACCACTGAAATATCTTCTTCCATATTATTTGAAATCGTGCGTCCATTTGACATATCCTGTTCTCTTCTATTTGGCGTATTTCTACTTTCGTTCGAACCAATAGAATGCCATGCCTTCTGCATCCTATTATTTTGCAAGTCAATGGTATGTCTGAAGAGCTGTTGCCTGAATATGTCCGCGTTTGCAAAAATAATTGGCGATTCAAACATGAAGACTTTGATAGAGGGAAACTCTCGCACATGAATTCGACCCTTTACTTCTAGGGTGAGGTCTTCAATGTCAGAAAAACCTATGACACGACCCCTTGCAAACTGGACATGCAAAACTACAGCTATAAAGGAAAAAGCAATTCCTGTAAATAATCCGTAATCCAAATCAGCGAAAACGGATACCAGAAAGGTTATTAGCCATGTACAAAAATCAAATTTATTGATTTTCCAGAGTTCTGGCAGATTTTTGAATTGTTGGAACAAATCTCTTAGAGACACAACAATGACAGATGCAACAATAGGTGAAGGTAGCCATTGGAAAATGTATCCAATCCAGAAAATGACCAGAACCATCAGAAGTCCGGTTACTGCCCCATGTAACGTTGATTTTGCACCGAAAAATTTTAGAATCATTGTTCGTGGAGGAGAAGTAGATTGTGTAAGGCAAAAGAAAAACGACGAAACTATATTACTTATACCATGTGCAATAAGTTCCTGATTCTCTTCAATATTGTGTTGCTTCTTTTCATCTTTTATAGCAGCTCTTGTTGTAGATATTGATATGACATAAGATAATATTGCCATTATAATGCAATCTTTTATCATCATAGTAGAGATATTGTTTAAAGTTGGAATAGATGGAGTGAGAAATCCCGTCTGAACACTAGGGAGAACTGATACGTTGTACATTTCATCAAGTTTGCCGAAATAGGAAGCGATCATACCAATTCCAATTAAAATGAGTTCACTAGGTAAAGGTACCTTTAATTGTCGCTTGAAATGATCTGTAATTATTCTACTTATTAAAAGAATACCAAGTGTCAATATGGATATTGTAATATCAGAAACGACTGTTTCTTTGATTTTTGTGAATAAATCAATATACAGAAAGACAAGTCTTCCTGCTCCAAGGTGAATCGGAACAGTGATACCAAATAATTTTGGAATTTCCATTGATGCAATATGAATGGACAAGGCAGTAGTGAAACCACCAACAAAACTGTAGGACAAGTACCTTGTCAACCAACCAAAGCGGATAATACCTAACAGAGTCAGAAAAATGCCTACTAGCAATGAGGCAGTCATGGCGATTTCTAACTTTAACTGGTCAAGGTCACGATCAACATTGTATCCAGTTGTAGCTGAAGTCGTGTAAGCGATATTTTCGTGAGATGAATTTCTAGTAGTGACCGCCATGGTTGTATTGAAACTTTCCATGGTTATCAAGGTTGACGTATTCGACACGTTTTCGCGACTATAATCTGTCCCTACAGCAGCTGTTGTCTCGGAATATTCTGATACATAACTGCTCACCTCTCTGTCTATGATTTTTCTGGTTAAAATCGCCATCATGACGTTTGGTCCAAAGGATATATAACAAGATGTTCCGAAAAGAAGATATAACAGAACCGGAAAACATGACGTGTAGAGACCATGTTCTGGTTTAAGGCCGGCCAATATTGCGAATGTAATGCCCTGATACAAATGCAATAAAGTAACAGTTAATCCTCCTAATACATCTCTCAGAATATTTCCCACTCTGTACTCTGTTACAAACTTAATAACTGGCAAGATAGATGTTATAGTGTTCAATGCACGTGTCTTGGTACAGAAAAAGTTCTCTCGAAAATTCTGATAAAAGGGTCTTTTTCTACTGTTTACACGGGGATATACCTGGTTTAGTTTGTCAGCAGAATAGGAGTTCCTTTCAATGGTTATGTGCTTTTGATCCATTTGAATACTTGTGTTTATCCTAAAACATATATATAGTACGGGTTTAAAATTTTAAATTATTCTAATAATAAAACAGATGGATATCGTGGATTAATATTTTTGACAAAATCATTAAATGCACCTGAATGTCCAAGCAGGTAAAAAGCGCTTTTATTGCTGTTCTGCATCTTAATGTCACACGGAGAAAAATCCAGCACCCAACTATAAGTTCAATTTTGAAATCTTTGCTAAATATACAAATGTAGATCATAACACGTGTATATTATGGATGTAAAAGTAGTAATTTTATTATGATTGTAAAAGTACTAATTTTATTATGAATTTATTATTTAATCAATAATGCTTAAACATTTGATAATCAAACATTTTTTTTTTCATATCAGACAATAGTTATACAAAGTAAATATATTATTTATTTATTTATCTATTTATTTTTCTAAAATTTAATTACAAATTTTCAAATAATACCTATGAATAAGAATATAAAATGATTTTTTTCTTTCTAAATGATAATCTTACAACATACCTACCTCTCTATGATGCTGTTTCCCGTTTGACAAATGACAAGGTTTTAAATATCGCCAGTGTTTTATATACTGTAACAAGAGATCCAAACAGATACGTTTTTAAATAATAAAAAAAACTATTACCATGGTAACCGTCTGAAAATGGTAATAAGCAAGACAAATTAGGAATGGAAATCACGCATTGTTTGGTTTGTTATCCTAATTGAAACTGAAGATTTTATGGATCAGACTACAATATCATCTGATTAGCAGGTAATTCCGGAATTGAATGTCACGTCAAAGGCACACAGATATTCTATTTATCATGGAAAAAAGATCTTTTTCAATTTCTGTTGAAATATCGAAGCAGTTAACTGAAAGGGGAAACATGGAAAACACGTGAGATCACGTAACTGTTACTGCACCCTCTTCTCATGAGAGCACTTCACCCCCTTCCTATGAGAGCAAACAGTATAACATTCAAACGTCATTATGTAAATTAATAAAAACAGAAAATTTAACAAAAGATGCAGGTATTGGGATTTTTCTATCGGTATCAAATTAAATAAAAAATGAAACACGAGTTTTAAAAATATCTAAGAATAAGAATATTTATTATCCAATCAAGGGCCAAGCTAGGGACAAAATATTACAATGACTTAAACAGGATAAACATACAATTACAATAATAAATAAAATAATTATAAACATTTAGCATATAGCAATAGGGTACTTATAAAGTGAGAAACGGGATCGAAACGAAACGAAACGAAATAATACATTAACCCAAATAATTTTTGAAAAGAGAACCAATCTAAGCCGATTGGTGTAGTTTTGATCGTCTATGTGGCAATTTTGGCGTTGCTTTTGATAAAAGTCATTGTTTAAACGGAATATTTAAGATGAAAAGAAATGCCTCTATGTTATCTCAATTGATGATCGCCTTGTCTTTATTCAAGGTATTTTTTCGATTTTTGAACTTGAATTTTGCAACTGCAAACTCGAATTTGTACTATGATTTTAGTCATGTAAACTCCGGTGTTTTACATTTGCAATTGTTCAAAATGAACCCTACCGCATACAGCTCATATTGCGTTACACATTCACAGACATTAAGGATATTAATCGATATGACATTGTGTCGCGTTCTATTAAAAATCGATAAATCATGGATGCTAAAAAAATATGTTCACAAATAAAGTTATTGTTCAAAGACTGCATACTGAATTTAGTACTCCATGACGACGGACTGTACCTGTAACATACAATAAAGCTTTGATGTTTCACAAATACTTGTTAATTGAATTTAAATATTTTAAAGACATTGGACCCCATTCTAAAGACCCCGTACCCCATTCTAAAGATATCGTGACAAAAAAATGATGAAATAGGTCCAAAATTCAACATTGCCTAAAGTAAGGTCTACAATGTATATTATTTCGAAGGTAACCGAACTGTTGAATACAGGTCAAATTTAATTATTTTACAGACTATAAATCCACATTGACTCATTAACTTTTTGACACACATTGACAAAATCTGCCACGCTTTATGCTGAACCTTTTGATCAGACTTTATAGACCCCTTTATTTTATATTTCATTTCATTTTGTTATATTTCGTTTCTTCGTTTTTTTCATTTCGTTTCGTTTCTCTATATTTCGTTTCGTTTCGTTGTATTTCCAATCGGCAATCCTCGGCAGATTCCGCTACCCTTAATCTGCCGAGGAGTGCCGAATGGTTGTATTTCGTTTCCTTTCGTTTCTATTCCGTTTCTCACTTTATCAGTACCCATAGCAATATATACATGATAAATATAACCATTACAAGTCAGTGGATTTTGCAGTAAGATAACTGGATATAACAAGAGAAATATCATACCACTTTGATTTTAAAAAAAAATCTTTCTTTTATATCATGTATATATTCAATTATATAGAAATGCACTAAGATACAGTCCTCCTCATGATGAAAGGGAGATTATTTCATCAAGTCAACCCAATGCAGAGATATTCAAGGTCAGGTGCTGATGAATCTGCATAGAAGATTGATTGATTGATTGTTGCTTAACTTCCAGTGGCATATATTTCATGCCTCTTCAGGACGAGAACCAGTTCAATTTATTGAACAATTTAACTAGGGGTGGGATGGGACACAAAGGAGACTGCCACTGTTAAAGGATGAAGTTTGGGTAGGGTCGGATAATTTAGCCTTCTGTAGCGGCCATTGGCATACTCTTTTTCGAAAACTACAGAAGAGGTTTTTAGTGTGCAGAGAAGGGCATTCGCCAAACACGTTACCAACTATGGTCCGCGGTCAGGCTTTCCGTGTTATGACCTGACAACCCCCCCAACGAAAGGGTCTCCCCTATCCACCACCTGGGTACGCGCCAGGCAGGTCAATGGGTTGAGCTCCTGTGATCCGTCACAGGTGCCTAGATCTGCACAGAAGATGTTTTAGTTAGGATTTGATTGTTATAAAAATAAAACGTATCACAAAATACCGAAATAAATTTGATGCATTGTATGGCCACTTTGTTGACTGACAACTCATCAGCAGTGCTCGAGATCAAAATATTGGAAAACCGGTTAAAGATATAATGATGAATTAATAAGTACAACCTTCAAAAATCAAAACAATTAAAACAAACAGGAATCCAAACCCAGCTAAGGGTTTATATATCTTTCAGTATTATTTTGACAGATTTGGTAGTATATTATTACTGATTTCATTTTAAATAACTTTAAATTTTAACTGTAGCTCAAGTTTAATAAAATATGTCCCCAATCTTAATTTAATGTGTTTAAAATTTTACCTATTACCGCATCATTGCATAAACTTTCGTCGCGTGTAATAAAATACAGGTATCAAGTCAATGGCATTATATAAGGTAGGAAAATTATGTTTTATTTTGGAGAAAAACAATTTTTTCTCTCTTTCATTGCTTTCAAAATTCCATTTGAACCCTCACTTCAGACTGAATTAAAAATGTAAACATGGATGTTTTTTTTCAGTAGCAATTAAGACATTGTTTCTTTATTTTAGCTATCACCTAAAACATTACGGAATGACCTTTATTGAGCGTTTTACCTTAAGTAAATGGGGTAACTTTAGAAACCAGATTTTTATAAATCTGGTTATCAGATACAGGTAATAATATTAAGTTGGCCAGTTTTGTCAACCCACCGACAGAAAAATTGCGCAGTATAAAATACTGAAATCTATTCTTAAAAGACAGTCATCAAATATATATTTAGAGTGTTTGTTTGTTTAGTTAGGATTTTACGCGGTTTTCAGTACATTTGGCTATTTCGATGCGGCCAATTTTTATTGGCGGAGGAAGCCGGAGTACCCGGAGAGAACCACCGATCTTCGGTAGGAAATTGGCAATCCTTGTCAATTAAGATCGGACTCGAACACACCTCGCCACATATATTTAGGGTGTTAAAGTTATCCAATATTGATTTAGACTACAAAATATATATAATATGTTATATTTCCCATTTTGTAAATTATATAAATTTCAAAATGAACCTATAACATCATCCTCCCAAGTCAGGGTTTTGTATCCGTACGTTCGTTCGATTTTATAGATACATGTTGAAATTTATAATTTACAAAATAGGAAATATAACAAATATACAATATAGATATATTGATTGCACCACTGATTCATGTTAATTGTTTAGGCCTTGAGGGGCGTCTTGATTGACAATAACGAATATATTGTGTAATGTTATGTTATGTTATGTAATGAGGAAAATGGTGGGTTGAAGGGAATAAAGCTTTTGTTTGTGGTACAGGGATATTGTTGGTGAATAAAATGTACACATTCCTAGAGAAAAGTGAATAAGGAATCGATTGATGTATGATTTATCTACTTATAATTGGATATATTACGATTTCGAATCTAAAAACTGTTACCCTAAGTCTGGGTCGGTGATTTCCATGTTTTCTATTCGGAATATGCTCTGACGTCTCACGGCCCCAAAATATCACAAAAAGGGTCGTCAGACCTCAGAACAATCTGGGAATATGTTAAACTATATTCGGCTCTCTGGCCATCTTGGATGAAGTGTGGGGTCATCGGATTTAATTCTGAAAGAGGACCACTTAAGGGTTATCGCTGCCCGGTCATGTTTTTTCATTTGACCAAGCGGTTACAGAGAAAAAGATTGCTTTATATCAGCTAATCAGAAACACGAATTGTCCATGGCAGCCATGCTTGTCGTCCAATCAGGATGAAAAAAATTGTTTCATAAAAGACTTTCCATAGATGCTTCCTGTCAAGTTTGGCTAACAAATTTAGCCAAACATTTCCAGAGAAAAAAAAATTGTTTAATCAACCAATGAGAAACAAGAATTGCCCATGACGGCCAAGTTTGTTGCCCGATCGGGACAAAATGAGGAAACTTTATAAAAAACCTCAGATGCTTCCTGTCAAGTCTCATTCCATTTGGTCAAGCTACTTCAGATGAGAAAAATATTGTTTTATATATAAGCCAATCAGAAAAAAAAGGAACTGTCCATGGCGGCCATATTTGTTGTCCGATCGGGACGAAATGAGAAACTTTGTAAAGAGCCTCCCATAGATTCTTCCTGTCCCGATCGGGACGAAATGAGGAATCTTTGTAAATGACCTCATAAACATCATTTGAACAAATTTACAAATTATTTGCATGTGTAGTTCCTGATAAGAAGATTTTAAAAGTTTCAATCAATCAGAATCAAGAATTGCCCATGGCGGCCATGGCTTTTGCCCAATCACAAACATCAGTCCTGCAAAGTTTGGCCTCAATTGGCCCAGTGGTTTAAGAGGAGAAGGTCTTTAAAGGAAAAGTTTACCCCGACGGACGGCGACGGATGGCGATCACAAAGGGATGGCAAAAGCTCATATGGCCAGATGAGCTAAAAATGAAATGAGTTCAGGTCACAATTCACAATTTTCGAAATTTGACCTTTGTAGATCTCTATTTCTAATTCTAATATCTTTATTCTCAAAATCATATTACACTGAAGGTACAGAGAAACAGAAAACAACATACATAGAAATCTATATTACATTGAAGGGAAGATGAAAAGCTCGAGATGAAAAAGTGATTTAACCTGGAGGACACACCCTCTACTTGTTAAGCACCATAAATTTACATAGTTTGCTAAATAAAGCTGTAAATTCATTTGCCATGAAGTTTCTACATATCAAAATATTTGGACGCTTTGTAAAAGATTCATCTAAATATTACTTTCTTTCCTTGGAAAAAAAGGGAGGTGCAGTTGAAAACAAAATGAAATTTATCCCCCAATTCCCCTTTTTCACATATTCTCAATATTACTTATCTACATTTATTTCCACTAGTCCTACATTTGAAAAGTCAACATATCTCACTTGGGTGTCTTCTCACGTAGCCAACATTTTAATATAGGTATATATAATTGTAATGTTTTTATAGTAATTAAGTATGGATTTTCACTAATTAAGGGGCCCATGCCATGGGGACTGTTTCAGGTAGCAAATCGTCATTGATAAATATGTTTTCTAATGTAAATATACAAGAATTGTATTATTCTTTTATATTTAATGGAAAACATATTTTCCATTAGAAATCATATTTATTTATGAAAAATTCTATCACTTGAATAAGTTTTGCATAAAAAGTAAGAAAGTAGAAAAATCTGATAATATATAATTTTACGGTATATTTTATAAAACAAGCACATGATATAAGAAATACTATCGTCTGTTAAGCACTACAATTCAAATATAAGACGATATGTTCTGTTTAGCACTAAATTTCGAATGCAGTCTACAATACCAAACAATGACATAATTTAACACACATTACACTACATTTCAAATTCAACTACAACAATTCAAATCATTCTAGTCCAAATGCAGCAACAAAGTCTATTACACTGATATCAGCCCGTCGAAATCTTCTTTTTAGCTCTTGGAGACGAGTTTCTAGTCAGTATTTTCTTTTTGATGCACTTTATTTATCACCTGATGAAATCTGGCGAACAAGTTGTTTAATATTGTCATTGTCTCTATATTGTACAGATAACCCACAGTTCTGAGTTTTGCACCAAACACATTGAATATAATGAAAGAAACACCCTTTTAAAGTTACATTTGGAAAGACTGTTCTTATTGCTTTTCTGCCTCAAAGTCAAGAATTATACACTATGGGGAAAAGTCTAGTGTCCTAGTAGTACCTTGAAGATGGTTAGGTAGGTATCTTGTGTTTTATTTGGCAATAAAGCATAAACTAATGGAAACACTGTGTTCTCCATGTAAGGAGTATAGGTAGAACATTCCAAGGCAAGAATAAAACGTACCATCACCGAACACAGTTTGAGAATTGCACAAAAGTTCTAAGTTTGTCAGAGGGATGATTGTGGTTGTTGCTATATATAAATATGTTTTTATTTTGCAATAAATGATATTGATTTGTTTTCTTTTTTTTTGTTTTTGCTTTTAATCTTTTTTATATTAAATTTAATTTTATTCTCAAATAGAAGATACATATATAATGATTTTGAATAATAAACTGCAAACATATTTATTAGTGAAAATTTGCTACCTGAAACAGTTCCCATGGCATGGGCCCCTTAATTAGTGAAAATCCACACTTAATTACTATAAAAACATTACAATTATATATACCTATATTAAAATGTTGGCAATGTGAGAATAAACCCTCAATTGTCCTACATAATGACCTTTATAGTTATATAGTACACGTCCAATTTAATTCTTTTTCTGATAAGATACCAAACAGTACCGGTTTCAACATTTTCATTGTGCTCATAATTTTAGCTAAAACTTGGTATGTATTTTTTTTCTACAGAAAATGAGTAAATTTTAATCAAAGGCTTTTAATTTGCTCATATATTGTTATATATGCATGATGAATTTTAAACGTTCGAATAGTCAGACGATGACACCACTTAAGAATTATTGTATAACTAATCGGTGAATTCATATACCAGAAATAAACAACCAATAAATCGTTATTTACAGTTCGAGTTCGGTCACAAGTTGTTTTTTTATGGTATTTCAATATTCAGCGATTATAGTTATACTTTTATTTGCATTTTACAGAATCTAGCATTTTAGCAGAAATAAATTGAAATAAAAACGACTCTGTCTTTTGATATATCTCCGTGGCAATTGTGACATCATTTCCAAGAGTGAAAAAAACGACTGTTAACTCTTTTCATATTTTCTTTCACTCTGATGCTGGGTAAATCACCGTTACAATGTTATATTTTAATTTTGGATTTAACGTCGTTTCTGATTGGTGAAAGTTTTTGTAAAAATTTTCTCCTTGATTGTGACGTCAAAAGCATATCAACAGATAAGGGCATTAATATCAAATATAGTAAGCTTTAAAAGTTCAAATATTATATCAAATATAGTAAAGTTTAAAAGTTCAAATAATATTTTCATGAAAAAACAAGAACAATTTATAATTTAACTGAACGTATTGTACACGGAATTTTATGTTACAATAGTTGCATTAGATAATAATAATTATAATATTTATATATTATAATTTATAATAATAATAATAGTAATAATAATAATAATAATAATAATAATTAAAAAATACAATAAAACGTTAGTTGATTTCATGTTCACTAATTATACTTTATGACCTGCGATATATGAAAATTAAGTGCATATAGTCCAGACCAGATAATTTTTGTTGATATGTATTTTATTTTAAAAGTTTAAGACACATATGATTAAATACGGTGCATTTCTATCTTAAAAATCGTTTAACGTTAGCTTTTGTGAACCTTCCATTGATTCCAGTCGTCTTTCTCTTTCCGTTGATCAACGTTAGAAATTCGCAGAAATTGCGACGTCACAAGCCACGGACGGCATAATACCGTTGCGCTGCTCTATGCGCAAAAACCATAGAGGGATTTGTCTTTAACGCGTTTTTTTAAAAATGACTGCATGTTATTACCTTTTTTGTTCATTCGAAATAACTTCAAATATGTTATGACCCGGTGTTATGCACACTTAAAATAACACGTTTCTCGGGTTATTTAGACAATAAATGTGCATCAGTTTTTTTTTTTATGTTATTTCTTTATGAACTAAAAAAAATAATATAATATGAAAGTCATTCATTAAATAACTGATTTTTAGAAAATCAACGTGTTGTGAAAACATAATTTAATATTTTTTTTTATTGAAATGTATAAATGTCTTTGTCTCATCAGAATATATACCTACATGTACCAACCTATGAAAAAGAAAAGGATTTTATTAAATCAATCCTGGGACTTCAGATGCCATGTTTAATAATCACCATCATTAGACATGAGGAAATATAATATAAAAGAATTTTCAAATTTCCAAAAAGTGTTCAGATGCCTGTCTTCAAGGGAGTTGAAAAGGCGTTTTTTTTTTTTTTTTTTTTTTATTTATTTTTTTTAAAATAAATTTCTAGTTCCCCTGTGACTATTTTCATAAAGGAATTTTTAAAGCAATTGAAAACGTGTACACATTGACCCAGATGGTGAGACTTGTAATTTATACACTTATGTACATAAATATAGATCAGCCAGCACGTGCAAGTGTATTCCCAGAGTGATTATACAAAAGTATACGTATTTTAAAAAGTGCGTTCTATTCAATTCAGAGATGTACGATAACAACTGATCTTTAACACCGGAAGTTGATTTAAATTCTGCTCATCACATTAATAAAATCGTGAGAAAATATTATATATTTTATATCCATATACCATTGATCTGTCAATGAAAAGATGTATAACACATCTGTCTGATCGAGTCTTCACATACACCATATATATGATCTGTGCGGAATATTAACTGAATGTATATCAATCCGTAAGTATTTAATCTAGAGTACACAAGGAGGAAAATTGATTTTACACTATAATATTGATTAAAATTATATATAGTAAATGAGGAAGTATAAAATCTATCATAGTTTACATTTAAAACGGGGTGAAATTAAATCTCGAGATGGCACATTCACATAGGATCAAACTTGTCATCTGAGTATAAATTACATAACGTAGAATTTAACTTTTCATCTGAATATAAATTAAATTCAATAACCATAGAAATATTTATAAGGGTCTAGAGGGGACTCAAATTCTGTATTCATTTAATATTCTTGTCCCATTTTTCTCTATTCTGTAGTTCTTTAAGGTCATTATCTTAAGGGGCCAACCATTTGATTTGTTATGGTGGGGGGGGGGGGGGGGGGGCTAGGATGAAATATTTCATCCTGCCTATTTTTTTCGCCGAAATTTTGGTCCTGTATAGTTTTTCGATCGCTATCCCAACCTAATTTTTTATTTTCATTTAACACACATATGTTTAAACCAAGAAATTTCCTGACACAGGTTATGCATTTTTTTTCACACCTAAAGTGATCCTGGCTTTTTATTTCGCCCAAAACCTGGCCCTGAATTTTTTTATTTCAAATTTCATTCTAGCCCCACCCCACCATAACAATATCTTTTGAGAAAGTTTATTCAGATTTTTGCAAGACTATTTTAGGCCTTAAGAGAACAGCTTCTAATATAGGCTCCAGATCTGAATTAGGAACGTTACTATTGATTCTTTTGTTATATGTCAAAATCTTATGAAATTTATGGAATTAAGTCATCTCAAGGTATTTCTTCTTGGTTTTCATATGAAAACTTGAAACTTTTATTTCTCAAGACCCCATCAGGGGTATGTGAATATTAACAATAAATCAACATATATACATATATACAACAATTGAAGGATGAATGGTATGTAATTACAATGAATGTATAGTTACTGTTAAATAGTACATAGGAAGGCAAACCTAATTTATAACTGACAATACAATCTTATAAAATTTTGCAAGTTTGACTAATGTATTATAATCATTGGAACAGAAAAGATTACAAAACTTTATAGTATTTGGATTAATATAAACCTTACTAGGCAAAAGATTTTTTCTTTCATCACAAAAGAATTTACAAATAAAAAGATAATGAAACTCATCACCTATTTCACATAGATTGCATAAATCACAGATGCGATCGTCACGATAAACACCCCCAAAACGACCCTGCTCTATAGGTAATCTATGGTTTAAACATCGAAAATCAAAAAAAGCTTTTCTTAGATCGTATGGTAGTACGACAATATAATTTTCAAACTTATGACTAGTTTTAAAAATTATAAAATTAAGACACTTGGGAGAAACATAAACGGTTGTAACCCAAGTTTGCTTAAATTGATCACAATAGCGCTGTTTGACTAGATTTGATAAATTAACATTTTTTGGCACGCTTTGTGATAACCAATACTCTGAAAAACCACAATCATTCAATGTTTTCTCAATACAAACAATCCGTTTAGAATGGAAACATTTTTTACAGTGCATATTGTACAATAACTGGTATAAAGTTACAGCAATTTTATCCTGCTTATTACACACAATTCTTTTCCAAAATGAAATCATTCTGCTTGTAATAAAAGTATCAATTGGAAATCTGCCTAGTTCACCATATAAAATACAATTGGGTGTACTTTTCTTCAAACCAAGAATAGATTTAATTATAAAATTGTAAACAAAACGATTCAATAATACTTTAGTTACCAAATCCCCATATCTCACAACCATACATTAAAATGGGTAAAACCATTGGGTCAAAAAGTTCTATCTGTATATCAATAGGCAAATCAAGTTTTCTACTCTTTTTCAAAATACTAAACATAGCTTTTCTAGCCTGACTCACTAATCTTTCTTTATTTTTTCAAAAAGAACCATTTGATGAAAAGCTTATTCCAAGATAAGTAAAATGTAAAATCATCTATGATATCAACACTGTTACCATTATAAGAAAATACAAGATTATCATTCAACTGACATGTGCGTTTTCTAAAAATTACAATTTTTGTCCTAGAAACATTGACCTCTAATTTCCAACATTTACAGTATAAATACATGACATTTAGAGCGGCTTGTAATTCTGTTTCAGATTCTTCTAAAATTAAAGTTGTCTTATCTTACTATTTTTAACATTAGTATTTCTTAATGGTACATTTTTCTCATGAAACAAGTTACAACTTGAAGCAGCTTGCAATATTAAAGAATTACATTCATCAACTAATGAATTTACAACATTATTATCTACATGTATCTGATCAGATTCTTATATATCAAGCTTAGCAATAAGTGACTGTATATCATTATCATTTAAACCATCATTAAATTCTTATTCATTTTCCCACTTGGGTTTGATAGTGACCTTATCAACATTCTCAACATTTACATTCTCATCAATGACAGATTTACATGCACATGATAATTCAATATAAATTGCACTATGTACATCACTAAGCATATTATCAAAAGGCATATTTTCAAAATTAACAACATTACTGAATAACTCAAGTGACAAAATGCAATAATCAACAACTGTGGATTCTTTACAAGTTAGTGCCCCTATACCATTATCTTTTCCTACTATACCATTTGCTATTAACAAATTAAAATCTTTGCATAGAGTTAATAACCTGCTACCATAATTATCAAGATTACAATGTTGACTAGAAATACCTAATACATCTAAATCTATATAGTCATAGTTCTGCTTTAAAGTATTGTCCAAATAGATAAAATCACTAATATAGTGATTAATGTTTGTAAAACCTTCCTTCTGGCCGGTGTGCGCATTAAAATCGCCAACCAGGCAGACTTTACAGCTCTTCTCGATAGAATATTTTAAAAGTTCTGCTTCAATTACATCAAAAATGTCAGTACTACTGTAATTACTGCTTTCTGGAAGGATATAACATACACCAAAGAAAACAGACTCACTTAAAACATTATTAAGAATAAACCACAATGCATTTTCACAAGAACTTTTAAGAACTTCAATATTTTGATTTAGTTATGAACTTAGACTGGTTACCTAACTGCTATAGACTGGTTACCTAATGGCTGTAGACGGGTTACCTAACTGCTGTAGGTTGGATTTTTAAGCATTAAAAATATTGTTAATTATTGTATAATAGGTGGAGACTTCATAAGTTTGTTTAATTTGTGCCCTTTTCACTTTTGCATGTTATTTTGCAAATAAAATATTTTTAAACTAAACATAAAAATATAATCTTTTGTTGAAAATTCCTCAATTTGAAGAAAATGCGCTATTAAAACACATTGTTCGTACCCAATTTTCTCAAATGATTATAAACTCAAAAATTCTCTTTATTCCTTGTTGTTGCTCTCTTTTCAACATTTTAGGCCTTGCACACAACTGATGAGTCGGAAATCGACGAAATGTGCACATATTGTGCAGCAAAATTTGTATCAAAGAATTTTATTTTCAGATATATTTGTAGATCCGAATGCAACATACCCGCCAGTAACTGAACATGAAGCGAAGATAGAATATATATTTTTAACAAGAAAAATAAATGGAAATGGCGAGCTGTCAAAAGGGGCATAAAACGACTAAAATGTATGAAATACACAAGCCGAACAAAACCAAATATAAAATAGTAAAAAAAAAAACAACAAACTAAAAAGTTAAAAATACCCAACGTTTCGACCAGTATGGTTTTGATCACGAGCATTTTTCACAGGAAATTTTGTAAGAAAGCCGAAAACCGGCGTTACATTTATCGGGTGAAGGAACTAGTGCCAGATTTCAGTTTGGACCGTCTTTTGGCAAGATATGGTCGAATCCGCTCTTAATTGACAGAGGGTCTGGGGGTGCAAATTTTCCGGCGGAAATTCTGTAATCAGCTTATATATGTAACCGATAAAATTGCTAACCAGTTGTGATAAAAGTGAAAATGAAGATTTTTTTTTTTAATTTGCTGACTTTGTCTGTTTCAGGTATCATTAGATAGACAGTAATGACATCGTCTTTGGTACATTTGTCAAGGTCATTGAGGACGCAGTCTGAATTGTACGAGTTCTATGGAAAACCACCACCTACGCCTAAACTATTGAAACAAAAAATAAAAGAAAAATGCACCGGCTCAGCCATTTGTTCGCATATACTATCCTTGTTTCCTATTGTTAATGTTATCAGAACATACAAGGTCAAAAAATATATTTTGGACGATGTCGTGAGTGGTCTTACAGCAGCATGTCTACATTTTCCTCAGGGCCTAGCTTTTGGACTTTTGGCATCATTGACACCTGCGTATGGTTTGTACACATCTTTCTTTCCAGTACTACTTTACGTAATTTTCGGAACTTCTCAACATGTATCTTTTGGAACAAATGCAGTTATTGCAATTTTTACAGCGGAACTAGTGGATTTACAGCTAGAAAATTCTCCACACGGCACTTCGAACGCCCACATCGCTATCAACAGAAGTGAGGTCAACTTTACCACCATGGCACCCGATACGGCTTTCGATGCAATCAGCTTTAAAGCGTCAGTGGCGGCAGGATCGTCGTTTGTTGTCGGAATACTTCTATTCATTATGGGATTATGTCGTATGGGTTTTATCACCTCGTATATGTCGTCATCTTTCATTGCCGCTTTTACAACAACGGGTGCTATCCATATCATTTCAAGTCAAATTCCTGCCACATTGGGTATCAAAATACCAGCCATAAACAAACCAGGAAAGCTTATATACACGTACATCGAAATATTCAAAGCATTGCCAAACGTTCATGTCGGGACATTCGTAGTCTCATTAATTAGTGCGTTAATACTCGTATTTGTCAAGGACTTTATCAACCGGAAGTATAGTCATAAAATGAAAATGCCAATCCCAATTGACGTTATCATAGTTGTTTTAGCAACCATCATTTCTTACTTTGCCAAACTACATGACAACTTTGGAATCGGGATTATTGGAGAAATTCCAACTGGTTTGCCAGTTCCTAAACTTCCTCTCGTCAACATTGATATAATCGGACATAGCATTGTGGTTGGATTTATTGTTTTTGTGCTGACAATATCAATGGCAAGACTTTGTGAAGTGAAACATGACTACTCTGTAGACGACAATCAAGAATTAGTCGCTTATGGTATTTCAAATCTTGGAAGCTCGTTCTTTTCCTGTTTCCCGTCATGCGTTGCCCCACCTAGAACAGTTATTTTAAGTACAATGGGGGCAAAAACTACTTTAAATGGATTATTTTCTGCTGTTGTGGTTTTACTGATGATATTATTTGTAGGTAAATATTTAGAATCGGCTCCACACGCTGTACTCGCAGTGATGATAATTGTTGCAATAAAAAATCTTTTAGGTCAGTTTCATGAATTGCCGAAGCTTTGGCGAGTAAATCGTTATGACTTTGTAATATTTATTGGTACTGTCCTTTCTGGTGTACTCATTGATTTTCCATACGCGCTGTATATTGGTGTCTTACTCTGTATGTTCACAGTTGTTGTTCAAAGTCAGATGTCATCAGTATACACAATTCAAAAAGTAGAACACGAAGATCGTCTGCTCGATACGAAAATACACGAACTTCCCAATATTAATCCCAAAATTGCTGTTTTCAGAATGGAATCTTCGCTATACTTTGCTACAGTAGATAGATTTCGAAGTGCTTTGTATCGATCGACACTAAATCCTAAGGAGTTCAGAAAGCAAGCTCACATTCAAATGAGCAGTGATGTTGAAGTGACCTTGAATATTAATGTCAACGAAGACGATAATGATGACAAAAGATCACTTTCAAATACAAACGTGAACATCGAACTGCCAACTCCGCCTCTATCACATATTATAATTGACTGTTCGTCAATGAATTATATAGATATGAATGGTATAAATACGTTAATGCAAGTATACTCTGACTTTAGAAAGATAGGCGTAGTAGTCATATTCGGGAACTGTACGGACTTTATGAGAACATCATTTGAAAGGTCTACGTTATCGAAAGAAATAGAAGCAAATCATATATATGCGGACATTATGGACGCTTACTTAGCAATTACAAAAAGAAACTTAGTAAATATGTGATTATTTTTTACCATGTTAATTTTGTACTGTTCACTTTATAAAATTTCGTATATTTCAGTTCTACTCCTTTCCCAGTCAACAAACAATATGTAGTAGAAGCATATTGGCTGTAAACTTTTGCATGAACGTTTTAATTGGTCATTTAGGAATCAGCTCTACATCATTTTAGACTTTTAATTTCATGTTCTTTTATTCTTTTAGTTATATATGTATCCTTGTGGCATCTGTTTGTTATGGTCCATTTTCAGGCCCCCCAAAATATGTGTGTTTAATGTTACCCTACCTACTCTATTTTTGGTGCCTACCCTAACCCATTTTATTCCCATTTTAGGACAAAAATATCGCTGATATAATTATTTCCCTAATAAAACATGCGCTGACAATTTTTTCTCCCATATAGGTCTATGTAAAATATTTTAAAAATATGATTTTGCTTACATACCTACCCTATTTTTTGTCACAGTGTAACCATAAACTGACATATATTTTGTTTTGGCTTCATGACTTTGTCTTTTTCCTTTGGATTTCGATTTTACGGATTTCCCACTGTTTTGTCGCTTTGGTATTCTTTGACGATATTTAGATTACTGTTTTGGTTATCCATATTTTTAGACACTACTGATGATGTATGATGTGGTAAAATATGCACATGTGCATTGAAATTGGTGTCGGTGAATATATCTTCGTACCACTGAGTGCCTCTGTTGGTTAAAGCAAGTTTTTGAGAATACTACCAGATTAGTTGCTGTTCTAGATATATGGTAAAATATGCACATATACAGTGTCCGATAATGTTTATTGGTATCGCTAAATGGTGGTGCACGTAAGTCTGTGAGGGTACTACCAGATTAATTTCTGTTATTTATTTCCGAACTGTCATCTTATTTGATTCAATTGAATTGTACTACAAATATGCATATTCATTGGGAGACAAACAATCACGTGTCTATTGTTGTTCTTCATCTCGAAGCAGCCTTTAATGCCTTTATTTTGTTATGAGTATGGTTCAAAGTTAACCGATGTTTGATTCTGAATAAATTTTGATTTTTTTAACGTCTTCGAATTTTATATGTTTCTCTTTCGACCAATCTTCGGCGCAGTGACCATGTCCGTTCCGTTCAACCCGTTACAACCCGCATACAAGATAACTCGATTTTTTTTTGTCCTGTTTTAATACCTTCCTCGTTCCCCTTTTCGTATTTATTAGCTGTGTTCATGTATTTACGAAGTAGAACAAACATCAATAGAAATAGATTTTCACGTCTGAATATTTCCGTCAGGCCATGTACGAACATGAATATTAAACTATAGAACATTATGCCCCACTGTAGAGTAAAGGTTACATTTACAATACATACATGTTTTTTTATACTGAATACTTGTCATTTTAAAACTTAATTAATATGCTTTCATATCATCGGTTGGATAAGTAAAATTAATAAAAAGTAATGAAATGCACATACATTAACTTTCCAATGCAATATAAAATCCAATTTTCCAATATAAGTTTTCGAAACACTCTTTTGGGAGGTAAACTTTTAAAAGAAAGCCAAAAAAACTATATGAAATTAACACTTTATCTGCTCACTGTGATAAATATTACTGTTCCAGGTCTTTCATAAGAGGAATAATACTTCTCTGCTAATCTGCCATACTTTATTATAACGAAATCAGGACCAGTTATTGATCGTATTACAATTGTACCTTAAAATGAAAAGTATATTAAAGTAAATAATTTCAATATGATGTGTATTTTTATTTCTTTCTTATTTTGCCGAAAAGTGTAGTTATTATGGAATTATAAGTAATAGGAGTTGTTTTTCCGCAATTTATCTGTTTATAAACTTGACCAGATCACTCACAAACATAACTTAGGACTTTATTATCCCCGCAATTCGAATGAAATTCGGGGATATTTGTAATAGGTCCGTCTGTCTGTCTGTCTGTCCGTCCGTTTGTCCTTCTGTCCGTTTGTCCTTCTGTCCGTCCGTTAGGTAATCTTGTCTCCAGAACTCATCGTTCATTTTAACTTCATGCATTTAATTTCTTTACAGTATTGTCACAAACTATATATAGATGCGCAATAAGGTTTTAGAATTTTGATTTTCAAAAATTCGGACCCACAGGGGTAGAATTTCGAAAATTGGAATTTAAGCTTGTGACCTAAACTCCTCATTCATTTTTCATGTCATGCATTTAATTTCTATACAGTATTGTTACATACTATATGCAGATGCGCAATAAGGTTTTAGAATTTTGATTTTCAAAAATTGGGGCCAACAGGGGTCGAATTTCGAAAACTGGAAATTTAAACTAAACTCCTTATTAATTTTTCATTTTATGCTCTTTATTTCTATAGAATATTGTCACATAATGTATGTAGATGCGCAATAAGGTTTTAGAATTTTTATTTTGACAACTTGAGGCCCACATGGGTTGTATTTCGGAAATAGTCAATTTAAGCTTGTGCCTTAAACTCCTGTTTCATTTTTCATTTAGATTTAGCAAATTTATTTGTATACTAGTATAATATTGTTTTTTATTTTCTGTAGACGTTTGAAAAGGTTTTTAATTTTGAAAATCTATTAAGGGATCAAATTTTGGGACCGAAAATGGTGAAATTGCTAATTTTGCCTTGTCTCTGGAAATACTCATTCCTTTTTTGTTTCAGTGGTTTTATTTGTGAATAATATTGTTCTTCACAATGTGTAGATGTGCAATAAGGTTTTCAATTTTGAAATTTGATTTATGTTTTCAATTTTCAAACTGAAATTGTGAAATTGCTAATATTTCACAGTTAATTGTTTTTTTACTTGTGCAGTGCGGGGATGGACATCGTTTCTGGTGGCACCAATTTCTAGTTCAGTTTGTGAGTGAACTGGTCTCCTTTATACACCGATAAACTGGTTCAAATCAACTCTTATTACTACAATAAATATCCTCCATCTAAGAAGGAATCTGTACAAATTTCTGTGCCACAATATTGCGCTATTTTCTGACGTCACAAATGTGGATGTTTTCCTATAATGGCGGATTCCGAGAGAGTTATGACAATCTCGTTTCAATCAACGCTCACTAACAAAATTAATTCTTCATAACATCCTGAAAAATCAAAAACAGAAGATACTACATAGTCCCCTCAAGGTAAGTTCTGTAGACCGACTACTTTTTATTCAGTGTCCAATTGTAACTTTGAACATGCATTTTCAAGACCAGTCCAATTTCAGAAAAACATCAAAATTATTCAAAGTAGATTACAAAATTTTAATGCCCATCGAAAAGCGCATGGGAGACGATGAAATGATTACTCTATGTGAAAGAAGCGTGAAAATGTCTCCCAAATACCGCTCGTTGTGGTCCACTTTGTATTATAGTGAGGCTTTGGTTCCCCTTGACTCATCAGAGGTTGGAGTAAGATTGGCCATGTACAAAATAGTAGTTTCAGAAAGTAATTGAATTGTAAGTAACACATTTCACTGTTGATACGCCAAATTAAAGTTTAATACAGAAAAAAATATTTGAACTGAAATCACAAATTTCAAATATTTTATGAAACTCAGAAAAGGTTTCATAAAATGAAAGTTCCCGATACATGGTTACCAATATCAAGCCAAATTGGTTGAATTAGAAGCGCATTTCGATAATTCACTTCTCATAGAGAAGAATATTGTGAAACCTTTAAAATGCATATAAGTAATCAATATGAATAGGTGAATTTGGGAAAACCTACTTTTATTATACGTCTACTAGAAACTAGAAATGGGTACGCGAAACCTTTGAAAAACAGAGAACGAATGGAATTAATTTCATTTTTGCAATACAAAATGTATTTAAATATCACCATATGAAACTATAATTAAAACTGTTAATCATTATTGTTATTTAGGTATAGTTTTGAAACATAATGGAAATTTCAACTTGGCTATTGCTACTCTTATGAAAAAAGCAAGAAAAGCATTTTTCAAAATCAAAAAAATTATTGGCATAAACAATTCATGTAAATTTTTGGAAAAACTGTTTATGTACTGTAGTGAAGTGTGGGGTCTACTTTCACCTTTTAAAGATTTTGATCCTTTTAAAAAAACTGCACATCAAATTTATAAAAGAAATATTAGGATAACATTCCAAGTCTTAAAATGATGCCTGTAGAGCTGAAAGGCTCCCAATGGCTGCAGTATACTATGATAAGGGTAAGTATTAATAATCAGATCATTTTTGTTGGATAGATTTTGAGAAAAGTGAACTTATGGACGAAATACGCCAACTGATAACAAAAGATCACACAATGTGACCTAAAACATCCTTTTTAAGAATTATAGATAAATCTATTGGAAATCTTGATGTTAAATATTTACCCTTTTTTAAGTTAAGATGCGTTTTTCTTCTTCAATGCAAAATCTCGTATAAATATGCAATGGTCCCAATTTACGTACCTTCCACTGTAAAATGTAGTTTTGACAAAATTTGTTTATAGCGCTTAAATATGATTCGTATTTATCTGATCATTTCAGAGAGGAGCTGTTTTGTATATATTTTTGATAATGGACGATAAGGACCGCGATGACCCTAAAAGTAGCGAGGACATAAAACTGGCCACTTCAAGAGGAGACGAATCTGTAAGAAATAAAATAATAAAAACAATATATAAATCGAAAACCATTTAGACACCGAACAACAGTTAATTACAAAACGATTAAAAAAGCATTTAATATTAACAACAAAAAACACAAATCAAGGCGACAAAATTTGATAATATAACAAATAAAACAAAACAAAAAACAAAAACCAAAAAGAAAAAAGAAAAAAAAAACGATTTTGAAGTCATGAAAGTTTATGTAGTATCAACATCCTAACAATATACATTTAATGGAGCCAGCTGATACCCGCCTCCGGGTGCGGGATTTTCTCGCTGCGTTTAAGACCTGTTTTCTGCCCTTTGGTCGGATTGTTGTTTCTTTAACACATTTCCCTTTTCCATTCTCTATTCTATTTAAGCCCGATTTAAATTTTGAATGCAAAGAGAACGGAAGCGGTTATTTAGGCAAATATTATCCTAAAATGAAATTGAATGACAATACATGTAGTGATTTAAAGTCAATTGACCCCATACAAAAAACTTTCAGTATACGCTTCAACCTCATAACAGTTTAAGTGTGCTTTAATATATTATTTTAAACGAATAAGATTTTTTTAGAATAATTTCTTTTCGATTTTAATCTAGGATAACACACACATGTAAATATCGGAAAACTATAAATTAAAATAATATGCTGGTGTCTTGCTTTCGGTTAACAGGTGTTTA
Source organism: Mytilisepta virgata (assembly GCA_028015205.1). NCBI lineage: Eukaryota > Metazoa > Mollusca > Bivalvia > Mytilida > Mytilidae > Mytilisepta > Mytilisepta virgata. The sequence continues at coordinate 56,095,010 of CM051515.1, read as the reverse complement.
TTGTATTTACTACTGTTTCTTACATTCTTGTGATTGTTGTGCAAATATACTGTACATGGTATATGTTTTTTAATTTCAGTTAGAAGGTAAATTATTTCATATAGGAAGTCCACCAAAGGAATCCATACTATCTCATAGATTTATCCATACACAACAAGATTTAGATGACCATTACTCTGTACCTCCAAAACCCAGTGTATCATGTAAGACACGCATCAAACGTTGTTTCAGCTGTAAAAGAGAAAATGTTCTTCAATATTTCACCAACCTATTTCCACTCGCTAGTGTTCTAAAGTCATATAAACTCAGTTATATCCTGGATGATTTGGTGAGTGGTATTACAGCAGGATGTTTGAGTTTTCCCCTTGGAATTGCGTTCGGTGTTCTGGCATCATTGAATCCAGCATATGGATTATATTCGTCTTTTTACCCGGTTGTCTTGTATCTAACATTCGGAACGTCTAGACATATATCGTTTGGTACCAATGGTATAATCAGTTTATTTACATCTGAATTGATTCATTCTCATTTACCTCAAGCAAGCGGTCCGAACGCCACTAAACCAGAAGACGACGTCGAACTAAAGGCTTCTATTGCATCGGGAGCAACATGTATCATTGGAATAATATTGTTGCTAATTGGGATATTTCGTTTTGGATTTATAGTTTCCTACATCTCATCTTCGTTCGTAAGTGGGTTCACAGCCACTGGTGGCATTCATATTGTAACAAGTATGATTCCTGGGACTCTTGGAATAAAAATACCAAGATATACTGGAGCTGGAAAGCTTATATTTACGTATATAGCAATATTTGAAAGAACACCGGAAGTGCATATTGGGTCATTAATCGCTGCTATATTGACTGCAATAGTGTTGTTAGTTTTTAAAGACATTATTAATGTCAAGTTCAAGGACAAATTACGAACACCAATTCCGATAGATTTTATAGTGATAATTTTAGCCACGGTTATTTCATATGCTACAAATCTTTCTGACAGCTTCGGCTTACAGATTGTCGGTGACATCCCAGGTGGTATGCCACCACCGAAAATTCCGTATTTATCGTTTGATTTAGTTTTGGATTCGTTCGTAATCGCCATCATGATTCTGGTCCTTTCCGTATCGATGTCGCGTCTCTGCGAGACGGCACACAATTACCGTGTGGACGACAACCAAGAACTTGTAGCCTATGGCATCACAAATTTTGTGAGCTCTTTCTTCTTGTGTTTTCCGTCGTGCGCCGGACCCGCAAGAACTATAACGCTTTGTTTAATGGGTCCAAAGTCTACTTTACATGGTCTAGTGTCATCCACGTTTATCCTGCTTATTTTGCTTTACGTTGGACCACTTTTTAGAACATTACCGGTTCCCGTTCTCTCCATAATGGTCATTATCGCAGTAAAGAATTTAGTTATACAGATGAAAGAGTTACCGGACATTTGGCGGTTTAACCGTTACGACTTCTTCATAGCTGTTGGTACAAACCTAGCCGGATGTCTAATTGATTTTCCGTATGCCTTGTACGTTGGTGTTGTATTGTGCATGTTTGCCGTGATTCTGCAGAGCCAGAACCCCAATGCATATCTTATGTCAAAGCTAGCCAGCGAAGACAGATTTTTGAGTGAAAAATTATATAAAGGTTTTTTGAATCACCCCAAAATAAAGATTTTTAAATTTGAATCATCGCTGTATTTCGCAACTGCAGAATTATTTCGAAGGAAACTGTACGAACTTACAGATGACAGACTAATTCTGAATGCAAACCTACACAAACGCGAGGAATCGTTCGTAGTTGTAGAAGAACATGGAAGTAAAAAAGATTTGGAATGCTTAAGGAAAGACAATGTTTCGTTCACCAAACTTATGTGGGATGGGTTGCACGACAAGACCCTGCATAATAAAGAATACGTCATATTGGACTGTTCCTCAATAAACTATATAGATATAAATGGTCTGCGGATTCTAATACAGGTTATTTGTGAATTAGAAAATGATGGAATAACTCTTGTTTTTGCCAGCTGCAACCAATACGTTAGGAAAATTTTCAAGAAATCTGAACTGGCTCGCAAAATATCCAATGAACATATTTTTGCTGACGTTTTCGATGCTTTCAATGCCCTTGTAGTTTAGTAGAAATGGATACGATTTCGGCGCCATATAAAACTAAACTAAAATGATCATCACAAAATATTATGATCGAAATATTGTATGAGCCCGTTGTCATCCGTCTGTAGGTTTCCAGATACCATAAATTACGTAAGTAATTAAAGGATATAATTAAAGGAGAAAATGAAGGCATGCACCTGATAACCTGGATATCGCGATTGTGCATCGGCGAAAACCCACGGCCGGTCTCGCTTACGCTTTGGTAGCCAACGGCAGGTCACGCTTACGCTAAAATGCTAGCAAAGCGTAAGCACGACCGGCCGTGGGTTTTCGACGATGGTGATATAATGTGCATTACGATATATTTTATAGACACCTGTGTGCTTAGAGGACATTGAGAAGACAGAGGAAACTCAGTGATTTCATTTTCTTTGTATCAATATTCATATATAAAATTTGAGACAATTATTGTCTTTATTTGATAATTTCTATGTCGACCATTCTTGGGATGTATACCAAAAAAATATGATAAACTGAATTTGATAAGCCATTACACTAATCACCAAAAGTCGGTTGCTCATAGCTGTCTTTAGCTGGCTTTGTCTTTACCCATTTGGTCATTTTGGCGTTAGAATCATGCTCTTCAACGTTTAACAATCCAAAAATACTAATATTATATATAGTAAATTTATACTATGCTGTATACGACGCGTTTCAAGGAGTTACCACTCATCAGCAGCATTAAAACCGAAACATTTGGAAGACCAAAAACTATCGTTTACTGCTTTCACAATTTTTGGTCTTGACCACAGCTCATGAGACGTAATAAGCATATCTTGTACTTAAAATTGGAATCATAGAATATTCAAGGAAACCTCTGCTGGTGAATGTGGTAACTTTAAAATTTACTACTGTAAATTTCTTAAATTTTGTGGAAACTTATCTGATATGGCACTCGTACATAGCTAATTTCCAACGTGTTTCTTGTTATACCTAGCTTTTCCGTCATTTTTTGAAATGAATCTACTTTTCTGGATTATTATATCAATTTTCAATATTTTCGGCCTTGACCGCAATTGATGATTTGTTTGTTTGTTTGTTTAGTTTGGGGTTTTACGCCATTTTCAGCACATCTGGCGGCCAGTTTTTATTGGTCGAGGAAGCTGGAGTACCCTGAGAGAACACCGACCTTCGGTAGGAAAATTGGCAATCCTTGTCAATTAAGATCCGAGTCGAACACACCCCGCCAGAGGTGAGATTCGAACTCGCAACCTCAGCGTTGACAGGCTAGTGATCATTAGTAATCATGACGAACTACCTAGACCACTCGGCCACCGAGGCCTCACTGATGATTTGTAATTCGACGAAAATGCATATCTTGTGTACATCTATATAGACAAATGCAATAGAATATTACAGTCAACACCACTTAAATGGATATCTGTTAATAGATTATTCCTCTTATTTGTACAAAACCATGTACCATATGGTCTATGTTAATCACTCCTGATAATTGCATATTGAATTGTTATGGAACCCCTATTAATTACATAATCTTAAATTTTGATACAAAGTCGAGATGCACTGTCTGAAAATATCTTATAAAAATTTATAAAAACACAATTCCATAGCTTTTTTCATACTATATTAACAAACTTGTTTATAAAATTCATAATACACAATACATGTTTATAAAATTCATAATACACATGTTTATAAAATTCATTATACACATGTTTATAAAAATTCATAATACACATTTTTATAAAATTCATAATACACCTGTTTATAAAGTAATTAATGATAGTATTGTGTTTCCACATTAAAATAGAGGAAACTAAGGAGCTAAGCTATTTTGGTAATCTTAGCATGTGAATCTAATCTTTGAAACATTATTTAATTTCATTGAAATGTTACGGCTTTCAATACTTTAGCCTTGGCCGTGGCTGAAGAGTCGTCATTTAACGAAATATGCATATCTTGTACATCAAAATTTGATTATTAAGATATTCATTATTCGTGGCTTTTAAACATTTACTGAAAAAAAAGATTAATCTATCTATTATGGTGATACATAAAGCGAAAGGAATATCGAAATGATTTGGAAGGGACAATTCAACTATATTTTGACAGGGGAGGGTGGGCAACAAAGAGATTTCAGATCTTTCATTTTTTACCTTTCCCCCAAAATTACAAATTACTTCTACATTGTCAGCAAATTGAGTTATTCAAGTATTTTTATCCCTTTCCTTGTCTTTTCAAAATTGATTTTTCGTGTAAACATTTCGTTACAAAACGTGAATGTCCTGTCTTAGGATATTGTAGAATCTCAACCTGGGCGAACCCTAAATTCTGGGTCAGTGATTAAACAAAAAGACAAACAATAAAATCTGCTCCAATAAGTTCGGTACTACAACAACAACAAAAACCTTACACGAAAACGACAAACAGGACAAAAAGTACCGTACCCAGAGTGCTTGTTGTTAACTTACAACTATCTCAAAATAACAAGTTGGTAATAAAAAATGTCCAGGCTAGAATACCAGCTATGGTACTTCCACATCTATTTCATATCATCATGCCACTGCAAGAAAAACAGGAAAATAATGCATGTATAATTATGCATATATTTTGCTTTTGGGGTTTAGGAAGAGAGTGATTTTGGATCCTAGAACGCATCATCCACTAGATGAAGCTTGGAATGAAATAATATAATGTAGTATATTTGGGGGGGGGGGCTGCGTACACTTTTCCCACCACATTTTGGGGGCTGGATTTTTTCAAATTCATGTTGTACCCTTCCCCATAAAATCAACTGGGAGACAGGGAACAAAGAAACCATAACACACCATATCATTTATACAGTACACTATAGTACCAGCGGCACACGAATAGAAGAGTTCATTATTTCTTTTCATGAACGAATTACTCCACTTGACGTGGGTTCATTCAGCGGAAATCTCATTAGACCTCTAGTTTATCGTTCCAATAACTGTAGGAAAAGGGGCGGTAATCCCCACGTAGAAATTTTTAAATCACCGGGAAGTGGCAAGAATTTGTGGAAATCTGCACGACACGGAAATTGATTTACAAATATAATACAGAAGGCCCGAGACCACGATTATTTTATAAGTGCGTTTTCATATTAGCCTAAAGTCAAATTTAAATAAATTGCACCAGCTAAAACTTTATAACCTTTCTTTTATTCAATGTACACTCAAAACTGGAAAATTTATTAAAATTATACAAAATTCTACTACTGTTAACTCAAGAAAATCCACAAAATGTCTTTTAGGGGTACGGCTATCATTCACTTATTATTGGGCCATTTTGACAGAGACCAATTACAACTTTTACTCATACTTCTAATTAAAAAAATCGTTTAAAATTAAGTACTATGACCACATTGCTTTATATTTTAACTAGAAAAAAGGCAAACAGAAAGTACGGAAAATCAAAACTATAAAATATGAAGGAAAACGAGTCGATGCACATAAATTGTTGTGTCGTTGTGTCGTATAAGAAACAAAATCGATCCATTGTGCGCATGATCAAATTTCGTAAAAGTCATTTATTATCTTCTCTCCGTATGGTAAAATTAATATTGTTATATGAGAATAGTTCTTAATCTTCTTATATCGTTTTTCTCATTTTTAAAGACACCAACATGTCGTATTGATTATAACACCTCTTCTGTTGTCTCTGAAAGATAAAATATTACTTTTCTCTATCTGTTCATATTTCAGTTAATTCATTTAGTAACTTGATTTTCTTGAGAGAAAAAAAAACGTATTCTCTTTAAAATGGTTAAATGTGGACCCATAATAAGGTGAGTTATATAATATGTTAGTAAAACACAATACAGTATATCTAATTACCGAGCTTTGATATTCTGGATTTGTTTCATAAACATTTTAAATGTTTTTTCTCCTATTCTTGACGTGTTTAATCGGTGGGATAAAAATACATAATATCTTTAACCACTTCCCGGTGATTAAATTTCTACGTTGGGATTACCGCCGCTTTTCCTACAGTTATTGGAACGATAAACTAGAGGTCCCGAAATGACGTCTATGAAAACAAACTACATAGCAACGACATTTTCTTGAGGTTTTTGTAAAAAATCATAGGAGAAACAGATTCTCCTTCAATTTACTCGTGAGTTATAGAATTTCTCCACTCTCAATAGTTAAATTTTAGATTTTAACACGCTCGGAAATTCCATAACTCACTCGTACCTGAAGGAGAATCTATATTTAAGTTTTCCAATTTGTTTTATAATCCATTTCTCTAACAATTGGGTTGTTATGACCTACCTTTATGCTTATGTGACTCTGTTAAGTTTTTGCTGTTAGGTCCATTTCTTAGAAACCTATTGCGATACATCAATGATATTATACCTATTTATTCATCTTGTATAGTATAACAAAATTCAGCAACATTTGAGTCATCACAACTTGATTGACTTTGGTTAAATGTATGGCACGCCGTTTTTATATTTATTCAAATTCCAAGATATCTTATTTATGTAACAAAATATCTTATTAAGTATTAAGATATCTTTAATTTTTATAAGATATCTTATTTAATTTGAAAGTAAATAAGATATCTCTATTAGTTAATAAGATATCTCTATAAGTTTATAAGATATCTCTATTAGTTTATAAGATATCTCTATTAGTTTATAAGATATCTTATAAAGTAAATAAGATATCTCTATTATTAACTATATAAAAGATATCTTATATAGTTAATAAGATATCTTATAAGTTAATAGAGATATCTTATTAACTTATAGAGATATCTTATATATTTAATAAGATATCTTTATAACCAGTTAAATAAGATATCTCTATAAGTTAATAAGATATCTCTATAAGTTTATAAGATATCTCTATTTGTTTATAAGATATCTCTATTAATTTATAAGATATCTCTATTAATTTATAAGATATCTCTATTAGTTAATAAGATATCTTATAAATTAATAGAGATATCTTATAAACTAATAGAGATATCTTATAAACTTGTAGAGATATCTTATAAAGTATTAAGATATCTTTAATTTTTATAAGATATTTTATTTAATTTGAAAGTAAATAAGATATCTCTATAAGTTAATAAGATATCTCTATTACTTAATAAGATATCTCTATTAGTTAATAAGATATCTTACTTCTTTATAAAGATATCTTTTAAACACATACTTTATTAGATATCTTATAAAGTTTATAAGATATCTTATAAACTAATAGAGATATCTTATTAACTTATAGAGATATCTTATATATTTAATAAGATATCTTTATAACCAGTTAAATCAGATATCTCTATAAGTTAATAAGATATCTCTATAAGTTTATAAGATATGTCTATTAATTTATAAGATATCTCAATTAGTTTATAAGATATCTTATTTAACTAAATAAGATATCTCGAAATTGAATAAATATAACAACGGCGTGCCATATAAATGTTTAGGTTATTGAGATCTCACCGGACACTTTACCACTGGATTTTACTCACTGGCAATGTGAGGGATGCCGTTAACGGAGCAGGACATGCTTACCCTTCCGGAGCAGCTGATGTCACTCCCGGTTTTCAGTAGTAATTCACATTGATATTATGTTAGTTTCTGCGTGTCTTGTTAAATTTCTGTCAGTTAATTATATGTTTTTTATTCCTTTAGTATTACATTCATCCTTATGGTATTTGTTTGTTATGTTTCATTCTCTTTGACTTTTCCTTTATATTTCGAATTTATTTCCACTAATTTATTGATTTGGTCTTTTTCCGACCTCTCAGCATAATTTGAGTCACCACGAACTACATTTTATGATTCAGTGACTTTGACGAAATTTTTGCATTTAGGTGTATTATAGAACCTATATTCTTAAAGAACCGTATGTAATTATATAATAATGTTGTGTTTAACATTGACTATGTGAAAATAGTAGCCAGGGTGAGAGACAATAGTGCACGACCCGAAGGGGAGTGCACTATTGTCTCATACCCTGGCTACTATTTTCCATAGTCAATGTTCAACACAACATTAATATCATTATTATACTGACTGTTTACTATTTTGAATAGTGACAATAGTGTATTTCAATGTAAAAAAAAATGCCTTTTATGTAACCTTTTCTAAATGTTGTAGGGTCGTCTTGACCAAACCGCGACATCTTGCTTGTTTTGTTTTTTTGCAGACGACAGTATAGTCATTAAGCGACTTTAATTAGTGGTTTATAACATCGTTATTTCAAGCGCACATATGATCAGGCTAATAAGTCCAGCCCACTTGTCTGTCAATGCAACAAAGCTCCACCTTTTCGCGTGAAATCAAACAATGATTGACGTTAAAATCAATAGTCTATTGCAACAGCAAGACATACTATTTTCGCATAGTGCAGTTAACGCTATATATTTCTTTTAAAAACTATGCAAAAATAGTGTAATATAACTATAGAAGGACATTCTTACAGGAAGTATAATAATGTGTTATAGTGATATTTCAAAACTGCAGTCATCTTATATCGTAAAACACAACTAAGCTACATTTCTTTCACTATGGCCTATTATATGGTAGAGTGACTTTGATTAAATTAAGGTATTTTAGTCCATTTCACACAAACCTGTGATAATTTATCAATGATATATTATAACTAAAATCATTTTTTTAGTTCAACACAGAAGAGAAATATATGAGTCCACATGACCTACATTTCATGCTTGAGTGACTCCATTAAATTTTATCAGTTGGGTCCTTAAATTGAAATTTAGTCCAGTGGATTTATTATTTTTCATTGGATACAAATTAATATAAGCAAGATTTATTATGAAACTTGAGTGATCATTTAAAATAATTTTCAAAATTTCTTGTCATAAAATAATAGATGGCAATTCTATGTTCAGAAGGGTGATGCATCTGTGTCTTACAAACACACAATCTCTAGTTTGATTAAAAAGAAAAATACTTTTAAGTTAGTCTGAACTGTTCGTAACTTTTAAATATTTATTGATTGATTGATTGTTACTTAACGTCCAGTGGCAAATATGTCGTGCTTCTTCAGGACGAGAACCAGTTCAATTTTTCAAACAATTCAAATAGTGGTGGTGATAGGGCGCAAAGGGGAACCAATTTTGACTGCCACTGTAAAAGGATGATGGTTGGGTAGGGTCGGATAATTTTGCGTGCAGGGAGTGTGGAATTCTCCAAACACGTTACGCATTTTGGTTTGCGGTCAGGCTGTCCGTATTATGACCTCACAACCCCCAACGATAGGGTCTCCCCTATCCACCAACTGTGGACGCGCTAGGCAGCTCTATGAGCTCCCGTGACCTGTCTCAAGTGCCTTGTAAATGTTCTGAAGCCCTGTCTATTTGTTAAAGGATTTGTAAGTGTGGTTTCATCAACCGAATTGATAAAATGCACACTTCATGAAGAAACAGATTTACTTGATAAGGTAACATGTTGTTTGGTCAGGATTAAAGATACAAAATATTGCCTTGTCAAGTAAAAAAAAGTCGAACATGACAAATGATTTAGAGATTACTATCAATTGATAAAGTTCATTAAGGTAAAGTAACAAGAGGCTCCCACGAGCCTGAATCGCTCACCTGTTATATTTTGTGTACCGGTAGATTTTGCATCAATCATTATTTTTGCTATTTAATGTATACCGTCGCAATTTTCTCCTTAATATTGATCTGTACAGCTAAAATATAGAATCATGAACCCAAATAGATATGGTTGCTAGGGCGCGTTTCATCGGTTGCTATGGACTTTTTCAATTATCTTGACCCTTGACCTTTCTTTTTGACTTACAGGTAAGTTATAAGGTCCTTAACCCAGATATATATGGTTGCTAGGGACTTTTTCAATGATCTTGACCCTTGACCTTTCTTTTTGACTAACAGGTAAGTTATAAGGTCATTAACCCAAATATATATGGTTGCTAGGGACTTTTTCATCGGTTGCTAGGGACTTTTTCATCGGATGCTATGGAATTTTTCTATGACCTTGACACTCCATTTTACTTGTACAGCTACCATTTAATTTATTTCAAGTAATGCCCTACACATCTGTGACAAGGTCGGACCATTATTTTCTGTTTACATGTAAATAATCTTTCAAGAGCAAAACTCCTATAAGGGGTCAATTGACGATTTTGGTCATGGTGACTTATTTGTAGATCTCATTTGCTGAACATTTTTGCTGTTTACAGTTTGTCTTTATCTATAATAATATTCAATCTAATTACCTAAAACTGCAAAATTTCCTTAAAATTTACAATTCAGGGGCAATAACCCAACAAAGTGTTGACCGATTCGTCTGAAAATTTCAAAGCAGGTAGATCTTGACCTGATGAACATTTTTTACTCCTTTCAGTTTTGCTCTAAATGCTTTAGTTTTTGAGATATAAGCCTAAAACTGCAGTTTAAACCCTATGTACCAAAATATGATGGCAAACAAAAAAGGAAAACAATTAAAGCATTAGAATCCGTTGTTCAATACGGTTAACAATTCATAGATAGATAGGCCTACAAATTTCCTCACAATTTCCATCGTAAGTACCTTTAGTTAGTCCAATTTACAAAAGCCTTTCCACGTCCGAAAGATTCTACATAAAATATTCGAGTACTTTTTACTTCTTTCGCTTGCTGTTTACAATATAATTTTCAAAGTTTAAAATGAACTAAAATGGAGGTATCATATTTGATAGTTATTTTACAAAATACGACGTTTTCATTTATTTCATCATTTCTATATTATTTTTCCTTCTATTTCAGAATTATCACATTATCGCTTACTATATGTCTTCTTACAATTCTGGCAGTTCTTAAAGAATGGAATTACCTTACTGGAAGAATTGAATCATATTCAGAAAAGACACACTTATCTCACCAAAGACTTATCAAGCAGGTTACTTCTTTTATGTTTGGACAAACACAACCACCAGATAAGAGATTTGAAATTGAACCATCAAGAGAATCTGTTTGGGAAAACTCTTATGAATTAACCAGTTCGATCTCTACAAAAGCCTACACCCTAGCAATTCCTGAACAGCATGATCCAGCTACAAGGAAACATTATAATAGAGTGGCCTTCCTGAAGGTTCACAAAGCCTGAAGTTCAACTGCTCAAAACATTTTTCTTCGTTATGGCGAATCTCGTAATCTAACTTTTGTTCTTTCAATACCCCGCGAGAACGAGTGGGATAACGTAATAGCTGTGCAAACGACTTTAAATGAAAATAACACACTTCCACCGCCCCCTAATAAAACTTACGATATACTATGTTGTCATGTATTATATAATCATGAAGCTTTTCAAAACTATATGCCGAACGACACGGCTTACATTGGAATAGTTCGTGAACCCTTTGAACAATTTCTATCGACCTTGAATTATTTTGGAGGTCGTCATATCTTTAACAGGATACAGACAGGAAACAAAGTATTGCAATATCTTCAGAACCCAAGTCAATACGAAGAGTTTCTACCACCCCATTGGTCAATGACAAACAACCGAATGTCTGTAGAATTTGGATTTCCCAGTCATCTGTTTAAACACTATTCTAAAGATGAAAGTATGGCCTATGTAGAAAAACTAGGTCGGGAATTTAAGTGTGTAATAGTACTTGAGTATTTTCCGGAATCGGTTGTCTTAATGAAACGAATTTTAGGCTGGACAATCAAGGATATTCTCTATATAAAGAAAAACCAGGCTCTCAAACAGTATTCCTTCGTAGACTACACCAGAAGAAATCTTTACGAAAAATTTGCCAAATTAGATTATGATTTATATAATTATTTTCACAAAAGATTGTGGGATGGTATACAAAATGAAGGGCCAGATTTCCAAGATGAACTATTGTATTTTAATCGTCTCAGGAAAGAGATAGAAGACTACTGCTTCCATGTTTCTTATAGAATAAGTAGTTATAGAGTAGCGGCCTCGAAGTGGAATGGTGCCTTTATTGTCTCTCGTTTAGACTGCATGCTTCTTCAAAAGAGAGAAATGGAATTTATTGCTAAAATAAGAGAGCGTCAGTACGGAAAATATCACTAAGTTTCTTGAAGAAGAAGCACGCGGAATCTCTATAAACGTAAAGGAAAGTGTCAATACTTTTCTAGTATATAAGGATGCGTTTTTTATTCAGAATTGCTTAATTTATAATTAGTTACCTTGTCAGATATATCATGTTTTCTACGAATTTATTTGGTGAAGAAATAAAATCGAAATCTAGGTTTGGAAAAAAATCCTGTGATTTTGAAATGGTACTTTTTAAGCTATGGCAAGATTAATGCAATAATTAAGATTGATAGATAGTAAGGGCACGTTCACATTCACATTTTGTCAGAACAGCCAAAAAACGGTCACAATTGTCAGTCCTTTTCCCTATTGTTATGTTGATTATCTGTTGAAACAAAAACTGTTCATTTTTCAAGAAATAAAAAGTCCACACAGTTTGTTTTCTTTTTGCCTTGTTGTCCACATCAGATCTTGAAATAATTAAGTGTGGGACCCTGGGTATTATTTTAAAAGACGACGATCTACTGTGTGTCCTAAATACTTCGGCAACTGATTTTTTGTATGAAAATCTCTGGAGATGATTACATTTCTGCCCATTTCAAATAAGAATTTGGTATATCCCAAAATTTAAATTTGTTAAAACTTGCACATCTTTAGCAATGTCACATTTCCCCAAGGTGTAGTACCTTGACGGTCGCTATATTCGCAACAACAAAAACTAGAGGCTCTCAAGAGCCTGTAACGCTCACCTGGATTTAACTTTTCACCCTAAGTTCGGTATCACTACAACTGTGTCGGCCTAACAATAGCTGATATAAATAAGCTTGACCCGAACTCACCATTTATCTGCATGTCATGTAATGAAAACGATCTCTATGATCCAAACTCCGACAACACTATATATCCTATATCTGTCAGTACAGAAGAAAGTTCTACTCCAATCATATTGTGCCCAGATCAAGATGACCAAATATTACATAATCAATTGTCTGCACCTGCACCATCTATTCAGCCTTGTAAAACGCCTCATCAATCTTCTCAACAACCTACCCCATCAGGATGTGAATTGAGTAAGGGCACTCCCCTGACCAGACCAAAATCTTCGAGTCGCTTAAAATCTAACAAATCAGTCGAAAACAGAACATATACTATAGAACTAGAAAAGCGAATAAGAGAACAAGAAAAAACAATCAACCTTCTTCAAAAGAGAGAGAAGCTCATAGGGGGTGGTGACACACAAGGTACTTTCATTAATGACCAACAACCATGTCAATGTGCTAAGCCAACCTATCTTCAACAGTCTCATACACCTCTAGACTACCAATATCTCAACCTTCAAAGGCAAATTGAAATACAAGCTCTGGAATCTAGATTAAAAGCTGTGGAAACTCAGACAATGCAAAATTTATCAATACAAACAGAAATGACAACACAGCTGGCCATACAAATACAACAACAAACAATCAACAGACTTCAAAGCCAAAGAGCAATGCCTTCCTACACCGTGCCAATGCAAATGTTCTTTCCACCTCCGCCTTTTCAACATGGAATGCAACCTCCATACCAGCCAGCTTTTCAACATAGACATCCACCACCTACCAGGTACGTTCCGCCATCAAATTTTGAACCAATCTATCAACCAAACACTATGGGTTACTCTCAGTCAGTTCCAATGAATTCTTCTCCAAGATATTGCTAAAGATCATAATCTTATTATATGCCTTCAAGAATACTGGCTATGGGGATACGAAACAAATTCTTTGAAAAACATTTTCCTCTACATACCATTTTTTCACGTTCTCATGACGATAATGATCCCATACCAAATTTTAAAGCACGCAGAGGACAAGCAGGTACAGCATTTATGTGGCCTACCTCTCTAAACAAATTTATTCACAAGCTTCCAGACGGTAGTTCAAGAATAATGGCTATAAAGATAGAGCTAGAAAACCATATAGTATGTCTCATAAACACATACATGCCAACCCTTGGACATAATTCACAAATAGGCTATAGAGAACATCTAGACATAGTGTCACATATAACCGAAAAATATTCAGAACTTACTCATATTCTCTGTGGTGACCTGAACGGAACTCTAAAACCATCAAGGAAAAATCCCCATGATAAACTCCTAAGAACATTCTAATTAAACTCAAGGTAAATGGATAAATAAAGGCAATCATTTGGAAAACGATACTTTCTTCCACCACAACGGGTTATCATCATCTCAAATTGATTATATGCTGACACAAGACTTGGATATAGTAGATAAAGTTGTTATAGAAAGCACCTGTGGAAACAATCTATCATCTCATGTTCCAGTTTTTGGAGTTCTGGCAGCAAAAATACAATCTAATAGCATTCAAAAAAGTTCAATTTCAGTGAAAAAGTTTAAAATTGAATGGGATAGGCCAGACATAAATAAGTATCAAGCAAAATTAAAAGAAGCTCTTCAAGAAAACCAATCTCCAAATTTAACCTCTACTGAACTGGTTGGTAATTTAATATACTCTCTAAAAAAAGCAGAAAAATTTGCTATACCATCTAGGATCATTAAGCTGAATGGCCCCAAATTGAAGTTTTCAGCTGAAACCAAAAATCTGCTAAATATTAGTAAACAAAAACATAGGATTTGGGATATTGGTGGTCGAAAAAGAGGCTCCGATGACTCCTACAAAGAACTTAAGGAAACTTAATACAATGCCAGGAAAATGATCCGGAAGGAAAGAGCCATGGAAAGGGAAAATTTTTACAGTCAATTAGAACAGAAACCCTCATCAAAAACCTTCTTTCAACTTATAAAAAGAAATTTAGGCAATAACAAAAATGCTGTAACTCAGGTCATCCGTCATGAAGATAAAGACATTACTTGCCCAGAAAAACAAAGAGAAGTATTGGCCGAATATTATAAAAATCTAGCCACGCCAAAAAACGACAAAAATTTTAATGAGGAATATCTCCATATGTGCCAGCTCCGCTGTAATATAATTAAGGAACTCTTAGGAAATAATCGTGAAACTAAAATTAATTTTACAGAGGAAGAAATTATACAATCTATACAAAATCTTAATTCAGGAAAAGCCGGAGATGAATATGGCCTATTTGCAGAGCATTTAAAATCAGCTGGTGAAGTAATCATCCCATATATTCAGAATCTTTTTAATCAAATATTAGTTGACAGAAAAACCCCAGAACATTTTAAATCTGGCATTATAACACCAGTTTGTAAAAAAGGAAAAGACGGCAAAATTATGGATAGCTATCGTGGTATAACAGTTTCCTCTGTTCTAGGAAAACTATTTGAACATGCACTTCTGGAAAAAATTGTAGATCCAATCTCAAATGTATCATCACAACAATTTGGTTTTACCTCTGGTCTCTCCCCCCCCCCCCCACCATGGCTGCCCTGCTGATATCTGAGGCACATATGAATGCAAAAAGGATTACGGAAATTCTCTTCTTAACAGCATTAGATATTCAAAAAGCTTTTGACGTAGTCAACCACAGCATACTTCTCGATAAACTCTTTCAAAAAGACATTTCACCTGAAATTTGGGAAACTATATATGAAATGTACAATGACCTTACTTCAAGGGTTAATTGGAAAGGCCAATATAGTAATAGCTTTCCAGTAAAAAAGGGAGTCCGTCAATGTGGTATCCTGTCCACCCATCTTTATAAAATATATATTGAAGACCTCTTAAGTCAGTTAGAAGACTCAAATATTGGTTTATATCTAGGCAATAATTACGCAGGATGTCCTAAATGTGCAGATGATATCCTACTTCTATCTAACTCGGATGAAGAAATGCAAGTCATGCTTAACGTAGTAGATACATATTCTAAAGATCACCAATATAATATCCATCCTGAAAAAAGCGTTCTTATTAAACAAAATGAAAATTCCACAAACTCCAGGAAAACATCCATATGTTCTTGGTCTCTCGGGAACAGGTCCGTTTCCGTGACAGATAATGCATCACAGCTTGGTATTATAAGATCATCAAAAAATGAAAATATAATAAATGTGAACGACCGCATTAGTTTAGCTCGAAGAACAACCTATTCACTGATGTCAACAGGTGTACATGGCACAAATGGCTTGAATCCAAGGATTTCCTATAACATTTATAGAATCTACATATTACCTCGCCTGCTCTACAGTCTCGAAGTTTTACCTCTTACTATCGGCCAAATCAATGCCTTGGGTGACTTCCACTTATCCTTCTTAAAAAACATTCAGGCTCTACCAACAAGAACAGCTTCAGTTGTAGTATTCTCACTACTAGGTGCTCTTCCTATAGAGGCTGAGCTTCACAAAAGACAATTAAGTCTTCTGCACTCAATCCTTGCGTCAGAAAATCAGAATCTAAGGGATATCTTGTTGCGCCAGTATCGACTAGAAATCGACAATGAAACTTTTCTACACAGAACAGAAAATGTCCTGCTTCAATATAGCCTACCAAGCATTGATGAGCTTCTAACAATTCTTCCAACAAAAATAAAATGGAAACAAACCGTCAGATATGCTATTAATACATTTTGGAGCAATAAATTTAGATCTTCAAGTAGAGAAAAATCAACCCTGATTCGACTCTGTACTGACACTATTAATATAGGGGAAATACATCCAGTCGGGAAAACAGCAACGAAAATTCCAGGGGATACAAAGAAAGCCATAACAAAAGCTAGAATACTAACTGGGTCCTACCTCTTACAAGTAACTAAAGCTAAATTTAATATAGGAAGTACAGACCCAATTTGCCCTATATGCAAACTTGAGGAAGAAATCCTTCAATATTTCCTTACTAGATGTCCATCTCTGGAAGGGGTCCGAAGGACTTTCTATGCCCAATTAAAACAGGCGGTAATCAATAAAATTGTGATTGATCAATGGAAAACTAATTTTCAAAATAGGGAAATACTAAGCCAGTTAATTGTTGACTGCAGAAAACTAGTGGATTCTACACTCCCAAACGACAATAATTTCTTAAATACGGTTGAATCAATTTCTAGGAATTTTAGTGATAAATTACATCAACAGAGGTTAACTCAGATCAATGCTTTATCATTATAAAATTTCATCATTCATCAATTGGAATTGAACTTTCTTTTCAATACTTTTTAGAGTACAAACTAGTGGTGGGTATAAAGATCAGTTAGAAGTGAGAAGTACATAGATGACAGCTGAGATATAGATGTACTTAGGAATACGTTGATATAGGGAAATTAATAGATATAGTTAATTGCTATACCAAAGTGGAAGCTGACGTTTTGAATATAGAGACATACAGATATTTATTAGTGTCAGACCACGGTTTTACTATCGTCATAAAGTGAATCAGTGACTTTTTAGATTTTAGACTGTTATTAGTGTCAGACCACTGTTTTACTATCGTCATAAAGCGAATCAGTGACTTTTTAGATTTTAGACTATTATTAACGAGGCAACAAATTGAATTACTTTTAATATTTTCCGTTTAATTTAAGCCCATCGTCTTTTAAATATGCAATTGCGTTTTATAATGTAAAATAACAAAGTGATTTTAGCTATTTTCGTCCGTGTAATATAAGCCCATTGTGAATTAATCAAGCAATTGATGTGCTCCTAACCACAGGAGGAAGCTACAGAAAGAAGAAGAAGAAGAACGATATTAACTTTGTTATAACAAGGTAGAAGCTGATTGGAATGTGCACAATCTTGAATAATTTCTCAACAATCGTAAAAAACAACACATTTCAACCTTATTTTGAAGCAAGAAAAATGGGACCCGAAATGAACTGGTCTTCATAATTATATTCAATCATATCTTAATTTTATTTTGTGAGGTTGGATGGTATTATAGAATATGCTGTAGACTTGGCCAATGATGCGAGCACAGCAATAGCCCTTTCCAGAAACTCATTTCCGGTATCAAGATTCTGACTCTAAAATTATAATTTGAAGCAAGTTATTTCCCTTACTTCCATTTCCGGCGAACGAAACTTTTTCTAGCCTTAGTATGTAGCATAATATGGCTGCCCCATTAAACAAAGACCTTTCTAAATGACCCATATGTAGAAAATGCATATGCTCCTATAGCGCTGGCTATCAAGAAGAAATCATCGAAATTCTTTTCCGAAAATGAGTCCTTATGCAAAATTCACGTATGTGATATGTATTTATTAGGCGTTATATAAACACTGAAAATTCAAATGCGATTTGAAGCAAAAATTTTATGCCATGGACTGATTTAAAGTACATATCAAAAACGACCAAGTGATAAGCTATACAATGAGGGGTTGGATGGTGTCAAACACACGATAATAAATAAGTTATGGGCATTTAATTAACAAGTCCCATTGATTTGTATTGATAAACTGACAGCCATTATTCGACCATTATGTACTACCCCCCCCCCCCCCCCATCTTTTGCCTACCAGAGGTCACGTTGAAATGTGTTGTATTGGAGTGGTTGTTCTTGGTAGACACCTTAAAGGATTGACTTATGACACACCGCATTTATTTTTATTCCACATTCAAGATATCTTATCGTCATCATGAATTGATTGACCATTACAGTGTTCCAATATCTAAGATGATGTTGGACCTGTTCCCACTGTCGTAACCTTTCATGTACCTCCACCGATTTGTGACTTCCACCGGATTGACTTTGTTGAACTTCACGACGGGTGTCGTATACGGAGCAGGAACTGCTTACCCTTCCGGAGCACCGGGTTCACTCCTAGTTTTTATAGGAGTTCGTGTTGTTCATTGTTTTTTAGTTTTCTGTTTTTATTTGTTGTTCTTGTGGTTGTTCATTTGTCTTCCCGGGTTTGTCTGTCCAATGGATTACGTTTTTTTTTATTACTCCTTAGGTATATTTGTCCTTTTTATAAACTTTATCAGATATCTAATAAACTATATAAGATATCTTATATAATTTAATATTACACTTTTACATTTTTACTACTCTATTTCCATGTTATCTAAGCCGGTCCATATAATGCTATATGGACCGGCTGTACATTATATGGACCGCCTCGTTTTGGCAAAATCGATTAAATCCAAGAAAAGTATAATATAACAATTAGTTCATGACACTTCGGGTCAAATGTCAGTATATGGACCGGTTGGTCGCCCTCCAAAAATTATATGGACCTCAGCTTTGCTTCGGTCCGTATAATTTTTGTCGGGCGACCAACCGGTCCTTATACTGCCATATGACCCTCAGTGTCATGAACTATTTGTTAATGTCACAGCCAAAAATATTTGTATATGTATCTCATCAAATATATTCGCATTTTATTCATTTCATATTCATATTCATCTTCATTCATTGTATTCATTGACCTGAGACGACATGTGACTTTAAGATTTAAACTTATACTAACCTATCGAATGCGCCTTTAATTTGCATGTTGCATGAGAATTTACCTGTTTTTTTTACCTTCAATTTTCATTCCTTATTACGGCGTTAGCATTAACGGATGGTTTGCACCCTTCGGTATTTGCAGAAATAAAATTATAAATGGGCAGTATCAGCATTTATTTTCGCCTGTGAAAATTTCCCGGCGACAAAATTTGGAGGCTCCAGCGAGATGCGATGCCCGAATTCTGCATATATTTTTTCCACTTAGTACTTACTTGGTCGTCTTAGTATTGGCTCAGCGACTTTAAGAAAAAAAATATTTTTTCTTGCTCAACGAAAAATTATCACCATTAGTTTTGGCTCAGCGACTTATAAAATCTAAACTATTACTATAACCATCATTAGTATTGGCTCAACGACATTTACTTATCCGTATTTACAACGTCCACGTGGCGTGCTGTATTGCTTTACCAAGGCTTTCGGCTGATGTTAAGTGCAAGTGTGCTCTAATGTGAATATTTCAAGTGCGTATTTTATTACTCGATTTTCTCAACAACATGCAATTGTGATAGCGGGTATAAAGAATCGTTCAAAACAGCGCTGTAAAATGTAAAAATTTGTATATAATTATTATAGTGTGTTACGCCCAACAGTACATGAAAATTCAAAATATCTTGTGAAATGCGCAAGTCTGTCACTTAAAAAGAATCAACTCATCGTAGTTACAGAACCTGAAATAGACCGTACAAGTTATTGGACTGAAATATTTCAAAATGTTCGAGACTTTACATTTCAATAAAGGATATTTATTTTCAATTTACATTAATTAAAATAGTATATTGAAATTTTCTAAAAATTTATATATATATTTTTGATAGATTGTATTGTGTAGTAATTTGGTGTGATTCTTTTCCGTTTCTTTTACAGTGTCGCATTTTATAACAGACGCAGCACAAAATAAATTAATAGACATAATTGACCAAGGACAGAATTGACGGTGAGATCATTCATTCATTCATTCATTCACATTTCATTGTATTTCATTTTTGATGATTTTTTGCTAGTTAATTAAGGTCTGAAATTTAAAAAAAAACCATGGATGCTGGTTTAGAGAAGTCTGAAGTTAAGCAAGAGGGTGCGAACATTGATCAAACGGACATTGAGAAAATGATAAATTTTTTACAAAACCATACCAATTACAAAGTTGTAACAGATGATGAATATAAAATGATTCACAAACATAGTTCCCCAAAGACTAAAGTTAAAGTTGGTTTTGAGGGCCCTGATAGACCACCCCCACCGAAAATGAATCTGGATCTTAGTAAAATACCACCCCCTACACCCACTAGAAAAGCCAGTTTTCCAGCAGTAAAAGCATTGAGTAATGCATTGAATTATTCTTGCATTGGCACAAGTTGGCAACGGCCTAGAATTCCTACATTTTCTGGGGACCAAAAGGGAGAAACTACTTTTGAAGTATGGAAATTTGAAGTTAAATGTATCATCAGAGAAGGTAATTTTACAGAAACAGTAGTAGTGCAAGCAATTCGAAATTCATTGAAAGGGCAGGCTAGGAATTTGTTGTTGACTTTGCCTGAAGACGCTAACCCCAACCAAATTTTGTACAAGTTGGAGGGCGTTTTCGGCAACGTGTACAGCAGTGAAGCACTTTTACAACAATTTTATATGGAAAAACAACATCCTAATCAAACAGTAGCTGATTACGGAATGAAATTAGAATCTGTTTTACAGTTTGCTATTGAGAAAGGTCACATAAGTTCTGCATCCAAAGATGAAATGTTAAGGTCAAAATTTTGGTCCGGACTGCATGACCCACTTTTACGAAATGCAAGTAGGCATAAATACGATACGATTAAAGATTTTGATACATTAAGAAGGGAAATATGGGCTATTGAATTAGACTTGGTAAATTCTTCATCTAGTAATACTTCGCTGCCGGTCCAACAAAATTCTGTCTCTGTTAAATCTCAGAAACTTAGTGAGGTGTTAAAAAAATTGGACGCCTTCAATAAGCGTATGGACTCAATGGAATTGGAATTGAAAGATTTAAAAAATTCTACAAAACAAACAGGTTTTTCCAAAGGGTCAGAAAATACAGAGAATAATGGATTTGGACGATTTCAGAATGGCAACTATAGAGGTCGATCTTATAGTGACAGAGGTCAAGGTCAACAGAGTAAAGGTTTAGGTCATAGCAGAGGTCAAGGTCAACGTGGAAGTATAGGTCAAGGCTTCGGTCTAGGTCAGAACGGAGGTTTTAGTCAGAATAGAGGTTTTGGTCAAAAAAGAGGTCACAGTAGAGGTCAAGGTCAGAGTAGATTTCAAGGTCAGAGTTTAAACATGTAGGAGTCTCTAATGAGCGGCTAATTGGGGACTTATTGTATCATAGCCCATCAGATTTGTTAAATAGAATTGTTGGTGCTGCAAATGAGACTGAAATTTTAGTAAATGGCACCAAATGTAAGGCTTTACTTGACAGTGGCTCAATGATCTCTACAATTTCAGAAGCTATGGTTAAAAAGTTGAAACCCCACCTGAGATACAAGGATTAGATAATTTTATGCTTTCAATCAGTGTGGCTAGTGGTGAAAAACTGCCTTATTTAGGATTTGCTGAAGTTGATCTAAAATTACCATTGTTTGAAAGGGTCTTCCCTGTTCCATTATTGGTGGTAGCTACAACTGAATACAACAATAGGGTACCCCTTGTAATTGGAACCAATGTACTGAACTTATGTAACGGTGTCATAGGAAGCAATGACAAGGTTCCTGAAGCATGGAATGTTGCTTTGTCGTCTCTTTGTACCGATACAGATCTTGTACGTTCCACAAATAAAAGGGTTGTAAAACTATCGCCTATGTCTATTAAAACTATATCTGGACTTGTAAATAGTAAGAATGGGGAAGGTACAACTTTATTAACTGAAAATACTGAACATTCATTTTCAAATCAGATATCGGTATGTCCGCGTGTTGTTGAACTTAGGAAAAGTGGCAAAAATAGAATACCTATTAGACTTTTCAATATGACTGCAAAGGTAATTGAGATTAAACCAAAATCAGTGTTGTGTAGTTTGAGTGAAGTAAAGGTAGTTAGGCATATTGATCCTTTCAATGAGAGCAATGTTGAAACAAAAATTGAGAGTGATAGTGGGATTACGTCGGATGAAATTGAAAAACTGGGGATTAAGATAGATGATGAGTTGCAGGGCGATATTAAACAACGACTTCTATCATTAATCGGAAAATGGAAATCTGTTTTTTCTACCGGTCCGATGGATCTTGGTTTCACCGATTTAGTCGAACACGAAATAAAACTTACTGACCAAACGCCATTTAAAGAACCGTACCGAAGAATACCACCATCCATGTTTAATGAGGTACGGGAACATCTTAAGGAAATGCTCGAGTCCGGTGCAATCCGAGAATCTATCAGTTCGTTTTCAAGTAACGTTGTTCTTGTTAGAAAGAAGGATTCTTCGCTGCGTATGTGTATAGATTTCCGCAAGCTTAATCGTCGTACTGTGAAAGACGCTTATCCGTTACCAAGAGTCGATGAGACGATAGATTGTCTGAACGGATCAAAATTTTATTCAAAAATAGACTTACGCGCGGCGTATTGGCAATGTGGCATCAAAGAATCTGATAAACATAAAACTGCATTTTCGCTCGGACCGTTGGGATTTTACGAATGTAATAGACTTCCATTCGGTCTCACTAACGCCGCAGCATGCTTTCAAAGGCTTATGGAGAAATGTATGGGCGAAATGCATCTGAGCGAATGTCTTGTTTTCCTCGATGATGTCATAATATTTTCTAAGACCGTCGATGAACATTTTGATCGTTTAGAAGGAGTTTTCCGTCGTCTGAAAAAAAACCAGGTAAATTCTCGTGCAACAAGCAAATTAAGGGCGCATTCGATAGGTTAGTATAAGTTTAAATCTTAAAGTCACATGTCGTCTCAGGTCAATGAATACAATGAATGAAGATGAATATGAATATGAAATGAACAAAATGCGAATATATTTGATGAGATACATATACAAATATTTTTGGCTGTGACATTAAATATGAAACCAATCTGTAAGATGGCGGAATAGGAGGTTCACCTGTATAGCACTCCCGATGTTTTTATAGTTTTAGTTGTTTTAAAGCACAAAAGGTTTTACAAAAAACTGTACAGTTTCACCACTCACACATACACACGCTTTGTAGTGCATTTTAGAGTTTTAATTTCCTGCCACAAATGACATTTTATGGTTTTACAATCCGTCATGGTTGAAGAATTCTTATCGGGGCTTGTATATCCCAGCTTGTAGATATTCCTGCGTTTTGCAGTTTTTGGTGTATACATTTAACATTTACCGTTTTAAAAACTTTTATTGACGAGCACTCCGTAAATAGAGCACTAGTATATATTGACAACTCACTTTTTAAATATAAACCGGAAGTGACAAATTTTCAAATATGGCGTCTCCGATTACTGTGCGGAATACAAACAGAACAATTGTACGTAAAGAGATATTCACACCAAGTAGAAATGAAACATCGATGAAATATAAATTTAATGAGTGACCAGCATTACTTAAAAAAATAGATGCTGCCAAAAGAGATTTTGATGTTGAAATTGAACTAAAAAGAGGTACTTTAGTGATGTCTTTTACTGCACCAGCATATGAAGTATATAAAAAGGCTATAATTAAATATTATGATGAACATCAGAATAAAACATACCTTAAAACCGTCAGATCTAGTAAAACTAGCAATAAGACAATTGGAAAAGCAATAGTTGAGGAATCATTTTCAATTAGACCAAAAGAAAATATTGTGACAGTTGTGGTTTTGCCATCGATATAGTTTTCTAAATAAATATAAATTTGACTAAGTTTCTGGCTTCGTAGTTATCCGAATTTTCTCAGAATTCTTACCTGTATTTATTTTTATCTCCTTTCATTAATTATGAGGGTTTTAGTTCCATATTTGTTCAAAGTCTTTAAGTTTTCATTCATTTTATTCTCAGCTGATTTTACCGTCAAACCGGAAGCGGGAGTTAGCTCGTGCAGAAGCGCGAACTTTTAGTATTTTAATTTCATTGGTCTATTGATAACTATTTTAGTCAATCAGAGCATGCTATGTAAAAATTATTCGTAGTCTTTCGGGTAGATAGTTATTTTTATATCCTAAAAGCTAGGTATTTCTCGAAGTTAAAACCTGTGAACTGTAAAGGGTTCATTTAAGTTGAAAAGGTCACACTTTTTCTACTATATAAGTCCATATATTTCTCATACTCATTGGTACATGTCTAAAGGCGACAGGTATGTTACCCGAGGGAATTGTTTTCAATTCTAGTTTTTGAGACCGTTTACTTGGTTTAATACCAGAGAGGATTGTTTCAATCCATTTTTATTGGTATTTAAACCTGCACAATTTTGTAGCTTATCTAACCTCCTTTTTGCTAGTATAATTTTTGTTAGATTTTTTTAGAGATACTCCCGGTAGGTAAACTGTCACACAAATCCTGGTTTAAAGTTAGGAAATAAATTAAATAAATAGAATTGTTTGATAATTGATGCTGATTTCATAATTTTGTACTTTGTTATAATAAAAATTGTACTTTAAAAATCTTTGTTTTCCTAGCCTACAAGCATCCAAGAGATACGAACCAGGACGGGTACTCCATTACACGGTCCAGGACTAGTCCCTACCGAACCCCACCGTGTACTGGGACCAGCTCCTGTTACAATATGAATACTAAATGTAGACAAGGGCGACTTGATCCAGTAATAACAAATTTACTGAGAACTGGAATTGGCGAATTCGAAACCACCCTGATTTTTTCATCCTACACCTGACCGCAATACAACAGCAGTAATTGTTTTCGCACGTTTCCAATGGTTGTGAAACAACTAACCCATTCCAATGAGTCCGTGGCATGGTTCTACCACGTACGGTCTTTTCGGTTTTAATTTAAAGCATAAGTAAATCTTTGTCAGAAATGCGTTTGCGAATGAATGTTTTTAGTATTTATCGAACAGGATATTTATTGACTTTGAAGAAAAAAAGTTTATAAAGTATCAGATTACAACCACAAAAGGTAGTCTTGTTTCAAGTAGTTGGAAAAAAGTTGAAATCAGACTGTTAACTTATAGGGTAAAGTTTTATTTTTGTTTTGCTTTGAAGTTGGATACTCTGGCCATCTGGGACTTGAAAGAATATTGTATTGAATCCCACCAGCAAAACACAGGCACTTGTTTCTGTTAAAAAATACAATATATCCTGTGGCTGGGGCATATAGATTACCCTTGTCCATCCGTACGTCCCAATTTAGTTAAGATTTGCGTTTAACTCAATTTCTCAGAAACTGTAGTAATATATCAATGATATTTTACCACCACAGTCCTCTTGTATAGGGTTTCAGGACAAATCGGCCCCTTACTAAGACGGCCCCAAGACAAATCGACCTCTTACTAAGACGGCCCCAAGACAACTCGGCCACTCATTCGAGACAAGTAGGACCCGTACTAAATAAGTACGATAAAATAAAATCCTCACCCGAAGACAAGTCGGCCCCAAAATATTCAATATATATTACTATTTTTTCAGGGGAACAAGTTTGTGTTCAGTCCATTTTTTACAAATACATAATCAGTTTCGATTATTAATTATTATTTGTTTGATCAGCCGAAAGCATGTGGTGTGTCGTACAACTACATATTATTAATTATTATTTGTTTGATCAGCCGAAAGCGTGTGGTGTGTCGTACAACTACATATTGTAAGGTTTTAAATTAATCAGCGGCAATTAATAAAGTAATTACACAGATAAAAGAAAGTGCGAAAGTGATTAATTGGATTATAAACCACTATGTAAGCCAATATGGCTTGAGTAATTTTTTTTAGCTTGGTACCAAAATTATAAAACACAGTGAAACTTTAGCCATGTATTCACAATGTCTACATCTTATCCATGTGTAGTTTGTAACGTCCATGTTAGACCAAGACAAGAAGCCTTGCAGTGTGACCATTGTGACAGATGGCAACATCGCACATGCAACTCTGGTAAGTTCTTCCTTGTACGTCAGCAGTATTTTTTTAAAATCCAATATACACATATGCAAACCTTTTGCTCAGTGCAATTTTATTTTTTCTTTTGTTAACCCTGTTAACGATGCATTTTCTGATAACACTTGATAGAATAGAATAGAATATAGAATAGAATAGTTTTATTGTTCCAATCATGGGCCCTCACAGGGGCAAGATATAACAACATATACAACATTGATTCATTAGCATAAATTACATGCACAATGAAAATAGAATAAAAGCTATTCTATGCTGGACAGGACCAGAGCTATCAACCTTGTCTGATATTTAGACAATCAATTATATATTTCCACAGAAATTTGAGTACTGATTTTCATTTGTAAAAAGCCATATAAACTTTGCCTCCTTTGGAAGATCTTTAAATTTCGTACAAAGCTCACCTATATTTCTCTGTTGTTGTTATATAATGGGCAATTAATTATAAAATGAAATTCATCTTCTGTTTGATTTGAAGAACATTTTTCACATATTCTTTGCGAACGTTCTATATAGGGTTTCTTGTATCGATCTCGTTCTATTTTCAGTTCATGGGCACTTATTCTTATTTAACATAAAGCCCTTCTCAATTGAACATTGTTAATAGATAAATATGTTTCTCGAGAAAAACATTTTTTGATTT
Source organism: Mytilisepta virgata (assembly GCA_028015205.1). Classification (NCBI taxonomy): domain Eukaryota; kingdom Metazoa; phylum Mollusca; class Bivalvia; order Mytilida; family Mytilidae; genus Mytilisepta; species Mytilisepta virgata. The sequence goes on along the minus strand of CM051515.1, from coordinate 56,067,769 downwards.
TAAAGTAGGTATTAAGTTTTCCCTCTTGTTCTTCTGACTTATGCATGTTTGGATTTTGTAAAAAAAATATATATACGAATTTGATTTGTTTTCACAGAATTATAATATATATAAATTTCTTTTCTGTTAGCAAATCCGTATTTACTTTTGATTTATCTGCAGGTAAAATTAGACTCAGTCAGAGATGTACATCGCCCCTCCAGAGAAGTTGTAGAAGATGTTATCATAGAATATACTGATCCAGACCTACCAGCACCAAGTCGACCAAAGATGGACAACCTCATAAGGAACACCAACAGAAAAAGACAACGTCTTAGACCTACAGACCCTACTGATTTGGACTTCGAGGTATCTATTCTCTATTATTAACACACACACTAGTAAATAACCTTTGAAAAAAAAAGATTACATGTATTACAAGTTACGATAGTTCAATTTATTCTATGACTTAGAATTACAAGTTTCTTATTGCGTGACGGCATCATCTTTTCACTGGGCGAAAGCTGTATGGAGAAAGGCGCAAGAACTAGGTCTTCAGGTATAATATAAATGCTTTATAATTTTCTAGATGAAAAAAAATAAAAATAGAAAAAAAACATTGTACAGAAGAATACAAATCATTATTTAAAACTGTTATCATAAAATTATGTGAATTTACACATTTACGGATTGGAAAATTTATGAATACTTTACTCTTTCAGGTAGCGTACAACCAGAAAGATGCTGTTCACAAGTTCATACGTAAGCTTCTAGCTCTGCCATTCCTGCCGCCAGAACACATCCGTGCAGCCTTTGAGAGACTACAGGAGAAAGCTACACTACCACAACTTCAAGAACTTACCAGTTATGTAGATGACACATGGATGTCCAGCACAGTTTGGATGGTGGAACATTGGACCGTCTTCATGACAGCAACACGCACTAACAACAACGTAGAGGGTTGGCACAACCGCTTGAACACCAAAGCCCACCATGCACAACTTCCATTCTACGTTTTAGTACCAAAACTGCTAAAAGAGGCCAAACTACTTCCAGTTCAGTGTAAGAAGGTGTCAGAAGAAAAGCTACAAAGAGCGCAACGGAAACACACCAGACAGCTCCATGGTCGACTTTTCCAGCTCTGGGACAAGTATGTTGCTGCCGAACTCACCGCCAGCCAGCTCTTAAGGAAGTGTGCCAACGTGTACGCACCCCCAACCTCAGCGCTCTAGACAAGGACCACAGTGCCTAATGACTTTTATATTTATTATGTTTAGCTTTATAACGTTTGTGCTTTTGTAACTTTTGTTTAAAGGCTAGTGCTTTGCTTCACATCATTTATCATAACTGTATTATTACTATTCCATAGTGCTCGGATCTTCATGAATTTCTTGTTAAGTATTGTTAATTGATGATGTAATAAAGAATCACTACTTAATTTTGTTTTTTATTTCATTTCATTGGGGCTGAGTTGTCTTCTAAACATATTCACTGGCATATTTTGTTATCTTCAAACGAGGGACGAGTTGTCTTTCAAATGAGGGCCGGCTTGTCTATTTTGGGGGGCCGACCTGTCCGATGTTGGGGCTGAGTTGTCTTGGGGCCGGGTGGTCTTAGGGCCGATATGTCATGTATTCTTGTATAGTACTACGCTGTTCAGTGTTTAGGTTCATTTCTCAGAAACCTACTTTTATAGTATTATATCAATGATATTTCTCCACTACAGTCTTGTATAGTACAGCACTTGGGTCGCTATGACATACATTTCATGCTTCAGTGACTTTGGTTAAGTTTTGTGTTTAGGTTCATTTTTCAGAAACCTATAGTTATATATCAATGATATTTCACCACTACAGTCCTCTTGCATAGTACAACGCAGTTCAGCAACACTTATATTGTTTTTAGGACGGGGCATCCGTGTCTTATAGACACATTTTCTAGTTTTTAACAGAAACAAGTGCCTGTGCAGGAACGGTATCGAAAATATATATCTGAATCATTAGGGTTGCATTTATTATTGGTAACAAATTCTGTGATACCGGTTCTGACGCAGAAGATGTGCACATTTCATCCGTTTATGGCACATCATTTGTCAGGGCTTTAGATAGGATTTTAAGTCCATTAGTCACTTTTTGCGCTATTGTTCGGCAATTTTTGTACTGATCAGAAAGTGGATCACTAAACTGTACCATTGTAGTAATTAGCATGTCATCTTTAATAATAATAATAATTAATGAAAGAATAATTTCATTCAGTATCACCATGACTTGATCATGAGATATTATTTCTAAAAAGTAAAATAAAATATTTCAAATTTATATTGCTTTAACGTAGTTGTGCTTTACCATTGCGGTCTTTGGTTAAACCTGTCAAATGTACGAAATTTATAATGGCGGTTTCAAACAAATGATCTTATTAAATTTTTATTTTATCACCAAGCAAACATCTGGAATTAATCACAGATTAAATAACTATTCCATAAAAACAAAAGTCTGAAGCAATTAAAATCAATTAAGTTAGATTTCTGTTAAATATCTCCACTGCTAGTTCAAATGTCAACACCTGCTTAGTATTGTCACCAGTGGGTTTTTTTATCAGACAATTAACTTGAATCTTATTAAAAGGTTGGTAAATGGCTATAAAACAGGTCTGGTTGAACTTGCAAAAGCGAGTTTTCTCTCCCTGCTTTCAATGTTTTTGATGAATTCTTCAGTGCTGAGGCTGGAATAATATATCACCAGAGTTTCGTATATTTTGTAAATATACAAAAATCACAATCGAATATTTGTAAATATATCTTCAATAATTGTTATAAAATAAAAATAATAAATAAAAACCAACTTAAGTGCTAACTGAAACATTTTGAACATCTTTAGTTTCGTATGCAAAAGTGACCGGTTATGTATTTTCTAAAAATAAACGTTATCATAAAAAATTCAATTTGAATAAAAAGAAATTCTTTCCCTACCTTGTTCAACAGAAATAATGTTTTTTAATTGTCCCCCACCACAACACGATGGAGGGACTTAGTAATGGTCTGCGTCTGTCTGTCCGTCAGTCACAATTACTTGTGGATGCATCTCCTCTGAGACCACTGATTTGATTTAAAATTTTGTAGCACTATTAGTCACCATATATACTTGATCCTATCGCACCGCCATTTTGATTCGACAAATTTTACGGGAGTTATGAGACCTTAAAGTTTTTGTTATGTGACACTATAGGAACACTTTGTGCATGCAACTCCTCTGAGACCGCTGATCGGATTTTGTTTAAATTTTGTAGGATTATTAGTGACCATATGTACTTGATCCTATGCCGCCATGTCAAAAATACACATTTTGTATATATTGTGGGGCTTCAACTTTTCTCTGCGGCGGGTGACATATGGCTACGTGCAGCAATCTTGTGTAACAAGTCACAAATATAGATGAAATGTGTCTGTTATCTATGCCAAAAACGTCCTAATGATCCCTAAACTTCTGGTTAACTTTGACATTGAATTTCTCCATAATTGCACGGTAGTTTTTAAATTTGCTCAGTAGAAATGTTCAAAAGGGTATAAGGAGTATATCTCCTAATTTACAGGTATGACTGTTTACGCATTGGCATTACATGTGAAAGAATATACAACCAGGTGAAGAAACTCGCATTTGCAAGTATATTGATGATGTCATACTCGCAAAAGCGAGTTTCAGTTCATCGTTCAGATATACTCCTGTTTGCGAGTTCAACCAGACCTGTATAATATTTGTAACATAGAATTTTATAGTCAATTTGAAAATAATTTTGTCAGTGACGAAGTCGACTAGCGCTAGCTAAATCCCTGATCAGTTATGCTAATGCAGAAAATTTTGAAACGCAAAACAATGAAGAGCAAATAAAAAAAGTGTCAAAATGACCATAAGGGGTAAAGAACAGATTTATGTACAATATATACTCCTTTTTTTCAATAAATTTAACATGAGTGAAAAATTATTAAATTTTAAAAATTTTAAGGACAGGAAGTACTGTTTATTTATCTAATATCTGGGGGTTAAGATTGGATTTTAAGAGTGTTCATTACTTTTATCACTCTATGACAGATTGAACTTGACATGTTAAAATTATATCCTACCTCAGACAATAATTTCTTTTCTGATATCTAACCAGTTGGTTGAAAGCTGTAACGGATTATCCAATAATATTGTTTGATGTGACCAGTGTCTACCAGCTATAAATTAAAATATATAAAACATACATGTCAATATGCTGGATTTCATCAGGAGCCTCATGAATTCAAACTCTTGCAAGATTCCATATTCTGTAAATTGATCACGAAAATATTTATACACCGTTTGTGCTTATTTTTTCCAATAAATTATTATGAAAATGACAGGTTTTGTCATAACGTTGGAAAAGTGCCTATAATAGCCATTGAGATTGCTTAAATTGACAGAGGGGGTAAGTCTTTGATCAAATATGGACTTGTAATCATCTCCAGACCCTTCACAAAATTTTATCAGGAATTCTCAATAAATGTTGGGAGGCCTAGCTATAAGTATACCTTAAAGGTAAAAAATATAATTGAAATCTTGCATCAAATTATTCTAGCATAACTGTTTAAATATAAAGTTTTCTTTCATTATTACAGATGGTCATGATGGTTAATTAAAAACAGTTAAAAATGACTTGTATACAGACATTGTGTGATAAAATTGTGAAGAGCTTGAAAGAGGACAAAAGTTATGACGATGTCTTGTTAAAACTGAAAGACTTTAAAACAAACAAAGACAAAGTTAAATTTGTATCACAATTAGAAGTTGTTCAACAGAATCAGAACATCACTTCTGTTTGTAAAGAGAAATCATCAGACTTATCTATTAAATTAAGAAATGAAGGAAATAAATTCTTTCAGAAAGGAGATTATCAAAAGGCATTGGACAAATATAATCAGAGCGTATTATATGCACCTATTTGGTCTAAAAATAAGGATGGTGCAACTAAAGAAGAAAGAAATGGTAACATGGAGTTGTCGTATGCTTTTGCTAACAGATCAGCAGTTTTCTTCCATCAGAAGAGCTACAGTATGTGTCTGAATGACATAGAATCTGCACTACATAATGTTTATCCTAAAGGTTTGGTTTACAAACTTCATGAAAGAAGAGGAAAATGTTATATGGCACTTGGCAAATTCAATAATGGAGTGACAGCTTTCCAAAAAGCATTAGATACTTTAAAGGAAGCTGATCTTGATATGAAAAAGTCAGAAAACATAAGAAACATGATACAAAAACAGCTAGAAAAATATCAGAACATGAAATTGGAAGAAATTTGTCAGCCCCAAAGGACAACAAACCTCAGCCAGTCTTTCCATAGTACTCTCCCTAAAATAGATAATAAGAGCAAGGTGTTTGCCTGTGCCTCAGATACTGTTGGTATAACTGAAAATGATGAAACAGAATTTGGTCTTGTTGCTACTAAGGATATAATGGTTGGAGATGTTTTAATAGTGGAAAAACCTTACACCTCAATTGTTCTTCCAAAATATGGTGATACATACTGTCACCATTGTTGTCAACGTGTTGTTGCTGTTTATCCATGTCAACAGTGTAGTGAAGTCATATTCTGTAGCTCTAAATGTTGTACAGAATCATGGGATATGTACCATTCTACTGAATGTGTATGTCTAGGATTAATAAAAGAAGCTAACATAGGACTTGGCTATTTGGCTTTGAAGATGGTCCTTAAACCAGGGTACTTAAGTGTGATGCAGTATAAAAGTATTGAAAAGGAAGATGATTGCCACAGAACTGTAGGATTTAATTCAAATGGAGTTTATGATTCAGATGATTACTACACTGTTTATAGGTTGGTCAGTCATAGTGAGAAACGCTCATCTGAAGATATTTTAAAAAGGTCTTTGCAGGCTTATTTCTTACTGCAGTGTCTTGAAAAAACAGATTACTTTGCCAAAGATGGAAAAGATGTAAGTTTTGATGATAGATGTTATGTTGCTGGCCATATTTTACGCCACATTATGATGTTGCCATGCAATGCTCATGAAGTATCAGAACTGCAGCTGAAACCAGATTGTCTTCCAGAGTCTGAAACCAAAGAAATTGGATCTGGCATTTATCCATTACTTAGTTTGATTAATCATTCATGTGACCCTAATGTTGTAAGACATTCATATGGAGAGGTATGTGTTGTTCGTGCAATAAAAAATATACAAGAAGGTGAAGAAATAGTAGATAATTATGGAGCTCTATATCCCCTAACGGTACGATCAGAGAGACAGGCAACATTAGAACCACAATATTATTTTACATGTAATTGTAAAGCATGTCAAGAAGATTGGCCATTATATTTTAACATACCAGCTGATGTTCCGAAATTCAGATGTCAAAAATGCAGTGGTCCTGTGATAATACCTCCTGATAAAAGAACAGAAAATTCTCTCTGTATTGATTGTAAAAATATTCAGGATACCACTGACGTGATCGTTAAACTTCACCAGTCACAGACAGAGTACCAGGATGTACTACAACAGGTCTTGAGAGGTGAAAGGTTACAGGAGGCATTGCCTAAACTGGAAAAATATCTGCAGTTTCTATATAAAACTGTGTGCATACCATGGCAGGATTGTAATAACTGTCAGGAAGCCATCAAACAGTGTTATGCTGTGCAGGCCAGTTGTTACATTACTGACTAGTAGAGTGTGGACAGTTAAAAATTTCCTAGTGGTTGATTGTTTTGTATGCTAAGTTTGATCCCTTGAAGTTTTGCATGGACACGAAATCCATTACATAATTATATGTACAACTCATTTATCTCAGAACTTCTGAAATTTAAAAGTAATTTGATGGTCTCAAAGTTATACTTTGCACTACACTTACTTCTGATATTTCAAACTCCTTTTATATTAAATTGTGTATGTCTAGGATTAGTAAAAGTTTATAAATACTCCTAATACTTTGAGATAGCAAGAGTGAGACTGTCTACCAAGATGGCCACCACAGCCGAAGTTAGTTTAACTAAGGACCCTATTGAAGAATTTTAATATCTTCTTGTCTGAAACCACTTGGCCAATTGGAACTAGACTTTACAGCAATGGTCCTCTTTCAGAATTTTGTCCAATGATGAGGCATGTTGACCAAGATGGGGAGGGGGGGGCTTAGCTAAACTTAGTTTAATATAGGACGCTATAGGAAACTTCATTTAAAAATCATCTTATCTGAAACGACATGACCAATTGGAACCAGACTTTGCAACAAAATGGTCCTTTCATGGTTCTCTGAGTCTTTCAGAATTGGGTCGGATGACCCATACTGTCAACTAAGATTGCCATCACAGCTAAACTTATATATAATTAGTTTAACATAGTACCTTATGGAAATATTCATCTAAAAGTCTTCTTGTCTGAAACCATTTGTCCAGTTGGAACCAGACTTGGTAGCAAAAATCCTTTTTCCGTATAGTTTTTTCAATTATCTGGATTGTCAACCAAAATGGCTGCCACAATCAAACTTAGTTTATCTGAGTCAAATTCTTTGAAGGTCTTCTCCTCTGAAACCACTTCTCCAATTGTGACTAAACTGTGGTTTGCTGAAGGTGGGCAAAGTAAATCCAGGTAAGCGATACAGGCCTCTAGTTTAATATGACAAAAGAAAAATTCCACTGATATTTCATTACCATTGGGTTTGAGAAGTGCAATAAGGTATTGGATTTTTACATTTAGTTTACGGTATATCATGAAATATTAATTTTTTGCACCAAAATGGACAATATATGTGTATTTTTTGCTTAATGAGATTTAGATTCTCTAGTTATAAGTTCTAGCTAAACAGGGAAATGGGAAATACTTATTTTTTAACCCAACTGAATGACAGAATAAGTAAATTTTGTAAATATATACAGGAAGGCATTCAAATTGAAGTTTTTCCAGGCAATGCTGGTCCTGTGGGGATTTTGGCAAAAGGGGGCTCCAGCTAAATGTAACGATTAAGAAAAGCAATGTTACCTCTTGAATTATCCATTTTCGTAGATTAAAAAAATGTTTACATTGTATGACAGAAAGTACTTATAGGTAAAGTACGTGTACACTGTATACATGTTTGTTTGTTTTTTTTATGTTATTGTAATGTAATTTTTTTAGATTAAATGTTTTGTAATTGCAGTTCAAAAAATAATGTAGTGATTGAAATTATTTTTTTTACATTTTTAGTATTCAGTAAAAGTTAGATTTAACTACTGTGTAGGATTACAATGACACTTTTTTTATGAAATTAACAGATAAAAGTAGAATTTTTAACCTTAAAATTTCTTTAATTGATTTGTGAATTTACAAAAATAAGTGTTTCCTATGGCAAGCTGTTTTAGTATTTATTATAACTTCAAGATATCTAATAAACTTTATAAGATATCTCATACAGTTTATAAGATATCTTATATAGTTCATTAGATATCTCATATAATTTTCTTCATAAGATATCTTATAAACTATACACTTAGACAATACTAAATTAATTGAAATTGAATTAAAAGAGTGCTGGGAACCTAATACAACTCTTAAAAGGGCATTAGATAAGTGAATGATTGATATTTCTTAAAAGTTTACTTGATCTTGTTCGCCCTCTTCAGATACCAAAATGTGTTAAAATGCCCCTTATCATCAATATATGCCCCTCTGCCCTTAAATCCTTGTTGGAACACTGATATTAGTTTAAGTCGGTGCTATAAGCTTATTATAATGATTGCATGTTTTTGAATCTTTTATTTAAATGCTATTATTTGTTAGAAGTTAAAAAAGTGTGATAAGTAAGACCTTTTGAGGAGGATTGTTTATAAATATTAATATTGACAGTGCAATAAAAATTTTCATAAAAGTTTTGGAATCTGTATGTATATTTAACCATGTGGCAAATCTACAGTGAGAAAAATGTGTACAATTTGTATACAGTAGTTTCAGGTTTAAATGCTTTGTAATGGTGAAAATGAGATGAGATATAAGAACAAGTTTGAAATTTGCTTTTACATGTAGAGTATACTTTTCTTCAACAGATGTCCAGTTACAAACTATCAAACTTACTATGTATATTTGCTGTGTCCTCCCATCTGATGAACAAGTCAGAATATAATTTTTCTGGACTCCTCCTGCGACACAGAAAATGTATTAACTTTCCAAGAATCATTTACACACCCTGCCATCCAAAATGAGCTTAAATGTTTTATGAATAAAGAAATTGTCTTGGACAAACAGAGCATTAATGATGCCACATATAGTATCCATTCAATTTATGATAAAGTGTGTAAAGTATCACTGAAGAAAAAGAAAAAAAAGGTAATTTCATGTAATAATAAAAAATGGTTTGACAGTGATCTGAGAAAAGTTAAAAAACAAGTTGATGAAAAAGCTTTATTAATGTCAAAATTTCCAAAAGATCCAGTAGTGCGTGGCTCCTTTTTCAAACTAAATAAACAATTTTCTAAACTAAGAAAAAGAAAGAAAAGAGAATTTAAAGATAATATTTTGGCCCGTTTAAACAATCTAGAATCAGAAAATCCAAAAGAGTATTGGAATTTGGTTAATGAACTTCGTTATGAAAACAAGCAAGAAACTAAAAACAACATTGATGGTGATACTTGGTACAAATATTTTTCCCAATTATCATCAATTCCTGAAAATGAACATATAAAATCAAGATTAATGAAGCCAAGAAACAATTATTCCAAAAAGGCCTAAAGGCCTGCTTTAAACTATATAAAGACATGAAATCATCAAGTCCCCCATTAAAAACACTTTCACACTTATTTGATCACTGTATACAGCCAATTATTACATATGGATGTGAAAACTGGGGTCACTAAGAATCATTTTTTCTTAGGATGCTCGTCACAACCTTAACTTTAGGGGTAACAGGCTTAGTTTCTAAGATGTTACACATTATTCTAAGCTTGTGAAAATTATATTAGGCTGTTTCCTTTTAGTTTAAGGTGTTGCCCCTAATATTTGTGCGTGAGGATTATTCTAAGGGTGTTACTAGAAATATTAAGGATTGTGAGGATTATTTTTTACCCCCTGGGGTACTCCTGACCACTCAGCCATGCGGACATATGATTGGTCAGTTGTTTCTGATAAGACTGAATGCACGTGATTGGTCGGTTGTTTCATATTATTATTTATGGATAAGACTGAATACACATTCACTCTGGTCAAAATACGTTTCGTTAAAATTAATTTACTCAATAATCAAAATCAATACTATTGTCTGCTGTCGATTTAAAAAATATTAATCATAAATGAAAAATGCGTAGTTAATAAATTTGTCACACACAGGTAGGTATTATAACAGAGTGTTTCCTATAGACTGAATACACGTGACCGACTTAATACCAATGTGGTCAATACACATCCGTTTTAAACGCAATCCTAAACCAATTTCGGTAAGATCAGTTTACTCAATAATCAGCATCAATATTGTTTAGGTCTGCTGTCAATTTTTAAAAATAATGATATATTGACTCTGTTGAAATTGGGCATCCGTTGTTAGGTGAAAGTTTGTTAATTGACTAAAAAAAAACACGGTTCAACTTGGTGGTCAGCAGATCGATATAATAAAACGGGTTAAAAATTAACGTTTTCCAAGTCCATCTGTCTTTATCTATAGTTATTTATTTTATTCCAGTCTTTTTCATCATTATTAATTTCCTTTGATGTCAAGTGTTTTTTACGTTCGTATATCGGTGTCAGTGTAAATAAATGGGTCATCATGTAGAGAATAATAAACAATAATCTTGACCGCGCAATACATAGGCAAAGGTATTATCAACCTGATTGTTTATACCTGCAACAAGGATGTCAAATTATGTAGCTGTGACAAATAACCCACAAAATACTCGTGCAAAAACTGCGGGAAAATATACGACGTTCGTTAATTGACTGTGAAAAAAACAAAGGTTCAACTTGGTGGTCAGCTGATCAACATAATAAAATGGGTTAAATATATATATTAACGTTACGTTTCCAAGTCCAATCTGTCTTTATCTGCAGTTATTAATTTTATTCCAGCATTTTTTATAATTATTTATTTCCTTTGATGTCAAGTGTGTTTTATGTTCGTATATTGGGTGTCAGTGTAATTAAATGGGTCATCATGTAGAGGATAATAAACAATAATCTTCTCCCACGCGCGGTACATTTGTTAAAAGTAACAGGTCAAGGTATTATCAACTTGATTGTTTATACCTGTAACAAGGATGTTGACCAAATTATGTAGCTGTGGAAAAAAAACGCACAAAATTCTCGTGCAAAAACTGGCGGGAAAATATACAACAGTAATAAATACAATTGTAGTTTATTTTGGAAAAGTATGACATACGGATATTCGGGGAAAATATTGACTTCAGCTTCAACTAAATTTAGTGTATACTCCTTAAAAATGTAGATACACGTAGTTTTATTATATAATTATGGTAAACGAAATATTTGTGTTTGTCAAGAATGATGAGAATTAATTAACTAAATTTTACAAAATGGACAGTAGTGCATGTGAATATAAGTTCATTTGGATCCGAAAATGTTGAATAAAATATACCAATTATTTTTTTTTTAAATATATGACTTCGTCATCCAAACCACCCCTTCAAGTCAAATGGTCTACCACAGGAATTTCTCGTGAGCAAGACTGATAAAATAATAATTGATATGCTTTGTCAACCTAATAATTGATAATTAGTACTTGTTGAAAATAGCCGAATAAACTTGTTCAGACTCAAAGTAGATGGTTCCAGGATGGATGCAACTAAAAAACTTACTTAGTTTGTGTTTAGGGTTGAATGATTATAAACATAAGGCGAAATTTTCAAAAAAGGACCCTTTAAATGCAATACAGATATTTCAAATTGCTGTCTTGTACCCAAAGATGTAATAATATAATAAAGACTACATTTGTACTATTTCCAATCCTCGTATCTCCTTTACCTTATTTTTCTGTTACTTTATTCAGTATAGAATAAGTACCTTTCTAAAATTAGAATACTACACATTTTGGATATTTTATATATAATGAGAATTAATACTTAGAAATTCCCAGGTCCCTCTTTATAGATTTGTATGATCTTGACAATGTATATTTTTATTTTTGAACTTCTGCAATTCTGAACAGCTTGACGTCAGGCAGATAGACGAAGGTATACACATACATGTATGACAAAACTTTGGTAAATGTATAATAAACACAGGTGTCAAAAATTAATCTGCTCATTACCTTGAAACAATTCAAGCGAATCTCCTTTTTATTACGTTTTAAACAAGAACTTGTTGACAAGTTAATTAACAGGTGGATAAATTAATGTACACATGTATCAAACATTTATGATCCAAAGGATATCGAGTTCTTCAACCAATTATCGGTATTTAAAAATCTTATTTTTTTTTACAGTAATACAAACTTTACGCAATTAAAGAAAATGTAGCTATGACAACATATTTTCCAGCTGTTTGTATTTCAAAATTATGGTTCTCATGGGGATAAAATATAAAATAGACTGACAAAATATAATTTTGTCCCAGAATGTTGGTATTAAGTTAAGAACTTATAAATTGCTCGAACCTGTTTTTGAAACAGAGACGTATTTAAGTTAAACTAATAATGAAATTGAAGATGAGCAACATCTGTTATAAGTTTGCCCTCTAATGTAGATCTACGTGAAAACTCGTTTTATGAAGCTCAATCTTATAATGTTAAATATGATAATAAATTCATTAACCTTTTTAAAAGTACTGACGACCTTGACATAGTTGCCAAAACCTGCTTAAATATTCTTAGTAGAAGGAATGGCTTTTTATATTCATGATTAATCCTTTTTAATTGTTTATATCTTAGTAAGTGCTTTACTGATCTATTTTTATGTCTTACTGTATAATTGTTTTACAGTCTCATAATTCTTCATAGAATGGCACTGGTATTTTATATATATAATAATCCTTTGGATTTTGTATACAATGCTGTTATCGTTGTATAGTATTGTAATGTTTTACAAATGGTGAGACTTTAATAAAATACTCAATCTGAATCTGTGTAGGCAATGTTTTGATATTTTTTAAAATTCCCGAAATCCACTGTTAGACCTTCTATGTGTATATTTATTCCATAGATATATATAAAATTACGGGTAACACAGTCATTTTCTGAAACCATGCTCAGCCCTGCCTCATTTTTGCGTCTGTCCCAAGTCAAGAACTTATTTGTCTACAAACACAACGAGTAAAATATAACCATTATCAGACTAATACCCAGCTATATATAGGCTTACGAGATACTTTAAAACATTTTTTCGAGGCAAACGTAACCAGTTACATAGGTAATTTTCAAAATAGGCACAAATGTCATACATATACAAACGTATATGAAAAAAATAATACCAATGTGCATAAAAGTATTAATTATTTATTAAGTGTTAGCTTGGAAATGATAAAGCTTGGGGTTCTCAGCTGAGTAAGTATTTGTCAGCTAAGTTCTTAGCTTGCAAAAATTGTTCTGATTTTTTCAGCTTGGATAAATCAGTCAGTTAAAATTAATCAAATCTGATTGCTGTCTGTTTATTATTCATGCTTAGAAGTAAGGTGAACAGTTTTCACTCATTATTTCATATCTTTAATTATTGGCCCAAGTAATATTATTGTTAAAGTATACTTTTATTTCACATCTTCAGATTATATTTTGTTATAATATTATCTATCATCAATTTATTTGTTCGGATTACACTTTTTTAAGTTTACAAATTCAATGATTTTTTAATCTTACTTCATCTGACTTATTCTTTATTTTTAAGTATTTCTTTGAAGAAGAAAAAAACATTAAAAATAAACAGTGTATTATTATTTTAATTTTTTTTAAATAATATTATACTTAAACAGTGTTTATTTTTTTAAAATAATATTATACTTAAGCAGTGTAAGAAATATGTTTTCTTTTTTAAAAAAACCAGGTTAATCTTGGGTGAATTTTACAAATTATTTATCAAAACATCTATTGTGAGAATAGAAAGAAAAGTGATTTTTAAAAGTGGGAAAAACAACTGGAAAATATATATTGCGTAATAGTCCTAGAAAAAAATTGATTTTTAAATGCCGATAATTCGTTGAAAAACTCGATATCCTTTGGATCATAAATGTTTGATACATGTGTACATAAATTTATCCACCTGTTAATTAACTTGTCAACAAGTTCTCGTTTTTAACCTAATAAAAAGGAGATTCGCTTGAATTGTTTCAAGGTAATGGGGAGATTAATTTTTGACATCTCTGTTTATTATACATTTACCAAAGTTTTGTCATACATGTATATGTTTTACCTTTGTCTGCTAGACGTCAAGCTGTTCAGAATTGCGGAAGTTCAAAAATAAAAATATACAGTGTCAAGACCATACAAATCTATAAAGAGGGACCTGGGAATTTCTAAGTATTAATTCTCATTATATAGAAAATATGCAAAATGTGAAGTATTCTAATTTTAGAAAGGTACTTATTCTATACTGAATAAAGTAACAGAAAAAATAAGGTAAAGGAGATACGAGGATTGGAAATAGTACAAATGTAGTCTGTATATTATTACATCTTTGGGTACAAGACATCAATTTGAAATATCTGTATTGCATTTAAAAGGTCCTTTTTTTGAAAATGTCGCCTTATGTTTATAATCATTCAACCCTAAACACAAACTAAGTAAGTTTTTTAGTTGCATCCATCCTGGAACCATCTACTTTGAGTCTGAACAAGTTTATTCGGCTATTTTCAACAAGTACTAATTATCAATTATTAGTTTGACAAAGCATATCAATTATTATTTTATCAGTCTTGCTCACGAGAAATTCCTGTGGTAGACCATTTGACTTGAAGGGGTGGTTTGGATGACGAAGTCATATATTTAAAAAAAAATAATAATTGGTATATTTTATTCAACATTTTCGGATCCAAATGAACTTATATTCACATGCACTACTGTCCATTTTGTAAAATTTAGTTAATTAATTCTCATCATTCTTGACAAACACAAATATTTCGTTTACCATAATTATATAATAAAACTACGTGTATCTACATTTTTAAGGAGTATACACTAAATTTAGTTGAAGCTGAAGTCAATATTTTTCCCGAACATCCGTATGTCATACTTTTCCAAAATAAACTACAATTGTATTTATTACTGTTGTATATTTTCCCGCCAGTTTTTGCACGAGAATTTTGTGTGTTTTTTTCCACAGCTACATAATTTGGTCAACATCCTTGTTACAGGTATAAACAATCAAGTTGATAATACCTTGACCTGTTACTTTTAACGAGTGTACCGCGCGTGGGAGAAGATTATTGTTTATTATCCTCTACATGATGACCCATTTAATTACACGGACACCAATATACGAACATAAAACACACTTGACATCAAAGGAAATAAATAATTATAAAAAATGCTGGAATAAAACTAACAACTGCAGATAAAGACAGATTGGACTTGGAAACGTAACGTTAATATATATATTTAACCCATTTTATTATATTGATCAGCTGACCACCAAGTTGAACCTTTGTTTTTTTCACAGTCAATTAACGAACGTCGTATATTTTCCCGCAGTTTTTGCACGAGTATTTTGTGGGTTATTTGTCACAGCTACATATTAAATTTGACATCCTTGTTGCAGGTATAAGCAATGAAGTTGATAATACCTTTACCTATGTATTGCGCGGTCAAGATTATTGTTAATTATTCTCTACATGATGACCCATTTATTTACACTAACACCGATATACGAACGTAAAATACACTTGACATCAAAGGAAATTAATAATTATGAAAAAGACTGGAATAAAATAAATAACTATAGATAAAGACAGATGGACTTGGAAAACGTTTAATTTTAACCCGTTTTATTATATCGATCTGCTGACCACCAAGTTGAACCGTGTTTTTTTTTAGTCAATTAACAAACTTTCACCTGACAACGGATGCCCAATTTCAACAGAGTCAATATATCATTATTTTTAAAAATTGACAGCAGACCTTAACAATATTGATGCTGATTATTGAGTAAACTGATCTTACCGAAAGTGGTTTAGGATTGCGTTTAAAACGGATGTGTATTGACCACATGGGTATTAAGTCGGTCACGTGTATTCAGTCTATAGGAAACACTCTGTTATAATACTTACCTGTGTGTGACAAATTTATTAACTACGTATTTTTCATTTATGATTAATATTTTTTAAATCGACAGCAGACAATAGTATTGATTTTGATTATTGAGTAAATTAATTTTAACGAAACGTGTATTGACCAGAGTGAATGTGTATTCAGTCTTATCCATTAATAATAATATGAATCAACCGACCAATCACGTGCATTCAGTCTTATCAGAAACAACTGACCAATCATATGTCCGCATGGCTGAGTGGTCAGGAGTACCCCAGGGGGTAAAAAATAATCCTCACAATCCTTAATATTTCTAGTAACACCCTTAGAATAATCCTCACGCACAAATATTAGGGGAAACACCTTAAACTAAAAGGAAACAGCCTAATATAATTCTCACAAGCTTAGAATACTGTGTAACATCTTAGAAACGAAGCCTGTTACCCCTAAAGTTAAAGTTGTGACGAGCATTTTAAGAAAAAATGATTCTTAGTGGGTATAGTTAATATCACACCTAAAAGAAAGTCATTATCTCTCTATGATATTTTCAAAGATTGGGAATTTGAGAAGTTGAATTTGAAGTTCTGTAAATATATACTTGGTGTATCAAAGATGTGCACAAATGTAGCAGTCTTGTCTGAACTGGGAAGATACCCTTTATACATTAATGTGTTAACAAATATGTTTATGTATTGGCATAGACTTGAAAATTCTCCATCTGATTTACTGAAAAAAGCCTACAATGAGATAAAGGCTGTTGATAGTAAAGTTACTCCTAGCTGCAATAATTTATGGCTTTCAAACCTTTATTTTTTTAGTGAAAAATTAGGTATTGACCTTAATTTATGTAAGAATTTGGGCAAAGGTAAATTTAAAAAACTACTTAAAAAACAGCTTAAATTAAATTTCCAGAATGATTGGAAGAATATGAGAGGTACATGCCTACAAGATCAAGGCAAGTTGGACTCATATTTCACATACAAGAGTAGATTTGACTATGAGAATTATTTAGATATAAAAAATCCCAAAAGGTATTTGCTTACAAAATATAGACTCAGTAACCATTGTTTAAGAATAGAAACTGGCAGACATGAACGCGTTACCAATATATCTGGCAAACATGAAATACTACCGCGACATGAAAGATTATGTTTATATTGTAATTTAAATTCTATTGAAAATGAAATACATTTCCTTCTGGAATGCCCTCTCTATGAGAACCTTACAAAAGATATGACTAATTACATTAAAAAATACCCAAATTTACTTTTTCTAAATTCGTATGATCTCTATATCTGGATCATGAGTAACGAAGACAATAGCTTTTTATCTATTTTATGTGAATATCTTGCTAATGGTCTGGAACTAAGGAAAACCAAAAAAAATATGAATATTTAATATCATTATTATCTCCCTTTGATCACTGACCCTTTCCTCATACAGTTGACATTCAATTTATAAGCTATATGTTCTTTTAATTGCATTGTAATGTTTTGTTATTGTACTGTTTGTGTTATGCTCTTTATGGGCCCTATAATTTGGAAAATAAAACTTATTATTATTATTATATTATTACTGGACTACTCCTGTTTCCAGGGCATATATTACTGAACTCATCCTGCTTCCAGAGCGTATTACATTTCAGCAGTTTTTGTGACATAACAGGTTAGAAAAGATTCTGCCTGGTAACTAAAGGTACGAAAATAACATTTTCACATATTTTTGGTGAACATTCTATATACGGTTTCTTATATCGATCCCTTTCTATTTTCAGTTCATGGGCACTTATTCTTATTTGACATAAAGCCCTTCTCAATTGAAAGTTGTTAATGGATAAATATGTTTTTCGAGAGAAACATTTTTGAATTTTAAAGTAGGTAAAAATGTATTAAGTTTTCCTTCTTGTTCTTCTGACTTTTTGTTCCAGTAATTTCAAAAAAAAACTATGACATAATTTATCTCTTACTGACTCTTTTACACATTCCCCGTTTCCATTCTCATTCTATTTGTTTAGCAATATATGCATCAAATAGTATACCAATTTCCATTTGAAATATTCTTAACCAGTATTTTAAAATTGACAAAACAACAGAGAAATACATTGGGTATCCGCCAAGTTTAGACTGTACAGGTAAATTTGTGGATCTTATTTACACCCAAAATGTATATTTGGGTACGACGAGTAAGATGGAGAACGTACATACAGAAACAACTAGAGGAAAGAAGTGCGTTACATATGGTTGATATGTAACGGGGCTTCCCTCGTGTATGGAAGTTACAGGTTTATAACAAACCTCCCATTAGCTGCCCTAGTTTGTCGTACTCCAACTGAAGGTATCATTGTGTTGTGGTATACGATCAATTTTTATTCACTTAGTCCAGAGGTATCATTTCAGGCATTGTCATAACTTGGCATCTCTTGTCCAAATGTTGACAAAGTTTTATAATGTTGGCATATTTCATCCAACCTAAATTTTATGAATGATTCCTTATTTCTGATTGGTAAAATTTCAGATGATTTCTACATGTCAATCTAAACAAAAATATATACTAAACATTTGTGAAGAATCTATGGAAGGTCTTAATTTCATAACATTGACTTCCTGAATTGATTACTACCACAGATTTTGGGAATTAACAATACACTGTATTTTAGTTTGCAGCTCATTTTATTTTTACCAAACTTTTGTATGTAAGATTGTGAAATTTCGTCTATCAATATATTTTGGGGGAAAACTTTAGACGAAAATCACAGATTTTGATAGTTAACATATCTTTGTCTCCGCCGACTTTTACAAAATTTCAACATTTATGATATTATTCAACAACAGAAGACTCTGAAGCCTATGGATTTTGTTGTCAATCCATGGGATTGTTTTGGGGGAATACTTTTATTCTATATGTTTATTTTATTCTAACAAATCACATATTTTGAGTATTGACTGAAACGATAAATCGTAGAAAACCTTTTTCTGGGTGGTTTCAATAATTAATAGAATTTAAGCCCTACTTATGTTGTAATGCCGAATGGCTGATTGATTGCAATTCAAATTTTGGTAAAAATCCTGGACTTTGAATTTTTTAGGCGACAATAGGGTAGTATAATGAATCCTCCATGCTTCAGTGTATCTCAAAGAATTCTAATCACACTGCATTTATTCAAAGCTTGTGTGATTTGGGAATTTGGGGAAAAACCATAGCAACGGTGAATTTAAGTAACTATTATGAAAGAGCAGTTAACTGAAAATATAGTAATTCCATCTTTTGGCAAATATCCTGGAAGGATGTAAGACCTTTCACATATTGAAAAAAAGTAGAATTATTATGTTATTGAAATCACAATTTGAGTAACAATTGCAAAGCACAACTGGATTTCACGCATTGCAATTTCATCTTTGGTATGGCTTACTGAATGAATCCCAGATCTTTATATAATATTCCTCTTCAGAGTCTATATATATCTATTTATTTAGAACTACCCCTTTACACAGGTGCAAACGAAGGCGGGGTATCGACCTTTGCGTCTATAACAAATATTTACACACTAGTAGACATTAAAACATACGTACGATGAGCAATAAGCATAAAAACATTCATTACCACAAAATTACACATCTCTCTATAAGAATACGATAAAGTCTAATTAAGGTCAATGATAAAATGTCTATTTCAGAAAATTTTAAATACAGAAAAGTACGTACGATAAAAATAATAATAATGAACTGTACCAAAAATACTACAATATTATGGCATATACATGTACGCCTGCAGTTTTTGTCATTTCCCTAGTAGTTACTTTAGATTTTTTTTCTTTTCTAACATACGCATCCTCCAAAGTCAGGGTTTTGTATCCATGTTCGTTCCTACGAACCCCTGACATTACACATTAATATTTTAAGGGTCGGAAGTGAACGATTTTCATTGGTTACTTTTCTAGGTCAGAAGAGAATCCATTTGCGTCGTAGGTAGAATTTTCTAGGTCATAAACCAGGCGGCAATAGTTTTGAGTTGCAAAATACTAAATTTTTAGAATGAAAATTTGATTTTGTTAAATAAATACTTACCATCATAAATTTAGATATACCCCAATTGCAGCCTTATGCAAGCGGAAACCAACCAAAAAGAATAGCCCATATATAACCTCAATCCAACCTGACGCATGCGCGCCTTAAATCATCACTTTTTACCTATTGCAGAGGCAATAAGGCAGATGAATGGGAGGTTGGTGGGACCTTTGATTTATGATGGTTAGTTTTTATTGCAATATAAATACGTTACCATCATATTAAATTTAGAAATATAGAATTTAACGCAGAGCTGAATCCCCCTTTATTACAGGAAGGAGGAAAAATAACTTTCTGAGCAGCAACCAAAGGCCCTAAGGAAAAGAGGTTATCACAATGATGGGGCATGGAACGTAAATAATGGTTGTAGAAGGTACTCTCGGACCTCCAAAAACCTGCTGATAAGATTTCCGATAAAGAGGAGGAGTTGAAAATGTTCCAAGAAGAAGCCAACGCCCTAACGTCATGTGCTTTAACTTTATGTTTAGTCAAAGTTTCAGGTGAGGTATTAAGCTAACATGATTGCCTGACAAATCCAGGTAGAGATGGTTTTGGCTGAAATATCACGAGTTCCTTTTTTAACAGGAATATAAAGTCTAGTAGAACCTGAGGGTCTAAGACTAGCAGAAGATGATAAATACTGAAGCAAAGTCTAAACAGGACATAATCCCTGATTACCTGCAGAAGGAGGTAAAGCAGGAATCACAATGACACCTGAACCCTTTTCTGGCAACTGATTCTTTGCTAACAAGGCTTGATCAGTAAGTAAATTAACTGAACACTTGTCTGCAGAAAAACGCATGCAAGACTCAGTAATGGATAAAGCATGATTTTCACTCCTTCCACGACAGTAGCCAAAGCTAAGAGGGAACAACAGTTATAAGTCAAATGTTTAAAAGAAGATAAGGATAAAGATTCAAAAGAAGGAAACTGTAGAACTTCTTGGAAGTACTTCAGAGCTAGGCCTGACACAGACCTGCCTTCTAGGAAGACTCCCCATCCCGTTGGAAATGCGTCTGAAAAGAGGGTCATCTTCGGGACAGGAGGATCCAGCGGAGAACCTTTGAGAAGATTTTCTCTCTGTAACCACCAATGAAGATGAGGAAACAGATGAGGTTGTATAGGTATTGGAGCTTCCCACAACTGAGATACTGGGTGCCAAAAATTCTGGAGGTACCACTGAATCGGACGGATATGAAGTCTGCCTAGATAAACAACATCTGATAGGGAGTTCAGAAACCCTAACAGTTGAAGAAACTGACGGGCAGGTACCACTTCTGCCTGGCACAGAATCGATACCCAATGAAAAACCTTCAGGATTTTCTACTACAGGACGAACTAATCCCAAATCTGTTCGAAACTGTTCCCCAAGGAAAATAAAGTTCTGACTGGGAATTATTTCTGACTTCTCCGTGATATTAGAAAACCCAAATTCAGGAGAAGTTGAATTACAAAACGGTTGTGATCCTCCAGAAGAGAAAATGAAAGATTCTTGATAAGAGAATCGTCCAGATAAGAATGGATGAATATGACTGGGTATGAAGATAAGCTACGACAGTCTGAAAAATTCTGGTGAACACTAGAGGAGGAGTAGATAGGCCGAATTGCGAAACTGGAGCAATAAGGACGTGGAAGTACGCATCTGAGAGGTCTAAGAGACGTTGTCCACATCCCTGAATGCAGAGAAGAACTGATCGACCTGTTGGTTTCCATTTTGAAATGGTGAACCAGTAGATAGCGATTCAGGCAGGAAAGGTCCAACACTTGTTTCATTTTCCTGTTTTTCTTTGGAACAAGATAAAGCCGGAATAGAAACCGTGATGGAAAGGAGGAACGATCTCTTCTAACACTAGTCAAAACCTCTTCTTATAACAGAAGATTCTTTTGAGAATCCAAAGTTGTCGAAAGATCCAAAGGAACAGGGGAAAGAGGCGACTGATCCAAAAACTGAAGTTCTAATCCCCTCCGTAGCATTGAAATGACCCATTTGTCTGTTGTAATCAAAGACCATTGAACCAGAAAATGGGACAGTCTGCCTCCTACCGGAAGATGAGGTAACGGTGTTTGAAAAGATTCTTCTTCCAGTGGGGGTACTCGACTGCTTCTTGCTCTTGACAACTTTAGCTTTTTTAAAAGAAGAAGAGGAAGGAGGCAGCGAAGACTTAGATTCAGAACTTCTCTTCCTCTGAGGAGGATGAGAAAACGACGACCTAGAAACAGACTGAGAGGAATGGGTGGACACTTTCCTCTTTCCATCAGACACCTGAATATCCACCTTGACAGTAGGTGGAAGCTTATTAAATTCCTCTTGATGTTTCTCTAAAGTCACTCAACAATTCACGTTTTGGGAATTTCTTACATCTCATCTACCCCAATGAGCTCCAAATTAAGGATACAACAGACACTGCCAAGTCTGCATCTTATCTTGACCTTCACCTCGAAATTGACACCAGAGGAAGGTTGAATACAAAACAATACGACAAACGGGATGACTTTGACTTCCCAATCGTCAACTTCCCATTTTTGAGCGGCAATATTCCAGAAGCGCCGGCGTATGGAGTATATATTTCACAACTCATACGTTATTCCAGAGCTTGTGACATATACATTGACTTCCTGGACAGAGCCCGGCTTCTGACAGAAAAGTTGCTCAGACAGGGGTACGTTGCTCCTAAGCTGAAGTCATCCTTGTTAAAGTTTTATGGGCGTCATCATGACTTGGTTGACAGGTATGAAAAAACCGTTTCCCAAATGAAAATGGACCTGTTCCATTAATATTATCCCTTCCTCATATCGGATTTTACATGGACAGCATGGTGGGTGTCCCGCAGGAAGCAGAGACTGCTTACTCTTCCGGAGCACCTGAGTCTACCCCCGGTTTTTTGGTGGGGTCCATGTTGTTCATATGTTTTTAGTTTTTAATTGTAGTGCATGTATTGTTTTGATCTTGTCTTCGTTGTTCTCCGGAGTTTGTCAGTTGTTACGATTTTTCTCTCCTTCGAATATCGCTTTGGTATTTCTTGACTTTACTTAAACAGTTTGTCTTTAGATAAAGACGAAAACAGTAAGGATTCCTTCAAAGAATCTGACACAGAAGACTTGTCAAGCAACTCTTCCCTCTTGGACATAGTAAATTTTTTCGAAGTCCCTAACAAGAGAAATGAGAAACACCAAGGCTCTTGACCTCAAACAGAAGATACTTGAGTTCAGCGAATTTTTCCCCTTTATCTTTCAAAAGAGAGCCAGCTGCTGCCAAGAAATGTTCCGCTGTCTATAAAACATTAGAAAGAATTCTAAGATTGTTCTCGGATTTTGTCCAAATTGCCTGAGACAACCTAAGACCATCCACAGGTTTAGAACCTAAAGCCGAAGAAAACTCCTTTTCACAGACCGGAATGGATTTACCTAAAGAAGATCCATGAATATCATAGTCTTTAGACTGTGTCTTATCAGGAAGATTAAAAGTTCCAAAGCCAGAGAACTTATAACCAGACGCTGATGATTTGTTTCCCCCAGAGAAGAATTTATAAACGACAGGCGGTTTTAAAATGACTAGGAAAAGAATTATAACCCTTAGGATCAGACTTGATCATACCAGAGCAAGACATAAAATCCGAGTGGACACGAGTAGGTCGAGGTGCCGAGGACATAGGGATGACAACTCCCGACGTATGGCTTAAACTCGACTTCTGAGTGATTGCGGATTGGTACTGGAAAGAGAAGGATCTGCTTCGCTAGTACCAGGAGAATCCACCTCCAAAACTGAACTGTTTTCTGGACAACAAGGAGCAAAAACAGGAGAGTCCTGCGATAAAAATCTTGCTTTCCTACCTACCTACCTACCTACTTACATACTCCGTCTCTCCGTCCGTGTGTCCGTCCGTCTGTCCGTCCATCCATCCATCCATTTTCTTTTTTATCATTACTTCTTGTAGTAGTACTCGGGCTCGATTATTACGTACTTTCTTGTAATGTATAATTTCATGTTGTCTTTTGGTCTTCAGATGTATTTTGACCAACTCGTACCTAACCACCTCGCCCCCATTTTTTGCAAACCATTTTACTTTCTCAATTCCCAAATCATTTTCATTTTTATAATTTTTAATGTTCAATAGATCTGAAATAACGACTTATTATAAAAAATCTTTAAATGAAAACAACCGGGGGTATAATAGAACAACCAAAACAAAAGCAGTATCCCGTGACAATAACATCCGGTTAAATGTCGGTCAAGATTTGAGAAATCATATAATTTACGCACAATGGACAAGAACTTGAATTTTAAAGAAAGGAGAAGTTATGGTGAGAAAATCCGTTAAATATGTGCCCAGTAAACTATTTTTAAACGAAGTTATTATAAGTTGTATAGTGTTCGCTGCCCTGTATCACAAGTTGGTACTACCCCTGAAGACTGAATGCGTTTTTGAAAGTCAGCCTTTAAGTTTAAAATAAATGGAGAGGATTTGAACCAGTATAAATTTATGTTAATGCACACACCTATATCAGTTTTTATACCCCACGCAACGAAGTTGCGGAGGGTATAATGTTTTTGACCCGTCCGTCCGTCCGTCCGTCAGTCCGTCCGTCAGTCCTGTTCTTGTCACTGCAACTCCTCTGTAACCGCTTGACGGATTGCTTTCATATTTAGTAGGATTGTTGGTTATGATGTGTATATGTGCATACTATACCACCATATTGATTGGATAATTTTTGTGGGAGTTGTGGGACTTAGACTATTTTCAGTTAAAATACCAAAGTATCATCTTGTCACTGCAACTCCTCTCAAACCACACAACAGAATTTCATGAAACCTTTTTAGATAATAAGGACATACTACGTAGATGTGCATATCGACAGGAAATTTCGATTCAATTTTTTTTCTAGGAGTTACGCCCCTTTGAACTTATTTACTTTAATGTACTACTGCAACAGTTTGTCATCGCAACTCCTCTCAAACCACACAACAGAAATTCATGAAACCTTTTCAGATAATAAGGACATACTACGTAGATGTGCATATCGACAGGAAATTACGATTCAATTTTTTTTCTAGGAGTTACGCCCCTTTGAACTAATTTACTTTAATGTACTACTGCAACAGTTTGTCATCGCAACTCCTCTCAAACCACACAACAGAATTTCATGAAACCTTTTCAGATAATAAGGACATACTACGTAGATGTGCATATCGACAGGAAATTACGATTCAATTTTTTTTCTAGGAGTTACGCCCCTTTGAACTAATTTACTTTAATGTACTACTGCAACAGTTTGTCATCGCAACTCCTCTCAAACCACACAACAGAATTTCATGAAACCTTTTCAGATAATAAGGACATACTACGTAGATGTGCATATCGACAGGAAATTACGATTCAATTTTTTTTCTAGGAGTTACACCCCTTTGAACTTATTTGCCTCACTATACTATTACTGTTGACTACTCTCGCTTGGAATTTAAATTTCCCAATATGCTGCCATTCAAATTAGGATAAATATGTGAAGGTAAGCATTTGATTGTGTTCATTTTACTTGTGAAGTGAGATTTTGTTTCTCCAGTGACAATATGAAGACGTGGGGTATGTGAGCGTGCTCACAAAGGTTCTTTAATTATTATAAGTGTTATATTTAATTATTACGCGAGGAGAAAATTATTATTCCGTATGACGAGGGGTCTTTAAGCCATTAAGGCTTAGTTTTCTGACCCGAAGATAAAGGTATAAAGGTATATAACCAGTTAACTGTCACATTCACGTTTTGCCTTGGTAGTTTTACCACTTTTTACCTAAATTAAATAACAGTGTTATTATTAGTGACTGTCATGGTTTTAACTTTCATTTCTGGCTTTTGCACGCTCTGGACCCAGTACCCCACCACCTTTCTTTTACATGGTTATGATGGTAGGTTATTTGGGGTAATTGTAAAATAAAATAATGTCCTCCATGAAATATTGTCCTTCGGACAAAATGTCATATGAAAAAATGTCCGCAGACAATATTTCACAATGCAATACTTTCCTGGACAAAATTACATTATGAAATATTTTAGTTTGTCATATATTGTCTGTAGGCATTTTTTTTATAGTAAAATACTGTACAGGACAAAATTTCATTATGAAATAATGTCTTTGCCAATAATTTGGACCATTCTCTGTTGACAGTATTTGATTCTGAAAATGTATCTACAAAATGTAAACATTAATTTGCCTCAACAAAGTTGAGGAGGACTAATGGAGTATCCCCAGCATCCACATACGTGTACACATGTCCTTCCATAGCCAGTTCTCAGTTACTTGTTGACATAATGTCATCTATTTTTGTGTGCTGGTGTACCTTGAAGAGACTGACAATATGACATAAGATGGAGGCCACATGACCCATATTACACAGTTGACTGGCTTTTAAGTTTTATGTCCAAAATCAGTTTTAACATACAAAGTGACCTACAATCATATTACTTTGTGTGAGGGTGCATCTCGGGGAGTAATACAGCCTCCCAGCAAAATTAGGTCACTGCCCTACTTATTGCACTTCATTGACCTAGGTTAAGTTTTACGTCCAAGTTCAGTTCTCCGATACCAAGGGACCTACAGTCATACTACTTGGTGTGAGGATGCTCTTCTGGAGTAACACAGCCTCCTACCAAAATAAGCTGACTCTGACCTACATGTCAGGCTTCATTTACTTAGGTTAAGTTTAAAGTCCAAGTTCAATTTTATGATGCTAAGTGATCTACAATCATAATACTTGGTGTCAGGGTGCATCTTGGGGAGTAACACAGCCTCCTACCAAAATCAGGTCACTCTTACCCACTTATTGCACTTCATTGTCTTAGGTTAAGTTTTACGTCCAAGTTCAGTTCTCCGATACCAAGCGACCTACAATCATATTACTTGCTGTAAGGGTGCATCTTGGGGAGCTACAAAGCCACACACCAAAATTAGTGGGGAAACGAGGCGAACTGTTTAATTGTAGATTTCTGGTTAATTCTATTCTCTAGTAGGTTTAATCAAATTTTGTATATATCAAGCACACATATAACACAATGAGTTCTGTGGTCATTTCTAATGAAGAAAAAAGAGTTTAATCATTTTAAAACTGGTGTACGGTTATATCCAACACCACATTCCTGTATAATAGTTCCTTCAGTCAGGATTTATAACTTAATTTCATTTCAGTAAATAAGTAGGCAAATACCTTATTTTTTAGATTCATGCATGCATACACTGTTCCCACTGTATCGTACTATTCACAGTCTTTATCTATGTAATTTCAATGCCATTTTTACGTCAATAAGTGGCACTATATTGAGATACCAGTATATATAAATAAGACTCATTCTAAAGTCTTTGTAATACATGAACAGGTAAAATTAAAGTACATGTAATTAGGTTTTATAACCAATTTAATAATTGTTGACCATGACCACAACAAAAAATTGTTTCCATTGGTGATAGTACAATTTTGATGTTTATAGCTGTATCCTTTTATTACCTATGTTTATTTCCTATAAAATAAAGCATTTTTATGACTCTGCTATTCTTTCTATTGATGTTACAAAATTTTATGATAATCAGTCATGAAATATTGTCCTATAAATCAATTTGCATTACTGCCCTTTGACCAGACAGTATTTCATAACAATCATAATGCAAGATATTGTCTCAAAAGGACAAAATTACATATGAAATGAAGTCCATCTCTGGACACAATTTCATAGAAAAGGACAAAATTTAATGATAGATAATCATGATATTTTGTCCTCCTGGACAAAATTTCACGGGACAATATTTTGCTTTACATGGGCACATGTACTGATAACCTGTAATCAGTTACATTTTGTAGCATTTTTGGATGAAATCATACATTTTTTATTACCAGCAATAGTAGTGTAAATGATTGCTATGTCAAAAATTAAGAACCAACGTCTAAGACTTAAAAGGCAAAACGCTAATTTTGAACTGTATATTGTACATGTATCTCACTGGTAATTCCAAAACATAAAATTTTGTCTGAAGATTAAACATTTTATTGGTAAAATTAAATTTTTGTTATTATACATGTCCATAAGGATATCATCATGCCTGAGACTTTTATGAAATATTTGTTTTATTTTGAATGTTATAATGTATACAATATTTTTACTATATAGGACACCATAGTAAATATTGAATGATTTTATAAAGCAATAAACAAATGTTCCTATATCCTGCTCTGATTAATTAGATATTACTACTGATAAACAACAAAATTGATAACAGGAAAGGTCGACAATGACATATCAATCTATTAATTAGCCTGTCAACAATTTGTAAGTGTTCATCTCTAAACTAAGTCGACAAGTATTGCCAGTTACCAAAGTTTAGTCTTCTCTCCTCAAATCAGGCATTTCCTCTACCAATAAAGTGTAGACAATTTTGAAAAGTGGCATTAAAGCCCAACACACAAACATCAATAGAGAGTAGCGATGGGGGGGGGAGCAGAATAAAAACCAAGTCGTAAATAATAATCATAATGAAATATTCTGGTGTTTATATTGTAGAGCAAAGAAGCAGAGATGTAGATGCTATTAGATGTCAGCATAATGATAAAATACCTGTAAGTATTTGGAGACTCCAAGGCCACAAATTATAAAAAATTAGACCTAAAAACAAGCATTGAGGTACACTAGTCAGTTATCTCCCATGGATTTAAATATGACATGTTAGATATCACATTTTATATTTAGATTTCACATTCCCCAAACAATAAATGAATTTTGCTCACCCATTACAAATTATAAGTTTGCTAGTGTCAATTTCAATCAATATTTACAATTAATCTGCTCATTATCAAGACATTTTGTTTATTCACCTGTCTGACAAATTAAAACAGTCTAATCATTAATTAATTACAATATTTATGTGTCATAAACAGTGCACTTCATCTCCACAAAAAAAATCCATCTCCGTGAATAAGAATAATAGGTTCTTACATAAGTTCTTGGGAAAGACCGGGTGATCTTCCACGAGTGATAGAAATTTTATGTCTTTTCGCGAGTGGAGCGCAGCGGAACGAGCGAAAAGACACAAAAATTTCTATCACGAGTGGAAGATCACCCAGGTTTTTCCAACAACGCATGTAAGTACCTGTTTCTTCCGTAAACAGCCTCGACTTACACCATCGAGACCCCCGTTAGACCCGCCATTCATCCAGAACTAATTTGCATACGTTACTAGGGTAATATCACTGAGCGCTATGAAATATATAGGTCATAATATATAAGACTTATATGACACCATCAATGGAACCGTCAACATTTGTTTTTTACACTTGTGCTTTTTTAAATATTTTACTGGAAGATTTAAAACAAATCGTAAATTAGAAGGCATTGTGAAAATGGAACTACTTTTGCGCATGAATTACCTGTGGAAGAAGTTAGGTCAATTAAAACGAAGCGCTGATTGGATATCATACCGAGTGAAGATGAGTGCACGCGACCTCATCTTACCTCGGTCATCTTCACTCGGAAACGACCATTTACGGAAGAACATTTCATCTCCGTAAGTAAGTATATTTCAACTCCACGATATAATATTATATTACCTGTTACTAAAATTGTTTACATTTAAAATGATAACTCCAAAGAACAGTGGGAGCCTTTGCAAAGTTCAAATGTCTGTCCGAGCAGAGTACTTGAACCCAACAGCTCTAACGTATTGCTGACGGGAAATTTCCCCAGATGAGTACCTTTGATCAGTCACAGTGCCGGCCTTGCATGTTTCTCAGTGCTCCATCTATACACAACATCACCATTTTTCAGAACATTAGCTTTTTTGTACGTAAAATTGTTATAAATAACACATTTATTACCAAGATCAGTTTCAGTACATGTATGTATCAAATCCATCTTGTATTAGAAAATGTTCACAGAACAACTCTAAACTATGAATCGAGTGAGTGAGTGGAAGCTCATGATGTTTTTTCTCCTGGTTTATATACATTAACAAATTTACAATTTACCTGGTCAACAGGTAATTGACGCGGAGATTCAAAATGATTTAATTAATTCAATTCGCAGAGTTGAAGTATGCATTGATCACGGAGATGAAGTATGACCGTTTTCAAAAATTCGCTGAGATAAAATGCAGCTGTAATAAAAACACTTTGTCAATTGTCAAAATGTTTAAAGTAAAAAAAACCTTTCAATTTGTAGTATAATCAGCTTTTGGGTTATGGATTTTATATTATGTTCCACAGTAACTGCCCATTGTTTTGTTATCTTCCTCAACCTCATGTCTTAGTTTAAAAGAACATAAAAAAATTATTTTACCCTCTTCGTTGATCGCTAAAAATACATCTTGCAAAAATTAGACCACCCTGTTAAAAAAAACACTTATACGGTACTAGATATCAGATATCAGTTATCTCCCTTATATGGAGTTAAACACTAGATGCTACATATGAGTTATCTCCCTTAGATTTATTCATAGATAAAAACTGAGTTTTGGAGTTGCCGAGCTTCATCTTGTGACTCTTGTTATCATAACAGAATACAATACTCATCTGCCTGTGTATTTATTTGGTTGTCCAACACAGCAATGGATGTGATTGGTTACTCTATATATATTTCAGAATGCTCTTAAGACCAAAGAAATTAATAGGGTTTGTACAAGTCCTTGAAATCGTTGCGGGTACTTGGAAATGATGGTGGGAAAATCAAGGCCTTGTACTTGTATTCTGCAAAAGGTCCTTGAAATACCGTAAAAATAGAATTTTATTCACTACGCACCATTTTCGGAGAAACATGCGACTAGTATTTTAAGATATGGTCATTTCTGTGACCTGATCTTATCACTCACAATTTCTTAGATTGCCCAAAGTACAATCCACAATCTGATTGAAATTTATGCCTGCAAAATCCATCTAAAAGAGCATGTTTGTTTATGTTTATTTGTAAATTAAAGTAAGATTGTAGGCAAGTGGTCCAGAAAGGTTCTTGAAAAATGGAAAATTTGCCTTGAAAGCACTTGAAAAGTCATTGATTTTTATGATGCAAAATGTGTATGAACCCTGAATACAGTTTTGGAGAAAATAGTTCAGATTGTATGAAATGCAAAATATTTAAAAAATGATTGAGCATTAATATCTAACCAACTGTATTTAAACATGTTAAATATTATTATCTATATAATGTTATGAACATGTATTAATGAAACAAAATGAACATTCACATATATTTTGAAATGTTCGGAAGAATAAAGGATGTTCCAGAATTATTTGTGTTGCTGAAGGAGAAGAGTGTGAAGTGATTATAGGTAGGTTTATTTTTGTATGATCATAATGTAGTTAGAATGTAATGACAGAAAGGAATATTAATCAACTGTAAGCAAAATAAATGTTAAAATAGATGAATATTAAAATTTAAGTCAAATATAGGAAATTGAAACCAGCTGTTTTGTTATGTAATATCTTGAGATGATTATTACACAATAAATGTTAAGTATTTTATCCGTGTTGCTATTATAGTATGTATTGCATGTCATAGTTTCAGTACTTAGGCCAAAGCAAGTTAATTCTTTTTTTTTCAAATGGAGGATGGTATGAGGCAAACAAAGAAAAAAAGCCCCAAATAAAACAAATATGAAAACTGGCTGTAAAACTGAACTTTCCTTGACCTAGACTATATAGACTTAAGAGGTATTAAAGTGAAGTTGTAGAAATTGACTAAGTAACATTCATTTCCAGTCGTCATATGCTGATTCTTTTCAACGATATTTCGATGTTAGACATAAAAGAAGATGTTATTAAACTCAAATAACATCTGCATGTAAAGTTCATTTAATATGATGGATGGATGAATTTGTCTGCAAATACGCAAAAATTACCTTGTTTGTTTTATAAAGAAATGAAAAAATCAAATGCGTGTGCTGATGCCAAACATACAATTAACTTGCTTTGGCCTTAACTTTAACTTATTAAGTACTAATTTAAAGATAAAATTAATAAAGTGTTTTGATTTATTTATAGCTTACATGGGGCCACAATAGTACCAGTAAAGTAACAAAAATGAAATACACAGAAACTCAGGAGGACTGGAAAGTATATCATGCATTGTGTTTTTTCTAGAAACAAATGTAGATAGTGTTTTGTCAGACATGAGGAATAAATGACTTTTTATTTGTTTGCCAAATAAATGTTTCTTTTCAAAATTTTTTGTATCTTTTTTCAAGTACAAATCAAAGTTACTTAATGTATGGTATCAAACTTTACTATTAAATGATATACTGTGACATTTTCATATCTGTAGCTTATTTACTTCCTGTTAAGGGAATACATGTTTGCATCAGATTTAACACAAGTCTATTGCTACATATAAACTAGAACATAGGCATACATTGCTAAGCAGGGTTCTATTCCACAAATATTTTTCATGACTACAATTAGTCGTAAGTGAGATCTGATTTTCAGTCCGCAGTGTATATTTACATCATGGAATGAGTCGTACAAATCTATGTGAAACAGATACCAGTGGCTCACAGTTCTTTTTATTAGCTCATCTGGCCTAAAAGGCCATGTGAGCTATTGCCATCAGATGGCATCCATCTTCTTTATTGTCCGGCATAAACTATTCTTTAAAGATCTTGTCCTCTGAAACCACTGGGCCAATTGGGACCAAACTTTGGTGGTATGATCGTTAGGGTATCTAGTATGAACTTTATGTTTTATTTTCTTAACCGTCACGAAACTGTCCGCCATGACTAAGAATAGATTGTAGGGGGAAAACTGCAGTTTTTGGCTTAAATATCTCAAAAAGTAAAGCATTTAGACCAAATTTTGACATGGGGTCAAAATGTTCATCAGCTCCTCCTACAGTTTTCAACCCAGATTTATCAAACCTCATAGGAAGATTGTACACATATTGAAGTTGTACACCTGTTATTATGGAATTGTTTGAATAATTTTTTCCAATTTTTCCAGACTTGGAAAATTAGTAATTTTTCCATCAAAATGTGA
Organism: Mytilisepta virgata; assembly: GCA_028015205.1. Classification (NCBI taxonomy): domain Eukaryota; kingdom Metazoa; phylum Mollusca; class Bivalvia; order Mytilida; family Mytilidae; genus Mytilisepta; species Mytilisepta virgata. The sequence goes on along the minus strand of CM051515.1, from coordinate 56,034,562 downwards.
AAACACAGTACCCATTTTGCGTCATCAACTCCTCATACAGTTTTCAATCCAGATTTATCAAATGTACACATATTGAAGTTGTGAACCTGCTATTATGGAATCGGTTGAATAATTTTTTTCAATTTTTCCAGACTTGGGATTATTTCATCAAAATGTGAAAATATGGTACCCATTTTGTATCTTCAACTCCTTCTACAGTTTTCATTACAGATTTATCAAACTTCACAGGAAGACTGTACACATATTGAAGTTCTGCACCTGGTATTATGGAATTGTTTGAATAATTTTTTCCCATTTTTATACGACCGCAAAATTTTTGCGGTCGTATATTGGCATGACGTTGGCGTTGTCGTCGTCCGAAGACATTTGGTTTTCGCACTATAACTTTAGTATAAGTTAATAGAAATCTATGAAACTTAAACACAAGGTTTATGACCACAAAAGGAAGGTTGGGATTGATTTTGCGAGTTTTGGTCCCAATAGTTTAAGAATTAGGGGCCAAAAAAGGGCCCAATAAGCATTTTTGGTTATTATCTTGGTGTAAGGGAGGTAATCCAAACACATTTAAAGTAAAATGTTGTGTATGATTCGATTACCTCCCTTACAAGTCGTAAATTATGTATAAAGAAATGGAGGGGGGAGGTGAAAACAAAATTTAGGGGGGTAAATGAGAAATTGGGGGGGGGGGAATTTTTTTCTCATTTCAGATTTCAGAAATTTCAAATTTTTTTTTGCAAAAAAAGGGGGGGGGTTACAATAATTTTTATTGTTTTTTGTTTTTGTTTTTTTTTGGGGGGGGTCAATGTGCAACTTCATGGTGTATTGCACAAAAGCAAGAAAAGGGGTAAATTATTTTTTTTTGGGGGGGGGGGGGCAATTCGCCACAGCATATTGTATTGCACAAAAAGCAAGACCTGTATCAAGTGCGAATATTGTGTCCATTTTTGCCCCATTTGTTCAGGGTTGGGGCTCTGCGGTCGTATCCAGCTGCGCTCGGCGAAGCAATTTATTCAGACTTGGGAACCTAGTCATTTTTGTCGAGCCTGCGCCTTTAGTCGCAGAAAGCTCGACATAGGGATAGTGATCCGGGGGCGGTGGCGGCGGCAGCGTTGACTCATTAAAAGCTTTATATTTTAGAAGGTGGAAGACCTGGATGCTTTATACTTTGTATATAGATGCCTTATGTTATGAAGTTTCCGTCTGTCATATGTACATTGTCCTTGACCTCATTTTCATGGTTCAGTGTCTACTTGAAAAAAAAGTTAAGATTTTTTGTAATGTTAATTTCTCTCTTATTATGAGTAATAGGATAACTATATTTGGTATGTGCGTACCTTACAAGGTCCTCATCCCCGTCAGACAGTTTTCAATTGACCTCGACCCCATTTCAAGGATCAGTGAACAAGGTTAAGTTTTGGTGGTCAAGTCCATATCTCAGATACTATAAGCAATAGGTCTAGTATATTTGGTGTATGGAAGGATTGTAAGGTGTACATGTCCAACTGGCAGGTGTCATCTGACCTTGACCTCGTTTTCATGGTTCAGTGGTTATAGTTAAGTTTTTGTGTTTTGGCCTCTTTTTCGAATACTGTATGCAATAGGTCTACTATATTTGGTGTATGGAAGGATTGTAAGGTGTACATGTCCAACTGGCATGTGTCATCTGACCTTTACCTCATTTTCATGGTTCAGTGGTTATAATTAAGTTTTTGTGTTTTGGCCTGTTTTTCAATAACTGTATGCAATAGGTCTACTATATTTGGTGTATGGAAGGATTGTAAGGTGTACATGTCCAACTGACATGAGTCATCTGACCTTGACCTCATTTTCATGGTTCAGTGGTTATAGTTAAGTTTTTGTGTTTTGCTCTGTTTTTCGAATACTGATAGCATTTACTTTCATTAGAAATACACGACAGGCGAGACATTTTTGTGTGTCCACTCTTGTTCCATCAAAATGTGCATATATATTAAAGGTGTTCACCTGTGTTTATAATTTTCTCCATAATATTGTCGAATTATTTGAAGAAATTTTGTCCGTAAAAAAAATTTAAAAGTTGGTAGTTCACACAGTAAAATTGATACTAGTCTGATCTTATCTTAAACTCTCCGATCATCGTGGAAGTGTGATTTGACACAGTGCCATGAATCAGAATTCGAAATTGATTTGATACAATACCTTTATCTTGAAAGATACTATTAACTTCTCCATGGTTCGTAACCCATTCTTTGCAACCCAGCCATTTGTGGCTTTAACCCATTTTTTACATTTTTGCATCTTTGTAAACTTTCAAAAATCTTCTCCTGAAACTACAGGGTCAATTTCAGCCAAACTGAGGCTGATAGATCCTTAGGGGATCTAGTATAAAGGTTATGTTTTATTTTCCATTGAGAAACATGGCTGCCATGGCTAAAAATAGAACATAGTTGAAAAATGCACTTTTTGGCTCATATCTCAAAAACTAAAGCAGTTAGAGCAAACTGACTAAAATAAAAATGTTTATGAGGTCAAGATCTACCTGCCATGAAATTTTCAGACAAATCAGCCAACCTATTTTGGGGTTATTGCCCCTGAATTGTTAATTTTAAGGAAATTTTGCAGTTTTAGATTAACTCTAATATTATTATAAAGACAAACTGTAAACAGCAAAAATGTTCAGGATAACTTGAAATAAATTAAACATGTAGCTGTACAAGTGAAATTGAGGGTCAAGGGTCAAGGTCATTGAAAAAGTCCATAGCAACCATATATATTTGGGTTAAGGACCCTATAATTTACCTGTACAGCAAAAAAAGAAAGGGCAAGGTCATTGAAAAAATACATAGCAACTGATGGAAAAGTCCCTAACAACCAGATATATTTTGGTTGAGAACCCCACAATTTACCTATTCAAATCAAAATGGAAGGTTTCTCTGGGGTTATATTCCTTTGAACATAGAATTTAGAATCTAGTGTGTAGCTGGTCATGTGATATGAAAAGTTTTATAATACTTGTTATAAAATGAAAGTTGGTACTGCATATATTCCAGTCCATTGAGTTTTTCCTGGGTTACATCCCTTTGAACATAGAAAAATTTGTATTAGTCAAACATTCACCTTGGTATCAGAAGTCCAGAAGTCTGGTTTGTTAGATGTACATGTATATGGAACTTGGTACACTATTAGATCCTAATGTGCAGATGTGCATGTTGATCATCACAAAGTTAAAAATACGACCAAACTTAAAGTCCATGTGAGGATTTGCCATCACTTTGCGTCCGTCGTCTGTCCATCTTCTGTCCACATTTCACATTTTCATCTTCTCAGATCTGAAACAACCAGTCCAAAGGGAACCAAACTTGGCAGGAATGTTAATTGGATGGTTCTGTACAAAAGTTATGTTTTATTTGCCGATTGGATATTCACCATGGCTACTTGGGGCAGATAATTCATTGAAATTGGACTTATCTTTAAAGCTCTTCTTGAATGATCTACAAAAATTATGTTTTTTGTGCCGATCTGAAATTCAAGATGGCCACCACAGCCATACTTAGTTTGACATTGGATCCTATGGGGAAATTTGTACAAAGGTCTTCTTGTCAGAAATTACCAAGCCAATTGAAATGCTTTTTATGTATCAACAAGCATTGGATGAACTTCTACAAAAATATGTTTTTTGTGCCGATCATTAATTTTATATGGCCGCCACAGCCGTACTTAGTTTAACATTGGATCCTATGTGTGGGGAAATTTGTACAAAGGTCTTCTTGTCAGAAACTATCAAGTCAATTGAAATGTTTTTATGTATCAACAAGCATTGGATGAACCTCCACAAATGTATGTTTTTTGTGCTGATTGTAAATTCAATATGGCTGCCACAGCCACACTTAGTTTAACATTGAACCCTATGGGAAATTTGTACAAAAGTCTTGTCAGAAAGGGTACTGATAAAGGGAGAAACGGAATTGAAACGAAACAAAATATAACGAAATGAAACGAAATATTAAAACAAAGAAACAAAATATAACAAAATGAAACGAACTATAATGAAACATGGTCTTTTATAGTCTGATCAAAAGGTTCCGCTGCATGTAATGCTGCATTAAAGCAGAGCAGATTTTTTCATTGTCTGTCAAAAAGTCAATGAGTCAATGTGGATATATAGTTCGTTACCGTCGAAATAATATATATTGTAGACCTTACTTAAGCAATGTTTAATTTTAGACCTATTTCACCTTTTCATATCACCATATCTTTAAAATGGGGTATGGGGTCTTTAGAACGGGGTCCAATGTCTTTAAAATATTTAAATTCAATTAAAAAGTATTTGTGAAACATCAAAGCTTTATTGTATGTTACAGGTATAGTCCGTCCTCATGGAGTACTAAATTCAGTATGCAGTCTTTAAAAAATAACTTAATTTGCAAACATAAAGCATCCACGATTTAGCAGTTTTTAATAGAACACAACACATATATTGAATGTTATAACAGAGGCCGGAAAATTTAAAAACTCCAAACCGATACGCAAATGAGCTGTATGCGGTAGGGTTCATTTTGAACAATTGCAAAGGCAAAACACTGGAGTTTACATGACTGAAATAATATTAAAAATTTGAGTTTGTAGTTGCAAAATTCAAGTAAAAAAATCGAAAAAATAACTTGAATAAAAAACAAGGCGATCATAAAGTAAGAGAACAAAGGGATATTTCCTTTCATCATAAATAATTCTGTTTTAACAATGATTATTATCAAGAGCATCGCCAAAATTGTCATGTAGACGATCAAAACTACACCAAATGTCCTAGATTGATTCTATTTTTAAGAACTATTTTTGTTAATGTATTATTTTGTTTCGTTTTGTTGTATTTCATTTCGTTTTGTTGCATTTTATTTTGTTGTATTTCGTTTCATTTCGTTTCGATTCCGTTTCTCATTTTATAAGTACCCTGACAGAACTAGTTTAGTAACTTATTTATATATAGTGGATTGGGAAACAAGTTATACCAACTTATACCAATCCTTCTCCACTTGGCAGGTGCCAGAGCGGCCCCTGTAGCAGCATTTTAGCTTACCGGTACTCTTTTTCAACATATGACATCTACACAGGAGTCTTTAACGTGCTAAGGGTGTTGATCTCCCTTAACACAGGACAGTCATTTTTCGTCCTCACTGATGGACTAGCATCATTTATTGAGACCATCCTCGCAAATGGTATTGATAAGGCGTTGCAAATTTGATCCCTGAAATTTTCATCCCGAAGGGGGACCTTTGGCTTCGTATTCTAATGCGCTAACCAGTAAACCACGGCATCCTTACTACCAAGAAACTACCAAGCCAATTGAAATATTTTTATGTATGAACAAGCATTGGATGAACCTCTACAATAAATGTTTTTATTATGCCGATCTGAAATTCAACATTGTCACCTAAGCTGGACTTAGATTAACATTGGACCCTATGGGGAAATTTTACAAAGGTGTTCTTGTCAGAAATACTAAGCCAATTGAAATGTTTTTGTTGCATGAAGATCCTTGGATACATGTCTGCTACAAAAGTTATGTTTTCATGCTGATTGGATTTTTAACATTAGACACTGGAAAAATTCTTTACATATCTTATCTAGAAGTGCTTTGTAATTGGTCACCTAAAATACAGATGAGCGATTCAGCCTCTGGTTTAACTATTGAAACTGGAGGGGGAGAGTTTATGATTGGATTTATTTTACAAGGAGGTATACTTAACTGACATAGATGATAATACCAGTAAAGGATATAGGATTATTTTGCTGTACCCAACATCATTTCAGTCCGTCATACTAATATTGAAAGCATTTATTTCCAAGAATTAAAAATTTCATAGAATGTTTCCTTTAACATTTAGTTTGCTGTTCCTATGTTATTTTATGTTTATTTCAAAGGCCATGGATAGATAATTCTTAGATTCTCATAAAAGAAAATACAGTCAAATCTCGTTATGTCGAATCCATTGGGACTTCAAAATCTAGTTCGACTTAATCGAAAATTTGAGATATCAGGAGTAATTCTGTATAGTTACTGCTGTTGAGGGTCGACACAGATAATTCGAGTTACCCAGAATTTCCACTTAAATGTGTTCGAGATAATGAGAGTCAACTGTAATTTTATAAATATTGAGGTAGATGGCAGGCAAATTTTGAAATTAATTTTCACACTTTTAGAGCCTTTTTGAAGTTTTTCAAATGTGAAAAGAAATATTTTCCAATACACAACATAAATATGAAATTGAAAAAAAGGTGCATGGGGTCAATGCATTAGTGGAAAGGGTTGTGAATCTAGGAATATAATTTGTCTTGCCATAATTTCATGAAGAACATCTCAAAGGGCATGGTATGATTTGGCCTAATATTTAGCCCCTTGAATTCCAAAATCAAAAATTAACGAAAAACTTAATCTTAGCTATCATTAAGTACTCTTTAAATGTTGCACATTAAGGAACATGTTATGTTTCCAACAAAAAATTTCCATAATAGCAGCAATATGATGTCAAAGATTGCTAATTGCGAAGAATTCAATGAAAAAAACTAAATTTCATTCATTTTTGGACCTTTGAATTAAAATTTTGATATGAGCAACAGTCTTGCCCAAAAAGATATTTAGCTGAAATGTATGTTATGTAAGATAAACATCATATTAAAAAAAAAACATTTTTAGCTTTCTTTAAGGATCTTCTCAGAAACCACTAGGCCAATTGAAACCAAACTTAGTCCAATTCATCTTTAGGGTGTTTAGATTAAATTTTGTGATTTTCGGCCCAGTTGTTTGCCCAAGATGCCCACTATGGCTAAAAATAAAACAAAGGGGTCTGAGCGTGTCTTTTTCTAAACTTAGTTTAACATAGGACCCAATGGGAAAATTCATTTAAAAATCTTGTCTGAAACTACAGAGCCAATAGGAACCAAACTTGGCAGAAATGGTCCTTAAATGGTCCTCTTTCAGAATTGTGTGCAATGACCCTGAACGTCAACCAAGTTGACCCCAACCAACAGCTGACCCTATGGGAAAAGTTATTTTAAAATCTTCTTGTCCAATGTTGTCTGAAAGCTTGATCCAATTGAAACCAAAATTGGCAGAAATGGTCCTTTGGAGGTCCCCTTTTAGATTTGTGTCAGATAACCCTAACTGTCAACAGAGATGGCCACCACAGCCAAAGTTAGTTTAACATAGGACCCTATGGAAAATTCATTTAAAAAAAGCACTTGGGCAAAAGTAACCAGACTTGGCAGCCATGGTTATTAGATTTTCCTTTTTGGCTCACCTGGCTAAAAGCCAGGGTGAGCTTTTACCATCAATTTGCGTCTGTCATACGTCTGTCCTTTAAATTTTCACATTTCAATCCTATTCAAAAAACCACTGAACCAAATGGACCAAACTTGGAAGCAATGTTCCTGGGAAGGTCCTTTACAGAATTTTGGTTCTGATTGGAAATCAAAGATGGCTACCACCTTGGGACATACTTGTCAACATATTTTTGCTAGAATCCATGATAAAATCAGCAAGGGGTCGGTCCATGGCACAGCCTCCCAGCCGAAAACAATTTTAAGGTATTTGGAAACTGTTTCCAGAGTGCAAAAATGTGAATAAATGTTTAAGTATTGCAAATGAAGTTTCATAACTGTCGGCTTTTTATCCGAGCAAACACATTAAACAAAGTATAAGCACTGAAAAAATCCACAGGAAATTTAGAAATCCCAGAGAATATTACAGTCCACCCGTTAACCTGGTAATGGGGTGAAATTTCCAGAGGAATGGTCCTGTACCAAATTTATAATTTTGCTATCGATCTGTCATCCAAGATGGCCGCCAGCAGGGGACATAGTTTAACATAGGACCCTTCTGGGAAATACATACAAAAATCTTCTTCTAAAGAACCACTAAATGGATTGAAACCAAACATGGCATGAATGTTCCTTTTGATGTGCTGACAAAGTGTTGTTACTTTGATGCTGATCTGTCATCCAAAATGGTGGACAACACGGGATTTAGTTTAACATAGGACCCTAGCTATTGGAAAAACATACAAACGGCTTCTTGAAAAGTACTGGGATCATCTGGTTCAGAATTATGTTCAATCAAGACTTTTGTTTCTTATGTGCTTTTATGGCTGTTGATTGGCAAATTGAATCCAGGTGAGCGATACAGGCTCCAAGGAGCATCTAGTTTATAAAATGATATAAATTCAAATTTGAAATCTTAATTTTAATATTTCATGTCAGATGGGGCCAAATAATGGCTTAATCATCCATTTTTGTTAGGATTTCGTTAACTTGTCCACAACTCATAAAGATTGCTGAAAATTAAACATTTGTAGAGAATATTCAGTTGAAAAATAAGGGCCCTGTGATATCAGTTCCACCCATTGAAATGTTGCAAATTTGATAACATATTTATAACAATCAGATAATGAGATATTCATTTATCTAACATATGTTTGAACTGTGGTCAGCTCTATGTTATCAGTATTTATAAGTGTTTACAGAAGACCTGGAGTAGTAGATATGTCTACTATCTGGAGTTTAAATTTATCATGTACTTATTTGTATCTTAAGTAGAAGGATTTGATTAAGTTGTTGAGAATTTCATCACTATAGTTGCCCATCGTTGGAAACCCACGGCCGGTCGCGCTTACTCTTTGCTACACTTGGAATTCAGACGATGGTAGTTGCCAGACCTATAATAAATTTCAATATTGATTGAGTTTTCTTCAGAAATAGATTTTCTGACTTAAGGTTAGAGGTGCAATAATGAAATCTAATCCTGAACTCCCATAGTATGAACAGGCAACCACAAACTAGAAACAGGAGGAAATCTTAAATCCAGACTTTTAAACAAATTACATGCAATATCCCAAAAGCCTTAATAGTGTTTCAACTGGCCTGATATGAAGGAGAGTAATACCCCCCTTTTTTTCCTGTGATCTTGTGTTCCCTCTGAAAATACAGTGAAAATGCTTCTAAATCTTAGTAAAATTAACATGATGGTGGGTCTTCTAAAAAATAACTGCCATGAAATAGCTGATTACACAGGAAGTGGTGTACAATCCCAATATGATAAATATCCCTGAATGGAATCAAAATGCAATAAAAGGTAAAAAGGTCTTAACAGGGCATGAGATAATGAGGAACCAGAGTGAGTTATCTTTTCCTAACCAATGTAGGTAAGGGAGATAATTAAATTCTCTCCTTTTTGTCCTCAGGCTAAAAGGGAGACAAATTTATTATCTCCCTTACCTACATTGGTTATGAAAAGATAACTCACTCTGGTTCCTCATTGAATTCTGATTCTTGAATTTTCTTGGGTTTTATAAATATCTTTAAAAAAAAAGACTCTCTACCTTCAAATACCAGTTAGAACATAGCTTAAGTTCAGCTCTAAAAATCTTTACCTAAGACAACTGCTGAAAATTTTCAAAATATTTGTGGGTATCTTATTTGAGTCTTTATGAGAAATTATAATGATCATAAAGATCTTAATGCTTGAAGCTGAATTGTCAGTTGGAACCAAATTTAAGACCTTGCCAACCAGCCATAAAGATCTTAATGCCTGAAGCTGAATTGTCAGTTGGAACCAAATTTAAGACCCTGCCAACCAACCAATTTGCAACCATAGCAGAACTTACTTTTTCCCTCAGGGAAAATTTGCTCATTTGATCTCACTTGGTACATCTATAATACATGTAAAAGTAGTAATTGGGAATGTATTTGTATATGGTGTTCATAGTTGATTGCAAATTTGATAAATGAAATTTTTATCACAGACAAAAATGGAAAAGTTACCCTTTGTTTTACAGTACCATATGATAATAACTACACCATGCCATAGTGTTATTAAATTGAATAACAGGTATTTAAGCTGGTTCATTAAATTTTCAATATTAAAGTTATTATATCCCTTTACAAAATTTTGCACAATGTTTTGAGAGTTGAATTCAGAAGTACATATTGGTAATAATCAATTGATACTTATTTTTTTTTATTTTAGGTAATCATAGAATTCAGAAGTACATAATGGTAATCAACTGATACTGATATTTTTTCAGTTTAGGTAATCATAGAATTCAGAAGTACATATAGGTAACCAATTGATACTGATATTTTTTTTATTTTAGGTAATCATAGAATTCAGAAGTACATATTGGTAATCAATTGATAATGATATTTTTTTTTTATTTTAGGTAATCATAGAATTCAGAAGTCAGAACGGTAATCAATTGATATTGATTTTTTTTATTTTAGGTAATCATAGAATTCAGAAGTCAGAATGGTAATCAGTTGATACTGATATTTTTTTATTTAAGGTAATCATAGAATTAAGAAGTACATAATGGTAATCAATTGATACTGATATTTTTTTATTTTAGGTAATCATAGAATTCAGAAATACATATTAGTAATCAATTGATACTGATATTTTTTTATTTTAGGTAATCATTGAAAGATATGAAAAAGAAAAGAATTTACCGCTGCTAGATAAAACAAAATTTCTGGTTCCAGACAATGTTAACATGAGTGAACTGGTTAAAATTATAAGGTATATAATAGATAATAATGAATATTCCGTAAACTCAAGTATAATCACTGAAAAAATACCCGGGAAATTTAGAAATCCAGAGAAATTTACAGTCCACCCAGTAACTCAGTAATGGGGTCAAATTTCCGGAGGTTCCAGGAAAAATCTGGAGCATTGGCATGTATGACATGTATGGGCTTTGAATGAAATCAGGCTTATGATAAAGTCAGTGTAATGCCCCACTCTCATTCCTATCTATGAAATAATGTATTTTTTATAACAAAATCATGCTTTTAACAAAGATTTTTAATCCCAAACAAGGTTTTCACGACAAAGTTAAATAGCTTCCATTATCTGCAACTGACTAGTCAAATCTTTGAAGTTCATAGAACACTGTCTTTTCTTTTGACAGTAAATGTATTTAGTAATTATTAGAAAATAGTGTTTGATAATGATTCCAATAGATATACCTCGAAAAGGCAAGTAACTTTGTAGTTTTCTTTTATATCAAACGATGCCTATAAAAAAATTAAATCAAGAGTCAGACTTCATTATAAACAAATTCTAATGTATGCAAGGATGTAAAAAAATTACCTGAACTTACAAGACTTAGTAGCACAGGATTAAAAGCTGTAAAAAAACCTAACTAATGGGCAAGATAAAATTGTAAAACCCTGGATACAGAAAAAAAAATAATAATAAAAAAAAAAATTGGCAAGATAAAAGTGCAAATATTGAATTTTTATTACAGGCGCCGACTTCAGCTGAATTCCTCTCAAGCTTTCTATCTCCTTGTAAACAACAGGACATTGGTCAGTAATACAACACCCATTTCAGAAGTTTATGAGAAAGAAAAAGATGATGATGGTTTTCTGTATATAGTTTATGCTTCACAAGAGACGTTTGGGTAGTAGACATACCAAGTATTCAAAAATGTGATATTCCCAATTGTTTCTTTTTTTTTTTCATTGTTAAGAATATTCTCAATTTTTCAATGTATTTTTCTTGTATAACACAGATAATTTAGAAAGATATGATATAATGAAAGTCATCAAATATGTAAAAAAAAGATAAATAAATGGGGTTTTACCTTTCCCCACCCTTAACTTTTTGGGATAATATTTATACTGAACTGCAGCCAAAGTTAAAAAAAAAGGATTTTTCACACAATTTCTATGAAAAACATTTTCAACAAAACTTTAAATTGATGAGAAGTTTCAGTTGTATTGCTGAAAATTACAAACCAAATAAGGGGCCTTGATGGCCGAGTGGTCTAGGTAGTTCGTTATGACTACTAATCATTGCTAGCCTGTCAACACTGAGGTTGTGAGTTTGAATCTCACCCTTGGCATACTGTGTTCGACTCAGATCTTAATTAACAAGATTGCCAATTTTCCTACTGAAGGTCGGTGGTTCTCTCTGGGTACTCCGGCTTCCTCCACCAAAAAAAAAACTAGGTGCCGTGAAATAGCTGAATGGGCTGAAAACAGGGTAAAACCCCAACTAAACAAAACAAACCAAATAATGCTCCAGTTAACTATCTTTCCCAATTGTCAATAAGGTCATGCAATACCATTTTTTCATAGGCTATATCAGTGTATGGCCACCTACATCATGTAAATAGTAGTAGAAAGATCCATTGTAATCACATTTCATTTATTGAATAAAGTCAATACAGGTTTTCTTGTTTTTGTTCTATCAACTAATGAAATCGATCGATACATTGTTGATAGTTTATTGTTTTGTTTAGTATTAAGAATGTAACGGTAAGTTTCACTGCAGTGTAATGTATGATCTTATCTGTTTACATATATGTACTATACTGTCAAGTTATCTAATGTAAGACTTGATATGCTGTGTGAATATTTATATGTTTATGTTTTTTGACAAACATTGTAAAATTGCTGGGCACGCTATAACCTTGATTTCTTTGGATATAACTTGTATTGAGTTTATTTCGAATAAATAAAAAAAAAACAAAAAAAGAAAAATTATAGCAATCCCTATAGTTTTATCTCCAATGTTGTTTTAAAGCCTGAACCCTAGGGATTTCCCTTGACATCACTGAAAAATTTAGTTTTAAACTTTTTAAAAATTGATTGAATTAAAAATTTAATTATTTTAAGAAGGGAAAGTCTGGCTGTTGCATCTTCATCTCTGTGTTATTTTACGTTAGGTTATTAGATGGCGCAACTCTATATACATTTTAAACTTTCACACAAAAGAACTTGGGATGATCAAATACACAAATTTATAAAGTTGAAATAAAGATCGGCAATGAAATTGTAAGTAGGAAACTTAATTGTAAAACAATTTTACACGATCGCAAAAACACGAAGAAAAACAAGCAACATTTTGACATAATCGCCCTAATCGCCCAGTTTGGTGACCCCTGGTTTATGGAATGATAGACTAAAAGAAACTTAAGCAATCAGAAGACACACTAAATATTATTATCAGACATATAGATTTTTAATTATTTTATATTTGAAAAACACTAATCTGTCTTTATTATTCAGACTAAGTTCATAATTGGGATTTTTTTATCATTTTATTTTACAGAATTAAATTTGATTATATTGTATTGATGTTTTGTTGATGTGAATTGTACTGCCATTCTTTGTGGTTCATACGTAGGTATAATTTTCATGAATAATCAAGGTGATAGATACAATTAAAGGGCAAAGGTATCATTTTAAGATATAGCTAAAGTTATATTCAGTTTATTTGACGTTCATACATTGTTTAGCTTAAAACTTCTGCCATTCAGATGGTGTTTGGTGATGAGTCACTTATTTTTTGTTTTTCTGTTCTGTATTAGTATATACAGTCAAACCTATGTTAAAACAGCACCCATGGGATCAAAGAAATAAGCCTTTTATAAACAGGTACCCTTTACAGAGAGGTTAATTTTACAAGTTTTGTTCATAATGGGAAAATTTTCACAGTGCCCTTTTTATACAGTGATTTGCTATATAGAGGTACCCTTTAAAGCAGGTTTAACTGTATTTCAAAATAAAACTATAGTAGGTGAAAACTTTTGACTGGTATATGCTTTACAGAATTCAAAGTGTGTGAAACTGAAGTTTATATGTGCTGTAGAAATAATTGCCTTCATGTTCATGTTCATGTCAGAATTATATATCTGCTGTGTACATAGAAATTGTGAAATTTAGTATTTATCTAGTATTAAAATGAGCTTCAAGTCTTTGCTGCTTAAAACTAATCATACATGTCATCATACTGTGGTAAAAAAACCCAGTTTCTGTTTGGTTGAAAAGTAAAGAAATTTCTAAGAATTAAACAATTTTTATTTCTAAAACACAGAAATTAGAATGTTTTTTTAACATTATGTACAAAATGGTGCTGCAAATCTGTGTTTAGGTTACTATTTAATGAAAGTGTTTGTAATTACTAATTTATTTTTTTTTTTTGTGTTTATGTTTGGCTAATCCATATATCTTGTTCAAACAAACCTAATAAATTATACAAGTTAAGTCTTTAATTAAAAGTTGCTTTTTTTAACATTTGTGTATAATCTTTTCAAAGAATTATTGCAGTTGAAAAATGATGTGTTACCTTGACAACATTTCAGCTTTGGGTAAAAACAGGTTTCCAGTCCATGCATCTTCTCACAAAACTCTTACATTACAATTACCATCAGACTAAAGTGATAAGTGACAATTGAACTAGGTCATTAGGATAAGTTCAACTGGACGTTCTTTTCATTTGCAGTTTCAGAAGTTATTTCCCTTGAAAATTGCAAATGTTAAATTGTTCCAGTCATTATCGCTTTGTATTTTCAGTGGTCTTTTCAGATAAAGCTGTTTTTTAATTGATAGCATGTTAATAAAAATTGAAATAAGAACCCACTAGAAGTTTTAACATTCACATTGTTGCTGTTTAAATGTTATATATAAATAATTGTAGGTCCTGCCACTTAGCTATGAAGGTATAGTGGTATTTTAAAACTGCAAATTTGTAGATAATGATTTTGTGTATTTATTTTGTGTAAGTATAGTGGTTAGCAATTAGATGTTTATTTACTATACATTTAAATTGCTGTCAGTAAAGTCAATTTGAATTGTCTTATCAGCTGACAGAGTTAATTGGCTAAGTTGTATTTAAAACACTTGAACTCACCTGGTTTTGTTAATCATGTTTACCAGAGAAACAAAAACATTTCAATGTTAAAGGGAGATAACTATTCCTATGCAATTTTACTAAATTTAAAAGTGCATGCATAAAATGGTTACAAATTTTATGATAGGTTTGAGTTCATCGTTTTGTTTGCATTAATTTACAATTGTAAATTCCCTGTTTAGAATCCTATTTGTGGTATAAAATATAACCTTTTAGAAAATGGTAAAATTTTTATGTTTTCTCCGACTACTGAAGTAAATTAATTAACCAATGAATTATTAACCTACAATCTATTTATTTATAATTCTAAATTTTCAACTTTCGAAATACAAAAAATCGGGTTTTTTTTTAAATTGGGTTTCCAGAGAGTAGACAAATACATTATATATCCAACATACAATCTGAAAACCAAAAACAAATAAAGAAGGTTGGAAATTGGATTTTTATTCGACGGCAAATATTTGTGGTCGTATTTTGGTATGAGCCTGTTGTCATCATCATCGTACTTTGGCATTGGCAACCATAGACACTTTTCAACTCATTTACTTTTGTTTTATTGAACGTATTATGATATTTTACCACAATGAGAAATACAGGTTGAGATTGATTTTGGGAACATTATAAACCAAAAATTAAAATGGAATAAAAGTTGCACCAAAATTATGAAAAACCCTTTTAATGACCCACAGAAAAAAATTGTAGGGGCCAGATTTCCATGTGTTAGATAATTCATTCTACAGAAGAAACCTCTGTTGTAATTTTTATACCCCCACAAACAAAATTTGGGGGGGGGTGGCATATAGGAATCAGCCTGTCTGTCTGTCTGTCTGTCCAGAATTTTTTTGTAACTGCAGTTTCTCAAACATGCCTTATCAGTGGTTAATGAAACTTTGCATACTGTTAGATCATAGTACATAGATGTGTGCATGCGAAGTATGGCCTGGTCCAATACTTTTTTCTATAATTTTATACCCTTCTGGACTTAGAAATTCTGTCTATCCCCCAATTTTTTTTTGTACCCGCAGTTTCTCAAACATGCCTTATCAGAGGTTAATTAAACTTTGCTTACTGTTAGATCCTTGTACGTAGATGTGCACATGTGAAGTATGTCCTGGTCCAATACTTTTTCCCATAATTTTATATCCTTTTGTTCCCTCAGTTATATCCAGTTGGACTTAGAAATTGTGAGAAAATTCACCATGATAAGGATGCCCTAGTCCATTAAATTAACAGCAGGGGGGGGGGGGGGGGTATAGTTAGTGAGGTTCCCTCACAGTTCTAGTTTTTATTTTTTAAACTTTTTCTTTAAATCACGATTTGATAAGGTTAATTTTTGCAAGAAACCAATCTATTATTTTGTGAAAATGTGGAATTTGTTTTATATAACTGTACATTTGTGTAAATAAAGTAATAAACACCATAGTCTCCTATTTTGGCCTCTCTGACTAAAAACAATTTGTATTTTGTTTGTCTGTTTATTTCAGTAAAAGGAATAAAAAGTTACTGTAACAGTTTGTCCTACTTTAACCATAAAGCTGGGTTTTTTTTGTGGGGAAAGTATTAAAAATATCTGTATAATGTCAATGGTCGGTTGGCCTCATTACTAAAACTAAAGAAAACAGCGACTTAATTCTTCGGTTGGTCGCTTTTAAAATTGTGTCCAGAGTTTTGTACTATTTACCAGTATAGTGGTATAGGTTAGAAAAATACAAATATCAGAAAATAAATATTTAACAATCTTGTCTTACAAAATACTGTGGCATTTAAGATTAGAATTGGAGTTAAGTGGTCTTCTTTCAGATTTGTGTGTAAGGGTCCAAATCTTGGACCAGTATGTTCACCAGTACTAAAAATAAAAAAATCAAACACACAAAAAATAATTTAATAAATCTTTGAAAGTACTGAAATAAGGGACACAACTTTGGTTTTGTTGTCCTCAGGTGTTCCCCTTTCAAAGGTGTGTTTGGGGTTCAGAGTCTGGAACAATATGGCCACCTATACAGTAGAACCTGTCATGAGAGACCACCCTTTCTGCCAAGAAAAGTAGTCTTTCAAGACAGGTGGTATTTCATTGGAGGTTAACCTTTCAGATGCAAGACAAAAGTTCATTTTAGGTACAATATATACATTACATGCACATATAGATATGTGGAAGCCTATCAAAGCAGAATATGTATACACATTACAAAAGTCGTTCAAATCAGGTTCTACTGTACTAAAGATCAGCCAAAAACTATATAAAAACAAATTGATTGAAGCATAAGTTTGATGGAATGGTTGTTATGTAATTTTGTTTCAAAATTGTTTCCAGCGGTTTAGCACTTGAAACAAATATGGCTGCTGTACCTAAAAATTAAAATAAAAACCATCAAACTATTTCAAAATCATCTCTGAAACTTGAAGGGAATTTTAGACCAAACTTTAAGTTGTCGTTAGGTGATCCTGTTTCATGTGTTCATTTTGGATCAGTATGGTCACTTTTACTTATTTCTAGGTGAGCGGTACAGGTTATTGGGAGCTTTTAGTTTTCAGTTCAGTTACAATGACAATATGGAGACAGCAGATAAACTGTCACATATAATCACACCAGTTAACTGGTAGATACGGGTTGTGCATTGTACCTACAATTACATGTCCTATATTTTAAAGGAATTAAACAAATATAGATAAACTACTTATAATAAACATTAATTAGCATTTATAATGTAAATGATATAGTGATATCGGAGATAGTACTGTGACAAAAATATCCGATTATACACCCAAATGATGAATTTTTGGTCCAATCTTTAACTTAGAAATTAATTTCCACAAATTTTAAAAATTTGTGAAGAAGGGGGAAATAGTCAAAAAGTACAGAAAATTTTCTAGACACTCAAGTTTTTCAGGACTTTGCTACCAAGCAACAGATTGCATAAAGCATTTATTTTCAATACATTCAAAGTCTAACTTCAAAATTATGTACAAAATGTTTTAATGAATTTTAATCAGATAACAATATAATACATCGTCTGTGTACAGAAACAAATCTTATTTCGTCATATGCTTCGGATCCAATTTAAATATACCTATAAAAATAGGTGTTGACTATATTAAATATCTTGTATTTCTCGTTTCAAAAATCGCACTAGTGTCTGTAATTATACCTCAGTGTGTTTTTTCTATATAAAAATCGAGATACTAATTTAACTATTTGTTTACCGATGGATACTTTCCAAAACTAATCATCTGTAAATACTGACCGGCGATTAGTACTGGAAACTATTGACCCGAAAAGTGGTACGGTATAATAAAACACTTATTGACTGCATTTTCGGGGAATAGTAAGTTTATTGTCCCCGAGATACCAACTATTGCCCCGAGGCGTAGCCTAGCCTCGGGGCAATAGTTGGTATCTCGGGGACAATAAACTTACTATTCCCCTCATACCCAATTAATAAGTATATATTGCTCAATTCCAAACTCTGTAAACTTTGATAATGGAGAAAGTAATCTCAATCCTCAGTAATTGGCGACCACGTGCAGTTCTACCTTCAAAAACAATTTTAAAAAATTCTAAACCTCCTTTATTCTGCTTAAATCAATTTCTCAGTAGGGAGCTCATAAATACAGCTCCATAAATATAGAATATGCAGAATAAAATAGCATACATGTTGCCTTCAAGCCGTGTCCTAGTCACAATTTCTGTCTTATAAAGGCTAAATACCTGAACAAAAATACACAAGCTACTATAACAAAACAAACTAAATTGTTAAAATTTATTGTTCCTAATTTGGGACAAATATACAAATATATATAAAATATCGCAGAATTATTCTGCATGGTCTATCATTTGGGGATTAATATTTCGTAAATATAACTTTACAACAATCAGACTGTTTTAAAATAAGGTAAAAAAAAAACAAAGGGTGATACCCCTCTGACAACAGGATACGGAATCCTAAAAGAACACATGCCTGGTTGTAAGCAATTGAAATTTACTAGGACGTAAAGATTAAAGTTTAAACGCTCTTTTCTCTGTAATTGCAAGGGAAAGCTTCACGGACAACTAACAACGCCACCAACAAACTTCACAGTGCCAGGTGTAAAATTTTCTCAGCAATGTTCATGACATAGATTCGGTTATCTCTTCCACAACAAACACCTGGTATAAAAAATATTTTACTCCTTTTTGGGACATGTGTTCTGTCTTATTCTATTTCGATGACAGAAAAAGTTTTAATTCATTAAAGTTGTCCCTCTGTTTCTCCTTATATAAAATTGTCTGATTTACAGGAAATCATACACTGATTTCTCCGTATTAATTAAATAAGAAAAATGATAATATTTATATAATTGTTTACATAAATTTGTATACATGTACCTGAGTTTGGTGCGCAATCTTTATTATCTGGACCTTTGGTCGTCCAAAGACGTACCTGGATACATCAGGGTAGATTGTACGTCGTACGTGAAGCAAAACCAACGGCACGTTATCTTCAACATCACTTTTACTCGAGCACTTGTTGCGTCGAGTTTTATATTCATTCGAGATATACGAATTAAATGAAATACGGATTTATGAGATTTAACATATGAATTTAAGTCTTATCGTATTAGTGTCCATTGTGGCAGTCGGAATCCCGGGTAAGTTCAAAGGAGTACTTTATGTTCATCTTTTAGGTGGTCTGATGGTCATAGGAAGACCTGAAGATATTAAGTTTAATCTCTGAAAACATTGAAATAAAACTAATTCAGTTTCATTCAAAGCTGGATTTTAATATTGGAAAACGGTCCTCTAATACATTCTAGGATATCTAATACCATTTCTGATAATATCTCTTCATTAACCGGTCAACATTATCATAGAACATAGATTCTTAACACAAATAGCATTGTGATAGTCTTTGTCATCGAATATTTGTAATAATTTTCAACACTCTCAAGTGTTACATTAAAATTATAAATTTGTCAATTTAAACTAATGGTAGTAAAACTTTTTATTTTACAATTTGAGTACAACAAAAGCTTATACTCCCATAATATACAACCCGTTCCCAGCACGTTTATGACATCATATGTTTTGTTTGATTTGTTGTTTGCTTAACGTCCAGTGGCAAATATTTCATGATTCTTTAGGAGAGAACCAGTTCAACAATTTATCAAATGGGGATGGGGGGGGGGGAGGGGCACAGAGAGGGACCGATTTTGTCTCCCACTGTAAAAGGGTATGTGGATGAGTAGGGTCGGATAATTCAACCTTCTGTAACGCATTAGCCTTCTCTTTTTATAAAACTACAGAAGGGGTTTTTAGTGTGCAGGGAGTGTGGCATTCTCCAGATATGTTATCCACCATTGTCAGCGGGCAGGCTCTCTGTATTATGACCTGATAACCCCCTCAACGAGATCTGCCATCATTTTTTAAGATTGTGGTATGCCATTATACTTTTTATTTGCATAGAATATCTTCAATATCCATTGTAAGTTTTAATAACCGCCGTGTTTCTTACTTGCAGACAGTCGCATCTAATTTATTCCAGGAAAATTTATAGCAAGTTTTGAATCTACATAGGCATCCAAAATGTGTCTGCCGTACCAAAATCTTGTATATTTCTCGAATTGAATATATAAATAACAGAAGTACAGATAGATTTATTCACTAAATCAAGGGCCCACAAGGGGCATATTTTACAATAGACAAGTACATAAACAAATGGATTATTACATGAAATTACAAGTAACTATAGAGTATAACATAAATATATTCATTGCATCACATGAGTAAATTTAAGTTTAAATTGATGTTCATTCAACTGCAAAAGGCACCAAGGGACGATGCACAAGAACATAAAAGTTGTCCTCGTGCCAAATGCAGAGAAATGAACACTGTAAATCAAGAGTAAAAGAGTGCACCCAAATATCTGGAACATGGATGATAATAATGAGTAGTCTTAATAATATTCAGAAAAAAGATTTTCCCTTTCAAAAATGAATTTACTACAAATAAATAAAAAATGTTTCTCATCCTCAATTTCATGTGAGGTGCGCCTGAGACAGATTCTATCCTGACGGAGAGTAAATACCCTGATATCTTGCAGATTCAATGCGCAATTTATGTGCCGATACACGAAATCCGGTCAAGATTTTCCTCTGCTCAAAATTCCTCACCAGTAGCAAATAATTTTCTAGGCCAAGGTTTTGTTTAAAATAACTATATGTTTCAAGCTTTCCAGTTGAGTAACTGTGCATTTGACTTCCCCATTCTTTGACATAATAGGCTCAAATGTGTTTTTTACTCATCCTTTTAAAAATAAATTTTGAATATTTATTCTGTTCCTTTATACATAGAATGCATTTAAATATGGTTTGAATTGAACCATACAAAGAACCATCTTTTGCCTCACAGAGATTTTTTGAACTCAAATATGCTTCTTTAAGCAATGAAAATGAAGTCCCCAAGTTTTCGATTCGATACCAAAAAGATTTGACCACATCAAAATGTAAAGAAAATCTACCCATTTCTGATAATATTGCAAAGATTGTTGTACGTTTATTCACACCAAGTATAAATTTACAGAATCTAGTATGAAGTTTTTCACAAGTTAGATTTCAACATATTTTATCTATTGTGCATGTATCTGCTCTGAATTTGGAGGTGAAAGGGTTAAAACAACCCCATATTTCAGTACAATTGACACATTATTTACAAATAGACAGAGGTGTGAAAAAATGAGAAAAATGGTGGAATATGAAAAAAGAAGTAAAGGGGAAAAGCCCCCTTGTGTTACTACATCTCCTTTATCTTATAATGTATCAGGCAGTTTTAAATTCTACGACTGGGGTTGTATGTAATCGTATAATGGAACAGGATTTGACTCTATTATATTCTTTAAATTGGTTTCATTTTATAAAAAAAATCATTGACTTATTTCATGCCAACAGTGAGATTCCCCAAAATTTCCATCGTGTATTTATATTATAAAAAATGCAACACTGTAGACAGTGTTTAGTGACAGAGGGGCTATTTTATATGAAGGGGGATATGAATTGATATAAAATTCTTGAATTTTTTCCCCATCAACCATTAGTATGGATACCGTTTTTTCTTTATGCGCACACACTTAATAAAAAAAAATCTACAACTCTTTTCCTCTAGATATTATTCATCTGCCTTTTTTTTAACCAAAGTTTGGACCACTGTCTTTCTGTCAAATTCGTTTCTTTCCACAAAAATTCTGTGAACATAGCTCATCATGTATACCAGCTCTTTTATTAAGATTTTTTAAACGTGTTAATAACTATCTGTTTCTTATTGACCATCGCATAGATTCTCTGTCAATTGTATTGACCCTCGGGTCTCCGGGTCTAGGGAACAATACAGCCAACCACCCATCACTAGGCATGGTCATTGAGTCTGTAGACATCTCGGTTATAACAAAAGAACACAATTTTTATGAAATTTTTAATTTTTTCTCGGGTCGGAAGGGAGTTTTAAATAATCTTGCGCCTTTTCTGCTCAGCATAGTCATTGCCTATTAGTAATATTTGATTTTATAAAATGAAAAGTGGAGCAAACCAATTTAAAAGAAAATATCTAATGGCCATATCGGTTTCAGATATGGCTTCAAGTATTGTAAGTATTTAACGACGATACAGAAGAATCTAAATTTATTCTTCACATAAAATATCACCGACTGTGAGCCCCTTGTGGTCAATTCTTCGAACCATAGGAGTCATGGAATATGAATTTATTTTAACGCAAGTATAGCGTTCCATAGCGTGGGTGGGGTGTTTAACGGTTGGAGGCGTTCGATAGCGGTGGAAGCGTTCGTTGGATAGCGTTTAGGGGCGTTCGATAGTGTTTGTGCGAGATTTTCCGGTATACTTTTTTTTTGCGGTCTATCAATTTTGGTTCCAATTTTTCTCTTTCTAGATACATGTAAGATGGAGAGAAAAACCTGGTAGACATTTTGCGGTCTATCTCCAACAATTGCTTGTTACCTTTTTGAGTATAATACTAAAAAACGCGGACTCTGTTCGTTTGCATTCTTCCCTTCAGCCTCATGGCGAGAAGGGCAATTCCTCTTGAAAATATTAAAGTGATGTAGAACCGGTCTTTTTACACTACTAACGCGCCCCTAAATCTCTTATAAAAATAAAACTGTTTATTTTACAATGAAGGTGGTGGTTTCAAAGAGAAAGATTGATAGACCGAGAAAAAGTAGGTTTGCAAACTGAAACTTATTTGATAGTGGTTCTAGAATAGAGAGTAAAGGACTAAAAATAAGCAAAAGTGGAATAAACGCACGAAAAAAAAAATCAGTCAATGTTTTAACTGTTTCTGTTTCTGCCATATAACATATAATAAAGTTAAAAAAAAAAAAAGAATATGTTCCGGATTTTTTTCCTATGCTGATTCTATATATTATTTTTTTTAAAGGGAGATCATTTCCCGGCAAAACACAAAAAGTTATTAATTTCGAAGTTTGACGGCAAAAAGGTTTTTTTATGATTATATTATAGTTCAGTAGTTCAACATGTTCAAATAAATAAGCAATCAGGAATACAGGGGCGCATGTTGAGATTTTAGTCTCTTTTTCACGGTAAACAAAATAGGTTCATCTTTATTTTGTCTATCCATACTGCTTCGTCTGCTTCTTGTCTAAAACTAACCACAGCTGAACAGGGGTATGAATTCTTAGTTCTAGTTTGCCCTCATCCTATCGGACAGCTTGTTATCCCTTGTTGGCAAATATTTACGATAAAGTGTTGGTTTCTTAAAAGGACCATAATATTATTGTTAACATTTAGTTGCAGGAATCGGAAGTTCTATCAATAAAATTATGTAAATAATAAAGTCGACTATCAACAGAGCTTCTCGTTCTCTATTGATAGTCGACTTTATTATTTACAGAATTTTATTGATAGAACTTCCCGATTCCTGTGGTTTAGTTAGGTATTTTGGCACCTAAGGGGGAAACAATTCACCGTATGTACTAAAGTCATGGTATTTTTCCCCATCGGATCTATACACGATACTTGGGAGGCACTTACGATCTAACTACAGCCGCTTGAGGGTCATGTCTAGGGTCAAATTGCTGAACTTTGACCAACCAGTCAGCATCTAGAAAGTCATTTACAATTAACCAGTCAACGAGATGCTCTCATACCCCTTTTGGGTCCAACTTCAGTTTTTGATTGAAGAGTTCTTTTTATGTACCCACTCTATCGTTGCCAAAATTTCAATGTTTAATCAACCATTACCATGATTACTGAGGTAAAAATATATCATATCCTCTGGATTTTTCCCATGAACTACTAAAAATTTCATTAAACCTGATTATCCAACCCTGTGATAAACTTTTTCTAACAAAATATGAAGTCGTTTACAATCTAATTAAAATTAGTTATCCACACTTGCTCCTTATCCTGTATTACATAAGGTGGAAAAGCAACTTGTTCTAGTGATATTCCTATAACATCCTTTTTCAATCTCTAGGGAATGTGCAATAATTCTAAATTTACACAGTGAGGATCTGTATAAATTTGCAAGAATCAACATATGGAGGTCTCTTATTTAATTTGTAAATTTTATGAAAATATATATTATTAAGATGTAGTTAATTTGTATATTGTATTTTGATGAAAAATTTCACTACAATTTTTATTATTGCCCATTCAGCTACTGCTTACTTTAAACTAGAACAGCTTGACACAATAGGCATCATTCACAGAATTTTTATTCTTGAAAACTTAATCCTCAAATCTACCCTTTTACCCAAATTGTTATTTTAAACTTATTTATTTATAGTGGATTTGGAAACAAGTTGCAATAATTTATGCATATCTCCAGGCTCCACTTTGGCAAGAGTGGCTAAAGTATCAACTTCTAGAGCTACTTTTTCAGCTTCTACAGTGAATCGTCTGCATTTTAAAAGGTGTTGTCCCCACTTAACACATGACATCCGTTTTTTTTTCATCTTTTATCAAGACCTTTCCTCACAAATTTGACTCCTACAGTTTTCATCCTGGACTTGAATTGCCAGGAACCTCAGTTTCTTAGTATTATGCTCTACTCATTTTGTTTAAACCACTGGCGTTTCGAGCAAATAGGGTTCAACATTAGTACTATTCCAAAAACTGAAATCTCTTTTTTTAATAGCTGCCCAGGGACAGACTCTGAACTGTAATTTTGATACTGGTAACATATGTTCATGGACCCAAAATGGACAAGACAATGCTGACTGGAAGTTACAAAGAGGATCCACAGGAACTACCAATACTGGTCCGACTACAGACCACTCGGGAAGTATGTTTTATTATTGTTTGAAGTCAATGTATATCACGTATTTAGATTTATTCAGAAAGACAATCAAGTTTTTTTTTGTTGTTGGCCATATGCACTAGGTTTTCTCTAAGTTACTGAGGAGTGATTTGCTTGGATTTTTAACTGGATTTCCTAAC
The DNA here is from genome assembly GCA_028015205.1 of Mytilisepta virgata. NCBI lineage: Eukaryota > Metazoa > Mollusca > Bivalvia > Mytilida > Mytilidae > Mytilisepta > Mytilisepta virgata. The sequence continues at coordinate 56,009,451 of CM051515.1, read as the reverse complement.
GAAAAAAAAATTGGTCATAAGGTATTTTATGGCAGATGCATGGTTGAGGAGACAAAGATATAAACCTGCTGGTGACATAATTTTAGAAAAGGAGCACTACTGACTTTCAAAGCAGATAAGCTTATGAGAAACATTTCATTCAGACAAAAGGTGTTTTAATTTGTATTACTTGTATAATGTGCTTAACTTTAAACAATGATTGTTTCAGATGGTGAGTACATATACTTCGAAACATCGGGCATCAGGAATGGTGCTAAAGCTCAGTTAGTCAGTCCTGCAGTAACAGTAGGAAGAACCCAGACTTCATGTTTGTCTTTCTGGTACCATATGTACGGAAGAGAAGTTAACAATCTGAATGTGTACTTCCAGTCTGGTACCAGGCTTGGAAAACCTGTGTTCACAAAACATGGTAACCAGGGTAACGTGTGGAAACAGGCATTCATCAACATCAGAAATAAAAGTAATATTAAGGTTTGTATCAGGATATTTATATCGCTTATAAAGGTACTAAATTAATAGTGACGTCATGAAATGAGAATAAAATGATATTGAGTGTAGATATTTTTTAAAAGAATAATCACTTTATAAACACCAGATGAATATAATATGCACATAAATTTTGAGGTTTTTACTGTAAATTTTGTGGTATGTATGAAAAACTTTAATTGAATATTGATTTTTATAATTGTCATAATTTCTTCATTAGCACATGTAAAATTTGGTTAGTACTCTAATCTTATTGTAAAATGTCAAAACAAACCACAAGTGTCCATGTACAATTATATTTTTGCATTTGTCATAATAGGAATATACTGAACTAATTTATGGACACTCATTGTTTGTTTAAGATTTAATATTTTACCATGGGTAGGTCATACATTCATGAAAATCTCTAAAAAACCTTGTGGTGCCATAAGTTATTTCTTGATTGTATGGGGTGGACAAAGAAGTATTAGAATTTGGTATAAAATTCTTCTTTTTGCACTATAATTGATAGTTTCACATATATAACAGATTGTGTTTGAAGCTGTGAAAGGACGTGGTTTCCATGGAGATATAGCTTTAGATGATATAACTTACACAGCAGGATCTAGTTGTGCAAAAACTCGTAAGTTCCAACATCCTCTACACATGTATTTATGTTTAAAGTGAAGTGAATATTTTTATGTATTTTTTTCCCTGACCAAGTTATCAAGTTTGTCAAAATTGATAGATAATGTTATTATGGAAAGAACAGTAAAATTTTTCATAGAAGATTAAAAAAACCCTTTGTATTTGTCTTTCCTTTCCCCTTCCCTACCCTCCAGAATTAGAAAAAAATGAAAATGTAAAAGTTTAGAATTAAACTGAGTAAGTTTATATATAATATATATACAGTATATGTACATTGTCACAAAATATAACATTTATTTGTACAAGCCTTAGAAACGAGTAGATATGCGAGGTTTACCAAGCATTACTCACCCGTTTTGCGTCGAGTACAAATAAACTTTATATTTTCCGCAGTGTACGTATATTGTTTTTATCCTGCAACACTAAATTGTTATCTGTTCCAAAAGGCATGAATATGGAACATTTATAGAAGGGCTATTTTTGGCGCGTAATCTAGGGAAACAAAACGTCATAATCACTGTGAACCGGAACGCAATGCAAAATATCGTTGAATGTGAGGACAAGGGTACCAGGAGACTATATTGGGCTACTGACCCGATATCGAAAAACAATATTGGGCAGTCTATATTGGTCAGCTAAAACCGTAGTTGCAGGATAAATATATATATTACCTGCTTATGTTTACAGAAATTTCCATCAACTGTAACTTTGAAGTATCATCTTTGTGTGGCTACAAGCAGCTGAGGAATGACAATTTTGATTGGTCAAGGACAACAGGGACAACATCAACAGCAGGAACTGGTCCCACAAATGATCACACATATGGCACTACAGCAGGTAAAGAGATTTCTACAACACTATCAAGAAATAATTTTTCTTTGAATAAACACATCAAAATTTTCCCTAAAATAGTTTTTAGTAAACAACATAGTTTTGATTTCTTTCTGAAAATTAACTAATCATTTCGATCAGTAGATGAAATTTTAAAGCTATAGTATGAAAGATACATTTTTGATATAAAATATTTGAACACTTTTCTTGTTTCAGGTCATTATATGTACATCGAAGCAGATAGACGTAGACCAAACCAGAAAGCTAGATTGATGTCACCTCAGACAACAACAATCGGTGACAAATGTCTGAGATTTTACTATAACATGCATGGCACAGGAGTCGGTAAATTAAACGTTTATGCCCAGGTAAATAATGCTCTTGGAGGACCGATATGGACCATGTCTGCTGAACAGGGTCAAGACTGGAGATTAGCTCAAGTTACAATCAGAAGACGATCAAATAGGAAATATAATGTAAGTTTTTGGATGGTATTAGTTTATATTGTCACAGAAACCTTGTTTACATACCAGTGGTTGTATGAATGTTATTAAAGTTAGAAGAATTTTATTGGATACATTCTGTTTAGTGGTAATTTTGGCAGTGTTGTATTTAGTGAATTTGTATTAAGGAAGCTTGCCAAAACAATTTTGCTTTAATAATATTAGTAGATTTAATGATTTTGTTACATTGAGTGTGGTGAAATACCAGGATTTCCGAGTTAAATAAAATCCGATAATTCACCCAATGATATCGAAAGTCATATTTCACTCTAGGAAGTGATGTAACAATAGCCGTCGCCAACGATGTGGCTATTCAAAGATTGATGTCCAGTCATATAAAAACATAATTTCTGGTATTTTCTCGTTAAATCTTCTGAATAAATGGTATATTCCAATGTATTAAACAGAATAACTAATCGTGAAAGGCGAATACCAAAAATCTACAACTCATGACCAAAAAACACTTATAATTAGTTTTTAGGTATTCTATTTCAAGATTAGTTATACTATAATTATTGTGTGCTTAAGATTCCAAATAAATGGGTGAGTTTTGATTTATGCTAAAATAAATAAAAATTATTATCCCACAAAATTAACATAACCACTTATACCGTACAGCATTTTAATCCTATAATAACTATTACATTTACCCTATTTCAGATTGTGTTTGAAGCCTTTAGAGGATCATCAAGTTCAGGAGATATAGCACTCGATGATGTGTCTATTATAAATGGACGATGTCCAGGAATGGGTATGAATTAAATTATCTTTCCTGTTTCCAAGTCATAGAATCATTTATTTTTAGAATAACAAAAAAATTGTATGTTGTCATTTTAAAATGCAGAAAAGTTAAAAAAAATTGATTGGACAACAAAAATATGTCTGTAAAGTATTTTAAATGTGTTTAGTTTGACATGTTTGTACAGCTTGCAAAAGACGCAAAAACATTGATATTTTTTCCTTTATAGAAATGGGAAGAGGGGAATAAGTTATTGACATCAACTTTGTTATAGCTTATTTTGTGAACATTTTTGATGATGTATATAGGTAATTCAAGTTATATATAAGACAATTTGGGTTCTTTGAAATTTCAGTTTCACATATTTTTGTCTTTTTTTGTAAATTTTCTAACAATTCAGTAACTTAATAACAAACTGTGATCATAAAATTTACATAATTTATGCATAGGATCTTGTGACTTTGAGAAGGATTTCTGTGGTTGGACTAATGTAGCATCAGATGATTTTGATTGGATAAGAAATCATGGACCAACAGGAACTACAGGGACTGGACCAGCAAATGACCATACACGTGGAAACAGTAAAGGTATGATACAAATTTACTACAGTAGAACCTCTGTAGCTTGAACACAAAGAGGCCGTCCAAATTAGTTCGAGAAATACAGGATGTTCGAGTAATTGCTTGCAAAATAATGGAATATTCACTTGTGGGACTAAGAAAGTGGTTCGAGAAATTGTTGGTATTCGAGCCATTCGGGTTCGGGAAATCAAGATTTGACTGTATTTCACTCTCCCATCCATGTGATTAAATAATGAAGTTTTGATGTTAATAAGGGGTTTTAGGTCCCCAGCCTTACTCCCAGGGTTCGCACAGGCACTTGAAATCCTTGAAAGTACTTGAAAATGAAAGTGGGAAAATCAAGGCCTTGAAAGTACTTGAATTCTGCAAAATGTCCTTGAAACACATTGACAAATAGAATTTTATTGAAAAGAAATATTTCTTTGAATGTTTTTTATTTCACAGGAAATTTTGCTCCTGAATTTCGTACTCTTTGTATAAATTGATTTGGTGTTTCACTACATGCTATTTTTTGTCTTGCAAGTTGAGATCCTGGAAAAATGTAAGTTTTGCTTTGAAAGTACTTGAAAAGTCATTGATTTTTATGATGAAAAATGTGTATGAACCCTGCACACCTTGGCCAGCATCATTTTCTTTGTTTTTAAAACAATATTTACCACAAGACAATAAACTCATTAAACATTATTTTATTTCCATAAAACATGCAGAATTAACAATTATTTTTTTAATGATTACCTTACAGGAACCTACATTTACATTGAGGCCAGCCGTCCGCAGTCACCAAATGATAAAGCACAGATTAGAAGTGAGACATTCCCAAACAATAACCGTAACAAGTGTTTACAGTTTTGGTACAACATGCAAGGGAATTCTGTAGGCAAACTGAATGTTTATATGATACAGAACAATATAAGGACATTACAATGGAGTCTGAATGGTCAACAGAGTGGTGTGTGGAATTTAGCCAGACTGCCAATACCAAGGACCAGGAACAGTTTTAGTGTATGTATGGTTATCTGTTTAAAAATGTAACGATTAAGAATAAGCATCAAAGTGGGAATAATTCCAGTATAAAATTATTGACTGGATTCTAGGACAACAGCTGTTTCGTTTGACCTGAAGAACAAACTGTTACCTGATATCGGAGGCTAAGGGCATCAGTTTATGTCTGAGGGTCAAACAAAACAGCAGTTGTACGAGAACTCAGTCTATATCTGTTATGTTATTCCTTTTATATTGAGAAAGAAAGTGGGTATGACGTTATTAACCAATTAAATTAAGGAGATCCATCCCTTGTAACTGTCACTTCATACACGATAATGATAGAACTCCTTTAAAAATGGCTAATACTGTAGCCATTTTAACATGTACATGAAAATATCATTTTTATAAGAATAAAAATAAGATTTTACTGGAAATATTTTGCATAGATTACCATTAATAGGAAATGTTTAAGATATTTTATTTTAACAGTATGTGATAGAGGGAGTGCGTGGTACAGGGATACAGGGTGACATAGCCATTGATGACATTAGTGTTACTAATACAAGGTGTTCATGTAAGTACCAGTCAGAAAGTAATCTGGGGCACCATTTTACAATAGAATCTGTAAGTACCAGTCAGAAAGTAATCTGGGGCACCATTTTACAATAGAATCTGTAAGTACCAGTCAGAAAGTAATCTGGGGCACCATTTTACAATAGAATCTTAAGATTAATTGTAAGTACAATGTAACTTATATAAAGAGGATATGTAGGACAAAACACTGTCAGACTTTATTTTAATGCATGTATTGCTAATCTGTATAAGTTATCAGATAACAACTGAGTAATTGTGATGCAAAATCAATATCTTGCATCATTGTCGGCACACTTTTTATATCTCCAGCTCCTAAAAATTTGTATGGATTTAAATGGGAAATCTTTAGTAACTAATGGCATGGTGAACCTTCTATTTTATTTTGTTATTGGAATGATGTTTTAGGTTTTTGTACCAAAACATAGACCTTGTCATTTTTTCTTCTTTTGTCTCCAAAAAAATATTGGTGTATGTATCCCAATAGAACATTTAGAGGTTTCCCTAGACCAATTTAGCATGGTGCTGCACCATGCCTCCATCTTCAAGCACCATGTTGCCCTCATTATGAATTTTACAATGTGCCCCCAGGTAGCCAAATCTAACTTTCAATTTTTAGTTTAATCTTATCTTTTTGAAACTCATTTTCATTTAATCATGTACCCCTGTTGTGTTGGCACACTTTTATGTCACTTTTACACCATCACACTAGGGTGAAGGCTGTTTATTGCTGATTTTGATAAATATACTGCCCTTGTGTCAAGGTTAGGTGCCCCCAATATTATCTTTAAAAACCATTGAGTGCCTTCAAAATACGAAATTTACCATGCCTTCACAAATTTCTGGGGAAAGCACTAACATTCAATAAATCTTAAGTGCACACCTCCTGTTTTTAATGTTTTAAACGATTTATTTTGTGGGTTTCCATATCAAAATATAGCCTTTATCATTTTACTTTTAATTTAATGTAATGGTCTTTCATAAAATATTAATAGGTTTAAGAAAGGGATAAAACTCTATTTTGTCCGAATGGAAGTTTGGAAGTTTTACTCTTTCAGTAACTTGTGGTTTAATAATATACTCCTGTTTTTTGTTTTTGTTTTTTGTATTCAGTCTGTTATGTCATGTATTGTAATTGTAAACTTAGTCCACCATTGGAACTTTCATTCACTAAAATTGATTTACATATTGGATAAAAAGCCTTATTTGAAACTCCTCCTTAACCAGTGATTGATAGCAGTAAGCAAAACAAATGTTCCATAGAACATTCAAACCTAAGAGATAAAGATATTGTGTACACTTAAGCATGCCTGTGTGCTAAATACTGACCTGTCGGGTATGTTATTGAAGGAGTAAGTAAGTACGATAATATTTAAAAAATTTGTTAACGACTGGAATTCTAAAGATGACTTTAAAAATCTTCTTGCTTCTTTTTGATGAACAGGTTTTGAAATCTTTATGTATTCCTTTTATTTCAGTTTCTCCTGGGTCTGCTAAGATTTCTGCTGCCACAACAACCACTTTGCAATCTACAGTACGAACAACAAAAGCACCAACAAGTAAATATATAAAACGATTGTCCAGAAAAGTTCTAATTATTGTGTATTTCTAGAAAACAAATTTTTAAACAACAGAACGTTCACTGACAGTGAAAGGAAAATAAAAGTTATCTCTTACCTGAATTATTTCAATTTGTACCTAGATACCACTATAATATAACAAATATGATGTAGGTTGGAATATTTTACTGTCCTAAATATTTGAATGAAAAATATTTTCATTATATTGTGGCCTGTTCTCGACAATACATTTATCAAACCATATTGTGAACCAGAGCACAAAACAATGACAGGTGTAGCCGGAGTAGGGAATCAGGGGAGATAATAAAGTTAAATTGGAAGGGATGAGTTAATTTGTTGGGTCTTTAATTTGAGAAATAATTCATGGTGGTTTCAAAATATCCCGATTTTTCCACGGGTAGACCCTTTATGCTAAATATTATGGCATGAGCGATAGTGTGTGGTAATATGTCGGCATAAAGGGCCTAATCATGATAAAAATGGTAAAATCATGATATTTCCAAGCAACTGTGAAGTATTTCTATTCTAATAGGACAGTTTCCGCGAAATTTTGACACGCCTCAACATAGGTATTCAGACACGAAGATGCCATTACAAAATGCAGTTATACTATGACGTTGTTAAAACTTGTGGGAAACTTTACTACTGTAAATTCAGAAATTATTGCGTGCATTTATTATTGCGATTTTGTCATTTTAGACCAAAATGTGATTTTAATTTTTCGATATTGAGAAAAATCCTGCTTCATTCATAAAAAAATTCCAAAATGCGAGTTTAAATTATTGCGATACAACCCTGTCGCATTTTTCGCAATAATAAAAACATCACAATAATTTCCGAATTTACAGTATGACATTGCCAAACAAGCAATATGAGGTATGTGAAATTGGAATCAAAATATCCATATTGTACCAAGGATATAGATTGAAAGTGTTTGAAGCAGGTCGTATTAGAATTTTGGTTTTATTTTTTTTTTTAATCCATTAACAAGGGAAATAATTAATTTTGGTGGTTGACTAAATCCATAATAATTGATTTCTCATGCTTTATGGTAATTCCTTTACAGATGGTAATACTGTGTCATGTAATTTTGATGCTGGATTTTGTGGGTGGACACAGTTAAGAAACGATCAGTTTGATTGGTCAAGGAAAAGAGGAGCTACCACATCTGGCTCCACTGGACCATCAAGGGACCATACAAGTGGAAGTAAGAATCTCTTTGTTTCTTTTTCTTTGTTTTGGAACAGCGTGAAACATAAAAGTAGGTGAGAAAAACCTCAGAGAAAAACAATAGCAGACTCCACTATCAAATTTTACCACATTATACAATAGGGAGTGCATTTAAAAAGTGAACAATGGAAAGAACAAATGTTTGACAGACAACACAACATAGAAAACAAATGTTTGACAGACAACACAACATAGAAAACAAATGTTTGACAGACAACACAACATAGAGAACAAATGTTTGACAGACAAAACAACATAGAAAACAAAAGTTTGACAGACAACAACATAGAAAACAAAATTTGACAGACAACACAACATTGAGAACAAAACGTTAATGAACAAAATACACACCCTTCAAAAACTAAACCACATTCAAAACAAAGAGCTTTGGCCTTATTTGATTTTAAAAGTAACACTTTTACACCAGAAAAAACCCCAGAAAGAACTTCCTCCCCAAAAAACCAAAAACATTTTTGATTACCATAATATATTAGAATAATTAAAGTTGTGTTTAATTGTTGCCAAAAAAAAAAAAAATGTGTTCTAGAAAGTATGAAATAAAAGTCAGAAAGAAAAATATAGTAACATTTTGAAAACTACACTTTTCTTGTTTGTGTTTTATTTTAGGGGGATATTATATTTATACTGAGGCATCAGCAAGAACTATGAACCAGACGGCACGTATAAAGAGTGCCCTCGTCAAACCAACTAGGAATTCAGCTACTTCTTGTTTATCTTTCTGGTATCACATGTACGGAGCTAATATCGGAGGTCTTAATGTTTACATACAAACTGGTGCTTCTATTGGATCAGTTGTATGGACCAGGAGAGGTAACCAAGGCAACAAATGGATAAACACCAAAATTACAATCACCCAGACAACCCAGTATAATGTGAGTTTTGCTTCTGTTTTAAATTATGTACATTGTAGATGCCCTGTGATAAAACCTGATAGACAAATTTCAAAATTCTCATCTCTGATTCTTTTGTAAAAGAAAATTTGTTGCTAGTAAATTTTTTTATAGAAGAAAATAGAAATAAAATACCAAAAAAATTGTTCATAGCAAAATTAGTATGGAAAAAATTAAATTACAAAATAATGTTGGGAGACTATAAATTATTTTAAAAATTATTTTTGTCTTGGCAATAAAATGCTTCTTTTGTATTAATTTTTGTAGTCAATGATAAGCCAGGTTTTTCACTGTGCAGTCTACATCCACATAAGGCTATTGTTTTGAAGCTACAGTCATCCAAAAACATTGACCTCATAATAAGAAAACATAAGCATATCTTCATTTAAGACTTCGCTTTGTTTCTTTTCCTTTCTTCTGAGCCATGAACTTGTCCGAAGTGGATTTCAAAAACCGTTCAAGGGAACTTAGGTGACAATGCCTAGTTGTGCATAAATGTTTCAGAATTTTCAAAATGGCCACAGTTTTGGGGACTTTTTTGTTGGCATCCCAACACAGTATTACTTGTAGATATTGTTTTTAAAGCTAAACTGCTTAAATCATATTTGTCTGATCTAATCAAAACAATTCAAATCTATAAGGTTTTTAAAGCAAAAATCATTAAGTCATCCCTGATGACTTGTAATAACAATATTAAAACTATTACATATAAGTAAATTATACCATCATAACAAGTTATATATTTATTTCATGTTTTAATTTTTGTCTCGCCTGCGACAAAAAGTCGCTGAGGTGAGATATAGATATTACATTCCGGCGGCGACAGCTTCATAATCTTTTGTAAAACTTTAATAACTTTGCACATGTAATATCTACAATTATGATTTATGGTCCACAAGGTAGCTTACCATATAAAGTTTCCCGCAGTATACTTGTCTTGTGACCCTGACCTCATTTTCATGGTTCACTGACTTCATAAACATGAATTTAAAGTCTGCATCCAAGTTTCGTGGTTAAATCCATTTCTCAGCAACTGTAATACCTAGGCCAACCCTATTTGGTCTATTTGATCTTAGTGAGTACATGCTAGTCTGACACCTGGCTTAGGACCTTGACCTCAATTTCATGCTCTAGTGACTTTGTCACTTTTTTGTGGTTAAGTCCATTTCTCAGAAACTGTAATACCTAGACCCACCATATTTGGTCTATAGATAGTTCTTGGTGGGTAAGTGCCAGTCTGACACCTAGCTTGGGACCTTGACCTCAATTTCATCTTTGAGTGACTTTGTCACTTTTTCATGGTTAAGTCCATTTCTCAGAAACTGTAATACCTAGACCCAGTGTATTTGGTCTATTGGTAGTTCTTGTTGGGTACATGCTAGTCTGACACTTGTCTCTGGACCTTGACCGCAATTTCATGGTTGAGTGACCTGCGTCACATTTTCATGGTTAAGTCCATTACTCAGAAACGAGAATACCTAGACCCGCCATATTTGGTCAATAGATAGTTCTTGGTGGGTACATGTCAGTCTGACACCTGCCTTTTGACCTTGACCTCAATTTAATGCTTGAATGACCTGTGTCACAATTTCATGGTTAAGTCCATTACTCAGAAAGGAGAATACCTAGACCCGCCATATTTGATCAATAGATAGTTCTTGGTGGGTACATGTCAGTCTGACACCTGGCTTGGGACCTTGACCTCAATTTCATCTTTGAGTGACTTTGTCACTTTTTCATGGTTAAGTCCATTTCTCAGAAACTGTAATACCTAGACCCACTGTATTTGGTCTATTGATAGTTCTTGGTGGGTACATGCCAGTCTGACACATGTCTCTGGACCTTGACCTCAATTTCATGGTTGAAAGACTTTCATCCAAGTTTCTTAAGTCCATTTTTCAACAACTGTAATACCTAGACCCATCTGTGTTTGGTATATAGATAGTTCTTAGTGGCTACATGCAAGTCTGACACCTGTCTCTGGACTTTGACCTCAATTGCATGACTGTCACATGTTCGATATTAGGTCCATTTTTTTAGCAACTTTAATACCTAGACCCACCATATTTGGTCAATAATAGTTCTTAGTGGATACATGTTGGTATGACACCTGCCTTTTGACCTTGACCTTCAATTTTAAAATATTCTTATACAAATCAATCTATATTTAGATTATAATGGAAGGTGTAATTGGGAATGGATTCCATGGAGATGTAGCTTTAGATGATGTTATGTTATCAACTGGAGCTTGTACAGGTTTGTACCTTTGAAATATATGTTTACATCAAAAGCAGAAAGTCAACTGATGACTGTAGGATATTGTAATAGGAACTGAATAGGAATTCACTGTCAGAGTATTTAATTTTCAAATATTTTCATGAAGGTGTAAGGAAATTTAAAGATATTGTGCTATAATAATAAACTTGGATTGAACACAAGCTTTATCAACATACAAAAATCATACAAATCAAGTACTGAAGCATTAGCAAAAATGATATGATTAAAATATAATTGTTTAAGATATGTCATAAGAAGAAAAGCGATAATATCCATAGATAGGCATATGGGTTATGCAAAAACTGACTTCTCACTAAAATTACTAGGCTACTAAGATTATACAATGTGGTCACCCTATTTCTGTAGTTTTTTTGTTTACCTCATTTACCTAATATCCCCTTTTATTTCTTGTGTCAAAAATTTAAAAAATCTAACCTTTTTTACACCATTTTTCATTTTTTGTGGAGATACTGGATTTGCAAATTTAAGTACCGTAATTTTCGGTATATAGGTCAGTACTTTTTTCCTCTGAAGTGCCACATCGACCTATCTAAGATTTATTTTTTTCAATTTTTGTAAACCCAACCCACACCCTATTTATACTATTAATAATACACTGCATTGACCTATAGCCTGAAAACATGGACCCATTCCCAATGGAAATTATTTCAAAATCATGCAGAATTCCCAAAAATGTTAACTTACCCCTCTAATTTTGGTTCCCAATTGACCAAAATTTTTCCCAAAATAGGCCAAAAAGGGTCCTTCCCAATAACCCTGGATAAACCCCTGGAAAAGTATGGTAATTCTACCTATACACAGCATTGACATATAGCCCAAATATTACGGTATTCAGTAAAACATTAATTGGTTATGCCATGTATTGTAATTGAAGTTGGTCCATGGTTAGGTCTTTTGTTCACAAAAAATTAATTGAATTAGTCGGTAAAAGTACCCAATTTGAAACTCCTTAGTCAATAATTAATAAGAGTATGCAAGTGTTCCATGGATTCCTTAAACCTAAGTGTGTGTATTCTGATACTGACTTCAGCAGGTATTATTGGTTGAGCAAGTAGTATAATATTATACTTGATCTTGTGTTAAACTAGAACATTTTTTTCATAAGACTGCAAAAATTAATGAATTTAAAGTATAGAAAACATCAATTAGTAAAAAAAAAGCAATAACTGTTAGAGGTTACCCTAGACCAATATCTTCAAGCACCATGCTGCCCTCATCATGAATTTTATTGTGTGCTCCCAGGCAGCCAAACCTAACCTTCAATTTTTAGTTTAATCTTATCTTTTTGAAACTGATTTTCATTTAATCATGTACCCCTGTTGTGTTTGCACACTTTTATGACACTTTTACACTATCACACTAGGGTGGAGGCTGTTTATTGCTGATTTTGATAAATATACTGCCCTCGTGTCAAGGTTGGGTGCCCCCAATGTTATCTTTTTTAACCATTGAGTGCCTTCAAAATACGAAGTTTCCCATGCCTTAACAAATTTCTAACTGTGGAAATCAAGGGCCTTGACTTCATGCTGTTACACATAAAAAAAAGAAATAATATATAAATTCTAATATAAAAAATGTCAAGAAAAATAATGTGTTGATGATGAACATAGTATTGAATTCTGCATGTTCATCTTACAACCACAGGTCAGACAAATGCACCAGGATTTGTAACATCTCCTCCTCCGACGGGTGGAACAATTCGAAGTTGTGACTTTGAGAACAGAAATCTCTGTCAATATACACAAGATAAGACAGATACATCTGGATTTAATTGGAGTTGGCAAAGAGGATCCACAAGTTCTTTTAATACTGGACCTAAAAGTGATCATACCTATGGAACAGGAAGAGGTTAGTTTTTGTAGTGTGAACACTAACATGATAGTGTTAACATACTGGGAAAAGTTATGAATAGTATTAACACACAGATGATAATATTAACAGACTTGCACTGAAAGTGATCATACCTATGGTACAGGAAGTGGTCAGTTTATGTAGTGTTAACACTAACATGATAGTATGAACATACAGGATAATTTATATGTAGTATTAACACAAATATGATAATATTAACAGACTTGCCCTGAAAGTGATCATACCTATGGTACAGGAAGTGGTCAGTTTATGTAGTGTTAACACTAACATGATAGTATGAACATACAGGATAATTTATATGTAGTATTAACACAAAGATGATAATATTAACAGACTTGCACTGAAAGTGATCATACCTATGGAACAGGAAGAGGTCAATTTATGTAGTATTAACACAAAGAAGATAATATTAACATACAACTGATATTTTCCCTAAAAATGATCATACCTGTTTAACAGGAAGAGGTCAGTTATGTAGTGTTAATGCTAATGTGATAGTCTAAACTTACAAGATAAGTTATATGTATCACTAACTAAAGAATGATAATATTAATATACTTACCGTAAAAATGATCATACTTACGGAACAGGTAGAGGTCTGTTTTATTATGTGTTAACACTAAAATGATAAAGTAAACATACAAAAAATACACACCTATTGAACAAGAAGAGTTAAGATTTATGTTAGAAAGTAAGTAAGTAAATTTTATTTTAAGTCACATATATATACAGTTAACAATAAAACATGAGCTCTGATGAGCTCTTTAACTGACTATATTACAGTGTTACATCTGTATTGTTAGATTGAGTTCATAAGTTAAAATCTTGAATCCTAACAATTCTTCAGGACACTATATGTACATAGAAGCCTCGGCTCCACGTAAAGTAGGAGACAAAGCTCGTCTGATTACACCACGATACAGAGACACAAAGGATATCTGCTTACAGTTCTATTATCATATGTATGGTAGCGGAATGGGCACACTTAATGTATATGCAAAGGTAATTAGAGTAGTAAGAAAACAATATAAAAGAATTTTGTACTTAGGTTGACCTTGATGAGGCTGTACCACACCTGTTGATATAACATTGAATTTTTTGTCATTAAAGATGGATGAAAAATTGGCTAGAAAAATCTGACAGCATGTCAATTAAGGATTATCGCTGGTCTAATAGGAAATAAATATGATTTGAAATAGGTGTTTTAGTTTGAGAGAACATACGAAAAGTAAACAAATAAGCAAGAAAAAAAATAGGTTCATGTGCTCATTTTAGAGCTATAAAGCCTTGAAAATTTGCAGGAAATAGGTTTTCTATGGATTTTTCATTGTCTTTGCATTGGCAACTTCAGTCTTTCAAAAATGTATGCAAAAATATAAAGGATTTCATAAAATTTTGTCAAATACCATTTTAAGGTATATATGATTGAATTATAAAAGAAAAAGTGGGGGTTCATGGGCAAAAAATTTCATGTTTAAGAAATGGATAAAACCCGAGAATTCTGAAAATCTGACGAAAAGACCAAAACATGACCAGCGACCATCCTTAAGAAAACAAAGTATTTGTTTTGTGATATGATTGTGAAGACTCCATTAATATAGTATCTAAAATTTCACTAGAAATCATTTTATCAAAATGACTTGTCACTAAATGAAACAATATTGCTAACAACAGCTAATTTGGAAATAAAACATAAATTTATTGTCTCAAACCTTTTCATTATTTTACATTTATTTCCACAATAACAGTTGACAGTAATTTTTTCAATAATTCTTATAATTTATTTTCATTAGTTCGACAGACTGTGTATTCATAATTATTGTGTTTTGTCAATGAATCTATGAGATTCTCAAACCTTTTTTGTACATATCTGGTCTATTTTAAACAGGCTGGCACACAGCTAGGGCGTGCAGTGTTTTCTAAGAGTGGTAACCAGGGCAACAGCTGGCAGTTGGGTCAGGCTGATATTCGTATGGCTACAGCTTCAAAAGGATATAATGTAAGTTATAGTAAAATTACTGAAAAAATGACTTCCCGGAATAAATCACCTAGTTCTTTTATTTTGTTTTTTTTTTTCAAAGGAAATGATAGTACTTTGTGTATTTCAAATACTGTAAATATGGAAATTATTGCGATGTTTTTATGATTGCGAAAATTGCGATCGGTTTAGCATCGCAATATTATAAACTCGCATTTTTAATGCATATTTTAATGTCCGATTTATTCTAGATTTGTCCCCCTTTGTTTTCATTTACTCAGGTAAGTGTCTGGTGATTGATTTCCGACATCAGGAGACAGGTTAATTGGTAGACATTTTGTTGTATAGGTATTGTTTTCACAGCTATTATATATAATAACATTTTGAATTCTAATATTTTTTATTCTATTAATTAAAACGATTACTTTATATAAAACTTTCATTTTCAATTTTTACTCGATCTCCGATCGCAATAATCAAACCTTTTTTTTCACACGGGCGGCGATCGCAATAGTTTAACCTCGCAATTTTGAGTTGGGTAGAAGAATCGCAATAATAAGTGCACGCGAAAATTTCCGAATTTACAGTATAGATTCTACAATGATGACCAGTTGATATGAAATTTATCACCTTGAGATAATTTAAATTTTCATTTTTAAACTGCGAGGTTTGTCCGAAAATTTAATTATCGAGAGTGGATAAATTTCATGATTAACGTGTCAAGAGTTTTAGAATCTTTTTCTCTAATGACAATGTAAAGCTCTGGGAGGTCTTCCAAACATTTTTTCTGGCTATTAACCAACTTGTGGTGATATCAGAATTTATCAAACAGGTCAAGAGATGTATAAATGCACACAGAAATAGAGAAAGATATCTATCGTGTTAAATTCATTATTCTGGTATTTTCATCCACGTTTTTGTTAATCTTCGGTCCGTATTCTTTAAATTTTTACAATTTATTCAATCCCCCCCCCCCCCACACACATACAGATTGTCTTTGAAGGCATTATAGGAACATAAGTTATAGGTGACATTACTATTTACAAGGTTTGTATGAGGTCCACATTCTATATATAAATTAACAATTTTATTCTACAGGTTGTCTTTGAAGGCATTGTAGGAAGAAACATCAGAGGTGACATTGCTATTGACGATATCAGAATCAAGGAAGGTGCTTGTACTGGTGACAGTGGTGAGTACAGTCATTTTTGTTCTTTTATTTTCTTATATGTTAACATATTCTGAAAGGGGAGTAAAAATGCATGTTTATTTTCTGTTGTATGAAACATCACTGATTTTATTAAAATTCTGTAGCACTTTTCACAAAATATCTTAGGATTAGAATAACTCTTAAGTCATTTAGATTCTAGTATAACTTACTAGTGATTTTATACTAAAGATATTTTGTGAAAGGGCTCCAGAAGTGGATTTATAATTTTTAGCTCACCTGACCCAAAGGGTCAAGTGAGCTATTTATATCACTTGGCGTCCGTCGTCCATCGTCGTCCGTCGTCCGTTGTTGTCCGTTAACTTTTACAAAAATCTTCTCGTCTGAAACTACTGAGCCAATTGGAACTAAACTTGGCAGCATTGGTCCTTAGATGGTCCTATTTCAAATATATGTCCGATCACCCGGATTGTCAACAAAGATGGCCGCCACGGCTGAATTTAGTTAAATGTAGGACCCTATAGAAAAATTCATTTAAAAATCTTCTTGTCTGAAACCACTTAGCCAGTTGGAACAAGACTTAGCAGAAATGGTCCTTAGATAGTTCTCTTTTAGAAATGTGTCCATTGACCTGGACTGCCACAGCTAAAATTTGTTTAACATAGAAACGTATAGAAAAACCAGCCAAATTGACTGCAACACTTAAATTTTTAGTCCTGCTCAAGGTGAAAAGTTAAATCCAGGTGAGCGATAACGGCTCTTGAGAGCCTATAGTTTTGTGATTATGGTTATTACGCTTTGATATTTAATATCCTATATGTTATATAATACTTTTATTTGGCCCAAATTACAAATTTATATCAAAAGAGGAAAAAATTACTACTTGCTTAGTACCTAAACTATCATCTAATATTGACCAGGATTACATTTAAATCAGAAAACAAAATACCTATTTATATTAATCCAGTAACTGTCCCTTACTGGCCAAATAAAATGTTTCAGATGTTTTTTCTATATTAATAATAATAATAATAATAATAATAATGCTTTATTTATAGAGGGTAACACAGTTAGTACAAACTAATCTTCCCTGAGGCCCTCGACTAGATATAAACCATAATGATACAATGAATATAACATGTACATATGCAAACATAATAATAAAAAAAGGAATTGTACATTACAATTGTAGAGATATAGCCAGTAAAAAATCATTACATAATTTGTTACATCTGACATTGCTTTATATTAATTATTTAATAGATTGATAAAATGACATTTCAACTTTTCCTTAAAAAACAATTACCATAATAACATAATATAATATCCTAGTCCTTACTTGCAATGATATTTCATATATGAGTAGTGTTTTGTTATATAGTATACAGTATATACAGTATATAGGCAATCACATTTTTTTCCGTATACTATTCACCAAAAATTACCTTCTTCAAATTGGCTAGAAATTTTTAAAAAATGTTTTAGAAATAAATATCAATGAAACATGGCAGGACAACATGCATTTATTTATCTGTACTTGCTGCAAATCAGGAAAGAAGTACTTGGAAGACCTTGAAGTCTTCCTCTTTCAAAGACTTTTCCAAAATGTACATATATCTGTACAAGACACTAATTTAGGTAGATAAAATATATTACATATATTTACCTATTGAGTCTTTTTCTATGATGTTAGGTGCCTGTGATTTTGAGTCTGGATTTTGTACATGGTATAATACACAAAAAGGGGACCAGTTTGATTGGATAATGAATAAAGGATCAACAAGGAGCCAGGGAACAGGACCCCAGGCAGATCATTCCATAGGCACACCAATGGGTAAGCTTCTTTTTTTTTGTTTCAACAGTGTTGAAATTTGAAAATTTCTATAAATATCATGTTTTGTATAATGAAGCTACAAAATCACTTATAATCATTATATATCAATCATGGACCAATGGCTTAAAAATGTCAGAATTACTATGTGATAATAAGAAACATATGTTTAAGTCATTATTTACAATATAACTTGTGAAATGTTGAAATGTTAATCTAATGAAACATCTTTTTCAAATCATTTCTTGTACCTTTTTTACCTCATAGTAAAGTCATATCACAATAAATTGATGCCTTAATATGTTGTCGGACATCAAAGTACATCTTATGAAATTCATTGTACTGTCTATTTAAAATTATTCACTTTTGATGTTGACCCTAAATGAAACTGTAGATGGCCAGTAGTCGAAACATATTTAAGATGGTTCTTTTACTATGATAATTTAAAGTATATTTCCTTTTGGAATTTTCAACACAAAGATACTTTATGTCAAATCAGAATAAACTTCTTTGTATGCCCCAGTGTGACAATTGTATTACCATTATTTTACTGAAGTTGAAGAATAAAGGATAAATTATTTAAATTTGTATTTCAGGACATTATGTATACATAGAAACTTCGGCTGGTAGAGGAGGATTTAAAGCCTGGTTAGTCAGTAAGGCATTTAATCCGACAGGCGGACAGTGTATAAATTTCTGGTATAACATGTATGGCCAGGCAATAGATACTCTTACAGTATACTTGAATGTTCCAGGTGAGATTTTATATAATCTTAAAAAGAGTCTTTCAGATTTCTTACATTGATTAAGATTTATGCCACAGACGATGTTTTCATAAAAAAAACCATGACAGAATAATTGTCAGTTGACAAAGTATCCCTGACTCCTTCTCTGTGTGGGTTTTTTTTTTATTAATTTTTACTGTGTCTGTGTAGAATTTGTTTGCAGTTTGTGTTCTCACAAATTTGCCTTGTCTTTGGATTTTGGTATGAGGAAGATTTTAGGATATATAGTCAAATCTCGAATACCACCAATTTCTCGAACTACTTTCTTAGTCCGTTTACCAGCAATCACTCGTACACCATTTATTTCTCTAACTAATTTGGACAGTCCCTTCCAGTTTGAGCTACCGAGGTTCTACTGTTGAAGGTTCAACACTGAAATATTTTTCCCTGAGCAAACAGGAATGAAAATTTTAGTATATTAGGGACCTTTTCAAACAAATTTTCTGGGGGTGTGTGCTTGATGAGCCCTTCTGAATCTGCAACTGGAAATGTGAAAAATATAGAGGGGTTCTATGATAAATTTTTTGTAACTACTAACATATGTAATATCAAATTTAGCTTATTCAAATTACATTAAATTTCTTTAAATATTATCTTACAGGGCAACAAAATATTCCAATATGGCAGCTATCTGGTAACCAAGGACAACAATGGTTGAATGGCCAAGCACCAATACCTGCCCAGACAAAGAGTTATCATATAATTTTTGAAGGAAGGCAGGGAAATGGAAACACAGGAGACATTGCCCTAGATGACATTACATTCTCAGAATCCACATGTGGAGGTATTGTATGTTATATTTGGCCAAATATAAAAATACAGGGTTCGCATGGTCCTTGAAATCCTTGAAAGTACTTGAAAATGAAAGTGGAATAATCAAGGCCTTAAAAGTACTTAAATTCTGCTAAAGGTCCTTCAAACACCTTGAAAAAGATAATTTTATTGAAACAAAATATTTCTTTGAATATTTTGAACTCACACGTATCATCTCTCCCGATTTTCATACTTGCTCTATCTGTTCTTTGTATAAATAGATTTGTTGTATCACTACCACCATTTTCTGAGAAACAAGGTATTTTAAGATACATGAATTTCCTTATCCATGATTTCTGAGCATATATGAAGTATAGTCGGCAGTCTCATTGAAATTTATGCCAGCAAAGTCTTTAAAGCAAGTTTGTTTATAATTATTTGTAGTTTAAAGTACGGTTGTAGACAAGTGAAGGAATGTAAAGTGTATAAATCTATGATCCTAAATTTTTATGAAAATAGATTATGTATTATGTAAAAATAAACTGCATGGTCACCAAGCATCACATATAACAATATAAACTGCATGGTTACCAAGCATCACATATAACAATAAATTTTTTACTCATTATTTTATCGTAAATTCGATAGAAGAACCATTAAATAGTCTAGAATGGATTTTGAAAAATGTAAATTTCGTCTAGAAAGTACTTGCAGGGATGATTTTATTCTGCTATTTTGTGGATTTCCTCTTTTTAGCTCACCTGACCCAAAGGGTCAAGTGAGCTTTTCTCATCACTTGGCGTCCGTCGTCCGTCGTCGTCCGTCGTCCGTCGTCGTCCGTCGTCGTCCGTCGTCCGTTAACTTTTACAAAAATCTTCTCCTCTGAAACTACTGGGCCAAATTGAACCAAACTTGGCCACAAGCATCATTAGGGTATCTAGTTTAAAAAATGTGTCCGATGACCCCGCCTGCCAACCAACATGGCCGACATGGCTAAAAATAGAACATAGGGGTAAACTGCAGTTTTTGTCTTATATCTCAAAAACGAAAGCAATTAGAGCAAAACTGACATGGGGTAAAAATGTTCATCAGGTCAAGATCTACCTGTTATGAAATTTTCAGACGAATCGGTCAACCCTTTGTTGGGTTATTGCCCCTGAATTGTTAATTTTAAGGAAATTTTGCAGTTTTAGGTTATTATCTTGAATATTATTATAGATAAAGACCAATTGTAAACAGCAAAATTGTTCAACAAAGTAAGATCTACAAATAAGTCAACATGACCAAAATCGTTGATTGACCCCTTATAGGAGTTTTTGCCCTTTAAAGATGGCATCCAGCGTAAATTTTCCTTTAAAGATCTTTTCCTCTCAAACCACTGGGCCAAATGAGACCAAACTTTGGTGGAATGGTCCTTGGGTGGCCCCCTTCCAAAATTATGTCTGTCATCCCCAACTTCCAACCGAGATGGCTGCTGTTACTAAAAATAGAAAAAAAGGGGGGATGACTTTCAAAAATCTTCTTATATGAAAACTACAAGTCCAGTTGCAACCAAAGTTGGCAGTAATAGTTCTTAGGAGGTTCTCTTTCAGAAATATGTCCAATGACCCGGACTGTTAACCAAGATGGCCGCTACAGCCGAACTTAATTTAACATAGGGCCGTATGGGAAAATTCATTGAAAAATCTTTTTGTCTTAAACCACTTGACCAATTGGGACCAGACTTAGCAGCAATGGTCCTTAGATGGTCCTCTTACAGAGGTGTGTCCGATGACCCGGAGTGTCAACCAAGATTGCCGCCACAACTGAACTTAGTTTAACATAGGGCCCTATAGGAAAATTCATTGAAAAATCTTCTTGTCTGAAACCACTTGACATATTGGAGCCAGACATTGCTGCATTGGTCCTTAAGAGGTCTTTTTTCAGAAATGTGTCTGATTTCGTCGACTGTGAACCAAGATGGCCACCACAGCAGAACTTAGTTTAACATAGGACCCTAAGGGGAAATCACTCAAAAATCTTCTCGTCTGAAACCACTAAGCCAATTAGAATTAGACTTGGTAGCAATGGTCCTTAGATGGTCTTCTTTCAGCATTTTGTGCGATGACCTAGACTGTCAACCAAGATGGCCGCCACTTAGTTTAACATAGGGCCCTATGGAAAAATTCATTGAAAAATCTTCTTGTCTGAAACCACTTGACATATTGGGGCCAGACTTAGCAGCATTGGTCCTTAGAAGGTCCTCTTTCAGAAATTTGTCCGATCACCCGGATTGTCAACCAAGATTGCTGCCACACCGACCTTTGTTAAATATTGGACCCTATAGGAAAATTCATTTAAAAATGTATCCGTTGACCTGGACTAAACCAAGATGACTGCCACAGATGAAATTAGTTTAACATAGAATCCTATAGAAAAACCAGCCAAATTGACTGCAACACTTAAATTTTTAGGTCTGCTCAATGTGAAAAGTTCAATCCAGGTGAGCGATACAGGCTCTTGAGAGCCATCTGAGCTTTTGTCATCACTTGGCATCCGTCGTCCGTCTGTCCGTCTGTAAACTTTTACATTTTCATCTTCTCTGAAACCCCTGGACCTATTGAACTGAAACTTGGCCTGTAGCTTCTATGGAGGGTCCTTTACAAAGTTTGCATAAATCATCTTGGTCCGTGAAACAAAATGGCCACCATGAGCAATTACATGTTCTGATTGGTCGAAATTTAAAAATTATTCTTCTCTGAAACAGTAAAGCCAAATGAACTGATTTTTGGTATGGATCATCGATGGAAGGTCCTTTACAAAGTTTGCATAACTCATCATGGTCTGTGAAACAAAATGGCCGCCATGAGCATTTACATGTTCTGATTTGTCGAAATGTAAAAGTTCTTCTCCTCTGAAACCGTAAAGCCAAATGAAATGATTTTTGATATGGAACATCTATGGAAGGTCCTTTACAAAATTTGCATAAATCATCGCGGTTTGTGAAACAAAATGCATGACCATTTACATATTCTGATTGGTCCAAATTTAAAACTGCTTCTCCTCTGAAACCGTAAAGCAAAATGAAGTGATTTTTGGTATGGAGCATCTGTGGAAGGTCCTTTACAAAGTTTGCATAAATCATCTCGGTCCGTAAAACAAAATGGCCGTCATGAGCATTTACATGTTCTGATTGGTCAAAATTTAAAACTTCTTCTCCTCTGAAACCTTAAAGGCAAATGAACTGATTTTTGGTATCGAGCATCTATGGAAGGTCCTTTACAAATTTTGTATAAAACTTTCTAATCCGTGAAACAAAATGGCCGCCAGAAACCTTTATATGTTCTGATTGGTCAAAATTTAAAACATCTCCTCTGAAACGGTTTGGCCAATGAACTTATACTTGGTATGAAGCATTTATAGAAGACAAACTTGGCCATCATGAGCAAGACTTGTTTCTCATTGGTTTATTGAAAATTTTTTTTATCTCTGAAACTGCTTGGCCAAATAGAGCCAAACTTGACAGAAAGTGTCTATGGCATATATAAAAAATCTACAGAACTGCAGTATTGCTTGAAACCTAACATGGTCTGAATTTTCCTCATAAGGTGCTGACCAAGTGTTATACTTTGGTCCCAATACCTCATTCAGGATGGGCACCACCACACGGCTTTCATGCCAGCTGAGCGATACAGGCTCAGCCCTCTGAGCCTCTGGTTTTGATTTTATACATTAAATTTTAATATATTTTTTTATTTGTTTTTCATTGTTTTACATATAACTCTTACAATACCACCTAACAAGGGTATTAACATGCATATAAATTTTTCATTAAAATGGTAAATGTTGACTAATTAATGATAGTAATATAATTTATTTTAAAAGAAACAAGAAATTTAAAGATATCAAATTTGGTGCGTGCGATTGTCGTTTCTGTACTGAATTTCCTAGGGTTTGCTTATAATTCAAATGTCCTAAAAACAAATGTGAAACCTTTAAGAACAGAAGGACTGTAAAACAGATATGAATAACCTTTTTTCATGTATATATACAACATGATTTTGTATGTACATGTAAAGGGATCAATTTTTAAAATCTGAAAAAAAAGATAGAGCGGCTTTATCAGGCCATTATTTGAGGTAGAATGGTTGAATCGACTATTGAAAATGACTGTTCCATTTCTTATTCATCACAAACAGTTTTGTCATATTATTGTCGAACATCCTTTCGCTAAGCTGGAGAGCATTTAAGTGTATTGCATTGTGATACCGAAGTCAGTGATACCGAGCTTGAGGCTGACCTTAATTTAGCCAATCGCGATTGTGAAATATATATAGCTGACCTAAATCAGCTCATCTTATTATAGGATATATAAATAAAGAGTAAATTTTATTTAAGCCCTCCTTTTCACTGAATCTCACTCTCATACACATATCTTTCTGTTATACCACATTACAGTTATTTTCCTCACATATTATTGCAACTACATTTATCTCATTTTAAATTATTTATTATACCCCCCGCAAACAAAGTTTGGGGGGGTATATAGGAATCACCTTGTCCGTCCGTCTGTCTGTCCATCTGTCTGTCTGTCCGTCTGTCCGTCCGTCTGTCCATCTGTCTGTCTGTCCATCTGTCTGTCCATCTGTCTGTCCGTCTGTCCATATATTTTGTAAGCTCAACTCCTCCTAGACTGCTCAATGGATTTCAACGAAACTTTACAGAAAGGAATTACATCATCCAAAGATGTGCATGAAGAAAAATCTTTGCTTTCCGATATCACATAAGGGAGATAATTGGACTTCTATTTTTTTTTTGGCTTATACATTTTATATGAACCTTGTAAGCACAACTCCTCCTAGACCGCCCAATGGATTTCAACGAAACTTTACACAAAGGAAGTACATCATTCAAAGATGTGCATGAAGAAAAATCTTTGCTTTCCGATATCACACAAGGGAGATAATTTGACTTGTATTTTTTTTGGCTTATACATTATATGAACCTCGTAAGCGCAACTCCTCCTAGACCGCTCAATGGATTTCAACGAAACTTTACACAAAGGAAGTACATCATCCAAAGATGTGCATGAAGGAAAATTTTTGCTTTCCGGTATTACACAAGTGAGATAATTGAACTTCTATTTTTTTCTAGTCAACTGAAACATTACAATGGGCCAGGCAAAGCGGGGGGTATCCTTTGTGAGCTTTTCTCACAGTACATGTAGTTTATTATTTTATTTCAACAAATATAAATGTTCAGGTAAAAATTTGAAACAAAATTACAAAGCTTAAGCACACCACAACTTGGTTTATTTAACAGTGAATCCACAACCAGCTGGATTGTTTTCCACACCCAAAATAACAACTGTTTCCGTAACAACGCCAAATAGTGGTCCTTTCAACTGTAACTTTGACCTGAACTTATGTAGCTGGACACAGGATAGAACAGACAATGCTGATTGGCTAAGGAAGACAGGATCAACAGCCCCAGCAAATACCGGTCCGCCTAGTGACCATTCAGGAAGTAAGTGTTATTACCAAGATAATGTATTCAGGTATCTGGACCATAATAGATCACAACTGTAAATTATTATAGTAATGAAGGTTATTTTGAAGGAATTTATCAATGTGTAAACTAGGGGATTCACTCACAAACTAAATAAAGTCTTAAGTTTGTGAGTGATAAGCCTGAGTTTACACATTGATAAATTCATTAAAAATAACCTTTATTACTATAATAATTTACAGTTGTGATCCAAAGTAATGCAGAAATATGACGTTTTCCATTTGAAATTAACATTTTCCTCGTGCACTATATTACATGCATACGTATTCATACACACGGAGTCATTAAATGATTTAATAGCAAAAATAGCTTGAACCAAAAAATAATTTTTAAAGCAGGAATTATGCATATACATCTATATCTATCTAAAGTTAAAACAGACTTTGTTACTTGTATGTGTCCTCTTAAAATAAGTAAGTTTTATTTTCAAAGTTTGCAGTTTGCCGATAATTACTGAGGTCTTTTCTGTTACATTGTATAAAACTTTCGGTTTATCTGGAAAAAGTGTGGTGCCATTTATTGTCCAGATACCATAAGACTTGATTTACTCAAATGTTTGATAAGATGATCCGTATGGCTGAGTAGTCAGTGTTGTTTGTTGTAACAACTATTGTTGATGACCCTTTTAACATTGAGATTTTAACTTTTGTGCTAAGATGTAATAGACATTAGTTTTTCATCCAAGAATTAGTTTTTTTTTGCCTGGTCATTGTTACAATCATTACTTTAGTGTATCACAGTATAGATAAGTACATTACAAGTGCAGCTGCATTGAACAGATCTGATATTTTTCCACTTTAAGCAGAAGTCCAGTTAAAATCTTACAGCATATGTTTATTTTCCTGTCTTCCGTCCATGGAAACTTATTCTTACATTTTCATATTACTTCAAGCATAAACACCTTACATTTTATCCACCTGATTTTTTCCTCTTTAAAACTGAATTCTGGGTCAAGTCTGGGTTTGTCCATTACTATTCCTTTATCATACATAAAAAAATAGCTTCCAAAGTAGCATTTCCTCTTTTTTCCTGGTTGTCAAATAAATTCTGATTTTATTTATATGTTTACATTATATATTTGTATTACACAGGGGGATCATATGTCTTCATGGAGGCCAGTGTTCCAGCCAAACCTGGCAACAAAGTGCGATTAGTCAGTCCACAAGTGTCACCGAGCAGTACTGGACATAAGTGTGTGACCTTTTACTATTATATGTATGGCCGTCATGTTGCCAACTTAAATGTATATGTTCAGACTGGTGTTAGTTTCCCAGGAAGCAAAGTTTGGACTAAACAGGGAACCAAGGGAAGGAAATGGATTAAAGGAACAATTGATATATCATCTCGTTCAACATTTAATGTAAGTTTTAAATAGACCAGAATTCATTTGTAAATTTTTTTATTGTAGTGAAGAGTTGTGCATGATTTGTCTCCCAAAATTATCTGCCACACCAACAGAGGATTGATCCCAGAACATTTGGTTTAGTAGTCCACCACTCAGGACCCAGTTGTACAAAAAGTTAACTACAATTTCCAGTTTCCAATTTTCGCTTCTTTGGTTATGCCTAAGGACTGAAAATTTTCTGATGGGTTAATCCTGTGACTTTGTGTGTCTATGCAAAATTTTGTACAGAAATATTACTTAACTATCGAAATAATGGAAAGTGAAAAAAAGTGCATTCCCCTCCTTTGAAAACCTTCAAGATTATTGTAAATACATGTACCTGTAGATATGATAAAATCCAGTACTTGAATATTTCTAAGAAACTCACTGTCTTCTTTTTAGCTCACCTGACCAAAGGCCATGTGAGCTTTTGTCATCACTTGGCATCCGTCTGTCGTCCGTCTGTCCGTCCGTTAACTTTTCACATTTTAATCTTCTCCTCCGAAACTACTGGGCCAAATTGCATTAAACTTGGTAGGCAGCATCTATGTAAGGTCCTTTATAAAGTTTGCTCATTTCGTCTTGATTGGACAACAAACATGGCTGCCATGGGCAATTGTTGTTTCTGATTGGCTAAGTTTTCAAACATATTCTCCTCTGAAACTGCTTGGCCAAATAGAACAAAACTAGACAGGAAGCATATATCGGGGGGGGGGGGGGGGGGGGTTTCCACATTTCATTCCGATCGGACTACAAATATAGCCGTAATGGGCAGTTCTTGTTTCTGATTGGCTCATATAAAAAAATCTGCTCTGAAATCACATGGCCAAATGGAACGAATCTTGACAGGAAGCATCTATGGGAGGTTGTTTACAAAGTTTCCTCATTTCGTCCTGATCGGGCAACAAACATGGCCGCTAGGGAAAACTCTTGTTTCTCATTTGTTGATTAAATAAAAAAAAATTTCTGTGGAACTACTGGGCCAAATGGATTGAAACTTGACAGGAAGCATCTATGGGAGGTTCTTTACAATGTTTCTTCATTTTGTCCTGATCGGACTACAAATATGGCCACCGTGGGGCAGTTCTTGTTTCTGATTGGCCGATATAAAAAATCTTTTTCTCTGAAATCGATTGTCCAAATGGAACAAAACTTGACAGGAAGCATCCATGGGAGGTTCCTTACAAAGTTTCCTCATTTTGTTCTGATCGGACTACATATATGGCCACCATGGACATTTCTTGTTTCTGACTGGCTGATATAAAAAACTGCTTGGCCAAATGGAATGAAACTTGATGGGAAGCATATATAGGAAGTCCTTTATAAAATTTCTTCATTTCGTCCTGATCAGACTACAAATATAGCCGCCATGGGGCAGTCCTTGTTTCTGATTGGCCAATATAAAAAATCTTCTTCTCTGAAATCGCTTGGCCAAATGGAACAAAACTTGACAGGAAGCATCTATGGGAGGTTCTTTACAAAGTTTCCTCATTTTGTCCTGAATTGAGTAGAAATATGGCCACCATGGACATTTCTTGTTTCTGATTGGCTGATATAAAAAATTCTTCTCAGAAACTGCTTGGCCAAATGGAACGAAACTTGATAGGAAGCATATATGGGAGGTTCTTTAGAAAATTTCCTCATTCCATCCTGACCGGGTAACAAACATGGCTGCCATAGAAAATTCTTGTTTCTCATTGGTTGATTTAAAAAAAAATATTCTGTGGAACCGCTTGGCCAATTGGAATGAAACCTACAAGAAGCATCTGTGGGAGGTTTTTACAAAGTTCTCTCATTTTGTCCAGATCATGTGACAAACACGGCCGCAATGGGCAATTCATGTTTCTGCCAGGTGAGCAATACAGGCTCAGCCCTCTGAGCCTCTAGTTTATTATTTCATGGTCACATGAATCAAGTCTTGGTGATTGACTGCAGCAACAGGATGCCGAGGCAGTTTTGAAAAAGGGTGAAGTAGAGAGATATATCCCTATAATTTCCCTAGAAATTATTAAATTTGTCCTATTACCCTATTTTTCAAGAAATTTTGCCCTATAAAAAGCCCTATTTTTGGACCAAAAACCAATTTAAGGCCTGAAATAAGTACCACCATCCTAATACGTCTTCTTCATCACAATAAAATTTGTTTCACAATTATTCTAGGTCATATTTGAAGCTACCAGAGGAACAGGTTACCTAGGTGATATTGCTATTGACGATATATCAATGGTGGATGGACCATGCACTCAAGGTATTGAAAATAAAAACATTGTATTTAAGATTTACAAAAAAAATTTTGATTTTGGTGTCTTTCTAGTAAATTGTTTAAAAATTATTTGAAATTTGAAAATTTTGTGATGTATTTTAAGAATTATTGTAAATATACTCCTATTTATGTTGATGAGGTCTTAAATTACTTGAAGTACTTTTAGTAAGTCATTTTGGTTTTTAATTACTTAAGTCCTACTATAAATTTTCTTTAGAACAAAATTGAATCAAGTTTCCATTTTTTTTTCAGCTCCAGGGGATGTAAGCTGTAATTTTGAACCATCTAATATCTGTGGTTTCACACAAGAACGCAATACAGACCAGTTTGATTGGCGACGTAGTACAAGAGCAACAGCCTCAGCTGGTACTGGTCCATCTAATGACCATACATACAGTACATCAGCAGGTAATTTAAATGAATTTTCATTATTAACGTGTTTTTCAAACTTTTATAAATGATATTCTTACTCTTCTGGTGGACATGACATCAGCTTCAGATTTAATGCAACTTAATGTTATTAGTAATACATGATAATAATATTTAAAATTTAATGTGTTGATTGTTTCATCTTGGCAAATGAAATTTTTTTTTTAAATAATCTAATCATTCCATATATCCATATTTTTCATGTGTCATGATTTTTGCATAACACTCACATACATGTTATTTCATTCTCATTTTAAAAATATTAAGTATTTCTTTAAAATTTTGTCAAATGTCATGGATTTTCATTTTTAAAAACTTCACAGTAATGTATATCATCCAAGAAATTTTGCTTTTAGAAAACAGTTTGACGAAGTTTTGTAATGATAATGATTAGAAAATGGACACAGTTGTCATCTTAAAAATGGAATTAATCATTATGTTTAAATTTTAGGACATTACATGTATATAGAAGCATCAGGCAGAACTATGAATGATAAAGCCAGATTAATATCACCAATATATCAGGGACCATCACAGGCCACGTGCATGGAGTTCTGGTACAACATGTATGGAGCTGACATAAACACACTTAATGTATATATAATGAGAAAAGGAGTCCGTGGTCGACCAGTTTGGACTAAGAAAGGTTTGTTATGTTTACTTTGACTTTACCCTTCGTTCAGTACAGGGGTTCATATCATAGTTGAAACTTCTTGTTCATGGAAAATGCCAGATTTCTTGCAGCAAACTTGGCCTCAGCAGTATTTATCAATTAAAATCATTATTGAACATGAGTGGACGTGATTTTCTTCCGCACTTGGAAGTCAGGATTTGTCCATTATTTTTCCTTTATTATACATAGTAAAATGGCTGCCAAAGTATCATTTCTGCTCTTTTTACACAGCTGTCAAAATCAGGTCTACATGAGTTGGACTAAATTAGAGAACCTGTTTGACAGTCTAGGTATCATTATAAGTTATGGTGGACTACCTTGTTCACTTGGTCCCAAAGGTCCCTCAGGGAAATGGTTTACAAGAAAGTCCAGATTAGAATTGACTGGTAAAACAGGGAATAGTTGGTAGCTCCATATCTATGTTAGTACTTGTATTTTTTAAATTCGAGCTGTTTTTTGAGATATATCTTTAATATTTCTTCAAAGTGAAAGTAAAAAGTTTTACTGTAATTTTTGTTTCAAATAGTTTTAATTATTCATTGTTTATCAAGTGCTGACATACCTCAAATATTTTACCAGAGCAGAATTTCCATTTTTAGCTCAACTGGCCCAAAGGTCCGTCTGTCCTTCCGTCTGTAAACTTTTACATTTTGATCTTCTCCTCTGAAACCCCTAGGCCAAATGAACAGAAATTTGGTGTGAAGCATCTATGGAAGGACCTTTATAAATTTTGCATATTATGTTCCGGTCGTACGCCATGATGAATTCTTATTTCTGATTGGTCAAAATTTCAAAAATAAAATTTTCTAAAACTACAAAGCCAAATGAGCTGTAAATTGGTATTTTGTCATCACTTGGCATCCGTCGTCCGTCTATCTGTCCATCTGTAAACTTTTACATTTTGATCTTCTCCTCTGAAACCCCTAGGCCAAATGAACAGAAATTTGGTGTGAAGCATCTGTGGAAGGATCTTTATAAAATTTGCATATTTCTTCCCAGTCGGACAGCTAATATGGCAGCTGTGATGAATTCTTATTTTTGATTGGTCAAAATTTTAAAAATCTCCTCCTCTGAAACCATATAGCTAAATTAACTGATACTTGGTATAAAACATCTTTGGAAGGTCCATTACAATTTTCACTTGAAATAAAATGGATTGATTGTGTTACCCTCAGGTGAGCAATACAGGTTTAACTCTCTTGAGCCTCTTGTTTTGCATACAATTCATTGATTTTCATGTCAAATATGATGTCATCACATACAAATTTGATATTCCTGAAAATGTTTAAGTTATGTTTCAAAACATTTGAACCATGTTGACTTTTAAGACAGACCTATTTGTTATTTAGAATGTCCAGAATTGTATTAAATTCCATAGGTTTTCATCAAGGAATCAGTTGCTGAAGTATGTTAAACACACAGTAGAAATCAGTTGCTGAAGTATGTTAAACACACAGTAGAAATCAATTGCCGAAGTATGTTAAACACATAATAGAAATCAGTTGCTGAAGTATGTTAAACACACAGTAGAAATCAATTGCCGAAGTATGTTAAACACATAATAGAAATCAGTTGCTGAAGTATGTTAAACACACAGTAGAAATCAGTTGCTGAAGTATGTTAAACACACAATAGAAATCAGTTGCTGAAGTATGTTAAACACATAATAGAAATCAGTTGCTGAAGTATGTTAAACACACAGTAGAAATCAGTTGCAGAAGTATGTTAAACACACAGTAGAAATCAGCTGCTGAAGTATGTTAAACACACAGTAGAAATCAATTGCCGAAGTATGTTAAACACACAGTAGAAATCAGTTTCCGAAGTATGTTAAACACACAGTAGAAATCAGTTGCCGAAGTATGTTAAACACACAGTAGAAATCAGTTGCCGAAGTATGTTAAACACACAATAGAAATCAGTTGCCGAAGTATGTTAAACACACAGTAGAAATCAGTTGCTGAAGTATGTTAAACACACAATAGAAATCAGTTGCTGAAGTATGTTAAACACACAGTAGAAATCAGTTGCTGAAGTATGTTAAACACACAATAGAAATCAGTTGCTGAAGTATGTTAAACACACAGTAGAAATCAGTTGCTGAAGTATGTTAAACACACAGTAGAAATCAATTGCCGAAGTATGTTAAACACACAGTAGAAATCACTTGCCGAAGTATGTTAAACACACAGTAGAAATCAGTTGCCGAAGTATGTTAAACACATAGTAGAAATCAGTTGCTGAAGTATGTTAAACACACAATAGAAATCAGTTGCTGAAGTATGTTAAACACACAGTAGAAATCAGTTGCCAAAGTATGTTAAACACACAGTAGAAATCAGTTGCCGAAGTATGTTAAACACACAGTAGAAATCAGTTGCTGAAATATGTTAAACACACAATAGAAATCAGTTGCTGAAGTATGTTAAACACATAACAGAAATCAGTTGCTGAAGTATGTTAAACACACAGTAAAAATCTGTTGCAGAAGTATGTTAAACACACAGTAGAAATCAGTTGACACAGTATGTTAAACACACAATAGAAATCTGTTCCCGAAGTATGTTAAACACACAGTAGAAATCAGTTGCAGAAGTATGTTAAACACACAGTAGAAATCAGTTGCCGAAGTATGTTAAACACACAGTAGAAATCAGTTGCAGAAGTATGTTAAACACACAGTAGAAATCAGTTTCCGAAGTATGTTAAACACACAGTAGAAATCAGTTGCAGAAGTATGTCAAACACACAGTAGAAATCAGTTGCCGAAGTATGTTAAACACACAGTAGAAATCAGTTGCAGAAGTATGTTAAACACACAGTAGAAATCAGTTGGCGAAGTATGTTAAACACACAGTAGAAATCAGTTGCCAAAGTATGTTAAACACACAGTAGAAATCAGTTGCTGAAGTATGTTAAACACACATTAGAAATCAGTTGCTGAAGTATGTTAAACACACAATAGAAATCAGTTCCCGAAGTATGTTAAACACACAGTAGAAATCACTTTCCGAAGTATGTTAAACACACAGTAGAAATCAGTTGCCAAAAGTATGTTAAACAGTTAAACACACAGTAGTATTCATCTATCACTTTCTTTCATGCTGCTTGGTCAACAGATGATAAATTAGAAAATGAGAGTAGGCTATTGTAATTCTTCATCTAACAGGATGGAAAGTCTGGCAAAAAAATTATCAAAGTGATGAGAGTTAAAGAAAAAGAGTGAGGACATTGTATATATTCCTATCAAACATTCCATTCTTTTTCAGTTGCAGTCAGAAATAATTGCTCTTTTGAATCATTTTATGTATCTTTTAAAACTTTTACCCTGATCATAATGCCATGAATCTTTTCTTTTGATCAACAGGTAACCAGGGTAAACTATGGAATATTGCTTCTGTAAATATACCAACTGGAGATACAGCATACCAGGTAGTATTTGAAGGAATAACAGGGAAAAGTTACCATGGTGACATTGCCATTGATGATTTCTCCATGACGCAAGGGGCTTGTAAAACTGAAGGTGAGAAAATAATTAACCTGGTCTCCTGGTGGAATATTTTGAACTTTGCTTGATTTACTAGAAATATAACACCAGGTCTAGTCATCGTTCATTGATTTCTTTTCAGGTTACAATTTTAATCTTAAACTCGCACTTATACTGTGGTTACATGTATATATCATATTATCCTCCAGGAATGGTTTATTTCCGTTTTTTAGCGGATTTCCGCTTTTTGCACTTTTGATTTTTCCGTAATGGTTTCGTTATTATACATAGAAATATGGCTTCTGGTATAGCATTTCCGTTTTTTTCTTTGCTGGGAAAATCATCTCTGGTCCTCAAATCTTATGTTGTTGCTGATGAATCTATTTGGTCAAGTTCTGTTTTTATTGGAATAAGGGAAAATTCAGAAGAAATTTCATCCAAATGAATTAGCAGTGACCTCAGTTGGTTTAAATCAAAGGAAGACCACTTAGAACAATGAGAATTAGTATCAGGGTTTCAGAATAAGAACAATGAATATTATGCAGATTTAAAAAAACCTAAGCATATTGTATAGAATATACTATCAAAAACCTCTTACCAAACAGTAACCAAAATCTAAATTATCATTCTTATAATGAGCGGCACATATTATATAACCGTAAAATGGGTATATTAGATGTTGGTATGGCAACATCTTTTAGTCCTTTTTGAATTCTGTTTCACTGTCTCTTTGACAATTACCCATATCACATTTAATTTCTGTCGTTATCCTCTGTTTAGCAGATTGATTAATATACATGTATTAACATATTGGTTGTAACAAATTCCTCAGCCAAATTAAGGTATCTGGACCATAAATGACCACGTGATTATTTAAAAGTTCCCGGATGTTCCATACAATGCAATTGAAATGACCTCGGTAATTATCGGCAAACTTCGGAAATTCTAATATAACTAACTAATTTTTACAGACTCTGCATATAAGCAACAAAGTGTGTTTCAACTTGAGAAAAATATATATACAAAATTCCAGCTTTAAATTGTTTGGTTCTGCCATTCAGGGTCAAAAAGTTTATTTTATAATTTTATCATTATCTATTATGGTCCGGATACCTTAAGTTGAACTTCGGTTTTACAAAACAGAATTTTAAAACTTTTATATAACTATTTTAAATAATAATTGAATTTCAGGTAATTGTGACTTTGAGCATGGACTTTGTACCTATACAAATGACCACACTGGTGCTGATAACTTTGATTGGATTCTGCATAAAGGGCGCACGTCAAGCAGGGGCACTGGACCAACAACAGACCATTCCATGGGAAATTCACAAGGTGATTTTATAATCATTATAAGTATATATTTTTTAAGTTACGCAGCTGCACATCAATCATTTAGGCCTAAATTAAAATTACGTTTTGTTTGCTGTATAATGCCTGCCCCACCAAAATTGGCCCAACCCAAAAAATATTATTCTTGTTCAAATAATTTCATGAATTTAATCATCAATATAATTTTCCCCCTCCTCCCCAAAAAAAGAATTAAAATTTAAAAAATGCCTACCTACCTATCTTACTTTCCGAAGTATGGGTCAGGCTATAGCAAACAAATAATATTTTATAAGCCTGGCCCTTTCACATTTGACAGGTTTGATATGGGAGACAATTTCTTATTTTCACTCTTGGCTCCTGATAAACTATATTTCAAAGATACCGTTAACATATTTTCTCTTGGCATATATCATTTGAAGCATGTTTAGTTTAGATTGAGAATCAGATGGAAGATGGTGTTATGATTGTTGACTTGTTTTAACATTACAATGAAAATTTGGTTCAATATACAATTCACTACTTTCACTTTACCAAAGAATCTAATTACTCAAAATATAAAATTCGAACATTGTACCGGTGTAAAGTTTTTTGACATTATATAGGAAAGCATTATGGGTAATAAGGCCTTTTTCAGGAAATTTATCATATCTTGTTAAATGAGACATACCGTAAAATCTCTATTTATTCGTCGACCTAATTATTCGTCACTTTTAGTATTTCATGGAAAAATGTATTTTTTAAAATCTATTTTTTCTCGTCACTTGCAAAGTTTTCAAATCGCGACTGTTGTGAAGTCAGAATTTTCAACATTTATCGTGAACTGAATAAGTTCTTGTCACCATCGAGTCTTCCATTCCTCAAAACAAATAAGTTTATTCACCCAAAACATGAAAATAATTGTTATAAATACAAAATTTTAAACAAATTTAATCGACTTTTTGCACCTGGAAGTTAGGTTAAGATAGTAACAACAAAATAAAGTTCGGTATAACTATGCTTCTGATTCCACATTAGATAACAGACAAAATTTAAATAAAAATTATAAAATTAAACATATTTTATTTTATAATTCCTTTTCTTTAACCTATAAATTGAATTGATATGATCTTATACAAAGACGAAAGAAACAAATGAAATAAATATTCATTAGGTTCCATTCCGAATCCGGATTACGACCACGTGTTGTCTACATATCAAAACATGGCAGATGGTTGAAAGTTTGTCATCGTTGTTTGTTTTGGATTTAAAATGGCAATTTTCATGAGTATTGATGATGAATTCATGAAAAACAAATGAAGAAACAACTCAGAAAGTACGGGCTTTAATTTCATCTTGTTATACTTATCATTCATTAAGCAAATCAATCTACTGGAAGTCAACAACGATCCCACAACAAAAAAAACCTATTTTTTCGTCAGTTTTTCAATTTTCCTCAAAAATGGGTGTTTTTTAATGACGAATAAATAGAGTTATTACGGTACCCATATTAAAAATTCAATCAATGACAAAAAATAAAACAAAAAAAAATATCAATCATATCTTCCTACAAAGTATGATTTCCTGGATTATTAAAGCACCCTTAAGTGACTTCAAGATGATTGATTGATGTAATGAGGTTTTATGCCATTGGCAGCACATGTCATTATTTATTGCATCCAGTTTCTATTTGTGGACGAAGCCAGAAAATCCACCAACCTACATCAGAAAAACTGGTCATTCTTGTAAGATAAGATCATGTGAAAAACAGGTCATTCTTGTCAGATAAGATCATGTGAAAAACACGCTGCTTTGAGGTGGATTTTCAACTCGTGATATATATTCAGAACAGGAGTAGTTCACTTTATGTTTGGGTTATGTTCTAGTATTGCATGTTAATTTCTCAGACTCCACATTGGTCTATTAATTCATTAATTATTTTCCAGGACATTATGTTTATATAGAGACCTCTGCACCAGCACACACAGGATACCAGGCTAGACTTCTTAGTGAAAGTCTGACATATGCTACTCATAACTGTTTGACATTTTACTATCATATGTATGGCAGTACCATAGGAACTCTTAGGATATGGACCCAGTTACAAGGAACCAGTAATCCACTTCCTATATGGGAATTATCTGGTAACCAGAACAACCAGTGGTCTCAAGGACAGGTCATGATTCCAAAACAACAAGGAGATTATAAGGTTTGTCGAGATTTAACATGATCTCAGATTTCCAGTTCGTCATAAAAATGAATACTGAGCTTTGAACTCACTTACCATACCTTATTTTGCTTACCGCCTCGGTGGTCTCATGGTAGCGTGCTCGCCCCGAGTGCGGAAGGTCGCGGGTTCGATCCCCGGCCGGGTCAAACCAAAGACATTAAAATTGGTATTTGCTGCTTCTCCGCCAAGCACGCGGCATCTAGGAGTAAGAGCAAAGACTGGTCGGCTCGGAGTCAGTATAATGTGTCCGAGTGAGGTGATATGTCTTCCTGTGGACAGTTACCTCGTGAGCTAGCACATTAAAAATCCGACTTAGCGTGTCGGTCTAGTACAAAGCAGGGATCATATTCATTGTGATATCAACATGTTCTCGTCCTGATATGCACCTGGTTGCCACTGGACGTTAAACAATAATTCATCCATCCATCTTATTTTGCTTTATATTAACAGAGATACCAACCACCCTGATATTGGTGGAAATTATCCAATTTTTTGGCTGAAAATCCCCTCCAATATTTTTACCTTATTACTCCGAATGGTAAAAATGCCAGATTTTTTTCATACCTGATTCTGTTTTTGGTAAATTATTAGAATCTGATCTGTATTGCTGAGATGAGTAAGCAATCAAGTAAGAAGAAACGTTTAATTGATGCAGATACAAACACATGTTTCTCTCCCCTATACTATAGACCCTTTAATGTTTTAAAATGGCGAAACAGCCAAATAAGAAACAGAAATCTTTGCTCCTGGACCCCATTTGCCTATCTTTGAAGGATAAATATACAAAGGGGAATAATCCAATTTTATTCTGATTCATCAGCTGTGTATACTACATGTGACATCTATTCATTGTATATGTATTGTTATTGTTTGCTCCTTGTTATGTATTAGTGATAGTCCACTGTTGGACTCTATTTTGATAAATAAATTTGAATTTGAATTTAGTTTTTATTTTGTGATAGTTAATTATGAGAATTTTTTTATTTGAGTTATTTTAACATTTAAGCTATGTTTTGAAAAAAAATTGTGATTATCTATTTGTAGGTGATATTTCAAGGTATACGAGGCAGCTCTGTGACAGGTGATATTGCATTAGATGACATCACATTTACAGCCAGCTCTAACTGTCAAAGTAAGAAATAAAGTTAATTAGAAAACTTATATCCATAAAAGTAAACATTAAAGAAAATTTTCTGTATTTCTGAAACCTGAGTATTTGCACAACAAGCATTTGTTTAAGATTATTGTACTTTAAGTGAGGTGTAATTGTCTTTAAAATTAGGTTACAGAACACCTAAAGGAGTTAACTCTTTAAAATCAGCTGAACGTTTTAATCACATAGTATTAGTAAAGAGAAATCAAGCTTCTCAATGATCAAAATTAGTGTTTGTCAAATTGCTATATATCCAATGAAATTATTCCCGTAAATTGTGTGGTTCAAATTTCTTGAAATTTTTATATTTTTGTCAACAGGTCAAAGTAAATATTTCATCAAAATTTTATGGAAATTAAACGACCCAAATCTATTTTAGTCAAAGTGTTGGGTACCCCTTAAGATAGTACAAATGTATTTGTCTTTAATTTTGTTATACATGTATGTACTGTTTCATTGTGTTGATTACATACAGGGTTCACACCATACTATTTTATTCTGTTGATTACATACAGGGTTCACACCATACTATTTTATTCTGTTGATTACATACAGGGTTCACACCATACTGTTTTATTGTGTTGGTTACATACAGGTTTCACACTGTACTGTTTTATTATGTTGATTACATACAGGGTTCACACAGTTCTGTTTTATTGTGTTGATTACATACAGGGTTCAAACAGTTCTGTTTTATTGTGTTGATTACATACAGGGTTCACACAGTACTGTTTTATTGTGTTGGTTACATACAGGGTTCACACCGTACTGTTTTATTATGTTGATTACATACAGGGTTCACACAGTTCTGTTTTATTGTGTTGATTACATACAGGGTTCAAACAGTTCTGTTTTATTGTGTTGATTACATACAGGGTTCACACAGTTCTGTTTTATTGTGTTGATTACATACAGGGTTCACACCGTACTGTTTTATTGTGTTGATTACATACAGGGTTCACACTGTACTGTTTTATTGTGTTGGTTACATACAGGTTTCACACTGTACTGTTTTATTATGTTGATTACATACAGGGTTCACACAGTTCTGTTTTATTGTGTTGATTACATACAGGGTTCACACTGTACTGTTTTACTGTGTTGATTACATACAGGGTTCAAACAGTTCTGTTTTATTATGTTGATTACATACAGGGTTCACACAGTTCTGTTTTATTGTGTTGATTACATACAGGGTTCAAACAGTTCTGTTTTATTATGCTGATTACATACAGGGTTCACACAGTTCTGTTTTATTGTGTTGATTACATACAGGGTTCAAACAGTTCTGTTTTATTATGCTGATTACATACAGGGTTCACACAGTTCTGTTTTATTGTGTTGATTACATACAGGGTTCACACCGTACTGTTTTATTGTGTTGATTACATACAGGGTTCAGTTTTATTGTGCTGATTACATACAGGGTTCACACCGTACTGTTTTACTGTGTTGATTACATACAGGGTTCAGTTTTATTGTGCTGATTACATACAGGGTTCACACAGTTCTGTTTTATTGTGTTGATTACATACAGGGTTCACACCGTACTGTTTTATTGTGTTGATTACATACAGGGTTCAGTTTTATTGTGCTGATTACATACAGGGTTCACACAGTTCTGTTTTATTGTGTTGATTACATACAGGGTTCACACTGTACTGTTTTATTGTGTTGATTACATACAGCTTCACACCATACTCTTTTATTGTGTTGATTACATACAGAGTTCACACTGTACTGTTTTATTGTGTTGATTACATACAGGGTTCAAACAGTTCTGTTTTATTGTGTTGATTACATACAGGGTTCACACTGTACTGTTTTACTGTGTTGATTACATACAGGGTTCAAACAGTTCTGTTTTATTGTGTTGATTACATACAGGGTTCACACCGTACTGTTTTATTTTGTTGATTACATAAAGGGTTCAGTTTTATTGTGTTGATTACATACAGGTTCACATCGTACTGTTGTATTGTGTGGATTAAATACAGGGTTCACACCGTACTGTTTTATTGTGTTGATTACATACAGGGTTCACACTGTACTGTTTTATTGTGTTGATTACATACAGGGTTCACACTGTTCTGTTTTATTGTGTTGATTAAATACAGGGTTCACACCGTACTGTTTTATTGTGTTGATTACATACAGGGTTCACACTGACTGTTTTATTGTGTTGATTACATACAGGGTTCACACAGTTCTGTTTTATTGTGTTGATTACATACAGAGTTCTCACTGTACTGTTTTATTTTGTTGATTAAATACAGGGTTCACACCGTACTGTTTTATTGTGTTGATTACATACAGGGTTCACACTGTACCGTTTTATTGTGTTGATTAAATACAGGGTTCACACAGTTTCGTTTTATTGTGTTGATTACATACAGGGTTCACACCGTACTGTTTTATTGTGTTGATTACATACAGGGTTCACACAGTTCTGTTTTATTGTGTTGATTACATACAGGGTTCACACAGTTCTGTTTTATTGTGTTGATTACATACAGGGTTCAGTTTTATTGTGCTGATTACATACAGGGTTCACACCGTACTGTTTTACTGTGTTGATTACATACAGGGTTCAGTTTTATTGTGCTGATTACATACAGGGTTCACACAGTTCTGTTTTATTGTGTTGATTACATACAGGGTTCACACCGTACTGTTTTATTGTGTTGATTACATACAGGGTTCAGTTTTATTGTGCTGATTACATACAGGGTTCACACAGTTCTGTTTTATTGTGTTGATTACATACAGGGTTCACACTGTACTGTTTTATTGTGTTGATTACATACAGCTTCACACCATACTCTTTTATTGTGTTGATTACATACAGAGTTCACACTGTACTGTTTTATTGTGTTGATTACATACAGGGTTCAAACAGTTCTGTTTTATTGTGTTGATTACATACAGGGTTCACACCGTACTGTTTTATTTTGTTGATTACATAAAGGGTTCAGTTTTATTGTGTTGATTACATACAGGTTCACATCGTACTGTTGTATTGTGTGGATTAAATACAGGGTTCACACCGTACTGTTTTATTGTGTTGATTACATACAGGGTTCACACTGTACTGTTTTATTGTGTTGATTACATACAGGGTTCACACTGTTCTGTTTTATTGTGTTGATTAAATACAGGGTTCACACCGTACTGTTTTATTGTGTTGATTACATACAGGGTTCACACTGACTGTTTTATTGTGTTGATTACATACAGGGTTCACACAGTTCTGTTTTATTGTGTTGATTACATACAGAGTTCTCACTGTTCTGTTTTATTTTGTTGATTAAATACAGGGTTCACACCGTACTGTTTTATTGTGTTGATTAAATACAGGGTTCACACAGTTCTGTTTTATTGTGTTGATTACATACAGGGTTCACACAGTTCTGTTTTATTGTGTTGATTACATACAGGGTTCACACCGTACTGTTTTACTGTGTTGATTACATACAGGGTTCACACCATACTCTTTTATTGTGTTGATTACATACAGGGTTCACACAAGAAATGGAAATTTATTTGGTTAAAAAAGGCCTGAAAAAGTCATGAAATTTTAAAAATGTCATGAAATCATGAAAAGGTGTCAAAAAATCATGGCAATTTTTTTTTATACCTACTGGCAAGAAGTTGAAAAAAATGAACAGTTTTTATTGTCATTAAGGTGATACAAGTATTTCATAGTTAATCAACATTTGATACAAACTGAATAATTCTGAGTACAAAGCATTGAAAACTTAGAATTTGATATCACAAGTCCTGGAAAGGTCATGAAATATTTATAAGAAAAAGGTGTGGGAACCTTATTACAAGAAATATTAATTGTTTTCTTAAATTAAATGTTTATTTATTTGGAAGGATTGCCTGCAAATGCAAACCCTACAGTGACACAAGCACCAACAACAAGACCACCAACAACAGCAGTCCCAACAACACAGAAGCCCGCCACACCTAAAACTTCCATGTCTACAACCAAAGGAACAGGTACTGTTATCATGTATTTTATATAGCTGTCAGTTCTAGTGTGTTCGAACTTCAAACACATAATTGTATATTTCTTACTATTGTGATATCTTATAGAGGAATTTTAGGATTAGTTACATGGATAGACTGTAATTTTGCTTTGGTATGTTCAAAATATAAACAGTGCATTTTATTTTCACTTTAAAATAACCTGCTGAAGTTACCATGTGTGTATTCGGGGTGTTAAGGATATTTTGAATAGACCAATAAAAAAATACAGTCAAGCCTTACAGAAACAGGTGCAGTTAAATGTATACATGTACCCGTATTCTATTTATCTTTTAACATAAAATATAACATAATATTTGATTGGTTGACAGGAACTTTGTTTGGCCACAGAACTGTTCAGCAATAAAACTTCTGAAAATTTTACTGTACCTTTTACCAAAAATAGTATGGATTTTTTTATGCCACAGATTTATACATCAAGTTTTTGTATCCCTTTTCTTACATTACTGTGAATATATTTCATTATGCCATATTTTATTTAAGGTGGAAATAAGTTTTCCTGCGACTTCAGTTACGATATTTGTGGTTGGAAACAAGACAAAACAGATAATTATGATTGGATAAGATACAAAGGCAAAACACCATCTACCAGTACAGGACCTAACGCTGATCACACAAATGGAAGTAAGATATTTCTCAGTTTTGTGTGACCAATATTCTACATCTTCGTTCAGTAATTAGGTTTCAGCATTGTATACTACAGTGTATGGTTTAAAACTAAATACAAATAGATAAATGCACATGTATGAATATATAAAAATTTAATATTGTTTATAGCATACTGTCACTTAAAAAAAGTCCATATGTATAATATTCTCAGATTAATGTCCATATACTGTTTGGGAGTGACCTTCTGGTTTATAAACTTACATGGCCATCACCTTAAATAAGCTTGCATAAAATAATTCTTTTATTTTCTAGCAGAGCTAAACAAAATTTCAAAATAAATTTTCTATCAATGACATTATATTTATAATCTGCAATGAGTGAAAAAATGCTTACTATCTGGTACACTCCAAGTAAATATTATGTTGCTATACCAAATAAAATAAATTATTTTTCAGAGGGATATTATTTATACATTGAAACATCATCTGGTGCTAGTGGATATAAGGCTAGGCTTATTAGTCCTCCAGTCACTCTACAGAGTGGACAACAGTCCTGTGTCTCATTCTGGTATGACATGTATGGTGCCCATATTGACAAACTAAACATCTATGTAAGGAATACGTCAACGACTCAGGTCAGCACTCCTTTCTGGTCTCGACAGAGAACTCAGGGAAACAGATGGATCCATGGACAGTTTACAATCACTGGCCCAGGACCTTTAGTGGTATGTTTTTAAAATTTTATATATAGATATTTTACATGAATTTAGAATTCATTCCAAAATTTATCGACTCATTTATCGATTCACCAATTTTTAGCTCAGCTGGCCATCCGTCATCCATCATCTGTCATCCGTCCTTCTGTCGTCCGTTAACTTTTCACATTTTAATCTTCTCCTCTGATTGGTTGATATAAAAAAAACTTCTCCTCTGAAATCGCTTGGCCAAATGGAACGAAACTTGACAGATAGCATCTATTGGAGGTTCTTTACAAAATTTCCTCATTTCGTCCTGATTGGGCAAAAAACATGGCCGCCATAGGCAAATCTTGTTTTTCATTGGTTGATTAAAAAAATTTTTTTTCTCTGAAACTGCTTGGCCAAATGGGACGAAACTTGACAGGAAGCATCTATGGGAGGTTGTTTACAAAATCTCATTATTTCATCCTGATCGGAATACATATATGGTCACCATTGGCAGTTCTTGTTTCTGATTGGCTAATATAAAAGAATCTTCTCCTCTCAAATCGCTTGTCCAAATGGAACGAAACCTGACAGGAAGCATATATGTGAGATTCTTTATAAATTTTCCTCATTTTGTTCCTGTCAGAATACAAATATGGCCGCCATAAGCTGTTCTTGTTTCTGATTTGCCGATATAAAAAAATCTTCTCCTCTGAAGTCGCTTGGCCAAATGGAATGAAACTTGACATATAGCATCTAATTGGGAGGTTTTATACAAAGTTTCCTCATCTCGTCCTGATCAGGCAACAAACATGGCAGTCATGGGCAGTTCTTGTCTTTATTGGTTGATAATCTTCTTCTTTGAAACCGCTTGGCCAAAGGGAATGAGACTTGACAGGAAGCATCTGTTGGAGGTTTTTTACTATGTTTTCTTCATTTTGGCCAGATCAGGTGACAAACATGGCCGCCATGGGCAATTCTTGTTTGTGATTGGTTGATTTTAAAAAAAAAAATTCTGTTAAACTGCTTGGCCAAATAGAGTCAAAGTTGACAGAAAGTGTCTATGACATATAACTAAAATCTACA
Organism: Mytilisepta virgata; assembly: GCA_028015205.1. Taxonomy (NCBI): domain Eukaryota; kingdom Metazoa; phylum Mollusca; class Bivalvia; order Mytilida; family Mytilidae; genus Mytilisepta; species Mytilisepta virgata. Next base: position 55,964,799 of record CM051515.1, on the reverse strand, counting down.
GAACCGCAGAATAGTTTGAAACCAAACATGGTCTGAATGTTCCTCCTAAGATGCTCACCAAGTGTTGTTATTCTGGTGCCGATCCCTAATTCAACATGGACTAAGGTTAACATAAGACCCTATGGGAAATACATGCAAAAATCTTCTGGAGAACTGCCAAATTTTAGAATATGCTGACCTATAATTGGAAGGACCTTGATGAAGAAAATTTGGTTCCTATAAGGCTTACCACACTTCATAACAATAGGGAGAAGTGATTTCTCTCTTTGAGGTACATCAATAAAAAAGTCTTTCATGCCATGTGAGCGATACAGGCTCAGCCCTCTGAGCCTCTAGTTTAATTGAGATTTTTTATTGGTTATATTAAGATAAAGCAATCTAAAATGTCCTTTTTGCTACATTTTTTTCAGCTGGACAATCTTTCTCAAAACCAGACATGTTTGTAAAGATGACCGATTTGGATGCCTGTTGCTAAATAATTTTGTCGGCCTCAGATGTGTTATGACAAAATGTCCTATCAGTAATTAAATTTAAATTTTCTTCTATTGGTATTGACACTGAAGTGACAAAAACCTTGGTATCCGCTAAAACATTATGAACCCATGGCAACAAAATGTAAATTGTTACTTTCAGGTTGTTATTGAAGGTACGAAAGGAAGAAGCTACCAAGGAGACATAGCTATTGATGATATTGCATTGCAGTCAGGTGCTTGTGGTGAGTTAATGTGTAATACATAGCTATTGGAGATATTACATTGTAGTCAGGTGCTTATGGTGAGTTAATATCTTATAGATATTGATGATATTACATTGCAGTCAGGTGCTTGTGGTGAATTAATATCTAATACATAGCTAATGGTGATATTACATTGTAGTCAGGTGCTTACGGTGAGTTGTGAGTTAATATCTTATACGTATTGATGATATTACATTGCAGTCAGGTGCTTGTGAGTTAATATCTAATAGTACAAATATAGAACTTCAGATTTCAGAAAGGTTAAATAAAGCATAACGTATAGTGCAAAAATCGGTAGGATGTCTCTTGAAGTGTATTTTTCATATGTCTATTAAAATTAAGATTGTATCTTCTTTTTGGTACAGATCTTACCAATCAAATAGTTGGTATACAGCTGATGAGAATGTGTGGCAATACATTAATCATGACATACAATACCTGTTTTTAATTTGATTTTTATATTTCTTTAATATTTGATTTGGAAGTATATTTGTTACATTATATTACAGATAGAATTATTTAACATTGATGCCATATATATTATATATTTTAGCTGGTGCCACAGTTTCCCCAACTGGACCTACAGGATCAGCTTTACTGTCTGCTCTCTCCTGTAATTTTGAACAGGGACTATGTTTCTACTCACAAGATAACAATGATGATTTTAATTGGTCAAGAAAAGCTGGGAGAACATCTAGCACAAGTACTGGTCCATCAGTAGACCATACAAGAGGAAGTACAAGAGGTAAAATTTCTGTAGGAAATTCTTGCATAAAAATATCAGTGATATAAAAGAAAATGATATTTTTGATATCCGTTGTATCCATTTTCTGCATAGGAATGGAAATGATCATTTTGCTATTATATATTTCTTTTTTTTTTTGGTAAAAATTTCCTATGTTTTTTTATGCACAAGGGAACCACAATTTAAGTATAGGATAACATTTTATATAGAAAATTACAAATCAGTATATCATAGGAACCATGTAATTTTTGTAAAACATGAAATTTGATACCCTTGAAAATAAATCTCTTTGATTGAACATTATTTTATTTAGAATTGTAATAATTTCGGACATCATTTGGCAGTAGAGTCTTTATTTACTCTGCCATTAATACCTTTTTTGTTTTTTTTCTAGGACATTATGTCTACACTGAGGCATCATCTCCTAGACGACCAGGACAGAAGGCTCGATTATCTTCTCCTATTGTGACATATTCCCAGCCAGCCTGTCTGACCTTTTGGTACCACATGTATGGTTCAAATATTGGGACACTCAATTTATATTTGAAACAGGGTACTTTGACTAGACTTGGATCTCCAATCTGGTCCAGAAAAGCCAACCAGGGCAATGTATGGAACATTGCACAGGTGACACTTAATCCGTCGTCACAATACGAGGTAAGTTGTTTCGTTAAATTGTAAAATTGTAATGACACACCTGAAACAAATAGCTAAATAGAGCTTTCATTCTAAGATGACCGTACAAAGGTAATCTGCCCAATGAAAAAGATTGATTGGATAGTGTCAAAGGCAATTTACCAATCAGAAGATGTCTTAATCTTTTGTCAGTCCTTCTTTTGGTCTACTTGGGGAATCTACATCTCTAGGTAGTTCAAGTAATAAAATTTAAATGAAGGGTCTGAAAAATCAAGGGGTTCAAGTTATTTGACTAAAGTCCCTCTGCAAACCGTGGAATCCTTTATTTTTTCTGGTTTAGTGAAAAATCATTGCTATGTGGATAATACATCACATATATATGTAATTTTGTAAATATCAAGCATTATCATATATTTACATTGTAAATACATGGTTCTGTATTGCTGACCAAAACCAACAAAACTGGTGCTTGCTGAAATATAAAGAATCGACAATTTTATTTTGGACGTTTATATGATATTTAACTGAATGTATTATGAAATAGGACATTACAAATTTGTTCTACTTTGATGTTATAAAATTACATGTACTTGTGTATTTCTGTTCCAGTATTTATGTTTAAATATAGATTTTGTATTTTCTGTTATATATTGCAGGTTGTATTTGAAGGTGTAAGAGGCAATGGTATTAGGGGAGATATTGCCATTGATGATATTAGTGTAAAAACAGGATCCTGTAGTGCAGCAGGTATGGTTCTTTTTGTGCTGTTTTTACTTGATTTCCAATGCAGCATACATCACATCTCTTACTTAATGTTTTCTTCATAAAAATGCTTTATAAAATTTCAACCCTAAAATTTGTCAGATTCTTTAACATTTGTTGTCTATATTCATAATCTTATTGTTGACCATTTTAGATTGATGAGATTTAAGACAACTTTTATAGGATATGTTCTGATAGATAATTGTCAATTTATTCTTACTCGAAGGCATTTGAAAACAACACATTTATATTTAATATTGATATTAATTTATAATATTTTTAAGGTGCTTGCAACTTTGATAAAAGAACACTTTGTACCTGGACAAATAGAAAAGACGATGATTTTGATTGGACGATACAGCATAATGGAACCCCAAGAAGGGGGACTGGACCATCTAGGGATCATACTCAAGGGAATTCCAATGGGTACTATGTGTACATTGAAACTAGTGCTCCCAGACGAACTGGACAGAAAGCTTATCTTCAAAGTGTAACTTTCCCACCAAATAACAACAGTCCTCAATGTTTTAGATTCTGGTATAATATGTACGGTAGAAGAATTGGGACATTGAATGTTTACCTAGCAACCAATATCACCGCCACATCCGTAACCAAGACTAAACTCTGGACATTATCAAGTGCACAGGGTTCAAACTGGTACTCAGCACAGTTCACAGTTCAAAGTTCAACAGGATATCAGGTAAATCAAATTTTTCTATAAAATTATATCATCATATATCGGCCCCTGAGTGTAATTGGAAGTTTTTGGAGCAAATAATCCAGAAAAATATTTTTTTTTATCAACCTGTATAATTAAACAATATATATAGATTCTCTTCATGGAATTTCTCCACCCGAGATACATGTAGTTAAATTTGTTATTTTCAACAGGCAAGCTTTAGCGAGCGTGTTAAAATCTAAAATTTAACTATGGAGGGTGGATAAATTCTATAACTCACGAGAAAATTGAAGGAGAATATGTACGCATTTTGTTTACATATCGCCATTTCGGAACTTCTCTAGTTTATCTTTCTGATAAACGTAAAAAGACTGGTGGGAATTCCCATGCAGAAATTTAATCACCGGGAGGTGGTTAAAAATATTATCTGTTTTTATCCCACTGATTAAACACGTCAAGAGTAGGAGAAACTTGGATTCATTATATGTTCAAGTTTTGTGATATTTATAGGTTAAGGTAAATTAAGTTATAAGACAAAATTGGGCAGGTATTTTTTGTTATGCCAGTTTTCATTGACTTTAGAAAAAAGGCATTCAATCATTCAATTTTTGAATTAAAAAATTTATAAAAAAAAAATATTAGACTGATAAGGTGTTCAATTCCATTTTTTAGCATTTTAAAGGGGAAAATAAAAAATCACGTATATTAAATTAAAATTCTGGCTTAATGGTCTAGAATGAGTTTTAATTCAGATATTTTAAACCATGTAACCTCTTCAAATTAAGTGTCTTATTTTATTATTATTATTATTTTTTCAATGAAACTCATGGTCAAGTGTGTTTAACTCTGACACATTCCCTGTTTCCATTCTCAATACTATTAACTCTTATCTTGATTTACAATATGTGCATGTTTTTCCTGCCAAAATTCAGGGTTCCATCTTGGGAAAGACAGTCGTGAATTTGATACTTTGTTTTGATTTCTAAGTGATGTACTTTGTAAATAAATGTTTGTATTTATTTTTTTACCATTCTTTGTTGATATGCTCCATTTTCTGGTTGTTATTACAAAAACAGAATACAACTAAGCAAAATTAAAATGATTTAGTAGTGAAATACTGGGATTTCTGAGTGAAATCAAATCTGATAATTCACTCAGTAAAATCAAAAGTCATATTTCACTCTAGGAAGTGACGTGACAATTGCCGAAACCAACGACGTTGCTATACAATGGCCGACACGTAGTAATATAAAAACCATAATGCCTTGTATTTTCTCGTTAAATCTTCTGAGTACATGGAATATTTCAATGTAATAAACAGAATAACTAATCTTGAAATTCGAATACCAAATATCTACAACTTGTGACTAAAAAACACAAATAATTCACACATGCGCTACACACTGGTGAATTAATGTGTTCTTCGGTAACTTGTAGATTTTTAGGTATTCACATTTCAAGATTAGTTATACTATAAAGGTTTATTTATTATGGTCTTCACCTTTTTTGCAGTTTTAACATTAACAAATATTTTGTAGTTTGGAATGAATTTGATTTTGTATATATGGGAAAATGAAATTGTTATTTGTTGTGTTACAGATAGTATTCGAGGGAATAGTGGGAGGTGTTGTGACAGGTGACATTGCTCTTGATGACTTGACCTTTGTGAATGGACGATGTGGTACAACCCCATCTAAAGCTAGACCACCATCTTTATCCACAACAGTGCCACCCACAACAGCTGCAACATCGCCAATAGTTGCCACATCTGGTATGATAGATTGCAGTATTGTTTTGTAGCTAAGCAAACAAGGGACAATATCCTAATAAACTGATGTCACGACCATTTTCACTGTTTTGTGTGTCGAATACAGAAATTAACATTTGTACCGAAATATTTTTCATAAAATTCGAATAGAGATTTTCAAAAATTAATTTGTAGGCCTTTAAAAGTATGGAAATTCAATGTCATTGCAGGACGGCATCATTATAATGCAAGTCTCAGTAAGAGAAGTTTTTGTCTGTAGTGCATACTTGTGATCAATTATGCACCTGTCATTTTTACTAGGTTAAATTACCAATCTAGAAGACCATGGCGGTTTTTAAGATGAGTATTTCTCTTTTAAACAAAAGTCACATTTTGGGTACACGGCACAATTATTGTATCTATTGACTGGAAACTTTTCAGTGATATCTTAAATATAAATAATGGCTACATCCATACTTGTCAATTGCTTAAGTCATAATTTTTTTTACCTTTTCAATAACCGATGCTTCAAATTTTCAAGAAAAGCAGAGTTTCTGTATTTCTTTCTGCTGTTTATTTAGTTTGTAATCATAATATTATGAATTTGGAAAATTTTAGTACTTTGTGTAAATGACATATTTTTCAAGTCAGTTTCTGGACACCAAAGACTTTAAGTTTCCCTTAAGATAAATTGTACCTTTAATAAAAGGTGACTACTGTAAATTCAAAAATTATTGCGTGCATTTATTATTGCGATTTTGTCATTTTAGACCAAAATGCGATTTTAATTTTTGCAATATTGAGAAAAACTCCGCTTCATTCATATAGCAATAACAATTCTGTTGCATTTTTTGCAATAATTTCCAAATTTACAGTATTCAATTTAGATACTGGTTTTACTCCTTCTCAAGGATAGCATGGTAACAACATTTTGAAATGAATAATAAAAATCTTATTTTTACGTAGTTGGTGGAGCATTTAACTGTAACTTTGAAAGTAATACATGTGGTTGGTTACAAGCTACGGGAGATACAAGAGGTTTTGATTGGATAAGACATCAAGGAAGGACAGTATCTACCGGCACAGGTGCCAGCTTTGATCACACAACTGGACGTAAGAGTTTATCTTGTTTGTTATAAAATATTATTATTTACATGGACAGCAACTTGTTTTGTCGGAAATGTTTATGCCTTGCCACGTACGTCCCGATTCGGTTAAGTTTTGCATTTAGCTCCATTTCTTAGAAACCTATACTAATATATCAATGATATTTCACCACTACAGTCCTCTTTTATAGTGCAACGCAGTTCAGCAACACTTGGGTCACTATTACCTACATTTAATGCTTCAGTGACTTTGGTTAAGTTTTGCGTTTAGGTTCATTTCTCAGAAACCTATGGTAATATATCAATGATATCTCACAAATACAGTACTCTTGTATAGTACAATGCAGTTCAGCAACACCTATATTGTTTTTAGGGCAGGGCATCAGTGTCCTACAGACACATTTTCTAGTTTTGATACACATAAAAAAAGAAAGAAAGAAAACAAAGATAACAATAAAATTGAAGATGCATCAGCCTATTATAAACAGCTATATTATAAAACAGGGCTGTATAAGCCAGATGTACAAGGGAGGAAGAGAAATAAAAATCTCATTAACGAAGAATGTAAAATAAATTTTTTAGCCTGCATGATTGCTTATTTACCGATTTGAATGAAATTTGGTAAACATAGTGAATAAAAATCTATCAGCATTCCCACTGGTGAAAGAAAAACTGGCAAAAAATTGCATAAATATAACCTACCATCCAATAAGAAAAAACACAAATAACGTCATTTATGAAGTTGTGATTAATGAATATACATGTATCTGTTGCAGTATTCTAACATGAATAATATGTTTCTTTTCCTCAGTTGATTTTTTACATATTTTACATTTTTTTGTCAATTTTTATGCTTAGTTAAAACACCGGTATATTTTATTATATTGGGTTGGAAAACAAATTTACAAACCTATCATCCCTCTTAAATTGGTTGGTGTGGGAGTGGTGGTATTTCAGCCTACACCTTTTGAACATGTATAGATTTAATATGAAAGGGTTTTTCTCTGTATTATCAGGGGAGTGCCATTTTATGTCCTTCCAAAGGACTATCATTGTTTGTAGAAACCATTTTTGCAATATGGTGTGAATAAGATGTCACAAGTTTTTTCTATGAAATTTCATTCCAAATGCTACTTAATCCAGGGACCACTAACCACAACACTCAGGTTTTGTATGCTACAGCTTACAGATTTGTGCTACAATTTTTTCCATATATCTAAAGCAAAAAACAGGGGAGATAATTTGTGATTTTTATATGACAAACATTTCCTTAAATAATTTAGATGGATACTACATGTACATTGAGACCTCTGGTAATAGACATCTTGGAGATAAAGCTCATTTAGAAAGTCCGCCAGTATCTGCTAACCCATCAACAAAATGTTTGCGATTCTGGTATCATATGTATGGTGCCACAGTTGGACAGCTTAATGTTTATTTGAGAGCTGGTGCAGGATTGGGACATTCCATTTGGACAAGACGAGGAACACAGGGCAATAAATGGATTCAAGGACAAGTTGTTGTCAACAGGACATCTGATTTTACAGTAAGAAAAGATTTTTTTAGGCCACAAAAAAGATTTCTATGTTTTCTTTCACATTGTTTTACAAATTTTTATATTTTTTATGTATTGCTACTTCTTTTCCTTTTTATGTAAGAAATATATTTTTTTTTAAATATGAATATAGGTAATTCTTTTGTGGATGTTTACCTTTGAATTGAAAATAACTTTAACTAAAAAACGGACAGTAAATTGAAAAAAAAAAACTTTGTTAAGTTTGATTTTATTTAACAGGTAATATTTGAAGGGGTTAGAGGAAGAAGTTACCAAGGAGATATTTCCATTGACGACATCTCACTGAAAATGAACGATGATTGCTCAGGTAATTCTGACATGTTATCCAGACTATAATAGATCACGACTATTTCTTTTTGATGAAATATAAATAAATCCAAAACTTAAAAGCAGGAATTGTGCAGATACATGTACATGTATATATTTCCCAAATTGCATTGTTTGGATGCAGCCTCAATGAAAATAAGTTGGGTATATTTTTTTCCGACGTTTGCTGATAGTTACCATAGTTACCAAGATATTTCCCATTATGTTGTATCGGAAATCTATAATCATTTGGTTTCTGTAGTTTTGCCAATAATTATCGGGGTATTTCCCATTACGTTGTATCGAAAATATGGGACATTTAGAAGAATCATTTAATCATTTATTGTCTGGATACCTTAAAGAAATACTTGTTTAACTGTAGAGTGTGAGTTTGACAAAACACTTGTTTGACTATGATTTGTTAAAACTGGGGGATTATATTACAATTATTTGTGGTCGGACAATTTTTTGGTTGATATATACTCTATATGATATACAATGATTCACATTTTGTGGTCTTCAAAATTATGTGATTCTGAGCTGGACGATATAAATATTTTGTACAAAAGATGGCCAGTTTCCTGAAAAAAATATTAAGTTGACTTCTTTTGGTTTTTATTTCAACCATGAAAATATTTACCTTCCAGTATTCAGATTATACATCTCTTGAGTTACTTAAAAAAAAGTACAAGTTACATGCAGCCTCATAGTTATTAAAGTAAATGGCACCAAAGTTATAATTCAATACATAGAATAATACTGTATCACAATCTATTTCGAGGGTCGTACAGAGGGGATATGGACACGTTCGAATGGGAAATAAAAATGTTTTTCTTGATGAAGGATGAATAAAAATTTGGTCTGCACGTTGCGTTTTTCTCAGTTTGCACGAAACACAGTGAATAACAACCTATCAACACGGTCATACGGGAAATAAAAATTGCCGAAAATGTTGCACGAAATTAACCCTGTTCCGCCCTCTACTTCTAATAGGTAATGAAAAGGTTAGTTGTCACAAAAGCAGATGAGTGAGAGTGGAAAGGTAAACTTTACAGATAATTTGACATGATTTATTTCAGGAAGTACCACAACAGGACCACCTACTTCCTGTAACTTTGAAGATGCCTTAACAAAATGTCAGTATACTCAGGATACCACAGATGATTTTGATTGGACAAGAAAGACTGGTGGAACTTCAAGCAGAGGCACTGGTCCATCTGCAGACCACACCTATGGTACCTCAGCAGGTAATTCCATAAAGAATTGTATCAGTCTCCAAATGGTAGATTTAAAAATGCTGATGACAAGCTCTTTTAATTAGAAATATGGTTATGTTGAGAATGTTTGCCAGACCCAAATATTTTCTCTTTTTTTCAAAGTTAAGTTAATTTTATCAGAATAAAAAATAGACAGGGATAAATGTGCATATAATCTCGGAATCATATTGAATTTTAACAAAAAGAACAAAAATTGTGCGGGTGATCTTGAAATCAGAATCTAACTATTTATTTTACCAGAAAGAAATTTATAATCATGTGGGTGAGTTTGGAATCAGACTTACTATTAATTTTAATATGAACATTTTACCTTTTCTTACAGCAAAATTTGTTTGTTGTGTTTAATTCTAAATTACTATAAAATCATTCTTTGCATAACACTAATAAATTGCAATCGTTTATTTTTCAGGACATTACATGTACATAGAGGCCTCAGTACCTCGAAGGCCAAACCAGAAGGCCCGATTATTGACCCCACAGTATCCTGCAGTAAAAAGTCTACAGTGTCTTACATTTTATTATCACATGTATGGGAAAAACATCGGAACTCTTGCTGTTAAGGTTTGTAGCAGTTTTAGTGACAGTAAAATCATAATCCTTCCAGCTTTGTATTACTTCTGATTAGCAAATATACATTTGGATGTACCTGCTGGACTGTTTTTGGTTGGTATAGTTTGGTTGATTGAGGTTTGAAACTACCTTCAGCGGGTAGCTAATGGTACATTTTAGATTAATTCCATTAGTAACTGAATAGGGATAAACAATGTTGAGGTCTCGATAATACGTGTAAACTATAGTTTCATTCCGGCACCTACAGAGATTTTAGATTTACTGGAAGAAGTAAATTACCTACCGTTTGTAACAAGGAAAATTTATCAGCTCCTTTTTAGTGGAATTTGTTTTTGTGTTCCAAAGGACTTTGAGATAATCAATGTAATATGTTGTCTTTAATTAATACCTGTGTTTTATTTTGGAATCATTATATATTTTTTAGATGAAGGTTAATAATGTCCTTGGAACCAACAACATATGGAGGAAAGTAGGTAACCAAGGCAACTCATGGAACATTGCTCAAGTTTCTTTGCCTCTCAGATCAATCAGTCAACCATATCAGGCAAGTATATGTGCTTTATTGTACATGTATCTCCATAGTTACTTTTACCTTCTTATGACTTACTTTCTGTCATGTGATTTGGTTTTCAATAATATTTGACAGATCGATTGTAAACAGTTGAAAAAATGTATATACATGTAGGACTATCTTTTTATTGTATGACCTACAAATATTGTAGGTAAACCTGGCTTCTCTTTCTTTCATTACAGGTAGCATTTGAAGCTGTCAGAGGTAATGGCTATCTGAGTGACATTGCTATAGATGATATCACAATAACTCCTGGGGCCTGTACCTCACAAGGTAAGACTTCTTTGTAGTTACCTGTAATTAATAGGTGGCATTTGAAGCTGTCAGAGGTAATGGCTACCTAAGTGACATTGCTGTAGATGATATCACAATAACTGCTGTCGCCTGTACCTCACAAGGTAAGAATTCTTTGTAGTTACCTGTAATTAACAGGTAGCATTTGAAGCTGTCAGAGGTAATGGCTATTTAAGTGACATTGCTGTTGATGATATCACAATAGCTCCTGGGGCCTGTACCTCACAAGGTAAGACTTCTTTGTAGTTACCTGTAATTAACAGGTGGCATTTTAAGCTATCAGAGGTAATGGCTACCTAAGTGACATTGCTGTAGATGATATCACAATAACTGCTGGGGCCTGTACCTCACAAGGTAAGACTTCTTTGTAGTTACCTGTAATTAACAGGTAGCATTTGAAGCTGTGAGAGGTAATGGCTATTTAAGTGACATTGCTGTAGATGATATCACAATAACTCCTGGGGCCTGTACCTCACAAGGTAAGACTTCTTTGTAGTTACCTGTAATTAACAGGTAGCATTTGAAGCTGTGAGAGGTAATGGCTATTTAAGTGACATTGCTGTAGATGATATCACAATAACTCCTGGGGCCTGTACCTCACAAGGTAAGACTTCTTTGTAGTTAGCTGTAATTAACAGGTAGCATTTGAAGCTGTGAGAGGTAATGGCTATTTAAGTGACATTGCTGTATATGATATCACAATAACTGCTGGGGCCTGTACCTCACAAGGTAAGTTTTCTCTGAAATTATAGCTGAGTGATATCTCAAATAAAACCTATAGCCTTTACTATGTAAGGTTTTATCTTTTTTAAATAGAAATACATTCGTTGGATGACATCTTTAAATGCATTTTCAGTCTTATGTCTATTAACAAAACCTCACTTGATTGGATTCCAAATTTTATATATTTTTCTTCAGAACGTTGCATTCTGTATTATACAAAAACTTATTATAGGTACATGTAGTTTTGAGAAAGGCTTGTGTACATGGAAAAACGTACAACAGTTGGATGATTTTGATTGGGTATCAAGAAATGGACGTACAGTATCATCAAGAACAGGTCCAACTAATGACCATACTCTTGGAAATCCAACAGGTACATAACTTTAAAAATACACAAATGTTTAAAAAAAGTTAAAAAGTTGCTCAATTTATGTATAAAATAAAATGCTGTGAAAACTTATAAATTCTATATTATTATTTTGTTCATATACATAAAATCATTGCTAATTTTGGTAATAGCAATTGCTAAAAACCATAAATTAGCATGAAAGAAATAAAATTCATTTAGGATTTCTGTTTTTATGAATTTTAACTCAACAGTATGCAGGCCACATAAGTATCTAAGAACTTTATCATACTCCCACTCTAACAAGGAGCGGGGATATAGAAATGCTGATGTCCATCCGTCATACTTTGCAAGCGCTCTCACATCTACATTTCTTAATAGATTTTAATGAAATTTATGTCAAAGGTTTAGATTAGAATTCTCATGGACTATTTTGAAAATCATCACTGACGAATTATTTTTCGAAGAATTATTCCCCTTTGAATAGTAGAAATATAGGAAATTGATTTTGTAAGCACTGTAATATCTACATTTCTCAAAAGAATTTAATGAAATTTTTGTCTACGGTTAATATCAGCATTTTCTCGCACATGTTCAAAAATCATATCCGGGAGATTGATTTTCTGAAATTAATTCCCCTTGGAAAATTAAAAATAAGGAAAACAAACTTTTAAACAATGTCACACCTACATATCTCTACAGATTTTATGAAGTAATGTGCACCCAAATAGGAAAGCAATCAATTATGAAATAGCAATTACTTGGAACAATTGGATTTCAATCATAACAATACCATAAAAATCCTTGAAGACTCTCAGACATTTAAATATTGAGAAAAGTACGTAAGTCCGCATAATGTGTCCGGGTGGGGTGATATGTCTTCCTGTGGACAGTTACCTCGTGAGCTAGCACATTGAAATCGGGCTCAGCGTGTCGGTCTAGTACAAAGCAGGGATAATATTCATATTATATCAGCATGTTCTCGTCTTGATATGCTCCTAATGGTGCCGCTGGATGTTAGACAATAATTCATCCATCTATAATTTCAATTCATGTCCCAACTTATTTTAATAAAATTAATGTCAAAGGTAAGTTTATATCAGCAATTTCACAACTTTCTGTCTTGTTATTTATGATATCGACCTATTATCGGCAGGGTATATATTGGCTTTTCTATAGCAATCTTGTTTAAATAGGGATTACAGTTATTGAGGCTTTTGATATCATACTTAATTTCGGTCTCTGTAGAAGTTACAAACATTTATACAAAACAATGGAAGTTATTATTTTATGTTTTTTTTGCAGTCTCTTTGAATACAATTATATCTTTGACCCCCTTGATATTTTGATTTTAGAGTTTTGACTTGAAAATTTAAATTGTTGTCATAGTTTATTTTATGTCTTCTTACTGGCTCTATATTTGACTGTTTACTGGCTCTATATTTGACTGTATATATACCTTTAACATTTACTAGGAAGCCTCAGATGAGTTTGCATTTAGAGATATGGAAAATTTCAGTTTTTGACAGGTATTATGTTCTGTTAATGACCTTAAATTTGATTTTATATTCACCTTATGTATACAGGTAGATATATTTACCTGGAAGCCTCTGCCCCAAGGACACAGGGTGACAGATGTTGGTTACAAAGTCAGACTCAACAACCAACCAGGGGCTCCTGTGTCAGCTTCTGGTACAGCATGTACGGAACTAATATCGGAACACTAAATGTGTATGCCGTATACTCTACTGGTGGTAATCGTACTCTTTGGACATTGAGTGGTGACCAAGGCAACACATGGAAAAATGGACAGGCACCATTGGTATCGGGCGTCTCATTCAAGGTATGTATATTAATGGAATTTTAAACAAATAGCAAAGTTACTGTGTGCAAAATTTGTTTACAGAAAAATATCTAGTTTGCCTTATGTACCTGGCTTATTTATAGAAAATTCAATAACAGTCTATTGTACAGTTGTATACAAACTTCTATTTTACAGATAATAATAGAAGGATTACGTGGGAATGGATACGCTGGTGACATTGCTTTGGATGACATTAGTGTTTCAATGACAAAATGTGGAGGTAAACATATTTTCTCATTTTATCATGTTTTTAGGGAAACCAAAAGTCTTTTTATTTCTTACTATTTAAAATTTCTTGAATCGGTCATTGATAGTTGTGACCTGTAAACATCTTTTTTGTTAATTAAAATGTAGTTGGAATCTGTACTTAAGTTGTCTATACTTATTTGAACAATTTGATTGCAGTACAACCATCCAATGCCCAACCAGCCAACCAAACAGGGACAGTACCACCACCATCAACAACAGGAGGAACAACACCTGGTATGTTATGATAAGTTTATATAAAAACTGATATTTCTCATAGTGAAAAATGTGGCGGGGTGTGTTCGACTCTTGATCTTAATTGACAAGGATAGCCAATTTTCCTACCGAAGCTCATAGTTCTCTCCAGGTACTCTGGCTTAAACTGGCCTCCGAAAAATAGCCAAATTTGCTGAAAACACATAAAACCCCAACTAAGCGTTCAAACATAGCTGAAATATTGCCAATATGGCATTGAACAATACACAATCAATAAATACATGAATTTGTTGTGTAAGCAGAACTGAAAATATGCTTTTAACATAAAAACACCAATAAAAACAATAAAAGTATTGCTATAAACATGCTTTTTGTAGTATATTCCCAAAACCAAAAGTAACTAACAATACCGCATGTATGAATTATTATTATACCCCCCACAAACAAAGTTTAGGGGGGGGTATATAGGAATCACCTTGTCCATCCGTCTGTCTGTCTGTCCGTCTCCATATATCTTGTAAGCGCAACTCCTCCTAGACCGCTCAATGGATTTCAACGAAATTTTACAGAAAGGAAGTACATCATCCAAAAATGTGCATGAAGAAAAATCTTTGCTTTCCGATATCACACAAGGGAGATAATTGGACTTCAAAGCGGGGGGTATCCTTTGTGAGCTTTGCTCACAGTACATCTAGTTATTTCTTTATTCTATTCTTAACATGCGTTTACCAGAATGATCTTATAGAAATCAAAACATGCTAATAGAAAGAAACAAATTATATTTTTTGTTGCAAATTTCCAATTTTTCCCAAAATAGGTGTAGTTAAGTGTCAAAAAATTGGAGTTAGTACCGTAGTACTGTATGGGTTAGTCTCTCATGTACAGTATCACTACATCCATCTTTTACATTATTTGATATGAAAATATTATAATTCATTAAAATATTTTAACATATGGACAATATATTTATTGATTTTTTCAGAAGAAAACATTTTAAATTTTTATAGAATTAAAAAAATTTTTTTTTCAAACATTGCATTTTTTTTTTGCAGCCCCTGGGCAGTTTGATTGTAATTTTGATTTTGGACCATGTGGTTGGACACAGGATAATACTGATACATTTAATTGGATAAAAAGAAGTGGAGGAACACCAACAGTAGGAACAGGTCCAACAGGAGACCATACAGGATCCACAAGTAAGACTTTCTGTATGATTTTTTGACTCCCCATTTAATAATATTCTATTTTATTCCCTGGTAATAGAATCACTATACGTTATGAGAGTGTAGGAAAAAAGTGGTTAAATTAAAGAGTTAGACAATGTCCAGCGGGGAAATATAGCCCATAAATAAGAATAAATATAAAAAAAACATTTCAGAAGCTTAAACAATTCAGCAAAATAGATGTACTGAAAAAAAATGAGATGATAATCAAGTAAAAATTAAAATTGAACAATATTTTATTAACAATGACAGGGAAAATAAGAGCTATGGTAAACAGATTCTTTATATAAAATCTTTAAATTTGGAATTCAAGTTTATTAATTACAAAATTCTTTTCTGATCTTGAGATCCATTGAGGCCTTAAAAATGAGAAAATCTCTGATCTAATTTCAAGATAGCCCCTAGCATTGTATGCTTTATTAAAGTGTTTAATAGTATATTATGCAAAATCATATTGTACTTTCAGACGGTGCCTACTATTATATTGAATCATCAACTCCTCGAAAAAACGGAGACAAAGCAAGGTTTATCAGTCCTCTTCAAGTAGCATCAAAAACTACCGGACCACAGTGTGTCTCATTCTGGTATAACATGTATGGTTCCCATGTCAACAGGTTAAATGTGTATCTTAAATATGGTAATAATTTGGGATCTCCGATCTTCAATAAACGGGGAACACAAGGACAACCATGGAAACAAGGGCAGATAAATATACAGGCTACTGCTCCATATAATGTAAGTATTCTATTAAAGGTTTTTTGTCAAAGTTGATTTTGATAGTGAGAAATTTTGGATTATCACCCTGTACTTATTCACCATATTTGGCAAAATGTCAAGTGATTTATTATATTTTCTGAATGTTTTCCTCATAAGTCAGATGTTTGGTATTAAAGTTAAATTGAGTTCTTAAATTAACTTATGTGTTTGCTATGTATTCTTTTCATTTTTATTTGAAAGGAATCACAAAAATTACATTATGATAATATTCATTTTTGTCATATCTTTATATTTACAAAATTACTTTGAAAATTTTATATTATAACATTCTGTGGAAATGTTTTGAATTAACACTAATCCAGTTATTTATGATTTTCAGATTGTATTTGAGGGAATAACAGGTATTAGTTACCGTGGTGACATAGCCATTGACGATGTTAGCCTTACAAATGGACCATGCAATAGTAAGTTATTTTCTGAATATTTCTTTATAATTAGGTGGATTGGGAAAGATAACTATAAATATTTAAGAAAGGGGAGATAACTGGAATGGCAAAATAACTGAAAGGTCAATTTTGCCATTCCAGTATAAAGCTTTTTGTTTTTGTTTTCTGAAATTTTTTAGCAATCTAAATATGACATTGTTTAAAAATGTTGGATATTTTAGGTATATCTTTATTTATGGATGGACATCTTCAAGGCAGTAATTTTTCTTTCTAGGTGCTAGTAGTCAACCTGCTACATGTAATTTTGAAAGTACCAACATCTGTGGATACTCCCAGGAAAAACAAGCTGACAGATTTGATTGGAGGAGAGCCTCAGGTCAAACAGGGTCAAGAGGGACTGGACCAAGCAGTGATCATACATATGGAACAAGAAGTGGTAAATATGACTTTTGAAGCATCATTTTTGAAAAAGTGGGATTCACATAATTCCATTGAAACTTGGTAGCAAGATGTGTAGATTATCATATTACATATTGATTCTGGTATCAGCTGAAAAGGTCGATATGAAAAAACCTTTCATTTCATTAAAGACATATGAAATTGTATTTATCATTGTTTTTTGAGGTATTATATGTACACTTTTAAACGATTTTAGGTCATTACATGTACATTGAGGCTTCTGGTAGACGACCAGGGGATACAGCGTGGCTATTATCACCACCGTCAGCATCACCTACTAGTAATTTATGTGTAGAATTCTGGTATAATATGTATGGTACACAAACTGGAACACTAAACTTATACATCCAGAAAAATGGTGACAAAGGACCACCTGTATGGACCAAACAAGGTAATAATTCTCAAAGGTTGAAAATAGCACTAGCCTGATGCCTGGGACCAATGTCTACCATATTTCTTGATAGTTAAACCCTAACAGTCAACTGGATTTCCATTGTTTCTATTACTTATGAGTTCAGAGGTCGCTACTTTGTGGTAATAGAGATAATGCTATGATCAATACCATATATACCAAAGCTGGTAAATTTCCCTATCTTACAAGTTCTGGGCTAGTACTTTGACCTATTGGACTAGTGAATCTTCGGTACTTAATAGCCCTGGGCCAGAGAGAGTGTTCAAAAAAATTTAGACCCCTGAATTTTGCATCCAAAGCCATAGAAACAATCTTAGAGTTTGTCTCGCATTGACTGCAACTTTTTCAAATCCATCTTCAAAGATATCAAATTAAACTTCATTGTATCTTTACCTTTCTTTAGTGATAAATTATTATTTTCTTTTCCAATGCCTCAAATTTTATAGATTTTCCATTGTTAGTGCTTGATTTATAGATTTTTGCATCAAATATGATGTACCCAAAAAATAATGTGTTGTTTGATACGTTTAAGTTTTACATTTAAACTTTAGAACCAAGTTAACTTTTAGAACATATCTGATCATTATTTCCAATGAACAAAATGGTAGTGAGGTCACGAGTCTTTTACCAAGAAAACAATTTAGAAGTTTTTATCATACATACAGTAGATGTGTTTGGTATATATTTTAATGGTAATAGATAACAAGAAAAATAAATGGAAATTGTGAGCTGTCAAATGGGGCGTAAAACAACTAAAATGTATGAAATACACAAGTCGAACAAAACCAAATATAAATTCGTAAAAAAACAACAACAAACTAAAAAGTTAAAAATACTCAACGTTTCGACCAATATGGTCTTTTAATGGTATATTATTTCAATGATCCACACCATAAATCCTTTCAATTTCATTAATTTTTTTTATTCAGGTAACCAAGGAAACAGATGGATCCGTGCCCAGTATGGAATTAGTGCAAACTCTCCAGGCTTCCAACTTTTGTTTGAGGGTGTCACAGCCAATGGTTACCGTGGTGACGTTGCCATTGATGATGTCAAAGTGAAGACGGGATCATGCGGTTCAAGTAATGTGGGTAAGTTTTTTGGAAGGTATTGGATTTTTAGAAGTATCTCTGAAAATTAGATGAATGAATCCTAACAGGACTAGCATGGTAACCCTTTACAAAGTATTACCCATTTGCATAACACTGCAGTTTCATATTCAGTCTAAATAAGAAAGAACACTTACACAAAATTTGTTTAAGCTATGTAAAATTAAATTAACACATTAAAGTTAATGATCACCATTAGCAGTCAATATCAAAATGTAACAAAGAAAAACTGCTGAAAGATAAAAAATGAAACTAAAAAATAGTTTACATATTTTCAACTAATGAAAGGAATACACATCATGACAACAATTCTGACATTAATTGGGTTCAAGAATTGTAACTCCATAACTAAGCTTAAACAAATTTTTTTTCCCCAAGCTTTACATTTTAGCTGATACCTAGAGCAACAAGTTTTATTTAGATTTTTTTTTTGTTATTTGTTTATTTTTAAAAAAGAAGAGAAAAAAATTAAGGTATCCGAACCATAATAGGTTATGATTGAAAATTGTTTCTCTTTTTGACCGTGAATGGCTGAACCAAACAATTTAAAGCTGGGATTTTGAATATATATTTTTCTGAAGTATACTTTAAATAAAAAAATAAATAAATAAATAGCATGTCAATAAACAGATATAGAAGCAAAAGTTCATTATAATATTTGAATTTCTAAACATCCTTGACTATATATAATGGCAATATATTCGTGAGTTCCAGCTAGGATTTTAAAAGGGCAGAGAGGCATTTATTGAGGATAACAATATCACGTCAACTCTAAAGAAATCACTTATCTAATGGTTTGTAGGAGATATATTAGTTTCTCTGCACTCTTTGATTCATTTTCAATTAATTCAGTATTGTTCATGCATATTGAAAGGATGATTTTATTTTATTTTCAAAATTACAAAAAACATTTTATTTAGACTTTTTACTTCCAAAGGATATTCAGTTGTGTATTTTATTTTACTCTTGATTTTTAGGTGATGGAAATTGTAATTTTGAATTAGATCTATGTTCATGGAGCAATTTACAAGGGGGAGATAACTTTGATTGGGTCAGAGGAGCTGGTACTACTACATCATCAGGGACTGGTCCTTCTACAGATCACACATTTAATAACAGAACAGGTAGAGTTTACTTCATTGGAAGATACGTTTTTTTTTTTTTTATTTCTTTGATGGATAAAAAATGTTAAATTTCGTGCTTTGCATATATCTCACATGACTGAAATTTCTGTTATGACAGACTTCTGTAGATCAATAATTTGTCACAAACACTAATGATCTTTAAGTTTTCAACACTTGGCTGCAAGTTAAAATCTGCAAGTTTGGGGCAAGGTGTGTTTGACTTTGAACTTCGAGCAACAAAATTTCTACTGCGTATACTTTCCTACAGACATGACATAAATAAAATTAGGCAAAGAATTTTTCTCATATGGGTGTTGTCTTGAATTTGCAGAAGAATGTGGGTTTCTTCCTTATTGTGACTCTAAATTGAAGAACAGCAATAAAAAAGATGTTCATTTGCTTTAACTTTTGTTATGTACAATGGGGATTTTATCACATGTTTGTTGTATTTATCGATATCAGCAGATATCAATCAGTAAAGCTAAACATTTTGGATTATTAAAAAAAATGCTTAATATTACTTCTCATTTGAATTTTAGGTCATTACCTTTATGTTGAAAGTTCAACACCTCGTCGCCCAGGTGATATATCTGTATTACTAAGTGCCATGTTCCAACCAGTCAGTAATATATGTTTTTCATTTTGGTATCACATGTATGGCCGTACAATAGGAACTCTACGTATCCTCAAACAACCGTCTGGAGGAAATTCAACAAGTATCTGGGAAATGACAGGGAACCAGGGATTTAAATGGTACCAGGGTAAAGTTCCTATTTCAAGTGGAAGCTCTCAGTGGCAGGTAGGAATATTTTATGCCTTTTAGTTTTTGGACTTTGTTAATGATTCTGATTGGGACAGGTACCAGTCCTAGTAGGTAAACATTTTGAATTATTTTTACATGGTAAAATGTTTTGTTTTTTAAATCTTTTATATTACTTTTGAATCATTACATCTGTTTGGAATCTCAAATTGAAATATAACATTTTTTGATGGTTTTGGCTTTACCCTTTTGATCTTTTTGGCCTTTTTCTTTAATTTTATGATTATCATTTTGGTTTTCAACATTTTAGGCACAACTGATGAGTCATAAATCGATAAAATGTGCACATTTTGTGCATCAAAATTGGTATAAAATAATTTGATAATCATCATACAACTCAACATTTATGCTTTTATTTTTCACAACATACATAATTAATAATTTCATACAGAGTTGTTTCCTTTATGGTAAGTGTACTGGTTGGCTAAACATACAATAGCTCTCAATAGTAAGAATTTTATCCTTAATGTATCCAATGGTCAGTGCTGTATTTAAACATGTACATTCGCTTTCAGTTGTTAATAGATGGCATCCGAGGAAATGGTTACCAAGGAGACATAGCTATAGATGATCTGGCCTTCACCCAGATAAATTCACCATCAGATTGTACCATTACACCTTCTCAGGCCATACCAACTACACCAGCACCATCTACCACTCAGTCCATTACATTTGGAGCTATGCCAAGTATGAATCTTTGTTTTCTGTAAAGTTGTATCATTTTTTTCATGTGACATCACAATTTTCATTGAAATAAGTTTACATATAATAGATTTATATGACTCGCATAAATCCATATGACTGTGGTCTTTTTGGGCAAATAAATTCAAACTTTTTAAGCAATCCAGAATGGGTATTCCTTGTTCTTGCTTCAACTTTTCCCCCAGATTTTGATGTATAGATTTTCCCCTTTTGATTTATTGCATGTATTTTGTATATTTTTGTCAATATTTTGTAAATAACTCGAATCGGATAATAGAAGTTGTCATATTATATAACCACAGTTCCAACTTAAATAAATACAAGAAATATTAAAAGTAATTTTATTTATAGATTCATTTAACTGCAATTTTGACACTGATTTCTGTGGGTGGACTCAGGATCATAAAACAGACAATTTTGATTGGTTGAGATATCGTGGATCAACACGCTCTGCAGGAACTGGTCCATCAAAAGACCATACAATTGGCAGTAAGTTTTGTATAGGAGAGTCAGCTGACAGATATAATGGGAATATCATTTGAAAAGTGTTAATTTACTACAATGATTTTATATCCAGAAGATAATGGATGTTAATGTTTTCACCAGTTCTTTTGCAAAGCCTGTTTAGGAATGTCAAATGTATCATTGATACAAAGCAAATTTTTTAATGACAGTTATGTTACCGAAATTGATGAAATTGGTCTTTTTATTACTACTTACAGCAAATGGGTACTATGCCTTTATTGAAACCTCAGCTCCTCGTAAACCAGGAGACAAGGCCCGTTTGATTAGTCCAACAATTGCTGGGAATTTCCCTCAGTGTGTCACATTCTACTATCATATGTATGGTATCCATGTCAATGCTCTAAATGTTTACCTTTCTACTGGTACCAATACAAATTTAACCTCACCTATATGGTCAAGGCACGGAACACAAGGAAACCAGTGGAAAATGGGACAGTTTCAGATTGCAGGAGATTCTACCACGGCATCAGTTACCAATGTATGTTGATTTTAACGTTTCATGGTTTTTTTTAATAGATTGAAAATTTAGAATTTTCATTTTTTTTAGTTTACTTGAATATGAATTAGTGTAAAACTTTTAGAAAAAAAGCTTTAGACAAAGTAATTTAGTGACTACATGACTCTTCATTGATATGAATCAATATTGATTTAATGCCACAAATATGGATTTTATTTAAGGCAGTGGTCACATGTGTTTGTTCCATATTGTAATTGTGAGTTAGAAACTTCTGTCAAGCTGAGTTTGACTCTAAGTTTGTAAGTTCATGCTTGTTTGTGTCATCAAACAGGTGCCTAGCGTGAACCTGAAATAATACACTATTTAATTTTCCTCAATAATTTTATTCATTTCAAAAAGTTGCAAGATTTATTAGATTTGTAAATTTTCTTTCGTTTGTTTATAGGTTGTATTTGAAGGAGTTAGAGGTACCAGCTACAAAGGCGATATAGCCATTGATGATGTCACATTGTCATCTGGAAACTGTAACCAAGGTTACTACTTGTAATGTTTACTTTGTAATTTATTAGGGCCCCCCATCTATGATGCAGATGCCCTGTAGTTATCAGCCTAGTTCAATGATGATGATTTGTGTCATGAATTCTATTAAAATTTCTATCGTGAAGGTCAAAGTCACAGTCTTAGTTTAACATTGCAGATCATAAGTTCATGGTCACAAATCTTAGCAAATAACTTAAAATTGTTTTTATAATGATAATTGGTATGTTAGTTAATTTGAAATGAAGAAAAATTTGCTTCTTATTATACACTTGGTTATTTACACTGGAAAACAAAATAGCCAAAATCGATTTCTGAAATGATATATTTATATGTAAATATGAAAAGGTTTAACCAAAAAGTAAAATATTTTCTTTCAGGTGCTAAAACATCACCAGTTAATTGTGATTTTGAAAACAGTAAGATATGTAACTACATCCAGGACAAGACAGACAGATTTGATTGGTCAAGAAATATTGGCAGAACAACATCTTCTAATACAGGGCCCACTTCTGATCATACTTACGGAACCACAAGAGGACATTACATGTACATAGAGGCTTCGTCACCAAGGAGAACAGGGGATGCTGCTAGGTGAGAGCATAATATTGCTAGAATTCACTAATTCAGTACATAATATTTCTATGTCTTACTGTGAATTCACTTATTTTCTTTGACTTCAGTTTTTGTGTGTTTGGGGAAGACAGACATATTCTTGAGTTTTTAATCTCATGGATTTTAGGTTTTAATTACATACAAACAAACAAACAAAAAAGAATGAAAAAAGTCATTATTGGTTAAAAGTATTTGAAATTGAAATTAATTTGGTTTTGTTATCCAAAAGTTGTACTATGAATGAGGAACCAGAGTGAGTTATCTTTTCCTAACCAATGTAGGTAAGGGAGATAATTAAATTCTCTCCCTTTTGTCCTGAGGCTAAAAGGGAGACAAATTTATTATCTCCCTTACCTACATTGGTTAGGAAAAGATAACTCACTCTGGTTTCTCATTGTAATCAATGATATTGTGAGTCTATGATTCGATTTATCTAATGACCATAAGCAGCTTGATCAGAACATTATGTAATTGTTATAAAAATGTTTGCAGCCAAAGCTGATAAATACAGCTAAAGAAATTAGCTACTGTCTGGACACCTCAGCTTATAAAATGGATTTTTAGCATTTTGAAAGTCTAATAAACGTTAGAATTATTAGACAATCTTTTGTTGATTAATTAACCCTTTTAAGTCGTCCAAGAAAACATAAAAATTGTAAAGTTGTTTATAAAGGTTATGTTTGTATACCTCACAAATGATTCTGAATGGGGAATTTCCAATAGAAAAATTAAAGCACTTGAAAATTTAAAAAAATTAATAACTTGAACTTATGCACTCAGACCCTATCCTAAAATTTGTAAAACTTTTATTTCAAATATTATTTCAAGGGGTTATAATTCTTTATTTTATAAAATCTCATATTAAGAGTTATCTCCCTTTTACATTGAAAATTCCATAGGCGGAAGTGTTTTGTTTCTTTTGAAGACATGATTGAACAAAATCAGTTAAGTTCAATTGTTTCAGTTACGACTTAGCCCATTGCATCTTTCATCCGAGTAACTAGAAAAAATTGACATTGATTAAGGTATTCAGGTTCTGAAAAATACATTTTATGAACTGAGGTGTCCAGATAGTAATTACTAAATTGTAAATTGTAAAAGATGAAGTCTTATAAATAACCTTAAATGAACACTTCACTATAAAATCCTTCCTTACCAAGAGTGAAGAATTGTTAAAAAATAAACACAACACGTACATTGTTTTATGTATTTCTTTATTTGCAATAATTTATCTCAGTCCATTTTTAATAAACGTGTTCTTTCCCTGATGTTCAGGTTGGAGATTTGTTTTAAATTAATAGTTTTCTGTAAGTTAATTTTACGTAAATTGAATCTTTTTATTTGGAATTTAGGTTATGGTCTCCACAGTTTGTTCCAACGTCAGGACAATGTCTATCTTTTTGGTACAATATGTATGGAAGGAATATGGGAACAATGAATGTGTATGCTTTCTCCAATACTACAGGGTTAGGGCGACCAGTCTGGTCCCTGTCCCGTAATCATGGCTCGAAATGGTACCAACAATTCGTCCAGATACCATTAGGAAAACCCATTAATGTGAGTATAAATTTTAAAATGACTGAGAAATTGCCGGGTTTTACTTTAAAGTGCTTGTAAATGGAACCAGATGTTTTATTCATGAGAGCTCTATCATGCAAAATTATTCAGCTATTTAGACCATTGAGTGACTCATACTATCTAGTTATCTATATTTATATCATAGATATGGAAATTTTTACACCCTGAAATAACTTAGTTTAACCTTTAGGGTGCTATCATTAACAAATGGCAATGGGTAGCAATGTCCAGGTTAACAATGGCCGGTATATGGGTTTTTAAGGGAGAAATGATTATGATTAGCCAATCAAGTTATATTGTGAAATATTCATGTCTGACTTGACAGGAAGCATCTATGGGAGGTTCTTTACAAAATTTCTTCATTTCATCTTGATCAGAGTACATATATGGTCACCATTGGCAGTTCTTGTTTCTGATTGGCTAATATAAAAGAATCTTCTCTGAAATCGCTTGACCAAAGGGAACAAAACCTGACAGGAAGCATATATGGGAGGTCCTTTTTAAACTTCATCATTTTGTCCCGATTGGAATACAAATATGGCTGCCATGAGCAGTTCTTGTTCCTGATTGGCTGATATAAAAAAATCTTCTCCTCTGAAGTCGCTTAGCAAAATGGAAAGAAACTTGACAGAAAGCATCTAATTGGGAGGTTCTATACAAAGTTTCCTCATTTCGTCTTGATCAGGCAACAAACATGGCCATCATGGGCAGTCATGTCTTTCATCGGTTAATAATCGTCTTCTTTGAAACCGCTTGGACAAAGGGAATGAGACTTTACAGAAAGCATCTGGCAACAAACATGGCCGCCATGGGCAATTCTTGTTTCTGATTGGTTGATTTCAAAAAAAAATTTTTTCTCTTAAACTGCTTGGCCAAATAGAGCCAAACTTGACAGAAAGTGTCTATGACATATAACAAAAATCTACAGAACTGTAGAATTGCTTGAAACCAAACATGATCTCAATGTTCCTCTTAAGGTGCTCACCAAGTGTTGTTAAACCGGTGCTGATCCCTAATTCAAAATGGCCTTCAGCAGAGGACTTATGTTAACATAAAGCCCTATGGGAAATACATGCAAAAATATTCTGGAGAACTGCCAAATTTTAGAATATGCTGACCTGTAAGTAGAAGGACCTTGATGAAGAAAATTGGTTCTTACATGGCTTACCACACTTCATTATGATAGGGAGAAGTGACTTCTCTCTTTGAGGTACATCAATAAAAACGGCTTTCATGCCAGGTGAGTGATACAGGCTCAGCCCTCTGAGCCTCTAGTTTACTACTGTAATGCTGAACAATTTTTTTTCTATATCATGATAAATTATTACGGGTATATATTTTTAGATTGTGTTTGAGGGAATCCGTGGAAATGGTATAGCTAGTGATATGGCCATTGATGATATTCAACTCTCTACTAATTGTCCTAGTCCAGGTAATTATTTGTATGGTAGAGATCAGCACAGTACAAAATTTGTCCATTTCTGGTTATATTTTCAGGTAGTTCTTAGAAATTGATCTTGTATAAAATATAATCTTAATTGGAAAAACAGGGAGTTACTAATTTTCTGATTTCAGAATTAAATTTTTTGATGTTGAACATTTCATTTAGATCAGGAAAAAGTAATTTCTAAGTTCTACTTCAGTCAAATTATGATAGTACACAATGTATTTGTTGAATTGATATTGTGATATTTATTAATACAACTTCACAACTGTGTCCTTCAGTATATAGATCTGACACGATAAACATATAGAATTCCTTTCACAGCAAAACGCCTCGGTGGTCGCGTGCTAGCGTGCTCGCCTCGAGTGCGGAACGTCGTGGGTTCAATCCCAAGCCAGGTCAAACTAAAGACATTAAAATTGGTATTTGCTGCTTCTCCGCCAAGCACGTGGCATCTAGGAATAAGAGGAAAGATCTACTAGTCATCTCTGAGTCAGTATAATGTGTCTGAGTTGGATGATATGTCTTCCTGTGGACAGTTACTCATGAGCTAGCACATTAAAAATTCGGCTCAGTGTGTCGGTCTAGTACAAAGCAGGGATCGTATTCATTATCATGTTCTCGTCCTGATATGCACCTTGCTGCCACTGGACATTAAACAACAATTCATCCATCCTTTCACAGAAGTAGTTAGGACTGTCTTGAACTTGGGGTGGTTAATTAATGGTATTTTTAGTCTTATTTAAACATTATAAATTACTTTTATGGTGAAGGTGGATAAGGGAAAAAAAGATGTGTTAAGTTTTGTTAATCTCTCTCAGACTTGTCCCAGTTATTTTAACATCAACACAGGTGGATATCTCAGTCTGGCCCCTGATATTCCACCAGCAGAACTGGATGCCTAAGTCCTGGTCTCTGTTATTCCTCCAGCAGAACATGATGTCTCAGCCTGGTCTCTGTTATTTCACCAGCAGAGCTGGATGCCTCAGTTCTGGTCTCTGTTAATCCTCCAGCAGAACATGATTTCTCAGTCTGGTTCCTGTTATTCCACCAGCAGAACTGGATATCTTGGTCATATCCCTGTTATCCACAATCTCAGTCTTGCCACTGTTATTCCACCAATAAAAGTGGATGATTTTTACCGGTCCCTATTATTCCATCATCAGTAGTAGTTTCTGTGATTTTTTTACAATTGAAATTGATTGGTTGTTTATGTCTAACAAGAAAATGTCTTAAAACTCTTTCTTTGTTTATTATAAGGGAATGTTGAAATTGAGTCCTGAAATTGTACCTTTACCAGACTTTGTTATTCCTCCAGGAGACCATGATTTCTCAGTCTGGTATAGAGTCCTGAGATTTTACCTTTACAATCATTGATTATACTAGATCCATCGAGTTTCAGCTGTCACGATGCCTTCTTGTAAAATAACCTAAGAAGATGTCATGACAGTTGTAATTCCTTGTTTCCATGACAACACACACATCTGGATAATGGTTATTTGTAAAACTGTGTATTTGATAAGTTATTTCTTAAAAAAGATATATTTGTCATCAAAACAAAATAACGTACGATATTTTGCATGACTGAAAACGGCAGAAAAGTAAGAAAAAAATTTTGCAATTATTTGAAAAATGTTTTATTTTTATTGATGTTTTTTATATTCAAAGGGGATTGTAATTTTGAAAAAGGACAGTGTGGTTGGAGTAATTCAAGAACTGATAATTTTGATTGGATAAGATTTAGTGGGTCATATAGAGGCAGCCGCCCACATCCGAGAGGTGATCACACGTATGGTATAGGAAAGGGTAAGTAAACCTAACTTTTTCTTCTTACTAATTTTTATAATTTTTGAGATTGATAATCACTGTTTTCTAAGAAATTGTTTAAATGCATGTAAGTACAGTCAAATCTCGGTAGCTCGAACTGGAATTGCTCGAACATTACCCATTTCTCAAACCACTTTTTAGTCCTGCTTGTGAATAATTCATATTATTTCCCATCAATAACTCGAACACTATGTATTTCTCGAAATAAATTTACTCGGTCCCCTTGAGTTCGAGCTGCCAAGGTTCTACTGTAGTATACTTGTATTTCTAAATTAAAATACACAAAAACGTTTAGCAGTATAATAGCTATATTAAAAATCATAAAAAAAATACTTCTGTATAAAAGTGGTAAAATAATGATATTTATTTTCTGTGAATACTCATGGGTATGCCAATGATAAATTACCAATGATAAATTAATATAAAAACATTCCTTGATCAATGATTAGTAAATGTATTTAATATTGATGTGTTCTACAGGTTTCTTCATGTATAGCAGTTTGTATGGTCAGAGGAAAGGAAATACTGCCAATTATTTGTCACCAAACATGCCAGCCACTGGTGTAACAGGACAGTGTGTCAAATTCTGGTTTATGTTTAACGGTAATCAGGGCGGAACACTCACAGCATATGCTAATTTAGTATGTATTGACAAATTTATGGGAATGACACATATATGTCAGCGGGATCATGAGAAAATGTGTATTTTAATGCTAATATTATACAATTTGAAAACGGAAATACACACAAAATACAGTTCATAGTATAGTTTCATTAAACAGAGTTAAATATATGATTGAACTCTAAATGAACAGGCTGAAAAATATAAACCAAATCGATGATAATCAAGATTTTCGTCAAAGCCACTAAAGTTTCATTGTATTTTAAATGGGACATGTTGAGAAATTCAACACAATGGATAAATTAACTGCCTTTTTGTCATTTAGATCTTTGCTTTATAGTTTGTCTTTATTAATCCTTATATGATATAACAACCCATAAGGTTTAACTATAATATTTTCTTTAAGGGAACCTCTGTACCATTATGGTCAAAAACATATTCAGATAAAGCAGCTACCTGGCAGAATGGTCAGTTCCCCATAATCAGCACAATTAGTTCCTATCAGGTGACATTCAGTTTAGTATCACAAGGTTCAGTCAATAGTTACGTAGGATTGGATGATGTAACATTTACAGTGGGTAGTTGTCAAGGTATGTACACTATATTCTTGGAAGAAATTAAAATTGACTTCTCATATCTCAAAGTTAATCGAACAATCATTTTTTTTTTTTACATAACAGGAATTTTGAGATAGTGTAAATTCGAAAATTGTTGTGTCCACTTATTTTACAAATCTGCAACAATTGACAGTAATGAGAAAATTACTTATTGTGATTCTTATACTTGTTGCAATAGAATAATACAGCAAAAATTAAAATGTGAGATTTAATTATTGCCATCATCACCATGTTATATTTCTTTTATTTATATAAAATATTGCATTAATTTCTGATTTTACAGTATAATACATATATATATTGCCTTACGAAGTTGACTAGCAATATCGTCAGCGGAATTTTATACAAATTGTTAAATTTTACCTTTATCAAATATATTATTCAAACCAGGAAGAGTTTGAAAGTTGATTAGATATTAGAATGCTAAATTTATTTTACCCAGCATCTGATATATGCTAGACAATTTCAGTTCAACAGAATTCTGTAATAAAAATTCGTTTATTTTGTTTTCCAGTCTTACCAACAGATGCGATGACAGGAAGTACACTAGCGCCACCCCCAACAACATCCACCACAGTGGCTCCATCTAGTGGTTAGTTACTTTAAAATAAAATTCGGTTGTAGATTAAAAACAATATAATGAATGTTTTCATAATATTGCTATTTACTTCTGTTTTTTATGTCAAATATCTTAAATTGCCACTTGTTTGTGGTAGTTTCCAAGAAATTTATAATATTTTTTTATCAGGTAAATTTTGATTAATCAACTGGCAACTAATTCACCAAAAATTATATAATTGTTTGCTTGTAACTGAGATCCCATTGCCTTAACATTCCATATACACTAAGGCAGGTGAATTGTAAATCTTCATGAAATATTTTATGAAACAGGGGCATGTAAATTATTATTCTCCCATTCATTACAGCTCCTTCACAATATGATTGCAACTTTGAAATTAACATGTGTAACTGGATCCAAGTCACAAATGGTCAGGACCAGTTTGACTGGAAAAGATTCCATGGCAGTACTGGTACACCAGGCACTGGACCAACCACAGATCACACAACAGGCACTTGTAAGTTAATCTTTGTAAAAAATTAAATGCAAAATAAAGAAAGGAATGAATTATGTGAATGAACACATAACCTTTAATCAAGATGGAGTTCAATAAGTCATTCATGAAAAAATGTCTTCATGTGTAAATATGAACTGAAGTAAATGTCAAGGAACCACTAAGTATGTTGTGAAACGGTTCAAGTCTAACAAAACCAAATATAAAGTCATTAAAAAAAACAACAATCAAACTAAAAAATTAAAAATACCCAACGTTTCGACCAATATGGTCTTGATCACGAGCATGTAAAAAATAAAAATAAAAAGCTGTTGTCTCTGGGTTCTGTTTTTATATTTGGTTTTATTTGACTTGTGTATTTCATACATTTTAGTCGTTTTATGCCCCTGTTGACAGCTCACCATTTCCATTTATTTTTCTTATTATCTAAATGTCAAAGAGACAGCAACCCTACTGCAAAGGATAATTGTAGCCAAAACTTAGCATGAACGGTAATTTACAATGGAAAATTGCTGCATTTTCATTGGTCCAATTGTCTTTAAGTCTTATGTCTATCAATATTGAGAAATAGTGTTCATGGCACAACAAGCATCATTGGCCACTCAAAGCATCAGTGGCAAAAGTTCAAAGTTGCTTTTACAAGAATATGAGATATTGAACCTTTATTCTGTTTTAGCTGCAGGATACTACATGTACATAGAGACATCAAACCCACGTCGACCAAATGACAAAGCTCAGTTAGTCAGTGCTAATATTGTCAGCACTAACGTAAAATGTCTGAAGTTCTGGTACCATATGTATGGATCAAATGTCAAGACTCTTAATGTCTATCTCAAAGGAACAGGTCAAAGTAAACCAGTCTGGACACACACTGGTACCCTTAGCAATAAGTGGTACCAGGCACAAGTTGACATACAAGGAAATACCACATATCAGATTATGTTTGAGGGAGTTCGAGGAACAAGTTACAGAGGAGATATTGCAATCGATGATATATCTGTAGCAGATGGATCCTGCCAAGGTCGGTTTGTTTCTAAATTGTAACATACACATGTATTTCACCTTTGTTGAACTGTTTAATTCACTCCATGTCTGTTTTTTCCTCGCACATTACTATCTCAACTGTAGAAAACAATAATCAGTGGCTTGCAAAGTAAGATTCTGTTTCTTAAATTCATTTTACAGTTTTAAATTAACTATAATAATATATATTATTGGCCAGGAACTCTGTATTGACCCTCTCACATCTTTCGTACAATGTGTCACATTTTGACACCAAATTTTTGGACCAGTAGACTATCCCTGTTGATTTATTCTGAAATGTCTGAATTATTTCCCTAATGTAAGTTTTCATTATATTTATTTTAAACAGAAGAATACTGCAGACTTTATCTGTAATTTCTTAAATTGATATGTGATGTTGGAAATGCATCAAGAAAATCAAAGGCGAATTTCATGGACCAGTCACTGATCAATGACAAAAAATCGCACATGGATTATCAAATGTTTCTCAAATTGGTTGGTTACACTGAAAACAGCCAACAATTTTGAGAAAAAATGTTTTTACATTAGATTTAAATGTGCTAGTATGAAATTACTATAACTAGAAAATTGATTCTTTCAGGAGTATTAAATGGAGTATGTACATTTGAAGATCGTAAACTATGTGGCTATACTCAGGCAACAAACGATAACTTTGATTGGACAAGAAAAAATGGAAGAACTGCATCATCCAGTACAGGACCAACTAACGATCATACTTATGGTACAAATGCAGGTGAGTTATAATGTATGCAAATTTGTTCATGACTAAAAAACAAATTATTGATATCATAAATATTCAAGTAATATAAAGGTGTATTCTGAAACACAGCAACGGTCATAATATAGGACATATAACCTAATACCTTATCATTTTGTCCAAAATAATACCTTGCACTTTATTTTAGTTCCGATATCTCGAAGATTAATGGGTTCTTACTGATTGGTCAAAATGTATGTGCATTTGTGAACAGCTCAGTTTGATTGGTCTAAAAGCAGTGGAAGATGAGGTCGTGTGAACCGATCTTCAACGGGTCATCTTACAATGAAAATGGCATATAATGATAGGCAGCTGTAAAAATAGTGAATTTTCTGTAATTTTCAGCATCCTATAACATAAAAATTAAGATTCAATTTACAGTACCAGAAAATTAATTCACAAGCATCACCTTTATTTACCTATTGGTGGTGGGAATATTTTGAAGTAAAATGAAAACAAAAATAGTGATTCAGAGCACCTTGGATGGTCAACAGATGACTTATTTATCTGAAAATTCAACTTAATCAGAATATTTTAGAATTCATTCGATTAATTATTTATAGATGTAGATTTAATTGACTTAATTATTCCTAATTTATTAGGTTATTATATGTACATTGAAACATCTGCACCTAGAAGAGCTGGACAGAAGGCCCGTCTGATTGGTCCGACAAACACTGCAACATCAGGGGCATGTTTGAGTTTCTGGTATCACATGTATGGCAGAACTATGGGAACACTGAATGTATACACAATGACAGGAGGTGCACTTGGAAGACCAATATGGTCAAAGATAGGAAACCGGCCAAACAAATGGTTATCTGCTCAAGTTACAGTGAAAACAACAGGATCTTGGCAGGTAATTTAAACCCACCTTTGTCTATAAATAAATTGTATTATTACACACAACTACAATATCATCAGCCTTCCTTTAACAAAAAATGAAGTAAATGGCTATTTTTATATCCTGGGTAATGGAATTTTTTTATTGACATTTTGTATATCCAATTTGCCAGAGTTTACCATACTTATAAAATGGATAGGACAACCTGAAATATAACCTGGTAAAAAAGGTCATAGAGCCTTAAACAAGAGATGTTTATCAAACTCTGTATGGAAAGCACTGAATTTCCCAATAGAAAATTATTTTAATGTGAGCCTTGAATTGTATTTACAATATTTTGTTACAATTAGGTAGTATATGTCATAATTATTTTATATCTTTGTTTTGTTTAAGGTTGTATTTGAAGGAATAATCGGAAACCCTGTATATAGTGATATTGGTATTGATGATGTGAAAATTACCCAGGGTGCTTGTGGAAATACAGGCGACTGCAACTTTGAAGTTGACACCTGCTCATGGGTCAACACTCAGTCAGGAGATAACTTTGATTGGTTGAGACAAAAAGGTCAAACTTCTAGTGTCAGAACAGGACCAAATTATGATCATACAATAGGATCTTTATTAGGTATGAAAATGTAACTTGTTTCAAATAAATATCTTTTAAATGTCTAAGTGGTAATCTATCAACTTGAAAATAATAAAATAATTTTATATCTCGGCTTAGCCATTATACTTAAAAGATCCGTTATTTAAGAAAATCTGAGAAATTATCTATTTTTAAAAATATACTCTTTTTTATAT
Source organism: Mytilisepta virgata (assembly GCA_028015205.1). NCBI lineage: Eukaryota > Metazoa > Mollusca > Bivalvia > Mytilida > Mytilidae > Mytilisepta > Mytilisepta virgata. Next base: position 55,930,646 of record CM051515.1, on the reverse strand, counting down.
TTTTAAAAATTTTGACAGATTTCTACTTTTAGATCTGTAATTGAGAAATCTCTAGACATTTTCTATTTTTAAACATATTCCCTTGTATATTTTATTTAAGACACAGTTTTACTTTTAAATCTGTTTTTTTGTCTCTTAAAAATTCATGCATAATTTTTTTCAGGACATTACATGTACATAGAGACGTCTTCTCCACGTGTTAAAGGTGACAAGGCATGGTTTATAAGTGCAACCTTCCCATTCTCACAGAATTCAGCCTGTATGCAGTTCTGGTACCATATGTATGGAGATGGAATAGGTAAGTATAGTGAGTTACGAGTAAACTAATTGAAATCTATGATTTCATACTTTTTCAAAAAAGACCACATGTTTTGATAATTTTAAATAGCAAGATCACATGTCGACAAAAAATATAAAAATCACTGTTATAAATGATTAGTAAGGCTGGCTTGGATACCTAATGTCCTTACAAACATTTGTATATTTATGGATTAACCATCATCAGGTTAGCTTATGACCAAACCTGTGGAAGCCAAAAATACTTTAAAAAACATCAAAACTTGAGCAATACAAAATCCTAAAAATTATTCCTTTTAGGGACGTTGAATGTTTATGCCAATGACAGTTCATCAAATACTTGGTTATGGACATTATCTGGTAACCAAGGATCACAATGGCTTCAGGGTCAGGTACCAGTTCCAAGACGGACTTCAGAATACAAGGTAACTTGATGAAGAAATTAAAATTTTGTCCAAAAAAATCTTATCGATCTTATTGAGAATAAAAAAGAGAAGGTTCATTGTGACATTAAAAAGTAAATTTTTCTATTTCTCACTAACCCTATAATTTGAATTATATGTCCTTTGAATCCATTCTTTTTCATGTATTATTTGTTCTTAGATTGCTGAAATTGTTTGCATTAAGAATGGATATTCATTCAAATACTTTTTTTTGCTCTAATTTCCAGCTGATATTTGAAGGAATAAAAGGATCAAATGTCCGAGGAGATATTGCTATTGATGATATTACTGTAACACAGTCAGCATGTGGATGTAAGTAATTACCTTATACTTTATACAGTGTATATATTTTATTTTGGGGTTTTTCTTAATTTTATTAATAGCATCAACTGTTCATTTTACAAATTTATTTCAGGATTCATCTTGCTTTTTCCCTCAGTATCCTATAAAGGAATTTTTTTCATTTTGTACTAAATTTTGATTAATATTTTCATTTTATAGATCGCCCTACCACTGCAAATCCAAAGAATGTACCGACAACTTCACCGGCCCCAGTGCCAACCACCAAGGCACCATTTGGTAGGTACTATTATACAATGGAATAGTTTTGTTTATTTTTCTTCTATTTCTATGGGGTCATGTATCTTAATTGTGAAGGTTATCCAGTTTTCCTCCTTTAAGTCAGTGGTTTTTTTCCACAACATATAAAAATTGGTTGCCATGAAATAGCCAATTGCTGTGAAAGTGTGGTAAAACCTCAATAAACCAAACCAGACTATTTTAATTGAGAAATAATTCACAATGGGTTGAAAATATCATGATTTTATTGTGTCTCTTGTGGTAAAGTATCGGCATAAAAGGCCTACCCATGGTAATATCATGATATTTTCAATTCCCATTGTGATTTTTTTCTATTCTAAAAGGACATTTACCACAGATGTAGCATGACTGCGTTTGAAGCAGATCATATTAAAATCCATATTTTACAATAATAAGTTACTGACATAGCATTCTTTTTTAATATTAGAAGGAGTACAGTATTGAGAGCATTTTGAAGGAGATATTTGACATCTCAGTCTTGAACAATGTTAAGGTGCCCTCTAATAATCATGTCAATACTTTGAGTTGTTAAAATTGCAAGATATTGAAGAAGTTTTATTTATGTTAATAACATCTATTGTATTAAATTGATGTATTTTTCTGAATTGTTTGATGTTTTATATATTTAGTTTCACAGTCAAGCTATGACTGTAGTTTTGAAAATGGAATGTGTAGTTGGATTAATTTGGGGGATGACATATTTAATTGGTCCAGAGCCCAAGGCCCGACAGGCAGCGGTTCGACTGGCCCGACAAATGATCATACAAAGGGAACAGGTATATTGATTATATCTAGAGATCATTGTGTAGTTTAATAGGAATAGGTTTTCACTAAAAGACAATTTTTTTAGCTGTAGTGATATATTGATGATTATATTTATAGGATAACTAATTCAAGAATTTGAATATCGCAAAATATTCAACGAGTGACCGAAAAACACCTTAAATCACGAATGCCCAAAGCGCATGAGGGAATTATTAGTGTTTTCCAGTCACGAGATGAATGTTGTCAATATTCAAATTCTTGAATCAGTTATACTGTTTATTACATTGATAAAATAGACAAAAAATGCTTCAAAAGTGTCATTTTCCTTAGATCCCTTCCTGAATCACAAATGTCGTTTGTTAGTAATGCCCTTGACGATGTTAAATAAAAACCCATCTTCCATTGAGTGAAAATATGATATTTATTTTCACTGGAAATTACGATAAATCACCATCATCAATGTAATAATTAAAGTTTATTGTCACCACATACAAGAAATAACATCTCAACATTTTCAACATTACAAATTTCTCCAAGAACTATAATTCATGGTATATTTGATGTACAAAGCAGACATTTTTAATGCTTTTTCAGTCCCAGTATACTAAAATTTGGTATCTGCTGCTTGAAAATCTATATGGACTGGTGTTCATTAAGAAAAGTGTTAATCAAAAAGTGGTAATCTCAAATAAGTTTTAAATAAAGTAGAAAATTTTGATTTCACTGTGAAAAATTATACTTTATTCAAGGTCAAGGATGGTATATGTACATAGAAGCATCAAGTCCCAGGAAATTTAACGACAGTGCCCACCTGGCCTCCGCTAGTATTCCAGCCAATCAACAGAAATGTTTACAGTTCTGGTATCATATGTACGGACCTAATATCAACATGCTGAATATTTACATCAAGGTACACTTCAGATAAAATGGCAGATATCTTTTTTTTTTTTTTTTTTTTTTCTTTAATTTGCATCATATATATTTGCCTGGAAATGTTTTGTTGAAAGTTTAAGGATACATGTATTTAGTAAGTGCCAATGAGACAACATCCCATAGTATGAACACAACGATTATATCTGGAGATCATTATGCTTTGATAGGTACGTGTTAACAGAGTTGTTTACTATTACGGAATTTCCGTAATTGTCCCGGATTTTAGATTCAAAATACGGATTGCGGTTTTACCTCCGGAAATTAGCTTTTCGGTTTTGTACCAAAATTATTTTTTTGTCCCGGTTTGTAATTGCACTTGATTTTTCCAGTTATGAAAAGCATTTTAACAAGATTGATGATAAAAACTCGGATTGTTTCTAGACACAATATAAGATGTTTGATGGGGGGTCTCTATGGAAGTTTTCATGCTGAAATTTGAGATTACCGACAAAAGGCCCAAATTACTGACAAAAATTGTTAACATTACTGAAAACACTAGAAAGGGGTAAACACCTCTGTGTTAAGGTTTAAGGTGATGATGAAATCAGAAGCACTATCATTATGTCTCTGGAAATTATGATTTATTCTGTTACATGTCATCATAGAGAAGTGTCAGACTACTTTTTTCTTTGTCTGCAAATTCTTAATAAGATTTTTAACTGGCTTTCCAATGGAAAAATCCAGTTATAATTTGGTGAAGTACGGCAGGCAGACTTTTACCGCTCCGGAGTTACGGTCCTTGATTAATTGGAAAATCGGACAACTTTTTGTTGTTTCCGTGCAATAACAGATGAATCGATCAAGCTGTGCTTTTCAAATTATAATATGTTGTTCCCGATGATAAAATGGAGGTCAAGTTCGATCTTGACCAATTTAACCATAATCACTCAGGAGTTAAGGTCCCTGATGAATTGGAAAATGGCACTTAAAATTATAAACTGATAAACCTACGTTTAATCAATATAGATGCCTCAATAAAGGTACATAGCTACTCAAACAAATAACCTACCATGCTGCTCATATCAAATATACATAGATAGATAATCTCATCCACCCCTGTAATGTGTTATATTACAAATGTAATATACAACACATGTTTCTCTAAAAGCTCTTATTGGGAACACTGGAGACCAAAAGTTTGGAAAGCCAAAAACAAACAAGGGATCAATAAACTACATAAACAGTTATAGACGAGATTTGCACCTTACAAACGCATATGTTTCAACAACAAATATTTGAGAAAACCAAGTTTTCTGTCATTTTGACAGAATTTCCCGGTTAATCATTGAATATGCTATTGATTTGACTTGTACCTTACATAAATTTTTAGACTGGAAATACTTATGGTAATGCTATATGGACAAGACTAGGTACACAGGGAAACAGTTGGAAACAAGGACAGGTACAGATTCCACAACAATCAAACATGTACCAGGTTGTATTTGAAGGACTTGTGGGTAATAGTTTCCGTGGTGACATAGCTATTGATGATGTTCAAATAATATCAGGAGCTTGCACTGCACAAGGTATGAAACTGAAATTATTTATAAAGTAGATGTATACAGTAAAGTTATTGTGTTGTTCTATTACACTTAATTCTTATGTAATATAAAGATGTAAAAATAAATTTGATTGGTTAAGAAACTCAGTCTTACTGTGTAACCCGGGTTGGGTATTGAGATGTCTCTAGAAAATTATTCTAGTCTGAATTTGAAATATTCCAGAGCTAAAGAGGTTATTCAGTATACAAAAGTAGCATTTTGCATGGAAAATGGGTAAGAATTAGTTTGGACTAATGGAGTACCCGCTGCGTCCACGTCTGCAGACGCGTGTCCACAGCCAGTTCTTAAATACTAGTTGAAATAGGGTCATATATTTTTGTGTGCAGGTGCACGTTGCAGAGACTGACCATATGACACAAGGTCATATGACCCATATTACATGGTTGACTGGCTTTTAAGTTTTACGTCAAAAATCAGTTTTAACATTCAAAGTGACCTACAATCATATTACTTGGTGTGAGGATGCATCTTGAGGAGTAACACAGCCTCCCACCAAAATAAGGTCACTGACCTACTTATCACACTTTATTGACTTAGATTAAGCCTCCCACCAAAATTAGGTCACTCTGACCTACTTATCACACTTCATTGACTGAGGTTAAGTTTTATGTCCGAGTTCAGTTCTCCGATATCAAGGGACCTACAATCATATTACTTGGTGTCAGGGTGCATGCAGAGAAGCAACACAGCCTTCCACCAAAAGTAGGTCACTTTGAACTACTTATCGTGCTTCATTGACGTTAATTTTTACGTCCCAGTTCAGTTCTCCGATACCAAGCGACCAACTATCATATTACTTGGTGTGAGGATGCATCTCCAGGAGTAACACAGCCTCCCACCAAATTAGGTCAATCTGACCTACTTATTGCGCTTTATTGACTAAGGTTAAGTTTTAGGTCCCAGTTCAGTTCTCAGATACCAAGCGACCTACAATGATATTACTTGGTGTTGTTTTGTATTTGTTACAGGAGGGCTAGTTTGTAACTTTGAAGGCTCTGGACTCTGTGCTGGATGGACCCAGGACACCACTGACAATTTTGATTGGAGACTGCAGAAAAGCAGTACATCATCGACAAATACAGGGCCTAGATTTGATCATACTTTTGGAACAGCTGCAGGTGGGATATAAATATCAATTTTATAAATTCTAATGAGGTGTAAATCTTAACAAATTCACCTTGCTTCATAAATACTCTATAAAGCGATTCAAACAATATTTTAACTCTTACTTCAAGTGTGTCAGCAATTTACCCATAAAGCTTTATTTTTCTTCTTTTTTAACATGTGTGCTAGGGTGTAGATTACAAAGCTTAGGATGTTTAATCTGGCCAAACAGTTTTATCAATTTCAAGTTTGGCAGAAAAAAGAGTAAAAAAAATGTTAACCCACACCTAACTGGATTAGAAAAAAAAAGATTTGATGAATAAACCTTTTGATTTAAATAGTGGGAATAATGATTTTTTTTTATCTGCAGGACATTACGTGTACACAGAAACAAGTGCTCCAAGAGTAAAGGGAGACAAAGCTAGACTAATCACTCCACAAGTTACCTATACTAAACCACAATGTTTACAATTTTACTATCACATGTATGGAAGAAGTATTGGAACACTAAATATATATGTAAAAACTGGAAGTAAATTACCAGTCGCCTCAGTGTGGAGTCGATCTTTTAACCAAGGGAATATTTGGATCAAGGGGCAGACAACTATTCAAGCATCTCAGCCTTATTATGTAAGTTATTGTTATTTGGTATAGTTTGAATTCTATAATGTTAACAGATGGAACATTTTTATTGTTGTTATTTGATTATAGAGCTAATTATTTTATGTACATGAATTTTATTTAAGTTAAAACTTCTATTTTGAATTTTTTTTTAGTATATAAGGAAATTGACAGTTCAAAGCATATCATTGGATCTTGCATCAACTAACTTAAATCGAATCAACAGGAGTTACAATCATCTAACATTGATACACTTTTATGAGTTGTATTTTGTTAGAATTAATGCAATGTGTTAATTATAGATTCTCCTTCAGGTATGAATGAGTTATGGAATTTCTCCACACGAGATAGTTAAATTTTTTATTTTCAACAGGCGAGCTTTAGCAAGTGTGTTAAAATCTAAAATTTAACTATCGAGGGTGGAGAAATTCTGTAACTCACAATTAAATTGAAGGAGAATCTATTTCTCCTATGATTTTCAACAAAAGCATCAAGAAAATGTAGAAAAAATTGAAGGAATTTCCATGCAGAAATTTAATCACTGGGAAATGGTTAAAAATATTATGTATTTGTATCCCACCGATTAAACACGTCAAGAATAGGAGAAACAGTAGTTTCAACATTACTGTAACAGAATAATGATATGCTAATAAACACATAAGTGAAAATTTTGAATTGGCAAAGTACAGCCTGGGTGGTCTCATGTTAGTGTGCTTGTATCAAGTGCAGAAAGTTGCTGGTTTGATCCTTGGCCAGGTCAAACCAAAGACATTAAAATTGGTATTTGCTGCTTCTCCGCCAAGCACAAGGTATCTAGGAGTTAGCTTGGAGTCAGTGTTATATGTCAGGATGGGTGATATGTCTTCCTGCAGACTGTTATTTCATTAGCTAGCATGTTCAAAATTCCGGCAAAGCTTATCAGTCTACTACAAAGCAGGGTTCAATTTATATCATATCAACATGTTCTCGTCCTGATTTGCATTTGATAATTGCCACTGGACATTAAACAATAATTCATCCATCATGAATAGGCAGGTAATTTGGAAATGATGTATTACAAGTATAACCAGTAGAGTACTGGGTATATAGATGAAAATTAACTTTTTCTTCAGGTCCCAACAGCCATTTAGGATAGCCACAAAATATAGTAAATGAGATCTTAAAGGCATGCATAAATGCTAATAGAACTCGTAAATTAGGTAAAATTGTTTTAAATTAAATCTTATTAATCAATTTACATATATATTTTGTCTTACATTCGATCATAATTAATCATATTACAAAAGAAAAAACATAAATATTTTGTGAAATATGATTAATTTTTTATATGTAGGTGGTATTTGAAGGAATCAGAGGTACTGGTGTCGAGGGTGACATAGCAATAGATGATATCAGTACATTACAAGGTCCTTGTCAAATGAAAAGTAAGTTGACATTGTTAATTGACTCTGATAGGCTAGTGGTTTCTTCACGTTTTACTGATTGCTATCACAAAAAATGTATCACAAAATAACAAAATAAATTTCATGCACTGTATGACCAAGAAAAAGATGCAACTCACAAAGATGATGAAAGATAATGTTTACCCTACTTTTAATTATAAAAAGACTTACATGTATTTTTGGAGTAATTATACTGTTTACTGAAGAGATTCAAGAATTCCAACCATTATTCGGAAATGAATTTTAAGTTTGTTGAAGATAACAAGAGAGAGTCGACTGTTTTATTTAAATAAAGCATGTTATTTCAATTACACATAGGTGATTGATGGATATCTAATACAGAATTCTGTTCCAACTTTTGCTTTTCCAATGCATCATTGTGACTTTCAGATGAAGAACAGCAATATAAACCTTTTTTTACTTTATTTCCTGTTGCAATAGGCAAGAGATTTTCAGTTAAGGAGTTTATTTTGGCGACATACAAATCCAGTTTAAAGCCATTCACTTCTATGACATTTTGATAATACAAATGGGTTATCTGCTTTCAGTGCCTCAAATTTTCCGCATTCTTCCTGCAAACAGTCATCTGCCCAGCTGTGCCATGATAATTGTAGACTGAACAGACAGTATCATCCATGGGTTAAATATTCAATATAAATAAATTGAGTCTGAAAAGTACTCTTGGCACCAAATTTCGAAGTTTATGTTTACAGAATAAAACCAGGAGGGTGGCAATTTTTTTACAGAAATCAAATAAACCAGTTCCATTGGTAACTTTTTAAGTGGGGCACCAGTGTATGAGAACCAGATATTCAAGTTTATATGGCCTAATGTACATAAAATATTTGTACTTTTCTGTCATAGGTGATTGTGATTTTGAGTCAGGACTTTGTACGTGGATGAATGTCCACAGTGGAGACAATTTTGACTGGAACCTTGGAAGAGGGAGAACCGTTAGCAGTTATACTGGTCCAAGTGTAGATCATACAAAGGGTAACAGTCAAGGTATGAACCATGAACTTTTTATTTCGGAGTTTTTTATATCTTATAAAAGGTTATTGCTGGTTTTTTCTATCTTAATTCAGAATTTACTTTGGGATGTAATAAGTAATTTGATTGGTTGGGCAGCCGTAATGGACTTTTTATGATACTGAATAACATGGTCTGGGTATTGATGTCATTAATGTATTACTCAACAGTCTCAAGGTCATATATTTCAACAGTCTCAAGGTCATATATTTCAACAGTCTCGAGGTCATATATTTCAAAGCTTATTAGTTATTGTCCCCCCCCCCGCAACGCGATGCGGGGGATATGGTAATGCCGGGCGTCCGTCCGTTCGTCCACCTTGTAAGCGCTCTAGCAAATTTATTTCTTGACCAATTTGGATAATATTTATACAGTAGCTTTAACTCAATGATACTTTAAGGGAGTTTGAAGATGAGTCATGTCGAAATATTTTTGTAGGAGTTATGCCGTTAATAACTTAGAAAATTGACAAAATTTTCATGTAAGCGCTCTAGCAAATTTATTTCTTGACCGATTTGGATAATATTTATACAGTAGCTTTAACTCAATGATACCTCAAGGGAGTTCGAAGATGAGTCATGTCGAAATATTTTTGTAGGAGTTATGCCGTTAATAACTTAGAAAATTGACAAAATTTTCATGTAAGCGCTCTAGCAAATTTATTTCTTGACCGATTTGGATAATATTTATACAGTAGCTTTAACTCAATGATACCTCAAGGGAGTTCGAAGATGAGTCATGTCGAAATATTTTTGTAGGAGTTATGCCCCTTAATAACTTTGAAAATTGACAAAATGTTCATCTAAGTGTTCTAGAAAATTTATATTCTCCTTGCATTGGAATAATATTTATACACTTGGACCTAAAGGGAGGTTTTATACATAAACTCCTATCGAAACTTATAAAATTGAAAAATACTGTCTTTAAGAGTTTGTTAGGCGGAATACTTTTGATCAAAGCATTTCTGTTTATTGAAAAGGAGTAAATGTACATTTGTATAAATTCTCAATACACATGGTAAAATAAGATTTCAACACTATACCCATATTGTATAAATGTCTTCATACCACTCATTAACTTGTAAAAAACTTTAGCAATAACCACAAATTGTTTGTCCTTCTATTCTCTCTCTTTGAGAAAATTTTGTTATGTTTGACTTGTCCAAGGGTTTCTGATGCTCTAGCGGCGGGGGACTTCAGAACGCTGTTCGATTTTTTGAATAAGCATTTTTGTTTGGGAAATATTTTGGAAATTTGATTTAGTTATACTATTTCTTGAATATCCAACAGTAAGTGTTTTATTATACCAAAAGAAATTTGCCTGGCCAGCAGTTACTACTGCTATTGATAAGCCTGGTGTAGAAACTATTGACTGGGTAATAGTTCCTGGTTTAGAAACAGGCAAAATAGTAAAAATATATTTTAAGGTTTTATATTGAAAAAAAAACATACTGAGATATAATAAACAAAAAAAGAATTTTTAACTGATATTCAATATTTGATAGGTCAATACATTTTCATGGAAGCATCAAACCCAGCCAAACCACGAAATAGAGCCCAGCTTCGCAGTCAGTTACTGAATCCTACATCAGGACAATGTATAAATTTCTGGTACAGTATGTACGGAGCCGACACTGGAAATCTCAGAGTATGGGTACAACCTCAAACAGGAAATAATACAAAGATATGGGATCTACAGGGTGATAAAGGAACACCATGGCATCAAGGACGGGCAACGTTTTACAGCAATACTCCATTCTATGTAAGTTTTTTTGTTTATTTCTACTATTGTAAAAATTCCTTTACTCTTTTCTACCCAATAAGCTTTAGTATAAGTCTATTGCTTTAATATGAAATGTTATTGTTGGTTGACCTTAAAATTTTGCAAGATGAGTTTGACATTACCTACAAAATACATTAAAACAGAATTTGTTGTAAATGTTCCCTTTAAATGTATATACATGTATAGATAAGGTTAAATGTATATACATGTATAGATAAGGTTAAATGTATATACATGTATAGATAAGGTTAAATGTATATACATGTATAGATAAGGTCAAATGTATATACATGTATAGATAAGGTTAAATGTATATACATGTATAGATAAGTTTAAATGTATATACATGTATAGATAAGGATTTTATTATTTAGAAAAAAAATCTGGATACAACAAAATTGTATTCTAATGGACATAACATATAACGTCCTTTTTGATTGGATAATGTCAAGCGTAAAATCCACGGTTTACCGTCGGAACCATTGACGACAACGTTGAGCAAACGCATTTGACGTTTCCTGTTTACTTTTTATTCTATTTTTAACGTTTAACGGAGGTTGCATTAGAATGGGGATAACTGTATTGTATTTTATCAGCGTCGCCAGGTAAACTCAATTTGCGACGGTAAAACCAGCGGTTTACGTCGGCAACTGATAAAATACAATACAGTTATCCCCTAATTTGTTGTCGTGATCGATCAGTTTTTTTCTAATATCCACAATATTATATTTCAGTTGGTGATCGAGGCTGTTAGAGGAAGTGGTTACCGTGGTGACATAGCTGTGGATGACATTACAATAACTTCTAAATCTTGTCTGAGTATGTATGGAGTAGAGTGGGAAAGGGATTGGTGAATAGTATGTGTTTGGAAGAGACAATCAAAGCCTTAGTTGAGATAACAAAATAACTCCTAAATCTTGTCTGAGTATGTATGGAGTAGAGTGGGAAAGGGATTGGTGAATAGTATGTGTTTGGAAGGGACAATCAAAGCCTTAGTTGAGATAACAAAATAACTCCTAAATCTTGTCTGAGTATGTATGGAGTAGAGTGGGAAAGGGATTGGTGAATAGTATGTGTTTGGAAGGGACAATCAAAGCCTTAGTTGAGATAACAAAATAACTCCTAAATCTTGTCTGAGTATGTATGGAGTAGAGTGGGAAAGGGATTGGTGAATAGTATGTGTTTGGAAGGGACAATCAAAGCCTTAGTTGAGATAACAAAATAACTCCTAAATCTTGTCTGAGTATGTATGGAGTAGAGTGGGAAAGGGATTGGGGAATAGTATGTGTTTGGAAGGGACAATCAAAGCCTTAGTTGAGATAACAAAATAACTCCTAAATCTTGTCTGAGTATGTATGGAGTAGAGTGGGAAAGGGATTGGGGAATAGTATGTGTTTGGAAGGGACAATCAAAGCCTTAGTTGAGATAACAAAATAACTCCTAAATCTTGTCTGAGTATGTATGGAGTAGAGTGGGAAAGGGATTGTGGAATAGTATGTGTTTGGAAGGGACAATCAAAGCCTTAGTTGAGATAACAAAATAACTCCTAAATCTTGTCTGAGTATGTATGGAGTAGAGTGGGAAAGGGATTGGGGAATAGTATGTGTTTGGAAGGGACAATCAAAGCCTTAGTTGAGATAACAAAATAATTCCTAAATCTTGTCTGAGTATGTATGGAGTAGAGTGGGAAAGGGATTGGGGAATAGTATGTGTTTGGAAGGGACAATCAAAGCCTTAGTTGAGATAACAAAATAACTCCTAAATCTTGTCTGAGTGTGTATGGAGTAGAGTGGGAAAGGGATTGGGGAATAGTATGTGTTTGGAAGAGACAATCAAAGCCTTAGTTGAGATAACAAAATAACTCCTAAATCTTGTCTGAGTATGTATGGAGTAGAGTGGGAAAGGGATTGGGGAATAGTATGTGTTTGGAAGGGACAATCAAAGCCTTAGTTGAGATAACAAAATAACTCCTAAATCTTGTCTGAGTATGTATGGAGTAGAGTGGGAAAGGGATTGGGGAATAGTATGTGTTTGGAAGGGACAATCAAAGCCTTAGTTGAGATAACAAAATAATTCCTAAATCTTGTCTGAGTATGTATGGAGTAGAGTGGGAAAGGGATTGGGGAATAGTATGTGTTTGGAAGGGACAATCAAAGCCTTAGTTGAGATAACAAAATAACTCCTAAATCTTGTCTGAGTATGTATGGAGTAGAGTGGGAAAGGGATTGGTGAATAGTATGTGTTTGGAAGGGACAATCAAAGCCTTAGTTGAGATAACAAAATAACTCCTAAATCTTGTCTGAGTATGTATGGAGTAGAGTGGGAAAGGGATTGGGGAATAGTATGTGTTTGGAAGAGACAATCAAAGCCTTAGTTGAGATAACAAAATAACTCCTAAATCTTGTCTGAGTATGTATGGAGTAGAGTGGGAAAGGGATTGGGGAATAGTATGTGTTTGGAAGAGACAATCAAAGCCTTAGTTGAGATAACAAAATAACTCCTAAATCTTGTCTGAGTATGTATGGAGTAGAGTGGGAAAGGGATTGGGGAATAGTATGTGTTTGGAAGGGACAATCAAAGCCTTAGTTGAGATAACAAAATAACTCCTAAATCTTGTCTGAGTATGTATGGAGTAGAGTGGGAAAGGGATTGGTGAATAGTATGTGTTTGGAAGGGACAATCAAAGCCTTAGTTGAGATAACAAAATAACTCCTAAATCTTGTCTGAGTATGTATGGAGTAGAGTGGGAAAGGGATTGGGGAATAGTATGTGTTTGGAAGAGACAATCAAAGCCTTAGTTGAGATAACAAAATAACTCCTAAATCTTGTCTGAGTATGTATGGAGTAGAGTGGGAAAGGGATTGGGGAATAGTATGTGTTTGGAAGGGACAATCAAAGCCTTAGTTGAGATAACAAAATAACTCCTAAATCTTGTCTGAGTATGTATGGAGTAGAGTGGGAAAGGGATTGGGGAATAGTATGTGTTTGGAAGGGACAATCAAAGCCTTAGTTGAGATAACAAAATAACTCCTAAATCTTGTCTGAGTATGTATGGAGTAGAGTGGGAAAGGGATTGGGGAATAGTATGTGTTTGGAAGGGACAATCAAAGCCTTAGTTGAGATAACAAAATAACTCCTAAATCTTGTCTGAGTATGTATGGAGTAGAGTGGGAAAGGGATTGGGGAATAGTATGTGTTTGGAAGGGACAATCAAAGCCTTAGTTGAGATAACAAAATAACTCCTAAATCTTGTCTGAGTATGTATGGAGTAGAGTGGGAAAGGGATTGGGGAATAGTATGTGTTTGGAAGGGACAATCAAAGCCTTAGTTGAGATAACAAAATAACTCCTAAATCTTGTCTGAGTATGTATGGAGTAGAGTGGGAAAGGGATTGGGGAATAGTATGTGTTTGGAAGGGACAATCAAAGCCTTAGTTGAGATAACAAAATAATTCCTAAATCTTGTCTGAGTATGTATGGAGTAGAGTGGGAAAGGGATTGGGGAATAGTATGTGTTTGGAAGGGACAATCAAAGCCTTAGTTGAGATAACAAAATAACTCCTAAATCTTGTCTGAGTATGTATGGAGTAGAGTGGGAAAGGGATTGGTGAATAGTATGTGTTTGGAAGGGACAATCAAAGCCTTAGTTGAGATAACAAAATAACTCCTAAATCTTGTCTGAGTATGTATGGAGTAGAGTGGGAAAGGGATTGGGGAATAGTATGTGTTTGGAAGGGACAATCAAAGCCTTAGTTGAGATAACAAAATAACTCCTAAATCTTGTCTGAGTATGTATGGAGTAGAGTGGGAAAGGGATTGGGGAATAGTATGTGTTTGGAAGGGACAATCAAAGCCTTAGTTGAGATAACAAAATAATTCCTAAATCTTGTCTGAGTATGTATGGAGTAGAGTGGGAAAGGGATTGGGGAATAGTATGTGTTTGGAAGGGACAATCAAAGCCTTAGTTGAGATAACAAAATAACTCCTAAATCTTGTCTGAGTATGTATGGAGTAGAGTGGGAAAGGGATTGGTGAATAGTATGTGTTTGGAAGGGACAATCAAAGCCTTAGTTGAGATAACAAAATAACTCCTAAATCTTGTCTGAGTATGTATGGAGTAGAGTGGGAAAGGGATTGGGGAATAGTATGTGTTTGGAAGGGACAATCAAAGCCTTAGTTGAGATAACAAAATAACTCCTAAATCTTGTCTGAGTATGTATGGAGTAGAGTGGGAAAGGGATTGGTGAATAGTATGTGTTTTGAAGGGACAATCAAAGCCTTAGTTGAGATAACAAAATAACTCCTAAATCTTGTCTGAGTATGTATGGAGTAGAGTGGGAAAGGGATTGGGGAATAGTATGTGTTTGGAAGGGACAATCAAAGCCTTAGTTGAGATAACAAAATAACTCCTAAATCTTGTCTGAGTATGTATGGAGTAGAGTGGGAAAGGGATTGGGGAATAGTATGTGTTTGGAAGGGACAATCAAAGCCTTAGTTGAGATAACAAAATAACTCCTAAATCTTGTCTGAGTATGTATGGAGTAGAGTGGGAAAGGGATTGGGGAATAGTATGTGTTTGGAAGGGACAATCAAAGCCTTAGTTGAGATAACAAAATAACTCCTAAATCTTGTCTGAGTATGTATGGAGTAGAGTGGGAAAGGGATTGGTGAATAGTATGTGTTTGGAAGGGACAATCAAAGCCTTAGTTGAGATAACAAAATAACTCCTAAATCTTGTCTGAGTATGTATGGAGTAGAGTGGGAAAGGGATTGGTGAATAGTATGTGTTTGGAAGAGACAATCAAAGCCTTAGTTGAGATAACAAAATAACTCCTAAATCTTGTCTGAGTATGTATGGAGTAGAGTGGGAAAGGGATTGGGGAATAGTATGTGTTTGGAAGAGACAATCAAAGCCTTAGTTGAGATAACAAAATAACTCCTAAATCTTGTCTGAGTATGTATGGAGTAGAGTGGGAAAGGGATTGGGGAATAGTATGTGTTTGGAAGGGACAATCAAAGCCTTAGTTGAGATAACAAAATAACTCCTAAATCTTGTCTGAGTATGTATGGAGTAGAGTGGGAAAGGGATTGGGGAATAGTATGTGTTTGGAAGAGACAATCAAAGCCTTAGTTGAGATAACAAAATAACTCCTAAATCTTGTCTGAGTATGTATGGAGTAGAGTGGGAAAGGGATTGGGGAATAGTATGTGTTTGGAAGAGACAATCAAAGCCTTAGTTGAGATAACAAAATAACTCCTAAATCTTGTCTGAGTATGTATGGAGTAGAGTGGGAAAGGGATTGGGGAATAGTATGTGTTTGGAAGGGACAATCAAAGCCTTAGTTGAGATAACAAAATAACTCCTAAATCTTGTCTGAGTATGTATGGAGTAGAGTGGGAAAGGGATTGGGGAATAGTATGTGTTTGGAAGAGACAATCAAAGCCTTAGTTGAGATAACAAAATAACTCCTAAATCTTGTCTGAGTATGTATGGAGTAGAGTGGGAAAGGGATTGGGGAATAGTATGTGTTTGGAAGGGACAATCAAAGCCTTAGTTGAGATAACAAAATAACTCCTAAATCTTGTCTGAGTATGTATGGAGTAGAGTGGGAAAGGGATTGGTGAATAGTATGTGTTTGGAAGGGACAATCAAAGCCTTAGTTGAGATAACAAAATAACTCCTAAATCTTGTCTGAGTATGTATGGAGTAGAGTGGGAAAGGGATTGGGGAATAGTATGTGTTTGGAAGAGACAATCAAAGCCTTAGTTGAGATAACAAAATAACTCCTAAATCTTGTCTGAGTATGTATGGAGTAGAGTGGGAAAGGGATTGGTGAATAGTATGTGTTTGGAAGGGACAATCAAAGCCTTAGTTGAGATAACAAAATAACTCCTAAATCTTGTCTGAGTATGTATGGAGTAGAGTGGGAAAGGGATTGGGGAATAGTATGTGTTTGGAAGGGACAATCAAAGCCTTAGTTGAGATAACAAAATAACTCCTAAATCTTGTCTGAGTATGTATGGAGTAGAGTGGGAAAGGGATTGGGGAATAGTATGTGTTTGGAAGGGACAATCAAAGCCTTAGTTGAGATAACAAAATAACTCCTAAATCTTGTCTGAGTATGTATGGAGTAGAGTGGGAAAGGGATTGGTGAATAGTATGTGTTTGGAAGAGACAATCAAAGCCTTAGTTGAGATAACAAAATAACTCCTAAATCTTGTCTGAGTATGTATGGAGTAGAGTGGGAAAGGGATTGGTGAATAGTATGTGTTTGGAAGCGACAATCAAAGCCTTAGTTGAGATAACAAAATAACTCCTAAATCTTGTAAAGTAGTACAAATCTTATATTGGTTAGGGGAGGGGGTAACCAAATCAAATAATTTCTGTATTGGCCAAGGGATATTCTGTAGTTTTATTATTTAGTTATAATTGGCCAATATAGCTGGCAAATACAGAAAAAGGACAAACAACAAATAAACACAGAAACACAGAAAACTAAAAAAACAATGAACAACACGAACTCCTATAAAAACCAGGTGCCTCGGAAGGGTAAGGAATTCCTGCTCCATATACGGTAACAAAGTCAATCCAGTGAAAATCACAAATGGCAGTTATATTGGCCAAAGGCAAAGGTAGAAACCAAAGCAGCAGGATCAATAGTTAAGTAAATACAAAATTATAACTATATCATCACATAACAATTCTTTTACCTAGCAATACCACCAGAGGCTTCTACTTATATTCCATCAACACCAGCAGTAGTGGCCCCAACAGGAAGTACCACACCAGGGATCCCCACGCCATATGACTGTAACTTTGAAAGTGGATTATGCAGATGGAGCCAGGACAAAACAGATGTTTTTGATTGGACAGCTGCAAGTGGACCAACTGGTACTGGGAAAACTGGTCCTACAAATGATCATACACTACAGACAGGTAACAGTTTCATATTTATTTCATATGAACGAGTGGATATATACTAGTAACTTTGAGCTGTTTTCTGCTCTTTTGTCGGGTTGTAGTCTCTTTGACACATTCCCCGTTTCTCTTCTCTATTCTAGTGCTGACAGAATCTGATTCCACTAGTTATGTATCGTACATTTGAAACATATATTCTATTGTAGGCAATATATATATTTTTGTGTCTCTACTTGTGTAGATAAAAATAAGATGTTACTGGGAAAACAAAACTTTATTATCTATTATTTATTGGACTTAAATGATCTATATTTCTGCATGATAGTTGCTAAGTTTTACTTAGGATTTTTTTGTTAATTTCTAAATATGTCTTTTTGTAAATTCTTGAAGTTCTTTAAGATTTGCATTTTATTCATTATGTCTATAAAATTATTTCCAGCACAAGGACATTACATTTACATTGAGAGTTCAACACCCAGGCGACCAAACGACACTGCCAGGCTACTCTCATCCACCGTCTATCCAACCAGTGGAGCATGTATTACATTCTGGTATCATATGTACGGTGCACACATTAACACACTTAACTTTTACATCAAAGTGAATGGTAGTCTAGGAACACCAGTTTGGAAACATACTGGAACATTAGGAAACCAGTGGAACCAGGCTCAGGTTAATGTAGCAAGCCAGGCTCCATTCCAGATGGTATTTGAAGGTGTCAGGGGTACCAGTTTTCAAGGAGATATTGGCCTGGATGATATAAAATACTCATTCTCTCCTTGTGGGACAACCATGTGTAAGTTGTATAGAGTTAAATGAGATATTTAGTTGTTGGATCACACCTGCTTATCTCTCACATACATAACAATTGATATTGTCCACATCATTCTGCTTAATCAATGTGAATTGTCTAGTCACTTGGTTGAAAGATGCAATGAGCCAAGTCGTAACTGAAACAATTGAACTTACCTAATTTTGTTCAGTCGTGTCTTCCAGACAAACAAACAAAATCCACCTATGGAATTTTCAATGTAAAAGGGAGATAACTCTTTCTCTGACATTTTATAAAATTAAGTATTACAACCCCATGATGCATGACATATGCAAAAAGTACATTAAAAATATTTAAAATAACAGTTTCACAAAATTTAGGATAGGTCTGAGTGGATAAATTCAAATTATTATTTTTTTGAAATTTTCAAGTACATTAATTTTTCTATTGGAAATCCCCCATTAAAAATCATTTGTGAGGTATACAACATAACCTTTGTAAGCAACTTTACATTTTTTACATATTAACAAAATATTGTCCTATAATTCTAACGTTTAAACTTTCAAAATACGAAAAATCAATTTTATGAACTCCAGACAGTAGTATGTTTGTTCAGCTTTATTTAGTTCCACAAGAGTACAGCTACTAAATCCACTCTGTACTTATTTCAGTCTTTTTTGTAGCTAACATTTGTTCAGAACAGATTTTACAACCATAAATATGTGTATCTAAGTGGGGTAATGCTCACACTTTTACACAGAAAATATTTTATCAAATCACATTCCCTAGATTTTTAAATTGCTCAGCATATTATAAAAATTCAGTGGTTATGAATTAGAGAGATTTATTTAATCCAATCTGAAGAAACACATTTTACGTTCGAGGGCAGTCAGTGTTAGCTTTTTATACAACCGCTCCAAAGGGGAGGGAGTTATACTGTTTTACCCTTGTGGTTCCCTCTGTGGGTGAGTTCGTCTGCCACACTTTTCTCTGCAACTACTCATCACGGCCACTTGATATTTTGTCACAAGCCTTCTATAGGTACTCCATATCATGGGATACGTTTTCGGAACCAAGACGACATCAACTTCCTATTTGACGACTTCGTTTATTTTTGGACCTTATCAAAAAGCAGGACTATTACTAGTGAGCAATGGCTAACAGTACATCTTGTTTAAGTTTCATAAATGTGTACAGAAATTATGTGATGTGAATTGATGCACTAAACTTTTTCTTATTGGATCAAATGTAGATTAATAGTTTTCATGCACATACTTCTAAATCATTATCCCACACTCTTTTGAAGAATTTAAGGTTGTGATGTTATGTACTCTTTTTTTTTCACGTTATTTATTTTATTTCTATACAGTATTGTCATAGTCTGTATTTAGATGCACAGTTAGGTTTAGAATTTTATTTTCAAAAACTAAGGCCTGTATTCAACGATACAATATGTGGGGAGTGTGCTTTAGCTGTCGTTTCCAACTGCCTCCATCTAGATTTGTTTTCATTCTAAATTGTTATATTTTGTTTTTCAGCTCCATCAATGTGTAATTTTGAAAATTTCAATATATGTGGTTATACCCAAGGCAAACGAGATGTTTTTGATTGGAGAAGGTCAACTGGTCGAACAGGAAGTACTGGTACTGGTCCCCCATCAGATCATACATACGGAACCTACAGAGGTAAGCAAAGTTCCTGATAGTAGAAAAAAACATGAATCCTTATTTTATAAATAATTCTAAAATTGAATAGGTTTATTTGAAAAGTATCATTTTGTTTGGCACAAAAATATGATATGAAGGGGGCTTTAAAATTCAAAATCTTCTTATAATCATTGTAAAAAACATTTCTTATATGTCATATCCAATGCTTTTTTGTGAGTTTCATGCATTTTGGACCAGTCTCTCAACATCACATTTGTGCAGCATTTTCTGACATATACATAATTTTTTTTGCAAATAAATTCTCTTTACAAAAGCTGACACAAAATAAACAACACCAAAAAAAGAATATAATATGATTCCTTTTACAGAGGAGTTATACTGTTTCTTTTTCAATCTGTCTTTTGGTAGGTGTTTGAGTCTATCCACAATGTTTGTACCAGTGTGTGCAAAATCTAGAAACAAGAAAGACTTATTTCATGTTTTTTTTTTGTGTTTATTTTTTGGATTCCCTGTAGTAAGACATTGACATGTTGAATTTTTTACATATTTTATAAAAAAAGGTAATGATATAGGAGAGATGTACCTTTTCTTTTTGGCAAAACCAAAGTATGTTCTGACATTTATTGATTTTTTTCAGGCCATTACATGTACATAGAAGCCAGTAGTCCAAGGAGACAAGGTGACAATGCACTATTAGTTAGTCCGTCATACTCCATGACAGGCGGATCATGTCTTTCATTTTATTATCATATGTATGGACGAAGAATGGGAACATTCAATATCTACCTTAAAAAAAGTACATCTACTCAGAAAATCTTTACGAAGTCTGGTAACCAAGGTAACAAATGGATTCTAGGCCAAGCAACATTACAGTCTAGCAGTAACTACTCTTTGATATACGAAGGAATTGTGGGAAGTGGATTTGACAGCGACATTGCTATTGATGATGTGGCTATTTCACCTGGTGGTTGTTCTCTTCCGGGTATTTATGAATTATATTTTTCATACCTAATGCAGCAACTGAATAAAATTTTTAGGATTGTTTTCAATTCCTTTCTCAGTATAACCAGCTGATATCAGATGGTTTATCTATATTTTTAGGATTGTTTTCAGTTCCTTACACAGTATAACAAGCTGGTATCAGATTGTTTGTCTATATTTTTGGGTACAAGATAAAAAAAAGTTTTTTGCTTCACATCTTTATTGTATTGCAAATATCTGAAATGTAAAAAAACATCTGGATCATCAGTAAAATCATCAATTTGTAGAAAAATTGCAAGAATATTGCACAGTGCAATGTTCTACATGGTATATTATTGTTGTGCAATTACTTAAATTACTGCAATAACTGATGTTATTTAGAAGCATAGTAAAAAGACACCAATAATTAAGGATTGACTGTAATTTTTTTTAGTCTATGAAGAAATAACCTCAATCATGTGGTGCACACTAAATAACCCGCGTAGTGTGTTATTTGAAAGTGTGCACCATGTGCATTGAGGTTATTTTGAATAGACTGAAAACAAAATTACTGTCAATCCTTAATTATTCCAGCTGTTGTTTTGACATCTAAAACGCTGGGATTCCCTTTAGTAACATCATAGTAGAGTAGAAGATTTAGTGTATGATATGATAGATGAAAAAAATTTGACCAATCAAATGACGCATTACATCCAATATTAAATTATTTTTGAATGGCTATCAAAGTAAATTTTTTTGGCTTTCCATTTTCATAGACGTTTACCTTGTGATTTTGGCATTATACAGAAGACTTTCTGTCACTTATACCAGAATGCCCAGAACAACTTGGATATCTAATACCACATTTCATCAAACTCTTATCCTTTGGAACTACAATTTCTTGTTGTAAATCTTCAGTCAAGAAAATAAATCAGATATTCAAAGAATACTTTTTATGAAATTTTCCATTCTCCTGACTAAAATTTGAAAAATTCAGTATGATTTCTTTAGAAACAAATTATCATAGTCTATTGGTATAAATCCTAAGCTACTGAATTTTTTTTACAAATCTGATGGGTCTGAAGTGTGTCATTTATATATCCTAACCTTATGATCAAAATGTTTTGTAAGTCCCTTGGACATTTTTTGTTTTGATACTATCATTATCATTAAATTGCTTGAATTATTTATTCTTTTAGGAAACTGTGATTTTGAGAAAGGATTCTGTGCATGGACAAATATTCAGGGGGATCAGTTTGATTGGTTAGTTGGAACAGGAAAGACTGCTTCCCGGTATACTGGTCCTAGTGGTGATCACACTGTTAATGATCAGTCAGGAACAGGTTTGTATATCTATCTCGGTGATTAAACTATTATATTGGTCCAACGAATATTACTTATTCACTATTGGATTGAATAAATGGATTAGGGGAAAACTTCTGATAAGTATACACCTATTGACAGTAATGTCCAATCCGGATTTGTCCGGATATTAAACAACTTC
The DNA here is from genome assembly GCA_028015205.1 of Mytilisepta virgata. Classification (NCBI taxonomy): domain Eukaryota; kingdom Metazoa; phylum Mollusca; class Bivalvia; order Mytilida; family Mytilidae; genus Mytilisepta; species Mytilisepta virgata. Next base: position 55,908,247 of record CM051515.1, on the reverse strand, counting down.
CACTTGGTGTCAAGTGGAGTTAGAGTTAAAGGTCACAATAAAGAGCTGAGGGACAGGATAACTGTCAAAGGAAAATGCTTTAGGTTGATGATAGTTCTGAAGATGATAGTTTTGAACCATCATGTTGAAGCCTAGCTACTAATTATATAAAAACATTAATTGAAGTGTTAACGATCATTTAAATATGCCTCCTTGTAAATTTTCTTTCACAATGCCATGTTACAACCGGGAACTAGTTGGTCTCAACTGGTTTGTCACGTCATGAAAAAAATGTGTAATTTCAGAATAGTTCCAGATTAGACATGTACTGTCAATAGGTGTAAACTAGTTCTAGATGATTAAATAATTAAAAATAAGGAGCCTGTTACAATATTATTATATATTTTACTAAATTTTTTGAGTGGATTGATCCTCAATTTTTACAAATTACGTTTTTAGGACATTATGCATTTATCGAATCAAGTACACCCAGAATACAAGGAGATAAGGCATGGTTGCAGAGTCCTCAGTTCAATCCAGCAAGTAATAAGTGTCTACATTTCTGGTATCATATGTTAGGGATTAATATTGGCACGTTAAATGTCATCGTAAAGATTGGTAATGGCAACCAAACAGTCTGGAGTTTAAGCGGTAATCAAAACGACCAATGGTACTCAGCTCAAGTTAATGTTGCACTGCCATCAGGAATGCCATTTACTGTAAGTTGTTTTCCATTTTTTTTTTTTTTTTTTGATACACATGATTAAAATTTGAAATTTTTCTCAGGGGGCATTTATAAAACTTTGCTGACAAATAAGGGTAGTATGTTAATATTCATGCCAGTTTGAAGATAGTTACTACTTTTTTCTAAAATTATTTGACTTTTTGTGAATGGCTGATGTTGATATTATTATACCTCCGCAAACAAAGTTTGTGGGGGTATATAGGAATCAACCTGTCTGTCTATCTATCCGTCCGTCTGTCTGTCTGTCTGTCTGTCCCTCCGTCTGTCTGTCCGAACAAACTTCCACATGTTTTGTCATATTTCATCCAAACTTGGTATTAGCTTAGATTATGACAAGTAAACTCTGCTGTATTAAGGATTTTATTATCCATCTATTTTTCTGCCCATTTGGACTTATAAATTGTGAGACAATTCACCATCCATTTTGTTACTTCAAGATCCATATATGTACAAATGTAGATATGCGCCCATATATGTAGATGTGTGCATGCTGAGAATGCCCTAATCCATTATTTTTTCCTAGAGTTATACCCAGTAAACTTCAGAGATTTTGAGACAATTCAACATGCACCATGCATTTTGTTATCACAACTCCTCGATTGTTGGGGGGAGGGTATAACTTGGTGAGTGCTCACAATTCTCATTATTCTTACTACAGTTTACTTGTTTGGCATGGAAATGGTTGGAAAATACTTGTAGATAATTCTTTATAAATCATTGACAATAGACAAATTTAATGCATTTTGTTTTATTTTGGCAGGTAATTTTTGAAGGTATACGTGGTAATGGATTTGCTGGTGATGTAGCTATAGATGATATATCCTTCACATCTGATGCATGCTCCTGTAAGTATAACATGTAACTTCAGGAAAAATTACTATTTCTATATTTAGATACTAATTATAGTTACCATGGTTACTGTCAGTAATTAATCAGTAATTATATTGAAATAAAAATTTATATTACATAAAAAAAAACAATGTCAAAATAAAATATTCTAGGACATTCTGGAAATTGAAAGCAAAATGTTAATATTTGTTTGTAATGTCCTTTGGAAATGTAAAATTGAATCAAAACCAGAAATTAGCAAATTACATGTAACCACACCTTAATTATTCTGTCAAGACAAGTTATTGTTAATCAATACAGAGATGATTTTTTCCATTTCTTATCAGAAGTACACTTTTGGTATTTCTGATTTCCCCATTACGGTTTCTTTATTATACATAGGAACATTGGCTTGTGGGACAACATTTCCGCTTAATTTCCTATTCTGCAAAAATCATACCTGTCAATAACATATATATATATATATATCGTATATTTACAGTACAGCCAACAAAAGCCAACCCCAAGACACAGTCAACAACAACAGTAATGACAACCATTCCACCGACAAAAATGTTTACCCCACGTAAGTGCAGCAAAATCTTTTTTTAACCAGATTTTCCATTGGAATAAATCTGGTTGTATGCTCAACATGCAGGCATGTGCTACAAACAACGATGAAAACAAATCTAATTTGCTATCAATCAAACAGCATCTTGTGTTTTTTTTTTTTTTTTAATTTTTATATTTCTCTGTGATTTAAGTGTAATTATCAGATATTGTGTAAAAGCATGTTTAAATAAATTGTTGATATCTGAGTTTATTTTGTTATAATAATGTTTGCAATGTAGATGTTTTATAAAGACGCTTTGTTAAATGCCAAATTTTCAAACAAACAATCAGAAATTGTTTCCTGAAATCCAGTGTAATGAAGATCAGTTTAGTCTGATTTATTTTTCAATTGATGTTTATTACAGAACCAACACAATATGACTGTAACTTTGACAACAATCAATCACCACTGTGTCTATGGCAACAGGATAAAACAGATCAGTTTGACTGGATCCGTGCACAAGGTCCAACTGGTACCTCATTTACTGGTCCCACTACTGATCACACAACTGGAACGAGTAAGTTTTCTCCTTATGTATGATTTAATTGTAACAAACCTTTTTAACGAACCTTATTGAAGATAATCAGTTTGGAAATTTATACCAGAATTGACACTTCACTGGCAATGTGAAGAGTACTCTTAACGGAGCAGGACATGCTTACCCTTCCGGGGCACCTGATGTCACTCCCCATTTTTTATTGGAGTTCACATTGCTAGTGTTTTAGTTTCTGCGCTGTCTTGTTCTAGTTCAGTTTAGTTTATTATAAGTTTTTTATTCTTTTAGTTATACATATATCCTCGTGGCCTTTGTTTGTTGTGTTCCATTCTCCTGACTGTATTTTCCCTGGACTTTGAATTTGTGGACTTTTTTTTGTAACTTAGGTATTCTTTTGCCAATATATCATAGATAGACTTCAAGAAACCCTGATTTCAAAAACATCTTTTAAGGCAATAACGTGTATTTTTTATTTGTTTATGTATTTTGCCCATTTTTCTTCCATTTATATTTTCAGTAAATGTTGAAAAAATTTGGAAGTATGTGTACATGCAATGATATTCAGATTTGACTTATCAAGAAATGTCAGTATAAGTTTTATTGCTGAATAAGGGGTGAGATTTTGAAAATTAAAAAAGTATATAAAAGTATTTGGGGAAGATGTATTAGCTAAAAAATTGGGCTCAATCGTAAGTATGAGATATCACATTTGTTTACATGTTTTACTCTTGCAGACAGGATTTAGAGAGTTCAACATTTGTTTTCAGTTCTTGTTTCAATTTGAAACATTCATTTGATGTTTGTTTATGTTCTGTTTTAGGAAATGGTTGGTACATATACATAGAAGCTTCGGGAAGCAGAAAAGTGAATGACAAGGCTAGGATTGTCTCCCCTAGTATTAGCGATGTTCAACCTAGGTGTCTCTCCTTTTGGTACAACATGTATGGCACTCATATTAACACCCTGAATGTATATGTACAAGGCTCTGGTAATCTTGGAGCTGTTTTGTCTAATCCTGTATGGACTCGTAAAGGCACTCAGGGTAACCAATGGAAACAGGCCAAAATACCAGTCAAACCTGTTGGATCATACCAGGTATAAATTGTGTCACAGATTAAATATGTCACATGGTATTTAAGGTGTTTAGACCATTATAGATCATGACCAAATTCTTTGGCAAATAAATTAAACCAAAAGCTTATAGAGGAAAGTGTATACTGTATTTTCTGGACTATAAGTCTATGTCGACTATAGGTCTAATTGATAATTTCTCCATAGACTTATAATGATAAAATGGTCATTTTAAAGTAAAAAAGTATCGACCTATAGACAGGAAAATACGGTATATGTCTTGTCCAATTTGAAGTCCATTTTGTTGCTTTGTATGCAGCCTCTATGAAAATAATTTAAGTATATAATGTTTCTGAATTTTGCTGAAAATTACCAAGGTGATTTCCATTACATAATATTGAAGATCTGGGACATTTACAATAATTATGTGGTTAATTTTGATCTGGATACCTTAAAGAGATTTTGTCTATGAAGAACCAAAGGATATGTATCTTACTCCCAATAGTTTTTAAGATAGAAAACTAGTCGCTTTCATTTAGAATTACTTTAATTTTCATTTTATATCAAACATGTGGATGCCTGTTTTTGGACATTACTTAATGTGAAATTTCAATTTGGTTACTGTAAATTTTCGTGTGTACTTATTATTGCGATTCTTCTACCCCACGCAAAATTGCGAGGTTTAATTTATTGCGATTGCAGCCCGTGTGAAAAAAGAGTTTTTTATTGCTATCGGAGATCGTGTAAAAATTGAAGATGGAAGTTTTATTAAATTAATCGTTTTAACTAATGGTTTTAAAAATATTAGAATTGAAAATGTTATTATATATATAATTGCTGCCAAAACAATAACTATACAATTAAGTATCTACCAAACCTGTCTCCGGATGTCGACAATCAGAGACCAGAAATTTAAACCAAGGGAGACAAATCTAGAATAAATCGAACGTGAAAATATGCATTATAAATGCGAGTTTTTGATATTGCGATCCTCAACCGATCGCAATTTTTGCCATAATTTCCATATTTACAGTATCAATTTCAGTAATTTTCCCTACTGGCATTTGAGAAAAAATTACCAGAATGTTTAGATGTCATATGATACAATAAAATCTATGACATATGTTTATTGATATTTTACCCCAGTTTCAGCTGAGTTGGCTTTACTTAGCCAGTTTCTATTTTTTCAATAACCTAATTGCGTATTCAATGTTGACAGGCTAGTTCTCATCAGTAATTACTACCTGGACGACTTGAGCAACGTAGCCTTGACATAATAGGGGTCACTAGCGAAAAATGTGAAAATTACATAATTGATTGTCTTTATGAAGACATGAACCATTGATCAGAATATTTAATTCCAAATAATTTAAAGCATTGCTGGAACATTACATGTACAATATTTATATATTTGTAAAAGTATTTTTGCATAAAAATATTTGATTGGAACAAATATTTTTGTACTTGCAGGTTATATTTGAAGCTCTTCGTGGAATCAGTTACCGTGGTGATATAGCTTTGGATGATATAAGAATGGCACTTGGTGTCTGTCAATCAGGTCAGTTGTTATGGAAACATAAGAATGAAAGGGTTTTTAAAGAAATTTGAAGTTTTAAACTAACCAATATGGCCTTTATTTCAAGTTAATGACCATGTTCAGTGGATTCTGATTTTCTCATATTTGAATGGACTGTCAAAAATTGAAATCAGAATTTTGTAGAAAGGGTAGAAAAAATAGTGCATAATTATTTTTGGTGATGATAAGTGTCAACTGAATGTATTTTTAGTTAGTTCAGGTCAATATGCCATAATTTCCAATAATGTTATTTGTACCAATTGACTCAGAGGCCTCGGTGGCCGAGTGGTCTAGGTAGTTCGTCATGAATACTAATGATCACTAGCCTGTCAACACTGCAGATGTGAGTTCGAATCTCACATGTGGTGGGGTGTGTTCGACTCCCACCTTAATTGACAAGGATTGCCAATTTTCCTACCGAGGGTCGGTGGTTCTCTCCGGGTACTCCGGCTTCCTCCACCAATAAAAACTGGCCACCGCGAAATAGCCAAATGTGCTGAAAACGGCGTTAAACCCCAACTAAACAAAACCAATTGACTCTGAAGTCAAATGAAGCAATGCATTCATAAAATTTATATGCTGTTTATTGGCTAGGAGTTACAGTTTTTTCACTAGAATTTCAAATGTTTACAACCTTAATCAAACAGTTTTTATCACTCTGGAGTAGTTGAGGTAGCACTGTGTACTCTAAGAGTTGTTGATCTGTCACTCTGGAGTAGTTGAGGTACCACTGTGTACTCTAAGAGTTGTTTATCAACTACATTCAAACATGCATTAAAGGTCACTTCTACATAGCAAATTATTGTTTATAAATGTCACTCTGAAAATATGCCTATAATGGAAAAAAAAACAATTTAAGACTAACATCTATATGAAGGGTTAACAAAAGGCTGTTTCATTGTCTCTGAGGTGTCCTTTTTACACAGGTTTAACTGTACATGTATTTTACAGTTACAACAGCTTCCTGTACATTTGAGAATGATCAGTGTGGATACCGTAACAACGACACAGACATATATCACTGGAAAAGACAGGCAGGCGGAACACCGAGCCGAGGAACAGGTCCATCGGCAGATCATACCCTAGCAACACGACAGGGACATTACATGTACATGGAATCTTCTACTCCCATGTCACCCAATCAAACAACACATCTCATCACACCGCCCTATCCAACCACAAAGGATTCTCAACAGTGTCTGAAATTTTATTATCACATGTATGGCCAAAATGTCGGAACTTTAAATATATACATGGTGAACAATGGACAACGGCAATTAGGCATGCCTTTATGGAGTAGAAACTATAATCAGGGTGACAACTGGCACCCAGCTCAGGTGTCACTGTACCCCAACCAGGCTTTCCAGGTATACCTACCGTAATTGTCGGACCATAGGTTGAATGACCAGTTTTTACCCAATTACTGTAATTTTCGTACTATAGGTCGAAGCACTGTTCTTAAATTGTTTTAATGATAATAACCATAGGATATGAGTTGGGGTTTATGAAAATTAAAAAAAAAAATCTTAGATAGGTTGATGCAATATACAAGTTGATCCAAGGATTTCAGAGGAAAAAAGTACTGACCTATACAGCGAAAATTACGGAATTTTGAAAATATTCTTGCTTTATAGTACATGAAAAAATGTTCCTTAGATTGTTGTAGTTTTTATTTATGAAATAAGAAGATGGGAGAATTTAAAATTTAAAAAAAAAGATTTCTGGGTCTTTCCTATAATAAGGTAAACAATTTCTCTGTTTATCAACAAAAATATGAAAAATGATAAAAATTGGAGCTTGGGCAGATGAAAGGGTAGTCTTGGATGGAGATTAATTCAGTCTAACCTTTGTTAGAGAGGTTATCTTCAGGTGACAAATTTATAATGATAAAATAAGCAATGTTTAACTTTACATGTGCTGAACTCTTGACTGACTTCGATAGAATCTAACACAAGAAATCTTGATTTTTTATATACTTTACTGTAAGTTATAAAACCAGCTTTTCCTGAGGTCCTCAATTTTTACAAACAAGCAACAAAAAAAACAGTTTGGAAGAAAAATTATATTGAATTACATGTAAATTTCAGATTGTATTTGAGGGAATAAGAGGAAATGGATACCGAGGAGATATTGCCATTGATGACGTGTCTATTACAACAGGAACTTGTTATGCACTAGGTAAAATTCAAAATTTTCAAAATATTTATTCCTAACTGAATTCCTAACTTACAAGTATAAAATCAGATATTGAAGTAAAGTACTATTAGTTTTGTATTTATTTTTTGCCTCAGTTGCAATAAAAAGACTATCTTGTTGAGTTTTTTTTTAAATACAATTATATTACTCTCTGTTTATTCAAATCTTTCTGTAACAACTTGTAGGTCATTTCTTCTTTTTTTTTCAAATATCTTTACCCATTATAGTCTGGTATTAATTTTTTTTCTTCAATTTTTAAATCATCTTAATGATAAAATGAAATAAAATTTTATTTACAATTCAAATTTTTTAAAATTTATATCACCATTTAGTGTTTCAAATTAATATTTGACTCTTCATGTGAGGATGTGTCTCGTTGCTTGGGTAACCAAAAAATTTTGATACACACAGGCTACCAAAATTATTCAGTTTTCTAGTAAATCAATCCTGAAATACAAATGTTTACAGTAAATTAAAATGGCAGATTTTATTTTTGAACAAATAAAAGGATATGGGATATGCAATGAGACACCATCCCAATAGTAAGTACTTTGTAAAGGAAGTAACAATTAGGAGGACACTCAGTGCCGTCATTTACACTTAAAGATATACATAAAACAGACATTGCAAAATTCTACAAAATGTGTGTATGGTGTTGCATATCCCAAATTAGAATGGAATGGAATCTGTTGTCAACGTTTATGAGACAGTATAAGTAACATTTCATTCAGTGTGTATCATATTTACATGTTCATAGATATTCAAATTTTTTATTCAGGTTTTTGTGACTTTGAAAAAAATTTGTGTAACTACCAAAATGTCAGGTCTGATGATTTTGATTGGCTAAGACATAGAGGGCGAAGTGCAAGTGCTTCAACTGGTCCCAGCACTGATCATACAAAAGGAAATTCCTTGGGATACTATATGTACATAGAGACCAGTTCACCACGTGTGGCAGGAAACAAGGCTAGATTATTCAGTGAAGTATTCCCACCCAAACAAACTGGTTCCTGTTTTGTGTTCTGGTACCACATGTATGGAGCTGACGTGGACTCACTTAACATTTATGCCCTTTTAAATCAGACTGATAGTGTATCAACAGAAGCATTACTATGGCAACAGAAAGGTGATAATGGAGATGTGTGGTTAAATGGACAGATGAATATTCCAACCAAATACACTAAAAACCCATATCAGGTATGATAAGAGGATTCAGTTTTGTTAAATTATGTTGCACACATGGCTATAACTGATTTCTTGGTAATAAAAAAATGCTATAAAACACTATACAATTATGCACTTTTAATATAAGTTATATTTTTAAAGTCAAAATGGTTCATATTTTTTAATCAAAAGTAAAATTTAATCACAGATCATACTTTTTTTTTCTTTTTGTCTTTTACATAAGAAATCACATTAAACAAAAAATATCATCTATGACGAAAAAATATTTTATCATCCAAAATTATAGGTAAATGAAATAGGTGCACTATACGTAATGCTATGTGGAAATTTTCTATTCAGGTTACATGTAAAATTTATTATAGCTTAAATTCAAGCCGAAACCTAATTGACATTTCTTAGATTTTATACATATACTCATATTACTCTCATAATACCCCCCGCAAACATGGTTTGGGGGGTATATAGGAATTAGTCTGTCCATCTGCCTGTCTGTCTGTCTGTCCAGAATTCTTTTTGTACCCGCAGTTTCTCAAACATGCCTTATCAGAGGTTAATGAAACTTTGCATACAGTTAGAGCCTAGTACGTAGATGTGCGCATGCGAAGTATGTCCTGGTGCAATACTTTTTCCCATAATTTTATACCCTTTTGGAGTTAGAAATTCTGTCTATCCCCCAATTTTTTTTGTACCTGCAGTTTCTCAAACATACTTTATAAGAGGTTAATGAAACTTTGCATACTGTTAGATCCTAGTACATAGATGTGTGCATGAGAAGTATGTCCTGGTCCAATACTTTTTCCCATATTTATACACTTTTAGACTTAGAAAATTCTATTCTGGTCCAATACTTTAGTCTTTTATTAGATAAGCACATAATAAGGATTTCATTGATCAATTAGCTCCTCATAGCTTTGTTAAATAGGGCTTCAAAATTTTATAACACAGATTTGATATCAGTTTTTTTGTGTAAATTAACAGCAGCGGAGGGTATAGTTAGTGAGGTCCGCTCACAGTTCTAGTTTTGATAAAATCTGAAATTTTATGTCAAGGTCTTTATTCCCACAAAAATTCTGCAAATTACAATTTTAATATTTTATTTTATTTATAAATTATTGTAATCGCCTCAGTGGTGTCGTGCCTGCGGACTGTAACCTGTGAGCTAGCACGGTAAACATTTGACGCAGGGTATCGATCTACTACAAAGCAGGGTTCATATTCATATAATATCAACATGTTATCGTCCTTATGTGCAAATAATGGTGGCCACTGGATGTTAAACAATACTTCGTGTATCCATAAATTATTGTTATTTTTTGTAGATCATAATTGAAGGTGTACGTGGAAAGAATTACCATGGTGATGTTGCTATAGATGACCTTGCCCTTAATGATGGAACCTGTGTTACAGTGCCCAGTGGAGCGGATGTGTCACAATATGGTACATATAGAGTCAAATTATTTAATTATTTATGAGTAGGGGATTGAGTCTATATATTCAAAAATTATTGTGACATTCCTACTAATGCAAAAGATGTGACAGAATGAAAATCACAAATATTAAGGTTCACATTTTGCTATTTATTGGTACATGTACATTTTAGTGTATATATAGTGTATTACATTAATTGATCTTGCAATATTGTCCCTAGTTGAAGATTTGAAAAACATTTAATAAATCATTTTGGATTGCATTTGTTTGAGCAGAAAATCTTTTTTCATTCACATATGATGTCATATTTTCAGGCACAAACAAAATTATTACGAAATTATTTTAATAAGCATTGATTTGGTTTAATTAATTATGTGATTCTGGGACCCTCCAGTTTCAGTTTTCAGTTTCTGTGATTCTTGGACCCTTTCGTTTCAGTTTTTAGTGTCTGTTATTCTGGGACCCTCCAGTGTTAGTTTTCAGTGTCTGTGATTCTGGGACCCTTTAGTTTCAGTTTTCAGTGCCTGTGATTCTGGTACCCTTTAGTCTCAGTTTTCAGTGTCTGTGATTCTGGGACCCTCCAGTTTCAGTTTTCAGTTTCTGTGAATCTAGGATCCTCTTGATCATGCTGTGAGGTGTGAGTTTTTAGCACCTATTAAATACTTTACAGTGACTCCAAGATGCAGAACAGCATTAAAAGTACTGTTCACATTCTTTTTAATCTTCCAGTATTGCATGCATTTGTTTCTGGTATAAATTCACCTCACCATTTATCTTTTATGTAATTTATCTCTGTTGAAATACTAAAAATTCAGTGACATTATTTTATAGGAGCAGGAAGTCCGTTCTGTGATTTTGATACTGACTTATGTACATGGACTCAAAGTATCACAGATCAATTTAATTGGACAAGAAGTGGTGGTGGAACACCAAGTTCAGGAACTGGACCAATAGGAGACCACAGTGGAACAGGTATAGATTCTGTCATAAATTCATTGATTTCATTTAAAATATATACCTTATGTAAATTTGTAGGTGGAGCATACATGTGACAAACATCAAGATACCCAAATTGCCCATTTGGAAGGGTGTTTTTTTAGTAAAGGAGAAAAATGGTAACAACGAAGATGTGGAGGATTACTGTAACTTCAGAAATTATTGCGTACATTTTTATTATTGTGATTTTGTTATTTTAGACAAAAATTTGACTTTAATTTTTTTCGATATTGAGAAAAGTCCTGCTTCATTCATATAAAAAATTCCAAAGTACGAGTTTAGATAATTACGATTACAACCTTGTCGCATTTTTCGCAATAATTTCCGAATTAACATTATAACGTATCAAATAGACAACCATATTTTAAGATTCTGAAATTTCCTTGTTATTTACAAATGATAGCATTAAAGTAACCAACAATCACAGAAAACAGAAGTGATAAATAAATTAGGTAGAAAAATCACCTCCTTCATCAGACATACATTAAAATAATTTTAAATATATCACCATGATTTTTTAGTACATTCCACAAAACTTATTCATATGTTTCCTGTGATATTAAAAAATTAGGACAGGTAGCAGTATGGGTACCCTGAACAAATCTGGGTTCCCCGACATTATATTGTGTTATATATTTGTAGGATACTATCTGTATCTGGAAGCCTCTGGTAAACGACAGGGAAGCACTGCAGTCCTCAGCTCCCAGGTCGAAGCACCAACACAGCCTGCTGGTAACTGTTTCGTGTTATGGTATCACATGTATGGACCTCAGATTGGCAAGTTAAGTGTGTATACCAAATCTCATGGACGAAATATTCTACGATGGACTAAAACTGGTACCCAGGGAAATAAATGGCAGCAAGCTAGCTTTACATTTACCAGTACAACAGACTATCAGGTTAGTTTTAAAAAAAAAATGTAGAAAATATAACATCATAGGAACTGACAAAATTTGGTTTGTAAAATGAAGTTCACAAATTTTTTTTGATACGAGATTCAGAGGAATTTTGATTACTGTTCAATTTGAAAATGAAATCTGTTCACTAACTGTTAAATGTATATCACTGTTTAAGGTAATACATGGTTCATATGAAATAAGCATAATAGTGTGAGAATTTTCTCAGTAATGAAGCGTCACTGTGACTTTAATATGAAGTACTGCGATAAAAGTGTTCTTAGTTTGTTTGACTACTCCAATGTGATTGAAAGGATTTTTTGTCAAAAATATACCTTTTATATATTAGGGGCCTCGGTGGCTAAGTGGTCTAGGTAGTTCCTTATGACTACTAATGATCACCAGCCTGTCAACACTGAGGTTGTGAATTCGAATCTCACCTGTGTCAGGGTGTGTTCAACTCCAATCTTAATTGACAATGATTGCCAATTTTCCTACCTAAGGTCAGTGGTTCTCTCCAGGTACTCCGGCTTCCTACACCAATAAAAACTGGCTGCCGTGAAATAGCCAGATGTGCTGAAAACAGCATAAAACACCAACTAAAACTAAACTATTATACTATAATGAAGATACAGACCACTGGTTCTGCTTTACTTATAGATTTTGATTCAAGGCACTGTAGGTACAGGCTTTGCTGGAGATATAGCTATAGATGATGTGAACATGGATAATGTCCCTTGTGTGAACTCTTCATTAGTAAACCTGGGTCCATCTAGTAAGTCAGTAGATTAGAAAGAGATTTTGTTAGTTGTATATTGACTTCTAAATAAGAAATTTGATTTAATTTTATTTGGTGCAGTAATAAATAAAGACATGTATTTTATATAAGGAAAATTCCAATGTATTGATTCTTATGCGGACCTGTAGTCAACTTGTTAGACATGATCTTTAATATTCACAGCGACATGTACTTTTGAGAATGGATTCTGTGGATGGACACAGGACAAAACAGATGATTTTGATTGGTTAAGACATGCTAACACGACAGGCACAACAGGAACAGGACCATATGCTGACCATACCACAGGATCTGGTGCAGGTAAAGATATTTGATATACATATTTTATGAATTTTGCTTGCTCAATTTTTTACACTACTGTGACTATGTTAATAATGTCAACTTCTATATTTTCACCGATGAAAGCATATATTGTTTTTCGCCATGATACTTTTTAGAAAGAATAGTGCTGTTCATTTATTACATTTTGATTAAATTATATGATTAAATTAAACTAGATGGTTTCGGCCTTTCCCTTTTGATTATTCTGGCATTTAAAAAAAAATTGTTTCTCATTATTTTGGATTATTGTTTGATTTTCAACATTTTAGGTTTTATGTTTGTAAATCAACAAAAAAATCTACATCCTTGTGCATCAAAATTGATATCATAGAATTTATTTTATGAAAATGACAGGAGTAGAATAAATTTAAATTAGAAAACATTCTCTTTGCATATCTATAGATTCTACAACGATGACCAGTTGATTATGAAATTTATCAACTCAAGATAATTAAATTTTCATTTTTTCACTGCGAGGCTTGTTTTAGAATCTTTATCTCTAATGACAATGTAAAACTCTGAGTCGTCTTCCAAAGTTTTTTGGCAGGAAATTTCACGAGCCGTATTTATCCAACGTGTGTTGATATCGAAATTTATCGAATGGGTCAAGAGATTTTTAAATGCACACAGAATTAGAGAAAGATATATTCATAATAAAGTCGAATTTTTTTATTGAAGGTTACTACATATATACTGAAGCCTCTAACCCCAGACGACCAAACGATAAAGCCCGTCTGCTCAGTCCGGTCTATCCACAGACCAGTGGGGAATGTCTGAAATTTTATTACAACATGAACGGTAGAACCATGGGAACTTTTAATATCTATACTGCTGATGTTAGTGGCAACCTTGGCAGTGTGATTTGGTCAAGGTCTGGTAACCAAGGCAACAAATGGTTGTTTGGTCAGGTCACACTTAAAACTACTAGCAGTTTCCAGGTAAGTATTTATAATCAACAAATTCAAAGTTGACTCTCATAATCTCAAATTTGATTGGATGTTAAATTTAATTTGACTGCTTTAATTGGGTTTTACACCACTTACAATACAATTGGCTATACTATGGGGGTCAGTTTTGTTTTGATGGAGGAAGTTGTAAAACCCAGAGAAAACCAACAACTTTTGGCAGGAAAACTAGCAATCCTTATTGATTTAGATTGGAGTCAAATGCACCTCGCCATGAATTGGATTCAAACTCACAACTTTTGTGTTGACAGGCTTGTAATCCATGGTTTCTTGAAATTTAATTTGAGATATTGGGAGTAAATATATTGCAAAGTATAATGTTTGGACTTTGGAATTTCAAGATAAAGATTTGACAATATAAAATTTTAAAATGTTTGGGGTGCTTTGATTAGCCTTAGGGAACAGCCCAGAAGACAATGTGGTACTAGAGAAATATATATGTGCAATGATGGAGGCCAAAAATATAGTCCCCCCACCCCCCCAAAAAAAAAATATCATAAAAAACATTCTTATTCACAAAATGGATAGGTGTTTTTTCAGATTTAATGTGAATTTATGATTTTAACCAAGTTTTCTAAAGTAAACATATGGTTATAAGTTTAGTGATGTATGCAGGTATGTGGGAGGCTCAAATCACTAATGAATGAAAACCCGGCTTTCTGTCAGATTTGACAGCTCATGTTTTGTGTATGCAAGTTAAAATAGTGAAAGTAAAATTTACTATTTTGTAGGTGGTATTTGAGAGTGTGAGAGGATCAAGCTACCAGAGTGATATAGCTGTTGACGATGTGTCAATCACCTCAGGTGCCTGCCCATTGCCTGGGTCATGTGACTTTGAGACTGGATTCTGTGGATTTTCAAATACACAACAAGGAGACCAGTTTGACTGGGATATGGGTAGTGGAGGAACTCCATCATTTTATACTGGACCTAAGAGTGATCACACAACCAATTCTGCACAAGGTAACTGTCAATTTAAAATGTCTAAAGATCTCTATGAAAAAGCTCTCTGATCATGAAAATTTGCAGATTTTATACCCAAAACTGTCCCAGTACTGTAGAATCATCAATAGAGTGTTTGATTAAGGGAAAATAAACTGCTTAGATACATGTATACTTTAAGTCTCTGATTTCTAAGGCAACAAGCCAGTACTATTAAACATTTATATTTTTCCATACATTTAATGATGGAAATATTTTGATAACCTGGTATTATATTTCTTACTTTTACAATTTCTATCAGTATAAATATACAATATATATACACTGTCTGAATAAAGTTTATTTTTACAAGCCTTAAAAATGGGTAGAAATATGAGGCTATATTGGTTGACTTAAGGCCTCATTTATCATTATCTTTTTTCCAGGCCATTATGTGTTCATAGAAAGCAGTAAACCACAGACAGGGGATAAAGCATGGCTCGTTAGTGAACAGTTACAACCAACAACAGGGGCCTGCCTGACATTCTGGTACAATATGTATGGATCAGGTAATCCTTGTTTCTCAGAAAATTTGTTTTCAGAGCAAGAGAGGTTGAACAGGTCAGTAAATGATGAAAACCAAAAATGGCTGCCTTTCTGACATATTTGTTGCAACAGGTATCGTTCAAGTGTCATTGGCAAAGGTTACTCGAAAATTTGTTGTATGTTAAGAGTTTTGGAGAAAAGTAATTTTTGTTTCATGATAAGAAAGGTACCTTTTAGTTTGAGGCAGGGAAATGCAATTTTGTTTGTTGATAATTTTGGTTTGAGATGAGAAAAGGCAATTTTGTTTGGAGGTGAAGAAAGGGAATTATGGTTAGATGACAAGACAGATAATTTTGTTTGGAGGTCAAGATAAGTACTTTTGGTTAGAGGTCAAGCAATAGGATTTTGGTTAGATGACAAGAAAGGTAATTTTGGTTAAATGACAAGAAAGGTAATTTTGGTTAAATGACAAGAAAGGTAATTTTGGTTAAATAACAAGAAAGGTAATTTTGGTTAGATGACAAGAAAGGTAATTTTGGTTAAATGACAAGAAAGGTAATTTTGGTTAAATAACAAGAAAGGTAATTTTGGTTAGATGACAAGAAAGGTAATTTTGGTTAAATGACAAGAAAGGTAATCTTGGTTAGATGACAAGAAAGGTAATTTTGTTTGGAGGTCAAGGTCTGTAACACGGACTGTATTGAACCAATATTTTTAAAACTCTGCATAGTGTTTATATACATATTGAAGATTTGCACTTTCTATTTTTGACAAATTTTACAAAATTTATGTTGAACTTAGCCATTTTCCAGCAATACAAGATATGAAGGGTGCATACTTTGTGTAATCGGTAATTCTGACTGTATTGAACCAATATTTTCAAACTTTGCATAGTGTTTATATACATATTGAAGATGTACACCTCCTATTTGGGGGCAAATTTGACAAATTTGTACTATGAATTTTTACATGTTGAACTTAGCCATTTTTCAGGAATACATGCTATGAATGGTGCATACTTTGTGTATCTGTAACTCTGACTGTATTGAACCAATATTTTTCAAACTTTGCATATACATATATTGAAGATGTGCACCTCCTATTTGGGGCAAATTTGACAAATTTTTACTAAGAATTTTTGCATGTTGAACTTAGCCATTTTTCAGCTAAATATGATGTGAACGGTACATACTTTGTGTATTTTTAACTATGTTGCCTACAGCTAAAGATGATGCTAAACATTATTAATGATGGGTATGTCAATTTTTGTTCCTTTCTAAGTATTTGATGTAAAATGCCCTGAAAAACATATGACGGTGACGCAGGTTCAGCCATGTAATCGGTTTTGTTATTCTGTTGATGTCCTGGAACCAATCTCGATCGTAGTCATACAATTATGTGTGAAAAAGGGACCAGGTAATCTATTTAAAAAGGTTCTTAGGAAATTTGTTGGGAGGGCAAAAGTGGTAATTTGTGAAAGCTTAATATTTAGGTATAAATTAGTAAGAAAGATTAATCATTAGCAAAAGGTATCTTAAAATTCATTTGAATCAGAACAGATCTGAAGTTGAGGACAGTTTAAAACCAATGATTTAACTGACATATAGTTTTATAAAAAGAAAATAAGTGATCTTGTTTATACTTGTGATGTCACTTTCCTGTATTTTCTATTGTGTTATTGATTTCTATCAATCTATCGTTGATATGAATAAATTAAACTTTTAGGAATTGGAACATTAAATGTATGGTATAAGGACAGTACGAGGAACAGTACTTTATTCACGGCATCCAGAAACAAAGGGACAGTCTGGTTAAAAGGGCAGTCTGATATTGCAACAAATTTTCCATATAACATAGTGTTTGAAGCAATCAGAGGAACAAACTATAGAGGAGATATTGCTCTGGATGATATCAGTGTTGTATCAGGCATTTGTTCCCTACAGACCAGTACAGGACCAACACAGCCTACAGTTGCTCCTACTCAAAGTAACATTCATTTTTGTTAATTTTTTTTGTTAGACAGTACTTTAAATATTTGAATAAAATTCATCAGTGATGGCAAAGATCTAACAATAAATATGGTCATGGTGACATTTTCTACTGTCTATAAAGTACCAGTTTCAGAAATTGTTATAAGAAATTTAACAAAAATAACATGATGACTGACATGAAACTCAAGGGTTTGACAGAACTTATATGTCTGCAAGACCCGGTATCTGGCAAGAAAAACAAGAGTACCTAAATATTAGTTTTGATCTAAACATACAAAACTAAAGGTTTTCTCTAGGCATATTTCACTGTATTGATTAAGAATCAATTATAAGAATGGAATATGTATAATGGTGTGTGATTCTTTGTAAATGTCTGTTTGACTAAGAAATATATAATAAGATCCTAAAAAATGTTATTATAACTACTATAGGGTTATTTAGATAGGGGAGAAAAACTGGTGAAAGTTTTTATACCATCTATTTTTTTATAGCACCATTGCAGTCATGTACATTTGAAAGTGGTATTTGTGGGTATGTTCAGGATCTATCTGACACGTTGAACTGGACTAGAAAGAGAGGAAGAACGTCAAGTACTGGCACTGGACCTGCATTTGATCACACCTTGAACAATAACAGAGGTAAAGTTGATATAGAAAAAAAGCAGTCAGTCTTTAGATGTATAACTGTATTTGATAAGGATACTTGACTCCAAAAAGTGATTATTTAACCAGTGTTGAGGTCCACCCAAAAAAATACACCCCAGATATCAAAACTGAGTACTGTAAATTCGGAAATTATTGCGATGTTTTTATTATTGCAAAAAATGCGACAGGCTTGTAATCGCAATATTTTAAACTTGCATTTTGGAATTTTTTATATGAATGAATTGGGTTTTTTCTCAATATCGCAAAAATTAAAATCACATTTTGGTCTAAAATGGCAAAATAGCAATAATAAATGCACGCAATAATTTCTGAATTTACAGTATTAACAACTTAAAATTGATGAATTACAAAACATTATAGAAAGGAAAATCAAGGTGACTGATAATAAAAATAGCCTTTTATATACATTGCAGGTTATTACATCTACATTGAGGCAAGTGGAAACAGTAACAAAACGGCCAGAATAAACAGTCCTTCCATCCGTACAACTGGTACTGTGTGTGTCTCTTTCTGGTACCACATGTATGGAGCTCATGTCAATATGCTCACTATGTATGTCCTAAAGGGAGGAAGCAGAATTGTAATCTGGGAAAAATCTGGCAATCAAGGAAATAAATGGATAAATGGGAAAGTAGATGCTAGTATAGATTATGGTAATAAGGTGGTATTTGAAGGGAAAACAGGAACCAGCTACCAAGGAGACATTGCATTAGATGACATCTATATTTTTAATGGACCATGTACAACAAGTCAAGGTTAGTTTTAGATACTCCTACAAAACCACTAATTATTGGATTCGAATTTCATTAGATATCAATTTCTCATCTTTTTTGGATGTAGTAGAATTAAACAAAATCAAATAACCTGAAAATAAAGAAAAAGAGAATTTGATATTCAAGAAATACTTACCATCTTAAAAGCAATGAAATAGAATTGTCTCAGTTAAAACTTGATTTTATTGAAAAATGTTATCGTCAATGTTTTCCAATCTGCACACCTGAAATATAGGGACAAAATAACAGACAAGATGGCTTAGTACAACAGCAAGAAAAGCAGCCCCTTCCCTAAATTAGAAGTCATGTCAAATGATATAAAAGTTAGAATTAAACATTGTATCACCAATTAGTTGGAATAGTAAACTGAAATTAAACATTGAATTACCAATTGGTTGGAACAGAATGAGCTTACTAAGCTCTTATCTTTCTTGTTTCTAATATGAATATTTATAGTACATTTCTATAACTTATCTTGAAATTCGAATATACCCAAAATCTATGAGTGATTGAACCACACATTAATTAATCCATGTAGTGTATAAGTGAATTATCAGTGAGTTTAATTTAAGATTTAAAGAGAAAATACAGGGGATTAATTTTTTTATATGACTGTGCATCAACATTTGCATAGTAAAATTGATGGTGTCACAGCTGTTGTTATATCACTTTTGATAGTGAAATATAACTAGTGAATTATAAGATTTTCTTTCACTCGAAAATCCGGGTATTTCACAACACTCAATATAATACAGATTGCTGACTTTGATTTATGATAACTATGTAAAATATTTCAGCTGTTTGTGATTTTGAGAGTTCATCAATATGTGGGTATCAGCAGGCAATAGACGATAATTTTGATTGGACAAGAGGAAATAGCGGAACATCATCTAGTGGTACAGGACCACCTTCCGATCATACATATGGAACATCACAGGGTTTGTATCTCTTAACAATAAGAGCTATAGATAAATTAAAGCCAAAAAAATAAAAATAAAAACACACTCACATAGAATAATTCCTGTTGAAAAAAAAAACAATAATAAGACCACTTACAAAATAAATTTAAGGTCTTTTGTATGTTTTTATGGCCAAGCAAAGTAACTGCATAGCATGGTTTCTTAATTTTTTTTTCAAGGCAAATTATTACTGATATAAATACAGTTGACTCTTGTTATCTCAAACACATTTAAGTCTAAATTCTGGGTAACTCGAATTATCTGTTTGGACCCTCAACAGCAGTAACTATACAGATTTACTCCTGATATCTCGAATTTTCGCTTAGGTCCAACTAGATTTTCAGGTCCCAATGGATTCGATATAACAAGAATTGACTGTATATTGTTAAGGTCCACATAAATCCTGGATTTAACGATACATTTTTGTTTTTTTTTATATTATCTGAGTTAGTTTATAGGAGTAGTAAATCAGAAAGCATTACTTATCAGTATATCATGATACATTTGTTTACATGTGATACTCATACTGTGTCTTAGCTTTGCACCGAGCCCCAAATCAACGTAATGTATTTTAATATATTACCGTTACAGTCAAACCTGCTTTAAAGGGCACCTCTATATAGCGAATCACTGTCAATAAAGGGCACAGTTAAAAAGTCCCATTCATGAACAAATTATGTAAAATTAACCTCTCTATAAATGGCACCTGCTCATAGAGGACACTTTTTCTGGTCGCTTAGCTGTTCTTTATAGACAGGTTTCTGTCAGTGTGCCAAGTCTTAAATTGCAGCTGAACTGTTGAACTTGTTTCATTTATACCACTGGGAACTAAATCTAACAATGGTATTATAATATAAGAACTTAAGTTAAATCTAAAAAAGTGTACAGAATATTTTGCTGTTTCAGGTCACTACATGTATATAGAATCATCAGCACCCAGAAAGCAGTATGACAAGGCCCGCATTGCCACACCCCAGTATCCCCCTACCAACCAACAATGTCTGACATTCTGGTACCACATGTATGGGCCCGACATCGGCACCCTCAATGTCTACATCAGTACTTATAACAGACTGAATGCTCCTATTCTGACACTGCAGGGTAACAAAGGATTTAAGTGGAAGATAGCTCAGACCACAATACAATCACAACAGAAATTTAAGGTATGGGTATAATTTACTAATTTTTACTTTTTAAGGCTGGAGCGTGGCTTGTTGGAGTATTCGAAAAAAAACACCATTTCACATCCAATTATTGATACATAAATTTTTCAGCTGGTTCAATTAATTACATCATTTGCATCTGAAATTTTAAATAGTGGCAGTAACATCTTCATAAGATCAGTTTAAATAGTGGCAGTAACATCTTCATAAGATCAGTTTAAATAGTGGCAGTAACATCGTCATAAGATCAGTTGTTTTTTTGTGAATTTTATGAATTACAATTACAGACTCTATGATGGTTCAACTATGCAGTTTAAGGCTACTGATTTGCCAAAAATATTTTAATGAAACTAAAATTTCCAAAGAGATAAAATAATGCTTTGTTTTCGTTACAATCCTGAAATGAGTCCAGAATCAATTGTAAATATAACACTCTAGTCATTGGAGCACTGTAAATGATGATCAATTAGGTGGACCCTGCATCTCTTAATGACCTTGATGACCTTACACAGAATGGACTGAGATACCTCATAACTTTTTACAAAATAATTATAATGCATGATGAAGTAGATGATGTTTCTTATGCTAACATTGTCTGCAAAAAATATGTCTGATATTTTGAAAAATTCCCAGTTGAGTTCAAAATTACCTGTTTGGTGTGTTGGGAACCCATTTTAAAATGTGTGGAATTATCAATTAATATTGGTAATGGTGTGTTTTAGGTGGTGTTTGAGAGTATCCGTGGAGGTGGTTACCAAGGAGACATTGCCATAGATGATGTAAAGATAACATCTGGTGCCTGTGCTGGAGTTGGAACGTGTAACTTTGAAAAGAACACATGTGGCTGGGTTCAGAGGCATGATGATAGATTTGATTGGATAAGAAGAAGAGGAAGGACCCCATCAGCAGGAACTGGACCGACAAGTGATCACACGTTAGGTACTGGTACAGGTATGTCTTCAATATCTTATTTGCTTACAAAGTATTGACATTTTTTCTTCTCTTTAGAAGTTTATAATAGGTTGAACATTTTATCACTTCTAGCAACAAAAAGTGTTGGAAAGTTAATGCTAAAAATATCAACAACAAAAAAGCCAGAACAATAAAATGGTAAAAAAAAACAAAAAAAAGAAAATCATTTAGCATTTATATGCAAACATTATTCCATTTAATAAATAAAAAACACATGCTATGGAAAAATTGTGTCTGTTTTGTTCAGCTAGCTTTTCAAACATAGCTAGTACTAAGAACTAGTAATATATAGCTCTTTTCAGAAACTCATTTCAGGTATCACAAATCTGACTAAAATTATAATTATTTCCCTTGCTGGGGCGTAGTACTGGTTCGCTGCAATGAAGAGTAAAGGATTAACTGTTTTTAAAACTTGTAGATTTGCACGTAATGTTTGGTTTATATAAATTTGGGAACTACATGTACTTACAAGTTTTTTCTAACATACTTCTAATTAAACTTGATTATAAAGCTGGAAATATTTGTATATCAAAGTAATAAATAATTTCTATTTACTTTCTACTGGTTGCTCTGCACTGCATCGAACCAGTACTACATCCCAGCAAGGGAAATAACTCGCTTCAAATTATAATTTTTGAGTCAGATTCATGATGCCGAAAGTGAGTGTCTGGAAGGGGCTATAGGTATTCTCTTATCACCGTAAGCATCAGTATATCATTATCCTGGATGATCAACAAAAATATAAAGTTTTGTGGCAAAATTGTCACAGCTTTTATTATGACTAAATATAATTACAACTGTTATAAATTGAAAAATGTATATGATGGTTGCCGACTGTTTGAAATGGCTAACCATATCGACATAGTGAACGATTTAACCCTGGAAATCAGAGGTTTCATGAAAATTAACCCTGGAAATCAGAGGCTAATTGAAATGGTAACGACATATGAACGAAGTCTGTGAACATAATATATAACTGAATGCTGTTTCAGCGCAGCGAATTGTGCCAAAATCTGTAAAATTTTAACCACTTGAAAATTGTTCGTACTTCAATCCTATTCAAATCCCGTGGAACGATTTGCGAATGTTCAAAATGCTGCTATCAAACTGTCTATTACAATGCCACTGGCACAAATAACAGACTTCCGCTCAAGTAACCATTCCTGAAAAATATATGAACAAAGCAGCAGTATCTTGTAACAAAAATTAACATATATACATTCAATACCTCATCAAAAGAGCACAAAGCACCAAAATTAGTGCATTACATTGAAATTGGGTGGGATATTTGGGAGGCTTTTTTAAAGATTTTAAATTCCTAAATTAAACCACTTCCTTTCTTCTTGGAATCTTCGAGAAAAAGGATGTGACGTATCACCAAAAATAGATTTATAGGTTTCCCCAAATACCAAATCAAAATTCAATTACAACAACCAGCAACGACGGCCTGATCACTACGGATAAATGGATTTAAAATACAGTTTTAAATCCCATTATCCTGGATGATCAACAAAAATATAAAGTTTTGTGGCAAAATTGTCACAGCTTTTATTATGACTAAATATAATTACAACTGTTATAAATTGAAAAATGTATATGATGGTTGCCGACTGTTTGAAATGGCTAACCATATCGACATAGTGAACGATTTAACCCTGGAAATCAGAGGTTTCATGAAAATTAACCCTGGAAATCAGAGGCTAATTGAAATGGTAACGACATATGAACGAAGTCTGTGAACATAATATATAACTGAATGCTGTTTCAGCGCAGCGAATTGTGCCAAAATGACCAGTCTGTGCTAGTATAGGACAGACTGGTCATCCGCCACAGAGTGGGGGGAGCTGCTCAAGCTGTGACAAGTGCCACTTTCATAACTTGTCAAAAACACTACCTAATACTGTTTATCAAAACAAACAATTCTTCAAGTAAACTGAACAAATTATTCTTTCATTAATATCTGACATATAGTTCCATTTTAATGAGGAAATGATTTACCCCCAAACCCAGTTGTGAAAGCTTCAATAGCTCCCTGTATAATATTTAAAAACACTTCACTCCCTAAATCTGTAAGGTGGACCCCATCTTCTAGGAATATTGTAGTGGGTTTAATATCAGGATAATGAATATAGTAACCCCCTTTATTTATTAAAAATGCTGCCACAGTGCTGTTTAATCTAAGACGACATTTCTCCATTTTTTCATTATTCTTTGAGTACCGCCATTTACTGCGTGGCAATATTTGGGAAAAGACTAGGCTTGTGTGTAGCAACTTTTCCGACACCCAATTTAAGAATTGTTTCAACTGCAATTGTAAATAACCAACAGGGATATTACCAATATCATTACCCCCGATGTGAATAATAATAAAATCTGGTGGATCCTCGAGACGCATCATTACATTCATTTGTTGCCTAATTTTTGACAGGATAAGTCCGCTTCGGCCTTGCCACCATATGTTTACTCCTAGCCGTTGCAACCCAAGACTGACACCTCCTGGCCTTTGACGTGCCTTGATGAATGCATTTTTAATTATGGAGGATCCCACAATCCAAACACTTGTTGTAAGCCCTGCAAATCTTAGATAGCAGTTAATATTTCTGCTAAGTGTTTACATGGCATTTTTAAACAATATAATAAAACCTACAACTGTTTAAACAATATAAAAAAACCTACAACTGTTTATGAATTAAAATGTGTGGAAACTCACAGCATTAATTCAATAAATTAAACAATTTAAATTGGGATTCTTATGTACCTTAAATATGATGAATTTGATTTCCATCGACCAAAAATTTTGATATTTTCATCTGACATGCCCTCCATGGCCATTGTTGTAGCCATTCCAATTCTAAAGGAATGTGATTTAAAATTAGCTCCTGCTAAACCAAGAATCGCAAGGGACTTTTTCAATAAAGCTGAAAACTGATACTTTGACAATGGTCTACCATCAAAATGACAAAATAAAGGACCTGCAAATAGTGGACGAACCTTCATGTAATCAAGAAATGCCATAACAGGACAAACATTTTTATTTTCTTGTGGACAGATCTGCAATATTGTTCCACTACCAAATTGATCGGTCTTGGATGTTGCCAGATATATTTCCAAAATGCCATTGTTCACACTTGTATTGTCAACGGTTATTGTATGATCTACAACACCTTTACTATCAACCGTCAATTCACCTACTCTAAACATGCCATGAAAGGCAAGAGAGAAAACTGCTTTGAACAATCTACACTCAAACTGTGAACTGCATATACAAGGCAAAATTGATATGATGCTATTTAAAATTTCTCTTGTAATTGGCAATCTTGTGTCCTTGCAAGACCTTGACCGCTTTATACCCTCAATCATTTTTCTAACTATAAATCTCTGTGTATTGTCTTCAAAATTATTCATCTTATTGTGATAACTTAATCCTGTAAGGTAACAACTGACTGTAGAATATGGACGTCCACTTTTAAATAAATAAGAAATGTAAAACATAATTTCTTGTAAGGGAACAGGCCAAATATCTTTCAAGCCAAATTCTCTTCTAAAATAACCAAACAATTCCAACCCTTTTTGATATGTTTTAACTGTACTTGGAGCAAGCGAGTTATTCAATAAAAAATTTATTTCAGGCTGGAAATGATGTCCAAGAATTCTGTAGGGATTTCTGCAGGATGCTGATCTGCATTGGGTGCAACTTCCCTGAACCGACTTATCTGAAAGCGAGATAAGGAATCTGCTATCATATTAAATGACCCTTCAATGTGAACTGCCTTAAACTGCATATTATTGCGCAATGTACACAGCACTAATGGACGAATTAACTTCATCACAGATTTTGATTTGGAGGTTCTCTTGTTTATAATAGAAACCAAAGCCATATTATCTACCCTGAACAAAATTTTCTTGTTTGTAAAATTTGCTTCCCAAGTAAACAATGCCAAGATGATTGGTACAAGCTCCAATAAAGTAATATCCCTCATAATTTCATCACCAGCCCACACCTCTGGCCATTTAAATTGTGTCCAGTGACCTGCAAAATATGCCCCACAACCCAGGTTTACATTCCCAGCACTGTCTGTAAACAATTCCATAGATTCATTAGTTAACCAATGTTTTTCAGGAATGTAACATTCCCCATTAAAATCAGTCAAAAATTTCAACCAGACTAAAGCATCAGACTTGACCTCCTGTGTAATTCTTATTAAATAAAAAGATTTTTTAACCTTGACTGAGGACAAAAGATCATAGAACCTCCGTAAAAATGCCCTTGCTGATGGAATTGCCCTCGCACAAAATGACATTAACCCTACTGCAGACTCCAGAAACCTATACTTGACCTTTTTCTTTATTAGAATTTCTTCAATATAAGATTTTAATTTTAAAAGTTTACAACTAGGAATCCTGACCACCATCAAAACTGTGTCAATTTCTAAACCCAAAAATGTTAACACTGTAGTTGGATGTACTGTTTTATTTTCTGCAATAGGAACTCCAAGCTCATCACTGATTTTAAGGAAAGTATTCATTAAAATTTCACAATCATCTGTCAAAGCCTTCCCTGCAAAAATGAAATCATCTAGGTAATGGTCAAGAGTATCTATGCCAGATTTAATTTGAACCAACCAATGCAAGAAAGTTGAGAATTTTTCAAAAAGGGAACAAGAAATTGCGCAGCCCATTGGCAAACACTTGTCGATATAAAATTTTCCCTCAAACATAATCCCGAGCAGGTCGAAATCAGCTGGATTCACAATTAATAAGCGAAAAGCTTGACTAATGTCGAGCTTTGCAATTTTTGCAGATTCCCCCAATTCAGATATCATATCTATGACACTATCAAATGAAGAATATTTAACAGCACATAAATCTTTGTCAATAAAATGATTTACACTAAATTGATTTGGATATGATAGATGTGTTATCAACCTCCATCCATTATCAGGTTTCTGAACTAGGCCTATAGGCGATATTCTCAAAGTAGAAATTGGTTTTTTAGAAAAAGGGCCCAAAATTCTGCCCATTTTTATTTCCTTGTCTAATTTAATCTGTGTTTCAGCTTTATGTGTTTCTACAGAAACAAGATTTTTTGACCATACAGATATGCGGGGCCCAGTATACTGAAGTCTAAAGCCATGTTTAAAACCTGACAATAAAAGTTCTGCATCCCCCCTTTTTATGTATTCTGCCAAGTATTTTTCAAGTATATCTAATTTAATAGGGGTACTGCCTTTGTGCCACAACCGGTCCTTGATGTCTTGTTCTTGTGACTGCCTCTGGATATCTGAAATTAAACTGATGAGCATTGCCATGTTGTGCTGTCTGCAACCTTAATTGTGGACGAGGCCTGCCCAATTGAAACTGTGGCCTAGGCCGGTTGAACTCAAGCCTATTATTACTTTGCCGAGTACAAGATAACAACGGATGAGCACCAAAACATCTGATACAACAATGACTATATGTGCAATTTTGCTTATTACAAAAACCATTGTAATTGAAAGCATAACATTTGTATATTATATTGCTTGTGGAGTTCTGACCAACTTTATTGGGGTTTATATATAGAAGCCACAATTCTAAATCAATATCCGCCCAATTTGCACTAGGATTTTCAGCCATTTTCAGCCTAAATTGCTCGTCATACTGTTTCCAACCAAAATTGTTAGTACTACAGCGTTTTGCCCCTAACCTTACTGTATTCATGTATTTCAACAAGCCCTGAATTTTTTGTGCGTGAGCTGAACAATAAATGCTGAGAAAGATCAAGAAGGCATCTGTCCATATTTCTATATTTGTTATTTTTGGCTG
This sequence comes from Mytilisepta virgata, assembly GCA_028015205.1. Lineage (NCBI taxonomy): Eukaryota > Metazoa > Mollusca > Bivalvia > Mytilida > Mytilidae > Mytilisepta > Mytilisepta virgata. The sequence continues at coordinate 55,880,358 of CM051515.1, read as the reverse complement.
TTGTTTGTGTTGTAAAACTAGCTGACCTTGCACAATAGAAATTTTTTGCTGATTGTTAGCCTCCATTAAATTTGAATTTTGTAACAATAATGCCAAATCAATATATTGACCCATCACAATTTTTTCTTTGTTGCTCTGAGATACATGCCTACCTAGTTCATCACTCGCCCTAGTGCATGCATTAATTGAATCAAAACAATTTGTAGAAATGACTGGTAAATTCAATGCACCTGACTGACAAGTGACAATATTCTGTAAAGTACATGTACCTGGCTGAGACTGTGTACTACAAGCAGTAGCAACAGGTTGACCTTGCAAGCCTGTAAATACAGCAGGTGGAACTGTCATTGAGTATGACGTACTAGGTAATACTGCTGATGCTACATTGGTGACGCCTGTTACATTGGTTGAAGCCGGAACATTCATAAAGTTATGTGTATTTGCAATTTGCGACACTCCACTTCCCGTGACAACTGCTGGTCCTACATAGGTTGGAGTTGAAGCAGTCATAAAGTTATGTGTACTTGGACCTTGAACAGTCATGAAGTTACTTGTAATTGGTGACACACCAGTAACGACTGCCGGACCACTTATGGGTGTCCTTGTATAAATTACTTCGGTCTCAGGTCCTGTCAGAGTACATGTAGTTGCCACCCTGTTCCGATCCGTCATCACTCTCTTCTTCGCTGCCGCTGCCCCATGGCCTTGCCCTTGAACAAGGTGTGCCGGCGGTTGCCTCTTCCTATTTGATCTTCTAAGCATTATCTGCAACAGAAATATCTACATTAATACTGTTTAACCACAATATTTGAGAATACTAGAATGTCAAGTCATTCTGTGTTTATTAATATTCAATACACAAAACTTAAGTTTAGACCTACAAGTCAATATTGACACCATATTCAGGGGAGTTCATATACGACGAAGACTCGAAGTTCACAATTTATGTTATGATGCCATAATGAACGGATACGACAGCCACGAAGAACTGCTGTCTGTCAATGCTCAAGAATATAGAATCAGGCCACACTACATTTGTACCTTCACCTGATTTTTTTTTTTTTTTTTTTTTTTTTTTTTTTTTTTTTTTTATGTGTTAGTGATTTTATTATGAACATCGCCTCGAATAAATATATTTCTTTGTGTTGAACAAAAATTCAAAGAACGATCAAAAGCTGTGACGATGGCGTGAATCCGTGAAAGGCAATCACGCCTGCAGTGTCGTTTCGCTCAACTCCTTTTTCCACCGAAAACGTCTAAAATCAACAGATAAATATGTCCATCCGAACTTTCTAAAACCTATTTTGTACAAAGCTATATGTTTTAACAATTATTTTTCACGATTGCGACGGATTTTTTTTTAAAGATTTTAAATTCCTAAATTAAACCACTTCCTTTCTTCTTGGAATCTTCGAGAAAAAGGATGTGACGTATCACCAAAAATAGATTTATAGGTTTCCCCAAATACCAAATCAAAATTCAATTACAACAACCAGCAACGACGGCCTGATCACTACGGATAAATGGATTTAAAATACAGTTTTAAATCCCAATGTATCAAAATTTTATGAAAATAAATTTTTAATGCAGATGCCGCCTTTTTAAATTGTAGAAAACAAGTGAGATGAAAAGTTGTTATCTAATTTTCTTATAACAATTTTCAGTCAGGTAGATTCTGTATGCATTTAAATTTTGTTCTTTTGGTTTTGTTCAGGTTTTTACATGTTCATTGAGTCAAGCAGACCAAGAAAATCAGGAGATAATGCTGTTCTTCAATCCCAGAACATACCCAATTCTGACTCTTATTGTTTTAAGTACTGGTACAACATGAATGGTGCTAATATAGGAATGCTCAAGGTATCATACATGTACAGTGATGGCACCAAAAAAGCACTTAAATCAATAAGTGGAAATCAAGGCTCTAATTGGTCACAGGCAATTGTGCCTATTATTGGGACTTACCAGGACTTTACAGTAAGTATAAGAAATTATCACATTCTGTGAAAAAAATTGTTATTTTGGTACACCTGTTTTCATGGATTTCTTGGACAAATCAATCAACAAATGTTATTTTGGTACACCTGTTTTCATGGATTTCTTGGACAAATCAATCAACAAATTTAAGAACTCAAGGTGCAATATTTTCATATTTTATAGTTTCATAGAGATCTGATAGATAAATTTATTACAGAAGGCATATACGAAAAATTGGTATCATGTAGAACATATCTGCTTATCTCTTGCTTAGATAACAAATATTATTATACCTTAGTATTTATATTCTATATAAAAAATTAGTTTAGATAAATTTGCTATTTTTGAATGAATAAAAAGGGCTGTTTATTAGTTTCCTGACTATTTTCCCAGAGGGAAATAGTCATATCAGTCTAAATAACTATTTCCCCCTGGAAAAAAGTCTTTTTATTCTATTTTTAAACATCACATCCGAGAATATTGAAATGTTGATTTGTGTGATATCAATGGCCGCCTCAGTGCGGAGCAATTTGCCTCCCTCTCCGAGGAGATTTATATTCTCACCATTATGATTTATTTAAAACATCCAATAATGTGATTCGCTGTAATATTATTTGCTTGTTGTGATTGTTTAATTATAGTGAAGATCAAATGGAAAACTTCATCGACATACATACCCAAAATTTTGAAATTAATCTGCAAGTTGTAAAAATTTGACAATAGTAAATTGTCATGAATTAGGGAGATAAGTGGGCATGTAAAAGGTGTTGTGAAGTAGATGAAAATTCAGAAGACTTGGCTGCAATATTTAAGATCAGATTTTGTTGTACTGTAAATTGGGATATTTTGTCGTTTTTTTCTAAAACATGGATGTAAATTTTGGTGTATTAAAATTTCGTTCGTTATTTCAGTGCTGTTTAATTTTAGCACTTTGACAAAAGAAATTAAAAAATATAAATCAAAATATAAATAAAACTTCAATAAAATAATAGTATGATTTACTAATCTGTGGGATTAGAAGTGTCTTAAGTAATGTTAATAATGTTGTCACTTAGTTTACTTAAGACAGGTTTTACTGTATTTTATAATAAGAGCATACCATTTATATAAAGAAATTGTCTGAACTTATTTTTTTCATACTTTGTAAAATTGATGGAATAACATTTTACATTGTAGATTTTGGTTGAAGGAATTGTGGGAAGTGGTTACCAAGGTGATATTGCTGTTGATGATTTTGTTCTAGATCCATTTAACTGTACCACAGGTAAATACCCATTTCTGAAAGTAAAGAAATCTCAGTGAACTGATGCTTGTATATAATATTGTAATTTCATTGGCTGATGTACTAAATGATAATCATTGTAAGCTCTGCAAAAATTTCATTTATTTGAACACCCATGGATTATAGTGACATTGATGGTAACATTGTTATCTCTGCAAAAAATTACTTCATTAACTTGGACATTCTGTTGAGTGAGAAAAAAATTTACTTAAAACAATGCAAGTAGTACTGCTAGGGCCTGTCTTGATATTAATCAATAAGGTATGAACTTTCACATTTTGTCGAAGACCATAAACTATCCATTACCCACTACTAAGTTTATAGTTTAATAGTTTATTTTTTATTAGTCCCCTACCGGCCTACCCGCAAAGCCGAAGGGGACTTTAGGTTTGCACTCCGTCCGTCTGTTCATCCGTCTGTCCATCCGTCAGTCAGGCAAATCAGTTTTCTGCACTTTTCTCAGTTGTGCTTGAAGATATTGACTTGATATTTGGTATATAGTTTTATCATGACCAGTTACAGATCAAGTTTGAATTTGTTCAGGTCTGATGATTTTTTTGCAGAGTTATGGTCCTTGGACTTAGAAAATTCTTGCAAATAATAAGTATTCCACACTTTTTTTCATCATGCTTGAATATGTTGATTTGATATTTGGTATATAGTTGTTACAGAAATAGGAATTATTGTCAAAATAATAGTTTTCTGGACATTTTTTGCATACCTTTTACCTAGTGATCTTATTTTTGGTATATGAGCTTATAATGATGAGATACAGATCATGTTTGAGTTTCACACTGAACTCATAATTATTGTGAGAGTTATGTCCCTTGGAAATAAGAATTGTTGCCTAAATAATAGTTTTCTAGATTTTTTTAGCAAACACTTTTACCAAATAATCTTATTTTTGGTATATGAGCTTATAATGATGAGCTACAGATCAAGTTTGAATTTTATGCTGATTGAATAATTATTGTGAGAGTTATAGCTATGGAAATAGGAATTATTGTCAAAAAATTAGTTTTCTAGACTTTTTTTGCAAACCCTTTTACTATTTGTCTAATCTTATTATTGGTATGTGAGATTATAATGATGAGCTACAGAGCAAGCTGATCAAGTGTTTTCTCACACCTTAAGCCAGTAGGGGACATTGTATTGCTCAGCAATACTTTCAGAATGCTTGTTGAGTTTATATTGGTAATTATATTTTTACAGAAACTCCTACCAATGGTACCTACAACTGTCAAGATGGTAAGGGTACGACAATCAGTCTGAATAAAGTGTGTGACTTCAAAAATGACTGTCCTAATTCTCAGGATGAAAGTAATTGTGGTAAGTAGGAAATAAAAAGCAATATTTCAATGATACAGGAATACTGTGAAACATTTATTACTTGTCGTACACCAATTTTTGTGGATTTCTTGGATGAATCATTCCATGAATTTAAGAATCCAAAGAGATATTGATCTTTGGATTAATAAGGAAATATCAAAAGGTTAGGGTCGAAGTTGATCATTTTCAAAACTGCAAGAAAAGCATTGACTTTCAATGATTATGTACGTTAAACTGGTACATGGGCACCAAACATCTTTCTTACATGTACAATACTATGTTAGGAATTACACTTCAAAGAAAAACAGTCAATCGATAATGGATTTCTTGTTATTAATTTTTCTCGAGATTTACTTCAAATTTACTTCACATTTCTTTTCATTTTTAATCAAAAACATGTACACTGGTTTTAATCAAATGAAAAAGGGTCAATGAGCTGCCACATATACTAACAGTTAGTAACCAGACATAAATGACCAAAAGAAACAAAAACATCAATAAAAAGTGAATGTTAAAAAACTCATCATTTTAGCCAACTTGCCTTGATCATGAGCAAAAAGATGTTAACATTTTTAAATCTCAAGTATGTAATTCAGTACATTGGAACTCCCCTAAACCGGCCCCTCTGAAAACCAGATTCCTATGCAAACCGAACGATTTCTTTTGGTTCGAAATTTACACCTATGTTTTCAAGTAAATAAATCCTCCAAATACCGGTCCCTCTGAATTCCGAATACCGGAGATAATTTCCAGTCCAAAACATATATATTCCTGTGAAATACACCTCTAAAAACCGGCCGAACTCTAATTTTCTTCATTGAGTAGGTATTTTAAACAAAGCCTCATTGATATGTACTGGAAAAACTTCGTTCTAATAAAGGAGTTTAACTTGCCGTTCTACCAAAAACTAACGACTAGGCTATAAAACTAACACTTAGTAACAGTTAAAGAAGAAACAATGCAAATTTAGTAAATATGTAATTTTCATGCCTTCCGATATTTCAATTAATTTACTTCCTGTCAGATTTCAGTCCAAATTAACCTCTCAAAACCACTTCCTCTGAAAACCGGCCAAATTTCAACGGTCCCATAGCTGTTCGCTTTACAGAGGTTCCACTGTATAAGTAATATAGTGCAGTTTGATTTCATGACCACATTGTACTTTTACACTAAAAACTTCATACATTTAATGATATTTTTGTAGGATCATGTGATTTTGAGACAGACTTCTGTTCATGGACTACACTAGGAACTGGTTCCTTTACATGGAGTAGAGGTGGGAACCAGACTGCTACAACCAATACAGGACCTGCATTTGATCATACAATAGGAAATACTAGAGGTTTGTGCAAATTTATCCAAAGTGTACTTCATAGCCCCAAAATACAGTTTATTAGTACTGTGTCTGCAAGGCTAAGAAAAACCCAAATGTATTACAAATTACTATTTTGTTTTCTTAAAATCTTTCATTTTCATATAGTGTGTTTTCTTTTAAAAAATTAATTCTTTTTTCAGTTTCTTATTCCTTTCTTTTGACGCATAAAGTATGTCTTCAAGAAGCAAATGTGATGTGATTTTATGAGTGGATGTTTTGTGACTTTTTCACAGAGAGGAAGTAATTTGTCACTATTTGAGGTTTACTGAATTTTATAACAGTTTTTCATCAAGAAATCAGTTTCTGTAGCATACATTTATACACAATGTGAGGAAAAAAGACATGTAGTGAAGTTACAAAGAAAGTACAAAATCAAAAGCAAACATCCAGAGATCACGACATGGTCTTCAATGGTGGAAAAACACATCATGCCTGAAGCCCTGAATTAAACCAGAGTAATTCATGAGTAGTTATGTCCAGCAGTACAATATCATGTCAGAATATCAATATAAATAAACTAAAAAGTTAACCTAGACAAATACATTCATGACCATACTTTCCTGACTTGGGACAGGTGCATAAAATGCAACTAAGACTTTACTCTTTGTTGTAGGACACTATTTATATGTCGATGCTAATCAAGGCACGTTTACCAGCCAGGCTGAGATTGATGGTCCCCTGTTACAGCCCTGTAGCTCTACGTGTCAGATAAACTTCTGGTACCACATGTATGGTTCAGGTTAGTTCATTTATAAATTTAATTGTATATTTGATTCTAACTTTGGCAAAAAACTGCAGATTGTCGTTTTTCTTAGGTAATTTTTTACCCCATTGAAAATCTGTGGATGTTTAATTACAATGTTCCCTCTATCACAGTAATGTAACTGTTATACAACTCGTACTACAGAAAGTAACTTCATAGAATATAATTTAAGCTTTTGAACCTAAACCACTTTCACCCTCGCACTTTTCAAGTTTGGTAAGGGTCATTTTTGGTGTGCCTATTAGATACATGTAAAGGTTATCTAAAAAAGATTTGTTGGTAGTGGGGGCTCCCTTCCTACCCTCCCCCATTCATTTTAATGGAATAACCCTAAAGTGATCTCTGTGAGAATGGTATTCTTTGTTATAAAAGTATTTATAAAGACAATAAAGTTACATTGTATTACAGGAATAGGCACTCTGAGAGTTTTGATCCAAGAAGGCAATAAATATACAGAGATATGGAAAAAGAGTAGAAACCAGGGTAATAAGTGGATCCAGGCTACAGTAGATATTGGTAGAGTGGCTAAACCATTCAGTGTAAGCATAAAATATTACAACCATTCACTGTAAAACATTTATTATTCGTTGTACACCAATTTTTCATGGATTTCGTAGATAAATCAATCCACAAATTTAAAAACCAAATGCTGAAATAGAGCAGATCTGATTAATAATTGTATCAGTAGCAATACTTCCTAGTATATTTCATATTACAACATCGTAGACTATGACGATCAAGCTAGATTGTATGCAATGCCATAATGATGATACTGATTGCTCTTTGTTTGTATTTATACAAATATTTGAATATTGACTTTTGTATTGTACTGCCTACTTTGTCTGTATGTGTATTGTAACATGCCCCTTGTGGGCCCATTCTTACGGAAATAAAAGTATTCTGATTCTGATACTGAAATATGATAATTTAATAATTATGTAAAGATCTAATTAGGAAATCAATATTTCTGCCCAAAAAAACGGATTCAGTGATAGTTTATTGAACTGCTAGGAAAGTTTGAAAAAGCATCTTGATTTCACTTGTTACTCAAAAGTACATGCTAAAAAAAATCATGCACTGAAAATATCAACATGATATACTTCACGTACATTAAACCTCGAATAAACCTCGAGATTTTATTTTACAGCTTGCATTCAGAGCAACTAGAACTTTCAGCGTACAAGGAGATATTGCCCTGGACGATGTACAATTGATGAACTGTAACTTCCCTTCTGTTCAACAGTCCTGTTTATCCTCTCAGTTCAGATGTACCAGAGGAGCGTGTGTTTCTAAAAATAGCTTGTGTGACTTTACAGATGATTGTGGCGACAACAGTGATGAAGGAAATTGTGGTATGTTTTTGTTTTCTTTAAACAGATTTTCAGTTTATTTGTTTGGTGATGTACAGCGGTTGCAGACAGTGATGAAGAGAAATCTAATGCCTTGTTCTATGTGGCATTGGTGTGTTTGTCTGTAAAATCATCACTATTTGCAGATAATATATTAATTGAAAACCAGGCTTATATTTGCTAAAAATGTTCAAGTGTACTCTCAGACTGAAAAAATACATTCCTTGTATTCAGTAAATGATTTTCTGTAACTAATCAGCATAGAGTTATGTCCCTTACAACGGTAGTAGTGAATACAATAAAATATGATATATGATTTCAGCTAACTTCCCAGGACGATGTGACTTTGAGACAAGTATATGTAATTGGAGTCAGGATAAGACTGATAAATTTGATTGGATAAGAGCGACAGACCACACATCCAGTGGTGGTACTGGTCCCAGCAGGGACCACACTAGGGGAACTGCTAATGGTAAGTATATGTAACTGGAACCAAGATAAGACCGATGCATTTTATTGGACAACAGACCACACAGGTAAATGCTAGTCAGAGATTTCCCACTTTACACTCTACACCATCGTAGTAGTAACAAACACTGTGAGGTAACCTTAATGTGAACTTGTCAAAACACAATGTTTGTACCGTTTATTTGACCAAAAAATATAAGAAATAGATGGTTTCATCAAGAGTGTACTTGATCATAGAAGTTCATGGTGTATTTTTGAGATCTGCACTGATCCATGATAAAGGGGGGGGGGGGGTTGACTATTCAACCCCGGTAGCTTCTGTTAATGCCAGGCGGAGCTATTTTTCCATATGTTATTTAAAAACCTGTTTACTAAATATTTATCAATTAAGATTTGGGTACCACCTACTATGTTTGCAATTGACATTTCCAGCAAGTGCTGCACCTAGAATTACTGAAATTGCTACTGTCCGAAGCCTGGCCCAGGCATTTTCTATGAAAAATTGTAGGCATATGTAAGAAATTTAATGTTTTTATAAATGATGTTTTTGTTTTTTAGGTTATTACATGTACATTGAAGCCTCCAGGCCAAGAGTAAAGGGAGACAAGGCAAGACTCATCAGTCCAACAATGACCAGGAATACAAACACCCAGAACTCTGTTTGTACAGTAAGTCTGAATATGTTGTTATTAAATTTACTTCACTAAACTATCAATTTAACACTTTCTGAGCCCATTGTTTATCAAAAGTTTAATCAACATGTGATTGCTGATGATTTCATTTGATTATTGGTTGACAAAAGTTCATAACCAGTCAGAACATTTACATACAGATTTCAATTTATAACACCTTAGCAAGATTTGAACATATTGACCAAGTGTATAAATGCAGAGGCACTTGAAGGGGATTTTGGTTTATCATTTGGAAATTTATTTGATATTCATTTGAGAAACAGATTCTTACATTGTTACTTGAGGGTTATGAGATATATCCAATCTCAAAAATTTTACAGTGGAACCCCCGAAAACCGGCCTCTCTGAAAACTGGATTCCTCTGAAAACCGAACTTTTACTTTCGGTCCGGAATTTTTGCCTATATATTCAAGTAAAAAAATCCTCTGAAAACCGGACCCTCTGAATTGTGAACACCGGCCGTACTTTCCGGTACAAAACATATACATTCTTGTCAAATTAACCTCCAGAAACTGGCCGAAACAATGTATTACCTGGAAGATCAGTGAACTGTAATACATGTCATCCTTAATCGATCGATGATTGACACCATTAAACTAAATAACCATTTTAAATAAAGGTGTGAAAGTCGTTAATCAAACAATAATCAGGCATCAGTAAAAATGTCGGATTGAAATTAAAAACAATTAATTGTATTAAAATAATATGCACGTGGTACATGTACATATGTAAGCAAATGGCACAATTTTACAACATCGTTATAATACATTGTAATACACTTCTGGTTTCATTCACGGAACCTCTGAAAACTGGCCGATTTCTCTGGTCCTACAGCTGTTTGGTTTACAGAGGTTCCACTGTACTATCTTGATAATCCACTGTTCATGATATTAGAATCTATATTTATTGATTGGTCTTATGTGGTTCATTGGTATATTAAACCACTTTCAGCACAATTTGCTTAAAAGGGTTGAAGAAGCCCTAATGTCGGGAGAGAACCACCATCTTGAAATTGAGAGATTTTTCTTAGTGTTAAAGAACACAATCTGACTGAGATGAAGGACAGCTATAAAATCACTGCTCTTTTTCTTAAAATATAGTTATATACATTTGTGGATATTGTGTAAAGAATTTATCTACCAAAGTCTATCTTACATATTATTAAGTTTGTAAGAATGTACTATTCAGTTTCCCACATAGTTCTTGCTATTATAAATTTGTTAGATTTTAAATGCTACATGAAGTTATAGATTCATTTTGAATATCTGATAATAATATTACAACTTTTGATCATTTTGAATGTGCTTTGTCACAATCTGTCAGATTTTATTACCCTAAATCTTGATTCAAATTGTATACATCTACAAACTGTTAGTTTTCAAAAGACAGTTTTATGAATTTGCCCCAATTAAATGCAATTGAACATCACATTTTGCACATTTTACAGAAAATATTTCAAAAGTCATTGGAAATTTTGCAAATAAGCAACACTTTCTCTCATTTTTGCCGGAATTGTCTTTGCAATAAATCGAATTTTGCTATAAACTGCTTTATAATAAACAGACGTATTTAACATTATTTGAAAAGGAAATAGTTTTGTGCTGGGAAAGTTTTTGCAAATTAACAGATTTGCAATTAAGTGGAATCTACTGTATTAATTTTAACACAAAAAATGTGTTTAGTATCTATAAATAATATGTAGAGTAACTTTTTAATACTCTATTTATTTTTTGAACTTCTTATATATAAATTTGACTATATAAATAATTTTCTTACAGTTCCGTCTATACTATCACATGTTTGGCACTGGTATAGGAACACTAAATGTTTACACTCGTACATCCATTGGAGGACCACTCAAACTGATATGGACCAAATCTGGTAACGTTGGAGACTTCTTTGAGAGAGCGAACATTCAGATACTAGAACCTAACTCATTCCAGGTGAAATTTTTTCTTTTTTTTTTTGTTAGGTTGTATTGAATTTTTACTACAAATCGACAAAACTCTAAATGTCATTAACCTTTAAGGAAAGAAAATTGAAATTACACACAAAAATAAATTAATGCACATTAGATATATAATGTTGTTTTTCTGTAACCAATAAGTCAGCTGTGGAGAAAAATTGACTTTCAACTAATGAATATTATATGACTTTCAACCAATCATGTTTGTATGGCTTGATTTTCGTGTATGAACCAACAAATCATAAATTTCTGAAGAGGCAAGTTCACTTAGATTGAAACTTATTATAATCTTGGTGAATAATGTTGAGGAATGAAACAGTGTGGTATTTTTCCACTTAAAACGTGCTAATTTTAATTTATAATTCTTATATAGGTAGTAGTAGAGGGTGTAGTAGGCAGTAGTTACCTTGGAGATATAGCTGTAGATGATGTATCATTCTCTGATGGATGTATCCCTGTTCAAGGTAAGTTTGTGTATATACATGTAGGTAGTAGTAGAGGGTGTAGTAGGCAGTAGTTACCATGGAGATATAGCTGTAGATAATGCATCATTCTCTGATGGGTGTATCCCTGTTCAGGGTAAGTTTGTGTATATAGGTAGTAGTAGAGGGTGTTGTAGGCAGTAGGTACCTTGGAGATATAGCTGTAGATGGTGTATTATTCTCTGATGGATGTATCCCTGTTCAGGGTAAGTTTGTGTATATAGGTAACAGTAGAGGGTGTAGTAGGCAGAAGTTACCATGGAGATATAGCTGTAGATGGTGTATTATTCTCTGATGGATGTATCCCTGTTCAGGGTAAGTTTGTGTATATAGGTAGTAGTAGAGGGTGTAGTAGGCAGTAGTTACCTTGGAGATATAGCTGTAGATGATGTATCATTCTCTGATGGATGTATCCCTGTTCAGGGTAAGTTTGTGTATATAAGTAGTGGTAGAGAGTGTAGTAGGCAGTAGTTACCTTGGAGATATAGCTGTAGATGATGTATCCCTGTTCAGGGTAAGTTTATATATTTATATTTTCTTTGTTGACTTCATTTAAACACTAAACTATTGAAAACTTTTTGTTTTGTGAAAAACTTACTTTTTCTCTGCTTTATGTACTTGTATAACAAAAATAAGAAAATTTAATAAATTTTCATATTGACATGAAATCTGATCACAGAAATCATCTGCATGAAAACGATTTGAATTACATTGAAAGTTGGTTCTAATACTTGACTGTTTAAACAGTATGATTATCTCAGAACTTTTAGTCCGTTCACAGAAAATTCAATTTTCAGAATGTTCATTATTTTAATTGTATTTGTTGTCCAATACAATGTTTCAGCAGATAAGGTTCCAAGCACGGCACATATTCTTGTTCAGCTTTCTATTGAATTTCTTGACTTTTTTCTATTAAATGTAAATGATACTTTATTTTGCAGCAAGCACCTTGCCAACTGGTACCCCAGGAGTAACCACACCAAACCCATGTGGAGCTAACAGTTTTATGTGTGTAATAGATAGAAAATGTGTATTAAACAGCCAAGTCTGTGATTTTATCAGCCAGTGTAGTGATGGTTCAGATGAAGCTAACTGTGGTGTGTTATCTCCCTTTAATAGAATATATGTAATCAGTCAAAAATGGTTTAGAGTGAATTTTTCCCAATAAAGGATGAGATTTCACAATTTTACTAAGTATTAAGACATTTTTTAGGCTTATTCCTGAAGTAAAAGATATTATATATATTCAAATAGTTTTTCATGTCAAATACAAATTTTAAATATAAATTACACATGTGCCTATGTTCATATATTTTAGAAGATATTTATGACTTATATCTTTTGTTAAATCATAAGATATGTACTAATAACTATATTACAACCAAAAGGTGATAAGAATTATCTTCCCAGTAATGACTAAGGGAAATAACTGATTTATTTCTAAGATTTACATATTGACAGGAACATGTAACTTTGAAAAGAGTCAGTGTGGCTGGACAGATGCCAGTACTGGACGTTACAATTGGCATAGTTTCCAAGGATCATCTCCGGGAACAGGCGGACCTGCAAGTGACCATACTGTCAGTAGTCCACAAGGTATGTTTATTCAACAGGCATTCACTAACCTTGCTGGTAATCATATAAGTTAAACAGAAAAATAAAATGAGTTAATATACACAAGTTTTTCTCGATGTAATTCTTAACAAAAAAGTTGATTTTTTTTTTTTGGAAACTGACTTGGAATTAGAGTTAGCCATTGAATCAATCATTTTGTTTTCATGTATGGTGCTTGGTTTTGTTTCTTCATTTTCTATATTATTGTTTTTTACCAGGACACTATATGTTGGTAGAGGGTGCCAATGGAAACTTCTTCAGTAGAGCTTACCTAGATTCTCCCATATTCCAGTCCACAGCCGCCAGTTGTCGTGTCACTTTCTGGTACCATATGCATGGCACTTTAGCAGGTAAGCAGTTGATTTGATTAATTTAAATTTAGATTTACATATTTTTTTTGATTGGATGGATTTAAATTAATTGTTTATTTTTAACATTTAAGCAAACATCATTACATTTCTTTTTCAGGATTATGAAATATTAAGAAATTTTCATATTGGCTTTTTAAACAGGAAATATGCAGCTTACTGTTGTGAATTCAAAGAGAACTTCAGACTCCACATTAATCTGGTATAAGACTGGTAGCCAAGGAAATGGATGGATGAATGCGACTGCTGACATAGGACAACTTCCTGCAGGATATAAGGTAAAGAAAAACTCATTTCAATTATTTTCTACCTCATTTCATTCGTACTAAAATAAATATTTTCTGATCTAACTAAAATAAACAACAAACAAGAAAATAGGTTGTGCGTTCGTTACAAAGATCGCATAAATTTTATATAATGAACGAATCAACAAAAAACAATAAAGAACATACATATGTATCAATGCCAACATGTTATTGAATTACATAAGTAGCAAGTGTACAAAGCTACTACTAGATGGGGGGGGGGGGGGGGGGAGGGAAAGCTAACGCAAACAACTGGAATATATAACAACACGTCCTTTCTAACTTTGTAACAAACGTCGCATTAATCAAACAGACCCATACAAATTCCTTATATACCCTCAACCGAAACCGCCCGTGCAAAAACATAACCCGGGAAATTATACCAAGTAAGGGAAACGCCCTTAATATATATAACGGAACGCAAAGAAATAGATTTATTTTCTACCTCATTTCATTCGTACTAAAATAAATATTTTCTGATCTAACTAAAATAAACAACAAACAAGAAAATAGGTTGTGCGTTCGTTACAAAGATCGCATAGCAAAGGGGGTTATAAGAAAAAGAGGAAATTACAAACTCAAATTTAAGGATACCAAAAGCTTTTGTTCAATGCTATCCTTGATATAGCCGTCCTTAGCTCTGTCTGTAGCCCAACGCCCATGAACTTTGAGTAGGCGGTCAGGAACCTTGTTATTAGCAGCTGCCGAAACTCCGCCACTTCTAAGGCTATGAAGGGCGTAAAGAGAACTATCCAAACCTATATCTGAGTGCTGACCGTAGAATCTCCCTACATCTGGTATAATTAAGGGGTTTAGACTTATTAGTAGCTTTGTACTTGCCAGAAATTTTCATAAAGTTTATGGCAGTAAAGAGAAATTCGTCGGAATTCTCTATAATACCTGCTAACGCAATATATTTCCTTAACCAGAAAACGGGACAAAGCTCGTTGCGTGTTTTCGCAATAATAACTGAATTACCTCTCCTGTATAAATCAGTTTTACTTTTTGGAATTTTAATCTCCAAAAAATTTAATTTAAAATCCAAATCAGACATCCGAATATTTGCTAGCTCGCTATATCTTAAAAACCCAGAAAACCCTAGAAGACACAAGACACAAGTGCGCAAAAATAATAAATTATGTTTTTCTACCGTATAGTGTCGAACTAATTTTAACAAAATATCTTTTGTAATAGGCTCCTTTTTGTTCAAAGGTTTGCCCAACATCCATTTTCCGCCTTCCAGAATAAGTGTAATAAAATCATCTAAACAAGGATTGATGTTGAGGGAAGTCTTATGTTGCCAGTTAATAGAATAAAAATAAGCTTCCAAAACTGAAACGGAAACTTTTTGTTGTATAAGTCCTCCTAAAAACAATGCAACTGAAGAAACCGATGCAGGTAAAAAAGAAAAATAGTTCTGAATACACCATTTTCGGAATTTTTCAAAATATAAGTCATATTTTTTGTTCGTTGCAGTAGATCTAGCGTTTTTTTAACTATGGCAGGAAGAGCGTGTACAGATCCAGACAAATTAGTATGAGACTTGTATTTTTCCAGGTCTTTCCAATGCTAACCAAGCGTGTAGATTCTGTAAAAAATTATCAGAATAATAAATGATACGGGCATATGAAAGTTAACCATAAGGGAAAATAATATAAATATGTACATGTATTTGTGAATATACAAAAGAACAACAACGTATAGGCAAGATAGCTCAAAGCAAACAATCTTTTCATTAAATCAATGTGAAATCGTGCATAAATTGTAACTATATAAAAGTGCAAAACTCTCTTTCATAGGAGTACAGTTCTCCTGTCATATTCCATTTATACAAAAACCATAGAGAGCGCAGTCCTCTCTTATAGGGAGCACAGTTCTCCAGGATAGTTCATATTTCGTGTCAACATACATGCATTACTAGTGTTTGGCAAAATAGAGAGTGCAGTTTTCTCTTGTAGGGAGCACAGTTCTCCACAAATAGTTCATATTCATATTTCATGTCAATATACATGCATTACTAGTGTTAGGCAAAAACAGAGTGCAGTCTTCTCTTATAGGAAG
The DNA here is from genome assembly GCA_028015205.1 of Mytilisepta virgata. Taxonomy (NCBI): domain Eukaryota; kingdom Metazoa; phylum Mollusca; class Bivalvia; order Mytilida; family Mytilidae; genus Mytilisepta; species Mytilisepta virgata. The sequence continues at coordinate 55,864,330 of CM051515.1, read as the reverse complement.
CACAGTTCTCCAGGAATGTTTCATATTTCATATTTCGTGTCAAAATACGTGCAATACTAGTGTTTGGCAAAAATAGAGAGTGCAGTCTTCTCTTGTAGGGAGCACAGTTCTCCACAAATATTTCATATTTCATATTTCGTGTCAATATACGTGCATTATTAGTTTTTGGCAATAATATAGAGTGCAGTCCTCTCTTGTTATACTTAACTCGAAACCAACATAAGTGCGTTAATAAACATGAAAAATATTCAAATGCTACTAGCGTCAAAACGTAATACTAAAACGCTACTTTGAAAAGTCTGAGTAGCGAAAATGCTAGATTTATCTGAACCTGGTGTAAAAAAGTTCGTAGGATATTTGTATTCTACAGAGACTACAATGCAAGGTAAATATTTTCCATTCATATCAACAATCGATGGCCAATAAGAGGCTGATATCCATTTAGGTAAAACCAGTACACCTTTAGCTCTACAAAAAATTAGATATCTAATAGTCCTGTTGATCAAATGTACAGGTGGAACTATCCAGCTATTCTCAAGTGCCCAATTATGAGCGAAAGCGTCAACCCCGCTAGTGCCTGGCGTCCAGAATAAAGAATAATATTTTGCAACTTTGTAATTGTTGCTACTAGCAAATAGATCGCAAGTAAAGGGACCCATAATTTTTCAAAATATCTGAATATACGCTGATGTATGCCCCAATCGTCAAAATCGAAGAACTTGCTTACAAAATCAGCTGTACAATTTTGGAGTCTGGGCACCCATGCAACTGATAAATCAATATTAAAAAGAAGACAGGTGTTAAAAATAGAGAACGCCAGGCACTGAAGCGGTGACTTCATACTGCCCACTTGAACAATTCTAATCACATTCTGATTGTCTGAATATAGTTTTAGTCTGACGGTTTTAAAATATTTCTCCAAAATTCTAAACAATTCTTAAGACTATTTTTAACAGTTTTCGACTTTAAACAAAAATTATTGTCAAACTCGGATAGTTCATCTAAAAGTATAAAATTAGAATACTCAACTTCACTGCTGTTTGTTGTAAGGTTCTGGGCTGGTGACTGTAGCGGCAGCTGGTTGTCTACGTTGCAATTGGGCTGTGTAGGGGCAGAACTTGGCGAAATGCCCGGGCAGGTAACGTTCGCACCTGGAGCGAAGTTTTGTCTGAAGTTTGGAAATTGTGGTCTTGGAGTGAAGATTTGGCGCTGGTCGTAGTTTTGAGAGCCGAGAAAAAGCTGGTTATTCGACATGCCGTCGAAAACTCCTGGTCTAGTACGCCGATAAGATAACTGTGTGGGTTCATTTCTGTCATAGGGAGTCTGCCTCTTCTTGGAGGCTCTAAAAATGGCTGCCCGTAACTTGGAGGGGCCTCGCTATTGTCAATAAGATCATTATCAGCGTATTCTTTAACCGTCCCCCAACCATGTCGGTCTGCTATTCTGAGTAATTTCTTACGATGAGAAAGGGCCTTCTTCTCTGAATCGATCAACTCGAAAACTTCCACGCTACCCCTTGACAAAAAGTTTTTGAGGCGGTCAAGATTACTGAGTCTCTCTTGATTGAAAGAAAACTGGATTTTTATCCCTCCCGCTTTAATATCCGTGTTTACCTGCAGCTTTTCTTGCAGTTCTGATACTATGGAGGAACGCTGTTTGTCTAAAGCAATGTCTATCTTGGTGTTGAATAAACTTACTGCGTCTACTGCACTGAACTCATTAGCATCTTTTGGTTTCTGCACATTTGTATGATTATCGACAGTTATTTCATCACCTGAAACGGACATTTCACTAACCGAATACTTTTAACTAGAAAGCTAACGCAAACAACTGGAATATATAACAACACGTCCTTTCTAACTTTGTAACAAACGTCGCATTAATCAAACAGACCCATACAAATTCCTTATATACCCTCAACCGAAACCGCCCGTGCAAAAACATAACCCGGGAAATTATACCAAGTAAGGGAAACGCCCTTAATATATATAACGGAACGCAAAGAAATAGATGTAACCAGACAGTGATTTTTGTTTTTTTAAACCGTGGGAAATCTGATATTCTGTCTATACCATAATACAGGTAAGAGAAAGTAAACATTGTTTTTAACACTAGTTATCATGTATAATTTATGTCTCGCATGCGACAAAAAGTCGTAGAGGCAAGATATAGGTATTTTCGGCGGTGGCGGCGGCATAAACTTCTGTAAAACCTTAATAACTTTGCACATGTAATACCTACAATTATGATTTATGGTCCACAAGGTAGCTTATCGTATAAGCTTTGCCGCAGTATACTTGTCTTGTGACCCTGACCTCATTTTCGTGGTTCACTGACTTCATAAACATGAATTTAAAATCTGCGTCCAAGTTTCGTGGTTAAATCCATTTCTCAGCAACTTTAATACCTAAGCCAACCATATGTGGTCTATAGATAGTTCTTAGTGGGTACATGCCAGTCTGACACCTGGCTTGGGACCTGGACCTCAGTTTCATGCTCGAGTGACTTTGTTACTTTTTCAGGGTTAAGTCCATTTCTCAGAAACTGTAATACCTAGACCCACTGTATTTGGTCAATAGATAGTTCTTGCTGGGTACGTCAGTCTGAAACCTGGCTTGGGACCTTGACCTCAATTTCATCTTTGAGTGACTTTGTCACTTTTTAATGGTTAATTCCATTTCTCAGAAACTGTAATACCTAGACCCACTGTATTTGGTCTATTGATAGTTCTTGGTCGGTAGATGCAAGTCTGACACTTGTTCCTGGACCTAAACATCAATTTCATGGTTGAATGACTTTCATCCAGTTTTCTTGATTATGTCCATTTTTCAACAACTGTAATACCTAGATCTACTGTATTTGGTCTATTGACAGTTCTTGGTGGGAACATGCCAGTCTGACACTTGTCTCTAGACCTTGACCTCAATTTCATGGTTGAGTTACTTTCATCCAAATTTCTTAAGTCCTTTTTTCAGCAACTGTAATACCTAGACCGTGTTTGGTCTATAGATAGTTCCTAATGGCTTTATGCAAGTCTGATACCTGTCTCTGGACTTTGACATTAATTGCATGCTTGAGTGACTTTGTCACCTTTTCGAGATTAGGTCCATTTCTCAGTAACTTTAATACCGTGTCAATAGATAGTTCTTAGTGGATACATGTTGGTATGACACCTGCCTTTTGACCTTGACCTAAATTTTTGCAAAATGTCGGGTATCAGATAATCATTATTCTGTGTCCATGTGCATACTCAGGCAAGACATGTAGTGTGTCCACTCTTGTTAATAGTTAAGATTCGGAGACTTCCCTAACAAAGGATTTGGTTCTTTGTCCAGTGTACCTAGTTCTAATATAGCACTAATTAGTTATCATGTATAATTTTTTTGTAGTTAAGATTCCGAGCCTTCCCTAACAAAGGATTTGGTTCTCTGTCCAGTGTACCTAGTTCTGATATAGCCTTGGATGATATCAAATTTGTTGACTGTGACCCTACACAGGTTTACACTGATAAGAGTAAGTTTACTGTGTGTCTTTTTCAAAATTGCAAGTCGCTTTTCATGAATATCTCAAATATTGCATTTAAATGAAAGTAAAAAGTATTGCTGTACCTTTTTTTTTCTGATAGTTGTAATTTATTTTTGTTTTTTCTACTGCTGAAATGCCTCAGATATTTTACAAGAGCAGATTTTTCTATTTTCTTCTCGAAATTTGTTGATGTTTTAGTAACATATGACACCACCATAAACAAATGTGACGTTGCAGAATATGTGCAAGTATTGTTTCCAAGTTGACTTTCAGGATATACCAAATTGTTATTTTTGTGAGTGACTCTGTGTATAACATAAAAGAATCGAATTATAGGTTTTAAATATTGAATACTAAATAAAAAATATTACATTAATTTCTGAATTTACAGTAATTATATTGTGGTGCACTCCTAATTTTCCAGGTGTAAACTGTACATTTGAATCTGGTTTGTGTGGATTCTTCCAAAATACACAGGATGATTTTGATTGGACAAGAACAAACCAGGCCTCACCAACTCGTGGAACAGGACCTGACCGGGATCATACTACAGGAAAAGGTATTGTTGTATAAGCAAATTATGAGTCTTGTTCTTGGTATAGTGTTAAGTTTTTCACTTGCTGTTTTTAAAATTTTAAAAGATTTTAAGCAGACAAATGTTGTTCATGATATCTATTACTCCAGCATTTAATAGTGTACTTTGTTACAGGAAATAAAAGGATTATATTGGCTAAATGTGAAAGACATGACTCTCAAAAAGAGTTTGAAAAAATTAAGTCAAACAGCCTCCAACACAGGAGATTTGCCAACACTGCATAATAGGTTTTTATTAGTTAATATATCTTTGTAAAGAATTCAACTAAAACCACAAATGTCTAAAAAAAAACAATGTAAAAAAAGACCGAACAACACAAAGAAAATATAAAAACATAAAAATTTAATTAACCCCACCTCATTTTTTAGCTCACCTGGCCCAAAGGGCCAAGTGAGCTTTTCTCATCACTTGGCGTCCGTCGTCCTTCGTCGTCCGTCGTTAACATTTTGAACTTCTTGTAGAGAACCACTGAATGGAATGAAACCAAATGTCGCCGGGAAATTTTCACAGGCGAAAATAAATGCTGATACTGCCCATTTATAATTTTATTTCTGCAAATACAGACAATTTAAATAAATATAACAAGCTCGTTAAAAACAATATTTTGAAATTGAACCGAAACAAAACCGCACAGCTAAAATATAAAAAATACATTTAGCAAACTAACCTGCAAATACGGAAAGGGTGCAAACCATCCGCTAATGCTAACGCCGTAATAAGGAATGAAAATTGAAGGTAAAAAAACCAGGTAAATTCTCATGCAACATGCAAATTAAGGGCGCATTCGATAGGTTAGTATAAGTTTAAATCTTAAAGTCACATGTCGTCTCAGGTCAATGAATACAATGAATGAAGATGAATATGAATATGAAATGAATAAAATGCGAATATATTTGATGAGATACATATACAAATATTTTTGGCTGTGACATAGACCCCCTGCAGGAACAAAAATTCGTCCCGAATTTTGTAATTTATGCAAACAGTCAATAATATGTGGCAATGCCTCGCTAATATTGAATGCGTTGCATTTTTAGTGCAAAGAAATTTTATTTACAAACATAATTTAAAAAAGAAATTAAATTAAAAAAAAATGACCATGGAGTATGCGTCAATTTGACAACATCCAATTCAATATCATTTTAAAAAAAACCCTTTAAGATGATACTTTCATTTCATTATCATTAATAACTTTTGTGAAATGATTGCACCATACACCAATCAAATCCAAAGACGGATGAATGCCATCAACAAGTTTAGTGTATTTGTAGCGAATTTTTCCGCCTGAACATGTCTGATGAACATAGCTATGCAAGAAGGGCGTACATACACCATTTTGAACATTAAATTCAGTAATGAATTTATTCAATTTTTTTAAAATAGAATTTAATCTTTCTTGCATAACATTATATTGGGACTCAAAATTCAGATATGTAGTTTTTTTAATCAATAATCTATGACTGTTCCATTTTTCAAAATTCATAGTACACACGGTTGCAAAAACTACTCTGCAATCTATTGATTTCAAACCATCCACAACAGTTATCATTTTATCAACATAACTTTGTAATATTGAATCTTCGTCTAAAGTCAAATCTAAATACGACTCTTCATACTTTAGAGATTTGTTGCGTGACATACTACAAATATCTGGTATACCACAAGCAAAATAAACAATTTTAGTCCCTTCAATGTTCATTAACTGTCTTTTGGCAATCTCATACAAGTCCAATAATTTGCCTCCAGATTTTGCTTCCACTCTCGTACTACCCAAATCCAAGGACTTTCCCCTACTCGAAGCAAATACAATTGATTTCATCTTGATATCTACTGAAAATATAAAATTTATGTACAATATAATGGTTACTGAATCGTATGATTTACATGTGGCAAGTGCCTCGCTGCAATCAATCAATTCATTTAAAAAATTTTAAAAGTAAAGAAAATCTCCGTATCTGTCTGGTGGTTTTGTAACTCTCGAACTCCTGCGTATCACTGGCTCGTTCACGCTATCAACCTTTTCGCTCTGATTCACACTGTTGGAGTCATTAATGTCTAAATTTTCTCGACCAGATGGAATGGTCAAATCTGAATGTGAAATTTGATCACCGCTAAGAATTTCTGATTGTCTATCGACCGAAAAATTTATTCCGTCTGACAATTCAATATTACGATCTGATAAATTGAGATGTTGCGACTCACGACTATTTGTGACGTCATTTAAACTATTAGATACGTCGGAAATATTAACTGTTGAACAATTATCAGATTCGGAACGTAAAGTAGGGACAAATTCAGTAGCTAACGGGTTCAGTGAGTTCCCCACTTTTCGGTTACGTCTTGTTCTTAGGAAAACGACTGCATCACTATCACTATCCGAATTGGATGCATTTTCTTCCGAATTTTCATCAACCAAATTATCCGATTCGATTACCCCATTTAGTGGTATACTAAGTTCAGCGGATCTAAAAGTTTCCTGACCATGATCGATTTCTCTCCGATTCCCCAGGGAATTTCGTTTCACGTTTCTTTCCGACATTTCATGTATAGGAAGTGAACCAATCGGCAAGAGCAGGTTTCTGTGAACGGTACGAATATGTTTTGGTCCCGATTCTCGTTTAAGAACGTATACCGGAATACTTTTATCAGGTTGTGATTGAACTAAATACGGATATCGTTCCCATTTATTGGCCAACTTTTGTTTCCCTCTGATTCCAACGTTCTTTAATAAAACTCTGTCACCCGGTTTCAAAATTGAATTTCGAACCCTTAAATCATATCTTGCCTTGTGTCGTTTATACACGTTCTCGGCCGCATTCGCAGCAGTCTTGTATGCAAATTTGAGACGTTTCTCAAGTTTCTGAACATATGAATCGTGATTATTCTCTGTTAACAAACCGTTCTGAGTACCTAGAAAAGCATCTATTGATAACCTCGGGTGACAACCGAACATAAGAAAATGTGGACTATAACCCGTTGATTCATGTCTAGTTGCGTTGTAAGCATGAACAAGCGGCGAAATGTAGCTTTTCCAATCTGATTTTTGCTGATCATCTAATGTACCTAACATATTTAGGAGGGTCTGATTAAATCTCTCACACTGCCCATTACCCTGTGGGTGATAAGGCGTTGTGTGAGATTTTCTGACTCCTGCTAGATTACACAATTCGCGAATGACCTTAGACTCAAAGTTACGACCTTGATCGCTATGAAGGCGGGATGGAAATGAAAAATACTGTATAAAATTTTCCCATAAACATTTTGCCGTTGTATGTGCGGACTGATTTTTTGTAGGAAACGCCAACGCAAACCGAGTAAAATGAACAGTTATTACTAGAACATTTTCATAGCCTCCCTTAGATTTCTCTAAACTCAAATAATCAATACATATTAATTCCAGAGGTTGACAAGATCTTATATTGACCAATTCTGCTGACCTTTTCGATCGCGATTTACGTAAGATACAATTTGCACACGAAGATACTTTGTTTTCGACGTCCCTTTCCATTCCTGGCCAAAAGAAACGCGACTTGACTAAATACAGCGTTCTATCACGCCCTTGATGACCGGCATCGTCATGCAAACCAGTGAGAACCACTTCTCGGTAAACATCCGGTAATACTAACTGACTTACTCTCTCAGATTGCAAATTACATTTTCTGTACAATACTCCGTTTTTAAAAAATAGTTTATCCCACTCGTTCAACAACTTCCGAATCTCGCGATTTTTTTGAGAGAGAATTCTTCGCGTCGGTTTTCGACCAGTTTGAAATATCTCTATGACCTTTGATATATTGGGATCGGCTCGCTGTTCTTGAAACCAGTTAACATCACTTATTTCGAAATGTGCGTCAGATTCGAACACGGCCGGATAAGCATTTTGGGCTAATAACAGACTCTCAATACATGGATTATCAGGAGAGGTAGCTGTGACGGAATTACAAACAGCTTTTACAACATCATTCGCAATGTTTGCCTCTGGACGGACTCGCGACAAAATATCCGCATCTACATTTAATTTACCGCTCCTGTAAGTAATTGTAAAATCATACTCTGCAAGCGAAGCTACCCATCGTTGGGAAGTGGCATCGAGTTTAGCCTTTTCCAGAATATACGTCAAAGGGTTGTTGTCCGTTTTAACCTCGAACCGATTTCCTATCAAGTAATCATGAAATTTGTCCGTGACCGCCCACTTCATGGCTAAAAACTCTCGTTTGTGGGCCGGGTACAATTTCTCAGAACCTCTCAAACCTCTACTAGCAAAAGCTATAACACGATCTATTCCGTTTTGTTTCTGATAAAGAACGGCGCCTAAACCATCGCCACTGGCATCGGTATGAATAATAAACGGGAGTGTATAATCAGCGTATGCTAAAATGGGAGGTGTGGTTAGTTTTTGGATAATAGTATCACGAGCTAACTGTTCTCTGTCACCCCATATCCATGGTGTAGGTTTAGTTTTTCCATTGTCCGATTTCCCCCTTGGTCGCCCCCTTCCTTTAACATTAGTAGGATGACCAATAAGGAGATCGTTCAAAGGTCTAACTATTTTCCCATAATCTTTTACAAATTTCCTGTAGTAGGACGTGAAACCAAGAAATTTTCGCAGGTCCTTCACATTTGTAATAACCGGCCAGTTTTTCACACTTTGAATTTTTTCGTCATCCGGCTTAATTCCTTCCTCCGAAACAACGAAACCGAGGTATTTTATTTCCGTTTTGAAAAATTCACATTTACTACCCTTAAGCTTTAAACCGTTTTCTTTCAGACGACGGAAAACTCCTTCTAAACGATCAAAATGTTCATCGACGGTCTTAGAAAATATTATGACATCATCGAGGAAAACAAGACATTCGCTCAGGTGCATTTCGCCCATACATTTCTCCATAAGCCTTTGAAAGCATGCTACGGCGTTAGTGAGACCGAATGGAAGTCTATTACATTCGTAAAATCCCAACGGTCCGAGCGAAAATGCAGTTTTATGTTTATCAGATTCTCTGATGCCACACTGCCAATACGCCGCGCGTAAGTCTATTTTTGAATAAAATTTTGATCCGTTCAGACAATCTATCGTCTCATCGACTCTTGGTAACGGATAAGCGTCTTTCACATTACGATGATTAAGCTTGCGGAAATCTATACACATACGCAGCGAAGAATCCTTCTTTCTAACAAGAACAACGTTACTTGAAAACGAACTCATAGATTCTCGGATTGCACCGGACTCGAGCATTTCCTTAAGATGTTCCCGTACCTCATTAAACATGGATGGTGGTATTCTTCGGTACGGTTCTTTAAATGGCGTTTCGTCAGTAAGTTTTATTTCGTGTTCGACTAAATCGGTGAAACCAAGATCCATCGGACCGGTAGAAAAAACAGATTTCCATTTTCCGATTAATGATAGAAGTCGTTGTTTAATATCGCCCTGCAACCCATCATCTATCTTAATCCCCAGTTTTTCAATTTCGTCCGACGTAATCCCACTATCACTCTCAATTTTTGTTTCAACATTGCTCTCATTGAAAGGATCAATATGCCTAACTACCTTTACTTCACTCAAACTACACAACACTGATTTTGGTTTAATCTCAATTACCTTTGCAGTCATATTGAAAAGTCTAATAGGTATTCTATTTTTGCCACTTTTCCTAAGTTCAACAACACGCGGACATATCGATATCTGATTTGAAAATGAATGTTCAGTATTTTCAGTTACTAAAGTTGTACCTTCCCCATTCTTACTATTTACAAGTCCAGATATAGTTTTAATAGACATAGGCGATAGTTTTACAACCCTTTTATTTGTGGAACGTACAAGATCTGTATCGGTACAAAGTGATGACAAAGCAACATTCCATGCTTCAGGAACCTTGTCATTGCTTCCTATGACACCGTTACATAAGTTCAGTACATTGGTTCCAATTACAAGGGGTACCCTATTGTTGTATTCAGTTGTAGCTACCACCAACAATGGAACAGGGAAGACCCTTTCAAACAATGGTAATTTTAGATCAACTTCAGCAAATCCTAAATAAGGCAGTTTTTCACCACTAGCCACACTGATTGAAAGCATAAAATTATCTAATCCTTGTATCTCAGGTGGGGGTTTCAACTTTTTAACCATAGCTTCTGAAATTGTAGAGATCATTGAGCCACTGTCAAGCAAAGCCTTACATTTGGTGCCATTTACTAAAATTTCAGTCTCATTTGCAGCACCAACAATTCTATTTAACAAATCTGATGGGCTATGATACAATGAGTCCCCAATTAGCCGCTCATTAGAGACTCCTACATGTTTAAACTCTGACCTTGAAATCTACTCTGACCTTGACCTCTACTGTGACCTCTATTTTGACCAAAACCTCTATTCTGACTAAAACCTCTGTTCTGACTAAAACCTCTGTTCTGACCTAGACCGCCGCCTTGACCTATACTTCCACGTTGACCTTGACCTCTGCTCTGACCTAAACCTCTACTATGTTGACCTTGACTTCTGTCACTATAAGATCGACCTCTATAGTTACCATTCTGAAAACGTCCAAATCCATTATTCTCTGTATTTTCTGACCCTTTGGAAAAACCTGTTTGTTTTGTAGAATTTTTTAAATCTTTCAATTCCAATTCCATTGAGTCCATACGCTTATTGAAGGCATCCAATTTTTTTAACACCTAACTAAGTTTCTGAGACTCAACAGAGACAGAATTTTGTTGGACCGGCAGCGAAGTATTACTAGATGAAGAATTTACCAAGTCTAATTCAATAGCCCGTATTTCCCTTCTTAATGTGTCAAAATCTTTAATCGTATCGTATTTATGCCTACTTGCATTTCGTAAAAGTGGGTCATGCAGTCCGGACCAAAATTTTGACCTTAACATTTCATCTTTGGATGCAGAACTTATGTGACCTTTCTCAATAGCAGACTGTAAAACAGATTCTAATTTCATTCCGTAATCAGCTACTGTTTGATTAGGATGTTGTTTTTCCATGTAAAACTGTTGTAAAAGTGCTTCACTGCTGTACACGTTGCCGAAAACGCCCTCCAACTTGTACAAAATTTGGTTGGGGTTAGCGTCTTCAGGCAAAGTCAACAACAAATTCCTAGCTTGCCCTTTCAATGAATTTCGAATTGCTTGCACTACTACTGTTTCTGTAAAATTACCTTCTCTGATGATACATTTAACTTCAAATTTCCATACTTCAAAAGTAGTTTCTCCCTTTTGGTCCCCAGAAAATGTAGGAATTCTAGGCCGTTGCCAACTTGTGCCAATGCAAGAAGAATTCAAAGCATTACTCAATGCTTTTACTGTAGGAAAACTGGCTTTTCTAGTGGGTGTAGGGGGTGGTATTTTACTAAGATCCAGATTCATTTTCGGTAGGGGTGGTCTATCAGGGCCCTCAAAACCAACTTTAACTTTAGCCTTAGGTGAACTATGTTTGTGAATCATTTTATATTCATCATCTGTTACAACTCTGTAATTGGTATGGTTTTGTAAAAAATTTATCATTTTCTCAATGTCTGTTTGATCAATGTTCTCGCCCTCTTGCTTAACTTCAGACTTCTCTAAACCAGCATCCATGGTTTTTTTTTTTAAATTTCAGTCCTTAAATAACTAGCAAAAAAAATCATCAAAAATGAAATACAATGAAATGTGAATGAATGAATGAATGAATGAATGATCTCACCGTCAATTCTGTCCTTGTCAATTATGTCTATTAAGTTATTTTGTGCTGCGTCTGTTATAACATGCGACACTGTAAAAAAACGGAAAAGAATCACACCAAATTACTACACAATACAATCTATCAAAAATATATATATAAATTTTTAGAAAATTTCAATATACTATTTTAATTAATGTCAATTGGAAATAAATATCCTTTATTGAAATGTAAAGTCTCGAACATTTTGAAATATTTCAGTCCAATAACTTGTACGGTCTATTTCAGGTTCTGTAACTACGATGAGTTGATTCTTTTTAAGTGACAGACTTGCGCATTTCACAAGATATTTTGAATTCTCATGTACTGTCGGGCGTAACACACTATAATAATTATATACCAATTTTTACATTTTACAGCGCTGTTTTGAACGATTCTATATACCCGCTATCACAACTGCATTTTGTTGAGAAAATCGTGTAATAAAATACGCACTAAAATATTCACATTATTTGAGCACACTTGCACTTAACATCAGCCGAAAGCCTTGGTAAAGCAATACAGCATGCCACGTGGACGTTGTAAATACGGACAAGTAAATGTCGTTGAGCCAATACTAATGATGGTTATAGTAATAGTTTAGATTTTATAAGTCGCTGAGCCAAAACTAATGGTGATAATTTTTCGTTGAGCAAGAAAAAATAATTTTTTTCTTAAAGTCGCTGAGCCAATACTAAGACGACCAAGTAAGTACTAAGTGGGAAAATATATGCAGAATTCGGGCATCGCATCTCGCTGGAGCCTCCAAATTTTGTCGCCGGGAAATTTTCACAGGCGAAAATAAATGCTGATACTGCCCATTTATAATTTTATTTCTGCAAATACAGACAATTTAAATAAATATAACAAGCTCGTTAAAAACAATATTTTGAAATTGAACCGAAACAAAACCGCACAGCTAAAATATAAAAAATACATTTAGCAAACTAACCTGCAAATACGGAAAGGGTGCAAACCATCCGCTAATGCTAACGCCGTAATAAGGAATGAAAATTGAAGGTAAAAAAACCAGGTAAATTCTCATGCAACATGCAAATTAAGGGCGCATTCGATAGGTTAGTATAAGTTTAAATCTTAAAGTCACATGTCGTCTCAGGTCAATGAATACAATGAATGAAGATGAATATGAATATGAAATGAATAAAATGCGAATATATTTGATGAGATACATATACAAATATTTTTGGCTGTGACACAAACATGGCATGAATGTTCCTTATGAGGTGCTGACCAAGTGTTGTTACTTTGTAGCCGATCCATCATCCAAGATGGCCGCCAGCGGGGAACTTAGTTTAACATAGGACCCTATGGGAAATGCATACAAATGACTTCTTTTAGAGAACCGTTGAATGGAATGAAACCAAACATGGCGTGAATGTTTCTTATGAGGTGCTGACCAAGTGTTGTTACTTTGTTGCTGATCCATAATCCAAGATGGCCGCCAGCACGGGACTTAGTTTAACATAGAACCCTATGGGAAATGCATACAAATGACTTCTTTTAGTGACCCACTTAATGGAATGAAACCAAACATGGCATGAATATTCCTTATGAAGTGCTGACCAAGTGTTGTTACTTTGTAGCCGATCCATCATCCAAGATGGCCGCCAGCGGGGAACTTAGTTTAACATAGGACCCTATGGGAAATGCATACAAATGACTTCTTTTAGAGAACCACTGAATGGAATGAAACTCAATCTGGCATGAATGTTCCTTATGAGGTGCTGAACAAGCGTTGTTACTTTGTAGCCGATCCATCATCAAAGATGGCCACCAGCGGGGGACTAAGTTTAACATTGGACCCTGTGGGAAATGCATACAAATGACTTCTTTTAGAGAACCACTGAATGGAATGTAACAAAACATAGCATGAATGTTCCTTATGAGGTGCTGACCAAGTGTTACTTTGTTGCTGATCCATCATCCAAGATGTTTAGAAGTCTATCAGAAAATTGTAAAAAAAATTCTGAATGGTCACAACTTGACCACATATTCAAAAATAATAATGATAAGATGTCTTCAGTAGCTATTGTAAGACTACACTAAGATGACCTGTTTTTAATTTTAAATACTGTGTCAAATTAAACCAATCTTGGTCTCAATTATTATATAATTTTACATAATTTCCAAAATCAAATTAGATACAGGTGAGCGACACAGGCTCTTGAGAGCCTCTAGTTTTCTCATATTGTCATTATTACTGAAATTAAATACAGAGACTTTCCTAATGCTCTTTTAGGATATTACGTATACATAGAGACATCCTCGCCGAGACATGCTGGTGACAGAGCTGTGTTATCTACTGGTATGCAGGTCCCAGCACCCAACTTCGTCTGTCTCTCTTTCTGGTACCATATGTTTGGAGCACACGTTAACACTTTAAACGTCTATGTACAGACCCCAGACGGAAATAAATCAATGGTATGGTCCACTTCTAAAACACAAGGCAATGTGTGGAGAAAAGCAACCAGATCAGTTCAAAGCTTACAGCCATACAAGGTTAGTGCATTCATATAATTATGTTTCCCAACACAGCAACTTTTTGTTCGCGAGTGTTTTTTGAGATGGCTGAACCAATCAAAGCGAAACTTTGCAGAAATATACGGCACCATTAGTAGATTTACCGGCTGAATTTTAAATTTTCAAAATGGTCACCATTAAATATTTAAAAAATTATTAAGAAATAGAAAACAATTCTGGACAACTCTAATTGTATAGTAAAAATGTTAAGCACCATCAAAAAATGGTATAGACAACCATTTTGAAAAATCAAAGATGGCTGCTAGTATCAAAATAGCCACCGTATGTTTGAATAAATCTGAAAAAATATATAAAAAAATTGAAAAAATTCCTACTTGCATAAAAATTTATATTTGGGCTACCATGGCAATGGGAGGACAGGGGGCATAACAATCAGTACTACTTTCTCTTAACATTGTTGTTAGAGACTTGTGCTTCTGTCTATTCTTTATCATCAATACAGATCTCAACCATAACTAGGACTATAGGCATATAACATATGAAGGTTGATCTAAGGTTGTCCTTTATCATCAATACAGATCTCAACCATAACTAGGACTATAGGCATATAACATATGAAGATTGATCTAAGGTTGTCCTTTATCATCAATACAGACCTCAACCATAACTAGGACTATAGGCATATAACATATGAAGGTTGATCTAAGGTTGTCCTTTATCATCAATACAGATCTCAATCATAACTAGGACAATAGGCATATAACATATGAAGGTTGATCTAAGATTGCCCTTTATCATCGATACAGATCTCAATCATAACTAGGACTATAGGCATATAACATATGAAGATTGATCTAAGGTTGTCCTTTATCATCGATACAGATCTCAACCATAACTAGGACTATAGGCATATAACATATGAAGATTGATCTAAAGTTGCCCTTTATCATCAATACAGATCTCAATCATAACTAGGACTATAGGCATATAACATATGAAGGTTGATCTAAGATTGTCCTTTATCATCAGTACAGATCTCAACCATAACTAGGACTATAGGCATATAACATATGAAGATTGATCTAAGGTTGTCCTTTATCATCAATACAGATCTCAATCATAACTAGGACTATAGGCATATAACATATGAAGGTTGATCTAAGGTTGTCCTTTATCATCAATACAGATCTCAATCATAACTAGGACTATAGGCATATAACATATGAAGATTGATCTAAGGTTGTCCTTTATCATCGATACAGATCTCAATCATAACTAGGACTATAGGCATATAACATATGAAGATTGATCTAAGGTTGTCCTTTATCATCGATACAGATCTCAATCATAACTAGGACTATAGGCATATAACATATGAAGGTTGATCTAAGGTTGTCCTTTATCATCAATACAGATCTCAACCATAACTAGGACTATAGGCATATAACATATGAAGGTTGATCTAAGGTTGTCCTTTATCATCAATACAGATCTCAATCATAACTAGGACTATAGGCATATAACATATGAAGGTTGATCTAAGGTTGTCCTTTATCATCAATACAGATCTCAATCATAACTAGGACTATAGGCTTATAAAATATGAAGGTTGATCTAAGGTTGTCCTTTATCATCAATACAGATCTCAATCATAACTAGGACTATAGGCATATAACATATGAATATTGATCTAAGGTTGTCCCTTGTCATCAATACGGATCTCAATCATAACTAGGACTATAGGCATATAACATATGCAGATTGATCTAAGGTTGTCCTTTATCATCAATACAGACCTCAATCATAACTAGGACTATAGGCATATAACTTATGAAGATTGATCTAAGGCTGTCCTTTATCATCAATACAGACCTCAATCATAACTAGGACTATAGGCATATAACATATGAAGGTTGATCTAAGGTTGTCCTTTATCATCAATACAGATCTCAATCATAACTAGGACTATAGGCATATAACATATGAAGGTTGATCTAAGGTTGTCCTTTATCATCAATACAGATCTCAATCATAACTAGGACTATAGGCATATAACATATGAAGGTTGATCTAAAGTTGTCCTTTATCATCAATACAGATCTCAACCATAACTAGGACTATAGGCATATAACATATGAAGATTGATCTAAGGTTGCCCTTTATCATCAATACAGATCTCAATCATAACTAGGACTATAGGCATATAACATATGAAGGTTGATCTAAGGTTGTCCTTTATCATCAATACAGATCTCAACCATAACTAGGACTATAGGCATATAACATATGAAGGTTGATCTAAGATTGTCCTTTATCATCAATACAGATCTCAATCATAACTAGGACTATAGGCATATAACATATGAAGGTTGATCTAAGGTTGTCCTTTATCATCAATACAGACCTCAATCATAACTAGGACTATAGGCATATAACATATGAAGGTTGATCTAAGGTTGTCCTTTATCATCAATACAGACCTCAATCATAACTAGGACTATAGGCATATAACATATGAAGATTGATCTAAGGTTGTCCTTTATCATCAATACATATCTCAATCATAACTAGGACTATAGGCATATAACATATGAAGATTGATCTAAGGTTGTCCTTTATCATCAATACAGACCTCAATCATAACTAGGACTATAGGCATATAACATATGAAGATTGATCTAAGGTTGTCCTTTATCATCAATACATATCTCAATCATAACTAGGACTATAGGCATATAACATATGAAGATTGATCTAAGGTTGTCTTTTATCATCAATACAGATCTCAATCATATTGGCATACTGTAAATTCGGAAATTATTGCGATGTTTTTATTATTGCGAAAAAT
Organism: Mytilisepta virgata; assembly: GCA_028015205.1. Classification (NCBI taxonomy): domain Eukaryota; kingdom Metazoa; phylum Mollusca; class Bivalvia; order Mytilida; family Mytilidae; genus Mytilisepta; species Mytilisepta virgata. The sequence continues at coordinate 55,847,161 of CM051515.1, read as the reverse complement.
GCGACAGGGTTGTAATCGCAATAATTTTCACTCGCATTTTGGAATTTTTTATATGAATGAACTGTGATTTTTCTCAATATCGCAAAAATTAAAATCGCATTTTGGTCTAAAATTACAAAGTCGCAATAATGAATGTACGCAATAATTTCTGAATTTACAGTATAACATGTGAAGATTGATCTAAGGTTGCCGTGAAACTTGTTAAACATTAACAAGTTTATTGTACCCCTGTTATTAGACCATTAATTGCAGGATATGTATGTTTTATCCTTATATTTTATATTTAAATCGGATGTTTAATTTTGTTTTTACAGATTTTATTTGAAGGAATTGTGGGAGCAAGTTGGCAGGGTGATATTGCCCTTGATGATGTCGTTGTAGTTCGTGGCAAATGTGCTCCCACAAGTAAGTTCTCTGTTATTTCATGTAATTGCGGTAAATGTTATTTGCTGAAAATATTGGAATTAGTTGTCATGGGAATGTTTTTATCTTGGATAGTTAGTATTTTTTACAAGTTTTCATTTTTTGACAGTATCATAGGAGATGGCAATTTTGTATTTTGGGGATGAAAGGGGGAAAATAGATTTTGATATATATATTTTTTTATTTTTAATTATAGTATAACTAATCTCGAAATTCCAATACCTACGAATCTACAACAACTTACAGAACAACACATTAATTCATGAATGTGCATGGCGAATGAGTGAATTATTAGTGTTTTTCCATCACGAGTTGTAAATCTTTGGTATTCGAATTTCATGATTAGTTACTCTGTTTATTACATTGACATATTCCATGTTTCATAAGTTTAACAAGAAAATATGAGGGATTATGTGACTACGCGTCAATCTTTGTATAGCAACATCGTTGGCGACGGCTATTGTTACGTCACTTCCTAGAGTGAAATATGATTTGAGATTTCACTGGGTGAATTATTGAATTTGATTTCACTTGGAAATCCTGGTATTTCACCACAATCAATGTAATAAATAATTTTAAATAATTAAAAACAAGCAAAAAATGAAGGAAGTTTGAAAATATCCTGATTTAAAAAAATATTATAAATAATAGTAGAACAAATAATAACAATATTCTTGTATCATTGACTTAAAAAAAATATTTTGACAGCTTAACATAAATTAAATACTTTGGATTTTCTTGGTAGGATTATGTGACTTTGAGGCAGATTTCTGCGATTGGACACAAGACATTAATACCGATCAATTTGATTGGAAGAGAGATAGAAATGGAACATCTTCTACTGGTACAGGTCCAAAGTATGATCACACGACAGAAAGTCAGAATGGTATGTAAAATTGTGCAGTCATAATTATGTGTGTGTTTTTGACAACTTTCAAGGCTGCATTTTGTCATTGAAAAAAGCAGTCATTAGAGTTTTATCTCTTCATTGAAAATAAAATGAAGTTGTAAAAATTTTAAATATAGACAGAGATAAATACTTACCACTTCATTTTATGAGTCATATTTATTTTTCACAGAATACTGCAGACGTTAGTGGTAGTTCGTTTAATTTGCTAGAATAAAATAGAATACTTTATTTAATCAATCATGGGCCATCTCTGGCTATGTAATTTTCGAAAAGCATCAAGAAAATCGATAGGGAATTTCATCAACCATTCAGCGATCGAGAACAACAAATCACATGTAGATTATCAGAATTTTTTCCAACTGATTGGTTACCCTAAAAACAGCAAAATAATTAGAGAAAACACTTTTCATAAAATATTCTCAGTTATTCAGTTATTAAAAAAGACATGTTATATGTAATACACACAGTGTCCAGTAAGTCTCACGTGTAATACACACAGTGTCCAGTAAGTCTCATCTGTAACAATATTCAACATGAAAGAGAGCCACAAATTTAATTTGTATGAAAGATAATACAGCTGAACAATGATCATAATAAAAACTTGAAAATGTAATGCCAAGAAAATAGAAATCTACAAAGTTTGTTTTCTCCAGCACATGGATGTCGATAACAATTTACTTGTTTGATTATTATTTTGGAATTTTATGTGTCTACTTCTTTATAGGGTACTACATTTATACTGAAGCATCTTCCCCAAGACGACCAGGTGACAAGGCCCGATTGGTTAGTCCAATGTTTATTCCTAAAACAAGTGGAAAGGAGTGTCTGTCATTCTGGTACCACATGCACGGTGTGGGTATTGGTAAGCTCAATGTATACCTGAGACAAAAGAACCAGGGACCAGATCATGTAGTATGGATACAGACAGGAAACCAGCCAGATTTATGGTATTATGCTACGGTACAACTGAATGCAGTAGTAATGTATCAGGTTATTATCTCTTTTTTATTCTAATTTATATAATGTACTGTCAAACATTGGTCTCATTGTGTACCATGTGGACTGGCAGAAACAATACGAGTTAAAAAGTAAAGTATTCTTTAGAAAGGATGTTTTTCTGCATTTTGAGGTCACAATTTGTCCATTACGGTTCCTTTATTATACAAAGTAAAATGGCTGTCAAAGTATCATTTCCGCTCTTTTTTCCCAGTCTCAAAATCATGTCTGAATCTTAGTTATAAAGAATATTAAATTTTTTGGAGGGGATTAAAATGTCCTTTGAGAAAGCTTGGTGTTTGAGTTAATGGAGTGGGATTTTGAGGGACTAAAGTTCCATGGGAATTATGCAATGAAATGATTGGCTGAGGTATTTCCATTAAAATTGTATTTCCTTCATTTTTCCCTTGTTTGAATTTATTAAAATTTGATAGAATATCTTCTTTTATAATTTACATAATTGCAGATGAATAATTTTAATGGATTATTAGTTGAATTTGACTGCTATACCCGATAAACATTTTAAGGGTTTTCAAATATTTTATACATTGATTGTATTTTTTTTTCTCAGGTGATATTTGAAGGAGTAATAGGAAATGGTTACCAAGGAGACATAGCTGTAGATGATGTTGCTGTGATACCTGGAGCTTGTCCTCCACCTGGAAACTGTGATTTTGAATCTGACACCTGTGGATACCTTAACACTCGTGAAGGTGACCAGTTTGATTGGTTAAGATCAGCCGGAGGAACTCTGACCCGTAATACTGGACCATCGGTAGATCACACAACAGGCACAGATCAAGGATTTTATATGTTTATTGAAGCATCAGGTCGTAACCGTGGAGACAGAGCCTGGTTCTACAGTCAATACTTTAAACAAACTACTGGCTCCTGTTTTACATTCTGGTACCACATGTATGGAGCAGGCAAGTCAGGTTTTTAAAAAAGTACCATATCTGGGTTTGTAACATATCTCAGTTTTAGAATATTTTTCTTGACTGATCATGTCACTGGAAATTAATAAAATTTGAGGTATACACAGTTGTTTGAGGGAAATCTCAACTTGGGGAATTTTTAGTTCGCCTCCACAAAGTTGAGGGAGACTATTGGAGTCACCCCGGTGTCACAGCCAGTTCTCAGTTACTAGTTGACATAGGGTCATATATTTTTGTATGCAGGTGCATGATGAAGAGCCTGACCATGTGACATAAGATGAAGGTCACATGACCCATATTACACGGTTGACTGGCTTTTAAGTTTTATGTCAAAAATCAGTTTTAACATACAAAGTGACCTACAATCATATTATTTGGTCTGAGGGTGCATCTCGGGGGAGTAACACAGCCTCCCACCAAAATTAGATCACGCTGACATCTTATCGCGCTTCATTGACTTAGGTTAAGTTTTACATCCGAGTTCAGTTCTCCGATACTAAGGGACCTACAGTCTTATAACTTGGTGTGAGGATGCATCTCAGGGAGTAAAACAGCCTCCCACCAAAATTAGGTCACTCTGACCTTATCGTGCTTCATTGACTTAGGTTAAGTTTTACGTCCGAGTTCAGTACTCCGATACCAAGGGACCTACAATCATATTACTTGGTGTGGGGATGCATCTCTCAGAGATGAACAGCCTCCCACCAAAATAAGATTCTGACCTACTTATCGCGCTTCACTGACTAAGGTTAAGTTTTATGTCCGAGTTAAGTTCTCCGATTTCAAGCGGTCTACAGTCATATTACTTGGTGTCGGGGTGCATCTTGGCAAGTAAAACAGCCTCCCACCAAAATTAGGTCACTCTGACCTATTTATTGTGCTTCATTGACTTAGGTTAAGTTTTACATCCGAGTTCAGTTCTCTGATACCAAGCGACCTACAATCATATTACATGGTGTGAGGATGCATCTGGGGGAGTAACACATCCTCACACGAAAATTCATTCTGACCTACTTATCGCACTTCATTTACTTAAGTTAAGTTTTATGTCTGAGTTCAGTTCTTCGTTACCAAGCAGCCTACAATCACATTACTTGCTGCAAGGGTGCATTTCGGGGAGCTACACAGCCACACACCAAAATTAATGGTGAACTTTGTAATCATAGATTTCTGGTATTGAACTGGGCTCAGGATATAACTTTCATATTTCATCCAGGTTGCCTTCATTTCAAAGTATAAATAACTTTAATGAAGTTAAATTGAACTTTCATTTTTATTGTCTGAACAAAACATAGACATCATGCTGTGTATCCTTTTACAGCCACCTTGAATTATGATTAAACGTATTCTTAATTAGACTTTTATTGTAATTTATTATAGATGTTGGCACACTCAGACTGTACAAACCAGATCAAATCAAAACACTGATGTTATGGAATGCCACTGGTAACCAAGGAAATGTGTGGCATCAAGCTCAAATCTACATTTCCAGTCCTAAAGCATGGCAGGTAGGGAAGTTTTTTTAATGTTTGAGTTTTTGTTAGTGAAAATTATAGAGATCTTTTGTAAATTTTTGCAATGTTTTATTATTTTAGTTCAAGAAGTGAAAATACACATGATTTTTCTCTGGTGATTTTGTATTATTTCACTATATCCTCTGTAATAATGTGTCATTCAGTCCTGGTACAACAAAACATACATTTAGTTTCTATTATAAACCATGCATGATATTCTGTAAATTGTATTTTTGTCAAGGTGACATTTGATGGTGTGGTTGGAGGAGGATATGCAGGTGACATTGCCATTGACGACATCCAGGTTCATCCAGGGTTCTGTAATCAGACGGTTCCTACAACCACCATGGTACCCATCACAACTGTTACTTATCGTAAGTTTCTTTTTCCGTTTTGATATTTGTCCATTTTATTTTCTGGAGTCAATGAGATTCAAAACATTTCGAAGTTAATTTAATTATGACTTAAGCATGCAGATCAAATAAATTTACCCTAAATTATTTTTTATACTCAGAAAATGAAATGTTGAATAACTTAATGTACAGTTGTCTTGAAAATATGAATATTTTGTTGTAGGTCTTTTAAAGTATTTCTTCCAATGTGAAATGTCATATTAGAAGATAACTGTTATGTATTTTGCCAGCATCAATTGTAGATTTGATGGTTGCAAATTGAATTACTGACAATGTCTTAGTGGAGCCAGTTCACAGATATTTGTAATGACCAAATCAGAAATTGAACACGGCAAATATTAAACTTCAATAATGCAAGTGTAAAAATTTTAAGTAAAAACAGTATTTTTCAAAATCCAGAAGTGATTAACTTCTGTTAAATCAAACTGTATCAATGGTATGAATTTTTTAACATCATCCAATGAAAATTAATGTTACATCCAACATTGCATTAGAATTCATATTTATTGTCTATCATTAACATTTTGGACATGATATAAGCAACATGTCATAGCAAAGCAAATCTAATCTAACATCTGTCCTTTTATGTACATAATTTTTTTTATAGCACCAACAGCCCAGGATTGTAACTTTGAAGGGAATACAATTTGTCAGTGGTCTCAGGACAAAACAGATCAGTTTGATTGGACATTAAAAAAGGGAACAACTTCATCTGTAAATACTGGTCCCTCATATGATCATACTAAACAAAGCTCTTCAGGTAACAGTAGAAAGATTTATCATTACCTTACCAAGGACAGTACAATATTTTATATTTAAGGATGCTCGCTGGTCATGTTTTGGTCTTTTTGTCAGATTTTCGGAATCCTCGGGTTTTATCCATTTCTTAAACATTAAATTTTTTGCCCATGAACCCCCACTTTTTCTTTTATAATTCAATCATATATACATTAAATTGATATTAGACAAAATTCTATGAAATCCTATTTATTATTTCATAATTTTTGAGGGACTGAAGTTGCCCATGCAAAGACAAGGAAAAATCCAGAGAAAACCTATTTCCTGCAAATTTTCAAGGCTTTATAGCTCTAAAATTAGCACATGAACCTATATTTTTTTCTTGCTTATTTGTTTACTATTCATATTTTCTCTCAAACTAAAACACCTATTTCAAATCCTATTTATTTCCTATTAGACCAGCGATCATCCTTAAGGGTTGAGATTGATCCTTTAGTATTCCAAAATTGGGATACCATATACATAAAGATATTGTAGTTCCTAAACTTTTTAAGGTATCCATGATTTACCCACATGATTCTTCCAAATGTTCCAGATGTTCATATAACGTAATGTCATTGATTATTGACAAACTTCGGAAAGGCTAACTTTATTTTCACAGAAATGGCATAAGTTTTTATATCAATTTGACAAAAATTATGTACGTAATTCCTGCTTTAAACATTGGTTCAAGTTATTTTTTGTCAAAAATAAATATAATTTACAGTCATGATCTATAATGGTCTGGACACTTTGTTGTCAATTAAAATATTAATATAGATACATATCTTATATTTATTTTATAATACAAACAAATTATCTTAATTTTTTTATGATACTACATCTCTGCAAAAAACTGAACAAGTATTAATTTCAACACAAGTATTCTTGTTTTTATTACAATACTGTATCTACACAGAATTTTCTGGGAGAGGGAAGAACACTACAGCCAGAATAATTAGTCTGAGCTTCTTTGTTACAAAACAGTATTTATTTTAACACAAACATGTATACTTGTTTTATTAAGATACTGTATCTACACAGAATTTTCTGGGAGAGGGAAGAACTCTATGGCCAGAATAATTAGTCTGAGCTTCTTTGTTACAAAACAGTATTTATTTTAACACAAACATGTATACTTGTTTTACTAGGATACTACATCTATACAGAATCTTCTGGGAGAAAACCAAATGATACGGCCAGAATAATTAGTCCCAGCTTATTTTTACAAGACAGCGGAAAGTGTGTGAAATTCTGGTATCATATGTATGGAGAAAATATCTACAAGATTAACTTTTATGCTAAATCAGGTAATTATAACAGGATTTAAATGTGTTTTGTTTTGAGGTTCTGTCATGAGAAAGTGAACTGGAAATCAGTTTGAACTGATCCCTGAATAATCATGCCCTGTGCTAACATTAAACCTATCAAAAGGTTAATAAATCAGTTTTTCTAACAATTCAGCCCTGTTCAAACCTGAAACCTTACCAAAGTGAAAGAAGAGGGTTGCACAAAAGAATTTGAACACATACAAATATAGAAATCAAAATATTATTCACGATGAATGGAAAATAAGAATTTTTCCATATATTATTATTATTACTTTGGAATATACATCTTTGATGTACATTGGAAAGATTAGGATATTCAGAAATATTGAAAATTATGTATCAATTTAATTTGATAGAAAGTCTTACTACAAGATCCCCTGCCTAAACTGGTCCACATTTTTTACAGTTATTAATTAAGGTCATATTATCTTCATTAAATATCATTTAAAATAATATATGAAGTTTATGTTGCAATAAAATAAACTGTAACTATTATCTGTTAAAGGAACAAATCTTGGAACACCATTATGGACAAAACAAGGTAACCAAGGCAACAAATGGAATTATGGGCATATTTATGTGATACCACATGCTCTGACATCTAGTCCAGGTGTGACACAGGCAACAGTACAGGTAGGTCAAGGTCATTCAAATTATATGCCAGTTCTGCTGAAGAAGAAAAAATGAAAATCTTCGGTCAATGTCATTCAAATTATATGCCACTTCTGGTGAAAAAAAATGGAAATCTTGTAAATAAAAGAAAATTTTGGTTTGTGTAAAATGACCAGAGGATCATTAGAATAGCAAACAGCTTATTACATTCCAATTTTGTGTATTTTATGGAACATTAAGTCCAAGAATTTCGAAGCCAGATGAATTAATGCATAACATTTTGTTACCATAATATTTTGAAAAATCATTTATAATGCCAACTGACAAGTATACTTAAAATATAATCAATGCATTAGAGGGTGTAAGATATCATACATGTACATTATAGTATTATAGTAGTAAATACCTTGGAACCGTCTTAAATCGACTAAAACTAATATGAATTATGTAACTTACATATATAAAGTTCCACTGTTTGCAGTATAGAATTAGACGACAATATAAAATACAGTCAAACCTGCTTTAAATGGCACCTCTATATAGCAAATCACTGTCTATAAAGAGCACTGTGAAAAAGTACATGTCATGAACAAAGCGTGTAAAATTAACCTCTATATAAAGGGCACCTGTTCATAAAGAACACTTTTCTCTTGTCCCTTGGGTGCCCTTTATACACAGGTTTGACTGTACAGTTTTCGGTTTTACAGCTTATATTTGAAGGAGTGATAGGAAATGGCTACAAGGGTGATATGGCTTTGGATGATATATCTGTCAACGATGGACCATGTCCACCTTCAAGTATGATCATACCAAATTTTGTTGCAATCTGCATTATATATAAACAAATTTTTACCATTGAGAAAAGGGGATGGATGAGTTTATAACATAACTTGATATTTCCAAAACATGAAAATAATTTCTTAAAATGATAAATCAATAATATTACATGGACTGTTCTAGACAATAAAATAGGGAATTAAGGTGCCAAATTTTTTTAAAAAACTCTCTAAAGTTGGCAGCTTAGGATTTTCAGACTAAAGAGAATTCACCTGTTTGTGACAAATCAACATTTACTACACAGCTAGAAGGCCGATATGGATTTTGCCCATGAGCCTTGATATGGCACTTCCATTGAAAAAGCATAAAATGTTTGTATAAGCCTTCTGGTCTGATAACAGAGCTTGTCCATTTGTGTAATATCAATAAAGCATAACCAGTATATGTGATTATTACCTCAAAAAGTATAATATTTTGTCCATAATTAAATTGTATCAAAATAACTTTTCCACCATACTAATAATCCATAAAATGCTTTATTTACATACACCATTATATTTTTCCACAAGGATTATTGTTAATTTTTTCATATAAAATTTTGTTATAGCTACATGTAGTTTTGAAACAGTTGATATGTGCGGATACACACAGGATGGAACGGATGATTTCGATTGGACAAGGGCTTCGGGAAGAACAAAATCATCTGGAACAGGTCCTACATTTGATCATACTTACGGCACTAATATAGGTATGTTATTACAAAGTTTTAAACAGTGATGAATTTTAAAATTAAACCCCAAAAAAGGAAGGGGGTGATATATAGGATTCAGTCTTTTTGTCTATCCTTCTATCTATACCAAATTTGCCTAACCATCATGAAACTTGACAGAGTAATTGACCATGATGTGCAAACTTGATATTGATGTTCCTGTCCTTTGAGTTTACCCTGAGTTATGGCCCTTTGGACTTTTGGAAACTTTGACATATATGGTACAAACCTCACATCACATCTTCTCTGACATGGTTTGTAATATACAAAAATGAAACTTGGTTACTATTATTAAATCCTGCTTTGCAGATGTTCATGTGGTAGGATCTTGTGATCCATTGGGTTATTCCTGAGTTATTGCCCTTTTGACTTTAAAATTTTTGACATTGTATGGTATAAACCTTGTCATCCCAACTCCTCTTCCATAGTTTGTTATACAGATATGACTTAAATGTACAAAATACACAAGCCGAACAAAACCAAATACAAAATCATAAAAAAACAACCAAAATAAAAAGTGAAAATTTCCCAATGTTTCAACCAATATGGCCTTAATCACGAGCATGAAAAAATAAAAATGTGACTCTTGGAAACCCAGAGCAAGACTGGGTCCGTACATAAAATGTAAACAAAAAGAAATTTCATTTGACGTAACATTGCACAGTAAACATACTTCATAAAAGGTAAATAAACAGCAAGGTAGATAGTAATAATAAGTAAAATATATTTGTTTGAAGTTCTGTTGTATAGAAAACATACTATGTATAAGTAGAATGTACTGCAAAATGTTAGTAGTGTTAATTAGTAGAAAATTAGTACCATATGAGTTTACAGCTATTTATTGTTTGTATTTCTTCGTACAGGAAATTACTTGTACATTGAGACTTCGTCGCCAAGGGTACCAGGTGATGTCGCCAGAATACTGTCACCAAAGTATCCATCAACAAACGGCAAATGCTTAACTTTCTACTATCACATGTACGGTAATGGTATCGGCACATTGAATATCCGACTGTTCCAACAGGGTCAGTTGGTGCCACCGATTTGGTCTAGGAAAGGTAACCAGGGCAACATGTGGAGAATTGGACAGGTGAATTTGGTAACAGCATCTCCATACCAGGTTTGTATTTTGTTATTTTACATTTAATATATTTCACTTGGTCTTATTTGCAATGAGACATACCAATCCTATGTCACTTGATAGTGCAGCAACCTTCATTTACTTTAGGGGTCCCTATCCATATGGGACAGGACCAATAATTGAAATGAGCATTTAGAAATCCTGAAACTCAATGTCAATGAATTTTTTTGAGGTATGAGAGATGGCTCAAAATGATCACAATACACGTGAACATGTCCACCTTAATTTTCGGGGCCATCGTGTTAGATTATTTTTTTAAGAAATTGGAAACGAGTATTTTGTTTGCAATGTAAAAGAATATTTATCTTTCCAAAGATATGTGGTTTAATGGTACTTTACTCAGTGACTAAAAACTTTAGAACTGAAGTCTAACAAAATAGTGAATCCAATGTTTCTTCTAACTATGATTTACAATCAAACCTTTGATATAGTGAACCCAAATATAGAGTCGTGTGCTATATTCAGATGCTTTTTAATTCAGTGTTATTGATTTTTTAAATTTTTTGTTAAGGTTGTGTTTGAAGCTATCCGTGGACAGACGTACTCCGGAGATATAGCAATTGACGATGTTAACATTATTGATGGAAGTTGTCCACCGCCTGCGAACTGTAATTTTGAGAAAGGACTCTGCACATGGTCTAATGATCGAATTGCTGATGAATTTGATTGGATAAGACACCAGGGAAGAACATCTAGCTCGAGAACTGGACCAAATGTAGATCACACAGTTGGAAACAATAACGGTAAGTCTTTTATATTGGTTTTTCATGAATAACAGTGACTACATTATTTTAATATTACAAAATTCAGAATTTAAATTAGTATTGAACCTTTCATAGAAACTAATATTAACTTACTGGACTTTAAATAGCTTTAAATAAAAAAGGTTCAGTGCAATTTTATACATGTAAAACTTAGTTCATATCAATATTTACACTTACATGTTTCCTTAACTATATGCAAATTCCCTCTACCTTCTTGTAAAATCTCATCGAAAAAGTGTAAATACATCATGAACAAGGATTTTACCTGCAAAAATTATAATATTAGGTAAAAATTGAAATGTAACGTACATGTACTTGTTTTCGATCAAATTTCTCATTCACAATGTCATATTTAATGTAACTATCTGCTTTCAGGGTTCTACCTGTATATAGAAACTTCATCACCACAACGTCCTGGCCAAAAAGCCCGCTTACGATCTGAAGTCTTGCCACCAACAAAGGCTAGTTGCTTCACATTCTATTACTTGATGTATGGAAGCCAAATGGGAACACTAAATGTGTACAAAGATACCATCGGTTCTCTGACAGTAACAAACCAGCATTCCAGCATATTTACTCAGACTGGAAATCAGGGACAAAAATGGATGAAAGGGTCAGTGAATATAACAAGTGCCCAAGAATATACCTTGGCTTTTGAAGCTGTGATTGGTAGTGGGTATCAGAGTGACATTGCAATAGATGACATTGTTATGCAAAAAGGATTCTGTCCCTGGGTGTCGTCTGCTACTCAAGTTTTTCAGTGTTCAGGAGGTACAACTATCTCGTCTAAAAAAGTATGTGACTTTGTTAATGATTGTCCGAGAGGAGAGGATGAAGTGAACTGTGGAAATTGTACGTTTGATAAGACACAGTGTGGATGGATTGACACAAGTGGTGGATCCTTTATGTGGACTAGACACAATAATGGCACTGAGACTGCCAACACAGGTCCCTCCAGTGACCACACCACAGGCAAAGCTTATGGTTATTACATGTATGTTGATGCAAGTAATGGACAAAGGAGTTCTTATGCCAAACTACAGAGTCCAACTTTCCATAGTACTCCTTCAACATGTCAGATGACATTCTATTATCATATGTATGGCTCTGGTATAGGATCCCTTATGGTTTCAAAGGTCATACAAGGTCAAACTACAACTCTCATCTACCTGGGTAGAAACCATGGAAACAGATGGCAAAAACAAACAGTAAATATAGGCAAGCAGACATCAGACTTCGTAATACAGTTTGTGGCTAGAAGGAGCTTTTCAGTAATTGGTGACATAGCAATCGATGACGTGACATTCTTAAACTGTGCACTTCCTCCAGTTCAAGCATCCTGTGGTACTAATCAGTTTCAATGTCAACGAGGATCATGTGTGGACAACAGTAGAGTTTGTGATTTTACTGATGATTGTGGTGACAACAGTGATGAATCACAGTGCACAGGTTACCCGTCTCGATGTTCATTTGATCAGTCATTCTGTGACTGGATTCAGGATCGTGGTGACCAGTTTGATTGGTCTAGAAGGAATTCCCCAACACCATCGATTTCTACCGGCCCAACAAGAGATCATACAACTGGACTAAGAACTGGAGGTTTCGTTTACATTGAATCATCTCGACCGAGGAAGGCTGGTGACACTGCCAGACTTATCAGTCACCCATGGAATGGAGTAACATCAAACTGTTATTTGGTATTCTACTATAACATGTATGGAAGAACGATTGGTACCCTTAACGTTTATATGAAAGTACTGTCAGGAAGCAACCGGATCACAAAACTTTGGTCACGATCAGGAAATCATGGTGATATCTGGGACAGAGTTAGTATTAATTTGATTAATCAGAACCCATTTCAAATAATAATAGAGGCAACGGTAGGAGGAAGGATTACTGGTGATATTGCTATTGATGACTTTGTTTTCAGTAAGGGTTGCACCAAAGCAGCAAATATTTTATTCCCAACAGCAATTTCCATTCCGGCAACTGTACCTACAGTAACACAGTGTAATGGTCATGGTGACTTTTCACAGTGTGGAACTTGTGACTTTGAATCAGGACTTTGTGGATGGACAGATATTAGTAATGGAAGATTTAACTTTAGTCAACATGCAGCCTCTCAGAATCAAGGTGTGGTGTTTGGACCACCACAAGATCATTCAAAAGGCTCAACAAATGGACATTATGCATTTGTACAAACTTCCCAAGGGGTGTACTACAGCTCAGCAATATTACAGAGTCCCTTGTTATCTCCAGCGGCAAAAACATGTGAGATGTATTTTTACTATGATATGCTCGGTTCCAATGTTGGCACTATGTATGTGTCTGCTATTGTAAATTCTACAAGGACTGTATTGAAAACAATAGGTGGAAACCAAGGACAAGGATGGCACAAAGGCACAGTATACATAGGACAAACAATTGGTTCAGTCGCTGTCCCATTTAATATACAGATAAGTGTAACACCATCAAGTAGATTTGTACCATCCACTACAAACTATATCGGTATTGATGACATTAGTTTTACCAACTGTAATTTAAATACATCAGCACCTAACGTAACTTGTAACTTTGACAATGGGATTTGTAATTGGGTTCAACCCATTGATGACGATTTCCAGTGGACACTAAAGAGGGGAAAGACGACTTCTCCAGATACTGGTCCAGCAACAGATCACACATCAGGCACAGGCCAGTATGTCTATATAGAAACATCCTACCCAAGAAGACGAGGAAATGTAGCATCTTTAAACAGTGTCATACTACCACCAACTCCAACTGGTGGTAATTGTTTGTCTTTCTGGTATCACATGTTTGGTCCGACAATCGGATCTTTACAGATTTATAAAACTACTAAAACAGGAAGAGTTCAGTTCTGGTCTAAAATTGGTACTCAAGCAGACAAATGGATGCAGGCATATAGAACTGTTATATCTACTACAGACTTTACACTGTCCATTCGTGGAGTTGTTGGAAATGGACCACAAGGAGATATAGCAGTTGATGACATAACCTGGACTCCTGGACCATGCCCCAAAAGACCAGGATGTGATTTTGAGTCAGGTTTTTGTGATTGGACACAAAGCACAGCTGATGATTTTGATTGGATACTTCATTCAAATGGGACTTCTTCTCGTGGAACTGGTCCTCCATATGATCACACATTTGGGTCTAGTACAGGTCACTATGCTTACATTGAATCATCTGGACGACAGCCAAATAACAGAGCGGTACTTCTAAGCCCATATATCCAAGGACCAGCTTATCAGTCCAAATGTATGCAGTTTTGGTATCATATGTATGGTAAAACTACAGGTTCACTTAATATATACATACAGAAAAATGGTTCACAAGCTCGTCAAATCTGGTCAAGAACAGGAGATCAACAGAATATGTGGAGACATGGACAGGTCAATTTGTATATGTATGGAATGTACCAAGTGATGATTGAGGGGGTGAGAGGAATTAGTTACCAAGGAGATATAGCTATTGATGATCTTGTAATAACAACAGGACGATGTCCTCTTGCTGGTACCTGTAACTTTGAGCAAGATATGTGTGGCTGGACCAATGCTATAGTAGGAGATGATTTTGATTGGCAGAGAGATTATGGAGGAACACCAACTGCAAGGACAGGACCTAAAGTAGACCATACCCTTGGAAATAGCCAAGGTCATTATATGTATATAGAAACATCTGGGACAGGGAGAACTGTAGGGGAAAAAGCATGGCTTGTCAGTGATATTCTGAAACCAACCTCAAGCAGCTGTCTAAAATTCTGGTATCACATGTATGGTGCAGGTGTCAGCAAATTGAATATATATAAACAAACATTTGGTTCCACATCAAAGACCTTGGTATGGTCAGCATCTAGTAATCATGGTAATGTGTGGTTGTCATCTTCAGTGTCCTTGGTATCAGGACAAGAGTACACAATAACATTTGAAGGAGTATACGGTGGGAATTACACAGGAGATATAGCAATAGATGATGTTAGTATCCTCCCTTATGGCTGTTCACAAACTCCTCCAAGCACCACACCGATGTATCCATTAACAACTAAAAGTGTGTATCCTCCAACCGCAGTAGACTGTAACTTTGAAAATGGAATTTGTCTTTGGACGCAGGATCAGTTTGACATTTTTGATTGGTTAGTTCATACAGGAAACACTGCATCAGTTAAAACCGGTCCCATTGCAGACCACACATTGCAGAACGCTAAAGGGCACTACATATACATTGAGGTATCAAGCAGAGTAGTGAACAGCACTGCAAGAATTATTAGCCCTCAGATAAATATTGGATCAGCTGGAGTATGTTTGAAATTCTGGTATAACATGTACGGAGCTAATGTTAACAGGCTAAATGTATATACAAGGAACAGTGCAGGAAACCAGTCACAAGTATGGACCAGAGTTGGTGACCAAGGACTGGACTGGAAATATGCCCAGGTCCATATAACAAACCAAGGTAACAGACAAAAGTTAGTATTTGAAGGCATTGCAGGAGTACGATATGATGGAGATATTGCCCTGGATGATGTTACATTTAACTATGGAAAATGTCCACAGTCCACTACATGTGATTTTGAGAATGGTCTGTGCAGTTACACACAAGATACAAGTGATCAGTTTGACTGGATTGTTAATTCGGGAAGAACCAGAACTTCTGGAACAGGTCCAACAGTGGATCATACATTCCAGACCAATGAAGGACATTATATATACATTGAGTCATCAGCTCCTAGAAGACCAAATGACAAGGCAAGATTAGACACTCCATTGTATCCTCCGACAACTGGCTCTTGTCTTAAGTTTTGGTACAACTTGAATGGCAGGACTACTGGAAGGTTGAACATATACAAACGTGCAGTGGGTATATCAAGTCTAGGTAGACCGGTGAGAACATTGAGGTACGGCAGAGGTAATATTTGGCGCCCTTCACTGCTCACCGTACAGAGTTCCCAGCAGTTTAGGATAACCTTTGAAGGAGTTGTCGGTAATGGTATATTTGGGGACATTGCAGTAGATGACATCCAGCTTGTGCCAGGAAGCTGCCCACGTCCAGGAAGTTGTGATTTTGAACAGGATCTCTGTGGATGGAGAAACGGCCAAAGAAATGACACGTTTGACTGGGAGAGAACAAGGGGAAGAACAATTTCTGCAAACACTGGACCTCAAACTGATCACACCTTGAATACACAATATGGTACTTATCTGTATATAGAGGCATCTGTGCCAAGGAAACAAGGCGATAATGCTCGGCTTACATCTCCATGGTTGGTAAGAATTAATAGTACAAGATGTATGACTTTCTGGTATAACATGCATGGATCTGGAATGGGCTCTCTGAATGTGTACCAGTGGTCTCCAAGAAGAACAACTCAGAAGGTATGGACTTTGTCAGGAGATCAAGGAACAGCATGGCATCAGGCAAAGGTTAATATTCCGGCATCACCTCGAATAGGTTACATTCTAATTGTTGAAGGAATTGTGGGTAGTAGTCACCTAGGTGACATAGCAGTTGATGACATATCGGTGGTTGACTACAGCTGTTCTACAATACCACCCACAACTACGGCATCAACTTGCGCATATCAGTGTAGCAGCGGAGGACAATGCATTAGCAGTGACAAGTTATGTGATTATGTCAATGATTGTTCTGATGGAGGTGATGAGACACAGTGTGGATATGCTTGTACATTTGAGAATGGTCAAATATGTAAATGGAAAAACAGTTCTACAAATGCTTTCACTTGGATAAGAAATAGAGGAGCTACACCAGATTCTAACACTGGACCATCAACTGATCACACTACACTTGGACCAAATGGATACTACATGTATGTTGACTCAAGCAATGGAGGATTCTATAGTCATGCTTACTTCACAAGTCCAATGTTAAAGCAAACAGCAAGCACCTGTCAGATGTCATTCTGGTACCATATGTATGGGACTGGGATTGGAACATTGTTTGTGTACTCACAACGATCTGGGGGCTCCACCAAAACAAGGCTTTGGAATTTGTCAGGTGATCAAGGTAATCGCTGGACACAAGGTATCATCAATATTGGTAGAGTCGATTCGTCATTCCAGATCATTTTTGATGCCCGTAGGTCCTACAGTGTGAAAGGCGACATCGCAATTGATGACATCCAGTTCCAAGGATGTGGACTACCCACAATTGGAAAATCATGTGATGCAAGCCATACCTTCAAATGTAGCAGAGGATCGTGTGTATCACAGAATCGTGTCTGTGATTTTACTGATGACTGCGGTGATAACAGTGATGAATTAATATCAACATGCAGTGCATACATAGGATGTAACTTTGAAACAGGTTTATGTAATTTCTCTCAGCTGAAGGATGATGACTTTGATTGGAGAAAACGTGCTGGTACCACACCAACTGTAAATACAGGACCAGCAAGAGATCACACATTGAACACAAATGCTGGGCAGTACCTTTATATTGAGACGTCTAGACCACAGAATCCAGGACAAAAAGCTCGACTTGCAAGTCAGTTCTTCCAGGCTGTCACACAAGCACCTTACTGTACCATGAGAATGTATTTCTTCATGTTTGGCAAAGATATAGCCTCTTTGTCAATTTACACAAGAACCACCATCAATGGAATACAAAATCTGAGATTCAGGAGAACAGGGAATTTAGGCGAGTACTGGGAACGTCGTGAAATAAGTGTATCGTCAGCATCACCATTCCAGTTCATTATTGAAGCAACCGTTGGCAATTCTTATTTGAGTGATATTGCTATAGATGATATATCGTTTACAACTGGCTGTCAGCCATTTATGGGAACAATCTCAACAGTTCCACCTGGTTCTGTTACAACAGGTAAACCATTAGGTAATTGTATGACCGGGCAATTTCAGTGCAATAATGGTAAATGTGTCAATGCAACCTTGAAATGTGACTTTATCAACCACTGTGGAGATAATTCTGATGAAATAAAGTGTCAAGATTGTGACTTCCAGTCATCAAAATGTGGCTGGGTTGACAAGAGTTCAGGGCGATATCAATGGGACAGACATAATGGCTCGACATCAAACTCAGGTCCTAAGACAGATCACACATATGGCACATCACAAATAGGCAACTACATGTATGTTGATGCAGGCACAGGACAGACCATTGGTAAAGCAGAATTAGTATCACCACCTTTTGGTAGTCTTAACTCACTGTGTACATTAACTTTCTTCTACTACAAGAGCACCAACTTAGCAGGAACAATGCGTCTGTTCTTAGTTCCACCCAATATAAAATATAATGCACTTGTCGGAAGGATCAGACTCTGGTCTGCTTTTGGTAACCATGGAAACACCTGGAATAATGTAACAGTAGGAATAGGCAGAAGAACACCTGGTTATTATCTGGTCTTTGAAGTCCTTCATTCAGGAAAAACATCCGACATGGCTATTGACGATGTCCACTTCCAGAACTGTGGTCTTGCACCGACAACTACTGGTTGTTTTGCAGCTAATCAATTTACTTGTGCAAGAGGTTCGTGTGTTGATAAATCATATGTTTGTGACTTCTCTGATGATTGTGGTGACCAGTCAGATGAAAAGAATTGCACTAGCTACGTCGAACGTTGTAACTTTGAGATGGATCTTTGCAACTGGATTCAGGATGATACAGGTAACTTCCAATGGTCCTATGGACAAGGCAAAACTTCAACAATAGATACAGGGCCCAGTGCCGATCACACGTATGGAACACCTGCTGGTCACTATGTTTACATTGAAACCTCATCACCTAGAAGATTAGGTGACAAAGCCAGACTGAAAAGTCCTGTATTTTCGCCAACATCAAGTACTAGTTATTGCAAGATAAGGTTTTATTATCATATGTATGGACGTGATGTAAATACACTCAATGTTTACATGGAGAACTATGAAACTGGACCCTTGACATTACTGTGGACCAGAAATGGCTCTCAAACAGATGTATGGATCAGGGCAGTTGTCTCCCTTTCCAACATATCACCATTCAGAGTTGTATTTGAAGGAGTTCGGGGAGGTGGATACAAAGGTGACATTGGTATCGATGATGTCTCATTCACCCCTGGTTGTCAAGTTGTTAACGCAGCAACATTGCCTGCAGTATTCACAACACCAGGACCATGTGGTAGAGGAAAATGGCAGTGCTCCAACAGGCAGTGTATTGAAAGCAATAAGTTGTGTGACTTCAGAAGTGATTGCATCGATAATTCAGATGAAGCCATGTGCCCTTCCTCCTGTCCATTCTCAAATAACATGTGTTTCTGGAAAAATGACAATAATATGGCTAGAGGAAACTGGACATTGGCTAGTAATGGTAACTCTGCGATGAACACTGGACCAACCAATGATCACACATCATCATCAAGTATTGGAGGATATGCTGTTGTAAGAAAAGCAGCTAACGATAGCAGTAGAATATTCCGTCTGAACAGTCCAGTGTACCATCAGGCTGGGAAAACTTGTAATTTCTCATTGTGGTATAATATACATGGCCGTGGCTTTAGACAGTTCCGAATTTTGATCCATTCCGGGGGAACAGAGAGTCAGATTTTCGTATTATATTCTTCTGCATTAAACAAGAATGTGGATCAATGGCAAAAAGCTCAAGTTCAGCTCCCAGTATGTGCTCACCAGTTTTACATCATAGTTGAAGCAATAAGCTACGGCAAAAATGCTGGATATATAGCGATTGATGATCTCCTGTTCAGTAACTGTATGACACCACAATCGACAGGCTCATGTACCAAAAACCAATATACTTGCTTGAATGGAAACTGTGTGCCCTTGAACTTACAATGTGACCTTCAGAAGGATTGCTGTGATGGCTCTGATGAGATGTCTTCTCTTTGTGCAGGCTACAGTCAATGCACATTTGATTACACAATGTGTGGATGGCAACAGTTGACCAATGATCAGTTCAACTGGACACGTCATCGTGGACCAACAACTTCAGTTAACACAGGTCCAAGTCAGGACCATACGTCAGGTTCAAGGTCAGGTTATTATATGTACATTGAAACATCTCGCCCTCGCAAACAAAATGACACTGCCAGTATTGGCCTTTACTTACCGGCAACTAGTGGACAGTGTATGATGAGATTCTGGTATCACATGTATGGTTCATCTATTGGGTCTCTGAATATTTACAAGAATACACTTAGCACAGGAAAGACCAAGTTGGATTCCATTTTAATGCAACAAGGAAACAAGTGGATGAGGAAAGAAGTATCCCTGACAAGTAGATCGCCATTCCAAGTCATCATAGAGGGTGTTGTAGGTCCTGGCATTGCAGGTGATATTGCAATTGATGACATCAGTTTAACACCTGGATGTGGAGCTCCTAAAATAGTGACTCCATCGATTAGGCCTCAGACAACCCCAAGACCAAAGTTATGTAAGACTGGACAGTTCCAGTGTGATGATAACACATGCATCAATAACGGACAGGTGTGCAATTTCAAACAAGACTGTCCTGATGGAAGTGATGAAAAAAGATGTCCAACTGACTGCACCTTTGAAGGTCAACAAGGAAATTGTGGTTATAATGAAACTTCTGTTGATACATTTGA
This sequence comes from Mytilisepta virgata, assembly GCA_028015205.1. Taxonomy (NCBI): domain Eukaryota; kingdom Metazoa; phylum Mollusca; class Bivalvia; order Mytilida; family Mytilidae; genus Mytilisepta; species Mytilisepta virgata. The sequence goes on along the minus strand of CM051515.1, from coordinate 55,826,204 downwards.
TTGGAAAGTTGGAACAGGAGGAGATACGTCTCGATTGGTGGCGCCATCTATTGACGCAACAAGAAAGGATCAAAATGGCCACTTTTTGTTTATCAATGACGGAACTAATGGACATCCTAGTGGAAAGAAGGCAGAAGTAATGAGTCCAACATACACTGTTGCAAATGGAAATTGTAAAGTTTCATTTTCCTACTATTCTAATGGTCAGAGCCTGGGAACACTGTACCTATACCTCTTAGAAGCTAATGTTCGAACACAGTTGTGGCGATTGTCTAAATTCTCCAGTAGGAAAGGTGACCAGTGGCATTCAGTGACAGTTGGAATCGGTTATCGTAATATGCCATTTAATCTCATCTTCTCTGACACAGCTTCCCAGTACAGTGGAGCGACAGCAATAGATAATATCCAGTTTTCAGACTGCAGTATGAATCCAGCGGTAACGACCTGCAACACAAATACACATTTCTCTTGTGGTAATAAGGCTTGTATACCTTTGTCCTTTAAATGTGACTTAACAGATGATTGTGGTGATGGAAGCGATGAGGCTGTATGTGGTGATTATAAAGAATACAATTTTGAAACTGGAATAGGGGATCTAATTCAGGACCAGACAGGAGCAGATGATTTTGATTGGACAACATATGTGGGAGCAACGTCATCAGCTTTCACTGGGCCACTATGGGATCATACTTTTGGAACAGGAAAAGGCCATTATTTGTACATTGAAGCTAGTGGGAAAAAATACAACCAGAAAGCTTGGCTAGTTGTCAATCCATTCTATCGCACAACTGGTAAGGATTGTAGGATGAGGTTTTACTCATACATGTATGGTCAGTATGTGAATACATTGTCAGTATACTACAGGATATACAATTCTGGACCACCAACTCAGGCAGTCTTCACCAGAGCTAATGAACAAGGAGCATATTGGGCAAGGCATGAAATCCAGTTTAATGTAAGCCAAAGTTTTCAGGTCATTGTTGAGGCAAAAGTAGGTGACAACTACCTTGGTGACATTGCTATTGATGACCTGACCTTTACCCCAGGATGTCAGTATACACAAGAAAGTTTGCCTAATCCTCCAGTAACACCAACACCCTCCAAAGGACCAGTGGTGACACCTGGACAGAAATGTAACCAAGCAACACAGTTCCAGTGTACAAAAGACCAGAAATGTATTCCATCAAATCGTGTATGCAACTTTGTCAACGACTGCTCAGATGGGTCTGACGAATACCAATGTGGTAAGTTTTTTATTCATTTATTTGTTTGAGATATATTATATTTTTTCATGTTGACTGAATAAAATAACAATCCAAAGATACTAATATTAGATATAGTAAATTTATACTATGCTGTATACGATGCATTTCAAGGAGTTACCTCTCATCAGCAGCATTAAAACCGAAACAATTGGAAGACCAAAAACCAAACTTATTTAAAACAAGAAGTACTCATAACCAAAAATACCGAAATAGGAAGCCACATTTCAACTAAGGAGATCTACCATGTGCAGTACAAGGAATGAACCCTTAGTATTTCTATTATTTTTGAATTTTGCTAAATACTGGTAATTTCTATAACAAATCAATGAATAATCATGCCAGACAAGTCTGACGACTGGGTTGGTGAATACCCTTGGGGACCTAGGGTCCCCCATGCAGAGGCATCGTCCCAGGATTTTTAAAATAACAATCCAAAGATACTAATATTAGATATAGTAAATTTATACTATGCTGTATTCGACGCATTTCAAAGAGTTACCTCTCATCAGCAGCATTAAAACCGAAACATTAAATTACATGTACATGTTAGATTGAGAACAAATACATTGTAATTTCAAGATTTTCATTTAAATTCTTGTAAAACTTGAAGGCAAAACGATTTAAACTTTATTTTGTTTTTATGATAAAAATTTGCCAATTTTTACATTTCACTTTGTTAACAAAAATATGAAATAAATAAATTTGGAGTGTTGGTAAATTTCGAGGGATGTGAATCTAGGATAAATATGATAATGTACATCATCCGACCGTATACCATATATTTTTTATTAGAGGGAATATACAGTATATATATACTAATAGGTAGTAATATTAGGTATCATTTCCAATCAGTTTTGCAGTGATTACAAATAAACTTTATACATGTATAAACGTTTTTATCCCACATTGGTAAATTGATATCAGTTTTTTTAAGAAAAGACATAAAATGGGGCATTTTTATCTGATGTGAAGAATTTTTGGCACTTGATATGTTATAATATGACATCATACACATTGTGATCCTGGAAACAATAGAAATTATCATTGGAAATAAAAACTAAAATTAGTATATGACAATATGCTAGCATAAAATAAGGATAAAAATTGACACTTTTTGTTTGGACAATAAATAGACATGTAACAGAAATGGTGATTTTATCTGGTCATGTACATAATTTATATTAAAAAGAAGTGATAGTTTTTTGAAGTCTTATGTTCTTTGTCTGTATTTGTTCTGTTTTGTGTTTAGTTTGTATTCATGTTTTTTTTTCTTATTGTCTTTTTTCTCTGTATGTTTTCACGTTTTTTAAAAATTCTATGTTTTGATTAGTACTCCACATGCTTTCCTTTTTTATAGTCATACAGGGAAATTTGCAAAAAAGTTTTTTGAGGTAGATCAATACTAATATTTTTACCGGATAGATTTTCCTAATTTTTTCCAGGCTGGATGTTGGATGAATATACTTTGAAATTTCAATTTAAAAAACATAGGTCACCATTCTTGATTTTGAGATAACTGAGTCTTAATGTTGGTAAATTTTATATAGGTTATGTAGGGAAAATCCAAATAACTCGTACTATAAAAATAACTGGCGGATATAATTTTTTATAAAATTTTGAAAAGAATACTTATCTGACATGCTTTCATATTCTTAAAAGAAAAATTGGGGTCACTGTAAATTTTTTCTTGCTATTTCCAAAAAACAAAAAAAATTTCCTTTCATTTCATTAAAAAACTTTTCTGACAATTATCTCCCCTGAAAAGGGTTCTTTATAGAATAAAATTTTGTAATTTTGCTATTTATGTACTTTTGTCAATTTTTTTATTTAAATAAACTTAAGATATAAATTTTACATTATATCAAATACTAGTTGCTCATTGAAAATATATATTTACATACAAAGATGCTCAGTGTACATGTATTATGTATGATCTACCTTAAAATATAATTTTTTGTATTTTTTTAACAGTTGCAGTTTCTTGTGGGTTTGGTATGGGTGAGATTTGTAACTGGATGATAAACTCTTCCCTGACGGCCCCAGCTGATCAGACATATAAGTGGAAAGTAGATACAGGCAGTACTAAAATAAAAGGACAAGATTATAGACCGGGGAAAGATCAAAGTGGACAGGCAAATGGATATTACATTTGGGCGGACAGTTCGCCAGGAACATTTAACAGTCACACTGAACTCATTACTCCTATTATTGGACAGACGGGACCACAATGTTCTCTTAGCTTTTATTATTTCATGGTTGGTCGATCTGTTGGTTCTATAGAAGTATTTACACTTTTCAACAACCAAACTGATCATCTTTGGGCTACAGAAGGTGCACACTTTGGAAAGTGGAATCACGGAATGGTTTTCATCGGATCTCGTTCCAACTTCCAGCTAGTCATACAAGCGAGACGAGGACGGTCATTCTCTGGCGACATCTCTTTGGATACAATTCAGTTTGTAAATTGTGCCACTCCAGAACCATCTCTCTCTGGCTGTAGCAATGGACAGTTTAAGTGTGGTACTGGATTCTGCATCAGCCAGAACCGTCGATGTGACTATGCTGATGACTGTGGAGACCAGTCTGATGAATTTGTAAGTTCTGCTAATGTAATTTGGACATTAAGAGCATTCAATACAGATTTTTCCGAGAAAAAAAATTTTTAGTATTTTTCTTTTTCCCTGAAAGATTTATAATTTCTTTGAAAATATGACTTCATTTAAAAAAATTTAAAGATACTTGAATTTGGTTCAAAGATAAGTAGAAACATTAAAATACATTATATAGTAACATGTAAAATGGAAGTAGTATAAGCCATTGTTCATTTAATTCAGCTGTGAAATATTTATACGAGGGAAAGGGTTGATTACTTATGAACACTACATCATTCTCTATGTGCCTGTCCTAAGCCAGGACCTGTAGTTTCTGTCTTTTTCTCCTTTCTTCTTATTGTTAAATATTTCTTGTATGGAATAGTGTTTCTCTATTTGCCTGTCCCAAGACAGGACCTGTAGTTTCCATCTTTCTCTTCTTTCTATTTATTGTTAAATATTTCTTATAAAAATATTGCTATATCTCTGAATTTACATTAAGGAGTACAAACGAATTAAAATTTTTTATTGAGTTCTAACATTCTATGGCTTATTTATAGAAGGAGCATTGTGACACAGTATATAAAGGTCGATGTGATTTTGAGCTTGGTATTTGTCCGTCGTGGTTCAACGATATCACTGATAATTTTGATTGGAAACTGTCATCAGGTTCTACTGTCACTTGGGGAACAGGTCCAACCACTGACCACACACTTAGATCTAGTCAAGGTAAACAAATATTTAATTCTTGTAATTGGCTGTAATAAAAAATGGTGTCACATATCTACCTGTCACATTATTCAGTGTATTTAAAATCTAAAAGATGTGTTAGTTAATTATATCAGCTCTTGAGAAGTTGGCTTGTCAGATAAACAAGATGACTGGGTATATCTTAGGACACATTTTAAGACCATGTTAGGATAATCCTAGGACATGAATCTCCTTTTCAGATTTTATACTAAAAAAAGTGACAGGTAAACTTATCTTTAAAAAAAGTAATATATATCTTTATAATGAAAGTAAAAAAAGATTATGAGAGCAAACTTTTTAATTACAGCTTATTGATTTATGCATAAAATGTATGTTGAAAGATTTGTTTCCAGAAGTTGAATCCATGTTGATTTCTATGACATATCTAATTGTTTTTGAAATGTAAATTAAAATAAAGTTTTGTCATCAAGAAATTAGTCACTGAAGTTTTCTGGGACTCACAACAGTAGTATATTTATATTATTAAGATGTTTATGTTTATGAATCTGAATTGATGTATTAATTATTCCAGGCTCATATCTTTATGTTGAAAGTTCAAGGCCAAATAAACCAGGCCAAGTAGCCAGACTGGCATCCTTCAGAATCAAGGGGACATCTCAAAACTGCCATGTAAGTCTGATCTGTAAAAATTGAAGAGGCATCTCAAAGATTGGAAGTATTTAATACTTTTTTTAGCAAATTTAATTCAAAGGTTAACTGGCATAGACCTTAATTCTTATTTCATCCCTTTTTTGATAACATTAAAATCTAAAGAAATGAAATTATTGCTCAGTTTTCATAGTGTAAAAAATAAAATTTTAAAAGCCTCTTTTTAAAAAAAAAAACAAGTAGAATAAAATTGCCTTTAACCAAGTTAGTTATCTATGACAGTTGAGAATCTGGTACCACATGTGGGGTCAAGATATAGGATCACTAGTCATCATGAAGAGGTACAGTTACAATGCAGGTGGACTAGTTGTAGTAGGAAATATAACAGGGAACCAGGGCGATAGCTGGATCCGAGGAGAATATCCTCTCACTGATGGAACAAATCCAAATATATTTGAGGTTTGTATTGTTTGGTTTTGTACATTTACAGCAGAATATAAAGTGAGTTCAATCTGAGGAACATCTGTCAGGAATGTTTCTTTGAATTGTTACTAAAAATACATTGCTTTTAACATAAAGAAAAGGAAAAATTAAACAGATGAAAAGAAGACGAACAATGACAAATAATAAACAACATCATAAAACATGCATGTTATTTAATGGTTTGCTAAAAAGGAGGTGTTTGCAAATTTTGCATGGTTATTTTTTTACTCATCCACTGTGAAAAAAGGCAGTTCTGGGCAGTCAGGTTGGCTATAATTTCAAACTCTGGTGTTTACAGGCATATGTAATAATCTAAAAGGAACCAAATGTTTTTTTTTTCTCTCAAAAAGGTTGCCATTGAAGGACAAATAGGAAAAGGTTTCCATGGTGACATTGCCATTGACGATATTTCTTTGACACCAGGATGTGAAAAAGCACCAATTGGATGTAAGTATGTCAGAATATTTTCAGACAGAATTTCCGATTATTCCACTTTAATAACATCAGATAATTTTTTTTGTTCCCTAAGCTGTAGTTTAAACTTATTTATTCAGAGTAGTTTGGTATCAACTTATGTTATTCCTACTTAACTTGGCAGGCGTGTGAGCAGCCCCTGCAGTGACATTTTAGCCTACATACTTTCTACATCTTAAAATTTTTCGTTAGACTAGCATCTTTTATTGAGACCATCCTCACAAATGGTATTGATAGAGTGTTGCAAATTTGATCATTTGTTTTGTATACAAAAGTCAAGATTCACAACCTTATGTTCTAAATTGCAATAAAAAGGAAATCAATTCTTAAAAAATTATTTTTACACAAGTCTTCTATATTCATTTGCAGCAATTTTACCAGGACAGCCAACCAGTCCCCCAACAACAGTCGGAAAATGTGGACAGAATCAGTTGACCTGTAACAACGGGAATTGTTACAGTCTAGCCAATAAGTGTAACTTTATTGATGATTGTGGAGATGGAACAGATGAATTACTTTGTGGTTAGATAAATACCTAAGATATTTTCATATACTCATTTTTTGCAAACTTTCAAGTTACTCAAACTCTTCGGACCTTCAAGAGAATTTATACAAATTTACTCCCTATGTCTAAAGTTTCAGGTTAAATTGAAAATATTGCCTGGTTCCTGACATAATATTAAATGACTGTATATAGAGTGATTACATTTAGAGAGGTACCAGTACAATTAAGTATTGAAATGCTGTAAAATGGGAAATTTCAGGAGTCTCTTTTCATGATTTTGCAAATAAATTAAACTTTGTGCTATTTTAAATTTTGATTCACAATTAATAGTTTGGCTTAGAGTATTGAAATCATTATTCCTGGCGGTTTCATCTGTTACTGTGAAAATAGCAAAAATAAAACCCTTGCAAAAATTTCCAGGTTTACAGAATTAAAAAAACAGTACTAATTACTTTAAATGAACAATATAATTACTATTGATAAGATGGTAAATGTCAATGAGACATTGTCCCAAAGAAAACAGAAAAAGCCATCTATGGGTAATTTTTCAATAAAGAACCCCACCTTAGAACAAGTTCTAATTGGTCTCCTAAAATTCCACAAACTTAAAATAACAACAAGCCATATTTTCAGGAACATCATGTAATTTTGAAAGTGATACTAACAGCATGTGTGGATGGCATAATTCCAAGGGAGATAATATTAATTGGATCAGACAAAGTGGACAGACGCCTACATTACACACCGGTCCAGCCTCTGATCACTCTGTAGGAACTTCACAAGGTAAGGTTGTCATAGATAAACCTTGTTTACATGAACAAGGAAACAGACATATGAAGTTAAACAAAATAATTTATTGTTTGTAAAACCTTTCATTTCATATGGACGAAAAAATTCCTCCAATGCTTGTATCTACTATTTGAAATTATAGTGGTTAGATTTACATTCATATCTTTTGAATAAGTGAATATTTTTATAAAATTTTCAGGTCACTACCTTTATGTTGAAGCCAGTGGAAGCCATCTTGGTTACAAAGCAATTTTGATGAGTGACCTGTACTACCAGTCAGGGCCAGCATGCAACATGACCTTCTGGTATAATATGAATGGAAGAAATGTTGGTTCCCTTAATATTGTATTAAAGACGAGCAGTGTGAACAACATTGGATTGAAAACTGTAACAGGGAACCAGGGTCCAGGATGGAAACAGATGACTGTTCTGTTGCGTAGCTACTATCAATTTACCATTATGTTTGAAGCTGTTCAAGGGAATGGTTACCTTGGAGATATTGCTATTGACGACATTCAGTTTAACAATTGTCAACCTAGTAAGTTGACATTGAAAACAAATTTCATGTGATGTAGAAATAACTCAAGTCACTTTTAAGAAATTTTTTTTTACAGTAAGTAGTTCTTAAAAATATATTGGTCAAATTTATAGGTAGAAATTTTAACAATTTAGAACTTTGAAGAAAAAAGATTTCAACATAAATCATCGAGTAAAGACAATTTAATTCCTTTACAGCAACTGAGGTAAAAACATGTCCAGGATCACAATTCCAATGTGCCAGTAAGACACAATGTATTAACCGTAGGTACAGGTGTGACGAAAAGACAGATTGCAGTGATTCATCGGATGAAGATGGTTGTTGTAAGTATGACTAATACATAAACATAGTATAAACTTTTACTCCTTATTGTATTTAACTGAACCAATCTCAATCTTCATTGATGAACAATTTATATATATTTTTACTGAAAACTTAAAAATGCTCAAAACTGGTGCCTAAGGAATTGTTAATGAAAGGTTTTTTTTTTCTACTTTTAACTTATGATGAAGTACAGCAATAAAATAATGGTTCTTTTACTTGAATTTCTGTTCATTGTACATGTGGATTTTGTTTGTCAAGAATTTATCCACCATTAAATGCCCATTATACAGATTTATCTTTTCAATAATTTAGTTTCTGTGATTTTAGAACATACCAATACATCATCAATGACCCCTTTTTAGCTCACCTGGCCTAAAAGGCCATGTGAGCTTTTCTCATCACTTGGCGTCCGTCGTCGTCTGTCGTTGTCTGTCGTCGTCGTTAACAATTTTTCAAACATCTTCTCCTCTGAAACTACTGAATGGATTTGGATAAAACTTAGCATGGTTGTTCCTTAGCATATCCTGCATAAACTTTATGCTTTGATTTTTGATCCGTCGAAAAACATGGCCACTGTTACTAAAAATAGAACATAGGGGTCAAACAACAGTTTTTCGCAAATATCTCAAAAATCATTACGTTACGGCAAATTCTGGCAGATTGAAAGTGTTCTGCATGATGAGAGCTACCTGTGTGCTGATTTTCGTGAAAATCTGTCAACTGATGTTAGAGTTATTGCCCTTTTTTGACATTTTTGGATTTTTTTTATGTTATTGTTTCAAAAATCTTCTCCTCTGAAACTACTGAATGGATTTGGATAAAACTTAGCATGATTGTTCCTTAGGGTATCCTGCACAAAATTTATGCTTCGATTTTTGATCCGTCGAAAAACACGGCCACTGTTACTAAAAATAGAACATAGGGGTCAAACAACAGTTTTTGGCAAATATCTCAATAATCATTAGGTTACGGCAAATTCTGGCAGATTGAAAGTGTTCAGCATGATGAGAGCTACCTGTGTGCTGATTTTCGTGAAAATCTGTCAACTGATGTTAAAGTTATTGCCCTTTTTTGACACTTTTGGATTTTTTTTATGTTATTATTTCAAAAATCTTCTCCTCTGAAACTACTGAATGGATTTGGATAAAACTTAGCATGATTGTTCCTTAGGGTATCCTGCACAAAGTTTATGCTTCGATTCTTGATCCGTTGAAAAACATGGTCACTGTTACTAAAAATAGAACATAGGGGTCAAACAACAGTTTTTCACAAATATCTCAATAATCATTACGTTACGGCAAATTCTGCAGGTTGAAAGTGTTCAGCATGATGAGAGCTACCTGTGTGCTGATTTTCGTGAAAATCTGTCAACTGATGTTAGAGTTATTGCCCTTTTTTGACATTTTTGGCTTTTTTAGGTCACCTGGCCAAAGGCCATGTGAGCTTTTGCCATCACTTGGCGTCCGTCGTCCGTCGTCCGTAAACTTTCACATATTGATCATCTCCTCTAAAACCAATGGAGCAAATTTAACCAAACTTCACAGGAATGATGTATGGAAGGTCCTTTACTAAGATTGCCGAAATTTTTCCGATCCGCCAAAAAACATGGCTGCCAGAGCAAGACATAGTTTAACATTGGACCCTATGGGAAAACATATTAAAAGTTTATCTCCTCTGAAACTACTTGAGCAAATTTAACCAAACTTTACAGGAGTTATGTATGGAAGGTCCTTTACTAAGATTGCCGAAATTTTTCCGATCCGCTAAAAAACATGGCTGCCAGAGCAGGTCATAGTTTAACATTGGACCCTATGGGAAAACATGTTAAAGTTCATCTCCTCTGAAACTACTTGAGCAAATTTAACCAAACTTTACAGGAATGATGTATGGAAGGTCCTTTACTAAGATTGCCGAAATTTTTCCGATCCGCCAAAAAACATGGCTGCCAGAGCAGGACATAGTTTAACATTGGACCCTATGGGAAAACATGTTAAAGTTCATCTCCTCTGAAACCACTTGAGCAAATTTAACCAAACTTTACAGGAATGATGTATGGAAGGTCCTTTACTAAGATTGCCGAAATTTTTACGATCCGCCAAAAAACATGGCTGCCAGAGCAGGACATAGTTTAACATTGGACCCTATGGGAAAACATGTTAAAAGTTTATCTCCTCTGAAACTACTTGAGCAAATTTAACCAAACTTTACAGGAGTGATGTATGGAAGGTCCTTTACTAAGATTGCCGAAATTTTTCCGATCCGCCAAAAAACATGGCTGCCAGAGCAGGTCATAGTTTAACATTGGACCCTATGGGAAAACATGTTAAAGTTTATCTCTTCTGAAACTACTTGAGCAAATTTAACCAAACTTTACAGGAATGATGTATGGAAGGTCCTTTACTAAGATTGCCGAAATTTTTCCGATCCGCCAAAAAACATGGCTGCCAGAGCAGGACATAGTTTAACATTGGACCCTATGGGAAAACATGTTAAAGTTCATCTCCTCTGAAACTACTTGAGCAAATTTAACCAAACTTTACAGGAATGATGTATGGAAGGTCGTTTACTAAGAGTGCCGAAATTTTTCCGATCCGCCAAAAAACATGGCTGCCAGAGCAGGACATAGTTTAATATTGGACCCTATGGGAAAACATGTTAAAGTTAATCTCCTCTGAAACTACTTGAGCAAATTTAACCAAACTTTACAGGAATGATGTATGGAAGGTCCTTTACTAAGATTGCCGAAATTTTTCCGTTCCGCCAAAAAACATGGCTGCCAGAGCAGGTCATAGTTTAACATTGGACCCTATGGGAAAACATGTTAAAGTTTATCTCCTCTGAAACTACTTGAGCAAATTTAACCAAACTTTACAGGAGTGATGTATGGAAGGTCCTATACTAAGATTGCCGAAATTTTTCCGATCCGCCAAAAAACATGCTGCCAGAGCAGGACATAGTTTAACATTGGACCCTATGGGAAAACATGTTAAAGTTTATCTCCTCTGAAACTACTTGAGCAAATTTAACCAAACTTTACAGGAATGATGTATGGAAGGTCCTTTACTAAGATTGCCGAAATTTTTCCGATCCGCTGTAAAACATGGCTGCCAGTGCAGGACATAGTTTAACATTGGACCCTATGGGAAAACATGTTAAAGTTCATCTCCTCTGAAACTACTTGAGCAAATTTAACCAAACTTTACAGGAATGATACTTAAAAGACGGCGTCCAGCATAAACATTCCTTTAAAGATCTTCTACTCTTAAACCACTGGGCCAGTTGGAACCAAACTTTCGTGGAATGGTCCTTGGGTGGCCTTCTTCCAAGTTTAAGTCCAGCATCCCCGACTTTCAACCGACATGGCTGCTGTTACTAAAAATAGAAAAAAGGGGGGGGATTTAAAAAATCTTCTATGAAACTACAAGGCAAATTGGAACCAGACTTGGCAGTAATGGTCCTTAGGAGATTCTCTTTCAGAATAATGTCCGATCACCCGGACTATTAACCAAGATGGCTGCCACAGCCGAACTTAGTTTAACATAGGACCCTATGCGAAATTTACTTTAAGTTCTTCTTGTTTGGAACAACTTGGTCAATTGGAACTAAAGTTGGCAGCAATGGTCCCTAGGTGGTCCTCTTTCAGAATTGTATCCGATGACCGCACCCGTCATCCAAGATGGCTTCCAGAGCCAAACTTAGTGTAAAATGGGACCCTATGGGAAATTTACTTAAAGATCTTCTTGTCTGAAGCACTTGGCCAATTGATACAAACCTATGCAGCAATGGTCCTTACGTGTTCCTCTTTCAGACATAGTCCAGGTGAGCTATACAGGCTGCTGGGAGCCTCTAGTTTATGTTTTTATTTAAAAAATCTTCTCCTCTGAAACTACTGAATGGATTTGGATAAAACTTAGCATGATTGTTCCTTAGGGTATCCTGCACAAAGTTTTTGCTTCGATTTTTGATCCGTCGAAAAACATGGCCACTGTTACTAAAAATAGAACATAGGGGTCAAACACCGGTTTTTCACATATATCTCAAAAATCATCAGGTTACGGCAAATTCTGGCAGGTTGAATTTGTTCAGCATGATGAGAGCTACCCATGTGCTGATTTTCGTGAAAATCTGTCAACTGATGTTAGAGTTATTGCCCTTTTTTGACATTTTTGGCTTTTTTTATGTTATTATTTCAAAAATCTTCTTCTCTGAAACTACTATTCAAAATCAAATGAAACTTGGTAAGATTGTTCCTTAGGGTATCCTGCAAAAAGTTAATGCTTGGATTTTTGATTGGTCGAAACTAAAAATAGAACATAGGAGTTAAAATGCTGTTTTTTGCTATTCTTTCCTGTATTATAGAAATAAAATGAAGATGAAAGCTACTTTCAAGGCAAACATGGTATCCCGAGTTGAATGGTGATGATGAAAGTTTGTTTTGGACGGCCATTTTTAAAATGGCTGCCATTTTCCCGCCATTTCAGATTTCAACAATATTTGGTTTTTAAAGTAAACATGGTATCCTTAGTGAATGGTGGTGATGAGAATGTTGTATAACAATGATTAAACTTCATAATATGTGAGCTTTTAATTGCAATCACTTGGTGTCTGTCATAATCGTTGCTAACAAATTTTCAAACATCTTCTCCTCTGAAACTACTAGGGGGAATTGGATGAAACTTAGCATGATTGTTCCTGCAATATTTCCTTTTCAAGTACAATAAAAAGCCTTAACCCACAATTTTTACATAACTTCTTTCAAACATTTTAAAAACGAAGACAACATATAGACCAAAAGATTTATACTTGTATTTGAAGATTAATTTAAAGCTTGTATTTTGTATTATGAATCATCAGATTGACCATGACTGTATCTTAATCAAGCGTAGGGAGAACTCATGCCCATTTCTTTCCAGAGGTTCTTGAAAGGTTTTTAAAGGTATTTTCAGCATTTTATGTGACCTTTAATACTCAGTTTAATTTACAACAAACATGAATGTATTAATTTAGTTTATAGTGCATTGTTTACCAGGTGAGCGATTCAGGCTCTTGAGAGCCTCTTGTTTAAAGTAAACATCCTTAGTGAATGGTGATGATGAGAATGTTGTATAACAATGATTAAACTTCATAACATGTGAGCTTTTAATTGCCATCACTTGGTGTCCGTCATCATCGTTGTTAACAAATTTTCAAACATCTACTCTGAAACTACTAGGAGGATTTGGATGAAACTTAGAATTATTGTTCCTGCAATATTTCCTTTTCAAGTACAATAAAAAGCCTTAACCTACAATTTTTACATAACTTCTTTCAAACATTTTAAAAACGAAGACAACATATAGACCAAAAGATTTATACTTGTATTTGAAGATGAATTAAAGCTTGTATTTTGTATTGTGAATCATCAGATTGACCATGACTGTATCTTAATCAAGCGTAGGGAGAACTCGTGCCCATTTCTTTCCAGAGGTTCTTGAAAGGCTTTTAAAGGTATTTTCAGCATACTCAGTTTAATTTACAACAAACATTAATATATTAATTTAGTTTATAGTGCATTGTTTACCAGGTGAGCGATTCAGGCTCTTGAGAGCCTCTTGTTACTGAAAAAGAAGTCTAAACACCGGAAAGACAATATTAATTCATATATAACAAATTCAATTTAAACGATTACACTGTAATAAAATGTGTAACTTAAAAATTACAGCTGTGGTACAAGGGGATTGTAGTTTTGATCAGACACCATTACAATCAACGTGTGGTTGGATACAAAGGCAAGATGACACTGCTGATTGGCTACAAGGACAAAATACACCCAATCAAAACACAGGACCCTCAGTGGATCATAGAGGAACAGCCAGTGGTGAGATTTGTATTGACTTTTGTCATTAATTAGCAAAAATTTTAATTTTCAGAAATTTAATGGCTTTATGAAAATGGAAGGATTTGGGATATCCACTAATTACACGAAAAGATTGATTGTAACTTAATATTATCATATGCATAGGGTAAACAGGTCTGCATATTGTCATGAAACTTTGCTTTTGTATAATACATGTACATGTATATAAATATACATTTTTGGTTGATTTTTGCTTAAATAGAAATTTTTATGTCAAATATAATTCATGTATAACTAGATTTGAATGTATATTGTAGGTCTATTCCTTTACATAAACAGTGCTCAAATGAGACCTGGAGACAATGCTAGAATTGCATCACCAGTATTCCCAGCCAGTCGTGGAGTCTGTTACGTCAGATTGTGGTACTACATGTATGGATCATCTACCATTGGGCCTTTGAATGTACGTAAGCTACTGTGAAATACTTATTATTAATTGTAGCACACCAATATTGTGGATTTTGTGGACAGATCAATCCACACATTTAAAAACCAAGAAAAATATGAATCCTGTAATTAATCGAAAATTTGGATTCATTACCAAGAACGAAAGGTACACATGTAGCATGCTGAATTAAAATCTGATGCAAGAGTATGCATAACCAAGAGTAAAATTAATGTAACTTTCTGAAAATTGCAGTAATCACTGTTTCAATATTTTTGTGAAATTCGAAATCTATGAAATTAAGAACCCATAAACTTACCCTTTTCTCCAAAACTCTGATTATGAATGTTCAAGAAAATAACAGAATCCACAGTATTTATCTGTTTTCGTTTAATATTTGAATGAAACCGATAATATAATACAATTTTCATATTGCTTATTACTTATCCAGATTTTCAGTTAACAACCAAAAAGATAACATGAAAGGTCAACAATAACATAACAATCAATTAACATTATCCAATCAACAGAACCCCATACTAACAATAAAATAAAAGAGGATAAATCGCACACATAGAAACAACAGATAGATCAGGGTTATCTGGTACAGATATGGAGCAGTAGTGGGGTCAAATCGCTTTATAGGTACCCATACCCAAAGGCTGTTTCTGCTTTCGTCATTAAATGATTGCTCGTCTGCATTTGGATCAAAGATACAAAAAGCTAAATATTGCTGTAGTAAATTTGAAACAATGTTAAATTTTACTGTATTTCGTTCTTTGACAGAGGTAGTCCTTTCCAATCTGACATCTTTTGAACTTGTACATTTAAAGTCATAGTAAGATACTTTCTTCATTGAACATTTAAATTTGTGGCTTGCTGGGACCCATAAAAACCACAAAAATTGGAATAACATTAATAAAAATGAAAATTTTATAACTAGTATTTTCTTCTTTTTCTAGATATATGTACAAAATATGAATGAAACTAATTCCCAGCTATGGTGGACCACATCAGGAAATCAGGGACCACAATGGTTATATGTAAATTTGTTGGTTGGAAGCACACAGCCATTCCAAATAGTCATTGAAGGTGTCCGTGGTGACGAGCCACAATCTGACATTGCTATTGACGATGTATCATTCACACCAGAATGCAAAACCGGACGTAAGTTACTAACTGATCAAACACTACCCGTTATATCATAACTGGACGTAAGTTACTAACTGATCAAACACTCCCTGTTATATCATAACTGGACGTAAGTTACTAACTGATCAAACCCTACCTGTTATATCATAACTGGACGTAAGTTACTAACTGATCAAACACCTCCCTTTAAATCATAACTGGACGTAAGTTACTAACTGATCAAACACTACCCTTTATACCAAACTGGACGTAAGTTATTAACTTATCAAAACTGGAGGTAAGTTACTAACTGATCAAACACTATCAAAACTGGAGGTAAGTTACTAATTGATCAAAACTGGAGGTAAGTTACTAACTGATCAAACGCTGTATCACTAAGATAAACACAAGTCATTGGTTAAGTAAATATTCTTAAGTTATAAACCTTTGAGATACCACTTCTGTTTGAGTGATGTACATTGTAACAACAGCATAATAATAATTGTCATTTCTTTCACAGTGCCTTACAAGCCAATAACAGGACCATTTTGTGGACGTGACACATTCAAATGTACACCCCTTAATCAGTGTCTACCGAACAAATGGAAGTGTGACTATGTTGCAGATTGTCCAGACGGTAGCGATGAATTTGGTTGTCCATCTACTCCTATCCCTACAGGTATTTTGTTTAAATCGGTAAAAACTAGTAAATTTATGATCAAGATATTATCGTCTAACATACAAAACATGGTGGTTCGACTGAGGTGAACAATGTTTTTTTCCACAATCGACTGTAAATGAATGATGAGATTTATTATTTGAATGATAATTAAGCTCTGCCATTAATTAAAGATGATTTGAAAGTTAATTAACAATGATTTTAGCATGTATAGAAAGTTAAATGACCGCTTAATTTTGGTAAATTTCAAGCTTGGATACCATTTTTTGTGACCGCTTATTCAAGTTAACTTAACAAGTTAAACTCTTTGGGCTGACTCGAGGACGACCGCTAAAGACAGGTGGCTGCTTAATTAGGGTGACTATTAGGGCAGGTTTGATTATATTCCCAAAAAACCACTTGCAATTTGAAGAAAGACACAAAAACCACATGCAGTTTGAAGAAAGACACAAACACCACATGCAGTTTGAAGAAAGACACAAAAACCTTTTACAGTTTGAAGAAAGAAACAACACTGTAATTGCATATGTAAAACAGGTGTTCAGTTTATCTTGGTCAAAATTGATGTGAATAATGGGAAATTACAATCTAACATTGACCTATTTGTTTAGTTAACATAGGTTTATGAAAACTCTAGAATTTTATTGAGTTTTTAAGGAAGCACATAAAACTGAATAGAATACTTATTTAACATTTGAATGTTTTTAAATAGAGCTTCTAAAAAAGAATATATATATATATTGATAACATTTTAAAGGAACAACTAACACACCACCAACACCAAAGACACTATCTCCATTGACAACACCACCGACAACATCCAAACCATTACATCAGTGTCGAAACACTGAGATGACTTGTGGTTCTGGAGAGTGTATAGCTAAACTTTACATGTGTGATGGTATCCGGGACTGTAAAGACGGGTCTGATGAACCTAACAACTGTAGTAAGTACTTGTAAAAACTGGAAGTACATGGACATTCTCAAATCATCTGTTATTATTATACCCCCGCAAACAAGGTTTGGGGGGGGGTATATAGGAATCAACTTGTACATCTGTATTTCTGTCCGTCCATGTACCTTGTAAGTGCAACTCCTCCTAAACTGTTCAATGGATTTTGATGAAACTTTATATGAAGATTGGGCATTATATGTAGATGTGAATGAAGCAAGATAATTATCTCTGGAAGCTTGCAAAGGGAGATAATCCAACTTAAGAGTTTTACATGTTATTGCAAGCGACGGATATCACTCACAGTTTTATTTTTTTTCCGTTTGCACAGTCATTTTTTTCTGGTGGAAGTTGTTTCATCAAAGAATAGATTTATTGGATAATCAAAAATTTTTATACATTTTTATACTACTCTGAACCATGTAAAATTACACATAGTATTACAATCTAGTAAGAAGTGAATGAAAATTTTTGAAATGGTCTTATAGTTAGCGGTCATTGTATTTTGCTGTTTTTGGGGGGTTGTATTGATGGGGTCATTGGATCCACAGATTGATAGTACATAAATGTGAATTCCACTTTTGTTCCATAAGTGTGTATTTTGTTGAATTATTTTTCATCAGTTGTGTTCAAGACCAAACATGTTGAAAACTAATAGACTAACCCCAAAATGTTAAGAGCATATTAGAATGACAAAGTTTCCAAACAGGTTAAGCCAAACAACCATGTAAAATGCTCTTTAGTTTCCATATATTTAATAGTTTTATAATTGAAATACTAGCAAGTGAACTGATGATATCGGAGGGAACTTGGAATCTACCAGTAAAAAGAAAAAGAATTTTTACAAAATCATGGATACCCAGAAATAAAATTGAAAAAGTACACAAAGGGGGTGGGGGGATGATCTTATATTTGGTATTGAGTACAGAGAATGTTGCTTAGCACAAAAGATTGTATTTTTTAATATTGTATAGATTTTAATCAAATCAAAATAGAATTATGGCTTAGTAGAATCTTAAAATATTCTAGATATTATAGCTACATTCAATTACTGTAAATATGGAAATTATTGCGAAAATTGTGATTGGTTGAGTATCGCAATATTAAAACTTGCATTTTTAATGCATATTGTCATGTCGGATTTATTCTAGATTCATTCTCCTTTGTTTACACAGTTAAGTTTCTGGTCATTGATTGCCAACATCCAGAGACAGGTTAATTGGTAGATACTTAGTTGTATAGTTATTGTTTGGACAGCTACTATATATAAATGACATTTTGAATTCTAATATTTTTAAAACCATTAATTAAAACGATTTCATTAATAAAAAACTTCCATTTTCAATTTTTACCCGATCATGATAAGACTTTTTTCACACGGGCAGCGATCGCAATAATTAAACCTCGCAATTTTGCATTGGGTAGAAAAATCGCAATAAGAAGTGCACGCGAAAATTTCCGAATTTACAGTATTTACTATGTATTAAACCCTGATTTTATTGCAGACTTATATAAAACTGGGTTTTTTATTATTTTTTTTATAGTAAAATGTATGAAAGGATACTACTGGTGTAATATGCAGAGGAAATGTATAAATGCACCACGATGTGACAGCATTAATGATTGTGGAGACTACACAGATGAAAGTCTCTGTGGACAAACAGGACAAGGTAAGATCAGAATTAAATTCTTATGCCCCACCTATGATAGTTGGTGGTTGGGGATATAAATTTATATCAGTATGTTAATATTTTTAGCTATTTGGTCCGTATGTTTATCTGACAATTGGTTCGTGTGTATGTTAGTTTGTTCTTTTGTATATAAGGTCACTAATGCATTTTTTTCTGTGCATATATCATTTTGTTACATAAAAGAGTATGTCAATTTTGTCTGTAGGATTATCAATTCATCCCACTGATTGGTCTGTGCTGATATCAGTCTTGCTTCAATACAAAATCTTTGTTTTTCAAAAATGAAAATTCAACAAAGAGTACATCGAGATATCATGAAAAAGTATGAAAGAAAATAGCTGTGATAGTTAACCTATTGTTATTGTACAATTATAATGAATAAATAACAAGGGTTCAGTTAGCTGTCAAATCAGTTTAACATGAATAAACCAGAGATAAAAATGATGAGTAAAAAATAAAAACAATAGAAATTAGAAGATACAAGGCTAATAATATATTGATTATCATGAGCACAAAAAGACGTGTTAACCATTCCAAATCTTATTAGAGTTTGTTGTGATGGATTCTGATTCATTCTTTGACTTATCAGGTCCTCTGATAATTGTTTGAAAAGGTAAACATTACAAAAAAGATATTTTATACATAAACATGATAAAAGCACATAAAACAAAAAAGAAAGTAAACATTTTATCAGGAAAATGTTTAACAAAAAATGTCCTTCACAATGAAATAACTTTTTTTTAAATATTTCATACCTGTGTAATTAAAAAATTTTATGTATATATTTGGTTCAGGATGTCCTGATGGTTTCTGTTTGAATGGAGGTGTATGTACAGCTGGTGTAACTAATGGAGCTTCCTGCAAGTAAGTTATTTATTGTGTTTATTCAGATACTTTTATGGCTCCAACGTTTCATGAATTTGTTAAATTTAAAATTTAAAATATATTTTCTGTCGTCTACAATGTTTTGGAGTTATTTCCCCTGATGAATTTTTTTAAAATGTTATTTTCTAGCATACGCTGATTTGTATCAAGAATGAATAAAATTAGTTATCTCCCTTAACCAAGGGTAGGTAATGGGAGATAAGTACAATTATATCCCTGGGTTAACTTGACTAAGGGAGATAAGTTATGTTTCCTATTTATCTTCATTCTTATAAAAGTAGGTATTCAGTATTGTCTTATGTATATTACTGCACAGAGCTGCCTAGTGCATCCACCCTCATTGGGGGTTGTCGGGTCATAAAATGTAAAGCCCTACTGACCTTAGTGGGTAATGTGTTTGGAGAATGTCATGCTCCCTGCACGCTAAAGATCCACTCTCTAGTTTTCGAAAAAACAGTAAGCTAATTGCTGCTACAGAAGGCTAAATTATCCGACCCTACCCAAACGTCCTCCCTTTTACAATGTCAGTCAAAATCGGCTCCACTTTCTGTCCCCTCCCACCCCTATTATTTTGAATTGTGTTTGATAAATTGTTAGAACTGGTTCTCATCCTGAAGAAGCATGAAATATTTGGCACTGGACGTTAAGCAAACAACAATCTTATTTATATTACAATTGTATTTGTCTTATAAGTGATTTCTTCTATTCATATTACAGTTGATATTCAGTGGTTTTATATATGTATTATAAAAATTTCTTCTATTCATATTACAGTTGATATTCAGTGGTTTCATATATATATATTATAAAAATTTCTATTTATATTACAGTTGATATTCAGTGGTTTTATATATGTATTATAAAAATTTCTTCTATTCATATTACAGTTGATATTCAGTGGTTTTATATATGTATTATAAAAATTTCTTCCATTCATATTACAGTTGATATTCAGTGGTTTTATAAATGTATTATAAAAATTTCTTCTATTCATATTACAGTTGATATTCAGTGGTTTTATATATGTATTATAAAATTTCTTCTATTCATATTACAGTTGATATTCAGTGGTTTTATATATGTATAAAAAAATTTCTTCTATTCATATTACAGTTGATATTCAGTGGTTTCATATATATATTATAAAAATTTCTATTTATATTACAGTTGATATTCAGTGGTTTTATATATGTATTATAAAAATTTCTTCTATTCATGTTACAGTTGATATTCAGTGGTTTTATATATGTATTATAAAAATTTCTTCCATTCATATTACAGTTGATATTCAGTGGTTTTATAAATGTATTATAAAAATTTCTTCTATTTATATTACAGTTGATATTCAGTGGTTTTATATATGTATTATAAACATTTCTTCTATTTTTATTACAGTTGTTCATCTAATAATTTTGGCGACAGGTGTCAGTATCAAACAGCAGCTGTACACAGTAATCCAAGTTCACCCAAAAAACACAGTAAGTTTTCTCAGGCACTTAAATATTTTGTATGTTGTAAACTTGATTAAATAATGAGAAATATTCTCAGAAATTTGTTTGGTTGAAAGTAGTATTTTCTGTTCAAAATTTTTTTTTGGGAAGACAGGTTTAATTTGAATAGACAGTTTTTTGATAGTAAGAAGTAGCATTCTGAAGGCAAATATTGGATTTCTTGAAAAATGCATGTTAATTCAATGTGTTTGTCTGGAACTTTTCAAATTTATTTAGTGAAGTAAAATTTAAAATGAAACAAAAGTTTCGTTGATTAGTTTAAGTTTGGAGTGACTGTAGGACTTGCAATGATCCTTATTCATGTATGATTTTAACTTGGCATTCCCTTGAACTGATGTAGAAATGTCCTTAAGGATGCTCGCTGGTCATGTTTTGGTAGTTTTGTCAGATTTTCGTAATCCTCGGGTTTTATCAATTTCTTAAACATTAATTTTTTTTATAATGAACCCCCACTTTTTCTTTTATAATTCAATCATATATACTTTATAAAATGGTATTATGAAATCCTTTTTATTTTTTCATACAATTTTGAGAGACTGAAGTTGTCAATGCAAAGACAATGAAAAATCCAGACAAAACCCATTTCCTGCAAATTTTCAAGGCTTTATAGCTCTAAAATGAACACATGAACCTATATTTTTTCTTGTTCTCTCAAAATAAAAGACTTATTTCAAATCCTATTTATTTCATATTAGATCAGCGATCATCCTTAATAATAAAACAAGTATAAATATGAAGATTATAGAATTAAAACAATTACTACATGTTACTTTGTAAAGTATTGTGGATGTTTACTTAAAATTTAATGTAAAAAATTCAGAGCATTTAACTCAGCATTGTTAAAATTTTATCTATTGGTGAGAATATGTCCTAAATAAAACCTGTTTATAAAGACGAAGATCAGATTCATTTTAGTAAATCAAATTGTTGAATGGATACCATCTACAAGTTGAAATTGTATATTTCAGCTGGAAGAAATGTTGGAGTGGGTGTGGGTGTGGCTGTCATAGTTATCCTAGGTTTGGTAGTCGCAGGTTACTTCTTCACAAAGAAACGTAAAGCAATGTAAGTATTTTCTGATTATCCAATCAGACTGAAGTTGGTGATCTGTTGGTGTCTGATGATCTAATCATATAAATAACATATATGAGTGATGCCTGATGATTCAATCAGATATAAACAAACATATGACAGTACATATCTTACTATTATAGCAATAATCATGCATCCATATTTTGTCAACTAACACAGTACAAGAGAGAATGTTTGTATCTCATTGCTTACATCGAATGTAAAGATAACGCAGATTTATCTCTTTGATTTGTTTATTTTTTAAATTGGCGCTAAGAAAAAACCGGAGAAATTCATCTGACTGTTGCACAATCTTAAAATTCTTTCATGAATTAATACAATTTTGCTTTTTTAAGTTATCCATTTAGAAAGAGCACATTTTATCAAAATAGATATTATTTATTCAGTCATTATTTAAACATGTACCATAATGTTTTATATTTTGATATTTTTTTTAAATATTGCGTCTTCACACATTGTGTTAGTAAATAACTAAATTGTTGACAAAGTCCTTTTGGTTTGTATTTCTTCTGAAATATGCTGTTTTTTTTTTTTAGGCAATTTTCAGAACGTCTAGGATTTGGACTATCTAACCCAAGTTATGATGGAGGGGATGGCAAAGATGTAAGTTTATATATCCACATTTTATCTTATTTTATAAAAAACAACGTCACATGGTTATCTGATGTTAATATCATCGTAACAGATATTAAAACAAAAGATATTTCGGATATGAGTCATAGAAACAACATTCTAGATACACTTATAGTTTGATAACATCAATAGGTCATTTCTTGGCCTTCAGTAATAAGCAATGGCCAATACTATATAAGACAAGAACTAAATTAACCCCAACGGTATGATATATTCGATAGATCATCTTGATCTTTTAATAAGGTGTGAGATTTTGCAATTGGCTTATTATGCATATTCAAATTTTATGAATATGTGCAATACTGTATATTCCTTACCAAAAAAGTTTTATAAGTGTCTTGGTTTGGAATTTTTCATATTTACTTTCTGAAAACTTTCAAATATTATTTTGTTGCATAAGCCTTTGTAAAACATATTATCTTAAGTGATGTAGTGGTAGTATGGCTTTAATTTCACTAGTGTAATAGTTTTATTATTTCAACTTTGAAATTACAATGGCTATGTTTACATTCATTCTACTTTTTCATGAATTCCTTTTTAATTTCAGTTTTCAATGAATGACATGGATGCACCATTTGCAGATGTAAGTGTATACAACTTGTTTGTATAAAGCTGTCAGTTAAAATCAAGTATTTTTATTTTGAGAACTTTATAATTTGTCAATTTTTCAAAACATTTTTCTCTATTTTGTACTTTTTATATCATAAAAAGCATCATATTTTTAGGACTTATTGGTACATTCAGCGGAATTGTAAATTTTCAAACTTTGTAGCTAATGTCAGTTTTTCAGCATATTATGAATGGTGTGAACCAATGATCTGAAAGTTTTCTCAACCACTTGATTATCAGACAAATTACCATTAACACCTTATGCAGCCTTTTGACTATACCTTTTAATGATGAAAAATTTTCTTTATCAAAGCCTAGTATTTCTGTTATGGAAAAAAATCCAAACTGTTGGAATGAACTCATCTAAATTTAAATATTCTCTTTTCAGAAAATGACAACCGATGTCACCTCTATAGAGAATCCACTATACCAAGACCTGTGATTATAAAACTGTGATAAAAATTCTGTGATAGCATTTAACTTAAAAGTGCAATATTTATGGCAATACATCTGTGCAATAATTTTTGTTTTGATAAATTATTTTTGAACATTTGACTACTGTAAAGATTTAAATACAGTCTTACATGTAAAATTTTAAAGTGCAATAATTATATTTGTTTATGCAATATTTTGGTATGTTATTATTTTCTGTTACTGTGCAATATCTGTTTGTTACAATTCTTATCACAAATTGTTATGCAATAAAATATACTATATATATATATATATATATGGGTTACAGTGCTTTTTGCCTAATTATACATTATTCTGAAAAAAAGAGGAAATATTTCATTCAAACATATTCTCTTTTTAATGCCCCATCCACAAATATAGTCAGTGCATTTAGATTTACCCTTGTCCGTCTGTCCAGTTTGGTTAGGTTTTTGCGTTTAGGCCCATTTCTTAGAAACCTATATAGAGCTACATCAAAGATGATATATCACTACAATCTCTTATAACATTGAACACATTTCAACAGCATTTGGACCGCCTCGGTGGTCTCGTGGTAGCGTGCTCGCCCCGAGTGCGGAAGGTCGCGGGTTCGATCCCCGGCCAGGTCAAACCTAAGACATTAAAATTGGTATTTGCTGCTTCTCCCCAAGCACGCGGCATCTAGGAGTAAGAGCAAAGACTGGTCGGCTCGGAGTCAGTATATTGTCTGAGTGAGGTGATATGTCTTCCTGCGGACAGTTACCTCGTGAGCTAGCACATTAAAAATCCGACTTAGAGTGTCAGTCTAGTACAAAGCAGGGATCATATTCATTATCATAACAACATGTTCTCGTCCTGATATGCACCTGGTTGCCACTGGAAGTTAAACAATAATTCATCCATCCATCAACAGCATTTGGGTCACTTTGACCTACATTTAATACATGAGTGACTCATATGAAGTTTTGCATACAATTTCATATCCTAGGAATCCATGGTGTTATATCAATGATACTTAATCACTATTTTCCTCTTGCATTCATTATGACCTACATTTTCATGCTTGAGTGACTTGGTGTGTTTTTCAGAAACCACTTTATTTATCTTATATAGTAAAATAAAAACAAGCAAATTTGAGTCACTACAAGATTTTTTGTTGGAGTGAGTGGTTAAATTGTTTGTTTAGGTGTATTTGTATAGAGCAAACAGTAATTCATTTAACTTATCTTTTGAGTCATTATGACCTACTATGCTTTGGGGGGTGGGGAGTTAAAAAGGGTATTCACAATGAAAATGAAATTTTTAACAATCAAGGGCATTCACAATGAATATGCACACCTTGTGCTACTTTTCCACCACTCATTACCCATCAGTTAAAATGTGAACAAAGTCCACCGAAAATAAATTAATATGTGCATACACAAGATGTGGACAGCTGATTTCAAAAACGGCCATTACACGTTAGATACTAAATATGAAAAAATCTGCTAAAAATGAACAGTTTGCTTACACAAGATGGTCACTCAATAAGTATGAATGGTTATTATTCTCGCAAATATCAGTTAACCATGAAATCAGAAAAAACCTGCAAATTTTCAGGTCATGGTCAACCATGATACCAGATATGAATAAAATCCAGCAGAAGATGAATGACAACTTGCTTATACAAGATATTAAGTTAACAGATATGAAAACGGCTATATTTCTTGCAAAAATTAATCAACCATGAAAATTGTAAAATATGTGAATGTTCGGTTCATGTCAAAAAATGTTACTAAATACAAACAAAATTCGCCAACAGATAAATGACAAGTTGTCCACACAAGACATTCAGTCAATAGATACAAAAAAGGGCAATAACTCTTACAAAAATTAATCATATAATATTTGCATGTTCAGGTCATAGCCAACCATGATACAAAATATGAACAAATTCCAACAAAAGATGAAGATCTAGTTGCAAAAGGGAAATAATTCTTGCAAAAATCGACCAATCATGAAATCTGTAAAATATGTGCATGTTTGGGTAATTCCCAATCATGATACAAAATATGAATAAAATATAACAAATGATGAAAGACTAGTTGTGTACACAAGATATTCAGACAAAAGATACTCTTACAAAAATCATTCAAATGTGAAATTGGTATAATGTGTGCATCTCAAGGTCATGCCCCAACCGTGTTACCAAATATGAACAAAATATTTCCAAAACTGAATGACTAGTTGCGTATCCAAGGTATTCACACAAAAAAAAGATATGAAAAGGGGCAACATCTCTTGCAAAAATCAATCAACCATGAATATATAATATGTGAAATTGGTATAATGTGCTCATCTCTAGGTCATACACAACATAGATACCAAATATGAACAAAATCCACCAAAAGGTAATGACTAGTTGCATCCACAAGGGATGAACGGACCAGGGTATTTCAGTATACCCACCACTCTGAGTGGGGGATATAGAAATAATCCTGGGTCAGAGATCACATTTCACATCACTCCATAAGAAATAAAATAATAAATTAATCCCTGTACACTATTTTTCCCAGTAAAGTTGGAAAGGAGATACAATATTTCATCTGTTCATTTTTTTTTTTTTTGAGTAAGACCTCCATTTGAACCTCCTTTCATGTATACAAAATCCTACAATTAATGAATAACATCATACTTGTTTATACTTTAAAGTTCTTTTTAACAAATTGGATCCTTTTTAATGTGATAGAAGGGATATGGTAGGTTAATCGTGAGACAAAATCTTTATAAAAGTCTTAGCAAAGGAAAAGTACTTTTATCTTACAGTCACAGTATGACCTTTATCTTACAGTCATGGTATGGCCTTTATCTTACAGTCACAGTATGACCTTTCTCTTACATTCACAGTATGACCTTTATATTACAGTCACAATATGACCTTTATCTTACAGTCACAGTATGGCCTTTATCTGACAGTCACAGTATGACCTTTATCTTACAGTCACAGTTTGACCTTTATCTTACAGTCACGGTATGACCTTTATCTTACAGTCACGGTATGACCTTTATCTGACAGTCACAGTATGACCTTTATCTTACAGTCACAGTATGACCTTTCTCTTACCCTACAGTCACAGTATCACCCTTCTCTTACAGTCAGAGTATGACCTTTATCTTACAGTCACAGTATGACCTTTCTCTTACCTTACAGTCAAGGAATGACCCTTCTCTTACAGTCACAGTATGACCTTTATTTTACAGTCACAGTTTGACCTTTTTGTGCTAATTGTAAATCCTGTTATATATGTCTTATTGAAGGATACATATGCTGTGTCAATCAAATAATTGCACACAATAACAAAGAAAGAATCTATGAAGAAGAAGTTATGGATGTATGTACAAATAACACAGGAATGCCTTTTTATTCAACTTACAGTGCAACATATGGAGTTTGACAATAGAAAAATAAATTTACACTTAAAGTTCTGATACTGATTTATCAAATAACATATTTTTTATTTAAATTTTTTCCCATAACAACTGCTTTAAATGTTTAGAAATGGTAGGGTCAAACCCTGGCCAGTATTATGTCATCTCCATTTAACTTACTGAGAAATAACACACAGATTAAACCATTTAGTGATTTTATTTTATACAATATTATAGCACCTCTTAACATCCACCAAATACTGTAATTAAAATTCTAAAATTGCACAAAAAATGTGCATAGTAAAATCATTAAATATGTATAAAATGTCTTTTAACATTAAATTTCTTCACTTTATAACTGTAAATCCACAAAATTAATGTAAATATAAATTCATATGAACATACTTAAAGTAACAACCATATGATTTGAGGGTTGGGGAGGAAGGAAACTGAGCCTCACAAATTTGGTGCCCATTAAATAAAATATATAGTGAAAAAATTTACAGGATTGAATATCATCTTGAACAAAATAGTAATATATTTTAAACAAAGAAATTTGGGTGTAACAAAAAATTCAGTTTAATATATGCTACAAGGATCCAAGATCAACAATTCCCACCACCCACCATATAAAAAAAATCATATTTTGATCCCTTATAATTTTAAGTTTCACTGGAAAATTGGACAAATCCAAAATGTCTTTAAGTGGTGTAGATATGATATGTCTGATGTTACAATGTATTTATAATTCCACACTATTTCATTAATAACACTTTCATTAATCCACCTTTGTAAGATGACAATTCAAATTTGAGCTTGAATATTAAATATACAAACATTATGATTGAAAGAGTTCCAAGGATTAAGAATGTTGTTTGTAAATCATATTGCTTAGCAACAAAACTTAATGGTAGACCTGACAGGAAAATCCCAACTGAAAAATAGAAAAAAAAACCTTAACAGAAGTATTAAATACATGTGATTTACAATTTACAATCTTTTACTGATTATTGTACGACTGATCCATTGATTGATCCATTGATTATTGGTTAAAATTATTGGTCCCATTTCACAAACATTTGTACGAATATGATCCATTGATTATTGGTTAAAATTATTGGTCCCATTTCACAAACATTTGTACAAGTATGATCCATTGATTATTGGTTAAAATTATTGGTCCCATTTCACAAACATTTGTATGACTATGATCCATTGATTATTGGTTAAAATCATTGGTCCCATTTCACAAACATTTGTAGGAGTATGATCCATTGATTATTGGTTAAAATCATTGGTCCCATTTCACAAACATTTGTACGAGTATGATCAAGATTGCTTCCATGACGTCAATAGAACAAAGACCTTTAAAAGCGGAAATCAGATCGCACTTCTGACTGATCTTACTCGTACAAATGTTTCTGAAATGGGACCAAGTGGCAATTATTACATACATATCAGGATGAAAACATGCTGAATATGAACCCTGCTTTGTACTAGACAGACACACTGAGCCATATTTTTGTCATGTTAGCTCATGAGATAATACCATACAAGAAGATATGTCACCCCACAAGGATACATTGTTTAGACTCCCAGCTAACAGGTGTTTGCTTCTCCTCCTACCTGCCATGTGCTTGGCAGAGAAGCAGCATATACCAGTTTTGAAGTTTTTGGATTGACCTGTATAGGGATTAAATCTGCGATCTTCCACACCTGAAGAAAGCAATCTACCACAAGACTAGTATACTTTAGATTTTGATTTGAATGTTTGATATCAATTTCAGCAATGAGTAAGCAAAACTACCTTTATTCTTTTGATAAGCTGGTTAGAAATTGATGTGTTTAATATTGCCATTTTTATGTATACTCCAAAAAACTATTGACCTAATCTGTATGCCTATCCTAAAACAAGTTTTCTCCAAAAATCTTTGTCAACTTTTTGTTATCAGTCATGTAGTGTGAACTATATCTACTCATTGAGGTCACACTTCTGTGAAATGTTATTTTTATAGTTTGTTGGGGTTTAATACATTGTACCACTTTTCTGGCAAAACTGTGTCTAGCAGTGAATCACCTTGACAAAAGCAGTAACCTAGCCAGGAAAATCAGCAACTATCATCAATTAAAGCTGACTCTACCACATCTTGCTGCAAATTGGCCTCACTCTCTCAATGTTGATAGTAAAAGTTACATTAAAGTGCTTGGCCAATGAGGTAACCAATTTAAAGTGTTACACATCTGAGTAAATACCTCAACAATATATACTCCATACCCATTCATTACTAATAACACTTACCATTAGAAAATAAAGCTGCCACAGCATATGTCATCCCTGATATATTTTTTGGTCCCAATTCTAAGGCTATAACCCCTGCTATAGATATTGGTCCATATATAGAAAATCCTATTACAAAACCTATTGCTGTGATTAAAATCTGAAAGAATAAGTTCATTAGAAGATGATTTTTAACTATATAGTTTAAGACCAACACATTAAAAAGCAAGCAGTAGATTCTATTCAATGAAATGAGAGCTTTCGTGTGTACTATATGCTAAAGGCAAATTATTTCTTGATGGAGAATTTGTACCTTTACAAAAATCCTGCTCATTTCAAATAACAATTAGGTAAGAACTAGAGATTGTGTGTCTCCTAGACACTGATGCCCCGTCCTGTCACATTTGGTTGTGATAGTGTCATATTTTACATATTCCATAAAAAAAAATTGAAAACAAAAATCAGTTACTCTGAATCTTTTCATTCTGCATAGTAGCTAATAGATTATGTATGTATGAAGAAAATTTCACAATGAATTAATTCTGTTGTTCAAAAGTCACTTCCCTCTTCTATATTGTAGCCTTTCAAGCTCAAATGAAGTGAATATTAGAATAAACATACGGAGTATGCCTCAATGTGGTGTTATTCACTAGGACTGAACATAGGATATACATAATTACGTCTAATTATTGTTGTATATAGATCAATCAATACCAGTTACCATGTAAAATGTTGTTATGTTATTTATATGTGTATATTCAGCTTGGCTGAAAGTCAAACCGTGACTTCAAGATGAAAAACAGCAATACAGCATTGTTTCAATGTTTATTAAAATGAAAAGATATGGAGTATGAGACAGATTAACCATGGGAATAACTGATAATATCTCGGGTCTTAGTTTTCTTAGGAATATGGTAAATATTTCCAAATACTTTATATATGATTACCTTAGATGAATCTTTATTGATGACTATAACAAAACAATATAGTGATAATGCTAATATTATATAGAAATAAATCCATAAAGCTTTCCGTATTAGATGCTGAGGTATACTGGAGTTCTAAAAAAATAAACAAATTGTACACAACAATGGTTTCACATTTAAAATAATTTCTATGTGTACATGTAATTTATACATAATTTTTATGTGTACATGTAATTTATACAGGAATGTTTTTTTCAGTAACATAAATGTTTACTCCAAAACTAATAATTTACTTTGAAAAAATGGAATTAATAATGATAATGAAGATTTGCTTTTAATCAAATTGATGCAAAACTTAAAAGATGAAACTGACAAATATGTCTACTGACTTCATGTGGTTAAAAGATTTTTTTAAACTTCATTCAAGTTTTTGAAATTTCAGTAGTTCCTTTAATGCGCTGAAACTGTTCTTAAATCAAAGGACTACTAGTATTTAATCAATTTAACATTTCTGGCCTTGACCAATACTGGATGTATAATAAATTGACAAAATATACATAATGGTAATACATGTAAATACTGCAATATATCATATTTGTTTAAATATAAAGTGCTTATGTTGTATAATTACCTTTGAAATCATGTAATCAGATGAATATCCAGCTACAAAACTACCCACAATTCCTCCAACTTCCACGCTACTTACAAAGGCACTTCCTGTTGACAAAAATAAACTATAAGTTACTTATACACCACAATAAACTTCAACTTCAAAAACAGATTTCCACACCTTTTGTGTTGAATTTTGAATTCTGCAAATGGTGATGTTAGTTTTCCTCATGGCAATAGCATATAGCAGGTTATTTTTTTTTCTAAGTAGTCAATCACAAATTGCCAAAAAACTTGTTCTGCAAAATTATATTTGGAGTCCAAAGTGCATCCCAAAAATTTTTTTTTACTATATTTACTTACCTATCAACATTTTGAGACCAATATCTTCTACAAGATATAACTGACCCCATTGTAGGACACCATACTGTATTAATGACACTGTCATATAACAAAGACATACACCCAGAAATCCTGGTAATTGTAAAATTTTCCATCTGGAGTATGACTCTAAATTATCTAAAAATAAATTAATCTTATGTTACATAAATCTGCAGAATTTTTACTGAAAACATCATGCTTTTACATATTATATGCATTCTTCTTATTCAAAAGATAAATGAAGAAACACAAACAGATACCAAGTATCAGAAATTACTCTTCCACTAACCTTTGCTGAGCTAGAAATAAAGAACACAGAATATTTTATTGTGAATAGAATTAAGACATGGGGGAATATGCTTCAAGTTCTATCAGAAATACCCTTATAAGATTTAGTTGACACTTCAAATAATCAGTACTTATCTAAAAATGTTTTGATCTTTTTCAATGAACTGAGGAAAAAATTAAGTGTTTACCATTTTCATCTTCTGTCTTTTTGTCTTGGCTTTGTACTGGTTTATTTTTTATCAAAACATATGTTAAAAATCCAACAGCAACTGACACCATACCTGTCAACAATTTATCAACATCCAATAAGAAATAGTTGATGTATTATCTTCCTGTATAAAGATATCAGGTGAAAAAAAGATAGATAATTCTTCATTTGTACATAAATAAAATTTGGTCAGTTTTTCAACATGTTAGGCCATGAGCACAATTGATGAGTCATAAATTGACGAAATGTTTACATCTTGTGCATTAAAATTATCAAAGACTTTATCATTCTTACTCAGAGCAGGATTATCTCCCTTCTTCCCATCTATATAGTAAATTAGTACAAGGTAATTATCATAGATATCATAAGAAAAAATATTTATCGGATAAATATAGATTATAATAGACATTTTTTTTTTATATCTAACACATTATCAGCCTTAGGTAATAATATCATCATAAGAGCTGACATACTCAAGGGATGATAAATTACAGCAGGCCTTATAATGCATTTGATATGAATTTGTCAATTTCTTATAGTTCTATCAGAAAGTTAACCACTAATGAAGTACCAATTGATGATGTCACAAAAATGTACATGATAATAAATAATGAATTCATATCAGCCCTTGAAAATATATGACTTCTGCAACAAAAATATCATTTACACTAAAATTTAACAATGCTAACTTTATACATGTATATGTTATAAATGAAAAGAACTCGATAAATCTCACCTGCTAATCTCATACTCTCTTTCCATCCTACACTGGCAATAAAATATGCTGTTATTAAAGGACCAAATGTTCCTGCGACATTCATCGATGTAGACAGAATACTCCATGCTGTACCAAAAATAGAAGGTGGACACCACTGCAATAGATAATTTTTATGGAGTATTTTGTCCCAAATTAACTGCAACTTACTTTTATCAGAAAATACCCTCAAAAAAATTTTAAAGATCAATAAAAGTCATTACTGTACATTTTGTTTCCTTAGGTTGACAACCTCTTTATGTACTTTTTGTTTCTGAGTTATTGCCTTGCTAACACAAGCTCTCTCTATCTTCTTTCTCTGATATTGATGCATTTATTTGGTAGAAAACCATTTCAACTGGTTTGAATGGCCACAAACCATTTACAGACTCCTAACTTTTATTTTTCAGAGATGGATGCAGGGTAATCAACAACATAAGTATTCATTTTGGTAAATGTGAATTGTTCTAAAATTATGTGTGCATTATAAGCAATTATATTTGAAAATAATTTTAAAAATAACACTTTTTTGCTGATTCTTTATCTTGAACTTGCTGGTATTTTTATGAAAAAAAAGGTCTTTAACAATGTCGGAAGTAGTTCTCACCTGCTTAAGAATGACTGCCGATGCAGGCCATCCTGGGCCCTGAGATAATCCATTCAAGAACCACAACAAGCATAAAACCACAGCAGAACTAAACCCTGTAATTAAAATTACAAAAAATATTTACAATATAAAAGAAGTTAAAAGATTTACTTCTGTTATATTTGGTTTCTGGAACCCAAATAATTGGATGTCTCATACCACTCTTTTAAAGACCAATTCCTAAACAGAAATTTTAGCTGTTAAGAACCTTATTTCTTTAACCATCCTTTTGCTCAAAATGTTTTAGTTATGCATTCTATTTAGTCCAGTCAAGCTAGCATAAATTTGACCCTAACCTTAAAGTAATTGCAACAGAAGATTTTTAACTTTTAATCTTTAGCATTATACCCCAAATATACACAGAAAAAAGTCCAACAAAATCTAACTTGAGGAAGACTAAAAAATCATGATTTTAAAATTCTTATGGAGATTTGCATTGAAAATGGGAGATAACTCTGCAAAAAAGGCAGAAATATCAATAAAAATTGATACAAAATTATAACTTTACCGCTTCTATTCAGCGGAATGTACTGATTCTTGATATTTTAGCCGTCTTTAGAGTATAACAAACAACTCTAAAGGTGTTTTCATATCTTTTATCAAGCCACAACCTAGATTTTGCAATTCATTAGTTGACCATTTATTAAATTTTTCAACATGTCAAGGTAAAGAATCTCAAATTTAATAAAAATGATTAAACATACATTCTTCTTTTTGTGGTTTAAAGTTTCTTTAAACAAGGTAGATGCTAAACAAATATAATTTACAGATATAAACAATACCAAAATTTCACATTATTTTTTCAAAATGGTCACAAAGCCACAAATTTGCAATTTCTTTAATGACAAATGTGCAAAAAAAAATAAAAATACCCATAACACTTCGGTTTTGTACATTTCATGAGCAGAAGAGTATATAATTTAGTCAAATACGAACTTATAACCCCATCAAAATATCATACTTTACATGAATTTTAAGAAAATCAACCAAAACCTGATAAAAAAATACTCATTTTTGTGGAGTTATCTCCCCTTTCCAATGTTAATTTTCATAGGAAATTAAAAATGCTGATTTTTAGTTTTCCTCAAGTTATATTTTAGGAGACTTTTTTCTGTGTATATTTGGGGCTTAATGCTATAGATTAGAACTAAAACATTTTCTTTTGCAATTAGTTTGAGGTTAAAACTTAGTTTGACTGGACTAATTGTATTTATTCATTCTTTTCAAAATTGGCCTGATTTTAATGAAATTGTTGATCAACACAAACCTGTAAAACTAACAGCAGTTACCCCTGATAGTATTAGTCCACCACTAAGCAGTAATTTTGGACTTATAATGTCTGCTAAAATTCCACATACAAATTTACTGATGGCATAAGCTATTGATTGGCTGCTTGTTATCAACCCTACAAAAAAGAGTACTTTCCTTTTAGCATGTTTAGGTATTTGGATGCTTATTATCAACACTACAAACAAAGAATTTGTTTCATTTAAACTAGATTTTTGTCATTAACGAGGAGTTATTTCCCTTTCAATGATTGGATACGGAGAATCTGAAATTTGAATAGATATGGCAAACAATAAAATATTTTATTTTATTTCTTTTCTACAATGGAAAATATCCAAATATTTACATTTATTTTCAATTTTCACATATTAAAGAACAATTAGATTTCAAACAATTTTTTATGTATGGCCTTTAGAACTACTTGAATTTGAATTTTTACAAATTTTGTTGTTTTTTTTCATAAGAGAAAATACATCAAATAATTATACTTTAAAATACTAATAATAAAGTATTCCTGTAAATTAATACAGAAATACCATTCACTGTCCTTTTAATACTAATAATGTATTATTAACTATTGAATCTAATTTAACACTTACTGGATTCTAAATTTGTGATTTCTCTTTACACCTTATATACATGGTCTTACCAATTTGCTGTTTGTCATATCCCTCAGTTGTTACTAATGCAGGTATGGAAAAGGCAACTGATCTTCTAACATATACATATAATGTATAACTTATGTAAAGACTAGAAAATATCAACAGTTCTCTCCCTTTGACTTTCATCATAAAGGTTTTAGGATTCTTCTGTCATAGCTATTAAAGAAAAAAAAACATTAAATATTTAAACATTTTACTGTTGGTTTCCAATTTTGCTTGTTCTGACATTTTGGATTTAAATCTGCTCCAGATAAGGATTGAAGATATCTGTAAAAGTTCAAGAATGACGTCCACATTGGTCAAATCAAACTAATCAATATGAAATCGAATGTATGTAATTCACTTAATTATTCTGCTCAATATTGGGCGTCATGATTGACAATAAAAGATTTGTATTTGTACTTGTACTTGCACTGATGATAATTTAGTTATGATTTGTTTAGACTATGCACATACATGTACAGTCATCACAACAGTATCTTTTCTCCTCTAATTAAATTTTGACAGGTATGAAACATCTTGGTGTGCTGTGAAAGTAATTTTATTAAGCTTAAGCCATAAATAAATTTCAGGTTTCAGATCACCAAAAACAGCTAGCATTGACTACAATATTTCTAGATGTATATAAATACCTTATTAGAGAAAGTTTTAAAATAGCTAGTTAACGTTATGCATCAATAGTCCAAATTGTATATCAGTCAAGGAATATGTACAAATTTGTAAACTGATTACCATTTCGTAAACCATAAAATCCAACTTTTCTCCCTGATTTAAATGAATTTTACAAAGGTGTTAATGGGAAACTTTTTAATTCAAAGACAGTTTTTTTTCAACTGGAGGGGAAGTAATGCAGAAATTATACAATGCCGTTATTTTCTAACAAAATTTAACATTTAGCTATTCTAATTTTGAATATCAGATTGTTTTATGTTTCATTTACTAATATTATATATTTATAAGATAATATAAAATACATGATTTCACTTTTTCATTTTATAAATAAATATTCAGTCAAAGAAAAAAAAAATTGTTATGTTTGTATTTATTGGTTTTTTTCTTTTTGTTTTCGTTTTTTTCTTTGTTTGAAGGGGGGGGGGGGTATTATTTATTTAGTAAAACATTTCTTGTCAAAACTTATTCCTCTTAATTAAGCTGAAAAATAAATAATTTCTTTTTCAACAACTTTAGACATTACATGGCATTCCATAGAAATGTCCAAAATATGAAAGTGTGTGACAATTGATGACGTTCTCCGGCAGGAGCACAAGTTACAAAAATGTATGGACATCAAGAAAAACAAATGTTTCTGTGACTGCATAAATGATAGGTGGGGACATTTATCGTTTTTTTGGAGATTCATACCTAGTGAAGGTATTTTTTAAAATGTCTGTTGTTGTTCAATTAATTTGTTACACCTGCTTAGGTGTCCGAAAAATGCTTATCCGTGGATATTTATATTGGCTACATTATTTAATGAATTCTGCTGACCATTCCCCTCCTCTCTTTTTCCAAGAAAAAAATTTTGAAAAAGGTTGCATGCCAATAACAAATACATCTATTTAAGGTTCCCTTTTTCCTCAACTTTGCACAGACTGCAAAAAACTAACAGACTGAAGTTGTTAAAGAATTAAGCGTTTCACAGGCCTATGGTCTTCTTATACTTTGCTAAGCATGCTGTATCTTGTATTTGAAAATATTTACATGCAACGATATTTACATATTATATGCATTCTTCTTATTCAAAAGATAAATGAAGAAACACAAACAGATACCAAGTATCAGAAATTACTCTTCCACTAACCTTTGCTGAGCTAGAAATAAAGAACACAGAATATTTTATTGTGAATAGAATTAAGACATGGGGGAATATGCTTCAAGTTCTATCAGAAATACCCTTATAAGATTTAGTTGACACTTCAAATAATCAGTACTTATCTAAAAATGTTTTGATCTTTTTCAATGAACTGAGGAAAAAATTAAGTGTTTACCATTTTCATCTTCTGTCTTTTTGTCTTGGCTTTGTACTGGTTTATTTTTTATCAAAACATATGTTAAAAATCCAACAGCAACTGACACCATACCTGTCAACAATTTATCAACATCCAATAAGAAATAGTTGATGTATTATCTTCCTGTATAAAGATATCAGGTGAAAAAAAGATAGATAATTCTTCATTTGTACATAAATAAAATTTGGTCAGTTTTTCAACATGTTAGGCCATGAGCACAATTGATGAGTCATAAATTGACGAAAT
This sequence comes from Mytilisepta virgata, assembly GCA_028015205.1. Taxonomy (NCBI): domain Eukaryota; kingdom Metazoa; phylum Mollusca; class Bivalvia; order Mytilida; family Mytilidae; genus Mytilisepta; species Mytilisepta virgata. The sequence continues at coordinate 55,788,278 of CM051515.1, read as the reverse complement.
GTTTACATCTTGTGCATTAAAATTATCAAAGACTTTATCATTCTTACTCAGAGCAGGATTATCTCCCTTCTTCCCATCTATATAGTAAATTAGTACAAGGTAATTATCATAGATATCATAAGAAAAAATATTTATCGGATAAATATAGATTATAATAGACATTTTTTTTTTATATCTAACACATTATCAGCCTTAGGTAATAATATCATCATAAGAGCTGACATACTCAAGGGATGATAAATTACAGCAGGCCTTATAATGCATTTGATATGAATTTGTCAATTTCTTATAGTTCTATCAGAAAGTTAACCACTAATGAAGTACCAATTGATGATGTCACAAAAATGTACATGATAATAAATAATGAATTCATATCAGCCCTTGAAAATATATGACTTCTGCAACAAAAATATCATTTACACTAAAATTTAACAATGCTAACTTTATACATGTATATGTTATAAATGAAAAGAACTCGATAAATCTCACCTGCTAATCTCATACTCTCTTTCCATCCTACACTGGCAATAAAATATGCTGTTATTAAAGGACCAAATGTTCCTGCGACATTCATCGATGTAGACAGAATACTCCATGCTGTACCAAAAATAGAAGGTGGACACCACTGCAATAGATAATTTTTATGGAGTATTTTGTCCCAAATTAACTGCAACTTACTTTTATCAGAAAATACCCTCAAAAAAATTTTAAAGATCAATAAAAGTCATTACTGTACATTTTGTTTCCTTAGGTTGACAACCTCTTTATGTACTTTTTGTTTCTGAGTTATTGCCTTGCTAACACAAGCTCTCTCTATCTTCTTTCTCTGATATTGATGCATTTATTTGGTAGAAAACCATTTCAACTGGTTTGAATGGCCACAAACCATTTACAGACTCCTAACTTTTATTTTTCAGAGATGGATGCAGGGTAATCAACAACATAAGTATTCATTTTGGTAAATGTGAATTGTTCTAAAATTATGTGTGCATTATAAGCAATTATATTTGAAAATAATTTTAAAAATAACACTTTTTTGCTGATTCTTTATCTTGAACTTGCTGGTATTTTTATGAAAAAAAAGGTCTTTAACAATGTCGGAAGTAGTTCTCACCTGCTTAAGAATGACTGCCGATGCAGGCCATCCTGGGCCCTGAGATAATCCATTCAAGAACCACAACAAGCATAAAACCACAGCAGAACTAAACCCTGTAATTAAAATTACAAAAAATATTTACAATATAAAAGAAGTTAAAAGATTTACTTCTGTTATATTTGGTTTCTGGAACCCAAATAATTGGATGTCTCATACCACTCTTTTAAAGACCAATTCCTAAACAGAAATTTTAGCTGTTAAGAACCTTATTTCTTTAACCATCCTTTTGCTCAAAATGTTTTAGTTATGCATTCTATTTAGTCCAGTCAAGCTAGCATAAATTTGACCCTAACCTTAAAGTAATTGCAACAGAAGATTTTTAACTTTTAATCTTTAGCATTATACCCCAAATATACACAGAAAAAAGTCCAACAAAATCTAACTTGAGGAAGACTAAAAAATCATGATTTTAAAATTCTTATGGAGATTTGCATTGAAAATGGGAGATAACTCTGCAAAAAAGGCAGAAATATCAATAAAAATTGATACAAAATTATAACTTTACCGCTTCTATTCAGCGGAATGTACTGATTCTTGATATTTTAGCCGTCTTTAGAGTATAACAAACAACTCTAAAGGTGTTTTCATATCTTTTATCAAGCCACAACCTAGATTTTGCAATTCATTAGTTGACCATTTATTAAATTTTTCAACATGTCAAGGTAAAGAATCTCAAATTTAATAAAAATGATTAAACATACATTCTTCTTTTTGTGGTTTAAAGTTTCTTTAAACAAGGTAGATGCTAAACAAATATAATTTACAGATATAAACAATACCAAAATTTCACATTATTTTTTCAAAATGGTCACAAAGCCACAAATTTGCAATTTCTTTAATGACAAATGTGCAAAAAAAAATAAAAATACCCATAACACTTCGGTTTTGTACATTTCATGAGCAGAAGAGTATATAATTTAGTCAAATACGAACTTATAACCCCATCAAAATATCATACTTTACATGAATTTTAAGAAAATCAACCAAAACCTGATAAAAAAATACTCATTTTTGTGGAGTTATCTCCCCTTTCCAATGTTAATTTTCATAGGAAATTAAAAATGCTGATTTTTAGTTTTCCTCAAGTTATATTTTAGGAGACTTTTTTCTGTGTATATTTGGGGCTTAATGCTATAGATTAGAACTAAAACATTTTCTTTTGCAATTAGTTTGAGGTTAAAACTTAGTTTGACTGGACTAATTGTATTTATTCATTCTTTTCAAAATTGGCCTGATTTTAATGAAATTGTTGATCAACACAAACCTGTAAAACTAACAGCAGTTACCCCTGATAGTATTAGTCCACCACTAAGCAGTAATTTTGGACTTATAATGTCTGCTAAAATTCCACATACAAATTTACTGATGGCATAAGCTATTGATTGGCTGCTTGTTATCAACCCTACAAAAAAGAGTACTTTCCTTTTAGCATGTTTAGGTATTTGGATGCTTATTATCAACACTACAAACAAAGAATTTGTTTCATTTAAACTAGATTTTTGTCATTAACGAGGAGTTATTTCCCTTTCAATGATTGGATACGGAGAATCTGAAATTTGAATAGATATGGCAAACAATAAAATATTTTATTTTATTTCTTTTCTACAATGGAAAATATCCAAATATTTACATTTATTTTCAATTTTCACATATTAAAGAACAATTAGATTTCAAACAATTTTTTATGTATGGCCTTTAGAACTACTTGAATTTGAATTTTTACAAATTTTGTTGTTTTTTTTCATAAGAGAAAATACATCAAATAATTATACTTTAAAATACTAATAATAAAGTATTCCTGTAAATTAATACAGAAATACCATTCACTGTCCTTTTAATACTAATAATGTATTATTAACTATTGAATCTAATTTAACACTTACTGGATTCTAAATTTGTGATTTCTCTTTACACCTTATATACATGGTCTTACCAATTTGCTGTTTGTCATATCCCTCAGTTGTTACTAATGCAGGTATGGAAAAGGCAACTGATCTTCTAACATATACATATAATGTATAACTTATGTAAAGACTAGAAAATATCAACAGTTCTCTCCCTTTGACTTTCATCATAAAGGTTTTAGGATTCTTCTGTCATAGCTATTAAAGAAAAAAAAACATTAAATATTTAAACATTTTACTGTTGGTTTCCAATTTTGCTTGTTCTGACATTTTGGATTTAAATCTGCTCCAGATAAGGATTGAAGATATCTGTAAAAGTTCAAGAATGACGTCCACATTGGTCAAATCAAACTAATCAATATGAAATCGAATGTATGTAATTCACTTAATTATTCTGCTCAATATTGGGCGTCATGATTGACAATAAAAGATTTGTATTTGTACTTGTACTTGCACTGATGATAATTTAGTTATGATTTGTTTAGACTATGCACATACATGTACAGTCATCACAACAGTATCTTTTCTCCTCTAATTAAATTTTGACAGGTATGAAACATCTTGGTGTGCTGTGAAAGTAATTTTATTAAGCTTAAGCCATAAATAAATTTCAGGTTTCAGATCACCAAAAACAGCTAGCATTGACTACAATATTTCTAGATGTATATAAATACCTTATTAGAGAAAGTTTTAAAATAGCTAGTTAACGTTATGCATCAATAGTCCAAATTGTATATCAGTCAAGGAATATGTACAAATTTGTAAACTGATTACCATTTCGTAAACCATAAAATCCAACTTTTCTCCCTGATTTAAATGAATTTTACAAAGGTGTTAATGGGAAACTTTTTAATTCAAAGACAGTTTTTTTTCAACTGGAGGGGAAGTAATGCAGAAATTATACAATGCCGTTATTTTCTAACAAAATTTAACATTTAGCTATTCTAATTTTGAATATCAGATTGTTTTATGTTTCATTTACTAATATTATATATTTATAAGATAATATAAAATACATGATTTCACTTTTTCATTTTATAAATAAATATTCAGTCAAAGAAAAAAAAAATTGTTATGTTTGTATTTATTGGTTTTTTTCTTTTTGTTTTCGTTTTTTTCTTTGTTTGAAGGGGGGGGGGGGTATTATTTATTTAGTAAAACATTTCTTGTCAAAACTTATTCCTCTTAATTAAGCTGAAAAATAAATAATTTCTTTTTCAACAACTTTAGACATTACATGGCATTCCATAGAAATGTCCAAAATATGAAAGTGTGTGACAATTGATGACGTTCTCCGGCAGGAGCACAAGTTACAAAAATGTATGGACATCAAGAAAAACAAATGTTTCTGTGACTGCATAAATGATAGGTGGGGACATTTATCGTTTTTTTGGAGATTCATACCTAGTGAAGGTATTTTTTAAAATGTCTGTTGTTGTTCAATTAATTTGTTACACCTGCTTAGGTGTCCGAAAAATGCTTATCCGTGGATATTTATATTGGCTACATTATTTAATGAATTCTGCTGACCATTCCCCTCCTCTCTTTTTCCAAGAAAAAAATTTTGAAAAAGGTTGCATGCCAATAACAAATACATCTATTTAAGGTTCCCTTTTTCCTCAACTTTGCACAGACTGCAAAAAACTAACAGACTGAAGTTGTTAAAGAATTAAGCGTTTCACAGGCCTATGGTCTTCTTATACTTTGCTAAGCATGCTGTATCTTGTATTTGAAAATATTTACATGCAACGATACGTTGTGAAGTTCATCGATATCAGTATTGCAATGTGATGAGGAAGAAAGCTAACAGGGAACCGCCAATCAATAAACTTCCGGTTTAGTTATTGACAGCCGGTGCGTGCTAGGAAACGACGGAATGTTATTCTAGGTTCTAAAGAACATTTCTTTTTGCCTGTTTTCAAAGAAAAAAGTGAATGACAGTGTATTTCAAAGATGACTAGTTTGATTTCTTCGTTTTGTAAGATATTGGTAAGTTTATGTTCCTTTATAGGCTTTATATGGGACGCATGTGGTCGTGGATTTCCAGTAAATGACTGAGCTACTGTTTACTGAATTATGATAGCATTAGGGGAACAACCTTTTTATTATTACTGGGAGGTGGGTTTGGGGAAAGGGGGGTTTGAAAAAGACCGTCTCCAATTTTTAGTAGAAAAGGCAGGTTCAAATGTCATTTTTAAAAGGGTGAGAAAGGCTCATGGTTTTAAATAATAACGTTTTGAAAAAAAAATGAGCACACACTCCTGTAACAAATAACTAATAGGATTAAACATTTTAAGATCATTTCCTTGCCCTCTCCTGAAAAATAATTGTTTCCTTACTGCAACTTTTTGGAGGAAATATTGCAAAATGTTATTAAGATATCTAAACTGTTACTGTATCATGTGTTTCATTTTATTGTACCAGTAATGCCTAACACTTTCTTTGAGAGTTTTATGTTTTTGTGTGTAGTTCACTCATTTAGTTCAAAAATTGAAGAATGTCCAGTTGAATATTTGTTATCTCCCCTTAATACTACCTACATGTATATGTAGTTACAGGTTCCAGACGTACATGTATGTGTTAAAATGTCACAAACCTTGTTGTTTATTGCTAAAGTAAACAACTTTACCTGTTCTTCAGTATGAGCATACTAATGGCCTTGTACATTTCTTAATTATTTCTATTTTTTCAGTCCTGTATCTCAAAAATTTATTTAAAGTAGAATAAAGAAGTGTTACTCTACCTTTTGTTTCCATCAGCGGTATTTTTTTATATGCTGAAATGTCTCAAATTGTCCATGAGAGCAAATTTTTTAACCATGTATACATTTTGAAAAAAACATACACGTAATTTATATCCAGTTATCTCTCTTTTTCGTAAGAATTGGTTATTGTAAAATGTTTACAATATGCAGAGTAATTTCAAAATTAGGGGGGTGTTATTCAATGAAATATTTCCGGTTTGTTGTGTGTGTTTTACCCTTTTAGATACATACAATAATGGAAAAAAAAATTCTTTTAACTTAATATTGGCTATGAAAGAGATTGAAATGAGTTCAGAACAGATTTTTGCACTCATATTCACAGATTGGTAGACATTTCATTAGTCAGATTGGTAGATATTTCATTAGTCAGATTGGTAGACATTTCATTAGTCAGATTGGTAGACATTTCATTAGTCAGATTGGTAGACATTTCATTTATGATGAATGAAAAATTTGGCCTCCATTTGTTGGATAAGAAAGGTGTTCAATTATTACCCAGGTTAATTTTTCATTCTAACACGAGAGTCCTGGTTTATACAAGCCTAGGGTTCTGTTAACGGTATTCAATATATTTCACCAGTTTTTATGCCCCTTTGATGAAGAGTGGGGGGGATATTAATTTACTCCTGTTCGTCCATCGAGATATAGGTACATGGTTTGTCCAGCTATCTCCTCCTACAGTTTTAGAGCTACAGCTTTAATATTTTATAGGATGTTTATACACGTAATGGAGGTGTGCATGTCCACAGAATTTTGATTTTTTTTCATACTAGCTGCATAAAGGGAACATGGTTTGTCCAGCTAACTCCTCCTACAGTTTTGGAGCTACACCTTTAATATTTTGTAGGATGTTTATACTCATAATGGAGGTATAGAAGTTGAGTATGCATGATAGAACATCATACATAGTGTTAAAGAACCTTTGACTTGTTTATAATTTATTATGGTCAGCTGGCGGGGGCATCATTTGTGTCTTACGAACATACTTCATTTTAAAAAAATAACTCCTTATAAAACAAATTTGTCCATGATTATCAAGTGTGGGGGCATACCTCTAATCTAGTTTTATTGATGCAGTGACAGACTTGCATATTGATATATACTTCATTTGGAGTAAAATGTTTTTTAATGATTCATATATATTTCAGTTTTAAATCTGATATACAGTATCTTAAAGTAGTTACAAAAAAATTATCAAGTTATTTGATCAGCCATAATGTGGAAATTACTATACATGTACAAGTGTCTGTTACATTTATATAACGGTGTACTGGGTATTTTACATTTCTGAAAATTTTGTTTTTATTGGCATTGATATATTTTTCTTTTCTGTCTGAAACTGTATAATTTTTCACTCACTATTGGCTTAATAAAAAGATGCATTTATTAGCCCCATATGGTGTATTGAGTGTTTAATTATTACACTGTCTGTATGTCCCACTTCACTGTACAAATGGTGATAAGATATATATTGAAGAGACATTTCCATTTATATTGATTTGCATTTTAAATTTCACCCCATTCTCTTACATTTACATATTTTAATCTCCCACCATAGGACTTGTTTTGGTGGTTTAGTCCTGACACAGTTTATATGATTTTTCCAAAATGTTGGTCAATAATGTTCCTGATGAAAGTAAATTTTCATGAAAGTGCTTTCTATGCCTAAAATTTGGGGAGTTTTGTGGAAACACACATGAAAGTGAAATGAGATGACAAAACTTAACATAATAATGCATCAGACTAAACATTGAGACTAGTGAATTTACAGTTTCATTGCAGGGTAACACTAATGAATATAGTTTTTTCTATCCCGATAGAAACTATGTGCATTAAGTTACTTGATTGATTGTATTTATAAAACTGCATGTTTTAATAAAGTCTTTAAATAGAAATATATCTTAATGTAGTGTATGAAAGATAGCAAGTCAATGAATAGAAAGTAAAATGGGAATAATTTATTCGTATTGTGTTATTTCTTTATACTTAATTGAAAAAATGAATTTATATATGTATTTATCAGAAAACTGAAATATAGATTTTAGGTAATATCAATTACCCAGGGTTTGATGTAGGTTTTAAGGTATGCCGGCCATGGATGTTCCATGCACCAAAATGGCAGTAACCCCAGTAATTTGTGGGAAACTTTGGAAAAGCAGTATACCTAACTTGTTTTCATATAAACATTCAGATAAATAAAAGAACAATCCAAAGATACTAATATTAGATATAGTAAATTTATACTATGCTTTAAACGACGCATTTCAAGGAGTTACCTCTCATCAGCAGCATTAAAACCGAAACATTTGGAAGACCCAAAAACCAAACTTATTTTAAACAAGAAGTACTCATAACCAAAAATACTGAAATAGGAAGCCAAAATTCAGCTAAGGAGATCTACCATGTGCTATACAAGGAATGAACCCTTAGTATTTCTATTATTTTTTAATTTTGCTAAATACTGGTAATTTCTGTAACAAATCAATGAATAATCATGTCAGACAAGTCTGGCGACTGGGTTGGCGAATACCCTCAGGGACCTAGGGTCCACCATGCAGAGGCATCTTCCCAGGAGTTTCAAAATAACAATCCAAAGATACTAATATTAGATATAGCATGTATAGTAAATGTATACTATGCTGTATACGACGCAATTCAAGGAGTTACCTCTCATCAGCAGCATTAAAACCATAAACGTTTATTAGCTGTTACAATGTATTTATACTTGTTTGTTTGTAATATTTAATTATTAAATTCCCCATGAGAACAGAAAATATTTTTTTAAGTAAGATCTACCAAAGGTGAGATCATAATAACAAAATGACATTCAGAAAGAAGAGAGAGTAGGAACAAACATCATACATGTAAAATATTCATTTTAGCAATAAAAAATTTGAGTGACCTCATAATCTGTGTAATGATAAGACTGTCCAGTTCCATAGATTGTGTACATGTATGTTAGTTTTAACAGAACACAAACTTTTCAACTTGAAAACACAGGGATTTATATTTCTTTAAATTCATATTTTTTTCAGGTTAGACAACCCAAAAGTGGAAGTGTCAAGAATCTCTTATCTTTTGTAATAAATAGAAACTTTGGTACCAGCCATAATGTTTACCAATATGTGGAGGGACAAGAAATGGTAGGTTAATATATGAATCAAATATTAAATTTTCATTGTTTTACATATTTTTAGTGATAAATTTTCAAATAGCCCTACATAATATTTAAATTAGGAAGACATGAGTATTTTTTTAAACTACCATAACCAGACATTAAGTTTTTACATTGTCATTAGAGTTGGAAAGGACATGTATAGTGTTTGGATTGGTCATTTTTTTCCACCCTGGATAAATTGCTTAAAGTCTAAATCTAAGCAACACAAGGTTATAGAGGAAAGGCATTTTGTAAGTACTATATGTCCATTGACCTAAATTTAACACATGAATGGTTTTCGTTAAGTTTTGTGGTAAAATCCAGGTCCAGGCAAATACCTATACAAGTCACAGAGGAACATCAAATTATTTTATAGTTACTAAGGTCCATGTATGAATTACTAATTAACTTTTCAAGTAATTTCATATTTTATAGACCATAACAGATCAGCAAAATATGCAACATTTTGACATACAGTTGATCCTTGTTGTCTCAAACTCGTTTTTGTCAAAATGTCAGATATGTAGAGGTATTCCTGTCAAAAATGTTAATTTGTTCAATGCATTTTTATCTTAGGTAGTCAAATTTTGTTGATTCCAAATCTCAGTTAACTTGAGTATATTTTGAAGTCCATTCGAAAATAAAAAGACATAAATTAACCTTGATGTGTTGAATTCTACTAAATTATTTAATGATTATGTTTGAATTAAAGTTTGGTTGTCTGTTTTTCGTTAACAGGTGACAATTTTGATAATCAGTCAAGGGGAATATAATTGTTTGATAAACAAATTTCACCAGGGATAATGGAAAAATGAATATTAACGTCCAAGCCAAGCATAAATATTTGTTAGGAATAAAAATTTCTTCGTTATTGAATAATAGAATTAGAAAGACTTCATGTTTGAATGACCAATTGCTAATACTGATCTCTTACAGCTTGAAATTAATTGACATTCGCTTTTGTGGTGGATTCTTAAATATGCATTTACGTTTGTCCAGGACCTACTCTAAATTTGGTTATTTATAAAAGCCTGATATCGATGAAATTTATATTGGTTTCAAAATAAAATATAAAAAGTTCAAAATATCAATACAGAAATACCCAACCAAATTTGATCCGACCATCTTCCTTTCAATATGTATCAAAACGTAACGTCATACTTGATTTTGGATGAGTTGAAGCTGGTCTAAGTCAAATAGAATGATCTGGTCCCTTGACTTCGACATACAGTCCTAATCTATAATACAACACAGTTAAGTAAGAATTTAGTTGATGTGGCTTTCATTTTACTTGTTGGAAACCTAAGGTTGAATTTTCTCTGAAGGTATATTTTCAGTCTCTTGATATTTTATCATGGTTGTATATCATATATTACTTGATATTTTATCATGGTTGTATATCATATATTAAGTGTAGTTTGAAGAATTATGAAAAACATTTCATAGTTCCAATTATCCTGTATTTGCTGTAAGTTTTGAACTTTGAGAAAGAATGGATCACCTAAGTCTTTCAGATACATTGTGTTAGTTTTTGAAGTTTCTGGAAAAAATACCATTAAAATAAACTGTTTTTGGCATGCATTATATTTCATTAATTGTATTTGCCTTTTTACTTACCAAACTGTTTTAAGTTTTCATTTTTCTATTTTTAAGCAGAGAAATGGTAGTCAGTCTGTAAGTCTAACAGCAAATTTATTCTGATGTTATATTATACAATTAGTGAACAGTGTTGAGGGATATAGCAATTTTATTAGTCCCGAGACATTGACTTTTTTCCGACGCGTTAGCGGAGGGAAATAGTCAATACGTCGAGGGTCTAATAAAATTGCTATATTCCGAAACAGGTGTTTATTAAACTGTTTTATTATACCGAAAGTTGAATTCAAATTTCTCCGAAATGTCGAAAAACCTGTGTTTACTCACAGTAATGCACAAAATCGAAACCATTAACATGTTATTGACACGTCCACTATCATGACGTTACGTGCAAAACGCACCCACTATCATGACGTTGTCCAATAAAATTTGTCTGCGAAAACAACTATTGCCCGGGGTAATAGTTCAAAAACTATTATGCCTGGAAATAATTCTTCCAATTCGAAAAGCGATGGAACAGTTTACTGAATAAAGTTTCACATCGTAAAAACTTACTGAGGTATAGTAAAACATTTTTTTACCTCACATGTACAGTTATAATATAATATTTTGTTATTTGTAAAGGATTTGTATAAACAACATATATTTTTTATAAAAATCTGGAAAATGTTCAAATTTGTTATAGATATATTTCCCCTGTGAATTAAGGACTAAACTGCTCTAGATTACCCGAGGTCAATCAACGAATACATTGTAATGCTGTCACTGAAAATGTGACATGACAGCATTTGTTTTGTGACTTTATCATTTTGCTTTGGAATACAATTTCTGGAAACTTAACTGTTGTTGATAACAGAAAAATTTACACTATGTGTAGGTTCCACAAAATTTTGAAGTTGCAATAAAAATTATATGCATATTACTTACATGAAAACATTGATTGATGCAATTTGGGTACATACATATGAAGAAAAAGGAAATTCATCTATGTGTTGTGTGATAACCTTCAATAGTTTGGGAATAATGGCTCTTATTAGCTCACCTGGCCTATAGGCCAAGTGCTCTTATGTCATCACTTTGCGTCCGTCGTCCGTAAACTTTTCAAATGTTGATTTCTCCTCTGAATATGGAAGGAACTCTACAAACATGCCACCGTTGGTACCGATTTGATGAACAACATGGCCTCCAGAGGCCATCTTTGATTTTTTGGCCAATTTAAAAAAATCTCCTCTGAAACTACATTATGAAATGTTTTGAAACTTTGTAGGATTGATGACAACTATACCTTCTACAAACGATCCACTTTGGGTTGAGATTCATCCACTCAACATTTGGCTGCAGCTAAGTTTCCGCTGCAGCTGTTTAAAGTTTCCATTAAATCCATATGGGAAAGGGTGTGTTTTGTCATTTGCTCAGGAACTAATTGGCAGATTGTAACCAAAGTTGACAGGAGTGATTTATGGAATGACCTCTACCAACTCTCTACCTTTGGTTCCAGTTGGATGAACAGCATTGCTGCCAGAGGCCATCTTTTTGGTTTTGATTGGCCAATTTTCAAAAATCTTCTCCTCTGAAACTACATTATGAAATGTTTTGAAACTTTGCAAGATTGATGAGGACAGTACCCTCTAAAAACAATCCACGTTTGGTTGAGATTCATCGGATCAACCAACAGCTGTGGCTGTTCAAAAAGTTTCCATTGAATTAATATGGGAAAAGACTTTTTTGTCATTTTGCTCAGGAACTAATCGGCAGACTTGCAAAATGATAAAGTCACAAGTCTTGCAAGTTGGCAAGTATCTCATATGGAAGGACAGATGTAAATGATCTTCCTTTTTTAGGACAAAGGTCAAATATCAAGGTTACATTTTGTGTTTTTTAAAATGCCTTGTGGATAAAAAAGAGGTTACATTTTATTATGGTCTAATAAAAGCCAGGTGAGCCTCTAATAGTTCTATGCTATTTATGGATTTGTGCAGTCTGTCTTACATTAACTGGGTAATGGTGTTTCAGAGCTGCTTCTTGCAATCAACTTTTGGTAATACATTTCTGAGCTAGGGGATGATAGATTCCATGCTAGTTTACTATTTGTGGATATTTGCGGACCATCTAACAGCCAATGTGCTGTGGGTTATAATAAAACGTATCACAAAATATCGAAATAAATTTGATGCACTGTATTGACCTCAACTATAATCTATGGAATGATGGCTCCTACAGTCCTATGCTTTGTTAATGGTCTACAGATATCCATTAAGAATCATGGCTTGCCTTCTACTCTGGTTATTAGACAAAATTAAACCATGTACTTTTTGACATCAATGATTAATACTTTAAATTTGGAATTTTATGTGGTTGTATTATTATAAAACTTTGATAACCATAAATAATATGGTATTACATGTATATAACATAATTTTTTTATACATGTACATGTATATAATATGATGAAATATTGCCATTTAATATTTACACATTTAATATATATAGGGGCCTCGGTGGCCGAGTGGTCTAGGTAGTTCGATATGACTACTAATGATCACTAGCCTGTCAACACTGAGGTTGTGAGTTTGAATCTCACCTGTGGCGGGGTGTGTTTGACTCCGATCTAAATTGACAAGGATTGCCAGTTTTCCTACCAAAGGTTGGTGGTTCTCTCTGGGTTTTAGTGCAAATTAAATTTTGTGTTAAATTAAATAACTACTGAATTTTTATCATTATAACCAAAAGGTGAGGTCTCACACTTAAGAAGTCAATCTTTGGTTGTATAATGTTTGTCCAATATTTTCAATAATTACCAAGAGTAATTCTCTCAAAATTGTGTTTAAATTTGCATTTTCTTCTCCTTAAAGTCTCTTTGTCTTCTTCCCTGAGTTTATACATCTTCTTTTTTTTTTTGTTACATTTTGAAATTTCTCCCCTAAAATTAAAAAAATTCTCCCCTTCCTGTAATTTGAAAATATCTCATTCTCTGTGCAATCTTATCTGTCAGTTATTGACAAATTGTCAGTAGTACCAGAAAGACACAAGATGGCTGTCTTTACCTTGCACCAACTTTCAAAATGAAGATAAGCTATAAAATTCTTGTTCACTTGCTTTTTGTGAGAGGATTGACATGGTACTGGGACACGGCAGAGGAGGGAGGAGGGAGGAGGGAGAGGTGGGTGGGAGAAAGGAAATAAAAAACGTGTAAAAGATTGTCTATCAAATTGAAATTATGAAAGAGTCATTACTATTATTGTATTTTCTGTTGTCTGTCCCTGCAATTGGGCCTGTAATTTCCAAAACAAAATCCCCCATTGAGACTCCAAGAGAATTTGGAAGAGAGTAGGTAGCAAAGGGACAAAGTGCAGGATAAATGGGTGGAGGGAGAGTGGTAGAAGGGAGAAAGCCCCCCCCCCCCCTCCATTTGTATCACTGTCCAGTATTGTGTGGGTTAGTTTGTCCTGTATATTAACCCTGTCTAACATTTTATTACATGTTTATGTTAAGTGTAGGGACAACTGTTACATAAAAACTCAGAAAAATCCTTACATACAAAAAACTCAAATTGATTAAATCTATTATCATTATGGTAACATCTGTTTTCTGAAGAGATGGATAATATGATACTTACCTGTTCATTCATTAATACATAGACCTATTAAAGATCGTTATCTGAAAAAACCTATTGTCGACTTCTTTTTTTTAATGTACAGAAATTTTATCCATATTCTATCAGATTACAAGTAACACTTATTGAGAATCAATTAAATTTGATTTTAGTATAATAAATCAAAAAATCACTATGTCAACTCTTAAGCACACCTGTTGAAAATAAAATTCTATTTGTCTCTCGGTATTGACAATTTTCTTCAGGGTTTCTTAGATTAGCAGAGGCCTCGGTGGCCGAGTGGTCTAGGTAGTTCGTCATGACTACTAATGATCACTAGCCTGTCAACGCTGAGGTTGCGAGTTCGAATCTCACCTGTGGTGGTGTGTGTTTGACTCCGATCTTAATTGACAAGGATTGCCAATTTTCCTGCCGAAGGTCGGTGGTTCTCTCCGGGTACTCCGACTTCCTTACCAATAAAAACTGGCCGCCGCAAAATAGCCAAATGTGCTGAAAACGGCGTAAAACCCCAACTAAACAAACAAACAATCTTAGATTAGCAACATATAACAGCAAGATGGTGGTATATACCAAATCGAATCAGTAAACAAAGATTTATTCATAAAATGTTTACAATAGAATAGAGAATGTAAATGGGTAATGTGTCAAAAGGACAACAACCCAACCAAAGAGCAGAAAACAGCCCAAGGACACCAATGGGTCTTCAACGTAGCGAGAAAATCCCACACCGGGCTTCAGCTGGCCCCTAAACAATAATGCATTATAAAATTCGATCAGTAAAAGAACTGTTATCCCTCAGTAAACAAAACTACCATCTAAGCTTCACAAAAAAAGGATTATCTCAACTTTAATTCATAGTTTTTAGTTATTTCCAAGATGATCCTGAAAAGATGAAATATCAGCATAATTAAGATTTGTATAAAAAAGATTCTAGGGTCTCTTGATATGAAGTTTAGATTCCTGTTCATAAATATCCTGATCTGATCTATGCATTTAGCATGCCTTTACTCTTCCATATTTTGTTACTTGGTATAATTTGTAACCATACTAAAGATGTGTGTGGCTTGAAAAAAACATATTTTATGCATCACATTTATGGTCATGTCTGTTATTTTTTTACGTGTTGTGATCTTTTTATTGTAGAACAAGTAGAAATCTCAGAAATGTATCTGATTGGATTTCTCAAAGCTATGGCCAATTATTATGTACTGTTTTATTATTGGTTATGTATAATTTAATAGACAACAAACATGTACAGCTGTAATGTCAGTGCATAAAGTATGTTTGTCTAATGG
This sequence comes from Mytilisepta virgata, assembly GCA_028015205.1. NCBI lineage: Eukaryota > Metazoa > Mollusca > Bivalvia > Mytilida > Mytilidae > Mytilisepta > Mytilisepta virgata. Next base: position 55,772,793 of record CM051515.1, on the reverse strand, counting down.
GACAATGGATCTATATGTTAGAATTCCTATACCATATCTTAAACATTAACTTTCTAGATAGATACAATAATTCGTAAACATCTAATGCCTTTTACATTATTTAATTGTATAATGGTAGTTATTTATTTCACTTGCTATAGAGCTTTGGTTGCTCGGAAATCTTAACTACTGAGCCAACAATAAAGTTAAGTTTTTAAAGTTTTAGAGAATAGAAATTTCAGTGAAGGGACATTAAAAAGTCGTTTTTATTAGCCATTGTATTAAAATTTGAGCAACCAGAGTCAAATTATATTTATTAGACATACATAGCTTATGATGCTGTAATGGTTTATGCAAAATATAGTTTTCTAAAAAGTTGTCATGTTCTTAAAGAAATACTTTTCTGAAGAATTACATGCAGTAAGTTTTCAGATGATGAATGGTTTATCTTCAGAATTTAGTATTCGATTCTGTAAATTCAGAAATTTTTTAACACATTTGCTTAATCTTAATCAACAGAGAGTATTGAGAGATTTAATTAATCTTCCGTAATGACTGTTTTTTGGTGGGAGATGTCCCATGGAAAATCGTTGCAAGTGCATTAATCTCCCACTGTTGTGCCAGCCAATCAGAATTCTTTTGTCGTACCTTTTGACCAATCAGGCATAACATTATTTAACTTAATCGACTGTGCTCAATGAATTTACCTAGGTACAGGAAACCTTAAGATTGAGAATTTAAGGAAGAAATAGGTTCTTATACTCATTAAAAAGTGAAGAACTGGAAAAATCTTCAAATCATTTTTAAAGTTCAGTGTCTTTCCCCTTGCTCCACTCCGAAAAAACATGAAATTTAAAAACTGGTTGAACATTTTCCAGTCTTCACTTTGAACTTGTGAAAAAACCTATTAATCTTATTGATGTACTGTTGTTTAATTTATAATTATCAAAGATCGCTAACATTCAGAAGGCTCATCGATTATTGTAATGGAATTTTACCAATAAAATATCAAAGTTTTTATTCCCATAGCATTCTTAGCAGTAATAAAAACAATACATTCATTTCTGAATTAACAGTTATCATAAATGAAAAATAATTATGTAATGAATTTTAAGTCATTACAGCATCATAAAATACATGTAATTTTTATACTAATGTTACATCACATGTTTCATGGTTAGAAAAAATAAATATGTTTAAAGCAAGAGTTTGGTTTCAGAAGTCTTGATGCATAATTCACTATCATTCTTTCAAACTAGTTGTTTGGAATTGGGAGAAATATATTTAATACAATGTACTTTGAAAAAAAAGAAGAAATTCCAGAAAGGGGAGATAACTCAATAAAATTACAAGAATTGGTTTAAACTGTAAAAAGATTCCAAAATTTACAGTGTTAATGCTGTATCAGAAATTCTGCGAATTTAACAAAATGGTTCTTTTTTTCTACCATGAGTTGTCATTTCTTGCTTCTGTGAAAAAAGTTATTGTGCTTAAAATTTTTGGCTTTATTTGATTCAGTCAGTTTTGAAAACTTTGGATTCAAATTAAATTATCTTTGTGATATTTTTCATGTGGCCTGGTGTATTTTTGCTGACTAAATAAAAGTCTTTAGAAGACAAGGTAAGAGGCAGATATTTGTGGATATGAAAATTCTGGGATATGGGGTAAGCACCAGTGATACAACATCCCATAGTATATACATATAGTGAATATGGGAAAGATTGTGTATATCTACGATTTGTCATGTGGTCTTCAAGGAGAAATTGATCCTTACACAAGACAATCACTAAATGGGCCATGAAAATAGATGTGTCGAAAAAAATAATCCCAAACCACAAATACATGCATATTACTGATGTAGTTTTTATTGAAAATTGGATTATGAAATGCTGAAGGATAAGCTTTTTCCATGGTATATGTATTATTGTTATGTACCCTGTCTAAATCTGGCAAGATGAAACTCATGTCTATTTCATTCTGCAGTCGAAAGCTTTCATTTTCTGTTTATTTTCACGTGTATCTTAATGAAAGCTTTCACCACATAAATATTTTACAGGGTGACTCATAATAACAAAATGATATCAAACAAAATATAGTTAAAACAACAAAATTACAAACTAGAAAAAATCTGTTCTATTGTAGAGTACAGTATATATTGACCATAAAAGCTTTATAATATAACATGCCTTATACTATTGTCAACTGGGGCCTTGGTTGCCGAGTGGTCTAGGTAGTTCGTCATGACTACTAAAGATCACTAGCCTGTCAACACTGAGGTTGTGAGTTCGAAACTCATCTGTGTGCGGGGTGTGTTCGAAAATGTGCTGAAAATGGTGTAAAATCCCAACTAAACAAACTATTGTCAGTTAGACTGCAGTTATATATACATCACTCTCTCTAAATTGACTAAAAATCTGCTTCTGTTGTCATGGTAACAAATGTAAACAAAAGCATTATTATTATGTCCTGTAAAAATATGGCATTGACCATAAAAACTTTGTATTTAAACATGCTTTTTACTATCATCAATTAGACTACAGTTCATCGTAATGGTTCCTTGTAGAAAAATACTAGGTTTAACCGCTTTATTGCTCAGTGTCTATATGAATATGAGATATTATGAATGTTTTTCAGCAATATCAGGAACAACAGAAAAGAAATGCAGAGGCAGAGTTTACCGAGTTAGTCCGAGACTTTTTAAATCCAGCAGAATTTTACAATGCATGTCTTGGTCAGGGTATTGATTATTTCACAGGAGTTCCAGATTCTCTCCTCAAAGGTATTTTGAATACATTTATACCTTTAAATGAGTGTTCATGAAAAATTCTATTTTCTTCTAATTCAAATGAATTTGATGTAGTATTTTTGAGTTCAGTGAAGGTCTGTTGATTAAAAAACTTTCTGGTATAGAATGTGTAACATTCAGAAAAAGTTTAACCAAAAGTCTAATTAGAATGGCCTCTATATGTAAGATTAAAAGAAACCGGAAACATAAACATGCTAAGGTTTCCATACCTGTTTATATTTTTTTGGTTGTGTTTATCATACAAACAAACATTAATTCATTGTTGTATAATATCTTAGTCAAAGACTCTGTCATTTTATAGATTTTTTTTATTTCAGATTTTTGTGCCTATGTGACTGCAAATGCACCAAAAGATAAACATCTTATAGCTGCTAATGAGGGAAATGCTGTTGCCTTAGCATCAGGTTATCACCTAGCAACAGGAAAACATCCCATGGTTTATTTACAGGTATTCATATTACTCTTAGAATTTCAAATGGAAAAAAAAAGTTTGATACCAGAAGATGAAAATATCGTTTATAAAACTTTCATTTTGGTCCAATATTTTTATCACAGCTAGGTATTTGGTAAATATTTTATCGTAGTTTAAAATTGCATGGAGTTACAATATTTTTTTTTTTTAAATATCTGCATTTTAACCGTAAATTCATAAATTTATATTATGTTTTTAAAAATATGAAATATTAGGCCAAATTTTTTAATTTAATGAAATGAGTGTTTTCAGTCCTCTTTTACACACTGTAAAATCATAAATTAATGTAATGTTTTTTTATTTAAAAAAATGTCACAATAAAGAAACTTGCATGATTAACTTTTCTAGTACTTTCTGTGTCTGCTTATATATAAACTGTATTACTACTCTCAGAACTCAGGTTTAGGTAATATAGTGAACCCAATAATGTCACTGACCTCACAGTCTGTATACAGTATTCCAATGTTGTTGTTTATTGGTTGGCGAGGAGAACCAGGAAAGCGAGATGAGCCACAGCACTCTGTTCAAGGGCAATCAACTCCCGGTCTTTTAGGTATTATAGTTTAATTATATGTGTTACCTAAAACACACCAAAACTCATAAACAGTATTGTATATATTTCCATGGTGATGGGGAAATTCCCTAAATGTGGTATTCTTCATTACCAGAACCAAATTATAATTATTTTAAGTTTACAGAAAAAGGTCTTGACAGCTGTTACATATAGGTTCTCCTTCAGGTACAAGTGATTTATGGAATTTCTCCACCCGAGATAGTTAAATTTTTGATTTTCAACACAAGAGCCTTTATCGAGCGTGATAAAATCTAAAATTTAACTACTGAGGGTGGAGAAATTCCGTGACTCACGGGTAAATTGAAGGAGAATCCCTTCCTCCTTCGATTTTCGACAAAAACCTCAAGTCATTGCTATGCAGTTTGTTTACAGAGACGTCATTTCAGGACTTCTCTAGTTTATTGTTCTAATAACTGTAGAAAAAACGGCGGGAATTCCCACGTAGAAATTGAATGGTGATATTATGTATTTTTATCCCACCGATTAAACACGTCAAGAATAGGAGAAATTTATTAATTTATTCAGGACCCTGTTTTACAAAAAATCTTGTACTTATGTTTAATCAAAAGTATGAGGTTACTGTTCCGGAAATGATTGTATGGAAGGGTGTTAAAACACTTCAGATAGAAACAGATGAATTGTGATCATTTTTATAAATCGACCTGACATAGTAAATGTAATGATGAATTTGAATTACTGTTCCGGAAATGATTGTATGGAAGGGTGTTAAAACACTTCAGATAGAAACAGATGAATTGTGATCATTTTTATAAATCGACCTGACATAGTAAATGTAATGATGAATTTGAATTACTGTTCCGGAAATGATTGTATGGAAGGGTGTTAAAACACTTCAGATAGAAACAGATGAATTGTGATCATTTTTATAAATCGACCTGACATAGTAAATGTAATGATGAATTTGAATTTTAAGAATTGAGACAACATATATTTAAGGAATTGGGATGACATGTTTAAGAAATTGAGATGACATATTTTTAATGAATTGAGAAAACATAACTAAGGAATTTAGATGACATATGTTTAAGGAATTGGGACAACATATAATTATTGAATTGAGACAACATATGTTTAATGAATTGAGACAACATGTATTTAAGCAATTGAGACAATATATGTTTAAGCAATTGAAACAACATATGTTTAAGCAATTGAGACAACATATGAATAAGCAATTGAGACAACATATGAATAAGCAATTGAGACCACATATGAATAAGCAATTGAGACAACATATGAATAAGCAATTGAGAGAACATATGTTAAAGCAATTGAGACAACATATGTTAAAGCAATTGAGACAACATATGAATAAGCAATTGAGGCAACATATGTTTAAGCAATTGAGACAACATATGTTTAAGCAATTGAGACAACATATGTTTAAGCAATTGAGGCAATACATGTTGAAGCAATTGAGACAAAATATGAATAAGCAATTGAGACAACATATGAATAAGCAATTGAGACAACATATGAATAAGCAATTGAGACAAAATATGTTTAAGCAATTGAGATGACAAATTTCAAGCAATTGAGACAGCATATGTTTAAGCAATTGAGACAACATATGAATAAGCAACTGAGACAACATATGAATAAGCAATTGAGATGACTATTTCCAAGTTGTATTTATCAGCTCCTTTTTACTTCCAGCTGCATTAGGTATACCATTCCAGCCTTTACCAGATTATCATGAGGGTGCTGAACAGGTAAATATATTTTGTTACTTCATTGTGTGTAATATTGTGTCAGTGAGTTTATATTAAAGGATGAAGTTCTTCTTTTTAATTTATCTTATTTGTTTTTGTATAATCCAACATCTGTTTGAAGACGTTTTGTTTTAGTATTAGTATTTTTAGTTCATTTGGTTGGACCACTTCTTTGATATCAAGGTTGTGGATTTGAATCACCATCCATTATATAAAAAATAGTGCAGACTAAGTACTAAAAGTAGCCTCGTGAAATGATAATCATTTATATTTGATTTATACAGGCTCTGATGACAGCCAAATATTTTTATTTTATTTATACAGGCTGTGCATTAACCTTAATGCATAGGTGTGCATATATATTTCATTTTTAGAAAATTTAAATTTTTTTTTGGTAAAAATTGACATTTTTGCAAAAAAAGGGGGGCAAAACTTCTATCCTCAACTACTCCATAACTGCTCGAAGGAATTTGATGAAACTTTCTCTGTGCATTAACATTAATGCACAGGTGTGCATATATATTTCATTTTTAGAAAATTTTTAATTTTTCTCTATAAAAAATGACATTTTCGAAAAAAAGGGGGGGTCAAAACTTCTATCCTCAACTACTCCATAACCACTCAAAGGAATTAGATGAAACTTTCACTATGAATTAATCTTAATGCACAGGTGTGCATATATATTTCATTTTTAGAAAATTTAAAATTTTTTTTTGTAAAAAATGACATTTTTGCAAAAAAAAAAGGGGGGGGGGGGGCAAAACTTCTATCCTCAACTACTCAATAACCGCTCAAAGGAATTTGATTAAACTTTCTCTGTGCACTACCCTAAATGCACAGGTGTGAATATTTATTTCATTTTTAGGAAAATTAAAATTTTTTTTGTAAAAATTGACATTTTTTGAACGCAAAAATGGGGGGGGGGGGGGTCAAAACTGCTATCCTCAACTACCCCATAACCGCTCAAAGGAATTTGATGAAACTTTCTGTGCATTAACCTTAATGCACAGATGTGCATATATATTTCATTTTTAGAAAATTTTAATTCTATATTTGGTAAAAATTGACATTTTTGAAAAAAAAAGGGGGGGGGTTCAAAACTTCTTTTCTCAACTACTCCATAACCACTCAAAGCAATTTGATGAAACTTTCTCTGTGCATTAACCTTAATGCAAAGGTGTGCATATATATTTCAGTTTTGGAACATTTTAATATCTTTTGTAAAAATTGACGTCCGCAGGCGACACATGTCTTCCTTGGAAGACTCACACATTTTTTTATTTATACAGGCTCTGATGACAGCCAAACATTTTTATTTTATTTATACAGGCTCTGATGACAGCCAAACATTTTTATTTTATTTATACAGGCTCTGATGACAGCCAAACATTACATGAAGAGAGCTAATGCACCATATGCCTTATTAGTAAAGAGACAGATATTTTCTCCATATAAATTGCCAAAAAATGAAGGCCCAGTGTAAGTAATTAGATGTACAAAGAATGTATAACATACAGTAATGAAATATATTTTATTCCTTACATTTTTGAATAAGGAAAATAACAGATGTCAGGTAGTAATTCATTCTGAAATATTTTTTTTTGTCCGTTACATTTTTGAATAAGGAGAATAAGAAATGCTAGGTAAAAGTATAATGCCTGTATTACTGATGAATTACAAAAGAGAAATGAAAATGAGAAAGAACGGGTATGCAGTAAAATGTTAAGAAGCAACACCCCATCTGAACAGATTGAGAATAGATATTTTTCATGTAAGGCCTTCAAAGATAATGCAAAATCTCACAGGTCCCAGGAAGATCAACAGGGCTCTTGATTGAAATGCAATAGACTTTTTTACAACCTTCTATGTTTTTATATTTAAAACATTTAATTAGCAACTGTTTTTTTATATTACAACTATCCAGTTGATAACTCTAACAAAATTTAACCGTAACGCATAGTTTTACAAAAATTAAAATTTATATTTGAAAATTTTTCTGATCTACTGTCGTACTGAATTCCTTTGGAGTTAAAACCTGTCATAGAGTAGTTTCCCCTTGTAAGTTATGAAATCCTGTCTGTTTCAATATGTACAATTTTTTTTTCTACCCATTCTAGATACCCTGCAGATTTTGTTGACAGTGATTACACATTAAAGGGGGATTTTTGATTACTTGGTTTATAGATTACTTGATTTAATAGAATAAGTGTGAAGCTTCCTATTATTTTTCCCTCTAACGTAATCAGAATAAGCACAGAAATGATACAATGTCTATTTACGATTACAGCTACCCATTAAACAGAGAAGGAGCTTTACAAGTGATAGTTGATTCTTTAGGACACAAAGACGTAGTAGTCAGTACAACAGGAATGGCCTCCAGAGAATTGTTTGAATACAGGTAAGGGAGTTGTTATTGTTGATGCCAGAAATTTAAATCAATTAATACATGCATATTCGGATGAGAACATGTTGATTTGATATGAGTATGACTTTGTACTAGACTGACACACTGATCTGGATTTTAACAAGATAACAGTTTGCATGAACACATTTTACTGACTACAAGCCAACATGTCTTAACTCTTGCTTCTTAATGCCGCCTGCCTGATGGAGAAGTGGCATACTTTTCAGTCAAATCCGCCTGGAACTATGTGTTTGACAAAATCACTGATCTTGGCGATTGGGATATGAAAAAAACTAATAGTTTTAACAATGTCGAACAAACTTGATAAATCTGCTGCAGTATTTGAACCCGATTTTTATGATGTATATAATTCTCGATGTGTACCACTCGTCATCTGTTTGATTTCTTTCAAATTTTCCCATTCTAGATAGAGTCTACCAATAGGCAATTGTATACCAAATGACAGAGGGATAAAATTTATACCCAAGTTCCAAACCATTGCATGGAAATATAGTTTATGTATACCATAGTGTACACCAGTCTTTAGACTAGTACACACTTTGGACTGTCAGCTCTAAACCACAATGTCAGACAAAAGTATAGATCCAAAGGGAAAAAAGTAACTGTAGAAGGAAATTAACTATTCTGTTGAACACTGAAACCTCAGCTGGACGGAGCTGAGGTTTAAAATAATCCTCCACTCTAGGCATTTATTATCCCCCCCCCCCCCCCCGCAAACAAAGTTTGGGGGGTATATAGGAATCACCCCGTCTGTCTGTCTGTCTGTCTGTCTGTTCGTCTGTCCATATATCTTGTAAGCGCAACTCCTCCTAGACCACTCAATGGATTTCAACAAAACTTTACAGAAAGGAAGTACATCATCCAAAGATGTGCATGAAGAAAAATCTTTGTTTTCCGATATCACACAAGGGAGATAATTGGACTTCAAAGCAGGGGGTATCCTTTGTGAGATTTGCTCACAGTACATCTAGTTTACATGCTGCTTAGGAAAGCAAGGTATTTAATTAGTGCCAACTCTTTTAATTTAGGGTAAAACTAGACATGGGACATGAGAGAGATTTTCTCACAGTAGGTTCCATGGGTCATGCTTCAACCATTGCCTTAGGTATAGCTTTACAGAAACAAAAAAGACAGGTAGGTTTGTTACCTCTTATTAGAGAAATATTTTTATATAAGTTTTATTTTACTATGTACAGAAAATATTGTTAAAATTGACATAAATAGAAATATTTATTGGTTGCATTAATAATTGAAAAAGTAAGGTCAGATCACCAAATTAGCTACTGTAAATCAAGTTCTTGTTTTTATTATGACAAAAATTTTCAGTTCTTAAATTTGAATTATGTTCTGTTTTACAGAATAAACAGAAACTTACACTTACATGAGGGTCATACAGGGGGGATATGGACATGTGTGAACGTATCATTCACGATGAACGAAGAATACAAATTTGGCCTGCATGTTGAATTTTTCTCAGTTTGCATGAAACACGGTGAATAATGACCTATCAGCAGGGTCACACGGGAAATAAAAAGTTGTACGAAATTAACCCTGTACTGCCTTCTTACATGTAGTCAGGAAAGAAAATTTGGAATTATTCAACTTTTTAGCAAGAATTGGCAGCAATAGTAGATACAATGTTTAGGTAATTTATAGATCTGTCCAGATAATTTCACAATATTGGTTTTTTTATTTTTAGATATTCTGTTTAGATGGAGATGGTGCTACCATAATGCACATGGGATCCATGGCAACAATAGGTCAGAATGCCCCACCCAACTTTAAACATGTGATAATAAACAACGGTGCACATGACTCTGTTGGTGGCCAACCAACAGATGCCCAAAACCCAAGCTTTTCATTTGTCAAAATAGCAGAGGGGTGTGGCTACAAGCAGGTAATAATATTTGTTTTAGTGAAATTAAAATATTTATTTGTTCACTCCATTATTTTAATCAGAATAACCAAAGAACAACTAATTAATTTTACATTTGAATCAATACAATACAATATTCTTTTATTGCCAAAAGAAAGGTGCCCTTACAGGCAGAGTTTACAAATAATAAAAAGACAATGACAAATTTTTCACATCAGTTTAACACAGACAAATTTTATAACAGAATACTCTCACAAGGGAGACAACTAAACTTGTAAAACAAATCTACTAATAGTTGGAAAGTGGGATTACCTCACACCAAACCTCTTCTGCAGTGTAAACAACACAATTACTAATTATAAAAATAATATAAAAGTTACCTTACAAATTATTCAATAATTTTCTCTTTCTGACATTAAAGAGTCAATACATATACTAATATTATTCAATATATCAAAATCCTCCTCACAGTTGAAAAGCCATATAAAAAGATAAACTGTTATATTTAACCAATATGTTCTTACTGAATGGTTTCCTAGCATGTTCTAATTTTTCACATGCTATTAAAAAATGGATTTCATTTTCTACTTTATTTTTACATAAATTACATATTCTTTTTTCTGCAGCTATATTAAACATCATCTTACATATGATATCAATCTTAGTTTAGAAATGTAATTTGGGACCATGTCAAATGTAAAAGGAAAAAAAAGATGGTTGAGTTTCCAGTTAGTGTAGTTTCCTTTAGTAGTTTCATGTCGCATAGCAGATGTTTTCCTGACCACAATTTTCAGTGATGCAATTTTCCTTGATTGACCACAGCATAAATTGATATTGAAAATTATGTAGAAGAAAAGCACTCAGAAAAGTAACAAAAATAAAAATATTGCTTGCTTATTCCATTTCTTAAGCAAAAAATCTAAACAAGTAATCAGATTAGCCTTAATGTCATTATTTACATTATCAGAACCAAGATGCACACAGCATAACTAAATATTTGAAAAACAAATATAATCACTGTCCTTAAATATTTTCACCTACGTAATAGGTTAGGAAGAATTACATGGTTTCTTGGCACAAAATCTTTACATATACATGACAAAACTTCAGAGGGAGGGCACTCTCATGGCTATTTTTCATAGTGAGGCCCTCAAAACAGAAATGTTACTCGCTACTCTATAAAATATATTAGACAGCTACAATAGTGTTAAAATCTCCAACAAATTTATACTTCATTCAGGGTACCGTTTCACTAAAAGTCGTAAGAGTTATAACTGATCGTAAATACTTTGAATATATACAAGTTACGATTGATCGTAACTCTTTCGACCTTTAGTGAAACATTATCCAGAATCTTATATCTTTAGTGATCATATATACTTTAATATGTTAAAGGCATTCCTGGCAACAACCGAAGAAGAAATAAAAGAGGCAATTCAGAAAATGAGGACCATAGAAGGACCAGTATTATTGGAAATCAAAACAGAAACGGGACATAGAAAACAACTTGGTCGACCAACGAGAACAACGCTACAAAATAAGGAAGATTTCATGCACTTTTTAGCAATAGGATAAATATAAGTACACACTGTACTGAAAATTAGGCTATTGGACTTTTATAATTCTAAAATTTTAATATTTTTGAAATGTTTGTACGCTAATGATAATATTTTCTGTGGGATCATTTTTTACAGATATAAAGAATTTTTTTTTTACATTTTTGGTCAGATTTAATAATTTGTAATTTTATAAATTGTTTATAAAAACATTTATACGATTGACAATCTAAAGTATTTTTTTGCCTCCAATTTATGTCATGTCAGTAGTTTTAAATGATCTTTTAAATAATCAATAAAATAGTGTATAATACATTGAAACCTGCCTAATGTGGACAGCTGTATTAAGTTCAGGATTAATAAAAGTTTATAGATGTACATACTGAAATATAAGACTCAACAGAATTGTTTTGTCTACAGAGGTGTTCTCATTACTCAGGTTTCATTGTAGACCGGTTTCTCTACAATAGATCAGGATAAACCCGAGTATAAGTAGTACAGGAGAATTTTGATCGCCCAGAATTAAATTCAACACCAGATTACTTTTTAACAACATTTTCCACCAGAAAAATATGATTAGTAGTTTTGCTAAGTATGGCTGGTTGGTGGTCAGGCTTGGCAACTGTTAACAGCAATGAAGGAAGTTCTGTGTTGTTCAATTCTACAATTCTTTTCTTTTCTAAGTCCTTACTTTAAAACTTCTATTAATTGAACTAAAACTACTTTGTGTGAGCGTCTGAAATTATTTTATTTTTTATTATGTTAGTATTGTTTATCATAATTTTTAGAAGAATCTCATTGATTATCAAAACACTGTAGGTGTCTGACTTAATAATTATTGTGCGAACAATTTTCTGAATTTATAAAACTAAGGCCACTACAAATTTATTTTCCATTCTATGGATTTATGGTTGACAAAAATAGGCAAGTTGGCGAAATTTTAATTTTAACTTTTTTTTTATTGAAATGTTGTTTTTTCGGGTGACGATCAAATTTACGTGCAGCAAAAAAAAAATTAAAATAAAATATTGCAAAAAATCCTAATTTTTACAAATTTTAGGAGCAGGAGAACAATTTTTATTTTTAATTTCTTGGGTGAATTTTCAGGATTTTTGCAAAATGAGGTGCCAAAATTTTTTTCTTAAAATTTAGATAGTCCAAAAATTGGAGCGGCAATATCCAAAGAACTAAACAACATTTATGGCCTAATATAAAAGTTTTAAATACTTCCTCTCATACTTATTTCCACAAATTTATGCATATGCTGTTATGAATGTTATCAAGAAACCAAAAACCTCAATGTGACTTTCATCATTGTCAAATAATGTCCTCAGTAGAATGTTTTTTATGAATAGGAATAACTGTTTAAATTCATTTGAATGCTGCAATATTGTTACACAAATAGCTTTTGGTAGTTGTCATACATACATATTCAGAGAATTTCAGGAATTTTTCTTATAACAAATCCTGTTATTAGTGTGTGTGGGTGAATATTATAAATGTTCCCTTGGGGTTGTATAATAAACCTCTATATCATACCTTTAAGTTGTTCTTGACTTTAAATTTGTGTGTTTGACTTGGATCATCAGCCATTACATAATACAAAATGATTATTCCAGGTGTCCCAGATGTTCCATACAACGTTATGACTTTGGTAATTATCAGCAATTTTTGGAAATGCAATATACCTAACTTATTTTCATAGAGGCCATATATAACTTTTGGATTAAGGTATTTTCAGCAATATTTAGGTCACATTGACCTGCATTTCATGGTCGAATGAGTTTGCTTAAGGTTTATGTTTAGGTCCATTTCCTCATATTTCTTACATTTGAAAAAGTTTTTTTTTAAATCTGCTCATTAGAACATATAATAAAAGAAATCAAAATCATATTGCCATAGCGCCATATCTTAGAAATCCTGTTGTCAATGATACTTAAACAAAACAATTTTGGCCTTTTGAAGTACAACACAGTACTGTACCATATATTTGATCCATTATAAAATTATCATTTTTCACTTTCATGACTGGATATTTCTTTCCTATTTAGGTCAATATTACAAAACCTATATTGTTTTTAGGGTGGGGCATAGACACATTTTCTAGTTAGTTAAAAAGAAATATAATTTATTATCATGAACTATTATTCGGGATACCTTAATTGAGAAGAAAAGTTTGTTTTCCTGCCACTGGTTAGTGGTTTTCTCTTGGTATTCTGGCTTCGACCACCAAAACATAAATTGACCACCATAGTATTAGCCACCTGTGCCAAAAGAGTTGTAAATCCAAAATAAACCATAGGTAAGAAACCTAAGTTATTGTTTAAATAACATTGTAATATTATTCAATAATATCATCACAGAAGTCAAATTTAGTAAAGGAGTAATATTGAATTAATTTGAAATTTTTTCTAAAGAAATTAATCTCACTTGAATCTCAGACTGAATGGATAATATTTTTTGTTATTAAAAATAATGTTATTATTAATGTTTGATTAAATCTTGTTTTTTTCTGTTATTGTTGCATACATGTATGATTTGCTAATGCATTGTGGGTAATATTTTTTGTAATTACTGGTAAATAATGTTACATCATCAAATGTAAATCAGGGTGATTCTTCTATCATTGTCACATGTAAATTATTCACTGATTTGCTAATGGATTATGGGTAAAATTTAAAACATGGGTGTATTCATTAAGTATTGTCCTTTAGATCTGGGTTCTTATAATGCTTTCAGGCTATAGGGTAAAAGTTTAAAGCTAACTGGGTTTTCATTTACTGTCATAGTTCATTTATCGCTAGTAAACATTTTGTTGTTAAACAAATGCATTATGGGTAAATTTAAACATTCCGGTTCTTCACTCATTGTCATTCTCCTATGTAACTACCTATGTATTTTAAATATTTTGGTAAAGTCTTCACTCACAGTCACTCATTTTTATTCTTAGTGCCATAGCTCAAATATTTTGGTAAAGTGTTCACTCAGTCACTCATTTTTATTCTTAGTTCCATAGTAACTATGTGGTGGCTCCAAAATAATTACATGGTTTACTTACTTTATATTTTTGCTTAATTTGGAAAATTTGTAAAGAAAAAGAAACAGTTTAGGTAGTTAAATGCTTTTTTCATGTAACATTGCTTGTGTTGTGATTTAATTTTGTATACAGTATTATATTCTACTGGTTGTGTATAGAGCAACCTTTTGATTTTTATTGGTGGGAAGGAAGTGATTTCAGATGATAGAAATTTATTTGTTGTTTTTTTTTCCCTGAAAGTTATAACCATTTCAGTTAATATTTAGTCACAAGTATTTTTTTATCCAATTTTAGAGCTTTCAATTTTTTCACAAAATTTTATGCCTGGGATTTTCTTTCTGAAAATGCTTGCTCTCCTATAAAAAATCCAATATTTGTCCCTTATTTATTTGCACAAATCATTTGTATGCCTTAAGTTATATACATATATTTATGTAGTGACCAGAGTTTATATATTTTTGTGTTTTTTAGTGCTATAGTATTATATTATTGTTGTTTACTATCTTTTTTTGTTTTTTAGATCAAAATCTAAATCTAATTGGATTATATTTATTTAACAAGGAGTTATCTGTATGTTTTATAAAGAACTTTATTTCAGTTTAATATAGGGTATATACCAGACTATACCTGTACTACTAACTTAATCCAAGTCCCATGTATATTTATAATAAATTGATTGATCCAACTAATATCTACCATGACAATGTTCTCGTTTCCCTTTTCATGAAACGTGTTTCTGTCCTGACCGTTATTAGATTGGCGTTATATACAGCCCAGTGGATGTCGTATACAAAGCTTAACCTTTCAAAACACCTTAGGGACATAATGAAATCAAGCATAAAATATATACGGCTCAGGAATATAAGACAGTATTGTAGTTGCAAATCAGTATTTGAGATTTTCTTGTATGTAACTTCATCTAAACTTGCTATATAGTGACCACCACTGTTAACAAATAACTTGTCTAATGTTATCTAAGGTTTCATTTCCCTTTACAGTGTATTTCGTATTAATTAAACATATGTTTTATACCACCTGTTTTATATCACATTATTTCAGTTTTCCTTTGGAAGGTCACATGAAATCAGTTTGAATGTACCTGTAAATATTTGATTATTACATGTGTACTTGTGAATTGACTTAAAATTATACACATCCTGCATACAGGTATCATGTCCGCGGAGCAAGATATCAGAACAAACAAGAAGGTACGAGCTGCAGTTTTCTTATTTTGTCAAATATACTGTACCCTTTCATTCAAATGACTACGATATCATTTTCAGTAATAATTTCTCTTTCGAATGAGGTAAAAATTTAATTCAAATGTCAACTTAAATGTGGATTTATTGTCAATTTTTCGGCGAAATTCATCGTCATCTTCTGACATCAGCATGTATTATCCCTGCAAACTTCGTTTTTGTTTTGTTTTACACATTGAATTATTGTATCTGATTGGTCAACATAAAAAACTATTGTTTTAAGAAAATGAGGACAAATAAGCCAGAAGTTCTCTATGAAATTGTCTTAGATTTTTTATACGAGTACTTTTTTCTTTGTGAACTGAAGTAGTGTGAGTGATGCCGGCTTTGATTCCAAGCATCAAGGTTACCATAAAACAGGATATTTGGCAGTTTTTGCGAAAAAACATGGATGTTAAATTTTGGTATATTAAAATTTGGCTCTTCAGGTAAAAACTGTATTTAATTTTGGCACTTCCAAAAAAAAATGAAATAAAACTCGCTTTTACAGAAATCTGTTATCACTACATGTACAAGGTTCAATAAGTTACAGCTTATTATTGTTTGAATTTAATTGTTTAATTAGACAAATATGATTACAACAGTTTAGCTTTAAAACATTAATATCAATCAAAGCATTTCAGCTATAATCAAGGCTAATAAATTTTCCAGATTTAATATCATTTTGGTAGTTTACTATTTTTGGAATTGTTTTATTTTGATGTGTTTAATGTTGTCACATTTGCAACAGACTCCTAAGAAACTAAAATATAACCACAAGACTTTCTAATTTATGGTATAATGTGAAGTTAAATGTGATGTATAACTTAATATGATCAAAGGAGGGAAATAAAATCATTAATACAAAGGAAATTTCTTTCTTACATGTTCAGCTCACGAAAATTGTTCAGATGTTGAAATGGATCATGTTAGGGACAAGATCAAAAGTTCAATGTAGGATAAAAAAAACTTAATTCACATAGTTTTTTCACTGACCCCCCTCCCCACCCCCTCTTAACTTAATTTGGCAAAATTGATTGACCAATATGGGCATATGCTTTGAGAGTATACTTTTTGTATCATGGGTCCTGTTTTTACTCAACAATGTATGTTTGTTCTGTATATTGACTTGGACATCACTTGAATCCATATTTTTCAATCCGAAAATCGATGTTGATAACAAAACTTGCAGCGATTTTTACCCCCCACCCCCAAACTATTTGAATTAAGTTTTTTATCCTTCATTGAACTTTTGATCTCGTCCCTTATGTTCATGTATTGTTTGGAATTGAAATCCACAGAAAATATCTTATAATACACATTGACATGCAGTTTAAACAGATGATAGGTAACATCTTCCACTAATGGTAGGTAACATCTTGCACTATCCTATAATTGTGAACTGGGCGTGGTTGCAGCCCTGAAAATCTCTGCAGATTAATAAAAACAAAGAAAACAGAAGCATTGTAAGATTAAATACAGCTAATAGTATAAGGCATTCCCCATTTTCTTCGTCCCCTTAGATATACTGTGTTTCTTCCATAGTTAAGTTTGCCCCTTATAAAAGCATTTTTTTTAAAGTTTCTGTTCTAAATTTATAGTAGAATGTTCAAAGTTAATGTATTAAATTATTTGATGAGCTATAAGAAAAAGTGATGATGGGTCAATATTCATATTTTCAGCTACTCTCTACGTCCCCTAGGATAAATTTTGGCAATTTTTATACCCTCCGCAAACAAAGTTTTGGGGATATATATAAATCACCCAGTGTGTCTGTCCATCTGTCTGTCTGTCCATTTGTCTTGTAAGTGCAACTCCTCCTAAACCATTCAATGGATTTTAATGAAACTTAATATGAAGGTTGGACATCCTATGTAGATGTGACTGAAGGAAGATGATTATCGTCGGATGCTTTTAACTTTTTTGAGTGATGATATTAAACTTAGTTTATAAATAAGTTTAATATCATCACTCAAGACATTTTACGGTGGTCATCATGACTTGATACAAAGTTTCTACTGCACAAAGAGTGAATAGAATGATCTTCTATATTTCCATTTGTACCCATTGTACTAGAATGGTTAGAATTCGCTTGTCTTGAAGAAAAGAGAAGCGAATCCTAACCCTTGGCTAGCAAGATGCATCTTAGTGGAATTGACATTTTTCCACACTTTACTGGGTTTTCATCCATAGCAATATAATGGGTGCCATTAACGGAGTAAGACAGCTAGGAGCACCAGATTTCGCTGCCACTTTTTACCTCACCTGGCCTATAGGCCATGTGAGCTTATGTCATCACTCTGTGTCCGTCGTCCAACTTTTCACATTTTGATCTTCCCCGAAACTACTTGGCGGATTGTCACCAAACTATGGAAGGACCTCTACAAACGATCCACCATTGGTTTCGGTTGGATGAACAGCATGGCCACCAGAGGCTATCTTTGATTTTTATTGGCCAATTTTCAAAAATCTCTGAAACTACATTATGAAATGTTTTGAAACTTTGCAGGATTGATGACAATACCCTCTACAAACGATCCACTTTTGGTTGATATTAGTCCGCTTGACCGACAGCTGCGGTTGTTCAAAGTTTCCATTGAAACCATATGGGAAAAGAATTTTTTGTCAATTTTTCAGAAAATAAGGGGCAGATTGTACCAAAGTTTAAGTTGGCAGGAATGATGTATGCAAGGACCTCTATTAATTAAAGTTCCATCTTTGGTTCAAGATGTATGAAAAACAGGAATTATGTATCGGAGGACCTTTGGTTCCAGCTTTGGTTCCGGTTGAAGGAATATCCAGAGGCCATCTTTGATTTTTCTTGACCAATACCCTCTACAAACGATCCACATTTTGTTGAGATACACCCACTCAACCGACCGCCGTGGCTGTTCAAAGTTTCAATTGAATCCATATTGGAAAGGGTTTGTTTTGTCATTTGCTTAGGAATTAATTGGCAGATTGTAACCAAAGTTGACAGGAATTATTTTTGGAAGGACTATCAACTTTCAACCTTTGGTTCCGGTTGAATGAATAACCAGAGGCCATCTTTCATTTTTATAGATCATTTTTCAAAAATCTTCTCCTCTGAAACTAAATTGTGAATGTTTTTAAACTTTGCAGGATTGATGACGACAGTACCCTCTACAAACAATCCACTTTTGGTTGAGATTCATCTGCTCAACCGACGGCTGCCTCTGTTCAAAATTACCATTGAATCCATATAGGAAAAGACTTTTGTCATTAGCTCGGGAACTAATGGGCAGACTATAACTAAAGTTGGCAGGAATCTCATATGGAAGGACAGATGCAAACGATTAACCTTTTTTAGGTCAAAGGTCAAATATCAAGTTTACTTTGATGACATTTTGTGTTTCTTTAAAAGCTTTGATGGTACAAAAGAGCTTACATTTTATAATGGCCTAATTAAAGTTTCACATAAGACCCTATGGGAAAATTTCTTAAAAGATCTTCTTGTCTGAAACCACAAAGTCAATTTAAACAACAAATGGCAGCAGTTAGGTGGTACTCTTTCAGAATTGTATACGATGACCCCGCCCACCACCCAAGATGGCTGCCAGATCTTAACACAGTTTGTCATAGGACCTCAAGGGAATATTCACTGAAAGATTTTTTTGTTTGAAACCAGTGAACAATTTTGCAAAACTAGTGAGCCAGTTGTAACTTGACAGTAATATTCCAGACATAATTTTTTTTCTGCTTGAATTCTGCAAATGATATCCAGGTCAGCGATACAGGCTCCTGGGAGCCTCTAGTTTTTTGTGCTGTCTTTTTATGAATCTGTCCGGTTTGCTATGGGTTTTTTGTTAATTCTTTTGTAGTACTTATTTGCTATATTTTGATTTAGTATTCTCGCGAATTCGCCTTGTGCTTGTATTTTGGTCTTGTGAAATTTACCCTTTGTCTTTTCGTCTTGAAATGACCGTATTTGCTAAGAAAAAAACAGGAAAAAGAAATATTAAATGACCATATTTTGAATAATATGAGAACATTAACAAATTAAGAACCCCGTGCGAAATTAAATAGTTTAAAATTCCGCCTAAACTATAACACGATTAACCGTAATTCTGGATAAAACCACCTGAGAGTTGCAAAATATCTAAAGACATGAAAGATGTGTTTGAGGCTGACTTGGAAAAAGATGCAAATAATTCCCTTCTAAAGAAGTAAAACTTTTAGGTAAACTTTTACAGATTTATTTTCCTGTAGCATAAAAACATAGACGGAATTAAAAGTTAAAATTTCTTTGAATAGAAAATGAAAAAAAAAAATATTCTGTAAAGCTAGATGAAAGACGTGAATATCATTAAAATAGTTGTCAAGCCAAGATCAATAAGATTAAAGCTAGAAGAAGTAACTTGAGATTGCATGGTTACATGGAGTATTTCAATAATTGTAACATAAATTGTCGCAAAATTGTACTATATGACATGTATTAATTACATCAATTCAATTTTTATATTCATTTTAACCTTTGATACATATCGCTAAATGTTACTTTCCAATGTAAAATTGTTTGTAAGATTGAATATATATAGTTTCATTGAAAGTCGCTGCGAAGTCTATGCATGTTCTATAACTGATTTCATTTGCTGATCCAGACTTCCGTTAAACATGTTAAAGGATTCTTGCGAAATATTTTCAGGAATGTTCACACCACTTTGCATCAGAACTATAGCAATAGTTGTCTTAACACGTCTTCCTTCAAGATCGTCGTCGTTCGCCATGCCCGTAGCATCCTTGGTTTTCATATGTTGGTGCGCTTTCCTGTATAATTTCTTTCGCTTCTGCCTTTTGACGGTTTGAAGGGTTTACCAAACCTTTTGTTTCTTCATAAAT
Source organism: Mytilisepta virgata (assembly GCA_028015205.1). NCBI lineage: Eukaryota > Metazoa > Mollusca > Bivalvia > Mytilida > Mytilidae > Mytilisepta > Mytilisepta virgata. Next base: position 55,752,237 of record CM051515.1, on the reverse strand, counting down.
AACTTTGTATTCAGCCATGTCGTAAAAATGAAAATATTAATGTTTGTGTATGTTCTTAAATATATAAGCGGAAACTAGCGTGTACTTCCACCTCTATCCAAGTCATTTCTTGTATTAAAAAAATTTCAAGTGCAAATTGATAATTTGTATTGTGTTCCGCAACTCTACTTGTATATTCTTGAGCCATTAAGGTCGGGAACAATGTTAGAAATATTTGACTGAACATTTGAAAAAATATTAAGCTCAGTGTAACAAATGATAAAAATCACAGATAATACTCACACAATGATCATTGTCGAAGGCTGTGTAATAATATAAACATCAATATCTCAGAACCTTAATTATCCCAGGAGTCTGTATCACTCATCTTGATTTATTTGCCATCCACAGGACACAAGGAGGACACAAACATGAACCTAAATAAGGCTCACAAATAACTGTTTGCTTAATATTTGCTGTTTTATGCTAGGGGACCCCTTCCTGTTATTTCGCCACTTAGTTCGTTTGTGCGTCCCTTTCGTACGGATTTCCAGATGAAAAAAACAGCAAATTGATGAAATTTTTTGAAATTTAATCTCAATATTATAGATCATAAAATACAGATCAATCTCATTTTGGTGGATTTATCTTTTTCGGGAGTTGCGCCTATTTGCTGTATAACAAGAAAGGGAAAGATAATATTATATTTAAAGTAGTTCACCATTCATTTACAGATTTATAATCTGAATGCGTTTTATCAAAGAGTTCAAGAAACATTGGAAAATGGTACAAACTTATACATTAGCTTACCCGAACATATTAGGCAGGTATACAATTCAATGTTTTTATCTCTTTAAAATTGAGGACAGGGAAATTAGTAATATTAGTTATTTATTTCTAAAGATACTGTAACGATGACACTGGTATAAAAACTAATTTCATTTTATATTTGCGTCTTGCAAAATATGATGGGCTTGTGGGCGGCTTAATTACAGTATCTGCCATTCTTAGTGGCAAATGAATGAGTACTTATTCTCACAGGGGCCCGACTTCTGGAAATTTATCTCTTGATTTTTTAGTATAAAGACGTGGATAGTGTATAGCACATTGATAATAAACGCAGAATATTCGTTGTTACAGTGAATATTTATTAAAAGTACTCATGAAATAAGATAACAAAAAATAAAAATAATAAAATAAAAAAGAAATAAATTTCCAGAAGTCGGGCCCCTGTGCTTATTCTCACTTTTGTTAATTTTAAAATCAAAATAATTTTGTAATCATTAAAGATTTACAACTTTTTCAGTGTTCTTCATCTTTTTTCTGAAGTTCTACTTTTTGTTTTATTCTTGTAGAAATCTTCGAACTTATTAGTAAAATTTGATATTGAAATGTTATTCGATGTAGTCATCCCGAACACAGGGGCCCGACTTCTGGAAATTTATTTCTTTTTTTATTTTATTTTATTTTATTTTATTTTTTTGTTATCTTATTTCATGAGTACTTTTAATAAATATTCACTGTAACAACGAATATTCTGCGTTTATTATCAATGTGCTATACACTATCCACGTCTTTATACTAAAAAATCCTAAAGGGATATAAGCCGCCATTTTGGATTTCCTACCTCTGTCACGATTAAAAATACTTCCATGTCACAATTTATTACATATCTGCCCTCTGGATTTTGAAGATGATTAATTTTGGAGGAGATTGAGGGCAGATATAAAATAAATTGTCACATGGAAGTATTTTTAACTGATTTTAATCGTGGCAGAGGTAGGAAATCCAAAATGGCGGCTTATATAATAAATAAAAATAAAATGAAAAAGAAATAAATTTCCAGAAGTCGGGCCCCTGTGATCCCGAAGAGCAGGATGAGTACAGTGCACAGCAGCGACGAACAGAGCAACACGGAGAAAGAGAAGAGTAAATGAGTATAGTGCGGAGCAGCGATAAGCAGTGAAGAACAGCATGGAGCAAGAGAAGAACAGAATGAGTACAGTGCATAGCAGTAACTATTTAGAAACTTGTCTGATGACAACCAAGTCCAAGAACACCAAGACAAGAAGAAAATGACCCGACATCCTCCTCAAAAACCGAAATGAGCACGAGAGCATGGTCCTGAGCAGCGACAACACCCACAGAAATAAGGAAACACAGTTCCAGAAGCCTGCCTGATAACAAACCAGATCAAGAATACCAAGACCGAGACATTAAGAGAAAGAATCCTTCCTCCTCCTCCTAAAAATCAGAAATGAGCACGAGAGCGTGGTTCTGAGCAGCACCAACACCAAAAGAAACAAGGAAACACAGTTCCTGAAGCCTGCCTGATAACCTAGATCAAGAACACCAAGACCGAGACAGCAAGAGAAAGAATCCCCCTTCTCCTAGTCCTCCTCAAAAGCAATCCCTATTCCTTCTCCACCTCAAAATCCGAAATGAGCTTAAGAGCGTATGGTCCTGGGCAGCGATGAGCAGTGAAATGCAACAGAAGGCAAAAGGACGGCATCAGCTGAAATGGAGATAAGAGGACATAATCCAATCCAATCCTACCCTTGGACTTCTCTTGACCCAAAGGAGAACAGACTACCCGGAGTGAAAAGCGCAGGAGACCCAATAATCCCATTGTACTGCGGATACTCTTGGACTTCGACATAACATTGAGAGAATCAGCCATTATAAGAAACCCTAACCCTATACGGAAATATGAATATATCCAGTGACAGCCAGTGAAGAAAAGGTGCGGGAAAAATGGAGATAATCCAATCTCGTGCTCATTTCGGATTTTGAGGTGAAGGAATGGGGACTGCATTTGTGGAGGACTGGGAGGAGCCTTGCTGTCTCGGTCTTGCTGTTGTTGATCTGGGTTGTCATCAGTTAAGCACGGGTAGAACAAAGTTTCGGCTCCCAGCAAGTGACTGAAGTTACTTTCGTAAATAAAACATGGCGAAATGGCGGGTAAATCCACTACTTCCGGTTGCGCATGCTCGCAAACCACTTCCAGTCCCGCCTACGAGTGTGCACAACGATCGTCCGGGTCCGAATACGTGACTGAAGTAACTTCCGTAAAAAAAACATGGAAAAATGGCCGGGAAAATTCATTGTGTGATGTCATTTCCGCTTCCGGTGACGTCACATTCCGCACCACCAATTGACCTAAATGGCGACTTTCCTTGTGCCCATATACTGAAAAGTACTAGATTTATTATTTTCGGTAAATATACACGCATTTTAATAAATGTTACATAAATGGTCGTAAAAATTAAAGTTCATAAATCTGAGAAATACAGTTCATATTTATTTTTACCTTTGTGTATTATATATTGCTAAATAATATTTCCATTTTAAAAATGTTTGTAAGATTGAATCCTTTTTGATAGTCATCTTGAAAGTTGCCGCGAAGTCTATGCTTGTTCTATAACTGCTTTCATTTGCTGATCCAAACTTCCGTTAAAGGCTTCTTGCGAAATATTTTCAGGAATGTTCACACCACTTGGCATCAGAACTATAGCAATAGTTGTACTACGAGGTTTTCCTTCAACATCGACGTCGCTCCCGACCCCTGTGGCAGCCTCGGTTTCATCGTCACCTCCTCCATCTCCTGCAAGACCAATCCTTCTTCTATTCAACTGTATTTGTAGATTTGCGTATCTTATGTTGTTACGAGTAAATTGTCCCTGTAAATCCAGCCGAACCAGTTCTTTCCTCACTAAAGTACCAGCCCCCATATTAGGTTCAATATATGTCGGTGCATTTTCCTGAATAATTTCTCTCGCCTCTGCCCGTTGCCGATTCGAAGGACTTACTAAACCGCTTGTTACTTCGTAATGAACAACGTATTCTGCCATTTCGTTGTAATGAAATGTTGGTAAATGTTATTTCTCCTATTCCAGGCGTCTTTAATCGGTGGGATAAAAATACATAATATCTTTAACCACTCCCCGGTGATTAAATGTTATTTAAATTTATAAACCGTGAAATTATATTGGATCATATTGCACTTGCTCAACACAGCCTTTTCTCGGAAGCCTGTGTTTGCATATTTTTTGTAAACAATAACGTTTAAGTATATATTGTGTCATGAATATCCGGGACAACATAATAAACGTTTGGTTGAAAATTTAATAGTACAAAAATGTACATTTAATTTAAGGTTAAGGCGAAGTGATTGAAAGTATCCTACAGTTTTCTAATTTTTTTGTCAGTATGTAAAGCTAATCGAAATACATTGGAATATGAAATAAAAAATGGGTCAAAGACACAAATGGCCGGGTTGCTGGGTGTTTATTGTAGTGGTGACAAAGGTGATTACAAGATCAAATTGCACATTTGGCAGTCATGAATATTTATATAGACAAAATCAGACACATTGTATGTTGGTGTACGAGCACAGAGGCAGCCATCAATTTAATTAGAAATAGGTGAAGTAAGCAATATTTGATTTGATTACATGTTGATAAACACTTGTTTGGAAAAATGGGAAATAATTCATGAAATAATTCCATAAAGTGGGGTGCACATCTTCAATATGTATTAAAAGATTCTGTGAAGTTTCAATGATGTGGGTGAAAAACTGTAGGAGGAGTTGATTTCGCAAAATAGGTACCCTCTATTGAAGATGTCAATGAAAAACGACTAAGTTCCAAAGTTTGGAAAAATGGGAAATAATTCTTGAAATAATTCCATAAAGTGAGGTGCACATCTTCAATATATATAGAAACATTCTATGAAGTTTCAAGCATGTGGGTGAAAAACTGTAGGAGGAGTTGATTTCACAAAATAGGTACCCTCTATTGAAGATGTAAATAAAAAACGACTAAGTTCCAATGTTTGGAAAAATAGGAAATAATTCCTGAAATAATTCCATAAAGTGAGGTGCACATCTTCAATATATATAGAAACATTCTATGAAGTTTCAAGGATGTGGGGGGAAAACTGTAGGAGGAGTTGATTTCACAAAATAGGTACCCTCTATTGAAGATGTCAATAAAAAACGACCAAGTTCCAAAGTTTGGAAAAATGGGAAATAATTCCTGAAATAATTCCATAAAGTGAGGTGCACATCTTCAATATATTTAGAGACATTCTATGAAGTTTCAAGGATGTGGGTGAAAAACTGTAGGAGGAGTTGATTTCACAAAATAGGTACCCTCTATTGAAGATGTCAATAAAAAAACAACTAAGTTCCAAAGTTTGGAAAAATGTGAAATAATTCCTGAAATAACTCCATAAAGTGAGGTGCACATCTTCAATATATATAGAAACATTCTATGAAGTTTCAAGGATGTGGGTGAAAAACTGTAGGAGGAGTTGATTTCACAAAATAGGTACCCTCTATTGAAGATGTCAATAAAAAACGACTAAGTTCCAAAGTTTGGAAAAATGGGAAATAATTCCTAAAATAATTCCATAAAGTGAGGTGCACATCTTCAATATATATAGAAACATTCTATGAAGTTTCAAGGATGTGGGTGAAAAACTGTAGGAGGAGTTGATTTCACAAAATAGGTACCCATTTTCCCCGCCCGCCCGCCGCCGCCGCCCGCCGCCGCCGCCCGCCGCCCGCCGCCGCCGCCCGCCGCCCGCCCGACATTCACCATACTATAACCCGGATTTGCACTCTGTGCAACCCGGCCAAAAAGGAGGTTACCCATGCTTATTTGTTTGCTATAACCCTTTGAAAATGCGTTCTGAAATTAACTTTTAACATAGGATACATAGGGAAAACGTCAAATTTTCGAAAATTTTGTTCTAAAAGTTTATAAAAGCCATCGATGTTAATCCTACAGTTTCGTGAAAAACCTTTATATTATATTGCCTCATCCACGATCTTTCTGATGATATAAAAATAATTTGGGGTCCCCATGCTCGATTTCATTGTATCTGCTGCTGAAGATAATATCAAGGTACTAATTTTGGTTATTTTTTCAGGCAACGTCATGACGTCCGCCGTTCGATAACGTTTATGTATTGCAGATAATAATTACAGGACGAACAGTAAATCTTTTCCTTTCATCTGATATACATTTTTTGATTTTAATGTTTTTATTTTTTTTTATTTATTTAGTTATCATTCCATTTATTTATTTATATTTTGTTTAACTTTCTTTAAGGAGTTACAGATTTTATCTATTAATTGTTGAATGACGGTGTTTTATTTTCATGTTGTCGATGGATGACTTGTATTACCACTGTATGCTTATAGTCCGGTAAAATATTAAGCATTGAACAGTTTCTTACATTTAAAACCTACATTTTCTTTCATCCACCCCGCTATATGGAATGTAGATACATTGTGTATAAGAAATATATATCTTTGATATATTTTGTCGAGTTACTACTTATTACTTATATTTTTCAAATTCAAAGTGCGTTAAACTTTGGTCAAGCTTAACAAAATTAAAAAAAAAAATCAAAGTGCGTCAAGTGAACCAACTCCACGTAATTTGAAAACAGCATTTTTATTTCAAAGTGCGTTAAATTTAGAGGGTATTGTCATTATCACAAAATTAAAATTTTTAACAAAAAAACTTCTTGCATGCGAGAGATAAACAGGGGTGTAAAGATCCGTAAGGTTAACTCACACCTGGAAACAGTGGGAGCTGCTAATATCTTATTTTGACTGAAATATTCGCCGTTAAATCCCTAACAAATTAGACCAAAACCAAATTGATTTATAGGTCTTTCGATTTCGCCGCTACATTTTTTTTGCCTCTTCATCTAGAAATAAATCTAAAATTCGCCTTATTTTTCATTTTTCAACAAATTAAAAGGAAAAAATTTTTGCCAGCTCCTAAAAATTGGGTCGCACTTAGTTTGATCTTCGCTTGAAAAAAACTAGTCCGTAAAATTTTGTTTCTTACTTTTTGCACCTATATTTACCATAAAATCCAAAGAACTAAAAATCAATTTTGAGTGGCCTAATTATTAACCAAAATTAAAAAAAATAAAAATAAAAATAAAAATAAATGTACATTCTCAATTCATCAATTAAGCTAACCTTGGTCGTCTGTATGATGGTTATACGCACAATTTCAATCGATTGAATCTGCTTCTCCAAAAAATACCGAAGCAGTACGAATTAATTCCACCAGGCGTGAGAACAGAGAAGTTGCAAATACATTTAATAACAAACTAGATGTACTGTGAGCAAAGCTCACAAAGGATACCCCCCGCTTTGAAGTCCAATTACCTCCCTTGTGTGATATCGGAAAGCAAAGATTTTTCTTCATGCACATCTTTGGATGATGTACTTCCTTTCTGTAAAGTTTCGTTGAAATCCATTGAGTGGTCTAGGAGGAGTTGCGCTTACGAGGTTCATATATAATGTATAAGCCAAAAAAAATAGAAGTCCAATTATCTCCCTTGTGTGAAATCGGAAAGCAAAGATTTTTCTTCATGCACATCTCTGGATGATGTACTTCCTTTCTGTAAAGTTTCGTTGAAATCCATTGAGCGGTCTAGGAGGAGTTGCGCTTACGAGGTTCATATATAATGTATAAGCCAAAAAAAATAGAAGTCCAATTATCTCCCTTGTGTGATATCGGAAAGCAAAGATTTTTCTTCATGCACATCTTCGGATGATGTACTTCCTTTCTATAATGTATCGTCGAATTCCATTGAGCGGTCTAGGAGGAGTTGCGCTTACGAGGTTCATATATAATGTATAAGCCAAAAAAAATACAAGTCCAATTATCTCCCTTGTGTGATATCGGAAAGCAAAGATTTTTCTTCATGCACATCTTTGGATGATGTACTTCCTTTCTGTAAAGTTTCGTTGAAATTCATTGAGCGGTCTAGGAGGAGTTGCGCTTACAAGACAGACGGACAGACGGACGGACAAGGTGATTCCTATATACCCCCCCCCCCAAACTTTGTTTGCGGGGGGTATAATAAAGGAATAAAGGAATCAATATTTTTTAAAGGACAATGAAGACTGGCCATCTACCATGGATATTTTTGATTTCCCCACCAAAGTAGAAATGACGTTAAAAAAAAAACCAAGTATGTTGCGAAACAGCTCATGCGACAATAGATAACAAGAAAAATAAATGGAAATGGTGAGCTGTCAGAAGGGGCGTAAAACGACTAAAATGTATGAAATACACAAGTCGAACAAAACCAAATATAAAATCGTAAAAAACAACAACAAACTAAACAGTTAAAAATAATAAAGCTATAACAATGTATCTGTGACCTAAATGTGAAAAATTTGGCTTTAGGCGTGGTAATACCATGGAGGTAGTACACTACTTTATAAAAATAACTAAAATTTAAATTATACAAATTACCTGCATAATATTAACTGTACAAATAACAGCACGTACTTGTGATTCTGAAACGAATTAGTCTAAATATGCGTTTAGACGACTAAATAATACTTTTCGAATGATTTTAGCTTAAATGAAGAGGCGTGAAACGATTCGAAAACGCAACAATCAGTCGGGGACGTAATACAATGACAAGGGGCTATTACCCTTGAAACGGTAAACAAATGTACACTAGATGGCGTTCAATTACTTCGCCTTGACCTTAAGGATGTATTCTTCTGATGTTCCAGTCTCGTTGAAATTTCGTTCGGGAATTATTTCCAAAACCTGTGATAAAAGTGGAAAATATTAATGAATTCAAAAAATATTATAATCCAACTAAACTCTGTGAAAAAATTATGTACTTACAATAAGTAGTTTTTGAGTAATAAAATTTTCAAATTTCATAACCAATCTGGTCAGTGTCATAAGCCAAAATGTTGAGAAAATGGGTGAGGGGTACAAAGAAATGATTTTACCAAAAATATGTACATCCCCTATCTATTTTTTTTGTTTTAAAATTCTTTAATATATGTATTTTTCCAATTATTTATAACATAGAAGTTGAAATTATATGCTCTTTGTTCTAAAAAAAAAAAGAGAAAAACCCCAAATTTACTAAATTGCCTGCATGGTCATTTTGACACGAAAAAACAACAAAATTTTATAAAACTTTCTTATATTAACACGGACCTATAGCTTTTTTTAAGTTAAATTTATTCAGATTGGTCCACTTCATCTTTAGGGAAAGTATGAAAAAAAGTTTAATGTACATCTGTACGTCACGGTGGAACGGATTTGTAGATTTGCTTAAAGTGGAACTAAAACGCTTATAGAAAGTTATTTTCATTTTATAGTACTAAAAAAACGTATAAAAACGCAAAAAATCCGATGAAATTCGGTAACTTAGTTTTCGAGATATTAGCAAAATACTGGCCGATCGTCATTTGCATACCTGAACGATTTGTTAAAAAACTAGAACATTACTAGTCGCCGGAAGTGACGTACTGTGCGGTTCAGATCTTGTACATAAATAGGTACAGGTCATTTGCAAAGTGAAAGCAGATTCAGTTGATTGTTTATACGTTATTGGTGACAACTATCGATTCACACTGCTTCTTATATATTCACCGACACTTGTTTGATGAAACATTGTACTTAATTTAAATCTACAATTCAACAATGGGAAGGAATTGTGCAGTTGCGGGATGCAGCGACTCTGCAAAAACGGGACATACTCAACACGCTTTTCCAAAAGATGACCGACAACGTAACTTGTGGGTTCGTTTTGTAAAACTAACCCGTGTGGATTTTACTGTGCCAACTAAACACTCAGCCATATGTTCAGAACACTTCTCAGAAGAATGCTATGAGGTTGACAGGTTGAGATTCAAGGAGTTATTTGGTTTATCTGCTCATAACGGCAAGAGACTATTGCCAGGTTCAGTGCCAAGCATTTATCCCAACCAGCATGACCAGTATACATGGTATAGTGACGGTCTGCACCAAAATACTTTTGAAAAAATAATTCTATAACATGTCTGATCTTATTTGTTTTTATATACCATGCATATGTCTTTATATATACATCAAATTTATGTGTATATATGCACATGTTTGAAAATGAATGAATATCATAATGTCATTGTGAGAATAAGCCTACATTAAGCCTATGCAGCCTCTCCTGTTGAATCAAAATTTTTTATGTATAGCTATATTGTACCTTTACATCATACATAGGGTATATTTAAGGGTATTTTTAGAGTTATTGTGTTTGATTTACACCCCTTCTTTTCAAACCACCACAGTTACCAACATCCTGAACATAGGGCTATTTAAAAATATTATTAATGAAGTAAGTAGAAGGTACATGTAAGGCCGCTTATATCAAATGCAGAGCCTTGACAGGCATGACTTTGAAAAGATGTAGCCAACAAGCTAACATAAGTTGTAGTACAATAAGAGGCTATTATAGCGAAATGTGTAGCTCCATAAAAAGTTATTCTGGTCCCATGTCCCTCTGAATTTTTTTCTCGTTCTATGAGCATAAAAGTTATACATTTGTAACCATAATAATTTCAAATATTAAGAGTCTGCTGACTATGGTAAAATAATACAATATAGAACAATAAATGTACTTCCATGATATAACTACCTCTCTATTTATATAACATATTCATGATCATAATCCTAGCTGATAATGCAGAAAATAATTTGGGTAAAAATGTAGCTTTTTTAAAGGCATTCTATTTCATTAGCAATGTAAAGCTAAAGCAAAGTTTGAATGTCTATTTATTTATTAAAAGAATATGTATTTATTTATTCATTATTTATAAAAAAAAATATATATATGACACTTCCAATCGTGCAAGAAATTTTAATTTCCCCCTAAATAGTATTTAACACCTGTGAAAATTAAAACTAGTTCATGATATAAAACAAATTAGTAAACATGTGGACGGATATTTATCACCTTTAATCCTGGTAATTAAAACAGTTAAAGTTTTAGCACCTATTAATTAACATCCTGTTATCTAGTAATAAAGATCAAACAAAAGTTTTAATCCCTCCAATCAGGTAAATAACAACTTGGCCATGCACCTACCACCTGTGGAGTAAATCAATATACCGGTAACAAAGTCATTAGAAAGGTGTTATGAAAACCAGTTTTGACTGGTATTATAATTCAAATTACACAAAGAGCATAAAGTCCCATAACCAATATTAACCAAATTATAACTATACAAATGTGGGAATAATTTTATAAGTTGAATAATTTTTTTTATTTAAATCCATCAAAATCTTTTATTAAAGTTTTAGGTGTACAGTGCAGTTTCTCCAATGATTCTCTACATATTTTTATTATTACAACAAGGATTGTAAGAAATTACTTATCCCTCTCTACATATATGTCTCTGATTAAACTAAGAAATTTATTATATTTTTATAAGAAAATTCTGAAATTTTATAAATCTGTCAATTCAATAAAAAAAAAAACACATTGTAATTCTACATCAAAATCTATATTACTATTCAGTAACTTATATCACTATTTGTAAAACATCTGTTTTAAAACTATCAATTAATATTGTGTCTTATATTTGCTTGTTTAAAAAAATAGTGTTTGTTTTTTATTCCTATAAGATGGTCTTCCATTTGTATTTATGTTATACACACCTTTCAAAATATCTTTCACTTTCGTTCTTTTTATATATATGTATATGGGGGCATTTATTGAAATGTATTGGCTATACTATTATAAATCACTAGCATTGCTGTCTTCATCCATAATATATTCCTTCTGGTCAATGTAAACAAGTTCAAGAGTAGCCCGCACTGTACGTCATTTCCGGTCAATCGGGGTCACTCAGCGAGGAAACCCTGTTTCCGGAAATAGCGCTGATTGGATTTCCCACAGGTAAAAATAATCCAACTTCACTCGCTATTTTCTCCGTTATTACTTGACCAAATTTCATCGGGTTTTTTTGCGTTTTTATACGTTTATTTAGTACTATAAAATGAAAATAACTTGCTATAAGCGTTTTAGTTCCACTTTAACCAAACTAATACACGTTATATACAGATCAAATCGATTTTGGTGGATTAAATTTCAAGAGTTACGGCTCTTTTGTTCTGTAAAACATAGGATTTTTTTTAGGTTTTCAGTTGATAAAGTATCGCTTGTCCAATTATATCATGAATTATAATAAATGACTGCTAAAGAAGTATGCATGCTGAAAATTAAAAAATCCAAAATTCGAAGAGGAAAAAGGAGACAAGTATGGTCTATGAAAATTACTACATTAAACAATCTAATGTTAAACTGGAAAAGTCAACGCATTAACAACACCCAACCGACAGATCCTCAGAAAAAAAAATTATATAAAAGATCACAAACTTCTATGGTGGCAATTAATAAGCACAAATAAAACCATAAGATCACAAATTTCTGTGGTGGCAACTAATAAGAACAAATAAAACCATAAGATCACAAACTTCTATGATGGCAATTAATAAGAACAAATAAAACCATAAGATCACAAACCTCTATGGTGGCAATTAATAAGCACAAATAAAACTATAAGATCACAAATTTCTATGGTGGCAATTAATAAGCACAAATAAAACCATAAGATCACAAATTTCTATGGTGGCAATTAATAAGCACAAATAAAACCATAAGATCATAAACTTCTATGGTGGCAATTAATAAGCACAAATAAAACCATAAGATCACAAACTTCTATGGTTGCAATTAATAAGCACAAATAAAACCATAAGAACGGCCGCTACGTGCTTGAGAGCTACATATTCGTTTATTGTAATATGATACCCACGATTTAATTCTTTTCTACTTCGAACTACCATAATTAATTAATTATTTTCTTGTGTAAACCGTATTTCCCTTTAATCTCATAAAAATGCCTGTACAAGTCAGGTGTATGACTGTTGCTTTCCAGTTCTTCTGGGTGTTTGCGTGCCTCCCGGCTTTGCCAGTTTGTCGGATTTTGATTGTGGCATTTCCTGTTGTTATGAAACTGTATTAATAAGAACTCACAATTCAAAACAAAATAAGCCCAAAAAAAACGTATGTAAAGACTTAGCAACGTCCATTTCGAGATGCTTGTTTGACACGCCCCCCCCCCCAAAGTCAGTTGTTCTGTATTATAGTACGGTTTTCCCATGTGTTCATTCCCTGATTTGGGAAAATGTGTTGGACCTACTTCACACAAACTGATACCACAACGGTCTCTAACAAGGTATTTTAAATACATTTCAACAAAATTAAAGAATATACCATTTAACAAGAATGCTCAGAACACAATGTCACAACATATTTATTTTATCTCTAACACAAATAATGTCATTTTTATTATGTCTTGAACTTGAAACAGGAAGTCTGAAAAGTAAAAAAAGTATCAAATTACTGGATATTAAATTAACCTTCCACTAAAATCTAGTGCATATAAGGTTTTTTAATTGTGATGAAGATGAAACAATTTTTTCAGTGTCGTTGGTCTAGATAAAATCTCATCATTTGAATAGCAGATATTCACATTATTTTTTCAATCCTTAAATCTTTTGAACTCAGGCTGCGGCATCCATGTTCAAAATAGCTTTAAAAATTTAGCGATAACTTTCGACTGTCTTTTTGGCTTTCTTAGTTCCTCGGTATCAGAGTTCTTATTATTACAAGTTAAAAAGCAAAGAAATGGGTGATATTATTATTATTACTATTCATCTATAAGTTGGACTTAGGCCTTCAGCACACAAAAACACGTTTAGTTATCGCGTGTTATATCGTATACATATTGTATAAAGGTGTAATCGTAGAAGGATTTATCCACGAGTAGTCATGAAAGTGACTTAAGGGGAAGATTTATATATATATATTCTCTTTGGGTCTACCTTGTATACTGTAAATTCAGAAATTTTTGCGTGCACTTATTATTGCAAATCTTTATAAACTGACAAAATTGCGACTTTAATTAATGGGACTGATATGATTTTTGTTACAGAATACAAGTAAGAAAGTCGAAATGCAAGTTCAAATTATTGCGATCATCATGCTGTCGCAATTTTCGCAATAATAAAAACATGGCAATAATTTCCGGATTTACAGTACATATTCTTTCATTTTCACACTAAAAGCATAAATTTTTATTTTATTTGATAAAGACACTATTCACTAGACTGTGTGACCTGTTGCATTCTACACTATCATAACACGTTTTATACAAACCCCGTCACAGCCGTTTTGTCCCTGACAAGCAGAAAACTGGCAGTAAAACTTGATTTTGGAATCGCCTTCCAGACGGAAAGCTTTAAAATATGGACTGAATGTAACATTTCCTAGTGTCGTAAAGCCATAATCCTTAGGAAGTATTCTGCCGTCACCACATCTAAAAATGGATATTTACATTGGATCAGACTTTTAAGGAATGTTTCCAATTTTTGAACTGGTTATACGATATAACCTGGTTGGGGTCAGTTTACGCATAATAAACCGCGGAGCGCTGTATGAATACCTTAAACTTACCCAAACCAGATTATTGAAGTATAACGTGTTACAACAAGAGGCTCTCAAGAGCCTGAATCGCTCACCTGGCAAACAATGCACTATAAACTAAATTAATATATTAATGTTTGTTGTAACGGGTAAGATTCTCCTTACTCCTACAATGTAAGATGTTGGAATTCCGTTCCTCCATACCCCCAAGTCAGTAAATAGCTTGCCAGACAACCTCTAGCATTGCTAGAGTAAGGTTCTCTTGTAAGTTTTACTGAATTCCTATGTAATGGAGGTGGTCGAAATGATCTCCCCTGATGTGATGAATGTTATCCTGATAAAATATAAATATAATGCAATGTAATACTTTAAATTTTCGATATGTTGTGAAGGACATATAAACAATGACTGTTAAACAGCAATATTTCTACAACTGTTGATTTTGAAGTTGAACATTTGCCATTTTAAATGAGAGTTGATACCGCGTAGATGAAATTAACCAGTGGTAAGTACCCTTTGAACAGACTGTTCTGGTTACCCATGAGACCTTACATCTTTGGCATTTAAAAAGTAAACTCTCTTTTTCTGAAGTATCACAGTTTCAATTACATGTACTTGAAAAGGAAATATTGCAGGAACAATCATGCTAAGTTTCATCCAAATCCCCCTTAGTTTCAGAGGAGAAGATGTTTGAAAAATTGTTAACAGCAATGATGACGGACACCATGTGATGGCAATTAAAAGCTCACATATTATGAAGTTTAATCATTGTTATACAACATTCTCATCATCACCATTCACTAAGGATACCATGTTTACTTTAAAAACCAAATATTGTTGAAATCCGAGCAAGTGTAAAAAATGGCGGGAAAATGGCAGCCATTTTAAAAATGGCCGTCCAAAACAAACTTTCATCATCACCATTCAACTCGGGATACAATGTTTACCTTGAAAGTAGCTTTCATCTTCATTTTCTTTCTATAATTCAGGAAAAAATAGCAAAAAACAGCATTTTGACCCATATGTTCTATTTTTAGTAAGGGCGGACATGTTTTTCGACCAATCAAAAATCCAAGCATTAACTTTTTGCAGGATACCCTAAGGAACAATCTTACACAGTTTCATTTGATTTTGAATAGTAGTTTTAGAGAAGAAGATTTTTGAAATAATAACATAAAAAAAAGCCAAAAATGTCAAAAAAGGGCAATAACTCTAACATCAGTTCACAGATTTTCACGAAAATCAGCACACAGGTAGCTCTCATCATGCTGAACACTTTCAACCTGCCAGAATTTGCCATAACCTAATCATTTTTTAGATATTTGCGAAAAACTGTTGTTTGACCCCTATGTTCTATTTTTTGTAACAGTGGCCATGTTTTTCGACGGAACAAAAATCGAAGCATACACTTTGTGCAGGATACCCTAAGGAAAATCATGCTAAGTTTTATCAAAATCCATTCAGTAGTTTCAGAGGAGAAGATTTTTGAAAAATTGTTAACGACGACGACAGACGACGACGGACGCAAAGTGATGAGAATAGCTCACATGGCCTTTTAGGCCAGGTGAGCTAAAAATGGATATATTCCTTATAATTTAATATCCAAACAGAAGGACAATGATTCCTCGATTCAAGCACCAATAATGTCATGGGACTATTTATATTTACAAGTGGCAAATTAATCCGTTGGTGACGTCACAAGACCAAACCAGGTTATACAGTATAACCAATGTTGCTGTATACAGTTCAGCCAATTAAAATGCAGTATTCAAATCCAATTAATTTGTTAATAGATGACTGTAACTTCGATTTTTTTGAACTACAACCGGCTCTATGTAAAATGTAGCACACCAGCTGAATTTTTTTTATAACTAAACAGTTGTAACTATTATTACCAACTACTGCACCAAAACATGCACATTTACCAAATGAGAAGAGGATAAAGTTAAACCGCGGAAATGTAGCTCTTATGATCATGGTTGATATTTACAAAATGAGAAGAGGATAAAGTTAAACCGCGGAAATTAAGCTATTATAATTATAGTTGGTATTTACCAAATTTTAATGAGAAGAAGATAAAGTTAAGCCGCGGATATCTAGCTCTCACGATCATGGTTGGTATTTGAGGCGGAAATGTAGCTCTTACGATCATGGCTGGTATTTGCGGCGGAAATGTAGCTCTTACGATCATGGTTGGTATTTACCGAATGAGAAGAGGATAAAGTTAAGCCGCGGAAATGTAGCTCTTACGATCATGGTTCTAGTTACCAAATGAGAAGAGGATAACGTTAAGCCGCGGAAATGTAGCTCTTATGACCATGGTTGATATTTACGAAATGAAAAGACAGTAAAACAAACTAAAGAAACTCTTCAAAGAGACGATAAACGTGCTTTTTTCAGTTCTGCAATAAATGACTGATTTTTAGCGATAAATATGGGATATTAAGACAAATAAATTCACATGGTGGAATTAAACGCACGGAAAGACACGTATTCCCTGTGTATACTTTTCAAACATTTATAATTGATGTAATTTTGAATTTTTTAAAAAGATTACAAACAGGAAAATAGTTTTGGTTGCCATTACGCTTATCTGTGAAACAGGTCGTTCTTCATATGAATACATCTCAGCAAACACATTAAAAAATTCTAAGGTACCATTTCAAAACTAACCCGCCAATAAGAAAGGGATATTGCCTTACTCCATCGATTGTCTGTGCTCTACAGGTGAAGGGTCGTAATGCAGTTTCGTTGGTAATCGCTGCAAAAATAAGTGATATACTACGTTACTTTACAAAACAATATGTTTGACGCAAAATTTTAGTACTAATCCCCAAATGTTAGAATAAAGAATTACAAAAACAACTCTGTCAAAACGTTCCCGTCCAAGCCAGTCCAAGAAAACCCTTTGCAATCGTATGAGAGAATATTTATGATGTATGTCCGAGAATGTCTGATGACTGATTCAGAATATACACGCATCCGACAAAGGAACACCACCCTCCGGACGATATGCGTAGCGCAAGTTATAACGTATATTTAAAGAGACCACAGTTTTATTTTATTTTTTTTTTTTGTAAGTCTTTTTCGGAAGTATTTATTCACTTCGGTTGAAAGTCTTTGAGGGTATCGTCTGCTCGGTAGTCCATGAATAGGATTATACAGGTAAAAGGTCAATTCTTACTGAAATGAAATATCAGTTTAATTAAAGAAAAAACTGACATCTGAGTTTATTTGTCTTGTAAAGTTTTGAATTAACTTCTCTTTTTTCTTTTACTTTCCCTTCTTTCTTGTATTTTGAAATTACTTTAATCAGCGGTATCATTCTGTGTTCGTTTACGCTTACGCTTCCGGAGTACCCGAATACAGCAAAATAAGTTTGAACTAGACATTGAACCCGCGCGAGCGCGGGAAAATAAGCATTTTTTTTTTTTGGTGGCCATATTGACTTTAAAAAGTTATTACGGCCATGTCATTCATGGAACAGGAACTCAGTATGGATGTTGTGGCAGGCTTCCTATAAACTTTCCTGTCAAGTAGGTGGTATCAACTGATAGTTTCATGTCTATATATAATGTAGTATTCCAGCAATGGATGTTAATGCAAACTTTAACCAAAGTCAATGAAGCGTGAAATTTAGGTCAACGTGACCCAATTGTCACATGGCTATTCGTTACTACCGAAGATGTATCCACTGATGAAGTAGACTGTGTGCCACTTAGAATTACCAAAATGAACCTTAAAGTTCCCTCAAAGTCAAAATCTATGACGAAAACACAACCACATAAATTGTCAATATTTTTATTGTTACAATTAATTCTGAACTGGAACTTGATAAAAAGCTTTCATTAAATACACATTCCTTCAGAATAAATATGAAAATGAAATTGTAGATGTAAACATTTCCTTAGAGACGGATGAATTTTTCAAAAGATGCCGTGAGTAAGGTAGAGCATATTTTTGGAAAATAATTGTTCCAATTGTTTCATTGTCGTCATGGACAGGGCAAGCGAGGATTAATTTCACAAATATATCCAATAATCAGACGATAAAAGCATTTTTAGTGTGTGGCTGCGTGTGCTGTCCACGTTTATAAAGATGTCCGAGATAAATTTCGTCATTAATGCTAAAGATGACCATTTGTTAAAAATATTTTTATCTAGGGAATTGTATGGTAGAGATATATTTAGACAGGTCACATGACAAATAATGTAAAAATAGATAATGGTTGGTATTATCACTTTGTGCAAGGTAAACATCCGAGCAATCCAAAAAACAACTAAGTTAGGAATTTCTCTGAACTTTACCTTACTTCTTCATAATCTTCAAATTTCATAACCTTTACAGTTAGGAGAAATTGCGTTATTGTAGAAAAACAATCCTGAATACATGAAGCGGAAACATCCCACTCGAAGGAGAATTATTTAATTTGTTTTATTCTTCTTCCGTAATTTCAAACAAAAATATTATTACATTTAAAATATGTGCATACTTGTTTATTTAAATCAACGTGTTAAAAGTATGAATTCGAGAACCTTCTTAGGGATATGTTGGGAGAATTCATATCAGATAAGTGGATACAAATTCCATTTGCACATAAACAAAACTGCAGTTTAAATTTATAAATGCAGATTGTCAAATCCGATAATAACCTTTATAATCTGAACCATACATCGTTTATTTTGAACCACGCGTTTTACCGCCTATTCGGCTAATTCGTAAATTTAGTATTATAGATTGTGGAACACCTCGGTTCAGCGCAATGATTTTTGATAGATCATTTTAGCAATAGTTTGTAGTTTTCAGTACATATGTGTATTATATGTTATGTTATTAAATTTCTTTCCCAGTGGATACAGCAATTTTACACTATTCCACTGGCATTCTAGTCCATGCTTTTAAACCTGACTGACGAATTTAATTGATACATGTATATCAATTAATATTGAACTGCTTTGATTCTAGTCAGTCGGTATGTTCAGTAGTAAATTAAAGTTCTCACTTAGGACAGACTAGAAATCATATCTTTAATGGCCTTAAATGATAAGGTGAAATCCAATGTTTTGAAACAAAACTCGAGGTTCCACGACTTCAAACCGGATTGTTTTCAGAAAATCCGAGGTTCCCCGCCTTCAAACGAATGTTTTTCAATGTGATTTACCCGTCAAATTAGTCTTTAAGTACCTACATGTAAAGAGGATTTTCCTGCCAAAATTCCTATCCCCCTTACACTCAAGAAACGGAGATTGACTCCTACAAGTGAATTTCCAGTCGTATATACAAGTATATTGAGATTTATTAGCCGAATTAGCCACTAGTCTTACATGCAGATAAAGGTTATTTACCTGCCAAATCGGCTTTCAGTCTTACAACCTTCCCAACCGGTATAGCCCCAGTAAACTTTTCTCCATCGAAGCCAATTACGTCTAAGGTCATGTTTGTACTCATGTTTCTTCCATGGGCATCGAGCTCACTTTGTGGAGGAACAAGACTGAAAGAAAGAAAGGGGATAATCTGTAAATACCTTATTTAAAAGAATTTTTGTTAAAATCAAAGCAAAAATCCCAAGTACTAACCCCGAGTCTAAAGTCTGGATAAGAGTTGTCCCACTTTTTTTTATCCACGTATAGTTTTTCCTAAAGTGGTAAATACCGAATAATGTCAACTTGGTAAATTTTCATAAAAACAACAATTATGGTATTAGCTGTATAATGATATGGAAGCTTTCCGCGCTGACACTTAAATAAAGTCAAGAAATACCAAAGGGATATTCGAAGGAGAGAAAAATCGTAACAACTGACAAACTCCGGAGAACAACGAAGACAAGACCAAAACAATACATGCACTACAATTAAAAACTAAAAACATATGAACAACATGGACCCCCCAAAAAAACCGGGGGTAGATTCACTCACATAGAATTGAAATTTATTTTTGGAAATTAAACTCTTTCACGCATATCTTTGACCTTACTGCCCTTATCCATATTTCACCACGGATGTAATGAAATATCATTCTGAAAGTTGGTCAGTTACACATGACAACCAGCAAATTTGATTGAATATCCAAATCAAAATAGTTTGAGAAATATTAAGGCTGGTGGTTTAATGGGAATTTTAGTAAAGAATGCTATAAGTATCATTAACGAAAAAAAGTCTATGCGATATGGTTTAAAGAAAAATCAGTCCCGACTGTTAAATATTAACGTTTTATAGGTCTCTACACTCAACTACATGTGTCTTTTTTAAACTCTAAATCGTTTTTCGTGAATATCTCAATATTTTATTATTAAAGTGAATGTAAATTGTGTACAATTTGTTAGTTTTCTGTGTAAAGTAAACAAATGTGACGTTGCGTAATACCTGTGTATGTGCAAGTTTTGTTGCAAAAGTGTGAACCTTGTTACTTTTTGGGATATATACCAAATTGTTATTATCCCCGCACTTTCGAAGAAAGTTCGGGAATATAGCGATTGTCTCCGTCCGTCCGTCCGTCACACTTTCTTGTGACATCAAATCCTCCTTCACTTTTGTTTCTATATAGAATGGTTGCATACCACCTGTAGATGCGCAATAAGGTTCTAGAATTTTGATTTTCTAAACATGGGGCCCACATGTGTTGAACTTCGAAAATTTGGAATTCAAGCTTGTGACCTGAACTCGTCTTTCATTTTTCAATTTATGCATTTTATTTCTATACAGTATTGTTATTAACCATATGCAGAAGCGCAAAAAGATTTTAGAATTTTGATTTTCTAAAATTGGGGCCCACGGGGGTCGAATTTCGAAAAACTGTCAATTTAAGCTTGTGATCTAATCTCCTCTTTTAATTTTACAATTGATGCATATTATTTCTATACGGTATTGTCATACACACTATTCAGATGTGCAATAAGGTTTTAGAATTTCGATTTTCTAAGCAAGGGGTCCACAGGGGTCGAATTTTGAAAAATGATCAATTTGAGCTTGTGACATAAACTCCTCTTTCATTTTTCATTTAGATTTAACAAATTATTTGTATATATATAATACTGTTCTTTATTGTCTGTAGATATGCGAAAAGGTTTTTAATTTTGAAAATCTATTAACAAATTTTGGGACCGAAAAGGGTGAAATAGCTAATTATCCCCGCACTTCGAAGAAGTTCGGAGATATTGTTATCGCCCCCGTCCGTCTGTCTGTCGTATCGTCCATCCGTCCGTCCGTCCGTCTGTCTGGCTGTCTGTCTTTCCGTCTGTCCGTCCGTCCGTCACATTTTCTTGTGACCTAAATTGCTCGTTCATTTTTAACTTCATGTATTTAATTTCTATACAGTATTGTCACATACTGTATGTAGATGCGCAATAAGGTTTTAGAATTTTAAATTTCGAAAATTGGGCCGCACCTGGGTCGAATTTCTTAAATTGGCAATTTAAGCATATGACCTAAGCTCCGCGTTCATTTTTCATTTTATGCATTTGATTTATATACAGTCTTGTCACATACTGTATGTAGATGCGCAATAAAGTTTTAGAATTTTGATTTTCAAAAACTGGGGCACCCAGGTGTCAAATTTCGAAAATGAGGAATTGAAGCTTGCGACCTAAACTCCTCTTTCATTTTTGACTTCTATACAGTATTATCACATACTGTCACATCTAGATGCGCAATAAGGTTTTAAAATTTTGATTTTCAAAAATTGGGGCCCACAGGGGTCGAATTTCAAAAACTGGAAATTTAAAATTGTGACCTTAACTCCTCTTTCATTTTTCATTTTATGTATTTAATTTATAAAAAAAGATTGTCACATACTGTATTTAGATGCGCAGTAAGGTTTTAGAATTTTGATTTTCAAAACTCGGGGCCTACAGGTGTTGAATTTTGAAAATTTTGAATTTAAGCTGGTGACCTAAACTCCTCTTTCATTTTTCATTTTATGTATTTAATTTCTTTACGGTATTGTCACACACTGTATATAGATGTGCAATAAGCTTTTAGAATTTTGATTTTCAAAAATTGGGGCCTTTAGGGAATTATAAGGGGGTGACTGAAAGTTTTCTTTCATATTTCATTTTATACATTTTATTTCTATACAGTATTATCTTACATTGTATGCAGATGTGCAATAAGATTTTAGAATTTCAATTTTCCAAAATTTGGGCCTGTCTTCAAAGGTATGTGAAAAAGGTGCACAGGGATACAAAAAGTGGGGAGTGCGGGGATAGCTTTCGTTTCCGACTGCCTCAGTCTAGTTTTAAATGTACAGAACCGTTATATCTCCGGAGTTTTCTTAAACTCACTAGATCGGTCGCCTAAGTATGTGGGGCATACAGTACCTATGTTTTATAGACTATTTGTACCTGTCGTCGATTTTTTTGGATACAGCATGACCGTCCATCTCATCCCCAAACGAACAAGTAAGAACGTATAGGTCTTCGGCTGACACTATAAGTGTACCATTGACGTCGTGTGCTACTTCTACAGTAACGGAGAAAACAGCTACACCAGGAAATGATTCCTATTACAAAAGAACAAAAGACACAAGAAGCTAATATGGCAAGCGTTCCATTTGGCACCCCCATAAGTATATCTATACGCTTATTCCGTCAAAGATATACACAGCTGGGGTGCCATATGGAACTCTTTCTAGGAAAATTGGCAATCGTTGTCAATTAAGATCGGAGTCGAACACACCCCGCCTCAGGTGAGATTCGAACATACCTCAGTGTTGACAGGCTAGTGATCATTTGTAGTCATGACCAACTATCTAGACCACTCGGCCACCGAAGCTCCAGAATTTGTAAGTCTTACCCTTTTTGAAGTTAAAGAAAATATAATAAAATCCAGTGAGATACGCACCGTCCTATACAAATTTATGAACAGAATTTCTTCATATATATATTTTATT
The DNA here is from genome assembly GCA_028015205.1 of Mytilisepta virgata. Lineage (NCBI taxonomy): Eukaryota > Metazoa > Mollusca > Bivalvia > Mytilida > Mytilidae > Mytilisepta > Mytilisepta virgata. The sequence goes on along the minus strand of CM051515.1, from coordinate 55,729,050 downwards.
TTGTCATCTGCCGTTTTGTGTGGTGTTTCGTTCCAGTCCCAAAAACATTGAATAAGTATTTATTGAGACTTTTATTGTTTGTTCTAATACAATACAACCCCTTCCCAATTCGTACATTTTCAGTGGTTTCTACAAGTTTCGACAGCACTTCTCCCGGTGCCATTTAGAGCTAATCAGGTCTGGGGTTCCTTAACGAAGACCGCGCGACAACTCCTAAATATTCAGTCGTGTTCGGTTCTCCGGAAGGTTGTCTCACTCACGCTGGCCCTAACTTTTTCTTACATACCGTAAAATTGCATCCAACGTCTGGTCCGTCCGGATAGCTAACTAAAGCTGTCGATCGGAACTCATCAATTTGGGTCATTAATACCTCTTTGTGATTATCACACAAAACGACTGCCTTGGCGTAGTCGACGTCGGTAAGGAAGGTGATGTTCGCTATGTCAGATGTATTATGACCACAATCAACATCCACTAAAAATGGGAAAATATTATACGGATATAGCCCCAGCGATATAGCACGAGGTCCATACGAAGTTTTATTATATCTTTCATAGTATAATTTTGATGTTTGTATGAAAATTTGACAGGGAGACAAATAAATAATTTTTCAAATTTTTAAAAAAACTGATGGGTAAAATTTGTTGATAATTATGATTTCTTACCACAGAACTTTCTTTTTTTATTTTTGGAAATGGCCCAACGCTATGTTTAATATATGACGTGTCATATCCATTAAGATTCTACATTAAGTTGATAACTCGTCCGAGAATTGGGTCACTACAATGCATTTTCCACAATATTTTGAAAAAAATTTTAATTTTCGTTGCTATGAGTATCAAAGGAAAAAAAGATGTTTTGGAAAAAAATCGTTATGTTCCCCGAACCGGTACAACTCTGTGATACTTTTCATATACTAGTATACATATTTGGGTCTAAAAACCAATATAAGGGGGAGATTTTGCATGACATTCAAGTACAGTTTCATATGTTATGGCTCAAATCAACGCAAAATGACTATTGTGCAGTACTACCTTATGAAACAATAGTGATGTCCACCGGGTGACAAATGTGATGTTCCATGGCTGACCGGAAATAACCCTCTTTAGTTCCGAGTATATACACACGTATTTGTGAAATATTTCAGCGACGACCTGATACAAAAATTGAGTGATTTGGAATACACAGAGTGGCTTGTGTTTGTTATGTATAGTAAAACTATTATTTACTCCATCTTAGACAGACGTCATCATGGACATCCTCGAGATGTTGTCTTCCGAGCCCTCGTGAAGACAACAAACTTCGGGTGGATAGAAAATTTCTTTTCGAAGACCTGGCTTTTCGTGATGTTTTCGTCTCATAGTTACGTGTTCCTATCGTGTAAAATTAAGGTTTTCTTTATAGGGCTATCACATATGTACATGTTTGTCTCTTTTACCTTAATATAGGATGGATGGATGAATGAATACTGTTTAACGTCCAGTGGCAACCAGGTGCATATCAGGACGAGAACATGTCGATATGTATATATTATCTGCATTCTGACAGCTAGATATCGTAAAATATCATCCCGTGAGCCAGAATATGAAGTTTGGGACGAGTGAGCGTAGCGAACGAGACCCAAATCTTCATATTCTGTCGAGCGGGATGATATTTTACGATATCTAGCTGTCAAAATGCAGATAATATTTTTATCATCTTAATTACTAATCTGAAACGTAAATATTTGTAAACTTTCTAAATTCTCCCAAATTATCGCGGGAAAAGTATGGATTCTTCATCGCAACGACAACAAAACGTATGTTGTTTACCATACCAAAAAGTATATATATATCCTAAATGTTCATGTAAAATATCTTATAAACGATATAAATACATACATTAGGGTGTATTTTCATTTTTTTAAAAAGAAAATCAGTCTGGAAATCTTTGTTCATGATTTTCCGGGAAACTAAAGAACCCGCTTTCAAACTTGCAACCTCGTGATGTCATAGTCAGTCTCCATTCGCAAAACAACTTCTGACTAAAATATGCGCAACATAAAATAATCACCCAACTTTAACCAAGGAGACGACATATTTAAACATCATTTAGTTGTATTAGTACTAATTCAGGCGAAAATATGGACATAAAAATATAAAGCGTACATTTAATAAATTGTTTTAATCGCAAATAATGAAATGCAATGGAAAGAGCGGAAAGAAGTCCCAGCAGACATTATCAGCATCGAGGAAAGACACATTTTGTTGATGTCACTTTTATAAATTTCTTCATCATTCATTTAAATAAAACGCCTTAATATAAAAAATGAACACCAGATCTTGATCTATTTATTAATATTTTGCAATTTTGAAAGTTATTTAATAAGTTCTAAGCTGCCAAACGTTGGGAGAATTTGTTGATAATGCCTGCTCAGTGCACGCGCTTCTTGATACGAATTTTACGGAGCTGCTCAACAAGCTGATAGAATCGCAGGGAAGGATGATAAGACAATGAATATGATCCCTGCGTTGTACTAGACCGACACGTTGAGCCGGATTTTTAATGTGCTAGCTCGCGAGATAACTATCCGCAGGAAGACATATCACCCCACTCGGACACATTATACGGACTCCGAGCCGACCAGAAGATCTTTGCTCTTACTCCTAGATGTCGCGTGCTTGGCGGAGAAGCATAAAATACCAATTTTAATGTCTTCGGTTTTACCCGTGATGGAACCCGCGACCTTCCGCACTCGAGTCGAGCACGCTTCCACGAGACCACCGAGGCGGTTCATTTATATAATAATGTTTCTTGAACTGAGTAGAATTTAAGGATATCACACATGTACATTGTTCCTCACGTGTAACGATAATAATAGTAGTAATAGTAAAACTTACACTTAACGATGATACCGACAGGCATACTGTATACCTACAATTTAAACCAGATAAACTATGTTTTAAATGTTAAAATTGTGGAATTCTTTGACTTTAAGGGTGCAAAACCATACAGGACAATCTTGTTACTAATCAAAACCCCAGTCCTTACCACAACTCTATTCCCAAAACTAACCCATTACTGTCATAAATTGGTCTAATCGTAACAAAAACCTTACTAGTGGCACAGCTAAATCAAAAGGTAATTAATTTGCCATTTTCCTCCTGAAAATCTCCAGCAAAGGCAAAATCAAGAATAAAGTATTAAAATTAAGTAATTTATAAATTTATATAGAAATATACAGGACAAGTCTTATATGAAAACATAATTTACCTGTGCACAGAAGTACAAAAAGGCCAAACTATATATCCAGTTTCGTGGCCACTAGAACAAATAAAAAAAAATATTCTAAATCACATTTTAAACTGTTGACATGCTTCTTTTCAAATATTTAGTATTTTCTGGAATAAAAAAAATCATCGTAAATTCGATGTTAAACTGTTTTTATGCTTGTATTCTAATTTATAGTATTTTATCAATAATTGTAATGATCCTTTTGGGACTGAGATTGGTGATTTATACAGAAACTGAAATAAACAATGTTAAATAAATGAAAGGTAATATTATAAGAAACTACTTTAATAATTCAGTGACCCTTCCTTATGTTGGCACAGCTTCATAAAATCCACCCGGTATAATATACCCACTAACAGATTAGTCGACGGTGTATTTTCTTTAATTTTCACCTGGTTTCATCTTAACTTACCATGCTTCTGTACTGTCTAATGACGTCTTGTCGCAAGGTGGACTCGATTCAGCGTTTAAAAATTGAGGCTCATTGTGGGGTCCAGGTAAAATTGCGTTCCGTATGCACAAAATATACTTCAAAATTTCCGAAAGAAACACTTATAAGTTAACCTGTCCTACATTTAAATCTAGTTTAAGATTCTACTGGGATTAGAATACACTGATTATGACACATTGTGTTCCAGTTCCAGTGGACTTTAGTGACTTTTTAGTAAAGTTCTGCTCCAACTTTTTGACCATACATGGAAAAAAAAGTTTTTTTTTTTCAGGTAAATATTTTCCGCCCAGCGCTTTTTGTGCCTGGAACAAATGTGCGCTTATGTAAGCAAAAATAAGTACCTGTGAAATACCTGTTCCAGAGAAACAAATTTCATATGGAATTTATTCCTTCTGGAACCTATTTAACATGCAGAAAATTTGTTCTATAGGATTTTATGTCACAGAAAATTAAAATAAAGAAATCAAATTAGAGTCCTTGAATTTAATGTGCCTTCTTGTCGCCTCTTGAACATTGATTGTACTGTTGTGTTTAGATAGTGTTCTGGGTGATATGTGTCCTCTGGGAGGGAGCATAATGATTTCAAACCCATACATTAAACGCGATTTGGTGAATCCTAAATATTTATATGCAATACCAGTTTCTTAAGATTGTGGTTCAAAATAAAAGGGATGTCTGTTATAGCTATCATACTTATAACTTCACCTGGACCAAAGGTTACTTTGCGTTCGTCGATCGTCCTTCCGTAAACTTATATATTCTAATCTTTTCTCTGAAAAAAACCTGAACCAACTGGGACGAAAAACGGCAGCAGTTGTTCTTATGTGATTTTCTTTCAGAATTGTGCCTATAATGACTGAGACCACCTACCAAGACATGCAGTGGGGTAAAACCTGACACTGGCCCATAAAAATCTTGCAGATCTCTTTTCTGAAACCACCGAGAAAACTGGAATTAAAGCTAAGTTCGGCTGTATCGGCCATCTTGGTTCACAGTCCACGAAATCGGACACACTTCTCAAAGATGACCATCTAAGGACCATTGCTGTACCAAGTCTAGTTATAACTGGTTTAGTGGTTTCAGACAAGCAGATTTTATAGTGGTTTCCCATAGGGTCCTATTTTAAACTAAGTTCGGCTGTGGCGGCCATCTTGGTTCACAGTCCACGAAATCGGACACATTTCTGAAAGACGACCTCCTAAGGACATTGCTGCCTAGTCCAATTGGTCAACTTGTTTCAGACATAAAGATTTTTCAATGAATTAAACTAAGTTCGACTGTGGCTTGGTTAACAGTCCGGGTCATAGGACATATTTCTGAAAGAGAACCTCCTAAGGACCATTGCTACCAACTTTGGCTTCAATTGGCCTTGTAGTTTCATAGAAGAAGATTTTTTAAATTCACCCCCCCCCCCCTTTTCAATTTTTAGTAACAGCAGCCATTTCGGTTGGAAGTCGGGGATGCCGAACATATTTTTGGAAGGGGGCCACCCAAGGACCATTCCGCCAAAGATCAAGATCTTTAAAGGAAAGTTTACACTAGATGCCGTCTTTAAAGGGCAAAAACTCCTATAAGGGGTCAATCCATTATTTTGTTCATGTTGACTTATTTGAAGATCTTACTTTTTTAAACAAGACGAATAAACAGATACGCGTGGATTGGTAGTATGTTAATTGACCGGAGTTAATTGTGTCATAATGACCGTACTGGTGAAAGATTTATTACACTGACAGATCAATTTAAAGAAAGTAATACAGAAGTTCCCACAGATTCGTATATAATCGAACACAGTGATAATGATTTCCCTAGAATTATACGTGTGTGGCAATTTTAAAACCTATTACTTACTTTTATTAATAGTATTAGTACTTTTTCAAATTATTTTTATTTTGTCTTCTGGCAAAACATAGAGAGCAGCTGCCTCTTCTAGAACTAAAAATGGAACATAGTTGAAAACTTTATTTTACAACGTAGTAATTGAACACAAATAAAGCCGCTTGTCAAATTGATGAGTGTGTAAAGAACTTATCCTCCATACCCTAACTTACCTATTATTAACAAGACCAGTTAGATGTCTGGACCTGCGTCGCATGCACATAAGAGAATTTTTAGCATCCGATATTCTCAGTTTCAATAAGACTTAAAGTTATCTACCATTGTAAGATTTATCTTTGAATGTAGTAGGTTATTCTATACACAGGTACTTGAGGACAGGACCCTGTGTTGGGCCCCTCATAGCCCCCCCCCCCTCCCCCACCTCATTAGCATAAATATCTGTTTTCTAATTTTTACTATTTATTTGTACCATAAGTATACTAATATACCATATACTTACTCATATTACACATGTTTCCTATCAAGTACCATTCGACCCAAGACATGGTCCTGTCCTCAAGCACCTTTTATTCTATATTGAACAAAAATGCAGTTTGAATTTATTTATTTCTCAAATCACCCCAAACGGGGAGGTGCACATCTAAAATAAAATCGGAATAACTGTGAAAAATTTCATAAATGCCAGGTTGAAGGTCGTGGAGTTTTATATAACACAATCTGGGTACCCTTCACACATGATGTGCCTAAAAAGGATTAAGTTCAACAAATGATAAATTTGACATTTGTTTTCTCAATTCAACCTAAAAGTGGAGGTGTACAGAATAATAGTGCAATATTTCAGAATTGCAAGGTTTATGGTTTTGGAGTTTCAAATTACCCAAACTAGGTACCCTCCGTACCAAATGCGCATAAAAATTATTAATTTCAACGAATGGTAAATTTGACAACTTTTTCTCAAGTGACTCCAAAACGGGAGGTGTATTTCTTTACTGTGTTCAGAATAAGCGTGCAGTATTTCAGAAGTGCCAGGTTTACGTTTCAGATCATACAAACATGACAAAGTAGGTACCTTATTCTGTGACGGACAGACAGACGGACGGACAGAGTGACCTGACACTTAAACCTGCTTCCGCATTCGGCGACGCAGGTAAAAAGAAGCATTTGTCGATCAAGCGAGCTGAACGATTTAAAGTGTGCAATATATAAAAATCCGTCATTTCGTCATTCGTCAGCCCGAGAGCTTTAGTTTAGCAATATAGCAATGGGAGAATCTGATTCGCTTTCAACAAAAGTATAATATAAATATTTGGATGAATGGTGAGGGGGGTGTTTGATGAGCAGAAGAAGCCCAAATAATTCCTCTTTTTTATTCCAGTTATAACCTTTAGGGACTGAATTCAGTCACCATCATATTTTAAACAATTTTATGATAACAAGTTTTTCTTTCCGAATTTTAATTCTGAGTGACTGAATTCAGTCATCATCATATTTTAAACAATTTTACTCGGTGGCCGAGTGGTCTAGGTAGTTCGTCATTACTACTACTGATCACTAGCCTGTCAACGCTGGGGTTTTGAGTTGGAATCTCACCTGTGGCGGGGTGTGTTCGACTCCGATCTTAATTGACAAGGACTGCCAATTTTCCTACCGAAGGTCGGTGGTTCTCTCCGGGTACTCCGGCTTCCTCCACCAATAAAAACTGGCCGCCGCGAAATGGCCAAAATGTACTCAAAACGGCGTTAAACCCCAACTAAACTAAACTAAATTTAAACAATTTTATGATAAGTTTTTCTTGTCGCATTCACTTCTGATTGACTGAATTCAGTACCATAATATTTTAAACAATCTTGTGATAAGTTTTTCTTTTCGAATTTAATTCTGAGAGTGACTGAATGCAATCACTTCTCTTGACTTACTTTGTACTTTTACTTTGTATAGAAGGTGACTAAATTCAGTCAATATCTTTAACATTTTTCTGTAAAATAATTTTCGGACGTAAAATTCAAATATAACAAATAAACTGTTTGTTTTTCTTGATGAGTTGGTAGTTTATTCTAAAAAGCTTATGGGTATTGCTTTGACCATTAATGACAGTTATAATAACTAGGGGGATATTAAACAAAAAATCCTCCAGGTTTTGGAAAACTGGAAAATGGACACGTTGCAGTGGAATGTGATATAATAATAATAATAACAATAATAATAATAGTTTTATAAAACGTTTCAGGTACTCAGCCGAGATATTCACAATTAATCATTTAAAACGCTATATGTTTAATGTTGATCATATGTTTGTATATTGTATTTGAATACTGGAAAATACTTACAGATATGAAAATTTCCCAAAAAGAGAATACTGAGACAGAGGAAATTTTTCGAAACTTAAAAGAACTTGAAGAGCATTTTCAAAATCAAGGAAATTGTAAAAATATAAATAAAGAATTTCAAAAGGAAATAGAAAATGATATGAAAGAAATTGAAGATAAACTTATTTATATAGACATAACAGATAAGCCCTTTACAATATCAGGAGTTAAAAAAGCTATAAATAACTTTAAAAATGGTAAATCTTGTGGTCCAGGTAAAATAATAAATGAAGTAATTAAATTTAGTAGTGATATAACAATATCAAAGTACTGAAGTACTGAACATCAGAGGACCTCAAGTTATGTTGGATTATTGATAAATGACAGGTGTTTATATAGTACCTGCCAGACAGATGTTCACCTTACAATATAGTACACATAATATAATTTGCTATCATATCTGAGATACTGTCTTATAGTAAGAAACTTATCTTTGTGAATTATCCATGAAATGTTGACGTGGTCAAATGAGAACTGCTAGATTGGCATTATGACCGTATAGTTGCACACTTGCAAAAATCTTTAGCTTATTACTTATGACAGAGAATCAACATAGCAAATATTTTTTGACTAGTCACTGAATTATGAGAAATAGGTCAAGACAATCATATTAAAACAGATAAATTGTAATATTTGGGTGAAAGATACCACATGAACAGTAAACTCATATATCGATAATAGTATGTCTAAAACTGAGAAAGACAAATAAGAGTACACTAGAAACAACATAGAAAACTAAAGCCTGAGCAACCTAACCCCACCAATAGTTGGGGTGATCTCAAGTGCTCTGGATAGGTAGTAGCAATGAGATGATTTTGCAACATACATATAGATCACAACTACAATATGAATGCGTCGGTCCTTAGAGGCCTGTAAAACAGGGCTTGTAATTCTTTGGTGTATATCTTTTTATTTTCTGTTTGTACATTGATGTGGCCATTAGTTTTCTGATTTATATTGTTTAATATTTGTCATTTTATGGCTATTTCTAACTGATTTTAGTATAGTTTTTTTTTCTGATTGTAAAGATGTTGTATGGTTAGCTTTATTTCTTTTTCATCATTTTGTTTCTGTGTCTGATTATCAATCATACCTCCCTTTTTGTTTCTTTTTTTTTAAATAATGACAACAGTTTGGTTTCAATTTTCATTTATATATGTAACAATATAAAACAGTATATATATAATCTCATATTACATCATTAATATTGGTCATTGTTGGAATGTATTCATTTTTAACAATGTACTGTAAAAGTGTTATTTTCTAACAGGTACTTAGTATTATGGTTATTGTGATATCACTTATTCAAAGGACACAGTTCATTTATAGCCCAAAACGGTCTAAAATATAAATCTTACAATTAAACTCCAAATAGTTCATAATTTGGTTCGTAAATTGGTCGATTTCAAATGTATTAACGCTCAATAAATCAGTTCTTTCATAATAGTACATTACATTCTCCAAATTAGGCCCATTTTGTCCAAATATAATGATTTGGTGCAATTTTCAGACATGAAAGCTTTAGGAAAATTTGGCCACCATCTACAATCCAAAATGTTTTGTAACCAAAAGACTCAAAATTTGATAAAGAATTCATCAAAATAAAAACTTTTCGGAATTGTATGGCAGCCACGGTTAATTATGCCAAAACATATCAATTTCAGACAAAATTGACCAAAAATACAAATAATGTATAATTATGGGGTCATAGCTTCAAGATATTTAATAGTAGGTGCCAAAATAGTATATTTTAGTCTTAATAGAATTATCACAAGTATTTCTATTTGAAATTTGTAATCGCTTGACCAATTTAGGGCCATTCTAACCCTTCGTAAACCTCTCTTTTCCTATAATATGTAGTAAATTTCTATTTGATATTCCTTAAAATATTCAAATATACCAAAATACATTTTTTTATATTACATTTAACGAGAAACATTTTACATGATCCCATATATTTGATTTAATCCAGTTATATATATGCTAAGCATACAGTTATAATGACTTTCAAATGTAGGACTATATTATATGAACAGAATTGAGCATTTTATTATTTATTTAGCATATCTGTTATGTTTTCAAATCATTTATCAGTATGCTGAGCTAGCATTTGTATAGTATCTTAATATTCTAAAATGGATTAAAAGGATCACATGTGTTACAATCAAACTTTGGATTGACCATTAGATAACTTTAAAAAATGTCATAACTGGTATATATAAACATTTGGATTTATTATTGTATTATCCATTGAATTCATGCTATTTCCATTTAATACAGTTCAACAGACTATCTATACCTATTATTAATAGTAAAAAATGCCAAAAACTATAAATATATACATTGGACTAACATATATACATTATTCATAAAAATTAATCATTTATCAAACTTCAAAAAGTTCATCACATCGCATAGCATATACATGTATACATATAGTTGTACATAACTCCAAACTATATATAACAGTAAATAATTTGTGAATGTATCAGTGGTACTTGCTTGCATATTAGTTACTATGGGTCACGTCTCTAGAATAGTGAAAGAATCACCATTCAGTTTTGCGTTTGATTATTTTTTTTTTTGTGGGAATGAGCACTTTAAAATAAATAGTGTTTTGTTTAACATTTGTCTGCGGCAAATAAGAGTTCGAAATATTATTAAGATAGTAAAAATATTTCCACATATAAATGGAAATATAACCATAATGATAAGAGGGACACAATCCAAATTTTAAATTTATCTGGTTTTTTTTGTGATAATAAACATTGTTTATATATTTAATAACATTCAGTTGAGCCATATTAATATTATAAAACGGAAATCACTTTCATGATGAACAGAAATTTACATACAGACAGACAACGGTAACATTGACTGCCCCCATCGGCTTAGCAAAAAGGGCATTAACATTGTAATGACTAGTATAGATGCATTGGGAATGAGAACAGCATTATTCATGCATTGACAATCTTGTCTACATATATATATCCAAACAGTAGTTCATAGCATACAGTTTTAGTTCAAAAATCTATATATATATATATATATATATATATATTCATCCGCAACAACAATTTTTCGGTACGTCATTGATATTAAAGATTGTTTGATTAATATACTAATATTTTTAACGACAAAACATTTTCATATTATTAATTTGGATTTAAAAAAAAATCTGAGTATTCATTGAAAACATGAATTTAAAAGAAGCGATAAGGAATTTTATTTTGCACTATATAATGTCCGCGGATCTATAATTTTTATAGGTCGGTTATCATTCCAAAACTAATTTAAATATATGCATGTATGCAAATAAGCGGGAAATTTAGGCGATAGCAATACACCCGAGGCCCTGACGGTCCTCTGATGTAAAAATCATTTGCTAAACTATTTTAACCGGATGTTATCCAAGAGGATGGTAATACCTATACACAAATTTGGAGATAAATCAGATTTCAATAACTATACACGAATTGCCTTAATGAGTCGCCTTGCAAACGTTTTTAGTGAATTGTTGAATGCCAGATTTACTAATCTCATGATTACCAAATATAATCCTTCTCAGTTTGGATTCAGAAAAAAATCACAGAACCTCAGATAGTTTGTTTATATTGAGGTCAATAATTAATAAATATCTTCATAAAAATAAAGGAAAATTTTTTATATGCTTTGTAGACTTTCAAAAAGCGTTTGATTCCCTTTGGAGAATTGGGCTACTCTATAAACTTTTTAAGCTAGGTATCGGCAGAACTATGTTCAACATTATTAGGAGCCAGTTTACTAATACACGATGCCCTTTTAAATAAAAAAAAAACTTATTTTCAAAATCTATTAACATAGACAAAGGGGTACGACAATGGGGTGCAATAAGCCTACACTATTTAACATACATGTATTCATAAACGACATTAGCCAGATATTTACACTTAATAATTGTGATCCAGTAAAGTTAATCAATTCTCACATAGGAAGCCTGTTATTTGCAGATGATTTAATAATTTTATCAGAGAATAAAACTGAGCTTCGAAATAGCTTGGATAATCTGTCAGAATATTGTAATAATTGTCAATTGACTGTTAATGTTAAAAAAAACCCCAAAAACTATGATTTTTGAGAATAATCCATCAAAAACAAACAACAGTTTCGTAAAATATAAGGGACAGTATATCTTGAAAATGTAAATACTTATAAATTTCTTGGATGTGTCATTAGTTGTAGTGGCAACCTTACAAGTTGCAGTCTAGATCTTGCTAATAAAGCAAAGAAAGTTTTATTTAGTATAAGATTATACATAGATTCATATATTCAACTATATAGAGCTTAACTCAGAGCTAAGAAAAGTAATTCAAATATAGATGTACTATCTTTTCTTGATAAAAATCCCTTAGAAAAGGTTCATCTAAACCTTATTAAACATACATTAGGCACAAAGAAAACCTCGACAAATGTAATTGTTCAAAAATAACAAGGCATTTTACCAATAGAAACCTTTATTAAATCACAAAGTTTAAGGTATTTTTAGAGATTAAATAACGATACTCTGAATCCTCTTCTTTGTGAAGCATATGAATTGACAAAATTACTAGATGCAGATGGAACTTACTCCTGGTATACATATGCCAAAAGTTTATCTGCAGAATTAGAAATTGACATAAAACTAATTCAAGACTTTACAAATTTAAAACAAGAACACAATCTTAAACCTGTTATTAAAACATATGCTTCAAATTATTATGAAAACATAGTCAATGAGAAAATTAAAGTGTAAATGAAAATAATAAAAAATTCCTTTACAAGTTTCTAACAGTTAAAGACAATTCGCAAGAATATTATTTGTCTCGTCCTAATAAAGACAAAAAAAATATTAACCAAATTAAGAGTTAGTGACCATGATTTGCTTATAGAAACTGATAGATACAAAAAAAATACCAAGAGAACAAAGAAAATATAAAGACTGCAATAATTTGGATGATGAATTTCATTTTTTTTTTCAATTGTAAATTAAATTTGCAAAAACGTAGACCATTTTTGAAAAATTTCGAAGAAACATATACAAATTTTAAGCACCTTAGCTTTAGAGACAAACTAATAATTATATTAAACCCGTCAACGCCTGAATATATTAGCCAGCGCAGCGAGCGCTATAGGAGCATATGCATTTTCTACATATTGGTCATTTAGAAGTCTTTATTTAATTGGGGCAGCCATATTATGCTACATACTAAGGCTAGAAAAAAGTTCGTTCGCCGGAAACGTAACTAACGGAAATAACTTGCTTCAAATTATAATTTTACAGTCAGAATCGTGATACCGAAAATGAGTTTCTGGAAAGGGCTATTGCTGTGCTCGTATCTTTGGCCACGGCAACAGTATATTAAAACAATAGTTTCTTTTATTAACCAGTCGTTAGAGCTGAGGAAAGGAGACTCATAGCTGTTTTGAATATACTGAACTTTCTATGTACTGTTAATGAACACTGATTTGCTATTAAATGTATTTTCAATGTCTCTTATGTATTTTGTATTGTATAACCCAAATAGGTTTTTGTCTCAGTGCAACAAATAAATTTTTTATTTTATTTTTTTATTTTTTTTGTTGTTGTTGTCTTATTTCATGAGTACTTTTTAATAAATATTCTATAACAACGCAAATTATGCATAGATTTTTTTAGTATAAGGACGTGGATAGTGTATAGCATATTGATAATAAACGCAGAATATTCGTTGTTACAGTGAATATTTATTAAAAGTACTCATGAAATAAGACAACAAAAAAATAATAAAATAAAAAAGAAATAAATTTCCAGAAGTCGGGCCCCTGTGATAAATACTGAATTGAATTGAAATAATTAACACTGAAGCTAATCTACCCTGAGAAATAAAGTTAATAAAATAAAAGATAGTCCTGGATTACGTCGGAAAATTTCAGAGGTATACTTCATAAATTAGGGTGCATCGTTACTCATGCTTTTGACTAAGAAAATACCCGTGTGACATTGACGTCACTAAACGGTTGTATATCTATTTTTAGAAGAAATGTAATTCCTGAAATAGTAGTTTCCAAAGGAAATTTTCATAAGCATTTCCTTCAGACAAAGAAAACGATACTACAATTCAAATATTCCGTTCAGTCTTTAATGCTTATAAAGTTGAATTCTACCAATCAACCAACAAATAATTGAATCTGATGCAATGTTACTGTCCATGACATTGGAAAATTCAGTCTAAATTTAGACCAAAAAATTACTGCGCGTACCAAAATTTAGCCATTTGATTCATTCATATTCAGGTTCTAAACCAATACAATTTCAATCTGCACTCAGAACTATAGAGAAATAATGTAAATGTAAAGTACATTTATTGTTATATGATATGATTCTTCCAGTTCCACATAAATTCTGGAGAGTTATTTTTGGCGGACGTAGGACAACTTCTATATTCTCGAACTTCCGGGAATTATCCAATGTCGGAATATATAGTCAACATGTTTACAGTTACTCACTTTAATTTTAACGTAATACACAGAAGAAGACAATTGTAAAGTTTATCAAAATGTACAGTTTTGTTGGATTTAAGAGGAAAGTTAACGAAGTTTATGAAAAAGCTGAATTATACACAGTAAATCAGAAACAACACTGTTGGAAACTTGGCGCAGTAAATCCGTTGTTTGAACTTTGTTTCCAAGAGAACGCTTCTAGTCAAAAATTTGTAGACAATACATTAAAGGAATATTATTTTGCCAATACTCCTATTGACGACTGTATTCTTAATTCTGTGAACTTTTCAAGAGAACCTGTAGGATAGAAATTAAAAGTCTATAATGCCATATGGAAATCGTTTGATTGACCATAATCGCGTATCTCGGGTACCACTTCTTAGACTTGATAGTACAGGTGACATTTCATCAGACACTGTCAGTAATGTCAATATGATTGACCATCAGGCCAAAAATTCTGATAGATGGTTTGGATCTGGTAAAGTTGACTTTGGAAATATGTTAAATAGAAAATTGACACAATTTGGAGGACAACATTTGACTTCAGATTATAATTCCAAGTGTAAAGTAATTGACAATATTCAAAACAGAAAACTGATGGAAGATTCACATTCAAATGAATGTATTCCAAATTTAGGGAAAGAATATATCGTACATCAAAATGGTTGCTCTGTTTTGAAAAAAAATATGTTAACATTCCACCCTGCCGTCATGGCATCATCCCTCGTGTATTCTGTGCCGTCTACCCCAGTTAAACATCAGTCATACATTCCAAAGATGACTTACTGCAATTTTAATCGGTGCTACCAAAATAAGTTCAAACAGAAATTCCTGAATGGTCTATCAGGTACATGCCAATCTGCTGGTGCTAAAGATCAGAAATCACAGAGCAAGTTTAGGAAATGTGATGAAACAGTACCAGAGATAAAAAGTAATGTCACATTGAAAAAATCATTTTCTAGTCCCAAGAATGAAGCAGTGCAATTAGAGTTTATTGGAAAGAAATGTGATGCAGGAGAAGGTAACGAACTGTGTTCGGCAAATGATCGATTTGAAAAATTAACAGATAATGAAGTGGTCAATGACTGGTTAGACTTGTGTACGGATGACGAATCGGAGGATTCACACAGCTATGTTCCAGAAACATGGGATGAGGAAGCAGAAAAACTTGACCAAGTAGATAATTGTGATGATACTAGTGTTAATTTGAATAACAAAAATTTAAGTACTACAAATAGTCGATGCAGAGATGAAAGTGCTAATGTTCAAGCTGATGAAAGTGATAGTTCAAGGTCGTGTAAAGAGGATTGTTCCGAACCCATAAAAATTCAGATAAGTCCTTTGAAATCATCAAAGGAAGAAAGTGAAAGTGGACTTAAAGAAAAGGAGAAATATAGTGCAGATAAATCTTTTATTCTTTACGTAAGAAAAAACAATAAGAAATGTAAACCATCTGCTAAGAAGCGTCAGAGGTCCAAGGCCAAGAAAACTGATGATGAGGCAGCAGAGAATAGTCAAAAAGATGTCAAATCTAAAAAGTCTCCCCAAAAGTGCCAAAATTCCACAATTGCCTTCATGTTTGGATTCAGTCCAAATAGCAATGAAGCTGAACCAAATGATAATGCTACACATTCCTTTTATGTACAAACATTTGATGATGAAAGTGACTGGTCAGAGAATGATGATAGTGACCATTGTGATGATGAAAATTGGACAAATGATTTTCTGGAGTCTGAATTTGAGTCTCCATTGAGTTTAAATGTTATTTGTTCAGTCAATCCAGCTGAGAATGATTCCATGTCAAGGTCAAAAGAACTGAAGGAATTGAACATGGCCTGGCAAATCCAGGTCAGTAGGAGACCATCTTCAAGTTCATTGTCTGAGATGAAGTCAAAGAAAGGGAAGAAGGTAAATAAATTGACCAATTTCCAAATTATTATTTTTTACCTCCCCTGATTTCTATCTACAGTTATGTCTGTATTATATATGTAGGACCACTTAATACATTTTACATGTATATATTATATATATGCAGAATTTGAACTGTCCTATTGTTTTAAACTTGTTAAAGTGATATGATAGGTACATGTAATTAACAGGTAAAAATAAATTCGAAATTGGTCAATTCCACAATGTGCCGTTATTGGAATACATTGACAATTTTATGAAGAAATCGTAAGGATATGGGGTTACATGTACATGTGTAGTCTCAAGTATATGGTTGAAAATGTGAAATTTATTACATCCAATGGTCTTTGACTTCAATATATTAACAGCCATGACCACACCACAAGTACAGTACATACAATGAAAAAATAACATTTAGCAGACAAGAGACGGCCTTTAAAAAGTGTCTTCCCATGGTTTTGTACTGTCACAGAGTTCCAGCTAGCTTAAAATAGATGTGTGCAGCACCCTGGTCCTTTTCCAATGATGCCCTCTGCAATAAGTACAATATAAAAATACAACAAATCAAATACATGTAAACAATACTGAATTAATTGAAAATGATTTAAAGAGATCAGAGAAATTACTAGAACTCATAAAAGGGCATTAGATCAATGAATAATTCATACAAAGTTGACTTGATCGTGTTTGTCCTTTTCAGAAATGCGTTAAAAGTGCCCCTTATCCCCAATATGTTTGTACATTTGTACATGTCCCTTTATCAATCCTTAGTAGCTGGAACACCATATAGAAATTAGCAGGATATGTTGATTATAAGGAAGAATTATTTTTTCCGTTGTAGCAGATTAGTAAGCATGAAAATTCTTTTATTCAACACCTTATAGTTCGGACTGCCTCAGAGGGAAAAAAAACACAGAGGTTTGATATATATGTCAATATGACTTCTTGCAGAAGTACAATGGGCAGTATAACTTTAGATATCTGCTTTTAAAACATCTAATTTATAATTATTTTTATTTTAGGTCCATTTTCCAGAGAATGGGAAGCTTGCTGAAGTTTTTTCCATAGATACATATGTACAAGAATATCAAGATGCCCGTAAAGGACCCTGGGAACAATATGCACTCGACCATGAACGATTTCAGAGACGCATAGAAGAAACAGGAAAAATCCTCACACCAGTCCTACTACCAGAACACAGGAATCTTATTTATAAATCTTTGACAGAAAAATTAACAGAATAATGAATACAAATTGTATCATTGGGGGGTCCTGAAGGGGGGGTACCTTTCACGTGATCACGCTTAAAAAGTAGTGAAATCACGCTTCACGCTTAGAAAATTTGGCGTTTCACGTTTCACGCTTAAGTTATAAAAGTAGGATACTCAGTTAAGTAGGAATATTCGGACAGGCACGACCGGCAAACAAAACAATAACGGTATAAACACAAAAGATCACACCAGGCTGCAGCTTGATATGACCACTGCAAGTCAAATATCATGCATTTTATATTGAACGGAGATGCAGTAATTTGCAGGACACAAGGTTTAGTTTTGCTACAGGTTACTGCTGTTCGTATTATTGGCGCTACATTCCTACACATAATTGAAACTTTAGGCACCTTTTACATGATTCAGTATATATCTCGGAAACCATAAAACACTGAGAAAATCTTTCCCCGAATTCAATGAAAAAAAGGCATTGAAATTAGATAGAATTTTTTTTAATTTGGCCATTTACGACCTCTTACAATCCACTATAACTCAGAAAAATCCTTAGAGATAGAGGAAATGTATGTTCATTGTTTACCTTCAAAATGTGCGAAATTGTCTGGCAAAAACAAATAAGGAATACTTTATCTTTTGACGGGGCTAAGTATTACGTTTGTTTATTCTATTTTCCCTGGATAGGCCCCAATTGAACTGTGACTGGTACAAAATGTGACATATGTGTGCAAACATAGCGTACAAATCAATGTTGAGAAAGTAAAAAGGGAAAGACTTATCGGTTCGGTTCGGTTAATAATGCAAAACGGACAGCAAACGATGAAGTGATCGAAGACTTCACGCTTCACGCTTAAAAATTTAAAGACTTTTCACGAAATCACGTTATTAAAAAGCAAAATTCACGGATCACGCCACACTTCAAATCACGTTTTCACGTAATATTTTTCATTATTTCACGTGTCACGCTTCCGAAAATCGGCCAATCACGCGTCACGCTTAGACCCCTTCCAGACCCACTCATTGGTATAATATACAAATCCAGATATTATTAGTGAATTTACACTGTATTAGGTTGTTAATTTTATCAACAATCACCTGAACACCAGGTGACTGTGCTTAACAAACATACCTCATTATATCAGATGTGATATTACAATAAGGCAATACGTATGTTATTTGTTTTTTTCGCTTCCTTCTTGAGCTACATTGTACAGTGTTACACATGTATAGCCATCCATATATTTTTTGCACATGTTTAAGCAGAATATCTTTGTGAATGAAAATTAATTCTGTTAGATGGGTTTTCAGTTTTGCAAAAATTAAATTTTAATTAGATAAATGAAACAGAAATGCTGTTATAGAATATCTGGCCAATGTCTAGTATTCAGTTTTTGTTGTATTAGTGTAAACAAGCACTGTTAAAGTTATGAAAGTTGAAAAAAAAATTAAATTGCAGTTTACCCAGCAACCTTGATTTTCAAGAGTATTTATTATGGAAGAACAGGATTTTGTTTACCCTTAAGCATGTTCAGTGTATGTTTGTGCAAAAGTTTGGGTTTCACTGTACATGTATTTAAACTTGTTTGTTAAATTTCACCAAACCTCAAGTTTTGTTGTGTTTTTAATTAAAATATAAAATGCAAAGTATTTTTTAAAAAATTATGTTAAACTTGATCTGTACATTCTGTTACGTGTAGTATTTAAGAAAATGTCCCAAATTTTATTTACATTAATACAGTATCAGTGATCACATGGCATTCATTAATATCATTTTGCATACATATTTATTTTATTGTATTGTGCTGTTTATTATATTCACATAAATTGTTAGACATCTTTTAAAAAATTTTCCAAGTTTCAAAATTCTTATATTGTTTTCAATTTACACTTTCATGATTCAAGGAACAATAAATTATTTGTGAAAATCTATTGACAGAATGAATTTCATGTACTGAAATGACACATTGACTCTAATTAAGAAAAAGGATTAAAGAGGTTGTATAAATTGTTGACACAGAATTATTCCAGTGGATAAGTTTTTGTAAATCTATTGTTGGTACAGTGGAACCTCTGTAAACGAAACAGCTGTCATACCATAGAAATTGGCTGCTTTTGAGAGGTTCTGGACTTTACTGAAATCCGGAAGTAAATAAATTGAAATATCAAAAGACCTGACAAATACTACATTTGCATGTTTTTTTCCTTAAATTTTACGATATTTTTTTTTTGTAGAAACTGATGTTAAAAACTGTTATTTAAATAGAGTTTTTCCAGTACGTACCAATGAGGCTTTGTTTAAAATACACTTCTAATTGAATAGAACGAGAGTTCGGTCCGTTTTAAGAGGTGTATTTGCCAGGAATACATGTATATGTTTAGGACTGGTATTCGGAATTCAGAGGGGTCAGTTTTTGGATGATTTTTTTACTTTAAAATATTGGTGAAAATTCCGGGCCAGAATAAAGCGTTCGGTTTGCAGAGGAATACTGTTTTCAGAGGGGCCGGTTTACGGGAGTTCCACTGAATCATATAATTATTGTTACACATTATACATGTAACATCAATAGCATAAAGTCTAGTCTATTGCTTTAAATGTTCATTTTCAATATCATACATCCTCCTTATGTTTTAACCATATATCTAGATTGCTTGATAAGAAATAACTTTTTTGATAATTTGTAAAAAAAATTTGAAGGTAACTTTTATGATTTTTGACAATTTGTCAAAGATCAGAAATGTTACTGTTAATGAAATATTGATGTTTCTTATGTGTTTTAATTTTACATTTAATTTATAAAATTGAAGGTAAATTATTCTAGAAAACATACGATTCAAATGTGTCAGGATTTCATATTGTATATTAAGCCAATGCAGATATTAAAACCATTCAATGCAGAGACAATGGTCCAGCCAGGAATTCGGATCAGAGGAGCATAATTTTAGGAAACATCACTTCAACATACATGTTGTGTAAATTTTTAACCCGTTTTATTATATCGATCTGCTGACCGTCCACCGTGTTTTTCCACAGTCAAAAACGAACTTTCACCTGATAACGGATGCCCACGTTCAACGTGGACAATAACTAGCCAACGTGGATCGGATAGTTGGTGGGCTTCCGTCAAAGAACGTGGGCATTGCGCAATCCGTTATACTTGTTCTGTAGTTGCCCATGAAAACTTACCAAAATATTAATATTAAACTTAAATACCCTTTAAGAGCTTTGTATTTGTTTCAATTTTTGTCTATATTGTTTACTTGCAGTAATTAAGTCCAGTCTTAATCCAAATGCAGTCAGTGCCTCCCCTCCGATTGGCCTAGCTGGAACACTGAGAACCAATCAATGCAGATATTTATAGTTTAAGTAGTCATTACAAGTATATGGTGTCGCATATCAGTTCTATGCAATGTTTATACATGTAGTTAGTGATGACTGATTGTTGAATATGCTTACATATGATAATTGCTTGATTTTTAGCTCACCTGGCCTAAAAGGCTATGTGAGCTATTGCCATCACTTGGTGTCCGTCATCGTAAACTTTCCTTTAAAGATCTCCTATGAAACCACTGGGCCAATTGGAACAAAAGTTGGCAGAAATGTTTCAGAATTATATCCTATGACCTGCCCGTCATCGAAGATGGCCGCCGGTGCCGAACATTGTTTAACATAGAACCCAATGGGAAATTTAATTAAATATTTTCTTGTCTGAAACCACTTGAACATAGCAGCAATGGTTCTCTTTCAGAAGTGTATCCGATGATCCCTTCCAATATCCAAGATGGCCACATAGCCAAACATATTTCCACATAGGACCCTATGGGGAAAGTATTGACAGCAATGATCCTCTTTCAAAATTTTTTCTGATGATCGCACCTGTCATAAAAAATGGCCACCAGAGCTGAACATTAACATAGTACCCTTTGGGAAATTAACTTAAAGATCTTCTTGTTTAAATCCACTGTGCCATTTGTAACAAAAGTTAGCAGCAATGGTCCTTAGTTCATCCCCTCTTTCAGAAATATATCCTGTGACCCAACCCATCATCCAAGATGGCTGCCAAAGCCAAACAGTTTAACATAGGACCTAATGGGAAAAATCAGTGAAAGATCTTCTTGTTTGAAACCAGTGAGCCAGTTGGCTTGACAGAAATGTTCCATGCTGCCAGTCAATATGGACATTGTCCAGGTGAGCAATACAGGCTCCTTGGAGCCTCTAGTTAAATGATGTTAACTTTGAATTTTTAAAAGGTCATAAATAAATAAAAATAATACATCATTGTTGAAAAAGAAATGTATGACATTAATAAATATAAAATTTTACATATTAATTGACTTTAATCTATTGATGAACACTTATCCAACATTCTGTGCAAAATTCTTTCATTGTCACAAGAGAACATGGGAATTGGATTAAATCCAACACTAGAACCTTAAACATGTCAAAGATGACAAATCCACTAGCCCAAGGCTTTTCAGTAATTAAAATCAAACAACGAGCCAAGAGAAGCAGTGTATATATTCAGAACCAAGATTGAATCCCAGCATTTGATTAATAGTATTACCCCTATTTCACAAATATTGTTAGCTTCCTGAAAGTAGCGATCTCTTGTCTGTTTTTGATTGGCCTCTTCTAAAGATTGTTCCTATTTCATCGATGAGAATGTTATCAAAATGCCAAATGGGGAGACATATGAGGTGAAATTTCAGTAGCTCATAAGGTATTAACTTTTAAAAGGTGATATTCTGCTGATAAAAAACACTAGCCCCAGGCTAGATCTTTACAACTCCAGATGCAGCATGATCATCACAGCTAATAACATTGTAAACAAACTTCCATGCCTTAACAGAACATCTTAATTTCAGGGATGGTTAGCTTTACCTGGAGAAGCTGAAAGTAGATATTTTCCATTTGGGAAATCTGACCATTCAAATTAGTCCTTAGTGGACATTGAAATATAGCAGTGACCTACTTCTGTTAGCAATATGCAAGTACAAATGTCTACCTGCATCCATATCATGAAGGAGGTTAAGGATGATCGCTGGTCTAAAATGAAATAAATAGGATTTGAAATAGGTGTTTTAGTTTGAGAGAACATGAATAGTAAACAAATAAGCAGGAAAAAATATAGGTTCATGTGCTCATTTTAGAGCTATAAAGCCTTGAAAAATTGCAGGAAATGGGTTTTCTCTGGACTTTTCATTGTCTTTGCATTGGCAACTTCAGTCTCTCAAAAATGTATGAAAAAATAAAAAGGATTTCATAAAATTTTGTCAAATACTAATTTAAGGTATATATGATTGAATTATAAAAGAAAAAGTGGGGGTTCATTGGCAAAAAAATTAATGTTTAAGAAAACCAGAGGATTCCGAAAATCTGACAAAAATACCAAAACATGACCAGCGAGCATCCTTAAAACAAGATGAAAGATCTTGTTGTTTTGTTCCAGACTGCATGTACAATGTAGGGGTTCCAACAAGACCGATTACATGTCTGGACCTGCATCACCATCATATGTTTTTCAATTATTATTACTCTTATGTGGTTTAGATAAAAAGATGCTTCCATTTACCTAGTATTATTCAGGTCATGATTGGGTTTATATTCTTCAGGATATGGACCTTATAGGGATTTTGCATCATGAAGTTATACCATCTTATAACCATGAACTTCAACAATTCAGTATAATGAAAGACTTTAGTCACGCGATACTTCTGAAAAGTGTCAGGACATAATGCTATTATGTATATAAACACTGCAATGTTTGAAAAATATCATCAAATAAAGATGGAGTTACAGATCACACAAAGTATGCACTGTTCATATTGCTGAAAAATGGCTAAGTTCAACATGAAAAATTGTCAAATTTCCCCCAGATAGGACCTACACATCTTCAATAAAGCATATAAACACTATGCAAAGTTTGAAAAATATTGGTTAAATACAGTCAGAATTACAGATTACACAAAGTATGCACTGTTAACAGCATGTCTAGCTGAACTAGATGTACTGTGAGCAAAGCTCACAAAGGATACCCCCGCTTTGAAGTCCAATTATCTCAATTGTGTGATATCGGAAAGCAAAGATTTTTCTTCATGCACATCTTTGGATGATGTACTTCCTTTCTGTAAAGTTTCGTTGAAATCTATTGAGCGGTCTAGGAGGAGTTGCGCTTACGAGGTTCATATATAATGTTAAGTCAAAAAAAATAGGAGTCCAATTATCTCTTGTGTGATATTGGAAAGCAAAAATTTTTCTTCATGCACATCTTTGGATGATGTACTCCCTTTCTGTCAAGTTTTGTTGAAATCTATTGAGCGGTCTAGGATGAGTTGCGAATACGAGGTTCATATATAATGTTAAGCCAAACTAGAGGCTCACCAGAGCCTGTATCGCTCACCTGGACAATTAATCAACTATTTGACCAAGTTTGTTGCAATTGGTTCAATTGTTCAGGGAAAATTTATTTGACAAAAAAGGGCAATAACTCCTAAATGGGTTTTGGGATTTCCTTTAAAATTTCAGGGTAGGTAGACCTCAACATGGCAAATATTTTTCAAATTTACATTTCACTTCTATCTCAAATAGTTTTAGAGATAAATGACGAAAACTCTTAAATTTTGAAAATTTGACGAAAAAAGGGCAATAACTCATTTCCTTCAAAATTTCAGGGTAGGTAGATCTTGTCATGCTGATCAATTTTATCCCATGTCAGATTTTTGATATCTGTAACGGTTTTTAAGTTATAAGCCAAAAACAACACATGCACCCCTATATTCTATTTTTAGCTACAACAGCCATGTTTTATGTCAGATCAAAATAAATTGAGGATCGTTTGTAGAGGACATGTCATAGATCATTCCTATCAAGTTTCAAACCAATCGCCCCAGCGGTTTCAGGAGAAGATTTTTGAATGAAAAAATTTTGAAAATTTGACAAAAAAGGGCAATAACTCCGAAATGGGTTTTGGGATTTCCTTTAAAATTTCAGGGTATGTAGACCTCAACATGGCAAACATTTTTCAAATTCACATTTCACTTCTATCTCAAATAGTTTTGGAGATAAATGACAAAAACTGTTAAATTTTGAAAATTTGACGAAAAAAGGGCAATAACTCCTAAATGGGTTTTGGGATTTCCTTCAAAATTTCAGGGTGGGTAGATCTTGTCATGCTGATCAATTTTACCCCATGTCAGATTTTTGATATCTGTAACGGTTTTTAAGTTATAAGCCAAAAACAACACATGCACCCCTATATTCTATTTTTAGCTACGACAGCCATGTTTTATGTCAGATCAAAATAAATTGAGGATCGTTTGTAGAGGACATGTCATAGATCATTCCTATTAAGTTTCAAACCAATCGGCCCAGCGGTTTCAGAGGAGAAGATTTTTGAAAATCAGCCAATCAGAAACAAGAATTGCCTCTGGTGGCCATGTTTCTTGACCAATCAGAATTAAATGAGGAAATTTTGTTGAGGACCTTCCATACACCACTCATGCAAAGTTTGGTTGGAATTGGCCAAATGGTTTCTGAGGAGAAGATGTTTGAATGAAAAGCTAACGACGGACGGACGACGGACGGACGGACGACGGACGGACGACGGACGCCAAGTGATGACAAAAGCTCACCCTGGCAATAGCCAGGTGAGCTAAAAAAATAGGAGTCCAATTATCTCTTGTGTGATATTGGAAAGCAAAAATTTTTCTTCATGCACATCTTTGGATGATGTACTTCCTTTCTGTGAAGTTTCGTTGAAATCCATTGAGCGGTCTAGGATGAGTTGCACTTACAAGATATATGGACAGACGGACAAGGTGATTCCTATATACCCCCCAAACTTTGTTTGCGGGGGGTATAAGTTCAATATGCAAAAATTTGTCAAATTTGTCCAAAATAAGAGGTTCACACCTTCAATATGTATATGAACACTATGCAGAGTTTTAAAAATATTGATTCAATACAGTCCGAGTTACAGATTACACAAAGCATGTAGCCCTAAGCGTGATGGACAGACAGAGTCCGGCAGCTACTAGACCTGCTTTCATTGTTGGTGACGCAGGTGAAAAGCACATTACAGGGGAACCTCTGTAAAACAAACAGCTAGGAGTCTGTAGAAATTGGCCAGGTTTGAGATGACCTATCTGTACTGAAATCTGACCAGAAGTAAATAAATTGAAGTATCGAAAGGCATGAAAATTACATATACATGCATATTACATTTGCATTGTTTTTTCTTTAACTGTTCCTTAATCTTAGTCTTGTAGCTTCATCATTATTTTTTGGAAAAAAGGGAAGTTAAAATCTTTTATTAGAACAGTTTTCCCTGTACACTTCAATTAGGCTTTGTATAAAATACTACTCTTTGAAGAGAATGATAGTTAATCCAGTTTGTAGAGGTGTATTTGACAGGTATTTATGTTTTGGCCCGGAATTTATCTCTAGTATTCAGAAGGGCTGGTTTTTTAAGGGTTTTTTTACTTGACAATATAGGTGAAAATTTCAAACCAAAAGAAAGCGTTCAGTTTGTGGAGGAATCAGATTTTCAGAGGGGTCTGTTTAGGGGAGTTCCACTGTATTACTGACATTGAAAAATTCATGCAAACCAACTACTTATAGGTTGTACCTTAAGATGAAGCACAGCAATAAAAACAACATTCTTCGGGTAACTTTTTTGACTTGCATGTGTACTTTGGAAATTTGGGTCAAAATTTAATACTAGTTTCTTCCTTCATATTAAACGACAAAAACAACAGAAGAAGGTTAGTGTTTCTTACATGTTATTCCTCTATGAGATCCACTCACTAAAGTTCATCTTTACTCAAGTAAACTCAATCCTACTATCTGTAGTAACTATAGCCTTGGATGAGAAACAATGAAATATGAAATACAGGTCAGAGTTACTTATTTTATTTGGAAGTTGATCTACTAAGGCATATCTCCTGAATTTCATACTGCCCATAGATACTGAGATATGAGCTTGAATTTTCTAGGTACTGTGATGAGCTCAACCAGAGTTTACCAAATCAATTCTCTAAACTTCTATGTTGGCAGTAATTTTTTTCTCTTAGTATCCCATCTCACACATTCTGAATAACTTTGATGCATTGCTGAATGTAAAACTCTTCCTCAGACTGAAGTTCAAATAGATTTGTAAATGTCCAGTAAACAATATCACATGTGAAAGTATTTTATTTAGTCTGTAACAATTTTAGGGATATAAACCAAATATCAAAAACATCTCTGTCTTGTAAAATAACTAGAGGCTCAGAGGGCTGAGCTTGTATAGCTCACCTGGCAGAAACAAGAATTGCCATCCAATCAGGATGAAAAAAATTAATTTCATAAAAGACTTTCCATAAATGCTTCCTGTCAAGTTTGGCTGACAGTTTTGGCCAAGTAGTTTCCAGAAATTTTTTTCAGAGATTAAAATGTGAAAGTTAACGGAAGACAGACGCCAAGTGATGACAAAAGCTCACCTGGCCAAAGATGCTGTCTGAGTGACAGAAAATTAGATTTTCAAGTATCACTGATACCCACCCGCCATACATTGCCATAATGTGGATTTTTTCTGTTGGATTACCTGATTAAAATTATACGTCTTTAAAAATCTATTAAAGTTTACTATTATTAGTTATAAATATATCATGATTTAGCTATTGACGGAGCTTGATATTCTTCCAGCTGTTCAAAATGTCTAACAGTTGTTAACAGTTCTAATTCGTATTTGTCTACACCTTCCTCATAATTTCCTGCCTGATGTATCTTCACATTTGATGTGTTTGCCTGTAAGGAAGATAATAATCTGATATACTCACATTCAATATAGTCAATTTTGTTTGTTTAATTGGGGTTTAACGCCATTTTCAGCACATTTGGCTATTTGCGGCAGCCAGTTTTAATTGGTTGAGGATACCTGAGTAGCCAGAGAGAACCAATGATCTGTGTCAATTAAGATCAGAGTCAAACAAACCCCGCCACAGGTGAGATTCGAACGCACAACCTCAGTGTTGACAGGCTAGTGATCATTTGAAGTCATAACAAACTACCTACACCACTCGGCCACCGAGGCCCCCTATAGTCAATTTTAAAATGCATCAAAGGACACATAATTGGTGTATGTCACATATTTTCTGATGACATTCATAGTCAGCTAATGTGAATTTATCATTGCATTCTTCTGTTGTTACTTTGTACATCTTAGTGACATATTCTCAAAGGTACTTCATTAGACCCCTTTATATATCAAAATATGAAAAATTCATATGGAATCGTGTATAAAAAAAAATTATCAATATAAACCAATTGTCTTCTTAAATATTGAAACTGCAGATGATATGGTTACCTGTCACATAATTCTAGACATGAGGAAACGTACTGGTTATGTACTTTTTTACCGTTTTTTCCGAAAAGGTGAGCAATTTTGGGGACTGAAATATACACAATATTATTGCTTATTTCTAATATAGCAATGTATATCACCAAAAAAAATTTTTGAAATTTTAGCAGACACGTTATAAGTCCTCTGTCATTTATCAATCCTCAGGCCTGTGGACTCTAGGGCTGATACCTTGTCAGATATGATCTTTTATATATGCCATGTTATAATCTGTTGATGTGGTAATGCCAACCACTAACTGTCTGACCGATTGCCATATATCACCATACTAACAAATCTCGTAAAAAAAATTTGTTTGTACATAAATGAATTACACATCAAAGTTATTTCCCTCAAAAAATTTTCAAACTTTATACAGCACAATAACTTACCAACATTAAAGAGGCTAAAAATGTCCGACAAACTTCAAATGTTGGTTTGTTCCTTACAATATGTTTAAATGGTATTTTTCTCTTTTTCTCCAAGTTATCAATTATAAATGTTCCATAGGTATTAATATCAAATGGTGGTCGTTCATCCTGTAAACAGTAAACAAGGTTGTTGCAATAAAACTCAAAGCTACTACTATTAGACTGTATCATGAAAAAACTAAAAACTAAGATATTACATGACCGCAGTTATTGTTTGTAGGTGTATATCATGTAGTGATAAAGTTGGCTTTCTTGTTCTATAAACCATGATGTGGATAAACTTTTCTATTCTTGATATGTTTAATCGGTGGGATAAAAATACATAATATTTTTAACCACTTCCAGGTGATTAAATTTCTGCATGCAGAGGTGTTTACCCCTTTCTGGTGTTTTCAGTAATGTTAATGATTTTTGTCAGTAATTTAAGCCCTTTGTCAGTAATCTTAAATTTCAGCATGAAACATGATGACCCGCTATCAAAGCATCTTATATTGTGTTAAGTCTAGAAACAATCCGGGTATTCATCATCAATGTCGTAAAAAGTTTTTCATAACTGGAAAATAAAGCGCAATTACAAAGCATTTACACGACTGAGAATAAAAAAAAATTTTGGTACAAACTGGAAAGCATAATTTCTGGAGGTAAATCTGTAATCCGTATTTTGAATCTAAAATCCAGGACAATTATGGAAATTCCATAATAGTAAACACCTCTGCTGCATGGGAATTCCCTCTGTTTTTTTTAAATGTTTATTGGAAAGATAAACTAGAGAAGTTCCAAAATGGCATTCATGTAAATAAAATGCATAGCAACAGCATTTTCTTGAGGGTTTTTTTAAAATCATAGGAGAAAGATTCTCATTCAATTTACTCGCGAGTTATAGAATTTCTCCATCCTCGATGGTTAAATTTTAAATAATTTAACTATCTCCGGTGGAGAAATTCCATAACTCAACTGTATCTGAAGGAGAATCTACATGTATATTTAATCTACACTGAATTTAAGAAATATTTTCTTGTAATATTATTTTATAACATCTGATACAATGGATTAAATAAACTCACATTGTCAGTTTATAATGAAATGCATATTTAATTTAATTCATTAACTTCCAAATTTACAGTTTTTTTTTATATAACCAGAAAAGACAGATTACATGTACTGACAAAATTTTCAAGAGTTATAAATGTGTAGTTTACCTCCTCTGCTAACTTAGGAAGAACCTTATCCTCCCAATCAGATACTCTCTGTGACAGTTCTGTTATCTGAGCATACTCCTGGGCACTTGCTAGATACAGGTCCTAAAATATATTATTATTGTTATGGGATGCATTATCAATGGCACCAAATACTTAACTACAACATACAACCTTTTATTAATAGTAGATTTTCACTCCAGATGAGATCAAGGGGGATAATCTACCTGAAGATACCCATCCTAAGGTATTTTTTTTAGAATCCACACTTATCTGTTATATAGGAAGAAAATATACAGTGGATAATTCATGACACAAAATCCCTACATGTATGTGACAACAGTGTATTTATTGTGATTCTTCATCTTAAAGTCCCAAATTCTTTGCTCAATATCAACTGACCATGAGCAAGGAACAGAACTTTTGTCCACAATTCAGGACCTGCTAATTTGTTACTGTAGGCTTTATACTAGCAAAATTTATATGAAAATTAGCAAATGCCATTAGCTATACCCTGAGCATACAAAATATTGTGATAATGAAAATATTACATATTTGAATGAAGTATATTTAAAGCAATTATCATTGTGAATGGATAATCAATACCATAGAAAATATTCATTTTAAATGTACATGTTATTAAGTTATATTTTGAGGGTATTTTCTTATTTAGCTGTCAACTTGGGGGTTGTGAGTTCGAATCTCATCTGTGGTGGGGTGTGTTCGACTCCGATCTAAATTGACAAGGATTGCCAATTTTCATACCGAAGGTCAGTGGTTCTCTCCGGATACTTCGGCTTCCTCCACCGACAAGTTCTTATTTAGCTAATGATTGACAACATTTCACTTACAATATGTTGACGGACAAGTTCTTATTTAGCTAATGATTGACAACATTTTACTTACAATATGTTGACGGACAAGTTCTTCGTAATCACTTATTACAGACGACTTTTCAATAATAGGATGTGCTTCACCTGAAAAATAAGTCAACAAAATTCATCTACAAATTGAAAATGCAAAGGCTTGCTCTTAAGTTTCATTTTCAAATTAATTCTTTCATAATACAGCATAGTATAAATTGACTATATCTAATATAAGTATCTTTGGATTGTTATTTTTAAACTCCTGGGATGATGCCCCTGCTGGTGGACCCTAGGTCCCAGAGGGTATTCGCCAACCCAGTTGTCAGACTTGTCTGACATGATTATTCATTGATTTGTTACAGAAATTACCAGTATTTAGCAAAATTCAAAAATAACAGAAACACTAAGGGTTCATTCCTTGTATTGCACAAGGTAGATCTCCTTAGCTGAAATTTGGCTTCCTATTTCGGTATTTTTGGTTAAGTACTTCTTGTTTAATATAAGTTTGGTTTTTGGTCTTCCAAATGTTTCGGTTTTAATGCTGCTGATGAGAGGTAACTCCTTGAAATGCATCAAATACAGCATAGTATAAATTTACTATATCTAATATTAGTATCTTTGGATTGTTATTTTCATAAAGAATTCCTTATCAATTCCTTTTGAGTTTCCATGTTATCTTACCTACATGTGTGTTAAAACTTAAAAACTTTATGTGCCATGTTTTGTCCACATTATTTTTTCAAAAACTTCCATTATAAATTGAACACATTATAAATTTATAAAACATTTTAACTGAATAATAGTAAGATTGTCACGCAGAGAGTGCAGACTGTTAGGTCATGGACATTTTTTACTGTTTTACTTTCAATTTGTATCTCTGGTGTCTTTCCCAATAATATATACAGGCAAATCTGTGGATAAAGGGTGCACGTGGGACCTTTATAAAGAAGTTAATTTTAGAAGCTTAGTTTATAATGGGTACATTTTTGCAGTGCCCTTTAAAGTAGATTTTACTATATAATTACATTTGTATAATAACATAAATCAACTATATAAATTTGAAATAGAAGTTAAATTCTGTTGAATATTGATTGCTGAGTGCTAGTGCTAACTTACTTAAATCTTTTCATAGCTTCAAATCCCCCGTGATGAGGAGTGCTAGTGCTAACTTACTTAATCTTTTCATAGCTTCAAATCCCCTGTGATGAGATTCCATTGCCTAGTGCTAACTTACTTAATCTTTTCATAGCTTCAAATACCCCGTGATGAGGAGTGCTAGTGCTAACTTACTTAATCTTTTCATGGCTTCAAATCCCCTGTGATGAGATTCCATTGTCTAGTGCTAACTTACTTAATCTTTTCATCGCTTCAAATCCCCCGTGATGAGGAGTGCAAGTTCTAACTTACTTAATCTTTTCATCGCTTCAAATCCCCCGTGATGTGGAGTGTTAGTGCTAACTTACTTAATCTTTTCATTACTTCAAATCCGCCGTGATGAGGAGTGCTAGTGCTAACTTACTTAATCTCTTCATAGCTTCAAATCCCCTGTGATGAGATTCCATTGCCTAGTACTAACTTACTTAATCTTTTCATAGCTTCAAATCCCCCGTGATGAGATTCAATTGCCTAGTACTAACTTACTTAATCTTTTCATAGCTTCAAATTCCCCGTGATGAGGAGTGATATTGCTAACTTACTTAATCTTTTCATAGCTTCAAATCCCCCGTGATGAGATTCCATTGCCTAGTGCTAACTTACTTAATCTTTTCATTGCTTCAAATCCCCCGTGATGAGATTCCATTGCCTAGTGCTAACTTACTTAATCTTTTCATGGCTTCAAATCCCCCGTGATGAGATTCCACTGCCTAGTGTTAACTTACTTAATCTTTTCATAGCTTCAAATCCCCCGTGATGAGATTCCATTGCCTAGTGCTGACTTACTTAATCTTTTCATCGCTTCAAATCCCCCATGATGAGGAGTGCTAGTGCTAACTTACTTAATCTTTTCATCGCTTCAAATCCCCCCGTGATGAGATTCCATTGCCTAGTGCTAACTTACTTAATCTTTTCATAGCTTCAAATCCCCCGTGATGAGATTCCATTGCCTAGTGCTAACTTACTTAATCTTTTCATAGCTTCAAATCCCCTGTGATGAGATTCCATTGCCTAGTGCTAACTTACTTAATCTTTTCATAGCTTCAAATCCCCCGTGATGAGGAGAGCTAGTGCTAACTTACTTAATCTTTTCATCGCTTCAAATCCCTTGTAATGAGATTCCATTGCTTAAAGCTAACATACTTAATCTTTTCATCGCTTCAAATCCCCCGTGATGAGGAGTGCTAGTGCTAACTTACTTAATCTTTTTCATAGCTTCAAATCCCCCGTGATGAGGAGTGCTAGTTCTAACTTACTTAATCTTTTCATCGCTTCAAATCCCCCGTGATAAGGAGTGCTAGTACTAACTTACTTAATCTTTTCATCACTTCAAATCCCCCGTGATAAGGAGTGCTAGTGCTAACTTACGTAATCTTTTCATAGCTTCAAATCACCCGGGATGAGATTCCATTGCCTAGTGGTAACTTAATCTTTTCATCGCTTCAAATCCCCCGTGATGAGATTCCATTGCCTAGTGCTGACTTACTTAATCTTTTCATAGCTTCAAATCCCCTGTGATGAGGAGTGCTAGTTCTAACTTACTTAATCTTTTCATAGCTTCAAATCCCTTGTGATGAGATTCCATTGCTTAAAGCTAACTTACTTAATCTTTTCATCGCTTCAAATCCCTCATGATGAGGAGTGCTAGTGCTAACTTACTTAATCTTTTCATCGCTTCAAATCCCCTGTGATAAGGAGTGCTAGTGCTAACTTACTTAATCTTTTCATAGCTTCAAATCACCCGGGATGAGATTCCATTGCCTAGTGCTTACTTACTTAATCTTTTCATCGCTTCAAATCCCCTGTGATGAGGAGTGCTAGTGCTAACTTACTTAATCTTTTCATCGCTTCAAATCCCCTGTGATGAGGAGTGCTAGTGCTAACTTACTTAATCTTTTCATCGCTTCAAATCCCCCGTGATGAGGAGTGCTAGTGCTAACTTACTTAATCTTTTCATCGCTTCAAATCCCCCGTGATGAGATTCCATTGCCTAGTGCTAAATTACTTAACCTTTTCATTGCTTCAAATCCCCCATGATGAGATTCTACTGCCTAGTGCTAACTTACTTAATCTTTTCATAGCTTCAAATCCCCTGTGATGAGATTCTATTGCCTAGTGCTAACTTACTTAATCTTTTCATAGCTTCAAATCCCCCGTGATGAGATTCCATTGCCTAGTGCTAACTTACTTAATCTTTTCATAGCTTCAAATCCCCCGTGATGAGATTCCATTGCCTAGTGCTAACTTACTTAATCTTTTCATAGCTTCAAATCCCCCGTGATGAGATTCCATTGCCTAGTGCTAACTTACTTAATCTTTTCATAGCTTCAAATTCCCCGTGATGAGATTCCATTGCTAGTTCCATCGCCTGAAATAACTTGTCATCGATCAGTGGAGAGTCATTTAATTCATCATTATCACCACCATCAAAACCTAGTCCTT
Source organism: Mytilisepta virgata (assembly GCA_028015205.1). Taxonomy (NCBI): domain Eukaryota; kingdom Metazoa; phylum Mollusca; class Bivalvia; order Mytilida; family Mytilidae; genus Mytilisepta; species Mytilisepta virgata. The sequence goes on along the minus strand of CM051515.1, from coordinate 55,695,026 downwards.
CCTCTGTAAACATAATGTTAAAATAAAATGAAAAGCAGTAAAATAAGAGCTCTGTCTCAGAATTATATGTAAATCTAAGGTTTTGTTTTATTCCAGACCATCTAATCACCAAAAAGACTAGACTGTAAGAACAAAATTTACAATTAAGGCCAATGTACTCTACAGTTTTTCTTGGCTTATTTGAAAAAGATTATAAAATGAGCATGTTGTTTTAAATTATCACATAAAGCCAACACATGTTATCTCGAAAATTGTGGGGGAACATAGAAAAAATTTGACACATTCGAAGTGAGACTCAAGCAGAGGCTAATTAAACATAACAAGTTAATTCAGAATTGACGAGTGTCAATAGTTCACTGATGAGTAGCTGGAGCAGTTGTAAACGACAGCTAATCCCCTCTCCCGTATTTTCACTTGTTTTGAACATACAGTGTCTTAGAACTGGACATTAACAAAAAACTTAACCAGTATCACCCATATATAAAATATAGGTCAGGGTGATAAAATTTTTTATAGGGACCTTCGTTATTTTCCAAGATGATGAAATATTATATCTATATGACTTACAGTTTCTTAGATTTGGATCTTAACGCAATACTTAACCAGAGTCACTCATGCACAAAATGTAGGTCAGGATAATCCAATTTTTATAGGGACCTTCGTTATTTTCCAAGACGCATCCACTAGTAAAATATTATATGACTTACAGTATCTTAGATCTGTTCTGTTATAAGGTGGGATGGACTGACAGACGAACCAAATCCTATATCCCTCCCAAACTCTGTTAGTCAAAGGGATAATTATCTAAGATAACGAGTCGAGGTAACCTCAGGTAACCTCAGGTAACTCAATGGTTAATGACCAGAAATTTTTTATTTTCATATTAACAATTGAAGCCATTTTTAATTCCTGATTTAATAATCTGATTATATTAAAGAAACAACTTAAATGCATTTGTTAAAATAGGGACCATAATTTTATTACAAGATAACCGAAATTTCGACATGTCAGAAGTCAAAATATATGGAACAAATTTCAGGACAAGAAAATTTTGACTCAAACAAGTTCAAGACAACTGTATATATGTTTTTTGTATTGTTTTTTATAATTTAGTGCTTATTTTGACGGTGGGTTGATGCTCCTTCTTAAAGACAACAAAACAGCCAACAACTATGATAACTTTTTACCCCTCGTTCTATCCTATATGATGTCTCAGTTACACTAACCTGAAGTAAGTGAATTACTTTTGTTGCATTTCTTTGTTCTGTAAAAGCTCTTATAAAAACAACCAAAACCTTATGCCTTAATGGGAGATCAAAATGGCCACTAGTATATAATATATTAGTTGGAAATACCTGGAGGATAATCAGGATTATCTACAATATTTTCTGCCTCCTCTTCGTCCTCTTCATCATCAGCATCTTCAACATAACTCTATAAAAATCAAAGAAACTTTTCCAAAATTTAACAGCAGTTATTCGTTCAAAATTTAGAACATGTATTGACTTTTTACTAGATTTTTTTAATGTTAGATAAGACAAAATTAAATTATACTGAAACAAGAAATCACACTTCTCTGGCTCTGCTAATGTTCAAATTTATATATTTTATATGACACAGCTATGGAAATGGAAGAAAAAACACCAAAGAAGTTTTAAGACAACAAGATTTGGAATATTTAAAGACTAAAATGACTATGGGTTATTATGCTCTGAAAGCAGCAGGGAAGTCAATTGTTTTTAATTTTTGGATTCTGTTTCTGAATTTTTGTTACATTGTCTTTTTCTGTTAAAATCTATGATTAATTCGTGTTTCCCATTTCTCGACCATGAAAATTAATCTTTTCTATCATATGTGATGTTGGCCAAAGTGAGAGAAAGGGTTGTTATGCTTCCAATTTTATGATGCTAAAACAATATTGGACCTATATGTTTTCTTTGTGAGTGGCCAAATCGACCAGCAGTCCCCTTTCCAAGACCCGACGAGAGCGAGAATACCCATTTACACAAGCCTTGCAAATCATGGAAAAATTGAACAAGAGTGGACACTACATGTCTCACCTGAGAATACACATGGACACAGAATAATGATTATCTGATACCCGACATTTTGCAAAAGAAATTTAGGTCAAGGTCTAAAGGCAGGTGTCATACCAACATGTATCCACTAAGAACTATCTATTGACCAAATATGGTGGGTCTAGGTATTAAAGTTGCTGAGAAAAGGACATAATCTCGAAAATGTGACAACGTCAGTCAAGCATGCAATTGAGGTCAAAGTCCAGAACAGGTGTCAGACTTGCACATAGCCACTAAGAACTATCTATAGACCAAACATGGATGGTTCTAGGTATTGCAGTTGCTGAAAAAAGGACTTAAGAAATTTGGTTGAAAGTCACTCAAACATGAAATTGAGGTCAAGGTCCAGAGACAAGTGTCAGACTGGCATGTTCCCACCAAGAACTGTCAATAGACCAAATACAGTAGATCTAGGTATTACAGTTGTTGAAAAATATACTTAATCAAGAAACTTGGATGAAAGTCATCCAACCATGAAATTGAAGTCAAGGTCCTGAGACAACTGTCAGACTGACATGTACCCACCAAGAACTATCAATAGACCAAATACAGTGGGTCTAGGTATTACCGTTTCTGAGAAATGGACTTAACAATGAAAAAGTGACAAAGTCACTCAAAGATGAAATTGAGATCAGGGTACCAAGCCATGTGTCAGACTAGCATGTACCCACCAAGAACTATCTATAGACCAAATATGGTTGGCCTAGGTATTACAGTATCTGAGAAATGGACTTAACCACGAAAAAGTGACAAAGTCACTCAAGCATGAAATTGAGGTTAAGGTCCCAAGCCAGGTGTCAGACTGAAATGTACCTGCCAAGAACTATTTATTGACCAAAAATGGTGGGTCTAGGTATTCTCGTTTCTGAGTAATGGACTTAACCACGAAAAAATGACAGTCACTCGAGCATCAAATTGAGGTCAAGGTCCCAAGCCAGGTGTCAGACTGGCATGTATCCACTAAGAACTATCTATAGACCAAATATGGTTAGCCTAGGTATTACAGTTGCTGAGAAATGGATTTAACCACGAAACTTGATGATAATCTATCAATCAACCTGAACTAGCCTTAAGAACATTGCTTGAAACAAGAATGCACTCGATGATGTGCTAAGAATACCCCCACTCGTAATTTATCTGCAAACAGGATTCAGGTGTCTGACAGTATCCAAAAATTTACATATGTTACAATTTATCGTTGTCAAGCTGCTGACTAAGTATGAAGTCATTCTGTACTTGAGAAAATGGTGACGAAAAATTTTTATGTTTATTCAACATATTGAAAAATGTAAAGTATCAGTAAACAGGAAGTAGGTGTCTGACAGATCTGAAAAGTGCTCACATGTTAAAAATCATCACTATCAAGCTGCTAGCCAAATATAAAGTCATTTCATTCTGACAGTAGTTTCTGAGAAAAGTGTGACAGAAATATTTGTTGGATGCACAGATGGATGGACGAGGAACAAAGAAAGAAAGACTAGGTGAATGCAATATAGCCCCCACCTTTAGAATGGGGGTACAATATTTTGGCATTGTGACTTGTTCAATGAACTTTATATATCAGTAATTTTACATGTACATCTGATTATATTTTGTTGGATACCAATCTGCTATGATTTTATGTAAAGAATGGAACAACAAATGTAAGTATTCCAAAAAATGTATATTTAATAGATGTGTTATTAATAGAAATTACTTGTTTTTACTGTGAACAAAAATAATTGATTCCAAAATACTATTTAATCAAAATTTTAAATTTTGAACCTGTACTTTCTTCTCCTGCCTCAGTAAAGACAAACGTCTTTTGTATTCTTCATAATACTTCTTTTCAAACTCTGGAAATGATGGAACCTTCAGTTGATTCTTTGGAAACTTTGATTTGTGAGAGCCTATAACAGAAACAGCTATCAATATAACATTTCTCTATAGTATTTAGACCAATTAACACTTTGATTTGTGAGAGCCTATAACAGAAACAGCTAGCAATATAACATACATGTATCTCTATAGTATTTAGACCAATTAACACTTTGATTTGTGAGAGCCTATTACAGAGACGGCTAGCAATATAACATTTTTCTATAGTATTTAGACCACTTAACTTCAATTTGTAGATTTTCATTCAGCATGACCAAGAAATATAAGCCAGATCTTTTTATAAAAGGAATTTTATGAAAAACATCTCATTTTGGTTTCTAAAAACTTTAAGTAAAAAAAAAATGAATGCGATAATTTCTGCAGAGCAGACAGGACAGAAAATTTACAGATTAATTTTAATTGGACTTTAGGACTAATTATCACTTATCAACACCTAATTTGGAACTATAACTGTTTGCAGGGGGTATAAATACATGCTAATAAACACAAATACATGTATGAAAGTTGTAATTTTGATTTCTTAGTACATGTATATGTCCTTGATGAAAGTTATTCTATTTATTTAATATTTAGTTGGGGGTATTACGCCGTTTTCAGCACATTTTACTATTTCGTGGCAGCCAGTTTTTATTGGTGGAGGAAGCTGGAGTACCCAGAGAGAACCACTGACCTTCAGTAGGAAAATTGGCAATCCTTGTCAATTAAGATCAAAGTTGAACATCCCCTGCCAAAGCCTTGCAAGGTGAGATTCGAACTCACAACCTCCATGTTGACAGACTAGGATCATTCGAAGTCATGACGAACTACCTAGACCATTCGGCCACCCTGGCAACACCTAATGAAAGTAGAAAAATTCCAAGCTATGAAACAGCTTTTTCGCTGTAATTTATCTCAAAGCAACACTGATACCTTTATTTTATTTTTCAACCAGAGGCTCCCAGGAGCCTGTTATGTTCACCTGGATTCAAATTGCTAATAAACAGCCATAAAAACACATCAGAAACAACATTTTGGATTATTGACCATAATCCTGAGAGGACCATCTATGGACCATTGTTGTCAAATGTGGTTCCAACTGGCCAAGTGCTTTTAGACAAGATTTTTAATTGATTTTTCCTATACGGCCTTATTTTCAACTAAGTTCTGCTGTTAAAGGTGGCTATCTTGGTTGATAGTCCATGTTATCAGAAACAAATCTGAAAAAGGACTATTTGATAATCATGACTATAAAGTCTGATTCACTTGGCCAAGTGCTTTCAAACAAGAATATTTCTAAATGAATTTTTCCAAAGGGTACTATGTTAAACTAAGTTTGGCTGTGGTGGCCATCTTTGTTGACAATCATGGTCTTCAGACATAATTCTCAAAGAAAATCATCTAAAGACCATTTCTGCCAAGTCTGGTTCCATATGGTTCAGTGTTTTCAAACAAAGGTTTTAAAATGAATTTACCCATTGGGTACTATGTTAAACTAAGTTCGGCAGTCATCCTGTTAAAAATTTTGGAATGGGGGCATACAAGGATCATTCCATCAAAAGTTGTTTCCAATTAGCCCAGTGGTTTCAGAGGAAACGATCTTTAAAGAAAAGACAGACTTAATGTGATGGCAATAGCACACTTTGTCCAGGTGAGCTAATAAATGCTATATTAACGTTGTATCTAAAACATCTATGAATCAGAAGTAAAACATAAACTGTTGTTGAAGGTACAAACTGGAAACATAAATTAACCTACATTGTTTCATAAGAAATTCTGTGAGATGTGGAAGTTTGTCTGGAACTGGATGTCTCTTCCTCTTCTTACTGGACGGATCCTCCAGACAACTAGGTATCCGTAGAAATGATTTACCTAACAATAGAATTTAATACTATGTAATGATTCTCTAGACAGCTTGGTATCCGTAGAAATGATTTAACTACAAGTAGAATGTAATAATTTGTACTGATCCTCTAGAGAGCTTGGTATCCACTGAAATGATTTACCTACAAGTAGAATGTAATAATATTTACTGATCCTATAGACATCAGTATCCTTAGAAATGATTTACCTACAAGTAGAATGTAATAAAATTTAGTCACCCTCTAGACAACCAAGTGTTTTCCATTAGAAAATGAAATCAATAAAAACATATGACTAGACCCTATGCCTGCTTTGACGTACACGTATTTCTCGTGACTGATAGCACTCATCCAGGAGAATCAATAGACCCTATTCCTGCTTCGATGTACACATATATTTCTCGCGACTGATAGCAATCATCCAGGAGAATCAATGGAGCAATTTCTCTCTTACATTTCTTGCTTTTAACCACATACCTTTCCTGAATGGTCTTTCTATAATCTTCCCTGGATCATGAGGTTCAATTGGTTCCCACATATTTATCACCTTGAATATAAAGATTATTCAAAAACATGGTAAATATCACCAAATGAAGGTTTCTTAATTTCTTATAACCAATTGATATTACATTTATGTCGCGTTATATTCCAATTTTGTATTATATAAAAGTTTGAATATTAAGTAGTTCGATGGCTCAAGTTAAAAGCAATGGCTATCAGATGTTCAATATTTATAGGATGTTCATTATAACATCAATCACAAAAATCCAATATTAGATTAACAAGCATTCTTAGAGCATTGCTCAGCAATCCAATGTCCCCTACCGGCTTGAGCTGTGAGAAAACATACCAAATTCTCCTTGAATTTGTTAATTGGATGCAGACGTATGGACAGAGTTATTCCTAAAAATCCAAAATGTTTGCAAGGGGTACACAATAATTACCAAATAAGCATGAAACTCAAACTCGATCTGTAGCTCATCATTATATGACCATATAGCAAAAATAAGATCATTTGGTAAAATGGTTTGCAAAAAATTTTATTAACAATAATTCCTACTTCCAAGGGCAATAACTCTCACACTAATTATCTGACAAGGGTGAAAGTAAAACTTGATCTGTAGCTCTTCATTATAAGCTCACATACCAAAAATTAGATTATTTGGTAGAAGGGTTTGCGAAAAAAGTCTTGAAAACTATTATATTGCCAATCATTTCCAAGGGCAATAGCTCTCACAATAATTGTCCAATCAGCAGGAAACTCAAACTAGATCTGCAGCTCATCATTAAGCTCAAATACTAAAAATAAGATCAGTTGGTAAATCATTTGCAAAAAAAGTCTGGAAAACTAATATTTAGACAAAAATTACTATTTCAAAGGGCAATAACTCTCACAATATTTTATCAGCATGAAAGTCAAACCTGAACTGTAGATCTTCATTATTAGCTCACATACCAAAAATTTGATAAAACTGTTTTTGTTAAAAAAAATCCGGAAAACTATTATTTTGGCAATAATTCCCATTTCCAAGGGCAATAACTCTCACAATAATTATCACATTACATGAAACTCATAATTAATCTGTAAATCATCATTATAAGCTCACATACCAAAAATTAGATCAGTTGGTTTCTGAAAAAAAGTCTGGAAAACTGTAGTGTGACTGACGGAGAGACAGAGTGCAAACCAACAGTCCCCCTTGACGTTGCTGGTAGGTGACTAAAACTTAGATTTCCTCTAATAATGGCTTGGTGAATGAAGGATTATGAAGAAACAAATCTTTCCTACCACTGACATGTCCAGTTATTACTGTATCTATAAGTCATAAGAAAACACTGTAATATAATAAACTCACAGGTTTTGGTGGTACAATCTTTACTTGTTTACGTCTTGCTGATCTCCCTACAGTTTCTTCTGTTTTCTCCTAAAACATTATTATACATAATAAACAACACAAACTTAGCACTTGTATTATAGTCCATACTGCAGACAGTTTAAATTTCAAATTAATACATGAATTTATTATTTGAATCTTTGAAAACTGGCAACGATGCACTACTTATTAATGTGATTCCATTTAATTCAATCACAAGCAATAATTAGGATGCAAGTTTTAAATACCGTGACTTTCATCCTGTGGTATTTCCCCCGTTCATTTCTGAATTATTTAAATACCGTGACTTTCATCCTATAGCATTTTCCCCATTCATTTCTCAATTATTTTAAATACCGTGACTTTCATCCCGTGCCATTTTCCCCATTCACTTCTTAATTATTTTAAATACCTTGACTTTCATCCCGTGCCATTTTCCCCATTCACTTCTTAATTATTTTAAATACCTTGACTTTCATCCTGTAGCATTTTCCCCATTCATTTCTCAATTATTTTAAATACCGTGACTTTCATCCTGCGCCATTTTCCCCATTCACTTCTTAATTATTTTAAATACCGTGACTTTCATCCTCTGGCATTTTCCCCATTCATTTCTCAATTATTTTAAATACCACATCTTTCATCCTGTGACATTTTCCCCATTCATTTCTCAATTATTTTAAATACTGTGACTATCATCATGTGGCATTTTCCCCATTCACTTCTTAATTATTTTAAATACCATGACTTTCATCCTGTGGCATTTTCCCCATTCATTTCTCAATTATTTTAAATACCGTGACTTTCATCCTGTGGCATTTTCCCCATTCTCTTCTTAATTATTTTAAATACCGTGACTTTCATCCTGTGGCATTTTCCCTATTCATTTCTCAATTATTTTAAATACCGTGAATTTCATCCTGTGGCATTTTCCCCATTCATTTCTCAATTATTTTAAATACTGCGACTTTCATCCTGTGGCATTTTCCCCATTTATTTCTCAATTATTTTAAATACCATAACTTTCATCCTGTTGCATTTTCCCCATTCATTTCTCAATTATTTTAAATATCGTGACTTTCATCCTGTGGCATTTTCCCCATTCATTTCTCAATTATTTTAAATACTGTGACTTTCATCAAACAATGCAAGTTGTCATATCAGATACTAAAGAAAGAGAAGGTTTTAAAAAAAAAACACCAATGAATAACACTAACCATGTCGTTTTGATCTGGTAACACATCTTCTGGTTGTAAGTCACCATCTACTTCATCAGCTGGTGGCATATCCACATTGTTATCGTTAATCTGTGGCATCTCAATACCACCATCATCTTCTGGTGTATCAAATAGATCGTCATCTGCTGCACCTACATAATATAATTGTAAAATATAGTCACAAAGCAATGGATTATCTAAATCTAAAAAATTTCCACAGTGGTATGTCACAATTTCTCTTAATTCTCAAAAAAGGAAAGATCTCACACAATGGTAGATAAATAAAATTAACAAAACATCTTTAAAATAAAGTTAAGATTAGTAAAATATCTGACATACCATTGGCGTTTTGTTTGTCATCTACAGCTTCCTTTTCTGGTAGATGTTCTGTTTCCATGCACTCTAAAGCAAAGATATTTTTAAATATAAGATAATAAGTACAAAGATGTGGATTTAAATTAAATGAGAAACCAACACATTTATTGCTGAAACAAAACACAAGATTTCCATGGAGTAACCAATGTCCACATCGATTATAATAAAATAACACCTTTATTAGAATACATATGTCAATACATCCGAACGCAACATCTATTTTTAGATCATTTTTTCCCCATGTTACGAGGTGAACTTTCATGACTTTTTTTCAGCTAAGGGACGAGATCAAAAGTTCAATGTCGGATAAAAAACTTAATTCAAATAGTTTGGAAGTGGGGGAGGGTGGGGGGGGGGGGGGGGGGGGGTAAAAATCACTGCAAGTTTTGTTATCCGACATCGATTTTTGAATATGCCCGTATTGGTCAATCAATTTTTCTCAAATTAAGTTGAGAGGGGGGGTGGGGGGGGGGGTGGGGGTGGGGGGGGTCAGTGAAAAAACTATGTGAATTAAATTTTTTATCCGACATTGAACTTTTGATCTCGTCCCTAACTTTCTCGCCACTTTTGTAGTTTGAATATATATTGAACTTACCATGCTTCTTATATTAGAAAATAAAAATGTTGTTGAACACAACTATTCTGTATTTTTTTTATAAATGTAATGTAATGTTGATAAGTCATTTAGGTCAAATTCCAGAAATGTGTATATAATTAAAATATAAAAAATCTTAGCGGAAAAAAAGTATTGAATTTGTTTTCGAATATATTATTACATAATCTTGTATTCTTAATTGAGAACATACACTGGTGTTGTCAAATCTAATTCATACGGAACCCTGCCTGGGTAATTGTTAACAGCGGATTATGTGCAATAAAATGTTTTTTGAGTTGTTAAAAAAATAAATAAAATATCATAAAATAAATCTGTGCCCACCACCTACCTCTGAAAGAACCTAACTATATTATTTAAATAACGACAATAATTTCCTCCTTTACCTTCATTGATGGTCTCAGGAAAAAGAAATAGTGACGTCACACTATTGTGCTCAAATACTGAAAGGACTATTGTTATTATCATTTATCAGTGATAAATATTGTTGTAAGTAATTGAATTTTTTTTTCCTGTTATTGAACATTCTTATAATAAACAGCTGCGCCACGAGTGCATGATACGCCCGTCATCTTGTGAAAAAAACATAATAAATGTTTTTGGAATCCCCCTTTATTTAGTGGAGCTTCTGGTGGGATGTATATGGAAACCCGGCAAAACATAAGCATGTTAACTTTTAAGCAATAGAGATACGGCACGTATATGCGACCAAAAAAGACTATCTTTTTTACCAAAAAACTCAATAAAAATTCAATAACTCAATAATAAAATAAAGAATCATCACGAAAAAGTATACAGATCTTCAGATTAATATAAATAACAAGTGTGTGAAGTTTGATGCAATAATCATAAATCGTTTTTGAGATATGGCACGACATGTGAAAACCCCCCCTTTTTTTTTTACAAAAACTCAATAACTCTAAAATAAAATTTTGAATCACCAAAAAATATACAGATCTTTAGATTAATATAACTAAGAAGTGTGTAAAGTTTTATGCAATAATCATAAATCATTTTTGAGATATGAAGTGACAGGTGAAAACCCCCCCTTTTTTTTTACAAAAAACTCAATAACTCTAAAATAAAATTTTGAATCACCAAAAAATATACAGATCTTTAGATTAATATAACTAAGAAGTGTGTAAAGTTTTATGCAATAATCATAAATCGTTTTTGAGATATGACGTGACAGGTGAAAACCCCCCCTTTTTTTTACAAAAAACTCAATAACTCTAAAATAAAATTTTGAATCATCACTAAAAAGTATAAAGATCTTTAGATTAATATAACTAAAAAGTGTGTAAAGTTTTCAGCAATAATCATATAATTTTTTAGGTACGGCGCGACATGTGAAAAAACACACACCCCTGTTTTAGTTACCAAGTCCCGTAACTCAAAAAGTTTTAATCTTATTTTCACCAAAAAGTATACAGATCGTTTGAACATCATAAGAAACAACTATGTTAAGTTTCATGAAATTTGGATAAGTTGTTCTCAAGTTACGGTGTGACATGTTTACGATTTGTATACCATAATACGTCCCGTCAAAATTTTGACGGGCATATAAAAATCACTGACCGATAAATTATTTCTGTTCTTTTGTAACAACATTTTGTGAAAAGTAATCATTGACTATATTTATACCGTGTGAAGTGAAAGACATCTGTAAGGACTTTTCCAGCAGTGCTAAATGTGTCATATCTAATAATAATGTTCCAGTTGAATGAACAGAACATGTGTTCATCTTAAAATCGTTCCTACTAGCCAGAACCTCACCAGATTTACTGAAATTATATAATATTTAACATTTCTACCACACAACAAAAAACATTAGTCATTTCTAAAAACTCTTAACATACGTATAGTTAATGCAATCATGGAAAACCAAAGTTTACCCTGTCCTGTTTTAGGACCATTCGTTGCAGGCAAGACAAAATATATATAAATTACATTACTTCTTCAATATAAAATTGTCTAAACATTAAAAATCATCTAATACAAAGCATTAATATCAGATCGTTAGAATCATTATTTTGTGTATAAAATTTAATACTTAGATTTTTTTTATAGGTGTCACTATAAATAATCAAAGGTAAAAATTTATCTAACCTCAATAATGGTTTATCTCCCTTTTCACTATCATCAAAGGGTATTAATGATAGCGGCATCTGTGGTATTGGTGGAATGGACTGTAAAAGAAATCACTGTAAAATCACATATTTGACAAATTAATGAAATAAGGGATGGTATTTTGTTGGAGATTAATTTTCGTTGATTATACTTACCCATGAAATAAGTGAAATTAAATCTCAAAAAAACTTTGTTTTTATAGTAATCATTACATTTGTAGGATATGAAATTTTTTGCAGTTTTAGTGGATGATGCAAAAGGTATCGTTAACACAATGAATTTTCCTTAACTATGAAAGTAATGATCCATAGTACATTGTTAATAAGTGATAAACAGGATTCTCCTTGAATGAAATCAGTCAAAATGTCTACACACCATGAAAAATTTACCGGTTCTTAAGAATATATAAATCAAAGAGCAAAAAAATCATTTACAAGAAGATTACAAAAGCCATAAAATACATGTCCATCAATAGGATATCTTAAATTGGGCTGAAATAATGAATGGAATATTTTGAAGTTCACATGTAATCTTACCTTATCATCCCCGTCTTCCTTCAATACAATATTTTTGTGTTCTTGTATGTCATCTAGTGTTAAAAACTACAAAATATTTAAAAGGATGTTTTAAAAAATCAACCTCCCAAAAAATAAAATAAAAATTGTTACATTGACTATAGTCATTTACATACAAAATATAATTTCATATTTCTCTTTTACAAGTTTTTCTATTGATTAAGGGCTATTCCAGAAAAAAATGTCTCCTGGGGGCAGAACGCCCATGAAATTTAGGGGTACCACCAATAGATTTAATTTAAAAAACACACCCCCACCAACTATTTCATATTTTGGATAAACCCCCCCACCAACAAATTTAAATAAAAAATGAAGTTATTTTTTTCCATGTTATACATTGTAGATCAATTAAATCCTATAGTTTTAGCTTTTTATTGCAATAAAGTTGTAAAGACAATGCATGTTTTCAAATGGGACCACCCATTTTACAATGCTCTTTACTGACCTCGGATTTTAATGTTTAGACACTTGTATATGATTCTAAACTACTAAAATTAAGGGCTCAATTTCTTTGGGCCATCATCATGTAACAACTGAATTAGGCACAATTCAAATCAGAGTTCGACTGATTAAGGATGAATGTGTTGTCTGAGAATTTCATGCGTCTAGGTCGATACATTTCTTTAAATGCTGGAATTATCGATGAGTTAACTCAAACGTTCTCAATCCAACTTGTTTCCATGTGTCTTCATTTGTCTCCACTTCTGGTCAGACTTGACCATTTTATGACAGGGAGTGCATCAGTGAACTTGAAACATCCATGTTATATTGAATTTGTGACCTAAAAATATCCAGGAAACCCGAAATTATCCAAAAATAATAAAAGAAAGTTAGTTGGTAATAGTGCAGGATTTTTACATGCTATAAGACAAGCATCGTCCTTTTGCTATATAAAAATCTGATCCCAGTTTGCCGCACGTCCCGTATTTAAATATCAGCTTCCGCCTTTCGGTCACTTCATTTCATAATCTTATTATTCGCCGGCCTAATTATTCATCAGTTTTCGAATTTCGTGGAAAAATTTTTTTTTTTTAAAAATCACCAATTTATCGTCACTTTGAAGCTTTCAAAATCACGATCGTTGTGAAGATCAGTGAATTACAATTGTAGTTCTTGTCAGTATCGAGTCTTCCATTCCTCAAAACAAATAAGTTTATTCATCCAAAACATGAAAATATAAGTTACAAATACATAATTTTAAACAAATTAAATCGAATTATTGCACCCGGAAGTTAGGTTAAGATAGTAACAACAAAATAAAGTTCGGTATAACTACGCTTCTGATTTCATGTTAGATAACGAGGATAAAATTTTAATCGATATTACAAAATTAATCTTATTCTACTGCGTAATTCCTTTTCTTTAACCTATAAATTAAATTAACATTGATCTTATACGAAGAAGAAAGAAACAAATCAAATAACTATTCATTAGGTTCCATTCCGAATCCGGATTACGACCATGTGTTGCCCACATGTCAAAACATGGCGGGTCGTTTGAAGATTGTCACTGTTGTTTTTTTTTTGATTAACTGATACAAAACTGCCGATAAGAATATAAAGATGCGTGACCCAAGACTTGAAGGGACCAGATATTCATCTGAACTGTACCCCCCATCAATACATTCCATTTCTTTGTTCATACCCCAACCAGCAAATTTCAAATGCAGTTTTACCCCCCACCAACACAATTTTATATCGATGGCGTTCTGCCCCCAGGAGACACTTTTTTCTGGAATAGCCCTAAGAGAATATCTTGCTTATTTCACATTCTAAAATACAATCATTTAATCTCTACAAAAAACTTATTATCCATTATATTAATAAATTCAAACCAAAAACAGCGATTAATTCATGCCTTCAATCTTCATTCCTTACAAATCACACAGTCTATGCAACATTACATATATTGCCCTTCAATCTTCATTCCTGGATGATCATTGCTTCAAGACATCAATCGCATAATAATACTGCTACTGTTTCTATTCTTCGAAGGTGTGTAGTGTATACATTTACTAGAGAAATACACGAAGTTAAGAAAAAATGGTCTTATCCCATTCTTTATTTTACCTCTTCATCTTCATCATTATTATCTGCAGGGTCATCATCATTATTACCATTCTCATCGCCTTGTGATTTCTGTTTCCTTCAATATAAATAGACTCTAGCATCTCAGTGTTATTCCAAGGACAAATATAACACAACTATATTTAAAGGGGGTGGCACAGGGTTATTTTCTTTGTTCATATTGATTTTTGTTTCAACAAAATATCAACGGCACGAGAAATAAAGGTGGTCTAACACAGAGATAGAAAAATAAAAATCTGCAAACATCTGAAATAATGAATCCTAAATGGCAACACCTAACATGTCTGATATTTCAAGCCGACCTGATTGCTTTATATTCATTTTAGAAGTGGTAGATGCGTCAGTGTCCACTAAATTCAGATGAAATTGTACTTTATTGCTAAAAATTTCCTTAAGAAAAAGTAAAACAATATTCAGATAGTAAAAACACCACAAGTAATTTATTTGGTGTGTCCTTATTTCTCATGTATTGTTTTTTGGGTAAGCTATTTTTCGTTTACCGTGTTTTAAAATTTAATTTCACGTTCTTTCGTGACCATACACCTGTACCCCCCTCTTAAACCTTCCTGACATTGTAAAATGGTGTGTTATAAATAGTCAGTTTTAAAATTCTGCATCTGAATTTTTTGATGGGAAATAACATTACATATAAGTGAATTTTGTCATTTATTTTTGCTCTTCCAAAACTTTTGAAGGAGAATATTTTGTCATATGGCCATCAAAGACAGCAAAAGAAAGTGTTAAGCAAGAGTAAAAGTACAAAAGTTGTCAAAAACAAGAAATCAGGAAACCATATATGTGTTCTTAGGCCAACTAAAATTAATTAGTAGATTTTCATCCAACTTTTTGAAAAAAATGGGGCGGGTGGGAGGATTTTATTTTTTATTTTTTATTTCATATGAAACTATTTTGTAAGGTGTTATTAATATGTAAACGTTATAAAATGGCTTATACCGCTTACTACTCTAAGAATCACGAAAACCATTGTTAAAAAAAGTTAAAAAACGAAATTATTGACACGGATACCGGTAACGGAGATGAACAAAATCCAGAAATCGTAAATTTTAGAAAATAAAAAAGATCGGGGCGGCACGATTTTCGAGGGGTGTGCGGGGATGAAAATCTATCAATTAATTTTAATTGGCCTTAAGGAGTGTATCAATACAGAATTTAACAAATCTGGACATCCAGTTTATTCTGGAAATCTTTCACGTTATGAAATACTGGATGTAGTTTGTTGAATGTTTTAATTTAGGGTTTTACAACAACAAAGAAAAGTGTTATCCAACAAAAAATATATAATCTACACTATTTCCAAGGATTTATCTTAAAATATCAGCAATATGATGTTACATACTTTTTGTTTGCCAACAGATCTAATGTCTGATAAACCAATGTGTACAGATATTCAACCTGAAAATATAAAATATTTATTCTGAAGTTACATAAAAACAATCAAATAACATCTTTAGTCTACTTTTAATAGTACTAACAGTTGTCTCAACTTTTGTCATTTTGTACTTAGTGTGATCATCAGATGAAAATGTCATTTTGTACTCAGTGTGATAGTCAGATGAAAATGCCATGTTGTATTCAGTGTGATCGTCAGATGAAAATGTCATGTTGTACTCAGTGTGATCGTCAGATGAAAATGTCATTTTATACTCAATGTGATCGTCAGATGAAAATGTCATTTTGTACTCAGTGTGATCGTCAGATGAAAATGTGGTTTTGTACTCAGTGTGATCGTCAGATGAAAATGTCATTTTGTACTCAGGGTGATAGTCAGATGAAAATGTCATTTTGTACTCAGTGTGATAGTCAGATGAAAAACATACATTTTTTCCAAGATTATTCTGGCAGTTCCAATGAATCTGTCAATGATCTAAAAATACTGCTATCAATCAAAAGCATATGGTGACCTAATATTTCTTATTTTATATTTCGTAGACTGACACACCTTATACACCTATTATTCAGAGTTTTTACAATAGGATGTTGCTTGTCTGGTAGATCAGACTTACAGCAAATTCATCAGTTTCCTTTGGATACCACCTACCTTTTTACTGTACACACAAGCAGAACCTTGTATTACCATAGCAGCCTCAGCAAAATTCATTGTTGTCAATCCTCCATCAAATGAAATTGTAACTTTCTCTAACTAAATATAAACATATAACATTAAAATCTCATTGTTGTCAATCTTCCATCAAATGATATTGTAACTTTCTCTAACTAAATATAAACATATAACATAAAAAATAAACAAACAAAATTCATTGTCGTCAATCCTCCATTAAATGATATCGTAACTTTCTCTACCTAAAACTGATATGACATAAAAAACACCATTTAAACTGATGCTAAGAAGAACCTTTAGTTAGCAAAAGCATCCTCTATTTTGACAGGACTCTTACGTAAAGCGTTTACTTTTGGCTCATCATTGAAATCTTTATGAAGATGAAAAACAACAACAAAAGTACTAGTTAGGCCTAAATTAAAGTTAGGTTTGTTTGCTACCCCCCCCCCCCCCAATAATTGGACCAACCCAATATTTTTTATTGACCTTGCAAGCAACAATATTTTTAATTTCCAATTTCTGGTTATGTTCGTATTTACTGTAACATATCTCTAGTTCCAATTTTGTGATACAAGGAAGATTTTTACGCCTAACACCAATGATATATAGTTGAAGATTTTCTAAGAAGTTAATAATCACTTTCAAAATAAATAAATCAAAATGAACAACCCATAAAAGGCCATTAAGTTTACCAATATATTTTTATTTTTTATTTTTTTTTCAATCTAAAAGAAAACTTAATGTTTAGGCAAACATGGTTTATTATGATAAAGTAAAACCTCTGATAAATAGTCTTCCAACTGTTCAGCGATGTTGACATCCCAGTTCTTAGTAAGGTCTCTAATGGGTTGTAATAACTGTGAGAATCGTGTCTCCAAATCACCCACGCTTTGTGTCTGTGACGCCGAAATTGTCATTTTCCTGTCTAATATAGTATGATAATAGTCAAATAAATTTAAAATATGCTTAATTCAGCATGTGTCATGTATATTATTCAATAATATGATTATATTATAATATGATTAAAGTGAAATCAAGGTTGCAAAATGTGTTTTTTTATTCAATTTGGCAACAAAATTTTGCAATCTAATTTGAAAAAAAAATTCCACCACACAAGTCGATAACATTTTGAAATGTTGACTCAACAACATCATTTGTAAGATTTATATAATTATCTTTGATAAATGACAGTTGAACAGAGAATAAAATATCACAAGTTTGTGATGACATTTAAGTGCATCAAAAATGATGCCCCATCATATCTTACTAGCAAGTTTCATTATGTTTCAGACACAAATCCATACCCCTTGAGAAATGCTGTTCAAGGAAACCTCATACTCCCTAAACCAAAAATCTAATTGTTCAAGAAATCTTTTATGTATTCTGGACCATTCTTGTGGAACAATTTGCCTATATCGTTACGAAATATTACCAATGTTAATTCTTTCAAATTCAAAATAACAGATCATTTATTGAAATCAACCAATTGAAAAAAAAAAAATATTGAATATTAATTATTTCATCATGTTTATTTTTTCATAACATTTTATGCAGTTTTATTGAACATTATCATTACTTGACTTTTATACTAATGTATGCCATGTATATGTTTGCATTTTTGTTTATGCTTTTCTATGATGAGGGCCTCAGGGAAGATTAGTTATATAACTAACTGTGTAACCCTCTTAAAATAAAGTATTGTTGTTGTTGTTGTTGTTTATATCAGGTGTTTCAAAGTAAACAAACACATTATGATCAGCAATAGCTCGCATGCAGGACTTACACTTGAATGCACAATTGATTGACCACCCTCAAGGGACAACTGAAGGTAATAAAATTCATATTAAAATTTTGATAGCAAAGATATACATGTATGTTTATAAAAAAGGGAGAGTGTAACTTGGCAAACAAATTTTTAAACTGGCAAAAGTATCAGATTTTATTATTTAATGTTAAGTCAATTAAGATAACAGGATTGAATACAAGTTTGATCACTCACAATCATGGTCATCATTTTAATTCCTCCTGTTGGCATTATTAAAATTTCCTTTTAAAACATTAATATGAAGACATTATAAAAGTTATTTTTGTAGTAAATGATGTTTATCACATGATTCCATCTGAATTGCTGACTGAAAAAACACTATTTTGTTTGTTTACAACTTGCAGCAAACGGAGAAGTAAGAGTTGTTGCCATTTGTCCAAATTTCTCGGTCACTTCTTTTTGCCTTGCTCTGAAAATGTAAAGCCAGCGACCCTTAAAAAATTTTGGTTGATTTAAATCCCCATTTTGCTGTCTATATTAGTCCCTGGAAAGGGGCTGGGGAATAGTAGAAAAAGTAATATTCCATAGGGGATATTTTTGAAGCATCATCACTAACATGTAACTATTAAAGTAACCAATCAGAAGCCACAGTATACAGTGGTATAATGTGTAATCATCCAAAGTTGAGGTGAAAATAAATCAATCCTTGCGAACTGGGAACTACTAAAAATTTAATTCAAAGATGTATATTCCAGCAAACCTCCTGCCAAGTGATAAAATTTCATCCTGAAAAATTATAAAATCATTTAGATACTCAAGACTTGTCAAGAAATTTATTTTTGGAATTCTCATTATAAAGATCATGTAGATTTTGATTAAACAGGCATTACAACTTTTTACTTTCATTATGGAAGTCAATGAAAAATCTGAGGATACTGCATTATTTTGACAGTGCCAGTGGCAATTGCGAGATGTGGAGTTGATACCACTGTTATCAGTCATGACATGTGATGTGTCAGTATGAGCACTCCACAGATTGTGGGTATTTTTTCTGTTCTTTTGGTATATTTGAACGATATTTCCCCTGTCTTTTAAGCGAATGTCTGTGTTACCTTAGGTCGAAGCTGTTAATTTCCCGTAAATACAAAATAACGATAAAACTGCCAATGTTTTGATTCGTAAACCGCGCTTCCGCCCGATGTTGAAATCGTCCATGTAAGCTTAAATTTCATTGGGCGCTATTTTAACAGTTGACAAAGTTTGAGCCAATCAAATCAAACTTAATTTCGAAAACGAAAGTAGAAAATATATTCATGCGCAGCTACTTTTATTTATGTTTACTACGGGTTTCTTTAAATCAAAAGCAAGTAAAATGTATGGAAATAGTAAAATAAAATGTTCACCTATATAAGAAATTCTGTTATTATACCCAAAATGAGGGAAAATGCAATTTAATTGAACTATTTAGTTTCAGCGACAGAATATCCGAAACTGTTGTTGGGCTCGTTACAGTGGCTGCACCCAAAAGCTTGCAAAACTAATTATCTGAACAACACAATAATGGCATCTTGCAGATACACTAAAAATGGGTTTCTTTGGGGCATGGCAGCAGTATATTTACTTGCCTTTTCTTCTCTATATGTACAAATTCCAGGTACATGCTTTCAAAAGCTACAATTCCATATATTTAAATATGTCATTATTTATGTATTGTTCAGCTGTTGTTGCGAAAATCACCTGATGGTATCTACAGGATTCCATTTCAGAACTCAGGTCGTAGGAGGATGGCAAAATTCTAAAAACCACACAAAAGGTCTCCCCATTTTATTTTTGAGGGGCAGGTATAAATGAACGATCAGTGGATTGCGAGCATCTCACAGGTTCAGTACTGTATTAACTGTTGTGGAGAAACTCACTCTAACCAGAATATCGCTTGCAAGACTCTTAATTGTTTGCATGTTTCTCATTGTCGTTGAAACTGGCCACCTAGATCAAATTTTTATTTATTATAACAGTTGATTTTTTATATGATTATTATGAAACCAGGTGCAAGTTTATTTTAATAATTAATATGACCAGTCATTATATATGTGACAGTTTCAGCACAGTCATAAAATTACAATGAGGCCATAAATGAGAAAATATATATCTTTACCATTGTCAAGTTTATGACGTCAAGTTCAAGTTCAAGTTTTTTATTACAAATTAAGGGCCCCATTTAAGAGGCATATATAATGACAATACAATACAACACATTGATTTGATACATAAATACAGATAATACTTCTTTTTTAAACAATAATACTGATTAATAACAGTATATATATGTGTGATTCTCCCCACACGGCGTGTTTAAAAAGAAAGTAAAGAAAATATAAATTATGTGTCCACCTCGTCCCTTATCGAGATGAGCAAGCTTTACAGGTTGTTCAGCAGGAGAAGAGACCAAGGGCCGATGCAAAAGACATTCTGTTTTCACATATATTACATATAAATTGTCTGTGCATGTCTATTATTCCATAAAATATAAACACCATAGTGGACCTCCTCGTGACTAAAGCACAGCCGAAAGTCAATTGTCTGTTCTGTGCAGAAGTCATCCACTAGCGCTGCTTTGAAAAACTCTTTGCTCAATTATAATTATGTTTTGTCAGTTATGATACTTGTGTTTCAGCTAAACATGAATATTAAATTGAAATTTTTCCAGTTGAATATTTATTACCTTGTCTTTATTCTTACTACATGTTTGGCTATGAGGTCTTATAGTTATGTTACAATAAGCCCAAACCGTGTTTTTTTCTGCAGAAAAAAATTTATTTACACCCGAATGGACTTCCAATTAAATGGAGGTTTCAGTTTCATGTTAGAGTAGGTTATAAATATGCACATAGATACATATTTATTTCAAAGTTGGAAATCAGGTGAAGTAATAGATTTTTAAAATTAAGTTTAAAGAATCAGAATATTATAATCTACTCATTAATTTACACAAACCATTGGTGTCAATAACAAATTTGTATCCTTATATTAATTAATAACAAAAAACTTTCTAGAAGTTTCTCTTTCGACTTTTAATATGGTTCTGCACTTGTTTGTTTTGTGCAGTGCTATTCTTTGTTGATGTGATCGATGCATGCTATGAAACATATAGATATAATGCTTATTGTATCTGGAAAATGCTAGTTATTTGTAATGCAATGGAAATGGTAACAAATCAGTTGTTCTGAAAAGATATTTTTAACTAATCGAGTCAGAAATTCCTTCATTGCTCTACTATCTAATGTTACAAAAACAAACAAATATTTACCCTACGAAAGATACAGCCACCCACCCCCCACCCCCTCCAAAAAAATGAATTAATAACAATTCAAAATTTTATGATGTTATTTCATATTATAAAACAAAAATATGCCGATTGACCCCAGTTTAACAAAAAATGTGAGAGAATGCAGTTAGCAATTTAATATGGCCTTATAATTGAATTTTATAGAATTCTCATTGCTGAAATCTTTAATTTTAGGTTTATATGGAGATAATGGCATATTACCTGCCAGACTGGTTGTTGGTAAAGGTTAAGTATTTTCAAATTTTCTTTTAGTGTTTTTGTGAAGTGTGAATGAGACAACATTCTATTAGATTGAACAACAAAGGGTATGGTTTAAATTTAATAAACACAAGTACATGCAGATGATCTTTGTTTATATTTGGCTGAGAAATTTCTTGCACGAACATGACAAAAGTGCAAGAAAAGAAACAGAGCTTTAAAGCTTTTCTTCAATCTGAGGTGGTCATTGTGTTTGTTGAGTATATTGGATGTAAATCTTTCATAAAAAATAAATACATGAAAATCATGAAATTCATTTTGAACTGAAATTAGGTAAAAATTTTTGGATTAAAATTTTAAGTATGTCTTCCATTATCCAAGTGTAATAATGAATTTTGTTTTGTTTTATAGCTGCCAAGTCGTTTTCTGACTTATTAGATGGCCACCCAACATTACTTCGGTTAATGCCATTGATTGGTTTGGATACAGAGACTGGATTAGATTTACTATGTATACTGGGTATACTAATATCATTCTCAGCTCTACTATTCCAGGCAGCTAGAGATATCTTTGCCTTTACAATATTATGGATGTTATATTTGTCTGTATATCAGGTAATTACGAAATAGCAATTGGGCTTTTTTGGCAAAATTGATATCATATACAGTCTACAAAAATTTATATCAGAAACTTCTAGTAGTCCTCTTTTGCACCTTGTCGAGGCATAATATAAGGAACCAACAATAAATACAGGTTCTTTGCGAAATATTGAATATGACATGCTTTTAAAAAATTTCTATTTTGTACATATTTTTGTCTATTGTCTATGGAAAGACTTATTCCAGATATATTTATTTCAGTGTAATATTTAAAGTATTTCCATTATTTATAGAACCCTGTGCAATACTGTGTTATTACATTTAATAGCTATTAAAACTATGTATTTATAGATAGAGTTATCTCCCTTTATAATTTTGTATCATTTTTCAGGTGGGACAAACATTTATGTGGTTTCAGTGGTATGTATTCTGTAGAACTTTCTCTATTATTCCTTTTATAAGCTCACCTGGCCTAAAAGGCCATGTGAGCTATTGCCATCACTTGGCGTCCGTCATCATAAACTTTCCTTTAAAGATCTTCTCCTCTGAAACCACAGGGCCAATTGGAACAAAAGTTAGCAGCAATCGTCGTTAGTTGGTCCTCTTTCAGAATTATATCCGATGACCTGGCCCGTCATCCAAGATGGCCGCCAGAGCTGAACATAGTTTAACATAGGACCTTGTGGGGAATTTGTCAGAAACCACTTTGCTAATTGAACAAAAAATTGGCAGCAATGGTCCTTAGGTGGTCCACAGAAATGTATCCGATGACCAGCCCGTCATCCAAGATACCTGCCAGAGCTGAACATAACTTGGCAGTAATGGTCCTTAGGTGGTCCTCTTTCAAATATGGCAACCAGAGTCAAACATAGTTTAACATAGGACCCTATGGGGAATTTACTGAAAGATCTTCTTGTCTGAGATGGCTTGGCCAATTGGAACAAAATCTCTAGTTGGTCCTCTTTCAGAATTATATCTGATGACCCTACCCATCATCCAAGATGGCTGCCAAAGCCAAATATAGTTTAACATAGGACCTAATTGGAAATATCACTGAAAGATCTTCTTGTTGGAAACGAGTCAGCCAGTTTGCTTGATGACAATGTTCCAGGCTGCCAGTCAAGATGGACAGAGTCCAGGTGAGCGATACAAGCTCCTGGGAGCCTCTAGTTTTATTTTTACACCAGAATCAGAAATTTTATCGGTGGGAAGTCTGTATCCAACACAAATACAACAATAATATACAAGTGAATATAAATGACTAGAAAAATTTGTGTGATATCAACATTATCATTGATTTAGATATGACTAGAAAAATTAGTGTGATATCAACATTATCATTGATTCAGATATGACTAGAAAAATTAGTGTGATATAAACATTATCATTGATTCAGATATGACTAGAAAAATTAGTGTGATATCAACATTATCATTGCTTCAGATATGACTAGAAAAATTAGTGTGATATAAACATTATCATTGATTCAGATATGACTAGAAAAATTAGTGTGAAATAAACATTATCACATACTTAGACGTGAAACGTACACTTTTGAACATTTAATAATAGAGCAAGTGCCCGATCCATATCACTGCCCGGGACAAATAACCGGTTATTATGCCCTGCTCTCGTGACGTCATCAGTGCGTTCCTAACAACATGGCGGAGGAGGCTGCTCGCTTCGTAAACGTTGATGAAAATGACACCACACAGTTCGTGGAACAAATGAAAAACATAAACACTAAATGCAAAACAGAAAGTGACCTCAGAATATTGAAGGAATGGTTGGCTACTGTTGGGGAACTACGCAACCCGGAAGAAATTTCAGTTGAGGAGCTCAACGCATATCTCGCAAGATTTTTCCTGTCAGTCAGAACAAAAACAAAGGAAGACTACGAGCCGGATTCGCTTAAATGTATACAGGCCTCTGTTAGCAGATATCTGAATGAAAAAAAGAACATTAACATAATGAAGGACAAGGAATTCGCTCACTCCAGGGATGTGTTGGCTGCCAAACGCAAGGAGTTGAAAGGGAAAGGACTCGGGAACAAGAAACGCAGAGCAGACCCCTTCACTGCTGATGAAATTGAGACGTTATACACCAAGAACCTGTTAGGAACTAGTAAGTAATTTTCTTAATTAATTTTTTGTTTACAAAAAAATGAATAAAACATTTATTTTTGCAATTAACTCTGGGTAGTTTAAAATTCGGAATTCAATTACAGTTTTAAAAATAATTAAATTTGAAAAAAACAACACGGCATTAAGTTCATAATTGCAAAGTTATTTAATTTAATAATCAATGTCCCCCCGCACCCCCCAAAAAGTCAAACATCTGTTTAATTTCATTATTTTTAATCAATCTATTTTAGGTAACCCTGAAGCATTGGTTAATACTATTTGGTTGAACAATTGCATACATTTTGGCATGAGGGGTAGACAGGAGCATACAGATATGTGTTTTGGTGATGTGACAATGAAAGCTACCTCAGATGGCAAACAGTATCTTGAATACTGTGAAAGAGAATGATTCTCTGAGAAACCAAGACGAGAAAGGGTGATTCTGGGAACACAAGAGCCTTTGCCCCAAAGATGTTTGAAAATCCAGGTAAGGAAGCATAACGTTAATTACAATATAACATACATTCATTTTGTACACACACACACAAAAGAAAAAAAAGTACCGACTAAAATGAAGCAGATATATTTGATATATTTGCACCAACAACAAAAACATAAAAAAAGTTTTTATCCCATATTATTTACTTGTTGTTGTAACCTTGTCTCCACTTTCAAAATCAGAGTTGATGTAGACATTTAAATCTTCATATGTTGTAGGTTTATTCATATTTTTTATTAATTATAATATATGATATATTGAATAAATTGATATGATTTTTCAGGTGATCCAAGATGTCCTGTTGGCACATTTAAAGAGTTCATTAAGAGACGACCAATTGATATGCTGACACCAGAGAGTAGAATGTATTTGTCCAAACTCCATGATATAAATCCTGACAGCACAAATCCACCTGTCCGGGCAGTGTGGTTTAGTACGCAACCAATGGGGAAAAACAAACTTGGTGACATTGCAAAAACCATGTCTGAGAAAGCGGGATTAATGGGCCGCAAAGTGAATCACAGTGCCCGTAAAACCACTGTGACGTCTTTATTGCATTCCAATGTTGAAGGCACTCAAATTATGCAATTAACTGGACACCGTAATATTCTATCAATCAACCAATATAGCACTGCTTCCATTGATCAGCAGGAAAATATGTCTCATATTTTAAGTGATATCACTTCTGGTAATCGTGGTACTGTCACAAATATTACTGTAAATTCTCCACAACCTAGTACATCTAAACAAATAGTTACTGAACCATCATCAGATGATGAACTAGCAAGTGTAGATGTTGATGCAATAGTTTCGCAAATAGAAAATTATGAAAATTCCACTACCGCATCTACTAGTAACTCTGTTCACGTGCAACCAACTGTTATTGATTTAGCACAAGCTTTACCCACTTCCAAAATATGTCTTTTTCCTTATGCTAAATTAAGTGGAAATGTCACAGTTAATTTTTATGGTATGAATGATAATCATTAGACCAATGTTTATATGATATGGATCTACTATGTGATACAAATATGTATGTTATACATCTGTTACTGGACATGCAGATTTGTTATTGTTAAATTTGATAAATAATATTTAATAAATGTTATGAAGTTTAAGTCATCTTAATTTCTTTCTTCAGCTATGGAAAAAATCTTGGTATGTGATAAACAGATTATAACATGCCCTTTTCCATATCGGCCCTGGTATCATCCCTCGACCCATATCAGCCCTCGAGCTAAAGCTCTCGGGCTGATATGGGAGTCTCGGGATGATACCAGGGCCGATATGGAAAAGGGCATGTTATAATCTATATTTATCATTGATTGAGATATGATTTTGTCATTACTTGCCTCCTCCTTGTGAGTATACTGATTATGTAAAAAGAGTAGGAAAAGAAACACATGTAGAGTTACAGACACTTTGAAGGTTTAGACTACAATTTTTAGACATAGGGAATGTGATTCAGATGATGATTTCTGGCAAAACTTCCTGTGTGCTTTCAACTATTAACAAATGTTTACAGTATTATTTTCTGTTTTATATGTAAAATTTATGATTGGTGTGTTAAGTATCAAGCAATTCAATATTTTATAGAATAAAAACAAAGCATAAAATGGCAATAAAGTAAAAAAGAGTAAATTGGATTAATTTGTAATGAATGCACTATATGTAAAGCCACTAATATTTTTTGAAAGAAAAAAAAATAATCTTAAACCCTTTCATATGTATAAACATTTATTAATTTTTTCTTTGTACATGTAGTTATTATATACTAAAAAAGTCTTGAAAAGCCAGAATCATTTTCTGACAAGGATATGAAACAAGACATCTGGAAAGTCTTTTTTTCATTTGAATGCATTGTTAGAGTATTAGACAATTTTGCAAGATGGCCACCATAGATCTTTAGTTTAAAATAGTTCCCCAATGGGAAAATTGCTTAAATTTATGTGGAATGCACTTTTTATCAATGGCTCGTGGTTAATCCTTTTCTGTTCTGTCAGTTGACCCCACTCACTAAACAAGATGACTGACAACAAGATAGATCCTCATGTATGGCCTTTGATTGCCAAATTGAATCCAAGTGAGCAATACAGGAGCCTCTAGTTCTGAAATTGATATGGAATTATTGTTTGAATTCCTCCAAACACTCATACATGAGTAGTGGATTTTTATATACAAAAAAAAATGAAATCATTTGAAAATGTTTTACAGGGATATTTTGTTGTTGGAAGCAGGTTTTCTGACAATATTAGTCGCACCACTAAACATTCAGCTACCCAGGAGATATCGGATGTCAACGTACCATGAACACGACTCTATTACTATGTGGCTTATTAAATGGTTACTGTTTCGGCTGATGTTTGCTTCAGGTGTGGTTAAACTGACTAGTGGATGTCCCACCTGGTGGGGATTGACAGGTAATTTTATACTTTTTATCATTCAAGATGGCCACCAGAGCCGAACATGGAATTTAACTTACTTAAAAATCTTCTTGTCAGTAAGCCAAATGGAGCCACAATGGTCTTGTGATGGTCTTTTATCAGAGCTATATCCAGTTGAATAGACCACCGTCAAAGATGGCCACCACAGGCGGACTTAGTTTATTATAGGAGCCTATGGGACTATTTTTAAGTTTCATTCAAATTACAGTTGCAGAGGTGTTTACATCTATGATTTTACCGTAGTTTCTACGGATTTTAGTGGAAAAATACAGACTATGATTTTCATTTCAAATTCTACGGTTGTCAATTCACTTATTCGGAAAATTTTGGTTTTGTTACAAAATGTGTAAAATTCCCTCTGGATCACTTAAATGCTTGAAAGCAGCAGAATATCTATGCTTTAAAGCGCCTTTGAGACAAGGTCAAAGAAATCAATATGGCGGCAAGCATGTATAAATAATGTTTTGGGACTAACAGCAGCAAAGAAATCTTGCCAAAGGTTTAGAGAATGTTACAAGGAAACCTTCCTTCTTTGGGCCTTCAAAGGAGGGTCCTACATTTGTGTATCGCTGTACATGTGAACATGATTTTTCTTGGGCACGTAGCAGGTTTGTGCCGCTTCGCTGCACTCATTGGACAGTACTACTGACAACAGGGCAAAACAATTCTACTGACAGGCATCATTCAGGGTAAACAGGTCTGCAGTTGATCTTTTTTTAGAGATGTACATTTATTGACCTCTTACATTTTTTATTAACTGTGTAGTAACGAAAAATTATTGTTGAAAGCATATATCAATGTAACATATGTTTCACCCATTTAAAAAATCTTTCAATAAAATGCTCCGCTGGGCGCAGCTTGATACGACCGCAGAGGTCGAACCCTGAACAGTTGGGGCAAGTATGGACACAACATTCAAGCTTGATACAGCACTGAATTTGGTTGATTGATTGATTGTTGCTTAACGTCCAGTGGCAAATATTTCATGCATCTTCATGACGAGAACCAGTTCAATTTATCAAACAATTCAATTAGGGGTGGGATGGGACACAAAGGGGAACCAATTTTGACTGCCACTGTAAAAGGAGGATGGTTGGGTAGGGTCGGATAATTTAGCCTCCTGTAGCGGCCATCAGCCTACTCTTTTTCGAAAACTACAGAAGGGGTCTTTAGCGTGCAGGGAGTGTGGCATTCTCCAAACACGTTACCCACTATGGTCCGCGGTCAGGCTTTCCGTATTATGACCTGACAACCCCCCCAACGAGACTGAATTTGGATTGTGAATAAATATTTGACACAGCATAGGTTTCTGACACAGAATTAATGTGGTCTAAGAACTTAAAATTTTTTAATTTACCTATTCAAACAATATCAGTATTATTTGTTTTTATATATAAATCAGAAATAACCAATTTAAAATTTAAAATTGGGCACACATATCAATTTCTTGCTATTGCGCAATACTGTGCAATTGAAGATTTCTTGCTATTGTGCAATACTGTGCAATTGAAAATTCCCCCCCCCCCCCAAAAAAAAAATAAATAATTTACCCCTTTTTTAGCTTTTGTGCAATACACTATGAAGTTGCACATTGACCCCCCCCCCCCTCCTCCCAAAAAAAAAACCAAAAAACAATAAAATTTATTGTAACCCCCCTTTTTTTGCTAAAAGAAATTTGAAATTTCCTTTTTAATTTATGAAATATGAAATGAGAAAAAAATTAAATGTGTTTGGATTACCTCCCTTAGCCCACCAAGATAATATCATACATTTCTATTTACTTATACTAAAGTTATTGTGCAAAAACCAAGAAAAATGCTTATTTGGGCCCTTTTTTAGCCCCTAATTCCTAAACTGTTGGGATCAAAACTCCAAAAAATGGTCATAAACCTTGTGTTAAAATTTCATAGATTTCTATTTACTTATACTAGAGTTATTGTGCGAAAACCAAGAAAAATGCTTATTGGGCCCTTTTTTGGCCCCTAATTCTTAAACTGTTGGGACCAAAACTCCCAAAATCAATCCCAACCTTCCTTTTGTGGTCATAAACCTTGTGTTTAAATTTCATAGATTTCTATTAACTTATACTAAAGTTATAGTGCGAAAACCAAATGTCTACAGACTCCGACGGACGACGACGACGACGACGACGCCAACGTCATACCAATATACGACCGCAAAAATTTTGCGGTCGTATAAAAACTGTTCTAGAGTGACAAAATGTGTTTAAATTATAATATATAATACATGTACTTTGTTTTGTGTTTTCAGCATTAACAATCCATTTTGAGTCCCAGGTTAGTATAGATATAAGAATGAAAGGGTGTGGAATTCAGGTAACATACAAAAAAATAGTTACATAAAAACTAAAATACATATGGTCATGTTTGTTTTTCCATAGAATCAATCATTCTCACTTTTTATCTGTTTCTTTGAATATGATATACAGTAAATTCTTGTGATGTCGATCCATTGGGACCTGAAAATCTAGTTCGATTTAAGCGAAAATTTGAGATATCAGGAGTAAATCTGTATATTTACTGCTGTTGAGGGTCAAACAGATAATTCGAGTTAACCAGAATTTTGACTTAAATGTGTTCGAGATAACGAGAGTCAGCTGTAGTTTTATTCTAAAAATATCAAACTTGAAACTAAATTTTAAATGGCAATCCTGTGGTAAATCTATATTTATAAGCAATTTCCTATTTAATTTTTTATTTAAACGAAGGAAGTTGCTGTTTACTTGATGTTCTGCCATTATTATGTTGGTGAAATGCACTCTGTGTGTTGCTTGATATAAGACAAGGATTTTACAAATGGCAGACCTTGTCTTTAACCCTTTTTGACATTGTAATTTCAGTGTATACCTACACCACTTGCCTGGCATTGGCATCATTTTCCTGAATGGTTCCTTAAGTTAAGCTGTGTAGCTACATATATTATAGAAATAGCTATACCTTTCCTGTTCTTTGCTCCAGTTAGAGGATTGAAGATATTTGCCTTCTATGCTCAGGTAAGACATCTACTTTATTTACCTTCTGAGAGATTTACATGTTCCTGTTTTGTTTGTTTTTTGCTTTAATTATGTGGTTCTTTCAATTATGTTTTTAGTCGTCTGTCAATAAAGACTTGTTGGATAATGGCTAGCAAATGAAACAGCATATTGGAATTATTCTTATTTGAAGTCTGAAAAGTTGACAGTGGAAATATAAACCCAAGTGAATTGGAAATAAAAATGAAACTTTATTCATTTCAAACTGTTGAATTTTTTACCCCTTTTTTAATGGGCCATTTAGTGTTTGTCTTGTGGTGGGCTATTTAGTGCTTATCTTGTGATAGGCCATTTAATGCTTATCTTGAGGTGGGCCATTCAGTGCTTGTTTTGCGATGGCCATTTAATGCTTGTCTTGTGGTGGGCCATTTAGTGCTTGTCTTGTTGTGGGCCATTTAGTGCTTGTCTTGTGGTGGGTCATTTAGTGCTTGTCTGGTGGTGGGCCATTTAGTATGCTTGTTTTGTGGTCGGTCATTTAGTACTTGTATTGTTATGGGCCATTGAGTGCTTGTCTTGTGGTGGGCCATGCAAAAAAGAGACCCAGTTTGATGTAATATTTTCATCTAATTTTTTTGTTTTCATTTATATCATTGTACAGTATAACTTTAGTGACTAACTCAGATCTCTCAAACACCATTGATGACTTGAACCATTTTGAAAGTCCTGGTCAATTTTCCCCTGATATCCATGATAAAAAAAACATTTTCTCGAACATTGATTTCTTGAAATTTCAAACAAAAAGTTTTGTCCTGACAATGATAAAACTGTATTTTACCATGGACAACTCAGTCACTAATTAATTGGACATGTATGTCACCTGATACTTACAGGTGTGCTTGTTTCAATCACAGGTGTGATAAAAACAGATTAATCGGACAGGTAAATGTTTACAGTTCAATGTAATAAAGATATCCGGATTACTGTTAATTAGTAATTAATCTATTTAATTTTAAATTAAAAAATAATTCATGGCAGTGATCAAATATACCAACTTGTATGGCAATGACAGATTTGGATGGTTCTTTGAAGTTCGAGTCATTAAAGTTCTACTGTATATTGATAAGAGCAGATTAGAAATATGTAACAATATGGTTTTAGCCATGACAAAATGAAGTAAACATAAAATATCAACAATTCTCCTTTGTTCAGTACAAATATAAACACACAACAGAAATAGAATAGAGAACGGGAATGGGGAATGTGTCAAAGAGACAACAACCAGACCAAAGAGATGTCTGACATTGAACAATGGTTTTATGTGTGCCCAAATTACCCCTCCTCTATCCTTACCTTGTGATGCGTTCCTTGTGTGTTCAATATGAACGTTATCCAGTTGAATATTAAATAGGATATGTTTATGATGTTTTGGCACATTTGGAATATTTTTTCTTAATTCTAAAAAAAAATTGGTTTTGGAAAGCAATAAATGTATGTATTTTTCTTCATAAAAATGAAGTACATTTACTTAGGGTTTTGACTTGAAAATAAATACTTATATAGTATCAGGTTTTTGCATACATATTTTCACAAAATGCAGTTTTTCAGAGATAAATTGTAGTGAATAAACTAAAATCCATATTGCTATGATTGTCTAAGGTTACACTCCACTAATTATCTTAGTTTCAGAGAAATGCACCCCCAGAATTTTATTGATTATTAGAGTTGGTAAAATTTGACTACATGATAGATAAATAATAAATATCTTAACCTCAAAATTGTAATATTGACTGAAAGAGGATAGATTTTAGTTTAAAAAAATACGAAGACATTAACTGATTTTGCTTCTGACAAGTAATGGGAGGTCATAAACTGGGACTTGTGAATTGACATGTGGTGTGTAAAACTTTGACAGTGATAATAGGCATCTGCACTGGTAAGTTAAATTGCGAAAAAAAGAGCCGGAAAAGTAAACCTTTTTTTTCCCACATATGTAATGGAATTTTATGCAGAATCTGAAAAATTAAGTCTCAATTGGATTGAAACGCTGCATCAGACCTCAATTTTAAGCCAAAGTGGAGTGAAATTTAACATTTTTAAAGCTTTTTTTATGAAAATTTTTGAAATGTTGCTATGCCAACTAGATTTCCATGGATATTTTTTATTTATTTTATCATGATTGAAACAATGCTAACATAATGGCCTTTCAGAATATATATATATGTATATGGATATTATTTACTCTGAAGATGGCACAAGACCATGACATTTGTTAGCTCACTTCACATAGAAAATGGTACTATTAATTTGTGGAGTGCAACCTAAACCCGATATTTTACAATATCTGTATGAAGTACCGGTAAACCTAATAATGAATCTATTGTTTTAAACAAGAATATAGGTTTTCAATGATATTCAAGGCAATCAGAAGTGATCTTGACATAC
Organism: Mytilisepta virgata; assembly: GCA_028015205.1. Lineage (NCBI taxonomy): Eukaryota > Metazoa > Mollusca > Bivalvia > Mytilida > Mytilidae > Mytilisepta > Mytilisepta virgata. The sequence continues at coordinate 55,661,873 of CM051515.1, read as the reverse complement.
TTAGGTCAACATTGGTTCAAACGTTGATGACGTCATTAATATAGCTCCCATGGAATTTTTTAGAAGAAATATGGTATGATAAAATTTTGAAAGATAGCCTTTAGGAGCAGGCAGTTTATAGTATTGTGTATGCTCATGCCACAATTTTTCTAAATTAAAAAAAATAAAAATAATGTAGGAAAATAAATGTTTTTATGATTAATCATTATCACAAATGTAAATGGTACTAATGTTTTATACTCCATTGTTAATTGCTTGTATTGTCTTGTTTTATTACTCTTATTTTTAATTGTTTGTATTGTCTTTTGTCCCACTGTGAATAAAGTGATTTTTCCAGAGAGATATTGGAGCATTGATTCTCCAAACAAGTCCCCTAACTCTGCATAACACTTCTGTAATCATTTCTGATAACTGCTTTGCATAATTTTCTACAGCCTCATTGTCTTGTCCGCCAATTAAAATGGCTATATGTTCACTGTCTGATTTATTATCACACTGTTGGGTTACCAAAATTTGTCCGTTTTCCAGGTCAGCATAAACTGCATCTTTCCAGTCAACCCTTGATGTAACGATATCTTGTAGATTACATGATAATTTTTCAAACATTCCATCAGGAATTCCGAGTGGGAGTTCATACTCGAATGCTATAGTTTTGTTGTCAGACGCTGACAGTTTTGCCTGTATTTCTATTAGCTCATTACCGATCTTATTCCTGTTGTACCATGGCAGAACCATGAGTGGACGAATGTAATAGCCTCCATCTGGTGAATCAGGTTCCCTGAGTGTGTAACAGATCTCCAATTGAGGCAAAAAGGTCAGAAGGGTATCATACTGCTTTGAGGATATTTCATTATAGAACAATAGACAGTTCAGTAAAGGTCGTGGAATCTGACCCTCTTGCTTGAATAGATGTACTGCAGCTTTGTACTGTGTAAGAGAAAAGTTTCCGCTGCAGACAAACAAGTTGTCCATTTTATCTTCATCACCAAGTTTGAAAAAGTCATCATAATCATGTCTGAACAAGGATGTGATAATACTACAGAAAACCCTTGGTAGATGGAAAACTATATGCTTTAACTTTGGATGATCGTGTAGCCAGAGAATTTCTCCAATGCCATGAAGATGTTTCATACAGTCCTCCACTGCTGTTCCCCCCAGGTCATTCTGGCAGAGTTTCACAACTTCTTCCCAAGTAAGATAGATTTTTCGTGATTGCTGTTTCATTCTCCTACTTATTTTAGCCCATGTATCAGATGCATATCTTTGCGCATTAGGAAACAACGTTGAATTTAAGACTAATAGTTCAAGTTCACTTACTAAAGACCTGAAACCTTTTAACCAGTCAATACTGCTCACAGTTGCGACATCTTGAATAATGTGAATAGGATTGGTCAATAATTTCTCCACTATGTGGCGCTTATCTTCGAGATGTGCTAGATAATTGCTTGAATATTCTTTTGCTCCTCTAGCTTCATTGATCTTTTGCCCTAACAACTGTAGTTCCTGTAACAATTTATCTTTAAATATTGTCTGATGTTTTGTTACCTGCTCTTGTACAAGTTGTCTTGTTTTTTCTATGATCTGATCTACCTTCTGTTGTTTTTTTTCTTCATCTTCTTCCTGATCTTCATCTGTTTTCTCCTCCTCTTTGTCTTTAGAGTAAGTGCACAGATCACTTTTGAGACCAACAAGTTTGACGATTGCACAGGGAACATGAAGGCTAAGGTAATCAAGCCATTTACCAATCGTTTCATGGTGTCGCTCAGTTGTGTATACACTGTGGTCATATGCCAGTATGTACAATGCTTTGTCATCGAGAAACAGAGTAGACGGTGCTGCATAAGTAGGATCACCACTGATGTCATAGAGTATAAAATCCACATTATTTTCAGATTTCCAGATCATCTGTTCAACTAACTTTGTTTTATCGCTTTCTCCATTTGTTACCATTGATTTGCCATGTGCAAGTCCATTTACAAAGCTGGTTTTCCCACACTGAGATTCACCCAAAATGATTATTTTCTGTCTTTGAAGGTGTTCTGTTTTCATGATAGCCAGTTTTTTCAAATACTCAAAAATTTTTTCTGGCTGTGAAGTTCTCCAGACTTCTTTCGGTGGATATTTTAGTGGATTACCATTCACCCATAATCCATGCTTCTGCAATCTGTTGTAGCTATGAGCAACAGTCAAATTTTCAAGATTATGAAGATTCATAGGAAGTGATTGAATCTGATTCTTGGCTATGTTTAATGTAGTTAGATCTTTTAATTCACAGATTTCATCTGGAAGCTTTTTTATTTCATTTTTCTCAACATCAAGGGTATTAAGACTTTTGAGACCCTTAATTGTGATCGGTAGTTTAGATAATTTATTATCCGCTATAAATAGTTCTCGTAAATTGACTAGGTTTGAAATAGTTGTTGGGATTGCTTGTATAACATTGTGACTGAGTTTCAGACTGATTAAACTTTTGACATTTCCAAGCTCGTCTGGTATGATTGAAAACTGATTTTTTGACAAATCTAACACAGTTAGTCTTGAAAGATTGTATGTATTCTTGGGAAGAACACTGAGAAAATTACAACTTAAGTTCATCTCACGTAGGCCGTAGTTTTCAGTTTTTGGGATGTTGTTTATTTTTGTTGCTTCCAAGTCGAGAACTTCTAGTGCTGGTAGTTCAAACACAAACTCTGGAATTGAATCAGAAGGAACTTGTCCTTTGTGGAGAAATTCTTCTAACACATCGCCAACTTTACGACAAAAACTTCTGTAATTTAGGGCAAGGGTTTTTAACTTGTGTAAAACAGGTAGGGTTTCTGGTAGAGTTTCGATGGTGTTTCCCCAAAGTAAAATTTCTTCTAGTTCCTGACACAGTGCTATTTCTGGTGGTAGACCAGTAATATTTGTATTCTTCAAGTTTAACTTTTGCAAGTTTATCAGCTGGCCAACCTCGGGAGGTAGAAAATCGATCTTGTTCCGACTTATATCTAAGATCAATAGACTGGTTATAGACCAAACCACGAGTGGAATTCTTGGCATATTACACTCGGCCAGTATCAGTTCGTGGAGATTTATCATTTGTTCCATCTCTTTTGGTAAGCCATACTTTAGTCCGTTTTTACTGATGTCAAGTTTCGTAACCGTTGTCCATTTTTTTACGTCTGGTGGAAGTGAACTCAAATTGTTTGCAGAAAGATCGATAATGCCAAGGTTCTTCTCTGTAACATAAAAAATAAAAATAAATTTCAATTGATGTGAATGCAAGGTACAGTGTTACTGGTACTTGAGTTAAGGTATCTGGACCATAAATGATAATGCCCGTAAATCATATTTCCTTTTCATCAAAAATAAATTGAACTAAAAGTTTTAAAGCTGAAATTGGGTAGATACAGCTTTTCCTAGGTGATACACACTTTGTAGTCTTCATGTGTCGATAATAAAAATAAGCTAGATATATGTAGTGTACAAAGTTTGCCGACAATTACCGAGGTCATTCCCAATAAGTTGCATGGATCATTTGGAATAATCTTGTAATTGGTTATGGTGTGGATACCTATTAAAGTTATTATTGATTGGTTTGGTACAGCTTCTTACTCCTTAAATTTCAATTTTGTCTAAGTATTTTGTGACTTGTCTTTCCTCTGGTTTTTACAGTTGACTCCAATGTCTATTAACTTTGGTCCATTAAATGGATTATTCATAATTTCAAAAAAAGGAAACTTTCATGAACCATAGAAACAAAAACATATCTCATATGTAATTTTCAGTTTAAATGTGGTAACTCTTTCAGTGAGATTTTATAAAGTATTTTATCCCAGGTTTAGACCAAATATATACAAAAACCATGAAAAATATTAAAGGTAATGATTTTACAAATGTTATGATAGGCCTGAGTTGTTTCAAATATTTTGGATTATTGTTGTTGTGTCCAACATTTTAAGCCTTTGGCATAGCTGATAAATCAAATACATCAATGTTGGTATCATAGAATTTATTATTTTTGATATTTTCAAATTTTAGAGTGCATTTTTATTTCTATTGGAAATTCCACATTTTAAATCATATTTGATTTATAAAAAATATATCCTTTAAAAACAATGGTAAAATATTTATTCTTTCTTGGATGATTTAACAAGGTTAATAAACAGAAGGTAAATATTTTTGTTTCTCTGGAAGTCATGATTGAACAAAATCAGGTAATTTCAATAGTTTTTGTTATGACTGGGCTAATTATGTCCCCGACCACGAAGTGTCGTCGGGGACATATTGTTTTTACTCCGTTTCTTATTTTTATGTCCCCGACCACGAAGTGTCGTCGGGGACATATTGTTTTTACTCCGTTTCTTATTTTTCTTATTATTATACTTTTTTCTTTTTCTTCCGTCAACCTGATGCACGAACTTGTCCGGCTATCTCCTCGGAAATGGATGGACCGATCAATATGAAACTTGGAGGGGTGATAGGTCCCAAGGTCCTACAGTGTTTTTTGCGGTTTATAATTTCAAAATGGCCGCCATTTCCAAGATGGCCGCCAAAAATGGCGAAAAATGTAAACATTGTCCAATTTCAACGAAACTTGGTATACAGGGTATAACGGTGATGGCGACTGATGGCGCATTGTCGGAATTTCTGTAATGGCCGCCATTTTCAAGATGGCCGCCGAAAATCGCGAAAAATGTAAACATTGTCCAATTTCAATGAAACTTGGTATACAGGGTATAAGGGTGATGGCAACTGACGGCGCATTGTCGGAAGTTTTGTAATGGCCGCCATTTTCAAGATGGCGGCCGAAAATGGCGAAAAATGTAAACATTGTCCGATTTCAACGAATCTTGGTATACAGGGTATATAGGTGATGGGGACTGACGGCGCATTGTCGGAATTTTTGTAATGGCCGCCATTTTCAAGATGGCCGCCAAATGGTGAAAAATGTAAACATTGTCTGATTTCAACGAAACTTGGTATACAGGGTATATGGGTGATGGCGACTCACGGCGCATTTTCGGAATTTCCGTAATGGCCTCCATTTTTAAGATGGCTGCTGAAAATGGCAAAAAATATAAAGTCTGATTTTAACGAAACTTGGTATACAGTGTATATCGGTGATGGCGACTCTTCAACTTGTTGAAGAGAACAGGCATAAAATGGGCACGGGAGGGGACATCTCACGTTTCGCGAAACGTAAATTTTAATTCTTATTATTATACTTTTTTCTTTTTCTTCCGTCAACCTGATGCACGAACTTGTCCGGCTATCTCCTTGGAAATGGATGGACCGATCAATATGAAACTTGGAGGGGTGATAGGTCCCAAGGTCCTACAGTGTTTTTTGCGGTTTATAATTTCAAAATGGCCGCCATTTCCAAGATGGCCGCCAAAAATGGCGAAAAATGTAAACATTGTCCAATTTCAACGAAACTTGGTATACAGGGTATAACGGTGATGGCGACTGATGGCGCATTGTCGGAATTTCTGTAATGGCCGCCATTTTCAAGATGGCCGCCGAAAATCGCGAAAAATGTAAACATTGTCCAATTTCAATGAAACTTGGTATACAGGGTATAAGGGTGATGGCAACTGACGGCGCATTGTCGGAAGTTTTGTAATGGCCGCCATTTTCAAGATGGCGGCCGAAAATGGCGAAAAATGTAAACATTGTCCGATTTCAACGAATCTTGGTATACAGGGTATATAGGTGATGGGGACTGACGGCGCATTGTCGGAATTTTTGTAATGGCCGCCATTTTCAAGATGGCCCCCGAAAATGGTGAAAAATGTAAACATTGTCCCATTTCAATGAAACTTGGTATACAGGGTATAAGGGTGATGGCGACTGACGGCGCATTGTCGGAATTTTTGTAATGGCCGCCATTTTCAAGATGGCCGCCAAATGGTGAAAAATGTAAACATTGTCTGATTTCAACGAAACTTGGTATACAGGGTATATGGGTGATGGCGACTCACGGCGCATTTTCGGAATTTCCGTAATGGCCTCCATTTTTAAGATGGCTGCTGAAAATGGCAAAAAATATAAAGTCTGATTTTAACGAAACTTGGTATACAGTGTATATCGGTGATGGCGACTCTTCAACTTGTTGAAGAGAACAGGCATAAAATGGGCACGGGAGGGGACATCTCACGTTTCGCGAAACGTAAATTTTAATTGCATTTGGCAGCCAAATTATAAGACAGTTAAAATTTATTGAATACCTAAATTATGAAAAAATGTGTTCATGACTGTTGAACTTATTTCACAGATTTGGGAATTTAAAAAAATTTAAGTGTTAAATTGTGTGATTAGGAGATTGAAAAAGGAATAAGTTTATGATGATTGGTTGATATTTTATATACATTTGCATAATGATTTTTGTGATGTTTTCTTGGGGATTAGATATTCCGTCACATCATTCATTGTCTTTGAAAATTTTGGTTTGGTTTCATGGCGTTTTACGCCACTTCCAGTACAGTTGGTTATATCGTGGCCACCAGTTTCTTTTGGTGGAGATAACCATCAACTTACAGTAGGAAAACTGGCAATCCTAATCTATTAGGTTTGGAGTCAAACACACCTTGCCATTTGTACATTTTGTACAACCAATTACCTAGACCACAACACCAGAATGCCCACCTTGAAAATTTTGAATGTGAATGTTAATGGTAAGATAAGTTTTATGTAACTATTTGTGATTGTATTAAACAATAATTTAATATTGGATATAACACGCTATTTGATTGGTCAAACTTTTTCGTCTATCATATCATAATCTAATTCACTATGACGTCATTAAAGGAAATCCAGCGTTGTAGACGTCTAACTGTCTGTTGGAATTAAATTATAAGGATTGACTGTAATTTTGTTTTCAGTCTATTTGAAATAACCTCAATGCTAAGCGGGTTATTTAGTGTGCACCATGTGATTGAGGTTATTTCTTCATAAAAAGAATTACGGTCAATCCTTAAATATTTGACATATCTATTAACTGAAACTTTCTTGGCTCTGTTTTTTTTCCCATACTGGGATGTTTTTATATGTTTGTGGTGACCCTACTCGTATTGTGAGTGTGATCAAAATTTGTTAATTCCCAGTTACTGTAACTTTATGAAAATTCATCTGCTCTGGACTTTATTTACCTGTAAGGAGAAATCCAGGTACTCTGGTCAGACCTTGATTTGACAGATTTTTGATTTTCAATCCATCTTCAGTCTCATATGGTTCCTTGATCTCTACTGTCTTTTTCTTTTTGGCAGACTCTTTTGTTCCTTTTCCTTCCAATTCATCAGACTTCCCTTTAGGTGTTGGTGTTTTTGGAGAAGATTTTCTACTTTTTGATTCTCTTTTGCTAGACTCAGGTCTTTTTGGTGATTTGCCAGACTGTGATCTTCGAGGAGATCCTTTTTCAGTCCCCATTCTAGTTGCAGATGGAGATTGTTGTCTTGGTGATTTAGATTTCAGGTTTGGTGATCCTTGTTTGTCTTCATTAGACGTTCTTGTTGGACTCTAAAAACAGAAAATTCATATTACTTAAGTGACAATTTATTGTTATGCTATTACATAATAATTTAATATTGGATGTAATGCATCATTTGATTGGTCAAATTTTATAGTCTATCATTTCATAGACAAATTTTCTTTTCTGCTATGACTTCATTAAAGGGAGTCCCAATGTTTTAGATGTTAAAACAACTGTTGGAATTAAATTATAAGGATTGACAGTAATTTTGTTTTCAGTCTATTCGAAATAAACTCAATGCAGGTTGTGCACACTTTCAAATAACCTGCTAAGTGGGTTATTTAGTGTGCACCATGTGATTGAGGTTATTTCTTCATACATTGAAAAAAAATTACGGTCAATTCTTAAATGATATAAATAGTCAGATAAACAAATATCTTAATATTTGTTTATTTTGTTCGAAAATATTCAGTTTAAATGTAGATCTACAAGTATTAGAATAAAATTCACACATGGTTTAGAGCACATACAAATAAACGGTGTTATACATTATCTTATCATGGAAATCCATTAAAATGCAACATTTCTAGCATATTTGAAGGATTATAATATAACTATTGTGTCACACATAATTGATCACAGATTTATTTATGAAAAAAATCCAAACTCCATTAAAATTCTGTACATTTCAAATAAAAATAAGGCATATAATAAAAGTCAACATGATTAAAACAAAATTGAAACAAAACTTTCCCATATTCAGAAAAGTCACATGTTTGTAGTGACATTAAAACTTACACAGAAATCAATGAATTTCACCCAAAAACATTGGAAAGTCCACTCTCATAAAATATTTGAGGCATTTCATCCGTGGAAAAGACAGTAATTAATTAAAACTATTAGTAACAAAATGCAAAGTAACACTTTTTAGTTTCATTGTAACGACTATTGAGATCTTCTCAAAAAATGACTTGCAGTTTAAAAAAGACACACAGTTATCTTGACATGTAAATACCTAAAGTCTACACTGATTGACTGAACAACATGCGGAGCTCATGAATGAATGGTCACGAGTTGTAGATTTTTGCAGATATCTGAGACCAATTAAAATGTCAAAGATTGAAATATTATAAAATACTTACTTGAAATTTTACAAAATTAGTTTAAAATGTCTCTTTGTTATTCACAATTTGGAAATAAACATTTGATATGTCTGCAAACTGGAAATTTGAAATATACCTTTTCCTATGTATTGTTGACATCATCGTTTCTATGACGTTGCATGACATTTAGCAAACCTTTTTCAACATCTTTTATAGAAAATTGTGCCATCTTATTTCCATTTGATATAATTCAAACAAGCATACCTCATATGGTGTAAAAATGCTACCAAATTTTAAGATTTTAGTATTTAAAAATTACAGGACTGGAATTACAAACACTCTTTACGTATTTCAGCAATAACGCTAGAAATTCATGTAAAATTAATAAGTTCTAATCTTACAAGCTTGTTAATTTCTATTGATTCTAAATTTATTTTGATAAGAGGTTTTAAATTTTTTACAGTAGCAAGCTAAGATAAATTATTAATCTCTTTTGGGTGTTTATCAAAGTGATACTTAATTTATATGTAAATTAAATGTTAGGTTTTGTTTGCATTTATATTAGTTTTTTTGTGATCTGAGAATTGGTATTTAAAGTGTGTGTATGTTTAAGAATATGTTCTTAGTTAATACACAAAGTCAGGCAACATTTGCTTTAGGCTTCAAATTACTGTTGTTAGTCGCCTATTACTATTATTTAATACACAAATTCAGGCAACATTTGCTTTAGGCTTCAAATTACTGTTGTTAGTCGCCTATTATTTAATACACAAATTCAGGCAACATTTGCTTTAGGCTTCAAATTACTGTTCATACTCGCCTATTAGGTAAAACACAAATTCAGGCAACAGTTGCTTTAGACTTCAAATTACTGTTCATACTCGCCTATAGGACGAATTTTTGGTACCAAATTTCATTTTCAAAAGGGGGGTCGTCTTATAGCACAAGGTCACTCGTCAAGGAGAAGAAATCTTAGCGTATCTAAAAATGTAGGTCGTTAATTTAAAGATATACACAATTTTTAGCGCTTGATATACATTTCAGCAATAATATTTGATAATACAATTCAATTGGTAAGTACAGGTTAATATAAGCCCTTAGAATATGATTCATTTATGAACTTTATAAATAAAGATCGTTTTCGGAATATTTTGTATTTTAATATTGTTACAGTCTTCTTTGATGATACTTTTTAGCAATCCAATCAAGTTTGGAAATTGGTGCATATATTTATTATAATGAATCATCGACAACAGAAAATAATATGAGCTAACTTTATACAATTCAAGTGCACTTTGTAATTGCATTACTTGTCTGAGTTTTAACTGGCTTTTGTTATCATTGCAATGGCCGACAGTTACATTTTCTGTATTAATGAAAACATTCTGGTCTTCAGGAATTTGTCAGTAAATTACAATAAGATAGATTTTTCAAGATTTGTCATGTAAAACACACAGTTCAGATCTAGATTTTGGATATTTAAATGGTCTCTCATAAAAGCATAAGATTGGTTTGTTGTGAGAGTAAAAAAAGTTTTTGGTTGGAGTTAGTACTTTAGCTTTTATGCCATTTTGTGGTGGAGGCAGTTTCTTTTTATTTTAAGGCAACTTTGACAACCCATAGATGTAAAACAATTTTCCCTCATTCAGTCCTTGAAATGTTGTCTCATTGATGGTTACCCCATATCCTTACATTTTCTTATTCTCTTGTTATGTATTTTTATGTGATAGCATTAGGGCATATAGTGTTTCTGTCAGTGTGTCGATCTGTCCGTACGTACATACTTGCCGCTTTAGGTTAAAGTTTAGAATTAAGGTAGTTTAAGGTAGAGGTCATATCAAAGGGTTGGTGTGACTTCAATGTCGTCATTGCATGATCATGATTTAGGTGTTTGTTTGGAAGTGGGGAGCAGTGTCCAAATGGACACATATATTCTTGTTATCCCTTAGGATATATCTATTTGATTGCTGTGTTAGTGTTCTGACAAAGTGGCCTTGTCATATGGACCCCACCATCTTATTACTTTGGTAATCTTTTGTCGACAAATACATGTTAGAAAGTTCAAATTTAATGATTTAAGGTGGGTTAACACGTTACAGAATTTTAAGACCATCCATTGAAGGATATTGATTTTCATTTTATACCCTCTATAAAACATTAATTGAAACATTTAAATATTATTGTTGACAACCCGACAAACAAATACTATCTTACAATTTAAATTACAGTTTTGACGGTCCCTTACACCTTTTCACAGAACACGTAACAAAGAATTTAATAAATTTTGTATAAATCTGGTATTACAAGGGATATGGTTTTGAATTTCATTCATTTTATCAAATAGTGATTTATAGGTTTCACAATGAGTGAGAATTAGATATCACTTGATATCAAATCGAGTTATTTTTAAGTCCGAATTAAATAACGAGAATTGATATCAGGCGGTATCTAATTTTTACAAGTTGTTCAACCTATTTCTTTTATGATTCTTCAGGAATATTTGTTTGTTTATGATTCGGTGTCCGACCCGCGGGAAATCTTAACGTTCATTTTTCTGTGACGTCAAATGTTGCTATGCATCTGATGGTTTCAACATGACCACGGAGATTTCAACCAATCAGAAAACAGGGACGTTTGGATCAAGGCCAATCAAATAAAATAATTTCTTGTAACACTTGTTCATATCATATGATAGGGAATTAGTTATGACAAATAATTCATCGCACGAGAAATAGATAACAACGCACCATCATAAGAGAATCAATTTTGGTTAGAGACAAATTTTATACTTTTTGAATTCAATTTTAGAACTGTAAGGTCTTATTGACATTTACCCATACCTCCTTTCAGATAAAAGGAAAAAGACATTATAAAAGATATTCATTACATTGGGATAAGTGAAATACAGTGAGTTCCAAGTAAAGGAAACATTTTAAAAAAGAAACAAATGCATAAAAAGTGAATTATCCTGAAAATTGTCATAATCTAAATGTTTGAAGAATGTAAAAAGTAATGTATGTATTGTGTATTTTTATACATTTTTATTATTGCTAGACATACTATACTTCAAATTTTTATATTCATGAGTTAAAGAATTGATTCACAGATCTAGACATATATCTGGACAGGTTTGACGTAGTGACTCTGAAGTTAAGACCTTATAATGAATTATGATTATCTATAAATGACTCTACCTACATGTACCATTAGTCGTAGCTTTTAAGAAAAATTGTATGTACGATACATTTGAAAATAGTAGTTCCTTTTGTTGCTCTAATTCATATCAGATAGACAAAAAATTAAGAACAAGATGTACTGTGAGCAATTGCTCACTAGTGATACCCCTGCTTTCGGATATTAAAGGTTGAAAAATAAAGGAAGTCATCATACAGGAAGTTGATGTTACCTTGGTCCAAAAACATATCCCATTGTATGGCATATCTATAAAAGGCTTGTGACAAAATATCAAGCGGCTGTGATGAGTAGTTGCAGAGAAACGTGTGATGAAAAATTTAGTATTCAAAACTATAAAGTCGAAAAATAGGAAGTTGAAGTTGCAGAGAAAAGTGTGATGAAAAATTTTGTTACTAACAGACGGATGCATGCATGCACGCACAGAACCACATGGCTAAAACATTTTAAAGATGATTCTTTTACTATAATAATAAAAAGTATGTTTTTTTTTTGGAATTTTCAACACACAAGTTTGAGACAAACCTGTGTGTAAAGGTACCAAAAAGACAAAAAAGCGTCCCCTAAGAACAAGTACTGTTTATATAGAGGTTAATGTTATAAGCATCATACTTGAAAGGAAATTTTTAACAGGGTCCTTTATAAACAGTGATTTGCTGTTATGAGGTGTCCTTTTAGACAGGTTGAATTGTATAGTAGTTGAAGTGTAAAAAGTAAACAAATTACAAAGGAACAATAAGGTGTCCAATGGGCCAAAGGTAAATAAATAAAAGGTAAAAATAACAATAAGAAGTAAGAGATAAAAGACCAAACATTAGAACTGGCCAGATTGGATCAGGAGCACAAACAGACAGTTCAAAATTTCATAAAGGACTAAAAAAGTAGTGTTAGATAACTGTAGTGTGTGGGTTATTAAAGTTCAAGCAGTCGAATTTTCCACTGTATATCAAAGATTAAAGACAATGTGTAATTAATGAATTTAAATGTCTGTAGATTTAGATGTGATTATCTATAAATGCTTACTGACATTTTACTGTGATATATGTGTTCATAAACTCCTTAGTTCCCACACTTATTTGTCATTCAGATTGGTTGAGAGTGGCATTTTTCTTGGTTAGGGTTAAATGAGAATTTTGAAAATAGAAAAAAAATGAAATAATTTTGGACATTTTAGCAGTGAGATTTTACTAAAATTTTAAGAATCTATTTGACAAAAAGATGAAGCTCATCTCAATAAGTGTAAGATATCTCCTGTATGTGTTTTGATAAAATTGAATATTTGAAAATATCGTATCATCCAAGAAAAAGATTTTTAAAAAATCACTAAGGAATATTAAATTTCTCCTTCATTCCTTGACCACACTTTTAACAATGTAATGAAATTATTACTTAATGTTTTAAATATAATATTATGCGATTTATTAAGTTAATAAGTAGCTTAAGTCACTTGGATTTTATTAGAAACTGTGTGTGTTAATTTCAATTAAAGATTAGAAAAGTGGTCCAAGGATTTAAAAAAAACCTTTTAATTTAAGTGTAAATATTGGAAACAAGACAGTATTTTAAATATATTATTTTGACTCCCAGATACTGTAAACAAAATTTGAAGATAAGATTTGTGCCTCAAAGTGTTTCAGAGAATTTTTTGTTTAAACTTTAAAAAATAATTTTAAACTTAACTGTAAGGTTATATATGTTTTTGGTGTTTTTTTTAAAGATTGATGAAAAAATATGAAAATCTGATTTTTAGTTCTGTAGGACACAGCCTGTCATTTTTTACTAAAATTGTCCACAAAATTTAAAAACTCCTATGTAGATGGCCAAGTTCATAGTTATGTAGGTAAAATTTTGAAAGTTTTCAATAAAAAATTATACGTACCTTGAAATTGTTATTTTTCTCACTTTTTCCAACAGATGATCTTTGAAATCTTGCCTTCTTAATCATAATGAGTGTTTTTTTTTCTCTCACTTTTTCAAGTAACCTTTAATTCCTTAATGTTTACAAATTGTTGAATTTCAGTCTTATTTCCACATAAGCTCCATGTTTTCAACTGAAATGTTGTCAAAATTTATTTGACTTGGGGATTTAATGTTGATCAAACAGATTACGAATGTTTCGATCCATCAAGCAGAATTCTCTATTGATCTTTTTATAGTATTTTAATATCCGTATGGAGAGTTGGCAATTTCGTCAATAATTTTATCTCAATTTTTCACTTGAACCGATTTTTTGCACGCCTGTACAGGTAGATGTAAGAATTTCTACTTATGTCTGGAGGTACTTTAATTCTACCTGACAATGCATTTTGGCAGAGGGGCTCAGTAGGGTGGAAAGATTACTTCCAATTTGATTTCTTCGTTGCAGATTTATTGCACTAAAAATTTCAAAAAGCTGACCTTTGAACATTTTATTGTAATTCCTGAATAAAAATAAAATATTTAAGTTCACATTTTTTAGTATTGACAGGAAAATGTAAAATTATACTCCTGCCCTATGCCCCTAGTAAATTAGGTTCAAGTGGGGGTGATATCTGATAAATTGTTTGAACATTTAATTCAGATAATAATCGGAGTCATAATTCATTCCTGTTCAGTCAGTTAATTGTTATAAATGGTTAATTGTGTAAAGCTTAGAATTATTTCACAGGTTGAAAAGTCTTGATTGTTTCAGTTTTTCTCAAAGGTCAAGGTATATAAGGCAATGAGAATATATTACTTTTAAGTTAAAAAATTCTTGCACACACATTTTTTTTTTGGGGAGGGGGGGTGGGGGTTGGGGGGAAATAAAGTTTACAGACAATATTTCAGGATTATTTTATGTATTGTTTTTAGAAGAAGATAACCAGCAATATTAAACAAAGTTTGAATTATTCCAATGTTCATCATGTGACATGTTTAGGAAAAAGTGTAGGATTTCCTATACCAAATATGTATAATTTATTAACTTCATATAACATATTAGAAACTTTATTTCATTCTTTCAAATTTTCAGTACAGTAATGAAAGTTGCATATTGGATTATGAATATTATTTGATAAGTGCTACTGAAACAAACTGAGTGTAAAGTCTCATTATTGGATTGAATAAGCCAAATAAGAAACACTGTTCCTTTGCTTCAACTTTTATCATGTATATGTTGGAATCTTGTGTCAAGAGTTAATCAACAATATCATTTATATCATATTTTTGATATTGGAACCAATCTACGTCAGTTCAAAAACAAAAAAAGTTTGTTGTTAATATAAAAGTTAATTTCTTGTTTTCACTTAGAACTTAGTTGTACATACTTTACAGAATCTTTAAGGACAAGTTGCTTAGAAATGTTTAAATTGGCATCTGATCAGTAAATAAGAAATGTTGGATTATTGCAAACATGCTTATTCAATGAATTTGACAGAAATGGTAGACAGGAACAGGGGAAGAAGACATCAGAAAAACGTCATTGATACAGTGTTCTCCTCAGGCTTATACATGTATACCACTGTGGTAAAATATTTTACCACTTTGCCATTGATTCTGACAAATGTATATATTTCTGCAATGCTATTAAAAATTCCCGGAGAGAACACTGTTGATATGTATTGGATATATCCCTGAGGCCATTAGACAAATAGGGGGCATATCTGACTTATACCCTGATACTAAGCAAAATGGTAGCTTTTAATAACAAGGTGGGGGTGTCTTTTAGTTTGTTTGTTTTTTTAGTTGGGGTTTAACATCGTTTTCAGCACATTTGGCCATTTTGCGGCAGCCAGTTTTTATTGGTGGAGGAAGCCAGGGTACCCGGAGACAACCACCGACCTTCGGTAGGAAAATTGGCAATCTTTGTAAATTAAGATCGGAGTTCAGCACACCCCGCCACAGGTGAGATTCTAACTAGGGTGTCTTTTAGGAATATCACCTTATGCAATAATAAATTATGATAAATGCAGGATATCTGTTGGCATCATGATATAAATTGTAATATTAATCATTGATAACATTAAGTGGTCGTATGTTAGGTACGAGTTAGGTTTTTGTGATGGTAAATACTTGAATTAAATAAAATGCAAAACTAATGGTCCTTCATACACAAGTTTAATCATGTGTAATTAAAGTAATCTCAGGCCTGGGATGGATTATAGAAATCTAATCTATATACAAAGTGGAAAATCGAAGTTTTTCATTCATGTCAGGGAAACCATGATTGACAATTTTCAATAAAATGATTAGTATCAATATTTCATACAGGAAGTTAGCTTGTTATGTTATACTGTTATTTCCAAACAGAGAAACTGATAAAATACTTATTTTTACCAAGGTCTAAGATTGTGACATTTGTCAAATGTTCAGTAAAAAATTTCAATTAACTTACAGAAAACTAATTTGATATATTGTAATTATTCTAGTGAACTTTAAAACTAGTAAAACAGGCAGAAGTAATGATTATATTTCTTGTTACTTGTTGTCTGTTAGACTTCTTACACTGGACCCGGACAACATAGCTTGAATGGGGGATGAATTATTTTAAGTTCGAAGAAAAATCTTGCTTTTTAGCTCACCTGGCCAAAGGCCATGTGAACTTTTGTCATCCCTTGACATCTGTCATCCGTCCCGAGGATTTTAGTTATTTGAACTGAGGCAAAGCTGAGGTCCATATACTGATTTTTTTCATTGACCTAACGGTGTATAAATTTTCATATGACCTGTAATGAACTACAAATGTATTTCTTTTTAGAATAAAATAAATAAAAATTTTTTATTCCCTGAGGGTTATAAGAAATTGTTAGTTGTTAGTAAAAGGATGGATGGATGAATACTGTTTAACGTCCAGGTTCATATCAGAACGAGAACATGTTGATATGACAATGAATATGATCCCTGCTTTGTACTAGACCTACACGCTGAGCCGGAGTTTTAATGTGCTAGCTCACGAGATAAATGTCCACAGGAAGATATGTCACCCCACTTGGACATATAATACTGACTCCGAGCCGACCAGTCAATCTTTGCTCGTACTCCTAGTTGCCGTGTGCTTTGCTGAGAAGCAGCAAAATATGGGGGGGGGGGGGCATATATCAAATAGACCAACAGTCTTTTTCATCTGGTAATGCAGTGACAACTGTCACAAGATAAGCTGCAGGGTATAATAGCTCTAATGGCACCAGCTAGGACTCTGATTTGGGTTTAATACCTGTGTTGTTAGGCCTGAAAGCCATTTTGATGCTGGACCTGAATATTGCTATTGTCAAAAGGTGGTGACTAAAGATGGTGACAAAAGTAAATACATGTATTAATAAAAGGTGGTGACAAAAGATATCATTTAAGCCAGTATTAAACAGGAATAACAAACTATTATGTATTGTTGAACAAACATTGTAAACTTGAAATTAGCTGTTATCCAGAATACATAAGTCCTGGAAGCCTTTCAAATATATACCACAGTTTGCTATTATTGTTTAAATCCATATAACCTTAGGTTTAACACTTAGACAGAGTCAAAAGCTCTAAAGGTAATAATATTACATACAGTATATGTAATTAATTCCTTTTTACCTACTATAATGGTACTTAATTTAAATTCTGTGGTATAATACATCGTTTTATAGGAATTCTAATTCAGTTTAATCAAACTACACCTGAATGATTTGGCAAGAAAAAAAATGCTTTTCAGGGTTTTAAAATGTTAATGTGTATTTTATATACATGGTAACAATATGGGATGTTGGTCTACTTATTTAGAAGTAGTGATTGTTGTATTCCTCATGAGGGAATATGGGGGTCTATCTGTCATCTGAATAATGTCTTCAATCTTTGATTGGAAGTTTACTTCGAATTATTGTGAGAAACATCTCACCTATGACCGTAATGAATTGATGATGTTTATGGTAGTTTTTTTTTTCATTTATTAAGGTAGGAGGTACCTAAATCCGCTAAGTTACGGATTTTCATGAAATATTACGTGCAGCTAGAATATTTGAAACTGTATCTAAATATAGAAATTTTTTTATATATAAATTTAGCTTTTATATTTCTTCAATAAGGTTGATTTAAAATCCTTAAAATAAAGGTGTTTTACTGTAGATTTCATATAAAAACTGCAGAAAAAAATAAAAAATTTGACTTTAATTCGTCATTTCTCAAAAACTAATCCCTAGAATTTTCTATAAAAGCGATATGTTTTTGCTGTCAAATTTTTTGTTTCAATGATACTAAATAAACATAGGGTCACCAGCTTTGTTTTCATTGTGGAAATCATTCAACTAGGACATCTGTAAAACACTAAAAATCTACATTTTTATCGTGACATCATGACGGCGTTACTCTTATTTTGGCTTATTGAAGTAATTTTCACTCTTTATATAGCACTAAATCTAATATACTAAAAAAACGAATCTGGTGACCACTAATAAATTTTATATCAATAAAAAGAGAATTTCAATGGCAATGACATCATTTTTTTTTTAAATTCTATGGAATGGATTTTGAGAAATCATTATTTAAAGTCTTAATATTTGACTTTTTGCAGCGATATCTACGTGCATTCTATATTTACACATCTGTTTGCCAAAACTATAAACTCCATATTTTGGTAAGTATTAAACGGACATACCTTATTTTTTTATATTCAGATGCAGTTCAGTGTACTCTAGTTTCATGCTAAATTTGATAAAAATCTGAAATATAGCCCAATTAGGTACCTCCTACCTTAATGAAAATTGCAAACAAACAAGATATACAAGTACTATCTTCAGAATGCTAACTGATAATGATAATTCGTTTCCACTGTCTTCTCCTTTTTATCTGATAGCTTGTTGAAGATGAATCTCATTTCATTTTAAAATGTAAAATTAATAGTAAAATAAGGGAAACTTTGTTTAATAGTCTCAAGCTTGAAAATAGAGAATTTATAAACATGATATATGATGAAAAACATATTAGAATGGTTGGCTTCATTAGAACTGAGGGCAGAAGTCTCATAATTCATTTGATATGTTGTAATGTCTGTTACTAATACTTATGTGTATAATATTGCATATGGTCTCCAAATTTCCTTTATATGTATTTGTATGTCTTTGTCACAAACTATATCTTTATGTTTAATGACAAATAAAAGTTCTTCTTTCTTTGTACTGTGCATGATTTCAGCAAAAAATTAATTTGTGTTCACAAAATGTTTAAAAGATATTCAAACTCATTGAAGTAGAAAAAAAGTACTTGCAAGTTTACTAATTAAAAACTTGTTCTGTACATGTACTGGGTATTAAATTAGATCTTTTCAGTTTGTACTTTTCTGATATTTACAAATGTAAATAATTATACATACCTGCATAGTTTGAGAATATGTAAATATCCAGATATATGAATAAATAAAAAAATCTTTTCTAACTTATAATTCCATCCTTTACACTTCCTTGGATTAATCTTCTCAGTTTAAAACATAATGAGTGAGAAGTCGTCGTAACCATGCAATTGACAACCCAATCAAAGGATATGCTAATTTCAAAGTGAAAGGTAGATCTGCTCAACATTTAAATCATAGATAAACATTGGTTAGAACTTTTTATTTGTAAGTCATTTAAAGAAATGTTCAGACAAGTGTAACAAATAATTCTACAGTGATTTATACCTCAGGTATATATATATTTTTTCAGATTGGTATTGATTTGCTAAAATTTTATCCCTTTAAATTTCATTTTGGAAAATTGATTAGGTTTAAGTTTTCTATCTGTCTGTGGATTTAAATTGTCCTGAATATATCTGATATTTTATTTTAAAAATCAATTCAGTTAAAAATTTTTTATTCTTATTTTATCTGGTCAAGTTAAAATCAATAAAAAAGTGTGTGGGTTATTGATAAATGATTTCAAATATATTACACAGAAAAAAAAAAAAAAACAATATAAAGGGACAAAATGTCTATATGATATTCAATATTTAAAATTCAAATATTCAAATATTTTTATGTCCAAATCAATGGCCCTGAGAGGGCATTTCAATTACAATACAACCATATAAAGAAAAAGAAAAAAAACAGACAATATGCAGTATTTCAATTGCAAATTGCCTAACATCAATGCATAGGCAAAAAAATAAATAAATAAGTAAAAATTATTCCTGATAATTTCAGACCTTTTTACTTTGAAGTTGTTTATATCTCTATATCATCATTGAAATAATACAGATTACTTCTTCCCTTCAAAATATTTTAAAATTTCTAACTAAATGTCAAACTTGAAGAATCTGTACATCTAATTTCAGCCCTGTCTGTTCGATCATGGCCTAATGAGTTGATGTCCCTAAAAAAAATTTGCACTTGGGTCAATTATACACAAAATATTTCAGATATTTGCTGTCCAGTTGGATAAGAGTTGCTTCATTTTACTTCTACAGACATGGTTTATTGACTATAAAAAATTTGAATGTAAAGTTTGTGATAGGTCAAGACTTGTAATAAATCATTAGTTCATTCTTGAGAATTTTTCCGGAATCATTTGTCATATTTCTGAATTTTGATCATTTTTGTCCCTGGATATACAAATATTAGTTTTTTCCTAATTTCAGGATTTTGGCACACTGTATTTTTACCAACAAACTTGGGTCACTTTGACCTCATTTAATCATTAGTGATTCTGATGAAGTTTTGCCTTTAATTTAATATCTTTATATAAAACCATTGTTTAATCAGTGATACTGTAAGCGCTGATTTGTTCCGGGCATATAAAGTTCCGGGCGGAAAAAAGTAACTAGCCTAAAAGTTCCTCCGGAACTTTTCAACTAGTTAGTTTGTTCCAGACATAGTTGAAAAGTTCCAGGGACACGGAATTTATAAACTAGTCATAAAGTTCCGGAGAAAGGTAAAGTTTTATAACTTATGCGTATGTGTGCATATCAACATGAATCATGTTAAATAAAAATAATATCATTAATTGATACTTATGGTTTAAATTCTACTGAAATAAGAATTTTCATTAATTGATGGAAATTTTGGATAATTTGAGGGTTAGGAATTTTATAACTAGTCCAGAAGTTCCAGTAGTTTTCAACTAGTCCAAAAGTTCCAGTAATTTTCAACTAGTCAAAAAGTTCCTGTCTTTTTTAACTAGCCCAAAATTTCCAATTATTTTAACTGGTAAAACATTAAGGCATTTTTTAAATACTTTAAAGTTCCAGAATTTTTCAACAACTTAAGAGTTATTTTTACACATATACTTAACAAACTAACTCATTATCAGAGTGAGTGGAATCATAGTTTTAATACGGTATACCTGTAATTTTTGGACTTTGATGAAGGAATATATTTACTAAAATTATAATTGAATAGGAAATTAAGAATGATAGATGATTCGAAATTAAGAAACTGTAAAAAAAAATTATATCAGAAAAGTACATCTAAATGAAAAGATAATATAAATTTTTGTATTGGTATTTTTCTTTTTCATAATTTATAGATTTGTAATTTTTAGAAATTATATTAAAAAAATTACCATTCCATTTATAATATTCAATAACTCAACTGATAAATTTCCCCAAAATAACTCATGTGTAACTGGAATGTCTTTTTGAATGGTTTTAACTTGGCAGGTGAGTACAATTTGGTGAGTAGATTTTAGCAAAACTATATAAATAATCAGTTTAAGAATGCTCCTATAAAAAGTTTTTTCCATCTACACTGAACATTTGGAACAAGTTGGCTAGTTGAAAAGTTCCGACCTGCTGGAACTTTTCAACTGGCCATGGAACAAACTAACTAGTCCAAAAGTTCCGGAGGAACAAAGTAGCTAGTCAAAATGTTCCACCGGAACAAAGTAACTGGCAGAACAAACTGGCTGTTACAATACTTCACCACTGTAATTCTCTTACATTATATAATGCATTTGTCTAACAGTTTGACACACGTTTTGTGCATGAGTGACTCAGGAGAGTTTTTGCATTGAGGTCCATTTCTCAAAACATATTGAGACAAATCAATGATATTATACCTAATCATTCATCTTATTTAGTATAACACAACTCAGCAACATTTGAGTCACCATGACCTACATTTTATGCTTGAGTGACTCTGATTAAATTTTTGCATTTAGACGTATTACTAATGAATAATTTTCACAAATACAATCATCTTATGTACTAAAACACAGCTCAACTACATTTGAGTCACTATGAACAACATTTTATGATAGAGTGACTTTGATTAAATTTTTGCATTTTAGTCTATTTCTAACAAAAACTTGTGATTATATATCAATGATATTTGACAACTACAATCATCTTCTTTAGTTCAATACAGATCACCAACATAAAAGTCCACATGACCTACATTTCATGCTTGAGTGACTCCATTAAATTCATGTCATAAATAGAATTTAGTACTGGGGATTCATTATTTTTAATGGGGTAAAAGTTAATGTAAGCAAGATATATTATAAAACTTTCGTATATTTAAAATAATTCTCAAAACGATTTACTGTCATAAATAATAGAAGTGAATTCGATGTGTGGGAGGACAGGGCATCCATGTCTTACATACACACAATCTCTAGTTATATTGTATGGATCCACAGTTTGACTTATGAACAACAGGTTAATGTCTGCATTGGATAAAATTTTCTTAATATTTTAAATGATATCACAAAAGTAAAGGCTTTGGATAACAGGCCTTTGGAATACTAGGTGGTACCTGTTTCATAATTATCCCCAAAGATTATATTTTACCTAATATTAAGAAAGATTGGCTAATAAAATTCAAAAAATGATATTGGACTAATATAGCTTATTAGTGTTAATTACATAGATAAAAGATCAAAATTTTGAAAGTGTCTGTTGAATATAATTTCTTAGTGTTTATAATCTTGACTTAGTACCGGATGTTTATTGATTACTAAATATATTTAATTTGAGCTAAATGAAATTAAAATTAAGATTAAATCAAATTAAATTAAATTTAATTTAATTAACCCCAGCACACACCATTAACTCCACATATGAATGTTCCTTTTCAATTGTAAAAGTCTTTACTTGCATATCTTTTGGGAATGCTTAGTGGATAAGGGACTCTTATACAAATTAGAATTTTAAATATTTATTCCATGTAAATAAGGTCCCACTTAAACCACAAAGTGATGTGCTCCTAAAAAACAGAAGAAAGTTACAGAAAAGAAGAAAAAGAGGAAGCTTAGAAATGATAATCAAAACCGTAACGGAACGAGAACAATCCACAGAACTTGGATCTCGGATATTTTGGGTTTATTAAATTAAGCTACGTTAATTAAAGCAAATACTATATGGATTAGAAAGTATATTACATGCACTAACTATTTGTTATTATATAATATTTCTGATGATTGTCGGCTTGGAGGTAAAACAGCTAGAAAATTTTAGTCTGCAAATTTAATAGTATAGGTTATTGTGAAAGAAAGCTGTATACACATGTAAAATACATACAAATTTATTTTTTGTATATTTTCAGGTTGTGTTACAGATAATGATTATTATCACAGGGAACTACAACTTTTTTAACCTTTTGACCTTGGTTCTATGTATTCCACTACTAGATGATCAGTACTTTGGTAAAAAAGGTATGTTAAACATCATATGTGTATTAGCTAACTATCTGAAAAAATGTGATGCATTGTAGCATTAAAGCATGGCTTTTTAGCTCACCTGTCCTAAAAGGACATGTGAGCTTTTGCCAAACCTTGGCGTCCGTCGTAAACTTTAAAAAAAATCTTCTCCTCTGAAACCACTGAACTAATTACAGCCATACTTAGTCTGAATGATCCTTAGGGTATCTAGAATAAAATGTATGTTTTATTTTCTTGTCCATCGAGAAACATGGCCGCTATGGCTAAAAATAGAACATAGAGGGTAAACTGCAGTTATTGGCTTATATCTCAAAAACTAAAGCATTTAGAGCAAAACTGACATAGGGTAAAAATATTCATCAGGCCAAGATCTACCTGCTATGAAATTTTCAGTCAACCCTTTGGTGGGTTATTGCCTCTGAATTAATTTTAAGGACATTTTGCAGTTTTAGGTTGTTATTTTGAATGTTATTATAGATAAAGACAAACTGTAAGCGGCAATAATGTTCAGCAAAGTAGGATCTACAAACAAGTCAACATGACCAAAATCATCAATTGACCCCTTATAGGAGTTTTTGCCCTTTAAAGACAATTTTTCACATTTTTTTCGTTATCTTTGTAAACTTTTAAAAATCTTCTCCTCTGAAACTACAAAATAAATTTAATGGAATTAATAAAACTTGTTACAAGTACATGTATATATATATATATACAAAATATTAGGGTGTTTAAGTGGACAGTTATAGAATTAAACTTGTTGAATTTTTAACTAAACAGTATAGTTTATCACAATTTATACAGTCTTATTTATATTAAGTATTAAATAATAGTTGTGTCAACAAGGGTGTATTAAAGGGATATTCATGCAAAGAAAAAAATCACTATGATTGAATTGAGACAAATTATAATATGAGAGTAAAATTTAGTTGTGTCAAATTTTTGTATTTTTTTTTTTAACCATGCAGATTTTCTATTGGAAAATATCTGTTTTTACAATTAATGCAAAGCCATTAGGAGGGCAGCTCCAAACAGTGAAGAGGGATATTCCATATTGCTGTCATTTTCATAGCTGATTTAACCTCCAAATTCTCTCTATTTTACAAGTTTAAAAATTTATGTATCATATTTCAAAGTTTTTCTATAAATTTAAGAAGGTAAATGGAATGAAATAAATTTTGGTTTCAAGGATTAATCCACCATATTTTTTTTTACTTTATTTGAAATAAAAAGCCATTTTGGAATTTTGCAAAAAAAAATCCATGCAACAAAAATTGGTGAAGAAACAGCAGGCTCATAAAATTAATGTCTTAGGGATTCTACAATGTATCCACACAGATACAGAATGTCAGTGGTGAAAAAACTATCAGATTGCATATTACATGGGATCAGGTTGTATTGGCCAAGGAATTTTTTCTGTATTGTGGAGGCAAATTCCACTATACTAAGTCCAATAACACTATACATGTTGTTTATTAATGATTGTTGTTATTAGTTGGTAGTGACCGTCATTTTGTGTCTTTTGACTACTTTCAGTTAGAAGAAGGTCAAGGATGGCCATCTTGTTATCGAGTTTGTTTGAAATAGCAGTTTATTTTTACCTTGCATACGAGGCACGTAGATTGTTTTCATTGGAGGTAGTTACAAAACCGAACTTTTCTATAAAATCAGAAATAGGTATGTATGATACTAAGGTTATTCTCTATGCAAATTCAATACAAATATGTGACAGAAGTCCAAAGCAAAAAGGAACCATGCTTTTAATGTTGTTCTTCATCTTTAACCGAGAGTGAGTGTAAGACAAACGACCCCTGACTTGTGAGGATGAGAGATACTTATGTATATAATTGCTTGGATGATAAATAATTTATTTTTTTTGGTTTTTTTTTTTGTCAATGACAAGTATGTTTTGTCTTGTTGCAGTACATTTAAGGTTTTTGTTGGTTTATCTTTTCCTGTCCATATTTTGAAGTCACTGTAAGGCATTCATTAATGAGCCAGTTGCTAACATCTACCTAAGTACCTACAAAATTAAACAAATGATAAATGAACTGTTGAATGGGCTTAATGTGAAAGAAGCAGACATAAAAATAAAAATAAAAAGTATAAAAAATGTTTTAAAAATATCCCATGCTGTGGATACGGGCCAAATATGCAAAAACTTAATTTTGCCGTAATAAACTGGGAAAGAGGTAAATTTAACCATGATCAAAGTTTATTCTTCATGATCATATATCATTTCTTATCAGATTTTCCAATGGTAAAAATCTGTTTATAAGTTTGGCGACATTCATTGGAATTTTGGTTTCTTTTCTGTGGAGAATATCGCTGTTTAATAATTGCACTCTGATTTATTATTGTAATCAGAAATTTGATTGTCTGTTTCCCAGTGAAAACAAAATTAAAATAATTTCATGTGAGGTTTTGTCACCGCTTGATGTCCGTTCTGTTTGTTAACTTTTCACATTTTAATCTTGTCCTCTGAAACCACTGTGCCAAATGGAATTGAATTTTGCAGGAAGCATTTATGTAAGGTCCCTTATAAAGTTTGCTAATTTCCTCCCGATCAGACAACAAACATGGCCACCATGGGCAATTGTTGTTTCTGATTGGCTGATTTTTCAAAAATCTCCTCTGAAAATGCTTGGCCAAATGGAACGAAACTTGACAGGAAGCATCTGTGGGAGGTTCTGTACAAAATTTCCTCATTTAGTCATGATTGGACAACAAATATGGCCGCCATGTACAGTTCTTGTTTCTTATTGGCTCATATGAAAAAAATCTTCTCTGAAATTGCTTGGCCAAATGGAACAAAACTTGACAGGAAGCTTATATGGGAGGTCCTTTATAAAGTTTCCTCATTTTGTCCCAATCAGGCAACAAACATGGCAATTCTTGTTTCTCATTGGTTGATTAAAAAAAGAATTTAGTCTGGAACCACTTGGCCAAAACTGTCAGCCAAACTTTTATGAAATGAATTTTTTTCATCCTGATTGGACGACAAGCATGGCTGCCATGGGCAAGTCTTGTTTCTGATTGGATGATATAAAGAAATATTTTCTCTGAAACCACTTGGGCCAAATGCAACAAAACTTGACAAGAAGCATCTGGGAGGTTTTTCACAAAGTTTCCTCATTTTGCCCAGACCAGGTGACAAACATGGCCACCATTGGACAATTCTTGTTTCTGATTGGTTGATTAAAAAAAAATTTCTCTGAAACTGCTTGACCAAATGGAGCCAAACTTGACAGAAATTGTCTATTGCTTATAAAAAAAAAATCTACAGAACTGCAGAATTTGCTTGAAACCAAAACTGGCCTGAATGTTCCTCATAAGGTGCTGACCAAGTGTTGTTACTTTGGTGCCAATCTCTTATTCAAGATGGGCACCAGCAGAGGACTTAGGTTAACATAAGACCCTATGGGAAATACATGCAAAAATCTTCTGCAGACCCGCTGAATTTTAGAATATGCTGACCTGTAAGTAGAAGGATCTTGATGCAGAAAAATTTGGTTCCTGTCTTTGAGGTAATCAATAAAAACGGCTTTCATGTCAGGTAAGCAATACAAGCTCAGCCCTCTGAGCCTCTAGTTATACACAGTTTTGGGTTGGCAACTGTACTCAGTACCATTTATTTAAGGAATTACTGTCATTATTTTTTTGTATATGAAGAAATAACATTAAAAATTTGTTGCACAAATTAATTTAAAAATAGTGTGTGAAGTCCCCGAAAATTGACTTTTAAGACTGCGTGACATCACAGTCAAGGAGAAAATTTTGTTCATTGAACAATAAACACAAAAACCTTTGCCAATTATAAATGATGTTACATCCAAAATTAAATTATTGTCATTTAACTTCTAGATATGTTCCTCATTTTTATACGCCCGTCTTTAAAGACGGGACATATTATGGTATATCGTTGTTTTTCCGTCATCCACATTTCTGACTCTAACTCAAAAACTCTTTCACCAATTTTCCTGAAACTTTAATGAATTGTTTATATCTATTGACATAAGTTCCCTTTCGATTTTTAAAAAATTTCTGATTTTCTGTTTCCGACTTAGGGGACTTTCTTCATAAAAAAGGGGGGATTTTCCAGTTTTCGGACTCTTAACTCA
Source organism: Mytilisepta virgata (assembly GCA_028015205.1). Lineage (NCBI taxonomy): Eukaryota > Metazoa > Mollusca > Bivalvia > Mytilida > Mytilidae > Mytilisepta > Mytilisepta virgata. The sequence goes on along the minus strand of CM051515.1, from coordinate 55,634,446 downwards.
AAAATTCTTTGAGCAATTTTCCTGAAAATTAAGTGAATTGTTTGTATCTATTGAAGCAAGTTCCCTTTAGATTTTTATAAAATTCCAGTTTTAGGTTACCGAGTTAGGGGATTTTATTCATAAAAAAGGGGTATTTTCCAGTTTTCGGACAATAACTTAAAAATGCTCTGAGGAATTTTCATAAATATTTGATGATTTGTTTATATCTATTGACGTAAGCTCCCTTTTGTTTTTTATAAATTTCCGATGTGAAATTTCAGAGTTATGGAACTTTATTTGTTGAAAAATCATGGAAAACTGTTAATTTTTCACACTTTGGGCGGTTATGGAATTTTATTCGTTCAAATTTAGGAGTTATGGAACTTTGTTCTTTGAAAAAGGAGGAATTTTTCACATGTTACTATGTATCTTAAGAAAGCATTGTCCGATTTACTTCAAACTTTATACATCCAGTTGTTTGTTGTGATAGTCTAAAGGTCTTTATAATTTTTTATGAATTTTTTATTTTCTTTTCCAGAATGGGATGTGACTTGTTCATCAAAAATAAGGAACAAAATCAAAGGGTCTATATGTTAATTGGTGAAATTTAATTTTCTGGATGATGGGAATATCATGCGCTCATGGCGCAGCTGTTTATTCAACACATGGCCCATACCCATAAACTGTAAAATAAAAACATGGTTTTCTTTACAGCTTTTACTCGTAAAGAATTTGACAACTGGTTAGAACACATAGTACCGTGGACAATAATAATAGGATGTGTGTCATTAGGATATGAAATAGTTCTGACTATTTTAAGGTTAGTGATGTGTGTCATTAGGATATGAAATAGTTCTGGCTATTTTAAGGTAAGTGATGTGTGTCATTAGGATATGAAATAGTTCTGACTATTTTAAGGTTAGTGATGTGTGTCATTAGGATATGAAATAGTTCTGACTATTTTAAGGTTAGTGATGTGTGTCATTAGGATATGAAATAGTTCTGTCTATTTTAAGGTTAGTGATGTGTGTCATTAGGATATGAAATAGTTCTGTCTATTTTAAGGTTAGTGATGTGTGTCATTAGGATATGAAATAGTTCTGTCTATTTTAAGGTTAGTGATGTGTGTCATTAGGATATGAAATAGTTCTGTCTATTTTAAGGTTAGTGATGTGTGTCATTAGGATATGAAATAGTTCTGGTTATTTTAAGGTTAGTGATATGTGTAATTAGGATATGAAATAGTTTTAGCTATTTTAAGGTTAGTTATTATTAAATTATTATAGTATTGTTCGAAGATTTTAATTGACTCAATATTTTACATTATTACATAATGTGTGATGTCAATGAAAAAAGTCTTGCCCCCTTTTTGTTTGCTCTTTGACAGATGATTACTTATCTTTAGTAAACTAGAGGCCATTTAATTGGGAATTAATTCATTATCCATGTTTAAAGCTGTTTTCATTGAGATTTTGCCAACATTCAGCACCACTGTTCTCCTTTAGCTCTTCCTTGAAATACAGTTATTTGGACTGATAAAGTCACTGTTCCCATGGCTGTTATTTATTTATTTACAGATGTTTTATTACTGACTCTAGTGTGATATGGAAAGTGTGGTCAGCCATTTTATGTGTAGTGTTTGGAATACTGGCAGCGGCTATGTTTTGCATCAGTCTGGTAATTTTTATATTAACATAAAAAGATACACTGGAAGAATGAATTGTGGAGAATAATTTTTTGTAGAGAGACTAACTCATTCTGTATTTGAGTGCTGATAAACATTGTGCTATCTTCAGATATGGGTGATTGTCTCCCTTAGACTAATAAATTCATTCATTTGAAAATCAGAGAAATAGAGCATGCTTATGAAAATTAATTAAATTATTATGAATACAAAAATATTGATAGGTTAAAACAAACATACAACTTGACTGTGAAATACGTATTATTTGTTGTGCTCCAGTATTTTATGGACAGCATGATTTCAAGGAATTAATGGATATAAAAGTAATGATCACTTTTCTTTGTGAAAATACCAAAAAAAGACATAAAATAAAATCATTGATTGCAGATACACTCCGATCAAATCTGTGACTAAATGAAATTTTAAAATAGATTTACTGAAAGGAAAATTCATGATTTTCCTGAAAAAAAGATACTTATATGTAACAGATTTTTTTTTTTTTAATTTTTGAAATCCGTGAATCCATGAAAAGCACATCATCTTTGATTTTTGTCAGTAGGAAAATGAAAGGATATGGGGTCTTCATCAATGAGAATTAACGTCCTATTATATAGATACATCTAGTAATGTTCAAGTATCTGTAGAGATTTTGTTCAGAGAATATATATATACACCATTACCATAATTTTTTACTGGATTTTTTCAATGGAAAAAATCTTATTGCTGTACAAAGATTAATTCAGTGTTTATATTAATGTGAAAAATTCAACATAGTGAAGATCACAATAATTAAGCCTCACATTTTAATTTTTTGCTTGTTATATTCTATTGCAATATCTACAGGAACCATATTATTGCTTATTATTGAAAATTAGCAACAATTTGTGGAAACAATAATTTTTAGCTCACCTGGCAAAGACATGTGAGCTATTGCCATCACTTTGCGTCTGTCGTCGTCGTCGTCATTGTTAACATTTCAGATTTTGATCATCTCCTCTTAAGCTACTGGGCCAATCAGAACCAAATTTTGCTGGAATGTTGTATTAAAGGTCCTCTATGAAAATTCCTCATTTCATTTTGATTGGACGAAAAACATGGTAAAAATGCAATGGGCAAAATTGTTTCTGATTGGCTGAAACTTAAAAAATCATCTCTTCTGAAACTTCAAGTACAAATGATTTGTATGTTAATACAAATGATATTTGTGAGGCCCTCTCGAAGATTCCTCATTTCATATTGATTGGGCGAAAAACCTGGCCGCTGTGGGCAGTTCTTGTTTCTGATTGGCAGAAGTTTGAAAAATCATCTCGTATGAAACTACAAGTGCAAATGATTTGTAACTTGATACAATGGATGTTTGTGAGGTCTTCTACAAAGATTCCTCATTCTTGTTTCTGATTGGCTGAAATTTTAAAAATCATCTCCTCTGAAACTACAAGTGCAAATGATTTGTAAGTTGATACAAATGATGTTTGTGAGGTCTTCTACAATATTCCTCATTATACCCCCTGCAAACAAAGTTTGGGGGGTATATAGGAATCAGCCTGTCTGTCAGTCTGTCTGTCCAGAATTTTTTTGTACCCACAGTTTCTCAAACATGTCTTATCAGAGGTTAATGAAACTTTGCATACTGTTCCTTTTTCCCATAATTTTATACCCTTTTGTTCCCTCAGTTATTCCCAGTTGGACTTAGAAATTGTGAGACAATTCACCATGATAAGGATGCCCTAGTCCATTAAATTAACAGCAGAGGGGGTATAGTTAGTGAGGTCCATTCACAGTTCTAGTTTCAACTTGATCCGGCAAAAAACCATGGGCAATTCTTTTTTCTAATTGAGTGATATTTGAAAAATCATCTCTTCTGAAACTACAAGTGCAAATGATCTGTAACTTGATACAAATGATGTTTGTGAGGCCCTAGACAAAGATTCCTCATTTTGTCTTGATTGGCAAAAAACATGGCTGCCATGGGCAATTCTTGTTTTTGATTGACTGAAATTTTAAAAATCATCTCCTCTGAAACTACAAGTGCAAATGATGTTTGTGAGGTTTTCTATAAAGATTCGTCATTTCAACTTGATCTGGCAAAAAACATGGCCACAATGGGCAATTCTTGTTTCTGATTTGTCGAAACTTTAAATCATCTTCTCTGAAACCACAAGGGCAACTGATTTGTAACTTGGTACAAATGATGTTAATGAAGTCCTCTACAAATTCTCCTTTATATTGATTGGTTGAAAACATGGTTGCCATGGGCATTTCTTGTTTCTGATTGGCTGTAATTTGAAAAATCATCTCTGAAACTACAAATGCAAATGATTTGTAACTTGATACAAGTGATTTTTTTTAGATCTTCTACCAAGATCCCTCTTTTTGACTTGATTCAGCAAAAATCATGGCTGCCATGGGCAATTCTTGTTACTGATTAACTGAAACTTAAAAAATCTTCTGTCCTGAAACTATAAGTGCAAAGGATTTGTAACTGGGCACAAATGATTGTTGTGTGGTCCTCCACAAAGTGTCCTCAAATCTTCTTGATATGGCTATAACATTGCCATTGGCAATTTTTGTTTCCAAATTGAACAAACCCAAAGCTTTGTTAATTGGTACAAATGATGTGTTTGAGGTCTTCTACAAAGATTTATCATTTCATCTTCAAAGGGCAAAATAGACAGGCTAGTCTTTAAATGAGATTTTTGGGCTATTTGTAAACCAGGTGAGCAATACAGGCTCCTAGGAGCCTCTGGTTAAATAAACAGTATGGTGATGTACCATGGGTGGTTAGCTTGATGGAAGTAAATCCAGTTCTGTCAGCTTTTTTCGTGTTGAAATAGTTATGTTATGGGATAAAAATTGAACTAACTTGAAACACAATGTTGTAGGTACCGTTTACGACAGGAATACATCGATCATCACTCAAACTATTACCCACAGATATAATTAGCATGAACCAAAAAACTCAGGATTTTCATTTGACAAGTTCTTATGGATTATTTAGAAGGTACAAGTTATCAAACTTAGGTCTGTTGTTTCCGTCAGAAGAAACTTTATCATTTGAGACCAGTTCCAAGATATTTACAGAAACAGGAAATAGACAATATGTTCCTGTCAGTTTTTTCTGTTTGAAAGTATTGTAAATTTGATTAACTCATTTTCATTTGTGCAGAAATATTTGTTTGGTTTGTAGTTTCAGGTGGTTATTTTAAACAGGTTTCACTACTTAAATAAAGCCTTTTCTTAAAAATTATATAATGAAATTTGTCAAAAATGAATCAGAATAAACAATGAGTATGTTTGAGTAGATCAACCAATAACCTTCATTATCTGAAGAAAAACTTAATTCTCCAAATTGTTGGGTTTATATAGGTCTCATTTGAGCTTCTTTTGACTGGGACATCATGTTGAAATCATACTTGGCATAGTATATGGTTATTAAATTCAGTAAATAGTTTTAAAATAAGAATATAAATTTATGTTTTCAGATACCCTATACAAGTGAATTAGACTGGAAGTCAAACCAAAAACTTCCAAAGACTGTTTATAATATCCATGAAAAACTTGATCCATTCCAAATTACCAGTTCATATGGACTGTTTAGAACGTAAGAAAACTTGTCCCATTTCTGTATTAATGTTGTATTGTTTTGTTGAAAAATACAGAAATTTATAAAATTTATTTTGTTTATACAAAAAATATTAGAATTATGTTTAAGTAAAAGAATTTTTTTTTACAATTTATTTATTTTTTAATAGACAGGATTTAACAATTTAGAACAAATCATTAGGTGAAATGAAGTTGCTAGAAATCATGTTGGTAAAAAGATATACTATTATGTCATTACAATAGTGTTATATTTTGCCTATTCTGCATTTAGACCTAATAAAACAGTGTTATCTTTGTTTTGTTGAAAAGTTGAAAATGGTTTGTATGAAGACATTTTTTTTGTTTGTTTGTTTAGTTGGAGTTTTACGCCGTTTTCAGCACATTTGGCTATTTCGCGGCGGCCAGTTTTTATTGGTGGAGGAAGCCGGAGTACCCGGAGAGAACCACCAACCTTCAGTAGGAAAATTGGCAATCCTTGTCAATTAAGATTGGAGTCAAACACACCCCGCCACAAGTGAGATTCGAACTCACAACCTCAGCGTTGACAGGCTAGAGATCATTAGTAGTCATGACAAGCTACCTAGACCACTCGGCCACTGAGGTCCCAAATTTTTTTAATTGAATGTATAATACATGTACTTTTAAATGATTAAACCACCAATACTTCAACACAGTTTTGCATATATATGATACCTTTTAGAGAATTAAATAAAATTTTATAATATAGACTACGAATTGATATTCTGGTATACTTTTTTGGTTATACAGGATGACAGGTGTGGGTGGTAGACCTGAAGTTATAGTAGAAGGTAGTGATTATATTGGCAAAGGTTGGAAAGAGTATGAATTCCTGTATAAACCTGGAAATTTGTCTAGAACTCCATCTATAGTTGGTACGTAGAATTCCTGTATAAATCTGGAAATTTGTCTAGAACTCCACCTGTTGTTGGTATGTAGAATTAATGTATAAACCTGGAAATTTGTCTAGAACTCCACCTATTGTTGGTACGTATAATTCCTGTATAAACCTGGAAATTTGTCTAGAACTGAACCTATTGTTGGTACGTACAATTCCTGTATAAATCTGGAAATTTGTCTAGAACTCCACCTGTTGTTGGTATGTAGAATTCCTGTATAAACCTGGAAATTTGTCTAGAACTCCACCTATTGTTGGTACGTAGAATTCCTGTATAAACCTGGAAATTTGTCTAGAACTCCACCTATTGTTGGTACGTAGAATTCCTGTATAAATCTGGAAATTTGTCTAGAACTCCACCTATTGTTGGTACGTAGAATTCCTGTATAAACCTGGAAATTTGTCTAGAACTCCACCTATTGTTGGTATGTAGAATTCCTGTATAAACCTGGAAATTTGTCTAGAACTCCACCTATTGTTGGTACGTAGAATTCCTGTATAAACCTGGAAATTTGTCTAGAACTGAACCTATTGTTGGTACGTACAATTCCTGTATAAATCTGGAAATTTGTCTAGAACTCCACCTGTTGTTGGTATGTAGAATTCCTGTATAAACCTGGAAATTTGTCTAGAACTCCACCTATTGTTGGTACATAGAATTCCTGTATAAACCTGGAAATTTGTCTAGAACTCCACCTATTGTTGGTATGTAGAATTCCTGTATAAACCTGGAAATTTGTCTAGAACTCCACCTATTGTTGGTACATAGAATTCCTGTATAAACCTGGAAATTTGTCTAGAACTCCACCTATTGTTGGTACGTAGAATTCCTGTATAAACCTGGAAATTTGTCTAGAACTCCATTTATTGTTGGTACGTAGAATTCCTTTATAAATCTGGAAATTTGTCTAGAACTCCACCTATTGTTGGTACGTAGAATTCCTGTATAAACCTGGAAATTTGTCTAGAACTCCACCTATTGTTGGTATGTAGAATTAATGTATAAATCTGGAAATTTGTCTAGAACTCCACCTGTTGTTGGTATGTAGAATTCCTGTATAAACCTGGAAATTTGTCTAGAACTCCACCTTTTGTTGGTACGTAGAATTCCTGTATAAATCTGGAAGTTTTTCTAGAACACCTATTGATGGTACCTAGAATTCCTGTATAAATCTGGAAATTTGTCTAGAACTCCACCTATTGTTGGTATGTAGAATTCTTGTAAAAAAACCTGGAAATCTGTCTCAAATTCCAATAAATTACATTAAAAATAAAAACAAGTTATTTGAAAGCTGTAAGAAAAAGTATCAAACACCAATAAAAGTGCAAGATTTGGAAATCTCAGAATCCTTGGGTAAGATTTTATTTGTCTCTGACTTGAGAATGTTTTAAATCTTACCCTTTGGTGTTCGAGATTTCTCGATCTTGCACTTTCATAGGTGTAAGATTCTATATGTCTCAATTTCTACCTTTTGTATCTGTGTACCAGACTGTAAGACTATTATTTCACTCCCTTACAGGTATTACAGATGGTTCATGACATGGGAGAGCAACAATGAGAAATTATCTTTCTTAAATACAATATATAGCAGTAGGCTCTTTGAAAACAGTCCACTTCACCTGTGGTTTCTCTTTAAAGAATCAGTACTTAACCATTATACCTTCTATCCACAAATATATCTCCTCGGTAGCATATCTGATGCTTTATGAATTTTTATTGTACTTTTTCAGCACCTCATCAACCTAGACTTGATTGGCAGATGTGGTTTGCTGCCCTTGGCAACTATCAACATAACCCCTGGTTTGTTACCATGGTTTACCGTCTGCTGACAGGGCAGCCAGAGGTGCTAGAGTTGATAGAAAAGAATCCATTCCAAGATGGTCCACCTAAGTATATACGAGCTAAACTGTATCATTATTACTTCACAAATCCAGATAAGAAATCCTCAAGGTAAATACTTATTCTCTCTTTTTATTGGCTGGTTTTGTAAGAGTTATTTCCCTTGGAGAAGGTATTATACAGCTTTTATTGAAGGGAATTCAATAATTTATTTTAGCCATGAGGTTATTTCACCTATCCTATTGGTCTAATATGATGTTTTTTGTCACAGAATATATTTAATGAATTCAAGATTATGATTTTTATTATTATGATCCAATTTTTGTTATCTCCAGAAATTCTAAGGAAGACTGGTGGACGAGGGTAGAGAAATCAGAATATATACCTATGCTTAGTAAAGATACACCTAGTCTTGTAGATATCATCAAACATTATAAAGTGGTTTGTATTCTACTCTACAATTTTTGTGTTTAATGTTTCCAATTTCCCAGTTTTTGGCTTTGAGCATTGCTGTTTTGACATAGACTGGGCTCTGTTTATAGCTCACCTGTCCTAAAAGAACATGTGAGCTTTTGGCATCACTTGGCGTCCGTCGTCCGTCATAAAGTTTTTCAAAGATCCTCTGAAGCCACTGAACCAAATACAGCCATAGTCTGAATGATTCTTAGGGTATCTAGAATAATATTTTCTTGTCTGTCAAAAAACATTGCCGCATGGCTAAAAATAGAACATAAGGGGTAAACTGCAGTTTTTGGCTTATATCTCAAAAACTAAAGCATTTAGAGCAAAAATGACTTGGGGGTGGGGGTAAAAATGTTCATGGGTCAAGATCTACCTGCCATGAAATTTTCAGTCAAATCCGTCAACCCTTTTTTGGCTTATTGCCCCTGAATTGTTAATTTTAAGGAAATTTTGAAGTTTTATGTTATTATCTTGAATATTATTATAGATAAAGACAAACTGTAAACAGCAAAGTGGGATCTACAAATAAATCAACATGACCAAAATCATCAATTGACCCTTACAGGAGTTTTTGCCCTTGAAAGATTATTTACATGTAAACAGTTATCAGTAAAAATAATGGTCTGACATATTGTCACAGAAGTTTAGTACATAAGTTGAAATAAATTAAATGGTAGCTGTACAAGTTAACAGGAGGGTCAAGGTCATGGAAAAAGTCCATAGCAACTGATGAAAAAGTCCCTAGCAACCATATATATTTGCGTTGAGGACCTTATAATTTATCCGTACAAGTCAAAAAGAAAGGTCAAATGTCAAGGTCCCTATAATAGAGCTGTACAAATCATTATGGTGATTCAAGGGTCAAGGAAAAAGTCCATAGCAACTGATGGAAAAGTCCCTAGCAACCATATATATTTGGGTTCAGGATTCTATATTTTAGCTGTACAAGTCAATATTAAGGCAAAAAAATGTGACGGTGTACATTTAATAGCAAAAATAATCATTGATACAAGATCTACACAGGATCTTGGCAGCCTCTTGTTACATGTTTACCATAATTTCTTTACTTTTTCGTCAATTTTTTAATTTTTGAAAAGTTTTGTCACTTACAAAAAAAGTCAAATGGTAATCATCATAAAGTTGTAATTTTTTGCATTATATCAGAAATGAATTACTTCTAGTCATCATGGTTAGTTAAAATACCTTTGAACAAGTGTATTGTTTGGAATATGAAAAAATACCCTAATAAAGTTCAGTATAATTACACTTCTTATTTCGCATTGTCTACAAGGAAGAAATCTAAATATTACAAAATGAAACAATAAATTAAAGATCGTACATCAATCTTTAATACAGATGAAAGAAACAAATGCAATAAATATTCAGTAGGTGACATTTTGAATCTGTATTTTATGGCTGTGTTGCCTTCATGTCAAAACATGGAGGGTCATTCTAAATTTATCATTGTTGTTATAACCCCGCAAACAAAGTTTGGGGTATATGAATCACCTTGACAATCTGTTCATCTGTCCGTGTTTCCATCCGTCTGTTCATGTACCTTGTAAGTGCAACTACTCCTAAACCGTTCAATGGATTTTGATGAAACTTTATATGGATGTTGGGCATCATATGTAGATGTTTTTTTTTTTTTTTTTTTTCATCGTGCATGAAGCAAGATAATTATTGCCGGATGCTTTCAAGGGAGATAATCCAAATTACGGTTGTAAGTGCAACTCCTGGTATTGCAAGCGGGCGGGATCACTCAGTTGGGTCACTCACAGTTCTAGTTGATTTTGGAATTCACCCTTTTTCAAAATTTAGATGACAGGGGCAGATAATTCAAATTTACATGTAAAACTTCTTTTAGCTACAATAGATTGTACAGTGAAAATATGTGTGGTCTATGTTAAATCTCAGATTTAAACACTTATATTTTTTATAAACATTAACAAATTTTGTTTTAAATAATTGAAATATTTTTCTCCATGCTTATGAGTTTTTTTATGTATGAAAATTAGATTAAAATGGAGAAAATTAAGCTTTAAAAAGGGCATATACATGCTTGAAAGTTTGAGTATGCAGGAAATAACTGATTTTGCAATAGTTTTGTTTATAACTTGAATATATTGACACCAGATAATTAAAAAAAACATATAGAATATAGATATATATAACAAAATTTAAAAAGTGATAATAATAATAATAATAGTTATTATAATAGTAATTCATAGAAGGGTGTTATTTATAGGTTTCACAATGAGTGAGAATTAGACATCGCTTGATATCAAATCGAGTTGTTTAATTTGGATATAATAAAAAACGAGCCTTTGGCGAGTTTATCATTAAGTCCAAATTAAATAACGAGTATAAAATAAGATAATAAAATGAAAATAATTATATCTCATTATATCATTAAATGTCATAATAATTATTTATTTCTTTAATCGTATGTTAGATATTCTTTTCTTTCCATTCCCCTTTTTTCTTTTTATAAAATTGTAAAACGACAAATTTCTTAATACTTTTTTGATAAAAGTATAATAATATATTTTTAAAATTTTTAAATTTATTTGTCTAACTTTTTCTCTAAAGAAAAAAACTTAAATGACATGCCTTAGTAACTTTATAAATTCTAATTGTCATAAAACTTTTATTGCATACTCATGTCTTTAAAACCGCATTTTTACCTATATAAACACCTTTTCTCAGCTGGGCACTTGTTTATTCAATTATCAAATAGCCACTAACCTTCCGAGTTTCGACCACATGGTATTTGTTCATTATAGGTGTTATAATTGATAGTATAAACATGCTTTGTTAAGCCTGCCACATAGCTAATGAGAAACCAGAGTGAGTTATCTTTTCCTAACCAATGTAGGTAAGGGAGATAATAAATTTGTCTCCCTTTAGCCTCAGGACAAAAGGGAGAGAATTCAATTATCTCCCTTTCCTACATTGGTTAGGAAAAGATAACTCACTCTGGTTCCTCATTATTTCAGTCTTACACGTAAATTTGGATTATCTCCCCCTGATACCGCTAGGGGATCTTTTTCTGGAAAAACTTGAATTAAATAGAGATTTTTATGATTATTGATAATCAGTTCATTAACAACTAATGATGGAACAATTCTGCAAGTCTGGGATTTTATTTGTTCTTGTTATACTTATTTTGCCTATGTTGATTTTTAGGAAATCAAAAATGGTTTCATAACAAAACCTAATTTTTCATCAGTTTTCAAGTTTCCTAAAAAAATAGTAGCATAAAATTAGAGAAATTATGTTAATTAATTTTTATAGAATTTAATCTGTGATTAAAAATGATGAACAATGGATTGCTGTTGGCTCACTATATTCCTGTACTTTATAGCATTAAAAATATCCTCAAATTAAGTTGAAAAAGCATATGAATAGCACGATGTCTTGAGAAGGAAGTATAAATTTTGAAATGCGATGGTCTCGTGGTAGTGGTAGTGTGCTTGCCTCGAGTGCAGAATGTTGTGGGTATGATCGCGGCCGGGTCAAACCAAAGACATTAAAATTGGTATTTGCTGCTTCTCTGCCAAGCATGTGGCATCTAGGAGTAAGATCAAAGATCTACTGGTCGGCTCCAAGTCAGTATAATGTGTCTGAGTAGGGTGATATGTCTTCCTGCTAACAGTTACCTCGTGAGCTAGCACAATAAAAATCCGGCTCAGCATGTTGGTTTAGTACAAAGCAGGGATCATATTCGTACATGTTATCAGGTTTTCTGCAAACGTATATCGTAAAATATCAGCCGCGAGACACAATGTGAAGCTTTTTCGGCGAGTGAGCGTAGCGAACGAGCTAAAAAGCTTCATATTGTGTCGAGCGGCTTATATTTTACAATATTTGTTTGAAGAAAACTTGATGATAAATTTATCGTATTGTTAACTAGCAATCTTAATGTTTTCCTGATATATTAGGGTCAACGTTGGGTCAAACATTATGACGTCGCTGATACATTCAGGTCAATTCATATTAGGGTCGGGTCAACCCTTTACAACGTCACAGTGCCAAAATACGGAAAATTGTGAAGGCCTCAGCAGGTCGATATAGGCATGGGGAAATACGATAAATTATCATACATGTTCTCGTCCTGATGTGCACCTGGCTGCCACTGGACGTTAAACAACAATTCAACCATCCATCCATCAATGAAATGCGCATGTACAGGGCATCCAAATTAGTATCATGGAATGTTGATTGTTAGAAAAAAAGACTATTTTTACATTATACACAATTATTTGATGTTTGATATATCTGTCTGATTCTTCGGTTTTGTCATTTTCCATCTGTTATTTTTTCAGGAGCCCGTAAAGAAGAAACAGAAAAAGTATACGTTGATTGGATCATCTGTGAAATGGATCCGAGATAAGATACGACAGCCAGAAGGCTTCCTCTTTACAATGTCAACGTTAGCAACAGCGTTAGTAATTAATTTCCTTGGCTGGATCCAAATATTTTAATTCTGGTAGACCGTCTTTAATTTGCTAAAAATTAATAAATTACATTTTCTTATGGTGGAACTTCAAAATTTTTTTTTAGTGTGAATAATTAAGTTTTGGTTAAGGAAATTTGCAATTTCATCCAATGTGATCAATTCAAAATGAGCAGGGATTAAGTTTGAAAATTAAAATAAAATGGTAAATTATTTCATTTTTTTATGGTGCCATTCATAATTTTACAAGAAAATTTAAGCAGTTGGGAAGTGTTTTAAAAAAAAGCTCATGTCTCACCCCACATGTATGTGATACCGAAAGTGTTTGAATTTCTGTGAGTGATCTACTATATATTTTTTAATATAAGATACCTCACTTATATTTTACACCACAATTAGTCATTTTTGTCGAGCCTGCGACTTTAGTCGCAGAAAGCTCGACATAGGGATGGTGATCCGGCGGCGGCGGCGGCGGCGGCGGCGGCGGCGGCGGCGTTAACTCACTTCTTAAAAGCTTTATATTTTAGAAGGTGGTAGACCTGGATGCTTTATACTTTGTATATAGATGCCTTATAATACGAAGTTTCCGTCTGTCATATGTAGATTGTCCTTGACCTCATTTTCATGGTTCAGTGACGACTTAAAAAAAAAGTTAAGATTTTTTCGAATATTAATTTCTCTCTTATTATGAGTAATAGGATAACTATATTTGGTATGTGCGTACCTTACAAGGTCCTTATCCCTGTCAGATAGTTTTCAATTGACCTCGACCCAATTTCAAGGATCAGTGAACAAGGTTAACTTTTGGTGGTCAAGTCCATATCTCAGATACTATAAGCAATAGGTCTAGTATATTTGGTGTATGGAAGGATTGTAAGGTGTACATGTCCAACTGGCAGGTGTCATCTGACCTTGACCTCATTTTCTTGGTTCAGTTGTTATAGTTAAGTTTTTGTGTTTTGGCCTGTTTTTCGAATACTGTATGCAATATGTCTGACAGCATTTACTTTCATTAGAAATACACAACAGGCGAGACATTTTTGTGTGTCAACTCTTGTCTAAATCTTTATAGTCTTCCATATTGTTTCCATGGTAACAATCTACTGGTACTGCCAGTCAGATTTGTGTTTATCTTTTATTTTTTGTTATTTTGCATGTTATTTTTATTATATATTGTTGTCTGATTTGTTATAAAGTAGTTATAAAGAATTTTTTTCAGTTAATAAAATATATTGACTCCTATTAATAGTTATGTAAACTAAATTTTTTCACAAATAAATTATTCTAGAATTCCCTGTTTAAAATGTATTCTGAAACTTTTATGAAAATGAATATCCCTACTTGCGGTTGACTATCTTGCCAAAGTTTGTCATTCTTTACAGCAGGTGTCTTACTAGGATCACACCGGTTTATCTTTCTATCTGAATGATAAAACAGAAAATCTCAAAAGGTGAAGGGAACTCCTCATTATATAGGATGTACTGTCAATTTTATGTAGTTGGGATACATTTGAAAATTTTCAATGTCTTACCAGTGAAAAAAATGGAAAAGCCCTTAGTCCTGGATTGCACAGTTAAGATTGTTTTTAAGGAATTCCGTTTTTCGTTTGAACTCCTCGATCTTTTTCCTTCGATTCTGTTGAAATGCCATGAGTGACCTTGAAATCACACTTACTGTGAAGAACGATAACTCTGTCAAAATATGTATGCAGCCCGAGCTCTGCAGGTAGGGAATAATTAAAAAATTGCAGGTCTTCCAAGAAATTAAAATTATGAAAAACCTCTGAATAATTGACATAATTCCAGTTTCTAAATTACCTCCCCTGATTTAAATCTATGGCTAACAAATCTATTACAGTATACCCAAATCACTCTGTTTATTCCTGCAATAAATAACGTTACTTGTTAACTGCATGGGATTTAATGACAGGGTGGATTTACATATCATGTCACTTATATAATCATTTTAACTCAATTGTACGGATAAGAATTCTACATAACCTCAGGGAACCCAATTGCCCAGTGTACCCAAATGGCCTAGACATTCTAATTTTTCAATGTCACATTATACATTTAAGTTTCCTGTAAAGTACTAAATCATTCTTATGTATGTAATAGGTTCTTAATGCAAATCTGTTGAAAGGACTGAATATCTCTACTTGGGCGATTTGGTCACCCTTTCTGTTTTTTTGGTTGTTGGTTTACGTTAATGTTGTCAGTTGTAAATAATCAGAGAGATTTCAGGTTCCAAACATATGCCTGAAAAATGCATCAGTTGTCTACTTGAAATGTTATAATCATCAAAAAATTGTCGCTTCCGTTTTTCTCCTGTACTTAAAACATACTGTTCCAATTGGGCGATTTTAGTACCTCTACGTTATTTATAATGCATATCCAATATACTGTAACAGTACATTATGATTTTACTGCACCAACCTGGGATTGATTCCAGAACCGTTGGAACAGTAGTCCACCACTCTTAAAAACTGAGTTAGAATACTCTATACTGATGGGGGTGGTTATAAGGTTCTTATTTCCATATTAATCAAGGCAAATATGTTTCATTACATCAAATAGAGGCATTTATTCATGGGAGGTGATAAATTTTAAGTTGGAAAATGGTTATATAGACAAATCCCTCTATTCACTTCTGATGTTAGGAATTTCTTTAAAATCAATCCTAAGTTATTTCAAGTAATACTGATCAAAATGAGATTTTAAAAGAATGAGGTCACTGGACTCATTTTCATGTTATTCCATCTCTAACTTTTCTCATATTAAGAAATCGTTAAGAATAGTGTGTCATTTTCAAAGGATTGCTATTCTTTTGAAACACGACAGAAATTTTACATTTTGGTACCAGAATTTCCATAATTTCTTATATTTCAAGATTTGTTTTTGATTTAATAATTTTCTTTGCCTCTAATTGAGAAAATAGTATATTATTTAATTTCCCGCCAATAAAATACTCGCATCCTTTTTTATACAAAATGATATATAGAAAATTCTGACGTTAAGAATTTTCTTAAAGTTGGCATGGAAGATGAAAATAGCACCCTTTAATGAATAAGCTTTTAAAAAATATAGGTCACCGGCCTTTTAAGAAAGAAAAAACAATTTTTCATTCATTTTCAATAATTGTAATGAAGATTAGAGTTATCTTCTCATGGAAAAACGTTGAATGACGTTATGTAATAATAGATTCTGCCATTCATAAATTCATGGCTCAGAAAATTTATTGAGTAAAACATGTAAAATTCAATAAAGAGTGGAAATAAACATAAAAATAAACGGAATATATATTCTAAATTCTAAAAGAAGATATAGTAAGTGTACTTGTTGGGTTTGATACTGATCCAGATGCTAGATACATGTATCCATCAGTCCTAAAAGAATTACTTGTGTTGAGTTCTTTAAGTGGATTCAGATGTATCACTGTACCACTTTTATTTCTTTTTTCTTTTGTAATGAAAAGTAATAAAATGCTATATTGATATTAAAACCAAGAAATTGTAAGAGAGTGGTAAGGAGTATAACGTATGATATTCAAAATTAAATTTTTTCCCTATAACAGTAATGATAAAAACCTTTAAATTAGCTTAAGATTGGATAGTTTTTGTTTAATTTATTTTGAAAGTTTAACTAAGCCAAAGATGGAATAAGGCACATTTCTCTCTTAAAATTTGTTTTAAGTTAACTTTTGCGAACCTTCCATTGATTTGAGTCGTCATTCTATTTCCGTTGATCAACTATTGATAATTCTTCTGAAACATTAGAAGTTCGCGGAAATTGTGACGTCATAAGCCGCCGACAGCATAATACATGTTGCGCTGCTATATGCACAAAAAGATAGAGGGATTTGTCTTTAAATATAAATGGCTTTGTAGTGTTTTTACAGGCTAGCTTTGTTCATTTTTGTAATACTTTGTACTTTCTTAAAAATTCTTAAACTATATCATGCATTGATAACAAGTCAGTATGAAAATTTTATTTTGTTTTGTATTTATGTTGTTTGTTTGTTCATATCCTTCCCTAACTTGGTTTTGTCTGTTTTCTTTGGATTTATTATTGTTGAATGGCGGTTGATTTATTGATTTTGTCATGTTTTTTATTTCAAATTTATTATTTTACTTGATTATATATCCTTATTGGCTTAAAGAAATAACCCTTGTCATTCCTATTCTTTTCATTGCAGAAAAAAAATTATTTATATTAACTGTTAGCTATATAGCATATGATTGTGTATCTGCTTGATGTTGCTAATGTGAAAATGTATAGAGTTTTGCATGAGAATGTAATACACATACTTTAAAAATAAAAGTAAAGTGAGTTAAATTACCTTTGTTAGTGTTTTAGTGTTACTAGATAAATGTTGAAACATGTTGTGTCTATATCTCAGCTGAATTGAAATTGTCTGAAGGTGTAATGAAAGAGAAAGTTTCAAATAGAATATGACATGCATATTAGGTTTGCATAATTAAACTCTCATTTACATATTAGAAGTTCATCAAGTTATTGCCATATGGTTCGTGGTATAGTGTATGACATGCCCCCTTATAACATGTTAGATCTCAGTTTTACCTATGTAATACCTGTAGTTGTATTTTACCTTATTATTATATCATTATACATACCTGTTTGTCATGTTTTACTTAATAAATTGCTTTAAAATATTGATCTTTATCTTATATCATTCAATCTTTGTAGAAAGTAGTATAAATAAGATGCCAAATGTTTCACTATTTTGAGGCCTTGCTGCAATTTTAACATGAAAAACAGTTGTAACTAGATTCTCCCAAGAGCCAGTATTGCTCACCAGGAAATTTTTTAATACCTTGGTTGGCATTCTAGGTCATGGATACAATTCTGAAATAGAACATCTAAGGACCATTACTAACCAATTTGGTTGCCATTGGCTCAATGCTTTCAAGACAAGATCTGTAAGTAAATTTTAAATATTTCCCATAGGATCCCATGTTAAAAAGGGTTTCCTATGGCAGCCATTTTGGTTGCTGGACAAGATCTTGGGATGTTATTCCGTTAAACTAGGTGCATCTGAGTCATCCTTCCTTAATGGCAGTTCAGGTCATCCAATACAATTTTGAAAGATGACCACCTAAGGACCATTGAGGCCTCTTAGATGGCCGGTTTGGTCTTCAGATACAATTCTAAAAGAGGACTGTTTAAGGACCATTGCTGCCAAGTTTATTTTTAATTGGCCCATTAGTTCCAGATTTTAAGTGCTAGCAATAACTCATGTGACCCTTCGTGTAAGGTGAGCTTAAAATTACTACTTTGCTTCAACTTGTGTGAAGTGCATTTGTGGAGTTTTTTCGGTCATACTTTACATGTCACCCATGTACACGTATACTGTTTATCTACGTTTATTAAATGAACGGATGAAAATGTTTCCTGTAGGGTGTCTTAGTATATACGGCGGAGAAACATGAATTTGCTTTGAATATAAATCAATTTTCTACTAGTTCTTCTGTAACAACAAGGTTGTCATTGGCTGCTTTTAAGTCAATGTCCTTGCCTTTACAAACCATTCCAAGAGTTATATATCAAACTTCTTTTGAATTTTATTTTGATAATGGCACACACTTGCATTTGTTTAGTTGGTTGTTGGTAGGCCAATTACTGTTTGTGTCATTCCTTTTTGGGAATAATCGCTTTTTAATTGTTGGTGGTAATATTATGTCCACTATGTCGGTGGTAATATTATATCCACTATGTCGGTGGTAATATTATGTCCACAATGTCGATGGTAATATTATGTCCACTATGTCGGTGGTAATATTATGCCCACAATGTCGGTGGTAATATTATGTCCACAATGTCGGTTTCATCTTTCTCTACTTGCTCGTTTATAGACATTTTGGAATTTGAATAATTTCCACACATTCAACGTTTCTGATAGAGTCTTCATTGAGATCTATAATATCCATTATATTTTCTATGTATATTGGCTGTACTTTCTGTATCTTTTTCAACGACAGCTGTTCCATTACTAGCAATTTTTACGGAGTATGGTTTAAACATTTCCAGAAGCATACACTTTTTTTTACCATGACTCCGGAAACTCAGAACACTTTGAAGTAAATCTAGCCTCTGTCTATATTCATATCCCGTCTCTTCAGAAGCTAGGGTAGCAAGTTGCTGCGCAAGCAGTTATGTCGGATAACTTGAACTTGTCGGTCGCAGCTCTGGAATACCAGAATTGTTAAAAATTCTGGTATTCAGGAATTGGGACATTTATGGCTGGGAAACAATTTGTAAATAAATTGAATAACTTGAAATATAGATATATATTACACATATGTTAAAATATCCTTTTTACTCAATGAAGCTTAATTCAGCACTAGAAAAGAGTATCACAGTTATACAAAATAAGAATCACTATATATAGGGGGCCTCGGTGGCCGAGTGGTCTGGGTAGTTCGTCATGACTACTAATGATCACTAGCCTGTCAACACTGAGGTTGTGAGTTCGAGTGTCACCTGTGGCGGGGTGTGTTCGACTCCGATCTAAATTGACAAGGATTGCTAATTTTCCTACCGAAGGTCGGTGGTTCTCTCCGGGTACTCTTGCTTCCTCCAATAAAAACTGGCCGCCGCGAAACAGCCAAATGTGCTGAAAACGGCGTAAAACCCCAACTAAACAAACAAACAAACAGAATCACAATATTATATTGGTTTGTGAATTTAAATGTTCATACACTGCGACTGTTATCAATGCCAGCTTAAAAAATAATTACAATAGAAAAAAATAGGTAGTAAACTGGAAAGGGGTAAATAGGATTAGTATATATTTTCCTTTTTTCTTTCTTTTTTAGGGTGGAATAATTTATTTTATGGTATAAATCTTTTGTTTTAAATAATGTATTTCTGTGCAGGATTCATTATCATGGAGTTTTCTTCGTCAGACACAGTATTGGAGCCGAACAACAAAACAGTGTGCAGTTGACTAAAGTGTCTTGCCAAATAAGGATTTAGTTTAAATTTGTTCTTAATAGTGAATATTTCTCGTGATTTTTAACAAATTTTACTGTCAGTGAACAGATGTACAAATAAAGTTCAGAAATTAAGCCCATGTGCGAAAAAAAAAACATGACAGGATCAAGATCGGACTATAATAATAATAATAACAACAAATACTTTATTTAAAGGGGGTAACAACATTTAGTATACTTATCTCCCTTGTGGTCCTCGATACAACAAATAACCTCGGTATTAAATATTTACAACATAAATATGAAATATCTTATATACACAACAAATTATAGTTAGTCTATAAAATTACATTATGAACAAGTAAATTTCTTCTTGGTTAAAATTAGAACAAATACATTTACATTTTTAACTATTTTGTTTTAAGAAAAGATGTTCAAAGAACCTTCGCTTAAATATTCAACATTATTTGCATTTTTTATTGGCAAAGGAATATTATTCCATAATATTGTGCCTGTATAGTGAAATGTTTTCTTCATAAAATTTGTATTTGGTCTTGGTACAAAAAGACAACCAGATTTTGTAGAGTGCAATGAATACTAGTTTGTACTAGATTTGAACATATCGCATAGATAATCAGGAGCAATATTATTTATGGATTTATACATTAATAGGCATTTATGGTAAAAAATTCTTTTTTTGTAAGATAGCCATGCCAACTCTTTAAAGAGAGGTTTAGATGGTGCATCAAACTTGGTATTCAATATTACACGAGCAGCTCCCTTTTGGAGTTTACATAATTTATCAATGTTTCCTTTGGAGGTTTCACTCCATATACTGAGTACAACAATAGTCAAACAGTGGAAGGATATAACCATATATAAAACGTATCATACTAAAACTTGAGTTATTTATTTCTTAGGAACATGTATATGAACCATTAATTATACTCTCGCACTATTTAAATACAGGCAATAATTTCCGAATTAAAAGAATAAATATTTCCAAAATTTTCGGTGATCAATTTCTTCACTAGAAAGCACGGAAAATTGTCATTGGTGTCCGCGTTCGAGAATTACATTTTTACAATATTTTGGCAAAACGAAACTTTGATATAAAAAAGTTTACTTTATAACGCATTGCAAAGCTATTAGACAAATATTGCATAAATCGAAGTTCTGAAGTCATAAACCATGGATCAAAATTAAAAATAAAAATATATTGAACTTTTTGCAAGATGTTAAAATTCGTATTTTTGATTTGTTATTTTACATTGACCCGAAAAAAAGTTTTGTCTAAACTAAAAGCAGTGTATTTTTTCATATATCTAGATCTATGTTACTTACTCAAAAATCAAAGTAATAAACCCATAATTAATTTCCAGAAATCCTAGACAAAAAGGTGTGCATGGACCACCGCACAAGAAAAAGGGTTAAAGAAGCGAAATCTAAAGCAAGACCAGGTGAGAAACGTGACATTGTTCACGTTAACAAACTAGGATATGATGTTATTTCTTTTAATTTATTTCTTTTCGTCAGATCATTGCAATTACATGTTAATTATACAAATCATGATTTGAATCTGTTCCTTATGTTAATTGTAAATTGATCTGCATATCTAATACTAGTAATGATGGGCTTGATCTGTCGACAATCCCAATCAACCTCAAGTAGCTTGAAGCCCTGAACTGTACCAGTTTGACCTGATTCTCTCATAAAAACTTTATTTTCGAATTAATTGGATTGGCCTTGTCCTTGTAGTTGAGAAAGCAAAATGACCTGTCAAGTGTTGCAGGGATTTTGTTCACATTCAAAGACTTGTCGCCAAAAAAATCACCATAGAATAATTTTTGTTGTCAATTTCAGAATTTGTTCACTTAGTTGTATGATTTCAGGCTTTTAAAAGTGATAAAAGGCATGACTATTAAATTACCTTAGCCTTACATGTAGGCAGAAAAAATATAGATAAGATAAGATAAGATAAGATAAATTTTATTAGCCAATTTTGGGCCCCGAGGGGCATAAAGATTACAATAAAGAGAGAAAATCCAATAAATGATAGAATACAAACAAGTACAGACAAAAACATACAATATATATATACAATGTATACCTTTTAAGATGTTGCAGCTGGGGAGAATACACCAAAAAAAATAAATAAATAATACTTATAGTATACTGCATATGTCTATCTATTGTAATGTATACAATTCATATGCAAAATTATTTATGTTTATTATTAAAACAAGACAATTGTTTTGCTCTGTTTTCAAAGCTCTTTACCAGAAAATTACATAAATTGTTTAGAAGGTTTCTATCTTCGTTTGTTATTAACCACATAAATTTTTCTTTAATATTAAGTCCATTAAAATTATGGTTAGACTTATTAATTTCTTTAAAAAATAATTGTCTATCAATGTTATATTGAGGACATTCGATCAAAAAATGGGGTTCATCTTCAACACAGTTATAATTACATAATTGACAAATTCTCTTTTTTCTCTCTAGTATAACCCTTTTCCCATTTTCATCTTTTATTAACTCATATCTCCCACTTTCAATTCTCAAATTATGGGCACTAATTCTAAATTTACATAAAGCTTTTCTATATTCAAAAGATTTTAAATTTAAATACTCTTCAGTAAAAAAGTTGTCTTTGAAATAAAAATATGTGGTTAATTTTCCAGTTAATTTTCCGTCATCCCTTCTTTTGTACCAGTACTTTAAAAAATTTTTTTTTAAATATTTCTTTATATTACTCTTTAGAATAGATAGGCTTAATCTCTTACAACATGATAAATTAATACCTATTTTTTCACTATATTTTTTCATATATGTCTGTTTAAGGTTACATCATCCTAAAAAATGTGGTAGGTACATTATAGGTCAGTATTTTGATTTAATTTTTTGGCGACATCAGTTCTAGTTGTGTGGTCTGTCTTGCCGTATGCTGAGTTTACCCGTATTTTCAATGATTGGATTTTTTCCGTTGGAAAAAAATGGCGGCAAAATTTTTATTTCATCTCGTGAGTTTCCTTATAACAGCTGTCATATTTGCGATTGTGAACATTGGCCTGTGTTGACATTGGGGGTCATTGAGGAATGTTCAGACCAATTAACAGCTACAACCTTGAGTGGATTTTCAGCTTTCAAAGGGTTCTATTAATTATTTTAGACTTAAAAAAAAAATTTTTTAATAATTTTTAAGTCAACTTTTACATGTTTTAGCTGAAGTCAGTGGTTTTATCTGGAAGAAGTCTGAGATCTCATCCGATGCGCTTATTAAGACACATAACATAAAATATGTTGAAAATGAATTAAAATTTTCAACAAGTTTAATGGCTAAATCCTAATAAATTTGTGTCATTACCAAGCACTGGTATTGGTAGTCTACATACACATCCTTTTGAATAGATCAAGCAATGGGGTAGAATAACCTTTTCTAAACATTACCCAAAACTGCACACTTTTTAGACATCAAATAAAAAACGTTAGAAGAATTTTTTTTTGGTACTTAGTTTTTTTATTTTGACAAAAAAAAACACTTTTTGATAGGATGTCAAACAGTACCTTCTGATAGTGTTTGGAGTTTGGTTAAGTTTTTAGTCAAGTTATTTGGGAAATAGATTACTGTGTTCATATTCACAACGGTCTTTGCAGGCGTTGTGCTGGCATTCAAAAACTTGTCGTCAAAGCATAATTTTTGTCGCCAGTTTCAAAATTTGTTCGCCAAGTCACCCTCCCCTGTTGAAACATACATGAGTGTTCTTTTATTCCAGGGTTCTCACTAAGAATTTTTCATGATGAGTCCAGGGACTCATCATTTTTAGCTCACCTGACCCGAAGGGTCATGTGAGCTATTGCTATCACTTGGCGTCCGTCGTCCGTCCGTCCGTCCGTCCGTCGTCCGTTAACTTTTTCAAACGTTAACTCCTCCAACACCATAAGTCCAAAAGCAACCAAACTTGGTACAGTTATTAATTGGTATGGGTGCTACAAATCTATCGTTTGGATTTTTGATTCGTATAAAAACATGGCCGTCATGGCTAAAAATAGAACATAGGGGTAAATCGCAGTTTTTTGCAAATAAGTCAAAAATGGTCACAGATATCAAAATTCTGGCATAGGGTAAAAGTGATCAGCACCTCAAGATCTACCTGCCCTGAAATTTTTAAGAAGATCCAACCACTCATTTCAGAGTTATCACCCTTTTTTTGACATTTTTGGCTTTTTTTTATGTTATTATTTGAAAAATCTTCTCCTCTGAAACTACTGAATGGATTTGGATAAAACTTAGCATGATTGTTCTTTAGGGTATCTTGCACAAAGTTTATGCTTCGATTTTTGATCCGTCGAAAAACATGGCCACTGTTACTAAAAATAGAACATAGGGGTCAAACAACAGTTTTTCGCAAATATCTCAAAAATCATTAGGTTATGGCAAATTCTGGCAGGTTGAAAGTGTTCAGCATGATGAGAGCTACCTGTGTGCATATTTTCGTGAAAATCTCTCAACTGATGTTAGAGTTATTGCCCTTTTTTGACATTTTTGGCTTTTTTTTATGTTATTATTTCAAAAATCTTCTCCTCTGAAACTACTGAATGGATTTGGATAAAAATGAGCATGATTGTTCCTTAGGGTATCCTGCACAAAGTTTATGCCTCGATTTTTGATCCGTCGAAAAACATGGCCACTGTTACTAAAAATAGAACATAGGGGTCAAACAACAGTTTTTCGCAAATATCTCAAAAATCATTAGGTTATGGCAAATTCTGGCAGGTTGAAAGTGTTCAGCATGATGAGAGCTACCTGTGTGCATATTTTCGTGAAAATCTGTCAACTGATGTTAGAGTTATTGCCCTTTTTTGACATTTTTGGCTTTTTTTTTTTATTATTTCAAAAATCTTCTCCTCTGAAACTACTGAATGGATTTGGATAAAAATTAGCATGATTGTTCCTTAGGGTATCCTGCACAAAGGTTATGCTTCGATTTTTGATCCGTCGAAAAACATGGCCACTGTTACTAAAAATAGAACATAGGGGTCAAACAACAGTTTTTCGCAAATATCTCAAAAATCATTAGGT
The DNA here is from genome assembly GCA_028015205.1 of Mytilisepta virgata. NCBI lineage: Eukaryota > Metazoa > Mollusca > Bivalvia > Mytilida > Mytilidae > Mytilisepta > Mytilisepta virgata. The sequence continues at coordinate 55,609,468 of CM051515.1, read as the reverse complement.
TACGCCAAATTCTGCAGGTTGAAAGTGTTCAGCATGATGAGAGCTACCTGCGTGCTGATTTTCGTGAAAATCTGTCAACTGATGTTAGAGTTATTGCCCTTTTTTGACATTTTTGGTTTTTTTTTATGTTATTATTTCAAAAATCTTCTTCTCTAAAACTATTATTCAAAATCAAATGAAACTTGGTAAGATTGTTCCTTAGTGTATCCTGCAAAAAGTTAATGCTTGGATTTTTGATTGGTCGAAAAACATGTCCGCCCTTACTAAAAATAGAACATAGGGGTCAAAATGCTGTTTTTTGCTATTCTTTCCTGAATTATAGAAATAAAATGAAGATGAAAGCTACTTTCAAGGTAAACATGGTATCCCGAGTTGAATGGTGATGATGAAAGTTTGTTTTGGACGGCCATTTTTAAAATGACTGCCATTTTGCCATTTTTTACACTTGCTCGGATTTCAACAATGTTTGGTTTTTAAAGTAAACATGGTATCCTTAGTGAATGGTGATGATGAGAATGTTGTATAACAATGATTAAACTTCATAATATGTGAGCTTTTAATTGCCATCACTTGGTGTCTGTCATAATCGTTGTTAACAAATTTTCAAACATCTTCTCCTCTGAAACTACTAGGGGGATTTGGGTGAAACTTAGCATGATTGTTCCTGCAATATTTCCTTTTCAAGTACAATAAAAAGCCTTAACCCACAATTTTTACATAACTTCTTTCAAACATTTTAAAAAACGAAGACAACATATAGACCAAAAGATTTATACTTGTATTTGAAGATTAATTAAAGCTTGTATTTTGTATTATGAATCATCAGATTGACCATGACTGTATCTTAATCAAGCGTAGGGAGAACTCATGCCCATTTCTTTCCAGAGGTTCTTGAAAGGCTTTTAAAGGTATTTTCAGCATTTTACGTGACCTTTAATACTTAGTTTAATTTACAACAAACATTAATATATTAATTTAGTTTATAGTGCATTGTTTACCAGGTGAGCGATTCAGGCTCTTGAGAGCCTCTTGTTCAGAATGGTGAGTCCCAGGACTCATCGCCACTTTTTTAACATATATTTCTGCATGATTTTGACCATGGTAGGCCTATAATACTATTGTTAAAGTTTCATTAAAATCGTGTGCTGCCTTAAAATACTGACAAATATAATTTCAAAAGAACAAAAAACAAAACAAAAAAATTGAATATATGCAGTGGTGCTCCAATTTTAGAAGATGTTTTCTGCTACAGATATGAGCAAAAATCTTTGCACCTTTTGACACAACTTACTATTATTGCCATTTTATTTTTTAATATTTATTTATCTGTAATCGTTACTATTATTTTTTCTCAAACATACTCTTAAAATCCTCACATTGACCTTGTTTGAACACCTTAATAATCAATATTGAAAAAAATTCCATTTGTGCATAGATAAGTCAAAATCCATTAAATTTATTTTTAAATGCTTGTCATACCAGTCTGAGACCTGTCAGCTGACCTTGGACACAGTTGTAGGCTTGAATGACATGCATGAAATTTTTCAGACAAATGTTGCCTGACGTATTATCCTTTGACTTGTAATGTATAGTATCAGATAATGTTTAATCTGTGTCCATGCGCGTACTCAGGCGAGACATTTAGTGTGTCCACTCTTGTATAGGTTAAGGACCAGGTAAAACTTGGACTCGTTTACCTAATTAGATAAGTAAAAAGCGGACATGTCATATACACTGAAACCTGCAAAGAATACCTTTCGTAGCAACTCCCGAATTCTAAAATGAGTCTTGAAATAAATACTGACTACTGTAATTGTAGATTCAATAAAATAAAGTCACATCGTGACAGCTTGGTGAGAACACAAAGTCCTTTTATCTCTTTTTACTATTAAAGTAAGAATTTATTAAATATATATATATATATATTTATGTCTACATTTCAGAGTTAAATACAGAATGTGATGGATGGGATAGATTTAATTATGCAAAAACATTTGATTGTGGTAAACACACAGTACAAGATAATGTAGACAGAGTCGATGCAAGATTTGTCTCCATTGAAGAATTTCGGGAAAAGTATGAGAAAACATACACTCCGTGTGTCATTGTTAATGATCAACTGGAATGGCCGGCAACAAAGAAATGGACAGTTCAGGTAATAATTTATTGTGCACAAATCTACTTACATGTACTGTTGTGACTCATTTATTAGTTCGCCTCAACAGAGTTTAGGGGGACTATTGGAGTCACCCCGGCATGCGTGTCCGCGTCCACAGCCAGTTCTCAGTTACTAGTTGACATAGGGTCATATATTTTTGTGTGTGTGTGCATGATGAAGAGGCTGACCATTTGACATTAGATGAAGGTCACATGACCCATATTACACAGTTGACTGGCTTTTAAGTTTTATGTCAAAAATCAGTTTTAACATACAAAGTGACCTACAATCATATTATTTGGTGTGAGGGTGTACATGTATCTGTAACACAGCCTCCCACCAAAATTAGTGTGACCTTCTTATCACGCTTCATTTACTTAGGTTAAGTTTTATGTCCGAGTTCAGTTCTCCGATACCAAGGGACCTACAATCATATTACTTGGTGTCAGGGTGCATCTCGGGGAGTAACACAGCCTCCCACCAAAATTAGGTCACTCTGACCTACTTATTGCACTTCATTGACTTAGGTTAAGTTTTAGTCCGAGTTGAGTTCTCTGATACCAAGCAACCTACAATCATAATACTTGGTGTGATGATGCATCTGGGGGAGTAACACATCCTCCCATCAAAATAAGTTCACTCTGACCTACTTATTGCGCTTCATTTACTTAGGTTAAGTTTTACGTTGGAATTCAGTTCTTCGATACCAAGCGACCTACAATCATATAATTCCTGTAAGGGTGCATCTTGGGGAGCTACACACAGCCACACACCAAAAGTAGTGGGGGAACGAGGCGAACTTTGTAATTGTAGATTTCTGGTTTATTTGGTTTTTAAGGTTTAAATGTTAATGGAACATAACTTTATATACAGTATTACTTGTCAAAAATGTATGCACAGTATTGATACCAGTACTATATCTGTTAAAGCAAATGAAGAAAAGTTATGAACCTTTTAGATATCTGTATTTTTATTATTTTCTTTTCTTCCAAAATGATAAATAGCTGAGACATGTTGCAAAGTTCTATATCCAGCATATATTGAATGGCTAGAATGGTAAGGTTGTTAAGTGAATGATTATTTCTGGTAAACTGGATCCTCAAAGTAAAATAGTTTATTACATTGAGTGTAAATCAAATCCGATAATTCAGCCAGTGAAATCAAAGACATATTTCACTCTAGGAAGTGACGTAACAATAGCCATCGCCAACGATGTTGCTATACAAACATCGTCGTGTAGTTGCATAAAAACATAATCCTTTGTATTTTCTCATTAAATTTTATGAATACACAGAATATGTCAATGTAATAAACAGAATATAACTAATCTCGAAATTCGAATACCAAAGATCTACAACTGGTGACCGAAAAACACTAATAATTCACTCGTGTGTTATGCGCACTGGTGAATTAATGTGTTGTTCGGCAACTCATTGTAGATTTTTAGGTATTCGCATTTCGAGATTAGTTATACTGTAATTATTACATGTACATAAAATAGTTACTTTAAATTATTACATGTACATTCACTTATACACACACATTATTATGTGTACATTCACTTATACACACACATTATTACGTGTACATTCACTTATACACACAAATGTTGTAGAGATTAGCAAAGAAGTTTAGAAACCAGAGATTCAAGTGTGGAGAAGATGATGATGGGTATTCAGTTAAACTGAAGATGAAATATTTTACACAATATATGAAAGACAACACAGATGACAGTCCTCTGTATATATTTGATAGTGGATTTGGAGAGGTACAAATTAAATAAAATCATATTTTAAATTGATAATAGAAATTATACTTCTATATATATATGGCAAGTGAAATTACATGAAGAAAGATTTTTGGGAAAGGACCTTTCTGGGAGGTTATTTATTATTTTCATATTAAAAGTCGATGGCAGCAGATGTCCACAGAATCAGGTTGCTATGACAACATTATTATTGCAATATTAAATGTGCTTGGGACAATATTCATGCAATAACCATTTATTATTATTATTATTATAAAATGTCCAATCAGAGTCTCATTACATCTTTAAAAATTTTGTATCCGAAAGAAATTAGTACTCAACTATTTGACATTATCACCAATCTTATCTTGATGTGAAAAATGATTTTAATAATTATTTGAAAGCAGTGTCTTTAGTTAAAGTCTAAAATTTCATATAAATATCGTTTTTTATTGATTTTATTCAGCATCCCAAGAGAAAAAGATTACTTGAAGATTATGAAGTGCCAACATATTTTAAAGATGACTTGTTCAAGTATTCTGGAGAAGAGAGGAGACCGCCATACAGGTAAATTATCTCCCTTGTTTCTGGAGGAGCAGTACACAGATAATCAAGGCATTTCTATGGAACATGGAGTGGACAACTTAGTTTGCAAATAAAATCCTAGTATGCATACATTTAGTATATTTAAAATGGCCAAGGGTAAGGTTATTCCTCAATTAAGGAGAATTTGTTTAAAAATATACCAAAATTATTTAAAAATTAGAGGGTGAGACTTCATAATTTTATCTAGAATTTAAGCATTTATATGAGAGAAGGTGTAGAAGTTTGTGAAAGGTACCATTAGAGATTTATTAGTCAATGAGAAGTGATGGAATATAGAGAACTAACAGTTTTAGCAATTTTGCCAATTCTTATTTCAGGTAAATTAAACATATCACAAAATACCGAAATAAACTTGATACACTGTATGGTCATTTCGTTGACTGACAACTCATCAGCAGTGCTCGAGATCAAAGTGTTGGAAAACTGGTTAAAGATATAATGATGAATTAATAAGCACAACCATTAAAATCCAAAACAATTAAAACAAACAGGAATCCAAACTCAGCTGAGGGTTACCTCTTCATCAACAGGAAGAGTCTTAGGATATCTCAGAAACAATTCTTCAAATTAGTATGGAGTTTGATCTTTTAATAACTTGCACTGCAGTATTGTTAATCGAATTTGATGTTGTATCATTGATGCACACCCCATATCCTTCCATTTTCATATGTTAGTATAAACATTTTATTTGCAAATATATGCAAATCGATAAAACACTAGTTAATCTTCTGCTGTACAGTATATGGAGAATCATACACATGTACATGTCGAAACCTATATCACATGCTATTTCAACCCAAGTACCCAATATTACTTCTATGGCCTTTGGGCTGAGATGTGATATTGGTCGAGGGTTGATATAGCATGAGATATAGGTCTGACCATGTATTATTCTTTATATCACATAACAACTCCAAACATAATAAAAGTGTGTTTTACTCTAAATATATGATATATTACAGTAATATCAGTTGCATGCTTATAAAAGATAACATTGTAGATGTGCTCAGTTTATGTCGTTTATATATGATATAGGTGGTTTGTAATGGGTCCAGCGAGATCAGGGACAGGTATACATATCGACCCGCTGGGAACCAGTGCTTGGAATGCTTTAGTTAAAGGGTATAAAAGGTAGGTCAGTTATTGGACAAGCTAATTCTTACATTGTTACTGGTTGATCATAGGAATTCTCAAGATAATGAAATTTTCAATAATCTTGAGAATATGTATAAATCTATTTGTTTTAATAAATTATTAAAGATGTATAAATCTTTACGTTTAACCAAAACCTATCACATATTACGTTCTCAACAGTCAGGACGTCATAATTGAAGATTTAAAAAAAAATTAACCAGATAACATCATAATCCATTTATATAAATGACCAAAGAACAGAGTAACGTGTGGTAAAAAGAATTGTTTAGATCATAATTTGGGTTGCTGTTGTCAGAGGATACAATATGTTGATAGATAGATCCTTATACCAGCAGGATACGATATTGAATTGTGTATCAACTGACCTTGTAAGGACGACATCATATTGACAGTAGTCCCATAATTCCTGGATGAAAAACAGCCTTTCATCATATTGGGTTGGACTTTGCAATTTCAAAGCAGACGGCATATTTTAAATTTGGAAAATTGTTGAATGAAATTTTCAATATTTCTTAATTTCATTGTGATTTTCATAAAATCCTTATATGTTTCGCTTCTATAACCATGTAAATAATTAGCTCCAAAGATTGTTAATTAACTTGAGATTTTGATGTTGATGAGACAATTAAAACTAGACAACAAAAATATGTCAAGTGAAGCATAAGGTTTTCTTGGTAAAAAATAAATGTAACTACAATAAAATTTCCAATCTTGCTTGCTCTGACACCACAGTGACCAAACCAGTTCATCAAAAGAAGGTTGGATGTCAGTGAATTATCAGAGTAATTGATTAATGCACACAGCTTTAAGAATTAAGAGCATTTTATCATTTTATCAATTCCAGATGGTGTTTGTTGCCTACAAACACACCAAAATACATGGTTAAAGCCAAGAAAGAAGAAGGAGGTAAACAGAGAGACGAAGCTGTTTCATGGTTTACTTACATCTACCCCAGAGTTAAATCTTCATCCTGGCCAAAAGAATATGCTCCTGTAAGTTTACTTATATCTATCCCAGGGCTAAATCCTTGTCCTAGTCCAAGAAATATGCTCCCACAAGTTTACTTATATCTATCCCAGAGTTAAATCTTCATTCTGGCCAAAGGAATATGCTCCCCTTAGTTTACTTATATCTACCCCAGAGTTAAATCCTCTTCCTGGCCCATACCGCCTCGGTGGTCTTGTGGTAGCGTGCTTGCCCCGAGTGCAGAAGGTCGCGGGTTCGATCCCAGGCCGGGTCAAACCAAAGACATTAAAATTGGTATTTGCTGCTTCTCCGCAAAGCACGTGGCATCTAGGAGTAAGAGCAAAGACTGGTCAGCTCAGAGACAGTATAATGTGTCCAAGTGAGGTGATATGTCTTCCTGGGGACAGTTACCTCGTGAGCTAGCACATTAAAAATCTGACTTAGAGTGTCGGTCTAGTACAAGGCAGGGATCATATTCATTATCATATCAACATGTTCTCGTCCTGATATGCACCTGGTTGCCACTGGACGTTAAACAATAATTCATCCATCATCCATCTTCCTGGCCAAAGGAATATGCTCCTGTAAGTTTACTTATATCTATCTCAGAGTTAAATCCTTGTCCTGGTCCAAGGAATGTGCTGCTTTAACTTTACTTATATTTACCCCAGAGTTAAATCCTTGTCCTGGTCCAAGGAGTATGCTCCTGTAAGTTTACTTATATTTATCCCAGTGTTTAAATCCTTGTCCTGGCCAAAGGAATGTACCCCAGTAAGTTTACCGGTACTTATATCTACCCTGACCAAAAAATAAATATGCTCCCATAAGTTTACTTATATCTACTCCACAGTTAAATCCTCGTCCTGGCCAAAAGAATATGCTCCTGTGAGTTTACTTACATCTACCCCAGAGTTAAATCCTCGTCCTGACCAAAAAATAAATATGCTCCCCTAAGTTTACTTATATCTACTCCACAGTTAAATCCTCGTCCTGGCCAAAAGAATATGCACCTATGAGTTTACTTACATCTACCCCAGAGTTAAATCCTCGTCCTGACCAAAAAATAAATATGCTCCCCTAAGTTTACTTATATCTACCCAAGAGTTAAATCCTCTTCCTGCCCAAAGGAATATTTTCCCGTAAGTTTACTTATATCTATTCCAGTTCTGGCCAAAGGAGTATGCTCCAGTTAGTTTACTTATATTAACCCCAATGTTATATTTGTATTACAATCTACTTTCACTTTTGGTTGCAGCTGGAGATTTTACAAGGACCTGGAGAAACTGTCTTTGTGCCTGGCGGATGGTGGCATGTGGTTGTTAATTTAGAAGACACTATAGCTGTCACACAGAACTTTTCTAGTATAATTAATTTCCCTATTGTTTGGCACAAAACTGTTCGTGGCCGTCCAAAGCTGTCCAGAAAATGGTACAGAGTTTTACAGGTAATCTTTTAAATATTTGTAAAATAGAAAGATTTGTAAAACATGGTACATGTACCATTAGTAAGTTTTAAAATATAATTTTACAGTTACATTAACACCATTGTAACTAAGCCAATACAGTCAAATTTGTGTGAAATATTTGTTTATGATGGGGCTATTTTAAAGTGTAAAAAAAAAAAAACAGAGTTGCTATATCAAACAAAGGCAGAAATATTTTTAATTTTCAATAACAGGTTTTTAAAATATTTTTCAGAATTTTTGAATTTATTTGATTTTCAGAATGAACGTCCAGAGATTGCTGCAATAGCTGACAAAGTAGATCTGAAACAACCAACAGGATTTAATTCTGACAGTTCAAGTTCTGGATCATCAAGTTCAAGTTCTAGTGAATGTAGCACATGTGAAAGTTCTGATGATGAAACAGAATCAAAATCGAGGAAAAGGTAACTTACATGTATACAACTTTCGGTAGAATTTAGTACAGTAAGTACAGCAGAATGCCATGTGACCTATTGCCATCAGTTGTCCGTTGTTACTAACATTTCACATTTTATAAAATCTTGTTCTCTGAAATCTTTTTGCCAATTCCAACAAAAGTTCATTATCAGATACTATGAAGAACAGAAATAAGACCACAGTTCTTTTGCTTAAACTTTGTTACATGTATATGGGGATTTTGTGTTAATACTTAATCCACTATATACCCCTTATTCTATATTATCAACAATTTCTAGTTCATTTTATCAATTAAGGTTTCATTTTATGTTTGACTTTAAAAGCTTTTAATGTTTGATTTCTGATTAATATTTTGTCAAATTCAAACTAAGAACAAAATGTTTTTGAACCTTGCAAATAATAAGTGATTATTCTGAAGAGTAATTTCAAGCTATCACCTTCATGGATAAACACATAACAGGCACTTAGTATATGTGTTAAATAATATTTTTATAATTCCAGAAAAAGAACAGGAAGTAATAGGTCAAGGTCAATCACACCAAATGGCACGGTTCATAGTTCACCTAGGAGAAGAAGATCATACTCATCAGACAGCAGCGGGGGAAGTAAAACGACGGGGAGGAGTATATCTAGTACACCAAAGAACTCAAGATAACAGAGATATCCAGTGATGGCAATGTTTTGTTTTTTTTTATACCAAACATTATAGTATTGGAGGAAAGTTGTGATGATGATTTAAGGGTATAATTTAAAATGGACAATGGAAGACACTTAATGTAATTATTTTTATTTTATATTTTTGTTTTGTTAAATATCTTCACTTAAGAAATAGGTTCAGTTGATAAATATTGAAATTCTATTAAAAGTAGGGTTTCAGTTCCCTCAATTAAAATAGACTTTTACAGGATTTGGTCATCTTTTTTATGCCAGTTTGATTCTGTTGCATAAAAATATTCCAATCTCCAAACATACCAGAGATGCTTATTTCATCAATGAAATCTAGTATCTGGAATTGTTTTCAGAAACAATAAAAAATATATGAATAATAATCTGCTGCCATATTACAGTTTTAAATGGAGGGGCCTCAGTGGCCGAGTGGTCTAGGTAGTTTCGTCATGACTACTAATGATCACTAGCCTGTCAACACTGAGGTATGAAATCGAATCTCACCTGTGGCGGGGTGTGTTCGACTCCGATCTTAATTGACAAGGATTGCCAATTTTTCTACCGAAGGTTGGTGGTTCTCTCTTGGTACTCCGGCTTCCTATACCAATAAAAACTGGCTGCCGCGAAATAGCCAAATGTGCTGAAAACGACGTCAAACCCCAACTTAACAAACAAACAAATAATTTTAAATGGAAATGTAGGAATTACTAGTATAATTTCATGGCCTAATTAAAAATCAGCAGTGTAAACATAGGGGCAGGTTTTCTATCTCTATAAATCTAACCTTCATTTTACTTTAAATATTAAACATATGAAACCTTCAGTAAGAATACTTTTCTTTAAAAATCTGTTGCTTGAAGATAATTTGGCAGTTCTGCAAAACATCTGAACCAGGGTTGGGGTAATGGTTATGGGTAATCGTAATCGATTGTAATCAATTACAAAATATTGAGTAATGGAAAGTAATCTGTAATTGATCTAAATTTCAATTACATGTAATCATAATTTAATCGATTACAGCTGCTAAAACCCCTGTAATTATCGATTACTTTTCAATTACATTTCAATTACATTTTTATCTGAAACATAGAGATGTGTATTTCTATGCAGGTTATAACTTAAATCTATGAAAACAGCAATGTATAAAATGAATGGACATTTGCACTTTAAATGTATTATCAAATGTCATTTTTATATCATGTGATTTAATGCATTATGAATATTATTTTGCTTCAGTTCATTGCACACAAATCTGAAAAGGCATTGATTGCAAAACTTAGATCCATTATATAAATCCCCAATTGTATATCTGAATATTTCTCAAGGCTATTTTCCAACAAAAATGTTACCTGCCTTAATTTAAGCAAATTAGACCTGAGAGTATATGTACATGTTGACAGCCTGTTTAAACACAAATAAAACTGTTAATTACAATATAGCCCTAGGCATTAATCCACACCTGTCATATTTTTGATAATTAAATCTTTATAAACACATGTATTGTTTACCAATTACAATGATTGACCTAATGATTAATATTTGGCCATATTTGACCTTTAAATATCAAATAATTCTCTTTGTAAATAAGATTTTAATTTCCTTTTTTCAGAGGAAACATCGCAATGAACAATTCACATATGATCAAGAAACAGAAAAAAAAACAACAAAATCTTGCCCAGTTCATGTCAAGGAAAATGATAAAATATGGAAAGAATGAACAAAAACAAAAGGATATTAACAATGCATTAATTCACATGATAGCAAGAACGTTGTCACCACTTTCAATCGTAGAAAATCTGCACCTCAAAAAACTTGTTGACATTCTGGACCCTAGATATGAAATCCCATCAAGGAAACAGATATCTAATAAACACTTAAACAGAGTTTATGAGGAGGTTGAAATAACATTAAGAGACAAGATTCAATATTTGAAAGTGTACAAATGTTTCCCTCTATATAAATATGTTTTGCAGTGAATCATTTTAATTTTTATGCCTTCTAAGAAATGTAATTGAAAGTAATTGTCGATTACTTCTCCTAAAGTAATCGATTGTAATGGATTACATGTGAAATACATGTGTAATCGATTATTAATTAATTACACAAAAATATGCCATGTAATTGATTAATAATCGATAACATTTCAAAGTAATTAGGCCCAGTTCAGATTCTGAACAAGGTTCACAGCTGTTAGTTTGTTGATTGTTGAATTGTTTAAATGCTTGTTGGCTGGTGCTGTAGTGTTATTGATAAACTTTAAGCTACAAAGTAGCTATGGAATTGTTCTCTTAGCCATTAGTCTGTTATTTGTCATGACTTTTTCATTTTCTGGGTAACTCAGACATCTTATGAGGTAAATATCATATATTTTGTTCTATTTTTTACCATTTAGGGAGCAACAAATTGATTTTTATGAGGTTAGGATCGAATTTGAAAGTAAAACGGCAGGACCAGGATTCTGGCAAAAAAAAAGAAAAGATCACTTTAGGGGTGAAAAAAATACAGGACCTGTGTCAATCAGGAATTTTTTAGTTTAAATGAAAATAAAAATTTAGGCCGAAAAAAAAAAAATACACGACCAATATTCGACCAAAAAAGTTGACAGGATCGAACTTTTGATCCTAGCCCCCTCCATAAAAATCAAATGGTTGCTCCCTAAAGACATGTCATATATTCTGTCATATTTTTTACCATTTAAGACATAACGATATGTCATATATTCTGTTACATATTTTAATGTTCAAAGTATAGCCTAATAGTACCCAACATGCTACAATTACATTTGGTATGCAGTGACAGTGTATTGGAAAAGAGACTTTTATCTTCAAAACTGCAATTTATGTATGCATTCAGTTCAGCAGTGTAAATATGATGGTTACCAATTCATTTTCTTACCATGCATTGTGAATACACATGAAAAACTATTCCAGTTTTAAGTTTGCACTTAACTGTTGACACCTTGTGATGTAGATAATTGTACCCCTGCTTTTGAAAAAAGCGGGGTATATAGTATTCGTTGCGTCCGTCCGTCCGTCCGTCCGACCTTTGTATCTGCAACTCCTCCTAAACTACTGAATGGAATTTGATGAAACTTTCAGAGAATCTTCATCCCATGATGGCATTGTGCACCTCCTATTTTAGAATTTGATCGGACCAATTTTTGGGGTTTTCCATAGAAAAACATGGACTTTGACTTTCAATGTGATAGGGGGTACCATGATGCCATCCGCAACTCCTCCTAAACCACTGTATGGAATTTGATGAAACTTTCAGAGGATCTTTATTACATGATGCCATAGTACACCTCCTATCTTAGATTTTGATCTGATGAATATTTGGGGTTACCCATACCAAAACATGGACTTTGACATTCATTGTGATAGGGGTACCATAATGCCATCTGCAACTCCTCCTAAACCACTGAATGGAATTTGGTGAAACTTTCAGAGAATCTTTATTACATGATGCCATAGTGCAACTCCTATTTTAGATTTTGATCTGATGAATATGTGGGGTTACCCATACCAAAACATGGACTTTGACATTCATTGTGATAGGGGTACCATGATGTCATCCACAACTCCTCCTAAACCACTGAATGGAATTTGATGAAACTTTCAGAGAATCTTTATTACATGATGCCATAGTGCAACTCCTATTTTAGATTTTGATCTGATGAATATGTGGGGTTACCCATACCAAAACATGGACTTTGACATTCATTGTGATAGGGGTACCATGATGTCATCCACAACTCCTCCTAAACCACTGAATGGAATTTGATGAAACTTTCAGAGGATCTTTTTTACATGATGCCATAGTGCACCTCCTATTTTAGATTTTGATCTGATGAATATTTGTGATAGGGGTACCATGATGCCATCAGCAACTCCTCCTAAACCACTGAATGGAATTTGATGAAACTTTCAGAGGATCTTTATTACATGATGCTGTAGTGCACCTCCTATTTTAGATTTTGATCTGACCAACATTTGGGGTTTTCCAGACGAACACATGGACTTTGCCATTCATTGTGATAGGGGGTACCAGTATGCCATCCGCAACTCCTCCTAAACCACTAAAGGGAATTCCATGAGACTTTCAGAGAATCTTTATCACATGATGCCATAGTGCACCTCCTATTTTAGATTTTGATCTGACCAACTTTTTATGTTTTCCATAGCAAAACATTGACTTTGCCATTCCTTGTGATAGGGGGTGCGGGGGTATCAATTAGTGAGCTTTGCTCACAGTATTTCTAGTTTTTTAAATATTTTTAACCACATTAATTTGTTATCAAAGTTTAAATGCAATGTTTAATATCTGCAACAGTTTGTTTGAAATCTCACATTTAACATCAGCTAATTATGGTTTTAATTGTTATTACACCCTTAAGGAGCTTTATTGACAATTAGGAACATGGTTGTATTTTTTATGGTCCCCTTTCATTTATTATAAATTGTAAATGGTACATTGGTTATTTGTCTTACAAAGAAGGCTTGAAGATTGTAGGATACGCAACACTTTGTAATTCTCTTTCTCACCACCAGAGGATGTTTCATTAATTAGGTTTTTATGCCTGTGTAAGAAGGTCATACATTAAGTTGAACTTCACTATTGTAAATTCAGAAATTATGGGGTGCATTTATTATTGCGATTTTGTCATTTTAGACCAAAATGCAATTTTAATTTTTGAGATATTGAGGAAAATCCTTCTTCATTCATATGAAAAATTCCAAAATGCAAGTTTAAATTATTGCGATTACAAATCTGTCACATTTTTTGCAAAAATAAAAACATCGCGATAATTTCCGAATTTACAGTATATCTTCACGTCCAAATATACATATTGTTTCAGGCTTTGAAGACTTTAATGTGGATATCATATATTGAAGATACTGTTGTATCTCCTCATATTAGGATGTAATGTCTCTGGAGACAGAATCTACAAAGTTATATGAAATGCATATTCATGACTGTCAGTAGTAATGAAAAAACATTAACAGTTGGTAATAATATGGTGATGACTCTAAAGAACTTGACATCAATACCCCCAGATAGTTATGGGTTATTTTATCATATAAATTTTCACTTAAATGGGTAATATATATTTCTCCTATTTCTGATGTGTTTAATCGGTGGGATAAAAATACATAATATCTTTAACCACTTCCCGTTGATTAAATTTTTACGTGGGAATTACCGCCCTTTTTTCTACAGTTATTAGAACGATAAACTAGAAAAGTCCCGAAATGACGTCTATGTAAACAAACTACATAGCAACGACATTTTCTTGAGGTTTTTGTCGAAAATAAAGGCTCGCATGTTGAAAATAAAAAATTTAACTATCTTGGGTGGAGGAATTCCATAACTCACTCATACCTGAAGGAGAATCTATATTTATTGTCATGTAAAATTGTTAAAAAAATTTATTCATGGAAATGTTCAAAGGGAGACTAGAATTTATATAAATCATGTATTCTTTTTTTTAACTTGTTTTAAGATAAGCACCTGAAAGTGATACATATTGATAATATGATAATTGTATGTGGTTTTGTTACATGTCTAATGATGATAATTATTGTATGTCTGTAATAGTATATACCATCTGAAGGCCATTGATTGGTTTAATAAAATCCTTGTATTCTTACATTGTGGAAGATTTTTGTTCTGATTTTGTTAAACAGGAAAATAGGGTATCTGAATGTACTCCCTGTTATACTTAAAATAAGAATTTACTGGTAAATACAGTGTTCTAGCTAACTCATATTATAGGGAGGTAGCACTGCTCTGCCATTTGTACTGGTAAATACAGTGTTCTAACTAACTCATATTATAGGGAGGTAGCACTGCTCTGCCATTTGAATTTTTAAATTTATGGTTTGCTTGAACCCACGAACCAAGAAAGAAATACTGTATGTAAAAATGACAAGAAAATGAGAGAGAGAGACAGATCAAACTACTAAAAGGCAATAGTCATATTGTTTGATCATGTTGATTAATGATATAAGGTTAACTTCCTGTTGTGAAAGCTAGCAAAGTGCCTCTTATCCTAAAAATTTCTCTCTCCCCTTAAGACGTAGCTGGAACACTGACTTGCGTATTTGAGATCTGTTATCAGGTAAATTATATGGTAAAAAATTGGTATAGTAACTTATTGTTAATTGTTAAGATGATGTCAATCAATTTGTGTGGAATTTAATTTTTTATAATGATTAAAATTCAGTGCACATGTATTTTTAAGCAGATTTTCCAATGAAAAAAATGTAGTTATTAGTTTAGCAATATATGGCAGATGGCTCCAGACAGTAATGAAGGATTGGATTTCTGTCAGTCAGACAGCTTCTTCTTATTATTTTACTTTATCAGACATCGTAATGTGTTACACAAGATACATGTGTACAAACATACATGTGTAACGAGTCACAGCTTCAAACTATGGTGGAACTCCCCTAAACCGGCCCCTCTGAAAAGCGGATTCCTCCGCAAACCGAACGCTTTATTCTGGTCCAGAATTTCACCTATATTTTCAGGTAAAAAAAATCCTCCAAAAACCGGCCCCTCTGAATTTCGAATACTGGAGACAATTTGTGGACCTAAACGTATATATTCCTGTCGAATACACTTCTAAAAAGCGGCCGAACTCTCATTCTCTTTATTGAGAAGTGTATTTTAAAGAAAGCCTCATTGGTATGTACTGGAAAAGCTCCATTCAAATAACAGTTAACATCTGTTGCTACCAAAAATAACACTGAAGCTAAAAGACTACGATTTAATTTAAGGGAAAAAAATGCAAATGTAGTAATTGTGTAATTTTCATGCCTTTTGATATTTCAGTTTATTTACTTCCGGTCGGAATTTAGTAAAGTCCGGAACCTCTCAAAACCGACACCTCTCAAAACCGGCCAATTTTTACAGTCCAATAGCTGTTCGGTTTACAGAGGTTCCACTGTATATTGCTGGAACTTACTGCTGTTTGCTTTTTTTGCTATAGATCCAAAGCTACAAAATCTAATGAATTATGGATAAATTTTGCCCTTAAATTTTCAAACTTTACTTGTTGAATTCCAATTTTTTTTTCCACATTTGTAACCAATGACAACATTCTGAAAACTTCCCTAACTGCTCCTTTTGAGCAGTGTTGGAGTTTCTCTGGGCATAGTTAGGGTATTAATAATCAATAATCGTTTTAAGATGTCTCTTATTACATTATATATTTGCTTTTCAACATTTTGGACTATTATTTTTGTTTTCAACATTTTAGGCTTTCAGCAAACTAATGAGTCGTAAATCGACGAAATGTGCACATTTTGTGCATCAAAATTGATATCAAAGAATTTAATTTTTCATTCTATTCTGTTTTTATTCAAAATTATACTTTATTTATGAAAAAAAATGATTTTTATGCCCATCTGAGCCCAAAATTGGATTAATAAAGAACTTTGAACTTTGAATTACCGGTAGTTCTTCAAAACAGGGTATTTTATGAACATTGTTTGAACAATATAATATATATGATTGTTGTTGTTGATTTTCAGGGAAGATAATCTACACGTTATATATATTGGAGAAATATATTTAAGATTTGTCTTCATACCTCATGTTCTTTTATAATGATAAACAAAATATTATTATGAATTCCGACCTGATTGTTGTCAGTCTATTATGGTTCCTGTGTTACTAATATATACAATAAAAGTAGCCAAAGTATTATTTCTACTCTTTGTCTAAGTTATCAAAATCAGGTCTGTTAATTTAAAAGACTTTTTTTTAAGTCCAAGTTAAAATCTCTGTAAATAAATTAAAAATAGAAAAAAATGAACAATTTATAACATTAAATGGTCTTTTTTATATACTAGTATATTGAATTTTTTCCACTGATTTTAAAATTTTGTGCTGCATTGATAATAAATCTGATAAATGAAAAGGTATCTTAGCAGAGCTTTACTGGAGAATTTATTTAATATTTTTTTATTTATTGCCAGCCACAAATTTATATGGAAAATTCTTCTTTCTCAGGAATATTATTATTAATTATGCCAAGTATTGCAAAATTTAATATTTTCCCGTTACACATCTGAAAAGGGGCATAAGTCATTTAAAATATGCAAATTGAAGAAACATCACAGAATATCGAGAACCTAGATGCATTTATAAAGAGTTACAACCAAGCTGCAGAAAAACCCCAATAGTTATGGTAACTCTCTTTCTAATATTTACCGCTTTATTTATTGATTTGGATAGCTTTGTGTTTATTTTATTATTATTACAATTTCTTTTCTTTGAAAAATTAAATAATACGACCATTTTTCTTAAGTATGAGAATTCTCACTTGTCAAGTATATTTAAATTCATTTTGTTTAAATTTTTATTTGTTTAGTCCAATAGAGCAATTAATTTTATGTTCAGTATCGCAAGCAATGATATAGCAGATACCCTGGCTTTAAGACAAACAGGCTAAATAGTCTGTACTTAGAATAGTACTTGTATATATTTATTTTATTCAGAGTAGCATAATTAAATTCACTGAGAATATATATGATAATGTACCTTCAGAAGAGACATCTTGTGTGAAACTATCTTTAGCATAAAACATCTTCACCGTAAATTATATTTCTCTTTGCCCAAAATTGACTTTAATGAAAATTTTAAAGCAAGGATTATTTTAGATCGATCTTTCTAAAGTTGAAATTCACTTCCTTGTTTGAATGCAGATCTTTCTAAAGCTGAAATTCACTTGTTTGAATGCAGCATCTACAGGCGTATTGCATTTCTGAAGTTTGTAGATAATTGCCGAGGTTATTTTCATTATTTTCTATAGAATATTCGGGGCACCTGGAATAAACATGTGGTCATTTGTTGCCGAGGTTATTTTCATTATTTTCTATGGAATATCCGGGACACCTGGAATAAACATGTGGTCATTTATTGACCAGATACCTTAAATAATATATAACAGAGTTAACTAGAAACACGTTGTTTTATGAGTATCATTATCAATGTATTAATGTTAAGAGATTTGGTTTATTCATAAGTTATTGGAGAAAAACTTAATTTTTTTAGTAAATGTGTAGTCCTCATAAATTTGTACAAAAGAAATGATTTTTTTTAACTTATTGTAGCTATTATGTCATTCCAGAGCTGATGTTTGAAATAAATATTCTGAGGTATTAAGTTCAAGATTATTCTGATAATTTACTATTTGTATATTTCTATGTTTATAGTGGCAATACACAGTAAAAATAATTATATAAGTGTAGAGTATGCGTAATTAGTGAATTTTAGTATTTCTATAATAAATGATCGATCATGTCATGCAGTATTTTGAATATGGGTAGATTTAAGGAAATTTAGATGTATATAATCAAACTTACATATAAATGGCAAGTATAACTACTTATGTTAATGTTAGGGACCATCTATATGTAGTAAGATATGCACTTTTGTATCATTGTTGATTTCCCCATTAGTTTTTCTCTTGGGGGGGGGGATTGAGGGTTGGCCTTAAAAAAACTATTGAAAATTTACTGATGCATGACCTTTGGTTTGCATTTTTATATTTATATATTATTTTTTCAAGTTAAAAAGAATTATTCTTTTATATAAATATAAAATAATTTGGCTTATGCATCCGTTTGACTACTTACCATTGGAAATGGACTTCACCAATAAATCAGAATCAGACAGCTTATTTCTTGTTTTACAGTTGTCTTATTGACACAAAACCAAAACCATTCATTGTATGTTTTGTGGGCATCAAAGACCAACCATATTTTGTACCACAGGTCTGTTGCTAAACCGGTACATCTTGGTGAGTGTCTAGCTTGAAATATGTTCACTATGATCTACATATAAAGCAACACCCACTTGTACCCAGCTTTTAGTATGTACCAAAGGTCAGGTTTAGAAAAAAAAATTATGATATATAGTACTAATCATTTAGGCTTTATTCTTCAGTTGAAAGATTCCATGTCTAACTTGTTAATTTGGGACCTTTTCTTTAACTAAACCACATTCAAAAGAATGTTTGATGTGTAATAATTAAGGAGGGCACATATGGGGAATTCATATAGACAGACACATCTCTACCTATCCTGTAGTAATAAATCAGCAAGGAGAATCATGGAGATTTTTATGTATATTAAATAGATTGTAGCTGTCTGTGCTGATTTGTTAACTCATACTTTTGTACCACACATCATGTAGTTTTGGGCAATGTTTGATTTCCTTTAGGAGAGTTATCAAAATGTGATAAACAATAAACCGATATCACATGTTATAAATTTTGTTATGTTATCACACTTATAGGAGTATTAATAAACAATAAAATTGATAACAGGAAAAATGACATACCAATCTATAAATGCCACCCAACTGACAGAACCCTGGACATACGGCCACCCAACTGACAGAACCCTGGACATACGGCCACCCAACTGACAGAACCCTGGACATACGGCCACCCAACTGACAGAACCCTGGACATAAGTAACATAAAAGAGGACAAAACACAAACACTGGATATTCTGATGTGGTACAGAAACTGAACACTGGTTAGGTTAATTACCCAAACCTCCCTATTAAACAGTACAGAAACTGAACACTGGTTAGGTTAATTACCCAAACCTCCCTATTAAACAGTACAGAAACTGAACACTGGTTAGGTTAGTTACCCAAACCTCCCTATTAAACAGTACAGAAACTGAACACTGGTTAGGTTAAGTACACAAACCTCCCTATTAAACAGTACAGAAACTGAACACTGGTTAGGTTATGTACCCAAACCTCCCTATTAAACAGTACAGAAACTGAACACTGGTTAGGTTAATTACCCAAACCTCCCTATTAAACAGTACAGAAACTGAACACTGGTTAGGTTAAGTACCCAAAACTCCCTATTAAACAGTACAGAAACTGAACACTGGTTAGGTTAAGTACCCAAACCTCCCTATTAAACAGTACAGAAACTGAACACTGGTTAGGTTAATTACCCAAACCTCCCTATTAAACAGTACAGAAACTGAACACTGAGGTTAATTACCCAAACCTCCCTATTAAACAGTACAGAAACTGAACACTGGTTAGGTTAATTACCCAAACCTCCCTATTAAACAGTACAGAAACTGAACACTGGTTAGGTTAATTACCCAAACCTCCCTATTAAACATACTATAAAAGCCAACACAGTATGATTACCAACAAGGTGACAACTTGATTGAACTGCAAAAATTGGTTGGACGTGCGTTTTAATTGTATTACCTGTTCTGGAATTTTGAAATGACCTGTCTATACAATACGTGTATAGTGACATTTGTAGCTGTTCTGTCTTCATATGGTGGAAAGATATACAATTTATTTTCTAAGCTTTTTGAGGATTATTTTGAAATAATCAGTCTTGTGGTATCTGAAGGCGTTTGTTTCCAGTTCCTTGCTCTTTATTTAGACGAATCTACGAATCTCTAAATTTGCATATGAAATAGAAAATCAGCATATATAAAAATTCTCTCTTTAAAATCATGACCAAGTGGGACGTCATTCATGCAGTAGGATCTGCTTTCAGAACTATATCTGGTGGTATAAACCAACTTTACAACCGTCTTTAAACATAAGATGCAACGAATATGCTTCCCAGATATGATTGAAGGCAGACTGTTAATACTTTCTTAAATATGAATGTTTTCAAGTTAACAAGATTGTTCATATTTGAACAATGGTTCCTGGGGAACGATACAGAGCACAAGGAGCCTCTAGACCTCGTTACGACAACATTTGTGACCCCTGTCAGGGATTTTTTTCACACATGCACCGTGTACAACCGGTAACGCAATTTGTTTATTTCAACTTGAAAGCAACTTTTAATAAGAATAAACTACGCTGCATGCATTCGGACCTAGATAAATTGCTCTTGATGAACATGGGTACGGTAGTAATTTTTAGCTCATCCGGCCAAAGCCCATGTGAGCTTTGTCACCACTTGGCGTCCGTCGTCCGTCCGTCCGTTAACTTTTCACATTGTAATCTTCTCTGAAACCACTGGGCCAAATGGAATTAAATTTGGCAGGAAGCATCTCTGTAAGGTCCTTTATAAAGATTGCTCATTTCGTCCCGATCTGACATCAAACATGGCCACCATGGGCAATTTTGTTTCTGATTGGCTGAGTATTCAAAAATTTTCTCCTCTGAAACTGCCAAATGGAACAAATCTTGACAGGAAGCATATATGGGAGGTCCTTTATAAAATTTCCTCATTTTTGTCCCGATCGGACTACAAATATGGCCGCCATGGGGAATTCTTGTTTCTGATTGGTTGGTATAGATCGAAATACATATTTGGTCACCATTGGCAGTTCTTGTTTCTGATTGGCTTATATAAAAGAATGTTCTTCTCTGAAATTGTTTGCCAAAATGGAACGAAACCTGACAGGAAGCATATATGGGAGGTCCTTTATGATCTTTATTTTGTCCCGATCGGAATACAAATATGGCTGCAATGAGCAGTTCTTGTTTCTGATTGGCTGATATAAAAAAAATATTCTCCTCTGAAGTCACTTTTCAAATGGAACGAAACTTGACAGAAAGAATCTAATTGGGATGTTCTTTACAAAATTTCCTCTTTTTGTCCTGATCTGGCAACAGACATGGCCTTCATGGGCAGTTCGTGTCTTTCATCGGTTGATAATTTTCTTCTTTGAAACCGCTTGGCGAAAGGGAATGAAACTTGACAGGATGCATCTGTTGTAGGTTTTTTACAAAGTTTCCTCAGTTTATCCAGATCAGGCGAAAAATCTGGCTGATTTTGGCAATTCTTGTTTCTGATTGGTTGATTTTAAAAAAAAATGTTTTCTCTTAACTGCTTTGCCAAGTAGAACCAAACTTAACAGAAAGTGTCTATGACATACTAGTATAACAAAATCTGCAGAACCGCAGAATTGCTTGAAAACAAACATGGTCTGAATTTTCCTTTTAAGGTGCTCACCAAGTGTTGTAACTCTGGTGCTGATCTCTAATTCAAAATGGCCTTCAGCAGAGGACTTAGGTTAACATAAGACCCGGTGGAAATACATGCAAAAATCTTCTGGAGAACCGCCAAATTTTAGAATATGCTGACCTGTAAGTAGAAGGACCTTGATGAAGAAAACTTTGGTTCCTACAAGGCCTACCACACTTCATAATGATAGGGAGAAGTTACTTCTCTCTTTGAGGTACATAAAAATGGCTTTAATGCCAGGTGGGCGATACAGGCTCAACCCTTTGAGCCTCTAGTTCACACACATTGTCATAAAGTAAATTTTCTGATTGATTGATTGATTGATTGATTGATTGATTGATTGATTTGTGCTTAAGGTCCAGTCGCAAATAGTTCATGCTTCTTCAGGACGAGAACCAACAATTCAAATAGGGGTGGGATGGGACACAAAGGGAACCCATTTTGACTGCCACTGTAAAACGAAGGATGGTTGGATGGGGTCGGATAATTTATCCTTTTGTAGCGGCATTAGCTAACTCTTTTTCGAAAACTATAGAAGGGGTCTTTAGCGTGCAGGGAGTGTCACATTCTCCAAACACGTTACCCACTATGGTCCGCGGTTAGGCGTTCTGTATTATGACCTGACAACCCCCCAACGAAAGGGTCTCCCCTAACCGCCACCTAGGGACGCGTTAGACAGCTCTATGGGTTGAGCCCCCCCCCCCCCACCCCGTGATCCAGTAAATTTTCTGAGATTATTCATTAATTGTGTTGTGTGATATATATTACAATTTGGCGGGAAAGTCAAATATCTATACAAAAGGGGTATTCTGCTATAAGATGGTATATCCATTACGGCGGTTATTGTACGGAACAGCCCCGTCAAATACATGTACATACAATTTATAATTGTATAACCAATTGGGTACCATACATTCAGGCATTCAACATTATTCGTAGCAGCAGGACTTAAGGTTTTCTTTTCAAGCGATATAAGTTCTTAAACTCTTGCTTGTGTAGCATGTAGAAATGACAGGGTAAACTTACCCAGAGTCCCCATTAAATGTTTGCCTTCTTTGGATGTTTATGGTCTCAATATAGCCAGATCAATATCCTGAGTAGTTTTAAGGGGAAGGTTTCTGGGATCTAAAATCCTCTTCGACTACGCCGGTAGGGGACTGGAGGGAAAACAATGCTATACCATATCATGTCCATAACTATAAAATTCAAATGTTTGCCTTCTACATAACAAACCTTGGGATAGTTTTTCCCAATTACAACAAATATATATATATATATTTCAATTTTTCAAGAGCACAATTTTTTCTATTTATAAACTTTAAATTGTAAAAATATTATGGACTATGCCATGAAATATATCATGTATTACTATTTTTTAACCTTAATACAATTTATGAATACACACAAAATTATTTGAATTACTAGTATTCAACCGTTCAGACATTTAGGATATCAAAACTCCAAAATTGCATAAACGGACGTTTAAGGTCAAGGCGAAGTAATTGAAAGTATCCTACAGTTTTCTAATTTTTTGTCAGTATGTAAAGCTAATCGAAATACATTGGAATATGAAATAAAAAAGGGGGGTACCTATGCTTATTTTTTTGCTATAAACCTTGGAAAATGCGTTCTGAAATTAACTTTTAACATAGGATATACTAGACATTGAACCCGCGCGAGCGCGGGAAAAAATAAGCATTTTTTGTGGTGGCCATATTGACTATAAGAAGTTGTTGCGGCCATGTCATTCATGGAATAGGGACTCAATATGGATGTTGTGGCAGGCTTCCCATAAACTTTCCTGTCATTATGTGGTATTAACTGATAGTTTCATGTCTATATATGCTGTAGTATTCCAGAAATGGATGTTAATACAAACTTTAAACAAAGCCAATGAAGCGAGAAATGTAAGTCAACGTGACCCAATTGTCATATGGCTGTTCGTTACTACCGAAGATGTATCTACTGATGACGTAGACTGTATGCCACGTAGAATTACCAAAATGGATCTTAAGGTTCCATCAAAGTTAAAATCTATGACGAAAACACAACCACATAAATTGTCAATATTTTTATTGTTACATTTAATTCTGAACTGGAACTTGATGAAATTCTTTCATTAAATACACATTTCATAATGCATTACTTCTTTCCTTCAGAATAAATATGAAAATGAAATTGTAGATGTAAACATTTCCTTAGTGACGGATGAATTTTTCAAAAGATGCCGTGAGTTAGGTAGAGCATATTTTTGGAAAATAATTGTTCCAATTGTTCCATTGTCATCATGGGCAGGGCAAGTGAGGCTTAATATCACAAATATATCCGATAATCAGACGATAAAAACATTTTTAGTATGTGGCTGCGTGTGCTGTCCACGTTTATATTTATCAAAGATGTCCGAGATAAATTTCGTCATTAATGGTAAAGATGACCATTTGTTAAAAATATTTTTATCTAGGGCTTACAGGGAATTGTATGGTAGAGATATATTTAGACAGGTCACATGACAAATAATGTAAAAAATAGATAATGGTTGGTTTATCACTTTGTGCAAGACAAACATCCGAGAAATCCAAAAAAAAAACCAACTAAGTTAGGAATTCCTCTGAACTTTACCTTACGTCTTCGTAATCTTCAAAGTTCATAACCTTTATAGTTAGGATAAATTGCGTTATTGTAAAAAAAAACAATCCTGAATACATGAAGCGGAAACATCCCACTCGAAGGAGAATGTTTTTAATGTGTTTTATTCTTCTTCCGTAATTTCAAACAGAAACACATTTAAAATATGTGCATACTTATTTATTTAAATCAATGTGTTAAAATGATGCATTCGAGAACCTTCTAAGGGATATGTTGGGAGAATTCATATCGGAAAAGTGCATACAAATTCCATTTGCACATAAACAAAACTGCCGTTTAAATTTATAAATGCAGATTGTCAAATCCGATAATAACCTTTATAATCTGAACTATACATCGTTTATTTTGAACCGCGCGTTTTGCCGACTATTCGGCTAATTCGTAAATTTAGTATTATAGAAGATAGGGAAAACGTAAATTTTTCGACAATTTTGCTCGAAAAGTCTATTAAAACCATTGATGTTAACCCTACAGTTTCTTGAAAAACTAATTTTATATTGCCTCATCCACGAGCTTTCTGGTGATATAAAAATATTTGGGGGTCCCCATGCTTGATTTCATTGTATCTGCTGCTGAAGATAATATCAAGGTACTAATTTTGGTGATTTTTTTAGGCAACGTCATGACGTCCAGCGTTCGATAACGTTTATGTATTGCAGATTATAATTACAGGACAAAAAATAAATCTTTTTCTTTCATCTGATGTATATTTTTCAAATTTAATGTTTTTATTAATTTTTTATTACTTTTTATTTATTATTTATTGACCATTTTATTTATTTATTTATTTTTGGCTTTCTGTAAGGAGTTGCGGATTTTATTTATTATTTGTTGAATGACAATGTTTGATTTTCATGTTGTCGATGAATGATTTGTATTGCAAAAATATAAATTCCTTGGTAATATAGTAAAATGTAATGGAAGTCTTGCTCCGAAATTTATGTTATGCCGTGAACTGTATCCTGCAAGTTTTTTGCAGCTTCAAATTAAAATTAAGGGCTCAAAAATTCGCCCTTTATCCAAATTAATAATAAAAAGTTGTGTCACACTTAAGTTTGATATTCAATGGCGCCTGAAAAAAAAAACGTTCCGTTAGAAAAAAAATTTGCTCGCTCGCACCTATATTTACCCTTAAAAAATCCAAAGAACTTAAAATCAATTTTGTGTGGCCTTATTAACCAAAATAAAAAACAATTAATGTAAATTCTCAATGGATCATGTGATGAGATCATAAAATTAAGCTAATATCGGTCACATTTTCAATCGATTCAGTTTAATTCGCAGTATTCAAATGCCGAAGCAGTGCGAAATAATTCCAATACCAGGCGAATTCTAGAGAACGATGAAATTGCAAAGACGTTTAATCAAAAATATAAGCAACAATATTTTTTAAAAGGATAACGAGGACCGTCTTCACTTGATTGATATTTTTTATTTCTCCATCAAAGTAAAAATGATGTTATATATATGCGCAACTTCACGTCACATATTCATTAGCGTTATTTACTTACATGTAGTTCACAGAAATTGAGATGTTTAGATCACCCGTGATCTAAGTGTCAAAAAGTTGACTTACGTCGTGTTAATACTATGGAGGTAATACACTGTACATAAATACCTAAAATTTAAGCTAAGCAAATTACTTGCATAATATGTACTGTACAAATAACAACACGTACACATGTATATATAAAGTATTTGATTTGTATCTATGATTCTGAAGCGAATTAGTCTAAATATGCCGCGTTGACACGACAAAATAATGCTTTCGAATTCGTTTTGATAATGAAGGGACATGCGAACGCACAATGCGTTTTGAAACGTTCCGAAAAAGTTTTGCATTGCGTAATAACTGTACGTCTGAACACACCATTATTTCTACCTTACGACGACTCCACAGCTCCTCCGGAGTCAACGTCATAATGGCTACGACGTCAGACAATCGGTCGGGGACGTAATACAATGACAAGGGGTTGTTACCCTTGAAACGGTAAACAAATGAACACTAGATGGCGTTCAATTACTTCGCCTTGACCTTAAAGTACTACTACCAGCGAAGGTTGTACACGTCATAAAAAAACTACTTAGTTACCCGAACGTCTATCCCGTTTCGGTGTACAAAATGTCGTGGAGTGAAAGCGAGAGTGATTCAGACAGTGGGGATGAAGTACAGATTAAGAGATACTGCATAAAAAATTTCAAAGAAGGACTTCAACAAGCTTATTTACAGACCAATACAAAGGTGGGCCTTAAAAGACAGCCTGGGCACTATCACTTAAGAGACAGAGGGCATGCTGTTCTGCCAGAAAGACCACCAGCATATGAGGGCAGGCATTGGGATGTCGATGTTCCGCTACACTTACAAAGATCCACGCCAAGACTAACACGGTTTGCTGTCAAAAAAGCTGTATTTGCAGAACAAAATAGACTCAACGAAGAGGACAGAACGTCTGAAGCCATATCAACATTGAAAGCTATGAATCAAGAGTTTGAAAATGTGATTCTCTATAATTACGGGCGACTCGAAATGGAGCGGGATAAACAGTTAGCAACCGTCCAGACGAACAAAGATCAAATGCATTGGGATTTATTACGAATGAAATTTGGAAAGCAAATTAACGAGGAGCAGGAAAAAGAACGACAACACAGAATTAAACTTTTTAAAGGTTTGAGTGATAATATACATAGAACTCCAAGTATCGAAGACTTAGTGAGCGGAATGGCAGACACCAATTACAAGAGGGACATGGTAAACAGAGATTTACAAGAAGCAGAATTTCGTCTAGAGAAAAATAATCATGCCGAGGAAGAAGAATACAAGAGCGCCATGTCAGAAATGTTGGATGAATCACTTGGAAAAATAGTACATACCTTTGCTGCAAACGAAACAAAACAGTCGTTTGAAACAGAGAAAATGCGACGTGTCTCCGAAGAACAGTTCAGTGGAAATCCTACACAATTATATAAAACATTGCTGGTTGTCCAAGGTGAAATGAAAGAAGCTTTCAAAGATGTAGAAACAAAAGAAATCTGGGAAGAAGAAGAATACAAAGAAAAAATTGAAGACATGAAGATTCTAACTCAAGAAAATTTAATAAGGAGAGTGTCGATAAAACAGGCAGATGAAGCGGCGGCAGCAGAACGAGCCAGGCGTATACATGAAATGGAGGAGGGCGTTACAGATCCAACTATCAAGTCAATGCGACATCTTATAACTCGAATTCAGAGACAAATGCTACTACAAAAATTCAAAGGGAAGTGGGTGAATTTAATAAAGAAACCTAAAACTGATGTGGAAGCTGAACGCAAGAATGAAACTGAAGTGGATAAAAAATTAAGATTACAAAGAGAAAGTCAGAGACGGGCTCTATGTGTGGCAAAGGGGGATGATGATTAGTAAACATTAAATTTATATCGTCTGTTTTCTTATTGTGTTTTTTAAGCCGCTAATTTCAGAATCGTCTTAACTGTATCGCGCAGGACAGGTTATTTTTTAATTAACATGATCATAGACGATGTCGTATTGCCCGGACAGATTTTCCACACGCAAAACTGGAGAGTTCACTAGTTCAATTAGCCCCCCCCCCCCCCTTTCACTTCCCCCAATGAGATGGATTCAAACCTATTAGTAATAGCGACGAGCTATTTAGATCGTCGGTCATAGGGAGAGGAAATAACAATGATGAGAATTTCTTGCCTTGTCAATTATACCGGTTTCTCATCCAGAAGGATGTGCATCCATTGAAGATTTGGTCGTGCAAACGGTGAAGTATAGTTGCAAGCGCTATACAACGGGTATCTTTAAGTTGGTTTACGTTGATTAGAATCCGTTACAGGGTATGTTAATGTCCCACTGGCGACCTTACTTCTTTGACACTGAAAGTTCAGTCTTTGTCTTAACTTGATATAGTATATTAACAATAGCATTCCTTGGATGTTTCTATACAATGTCCGTTTGCTATATTAAATCACAGTTAAATAAACAACAATAATGGATAAGAGAAAAGGTCAACAATATGTGACATACCAGTCACATATAAGGAACTCCGGATAAAAAATAATATAAAAGAGCACAAAACGCAAACACAACAGAGCCAGAATAGTCTTATTACAGACACATAACAGGGTTGGGTTAAACCGGTTTTATGGGTACCTTAACCTATTGTCAAGGTTATGCTAGTCCTTTTCTTATAAAGATCACATGACCTAGCACACCCGAACAGTTTTATTACATGCACTCGGGGGTCAGGAACTTTTCTTTCCTGTGTTCTTTCATTACAAATCAGATCTTTATATTATGTATAACCCTCGGCTTTGACTCTTTTAAATATTTTTATGTCATTTTCCCTATTACCTTCAGAATCTATTTTTGTGTGAACATCAAACTAAAAATGGTTCTTTGGGCAAAATATCGGAATAAACAACTTAAAAAGGTTCTTTAAATAAAAGTCCGGATAAAAACAACTAAAACGGGTTCTTTGAATAAAATCCCGGGGAAAACTCAAGTATTTTTTCCCTGTAACATCTAAATTAAGATTCATCTGGTGTTCCAGCTAAGATTTCAAAGGAGCAGGGAGCCAATGGACATACGGAGGCAAAGCGTACGCCTTTATTGTATGTCATTAGATGTTCTACTGACTATTCCGTTGAAATTTGGTCTCTAATAGTCCAAAACCACGTTTTGTAATTCAAAAATTCGTACGGGTTCCACGTAACCCAGTGTCTCGCCTATTTTCACTGTTGTATATATGTTGTCAGTGTAATAGTTGAATGTACATAATTTTTCTCCACATGTTATTAATTTATCCTCTGGATACTATCATTTGATCACGAACAAGCTTCTGTCCAAGTTTGATAAAAATCCGGGATGGTTTAAGAAAGTAATTAATGTTTTAAAAACTTTAATTGCACACTGTATGTGATGTTAACGGCAAGTCTTGTTTTTGACGGGAAAATGTGAACCCTCGGTGGAATTGTCCCATCTCGCATCTTAGACCATGACTGATTATTATAGTCTTGCTTCCGCGAAAAAAATAAAAATTTGCACATTCAAATTTTTTCATTGAAAGTGGTCAGAACAGGAAAGTATCCTAAAATCATAGAAAACTAGAGGCTCAGAAAAGCATGTATCGCTCAACTGGATCAAATTTGCGAACCAACAAAGAGTTTAAACTGAATCAAGTTTCACAGAAGACTTTATGTAGTGAAATGGCATTGAAGGCGATCTCTTTTGACGTCTTGGTCATAGGATAAATATCATTGTTTGCAATCCTGACTGTCTTTTCTTCAGTTGATTCAGAGTTAGCATTTCATGTTATCGGATAAAATTCAGAAAGATCATCAAAGGACCACTTCTGCCAAGTCTTGTTCCAATTGGCCAAGTGGTTCAGACAAGAAGATTTTTAAATTAATTTTCCAATAGCGACCTATGTTAAACTAAGGTCTGCTGTGGCGGCCATCTTGGTTGATAGACCTGATCACTGGACCCGGGCATTGGACATAATTCTGAAAGAGGACCAGCTAAGAAATATTGCTACCAAATTTGGTTCCACCTGGCCATGTGGTTTCATAGAATATTGTTAAATAATTTTGTTTCCATAAGGTCCTATGTTCAACTATGTTCGGTTGTGGCAGCCAATTCTTGGTTGAAGTCCGGGTCATTGGAAATAACTCTGAAAAAGGACCACTGTTGCCAAGTTTGGTTCAGATTGGCTAAGTGGTTTCAGACAAAGATTTTTAAATGATTTTCCCATAGGATCCTATGTAAAAGTAAGTTCTGCTGTGGCGGCCACACAGAAGTTTTTTTTGAAACTCACTCCCCCCCCCTTTATATTTTAGGAACAGCAGCCATATCAGGTAGATGTCAGGGATGGGGTCCACCCAAGGACCATTTCAATGGTCACAATTAGCCCAGTGGTTTCAGAGAACGGACGATGATGGATGCCAAATGATGGCAATAACTCACTTGGCCCTTTGGCCAGCTTACTAACTCATGAAATGGCCATACTTTTTTCTAGGAATATATTCATCATTACATCAGCATAACATCCAGAAATGTGATCTTTTTGACAGTGATAATATCACAGCTTAGTTTGGGACATCATGCATCATGTATAGATTGAGGTTTTAGAAGAATTACAATATGTTCAATAATTTTGGATTTCACATATATTTTCGTTGGCATGTTCACTGGACTCGAATTAAAACCTATAATCTGCATAAATACAAATAATAGGACCTTTTATGCTTCACGAATGTGGAAGGGGCATGTAGATTTACCCTTGTGCTTTTACATT
Source organism: Mytilisepta virgata (assembly GCA_028015205.1). Classification (NCBI taxonomy): domain Eukaryota; kingdom Metazoa; phylum Mollusca; class Bivalvia; order Mytilida; family Mytilidae; genus Mytilisepta; species Mytilisepta virgata. The sequence continues at coordinate 55,578,340 of CM051515.1, read as the reverse complement.
TTATGCTTGAGTGACTCTGATTACATTTTTGCATTTAAGTGTATTATTAAAGAACCTATGGTAATGTATTTATAATATTTCACAACTACAGTCATCTTATATAGTATAACATCTGAGCTTTATTGGAGTCACTATGACCCACATTTTATGGTTGAATTAAATTTTTGCAGTTAAGTCCATTTATAAATAAAATGTATTTTGATATATCAAAGATATTTTACAACTTCAGCCATCTTCTTTAGTTCAATAGAGATCACCAACAAGTCAACATGACCTACATTTTATGCTTTAGTTTTTGGGTACTTGTAATACAAGTCTTGTATCAGAGTTAAATACTGTTGATTCGTTACTATTAAAGGGGTTAAAGATAATGTAAGCAGGATATATTATGAAACTTTCGTACATTTAAAATAATTCTCAAATTAATTCCCATTACAATGATTCTGGCATGACATTTAACCAATGCCAATCATTTTCAATCAATATTCCTAACTGAGGTTAATGACAGTTATCTAAAACTAGAACTGTCCTGAAACGGACCAATACCCCCCTCCCAGCAACATGTCTGTTTTGAAGTCTACACAAAGTTAAAATCATCATATTTTTCAAAGTACTCGCCCAAACAGATAATCCTGACAATATGCCATAAAGCCATATATTTTACATTTCTTGTCCAAACAGAAATTCCTGACAATATGCACACTTCCATATAGTGATCTAACATTTCCATAAAGTTTCATGAGAATCATGCCAGTAATGTAGGAGGAATTGCAGTCAACGCATGGAATGAAGTCCAAACAGCTGCATTTTTTACATTTCTTGTCCAAGGAAATAATACCCCCTGCAGCAACATGTCTGTTTTGAAGTCTACACAAAGTTCAAATCATATGTTTCAAATAACTTGCCCAAAAAGAAATTCTTGACAATATGCACATCTCTATAGAGTGATCTAACACTCCATTAAGTTTCGTGAGAATCATGCAAGTAATGTAGGAGGAGTTACGGACAAAGTTATTTCGAACAGATAGACAGACTGAAACCTATGTACACCCCAAAACTTCGGGAGGGGGGGGGGGGGGGAATAATAAAGTCACTGTAAATAATTTAATGAAAGACTTTTTTTATTGCATAGATAGATGACTAACTTAGACTAAGTAGTTAGTCAATATATAAATAATGATCAAATATATATATAACAATGACTAAGATACATTAAGTTAAAAACTGAATTAGATTGTATAACTACATGTACTAGTATGTATTTCTTATAATCATGCAGATCTTTTTCATAATTGCAGTTTATGAAAAGCAACCCCCCCCCCCACCCCCCAAAAAAAAGAAAAGAACTGCTACATTTTCTGGCCGACACGAATTATGTTTAAAGCTGATACTACATATAAATTCTTATTTGTGATCTGTAGAATAAGAGATTTAAACAATGAATGTGTCAAAGAGACAACAACCTGACCAAAGAGCATTTGGTGCTGGGGCTGTTGCTCCATGTTGAAGATGACATGATGATCCTTAAATGTAATTGACCTATGGGATACAGATGAATATATCTTACGTAAATTCATGAGTTATCTGGCTTCTCAACATTTTGACGGTTTTAAATTCAGTTCATTCGAAGATAAATTTCATGAAAAAAGATGATTTTGAATTTTGCTCTTTGTAACTTTTATAAATACTGATAGAATCCAATGATATGATTTTTCAGTGAAACTTCCTGCACAGTACATATAACTAAAGGTTCCATGCTGCCATTAACATTGTATCATGTATTCCAATCTGACAAATCTTATTACAGTGACATCATTATACATTAAGGTATCCGGACCATAAATGACCACGTGATTATTCAAAAGTTCCCGGATGTTCCATACAACGCAATTGAAATGACCTCGGTAATTATCGGCAAACTTCGGAAATGCCAATATAACTAACTTATTTTTACAGACTCTGCATATAAGCAACAAAGTGTGTTTCAACTTGAGAAAAATATATTTACAAAATTCCAATTGTAAATTGTTTGTTTCAGCCATTCACGGTAAAAAAGAGATACAATTTTCGATCATGATCTATTATGGTCCGGATACCTTAAAAAAAATTCTTCATTAGGTGATGTGAGTTATGATTGGAGGACTAAATTTATAATTTCTAGTTAAAATAACATGCCCCTTACATATTTCTGAGGAGATAATGTTTCAATATTTTCTTGCTGTGTTTTATTTTTTATGCACCGAGGGTGGCCATAATGGTCTAAAATTTGGGATGTAGAAATACTGAAAAGAGACTACTAATGGAGATTTATTACATTTTGGCCCCAATTAATATATTATTCAAGTGTTTTTGGAGGAGACAATGAAAATGTTAATTTCACAGAAAACTGGTGCCAACAGCCCATTTGAACCAAATCACAATATTTATATATCTCATTAAAAAACATATACAAAATTTAAATGATTGGTACTAATATCAATAATATCACTTTTATCTAAAAATCACATCTAAAACCTGATACTCATAAGTAACTTTCATTTCTAAATACATCTATTAACAGGAACCTTCAAACTTTACTTTAATTCTACATATCTTTAGAGCTCCCTACCGACCCTAATTGTTTGTGCCTACCATTAAATCTTTATTTACATTTTTGAACAAGCACCATTAAAAACCAAAAATGGGTCAAAGTCACAAGTGGCAAGGTTGCAGAGAATGGGTTATGAACCATGAAGAAGTTAATAGCATCTTTCAAGATAAAGGTATTGTATGAAATCAATTTGGAATTTGATACTTTAACTGTAGATTGTTGCTGTATAATGTATTTATTGTTTTTAATTAATTAATACAAATAAAGGTAACAACAAATGCCGCCAATGACAGACCCCACAACAATATGCAAACAACAAACCACTATGCATTAAAAGCATATAACACATAAAAAACAAAAACAGCAGAGATTGATGGAAAAATTACTAAGTTCCTAAGTCTTGAAAAATTGGAAAAAAGTATTCAAACAATAGCAGGTGTGTGTACAATCTTCCTGTGAATTTTGATAAATCTGGATTGAAAACTGTAGGACGAGTTGATGACACAAAATGGGTACTGTGTTTTCACATTTTGATGGGAAAATTACTAAGTTTCCAAGTCTGGAAAAATTGGAAAACATTATTCAAACAATTCCATAATAGCAGGTGCACAAACTTCAATATGTGTACAATCTTCCTGTGAAGTATGATAAATCTGGGTTGAAAACTGTAGGAACAGTTGCTGGCACAAGATTGGTACCCTATTTTCCCCGCCTGCCTGCCTGACATCACCATACTATAACCCGGATTTGCACTTCTCCCATAGGGACAATATGAAAAATTTAGCAAAATGGACGGGGTTCGTGATATATGGGTGTCGACTGATAGTATATCTCCCTATTAGCCAGTTTTTTTTATTGGTCAAGGAAGCCATCTTGTCCACCTGTCCAAACGCCTGTTGTGGACTTCCAAACTACATGTAATAGCCTGATCCCCTAATCAAATTTCAGGCCTTTCCCCATTCCAAGATTTGATCATAAATATTGTAGGATTGATGTTTTTGACAGAAAAAACTTCTAAACATCTTACGCATTTCAAAAATCCCAAAATATACCATCTACAAAATTCACACCAAATAAATCTGTTGTTGCTGCACCACAAAAATATGCATATAAAAAATGCTTTTCTTTGATCTTATTATTAAAGTTACCATTATTATGCTTTTATAAGAGCTTAAAAATTTTTTATTTTTAACAAAAAAATTATTTTGTCTCAATACTAATTATAAACTTTCACAAAATACACAGCACTTTAAAACATTTTGAAAAAAAATAATATGTCAACACAAACACATAAATAAAAAATATAACAATAACTAACAAGATGATCGTATAAAGTATTTGATGAAAAAATAAGAAGTCAAGCTCAACATTGCATCATATTTTTTAATCACATTTAATTATCAGCATTCTTTGATCCAGTAGATTTCTTCTGATATATAAGATTTGGAGACAGTAATTCATCAGCAGGACAGAACGGTTCAGTTTTGATATTCTTGTTGTTGTCTTGGTTGTATGGACAGATCTTCAAATGTTCAAATAAACTTCCGCTATTGTTGTACTGCCATTTCTTCACTGGAGTGAAACTTGTACTAAAACACCATTTCTTAAAAAAAAAAAATATTCATATATGTATAAAATAGTACGTCCTGCATGCACTAAAAAGAATAATTTACATGAACAATGTGTAATATAAAGGAAGGTATACTGTGGATTAAATCTGGACATGAAATCTCTACATATACAGGTATTTATACATGAACAAACAACACTTCTGTTACTGTTCTTCATCTTTAGAGTGGAGCCTTCAACACAGAGATAAACCTCCTACGTATTCCCCCTCGTATGTAAACCTCCTACATATACCGCCTCGTATGTAAACCTCCTATGTAAACCTCCTATGTATACCCCTCGTATGTAAACCTCCTACATATACCCCCTCTTATGTAAACCTCCTACGTATACCCCCTTGTACATGCATGTACATTTGTAAGGTCATATACCCCCTTGTATGTAAGGTCAACTTGGAACATGTTTGAGAAATCCTTGCTTACATGTAGTGTCGATCACATCAAATCTATGTTGCTGAAGGTCAGTTATAATGTGTATTATTTACATAATATAAAATTTCTGTAGAACATACATGTATTTTTGTATGCAGTTTTGTCTTTATTTCACTTTGACCAAAATCTGTTCAATTGAATTCTTTTAATTCTCTGAGAAAATTAACAATTATAAATAAACGCTTTTCAACATTTAACACCCAGAAATAGTAAGTTACATGTATGATACACCAACCAAATAAGCTATGATACACCCAATAGCCATTGCCAATTAGCTATGATACAACACCCAATAGCCATTGCCAATTAGCTATGATACAACACCCAATAGACATTGCCAATTAGCTATGATACAACACCCAATAGACATTGCCAATTAGCTATGATATACCTACCCAGTATGCTATACTCCAATAACAATTCTTTCCATTTCCCTTTGCCTGCCAAACAGGTACAACCATACCTCTTTGATCGAGTAATGATGCACATACATCTCGGAGAAGTTTACAGGTCAGTGATAAATTACACAAACTAAAACCATCCAGAAATATTGAAATATGTTGTAGCACCTCAAACGGAAGACTGTCTAAGTATACCTTGCCATCAGCTGAAAGACTTTTCCAAATATCACACTTTGTACTGCATTGGTATTTAGGTAGAATTTTTATATTAGAATCGTATTTCTGCGATGTTGTAATTTCTGGAGTCGCCTCTCTTAGTTTTCGCTTTTCTGACTCTGTATTTGAGCAATTTTTACACTGAGCCTCCAGCTCATTATCAGCTTGATATCGAGTATCTGTTGAGCAATTTTTACACCCAACCTCGAGTTCATCATCAGCTTGATATCGAGTATCTGTTACAAGACCAAAACTTTCTTGTAGTGAGCTATGAACTATCTTTCCTTTTGGTTCAAATGGAGACAACCTTTGACAAGAGAACTCACAGCCCATGTATGCAAGAGGGCATCGTAATTCCATCATACCATTTAATCCACAATGTATATCATTGTGAACATTTTTGAAATGCCAAGGATATTCATCTCGTCTAAAATCCTGAGCACATAGAAAGGTATACATTTTTTTCGGTTTAGGTATGTATTTAGAAATACATTCTATATCTAAACTAACTCCTAATAAATTGTACAGTTTTATATCTTTTGTGTAAACATCTTCAATTGGCATGTCTTCAAATACAGAAGAATCACATGATTTCTCCATATCACATGACTTTTGCTTTGAAACTTTGATTGTATTATTGACTTCCTCATTGGTTGTTGATGTTCTTTCACTGTCAGCAGTCCGACTGGCCTCCTCAGTTTCATTAATCCCTGACAGCCTTTGAGACAATTGCTTTAAGCCTGCTTTACCGAAGTGATATGAAAAAAGATCTAATGCTGCAGAGACGCTATCAGCAGTTTGTTTTGAGGCTTTATGTAACTGATTAACAACAGTTTTTTCTAATCCAGGTGGATGTTTATTACTTGTCCAAGGTGTGTCTTCATCTGATGTCGCCCCAGATGTATCGTCAATTGTCATATCAGAATCTACAGACAAACTCCTACTTTGTTCTAGTGGAACACTTGGATATTTTTGTGTCAATGAATTTTGGAAAATTTTCCTAACCTTCCTAGGAACTTTCATCGATTGGACCAACATTCTTTGATCTCTGAGAGCTAATGCCACATCTAGCTGTGTACATTTAACATGGTGATTATCGAGTGGTAATGGCATTTTAGTACAGTCTTCTTTCGAATGCATGGGCCAACGATTCCACTCAACAACACATCTCTGCACACTAGCAGGACAAACCGTCAAGTGTGATGCTGATTTAAATCTGGCTAATTCTACCGGACAACCATAAATATGATTTATACAAGCTACTTTCTGCTGAGAGCACAGCAGTCCATGTTCTTCTTTCTTGCATTTGTGAAATCTGTAACCACAGCCATTATCACAATCAATAACTTCACAGCTACTAAGCTGGTCTGGTGTTATATTACATCGCCTGTTGATACATGTCTCACAATGAGCATGAAGTAATGACAAACTGTACATCATGTCCTCCATTGGTTTAAGATTTTCAGCTGCTGTCTCTCTTTGGAGGTCTGTAAATATTTGATTGTTTCATAAAAATTATATACTTGTCTCAAAATTAATTATTTGCATGTTAGATGTACAAACATTTTAACAATACTGTCTATTAAAAAGTATCCTGTGTTTCCAATAACCCAATCTACTCTAATTTTTAGTAGAAACCCTAATGTTTAGGGTTTTTTGTCATTTTCGAACATGACTGTCAAAGTCCCGACCCCCATCTTTCTGAGAACAACCCTTCGCTAAGTGCAGCATGATACGATCAAGTAAACAACTAAAGTAAGTGTGGACACAATATTATGCTTGACTCAATGAAGTATTAGATATTATAAGTATAGATTATCGGGTTTTCTGCACATTGATATCGTAAAATATCAGCCGCGAGCCACAATATGAAGATTTTTGGCGAGTGAGCGCAGTGAACGAGCCTAAAAGATTCATATTGTGTCGAGCGGCTAATATTTTACAATATATTTACACAGAAAACCCGATAATCTGTTTATCGTACAAATTCTGTACATTTTAGTCGCCCCTGTAAGACATTTTTTACGCTTTTTTGACCTTCCGGAGGTAAGCTTAATAACGTCTGCTCTCACATTGTGACGTCGCTAATAAATCCTGCTCTCATATTGTGACGTCGCTGATAAGTCCTGCAGTCGCGGATAATGTCTCCTAATACGTCACAAAGCCTTAATACAGAGATTACAGAGCGGCTGAGCAGGGTGATATAGACGCAGGGAAGTACGATAATATATTTAAAAAAAAAGAAATCCATCAATGTTGCTTTTTTTACCTTTTTAATATATTATATCTTGAATAATGTAAAAGGTATGAAAAGTCTCTTTACATACTACTGAAAGCAAGAGCGGGAAATATAAAACCTATGTGACAATCTCTATAACCTGGGACTTGTCATCAGTGTAAATGTTCATGTGAAATTAGACAACAACAAAGAACGCTGCGTCTAAACAGAGTCTGGTTGAGTCTAGAAGAGGCTGGTGGTAAAAATATAAGACTATATACATGTTTGATAATATTTTCTTGTGATATTAGTGTTATTATAACATTATTTCATCAATTTAATACAAAATTGTCATAATTTATGGTTTGTTGGTCATATTTCTGTTTATCATCGTTTAGTGCCACGGCACCTGTGAAGGCGGAGAGAGAGTCTGGTCGAATAATATCAGATTTTATATAAATTTGTTAATATCTTCTTGCATTTTTTGTTTTATGCCATTGTTATTTCACCATATTAATAAAAATATATATTAAATATTGGTTTTTTATTCATATTTTGGAAGATTGACAAACATTGTCAATCGCTGTTAGGGTGGGACACAAAGTCTGGTAGGGAAATACTATATTTAACATACATTTGTAAAAATAAGGGGAAAATAATAATTTTAATTCATTATCTCAACAATTTAAAGATGAATGACAACTGTTTCAATATGTATTAAATTGATTTCAGTCTTTTTTGGACTATAATATAGTTTGAAGTCAATGTAAACAACATCGCCATTAATATGTAAGAACAAATCCAGAATAGCAGACAACAACCTTGCCGATCTATTCACCACTGAAATATAATGTTTCCAGTTTTGTTGATATGTGTTAATTGTAAGTTTTGTTTACCTCTTTGAGAATTAATGCTGCTCAAATTTCTTGTGTCAAAAGTTTGCTTGGGCTTTGCAATATAAATATTCCTATTATTTGTGAGACTTCATATCAAATTTCATTCAATAAAACAAAATCTTTTTTAGTGCTCATATATATATTTTTAATTATATCTATATTTTAAGTGCTGTTTTCATATATTCTTTATTCATTATAGAAATTCTTACTATCATAAAGATACAATAATCGAAATTAAACAAAATTCACTTTTGTTTTTACTTTTTTTAAATTTGGTACTTTGGATTATTTTTTTCTCAAATGTAAATATTTTGTTTAATATTCGTTTATTTTGGGACAAATATTCTGTAAGTATAGTTTTTGGGTTGTCAAATTTTTTGTGTAAACTAAATATTTCCAGTAACAGCCATAACTCGCAGTTAAATTATTAACATGCTTTTCTGTTTTTAGTAATATTTATTTACTGTAATATTTCTGTTTTTAGTAATACATATTTGCCTTAATATTTCTGTTTTCAGTAACATCTGTCCGCCGCAAATTTTATATTTTTAGTAATATTTATTTTTATTGACATGATTTTCTGTTTTTAGTAATACATATTTGCCATAATATTTCTGTTTTTAGTGACATCCGTCTGCCGCAAATTTTCTGTTTTTAGTAATATTTATTATCCGTAATCATTTCTGTTTTTAGTAATATTTATTATCCGTAATCATTTCTGTTTTTTTTAACATGAGTTTCTGTTTTTAGTAATATATATTTGCCGCAATATTTCTTTTTAGTAATATAAATTGGCCATGAGACTACTATAACACATAGTATTAGTGTTATAGTAGTCTCAGATTGGCCGTAATATTTCAATTTTTAGTAACATTCGTCCGCCGCAAATTTTCTTATAATGACTTATTCGCAAATTTTCTGTTTTTAGTAGCAAGGCTAAGCAAATTTCTGGTTTTAATAATATCCACAGTCAAATATTTTCTATTTTAGTATCAAAGTTTGCCATAAAATGGCTGCGGTATATTTTATTATTTATAAGCTGAACTATTCAAATATTTTCCCATTATTTTAGCTTTTTCTTTCTCTGCTTGACGGATGTAATAGACTAAGCTGGAGTATTCTAATTTTTCATGTATTTCTAAAATGTGTTTAGTCATTTCTTTTTCCCCCGCCTGATCGCTGTACACTTTTTTTATTTATTTCAATTATCTGTTGTGTATATAGTTAAAGTTATTTTTTTATCCTTCTCTATTGTTTAATTTATTGATATGGATCCTTCATGTCTACTTTTTTTAGTTTATTTATTTCATTTTTTTCTCCCAGAAAACATTTATCTAAAATGTTTAATTCGTACTGAAATATTTTATAGTCAGTAAAAAATTCAATTAAAAAAATGGACCCAGAAGTAGAATCACGTCCACGTCATTGGGTCTGGTAACATATTCAGTCATAAATATGGCGGAGAGGTCTAAATTGTTCCGGATTTGTTCTGAAATTAGTCCTTACATATTAATGGCGATGTTGTTTACATTTACTTCAAACTATATTATAGTCCAATTAAGACTGAAATCAATTTAATACATATTGAAACAGTTGTCATTTATCTTTAAATAGTTAAGATAATGAATTAAAATTATTATATTCCCCTTATTTTCATGTTAAATATACATGTAGTATTTCCCTACCAGACTTTTGTGTCCAACATGACAGTGTCAGCGACAATGTTTGTCAATCTTCCAAAACACAAATCAAAAACCAATATTTGATATATATTCACTCGCTTTCTGCCATGACAATAAACGAAAATGTTTGCCGATCTTCATAAGTACAACCAACAAACCATACATTCTGACAAATTTTTATTAAATTGGGGAAATAATGCAACACTAATACGACAAGAAAATGTTATAAAACATGTACATATTCTAATATTTTGCCACCAGAGTCTGTTTAGTCGTTCCCCCCAAAAATACCTGTGTTTCGGCTAACGGTATCAGGACAACTCGGACCAAAGACAACTCGGACCAAGATAACTCAGACCAGTTTTAAGACAACTCGGACCAGTTCTGAAGACAACTTGGACCAATATATATATATAAAAAGCTGATAATTTAACACTACTACATTGAATATGATGTTTGTATACTATAATGTTACATGTATATTGTATGTATTCCATCTTGTACTTAAATAAATAAATAAATGTCAATAACCCTTTGATGTCCTTTAATTGGCTTGCATCTATTTGTCATCAATAGCAATTAAAACCAATCAAGGTTAACAAGCTTGTATAGTTGTTGATTGATATAATGCAATTAAATTTTCGATCAGTAAATCAATTAATCCTTTGATAGGAAAATATTTGAAATTATCGGCACAGTATAACACTGAGATAGCCGTGATGTCAAAACTTCGGTCCAGTGAAAAAAAAAATTAAAAATAATTATAATTTTACGCATTTTATTTTATTTATTTTTCGTCTTTGTTTAATAAATACTTAAAAGAAACAATACACTATATGGGTAAAAACTAAAAGGTGGTCCAATGTAGTCAAAACCCACCACACATGACCTTCCCAAGGCTACATAAAAAAGTCCTATAAAAAAATAAAAGTCTTTAGAGAACATTTACAGATAACATGTAACATTCAATATCTTCTTAATTTATGCCTCTAAACAAATTGTGATTTACTTTATTGCATGTTGAAAAAAAAAAATTCTGCAAGTTTATGTACACGCAAACATGACATGAAAAACCCCTATGAGGAAAATGTGACTGTAATATGTTCAGAAACAGGAATGTAAGTTTGAGTATTGTGAGACAACGAAGCAGAGATATTTTCTTTTATATATCCATATCCGTTTTTCTCTTTATTTCAATATTTATTAAGTTTTAAAGCATTTTGTGTTGTGATATTGTAAGTGAGATTGACGACCTAAATATCACTTACATAAATTTGGTTTGAAACTTCGTCTTCGGTAATTGTTTGTCTCGGATTGCAGTGGCCGTGTGAGTATTGACACTTGTGATGTTTTGAGATCGTCCCGTATTTCATCTTTCCGCGTTGTTTTCGTACAATATGAATTTTTTCGGCGGTCAAACTTTGGAATAACTTAAATACTAAATTTATTGATCTCTTTGATCGTGTAATTTGGCCGTTTTAGATCATGGAAAACATATTTTACGTGTGAAATGTCGATTACTTCGGCTACTACATATAAACCACGTAACAAGCTGCCGCGCCATTTTTGAGACGGTGAGAAGATCTGGGAGACGCTGGTCCGAGTTGTCTCGCATTCCGGCTAACAGGATGATAAAAATTAGTAGGTGGGCAAATATTTTTTTTTTAAAAAGTTTTTTACTGATTTCCACAGGAGAAACAGCTAGCCTGGCTTTCAGAGTGTGTGATAAAAAATGGCAAAAATAATTTTAGGGTAGGCACTAAAAGTTAGGGTCAGTCGGGTTAGCAGAAACACACATATATTTTGTTGGGCCTTACTGCTTTATGTTTTGGTGTTATGCTAGTTAAGGACTTTCCCAATGTCTTATTACATCAGTATAGCGTTTCTTAAATCCCCTGTAAACTGCTGTTGTGAGGTATTTTTTCCTGTATAATTTAGTGTATTCATACACAATTTATCATTCATTCATCTTTTTTTTCAGGGGATGTGGGGAAGGAAATTATACAGTCGTGACAGTAGAGTAGAGTTCAGTTTGTGAAACTTTCAATCTATATTTTCTATTCTTACGGTGTCTGTATCTACGCTGATCCTTGCTTGATATATATGGACAAAGATCTCCCATATCAACACAGCATTTTTCACAATCTAAAGAACAAAAGTCATATCAAATGTCAGACTATCAGCTGATAACTTTTTCGGGAATCGTATGACTTGATGTACACCAAATTGAAAAAATCTTACAAATAAAATTTTATTTTAAATCATCATCTATCATTTGAAAAATGTGAAAAATATATGAAAAATTATGATATATATACTGTAATTATTAATTAATCCTAAATTTTAATATCACCTCAACATTCGCGTTATGAACACCATGCACCATTCTTCCTGTTAATGTAGGTCCCTCCAACGTTGGAGCACACACAGCTAGCTGTGTTTTATTATTAAACACGGTTTCAATGAAAACAATAACACATGCACATTAGTAAAAAAATCTAAAAGCACCTTTTTTAAAGAATAACCTCCACCATTTGGTTCGTGTCTGTTCCTCTGGATTATGTCTAATGAAGACGCAAGATTTATAAATTCTTTATCCGAATATTTAAAGTTATAATAATATTTTATTTAGTATTTGATTTGATATATATATATGTTTAACATAAACGGACACATGAAAACAGTGTACGAGATTACTAGAGTGCTAAGTAATGAGAGTAGAGGCATGCCAACAGCAATAAAGGACAAGGAGGGTAAGATCCTGAGCAGCCAAGAGGAAAGAAAGAGAAGGTGGAAAGAGCACTTCCAAGAAATACTAAACAGGCCATAACCTGACCACCCATTAGAAGTGGAAGGTGAAGGACAATTTACAGATGAGATAGACACAAGCCCCATAAGGAAAGTGGAAATCATCACGGCTATAAAGAAACTGAAGAATGGGAAATCTGGAGGAGTAGATGGTATAACAGCTTTTAGATGTTAAAGGCAGACATAGAGACAACAACAAAGGCTTGATTGTGAAGATACCAAAGAAAGGTGATAGATCGATATGTGACAATTACAGAGGTATCACACTTTTATCTGTACCAAGCAAAATTTTCTCTAGAATAGTGATACAAAGGATCCAAGATGGTATGGAAAAAGAGCTACAGGAAGAACAAGTCGGTTTTAGAAGAAGAAGAAATACAACAGAACAACTATTTACACTCCGCAACATAATAGAGCAATGTACAGAGTGGAATTCTACACTGTTTGTTAACTATATCGATTTTGAGAAAGCGTTTGATTCCATTCATAGAGAAAGTCTTTGGTCAATCATGAAATTTTATGGCATCCCAGACAAACTGGTCAGGATAGTGAAGCTACTATATGAAACATTCCAATGTGCAGTACTTGAAGATGGTGAAGAAAGTGATTGGTTCCGGGTAACAACAGGGGTGAAACAGGGCTGCACAATGTCTGGTTTTCTTTTCTTGCTGGTTATAGATTTCACAATGACAAGAACCATAGAAACAGAACCAGCAGGAATAAAATGGAATTTCACTACAAAACTTGAAGATTTAGACTTCGCAGGCGACCTTGCCCTACTCTCTTCAAAATTCCATGACATTCAACAAAAGACACAAAAACTTAATGAAATTGCAAGACAAGCTAGCCTCAGAATTAATAAAGAGAAAACGAAAGTATAAGACTCAACACAGATGTAAGAGAAGCAGTCAAGATCGACGGGAAAGACCTAGAAGATGTGGAAACATTTACCTACCTGGGGGGGGGGGGGCATAATAACAACAAAAGGATGAGCTGACGAGGACATTAACAACAGACTTGGAAAAGCCAAATCACAATTCGGAAGACTCAGGAAAATCTGGAACTCGTCAAAGTTTTCCATTCAAACTAAAGCAAGATTATTTAACAGCCTGGTCCTGTCAGTCTTATTATATGGCAGTGTAACATTGAAAACAACAGAGAGGGACAAGAAAAAGATTAACACCTTTCAGAACAGATGCCTGAGAAAAATCCTAAGGGTAAGATAGCCAGATAAAATTTCAAATGAAGAACTCTACATGATAACAAAAACAACACGAATAAGCGACATAATAGTTATGAGGAAATGGAATTGGATAGGCCATGTCCTAAGAATGCAGAACACCAGAATTTGTACCACCGCACTGACATGGCATCCAGAAGGTAGAAGGAAAGTAGGCCGGCCAAAAACAACATGGCGCAGAATTACAGAGCAAGAAAGATCACAGCTGGGGTGGAATAGCTGGGCGTCAGCGAGGACAGCAGCCAAAGACAGGGACAAGTGGAGCCAGCATATCCAGCTATATCGGTCATAATTATGTTAGGTAACTCTGTTTAGACTTATTAACTGGTTACCCAATATCGGGAATCTACTGGTCCCGTTCATGCCAGGCATTCATCGTAGTACTTCGATAACTCTGTATTGATTATAGCACGTTCTCCACGTCTTCACTTTAAAAAAACTTTATATTTGAAATATGTAGTAACATTTCACATGGATTATAATTTTAATATATGAAATTGTGACAATAATTAAATATGAAATTTATCACCAATTTATACAAACTGTCAAAAGTACATAATTACACGTGATAAAGGGTAATGGTGCAAGTTGTTTTTAATTTTTTAAGCCGCGAGAAAAGCGATTTTTTTTTGGGTAAAATTTATTTGAGTTTTATCTGAAGAAATTTATTATGCGCAATTAACATGCATGTGTGTTTCAGGTAATTAAAACTAATTAACTATTTGACATGTATATTATACCTTGACTGTCCGGATGTTTATTGTTCCAACCGTTAATTAAGGTACACAGGTACATTGTATGTATACAGGTAAACCGTTTGCTGACCAAAAATAGCGTGATTTCATTTTTAGATAATTAATGCAATATTTTAATAAAGAGGTGTGTGTGTGTGTGTTTAAGGGGGGATCACAAGGAATGCAGTGGTGAAATATAACTTCAAATGTCAGATAAGTAACATTTTAATTTATTTTAAATTAATAATTTATCTTTTTGGTATTTATATATTAAACATTTGACATATTATATGAGTAATTCTATTTACTCGTATATATATTTACTTTGTTATGGCAAGGTAGAAGCTGATTAGGATGGGCGCCATCTTGAATAATAATAGTAAAAAATAACACATTTCAAAATAGCTAATTTTCAAATCAATTTGGAAGGGACATAATCAAAATTTAAACTATTGCAATTACGATATTTCGAAAAATTAAAGAAGGTTTTACTCAAACATATGATATATGAAGACCAAAGGATATACTTTATTAGTAACATCCGAGACATAAAACAAAAAAAGGCATGTTTGAAATGGAACCTTTATTTTTGTTTGAACTTTCAGGGTTTTTGCATTTTATTAGACATATAGCAACCTATAAATATAGTTTTATGTCTTAAACACTAAGAAATAACAAAAGGAACATTATTACAATAATGGGACTATTTTCATAATGAAAAAGTATTATTTAACAAAACCCGTTTATTTATACAATTTTGAATTTTACCGCCAAAACTACATCTGGTATCGCCATTTTGAGTCCAAATCATGTACATTTTTACAAAATATCGGTCATTTTAAAATTAATTTGGAAGTGATTTCCCGAATTCAATATCTCATTTAGTTGATATAATCTTAAAGTTCCATGTTTTATCATAGTCAAATGGGCAGCACATTTTTATGAAAGTAAAGAATTATCATGTAATTCTTGAACCAACTAGGGAAGGTTTCATAGATTTCGACATTTTTCAACGTTAGCCATATAAAAATCTTCAGTAAAAATATGATTTTTTCAAATCAAATTGGAAGTGATTTGCTCAATTCAATATCTATTTAAAATGGGCTCAAAATATTGGTAATTGATCATACTTTTACGAGATAGCAGCACATTTTTTTGTTATCGATAAAATTTAATACAAATTAGAGATAAACATGACACTCCCGTGCATTTCTATATAAATCGACATCGCCATATTACGATCATCACACAGGTGACCAAAGTCACGTGATGACCGATATAGTTGGATATGGTGTATCCGGGCCTTATGTGCCAGCGGGCACGAAGAGGTTAGGTGAGGTGAGGTGAGGATGTTTAACATAGAGTGACTGATTTACAATTTAACTCTCCTTTATACTTGTGGTTGTGTCTTGGCTGATTCTACAATGTTTATTACACTATTTGTTTTTGCTCTCTCATATTGTTTGTTCTCTAATCAATAATAATCAGTATGCGAAGTGTGTGTATGGTATGAATGTGAGTATGAGTCTCATTTGTTTCAATTATTATGCCTGTAAGGGTCCTGTGATAAGAAAATAGAGTATTTGATTTGATATGTTCGTACAGGATATAGTTACATGAATATTATGTACAGGAACAACGCAGTTTTTATATGAGTTCGTGTTGTTCATTGTTCTTTAGTTTTCAGTGTTTATTTGTTGTGCTTGTGGTTGTTCATTGCCTTCCCTGAGCAATGTAGATAAAATCGATAATAGGGCAATTACAGATAAAAGTCGGTCCTTGTAACTGAATAAAAGATGCCGACTCAGTTCAATCATCAGATTAGTTGTAAAATTGCTTGTTTGCGTCGTAAAACGATAAAATGTTGAGAATGTTAAAAGTTATATACGAGATTATTCTCCATTCTAAAAGTTACCATTTCAGTACGCACGGCCCCTTGTGCAAGGCTAATGAAAATTGTTAGTTATTATTATTTTAGTATTCATCACAAGGTGTTAAAATGAAAGTCATATTCCCAAGCACAGGATTTTAATTGTTATAGACATAACGGGGAAGCAAATAACGGGAAGCGGCCGACTCCGCTACTCTCCAAGTGTATGCATGCATGATTCGTATAATTATCCTTCCCTTAGTACATGTAGTAGGAACACTTCCATAGGAAAATTTCGAAAACAGGTTTAAGAGGCGCTCGGCAGATTAATGCTACCTATGACGCGGCATGTGCGTCATAAATATTTATTTATGCCCAGTAATATTTATGCCTAAGCATAAATCAAATTAAGGCTAGGCATAAATTTATATTTATGGCTAACCATAAATAGATTTATGGCTAGGCATAAATCGAATTATGGTTAGCCATAAGTATTTATGCCTAGGCATAAATCGATTTAAGGCTAACCACAAATATTTATGCCTAGCCTTAATTTGATTTATGCTTAGGCATAAATATTCATGCCTAGGCACAAATAAATATTTATGACGCACATACCGCGTCATACATAATACATGTATATTTAAAATTTCAGAATTTCAGGGAATGTTAAACGTAGTGTAATTAATTAACATAGAAGTTATAGAACCGTAACATGTTTATAACCACCCTCCATGAGCTGCGCTAGTGGAGTACTCCTTTAGCTCAGTTGGTAGAGCGGTGGATTACTGAACCAAAGGTTCCGAGGTTCGATCCCCGGTTGGTGCGGTAGATAATTTTGGGAGACAAATCATGCTCTACTGTTACACTCATATTGAATACTGTGAAATACTTATTATTCGTGGTACATCAATTTTCGTGGGTTCCGTAGACAGAACTATCCACGAATTTAAGAACCCAACCAAATATGATGACCAGTTGGCTGTTAATTATGAAATTTATCAACTAGAGATAATGAATTTTCATTTTTAAATTTTCAATGAAAATTTAATTATCGAGTAATTAACGGAGAGTTTTAGAATCTGACAATGTAAAAATCCGAGACGTCTTCCGAACGTTATTTGGCGGGAAATTTCATGAGCATTTATTATTCAGCATGAATTGTGGTGATATCAGAACTTATCAAACGGGTCAAGAGATGTATAATTGCGCACAGAATTAGAGAACATTGATAATTTGATATACCTCAAAGGAAAATCTCTGGGATAGAAAAACTTAGTATTTATTGCCAATTATGCAATTCGTGGAGTTCGGTTCCTTATTTCGTGGAGTTCGAGCTCTACAGCTTCTTTTCATTTCAAAACTTGTTTGTTATACTTATATGTTTAGAAACTCTCGAACTCCACGAAATAAGGAACCAACAAACATATCCTTTTTCTGCAATCCACAAAAATTAATGTCAACGAAAATAACTGAATTCACAGCTTCATGTATATATGTAAAGTTTGATGTTCAGTACCTCACCTTCACCACAGTGACTCCTCTTTCCCTCTTTAAGACTTGTTACATGATAAAAGGGTTGTTTGTAGAACATAATTACTGTCTGGACACCTCAGTTTGTAAAATGGATTTTTCATATATTGAAAGTCTAAACTTAAAATTTTTAGACAATCTTTTGTTGGTTAATTAACATTATTGAGTCGTCCAAGAAAACATATAAGTTTGAAAGTTGTTTATAAAGATTATGTTTGTAGACCTCACAAATGATTCTGAATTGAGAATTTCCAATAGAAAAATTAACACCCTTGAAAATTTTTAAAAACTAATAATCTGAATTTGTCAACTCCGACCTATCCTAAAATTTATTAAAAATGTTTTTAAATATGTATTTTTTGTTTTGTCAGTTCACAGTTTATTTCTTGTTTTGTCAGTTCACAATTTATTTCTCGTTTTGTCAATTCACAGTGTATTTCTTGTTTTATCAGTTCACAGTTTATTTCTTGTTTTGTTACTTCACAGTTTATTTCTTGTTTTGTCAGTTCACAGTTTATTTCTTTTTTTGTCAGTTCACAGTGTATTTCTTGTTTTGTCAGTTCACAATTTATTTCTTGTTTTGTCAGTTCACAGTATATTTCTTGTTCACAATTTATTTCTCGTTTTGTCAATTCACAGTGTATTTCTTGTTTTGTCAGTTCACAGTGTATTGTTTTGTCAGTCCACATCAAAAGATAACTCTAAAAAGCATATATTGTTTTCTTTCTTTTATTTCTTTTTGCATATTTTTAATATTTTTTTTTTAATTAAAAAAATTGACAGTGATAACAACAATTCAATAACAATATTTGCCACATATTCATTTACATCTCTCATCATTCACCAACATATTCATTTTCATCTCTCTCTCATCATTCACCCACATATTCATTTACATCTCTCTCTAATCATTCACCCACATATTCATTTACATCTCTCTCTCATCATTCACTTCAGCTTTTTCAGTTATAAATTAACTTACACAACTGCGACAGAATTGATTTCAGCACCAAGTTGTCGATCTAAAGTCCAGAGTAAAATATATTTTTTGACTGTTTCACAAACAAAAATATTGACACAATAAAAAGACAGAAATGAAATGAAATAAGGGTTACATTTTGATTTACAACAATACTGAAATGGAATAAATCCTGAAAGTATAAAAAGATGTCGAGAACATATCTGAAAACTGATACCGGTATTTGATAATAGAGGATTTCAACATTACTGTAATATGTATTTGATAACATGCATCCAGTTAACCCAGTACACATTCAAAAGCCACATAATAACATTTCACCGCTCAATCTGTCGCTGACACACTTACACAAACATTTAGCAAATGCTACCGACTCTTACAATGCTGAATCCAAGTATAAACTTCACTAATTCTGTCCTTAAAATTTCTTTTAAATATTAAGTAAATGTAATCCTTGGAAAAATATTCTAATAAAGGTTCATGACGAGCTGCAAAGCCCTCTAAAACTAAATGAGGATTTTTAGAAAAATGCAGTCGAGTTATAGCATCGACCATGGATTTTTGAAAGACACATATTGTTTGTAACATGTCTTTATGATACTGTATAAATTTATTGCCGACTGTGTTATAAAGCAGATCATAGGCATCAAATAATCCACTTTCATTGTCAATAAACCACAGTTTGTTTGTTTTTGTAGATTTGAGTAAATTTCGTACTTTCTCTGACAGTACACCAGATCGTTTCTCCTGTTCAGCACCATCTTGCATACTGGCAAACCTGTAATGTAAGTAATAGGAAAATGTAAAACAAGTATCAAAATATGATTTTTAAAAAAAATTTTGTGAATAACAATTGTAATGAAAGTCAATTTAGCAGACAAATTTAGGAATTTGCAGGAAAATTAGGTACAGTCAAACCTGTCTATAAAGGGCAGCTAAGGGACCAGAAAAAGGTGCCCTTTAAGAGCAGGTGCCCTTTATAGAGATGTTAATTTTACATACTTTGTTCATGAATGGGACTTTTTCACTGTGCCCTTTATAGACAATGATTTACAATATAGAGGTGCCCTTTAGAGCAGGTTTGACTGTATATTATAGCTAAATAATTTTTAATTATTTGAAAATTAATGAATTGCCTATTTATGTTCTTAAGAAATTCAAGTGACTGTTCTTCAGTATGTAGACTATTTAAAGTGAATCTTTTCAATGCACAGAATCTGCCTACATCCTTCCGAACTGATCTATTTCATACAGATGAAATGTTGTGCTTGTATTGCGGGTTGATGCTCATCATTGGAAGCCACTCCTATTACCAATATCCCATATCCTTTCATTTTCAAGATGATATTAATGCATGTATGTTGTATTTTTACATCATGAGAGAAATTTTAAGTTTGGTATAAAATAAATATTTAAGTGTTGTAAATACTTTATAAATTTCAGGTTCAGGAAACTTGTTATACAGCTTTATAATTCAGCTTCACAGCTTACCTATCATAATGACCAGTAATATAGTCAAAAAGAATCATAGAACTCCACTGCACAAGTTCAGCTATCTCGTTCAGGTTCAGGGTAAAGTTTAGTAACAATTTATAATCTATCACAGAATTGCTTTGATAAGATTTCAGTAGAATCTTTGGTATTGAAACAAGGGATCTGAAATAGAAAGGAAAAATTGCAGATCATCAAGTAGATATGTAGGTAATACTTTGTTAATAGCAGCACTGAGTTGTAATAGTTGTATATAATAATGTGCCTGTTTTCTACAAAATATGATTATAAAAAATGTCCACTATTGAAAAAAGTCTTTTCTTGATAAATATCATATTTGTGTTTGTTATGCGTAATAACATCTGCTTCAGTGTTGAGCTTCAGGTTAAGATAAAGTTTTTATGTACTCAGAATGGAAAAAGAAAATTTACAGTTCTACTGTCATGATTAACAAGGCCTTGATATTAAATGATCTAAAAATCTAATTCGAGATTTTCAACAATTTTTAAATTTGTTCTTCAAATTTTAAATTTTCTTTTATCTGATTGTTCATTATTTGAGTTGAAGATAAATTAGATAAATTCTAATATTGGAAATCTTATATGAAACTCAGTAATCAATATTTTTTTTTCTTGATTGGTTTGCTGCTTACAGATGTACCTGTGTACTGTAATATAAAAATGAAAGTATTGGGTTTTAGTATCAGTATATTAAACTTGATGGGTGAATGATGATTTATTGTTTTATGTCTAGTTGCAATTATAACATGCATATCATGACATGAAAATATTGACACAATGCCATCTTTAATGACTTGACAACAGTATCGTAACTATATCCCTTGTGGATAAGTCTGTTTAAAGGTTTGGTTAGCTTTTCAGGTGAATGACGGCATTTTTTTGCTTTGTATAGAATATTACCATAAAAAAGATGGGATGTGAAATACCTGAACATATAAGATGAAATAATGTTGCAAGTTGATTTATATTTACGAATGAGGTCCCTAATTTTCTAGCGTAAGATGGTTTCTTACTTCGGAGTTTCCATATTTGGCAGCCATTGTATAAGTGCCACTACCTTTCCATTTTGCCATTCCACGGATGATATGTTGACATTTTTCCAATGAGAGGATGTCTCATTGGTAACAGCAAGAACAACTGCTGGGATGTTGTCCATGCCAAGAAGTCGGGAGAGATAGAAAGACATTACCTCCCCTGCAAAAAAAAAAAATTAAAGGTAAAAAATATGGTTCATAGAACATAGTAATATTTTTAAAAAAACATAGTTTGTAGCAAACTGCTTTCCATAATAAAACATGATGTGTGCAATTTGAAAGAAAAATATTTACTTTTTTTTCTCTAAAACCAATCAGAGTTATTCCCCTTTGAACACCTACCTAGCACCAATTTATTATGTGGATCTCTGTATCGAGCACAGAAAGAGAATCCAGAGTCCAATACTAGATATGCATTTTTTGGACGACCACACTTATTCCAAGATGGAGGATGTATGGACTGTATCATGGACTTTTGGGAATTGTACACAAACTGGAATACTTCCTCTTGACTCATTCCTGAAAAAAAAGATTGTTTTAATATTCTGATCATTTCAATAAAATTTCATTTTATTAAGACATTTACATTAAAATATCATTGGGCACCAGAATGGCTTAATGAAAAGTTTTAATAATTCATGTTTCGAAAAACAAAATAAAATAAAATTTATATATATTAACATATTCAATAATTTAGATCGAGTAAATGGATGATTTTTTACAGTAACTTGCCTTTTCATATAGTGCAGTAGTTATTGTCCTAGTTCAGTATTTAATTTTTTAATAAGAATATTTAATGATCTTATGCCCTCACTAGGCCTGTGATAAAAATCTATTTTTTTCAACAGATGAATAAGTCAACAGTTCTTACTTTATGAATACTTTATGGGAAAAGGGTAAGGAGACATAGCTGTATCAGTTAATTCTAATATCTCAGTTATTTTTCTATCATCTACTAGCAACGCCGAAGGGGACTATAGTTTTGCACTTTGTCCGTAAGTCACAAAACAGTTTTCCGGACTTTTTTCAGAAACTGTTTAACCAACTGATCTTATTTTTGAAATGCGAGCTTATAATGATTAATAACAGATCAAGTTTGAATTTCATGCTGATTGGATCATTATTGTGAGTTGTTGCCTTTGGAAATAGGAATTATTGCCAAAATAAATAGTTTCCGGACTTTTTTCAGAAACCAACTGATCTTATTTTTGGTGTGCGAGCTTATAAAAATGAGTTACAGATCAAGTTTGAGTTTCAGGCTGAATGCATAATTATTGTGAGAGTTACATCCCTTGGAAATAGGAATTATTGTCAAAATAAGTTTTCTGCACTTTTTTTCGCAAACCCTTTTACCAAATGATCTTATATTTGGTATGTGAGCTTATAATGATGAGCTACAGATCAAGTTTGACATCACGCTTATTGGATAATTATTGTGAGCGTTACTGCCTTTGGAGATAGAAATTATTGTCAAAATATTAGTTTTCCATTCTTTTTATCAAACCACTTTTTAGTATGTAGGCTTATAATGATGAGCTGCATATCAAGTTTGAGTTTCAGGCTGATCTGGTTATTATTGTGTACTTTTTGCGAACATAGTTTTAGGATTTACTCTGTCCATACGTCTGCATCTGATTCACATATTCAAGGAGCATTTGGTGTTTTTTCTCAGAGATTAGGCTGGTAAGGGACATTGTATGGCTCAGTAATACTCTCAGAATACTTATTAATCCTAAAAATTATTAATTTTTATTTTTTACAAACATCCATTGAATTTTAAACATAGAAGAAATTAATTGGGTAATTTTATACAAATGTTTTTAATTTAACAATCTGAATTTCTCTTGAATTTTTTTGTGTTCTAAGAAGATGCAGTTGCATCCGATGCACCTCAATGGCCATGCATATACTGTAAATTCGGAAACCATGCATATACTGTAAATTCGGAAATTATTGCGATGTTTTTATTATTGCGAAAAATGTGACAGCGTGTAATTGCAATAATTATAACTCGCATTTTGGAATTTTTCATATGAATGAAGCGGGATTTTTTTTAATATCACAAAAATTAAGACTGCATTTTGGTCTAAAATGACAAATGCACGCAATAATTTCTGAATTTACAGTACATATATTAAAGGGAAAAATATGTACCTATAAAAATAAAAGGGAATGTCTGTGTATAATTTGCATTGCAGTGAATATTTTATTATCTATTACTGATTTCCTCGATTTTATTCTTGCCAAGAGATAATTCTGACGAATTAGTTTGAATTACTTCAATTTGTAGAACAGCTAACAGGTTTTCATATCTTATATAAAGGTGTAATAATGACGTACTTAAGATGTAAATTGAATGTAAACACTTAGGCGATCAAGTAATTCACCATCATTGAAAATCTTGTAATATTACATCATAATAATTCACATGTGAGGCTCAGAGTGGGATATCTCCGTATTTTGAAGAACAAGTTATACACTGAAATGCTTTTAAAAGTTTTGATAAATGATTCAGACTCGTTGACAAAATGTTAAAATATTGTCAGTTCCAAACCTGATTTTGATGCCTGTCCTATAATCATGGAATTTTTGTTGTTTTTTTTTCTATGATTTTGTGTTAGGTTTTGTTTGTATTGTGCATTTTGTTTTTTTTGACAAGAACCAGATTGTTGCTTTATAGAAATAAGAGAAATTAGTTTAAAAAAAAATATCCCTACTAGCCTGTCTACCCGAGCTTGAATGGGTCAAACTCCATGAACTCAAAACAAAACATATCATTTACCTAACCACAGAAAATACGGTTAGCTTTTGTATAATCAATATTCCAGATGTGTCCAAATACATATATATATCAATACAAATACAAATTTCATAGTTTTACTATGCGAAATTATTTCATTTTGTACAAGGAAAAGAATTCTTAAATTTAAAAAAAAAGGTTATTTCCAACTCCTCCCTTCATTGAAAATTGTTTATTGAAGTTGACATGAAATATAAGACAACCATAAAGATTGATTCAGGTATTTTTAAAGGTGAGATAGATAAATATTTTGGACACCTGCACAGAAAAGATTGATTACCTTGTTACAGTTTTGTCACAAAAGCTTTAGATAGATTTAGCAGGCTAGGAGATGTAATTGAACATTTTCATTATGCATGTACAGACTCCTTTCCAGTGGGGTATTAACATTATGTTCAAATATGGTTACACCCAGTGATACTTTTTTATCCTGCAATCAAGCATTTTCCGGTCTAATAACAGGGGCAGAATAAACCAGTCCTATAAGGTCAATGACCTAATAAATTCTACTGTTTCTTGTTTACATGAAGAGCGTGAGGAGCAGTCTGAATGTACCAGATGGCGTCTTGGCATTTCCAGCGATTTCATGGCACTTGGATTTCAAATTCAAACGTACTTTAAAGGCATTTTACGCATCTAAAGGGGATTGCAGGATAAAGACAATACATAGTCAATGTCGGAAAATATAAAATTTATTTGGGCTCGCTGCGAAACACGGAAAAGGCTCGCTAAAGCTTGCCTTTTCCTATTTTTCTAAAGCTTGCCCAAATAAATTTTATATTTTCTACATTGACTATGTATTGTATATATAAACTGCATGGTTTTTTGGATTTATTAATAGAAAGTATTTGTACTGATGGCATGAATCTAAAACAAGAAAAATTAAAAATTTGCCAAACAAATATGATTGACATATACATGTATATGTAAATACATGTACCTATAAAATGAATAGTAATTGATATGTATTAATTGGACATCAAGTCAATCAAAGTTTTTATAGAATGGGGACATTTTGGAGTTGTCAGCATCGTAAAAAGTGCCTAGAATTTCAGCAATTTTGTTCAGGCTGATCGGGTTATTATTGTGTACTTTTTGCGAACATAGTTTTAGGATTTTTAGGAATCACTCTGTCCATAAGTCGGCATCTGAAATATTTACAGAAAGGATTAATCAGACAACTAATAAGCACTAAGAAAAACAAAATGTTTGTTTTTTAATGTCTGAAAATTTGTTAGATAGGGTAGATATGAAATTAGTTATACCAGTACCAGTATTTTTTTCCCGTATTTTTTATGTAGGATATATCCATAAAAGTTTCATTTTTGTTCAATTTTCCAATTTGGTTTCATTGAAGATTTTAGGTAGGATTGGTTTACCAAAAATTAAGGTCCACTTCAAACTGTTTTTGAGCATTTATGTAATGTGTAAGCAGCAAAAATTTATAAGGAGACATTGAGTAAAAACTATTCAATACAGTAACAGGTAAATTAATTTTTCTTTTCCAAATTTGAAGAATATCATTATTATAATGTGGATGTTTAAAGGCAGGAATTCATATTGAAATTCGTTTGTAAAAAATGCATGTTTAACCAAAAAAATTTAGGCTTAAAAAAATTAGAGGGGATGATAATTTTGAAAATTTGAGGTAAAAGCCACCCTTTAGGAAATTCTAAAAAATAATGCAGTTTTTATATCGAGATTTTAGCTTGAAATTGTTTGCCTCAAAAGTAACAAATATAAATTCCATACAGTATTAAAGAAAGCCTTTAAGTTTGGATAGCTTCATGAAAAATGTACTTTTGTAGTGTGATAAATAATAAAAACATAACTTGATATTTTTATCCAAATTTTCCCGTTTAATTTTATTCACAACCATGATTTTGCGTGTTAATATTCTATAAAATGTATCAAATGAATTTCTCATATGTACCCTCCTAGTTTTTGATCACATACTGATTGTGAACTTAGGGTAATTATATGCTTGATGGGTTAAAACCCCTGTGATGGGAAATCTAATAGGATGGTTAATCACAAAAAGTCTTTACCTTTAGATACCAACATTAAATGTCAGATATCTGATCTAAACCTGTAATACTGCACCCTTATAAACCAATTGAATAAAATTCAGGCTCATGAGGTATATTAAATTAACACGAAAAAGAGATATTTATCTTGCTACTTGTTGTCAAAAGAGGTAGATTTTTTAAAGGTTCTGTTCAGTTTTTTTATGGAGTAGATCTTTAACCCAGTGTGATTTGTATCATAATATTGATATGTGATACATGTGTGTGATGAAATAAGATGCTTCCATTTTTATCGCTTGTTATTTTATGTTCGATAGATTCTCAGGTCTGAATTCAAACCTTTGTTGAGAAAAAGCTATTAAACTTTTGTGAGGGTTTTCTGCATTGAATACAAGGTTAATGTGCATTAAAATATTTTATGGGACATTAAGCTGTGCTCAGATATTCATACCTAAATCTGATTTATTTTGTTTAGATGTTCTCATTCACATCTTAGATTTGATGTACAGTTTTTTTGTTCCGTCTCCTTACAACTTGTGGTACATGAATAGTTACGTAATATGAAATCTGCTGAAAAATTGAATGATATATCAGAATTCTTTGTTTAGAGAAGAGAAATATAGAAGTTACTTATTTTTAACAGATTTTTCAAGAGAACAAATCTGGTTTTGGCAATGTACCATCCTGCCAAGTTACGGTTTTGTATCAGTGTTCTTTCCTACAAACCCCTGACAACATTCATTCATATTTTACATCATACAGAACCCTGACTTAGGAAGATGGCAGTGTACATGCATGTCAGGAAGGCAGTTGGGTGGGTGGTTGGGTGAGCGGGCATGTCAACAGATGGGTATTGGGCTCTAAACATTGATGAAGGAATATTCACTTTTCTGTCAATCAGACAGATTTGATTTCTTAGTTTTACATTGAATGACAGTGTGAATGCTAGTTCAGCCCCGATTAAAATGTAGGATTTACAGTACTGATTCATTTTGAGGTCAGAAATAGAAAAATCTTAGGTATTTTAAAAATATTATTTTTTCTCATTGTTCAATGTGTTTTTTTTTCAAATTCTTTCAGGGTAAGTGATAACAGGAAGGATTAAAATTGGCCTCATTCTTCTGGTAGTTCTTATCCAATTTTTTTTACACATATTTAACTTTCTATATGAGTGATAAATATTTAACATGGAAACACAAGATATACAAATATGTCTGACACTTTACTATAATGTGATGTTATA
Organism: Mytilisepta virgata; assembly: GCA_028015205.1. Classification (NCBI taxonomy): domain Eukaryota; kingdom Metazoa; phylum Mollusca; class Bivalvia; order Mytilida; family Mytilidae; genus Mytilisepta; species Mytilisepta virgata. Next base: position 55,550,498 of record CM051515.1, on the reverse strand, counting down.
AATAAATAAATAAATAAATAAATAAATTAAATAAATAAATAAATAAATAAATAAATTCTTTTATTCCGAATCAAAGGGCCTTTACAGGCATGTAAATCACAACATAAACTTCCATACACAAAGACTTAATATTACAAATATAAACAAACACAAGCATTCAAACATGATTGAAAATGATTGTCACAAATTAAGAACAAACAGAAGAAACATAGCAAAGCCATATCAAGTCAATATATGCAGAGAAGAGCCAGTCATTAATATATGCATTGTACAATGTATAAATATAATATATAAAGACAAAACTTATATTTGAAGTTAGTTCTTATTTGACTTTCTAATCTCAAAACAGATTTTAAGATAATCTGACAGTGAATTTATAAATTGAACATCTTCATTTGTCATAATCCAAAAGAAAAGCTGGTCTGAATTTAGATATTTAAGATTTGGATAATTTTCATATAATTTTTCACAAAAGGGTTTACGTATGTTTTCATACACTGAACAATTTAGCATAAAATGTTTGAAAAAGAGTCAAATTCTGATACACTAAAAGCTTTGTCTGATCAATTTGTCAAAAAGGCTTAAAACATATTTAATTATATTGCCTCAGTGATTATTTAATTGAAACATCAACTTGGCCTATAGATTACTCCAATGAAGATGAGATATGTATTGACAAAGACTTAGATAGCAGTGTAATGTAGAAAAGTTCTCCTATCGATTCTTACATTCAATTATTGTAAAGTGCAGGCTAAATGAGTTATTGGTGAGAGATGGTGTTTTGATGAAGGGGATTATTGGATTATTGAATACGTGAGGGAAAATTAAAGGTTAGCTCTATACTTTAAGGTTGTATGATTGGAACATAGTTCCTTCAGATAATGGCTTTGGGTCTTGACATTTCAAAAGAATAAAAATTTAATGATCAATTCAAGACAGCCCAAGGCATCACCTATCCCTTGACTTATAGCAGCATAAATATAAAATCTGTCACTATTTTAGAATTTTTCTTATTTTTTTAATTTATGATTCTGAAATACTATCACCTCCAACCAAAACACATACATACCAAAACACATACACACCAAAACACATACACACCAAAAATATGATTTGACCAAGGTTTCACTCCTTAACTACTACTGAAAATATGAAAATTTTAAACAAATATCCCTCATATCATTCGAATGTTATTGAACAACAGTTTTGAAATATTTCACTTTTTTAACAGGTAAAAATATTTAAAAAATTTATTCTGAACAGATAACTGTTTGTGTGAAGAAGTCTTGTGTGGAAAAGATGTTTCTACTAACAAGGAATAGACTAGGATGGGAAGGGATATAATCTGTTTGTATCATATAATAGCCTTCCTTTGCAAGTATCATATAATATGAAATAAAATTTTTATAAATGGGGCAGTTACAGGCATGCTGATGACCAAGCATGATGTTATTCAGCTTTTAAGCTGATTTCCTTTTTTTTTTGTCACCAAAAAATAATTTTCCAAATGTGCAATTGTTCTCACAGGACCTGTATTTGTTGCACATATCTGTATTCATTAAATCCTTATTCTACTAAATTCATATAACCTATATATAAATACATTCAGTTTTGTTGATTTTTGTTGAATTTTTTTTTAGGTGACATTTTGGGAACAGTTTGTACCTTTCTTGTAGTATTGATGACTCTTAGATCTAATTAAAGTGAATTTTCTCAAGGGATCCCTTGCTTTCATTTTCATACAGATTTTATTCATTTGTATATATACCGTAGTTCTTAGGTAAAAACTGAAATTAAAGAAGAATAAATAAATTACCTGTTGGAACCATTTTTTCTGCAATATTTGACCAGTAGATTCCATCAGTGACAATGTAATCACTTTGCAGTGTCTGAATCTTCCTTCTTATAATTTGTTCATTGTCAGCTGGTGTATCTGATTCTGATACCTCTTGATATCTTAACAGAGGTCTTCCAAAAATTATTTTTGACACATTTTCAAAATCACCAGGTTCAAATATTTTATTTTGCGGTAATTTATTATTTGATGTTTCATCTTCATCTTCATCTTCATCTTCATAGTCATCGTCCTCATCATAATCCTCATCTTCATCATAACTTTTATCATTATTTACCGAGTCCAACTGCAGCTCCTTCTTGTCATGCAAAGATTGGATAATTTTGTCTTTTTGGTAATTAGCACTGTCTCCATTTATGACCTGGTTTATAATTTCTCCCTGAGTTAACGTATTAATATTTCGGGATAATCCTGTATCTATCACAGAATCTTTAAGGAATTCCTTTAAATAATATTCATTTTCATTGGCAGCTTTGGGTTTCCTTTGGCCTCTAGCAATGTAGTTTTCGTATGCTTCCTCTTTATCTGGTTCTAGAAAATTTACTTCATTTTGGTATCCTATACTCGGTGATTCTATTAAATTAATACGTAGCACCATCACATTCAATATAAATGTGACCATAAAGATACTGAAAGCTGCATAAAGGAAACGAATCTTTCCCGCCATTATTCTTCTAAAATACATTCTTCTGAAAATGCCTCTAAATCAAGTCACGTCCTTTGTTTTGTTTATTGACATAATTATACCTCGACAAATTCTGACAGCATAGGACTCATTAGTAATATCCAATAATTCCAAATTGAATTTTTTCTCGTATTCCGTCAAGTACACTTAGCTCTCGACTTGCGCTTAAGTGCTGCAGGAATTTTTTGTCCGCAAGCTTTTCATCTTAATGACAATCAATACCTAAGAGACATCGCCATAATGAAAAAGTGGTGAATTATTCTTTTCTATCGTCAAAATCAGATTAAGAAATTGTCATCATGGAGTCGTTTCTTGTGTAAACATTTGTCTAAATACTCCAAATTAATGAATATATGTCGTTTATTCCTTTATCAAACTACAAATTATATTTTAATTTTACATAACGCTGAAATATTTTTTTTGCAAGTTCATATTTCAAAACAGAAGATTTCTGACTACTGTTTTATTGACACCAGTTTCCATTTTAATTCGGCTTTTGAAGATGAGTTTACTTTAGAAATTTGCACTGTTTGTACAGTGTTCTTTACATGAAGGGTTCCGTCCTTGTCACTTTGATTTTTCCTTAATAAAGACTCTTGCTTGTTTAAGTTTTCAATAGACCAATCTCAATGTCGCCTTTATTCTATTGAGTGGGTTGGACCAATCTTCACAGATTTTGACACGAGTAGAATTAAGATCACATTCAAACTACCTGAAGGTAAAAAAAGAATTATTTTATGCATTTTACGAAAAGAATTAGAAAGTGAGATGATTAAAAAATTATGTAAAAAGAGAACATAAGATTTTGAAGAAATAAAGACAATCTCACTCAAAGAACATGCAAAATCTTAATCGTGCTCACAGAAACAGATTGTTTATATAGCCCTGGAGAAAAGAAGAAAGATGAGAAACGATTACTCTTTTGAACATTTGATTTGATTTTTGTGAATAATTAATATGGTACATTTAATACCAAAGCTAAAAAGTTAAAAGGTTTTTACAATATCTCTGCAACACCTGCAAGGGTACAATACACAAAATGCACAGCTGTTGTAAAAATGGACAAAAACTAAAAGTATAGCATGTTTTTATTGTGTTTATGCTGACTGAAAATATTATAGAAAAAAGTACATGGAGAAGGATTAAAACAACCTGTTTTATTAATTGTATTAAATATCGGCAAAAGAATACCGAAGCAACATAGTCTGTTAATTCAAAATCCAAAGAAAAAGATAAAGTTGTGAGATTGGAACACATCAAACAAAGGCCACAAGGATACATACATAACTAAAAGAATAAAAAAAACATAATAAAACAAAACTAGAACAACACAGCACAGAAGCTAAAGCACTAGTAATGTAAATGTGATTACTTGGGTGAAATATGTTTTTTTTTCTTTAAAAAAAAATACCTAAATTTGCTCATAACAAAAGTTCAAGCAAAGTCACTGTTCTCCATCTTCACGGAAAAAACTATCAAACATCAGTGCAAGTAAAGGTGGCCAATATCTCAGCCAGGATCTCAAATTTGATGTCGTTCTATTAATGTTGAGCCTGATTTTGTGTTCAGAAAAATATCAAATGTCAATGCAAGTAATAGCGGCCCATATCTCAGCCTGGATCTCAAATTTGATGTCGTCCTATTAATGTTGAGCATGATTTTGTGTTCAAATTAAAACATTTTAAAATATAACCAAACTTGTGGAAATGAATTAAAAATATCAAGCAAAGTTTTCTTACCTATTCAGATGTTTTTTTCCATTAAATGCTGGTATGTTGATTGGTGTCTGGAAGAAAAATAAAAGGCATATGAGATGTGGTTCTATTCTATACTAAGTAAATGTACGCACTTGAAAATGTAATATAGTCATTGTATTAGGTTCTGATTGACCACCAACCAGATCAGAAACAACAGCATTCTTCAACTGATAGCTTGCAGGCGATAAAAATTACAACTTCGGAATTCTACTGAGAGCATTGTGATTCATCTGGCTTTTCCTCTTTGTGCATTATTGATAAAAAGATTGTGACACTTGGTTTGTGTTCAGAGATAGGAGGAAAATTTTGAGGATTTTATTGGAAAAATTGTTTAGATTACAATGGATAAAAATCCTTTGCTTATTCAAATAATTTGATTATCAATACTGCATGCAGGTCTGATAAAAATTTTCTTTGAAAGATAAAGAAATTTCTATGTTTCTTTAGATAAAAGAAGCAAAGATGGTACAACATTATCTGTTTTTCTTTTGACTGGCATATTTATATGTCACATTTTATGTCATAAAGGTAACTTGGCTGAAGTGATAGGTAACAAAGTCTCCATGTTGGATTCTAACTAATTTTTACTAAAGGTGACAAAGTGTTTATATTTAGCAGAGTCAGATACTGTTAATTCATAAGGTATTTGCCTTCACTTATTATTGTGATTTCTCTTGAGCAGACAATATTGCAACATCCATTCGTACAAAATTTTTTCTGTTTCTTATTAATTCCAGCGAAAATCAAAAGGAGAGATTTAATTATTAGAATTTTCATCCTATTATGTCAATAACACTAAATAAAGAAATCACATTTATATCGGAATTTAGAGTATAAAATATCTATTGAGTAACATGACTTAATAGTAAAATGTTTTTTTTTTTTACAGTAGTGGAAATTTAAAGAACTGTTCAGATAAGATAATAGGTGTGTATTTAAGCTTTTTTAAAACTCGTTGGAAAAATAATTTAAAGAACAATTTGCCAAAAAATAAAACAGTCAATATTCAATAATTGTAAAAAAAATTCGGCCACTGAATTCAGTGGATTAACTCTTATCATCTGATCCCGGCTGAATGTACAGTGAATACAAAAAATATTATTGGCCTTTTATTCAGGGGAGATAATATGATTAAAACAAAATTAAATTAAAATTTACAAAGCATAAGTTCCTGAATACATTGTATTGACTTCTAACATCTGATCCCAACAAATAATAATTACTATTGGACTTGTTCAGGGAGAGATAATATATTTTTTCTGAAACAAAGCAGTGAGACTGCAAGAATGCCACACTTTGCCTATTGATTCAAATACCATAAGAATCATGCTAACCAAGTAATTGAAAATAAAAATTGTATATCTACCCAATATAAAACTTGTTTTGAATGAGAATGATAAATGGGCAACAAAAGTCAGAAATAAGCTTCAAACAGCAGGGTATTAAACATTCATGTATACTACACAATATATCCCTGTTCAAAATATTCATATTTTATATTTGCCTGAAGTTTATGCTTGTGTAAACAAAAGGAGTTTCACCATAAGATGTGTTTGGGAGGTCATCTCCCCTCATAAATCATAGAAAAGATATCCATTTTCTTACCTTGGGAAGAAGGTGTACAATAAATTTCATTTAATGCTACTTATATTTCATTTAAATTTGTGAAAAGATTTTTTATAGAGTTTTTGATGTATTACTTTTAACTATAGAATTTGTTTTTCTGTTTGTTTTTTATAGGGGGAAATAATCAGTTTTTTTATTGGACTGCAAAATTTGTGGTCCTGTTAAGGTATAAGCCTGATGTGAGTGCATATATCAGTAGACAGTTAATTTTCTGCTCATTTACTTGTGTACTTACATTGTACATACATTTGGGACTGATATTAGGGAATCTGGCATTTTACTTTTTTTCAAGGATCAGTAATGGTATTTTAGAACTTTTTATATTTTATCTGATTTTGATGATTTTATTTTGTTTTATAATGTACGTTACTGAAAGGAACAACAAATTTTGCAATCTTTTACTGTTTTAGAGATTTAAGGGGATGAAAAAAAATGTTTGCACTCCAATTTTTGAAACTTGTTTATTATCTAGTTTCAATGAGGATCTTTTTTACTGGCATAGTAAAGATTATAAATCACTAATCTGCCTTGTCTAGTAAAGATTATACATCACTAGTCCGACTGGCATAGTAAAGATTATACATAACTAGTCCGACTGGTAAAGTAAAGATTATACATCACTAATCCAACTGGCATAGTAAAGATAATACATCACTAGTCCGACTGGCATAGTAAAGATTATAGATCACTAGTCCAACTGGCATAGTAAAGATTATACATCACTAGTCCGACTGGCATAGTAAAGATTATACATCACTAGTCCGACTGGCATAGTAAAGATTATACATCACTAGTCCGACTGGCATAGTAAAGATTATACATCACTAGTCCGACTGGCATAGTAAAGATTATACATCACTAGTCTGACTGGCGTAGTAAAGATTATACATCACTAGTCTGACTGTTGTAGTAAAGATTATACATCACTAATCTGACTGGCATAGTAAAGATTATACATCACTAATCTGACTTGCATAGTAAAGATTATACATCACTAGTCCGACTGTTGTAGTAAAGATTATACATCACTAGTCCGACTGGCACAGTAAAGATTATACATCACTAGTCTGTCTGGCATAGTAAAGATTATACATCACTAGTCTGTCTGGCATAGTAAAGATTATACATCACTAGTCTGACTGGCATAGTAAAGATTATACATCACTAGTCTGTCTGGCATAGTAAAGATTATACATCACTAGTTTGACTGGCATAGTAAAGATTATACATCACTAGTCTGACTGGCATAGTAAAGATTATACATCACTAGTCTGACTGGCATAGTAAAGATTATACATCACTAGTCCGACTGGCATAGTAAAGATTATACATCACTAGTCCGACTGCTGTGGTATAGATTACACTTTACTAGTCCAACTGCAAAAGTTCTACCCTAACAGGCCAAATTCATGAAAGTTTTGGACATAAATTATAAATTTTTACAACATTCTTTTTGGATATAAACCAAATATCTTATTTAATGCATACAAAAATTACCGGAAGAATTTTTTTTGTTTATTTTACAACTTCAAATAGTTAAATAGACATTAAATTTTACAAATATATTTGACAATTTTGTTTGATTAAATAACTAGGTTGTCCTGTTGTAATATTTACCTTGTATGTATAGCTTCTCCCTTTAAAATGACATCCACATAACTTAAATATTTTTTTCAATTTATTTACATTATTCAGTGAACTTTGAGAAAGTTGTACAATGAATGTTTGTCGAAATTCACAGATTCATTCTGATCTTGGTCGTTGTATACAAAGACAAACATTGGGATTATAGGTCACACATTGACACTGAGTGGGGGTAAAGGGCTCAAACAATAAAATCAAAATCTGGATGTTTGCCTTGAATGGAGGTGTCACGATTAGCAGCTTTTAGGGTTTTATATTCTGGATTAGAAGAGGATTTGACTTTTCCGGTCACTTTCATAGTTGACACAATTTAATGTGTTTCTAACATGTTAAATAGGGACAGAGAAATTGTCCATTATTTTGAAATTTATTCAAAGAAAAAGTACAAGTGATCCATTCAACATGTTAAATTATAATTTAAATTAGAATTGTGAAAGTAATATTACTTTCCTTAAAGCTCCTTTTCTCGTATTTACCACAAATTCTACTCTATGAGACTAAGACGGGGGATACATTCGATGTCTACATTTATATCCATAGATACATATACAGTGTATGGAGATTTTTAAAACCTTTAGTACCACTGTACACCTGTTGGCTTCGTCTCAAGGTGTTAAAATCTCCACACCTACAAATGTAGGTAACTAATAATAATGAAAAATATTAATTAATGAATTTTGTGATAATACAAAATATCACATGGAATATGAATTCATGCAACAAACTTAAAAATAATTTTATTTTCCAACAAAAATTAATTAGATTGTAATTAAAGAATTGATAAAAAATGTATCCATGCTTGAATATTTGTCGTATAAACTTAAAGAAATTTAGATTCTCCTTCAGGTACGAGTGAGTTATGGAATTTCTCCACCCTCGATAGTTAAATTCTCCACCCGAGCGTGTTAAAATCTAAAATTTAATTATCCAGGGTGGATAAATTTCATAACTCTGGAGTAAATTGAAGGAGAATCAGTTTCTCCTATGATTTTCAACAAAAACCTGAACATTTTGTTGCTACCTAGATTGTTTACATAGACTTCATTTCAGAACTTCTTTAGTTAATCTTTCGGATAAACATAAAATCTGTGAATAGCGGTGGGGAAATTGCACGAGACTTTTTAATCCCTATGGGAATTCAAAAGTTTTTATAACCATTGAGCTGAGAAGTATGAAAATGCATCAAGAATGGGAGAAAAAAAGGGATAGGATATATTAATTCTTCACCCCATATCCACAATTACACATGAATCCACACATGAAAAAAGTTCAAACAGTGCTTATTCTGTTCTTCATCTTAAATTCAGTGTGATTTCAAAATGTGCTCGATACTGACCCTAGTTTTGTTATCAAACCATCCTTATAAACCCTTATAATGGTGTTTTTGAATTGAACTCGTTCATCTTTTATCAACTACCCTTATCCACTTCATTAAGTTTAAAACTAATTCGTGTTTGAATACATTAAACAGCCATCTTATATTTTTGGTTGAGACATTTTGAGAATTTAATTACACCCAGTTGTCTTTAAGCGTCATTAAATTTTGTGCTCTGTTGAATGTTTGACATTTTGGTCATTTATTTTATCAGCATGAATTACTACCTAAACAAAAAAGGTACTATAGAAGGTCTGAGGGTGGTTCCGAATCTTTCTTCTGAAACATATGTCATTATTTTACATTGGAAAACAGAAATACTGTTCATGATAGTAAAGTGTACATGTATTTGCAAATTTTATAAACTAAATTTATTATTCATTGATTTGTTACAGAAATTACCAGTATTTAGCAAAATTAAAAAATAATAGAAATACTAAGGGTTCATTCCTTGTATGGCACATGGTAGATCTCCTTAGCTGAAATTTGGCTTCCTATTTCAGTATTTTTGGTTATGAGTACTTCTTGTTTAAAATAAGTTTGGTTTTTGGTCTTCCAATGTTTTGGTTTTAATGCTGCTGATGAGAGGTAACTCCTTGAAATGCGTCGTATACAGCATAGTATAAATTTACTATAATATTAGTATCTTTGGATTGTTATTTCATCCAACTACAGAATGAAGAAAGAAAAAAAAAGTAGGATTAAACACACAAAAATAATGTTTTCTTTGTTAGCAGTTTAAACAATTATAATTAATTAAATATTTTAAAAGGTGTGAGGTCTGGCAGGCTCAAATTTGAAAAAATTCTTTTCTGCTAGAAGGTGGAAAAATGGCCATAGAATACAAAAATGTCATGCCTCGTTAGATATGCTCGGGAGAAAATATTTTAATGTTGCACCCCCTCTAACCTAAACTCTATTTTACACAATCTGTAATTATAATCTTAATTAAAAGCCTCACTAAATATTACAGGGATCCATATTGTTTTGAAAATATTAAGGAATTATAACATTTATAAGTTGGGAAGTGTTTCTGTTTAATTTATTATTAAAAAAAACAAAGAACAAGAAAATACATATAAATACCTATGGACCATTCATTAAAATAAACAGTGAGACATTATACAGCATGTACATGTATTATACAGATTTTATAAACAGTTAGGCGCTATTATTTTGTACAGAGTCGATCAAACACGATCATGAAGAGAAAAAAGTTTTTAAATATTTTGATAACATGTAAGTTCATTAAAAAACATGGCCCTTACTTCTTTGCTTATAATTATTTGAAGTTGAGGAAGTTATTATACATTTATTTCCCTTGCATTAGTGAAATATGAAGATTTGTTCACCTCAGGAAAGTCGTGTTTCCCAAGGGCTTACCCGTGGGAAAAATGACTTTTCAAGGGTGAACAAATCTTCATATTTCACTAATGCACGGGAAATTAATGATTTATTCCACTAAATTCCTGAGCATTTTGAATAACTGGGATATGATGGTGAAACACGAATCTGAGAGGGAAACACGATGTTTTGTTCAATATCCCGTGGGAGAGTCTCAACCAATAAAAGACGTACATAGATATGAATTGATGTATATACATGTAATGGAATAATATGAATTGTTAAATTTTCAGATTACATGTGATGACCAAGTGCTAGCGAGTTGGTTTTCAGTAAACTATTCAATTCTGTATGATAGAAAAAGAAAGACAAAATATTTACTTACTAAAAATGGAATTAATACTTCCATTATTATATCATATCATATCAATAAGGAATATTCCAGCAAATGAAAGGCAAAAAATTGTTATTCATTAGATAAATGAATATGATTTAACACTAATGCATTTCTTGCATGTAAAACGTATAATTTCAATATTAAATTGACTCGGTCCACGCCATGGTTAATTAGATATTATTATGACATAATAAATAGATGAGCTTGCTACATGCAATATTATTCATTGTAAAGTTGTCTTATCGCAGGGACAGTTTTTACGAGTCGGTCTTCCGTAACTCTGAATATTGTGATATACGGTGTGTTAGAGTTCAAATAGTTTTAAAGTAACCAACAGTATGTTAAAACTGAGTGAGTCTAACAACAAAAGAATCACGCAGATAGAAATCAGATCTATAGGTATATCATGGATGAATTAAATTTATGTCTTTTTTCAACAATTTTTTAATAAATTTGAAACTATATCATTTTGTAATATTTAAACCTAAAACACAGGTATTTTTCCTGTAATTAACAGTAAATAAAATGTATCCATAAAAATGAAGTAAATGATATTTAAAATTAAAAATGAATATTTTAGGTGCTTTGTAATGAATGGGATGTTTATGACAACAACTTTATAGAAATTAGGTGTATTTTGATTTAGTTCTTTTTTGTACTTCAGCTTTATTATTTAAGACATAAAACTAATTTTACAGAGAGAAGGCTGAACAAAGAGGATGAGATTTTTTTGGGTTAAATTACCTACAATATCAGAAAAAGAATACTAAAGCGACAAAATAGTGGGAAAAGTGCATAAATTCAAAATCCAAGGAAAAGACAGTTATTTTTGTTTGTTTACTTGGGGTTTTATGCCGTTTTCAGCACATTTGGCTATTTCACGGCGGCCAGTTTTTATTGGCGGAGGAAGCCGGAGTACCTGGAGAGAACCACCGACCTTCGGTAGGAAAATTGGCAATCCTTGTCAATTAAGATCGGAGTCAAAAACACACCCCACCACAGGTGAGTTTCGAAAGTGTTTAGAGAAAAATTTTGAGTATTTAGGATTTTGCAGAAATTTATAAAGAATACTCTTTTAAAGAGGACATATATACCTAAGGAGGAAATCAAAAAACGTAATCCATTGGACAGACAAACCCGGGAAGACAAATGAACAACCACAAGCACAACAAATAAACACTGAAAACTGAAAAACAATGAACAACACGAACTCCTATAAAATCCAGCAGTGAACCCAGGCGCTCCGGAAATGTAACTCCCCAATTATATATGAAATAACACCTGCATAGGCAATGGAGAATTTGCTTATTATAAATATAAATCTAGAGAATAAAGAAATGCCAAGAAACAATTATTTTCTTGTCAGATAACAAGATGTGCCATTAATGACAGAGTTATGGTTCTTGGTTAATGACATTGATAATTAATGTCAGATGGAGGTTAATGCACCAAGCTGCTGGTGTACATATATCATCATGGTAGAATATCTACACATTGGCTCCATCAAATTTCTGGCACCGCTTTGTTGATCATTAAGTTCTCTTTAACCCTATAACTCTAGGGTATGGTCAGTCTTCAAATTTTTGCCATTACTAGAAAAGGGTAATGGCTTGTATTAAAAATTTTGAAACAACACAATGGGTAATAAAAATTTTTATTCAAAATGTTCAAACAAAAAAAAAAAAAAGGTTTTTGTGACTACGTAATGGGATTGACTTGAAACATCTTGCATGGATAGTTTGTTGATGTGATATCAAGAAGAAATAAATTGCAATTTTCAATTTAAAAAATTCAGTTTAGGCTAGTTTAGCTGCATTTACTATAAATGTTTTGGTTATATTATTTATTTGAAATCACACTAACATTGATCAAGTAAACATATTAAAATACAAATATTAAGCACACATCTTTTTTGGAAACTTTGTTTGAATAGTGTGGTAATAAAAAAAATATTACCATGCTCAACAATCTGAACCTGATTGCCTCACTTCTATACAAAGATATACATATTGGTTAAAAGTTTTGTTATTGAAAAATATTAGGATCAATTCAATTAGAATGGTTACATGATCAATCTTACCAATCACAGGAATTATTTTCCACAAAGATTTAATCCAAAATTATTGTAAAACCTATATATTTTTTTTCTGGTATCCTGTCATAGACTAATTCCTTTGTGTTATATCTAATAGCATAGACTCCATTTATCTCTCACTCAAACTGTTATCATAGGCACATTTCTTCTGACATCAGATAGATTAAACAAGAAAATCATCTTTTTTTTTCAGGGCAACAGACATAGATTCCTTATGTGTAACTGTGTATAATGTACCCATCAAAGCAAAATCGTGAGAGTGAGCGACAGTAATAAAATATCAGACGCAAAGAGGCTGTCACAAAAGGTATTCCTTCACACCTTTAAACCCAATATACTTTATCAAAACCTCTTACTGAATACATAAGGCTACAGATAAGCAACTATATTTGTGTGTATAAGATAGTGGGGTGTCGCTGAGGTAGCTAAGTTACGATATATGCTGTTATAACTCTCACCTGTAGATGGAAGATTTTCCTAGGTGTATCAGGTATTGAATTGTCATTTTAATCAGTCTTGTCTCCTATCGAAAGATAAATGAGTTCGAACTTATCTAATATACTTGTGTCATCTGCCGAATCTTTTATGGCTTGGATTATTGGGTCTAAATTTGATTTTGGTCCACAACCAAAGAATTTTTCATAAAATCGTAGAATCTTTTAATGTTATGTTCAATACATGTGTTCATGAATAATTGAAAAACAATATTAATGCAGTGATATTTCTGTAAATACCTATTGTCTGGGGACTGTGGCCAAAGCCATTGTCTGGGGACTGGGGCCAAAGTCGTGTGAAATAAGTCTGGGGACTGGGGCCAAAGCCGTGTGAAATAAGTTCCATTAGAATAGATTACATATGAAACAACTGTTTTCAGATTTGTTCCAAGAGATTATTACATATACAGAAGCCTTCTAATGACATTTTAGCGACTTTTTTTCATTTCAAAACAGCTGCATACATGATGATATTCTTTCAGGGTTAAAAAATTAATCTGCATTTTCCAAAAAGTTGCAAATGAATTTGGCCTCATGAACTTACCCATCATTATTCTAAATGAAATTATGTAATACATAATTAGCAGACAAAACTTTCAATATGATATGTGAAAACAGGCCTAATAAGTTCCCGACACAAAAAAAAAATCCAAAGAAAACTGGCATTTATAAATGAACCATATAACCAAATCTAGTTAAGCCCAGGTAAACAGAGAAATCCTACCTGTCTTTAATAAATGTACTCCCAAGGTGTACGAAATCTACAACAATGACACAAACATTGGCTCGTAAATTACAGTTTTATCTTGTAGTACCTTAGTTATAGCATAACTGCGATAGGTGTAATTTCAAGTGCTTTGTCTAGCCATCACATACTTCAGGTGTTAGTTTTACAACATGGAATGACCCTTAGTTATAAATATTGTCTAATTCTAACAGACAACAGTGTTTTACTTGATAAATTTATTGGCTTGTTCAGAAGGGATATGTTTACTTTATGAAATATTAAAGAGTTTGGGGTTTATTTAGTGGTTTTTTTATGGTCCAAAGAGTAAAGATTATTTTTAAAGAGTTTTTTTTAATGTCAAATGAAATTTTCAGAAAAAAAGTGGATTTACAAAGTGAAGTGAACTCCTTATTTATAGGAATTCTTGTATTTCCAAATCTGAATTATAATCAAATAGATTTATTAGTATAAAGTTCAATCCATAGATAGCCAAAAGAAAACAGACAGGCATAAGGGATTGAGCAATTTTTAAGAGATTTAAGTAGGACATCTATCTGTATGTCATCAAGACCTCATGATAATCAATTGTGCATGCTTCTAAAGTTTCACTGTCTGTCATTATGATTCAGCCAGGGAAAATGAGCCTCAGATATGCTTTGACATGAACTATAACACATGTGTAATGACTTTATGGTCTTTAAGAGTACATATCTGACGGCTATAAAACTATACATGCTTCATTAACATCCAGTTTTAATTAGGCATTAATATTTCCATTGATTTATAGTCCATAATTTGCATATAAATTGGGACTTAATTATTTGTCCAGTCACCCTTATAATAGATTAATAATTCATGATTATTGCTGGGATGATTGAATTTAATATTTGATATGAAGGTGACTCATTTTAAGATACCCAGATAACATTTTCATAGTGTTGAAAAATATATAATTACATTGTGTATTTTGAGAGAGAATTTTATCTTAAAAATAATTGATGTGCTTCTGACCATTTTGTTTTGTTTTGTGTTTTTTTTCAGTATATATTAATTTGATTTTTATAATTTTTTTGCCTGTCTATATTTAATTGTCATTTATTCAAATTTAAAAAAAAAATTTCTTGATGAAACCAAATAAAAAAAAGATTTTTTTTTATTTTTCTTTTCCATATCAGAATTATAAAGATACCATAATTACTGCAGTAGATTTTATTTGAAACCAAAATAGGCTTGACAAATAGAAAATTTGAAATTTTTAATCTCTGAAAGTGTTACACTCAGTAAAGTGCATGCATTTGTCTCACAATAAGGTCACACACTATGACAGACAATATATTAATATAATTAGAAGGATAAAATAAATCACTCACATGTGACATTCACACTAGGATATTTATCATATAATCTCCTGTGATGTATCTTTCAATGACTCCAAATTACAAGAAATTAATTTCGTTTACAACACCTCTAAGCGGAATTTCAAACAAATTATACAAGATTCTCACCCCACGGCAGCATATGTGTCTAATCTCTATAAAAACTCAAGTTTTCCCATTATCTTATGTTTATCTTGGCTTCTCTAGCTCTTATCTCTATTAAGATAGGCATATATTTTATCCAGATGATCAAAATTTAGACTTTTCAGGCATAAAGTGATTATTTGGTAATAGGAACCTTAGAATGAGTTACAGCTGCATCCAAAGATTTATGACTTGTACATGTTCGTCACAACTTTTATGAGATTTTTGTAGATTTGTACTGTTCACTGAAGTAAAATTTGTCTGGATGCAATCAAAGTGAGAATTTTCAGCAGTTTATCAAAGTCGGTTATACAGTAAAGAATTTTGGAAATTCTTACAGACCTTGCCATTTGCATGATTTGGGCTTATTACATGATTAGTAAATTTCTAAGTTTGAAAGTTTTTATTTTAGTGAGTTATTTTGTGATAAATAAAATATATATTAGTAATTTTAGGTTAGTTTAAGTAATACATTTGTAAATATTTGGACAGAAATTCTACTGTCAAATCTATCTGGGTTTGAGTAAATATAAGGACTGAAATACAGTTCTTTCAGATATGTGTTTATTTTAACAAATACTTGGACCAAAATTCAATAGTACACTTTTTGAATTTTTTTATTTTTGGGTTTAATAATATGTGGCACCATGGCGTTGTGTACAATGTTTTACTTTCTTTACAAATATCAAAGTATGTATAATGTCGGACGCTGACACCATGTAAACAGTGACACATGGAGTTATATTTTGTGACATGGGACATAGACATTTATCTCCGAGTTAATAAATATACATGTCTTACAAGGTGTTGATTGATATCATAAAGAGGTTCTTTATACTGTCAAAGGCAATGTTCAAATAAGAGATATTTTTAATAAAAATCTTAACTCAACATTTTTCTTATGAAATTTTAAGTATTATATGAAATGCTACAAAAGACACAAAATTATCCATGGGATGAAATGAATTTATTACCCTACCCACAATTTGTAGAAAGAAACATGTTTTCATTGGTTTTTAGTGTATACTTAAACACTTGAATTATATTTTGAAGCTAAACTTGTGTTTATTGAATAGTAAAAAAAAAAATAGCAAAAATGTTTTGTTTTATTTTTGTATTCATTGAAAATTTTCTATTTTCAACTCAAAATTTTGAAAATGTGAATATAAATGATTACAAATTATTGTTATTAATATATATTATTAATATAAAAAATAATTTAAAAAATAAATCACAAAAGTGTAATATAAAAAATATTTCTTAAAAAACTTACCTCGTATGATAAGTAAACCTGCCCAATGTATTAATATCCAGTAATGAAATAAACAAGTGCTTGTAATTTGCCCCAATCTCTCTACAAAGTGTGAAATTAACACAGAAACGAACACAGCAAGTGTGAGGCTTGTCTGTATAACTAATGGTTGAATTATAAATTGTAGCCAGCTGTGCTCATTCACCCATGGTGATGTGACCCTTGATATTACTGTGTGGTCAGGCAGAAATTTCCTACTTTGATTGAATACCTTGTGAGAGGGTGGAGATAAGGTAGACATTTTAGAGGGGTTGAATTGGGGTTGTAGTTTCCAGCATCCCAAGTTTAGAACATTTTTTTCTCTTTTCACAAAATTTTTTAGTCTCCTTTTCATTTTCCAAAACAGTGTTTTCTTGTTTTACCGGTATTAGATCTTCGAAATATTCCCGGATCAAATATTTTGCTAGTTGCTACTTGTGATGTTCCATAAACCCTTATATGTACCTCCCATGATTATATCCTATTGTTGTGTATTACATTTCAAAAGTTGGATACTTTTGAGAATTGAGGTGTGAAAATGCATTAGAGTGGAAAAAATTATCAGAAATTTATTGATAAGTTTTCAATATTATCAGTGGTTTGGGTTACTTTTAATATACCTTGTGATATTGTTGAATTTAAATATTAACATTTTAAAGAAATTTGAGATTTTTGTTAACCAAGCGTTCATAAGAGAATATTATTCATTACCCATAAAAGGTCTTATTATAGTCATTGATCAAAGGTCATGTGCATATTATAATCATGAATGTTTTCTGAAGCAAACATTAAGGTATAGTAAACAAACATAAAGGGAAAATTGTTCTGGTTTCAGATCAATTAAAAAAAATATCTCCAATATTTATTTCATGTAAATAGTACTCAAATAAGTTTATTGTTTAAACTTTGATATTGAATTTTTTCACTTTTCCAGACAATAAACTTCAAAGGCAATGGAAAAAGAATAGAAGTAAAAGAAAGTGTTGAAAGTTTGGTAATAATAAAAATTCTTTTGGTCAATATTACATTTTGGCAAGAAGCAAATTTAGACCTTAAACAGAGATACCATATTCATTCACACAAAAGAAAAAATGCTATAGTGTAAAATATCCATGATACTGTATATCTACCCAAATTCTTAAAAAAAAAGCCAAGCAAACAAACACTATCATCAACTCGTGTAAGTTTATATCTCACCGATACTTGAGTGTCAGTACAAGTTAATGTCTTACTCTTGAGTATAAGATTATTTTCCTGATACTCATATAACAATATAAGTTGAGGATTATCTCACTGAAACTCATGTGTTAGTGTGAGATTAAGATATCATTGTTACTCATGTCTCACTGTGAGTTTAAAATCTTATTGATACTCATATATCACTCTGAATTAAATATCTTATTGATAATCTTGTGTACTGTGAGTTTAAGATCTTATTGATACTGGTATCTCACTGTGACTTTAAGAACTCTCTTATATTCATGTATTTCTTTGAGTTTAAAATTAGGAGTAGGAAAATTTTTAGAATGACAGTTCTTGAGTCAATTCCATGACAAAGTCGTATGAAACATAGAAAGTTACAAATTGTGTATTAAGGTCAATATTTAAGTGTCCCATCTTTAATTTATATCATAAAATGATAGTTATAAAGTATATAAAAGACAAATTTTCAAATTGTTTGTAGTAAGTAAAACATTTCCTTGTAATATTTTCTTTAATTCCAATTTGAAGTAAGTATAAGATTAATGGCACCCCTCTGGATCTGCTCCTGGATATTTCTCTGATGGCAATCTGTGTACTTTACACCTAGTCTTTGTTGGTCAGTTTTCTTTTGTAAATATTACTCTGATTAAAAGTTAGATACAAGAATTAATGGACAAATCTACCAGTTCATAAATAAATATATCCCTGATTAAATCTGTCATAAATATAAATGGACCAATCAATCATGTCCACAACAACTATTCCCTGGGGTGAAAGGTTACACAAGAAAATGGAAGGAAAACAGGATTGTATTGGTTAAATTTTATAACTAGTTCAAAGTAAATGGTGGATTTCTTTACAGGAAATAATTAAAAAAAATCATCTACTGAATTTTTAAAGGAGGAAGCTAGAGGGTCTTATAGGATGTACAACTTATATTAATTAAAGGAATTTTTCAGCTTTAATTTTGTGGTATTGCTTGTTGTGGAAACTTTGGTCCTCGGGATGGGGGGTTCTATTTCCAATAAGTTTTATAGTATGAGTGTGCCACTGTAAGAGTTCAATATCTTGCTGTCTAGAACAAGGTATTAAATAATTTCTTGACAGAAAAGCTGATCCAAATAGTGAATTGTTTCATTTCTTATATCCCAGGTTTTAGTAACGGCACCATTCATCTTCAAGTAGAGATTATATAAATTGTCACACATAGCCTCGGATAGCTTTTTTTATGTTTGTTGTGAACATTGTATGTTCTTTGTTAATTGCTTGCAAAGGAAATCAGTACTGATACACCAAAATTATAATCAGTTATACCACTGGGATTTTAGTCCTGTTTTGATCAACTTTTGTAGCATTAAAATCTCCACATATATGAAGAAAAACTCTAAGATTACAAACCTGATATGTTTTATATCCAACTCAATATGTTGAATCAGCTTTTTTTTCTGAATTGCATGTTTTCCTCTGTAAAGGAGAGAATGACTTTTCTAAATTTCAATCAACCTTTTATGTTATTTGAAGTGTATCAAGTTTAAATACTTTACACGATTTCTATTTCTGATACCCCATTAATAACTATCGCCTTGATGAAAGCTGTGATAGCACAATAATAGACTAACACCTTCACTAAGATCCACACAATAGTAGATAATTGTTTAATAGACACAACTTACTATTATCTATTTACCTTGGGGATAATAAATCTGTTAATATCTATATATTACTGAAGTGTTTAAAGATAAGTGTTTAGATTATGTCAGCAAGCTCAATAAAATCCAGCTACAATGTACTTGCTTCTAGGCTTTTAGACTCCAACTGTTACATTTTGGTGTAATTTATCGATTTTCAATTGAAATAGATTCTTTTACCTACGCCTATGTTAAATATTATTTACTAATGGGGTACTTTATATTAGTTTTAAAACATTCTGTCTATATCCTAAACTTTTCTGTGCTAAAAGAAAATAGGGGGGGGGGGTTTATTTTGTCTGGTCTGGGTTTCATGAAAAATCTCAAATTTGAGGATTTTCTATAGTTCAACTCAAATACTGGTCAGTAAATCTACTTGAAATATAATATTTGAGAAAAATATGAATTTGAGAACTTTTCTACTTGAAATATAATATTGGAGAAAAATATGAATTTGAGAACTTTTCTACTTGAAATATAATATTTGAGAATAATATGAATTTGAGAACTTTTCTACTTGAAATATAATATTTGAGAAAAATATGAATTTGAGAACTTTTCAACTTGAAATATAATATTTGAAAAAAATATGAATTTGAGAACTTTTCTACTTTAAATATAATATTTTAGTAAAATATGAATTTGAGAACTTTTCTACTTTAAATATAATATTTTAGTAAAATATTAATTTGAGAACTTTTATAAAACTGGGCACTGGAACCTTTTTCACTGTCCCAGGAACATAATAAATAAATGTAATGTTTTTTATGTTTATTTAATGGATATTAAATTATAAAATGAAGCATAAAGAAAAGATCACAGACCTAAAATTCACTGCTTGTAGTACAAGAGACCTCTCTTCATAAATTTACTATAATTAATAGTTTTACATGCATACATAATAAGTTTTACTTGATTTATCATTTTTTGCCTGGAAAATGCATCAGATATAGGTGTTGTACAATTTAACAGCTGCAGAACATCCACACAGGACACTTCAATGAAATCTTCCATTTATCTTTTTCCATACTCCACTGAAATCTTTCATTTATCTTTCTTAGGTTCATGTAGACTAATGAATCATTTCTTTGTAAAACTGTGAAATTGTACACCACCTCGTCAAAATAATCAGAATTTTCTAAAACAAAACCTGCCATTTAGAATGTTGAGAGACATCCATTTTTCTGCATTCTGAATGCATTCATTAAACAATTAGATAACTAGTTGCCAAAAAGTCCACATATATGTAATACTTTGTTTTATTCTGAGTACATATACACAATGAACCTTTATTCAGAGTACATATACAAAATGATCCTTTATTCTGAGTACATATACAAAATGAACCTTTATTCAGAGTACATATGCAAAATGAACCTTATACAAAATGAACCTTTATTCGGAGTACATATACAAAATGAACCTATCAACTACCCTCAGGATGCTCAAAACTAGTCTTTATTGAAATACATACATTAACCCACTTGGGTTGTTATATACAGTTACAACAACTGGGGGCCTCAGTGGCCGAGTGGTCTAGGTAGTTAATGATCACTAGCCTGTCAACACTGAGGCTGTGAGTTCGAATCTCACCTGTTGCCTAGTGTGTTCGACTCCGATCTAAATTGACAAGGATTGCCAATTTTCCTACCGAAGGTCAGTGGTTCTCTCCGGGTACTCCGGCTTCTTTCACCAATAAAAAGTGGCCGCTGCGAAATAGCCAAATGTGCTGAAAACGCCATAAAACCCCAACTAAACAAACAAACAAACAAACAACAATAACAAAAATAGTAAATATCTATAGACAGTCTTGAAGAATAAATAATAAGCAATTGAAAATTGGAAACCTAACTGTCAGGCGCAGATTCAGATATGTTTTATATCCAACTCAGTGTGTGTCCCCCACCCCCCGAAAAAACTATGTTTCTGACAATTCATATGAATTTTTAGCATAAAATAGTCAAAAACCTTTTTTGCCTCGCTCTGCTCAGCGCTATATCAATCATTACCAATACTTCAGTGCCCCCTTGACGTCAAATCCTGGATCCGCGCCAGACAGTTACAGGTTAACGTAATGCACTTGTTCTTTGATAAAATCAAATCCCAAATTTAAAAATCTAAAATTTTATATTCAGTTTTTTTTGTAAAAAACATTTTAATTCTGAAACCTTATTTCAGGTGAAAGGCAGTCATATTCAAAGAATTTTCTTCAACGCCAAATATCGATAGAGTTGCAACAGTGGACATGAAGGGAGATTTCCAAATGAAGGTATCTAGTAAGAAATATACATACCAAAACAAATACTGAAATAAGGAATGATTTAATTTAATTTTACTTATCCCTTCCCCATTCACTTGTGTCCAGTCTTTTAAAAGATAATCAAATAAAGGAAACCCATTAGTTCTCAAGCATTTGTTTAAGAAACAGATATTTATATACATTTGGCCTATGGAAAATGCATTAGTTGTGATCACTCTATCATTGAAGAGATCCTGTCAGTATATGCATCTGGTCTGTGCATTAAAGAAGGTGTTGTATTGCATAAAAACTTTAACTCATAAATCATCTTACTTGTCTTGGGGATAGAGAACTAGTACACTCTGTGGGAAGTCCAAAATATCAATAGTTTGTCAGAATTTTAGTATTTAATGTCTTTATATATTTTCTTCTATAATATTTTTTCTTTTTACGAAAAAGTAATATGTCTTCAAAGGTATTTTAAAAAGTGTTTGTTTAGTTGGGGTTTTACACTGTTTTCAGCACATTTGGCTATTTCGGGGCTGACAGTTTTTATTGGTGGGGGAAGCTGGAGTACCCTTGGAGAACTACAACCTTCAGTAGGAAAATTGGCAATCCTTGTCAATTAAGATCATAGTCGAACACACCCCGCCACAGGTGAGATTCGAACTCACCACCTCAGTGCTGACAGGCTAGTGATCATTAGTAGTCATGACTAAGTACCTAGACCACTCAGCGACCGAGGCCCTTTTAAAAAGTGTAATGTAAAATATTATTGGGACTAAAGCTTTTGCACAGTTTTCAGTGTATCATCATCAGGTTTAAATGGATTGAATGACCTTTTTCAGTAGGCCAGAATTGGGCCTTCTTTTGCTTGAAAATTTGGAATATTTAATTGGTTTCAACTCTGATCTCCAATGCATATCCTCGATTTGTTATATTACAGTGAAGCCTCCTTCTGATTTCTTTTATAGCTAGAATCTGTTAGTGTTTGTTTTCTTCTATGATGAGATTTTCTCTCTTCTGATATTTTACTGAATCGAGCAGCTATGCAAATAGTATCTCAGAACCCGGCCATGGTGGATATACTACAGAGTAGTAAAGAATTTTTTACTAGATGCAAGAAATTTAATATTCTGAGGAAACAAACAAACCACCACTAGCATAGATATTTCATATTTACAAATATTTCAAGGTATCACACACATTTCTGATATTATTGATGATTAGTATGTTTAGCAAAATTACAGAATGTGTTAATTACACCAGGAATTCAGTAAATTTTAATATTTGGGACTTAGTGAAGCGGGGTTTATATACTGATGGGGTGTTTCCGTCCATCTGTCTGTCCGCAAGTCTTTATCGAATGTACTGTTACACCAGTGAATGAATTTTGTTGAAACTTTTACATTATCTTCAGTACAAAGTGGCATTCTGCATCAAATATTTTATTTTTGATCAGAATTATTTTGGGGTATCCCAAAGACAAACATGGACTTATTTATTCATAATATGATAATGTAAGGGATTTAGGCATTGTGTTTTATTTTATTGTCCCCATTCGCAACTCCTCCTAAACCAATGAGTTGATTTCTGTGAAAATTTCAGGGAATCTTCAGTATACATTGCCATTGTGTGTTATATGTTCTTAGATTCTTAGAATAAATTTTCTGTGAAAGCGGTTCAAGACCAAATACATCTCGCACGAAGATTGTTCTAATGAAACTAATTTCACAGGAACTTACTTCAGTTACAACGTCATGAACACAGACATTCTAATAAACAAATTATTCAATGGTTTATTGGATATTTTATCATAGGTATGACTTACCTTAAGCAAATCCACCTGCAACTACCAAGCTGATGATAAACTTGGCAACTTTTAAAGACAGCAGGATTTCTAACATTAGGTTTATATTCAAGCATCACAAATTGTGATCATATACAATTGAATGCCAAGCAAATCACCAATTTTTTTCAACAAAGTATTTTGTAAAGTTGCAATATTACATAAGAAAGACATGCATTTGTGTTATTAAAAGTACTTGTAATGTAGTTTTAACAGATGTAGTCATTAGGGAACAAAGATTCTTGCATCGGCTGAAAGTGTTTTTTTCACCTATAGAGAGTACAATATAAGAAAAATATGTGATATTTACATCTCAGAATAACTTGATGTTAAAGAGCGTATACCTTTGTTATGTAGTCAGGAGCCAAGATTTCTTTTCTCTCTTCATTGAGAATCTCTTTAGATCATAATACTCTTAATGCAACAAAATAAATACTTAGTGTGTTTTTCTTACCTTTTATTAGCTCACCAGTCCTAAAAGGACATGTGAGCTTTTGCCATCACTTGGCATCCGTTGTCCGTCGTAAACTTTTTCAAAGATCTCCTCTGAAACCACTGAACCAATTACAGCCATATTTAGTCTGAAGGATCCTTAGGGTATCTAGAATAATGTTTGTGTTTTATTTTATTGTCCCTCAAGATACATAGCCACCATGGCTAAAAATAGAACATAGGGGGTGAACTGCAGTTTTTGGCTTTTATCTCAGAAACTTAAGCATTTAGAGCAAAACTGATATGGGGTAAAAATTTCGTTCGGTCAAGATATGCCATGAAATTTTCAGACAAATTGAATAACCCTTTGTTAGGTTATTGCCCCTGAATTGTTAATTTTAAGGAAATTTTCCAGTCTTTGGCTTATATCTCAAAAACTAAAGCAGTTAAGGCAAAACTGACAAGAATTAAAAATGTTTATGAGGTCAAGATCTACCTGCCATTAAATTTTCAGACGAATCGGTCAACCAATTATTGGGTTATTGCCCCTGAATTGTTAATTTTAAGGAAATTTTGCAGTTTTCAGTTATTAATTTGAATATTATTATAGATAAAGACAAACTGTAAACAGCAGAAATGTTCAGCAAAGTAAGATCTACAAATAAGTCAACATGACCAAAATCGTCAATTGACCCGTTATAAGAGTTTTTGCCCCTGAAAAATTATTTACAGATAAACTGTAATTATCAGTAAAAATAATGGTCTGACACATTGTCACATATTTTTAGAGCATAACTTGAAATAAATTAAATTGTATCTGTACAACTGAAATGGAAGGTCAAGGGTCAAGGTCATTGAAAAAGTCCATTGCAATCATATATTTGGGTTCAGGATTCTATATTTTAGCTTGCAAGTCAATATTAAGGAGAAAATTGTGAGGGTATGCATTAAATAGCAAAAGTAGTCATTGATGCAAGATCTAAAAAAATATAACAGGTGAGCGATTCAGGCTAGTGGGGGCCTCTTGTTAACTTACCTGGCTCATAAGCCAAATGAGCCATGAGCCATCACTTTGTACTACTCTGCCATTTTTAAAAGACAAAACTATGGAATCTTTGGACCAAGATGGCCACCATGACACTGTCTGTCCCTGAATAACAGTATTGTAAGCATGGATTTCAATGAAACTTCATACAAAGATAGTACAACAGTGTATGAAGCAAAATAACTCTTGTCTGACATCTCAAGATGAATAATTACTATAATATTTTGGAGTGTGTGTGTGTGTAGAGGGTGGGGGTGCATCATTTTGACTAACTGTGTGTCTAATTGTCCCTACAAACGTGAGGCAGTTGGAGGGATATAGTAATAGTATCGTTCCGTCCGTTCATCCCAAAAGACTTTGTGAAAGCAACTGCTCTGAAACTGTTGAACAGATAACCTTCAAACTTTGAAGGATTGTTTACCATCGTATGTAGTTTATCATTTTATATTGCCATTTTGATTTGACCATTTTTACGGGAGTTATGGGACTTTGACATTTATTGGGGGTATTGTAATATTGACATCTTGTGAACGCAACTCCTGAGACTGTTTGACAAAAAACTTTTAAACTTTTAAAATATTGTTTGCCATCATATGTTGTTGATCATATTAATTGCCATTTTTGATTTGACAATTTTTATGGGAGTTATGGGACTTTGACCATTTTTAGGGGGTATCGCAACATTGACATCTTGTGAAAGCAAGTCCTCTTAGACTTTTTGACAGAAAAGTTTTAAACATGTCTTTGTTGTACAACTCTATGCATATTGGGGGGGGGGGGACATTTCACTACTGCATAGGAATCCCTTGTTAATGTAGGCAAAATTTACTACATATATGAGATGATGCTTTCAAACGATTGTAACTAGTAAATCTGGTAATTTTAACTTCCATATTTGGTAATGATTGTGAAGTAAAATATTGACAGATTTGTAATATTCCATGAACTTAAGTCGATTAAGGCTTTGGGCAAGATAAGTACAATTGTCCCCAGCACCCTTGCCTTTCATGGTTCTTAATCTTATTAAATTCCCCATATTTTTTTACCAAACACTAGAAATACCTTTATTTTTTAATGCAAATTAAGAATCTGGTTTTATTATATACCAGTAGTATTTCTACAACATGTGTTGGCAACAAATTAAAAGTAATATACAGAGCAAATTGGTTCATTAGTGTTATCATGCTTTGTGAAGTTATATTTATTACAAACTTCAGAATAGATAAAATCTTTGATCATCAAAAATATAATATTTAACAACATTCTTTGTTTTTTGTTGTTCCTCTGTGTATTTTTGGTATTCTCTAAATGTTTTGTATATTGTGTCCAAATGTTTGGTTTTGATAGGAAGTTATAATTGAATGTGTTGTATTTTTATTACGTGTTTTTAATTGTTAGTTGCAGTCACTAATTGGATTTTATTTTCTGTTCATTAAACACTAGCATCAGTGAGTAAATTTATAATTTGGTATTAATTAGAAATTTATTTGTCAAGAAACAAATATTTATTTTGTATTTTATGTGTTTAATTAAAAGTAAACTGTGTTGCAGTCTAATAGGTGCTAATTTATTGATAAAATTTCAGCTAGTTAAAAATTTTAATTTTGAGATTGAAACCTGTTGGAAGATGAAATACATGACAAAAGGCTGTCTACATCAGTAAGAAAAAATCATTTCGGATAACATCTGCCATCACCTTCAAAGAATAATCCAGGTAGGGAGAATTTAGATATCTTATCTATTTTGAATGGGTTTCTGCCTTCTGGTTTCCAGATCTGCATCAATTGTATGTTTTAATTGGTAGTAAACAGTTGGTGGTCCAGGTATATGTACTGCCATTATTATCATTTCCCTTTGATGTAGACTTCTGGTGCATATACTCTGACTGCAGAATTTATCTCAATGTTGATAGTATATTTGCTTTGATATGCAATAAATTTGTATTTATACCCGTAGAAGTAGGAACATTTACATTTCTCATCTTTGGGTTATGCCATGTGTGTAATGCTTTCTTCTTGTTTTTCTATGAAAAGATACAGATAAATTGATGAGAAATAAAAGATTTAATTGGTTCATACAAGAGTTCACATTAAAGATCTGGAATATATTTCAGGAATGTTAGAAAATTTACATCTTTGTATTGGATTTTTAACTGGGGTTCTCTAGTTTGGACATAATTATTATAAAAGGGAAATAATTCTGTTTCATTGGAGAAAAATCGTAATTACCATTTAGATAATGTATGTACGTACATAAGATTTAAACATTGTTTAATATATTCGAGAATTAGTGTTAAAAAACTGGAAACATTCAGAAATAAATATCAAATTTACATTTTTCATAGAAAAACAATGCCACATCATATTGCACATTCAGAAGTTTGTAGTCCTTTTTCTGGATGTAAAAAGTATACATAGTTTTTCAAATAATATAAAAGAAATGAATATTGTATTTAGCTAAATGCACATGCAGAGCAGTAACACTTCTAAAATTTTCCATATGACCTTGGAAAATTCTTATCTTGACATCTGGGATTATTTCAATAAACAATAGAAAATATTTTATGGTTGAAAAAAGAAAATTGTTGTAAAATTTGCTTCAGTTATAAATCATGGTATCTCTTGTACAAACTACCTTTTGAAAAGTCCTATAACAGCAGGGAAAATAGACTAAATTTAGAACGTTTTGTGTGCAAGTTATACATTTCTAACCTTCGTTAACAGAAAATATTATTACAGTAATTTATGTACTTGCCCTAATAGAATATGACAATACAAATATCAAGCTTTAAATATTGTGATCTTCTTCATTCTTTAATTAATTTTCAATATCTGCTAGCTTTTTGGCTAGTATTGTGAATAATTTAATATTTAAGGGCTGACACACAAGCATTGAGGTTAATTACAGGAGATGGACCAAAATCAAAAAGTTAATCCTCATAATATAATTCCTCAATATTCATGAGATGAAAAACCAGAAGGACGTTATGTGTCAAAAGAAGCATTGCATCAAATATTGAAATATTTGTAGTTAACGGTAACATTTGATATTTGATATCACCTTAGAGTCTGACACTAATTCAAATATTGAGTTATCTCCCTTTCACCACACTTCCAAGAGTAAAAAAAAAAGAATTGTGAAATAGAAATCATTGACTAATTTTTAACCAAAGGTTGGACTTTCAAATTAAAAAACTTTGATGCACATATACAATGTCCACACAAAAATGATTTTATTTTAACATCTCACCATAATACACATCTTTCTATAATGATAATAAATATATGGTTAAAGTTGGAACAGGGGTTTCTAGGAATATGCTGAAAATGGCGTAAAACCCCAACTAAACTTAACTAAATTAAGGAAGTATTCAGATCTAATAAATGCTTGAAATTACCCTTGTAAAGAATTTTTGAAAAATAATCCTCAAAATTTAAAGGTGAGGTAATGCAGAAATAAAAGTTAATTTTGTTTTAAAATATGGATTATCGATTAATGTACAGTAGCAATCATTACTTACATAATACAGGACATGTGGGTGTGATATAAATTCATCCCTGCTTTGTAGTAGGTTGACATGCGGAAAAAGCTATCTCAGGAGGTAACAGTCCACAGGAAGATAGGTTAACTTACCTAGACGGAATACCAGTTCTTAAGTCTTTGGTTTAACCCAACTGGGGATTGAACCTTCGACCTTCCGCACTTGAGGCGAGCACTACCACAAGACCACTGAGTAATAAAGTACATGTATATTTTATAATGTTTTTTGGACTAATTTCTTGGGCTGCGATGTTTGAGTGGACTAGGTAGTTCACCTAATTAGTGATCACTACCCTGTCAACACTAAGTTTTTGGATCAAATTCATGGCAAGATGTGTTCGACTGTTCTTAATTAACAAGTATTTTAAGTTTTCCTGCAGTAGGTTAATGGTTCTCTCCAGATACTCTGGGTTCCCCCACCAATAAACACTGGCTACTATAAATGTGCTAAAGTGGCATAAAACCCCAATAAATCAATTGCTAGGTTAAAAGTTTTGGCCAGAATCATGTTTTTATGGACCTAACCAAAAATTTCACAATTCAAAGCCTGGTTTTACATCTGCACATCGAAAGAACTGGTATTATACACAAATAAATTGGAAAGAGTTATTTGTCTATAATTTGTTCCAAAATTGGAACCTTTAATATAAAACCCTATTACGCATCAAATTACAGTACATGTATTATTATACCCCACGCAACGGGTTGCGGAGGGTATAATGTTTTTGACCCGTCCGTCCGTCAGTCCTGTTTCTTGTCATCGCAACTCCTCTCAAACCACACAACAGAATTTCACAAAACTTTTTTAGATAATAAGGACATACTATGTAGTTGTGCATATCGACAGGAAATTGCAATTCAGTTTTTTTTCTAGGAGTTACGCCCCTTTGAACTTATTTACTTTAATGTACTACTGCAACAGTTTGTCATCGCAACTTCTCTCAAACCACACAACAGAATTTCATGAAACCTTTTCAGATAATAAGGACATACTACGTAGATGTGCAAATCGACAGGAAATTGCGATTCAATTTTTTTTCTAGGAGTTATGCCCCTTTGAACTTATTTAGTTTAATGTACTACTGCAACAGTTTGTCATCGCAACTCCTCTCAAACCACACAAGAGAATTTCATGAAACCTTTTCAGATAATAAGGACATACTACGTAGATGTGCATATCGACAGGAAATTGCGATTCAATTTTTTTTCTAGGAGTTACGCCCCTTTGAACTTATTTACTTTAATGTACTACTGTAACAATTTGTCATCGCAACTCCTCTCAAACGACACAACAGAATTTCATGAAATCTTTTCAGATAATAAGAACATACTACGTAGATGTGCATATCGACAGGAAATTACGATTCAATTTTTTTTCCAGGAGTTACCCCCCTTTGAACTTATTTGCCTCACTATACTATTACTGTTGACTCCTCTCGCTTGGAATTTAAATTTCCCAACATGCTGCCATTCAAATTAGGATAAATATGTGAAGGTAAGCATTTGATTGTGTTCATTTTACTTGTGAAGTGAGATTTTGTTTCTCCAGTGACAATATGAAGACGTGGGGTATGTGAGCGTGCTCACAAAGGTTCTTTAATTTTGATGGTACAGAAGCAAGTACTTGAGACGAATGTAGGATGTTTCAGCCAACGACAATTCGGAGTAGCACATTTCGGACAACGGATGTTTTACACTAGGTCAATTCGGGGTAGGACATTTCGGACAATGGATGTTTCGGCCAAATTTTATATTTTCAAATAAATGTAGGACGTTTTAGCCAACAGATGTTTCAGACTATGACAATTCGGAGCAGGACATTTCGGACAACGGATGTTTCAGACTATGACAATTCAGAGTAGGACATTTCAGACAATGGATGTTTCACACTAGGACAATTCGGGGTAGGAAATTTCGGACAATGGATGTTTCGGCCAAATTTTATATTTTCAATAAATAATCTAAATATCTATAAACAAAATTAGTAACATTAATGTAAAGCAATTATATTTAATTTTTTTTCTATTATTTTGCTTATTCTTTTAATTCAGATTGAAAATGATTATTTTAAATGTGTGATTTTAATTATTATTTTTTAATCCACTTGATATTTAAAAATTAGATAATTAGAGGAGTTATTCTAACGAAAATTTTATCAAAACAGATAATTATTATTAATCAACAGCAGATTAAGTAAATTATCAATTAATTAAATGACCAAAAACTATAGAGGCAAACATCAAAAGCAATCATCACCTTATTTCTATTGTTTTTAACATGTTTGGCTGTTATTTTTATATTTTAAAACTTCATTCATATTTGCTTAAACATACACAAGCTCAGCAAAAAGTGTCCTAGGTAACACAATATAAACTTCATAAAAAAAGTGGCCAGAACATCCGCCTTGAAAAAAAAAGTGTCCGAAATGTCCTGGCCGTAACGTCCGTTGGCCGAAACGCACTCGCACCCTTGAGACAAGGCTAAATGATCAACATTTTCAGCCTTAAGAGTTACAATTCAAAACCTTATTAAGGACAAAAAATATACAGAAATAAATGTAAAGAAAAAAAATTAAACAAGGAGATCTGGAGACATGGCAAAAATTATCAGTTTTACAAATTAGGGTCGCAGAATTGGATCCCTGAATGAATTTCAAAATTTAAAATCTAAATGTCTACATATAGCAAAAAAATATTGTACAGAAATTAATTTGCTGAAGTAAAAAAATGTAGAATGCATTTTAAAGATGAGGTTTATTAAGAAACATATTTGGATTATTTCTCTATCCTACTTTGTTATATTGTCAATTATTGAATATTTTGTCTGTGTTGAAGGACACACTGTTCCTTGTCTGAAACTTTTGTTACATATTT
Organism: Mytilisepta virgata; assembly: GCA_028015205.1. NCBI lineage: Eukaryota > Metazoa > Mollusca > Bivalvia > Mytilida > Mytilidae > Mytilisepta > Mytilisepta virgata. The sequence goes on along the minus strand of CM051515.1, from coordinate 55,518,819 downwards.
GTATGTAGTTTGTGTCAAGAATTAATCAATCATATCACATCTTTCCATTTTAAAAATGTTCCATCAAGGAGTAGCAGTAACTGTAAATTATTATTGCAGTAACTATGCTTCAGTATTTCGCAGCTGAATAGCATCGTTTTAGAAGATGGAAATCAGATAAATTCAAATAATTACACGAAGAACTAGGATTATCTTGGAGAAACTGGATTTAATTTTATCATTGAAATCGACATACAAATTGTCTTCCAAGACTTTTAAAGTTATTTACATAATACCACTTACCATCCAATTTACATTTCATTTTCTCAAAATTGCCATAAATATTTTCTTGTAAAGTATGTCAATTTACAGTAGTTTCAGTTTTTGGACATGAATATTGAGCTAAATGTCATGATGCCATTATTAGTATTTCCAATCACGAACCAGGATTTTGAACAAAAAAAAGTTGTCTGTTTTTGTCTAGGAACCGGTGAAGTGACACTGATGAAAGACATTGATTTTTTTGTCAAGCAGTAAATATCTCCTTAAATCCCTATTATTTATAAACTTAATACTTCTTATATGATGAGGAAAATTATTTGTCAGTGAGGTGTTTAACATGACAGAGTGGTCATTTTGATGATAAATTGAAAAATTGATAGAATTTATCATTGGGAGATATTAGCAGTCCTCACATCAGAAGGAATTGGAACTTTTATTGTGTGATACATAAGGTAATCTTTTATTTTCCATTGGTTTCTTTGTATACTTCCATTAAGTTCTAATTAATGTCAAAACTTTTGAAATTTAGTATCTTCATTAATTGTCATCATTAATATACATTATTAACCAATAGGGTAAAATTCGTTAAAAATGCCTTATCTTTATGAGTAAAATGAATGCATTACAGCAGGGCCATTACAGCGTTTTTATTCATAATAACCGGGCCATTACAGGATTTTGTTCATAATAACCGGGCCATTACAGGATTTTGTTCATAATAACCGGGCCATTACAGGATTTTGTTCATAATAACCGGTTATTACGGCTTTTTTCAATACTCCACTTAGAAATTTCGGGAAGAGCAAGCTTGAACATTTTAAAACATCTTTTTGAAAAAAACTGTCCGAAATTAATCTTTAAAGCTATTATCACAAGTTTTGCTTACTTACCATTATATTTGTGCTATTTGTATTAATGCAAATGCTATATACAAACTGGTTAATAAAAGTATTAAGAAATGGGTGTTTTCATAATGGCCTTGTTATATGTCCTCAGTCTGTAATAATGACCTTCGAATGCTGTAATGGCCGTCGGTGTTGCCTCGGGCCATTACAGCAATCCACAGGCCATTATTACAGACTTTTGACATATAACATGGCCATTATGAAAACACCCATTTATTAATACTACAAGAAAGGTATTTTACCAAATATGGTATTTGAAAATGCGGACAAGATTTAACAATTGTAACAAAGTCAAATAAAACCAAATTAATCTTAATATAATGCCCCCCCCCCCCCCCCCAAAAAAAAAAAAGAAAAAATAGTTGACTGCAGATGAAAAATATCATGTAGAAACTTGAAGTAATTATGTTGACATGATCAATATAAATTTTGTCGCTAAATACAAAATCTCAGAACTTCATTAATAATGTATAATAATAATAACAATTTGTACAGTTATAATTGAATTGAAATAGCTTATGCAGGGTTTGAAATTAGCGGTCGCCCACTCGCCATTGCCGAGTAATTATCTGTGTGGGCCCATAAAAATTACATCTCTGTCGCCCACTTGGCAAGTGAATATCAAATTCCAGTGTGGGCCAATATAAAAATCCAATTCTGTTGCCCACTTTTTCAGTGTAAATAAAAATTAAAAAAACATAAATTTTAACAATATATTTCTTTATTTACTAAATTTTTGCCCATGCTTCTGCTTCTTGTTATGGAAATAGTACTCCTGTATCCGGAGCACTTCCGTTTGGTGTCCTTCGGCTGTTCCGTTTAACCAGTTAATCAGAACAGCCGACTGACACAAAACGGAATAGCGGCATGATTTTCAATTTTGGACCAAGGTGTTCATGATGAAAACTCATATGTTTTCAATGACCTTCTGGAATATGAATATGAATCAGAATGTGAATGTTGAATGTTTTAATGTTCAAATAAAATTACATGTCTGCAACTCTAGTTTTGGTACAATTTGAATATGACAGGGAACCAAGGGACCCAATGATTAAATGCCATGGTAAACAAACAATTTACAGTTGAGGATTAATGACCAGGCCAAGAAAAAAAAACTAAATGGTGAAATTTCATGTTTTTTTTAGAAATTTCAAAACTTTTCTATATAAAATCATGACTTTCAAATACACAATTTTGCTGCCAGGAGAGTGTCAGAATGCAGGATTTTGCACCATTTACGCCCAGACCCCTCGCCATAATGCACGTCGCTTACGCGAGGTGGCAGGCGCACTAACGCGCACCTGTGGGCCCCTAATCCTTAATGTGGACTAATTCAAATTTTTATTTGGTAGCCCACTTGGCTACTGCTCTAATTTCTTAGCTTCAAACCCTGCTTATGGGCTGTCTTTATCTTTATTAAGGGGTGAATTTGGTTCATAATTGAAGGCCTCATATCAACTGTAAAGATTAAGAGCAGGAAGAAATATAGTAAGCTTTTATATTATTTGTGTATTTGTGTGTCTCACATTATGACTCGGTGGCCAAGTGGTCTAGGTAGTTCGTCATGACTACAAGTGATCACTAGCCTGTTAATGCTGAGGTTGGGAGTTTGAATCTCACCTGTGGCGGGGTGTGTGCGACTCTGATCTTAATTGACAAGGATTGCCAATTTTCCTACCGAAGATCGGTGGTTCTCTCCGGGTACTCCGGCTTCCTCTACAATAAAAACTGGCCACCGCAAAATAGCCAAATGTGCTGAAAACGGCATAAAACCCCAACTAAACAAACACATTATTACTGAAACTTTTTTTTCAAGGATATCTCAACTTCTGATTAGAAAAAAATCAAATAAATTCCAAGCTATATCTGTTATTTTAATTGTAAGTAGTTATTGCCTCATATTTGGGGGACTTATAGATGTTTTGTCTGTGCATCCGTCCGTCCATTCATCTGTCCCACCTCAGGTTAATGTTTGCATTCAGCTTTTTTCCATGAAGATTGGGCCATATCATGAAACTTAATACAACATTTACATCATGATATGAACTTTCTAAAATATATGCCATTTTGACCTAGATTTCATGGTTCAGTGAACATGGGAAATGAGATGGTGAATCATCAGGTTAATGTTTGTTTTGAAGCTTTTTTTTCTATGCAGATGGTGTCACATCATGATGATACTTTGTACACACATGTAAGTCATGATATGAACTTTGTAAAATGTATGCCGTTTTAAGGTCTTAACCTAAATTTCACAGTTCAGTGAACATGGGAAATGTGATGGTGAATTCTCAGGTTAAGGTTTGCATTGAAGTTTTTTTTCTATAGTTAAGACTTTTATTCCACAGTTCTTTGGACATAGAAATGTAATAGTGCCACCCCAGGCTAAGATTTGCTTTGAAGCTTTTTATTCCATATATATTGAGTATTTGGTGTTTTCCTTTGCACGATTAAGTAAAATGTGTCATTCAGTTAAATGACTAATTAATTTCGGTCGACTGTTTCGTTGATTTGACATTGGAGTTGTGCTGACATATGTTCTTGTTTATTATGTGATTCATTAGTTCTTCTATAAATATCGGCAAAAGAATACCAAAGGGACAAAACAGTGGGAAAAGTCAATAACCAAGGAAAGGACAAAATCAGGAGAATGGAACACAAGAAACAAATGTCACAAGGTTAGATGTATAACTAAAAGAATAAAAACGTATAATAAACTAAACAAAAATAGAAGAAGAGGGCACAGAAACTAAAACAATAACACTGTAAACTCTTGGAATGACATCAGGTGCTCTGGAAGGGTAAGCATATCCTGCTCTGTTAACGACACACCCGTCACACTGCCAGTATGTGTCAAGTCCAATGAGGTGTCAGTTCCAGAAGGATGTGAAAACTAACTGCAGATATGAAATAATAAAAAATGATAGTTTAAAATGATGTCACCAAAACATATGTTGATGGAAAGGTCGAAGATTTGTTTTCAATAGTCTGAACAATGTGTTTGACTTTTATGATATATGTATAGAATAAAGGGAAGTGAAATCAGATGCACAAGCATCCGCCTCATCCAAGTTGGCAATATTTGGCAAAGTGATATACTGTATTTTCTGGACTATAAAGGCCGGTTGTCACGATCAAAGTTTTGTTTGTCAAAGTTTTTGATGAAACTTTGATAGTTACAACGGTCAAAGAAATCTTTGATCAAAAACTTGGACAAACTTTGATGGAATAGAACTCCATCCTATTTTTAGCTCACTGACCCGAAGGGTCAAGTGAGCTTTTCTCATCACTTGGCGTTCGTCGTCCGTCATCGTCTGTGTCGTCCGTCATCCGTTAACTTTTACAAAAATCTTCTCCTCTGAAACTACTGGGCCAAATTGAACCAAACTTGGCCACAAGCATCATTAGGGTATCTAGTTTAAAAAATGTGTCCGATGACCCCGCCTGCCAACCAACATGGCCGACATGGCTAAAAATAGAACATAGGGGTAAACTGCAGTTTTTGTCTTATATCTCAAAAACTAAAGCAAATAGAGCAAAACTGATATGGGGTAAAAATGTTCATCAGGTCAAGATCTACCTGTCATGAAATTTTCAGACGAATCGGTCAACCCTTTGTTGGGTTATTGCCCCTGAATTGTTAATTTTAAGGAAATTTTGCAGTTTTAGGTTATTATCTTGAATATTATTATAGATAAAGACAAATTGTAAACAGCAAAAATGTTGAACAAAGTAAGATCTACAAATAAGTCAACATGACCAAAATCATTGATTGACCCCTTATAGGAGTTTTTGCCCTTTAAAGACGGCATCCAGCGTGAACTTTCCTTTAAAGATCTTTTCCTCTCAAACCACTGGGCCAATTGAGACCAAACTTTGGTGGAATGGTCCTTGGGTGGCCCCCTTCCAAAATTATGTCTGGCATCACCGACTTCCAACCGAGATGGCTGCTGTTACTAAAAATAGAAAAAAAGGGGGGTGACTTTCAAAAATCTTCTTATATGAAACTACAAGTCCAGTTGGAACCAAAGTTGGCACTAATAGGTCTTAGGAGGTTCTCTTTCAGAAATATGTCCAATGACCCGGACTGTTAACCAAGATGGCCGCCACAACTGAACTTAGTTTAACATAGGGCCCTATGGGAAAATTCATTGAAAAATCTTCTTGTCTTAAACCACTTGACCAATTGGAACCAGACTTGGCAGCAATGCTCCTTAGATGGTCCTCTTACAGAGGTGTGTCTGATGACCCGGACTGTCAACCAAGATAGCCGCCACCTCCGAACTTAGTTTAACATAGGTCTCTATAGGAAAATTCATTGAATAATCTTCTTGTCTGAAACCACTTGACATATTGGAGCAGGACTTGGCGGCATTGGTCCTTAGGAGGTCCTTTTTCAGAAATGTGTCTGATTTTGTGGACTGTGAACCAAGATGGCTGCCACAGCAGAACTTAGTTTAACATAGGACCGTATGGGAAATGCACTCAAATCTTCTCATCTGAAACCACTAAGTCAATTAGAATTAGACTTGGTAGCAATGGGTCCTTAGATTGTCCTCTTTCAGAATTTTGTGCGATGACCCAGACTGTCAACCAAGATGGCCGCCACACCCGAACTTAGTTTAACATAGGGCCCTATGGGAAAATTCATTGAAAAATCTTCTTGTCTGAAACCACTTGACATATTGGAGCCAGACTTGGCAGCATTGGTCCTTAGGAGGTCCTCTTTCAGAAATGTGTCTGATCACCCGGATTGTCAACCAAGATGGCTGCCACACCCAACTTTGTTAAATATTGGACCCTATAGGAAAATTCATTTAAAAATCTTCTTGTCTGAAACCGCTTAGCCAGTTGGAACAAGACTTAGTAGAAATGGTCCTTAGATGGTTCTCTTTTAAAAATGTATCTGTTAACCTGGACTAAACCAAGATGACTGCCACAGCTGAAAATAGTTTAACATAGAATCCTATAGAAAAACCAGCCAAATTGACTGCAACACTTAAATTTTTAGGTCTGCTTAAGGTGAAAAGTTAAATCCAGGTGAGCGATACAGGCTCTTGAGAGCCTCTAGTTCATCAAACTTTGATGGACTTTGATGGAAATCAACCAATCAGAATGCTGTTTTGGAATGATGAGATAATGTTTACAAAACAAAAGCACATGCTGAAAAGGCGGGAAAGAAGAGAAACAGACAATGAGCAATAAGAGTAAAAAATTGATTTGGACAAACGATATCATTAATGAATTAATTGAATTGGTCCAGAGTAGAGAGGTGATCTTGAATATAAGGTCAAAACAATACCATGACAAAGATAAGAGGAGGGATGCAATAAATGAGATTTGTGATCAGCTTCTTCTAAGTAACCAGGATCTAGTTGTCACCCGCTTTCTCACTCTTGCACGGTCACGGAGTCTCCTCCTGATAATCCTAATGCTCATAAGGCATAATATTACAGCAATATATTCATAATTTGCTGCATTTGGATCCATTGTTATTATTTTAAACAATATTTCCCTCCAGTTTTTTCACCTCCTTTTCTTTGACCAATACCATCAAAAACTTTGATCACTGACAACACAAACTTTGACAAAGTTTACTTTGTCCAAGTTTTCTTTGACAAAGTTTTTGATGGAAAACTTTGATCGTGACAACCGGTCTTAAGTCTATGTGGACTATAGGTCTAATTGATACTTTCTCCATAGACTTATAATGGTAAAATAGTCATTTTAAAGTAAAAAAGTCTCGACCTACAGGCAGGAAAATACAGTATTATGATGATTGTTTTCGTCAAGAAATCGGTTGCAGAACTATGTGGGATGTACAGTAATACATATTAGTTTTATTTCTTTTAGTAAATTTACCACACATCCATTTTTTTTCTTTTGAAAGTTTTAAATGTTACACTTGACTTGTTAGTATAGCTAAAACGAATCAAATTTAAGTCAATCTGATTTCTCAGACACCAGGCATAATTAAATTTTTTTTCACAATGTATCCTAAAATATATCAGAGCTATTGAATTAGTAGTAATGATGATTGGCAACTGATGATATTTTGTGACATTAAATATTTATTACAATTTCTTGTTTGTTCATTTTGTGTGATTTATTGCCAAAATCAGTGCATTGATGAATGGAAGTTATTTTAAGATCGATTTTACTTTAAGAGAGCTCTAAATTCTGACATTCTTACCATTTTCCTTGACACAAGCCCTATGTAAGTGAGATTAGTTTAAGATCATACCTTCCAAAAGATGCATCACAATCTAGGCTTGAATTCAGAAGCTTTGTTTAACAGTGCATACCTATAAAGGCCCAATTTAAAAAATGTTTCCAGTTTCTAACTTAGAGCAATGATGCCTGCTATGATAGTTCACCTCATAAGATAATTTGCCTTAAAGGTTTAGAACACAAACTTACAGTATATTTGGAAATAATGTAATGATTTTATTAATGCACAGAAAATGTAGAAGGGTAAATATTGCAGAAATTGAGCCTTGCATTCTATTTGGTGCTTTTAATATTCAGTTGCAATAATTAATATTCAAATTATTGTCAATTGCTGAAGTTTTGAACTGAAAAGTATGCACTTGATTCCATAGTAACAGTAGTTTGCATGCCTCAGTTTGAACACAAGTTTAATGGCGATTATATCACATACTTGCAAATATGGTTGGAATTTCTGATTCCATACCTCGCTCTCCACTTCTCTTCAGCCTTTCTGTGCATTCAATTTCTATAGTCATTGGACATATATATTCATATTTTACTGATTATTATCTATGTAAATTCACATTTAAAAAAATTATTGTGAAATCATTTATTTTGACACAATTTGTACCAGTTACAAGAGAAATGTCGCTAGTTTAACCCTTTAGTCTGCCTAATTTTGCTAATTCACCGGTTGGAATCAGAAAGACAAAATTTGTTATTTACATAAATAAAATTGTGACATCATAAATTTTCATTTTGTTTGAATTGTTGTTTCTTGAAAACGTCTTAAATAAAGAATTGATTTCACAATAATGTTTTGGAAAATTAAATTTGCTTAAGAAGGAATAGGAAAAATCTGAAGTGACAAATATTTATGTTCACCAACTTTAGCAGAGTCATAATAGCAAGAAGGTGAAAACTGCTTAACTGTGTATATATATATATATATATATGACAAGGACTCCCAATTTTCCTACTGAAGGTCAGTGGTTCTCTCCGGGTACTCCGGCTTCCTCCACCAATAAAAACTACGGAATGTACTGAAAACAATGTAAAACCCCAATTAAACAAACAAACAAACAAACAAACATATCAAAGTCAATGTGTAGAAACAGTGTATTTTTGTGTAGATTAAACTTTATCAGATGGAAAAATATTAGCAATATATTGTAAGCCATAAATAAAACAATCTAAAAAAAGATCATTTTGATTGTATTTTATTTAATTGTATAATAATATTTGTTAGTTTTTAAAGCTTTTTTTAGTTTTAATTGAATTTTTGTTTAATTTTATCATTTAATGAAAATTTTTGTTTGTCTTAGCATTGTCTTTTACTATCACTGATATAGTCACACCTCTCTCTAATTAATATGGGGGCCTCGGTGGCCGAGTGGTCTAGGTAGTTCGTCATGACTACAACTGTCAACACTGCGGTTGTGAGTTCGAATCTCACCTGTGGCGGGGTGTGTTCGACTCCCACCTTAATTGACAAGGATTGCCAATTTTCCTACCGAAGGTCGGTGGTTCTCTCTGGGTTCTCCACTCATAAAAACTGGCCGCCGCGAAATAGCCATATGTGCTGAAAACGGCGTTAAACTCCAACTAAACAAACAAACAATCTAATTAATATGTGTGTATAATAGAACCTCTTTGATTTCTTTATATAGGCAAAAACTTTTTTTAAAACCTCTTCATTTTTAGCTCACCTCACGAAAGTGAGGGGGGCTTATGTGATACCCCCGGCGTCGGCGTCGGCGTCGGCGTCGGTGTCGGCGTCCGCACCCACTTACAGAAGAATGGTTAAGATCCATACACGCTTCTTGACAAATGCCACATCAATCATATTGGTATGGTAGGTGCACCTAATGATGCTAAGCACAATGCATGCTTCGGATGCTGGCTCTGACCTATATTTTCTGCATGAATGAACACTTACAGAAGAATGGTTAAGATCCATACACACTTACTGACAAGTGCTACATCAATCATATTGGTGTGGTAGGTGCACCTAGTGATGCTAAGCACAATGCATGCTTCGGATGCTGGCTCTGACCTATATTTTCTGCATGAATGACCACTTACAGAAGAATGGTTAAAGTCCATTCCTGGTTACTGACACATGCCACATCAATCATATTGTCATGGTTGGTGCACCTACGGATGCTAAGCACAATGCATGCTTCGGATGCTGGCTGTGACCTACTTTTTCCGGATGGATGACCACTTACAGAAGAATGGTTAAAGTCCATTCCTGGTTACTGACACATGCCACATCAATCATATTGCCATGGTTGGTGCACCTACAGATGCTAAGCACGATGCATGCTTCGGATGCTGGCTGTGACCTACTTTTTCCCAATGGATGACCACTTACAGAAGAATGGTTAAAGTCCATTCCTGGTTACTGACACATGCCACATCAATCATATTGCCATGGTTGGTGCACCTACAGATGCTATGCACGATGCATGCTTGGATGCTGGCTGTGACCTATGATGAGTTATACCATGCCTCACCTTTCCATATCAGTTGGTTGTCTCCTTGTTTTTTTTATAATGGTCAAACGATAGCAGCAACTGTGGCAGTTTTATCAAGCAATGTTTTATATGCATCTCCAGATCCCAAGCACAACAGGTTCAAGATTAATGAATCTTTACATCAGTACTATACTGTTAAGTTTCAATGTTCATCTTTTGACCCTAACCTTTGATGTTTCAACCTCTAACACACAAAAAAATATGGCTCACCTAGCAAAACCTTTTTTTTTATTGTGCTGTACTTTGTTCTATTTTAAGTTACCAATATTTTACTAATGAAAAAAAGTTATTCCATACTGGATAAAAAAGGTGAGTTAATCGACAGCTTAGGATGCTGCCTGTCAATAAATTTTTCCACATGGATGAAACTTTTTAAATGTTTTATTCCATTCCCGCTTATGTAACATTAGTACCACATGGACCATATTAGCATGGTAGGTGTACCTAAGAAAGCTTAAAACACAAAGCAGGCTTAGAATGCGGGCTGTGACTTCCTTTTTCTGGATGGATGACCACTTACAGACCTAAGAATGGTTAAAGTCCATTCCTACTTACTGACAAGTGCCACATCAACCATATTGGTATGGTAAGTGCACCTAGTGATGCTTAGCACAATGCATGCTTTGGATGCTGGCTGTGTCCTATATTTTTTGCATGGATGACCACTTACAGAAGAATGGTTAAAGTGCATTCCTGCTAACAGGCAAGTACCACATCAACCAAAGCATCCAGAGATGCTTTGTAAGATGCATGGTTCAGATGCTGGCTGTGACCTTCTTTTTCTGCATGGATGAGCACTTAAAATTTTGAAAAGTTCAAGTCAATTACGGCTTAGTGATAATAATGCGTTACGAGGTGAGCTTTGTAATCGATAGATTACCTATGTTTGAAAGTGGGAGTTTACAACCATCTTTCATTGCTACTGCCCATTCTGTTGGATTCTTCATAGCTGTTATGTAACATTTGGGATCAGCAGGTGATAGCAGTAAATCGACCATGCAAACGAGAAGGCTTCTGTGTTACTTAATTTTTTCATTTTGTAATATAATGAAAATTGCTTATTAAACATTTGAATCTTCATTCAAGATTATTTTCAACGGCTCTACAAATATTGATTGATTTGGTGTATTTTGCGGAGTAATACAGAAAGTGAAAAATTCATCTCTGTGCGATCGGCACGCATAGATTTTCTCTGTCTAACATCACTCGCTAGGTAGGGAATTGTTAAAGTCTTGATTAGAATTTACATGTAACTATATAGTTCTTGGATATTGTAGAAAAAACATAACTGTAGATCTTGAATAGAAAGAGAGGGAAAAGGGATCAGACACAAGATAAATTCCACAGTTAAGTTTAATTGCAACCTTCAAATGCTTTCATGTAAAAACATAATTTTCGGAATCCCAAGATCATGTCATGATCCTTTTGACAAGTGTATTTCATTATGTCAGATAAATTTAGTAAGATTTAAAACGACCTCTTTCCTCAGACTAAAGCATTTGGAAGCAAGGTCTGGTCACTAAGTTAGGAATTACATACAGACACTAACATCTGCAAGTCCGATCTGATGCCATATTTACTAAAAAGAGATAATAATTATGCAAAAATCTGAATATTAGTTTGACGATGTATGGCGGGGGGACACCTGTCAAATGGGCTCGTTGGTTTCTAACAATGAACAATCTGGTTAGCTGTGAATCTGACAACCCATTTCTTGTTGGAATTAAAATGACTTCTCAGAATGAGGACATCAAAGCAATAACTTCTAATTATGTAACTTAAGGAGACATTTTACAGTTATCAAGATTAGGTTTACCATCAAGTCAGATGATAAAAAGTTTTCAATTGCTGTTTTGCCCAGTGACGTCAATGACATTATTGATGGTAATGTTTCAAAGCCAGTATCCTGATACTAGATTGAAGGATAAAAATACAATTTAACAAATTTATGATTAACTTTTAACCTTGTTTTGATATTATATTTATCCTTTTCAGTGGCAGACAATTTATTTCTGGCAGAGCTATATTTGAACAAAGCTAATACGAATAGTAAATGCTGTTTCTTTTTAGATCCCAATATAAATATCGAAAATGGAGAGATGCTTACTAAAATTTATTATAAAAGGCAAAGTTTTAATTTTCAAATTACTATCTTCCCCTTCCTTGATGGAGATGTGCTTGTGGCACCATCATATGGAGTTTACATATCACAGCTTGTACTTTTTGCACGAATTTGCTTAAAGTTAGCGAAACCATACGATTACTAAAAAGCTTTTATTACAGTGTTATAGATTTCACAAACTGCTTAATGCTTTTAAAAAGATAACAACATCTTTTAGCTAAATACCTGGCTTCCAGAAAAGCACTTGTCGTGAATGGGTTTTCCCATCCTAGTTTCTATTTTAGTATTGTGAATAAATGCAAAAGTCTAGCTAGTAACCCACAGAAATTTCGTAGTTAAGATCTTTTCACAGTAAAGGCTACACATATGAAATTATGTGCAATTCTGTACAAATTGCTCTTTCTACCAATGACTTGAAGGGTTTAAATTCATGCTGGCCCTGAATACTGATTCCTATTGAACTCTATGACAAGATAGCATTAAACCCTTTATGAGAGTGTTATTCTAGACTTTTTCGTTTAATAGAGCGACAGTGTCCGAACTGCATCTATGAGAGCCTTAGCATGTTATACAGTTAAAACGAGCACATTCTGACCCTGCTGTCTAAATTATGTACCATCCACTCTAGTTTTGCAGTGCTAGCAAGCAGTCACCTTGTTGGTAATCATACTAGATTTGCTTTTATAGTGCATTTTATACACAAGAGTGTCAGAATAGATTAAGGGGAAGGTTTGGGTACCTATAAAATACTCCACTACTGTTCAGTGTCTGTACCAAGTCAGACTATCCTGACTCTCTGTTGTGTTCATGTTTGTGTTTCGTACTCTTTAATGTTATTTTTTGTCCAGAGTTCTGTTAGTTGGGTTGCTTTGATTGATTGGTGTGTCATTCTTGACCTTTCCTGTTATCCATTTTGTTAATTATGTAAATACAATTAGATTGTCATCTTGTTCAAATGTCCATGCTATATTCATAATGATAGATATTGCGTGTTGAAAATGAAAAATTTAACTATCCAGGGTGGAGAAATTGCATAACCCACTCGTACATGAAGGAGAATCTATATTTATTGAATAAGAGGTACCTTTTCATTTTCACATGAAGTTGATATATAGAATATTTTGTAATTACTTAGGTCTTCTTGATGTTATTGGCTACTTCAAGATTCTCTTATCTTAAAGGAGTTTTTTTTACTGGATTTTTTTCCAATGCAACAAAATCAGGCAGGCAGATGAACTTGCAGATGGGTGGGTTGCTGGCTGTGGCACTGATGGTTTCTATGTTTTTAGATTTTTTGTTGTGATCTCTTCTTTATATTAAGGAACAAAATAAAATTTGCATGCAGACAGATTAAAGTTGTGATTGAAATTTATTCCTATTTTCGTTTTTGGTTTTTATTTTTTAAATAGCTGTTCTAATTTGAAAAATACCAACCTTTTTTAAGCTCACCTGACCTAAAGAGTTGCTATAGTCATCACTTTGCGTCCGTTGGCGTTGTCGTCGTCGTAACACATTATCTCCTCCTAGATGGCTGAGCCAAATGAAACCAAACTTGGCAGGAATGTTCATTGGCATGAAGACATGAAGGTTTGCTTCATTTGGTCCTGATTGGAAAATCAATATGGCTGTCAGGGTCCAAAATGCATTTTTATTGGTTGATTACATTTTGATCAACTCCTCTGAAACAATTTAAGAAAATTGAATCAAACTTGGCAGGAATGATGTCTGGAAGGTCCAGTACAAAGATTACTCATTTCGTTCCAGTCCATCAAAAAACATGGCCGTTAGCGCAGAACATAGTTTAACATTAGACCCATAGGAAAACATGTTAATCATCAACTCCTCTGAAAGTACTGAAGGAGGTTGAACGAAACTTGACAGGAATGATGTATGAAAGGTCCTTTACAAAGCTTACTCATTTTCTTCCGATTTGTGAAAAAACATGGCTGCAAGTGCAGAACGTGTTTTAACATTGGACCCTACGGGAAAAAATGTTAATCATCAACTCCTCTGAAAGTACTGAAGCTAATTGCACCAAATGTGGCAGGAATGCTTTATGGAAGGTCCTGTACAAAGATTACTAATTTTGTTCTGGTCCATCAAAAAACATGGCCGCCAGCACAAAACGTAGTTTAACATCGGACCATATGAGAAAACATGTTAATCATCAACTCCTCTGAAAAAACTGAAGGAGGTTGAACCAAACATGACAGGAATGATGTGTGAAAGGTCCTTTTCAAAGCTTGCTCATTTTAATCAGATTCGTCAAAAAACATGGCAGCAATGGTCCTTAGGTGGTCCTCTTTCGGAATTGTATCTGATGACCCCGCCTGTCATCAAAGACAGGCGGGGTCATCTATGAACTATGGCCCCTATGGGAAATTTACTTAAAGATCTTCTTGTCTGAAATAACGTGGCCAATTGGAACAAAACTTGGTAGCAATGGTCCCTAAGGTGGTCCTTTTTCAGAAGTTTATCCGATGACCGCACCCATCATCCAAGATGGCCACCAGAGCCAAACTTAGCTTAACATAGGACCCAGGTGAGAGATACAGGCTCCTGGGAGTCTCTAGTTTAAAAGAGAATTCTCTGATTTTTTTATTTTATTATTTCAAAAGGAAGACATTTCTTTTGGAGATTTGTTTCTGTGATGCATCTCTTGATTTTTGTTTTTTTTTTATCTCTATGGAAAATTACACCACATGATAATTCAGAATGGCATAATTTTCTCTAATCCTGTTATGTTCTGTGGGAGTAGTTACTTTCAGTTTTTATGGCTGGTGTTTTAATTCAGTTGTAAGTAGGAATAATGGGCTTCAATGTTTAATATTGATATCATATAGAGTAGTTGTATAGCAGGATATTGACTCTTGTAAGTCTAAATATAAATCTTGAAGAGGAAATCTTATATTTTGCATAATTATAAGGTTTTTTATATCCCCCGCAAACAAAGTTTGGGGGGGTATATAGGAATCACCTTGTCCGTCTGTCCGTCTGTCCATATACCTTGTAAGCGCAACTCCTCCTAGAGCGCTCAATGGATTTCAACGAAACTTTACAGAAATTAAGTACATCATTCAAAGATGTGCATGAAGAAAAATCTTTGCTTTCCGATATCACACAAGGGAGATAATTGGACTTCAAAGCGGGGGTATCCTTTGTGAGCTTTGCTCACAGTACATCTAGTTTATAACTGAAAATTTTAAAGGCAGTGAAAAATGGAAAATATGGTCTAAGAAAATGAAAAATTTAACTATCCAGGGTGGAGAAATTGCATAACCCACTCGTACATGAAGGAGAATCTATATTTATTGAATAAGAGGTACCTTTTCATTTTCACATGAAGTTGATATATAGAATATTTTGTAATTACTTAGGTCTTCTTGATGTTATTGGCTACTTCAAGATTCTCTTATCTTAAAGGAGTTTTTTTTACTGGATTTTTTTCCAATGCAACAAAATCAGGCAGGCAGATGAACTTGCAGATGGGTGGGTTGCTGGCTGTGGCACTGATGGTTTCTATGTTTTTAGATTTTTTGTTGTGATCTCTTCTTTATATTAAGGAACAAAATAAAATTTGCATGCAGACAGATTAAAGTTGTGATTGAAATTTATTCCTATTTTCGTTTTTGGTTTTTATTTTTTAAATAGCTGTTCTAATTTGAAAAATACCAACCTTTTTTAAGCTCACCTGACCTAAAGAGTTGCTATAGTCATCACTTTGCGTCCGTTGGCGTTGTCGTCGTCGTAACACATTATCTCCTCCTAGATGGCTGAGCCAAATGAAACCAAACTTGGCAGGAATGTTCATTGGCATGAAGACATGAAGGTTTGCTTCATTTGGTCCTGATTGGAAAATCAATATGGCTGTCAGGGTCCAAAATGCATTTTTATTGGTTGATTACATTTTGATCAACTCCTCTGAAACAATTTAAGAAAATTGAATCAAACTTGGCAGGAATGATGTCTGGAAGGTCCAGTACAAAGATTACTCATTTCGTTCCAGTCCATCAAAAAACATGGCCGTTAGCGCAGAACATAGTTTAACATTAGACCCATAGGAAAACATGTTAATCATCAACTCCTCTGAAAGTACTGAAGGAGGTTGAACGAAACTTGACAGGAATGATGTATGAAAGGTCCTTTACAAAGCTTACTCATTTTCTTCCGATTTGTGAAAAAACATGGCTGCAAGTGCAGAACGTGTTTTAACATTGGACCCTACGGGAAAAAATGTTAATCATCAACTCCTCTGAAAGTACTGAAGCTAATTGCACCAAATGTGGCAGGAATGCTTTATGGAAGGTCCTGTACAAAGATTACTAATTTTGTTCTGGTCCATCAAAAAACATGGCCGCCAGCACAAAACGTAGTTTAACATCGGACCATATGAGAAAACATGTTAATCATCAACTCCTCTGAAAAAACTGAAGGAGGTTGAACCAAACATGACAGGAATGATGTGTGAAAGGTCCTTTTCAAAGCTTGCTCATTTTAATCAGATTCGTCAAAAAACATGGCAGCAATGGTCCTTAGGTGGTCCTCTTTCGGAATTGTATCTGATGACCCCGCCTGTCATCAAAGACAGGCGGGGTCATCTATGAACTATGGCCCCTATGGGAAATTTACTTAAAGATCTTCTTGTCTGAAATAACGTGGCCAATTGGAACAAAACTTGGTAGCAATGGTCCCTAAGGTGGTCCTTTTTCAGAAGTTTATCCGATGACCGCACCCATCATCCAAGATGGCCACCAGAGCCAAACTTAGCTTAACATAGGACCCAGGTGAGAGATACAGGCTCCTGGGAGTCTCTAGTTTAAAAGAGAATTCTCTGATTTTTTTATTTTATTATTTCAAAAGGAAGACATTTCTTTTGGAGATTTGTTTCTGTGATGCATCTCTTGATTTTTGTTTTTTTTTTTATCTCTATGGAAAATTACACCACATGATAATTCAGAATGGCATAATTTTCTCTAATCCTGTTATGTTCTGTGGGAGTAGTTACTTTCAGTTTTTATGGCTGGTGTTTTAATTCAGTTGTAAGTAGGAATAATGGGCTTCAATGTTTAATATTGATATCATATAGAGTAGTTGTATAGCAGGATATTGACTCTTGTAAGTCTAAATATAAATCTTGAAGAGGAAATCTTATATTTTGCATAATTATAAGGTTTTTTATATCCCCCGCAAACAAAGTTTGGGGGGGTATATAGGAATCACCTTGTCCGTCTGTCCGTCTGTCCATATACCTTGTAAGCGCAACTCCTCCTAGAGCGCTCAATGGATTTCAACGAAACTTTACAGAAATTAAGTACATCATTCAAAGATGTGCATGAAGAAAAATCTTTGCTTTCCGATATCACACAAGGGAGATAATTGGACTTCAAAGCGGGGGTATCCTTTGTGAGCTTTGCTCACAGTACATCTAGTTTATAACTGAAAATTTTAAAGGCAGTGAAAAATGGAAAATATGGTCTAAGAAAATGAAAAATTTAACTATCCAGGGTGGAGAAATTGCATAACCCACTCGTACATGAAGGAGAATCTATATTTATTGAATAAGAGGTACCTTTTCATTTTCACATGAAGTTGATATATAGAATATTTTGTAATTACTTAGGTCTTCTTGATGTTATTGGCTACTTCAAGATTCTCTTATCTTAAAGGAGTTTTTTTTACTGGATTTTTTTCCAATGCAACAAAATCAGGCAGGCAGATGAACTTGCAGATGGGTGGGTTGCTGGCTGTGGCACTGATGGTTTCTATGTTTTTAGATTTTTTGTTGTGATCTCTTCTTTATATTAAGGAACAAAATAAAATTTGCATGCAGACAGATTAAAGTTGTGATTGAAATTTATTCCTATTTTCGTTTTTGGTTTTTATTTTTTAAATAGCTGTTCTAATTTGAAAAATACCAACCTTTTTTAAGCTCACCTGACCTAAAGAGTTGCTATAGTCATCACTTTGCGTCCGTTGGCGTTGTCGTCGTCGTAACACATTATCTCCTCCTAGATGGCTGAGCCAAATGAAACCAAACTTGGCAGGAATGTTCATTGGCATGAAGACATGAAGGTTTGCTTCATTTGGTCCTGATTGGAAAATCAATATGGCTGTCAGGGTCCAAAATGCATTTTTATTGGTTGATTACATTTTGATCAACTCCTCTGAAACAATTTAAGAAAATTGAATCAAACTTGGCAGGAATGATGTCTGGAAGGTCCAGTACAAAGATTACTCATTTCGTTCCAGTCCATCAAAAAACATGGCCGTTAGCGCAGAACATAGTTTAACATTAGACCCATAGGAAAACATGTTAATCATCAACTCCTCTGAAAGTACTGAAGGAGGTTGAACGAAACTTGACAGGAATGATGTATGAAAGGTCCTTTACAAAGCTTACTCATTTTCTTCCGATTTGTGAAAAAACATGGCTGCAAGTGCAGAACGTGTTTTAACATTGGACCCTACGGGAAAAAATGTTAATCATCAACTCCTCTGAAAGTACTGAAGCTAATTGCACCAAATGTGGCAGGAATGCTTTATGGAAGGTCCTGTACAAAGATTACTAATTTTGTTCTGGTCCATCAAAAAACATGGCCGCCAGCACAAAACGTAGTTTAACATCGGACCATATGAGAAAACATGTTAATCATCAACTCCTCTGAAAAAACTGAAGGAGGTTGAACCAAACATGACAGGAATGATGTGTGAAAGGTCCTTTTCAAAGCTTGCTCATTTTAATCAGATTCGTCAAAAAACATGGCAGCAATGGTCCTTAGGTGGTCCTCTTTCGGAATTGTATCTGATGACCCCGCCTGTCATCAAAGACAGGCGGGGTCATCTATGAACTATGGCCCCTATGGGAAATTTACTTAAAGATCTTCTTGTCTGAAATAACGTGGCCAATTGGAACAAAACTTGGTAGCAATGGTCCCTAAGGTGGTCCTTTTTCAGAAGTTTATCCGATGACCGCACCCATCATCCAAGATGGCCACCAGAGCCAAACTTAGCTTAACATAGGACCCAGGTGAGAGATACAGGCTCCTGGGAGTCTCTAGTTTAAAAGAGAATTCTCTGATTTTTTTATTTTATTATTTCAAAAGGAAGACATTTCTTTTGGAGATTTGTTTCTGTGATGCATCTCTTGATTTTTGTTTTTTTTTTATCTCTATGGAAAATTACACCACATGATAATTCAGAATGGCATAATTTTCTCTAATCCTGTTATGTTCTGTGGGAGTAGTTACTTTCAGTTTTTATGGCTGGTGTTTTAATTCAGTTGTAAGTAGGAATAATGGGCTTCAATGTTTAATATTGATATCATATAGAGTAGTTGTATAGCAGGATATTGACTCTTGTAAGTCTAAATATAAATCTTGAAGAGGAAATCTTATATTTTGCATAATTATAAGGTTTTTTATATCCCCCGCAAACAAAGTTTGGGGGGGTATATAGGAATCACCTTGTCCGTCTGTCCGTCTGTCCATATACCTTGTAAGCGCAACTCCTCCTAGAGCGCTCAATGGATTTCAACGAAACTTTACAGAAATTAAGTACATCATTCAAAGATGTGCATGAAGAAAAATCTTTGCTTTCCGATATCACACAAGGGAGATAATTGGACTTCAAAGCGGGGGTATCCTTTGTGAGCTTTGCTCACAGTACATCTAGTTTATAACTGAAAATTTTAAAGGCAGTGAAAAATGGAAAATATGGTCTAAGAATGGGTTAAGTTTTTATGAAGTTTTGGCATGATGTTTTATTTAAATTTCAGTCCTTACTTTTCTTTGATCGATGTGGATACATTGGGGTTGCTTGTGAAGGACACCTTATAGTGAAGAATTATTACATGTACAAAGAATTCACAATCGGTGCCATGTTCCATTAGGTAATTTCTGTTTTTCATGCCATTTACAGGCGAAATGTATCATGTCATTTATTTAATATAGGGAGATTTATTTTCATTGGTGTACAAATTAAGGAAATGTTCAGTATAAGAAATTAAGTAAAAGTAGTCAATAATTACTGATTAGCTTATTTCTGAGTATTTGAAATAATTTGTTCTAAACAAAATGGAAATATTTTATAGCAGGAAGCAGAAAATTAGAGTTAATTAACAGGAAGTGCTGTTTACATTGCGTAACTCTTAAATTTAGATCAGTTTCCTGGAAGTCATGGTGAGAAATAAATTATCTGGATATTCGGGATTTCTTTTCCGGTTATGATTATTATTAAAAAATCTTCTAAAATATTTTGATTTACATTTGTGTAAAATAGAAATCTAGACAATCCCCAAAAGCATGAAATTTGAAAATTTATTCATGGAGACTGAATAAAGAGGAAGTAAAATCTCCTGAACTACTTGAAAAAGATTCAGTTTACACAAGAAACAAAAAACTGTGGATTTATTAAAATTCTTTATATACGATCAGATTTGGGCAAATGAACATTTTCACAACTGCTCAGGCGGACGTTTTAAAATTTTCCCTCTGTACACCGTAAATCGGCAAAATGATTTTCTACACAGAAAGCAAGAAGGAATATTGATAAACATTTCAGAACCAGGTTTAAATGATAAATGAAATTTATATTGACTATCTTTTATTAATTTTGAGTGTTAAATTAATTTTATTTTATTTTTCTATATGTTATTATTAGTCTACCTTTATGTTGTAGACATTAACCCATTCACAACTCATACTGTACCTGAAGATTTGTGCAAGCAGTGAAAGCACTTAAGTAGATTAATGTAAACTTTAAAGAAGCCATTTTATTCTCTTCTTATATCTGACCAGCATACGGGTTTTATTTAACTTTTTCTTATATGATCAGATCTATATCTTGAATTGTCTACAGGAGTCAAGCTTTCAAAATTAAACTCTTGGATGTTAAAAAAAAACCAAAAAAAAAAAAGTTTCTTGGGACATAATTTTTTATCGAAAAATTAATAGATTGCAGATAGAAATTTGCTCTAGTAGAAAGTGTGAAACACATTTATCCTTGGAAGGACAATAATATATATTAATTATTATATGCTTATAATAAATTTTAAGTTGAAATGAGCAAATTGATTGGTTAAGCTAGTTAGTACATACTGTGTAACCTTCCTCTGTAATATCACACACTTGTTACCGTGCAGTCCTCAATTATTCAAATATTTTTTAGCTATGTAATGTACTCAAATGATTTCCTTTGCATTTTAAATAAAATTCTTGAAAATTAAATTATGAGAATTGTTTTTTTTTTTAACATTGCAGAGGAATTTGACTTCACACAAAAGGATTTATTTCAGGAAAATGTTGTCTGCTAATTTTTTTTGTCAAAATGTTTATACAGTATCAGAAAAAGCTTCTGTCAACATATCAGTGTAATTTTCATGCACTTTAACCTTCTACTTGTTTTCTCAATAAACATAGAAAAGTGATAGGTTTTTCATTTTGAGGAGGAGTCGACTTGTCAATTTTTAAAACAATATTAACCAATCCTCATGACATTTTGTTTCTTTCTACCAAAAATAGCACTTTAATTATCAGTCTTCAAAATATGAACATAACTTAGAACTCAACCATGAATCTTTAACAGGCATATTTCATAAAACCACCAATTTTCTTTTACGGAAATATCTTTAATCATGATATAATGCTTGACGTGACACGTATAATACGGATTCCTTTCCGATACTTCGCATCTCTGATGTGATAGATCATCAGTTACAATACCAAGTAATTAACTGTTCTGTCCAAATTATTTATAGTCTTACATGTATACTATTACAATGTAGGCAGAGGGAGAGAAAGCTTATGTGTGTACTATTACAATGTTAGCAGAGGGAGAGAAAGCTATAACATGTATACTATTACAATGTAGGCGGAGGGAGAGAAAGCTTATTATATGTATACTATTACAATGTAGGCAGAGGAGAGAAAGCTTATTACATGTATACTATTACAATGTAGGCAGAGGGAGAGAAAGCTTATTACATGTATACTATTACAATGTAGGCAGAGGGAGAGAAAGCTTATTATGTGTGTACTATTACAATGTAGGCAGAGGGAGAGAAAGCTTATTATATGTGTACTATTACAATGTAGGCAGAGGGAGAGAAAGCTTATTACATGTATACTATTACAATGTAGGCAGAGGGAGAGAAAGCTTATGTGTGTACTATTACAATGTAGGCAGAGGGAGAGAAAGCTTATTATATGTATACTATTACAATGTAGGCAGAGGGAGAGAAAGCTTATTATATGTGTACTATTACAATGTAGGCAGAGGGAGAGAAAGCTTATTACATGTGTACTATTACAATGTAGGCAGAGGGAGAGAAAGCTATAACATGTATACTATTACAATGTAGGCAGAGGGAGAGAAAGCTATAACATGTATATTATTACAATGTAGGCAGAGGGAGAGAAAGCTATAACATGTATAATATTACAATGTAGGCAGAGGGAGAGAAAGCTTATTATATGTGTACTATTACAATGTAGGCAGAGGGAGAGAAAGCTTATTATATGTGTACTATTACAATGTAGGCAGAGGGAGAGAAAGCTATAACATGTATACTATTACAATGTAGGCAGAGGGAGAGAAAGCTTATTATATGTGTACTATTACAATGTAGGCAGAGAGAGAGAAAGCTTATTACATGTATACTATTACAATGTAGGCAGAGGGAGAGAAAGCTTATTATGTGTACTATTACAATATAGGCAGAGGAGAGAAAGCTTATTACATGTATACTATTACAATGTAGGCAGAGGGAGAGAGCTTATTATATGTGTACTATTACAATGTAGGCAGAGGGAGAGAAAGCTTATTACATGTATACTATTACAATGTAGGCAGAGGGAGAGAAAGCTTATTATATGTGTACTATTACAATGTAGGCAGAGGGAGAGAAAGCTTATTACATGTATACTATTACAATGTAGGCAGAGGGAGAGAAAGCTTATTACATGTATACTATTACAATGTAGGCAGAGGGAGAGAAAGCTTATTATATGTGTACTATTACAATGTAGGCAGAGGGAGAGAAAGCTTATTACATGTATACTATTACAATGTAGGCAGAGAGAGAGAAAGCTTATTACATGTATACTATTACAATGTAGGCAGAGAGAGAGAAAGCTTATTACATGTATACTATTACAATGTAGGCAGAGGGAGAGAAAGCTTATTACATGTGTACTATTACAATGTAGGCAGAGAGAGAGAAAGCTTATTATATGTGTACTATTACAATGTAGGCAGAGAGAGAGAAAGCTTATTATATGTGTACTATTACAATGTAGGCAGAGGGAGAGAAAGCTTATTACATGTATACTATTACAATGTAGGCAGAGGGAGAGAAAGCTTATTATATGTGTACTATTACAATGTAGGCAGAGGGAGAGAAAGCTTATTACATGTATACTATTACAATGTAGGCAGAGGGAGAGAAAGCTTATTATATGTGTACTATTACAATGTAGGCAGAGAGAGAGAAAGCTTATTACATGTATACTATTACAATGTAGGCAGAGAGAGAGAAAGCTTATTACATGTATACTATTACAATGTAGGCAGAGGGAGAAAAAGCTTATTATATGTGTACTATTACAATGTAGGCAGAGGAGAGAAAGCTTATTACATGTATACTATTACAATGTAGGCAGAGGGAGAGAAAGCTTATTATATGTGTACTATTACAATGTAGGCAGAGGGAGAGAAGCTTATTACATGTGTACTATTACAATGTAGGCAGAGCGAGAGAGCTTATTACATGTGTACTATTACCATGTAGGCAGAGGGAGAGAAAGCTTATATGTAATTTATTTGTTTGATTGGTTTTTCTGACCCTCCTTTCTCATTACAAAATTGTTACTCTTTCTTTATTTGATTTGTATACTTGGTTTTATATTGGCAAATATTAGTTTTTAGCTCAAGTGGCCTAAAAAGCCATGTGACCTATTGCCACAACTTTGCGTTCGTCTTCCGATGGTCATTAGACAATTCATTATCTCCTCTAAAATTATTAGCTAGTTCAAACCAAACTTTGCATGGATAATTTATGAAGGGCCTCTATGAAAAATCCTCATATCATTCGGATTGGATGAAAAACATTGCCATAAGAGGCAATTCTTGATTCCAATTTCTTCTCTTATAAAACTACCATGACAAATGTTTTCAAACTTTATATAAATGATGATTGGGAGACACTCTACAAAGACTGCTTACTTGATGTTGATTGGGTGGTATATAAGGTTTGCATTGAAGCCTACATGATATCACTATTTCACTGGAACTACAAAGGCGATATTTCATCATACTAAACAGAAATAGTGCTTGAAAGGTTCTGATCAACTAAGCCTTGATCTAGTTGGCTGACAATCCACAACAGCCTCTTGTTCTTACAATATCGGGATTCTTGGTTTAATAAAACAACATCTATAGTCCAAATGGTTATTTTGAAACACTTATACTAAAAGTAAATATGAAAATGAAAGGATATGGTGTGTTCCAATGAGACAATATTTCAGTAGATTGAATGTGGTAATTTATGGATAGATAACATCTGTTTTGTTTTAATTCTGTTTACTTTTCTTGTGTGTGTTTCTTTATTCTTTGGGATATATATTTGTGTCACAAATGTATTGTGGGTATATTGCTGTTGTCTCCGTCCATCTGTCCATCTGTCTGTCTGTGATCACATCTTGTGATGTCAACTCCTCATTCAGTTTTGGGTATAGCATTTTATTTCCTTCGCAGTAGTGTTGCATATATCCTGTAGATGCGCAATAAGGTTTTAAAATTTTTGATTTCACTCAACTGTGAAATGTGGGACCGAAAACGAGCGAATTATCATAATATGCTTGTGACATCAACTCATTCATTATTGATGCAAGGGTTCTACATTCATTATAGAATAATTGTAAATGTGATCAGGGCTTCAGAATTCCCAATTCCTGTTTCCCAGGGCATGTAAAAAAATCGTCAGGAAAGTAGAAACACAAGTACCAGTTTTCCGTTGTCAAATAAATCGCCGGTACATGGTGCTTTTTTCCCCGAAAATTAGCTTGTTTTTTCCTTGCTTTTAGCGTTAATCAAGTATCACCAGTAAATCAAAATGAAAAGTTTTGACAACGATAAATGTTTAATAAATGGCGGCCATGTTTGTTGTCTGATCGGGACGAAATAAGCAATCTTTATAAAGGACCTTACATAGATGCTTCCTGCCAAATTTAACTCCATTTGGCCCAGTAGTTTCAGAGGAGAAGATTAAAATGTGAAAAGTTAACAGACGGTCGACAGACAGACGACGGACACCAAGTGATAAAAGCTCACATGGTCATTGGCCAGGTGAGCTAAAAAGCAGTTTTTCACCTATATTTTGAAGACTTATATTACATATAAGAAAGTGAGGAGGAGTTGAGACTGCAAATATTAAGTATACTGTGAACAGTTATTTGGAAAATACACTATTGCTTACTGTAAATTTATGAATTAATGCAAGGTTTTAATTAAGGCTAAAAATTGGACATGATAAAGATCACAATAAATAGGGCTCGCATGGAATGTGGGGTCACTGTCGATCCATCTATCTGTGTGTCTGTCAGCACTCCTATTTAGTATGATAGGTGAAGTTCGATTCTGATAATTGTATGCACAGTGTATATAATGCCAACAACTAATGATCAGTTTTAGTCGCATTTCCATTCAGCAGTGAAAATTGGAGAAAAAAAAAGACTGTGACTTTTCAATTGGAGGGGAGATCAGAATATCTTTATTATAGAAATAGGGTGGGTCCTTTTTTGTCTTGCCTGCTACGAAAAGTTGCAGAGGCGGTGGTGGCGGCATAATCGTTTTTTAAACTGCAATATCTTTGGACATGTAATACATACAATTAATATTTATGATCCACAAGGTTTGCCGCAGTATACTTGTCTTGTAACCCTGAACTCATTTTTATGGTTCACTGACTTCATAAACATTAATTTAAAATCTGCGTCCCAAGTTTCGTGGTTAAACCCATTTCTCAGCAACTGTAATACCTTGGCCAACCATATTTGGTCAATAGATAGTTCTTGGTGGATACATGTCAGTCTGACACCTGCCTTTTGACCTTGACCTCAACTTCATGCTTACCTGACCTGCATCACATTTTCGTGGTTAAGTCCATTACTCAGAAACTAGAATACCTAGACCCACCATATTTGGTCAATAGATAGTTCTTGGTGGGTACATGTCAGCCTGACACCTGGTTTGGGACCTTGACCTCAATTTCATGCTTGAGTGACTTTATCACTTTTTCGTGGTTAAGTCTCAGAAACTGTAATACCTAGACCCACTGCATTCAGTATTTGGTCTATTGATAGTTTTTTGTTGGTACATGCAAGTTTGATACTTGTCTCTGGACCTTGACCACAATTTCATGGTTGAGTGACAAGTTTTTTTAGTAAGTCCATTTTTCAACAACTGTAATACCTAGAACTACTGTATTTGGTCTATTGACAGTTCTTGGTGGGTACATGCCAGTCTGACACTTGTCTCTGGACCTTGACTTCAATTGCATGGTTGAGTGACACCGACATTCATCCAAATTTCTTGATTAAGTCCTTTTTTCAGCAACTGTAATACCGAGACCATCCGTGTTTGGTCTATAGATAGTTCTTAGTGGGTACATGCAAGTCTGACACCTGGACTTTGACCTCTTTTGCATGCTTGAGTGACTTTGTCACAATTTTCGAGATTAGGTCCATTTCTCAGCAACTTTAATACCTAGTCCCACTGTATTTGGTCAATAGATAATTCTTAGTGGATACATGTCGGTATGACACCTGCCTTTTAACCTTGTCCTATATTTCTTTTTAACACATTTTCGTTTGACTTGCAAAATGTCGGGTATCAGATAATCATTATTCTGTCCATGTGCATACTCAGTCGAGACATGTAGTGTGCCCACTCTTGTTTAACAATTTTAAGTTTTTGTGGTTGCTTTGGAACACCCATGAGATTTTTTCTGTAAACAACCATCCAATTTGGACATTTGAAAAGTCTTATTTCCTAAGTAACAAATATGGCATCTGTTTTGACACGATCAATTATTGTTGTATCAACTGATTCAGGCAGATCATCTATAAGACGCTATTCTTGATGTAATGGACTTTTTTTCGGTCATAGATTCAGTGACAGAATTGATTATATATAATCTAATGGTCATTTAATAGACACTGTTCTAAAAGTCACCACAGTTAGGAAAATAGAAACTTCACGATCTTATATTTGTTTGGTAAGGCTGTTTTTATATAGAAATTTATGAATGGAAAAAAATATGACATGTTAAACATTGCAATAAATACAATTCACATTCAAAATTTGCGAGTAATATTCGTCTGAAAAGATATTTCCATTATTTCCCAAGCAAAGCACAATGTAGTGAGTGTAAAAATGTACAGTATCATAAACCTGTATTGAGTTTGTGTTCCAAATCCTGACATTAATTTTAAGACAAGCCAGGCCCAATGGACCATTTGAGCTATTGCCATCACTGCATCCATCTTTCATCCGTCCATCTGCAGCTAGACAATTCATCATCTCCCCTGAAACCACTTGGCCAATTTAAACTAAACTTTGCAGAATTAATGTATGCGAGGGTTTCTATAATACTAGTAATTCCCCATTTCATTTAGATCAGATGAAAAACATGGCTGCTTTAAGCAATTCTTGATTCTGAATGACCAAATTTTCGAATTTCTTCTAAAATTAAAGTGCCAAGTCTTTTAATACATAATACATAAATACCCAAAACATAGGAATTATGTTTTAGCCATTTATGTATCACATGAATGTATCTAGTGATTTGATTGGACCAATGTGTGAAATTGGAGCATTTCGGCAGATCAGACCCTCACAGAATATTTGTACTGATATGCCTTCATTTAAACAATAATTAAACTAAATGATTTATTTTCTATTACAAAGGCAAAGTAAGAAAAATGTTTTCATTTGAACAGGAACTTGGTATTAAACATCAATGGAAGGTAAACATTACAAAAAAATTGGACCTTGGAGAAAAATATCTATAAAAAGACCTTTGTAACAATAACCATGATCTTTCAGAATTGTCTGATAGCCATTGCAAACCAAGATGTCCTCCAATACTAAATTATTTTTACATGGGACCCAATGTAAAATTTAAATCTTCTTATCAACATAGGACCAAAGGTAAAATCTATGCAAGGACCTTTATTTAATTTGGATATTTCTCATCGGTCTGGTGATAAAAAGCTGCCATGAACAATTCCTTATTAGCTCACCTGGTCTATAGGCCATGTGATCTTATGTCATCACTTTGTCTGTCCTCCAGCAATACCTTCTACAAATGATCCACTTTTGGTAGAGATTCAGCCGCTAAAACGACAGCTGCAACTGATATTTCATTTGCTCCTGAACTAATTCAATTATAGGTTTCAGTCTGTCTGTCTGTCCGTCTGTAACATCCACAACTCCTCCTACATTTCTTGCAGGATTCTCATGAAACTTTATAGAGTTTTAGATCACTCTATGGAGATGTGTACAGTGTCAGGATTTTCTGTTTGGACAAGAAATGTAAAAGATATGGCTGTTTGGACTGAGGCATTTTTTAACAAAACTTTGTTTAGGTCTAATTTCAAGATCACTTGATTGGTCATATAAAAAAAAATTTGAAACTGAATAGCTGAAGTGTTGAAAGGATGCCAGGTGAGAGATTGAGTTATACATGCTCACCACTTGAGCCTCTAGATAATATTGTCCCATGTGCCATTGCTCAGCTTATACTGAAAAAGAAAACATATATACTACTCTTTAGGCCAAGTAAATTTAATTGGTAGATGATCATCCAGGGTCCGTAAAAAATATGGGGCAGTAGGAAGAATTTTATTTTTTGCTCATCTGGCTAAAAGCCAGGGTGAGCTTTTGCCATCACTTTGTGTCCGTCGTCCATCCCTCCGTTAACTTTTCACATTTCAATCTTCTTCTAAAAAACTACAGAACCAAATGGAACAAAATTTGACAGTAATGTACAATAATGTGTTCTGATTGGCTGAAATTTCAAAATTCTTCTTGTCAGAAACCACAAGACCAAATGAACTTCTACTTTGCAAGAATGTTACTTGGATGGTCCTCTACCAAATATATAATTTTGGTGACAATTGGAAATCCAAGATGGCCGCCACCATGGGACATAGTTAACATGGGACCTTATGGGAAATACATACAAACAACTTCTTCTTCGAAACCTTGTGACAGATGGAATTGATAATATTCCTGAATGATTGTATATTCCAAATTTATAATTTTGCTGCCGAAATGTCATCCAAGAAGACCGTCAGCAGGGGACTTAGTTTATCATAGAACCTATGGGAAATACATACAAAAATCTTCTAGAGAATTACTGAATGGATTGAAACCAAACATAGCATGAATGTTCCTTTTGATGTGCTGACCAAGTGTTGTTACTTTGATGCTGATCTGTCATCCAGGATGGCTGCAAGTAAGGAACTTAGTTTATTATAGGACCTTATGGGAAATGCATACAAAAATCTTCTTTTAGTGAACCACAGAATGGATTGAAACCAAACATAGCATAAATGTTCCTTTTGATGTGCTGACCAAGTGTTGTTGCTTTAATGCTGATCTGTCATCCAAGATGCTCGCCAGCAGGGAACTTAGTTTAACATAGGACCCTATGTGACCCTATGTTAAATACATACAAAAATCTTCTTCTAGAGAAATACTGAATGGATTGAAACCAAACTTATGAGTTGTTACTTTGGTGCTGATCTGTCATCCAAAATGGCGGCCAGCTGGGGACTTAGTTTAACGTAGGACACAATGGGAAAAACAATCAAACGGCTTCTTCTTGAAACCAAACATGGCATGGATGTTAATCTCAAGGTCCTTTAGCAATGAACAAATGGAAATATCAGGTGAGCAGTAAAGTCTCCTGGGAGCCTCTGGTTTACTTTTTAAAATAAAACCTTGATAAAAATTATGTTTTTGGACTTCAGATGTAAGGTATTTTAATTAATAGATGTATAAAGGAGAAGTGAAGCAACACAAAAACAGTCTTCTCGTTGTTAAAATTGGTAGCAAATCACCCCCATATTTTAGCTCACCTGACCCAAAGGGTCAAGTGAGCTTTTCTCATCACTTGGCATCCGTCGTCCGTCATCCGTATTCGTCCGTCGTCGTCCGTCGTCCGTTAACTTTTACAAAAATCTTCTCCTCTGAAACTACTGGGCCAAATTGAACCAAACTTGGCCACAAGCATCATTAGGGTATCTATTTTAAGAAATATGTCCGATGATCCCGCCTGCCAACCGACATGGCTAAAAATAGAACATAGGGGTAAACTGCAGTTTTTGTCTTATATCTCAAAAACTAAAGCAATTAGAGCAAAACTGACATGGGGTAAAAATGTTCATCAAGTCAAGATCTACCTGTCATGAAATTTTCAGACGAATCGGTAACTCCTTTGTTGGGTTATTGCCCCTGAATTGTTAATTTTAAGGAAATTTTGCAGTTTTAGGTTATTATCTTGAATATTATTATAGATAAAGACAAATTGTAGACAGCAAAAATGTTCAACAAAGTAAGATCTACAAATAAGTCAGCATGACCAAAATCGTTGATTGACCCCTTATAGGAGTTTTTGCCCTTTAAAGATGGCATCCAGCGTAAACTTTCCTTTAAAGATCTTTTCCTCTCAAACCACTGGACCAAATGAGACCAAACTTTGGTGGAATGGTCCTTGGGTGGCCCCCTTCCAAAATTATGTCTGGCATCCCCGACTTCCAACTGAGATGGCTGCTGTTACTAAAAATAGAAAAAAAAGGGGGGTGACTTTCAAAAATCTTCTTATATGAAGTCCAGTTGCAACCAAAGTTGGCAGTAATAGTTCTTAGGAGGTTCTCTTT
Organism: Mytilisepta virgata; assembly: GCA_028015205.1. Classification (NCBI taxonomy): domain Eukaryota; kingdom Metazoa; phylum Mollusca; class Bivalvia; order Mytilida; family Mytilidae; genus Mytilisepta; species Mytilisepta virgata. The sequence continues at coordinate 55,487,840 of CM051515.1, read as the reverse complement.
CAGAAATATGTCCAATGACCAGGACTGTTAACCAAGATGGCCGCCACAGCCGAACTTAGTTTAACATGGGGCCCTATGGGAAAATTTATTGAAAAATCTTCTTGTCTTAAACCACTTGACCAATTGGAACCAGACTTGGCAGCAATGGTCCTTAGATGGTCCTCTTACAGAGATGTGTCCGATGACCCGGACTGTCAACCAAGATGGCCGCCACAACCGAACTTAGTTTATTATAGGGCCCTATAGGAAAATTCATTGAAAAATCCTTTTGTCTGAAACCACTTGACATATTGGAGCCAGACTTGGTGGCATTGGTCCTTAGGAGGTTTTTTTTCAGAAATGTGTCTGATTTCATGGACTGTTAATAAGATGGCCGCCACGGCAGAACTTAGTTTAACATAGGACCCTATGGGAAATTCACTCAAAAATCTTCTCATCTGAAACAACTAAGCCAATTAGAATTAGACTTGGTAGCAATGGTCCTTAGATGGTCCTCTTTCAGAATTTTGTGCGATGGCCTAGACTGTCAACCAAGATGGCCGCCACACCCGAACTTAGTTTAACATAGGGCCCTATGGAAAAATTCATTGAAAAATCTTCTTGTCTGAAACCACTTGACATATTGGAGCCAGACTTGGCAGCATTGGTCCTTAGGATGTCCTCTTTCAGAAATATGTCTGATCACCTGGATTGTCAACCAAGATTGCTGCCACACCGACCTTTGTTAAATATTGGACCCTATAGGAAAATTCATTTAAAAATCTTCTTTTTTTTTTTTTTTTTTTTTTTTTTTTTTTTTTTTTTTTTAATTTAAATATTTTTTATTCAAATCTGTACATTTGTTAGTTGAAAACATAAAGTACCGGTACCTTATCCCGGCCTCGTTAACATTAGTAACATATAATACATATAATTGTTAGTACTTGTTAGTATTGAAGTAGAACATACATATCTTACATACAAAAATTCAATTCATAATGAATATTTTGAATGACATTTCAGAATATTGCCAATAAAAAAAGTTCATTTGATCAATCACACTAAAGTTATTCAAAGGTACAGATTCTCATAGAAAATATATGAGATTGAATTGTGGAAAATAAAATGATTTGAAAAAAAAAAAAAAAAAAAAAAAAAAAAAAAATGAGGAGTCAAACAAAAAAAACCAAAAAAAAACAGAAAACAAAAAAATCATGTAGGAAAAGAAAGAAAAACAAAGAAAAAATGTGCAAAATTTAGATGATTTGAAAATGTTCAGATATAAGTCAAATGGTATGGATTATATTGATATTCTGTCATGTCAATAAATATTACAAAAACACAAAAATTGTAAAACTATTCCAAAAACCTGTAAGGGTTCCAATGTTTATAAAATAAATCTAAAGTATGGTTTTTAACTGCAATACATCTTTCCATGTTATATAAGTCCTTCATTTTGCTAATAACAACATGTAAGTTTAAGTTGTTTTGAAAACATCTAGAATTATATATATATTGTTTTATACATAGAAAAATAAGGTTTGAGGCTTCTCCTCTGAAGATCTTCGAGGTATCTCCAAATATAAAATTATTTTTTGTAAATGGAATACTTATCCCATTGTGCAATAACCAGTCATCAATTTCATCTAAAAAGTTTTGTATAACTTCACAGTTCCAAAATAAATGTTCAATAGTTTCTACTTCGTTTTTACAAAAAGTACAATTAGGGTCATTTGATATATTTATTTTACATAAAAATTTATTTGTTGCAAGAATGTAATGGTTTATTCTAAATTGCAACCACTGATACTTTGTATTTTTAGTTAATTTAAAAGGTAAAAGGAAAATTTCTCTCCATGCTTGATCATCTAAACCCAAAATATTATTCCATTTGGTTTGTCCAGTTGGAATAGTATTATTTTTTACTACAATAGAATACATATCATGTGTACCTCTAGCACTCTTTAAAATAGTTTTAATAGTGCTAGGAATAAAAGGCAGAGGCATCTTGTAGTCTCCTGGCAAAAAGTGCCGCCTGTATTTGTGAATAGCAGAAATTATACTGTTGCATCTCATCATATTCCCTGGTATATCAAACTTTTGGGTCAAATGTTCAATGGAGAGAAGTTTACCGTTTTCATCAACTACATCATTGACATAAACAATACCATTGTCATACCAGTCTTTATAAAAGACAGGCCTATTTCCAATAATTATAGATTTATTAAGCCATATGGGGCTACTCAAAAAGTACTCCCAACTATTGTCCTTCTCTTTTTCTATTACAATTTCCCATGCTTTGAAAACATCCTGCCAAAATTTATTTGTATGCCTTATGTTAGGACTATTTGCATAACCACTTCCAATATTTATCAATTTCATCATGTCAAATTCGGCACTTGCCAACAAAATATTTATCCAAGTGCTATTTTGACGGTATAATTTTCTAACCCATGTAGATTTTAATGCCAACATGAATGCAGACAAGTTTACCATTTTTAAGCCTCCCTCCTTATGACTTTTTTGTAATATATCCTTTTTCACCCTGTGAATTGGTGAATTCCAAATAAAGGAATAAAACAGACTATCTATCTTAGCAACTATATCATTGTTTGGATTTGGAAGTGTTAGAATCAAATGATTCAGTATTGGTAGAATAAGAGTTTTTACCACTGATATTCTGCCTATAACAGTCAGATTTCTCTTTGACCATGTAGATATCAATTTTTTAATCTGACTGATTTTTTCATTATAATTCAGGTCAACCATATTATCTAAATTAATATCAAAGTTAACTCCCAGGAGTTTGAACTTAGTTGTTCCCCATGATAGATTTCTATCATGACACAATACATCATTACTATATTTCTTACTTCCAATCCATATCACATGTGTTTTGTTGAAATTGATTTTTAGCCCAGATAAACTTGCATACCAATCTAGTTCAAGTAATGTTTCTTGCAGTGATCTCTCGCTTCCATCCAAAATGATAGAGGTGTCATCAGCAAATTGTGATAACTTATGCTCCACCTGTGTGATATTAATACCACAAATATTATCATTACCTCTAATCTTAATAGCAAGAATCTCTGCACATAATATAAAAAGATAGGGAGATAATGGATCACCCTGCCTGCAACCACGTTGGATACTGAAAAAATCTGATAAATGTCCACCTTGAATAATGGCAGAACTAATATTTGCATACAATACTTTCACCCAATTTATAATAGATGTTCCAAAGTTAAAAAATTGTAATACACTAACAAGGAAGTCCCATGAAATCGAATCAAAGGCTTTTTCAAAATCTATTAATAGTAAAAGCCCTGGAATATCCTTTTCCTCTGTATAATGTAAAATATCATATACCAATCTAATATTATCCCCTATATACCTCCCGCTAATGAACCCTGTTTGATCAACATTTACTAATTTATCTAAAACTTTTTTTAACCTGCTGGCTATAACACCAGAGCCAATCTTATATACAGTATTAAGAAGAGAGATAGGACGCCAGTTTTTGAGGAGATGCCTTGGCTTATTGTCTTTAGGCAGACAGGTAATAACACCTTGCTTCTGTGTCACAGATAGTTCACCATTCTTAAAACCCGAATTCAATGAATTCACAACAAAATATTTCAGGTCACTCCAAAAAAATTTAAAGAATTCTGTGGAAAATCCGTCAGACCCAGGTGTTTTATTATTTTTCATCTGTTTTAGAATACCGGATGCTTCATCAACAGTAATCTCCCCTTCTAAAGATAACTTCTCAAAGTCTGTCAACTTATTAAAATCTAATCCATTTAAATCCTCCCTCAAATCTTCAACTGTACAAGCAGAGTCACTGCATTTATACAGATTCTCATAAAAGGATTTCGCTTCCCTCAAAATACTAAATTGATCTGTAACTATAGTTCCACCCTCTTTTTCTACCCTCGGTATAATTTTACTTGTGAAATTCTTGGACTCTAACCCACAAAAATATTTTGTAGGTTTTTCCCCCTCTTCTACCCATTGCACTCTAGATCTGACCAATTTTCCTTTCAGTTTTTCTTTTCTAATGTTTTCTAATTTTTTCTTTTTATCTTCAAGTACATCAATTGATACATCATTTACTGAACATTCTAACAAATCTATTTCTTCTTGTAATTTTTGTTCCCTTTTATCCCTTTCCCTCTTTTTATAGCTAGAAAATGAAATGGTCTTCCCCCGTATCTCCATCAAAAGAGTCTCCAGAAAAAGTTGTTCACTAATAGTGAACTGTAAATCCTCGTTATCAATATCCCCAATAGAATTTTGATCATATACAAGTGCTGAATACTGCTTCTTAACATTAAAAATTTTTTCCTTCACAGTATTCACATAATCAATATCACTTAGCAAGGAATTATTGAATTTCCATAATCCCTTACCTCTAATAAAAGGGTTAAATACTAGCTCTAATATAACCATAGAATGATCAGAACGGTAACTCGGTTCAATTTTACAAGTTTTAAGATTTGTTAGCATGCTTTCTGTGAAGAGGAAAAAATCCAGTCTTGCTTGTTTAAAGGGATTTTTCCTCCTCCAAGTATATCTTTGAACAGTAGGGAAAAGCTCCCTGAATGGATCAATTAGACAATATTCATCAATAATTTCCAACAGTTTGTCCCTTGCATTTGGGTTATTTACATTCACATAATTACATAAATCAATATGAGGGTATAAAACTAGATTATAATCACCACAAATAATAAAATTTTCATTTCCAAAATCTTCAATAATATCCATTAATTGTCCAAAAAAGTTTGGTGTATCAGAATTTGGACCATATATACAAACTAATGTTAACTTTTCTTTTTCAATACATAAATCTAAAACTAAAAAGTTTCCATTCAAATCTGTTTTCTCTTTTAAGATTTTGAACTCAAAAGTGTTATTAAAGAAAATAGCAACTCCTCTAGAGTTTGAAGCAAAAGATGAGAAATAAGAATCATATCCCCAAGTATTTCTTACTTGGTTTTCTATTTCACTTGTAAAATGTGTGTCTTGCACACAATAGATATCACATCTTTTTGATTTAAGGAAGTCTAAGACATCTTTTCTCTTATTTGAATCACCCAGGCCTTGGCAGTTAACAGTCAAGACTTTAATTGAACCCATAGGTAAAATCTAAAATTAACATACAATAGACATTCAAATAACATATAATCCTATACCAATTAACAATAAATGTTGCATGAATAACACACAGTAATATCAAACTAATATCCCTATTGTAAAAACTTACAAAAAGTTGTAATTTGGTTCCATGAAATTGTGTTGAAAAAAGAATAGTGACAGCCAATAAATTAAAAACAAAATACTTGCTAAACATGGCTGCTTGCTTCATGATATTATATGCTTTATATAATATAAAGTAGTTTTTGTAAAATTCTAAATGTATACTAATATACTATATAATATTTTATTTTAAGTGATATATATTGAGTTGTTTCCCTTGGATTGTTTCACTTTTGCTGCATTTAAAAATCTTCTAGTCTGAAACCGCTTAGCCAATTGGAACAAAACTTAACAGAAAAGGTCCTTAGATGGTTCTCTTTTAGAAACTGGACTGTCAACCAAGATGACTGCCGCAGCTGAAATTAGTTTAACATAGAATCCTATAGAAAAACCAGCCAAACTGACTACAACACTTAAATTTTTAGGTCTGCTCAAGGTGAAAAGTTAAATCCAGGTGAGCGATACAGGCTCTTGAGAGCCTCTAGTTATATATGCCGGAAACTGCTCTTGTTATTACGAAAACCATATTTACAAATGAAACGGAAGTTGAAATGATAGTGTAAGAATATGTTCGTGTCTTGGGAGGACACGGAAAATTCCAGAAATGATTTATGTAAAAAATTATAAAAAAATTTAGGTGGCCCAATTTTTGAGGGTGGCCAGGATGATAATCTATCAATTAATTTTAATTGGCCTTATGAAAGTGTCAGAGAGACAATTTGGTTAAACAGGTTGCAGAGTTTACCATTACTTTGTGATTTAACATTAATGCATTCATCCCTTTCTGTGTAATCAGAATATTTGTTTAAGTCAACAGATTTGCAAATTAAATGAGTGCATCTTAATGTATATATTATTCAAATTCATTGATTCACCCATTTGTAAGAATGATTGAATTTAAATTTCAAATTAATGTTTGAAAAAACAGTGTTTTGCACGTCCATGAGATTTCTATAAAATAATGGAAAATGGAAGGCTGAATTAGCATTTCATTTTGCTTGTAAGTGCTCAGTTATTTCAAAACAGGAGAACTCCTACAAACTGAATGTTCATTTTCTCTTAATTACAATGATCAATGATAAAATATTGATACTTGTATTATGTAAAGGTTTTTAAAACTAAATGGTGGCTTTATGGTGGTTGAAAAGTGCTTAAATTCAATAACAAGAAATCTTTAGGAACCCTGGAGACATGAAATAAAGTTCTAATTCATATCATTTCATTTTCTAAAGTTTTATTACAAAGGCTCTGATTGTGGATAATAAATCTGGCTGAAATCTGTACTGTAGAATTACAAGCAATTACATAACTTTGTCAAAGTACAAATGCAGCATGTCTCTTGTACTTTTATCACCATGGATAAAATGATTGTGATTGTTGACCATTGGTGGCATGTGTGGGATATGTTTTATTGGTTTCTGTCATCAATAAAAGTACAAGGATAGGTTGATTTAAAATTGGTTTGTATTAGAAATTATTCTCTATCACAATTAAATGTGGTAAACTTTCCTACTGTGAATAGTTGATTTTGAGATATAGAATTGAATGTAAATTTGAAAAAAAAATGCATCGAGGAATGACCTAACGCTCAATAGATTTGTGAGTTTGAAATGTTGTTGATATTGTTCTTTTATGTCTTTGCTTTTCATCTTATTGAATGTTTTTTATTTTCATTTAGTGACTGATCACTATTGATGAGAAACAAATTTTCAAAATGCTCATAAAATGTTTTAATCTTTGTCTGGGTTACCTTTTCAGTTATTTATTGATAATCTGACATGATATTGTACCACTTTTACTTTGGGGCCATTCATGCTTGCAGCATGATGTGGTTTTCCATTATTTAAGACCATTTTTTAATTTTTGGATATACTTGTGATTTTGTGCTTTCTGTGTAATTTCCATCCATATCAGTTTTTCCTCACATTATAGAATTTATTTGGATATTATATGCCTTTTACAAATGAACCATCTTCTGAATTTATAATATAAAAAAAAGGATTATTTCTGCAGCTCAGCTTATGCATCTTTTGATTCTGACTTTGAATTTTACTTTGATTTTAGATTTTATATATTATCACATTGAGAATGATGAAATATTGTGAATTCTGAGTGAAAGAAAATCGATAAACACTAATAATTCATGAATTCATTAATAAATGTGTTGGTCTCTGCCTGGTTGTAGATTTTAGGTATTCGAATTACAAGATTAGTTTCTATAAATCTGTAATGAGATTGTTCTTTGTGATATATGATGAACACTTTATCATCTTGTCTATGGACTACCAAGGTGACATATTGTGATCCTCTTCGATTGAAAAATATGTTTCTTATTGCAGAGTAATACAAGTTTGTTTGAAATGAAATCCATTTTTCCAGAGAACAGTTTATAACAAAACACATATTTCATGCTTAAATTGTTATAAATGGACTACTTGATTGATGACCACAATTACATATTCCAGGAAAATATTCCCTTAAGGTTTTAAAAATCACTTTCTATTTAAAAGTTTTCTCTTGAGAAAAGTTCAAGTACAGAAACCTTGTTTTAGTTACAATTTGTTCTGTAGGATAATGAACTTTTATCATTGTCTGGACATACTGAAGAACTATGTGCATGTTGGAGATAATTTGTGAAAAAAAGTAAATTGAAATTTTCTTTCCATTGTTGAGAGCAGTAAATGACTTTAACAAAGTAGATTGTACTTGGTAAGGCTTCTCCAGTTGAGGAATTAAATTAGTAGATGTCAATATGAATACATTGCTTGAAAATATAATATTTAATTGGGAAGGTTGAAATGTGAGGCTATCTATCTAAAAATTTCTATCTTGTTTTTAAACAAGTTTAAATAAGTGTTGTAGTGTCTGATACTGTAAAGTGTCTATTCTCCAACTACATGTATTAAAAAAGAATTAATTACCAGTAAAATTAAAAAAAAATTCTTTCCTAAAGGTTATTTACTGTAGCAAATATGAATATAATTTAGTGAATCAACATCATAATAGAAATAGGACACAATACAAATTGCTGTTAGAAGTAACAAGTAAGGTCAAGAAATACCAAAGGGATATTCGAAGAAGGAAAAAATCGAAACAACTGACAAACTCCAGAGAACAACGAAGACAAGACCAAAACAATGCATGCACTACAATTAAAAACTAAAAACATATTAACAACATGGACCCCACCAAAAAACTTTGGGTAGACTCAGGTGCTCCGGAAAATTAAGCAGTCTCTGCTTCCTGCAGGACACCCGCCATGTTGCCCATGTCAAATCTGGTATGAGGAAGGGATAACATTAATGGAACAGGTCCATTTTCATTTTAAATTATGCTAAACTTTATTTGACCACTTTAGAAGTTGAACTTGAAAAATAAACATGATGTCAAATAAAATAAAAAATTAGGGCGAACCAAGGGTAAAAAATGAATAAATTAAGAAACTTAGATGAGTGCAAGGAGAGGGAAATAATCTAATAAAAATAATTAGAGTTGAATTCCGAATTTTCAGAATACCACAGGCCTTTCATTTGTAGGAGGTAACTTTCACTGGTCTGCTATCCAGATATCTCAATAAACTAGACATTTCTTTAAAGATTATTTAAAGAATAAGTTTAAAAATGTCAAAAAAAGAAAAGAAAAGAAAAGAGAATACCAAATATAAATTTTTAAGTATTGACATTTTTGAAACATATTAAAACCCTGTTAGTAATATTTTTATAACAATTTTCATAGGACATTTTAATAAAATGTCAATACCTCTATATTTTCCAAGAATGTTAGCCCTGTAGCATGTTATTTTATATTAAATAATAGCAAGATATATATCATGTATAATTAATGGTGCTTTCCTTGTTCACACTGAAAACAGTTTTCCATTATCTGTCAGTTACTTGCTTGTTATTGCAGAGAGATGACTAAATAAGGCTTTATTGTGCCTATTATTTTCCATTGATAAGAAAAATGGGACTTTTATGTTAGGCTTTTTTTTTTAATTTATCTTGTAATTAATTATCTGTCTTTTAATTATATGTTAACAGTGTAAATTTATCTTTTACTTTGGATTAGTAAATGTGTAATTGTCAAACAAAATGGAATCCAAAAGTTTTGATTTTGTTGATTGCATCTGAGCATGCAATTTTTGTTCAAATAAATCAAACAATCCAAGGGAGGTAATTGGTATCATTAAATGTGATTTATTAAGTTTATGCTGATATTGTCATAACAGGGATATAATGATTATTGTAGGTTTTTGATAAATTCAAAACAGAAAGTATTTATTAAGCAGGTAAGTAATTATTGGTTAACTTTTTTATAAATTTTTCTTTTAATTGATTTTTAAAAAAAATATAGAATACAGATATTTATTGACAAGGCTTCAAGAATATTTTAATATTATTTGAAGTCGTTGAAAGGAGAAATTTGTACAATTTTAATATTCTTTTCCATGATTTCTATCATACTATAAACATTTTCTAAGAGTTGCCCACAATGAATTTTTTTAGCTTACTTATTCAAAATGTAAAATGAGCTTTGTTATTACTATCTGTTGATTCTTTATTACGCGTCAACAATTAATACTTAAGATCTTCTAGAAACTCTGCAGTTATTGGAATCAAATTAGGCAGTAGGATTGGTCCATTTTAGGAACTGCATCAGATGATTGCATCAAGATAGCCATTGCAGCTATAATCAACAATTGGCAAATAATTGCTATATAAAATTTTAAGTTTTCCGGGCTGTATTGCATTGTGCAGATTTAGTATAAACATATTTTATTCAAAAACATCAAGCACACATCACAGTACAATACAATATTAAAGATGGATGATATTCGGAAACAAGCAACTGGATACTTATATAAATCTGTCTCCTGAAAAATATTTATGATATGAATAATAAGGTATCAACATAGCAATGGTTTTTTGTCGAGCCTGCGACTTTAGTCGCAGAAAGCTAGACATAGTGATAGTGATCCGGCGGCGGCGGCGTTAACTAACTTCTTAAAAGCTTTATATTTTAGAAGGTGGAAGACCTGGATGCTTTATACTTTGTATATAGATGCCTTATGTTACGAAGTTTCCGTCTGTCATATGTACATTGTCCTTGACCTCATTTTCATGGTTCAGTGACTACTTGAAAAAAAAGTTAAGATTTTTTGTAATGTTAATTTCTCTCTTATTATTAGTAATAGGATAACTATATTTGGTATGTGCGTACCGTACAAGGTTCTCATCCCCGTCAGACAGTTTTAAATTGACCTTGACCCCATTTCAAGGATCAATGAACAAGGTTAAGTTTTGGTGGTCAAGTCCATATCTCAGATACTATAAGCAATAGGTCTAGTATATTTGGTGTATGGGTATGGAAGGATTGTAAGGTGTACATGTCTAACTGGCAGGTGTCATCTGACCTTGACCTCATTTTCATGGTTCAGTGGTTATAGTTAAGTTTTTGTGTTTTGGCCTGTTTTTCGATTACTGTATGCAATAGGTCTATTATATTTGGTGTATGGAAGGATTGTAAGGTGTACATGTCCAACTGGCAGGTGTCATCTGACCTTGACCTCATTTTAATGGTTCAGTAGTTATAGTTAAGTTTTTGTGTTTTGCTCTGTTTTTGAATACTGATAGCATTTACTTTCATTAGAAATATACGACAGGCGAGACATTTTTGTGTGTCCACTCCTGTTTTAACCAAAAAACTAGTTATGATAATATATATGTTTTAATGCAAGACAAAATTATGTTGCAACTCAAAGATTTTTTTATACAAATGTCAGTCTTGATCAAGTAAATTATAATAAAACTTCTAAAACAAAATAATAACAGAGGTCTTACTAATATGTAACTAAGTGAAGCGTTTTGTTTTCCTTTTATACTCAGATACACTTAAAAATATCTCTTTATATTCTTCAGCAGACAGTAAACTATTCCCATAGAGTAATGATTTCACATCTTTCTGTGAAAGAAGTGCTATAGTTTCACATCTAATTGTTGAATATTTGAAACATTTTAACAAATAGTGTGACATAGTTTCTGCATGACCACAGGTGCAAAGCCGTGATTCCATCAAGTTTTTATGGAATAAATGATCTTTAAGTAAACTACATTCCAATCGAAGTCTAGAGAGATATATTTGATATTTCCGAGTTCCGTAGTTGAAATATGTGGGGCTTTTTATTTAAATTTCGATTCAAAAAATTTTTAAAACTATACAATGAAGAATTGCGACGAATTTCAATTGGGATATTATTCCATTCTTGGATTGTTGAAGTTAAAAATGAATTCTGATACATTGTAGTAAGATGTTCGACAACAAATCAGACTGTCTTGTCCTGTGCTCATGAAGATTATACATTTGAGGTGGAATTATTGAATACAGGTACTCGGGAGTTTTTTTTATGTACCATCTGTTTGAATAATAAGTTTGTGTTTGATTCTTCTTTGTTATAGAGTGTCCCAACCCATTTTATCATAAAGCAACCGTCTTCAGGTAACTCTTGTCCCCCCTGTAACATTGCGGGCAGCTTCTAGTTGTAAATTTATTACACATGTTTTTAAGTATTCAGGAACATTGTCCAAACTATGTCGGCATATTCCGTTATGGGTCTGATAAAAGATAAATATATTGTTTCCAGATGTTTTCGTTTCAGTTTAAATTTTAATTTTCATAACATAGCTAATCTAGGAGATTTAGAATTGGCATCCATCTGTACTTCTACCTAGATTTAAAGTGCACTCACCTTCAATATTCTTAATTTTCATATGATTTATGTGAAAAATATTTTGTAGAAGTTATGGCCCTTGGAATTAAAAACTTTGAAATGACTTTATCCTTGGAATTCATAATGGAGTCTGATATACACATAAAGGTTTATACCAGTGATATTCAATTTGAGTGCAAGTGCTGATGGAATATTTTTGTCAAAGTTGCATCCTTTTGAAGTGTGAATAATTGCTTTGTGTAAAGACCTCTCTCGACCTTACAATTATGAATTGATTTTTGTAAGATTTAAATGAAAGGTATTTAAAATTCCACATTGTTCTCCTCTGAAACTACTTAGGCAATTGAGTGGTCTCCTGTCAAAATTATGTCTGGGAGTCTGGACCTCCAACCAATATGGCCACTTATAGTAAACATAGAAAAATCAGCAAAAACTTTTAAAAAAAATCTTCACCTCTGAAACAGATTTATTGTGAACAAGCCTTGTCTTGGATTTTAAACCTGTGTGGTATTTGAAAATAGTTACTAGATAAATATACTGGATGGAACAAAATAATAGAAAATATCTTGGAAATTGTAAACAGTCTGTAATGGTCTAGAACACATTTTCATGGACAGCTATAATTTCTGTGACTATAAAGATGTTGAACTGTTATAAAAATCTGGTATTCCATGAAAGCTTTCAATTAGAGTTCAATTAGACTGTATTGATCAAATACTCCCGAGGAAAATATACTTCATTTATAAGTGACATGAACAATTTTCTTAGCTACAATTTGTAAATTACTCAAGTTTGATGTTTTTGACATTCATGGCCTTTAAAGGGAATCTCTAGAAGTTGATTTAGTTTATCTCTTTCTGAAGAAAAATTATAGTTACATAATAGAATGCACTGAATTATTTGGTTTGTCTAATCTGTGTTGTAATATGTTGTATTAAATTTAATGTATCATTTGGAAATTATTGTTACCTCCTTTTATCAGGATTAAGATGATTTTGGACTCGGATCATAATTAACATTCTTGCTGAAGGTTCCTGGTTCTCTCTAGATATTCTTTTTTTCCACCATCATAAACTATAAACAGTTGTGGTTAGACCTGCTACAAGTTCCTATGTAATTTTTATTTTTTACATTAATTATTTATATGAAAAAGGCACTTCTCTTCCCTTACTTATTTACTATCATTGTGTGTGTGTGTACACTGTTTGATAGTAAATAAGTATGGATAGTAGAGGTGCATTTTGTAGCAAAAAAAGTAATTGTAAATTGGACAAAATATTACAAAGAGACTTGTACGTGGCAAGTCTAAGCTGAAAATAAAAATGAACATTTCATTTCATTACTGAATAATACTTCAAATGAATGGCATTTATAACTCAGTCAGAACCAATAAAAAATAGATTGACCTGAACTGACCAATTTGAATTTTATAGTTTTCAATAGTTAGTATTGCAAAGGTACTCTACTTAAATTGTAAAAACATTTGGACATTTTTTTGATAGTGAAAAATTTCGAAAAATCCATTTTTATGCTAAATATGTTTTCTGATAACAATGTTTATTTACCTGCCTGTCTTGAATTTGTGCTGAGGTGGGAGATACTATACTCCATGCTGAAAATGTCACTATAGAATTGAAATAAAAACCGCATTTAAGGTGTGTTCTTTTCTGTAACTTGTATGTTCCTATAACAGCGTGGGATATACTGTGATTTCAGTTATTTTCTTTGATATCAGTTTTCGTGGAATAGGGAAAAATTCATATTCATGGATTGTAAAATAATTTAGTGGATATCAAACAAACATTTTTTAGGGGCCAGCTGAAGCCTGTCTCCGGGTGCAGGATTTTCTCGCTGCGTTGAAGACCCATTAGTAGCCTTGAACTGTTTTCTGCTCTTTGGTCGGGTTGTTGTCTCTTTGACACAATATTCCCCTTTTCCATTCTCTATTCTAAATTTTGAAAACTAGTAATTAGCAACAAATACAAAGTTTTTCTATCCGGTGTTATAATCCATGATCTCATTAGGTTAGATTTAGATTTCAATTTATAATTGACCATTTTAGGCTTAAGCAAAACATAACATTGTTAGAACATTCATCTTTCGCTGTATTCTTAAATTCATGGATTGATCTATCGACAAAATCAACAAAAATTGATGTACCATGAATAATAGGTGTTTTACAATATAAGGTTACTGGTCTAGACAATTTTCAAATAAGGTGTTAATTAAAAAAAACAGAAGGTCAAAGTCCAATTGATTTAGACATTTGTAGGAGAAAATGAAGTTCTGTATTTGTAAATGAATGAATTCTGGTTTTATTTTTAAGAAGTCTGATGAATTGATATCCAAGCAGATTATATAAAAAAAAAATATGATAAAAAAATTTTTAATCGACAGTTTGAGTTTCTGGTTTCTACCTTTATTATGGATGCTCGAGAACATTAGACTATTGAAAGCCAAAAAATATAGATTTCGGAATATGAAAATGCAACTTATGTGATATATTTCAATTAGACGATATCTTATTGAAACATATAGTACCTGTAATATTATACATACCTATTTAGGAGGTCTCTGGACATTTCTGTCTTTTCTTCTTCATATATATAGGGATTGTATAACTACACTTGAATAGACCTTCAGAAGGTTGTTAAATTTTTATTTCATTCTTACCTGAATTTTCTAACATTGTTCATGCTAAAATGATTGCTATTCACCCGTTTTGGTCAGGTAAGGTGTATGAGTCAGTATGTTTTAGCCGCTAGTAAGTAGTTGTTACATAATAGACTGATGTGTGCATTCATTATTACTATACTCAAATATTTTTAGCCTCTTTGCTACAAACATGCCCTGGGCTAATAGGTTGATAAAAGTTGGGCAGGTAGGCTTTTAAATTGATTTTAAATTTAAGCAGTGCCTGTTCTTCATAAGGTGATTGGAGCTTCCCTGTCACACACTAACGTGTCCTTCATAAGTGATTGCAGCTGCCCTATGTACCACACTCTCAGCATGTCCTTCATAAGTGACTGGAGCTGTCCTACCTCACTCTAGCGTGTTCTTCATAATGTGATTGGAGCTTCCCTGTCACACACTTAACGTGTCCATCATAAGTGATTGGCCTTGCCCTACCTCACTCCAGAACTTCTGCTGGCCCATAGTACATCACCAAACTAATAATCAGGTTTTTCCAATTTTCCAAAGTACAATTAAAAAGATTTCATCTTCTTGAACATTTCTTTGATGTTTGAACGTGTCTTTATAGAAACTATACCCCTATGAGTAGTTATATTTGAGATATCACTGTTATATACTTGAGATATCACTGTTATATATTTGAGATATCACTGTTATATATTTGAGATATCACTGTGATATATTTGAGATATCACTGTTATATACTTGAGATATCACTGTTATATATTTGAGATATCACTGTTATATATTTGTTATATATTTGAGATATCACTGTTATATATTTGAGATATCACTGTTATATACTTGAGATATCACTGTTATATATTTTCATGTTCTCTGCTTTAGGTTTTTATGATCCAAAATTTTGTAATTGGAAGTCATTCTGTTATATGTTATGCTCTCCCTTACTTCGTTCATCCGAACATAAATTATTTCTGATTTAAAAAATAACAAAATAGCACTTTGGTAGGAGAGGCACACCAAACAGTTTTATTAATAACTGTAAATATAAGACATAATGTCACAAGATCAAATCGCTCTGGGTTCAGTACAAGTATACAAGTCATAACAATCTACAAAAAAGAATGAAACAAATTAGAAATAATTCTACTCGAAATAATAGAAATTATAGATAAAATTATGACTTTATATAAATAAAGTTGAACCAGTTTGATGTGAAAAACCTCGGTGAAATGAAAAGTGCGCGAAAATTACTTTATAACGGTATGAAACCGCTTTACTCAGTATTAATACACAAAAATATAATACAAAAAGAAATTCAAACTTCACATCTAATTGAAAATACTCAATCAGGGATTAAATCAACTTTCTGAGGCATAATTTTAGTCCTTGAGCAGGACCACTGTCCTCTGATGTTAATTTATTTAATCTGTGGTAATTTATCTGGATTAATTGAAAGCCTACATAACTCCATACTTATTGTCATTTCTAAATATCATAATATAAGCACACCATGATATGAATTATTATCTTGTATAAACAATTTTATTTTTATGTTAAAAAGTGGATATTTGCAGCAGTGAAGTCTGTGATGGACTGTTTGCAAGTATTCATTATGGTTTATTACAATTTTGATACAAATTTCAATTTTTTCTTCAAAATAGCTCAGCTCAGTTGAGCTGAAAAGTAAATAGAAACGGACTTTAACTGGCAGCAGTGGTTCTTGGGTGGCCCTCTATCAGACCACCAATCAAGATTGCCACCAAACGCAAAACTTGACTGACCTGTGGGATAAGCATAGAACATTAAGGAAATTACTAAAAGCTCTTCCTGTCTGAAACCACTAACCCAAAATTGGCAGCAGTGGTGATCCAGATCAACCAAGATGGTAATATTCAGAAATTCATCATTTAACCCCTCCCACTAACATAACTGCCATGGTCAAGCAATTTGTTCTGCTAAAAGATGGAAGATTCAGGTTTCTAAAGTTTTGAGTGGAAATTTCTTACAGGTATTTTGATTATTTTTCCCTTTGAAATTTTAAGACATTGACCATACGAAATATGGTTTAAGGCCAACATATGAAACTGCACAGAATACAGTTGGCTCAAAACCATAAAAAATCTGGAAAACTTTTTTTTTTAAATGGAACAAAAGCTATAGAAACCAAGTAAATAAACATTAATTCATTTGAAATTAAATATTACTTCATGGGAGGTATAATTCCAAAAAATATTTGTCTCCTATAAGAGAAGCTTCTAAAATACTTCATTATCCAAACTGCTGTAATAAATATCCTCTGTTGTTATAATTATTCTATACCCAAAGATTTTATTTTTTTGTTTCCTCCAAAGGAAATATAATTTCATAGTTTTCCTTAATACCATTAAGGAACATCTATTCTGGGATATCACTAAAATGACATTATATTTTGACTCTTTCTTTGTCCATATAACAACCTTCTTTTTTTTTATACAGGCAGATGTTTCAGATTTAGTATTACAAACTAAGATCATAACAGTTACCCTAACATTTAATTTAAATGTGGATTAATGAATAGGAAGGTTGTCTTTAATTGAATACATGACAGAATAATGGCTGTCATCTTTTTGATTGTTTAGTTAAGTTTTGTCCATTCATTTCCATGTCCTCATTGTTGTAATATATGTTAAGTACTTATTTTTTAAAAGATGGTTATTGAAATTGAAACAGTAGATGTATTTGGGTTATCTCCCATTTTATCCATCGATACTAAGAAGTAAATGCTGATAAACCATAACCTTACAACCCAAATCCAGAATTTACATTGCTTCAACACCTTCATCCATATAGTTCAGTCTCATTATCTGCCTCAGAGCCTATCTGTCCCTAGGCCAGGAGGTAAACAAGATATAGCCAAAGTATGTTATAACCATAGTTGGTTTTGCCTATGATTTCTCATGGTCATTTACCCCTAAACTGCTCAAACCCTTCTTGTGTCTTATATACATTATCCATAGTGTGATTCCATTTCCGAGGCCTCCGGTTAGTATTGAATTAAGAACCTTGTCTATCAGCAGTAATTATAGACAAGGGCCATAACTCTTGATTCATGAATTTGTTCAAGTTAAATGTTGAATAAAATACACAATAAAATGTACACTTTTATTATTTACACAAACACTATTTTTCAATAACAAAATACACACTTAATTAATCATACAATACATATCCATCTTATACAAAATACCCTTTTTCTTTGGCTTCTTGGGGGCTACTCTTAAATAAAGCTATAACCTTATTTAGATACAAATTTGGCCTGCATAACTAAACATGGTTCTACTCTATATAGCATCTCAAAACTGTTACAATAAAGTATGTGGTAGAACCCAACATACTGACCCAAATTACTGTTGAATAATTCTAATTACAATAGCAGTAGAACCCAGCTTTCGGAGTACTGCGGTAGAACCCAGCAGTGTACTAAAACTAGGCGGTAGATCCCAGCCTAACTATATATTGCGGTAGAACCCAGCAATGTACTATGAACTAGGCGGTAGATCCCAGCCTTGTATGATAGGAATACTGCGGTAGAACCCAGCAGTGTACTTAACATAGTAAAACAAGTATACACCAAATTTAATTAATAAAGTGTGATGCGGTAGATCCCAGCATCGTACGCAAACTGCGGTAGAACCCAGCAGTCTATAAAATTTATGCGGTATGTCCCAGAATAAAACTTAGCATGATGTGGTAGAACCCAGCTCATACATACATGTACTCGCAGTCATAGGTAGAGCCCTTTATGACTGCGAAAAATAAAATAACAACACAATTCATAACTAACTCTACTAAATTGTAATCTCCTACTGAATTAAAAAACATGATATATAAAAAATTGGGGGAAAATAATTTCCCTGAAATTATGCAGGCCAAATGAACGAAAACGCAAGTTAGAGTGAAGCCCCCAAGCCAATATGCCATGTTATTTACCAATGATACTAGGTAACAATAATAAAATTTTAATTAACATTTTAGCAAAACACCAAAACTATAGTTTAAAAATACCTCTGATACTAAAAGGGGGTTTCTGATATTTTTCCCCTTGTACAATGTACTTATAGATAAATATCCAAAACCAAAATAAAGTCGTGTATGGAATTCTCTCAACCTGATGACTTGTTCGTATCCATATATACATTGTACTGTTTATACATATACCACTGATACTAAAAAAAAAGGGTTATACTGATACTATACCCCTTATACAACTTGATAAATACCAATATCAAAATAAGTCATTATCTCAACCTGATGACATGTTCAGTTGTGCCAAGCTCATAACATTTTTGTCAGCTCTGATATATCTGATATAGCAATCAGAATTCCAACGACCTAAAGATTTTATTATATGATCCTCAACTCCGGCTGCCGCTGCTGATGTCGCAGCCCCTATACGAAAAGAATGACCTGAAAAAAGCATATCGTTATAACCTGATCTCCTTAAAGCCTCTTTCAACCAGGTAATGAAAGTAGAACGAGACAATGGCCTAAGATCAAACTCTTCCTCCACAAATAAAGGGGATGAATGCATGGCACCCTGACTAACTCTGCTGTGTATATAATTCTGCATTGTACGGACTGGTAAAAATCTCTGATTCTCATAAATGACAACACTGACCCCTTTGTGAAAAGGATCACATTTAGATGAATGTAAATGAAGAGAATAACTGTCGATATCAGATTTCCAATCAAAACTAACATCTTTTAATAGTAATTTAGATTCTTCTGGCTCCTTGCAAGTAAATTCCCCGCACCTCAAAAAGCCAAAGAATGCCATCTTGAAAATACATTGTAACATCAAGTCCACAAAACGTGAAAACATACCCTTGTGTAAATTGTCACACAATTTCCATAGAACATCTGCTGTAATTGGGAACCTTTTGTTTGACGTGTTAACTTGACTTTTATTAATACCTCTTAGTATGTAATCTAATCTTGGAGTCTCCTTTAAAGGTTCCATATTATGATAGCGTATTAAAAAATACCTGATACCTGCTAAATACAACTTAATTGTCTCAAACTTAAAATTCAAAACATATTTACAATAAGTGACAAAATATATAAAATGCTCCTCACTTATCTGACTAATTTTTATATCTACATTTACAAACTTGTTTAATTTTAAAAATTTCAAAAAACATTTAACACCAGATTGATACACTTGCTTAGTGTTCTTACTAATAGAAGCATCCCACAGTTCATTAACACATCTGTTTAGTCTATCATCAACTGCTCTGGTGGGAGACTCTGGGTTGGAAATACATCGGCATTCGGTGCAAGAGTTCTGAATTTCTCCATCTGAAATCGAGAGAGAGCGTCAGCTATGCAGTTTTGTTTCCCTGGTATATGCTTAGCATGAATTATAAAATTGTGAATGGCTGAATGATATGTGAGTTTTCTCATCAACTTCATTATACTATGAATCTTAGATCTGCCTTTATTGATAATCTCAACTGTGGTAGAATTATCACAATAAAATAGTATTCGATGTCTGCTCCATAAGTGACCCCATAAAACGCAAGACATGACTATCGGATACAGCTCAAAGAAGGCCATAGAAGTTTGCTCCTTCAAGATACTTTCTGGGAAATATCCTTGAAACCACTTATTATCAAAGAATCCACCATAAGATAAGTTGGTAGAATCTGTATACAGTTTCATATCTGCGGCTAAAGTTACATTATCGTTCAGAAAGAAAGAAACACCATTCCATCCCTTCAAGAATCTCGCCCACATAGCTAAATCTGAGTTGCAGCTTTTAATATGTACAAAATGTGATAGTTTTTTGACTGTAGTAGATAACTTGATCAAGTGCGACACAAATGAACGGCCTGGGTGAATAACCCTGCTGGCAAAATTAAGATGGCCTAACAAACTCAAAAGTTCACGCTTGGTACAGGACTTCCTTTGACTAAAAGACTCTAAAATTCCTTGTATCCTATTGACTTTCTCTAAAGGCAGTCTAGCTTCCATCTTAATTGAGTCCAGAATAATACCAAGATATTCTAATTCCGTGCAAGGCCCTTCTGTTTTCTTAACTGACAACGGAATACCTAACACTTTAAATATGTTTAATAATGTTTCCATAATTGCTTCACCATCCTCATCAGACTTAACAAAAAACCAAAAAGTCGTCTAATAAATGTAAGATATTGTCACTACCATAGTTATGTTTCGCAATCCAACAAACCGCTGTTGATAAATTATCAAATATTTTAGGACTAGACCTTCCACCGAACACCAGTCTATTATAAAAGTAAAAGCAATCATTCCACATGATACCATGAAACGGCCACATGTCTGGAGACAGAGGAATGTTTTTAAATGCATCCGTAATGTCAGTCTTAATTAACCAGGCTCCTTGTCCTAAACGTTTTATAATTTTTATTGCATCGTCAATGGATACATACTGTAAAGAGTACTGATCTTTATCAATGAGTTCATTAAGGCTTGGATTGTCAATATCTTCGTGTGGGGCCGAAAGGTCTACAATTAAACGTTTCTTTTTACTATATTTGCCCTCGGCAATTCCTATCGGATTAATCCTGTATGTGGTGAATGGAATTTCTTTGAATGGACCGAGAAGGTAACCTTTCTCGACTTCACTGCAAATTAATTCTGACACTGACTCTTTATTCGAAATGGCAGATCTAAGATTTTTGCACTGAATAGAATTAGCTGGTAAGTTTCTTATTCCTGTATGAAAACCAAATTCAAGCCCGGACAATAAATAATTTTTGAATTCTTGATCTGGATGATATAGTAGCTCCAGTTCCAATTTCCTAACATTAATAGGAGTATACACACTCTGAGATGTTAACACATTCACACTCTCCTTATCTAAATACGTTTCAATGGGGCCCCCGGTTTTTGAGACCCCATAACTTCGTTTTTTGAAAACAAAGGACATTTCACTTTAGCGTGATCTCCTTTGCACATTAAACATAAATGCAAATTCCTACACCTAATTGCACTACATCCTTTCGTTCCATTGAAATTATTGCATATTTCACGACCCTGGAAATTTACTCTTTCTCTACCATAAGTGTCAGTTTCATCTGCTCTGTACCCTGTATTCCTCATGCGTTGCACATTCTTATTACAGAAAGCTGTGGTATGGAAAGTACTGCCACACAAGGTGCATGAATTAGGTCTGACATTAGCAAAAATATTACAAAACAAAGTATTATTTCTAATTGACCAGTCAATTGCTGTATTATTGTACCTAAGGTGGGCTGCTGCCTCGGCCGAGAAGCGCCTATGATACTCATAAAATCCCTGTCCGGGATAACGTGTAGCCATATCAATTATGTCCCTTTCATACAAATCTAATTCAGGGCGTCTTAAGGGGTAGGCTGAACACATAACATTTTTGTAAATACCAAACGCCTGAATAAACTCTCCAATGCTCAAATTTTTAGATGTTCTGTAGTCTGTCTTGGTCTTAGATTCCCCCTCTGAACATGTGTAATCTGTGGCAAAACCGGTCCCATTATAATATGGAATTAATAGGGTAGATAAATTGATGTCCATACCTGACAAAATATTTTTCTTTAACTGTGGGGAAATTGTCTCCACGTAGGGCAAGTTTTCGGCCGCATAACCCCATGATGAATGCCTTGGTGCGTTTCTTAGTTGTTGCTCACTGCCTGCTGCAGCGTTGGCAAAACTGTTTAACGCCCTGTATGCTGAATCCAAAGTAAATTGATTCTCGACCGGTGCCAAATTTCTTGAGATGTTTGTATCATGGCTATTCGGCGTCGTTGGTAGGATTCCACTTCTGTCAATACTCTCCGGAGCCCTGGTGTTATCTTGTATTATAGTATTTACTTTTGTCGTTAATGTTGACACGTTCTGCTGTAACGAATGTACTGTATTGCTCAATTTACCGACAATGTCAATAAGTTCTCTTCCCCTTGTCTGGGCGCGGCCATCTTGGTTGTTTACATTGAGGTTTACACTCTGCGGTGCATCATGGGAACTCGTATCGTCTCTAGTTCCCACAACGTTCATATTATCTTTCAAGATTCTCACTAAGGCCATACGGCGAGCATTTAATGGAAAATTAATGTTTCTCCTCCCTAATTCCTCTTTCAGTCTTTTCAGAGTCCAATTCTCTAACATTTCGGGATCATAATTTCTCGAACTAGAATTCCTATTACGTAACGGTCCCATTGTTCAGTCTCTGATTAAAATTAGTAAAATATCACACGCATGAATGCTGATTTAAATGCAACTGTCCGATTACACGAACATAAAGCTGATTAACTGGGATTGTCACTAACACATTTTGTTCCAAATAAATTAAAGTTTGTCCATGCCTGTTACATCATTATGACTCGATCGATAATGTTACTAGATCAATAAAAGCACTGTACCTCGTTGGTGAATCAAGTAAAATAAGTCAATATCATAGTCCACAATAAATGAGAAAGTTTGCCGTAAATGTTAATTAGGGTGATAAATATTGATTGAAAAACTTTTGATTAACTTTTGCAGCAGCCTCACCAAACTTATCGATCTAACTAATGACTAATCCTGCATTCTCATTGGTCAACTAATTCACTTAATGAATATGCATATCTTAATAACCCCATGAGTTGCCGCTCTATAGAGAGAAATAACATCGATGCATAAACTCTAATTTAATAAATTAAATTGACATGAATAGTACATTGTATTGAAGGTTAAAAAATTACCTGAATTTGCTGCTGACTTTTTTACTGTGTCTAAAAAATCTATTAACTTGTTAATATCAACGACATTTTTTAACTTTAATTTTTAACATTCCTTTCAATGGGTGAAATAACAAGATGCATAAATTTGTTTTGGTCTAAATAAAATAATAAACCTCTATACTTTTATAGTTAATAAGAGCCCCCCAAAGCTTAGAAACAGGATTTATTGGCTTTTCACTGATACTAACAAATTAAATATGAATATAAAGGTTCTTATTAAATTGTATCCAGTTACATGCAGAGCACACAAAAAATAGAATAAAAAATAATTTTTAATAAAATTTTAATATAAACTTCAATACTAAAAATTGTCCAAAGAAAAATATTTTTGGAGGAGAAAACTGTGAATTGTGACATGAATTAAACATAAACCTATATTTCTTTGTAATAAATATAACAATACAAATTATGTGATACAGAAAAATATTGTTGATGTCTATATAAAACAAGGTATTTAACATGCATGTAAACAGGAAAACTAAACACGGGTCTATACAGTTTGTATGCTCTTATTGTGAGGTTGCAGTTTAAATAAAAATGCATAAATAATGAAAATTTATCTTGTTTTTAGGGCAGTAAAATATTTTCAAAAAAAGGCAATTTGAATAGTTTCAATTTTTAAAAGATACATAATAGATTATTCTGAAGTGACATTCTGGTTAAATAATGATCAATGGGAGATAACTCCAATTTATTTAGTTGATAACTATTTCGATATGTGTATATACCTCTGTTAATAAATGGTCTTTTTGATCTCAAAAAATTTGTAGACTTATTTTTAACACCTTTAAAACTGAGATACTGAGATTTAAAAAAATTTATTGTCAGAATTAATTAAATTTTCATGTTAAAAAGTATCTGTAAACTAAAATTCAATGTGCGATATTAATATTCACTAATATTTGAAAATTTTACATAAAATATCTAACTGATCCCCTATACATCATATTGGAAATTAAAAAAAACCCGCATTCTGGGTAATAGAAATGAAAGGAGATATATAGTAAATTCATCGAAGTGACAACATTGCTTAATGGCCCCCATATAAAAACGTCATGAAAAAATTCCACAGAAATAACAAAATTTCTGAAATTCAAAATTATCTGCAAATAATATACAAGTAAAAGAAATAGATAATCATTGACAAATGCTCGTCATATTGGACTGTCACAGAAAAATGAAATCATTGCTGATTTTTATGCAGTTAAATTTGCATCATCATTCTGAACAATTGATGAGTGAGTGCAGAACAAAGTACCGCTAAGTATTTATCAGTTACTAATATTCTTTTCTACAGTTATGTAACCCCCCTTCATCCAGTGTTTGCAAAAACAAAGACCAGTTCAAAATTTTCAATTCCTGTATTGATAAACACTTGCATATGAGGAAGTTTTCTTAAAGTTATGGAAAGTTGTAATCTTTTTAAGACAATAGAATTGTTAAAAATTAAACTCATGATTTAAAAAGAAATAAATTTAGTGTTGGATAATTTTTTTTACTGGATTTTTCAATGGGTAAAATTTGGTTATTAGTTTGGTGAAGTCCGGCAAGTGGGTAGTTTGGCAGTCAGGCAGCTCCAAACAGTGCTAACCGCCTTGGTTGTGGTAGTGTGCTCGCCTCAAGTGAGGAAGGACACGGGTTCGATCCCCCACCGGGTCAAACCAAAGACATTAAAATTGGTATTTGCTGCTTCTCTGCCAAGCATGCTGCATCTAGGAGAAAGAGCAAAGGACTGGTCGGCTAGAAATCAGTATAATGTCCAACTGGGTTGATATGCCTTCCTGCTGACAGTTGCCTTATGAGCTAGCACATTAAAAGTCTGGCTCAGTGTGTCGGTCTGGTAAAAAGCAGGGATTATATTCATATCATATCAACATGTTCTCTTCCTGATATGCACCTAATTGCTGCCACTAGACGTTAAACAATAATTAATACATCCATCCACCCAAACAGTCCTAAAGGGAACTACAATATTTATATTGTTTTATTTCATTTAGTACTATAAAACTGAATGATTTTGATTTCTGCATTTTATGTATTGTGTATATAAATGAAGCTATTTTAAAGAGGACAAATATACCTAAGGAGCAAACCAAAAAAATGCAATCCATTAGACAGACAAATCCGGGAAGACAAATGAACAACCACATGCACAACAAATAAACACTGAAAACAAAAAAAAACAATGAAAGACGGCAGCCACACTGTATATATCGCCACTGTTCTGTTCAGTCAAAGGAATATTTTTTAAATAATTCAGCCAGTGCTATGAATGGCAAAACACATGATCAAAGAAATTATACTCAGATATGACAATAACTTAATGTTAAATGAAGTGTGACTGATTAGGATATGATACATTGATAATGTAAATACATGTAGTGAACTTTTTTTTATGATGACATTTTCTACTAATTAAGTGTAAATTTAAAAAAGTTGGAATATCAATTTTGGAAATTCAATGGTTAGCCTAAGTCTTGTAACATTAATAGTTATTAATATGCATGGTTGCTAGATACATTTCCAAAAAAATGAAGATCTTAGAGTCTTTCAGGAAATTTACCAAAATTTGAGTTATTTTTTTTGGAAATCCAAATATTCCATTTAATTTTGGAAATTTATTAATTCCCTAAACAGGTGTTTTTTTGTAAAGAAATATGTATGGTTGCTAGGTACCTTCAAAAAAATTCAGATCTTAGAGTCTTTCAGGAAATTAACCAAATTTTGAATTTCATTTTTAGCTCACTTGTCCTAAAAAGAAACTACAAGGCCAATTGGAACCAAAGTTGGCAGTTATGGTCCTTAGGAGGTTCTCTTTCAGAAATATGTCTGATGACCCAGATTGTTAACCAAGATGGCCGCCACAGCCGAAATTAGTTTAATATAGGGCCCTATGTGAAAATTCATTGAAAAATCTGAGACAACTTGACCAATTGGAACCAGAATAGGCAGCAATGGTC
The DNA here is from genome assembly GCA_028015205.1 of Mytilisepta virgata. Classification (NCBI taxonomy): domain Eukaryota; kingdom Metazoa; phylum Mollusca; class Bivalvia; order Mytilida; family Mytilidae; genus Mytilisepta; species Mytilisepta virgata. The sequence goes on along the minus strand of CM051515.1, from coordinate 55,461,477 downwards.
CTTAGTAGGTTCTCTTTTAAAAATACATCCATCCACCCAAGATGTGTGTCCGTTTTCGTGGACTGCGAACCAAGATGGCCGCCACAGCCGAACTTAGTTTAACATAGGACCCTATGGGAAATTCACTCAAAAATCTGCTTGTCTGAAACCACTAAGCCAATTAGAACTAGACTTGTAAGCAATGTTCCTTAGATGGTCTTTCAAAATTTTGTCTGATGACCCGGAATGTCAACCAAAATGGCTGCCATGCCCACCACAGCCAAACTTGTTTAACATTGGGCCCTATGGAAAAATTCATTGAAAAATCTTCTTGTCTGAAACCACTTGACATATTGGAGCCAGACTTGGCAGCAATGGTCCTTAGGAGGTCCTATTTCATGGACTGTGAACCGAGATGGCCGCCACAGCCGAACTTAGTTTAACATAGGACCCCATGGGAAATTCACTCAAAAATCTCTGAAACTACTGAGCCAATTGCAACTATACTTGGCAGCATTGGTCCTTAGATGGTCCTCTTTCAGAAATGTGTCTGATCACCCAGATTGTCAACCAAGATGGCCGTCATGGCCGAACTTAGTTTAATATAGGACCCTATAGGAAAATTTATATAAAATCTTCTTGTCTGAAACCACTTAGCCAGTTCCAACAAGACTTAGCAGAAATGGTCCTTAGATGGTTCTCTTTTAGAAATGTGTCCATTGATCTGGATGGTCAACCAAGATGACTGTCACAGTGGAACTTTGTTTAACATAGAACCCTATAGAAAAACCAGCCAAATTGACTGCAACATTAAATTTTTAGTCCTCTCAAGGTGAAAAGTTAAATCCAGGTGAGCGACACAGACTCTTGAGAGCCTCTAGTTTATGTAAATCTTTTCTCGCAAAAGTCTTGCATGTATTAACTGGTGCATTAACTCATGTACAAACATCTTAATGGGTAAATAGTTGGTTTAAAAAAAAATATAATTGTCCACATACACTTGTAGGAAATAACTTATAATAGTTGTATTGTTATAAGATAAGTTTTAGTTATACATGTATAGGAATTTTATTTTTCACCTAATGAACATAGTAACTTTTTTACCAAAGACGTTTTTCTGAAAATTAAAAATATAATTTTCATCCAATCACAAAACAGATAATTGACAACATCCTTGCTACCGCCAAAGTCTGAAGCATCTTTAAGATCAATGGGCAAAAACTGAAGGTATACTGACTGTGTCAAAAAGATCCGCCCAGCTCTTGATTATATAATAGTTACTTATGTATAGGGCATTATCATAGAATATAGACTGCCCAATTTTATCCAATTGTAATATAGAAATTTTATCTGATATGAAATGAAAAAAACATACTGAGATATTTACTTGAGTAGAGTTATCTTCCTTATAACACATTATTTTGAAACAGTAACAGTGTTAAAAATTTCTCTTTTCAGATATGTCATACAGATGGTAATTACTTAAATGGAGAGTCATACAAGGATTATAACGGGACAATTTACAAATAAATGGTGACACTTTATATTGTGTGAGGTATAACATATAGATTTAAGATTTATATTACAGGGTTTAGTATGTTTTCTAGGATACATGTGTTAAATTTATGTATTCTACCATCTAATCTCAAATGTTTTTTTAAGTAGAAATCAACAATCTGAGAAATAGCAAATATATTTATGTTTTATGACACATAAAATACAAAACTACAGTAGATTAATCTTTCACAAGAAATGAAAAATTAAAAAATGAAACGTAAGAAATGTTTCCAGCTGAGTTGTAAATTGGCCATGGCAGGTCTTTGCTCTCAACTCCATTCATTTGAAATCTTTAGAGGATAATTATATTGTTTATCTAATCTAAAACTCAAATAGTTTCCCTTCTAATTTACTGAAACTTTGCATATTGATTGGAGAAATATTGAAGATAGTACACCTTGGATCTGGTCACCAATGCAGGTCTAAACCACAAAATTGGTCTGTATGCTATCATCATTACCGGTAAGCACTTTGAAATCATAGATGTCTGGAACCTCCAGAAAATGTGTTGCACAAATCCAGAAAGAAATATGAATTAAGTCTTAAAAGTTAATGAGAAATGTCAAACAATGTTGGCAGTTATATATTATATTGTCACAAATTGCATTATGTACCTTAATTAGAAAGTAAAAAAATTGTAAAATTTGTAACTGTTAATTTTTAGTTAATTTTATCTCATCTGCATACAAACTATCTACTTTCTCGTAAAGATATAATTAAATCTAAAATTCTAATTTAATTTTGTAGACTGTGTCAACTAAGTCTGCTAGTAAATGAAATTAAAATTTTTCTTTAAAAGAAGACATTCTTACAACGTTGGCAAGGGGACTAAAAAAGTAAATAACTTCATCATTGAAATAAGCCAGTAGTCAAAAAGGTGAAGGACTACAGCATAGCAACAGTCATAAAGTATTATAACAACAGTCATATAGCATAGCAACAGTTATACAGTATCGCAACAGTCATACAGTATAGCAAGTCACTTTGTCTTGTCTGCCAACAAAGCCACAGATGAATTAGTTTCCAAATTGTCATCAAGGAAGTGGATAATTTGGTTGTCACAGAATAAAGACAGAGATGGAATCTGACCTGCTGGATCCAAGTATTCCTACAACAAATTACAGGTAAGTTTTTTTTACCTGTTATCAGTGTTACTTCTAGTGTTGGTGACTAGATCATTATATACTAGTATACCAGACATTATTGCCTGGTCTCTTGATCTGAAAATGTCGTCGATATTGGAGACTTCAGATACAATAGAAACACTAAAAATCCCATATAACTGTGAACAAATTTATTGGAAAACTTTAAGGACACATCAGGTCATTGTTCATATTTTAGATGTAAAGGCAACACCCAGAACTACTTTTGTGCAATGCTTCATATGCAATTTCATTTTTGGCCAGGTTGCACAGAGTGCAAATCCGGGTTATAGTATGGTGAATGTCGGGCGGGCGGCGGGCGGGCGGCGGCGGGCAGGCGGGGAAAATGGGTACCTATTTTGTGAAATCAACTCCTCCTACAGTTTTTCACCCACATCCTTGAAACTTCATAGAATGTTTCTATATATATTGAAGATGTGCACCTCACTTTATGGAATTATTTCAGGAATTATTTCCCATTTTTCCAAACTTTGGAACTTAGTCGTTTTTTATTGACATCTTCAATAGAGGGTACCTATTTTGTGAAATCAATTCCTCCTACAGTTTTTTACCCACATCCTTGAAACTTCATAGAATGTTTCTATATATATTGAAGATGTGCACCTCACTTTATGAAGTTATTTCAGGAATTATTTCCCATTTTTCCAAACTTTGGAACTTAGTCGTTTTTTTATTGACATCTTCAATAGAGAGTACCTATTTTGTGAAATCAACTCCTCCTACAGTTTTTCACCCACATCCTTGAAACTTCATAGAATGTTTCTATATATATTGAAGATGTGCACCTCACTTTATGGAATTATTTCAGGAATTATTTCCCATTTTTCCAAACTTTGGAACTTAGTCATTTTTTATTGACATCTTCAATAGAGGGTACCTATTTTGTGAAATCAACTCCTCCTACAGTTTTTCACCCACATCCTTAAAACTTCATAGAATGTTTCTATATATATTTAAGATGTGCACCTCACTTTATGGAATTATTTTAGGAATTATTTCCCATTTTTCCAAACTTTGGAACTTAGTCGTTTTTATTGACATCTTCAATAGAGGGTATCTATTTTGTGAAATCAACTCCTCCTACAGTTTTTCACCCACATCCTTGAAACTTCATAGAATGTTTTTATATATAGTTAAGATGTGCACCTCACTTTATGGAATTATTTCATGAATTTTTTCCCATTTTTCCCAAACTTTGGAACTTAGTCGTTTTTTATTGACATATTCAAAAGAGGCTACCTATTTTGTGAAATCAACTCCTCCTACAGTTTTTCACCCACATGCTTGAAACTTCATAGAATGTTTCTATATATATTGAAGATGTGCACCTCACTTTATGGAATTATTTCAGGAATTTTTTCCCATTTTTCCAAACTTTGGAACTTAGTCGTTTTTTATTGACATCTTCAATAGAGGGTACCTATTTTGTGAAATCAACTCCTCCTACAGTTTTTCACCCACACCCTTGAAACTTCATAGAATGTTTCTATATATATTGAAGATGTGCACCTCACTTTATGGAGTTATTTGAGGAATTATTTCCCATTTTTCCAAACTTTGGAACTTAGTTGTTTTTATTGACATCTTCAATAGAGGGTACCGATTTTGTGAAATCAACTCCTCCTACAGTCTTTCACCCACATCCTTGAAACTTGATAGAATGTTTCTATATATATTGAAGATGTGCACCTCACTTTATGGAATTATTTCAGGAATTATTTCCCATTTTTCCAAACTTTGGAACTTAGTTGTTTTTTATTGACATCTTCAATAGAGGGTACCGATTTTGTGAAATCAACTTCTCTTACATTTTTTCACCCACATCCTTGAAACTTTATAGAATGTTTCTATATATATTGAAGATGTGTACCTCACTGTATGGAATTATTTCAGGAATTATTTCCCATTTTTGGCCAGGTTGCACAGAGTGCAAATCCAGGTTATAGTATGGTGAATGTCGGGCGGGCGGGCGGGCGGGGAAAATGGGTACCTATTTTGTGAAATCAACTCCTCCTACAGTTTTTCACCCACATCCTTGAAACTTTATAGAATGTTTCTATATATATTGAAGATGTGCACCTCACTTTATGGAATTATTTCAGGAATTATTTCCCATTTTTCCAAACTTTGGAACTTAGTCGTTTTTTATTGACATCTTCAATAGAGGGTACCTATTTTGTGAAATCAATTCCTCCTACAGTTTTTTACCCACATCCTTGAAACTTCATAGAATGTTTCTATATATATTGAAGATGTGCACCTCACTTTATGAAGTTATTTCAGGAATTATTTCCCATTTTTCCAAACTTTGGAACTTAGTCGTTTTTTTATTGACATCTTCAATAGAGAGTACCTATTTTGTGAAATCAACTCCTCCTACAGTTTTTCACCCACATCCTTGAAACTTCATAGAATGTTTCTATATATATTGAAGATGTGCACCTCACTTTATGGAATTATTTCAGGAATTATTTCCCATTTTTCCAAACTTTGGAACTTAGTCATTTTTTATTGACATCTTCAATAGAGGGTACCTATTTTGTGAAATCAACTCCTCCTACAGTTTTTCACCCACATCCTTAAAACTTCATAGAATGTTTCTATATATATTTAAGATGTGCACCTCACTTTATGGAATTATTGTAGGAATTATTTCCCATTTTTCCAAACTTTGGAACTTAGTCGTTTTTATTGACATCTTCAATAGAGGGTATCTATTTTGTGAAATCAACTCCTCCTACAGTTTTTCACCCACATCCTTGAAACTTCATAGAATGTTTTTATATATAGTTAAGATGTGCACCTCACTTTATGGAATTATTTCATGAATTTTTTCCCATTTTTCCCAAACTTTGGAACTTAGTCGTTTTTTATTGACATATTCAAAAGAGGCTACCTATTTTGTGAAATCAACTCCTCCTACAGTTTTTCACCCACATGCTTGAAACTTCATAGAATGTTTCTATATATATTGAAGATGTGCACCTCACTTTATGGAATTATTTCAGGAATTTTTTCCCATTTTTCCAAACTTTGGAACTTAGTCGTTTTTTATTGACATCTTCAATAGAGGGTACCTATTTTGTGAAATCAACTCCTCCTACAGTTTTTCACCCACACCCTTGAAACTTCATAGAATGTTTCTATATATATTGAAGATGTGCACCTCACTTTATGGAGTTATTTGAGGAATTATTTCCCATTTTTCCAAACTTTGGAACTTAGTTGTTTTTATTGACATCTTCAATAGAGGGTACCGATTTTGTGAAATCAACTCCTCCTACAGTCTTTCACCCACATCCTTGAAACTTGATAGAATGTTTCTATATATATTGAAGATGTGCACCTCACTTTATGGAATTATTTCAGGAATTATTTCCCATTTTTCCAAACTTTGGAACTTAGTTGTTTTTAGCTCACCTGGACCAAAGGTCCATGTGAGCTTTTACCATCACTTGGCGTCCGTCGTCGTCGTCGTCGTCGTCGTCGTCGTCGTCTGTCGTCGTCGTCTGTTAACAATTTTTCAAACGTTAACTCGTCCAACACCATAAGTCCAATTGCAACAAATCTTCGTACAGTTGTTTATTGGTATATGTGCTACAAAACTATCGTTTGGATTTTTGATTCGTAAAAAAACATGGCCGCCATGGCTAAAAATAGAACATAGGGGTAAATTGCAGTTTTTTGCAAATAACTCAAAAACCATAACAGATATCAAAATTCTGGCATAGGCTAAAAGTGTTCAGCACCTCAAGATCTACCTGCCCTGAAATTTTGAAGAAGATCCAACGACCCATGTAGGAGTTACTTCCCTTTTTCTGCATTTTTTCCAAATTTTGCACTTAAGCTCAATATCTTGGATACTATAAAGGAAATTTGAAAAATTTAAGTTTCATATTGTTAGACACACAAAGATCTACAAAATTTGTAACAGGATCGAAGTTGTAGGTTCGTTCCTTTTAGGAGTTATTCCCCTTAGATCGTCAAAATTGACCATTTTTGCAGTCTTTATTCATTGTAATAAAATCGTTAACTCCTCTTACACCATAAGTTTAATTGCAACCAAACTTAGTGTAGTTGTTCCTTGGCATGAGTGCTACTAAACTATCGTTTGGATTTTTGATTTGTTAAAAAACATGGCTGCCATGGCTAAAAATAGAACATAGGGGTAAATTGCAGTTTTTTGCAAATAACTCAAAAACGGTGACAGATATCAAAATTCTGATGGGAAGCTAAAGTGTTCAACACCTCAAGATCTACCTGCTTTGAAATTTTGAAGAAGATGTAACCACCCATGTAGGAGTTATTGCCCTTTTTCTTGATTTTTTTTTTAAATTTGTACTTATTAAGTTGTATGATCATTCCTTTTAGGAGTTATTCCCCTTAGAACATCAAAATTGACCATTTTCACAGCATTTCCCTTAGTTTGCAAAATGTTTAAATGAGCCCTTTAGGAGTTAAAGTTTTGTCCCTTAAATGTCAAAATAACTGTTGATGCCTTATAGATGACCCTTTAAATGTCAAAAATAGCGTTTCCTCTTGTTTTTGCCCTATAGAATGAAAACTATTGTCGATAGAGAAAAGCTGTTGTTTGCTTAAACAATCAGCTCATTGAGCTCTACAAAAGTCTGAATTGGGTCGAAGTTGTCAGATGATCCATTATAGGGGTAATAGCTCATGAAAGACTCCCTTAAAGCTTAAGGACCAGGTGAGCGATTCAGGCTCCTGGGAGCCTCTTGTTTATTGACATCTTCAATAGAGGGTACCGATTTTGTGAAATCAACTTCTCTTACATTTTTTCACCCACATCCTTGAAACTTTATAGAATGTTTCTATATATATTGAAGATGTGTACCTCACTGTATGGAATTATTTCAGGAATTATTTCCCATTTTTGGCCAGGTTGCACAGAGTGCAAATCCAGGTTATAGTATGGTGAATGTCGGGCGGGCGGGCGGGCGGGGAAAATGGGTACCTATTTTGTGAAATCAACTCCTCCTACAGTTTTTCACCCACATCCTTGAAACTTTATAGAATGTTTCTATATATATTGAAGATGTGCACCTCACTTTATGGAATTATTTCAGGAATTATTTCCCATTTTTCCAAACTTTGGAACTTAGTCGTTTTTAGCTCACCTGGCCTGAAAGGCCATGTGAGCTTTTGTCATCACTTGGCGTCCGTCGTCTGTCCGTCCGTCCGTCCGTCTGTCCGTCCGTCCGTCCGTCCACAATTCACATTTTAATCTTCTCCTCTGAAACCACTGGACCAATTTCAACCAAACTTTGCAGGAATGGTCCTTGGGTGGTCCCCTTCCAGAATTGTATCAGGGGTCGCAATCCACCAACAAACATGGCTGCCGTTACTAAAAATAGAAAAAAGGGGGTGGTTTCTTAAAAAATCTTCTCCTCCAAAACTACTCAACCAATTTATGTCAAACTTAAGTGGAATGGTCCTTAGATGATCCTCTTTCAGAATTGTATCCGATGACTCCACCCGCCAATCAAGATGGCTGCCACAGCCGAACTTAGTTTAACATAGGACCCTATGGGAAATTCATTAAAAAATCTTTTTGTCTGGAACCACATGCTCAATTTGAATCAAACTTTGATGGAATGGTCCTTAGATGATCCTCTTTCAGAATTGTATCCAATGACCCCGCCCACCAACCAAGATGGCTGCTTCAGCCGAACTTAGTTTAACATAGGACCCTATGGGAAATTCATTAAAAAATCTTCTCGTCTGGAACTACTTGCTCAAATGGAACCAAACTTTGGTGGAATGATCATTAGGTAGGTCTCTTTCAGAATTGTATCCGATGACCCCACCCGCCAAACAAGATGAATTTTAATGTCAACTTTGGCAACTGTATGCCAGGTGAGCGATTACAGGCTCCTGGGAGCCTCTGGTTTATTGACATCTTCAATAGAGGGTACCTATTTTGTGAAATCAACTCCTCCTACAGTTTTTCACCCACATCCTTGAAACTTTATAGAATGCTTCTATATATATTGAAGATGTGCACCTCACTTTATGGAATTATTTCAGGAATTATTTCCCATTTTTCCAAACTTTGGAACTTAGTCGTTTTTTATTGACATCTTCAATAGAGGGTACCTATTTTGTGAAATCAATTCCTCCTACAGTTTTTTACCCACATCCTTGAAACTTCATAGAATGTTTCTATATATATTGAAGATGTGCACCTCACTTTATGGAATTATTTCAGGAATTATTTCCCATTTTTCCAAACTTTGGAACTTAGTCATTTTTTATTGACATCTTCAATAGAGGGTACCTATTTTGTGAAATCAACTCCTCCTACAGTTTTTCACCCACATCCTTGAAACTTCATAGAATGTTTCTATATATATTTAAGATGTGCACCTCACTTTATGGAATTATTTTAGGAATTATTTCCCATTTTTCCAAACTTTGGAACTTAGTCGTTTTTATTGACATCTTCAATAGAGGGTATCTATTTTGTGAAATCAACTCCTCCTACAGTTTTTCACCCACATCCTTGAAACTTCATAGAATGTTTTTATATATAGTTAAGATGTGCACCTCACTTTATGGAATTATTTCATGAATTTTTTCCCATTTTTCCCAAACTTTGGAACTTAGTCGTTTTTTATTGACATATTCAAAAGAGGCTACCTATTTTGTGAAATCAACTCCTCCTACAGTTTTTCACCCACATGCTTGAAACTTCATAGAATGTTTCTATATATATTGAAGATGTGCACCTCACTTTATGGAATTATTTCAGGAATTTTTTCCCATTTTTCCAAACTTTGGAACTTAGTCGTTGTTTTTTGACATCTTCAATAGAGGGTACCTATTTTGCAAAATCTACTCCTCCTACAGTTTTTCACCCGCATCATTGAAACTTCACAGAATCTTTTAATACATATTGAAGATGTGCAACTCACTTTATGGAATTATTTCAGGAATTATTTCCCATTTTTCCAAACAAGTGTTTATCAACATGTAATCAAATCAAATATTGCTTACTTCACCTATTTCTAATTAAATTGATGGCTGCCTCTGTGCTCGTACACCAACATACAATGTGTCTGATTTTGTCTATATAAATATTCATGATTGCCAATGTGCAATATGATCTTGTAATCACCTTTGTCACCACTACAGTAAACACCCAGCAACCTGGCCATTTGTGTCTTTGACCCATTTTGATAAGAAAAGTTTGGAAGATGAGCTTGTTTGCATTGATCTGAAAAGGTCATCGTAAGGGGGCATTTTAGTAAATAGTTGAAACAGTTTTGACAAAGTGGTACAAAATAATTCCTATAGGTTTCATTGTGTAGCTGTCATAACTTATGCATGACCATCTGAAGCATAAATGAGTGTATTTATTATGTATAAGAATGAATTCACTCCGAAAAACACTTAATGTCATGTCAATACCTGGTAAAAAGTTTAAGAATTGGACGTTTTACTGCACCTGTAAAAATTTATGTTGTGTTGGAAGGGATAACTTTTGGAAAATGATGAATTTTATATTGAAGTAAATGTGGGCCTAGTTTCGTGGATTGCCTTTTCCACAATACTAACAACTATTTACAAATAATTGCAAAATCATCCCAGATAACTTGATTAAAAGTCTTCGAGTAATTAAATATCTTATGTAACTTGGATACAAAAAACTGCAATATAATTTGGGTTGTATAAAATGTTATATTGGGAAAAGTAATCTAGTTATCTCCCTTTCATGGTAATACAAATGCTGAACATCATGTGATTATGTAATCTCTACTAAGGGCAATAGTCTCTGTGATCAGTTGAAGTTTATTAATTACAAATGTAGTTTTCATTTTTTAACGAAGTTAGGTTTAATGTAGGAAGGTAATAAATTAATAGTTATGAATTTGTTGCCAGGAGAAACAGAAAGAACCATATTTCATTCTGTAATGAAACAAGTCATCTTTCATCATTTGCTTCATTTAATTGATCAGTTCTAAATCAATGAATCGGTTTCCGAAGGAATGACACAAAAGGTCAACCAATCAGTTTGAAAATTATATATTTGTAATTAAACAATTCAAGGGTTAAAATTCAGGTTGTTTCTACCATATCAATTACTTGATTACAATATTTATCTGTTGAAGAAAATTAAAATTTCAAACTTCATAATACATACAAGAAGACTGTTAAATGTTATAATATATCATTTGAATGTCGCATACAAAATAGTGCCAACGACCACAGAATTTTTTTTTCTTGTTTTTAAAATTTCAAAAAAGAGAACTTACCTATCTGGTAAATTGTTTATATCAACCTCGTAAATTGTCTATATCAACCTGGTAAATTGTCTACTGTTAATTCGGAAATTATTGAGATGTTTTTATTATTGCGATAATTGTGACAGGGTTGTAACCGCAATAATTTAAATTCGCATTTTAGAATTTTTTTTATATGAATGAAGCGTATTTTCAAAAATTTAAATCGCATTTTTGTCTAAAATGACAAAATCGCATTAATAAATGCACGCAATAATTTCTAAATTTACAGTATATCAACCATTCCACAAACGTTTTGGCCTCAGGCCTTCCTAAGTATATAATTTCATCCTCTTTCCTACATGGTTCCTAATTGCTGCATCTATCATGTATAAGTTGTTGGTTGTTGCACATTGGCTTCCGTAGACAGAAATTTTTGACAAACTTGTTGTATGCTTAAAACTTATCATAGAAGATGAATTCAAACTATGAAGTATGTTTCAACTAACGAAATGTATTTCTATGCGATTCCTCTAATTTTAACTTCTGGTTCAATTTATTGTCGATCAGAAATACATATAATTTACTGTCAGTGTCTATTCAGGGTACCTTAATTCTTCTACGTACATTGAAGGTTTTTTTAAGTTGGAATTTTTATAAAAGAAAATCGTCAAGTACTGTACGTGTTACCAATTATTAATTATTGTTAAAAAATGGATGTGGGGTTAATGAACATAAGGAACTAACTTGCACAGCACTGTAACACAATACAAAAAGCAATGATTTTATTGTTGAACTTAAACTTGAAAGTCGATGTAAGAAGGTTTTCAGTAATGAGTCAAAATCTCATGCCTTGCAGTGAGATCAAGATGGCCGCTAGAATCTACTTAAATGGCACTAATACTAATCATTCACCAATAACGTCTTTACATGCTATCTACTTTAGATTTAATTTACAGATTCTCCAGATTTGTATTATTTTGCCTTTGGCTTGGTTGACATTGCTATATCTGCTGACCTCTGACCTCATCTTGTCAGGAAATATAAATTGGACATTTGTGTTACGTCCAACAATGACCAACTGTGCTACTATGATGAATTGATCTCATTACCATAAACTATTGTAGAAATATAATTACATCAAAACTTGATTTTCTGGTGTGAAAATATATCAATATCTGTAATACAATATATCATCACCTTACAGGCTAATCTGTATAATTGTACAATACTGAAGGGACGTCACTTAACGACCATCGGTAACCTATATCTTTGTTAACGCAGTTATATAGATGCTATTTGCCATGTAATCAAGTTAGTTTTTTATGTCCTAGAGAAGTTCCTTTATTCTCTCCTTATGATTTGATTTGCTTGCTTAATCATCAGCATTAGTTACAGTATCATATTATACAATGGGGCATCTGTGCAGAAATGACTTTTTCTAGGTGTATGTATTTTGTTATTTCTTGCAGTCTTTGAGAATTTGAATTTTCAAGATTCTCTTTGTATTTACTGAAATATAATATAGGTTTAAAATTTATAGGATTAGTATATGCTTGGTAGATCTGGAAATAAAAAATATCATTGTACAGGGATTGAAAAATATGGATCTCAGTTTAACCAGTTTTTTTAACAGAAAAGTTGTTTGGTAGTGTATGGTAGGCAGGTGGTTTGTTGGGTGGGCATTCCATTGGTGGGCAAACATTGATGATACTGAAAAAAAGTAATTTAAAAGCACTGATGGGCCTTTCCTTGAAATGATTTTGAGTATTTCCTTTGAATGGCAAATTAAGTCCAGATGAGCTGTAGCGAGCCTCTAGATTTTCATTTACATATCATTCATAATTGGGGTGTAACGATATTTTCCTTCACCATACAATATATATCGTAATTTCCTTCATGATACTATTACTTTCAATACGATACGATACACTGTATGTATTATGTCGGTGTCCTTGCCTATTGCCATTATTGATTTTTTCTGCGCCTCCTTTGCAGAGAATCACTTTCAATAGACGGCTAAAATAAGTATTCGCGTACCGAAACCGAACCAGCCACGATGACAAATGAATCGAACACCGAAAATGGAAAAAAAACCCGAACATTTTCGGTATTTCGGAGTATCATTACACTCCTAATTCATAATATACTGAGAATGGCATTTGTGTCCCGTGTCATTGATAACCAGTTAGTTTGTGTCATTGATAACCAGTTAGTTCGTATTCAACGATTACAACTGCATCATCAGTTGCAATTTGTTTTACAAATCTAAACCCTGTGTGATAAAGTCCGCAGACCTTTAAACCCTTGACATAATCTGAACTTTCTGGTTTGGAATAGATTTATCTAAATATGTAATTCTGATTACAATTTGTTCCATTACTATTTTATTAGATACCTAAATAGACAGTATTGTAATGATGTTTGAGGATTTATTTCTGTCTGACAGTTTAAGGTTTATTGGATGAAAGAGAAATCTGAAAGAACAAATATGCCTACGAATATGTCGTTCAGAAATCAGAAACAGATCGTTTTACAATGTTTTTTCTTATATATGTGAAATAAAATCAATTATCAATTATAAGCACATAGTGTATTAATTAATTGATGCCAGAGATTGAAGATCAGTGTAGTGAGAATCTGACTGTCCATCGTAAGACATTTTGAAGTCGAAGATTAGATCCATTGATCATATATTTAAGTATGATATATCAGATTTTATTGTGTATATTCAGCTTAGTAACAACATGTTATCTGGAATTTTGTCACTGGAAATGAAGTGAATATGTAATATCATATCATTGCCGCAGAGTAATATATACTTTACTCGACAAAAAATCTTCAAGGGCCACTTTTGAAAATTCATACTTTTATTAAAGTTATTAGCAAATGTTATGTTTATAAATTGATCAGCTGATAATAGAAATGCCTAAAACAATGATTTTGAAGGACTTTAAGACTGTCCTTTTTTTTTTTAACTAAGAAAGAAAACAAAATAGAACCAATTGCCACACAAATTTCATCCCATCTCGAACATTTGCCCGTAATAAATGGCCAGTTCACTTTCCAGGCTAAATTAGAAACGTTGGTAAGTTGACTTTCAAGTAATCTTTACTTAGTTGTTTTGCTTGAGTGTCTCAAATCATCATAAAAGGTTGGACTTAGGGAAAAAAAATATTGTCACTCCAAAGGAAATGACATGTTTTTTGTGTCCGGCAATGATATAAACTTGACCGTTCCAGACCGGAAACAAAAATCAAACAGTCACCTGTCTGTATGGCCACTTGACCTTTGTCCCAATAGTGACCATGAAAATCAGGTTTGAATGTATGTGAAAAAGGACTTTTAATAAATTATTAGCATGGTGTTTAATGTTTGTCAGTTTCCTTATTTGTTTTAATGCTATTTAGATCATGCAGCTTATATTTCTTTATATAGAGAATTCTTAGCTGGATTATACATTACCCAAATGGTTAATTATTTTCTGATAATCACGATGTAGTTTGCTTCTTCTTGTCTTATCTTTAGTTTAATTTTTAGATTTCCATAGTGTTCATTGAATTTATGATTGTGACAACAAGAAAAAAGGCCACAGTGCCTGATGACATCAAAATCAAGTAACACATTTTTAGCTCACCTGGCCAAAGGCCATGTGAGCTATTGCCATCACTTGGCGTCCGTCGTTAACAATTATACAAAACTCTTCTCCTCTGAAACTACTTGACTAATTAGAACCAAACTTGGTATGAATGTTCCTTGGGGTACCCTGCATAGAACTGATGTGGGGATTTTTGATTCGTCGAAAAACATGGCTGCTGTTACTAAAAATAGAACATAGGGGTCAAACAACAGTTTTTTGCAAATATCTCAAAAATCATTAGGTTACGGCATATTCTGGCAGGTTGAAAGTGTTCACCATGATGAGAGCTACCTATGTGCTGATTTTCGTGAAAATCTGTCAACTGATGTTAGAGTTATTGCCCTTTTTTGACATTTTTGGCTTTTTTTATGTTATTATTTCAAAAATCTTCTTCTCTGAAACTACTATTCAAAATCAAATGAAACTTGGTAAGATTGTTCCTTGGGGTACCCTGCATAGAATTGGTGTGGGGATTTTTGATTCGTCGAAAAACATGGCCACTGTTACTAAAAATAGAACATAGGGGTAAATTGCTGTTTTTTGCTAATAACTCAAAAACCGTTACAGATATCGAAAATCTGACATGGGGTAAAATTGATCAGCATGACAAGATCTACCTACCCTGAAATTTTGAAGGAAATTCCAAAACTCATTTAGGAGTTATTGCCCTTTTTTTTGTCAAATTTTCAAAATTTTAACATTTTTCGTCATTTATCTCCAAAACTATTTGAGATAGAAGTCAAATGTAAATTTGAAAAATGTTTGCCATGTTGAGATCTACCTACCCTGAAATTTTAAAGGAAATCCCAAAACCCATTTAGGAGTTATTGTCCTTTTTTCGTCAAATTTTCAAAATTTAACATTTTTCGTCATTTATCTCCAAAACTATTTGAGATAGAAGTCAAATGTAAATTTGAAAAATGTTTGCCATGTTGAGATCTACATACCCTGAAATTTTAAAGGAAATCCCAAAACCCATTTAGGAGTTATTGCCCTTTTTTTGTCAAATTTTCAAAATTTTAACATTTTTGCATTTATCTCCAAAACTATTTGAGATAGAAGTGAAATATAAATTGAAAAATGTTTGCCATGTTGAGATCTACCTATCCTGAAATTTTGAAGGGAATCCCAAATTCTATTTAGGAGTTATTGGTTTGTGTAATTTGAGGTCGGGTTCTGTTACATTTATTTAAGGTTCACCCTTATTCCTGGTCAATTTTGTCAACTTCCTGCCAGGACTACCACCATCATGGAACATATTTTAACATTAAACCTTATGAAAAATAAATCTTCAACAAATTTTCCCTGAACAATTGAACCAATTGCAACAAACCTGGTCAAATAGTTGATTAATTGTCCAATGAAAACCAGACTCCAGGTGAGCGATACAGGCTCTGGTGAGCCTCTTGTTTGTGAGAAAAGATCTAATATTTGCAAGTATATCATCGTAATATCATTAAATGATAAAATTACCACCGCATCTCCTGCCGTACAACATATCTCTACTGTAAACAGTCAAAATTCATATATTTGAAGTGATTCAACAAATTTAACTTTCTTGGATGGATAAATATCATATCTCCCTCAATAAATTGGTAGAATCATTTTAGAACAGTGTATATAAGAATGTTTGATTTTTGTTCCTTGTTGGAAAAGCTATATTGTTCAAACATTGATAGTATACAGTGATATGTTGGTCAAATGATGTCAGGCAGTTAGACCAGATTGTCTATCTTGATTGACTTACATGACATACAGAAGATTAGGAATTCTGATGGCTTAAATGAAATGTCAGATTGTATAGAATTTTTTGAAATGGATCTTTATTTAACAACTGAGATCTTTCCGGTCATTGGACAAACATTCGAGATTAACACGTTTCAGGAAATTATACTAGTTGATTGTACTGGTATCCTAGTTTTTAGGATTCATTATTTATGATAGGATACTATTAATAGCATCTGAACCATAGTTTCCATATTTTGTAATATATTTTGTGGTCTTCATTGATGTAGGTGAACTATTATTTTAGGTTTTGTTTTTTTTTAGCAAGTTTCATTCTATAAATTTATTTAATTTTGTTTGATGCCAAAATTTATAGCTTTTCATTGGATTTCATTTGATTGATATGAATTAAATCGATATAAGGTTAAACATTATAACTTCATTGATGTTAAGATAGGGTCAGATTTTTCAAGGGTGCCAATATGAAAAATGCTGAAAACTTGTGCATAGTTAAATATGACAAGTACATATATATGTAAAAATGTTACCTTGTCAATTAGACTTGCCTTCAGTGAGGACATACATTTTGCCTTATTGATATAATTACATGGGAAGGCTTGCCTTCAGAGAGGACTTAAAATTTGCCTTGTTGATAGGATTTAGTGAGGGCATAAAAATACCTGCTTGTTTAAAACTTCATTCACTACGCTCAGTATTTGAAAGTATAGTGTGATCTGGGTTTGAAATTTTGAGACAGACTTCTGGGTTTCATTTTATACCACCAGTTTTAAAAAAAGAAACCAAAAAAACACAAAAAAAAAACAAAAAACCCACATGTGAAAGATTATTGATTTATGTAATGTTAGTATAGAGGAGATATTTGAATGTGATTATCAGTTATGATTGAATTGTGTAATGAAGATTTATTGATGAAAACAAATTTTATTACCTTCTGCCATATACAGCTGTATTAATATCTATATAAATCTGTGAACCTTTAAATGTCAGAGGAAATTGAATTACATTGGCCAAGTGGACGAACATTGCATAAAACAGTACCAAAACACTAACCAGAACAGTAGCAGGAAGTGAATGTCCATACTCAGTGTAAAGACTTGAGTAAAACTTTACATGCCTGGATTTCTCTGGCCCTTTATTGGTGTGCCTGCTGCTTATCAGTTAAGGTTTCATGCAAACTTCTGGATTTTATCTCTTGCCTTGTTCAATCTTCTTATTAACAACTGTCACTTTTTTTATACTCCCTGGAAAATCTTGGAGGAGAAGAAATTCACCATTTTGTATGTATGTCCAGTCATCTGTTCAAAAGATAATAATTTTAGTTTGACTCAATAATACATCTTTCTGCTTTCGCATGAATATTATTATACCCGCTGCTCCAAAGGAGAGGGGGTTATACTGTTTTACCTTTTGTGGTTCTGTCCATGTGTGCGTGCGTGCATCTGTAACAAAGTTTTTGGCACACTTTTCACTGCAACTACTCATCACAGCTGCTTGATATTTTGTCACAAACCTTCTTTAGGTATCCCATATTGTGGGATACGTTTTCAGACCAAGGTGACATTGACTTCCTGTTTGACGACTTTGTTTATTTTTTAACCTTATGGTTTTGAATACAAAAGTTTTTGTCACACTTTTCTCTGCAACTACTCATCAAAACAGCTTGAAATTTTGTCACAAACCTTCTGTATGTATGCCAATTGTGGGATACATTTTCAGCCAAGGTGACATCAACTTCGTGTTTGACAACTTCGTTTATTTCTGGACCTTATTGAAAAGCATGAACTACAGGTCAAGTTTTATTTTACAATGGTTGTTGATATCATTCAGGACTTATGTCCATTGAAAATAAGAACTTCAGCAGAGTTAGTCTGGGTGGTAAGTTTTCTACTTTGGCATTGTTATTATTGACCATTAAATACAGGTTTTTATTGTGTCGCCTGCGTTCTGCATGTTCGACACATAGGAATGGATCCCTATCTGTTGTCTTGCGACTGCATTATATTTATCTGATTTCAAAACAACAAGGTCTGGAAGTGACAAATTATGGTGATTAAATGTCTGATTGGAAATGTCATGTAACAAGGTTTCTGTTATGGTTTGGAATCATAGTTGTTGCTGAAGAGTTATATATTCAGTTTATCGTGATATTTAAATATTGGGAAATATAAACTGTACCATGTCACATGATTGATAATAATATGTGTCCATGAGGCATTTACCATTTCAGTTCAACTGGAGTGTATGGGTATATAGTTCCAACCATGTTGATTGTTATTTAAGAAGCAGTAATTCCACCAATATCATTTTCATAAAAAGAATTTTGACTGGTTGACATGCAAAAATGTTGGCAAGGCAGCGTGTGACTTAGTCTGTAGGTAGATAGGTTGGCATGTTAATAAGTCAGCAGGTCGGCATGTAAATAAGTTGGCAGGTCAGCATGTAAATAAGTCAGCAGGTTGGTAAAACACACTTGGTTAGAGTTAGCCTAAGCCAGTGTTAACCCCTTTGTACTTACCATTGTACCACATCCTGGAATATGCCCCTAGTGCCGTCATGTGGCTATTATGTCCATAGCATATATACTCGGTTAACCATCAGGTAAGCTGTGATCTCAGATATTAAATGTATACCCATATGATTTGTAAAACTTTAAACAAAACTGTTTAATAAAAATGTATATATGATTAAAAAGATGGATATGGTATATAGAATCATGACCCAGAATCCATATCTTAAAACTGCCAAACTGTTTACCCACCTACCACTCATTTACCATAAGTTTATATGTTGACCTGCCAACCTGTCAACCATGCAATTTAAATATGTTAAGATGTTAACCTGCTGACCGCTGACATGCTGAGCTGCTGACCTTCCAATATATCTGTCTGTATACCTGCTGATCTCTATAGCACTCATTTGCAATACTTTGATATGTTGACCTGCTCACCTGACAATAAACCTACCTGCGAGCCTGCCAATCAGCTTCCTAGCCTACCACTTATTTACAACTTTATATGTTGACCTACCAACCAATTATTTTGTTCAGATGTTGATCTTTACAACATGCAAATATTAATATGCATCCATGATAAGGGCAGAACTATTTGCCTATATACTTCTGTTGAACCAAATTTTCAAATTGACAGATCAGCAGACTTAAAACTTTAATGTAGAGATTTGATAAACTTTGAAATCAATTGCAGAATTGTAGCAAAAAATTACTTAATTTGGTTTCCTGTCAGTAACTTTAGTTTGTCTGTAACTTTAGTTTGCTTTGATGAAATAATTTGAAATTTCTACATTTTGTTAGAGACCAATATACACAGGATGAGTTCAAATTCAACAGATTTCACTTTTGTCATTTTGATATTGATGTAAACCTTATTTGGTATCAGAATAGCTTAGTTTTGGTATCAGTATAGCTTAGTTTTGGTATCAGTATAGTTTAGTTTTGGTATCAGTATAACTTAGTTTTGGTATCAGTATAGTTTAGTTTTGGTATCAGTATAGTTTAGTTTTGGTATCAGTATAACTTAGTTTTGGTATCAGTATAGTTTAGTTTGGTATCAGTATAGTTTAGTTTTGGTATCAGTGTAACTTAGTTTTGGTATCAGTATAGTTTAGTTTTGGTATCAGTATAGTTTAGTTTTGGTATCAATATAACATAGTTTTGGTATCAGTATAGTTTAGTTTTGGTAGCTTCATGTCGGGGCATCTGGTTTCCATGGATAATTTCTGTCTTTACTTTTAAAATGTTTTAAAATAGTCAACAAGTCTATAAAAAAATGTAAATTTTCAAAACTTGGCAACCCTGAGTGGTAACTGATCATTAATAGTCAGGTAATTTGTTACATTTAAGATGAAAAGCAATAAAAATACTGTCATGTATATGGTATTAAAGTTGAATTTCATCATGTATATGGTATTTAAGTTGAATTTCATTGATAAGCTGAGAGAATGAGTTGATATAGATGGATTTGAAATGAAAGCATTTTAGCAGGAAAAGAGAAAAAGGTTTTACATTTTACCCTAGTTTTCTTGGGAGTCTTTTATCCGTGTTATTTCATCATTAATTAGTCAGATCTTTTTTACTACAAAGACAAATAGAATAGCAAATTGTATTTAATTCCTTGGGTATGTCTGTAAAAATAGTAAGATGTATAAAAAGAAAATCATTAGCGAAAGATAATAAGTTATCATGGGATTTATCACCTTCATTAGTGACCATATTGTAGAGATTTTTTACATCATGACATAAAGTCATGTTTCAACTTTTGTTGGCACTTTCGACTTATTTTTGTGATTTTATACTCTAACGGGGAGACAGTCACTTCTTCTAATGTAAAAAAAATTTGCTGTTTATATTAATTTTCGCAGGTTCAGTCACATTCCTCCATACATGGAAAGAAATCTTCCATTTCCTGTTAGAATGAACCAATTTATAAAAATTGTTGTTGATAAAACCAAAAAATGTAGTTTGTTGTAATGGCTAGACTTAGAATTTTGTCTTATTTTACAAAACCTTTTCCTTGTACTAATGATGCTTGACGATTGTTTTTAATAATTGATCAAAGTCTGAAAGTGTATCAAAGATGTGAGCAATATATATATTTTGTTTCGTCACTTGTTTCACTGAAATGTGTCTTTTATTTCACATTGAAATATTAGATATCATTTTACTTTAAATTTAATTCATTTCACTATTCTCAGTGTTCTAAATCTATTAATTTGAAAATTAAATGAAGACAAGGAAAATATCACTTTAAATCTTTGGGATTTCGTGCTTGATTTCTTTTTAGTTAATTACTTTACTGGTTGATAATTACAGTGGCTATAGTCTGCAGACATGAAAAAAGTAATTTTTGTAATGGCCATATACATTGTATTGTGTCTTTTGTACGTTAAGAAGTCAGTCTATTTTTCTTTTGTTTGTCATAAAATGACGGGGATGCCTCTGTTGGTCAATTTAAGGTAGAGTAGCGATTAATTTCATTTAATAAAACTTTATAAAAGATTAAAATTTCTATTTCTAAGAGGTTTTCAAAAATTTCTGAAAAATGAAGTTGTTATGTATGTACTAATTTATATACAGCCATATTTACCATAAAGGACACTTGTATAAATGACACTGTGAAAATGTCCCTGATATGATAACAAATTTGAAATAATGCATAATACTAAATACAGTAGATTTGCCATAGAAATGATTCAGCTCTTCTGTATTTCAATTGTATTTTCTTGCCACGTTGAAGACCTTAGCTTACGGAAAAACCAAACATGAAAATTGGTAGCCTTGAGCTGTTTTCTGCTCTTTGGTCGATTTGTTGTCCCCGTTTCCATTCTCTATTCTAAACAAAATCAGTTGAACATTTCCAAACAAAAGCAATAGATTATTGAAACCTAATTTTATAATGTTTTTATTAAGGTAAAATATCTTAAATCTGGTAAATCACTAAATGACCAGAAATTTAAATTACCGATAAAGAACACCTGTTATGGAGCCATGTACCTCAAGGTATATTTTGACAAGTTGTATATTTGCCATATGAATAGAATTTAGTATTAAAATGTTACCTTGGAAATGTAATTTTACTTTGACAAATCTGAAATATCGACTCATGCAATTTCAACTTAAACAGTAGAATACTATATACTCCCATTTGAGACTTTTTCAAAATTTTAACTCAGCCAAGTTTTAGGTTAATTGAGTTTCAGAGAACGAAAGTTGATTGTACAGTGTATAATTGGATTTTCAACCATGTGCATCTTGTCTTGTGGTAGTGATCAAAGCTGGCTAGCAAAAATGTAAGAGATAATTATATCAGGGTGAAATATGATTTGTCAGAAGAAAAAAAAACGGGAAATAATTTCCAAATGAAAATATTTCACCATGAAAATTATACCATGGATGTTAAATAACCCTCGTCTTCTATTGTTTAATTCTTTCTGGTTTTTGGGAATCACAAATGAATTAAGTCAGGTGTTTTTTCACAGCATGAAATAATTTCCACGAGTATGAAATAAATCGGCTGTTTTTTTTACAGCATGAAATGCCTTCCAACAAAAAGAACGAGTACGAACTCATGAATCAAATTCGGATATTATTTTACATCATGAAATACTTTCCGACAGATAAATGAGTGAGTACCAACTCACCGATTTCTATTTATAAATGAACAAATGGTTTTATAGTGTTATTAAGCTTGAATGCCTTCCTTTGCGTGGTTTTTCTGTACAGGAAACATATCATGGATGAAATTGAAGACAATCAAATTATTAATTATAGATAATAACCAAGAATATCCCGAAAATGCTACCGATAATCTGAAACGAAAAATTGGTAACAAGAGTTAAGGATGTCACACTGAAAAATGAAAATTTGTACTATGTTACAAAAGAATTTGAGGAAAAAATGATCATCACGAAAGATAAGAAACTAAGCATACTTAAGCTTTGTCATGTGGTAAATTTTATCCAACAGAAAGTTTTTTTCTATTATACTTGTCTTCCAAGTTTATGAATGATATTTCGGAAATTATGTCACAGTGAAAATTTGTCCAGACATTTTTTCACAATGAAATTTTTTGAAATAATAAGAAGAACTTAAAATTAATACTGGTTTCGAAAGATTTAACAAAAATCACCAAAATCACAGTTTTTCATATATTATAAAACATAAATATAATAAAATAGCGAGAAGAAAGAGTTTTACCCAATAAAAAAAATAGAAATTAATTTGTGATCTTATTCCTTTAATGTCTGATATTGTTTTCCTTTTTATGTAATACTGCATTTATCAACATGATATCTTTTAAAGCTTGGTAAAATTAATGTTATTTTCACAAGAGAAATCTTGTCTATTTATCATTTAATTGTTTTTGAAGCATCAATTTATTAATGAAAAATAACATTTAAGCATGCCCATTCAATTTCAGTATACTTTATCTTTTGAAATAGATTTCCCCCCTATGAATTCGTCTTTCAGATTTATTTACTCCTGGAGGATAAAGAACAATCTTTGACATTTATTTGTCCGTGTCAAAAGGCTGATTTTTATATAGCAATTTAAAATGTGTGATATCTGTAGCATTATGGTATGGACAACTGGTTTTTAGATTGATTGTTGCTAAATGGTGGCAATTTCCTGGAATCGGGGGAATAATCAAACTATTTCATCCATGGGACTATTGTCTCGCAGCGTGCACTGTTGTAAAATCAGTGATCCGACTGTTATCTTCTTTCAAATATCGTCATTTATGGGAAAAATGAAAATGGGTTGTTCAATAACTTTCTTGTGGTGTTGAGTAAAATATAATATGATTATTACAAAATACTGATTGCCATGACAAAAATGAAGGTTATGATATTTTATTAAGTCTGCCTTTAAAATTATAAGCAATAGTCTGCATGAATATATTGACTAATATAAGAAAATATTAGAAATCATTTTGTACATTGATCCTTTATTAAGTATTAACTATATATTGACGTCTGTCTGCATAATATCCTGATGAATTGTGTAAAAAAGAGACAACAATTTTGGGGACTTTTCATAGTTTTATGTCCAAATTCTATCCCCTGATTGAGTAACAGTGTGTCTTATTGAAGGCTATTTGTTGCTCATTGGTTCTTTACTTTCATTATCATGTATAGGTTTTTTCTCTTGTCCTTGTTGTCCTTATAACTACCTCTCTATCAGACAAGAAAATTTGGTCCTATGCTCAGCTGTCAATCTAGAGGGCTAGGTTCTTATTGTCCCCTGCCGCAACGCGATGCGGGGGATATGGTAATGCCGGGCGTCCGTATGTCCGTCCGTCCGTGCTTCCGTCCGTCCGTCCGTCCACCTTGTAAGCGCTCTAGCAAATTTATTTCTTGACCGATTTGGATAATATTTATACAGTAGCTTTAACTCAATGATACCTCAAGGGAGTTCGAAGATGAGTCATGTCGAAATATTTTTGTAGGAGTTATGCCCCTTAATAACTTAGAAATTGACAAAATTTTCATGTAAGCGCTCTAGAAAATTATTTCTTGACCGATTTGGATAATATTTATACAGTAGCTTTAACTCAATGATACCTCAAGAGAGTTCGAAGATGAGTCATGTCGAAATATTTTTGTAGGGGTTATGCCCCTTAATAACTTTGAAAATTGACAAAATGTTCATCTAAGTGTTCTAGAAAATTTATATTCTCCTTGTATTGGAATAATATTTATACACTTGGACCTAAAGGGAGGTTTTATACATAAACTCCTATCGAAACTTATAAAATTGAAAAATACTGTCTTTAAGAGTTTGTTAGGCGGAATACTTTTGATCAAAGCATTTCTGTTTATTGAAAAGGAGTAAATGTACATTTGTATAAATTCTCAATACACATGGTAAAATAAGATTTCAACACTATACCCATATTGTATAAATGTCTTCATACCACTCATTAACTTTTAAAAAACTTTAGCAATAACCACAAATTGTTTGTCCTATTCTCTCTCTTTGAGAAAATTTTGTTATGTTTCACTTGTCCAAGGGTTTCTGATGCTCTAGCGGCGGGGGACTTCGGAACGCTGTTCGATTTTTACATTTGGTTTAGGTTTGTGTCTGACTTTGTTTTTCCAAAATTACTAGAAGTAGTAAGCTCCTGTGAATTTGAATAAATATATTCTCTTGAGAGTCAAGGTCAGTATATATGGGAAAAACTCATTCTGACCTACAGTTCATGCTTCATTTACTTTTGTAAAGCTTTAAATCTCTATCATGCTAAAGAAGTAGGTCACTGTGACTTTCAGTCAATTAGAATATATCGGGCTGAATAGATAGTACTGTAAATTCAGAAATATTGTGCATCTTATTCAACTGACAATATGGTGAAGTTAATGTGATTCTTGTATTTTTGTAAATAGTATTTAACTACCAAAATTCAAAAAGTCACAGAGCTTTGATTGTTGGTATTTCCATCCCATAGATTTTTAGAAGTAATAAAAACATAGCATTAATTTCTGAATTTACAGAAAATAGGTCCTATTGGACTATAACTTTCAGCATCCAGTGTTCCAGAAAATCTGCAATCATGTATGGATTTCTCTTTGTTCTCGATTGTCCTGCTGCCTAAATTTCCAAAGACAAAATTTGTTAGGAATTGCCTTGTCTGTCTATGAATCTTGTTTGATAAAATAGAAAGAAACTTCATGCAAGGTAAAGCACCATGTAAAGATGCGCTCAGAAAAGAAATTTCAGTTCGGCTTTTTGAAGTAGAGAGAATTTAACTTGAGTTTTTATTTAATTTACGGCAGGGGTAATATTTTTATATGCAACTCAATATAGGGGCCTTGGTGGCCGAGTGGTCTAGGTAGTTTATCATGACTACTAATGATCACTATCCTGTCAATGCTGAGGTTGTGAGTTCGAATCTCACCTGTGGCGGTGTGTGTTCATCTCTGATCTTAATTGACAAGGATTGCCAATTTTCCTACTGAAGGTTGGTGGTTCCCTCCAGGTACTCTGGCTTCCTCCAATAAAAACTGGCCGCCACGAACAACCCAAATGTGCTGAAAACGGCGTGAAGCCCCAACTAAACAAACACAAACAATATATTTCTTGTTTTCTTGTCTGTCCATTCTGCCAGTGTTTTTCTGGATATAAAATAATAGCATCTTTTAATCTGTAAAGTCAATAAATTTAAATTTATTACAAATAAGTTTATAACAACTTCCGCAAATTCTAATACATATCAAATAATGTTATTGGTTGCCTTAGCTCAATTTTCAGTTTCATTAAATTGATACTAAATTCTCTCTGTTGAAAACTGTTTCTAAATTTGTATCATTTCTTTTCAAATTTGACCCAAATTGCATCTGTCAGCTCTGTTATTAAATCCAGAATTGGAAATTTAGATTTATTTAATTAATAACAGAATAATTAAATTTTATATGTTTTCTTAGTGATTGGTGATTTTCTGTTGAAAAAGAGGAAAATTTGTGATTTAAATTCAAATATTGATAACAAAAATTGTTACTGACATCAAACTTACGCTTCAGAAGAGATATTGGTATTTATTATTCAGTTTATATGTGCAATTCATAAATAAATATATTAACATTTTGAAATATATATTTATATATGTCAATAATAGGATAAATAGGACAATTTATTTACCTCCAGATTTTTATTGTGATAACAGATGCCGCATTATATATTTTAATATTGGTGTGTGACTGTGTATAAAAACAAAAATTTTATAAAAGTGTGACAACTTTCCATAGACATTTTCTGCCACTAATAAATATATTGGATTTTGATATCTGTTAATTGAAATGGATGAAAATGAAGATTTTGCATTTATTCCACAAAGGTATGTTCAACTTGTATACTGGTTCCTTTATTTTTGTCAATAGTGCTGAGTACAGGGGAACTCTGAACTTATTACTTTACATTCCTGGTATTTGTAAAAAATTTAATTTGAGTTAAAACTCGCAGTTCGAATGGAAGAGCATTTGTTACTACATACTGAATACCATTAATTGGAGGAACTAAGACATTACCTTCAGCTAAACAAGTTATTTAAATGATTCTATACCTACATTTTTGTATAATACAACTCCTCAAAATTAAATTATAAGGATTGTTTCAAATTTTGGAATAGGATATACTTTTATAACCTATTTTGGTTAGTTTACACTTGAACATAAACCACTTTGAGCTGTATCAAGCAAAGTAGGTTATATCATATAAACTGTTCCAAAATCTTCTTCTAGAGAACTGCTGAGTGGGCTGACACCAAACATGGCATGAATGATCCTTATGAGGTGCTGACCAAGTATTGTTACTTTTGTATTGATCTGTCATCCAACATGGCTGCAAGCAGGTACTTAGTTTAACATAGGACCCTATGGGAAATATATGCAAAAATCTTTTTCTAGAGAACCGCTGAATGGATTGAAACCGAACATGTCAAGAATGTTCCTGAAAAAGTGCTGACCAAGAGTTGTTACTTTGTTGCCGATCTGTCATCCAAGATGGCTGCCTGCGGGGGACTTACTTTAACATAGACCCTGTGGGAAATATATAGAAAAATCTTCTTCTAGAGAACTGCTGAGTGGGCTGACACCAAACATGGCATGAATGATCCTTATGAGGTGCTGACCAAGTATTGTTACTTTTGTATTGATCCGTCATCCAACATGGCTGCCAGCTGGTACTTAGTTTAACATAGGACCCTATGGGAAATACATACAAAAATATTTTTCTAGAGAACCGCTGAATGGATTGAAACCGAACATGTCAAGAATGTTCCTTTTAAAGTGCTGACCAAGAGTTGTTACTTTGTTGCCGATCCGTCATCCAAGATGGCTGCCTGCGGGGGACTTACTTTAACATAGATCCTGTGGGAAATATATACAAAAATCTTCTTCTAGAGAACCACTGAGTGGGCTGACACCAAACTTGGCATGAATGATCCTTATGAGGTGCTGACCAAGTATTGTTACTTTTGTATTGATCCGTCATCCAACATGGCTGCCAGCAGGTACTTAGTTTAACATAGGACCCTATGGGAAATACATACAAAAATCTTCTTCTAGAGAACCGCTGAATGGATTGAAACTGAACATGGCAAGAATGTTCCTTATGAGGTGCTGACCAAGTGTTGTGACTATGTTGCCGTGTTCCTTATGAGGTGCTGACCAAGTGTTGTGACTATGTTGCCGTGTTCCTTATGAGGTGCTGACCAAGTGTTGTAACTATGTTGCTGTGTTTGTTATGAGGTGCTGACCAAGTGTTGTGACTATGTTGCTGTGTTCCTTATGAGGTGCTGACCAAGTGTTGTAACTATGTTGCTGTGTTTGTTATGAGGTGCTGACCAAGTGTTGTGACTATGTTGCTGTGTTCCTTATGAGGTGCTGACCAAGTGTTGTAACTATGTTGCTGTGTTTGTTATGAGGTGCTGACCAAGTGTTGTGACTATGTTGCTGTGTTTGTTATGAGGTGCTGACCAAGTGTTGTGACTATGTTGCCGTGATCCTTATGAGGTGCTGACCAAGTGTTGTAACTATGTTGCCGTGTTTGTTATGAGGTGCTGACCAGGTGTTGTGACTATGTTGCTGTGTTCGTTATGAGGTGCTGACCAAGTGTTGTAACTATGTTGCCGTGTTTGTTATGAGGTGCTGACCAAGTGTTGTGACTATGTTGCTGTGTTTGTTATGAGGTGCTGACCAAGTGTTGTGACTTTGTCGCCGATCTGTCATCCAAGATGGCTGGCAGCGGGGTGACAAAACAGTTGGAAAAGTCCATAAGATGTAAATACAAAGGCACACAACAAACTCTTGAGAATTCCATAACTGAGAAATATTACGAGGATACATGTATAACAAAAAGAATAAAAAATATATAATAAACTAAATAGAACAAGACAGGTGTAATAAATACAATGTACAGATAATGTTGATTTACTACTCATCAGCTGTGATCTAGGCCTAAAGTGTCAAAAAACAAATAATAATCCAAAAATTCCAGAATGACCAAAACGGTAAAGCTATGCACAAGGGAGATATTGCTTAGTTTTCACAAATTTTAAAGGGGCCACGGTGGCCGAGTGGTGTAGGTAGGTCATGACTACTAATGATCACTAGCCTGTCAACACTGAGGTTGTGAGTTCGAATCTCACCTGTGGCGGGGTGTGTTCGACTCGCATCTTAATTGACAAGGATTGCCAATTTTCCTACCGAAGGTCGTGGTTCTCTCTGGGTACTCCGGCTTCCTCCATCTATAGAAACTGGCTGCTGCAAAATAGCCAAATGTGCTGAAAATGGCATAAAACCCCAACTAAACAAACAAATACAAATTTTAACATTTTGGTAACAGTATCTATTGTATGCCTTCATAAAACCTTTCTCAATCACTTAAACTATCATTAATAGGACATGTCAAAGATGAAGGATTAAAGTGTTCAGCTTAATTGCAAATTTATATGACAAAAGGCTTAAATGAACTGCTAATTGATTATAAAAAGAAATCTAATATTACCTTTAATGATAATAATGTCATAAATTTCAACGTTTTTCATTTCTTATATGGGATATGGCATAGCGTCTAAAAAAGGAAGAGAAATTTAATCCTTGTACGAACTTGCTATTTTTAGTTTGTCTAAAGGAACTATACTGTCATGGATGTATTTGATATGATGATGTATTTAAGCAAACAAAGAGAAATGAAAAAAACAATATTTTGTGTCAAATTTTGTTCTAATGCCTAAATCTGTACTGCTTGAGATGATTTTCAGTTTTATTTGTTCTATAAATAAACTGCTGAAGCTGTCTTGCAATAGCATGATTGTTTCCTGACCTTAGCGAGGCCTTTCTACTACATAGTAAGTTCATGGTGTATTTATGAAACTTTATACAGGAATGCTCTTTCTTGTCTATTTGCAACTAGCAGATTGTTTGTAGATCTGTCATAGCTTATTGCTTGGGAGTGTATCAGATTGTCTTTGGTGGATAATAGTTCTCTACAGTTTTGTCCATCAGGGGATATAACAACAACATTGGAAGTTTTATAACCAGCTACATACACATTTCCTTGGTTGTCAACAGAGATCCCATAAGGTCCTTTTATTATACTTTCTTTCTTGAATTCCCATTTAACCTGACCAGAGAGATCATAACAGGTTACTGTGTTGGTGGTATTGTTGGTATGATATAGATTGTTTTCATGTATTGCGATGTATGAATCTTGGACTGGTCTGAAGTTTATACACTTGGTTACTGATTTGTCAGTCAAATTCAGTGAGTTAATATTATTAACATCACAAAAGAATAATGTATTGTTTTTCTCTGCTACCCCAAAACTATCTGAATTTAACTTGACAGTTTCCTGAACTTTGTTACTCTTTATGTTAATGAATGTTATACATTTGTCAGTACAGGGACTTGTCACTGCAAGAGAATTATTGTATTCCATATAAATGACATCAAATGGCTGTGATGGAATTGTGAGTGTAGTATTCTGTGTGCCATCAGCATTCATAAAAATAAGTCGTTTTGACCAGGTATGTGATGTAAATACCAATCTACCATCAGGCAGCATGCAACAGCCTCCAATGTAATGAAGATCAACCTTCAGGGTTTGTTGTAACTGTAATGTTATGTTGTCAATGGTTCTTTGTTGACAAATCTGTGGTACCAACAACTGGGCTTGTTGATTTTTCTTCTTTCTGATTACTAAATTAGAACTCTTTGCTTCAACAGCAATATTTCCAAACTTTTTAACACCTGTCAGAATATCTTTCATTGCAGCATTTATTTCTAATGACATGACTTTTTGTTCAAGATTATCACTCTTTGCTAATGAATCTATTTCAGTTTCAGTTTTACCAATATCATTTTGAATTTTTTTCGTGGATAGGTATGCTTGTAAGTCTGATGCATATTGCTGTATATTGGAAAAGTTGACTTGGATTTCTTTGATATCTTTTTCCTTTTGCCTCAGGTCATCAGCCAGTCTCTGTATCTTTTTCTTTTCAGTTTCTTCCACACTGTGAAGCTCCTTTACAATGTCCTCTTGAAGTTTATCCAAATGATTATTTACTTTAATACGGAATTCATTGATTTCTTTTTCAACTTTTAATTTGCTGTTTTCAAGTGACACCAAGTTTTCCTCTCTATCTTTTAGTATGTTTTGGATGTGTCCAGCAAGTTCATTTAGAATCTGCTCAGTTTCATGGAAGACAGTGGACGTCTTCACGTTTTGAACAACATCTCCAATTTTAGAAATATTCTGACAAGGTTTATGTATTTGCAAACTGCAAGTAATGCAACAAGGTGAGTCGTGGTCCTTACAAAAGAGTGTGAATCTTTCACCATGTTCTCTACAGAATTGTTCAATTTCCTGTATATATTGTGGTAATTTGTGATACTCATCTATTGGTGTTGTTGTATGATGATGTGATAGTTTTGATAAACTATGATGTTCGCTGCAGTCTGTACAGAGCCCTTCATCACAGTCTGGACACCAAACAACTGCTGGTTTGGAAAGATGACGAAGATCACATATACCACACTGTGATGTAGAAGTAGCCATTTGAAGATAGTACCTATCAAAAAAGGAAAAAATAAAGAAATTTAATTAATTTTATTCTTTTCATGTAACCTTACTTAAATAGACAAGCCAAACAGATGTGTGCAATAAATCTTTGTCAAGATGTGTGCAATAATACTTTTCCTTCGTCTGAAGTAATTTTATATTTGACAGTCAAATTTGCTTTTCTTCTCAGAAAAAATGTACCTAAAGAAGAGGAAGCTACTTCGCTGAAGATCTAGAGGTCTCAGTTTGTCAGATTCTTAGCTCACCTGACCATGTGAGCTATTTACTTCACTTTGCGTCCGTCTCCCAAACCCCATGGCCAATTGAAACCAAACTTTGTGGGAATGTTCATTGGATGGTCCCCTACAAAGTTTATGTTTTTGGTTATGATCGAAAATTCAACATGGCTGCCAGGGCCATTTATGCACTCTGATTGGTTGAAATTTAAAAAATATTTTTCTCTGAAACTACAAAAGCAATTGAATTGTTATATTGCAGGAATGATCCTTAGATGGTCCTCTACAAAATTTATTGTGCCGATCTGAAATCAAAGACGGCCGCCACCATGGGACACATTTAACATAGGATCCTATGGGAAATACATACAAACATCTTCTTGTCAAAAGCCGTTTGACAGATGGAAGTAATATTATACCTGAATGGACACATAATGGTCCTTAACAAAATGAATGTTTTTGGTGCCGATCTGAAATTCAAAAACATGGCTTCCAGGGTCAATCGTGCACTCTGATTGGCTGACATTTCCAAAACCTTTTCTCTGAAACTACAAAAGCAATTGAATTGTTATATTTCAGGAATGATCCTCAAATGGTCCTCTACAAATTTTATGTTTTTTGTGCCGATCCGAAATCCAAGATGGCCACCACCACGCGACACATCTAACATAAAATCCTGTGGGAAATACATACAAACATCTTGTCAGAAATCGTTTGACAGAATATTGGAAGTAATATTATGCCTAAATGATCAGATAATGGTCCCTAACAAAATTTATGTTTTTGGTGCCAAACCGAAATTCAAAAGCATGGCTGCCAAGGCTATGTATGCACTCTGATTGGCTGAAATTCAAAATTCTTCTCTGAAACTACAAAAGCAATTGAATTGTTATATTGCAGGAATGATCCTTACATGGTCCTCTACAAAGTTTATGTTTGATAGAATATTGGAAGTAATATTATGCCTGAATGATCAAATAATGGTCCTTGACAAAATTTATCTTTTTGGTGCTGATATGAAATTCAACATGGCTGCCAGGGTCAATTATGCACTCTGATTGGCTGAAATTTCAAAAATCTTCTCTGAAACTACAAAAGCAAATGAATCATTACATTGCAGGAATGATCCTCACATGGTCCTCTACCAATTAAGTTTATGTTTTTCATGCCAACATGAAATCAAAGATGTCTGAAACTACAGAGCCAGTTGGAACCAAGCAGAAATGGTTCTTAAATGCTCCTCTGTCAGAATTTTGTCCGATGATCCAGAATGTCAACCAAGTTGTCCGCCACAGCCTAACATAGTTAAACAAAGGACCTTATGGAAAAATTCATCAAAAAACATTCTTGTCTGAAACAACTAAACCAATTCGAACCAAACTTGGCAGAAATGGTACCTTAGGTGGTCCTCTTACAGAATTATATCGGATGACCTAGAATGTCATAAAAGATGGCCGTCACCGCTGAACTTGGTTTAACATAGGATCCTAATTGGGAAAATTCATTAAAAAAACTTGATGCCACCAAAGCTGAACTTAGTTTAACATAAGACCCTATGGGAAAATTTAATTTGCAGATCATTGTACCTTAAACTTGGCCATTTGGAACCAAACTTAATACCAGCAATGGTCCTCTCTCAGAATTGTGTTTGATAACCTTGAATGTCAACTAAGATAGCCACCACCACACCTTAACTTTGTTTAACATTGAATCTATGTGAAAACTAGCAAAGATAACTGCTTCACTTAGATCAGCAGCCCTGCTGAAGGTGGACAAGTTGAATTCAGTTGAGCGAGGCAGGCCTTTGAGAGCCTCTAGTTTTGCATAAATGTTGAAATGTTAATTAATGTATCTAAGGGAACGGTCATTATTTATCAGGTGCATGGGTTGGGGCATTTTAGGGGGGAGGGGGGTGTCATTGGTTAAATTTGAGTAGTTCAAGAGAGAAGGGGGGTTGTTACTCAAAAGTTAACCATGTATAGGGGAGGGGGGGTCATAGAAACTTTTATCTAAATCCATCACCCCTTCTTTATTATATTTCTTATATAAATGATCATAAATCCACCCATTTATTGTATGGACTGTATCTTTGACCTTGCATTGCGTATTGTACTATAGGTTTGCATTTTTCAATGTTTCGGGTTATTTTATGAGTTTCTCCAGGGCGACTCTCATCAGAGGCCATGCCATATTTAAAATATTTTTGTATTTTCATGCATCGAATGTCATGTATCTTCAGAATCTCTATTATGTATATGTTAATACTTTGACAATTAGCGAGATCATATTCCTTTGTTTAAGTGCATACATTCCCTAAACACTTAATGGCAGAGGGTTCCAGACAGTGGAGATTATATTCTGAAACGTTTATTATATGTTATTTGACAAAATTCCAGTGCATTAGGGGATTTATTGAAGGGATCCTATTTGAGTCCTGGAGGTGATGTTAGAATAGATTTTAACATTACATCAAAGATTGCAACAAGACATCAAGCAAGGCCAAATTTGATGACTTAGATTTATCTTTGGAAAATGGACGTGCACATAAAAAAGGCTTACTATGAATTACCTCATACATTTAATAGAAGATCATATCACAGTGTAATAATTTACTTGAAAAACTACATGATATTAAAATTAAGTCTCTTGAATTGAAAGATGATGCTGTCAAACTGTTTAGAAGCGACTTGCGGAAAACCGAGAACTGTCCATGGACATGAGATAAAAAGGAAATGCCATTCCAAATGCAAAGCTATCAAACGAAAAATTGAAAGAAGAATTCAAAATGGACATTTGCTTTTGAATAAAATTTGCCAGGGCTTAAACTTTTGTAAAAATAAGTACAATATTCAAAAAATGACATCTGTAAGTCAGATTAAATTTCACCTTTGTGACATAGACTTAACATCTATTGACATCCAACAGGTACAAGATCTTAAGTCCACCGACATGCTTAGTTTAGTTGCCCTTTGTGAAAGTGGCATTTTTAACCACCATACAAAATGTTTACTGATTGAACAGTTGAATGATAGTGTCCAGGATTCATATTGGAGTATGACAATTACTATGGGGGCCTTGGTGGCCGAGTGGTCTAGGTAGATCGTCATGACTACTAATGATCACTAGTCTGTCAACACTGAGTTTGTGAGTTCGAATCCCACCTGTGGTGGGGTGTGTTCGACCCCGATCTTAATTGACAAGGATTGCCAATTTTCCTACCGAAGGTCGGTGGTTCTCTCCGGGTTCTCTCCGGGTATTCTGGCTTCCTCTACCAATAAAAACTGGTTGCCGCGAAAACGGCATAAAACCCCAACTAAGCAAACCAGACAATTACTATGAGAATAATTCTGCAGTTCTGCGTAGCCAAACAGATCACAATATTTCTGAGTCTTCTGAATCCGAATAGATCAGAATACAATTAAAGTTTTGTTAAATTTTGGTTTTCAGTGTACCCTCGAAATTTATATAGTTATCAATTCAAGAGTTATAGGGTTAATTATTGGTATGTGGATTATCAGTTTAATTGTAAATATGTCAAGACACATCCATTTAATTTTAGGACCATATCCAAGATTTGTTAACCTTTTTGTGTATTCTTCACTGTATTGTATTTAAAGTTAGTCTTATCATATATATCATTTGCAAACTATACATTGGTCCTCTTTAATAATCACCATAGAACTATGTATAATAGAAGTATAATGACAACATGTGACATGTGTGAAAGTATAATGACAACATATGACATGTATGAAAGTATGATGACAACATATGACATGTATGAAAGTATGATGACAACATATGACATGTATGAAAGTATGATGACAACATATGACATGTATGAAAGTATGATGACAACATATGACATGTATGAAAGTATGATGACAACATATGACATGTATGAAAGTATGATGACAACATATGACATGTATGAAAGTATGATGACAACATGTGACATGTGTGAAAGTATAATGACAACATATGACATGTATGAAAGTATAATGACAACATATGACATAAATAACCCAATTATCAAGTATTATTCATGTTTATGATATCATCACTATCACATCACTTTTTTATCCATCAAAGTTGTAGGACACCTTTAAATTGTTATGTATCAAGCATCATTAATAAATAGTGGATGAAAAATACAGGGGAATGCACATGAGACACAATCATCTTTGCATTTTAAGGGATTGGTTTTTAGGTGGTGGGGGTCATGTCTTAATAACTGTGGGAGGGGGGGGGTCATGAATTGCTTTACAATTCGAATAAGAGGGTTGTCCATTAAAGTTTAAAATTATACGCGTTTGCAGACCAACCCACTCAGCTAACAAATAATGACTGTTCCCTAAAAACTTTTCCTAATTATTCTGAAAAATAAGTCTTTATTTTATATCTAGTCACATTGATGCTTAGTCTTATTTTCATACAGTTGCTGTGATAACTATTGTAACCTCAAGTAATGTTTGATTTCAAACAAAGTCAACATCCCCCTCCCCCCCCCCCTCCATTTCTTCAAATGATGACCAAACTGATATTTACCTTTTAGCTACCTGTTGTAAGCCTGTCTTGATTTCACATTTGATATTTTAACATCAAATTTTTGAAAATCTTAACACAAAAGTATTAAACAATAAATTGAAACATAAGGACTTAAAAGCTTGACAACAATTAATTAGTCTAAGCAGGAAGGTAAATACCTTAGTCATATGACTTCATACCATGTGATCTAAATTAAAGAGTGGGATTATTTAAATTACAGTTGATATATGAATTACAAAAATGATTGAGCAGTGTATTAAACCCATTTATATGTTAAATGTATGAGATGTATTAGTCACTGTGCCTTAAATATTTTATGATGCCAGTTATATAATGCATGAGATGTGCACATTTCAATGATTAAATAATCATCAGTTGTGTTGAAGGCCCATATGTTTAAAGTGGAAACAATTACCCAAAACTTTGAAGAGAAAATTCACAAAATTCATAATGACAGAAAATGTAAAGCCAAAGCCACCACAGAACAGAGCTATAGCATGGGGACATACTCATTAGTTTTCACAAAATTGGCATAGGACAGAGCTAATGTATGGGGACCTACACATTAGTTTTCACAGCCAACATAGGACAGAGCTATAGCATGGGGACCTACTCATTAGTTTTGACAAAATTGAAATTCTGATCAGTGATAATTTAAAGTATAAATTTCACACAAGTAAATCACTACCAACTAAGCTGGTGATACCATTGGAGACTTTGAATCCACCAGTGCAAAGTTACCAAGTGGAGATAATAAAATGGTCTCCCTGTAACCCACTTTAAGGAACAAAGGGAGACATTTGCAATGTCATCTCTCTTTGGAAACTTGATTGACAAAGAAATATAAAAAAAATATTAAAAAAAAGTCATGATGTGCATTTTATTTTCCTACTTTTCAATTTTTGTGATTTTTGACTAAGAGTTATAGGACTTTGTTGATTGGAGTAAACTTATTCAGTTTGATGCCAAAAGTCAAGTTATGTTAGACAGTTTCCTTTAGTTTTTTATGCTTTGTTGGAATTGATCAAACAAAGCTACCTTTCACTTTTGTCAGTGCGGTGTTTTTGTTTAAATGTTTGTAAGTATGCATGTTCTGATGTTGAAAGATAATTTGAATTTTCTTTAACCACTTTCTATGGTCAGAGTTAGAATTTTGATGATTTTGTCTTTCCAGAGTTGTGGGACTTCTTTTGAATATTCATATTCGTATGTTGTACAGTAAGTGAATTTAGCTTTTACTGATTTGCATAATATTTTATTCTTTTTAAAATTATCGTCCAGGAATCATGGGACTTTAATTATAACAAATTGATATAATTCTCCATATCATACTGTTAGTTTTTTTTACAAATAATTAGATATAACTGATGATTTAATATATGATGTAATTAATCTGTTCTACTGAAATATTATCATTGGAAGAGAATAAACTGGTCAGATATTGAAAGTAAAAATAATTACCTCATAAAAATAAGAATAATTTGATTGATTTAAAGACCAAACATTGATCTATCATCAACCAAGAACAAACAAATAAAAAATAACAGGTACATCATGAACACACAATCTACAGTGACAACAAAAATGTGTTAAATGACAGTAGACATCACAGCTGATGACATCTCCTGAACTCCTGATTGGATCTAACTTTGACAGTGTATGGACCAATATCTTTCTACTGCCTACTTCATTAATTATATGGACATTTTAAAGTGACCACAGACATATTTTTGTTGACACCATGATGAGCTTCACAACTGAAAGATCAACAATTCTTGTCTTCAGTTGGACCATACATTGTCTTATCCGACCATTCTCAGGTGTGCCCCTTCCTTTTCTAGTTACTTCAGTTTTTCAGCCCCCGTCCCCCTCAAAAAAAACCAAAAAACAAAAAACAAAAAAACTGATGACCAGACAGATATACAATATATCTTTGTGGTTACCTGTAAGTCTGTTATTTTCCCTTTTGATATTGTAACATCAAATTATAAGCACAAATGGCAATAAACTTCTTTAAAAGGGCCTAAATAGTACAACAATAGTAGGTTCAGATCAGGAAGGTTAATAACTCAGTGATATGACATGCTTCAATGTGGGTAGAAATCTATTAAACTTCTCCTCGACCTTCACAGTGTTTGCAGATCGTCAAGATAATGCCTCTTTTAGTGATTGTTAGATAAATGGATATGAAAGTTTTTGTTACAGTGTTGTATCCTGATGCACAAAGAAGCATTAAATTTGATACTGTCTGTTAGATGCATGTGAAAGATTTTGAATTTTGGTCAAGAAATGCACATTTTACACAGTGATCCGACTGTTATCTTGTTTCAAATATCGTCATTTTTGAAAATGAAAATGGGTTGTTCAATAACTTTCTTGTGGTGTTGAGTAAAATATAATATGATTATTACAAAATACTGATTGCCATGACAAAAATGAAGGTTATGATATTTTATTGAGTCTGCCTTTAAAGTTATAAGCAATAGTCTGCATGAATAAATTTGGGCTAGGTTTTTATTACAGTTGGTTTAGGTATGTGTCTGACTTTGTTTTTCAAAATTACAAGAAGTGGTAAGCTCCTATGAATTTGAATAGATATATTCTCTTACTCCGGCTTCCTCCACCAATAAAAACTGGCCGCAAAATAGCCCAATGTGCTGAAAACGGCGTAAAACTCCAACTAAACAAACAAACATTCTGACCTACAGTTCATGCTTCATTGACTTTTGTAAAGCTTTATATCTCTAGCATGCTAAAGAAGTAGGTCACTGTGACCTTCAGTCAATTTTAATAGATAGATCATCAGCCAAGGTACTGTAAATTCAGAAATGTTGTGAATCTTATTTAACTGACAGTATGGTGAAGTTAATGTGATTTTTAGTTCACCTGATCCAAAGGGCCATGTGAGCTATTGTCATCACTTTACGTCCATCGTCTGTCGTCCTTCATCATTGTAAACTATCCTTTAAAGATCTTCTTGTCTGAAACCAATTGGCCAATTGAAACAAAAGTTGGCAGCAATAGTTTTTAGATGGTTCTCTTTCGGAATTGTATCCGATGACCTGGCCCGTCATCCAAGATGGCCGCCAGAGCAGAACATAATTTTACATAGGATCCTATGGGAAATTTACTTAAAGATCTTCTTGTCCGAAACCACTTGGCCAATTGGAACAAAACTTGGCTGAAATGCTCCTCCTTACAGGGTTCTCTTATTATATTTGATGACCCTGTCCACCATCCAAGATCGATGCCAGAGTGTAACTAAGTTTAACATATGACCTAATGGGAAAGTTCACTGAATGATCTGGTTTGAAACCAGTGAGACAATTGGAACTTGACAGCAACGTTCCAGACTGCTATTCAAGATGGACATAGTCCAGGTGAGTGATTCAGGCTCCTGGGAGCCTCTAGTTGTATTTTTATACGACCGCAAAATTTTTGCGGTCGTATATTGGTATGATGTTGGCGTCATCGTCGTCGTCGTCGTCGTCGTCGTCTGCGTCGTCGTCCGAAGACATTTGGTTTTCGCACTATAACTTTAGTATAAGTTAATAGAAATCTATGAAATTTAAACACAAGGTTTATGACCACAAAAGGAAGGTTGGAATTGATTTTGGGAGTTTTGGTCCCAACAGTTTAAGAATCAGGGGCCAAAAAAGGGCCCAATAAGCATTTTTCTTGGTTTTCGCACAATAACTCTAGTATAAGTAAATAGAAATCTATGAAATTTTAACACAAGGTTTATGACCACAAAAGAAAGGTTGGGATTGTGTTTGGGAGTTTTGGTCCCAACAGTTTAGGAATTAGGGGCTAAAAAAGGGCCCAAATAAGCATTTTTCTTGGTTTTTGCACAATAACTTTAGTATAAGTAAATAGAAATCTATGAAATTTAAACACAAGGTTTATGACCACAAAAGGAAGGTTGGGATTGATTTTTGGAGGTTTGGTCCCAACAGTTTAGGAATTAGGGGCCAAAAGGGTCCAAAATTAAACTTTGTTTGATTTCATTGAAAATTGAACTATTGGGGTTCTTTGATATGCCGAATCTAACCATGCATTTAGATTCTTAATTTTTGGTCCCATTTTCAAATTGGTCTACATTAAGGTCCAAAGGGTCCAAAATTAAACTTAGTTTGATTTTAACAAAAATTGAATTCTTTGGGTTCTTTGATATGCTGAATCTAAACATGTACTTAGTTTTTTTATTATGGGCCCAGTTTTCAAGTTGGTCCAAATCGGGGTCCAAATTAAACTTTGTTTGATTTCATCGAAAATTGAACTATTGGGGTTCTTTGATATGCCGAATCTAACCGTGTATTTAGATTCTTAATTTTTGGTCCCGTTTTCAAATTGGTCTACATTAAGGTCCAAAGGGTCCAAAATTAAACTTAGTTTGATTTTAACAAAAATTGAATTCTTGGGGTTCTTTGATATGCTGAATCTAAACATGTACTTAGTTTTTTTATTATGTGCCCAGTTTTCAAGTTGGTCCAAATCGGGGTCCAAAATTAAAGCTAAAAAGGGGGTAAATTATTTTTTTTTGGGGGGGGGGGGGGGCAATTCTCCACAGCATATTGTATTACACAAGAAGCAAAAAATTGAATATAAATTCAAATCATATGACCAATTCTAAGTTCTTTATTTCAGTTATTCTGTGTCAGAAACCTATTATGTGTCAAATATTTGAAGAAATTTTCAATTGCACAGTATTGTGCAATAGCAAGAAATTGATATGTGTGCCCTGTTATCAAAACTTTATTATTAACAAATTCCATTGGAAATTTGCCAATATAAAATGTGCTGATGAAGCTTTTTTGTTTATCTTATCTAAACTGCTTTTAAATTATGTATATTTAAAATTTGACATCCATGACTATGATGTCATTTTCTATTTTAATATGTTATGGTGTATTTAAATGGGCTGTTATGGTTGCAAAGTATAAAGAAATGGGGGGGGGGGGGGGTTGAAAACAAAATTGGGGGGGGGGGGGGGGGGGGGGGTAAATGAGAAATTGGGGAGGGGGTAATTTTTTCTCATTTCATATGTCATAAATTAAAAAGAAAATTTCAAATTTTTTTTAGCAAAAAAAAGGGGGGGGGGGGGGGGTTACAATAAATTTTATTGTTTTTTTTAGCTCACCTGACCCAAAGGGTCAAGTGAGCTTTTCTCATCACTTGGCGTCCGTCGTCCGTCGTCGTCCCGCGTCCGTCGTCCGTTAACTTTTACAAAAATCTTCTCCTCTGAAACTACTGGGCCAAATTGAACCAAACTTGGCCACAAGCATCATTAGGGTATCTAGTTTAAAAAATGTGTCCGATGACTCCGCCTGCCAACCAACATGGCCGACATGGCTAAAAATAGAACATAGGGGTAAACTGCAGTTTTTGTCTTATATCTCAAAAACAAAAGCAATTAGAGCAAAACTGACATGGGGTAAAAATGTTCATCAGGTCAAGAACTACCTGTTATGAAATTTTCAGACGAATCGGTCAACCCTTTGTTGGGTTATTGCCCCTGAATTGTTAATTTTAAGGAAATTTTGCAGTTTTAGGTTATTATCTTGAATATTATTATAGATAAAGACCAATTGTAAACAGCAAAAATGTTCAGCAAAGTAAGATCTACAAATAAGTCAACATGACCAAAATCGTTGATTGACCCCTTATAGGAGTTTTTGCCCTTTAAAGACGGCATCCAGCGTAAACTTTCCTTTAAAGATCTTTTCCTCTCAAACCACTGGGCCAAATGAGACCAAACTTTGGTGGAATGGTCCTTGGGTGGCCCCCTTCCAAAATTATGTCTGGCATCCCCAACTTCCAACCGAGATGGCTGCTGTTACTAAAAATAGAAAAAAAAGGGGGGATGACTTTCAAAAATCTTCTTATATGAAAACTACAAGTCCAGTTGCAACCAAAGTTGGCAGTAATAGTTCTTAGGAAGTTCTCTTTCAGAAATATGTCCAATGACCCGGACTGTTTACCAAGATGGCCGCCACAGCCGAACTTAATTTAAGATAGGGCTGTATGGGAAAATTCATTGAAAATTTTTTTTGTCTTAAACCACTTGACCAATTGGAACCAGACTTAGCAGCAATGGTCCTTAGATGGTCCTCTTACAGAGGTGTGTCTGATGCCCTGGAGTGTCAACCAAGATTGCCGCCACAACTGAACTTAATTTAACATAGGGCCCTATAGGAAAATTCATTGAAAAATCTTCTTGTCTGAAACCACTTGACATATTGGAGCCAGACTTGGCTGCATTGGTCCTTAGGAGGTCTTTTTTCAGAAATGTGTCTGATTTCGTGGACTGTGAACCAAGATGGCCACCACAGCAGAACTTAGTTTAACATAGGACCCGATGGGAAAATCACTCAAAAATCTTCTCATCTGAAACCACTAAGCCAATTAGAATTAGACTTGGTAGCAATGGTCCTTAGATGGTCTTCTTTCAGAATTTTGTGTGATGATCCGGACTGTCAACCAAGATGGCCGCCACTTAGTTTAACATAGGGCCCTATGGAAAAATTCATTGAAAAATCTTCTTGTCTGAAACCACTTGACATATTGGAGCCAGACTTAGCAGCATTGGTCCTTAGGAGGTCCTCTTTCAGAAATTTGTCCGATCCCCGGATTGTCAACCAAAATTGCTGTCACACCGAGCTTTGTTAAATATTGGACCCTATAGGAAAATTCATTTAAAATTTTTCTAGTCTGAAACCGCTTAGCCAGTTGGAACAAGACTTAGCAGAAATGGTCCTTAGATGGTTCTCTTTTAGAAATGTATCCGTTGACCTGGACTAAACCAAGATGACTGCCACAGCTGAAATTAGTTTAACATAGAATCCTTTTAGAAACACTACAACACTTAAATTTTTAGGTCTGCTCAAGGTGAAAAGTTAAATCCAGGTGAGCGATGCAGGCTCTTGAGAGCCTCTAGTTTTTTTTTTGGGAGGGGGGGGGGTCAATGTGCAACTTCATAGTGTATTGCACAAAAGCTAAAAAAAGGGGTAAATTATTATTTTTTTTTGGGGGGGGCAATTCTCCACAGCATATTGTATTGCACAAGAAACAAAAAATTGAATATAAATTCAAATCATATGACCAATTTTAAGTTCTTTGATTTCAGTTATTCTGTGTCAGAAACCTATTATGTGTCAAATATTTGAAGAAATTTTCAATTACACAGTATTGCACAATAGCAAGAAATTGATATGTGTGCCCAATTTTAAATTTTAAATTGGTTATTTCTGATTTATATATAAAAACAAATAATACTGATATGGTTTGAATAGGTAAATTAAAAATTTTTAAGTTCTTAGACAACATTCATTCTGTGTCAGAAACCTATGCTGTGTCAAATATTTATTCACAATCCAAATTCAGTATTGTATCAAGCTTGAATGTTGTGTTCATAATTGCCCCAACTATTCAGGGTTCGACATCTGCGGTCGTATCTAGCTGCGCCCAGCGGAGCATTTTATTGTAAATAGTATTGAACTACCAAAATTCAAAAAGTGAGTTTTAATTGTTGGTATTTCCATCCCATGGATTTTTAGAATTAAAAATACACATTGTATTAATTTCTGAATTTACAGAAAGTAGGTCTTATTGGACTAATACTATCAGCATCCAATGTTCCAGACAATCTGCAATCATGTATGGATTTATCTTTGTTCTCAATTGTCCTGCTGCCTAAATTTCCAAAGACAAAATTGTTAGGAATCACCTGGTCTGTCTATCAATCTTGTAAGAGCAATACCATCTAAACTGTTTGATAAAATACAAATAAACTTCATGCAAGGTAAAGCACCATGTAAAGATGCGCTTAGAAAAGAAATTTCAGTTCGGCTCATGTAAGGAGGAAGAATTTGACTTAAATTTTTATTTAATTTAGAGCAGGGGGTATATTTTTATGCGCCAACTCAATATAGGACCCTCAGTGGCCGAGTGGTCTAGGTAGTTTGTCATGACTACTAATGATCACTAGTCAGGGGTGTGGAATTACCATGCCCGACTCGCCCGACTCGTACCGTAGATTAGCCGGACAAGTGCATTTTTCTATTCTGCTTGCCCGTGGACAAGTAAAAAAATGATAATAAAGAGTTCCGGAATGTATAAAATAAAGAAAATAAACGGTTTTTAGATCGTTATTCGTCGATATTTTATTTAATCTGGTCCCCATGATTCCTTAGACGCTATGTATGAGTAATATTACGACTCGGGAACCAGTCTTTCAAAAAGTTAAA
The DNA here is from genome assembly GCA_028015205.1 of Mytilisepta virgata. Classification (NCBI taxonomy): domain Eukaryota; kingdom Metazoa; phylum Mollusca; class Bivalvia; order Mytilida; family Mytilidae; genus Mytilisepta; species Mytilisepta virgata. The sequence goes on along the minus strand of CM051515.1, from coordinate 55,417,046 downwards.
ATAGGTATTACAATCCGACCCTCACACTGTAATGAACGAGCATAATTTTTTGTCATATGCGGGACCGACGCCTAGGTTTTATCATTACGGAATTTCCTTGGTTACGTTACAATCATCAATTTGCAAACTTGAGAATTATTATTTTTTTCAAATGATTTAGTTTTCTCTTTCATGGTTAAGTAACCAGGTTTACCTTGTTTAAGCAGGTACAAATGTAATTGAACAAAACACACTATTTTTTAATTTTATTTAAGAAAAAGTCCGGACAAGTAAGATTTTTTCCGGACAAGTGAATTTTTTCATTTTACTTGTCCGGGGACAAGCTGAAAATTCAGATATTTCCACACCCCTGACTAGTCTGTCAACACTGAGGTTGTGAGTTCAAATCTCACCTGTGGTGGGGTGTGTTGGACTCTGATCTTAATTGACAAGGATTGACAATTTTCCTACCGAAGGTCGTGGTTCCCTCCAGGTACTCCGGCTTCCTCCACGAATAAAAACTGGCTGCCACGAAAAAGCCAAATGTGCTGAAAATGGCGTAAAGCCCCAACTAAACAAACACAAACAATATATTTCTTGTTTTCTTGTCTGTCCATTCTCTCAATGTTTTTCTGGATATAAAATAATAGCATCTTTTAATCTGTAAAGTCAATAAATTTAAATTTATTACAAATAAGTTTATAACAACTTCCGCAAATTCTAATTCATGTCAAATAATTTTATTGGTTGCCTTAGCTCACTTTTCAGTTTCATTAAATTGATACTAAATTCTCTCTGTTGAAAACTGTTTCTAAATTTGTATCATTTCTTTTCAAATTTGACTCAAATTGCATCTGTCAGCTCTGTTATTAAATCCAGAATTGGAAATTTAGATTTATTTAATTAATAACAGAATAATTAAATTTTATATGTTTTCTTAGTGATTGGTGATTTTCTGTTGAAAAAGAGGAAAATTGTGATTTAAATTCAAATATTGATAACAAAAATTGTTACTGACATCAAACTTACGCTTCAGAAGAGATATTGGTATTTATTATTCAGTTTATATGTGCAATTCATAAATAAATATATTAACATTTTGAAATATATATTTATATATGTCAATAATAAGGTAAATAGGACAATTTATTTACCTCCAGATTTTTATTGTGATAACAGATGCTGCATTATATATTTTAATATTGGTGTGACTGTGTATAAAAACAAATTTTTATAAAAGTGTAACAACTTTCCATAGACATTTAATTTCTGCCACTAATAAATATATTGGATTTTGATATCTATTAATTGAAATGGATGAAAATGAAGATTTTGCATTTATTCCACAAAGGTATCTTCAACTTGTATCAGAAAAGTTTCTTTTAAGGTTTTTTTTTAAATTGTCACTCTATCTGTATACCCAATCATTTTTAGTATTCAGTGACTGGTTTGATATGAAACAGAAAGCAAGTGGAATATACTGGTTCCTTTATTATTGTCAATAGTCCTGAGTGAACTCTGAACTTAATACTTTACATTCCTTGTATTGGTTAAAATTTAATTTGAGTTAAAACTAGCAGTTCGATTGGAAGAGCATTTGTTACTACATATGGAATATCACTAATTGGAGGAACTAAGACATTACCTTCAGCTAAACAAGTTATTTGAATGATTCTATACCTAAATTTTTGTATAATACAACTCCTCAAAATTAAACCAGTATAAGGATTTTTTCAAATTTTGGAATATGATATACTTTTATAATCTATTTTGGTTAGTTTACACTTGAACATAAACCACTTTGAGCTGCATGAAGCAAAGTAGGTTATAAACTGTTCAAAATTTTATATCATAAAAAGGACAATGATACCTAAGGAGCAATCAAAAAAACGTAATCCATTGGACAGACAAACCCGGGAAGACACATGAACAACCACAAGCACAACAAATAACCACAGAAAAGTAAAAAACAATGAACAACACGAACTCCTATAAAAACCAGGAGTGAACCCAGGTGCTCCAGAAGGGTAAGCAGTTCCTGCTCTGTATACGGCACCCGTCGTGAAGTTCAACAAAGTCAATCCGGGGGAAGTCACAAATCGGTGGAGGCACATGAAAGGTTACGACAGTGGGAACAGGTCCAACATCATCTTAGATATTGGAACACTGTAATGGTCAATCAATTCGTGATGACGACCATAAAATTTCCTAAGTGATGACATCAACTTATCCCTGATAAAACCCTGGTTAAGAAGCTGTTGTGACAGCAGTAATCCTATTTGTCGAAAGTCAGGGTAACTCACGCATGCCATTGAAAATCGGATAAGGTGAGAAACGTAGACGCCATATGCAGGCAATGCTGGTATATTGCTACTCAAGAAGGGAAAATTAACAATAGGAAAGTTTACATTATTGAAAATGTGGTGGATGTGTGTGTGATCATTGTGTTTCGTATGTGTGATCATTACCTTCCATGCTTGAGTTGCAAGTGATGTAAATTGAAAGGATGTCAATAGTAAAAAATAAAAGAGAAAAAAACCACAGCAGGTTAAGAGTCTCAGATCTGGATTTTTTATTTGCAAAAAACTCCACAAGAGGCTTGATATGTATTTTGAGACATATAATGATATAGAATTTATCCCAAGTATGGATTTTGTGCTGGTCAAGTTAACTTCGGCTGTATCATACAGACAGAACTACCTATATCAATGCTAAAAATATGATAAATGAGTTTGTGATGTAATTTATAATTGATTCTGATGGCATAAAACTCAATTCAGTAATTAGCGAAGGGCTTTCCATACAAATTGAAGTAGTAGGCTGAAATCTAAAAGTACGCAGCTGGGGGTCTGGGGGCCCCTTTTATTTTTTTGTGTGCAGGATTGTGTAACCTTCAATACTTCATTAATTTCTTTCCCTTATGCTGATAATTCATTCGTTTTTGATAATAATAACAAATATTATTGCTGTAAAATTTAATTTTTAGTCTACTACTTAATTTTTTTTTGTTGACAATCGGAACTTCTCTTTTCTTATCCTTGCAAAAATACGATGCTTTCCGATTAGAGATGACGTAAATTTACACTTTTAATAGACGACCAATCAATGACCGGAATTCAAGTGAACTGTATTTAGTTAAAGGTAAACACAGGTTTTACATCCTTGTTTATCGCGACAATACGACTCTCGACAATTGTCTACATATTTTAAAAAGATTATTTTCTTTTTGAATTTATTTTTTTGTCAGTGAATTAGCCGTTACTTGTCTACCGGCTACTTTGGAAAGCCCTGTTAGTGCCTCAGTGGTCTCATGGTAGCCTGCTTGCCTTGAGTGTCGAAGCTCGCATTTTCTATTCCTAGCCGGGTCAAACCAAAGACATTAAAATTGGTATTTGCTGCTTCTTTGCCAAACACATGGCATCTGGGAGTAAGAGCAAAGGACTACATGTAGTACGAAGCAGGGTTCATATTCATATATCAAAATGGACCTGTCCTGATATGCATTAAATAATTGCCTTTGGATGTTAAACAATAATTCATCCATCCATCAATTCAGTAATGATTATCATTAATTTCATTTTTCCATTGCTCTCATAGTAACCTCTTCCAAAATTGAAAAAAATCCATAAATACATTGGTAACATGTTTCTTTTTATGTATTCAGTGTATAAGTTTGTGTCACAATTCATACTTGATTAAGATGGCAAAAATCACTAATTTCATTGTTTCATGACCTCACAGGAATCACTTTACATAACATTGTTATTGTTCTATAATGATTTCATCTATATAATTAAAATTATTGGCATTGTATGAAAGTTGGAACAATGGAGGTAACAGTATTGTTTTAATATAGAGAATAGTTTTTATTAGCTCACCTGACCCGAAGGGTCATGTGAGCTATTGCCATCACTTTGCGTCCGTCATCCCTATGGGAAATACACACGTAAATCTTCTACTAGAGAACTGCTGAATGGATTTAAACCAGACATGGCAAGAATGTTCCATATGATATGCTGACCAAGTTTTGTTACTTTGGTGCCAATCCATCATCCAACATGGCCTCCAGCAGGGGATATAGTTTAACATAGGACCCTATGGGAAATAAATACAATAATCTTCTTCTAGAGAACCCCTTAATGGATTGGAACCAAACATGGCAGAATTTTCCTTATGAAGTGCTGACCAAGAGTTGTTACTTTGTTGCCGATCCGTCATCCAAGATGGCTGCCAGCTGGGGACTTAGTTTAACATTGGACCCTATGGGAAATACATACAAAAATCTTCTTCTAGAGAAACGATGAATGGATCGAAACCAAACATGGCATGAATGTTCCAAGTGTTGTTACTTTTGTAATGATCCATCATCCATCATGGCTGCCAGCAGGTACTTATTTTAACATAGGACCTCATGGGAAATAGATACAAAAATCTTCTTCTAGGGAACCGCTGAATGGATTAAAACCGAACATGGCAAGAATGTTCCTGATGAGGTGCTGACCAAGCGTTGTGACTATGTTGCTGTGTTTGTTATGAGGTGCTGACCAAGTGTTGTGACTTTGTTGCTGATCTGTCATCCAAGATGGCTGGCAGCGGGGTGACAAAACAGTTGGAAAAGTCCATAAGATGTAAATACAAAGGCACACAACAAACTCTTGAGAATTCCATAACTGAGAAATATTACGAGGATACATGTATAACAAAAAGAATAAAAAATATATAATAAACTAAATAGAACAAGACAGGTGTAATAAATACAATGTACAGATAATGTTGATTTACTACTCATCAGCTGTGATCTAGGCCTAAAGTGTCAAAAAACAAATAATAATCCAAAAATTCCAGAATGACCAAAACGGTAAAGCTATGCACAAGGGAGATATTGCTTAGTTTTCACAAATTTTAAAGGGGCCTTGGTGGCCGAGTGGTCTAGGTAGTTTGTCATGACTACTAATGATCACTAGCCTGTCAACACTGAGGTTGTGAGTTCCAATCTCACCTGTGGCAGGGCGTGTTCGACTGGGATCTTAATTGACAAGGATTGCCAATTTTCCTACCGAAGGTCTTGGTTCTCTCTAGGTACTCCGGCTTCCTCCACAAATAAAAACTGGCTGCTGCGAAATAGCCAAATGTGCTGAAAATGGCATAAAACCCCAACTAAACAAACAAATACAAATTTTAACATTTCTATAACAGTATCTATTGTATGCCTTCATAAAACCTTTCTCAATCACGTAAACTATCATTAATAGGACATGTCAAAGATGAAGGATTAAAGTGTTCAGCTTAATTGCAAATTTATATGACAAAATGCTTAAATGAACTGCTAACTGATTATAAAAGGAAATCTAATATTACCTTTAATGATAATAATGTCATAAATGTCAACATTTTTCATTCCTTATATGGGATATGGCATAGCGTCTATAAAGGAAGAGAAATTTAATCCTTGTAGGAACTTGCTATTTTTAGTTTGTCTAAAGTAACTATACTGTCATGGATGTATTTGAAATGATGATGTATTTAAGGAAAAAAAGATAGAGAAATGAAAAAACAATATTTTGTGTCAAATTTGGTTCTAATGTCTAAATCTGTACTGCTTGAGATGATTTTCAGTTTTATTTGTTCTTTAAATGAACTGCTGAAGCTGTCTTGCAATAGCATGATTTTTTCCTCATTAGAATGAATTTTCTACTACATAGTAAGTTCATGGTGTATTTATGAAACTTTATACAGGAATGCTGTTCCTTGTTCATTTGCAACTAACAGATTGTCTGTAGATCTGTCATAGCTTATTGCCCAGGGTTTTAACAGTTTGTCTTTGGTGGATAATAGTTCTCTACAGTTTTGTCCATCAGGGGATATAACAACAACATTAGAAGTTTGATAACCAGCTACATACATATTTCCTTGGTTGTCAACAGAGATGCCATAAGGTCCATTTATTATACTTTCTTCCTTGAATTCCCATTTAACCTGACCAGAGAGATCATAACAGGTTACTGTGTTAGTCTTATTGTTGGTATGATATAGATTGTTTTCATGTGTTGCAATGTATGAATAATAGACTGGTGTGAATTTTATACACTTGGTTATTGATTTATCAGTCAAATGCAGGGAGTTAATATTTTCACAATCACAAAAGAATAATGTATTGTTTTTCTCTGCCATCCCATAACATGATGAATTTATCTTGACAGTTTCCTGAACTTTGTTACTCTTTATGTTAATAAATGTTATACAATTGTCAGGATAAAAACATGTCAATGCAAGGGAATTATTGTATTCCATATAAATAACATCAAATGGCCATGATGGAAGTGTGAGTGTTGTATTCTGTGTGCCATCAGCATTCATAAAAATAATTTGTTTTGAATAATATGATGTGAATACCAATCTACCATCAGGCAGCATGCAACAACCTGCAATATTAGAACTATCAACATTCAAGGTTTGTTGTAACTGTAATGTTATGTTGTCAATGGTTCTTTGTTGACAAATCTGTGGTACCAACAACTGGGCTTGTTGATTTTTCTTCTTTCTGATTACTAAATTAGAACTCTTTGTTTCAACTGCAATATTTCCAAACTTTTTAACACTTGTCAGAATATCTTTCATTGCAGCATTTATTTCTAATAACATGACTTTTTGTTCCAGATTGTCACTGTTTACTAATGAATCTATGTCAGTTTCAGTTTTTTCAATATCATTTTGAATTTGTTTCATGGAGAGGTATGCTTGTAAGTCTGATGCATATTGCTGTATATTGGAAAAGTTTACTTGGACTTCTTTGATATCTTTTTCCTTTTGCCTCAGGTCATCAGCCAGTCTCTGTATCTTTTTCTTTTCAGTTTCTTCCACATTGTGAAGCTCCTTTACAAGGTCCTCTTGCAGTTTATCCAGATGGTAATTCACTTTTGCTCGGAATTCAATGATTTCTTTTTCAACCTGTATTTTGCTGTTTTTGAGTGACACTAAGTTCTCATCTCGATCTTTTAGAATTTTTTGGATGTTTTTAGCAAGTTCATCAAGAATCTGCTCAGTTTCATGAAAGGCATTGGACGTCTTTACATTTTGAACAACGTCTTCAATTTTGGAAACATTCTGACAAAGTTTATGCTTTTTTAAACTGCAAGTTCTGCAACAAGGAGAGTCGTGGTCCTTGCAAAAGAGTATGAATCTTTCATCATGTTCTCTACAGAATTGTTCAATTTCCTGTATATAGGCTGGTAATCTCTGATAATCATCTATTGAAGTTGTTGTATGATGTCGTGATAGTTTTGATAAACTATGATGTTCGCTGCAGTCTGTACAGAGCCCTTCATCACAGTCTGAACAGTAAACAATTGCTGGTTTGGAAAGATGACAAAGATCACATATACCACACTGTGATGTAGAAGTAGCCATTTGAAGATAGTACCTATAAAAAAGAAGAAAATAAAGAAATTTAATTAATATTATTCTTTTCATGTAACCTTACTTAAATAGACATGCCAGACAGATGTGTGCAATAAAACTTGGCCAAGATGTGTGCAATAATATTTTTTCTTCATGTGAAGTAATTTTATATTTGACAGTCAAATTTGCTTTCAGAAAAATGTAACTAAAGAAGTGGAAGCTATTTCACTTAAGATCTAGAAGTCTCAGTTTTTCACATTTTTAGCTCACCTGGCCTAGAAGGCCATGTGAGCTATTGCCATCACATTGTGTCCGTCGTCTGTCCTTCCATTTCAATCTTCTTCTCCAAAAACCAAAGGCCAATTGAGACCAAACTTGGTGGGGATGTTCATTGGATGGTCCTCTACAAAGTTAATGTTTTTGGTTCTGATCCAAAACTCAACATGGCTGCCAGGGCCATTTATGAACTCTGATTGGTTGAAATTTAAAAAATCTTCTTCTCTGAAACTGCAAAATCAATTGAATTGGTATATTGCAGGAATGATCCTTACATGGTCCTCTACAAAGTTTATGCTTTTTGTGCCGATCTGATATCCAAGATGGCTGCCACCACGGGACACATTTAACATGGGATCCTACAGGAAATACAAACAGCTTCTTGTAAGAAACTGTTTGACAGATGGAAGTAATATTATGCCTGAACGATCAGATAATGGTCCTTGACATATTTATCTTTTTGGTGCTGATCTGAAATTCAACATGGGTGCCAGGGTGAATTATGCACTCTTGATTGGCTGAAATTTCAAATATCTTCTCTGAAACTACAAAAGCAATTGAATCGTTACATTGGAGGAATGATCCTCACATGGTCCTCTACCAATTAAGTTTATGTTTTTCATTCCAATATGAAATCCAAGATGTCTGAAACTACATTGCCAGTTGGAACCAAGCAGAAATGGTTCTAAAATGGTCCTCTGTCAGAAATGTGTCTGATGACCCAGAATGTCAACCAAAATGGCCAACACAGCCTAACATAGTTAAACAAAGGACCCTATGGGAAAATTCATCAAAAAACCCTCTTGTCTGAAACCACTAAGCCAATTGGAACCAAACTTGGCAGAAATGGTCCTTTCAGATTATGTCTGCTGACCTGGAATGGCAACAAAGGTGGCCATCACAACTAAAATTAGTTTAACATAGGACCCTATGGGAAAATTCATTAAAAAAACTTGGAAGATGACCACCAAAGCTGAACTTAGGTTAACATAGGTACCTATGGGAAAATTTAATTTTCAGATCATCATACCTTAAACTTAATACCACCAATGGTCCTCTTTTAGAATTGTGTTTGATAACCTTGAAGGTCAACTAAGATAACCACCACACACTAACTTTGTTTAAAATTGAACCTATGTGAAAACTAGCCAAGATAACTGCTAGATTAAATTATCAGTCCTGCTGAAGGTGAACAAGTTGAATTCAGGTGAGCGATGCAGGCTCTTGAGAGCATCTAGTTTTGCATATTAATGTTGAAGTTTTTTTGTTAATGTATCTAAAACCTTTTACTAATTATTCTGAAAAATCAGTCTTATTTATATCTAGTCAAACCGATGCTTAGTCTTATTTTCATACAGTTTCTGTTCCTCTGTGATAACTTTTGTAACCTCAAGTAAACTTTCATTCACAAGTCAACACCCCCCTCCTCCCATTTCTTCAAATGATGAGCAAACTGATATTTACCTTTAGCTACCTGTTGTAAGCCAGTCTTGATTTCGCATTTAATATTTTAACATCAAATTTTTGAAAATCTTAACACAAAAGTATTAAACAATTAAAACAAAAGGTCTTAAAGCTTGACAACAAGAAGTTAGTCTAATCAGGAAGTTAAATGCCTTAGTCATATGACTTCATACCATGTGATATAAAGTAAAGAGTGGGAATATTTAAATTACAGTTGATATATGAATTACAAAAATGATTGAGCAGTGTATTAAACCCCTTTATATGTTAAATGTCTGAGATGTATTAGTCAGTGTGCTTTAAATATTTTATGATGCCAGTTATATAATGCACAAGAAGTGCATATTTCAATGAATAAACAATCATCAGTTGTGTTGAAACCCCAAATGTTTAAAGTGGAAAATAATTACCCAAAACTTTGAAGAGAAAATTCAAAAATACATAATGACATAGGAGAGAGCTAATGGATGGGGACCCTACTCATTAGTTTTCACAGCCACCATAGCACAGAGCTATAGTATGGGGACCTACTCATTAGTTTTCACAGCCATCATAGAAGAGAGCTAATGCATTAGTTTTCACAAAATTGAAATTCTGATAGTGATAATTTAAAGTATAAATTTCACACAACTAAAACACTACCAACTAAGCTGCTGATACCATTGGGGACTTTGAATCCACCATCACAAAGTTACCAAGTGGAGATAATAAAATGGTTTCCCTGTAACCCACTTTAAGGAACGAAGGGAGACAATTTCAATGTCATCTCTCTTTGGAAACTTGATTGACAAAGAAATATAAAAAAAATATAAGAAAAAGTCATGATGTGCATTTCTTTTCCTACTTTTCAGTTTTTGTTATTTTTGACCAAGAGTTATAGGACTTTGTTGATTGGAGTAAGCTTATTCAGTTTGATGCCAAAAACTCATGTTATGTTAGACAGTTTCCTTTAGTTTTTTATGCTTTGTTGGAATTGATCAAACAAAGCTACCTTTCACTTTTGTCAGTTCGGAGTTATTGGACTTAAGTGTTTTTGTTTAAATGTTTGTAAGTATGCATGTTTTTGTTTGTAAGTATGCATGTTCTGATGTCGAAAGATAATTTGAATTTTCTTTAACCAATTTCTATGGTCAGAGTTAGAATTTTGATGATTTTGTCTTTCCAGAGTTGTGGGACTTCTTTTGAATATTCATATTGGTATGTTGTACAATAAGTGAATTTAGCTTTTACTGATTTGCATAATATTTTATTCTTTTTAAAATTATCGTCCAGGAATCATGGAACTTTAATCATAACAAATTGATAGAACTTTCCCCATATCATACTGTTATTATTTTTAGCTCACCTGACCCAAAGGGTCAAGTGAACTATTCTCATCACTTGGTGTCCGTCGTCAGTCGTCGTCCGTCGTCCGTTAATTTTTACAAAAATCTTCTCCTCTGAAACTACTGGGCCAAATTGAACCAAACTTGGCCACAAGCATCATTAGGGTATCTAGTTTAAAAAATTTGTCTGATGGCCCCGCCTGCCAACCAACATGGCCGACATGGCTAAAAATAGAACATAGGGGTAAACTGCAGTTTTTGTCTTATATCTCAAAAACTAAAGCAATTAGAGCAAAACTGACATGGGGTAAAAATGTTCATCAGGTCAAGATCTACCTGCCGTGAAATTTTCAGACGAATCGGTCAACCTTTTGTTGGGTTATTGCCCCTGAATTGTTAATTTTAAGGAAATTTTGCAGTTTTAGGTTATTATCTGGAATATTTTTATAGATAAAGACAAATTGTAAACAGCAAAAATGTTCAACAAAGTAAGATCTACTAATAAGTCAACATGACGAAATCATTGATTGACCCCTTATAGGAGTTTTTGCCCTTTAAAGACGGCATCCAGCGTAAACTTTCCTTTAAAGACCTTTTTTCTCACAAACCACTGGGCCATTTGAGACCAAACTTTGGTGGAATGGTCCATGGGTGGCCCCCTTCCAAAATTATGTCCGGCATCCCCGACTTCCAACCGACATGGCTGCTGTTACTAAAAATAGAAAAAAAAGGGGGGGGGGGGGTGAATTTAAAAAATCTTCTTATATGAAACTAGTTGGAACCAAAGTTGGTAATGGTTCTTAGGAGGTTCTCTTTCAGAAATATGTCCAATGACCCGGACTGTTAACCGAGATGGCCGCCACAGCCGAACTTAGTTTAACATAGGGCCCTATGAAAAAATTCATTGAAAAATCTTCTTGTCTGAAACCACTTGACCAATTGGAACCAGACTTGGCAACAATGGTCCTTAGATGGTCCTCTTATAGAGGTGTGTCCGATGACCCGGACTGTCAACCAAGATGGCCGCCACAACCGAACCTAGTTTAACATAGGGCCCTATGGGAAATTCATTGAAAAATCTTCTTGTTTTAAACCACTTGACCAATCGGAACCAGACTTTTCAGCAATGGTCCTTAGATGGTCCTCTTATAGAGGTGTGTCCGATGACCGAGACTGTCAACCAAGATGGCCGCCACAACCAAACTTGGTTTAACATAGGGCCCTATAGGAAAATTAATTGAAAAATCTTCTTGTCTGAAACCCCTTGACATATTGAAGCCAGACTTGGTCCTTAGGAGGTCCTTTTTATACGACCGCAAAATTTTTGCGGTCGTATATTGGTATGACGTTGGCGTCGTCGTCGTCTGCGTCGTCGTCCGAAGACATTTGGTTTTCGCACTATAACTTTAGTATAAGTTAATAGAAATCTATGAAATTTAAACACAAGGTTTATGACCACAAAAGGAAGGTTGGGATTGATTTTGGGAGTTTTGGTCCCAACAGTTTAAGAATCAGGGGCCAAAAAAGGGCCCAATAAGCATTTTTGTTGGTTTTCGCACAATAACTCTAGTATAAGTAAATAGAAATCTATGAAATTTTAACACAAGGTTTATGACCACAAAAGGAAGGTTGGGATTGTTTTTGGGAGTTTTGGTCCCAACAGTTTAGGAATTAGGGGCTAAAAAAGGGCCCAAATAAGCATTTTTTTTGGTTTTTGCACAATAACTTTAGTATAAGTAAATAGAAATCTATGAAATTTAAACACAAGGTTTATGACCACAAAAGGAAGGTTGGGATTGATTTTTGGAGTTTTGGTCCCAACAGTTTAGGAATTAGGGGCCAAAAGGGTCCAAAATTAAACTTTGTTTGATTTCATCGAAAATTGAACTATTGGGATTCTTTGATATGCCGAATCTAACCGTGCTTTTAGATTCTTAATTTTTGGTCCCGTTTTCAAATTGGTCTACATTAAGGTCCAAAGGGTCCAAAATTAAACTTAGTTTGATTTTAACAAAAATTGAATTCTTTGGGTTCTTTGATATGCTGAAACTAAACATGTACTTAGTTTTTTTATTATGGGCCCAGTTTTCAAGTTGGTCCAAATCGGGGTCCAAAATTAAACTTTGTTTGATTTCATCGAAAATTGAACTATTGTGGTTCTTTGATATGCCGAATCTAACTGTGCATTTAGATTCTTAATTTTTGGTCCCGTTTTCAAATTGGTCTACATTAAGGTCCAAAGGGTCCAAAATTAAACTTAGTTTGATTTTAACAAAAATTGAATTCTTGGGATTCTTTGATATGCTAAATCTAAACATGTACTTAGTTTTCTTATTATGGGCCCAGTTTTCAAGTTGGTCCAAATCGGGGTCCAAAATTAATCTTTGTTTGATTTCATCGAAAATTGAACTATTGGGGTTCTTTGATATGCCGAATCTAAACGTGCATTTAGATTCTTAATTTTTGGTCCCGTTTTCAAATTGGTCTACATTAAGGTCCAAAGGGTCCAAAATTAAACTTAGTTTGATTTTAACAAAAATTGAATTCTTGGGGTTCTTTGATATGCTGAATCTAAACATGTACTTATTTTTTTTTATTATGGGCCCAGTTTTCAAGTTGGTCCAAATCGGGGTCCAAAATTAAAGCTAAAAAAGGGGTAAATTATTTTTTTTGGGGGGGGGGGGGGCAATTCTCCACAGCAAATTGTATTGCACAAGAAGCAAAAAATTGAATATAAATTCAAATCATATGACCAATTCTAAGTTCTTTATTTCAGTTATTCTGTGTCAGAAACCTATTATGTGTCAAATATTTGAAGAAATTTTCAATTGCACAGTATTGTGCAATAGCAAGAAATTGATATGTGTGCCCTGTTATCAAAACCTTATTATTAACAAATTCCATAACTATGATGTCATTTTCTATTTTAATATGTTATGGTGTATTTAAATGGGCTGTTATGGTTGCAAAGTATAAAGAAATGGGGGGGGGGGGGGGGGGGGTGAAAACAAAATTTAGAGGGGGGGGGGGGGGTAAATGAGAAATTGGGGAGGGGGTAATTTTTTTCTCATTTCATATTTCATAAATTAAAAAGACAATTTCAAATTTTTTTAGCAAAAAAAGGGGGGGTTACAATAAATTTTATTGTTTTTTGTTTTTTTTTTTTGGGAGGGGGAGGGGGTCAGTGTGCAACTTCATAGTGTATTGCACAAAAGCTAAAAAAAGGGGTAAATTATTATTTTTTTTTTTTTGGGGGGGGGGGGGGGCAATTCTCCACAGCATATTGTATTGCACAAGAAGCAAAAAATTGAATATAAATTCAAATCATATGACCAATTCTAAGTTCTTTGATTTCAGTTATTCTGTGTCAGGAACATATTATGTGTCAAATATTTGAAGAAATTTTCAATTGCACAGTATTGCGCAATAGCAAGAAATTGATATGTGTGCCCAATTTTAAATTTTAAATTGGTTATTTCTGATTTATATGTAAAAACAAATAATACTGATATGGTTTGAATAGGTAAATTAAAAAATTTTAAGTTCTTAGACGACATTCATTCTGTGTCAGAAACCTATGCTGTGTCAAATATTTATTCACAATCCAAATTCAGTATTGTATCAAGCTTGAATGTTGTGTTCATAATTGCCCCAACTATTCAGGGTTCGACATCTGCGGTCGTATCTAGCTGCGCCCAGCGGAGCATTTTATTCAGAAATGTGTCTGATTTTGTGGACTGTGAACAAAGATGGTTGCCACAGCAGACCTTAGTTTAACATAGGACCCTATGGGAAATTCACTCAAAAATCTTCTTGTCTGAACACACTAAGCCAAGTAGAATTAGACTTGGTAGCAATGGTCCTTAGATGGTCCTCTTTAAGAATTTTGTGCGATGACCCAGACTGTCAACCAAGATGGCCGCCAAACACGAATTTAGTTTAACATAGGGCCCTATGGAAAAATTCATTGAAAAATCTTCTTCTCTAAAACCATTTAGCCAGTTGGAACAAGACTTAGCAGAAATGGTCCTTAGATGGTTCTCTTTTAGAAATGTATCCTTTGACCTGGACTGAAACCAGAATTGGCAGCATTGGTCCTTAAAGACCAAACCAACTAATCATTTCTGTAATTGATTTTTTCTTGAAACTCAACATATTCGTTCTTGGTGGTTTTTTTAACGATGTTAGCGAATAAAAAAGATAGGTCACCGAATTCGTTTTGTTGCTATAGTACCGCAAAAAATGCTTACATTCAGCCAGATGCTAAATTTACGGCATATTTTTCAAATAATGCCATTTCCGTCGTGAAAGTCGAATTTTTATACGGACTTTTGTGTTGGCTTCCAGAATATATATATTTTTTTATTGTTACAAAGAAAACGGTTTCCCATAACGCAATGGCCATGTATTCTGCTCTAAAGGCCTTTCCCGCGCAAATTTGGGCCAATTTTTACTGCATATTTTATTGAATTTTGAAAAATCTGTAATTGATTTTTTTCTTAAATTTTTATACTGTGTTTAGTTATTCATTGTTGTCAGAATAAGACAAAAAAAATGATAGGTCACCGAATTCATAAGAAAAATAAAACAGATTTAACGTCGAAAAAATGACATATTCAGCTACGCCAAGCTTAGTTTTGTTTTCTCAATAAACATGACGTCACAATAAGCAAAAAAGAACTTTCCCTTCAAGTCACCGTGTCGACGGCAATGTACATAGTGTAAGCCTCGTTCAAACCAATTTTGTTATTGGTTGGAATGATATGGTAAAATAGTTTTGATCTTGTTGCTGCGCTTATCATTTGTAGATGCTTCAACACTAACCTAAGAGTTCGAGTTCGTGCCTTAGTTAATGAGTTCCAGTTAAAAGTCGAGTTCGGGTTATGTTTCGAATTTTGATTCAAATTTTCCAGTTCTAAAGCCAAACTTTAATTTGCAATCATTCAAGTGTTAAGTAGAAAGTCACAGCAATCAAACAAAACAAATAAACATAGGTTTGTCGAAGTCATCAAGAACCAAACTTAGATCATATCTCACAGAATCAATCCAGGGAGTGATTTCATTTGCGAATATTTGCGACATTTTATTTTGACAAGAAGTAAATTTATAGTGTTTGCAAGAAAGCCAAGAATATTTTGCCAATTTTTATGTGTTTGTTGCATAACTAGTTTCTGTGCTGGAAAAAGTTTGTCAACATCTATGCTAGGAACTGTCCGGAACGTTTTGTTATAAAACCATTACATTGAAGGAAAACAAGAACCCTAAAACTACAACACAATTCCGATATTGCTGTCCGTGTATTGCCATTTCGACAGTTATAGTTATTTACTGCTAATTTAAAAAAAAAACAAAACCTTTCAGTGCCAACACCAATGTACCAGCTACTAGACATATCATAATTGCAGGAAATGTAACTATGGCCATTATGCCTTATCAATGCAGGTTACATCGAAAAAAAAAAAGAAAGTTAACATCAGAAACTGTGAATAGCCATACTAGATTCTGGTACAACCGATAGTTAGTGGTATATCAAACAATTTGTTACGGCTCAACCATAAGTCTTACGCATCACTCCAATCCAGTGGGTAAGTTCCGACAACTATGACATTTGAAAATACGAAAATCTGTGCATCATCTGTCAAACAATTGCCTCTTAGAATTAAGTACATGCATTTCCCTCTCTCTTCAAAGATTTTGCTTGCATCTTGATTTTCTTGTAGATAATAAAAATCTGTTTTCCTCCTTTTAACTTCAGACATTCGCCCTCGGCAGTCTTTTCGGCACCTCCTTTCTCTAGTTTTAATGAAACATGCCCTTTCAAGCGCGATGCCATTTTAGCTTTTCAAAAATAACTCGAATGTGAAATACCGTTTCGCGGATTTTTCGAGGTTTCGCGGATTTTCTATCAACGTCATAGACGTCTTATGGAACAATACTTATGCGCTGAGATTTGCGTATAAACAATAGTTGGTTTGGTCTTTAAGAGGTCCTCTTTCAGAAATGTGTCCGATCACCCTGATTGTCAACCAAGATGGCTGCCACACCGAACTTAATTAAATATTGGATCATATAGCAAATTTCATTTAAAAATCTTCTTCTCTGAAACCACTTAGCCAGTTGGAACAAGACTTAGCAGAAATGGTCCTTAGATGGTTCTCTTTTTGTCGAGCCTTCGACTTTTGTCGAAAAAGCGAGACATAGCGATCCTACATTCCGTCGTCGTCGTCGTCGTCGGCGTCGGCGGCGTCCACAAATATTCACCCTGTGGTTAAAGTTTTTGAAATTTTAATAACTTTCTTAAACTATCCTGGATTTCTACCAAACTTGGACAGAGGCTTGTTTATGATCATAAGATAGTATCCAGAAGGAAATTTTGTAAAAAAAAAATTCCAGTTTTTCCGTATTTTACTTATAAATGGACTTAGTTTTTCTGCCAGGAAACATTACATTCACTCTGTGGTTAAAGTTTTTAAAATTTTAATAACTTTCTTAAAATATCCTGGATTTGTACCAAACTTGGACAGAAGCTTGTTTATGATCATAAGATAGTATCCAGAAGTAAATTTTGTAAAATAAAAATTCCAGTTTTTCTGTATATTACTTATAAATGGACTTAGTTTTTCTGCCAGGAAACATTACATTCATTCTGTGGTTAAAGTTTTCAAAATTTTAATAACTTTCTTAAACTATCCTGGATTTGTACCAAACTTGGACAGAAGCTTGTTTATGATCATAATATAGTATCCAGAAGTAAATTTAGTAAAAAAAAAAAATTTTTTCCGTATTTTACTTATAAATGGACTTAGTTTTTCTGCCAGGAAACATTACATTCACTCTGTGGTTAAAGTTTTTAAAATTTTAATAACTTTCTTAAACTATCGCAATAATACATTTTTAATTTATATTCATATTTATGTCACCTGGCCTTAAACATCTTATTCTAATTCACTCTAAATGTAGTTTATGAGAAAAAAATGCAAATTTCCTATAACCCACAATTTTCTTATTTGTACATATATTCTACTTTTTTAATTAAAGGCTAGATCATTAAGCACTTTAAAATTTGTCTTCTTTAACATTTGTTCATTCAATAAATTTATGTTTCTACTCATTTATAAATCTATATATATATAATTGCATACTATATTAATTTTTTACAACAAAATCTTTTTTCATACATTTCAAATGTTTTATTTCATTAACTGCAAATCTATTATGTGCATTCACCTATCACACTGAAAATATAGACAACATCAAAAGTAGGCGAGACACTGGGTTCCGCGGAACCCTTACGAATTTTTGAAATGTATCCTTTGACCTGGACTGTCAACCAAGATGACTGCCGCAACTGAAATTAGTATAACATAGAATCCAGGTGAGCAATACAGGCTCTTGAGAGCCTCTAGTTTTACAAAATAATTAGATATAACTGATGATTTAATATATGTTGTAATTAATCTGTTTTACTGAAATATTATCATTGGAAGAGAATAAACTGGTCAGATATTGAAAGGAAAAACAATTACCTCATAAAAATAAGAATAATTTGATTGATTTAAAGACCAAACATTGATCTATCATCAACCAAGAACAAACAAATAAAAAATAACAGATACATCATGAACACACAATAAAAAATAACAGATACATCATGAACACACAATAAAAAATAACAGATACATCATGAACACACAATCAACAGTAACAAAAAAATGTGTTAAATGACAGTAGACATCACAGCTGATGACATTTCCTGAACTCCTGATTGGATCTAACTTTGACAGTGTATGGACCAATATCTTTTTACTGCCTACTTCATTAATTATATGGACATTTTAAAGTGACCACAGACATATTTTTGTTGACATCATGATGAGCTTCACAACTGAAAGATCAACAATCCTTGTCTTCAGTTGGACCATACATTGTCTTATCCTACTGTTCTGAGGTGTACCCCTTCCTGACAATTTAAGTTTTCTAGTTACTTCAGTTTTTCAGCTTCCCCCCCTTCCCCCCAAAAAAAACAAACAAACAAAAAAAAAAAAAAAACTGATGACCAGACAGATATACAATATACCTTTGTGGTTACCTGTAAGTCTGGTATTTTCCCTTTTGATATTGTAACATCAAGTTATAAACACAAATGGCAATAAACTTCTTTAAAAGGGCAATAAAATAACAATCTAAAGATACTAATAGTAGATAAAGTAAATTTATACTATGCTGTATACGACACATTTCAAGGAGTTACCTCTCATCAACAGCATTAAAACCGAAACATTTTGAAGACCAAAAACCAAACCTATTTTAAAACAAGAAGTACTCATAACCAAAAATAGCAAAATAGGAAGCCAAATTTCAGCTAAGGAGATCTACCATGTGCAATACAAGGAATGAACCCTTATTAATTCTATAATTTTTGTCGAGCCTGCGACTTTAGTAGCAGAAAGCTCGACATAGGTATGGTGATCCGGCGGCGGCGTTAACTCACTTCTTAAAAGCTTTATATTTTAGAAGGTGGAAGACCTGGATGCTTTATACTTGGTATATAGATGCCTTATGTTACGAAGTTTCCGTCTGTCATATGTACATTGTCCTTGACCTCATTTTCATGGTTCAGTGACTACTTGAAAAAAAAATTCAGATTTTTTGTAATGTTAATTTCTCTCTTATTATGAGTAATAGGATAACTATATTTGGTATATGCGTACCTTACAAGGTCCTCATCCCCATCAGACAGTTTTCAATTGACCTCGACCCCATTTCAAGGATCAGTGAACAAGGTTAAGTTTTGGTGGTCAAGTCCATATCTCAGATACAATAAGCAATAGGTCTAGTATATTTGGTGTATGGAAGGATTGTAAGGTGTACATGTCCAACTGGCAGGTGTCATCTGACCTTGACCTCATTTTCATGGTTCAGTGGTTATAGTTAAGTTTTTGTGTTTTGGCCTGTTTTTCGAATACTGTATGCAATAGGTCTGCTATATTTATACCCCACACAACGAGTTGCAGAGGGTATAATGTTTTTGACCCATCCGTCCGTCGTGCCGTCCGTCCGTCAGTCCTGTTTCTTGTCATCGCAACTCCTCTCAAACCACACAAAAGAATTTCACGAAACCTTTTTAGATTTTAAGGACATACTATGTAGTTGTGCATATCGACAGGAAATTGCGATTCAATTTTTTTTCTAGGAGTTACACCCCTTTGAACTTATTTACTTTCATGTACTACTGCAACAGTTTGTCATCGCAACTCCTCTCAAACCACACAACAGAATTTCATGAAACCTTTTCAGATAATGACATACTACGTAGATGTACATATCCACAGGAAATTGCAATTCAATTTTTTTTCTAGGAGTTATGCCCCTTTCAACTTATTTATTTTATGTAATACTGTAACAGTTTGTCATCACAACTCCTCTCAAACCACACAACAGAATATCATGAAACCTTTTCAGATAATAAGGACATACTACATAGATGTGCATATCGACAGGAAATTGCAATTCAATTTTTTTTCCAG
The DNA here is from genome assembly GCA_028015205.1 of Mytilisepta virgata. Lineage (NCBI taxonomy): Eukaryota > Metazoa > Mollusca > Bivalvia > Mytilida > Mytilidae > Mytilisepta > Mytilisepta virgata. Next base: position 55,397,077 of record CM051515.1, on the reverse strand, counting down.
GAGTTACCCCCCTTTGAACTTATTTGCCTCACTATACTATTACTGTTGACTCCTCTCGCTTGGAATTTAATTTCCCAACATGCTGCGCTCAAATTAGGATAAATATGTGAAGGTAAGCATTTGATTGTGTTCATTTTACTTGTGAAGTGAGATTTTGTTTCTCCAGTGACAATATGAAGACGTGGGGTATTTGAGCGTGCTCACAAAGGTTCTTTAATTGGTGTATGGAAGGATTGTAAGGTGTGCATGTCCAACTGGCAGGCGTCATCTGACCTTGACCTCATTTTCATGGTTCAGTGGTTATAGTTAAGTTTTTGTGTTTTGGCCTGTTTTTCGAATACTGTATGCAATAGGTCTACTATATTTGATGTATGGAAGGATTGTAAGGTGTACATGTCCAACTGGCAGGTGTCGTCTGACCTTGACCTAATTTTCATGGGTCAGCGGTTATAGTTCAGTTTTTGTGTTTTGGCCTGTTTTTTCGAATACTGTATGCAATAGGTCTACTATATTTGGTGTATGAAAGGATTGTAAGGTGTACATGTCCAGCTGGCAGGTGTCATCTGACCTTGACCTAATTTTCATGGTTCAGTGGTTATAGTTAAGTTTTTGTGTTTTGGCCTGTTTTTCGAATACTGTATGCAATATGTCTGACAGCATTTACTTTCATTAGAAATACATGACAGGCGAGACATTTTTGTGTGTCAACTCTTGTTGAATTTTTAAAAGAAATAAACTTCTTTAAAAGGCCTAAATAGTACAACAATAGTAGGTTCAGATCAGGAAGGTTAATAACTCGGTCATATGACATGATACAATGTGGGTAGAAATTGTAAACTTCTCCTCGACCTTCACAGTGTTTGCAGATTGTCAAGATAATGCCTCTTATAGTGATTGTTAGATAAATGGATATGAAAGCTTTTGTTACAGTGTTGTATCCTGATGCACAAAGATGGATTTGATTTACTTCTACCAGAATTGCATTCTTTTTAATCATGTGGAGGATGCACCTTCTCAAGTCAATTTGTCTGATACTGTTTGTTAGATGTATGTGAAAGATTTTGAATTTTGGTCAAGAAATGCACATTTTACACAATGAGTATGGTGTGTTGAGTTTGCCAGTAATGTGTCATATTTACAGAATAGTTACTGATGATGAGGAAAATATCACGATATGTGGACTGCCCAAGTGTCGTGGTATGGACCAGGTAATCTGAGATAAGTTTTCCTGGTCCATACCAGTCGGTCCAAGAGTAGTCCGTATATCATGATATTGCCAACAACATCAGTAACTATAACAAATAACTAATGGTAGACCAATAAAAGCTAGATTTATATTTTTAAGTTTTTGAGTGGTTGTGATCTCATTGACTGACAGTATCTCAAACCAAGTTTTTCACATTTAAATTTTCCCAATCGCCGAATCAATCATTGGTGCCCACTACTGTCCGTCGATACCAGAAATTTGGACTCGTTGTTTTCATATTACTGATTTATTAATGTCATGTGATCGTACTTACACCAATGAAATAATAGAATTTCATACAGATAAATTTTTATAGAGATAAATTTCTGTAATATAAAGGGGGGGCCTTGGTGGCCGAGTGCTCTAGGTAGTTCATCATGACTACTAATGATCACTAGCTTGTCAACACTGAGGTTGTGAGTTCGAATGTCACCTGTGGTGGGGTGTGTTCGACTCCGATCTAAATTGACAAGGATTGCCAATTTTTTCTACCGAAGGTCGGTGGTTCTCTCTGGGTACTCCGGCTTCCTCCACCAATAAAAACTGGCTGGCGCGAAAAAGCCAAATGTGCTGAAAACGGCGTAAAACCCCAACTAAACAAACAAACAAAAGTAATATAAAGGGAATGTAAAGGCTGAAAATAAATTATGGTAGGTTGTTTGTTGTCAAGCCTCCGACTTTAGTCGCAGAAAGCTCGACATAGGGATAGTGATCCGCCGGCGGCGTTAACTAATTTCTTAAAAGCTTTACATTTTAGAAGGTGGAAGACCTAGATGTTTTATACTTTGTATATAGATGCCTTATGTTTCCGTCTGTTATATGTACATTGCCCTTGACCTGATTTTCATGGTTCAGTGACTATTTGAAAAAAAAGTTAAGATTTTTTGTAATGTTAATTTCTCTCTTATTATGAGTAATAGGATAACTATATTTGGTATGTGCATACCTTACAAGGTCCTCATCCCCATCAGGCAGTTTTCAATTGACCTCGACCCAATTTCAAGGATCAGTGAACAAGGTTAAGTTTTGGTGGTCAAGTCCATATCTCAGATACTATAAGCAATAGGTCTACTATATGTGGTGTATGGAAGGATTGTAAGGTGTACATGTCCAACTGGCAGGTGTCATCTGACCTTGACCTCATTTTCATGGTTCAGTGGTTATAGTTAAGTTTTTGTGTTTTGGCCTGTTTTTCGAATACTGTATGCAATAGGTCTACTATATTTGGTGTATGGAAGGATTGTAAGGTGTACATGTCCAACTGGCAGGTGTCATCTGACCTTGACCTCATTTTCATGGTTCAGTGGTTATAGTTAAGTTTTTGTGTTTTGGCCTGTTTTTCGAATACTGTATGCAATAGGTCTACTATATTTGGTGTATGGAAGGATTGTAAGGTGTACATGTCTGACTGACGTGTCATCTGACCTTGACCTCATTTTCATGGTTCAGTGGTTATAGCTAAGGTTTTGTGTTTTGGCCTGTTTTTCGAATACAATATTCAATAGGTCTACTATATTTGGTGTATGGAAGGATTGTAAGGTGTACATGTCCAACTGACGTGTAATCTGACCTTGACCTTATTTTCATGGTTCAGTGGTTATAGCTAAGGTTTTGTGTTTTGGCCTGTTTTTCGAATACAATATTCAATAAGTCTACTATATTTGGTGTATGGAAGGATTGTAAGGTGTACATGTCCAACTGACGTGTAATCTGACCTTGACCTCATTTTCATGGTTCAGTGGTTATAGCTAAGGTTTTGTGTTTTGCTCTTTTTTTCGAATACTGATAGCATTTACTTTCATTAGAAATACACGACAGACGAGACATTTTTGTGTGTCCACTCTTGTTGTTATATCCTTAGAATTTTAAAATTTACAATATATCAATAAAATTTTATATGCAAGTTTTTTGAAAAAAAAATCATTCTCATATATTAAATGAGCTGAAAGAGATGTGCCCTATTGTAAATATTTAAAATTTTAATTTTGTGCAAACTCTCAATACGTCCGTAATATTCATTGAAATCTTTATAGTTGAACAAAAAGTTGAAAAATTGAATGTTGTTACGGCCAAAATCACCTTTTAAATTGTAGCCAACAAAAGACACAAATCAATAACAAAATTTAACAAGATTTATTATATACAAGTTTACAAAAAAATATTACACAAACTAAAATGTCAACTTAACTGTTCAAAATCCTTAGTCTTTTCTTAATCCGGAATTCTTCTCATCACTGTTGCCGGAATCCAAACGGAATATTATATCCAATCAGTCACAATCTAGTATGATGTAACTTAAATAAAAGTGTGTCAAGTTGGATGTGTGTAATGTAAATAAAAGTGCGTCAATCCAACAGCTGAGAACACAAGAATGTTAATCTCTGGTCCGATAAATTATGTTCTGAAAGTCTAACTTTCTTGTCCGTATATACTATAGAATGGAAACTTCTGGAATACGGTAGAAGTTTGAATTATACCAGAATTATTACGTAAGTCAAAAAGAAAGTTCTAGTCATTCCATCAGTATCTATTATTGTTCCAGTGATTTCTAAACTGCGCAGTTATAACATTATTTGGTAAACAACTATAAGTATTATGTAAGCATATTATACATGTTATAAGGCCACACAAAACAAATTAGGACAAGATAAATAATATAATAATTACAATATCATAACAAAATAAATATAATAATACAATATCATAACAATGTATAAGTATTCAGCATGTAAATGCTACCTCTGAAAGACATATTTGGTCGATAAATAGTTCTTACTGGGTACATGCCAGTCTGACAACTGTCTCCAGACCTTGACCCCTGTGAATTTCATGCTTGAGTATATGATTGTGTCAATTTCTCAGCAACTATAATATATAGACATGTAGCCATACCCAGGGACATATATTTATGTCACTCCCCACCACAGTGACATATTGTTTTTGTAATGTCTGTCTGTTCGTCTGTCACAAAATTTTGTCATTGCTCTATCTCATGGATCATACTTCGGATTTGGATGAAAATTGTCAGGAATACTTCGGATATGTAGAAACTTGATGTAGATGTGGATATTTTCTTGATATCTTGATAAATTAATTTTTGATTTATACCATTCTTTCCACAGGATCAGGATTTATCAAACAGCTCCCTTTTGTTTTTTTTTCATTTGTATGTATCCATTTCAACATTTATAAACAGACACCTATTTTGATTGTGTTCATAAATTATTTGCTATTAACATGAGATCTTTGAATAAAAAAAATCAAAATGACTACACTTTTCATGTAATGGATGGAAAATGGTCAAATCATAGATGACTAATGATAAAGTAACTATACTGTCATGGATGTGTTTGTTAAAAATGGAACTAAAACTTAACCATGTAAATGTAATTTAGATATATTGGTGCAAAAAAAAAAGACAGAAAAGCAAAAAAAAATATAGTACTTTGTGTCAAATTTGGTTCTAATGCCTAAATCTGTACTGCTTGAGATGATTTTAAGTTTTATTTGTTCTATAAATAAACTGCTGAAACTGTCTTGCAATAGCATGATTTTTTCCTACTTAGAAAGGCTTTTCTACTACATAGTAAGTTCATGGTGTATTTATGAAACTTTATACAGGAATGCTGTTCCATATCCATTTGCAACTAGCAGATTGTTTGTAGATCTGTCATAGCTTATTGCCTTGGGATGTATCAGATTGTCTTTGGTGGATAATAGTTCTCTACAGTTTTGTCCATCAGGGGATATAACAACAACATTGGAAGTTCTATAACCAGCTACATACACATTTCCTTGGTTGTCAGCAGTGACGCCAGTTGGTCCTTCTATAATACTTTCGTCCTTGAATTCCCATTTAACCTGACCACAGAGATCATAACAGGTTACTGTGTTGGTCTTAATGTTGGTATGATATAGATTGTTTTCATGTATTGCAATGTACGAACAATAGACTCGTGTGAAGTTTATACACTTGGTTACTGATTTATCAGTTAAATTCAGTGAGTTAATATTTTCACGATCACAAAAGAGTAATGTATTGTTTTTCTCTGCTATCCCATAACTATCTGAATTTAACTTGACAGTTTCCTGAACTTTGGTATTCTTTATGTTAATTAATGTTATACATTTGTTAGGATAGTCACATGTCACTGCAAGGGAATTATTGTATTCCATATAAATAACATCAAATGGTGGTGATGGAATTGTCAGTGTAGTATTCTGTGTGCCATCAGCATTCATAAAAATAAGTCTGTTTGATTCATCATATGATGTGAATACCAATGTACCATCAAGCAGCATGCAACAGCCTCTAATGTACCAACTATCAACATTCAGAGTTTGTTGTAACTGTAATGTTATGTTGTCAATGGTTCTTTGTTGACAAATCTGTGGTACCAACAACTGGGCTTGTTGATTTTTCTTCTTTCTGATTACTACATTAGAACTCTTTGCTTCAACAGCAATATTTCCAAACTTTTTAACACCTGTCAGAATATCTTTCATTGCAGCATTTATTTCTAATGACATGAATTTTTGTTCCAGATTGTCACTGTTTACTAATGAATCTATGTCAGTTTCAGTTTTCCCAATATCACTTTGAATTTGTTTCATGGATAGGTATGCTTGTAAGTCTGATGCATATTGCTGTATATTGGAAAAGTTGACTTGGATTTCTTTGATATCTTTTTCCTTTTGCCTCAGGTTATCAGCCAGTCTCTGTATCTTTTTCTTTTCAGTTTCTTGCACATTGTGAAGCTCGTTTACAATGTCCTCTTGAAGTTTATCCAAATGATTATTTACTTTAATACAGAATTCATTGATTTCTTTTTCAACTTTTATTTTGCTGTTTTCAATTGAGACCAAGTTTTCCTCTCTATCTTTTAGTATGTTTTGGATGTGTTCAGCAAGTTCATTTAGAATCTGCTCAGTTTCATGGAAGACAGAGGAAGTCTTCACATTTTGAATAACATCTTCAATTTTGGAAATATTCTGACAAGCTTTATGTTTCTGCAAACCACAAGTTCTGCAACAAGGAGAGTCATGGTCCTTACAAAAGAGTGTGAATCTTTCACCGTGTTCTCTACAGAATTGTTCAATTTCCTGTATATATTGTGGTAGTTTGTGATACTCATCTATTGGTGTTGTTGTATGATGTCGTGATAGTTTTGATAAACTATGATGTTCGCTGCAGTCTGTACAGAGCCCTTCATCACAGTCTGGACACCAAACAACTGCTGGTTTGGAAAGATGACGAAGATCACATATACCACACTGTGATGTAGAAGTAGCCATTTGAAGATAGTACCTATCAAAAAATAAGAAAATAAAGAAATTTAATTAATATTATTCTTTTCATGTAACCTAACTTAATGATGAGCTTCACAACTGAAAGATCAACAATTCTTGTCTTCAGTTTGACCATACACTGTCTTATCCTACTATTCTCAGGTGTGTTCCTAAGTTTTCTAGTTACTCCAGTTTTTCAGCACCCCTCCCCCCCCCCAAAAAAAACAAAAACAAAAACAAAAACAAAAAAAAAAACAAAAAACTGATGACCAGACATATATATACAATATACCTTTGTGGTTACCTGTAAGTCTGTTTATGATTTTCCCTTTTGATATTGTAACATCAAATTATAAACGCAAATGGCAATAAACTTCTTTAAAAGTGCCTAAATAGTACAACAACAGTAGGTTCACTTTTGTAACCTCACATAATATTTCATTTCAAACACAAGTCAATATCCCCCTCCCCCCATTTCTTCAAATGGTGAGCAAACCTATATTTACCTTTAGCTACCTGTTGTAAGCCAATCTTGATTTCACATTTGATATTGTAACATCAAATGTATGAAAATCTTAACACAAAAGTATTAAACAATTATCACAAAAGGTCTTGAAGCTTGACAACGAGAAGTTAGTCTAATCAGGAAGGTAAATACCTTAGTCATATGACTTGCACTCATACCATGTGATATAAATTAAAAAGTGGGAATATTTAAATTACAGTTCAAACATGATTTACAAAAATGATTGAGCAGTGTATTAAACCCATTTATATGTTAAATGTATGAGATGTATTAGTCATTGTGCCTTAAATATTTATGTTGCCAGTTATAATGCATGAGATGTACTCATTTCAATGAATAAAGAATCATCAGTTGTGCGTTTAAAGTGGAAACATATCCAAAACTTTGAAGAGAAAATTCAAATACATAATGACATAGGACAGAGCTAATTGTGTCACCTGCAGAACGCATGGTCAACACATGGGGATCACTATCTGTCTTCTTGCGTCATCACACATTTCTTCTATCCTCAACTACTCGTAAACCGCTCAAAAATGTCAATTTTTACAACAACAAAATATTTATTTCTAAAAATGAAATATATATGCACACCTGTACATTAAGCTTAATGCACAGAGAGTTTCATCATTAACCTTAATGCACAGGTGTGCATATATATTTCATTTTCAGAAAATTTAAAATTTCTTTTTATAAAAATTAACATTTTTGAAAAAAATGGGGGGGGGGGGGGTCAAAACTTCTATCCTCAAACTACTCCATAACTAATTTGATGGAACTTTCTCTATGCATTAACCTTAATGCACAGGTGTCCATATATATTCCATTTTTAGAAAATTTTAACTTTTTCTTTGTAAAAATTGACATTTTTGAAAAAAAAGGGGAGTGGGGGTTCAAAACTTCTATCCTCAACTATGGTCCCATATGAGGTTTTTAAAGAGAATAGGAAAATTCTAAGAATGTCATCATACCCTTTAATAATTTCCCTGTCACATATTAACAGCGTTTTTACATCTGTAATATCACATCTAGTTCCTCCAAGTCACAACAGGTCTCTCCCAGTCACAGCATTGCACTAATTGTCCGTATTTGTTGGCAATTCAAAGACTTTGGTTAATTAAAGGTGACTTGAATGTTTGGTCGTCAAATAGAATCCTTTTGAATAAAAACCATTATCCAGAAACAACCATTTCGCTCCGGAAAACACGATTTGAAATTCTGTCTACATGAAACACCTCAACTTCAGTCTGCCAAAAGTTGTAGCGCCAACATAATATTCCATGGGCAGTTCTTGATTCTGATTGGTAGAAGCTTTAAAATTCTTATCTGCAACTACACATGCAAATAATTTGTTTGTTCAAATGATTTTTATGAGGTCATTTACAAAGAGACCTCATTTCGTCCCAATTGGGCAAAAAACATGGCCAGTATGAGCAATTGTTGTTTCTGATTGCCTGGTGTGAAAAAATCTCCTCTGAAATCACTTGACCAAATGAAACGAAACTAAACATGTAGCATCTGTGGGAGGTTCTTTACAAAGTTTCCTCATTTCATCCCGATTGGGCAACAAACATGGCTGTCATGGGCAATTTTTGTTTCTCATTGGTTGATTTAAAAAAAAAAAATTTTCTCTGGAACTGTTCTGCCAAAAGAAACGAAACTTGACAGGAAGCATCCATGGAAGGTTCTTTACAAAATATCCTCATTTTGTCTCGATGGGGCAATAAACATGGCTGTCATTGGCAATTCTTGTTTCTGATTGGTTGATTAAAAATTTTCTTTTCTCAAAAATACTGGGCCAACTGGAACAAATCTTGTCATGAAGCATCTATGGGGGGGGGGGTTCTTTACAAACTTTTTTCATTACATCCAAATCAGATGACAAATATGGCCATCATGAGCAGTTCTTGTTTCTGATTGGCTGATATAAAAAAATCTTCTTCTCTGAAGTTGCTTGGCCAAATGGAACAAAACTTGACAGGAATCGTATAAATGGGAGGTCCTTTATAAATTTTACTCATTTCGTCCAAGTCGGACTACAAATATGGCCGCCATGTGCAATTCTTTTTTTCTGAATGTCTGATATAAAACAATCTTCTCCTTTGAAGTTGCTTGGCCAAATGGAACTTGACAGGAAGCATTTGTGGGAGGTTCTTTACAAAGTTTCCTTATTTCGTCCTTGGCAATTCTTGTTTCTTATTGGTTGATTAAAATAAAAAATTTTTCTCTTGAACTGCTTGGCCAAAACAGTTAGCAAAACTTGACAGGAAGCATCTATGGAAAGTGTTTTATGAAATTAATTTTTTTTTCATCCTGATTGGCCAACAAGCATGGCTGCCATTGGCAATTCTTGTTTCTGATAAGATGATATAAAGACATTTCTCTGAAACTACTTGGTCAAATGAAACGATACTTTACAAGAAGCATCTATGGGAGGTTTTTTACAAACTTTTCTCATTTTGTCCAGATTATGTGACAAACATGGCTGCCATGGGCAATTCTTGTTTCTGCCATGCGAGAAATGCAGGCTCAGCCCTCTGAGCCTCTAGTTCTGTATAAATCTTAACATCCTGTCACTAATTCATAGGGGACCGACCATAGCGCAATTCTATTGAATGTGTCGTAGCTAGCTATAGTTTTGTCTCATTTTATTACTCTTCAAACAACTTTTCACACCTTTTGCTAAGGTTAAATATCAAAGATATTTTTGCTAAGGGTAAAATTAATGTAATTGATTAAATTACTATTACCGTAATTACTCTATTTATTGGACACTAAAATACACCTATTTTTTATGGAAATTGGAATATCGTCGAGTTTTCGTATTTCCGTCCACATCGTTGTCATTTTTTGACTCCATATGATCGACCTGGTCAATGTACTTAAAGAATATGCAACCAAAATAATGGTTCATGCTTGGGGTATTGTTATTATTGGTATATAGTATTCGTTGTGTCCGTCCGTCCGTCCGACCTTTGTATCCGCCACTCCTCCTAAACTACTGAATGGAATTTGATGAAACTTTCAGAGAATCTTTATACCATGATGGCATTGTGTACCTCCTATTTTAGAATTTGATCGGACCAATTTTTATACGACCGCAAAATTTTTGTGGTCGTATATTGGTATGACATTGGTGTTGTCGTTGTCGTCGTCTGCGTCGTCGTCCGAAGACATTTGGTTTTCGCACTATAACTTTAGTATAAGTTAATAGAAATCTATGAAATTTAAACACAAGGTTATGACCACAAAAGGAAGGTTGGGATTGATTTTTGGAGTTTTGGTCCCAACAGTTTAGGAATTAGGGGCCAAAAGGGTCCAAAATTAAACTTTGTTTGATTTCATTGAAAATTTAACTATTGGGGTTCTTTGATATGCCGAATCTAACCGTGCATTTAGATTCTTAATTTTTGGTCCCGTTTTCAAATTGGTCTAAATTAAGGTCCAAAGGGTCCAAAATTAAACTTAGTTTGATTTTAACAAAAATTGAATTCTTGGGGTTCTTTGATATGCTGAATCTAAACATGTACTTAGTATTTTTATTATGGGCCCAGTTTTCAAGTTGGTCCAAATCGGGGTCCAAAATTAAAGCTAAAAAGGGGGTAAATTATTTTTTTTTGGGGGGGGGCAATTCTCCACAGCATATTGTATTACACAAAAGCAAAAAATTGAATATAAATTCAAATCATATGACCAATTCTAAGTTCTTTATTTCGGTTATTCTGTGTCAGAAACCTATTATGTGTCAAATATTTGAAGAAATTTTCAATTGCACAGTATTGCGCAATAGCAAGAAATTGATATGTGTGCCCTGTTATCAAAACTTTATTATTAACAAATTCCATTGGAAATTTGCCAATATAAAATGTGCTGATGAAGCTTTTTTGTTTATCTTATCTAAACTGCTTTATATTTAAAATTTGCCATCCATGACTATGATGTCATTTTCTATTTTAATATGTTATGGTGTATTTAAATGGGCTGTTATGGTTGCAAAGTATAAAGAAATGGGGGGGTGAAAACAAAATTTGGGGGGGGTAAATGAGAAATTGGGGAGGGGGCAATTTTTTCTCATTTCATATTTCATAAATTAAAAAGAAAATTTCAAATTTTTTTTAGCAAAAAAGGGGGGGGGGGGGGGGGGGGGCGTTACAATAAATTTTATTGTTTTTTGTTTTTTTTTTTTGGGAGGGGGGGGTCAATGTGCAACTTCATAGTGTATTGCACAAAAGCTAAAAAAAGGGGTAAATTATTATTTTTATATCAAAAGCGGGGTATATAGTATTCGTTGTGTCCGTCTTGTCGTCCGTCCGACCTTTGTATCCGCAACTCCTCCTAAACTACTGAATGGAATTTGATGAAACTTTCAGAGAATCTTTATCCCATGATGGCATTGTGCACCTCCTATTTTAGAATTTGTTTGGACCAATTTTTGGGGTTTCCCATAGAAAAACATGGTCTTTGACTTTCAATGTGATAGGGGGTACCATGATGCCATCCGCAACTCCTCCTAAACCACTGAATGGAATTTGATGAAACTTTCAGAGGATCTTTATTACATGATGCCATAGTGCACCTCCTATTTTAGATTTTGATCTGATGAATATTTGGGGTTACCCATACCAAAACATGGACTTTGACATTCATTGTGATAGGGGTACCATGATGCCATCCGCAACTCCTCCTAAACCACTGAATGGAATTTGATGAAACTTTCAGAGGATCATTATTACATGATGCCATAGTGCACCTCCTATTTTAGATTTTGATCCGATGAATATTTGGGGTTACCCATACCAAAACATGGACTTTGACATTCATTGTGATAGGGGTACCATGATGCCATCCGCAACTCCTCCTAAACCACTGAATGGAATTTGATGAAACTTTCAGAGGATCTTTATTACATGATGCTGTAGTGCACCTCCTATTTTAGATTTTGATCTGACGAACATTTGGGGTTTTCCATACCAACACATGGACTTTGCCATTCATTGTGATAGGGGGTACCAGTATGCATCCGCAACTCCTCCTAAACCACTAAAGGGAATTCCATGAGACTTTCAGAGAATCTTTATCATATGATGCCATAGTGCACCTCCTATTTTAGATTTTGATCTGACCGACTTTTTATGTTTTCCATAGCAAAACATTGACTTTGCCATTCCTTGTGATAGGGGGTGCGGGGGTATCAATTAGTGAGCTTTGCTCACAGTATTTCTAGTTTTTTTTTGGGGGGGGGGGGCAATTCTCCACAGCATATTGTATTGCACAAGAAGCAAAAAATTGAATATAAATTCAAATCATATGACCAATTTTAAGTTCTTTGATTTCAGTTATTCTGTGTCAGAAACCTATTATGTGTCAAATATTTGAAGAAATTTTCAATTACACAGTATTGCGCAATAGCAAGAAATTGATATGTGTGCCCAATTTTAAATTTTAAATTGGTTATTTCTGATTTATATATAAAAACAAATAATACTGATATGGTTTGAATAGGTAAATTAAAAATTTTTAAGTTCTTAGACAACATTCATTCTGTGTCAGAAACCTATGCTGTGTCAAATATTTATTCACAATCCAAATTCAGTATTGTATCAAGCTTGAATGTTGTGTTCATAATTGCCCCAACTATTCAGGGTTGGACATCTGCGGTCGTATCTAGCTGCGCCCAGCGGAGCATTTTATTGGGGTTTCCCATAGAAAAACATGGACTTTGACTTTCAATGTGATAGGGGGTACCATGATGCCATCCGCAACTCCTCCTAAACCACTGTATGGAATTTGATGAAACTTTCAGAGGATCTTTATTACATGATGCCATAGTGCACCTCCTATTTTAGATTTTGATCCGATGAATATTTGGGGTTACCCATACCAAAACATGGACTTTGACATTCATTGTGATAGGGGTACCATGATGCCATCAGCAACTCCTCCTAAACTACTGAATGGAATTTGATGAAACTTTCAGAGGATCTTTATTACATGATGCCATAGTGCACCTCCTATTTTAGATTTTAATCTGATGAATATTTGGGGTTACCCATACCAAAACATGGACTTTGACATTCATTGTGATAGGGGTACCATGATGCCATCCGCAACTCCTCCTAAACCCCAGAATGGAATTTGATGAAACTTTCAGAGGATCATTATTACATGATGCTATAGTGCACCTCCTATTTTAGATTTTAATCCGATGAATATTTGGGGTTACCCATACCAAAACATGGACTTTGACATTCATTGTGATAAGGGTACCATGATGCCATCCGCAACTCCTCCTAAACCACTGAATGGAATTTGATGAAACTTTCAGAGGATCATTATTACATGATGCCATAGTGCACCTCCTATTTTAGATTTTGATCCGATGAATATTTGGGGTTACCCATACCAAAACATGGACTTTGACATTCATTGTGATAGGGGTACCATGATGCCATCCGCAACTCCTCCTAAACCACTGAATGGAATTTGATGAAACTTTCAGAGGATCTTTATTGCATGATGCTGTAGTGCACCTCCTATTTTAGATTTTGATCTGACCAACATTTGGGGTTTTCCATACCAACACATGGACTTTGCCATTCATTGTGATAGGGGGTACCAGTATGCATCCGCAACTCCTCCTAAACCACTAAAGGGAATTCCATGAGACTTTCAGAGAATCTTTATCACATGATGCCATAGTGCACCTCCTATTTTAGATTTTGATCTGACCGACTTTTTATGTTTTCCATAGCAAAACATTGACTTTGCCATTCCTTGTGATAGGGGGTGCGGGGGTATCAATTAGTGAGCTTTGCTCACAGTATTTCTAGTTTTTTTTTTGGGGGGGGGGGCAATTCTCCACAGCATATTGTATTGCACAAGAAGCAAAAAATTGAATATAAATTCAAATCATATGACCAATTTTAAGTTCTTTGATTTCAGTTATTCTGTGTCAGAAACCTATTATGTGTCAAATATTTGAAGAAATTTTCAATTACACAGTATTGCGCAATAGCAAGAAATTGATATGTGTGCCCAATTTTAAATTTTAAATTGGTTATTTCTGATTTATATATAAAAACAAATAATACTGATATGGTTTGAATAGGTAAATTAAAAATTTTTAAGTTCTTAGACAACATTCATTCTGTGTCAGAAACCTATGCTGTGTCAAATATTTATTCACAATCCAAATTCAGTATTGTATCAAGCTTGAATGTTGTGTTCATAATTGCCCCAACTATTCAGGGTTGGACATCTGCGGTCGTATCTAGCTGCGCCCAGCGGAGCATTTTATTGGGGTTTCCCATAGAAAAACATGGACTTTGACTTTCAATGTGATAGGGGGTACCATGATGCCATCCGCAACTCCTCCTAAACCACTGTATGGAATTTGATGAAACTTTCAGAGGATCTTTATTACATGATGCCATAGTGCACCTCCTATTTTAGATTTTGATCCGATGAATATTTGGGGTTACCCATACCAAAACATGGACTTTGACATTCATTGTGATAGGGGTACCATGATGCCATCCGCAACTCCTCCTAAACCACTGAATGGAATTTGATGAAACTTTCAGAGGATCTTTATTACATGATGCCATAGTGCACCTCCTATTTTAGATTTTGATCTGATGAATATTTGGGGTTACCCATACCAAAACATGGACTTTGAATTCATTGTGATAGGGGTACCATGATGCCATCAGCAACTCCTCCTAAACTACTGAATGGAATTTGATGAAACTTTCAGAGGATCTTTATTACATGATGCCATAGTGCACCTCCTATTTTAGATTTTAATCTGATGAATATTTGGGGTTACCCATACCAAAACATGGACTTTGACATTCATTGTGATAGGGGTACCATGATGCCATCCGCAACTCCTCCTAAACCCCAGAATGGAATTTGATGAAACTTTCAGAGGATCATTATTACATGATGCTATAGTGCACCTCCTATTTTAGATTTTAATCCGATGAATATTTGGGGTTACCCATACCAAAACATGGACTTTGACATTCATTGTGATAAGGGTACCATGATGCCATCCGCAACTCCTCCTAAACCACTGAATGGAATTTGATGAAACTTTCAGAGGATCTTTATTACATGATGCTGTAGTGCACCTCTTATTTTAGATTTTGATCTGATGAATATTTGGGGTTACCCATACCAAAACATGGACTTTGACATTCATTGTGATAGGGGTACCATGATGCCATCCGCAACTCCTCATAAACCACTGAATGGAATTTGATGAAACTTTCAGAGGATCTTTATTACATGATGCTGTAGTGCACCTCCTATTTTAGATTTTGATCTGACCAACTTTTTATGTTTTCCATAGCAAAACATTGACTTTGCCATTCCTTGTGATAGGGGGTATCAATTAGTGAGCTTTGCTCACAGTATTTCTAGTTTGATTTTGCTTTCATGATTTATCTTTTTGTACCTTCAAATTAAGTTAATTGAATGTTGAAGACGAAAACAGTAGCAAACTTCAAACAACCCGTCATGTTGTTGACTAATATAAGGACATCTCACAAATTATTTTTAACCTGATTTTCATAGAAAAATATCGGTTATTAATTTGGTGATGTACGTGGGCGGGCGGGCGGGCGGGCGGGCGGTTGGGCGGCTGCCAAACAGTGTCCGTGCAATAACTTATGAACTGTTCAACCAAAGCTTTTCAAATTTTAATATGTTGTTACTGATGACAAAATGGAGGTCAAGTTCGCATATTGACAATTTTGACTTTCACCGTTCAAGAGTTATGGTTCTTGAAAGATTGAAAAATGGCTTTTCCAGTGGTGTCCGTGTGATAGCTTATGAACTGTTCAACCAATAACTTTTCAAATTTTAATATGTTGTTACTGATGACAAAATGGAGGTCAAGTTCGCATATTGACGATTTGAACTGTTCAACAAAAGGTTTTAAAATTTTAATATGTTGTTACTGATGACAAAATGGAGGTCAAGTTCGATATTGACGATTTTCACTTTCACCGTTCAAGAGTTATGGTTCTTGAAAGATTGAAAAATGGCTTTTCCAGTGGTGTCCGTGTGATAACTTATGAACTGTTCAACCAAAGCTTTTCAAATTTTAATATGTTGTTACTGATAACAAAATGGAGGTCAAGTTCGATATTGACGATTTTGACTTTCACCGTTCAGGAGTTATGGTTCTTGAAAGATTGAAAAATGGCTTTTTCAGTGGTGTCCGTGTGATAACTTATGAACTGTTCAACCAAAGCTTTTCAAATTTTAATATGTTGTTACTGATGACAAAATGGAGGTCAAGTTCGATATTGACGATTTTCACTTTCACCGTTCAGGAGTTATGGTTCTTGAAAGATTGAAAAATGGCTTTCCCAGTGATGTCCGTGTGATAACGTATGAACTGTTCAACCAAAGCTTTTCAAATTTTAATATGTTGTTACTGATGACAAAATGGAGGTCAAGTTTGCATATTGACGATTTTGACTTTCACCGTTCAAGAGTTATGGTTCTTGAAAGATTGAAAAATGGCTTTTCCAGTGGTGTCCGTGTGATAACTTATGAAGTGTTCAACCAAAGCTTTTCAAATTTTGATATGTTGTTACTGATGACAAAATGGAGGTCAAGTTCGATATTGACGATTTTGACTTTCACCGTTCAGGAGTTATGGTTCTTGAAAGATTGAAAAATGGCTTTCTCAGTGGTGTCCGTGTGATAACTTATGAACTGTTCAACAAACAACTTTTCAAATTTTAATATGTTGTTACAGATGACAAAATGGAGGTCAAGTTCGATATTGACGATTTTCACTTTCACCGTTCAAGAGTTATGGTTCTTGAAAGATTGAAAAATGGCTTTTCCAGTGGTGTCCGTGTGATAACTTATGAAGTGTTCAACCAAAGCTTTTCAAATTTTGATATGTTGTTACTGATGACAAAATGGAGGTCAAGTTTGATATTGACGATTTTGACTTTCACCGTTCAGGAGTTATGGTTCTTGAAAGATTGAAAAATGGCTTTCTCAGTGGTGTCCGTGTGATAACTTATGAACTGTTCAACAAACAACTTTTCAAATTTTAATATGTTGTTACAGATGACAAAATGGAGGTCAAGTTCGATATTGACGATTTTCGCTTTCACCGTTCAAGAGTTATGGTTCTTGAAAGATTGAAAAATGGCTTTTCCAATGGTGTCCGTGTGATAACTTATGAACTGTTCAACCAAAACTTTTCAAATTTTAATATGTTGTTACTGATGACAAAATGGAGGTCAAGTTCGATATTGACGATTTTGACTTTCACCGTTCAAGAGTTATGGTTCTTGAAAGATTGAAAAATGGCTTTTCCAGTGGTGTCAGTGTGATAACTTATGAACTGTTCAACCAAAGCTTTTCAAATTTTAATATGTTGTTACTGATGACAAAATGGAGGTCAAGTTCGATATTGACGATTTCCACTTTCACCGTTCCGATATTGACGATTTTGACTTTCACCGTTCAGGAGTTATGGTTCTAAAAAATTGAAAAAAGGCAGTTCAAGTCGTCGTTTTCATGCAAAGGTCATTTGTTGTTGTCAAGTTATTACTTTTCTTGTGGCATATTCGTGGCCCTTCATACAGCAGAAAATGAGATATTCAGCACAAGATTCTTTGGATTCATATAAAATAAGGTTATAATCTCATTGGCGTATTTCTTTCATTATTGACTTCATGATTTCTGCCTACCAACCCCTGCTTAACAAATGTGTGTGTACTTATATACTCTCAAAAATTCCAATATTTGTCACTTACTATAAATAGGAGGTCAAGATTGATTTTTGCCTTTCCATTTCTGAACCCTACAAAACCCTACAAAAATTCATTTATATTTCTTTACTTCATCCTGTTTGGGAATCCAGATTTGCAAACATCATTTCCATGCAGGAAAATCCGGTTTGCTGTCATTCGACAGCCTCTTGTTACGATCTGGATTTGGAGCATCTCACAAATGATTTTTACAACACATGTTACGTTTATAGTCTCGTCGTCTTGTTAGAACATATTATAACTATTACTAATATTAGATCAGTAAATTTATAATATGCTGTATACGACGCATTTCAAGGAGTTACCTCTCATCAGCAGCATTATTTCATTTCAAATTTTTTAAATTTATTTCTCTGAGAAACGCGACTACGAAATTCCTTTCGGAACTCGTTTTGGATTTCATTTCAAAAGTAAACTTCCAGGTAGGAAAAATTCAATAAAATTTACTTAAAAATCGATCTTGTTTCAATCAAATTTATTAAGATAGATAGTTTAAATGGTTTAGAAAGACGAAGTAAACACTCGATGAGGACTGAAAGTAATTAACTTACCTAAGAAGTTAAAATTACTGACTGTCACCACCTGAGAACAACGATCGTAACTTTGACGATTTTGAAATCAAAAAATTCAATTTTCCTTGAATTTTCAAAAGTGTCCAATAATTAGGCCGTCCAATAATTAGAGTTATTACGGTACTTGTAATCTAAAAATGTCTGATTACAGATTACATTTGATTACACGAAAGAAAGTACTTGATTACCCCAGGTCTTCTGTGATGATTTTTTTTAACCTCAAGTAATTTTTGATTTCAAACACAAGCAAAACCCCCTCCCCATTTCCTCAAAATTATTTACCTTTACAGCCTTCTGTTTAAACCAGCCAGTGTTAGTTCATTTTTATACGACCGCAAAATTTTTGCGGTCGTATATTGGTACGACGTCGGCGTCGTTGTCGTCATCGTCGTCCGAAGACATTTGGTTTTCGCGCTATAACTTTAGTATAAGGTCATAGAAATCTATGAAATTTAAACACAAGGTTTATGACCACAAAAGGAAGGTTGGGGTTGATTTTGGCAGTTTTGGTCCCAACAGTTTAAGAATTAGGGGCCAAAAAAGGGCCCAATAAGCATTTTTGGTTATTATCTGGGAGTATGGGAGGTAATCCAAACACATTTAAAGTAAAATGTTGTGTATGATTCGATTACCTCCCTTACAAGTCGTAAATTATGTATAAAGAAATGGGGGGGGGGGGGGGTGGGGGAGGTGAAAACAAAATTTAGGGGGGGTAAATGAGAAATTGGGGGGGGGGGCAATTTTTTTCTCATTTCAGATTTCAGAAATTAAAAAGAAAATTTCAAATTTTTTTTTGCCAAAAAAAGGGGGGGGGGGGGTTACTATAATTTTTATTGTTTTTTGTTTTTTGTTTTTTTGGGGGGAGGGGGTCAATGTGCAACTTCATAGTGTATTGCACAAAAGCAAAAAAAGGGGTAAATTATTTTTTTTGGGGGGGGGGAGGGGGGCAATTCGCCACAGCATATTGTATTGCACAAAAAGCAAAAAATTGAATATAAATTCAAATCATATGACCAATTCTAAGTTCTTTGATTACAGTTATTCTGTGTCAGAAACCTATTATGTGTCAAATATTTAATTACAATCCAAATTCAGACCTGTATCAAGTGTGAATATTGTGTCCATTTTTGCCCCAATTGTTCAGGGTTGGAGCTCTGCGCTCAGCGAAGCAATTTATTATATTTTAAAATCAAATTTTTGAAAATGAAAACACAACAAGTAATAAACAGTTCAATCGAAGCTTAACGCTGGACAATATAAGTACTCTAAGCATTTGTCACATGACTTCATACCATGCAATATATAAAATTATCATATATATTTTAAAAAAAATACAGTGGTTTTGAATATATGATAACCATACTACTCAACTACCTATATCTTCTCTCGTATCGTCAACCCTTTATCACATACCCTTTATCGCACTCCTATTCGGAACATGATGTCATAATGCAGAACACCTCGGGTGACAACCTCTTCACAAAGGAAGCAGTCGATCATGGCAACAATGATGACGAGAATTCCGCATTTGATTGAAAATGACAACAGACGATTTTATAGTTAAGGCTATAAGGAACAGAAATACAGTGAGGAAAACCTACTCTGATGTAAACAAATTTAAGAATTTGCTCACCAAAGAAAATTAACTTCAAGACATTGATTAAATTTGAAACTAAAAGAAAACATACTATTGCTTTCCTTGTTATTGTTTAATTAAATTTCTTTGTTTTATATTGCAAAATTGGAAAGCGAAAAGAGATAATAAATCTCCCAAAAAATCCTTCAAGAAAGTCAAATGGTCAGTAATTAATACTCCTATTGTTGAAATATATGATAAAGCGATTATTACATGTCAAAATCTGTATCACATGTCGTATCAACCCTCGATCTATATCACTCCTCTGGCCTGTTTGCTCTCCGGGTGATATAGGGTACTCGGGTTGATACGGCATGTGATATAGATTTTGCCATGTATTATTCAGTATTTAAAGACTGGGAATATTTAAATTGCTGTTCAAATATGAATTACAGAAATGATTGATCAGTGTATTAAGGTATCCGGACCATAAATGACCACGTGATTATTCAAAAATTCCCGGATGTTCCATACAACGCGATTGAAATGACCTCGGTAATTATCGACAAACTTCGGAAATGCCAATATAACTAACTTATTTTTACAGACTCTGCATATAAGCAACAGAGTGTGTTTCAACTTTAATAAATTTATATACAAAATTCCTGCTTTAATTTTTTTGGTTCAGCCATTCACGGTTAAAAAGAGATACAATTTTCGATCATGATCTATTATGGTCCAGATACCTTAAACCCCTTTCAGTTTCCCTTAAATATTTCATGATGCAAAAGATGTGCATGTTTCAATGATTAAATAATCATCAGTTGTGCTCAAGGCCAAAAATGTTCAAAGTAAAAAAAACTTTGACCAGTGAAAATTCAAATCCAGTATGACAGACAAAAGGTAAACCAAAGCGATCAAAGGACAGACTTATATGTGAAAACTAAGAAGCTCCGACATTCATATATGAATGTCGGAGCTTCTTAGTTTTCACAAAATTTAACATTTTTATAACAGTTAATTTAAAGTATAAATTTCAAGTTAGTGATCTGGTGATACCATTGATTACTTTTGAATCCACCGGCACCAAGTTACCCAGGGGAGATAATAAAAAGGACCAAAGGGAGACAATCACAATCATCTCTCATTGGAAACTTAGTTGTCAAAGAAATATGACAAATTTATATTTCTTCTGAAGTGATTGTGTACATTTTAATTTCCTTTGTTTAATACAATAAAATGAATAAAAGAAAAAAATTGGAAAATTAATAGAGGTAATAACTTTAAATTGAAACTGAAATTTTGGAGGAAGCAAAGCATTAAATGAAGGAACAAATTAAGAGGTAGGACTGCATGTATCGCTGAAATTCCGATAGAAATAATTTGGAATAACAAATTTGGGCATTTTTTTTTTTGGGGGGGGGGGGGGTCAGTTCCTCTTAGACATTTTCTTTAAGTATTATGTTAACGATATTTTCATTTGCTGCTGTGAATGCTTTTTTCCACAATATCCAAGGGAGATTATAACTATCTTTCATACAGAGAGATGTAGGATAGGGGAATTCCACCTGAGGGGTCACATTTTTCTGCCAAGTGTCTGACAATATAAATGTGATCCTGAGGGTGGAATTCCCTTATCCTATATCTTTCTGTATGAATGATAAATTTTCTCTCATTACAGGCCATAAAAATTTAAAGAAATAGATTGAAAATAGAATGGCCACCATGATGGAAAAAATCCTGCTAAAAAACTAGGGATTCTATGGAAAAACTAACATCACAATCCGAAAGATCATATTCAATTAGGTTTTATACTAAAAGTATAAAACTTGAAATTAAATTCTAAATGAGAATCATTTATTAGTTTTCTTTTTTATATGCAATTTCTTTTTGAAATATTCTGTCAGAATCTGGTAAGGTTGGTGTTTTTTGATGTTTTGACATTATGACATCGACGAAATGTACTGTGCCATTACGTTTTATGTCACATGATGTAAGACAAGGATATTCCACATGAGTGTCTTACACAATGTTGTCTTCAACCTCTTGTAATGAGAGAATATAACTTTCTTACTGAGAGATGCAGGACAGAGGAATTCCATTCTTCGGATTACATTTTTAGCTCACCCGACCCTGTCCGCCGTCCAGCGTCTTCGTTAACTTTTCACATAATGATCTTCTTCTTGAAAACCACTGAATTTGTCAATAAACATGGCCACCAGGGTGTTTTTAGCTCACCTGGTCAAACATTCCTTTTCCTTCTCCTCTGAAACCACTGGGCCAATTGGAACAAAACTTGGCAGCAATGGTCCTTAGGTGGTCCTCTTTCAGAAGTTTATCCGATGAACCGGCCCATCATCCAAGATAGCCGCCAGAACCAAACATAGTTTAACAGAGGAACCTATGGGAAATTTACTTAAAGTTCTTCTTTTCTGAAACCACTTGGCCAATTGGAACAAAATTTAGCAGCAATGGTCCTTAGGTGGTCCTCTTTGAGAATTATATCCGTCGACTCAGCTCATCATCCAAGATGGCCACCAGAGCCGAACATAGTTTAACATAGGACCTCAGAATTTAATTAAAGATTTTTTTGTCTGAAACCATTTGGCCAATTGGAACAAAAGTTGACAGCAATGGTCCTTTGGTGGTCCTCTTATATCCTATGACCCCACCCATATGTTCCTATAAAAGGTGCAGACCAAGAGTTATAACTTTGGTGCCGATCCGTCATCACAGATGGCCACCAGCAGGGGACTTAGTTTAGCATAGGACCCTATTGGAAATCGATACAAAAATCTTCCTCTAGAGAACCGCTGAATGGATTGAAACAAAACATGGCATGAATGTTCCTTTTGATGTGCTGACCAAGTGTTATTACTTTGATGATGATCTGTCATTTAAGATGGCCATCAGCAGGGAACTTGGTTTAACATATGGGAAATACAAATATCCTTTTCTGGAAAACTACAGAATGGATTGAAACCAAACATGGCATGAATGTTCCTTATGATGTTCTGACGAAGTGTTGTTACTTTGGTGCCGATCTGTTATCCATGATGGCCTTCATTGGAAGACTTAGTAGCACTAAGGACCCTGTGGGAATTACGTACAAATGCTTTCTTCTTGAAAATTAATGAATGGAATTCAACCAAACCTCACATGGGTGTTAATCTCAAACTCCTTTAGCAATGAACAAATAGAAATATCAGGTGAGCGATACCGGCTTCTGGGAGCCTCTGGTGTATTGTAAGACACTTGGGAAGCCTCATGTCTGATAGAAACATGTGATCCCTCATGTGAAATACCTCTGTCCTTCATCTTTAAGTAAGAAAGTTATTATCTCTATTGGGTAACTTAGTAAAGGGAGATAACTAATATATTACAAAAGTATCATGGTTTTTTTTATGCTACTGTTTTAACCTCTCAGAAAAAAAAATATGGCAAAATATTTTAAAACATTTAAAAATTGGTCAAAACAAGATTAAAACTGCCGTATAAACTAAAAGAGGTTTAAAGTTGTAACAATGTTTATATTTGGAAAGTATTGCAAAAAAATGTCAAATGGGTATAGTATTTACTCTTAATAAAGAATTGATGGCTTTAGAAATACACTTCATTACAACAATAAACTTCAAAATCATCAAGAATCTGACAAATAAGTGTGCCTGGAAAATATTGTGTTCAACTTGAGGTATCCGGACCATAATAGATCATGATCGAAAATTGTATCCCTTTTTTACCGTGAATGGCTGAAACAAACAATTTAAAGATGGAATTTTGTAAATATATTTTTCTCAAGTTGAAACACACTTTGTTGCTTATATGCAGAGTCTTTAAAAATAAGTTATTTATATTGGCATTTCCGAAGTTTGCCGATAATTACCGAGGTCATTTCAATTGCGTTGTAAGGAACATCCGGGAACTCTTGAATAATCACGTGGTCATTTATGGTCCGGATACCTTAAATACTGTTATCCAGTGTCATCCATGGGATATTGACCATGGGGTCAGAATATCATATGGAATATTGACCCCAGGGTCAAAATACCATAAGGTATTCTGACCCCCGTGTCATATGGTATTACGAATCCATGCGATATTGACCACAGGGTCAGAATATCATATGGAATATTGACCCCAGGGTCAAAATACCATATGGTATTCTGACCCAGGTGTCATATGGTATTATGAATCCATGCGATATTGACCACGGGGTCAGAATACCATATGGAATATTGACCCCAGGGTCAAAATACCATATAGTATTCTGACCCCGGTGTCATATGGTATTTTGATTCCATGCCAGAATATGATATGGAATATTGACCAGACACTGGTATGTATCTTCCCACATATGTTCAGTGATAAATTTAAGATGAGAAAATAAGACAAATTCTGTTTGGTAAAAAATATTTTCATGAGGTGATCAAAATCAACATCAATATTTTGTTTGAACTTGGAAAATTTTATTTGATTTGTTGCAAATTTTTTCCAATGTGAATTTTACATATAAATAAAAAAATGTCCTTTAAAGTGGTGAGAGTGACTTGCAGTCCAAATACAAGGTTTGCTTTAACTTAATGAGATGATGTCATAGGAACAAATAACATCAGTAAAGGCCTACCCTGTTTCTATGAAATTCTGTTTGATCTGAGAAAATATGACATATTTATTGATTAAAAAATTCTTTTTATTTTTATTTTTCAGGGGACGGGGAGCTTTAAAATAAAAGAATATTAACATGATATTTTTATGATGAAAACAAAAAATTTGAATTTATTCAGTTTCCTTTATAAGATATGGAAATTGTCCTTTGACACGTCAAGTCCAAGAGCATTTTACAGTCCATGAATATTATAAACATATTAGCAATGGCTGTACCATTATAAAGCTTCCTATAATTTCTTGGCATTGTAAAATAGTTTTACATTATCAGCTAGTACATGTTACTGTTTGTTTGTATAAAGATACATCTGGTTCCATAATACAGAGCAAATAGAATCTACTAACAATCTCACTACATGTATTATGTGTAAATTTGTCGTAACAGTTTATATATTTATGATTAAATCGCTGGAAATATGACAGCTACAATTCACCAGGGATTTCATACTTCATTCCTGATTCTTTTATAAAGGCATAGCATTGTAATTAATCAAACAGAATGTTTCAAAGTTTGTCACTAGAACAAGCGAAGCTAACAAGTCTGATCAATCTCTTATAATGGAATGTTAATTGGCGCAGAAAAAGTCCCAGGTAGATAGCCAATTGTTATGACCGCAGAATGAAAGATTTATTAGATTAGAAATTATCGGTTTCATCACTGTTTATATATATATATATATATATATATATATATATATCTGTGCATTCAGGTTATCGGCATTTTCTCTTAAGTGTTATTGACGATATTCACTGATCGACTGATATTACCAGATTGGATACATATAACACAGGATACTATAGGAAAAAATCTTTATAGATATGATGCTATGTATATTATCATAAAGTGTTTACCCTGAAGAAATTTTTCTCACAATATATATTTTTAATCAATAAGAATGCACCACAAAAAAATGCGTAATTAACTATCAACTTTCTATTGAAGTGGTTGTTCTTTATTGAAAAACATGAAAGTTGTGGTTTCAAGTTATTCATTGTAAACAATATATGGCTTGACATGATTCCATGAATTTCTGTGTAAATTGTTGACTGTATAATAATCAAAGCCTTTCATCCACTTGGATTATATCTCGATTGTATTTATTGTAGGATTAGCACTGAAACGACTTCAGTATCGAACGTGTTATAATTAACACATACATCTATCTTGTCATCTCAGGTGGCTGTCACAGTTCCTCAGATTATCAATAAATATTTTAAATGTTTAAATTTTAAGCAATTAAAAAAAGCACTTTGCCAAAACTAATTTTTGCACAAATTGGAAATTAATTTTCCACTCTAACATTGATTTAAGCTTTAGCTTTGGAAGGAATAATAGTTAATTAAAATTGTGGATCTTAACATGGATAATATCGTTGAAAGGAAGACCTCCGTAGAAGGAAATAAATGTTTGTCAGAGGGAACTTCGGTTGATGGCGTTCCGTCTAATCTTATATCTGCTCCGACTAAGAGGATGCCACATCTTCACAAACTTGAAAAGTAAGTTTTAGATTTTATTTGTTTAATTTTGAAAAATGTTGAATTTTCTTTTGACGATCTATTTCTCAAGTCAATGTTTTCTTCCAGTGGTTATTTTTAATGTATGAAATTTTAAACCTTTTCTCATGCCAGTTTATTAGTAGAGCAGTATAAATATCAATAAAATAGTTAACACTTCATTTTAATATACTCCATGCAGTTGATCATCTTGTAAATTTGTCATCAGAAACGGTTTTAATAACCAGATAGATCGAAGCAATTAATTAACTTACTTTTATACATGATTCTGGGGTATAGTGGTATACCCCAGAATCTAGTTTATCTGTTGAAAAACAAGTCTCCGTTGCATATATATGACTTCTATAAAGACATTGAAAAAGACTGTACTAAATTAGTAACCCTCTTTTTATTTTACTTGTAAAATAATATAACCCTTAAGTAGTAGAATTCAGTTTGTTTATATTTTGGCTTTTGTTGAAGTTTTGACATCAGCATTTTTTGAGGACATTATACATTTATTTCCCTTGCATTAGTGAAATATGAAGATTTGTTCACCAGAGGAAAGTAATGTTTCCCAAGGGAAACATGACTTTTCAAGGGTGAACAAATTTTCATATTTCACTAATGCACGGGAAATTAATGATTTATTCCACTAAAGTGCTGAGCAATTTGAATAACTGGGATATGATGGTGAAACACGAAACTGAGAGGGAAACACGATGTTTTGTTCGATGTCACGTGGGAGAGTCTCAACCAATAAAATACGTACATTGCTATGAATTAATATATATAGTAGAATAACATTTTGTAAACCACATATTTCTGTAACTTATTTTATGATGAAAAACTTTGCTACATATTGAATATCATATCTCATATCAATTTGCTGGATGGGTTGATATGGAATATTTCAACTTGCTCGAGGGATGATAAGGGTGGATGGGTTGATATGGGATATATCAACTTGCTTGATGGATGATAAGGGTGGACGGATGATAAGGAATATTTCAACTTGCTTGAGGGATGATAAGGGTGGATGGGTTGATATGGGATATGTCAACTTGCTGGAGGGATGATAAGGGTGGACGGGCTGATATGGGATATATCAACTTGCTCGATGGATGATAAGGGTGGATGGGTAGATATGGGATATGTCGACTTGCTCGATGGATGATAAGGGTGGACGGATGATATGGAATATTTCAACTTGCTCGATGGATGATAAGGGTGGATGGGTAGATATGGGATATGTCGACTTGCTCGATGGATGATAAGGGTGGACGGATGATATGGAATATTTCAACTTGCTCGAGGGATGATATGGGTGGATGGGTTGATATGGGATATCATATGAAAAAACAAAGCTGTACATTGAGATCACGTTATTCTTTAGGGGTATATTATGGGTTTCCCAGCAGGATGATATGGATGTCATCTCACTGGTCTAATATGGCAAGTTCAATTCCAATCATACGAGCAACAATCTCAATGCTAAACATATGATAATGTGGAATATTTCCTGCTTAAATTGTGTGCATTACCCCATTTAGACTCTTGCAGATTTGGTTGAAAAGTCTGTTTAAACTAAAATAAATATTGGATATGAAAGAGATTGAAAATCAGTTTAGAGTGGATTTTTCTGCTATACCTATAGGTAATTAACTAGAATTCAACACAACACTAAGGACATGGACTCAAATAATACAGAATAATTGAATGTTTAACACCATATCAGTTGCTATGCATGAGAGTGATACACAGGTGTTTAATTGTATTTATACCTACATTGTAAATATTTTATATTTTATATGTTTCTGTTTATCATCATAACTGGAATCATTTTTGTATTGATTATACCATATAAATGAAGAACAGAAAATTTTAAACGTAGTAAATAATTTATATTTTTTATTTGGAGAAAAATGTGTTAATTGGAAATACGTTTAACCAAAGCAAAACATGTTTTGGCAAATAGAAACTTACCATAAATCAGTCAAAATCCTTATTTGGGGAGAAGTAAAATATAACAAACGACTAAGCTTCTATATATTTTTATGTGTAAATCTTTGCTAATTTGTTTTGTCTAACGATTTACTATAAAACACTATCTGTTGGACATCTATTATATTACAGTATACTTTTAGTTTTATTCTCCTGATAATTTGTTGTCCAGGACAAAGAAAATGATGGAAACCTCAGAATAGTCATTAAGTTACAGGAAGATTATAAACATTACTGTCCATACCAAAGAATTAAGCTCAAAATTGCAGCAAATTTTTTTTTATGCATCAGAATTAATAAGTAGTTAATTATTAGATCTTCTATTTCATATTTGTTACTTTTATTTGATAATGATGTTGTTTGTTCAGGACATAGATAAGTTTTTGGTCATAATATAAAGAATATTGAAATGTTTTATTCAGTTTTTTTTTCATGGTTATTTCATGTTGTGGAACATTATGATTATGTAAATCATTAAATAATTGTGTAAACACAGTAATAGAAATTTCTGAATCAGAACAACAACCAAGCACTGTACACATATATTATAAAGATATTTCTTGTAGTACATACTTAATATGTTTTTTGTTTATTTGTTTGCTTGTTTATTTGTTTTATTGGGGCTTAAGTGATGTTGGCTGTTACAGGTGGCAAGTTTTTATTGGGGTACCTTGACAGAATCACAGTCTCCAGAAGTAATCCTTGTCAGTAAGATTACAGGTGGCAAATTTTTATTGGGGTACCTTGACAGAATCACAGTCTCCAGAAGTAATCCTTGTCAGTAAGATTACAGGTGGCAAATTTTTATTGGGGTACCTTGACAGAATCGCAGTCTCCAGAAGTAATCCTTGTCAGTAAGATTACAGGTGGCAAATTTTTATTGGGGTACCTTGACAGAATCACAGTCTCCAGAAGTAATCCTTGTCAGTAAGATTACAGGTGGCAAATTTTTATTGGGGTACCTTGACAGAATCACAGTCTCCAGAAGTAATCCTTGTCAGTAAGATTACAGGTGGCAAATTTTTATTGGGGTACCTTGACAGAATCGCAGTCTCCAGAAGTAATCCTTGTCAGTAAGATTACAGGTGGCAAATTTTTATTGGGGTACCTTGACAGAATCACAGTCTCCAGAAGTAATCCTTGTCAGTAAGATTACAGGTGGCAAATTTTTATTGGGGTACCTTGACAGAATCACAGTCTCCAGAAGTAATCCTTGTCAGTAAGATTACAGGTGGCAAATTTTTATTGGGGTACCTTGACAGAATCACAGTCTCCAGAAGTAATCCTTGTCAGTAAGATTACAGGTGGCAAGTTTTTATTTGGGTACCTTGATAGAATCACAGTCTCCAGAAGTAATCCTTGTCAGTAAGATTACAGGTGGCAAGTTTTTATTGGGGTACCTTGACAGAATCACAGTCTCCAGAAGTAATCCTTGTCAGTAAGATTACAGGTGGCAAGTTTTTATTGGGGTACCTTGACAGAATCACAGTCTACAGAAGTAATCCTTGTCAGTAAGATTACAGATGGCAAGTTTTTATTGGGGTACCTTGACAGAATCACAGTCTACAGAAGTAATCCTTGTCATTAAGATTACAGATGGCAAGTTTATATTGGGGTACCTTGATAGAATCACAGTCTCCAGAAGTAATCCTTGTCAGTAAGATTACACTCCAGAAGTAATCCTTGTCAGTAAGATTACAGGTGGCAAGTTTTTATTGGGGTACCTTGACAGAATCACAGTCTCCAGAAGTAATCCTTGTCAGTAAGATTACAGATGGCAAGTTTTTATTGGGGTACCTTGACAGAATCACAGTCTCCAGAAGTAATCCTTGTCAGTAAGATTACAGGTGGCAAGTTTTTATTGGGGTACCTTGACAGAATCACAGTCTCCAGAAGTAATCCTTGTCAGTAAGATTACAGGTGGCAAGTTTTTATTGGGGTACCTTGACAGAATCACAGTCTCCAGAAGTAATCCTTGTCAGTAAGATTACAGATGGCAAGTTTTTATTGGGGTACCTTGACAGAATCACAGTCTCCAGAAGTAATCCTTGTCAGTAAGATTACAGGTGGCAAGTTTTTATTGGGGTACCTTGACAGAATCACAGTCTCCAGAAGTAATCCTTGTCAGTAAGATTACAGGTGGCAAGTTTTTATTGGGGTACCTTGACAGAATCACAGTCTACAGAAGTAATCCTTGTCAGTAAGATTACAGGTGGCAAGTTTTTATTGGGGTACCTTGACAGAATCACAGTCTACAGAAGTAATCCTTGTCAGTAAGATTACAGGTGGCAAGATTTTATTGGGGTACCTTGACAGAATCACAGTCTCCAGAAGTAATCCTTGTCAGTAAGATTACAGGTGGCAAATTTTTATTGGGGTACCTTGACAGAATCACAGTCTACAGAAGTAATCCTTGTCAGTAAGATTACAGGTGGCAAGTTTTTATTGGGGTACCTTGACAGAATCACAGTCTACAGAAGTAATCCTTGTCAGTAAGATTACAGGTGGCAAGATTTTATTGGGGTACCTTGATAGAATCACAGTCTCCAAAAGTAATCCTTGTCAGTAAGAATCAATTATGGCTTGCAATTTCTTCTCAAGGAATATTAGTAAAATTTAGTAAACAGGTTGGAGAAATAACAAATTGCATCTTTTAGGATTTTTTCTGATTGTTCAAAATTATTTTTGACATAGCAATGATTAAAATGTCTTATATGTTTATTGGGAAGTAATTGTAGGGATTTTTGTCTTTTTTTATGTATTTTTCTTCGAGGCACCTACAACAGTAGGTTTCTCTGTGTTTACAGTAGGAAATTAAAATTGTAAAAGTTCAGCCAAACCTAACAACTTTTGTAATTAACAAGTTACCATATGTAATTGAAGTGAAAAGAAAATAGAAGTACAGATAGAGGTGAAATATTTTATTTTCTCAGATCTTCAATGAATTTTACTAATTAACTTATATATTATGCAATTCAATACTTTATTGTATAACATGAAAGAACATTGATGTTATTTTCTCCTTAGAAATCCCTCTGATACTGTGTTAGATTTGATATACTGAGAGAGTACAATATTCACTCATTTAACAATGGCAGTACATCAATCTAAATTTCAATTTAGATTTGATATACTGAGAGAGTACAATATTCACTCATTTTAACAATGGCAGTACATCAATCTAAATTTCAGATTAGATCAATTAAAAGTTATTCTGCATTTTAATAAATAAATTAAGAAATCTGCATTGAAATTGTATGCATACTGTCATACTGGTAAAAACCATGAAATTATTCATTGGAATATGCTTGTTTGATTCATGTTTGTTTAATCAACCTGCATCATGGAAAAAAAGTCCAAATTAAAACTAAAATTAATTTATTCAAAGATAATGTTCACCAGCAATATGTTTCACATGTTGGTAAAGGAGTAACCATTTATTTGGGAGACAAGGTACCAATCCTTGAAAAAAATTTATAGGGTCTTCCCCATGTCATTGTTATCTCCATTTTGAAGGAAAGTTTCTCTGTCTGTCTATCTATCAACCTTTTTTTGCATTTGTGAGCTTTCTTACTAAAGGTTCTTCAATTTTTATCTAAATTTTATCAAAAACATGTCAAAATAGAAACAAAATACCAGAACAGAATTTTTTTTTTAAGAGTATTAAAAAATTTGGTTTTTATGAAAATGAATATGAAAACATTCTGGAAATGAATAGAATTTTTAAAAAAAAATGGATCAGGTGATTTTTGATGGGAGGCTGTGAATGGAAATCTGGTGATGAATTTTAATTGCTGAATAGAGTATCACAGATACATACACAGTAGTAAGCATTTGTTTACAGAATTTAGACCATGCCAAACATTCTATAAATCAGATCGGGAAGTATAGCGTACATACCACTTGATTTCAAATCATTGATTATATAAACACTATTATGAATCAATGTTTGTAGTATCATATCTGTTGAGGACAGATAATTAACGGAAATTATTATATAATAAAATTGATTAGATCTTTCAGTTGATTACATTGACACTTTGATACTGCCGTCATTGTTTATCAATATTGTTATATACATGTTTGTGTACTTGTATTCAATATTTCAATTTTAAATGATAGGTTCTTACATGAGGCTGTATTGAATGTATAATCTGAAATGGAATACTGTAAATTCGGAAATTATTGCGATGTTTTTATTATTGCGAAAAATGCGACATGGTTGTAATCGCAATAGTTTAAAGTCGCATTGTAGAAATTTTTACATGAATGAAGCAGGATTTTTCTCAATATTGCAAAAATTAAAATCGAATTTTGGTCTAAAATGACAAAATTGCAATAATAAATGCATGCAATAATTTCTGAATTTACAGTAAATCCCACATATTCAATGTTGACTGTAGCATAAGGACCTGGTTATTTCTTCAGTAAAATACAATATCTTTTTCTGCATGAGAAAATGGCTACATCCTCAAAGATTTGTAATAATGATATCAAAATGGTCACCACAGCCTAACTTAGATTAACATTTTACTCTGTGGGAAAATCAGACAAGATCACTGCTACAGTTAAATTTTCAGTCCTGCTCAAGGTACACAAGTTAAATCCAGGTGAGCGATACAGGCTCTCGAGAGCCTCTAATTGTACTATCCAAACAGTTTGCTTTGAAATTTAATCAATAATATAGATATTGTAAGATTTAATTTATCTTAACTAAAAACCATTAGAGGCTTGTTCAAAACAAAACGTTAGAACAATGTTTGCTGCCCAGCTATAAACACAATCAAAGAAATTACTTATTAACTATACTAATTAATTACAAAAACCTTATAAATACTGTGTAATATCTCACCTTAAATGTACACATTACAACGAAATCATTCCTTACATCGTCTGAAGGGGGGCCTTGGTGGCCAAGTGGTCTAGGTAGTTCATCATGACTACTAATGATCACTAGCCTGTCAACACTGGGGTTGTGAGTTCGAATCTCACCTGTGGCAGGGTGTGTTCGACTTAGATCTAAATTGACAAGGATTGCCAATTTTCCTACTGAAGGTCAGTGGTTCTCTCCTGGTTCTCCGGCTTCCTCCACCAATAAAAACTGGCCCTGCGAAATAGCCAAATGTGCCGAAAACAGCGT
Organism: Mytilisepta virgata; assembly: GCA_028015205.1. Lineage (NCBI taxonomy): Eukaryota > Metazoa > Mollusca > Bivalvia > Mytilida > Mytilidae > Mytilisepta > Mytilisepta virgata. The sequence continues at coordinate 55,363,760 of CM051515.1, read as the reverse complement.
AAAACCCCAACTAAACAAACAAACAAACATCATCTGAAGTATTTATTTATTTTCAAAATAATTGAAGCCCAAATTTCTTCCTGTAGAAGATTGAAATCATTCTTCCTTGTCAGCATTGTTATTCATAATTACTTATCAGTTTGAAAATCAAACCATGATATTCTTTTCTTGGAGAGGACCATGAGATTTTATATTTCCTTTTAATAAAAATTTCAGACAGACATTCATTCAATGAAAAATCCTTGTGATTTAAAAGAAGTAGGGTCTAAAATCTTACCTTTGTACAATTTTGTATAGAACAAAAGGGATGTAGGATAAATGTCCACGAGATAAAAACCTAATACATTTGTAGAAGAAGATACTAAATGTAACAAAATATCAGAAGGAGAGAGCAACAATAGGTGTATGAAATTCTAGTCAACAATGTCATCAAACTAACACAACAATATTGACGAGACCTCTGAGTGTGAGAAAAGTAAGCTAATCAAAATCACACGTAAAGGATCAATGAACTTTCCTAGCCATTACATGAACCCTGAAAGGGAGAGATCAGGTGTTCGTCGACAGAGTAAACCTTTCTTGCCATGCTAGCATCACTTGTCATTTGTAAGAAAGCCCAGTATATGGCAATAGTCATTGTATTTTAAACATTGCATGGTCTGTGCGATATCTTTCCCAACAGATAAGATGGAATCCAGTAAATATAATAAGAAAACCCATCAATAGACCTATATTCTATTGCAAGCGTAGATGACATTGTTAATCTCCAAATGTCATTTTCTGTCCGGAACATTCATCGTGCAGTCAATTACCGAGGGATTTATGTTGATATTGGTAACATGCAAAGAAAACGAGTTATATTTCTAAATATTATAAAAATGTGAGTGGTTATTGATCCCCAAAGATTGGGCTGATTGTCGATGTTGTTCAGATATTACTTTTTGGCAATTTCAATTATTTCATATGCATAATGTTGTGTAATCGGTTTCTTCAGGGGTTTTAATTTTCGTGTTGTTTTCTCTTTTGTATCATTTTATGTGGTTTATGCTGCATGTAATTTTCTTTCACTGATGCAGATTTCTTTTATTTAATCCCCAGTAGCTGTGTTAAATGTTTTATATTAAGTGTAGATTAATTAATTTTACAATAGATCACATACATAGAAATTATTATTTTGTATTGTGTCTAAAATCAAACAGTAATATTATTGCTATTCATTAAATAACATTTCAAGGACGACATTTTTTCAAGTGAAGAAAAAATATTCTTTGATATAAATTTCATGCTCCAGTTAGGCATATTTTCTAAAATTGCTAGTGTATCTTGTTAAATTCTGACCGACAGTGTTACCTTGCTTTTGATTTTTTCTGTGAAAACTTTTGCCCTGTTAAAATAAATATTTCATTGGCCAATTAAAGCTAATTGATAGATTATCATCCCCGTTCACCATCAAAATTTTGTTTTTGTTTTTCCATTTCTGGTAAAATCAATAACTTGCGTCATTGCATATTTCTCCGGTCCATAAAAAAATAAATGATGTTCAATATTGTACATGTTATGAGCAAAAGTGAGAAAGAAGGATGACATAAGGAGTGTTCATAAGAAATACATTGGATTTTTTTTTGCGCAGTAACCCCTATATTTATTTTCATTTTTTCAAAGGACTTCTTCAAATGTTAAGTTGGTAAAATATTTCAAAAATGTAGTTATTCCTTCCTTATGTTTTAAACATCTTTATTTTCCAAATTTATTTCTTATGAAAAATTCTGAGAAAAATTTTTCCCACGAGAAATTTGATTTTTCAGTTGATAATATCTCAATAACAAGTACACAAACATATACTCTTTTGTTTATTATTTTACAGCATTTCACATTCACTTGTGTATAATTAAGAAAAACAATTTTTTGAACTTCAGGAGCGAACCTCCTTGGTTAACTTGATTTTGACTTGGTGTTTGTTCATATTTTACACATTGTTGTGCCTTGGTGAAAAATATAAACAAATATAATGCTTATACCCATGATAAAGTAAGCATGCAGCATGGCATCAATACGTATTTCTAATAATTGACATGAATTATTATGCTCAGTACAGTATATAATAGAAAGATATTTTGTTCTGTGATGACATGGAGTTGATAAAAGCAGCTTGGTCAAAACATTGATTGTCAATTTAGATTTCTAAATCGGGGATGTTTAGACATATGTAACTGTCATATTGAACAAGATTTGCCTCAAACATTTTAGTTTTCTTCATTATTTTTGTTTCAAGATTTCTAATGAAATCAACTAAAAGGATATGGGGTAGACATGTGAAAGAGAGACAGTTCAAGGTTTTTAGGGGATTTTGTTTGGCCTTAAACCATGAGCTAAATCTATCTGTAACTAAATACTTAATAGCCAGGAAAAAAGTTGCATCAGATTTTCTTCAAAAAAGTGTCAGAAATCATAAAGAACCTTAGAATAAAATAAAAATGAACATTAAAAAAAACTTGGATTGAGACAAATATTTTAAAAAGAAAACATCTCTTGTGAGTGAAATGTAGGATATGATACATATATCTAGTTTTTAGCTCACCAGGGTTAGCTTTTGCAATCACTTTGCATCTGTCGTCCGTCCGTGCATTAACTTTTCATATTTCAATCTTCTTCTAAAAAAACCACTGACAGCAATGTTCCTGGGAAGGTCCTTTACAGAATTTATAATTTTGGTTCTGATTGAATATTCAACATGGCTGCCAGGTCCAATAATGTGTTCTGATTGGCTGAAATTTAAAAAATCTTCTTGTCAGAAACCAGAAGACCACGTGAACTTCTACTTTGCAGGAATGTTCGTTAGATGGTCCTCTACCAAATTTGTAGATTAGAATTCCAAGATGGCCGCCACCATGGGACATAGTTAACATTGGACCATATGGGAAATACATACAAACAACTTCTTTGAAACCATTTGACAGATTGAATTCATAATATGCCTGAATGATTGTATGATGGTCCTGTTCCAAGTTATAATTTTGCTGTCGATCTGTCATCCAAGATTGCTGCCAGCAGGGTGACTAAGTTTAACATAGGACCCTATGGGAAATACATACAAAAATATTCTTTCTAGAAAACCACAGAATGGGTTGAAACCAAACAGCATGAATGTTCCTTTTGATGTGCTGATTAAGTGTTGTTGCTTTTATGATGATCTGTCATCCAAGATGGTCGCCAGCTAGGACCCTATAGGAAATACATACAAAAATCTTCTTTCTAGAGAACAACAGAATGGATTGAAACCAAACATAGAAGGAATGTTCCTTATGAGGTGTTACCAAGTGTTGTTTCTTTGGTGCCGATCTGTCATCCAAAATGGCGGCCAGCGGGGACTTAGTTTAACATAGGGACCATATGGGAAAAACATACAAACAGCTTCATCTTGAAAGTTACTGAATGGATTGAAACCAAACATGGCATGGATGTTAATCTCAAGATCCTTTAGTAATGAACAAATGGAAATTTCAGGTGAGCAATACAGGCTCCCTAGAGCTTCTGGTTTCTATTATATCATGTATTTATTTTCAGTAAACACATATTTGTTTTCTCGCTGGTTTATTAAATCTCTTGTATATGTGATTGTTTGTCTGTCATAAACCACTTAAAAACTTGTAAAGCTTCAGATGTTATTGATCGACTATCTGTTGTAGTGGGAAACAGATTTAAACGAGGAGAGATGGCGTAGGTAACGAGGAAGAAAAGCATGCTTAACTTAGACAAATTTACCCCAAGTATAAGTTGTATTGCTTATTAAGCTATCAAATCTTTACAAAGATGATACTTAACAGCTCTGTTAAGTATAACAACTTCGCTGTAATTCATTTGAAGGATTTGTTATTACATGCTTGATAAAATAAATTATATATGTTGAGTCTGAAGCCTGAGGCTGTCTGTTTTAGGTTCGAATATTTTACTAATACTATAGATAAAGTTTTATGATAAAGGAACATTGAGACTTTAGCTTTCTTAAAGAATGCATATAAACTGATGAGATTTTGTCCCATTTTCAGTTTGAGCGTTCAATATTGCAGAGGGGGGGGGGGAGTGGGGGGGGTGTAATTTGGGCATGTAGGATGTTGTTCCTGTAAAAGAAGCAAAACATTTGGAAACACTTTTTGATTTTACTTAAAGATATTCCAAGCAAGGTTCAAATGTGCCTAAAAAAATCACTTAGTGCAAGTGAGTTTGTGCAGTATCTTTCAAACAGCCCTGCCATCCTTTCTTAAGCCAGAATTGTATATTTTCACCTAATGTGTTATATTTCCTTGAAAATTTTAAACTGTGTCTTAATTTTTTTTTTTTTTCTCACATGGCCCAAAGGGCCATATGAGCTATTATCATCACTTGGCGTCAGGCATCCTTCGTGGACGTCGTCAAACTTTCCTTTCTTCTCCTCTGAAACCACTTGGCCAATTGGAACAAAACTGGGCAGCATTGGTCCTTAGGGGGTCCTCTTTCAGAATTATATCCAATGACCCCACCCATCATCCAAGATGGCCGCCATAACCGAACTTAGTTTAACATGGGACCCTAAGGGAAATTTACTAAAAGAACTTCTTGTCTGAAACAACTTGGCCAATTCGAACAAAACTTGGCAGTAATGGTCCCTAGGTGGTTCTCTTTCAGAAATATATCTGATGACTCTGCCCGTCATCACAAGATGGCTGCCAGAGCCAAACTTACTTTAACATATGACCCTATGCGAAATTTATTTAAAGATCTTCTTGTCTGAAACAACTTGGCCAATTGGAACAAAACTTGGCAGCAATGGTCCCTAGTTGGTCCTCTTTCAGACATAGTCCAGGTGAGCTATAAAGGCTCCTGGGAGCCTTTAGTTTTAGTTCAACTTGATTTGTAAAACCGAAATTCACCTATGAAGTTTCATTAAATCCTAACCTATGTGGTTTTAAGAAACAAGCTTCATTATTTATCATGCAGAGAAAAGTCCTGTCATAATTATTGGATTGTAAAAAGCTGTTTTTGTGAAAATGGATTTGAAGAAAAACTAGTTTGTAGGAATAACCTTGGAAAATGAAAAACCATGATGTTATTTAGATTATTTAATGGATTCCCGTTTCACTTTCATCAATGTAAGGAAGTTCTCTGATGGATTTTTAAAAAATTTTCTATGATCGTATTAGTGTTAAAAACAGTAAATTTGCTGCCTCTGAAAACACTTTCCAGTTATAAAAATGCAATTTAAAAATCAAAATGAATGGGAAGAAAATAGTATAAGCCTGGGTGTATAAGAATTTAATATTGATGTATTTAGTGTCAGGAAATGTTTATTGATTGTAAAAAAAAATTATATGTATGACTGACCTTGGTATAACCTTGTAACTGAAATATTATAGAAAAACTATATATGCACATAATATTCAATTATGGCCTTCAGAAGAAGGTAATATACATAATTATTAAATCCAGGAAGGGTTATTTTTCCGAGGACCGTCTTCTGAAGGACATAACTTTATTATTATACTGAACTAAACTGCTGGACAAAATATCAGTTATTACGCTCTCTCGTGATTCTCGTGAGGGAGTTATTTTGCTCTCATTGATTATGAATTGACGAGAGCAAAATAAGAGGTTACCTATGGTACCAACCTCAGATTTCCATGTTTTTATTTAATTTTTGTAATGAAATGGGTCGTATTACGTTATTTCAATTTATGGTATGTTTTATATTATAATTGCTTTTACATCACTGGAAAGAAATTTGTCTCCTCTGTCTTTAAATTAAGGTTAATATTTATAAGTATGTATTTACTAAAGCATAGATAATGCAAACAAGACATTTTAATTTGGTAACATGGTCCTTCACGACTAGACAGGGGTATTTGTTTTTAACTGATGTCATGTTAGCCAATCAAAAGCCAACATTTATTCCAAGCCGGGGATAAATACTCATGCTTCCTCTACCAATAAAAAGTGTCATGATACACCCAACTGCATTAAATATGACATAAATGTTGATTACATCATACCTATTAAAACCTGTCATTTTCATTGAATCATTATATAGTATAGTGCTATAGTATGTCAGTCCAAATTATGTTAGTATTCCTGTGTCCAGTTTTATAGAACATTTGAAATTCAGATTTTCCTCAAATCCTCAAGTTTTTCCTAAAATAATGAATTGTAAGCAGATTGATTTAATTGGCCAGTTTTTGAGTCGAGGGCAGGTATAGGAAATTGTAATATTTGTGATGTTTAACCAGATAAAGCAGGATTACTTCTAGATATTATCAGTCGTGTACCATATTTGTTATGCCCCCGTGACAAAATGTCGGGGGGCATATTAATTTACCCCTGTCCGTCCGTCTGTCATGCCATTCGTCCGTCCGGATTAGGATACATTGTTTGTCCGGCTATCTCCTCCCAAATTTTTTGAGATACAAGTTTAATATTTTGTGGGATGTTTATATACACAATGAAGGTGTGCATGGCCAAAGGATTTTGATTTTTTTCAAATATTCTGAAAATGACAGGTAGTTGGACATGGTCATTTTTTGGTATTATCTGTATAAAGAGATCATGGTTTGTCCGGCTATCTCCTCCTACAGTTTTGGAGATACAGCTTTAATATTTTGTAGGATGTTCATATACATAATGAAGGTGTGCATGGACAAAGGATTTGGATTTTTTTCAAATATTCTGAAAATGACAGGTAGTTGAACTTAGTCATTTTTTGGTACTAGCTGCATAAGGAGATCATGGTTTGTCCGGCTATCTCCTACAGTTTTGGAAGTACAACTTTAATATTTTGTAGAATGTTCATACATAAAATGGAGGTGTGCATGGCCACAGGATATTGATTTCTTTTAAATATTCTGAAAATAACATGTAGTTGGACTTGTTCATTTTGCAAGCTGCTTAAAGAGATCATGGTTTGTTGGGCAATCTCCTCCAACAGTTTTGGAAATACAGCTTTAATATTTTGTAGGATGTTCTTACACATAATGGAGGTGTGTCTGGCGGGGGCATCATTTGTGTCTTGCAGACAGCGTAACAGTTTTAAGTTGTATGCCAACATCACTGTTTGTCAAATCTAAAAAATGTGGAGCTATACTCATGCATATGGCAGGGCAGAAAAGAGGGGGCCAGGGGCATTGTCCATATCTAGTTTTATTAATAAGCTTTAATAGCTAAGTGATCCTGTCATTCCTATTACATGACCAACTTTCAAAAGGATTGCACTTGAGGGTGTTCCTTAGTATTAGTCCAGTCAATCTAGAATAAATTTGACCCTAACCTTAAAGTAATTGCAAAAGAAGATATTTAAGTTTTAATCCTTAGCATTATACCCAAAATATACACAGAAAAACGTCCAACAAAATCTAATTTGAGGAAGATTAAAAAATCACGATTTTAAAATTCCTATGGACATTTGCATTGAAAATGGGAGATAACTCTGCAAAAAAGGCAGAAATATCAATAAAAATTGATACAAAATTATAACTTTACCCCTTCTATTCAGCAGAATGTATTGATTCTTGATATTTTAGCCATCTTTAGAGTATAACAAACAACTCTAAAGTTTTTTTCATATCTTTTATCAAGCTACAACCTAGATTTCGTAATTCATTAGTTGACCATTTATTAAATTTGCAACTTGTCAAGATAAGGAATTTCAAATTTAATAAAAATAATAAGGCATATATTCTTCTTTTTGTGGTTTAAAGTTTCTTTAAACAAGGTAGATGCTGATCAAATATAATTTACAGATAAAAGCAATACCAAATTTTCACATTATTTTTTCAAAATGGTCACAAAGCCACAAATTTGCAATTTCTTTAATATAAAATGCACAAAAAAAAATAAAAATACCCATAACATTTCGGTTTTGTACATTTCATGAGCAGAAGATTATATAATATAGTCAAGTAAGAACTTATAATCCCATCAAAGTATCATACTTTACATGAATTTTAAGAAAATCAACCAAAAACTGACAAAAAAGATTCATTTTTGCAGAGTTATCTCCCCTTTCCAATGTTAATTTCCATATAGGAAATTAAAAATGCTGATTTTGAGTTTTCCTCAAGTAAGATTTTATGAGACTTTTTTTCTGTGTATATTTGGGGCTTAATGCTATAGATTAGAACTAAAACATTTTCTGTTGCAATTAGTTTGAGGTTAAAACTTAGTCTGACTGGACTAATTGGTGTTAATTAGCATAAGAAATATGGGCAGCTGTGAAAACCTCTCTAAATCTTCAGTTAAATGATTTATAGATTCATCACAGATGTTTTTATCCATTTTGTGGTGTAGTTGGGCATATTAGTCAGTTGTCAAATACAAATGAAACCATATCATTTTGAATGTTCATTATTTTGTGGGTCAAAATTAATTCAGTGTATATGCCTATTTTTTCCTGTCACCATACATTATGATATATGGAAGGTATAATTGCACAAGGTTTTCCATATTGGCTTAGTTATTGGTCTGAGGCAAGCCATATTGGACTGGGACTCAGTCCAATACAGCTAGCCATGCAAGGACCAATAAGTAAGACAATATGGAAAACCTTGTGCAATTATACCTTTATTGACTAACCAGTCCATTATGTCATATATTGACTAGTCACTATGGCATATTGGATGGGTATGAGTCGTATTGGCATACTTTTGACATTTTGTATTGTATTGACAGGTTTTATCATATTTAGGGTTATATTCTATTGTTAGTCAATAATGGGTAATACGGAAATGTTTTTCTGTCTGTGTTTGTTAATCACTGTTAGTATAGTTATAGTACATGATTATATCAGAATGAAGCTTTAGTATTATAGGACAGGGGAGGTCCATGTATAAAATTATTTCCCACAACAGCAAGCATTCTTTGTCTTCAATATAAGTCCCTAATGCAGTTCAGTACCAGTTTTGCTGTATGTCTGTCTGTCTATAATTTTTCTGCCACTGTCATAGGTACAATTTGAGTGGGTTAAGTTCTTACTAAACAAGTAGAATTACACAACATATTTTTGTGGCTTACCTAAGTAATCAGACTTTATATTGTATTTTTATTGTTGCTGTTTATGTATTTGGTGTCATTCAGAACTTGGATATATCATGTTAAAGGTTATGTGAAAGTCTCCATTAATAGTTTTCAGATTATGTTTCATGTTTGTTCTCTTCTGGACATTCACCCCTTATCAACTAAATTTGAAATGTCAAATTTGTTCTCTTCAAGAAAAGCTTTCTTATCTATAAATTCTTACAATGACTATTTCTTTACAGAATCCATAAAAACACTTTTATCACAAATTTTATTTAGATGGGTTTTATGAAATAATATTCTACATAATTTGATAAAGGCCATTTTTTCTGTTAATGTAATGAATATTTTATACAGACATAATGGGTTCTTTCACAGGCAATATTCATACCTATAATATAGAGACACTGTTGGACAATAAAACTCTATCCATGTGATTTCATAAGAGGATTTAGATATTATTGACATGACTAAGAATTATTAAGCCAAAGTCAATTATGATAAAATCCTTCCTTATGGCATTGATTTGATACTGATTTAGGATTTATTTGTAAACTCTGTAGCAGTCAATTGGTTCATATCAGAGGTAAACCAAAACAATGGTTAATCAGTTCATGTCAGAGGTAAACCAAAACAATGGTTAATCAGTTCATGTCAGAGGTAAACCAAAACAATGGTTAATCAGTTCATGTCAGAGGTAAACCAAAGCAATGGTTAATCAGTTCATGTCAGAGGTAAACCAAAACAATGGTTAATCAGTTCATGTCAGAGGTAAACCAAAACAATGGTTAATCAGTTCATGTCAGAGGTAAACCAAAGCAATGGTTAATCAGTTCATGTCAGAGGTAAACCAAAACAATGGTTAATCAGTTCATGTCAGAGGTAAACCAAAGCAATGGTTAATCAGTTCATGTCAGAGGTAAACCAAAGCAATGGTTAATCAGTTCATGTCAGAGGTAAACCAAAGCAATGGTTGATCAGTTCATGTCAGAGCTTAATGACATTAGCAGTCACCTTGGTCATGCCAGAGGGTTCATATCAGAGGTAAACCAAAGCAATGGTTAATCAGTTCATATCAGAGGTAAACCAAAGCAATGGTTAATCAGTTCATATCAGAGGTAAACCAAAGCAATGGTTAATCAGTTCATATCAGAGGTAAACCAAAGCAATGGTTAATCAGTTCATGTCAGAGCTTAATGACATTAGCAGTCACCTTGATCATGCCAGAGGGTTCATATCAAGGGTCATCAAAAGCAACAGTCAATTGGTTCATACCAAGGGTTATCTGAATGCAACTGTCCATTAGTTCATACCAAGAGTTATCAAAAGCAACAGTCAGTTGGTTCATACCAAGGATTATCTGAATGCAACTGTCCATTAGTTCATACCAAGAGTTATCAAAAGCAACAGTCAGTTGGTTCATACCAAGGGTTATCTGAATGCAAATATCCATTGGTTCATACTAAGGGTTATCAAAAGCAACAGTCAGTTGATTCATACCAATGGTTATCTGAATGCAAATGTCCATTGGTTCATACCAAGGGTTATCTGAATGCAAATGTCCATTGGTTCATACCAAGGGTTATCTGAATGCAAATGTCCATTGGTTCATACCAAGGGTTATCTGAATGCAAATGTCAGTTGGTTCATACCAAGGGTTGTCAAAGCAACTGTCCATTGGTTCATATCATTGGTTATCAAAAACAACATTCAGATGGTTAAATGTATCAATGGTTATATGAAATGATACAGTCAGTTTGTTCATGGTAGAAGTTATCAAAAGCAATAGTCAGATGGTTAAATGTATCAAAGGTTATATGAAATGACACAGTCAGTTTGTTCATGGTAGAAGTTATCAAAAGCAACAGTCAGATGGTTAAATGTATCAAAGGTTATATGAAATGACACAGTCAGTTTGTTCATGGTAGAAGTTATCAAAAGCAACAGTCAGATGGTTAAATGTATCAACAGTTATATGAAATGACACAGTCAGTTTGTTCATGGTAGAAGTTATCAAAAGCAACAGTCAGATGGTTAAATTTATCAATGGTTATATGAAATGACACAGTCAGTTTGTTCTTGGCAGAAGTTATCAAAATCAGTAGTTGATTGGTTCTTGTTGCAGGTTACTGCTCACAATATTTCAGAATCAGCAAGTTAGAACTTGAGGTTCAAACCCACCAGGCTTTAAAATGAGATTTTTTGACACTTGTCACAACAACTTTTGTGACACATATTTAAAATGGTAAAGTGTCAGATTCCTTATGTGCATAAGATTGTATCAAGGTCTTGTATTAATTTGATATCTTAATGAATTCATTTGTAAATTTCAAAGTTTTGACCAATTTTCAAAATATATTATCAGTTGTAACATGTAGGTGTAAAGTTGTGCACAAGTAATACGTCACTGTGAAGCACAAGTAATACATCACTGTGAAGCACAAGAACCTACTTGAAGAATGAAACGATGATCATTTACTTCTGTCCACAAAATGTATCTAAAATTAAAATCTCTGATCACAAAAAGTTGTAACAAGTCATATTTCTGGCAAGCCGTTTTACTATTTATTCTAACTTCAAGATATCTTATAAACTTTATAAGATATCTCATATAGTTTATACGATATCTTATATAGTTTACAAGATATCTTATATAGTTTATAAGATATCTCATATAATCTAGTTTTTATAAGATATCTTATATACTTTATGAGATATCTTATAAACTTTAGAAGATATCTTATAAAAACTAGATTATACAAGATATCTTATATATTATATGAGATATCTTGAAGTTAGAATAAATAGTAAAACGGCTTGCCATACATATTATTACTAAATTCATATTCATAGGTGGAAAATTAATACATATTCTGAGATTTCAGTCAATGGCTGTTGACTTGTACACATATGTGTACACACTAACGTTAAATAAAACTTACCTTTACCTTTACCTTCACGGTTTAATGTGCCAACAATTTTTTCTTCCGTTTCAAAATTTCTTTGAAAATACTACATGTATACCCTTTGGCCAATTGATCTGGGACTATATGAGACCCTACTTCTACCTGAATTCAAATAAATCGCAATATATGGGAATGAAAAAATTCCCCATTGACCCCTATAAAATTTCCAGATAATCTGAAAAAGTTAATATTCATACATTTTTTTTCTTTCTAAATGTTTCTAAATTCATGTTTCCAAATTCAGACATTGCTCTTACTGTTCTATCAATTTCAGGTAAAAAATCATCAATTTATGTTTTGAGCTGGACCAATTAAAACCTTTCCAGTCCATGCATTTTCCAATTTGTTATTTTTTTTTTAAAACTGCACTCAATTGGAACCTTAGCTTTGCAACAGTCACATGAACATTATAGAATCAGTTTGCTTGACTGTTAAAATGTCCACCTAATCAAAGTGTTTATTTCTTATTCTGTTATGTAGTCATAACGACATTTTTATTTGTCCAGTTCAACGCAGGATGATTAAACTCTCCCATAATTTCCTGTTTTTTCTTCCACTTTATAGATTAACGATATGTTAATGTTTAGTGAATTCACACACATGAAAATATGTGATTTATCGAGATCGCTTTAACAGGTTATTTATTTGTCTTCATTTGGACATATGCGGTAGCTCAGAAAAAAATCCCAATGATAATTTGTTTTTTTATCCTTATTTAGTGAAAAGATTGATAGGGAAAGTGGACAAATAAACAGTCTGATTGATGTTAAATTCATTTCTCATCACCTTATTTTATACTAATTGTATTTTCAGAATCAAGATTGCTATACAGATAATATTTTGAATGAAAAAGTAGAATTTGATGCATTTTTGAACCAGACTTCATTTAAGTTGGTCAACTGCTCCTTACAAGAGGCAGCTAAAAAGAAATAAACATTGTCACCTGTCTGATACAAACAGTGTAAAAAGTGGAAACCTGTCTAAATAGAACTTCATCAGCTGAATGTACAATTTTTATTTTATAAATATTTTAACCATTGTACTAAAACACTTGTCTTTTTGGAAAAAATTCACCAATCCCACGGTATATATAGAGTACATCCTATATTTGAAATTCAGCTTTAAATTCACCAATCCCACCCTATATATCGAGTACATGCTATACTTGAAATTCAGCTATATGTACATCATTAACAAATAAACAAGCAAAGTATCTGTTGATAAATCTGTAGTTAATGATGAAATTTAAAACAAACAAAAGTATCTGTTTATAAATCTGGACTTTGCTGCACAATTCTTTGCCAACAAGAGACTTTAAAATCTACAAATAACAACAAAATATAAAATTATATGTTAACAGTTAGTATTTCATTACAGAATATAAGATGTAAAACTTCTTTGATCTATTCTGAAATGGGGGGAAATAAGATCTATATGTAATGATGGTAGCTGTAAATGTAGATAAAAAACATCTATTGCTCATTTTGTGGCCATCAACAATTGCTAAAATAATGTAAAAGATGAATGAGATAGATACTCAGCAATGTAAAAGAGCAAATACTTAATTTTAAATTTTTTTTTTTTTTTTTTTGGGGGGGGGGGGGGGGGGGGGGGGGGGCAGGGGGGTAGCAAGTAAGTGATCTAAGATAAAAAGTGTGAACCCTTTTATGATGCCTTTATGGTAAAAAAGAAAAAAATTAGCCTGTGATATGATATTTAAACTTACTTAGTGGTAAGTCTTCCAGGGAAGACATGTGCCGCCTTGATACTTCTCCATACTAATGCTCTGCGCCAAATATCAGGAAGTTAACCCGTGTGTGATTCCTGAGAAAAATGTGACAGAAATTTTTCTATCTCAAAAATATTCTGTCGAACAGGCAGTGGACATGCAACATATTCGAAACTGCCTTACATGATATGATACAGTTCTCCATACTGATGCCCTATGCCAAATATCAGGAAGCTGGCTAGTGAAGTTCCTGAGAAAAATGTGACAGAAATTATTTTGTGACGCCTACGAAAGACGATGGATAGTGATCCCTATATGTCCCTATATGTCACCTCTGCATAAAGCAGGCGACACAAAAACAGTTAACCAATCATTTATGATGCATTACATCCAATATTAAACTATTCACTATACATAAGAAAACAATGCCCTTACACTGTTATTTGATATTCATAATTCAAACTTATATTGCCATATGAACATATATCATGTATGTGACAATATAAATGATAAAATAGATGAATATTTGAAATCTGTTGTTGAATGACTTTAATTCATCGTTAGTAATAAAAAATGATAATCATGAAAATTGCTTTCCAATGAAATACAAGGAATCTGTTGTATTTTAAAGTATATATTCTGATGAACATCATCGTCAACATCCTTTTTCCCCTGTTTCTGTGAAAAACTTATAACTGGTAATTAGTTGTAAGTCAAGTTTAAAATCTCGATACTTTCATCTGTTATCTAGGATTAGTGAGTACTTCATCTGACACAAAAGTGTGTTTAAAAAGGCTTCTTTTAACACGTGTCTTGTTGAAAATCCTGCTGTGTCAACACAGGAGTTCTCTCTCACATTTTATATAATTGTACCACAAGGACTTCTGTAGAGGTCATGGTGTATACAGACAGAAAGTAGCTTAATATTAAAGGAGGGTCTTGAAAAAGTATGACAAACTGCCTATACTGGCTGACTACCCTAGCTCAGCATTTGACATTTCTACACAAGGTTTTAGAAATTTTAATGAAAGTTCTGGTTCCCTTAGATTAATATTGTGTTCATTATAAACAACTAATTAAATTAGAATTTTTCATTGAACATTTTATGTGGACAGTCAGTATAGGTCATTGGGCACCTGGAGAGATAGGGCAGCCAGCCAATGTAGATCATAGGGTACCTGGTGAGAGGGCAGTCAGCCAGTATAGATCATTTGGTACCTGGTGAGATAGGGTAGCCAGCCAGTATAGAACATTGGGTACATGCTGAGATAGCGTAGCCATCCAGTACACATCATTGGGTACCTGGTGAGATATGGTAGCCAGCCAGTATAGATCATTGGGTACCTGGTGAGATAAGGTATCCAGCCAGTATAGATCATTGGGTACCTGGTGAGATATGGTAGCCAGCCAGTACACATCATTGGGTACCTGGTGAGATATGGTAGCCAGCCAGAATAGATCATTGGGTACCTGGTGAGATAAGGTACCCAGCCAGTATAGATCATTGGGTACCTGGTGAGATATGGTAGCCAGTCAGTATAGATCATTTGGTACCTGGTGAGATAAGGTAGCCAGCCAGTATAGATCATTGGGTACCTGATGAGATATGGTAGCCAGCCAGTACACATCATTGGGTACCTGGTGAGATATGGTAGCCAGCCAGTATAGATCATTGGGTACCTGGTGAGATATGGTAGCCATCCTGTATAGATCATTGGGTACCTGGTGAGATAGTGTAGCCATCCTGTATAGATTATTGGGTACCTGGTGAGATAAGTTAGCCAGCCAGTATACACCATTGGGTACCTGGTGAGATATGGTAGCCAGCCAGAATAGATCATTGGGTACCTGGTGAGATATGGTAGCCAGCCAGTATAGATTATTGGGTACCTGGTGAGATAAGGTAGCCATCCAGTACACATCATTGGGTACCTGGTGAGATAGTATAGCCAGCCAGTATACATCATTGGGTACCTGGTGAGATAGTGTAGCCAGCCAGTATACATCATTGGGTACCTGGTGAGATAAGGTAGCCAGCCAGTATACATCATTGGGTACCTGGTGAGATAGGGTATCCAGCCAGTATAGATCATTGGGTACCTGGTGAGATATGGTAGCCAGCCAGTATAGATCATTGGGTACCTGGTGAGAGGGTAGCCAGCCAGTATAGATCATTGGGTACCTGTGAGATAGCGTAGCCATCCAATATACATCATTGGGTACCTGGTGAGATATGGTAGCCAGCCTGTATAGATCATTGGGTACCTGGTGAGATTGGGCAGCCAGCCAGTATAGATCATTTGGTACCTGGTGAGATTGGGCAGCCAGCCAGTATAGATCATTGGGTACCTGGTGAGATATGGTAGCCAGCCAGTATAGAACATTGGGTACCTGGTGAGATATGGTAGCCAGCCAGTATAGATCATTGGGTACCTGGTGAGATTGGGCAGCCAGCCAGTATAGATCATTTGGTACCTGGTGAGAACTAGAAAACTTCTGTCGGAATCAACAGTGATCTCAGCATCCCCTGAAATTAGTTGACACATTTACCCAAAGTCAAAACTCTAAAACCTTATGACCATTTTCAGCTGTTATGCAATCGTTCTTTGAAATGCTATGAAGAAATTATATCACTACTTCAAATGAAAAAAGAAAAAAGTTTAGGTAACAAGCTTAATTTGATTAGAATTTAAATTCTAAAACCTTTATACACATCTATGTATGGTGTATGAACACAATGCAGGCCAATGTGGCTCCAGAAAATTTTAGAATTATCTTATTACACCACAGAAAATAAATACAAGTCAGAAGTTGTTTACCATTTTCTTAAACGATCACAAAATTCACAGGTTTTTTTTCTTTATGTGTGTCCAGGGAACCCAGGCCTTTTCAGTTCAGTTAATAGGTATCTTTAGCATTTCAGTAAATGTCTATTGGGAAATATTGCATGTGATAGAGAAAGAAAAATTCTCAGGCATTTCCATAAAATCTGATATATATAAATAGGAAAACATGGATGTTGTTGTTTTAAGTGCCATTTCATGTCATTTTCAGAATCATTATAAAAGATTTAAATTTGTTACTCATATTTGTAATAAAAGTTCAATCAGAATGCCATAACAACATATTGCTCACAGGAAAGATCATGTTTTGTTTTATATCCGAGATCATTGATTATGAAAACAACATGAATAAATGGTTATAGCATTCTATGGAGAGATCAGATGATTGAAGGGAATGTTATTATGTAATGATATTGATTTGATCGCACAGATGTTTACCTTAATGACAAAGATTGGATGTGATTACAACATAAATCAAAAGACGTTTAATTGTTCAGTCTTTTTGAAAGGAGTAGGGGCATAAAGGCCCGTTTTTGTCCTACAAATATGAATATTTGAGGAATTTGATTAAAAATTAGCCAGAAGTTTTTAAAATATGTGAGATACTTGAAAAATAATTCAATTCAGCTTATTTTTTAGCATTTTGACGTCAAAATGAGGTTATAAGATTGCTTCATTGACCAAATATCTTGAAAATAGCTGATTTTTAGCAGTTTTCCATGACGTTTTGCTTGAATGCGCAGTTAATTTCCCATTGCAAAATTTTTATGAAAATTGGCTTAAATCATAAAAAATTTGAGATTTTTATAAAATTGCATCATTTTGGTGATGGTTTATTGACATATTAATGTACAAAATACGGTACTTTTCTTTATTTTTCGCAAAGTAGATTCTTAAATGTTATTTTTACAAATATATCTTTTTGCTTGCTTGAGGTTTTATTTTTGGCCATGTTTTAGGCCAAATATGGGCCTTAATGCCCCTTGTCCTGTATTAGGAAAAGATTTTTTTAAAAATTAAACTGCGAAGAGGCAGAAATCACTAAATGTTTCTGATAGTTACTTCAATAATCTTTTTCAACTACCGGTAGTTATTTTGTTCGAATGCAACTATCCAACTAGTTATTCTATTCACAGTTACTGTGTTATATTTCAGTTGTTTGTATGCTCCACCCACGAGTGTAGATGGGGCATATAGAGTTACCCTTGTTGGTACGTACGTCCGTCCCAACTATGTGGTAAAGTTTTGCGTTTAGGTTCATTTCTTTGGAACTAAGCATAGTGTATCAGTGAAACTTCATCAGTGGATATGCCTTGGGTAGGAATGAGCAATCATACAATAATTGGGTCATTATGACCTAAATTTTACGCTTAAGTGACTCTGGTTAAAGTTTGCATATACATTCATATCTTTTGAACTTAGCATCATATATCAAGGAAACTTCATTTTTGTGTTTATATGGATTTTAGGGCATGGCAGTTTGTATTACAGACACAATTTGTAGTTTATTTTTATTTATTTATTTATTTTTTAGGGGGACAATTACCATGTTTAATTTAATACTTCAAGAGATAAGTTCTGTTCGTAATAGAATAAAGTGTAACGTGTATTTCTGTCAGTATAATTCCAACTAAAACTTCAGCCACAGAGGGCTTATATTAGCACCTTAGGTTATGTGTTGCCTGGCATGAGAATGCTAGGCATTGCAAAAATTGATAAGTCCTGGCAAGAAAAATTCAACAAATTGAGGTTAAGTTTTACAGTCAAATATCAGTGGCTTGAATTGGCTAGCTCAATCATTATGGATCTGTCAATTTCAAATCTCTAGTATTTCATTTCCATCATTTCTTTGTTAATCAACCGTTGGTTTTTCAAACATGGATTTCTTGAATTCTCAGACTAATATTATGGTCCTGAAATTATTAAAATCAGGTGATGTTAATCTCAGTTTTTCAGTTGGCATACGTAAAAAAGAGCTATCGAATTGTCAGTAATTGAGGCCAGATTGATGTTTGACAGGTATATAATATGTATAATCTGATTGGTGATATAGGTGACTAACCATAGTTGTGTCTTAATTAAGCTTTAACAAGCATTTGTCTTTAAGATTGGCAAAGATAAAAGGATTAAAAATAAGGCCAAATGGGATGGTTAAATGACCTTAAACATGTTGCACTAATCAAATGAAGTTTCTGAAGTAGAAATTTTTTTCAAATCGCTATGGCTTGAACTATTGAAAGCTCAAAATAATTTTATAGGTCCATTTGATTTTGAGAAGTTTAGGTTTTTTTTTAAAGACGGGACATATTATGGTATACCGTTGTCCGCCCATCCGTCGTCCACATTTCGGACAATAACTAAAAAATGCTTTCACCAATTTTCATGAAACTTTGGTGAATTGTTTATATATATTGACATAAGCACCCTTTTGATTTTTATAATTTTCTGATTTTACTTTTCCAAGTTATGGGACTTTATTCATAAAAAAGGGGGGATTTTCCAGTTTTCGGACTACAACTCAAATGCTTTGAGCAATTTTCATGAATCTTTGTGAATTGTTTATATCTAATGACATATTAAGTTCCCTTTCAATTTTTAAAAATTTCCAATTTTATGTTTTGAGTTTTGGTATTCATAAAAAAAAGAGGGGGGAGGGGGAATTTTCCAGTTTTCGGACAATAACTCAAAAACACTGAGCAATTTTCATGAAACTTTGGTGACTTGTTTATTTATGTAAGCTCCCTTTTTGTTTTTTTTTATAATTTTCCGATATGACATTTCGGAGTTATGGAATTTTATTCGTTGAAAAATTGTTAAAAACTGTAAATTTTACAGTTTTGGATAGTTATGGAATTTTATTAGTATGTTAATCTGGATATCGTTATCAGCATAAAAAGGTTTGTGATTCTGTAATATTTAGAATTACTTTAGGTCATGTCCGATCCATGACTCTTATATCATGTACATATGCCTTGATAGATATTGAAGATACTTGGTAACATTATCATTGATGTTCATCAGCAGAAGGAGGGGGGGGGTCTATTTGAGCAGTGCTCACAGTATTTCTAGTTGATCATATAAATTCATTTAAAGCATATAAAGACGAGCTAAAAGAGCGATGGGCATATTATGCCCTCATGGCACAGCTCTTGATCATTATGGTTATAAAATCTTTTATAAATAAAGTATCAAATATTCTTGTGAACCCCAAAGTCTGTTATATATGAGAGATTTCAATTTGTAAAAAATTAATAATGCTTGCTCATGACTTCTTAAGTCATACCCACAATTTACTAGTACATATAAAATAAAGTACAAGTTAGGCAAAAAGTTAGTAAATCCTGGCAACAAGTTAGTAAATCCTGGCAACAAGTTTAGTAAGTCATGGCCACAAGTTGGTAAGTTGTGGCAATGAGTTATTTATTTTATGTTCACTATAAATTTTGACCCAGCTAAGCTTTCTTAGTTATTTCTTCTAAATAATGAATTCAGTAGGCAAGAATGTAGGGTTAACATGGAAATAGATACTTGGTCAATAGATTTTTGTATTCAGTTCTGAAAATTCAGTCTGTTACATAATAACACGTCTTGTGAAATCTTCAGGATCTAGCCTTTTGTCAGAATAATAACACTAAAACTTCCATTCCGTCTGACATACAACATTTATTTTGCTATTTTTAATGGATGAGGTGTCTCCCAAATGCATTAATTCCTGTATTTTGTTAGATTTTTTTCTGAATGAAGTGGCAGTTATAATAAAGAAATATGATTTTGTTTTGCATAAATAACACAAAATGTCAATTAAAAAGAGATTCATGTAAAGGTTAGTGATGTGAACAGAAATTGCAATGTATTTTCTGATTTTCAAATCTAGTTTCGTTTGAATATTTAAAAGATGTGAAAAAATTTAAAAGATGTGAAAATTTATTATCTCCAAACTGAATGTGTAGCGAAGGTTGGAAATGTTGTAGCAATCTCTATATTTGTCAGTTTTCTACATGTAACGTGTTTCCCAAGGGAGATAATAAAGATTCGTATTTAATTGAAATTATCTCCCCTAAGTAACTTTGGAAAAAGAGACAACTGATCTATATTTCTAATTCTATCTGTTTCATTTTGCTGTTGTCATTTTTCCAACAAAGTTTGGAATTTATGGCAGAGATTCCTAGAAATGAAAACCTTTCCTTTTTGTGGAAAATAAACACTAAATATTTCCACCTCGATATAACTGTAACATTGTCAATATGGCATTAAAGTCTAACAGTATTAATCAGTTGTTGATGTATTAGGTTAAAAAAAGGAAGGAAAAAAACTTCCAGCGGATTCACTTTGTTGAACTTCACGACGGGTGCCGTATACAGAGCAGGAACTGTTACCCTTCCGGAGCACCTGGGTTTACTCATGTTGTTCATTGATTTTTATTTTTCAGTGTTTATTTGTTGTGCTTGTAGTTGTTAGCTCACCTGGCTAAAAGCCAGGGTGAGCTTTTGCCATCACTTTGCGTCCGTCGTCCGTCCGTCCGTTAACTTTTCACATTTCAATCTTCTCCTCTGAAACCACTGGGCCAAATGGAATTAAATTTGGCAGGAAGCATCTATGTAAGGTCCTTTATAAAGTTTGCTCATTTCGTCCCGATCGGACAACAAACATGGCCACCATGGGCAATTGTTGTTTCTGATTGGCTGAGTTTTTAAAAATCTTCTCCTCTGAAACTGCATGGCCAAATGGAACAAAACTTGACAGGAAGCATATATGGGAGGTCCTTTATAAAGTTTCCTCATTTCGTCCCGATCGGACTACAAATATGGCTGCAATGGGCAATTCTTGTTTCTGATTGGCTGATATAAAAAAATCTTCTCCTCTGAAATCACTTGGCCAAATGGAACGAAACTTGACAGAAAGCATCTATGGGAGGTTCTTTAAAAATTTTCCTCATTTCCTCCCGATCGGGCAACAAACATGGACTACAAATATGGCTGCAATGGGCAATTCTTGTTTCATCAAATTTTCAAAATTTTAACATTTTTCGTCATTTATCTCCAAAACTATTTGAGATAGAAGTGAAATGTAATTTGAAAAATGTTTGCCATGTTGAGATCTACCTACCCTGAAATTTTAAAGGAAATCCCAAAACCCATTTAGGAGTTGTTGCCCTTTTTTTGTCAAATTTTCAAAATTTTTTTATTCAAAAATCTTCTTCTCTGAAACTGCTGGGCCGATTGGTTTGAAACTTAATAGGAATGATCTATGACATGTCCTCTACAAACGGTCCTCAATTTATTTTGATCTGACATAAAACATGGCTGTCGTAGCTAAAAATAGAATATAGGGGTGCATGTGTTGTTTTTGGCTTATAACTTAAAAACCGTTACAGATATCAAAAATCTGACGGGGGTAAAATTGATCAGCATGACAAGATCTACCTAACCTGAAATTTTGAAGGAAATCGTAAAACCCATTTAGGAGTTATTGCCCTTTTTTCGTCAAATTTTCATAATTTAACATTTTTCGTCATTTATCTCCAAAACTATTTGAGATAAAAGTGAAATCTAAATTTGAAAAATGTTTGCCATGTTGAGATCTACATACCCTGAAATTTTAAAGGAAATCCCAAAACCCATTTAGGAGTTATTGCCCTTTTTTCGTCAAATTTTCAAAATTTAACATTTTTCGTCATTTATCTCCAAAACTATTTGAGATAGAAGTGAAATGTAAATTTGAAAAATGTTTGCCATGATGAGATCTACATACCCTGAAATTTTAAAGGAAATCCCAAAACCCATTTAGGAGTTATCGCCCTTTTTTTGTCAAATTTTCAAAATTTTAACATTTTTGAATATCTCCAAATCTATTTGAGATAGAAGTGAAATATAAATTGAAAAATGTTTGCCATGTTGAGATCTACCTACCCTGAAATTTTGAAGGGAATCCCAAATTCTATTTAGGAGTTATTGGTTTGTGTAATTTGAGGTCGGGTTCTGTTACATTTATTTAAGGTTCACCCTTATTCCTGGTCTATTTTGTCAACTTCCTGCCAGGACTACCACCACCAGGGAACATATTTTAACATTAAACCTTATGAAAAATAAATCTTCAACAAATTTTCCCTGAACAATTGAACCAATTGCAACAAACTTGGTCAAATAGTTGATTAATTGTCCAATGAAAACAGACTCAAGGTGAGCGATACAGGCTCTGGTGAGCCTCTTGTTCATTTGTCTTTCCGGGTTTGTCTGTCCCATGGAATACGTTTTTTAATTTGCTCCTTCGGTATATTTGTCCTCTATAACATTGATACATTTCTTGCCCGTATATGACAGAAGTTAAAGTAATTCCATTGTAACTCTTTACAACATTGCCCCATTGAGGCCCTATAGGGAAAAACCTCACATTCAACTATTAGGTCGTTCCACAATGCCCACTGAGGCCCTATATAGGGACAAAACCTCACATTCAACCATTAGGTCAGAACGACCCTCACACCAGTCCAAGCAGAAAGAACTTAAGTGAATATCTTTTCCAGGATGATAATCAATTTGGTCCCCTCTTGTTAATCTAGAACTAATTTTTTAAATAGTTTCCTTCTGGTAACTGTTAGTTATATCAGGGAAAATTAAATCATTAATCATTTTTGAACTCTGGGGCATTTTTAATCAGATTTAAAGCATTATTATTTTTAATAAATGGTGAGAGATTATTATTTTGTGATAAGTAATAGTCTTTCTAGAAGTATCAGGTAATTAATCATATTTATCTAAAAGGTTTAATTTTATTACGTAGACCACAAATGTCAAAGACTCAGCTTAATGCTTTGGTTGCAGGAAGATAAAGATGGATTTCCATGATATTAAAATTGTAACAGGCTTCCCTTCATTAATATCCAAAACTGTTACAGATTTATAATCACCCTCTATTAGCTGCGTTAGTGGAGTACTCCTTTAGCTCAGTTGGTAGAACATTTGACGACTGAAACAAAGGTACCTGGCTTGATCCTCGGTTGGTGCGGTAGGTAATTTTGGGAGACAAAATGATGCTCTGCTGTTACACTGGTGCCCCAAGTTGTCAGAAGGACTACTATGCAAGTGGGTTGAATTTCTTATATCATCATCATAAGATAACGACTCCAGTGTAATGAGCTTCCCTTAATTAATACCGAAGTTATAACCACCCTCCATTAGCTCGGTAGGTAAAGCAGTGCACTATTGAACCAAAAGTTTCAGGTTCGATCCTTCTTTGGTAATTTTTGGAGACAATCATGCTCTACTGTTATAAAATATTATGTGTAAATGAATTGTGAAAATATTTACTTTTTCATAAATATTTTAATTAGTTGATTTTCTGAAATTGAAACTTTTATTTAATTCAGTTTCAGTTAAACATCTTTATATCTGAAACTAAATAATATTTTTACAGTAATGAAGTAGAATGGTAATAATAATAATCTCAGATATCACTCAGTAAATTGAATGGTTGAATCATTTTATACTGAATATTCTGTCCTCATTCCTGTTGTGATATTAACATAAATGAAAACAAATAGGGGTTTTCTGAGTTATGGCCCCTGAAAGGTAAAAATTTGGATGAATTGCAGCCAGGATACCATTGAGATAGTTTAGCCTGTCATGTAACTTTCTATGGCTGTTCTAAATTTTTAGTTTTAAAATTCATTATTAGCACTTAATAGACATTTCTTTCCTTTGATAGACACCTTTCACTAGATCTACTTCTAGTCTTGTCTGTCCTCTGTCTACAGGAATATTACCTTGTCAGTTCTCTGTCTACAGGAATATTACCTTGTCAGTTCTCTGTCTACAGGAATATTACATTTGATACTTATTCAGTAGACCAAGACAGTACTCTCTGCTATCAGAAAATTTTCTGTTACATCCAGTAAGCTATCATTATTTTCATTAAGAGTAAGACAGACAGGCATGTATATGGGCTTTGTAAGTCTGATTAAAACACGTCTTGTCAATTAGAAATTTATGCCAGATCGAATTCTGTCTCAGATAGACGTGGAAAATTCACTTAAATTGAAGTCTGTATAATTTAATTGCCTATTGTAGGCTCAAATGAAACTACTTTATCTGTTGTAATAATGTTAAGATGGAAAAGTTTAATAGGTTTACTTTATCTGTTGTAATAATGTTAAGATGGAAAAGTTTAATAGGTTTGTAAGCAACCAGTGCACCCAGTGCTGATGATTTTCCAAGAAAACACTTTGTTAATTTGTATGCTTTAACTGTCTGGCTGTTGGTTGTTTATTTTTATTGTATAGATTCATTTATTTTAATTTACATAGTTTCTGGCCTTACTTGTTGACGTTTTTTTTTGGATATTTCGGTTCTAAATCTACGGTATAATTTCGGTTCTAAATCTACTGTATAATTTTGGTTCTAAATGTATGGTATAATTTCATTTCTCAATCTGCAGTATAATTTTGGTTCTAAATGTACTATACAAAATTTGGGTTGTAGTTTGAACTTTCAACATGTTTGTACTTGAGCATTATTAATGAAACATTATTTTCAGAAATATGCATATCATCAGTCTACCACAGACCCTATTCATTATGGTTATATTGACAGGACAAAATCTGATTTCTAAGATATATGCACTTTGACGAAAGAATAAAGTTTATATAGGTCTTCAGTCTACAGGAGTTCAGTATAGACAGGTCTTCATTTTACAGGAGTTCAGTATAGACAGGTCTTTCGTTTAGAGGAGTTCAGTTTAGACAGGTCTTTGGTTTACAGGAGTTCAGTTAAGACAGGTCTTTGGTTTACAGGAGTTCAGTTAGACAGGTCTTCTGTTTACAGGAGTTCAGCTTAGACAGGGCTTCAGTTTACAGGAGTTCAGTTTAGACTGGGCTTCAGTTTTCAGGTGTTCAGTTTAGACAGGTCTTCGGTTTAAGAGAGTTCAGTTAAGACAGGTCTTCATTTTACTGGAGTTCAGTGCATAAAGATTTCACTTTCTAAAATTAAAATGAACAGCTGATTAACTTATTAGAAAAGTCAGGAGGTACGTGTCATTAGAAACTGTGCCTATTTCCTGTAGCATCCTGTTATTAAGTCACATAAAATAAATGTACAGGCATAAATATGTTTTCATCTTTTTGTAGAACTAACGAAATTTATTATATTAACCAAAATGGTATGCTTTTTAATAAAGTGATTTAGTTAGGGAAATGCTTTTATGAATTAACCTTTGAATGTGATGTTTTATAACCACATATTTACAAATACAATCAGACAGGACATTAATTAACTTCTGTATGAGTTTGTTGTGATTAGCAAAGTGGAAATCAGATAGATTGTTGAAGTGACAGTTTTATAAGTTTTTTTTAACTGTTCGTTACTATTCAGAAGAAAAAACTTTTCACAATTTAATTCATATTTGCTTTAATTTTATAGGAACAAAGAAAACTGTTTTCTTAGAATTTTGGGTTTGTATGGCAATATAATTTAGGAATGGTAGATTTCAGTAAATGGATATCAACATGTTTTATAGTTATAACTTTTAATTAAGAAATTAATATTTCTTTTCATTTCTCATTATTTCAAAAAATTATTATCTTCTTGGGCAGAATTGGTCCTGGAAACCTGTAGTTATTTTTAACCTGTTTTTTAACCAGTGTGCTGAACCATGTGCCCAACATAATTATAAGCAATCATTGTCCACACAGTGCTATTATTCATTTATTTGCAATACAAAGTCATTTTCTGTTATCTATTTCCATTTATTAAATAATATGATTAAATCAGCCCTTATATTGTAAAACTGGCATGTGTCATACTGCAATGACGTAGCCGCCCTCAAATCTATACCAGGTGAAATACAGAATCAACCAGTTAATAAAACTATAATAATGAATACATTATTACCAGATGAAAAACCCGATACAAATATGTGATAATGGAATAAGGAATCTTTTTTGATTAACTAATTTGTTCATGAAGTGTTAATACTATATAATTCAAACATTATATGGCCTGTAGTCATTATTGTCCACTCAGCTTCCTTTTTTCAGAGAAATTGTTATTATTTGGACAGCAACAGGATGTAAAAAATATCATTTTACTATTCAAGGAGCATAGAAAAAAATGATAATGTAGACACAATTAATTTGGTGTGTAAATAAATTCTTTATACAGACTTGGTTAAGAAGACAACAGAAAGATATATTAATTCAATAATTTGTAAATTTTTTAAAAACTCCTTTTTGTCGAGCCTTCGACTTTTGTCGAAAAAGCGAGACATAGCGATCCTACATTCCGTCGTCGTCGTCGTCGTCGTCGTCGTCGTCGTCGTCGTCGGCGGCGTCCACAAATATTCACCCTGTGGTTAAAGTTTTTGAAATTTTAATAACTTTCTTAAACTATCCTGGATTTCTACCAAACTTGGACAGAGGCTTGTTTATGATCATAAGATAGTATCCAGAAGGAAATTTTGTAAAAAAAAAATTCCAGTTTTTCCGTATTTTACTTATAAATGGACTTAGTTTTTCTGCCAGGAAACATTACATTCACTCTGTGGTTAAAGTTTTTAAAATTTTAATAACTTTCTTAAAATATCCTGGATTTGTACCAAACTTGGACAGAAGCTTGTTTATGATCATAAGATAGTATCCAGAAGTAAATTTTGTAAAATAAAAATTCCAGTTTTTCTGTATATTACTTATAAATGGACTTAGTTTTTCTGCCAGGAAACATTACATTCATTCTGTGGTTAAAGTTTTCAAAATTTTAATAACTTTCTTAAACTATCCTGGATTTGTACCAAACTTGGACAGAAGCTTGTTTATGATCATAATATAGTATCCAGAAGTAAATTTAGTAAAAAAAAAATTCCAGTTTTTCCGTATTTTACTTATAAATGGACTTAGTTTTTCTGCCAGGAAACATTACATTCACTCTGTGGTTAAAGTTTTTAAAATTTTAATAACTTTCTTAAAATATCCTGGATTTGTACCAAACTTGGACAGAAGCTTGTTTATGATCATAAGATAGTATCCAGAAGTAAATTTTGTAAAATAAAAATTCCAGTTTTTCTGTATATTACTTATAAATGGACTTAGTTTTTCTGCCAGGAAACATTACATTCATTCTGTGGTTAAAGTTTTCAAAATTTTAATAACTTTCTTAAACTATCCTGGATTTGTACCAAACTTGGACAGAAGCTTGTTTATGATCATAATATAGTATCCAGAAGTAAATTTAGTAAAGAAAAAAAAATTTTTCCGTATTTTACTTATAAATGGACTTAGTTTTTCTGCCAGGAAACATTACATTCACTCTGTGGTTAAAGTTTTTAAAATTTTAATAACTTTCTTAAACTATCCAGGAATTTTACCAAATTTGGACAGAAGCTTGTTTATGATATAAAGATTGTATCCAGGAGAAAATTTTGTAAAATATTTTTCTGTTTTTCAGTTTTTTACGTATAAATGGACTTAACATTGCATTCTATTATGTGCATTTACCTATCACACTGAAAATATAGACAACATCAAAAGTAGGCGAGACACTGGGTTCCGCGGAACCCTTACGAATTTTTGGTATATTTTATTTCTTTTTCTTTTTTTCTTTCATTGGTTCATATGTTGCTTTCCTGCCATCAGCATCAACAATTTGTAAAGTAATATTCAGGCCTGACATATTTCTATGATATTGAGTATGAAAATAAATAAATTAAGTAGATTTCATTGCTATGAAAATTATTTAATCCAGCTACAATATAACACATCATTCATTTACTTAAACATTTTTCATATTAAAGTTCATTATTAAGGGCGAGTTTAACAGTAACCCCTTACGATGAGTCAGTGTTATTTAAAAATAATGCTGTTGGATGCTGGGATAAAAATTGAGGATATAAAATCCCCACCCCCACACCCACACAAATCAAATGGTTGCTCTCTTGCAATAACTGTAGGATCATATGATATACGAACACAATCCTATTCCCTAATTAGCAAAAAAAAAAATATCTTGCAGTTAATGTCTTTGTGTAAATGTACCGTTATAAGAATGATGTCAAATTAATTATGGGTAAAATGCTTTGTTTAGGTTTCTGTGTAGAGAAAAAATCAGCAATCATACACGGAATCGTTATATGTACTGAACATATCATATACTTAGAACTTGATATGAGGGTTTGAGCAACCCATATTTGCACACCCCAGGCTTATAACCAACCATTCAATTGCTATTCGAACATACACAGGCTGATATTTTGTCATTTTGCTTAGTTATTTCTGTTACCTTTTCTAACCTCGTACTTCTTTTGAACTGAGTTGTACTATACATATTTCTGTGTATTTGTTTATTCTACGTTTACTAGTCAGAGGTATAACAGGAGGGTTGAGATCTCACAAAACATGTTTAACCCTGCAAATTTTTGCACCTGTCCCTAGCCTTTGTTAGTCTTGTGTGTTTTTTTAATTTTGGTTAATTTGTATGTTTCAGAGTTTAGTGTGGCATGCATTTAGCTGAACTAGTATGCATTATTGTTTAGGGGCCAGCTGAGAGTCGGATTTTGAAGTTGAAGTTGAAGACACATTGGTGGCCTTGAGCTGTTTTCTGCTCTTTGGTCGTGTTGTTGTCTCTTGACACATTCCCCGTTTCCATTCTCTATTCTATGAATTGTTTTTAGCTCACTTGGCCCGAAGAGCTTTTCTCATCACTTGGCGTCCGTCGTCCGTCGTCGTCGTTAACATTTTACATTTTGAACTTCTTCTAGAGAACCGCTGAATGGAATGAAACCAAACATGGCATGAATGTTCCTTATGAGGTGCTGACCAAGTGTTGTGACTTTGTAGCCGATCCATCATCCAAGATGGCCGCCATCAGGGGACTTAGTTTAACATAGGACCCTAGGGGAAATGCATACAAATGACTTCTTTTAGAGAACCACTGAATGGAATGAAACTAAATCTGGCATGAATGAACCCTTATAAGGTGCTGACCAAGTGTTGTTACTTTGTAGCCGATCCATCATCCAAGATGGCCACCAGAGGGGGACTTAGTTTAACATAGAACCCTATGGGAAATGCATACAAATGAATTCTTTTAGTGACCCACTAAATGGAATGAAACCAAACATGGCATGAATATTCCTTATGAGGTGCTGACCAAGTGTTGTTACTTTGTAGCTGATCCATCGTCCAAGATGGCCGCCAGCGGGGAACTTAGTTTAACATAGGACCCTAAGGGAAATACATACAAATGTCTTCTTCTATAGAACCACTGAATGGAATGAAACCAAACATGGCATGAATGTTCCTTATGAGATGCTTACCAAGTGTTGTTACTTTGGTGCTTATCCATCATCCAAGATGGCCGCCATCAGGGGACTTAGTTTAACATAGGACCCTAGGGGAAATTCGTACAAATGACTTCTTTTAGAGAACCACTGAATGGAATGAAACTAAATCTGGCATGAATGAACCCTTATAAGGTGCTGACCAAGTGTTGTTACTTTGTAGCCGATCCATCATCCAAGATGGCCGCCAGCAGGGGACTTAGTTTAACATAAGACCCTATGAGAAATACATACAAATGTCTTCTTTTAGAGAACCACTGAATGGAATGACACCAAATATAGCAGGAATGTTTCTTACGTGGTGCTGACCAAGTTTTGTTACTTTGTAGCTGATCCCTTTATGGCCATTATATATGCAATTTTTAACATTTTTTTTACAAAATTCTCCACTTGATCTGGGCTGAATAGAAAATAAACTTGGCCACAATTTTCAGTAGGTTATCATGACTTGTTTGAAAAAAAGTATCGGATGACCCTGCCATCAAACTGCCTTTGCTAAAAAAGAACATAGAAGTTAACTGTTTAGAAGTCTATCAGAAAATTGTAAAAAAAATTCTGAATGGTCACAACTTGACCACATATTCAAAAATAATAATGATAAGATGTCTTCAGTAGCTATTGTAAGACTACACTAAGATGACCTGTTTTTAATTTTAAATACTGTGTCAAATTAAACCAATCTTGGTCTCAATCATTATATAATTTTACATAATTTCCAAAATCACTCTTGAGAGCCTCTAGTTATATTATCTGATAAAAGCTGTGACAAAGCATTAGTTTGTTATTATCAGACAAATGAACTCTAGTTTCTATGGCAATTATCAAGTTTATATTTTTGTTATAAATGGAATTAGCACCTTTATTAAGCTTTGATCAGAATTGGGTGTAAAATGTTTGATGTATGACTATATAATTTATGTTATTGTTAGCTATTGGTTTGTACATTTTAATATGTTCCAATTAAAGTATAACAATAGTGTATCAGAATTAATTTTCACATCTCTTCACATTTTATAGCTCATTTGTAAGGAAAAGAACTTTTTGTAATCACAAAATAACCTTTACCTTACAAAAAAAGCTATCAAATGTCAAGAGCATGGACACACTATTGTTATACTTTCAATATTTACTCGGAGCACTTGGAGTAGAGGAATTACTTCTAAATATGTACGATAAATGTGGACAGTCATAAGGAAACATTAAGATTTAGATGAATTTGGAAAATGAATTTTAGAATTGCAATTACATTTTTGTCACATTTTGAGTACCTTTATTAAAAACAAATCAGGGATATTATTGTTGCTTTCAAAAATAATGGTTACCTCTGAAATAAGTACCAGGTATGGTTGTTAAAGCAAATTCTGGAGAGACAATCTGCTTTTTTGAATCTAGAAAGATATGCATGCATGGTTTTGGTTGTATTATCTACTCACAAAGCTGAATGAAAAATTGCAAATTCAAAAGTGTGACAGTTAAGTATTACCTATTTTCTGTGTTCTCTAGTACTAAGGCTGCTTTAAGAAAAAAAAATCTAGTTCCGTTGATCATTAATACCGGCACGATTTCCTGTTTTCGTCTTTTTTCCGAGACATTAGTTTGTAAATCTTATTTCAGTGGCGATACATGAAAAAAAGTGATTTACTCTGATCGCTTTAACAGTTTATCAATTTGTCTTTATTATTACATTTGATCAATCTCAGAAAAAGTCCTAAATGGCCTGTAAGTTCTCTTTCACTTGAATGAAATGGATTGCAATGAAAAACGGTACAAATAAAGACGTAATTGATACAATATTCATAGCTGTCTGGAAGATTTATCAGATCATTCCACGTAAATCGACTTTATCTTAAAGAGACAATATCATTATATCAATGGCAGACACAATATTATTGTTTATTCTGTGGACACTTTTCTTAAATATAGTAGATGATCTAGATTTTATGTCTGTCTCTGTCCAAATATTTTCTGTGTAACTAAATATTGCATTCATAAACTGTAAATTCTTTTTCCATTTTTGGTCATGTATGCATTACTGGTACTTAATATTATATCCATGTCAGCAAAAACATACAGAAATGTTAAAGACAGTCTACAAGACAGAAATAAGAAGTCGAGGCAAATTCTTGAGAATAGGAACACAACAAACAATTTTAAAAGAATAAAACAAAACAATCCAGATATTACTATAAAAACAAGACAACACAAAACTAAAAAACTTAGTAATTTGAACTGTAACAGGTGCTCTGGGAGGGTAGTAAGTATGTTCTGCTCCGTTTACTGGTTATATTGTGTACACAGAAACACTAGTAATTTTAACTGTAACAGGTGCTCTGGGAGTGTAGGTAGTAAGCATATTCTGCTCCGTTTACTGGTTATATTGTGTACACAGAAACATAAATTTAATTTGAACCTGTTGTGTAGCTAGTAAGAAAGTGTAATATTACCCAGATTCTGAGTGCCCTTAACACCTTGTTATACAGTTAGGAATAGTTTTTACAAATGCAAATATCAAAGTCAAACTCTGTCCTGACAGTTCTAATAATAAACCAGAGCTATAAGTAATAGGTTAATTAGTATATCAGGAGATAGGAGTTTGGAAGGAAGGGGAGGGAAGAAGTAGGCAGGTGTAAAGAAAGGAGATAAAAGAAAAAACACAGGGAGATTATATCTCATATTGATAATTTCAGAAACACATGGTAACACATCTGTTGTGAAGCCATAAAACATTAATAAAAAAATGTTTTGTCTGTCAAATTGAAATAAGAAATAAAAAGTACTTTCAATTGTCTGTCTCTAAAAATAGTATGCTAATGCTGCTAGAGAAGGCTTTATCTGACCCTACCCAACCATCCTCCTTTTACAGTGCAGTCAAAATTGGTTCCCCTTTGTGTCCTGTGTGTGCCCTGTTTCAATTTTTAGGGTTAGGTTGCTAAGCAACCAAAACCCTTATGCCGTCGGTCGTTTGGTTGGACAATGAAGGAAACTTTGGAAATCTGGTGTTTTGTGGAAAAAGTTGGACCAGAAGTTTTTGAAACTATGTTTTTATGAGTAAATATGCAAGCTTATCTAGAATTGAAGCTTAAGCAAGGCTAGTTAAGCAGCTTTTTATTTCGATTTTGAGATGACACATGCGCAAAGAAACCTCCATATTTTCCGAATTACGACTATGTTTATATTTGAATATCATATAAGAAAATAAACATTCCGCGGTAAAATAGTCCTAATATTTGTTGTTGCTGTTGTAGTTGTTTTTTAATAGAAATGTAACTGAAACACACCGAGAAGTGTAATTGTCCAGTTATTTAATAAAAGATGTGTGTTTTATTGACGATTTCCTTTTTGTTTTGAAAGCCCTATAAAGTATTCACACCTTTTAAAATGTACAATGCTATCGGCGTAAGGATTTTGAATGTTTACATTTGCACGGATATCTTGGGAAGGATTACAATCAGGTTTATTTTCAAAAGATTTCAAAGGTAAGTTCCATTTTTGTTGTGAACGTGATTGTTAACTTATACAGAACATATTTTGCACATTATTTGCTTATTCTTCTTGTAATTCTGATGGTATTTTGTGTATTTGATTAACCTTTTGACCTGATCATCGTGACTTCATTTTGTCAAACCTGTTGGTCAGTGATAGAATTGCATACAGGTTATTTGAAATGCCGACAACTTGCACATTAAGATTGAAAAACAATGTGTTTATCATTAATTTAGAAAACGGTATTATTGAAAGTATAATGGGTTTATTTTAATTGAAAGCTTGAAATACGTTCTGATCTACCTGCACATGCGCAATGTAGTGTAAATATATTGTAGAAATGACCCCCTTCTACAATTGTCCAAACTTTGTCTTTTTATATAACCTTAATAACTTGAAGACCTTTGATTTCTGTTTATTTTAATTCATCAAATCATTATTATGCGTTTGTCTTTTTAAAAAAATTCAATTTAGAGTGATAATTCAAGAAGCGTTAGCCGACTCGTGCTTTCTTTGATTGATTAGTGCATATTTATTGAAATAATCATCAGCAATGTTTGTACAAATAAAAGTCAAATGCTAGCAACCTAACCCTAGCAGTGCTATGCACTTTGATTTGATAAATTGAACTGGTTCTCGTCCTGAAGAAGCATGAAATATTTGCCACTGGACGTTAACCAACAATCAATCAATCAATTACTTGTCTGTCTAAATAATATGTCAAAATTTGATGAGAAGGTGGTGGGGAGTGGGGAGAAGGGTCATATGTTACCGCCTGTCCA
Source organism: Mytilisepta virgata (assembly GCA_028015205.1). Classification (NCBI taxonomy): domain Eukaryota; kingdom Metazoa; phylum Mollusca; class Bivalvia; order Mytilida; family Mytilidae; genus Mytilisepta; species Mytilisepta virgata. Next base: position 55,329,598 of record CM051515.1, on the reverse strand, counting down.
AATATCATTGGTAAATGAGCATAAGCCAGCATTATATGTGTAGATAATTTAACAATGATTTCTATTTGGTACTAGAATGAATTATCAATGGCATCTAAATTGAGTTGTCTGATTTTGAATGTAAAATAGAATTCTAGCATTTTTGCACATAAAACATCCAGCAATTTTTTTTTTTACAGATTATGGCACTTAAAATAAAAGATGCATCCCTATCTAATTAAAAGTGACATTTTCCTATGGCTTACCAGGCCAAAATATAAGGTTAAAAAGATGGGGATAGTATTTTGTTAAAAATCTAGGGTATCCATTTTAATCTTTGAAATTCTTTTAAACATTAGTTTGAAATTGTTATATATTGTATGTTTTGACTGAAAAGGGACTGCCATTTACAATGGTTTACTATTAAATATTGGACAGGGACTGCCATTTACAATGGTTTACTATTAAATATTGGACAGGGACTGCCATTTAAAATGGTTTACTATTAAATATTGGACAGTGGGAAGAGAGTCTTATTTTTTATTTGGTACTTTATATCCATTAATGCAAAACATGAATAACAGCTAAGAAATACAGAGTTAGCTCCCATGTAATAAATATTTAATTTGAACTGCTTGAGTTGTCTCCCTTGCCACAGTAAAAAGATAGACTATGTGACCGGTTATGTCATTAGTAAAAAATTTCAAAAACTTTTTACTTATAAAACCCTTGTACTTTCATTTTATTTACTTAAATAGAAAAAAAAGTAATATTCTTCAAAACTTTACTAGATATCTGTCAACTAACATTATCATGTAACATCAAAGGAGGTTGTGACCATTAATTGGAAAACAGGATGTCGACACTTTGAAATTACTTGAAAAAGGAATCTAATTAAGTTTGTTCTTCAATATATATTTAGATCCATAATGACAAGATCATAAGTCAGTACTTAATGGTTTAAACTTGTCATGAAAAACTAACTATGAGCTTGAAATTAACATTTATGGGTGATATATAAAGTGAATGAAGATTTGTTCACTCAAAACACTTTTGTTTCTTAATAACAATGCTAGAGACATATACAATACATAGTCATTGTGGGAAAATATAAAAATTATTTGGGTGAGCTTTAGAAACATGAGAAAAGCAAGCCTTTTTCCAATGTTTTGCAGTTAACCCAAATACATTTTATATTTCCTGACAATTACAGTGGATTCTCCTAATCTTCAAGTGCAAGGGACCATGGTAATGGGTACGGTATAGCCGAAGTTCAACTAAAAAGGGATTGGAAATAAACGAGTTTTGGACAAGGAAGATAAACATTAACTGACTTCCAGATTTTTGTTGTAAGGGCATGTGTACAATGATTGTTTTTACTTGATGATTTATTGTTAATTCACGTACTTCTTAGCAAAACTTGCTCAAAATGTCAAATATTTTAATCTTCACCGTTTTATAACAGTGGCCAACCCATTATTCCCCTGGGTCATCTGATTTGCATATTAAATAATTATGATTAATGATGATTGTCTCATTGATTTTGAATATAAGGTTATTGATTCTTTATTATACCCCTGCAAACAAAGTTTTGGTGGGTGTATAGGAATTACCCTGTCTGTCCATGTACCTTGTAAGTGCAACTCCTGCTAAACCATTTAATGGATTTTGATGAAACTTTATATGAATGTTGGGCATCATATGAAGATGTGCATGAAGCAAGATAATTATTGCCGGATGCTTGCAAATGGAAATAATTCAACTTAAGAGTTTTACATGTTTAAAGGTTGTAAGCGCAACTCCTCTTAAACTGTTCAATAGATTTTGATGAAACTTTATACGAAGATTGGGCATCATATGTAGATGTGCATAAAAAGATGATTATCGCCGGATGCTTGCAAAGGGAGATAATCCAACTTAAGGGTTTCACATGTTTTAAGCCTGTAAGTGCAACTCCTAAACTGTTCAATGGATTTTGATGAAACTTTTATGAAGATTTGGCATCATATGTAGATGTGCATAAAAAGATGATTATCGCCGGATGCTTGCAAAGGGAGATAAACCAACTTAAGGGTTTTACATGTGTAAATTTTTGGTCATTTATTCTTTATTTGAATAAAAATGTTGATAAAATATGTCTTCTTTACGATCTTTTTAGTTTTTGAATGAAGATTCGGTAGCAAAAAGGGGTTTCCGTGGCTGGATATGTTGAAATTCTTCAAATATCGTTAAAATTGCTCTAAATATGCAATTTTGTCATAAAATATTATAAAAATTATTTCAAGAAATAAACTTCCAATCAATTTTGGGAAAATTCAGGATATTTGATACAAAATAGAAACTTTCCTGGGATCCGGCCAGTCTTGCCAAAAAATTCTAAAATTTTCCTAACTTTAAAATCCCATAAAATCCTCCAAATTTGGTCTTTTTTCACACGTTTTTTTTTGCTGAAGATCCACCATTGTTTTATCTTTATCCGGGTTTCAAATATAAGAACGATAACTCTTGATGTTCTCTCCAAGAGCGGGAAATATAAAACCTATGTGACAATCCCAGTAAACCGGGACTCATAGTCATCGAGTTGACTCAGATATTATATTTCCTGGGTATGTTATATTAGTTCGACATACCCGAAATTTCGACTAATCGAATTTCAAGACAAAGGAATTAAAAATACAAAGATTATACTGTCATCTGCAGGGGACCAGAAAAAAAAAAATTTGATATAACCGAAATTTCGACTCGAGCAATTTTGAGACAACAAGAATCAACTGTACTTTGTATTGTCTTTATCCTGCAAACATAAAATTACCCCTTAAGATGCATGAAATGCCTTAAAATTAAGCTTAACGTTAAACTTCATCTGCGGGAAACACCATGATGTAATATGGTATATTTACTACAGTACCCCCTGCTCTTCATGTTCACAAGTACAGTAGACTCAAATTTATTCTACCCTTGTTATTAGAATGGAAATGGGTTATTAGACTGGAAATGGCTTGATTTCAGGATAAAAACAGTATTTTCCCAAATGAAATTTGTTTTATTATCCTATGATTTGGTTTGAACCTGATTTTCATCATTTAAATTATTGATAAGGCTGTGAACATTTTCAGCCACAATTCCATGAACCAAAATTGATTCAGCAGTTAGGCCAGCCTTAAAAATATTTTCAGTTTGACCAAACCCGACCCATGGCTGTTGGGTATGGGTAGGTAAATTTTTTTTTTTTTGGAACAGAAATATTAATAGGTACTTACCCTCATCAGCGACTCAAGCCTGTGAAGTTAAAATTGGAATATCATGTCAAAACAACATCATAGTGTCAGACATTCATAGTGCCTATCAAATAAATCTAAAGTATCATTTTTTTAAGGAAAAGGACATTTATAGCTGCAATGTTTATCATTGTGAGTTTTATTCTTTAGGTGTAGATGTGTGTGAAAGGGATAGGTTTGTCCACATAAAAAATGGGTTTAAACCCAACACACTATGTTCCTGTATTAAGTCAGGTTTTCTGGACCTGGCATGTGTTGTTCGCAGTGTTTTAATATTGTCTTTGTTAAAGCGTGTTCTTTTGGAGGTGTGGGTGTTAGTAAAGTATACTAAGAGACCACTCCCAATCCGTCTAACTAAATATGACCAACCAAAGTGTTTTAGGGTACCTATTTAGATCAGAGAATAAGTATTAAGAATAAACATTCTTTATTTTGATCAAGGCGATACCCCTCATCAGCAACTCAAGCCTGTGAAGTTAAAATTGGAATAAGTGTTAGGTGTAGTTTTAGTGACTATTTCAATTCTATATTTAATTACTTTAATGAACTGTAATACTGATATTCAAGCAGACGTACACTCGGTAAATCCTTTAAACTCTTGTGTTTTTTGTATGCTATAATTGGTGGTCTAGGAAATAATGTTTTTATTGTCTCATCTTTTTCAATATAATGCCAGTGTTTTCTGAGAATGTTACCAAGTTGTTTGAAGCAAGGGTTATATTTTGTTGCAAAATAACAAAGGAGGTTTCATATTTTTCCTTTTCCATTGTTTTCTCCTTGTATTGAAGTGCTGTGTTTCTATTTAAATTTCTAGCAGTAATTATTAATTGATCTAATTCTGTGTGTTTGCAGCCTCGCTTTAATAAGGTGTAGTAAAATAGTTGAATTTGGGATTCTAAATCTTCTTTATTCTTAGTTCAACGAATGAATCGTATTATTTCCCCAATAATAAATCCTTCAAATACTGATTTTGAGTGTGCTGATTGTTGATGTTTTTGGTAGATATTGATAGCGTTATGTATATTTTCTGTATATACGGACATCCAATGTATACTGAGTTTGAAATCTCTGTCCTTTAAATACATTTACATCTAATACATGTAAGCTCTCTAGTCTATGGATATTTCGAATGTAAATTTAAAAAATGGATATGTGCTATTTGCTATGTCGAAGAAAGTACACAGCTCGTCTTTATTTCCAGAAAATATTATGAAACCATCTCTATAAATTGACAAATGTGAAATATATTAATGAGACCACTCCCAATCCGTCTAACTAAATACGACCAATGAAATTGTTAAAAAAAACATCTGCCATGTTTCCACGAATAATTTAATCAGAATCACAAAAACGCTTTTTAACAACTATTCTTTACAGATGAAGAAAGCGCGGAAGCAATTTCCTTTGTAAAACTAGCATCCAGAACGGAACTAACAGACACGTTAAAAATCCGGAAATAAAAAAAAAGATCGAGATTTGATTCAGCTGGATTTTTTGGGGTCAGTCGTGTTTGGGCAAACAAACCTATTTTTTATTATGGCCTGAACATTTTCAACCACAATTCCATGAACTGTGCATGCACATTGATTCAGCTGTGAACATTTTCAGCCACAATTGCATGAACTGTGCATACAAAACTGGTCAATGTATCAAACTTCTTATTTGATAAATACGAAAGTAGAAGGATTTGGTATATCTGTTAATGAGACAACAAACAACCATAGGATTGGAAATGTGAACAGATTGATAATATATAGTTTTAAACTTTCCTTTAAAGATCTTCTCTGAAACCAGTAGGACAATTTAAACAGAACTTGGTAGCATTATAAACCCTCTTTCAGAGGTGTATCCAATGAGCTGCATTACCATCCAAGATGGCGGCCATAGGAAAACTATTTTAACATAGTGCACTAGGGAAATTTCTTTTCTGAAACCCTCTAGCCAGTTGGACCCCAAGTTGACAGCAATGGTCCATATATGGTCCTCTTTCAGAAATATATCCAATGACCCTGCCTGCCATCCAAGATGGCCACCAGAGCCAAACATAGTTTAACTTCTGACCCTATGGGAATATTCACCTAAAATCCTCTTTTCAGAAACAGTGAGCAATTTGGTACCCAATTTGGGAAAGCCAGTGAGCCATTTGGAACCCTACATGACAGCAGTGTTCCACTTTTCAACCAAGACAATTTAGTCTGCTTTGATAGTCTGCAAATGATATCCATGTGAGCGATACAGTCTCGAGAGAGCCTCTAGTTTCAATCTTATTTACAGTCTATTTGCATTTTATAAACAAATTGATTGCTCAAATTTGAAAAAAAGGTACAAATGCCAGGGATTTTTTGGAACTGATTTTTAAGTCCTTTAACTTAAATTTCTGTTATGCTAATTTAAAATTAAAAATACACTCTCATCCATGTCCATCACACAAAAGTTTTCCTGTCCAGATCAGTTTATATCAGTCTTTTCCCAGAATAATATTTTTTCGGTCCGTTCCAAATAGATTTAAAATATGTTTTTTGTATGTAAACTTCTTACAGTGATAACTAGACCTGTACTTGCTTGAAGATAGAATTAAAAAATAAAGGTTGAAACTTAAAAAAAAACTATATTTATTTCAATGTTAAAGAAATCGAACATAGAAGAAGTAGTTACCGTATTTTCCTGCCTATAGGTCAAGACTTTTTTACTTTAAAATGACCATTTTACCATTAAAAGTCTATGGAGAAAGTATCAATTAGACCTATAGTCCACATAGAGTTATAGTCCAGAAAATACAGTATACAGTCGAAGATTACGACACAAAGCTGATAAAAATGGTTGTTAGTAATTAGCAATGATTTGATTCTGTAAATATTCCCTGCTGATGCCAGTTGTTTACTCCTCTTTATAGCTGTATAAATAATGTATACTGACACTTTAGGACAGCTTACAGTGTCTGGGGAATACTATAAGTCTTCATTTAACCCTTATTTATATGTAAAAAATATTGCAGTATTTATGGAATTCCTTACATGATTAGTTATTCTTATAGCGATCTTCGGGACCACAGGAGGAAAATAGATTGTGTAAAAAGTCAATCTGTTTGGTCAGATATAGAATTGTAATTCAATTAATGGCTCCCTGTTGGGGATGCAGTTGTTCAAGAAACAATAATAAAATTTCCGATAAGTAAATTCAGACAATTATTTTCTTCACGTTAATCTGATTTTTATGAATATTAAGTTGTCGTTCTCATTATGACAGAAACAAATATGTAGTAACAGTGAAAAGATTCTGTACCAGGAAATAATTAAATTGTCAATTTCCTTTTTGTCATGTGACAAAAGATAGATTACTTAAAACATGGATGAATATATAAAACCTGCTGGAAGAGAGTAAGTCAAAATTTTTATTGATTTAGATTTTTTTTATTAAGTAATATAATTAAATTTGACCTTAATGGTGTGACACTTGTCATTTTACTTAAAAATTAAAAGTTTTCAGGCTAAAGTATCCAAAAGATCTTTTAAATGTTAAAAATTCTATAACATTTTCTTTGATTCTGAATATAAAAGATTTCTTGTAAAGAAAAAAGTAAATATTTTATTATAAAGACAAAGGTTAAAAATTGTATGTGCTCTCAGAGATCATACGGGGCCTCGGTGGCCGAGTGGTCTAGGTAGTTTGTCATGACTACTAATGATCACTAGCCTGTCAACGCTGGGGTTGTGAGTTCGAATCTCACCTGTGGCAGGGTGTGTTCGACTCCGATCTAAATTGACAAGGATTGCCAATTTTCCTACCGAAGGTCGGTGGTTCTCTCCGGGTACTCCGGCTTCCTCCACCAATAAAAACTGGCCGCCGCGAAATAGCCAAATGTGTTGAAAACGGCGTTAAACCACAACTAAACAAACAAACAAACAGAGATCATACAGTTGTATACTGACAAATATCATACATAATTTATGTATGTGGTACATTTACTAACAGATAATTACAAAGATTATGCATTGTTTATATCAACAAAGATTAAAAATTGTATATACTGACAGATTAGAAACTATGTATAATGTCATATATTATACATGTACATTGTATAATCTTTGCCAGTGCATTATACATCGTATACACTGGAAAGGATACATTGTATATGACAAAGATTATACATTGTGTATATACTGACAAAGATTATACATTGTGTATATACTGACAAAGATTATACATTGTATATACTGACAAAGATTATACATTGTGTATATACTGACAAAGATTATACATTGTATATACTGACAAAGATCATACATTGTGTATATACTGACAAAGATTATACATTGTGTATATACTGACAAAGATTATACATTGTGTATATACTGACAAAGATTATACATTGTGTATATACTGACCAAGATTATACATTGTATATACTGACAAAGATTATACATTGTGTATATACTGACAAAGATTATACATTGTATATACTGACAGATTATACATTGTGTATATACTGACAAAGATTATACATTGTGTATATACTGACAAAGATTATACATTGTATATACTGACAAAGATCATACATTGTGTATATACTGACAAAGATTATACATTGTATATACTGACAAAGATTATACATTGTATATACTGACAAAGATTATACATTGTATATGACAAAGATTATACATTGTGTATATAATGACAAATATTATACATTGTGTATATACTGACAAAGATTATACATTGTATACACTGACAATATTTATACATTGTGTATATACTGACAAAGATTATACATTGTGTATACTGACAAAGATTATACATTGTATATGACAAAGATTATACATTGTGTATATAATGACAAATATTATACATTGTGTATATACTGACAAAGATTATACATTGTATATACTGACAAATATTATACATTGTGTATATAATGACAAAGATTATACATTGTATATACCCCACAAAGATTATACATTGTATATTCTGACAAAGATTATACATTGTGTATATACTGACAAAGATTATACATTGTATATACCCCACAAAGATTATACATTGTATAGATTATACATTGTATATTCTGACAAAGATTATACATTGTATATACTGACAATTTTTATACAATGTGTATATACTGACAAAGATTATACATTGTATGTACTGCAAGATTTATTTCAGGCCATTTTATTGAAGAAATGGGGGTTATAGAGTTGAAGTCATTCACACATGCACTTGGCCTTTATATTTGGTTATTTTATACCAGGTATCTAACATTGTTTTGTCTGTTCCATTTCTCTTGTGATTAATTTGTCCTTTTAAGAGCATATTTTGAATAAAACTTTTTTCATAAGATAACCATTACATGTGCACAGTAAAATTATGTAATTCATCATTTCCATAAGAAAAATGAATAAAACATGTTTCACAGCCTTGCCGTGGTAACCATCATATTGTTCAAAAATCAAGATGGTGTTGCCTACGTAAATGTGAATTCATAATTGTTGTTGGTCACAACTATTGTGGTTGTATCCCATGATTTCTTTGTACAGATAAATATTATTTCATGTGAAAAAGACATTTTTTATTGTTAAAGTTCACACAAATCGTGTTTACATAAAAGCCTCTATATGCATTGTGCTAGAATTGGATATATCGGGTTATATATCGTTTGACGATATATAAGACATCATATTAGAATGGTTTTTATACCCAAATGATAAGTTTGCTGATTTTTTTTGCCTACAAATAAGGCATTATGAATTAAAGATTAAGCCTTAAAAAAAAACATTTTTTGGACCAAGTTTCTACATTATGTGGTAAAAGAGCAGATCATTTTGTATTTGGATATGACTATAGTCATTTATATGGAAAATAAGAGTTATCTCCTTATCTGTCTTTTTGACGGAGTGATTTGGGACAGGGAGATAATCAGAATAATATTTCTCAATAAGTAAAGTCAAGAAATACCAAAGGGATATTCGAAGGAGGGAAAAATCGTAACAACTAAGAACTCCGGAGAACAACGAAAACAAGACCAAAACATTACTTGCACTACAATTAAAAACATATCAACAACATGGACACCACCAAGAAACCTGGGGTAGACTCCGGTACTCCTGAAGAGTAAGCAGTCCCTGCTTCTTGCAGGACACCCACCATGCTGCCCATGTCCAGTCCGGTATGAGGAAAGGAAAACATCAAAGGAACAGGTCCATTTTCATTTGGGAAACGGATTCTTCATACCTGTCAACCAAGTCATGATGACGTCCATAAAACTTTAATAAGGATGACTCCAACTTAGGAGCAACGTAGCCCTGCCTGACAAACTATTCTGTCAGGAGCCTGGCTCTGTCCAGGAAGTCAATGTATATGTCACAAGCTCTGGAATAACGTATGAGTTTTAATTTATATACTCCATACACCAGCTCATCTGGAATATTGCCGCTCAAAAATGGGAAGTTGATGATTGGAAAGTCAAAGTCATCCCATTTATCATAATGTTTTGTATTCAACCTTCCGACTGGTGTCAATTTCGAGGTGAAAGTCAAGATAAGATGCAGACTTGGCAGTGTCTGTGGTATCCTCAATTTCGAGCTCATTGGGATGGATGAGATATAAGAAATTCCCAAAAAGTGAAATATTGAGTGATAAAACATCATCTATGTAGCGGAAGCTGAAATTAAAGGTACGGGCTAACTTCTGTTTTTCCTTAAGAAGCCCATCAGGGAAGTCTGCCTCATATGAGTAAAGGAACAAGTCGGCCAGAAATGGCTCATAATTAGTACCCATAGGAATGCCAATTGTCTGTTGGAAAACACGTCCACCAAATTGAACAGATATGTTGTCGATCAAAAATTCAATCATGAGGACAATTTCATCCTCTGTATATTTTTTGTTAGATTAAGAGTGGTTTTTAACAAAGTATGATTTATCTCTACCAATGACAAGGTATGTATATCTGTTGTTGCCATTTTTAGCGTTAGGTTGCTAAGCAACCAAAACCCTTATGCTGTCGGTCGTTTGGTTGGACAATGAAGGAAACTGTGGAAATCTGGTGTTTTGTGGAAAAAGTTGGACCAGAAGTTTTTGAAACTATGTTTTTATGAGTAAATATGCAAGCTTATCTAGGATTGAAGCTTAAGCAAGGCTAGTTAAGCAGCTTTTTATTTCGATTTTGAGATGACACATGCGCAAAGAAACCTCCATATTTTCCGAATTACGACTATGTTTATATTTGAATATCATATAAGAAAATAAACATTCCGCGGTAAAATAGTCCTAATATTTGTTGTTGCTGTTGTAGTTGTTTTTTAATAGAAATGTAACTGAAACACACCGAGAAGTGTAATTGTCCAGTTATTTAATAAAAGATGTGTGTTTTATTGACGATTTCCTTTTTGTTTTGAAAGCCGTATAAAGTATTCGCGCCTTTTAAAATGTACAATGCTATCGGCGTAAGGATTTTGAATGTTTACATTTGCACGGATATCTTGGGAAGGATTACAATCAGGTTTATTTTCAAAAGATTTCAAAGGTAAGTTCCATTTTTGTTGTGAACGTGATTGTTAACTTATACAGAACATATTTTGCACATTATTTGCTTATTCTTCTTGTAATTCTGATGGTATTTTGTGTATTTGATTAACCTTTTGACCTGATCATCGTGACTTCATTTTGTCAAACCTGTTGGTCAGTGATAGAATTGCATACAGGTTATTTGAAATGCCGACAACTTGCACATTAAGATTGAAAAACAATGTGTTTATCATTAATTTAGAAAACGGTATTATCGAAAGTATAATGGGTTTATTTTAATTGAAAGCTTGAATGTTTACGTTCTGATCTACCTGCACATGCGCAATGTAGTGTAAATATATTGTAGAAATGACCCCCTTCTACAATTGTCCAAACTTTGTCTTTTTATATAACCTTAATAACTTGAAGACCTTTGATTTCTGTTTATTTTAATTCATCAAATCATTATTATGCGTTTGTCTTTTTAAAAAAATTCAATTTAGAGTGATAATTCAAGAAGCGTTAGCCGACTCGTGCTTTCTTTGATTGATTAGTGCATATTTATTGAAATAATCATCAGCAATGTTTTTACAAATAAAAGTCAAATGCTAGCAACCTAACCCTAGCAGTGCTATGCACTTTGATTATTTTGAAAGCATGGATGGATTAGATCTTTTAACTTCTCCTTCAGTTGTGAATGAGGAATGGTGGTATAGAGGGTAGAGAAATCAAATGTTTTTATGCTGTTACAGACTGAAATGGACCGAGATCATAAAATATCCTTTAAGTCTTTGGAGTTCTATCCACATTTGATTGATACCACTTCTTGAATAGCTTGTCTCACAATAACTTCGGAGGCCTGTTTTGACAGCTGTTAAAATAAAAGTTAGAAGTTAAAGGTCACTTGGAGCCTTTTGTTGGTGATATTTTTGTGTTATTATTCTCTGGATTCTAATGGAATATAAATGCATTATTTTAACCGACATATTGCATGAACAATAGCCTAAATTGCCAATAACCAAAACTTACAAGTTTCATACTACAAAAAACACTCCTGGTTCCAATAATTGCTTAATTTCAAAAATTTGCAATGCAAAATGACTTTATCTAGGAAAATTGTATTTCAATGTTTATGCCAGGTTAGCTTGACATGAAATTGATTTTCACTTGGAATAAGAAATCCTTGCACTTTAAAATGTCCTGTAAATCAATGACCTTTCATGAATGAAAGACTGGTAGAATTTACATAATTAAACCAGCCATCTGAAAACTCATAACAATATGAGAAATTCTCCATCAATCATTTTATTCTGACAATGTGACAAGGTACCAAGACCTATAGACCGGTTAATTTTACTTTCAGCATTCTTATCTCCTGAACCCTCTGCAGCCACGATTTTTATTATTACCATCACTTGCCGTCTGTCATCGTCGTTGTAAACTTTCCTTTAAAGACCCTCTTCTCTGAAAGCACAGGGCCAATTGGAACAAAACTTGGTTTCAATACAATACAATAAAAAACATCCAGATGGCCACCAGAGTCGAATATAGTTTAACAATTAGGACCCTATGAGAAATTTACTTAAAGATCTTCTTATCTGAAATCACTGGGCCATATATTGGAACAAAAGTTGACAGCAATGGTCCTTAGGTGGTCCTCTTTCAGACATATCCAATGACCCCACCCAACATCCAAGATGGCGGCCAGAGCTGAACATAGCTTAACATAAGACCCAATTGGCAATTAAAGATTTTCTTGTCTGAAACCACAATGGCAATTGGAACAAAAGTCCGCCGCAATGGTCCTTAGTTGCATGGTCCTTTTTCAGAATTGTATCTAATGACCCCATCCACTTTCCAAGATGGCTCCCAAAACCAAATATATTTTGACATAGGACCTCCTTGGAAAATTCACTGAAAGATCTTCTTGTTTGAAACCAGTGAACAATTTGGGAAAACCAGTGAGCCAATTGGAATTTGACAGCAATGTTCCAGACTGCCAGTATAGATTGACATAGTAAAACAATTTCTTCTGCAAATGATTTCCAGGTGAGCAATACAGGCTCCTGGGAACCTCTAGTTTTATATTTTTATCGATTATCAGGCAAAACATTTATTCTTACTTTAGAAAAAGACTAAACAATAAGAAATATTTTTAAAAGTCCACATGATATTTTTTTCTATAAAAACATGGATAAGAATTCAAAAATTATTTCTTCATGGCCTAAGTTTATAAAGTACAGTGTTTTATTAAGGCAAAGCATATCATTTACTTGTCGACAAAGTAGAAGAAAATTACTGGCTTCTACGAAACCAGTTCTATTACTAAATCAATAGTACAGGTATAATATTCAGCTGAAGTTGTGAAATTGAACAGTGTCTTATTACTGGAAATTTAGTGATATCTGTAATGAAATTATGATTGATTTCCATTATTTTTATGTAGAGCTGTTTTGGGTTCTAACTTAATACTAATAATTTTGAAAATTGAAATGATAGTACTTTTTTTCTCTCATTACAAGCGGTTGAAGACAATGTTTGCCAGTTTAAGACATTCGTGTGGAATATCCTTTTCTTCCATAAATGGCTGTTTTCAGTAGGAGATGACTCATGGAAGATCATTGCTGGTGCAATCAGCATTCTTTTTTCATTTCCTTTTGACCAATCAGGCATAATGTTATTTCTCTTGACGAGTATTATGGGTGGGATAAAAATACATAATATTTTTAACCACTTTCCGGGATTACAGTTATTGGAACGATAAACTAGAGATGTCCTGAAATGACGTCTATGTAAACAAACTACATAACAATGACATGTTCTTGAGTTTTTGTCGAAAATCATAGGAGAAACAGATTCTCATGAGTTATCGAATTTCTCCACCCTCGATAGTTAAATTTTAGATTAACATGCTCACAAGAAGTGAAGAACTGGAAAATTTTCAGCTTGTTTTTAAAATTCAGCATCTTTTACCTCATTCTGCTGCACTCCACTCGGAAAAGACATGAATTTTAAAAAGTAATTAAAAATTTTCCAGTCTTTACTTTGAACTCGTGTAAGAACCTTTTATTCTTTAACTTCACGGGACATCAAACATCATGTCACAATACATTTCATCAACATCATAATGTCAAAACATCAAGAAAACATAAACTTTCCCTGATTTAGACGAAAAATTTCGAAAAAATATAAAGTATGAAACCAAATTATATATGATCTTTCTGTTTATCATGTTTGTTTTTTTCTAGAATTATTTATCTTGAAGGAAGATTTTTTTCTGTCATGGTTTGCCATTCTCACTTCCGATCTATTTCTTTGAATTTTTTCGGTCTGTAATGAGAGAAAATTTATCATTCATATAGAAAGATGTAGGATAAGGGAATTACACCCTCAGGATCACATTTTTGATTGGCAAGCCACGCATCACAAAACCTCAGATAACTGTACATTTCTTCAATGAATCACAAGCCTTGTTTTTGACAGAAAAATGTGACCCCTCGGATGGAATTCCCTTATCCTACAGACATGCAGAATCTATAATTCAAAATTGGTCCATTTGACCAAAGTTTTCAACATCTCTTAAGAAATATGGACTTTCGGCAGAGTGTGATATGTATGGATCTATCCAGAGACATTCTGAGAAACATATTCCCCAGAATTTACTGCAATTAACCCTGTGAGACCAGAAAAAATAAAGAAAAAACAGTATTTGAATATGCATTTTGATAGATAAAAAAAAATATGGTTGTTCCTTCACTGTGTCTGGAATACCACTACCATAATATGTGTAAATATACAAAATTGTTCTCTTTGAAATGGGGGTGAAATATAGAAGTCTGTGGAGTGAAAACCATAGGTATATTGTAAATATAGCAATATTTACCACGAAAGTGATATTGTAAAATATTGACATTAGATCGTGATTTTCTAATTGATTATTACACAATTTATCATGGTCCCTGTCCATTAATCTCAGAACTTCCTTTCTATAAGACATACATTGATCCTTTTTCTCTCCTTCACTGATTCTGAAGAAAGTATTGAATTTTTCTCTTGTTAATTGATATAAACATCATGTTGGTTAGGGTTGTACTTGATTGACAATACCAGAATTTGCTGCTTTGATGGCTGAGAAAACAATTTCTTTTCAAAGAAGCAATGTTTTGAAATGATTTCCCAGGCCACTGAAAAGTTCAGGCTGCTAATAATTATGTGTTTGTTCATTGGTTGTGTGACATTGTTATTTTTCGTAATATGTGTGATTTAACAGTTGACGGTAATGATAATAACTAACCCTTATTGATATAACATTGTTCCGACGACATGGAGGAAATGAGTTTGAAAACTTGATTAGATTGTATTGTTATCATATAAAATTCTATTTAAAACAGATCTGTTGCATGTAAATTTGTCAGCTGCAGGGATCCTGTAAAATTAGTATTATATGAATTTCAAAATGACAGCTGTGTGACTTTCTAGGATATTTTATAAAAATAAATAAACGTAATGGAAAGTTCTAAGACTTTGCCTGAATTGGAAATAACTAGATGTAATACAAATCCACTGGAGACAAATACTACCACATCTTCGTAAGTATAGCAACGAAATTTGGTAGAATGCTTACTGTTTGTCCCACACACTTCATCAAATGATTTCTTGATAAAAAATTTGGAACTTTCTAACAATTCTAAATATTTCAAATACAGTCAAATCTGCTCTAATGGATACCTCTTTAGAGCAAATCCTCGTCTATAAAGGGCACTGTGAAAATGATTTACATGCTTTTAATATGATGTCATTATGAGGTAGTGAGGCTAGCCTATATCCCACCAATATCTGAGTTAATCAACAGTCAAATTGATCATTGAATTCTAAATTTATGCATAACTTTAATTTGATGTCCTTTACCAGCCTATAGCCCAGCACTATTTGAGTTCTTCAAGCATTGAACTCCTTGAGATCCCCCTCCCCCACTAGAAAAAACTATACTGATGTATACCTTTATGACATCATTTACAAATATGCAAGACTAGCCTGTATTCTAGCACTATATATGTTCATCAAATAACAAACATGGTCATTTATCTTGTGAATAGCTATAATCCAAATAAAGTTACAAACTTATATGGCTGCAAACCCTTTATTGTAGAGAAGCTGAGGAGTATACCTGTCCAAGATTTATATTTTTGTGTTATTCCAAGAAATAAAAAAAAACTACATTTTGCCTGCAAACGCACAAGTGATGTTCACTATTTTCCTATGATGAACATGATTCGAAATAATTGTGTTCAATTGTAATTTCTATTTATTATGAAAATATTAAAAAAAATTATAAAAATTATAAATCCAAATAAAAGGTCTTCAACATGGAGCAAAATCCCAAACTACAGGATAAGGACTAAATGGCATCCAAAATAATGGTATCAAAACTTCAATAAAATCCTTTATAAACACAGTATTCCAAATAATTGACATAGTAATAAAAATTTGAAGGAATTTGTTGTGTAAATGAGAGCAACTCGCACAAAAACTGAATAAAGTCGAAAGGACCTAATTAGGGGATAACTGTATTGTATTTTATCAGTTGCCGACGTAAACCGCTGGTTTTACCGTCGCAAATTGAGTTTACCTGGCAACGCGTAGCGGACCCAGGTAAACGGATATTTGCGATGGTAAAACCACCGGTTTATGTCGGCAACTGATAAAATACAATACAGTTATCCCCATTCTAATGCAACCTCCGTTTAACGTTAAAAAATAGAATAAAAAGTAAACAGGAAACGTCAAATTCGTTTGTGCAACATTGTCGTCAATTGTTCCGACGGTAAACCGTGGATTTTACTCTTGACGTTATCCAATCAAAAAGGACGTTATATGTTATGTTGCATTAGAATACAAAATTTCTGAGAGTGTTTGTAGAGTTTAAACATCAATGAATCTTTAAAAACAATTTTTATTATAATTCCAAAAAATTTAAAGAATTTGATAAAAATAGTTAAAATTTTAGCTTATAATAACAGCAACAATTTTCCTGGCTCATGGATTGCTATGCTAACATTGTTCATCGAAAAATGAATTCCACTGGAAGTCTTGACATTGACCAATGAAAGGTGACTCAACAATATCCGAATTATTAAAGAGATAAGACACTAACCACCAAAACTGATATTTGCTCTTCTATTAATATTTTTCTTTGTTACCAAAACTCTTTTTAGATAGAGTACACTTGGCAGATTGAGACAATGAGGACTTTTATATTATCATTAATTACCATAAAACATGTTAGCGGAAACTGCAGTTGTATTTGCATGACAAATGTCAATTGTTTTCTGTTAGAAATGTCAGCTTCACTTCATTTCGATAAAATTGAGACTGTTTAAATTGTTTTTGTCAGGTAATTTATAAACAGAATCTAAAATGTTACCTATACAATGGATCCAGTCAATTTAAACAGATGTAGGGATTAGGGGAGGCTTTTGCAGTTACACAATAGGTTTTTATCTCTAAAACCATACACTTCTTGCCTAACTAAGATAAAAATTGGATTCTAATACCTCTCTCTACACCCTCCTTTTGTATCCACCATAACATGTAAGTTCATGATGGTTGGTGAAATCCTTAATGCACAGGTGTGCATATATATTTCATTTTTAGAAAACTTTAAATTTTATTTTTGTAAAAATTGACATTTTTGAAAAAAAAGGGGGGGGGGGGGGTAGAGGGGACAAAACTTCTATCCTCAACTACTCCATAACCGCTCAAAGGAATTTGATGAAACTTTATCTATGCATTAACCTTAATGCACAGGTGTGCATATATATTTCATTTTTAGAAAATTTTAATATCTTTTGTAAAAATTGACATCCACAGGCGACACATGTCTTCCTTGGAAGACTCACGCATTTTATATTATAAAATTAAAGTATGGATATTTATAATGATCGATGCATATCTAAAAGTGTGTACAAAGCTCCCGCACTACGGAAGAAATTTTTTTACAGAAAAGTTATGTCATGCCTTGGTATGAATAGCTTTGATGTTGTGAATCTGCATTAACAAGTAATAGTTAAAGATAACTACCTATAAAAATTACTCATTTCTTACACAATCTTTTCATGTTGGAGAGTAACTCTAAATGAGCCTCAAAAAACTATTCTGATATTGGAAAATAGAAATCTTGAAAGGGTAATTGACCTACAGCTCAACAGATGCCATAAGAGAAGTGATAATAAATAGTATAATTATCTTCTGGAAATGAGGATTCAAAGTGATGGAGGTAATGACATGTGACAATACTATAGGAAATTAATTTAAATAATTTATAGGTAATCCCATCAAATTCTCATCCAGACCGAAGTTTGTTTTAATTATAAATGTATTAGATTTTATCTCTGATTAATAAAGCACTTCTCTCTGACGATTTTTATCCAAAACGACTGAAAATTAGGGTCTGGTGGAATGGATAATTTTTTTTCCATGTAGATAAATGACAGTTCATTCTCATGAGAATAAGAAAGGTGATTAGAAAATAAATTTACTTATCTTACATAATAAGAGGTAGATTTAAATCTTGTCATACATCAGAGATACAAAGAACATCATGATGGTTGTGATTAGTGGGATTCCCTTTTGGGATCTTGTCATGTTACGACAAATGATTGATGCTTGATATGATCATATCTAAAAAGGGATGTTCATGAATGCTATAGGAGGCTAACTTCTAAACCTTTATCCATATCTAAACAATTTGATTGCTCTTTGTGTGTCATAACTGTCTGCAAATATTTCTTGTTTTTGCAGATAAAACATATGAGCCACCAGTACCTCATAGGTTGGTTTCTCATGTAAACTAACCTCATATAACTTATAACACTGAGCCAGATTTTTAACATGCAAGCTCATGAGGTCTGCAGGAAAATATGTGACCCCACCTGGAAACATTATTCTGACTCCAAACTGGCCAGTCTTTGTTCTGATTTCTAAATGCCACTTGCTTGGTGGAGAAGCAGCAATTTTAAATACAAATTTGAAAGTCTTTGGTTTGACCCAGCCAAGGATTGAACCTGTGACCCTCCACACTAAGGCATGCATGAGACCACTGGGTTTAATGTATTTGAGAACATCCCTATGTAATACTGTTAGGATTTCTGCATGGAAATAGTGTAAAACCAATGTAGAGCTGTGTATACAGTTAATGTACATGAAAACTATCCTATGTAGTACAGTTCATGAGAAACTGTCCCATGTAGTACTGTGAGCAATCCTGTATGGTAAATGTAGAAACTTTGCAGTACTGTTAACATTCCTGTATATGGGTACTGTTCATGAGAAACTGTCCCATGTAGTACTGTTCATGAAAAGCTATCCCATATTGTACTGTTCATGAAAGCTATCCCATATTGTACTGTTCATGAAAACTATCCCATGTTATACTGTTCATGAAAAGCTATCCCATATTGTACTGTTCATGAAAACTATCCCATGTAGTACTGTTCATGAAAAGCTATCCCATATTGTACTGTTCATGAAAGCTATCCCATGTAGTACTGTTCATGAAAAGCTATCCCATATTGTACTGTTCATGAAAGCTATCCCATGTAGTACTGTTCATGAAAAGCTATCCCATATTGTACTGTTCATGAAAGCTATCCCATGTAGTACTGTTCATGAAAGCTATCCCATGTTGTACTGTTCATGAAAAGCTATCTCATGTAATGCGAGGCAAGTGAACAGCATATTTTTCCAATTTCTATTTTGAAAATTGTTGCCCGAGTTTTTAGAACAGATCAATTAAGATGGGCCATAGGAGATATAATGCATTTATCAATACATATGACTCTTGTTAACTCAAAGGTCCATATATCTTAGAATAATTTTATTGGTACACCTGAATGGAAATTTGTCAGTATTTAATACTTTCGAATTTTTTATGGTAGAAACAAATCATTTGCACAATTTTTTATGATATCTTAAAGTTCCAATTATTTCTAATCCCAAAGCAGTGGTGATCTGTACTTGGTACAAATGTCTTCCACAAAGCTAGAATAATAATAAAACAAATTTGTTTATGTGAATAAGAAACATGATGGATATCCTTGTTTTGATACAAAGGTTATGTAGATCCTGTTTTATTTATTAACTTTATTGTATTTTAGACAGATTACATCTATTTGTGAGAAAATCTGTATTCTAAGATGATATCACAATATGTTATAGATGAACTGTTTTTGGTTTATTACATAACATTATTGAAAAGAAATAAATCTTTTATATCTGATAAACATTTTGACACGAACTGTAATGTCAACAGCACTTGATGCCAAAAGGATGGTTGATATTGACAGATTGTGTCCCAATAGCAATGCTTGATACCAAAAGGCTGGTTGATATTGACAGATTGTGTCAGAATAGCAATGCTTGATGCCAAAAGTATTTTGCACATTGACAAGTAGTGTCTTTCAAGTATGTAGCATGTTGACAATGTACATTTTCAATGTTTTAGGCCAAAATTATGGTGCACATTGACAAGTAGCATCTTTTAAGCAATTCTTGAATTTAAAAGTGTAATTCATTTTAACAGATGGCATGCCATCAGCAATACTATAGACCAAAAGTATGATGCATATTGACAAGTAGTGTGCCATCAGCAAAGTATGGAGTTTGTTGACAAATAGCATCTTTTTTGGTAATTATTGATGCCAGCAGTATTGTTCATGTTAACTTTGAAAAATACTAAATGGTCAAGTTTGTCTTTATGAGCTGTTAGCATGGTACACATAAATAAAAAATTGTTAGTATTCAATATTTTTGCATGTTTTATGCTAAACCAAATCATTGTGATTGTATGACAGTACCTTGCTAGACAAGCTAATACTCAAATCATTGTGATTGTATGACAGTACCTTGCTAGGCAAGATGTACTCAGCAAACCCATAGTTTAAATTAGCTTTTTATTAGGGTCCTGCTACTTGGTGGCAGTTGCCCTATAATAATCAGTCCATTCTTCCATCTGTTCATCCATTTGTCCGTCCGTAACAAATTGTGTCCGCTTTATATCTTGAGAACCTTTATGATTTCAAAGTTTATACTTGGCATGGATATTCATTAGCACTGGAGGGTGTGTCACAATGTATGTACAACTCTGTAGGTCAAAGTTCAAGGTCAAATTTGAGAACCCCATGTCCTATGTTTTGTTTGTTTAGTTGGGGTTTTATGCCGTTTTCAGCACATTTGGCTATTTCGTGGCGGCCAGTTTTTATTAGTGGTGGAAGTCAGAGTACCAGGAGAGAACCACTGACCTTCGGTAGGAAAATTGGCAATGCTTGTCAATTAAGATTAGAGGCGACACAGGTAAGATTCAAACTCACAACCTCAGTGTTGACAGGCTAGTGATCATTAGTAGTCATGAAGAACTACCTAGACTACTCAGGCCCCTGTCCTATGGTAATGATTGTGTCCGCTCTATAACTTGAGAATGGTTTGAAGTTTAATGAAGATATTTGGCATGGTTATTCACCACTGTCAAAAGGAGTGTCGCAATTATTGTGCAAATCTCTGGGTCAAAGGTCAAGGTCAATAACTGAGATCATATGTGGGAACCCCATAGATTGTATCTGCTATATTACTTAAGAATGGTTTGGAGTTCAGTGAAGATTCATATGCATGGTTATGCATCACCATCAGAAGGTGCATCTATATTAATGTGCTAATCTCTACTTCAAAGGTAATGTCCTTTGTTAAGGTCTTACCCGCTCTATAACTTGGGAACCATTTGTAGTAAAGTGATGATGCTTATTAATACCACTATCAGAAGGTGTGTCGTGATGAATAACCAAATCTCTAGGTAAAAAACTTAGACCAAAGGTGTTGAACCATTATGATTTGAATAATATAATGTTTTGATCAAAGTAATATAGTATTGTGGAATTTGTCGTGTTGTTTTGATACTTTTAGTAAAGTGATATAATATCGTGGCATTTTGATACTTCATCAATGACACTTGCAGCGATAATAAAATGTCCAATTATAACACTTTAACTGAAAATACATTGAATAAGATCACTCTCAGTACATAACAGGAATTGGTTATTACTTCAAGTGCTTATTACTAAACTTAACTTCAGTTTTATCCATGGTTGTGAGTTCGAATCTCACCTGTGGCAGGGTGTGTTCAACCCCGATCTTAATTGACAAGGATTGCCAATTTTCCTACCCAAAGGTCGGTGGTTCTCTCCGGGTACTCCGGCTTCCTCCACCAATAAAAACTGGCCGCCGCGAAATGGCCAAAATGTGCTGAAAATCATGTTTAACCCCAACTAAACAAACAGTTTATCCATAAAAAGCTTTGAGCACAAGTTATTTATGGCGGGGGCCACAGTGATGGATTCCATCTCCCTGATGTCTAGTTGAAACTCTATGTCCTTATAGGGATATTTCTCTTAAACGCGATATATATTGATTTGATTGTTAAATTGTTGTTTAATGGGTTTTTGTCTCAAAAATTGAGATTTAATTGTTTTTCGATCTGCCTGCTGGGTATGATCAATATTGTTCTGTAAATTAGTTACATCATGATATAATAATGATCAACTTTTATGTTGCTTTAAAATTTGTTGATGTGTTAATTATTGGCTTTTGACGGTGTCTGTTAGTCCATAAATTCTTCAATGTTAAAATAAAGTAGTAGTATTAGACAGCTAAGGGAGATAACCAAATTTCTTCTAACTGTAATTGTGACTGTACAGATGTGCTTTCTGTTTCTTATAAGAAACGGATCATATGATTTGAGGAGGGGGGGTATGCAAACAGATGATTTTTATTTTGCAGCAGTAATTAGTTCATTTATTATACCTCAGTATGTTTTTTCTATAAAAAGAAAATCAAGAAAATTTTATTGTTTTGTCTATTTTTAAACCTAGAACTATTATCTTACAGTAGTTGGTACCACGGAGTTAGTAAAGTTACCATTCTATTCATACCCAGTCACTAAGTATATAATATTTACAATGATTATATCTAATCTTATATAAACTTTTTTTTACATGTGTTTACTCATTTTGAGGTCCTCCATATCCCTTCTCTTATATTAACAAATTTAAATTCAAATTCAAAATTTTATTGCCATAAAGTCAATTGGCTTGTGACAAAAACATGTATATAATTGCAAAACAAGTGAAACATAGAACAAGTTTAATAATACCAATAAAAAACAAGTTCAAAGGTCTTCTGTCCTTAGTTCTAATGACTTTTAATAAAAGAACCTGTATTTTTCACTTGCTTTGGTGTTGATGGAGTAAGAATATAAAAATAAATTTCATTATCATTCATTTCATCAAAATTTAATGTCACATTTTCTCTTTTTTCTCTTTGAATATAGTCTGTTCATAAATTTGAATATTTTGAGCCTTCAAGAAAAAAATGTCTTTTATCTTCATTAACATTAAACTGTATGTGATGGCAAGTATCACAGGGTATCATATCTGTTTTGCTGACATAAAATATATATCATGAATTCACAGAATTTTTGGATGTATATCTTACAATTGGTGCTGGCATTCTTTTTTACCACCATATTCTTAATTAGAAAAAGTTCACCTCTGAATACTTTCCATTTTTTTGCATTATAATCCAAATCTTTAAGGATGATCACTGGTCTAATAGGAAGTAAATAGAATTTGAAATAGGTGTTTTAGTTTGAGAGAACATATGAATAGTAATCAAATAAGCAAGAAAAAAATATAGGTTCATGTGATCAATTTAGAGCTATAAGGCCTTGAAAATTTGCAGGAAATGGTTTTTCTCTGGATTTTTCAGTCTTTTGCATTGACAACTTCAGTCTCTCAAAGATGTATGAAAAAATAAAAAGGATTTCATAAAATTTTGTCAAATACCATTTTAAGGTATATATGATTGAATTATAAAAGAAAAAGTGGGGGTTCATGGGCAAAAAATTTCATGTTAAATGAAAATGGATAAAACCCGAGGATTCCGAAAATCTGACAAAAATACCAAAACATGACCAGCGAGCATCCTTAAATTGATTGTGTGACGTTATAATTATGATTAATTAGGAAATATTATCACAATACTATTCAGGACACTGAAGTTTTCCACTTGCCTCCTCTGTCTATTTTTAAGTTAATTGATCATGGTTACCTAAAAAAAAGAGCACAGTTATTAATTTTATTTAATGAATATCCCATAACTGTTTTATCAAAATTATTTTTAGCATATCTTTGAAATATCAATAAAAACCTGAGTAATTAGTGCATTTTCCGATGCGTTTATTTATGCATGAGCATATGTAGTCTTTGATTTTTTTCCATTGGAAAATATTTTAAAAATTTGGTGAAAAAAGGAATATTATCTAGAATAAAAAAAAACGTAGTGATTAAGATATTTTAGCATACCCCCAAAAGAAAACTTGGAGACTCAACAAAAGATTTACTGTGGGTCAGCAATCCCTTCCTTCTGATTAATATCCCCAAAGAAAAAATAAATTGACCGCTTCATTAATGTAATATAGACTAAAATGGTGCTAAATAGGTATATATTTCACAGTGGTTAATAGTGAATAATTGTTTTGTTTGTCAAATTGAGTTAGATTTCCTAAGTAATTTTTTTTATTTTAGGAACAAATAGGCTTTAGTCACTGATGATGGAAATATTTGAGTACCGGTAATGCATGCAATAGTAAGACTTTTTAGTCACTTGAGCTCCCAAGGGAACAGCTGAAATAGTCCAAATTACCCTTGTTTGTAAATAGAGATCAGGTATATTGCATAGAAGCTGACAAGACAGAAAAATGTTGACTATTTATTGGCTTAGGGATAAAATGTGGAATTTGATTCCCCCTGAGGAGCCTTTTGTTTTGATAGAAAAGTATCCATCAGAGACTACACAAATAATTAAGACCACCTCTTTGCTCTAGTTAAGTAGTAATAATTTTCTGATTGCAAAGACAGGTGTATCTACTTTTATTTAATGATCAACCATTTTGCGTTTATGACACTTAATTGGTGGTATTATTTTAAGGACATTAATTAGGGCTATACAAGGTTTTTCCTCCATTATAATTGTTTCTTGAACGTCACTGAAAATTACCATAAAACATGGGTTATTTCAGTTTTACGGCCAAACACTGAACAAATAGCAGGATCAAAGACATTCAGAGAAGGACGGTTATAAAATGTTCTTGCTTACATAATATTCAGATTTGTGTAAAAAGTTTTGAGCTTTTTATCTTGACTACATGATTCTGTTGCTAGGAAGGACATGAAGGAAATCAAAAGTTTAAGATTTGAATAATAATTAATTGTATTGAGGAAGAAAAACTTTGATATAAAATCCTGTATTCTCTGATCTTGATTGAAGTGTTTTATCAAAAGATTTGGAAGAAGGAAGTATACCTAATCTGAAGGGCACCTGTTAGACTTATTTACTCAATGTGTGAAGAAATACCTTCTTACTGAATTTTTTTAAAAAAATTTTGTGGTAAAAAAAGTAAAGAGTAAAAAGAAAAAAAACTTAATGGAAAATTGGAATCTTATCTGAGGATGGATAGATCAAATAATACTTGGACATCCAAAGGTTCAGTATCGTAAGTACTTCATTTCCTTAACTGGAAAACGAATTGGTAGTTTTTCAGAAAGTAATGATTTTTAATGGTAGAGGTCGCAAGGGAAGGGACATTCACGAGATACAGCTAGGTACTTTGTCATTTTATTCACCAGGTGTATAAAAAAAACTATTAATTGGAATATGGCTGTTCCTTTCCACAATCTATTAAACTTTATAAAACTTCAGGTAAGTTATACGACTGCTACAGAGTGAGAAAAGGCATAATTTTGGAAATCATTTATTAATCAATATTTTTTCTCAGGTATTAGTACAAGTACGTCCAATACATTTGATTTAAAAGTTTCAAAAGAAAGCTACCATTTGATTTTTTTTTTTTTTTTTGGGGGGGGGGGGGGGGGGGGTGGAGGAAGGGCTATTAAAAAAATATCAGGCTCTAAATTTTGGTGGATAAAGGTGGGCTTGAATATTTGCAAAAAAAGTCAAAATTGAAATAGTAAACTTGGCTGCATTGTGAGCAAGAAGAAAAAAATTTCTAGGATCCAAAAATCACTTCCTTGTCCAGCCATGGAGGGATTACAGAAGCTTTATACCCATGACTATTTTTAATTATATATATCAAGGTAAATATTCTACCCTTTCATAATTCATACCTCCAGTTCTTCTACTAGAACAAAGGTGTATTAATGGAAAAAAAAAACAGATATTTAATGTTGTTTTTGCATATGTGTATTAAATCTGAGAGAACAAAAAGAAAACTCTGAAAAGTAGTTAATTTTTTTTTTTATAAATATCTTAGTTGTTTAGAAACTTGATGTTGGAAAATAACCCCAATCTGGTTGTTATAGCTGTGATTCATAACTAAATGGGTGCCTTGGTTGCCACAAGTTCAAATTCATCTTGTGTTTCGGTGTGCTTGACTTGTATTTAGTATTCCAGTCTAAGAAGGTTGAATTTGTAATACATCCCCTGTCCCCCCCCCTCCCCCCCCCCTTTCCCTTCCCAATTGTACAGTATCTGTTGGTTAATCAGGTGTTCTTCAGTATTGATAGATCATAACGATGCTATAACATGTTAGATATAATTGGTCACTATAATGTCTTCTTGTAATAAATGTCAATATATATACAAATAATGACCTAAGTGGTTAGTATGAATGATAGAGTAATACATTGTTTCATGATGGACAAAGGGAAAAGGTATGTTACTTTGAAAGTCCCTGTAACTTTGTCCATTTAATTGATTTGTAATTATCTCGGTTTGTAAAAAATAAAAATAAAAAGGTGTTGACTCTTTGAAACAATATTTACAATCTGTCACTGGTTATGTTTGTACTAGCCAGCAAAGAGCATCATGTAACTGAAAATTTTTTCTAATGAATGTATGGTGGCAAAATTTCATCACCTCTTTTAAGACATATTGGTGACACACCTTCTTCAGCTTTTGAACCCCAGTTTTGAACACTCTTCAGTTCACTTAGGTACCTCCCATACATACTAGTTTTCAGTAGCAGTAGAAACATGGTTGCTCTTTGGCTAGGCTTAAATTTCTGCACTATGGTGCAGATATAAGAAATGCACTTGAAATACTGATCTATTTATAGAAGACACAATTATGCTTTTCATTGGCATAATTATAAACCTTAATTTACTAATTCTACAAAAAGAATAGTTAAAAGATTGCTAAATCACTTCAGTGGTAAAAAAAGCTGTACTTTTAACAGACACTTGAACATCTGACAAACATATGATTAGGGAGAAATCATTTATCATAATTGAGAACAAGTTGATATTTTATTTCTTCTAAAGTTTTTGTTCAATCAGGATCTATTTATAGTTAGACCATAGTTAGAAGATGCTATCTTCGTCTTTCTTGTTGGCAAAATAACCGACAGTTTTATCATAACAAATTTATTTTATGCTGCTTGGGAACAATAGTTATTGAAAACAGCTGGTGTGAAATTATTTAATGAAGGAAAATTGAAATTGGTGCAAAGTGGTAAATATACATGTATATATATAGCTTATGGATCTCATGCTGTCTGTCAAATATATATATATATATATAGCTTATGGATCTCATGCTGTCTGTCAAATATATATATATATATATATAGCTTATGGATCTCATGATGTCTGACAAATAGAAAGCATATATATATATATAGCTTATGGATCTCATGATGTCTGACAAATAGAAAGCATATATATATAGCTTATGGATCTCAAGCTGTCTGTCAAATGACCGCCTCGGTGGTCTTGTGGTAGTGTGCTCGCCCTGAGTGCGGAAGCTCGCGGGTTCGATCCCCGGCCAGGTCAAACCAAAGACATTAAAATTGGTATTTGCTGCTTCTCCGTGAAGCACGCGGCATCTAGGAGTAAGAGCAAAGACTGGTCGGCTCGGAGTCAGTATAATGTGTCCGAGTGAGGTGATATGTCTTCCTGCGGACAGTTACCTCGTGAGCTAGCACACTTCAGACTGAATGGCAATGATCTCGGTAATTATTGGCTAACTTCAGACTGAATGTCAAATAGAAAGCATATATATATATAGCTTATGGATCTCATGCTATCTGACAAATAGAAAGCATATATATATATATATATATATATATAATTAACTAAAATTCCAAAATTCCTTCCCTACAATAAGAAATAAGAATAAAAATATTTATTGTTCCAATCACTGTCCCTCACAGGGGCAAGATATAACAACATATACAACATTGATTCATTAGCATAAATTACAGTTAAAATAGAATAAAAACTATGCTGGACAGGACCAGAGTTATCAATGTGGTCTGATATTTAGACAATTAATTATATATTTCCCCAGAAATTTGAGTACTGATATATCTTCATTTGTAAAAGCAATATAAACTTTGCCTCCTTTGGAAGATCTTTAAATTTTGTACAATATGTATTACTGGATTAACTTTGCAACTCTGCTCTTTATGAAAACTATGAAAAAATTGAATCCCTAAATTTGAAAAAAATTTCAAAATTCTGTGATCTGAAAGTCTAAAACCTTGTCATTACCATGAGGGGAAGATAATACAGTTATTTAACAGTATTGAGGAATATAGCCATTTTATTTGTCCCAAGAGACAGACTATTTTCCTGACGCGTATTGGAGGGGAATAGTCAGTGTGTCGAGGGGACAAAAAATAATATGTCCATGGGACAAATAAAATGGCTATATCCCGAAATGAAGGTTAAATAACTGTTTTATTATAGCTAAACACTTTACCGGTCAATAGTTTCCAGTACTAATCACCGGTAAAAAAATAGTAAAATTAATGTCTTGATTTTTATATAGATAAAACATACTGAGGTATAATAAGTTTACCTATTACAATGGATGCAGAAGAAAAATGTTTTCAGATTCCTTTGAAAATAATACCCCCCCCCCCCCCCCCCCCCCCCCCAAAAAAAAAAAAAAAAGTGGAGGAAACACGATCAGCTTTAGTACCCTGATATACCAGTGAATTTATGTTTATTATGTCCATTCGTTGACCATTAAAGATGTAAAGATTGGATAATATATCTACAGAACCTATAAAGTATGGTCCGTAATTAATTATTTCCAAGGATATAGCAGCGGTAAGCAAATATCAATATTGCAATCTACAATCTTAATCAGATTGTGAAATAAATAAATCTCAGGAGTATTGTCTGTTAGGGCAGAATTTCTTACATAATAATAGATTCTTGTGAAATCTCTTGAGATCCTCTATTATCAGTAATTTACTGACAACAGGCTATTCTGGGTATTATTTTGTGGCAAAAACTTTGAATTTATTATCACTGTAAAGAAGTAAACACAGCAGTTTGTTAAATAAAGAACAATAATTAATAATTTCAGGGTTAGAACTTAAAATAACACTAAGACATGTTGACAATTTAAACATTTTGTGCTCTATGTTACAAAGTACAATTTGAGCTGTGTCCCTTACATGGCTGGCTTTCTCTCTCTCTCTTCCTTACATGTTATATGTATTGTACTTATTGAATCACTTTTAATCAGTTTCAAATGTTTAATGTGATGTTATTTTCATTTTTTTTTCTTTTTCTTTGTCATGTAAGATTGATATGCCCTCAAGGGCCCTTTAATTAAGAAATAATTGATATGCCCTCAAGGGCCCTTTAATAAGGAAATAATTTATATGCCCTCCGGGGCCTTTTAATTAGGAAATAAAAGAATTTGAATAAGCCACAGATTTAAATCATTAAAAGTCATAACTTAATTGTGGCCTTTGTGGCCACATTGTCTAATGTAGCCAGACTTGCCTATAGTCTCTGTGAAATAATTTTCGTGGGATTTAAATTTCGTTGATTCCTTACTGAAAATGATTTCGTGAGGATAAAATTTCGTATATTTCAAATGTAACAAATATTGATTTACTAAGAGGTTGTATTTCATTGGGGTTAACGTTTGGTGATTACACTTACCCACGAAATAAAGGAAATTAAATCCCTAACAAAAATTTCTGCTTTTACAGAGTTATGTCCCTTTTATAATAACTTTTTTGCTTAAAAATGCACCTTTGTACACATATTGATGGTAAATAATTATGGATAGAGAATACTTTAATTTTTGAAAATTACATACGACTTGAAACAAGTGAAATCTTGCAGTATTGTTGTGGGTTTGAAACTTGGGGTGGATAAAGAGATGCTGTACACATTCACAAGTTCCTGGAAATAACTATTTATATCAAATGCAGTAAAAATTAAAATAATAAATAAATGAAAAAATTTTTAAAAATGTTACATGTATTGACTAGTACTTGGTGGTCTCATCTGTTAGTAATTGTTGTTATGTAAAATTCAATTTAAATAAATTGAACTGTTAGTAAAGTGTTAAAATTGTTTATGCCAAATTTATTTAAGTTAAAGTATCAGATAGCATAAGTATCTATTTTGGTCACACAGGTCAATGTCATCCTACAATGAGCCTTATAAGGTAAGCCATAGGTTATAAGTACTTTATTTCTCAAGTACTGTCGATCTTTATCTAATAGGATTTATATATATATACCACATTAATTTAACAATTGAAATGAAGATTTTTATGTTCTGGTCACAATTTTAGTGTCATTGATATGTTGATATGGGAATAGATTACCCGTAGGGGACAAAAGTTTATTTACCTTGAAGTTGTAAAAATTTGTGAACATTGCCGTAAAATAATTGTGAACATGAAGAAGTATTTAGGATAAGGCAGATTTTGTGTCAGGTGACTAGAATGTTGACATTTTTTACAAATTTATAAATTCGTATTGGTTTTCCATATTTGTGGAACACACAAGGAAGTCTTTAATGGATGAGTAAGTATATAAACATTCAATACTGTTAAATGTTCCATTTGGTCATGAATTGTAGTAAAATGACTGAGGACCAAGAAAATAGTATAATTAATGTATAATAGTGTTGTAATCATGAAAGGACTGTTTGTAAAATGTTGAGATAAAAGGAATGTTAAGATATCGTACATAAAATACCTTGAGACTGAAATGTTAATTTAATATGTATTACAAATTACAAGGGTAATGAGATGGATGGATGAATTATTATTTAATGCATATCAGGACGGGAACATGTTGATATGATATATACCCTGCATTGTACTAGACCAACACACTGAGCCAGATTTTTAACGTGCTAGCTCACAAAGTAACAGTCTGCAGGAAGACATATCACCACAACCGGACAAATTATACTGACTGAGCTGACCAGTCGAAGCCGCAACCTTCCACTCCTCAGGCACTCTTGCTACCACGAGACCACCGAGGCAGTTGAGATAATGAGAGTGGACCGATGTGTTTTGACTAGTACTGCTTTCAGCTACATTTTCCACATATTTTTTGTTAATATGTGGCTACTAAGAGGGTTCACATGCTCCATGTTGAAGGTTTTACTTGGATCTTGTTTTGTATTTTTTATTAGTAGTTCCATTTCAGGGTTATCGTCTTATTGATATTTACCCTATGTCTCCCTTCATTACGTAGTAGTTCCATTTCAGGGCTATTGTCGTATTGATATTTACCCTATGTCTCCCTTGATTTTGTAGTAGTTCCATTTCAGGGCTATTGTCGTATTGATATTTACCCTATGTCTCCCTTCATTACGCAGTAGTTCCATTTCAGGGCTATTGTCGTATTGATATTTACCCTATGTCTCCCTTCATTACGTAGTAGTTCCATTTCAGGGCTATTGTCTTATTGATATTTACCCCATGTTTCCCTTGATTTTGTAGTAGTTCCATTTCAGGGCTATTGTCGTATTGATATTTACCCTATGTCTCCCTTCATTACGTAGTAGTTCCATTTCAGGGCTATTGTCTTATTGATATTTACCCCATGTCTCCCTTGATTTTGTAGTAGTTCCATTTCAGGGCTATTGTCTTATTGATATTTACCCCATGTCTCCCTTCATTTTGTAGTAGTTCCATTTCAGGGCTATTGTCTTATTGATATTTACCCTATGTCTCCCTTCATTACGTAGTAGTTCCATTTCAGGGCTATTGTCTTATTGATATTTACCCCATGTCTCCCTTGATTTTGTAGTAGTTCCATTTCAGGGCTATTGTCGTATTGATATTTACCCCATGTCTCCCTTCATTACATAGTAGTTCCATTTCAGGGCTATTGTCTTATTGATATTTACCCCATGTCTCCCTTGATTTTGTAGTAGTTCCATTTCAGGGCTATTGTCGTATTGATATTTACCCTATGTCTCCCTTGATTTTGTATTTTAATATACAGGTGAAGATTTTATTTATAATTTATAAAATATACTGAATTTTATTAAAATGGGAATAAGATGTTTTAGGGAGAAAGGTTTAAGTATTCCATATATGCTATCATTAAAATTCATGCTTTGAAATCGAAAATTTGAAAACAGTTACCCCTGTATCAGATGTATCTAAAGGCATTATAATATATGTCAGCTTATATATGTTTTACTTCAAATTAGTATTAACAAATTAAAAAATAAACATAGTTTGAAGTAAATGTTAAATCACCATGGACAATTCAAAACTTGTCTCATGAATATTTGAAATAATTGTATTTTACACTACAGATCTATCAGAATCTTTTGTCCAGAAGAAAGATAGAGTTATCTCCCATTTATTGAAATTCTGACTTTGAAAAAAGTATTTTGAATAGTTGATTCAGCGTAAGATTTTTTTTTAAAGTGTACTGGAATATTTTAATATTTTCATGTTTATTATGGAAGAATTTAATATTTCATAAGAATTTAATGATTAGAATTTTATAAAATTAACTATGGTTGACTTTGTGTGTGAGGAAATCCATATTTTTGCATTAAAGTATAATAATTATTATTACGTCTTATATAAGAATCAAGGGTTCTGATTGGCTGATAGTTGAGGTAAATTTTACATACCATTTAACATGAAGACATTGATAATCTTGAGTATTTACCATTAAGTTTTCCCTTTTTTCCGTGTATCATTATACTATTTTTTTTAATAAACATTATTCCATGTAACATACATGACAAGGAGGGATAAAATAATAGTCCTGACACTAAATGTTCTTTACCTACAGGTTGAGATATCATTTATTATCACTCAACTAGTATTTTTTGCAAATATCCCTCCAATTCATGATATATCTGTGTAAGACTGATTAAAATTAACTACAGTTTCAAACTTTCAATATCTGAAAGTTATTGGTAGGTCCCAAAATAACGGTCTGCAGTCCCAATACTTTATTGGCAGGTCCAAAAATAACGGTCTGCAGTCCCAATACTTTACATTATATTTACTCCTTTTTTAGCTCACCCGACCCAAAGGGTCAATTGAGCTTTTCTCATCACTTGGCATCCGTCATCCGTCATCGTCCGTTAACTTTTACAAAAATCTTCTCCTCTGAAAAGAAACTACCGGGCCAAATTGAACCAAACTTGGCCACAAGCACCATTAGGGTATCTAGTTTAAAAAATGTGTCCGATGACCCCGCCTGCCAACCAACATGGCCGACATGGCTAAAAATAGAACATAGGGGTAAACTGCAGTTTTTGTCTTATATCTCAAAAACTAAAGCAATTAGAGCAAAACTGACGGGGTTAAAATGTTCATCAGGTCAAGATCTAACTATCATGAAATTTTCAGACGAATCGGTCAACCCTTTGTTGGGTTATTGCCCCTGAATTGTTAATTTTAAGGACATTTTGCAGTTTTAGGTTATTATCTTGAATATTATTATAGATAAAGACAAATTGTAAACAGCAAAAATGTTCAAGGAAGTAAGATCTACAAATAAGTCAACATGACCAAAATCATTGATGGATCCCTTATAGGAGTTTTTGCCCTTTAAAGATGGCATCCAGCGTAAACTTTCTTTTAAAGATCTTTTCCTTTCAAACCACTTGGCCAATTGAGACCAAACTTTGGTGGAATGGTCCTTGGGTGGCCCCCTTCCAAAATTATGTCTGGCATCCCCGACTTCCAACCGAGATGGCTGCTGTAACTAAAAGTAGAAAAAAAGGGGGGGTGTTTGTTTTGTTTGTTTAGTTGGAGTTTAACGCCGTTTTCAGCACATTTGGCTATTTCGTGGCGGCCAGTTTTTATTGGTGGAGGAAGCCGGAGTACCCGGAGAGAACCACCGACCTTCGGTAGGAAAACTGGCAATCCTTGTCAATTGAGATCGGAGTCGAACACACCCCGCCACAGGTGAGATTCGAACTCACAACCCCAGCGTTGACAGGCTAGTGATCATTAGTAGTCATGACGAACTACCTAGACCACTCGGCCACCGAGGCCCCAAAAAGGGGCGGTGACTATCAAAAATCTTCTTATATGAAACTACAAGTCCAGTTGGAACCAGAGTTGGCAGTAATAGTTCTTAGGAGGTTCTCTTTCAGAAATATGTCCAATGATCCAGCTGTTAACCAAGATGGCCGCCACACCCGAATTTAGTTTAACATAGGGCCCTATGGGAAAATTCATTGAAAAATCTTCTTGTCTTAAACCACTTGACCAATTGGAACCAGACTTGGCAGCAATGGTCCTTAGATGGTCCTCTTTCAGAATTTTGTGCCATGACCCAGACTGTCAACCAAGATGGCCGCCACACCCAAACTTAGTTTAACATAGGGCCCTATGGAAAAATTCATTGAAAAATCTTCTTGTCTGAAACCACTTGACATATTGGAGCCAGACTTGGCAGCATTGGTCCTTAGGAGGTCCTCTTTCAGAAATATGTCCGATCACCCGGATTGTCAACCAAGATGGCTGCCACACCGAACTTTGTTAAATATTGGACCCTATAGGAAAATTCATTTAAAAATCTTCTTATCTGAAACTGCTTAGCCAGTTGGAACAAGACTTAGCAGAAATGGTCCTTAGATGGTTCTCTTTTAGAAATGTATCCGTTGACCTGGACTAAACCAAGATGACTGCCACAGCTGAAATTAGTTTAACATAGAATCCTATAGAAAAAACAGCCAAATTGACTGCAACACTTAAATTTTTAGGTCTGCTCAAGGTGAAAAGTTAAATCCAGGTAAGCGATACAGGCTCTTGAGAGCCTCTAGTTTATCAAACCTGTAAATATCAGGTAACACTGTTGACTATTTAATTAACGAGTTCGTGTTTTCCATGGTAAAATACATAATTTTATAATTGTCGGGACCAAATGTTTTGTTCACTTTTTCAAGAAATCTGTGTTCGAGAAACTGGGGCTTTTTTAACATGAAAGTAAAAGAAAAATTGATGAGACTTTCAAAACAGTTTGTGTCATTTGTGATGTTTGAGCGATCCAAGTTCAATCTAATAAAGTTAGAGTGTACAATCATCTTTAGTTCAACACAGTTATATATTTAATATTTATTCAATAAATGTACAATTGAACCTGTAAGGTTTTATAGCATACACGTCAATAAATCATAAACTAAATATAACACAAATGTCCACATGACCTACATTTCTTGCTTCCGTGACTCATTAAAATTTAGCGTTTGGGTCCTTTAATATCAAAAAGATAATATTATAGTACTGTGGATTCATTATTTTTGATGGGTTAAAAGTTAATATAACCAGGATATATTATGAAACTTTCATATATTTGAATAATTCTCAAAACGATTTCCCATCATAAATAATAGATGGGAATTCTATATGCAGGGGGGTAGGGTTTTTTTTTTCAGTACTGTGACTCAATTCTCTACGTGTGTAATTCTCTGAAAGTTGGCGTTTATGGCAGAAAGAACCATTGTGATTTTAAGTACATAGATATTCATCACAATTTAATTACTGAAATACACTTTCTCTACAGTTTTATTACCAGTGTGAAACATATTTCATTTTACTTGCCAGAATTTAAATTAGAAATTTTTTTTTATCAAAATAAACCTGCAAGACTTTAGTACTGGTAAATTGAATATTTGACATTATAGGAGTTCTCATGATTGCATGTCAATGGAGAATTGTTAAGGGAGTTGTGGCCTTTGGGTGTGTAAAATATGAGAAATATTGCTCTTGTGATATATTTGGTTATAGAGGCTCAAAGATTTTATTTTCACTATCTATCCGGTTTGAACATGAATTTCAAAGAAGAAATCAACCGACCTATGGTAGAAGAAAGTTCACTGAAAAAATTTGAAAACGTTTTTTACATTTTGTGTTTCTTAAGATGTCTGACTTTCTAATAAATGCTTGATTGAAACAAATTTAGAGACTCGATAATCTGATAAGTGATAAATGAAGTTTCGATTTTGATGTGAGACGGGTGCATTTTCTTTTTTATCTCACCTGGCTTTTGCCATCACTTTGTGTCCGTCGTCCTTCCATCCGTTGTTGTCAGTCTGTTAACTTTTCACATTTCAATCTTCTTTTAAAAAACCATGGAACCAAACTTGGCAGCAATTTTCCTGGGAAGGTCCTTTACAGAATTTATAGTTTCCAATCGAATATTCAACATAGCTGGCAAGTCCAATAATGTGTACTGATTGGCTGAAATTCAAAAAATATTCTTGTCAGAAACCACAAGACTAAATGAACTTCTACTCTGCAGGAATGTTCCTTAGATGGTCCTCTACCAAATTTATAATTTTAGTGCCAATTGAAAATCCACCATGGGGCATAGTTAACATAGGACCTTATGGGAAATACAACTTCTTCTTTGAAACTTTTTCACAGATTGAATTGATCATATGCCTGAATGATTCTATGATGATCCTGTACCAAATTTATAATTTTGCTGCCGATCTGTCATCCAAGATGGCCGCCAGCAGGCAACTTAGGTAATATAGGACCCCTATGGGAAATACATACAAAAATATTCTCCTAGAGAACCACTGAATGGATTGAAACCAAGCATAGAAAATTGTTCCTTATGAGGTGCTTACCAAGTGTTGTCATCCAAAATGGCAGCCAGAGGGGGACTTAGTTTAACATCGAACCTAATGGGAAAAACATACAAATGGCTTCTTCTTGAAAATTACTGAATGGATTGAAACCAAACATGGCATGGATGTTAATCTCAAGGTCCTTTAGCAATGAACGAATGGAAATATCAGGTGAGCGATACAGGCTCCTTGGAGCCTCGGGTTTACCATACCAGTCAATTGACAAATTATATTTTCATCATATAGACCTTTTCTGAGGTAAATTTATTTATATTTATTCCATGACACCATAAAATGTAACCAAATACCCTGTGTTTATCATACTTTACTTCATGATGCCATAAAATTAACCAGGATTTTTTTTTATATCTGATTGGGCTTATTGTAATAGGTTCTCTTTTGGCTGTGTATACATGACAGAGGTGTTGAACTAGACCAGTAAAGACTGATTTGTCCATACATGTAGTATAAAAGTCAATAAACAATGACTGCTGTGAACTTTCAGCAAAATATACTTTACTGTTGTTCTGGATGATAAATAGCACAATGAACATATTCTCAATCATGTTTTCAGGACACAAATAATTGAATGTCTCCAACAAATTGACAGTTCCTTAATCAACTTGTTTGAGCTCATAATTTGACCAGATCACTGTATGTTTTTCAAGAAATGATTAATGTCAATTCCAGTTCAGCAACCTGGCTAAGTCAATTGATCTTGTAAACATGCTATTGGTGATGGTTTTTTTTTGTCACGCTTAGAAGGAGACAATTGAATATCCATTTTTCAACCTAAAATAATTACCATGCATTGTTGTGTATTGGGGATTGTAGTATAATTTGGTTATCCCATACTTATATAGTCAGTGACTTTACACACTTTCTGTGGATATTTATATACTATTTACTTGGATTAAACATGAACCAGGTTTGGAATCTTATTTTTAGGTAATTTATATTCAGTTTATTTATTTTACACCTTGAACAGCTTACTTTAAAGTTTAAACATATTTCATTGCTATAAAAACAGCAAACGGATCAGACACTGTTCTAAAATAGTCAAAGGTGAGATTTTTCCTCACTAAGGGGACATATAAATTAACATATAATTTTAAGGATTTTAGGAATAAGATTTTGTAAAATTGAGATTGAGACACAACATTTGTATTGTTCCACAAGGAAAATTTAATTGTGGTTTTAAATTGCCCCGAAATGTAATCATAAATTAGAAGATTTTCATGATATTAGAGAAGGGAAGTAAAAACTTCAGACATTTTTGTTCATTTAATAAGTAGCAATTGTCTTCTTAAAGGAATAACTTATTGTGTATGTTTAATTTCATGCAGTAATTCCAGGCTTGCGGATATTGGAGTTGTCTCCCATATGCATGAGTTATCTTTCCTGACAGAAGGTGTCTTATATTAAACTTAAAGGGTAAAAAGTAATTTTAAATTTTTAAATGTTGAGTTCGTTAAGATTTTCATCACACATTGAAAAATGTGGGAAAATATATCCAAGCTAGAACATACCATTGAATCATTATAATGTGGGAAAATATATCCAAGCTAGGACATACCATTGAATCATTATAATCAACTTCATTTCAAAATTACACCCATAAGGGTTAAACAATATAACAAGTCAACACAATACAACATATATTGTACAGAAAGCTGACAGTATATTTATACATAATATGTCATGAACTTGTCTGACAGGGGTCCAATGCCCTTAGTTCTAAAGACTGTTTAAAGAAGGCTCCAATATGACAACTTCGGGAGCAGGACTGAGAATGAAAAGTAAATTCTCCATCTGAAAGACCTTGGCTAGGAAACTTTTGTCAAAGTTTGCTTGGGTTCTACTAAAGGGAATGATGTTATATTTTGTCTGCAGCTTCATAATGTTGAGTTGTACTGTGTAAACAATTTTTGGATCTGTCGTGCAGCCACTTCCTGTTTGCCAATAGTTAAAAATTCAACGATACTCAAAACACTGGAAAAATTTGTGTGAAATTTTTCTTCACTTCTGAATAAGGGAATGATTTTATATTTTGTCTGCAGCTTGATAATGTTGAGTTGTAGCATGTAAGCGGGATTTTTGGATCTGTCGTGCAGTGACATCCTGTTTGGTGATCAATGAAATACACGCTGCATTGCAGGTCCAGATCTTATTTTTGTCTTCTTTTATCCATAACAGGGATCCGGAAATTTCATCAGCCTCTGCCAGACATTTTTTGGATGGAAATGAGTTGTCAGTTTACACTCTTTTTAGCAATCTCAACACACGACCTTATTTCATGGATTCCATAAGCTTGATGTTTATTATACACCGGTTTTCTTTAGTTTATGACATAATAAGTTTTCAGTGAAATGCTGTGATAAAAATTTACATGGTTTTTTTCCATTTTCTATTGAAATAAGTATGAGACAGAGTAAGTACCAAGAGAAAAAACATATTGTCTTTATAATGCCCTTTAATGGTACTCAGTCATCTTCAAATCTTATTTTTAACACAAACACAAGTTTTCATTGAAAAATATATGTTTCTCTTTTGAGGTAGAAATTTAAATTTGTTTTCACTTACACCCTGGAAGGACTTGTTTGTTTTGATGCCTAACTCAAAAGCAGGCCATAATGACATAGAATAACACTAGCTCTACTGTATTGCCTTAATAATAAGTCATACTACTGAGGTAAGGACCAAGGGAAATGTTTCCTCCGTTTGTTGTAAATTAGCTCTATTTTACTTCCTTAATGATAAACCAAGATGTCATAATTTCTTTTATTAGGTTTGTTATCTCTGAAGATCAAATTATGACGCAACAAGACAATATTATTCCACTTGTATAATGATATTTTGTTGTGAGTTAAGACGTTTAGCTGTCAGCTATTATGTAAAATCATTGTTAGTGTAGAATTGAAACATCTTTCTGAAATTGACTTTTACAACATTAAATCCGGTAATAGAATTGTCAAGATAGTCATAACAACACTGACTGTCACTTTGATTATATATTCCATGAAAAAATAAATCCGTCGTGATTAAATCTATTGATTTAGAATAATTTATCGAGCATAAAAGGGGTGCACCATTAGATTTTATGGTTTCTCATTTTCTTTGGGAGGGAATTACTTTTCCGTTTCTACAAAAGGGATTTCCAGCTTTTGACTTTTAGTCTGGATATATGCTTGGTAGTTTGTAAAGGACTATGAATCAAATGTGGAAATTGCTTTTCAGGTATAATATTTTAGATATTTTGTTATATTTCTCAGTTATGAACAATTTTAATTCGCTCATTTGTAGAGAAAGACCACAGCACTATGTTTAGTACAGTAGTCTGAAAACATTATAACTTATTCAATTTTTTAGGAAGATGGGAAAATGGTTTTTTTAAGTTCTTTTTTTGTGTATATATGATGTTTTCAAAAAATTATTTATTGGAAAAAATTGTTTTTTCATTTTTCTGAAAATTGACAGAAAATAAAAAAAGAATTATTTCAATGGGTCAATGAGGAAAATTTTTATGGAAAATATGTCCTTTTGCTTGTTTGATGTGACAGTTTAATTGTGTATGTAATTAATATAATTATATTCAAATCAAAATTCATTTATCATATATATTTTCTAAATATAGGTATATATTGAGTATCATGATATTTATAACCTGACAAATTTCACCCAAAAGAGACCAAAGGCTTGAGAGCTGATACATATTCTTATAGGGTTGTGTAGTCTTACAAATATTTATCATATGAATTTGCTTAATGTGCTTAAACCAAAAATTCTTGAAGCTGAACAAAATGTCATACAATTATAAGGGAATCCTAAATTTATGATATCAGCACCTGACTATCAACTTTTTAGCTCACCTGGCCATAGGCCATGTGAGCTATTGCCATCACTTGGCGTCCGTCGTCGTCGTCTGTCGTCGTTGTCGTCTGTAAACTTTTTCAAATGTTAACTCGTCCTAAACTACTGGACCGACTTCAACCTAACTTTGCAGAATTGTTCTTTAGGGCATCTGGAAAATTTCTATCGTTTAAAATTTTTGAAATGTCGAAAAACATGGCTGTCGTTACTATAAATAGAACATAGGGGTAAATTGCTGTTTTTTGCTAATAACTCAAAAACCGTTACAGATATCGAAAATCTGACTAGGGTAAAATTGATCAGCATGACAAGATCTACCTTCCCTGAAATTTTGAAGGAAATTCCAAAACCCATTTAGGAGTTATTGCCCTTTTTTCACATTTTTGGCTTTTTTTATGTTATTATTTCAAAAATCTTCTTCTCTGAAACTACTATTCAAAATCATATGAAACTTGGTAAGATTGTTGCTTAGGGTACCCTGCATAGAACTGATGTGGGGATTTTTGATTCGTCGAAAAACATGGCCGCTGTTACTAAAAATAGAACATAGGGGTAAATTGCTGTTTTTTTGCTAATAACTCAAAAACCGTTAAGATATCGAAAATCTCATCTACCTACCCTGAAATTTTGAAGGAAATTCCAAAACCCATTTAGGAGTTATTGTCCTTTTTTCGTCAAATTTTCATAATTTAACATTTTTCGTCATTTATCTCCAAAACTATTTGAGATAGAAGTGAAATGTAAATTTGAAAAATGTTTGCCATGTTGAGATCTACATACCCTGAAATTTTAAAGGAAATCCCAAAACCCATTTAGGAGTTATTGCCCTTTTTTGTCAAATTTTTAAAATTTTAACATTTTTGCATTTATCTCCAAAACTATTTGAGATAGAAGTGAAATGTAAATTGAAAAATGTTTGCCATGTTGAGATCTACCTACCCTAAAATTTTGAAGGGAATCCCAAATTCTATTTAGGAGTTATTGGTATGTGTAATTTGAGGTCGGGTTCTGTTACATTTATTTAAGGTTCACCCTTATTCCTGGTCAATTTTGTCAACTTCCTGCCAGGACTACCACCATCAGGGAACATATTTTAACATTAAACCTTATGAAAAATAAATCTTCAACAAATTTTCCCTGAACAATTGAACCAATTGCAACAAACTTGGTCAAATAGTTGATTAATTGTCCAATGAAAACCAGACTCCAGGTGAGCGATACAGGCTCTGGTGAGCCTCTTGTTTATATGTAAATGTGGCTAAATTATATCCATTTTTAATGGACCAATTTAGAACTTGTGGACCACTTTTCAAATTAACAGGAGCCGGAATAGTTTAGGTCATTCATCATAACTTCTACAAACCACTAATCTATCAACACTGAAGTTGTGACTTCATGTCTGTTAAAACTTAAGTTGTGTATTCATATCTGTTAACACTCATGTTGTGACTTAAAATCAGTCAACACTGAAGTTGTGATGTCAAATTTGTCAACACTAAAGTTGTAACTTCACATCTGTTAACATTGTAGTTGTGACTTCATATCTGTTAACACTGACACTGTGACTTTAGATCTATTAACATTGTAGTTGTGACTTCATATCTGTTAACACTGACACTGTGACACTTTAGATCTGTCAACAGCAAAGTTGTGACATCTAATCTGTCAACACTAAAGTTATGACTTCATATCTGTCAACACTCATGTTGTGACTTCAGATCTGTTAACACTGACGTTTTGACTTCACATCTGTCAACACTGAAGTTGTGATGTGAAATCTCTCAACACTGCAGTTGTGACTTCATATCTGTCAAAACTAAACTTGTGACTTCATATCTGTTAACACTAAAGTTGTGACCCCAAATCTGTCAACACTGAAGTTATGACTTCATGTCTGTCAAGGCTAAAGTTATGACCTCAGATCTGTCAAGATTGAAGTTGTGACTTCATATCTGTTAATACTGATACTGTGACTCCAGATCTGTCAACACTGAAGTTGTGACTTCATATCTGTTAACACTGATACTGTGACTTCATATCTGTTAACACTGAAGTGGTGACTTTGAATCTGTTAACACTGAAGTTGTGACTTCATATCTGTCAACACACAGACAAGGATTGCCAGTTTACCCTGCCATAGGTCAATGGCTGTCTTAATTTTCTCTGCCTTATTCCACCAATACAAACAGTGGGGCTAAGATATGCCAGTTGTGCTGAAAATGGTGTAAAACCCCAATGAACCATACAAATCCAATATGTATTATCTCCTCTGCCTGGGATTTTTTTTAAATATATTTTGTATATTATTGTACATTTTAAAATCAATTGGTTTTTATTGATAATTAGGGTTAGGTTGCTAAGCAACCAAAACCCTTATGCCGTCGGTCGTTTGGTTGGACAATGAAGGAAACTTTGGAAATCTGGTGTTTTGTGGAAAAAGTTGGACCAGAAGTTTTTGAAACTATGTTTTTATGAGTAAATATGCAAGCTTATCTAGGATTGAAGCTTAAGCAAGGCTAGTTAAGCAGCTTTTTATTTCGATTTTGAGATGACACATGCGCAAAGAAACCTCCATATTTTCCGAATTACGACTATGTTTATATTTGAATATCATATAAGAAAATAAACATTCCGCGGTAAAATAGTCCTAATATTTGTTGTTGCTGTTGTAGTTGTTTTTTAATAGAAATGTAACAGAAACACACAGAGAAGTGTAATTGTCCAGTTATTTAATAAAAGATGTGTGTTTTATTGACGATTTCCTTTTTGTTTTGAAAGCCGTATA
Source organism: Mytilisepta virgata (assembly GCA_028015205.1). Lineage (NCBI taxonomy): Eukaryota > Metazoa > Mollusca > Bivalvia > Mytilida > Mytilidae > Mytilisepta > Mytilisepta virgata. The sequence goes on along the minus strand of CM051515.1, from coordinate 55,286,234 downwards.
AAGTATTCGCGCCTTTTAAAATGTACAATGCTATCGGCGTAAGGATTTTGAATGTTTACATTTGCACGGATATCTTGGGAAGGATTACAATCAGGTTTATTTTCAAAAGATTTCAAAGGTAAGTTCCATTTTTGTTGTGAACGTGATTGTTAACTTATACAGAACATATTTTGCACATTATTTGCTTATTCTTCTTGTAATTCTGATGGTATTTTGTGTATTTGATTAACCTTTTGACCTGATCATCGTGACTTCATTTTGTCAAACCTGTTGGTCAGTGATAGAATTGCATACAGGTTATTTGAAATGCCGACAACTTGCACATTAAGATTGAAAAACAATGTGTTTATCATTAATTTAGAAAACGGTATTATTGAAAGTATAATGGGTTTATTTTAATTGAAAGCTTGAATGTTTACGTTCTGATCTACCTGCACATGCGCAATGTAGTGTAAATATATTGTAGAAATGACCCCCTTCTACAATTGTCCAAACTTTGTCTTTTTATATAACCTTAATAACTTGAAGACCTTTGATTTCTGTTTATTTTAATTCATCAAATCATTATTATGCGTTTGTCTTTTTAAAAAAATTCAATTTAGAGTGATAATTCAAGAAGCGTTAGCCGACTCGTGCTTTCTTTGATTGATTAGTGCATATTTATTGAAATAATCATCAGCAATGTTTGTACAAATAAAAGTCAAATGCTAGCAACCTAACCCTAGCAGTGCTATGCACTTTGATTATTGTTTGCTTCACAGCTGAAACTTTATGTTTCAGTACTTAAAGTTTGTTGAATTATATATATATATATATATATATCAAAAAGATGGAAGATTATTAGCTCTTCTGAATATTTATTTGAAAATGCAGAAAACTTCATTTTAGTCTTTTAAATCTTTCCAAGTTGTAATACTGTGCAGATGATTTGTTAAATTGATAAGACAGTTTCTATCAGAATTAGTGTTAGAACCACAAACAATCATTAGAAATTGAAATTTACATGAGGTTGTTGACTGGAATGAATGTATTAGTGAAAACTAATAGCTCTGTGAGGTCATTTGTGCCTTAATATTGGAATTATTTATTGAGTTTTTGTCAAGGACTGTTTTATTGTCATTTTCTGGCTCAGTTGCCCTAAGTGTTGTTGTTTTCAAGGATATGAATCAGATGTGGATATTACTTTTTGGGTAGGTTTCTTATATTGTTAATAACTCTTTCTATTACACAGATTGTGTTGTTTACAACAACTAGCATTTTGCTTCATTTATCTGTCTTTCACATTTTTTAGCTCACCTGGCCGAAGGCCATGTGAGCTATTGCCATCACTTGGCGTCCGTCGTCGTCCGTCGTCGTCCGTCGTCGTCGTTAACAATTTTTCAAAACTCTTCTCCTCTGAAACTACTTGACCAATTGGAACCATACTTGGTATGAATGTTCTTTGGGGTATCCTGCATAGAACTGATGTGGGGATTTTTGATCCGTCGAAAAACATGGCCGCTGTTACTAAAAATAGAACATAGGGGTCAGACAACAGTTTTTCGCAAATATCTCAAAAATCATTAGGTTATGGCAAATTCTGGCAGGTTGAAAGTGTTCAGCATGATGAGAGCTACCTGTATGCTGATTTTCGTGAAAATCTGTCAACTGATGTTAGAGTTATTGCCCTTTTTTGACATTTTTGGCTTTTTTTTATGTTATTATTTCAAAAATCTTCTCCTCTGAAACTACTTGACTAATTAGAACCAAACTTGGTATGAATGTTCCTTGGGGTACCCTGCATAGAACTGATGTGGGGATTTTTGATTCGTCGAAAAACATGGCCGGTGTTACTAAAAATAAAACATAGGGGTAAATTGCTGTTTTTTGCTAATAACTCAAAAACCATTACAGATATCGAAAATCTGACATGGGGTAAAATTGATCAGCATGACAAGATCTACCTGCCCTGAAATTTTGAAGGAAATTCCAAAACCCATTTAGGAGTTATTGCCCTTTTTTTGTCAAATTTTCAAAATTTTAACATTTTTCGTCATTTATCTCCAAAACTATTTGAGATAGAAGTGAAATGTAAATTTGAAAAATGTTTGCCATGTTGAGATCTACCTACCCTGAAATTTTAAAGGAAATCCCAAAACCCATTTAGGAGTTGTTGCCCTTTTTTTGTCAAATTTTCAAAATTTTTTTATTAAAAAATCTTCTTCTCTGAAACTGCTGGGCCGATTGGTTTGAAACTTAATAGGAATGATCTATGACATGTCCTCTACAAACGACCCTCAATTTATTTTGATCTGACATAAAACATGGCCGTCGTAGTTAAAAATAGAATATAGGGGTGCATGTGTTGTTTTGGGCTTTTAACTTAAAAACCGTTACAGATATCAAAAATCTGACATGGGGTAAAATTGATCAGCATGACAAGATCTACCTAACCTGAAATTTTAAAGGAAATCGTAAAACCCATTTAGGAGTTATTGCCCTTTTTTCGTCAAATTTTCATAATTTAACATTTTTCGTCATTTATCTCCAAAACTATTTGAGATAGAAGTGAAATGTAAATTTGAAAAATGTTTGCCATGTTGAGATCTACATACCCTGAAATTTTAAAGGAAATCCCAAAACCCATTTAGGAGTTATTGCCCTTTTTTTGTCAAATTTTCAAAATTTTAACATTTTTGAATATCTCCAAAACTATTTGAGATAGAAGTGAAATATAATTGAAAAATGTTTGCCATGTTGAGATCTACCTACCCTGAAATTTTGAAGGGAATCCCAAATTCTATTTAGGAGTTATTGGTTTGTGTAATTTGAGGTCGGGTTCTGTTACATTTATTTAAGGTTCACCCTTATTCCTGGTCAATTTTGTCAACTTCCTGCCAGGACTACCACCACCAGGGAACATATTTTAACATTAAACCTTATGAAAAATAAATCTTCCACAAATTTTCCCTGAACAATTGAACCAATTGCAACAAACTTGGTCAAATAGTTGATTAATTGTCCAATGAAAACAGACTCCAGGTGAGCGATACAGGCTCTGGTGAGCCTCTTGTTTAATGCATAAGCTAATTTGTTTGTTTAAATTCCAATGATATTTTGGGACACTGTTTCATATCTCAATGGCATTTGATGAATTCAAGCATTTCTTTATTTTTTTTAGAAAAATTGTTTTTGTAGATTGATTTAAAAGTAATGATATACAAAAAGAATTCTGTTCTATGTTTCAAACAAGGCAAGTTACTTCATGTTTCTATCATGTGTTGAAAACATGCTTGTTAACTCAAGCTGAAAAAAGATACAAAAAAATTTGGTATTTGGAGCTTCTTGACTTTAATATGCCAAGGAGTTGTGCAGAATGAAGACTTAAAATTGGGACACTGTGACATATTTTCATACAGACTGTTACCTTTTGAGCACTAGGTAAAAGAAATGATAGTAAGATACATGGAGTGTCAGATCACTGTTTGTCAATGTTGGCTTATATAAAATATAATTTATATTTCAGAAAACACAGTAGTGGTGATCTACACAGTAGATTAAAGACTAGAAAATTACTGGGAGTTGGTGAAACTGATGATGGTGATGTTCACAGATCAAAGGTCAGAATTTTCAACATTACACTTTTAAAGCAAGTCCATTTTCATTTGGGAAACGGTTTATATATCAAATTCTGATGTTTTGGTTGAACAAGGGTGTTAGATTTAAAGATTAGATTTGATTATTATGACCAATATGATTAAAGAAATTTCAGTTGTGGGTTGATTATATGCAGCAGAAGTTTTATCTCTTTAACCTGAATATCTTGAATGCAGTGAGTATCGAGAACTACTCTCTAAGTCCCTTCAAAGGACTTTACATTTAGAAAATCAGTTACAATTTCTGTGTATAGGTTTGAGGTTTGTTATAACTGTGTTTCATAAACAAAGTCTTACTGTATGTTTCAGACTGCAAGGCAGTATTCCCTGTACCTTGCTTAGCTGCCTGCCTTTTCTGGTAGCACTGCAAGGCACTATTCCCTGTACCTTGCTTAGCTGCCTGCCTTTTCTGGTAGCACTGCAAGGCAGTATTCCCTGTACCTTGCTTAGCTGCCTGCCTTTTCTGGTAGCACTGCAAGGCACTATTCCCTGTACCTTGCTTAGCTGCCTGCCTTTTCTGGTAGCAATCTTATGATCTGTCTTTGAATATAATTGTAAAAATTCCAGACAAATTACTTCGAAGAAGAAACTGTTCTTTCAATTATATTTTGTGTTGATAAAATTATTTGTTTATTTTTTACAATATATATTGTGTTATTATATACTCTGTATGTTTCATAGATTATATAATTCAGGCTTATATATTGGAAATTACTTTTAATGCAAAGCAAAATATTTAATATCTATTGTCATGGTTACAAACAGGAATTGACAGACGGAAGACTTACAACAGTTTGTCGGTAATATACATTATGTATTTCCCCAGATTTAAATCCGTGAGAATATTACTATATAATTTCTGTATAATTATGGATTCACCTTCTCTTAAGATCCCAGCAACATTCATAATTAATTTGTCTTTTTGTCATGATGAAGTTCAGTTGCCTGACATTATAGTACAACATAAGGAAGACCTGATGTTGATTATTTCCTTATACTGACAATAAAAAGTCTTTCGAGTGGTTATTTGTTAATCATGCTACGAACAATTTAACAAATTGTTCTGTCAGGTTAGATTTACCAAAGTAATTATACATTAAGATGTGGAAAAGGGAATTAAGATTTCATCTGATTTTTATTTGTTTGTAAGATCAAAACATGAAATTTTAGATGTTGAGTTTCTTAATATCTTTTTAACAGTTCACTGAAGTCAGGTTTGTGAAAGTATTTGTTATTTCCCTACCGGCAACATCGAAGATGACTATAGATTTGCATTCCATCTGTCTGTTCGTCAGTCACATTACAGTTTTCCGGACTTTTTTCTGAAACCGTTAAATAACTGGTCTTATTTTTAGTATGTGAGCTTATAATGTTGAGTTACAGATCAAGTTTGAGTTTCACGCTGATTGAACAATTGTGAGAGTTATTGCCCTTGGAAATAGGAAGTATTGCCATAGTGATAGTTTTCAAGACTTTTTTCGCAAACCGTTTTACTTAATTATCTTATTTTTGGCATGTAAACTTGTAATGATGAGCTACAGATCAAGTTGGAGTTTCAGGCAGAATGGGTAATTATTACGTACCCCTTGCAAATATAGTTTTAGGAATCTGATTCTCACAGCTCAAGACAGTAGGAGACATGGAGACATTGTATTGCTCAATGCTTGTTAACATTGAACTGGTGTCATTTGCTAAGTAATGATTGTACCAGTAGAATTCAAACAAGACTGAGCAGAAAGCCTTAGTGACCAGTTATATATAAGGTTATCTCCAGGACTGAAAATCTGGCTGCCATTTCGTGCCTTTAAATGTTATTATTTTATTTAAAGCTAAGTCAGATATTAGGTCACAGTGACCAGTTATATGTAAGGTTACTTCCAGGACTGAAAATCTGGCAGCCATTTCGTGCCTTTAAATGTTATTTTATTTACAGCTAAGTCAGATATTAGGTCACAGTGACCTGTTATATGTAAGGTTACTTCCAGGACTGAAAATCTGGCAGCCATTTCGTGCCTTTACATGTTATATTATTTTATTTACAGCTAAGTTAGATATTAGGTCACAGTGACCAGTTATATGTAAGGTTACCTCCAGGACTGAAAATCTGGCAGCCATTTCATGGCTTTACATGTTATATTATTTTATTTACAGCTAAGTCAGATATTAGGTCACAGTGACCAGTTATATGTAAGGTTACCTCCAGGACTGAAAATCTGGCAGCCATTTCGTGCCTTTACATGTTATATTATTTTATTTACAGCTAAGTTAGATATTAGGTCACAGTGACCAGTTATATGTAAGGTTACCTCCAGGACTGAAAATCTGGCAGCCATTTCATGGCTTTACATGTTATATTATTTTATTTACAGCTAAGTCAGATATTAGGTCACAGTGACCAATTATATGTAAGGTTACCTCCAGGACTGAAAATCTGGCAGCCATTTCGTGCCTTTACATGTTATATTATTTTATTTACAGCTAAGTCAGATATTAGGTCACAGTGACCAGTTATATGTAAGGTTACCTCCAGGACTGAAAATCTGGCAGCCATTTCATGGCTTTACATGTTATATTATTTTATTTACAGCTAAGTCAGATATTAGGTCACAGTGACCAATTATATGTAAGGTTACCTCCAGGACTGAAAATCTGGCAGCCATTTCATGGCTTTACATGTTATATTATTTTATTTACAGCCAAGTCAGATTTTAGGTCACAGTGACCAGTTATATGTAAGGTTACCTCCAGGACTGAAAATCTGGCAGCCATTTCATGGCTTTACATGTTATATTATTTTATTTACAGCTAAGTCAGATATTAGGTCACAGTGACCAGTTATATGTAAGGTTACCTCCAGGACTGAAAATCTGGCAGCCATTTCATGCCTTTACATGTTATATTATTTTATTTACAGCTAAGTCAGATATTAGGTCACAGTGACCAGTTATATGTAAGGTTACCTCCAGGACTGAAAATCTGGCAGCCATTTCGTGCCTTTACATGTTATATTATTTTATTTACAGCTAAGTCAGATATTAGGTCATAGTGACCAGTTATATGTAAGGTTACCTCCAGGACTGAAAATCTGGCAGCCATTTCATGGCTTTACATGTTATATTATTTTATTTACAGCTAAGTCAGATATTAGGTCACAGTGACCAGTTATATGTAAGGTTACCTCCAGGACTGAAAATCTGGCAGCCATTTCATGGCTTTACATGTTATATTATTTTATTTACAGCTAAGTCAGATATTAGGTCACAGTGACCAGTTATATGTAAGGTTACCTCCAGGACTGAAAATCTGGCAGCCATTTTGTGCCTTTACATGTTATATTATTTTATTTACAGCTAAGTCAGATATTAGGTCACAGTGACCAGTTATATGTAAGGTTACCTCCAGGACTGAAAATCTGGCAGCCATTTCATGGCTTTACATGTTATATTATTTTATTTACAGCTAAGTCAGATATTAGGTCACAGTGACCAATTATATGTAAGGTTACCTCCAGGACTGAAAATCTGGCAGCCATTTCGTGCCTTTACATGTTATATTATTTTATTTACAGCTAAGTCAGATATTAGGTCACAGTGACCAGTTATATGTAAGGTTACCTCCAGGACTGAAAATCTGGCAGCCATTTCATGGCTTTACATGTTATATTATTTTATTTACAGCTAAGTCAGATATTAGGTCACAGTGACCAATTATATGTAAGGTTACCTCCAGGACTGAAAATCTGGCAGCCATTTCATGGCTTTACATGTTATATTATTTTATTTACAGCCAAGTCAGATATTAGGTCACAGTGACCAGTTATATGTAAGGTTACCTCCAGGACTGAAAATCTGGCAGCCATTTCATGGCTTTACATGTTATATTATTTTATTTACAGCTAAGTCAGATATTAGGTCACAGTGACCAGTTATATGTAAGGTTACCTCCAGGACTGAAAATCTGGCAGCCATTTCATGCCTTTACATGTTATATTATTTTATTTACAGCTAAGTCAGATATTAGGTCACAGTGACCAGTTATATGTAAGGTTACCTCCAGGACTGAAAATCTGGCAGCCATTTCGTGCCTTTACATGTTATATTATTTTATTTACAGCTAAGTCAGATATTAGGTCATAGTGACCAGTTATATGTAAGGTTACCTCCAGGACTGAAAATCTGGCAGCCATTTCATGGCTTTACATGTTATATTATTTTATTTACAGCTAAGTCAGATATTAGGTCACAGTGACCAGTTATATGTAAGGTTACCTCCAGGACTGAAAATCTGGCAGCCATTTCATGGCTTTACATGTTATATTATTTTATTTACAGCTAAGTCAGATATTAGGTCACAGTGACCAGTTATATGTAAGGTTACCTCCAGGACTGAAAATCTGGCAGCCATTTTGTGCCTTTACATGTTATATTATTTTATTTACAGCTAAGTCAGATATTAGGTCACAGTGACCAGTTATATATAAGGTTACCTCCAGGACTGAAAATCTGGCAGCCATTTCATGGCTTTACATGTTATATTATTTTATTTACAGCTAAGTCAGATATTAGGTCACAGTGACCAGTTATATGTAAGGTTACCTCCAGGACTGAAAATCTGGCAGCTGTTTCTTGCCTTCACATTTACAGTTATTGCCTTATGGGTAAGTTTCAAACTTATCAAAATTACTTTTTGTAGTGGAATATAATTATTAGAATAAAATAAAATGTGTTTCAATTACATGTGCTGCCAGCTTCAGCCTTTTTGATTTATCACAATAGTGAAAACATAATGTCATTTTCTGATTTTAGAGTAATTTTACATGGTCAGATTTTAAATGCAATAGTTCTAATGAAAACAAATGTTTTTTAAGTTGTAGAGTTAAGATATATTTTTATGAATAGGAGTCCTTGTAATGATAAAAGAACAAAGTTTTGTATTCATTGTAACAACCATAAAAATGTTTATATCCCTAACGCTCAGTATTGATTTCCTTAAAAAAGACAAAAAGAAAACAGGAAAATGTGTATAGTTCTTGGAAAACAAAATTTCTTCCAAGTCAGGTGTTCAGATATTATGCATGAATATAAATTACACATTCAATTTTTCAGGCATTTATATTCCCATCACATTTATTTGAAACGACATTTGGAGAAGCAGAAAATGACAAGTACTTAGTGTTGCCAGTACGACTTTATGGTATTACTTTGATATGTAAGTATTATATAAAATAAACTAGTCTTACCTCTATTAAAATGATATTTTTTTTGGTTAAAAAAAGTTTGAAGACCACATGACAACCCAAAAATGTAATCAATATCTTCTTGTGTTCTGTCCTGTGGGATGTTGTTTCTTTGACGTCTACCTCATATCCTTACATTTTCATATTTGATGGTATGCTGCTGCATCTGCAGCATTAAACAACAGACAAAAGTAAAAAAAAGGAATAATCATGAAGACTGTACAAAAACTCTATGATACTATTTTTCATGGTTTTCTTTGGTACAAGTGAACGATGTATTTAGGCATTCGACGAAAAAACACATTTCCATTTCATATTGTGTTTTTACTATAATTTTTCAAGAGCCAGAAATTCAGTATTGTAGAAAATAAACTTGTATAGAATATAGAAATGACTTGGAAAAGATGGCTGCTCTAGCTACCATGTAGTTGAGGACAATAATAAAGAAACCTAAGAATGCCAGTGGCCGAAATGTCTTAAAGATAGTTCTTTTATTACAATAACAAACCTTTAACCACAAAAATTGTTAGCGACAAAAAACTGAATTTTCACTACCTAGAGTTATTCACTGAAGGAGACATTTAAAATCAAATAAACATAACCATTGTGTATGGTTGATTTGAATATTAGAGACCAATAGTTAGTCTTAGGTTCTATATTTCTATGTAACGATAGCATTCAGTCAACAGAAATCCCAAATGTCCTTGATTACATACTGGTAAATCCTTTATTGATAAATTGTTAGCCACTAATTAAGTCTAGTTATGTATCATTAAGTCTGACTGGGTTCTGATTAGCCGATTGATAAATCTGGTGTAAATGTTAGATTTAGAAATCAATTTTGTAACAGTTCCTGTCTTGAAATCATACTACTTGTATTACATCACAGAATAATTCCTTGTCCTGATATGCATGTAATAATTGCTTCTAGACGTTAAACAATAATCCATCCATCAGAATAATTCTGGGAATAATTTGCTCTTTATAATGTAGTGTTGAAAGGGGGGAGATATGCACTTAAGTGTAAGCTTATCTAATAGTCCAGTAAATGTATTGGCAAAAGTGAACATGCTTGTTTAATTTCCCAACAGATTTTGTGATTTTCAATCTACATGTAATTTAAGAGATAGTATATATTGTAACATGTCTGTCTATTTTTGGTCTGATCAAGTCAGAGATCCAATGTTGTCTTCCTAATATTCTATTCCATATCTTTACTTTCTCATACATGATGTAAGTTTGAAAACACTCCACTGTTTTACAATTGGTTTTTTGAGACTTTACACGAATTACAATAACACTGGTTATTTGTTTAATTGGTGGAAAAAACCTTCAGCCCTGACTATCCTTGCGTTTTACGATCAGACATAAAAAAAAAATTTGGCTTTCACACTTTCACAAACATGGTAAATAACTTCTTTTTAGCTCACCTGGCCTAAAAGGCCATGTGAGCTTTTGCCATCCGTCGTCCATCGTCATCAGGCATAAACTTTTCCTTTAAAGATCTTCTCCTCTGAAACTACTGGGCCAATTTGGACCAAACTTAGGTGGAATGGTACTTGGGTGGACCCCTGCCAAAGTTGTGTCCGGCATCCCCAACTTCATACCGACATGGCTCTTTTGACTAAAAATAGAAAAAAGGGCGGGATTAATTTCCAAAATCTTCTATGTAACTACTTGGCCAAATAGAACCAGACTTGGCAGGATTGGTCTTTAGATGGACCTCTTTCAGAGCCAAACTTAGTTTAACACTATGGGAAATTCATTTAAAAATCTTCTTGTCTGAAACTACTGAGCCAATTGGAACCAAATATAGCAGCAATGGTCCTTAGATGGTCCTCTTTCAGAAATATGTCCGATGACCAAGACAATCAACCAAGATGGCCTCCACAGCCGTACGTAGTTTAAAATAGGACCCTATGGGAAAATTCATTAAAAATCTTCTTGTCTGAAACTACTGAGCCAATTGAACCAGATTTGGCAGCAATGGTCCTCAGATGGTCCTCTGTCAGAATTATGTCCGATGACCTGGACGATCAACCAAGATGGCAGCCACAGCCGTACATAGTTAAACATAGGACTCTGTGGGAAAATTCATTAAAAAATCTTTTTTTTTAAACTACTGAGCCAATTGGAACCAAAATTAGCAGCAATGGTCCTTAGATGGTCCTCTTTCAGAATTGTAGCCACTGACCTGGCCTGTTAATCAACAAGGCCACCAAAGCTGAACTTAGTTTAACATAGAACCCTACATGTATGGGAAAAGTTAATTTGCAGATCATCATACCTTAAACTTGGCCATTTGGAACCAGACTAATGGCAGCAATGGTCCTCTTTTAGAAATGTGTTTGGCACCACAGCCTAACTTTGTTTAACATTGTACCTGTGGGAAAACCAGCCAAGCTAACTGCTACACTTAAATTTTCAGTCCTGCTGAAGGTGGAAAAGTTAAATCCAGGTGAGTGATACAGGCTCTTGAGAGCCTCTAGTTCCAGTACAGTAACACTTCAAATAAAAACTACAAACATGTTGTCCCTTCATCACCATCCTGAAGTTTACAAATGAAGCCATGAATTACACTTATCTTTTCTTTGTATTTTCAGGTTTATCATTGGTATTCTGGTACACTGTAAAAGCTGTGGACAAAGAACTCATACGTCTATTGTTGTTGTGTAGTATTATTTACTTCACCCTTCATACCATTGGTAAGACCACCCCCTGTATTATTATGTTGTAAGATTTCCCCTTTGTTAGATGGTTAGAGTAATCTACCTTTGATAGTAAAGTGGTCAGTGGTATATAATTGTTGTATTAGTACAGTGATGCCTGCAGAAGCTAAATTAACAGCATTAATAAAAGCTATTTTGGTTTTTCCTGCTAAATATCGGGAGTTTGTTCTTGGTATGGTTATGGTTGAAAATGTATTGGAACAAAATGTTATAAAAACATGCTGTAAAGTTGATGTAGCATAGTCTTGAATTTATTGTTGAATTATCTGTCTCATCATTAGTGACCAGTGTAAATTGACAATCTAAAAATTTTTCTTGCATTTGTACATTGTCTGGATATATATTCATATTGGAAAATTTCATCTCCTGCTCAATTTTCTCTCTGATTTTGCATATGTTAATTTTGTTATTGTATGCTGTGTAGGGTAATTATATGTTTTTTGTACGATTCCTAATATATTGATGAACGCAATAATATTCTATGAAAAATTATGATTACTGAAAAAAGTTGCTGACAACTCAGATTGTTTTTACTGATAGGACCAAAAAGGGTTGGCATCTATGCAAATGTGGGAACCCCATGTTCTTTGGTCAAGATTGTGTTTGCTATATAACTTGAGAATGGTTTGAGTTCAGTGATGATACATGGCATGGTTATCACAATCAGAAGGTGTGTCTCGATTAATGTCCAAATCTCTACATCAAAGGTCAAGGTAAAAAAACTTAGACCAAAGGTGGGTACCCAATGTCCTTTGGTAAAGACCTTCCCCACTCTATAACTCAGGAATATGTGTGACAAATAGCTATGTGGCAGTGCCATAAACATAACATCAATCAAACATCAATCACTATATACTGAGGTCACCTAATGGTCATCAATATTAAAAGTCCACACCATGCAGTGAGCGCTGGATAGCTCCATTAACAATGAAAGTAAGGCTATCCAGCACTGCAATAAAATCTCCAAATATAACACTTTAACTGAAAATACATTGAATAAGATCACTCTCAGTACATAACCGGAATTGGTTTTTACTTCAAGTCCTTTATTACTAAGCTTAACTTCACTTTATCCATACAAATTTTGACCACAAGTTATTAACGGCGCACAGAGATGGATTCCATCTCCTTGATGTCTAGTTTTTTTAGCAATTTTCAATGTGTTCAACTTGTCCTTTGATGCTTCATAGTCAGAATCTCTTAGTTTTCTTTCTACCTCAATGAAAGTTTCCACCTGGTATGGTCAACAATGGTTTAAGTCAAGTTGATTGGTGACTTTAAATTATCAAAGAGACCCCAAGACTCTATTAATCTATTACAATTGATGCATACCTCATATCCTGTTATTTTCATTGTGGTACATTCCCCAAGACAAGCATGTAATGACACTTATAAAGGGAGCTCATTTTCTCATTAATAGGCAACAGCGTATGTGGTGGATAAATTCATTCCAAAGTCCAACATAACACCATTTGTTATTGCTGTTCTTCATGTAAAAGTGAGAGTGAAGCCTTCAGCATAATGGTTTTTGTTTTTATGAAATGCAGGCAAAAAATTAAAATTTACATAGATTCTTCAGCTTTCACTGTACTTAATAGATCAAATACACCTTTTTTTTCGCAGCTTAGTAACATGTTTTAATCAATTTATTTTTAAATCTATATTATTAGAAATATGCTTCTTTACCATTTATGTAATATAATATTGAGTCATGTATTTCATACATTAAAAAAAATAAAACACTCACAAGCAAAAATGAAAATTAATTTATATTGGTGGTATGCATTCAATGTACTCAAATTTGTAAAAATTGAATGTTTGAGCATTGTGGTTGTATGTGAAGAACTATTTATGTTGACGTAGTCTTGTATTATATATAATGTGACAACCTGCTTGAATGTATTAAATCTATCACTCAATGTTTATATTTGTATTCTCAATTGATTATTTTTATTGATTACATAAAAAATGCACCTCTATATGCCTGTGACGGGCACTGTGAAAATTTCCATGTTAAGAACAAAGCTTGTAAAACCTGTGTATAAAGGACACTTACTTTAAGCCTCTTATAAACAGGATTTTCTGTATTTATTAAAACAACACTTATTTTAAGTCTCTTATAAACAGGATTTTCTGTATTTATAAAAAAAACACTGAAAATTAGTTTGCAATGTCTTGAAACATTTTTACATTGGTATTTCTGATGTATATTAATACTCAACACTATAAATCAAGATTTTTCAACCAATCAGACATAAACTTTTTGATGTTGTTGTGTTGTAGTAAATGATCTTTGAACATTTAAACTTGCCCTGACACATTTCATTTTTGACCTGTACATATTTTTATTATTTTGTTTAAAGATACCTCAAACATTAAAAAAATGATTTCAAGAGTTATTGACCTTGGATTTTTGCAGACGACAACTAAAAGAAAACATGATTGTTTAAAATATGATTACATAAATAGTGCCTAGATTTTTATTATTGCTGAATATTAGTTTTTTGTCATCATAAACAGTAAAAAATCTCAAGATTTGAGTTGTGCAGCCATGTTCAGCCATTTTGCTCACTAAATGTTGCAGCCATATTTGTGCTGTTGTTTGCCAATGTATGATATGATGATGGAGGGGTCATAAATAGGAGGAACTGTTTTAAGGCTAAATGTGAAGTCATTTGGAACAAATTCTTGCCCTTTGAAAACTTTAAATGTTGCAATAGCAGCTTAAGAAAGTAATTCGTGATTTGGTCTTGCCACCTGAAGTAGATAGAAATTGACCTCTTACTTGTGACTCCTCAACAATGCTGTACCTGAGTTTTGTTGTCTTTATAGTTTCAGCCATTTATGTGCCGTTGTCGACCAGTTTCTGTGCTATACGACTACTTCTTTTGTGCGTTAGACTAGTTGCAATTTGTATAAGTAGCTATTTCTACTGGATAATGACTCGAGATTGGCGACCAAAAGACCATTGGAAATTATACCGAACACAGGTACCCACAGTTCTCTGTGTACTCGAAGTCTTTTTATTCGCTTAGTTTTTCTTTCTTTTTATAATCACATTGATAAATTATATTTACACGCTTGACCCTCAGTCACACAGTTTAGTAGAATTAAAATTGTTTCCACATATTTAGTTATATTGTGTAATATTTGTTGTTAATTAGCATGGTAGATAAAGCAGTTTTATTTATGCACTTAGTACAAAATCTTTGCAATTATTTCTTTATGTTGAAAGATATATTTGTGATAATTACTTATATACAGGTTAGATCTGTTAAGAATTTCAACATGTAATCCTTTGAAAAAAACTAGACAGTTTGGTCTCTAGTAATTTGTAGAACCTTGATCAACATATATTGGAGGGGATATCATGCATCCAGGTATATTTGCATATGGATATCAGATGCTTTCTGTGCTTTAAGGTCACATGAACACGGTGGCCATTAGACTACAATATGACTCTGAATATTTGGTTAAGTTTGATGTCCAAGCTCATACATCGATAGCCTATGGTAAATTTGGTGTTTTTTTTAAGGAGAAAAGTGTACTGAATTTTTCAAATTTTTTTGGGAGGTGGGTGTGGGGGGGGGAATAGGCCGAAGGGTTGTTTTAAGGCTCAAAATGTCAGGACACTCATGGGATGTTGCTATAATAGAAAGACAATATTTTTGGTCCATTGTGAGCACAGTAATCTTTCATCAAATGGCCACAACATGTAGGTAGATCTTTCGAACTTAAGGATGATCACTGGTCTAATAGAAAATAAATAGGATTTGAAATAGGTGTTTTAGTTTGAGAGAACATATGAATAGTAAACAAATAAGCAAGAAAAAAATATAGGTTCATGTGCTCATTTTAGAGCTATAAGGCCTTGAAAATTTGCAGGAAATGGGTTTTCTCTGGATTTTTCATTGTCTTTGCATTGACAACTTCAGTCTCTCAAAGATGTATGAAAAAATAAAAAGGATTTCATAAAATTTTGTCAAATATCATTTTAAGGTATATATGATTGAATTATTAAGAAAAAAAGTGGGGTTTCATGGGCAAAAAATTTCATGTTTAACAAATGGATAAAACTCGAGGATTTCGAAAATCTGACAAAAAGACCAAAACATGACCAGCGAGCATCCTCAGAGTAGAAATCAAAGAACTGAGTTTCAGAAGTTACTTGCTTGACATTAATTTTTGTTTTGTATGCTTCAAATAGGAAACAATTTTATTTGTGAGTGAAATATAGTGTTAAACTTTCACAAAAGAAACCAAAAGAGAAAATGAGAATGTTTTATACTCAGTGTAATTATCCAGTAGAATAGAACATTGTAGGGTTGGAAAATGCAAGCATGCTTTTTATCTTGCCTGTAATCAAAGTCTTGTTAGACGAGACTGAGGTATTATTTTTTCAGTGAAATAAGCAGCTTGTTTTTAAAATTTTTCTTGTTTTATATGTGGAATGCACTCTGACATCCTATGACCCCTTCCAATTGTTGTTTTTTTTTTACAATTTTATATTTGGTTTTGTTCGACTTGTGTATTTCATACATTTTAGTTGTTTTACTCCCCTTTTGACAGCTCATGCACCCTTTCCATGTATTTTTCTTGTTATCTATTGTCGTATGAGCTGTTTCGCAACATACTTAGTTTTTGTTCATCTCGATAATTACTAGGATATAGGACTTAAGGTGACCAGCTGACCTGACTTAAACCAGGTGTAAAGATTATATGTCCAACAGACGTATTTCAGATGACTTTAACTTCAATGTCATGCACCAGTGGTCAGGTTAAGTTTTCAGGATTGTGGCCATCAGTAAATATGCATGATATTGGTAATATTTGTATGGGCATTTGTATATATTTTACAATCCATAGGACATCTGTAATATGGCCATGACCTTATATTCATACTTCAGCAGTCATGTTAAATTTTCAGGAATAAGTTTATTCTATTTTTTCATAATTGGCTAGTGATGAGGGATTGTCAGAGTACATTCCATAGATGTTCCATAATTCATTCAGATCTAATGCATGAAGTATAAGATAAATTGATTCAACTGAAAAATTCTTATTTTGAAATATTTATTTACATGAGTATTTGTGCATTAGTATAACTCATTCTTAACAAATCCCTCAGAAGTCAGAAAGACAATACCTTCTTTCTGAATCAATTTTAACTGATGACTTAGCTTCATAGTAAATGATTGAGTTACACTTACCTACACAAATAGTGATCTAAATAAAGAACAAGGAAATATTTTATGTGTCTCCAAAATTAATTAAGTTAATTTATCATACCTGCAAGAAAGTTCTACAAAAAAAAATCGTAGAAGTACAGGAATTTTTATTTATATTCCATTTAATGCTTTTCATTTTTATAATGCATTCTAAATAATTCATCAAAACTGAAAATTTAAACTCCTGACCCTTGCTGTATCGTTTTTCACTACTTTGTCAATTTAGTAATTTTATTTAATTTGTATTTTCCAGCAATAGCAATCAACCTGACATTTGAGTCTGCATTTACCAGGGGCCGACTGATGACATTTATGATCATCAGTCTGATAACTGCTGTGTCCTACTTCTTCTACTGGGCAGTAGCATTCAGGACCTCTCCGATGAAAAGGAGCACCTCCAACAAAGATTTGAGAGAAAAGGAACAAGTTAAAGGCAAAGATATGTGAAAATGAAAGATTTGGAATTCTCAGAAATATAGTCATGGTGCTTATGAAATTGTATAATTTTGATAAAAGAATCGGAAATTTGGGGGATATATTAGGAAATAACAAGATGGATTTTAGAAGGTTACTCCGTTCCTTCAGGATATTTGAAATATCACTAAATTTTTAACCAAACATTTAGAAAAATTTCGTCGCTCATAAAGTAATGTTGACATAAAAACAATATTTATCAGTTTTATGTGAAAACATTAACATTTTATGTGTTTAAATGAATAATTTTTTTGTGTTTGAAGTTTTCTTCTTTTTTTTTGAACAGAAAATAGTCTTTGTCCAGTTTTCTTTAAAGATGAGTAAACAGGGATCTGTAGGTCATCTTTTGAATTTGTTTTTGAAATTACACATGGTCTCCTATTATATCTTTGATTAAATAAAATTTGTCATGTTGTTGTATTCCAGTACCAAAACATTATAAATCATTAATTTATACATTAGTCTGATTTGTCAACTTAACAAATTCTTAAGTGTCAAGTTGATATGAAGATATTTTAAATATTCCCTTCTGATGTCTTGGTATTGCTGTAATATGTAGATATAAACATTGGTAAAGGCTACAAAACCTTTATAATATCATTCATTGTAAGAATCCTGTATGAACATATTGTATGGAATTGTTGTTTATTTGTTATGGAAAGCTTTCACTGCCTAAACGTTTATTTTTGTTAAGTAGCTTTACTTTATTTATATGGTAGTATTTTTTCCTAAGGGGAGATAAATCTAATGAAAGTTGAATTTGGCTGAAAATTTTTTTTTAATTTATTTCCAGCAAATTTTTTTTAGAATGAGAGAAACATTTGAACTTTGTACATTATTTGGACATCCACAAAATGATCCAAACTTGCAAGGTTTCTTTATTTTCCTGTTCTGATATATAATAATAAAACTAGAATTTCTATCCAGTTCTGATTGTATCATTTGTGTATGTGAATGATGATTCTAATAAACAAAAAATATCATCACATAAAAAAATTGTGATAAAATATAATCAGTTTTTTACATCTACTGATATCATGACCAAATGTTCTTTTATGTTATTTTGCCTATAGTTGCTAGGATAATTAATAGTGTTATTAGTAATTAAAGTTTCCCAGGATATTTATGGATTTTGATCATTTTTGCATCACCATAATCCTAGAGAAAACTGGTTTTTGACAACTTCTATACTTTAAGGGTGCTCACTGGTCATGTTTTGGTCTTTTTGTCAGATTTTCGGAATCCTTGGGTTTTATCCATTTCTTAAACATGAAATTTTTTGCCAATGAACCCCCACTTTTTCTTTTATAATTCAATCATATATACCTTAAAATGGTACTTGACAAAATTTTATGAAATCCTTTTTATTTTTTCATACATTTTTGAGAGACTAAAGTTGTCAATGCAAAGACAATGAAAAATCCAGAGAAAACCCATTTCCTGCAAATTTTCAAGGCCTTATAGCTCCAAAATGAGCACATGAATCTATATTTTTTTCTTGCTTATTTGTTTACTATATATGTTCTCTCAATATAAAACACCAATTTTAAATCCTATTATTTCCTATTAGACCAGCGATCATCCTTAATACTTGCATTGATCATAGTATTTATTGTAATAAATGGAACATCTCATCTGTAAAAGTGAATTCATTTTGACTGCTGTCTTCTTGGAATGCCAACATTTATAAAATATATATTCTTGGAATGCCAACAAAATATTTTCAAAAGGTTTTATTACAAGAAATAGGTGTTGTTTTAACAGATTAACACAACTCCTAATAAACGCACTGCTTAAAATAAATTAAAAATATTGGCTAAAATATGTGTAAAAGAAAAAAATGTGAAATATATATGATAAAATTACAATGATTTTGGAATAAAAGAAGAAGTTATTTAATTCGGTCATTTATGTAAAAAACATGTGTGATAAGAAAAAAAGTGAAATCAAATAATAATAAATAAACAAATAAATAAAATTATAAGAAAATAAAAAATATAGAGAATATTATGTTTACAACTGATAATAGACACCGTTCAGTTCAGATGAAAATTCAGTGGTGGTAACAAAATATTAGACATTTGAATGAAAAACCAATCAGGCCTGAAGGTATAATATTTAAACTAGAAACAGATGCTTAGTGTTAAGGTTGGGGTGCCTGTTTTGAATCTACTTGTCATATTAACTATTAAGAGTTGTTATCAGTGTACTTTGCTTTACAAGCATTCTTTTCTTCATTACAAAACTTCATTTCATTCAATACATATACAACCTTTAAGATTGTAACAGTCACACATACCTGTAAGCATACATACAATTTTATTTGATCAACTATGGTAATTGCTGCATGGAGAGACTTGATTAGTATTTTTGTTTTGATAACAATTTTTTAAGCTACATACAGTCAAACCTGCCCTAACGGTCACCTTTATTAAGCAGCCACCTGCTGTCAGCGGTTGTCCTGGAGTCCGCCCAAATAGTTTTACGTGTTAATTTAACTTGAAATAAGCGGTCACCTGTCTTACGCGTCCAGCGGTCACAAAAAATGGTATCCAAGCTTGAAATTTACCTAAATTAAGCGGTCATTTACTTTCTATAAATGTTAAAATCATCGTTAATTGACTTTCAAATCATCTCTAATTAATGGCATAGCTTAATTATCATTCAAATTATCAATCTCATCGTTCATTTACGCTCGATTGGGGAAAAAAAATCATTTCACCTCAGTCGAACCGCCATATTTGAATGTTAGACAACGATAATATCTTGATCGTTCCGGAAAGCAAAATACGGATTTGCCGCTCCGTGTAAAACTTGATTTAGCGGTCACCTGTCTTATGCGGCCACTTTACTTTTGTCCCAATTGTGGCCGTTAAAAGCAGGATTGACTGTATTTCTTGAATGCGAACAAAATTTTACACAAGTTTCATTATAAGATCAAAGGATGTTGGCATTCCAGGAATAAACCTTTTGGCCATAGACAAATAGTGTTTTTCTGTAATATATCACTTCTATTGTCGAGTAGTTAACAAGTATAGTATGTTGGATTTCTACTTTTATTCTGTAATTGTTGTTAAAGTAAAAATTCTTTTGATTCACTAGAACTATGGTAGTTTATGATACCATACAAGCCTTTAGCACCTGATAGATCCTTGTATTAACCTGAACAATAGTCCACAATTGTATAACATTACTGATACATATACATTTCAGAACAAACTTGACATAGAAATCTTTCAAACTAAAAACAATGCTAGGGGCCAATTTGTTATTTTTTTGCTTTGTGAAATTTAAATTCCGTTATTTCTAATTTTCTGTTATGAGTATCTAATATCTAACGTCAGGGTACCCAAATCGCCCACCCCCTTTTATTTTGTCACTGTAAACACTGATAGAAAATTTTCTTGTGGGGATGAGAGAATTTTTGTGGCTTCAACAGACAAGAATGAATTTTGTGCACTGAAGTCTTGTTGGATCTATTCACTACCTGGGCGATTTGGGCTCCCCTCCAAAATCACGGAACCACGCGACTTTTGAGCCACTGCTGACAGAAAATCAATGTGTATACATGCAAAATGTATTTGTGGAAAACACTTGTGTATTCTACTTTTTCACAAATAAAAATCAACAATTTTTTATAACAGTTTCTCCGCAATGTTCGGAAACCACCCTCCAAACTAGGCAAATTGGGTACCCCAACGTTATACTGGTACACGTATTGGTAGGAATGCATTCCTTGGAATTTTCAGTTATGAGTACTTAATATCTATACATGTATTAGTAGGAATCCATTCTAAAAATATGACCCAAGCATTTTGTAGATATATCACCCCATGTGATAAATGTTATACATTGTTATATATATGTGTATGTAAACTTATTTGTGATACATAATTTGTTGAGAGTATTGTATACATATGAAATGATCAGATTTGTGGAAATAAAAGAGATCTGTAAAATTGTTTCTGATATAGGCCTATTTATACATGTATATGTGTGTGTGTTCATATTTTTGGAAACCTGTGGCTCCATAGTGACCGAAAACAGTACTCAAGCCTGAAAAGTTGGAAAACTGAAACAGAAACAAAATGAGCAGATTGAAATATCTAAATGAACAAAACAATGAAGTCCAAAACTGCCTTAGGACAGAGCTATACATATCCATGAACAAATGTAAGCATGATAGTTCTTAACACAGAATATTCCTAAAGTTTAATTACCAATACATTGCCAAGGGCCACAACAATGGTTCTCTGAAAATTAAACACTGAGTGAATCACAAGACAAACAATTCATTATCTGTATATGAAAATATTACCCATATTTGGTAATTAACTACCTAGGGGCTCTCAAGAACCTGTATCGCTCACCTCAAAATCATTTGCAAAATAAATTGTTTGACTGTTTAACATTGCTGTCAAGTTTCAATTGGCTCTGGTTTTGCCGAATTGTTCACTGGTTTCAAATGAGAACATTTTTTAGTGAATTTTCCAAAAAGGTCCTGTGTTAATGTTTGGTTCTGGCGGCCAGAGTAATTGGATACAATTCTGAAAGAGGACTACCTAAAGACTTTTGTTCCAATTGGCTTTGTGGTTTCAGGCTAGAATATCTTTAAGTAAATTTCCCATAAAGTCGTATGTTAAACTATATCTGGCACTGGCGGCCAACTTTGACGGGAGGCAGGGTCATTAGTGCCAAGTTTTGTTCCAATTAGCTTTATGGTTTCTGACAAGATCTTTAAGTAACTTTTCCATAAGGTCCTATGTTAAACTCTGGTGGCAGGTGGAGTCATCGGATATAATTCTGAAAGAGGACCACCTAAAGACCATTGCTACCAATTTTTGTTCAATTGGCCAGGTGGTTTCAGACCAGAAGTTCTTTAAAAGAAAGTTTGACAGATGACAATGGCAATAGTTCACATGGATGTGTGCTAAAAAGTAGGTATTTTTATGCTGTTTGACAAATCAAGGGGCATTACTCAAACAATCTATATCTATATCAAATGATTCATTATTTATTAAAATTATAAGGATATGGAGTTACAGTAAATGAAATAACATACCATTAGATTGAACACCAACAAAGATTGTTTAGAGGTTGTCGCTTGACCTTCAGCAAGAGCAGCAACTTGCACTCACAAGACATGAATGAATGAGTACAGACAAATGTTGCGCAAGCTGCATATTTGTTGCATGGCCTTGATAAAAATTTATTTTTCAGTCAGTTTCTATTCAACCATATTTGGTATAAATTTTTTTGTTTATTGGTTGTTTTCTGCCCATCAGCCTAAATTAATGTCATGTGGCCTTGATTTAGCTAGTTGAAAGGTTACAAAAAGTTCAAATTTTAATGAAACAGCTTATTAGGGGTGTAATACACACTACTATTACATGTACAGATGTCGTACATGTATGTATATGGTTCATTGATTAAGGAACTGAAGATTTCTATGAAAAGCACCTGTTGTACTTAGTTGAGTGGACATTATTTTTCTGATACACAGTGTCATGTAGTTGGTTTCAGAACACCGATTATTTTTAAACTAGACTAATTCACTTACCTTCATATCAAAAATAATTTAATAGTGCAAGAAAAGAGAACATATTGGCAATTAATGTCGCCTGGTCAACTACAACTAAATGATGACTTCAGTTTTGTGCAGTTTTACAAGTATATCACTACAGGCCATTAATGTCGCCTGGTCAACAACAACTAAATGATTACTTCAGTTTTGTGCAGTTTTACAAGTATATCATACTATTGGCCATTAATGTCACCTGGTCAACTACAGCTAAATGATAACTTCAGTTTTGTGCAGTTTTACAAGTATATCATACTACTGACCATTAATGTCACCTGGTCAACTACAACTAAATGATGACTTCAGTTTTGTGCAGTTTTACAAGTATATCATACTACTGACCATTAATGTCACCTGGTCAACTACAGCTAAATGATGACTTCAGTTTTGTGCAGTTTTACAAGTATATCATACTATTGGCCATTAATGTCGCCTGGTCAACTACAGCTAAATGATGACTTCAGTTTTGTGCAGTTTTACAAGTATATCATACTACTGGCCATTAATGTCACCTGGTCAACTACAACTAAATGATGACTTCAGTTTTGTGCAGTTCTACAAGTAACTACTAATAATCACTAATTAGCCTGTCAACACTGAGGTGAGTTTTAATCCAACTTGTAGCCAGGTGTGTTCACCTCCGATCCTAATTGAGAATTCTTGCCAGTTTTCTTGCCAGTGGTTTCCTCTGGGTCTTCCATCTTACCCCACCAATATAAACTGGCAACCAAAATGCAGTCAACTCCAGTGGAAGTTAACATTAAACCAAAACAAACAAAGTACACACAGTTCTAATTGCAAATTTTGAATTGAGAAAATAGAAAATTCTACTTCACAAGATTTAAAAAATCCAAACTGGAGTTTTGGTAGAATATGATACCACTTAAAAACCTTTATTTGTATTTCTACACTTAATGCTGCAGACAGAATATTCATCACAATACAACTATACTGGTTAATACATATAGGCAATAAACTAATGGCTCAGCATCTTCATTTTCAGTTCAAATATTGTCTGATATTAAATTTAAGTCTTTAAGCAGTAAATAAATTTTTCACAAGATTGGTTTCAGGAATTCTACAATGTAAAATTGCAACTTGAGTGAATGGTGGACACTGGTAAAACTAAAGCCTTGGAAAATGTTGAATTAATTGGAAGAATCAATATGCTTTTAGATATTGGATTTTTTTATTAATTTTTTTTTCTCTATGAAATTTTCAGGATTTTGTGAAAATTTCATTAATAAAAGCATGCTAAGAGAATAAAAATACAACCTAGGTAAATTGCACTAAAAAAATATTTTGTCAACAGCACATAATGTGTCTCAACATCAATTTCTGTATATAAATTTACACCATGACACTGATATTTATACAAGTACAAACAACAACTATCATGCTACTTATGATCTTTACATACACTTATCATCATTTCAATGGCAATTAAAGATACATTGTTGTTTGAAAGGAGGGCAGAGATCTTTTAAGTAAAGAATTTCAGAAAAATTGGTAATTTTTTGCCTTCTCAAAAGAAAATTTTGTCTGGTAAAAAAGTTAATTCTGACTCACTCCCATTCATCATTTATTACAACTGGTTATGGTTAAATTTCAATGATATTTAGATATGGGACGTGCAGCAAATTCGGGTCAAGATTTTACAAAACCGGCAGAGATTTTGGGTAAGAATTTTTTGACACTCTGGAGAATTCCGGTCAGGATTTTAAAAATTTCTCCAGATTTTTATAAAGCACTGAGGAGAATTCAGGTTGACTTTTCACAATGTTAAATGTATAAATATGTCTCATCATGATAACTGCCTTTTATTGTTTTTGGATAATTTGGGTATGTATTTTAGCTTTTCAGGATATTTTTGGGTCACTATATCGATATACGTGGATAATTTCGGGTTGGTTGGGGTTGCGAGTTCACCGACGCACTCCCTTCATAAAATGGTTAAGTTGCACCACCTTCCCCCCCCCCCCCCCCATGGGACTAGACCAATCCTTATTGATCTGCCCATGAATTCTTATTTGTGGAGGTAGTGTTAAACAACAAAATGATAAAATGAAGTATAAGTCACTACAAACATCTTCAAATGCATACTGTTGTTCTAGAATGGCATGTTACAATTTCTGCCTTAACTACACATTTTAGGTAATAATGAACCGAGGTCAGATGGAAAAAAATTGGAACTAAGGCAAATTAGTGAAGATTCTAATTTGAGTTACTATGGATTCATTATTATTTGTTGTATACCAATTTTCGTGGTTTTCGTGGGTCCCAGTAAACCACGAATTCAAATATCCAACGAAAAAAATAAAAATTTTACTTTAGCTTAAATGCACTGAAGTTTGACACCACAGAGTTTTGATGTACCTATCGAAGACAATATGAACAAGTGCATTTTTACAGCATGTACTTGGATACAGACGTATGATGAGTCGGGTATATATCCATAGAGGATACAGTGTTTCATGTAATTTTTATCTTTGGTAAGATATAAACACTCAAAAGATTTTCTATAAAACATGAAAAATATTTTGACTGTGTAAATTGTCGTGGAATTCACTTCCGTTTTTTTTATTCAAACATTCAAGAAAAATATTAATCCTTAGTAGGCCTAAACAATACAGACTTTCTCATAAATTACAGTAAAAACAACTTGTAAAAAGATAATAAAGCAGAAATTATTGATCGTAATTAGATTAAAGATATGTATGTATATGCCCGGAGGTATTTGGTGACAAGTGATTGCAATTTTGTCAATATATATTTCACACCTGATTAACCTAACAAGTAAACAATTACAGATTTTGTTAATCTTGTTTAGAATATAGCAAAGTGCTCTCGACCAATGAAATTGTAGGATTTGATGGTTCTTAATTGTGAAGAATCAATGTAAAACATGTTCTTAGTAAGGGATTATCCTACCGTTCAGAACAATGAGTTCCTATAAATGAGTTCCAACTGCCCCGAAGCACATTTATCACCTTACAGAATTTTTAAAAATTTAAATTTGATTTGAAAAAAAGTAATAATGAAACTGTTCTAGTTTTTAAGATCGGTAATGTTAAACATTAAACACGATATAAGACCAATACAAAAAAGAAACATCTCATTAATTAAATTTACCTACATCTTTATCTAAAGGCATTAATACTTCTAAACTCAGATAACTTGACCCGCGGCTGGTAAGAATAGACATTTCAAGTATTCCGATGTAATTAAAACAGGAGGTAAAATTAATATTGGAATTTAATATATAAAATTTAAATTTTAGCTAATTACTTTATATATGAAGTAGTATTTTAATTATGTATACAGAAGGCATTCCCTGTGGAATAAAATATAGGTTTAACTCATATTTAGAAATTTATTGATTTCAACTGTAAATAAACAAAAAGATAATTCCTTATTTAAATGTTACATGTTTTACATTCATACTCACAATAAAGAAACACCATTGCATCGTACTGTTGTGTCTTTGAATGTTTAAAATGCAATGAATTAAACTTTCCCAAATTATTAGAAATGCCTTACATCACTACGACTAATTCATCAATGAAATGTCTAAAAGGAAATCATGATTAACTATAAACCTTGCATTGACATTGAAAACAATTATACTTAATTAAAACCAATCAAGCAGTCATTTGAGCCTTGAGCACTTTACAATATTCTAAGTTTGTAAGAGAATGATAATCCCTTTCTTCATGATAAGTACTCGCAAACGCTCGTACTTAATCATGAAGAAAGGGATTATCATTCTCTTACATATACTAAATTCATGACCAGCTTTGTTCCTTTACAAATTTGAAGAATCTGTTTGTTAGACTTTTGTTTTATAAGCGCTTAAAATCAGTACTTTACTGAACAATATCAAAGTTTGATCGGCACGTTTTGTCGCAGCATTTTCATGATATCTGATGAGCCAAGCCACAAATTTGAGTATTTTCAACAACTCTATATTTTTTTCTAAGCCAGCAATCCACAAATTTACATTAATAAATGAATCCACAGTATTTAAATAAACAAACAAATTTAAACAGATTGGTTTTAATTAACATAATGAAACTGGAACATTTTTTTCTTTTCAAATTGACAGCTAGCTAAGGTGAAATGTGAACAAGCCTTTTAAAACAATTGGTCATTTCTATAGAAGTGTATTGGCAATGAAGTGGGAAATGTGTTTCCAAATATTCAAGGAATAAATATATTCCTTGAGTTTTACAGAATTCTTATTTTTATAACAAATAATTAGTAAGTTTTCTCACCCTTCCAGCAGTCATATGAAAAAAAATACATTTACCAACTAGAGGCTCTCAAGAGCCTGTATCGCTCACCTGGATTTAACTTTTCACCTTGAGCAGACCTAAAAATTTAAGTGTTGCAGTCAATTTGGCTGGTTTTTCTATAGGATTCTGTGTTAAACTAATTTCAGCTGTGGCAGCCATCTTGGTTTAGTCCAGGTCAACGGATACATTTCTAAAAGAGAACCATTTAAGGACCATTTCTGCTAAGTCTTGTTCCAACTGGCTAAGCGGTTTCAGACAAGAAGATTTTTAACTGAATTTTTCTATAGGGTCCAATATTTAACAAAGTTCGGTGTGGCAGCCATCTTGGTTGACAATCCACGTGATCGGACATATTTCTGAAAGAGGATCTCCTAAGGACCAATGCTGCCAAGTCTGGCTCCAATATGTCAAGTGGTTTCAGACAAGAAGATTTTTCAATTAATTTTTCCATAGGGCCCTATGTTAAACTAAGTTCTGCTGTGGCGGCCATCTTGGTTGACAGTCTGGGTCGTCGCACAAAAATTCTGAAAGAGGACCATCTAAGGACCCATTGCTACCAAGTCTAATTCTAATTGACTTAGTGGTTTCAGACGAGAAGATTTTTGAGTGAATTTCCCATAGGGTCCTATGTTAAACTAAGTTCTGCTGTGGCGGCCATCTTGGTTTACAGTCCACGAAATTTGACACATTTCTGAAAAAGGACCTCCTAAGGACCAATGCCGCCAAGTCCTGCTCCAATATGTCAAGTGGTTTCAGACAACACAATTTTTCAATGAATTTTCCTATAGGGCCTATGTTAAACTAAGTTCAGCTGTGGCGGCCATCTTGGTTCACAGTCCAGGTCATCAGACACACCTCTCTAAGAGGACCATCTAAGGACCATTGCTGACAAGTCTGGTTCCAATTGGTCAAGTGGTTTAAGGCAAGAATATTTTTCAATGAATTTTCCCATAGGGCCCTATGTTAAACTAAGTTCGGCTGTGGCGGCCATCTTGGTTAACAGTCCGGGTCATTGGACATATTTCTGAAAGAGAACTTCCTAAAAACCATTACTGCCAACTTTGGTTCCAACTGGCCTTGTAGTTTCATATAAGAAGGTTTTTGAAATTCACCCCCCCCTTTTTTTTCTATTTTTAGTAACAGCAGCCATGGAAGTCGGGGATGCCAGACATAAGTTTGGAAGGGGGCCAGCCAAGGACCATTCCACCAAAGTCTGGTCTCAATTGGCTCAGTGGTTTGAGAGGAAAAGATCTTAAAAGCAAAGTTTACGCTGAATGCCGTCTTTAAAGGGCAAAAACTCCTATAAGGGGTCAATCAACGATTTTGGTCATGTTGACTTATTTGTAGATCTTACTTTGTTGAACATTTTTGCTGTTTACAATTTGTCTTTATCTATAATAATATTCAAGATAATAACCTAAAACTGCAAAATTTCCTTAAAATTAAAAATTCAGGGGCAATAACCCAATAAAGGGTTGACCGATTCGTCTGAAAATTTCATGACAGGTAGATCTTGACCTGATGAACATTTTTACCCCTGTCAGTTTTGCTCTAATTGCTTTAGTTTTTGAGATATAAGACAAAAACTGCAGTTTACCCCTATGTTCTATTTTTAGCCATGTCGGCCATGTTGGTTGACAGGCGGGGTCATCGGACACATTTTTTAAACTAGATACCCTAATGATGCTTGTGGCCAAGTTTGGTTCAATTTGGCCCAGTAGTTTCAGAGGAGAAGATTTTTGTAAAAGTTAACAGACGACGACGACGGACGACGGACGACGGACGCCAAGTGATGAGAAAAGCTCACTTGACCCTTTGGGTCAGGTGAGCTAAAAAAAGAATGTTAAAATCATGGTCAATTAATTCAAGTAAAAAATGACAACATGATATAAATGTAATAAATGGTATATATATATATATAAACAGAAACAATAATATAAAGCACCATGATAATGGAAAAAATCAACAACAAACTAAAATAAAAGTAGCAGATCAATTTCAATGAACTTAAATTATATTAAGTTAATGTGTGGATATGTGCATTTTCATATATTACTATCTGGATGTCATTTCATGATGCAATAAAAGTATAACTAATCTGAATACCTAAAAATATACAACAGATTACCGAACAATACATTAATTCATGAGTGAATTATAAGTGTTTTCTGTCACGAGTTGTAGATTTTTGGTATTCAAACTTGAATACAAGTTATTTTGTTTATTACATTGACATATTCCATTTATTCAGAAAATTTGGATCATTCCTTTTTATAGTAACATCGTTTGCGGTGGCTGTTGTTACGTCACTTCCTAGTGTTAAATATTACTTTTCTGTTCACTGGGTGAAATATCGGATTTTATTTCACTTGGAAATCCAGGTATTTCACCACACACAACGTACAGTCAAACCCTTTAAAGGGACCTAGTAAAAATCCCTGTCCATAAAGGGCACTGTGAAAAATTCCATTTCATGTGCAAAGGTTGTAAAATTAACCTCTATATAAAGGGCACTTTTCTCTGGTCCCTTTGATGTCCTTTATACACAGGTTTGACTAATAAGCCAAAATAATTCAACAGAAGATATAATGTGTCTTCTGATTGGTCGAACCTTTTAGTCCAAATTATTCTTTCTACTGTGATGTCATAAAGATACATTTTTGTGTAGGTCAATGTTTTAGGTAAGTAAAACAACAATGCAGATTTAAAAATTATAAGGACTGTTTTAGTCTTTCTGAAATAACCTTATTTTATGTAGCACACATTTAAAATAGTATATTACTTCAGTTACTGCATGACTAGTGTTATTTTTTCATAGCAAATAAAAATTGTTACCGTTCATTGTTAAATAAATTCAAATGTTTTCTTTCAGTACAGAAAATGAACCAGTATGTGGATCTCTGCTACTGAGGTTTTAATGACAAGAAATAAAGTTATATTGACTCCTTCTTAATATTTTCAGTACTTTTAATATCAATTTCGTATGTTGTCCTTATTCAAAAACATGCAATTTTTTAATATTAAAAAAAGATAAACAGTAAATTGTTTTGAAAAATAAAATCATTTATCTAATAAATACATTTGTAAATAGTAATCTATCATTATTGTCAGTAAAATTTAATTTCTAAGCACTATTACACTTTATTATGCAAATATCACAAATAATATTAAATGCAAAATCATGCAACAGTTGACTATAACAAATTATTGAGGATGAGATTAACAAAAACTAATCAATTAAGTATTACATCACAACCTATATAACAGGTGCTTTGTTGTTTACATATACACCTATAAAGTATATATGTTTTCTTTATAAAAAAATCTAAAAAGTGTCATCTGATTTTATTCTTAAATAGGATAATATATAAAAATAACTTCATTTTTGTAAAATTGTTTCAAATAAGGTATGCAGTTGGTACAGAGAATTTAAGTCAATATTGCTACTTTTCTATTATTTAGTAATCGACACTATAAATAGACTTGAGTATCTGTTACCTTCAGCTTTTTAACAGTAATATACAATCAAACATGTTGGCTTTGCATTTAAATCTTGCAAGGGTAACACTAACAATTTTTTTTAAACAAATGAAGGCAATAGCACAACATTTAAATTAAAATTTTGGATTAAGCTGTTTTTTTTCAAACTAGTCTTTTGATTCAGATTTATAGCTGTTTCAGGTGTAAAAATAACAATTAGCCAATAACAGGCAGAGGCATCTATAATGCAGAAGTATGTACAAATGAATGTTTAATAAGGTCATCAACAATTAATTTACAATTTTCCAATTTAACATTCATTACTGGTAATTTATAGCAATGTCCCTTTTTGCTGTATAATGAAAAATGATATATACACCATAAAGAGTGCATTTTACCCATATTTTTACTGTACATAAACCCTATTCCATAAGTTACATCATGTTAAAACACCCTAGGCATCAGTTATTTCATGCAGGTGAACAGGTCAACTTGATATCAAGCTAAGGGTTTGTCCCTGTTATTGTGTAACGTAAAATTGTAATGTAAAATTTAAGTACAAATGTAAAATTTAATGTACAATTCAAGTACAGTACCAAGAAGTACTGTTCTGTTTTATATTTGGAAATGTGATAATACCTTTATTCTAGAAATAACATCATATCAAAATGCCATAGTTAATTAGTAATCTCCTTGAACAGGTAAATTTGTATTCTACAAGTTACATCATGTCAAAATACCATACTCCTTGAACAGGTAAATTTTTATAAGTAGCAATAAACAACTTTTGAGGGCATGTGCTATACAGGGGAGGTAATAAATGTGAAATGAAAACTGGTCTATTCAAGGTTGGTTTAAAAAGTGAAAATAACTGCACGTACTTGAACTGTTTTTGCATTAAGATTCAGCTACATTTAACAAGCACAAAACAACATTTAAAATAAATCTATTTAAAATGTAAATGAAGATATACATAATATGTGTAGCAACAGACAACTTGGCAATAAAACTGTACATTATATAAAAAAAATATTGCCATTAAATGTATACATAAATGAAAAAAAAATTATTTTAAACAATAGATATAACTACTGTGACAGAGCACTTAACGTCATACAATGTAGGTATAATAATTTACAGGTTAGCACTATCTGTAACAAATTTCATTTTGCTTTTCATAATTAATTTTCACTGCATTGGTATCCATAGAATACACTTAAAACTGTTTGGTCACAAAATTGGTCAGTTATCTCCCCTTAAAACTGCAAAGTGGAAAAATACAATTTCTCTTAACTGTTGTAGGAAAATTGACTTTGAGTGTTTGACTGTACTAAATTGAAAAAGAGTGACAATTTTTGTATTGATCTGTGTGATCTCTCTGGCCTCCTAACAATATAAAAACTGCTAAAGAAGCATAACAGTGACATCCTCCCAAGTCAGGGTTTTGTATCCACGTTCGTTCCTACAAACCCCTAACATTACACATTCATATTTTATGGGACGGAAGTAAACAATTTTCACTGATTACTTCTCAAGGTCAAAATAGAATCCATTTGCGTCGTAGGTAGAATTTTCTAGGTCACAAACCAGGCAGCAATATGAATGTGTGATGTCAGGGGATTGTAGGAATGAACATGGATACAAAACCCTGACTTAGGAGGATGAACAGAGATAACAAACTTACTCTGAAAACATCACAAAATCAGTTTATTTTTTTTATATTAGTTTTTTAACACTTTTTCTATAAGAAATTTCAGTTTTAAAAAATGTTCACATTAAAGATAATGCTGATAACAATTAAATACATGTATATTAATTTTGTAAGCGAAATAAACTCTGCATTGATTTTAATAATTGTCAGACTTATTTTAAATATACATATGCTGTTATAGATTGTATAACTGTACAACACTTTTGCCATAAGAAAGTACCACAGAGGTGCATAAAAAATTTGAGGAATTTTTTTTTGTGATTTTTGAAATAAAATAAATTACATCCCATGAAAATAACCCACTATGTTCCTTACAATTGTATCAAATCTCCTGTGATAGCATTTTTTCCAATTTCTGTACATTAGTAATTTTCCAGTAACATATATATCACGATAAATGACATGTTCGCGTTTTCTTTCCAAATATCCGATTTTCCAAACTGAAAATTATGTAAAATGAACATAATTTTAGAAGTCTATTATTTTTTTTATAAAGACATCAATTTCAGTATTATGTGGGAATTTTTGGCTAAGTACCACCACTGATTCAAACAAATGATCACTTCTGATATTTTATGTTTTACTCTAGTTTAAAAATTGTATGTTAAATTCATTTCTTTTAAAATGTTCAGTACCAATGCAAAATTCTGAAAGAATATCTCTGACATTCTACAAAACAGATAAAACCTAAATCAAGTATATTTATATCACCTCGAGTTGCACTGTATTTCATTTTGCGATTGATTTCTAGGTTCAGATTCAATAAACTTTAACAAATCAATAATATTACATGAATATTTTGCAAGAGAAAAATCTAGATAACTATCTTCTAATGTAACTTTGTTCCCAGGAATATCTAACTGAACAATCCCTTCATCTCCCAAATCCTGTTTCAATGTGACAAAACCTGTCAGAGTTATCTTTCTTGGTGAATCCGGATTACTTTTGTAATTGAAATTGATATCTGGTTGTTTCGAAACTTTCTTTTCATTTTCAAAACATTTTCTTTGATCTTCAGGTGATGATGGATCTTCAATTTCAATCTCGATACTATTACAACCATCTGACCTAATATAGGCATTAATCTGCATATCGTCAATACTTATGACATCACATTCAAATCCTGATGAAGTAGAACTCAGTTTACTTCTGTAAGTATCTTCACTGTCTATAGAAATTGGTCTATGAATGGGATGAAAATAATGCTTATCCCAAGGCAACAGCTGGTTAAATGGGTTACATCTGAAATTGTGGATACCTTGTGGCCTCTCCTGCACCCGGAGTGTACCCAAAGCTAAACTCGGAAATGCAGGAGGGCCAAAGACGTTTTTTGAATACGTAGCTGATTGTTCGTATTGTGGAGGTTGATGGCGGTTTATATTGCTAAATGCATTAAACGGGTGGTGATGAGACATACCATGTATAGGCATTTGCATATTGGGTGGCTGAAATCCATAGCCATTGTATCCTGTTGGAAATTGTGACGGTTCCGAATAACCCTCACAATACCTCCTAGGAGGAGGAGGTGGAGGCATAGGAAACCTTTGAGGTAGTGATGTAAAATGTCTAAGCATGTTTGGATTTGATGGTAAGTAAGGTGGAATCGTGGGAGGCCTAACAAATGGTCCATAAGGTCCTCTGTCAACAGGTCCAGTGGTCCCATGATATGAAGGTGGAAACCCTGGATGATACATGCAAGGTGATGATAAATTTGTTCGAGAATCATTTGTTGGAGCTGGACGACTATATCGATTAAAGTAAGAATCATACTTGAAAGTTTCATTCTGAATGTGTGAATGTGTAACTGGACTAGAGAACGATGAACAAGAATTTTCTTCTGACGAAAGAGTATGACATTTATTGCTTATACCACTTGAGGGACCAGCTATGGCATTGTGTCCACTAGGAATAGTCGGCATAGTCTGTGGATTATACGGCGGTATCTGTGGTGGCATGTGGACATTCTCTGGTGAAGCTACAGCCACTGGCTGCTGTGATGAATGTGAAGTCTGTGGAACCGGTGGTTTAAACAATGATTCACTTGATAAAAAATTTGGACCTGTTGATGATGCAACAGGTGAGAATGGGTTGAAATTTCCAATGCTGGGCTGAGAAACTGGTTCACTATGACCTGAAATACTAGGTCCATTTGATGAACTGCCTGCTGATGATGTCCGTAATGTTTTCGAGGAAGACTGACTTGGTGGTGAGGTCACATGATTTAAATCTGTTCCTCCTTGGGGACTTGGATAAGGTTTTGGTTTGGAACGCAAATAGACACATTTACGATAGATACAAGTTTGCTTCAAAACATCCCTTCGCAAACAAAAGTTACACTTGTTACAATTTTCTTTCACCTGACATGGTCCACACTGGCCACATCGTCTCCGCCGTTTTGATCGATTGCGATCTCCGTCAAAATCGTGATGAAATTGATTAGGACTGGTAGGGTCCTCTTCTTTATTTATAATGAATTCTTCCCCGTCAGTATGCACTGTCAGTGGAAACTGCAATTTGTTATCAGCCATACTTTACATCATTACCCTGAATTGATAAACGAGAAAAAAAAATCAATATTTGATGATAAAAATGATATAATTATCTCAACAACATTTTCCATTAGATCAATTCATTATGTAAATGATGAAAATATCAAATATACTAATCAATAAGTATACAATAAAGGGCTAAACTGAACACAACAGGATTTGATCTGAGAACATTGCTAGGTGAACTTTGTAGTGGACACAATTGATTTAATAATTATAAAAACTTGGCAGGAAAGAAAGGTGAACCTAAATCAAAACCAGTTTTCAGATTTCCATAATATTTACATTGTAAATCAGCCCATATGCATGATGTAGGAAAATGCTACCAAAATGGGCTCAAGTACTAAGGACATTAATTTTGACCTATTCGATATCATAAATGATAAATGAAAGACCGGGAATGAATCTATACACAACATCACTGGAATATGTAATACCGCAAGTATAGAAAGGTCTGGTTGTGAAATTTTCAAAACGGGATGTTTGGCTATATCATGATGGCCAGTTTTTATTGTTGTAGGAAGTCAATAAAGTTTCATACCAAAACATGTAACTCAACTGTCATAATCAAAGTAAAAAATCTGCAAGGTCGGGAGATACGCAAACATCCAGAACAACTGGAAAGCAACAGTCATGGGTACAGGCATTTCAAATTAAAAATGGTGGGTTAAACCAGGTTTTACGGCATGCCAAACCTCCCACTGAAAATTCCTGACTTTCAGCAGGAAAACTGACAATACTTGCATATTAAGATCAGAATTGATCCCAGGGATAGATACAGGATTTAATATCAGAGGGGTGCAACATTAAAATATTGTGCCGAGCATACCAAGGCACAATATTTTTAGTATTTTATAGCACTTTTTCAACCTTCTAGGAGAAATATTATGGGTATTTCAAATTTTTTGTCAACTTAAGGGGCACACAGTTGCTGTGCCCCATCTTAATCTGCCATTGGATACTTTGCCATAAGATGGATTCAAAATTATTTTGTGTCTGTAAGACATGGATGCTGTGTCCTCCTTAACATACAATTCCCATTATTTATGAGAGGAAATCATTTTGATAAATATTTTAGATATATATCAAAGTTTCACATTATATCCTGCTTATATTAATTACTATCTTTAAAAGCAAACTTACTGTGGCTTAAATTCAATAGAATCACTCAAGTATGAAATTTAGGTCATTTTGGTTCAGATGTTGCTTTCTGTTTTGATTTAAAAAATTATAATTATAGTATCATGTCATATCATCATAGGTTTTTGAAAAATTTACTTAAATGCTAACAATAAACCAAAGTCACTCAAGCATAAAATGTAGGTTATGGTGACTCAAATGTTGTTGCTTAGTTGTGTTGTACTTAATAAGATCACAGTAGAAAATGAAATATCATTAATATATTACCACAAGTGCTTTAATAATACACCTAAATGCAAATATTTGACCAAAGGCACTCAAGGATAAGGTCATAATGACTAAAACTTGCTAAGATGTTTTCTACTATACATATAGCAGTCGACTGTAACTGTGAAATATCATTAAACTATTACAATAGGATCTGTAAAAATACACCTAAATGCAAAAAGTTAACCAAAGTCACTCAAGCATGAAATGTAGGTTGTGAGGATTCAAATGTTGATATTTGTCGCATTATATAACCAGGGACCCCGTTGGGCTTCACCAATGTCGCAAAATTCAATTTTTTATTAAATCTTGCAACAGAATTTTACAATTTTAAAAAGAAAAAAATATCTGGCACTTATCAAAACATTTTAAAATGGTGACTAAGAAACATCAATTTTAGGTTTTATATAATTATCTATGATAATTGAACAGTTAACATCAGGCTAATAAATGCAGCAGATGTTTCAACAGTAAACAAACACAAAATCAATAACTTGCACATGCTGAGATCGTTTAAACTTGACTGGTCAATTGGTTGACCACCCTCTGAGGACAATTTAATTTATACACTAGGGTAATAATTATATTATCCACATATTTATTATTTTATTAGTAATGAAAATAAATATGCATGCTTTTTAACACCTTTAACAGCCTTATCATAAAATTCCAATCAGCAAATATTCTGATGTCACTTCCGGTTTAACATCAACAAACACATATGGAACAATTAAGAAATAATTCATTGGTGTCATTTTAACATATTTGTTTATATTTTACACCGAGCCTTAGTGAGGTGTAAAATATTAACAAATATAAGGCCTAACCATGTTAAAATAACCATAGAGCATGGCACCAATGAATTATTTAGATTCTAATAGGACAATATGCATCCTTTCTGTAATCGAAGCGAACCTTATAAGGCGTCATTTACTGGCAGCCTTGTCAATTTTAACAAGGCAAAAACATTTTACAGGAAAACGTAAAATGTCTTTAAACAAACAAAATAAAATCAGACCTACATTTTTGTGAGATTTTAAAGCAAATACCAGTGTTCCAGATCCTGTACAACGTACGATTTTCTGTTTTTGACTGTCGATCTGGTGTCATTTCAATGTATGACGTTATATCTTTGATTGTGACATCGCACTTTGGACTGTCATACCATTTCGAATGGTAGTTATAGTTGTTGTATTCCGTGCTTTACTAAATGTTTGCAAAGCGATATATGTAACATAGATTCAGTGAGATGGAAGAATATGACTTTAAAACTTTATTTTATCAACAAAATACAAGTTTGGTGATTTCATGTGTGCTTCACACTTCATGTCAATAATAATTGTTCTAGAGAGAATACGCTTGTGTTTCTATAGCGAAAGCGGCACGTCATATTAGATTTGATGTTTTATTAAGCTTTCCATCAAAATAAAGGTCATTTCAGATGAAACTGTCATTAAAACTATTTCATCAAAAACACTTTTCAGGTCATGTTATTTCAAATAGTAACGAATAAAAGAACAATCATGTATGCTTCCTAAAGGGGGAGGGTGACTTGGGGAACAAATTTTGAAACTGGCAACAAAAATGATGCTTTGGCGATTTTTTGGCAACAGTTTTTTGAATGGCAGCACAACCCCTGTATAACATGAATAAAGTGGTGTAATATTATGGATATATCTCAATACGTTTCTGAGAAACAGACCTAGAGTGGACACACTAAATGTCTCGTCTGAGTACGCACATGGACACAGAATAAAGATTATGTGATACCTGACATTGCAAGACAAAGGAATATGCACCAAAAGAAATAGTAATGGTCTCAAAAATATCATGCAGATCAATCAGCATGTAAACTAAGAGCCATCTACAGACCAAATATGGTGGGACTACAAACGTAGGTATAACAGGTGTTGAGAAATGCACTTAATCATGACACTTGGAGGCAAGTCACTCGAGCATGAAATTGAGCTCAAGGTTCAGAGACAGGTATCAGACTGGCATGTACCCATTTAGAAGGTTCTATCAATAGACCAAATATGGTGGGTCTAGATATTGCAGTTGCTGAGAAATGGACTTAATCAAGAAATTGTAAGACAATTCACTATAGCATGAAATT
This sequence comes from Mytilisepta virgata, assembly GCA_028015205.1. NCBI lineage: Eukaryota > Metazoa > Mollusca > Bivalvia > Mytilida > Mytilidae > Mytilisepta > Mytilisepta virgata. Next base: position 55,247,793 of record CM051515.1, on the reverse strand, counting down.
GAGGACAAGGTCCAGAGACAGCTGAGAGACTAGTATGTACCTACTAAGAACTATCTAATAACCATATATGGTGGGCTTTGGTATTATAGTTGCTAAGAAATGGACTGAATCATGAAAATGTGACAAAAGTCACTCAACCATAAAATTAAGTCAAGGCCAAAAGGAGGTGTCATACTTACATATACCCATTAAGAACTATCTATTGACCAAATATGGTGACTCTTGTTATTAGAGCTGCTGAGAAATGGAGTTTTATCTCGAAAATGAGACAAAGTCACTCAAGCATGAAAAGGAGGTCGAGGTCCAGAGATAGGTGCCGGACTGGCATGTGCCTATTAAGAACTATCTATTGACCAGATATGGTGCGCTTAGGTATTACAGTTGCTGAGAAATGGACTTAGTCACAAAAATGTGACGCAGGTCACTCAACCATGAAATTGAGGTCAAGGTTCAGAGACAGGTGCAGACTGGCATGTACCCAATAAGAACTATCTATAGACCAAATGTGGTGGGTCTAGGTGTTACAGTTGCTGAAATTTGGACTTAATCACAAAATTGCAACTAGGTCACTCAAGCATGAAATTGAGGTCAAGGTCCAGAGATAGGTGTCGGACTGGCTTGTTCCTACTAAGGACTATCTATTGGCCACATATGGTGGGATTAGGTATTACAGTTGCTGAGAAATGGACTTAATCACAAAAATGTGACACAGGTCACTCAACCATGAATTTGAGGTCAAGGTTCCGAGACAGGTGTCAGACCGGCATGTACCCATTTAAAAGGGTCTATCAGTAGAGAAATTTATGGTGGGTCTAGTATTACAGTTGCTGAGAAATGCACTTAATCAAGAAATGGTAGGACAAGTACCTCAAGCATGAAAATGAGGTCTAGAAACAGGTCTCAGACTGACATTTGCTCATTAAGAAGTATCTATTGACCAAATATGATGAGTGCAGGTACATTGTATTACAGTTGCTAAAAAATGGACTTAATCTCAAAAATGTGAAAAAGTCACTCCAGCATGAAATTGAGATCAAGGTCACTGAAGCATGACATTAAGGTCAAGGTCCCGAACCAGGTGTCAGACTGGCATGTCCCCACTAAGAACTCTTTATAGATCAAATATGGTTAGCCTAGGTATTACATTTGCTGAGAAATGGATTTAACCGTGAAACTTGGGACCCAGATTTTACATTTATGTTTATGAAGTCAGTGAACCAGAAAACGAGGTCAGGGTCACAAGACAAGTATACTGCGGCGAAGTTTATACCATAAGGTGGACAAAAAAATCTTAATTGTAGGTATTACATGTATATATTATATTATATATTAAGGTTTCCAAAAAATTAACAACGCCGACACCACCAGAGAGTAATACCTATATCTCGCTTTAGCAGCTTTTCGTCACAGGCGAGACAAAAACTTCAACATGAAATGTAGGTCATAATGAACCAATTTTTGGAGAAATCTATCATAAAATGTGAGAGGATTATAGTGATTAAGTATTATTGATATAACACTTATGATTCCTAGGATATGAAATTAGATGCAAAACTATATAGGAGTCATTCATGCTACAAATGTAGTCCAATGTGACCCAAATGTTAATGAACTGTGTTCATTCCTATCAGAGGATTGTAGTGATATAATATCATTGATGTACAAATGTATTTCAATGGGTTTCTGAGAAAAAGACCTAAATGCAAAATCTTAACCAAACCCAACGGACAGATGGACAAGAGTAAACCACATCCTGGATGGAGCATAATAAAATCAGAAGAAAAAGTCCTGTGAATTACAGTTAGTTGTTGAGTGCTAAGATCCAGATGTATTCATTTAACGTGTTTAATTAGATTATGTGTCTTTAATAATATTGTTGTTAAAAAATTTTCTGCCATCAGATTTATTAATTTCCACTGATGGGGGTCCAGTTTTGACGTTTCAGTATTGCTTTAATAAACTGAGAATTTCAAAGATAGTAGATCATTGTCAATATTGTGTCTGCAGTGAATTTTTAATGCTCATGACACAAGTTAATCCCTGTTTAGTACAGATCTACTGGTTTTTGGATTACAGTTTAATAATGATCATTTTAAGCAATGAGCAAAAAATGCAGATTTCATATTTCTTATTTTTGCAACAAAATTGAAGATTTTTTTTCATTAAAAGAATGTGATTGGCCTCTTGGTTACCCATATCAAGTTTCAGTAAAACTCTTGCCTACTTTCACAAAAATTTCAAGTCAATGATAAATAAACAAGAGATCTGTCTGAGTGACAGCAAACCGGATTTTCCTTCTTTTTCATTTTTACTGAGTAACTTTTCTCCAATAAAGAAGTCAAGGGTCAAGGTCAGATGTCAACATCTTTAGTACAGGACAAATCATCTTGAGGTGCACTACCCACACATCAAAGATCTAGGTTAAATTTATTGACCTTGAGGTCAAATTTCAAGGTCAATATCCTTAATATGCGACATATCATCTTGAGGAAACATACGTCCACAACAAATATCCAAGGCCTTGGTCTTAAGGCAAAAAAGTTACAAAAATTACCAATTTATTGACCTTGAGGTCAAGGGTCAAGGTCAATATCCTTGGAATGTGAAACATCGTCTCGAGGTAACCTACCTAGTAACACACCAAAGATCAAAGGCCTAGGTCTTTAGACAAAAAAGTTTAAAAAATGACCTATTTATTGACCTTGAGGTCAACGGTGAAGGTCAATATTCTTGGTACGCGACACATCATTTTTGAGATAACCTACCTCAGGGCTCACCACACTTGAAAATAACAGGGAGACTCAGAGTCTCCCTCAGGGTAGCAACAGGGAGACTACAGGGCATGACAGGGAGACTTCCAAGTCTACCAGGAAGACTGTGTTTTTTCCCCCAATTTGTCGCTTGTCGAGTAAATATCTGTTATTTTGTGTCTTATAGTGTATACTATACATTCCTTTATTGTGTTTTATCCTGTATTGTTTGAGATTTTATCTACATTTACTCCATATCCTTCCATTTTAGTCATAATCTGAGATTTTGTCTCATGTGCATTTAATCAATATCCTTTGAGAATTTTTCATGATGAGTCCTGGGACTCATCATTTTTCAGAATGGTGAGTCCCAGCTGATTTTGATGAGTCCCAAGCCCAGGACTCATCACCACTTTTTTAACGTACATTGCTGCATGATTTTGACCATGGTAGGCCTATTGTAATATTGTTAAAGTTTAATTTAAATCATGTGCTGCCTTAAAATACTGACAAATATAATTTGAAATAAAAAAAATTAAAAAAAATGAAATTATGCAGTGGTGCTCCGAACTTGGAAGAAAATTTCTGTTACAGATATGAGCAAAAATATTTGTACCTTTTGACACAACTTATTTATTATTGCCATTTTATTTTTTAATACTTATTTATCTATACTCTTTACTATTATTTTTTCTCAAACATACTCTTAAAATCTTCCCATTCACCTTGCTTGAACACCTTTCAATACATGTACTGACAAAATTTCCATTTGTGCATAGATATGTCAAAATCTGCTGAATTTATTTTTAAATTACGTCTACATATTGTTACCGGTCGGTAAAAAACACTGTGACCAATGAAAAATCACAAGAATTCCGATTGCCGCCATTTCATTTTCTAGCTTACTTTTTGTCGTTTCTTTCCCCTTCCTCCAAGAAAACAAAAAATGGCGGCTCAAGATTTTTAATGAAAATAACGGTCTTCAGACGCAACTGATTACATATGTTGTTCGGAGGCGCCTTACTTAAAAACACAGGGCGACTCATTTGTCGCTCTGGAGCCGATGACAGGGCGACATTGGCGAGCATTAGGTGACTTAATCGCCCTAATCGCCCAGTTTGGTGAGCCCTGCTACCTACACACCAAAAATCCAAGGCCTAGGTCTTTAGACAAAAAAGTTACAGGTCGGACATGAAGATGATCTAAAATGACCAACCATTCACCCTAAGGTCAAGGGTCAAGGTCATAGGTCGACATTTTTAAAACATGACACAGTGTCTTGAGGTGAAATATCCACATACCATAGATCTAAGGTCTAGGTCTTAAGACAAGAAAGTTCTAGGCCGGACACGATTGGCAGCCGCCCAAAAATGACCTATTTATTGACCTTGAGGTCAATGGTCAAGGTCAATATTCTTGGTATGTGACACATCATCTTGAGATAACCTACCTACACACCAAAAATCCAAGGCCTAGGTCTTTAGACAAAAAAGTTACAGGTCGGAAACGAAGATGATCTAAAATGACGTACTTATTCACCCTAAGGTCAGGGGTCAAGGTCATAGGTCAACATTTTTGAAACATGACACATCGTCTTGAGGTGAAATATCCACATATCATAGATCTAAGGTCTAGGTCTTAAGACAAGAAACTTATAGGCCGGCCACGATTGGCAGCCGCCCAAAAATGACCTATTTATTGACCTTGAGGTCAATAGTCAAGGTCAATATTCTTGGTACGCACACATCATCTTGAGATAACCTACCTACACACCAAAAACCCAAGGCCTAGGTCTTTAGACAAAAAAGTTTCCAGCCGGACACGAAGATGATCTAAAATGACCTATTTATTCACCCTAAGGTCAAGGGTCAACATTTTTGAAACATGACACATCGTCTTGAGGTGACATATCCACATGAAAAAGATCTAAGTTCTAAGTCTTAAGACAAGAAAGTTATAGGCCGGACACGATCGGGAGGGCAGTATATTTATCAAAACCTGCAATAAACAGCCTTCACCCTAGTTTGATGGTGTAAAAGTATCATAAAATGTACCAACACAACAGGGGTTCATGATTAAATGCAAATCAGTTTCAAAAAATATAAGATTAAACTAAAAATTGAAAGTTAAGTTTGGCTACCTCAGGGCACATTGTAAAATTCATGATAAGGGCAGCATGGTGCTTGAAGATGGAGGCATGGTGCAGCGCCATGCTAAATTGGTCTAGGGAAACTTCTATTTCACAAATTCAATAGATGCTTCATTCCAAGTTTTAGTCTAAACAAAAAACTGAAAAGAAGGTTTACAGACAGATCATGCAACTGTCAATCTATGAACAAAACTCTGTCAGGAAAATTTACGAGCCTAGAAAAAATTAGCATCTACAAATTATATTAATATTTCTAATTAACCTATATTTGTACCATTAAAAAGTGATTTTGCATGTAATTTCACCGGATCTAGTTCTTTCCTGTTTTATCAGACTGTTTCAATATAACGATATATACATGTAACATATACTACAATAGTTACTTGCTGCACTACGGATCAAAACGTTTTTCCGGTGTAGTAGCTGGTTGTGACTGTGCTATTATATTTTTAGTAGCGCATTTTAAACTGTATCTCAGAAGTAGATTGTAACTTCATATCAATTAGCGATGAATTATTTAGAATGCATAATTTTATTAATTTGGAAAACTGTTGAACATTCAAAAACATAAATGAACATTTACTTATTTATTTCATGTAAAAATTGCACAATAAATAAACCTGTAAGATATCTATAAAAAACATAATTACCTCAATTTATGACCTTGTAGTAATTTTTTGTTTAAATCTGTATATATTATACAACTAATATAAAGCTATGTCAGTTGTGCAGGAATTTGTTATTATGAACACAGTTCTTTACACACACGCCCTCAAGGGTAAACAGCTGGTCGTATATAATTGCATTTCGGTGTCAATCACCGCGAACTGCCGCGGCTTCGCTGCTCGCTAACGATGTCTAAAAATAGATTTTATTACCTTCGTTTATTTGACCTACATCTAGTTAAGAGCCAAATCCCTAAAGGGGTAATTAATTCTAATCTCAATGATTACGTAATAAACAGTGATAAGCCAAGTTAATTAACTTATCTGATTAATATATATTTTCAAAGCAATAACAAATTAGAGCCTTCATTAGCGCGGACGTCGTAGTAAACACGGGCACCTACTCGACACAACTATGACAGTTTGCACACAACGGTTAGTTTTATGTCATGTGTTACCTTTAATGTGTATTCAATTAACCACTTTTTGTTTCTGTTCCAGTATGTAAGCCAAGCATCACACACTATCTGCAGACACTGGGAAATATTTCCACCAACCGTAGACTGTCAAAATGCGCCATGCTTGTTTATCAAAACTATAAAAGGCAAAGAGAAAATTGTAACAACACATAATTAGTTAAGCACCCACTACATTAGTTGTTTATCATACTCTCTCTAAGGATAGACTTTAGGTAAATTTTAAAGTACTCTTATTTACAGACTAATTGTGTATTATATTCAGAGAAAAAATCGTGAATATTATCATTTAGTTGTTTGACGTTTGGAATTAATCTAGGTTTTACATTGATCAATGTAAAATCCAAAGAACAACTACCAGAAGTGACAACATGGATACGGAAGCAGTCGAATTTATGTTGTTTTTAAAGAGAAATGTTTCTGAATTGAAACGATTAGGTTCAGAATGGGGCATGACAACGGAAGAGATAAATGCCTGCATTGATAAGGCACTAGAAAGAGAAACTGACCTTCCCTCAGACCAAGCGAGAAGGATAACTCCAAGAGAAATATGGTGGAAATTTTGCAGATGCGTCAAATTCACATGCAAAGTGTTCATCGGAATAATTGTAGCACTATTTTGCTTCGTTATGGTAGTATCTTACCATGAAGATTCGTCAAACTACATTGGCAGGATACTTCAGCCGTATGGATACGATGTTTTCCGTGTTCTCAGATTGGCTACATTGCCACTCCACGAGATGATGAATATTACCAGTAAGAATTTATACAAGATAGGTGTAGCTTAGTTATTTCATAAATAGACAGCGTCGAACCTTGAATTGTGTTAAACTAAAGATATGTAAATATTTAAATGTATCTTTGACGTATAATAACATTTAATATTTTTAAAAATTTATCTAAGTTTTGGTTAACTGAAATTTAATGATAAACTGTACAAACCACCTGGGAAAGTGAGATTTAAATAATGCATCAGTGACGGTGGGTCGGACTTTTATCAGGACTCTGGGATTGTTCATTTTTATGTTCAAGATTTTGGGAATGAGCTAAATTATCATCGGATTTAGTTAAAATCATGACACAGGATTTACATGTTTTTATGTTAGGGAATTCAGGATTTTTATCTATTGGGACTCCTATTTTGAAGACAACAAACAAAATGATCATGCGTTTATAAGAAATATAAGGTTAATCAGGTTTGTAGATCAAGTATAGAATATAGACATTATACAAAAAACTAGAGGTGCGGCTGTTTGAATGACAGCTATACCTGCACCCCACATTTATTTGTAAACAAACATTCTTAACATTTTCAGTTTCCATTGCATTACAGTTTGCATTGGTAATAAATAACCTTTTCACAAATATATCACAACCCACTATACTATAATTTAACTATTTGGACCATTTTAGGGTCCTATAGTCCCTTAAACTGAAATTCACGAATATCTTCAATTTTTTTTTCTTTAGGTAAAATTTTAGTAATGATGGTCTTTTTCTGTTTCGCCCCTTTTTGGTCCCTCCCACCCCTCTTTAAAACAATTTGAAATTCAGATGGTAAGCAACAATTAAAAAATGAAATAGTTCTCTTCACAATGCTCTTTGTCTATTTTGACCCTTTTTGGTCCCTCCCAGGCCCCCTTTTAGAAATTTGGAATTCCAAAACCTCTTGCACAGTATGGCAACAATAAAAATGGTTTAAATTCAAAAATGAAAGGGGAGTTCATGTCACAAGGCTCTTTGTATAATTTGGCCCTTTTTGGTCCCTCCCAGGCCCTCTTTTAAAAATTTGAAATTCCAAAACCTTATTGCGCTTCTACAGTTAGTAATCAACAATATGGCACAAGATAATTGGTAAAAAGTCAAAAGTGAAGGAGGAGTTTGTGTCACAAGAAACTGTGACGGACGGACAGACGGATGGCCGCAACAAGAATATATCTGAACTTTCATTCGAAAGTGCAGGTACAAAATGTATAATAACATTCAACTATATATGTATCCAAATGTTAGTATGCAATATGTTAAAGATACAGATAATCTTCTCAAAGGCTGGCTGATTGCATTGAACATATACATGTATTTTGCCGAAAAAGCATCAGTTATTTTATTGGGATTTTGGGATATTGTCAAATAAGGCACGGGAAACCGGGATTACAATGTAAGCGAAAATAAACTCTGGATTTCGGGATTGGACTCCCTCCGACCACCCTTCATTAGTGCGATGTACATGAAATAGTTCAGAAAGCTGATTTCCTTAAACTAGAGTGTACTGTGTATAAAAAAGTATTAATCAAATATGAAAAAAAATTTTTTTGCCTATATATATGAATATTGGTAAACAATGAATATGTATAGTTAAGTAAAATTTGGCCTTGTGTGTTGACATTGTATATCTCCCTTTCATTGCTGCAAATAACTATAAGGGGTCAAATTTTAAAACAGACTGATTTATGAAATAAGCTGAATTCTTATGTATAAATCAGTCTGTGGAAGTAATTCAACAGTTCATGTAGTTGCTTTATATTTGTATGTGGCAATAAAAGTTCCTAATTATTGATTAACTGAGATGATATTTTAGAAATATAAAACTTGACATCTCCAGCTGTTACAGAAACATATATACATTTGGTTTCAGAGAATTGATCTTGCTGGTTACATGTTTATATACATTTACTTTTATTTTAGAGTAATGAGTATTTTAAATCTACATTTGTTTACACTTAACGAAACTAAGTTCTTTAAGCTAATATCATGAATACATGTATATTGAGTTATGTAGAATACAGGGTACTAATAAGATCAGAATGTTTATTTTTTTTATATGAAATTAGAATGATTTAACAGGTGTTGCTCCAGTGCCCAAGGGACCAATTAAAACAGTTGAGCCAATGGGTAGTTAAAATAATGAAAGTTTTAGAGATTAAATTAGAAAGGGATGGGCACATTACATTTGGGGTGGGGGAAGGGGACCGTACAGTGTGGCAAATATTACCTGTAGAATTTAATCAAGTAACCTGGTAAAAATATAGTACCCACAAGGCTTGTTAATTATTTGAACACTTTCTACATGGTTAGTAGAATATAGAATGGAAACAGGGAATGTGTCAAAGAGACAACAACCCGACCAAAGAGCAGAAAATAGCTCAAGGCTACCAATGGGTCTTCAATGCAGCGAGAAAATCCCACACCTGGAGGCAGGCTTCAGCTGGCCCCTAAACAATAATGCATATTAGTTCAGCGAAATGGATGCCACACTAAACTCCGAAACATACAAATGAACCAAAAGTAACATTTATTTTTAATAACTATTAGTCTTCACACAAAATGGACTTATAATTTTTTAAAACTCAAACTAATATAGGATTAAAAAAAAAGTGCTTGATCGTAGATGAATAATTTTTCGCCTGGATAATGTACTTACATCTGTGGAAATATCATGGCACTGTTCCGTTAGCAGGCAGAAATGCAAAGCTAAAATAAGAACAGGTGCTGTAAAATGAAATTTTAAATAATTTTATATTTATGCTATCATTTTAGAATAAACAAAGCTATTTGCATCTGTAGAGCGATGTTTTGTACAATTTCTGTACATTATGATAGTAAATATACCGTCTCTTTTTATATTTTCTCAATCGCCTCAATGTACACATTTTCTCCGCCCCATTGATTTGTTTTGGTCGCCCCATTTTATATAACTCAGCCCCAACGTTGAATGCCAGAAGAGACTGTTTTAAAGTATTTTGACGAATTAAATTTATGACCAATGTTACTAAAAAAAAATCAACATAAAATATTTAAAAACTTTTTTCTTTCAGGAACAAACCTGCCAACATTATGGCAACCTTCACTAAAATTGAAAATTCACCAAAAATTTGTGCGAAATATGACTGAATAAATGCTTCTTAGTTTTTCAAATTCTTTCTCTTCTAATGAAGAGATTATTCAAATTGTCATAAACGTTATAGGACACAGATTCCTAGTAACCCCAAGTAAGTTCTTCAAATATTTTTTTTATAATGAATTCAAATAGATTAAATTAAATTTTAATGAATTCAAATAGATTAAATGAAATTTTAATGAATTCAAATAGAATAAATGAAATTCTGTTAGAAAACATATTGTCTTTATAACATTAATAGTCTACAAATAATATTGATACATTGTAGGTAGTACATATACACCGTATATGTAAAAGGGGGATAACTCTTTGGGTACATGTTGGAATTGATTTGATCATTTAGAGAATTGGCTTCTTATGATTATTTTACCTTTAAAATGCTGGTGTACATTTTTTTGAAGATATATTTGTAATTGGACAGATTTGTTTTATTTTCCAGAATATTATGATTCTGAATGCATTGTGGAAAATCCATTCTTCAGGGAACCAACTCAAGAATGTGATTTGTGTCAGGCTGTTAAGGAAGTTTTGCAAATAACTGAGCCAAACTTCAGGATCGTTAAAAGATACAGTGAAACATATCAACCATTTGTCTACAAAGTAAGTGTTAATTACGGTCTACAATAATACAATCAGATTTTTTTGCTCAAACACCAAACAACACACAAACGTATTTGAGCAATCATACAGGAAATTTGATGAAGAGACTTAACAAGTTGATTTAGATACCCAGAAATTCAAGTTCAACAGGTAAAAATTACATACATGTATAGGTAGATCCATCAATGCAGGCCAATGGTTATAATCCACAGAGATGTAATTGGCCAAACTGGAATAATACATCAATGCTAGCCAATGGTTTAATCCACAGAGATGTAATTGGCCAAACTGGAATAATAAATGTTTATCTTTCCCTTCTCACTACCATACATTTCTTCTCTTTTTTTTTCCTTTTTAGAATCCACAATCATCACAAGTCAACTTTGAAGATCTGGTTGAACTCTACGACAATCACAAAGATGTTTTAGACAGATCTGTGAACTTTTTTCATTCAAGTTATTCTGATTTTCCTGGTCTATCTAGTGTATTTGGTTTGAAAACAGGTGAAAAGATCAAACAAAAGCCTGGATTTACTGTTCAGTGGTAAGTAATATACAATGTAAAGATCAAACAAAAGCCTGGATTTACTGTTCAGTGGTAAGTAATATACAATGTAAAGATCAAACATAAGTCTGGATTTACTGTTCAGTGGTAAGTAATATACAATGTAAAGATCAAACAAAAGCCTGGATTTACTGTTCAGTGGTAAGTAATATACAATGTAAAGATCAAACAAAAGCCTGGATTTACTGTTCAGTGGTAAGTAATATACAATGTAAAGATCAAACAAAAGCCTGGATTTACTGTGCAGTGGTAAGTAATATACAATGTAAAGAGCAAACATAAGTCTGGATTTACTGTTCTAATATACAATGTAAAGATCAAACAGAAGTCTGGATTTACTGTGCAGTGGTAAGTAATATACAATGTAAAGATCAAACAGAAGTCTGGATTTACTGTGCAGTGGTAAGTAATATACAATGTAAAGATCAAACAAAAGCCTGGATTTACTGTTCAGTGGTAAGTAATATACAATGTAAAGATCAAACAAAAGCCTGGATTTACTGTTCAGTGGTAAGTAATATACAATGTAAAGATCAAACAAAAGCCTGGATTTACTGTGCAGTGGTAAGTAATATACAATGTAAAGAGCAAACATAAGTCTGGATTTACTGTTCTAATATACAATGTAAAGATCAAACAAAAGCCTGGATTTACTGTGCAGTGGTAAGTAATATACAATGTAAAGATCAAACAAAAGCCTGGATTTACTGTGCAGTGGTAAGTAATATACAATGTAAAGATCAGACAAAAGCCTGGATTTACTGTTCAGTGGTAAGTAATATACAATGTAAAGATCAAACAAAAGCCTGGATTTACTGTGCAGTGGTAAGTAATATAGAATGTACAATGTAAAGATCAAACAAAAGTCTGGATTTACTGTGCAAGGGTAAGTAATATACAATGTAAAGATCAAACAAAAGTCTGGATTTACTGTGCAGTGGTAAGTAATATACAATGTAAAGATCAAACAAAAGCCTGGATTTACTGTGCAGTGGTAAGTAATATACAATGTAAAGATCAAACAAAAGCCTGGATTTACTGTGCAGTGGTAAGTAATATACAATGTAAAGATCAAACAAAAGTCTGGATTTACTGTGCAGTGGTAATTAATATACAATGTAAAGATCAAGGCATTATTTCAGTGGTGCTGTCCGTCCGTGCTTCCGTCCGTCCGTCCGTCCACCTTGTAAGCGCTCTAGCAAATTTATTTCTTGACCGATTTGGATAATATTTATACAGTAGCTTTAACTCAATGATACCTCAAGGGAGTTCGAAGATGAGTCATGTCGAAATATTTTTGTAGGAGTTATGCCCCTTAATAACTTAGAAAATTGACCAAATTTTCATGTAAGCGCTCTAGCAAATTTATTTCTTGACCGATTTGGATAATATTTATACAGTAGCTTTAACTCAATGATACCTCAAGGGAGTTCGAAGGTGAGTCATGTCAAAATATTTTTGTAGGAGTTATGCCCCTTAATAACTTAGAAAATTGACCAAATTTTCATGTAAGCGCTCTAGCAAATTTATTTCTTGACCGATTTGGATAATATTTATACAGTAGCTTTAACTCAATGATACCTCAAGGGAGTTCGAAGGTGAGTCATGTCGAAATATTTTTGTAGGAGTTATGCCCCTTAATAACTTAGAAAATTGACCAAATTTTCATGTAAGTGCTCTAGCAAATTTATTTCTTGACCGATTTGGATAATATTTATACAGTAGCTTTAACTCAATGATACCTCAAAGGAGTTCGAAGATGAGTCATGTCGATATAATTTTGTAGGAGATATGCCCCTTAATAACTTAGAAAATTGACAAAATTTTCATGTAAGCGCTCTAGCAAATTTATTTCTTGACCGATTTGGATAATATTTATACACTTGGACCTAAAGGGAGGTTTTATACATAAACTCCTATTGAAACTTATAAAATTGAAAAATACTGTCTTTAAGAGTTTGTTAGGCTGAATAATTTTGATCAAAGCATTTCTGTTTATTGAAAAGAAGTAAATGTACATTTGTATAAATTCTCAATACACATGGTAAAATAAGATTTCAACACTATACCCATATTGTATAAATGTCTTCATACCACTCATTAACTTGTAAAAAACTTTAGCAATAACCACAAATTGTTTGTCCTTCTATTCTCTCTCTTTGAGAAAATTTTGTTATGTTTCACTTGTCCAAGGGTTTCTGATGCTCTAGTGGCGGGGGACTTCGGAACGCTGTTCGATTATTCTACATAAACTTACTATTAATCTTGTACAGACACTTATTGTAAGTCTCTTTTATGTTATATAAAAACTTGGTTTAAGTCTTTTTGTTTTGTTGCATGCTTTATATAGAATTTCATCCAATGTCTTTCTGATGTATTAAATTCACCATGATATAAATCTCTGTTACAGATATATATAAAATGTGACATAAACCTACCATAAGTCACTACGTTATGTAAAATTCTACAGAAGACAGTTGTTATCCATACCCTCCTCATGAACTCCATGTCAAAGGTTCAGCACAAAATAAAATACAGATAAACAATAAAAGACTCAGCTTGTACTTAGTTTGGCACAAAAGACAAGAAAAAATAAAGAAGTTACAAGGTGTAAATTTACGTTTTCAGAATGCTGGCTAGCTCAGATTGCTAACTGATATATAGACTCTTAAATCCTAGAAGAAAGCAGTCATGTAATATTTCAAAATAATTTGCAAATTTTACAGGGATTCCAGGTCAATGAGCAGCAGCCAGATACTGAGGAAGGTTTTCCCGAGACCACCGTTTGTACCTCCAGAGTCAGAAGTAGCACTGGAGAAGATACTGTATATTAATGGTCCTGACACACCACACTATGAAATTGTATGTTGAATAGAAAAAAAAATAGTTAATTCAAGACATACAAAATATGCTGTTTCTACTTAGAAATATACAGATACACTATGCATATCCCCAAAAATGTTTCCAAGCTAAAACCAACATATTTGGCCTATATGTGCTTTTGTTTAGGATATTCTCTTTCTCTCGGTATACGTTATATCTGAACATTAAAACAGAAACTTTTTCTACCTTATCTATCTGAATAAGTCAACTTGATGAAGTACTGAAATTGAAATTTCCATATCAGCATGGTCAAATGAACTGTATATTCTTAGTGAGGGATAATAAAGTGATGATATGAATAGCTCAAGGGAATCTTAAAATTTACATGTACAAACTCACACATATAATCTTATAAAATCTCAATATGAAATGTCACAAAATTGATAGGTACATTGGTGTGAATGTTTGATTTCGGCTTATTTAAAATGATTATTATTTTTAACAGATTTCGCAACAATATGAATGTTACTATCAACATGGCATTCAGCAGCAATCGATTAATCAATCACATTCTGTAACTTAAGGTATCCAGAGAATAATAGACCACAATGTAAATTTTATTTTAGACCAAAAATAAATTATGTACATTGTGTGTAGATATATCTTTCTCAAGTGGAAACATAATTCCTGTCGGTCGATATGGACAGGTGAGCAATACAGGCTCCTGGGAGCCTCTAGTTTGTATGTGGCATCAGTGAAAATAAGTTGGTATGTCACATTTCTGAAGTTTGCCAATAACTACCGAGATCATTGCCATTCAGTCTGAAGTTTGCCAATAATTACCCAGATCATTGCCATTCAGTCTGAAGTTTGCCAATAACTACCAAGATCATTGCCATTCAGTCTGAAGTTTGCCAATAATTACCCAGATCATTGCCATTCAGTCTGAAGTTTGCCAATAATTACCCAGATCATTGCCATTCAATCTGAAGTTTGCCAATAATTATCCAGATCATTGCCATTCAGTCTGAAGTTTGTCAATAATTACCCAGATCATTGCATTCAGTCTGAAGTTTGCTAATAATTACCGAGATCATTGTCATTCAGTCTGAAGTTTGCCAATAATTATCCAGATCATTGTCATTCAGTCTGAAGTTTGCCAATAATTACCCAGATCATTGCATTCAGTCTGAAGTTTGCTAATAATTACCGAGATAATTGCCATTCAGTCTGAAGTTTGCCAATAATTACCGAGATCATTGTCATTCAGTCTGAAGTTTGCCAATAATTATCCAGATCATTGTCATTCAGTCTGAAGTTTGCCAATAATTACCCAGATCATTGCATTCAGTCTGAAGTTTGCCAATAATTATCCAGATCATTGTCATTCAGTCTGAAGTTTGCCAATAATTACCCAGATCATTGCCATTCAGTCTGAAGTTTGCCAATAATTATCCAGATCGTTGTCATTCAGTCTGAAGTTTGCCAATAATTATCCAGATCATTGCCATTCAGTCTGAAGTTTGCCAATAATTATCCAGATCATTGCCATTCAGTCTGAAGTTTGCCAAAAATTATCCAGATCATTGCCATTCCGTCTGAAGTTTGCCAATAATTACCCAGATCATTGCCATTCAGTCTGAAGTTTGCCAATAATTACCCAGATCATTGCCATTCAGTCTGAAGTTTGCCAATAATTACCCAGATCATTGCCATTCAGTCTGAAGTTTGCCAATAATTACCGAGATCATTGACATTTAGTCTGAAGTTTGCCAATAATTACCCAGATCATTGCCATTCAGTCTGAAGTTTGCCAATAATTACCGAGATCATTGCCATTCCGTCTGAAGTTTGCCAATAATTACCCAGATCATTGCCATTCAGTCTGAAGTTTGCCAATAATTACCCAGATCATTGCCATTCAGTCTGAAGTTTGCCAATAATTATCCAGATCATTGCCATTCAGTCTGAAGTTTGCCAATAATTACCCAGATCATTGCCATTCAGTCTGAAGTTTGCCAATAATTACCCAGATCATTGCCATTCAGTCTGAAGTTTGCCAATAATTACCCAGATCATTGCCATTCAGTCTGAAGTTTGCCAATAATTACCCAGATCATTGCCATTCAGTTTTATGGAACATCCAGGACATTTACAAGAATCAGGTGGTCATTTATGGTCTGTATGTACCTATAGTTTTTAAGACACATTTCTGTCTATTCGTCTATTTAATGTGTTTTATCTTGACCTTTTGAACAGGTTGGTGGATTTTTTCCATCTGTGTTTGTGACTGTTGCAAGAGGGAAAAGAAAGGCTGTGATATCACCAGTGGAAAATTGTAAAGACACATGTATACCCCTTCATACAGAGCTGGATGAGGGTGATAGCTGTAAATATTTATTGACAGATTTTTTTTAAAATTTTCCAATATATAATGGTATTGATGCATTTGGTGAAATATATTTTATTTATCAGTCTTTTAATAATATAGGTTCTTTCTAATAGGAATTGTATCTCTGATGCATACATCACATTTACAAGAATGATTTTGGAATCGTTTATACTGACTGAATGAGGATTTAATGGCTAAGTGATTATGTATCAGTAGTCCATCTTATGTTTTTATGGCTGTTAACTTGTCAACACAGAGACTCTTCGGGTAAAATCCTGTGCATGGTCAGAAGTGATCTTAATTGACAAGAATTACAACTTATGTAGCTGAATGTTGGTGGTTTCTCTGTTTACTTCAACTTTTATATCATCATTAAAAAAGCCAAGGTGCTGACAACTGTACTGAAAGTGGTGTAAAATCCTAATACATGAAAAATATTTAAAATCATAATCCCCCCCCCTCTTTTGTTTGTGCTTTTTACCAAAGAGAGGGAGAGGAAATAAGGTTGATCCAGATAACCTCCGACTATAGGTTTTCATTTCATATTGTAGTACTGGTGTACCATAGAAAAAAAAATCATTTTTTACGTTACAAAAAGTCCCAAAAAGCAGTAGAAACATAAGAAATAAAACTTTATATTGAAAATTGGTTTAGGATTTTGGAATTGCATTAAAAACATATTCATTAGTACAATGTAAATAATTTACACATGAATTAATGAAACATGTATATATAGGGACCACCTTGAACATTGCAGTTTTTACAATAAGTACTTATACTCGTTCAAAAGTGAAGAACTGGGAAATCTTCAACTCCTTTTAAAAATTTACCTTCTTCTCATTAGTTTTGCACTTGGGAAAGATGTGAATTTTAAAAATGCGTTGAAGATTTTTCAGTCTTCACTTTGAACTCGTGTAAGAACCTATTTAAACTTTTCTTAAATATATTTTGGGATTTTGTGTCAGGACTTACTCCACCGCAACCCTTCTTCTGTATTTTATTTGATGAAATAGTAGGTTCAGTGATCGTCTTAATAATTGGCTATTGATATGATTTTTGGTTAAAAAATGTAACATATATATTTTTTATGTTTCAGTGGTGTTTGGACCAGGAATGTGGAGAGTTAATATTATGCCTAATGTGGATGATTACAGTATTGTTTACGCTGGTTCCTTTACAACTTAAATCACTGTAGAAAACAAGAGAAAAGCATCCAGAAATTTGTAGCTTTATTTGGATATATTGTGATTTTCAAGCCAGACGAAATAAAAAAAAAAATCTCACTGTCTGAAAACCTTGGTTCATAAAATGCATTTTTCACAATTTAAGAATCTTAATGAATTAAAATTGTCTTCAAAATTATCTCTTCGCTGTTAGATGCAACAAACTTAGTCATAACTAAAACAGTTCAACTAATTACCTGGTTTTGTTCAGTCATGTTTTACAGAAAATATTTAAAATAGCAATTTTACTAGATTTAAAAAAAAAATTTGGACAGCCATT
Source organism: Mytilisepta virgata (assembly GCA_028015205.1). NCBI lineage: Eukaryota > Metazoa > Mollusca > Bivalvia > Mytilida > Mytilidae > Mytilisepta > Mytilisepta virgata. The sequence continues at coordinate 55,229,973 of CM051515.1, read as the reverse complement.
TCAAATTTTTAATATTTTCAGCTTTACAGGTGCATTTTATTTTGTATTGGAAAGTCCCCATTCATTATATTTGATTTACAACTGATAGTAAATTATTTTGTTCTCATTGATAACTCAAGAAGCTTAATTTATAAACAAAAATTGTCTTTTAGACTTTCAAAATGGCAAAAGTCCATAACATGAACTGAGGTTTACATACATTAGTATTCTGTTGAGTTTAAAGTTTTGTAATCAGGACAATGTAAAGTTTGTAATTCTTTGGACAATATTACTAAACAGTTGTAGTTTTATTTTGATTTTAAAATTGACTTGAGGGAAAAAAAGAATAATAAAATTATATTTGCTCTTCAGCATATTTAGAACTTTCAATATTGATATTAAAAAATAAAAAATCAATTTTTCTATGTTCTTTGAAAAACTTTTAATTTATTCTGGCCTCTCTTTCAATTAACTCTGCTATGAATTCAGTTAATTTTTGTGTTAGGATACCATTATACCCTGTATGCTCAATAGTGCTGGAGTATCTGACCAGCAGGACCATAGCTAGTTTTACAGTAAAAGCAAGCACATTTTGACCCTGCTATCTAAATTATGTACTGCTCACTAAATTTTAAAACTTCTAGTCAGCTGTCACCATGTTGGTAACACTTATCCTACTGCCATGAATTTGATAGTGTGTTGTATACACAGGTCAGAGGGTCATATAAGAGAGCAATTGAGTTCCTTTGTACTGAGTCAGCCTATCCTGACTTGGTGTTGATTTTATGTTTGTGATTTGACCTCTTTGTTGTTTTTGTCATTAAACAGATTGGTATGACCTGTTGTATCTTTTATAACATGTGATTGTTGTGTTTGAATGGCAATCATGCAGATATAGGTAAAATTTGTACAACATAAAACTTGCCTTTTGTTAATTTCATATATAAAGTATAAAACTGAAATATTTTACCTAAACTTGGTAGTGATAAATTTATTTTGCTATTGGCAATATAATAAATTAGGTGAATATAGGAAAATAAATTTAGTATTTTTCAAAGAAAAAGAATCTTGTATGAATGTGCTTGGCCATCACAATTCTTAAGTTATCATTTGAGGTAATGCTATAGTCAGATTAAGGATTTAGGATTAAGATTGAAATTGGTTTAGGGATAGAGTTTGAAATTTGGTTAAGGTTAGTATGAAGGCTGTATTATAAGATAAGATATTTTATTTTCCAAATTAGGTCCCCAGGGGGTCATCTACATTTAACAATAATGATGTTTTTCACACAATTGGTTTCAGAACAATTTTTTTCAAATCCAGAGATTTGGAAATTTCCCTTTCATAAATTGATTTACAATTAATTAATCTGATTGATTGTTTAGCTGCAACAGATACCAAGGGACGGTGCTCTAGGTCTAATGGACATGAAAGTTTCAATATCTCAGAATTCCTCCTACCTCATGAAGAGAAACAAGCACAATTCATATCAAACATTTAAAAACTGTCACATTTACAGCCAAATAATAATACTGCGTGATTGAAAGTATCGAAGGTGTACCTACTGCATCAGACAATGCTCAAGGAACTTTGATTTACACACAGCCCTCCTCATGTCTGAAGCAGCATAGTCCTGAGCAACTTGGAGCAGTAAAATGACATGATCAGGAAAATAATTTGGGCCTTTCCTCCTCTTCACTAGCAATGTCAGAATAGTACCTTCTCATTTCCAGAAGCTACCACAACCATAATTTTACACAATGTATAACTAGACAAAAACTGAAAGAAGCCAAAACAGGTACAAAAGGAAAAAAAACAACCTTCATGGTTCTCAAATATTTTTGGACCTGTAAAAATGTATTTCAGGAGCTCATCAAATATATTAGGACCACCACAATTTGATTTCAGGAGCTCTTGTTTTAGAACCTATATAATCTGCTTTCAGGATATCATGAAATATTTATAGACCTCCATAAATCCAATTCAGAAGGTCCTAAAATTCAATTTATTGAAGTCCTGAAATAGTTTAGGGGGTAACCATTTGATTTTTACTAAATCTACTTCTCATGAATATTTTTTCTTTTTCGAAAATAGCGCTTTGTCTATTTTACAAGAAAGCTTGGGGAAAGTACCAAATCCTCTCTGAATCCAAATGTTGGAGCAGCATAAAGATTTAAGACAACAGAAAATGCTTACTCCTTATATTAAAGTGCACTGTGGGTTTAATCTTTAAGTGACAACAGTTCTATTTTCATTGTTTTTATCAAAAGATTGACTTACCCATTACTAAGGACAAAAGACAAAAAAGCAGCAAGATAGAATGAAATATATAAAACTTTCCCCCTTTTAAAAATACCACGTAGACGATTGTGCTCCTAATCAACAGGGGGAAGTTACAGACAAGAAGAAGAAAGCATTGTTTTATTTAGCGCCTTTTCCCTAACCAAAGTTTCCCCGAACGAAACAAATTTGCAAGGTGCTGTAAAATCGATGAAATTAGCCATAAGATTCTATCAGTGAAAGGTCCTTTTGTTTCATGTCAGCTAAAGACATAGGTTCCAAATGTTCCGAAAATTCCTAGTGTTTTCATTGGGAATAGAGCATATTACGTTCTCAAATAAGATTTTCACTAGTGTTTTTAGCTCATGTGAGATTTTGACATCACTTTGTCTTTTCGTCCGTCCAAATTATAGTCAACTCGTACCACCGAAAGTTGACTCGTACCATTTCAAACTTGTATCATTGTAAACTCGTACCTCTGTAAACTCTTACCACTGCAAACTCGTACCAAACTTTATGTAGATATGCACCAAAATTGATACGCTAGTGTACAATCTAGAACAAGGTACATGTAAAGTTTTTTATTGTAACTAATACAACTGAGTAAAGTCTGCAGTGGAGCATCACGAAATTACCTTGAATGTATCTGACCACTGACTGTTTGTTTTTAAAACAAAGAATAAGTTTTTTTAAATTTTTTATTGTCCACAATATTGCATGATTATAAATGTAACATCACATCTTATTAAAGTGAATCAAATTGGCACTATTTTTGTCAGCTCATATACAGTATATTTCATGATATATTAACATTATATAACATATTATCAAAGTGTGTAAAACTGGCACTATTTTTTCAAGAACATACACATACATAACAGAACATCAAATCAAAGAATTTCATGTCAATTTCAGAACACTAATAATACAAAGCACTAATTGTCTTATAGTCGATTGTTGGTACTGGAACTAGTGTTGGTACTGGGCCATTCAGTCTGCTTCCCACGACAACCGGGCTTAGTTTAACATTTGACCCTATGAGGAATTTTGTACAAAGGTCTTCATGTCAGAAACTACCAAGCATGTTTTTGTTGCATGAAGATTCTTGGATCAAAGCTAGCTGCCACAGCTATACTTACTTTAACATTGGACACTGGAAGAATTCTTTAGATATCTTATCTAGAAGTGCAACACACTGTGGAACAATTCCTTACAGATCTTATGTAGAAGCACTTCAAATGTCAGTTGTGGTCACCTAAAATCAGGTGAGCGATTCAGACTCCGTGCAGCCTCTGGTCATTGGGTTTAGAGCATATTATGTTCTCAAATAAGATTCACGAGCCCCTGTGATTGATTTTACAACTGTTTACATCACTATGGTCCATACTGAAATTATATTTATATAATCCATACTTAGGCTGTGTTTCATTACAAAGAATCTGGAACCGGGTTTTAAACCCCATATGTTTTTTTACCCAAAACCAAAACTGAATTTTCCCTGTTTCAAGAAACCGTGAAACCTGCCCAGCAGCAAGATTTAACCGATTCAAGATGGGGAAGATCTCGCCTTCCACCAGACAAGAAACTGAATCGTTGGTCTGCTCATACCTGCCTGAAAAAAAACTTTCTTATGAATATTTCATACAAAATATTTAATTTACACAATTCTGTGGCATGTACGGGTGCATATTCAATTTATACCGTTTTTTTTTAACCATATCCGTATTTAGTTTCAGCGTTTGATTTCAAATGTTAGTTTTGAAAACCGGATTACGAATCTGTATCTGGTTCTGTTGAAATCAAACACTGTATGTAAACCAAAGAACGCTGCTACAGTGTAAATGGATTTTAAAATTTGAGTATTTTAATCAATGTTAATTGTCTAATCACTTAGCTGAAAGATGCAATTAGCTTAGTTGTATATGAAACAATTGTTCCCGATTTTGTTCAATCATGTGTTGAATAGAAACATAAAAAATCTTATCATGAAAGGGAGATAACTCTTCCTAGGAGATCTTTTTTTTTTTTTTTTTTTTTTTTTTTATTGAAATCTGTACATTTGTTAGTAATGAAAACATCGAATACCGGTACCTTATCCCGGCCTCGTTAATGTTAGTAATAGAAAATGTAAATATGTATCTATTAGTATTTGTAGGAGATCTTATTAAATTAAGTATTACATCATGTTGCATGAAATATGCACAAACTCTTTTAAGATATTTGAAATAATGATTCTACAAATTTTACAATACTTCTGAGTTGGTTAATTCTAATTTATGATTTTTTTTCAGATTTTTAAGTTTACTAATTTTTCTATAACCAAGTTCTCAGTAGCGTCTGCAATTGCTAAAATTCATACAAATTCCCATAGTTTTTTGACATCACAAAGAAAAGGTATGACATCACAATTAAAAAAGCAATTTTTCTACATCGTCATGTCAAGTTGAGCTCCCATTCTACTGTCAATACGTCAGTTGAAATTCCCCGTTCAGAATTATTTTTGAGGAGTACAAATACAACCTTTATAAACAGTTGTAAATTTTTTATGTTTTCTTGGATAACTTAACAGGGTTATAAACCAGCAAAAGATTATAATTCTAAGATTTAGACATTCATAATGCCAAAAACACATTCCACAAATACAGTAATGAATTATCTGTACCAACGAAGGCAAAGGAAATCTTGAACTTAAAAAATAATTTTTCTGTTACTCGTGTGCAGCTTTCATCATATAAAATTTGATCAGTAGGTTTAGGAAGACAATGACTTCAAACATACAGAGGTTTTTCATTCATTCTATGATTCATATTTTACACAATTAACCTTAATGCCTAACCTGGCCCAAACAGCCATGTGAGCTATTATCATATCTGTCTTCGTCGTCATCGTTGTTTTAAACTGTTAAAAATCTTCTCTAAAACCAATAGGACCAAACTTTGATGGAATGGTTCTTGGGAGAACCCTTTTCAAAGAATCCAGGTCTTTCAACCCTAAATTATGTTTGCCCTTTTCCATTTTCGTCCTACTTACAGATACTATGATATTTTGGGATCTTAAACGAAAAAGTATATATGAAAAAAAGACAGGTTTTTAAGTCCTATAGTTGGAATAGGGATTGTGTTATCTGACATTAGATCTGATATGTGATAAATTTCTGTCCTTTTCAATTTTACAGAATTTTTAAATTACCAAAAAAAAAAAGAATTATTTAAATATCTCAACTAAATATCAGTGTTTTCAATAGAGTTATTTAGATGTTTGGTGTTTATTTAACTATTTAAACTGACTCGTAAAAAATGTAGTTGATCATTGTTTACTTTTCAAAAATGTGGAATGTTTTCTTTGATAAGTTGATTATTTCAAAATGTTCATAAATTTGTCTTGTGATGAGTTATATAGAACACGGTTCCATAAAAACACAGTTTTTGTGTAATTTAAAAATTCTTAATAATAAATTAGATACACAATTAGGTACACCATTGTTAAATATTATTATATTCAATGTCCTTATATGAAATTTTTATTAAAAGGGGCACAAGACATTTGGGCCAAATCACAACTGTGACAGAGTTTCATTTGGGCCACAAAATTTTAATTAGGTGCTACGTTTGGGCTAATTAGATTTTAAGTTGTTCAGGTAAATTTACAGGTAAATCTCACCTGTATAAGTAAAATTCACCCTAGAAAATGCAGTCATTTGTAATTGCAAATGCAATTAAGAATTTTAAGGTTGAAAAATTGTTTTCTTGATTTTTACTGATGAACTAGAACAAATATTTTCAGCAGCTTTTCTGTTCTTTTCACAGCCACCATTATTTCTTTTTTTTTCGTTTGTGTTAGTCACCTTCATGGTTACAATTACTGTTTTCATAATATTTTAATAAAAGTTTTATTTGGGTTTTTGGACCATTTGAGAAAAAAACCATTAAAAATCACTTAATCTCCTGACCAGTTTGAAGCGATCAAAATCTGATCTGACCAGAATCAGATTTCTACTCACCTCTTTCTATTGGAAATACTTGTAATCCTTTCTTAATCCCTGTATTCATCAAATTCTATATAATATGTTGTACAAATAACACGAAAATAAACTACCATGAAATGCTGTAAGATGGAGGATCTAGATGTTAAAGTTACAGAAACCAACAGAGGGAAAAAGTGCATAATCGTAGAAGGGGTTTCTTTCTGAGTTAACTTTACATTTAGTTGTATAAACAAAGGATTGGCCCAAATAAAAATCTGAACTTTTGTCCAAAATGTCATGCTGATTTGCCCAAATGTCATACTGATTTGCCAGTTGTGCATCTCCTATTAAAAGGGGGTAAACAGACCTGGGGCAAACATTATAGAGGGATCTATGTAGGACGAATTGACCAGATACCTTTCAAAATTAATTCCAAGGATTTGGACTTCCAACAAATAAGATGGATGGATGAATTATTGTTTAACGTCCAGTGGCAACCAGGTGCATATCAGGACGAGAACATGTTGATATGATAATGAATATGATCCCTGCTTTGTACTAGACCGACACCTTAAGTCGGATTTTTAATGTGCTAGCTCACGAGATAACTGTCCGCAGGAAGACATATCACCTCACTCGGACACATTATACTGACTCCGAGCCGACCAGTCTTTGCTCTTACTCCTAGATTCCACGTGCTTGGCGGAGAAGCAGCAAATACCAATTTTAATGTCTTTGGTTTGACCCGGCCGGGGATCGAACCCGCGACCTTCCGCACTCGGGGCGAGCACGCTACCACGAGACCACCGAGGCGGTCCAACAAATAAGACTGCCATTATTTAAAAAAGAAAAATCAGAAAATTAGTGGTAATGCATTTTTTTATTAAGAGATAGGTTCTGAAATAATTTTCACTGTTTTTTTTTGTTATCCAATTTTGATGATTTTTGTTTTAAATGATTCGTCAAAAGAATTGTAATAAAAGCTACTCCTGGCATTTTTGTGTTACTTTTGTCATTGCAGAAATAAAAGGGATTAAACGGCCAAAATTAGCCATTTTGCAGGATACCTAAAACTTTTTATTTATCATCAGATTAATGGGGATTTTTTCTTTTAATTCATTTAGATGTGTACTTCCAGGAGTATGTCAACAGATTTTTCTGCACCGCTGCTGCAGCGAAGATAAGCTTTAGCTTATCTAGCTGACGCTGTGCGTAAGATTGTTAGCACGCTGGCAATAACTTTGTACTGAGCCATCTAACCTCTTTCTATGAATGCTTCCGCATTTTTTTACTGTTTGTGTATTGATACAATGTTTGAAAGTAGTGCATTATCCATTATCAGGGCCCCGTTCAACCTGAACCAGTCTCAGGTGTATGCTTGTGCATTACCTGGGGACATTTTGATCTCTTTCTTTTTAAATAGATTTAATTACATAATTCTTGTACAATGCGACTCGTTATAAGCCTTTAATTCCGATGTTTATACAATCCAGAAAGCGTTCTCAAAGATAGGTCAAGTCAATCACCTAATCTATTAATACGATTCGATGCTATGTCACATTGACCAGTTGAAAATTTAAACAAGTTCATGGTCAATAAGGTCGTCACATAACAGATATGAATTCCCACGCTCAGATGTGCTGCTGCGAGTTAGTGATACCGTAGTATTTTTATGAATATTTTTGCGTATAACTAAAAAATTAATATTATTGTTTGTTTCCCCAAACTGGGCGGTATCAATTTATCATGTTCATACACATTTTTCTAGACTATTTGTGTTTTTTTCGGAGAGGGCTTATATAGGTTTAGTCTGTTGACCAATCTTATTCATGATAACTTTTATAATAAAATACTGTTTATATTAAATAATTATAAACAAATTCACCCTTAAGACGGAGTTTGCAGGCGTGTATTTTAATCAGATTGCGGACAATTCATCGCTCATGCTCAGAAATATTAAGTACACATGAATTCATGGAGAATGTCTAAATATAAATTCTCATTATATGAAGGAAAAAAAAATATGCGAAGTGTGCAGTACATTTTTATTTTAGAAAGGTATACTGTTTTATACGGAATGGAATAAAAGAAACAACAATTAAGGTTAAGGAGAGGGCACAAGGATTATCAATAAAACGCATGTATTTTTTTTATAATTATTAATTGACCCAATTTATTTTTGTCGATTCCATACTTGATTCATATAATTTGAACGAAGATCGTTCGGCTATTTTCGACAATTAGTAGAGCATATAAATTATCTGAACAGTGTCGACAATCTGGCAACACGGGAAATGTCTATGGAGCGACCATTTGACTCGATGGGGTGGTTTTGGATGACGATATCATGGATATATATATCCAACAACAAGACTTATCAATCGTTTTTGAAATTATTACTTGTTATTGAACGTTTTTTGGAATGACATTACATCAGAGACATATAAAACATGTTTCTGGTTACATTTATCAAATTTCGTTCTCACTTATCCTCGGCAAAAACAAAGGCTATATATCGTCAATTTTCCCTGTCCAGTCCCAATACGGGGATATTTTAAAAATGCATTTGGAATCTTTATAAATCTGAAACTGTCTTATATATCCCCGTGTATCTCTGAAACACTGTCTTATATACTGTTCCTCAAATTTCCCCGTGTATCTCTGAAACACTGTCTTGTATACCGTTCCTCAAATTTCTTCGTGAATCTCTGAAACACTGTCTTGTATACTGTTCCTCAAATTTCCCCGTTTAACTCTTTAACGCTGTCTGTCCTTTTATTTCGTTATTTTCTTCAAATTGGATTACAAATTATACAAAATGTCATCAAATGAGATTTTTTTTTGGTCTGTAGTACTTTTTTCTTAATGCATATAGTCAAATTGTACGTATTTGTTTTCTTAAAAATGTTATCTTTTGAAAAAATGTAATGATAACATTTTATATGCTTCCTATACTAACACATTTTGTACATAACGGAATAAATGTCATTGATTAATCTTTATATCGTTCTAAGATGAAATCAAATTTCGCCGCCTCTTTACAAAATGTAACGTTTCCTGTGTTGGGAAATTTCCTCAAGTACAAATACAACAATTAAAACTACTGAAAATCTATCTATTATCCATTTCATTCGCTCTTGGTCGGTCTGCAATAGGTCATATCAAATTTCCCCGTTGACGATATAACCAAATTCAATATTTGTCCCGAACATCCGTAAGTCTGCCTTTTTCCAAATTATATTGATTGAAGATTTTATCATACCGTGGTATATTCTCCCGCCAGTTTTTGCACAAGATTTTTGTGGTCTTGTCAAAGATGCTGTGCATATTTTGACACCCGTCAATTCGTGTTACACAACCAAGTTCATAATACGCTGACCCGTTACTTCAAACAATATACCGCGGTCAAGATTATTGTCAATCTTCTTCTTCTTCTCTGGATCTTTACACCCTTTATAGCGTAACCATAATTTCGTATGTCGAACGGTTCCACCACCAAAAAAATAAACAATAAATAAGTTAACAATCATAACCCAACAACATTATATACACTATCTACATTAGGAACTTTTAAGTTTTTATAATTTTTTTTTTTGCATGGGAAGTTTACAGTTTTTAAGACTTTTTACATGCGAAGTTTAGAATTTTTATTATTTTTTGCTTCGAGCAGTCTAGATTATTTTGGTCTACTGATATTTAATGTAATAACATTTACAGATTAAATCACATGTATACTTTTTAGATAATTTGCAAAAAGAAGAAGACAAAATTTATGGCCTGTGACCTTTAAGAATTCTCCCTTATATCTTTAAAGTTAATTTGACACTAATTTATTTACTGTGTACTATGAGAGTAAATAGAAAAGTTATGTTTTTAAAACTATTTAAAGTTACTTCACAGAATATTTATTAACTGAGACTTTAAGATTTAATAAGAATTAAACTTTTAAAAAAAAATTGTATTAAATAAGCTAGATTTTCAGATAATTGTTCAATTATTCATTGCTGCCCCTCCCATCCTTGCACCCACTCTCAGGCGTCCTTTTTCTTTGCATTGTATTTCATCACCAGTTGATATCGTGCATTGTGTATGAGCTAGAGATGTGATTCGCTCAATCCAGTAGGCACTGATCCCTTTTTTGGTTTTACTTAACAGCTCTTCCTTTTTCATCTGAATATCTAGCCACTCAATTGCAATTCCTAGATCGTATTTTAGCATGATTGTTTTTACTTCAATAAACCAACTGTAACTATGCATTGATTTGATGCACAACTGCCTCCTTGCTAGCTGTTTTTCTCAGGTCTACAGGTGACCCATTTATTTATGCTGACACCGATGTTGGACAAATCAGTTATTACGAACGTAAAAAAAACTCCCGACTGTATAGGAATAAAACGTATCACAAAATACCGAAATAAATTTGATGCACTGTATGGCCATTTCGTTGACTGACAACTCAACAGCAGTGCTCGAGATCAAAATATTGGAAAACCGGTTAAAGATATAATGACGAATTAATAAGCACAACCATCAAAAATCAAAACAATTAAAACAAACAGGTATCCAAACCCAGTTAAGAGTTACCTCTGCATCAGAAGGAAGAATTATAAAATTATGAAAAGGATTGGAATGAAATTAATAAGAAACCATAACGTTAATTTTTAACCGTTTTATTATATCGATCTGCTGATCATTCACCGTGTTTTTCCACAGTCAAAACGAAGTTTCACCAAATAAAGGATGTCCACGTTCAACGAAGTCAATAACCGTACGACGTGGATAGGATAGTTGGTGGGCAATTCTAAAAAACCCTTGGGCATTGCGCGGTGGGCTATACCTATTTCGATTGCTCCTACGGGAAATTTCATACAAAAATCTACATCTAGAGAACCACTGAATGGATTGAAATGAATCATAGCATGAATGTTCCTTATGATGTTCTGTCCAAGTGTTGTTACTTTGGTGCCGATCTGTCATCCATGATGACCTTCTGCGGAAGACTTAGTTTAACATGCGACCTTATGAAAAGTACATACAGACGGCTTCTTCTTGAAAATATCTGAATGGATTGAAACCAAACATGGCATTGATGTTAATCTCAAGGTCCCTTATCAATGAACAAATGGAAATATCAGGTGGGCAATACAGGCTCCTTGGAGCCTCTGGTTTATTTACTTGTACATGTGATGTTTTGGATGCCACTTTCTGCTACTATCTTTAACTTTAGTTTTGTAAACATAGAACAAATATACAACTGTAAATTTCTTTTTAATCAATTTGATTATCTATGTTAATTCTTTGTTTTACATGAACTCTTTTCATTAGAGTATCTCCCTTGTGCAGTGATCTGTCCTTTGATGGTTTTGGCATAACCCCTTTTGGTCATTTTGGTGATTTTGAATTGCTCTTCAACCTTTTGAAATGTGCTCATCTTGTGCATCAAAATTGGTATCAAAGAATTGTATTTTTACCATTGGAGCCGATATGCCATTGCTGGTTGACTCCAAGTCCCCGAGGATATCCCCAGCTCAGTTGCTAGTATTTTGATACTAACCCGAAACTGATAATTAGAATATACGGTTACAAAAATGTAAAATTTTACAAAATCTAAGAAGTATCTCCCTCGTGCGTGGCTATGTCATTAAAACGTTTCGGCATATACCCTTTCTAAATGGAATAGTATAAATGTCTCCAAATTTGTTCAATGATCAATTATTCTATTGCACAATGGTAGATTTGAAGTAAATTAATTATTATATATTAGTGCAGTATCAACATGACGGTTAGTGCAGTATCAGAAACCCTGTTAAGACTCAAAACAACAATAAGGCATAGGAAAATGAGGTTAGTGAGAAAAATTTAGCAGCACTTCAGTGCTATGTTTTTTTCTGTTACGGTTTTTGAGATGTTAGGGGATAAAGGGGCAAAAAAAGCACTGGGGCTTCATATGTAAATCTTTTTTGATATTTTTCATACAATTCTTACGGGGATTTTTTCTTTAATTCACCTTGATGAGTGCCTTCATAAAAATGTTAACAAATTTTTTCTATCTTTTATTTTTCCAAGATACAAAGTGTCAAAGTTGTGGTCGTATCATGCTGCACTTAGCGAAGCCCTTTATTTGATTATTACATAACATTTGTTTATGATATTAACTATGGTTTAAAACATAAAATTGGTTTTCATATTGTTGCTTATTTTTGCCAAATTAAATAATTTTAAGAAAAATTTATCTGACAATAGTTAGACATTGAAAAATATTAATTTCTTTATATGATATAAATTACAGGAAAAGAACGAATGTATTGTATCAGTAGGTATTAACAAACAAACAAAAAATACAAAGAGTTCTATAAAATAAATACCTGTAACACAAAAAAATTCTGTCATTACTGATGAGAAATCTTGTTATTTTTTAGATAAAACCCAATAGAATGAAGAGAAAGTTAGATGAAGCTACAGATAGAAACACAGGCAGTATGTTCAGTATAATATCAGACATTTAATTCTGTCACTTCTGTGCAATTTTGCAGGTGTTGAAATATGCTTCTATGGAGTATTAGAGTGGTTATAAACACAATTTTGCAGAATTGTTATTAATTTATCTTATTATCCAAAATTATCATTTAAGATGGCCTTGATAACTAGAACAGAAACAAATAAGAATGATTTCACTGAAAAATATTTCTTTTGAATAAAGATATTACTATCCCATTTTTGGCCAGCATACCCTCATATCCTTTCAATTTTCAAACATTGAAAAAATATTTTATTATTTATACATGTATATATGTATATATAAAGGATATATTTTAGTGTTTGTTTTTTATGCTCCCCATATATCCATTGGTGGCTTCCTCCACCAAAAAAAAAAACTGGTCATCTCGAAATAGCCAAATGTGCTGAAAATGGCATAAAACCCCATCTAAATAATAAAAAATCAATTTCATTTAAAACTTGTCATTTTTTGACAATATTGACTTGTGAGCATAAATTATTGTATTAATTTTCTTGTACCCACAACAATAAAATCGTGCTAGTTATTCTCAGTTTCATGAATTACAAATTTCTGTTTGCATGCATTTCACATAAGTCTTCACAAACAACAGGGCAAATGTGTAACAGGTCAACCTTGGTTGTTTCTTGAGTAAGCTTTAAAAAGCGAATGTACTTTTTACACTCAGCAAAAGATGAAATAATTTGAATTAATTTAAGAATAATGTGAAATAGGGAAAGGGCAACAAACTTATGATGCTGTGTCAGGGAAAGGGAAACAAACTTATGATGCTGTGTCAGAACTGGATTTTTTGCCAGATCTCGATTGCTTTTAACCTCTGATGCCACAAACCAAATGTTAAAGTTTGAGAATTTGAGATTCTGCTCTGATTATTAAGTCTCCCAAACGAAGTTTGGAGACTTATTGTTTTTGTTGCGTTTCTTATTATTATTTATGTCGCCCCGACGAAAGTCGGCGACATATTGTTATTGTTCCGTTTCACTGTTATTATTCTTTCTTTCTTTCTTCCAATGATTTTTGTCCGGCTTAGTTCTCGGAGATGCCTGGATAGAATTGAATGAAACTTGGCAGAAAGTAAGATCACTATGTGAAGGTGTGCAATCAATACTTTTTTTTTCGAAATGGCCGCCATTCAAAGATCGGTACCCTCCGAAAATTTAAAACGTTTATATCTCAAAAACTGTACCATAGCGTTTGGCGGCCTTTTTGAAAAATTATTCTTCTTCTTCTTTCTCGCGCCGCCAACTTTGTCCGGAGCACTTTTGTACTTTATACTTGACCGATTTCAATCAAATTTTGCACAATTATAGTACCCCATTGGTCCTAATCATTTTTCAAGTGTAGGGGGGGCCCAGGGGCAGTGCCACGCCCCTTCAAATACCTCAAAAATTGATATTTTTTTAATAGCTCAAAAATAGTTTACATTCCTACCCTATAACCATATATATTATTACTGCTTATGATAAGACAAAGGATTTGGTACCTAAGGGGAGTCTGAGGGGGTCCCAGGCGCAGTGCCACGCCCCTTCAGATACCTGAAAAATTGATATTTTTTGAATAGGTCAAAAATAGTTTACATTCCTACCCTATAACCATATATATTATTACTGCTTATGATAAGACGAAGGATTTGGTACCTAAGGGGGTCTGAGGGGGTCATGCCCCACCCCCTCAAATGACAAAAGACTTAATATCTTCAAAACCATTGAGATCCCCACCCTATAACCATATATATTATTACTGCTTATGATAAGACGAAAGATTTGGTACCTAATGGGGGTCTGAGGGGGTCATGCCCCGCCCCCCTCAAATGACAAAATACTTTATATCTTGAACACCATTGAGATCCCCACCCTATAACCATATATATTATTACTCCTTATGACAAGACGAAGCATTTGGTATCACATGGGGGTCTGAGGGGGTAATGCCCCGCCCCCCTCAATTGACAAAATACTTAATATCTTGGAAAACCATTGAGATCCCCACCCTATAACCATATATATTATTACTCCTTATGACAAGACGAAGCATTTGGTAAATTTCAAGCATTTATATTTAAAAAACTGTATGATAGAATTTTATGAAACTTGGTACGTTTGTAAAGTACAATTAGAAGAAGAAACAGAGATGGCTGCCAGGGGCGACATCTGCTATTGCTCGCAATTGCAATTCTAGTTATTATTCTTCTTCATCTTCTTTCTCGCGCCGCCAACTTTGTCCGGGCCACTTTTGTACTTTATACTTGACTGATTTCAATCAAATTTTGCACAATGATAGTACCCCATGAGATGTTGGTCCTAACCATTTTTCAAGTGTGGGGGGCCCCAGGGGCAGTGCCACGCCCCTTCAAATACCTCAAAAATTGATATTTTTTGAATAGGTCAAAAATAGTTTACATTCCTACCCCATAACCATATATATTATTACTGCTTATGATAAGACGAAGGATTTGGTACCTAAGGGGGGTCTGAGGGGGCCCCAGGGGCAGTGCCACGCCCCTTCAAAAACCTCAAAAATTGATATTTTTTGAATAGGTCAAAAATAGTTTACATTCCTACCCCATAACCATATATATTATTACTGCTTATGATAAGACGAAGGATTTGGTACCTAAGGGGGGTCTGAGGGGGCCCCAGGGGCAGTGCCACGCTCCTTCAAAAACCTCAAAAATTGATATTTTTTGAATAGCTCAAAAATAATTTACATTCCTACCCTATAACCATATATATTATTACTGCTTATGATAAGACGAAGGATTTGGTACCTAAGGGGGGTCTGAGGGGGCCCCAGGGGCAGTGCCACGCCCCATCAAAAACCTCAAAAATTGATATTTTTTGAATAGGTCAAAAATAGTTTACATTCCTACCCTATAACCATATATATTATTACTGCTTATGATGAGATGAAGGATTTGGTACCTAAGGGGGGTCTGAGGGGTCATGCCCTGCCCCCCTCAAATGACAAAATACTTTATATCTTGAAAACCATTGAGATCCCCACCCTATAACCATATATATTATTACTGCTTATGATAAGACGAAGGATTTGGTACCTAAGGGGGGTCTGAGGCTGTCATGCCCCGCCCCCCTCAAATGACAAAATACTTTATATCTTGAAAACCATTGAGATCCCCACCCTATAACCATATATATTATTACTGCTTATGATAAGACTAAGCATTTGGTACCTAAGGGGGGTCTGAGGGGGTCATGCCCCGCCCCCCTCAAATGACAAAATACTTTATATCTTGAAAACCATTGAGATCCCCACCCTATAACCATATATATTATTACTCCTGATGATTAGACGAAGACTTCAGTACTATAGGGGGTCTGAGGGGGGTCATGCCCCAGCCCCTCAAATGACAAAAGACTTAATATCTTGAAAACCATTGAGATCCCCACTCTATAACCATATATATTATGACTCCTTATGACAAGACGAAGCATATGGTACCATTGGGGGGTCTGATGGGGAACTTCGTTTGGGAGACTTAGTAACAGTTCACTGTTACAATTATTACTTGTTATAAAATTGAACTTATTTATTCTTCTCTCAGATGATAACACAGCAGTATATGTACTTGATCCTGATGGAAAACCTGTTGTTATAAAAGTAGTCAGTCCAGAGAATAGCAGGAGTACAGTAGGTACTCGGTCTTCATCTAGTAAAATTCCAGTAGAGACAGCAGATGTGCAAGCAAGGACAAGTACAGTTTCAAATGCAGACAGGGCTCATATGACATCAATGAATACAAAATGTTTAGAAACAGTTGGAGACAATACTGTTGGCCACAGTATGAATGAGAAACCATTAAAGACTGATCAACAGACATTTGCTCAGTGTAATAATGAAACTACACAACAGAAGGAATACAATAATCAGGCTACACAAAAAATGGAAATCGATCAAAATGTAGCTATAAAAAGAACAAAATATGGAACAAATCCCAACATTTTTCAAGAGGTATCGGTCATATGCAGTACATGTAGAAAATATCCATTGTTCTCGGGTTAAAAATACAGTCTAAAAATAAATTATTGTTTGTATCTGGTTTCCTGACTGACCTTACTTTTCAGCTACAACTTATTGCAGGAAAAAAGTGAAACTTTATCTTCAGAATGGATACAATCATCTAAGCACATTTAATGTAATAGAACAGAACATATCTTTATTTGTCAGTTTGATGCCGATATGAGCAGTTTTTACATACAATTCCCAAATAATTATTGAAGGCGTTTTAGTTACAAGGATAAAAAAACATAACTTGTCAGCCCTTCAGCCATGTTTTCACCATCTAAATAAAATGGTTTCCCTACCTACATAGTTCCTATCCTACTGTTTATTTTGATGGAACCAGAAACACATAATTAAATTTATTTTAGCCTTATGGGTTCTTACATGAGTACTTGTGAAAGACTTCCACAAAAGTAAAAAATATCACTTTTATATGAGTTTCTGACATAAAGATATAATGACTTTTTCACTTGACAAATGTAAAGACTATTTCTTTGTAGAATATGATGTTTCATCTATTAGGTACAATTCCGGTATTAGATTTTAAAAATCATATTCATATCCAAAAATAGTACCATCATTATCACAAATTTATTGGTCTATACAAAGTTCTACAGGTATATCTTTACTCCTAGTTTTTTGTGGGATTTCACATTGATAGTGCTTTAGATTTTGTGTTTTCCTGTTTTGGTATGTGCTTTCTTTATTCTTTTCTTTAAATCTTTGTTAAATTTGTTTTTTAGCTCACCTGGCTATGGCCAGGGTGAGCTTTTGCCATCACTTTGCGTCCGTCGTCCGTCCGTCGTCTGTCGTCCGTCGTCCGTCCGTCGTCCGTCCGTCGTTAGCTTTTCATTCAAACATCTTCTCCTCAGAAACCATTTGGCAAATTCCAACCAAATTTTGCATGAGTGGTGTATGGAAGGTCCTCAACAAAGTTTCCTCATTTAGTTCTGATTGGTCAAGAAACATGGCCACCAGAGGCAATTCTTGTTTCTGATTGGCTGATTTTCAAAAATCTTCTCCTCTGAAACCACTTGGCTGATTGGTTTGAAACTTAATAGGAATGATCTATGACATGTCCTCTACAAACGGTCCTCAATTTATTTTGATCTGACATAAAACATGGCCGTCGTAGCTAAAAATAGAATATAGGGGTGCATGTGTTGTTTTTGGCTTATAACTTAAAAACCGTTACAGATATCAAAAATCTGACATGGGGTAAAATTGATCAGCATGACAAGATCTACCTACCCTGAAATTTTGAAGGAAATCGCAAAACCCATTTAGGAGTTATTGCCCTTTTTTCGTCAAATTTTCAAAATTTAACATTTTTCGTCATTTATCTCCAAAACTATTTAAGATAGAAGTGAAATGTAAATTTGAAAAATGTTTGCCATGTTGAGGTCTACATACCCTGAAAATTTAAAGGAAATCCCAAAACAGATTTAGGAGTTGTTGCCCTTTTTTGTCAAATTTTCAAAATTTTTTCATTCAAAAATCTTCTCCTCTGAAACCGCTGGGGTGACTGGTTTGAAACTTGATAGGAATGATCTATGACATATCCTCTACAAACGATCCTCAATTTATTTTGATCTGACATAAAACATGGCTGTCGTAGCTAAAAATAGAATATAGGGGTGCATGTGTTGTTTTTGGCTTATAACTTAAAAACCGTTAAAGATATCAAAAATCTGACATGGGGTAAAATTGATCAGCATGACAAGATCTACCTATCCTGAAATTTTGAAGGAAATCCCAAAACCCATTTAGGAGTTATTGCCCTTTTTTCATCAAATTTTCAAAATTTAACAGTTTTCATCATTTATCTCCAAAACTATTTGAGATAGAAGTGAAATGTAAATCTGAAAAATATTTGCCATGTTGAGGTCTACCTACCCTGAAATTTTAAAGGAAATCCCAAAACCCATTTCGGAGTTATTGCCCTTTTTTGTCAAATAAATTTTCCCTGAACAATTGAACCAATTGCAACAAACTTGGTCAAATAGTTGATTAATTGTCCAATGAAAACCAGACTCCAGGTAAGCGATACAGGCTCTGGTGAGCCTCTAGTTTAATTGGGGTTTTCATCATTTTCAGCACATTTGGCTATTTTGCACCTGCCAGTTTTCCTTGGTGGAGGAAGCCGGAGTACATGGAGAGAACCACCGACCTTCGGTGTAGGAAAATTGGCACTCCTTGTCAATTAAGATCGGAGTCGAACACACCCCGCCACAGATGAGATTCGAACACACAACCTCAGTGTTGACAGGCTAGTGATCATTAGTAGTCATGACGAACTACCTAGACACTTGGCCAAGGAGTCCCTTCTTTGTTAGGTAGACTGTTCTCACAAATTTGCCTCGTCTTTGGATGTTGGTCTAATGGACTGATGATGCTGTGTTTATCACTTAAGAACTCTTTTGCCAATATTCAGTACACTTTAACTATTACATCAAGACAAGATCAATAAGTTGAATATAATGGCTCTATTAAGATATTTTAACCAGTGTTACAGGCATAATATATGTTAAACTGAACTAATATCTGTACATTGTGTGGAAGACATCAATTTATTTTGATTTTCCAATAAAATAGCCTCAGTCATAGTCATAGGACATTTATCCATGTAAGACACTCTTACAAAATCCTGAAATACATGTACTTTCTTATATATAAAACATTTGTAGAGGAACACGAAATATTTGAAATATCTATCTTAAATCCTAAATATACCATGTTATTACTGTCAGTTTTTATAAATTAATGTTTTCATCAGTCGGTGATATGTGAAAATACATATTGTGTATGTGCAATTCATGTGTTATCACTCAGGTATTACTGTGGATTCATTATTATTCGTTGTATACCAATTTTCGTGGTTTTCGTGGGTCCCAGTGAAGTATCCAACGAAAAATAATATTTTTACTTTAGCTTAAATACACTGAAGTTTGAAACCAAAGTTTTGATGTACCTAACCAAGACAACCATTGCATTTTTACTGTGTGTACTTGGATGTTTACTTGTCATGAGTCAGCTATATCCACAGAGGATACAGTGTTTCTTGTAATGTTGTCTTTGGTAACATAATTATAAATGCTCAAATTATTTTCTTAAAAACATTTTGACTGTGTAAATTGTCACTGTATTCACTTTGGTTTTATTTTTAATCAAACATTCAAGAAAAATATTAATCCTAAGTATGCCTAAACAATACAGACTTTCACATAAATTACAGTAAAAACATCTTGTAAAATGATACTAAAGAAAGATATTACTGATCGTAATCGGAGAAAAGATATGTATGCATATGCCCCAAGTTATTTGGTGACAAGTGATTGCAATTTTGTCAATATATATTTCACACCTGATTAACTTAAAAAGTATAATTACGGATTTTGTTAATCTTGTTAAATTCATGACAAGCTTTGGTCTGTTACAAACTTGTAGAAATCCATTTTTTTTATAAGCACTTAAAATCAGAACTTTACTGTACAATATCAAGGTCTGATCGGCAAATTTTGTCGCAGTATTTTCATGATAACTGATGTGCCAAACCATGAATTTAAGTAGTTCAACAACTCTTTAAATTTTTTTCTAAGCCAGCAATCCATGAAATGCCTTTTTTTCTCTATCCATGAAAATAAATGAATCCACAACTCTTTCTAAATGCTACTACCCAACCCATTAAATGTAAGTTCTGATCTGTTTTGTTTATATTGACGTATAGTAGTTTATGTTTTTTGTGGTATATGTCTGGATTAATTTCTGTATTTGTCCTTTACAGGGGAAGGGATATGTTTGTGATTTTGAAGGATGTTGTTATTTTACCAGTTTCCGTCGTGTGCTTGAATATCATCAGAAGATACATGGGATAACTATTAAATGCCAATATTGCAGCAAATATTTTCACTCAAACAAGTATGTTAATAAGCAAATATTTCCTGTTTGCTGTGTCATTTAGTCATTTATCACAAGTTTAGCTCGCCTGTCCTTAAAGGATATGTGAGCTTTTGCCATCACTTGGCATCCGTTATTGTTTGTCCGTCATCCATGATCCGTCCGTCGTAACCTTTTCACATTTTGATCTTCCCCTCTGAAACTACGGGGCGGATTGTAACCAAACTTTGGTAGGAATGATATATGGAAGGACTTCTATAAACAATCCACCATTGGTTCCAGTTGGATGAACATGGCCACCAGAGGCCATCTTTGATTTTTATTGGTCAATTTTCAAAATCTTCTCTTCTGAAACTACATTATGAAATGTTTTAAAACTTTGCAAGGTTGATGAAAACAATACCGTCTACAAGCGATCTACTTTTGGTTGAGATTCATCCACTTAACCAAAGGCTACGGCTGTTCAAAGCTTACATTGAAAAGTTATGGGAAAAAGACTTTTTTCTCAATTGCTCAGGAACTTATGGGCAGATTGTAACCAAAGTTGACAGGAAGGATGTATGGAAGGACCTCTATTAAAGTTCCACCTTTGGTTCTGAATTGATGAACAATATGGCCTAGAGGCCATCTTTAATTTTTATTGGCCAATTTTCAAAATATTTAGTGAAACCACATTATGAAATGTTTTGAAACTTTGCGGGATTGATTGCAACAATGCTCTCTACAAACCATCCACTTTTGGTTGATATACATATGCTCAACTGCCGGCTGCAGCTGTTCAAATTTCCGTTGAATGCATATGGGAAAGGTTTTTTTGCCAGAAACTAATGGGCAGGCTGTAACCAAAGTTGGCAGGAATCTCTTATGGAAGGACAGATTCAAATGGTCTGCCTTTTTTAAG
Organism: Mytilisepta virgata; assembly: GCA_028015205.1. Taxonomy (NCBI): domain Eukaryota; kingdom Metazoa; phylum Mollusca; class Bivalvia; order Mytilida; family Mytilidae; genus Mytilisepta; species Mytilisepta virgata. The sequence continues at coordinate 55,208,415 of CM051515.1, read as the reverse complement.
GTAAAAAGTAAAAATGTCAAGGTTAGTATGAAAATTTTGCATTTCATTAACAGTTTTTCAAATGGCCTAATAAAAGCTAGGTCAGCGATACAGGCTCATCTGAGCCTCTTGTTGTTTTTTTTCAGTTCAATAATGTACCACTACAATGATTGCCATAGAAAAAATAATGAATTGGTTGAACAGTCAAAGAAATTATTCAGATTGGCATGTAGATTTTGTCCATACCAATGCAATCAATGGGACCAGTTCATTCGTAAGTACACATATACTCATATTTTATGAAATATAGGGTCTTTAAAAACTTAACATCAACTTTCAAGGGTTCTTAATTTGATTGGTTCAGCCATCAATATTTTGAAAAAGTAGAGAACTAATTATGTCTCCTCCTTTCCATCTGTCTATCTGTCACAAAAGTTTTTCAAAACAAAATCTCCTGAAATTTACGGTAGAATGGAATGAAACATGATAGAATTGATGTATACCAGGTGTAGTTGTGCACTACATAAATTTTTATGGGATCATATTTATTTTTGAGGTTTCCCAAACGGAAACATCGACTTTGCCATATTTACATATGGAGAAGTTTGTGAACACAGAATCTCCTACAGTTCAGACTGGAATAGAATGAAACTAGACAGAATTGATGCATACCAAGTGTTGTTCTGCCTTAAGTAAAACATTTTTTGTTCCGATTGTTGTTTGGGGTTTCCCTTACCAAAACATGAACTTTGCATCAAAAACCAACTTTAATATTTATTTTCTTTCTATTGTTTGATTAGTCAGTATATGTATGTGATTTCTGTTGGCTTTGATGATTTCATGAGGTTGCCTTAGCATGCTGAATAAAAATATATATTGATTGAAGAAATAAGGAAGTAAGATCTTTAAAGTCACTAATTAGAAAAAAAGTTCTAGAATTACAACTCAAGCCATGGATACTGTTCTATATAGAAATTGTTAAATGTCCTGGTCACTCATTAAAAATAAAAATTTTCCATTTGCTGCAGGACTATCAGCCCTTCAAGCTCTATATTTAAATATGAGTCAATATTAAAAAGCCTTGAATAGATACAACATTTATAGATCTTATTGCCAAGGCCAAGTTCAATGTTACTAAAAATAGAATTCAAAATTGTGGACAAATAATTAGATTTTCCTGCCCAGTTTTAATGAAAGTTGTACATATGACATGTTTAAAATGAATGGGGAAGAAAAACACTTGTTTGGTTACCCTTTCTAAAATTTATGGGACACCTTGGGAATCATAACTACCTATTAATATCAGTGCATCAGATAGTCGGAACATATTAATTTACCCTTACCCACGTTAGAAAGATTTTATTTTGTAGGATGATTATGCACACTAAAATAATTTGTATTTTCATTTATTTTTCACAAAATTGTTGAACTTAATCCTTTTCTGACATATTGCAAATATTGAAGAATATAATATGTGTCTTACAGACACAATTTGAATGTACAACAGTTATATGGTATAATACTTATATGATACATCTGTGTAGTTATTTTGGTTCTTTAAACATCAGTTAAATGGAAAATCTAACTTTCAGGCAGTGTTTGGCTTTTGAACATTCAGAGGTCCATGTACTGTACATTCAGAAATTTTCATGTGCGCTTATTATTGTGATTCTTCTACCCAATGCAAAATTGTGAGGTTTAAATTATTGCGACTGCCACCCGTGTGAAAATAAAGTTTATTGTGATCGGAAATCGGATAAAAATTGAATATGGAAGTTTTATTAAAGTAATCATTTTAATTAATGGTTTTAAATATAATATAATTCAAAATGTTATTATATATATTATAGCTGTGAAAACAATACCTATAAAACTAGGTATCTACCAATTAACCTGCCTCCGGATGTTGGCAATCTATGACCAGAAAGTTAACTGTTTAAATGTACACAAAGGGGGATAAATCTAGAATAAATCGGACATGAAAATATGCATTAAAAAATGTGAGTTTTTGTCTCACCTGCGATGAAAAGTCGTGGAGGCGAGATATAGGTATTACTTTCCGGCAGGGGCGTAAACTTTTGTAAAACTTTAATAACATTGCACATGTAATACCTACAATTATGATTTATGGTCCACAAGGTAGCTTATGGTATAAGATTTGTCGCAGTATACTTGTCTTGTGACCCTGACCTCATTTTCATAGTTCACTGACTTCATAAACATGAATTTAAAATCTGCATCCAAGTTTCGTGGTTAAATCCATTTCTCAGCAACTGTAATACCTAGGCCAACCATGTTTGGTCTATAGATAATTCTTAGTGGATACATGCCAGTCTAACACCTGGCTTGGGACCTTGACCTCAATTTTATGCTCGTGGGACTTTATCACTTTCTCTTGGTTAAGTCCATTTCTCAGAAACTGTAATACCTAGACCCACCGAATTTGGTCAATAGATAGTTCTTGGTGGGTACATGTCAGTCTGACACCTGCCTTTGGACCTTGACCTCAATTTCATGCTTGAGTGACCTGCGTCACATTTTTGTGGTCAAGTCCATTACTCAGAAACGAGAATACCTAGACCCACCGTATTTGGTCAATAGATAGTTCTTGGTGGGTACATGTCAGTCTGACACTGGCTTTGGACCTTGACTTTAATGTCATGCTTGAGTGACTTTGTCATTTTTTCGTGGTTAAGTCCATTTCTCAGAAAATGTAATAGCTAGGCCAACCATATTTGGTCTATAGATAGTTCTTCGTGGGTAAATGCCAGTCTGACACCTGGCTTGGGACCTTGACCTCAATTTCATCTTTGACTGACTTTGTCATTTTTTCATGGTTAAATCCATTTCTCAGAAACTGTAATACCTAGATCCACTGTATTTGGTCTATTGATAGTTCTTTGTGGGTTCATGCCAGTCTGACACTTGTCTCTGGACCTTGTCCTCAATTTCATGCTTGAATGACTTTCATCCAAGTTTCTTGATCAAGTCCATTTTTCAACAACTGTTATACCTAGATCTACTGTATTTGTCTAGATAGTTCTTAGTGTATACATGTTGGTATGACACTTGCCTTTTGACGTTGACCTAAATTTCTTTTGCAAAATATCAGGTATTAGATAATCATTATTCTATGTCCATATGCATACTCGGGCGAGACATGTAGTGTGTCCACTCTTGTTAATATTGCGATGCTCAACTCATCGCAATTTTCGCAATAATAAAAACATTAAAGTAATTTCCATATAAATTTGCAGTACACAAACCACTTTGCTTTTTGTTTTTTCTTCTTCTTTTTGGTGGGGGAAAGGGGGGCTGAACCCAGGTTATTGTTTTCCAGTTACTATTTTTTTCAGACAAAGTTCAGCACCTAAGTACTATAAAATTTCCAATTTTATGTTGTTGATAGTTATATCCACAAATTTTAATTGACAAAGAGTACAAACAGACTTTCTTTTGCAGGTCACCTGAAAAGGGAACATAGAGCTATTTTAAGAGAGCAGTTGAAATCATGTGGCTGTTGTGTTTATATGAACATTTATTTTTGTCAAAAGGGATCAAAGTTGACAAAACACTCATATATGCTTCTTTTTTGTAACGATTGTGGACTTTCTTCATGTGATAAGTGCCATAAAACAGGAATACCTACTGACAAAATGGTGTATCCACAAGTAACCAGAACAGTTAAACCACCAATGGATCATTGTGCTATGCACATGCTAGCATTAAGGACTCGTATTGTTATGAAAAAGGCTTCTATGGAAAGGGAATTAAAGGAAGAAATTCAGGTACATCTACTCTAAAGGGCACCTCTGTATAGCAAATCACAGTCTATAAAAGGCACCTCTGTATAGCAAATCACATTCTATAAAGATCACCTCTGTATAGCAAATCACTGTCTATAAAAGGCACCTCTGTATAGCAAATCACAGTCTATAAAGGCCACCTCTATACAGCAAATCACATTCTATAAAAGGCACCTCTATTTAGCAAATCACAGTCTATAAAGGGCACCGCTGTACAGCAAATCACTGTCTATAAAGGGCACCTCTGTATAGCAAATCACTGTCTATAAAAGGCACCTCTGTATAGCAAATCACAGTCTATAAAAGGACACCTCTGTATAGCAAATCACATTCTATAAAGGGCACCTCTGTATAGCAAATCACTGTCTATAAAAGTCACCTCTATATAGCAAATCACTGTCTATAAAGGACACCTCTGTATAGCAAATTACAGTCTATAAAAGGCACCTCTATTTAGCAAATCACAGTCTATAAAGGGCACCGCTGTACAGCAAATCACTGTCTATAAAGGGCACCTCTGTATAGCAAATCACTGTCTATAAAAGGCACCTCTGTATAGCAAATCACAGTCTATAAAAGGACACCTCTGTATAGCAAATCACATTCTATAAAGGGCACCTCTGTATAGCAAATCACTGTTTATAAAAGGCACCTCTATATAGCAAATCACTGTCTATAAAGGACACCTCTGTATAGCAAATCACAGTCTATAAAAGGCACCTCTATTTAGCAAATCACAGTCTATAAAGGGCACCGCTGTACAGCAAATCACTGTCTATAAAGGCCACCTCTGTATAGCAAATCACTGTCTATAAAGGCCACCTCTATATAGCAAATCACAGTCTATAAAGGCCACCTCTACATGTATACAGCAAATCACAGTCTATAAAATGCATCTCTATATAGCAAATCATTGTCTATAAAAGGCACCGCTGTACAGAAAATCACAGTCTATAAAAGGCACCTCCATACAGCAAATCACAGTCTATAGAGGGCTCCTCTATACAGCAAATCACAGTCTATAAAGGGCTCCTCTATACAGCAAATCAGAGTCTATAAAGGGCACCTCTATATAGCAAAATAACAATCCAAAGATACTAATATTAGATATGGTAAATTTATACTATGCTGTATACGACGCATTTCAAGGAGTTACCTCTCATCAGCAGCATTAAAACCGAAACATTTGGAAGACCAAAAACCAAAGTTATATTAAACAAGAAGTACTCAACCAAATATACCGAAATAGGAAGCCAAATTTCAGCTAAGGAGATCTACCATGTGCAATACAAAGAATGAACCCTTAGTTTTTCTATTATTTTTGAATTTTGCTAAATACTGGTAATTTCTGTAACAAATCAATGAATAATCATGTCAGACAAGTCTGACGACTGGGTTGGCGAATACCCTCGGGTACCTAGGGTCCACCAGCAGAGGCATCGTCCCAGGAGTTTCAAAATAACAATCCAAAGATACTAATATTAGATATGGTAAATTTATACTATGCTGTATACGACGCATTTCAAGGAGTTACCTCTCATCAGCAGCATTAAAACCGAAACATTTGGAAGACCAAAAACCAAAGTTAAAATCACAGTCTATAAAGGGCAGCTCTATACAGCAAATCACATTCTATAAAGGAAACCTCTATATAGCAAATCATAGTCTATAAAGGCCACCTCTTTATAGCAAATCACAGTCTATAAAGGCCACCTCAATGCGGCAAATCACAGTCTATAAAGGGCACCTCTGTATAGCAAATCACAGTCTATAAAGGACACCTCTATATAGCAAATCACTGTCTATAAAGGGCACCTCTGTAAAGCAAATCACAGTCTATAAAAGGCACCTCTATATAGCAAATCAGTATATAGAGGGCACCTCTATATAGCAAATGGAAAGTTACTTATAAATAGGACTCCTCTATGTGGAAAATTACAGAGGACACCTCTATGTGGAAAATTACAGAGGATACCTCTAAGGGGAAAATTACTGTCTATAAAGGACACCCCTTAGAATGTCCCAGTTATGATCAAAACTTGTAATGATCAAAACTTGTAAAATTAACCTTTGTATAAATGATTTTTTTCTCAGTACAGACAAATGGATAAGGTACATCATTCATTTATCAAGTCAAATACATAGCTTAGGTCAGGTTTCTTTACATGTAATAAACTAATCCATCTTAATGGGAAAAACTATAAAATTTATAAATGTAACTCATTCAAAATACCACATGAGTTGTGTTTAAATTTAGATTGTCTCTATATGGTTTTATTTTGTAGAAGGAAATCTTGCAAACAAAAGAAAAATTGAAAAAAAATTCTGTAACAACAGACCAAAACAGTAAGACAGACAGTCTATACATGGTATCACTGAATTCTGGGAAGATTATCCTGGTACCTCCATCTCAAATCAGACTGGTACCTCCATCTCAAATAGGACTTCATAATGGGGCTGTTAAATCTCACAGTTTGTCAGGAGATTATACAGGGAGAAACTTTTCCATTTTTACACAACCTAAACAAAACAAGTGTGATACAGCTCAGGCTACTGAGAAAACTATGAAGGATCAGTTGGAAAACCCATCCAAAAACTCATATACAATGGTATATGGTACCAGATATAGCAGTAGTGTGAATAAAAACCATGTGTATCCACATTGTTCAGACCATGAGTAAGTGTATCTAACTCAGCAGATATAGACCTCAAATATGTGTCAATAAATGGATAATTTTATCTAACTCAACAGATATAGACCTCAAATATGTGTTAATAAATGGATAATTTTATCTAACTCAACAGATATAGACCTCAAATATGTGTTAATAAATGGATAATTTTATCTAACTCAACAGATATAGACCTCAAATATGTGTCAATAAATGAACAATGTTATCTAACTCAACAGATGTAGACCTCAAATATCTGTCAATAAATGGATAATTTTATCTACCTCAACAGATAAAGACATCAAATATGTGTTAATAAATGGATAATTTGATCTAACTTAACAGATATAGACCTCAAATTTGTGTCAATAAATGGATAATTTTATCTTAACTCAACAGATATAGACTTCAAATATGTGTCAATAAATGGATAATTTTATCTAACTCAACAGATATAGACTTCGAATATGTGTCAATAAATGAACAATGTTATCTAACTCAACAGATGTAGACCTCAAATATGTGTCAATAAATGGATAATTTTATCAATTAGTAGCAGATTTCTTTTTATCTCTTACTGATGTAAATTGCTTTAAATCTAAGAAAAATTTCTATTCTACAATGTTAACTGTATTCCATACAGGAAAGATTTTTTTTTGGATATGACAGGATTGTTAAAACATTTGTTGAACAATTGTATAACATTAATATACCTCATTAATACTTAGTATTTAGTTATAAAATTTCAGTTATTTCTGTTAATATGTGGGATGGCAATAAGAAACTCTTGTTCATGTCCAGGTTCTAAAATCTCTGTAAAATTCGGTTCAAGAAACAAATCTTTCATTATTTAAGTATCATAATTTATTTCAATTGTCTTGATTACCATTCAGGTTAGATTAACTCAGTCATAACTAAACAGCTTAACTTCAATCGTGTCTTCCAGAGGACTATTTTGTAAATGTATTGTCATTGTAAAAGGGGGATGACTCATCCTGCGAGAATTTTACCAAATTAGGTATAAAATTCATTGGTTGCACTAAATATGCATGAAGTGAATTAAAAAATATGTTAAGGTATCCGAACCATAAATGACGAGGTGATTATTCAAAAGTTCCCGGATGTTCCATACAACGCAATTGAAATGACCTCGGTAATTATCGGCAAACTTCGGAAATGCCAATATAACTAACTTATTTTTACAGACTCTGCATATAAGCAACAAAGTGAGTTTCAACTTGAGAAAAATATATATACAAAATCCCAGCTTTAAATTTTTTGGTTCAGCCATTCACTGTCAAAAAGAGATACAATTTTCGATCATGATCTATTATGGTCCGGATACCTTAAATAGTGGTATTACAAGTTTTAATATTAACATTCAGTTTCATATATTTCAAATGCATTTATTGTTCTATATAAATATACCATGCAGTAACAGATTTGGGTTTTATAACCACACTGATAATGCTAAATTTTTTGTATTTTTAACAAGGTTAACCAACAATAGTCTTATCAATCTATCATTTAGACTTTTGAAATGTCAGTAATCCTGAAGTTTAAAGAAAACAGTTGGATTCTTAAATTCATGGATTTATGTGGATTTAAAATATAAAAAAATTTGTTCATCATGAAAAATAATTGTTTGACATTGTTATCTGTTTGTTAGAATTCCATGGAATTCTTTCAAATGACATTTTTCAGAAAATACCCCTTTCCATGGAATGCTTTGAATAATATGCTATTGGCGTGGCCAATGATGCGAGCACAGCAATATTAGCCCTTTCCAGAAACTCATTTTCGGTATCACAATTCTTACTCTAAAATTATAAATTGAAGCAAGTTATTTCCCTTACTTTACTTACTTCCGTCGAACGAAACTTTTTCTAGCCTTAGTATGTAGCACAATATGGCTGCCCCATTAAACAAAGAGTTTTCTAAATTACCCATATGTAGAAAATGCATATGCTACTATAGAGCTCGCCATTATTGTTAAAAAAGTACATGCTTCTCCATGGAATTGTTTAAAACTGAAGTACTAAAAGAGTGAGATACCAGGAGAAAATACTAAAAATTACTTTCATATGAGCAGTCACAAGACACCATTTTCCTTAAGTTTGATTTAATTTTCCGGTGAAATGAACCTGTATTTTAAATATTGTAGATATGCAGGGTTAAATCCTCAGACTATTGGTGAAAATCAACCTAAAGATGGGATTAGTTCAAGTCTTCAAAACTGTCAGAATAATTCCAGTTACACATTTTCTTCAAATACTCAGACTGACAGAAATAAAAACATCATTATCAAAGTAGAGGTTAGTGATGACCTTGGACAGTTTCATGTTCAAGGTCACAGATCAATGAATAATGGAGAGAATTTTCTGGTGATGGAAGAAATGAAAAGTGACAGAGAGTATTCGAAACCAGTTACAGAATTTGATGTCATTGCAAGTACAAGAATTAAGAAAGAACCACAGAATAGTGTTGAATTGCTTCATGGCAAACATTATGAGTATCAGGATAAATGTGATAAAGATATAGAAGAACAGAAATTTGAGGATATGGACAGTTCTGTGACAGATTCACAATCTGATCTACACAGTTTTTATGAACACGATGTAAATCAGAATCTTCATACTGATTTAAGCGGGGAAAAAAATTTTGCTTCAAATTCAAACTTTGCAAAATGTGATACAATTAAGTGTGAAAGGAAGGTTGATCCATATAAATCTCTCATTCATAGTAATTTGGATCATTCTTATGTTCTTTGTACGGTAGAAAATCACAGAACTTCTTATTTACCTCAAACACTGAAGAGTACAAACAATGGGCCATCATACAAAAAGGGCATTCCTAATGAAAGCAAGTTTGATAATGACTGGGTTGTAATAAAAAATCCAGAATGGTTAGAGAGTGAGGATGAATGTTCAGTACCAGTCAAGAACGACATTTCAGACAATGTAACATGTACAATCAGAGAATCAGGTGAAGATTGGGTTGTCATACAAAATCCGGATTGGACAGAAAATGACTAAATGTGTTGTAAATGAATTCTATATATTGCCTAAGACAAATGAAGTAGGTTCTTTGGAGACTGTGTCGATAGGATGGAAGTTCTTTAAAAAATTAATGAGTTTGAAAGATACATGTAGTTATATTGTATGGTGTATTGAATAAGGTATTGTTGGATATTGATCTTTGTATGAGAAACACCTTTCCATTATGAAAAAAATAATTTTAATTTAGGTTGATACCTAACCAATGTTTGAATATGCAAAATCTGTAAGAAGGAAATTTAACTATGAGTATTAGCAGTCTTGTGAAAAATCCACTGTGGAAGATGATATACAAATAAAAGTCATGGGATATTAGTTGAAATAATAATAACTAATTAAGGATAAAAATTTGAACAGGACTGGACTGAATAAAACGATAAGTGTAAAGGATTTATTTTGAACTACATATACAGTCAATTCTTGTGTTGTTTTGAACTCATTTGAGTCAAAAATTGGATGAGTCAAAATTATCTTGTGCTCCCAAATTTTGTTCTATATAATAACATCTATTTTGACTCCTGATGTGTCGAAATTTTAGTTATCTCAAAATATAATTACATTTTCTATACATGTATTAACAAATGCATTTAAATTGTTTTCATTATTTCTAATTAATACACGCATATTAGATTATTACCTCCGGGATAAAAATGGCTTCAGAAGTTTATCCGAAAATTAAATAAATTTTTGGTCATTAACAACTTATCCATGTATGACCTTTACCTGAGGTTACCTTGACTTGTTATCTTCAATAATTAGTGAATTATTGACACATGTTTCAATTCTGAATTTACTTGTTAATATGTTTAATAAGCCTCTGCTTGAGTCAAGTTATGGATGTATCAAATTTTTTCTACGTCCCCCACAACTTCAAGATAATGAGAAATAACTGTATTGGGATTTATTTTGGTACACACAGCATGTTATTGTGTCAAACAGTTTTGATACATATGTACAATTCTTTGATACTAGTTTTGATGCACAAGATTTGCACATTTTGTTGATTTACGACTCGCAAAAGTTATACGTCCTTGCGACTCATCAGTTGTGCGCAAGGCCTAAAATGTTTGAAAACTAAAACAAAAATCCAAAAAGTTGAAGAGCGAATTCAAAAATGCCAAAATCACCAATAACTTTAAAGCCAAAACTATCTAAGGACAGAGCTATGCACAAGGGAGATACTCATTAGTTTTTAAAATTTTACAATTTTAACTAAATTTTAGGTGTCGTCTACAGAGGCTAATTACGCTTTGTAAAGGTGTGAAAATTCAATAAACTTGTCAATAGTCGTTCAAAGTCGGGGGTTATATATACACCCAGTTTGGTTTTGTTTTTACAGTCTGAGTTGTTTTCATCAATAATTTAAAATCTTTATGGTATTGTTTTGTCGGAAAGCGATCTTTTAAAATTAGCCTAGACACGTGATACTTAAAAGAATATCAGAACCCATCATAGATAATTAATTTTTATAATTATTACTTTAGACCTAAAAGGAGCTTGATTATCTTATGGAATCCTTTTATTAGCTCACCTGGCCAAAGGCCATGTGAGCTATTGCCATCGCTTGGTGTCCGTCGTTGTCGTTAACAATTTTTCAAAACTCTTCTCCTCTGAAACTACTTGACCAATTGGAACCACACTTGGTATGAATGTTCTTTAGGGTATCCTGCATAGAACTGAATTGGGGATTTTTGATCCGTCAAAAAACATGGCTGCTGTTACAAAAATAGAACATAGGAATCAGACAGTAGTTTTTCGCATATATCTCCAAAACCGTTAGGTTTAGCCAAATTCTGACAGGGTAAAAGTGTTCAGCATGATGTGATCTATCTGTGGTCAAATTTTCATTTTTATCTGTTAAGCCATGTTGGAGTTATTGCCCTTTTTTGTCGTTTTTTTCTGACACTACTTGACCAATTGGAACTAAACTTGCTATAAATGTTTCTTGGTGTATCATGTATAGAACTGATGTGGGGATTTTTGATCTGTTGAAAAACATGGCCGCCGTTACTAAAAATAGAACAAAGGGGTCAGACAGTAGTTTTTCGCATATATCTCCAAAACTGTTAGGTTAAGCTAATTTTGAGATAGGAAAAAATTTTCAGCATGCTGAGATCTATCTGCAGTCAAATTTTCATTTTAATCCATTAAGCCATGTTGAAATTATTGCCCTTTTTCAATGTTTTTTTTGCTATTTTTTGGTTATTATCTTGGTGTAAGGGAGATAATCCAAACACATTTAAAGTAAAATGTTGTGTATGATTCGATTACCTCCCTTACACTACTTGTAAATTATGTATAAAGAAATGTAGATTGTCTTGGGGTGATTTATAGCTGTCAATTTATTTTTAGAAGTTACTATTAATTAATATTAATTTTAGCCATATGTCATTTTCTATTTTAAGACTTTTATGATGTATTTAAATGGGAAATTATTTTGCAAACTCCATGAGAAATTAGAATAGGGATTAAAACCATATCTTGAGAGAAAGAATTTTTTTTTTGGAAAAAGGGAAAGGGGGAGGTGAAAAAAATTTAGGGGGGGTAAATAAGAAATTGTGGGGGGAACAATTTTTACTCATTTCAGATTTCAGAAATTAAAAAGAAAATTTCTTCAAATACGATTTTTTTTTTGCCAAAAAAAGGGGGGTAAAAGAATTTTGGGGGGGGGGGGGTCAATACACAACAGCATAGTGTATTACACAAAAGCAAAAAAGGGGTAAAATTTTATTTTAATTTTTTTTTGGGGGGGGGGTCAATTCGCAACAGCATATTGTATTGCAACAAAAAGCAAAAAATTGAATATAAATTCAAATCATATGACCAATTCTAAGTTCTTTGACTACAGTTATTCTGTGTCAGAAACCTATTATGTGTCAAATATTTAATTACATTGCAAATTCAGACCTGTTACAAGCGCGAATATTGTGTCCATTTTTGCCCCAATTGTTCAGGGTTGGACCTCTGCGGTCGTATCCAGCTGCGCTCAGCGAAGCAATTTATTAATGCTTTTCATTATCATTTTAACCTTATTTTACATGATTTCAAAAAACACAGTAGTTACAGGTGAGCGACACAGGCTCTCGAGAGCCTCTAGTTTACCGACGGACCGCCTCGGTGGTCTCATGGTAGCGTGCTCGCCCCGAGTGCGGAAGGTCGCGGGTTCGATCCCCGGCCGTGTCAAACCAAAGACATTAAAATTGGTATTTGCTGCTTTTCCGCCAAGCACGCGGCATCTAGGAGTAAGAGCAAAGACTGGTCGGCTCGGAGTCAGTATAATGTGTCCGAGTGAGGTGATAAGTCTTCCTGCGGACAATTACCTCGTGAGCTAGCACATTAAAAATCCGACTTAGCGTGTCGGTCTAGTACAAAGCAGGGATCATATTCATTTTCATATCAACATGTTCTCGTCCTGATATGCACCTGGTTGCCACTTGACGTTAAACAATAATTCATCCATCCACCCATATTAACCGACGTCCACGCGAGCTTTATTTAATAGTCAAACAATTCTTCTTTGATGATATTTTATTTTGCCGACGTTAATAGCAGACGATTTTCGGTGTCATTGAATTTAAAGATTAGTTTGTTTTTACCCTTTAAAAGAATAATTTGATAAATAGTTACATTTTATGTCGAGATGATAGAAAAACTTCATTTTCAGACTTTTTTAAATATAAATATACCGATCTATTGAAAAAGGAAACGATCTTGATCCAAGATTTTGTCAATGATATTCGCCGACTTTTTGTCAATATCTAAGTCAGTTTTACACATCCGTTGCTCCAGTCTAAAAGTACATACGTATTATACACCCGAACTATCTTTTCTCAGACCTTAAGTGCCAAAATAGGGGTGTAGATTTTACACAACTGCGGACTATACATGGCTTTTTACGGTATCAATTTCGGTCTAATACGAAATACTAGCAACTAAGCTGGGGATACCCTCGGCGACTTGAGTTCACCAGCATTGTCATCCACTCAGTGTTTAAAATAAAATTATTTGATACCTATTTTGATGCAGAAGATGTGCACGTCGATTTACGACTCAGTAGTTAGTTCAAGGCCTAAAATGTTGAAAACCTAAACAACAATCCAAAAAGTTGGAAGAGCAAATTCAAAAATGTCAAAATGACCAAAAACTGTATAGCCAAAACCATCTTAGGACAGAGCTGTGCACGAGGGAGATACTCCTTAGTTTTAATAACTTTACAATTTGTAACTGTAAATGTTTGAGAATTAATTTGAATCATTTCAATTCAAAATAGTATCGACATCCTACAGTTGTATTATCTTACAGGGAGAAAAGCCCTTCACTCAAAAAATGTCATTTACCCCAATATATACCAAGATCAGGTATGAAACTTTAATGTTGATTAAGAAAGGAGGAACGATACCTCAGCTGGACCCATACAATTGTATATTTCACATCATTTTACAAAAAAAAAAAAAATAAATGAAAAGGAGATATCTTGGCATCATGGCTGTAAACAAGCAGTGGGGCGAAAGCAATGCACAATCCTTGGACTTTACTTCCATTATGAAAGTTGTAATGCCGATTTCATGAAAACCTACTGATATTTTTATTCCTCGCCTGTAAGGCATGGCCGGGCATATAGTTGTTCGATCTGTGTGTCCGTCCATCCATCCGTCCGTACGAGGTTAAGGTTCAGGTTTAAGGTAGTTTTTCATGAAGGAGTTATGCTATCATCCTGAAACTTTGTACATGGATAGCTTGTGATATGAACAGCAGCATTTTGATGCGAAATGGATGATGTGACCTTGAAGTCATGGGCCATCGACTTTGAATTTCTTTATGGAATTTCAATATAGAACCCAGGTTAAGGTTCAGGTTTAAGGTAGTTTTTCATGAAGGAGTTATGTTATCATCCTGAAACTTTGTACATGGATAGCTTGTGATATGAACAGCATCATTTTGATGCGAAGCAGATGCTGTGACCTTGAGGTCATGGGTCATCGACTTTGATTTGTTTATTTTGTTTAGTTGGGGTTTTACGCCGTTTTCAGCACATGTTGGCTATTTCGCGGCGGCCAGTTTTTATTGGTGGAGGAAGCCGGAGTACCCGGAGAGAACCACCGATCTTCGGTAGGAAAATTGGCAATCCTTGTCAATTTAGATTGGAGTCGAACACACCCCGCCACAGGTGAGATTCGAACTCACAACCTCAGTGTTGACGGGCTAGTGATCATTAGTAGTCATGACGAACTACCTAGACCACTCGGCCACCGAGGCCCCTCATCGACTTTGAATTTCTTCGTAGAATTTCAATATAGAATCCATGTTAAGGTTCAGGTTAAAGGTAGTTTTTCGTGAAGGAGTTAGAGATAGTATTTCATCTACCCTGTCGTTAGGGACTTAAGTTAAAAGTCAACAACACAAACATGTAATTCTATCTACTAAATATTTGGCGGGGCATGTAGTGTCCATTGGACACATATATACTTGTTTTAATGAACTATATATTTATATTTCTTGAATATCTAGATTATTTTATGTTTTATCAGCCTATAGGCCATGTGAGCTTATGTAATTACTTTGCATCCATCATTCATAAAGTTTTCACATTTTGATCTTCTCCTCTGAAACTACTTGGTGGATTGTAACCAAACTTGGTAGGAATGATGCCCCGAAGCTGCAAATGTACAAAATGGAGGGATATGGAAAGACATCTACCAACTTTCCACCCTTGATTTCAGTTGGATGGACAACATGACCACCAGGGTCCAGTTGTTCAAAAGTTAACCACAATTTCCAGTTTCAAATTTTCGCTTCTTTGGTTATGCCTAAGGACTGAAAATTTTCTGATGGGTTATTCCTATGACTTTGTGTGTCTATGCACAATTTTGTACAGAAATATTACTTAACAATCGAAATAATGGAAAGTGAAAAAAGTGATTAACTTTTGAACAACTGGGCCCAGAGGCCAACTTTGGTTTTAATTGACCAATTTTCAAAAATGTTCTATGAAACATTGTGAAATGTTGTGAAACTGCAGGATTGATGACAACAATACGCTCTACAAACGGTCATTGAAACCATATGGGAAAAGACTTTTTTGCAGTTTTCTCAGGAACTAATGGGCAGACTATAACATAAGTTGGCAGGAATGATGCAAATGATCCACCTTTATTTGGCCTAAATTTGAATACATGTAGCAAGGTTACTTTGACATTTTGCCTTTCTTTAACAGCCATGTGGATACAAAAAGAGCTTACATTTTCAAATGACCTTACAAAAACCATGTATGTGATACATGCTAGTCTGAACCTCTAGTTTTCTTTTCCTCAAAAATGTTTGACTCCAAATTCCTTGAAAAAAATAATATTATTCAGAATGAAAGTAGAAAAAAGTATTTGACCATGTATATGATCTAATAGTTACAGCTAAAATAAATAAAGTAAAATTTAATGGTTAAGAATGGTCTAAACAGGCATCAGAGAGCATGCTCCTTCTTTACCAATAAGATTCTAAATGACTCATTTTTTCCCCAATGCAGCCATTTTGCCTTTAATTTCATATCCTAGGACTCCATGATGCTATTTCAGTGTTAATTGACCAGTATAATCTGCATTTCTCCAACAATTGGGTCAATATGACCCACAATATATAATAAGTATGAGTGACTTTGTAAGGTTTTTGAGTTAAATCCATTTCTTTGAAACTTACTGAGATACATCAACGATATTATACCTATACAACACAACTAAGAACATTTAAGTCACCCCAACCTACAATTTATGCTTGAGTTACTTTGATTAAATTTTTACATTAAGGTGTATAATTAAAGAACGCCAGTTACATTTTGGTCACCAGGAACTACATTTTATGGTAGAGTGACTTAAGATTAAATTGTTGCATTTTAGTCTATTTCGAAAAAGAACATTATTTCCTAATAAAAAATTAATAAAATGATATATCATATTTTACAACTGCAATCATCTCAGTTTAACAGAGATTACCAACATATGACCTACATGCTCGAGTGATTCCATTAAATTTTAGTTTTGGGATCCTTACATCAGCAACAGGGTTAAGTATTTGTAATGGGATAAAAGTTAATGCAACACAATGTCTAGTTTAAAACCATTTTTGTAATTCATACAGAACTACAATTTAAACATGCCCGCCTTACAATTTGAGATCACATGGTATGAAGTCATATGAGTGAGGTATTTACCTTCCTGGTCAGCCTACTTATTGCTGGGCTATTAGAGTTCTTTTCAATCAAATTTTACTTACCTTTTTATGTTTAACATATAATTTTAAGGTATCAAAAGTGAAATCGGAACAGACAGAGAGGTAATTACAAATATTTGTGTCTTTATCATTTACCATTGCCTTGTCGTTGAAAGGCTATCAAAAACGTTGTAAATCTGTTGCATGTTGCAAATGTATAAATCCTTTGATACCAATTTTTGTAAAGGTAAAAGGTCAAATTCATTTACTATGTACAAGTTTATTTAAAAATTTGACTTCGCATTTACAGATGGTGTGCTACTATAAAGAAATTCAATTCCTTTAACTAAAAATCAATTCCTATACCTAAAAATGAAGGATAAGTTGATGTCATAAGAAAGTATGACGGACGAACGGATGGAAATATCCCCGAACTTTATTCGAAAATGAGATGATAATAAACGACAGACATAATTTGGTTTCTTTAATAGGTATTAACTTCCAATGGCTAGTTCTACATCACAGTGTGGTATATGTGATCTTCGCCATGTTTCCAAACCAGCAGTTGTTTGGTGTTCGGACTGTGATGAAGGGTTCTGTACAGACTGCAGTGAACATCACCGTTTGTCAAAACTCTCCCGACATCATAAAACATCACCAATATATGATTATCAGAAATTACCAGCCTATATACAGGAAATTGAACAATTCTGTAGAGAACACACTGTGAACAATTCATACTCTTCTGTAAGGACCACGATTCTCCCTGTTGCAGAACTTGTGTTGTACAAACTCATAAACCTTGTCAGAATATTTCCAAAATTGAAGATGTTGTTCAAAATGTGAAGACTTCCTCTGCCTTCCATGAAACTGAACTGATTCTTAATGAACTTGCTGAAAACATCCAAAAAATTCTTAAAGATAGAGAGGAGAACTTGGTATCACTTGAAAACAGCAAAATGCAGGTTGAAAAAGAAATCAAGGAATTTCGAGTAAAAGTGAATAATCATCTAGATAAATTACAAGAGGATCTTGTAAAGGAGCTTCACAGTGTAGAACAAACTGAGAGGAAAAAGATACAGAGACTGGCTGATGACCTGAGGCAAATGGAAAAAGATATCAAAGAAACCCAAGTCAACTTGTCCAATATAAAGCAATATGCATCAGACTTACAAGCATACCTCTCCATAAAACAAATTCAAAATGATATTGGAAAAACTGATAATGAAATATATTCATTAGTAAACAGTGACAATCTGGAACAAAAAGTTATCTCCTTAGAAATAAATGCTACAATGAAAGATATTCTGACAAGTGTTAAAAAAGTTTGGAAATATTGCTGTTGAAGGAAAGGGTTCTAATGTAGTAATCATAAAGAAGAAAAATCAACAAGCCCAGTTGTTGTTACCACAGATTTGTCAACAAGGAACCATTGACAACATAACATTACAGTTACAACAAACTCTGAATGTTGATAGTTCTAACATTAAAGGCTGTTGCATGCTGCCTGATGGTGGATTGGTATTCACATCATATGACATGTCAAAACGACTTATTTTGATGAATGCTGATGGTACACAGAATACTACATTAAAAATTCCATCAAGGACATGTGATGTTATTTATGTGGATTACATCAATTCAATAGCCGTAACTAGTGGCAATGCAAGTATTATAACATTAATTAACATAAAGAGTAACAAAGTTCAGACAACTGTCAAGTTAAATTCATGTAATTACGGGATAGCACAGAAAAACAATACATTATTCTTTAGTGATAGCAGTGAAATTAAATCTCTGAATTTGACAAATAAATCAATAACCAAGTTTACAGATTTCACACCAGTCTATTATTCATACATTGCAATACATGAAAACAATCTGTATCATACCAACAATGCCACCAACATAGTAACCTGTTATGATCTCTCTGGTCAGGTTAAATGGGAATTCAAGGAAGAAAGTATAATAAAAGGACTAACTGGCATCTCTGTTGACAACCAAGGAAATGTGTATGTAGCTGGTAATACAACTTCTAATGTTGTTGTTATATCCCCTGATGGACAAAACTGTAGAGAATTATTATCCACCAAAGACAAACTGTTACAACCCTGGGCAATAAGCTATGATAGATCTACAGACAATCTGTTAGTTGCAAATCAGAAATTCGAAGCATTCCTCTATAAAGTTTCATAAATATAAACTTACTATCTTGTTTGAAAGACAAAAATATGAAGTATGGACATCTGCAGTGTAGCAAGTAAATCAACAGACACATCCAGCTACCCTACCATCCAATAGAAAAAATTGAAAATTTATTTTACTGTCTATCCAGGAGAAATAGAATTGATTTAGGCATAAGAATAATATATGGCTAAGTTGATTTTTTCAACTGATCTTTTCTTTTTTGTTATAGGAATTTTTATGGCCACATTTCATTCCAATTCAATTTAACTAAAGTTATCTGCAATAGAAAAAGTCTACATGTTTTTTTAAAAATTTTTTCTAAATTTCAATCTTTCAGTTATTTGGTGAACTAGAGAGGTTGTACAAAATGTACATTTAACATTTAGATTTATATATGTTAACTAAACTCATTTAAAGCTAATAATGTCTTTGTATCAAAAAACATATATAAAGTCTTCTTATTGATATATGTTTATATTTACAGTTAAGACAAAAGACATAACAACATATCTTTCACCAGAATTTATTTTCATCCTTCACATTCCCTTTGTTATTGAGAAATACATGAAAAACTATTGACAAACTAAGTCGGCAAATTCCTTGCAAACAATGTACATTTCTGGAATACAAGTGATGTCCCCTATGTCTACCCGTCCCCACAGTCTGCGCTCCTGTTATTGCGGTACGTTCCAGGTCAATATTTAGAAATATTTAGAATATTAAACTTTTTCAACCATTCTGCATCTGCTTTTACTGATTCAATTCTTGTTTTTGAAGTACAATACCGCAAATGTCAATTTCTGAGCTAGGTTTGCAAAATTAAGGGACAGCTGACGGTCTTACGAAAAACAGGGGTATGGAGTTTCTACATAAATTATCGAAAAAATGTAAAATAATTTGAATTAATCTGCCTGTTGTTTTCATGAAAGAATAATTAATCTATGTTGTTAACAAATATTTGTATGTCGTTTTTGGCTATCAGTCTTCAATTTATTACAAAAAAAGGCTTAGGTGCGCAGACAAAGAAGACTGCATTGTAACCTTTATCGTGAACGTTCTTGAATAAAACTCGAGAAAGCCAAAACATTGTGACGAATAGAAACTAAAACAGCCTACCCAAAATCAAGCTACTGTCAACTTTAAATAATTTTATTTATCTGCTGATAATTTCCACATGAGTATCTAAAAATCATGTAATAGCAAAAACCTCGGTTGTATTAAAAAAAACTCAGATCCCAATATCCTTACATATTATTTCAACAGTAAGTTTCCAGAGGATATTGAAGATCTATTTTAAGCTTAGCATCTTTGTCTAGTTAGTCATTAACTGCATGAACCCTATTTCCAGATGATTTTTCATTTACTCATATGCTAAACATTGAAATTAATATTGGTTGTTTTGATACTAGTAATACAAATACATTTCAATAAAAAAAATTTTTTTAAACTTATCCTCTCAAAACATAAATGGTTCGTGCATGTGCACCCATTTGAACCACAATGGGCAGGATTCGTTCTTAAAAGAAGCCGCCTTTGTAGTGTCGTGTGAGAATGCTGGCCTCGAGTATGAAAAAACGCAGAGGCGTTCTCTGGTCGACAAAACCGCAGACTTTAAAATCGGTATTTGCTGCGTCTTCCCTAAGAATGTCGCATTTAGGAGTAAAAGCAAAGACTGGTCGGTTTGGACTCAATGTGCCTGACTGAGGTAACATGTCTTCCTATGGACTATTATCTGAGGGATATGGAAGCACATCTACCAACTTTCTACCCTTGACTCCAGTTGGATGAACAACATGACCACCAGAGGCCAACTTTGGTTTTGATTGCCCAATTTTCAAAAATTTTCTATGAAACATTGTGAAATGTTGTGAAACTGCAGGATTGATGACAACAATACCCTCTACAAACACTCATTGAAACCTTATGGGAAAAGACTTTCTTGTCGTTTTCTCAGGAACTAAGGCACCAACCATTTTATTACCAAGGAGGGGGGGGGGGGGGGGGCTGGGATTTTTGCGAAAAAAAATATTTTATGTCCAGATTAGTCTGAAAAAAATATTTTCATTCTCACTATGTCCAAAAAAAAATTTTTTAAGTCTGAATATTCCCGAAAAAAATTTTTTGTTCCAAATCAAATAATTTAAAAAAAAATGTATATATTAAAATAACACTGACAGTGGAATCTTCAAAAAGTGTATGCTGTGCAGATTCAGAAGACTGGAAAGGACCATCACAACTTTATAAGAGGTAAATAAAATTATTTCACGTTTTTGGTTGCTACTATGTACAGCACTGTATTTCTGTGTTTTAAATTTTAGTTTATAGTTCCATAATGCATCACATCATGACAAAATTTATAGCTATTCTAAATTTTAGTATTAATGTCTGAATATAAGAATGAAAAAAATAGATTCAGTGTATAGTATGATACTAAATATATAAATAATACTTTCTTCAACATGATATGAAAGAGTGTAAAGTTCAGTTGAAAATATATTTAAATTTGAAATGAAAAAAAGACCGGTCTAGTTATACAATACTTAGAACATTATCTTTTATAATAGTATCTTTTTTCCATTCCGGCTGAGCTTCTGTAATCAAACAAACTAAATACAAATACTAAATGTACAATAAATTTCCCAGTTAAGATAGAATAAAAAATTATGTTTGTGACCTCTTCCTGAAATATCTGCTTGAACAATGTATTTGAACTTTTTTCGGAAGAAAAAAAAATTTCATGTATATAATAAAAAAAAAAATTCTGTTTTGCTTGATGTGTGAAAAAAATTTTTGTTTTTCGACTGACCTGAAAAAAAATTCTATCAGGCATAAAAATCCCAGGCCCCCCCCCCCCTCGGTAAAAAATGGTTGGTGCCTAATGGGCAGACTATAACAAGTTGGCAGGAATGATGCAAATAGTCCACCTTTATTTGGCCTAAATTTGAATACATGTAGCAAGGTTACTTTGACATTTTGCCTTTCTTTAACAGCCATGTGGATAGAAAAAGAGCTTACATTTTCAAATGACCTTACAAAAACTATGTATGTGATACAGGCTCATCTGAGCCTCTAGTTTTCTTTTCCTCAAAAATGTTTGACTCCAAATTATTATTCAAAAAAAATATTATTCAAAATGAAAGTAGAAAAAAAGTATTTGATCAGGTATATGATGTAATAGTTACAGTTTAAATACATTAAGTAAAATCTGCATTTCTCCAACAATTAGGTCAATATGACCCACTATATATAATAAGTATGATTGACTTGGTTAGGTTTTTGCTTTAAATCAACTTCATTGAAACTTATTGAGATACATCAATGATATTATCAATGATATTATACCACAACTAAGAACATTTAAGTCACCACAACCTACAATTTATGTTTGAGTGACTTTAATTAAATTTTTACATTATGGTGTATAATTAAAGAACCTCAGTTACAATTTGGTCACCAGGACCTACATCGTAGAATGACTTAAGATTAAATTGTTGCATTTTAGTCTATTTCTAAATAGAACATTATTCCCTAATAAAAAATCAATAAAGTGATATATCATATTTTAATTAGTTTAACAGAGATCACCAACATATGACCTACATGCTTCAGTGATTCCATTAAATTTTAGTTTTGGGATCCTTACATCAGCAACAGGGTTAAGTATTTATAATGGGATAAAAGTTAATGCAATACAATGTCTAGTTTAAAATCATTTTTGTAATTCACACAGAACTACAATTTAAATATCCCCGCCTTACAATTTGAGATCACATGGTATGAAGTCATATGAATTAGGTATTTACCTTCCTGATCAGCCTACTTATTACTGGGCTATTAGAGTTCGTTTCATTCAAATTTTACTTGCCTTTTTGTGTTTAACATTTAATACTGAGGTATCAAAAGTGAAATCGGCATAGACAGAGAGGTAATTACAAATATTTGTGTGTTTATCATTTGAGGAGAGTGTGTTCTGGAAGGGGGGGGGCTTGTTGTTGAAAGGCTATCAAAAACGTTGTAAATCTGTTCGAAGTAACAAATTTTCGTAAAGGTAAAAGGTAAAATTCATTAAGGAATAGATACCAACTATGCACAAGTGTATTTAAAAGTTTGAGTTTATAAAAATATAAATTAAAACACTTAGTACAAAGATTAAAAGCACTAACAAGTTGATATCATTCCAGTGATGACCCATGAAAGCGTTTCCGCTTATTTCCAATGGGGTATTTATTGGTGTATATCACTTTACATTACATTTAGACGGAGAGGAAGCATGGCATAATTTCAACTGATGTTGATAATATTTATTTTACTAATTTTTTAGATGTTGTTTTAATGTAGTTTTAAAACCATCGTCGACTTAAGAATGATCAAGAATCATCAGTTGTGCTCAAATGTTGAAAGCCAAAACAAAAATATAAAAAAACCAAAGATCATATTAAAAAATACCAAAATGACCAAAAGGGGTTAGGCAAAACCATCTAAGGACAGAGCTATGCGCGAGGGAGTTATTCCTTCGTTTTAACAATTTTTTTAATTGTGTGACAGTATATTTAAGTATTAATTTATGACTTTCAGACTGGCATCCTTTTGTTAAACTCATTGTTCTTAGTAAATAGTACAAAGGATTTGATCCCTACCTGAATATGCTATATATATATATATATATATATATATATGATTTTTATAAAAACTTGCATGCAACTACAATGAAATAACTTCATTTTTAAAAATTAAACCATGCAAATTAAAGGTTTGAAATTCAACCCCTGTGGGCCCCATTTATGGTGTGTGATAATACTGTGAAGAGGTTACAAGCTTAAACTCATGATTTTCAAAATGTGAAACCCGAAGGCCGACAACTCTGATATGCTCTGCTCTCGAACATTTCAGAACAACTGATTTTAATCAGATTGGAGGACCAAAAGATTTGAAAATCAAAATTATAAAACGTTGCACATCTATATATGGTGCGTGACAATATTGTTAAGAAATATATGTATCATGCATAAACTGAAAATATGAAAGGGGATTAGGCCGCAAGCTTGTATTTTTGTTTTTATTTTAGACCCCTGTGGGTCCCAAGTTTATAAAGGTAAATTTAAAACCTTATTGTACATGTAAATACAGTGCATGACAATACTGTAAAGAAATAAAAAGCATACATCGAAACACGAAAGAGGAGTTTCCGTCAGAGGCTTGAATGTCAGATCTTGAAAATTCTAACCATGGGGCCTCAGATTTCGAAAACCTGCGCATCTACAGATGATGTGCGACCACTCTATAAAGAAAATTAATTCTTACACCTAAATTTTTCTGGGACAGGGATTTATGAAAGAGCTCGACACTTCTTTTCCAATTCCAATACTGTTGTATTACATTGATTGTTGTTATCAGTTTCTAAATAAAATACTGTTTACACTAACATTGAAAGAGGAGTTGATGTCATAAGAAAGTATGACGGGTGAACGGATGGAAATAAACGCAATATCCCCGAAGTTTTTTTTTCGGAAATGAGATGATAATAAACGACAGACATAATTTGGTTTCTTTAATAGGTATTAACTTCCAATGGCTAGTTCTACATCACAGTGTGGTATATGTGATCTTCGCCATGTTTCCAAACCAGCAGTTATTTGGTGTTCGGACTGTGATGAAGGCTTTTGTACAGACTGCAGCGAACATCATAATTTATCAAAA
Organism: Mytilisepta virgata; assembly: GCA_028015205.1. Lineage (NCBI taxonomy): Eukaryota > Metazoa > Mollusca > Bivalvia > Mytilida > Mytilidae > Mytilisepta > Mytilisepta virgata. Next base: position 55,183,818 of record CM051515.1, on the reverse strand, counting down.
CTCTCATACAACAACACTAATAGATGATTATCAGAGATTACCAGCCTATATACAGGAAATTGAACAATTCTGTAGAGAACACAATGAACAATTCATACTCTTCTGTAAGGACCATGTCTCTCCTTGTTGCAGAACTTGTGTTGTACAAACTCATAAACATTGTCAGAATATTTCCAAAATTGAAGATGTTGTTCAAAATGTGAAGACTTCCACTGCCTTCCATGAAACCCAGCAGATTCTTAATGAACTTGCAGAAAACATTAAAAAAATTCTGAAAGATAGAGAGGAGAACTTGGTGTCACTTGAAAACAGCAAAATACAGGTTGAAAAAGAAATCAAGGAATTTCGAGTAAAAGTGAATAATCGTCTAGATAAATGGCAAGAGGACATTGTAAAGGAGCTTCACAGTGTAGAACAAACTGAGAGGAAAAAGATACAGAGACTGACTGATGACCTGAGGCAAAAGGAAAAAGATATCAAAGAAATCCAAGATAACTTTTCCGATGTAAAGCAATATGCATCAGACTTACAAGCACACCTCTCCATGAAACAAATTCAAAATGATATTGGAAAAACTGAAAATGAAATAGATTCATTAGTAAACAGTGACAATCTGGAACAAAAAGTTATCTCCTTAGAAATAAATGCTGCAGTGAAAGATATTCTGACAAGTGTTAAAAAGTTTGGAAATATTGCTGTTGAAGGAAAGGGTTCTAATGTAGTAATCATAAAGAAGAAAAATCAACAAGCCCAGTTGTTGGTACCACAGATTGGTCAACAAAGAACCATTGAAAACATAACATTGCAGTTACAACAAACCCTGAATGTTGATAGATATTACATTAGAGGCTGTTGCATTCTGCCTGATGGTAGATTGGTATTCACATCATATGACATATTAAAGCGACTTATTTTTATGAATCCCGATGGTACACAGAATACTACATTAAAAATTCCATCAAACACGTTTGATGTTATTTATGTGGATTACGTCAATTCAATAGCCGTAACATGTGGCAATGTAAATACTATAACATTAATTAACATAAAGAGTAACAAAGTTCAGGAAACTGTCAAGTTAAATTCATATAATTACGGGATAGCACAGAAAAACAATACATTATTCTTTAGTGATAGCAGTGAAATTAAATATCTGAATTTGACAGATAAATCAATAACCAAGTTTACGGATTTCACACCAGTCTATTATTCATACATTGCAATACATGAAAACAATCTATATCATACCAACAATTACACTAACACAGTAACCTGTTATGATCTCTGTGGTCAGGTTAAATGGGAATTCAAGGACGAAAGTATAATAAAAGGACCAGCTGGCATCTGTGTTGACAACCAAGGAAATGTTTATGTGGTCGGTTATCCAACTTCCAATGTTGTTGTTATATCTCCTGATGGACAAAACTGTAGAGAACTATTATCCACTAAAGACAACCTGTTACAACCCATGGCAATAAGCTATGATAGATCTACAGACAATATGTTAGTTGCAAATGAGAAAGGCAAAGCATTCCTCTATAAACTTTCATAAATATAAACTAAGTGTCTTGTGGAAAGACAAAAATATGAAGTATGGACATCTGCTGTGAAGCAAGTAGATTGAATGACACATTCAGCTACTCTACCATTCAATAAAAACAATTGAAAATTTATTTTACTTTCTATCCAGGAGAAATAGAATTGATTTAGGCATAAGAACAATATATGACTAAGTGTTCTTTTTTTAACTGACCTTTTTTTTATAGAAATTTGTATGGCCACATTTCATTCCAATTCAATTTATCAAAAGTTATCTGCAGTAGAATGAGTCTATATGATTTTTGAAAATTCAAAATTTCAACAGTTATTTGGTGAACTATGGAGGCTGCACACAATGTACATTTAAAATTTAGATTTAAAGTATATGTTAACTAAACTCATTTAAAGCTAACAGTGTCTTTGTATCAAAAAGGAAAAATATAAAGTCTTCTTATTGATATATGGGTCAGGCCGCGCAATTGTTTTCCTGTTACAGAAGTCATGAAATAATAGGCTGCCATTAAGTCTGTACGTTTCGTTGAAACATGGGAGATGGCTCAAAACGATCGCCATACAATGGCACATATCCAGTTAAAATCTCGGGGTGTGAAGTCAGTCTACTTTTTCCGTAATTTGAGAACTCACGAGCCATGGTAAAAAAGTCTCCTTCCGCAAAGTAAAATGTACCTCTTTCATGCTCTCCATGTAGAATAAAAATTTTCTTGGTTTTATTCATTCAATCCTTTCAATATCTCTATGTCAAATGTCTCAGGTAAATACGCATTTAAAACAACACTAGTTATTCAGTTATCATGGTTGGTTTTGTTACAGTAGGTCCATATATCATGGTGCAATTATAATTTTTTTAATGGACTTCTTTTGTATGCCTCAGGTCAAAGTTCATTGCAGGTCTTGAGCCATATTGAAATATGACATATAAATTTTCTCTACATTATGGTATTTGGTTGGTGCGGAAGCTTTTCCTGAACATAACTGTGCAATAGTTTTCAGATCTGAAAGAAAATAAGAAAGATTCAGCATAAATTTGGGCATAAAGCAAACATGTTTATTTCATGAATCAAAACAAAAAAATCGGTGAAACAAGATTCATTACTGATATATTTAGAGCCTCAGTTTACTCTTTGGAACTCACTAATGCCTTCTAAAATTATCATTAATATTTATACTTTTAAACAAATCATATAACAGACAAATAAAGGTAACTTTTTATATTTTTTTAGGCTGAAATATTGCAAATTTTGAAAATTATTATCCGTCATTTTAAAAGTTTCAGCTTGAAATTTTCACATGCTCACAAAAAAGTTCAATATTTTTTAACTAATAGCTAGATTATGTAAAGACGAATCTAAAATGGGGTCAAATGTCAAAATCTGCCCAGTATTAACAATTTTACAGCCAGTTAAAAATTTGCAGTTTCTATGTCTGAGAAATGTAAACATCTTGAACGCAAACAAATTATGATGTTATATGAATTATGTCATAACTTTATGACGTCACCAAGTATTGTAAAACACAATTAGTCCTATCCTCAACAGTTCAACGATAAATGATTAAAAAAAGATATTAATCTACAAGTAGTAACCAAGGATTTGCATTGAGGAAAAAATGCATAGCAACCAAGGAGAATGATTTTTTTTCCATTACACAATCACATGTGCACTTTTAAATAATTCATCAGTATGTGTATAAGTGTATAAGCTTATAAATTTACAGGAACAATAGGACAGTCCATTTTGCTGCCTGATATTAAAAGTTTAAAAACCAAATAAATTCAGTAATACATGTACATTTAAGTTACATGCTGTCATAATGAGTTACTCCCCTTTACAATTGACAAACTGCAAATTCTAAATCACAAGAATTTATTCAACCTGTTATTGGTAAATGTTGGTTTAAAATTCTTGTTCAAAGGAATTTGTGGATGATATAGGTCTCTTTGCATCTATTTCCATTAAATACATTCATCTAATATTACAATTATTTATCTGTGGTTTTCAATGCAACCACCTGTTCGTGTTTACAATTGTCGTTGTTACATGACATATATGTAGCCTCGCCAAAATTGATACATCTAAATAAAAAGCATGTGTTTCCTGCTTATAGTTAGAATTTTTCATCATACAATAACTGACCTGTAATATATTATTAATAGCAATGCAAAATCCTTGTGTATTTATTCACACAAACACATGTGTTTCAATGTTTACATCATACATATTACAACTTCCGGTTGGGGGGGGGGGGGGGATTTGGGTTCTACAATTTTAAGGAATGACAATTTTTTTTAAAGATTTTAGTAAAAAGAACAATATTTTTTTCATTTTACTTTATAATATATTTTAAAAAAATTATTGCACAAGATTTACATTACATATGGACTGTTCAAATTTAGAAAACCCCATTTTCACCTCTTTTGTATTCTTTTTTAAAGCATTACATTAAATTTTTGGACGGTATGCAAATATTTTATACTTTTTTGTGTTAAATACATACTTAAGGAATTATACTGACCCTAGTTTCTCCATCAGTTGTTTACAGGATGGATCAGCATCACAAAATATTCCTTTACACACGTTTGAGATCATGACGTCAAGTTGGGTCAGGCCGCGCAATTGTTTTCCTGTTACAGAAGTCATGAAATAATAGGCTGCCATTAAGTCTGTACGTTTCGTTGAAACATGGGAGATGGCTCAAAACGATCGCCATACAATGGCACATATCCAGTTAAAATCTCGGGGTGTGAAGTCAGTCTACTTTTTCCGTAATTTGAGAAATCACGAGCCATGGTAAAAAAGTCTCCTTGCGCAAAGTAAAATGTACCTCTTTTATGCTCTCCATGTAGAATAAAAATTTTCTTGGTTTTATTCATTCAATCTTTTCAATATTTCTATGTCAAATGTCTCAGGTAAATACGCCTTTAAAACAACACTAGTTATTCAGTTATCATGGTTGGTTTTGTTACAGTAGGTCCATATATCATGGTGCAATTATAATTTTTTTAATGGACTTCTTTTGTATGCCTCAGGTCAAAGTTCATTGCAGGTCTTGAGCCATATGTTGATATTTACAGTTAAGACAAAAGCATATATAAAGTCTTCTTATTGATATATGTTTATATTTACAGTTAAGTCAAAAAGCATATATAAAGTATTCTTATTGATATATGTTTATATTTACAGTCAGGACAAAAGCATATATAAAGTCTGCTTATTGATATATGTTTATATTTACAGTTAAGACAAAAACATATATAAAGTCTTCTTATTGATATACGTTGATATTTACAGTTAACACAAAAGTCGTAACAAAGCATCTTGCACCAGAATTTATTTTCATCCTTCACATTCCCTTTGTTATTGAGAAATACATGAAAAATTATTGACAAACTCGGTCGGCAAATTCCTTGCATACAATGTACATATCTGGAGTACAAGTGATGTCCTCTATGTCTGCCCGTCCCCTAAGTCTGCTGCGCTCCTGTTGTTGTGGTACGTTCCAGGTGAACATTTAGAACTTTTTATGACTATTACGTTTTCAACCATTCTGCTTTTAATGATCCAATTCTTGTTTTTGAAAAACAACACCGCCAATGCCAATTTCTGAGCTAGGTGCGCAAAATTAGGGGACATTTGGCAGTATTACAAGAAAGAGGGGTATGGTGTTTCTACATAAATTATCGAAAAATGTAAAATAATTTGAATTAATTTGCCTGTTTTTTTTTTTCAGGAAAGAATAATTAGTCTGTGCTGTTAACAAATATTTGTATGTGGTTGTTGGCCATCAGTCTTCAATTTATTACAAAAAAAAGGTTTAGGTGCACAGAAAAAGAAGACTGCATTGTAACCTTTATTATCAACGTTCTTGACCAAAACTCGAGAAAGCCAAAACATTGTGAGGAATAGAAACTAAAACAGTTTACCCAAAATTAAGCTAATGTCAACTTAAGATAAGTTTATTTATCAGCTGATACTTTCCACATGAGTATCTAAAAATCATCTAATAGCCAAAGCCTCGGTTGTATTAAAAAAAACTCATATACCAATATCCTTCCATATTATTTTAACAGTAAGTTTCCAGAGGATATTGAAGATCTATCTTAAGCTTAGCATCTTTGTCTAGTTAGTCATTAACTGCATGAACCCTATTTCCATATGATTTTTCATTTACTCATATGCTAAACTTTGAAATTAATATTGCTTGTTTTGATAATACAATATCTTTCAATAATTTTAAAAAAAAACTTACCCTCTCAAAACAAATAGTTCGTGCATATGCATCCATTTGAACCACGTGGGTAGATTCGTCCTTAAAAGAAGCCGCCTTAGTAGTGTCCAGCTAGAATATTGGCCTCGAGTGCGAATAAAAATTGTTTTTAAAATAAACTTACCCTTTCAAAATAAATGGTTCGTGCATATGCACCCATTTGAACCACAATGGGTAACATTCGTCCTTAAAAGAAGCCGCCTTAGTAGTGTCGTGTTAGAATGCTGGCCTCAAGTGGTAGAAAAACGCGGAGTCGTTCCCTGGTCGACCAAACCGAAGACTTTAAAATCGGTATTTGCTGCGTCTTCCCGAAGAATGTGGCATGTAGGAGTAAAAACAAAGACTGATCGCCTTGGAGTCAAAATAATGTGCCTAACTGAGGTAACATGTCTTCCTATGTATGATTATCTCGTGAACTAGTACCTTACAAATCCTGATCAGCATGCTAGTCGGTCTAGTACACACCATATCACATCCAGTGTGATGATATTTGTTGAATAATTTGCAATTGAACGCTAAACAATAATTCATCCATCCTTAAGAGAGGTGGTCCTCTTTGAGAAATGATGACCCTATACATCAAACTTAGTTTAGCAGATTTGCCTTTTGAACAAAAATTACACGAAGACTTTCTTATTTGACAGGGTACCGAAATTTGCGGCAATGTATGAAAGATGCCACATAATCAGAACCATACTGTGCAACAAACATCTCTATATTTTTCAGATTTCTGTCCAAAATCTCCAATTGCTAAACAAAATGGTGAAGAAACTAAACTTTTTAGGGCATGTTTTATAGACTGATAGATACTCGTTCAATGTAACACAGGATCCAATTATTTTACACTACCAAAACAGATAGGGTCATTTTCACCCGATCTTGTTCAATTTTTGGGTCATTTTCAAAATATCAAATTTATCTACTTTTCACCTCTGTTATACAGTTGATCAGACTGTATGGCTTCTGACTCAGGTTACTTTTATATATCATGTGAGTGATGATGCCACACAAATCTTCCCAGAATATTTAGGTCAACCTTTAATGGAATATAGATGGCCAATACAAAAAAATTCCTGCATGCCTATAGTTTAAAAATACCATTGCCATTGTGTCTTGTTATTTTTAAAACCTTTACATGTCTTATTTTAAGCATAGGCAATTCATTTTTATTTGGGGTGTTGGGGGTTGGCATGGTTTTCTTCTATTCGTTTTTTCTTAAGCTCACCTGGCCTATAGGCCATGTGAGCTTATGTAATCAGAATTGTAACCAAACTCGGTAGGAAAGATGCTCTGAAGCTGCAAATGTACAAAGTTGAGGGATATGGAAGGACATCTACCAACTTTCCACCCTTGATTCCAGTTGGATGAACAACATGACCACCAGACGCCAACTTTGGTTTGATTGACCAATTTTCAAAAATGTTCTATGAAACATTGTGAAATGTTGTGAAACTGCAGGATTGATCACAACAATACCCTCCAAACGGTCATTGAAACCTTATGGGAAAAGGCTTTTTTGCCATTTTGTCAGGAACAAATGGGCAGACTATAACATAAGTTGGCAGGAATGATGCAAATGATCCGCATGTTTTTGGGAAAAATTTGAATACATGTAGCAAGGTTACTTTGACATTTTGCCTTTCTTTAACAGCCATGTGGATACAAAAAATGTATAAATCCTTTGATACCAATTTTCGTAAAGGTAAAAGGTCAAATTCATTTACTATGTACAAGTTATTTAAAAATTTAACTGCGCATTTACCGATGGTGTGCTACCATCCTATAACGAAATTCAATTCCTATACCTAAAAATCAATTCCTATACCTAAAAATGACGGATGAGTTGATGTCATAAGAAAGTAGGACGGACGACCGGATGGAAATATCCCCGAACTTTATTCGAAAATGAGATAATAATAAACGACCGAGATAATTTGGTTTCTTTAATAGGTATTAACTTCCAATGGCTTGTTCTACATCACAGTGTGGTATATGTGATCTTCGCCATGTTTCCAAACCAGCAGTTGTTTGGTGTTCAGACTGTGATGAAGGATTCTGTACAGACTGCAGTGAACATCACCGTTTGTCAAAACTTTCCCGACATCATAAAACAACACCAATAGATGATTATCAGAAATTACCAGCCTATATAGAGGAAATTGAACAATTCTGTAGAGAACACAATGAACAATTCATACTCTTCTGTAAGGACCACGATTCTCCCTGTTGCAGAACTTGTGTTCTACAAACTCATAAACCTTGTCAGAATATTTCCAAAATTGAAGATGTTGTTCAAAATATGAAGACTTCCACTGCCTTCCGTGAAACTGAACTGATTCCTATTGAACTTGCAGAAAATATCCAAAAAATTCTGAAAGATAGAGAGGAGAACTTGGTGTCACTTGAAAACAGCAAAATACAGGTTGAAAAAGAAATCAAGGAATTTCAAGTAAAAGTGAATAATCATATAGATAAATTGCAAGAGGACCTTGTAAAGAAGCTTCACAGTGTAGAACAAACTGAGAGGAAAAAGATACAGAGACTGGTTGATGACCTGAGGCAAAAGGAAACAGATATCAAAGAAATCCAAGTCAACTTTTCCGATATAAAGCAATATGCATCAGACTTACAAGCACACCTCTCCATGAAAAAAATTCAAAATGATATTGGAAAAACTGAAAATGAAATAGATTCATTAGTAAACAGTGACAATCTGGAACAAAAATTTATCTCCTTAGAAATAAATGCTGCAGTGAAAGATATTCTGACAAGTGTTAAAAAGTTTGGTAATATTGCTGTTGAAGGAAAGGGTTCTAATGTAGTAATCATAAAGAAGAAAAATCAACAAGCGCAGTTGTTGGTACCACAGATTTGTGAACCAGAAAGAACCATTGACAACATAGTATTACAGTTACAACAAACCCTGAATGTTGATAGATGTAACATTAGAGGCTGTTGCATGCTGCCTGATGGTAGATTGGTATTCACATCATATGACATGTCAAAACGACTTATTTTTATGAATGCTGATGGCACACAGAATACTACATTAAAAATTCCATCAAACACATTTGATGTTATTTATGTGGATTACATCAATTCAATAGCCGTAACATGTGGCAATGCAAATAGTATAACATTAATTAACATAAAGAGTAACAAAGTTCAGGAAACTGTCAAGTTAAATTCATATAATTACGGGATAGCACAGAAAAACAATACATTATTCTTTAGTGATAGTAGTGGAATTAAATCTCTGAATTTGACTGATAAATCAATAACCATGTTTACAGATTTCACACCAGTCTATTATTCATACATTGCAATACATGAAAACAATCTATATCATACCAACCTTTACACTAACACAGTAATCTGTTATGATCTCTTTGGTCAGGTTAAATGGGAATTCAAGGACAAAAGCATTATAAAAGGACCAACTGGCATCTCTGTTGACAACCAAATGAAATGTGTATGTAGCTGGTTACCAAACTTCCAATGTTGTTATTATATCTCCTGATGGACAAAACTGCAGAGAATTATTATCCACCAAAGACAATCTGATACAACCCACGGCAATAAGCTATGATAGATCTACAGACAATCTGTTAGTTGCAAATGAGAAAGGCAAAGCATTCCTCTATAAAGTTTCATAAATATAAACTAACTATCTTGTGGAAAGACAAAAATATGAAGTATGGACATCTGCAGTGTAGCAAGTAGATTGAATAACACATTCAGCTACTCTACCATCCAATAAAAAAAAAAAACAATTGAAAATTTATTTTACTGTCTATCCAGGAGAAATAGAATTGATTTAGGCATAAGAATAATATATGGCTAAGTTGATTTTTTCAACTGATCTTTTTCTTTTTTTTTTAAGAAATTTTTATGGCCACATTTCATTCCAATTCAATTTAACTAAAGTTATCTGCAATAGAAAAAGTCTACATGATTTTTAAAAATTCTAAATTTCAATCTTTCAGTTATTTGGTGAACTAGAGAGGTTGTACAAAATGTACATTTAACATTTAGATTTAAAGTATATGTTAACTAAACTCATTTAAAGCTAACAATGTCTTTGTATCAAAAAACATATATAAAGTCTTCTTATTGATATATGTTTATATTTACAGTTAAGACAAAAGACATAACAACATATCTTCCTCCAGAATTTATTTTCATCCTTCACATTCCCTTTGTTATTGAGAAATACATGAAAAATTATTGACAAACTCAGTCGGCAAATTCTTTCCATAGAATGTACACTTCTGGATTACAAGTGGTGTCTTCTATGTCTGCCCGTCTCCTAAGTCTGCGCTCCTGTTATTGCGGTAAGTTCCAAGTCAATATTTAGAATTATTTAGAATATTAAACTTTTTCAACCATTCTGCATCTGCTTTTACTAATGCAATTCTTGTTTTTGAAGTACAACACCTATGTCAATTTCTGAGCTAGGTGCGCAAAATTAGGGGACATTTGACAGTATTACAAAAAAGAGGGGTATGGTGTTTCTACATAAATTATCGAAAAATGTAAAATAATTTGAATTAATCTTCCTGTTGTTTTCATAAAAGAATAATTAGTCTATGTTGTTAACAAAAATTTGTATGTCGTTCTTGGTTATCAGTCTTCAATTTATTACAAAAAGGCTTAGGTGCGCAGATAAAGAAGACTGCATTGTAACCTTTATCATGAACGTTCTTGACCAAAACTCGAGAAAGCCAAAACATTGTGAGGAATAGAAACTAAAACAGTTTACCCAAAATCAAGCTAATGTCAACTTTAAATAAGTTTATTTATCAGCATGAGTATCTAGAAATCATGTAATAGCCAAAGCCTCGGTTGTATATAAAAAAAACCTCAGATACCAATATCGTTCTATATTATTTTAACAGTAAGTTTCGAGAGGATTTTGAAAATCTATTTTAAGCTTAGCATATTTGTCTAGTAAGTCATTAACTGCATGAACTCTATTTCCTTATGATTTTTCATTTACTCATATGCTAAACTTTGAAATTAATATTGGTTGTTTTTATAATACAATATCTTTAAATAAAAAATTTTTTTTTAAACTTACCCTCTCAAAACATTAATGGTTCGTGCATATGTACCCACTGGGTAGCATTCATCCTTAAAGGAAGCCGCCTTAGTAGTGTCCAGCTAGAATGTTGCCCTCGAGTGCGAATAAAAATTGTTTTTAAAATAAACTTACCCTTTCAAAATATAAATGGTTCGTGCATATGCACCCATCTGAACCACAATGGGCAGCATTCGTCCTTAAAAGAAGTCGCCTTAGTAGTGTCGAGTTAGAATGCTGGCCTCAAGTGGGAACAAACGCGGAGTCGTTCCCTGGTCGACCAAACCGAAGACTTTAAAATCGGTATTTGCTGCGTCTTCCCGAAGAATGTGGCATTTAGGAGTAAAAGCAAAGACTGGTCGGTTTGGAGTCAAAATAATGTGCCTGACTGAGGTAATATGTCTTCCTATGGATGATTATCTCGTGAGCTAGTACCTTACAAATCCTGATCAGAATGCTAGTCGGTCTAGTACACACCATATCACATCTAGTGTGATGATATTCGTTGAATAATTTGCAATTGGACGCTTAACCCAATGAGCTATCCCAATGAGCTCGAAATTAAAGATACCACAGACACTGCCAAGTCTGCATCTTATCTTGACCTTCACCACGAACTTGACACCAGAGGAAGGTTGAATACAAAACTTTACGACAAACGGGATGACTTTGACTTTCCAATCGTCAACTTTCCATTTTTGAGCGGCAATATTCCAGAAGCGCCGGCGTATGGAGTATATATTTCACAACTCATACGTTATTCCAGAGCTTGTGACATATACATTGACTTCCTGGACAGAGCCCGGCTCCTGACAGAAAAGTTGCTCAGACAGGGGTACATTACCCCTAAGCTGAAGTCATCCTTATTAAAGTTTTATGGGCGCCATCATGACTTGGTTTCCCAAATGAAAATGGACCTGTTCCATTGATATTATCCCTTCCTCATACCGGATTTGACATGAGCAGCATGGCGGGTGTCCTGCAGGAAGCAGAGACTGCTTACTCTTCCGGAGCACCTGAGTCTACCCACGGTTTTTTGGTGGGGTCCATGTTGTTCATACGTTTTTAGTTTTTAATTGTAGTGCATGTATTGTTTTGGTCTTGTCTTCGTTGTTCTCCGGAGTTTGTCAGTTGTAACGATTTTTTTCTCCTTCGAATATCCCTTTGGTATTTCTTGACTTTACTTAACAATAATTCATCCATCCTTAAGAGAGGTGGTCCTCTTTCAGAAATGATGACCCTATACATCAAACTTAGTTTAGCAGATTTGCCTTTTGAACAAAAATTACACGAAGACCTTCTTATTTGACAGGGTACCGAAATTTGCGGCAATGTATGAAAGATGCCACATAATCAGAACCATACTCTGCAACAAACATCTCTATATTTTTCAGATTTCTGTCCAAAATCTCCAATTGATAAACAAAATGGTGAAGAAACTAAACTTTTTAGGGCATGTTTTTTAGACTGATTGATACTCGTTCTAGGTAACACAGGCTCCAATTATTTTACACTACCAAAACAGATAGGGTCATCTTCACCTGATTTTGTTCAATTTTTGTGTCATTTTCAAAATATCTATATATGCCACACAAATCTTCCCAGAATATCTAGGTCAACCTTTCATGGAATATAGATGCCCAATACAAAAGATTCCTCCATGCCTATAGTTTAAAAATACCATTGCCATTGTGTCTTGTTATTTTTAAACCCTTACATGTCTTTATTAAACATAGGCAATTCATTTTTTTTTGGAGGGGGGATTGGCATGGTTTTCTTCTATTCTTTTTTCTTTAGATATGGAAGGACATCTACCAACTTTCCACCCTTGATTCCAGTTGGATGAACAACATGACCACCAGAGGCCAACTTTGGTTTGATTGACCAATTTTCAAAAATGTTCTATGAAACATTGTGAAATGTTGTGAAACTGCAGGATTGATCACAGCAATACCTTCCAAACGGTCATTGAAACCTTATGGGAAAAGACTTTTTGCCATTTTCTTAGGAACTAATGGGCAGACTGTAACATAAGTTGGCAGGAATGATGCAAATGATCCACCGTTTTTTGGCCAAAATTTGAAAACACGTATCAAGGTTACTTTGACATTTTGCCTTTCTTTAACAGCCTTGTGGATACAAAAAGAGCTTACATTTTCAAATGACCTTACAAAAAATATGTATGTGATACAACCTCATCTGAGCCTCTAGTTTTCTTTTCCTCAAAAATGTTTGACTCCAAATGCCTTGAAAAAAATAATATTATTCAGAATGAAAGTAGAAAAAAAGTATTTGATCATGTATATGATGTAATAGTTACAGTTAAAATACATTAAGTAAAATTTAATGGTTAAGAATGGTCTAAACATACATCAGAGAGCATGCTCCTTCTTAACCAATAAGATTCTAAATGACTCAATTTTTTCCCCAATGCACCCATTTTGCCTTTAATTTCATATCCTAGGAATCCATGATGCTATTTCAATGTTAATTGACCGTATAATCTGCATTTCTCCAACAATTGGGTCATTATGATCCACAATATATAATAAGTATGTGTGACTTGGTTAGGTTTTTGCGTTAAATCCATTTCTTTGAAACTTACTGAGATACATCAATGATATCATCAATGATATTATACTACAACTAAGCAACATTTAAGTCACCACAACCTACAATTTATGCTTGAGTGACTTTAATTAAATTTTTACATTAAGGTGTATAATTAAAGAACCTCAGTTACATTTTGGTCACCAGGACCTACATCGTAGAATGACTTAAGATTAAATTGTTCCATTTCAGTCTATTTCTAAATATAATATTATTTCCTAATAAAAAATTAATAAAATGATATATCATATTTTACAACTGCAATCATCTTAGTTCAACAGAGATCACCAACATATGACCTACATGCTTGAGTGATTCCATTAAATTGTAGTTTGGGGATCCTTACATCAGCAACAGGGTCAAGTATTTATAATGGGGCCTACATGCTTGAGTGATTCCATTAAATTTTAGTTTTGGGATCCTTACATCAGCAACAAGGTTAAGTATTTATAATGGGATAAAAGTTAATGCAACACAATGTCTAGTTTAAAATCATTTTTGTCGAGCCTGCGACTTTAGTCGCAGAAAGCTCGACATAGGGATAGTGATCTTAAAAGCTTTATATTTTAAAAGGTGGAAGACCTAGATGCTTTATACTTTGTATATAGATGCCTTATGTTACGAAGTTTCCGTCTGTCATATGTACATTGTCCTTGACCTCATTTTCATGGTTCAGTGACTACTTCAAAAAAAAATTCAGATTTTTTGTAATGTTAATTTCTCTCTTATTATGAGTAATAGGATAACTATATTTGGTATGTGCGTGCCTTACAAGGTCCTCATACCCATCAGACAGTTTTCAATTGACCTCGACCCAATTTCAAGGATCAGTGAACAAGGTTAAGTTTTGGTGGTCAAGTCCATATCTCAGATACTATAAACAATAGGTCTAGTATATTTGGTGTATGTAAGGATTGTAAGGTGTACATGTCCAACTGGTAGGTGTCATCTGACCTTGACCTCATTTTCATGGTTCAGTTGTTATAGTGAAGTTTTTGTGTTTTGGCCTGTTTTTCGAATACTGTATGCAATAGGTCTAATATATTTGGTGTATGGAAGGATTGTTAGGTGTACATGTCCAACTGGCAGGTGTCATCTGACATTGACCTCATTTTCATGGTTCAGTGGTTATAGTTAAGTTTTTGTGTTTTTACCTGTTTTTCGAATACTGTATGCAATAGGTCTACTATATTTGGTGTATGGAAGGATTGTAAGGTGTACATGTCCAACTGGCAGGTGTCATCTGACCTTTACCTCATTGTCATGGTTCAGTGATTATAGTTAAGTTTTTGTGTTTTGGCCTGTTTTTCGAATACTGTATGCAATGTGTCTGATAGCATTTACTTTCATTAGAAATAGACGACAGGCGAGACATTTTTGTGTGTCCACTCTTGTTTGTAATTCATACAGAACTAAAATTTAAATATCCCCGCCTTACAATTTGAGATCACATGGTATGAAGTCATATGAGTGAGATATTTACCTTCCTGGTCAGCCTACTTATTGCCGGGCTATTAGAGTTCTTTTCATTCAAATTTTACTTACTTTTTTGTGTTTAACATTTAATATTGAGGTATCAAAAGTGACATCGGCACAGACAGAGAGGTAATTACAAATACTTGTGTGTTTATCATTTGAGGAGAGTGTTTTCTGGAAAGGGGAAGAGGGGCGGGCGGGGGGGCTTGTTGTTGAAAGGCTATCAAAAACGTTGTAAATCTGTTGGAAGTAGCAAATGTATAAATTCTTTGATACCAATTTTCATTAAGGTAAGAGGCCAAATTCTAGGATCTTCAGTTAACGCTAGCGTTAGTTGAACATCCTACAAATTCATTTAGGAATTGATACCAAATTTGAACAAGTATATTTTTAAAACCCTATAAAGAAATTCAATTCCTATACCTAAAAATGAAAGATGAGTTGATACCATAAGAAAGCATGACGGACGAACGAATGGAAATATCCCCAAACTTTATTCGAAAATGAGATGATAATAAACGACAGACATAATTTGGTTTCTTTAATAGGTATTAACTTCCAATGGCTAGTTCTACATCACAGTGTGGTATATGTGATCTTCGCCATCGTTCCAAACCAGCAGTTGTTTACTGTTCAGACTGTGATGAAGGGCTCTGTACAGACTGCAGCGAACATCATAGTTTATCAAAACTATCCCGACATCATACAACAACACCAATAGATGATTATCAGAAATTACCAGCCTATATACAGAAAATTGAACAATTCTGTAGAGAACACAATGAACAATTCATACTCTTCTGTAAGGACCACGATTCTCACTGTTGCAGAACTTGTGTTGTACAAACTCATAAACCTTGTCAGAATATTTCCAAAATTGAAGATGTTGTTCAAAATGTGAAGACTTCCACTGCCTTCCATGAAACTGAACAGATTCTTAATGAACTTGCAGAAAACATCCGAAAAATTCTTAAAGATAGAGAGGAGAACTTGGTATCACTTGAAAATAGCAAAATACAGGTTGAAAAAGAAATCAAGGAATTTCGAGTAAAAGTGAATAATAATCTAGATAAATTGCAAGAGGACCTTGTAAAGGAGCTTCACAGTGTAGAACAAACTGAGAGAAAAAAGATACAGAGACTGGCTGATGACCTGAGGCAAAAGGAAAAACATATCAAAGAAATCCAAGTCAACTTTTCCAATATACAGCAATATTCATCAGACTTACAAGCATACCTCTCCATGAAACAAATTCAAAGTGATATTGGGAAAACTGAAAATGAAATAGATTCATTAGTAAACAGTGACAATTTGGAACAAAAAGTTATCTCATTAGAAATAAATGCTGCAATGAAAGATATTCTGACAAGTGTTAAAAAGTTTGGAAATATTGCTGTTGAAGAAAAGAGTTCTAATTTAGTAATCAAAAAGAAGAAAAATCAACAAGCCCAGTTGTTGGTACCACAGTTTTGTCAACAAAGAACCATTGACAACATAACATTACAATTACAACAAACCCTGAATGTAATAGGTAAGATTAGAGGCTGTTGCATGCTGCCTGAAGGTAGATTGGTATTTACATCATATGGCATGACAAAACGACTTATTTTTATGAATGCTGATGGCACACAGAATACTACTCTAACAATTCCATCAGAACCATTTGATCTTATTTATATGGAATACAATAATTCCCTTGCAGTGACAAGTAACCATCCTGACTACAGTATAACATTCATTAACATAAAGAATAACAAAGTTCAGAAAACTATTAAGTTAAATTCAAATAGTTTTGGGATAGCAGAAAAAAACCATGCATTATTCTTTTGTGATGGCAGTAAAATTAACTCCCTGCATTTGACTGATAAATCAATAACCAAGTTTACAGATTTCATACATGTCTTTGGTTCATACATTGCAATACATGAAAACAATCTATATCACACCAACAATAAGACTAACACAGTAACCTGTTATGATCTCTGTGGTCAGGTTAAATGGGAATTCAAGGACGAAAGTATAATAAAACAACCAGCTGGCATCACTGTTGACAACCAAGGAAATATGTATGTAGCTGGTTATACAACTTCTAATGTTGTTGTTATATCCTCTGATGGACAAAACTGTAGAGAACTATTATCCACCAAAGACAAACTGTTAAAACCCTGGGCAATAAGCTATGATAGATCTACAGACAATCTTTTAGTTGCAAATGAGAAATGCAAAGCATTCCTCTATAAACTTTCATAAATATAAACTAACTATCTTGTGGAGAGACAAAAATATGATTTATGGACATCTGCAGTGGAGCAAGTAGATTAACTGACACAATCCTGGTCAACTACTTTACCATCCAATACAAACCAATTGAAAATGTATTTTATTGTCTATCCAGGAGAAATAGAATTGATTTAATCATAAGAACAATATATGGCAAAGTGTTGTCTGCAATAGAAAGAGTCGACATGATTTTTTAAAATTCTAAATGTCAATCTTTCAGTTATTTGGTGAACTCTAATTCAACTGACACATCCAGCTACCCTACCATCCAATTAAAAACAATAGAAAATTTATTTTACTATCTATCCATAAGAAATAGAATTGATTTAGGCATAAGCACAGTATATAGCTAAGTGTTTATTTTTTCAACTGATCTTTTTCTTTTTTATATAGAAATTTGTAGGCAACATTTTATTCCAATTTAATTTATCTGCAATTGAAAGAGTCTACATGATTTTAAAAAAATTCAAAATTTCAATCTTTCAGTTATTTGGTGAAGTAGAGAGGTTGTACAAAATGTACATTTAACATTTAGATTTAAAGTATATATTAACTAAACTCATTTAAAGCTACCAATGTCTTTGGATCAAAAAGCACATATAAAGTCTTCTTATTGATATATGTTTATAACAAAAGACATAACAAAACATCTTGCACCAGAATGTATTTTCATCTTTCACATTCCCTTTGTTATTGAGAAATACATGAAAAATTATTGACAAAATCAGTCGGCAAATTCCTTGAATACAATGTACATTTATGGAGTACAAGTGATGTCCCCTATGTCTGCCCGTCCCCTAAGTCTGTGCTCCTGTTATTGCGGTACGTTCCAGGTGAATATTTAGAACTATTTAGAATATTAAACTTTTTTAACCATTCTGCATATTGCATTCTTGTTTTTGAAGTACAACACCGCCAATGTCAATTTCTGAGCTAGATGCGCAAAATTAGGGGACATTTGACAGTATTACAAAAAGGAGGGGTACAGTGTTTCTACATAAATGATCGAAGAATGTAAAATAATTTCAATTAATCTGCCTGTTTTTTTCATGAAAGAATAATTAGTCTATGTTGTTAACAAATATTTGTATGTCGTTCTTGGCTATCAGTCTTAGGTGCGGAGACAAAGAAGACCGCATTGTAACCTTTATCATGAACGTTCTTGACCAAAACTCGAGAAATCCAAAACATTGTGAGGAATAGAAACTAAAACAGCTTACCCAAAATCAAGCCACTGTCAACTTTAAATAATTTTATTTATCTGCTGATAATTTCCACATGAGTATCTAAAAATCATGTAATAGCCAAAACCTCGGTTGTATTTAAAAAAACTCAGATCCCAATATCCTTCCATATTATTTTAACAGTAAGTTTCCAGAGAATATTGAAGATCTATTTTAATCTTAGCATCTTTGTCTAGTTAGTCATTAACTGCATGAACCCTATTTCTATATGATTTTTCATTTACTCATATGCTAAACTTTGAAATTAATATTGCTTGTTTTGATAATACAAATACATTTCAATAAAAAAAAATTTTTTAAACTTACCCTCTCAAAACATAAATGGTTCGTGCATGTGCACCCATTTGAACCACAATGGGCAGCATTCGCCCTTAAAAGAAGTCGCCTTAGTAGTGTCGTGTTAGTATGCTGGCCTCGAGTATGAAAAAAGGCAGAGACGTTCTATGGTCGACAAAACCGCAGACTTTAAAATCGGTATTTGCTACGTTTCCCTAAGAATGTGGCATTAGGAGTAAAAGCAAAGACTGGTCGGTTTGGAGTCAAAATAATGTGCCTGACTGAGGTAGCATGTCTTCCTATGGACGATTATCTGAGGGATACGGAAGCACATCTACCACCTTTCCACCCTTGACTCCAGTTGAATGAACAACATGACCACCAGAGGCAAACTTTGGTTTTGATTGCCCAATTTTCAAAAATGTTCTATGAAACATTGTGAAATGTTGTGAAACTGCAGGATTGATGACAACAATACCTTCTACAAACGGTCATTGAAACCTTAGGGGAAAAGACTTTTATGTCATTTTCTCAGGAACTAATGGGCAGACTATAACATAAGCAGGCAGGACTGATGCAAATGTTCCACCTTTTTTGGCCAAAATTTGAAAACATGTAGCAAGGTTACTTTGACATTTTGCCTTTCTTTGACAGCCTTGTGAACACAAGAAGAGCTTTCGTTTTCAAATGACCTTACAAAAACCATGTATGTGATACAGGCTCATCTGAGCCTCTAGTGTTATTTTCCTCAAAAATGTTTGACTCCAAATTCCGTGAAAAAAAATAATATTATTCAGAATGAAAGTAGGAAAATAGTATTTGATCATGTATATGATCTACTAGTTACAGCTAAAATACATAAAGTAAAATTTAATGGTTAAGAATGGTCTTAACAGGCATCAGAGCGCATGCTCCCTTTTTACCAATAAGATTCTAAATGACTCATTTTTCCCCCAATGCACCCATTTTGCCTTTAATTTCATATCCTAGGAATCCATGATGCTATTTCAGTGTTAATTGACCAGTATAATCTGCATTTCTCCAACAATTGGGTCAATATGACCCACAATATATAATAGGTATGAGTGACTTGGTTAGGTTTTTGCGTTAAATCCATTTCTTTGAAACTTACTGAGATACATCAACGATATTATACCTATACAACACATCTAAGCTATACAACACAACTAAGAACATTTAAGTCACCACAACCTACAATTTATGCTTGAGTGACTTTGATTAAATTTTTACATTAAGGTGTATAATTAAAGAACGCCAGTTACATTTTGGTCACCAGGAACTACATTTTATGGTAGAGTGACTTAAGATTAAATTGTTGCATTTTAATCTATTTCTAAATAGAACATTATTTCCTAATAAAAAATTAATAAAATGATATATCATATTTTACAACTGCAATCATCTTAGTTCAACAGAGATCACCAACATATGTCCTACATGTTTGAGTGATTCCATTAAATTTTAGTTTTGGGATCTTTACATCAGCAACAGGGTTAAGTATTTATAATGGAGCCTACATGCTTGAGTGATTCAATTAAATTTTAGTTTTGGGATCCTTACATCAGCAACAAGGTTAAGTATTTATAATCGGATAAAGGTTAATGCAACACAATGTCTAGTTTAAAATCATATTTTGTAATTCATACAGAACTACAATTTGAATATCCCCGCCTTACAATTTGAGATCACATGGTATGAAGTCATATGAGTGAGGTATTTACCTTCCTGGTCAGCCTACTTATTGCCGAGCTATTAGAGTTCTTTTTATTCAAATTGTACTTACTTTTTTGTGTTTAACATTTAATATTGGTATCAAAAGTGAAATCGGCACAGACAGAGAGGTAATTACAAATATTTGTGTGTTTATCAATTGAGGAGAGTGTGTGCTGGAAAGGGGGGGGGGGTTGTTGTTGAAAGGCTATCAAAAACGTAAATCTGTTGGAAGTAGCAAATGTATAAATTGATATTAATTTTCGTAAAGGTAAAAGGTCAAATTCATTTAGGAATAAATACAAACTATGGACAAGTGTATTTAAAAAATTGAGTTTATAAAAGTATATATTAAAACACTTACTACAAAGATTAAAAGCACTAACAAGCGTTTCCACTTATTTCCAATGGGGTCCTTATGAATGCAAAGAACCAATTCGGTTTCTATGTTAATCTCCATATGGGGGTACCAATTAAGATATGAAAGAAAATTTCATAAAAATAAAAATTAATTTCTTGAAAAATAACAGCACCTCAATTAAGTGAAAATGTATCCGATTAATTTAATGCAACGAAAATGGTACGTTCCCATGGCTTTTCATGCCGAAAACTGAGGCTCAAAAAGGGGGGATAAATTTTTGCTAAAAATCGGGGGGTACCCACTTAAATCATTGAAATTACCCACATTCTTAAAAGCTTGTTTGAAATTGTTTTATCTCGTATGTTTGGAAGGAAGAACCTCTGCCGTTTAAAATTATTTATTATTTAATTTAATATTGACCAATGGGCAGCGAGTCTCACATTCATTTCAGCACTAAATATTCCCTTCACAAGATGTCTGCGCCCAGTATTTTATGAATTAGTACATTGTATCCTTATTGGTGTATATCACTTTACATTACATTTAGACCGGGAGGAAGCATGGCATAATTTCAACTGATGTTGATAATATTTAGTTTAATAAGTCTTCAGATGTTGTTTTAATACAGTTTTAAAACCATCGTCGACTTAAGAATGATCAAGAATCATCAGCTGTGATCAAATGTTGAAAGCCAAAACAAAAATCCCAAAAACCAAAGATCAAATTCAAAAATACCAATATGACCAAAAGGGGTTAGGCCAAAACCATCTAAGGACAGAGCTATGCGCGAGGGAGTTATTCCTTCGTTTTAACAAATTTTTTAATTTTGTGACAGTATATTTAAGTATTAATTTATGACTTTCAGACTGGCATCCTTTTGTTAAACTCATGTTCTTAGTAAATAGTACAAAGGACTTGATCCCTACCTGAATATGCTTAATATATATATATAAAGGATTTTTATAAAAACTTGCATGCAACTACAATGAAATAACTTCATTTTTATACGACCGCAAAATTTTTGCGGTCGTATATTGGTATGACGTCGGCGTCGTCGTCGTCGTCGTCATCCGTCGGAGTCTGTAGACATTTGGTTTTCGCACTATAACTTTAGTATAAGTTAATAGAAATCTATGAAATTTAAACACAAGGTTTATGACCACAAAAGGAAGGTTGGGATTGATTTTGGGAGTTTTGGTCCCAACAGTTTAAGAATTAGGGGCCAAAAAAGGGCCCAATAAGCATTTTTCTTGGTTTTCGCACAATAACTCTAGTATAAGTAAATAGAAATCTATGAAATTTTAACACAAGGTTTATGACCATTTTTTGGAGTTTTGATCCCAACAGTTTAGGAATTAGGGGCTAAAAAAGGGCCCAAATAAGCATTTTTCTTGGTTTTTGCACAATAACTTTAGAATAAGTAAATAGAAATGTATGATATTATCTTGGTGGGCTAAGGGAGGTAATCCAAACACATATAATTTTTTTCTCATTTCATATTTCATAAATTAAAAAGGAAATTTCAAATTTCTTTTAGCAAAAAAAGGGGGGTTACAATAAATTTTATTGTTTTTTGGTTTTTTTTTTTGGGAGGGGGGGTGGGTCAATGTGCAACTTCATAGTGTATTGCACAAAAGCTAAAAAAGGGGTAAATTATTTATTTTTTTTTGGGGGGGGGGAATTTTCAATTGCACAGTATTGCACAATAGCAAGAAATCTTCAATTGCACAGTATTGCGCAATAGCAAGAAATTGATATGTGTGCCCAATTTTAAATTTTAAATTGGTTATTTCTGATTTATATATAAAAACAAATAATACCGATATTGTTTGAATAGGTAAATTAAAAAATTTTAAGTTCTTAGACCACATTAATTCTGTGTCAGAAACCTATGCTGTGTCAAATATTTATTCACAATCCAAATTCAGTCTCGTTGGGGGGGTTGTCAGGTCATAATACGGAAAGCCTGACCGCGGACCATAGTGGGTAACGTGTTTGGAGAATGCCACACTCCCTGCACGCTAAAGACCCCTTCTGTAGTTTTCGAAAAAGAGTAGGCTGATGGCCGCTACAGGAGGCTAAATTATCCGACCCTACCCAACCATCCTCCTTTTACAGTGGCAGTCAAAATTGGTTCCCCTTTGTGTCCCATCCCACCCCTAATTGAATTGTTTGATAAATTGAACTGGTTCTCATCATGAAGATGCATGAAATATTTGCCACTGGACGTTAAGCAACAATCAATCAACCAAATTCAGTGCTGTATCAAGCTTGAATGTTGTGTCCATACTTGCCCCAACTGTTCAGGGTTCGACCTCTGCGGTCGTATCAAGCTGCGCCCAGCGGAGCATTTTATTTAAAATTAAACCATGCAAATTAAAGGTTTGAAATTCAACCCCTGTGCGCTCCATTTATGGTCTGTGATAATACTGTGAAGAGGTTACAAGCTTAAACTCATGATTTTCAAAATGTGAAACCCGAAGGCCCACAACTCTGATATGCTCTGCTCTCGAACATTTCAGAACAACTGATTTTAATCAGATTGGAGGACCAAAAGATTTGAAAATCAGAATTATAAAACGTTGCACATCTATATATGGTGCGTGACAATACTGTTAAGAAATATATGTATCATGCATAAACTAAAAATATGAAAGGGGATTAGGTCCCAAGCTTGTATTTTTTTCTCTTATGTTAGACCCCTGTGGGTCCTAAGTTTATAAAGGTAAATTTAAAACCTTATTGTACATGTAAATACAGTGCATGACAATACTATAAAGAAATAAAAATCGGAACATGAAAGAGAGGTTTGCTTCAGAGGCCTGAATGTTAAATCTTGAAAATTCGAACCACGGGGGCCCCAGATTTCGAAAACCTGCGCATCTACAGATGATGTGCGACCACTCTATAAAGAGAATTAATTCTTAAACCTAAATTTTTCTGGGAGAGGGGTTTATGAATGTGTTCGACACTTGTTTTCCAATTCCAATACTGTTGTATTACATTGATATTGTTGTTATCAGTTTCTAAATAAAATGCTGTTTACACTAACATTGAAAGAGGAGTTGATGTCATAAGAAAGTATGACATCAACTCCTCTGACGAACGGATGGAAATAAACGCAATATCCCCGTCGTTTTTTCGAAAATGAGATGATAATAAACGACAGACATAATTTGGTTTCTTTAATAGGTATTAACTTCCAATGGCTAGTTCTACATCACAGTATGGTATATGTGATCTTCAACATCTATCCAAACCAGCAGTTGTTTGGTGTTCAGACTGCGATGAAGGGTTTTGTACAGACTGCAGCGAACATCATAGTTTATCAAAACTCTCCAGACATCATACAACAACACCAATAGATGATTATCAGAAATTACCAGCCTATATACAGGAAATAGAACAATTCTGTACAGAACACAATGAACAATTCATACTCTTCTGTAAGGACCATGACTCTCCTTGTTGCAGAACTTGTGTTGTACAAACTCATAACCCTTGTCAGAATATTTCCAAAATTGAAGATGTTGTTCAAAATGTGAAGACTTCCACTGCCTTCCATGAAACCCAGCAGATTCTTAATGAACTTGCAGAAAACATCCAAAAAATTCTTAAAGATAAAGAGGAGAACTTGGTGTCACTTGAAAATAGCAAAATACAGGTTG
The DNA here is from genome assembly GCA_028015205.1 of Mytilisepta virgata. Taxonomy (NCBI): domain Eukaryota; kingdom Metazoa; phylum Mollusca; class Bivalvia; order Mytilida; family Mytilidae; genus Mytilisepta; species Mytilisepta virgata. Next base: position 55,159,269 of record CM051515.1, on the reverse strand, counting down.
AAAAAGAAATCAAGGAATTTCGAGTAAAAGTGAATAATCATCTAGATAAATTGCAAGAGGACCTTGTAAAGGAGCTTCACAGTGTAGAACAAACTGAGAAGAAAGAAATACAGAGACTGGCTGATGACCTGAAGCAAAAGGAAAAAGATATCAAAGAAATCCAAGTCAACTTTTCCAATATACAACAATATGCATCAGACTTAAAAGCACACCTCTCTATGAAACAAATTCAAAGTGATATTGGGAAAACTGAAAATGAAATAGACTCATTAGTAAACAGTGACAATCTGGAACAAAAAGTTATCTCATTAGAAATAAATGCTGCAATGAAAGATATTCTGACAAGTCTTAAAAAGTTTGGAAATATTGCTGTTGAAGGAAAGGGTTTTAATGTAGTAATCATAAAGAAGAAAAATCAACAAGCCCAGTTGTTGGTACCAAAGATTTGTCAACAAAGAACCATTGACAACATAAAATTACAGTTACAACAAACTCTGACGGTTGACAGTTCTAGCATTAGAGGTTGTTGCATGCTGCCGGATGGTAGATTGGTATTCACATCATATGATGATTCACAAAGACTTATTTTTATGAATGCTGATGGCACACAGAATACTACACTCAAAATTCCATCACAGCCATTTGATGTTATTTATATGGAATGCAATAATTCCCTTGCAGTGACAAGTAACCATCCTGACAATTATATAACATTCATTAACATAAAGAGTAACAAAGTTCAGGAAACTGACAAGTTAAATTCATATAGTTACGGGATAGCACAGAAAAACAATACACTATTCTTTAGTGATAGCAGTGAAATTAAATCTCTGAATTTGACAGATAAATCAATAACCAAGTTTACAGATTTCATACATGGCTGTGCTTTATACATTGCAACACATGAAAACAATCTATATCATACTAACAATGTCGCCAACACAGTAGCCTGTTATGATCTCTCTGGTCAGGTTAAATGGGAATTCAAGAAAGAAAGTATAATAAAAGGACCAACTGGCGTCACTGTTGACAACCAAGGAAATGTGTATGTAGCTGGTTATAAAACTTCCAATGTTGTTGTTATTTCCCCTGATGGACAAAACTGTAGAGACCTATTATCCACCAAAGACAATCTGATACAACCCCATGCAATAAGCTATGATAGGTCTACAGACAATCTGCTAGTTGCAAATCAGAAAGGCAAAGCATTCCTCTATAAAATTTCATAAATATAAACTAACTATCTTGTGGAAAGACAAAAATATGAAGTATGGACATCTGCAGTGCAGCAAGTAGATTGAATGACACATTCAGCTACTCTTCCATTCAATAAAAACAATTGAAAATTTATTATACTCTCTATCCAGGAGAAATAGAATTGATTTAGGCATAAGAACAATATATCGCTAAGTGTTGATTTTTTTCAACTGATATTTTTCTTTTTTTTTATAGAAATTTGTATGGCCACATTTCATTCCAATTTAATTTATCTAAAGTTATCTGCAATAGAAAGAGTCTACATGATTTTTAAAAATTCTAAATTTCAATCTTTCAGTTATTTGTTGAACTAGAGAGGTTGTAAAAAATGTACATTTAACATTTAGATTTTCAGTATTTATTAACTAAACTCATTTAAAGCTAACAATGTCTTTGGATCATAAAGTCTTTTTATTGTTATATGTTTATATTTACAGTTAAGACAAAAGACACAATAAAACATATTGCACCAGAGTTTCTTTTCATCCTCCACATTCCATTTGTTATTGAGAAATACATGAAAAATTATTGACAAACTCAGTCGGCAAATTCTTTGCATAGAATGTACACTTATGGATTACAAGTGATTTCCCCTATTTCTGCTGGTCCCCTACGCCTGCGCCCCTGTTATTGCTGTACGTTCCGGGTGAATATTTAGAATTTTTTTCTGTTCCTTACCAAACTTTGTTCTATTTTGTGTCAATGATATTTAAGTATAAATCATCAGTCCGTATTTGTAATGTTTTTTTTCTGATAAATCTTTAAAAATGCTAATACCCCATCCACTTACGTCTTTCTTGGCAAATTAAAACAACACTCTGATGAAATAGTTTGGAATATTAAACTTTTTCCACCATTCTGCATTATATCAGCTGAAAATTTCCACATGAGTATCTAAAAATCATGTAATAGCCAAAGCTTTGGTTGTTATAAAAAAAAACTCATACTAATATCCTTCCATAGTATTTTAACAGTAAGTTTAAGGAGGATATTGAAGATCCAGTTTAAACTTAGCATCTTTATCTACTTAGTCATTAACTGCATGAACACGATTTCCATATGATTTTTCATTTACTCATATGCTAAATTTCGAATGACCTGGCCCGTCATCCAAGATGGCCGCCAGAGCCAAACATAGTTTAACATAGGACTCTATTAGAAATTTACTTAAAGATCTTCTTATCTGAAACCACTTAGCCAATTGTAACACAACTTGGCAGCAATGGTCCTTAGGCGGTCCTCATTCAAAATTGTATCCGATGACACGGCCCGTCATCCAAGAAAGCCACCAGAGCTGAACATAGTGTAACATAGGAATTTACTTAAAGGTCTTCTTGTCTGAAACCACTTGGCCAATAGGAACAAAAACCTAGTAGTAATCGTCCTTAGGTAGTCATCTTTCAGAGTTATATCCGATGACCACCACCCATCATCTAAGATGGCCGCCAGAGCCGAACATAGTTTAACATAGGACCCTATGGGAAATTTACTTAAAGATCTTCTTATCTAAAACCAGAGAGCCAATTGGAACAAAACTTAGCAGCAATGTTCCTTAGGTGGTCCTCTTTCAGAATTGTATCCAAGATGGCCGCTAGAGCCGAACGGTGGTTAACATAGGACCTACGTGGAAAAATCGCTGAAAGATCTTGTTTGAAACCAGTGAGCCAGTTGGAAGATGACAGACTGCCAGTCAAGATGGACATTATCCGGGTGAGCGATGCAGGCTCATGGGAGCCTCTTGTTCAGGTTCTGTCCATTGTCTCCGTTTGTAAAACAAAATGGTGAACAAACTAAACTTTTAGGTCCTGCTTTGTAGACTGATTTGGAACACATCCAACGTGACACAGGCTCCAATTAATTTATACTACCAAAACAGATAAGTTCATTTTCACCTGATTTTGTTCAATTTTTGGGCCATTTTCAAAATATCTAAATATCTGTCTAAATCTGTCAGAACATAATCTGGTATCTACCAAAGTTGTTTTAAAAGGACATCACAGATACAGAGAACAAAATAGGTATATATTTGAACATCACTTTGTTTTGGTTCTAAGAGCCTTTTAAAATATTTGACAATTGATGAAGACTTTCTCTATTGGCAGTCTCTATGAATGGTAAACATGAATATATTCATCATTAAGCATCAATGTTGTGTCTGTTAAGAAACATTATATACTCTCATTTACAAAATAAACTGATAAATATTTCAAATACAAAGATTTAGTCCACCACCATGAAAAACAGATGAAGCTGGGAAGACAGCACAATTTTTTCATTCTCAGTGAAAACTAATTTTAACAAGAATAAACTATAATGTTTTCGAATCTAAAGGAAGTACACTTCATCAGGCATCTGGTGATGTTCACCAGAAGGGCATTAGTATTTTCAAACACTTAAAAGTATATTTTCCGAAGTGTCCAATGTTTATGGAAAACATTGGTTTTCTAAGAAACATTAATATCTCTTTTTCTAGTACTAAACTTCATCATTGTTGACATTAGTAAAACGGAAATCAAAGGTTATGCAGTCTTTCCGGCTTTTCGGGTTATACATGATGTAGCTGCAAGACGGAAATGCAACTTGTACTGCGGAAGAACACTGAAACTATTAAATTTTAAAATGACATTTATTTGTGAACAAAAAAATATATTTGTGGAAGGACAATACACAAGTTGAACATTCATTCATAAGCCCTTCAATTTAACATAAAACTAACAAATGTAAGCATTATATGCAGAAAAACAATAATAAATAATTCTTTGAGTCTTTGAAAATCTTCCATCAAGTTCCTAAAGAAAGATTTAAGCATTAGGCTATTTACATTAGGATTTTTATTAAGCTGGCTGATGGCACTAGGCGTACAGAATAAGTAAATGATTCCAAACGTATACCTCAGATCTGTTATGTTCAGTGCAATGTAAGAGTATATGGCCATATATGCCAATCTAAATGTTTTCACTTTAAATATATCATAAGTTAATATTACTATAACAGTATGGTTTATAACTTGTGAAAATATTCTGATACAGAATGTAATATTGACATTAGAAGGCAAAGGAGATTCAAAAATGAACGGAACAGAGAGTTCGAAAATAAAAATTATTAATGTATCTATCAAACATTGTGTCCGTCTTCCTTTGAAAAATTTTGTTACATTGTATGATCCATCAATCAAACAAACAATTAGACACACCACCAAGATCAGTGTTTCAATTGTTCTTATTGGATCTGTGTTCAGTCGTAGACTTTCTGTGATTGCTGATATTGTATCACTCTGACGAATAAAGAGGCTGGTAAATGGCCATAGTAACAGCATAAAAATCAGACACAGTAATTCATTGTAAACTTTATGCAGTGTTTCCACAGTCTGTAGACACATCCCAACTGTAAAGATCGTTACAAGAAATATTTCTGAAATAAGAAAGTTGTGGTATTGAAACAGGAATTCTGAACACCTGATTTTTTTTTTACATTTTAAAAAATATTGGACAACTTCCAGAAACTATATAATCGCCGTTGCTAAGAACGTTGCGAAAACAAATATTTGGAAATAATGGGAAAAAAAACAAAAAACACCACACTCTTACCCAAAGTAGCAACAGAAGTCTTGGTAGTTCCTTAAAAGTAGATAATTGTAAAATTCATGAATCTTTCTCGCAAACGTTAAAAAAAACAGTTAAGATGCATAAAGAAAAGGTTACAGTGACCTTCAAAGCAGAGAACAAAACCCACCTGGCTACAATACGCAGACAGGCCGAATAACCAGGTTTTTTAGTGTGCCTGTTTTATGAGTAGATATCTGTTACATTTTTTATGTTTGATAAAAAATCTAATTTTGATGTAGTGTATAGAACAAAATATAAAATATATGAAAATATGTTGTTAGAGCGTAAACATTTCACAAAGAAAGTTATTGTTACATTATATTGGACGAATATGAAAATTACCCGCCAATACCTGAGAGCTGAACTATTGTGTGTGTAAATGTACAGATGTGTAAATTCCACTAAGTCTTACCAAATTTAACTTTGATATCATCTGTGGATCTAAGAATGATATAGGTTTCCAACAGTTCAAATACTGTCCATCTATATATATATCCTCTGCTGTGGGCTAATATATCCCAAGATTTCATTTTAATCAGCTATCTGCGAATATAAAGTGTGCTCTATTTCCGTATATATAGCATATACACATTTCTTTTTTTCATTATAAAAATGATTGGTCTTTATAACAACACTCATAAATTCCAAAGAATTTAAATACATTTAACTTTGCATTAGGCAAATAAGCAAGCTAAGCACATATTTGTATGTTAGCTATTCAATTAGTGTAATTTCTAATATTAGAATTACCTGAGTATACTATAAATTTAAATCACAAGAAGATCAATTCTCGTGAATTAAAAATATAGGAATGCTCCAAACGTAATGAATTAGTACCTCGTTTAATGCGAGAATTGCACATTTTTATAAGGAAAGCACTCTTAGGGTTGTTACTTTGTGGTCAAATTATTGGTCGCAAATTTCTCAGCAACAATTTAATACAATTACTATTTCATAGTTGATGTGAAGCATGGTTATTTTGAGTTGTAAGATTTGAAAAGATATGGTTGGTACCTGTTGTTCATCGACTTTCTGTTAAACGATGTCACTTTACAGTTTTGACCATATGGACTATGGAAATGTTTGGTCGCAAAATTCCCAAGCAACTATAGCTTATAGGTTATTCATAGTTTGTGTGAATGCAACCTATTATTTTGGACCTGTCTAAGATGTCTTTGAGTGGGTGTATTTGTAAGGTATTAGCTTACGGCGCTGTCATTTGATCTGCCTTTCGGTTCTAAGTACTATAGGTTTTCATCCTACTTTTTGTGGCATGTAGATTGTTGTTACGATATATAATGAAAACTGTTCTGTGCTGCTGTTGCTTTACACAAATGCGAAGCCACCAACAAATTAATTCAACTACAGGTAGAGAGATATAACAAAAATTGTCATCATTTATTTGCCTCACTCATTAATTTCAAAATTAAATTAAAAAAATAATAACAATGAATATCAAGATAATATGCTACAGAGTGGCATAAGTTTTCCATAATACTACTTAAATCTTCATATTTACTGCTACAAATTTGTGAAAACTAATGAGTATCTCCATGAAACATAATACACAGGTATGTTACAGGATAATCGACGTGTCTTATGACCTTTTAAAACGAAGATAATTTTTTTTTTACCAAAAACCAGTTCACAATAATGAACGTAAAATAGAATTAAAAAAGTACCAGACATCATTTATTGTTAAAATTTGAACAGGTTCCAAAATATATGAAAATACCCATTGTCATTTATATATTTGACACGTTTATGACAATTCCTGACCTTTCATTTATCAGGACAGTCCAATAGTTTTGATTTTCATTCGAAATTTTTTTATGATAAAATATATTTTATTATATTCCAAAGGACAAAGTGACCCAGGCAGGAAACTGAAAATGACACCATTTCTTATAGACTACCCTAGATAGGAAGGATACATGATGAACCTGATTACACTGTTTGATATACAGTACATGATGGGGATATTATATGCTTTGGGTGTTTATTTTAAAATACGGCAACGCCATCCAGAATCTTCTGTGTTAGAAACTGTTGGTACGTAAAAAGTGCTATATTACGTAATTATAAAGTCTATTTTTGACTATGTGATGTAACAGTAATATTACTTCCAAAATTGCTTACCTCACCAACCGGGAATCGAACCCAGGGTCCTTGTTACAATGTTTAACTACTCTATCAAATAAGCTCAGTTGGTAAAGTAATGCATTTTTGGTAAAGACTGAAAGTAGACCAGACTGAATTTTCCTCTATACGGGCTTCGATGAATAGAATTTTTCTTGGATTGAAATATTCTGGTCCATTGATTGTGTTCATATAAACTGTGTGATTTCTTGTTCGATCTTTCAAGATTTGACCACAAAATTTACCATTGTCCTAAAAACAAAAGATTTGACTAATTGAAATATGCTTCTTAAAACATTTTTTATAAAAGAGAATTGGACCTTGTAAACTAACCACATGTTCATTATTAGTCAACAGAAAAAACTGATTCATGGTTTAGATTTATTCATATCTTTTCAACACCAATACAAACTAGATCTATTTTAAAAAGTTAATAATTTATATTTCTCATGATTTAAAATCAAATATCTTGGCATCATGGCTGTAATCAAGCAGTGAAGTGAAAGCAATGCAGAATCCTTGGATTTTACTTCAGTTATGAAAGTTTTAGTGCCAATTTCATGAAAACTTTATATTTTTTAATGAACTCCATATTTATTTTTCTTGAATGTCTAGATTATTTTATATTTATCAGGAAGACGTTTTTGGTTAAAAGATTATTGTGAATTAAATTTGAATTAGTTCATTTGAAAAAACATTGGAATTTAATTATTTTTCACCTCAGTTACGGTTGATCAGACTTGGCTTCTGACTGGATCTTCTCCAAAACTACTCGATGGATTATAACCAATCTGGGTAGGAATGATGTATGAAAGGATTCTCTGAAGCTACAAAATGTATAGTATGAAAGGTTTTGAATTTTTGCAGGATTGGTGACAATAATATCCTCTACAAACAATCCACTTTAACTTGAGATTCATCCGATCAACCGGAGGCTGTTCAAAGTTTCCAGTGAATTCATATGGAAAAGGACTTTTTTGTCATTTGCTCAAGAACTATTGGGCAAATTTTAACCATAGTTATGGGCTATGGAAGAAAAACTACCAACTTTCCACTCTTGGTTCCGGTTGTTGAACAACATGACCACCTGAGGCCGACTTTGATTTTGATTTTTAAAAATCTCCTATGCAACAACATTGTGAAATGTTATGAAACTTTGCAGGATTGATGACAATATTCCCTACAAACGGTCCACTTTTAGTTGAGTTTTTTTCCATCAAAGTTCCAATTGAAACCATTTAGGACTTTTTGTCATTTGCACGGGAACTAATTGGCAGACTATAACACAATTTGGTCAAAGTAAAGTCCAGAAATACCAAACGGATATTCGAAGGAGGGGAAAATCGAAACCAACTGACAAACATCTGGAGAACAACAGACAAGAACATAACAATACAAACACTACACTTAAATACAGAAAACATATGAACAACATGGACCCCACCAAAAATACGAGGGTAGACTCGGAGGCTCCGGAAGAGTAAGCAGTCTCTGCTTCCTGCAGACGCCCACCATACTGCCCATGTCAAATCAGGTATGAGGAAGGGACAACATCAATGGAACAGGACCATTTTAATTTGGGAAACGGTTTTTTCGTACCTGTCAATCAAGTCATGATGACGTCTATAAAACTTTAATAAGGATCACCCAACTTAGGAGAAACATACTCCTGTCTGAGTAACTTTTCTGTCAGGAGCCGGGCTTTAATAAGGTATGACTTGTTAAATATACACTCCATACAAATGCGCTTCTGCAATGTTATCGATAAAAAATGGGAAGTGGACGATTGGAAAGTCAAAGTTATCCAGTAGGTCATAAAGTTTTGTATTCAGCCTTCCTCGAGGTGAAGGTCAAGATAAGATGCAGACTTGGCATTGTCTGTTTTATCCTTAATTTCGAGCTCATTAGGATAGATGCGATGTAAGAAATTCCAAAAACGTGAATTGTTGAGGAATAAAACATCTTCTATATATCGGAAGCTAAAATTAAATGTACGGGCTAACTTCTTCTGTTTTTTCCTTAAGAAGCCCTTAAGAAAGTCTGCCTCAAATGAGTAAAGGGACAAGTCAGCTAGGAGTGGCGCACAATTAGTGTCCATAGGAATGCCAATAGTCTTTTGGAAAACACGTCCAGCAAATTGAACTAATATATTGTCGATCAAAAATTCAATCATCAGAACTTAGTCCTCTGTATATTGTTTGTTAGATTTGGAGTGGTTTTTAACAAAATATGATTTATCCCTACCAATGACAAGCTTTGTGTATCTGCTGTTGCCATTTTTTATTTTGAAAGCATCAATGGATTAGATCTTTCAACTTCTCCTTCAGTTGTGAATGAGGAATAGTGGTATAGAGGAGATAAATCAAATGTTTTATGCTGTTACAGACTGAAATGGAGCGAGATCGTAAAATATCCTTTATGTCTTTGGAGTTCTTTAGTATCCAACTTTGATTGATACCACTCATTGAATAGCTTATCTCACAATAAATTTGGAGGCCCGTTTGACAGCTGTAAAAATAGAAAAGTTGAGAATGGTTGGTGAACAAACTTGGCAGATGAAGCTATTAAGCGTTGTCTGTGTGGACAATGTATTGGTAGCATCAGGGTTGCTGAAGACTGATGTACCCTTTTTACTCATAGACCTTCTAAGTTTATCAATTGGGACTTGAATCAACGATACGATCTCACAGCTTTAACCCACTCTGAAAGCGAATCTAGGGCCTAAAAATTAGAATACATATATCAAGGTTATTTTGACATTATGCCTTTTTTAACAGCCTTGTGGATACAAAAAGAGCTTACATTTACAAATTACCTTACATAAACCACCTGAGCCTCTAGTTTTCTTATCCTCAAACATGTTTGACTCCAAAGTCCTTGAAAAGAATAATTTGATTCAGAATGAAAGAAGAAAAAATATTTGATCGTGTATATGATGGAATAGTTACAGTTAGAATACATTAAGTAAAATCTTAATGGATAAGGATGGCTAAGCAGGCATCAGAGAGCATGCTCCTTCTTAATCAATAGATTTAATAGATATATTCTAAACGACTTTTCAAAAAATTTTCCAGATGCACCCATTTTGCCTTTAATTTTGTATCCTAGGAATCCACGATGCTATATCAAAGTTACTTGACAAGTACAATCTGCATTTTTCCAACATTTGGGTCAATATGACCAACATCTCATATATGAGTGATTCGGTTCAGTTTTTATGTTAAATTGATTTCTTTGAAACTTATTGAGATACATCAATGATATTATACCTATACATTCATCTCATATAGGGCAACACAACTAAGCAACATTTAAGTCACCACAACCTACAATTTATGCTTGAGAGACTTTGATTAAACTTTTTACATTAAGGTGTAGTATAAAAGAGCCGCAGTTATATTTTGGTCAGCAGGACCTACATTTTATGGTAGAGTGACGGAAAATTAATTTGTTGCATTTTAGTCTATTTCTAATAATATTATTTCCTAATAAAAAATAAATAAAATGATATATCATATTTTACAACTGCAATCATCTTAGTTCAACAGAGATCACCAACATATGACCTACATGCTTGAGTGATTCTATTAAATTTTAGTTTTGGGATCCTTACATCAGCAACAGGGTTAAGTATTTATACTTTTTTTTGGCGGGGTCCATGTTGTTCATATGTTTTTGTTTTTAATTGTAGTGCATGTATTGTTTTAGTCTTGTCTTCGTTGTTCTCCGGAGTTTGTCAGTTGTTTCGATTGTTCCCTTCTTCGAATATCCCTTTGGTATTTCTTGACTTTACTTATTATGGGGTAAAAGTTAATGCAACACAATCTTTGTTTAAAATCATTTTTGTAATTCGTACAGAACTACAATTTAAATATCCCCGCCTAACAATTTGAGATCACACGGTATGAAGTCATATGAGTGAGGTATTTACCTTCCTGGTCAGCCAACTTATTGCAGGGCTATTAGAGCTCTTTATATTCAAATTTTACTGACCTTTTTGTGTTTAATGTTAATATTAACGTATAAAAAGTGAAATCGGCATAGAAACAGAGGTAATTACATATATTTGTTTGTTTATCAATTGAAGGAGTAGGGTGTGTTCTGGAAAGGGGAAAAAAAGGGGGGCTTGTTGTTGAAAGGCTTTCAAAAACTTTATAAATCATTTGGAAGTAGCAAATGTGTGAATAAAATTCTTTGATACCAATTTTCAGCGACTTAAGAATCATCAGTTGTGCTCAAATGTTGACAGCCAAAACAACAATCCAAAAAATCAAAGAACAAATTAAAAAATACCAAAATGACAAAAAAGAGTTAAGCCAAAACTATCTACGGACAGAGCTATGCACGAGATACTCCTTTTAACAAATTTTATAATTTTGTGACAGTATATTTTAAGTATTAATTTATGACTTTTAGACTGGCATCCTTTTGTTAAACTCGTTGTTCTTGGTAAATTGTACAAATGACTCCCAACCTTAATATGCTTTATATATATATGACTTTTATAAAAACTTGCATGCAACTACAGTGAAATCATGCACTTTTTTTTAAAAATTAAACCACGCAAACTAAAGGTTTCAAATTCAACCCCTATGGTCCTTATTTATGGTCTGTGACAATACTGTGAAGAGCAGTTGGGGTCACAAGCTTAAACTCACGACTTTCAAAATTTGAAAATGAGGGCCCACAATATGATTAAAATCAGCTTTTCTGATATGCCGCGCTCTCGAACATTTCAGAACATTTCAGAAGCGCAATATCCCCGAACTTTATTCGAAAATGAGATAATAATAAACGGCGGAGATAATTTGGTTTCTTTAATAGGTATTAACTTCCAATGGCTAGTTCTACATCACAGTGTGGTATATGTGATCTTCGCCGTGTTTCCAAACCAGTTGTTGTTTGGTGTTCGGACTGTGATGAAGGGTTCTGTATAGATTGCAGTGAACATCACCGTTTGTCAAAACTATCCCGACATCATACAACGACATCGATAGATGATTATCAGAAATTACCAGCCTATATACGGGAAATTGAACAATTCTGTAGAGAACACAATGAACAATTCATACTCTTCTGTAAGGACCACGATTCTCCCTGTTGCAGAACTTGTGTTGTACAAACTCATAAACCTTGTCAGAATATTTCCAAAATTGAAGATGTTGTTCAAAATGTAACGACTTCCACTGCCTTCCATGAAACTGAACAAATTCTTAATGAACTTGTAGAAAATATCCAAAAAATTCTTAAAGATAGAGAGAAGAACTTGGTGTCACTGGAAAACAGCAAAATACAGGTTAAAAAAGAAATCAAGGAATTTCGAGTAAAAGTGAATAATCATCTAGATAAATTGCAAGAGGACCTTGTAAAGGAGCTTCACAGTGTAGACCAAACTGAGAGGAAAAAGATACAGAGACTGGCTGATAACCTGAGGCAAAAGGAAAAAGATATCAAAGAAATCGAAATCAACTTTTCCAATATACAGCAATATGCATCAGACTTACAAGCATACCTCTCCATGAAACAAATTCAAAATGATATTGGAAAAGCTGAAAATGAAATAGATTCATTAGTAAACAGTGACAATCTGGAACAAAAAGTTATCTCCTTAGAAATAAATGCTGCAATGAAAGATATTCTGACAAGTGTTAAAACGTTTGGAAATATTTGCTGTTGGAGGAAAGGGTTCTAATGTAGTAATCATAGAGAAGAAAAATCAACAAGCCCAGTTGTTGGTACCACAGATTTGTCAACAAGGAACCATTGGCAACATAACATTACAGTTACAACAAACAGGCTGATGGTATACTGGTAAGCAGATCATATGGAATACAAAAATTCTCCAGCAGTGACAAGTAACTATCCTGACAATTGTATAACATTCATCAACATAAATAGTAACAAAGTTCAGGAAACCGTTAACTTAAATTCATGTAGTTACGGGATAGCAGAGAAAAACAATACATTATTCTTTTGTGATGGCAGTAAAATTAACTCCCTGCATTTTACTGATAAATCAGTAACCAAGTTTACTGATTTCATACATGGCTGTGGTTCATACATTGCAATACATGAAAACAATCTATATCATGCCAACAATACCACTAACACAGTAACCTGTTACGATCTCTCTGGTCAGGTTAAATGGGAATTCAAGGACGAAAGTATAATAAAAGGACCAACTGGCATCTGTGTTGACAACCAAGGAAATGTGTATGTAGCTTGTTATCAAACTTCCAATGTTGTTGTTATATCCCCTGATGGAAAAACCTGTAGAGACCTATTATCAACCAAAGACAAACTGATACAACCCAGGGCAATTAGCTATGATAGATCTAAAGACAATCTGTTCGTTGCAAATGTACATGGAACAGCATTCCTCTATAAAGTGTCATAAATATCAACTTAATGTTTTGTAGAAAGACAAAAATATGAGGTATGGACATCTGCAGTGGAGCAAGTAAATCAACAGACACATCCAGCTACCCTGCCATCCAATAGAAAAAAATGGAAAATTAATTTTACTGTCCATCCAGGAGAAATAGAATTAATTTGGGCATAAGAACAATATATGGCTAAGTGGGGTTTTTAAAATGTCCTTATTTGTATGGCCACATTTCATTCCAATTCAATTTATCAAAAGTTATCTGTAGTAGAAAGAGTCTACATGATTTTTAAAAATTCTAAATTTCAATCTTTCAGTTATTTGGTGAACTAGAGAGGTTGTACAAAATGTACATTTAACATTTAGATTGAAAGTATATATTAACTAAACTCATTTAAAGCTAACAATGTCTTTGTATCAAAAAGCATATATGAAGTCTTCTTATTGATATATGTTTATATTTACAGTTAAGACAAAAATCCTATATAAAGTCTTCTTATTGATATATGTTTATATTTACAGTTAAGACAAAAGCATATATAAAGTCTTCTTATTGATATATGTTGATATTTACAGTTAAGACAAAAGAATATATAAAGTCTTCTTATTGATATATTTTTATATTTACAGTTAAGACAAAAGACATAACAAAACATCTTGCACCAGAATTTATTTTTATCCTTCACATTCCCTTTGACAAACTCAGTCGGCAAATTCTTTGCATACAAAGTACACTTCTAGATTACAGCTGATGTCCCCTATGTCTGCCCGTCCCCTATGTCTGCGCTCCTGTTATTGTGGTATGTTCCAGGTGAATATTTAGAAATATTTAGAATATTAAACTTTTTCAACCATTCTGCATCTGCTTTTACAGATGCAATTCTTGTTTTTGAAGTACAACACCGCCAATGTCAATTTCTGAGCTAGGTGCGCAAAATTAGGGGACATTTGACAGTCTTACAAAAAAGAGGGGAATGGTGTTTCTACATTAATTATCAAAACATGTAAAATAATTTGAATTAATCTGCTTGTTCAATTCAATTCATGAACGAATAATTAGTCTATGTTGTTAACAAAAATTTGTATGTCGTTCTTGGCTATCAGTCTTCAATTTATTGCAAAAAAGGCTTAGGTGTTCAGACAAAGAAGACTGCATTGTAACCTTTATCATTAACGTTCTTGACCAAAACTCGAGAAAGCCAAAACATTGTGAGGAATAGAAACTAAAACAGTTTGCCCAAAATCAAGCTAATGTCAACTTTATAGAAGTTTATTTATCAGCTGATAATTTCCACAGGAGTATCTAGAAATCATGTAATAGCCAATGCCTCGGTTGTATAAAAAAAAACTCAGATACCAATATCCTTCCATATTATTTTAACAGTAAGTTTCCAGAGGATATTGAAGATCTATTTTAAGCTTAGTATCTTTGTCTAGTTAGTCATTATCTGCATGAACCTTATTTCCATATGATTTTTCATTTACTCATATGCTAAACTTTGAAATTAATATTGCTTGTTTTGATAATACAAATATATTTCAATAAAAATTGGTTTTTTTAAAAAAAAAACTTACCCTCTCAAAACATAAATGGTTCGTGCATATGCACCCATTCGAACCACACTGGGCAGCTTTAGTCCTTAAAAAAGCCTTCTTAGTAGTGTCGAGCTAGAATGTTGTCTTCGAGTGCGAATAAAAATTGTTTTTAAAATAAACTTACCCTTACAAAATATAAATGATTCGTGCATATGCACCCATTTGAACTACAATGGGCAGCATTCGTCCTTAAAAGAAACCGCCTTAGTAGTGTCGTGTTAGAATGCTGGCCTCGAGTATGAAAAAACGCAGAGACGTTCTCTGGTCGACAAAACCGAAGAATAAAATCGGTATTTGCTGCGTGTTCGCTAAGAATGTGGCATTTAGGAGTAAAAGCAAAGACTGGTAGGTTTTGGAGTCAAAATAATGTGCCTGACTGAGGTAACTTGTCTTCCTATGGACAGTCAAGGTCAATATTCTTGGTACGCGACACATTATCTTGAGATAACCTACCCACAAACCAAAAATCCAAGGCCTAGGTCTTTAGACAAAACAGTTACAGGCCGGACACGAAGGTGATATAAAATGACCTATTTATTCACCCTAAGGTCAAGGGTCAAGGTCATAGGTCAACATTTTT
Organism: Mytilisepta virgata; assembly: GCA_028015205.1. Taxonomy (NCBI): domain Eukaryota; kingdom Metazoa; phylum Mollusca; class Bivalvia; order Mytilida; family Mytilidae; genus Mytilisepta; species Mytilisepta virgata. The sequence goes on along the minus strand of CM051515.1, from coordinate 55,143,707 downwards.
TAAACATGACACACCGTCTTGAGGTGACATATCCAACATACAGAAGATCAAAGGTCTAGGTCCTAAGACAAGAAAGTTAAAGGCCGCACACAATTGGCAGCCGCCCGCCCGCCCAAGTTCACCAATTCAATAACCGGATTTTTCCAGAGGAAAACTCGGTTAAAAATACAATTCTTTGATACACAAGATGAGCAAATTTCATCGATTTAAATCACATTAGTTGTATTCAAGGCTTAAAATGTTGAAATCCAATACAATAATCCAAAATGTTGAAGAGCAATTCAAAATGACCAAAGGGCAGATCACTGCACAAGGGAGATACTCTAATGAAAAGAGTTCATGTAAAACAAAGAATTAACATATTAACACATCATTAAAATGATTTTAAAAAAATTACAGTTGTATATTTGTTCTGTGTTTACAAAGCTAAAGTTAAAGATAGTACCAGAAAGTGGCATCCAAAACATCGCATGTGCAAGTAAATAAACCAGAGGCTCCAAGGAGCCTGTATCGCTCATCTGATATTTCCATTTGTTCATCGATAACGGACCCTGAGATTAACATCCATTCCATGTTTGTTTTCAATCCATTCAGATATTGTCAAGAAGAAGCCGTCTGTATGTACTTTTCATAAGGTCCTAAGTTAAACTAAGTCTTCCACAGAAGGTCATCACGGATGACAGATCGGCACCAAAGTAACAATACTTGGCCAGAACGTCATAAGGAACATTCATGCTATGTTTCGTTTCAATCCATTCAGTGGTTCTCTAGATGAAGATTTTTGTATGAAATTTCCCGTAGGAGCAATCGGAATAGGTATAATGGACCAAGCAATGCCCAAGTTTTTTCAGAATTGCCCACAAACTATCCTATCCACGTTGGATGGTTATTGACTTCGTTGAACGTGGGCACCCTTTATCTGGTGAAACTTCGTTTTGACTGTGGAAAAACACGGTGGATGGTCAGCAGATGGATATAATAAAAGGGTTACAAATTAACGTTATGGTATTCCAATCCTTTTCATAATTTTATAATTCTTCCTTTTGATGCAGAGGTAACTCTTAACTGAGTTTGGATACCTGTTTGTTTTAATTGTTTTGATTTTATTAATTCATCATAATATCTGTAACCGGTTTTCCAATATTTTGATCGCGAGCGCTGTTGAGTTGTCAGTCAACGAAATGGCCATATAGTGCATCAAATTTATTTCGGTATTTTGTGATCCGTTTTATTCCTATACAGTCGGGAGTTTTTTTTTACCTGCGTAATAACAGATTTGTCCAACATCGGTGTCAGAATAAATAAATGGGTCAGCTGTAGACCAGATAATGATTGACATTAATTTTGACCGCGGTATATTGTGTTATGAACTTAGTTGTGTGACATGAATTGACAAGACCGCAAAAATCTCTTGCAAAAACTGGCGGATGCGACGGTATGATAATATCTTCAATCAATACAATTTGGGAAAAAAACTTATGTATGCCATAAAAAGGCAGACTTATGCATGTTCGGGACAAATATTTAATTTGATTATATCGCCAACGGGAGAATTTGATATGACCTATATTGCAGGCCGATCAAGAACGAATGAAATGGATAAAAGATAAATTTTCAATTGTTTTGTTGTATTTGTATCTGAGGAAAATTCCCAGCACAGGAAACTTTACATTTTGTAAACAGACGGCGAAATTTTATTTCATCTCAGAACGAAATAAAGGTTAATCAATGACATTTAATTCCGTTATTTACAAAATGTATGTTGTATAGGAAGCATCTAAAATGTTGTTATCATTACATTTTTTCAAAAGATAACATTTTTAAGAAATACATGTACGTGCAATTTGACTATATGCATTAAGAAAAAAAGTACTACAGATCAAACAAAAAAAACAAAAAAAATAAAATAAATATCAATTGATGACATTTATTTCGTAATAAATTGTAATCCAATTTGAAGAAAGTAACGAAATAAAAGACAGACAGTCAGCGTTAAAGACGGTTAAACGGAGAAATTTGAGGAACAGTATATAAGACGGTGTTTCAGAGATATATACGGGGAAAGTAGAAGGTTTCAGATTTCTAAAGATTCCGAATGCATTTTTGAAATATCCCAGTATTGGGAGTGGACGGGAAAAATTGACGATATAACCTATTTTGTTTTTGCCAAGAAAAGTGAGAACGAAATTTGATAAATGTAACCAGAGACATGTTTTATATATCTCTGACGTAACGTCATTCCAAAATAATACTTTCAAAAACGATTGATAAGTTTTGTTCTTGGATATATATATCGTCATCCAAAACCACCCCATCGAGTCAAATGGTCGCTCCATACTGAGGAATTTACCGTGTTGCCAGATTGTCGATATTACGACCAACACTGTTTAGATAATTTATATGCTCTACTTATTGTCGAAAATAGCCGAACGATCTTCGTGAGAGTCCTGTATGGAATCAACAAAAATAAATTGGGTCAATAAATAATTATAAAAATAATACATGCGTTCTATTATTAATCCTTGTGCTCTCGTTAACCTTAATTGTTGTTTCTTTTATTCCATTCCGTATAAACAGTGTACCTTTCTAAAATAAGAATGTACTGCACATTTCGCATATTGTTTTTCCTTCATATAATGAGAATTTATATTTAGACATTCTTCGTGAACTGTGTACTTAATATTTCTGAGCATGCGCGATGAATTGTCCGCGATCTGATTAAAATGCACGCCTGCAAACTCCGTCTTAAACATGTTAAAGGCAAATTTGTTTATAATTATTTAATATAAACAATATTTTATTCATAAAAGTTATCGTGAATAATATTGGTCAGCAGGCTAAACCTATATAAGCCCACTCCGAAAAACACTAAATAGTCTAGAAAGATGTGTACGAACCTGATAATTGATACCGCCCGGTTTGGGAAAACAAACAATTATTTACTTTTTGGTCATACGCAAAAATATTTATGAAAATATTACGGTATCAATAACTCAAACTCACACGTGAGCGTGGGAATATATATCTGTTACGTGACGACCGATATTGACAATGAACTTGTTTAAATTTTCAACTGACCGATGTGGCCTGAGACTACTATAACACATATATAGTAGTCTCAGATGTGGCGTAGCATCGAATCGTATTAAAAGATTAGGTGATGGACTTAACCAGGGATCATATAATACTAACACATATACAGTTCCTGACTTAACCTATCTTTGAGACACGCTTTCTGGATTGTATAAACATCGAAATTAAAGGCTTATAACGAGTCGCATTGTACAAGAATTAAGTAATCAAATCTATTAAAAAAGAAAGAGATAAAAATGTCCCCAGGTAATATCACAAGCCTACAACTGAGACTGGTTCAGGTTGAACGGGGCCCTGATAATGGAGACTGCACTACTTTCAAACATTGTATCAATACGCAAACAGGAAAGAGGTTAGATGGCTCAGTACAAAGTTATTGTCAGCGTGCTAACAATCTTACGCGCAGCGTCAGCTAGATAAGCTAAAGCTTATCTTCGCTGCAGCAGCGATGCAGAAAAACTAAATGAAAAGGAGATATCTTGGCATCACAGCTGTAAACAAGCAGTGAGGTGAAAGCAATGTAGAATCCTTGGATTTTACTTCCATTATGAAAGTTTTAATGCCGATTTCATGAAAGCCTACTTGATATTTTTATGCCTCGCTTGTAAGGCAGGCCGGGCATAAAGTTGTTCGATCTGTGCGTCCGTCCGTACGAGGTTTAAGGTTCAGGTTTAAGGTAGTTTTTCATGCAGTTATGGTATCATCCTGAAACACTGTACATTGATAGCTTGTGATATGAACAGCAGCATTTTGATGCGAAAGGATGCTGTGACCTTGAAGTCATGGGTCATCGACTTTGAATTTCTTTATGGAATTTCAATATATAATCCAGGTTAAGGTTCAAGTTTAAGGTAGTTTTTCATGAAGGAGTTATGCTATCATCCTCGAATTTTGTACATGGATAGCCTGTGATATGAACAGCAGCATTTTGATACGAAGAGGATGCTGTGACCTTGAGGTCATGGGTCATCGACTTTGAATTTCTTTGTAGAATTTCAATATAGAATCCAGGTTAAGATTCAGGTTGAAGGTAGTTTTTCATGAAGTACTTAGAGATAGTACTTCATCTACCCTATCGTTATGGACTTAAAAGTCAAAAGTCAACAATATAAACATGTAATTATATTTACTAAATACTTCATCATTGGCGGGGCATATGTAGTGTCCATTGGACACATATATACTTGTTTTAATGAACTATATATTTATATTTCTTGAATATCTAGATTATTTCATGTTTTATCAGAAAGACATTTTTGGTTGAAAGATTATTATGAATTAAATTTGAATTAGTTCACCTGAGAATTTAATTACTTTTCACCTCAGTTATAGTTGATCAGATTGTATGGCTTCAGACTCGAGTTACTTTCATATATCATGTGAGTGATGATTTCACACAAATCTTCCCAGAATATTTAGGTCAACCTATAACGGAATACAGATGGCCAATACAAAAAATTCCTGCATGCCTATAGTTTAGAATTACCATTGCCATTGTGTCTTGTTATTTTTAAAACCATTTCATGTCTTATTTTAAACATAGGCCATTCATATTTTTTTTGGGGGGGGGGCGGTGGAGTTGGCATGGTTTTCTTATATTCTTTTTTTTAGCTCACCTGGCCTATAGGCCATGTGAGCTTATGTAATCACTTTGCATCCATCATTCATAAACTTTTTAACATTTTGATCTTCTCCTCTGAAACTACTTGGTGGATTGTAACCAAACTTGGTAGGAATGATGCCCTGAAGCTGCAAATGTACAAAATTGAGGGATATGGAAAGACATCTACCAACTTTCCACCCTTGATTCCAGTTGGATGCACAACATGGTTTTGATTGACCAATTTTCAAAAATGTTCTATGAAGCATTGTGAAATGTTGTGAAACTGCAGGATTGATGACAACAATACCCTCTACAAACGGTTATTGAAACCTTATGGGAAAAGACTTTGTCATTTTCTCAGGAACTAATGGGCAGACTATAACATAAGTTGGCAGGAATGATGCAAATGATCCACCTTTTTTGGCCAAAATTTGAATACATGTAGCAAGGTTACTTTGACATTTTGCCTTTCTTTAACAGCCTTGTGGATACAAAAAGAGCTTACATTTTCAAATGACCTTACAAAAACCATGTATGTGATACAGGCTCATCTGAGCCTCTAGTTTTCTTTTCCTCAAAAATGTTTGACTCCAAATTCCTTGAAAAAAATATTATTCAAAATGAAAGTAGAAAAAAAGTATTTGATCATGTATATGATTTAATAGTTACAGTTAAAATACATTAAGTAAAATTTAATGGTTAAGAATGGTCTAAACAGGCATCAGAGAGCATGCTCCTTCTTTACCAATAAGATTCTAAATGACTCATTTTTTCCCCAATGCAGCCATTTTGCCTTTAATTTTATATCCTAGGACTCCATGATGCTATTTCAGTGTTAATTGACCATTATAATATGCATTTCTCCAACAATTGGGTCAATATGACCCACAATATATAATAAGTATGAGTGACTTTGTAAGGTTTTTGAGTTAAATCCATTTTTTTGAAACTTACTGAGATACATCAACGATATTATACCTATACAACACAACTAAGAACATTTAAGTCACCCTAACCTACAATTTATGCTTGAGCGACTTTGATTAAATTTTTACATTAAGGTGTATAATTAAAGAACGCCAGTTACATTTTGGTCACCAGGAACTACATTTTATGGAAAAGTGACTTAAGATTAAATTGTTTCATTTTAGTCTATTTCGAAAAAGAACATTATTTCCTAATAAAAAATTAATAAAATGATATATCATATTTTACAACTGCAATCATCTCAGTTTAACAGAGATCACCAACATATGACCTACATGCTCGAAGGATTCCATTAAATTTTAGTTTTGTGATCCTTACATCAACAACAGGGTTAAGTATTTATAATCGGACCTACATGCTTGAGTGATTCCATTAAATTTTAGTTTTGGGATCCTTACATCAGCAACAGGGTTAAGTATTTATAATGGGATGAAAGTTAATGCAACACAATGTCTAGTTTAAAACCATTTTTGTAATTCATACAGAACTACAATTTAAACATGCCCGCCTTACAATTTGAGATCACATGGTATGAAGTCATATGAGTGAGGTATTTACCTTCCTGGTCAGCCTACTTATTGCTGAGCTATTAGAGTTCTTTTCAATCAAATTTTACTTACCTTTTTATGTTTAACATATACTTTTAAGGTATCAAAAGTGAAATCGGAACAGACAGAGAGGTAATTACAAATATTTGTGTCTTTATCATTTACCATTGCCTTGTCGTTGAAAGGCTATCAAAAACGTTGTAAATCTGTTGCAAGTTGCAAATGTATAAATTCTTTGATACCAGTTTTCGTAAAGGTAAAAGGTCAAATTCATTTACTATGTACAAGTTTATTTAAAAATTTGACTGCGCATTTACAGATGGTGTGCTACTATAAAGAAATTCAATTCCTTTACCTAAAAATCAATTCCTATATCTAAAAATGAAGGATGAGTTGATGTCATTAGAAAGTATGACGGACGAACGGATGGAAATATCCCCGAACTTTATTCGAAAATGAGATAATAATAAACGACCGAGATAATTTGGTTTCTTTAATAGGTATTAACTTCCAATGGCTAGTTCTACATCACAGTGTGGTATATGTGATCTTCGCCATGTTTCCAAACCAGCAGTTGTTTGGTGTTCGGACTGTGATGAAGGGTTCTGTACAGACTGCAGTGAACACCACCGTTTGTCAAAACTCTCCCGACATCATAAAACAACACCAATAGATGATTATCAGAAATTACCAGCCTATATACAGGAAATTGAACAATTCTGTAGAGAACACAATGAACAATTCATACTCTTCTGTAAGGACCACGATTCTCCCTGTTGCAGAACTTGTGTTGTACAAACTCATAAACATTGTCAGAATATTTCCAAAATTGAAGATGTTGTTCAAAATGTGACGACTTCCATTGCCTTCCATGAAACTGAACTGATTCTTAATGAACTTGCTGAAAACATCCAACAAATTCTTAAAGATAGAGAGGAGAACTTGGTGTCACTTGAAAACAGCAAAATACAGGTTGAAAAAGAAATCAAGGAATTTCGAGTAAAAGTGAATAAACATCTAAATAAATTGCAAGAGGACCTTATAAAGGAGCTTCACAGTGTAGAACAAACTGAGAGGAAAAAGATACAGAGACTGGCTGATGACCTGAGGCAAAACGAAAAAGATATCAAAGAAATCCAAGTCAACTTTTCCAATATAAAGCAATATGCATCAGACTTACAAGCACACCTCTCCATGAAACAAATTCAAAATGATATTGGGAAAACTGAAAATGAAATAGATTCATTAGTAAACAGTGACAATCTGGAACAAAAATTTATCTCCTTAGAAATAAATGCTGCAATGAAAGATATTCTGACAAGTGTTAAAAAGTTTGGTAATATTGCTGTTGAAGGAAAGGGTTCTAATGTAGTAATCATAAAGAAAAAAAATCAACAAGCCCAGTTGTTGGTACCACAGATTGGTCAACAAAGAACCATTGACAACATAACATTACAGTTACAACAAACCCTGAATGTTGATAGATGTAACATTAGAGGCTGTTGCATGCTGCCTGATGGTAGATTGGTATTCACATCATATGACATGTCAAAACGACTTATTTTTATGAATGCTGATGGCACACAGAATACTACATTAAAAATTCCATCAAACACATTTGATGTTATTTATGTGGATTACATCAATTCAATAGCCGTAACATGTGGCAATGCAAATAGTATAACATTAATTAACATAAAGAGTAACAAAGTTCAGGAAACTGTCAAGTTAAATTCATGTAATTACGGGATAGCACAGAAAAACAATACATTATTCTTTAGTGATAGCAGTGGAATTAAATCTCTGAATTTGACTGATAAATCAATAACCAAGTTTACAGATTTCACACCAGTCCATTATTCTTACATTGCAATACATGAAAACAATCTATATCATACCAGCCTTTACACTAACACAGTAACCTGTTATGATCTCTGTGGTCAGGTTAAATGGGAATTCCAGGACAAAAGCATTATAAAAGGACCAGCTGGCATCTCTGTTGACAACCAAGGAAATGTGTATGTAGCTGGTTATAAAACTTCCAATGTTGTTATTATATCTCCTGATGGACAAAACTGCAGAGAATTATTATCCACCAAAGACAATCTGATACAACCCACGGCAATAAGCTATGATAGATCTACAGACAATATGTTAGTTGCAAATGAGAAAGGCAAATCATTCCTCTATAAAGTTTCATAAATATAAACTTACTATCTTGTGGAAAGACAAAAATATGAAGTATGGACATCTGCAGTGTAGCAAGTAAATCAAATGACACATTCAGCTATTCTACCATTCAATAAAAAACAATAGAAAATTAATTTTACTGTCTATCCAGGAGAAATAGAATTTAGGCATAAGAACAATATATGGCTAAGTGTTGTTTTTTACAACTAATCTTTGTCTTTTTTTTATAGAAATTTATATGGCCACATTTCATTCCAATTCAATTTATCTAAAGTTATCTGCAATAGAAAGAGTCTACATGATTTTTAAAAATTCAAGTTATTTGGTGAACTAAATAGGTTGTACAAAATGTACATTTAACATTTAGATTTAAAGTATATGTTAACTAAACTCATTTAAAGCTAACAATGTCTTTGTATCAAAAAGCAAATATAAAGTCTTCTTATTGATATATTTTTATATTTACAGTTATGACAAAAGCATATATAAAGTCTTCTTATTGATATATGTTTATATTTACAGTTATGACAAAAGCAAATATAAAGTCTTCTTATTGATATATGTTGATATTTACAGTTATGACAAAAGCATATATAAAGTCTTCTTATTGATATATGTTTATATTTACAGTTATGACAAAAGCAAATATAAAGTCTTCTTATTGATATATGTTGATATTTACAGTTATGACAAAAGCATATATAAAGTCTTCTTATTGATATATGTTTATATTTACAGTTAAGACAAAAGCATGTATAAAGTCTTCTTATTGATATATGTTGATATTTACAGTTATGACAAAAGCATGTATAAAGTCTTCTTATTGATATATGTTGATATTTACAGTTAAGACAAAAGCATGTATAAAGTCTTCTTATTGATATATGTTTATATTTACAGTTATGACAAAAGACATAACAAAACATCTTGCACCAGAATTTATTTTTATCCTTCACATTCCCTTTGTTATTGAGAAATAAATGAAAAATTATTGACAAACTCAGTCGGCAAATTCCTTGCATACAATGTACATTTCTGGAGTACAAGTGATGTCCCCTATGTCTGCCCGTCCCCTAAGTCTGCGCCCCTGTTTTTGCGGTACGTTCCAGGTGAATATTTAGAAATATTTAGAATATTAAACTTTTTCAACCATTCTGCATCTGCTTTTACTGATGCAATTCTTGTTTTTGAAGTTAGGGGATATTTGACAGTCTTACAAAAAAGAGGGGAATGGTGTTTCTAAATAAATTATCGAAAAATGTAAAATAATTTGAATTAATCTGCCTGTTGTTTTCATGAAAGAATAATTAGTCTATGTTGTTAACAAATATTTGTATGTCGTTCTTGGTTATCAGTCTTCAATTTATTACAAAAAAGGCTTAGGTGCGCAGACAAAGAACACTGCATTGTAGCCTTTATTATAAAATAACAATCCAAAGATACTAATATTAGATATAGTAAAGTTATACTATGCTGTATACGACGCATTTCAAGGAGTTACCTCTCATCAGCAGCATTAAAACCGAAACATTTGGAAGATAAAAAACCAAACTTATATTAAACAAGAAGTACTCAACCAAAATACCGAAATAGGAAGCCAAATTTCAGCTAAGGAGATCTACCATGTGCAATACAAGGAATGAACACTTAGTATTTCTATTATTTTTGAATTTTGCTAAATACTGGTAATTTCTGTAACAAATCAATGAATAATCATATCAGACAAGTCTGAAGCTTCTTGACCAAAACCCGAGAAAGCCAAAACATTGCGAGGAATAGAAACTAAAACAGTTTACCCAAAATCAAGCTAATGTCAACTTTAAATAAGTTTATTTATCAGCTGATAATTTCCACACGAGTATCTAAAAATCATGTAATAGCCAAAACCTCGGTTGTATTAAAAAAACTCAGATCCCAATATCCTTCCATATTATTTTAACAGTAAGTTTCCAGAGGATATTGAAGATCTATTTTAAGCTTAGCATCTTTGTCTAGTTAGTCATTAACTGCATGAACCCTATTTCTATATGATTTTTCATTTACTCATATGCTAAACTTTGAAATTAATATTGCTTGTTTTGATAATACAAATAGATTTCAATAAAAAATGTTTTTTTTTAAACTTACCCTCTCAAAACATAAATGGTTCGTGCATGTGCACCCATTTAAACCACAATGGGCAGCATTCGCCCTTAAAAGAAGCCGCCTTAGTAGTGTCGTGTTAGAATGCTGGCCTCGAGTATGAAAAAAGGCAGAGACGTTCTCTGGTCGACAAAACCGTAGACTTTAAAATCGGTATTTGCTGCGTCTTCCCTAAGAATGTGGCATTTAGGAGTAAAAGCAAAGACTGGTCGGTTTGGAGTCAAAATAATGTGCCTGACTGAGGTAACATGTCTTCCTATGGACGATTATCTGAGGGATACGGAAGAACATCTACCAACTTTCCACCCTTGACTCCAGTTGGATGAACAACATGACCACCACAGGCCAACTTTGGTTTTGATTGACCAATTTTTAAAAATGTTCTATGAAACATTGTGAAATGTTGTGAAACTGCAGGATTGATGACAACAATACCCTCTACAAACGGTCATTGAAACCTTATGGGAAAAGACTTTTTTGCCATTTTCTCAGGAACTAATGGGCAGACTATATATGTGATACAGGCTCATCTGAGCCTCTAGTTTCCTTTTCCTCAAAAATGTTTGACTTATTCAGAATGAAAATAGAAAAAAGTATTTGATCATGTATATGAGGTAATAGTTACAGTTGAAATACATTAAGTAAAATTTAATGGTTAAGAATGGTCTAAACAGGCATCAGAGAGCATGCTCCTTAACCATTAAGATTCTAAATGACTCAATTTTTCCCCAATGCACTCATTTTGCCTTTAATTTCATATCCTAGGAATCCTATTTCAATGTTAATTGACCAGTATAATTTGCATTTCTCTAACAATTGGGTCAATATGACCCACAATACATAATTAGTATGAGTGACTTGTTAGGTTTTTGCGTTAAATCCATTTCTTTGAAACTTATTGCGATACATCAATGATATTATACCTATACAACACAACTAAGCAACATTTAAGTGACCACAATCTACAATTTATGCTTGAGTGACTTTGATTAAATTTTTACATTCAGGTGTATAATTAAAGAACCCCTGTTACATTTTGGTCAAAAGGACCTACATGTTATTGTAGAATGACTTAAGATTAAATTGTTGCATTTTAGTCTATTTCTAAATAGAACATTATTTCCTAATAAAAAATTAATAAAATGATATATCATATTTTACAACTGCAATCATCTTAGTTCAACAGAGTTCACCAACATATGACCTACATGCTTGAGTGATTCCATTAAATTTTAGTTTTGGGATCCTTACATCAGCAACAGTGTTAAGTATTTATAATGGGGCCTACATGCTTGAGTGGTTCCATTAAATTTTAGTTTTGTGATCTTTACACCAGCAACAGGGTTAAGTATTTATAATGGGGCCTACATGCTTGAGTGATTCCATTAAATTTTAGTTTTGGGATCATTACATCAGCAACAGGGTTAAGTATTTATAATGGGATAAAAGTTAATGCAACACAATGTCTAGTTTAAACTCATTTTTGTAATTCATACAGAACTACAATTTAAATATCCCCGCCTTATAATTTGAGATCACATGGTATGAAGTCACATGAGTGAGGTATTTACCTTTCTTCTCAGCCTACTTATTGCTGGGCTATTACAGTTCTTTTTACCAAAATTTGACTTACCTTTTTGTGTTTAACATTTAATATTAAGGCATCAAAGGTGAAATCGGTACAGACAAAGAGGTAATTACAAATATTTGTCAGTTTATCATTTGAGGGGAGTGTGATCTGGAAAGGGGAAGGGGGGGACTTGTTTTTGAAAGGCTATCAAAAACGTTGTAAATCTGTTGGAAGTAGCAAATGATACCAATTTTCGTAAAGGTAAAAGGTCAAATTCATTTAGGAATAGATACCGACTATGCACATGTGTATGTTAATAATATTTAGTTTACTTATTTTCCAGTTGTTGTTTTAATGCAGTTTTGAAGCCATCGTCGACTTTAAAATGAACAAGAATCATCAGTTGTGATAAAAAAAACCCAAAGATCAAATTCAAAAATACCAAAATGACCAAAAGGGGTTAGGCCAAAACCATCTAAGGACAGAGTTATGCACGAAGGAGTTATTCCATCGTTTTAACAAATTTTATAATTTTGTGACAGTATATTTTAAGTATTAATTTATTACTTTCAGACTGGCATCCTTTTGTTAAACTTTTGTTAAACTCGTTGTTCTTATTAAATAGTACAAAGGACTTGATCCCTACCTGAATATGCTTAATATATCATATATATATAAAGGATTTTTTTTAATAAAAACTTGCATGCAACTACAGTGAAATAACTTCATTTGTTTTAATAAACCATGCAAATTAAAGGTTTGAAATTCAACCCCTGTGGGTCCCATTTATGGTCTGTGACAATACTGTGAAGAGCTTACAAGCTTAAACTCACGATTGCCAAAATTTGAAACCCGAGGGCCCACAACTCTGATCTCGAACATTTCAGAACAACTAATTTTAATTAGATTGGAGGACCAAAATATTTGAAAATCAGAATTATAAAACGTTGCACATCTATATATGGTGCTTGACAATACTGTTAAGAAATACATGTATCATGCATAAACTGAAAATATGAAAGGGGATTAAGCCGCAAGCTTGTATTTTTTTTATGTTAGACCCCTGTGGGTCCCAAGTTTATAAAGGTAAATTTAAAACCTTATTGTAGATGTAAATACAGTGCATGACAATACTGTAAAGAAATAAAAATCATACATCGAAACATAAAAGAGGGGTTTGCTTCAGAGGCTTGAATGTTAAATCTTGAAAATTCGAACCAATGGGGCCCCAGATTTCGAAAACCTGCGCATCTACAGATGATGTGCGACCACTCTATAAAGAAAATTGATTCTTACACCTAAATTTTTCTGGGAGAGGGGTTTATGAAAGTGCTTGACACTTGTTTTCCAATTCCAATGCTGTTGTACACATTGATATTGTTGTTATCAGTTTCTAAATAAAATACTGTTTACACTAATATTGAAAGAGGAGTTGATGTCATAAGAACTTATGACGGACGAACGGGTGTAAATAAACATAATATCCCCGAATTTTTTCGAAAATGAGATGATATTAAACGACAGACATAATTTAGTTTCTTTAATAGGTATTAACTTCCAATGGCTACTTCTACATCACAGTGTGGTATATGTGATCTTCAACATCTATCCAAACCAGCAGTTGTTTGGTGTTCAGACTGCGATGAAGGGTTTTGCACAGACTGCAGCAATCATCACCGTTTATCAAAACTCTCCAGACATCATACAACAACACCAATAGATGATTATCAGAAATTACCAGCCTATATACAGGAAATTGAACAATTCTGTAGGGAACACAATGAACAATTCATACTCTTCTGTAAGGACCACGACTCTCCTTGTTGCAGAACTTGTGTTGTACAAACTCATAAACCTTGTCATAATATTTCCAAAATTGAAGATGTTGTTCAAAATGTGAAGACTTCCACTGCCTTCCATGAAACCCAGCTTATTCTTAATGAACTTGCAGAAAACATTAAAAAAATTCTTAAAGATAGAGAGGAGAACTTGGTGTCACTTGAAAACAGCAAAATACAGGTTGAAAACGAAATCAAGGAATTTCGAGTAAAAGTGAATATTCATCTAGATAAATTGCAAGAGGACCTTGTAAAGGAGCTTCACAGTGTAGAACAAACTGAGAGGAAAAAGATACAGAGACTGGCTGATGACCTGAGGCAAAAGGAAAAAGATATCAAAGAAATTCAAGTCAACTTTTCCAATATAAAGCAATATGCATCAGACTTACAAGCACACCTCTCCATGAAACAAATTCAAAATGATATTGGAAAAACTGAAAATGAAATAGATTCATTAGTAAACAGTGACAATCTGGAACAAAAATTTATCTCCTTAGAAATAAATGCTGCAATGAAAGATATTCTGACAAGTGTTAAAAAGTTTGGAAATATTGCTGTTGAAACAAAAAGTTCTAATGTAGTAATCAGAAAGAAGAAAAATCAACAAGCCCAGTTGCTGGAACAACAGATTTGTCAACAAAGAACCATTGACAACATAACATTACAGTTACAACAAACTCTGACGGTTGTCAGTTCGACTATTACAGGGTGTTGCATTCTGCCTGATGGTAGACTGGTATTCACATCATATGACATAATAAAGCGACTTATTTTTTTGAATCCTGATGGTACACAGAATACTACATTAAAAATTCCATCAAACACATTTGATGTTATTTATGTGGATTACATCAATTCAATAGCCGTAACAAGTGGCAATGCAAATTGTATAACATTAATTAACATAAAGAGTAACACAGTCCAGGAAACTGTAAAGTTAAATTCATTATCTTGCGGGATAGCAGAGAAAAACAATAAATTATTCTTTAGTGATAGCAGTAAAATTAACTCTCTGAATTTGACTGATAAATCAATAACCAAGTTTATAGATTTCACACATGTCTTTGGTTCATACATTGCAATACATGAAAACAATCTATATCATACCAACAATGCCACCAACACAGTAACCTGTTATGGTCTCTGTGGTCAGGTTAAATGGGAATTCAAGGATGAAAGTATAGTAAAACGACCAACAGGCATCTCTGTTGACAACCAAGGAAATGTCTATGTAGCTGGTTCTGAAACTTCCAATGTTGTTATCTCCCCTGATGGAAAAAACTGTAGAGAATTATTATCCACCAAAGACAAACTGATACAACCCAGGGCAATAAGCTATGACAGATCTACAGACAATCTGCTAGTTGCAAATGGACTAGGAACAACCCTGTATAAAGTTTCATAAATATAAACTTCATATCTTGTAGGACGACAAAAATATGAAGTATGGACATCTGCACTGGAGCAAGTAAATCAACTGACATATCCAGCTACCCTACCATCCAATAAAAATCAATAGAAAATTAATTTTACTGTTTATCCAGGAGAAATAGAATTGATTTGGGCATAAGAACAATATATGGCTAAGTGGGGTTTTTTAACTGTCCTTATTTTTATAGCCACATTTCATTCCAATTCAATTTATCTAAAGTTATCTGCAGTAGAAAGAGTCTACATGAGTTTTAAAAATTCTAAATTTCAATCTTTCAGTTATTTGGTGAACTATAGAGGTTGCACAAAATGTACATTTAACATTAAGATTTTCAGTATTTATTAACTAAACTCATTTAAAGCTAACAATGTCTTTGGATCATAAAGTCTTCTTATTGTTATATGTTTATATTTACAGTTAAGACAAAAGACACAATAAAACATCTTGCACCAGAGTTTATTTTTATCCTCCACATTCCATTTGTTATTGCGAAATACATGAAAAATTATTGACAAACTCAGTCGGCAAATTCTTTGCATAGAATGTACACTTCTGGATTACAAGTGATTTCCCCTATTTCTGCTCGTCCCCTACGCCTGTGCCCCTGTTATTGCTGTACGTTCCTGGTGAATATTTAGAATTTTTTCTGTTCCTTACCAAACTTTGTTCTATTTTGTGTCAATGCTATTTAAGTATAAATCATCAGTCCGTATTTGTAATGTTTTTTTCTGATAAATCTTTAAAAATGCTAATACCCCATCCACTTACGTCTTTCTTGGCAAATTAAAACAACACTCTGATGAAATAGTTTAGAATATTAAACTTTTTCCACCATTCTGCATTATATCAGCTGAAAATTTCCACATGAGTATCTAAAAATCATGTAATAGCCAAAGCTTCGGTTGTTATAAAAAAAACTCATACTAATATCCTTCCATAGTATTTTAACAGTAAGTTTAAGGAGGATATTGAAGATCCAGTTTAAACTTTATCTACTTAGTCATTAACTGCATGAACCCGATTTCCATATGATTTTTCATTTACTCATATGCTAAACTTTGAATGACCTGGCCCGTCATCCAAGATGGCCGCCAGAGCCAAACATAGTTTAACATAGGACCCTATTAGAAATTTACTTAAAGATCTTCTTGTCTGAAACCACTTAGCCAATTGTAACAAAACTTGGCAGCAATGGTCCTTAAGCGGTCCTCATTCAAAATTGTATCCGATGACATGGCCCGTCATCCAAGAAAAGCCACCAGAGCTGAACATAGTGTAACATAGGAACATATGGGGAATTTACTTAAAGGTCTTCTTGTCTGAAACCACTTGGCCAATCGGAACAAAAACCTAGTAGTAATGGTCCTTAGGTAGTCATCTTTCAGAGTTATATCCGATGACCACCACCCATCATCTAAGATGGCCGCCAGAGCCGAACATAGTTTAACATAGGACCCTATGGGAAATTTACTTAAAGATCTTTTTATCTAAAACCAGAGAGCCAATTGGAACAAAACTTAGCAGCAATGTTCCTTAGGTGGTCCTCTTTCAGAATTGTATCCAAGATGGCCGCTAGAGCCGAACGGTGGTTAACATAGGACCTACGTGGAAAAATCGCTGAAAGATCTTCTTGTTTGAAACCAGTGAGCCAGTTGGAACATGACAGACTGCCAGTCAAGATGGACATTATCCAGGAGAGCGATGCAGGCTCATGGGAGCCTCTAGTTCAGATTCTGTCCATTGTCTCCGTTTGTAAAACAAAATGGTGAACAAACTAAACTTTTAGGTCCTGCTTTATAGACTGATTTGGAACACATCCAACGTGACACAGGCTCCAATTAATTTATACCACCAAAACAGATAGGTTCATTTTCACCTGATTTTGTTCAATTTTTGGGCCATTTTCAAAATATCTAAATATCTGTCTAAATCTGTCAGAACATAATCTGGTATCTACCAAAGTTGTTTTAAAAGGACATCACAGATACAGAGAACAAAATAGGTATATATTTGAACATCACTTTGTTTTGGTTCTAAGAGATTTTTAAAATATTTGACAACTGATGAAGACTTTCTCTATTGGCAGTCTATATGAATGGTAAACATGAATATATTCATCATTAAGCATCAATGTTGTGTCTGTTAAGAAACATAATATACCATCATTTACAACAGAAGTCTGTTAACATTAAGAAACATTATATACCATCATTTACAACAGAAGTCTGTTAACATTAAGAAACATTATATGTATCATTTACAACAGAAGTCTGTTAACATTAAGAAACATTATATACCATCATTTACAACAGAAATCTGTTAACATTAAGAAACATTATATACCATCATTTACAACAGAAGTCTGTTAACATTAAGAAATATTATATGTATCATTTACAACAGAAGTCAGTTAACATTAAGAAACATTATATACCATCATTTACAACAGAAATCTGTTAACATTAAGAAACATTGTATACCATCATTTACAACAGAAATCTGTTAACATTAACAAACATTATATACCATCATTTACAACAGAAATCTGTTAACATTAAGAAACATTATATAACATCATTTACAACAGAAATCTGTTAACATTAACAAACATTATATGCTTTCATTTACAACAGAAGTCTGTTAACATTAAGAAACATTATATGTATCATTTACAACAGAAGTCTGTTAACATTAAGAAACATTATATACCATCATATACAACAGAAGTCTGTTAACATTAAGAAACATTATATACCATCATTTACAACAGAAGTCAGTTAACATTAAGAAACATTGTATACCATCATTTACAACAGAAGTTTGTTAACATTAACAAACATTATATACCATCATTTACAACAGAAGTTTGTTAACATTAAGAAACATTATATACCATCATATACAACAGAAGTCTGTTAACATTAAGAAACATTATATGCCATCATATACAACAGAAGTCAGTTAACGTTAAGAAACATTATATACCATCATTTACAACAGAAATCTGTTAACATTAAGAAACATTATATGCCATCATTTACAACAGAAATCTGTTAACATTAAGAAACATTATATACCATCATTTACAACAGAAATCTGTTAAAATTAAGAAACATAATATACCATCATTTACAACAGAAGTCTGTTAACATCAAGTAACATTATATACCATCATTTACAACAGAAGTCTGTTAACATTAAGAAACATTATATACCAATATTTACAACAGAAATCTGTTAACATTAAGAAACATTATATGTATCATTTACAACAGAAGTCTGTTAACATTAAGAAACATTATAACCACCATTTACAACAGAAGTCTGTTAACATTAAGAAACATTATATACCATCATTTACAAGAGAAGTCTGTTAACATTAAGAAACATTATATATATCATTTACAACAGAAGTCTGTTAACATTAAGAAACATTATATACCATCATTTACAACAGAAGTCTGTTAACATTAAGAAACATTATATACCATCATATACAACAGAAGTCTGTTAACATTAAGAAACATTATATGCTGCCATTTACAACAGAAGTCTGTTAACATTAAGAAACATTATATACCATCATATACAACAGAAGTCTGTTAACATTAAGAAACATTATATGCTGCCATTTACAACAGAAGTCTGTTAACATTAAGAAACATTATATACCATCATATACAACAGAAGTCTGTTAACATTAAGAAACATTATATGCTGCCATTTACAACAGAAGTCTGTTAACATTAAGAAACATTATATACCATCATTTACAACAGAAGACTGTTAACATTAAGAAACATTATATGTATCATTTACAACAGAAGTCTGTTAACATTAAGAAACATTATATACCATCATATACAACAGATGTCTGTTAACATTAAGAAACATTATATACCATCATTTACAACAGAAGTCTGTTAACATTAAGAAACATTATATGTATCATTTACAACAGAAGTCTGTTAACATTAAGAAACATTATATGTATCATTTACAACAGAAGTCTGTTAACATTAAGAAACATTATATGTATCATTTACAACAGAAGTTTGTTAACATTAAGAAACATTATATACCATCATTTACAACAGAAGTCTGTTAACATTAAGAAACATTATATATATCATTTACAACAGAAATCTGTTAACATTAAGAAACATTATATACCATCATTTACAACAGAAATCTGTTAACATTAAGAAACATTATATACTATCATTTACAACAGAAGTCTGTTAACATTAAGAAACATTATATGCTATGATTTACAACAGAAGTCTGTTAACATTAAGAAACATTATATATATCATTTACAACAGACATCTGTTAACATTAAGAAACATTATATACCATCATTTACAACAGAAGTCAGTTAACATTAAGAAACATTGTATACCATCATTTACAACAGAAGTTTGTTAACATTAACAAACATTATATACCATCATTTACAACAGAAGTTTGTTAACATTAAGAAACATTATATACCATCATATACAACAGAAGTCTGTTAACATTAAGAAACATTATATGCCATCATATACAACAGAAGTCAGTTAACATTAAGAAACATTATATACCATCATTTACAACAGAAATCTGTTAACATTAAAAAACATTATATGCCATCATTTACAACAGAAGTCTGTTAACATTAAGAAACATTATATACCATCATTTACAACAGAAATCCGTTAACATTAAGAAACATTATATGCCATCATTTACAACAGAAGTCTGTTAACATTAAGAAACATTATATACCATCATTTACAACAGAAATCTGTTAACATTAAGAAACATTATATACCATCATTTACAACAGAAGTCTGTTAACATTAAAAAACATTGTATACCATCATTTACAACAGAAATCTGTTAACATTAAGAAACATAATATACCATCATTTACAACAGAAGTCTGTTAACATCAAGAAACATTATATACCATCATTTACAAGAGAAGTCTGTTAACATTAAGAAACATTATATATATCATTTACAACAGAAATCTGTTAACATTAAGAAACATTATATACCATCATTTACAACAGAAGTCTGTTAACATTAAGAAACATTATATACCATCATATACAACAGAAGTCTGTTAACATTAAGAAACATTATATGCTGCCATTTACAACAGAAGTCTGTTAACATTAAGAAACATTATATACCATCATTTACAACAGAAGTCTGTTAACATTAAGAAACATTATATACCATCATTTACAACAGAAGTCTGTTAACATTAAGAAACATTATATGCTATGATTTACAACAGAAGTCTGTTAACATTAAGAAACATTATATACCATCATTTACAACAGAAGTCTGTTAACATTAAGAAACATTATATACCATCATTTACAACAGAAGTCTGTTAACATTAAGAAACATTATATACCATCATTTACAACAGAAGTCTGTTAACATTAAGAAACATTATATACCATCATTTACAACAGAAGTCTGTTAACATTAAGAAACATTATATATATCATTTACAACAGACATCTGTTAACATTAAGAAACATTATATACCATCATTTACAACAGAAGTCTGTTAACATTAAGAAACATTATATACCATCATTTACAACAGACGTCTGTTAACATTAAGAGACATTATATACCATCATTTACAACAGAAATCTGTTAACATTTAGAAACATTATATATATCATTTACAACAGACATCTGTTAACATTAAGAAACATTATATACCATCATTTACAACAGATGTCTGTTAACATTAAGAAACATTATATACCATCATTTACAACAGAAGTCTGTTAACATTAAGAAACATTATATACCATCATTTACAACAGAAGTCTGTTAACATTAAGAAACATTGTATACCATCATTTACAACAGAAATCTGTTAACATTAAGAAACATTATATATATCATTTACAACAGACATCTGTTAACATTAAGAAACATTATATGTATCATTTACAACAGAAATCTGTTAACATTAAGAAACATTATATGCCATCATTTACAACAGAAGTCTGTTAACATTAAGAAACATTATATATATCATTTACAACAGAAGTCTGTTAACATTAAGAAACATTATATACCATCATTTACAACAGAAGTCTGTTAACATTAAGAAACATTATATACCATCATTTACAACAGAAGTCTGTTAACATTAAGAAACATTATATACCATCATTTACAACAGACGTCTGTTAACATTAAGAAACATTATATACCATTATTTACAAAATAAACTGATAAATATTTCAAATACAAAGATTTAGTCCACCACCATGAAAAACAGATGAAGCTGGGAACACAGCACAATTTTTTCATTCTCAGTGAAAACTAATTTTAACAAGAATAAACTATATATAATGTGAATCTAAAAGAAGTACACTTCATCAGGCATCTGGTGATGTTCACCAGAGGGGCAGTAGTATAAAGTTTAAAAGTATATTTTCCGAAGTGTCCGATGTTTATGAAAAACATTGGTTTTCTAAGAAACATTAAATATCTCTTTTTCTAGGACTAAACTTCATCATTGTTGACATTAGTAAAACGGAAATCAAAGGTTATGCAGTCTTTCCGGCTTTTCCGGGTTATACATGATGTAGCTGCAAGACGGAAATGCAACTTGTACTGCGGAAGAACACTGAAACTATTAAATTTAAAAATGACATTTATTTGTGAACAAAAAAATATATTTGTGGAAGGACAATACACAAGTTGAACATTCATTCATAAGCCCTTCAATTTAACATAAAACTAACAAATGTAAGCATTGTATACAGAAAAGCAATAATAAATAATTCTTTGAGTCTTTGAAAATCTTCCATCAAGTTCCTAAAGAAAGATTTAAGCATTAGGCTATTTACATTAGGATTTTTATTAAGCTGGCTGATGGCACTAGGCGTACAGAATAAGTAAATGATTCCAAACGTATACCTCAGATCTGTTATGTTCAGTGCAATGTAAGAGTATATGGCCATATATGCCAATCTAAATGTTTTCACTTTAAATATATCATAAGTTAATATTACTATAACAGTATGGTTTACAACTTGTGAAAATATTCTGATACAGAATGTAATATTGACATTAGAAGGCAAAGGAGATTCAAAAATGAAAGGAACAGAGAGTTCGAAAATAAAAATTATTAATGTATCTATCATACATTGTGTCCGTCTTCCTTTGAAAAATTTTGTTACATTGTATGATCCATCAATCAAACAAACAATTAGACACACCACCAAGATCAGTGTTTCAATTGTTCTTATTGGATCTGTGTTCAGTCGTAGACCTTCTGTGATTGCTGATATTGTATCACTCTGACGAATAAAGAGGCTGGTAAATGGCCATAGTAACAGCATAAAAATGAGACACAGTAATTCATTGTAAACTTTATGCAGTGTTTCCACAGTCTGCAGACACAACCCAACTGTAAAGATCGTTACAAGAAATATTTCTGAAATTAGAAAGTTGTGGTATTGAAACAGGAATTCTGAACACCTGATTTTTTTTTTACATTTTAAAAAATATTGGACAACTTCCAGAAACTATATAATCGCCGTTGCTAAGAACGTTGCGAAAACAAATATTTGGAAATAATGGGGAAAAAAACAAAAAACACCACACTCTTACCCAAAGTAGCAACAGAAGTCTTGGTAGTTCCTTAAAAGTAGATAATTGTAAAATTCATGAATCTTTCTCGCAAACGTTCAACAAAACGGTTAAGATGCATAAAGAAAAGGTTCCAGCGATCTTCAAAGCAGAGAACAAAATCCACCTGGCTGCAATATGTAGACAGGCCGAATAACCAGGTTTTTTAGTGTGCCTGTTTTATGAGTAGATATCCGTTACATTTTTATGTTTGATAAAAAATCTAATTTTGATGTAGTTTATAGAACAAAATACAAAATATATGAAAATATGTTGTTAGAGCGTAAACATTTTACAAAGAAAGTTATTGTTACATTATATTAGACGAATATGAAAATTACCCGCCAAAACATGAGAGCTGAACTATTGTGTGTAAATGTACAGACGTGTAAATTCCAATAAGTCTTACCAAATTTAACTTTAATATCATCTGTGGATCTAAGGATGATATAGGTTTCCAACAGTTCAAATAATGTCCATCTATATATATATCCTCTGCTGTGGGCTAATATATCCCAGGATTTCATTTTAATCTGCTATCTACGAATCTAAAGTGTGCTCTATTTCCGTATATATACACATTTCTTTTTTTCATTATAAAAATGATTGGTCTTTATAACAACGGTCACAAATTCCAAAGAATTTAAATACATTCAACTTTGCATTAGGCAAATAAGCAAGGTAAGCACATATTTGTGTGTTACCTATTCAATAAGTGTAATGTCTAATATTAGAATTACCTGAGTATACTATATATTTAAATCACACGAAGATCAATTCTCGTGAATTAAAAATGTAGGAATGCTCCAAACGTAATGAATTAGTATCTCGTTTGGTGCCAGGATTGCATATTTTTTTTATAAGGAAAGCACTCTTAGGATTGTTAATTTTGGGTCAAATTATTGGTCGCAAATTTCTCAGCAACAATTTAATACAATTACTATTTCATAGCTGATGTGAAGCATGGTTATTTTGAGTTGTAAGATTTGAAACGATATGGTTGGTACCTGTTGTTCATCGGCTTCCTGTTAAACGATGCCACTTTACAGTTTTGACGATATGGACTATGGATATTTTTGGTAGCAAAATTCCCAAGCAACTATAGCTTATAGGTTATTCATAGTTTGTGCGAATGAAACCTATTATTTCGGACCTGTCTAAAATGTCTTTGAGTGGGTGCTTTTGTAAGGTATTAGCTTTCGGCGCTTTCATTTGATCTGCCTTTCGGTTCTAAGTACTATAGGTTTTCATCCTACTTTTGTGGTATGTATATTGTTGTTACAAAATATAAAGGAAACTGTTCTGAGCTGTTGTTGCTTTACACAAATGCGAAGCAACAACAACAATTTTTTTTCTTCAAATTTTCACTTCCTTGATTATGCCAGAAAACTGAAAATTTTCTGATGGGTTAATCCTAAGACTGTGTGTCCATGCAAAATTCAGTACAGAAATATTTCCTAACAATCAAAAGAATGAGTGTTAGGGAAATGGCTTAAATGTCGCCCACACGGCGTAAAACAATATTCAAAATAATGAAAAGTGAAAAAAATGATTAACCTTTGAACAACTGGGCCCTGCTAGTAATATATAACAAATATATTACTACATTGCCCCATAATTTCAAAATGAAATTAAAAAAATAATAACAAGGACGATCAAGATAATATGCTACTGGGTGTCAAAGGTTTTCCTTAATAATAACAAGGAAGATCAAGATAATATACTACAGTGTCAAAGGTATTCTATAATGTTACTTTAATCTTCATATTTACTGCTACAAAATTGTAAAATTTGTGAAAACTAAGGAGTATCTCCTTCGTGCATAGCTCTGTCCTTCAGTGGTTTTGGCTTTACCCATTTATGTCATTTTGGTTTTTTTTTAATTTGCTCTTCAACCTTTGGATTGTTGTTTTGGTTTTCAACATTGTAGGCCTTGAGCACAACTGATGAGTCTTAAATTGACGAAATGTGCACATCTTTTGCATCAAAATTAGTATCAACGAATTTAATAGATAAAACATTATACACATGTATGCTATATGATAATCGACGTGTCCTATGACCTTTAAAACGAAGATGTTTTACAGAAAATCAATTCACAAAAATGAAAGTAAAAATTTAATTACCAGAAATCATTATTGTTAAAATTTGAACACCGTCCAAAATATATGAAAATACCCATTGCCATTTATATATTTGACAAGTATATGAAAATTTTCATTGACATATGTTACATAACTATTAAAAAAGTATTTTAATTTTGATTGGACGTTCACGACGTTGGTGCAGTAAAGAAACTTCGGCAGGTAGGTCAAACATATGTAAGCTGTACACGGGCCCGGGACACGGGCACGGATTATACCTGGAAATGATAATACAAAAATAATTTTTTGACTGATCTTTCATTTGTCAGGACAGTCCAGCAGTTGTAACTTTCATTCGCAATTTTTTGAAAATTGAATATATAAAACAGAATACATATGTATGTTATATGATAATTTCCTAATACGAGCACGCACATGTATGTTATATAGTAATCTCCTAATACGAGTAGGACCGCCTCGGTGGTCTCGTGGTAGCGTGCACGCCCTGGGTGCGGAAGGTCGCCGGTTCGATCCCCGGCCGGGTCAAACCAAAGACATTAAAATTGGTATTTGCTGCTTCTCCGCCAAGCACGCGGCATCTAGGAGTAAGAGCAAAGACTGGTCGGCTCGGAGTCAGTATATTGTGTCCGAGTGAGGTGATATGTCTTCCTGCGGACAGTGACCTCGTGAGCTAGCACATTAAAAATCCGACTTAGAGTGTCGGTCTAGTACAAAGCAGGGATCATATTCATTATCATATCCACATGTTCTCGTCCTGAGATGCACCTGGTTGCTACTGGACGTTAAACAATAATTCATCCATCCGTCCTAATACGAGTATACACATGTATGTTATATGGTAATCTCCTAATACGAGTATACACATGTATGTTGTATGGTAATCTCCTAATATGAGTATATAATTGATAACATGTTCACATTTTACATGTCTTACATGTAACCGCTCTGTACAATCCATGGATCAATCAAAATTAAAACACAGTGATAAAATTAGAATTTGTTATTTTGCAACGTTTTTATATAAGGCATAAAGGTCTAGGACTAGATATAATTGCTTCGTTTGAGAGGCATACCGAAATATACTGCCCTGTCGGTTCTCGTCGAAACCATAACCTAGATGATAAATAAAATTTGTGTGTTTTGTTCATTTCAAAGGACAAAGTGACCCAGGCAGGAAAACTGAAAATAACACCATTTCTTATACACTACCCAAGATTTGAGGAAGGATACATGATGACCTTGACTACACTGTTTGATATACAGTACAGGATAGGGATATTGTATGCTTTGGATGTTTATTTTAGAATACGGCAACGTCATCAAGAATCTTCTGTGTTAGAACATGTTGGTACGTAACAAATGGTATAGTACCTAATTATAAAATTTTTTATATTGACTAAGTATAACAGTAACACTACCTCTAAACTTGATTACCTCACAAACTGGGAATCGAACCCAGGATTTTTGTTACAATATTAAACTACTCTATCAAATGAGTTCAGTTGGTAAGGTGGTGCATTTTTGACTGAAAGTAGACCAGACTGAATTTTTCCTCTATACGGGCTTCGAGGAATAGACTTTCCTTGGTTTGAAATATTCTGGTCCATTGATCGTGTTCATATAAACTGTGTGATTTCGTGTTAGATCTTTCAAGATTTAACCACAATATTTCATCAGTGTCCTAAAAACAAAGATGTGACCAATTGAAATATGATTCTCAAAACATTTTTATAAAGGAGAATTGGATCTTGTAAACTAAACAGAAAAAAAAACTGAATCATGATTTTAGATTTGTTCATATCTTTTCAACGCCAATACAAACTATTGAAAAAGTTAATAATTTATATTTCTCATGATTTCACAAAGATCTTTTATAGTAATAAGAGTTGTTTTGAAGCAATTTATTGGTGTATAAAGGAGACCAGTTCACTCACAAACTGAATAAAGTCCAAATTACATTATGTTAAGTTTGTGAGTTACCTGGTAGAGTTTATACACCGATAAATTACGTAAAAACAACTCTTTTTACTTATAATTCTATAATAATTACTCTTTTCGGAAAAATAAGACAGAAATGATCGGTTTAAAATGGCACTCTTTTACTGGGTCACATATTCATACTCTGAACGTCATTTATCGGAAAATAAAATGTTGTCGACCAATCAGACAGACAGATGATCAACAATACACACCGTATTGGAATTATCAAAGAATAAAATGTTAAAAGAATATAATATGATGAATTATGGTCAGACACAAAGAAATTGCTGAATTCGAACGAAAAATATATGTTCATATGATCTCAGAACTGAAACAGAAGCTAAAAATTGTATAAATTGTCCAGACTCTTATTCTTTTTCATTTATTAGACATAATACGTAATTTTTTTCAGGGGTAGTCTTGTTATTTTGTCTCATTTTATTACCAACCAAAATGGTTGACAGATGCTACAGATATGTGATATGTTTTGTTGTAATGTTGCTCGATTTCCATTGGATCAAAAAGATGTCAGAAAACCGAATTGATTGGTTCCGGAAACAGTTGCCGCCAGAATGTCCAAAGACAATTGGATATTTAGCACCCTTGATGAACAATCATTTAAGTACATATTGTCAAATGTTTCAAGAAACGTTTCTTAATGTCAACGTATATGTAGTGATAATCTGTACCTTATATTGTATGTTCTTAGTATCGTTAATGTTTAAATTGTTAAAAGAACAGTTCCAAAAGCCATTAACAGAATCGGTTTTGTCTTTAGCTTTGCAGATCGTCTTACACTGGCTTGCCTTTAAATTTTCTTTTCTAAAGATTACTGACAATAACGTACTAACAGTTATTTTACTTGTGTTACAAGGGTATTTAGCGTGGTTTTACACAAGAGTTTTTAGTATCCATGGTTACATGCAGGTCTTGGTTACCTCAGTTTTCATATACACAGAAATACCTAGAATAAGCTTCATGGTCTTGATAACTTTCTCACTCTGGTATCTGGTCGTGTTTCTTGCAAAGTTGGAGGAACATACATCCAATTTCTGCGAGTACACAGAAAGTCTCGATTTGAGAAAAGTCTGTGAAAAACACTACAGGAAAATTTTATTATCGTTTTTCTTTTATGCATCTTTTAATTTGGTATTGACGGGACTTTTTGATTATATGCATAATTTTTCATTTGAAACAACAATAGGCGCATTTTGTGCAACTTGGGTAGGAACTGGGTGTTTGATAATTTTGATATTTTACGTTACACGGGGGGTTCTTGCATTCACAGTACTGTACATGCGCGGTTTCCAGAGCATTCGTTTTCGGTTAGAAAATCCAGGAATTTCAGATGTTTGGATAATGATTGTTCTTGTAGTTCAATCTTCAGATTCAGATTTGACCGTCTATGGTTTCTATATAAAAGCTGGAATTTTAATGATGACAGCAACACTCCTCAACGAAGTTCATAATCTATCGGAACCTGTATTAATGGAGCATATTGCTTACAAACATTTCTCAAGAAAACAGATAATGATATTCGTCTTCTTCGTCTTTCTGGCTGTATTCCCATGTATTATGATTGCGTTTGTCTTACAAATGAGTAAAATGAGCGCATGGTGGTCAAATTCTGTCATCATGAACCTCGCCACTACAACAGTAGAAAGCATTGCATCCATATTTTTGCATTTCATAATTAGATTTTCTTTCTTTGGTTCGGATTTTGGAAAGTATGAAAGACTGGCTGGGTATACCATTTTATTATGCTTGGTTGTGCATGTTTTATATTTTATTTCATTCGTCCTGTGGTGTTTATCAAGCTTCACTCTAACCGTGTCAGGCGTGATTATGCCGCTGCTGTCTGTAGTATATCTTTATACCCGATGGAACTATCAATGGCAACTTTTAAATGAACGGAATTACAAGATAGCACGACTTTTATGGCGGCCTGGAAAATATGATCGACAACTTGTCCCTTATGAAAATAAGTGCTCTATTTGTCTCTGTGGCGTATGCATGAATTCGCTGGGTTACATTTTAATAAACCGATGTAAACACTTCTTTCATGAGAGCTGTTTTAGAAAATGGTGCCAATACAAAGATGAATGTCCCTTATGTCAATAATTGTATTACTTGGAAAGAAAACAATACATGTATCCTCACTGAATATAAAGTAAAAATCATTCCAGTCATGGACGAAATAAAAAAGAGTATCCTTTATAAACGAGAGTAAGCGTACACCACCTCAAAAATAAATTTGGATTTCAATTAAATTTAAAATTAAATTTGAATTAACACAAATGTGTCAAGTCTGTAAGGTTTCAATGAATATATTCCATGACAAGTAATATGCTTAATTTTAGTTCCACTGACATGTACAGGCATAATTATATAAAACATTTTATATGAACTCTCAAAGATACTTTCTCAAATACTATATTCTGCACCCGATAATCTGAAATTCGGGCGTAAAATTTTTCACACTATAATCATTTGGTTTGTTCACTGTTTTTATGTGCTTTTTTATGCCCTGCCCACGAATGTGGATGGGGCTTATAGAGTTAAACTTGTCCGTCCGTACTATGTGGTTTAGTTTTGCGTTTAGGTTCATTTCTTTGGAACTAAGTATAGTGTATCAATGAAACTTCATCAGTGGATGTGCGTGGGTAGTAATGAGCAGTCATACAATAATTGGGTCATTATGACCTACATTTTATGCTTGGGCGACTCTGGTTAAGTTTTGCGTTTAGTTTCCATTCTTTGGAACTAAGCATAGTCTATCAATGAAACTTGATCAGTGTGTACATCCATCAATACATATCTTTTAACTATGTGATTAAGTTTTGTGTTTATATGGATTTTAGGGCGGAGCATCCGTGTATTACAGACACAATTTCTAGTTTGTTTTTGGTATGTTTTACTTACATTTTTGCAGTTAGTGTTTATAACAAAGGATTTGTACAATAAGAACTGATTGTTTTATTTATTGAATATTCTATTGTTGTTCTGTATATTATAATCATTTACTAAGTATTTCGCTATTATAATCATTTACTAAGTATTTCACTATTATAATCAATTACTCAGTATTTCACTATTATTCTTCTATTGTAAATCGCACCAATTTTTTAATGACAAAGTTTGTTATACATGTATTTCATTACATAACAAATGCTTTTTAAAATAAATTTGGTCATGGCTCGTTCGGTGTTTGTAACTAAGGCCAATTGGCAAATATAAAAAATATACATGTTTTCCCTATCAATCCTAGCTTTGATGTGTTAACCAAAGCTGCTTCCATGTGGATAAGGTAATAAAATACCTCAAACACTTACAAACCAACCTACCTACCTACTGTACACGGGGCCTCGGTGGCCGAGTGGTCCAGGTAGTTCGTCATGACTACTAATGA
Organism: Mytilisepta virgata; assembly: GCA_028015205.1. Taxonomy (NCBI): domain Eukaryota; kingdom Metazoa; phylum Mollusca; class Bivalvia; order Mytilida; family Mytilidae; genus Mytilisepta; species Mytilisepta virgata. The sequence continues at coordinate 55,113,148 of CM051515.1, read as the reverse complement.
TCACTAGCCTTGTGAGTTCGAATCTCACCTGTGGCGGGGTGTGTTCGATTCCGACCTAAATTGACAAGGATTGCCAGTTTTCCTATCGAAGGTCGGTGGTTCTCTCCGTGTACTCCGGCTTCCTTCACAAATAAAACTGGCCGCCGCGAAATAGCCAGATGTGTTGAAAACGGCGTAAAACCCCAACTAAACAAACAAACCTACTGTACACTAAAATTGGTCTCGCATGCTCACGAAAAAGTCGATGAATACCAGACATTACGAGGGAGGCATTAACTAGTTATGTAAAAGCTGTATATATCAGAAGTTAACGGACCTGCATGGACAAATCATTTCTAGTCCATAGATGGCTCATGATCAGAACTTTCCGCCTTGCATGTTTAAATGGTTTTCAATATAACACAATACAGTCATTAAGCAAGCGAGAGATTTTTGTATGTCAATTCTTATATTTTTTTTTATTTGACCGAGTTACACTTGCCCGATACGTTGACTTCTTTTCTGGGCATTTTCTTTTTTTAAATTAACCAACAAAATGGATAACAGGAAAGGTTAACAATGAAATGTCACCGAACAGACAGAACCCCGGACATAAAGGAGTACAAAACATGAACATAAACACAACAGAGAGTCAGGATTGTCGGACTTAGTAGACACTTAACAGTGATGGGGTTTAACTTGCTCTGGTGTACAAAACAATACAGTATGATTACTAACAAAATGGCCGCTTGCTAGAAATGCGAAATTTGGTTAGAATGTGCTTGTTTAAACTAAGGACTTCATAGCTGCTGGTCGGATACGGTCGCTCAGTATTCCTTTGGAAAGGAGTAGGGTCACTTTCCCCTGTAATTGTTTCACTCCTAATTTTAAAATTTTGAATATTTTTCAGTTTAAGATATCATATAATGTATTGAATATTAACAAAAGGAAAGTGTATGCTTCATCAAGTTTGTTTTCAACCTCAGAAGGTTGTGAATGGACGTGGTTTTTGTCACTTATTAAGTATTTTCCTAAGTCAAGAACCTCTAGCCTTTGTTAATCTTGTGTGTTTATTGAATTTTAGTTCATTTGTGTGTTTCCGTGTTTAGTGTGCCGTTAAGTATTTTGTATTGTTTGTTGGATTATTGTCGTGAAGGACACAAAAACAAAACCATTTCACTGTCTCATGAAATAGGATGTATGTGCTGGATTGGTCTTAAACCACTCGAAGACCTAAAATTAACAAATCTGAAGTGTCTTCTTCAGCTGTAGTTTGATATGTTGTGTATTTTTCATTGTGTTATTCGGATATCTGAAAGAGGGCACATAGTAGATTGTGAAAGGCATTGTCCCAAGTCAAGAACCTCTAGCCTTTGTTAGTCTTGTGTTTTTTTTAAATTTGGGTTCATTTGTATGTTTCTGAGTTTAGTGTGCGTCCATTGAGCTGAACTAGTATGCATTCAGGGCCAGCTGAAGCCCGCCTCCGGGTGAGGGATTTTCTTGTTGTGTTGAAGACCCATTAGTAGCCTTGAGCTGTTTTCTGCTTTTTGGTCGGGTTGTTGTCGCTTTGACACATTCCCCGTTTCCATTCTCTATTCTATTAGTGGACTTTTTGAAAAAATGGCCCTACTTGTTTCTTAACACTCCAACTTTTAAAATGTTGGACTATCAGGATGGATGAATGAATTGTGGCAGCCATTAGGTGCATAACAGGCAAGAACATGATATGAATATAATCCCTGCTTTGTACTAGACTTGACACGCTGAGCTGGATTTTTAATGTGCTTGCTCACAAAGTAACTATCCGCAGGAAGACGTATCACCCCACTTGGGACTCCGAGCCAACTAGTCCTTTGCTCTTACTCCTAGATGCCGCATGCTCGGAAGAGAAGCAGCAAATACCAATTTTAATGTCTTTGGTTTGACTCGGCCAGGGATCGAACTTACATTCTGCACTCAAGGTAAACATGTTACCACCGAGGCGGTTCTGGAATATCAGGTTCACGGAATGATAGCCAATGTGTTGACTTCGCTGTCAACAATACCAAACACAATACTTAAAAGTGTAGTGTATCATTACCATAACAGGTTTGTGTTAGTCTTTTTAATTGTTATATGTCCCTGCACTGGACTAGGAATTTGACCCAAATTCAAATGTCTATGTCCTCACCAAGTTTTGCAAAGAAGAACTAACTAGAACTGTCCTGAAAGGGACTAATACCCACCACAACAACATGTCTGTTTTGAAGTCTACACAAAGTTTAAATCATCATATTTTTCAAAAAACTCACCCAAACAGAAAATCCTGACAATAAGCACATCTCCATAAAGTTCCATGAGAATCATGCAAGTTATGCAGGAGTTGCGGACAACACATGGAACGAAAGTTTTGTTCAAAATTGCCCAATTCCAAACAGCCATATCTTTTACATTTCTTGTCCAAACGGAAATTCCTGACAATATGCACATCTCCATATAGTGATCTAACACTGCATAAAGTTTCATGAGAATCATGCATGTAATGTAGGAGTTGTGGACGTTACTTCGAACGGACGGACAGGCAGACTGAAACCTATATACCCCCAAACTTTGTTTGCGGGGGGTATAAAAACAAATATCTCATTTACATAAAATGTTTCGATTTACCCAATTTAGGTCGTATTTTTATTGAGAATACCCTGAAATGACTATCTTGCAGGAAAACTGACAACACTTGTTGATGGATGGATTACTTGTCCAGTGACAATTATAACACACATACAGGGGTCATGCTGGGATTCAAAAACTTGTCGCCAAAAATATCGCTAAAGCATCAATTTTGTCGCCAGTTTCAAAATTTGTTCGCCAAGTCACCCTCCCCCTTTTTGAAACACGATTGTTCTTTTATTCATTACTATTTGAAATAACATGACCTGAAAAGTATTTTTGATGAAATAAAGTTTTAATGACAGTAAACTTTCATCTTTCATCTGAAATGACCTTAATTTTGATGGCAAGCCTAATAAAACATTGATTGTTCCACATGTGTTTGTTATGTTAAACCTGAAGTGACACCACAATCTTTGCTGATTGAAAATTTTGATTTGTTTGTTTAGTTGGGGTTTTAAGCCGTTTTCAGCACATTTGGCTATTTCGCGGTGGCAAGTTTTTATTGGTGGAGGAAGCCGGAATACCCGGAGAGAACCACTGACCTTCGGTAGGAAAATTGGCAATCCTTGTCAATTAAGATCGGAGTCGAACACCCCACCACAGGTGAAATTCGATCTCACAACCTCAGCTATGACAGGTTAGTGATCATTAGTAGTCATGACGAACTACCTAGACCACTTGGCCACCGAGGCCCCTGAAAATTTTGATATAATGCTTTTAAAAACCTGTTAAAAGCATGCATCTATAGCTGTTTTCTATTCTTTGGTCCTGTTGTTGTCTGACACATTAACCATTTCCATTCTCTATTCTATAGTAATTTTCACGACTAATAAAATTACCTAATAAAAATTTTGACAACATTACCTAAGTTTATAAATTGAATTGTCCTCAGAGGGTGGTGGTCAATCAACGGAGCAGTCAATTGTAAACGATCTCAGCACCTGTGAGTTATTTATAATATATCTGTTTTCTGTTGAAACACCTGCTGTGTTTATGAGCCTGATGTAAACCGTTCAATTATCATAGATAATTATATAAAACTGACAAATGATGTCTCTTAGTCACCATTTTAAAATCGTTTCACACTAGTGTCAGATTAAAAAAAAATATTGAAAAATTCTATCACCAGAAAAATTGCCGACTATAAAATTATTTCGCCAGATTGAATAAAAAATTGCATTTTGTGACATTGGCGAAGCGCAGTGTGGTCCCTGACATATTAGGACGAGATACTGTTGATGTGATATGAATGTGAACCCTGCTTGGTGCTAGATCGACATGCTGAGCCAAATTTAATACATGCTGGATCAGAAGGTAACAGTCTGCAGGAAGAAATGTCGACCGACACAGACAAATTAATCCAACTACAAGCAACGGGCCAGTATTTGCTTGTATTCCTAAATGCAGCATGCTTGGTCAGGATGCAGCATATAACAATTGTAAGTCTTTGGTTTTAACAGGCCAGATTGAAATTGTACCCTTCCACATTCGAGGTGAGTATGCTACCATGAGACCTTAGAGGTGGTTCTGATTAAGATGAAAGTTTGATATACCTTATCAAGAGCATTTTTTGTTGTTGAATAATTGCTACTTATTAAAGTTGAAATGGTCATATTTGCCCTTTTCAGACAGAAAACTGCATTGAAGTACTCCTATTCCAAACAAAGTCACCTCTCTCCTTAATAGTATATGTTATCATATGTAAAAATCACCCAGAATATTTGACAATCAAGATCCACAACATTTGATCAAAGAATGGATGTCAAACACATTTCAATGCTTTTGCATAAATCAATACAAAACATCTTTACAGTGTTTTTTTTTTTTATTGATACTCTTATGCAACAAGTACACATGTGCCACCTGCAGAGTTTATTTTCTTTTCTGCCATTCTACTGAAGAATCTGGCTTTTACAATCATTGGCTGTTTTGGTAGATGACCTTTCCCCAACACTTTATAGTATCCCTGCAATTAAAGATATTGAACAAATTATCAATCTGCATGGATTAAACTGTGAAAGTGGCAGCATTAAATCTCAATCTGTTACCCTAGTCTCTGTTAATAGTCTACTAGCACGGCTCTGTGACAGCCTTTTTGTTCTTGCCAAATAATGCAAGTAAAGATGAGGTACCAAAAATTCCAAATCTTTACTCTTCCTAAAAATCAGTGCATTTAATAAATTCTTTGATACAAATTTTGCTGCACAAAATGTACAAATTACATCCTTAGTTGTACTCAGGACCTGAAATGTTAGAAAACTAAAACAATTATCAAAATATTTGAAGAGCAAATTTGAAAATGCCAAAAGAACCAAAATGTTACAGCCAACTAAAGACTGAGCTATGCAAGGGGGAAATACTACTTAGTTTTCACAAAATTTAGCACTTTTTGTAACGGTAAATTTAAAGCATCAATTTCGCTTTAACCAGTTACTGTCAATGATAAAACAAATTGTGCTCCTGTTTAAAAGTAAATGGATAACATTATTGTTACAAGACCCATCCTGTATAGATTATAATTTTGATTTCCTGTTGGTAATCGTTTTGTTAGACACCATGATCTTTTCCAATTTAGGTAAAGCATTATATCAAACTAACTTAGGTGTTCAGACTACAGTACATCTCAGACAGGTTTGAATGAAATGAACTATAACCCACTAAAGACAAACAGATAAAGTCAAACTTCATTTTCAAAGGTATCATATTATGAGTTACACAAGCTCTAAAAATAATGGTTTATCTAGTTCATTAATCATCAGATTAAAACTAATTTCTATCTGGACAAAAGAACTGACAGAATAATTAAAATTCAAATCTTCTGATTGACCCCAAAAAGGTTGTCCATGGCATGTAGTTTTTCAAGTTGGCAGATATACCCATTCAAGATCAATGTTGAAAACTATGTACCAAAATCTATGAATTTGTTTATGATCCTAAGAGAACTTACAGCTCTTACTACATCGATGACTGGGGCTTTATCTGTCTTGTCTTTATAAACTTGTCTGGTCTGTTCTGATACTAAACTCCATAGTCTGTCAATGTTCACGGCGGGACAATGGAACTTGTTCAGGGTCTTGTGGTAATATCTCATACCAACTTTACCAAAGTAACCAGGATGGCTGAAATATTAAATAATTTTTGAGCATATAAATATTCACATGGGTTTCTACATAAATTCATACTGTCATACAGAAACCCAATATTCTATCAAAGATATTTATTGATTTTTCTCCTTGCAAGTTAAATTCACTTAGGCCAAATAAAAATATATTTGTGGTTCCAGTTATGTCCTGAAAAAAAGTAGGCTTTTTTGTTTTTGTTACATCCTTTGGATCAACTTGTGTATGTAATAGGTATGATATGATTTAGTTTGTTGTATGCTTATTCAAATGATTTCCTTTTGCCTTCTTTCACTTTGCACCTAAAGTGTGCTGGCATTCAGGGTTCTCACTAAGAATTTTTCATGAGTTCTGGGATTTTTAAATATTTATTTATCTATCATAGATAGACTATGATCTTTAATTTTATAATATTTTTTCTAAAAAATACTCTTAATTTCTCCCATTGAACTTGTTATAACACATTAATAAATAATATTGTCAAAATTTCCATTTGTGCATAGATAAGTCAAAGTCCGCTTAATTTATTTTTAAAGGAGGTTTACATATTGTTACCAGTCGGTAAAAAACACTGTGGCCAAAATGTACTTGAAAAATTGCGAGAATTATGATTGCTGCTATTTTCAAGCTGACTTTTTCTCGTTTCTTTCCCCATCCCCTTTGATCTCCCTGAAAAAAATATGGTGACACGAACTTTTTGATTAAAATTAAGGTCTACCGACGCAGCTGATTAAATCTACACGCATCCACGGGACGCAAGAGATTAAAGAACGACGAATCCAGGATGCATGTACGTATATTACGGTTGGTTGATAAGTTTTTTTTTAAATAAGAAAAAAAGGTTAGGGTCGGGGTACAGCCTGGGGTCACTCAGGTAACTGGAACCATACATATATTTTTGTTTGGCCTTATTTGTATGGAACCTGGTTTAGTTTAAATGAATACAACTCTATGCAGTTTTACACAAGAGTGGATACACAAAAATGTCTCGCCTGTCGTGTATTTCTAATGAAAGTAAATGCTATCAGACATATTGCATACAGTATTCGAAAAACAGGCCAAAAAACAAAAACTTAACTATAACCACTGAACCATGAAAATGAGGTCAAGGTCAGATGACACCTGCCAGCTGGACATCTACACCTTACAATCCTTCCATACACCAAATATAGTAGACCTATTGCATACAGTATTCGAAAAACAGGCCAAAAAACAAAAACTTAACTATAACCACTGAACCATGAAAATGAGGTCAATGTCAGATGACACCTGCCAGTTGGACATGTACACCTTACAATCCTTCCATACACCAAATATACCAGACCTATTGCTTATAGTATCTGAGATATGAACTTGACCACCAAAACTTAACCTTGTTCACTGATCCTTAAAATTGGGTCGAGGTCAATTGAAAACTGTCTGACGGGGATGAGGACCTTGTAAGGTACGCACATACCAAATATAGTTATGCTATTACTCATAATAAGAGAGAAATTAACATTACAAAAAATCTTAATTTTTTTTGCAAGTAGTCACTGAACCATGAAAATGAGGTCAAGGACAATGTACATATGACAGACGGAAACTTCGTAACATAAGGCATCTATATACAAAGTATAAAGCATCCAGGTCTTCCACCTTCTAAAATATAAAGATTTCAAGTTAGTTAACGCCGCCGCCGGATCACTATCCCTATGTCGAGCTTTCTGAGACTAAAGTCGCAGGCTCGACAAAAACTATGAAACTAAATTATAATAGGACCACTGCTAATCTTGTTCTTTTCCAACGGAAGTTCAATGTACTGGGAGACAGACTGAACTCAGCTTATAATGGGTTATAGATACACATATTACATTTCTCCCAAAACTTTGCAATATGTAACAAAGTACTTTAGTCAAATTTTATCATAAACAGAAATCTTCGTACTGAATCTTAGTAGAGTTTTAAATATATTTTCTAGTGGTGAATGAATCCATAACTACATATACATGTAAACTTAACTGCAATGTAAACTAATGACAAAATGTTGACAAAAGTTAATATCTTTTGACTCAACAAACCAATACTCACTATTTATCATAGTTAATTCTATGATGATGTTGTCCACCTGCATTACCACGACCTCCAGGATGCTTCCTGTGTTTACCTGCAAGTAGAATTTTCTTTTACTTACTAGCATTTAGCAAGATTCCTAATATTTAAAATTTTCTTTTTTAGCTGTTTAACTTTACCTTACAAAATAAATACTTGAAAGTCTTATGACATGTATCCTGAAGCATAGTGCATCAGTAAATCTTTGCAGACTTGTTTTAATCTTGGCCTAAATATATGGTCTCTGAGTTTGATAGATCTCAGAATGAGCCAAAACTGGCTTACTATACATCTACAATCATTAGGGAGGAAAGATTTTAATATTGTGATAAAAACACCTACATTGCCACTGAACTATGGATGTCAAAATCAAAACAATTATGACGGCTACAAATTAATATTGGTTTAACAACACTGCTATTTGGCAAAACCTTAGGCCAAAAAAAAAAATATGTGTGTTTACGGTCACACGACTGACCCTAGTTTTATCGTCCCGACCCTAACTTTTTTATCTTAAATTTTCTGAAATTCCGGAAATTCCCGTCTTTTCCGTCACCGGTATTTATCGTATCAGACAACAATGGCGGCCTCCAGTTTTAACAAACAGCACTGCCAGCATTTTGTCGCTAACTTTTAAACAGTGTTCCCATTTAAAAGCAGAAAAAAATGTCATAGCTCCGTAACAATTCAAGAACTTTCATTGATATACAATTATTCAATGAATATCACGATAGTGACGATTTTCATTTGAAAAACAATGATTCATGTAATGTCTGCAAATAATTTTGAGGTTACTCCTACATTGTCAGTCGGAGATGTAGAGACATTTTTCAGTGTTAGACAGTTTACTTTTACCTGTTTGAATGAGCCATTAAAAAAAAAAATTGACCTACCGACACTATTTTTTTCTAGCATGTGACAGTAAACTCACATTTTTTTTTTTGCCTAATCAATAACAGCACCTTACATGTACAATGCATATTTTCTTATACCAAAAAAAGGGATTCTGGTGACTTTTTATTAAAAAAATGTGCAAGTCAATGCCTCTAAAAAAACCCTAGTGATCATTTCTGTCAAGCTTGTAACTTGTATTTTAGTCTATAGTTTAGTTCATTAATATCGGGCGAAGCCCGACTAAGTGTAGAATATGGGTCTCAAATCCAGATATCAAGTAGACTGTAGTTTCAAACCGGAAGTAGCATTTGTAAATCTATCCCAGAAACCCTCAAAAATACAGCGCGACTTCCGCTTAAAATATTTTCGCACTTGCACAAACTTAAAAAGAAATTATGTGTTGGCCATAGCCAAAAAATAATTTCTATAAGATATAATTTTCCACCAACTTTTTTTCGAGTTTTTGTGCACATTGGGAACTTTATTAGAAAGTTTCTTCAATGACCTACAAATATGACACCATAACAACAGCTTCCAATATGGCCGTGTTTACATGATGACGGACTAAAAAATATTGCTACGTACATTGTTATGATATGGGCTTCGCCCGATTTTAGGCTAAAGCCTACTCCATATTATATTCTACATACCTATACGACCATGTCCATGACTGACATGTCCTCTCAGCTTCCTGGTCTTCTTATTTTTTGTTGTCTAATCATGAAAAGACAAAATAATGCATTTACATTTCTGTTTCTACTAATAGATAACAGGCCAATGTACTTGAAACATGCATTTCTACAAGTATCAATACAATGATATTTCCTTTTTTATGATTGAACTAATCAAAAGTATATTTGGGTAAACGAAACAGCTGATTTCACTCACTGGTTCTTTAAATTTTTTACTCCATAAATGTGTTTTTGAAGTTTAACAGATAAAAAATTTTTGTTTAAATACACCTAGCTAGGAAAGTTTGATTAATTCATAACTGTTACAAAAAAATCACCAACCACCATTCTTGAAGGGTTTTTTAGCTTTAGTCTTGAATGAAATGGTTCTGCCTCTTTCAAATCAAATGCTTAAAAAAATTTAAACCCAATAGTTTGAATAATTTAATAATCTACAAGTCAAGTGTTTCATATATCAACTCCTCTTAAGTTTCAGTTTAAGCTATATCATGACCCCAGACAAAGAATAAATAAATTATTGTTTAAGTAGTAAAATAGTTTCTTTCTGGAATCGGACTTCAAATTGGACATATCCCACTTTCAATGAGAAGATGACAAGAGATTGAAAGAATATTTATCGAATGCCCACCATGTTGACAAATTTTTTAACGGAAAGACCGGAAGCGGAAATGAGTAGAGAAAAATGGCACAATACGGTATAGGAAGTGAATAGCCAGGTTTTGTTGGATATTACGATAAACATGAAGTGATTTTAACACTAGAAAATACCCTTTTCCAATAATAAGCTGCTGTTATGTCAGTCCACTCACATATCTCCCTTTAAGGTCAATCAGTTAAATGTGGTAAGCAGAAGGTTTTGGCTACTTAGTTGACTACTGATCCGGATTTTTCAGCTTCCAGGTTTCTGGACAATTTTAGTTAGCAATTCATTCATTTGATACTTATAACTTCCGACTGTTAGCAAGGTTCTGACAACACACAATATTGTTTACAAAATGTTATTGATATCAGAGACATATAATATACGTCTCTGTTGATATACACATTGCTGTTTTTCTGTCTTTAAATGAAGTATTAAAAATTTTGATAAAAAATTATGAAAATGAAAGTTTGAAAATGTGGATTTTCCAAATATAGCATTGGTTATTTTTTTTAAATAATATGTCCAAAATGAATTCATGTAACTCAAATTTGCCAAGTAAAAACACAGGCGCTTGGGTACAGGTTGGTGTATTGAAATTATGTATATTTGTGTAATAAAATCGTTATTTCTTGATTTGACAACATATGATACCATAATACGCATGTCCGACCTAGTTTTTAGTCATTTTAACATGTTTGATACAATCCCTTGTTTGTGTATCTATATATAATTTCCCGTGGACCCGTGGAAATTATATATAGATACACAAACAAGGGATTGTATCAAACATGTTAAAATGACTAAAAACTAGGTGGACATGCGTATTCTGGTATCATATGTTGTCAAATCAAGAAATAACGATTTTATTACACAAATATACATAATTTCAATACACCAACCTGTACCCAAGCGCCTGTGAGTAAAAACAGTCTCAAAACATTGGAACATATGAAGATAGAAAGTTGTAATAATTTTTGTCTCGCCTTGAGGAGTCAAAAGGCGAGACATAGGTATGCTGTTTCCGGCGGCGGCGGCGGCGGCGGTGATGGCGTCAACAATGTATTAGTTTGTGATTAGCTCAGTTTTATGGAGATCCACTAGTGGTAGGTCAATGATAATTGGTATGCAGATGTATTACCATTGCCACATCTCATTGCCATGGAGATTATTTGGCTCCGCCCCCTCAGTCATGGTCTATTGACTTTGAATGGTTTGCTTACTTTACATGTTAGTTTGTGATTAGGTCAGTTTATGGGGATCCACTAGTGGTAGGTCAATGATAATTGGTATGCAGATGTTATTACCATTGCTACATCTCATTGCCATGGAGATTATTTGGCTCCACTCCCTCAGTCATGGTCTATTGACTTTGAATGGTTTGCTTACTTTACATGTATTAGTTTGTGATTAGGTCAGTTTATGGGGATCCACTAGTGGTAGGTCAATGATAATTGGTATGCAGATGTATTACCATTGCTACATCTCATTGCCATGGAGATTATTTGGCTCCACCCCCTCAGTCATGGTCTATTGACTTTGAATGTTTTGCTTACTTTACATGTATTAGTTTGTGATTAGGTCAGTTTATGGGGATCCACTAGTGGTAGGTCAATGATAATTGGTATGCAGATGTATTATCATTGCCACATCTCATTGCCATGGAGATTATTTGGCTCCACTCCCTCAGTCATGGTCTATTGACTTTGAATGGTTTGCTTACTTTACATATATTATGAGTCTGGTGAGGAGGAACCTTGAGGGATCCTGTACTGGAAATCAACTATAAGTAACTATAAGTAAACAAACAAAATTATATTTTATTGGACACAAAGCCAAGCAAAAAGATTTTTGTCACGCCATGATGAGGTTGGGTTGAAAAGCTACACATAGGTATGCTAATTCGTGCATATTCATTGACTGAATATTTGCATAACTTACATGTTAAAGTATTGCTATCATTGGCAGATCCAGAACTTTTTGTAAGGGGGGGGGGCACTGACTGACCTAAGGGGGGCCCACTGCAGTCACGCATCAGTGATTCCCTATATAATCAACCAAATTTTTCCCACAAAATCTTTTTGAACGACTTATAATAAGTCAATGGTATTTGGTATCCAGTTGTATTAGCATTCACACATCTCATTTAAATGAAGATTGTTTAACCATGTAACTCAGTCATGGTTCATTGACTTTGAATATTTGCATAACTTGTGTAAGATGTTAAGGTATTGCTATTATGATTTCAACATTTGCATAATCAAAATTACAAAAAGGCGAGACATATCTCTGTGATAACAGTTTATTAATATTTTTGTCAACAAAAGAAGTTGTCGCAATAATAATTTGCTATTAAAAGCACTATTCACATTTAAAAAATATAGTTTGACAAAATTATTGCCGCCTAGTATTTTAGAACTTAAATGACCATAAATATTTATTCTGCTTATTGAATATAAACATGTAATAGTATGTGTGAAATAAATGTTACATTAAAATTAGAATATCAAACGGATTTTAATGTAATATAAAAACACAAGTATTTGAATTTAAACCAACCTGCAAATTGCTTTATGGCATAACTCAAAGCTGTTAACCCACCAAGCGCAGGTATCAGTATGAAGTAACTAATTTTAAAATAACTATTAACATGATTAATAGTGGATTATAGCGCTGTAAATTTGCTTGTGCAAGGTAATATATTAAGGTGTGCTCAAATTATTTGCCTCCCCTAATTCTGACTTCAGCTTTGTCTATTCAACATGTAAAACATGTAAATTACATGATCTAAAGCTACCCTAGGCAATTAATCTCATGCAGGTGCACAGGTATGTGTATTGTAGGCCTGATAGCTGTTGTCAAACAGCAGGAATGCAATTCACATGAAATTGTAAATGCTGGTTTATATTTCTCTTTAAAATTAGAGCAGTTGACTTAATGCAGTTAGAAATTTATTTTTGCATCCTCATTATTAGATATATATTTAAAGTTGATTTTTCATTAGATTTTTTATCTTAATACAGTTTTATCTCCTTTTCTCTAGGAATACTCTGTTAAATGGGTATTAGAATAATATGATTAAGCTAAAATGTTTTAAATATAAATAAATGTCTTTAAGATATAATTCATACACAAAGCTTCTTTCTCTATGTATATGGTTGCATCACAAGAATTAGGATTAAGGGATTATTGGGCATTATGTAATCACAGATGAAGTACATTACAAAACTATGTAAAATTTTAAACATATTTTTATTTGTCCGGGAATAAAATGGAAATTTGATATTTATATTTTGTTGCTTTCTTGCACATTGAAAATAAGAATGTTAATAAATGAAAAATTCATATGATAGATCATTAAAATGATTTTCAGTTCCTTCAGGGCAAAGGTCTACCACTACAGATACCTACATTGAACCTAGCAGATGTGTCTGTATTGAACGAGTTGATAAATGTGGTATTTTATTCTATCACCAGGAAGCAACAGAGTATTTTTCCTGAACTAATATTTACTTTATGTTTTATGATAAATTATATCTTATATTTTCAGATGTAGAATGTAAATGAGAAGAATATACTGAAAATGAAAGTTTTCCATATTAAGAAATCTGCATTATGTGCATTTATTCATCATGACTATCAGACATGACTCAGTATGTTGATCTCAAATCAAGCGTGAGAAAGCTTGCTCATGGTGAGATGGAAAATATTCGTAAGAGATTTGAAACTGCAGGGAATGAAAACAATACTAAACCTCCTATAAGTCCAAAAAAAGTTCCTCGACCTTCATCATCTGCTTTGTCAAATTCTAATGTTGATCATGGCTTGGTTAAGAAACCAGTAGAAATTGGTATTAAAAGTAACAATGTGAATCCAAAAGCAAGCCCAAGAAGAGTTTTACCAAATACATCTAATCACCCTGTATCGTCAGTTACTTCTGAAAAAGAAAAAAATGAAGAATTTACATCAAAACGTGATCAGATATTACAGAAACGTCGAACGAGTAGAGAGTGTCATCCACCTGTCATTAATGAATTAGTTCACAATTTTAATGAAGGTAATGTCCATAACACTAGAAAAATTCGAACTGATGATGAAATCGCCGAAGTCCTTCGAAGAAATCCTGCATCAAGAGGTAGTCCAGGAAGACCAGTTTCTGTGGCAGAGAGGACAAAATTATTTGAAAAGAGAGACAGTATTGAAGATGCTAATATGAACAGTACAGCTCATGTCTCAACAGTACAACATCCTACTCCTATTAAAACAAGGACTCGGCCTCTTAGCTTATCGTCTGATGGTGGTGACGATGACCTAAAAGAAATAAAACGAACACCCACAGCAAAGCCAAGGTCCCGTCCTAATAGTTCTGAAATTGATTCCAAAGACCTCAAACCTACACCCCCTATTAAACCACGTTCTCGTCCGCCAAGTTTAGCTCAGGAAGATGATGAAAATGCAAACAGCTATGGTGCATTGTGGGAGACTGGTCAAAAAGTGATAAACCAACCTCCTATAAAACCTCCAAGAACTGGTGCTCATGACAATTATATGAGACTGAAACTTGTCAATGTCCCAGGAAAGCAGAAAATTGAAAAGGAAGAAAAAACTGCAAATCATTATGAAACAGTCCCAGATGACTTTATTCAGAATACACCAGTCTATAGAAGAATTAACAAAAATGAAAGTGAAAATGCAATTGACACTTCAAAAAGACCGCTCAGACCTACAAGGCCACCTCCTCCCAGAGACAGACCTGTGACTGTTGCATCTGGTAACAATATTCTTAAATCTGAATCTTTTGGGAAAAAACCAAAACCACAAATTCCAAAACGGCCTAAAGAAGAGGTCATGAGTGGTAATGCTTCACCCTTATATGAGGAACTTGACAATTTTAGGACAGGACAATTAGATATAGATAACATAAAACACTGGGATTTACCTAAAGACGATTTGCCAGGTAGTACTGGTAGTATGAAACGAAGCTATAGTGCCGAATGTTTAAGTCGAGACAGTATGTTGGACGATCTTGTATATGTAGACCCTATCAAAATAAATTTCCGAGATGACACAGATTTTGATGTGTATGTAGATCCAGCTGGCTATGCAGTGCCATACAGGCACAAGAGGTTGCAACAGACAGCCTCTACACCTGTGGTAAGTTATACTATACATGTACTGTGCAGCTTGAGTCTCTAACTGATACTAGTATCTAAATTTGCATACGTAAACATAAGGATATACAGTAAGCCTGATTGAAAGAAGCCAAAAGGACTGAAAAATTTTATTACATCTTTTACTTGAACAAAAAATTGATTGATTCTCTTTTATGTCATGTTGGCAGTATCACGACTAGTTGATGTGAGTATCTGATGATTTATTTGGTTTCATTGACTGATAAAGCTTTGCAGCCTTATTGATATTATTTAAGGACAGAGGGTCAGATTTTTAGGATAGGAGGCACTTTAAATGGTTTCAGATCATTTCTTTTTCTGTTAGATCTTATTTTTATTATAATTTCTATCACTATAAATTTAAAAGTGTAAGATATACATATGAAAGAAGACAGTAACTTGTTACAGCATTCCAAGAAAAGACCATATCATCGTCAGTTAAGTTTAGTACATGTATGTAATGGGTTTATGTTGTTTTCCTTATATTTGTTATACTAACCCACTCGTGTGATCACATAATATGCCATTTCAGGAAAATATTTTCACAGATCTTGAAAAAAAATCTTTATTTCTATCAATCTGGTTTTTTTTTTTTTTAAAGATTGGTCAGGGTGTTAATTTCAGATAGGAGTCTTAAGAATTAATTTTATAACAGACCATAGTGTATTTATAACCTGCCTAATTGTATTTTATGAACAGTCTTTCATATGCAAAGATTTTGACATGGCATTTAGTAGTACTTTGTTTCAGATATTATGTTTTAATTACTGTAGTGAGTTGATGATTTTAGCTCAGCTGGCCCAAAGGTAGTGGTGAGCTTTTTTCATTACTTGGTATCCTTTGTCCATTGTCTTAAACTGTCGTTTTAAAATCCATGAAACCATGGTTATTAAATGGTTGTTGGAAGGACTGCTTTTAAAATATGGGTAATTTAATTAGAAAAAAAAAAAAAAATGGGTCATATGTCAGAAGTCAAAGGTTTGTTTCCACTTTATTATATCCGTTGTGGAGGTCAGAAATTAATATTTTTGCTAGAAGAATAGTCAGATTTGTATAAAGATTCGAGGTGAATGATACAGGTTTCTGAGAGCTCATAGTTTAATAACTTGTTTGGTGTGTTTTTGTATGTGTGCATCACTGCCTGTTTCATCTGTTTACAATATATACATTGTTAAGAAATAGTTCTCTTTATAAAAGGTTTTTGATAAATTTAAGACTTTTATACATGTACATTTGTAGGGTAAAATAATACATATATGAGATTTCAGTTGATTTCAGTCTTTATCTTTTGAATTAGATATGACACTAGAAAAATTCACTATATAAACTATAAAATAAAGGAGGAAAGATGATAAGCTTTCGTCATTTATGGTTCACAGAACATCTTGTTTATTTTTGTAGAACCATATTGTAATGATGCTTAGAATCATATTTTTTAGATCGATATAAAGTTAATCTTGCTTAAGAAGTTAGAAAATATACATAAATGTAAATAAATTCATGGGATAATTTTATTAGAGCATACCTAGAAATGTTTATTTTACAATGTATATGAGGCTCTTTGTAAAGAGAGTTAATTTTTTTTTAGATGATATAGATATGTTGACATCCTTTTTGCCATGAAGCAGAGATAGTTAAACTTCAGCTATATAATATTTTTGAACTGTGGTGGGGTGTAAGATATAATTTTGTGAGTTTGCTCACAGTACATCATGTTTACTACCAGAAGTATACTTTGTTCCCACCGTATCGCGCTATCAACGTTATTTCAACTTAATTTTGATGCCATCTTGAAAAAATAAGTAACACGATACAGTGAGACCCCAGTATACATGTATTAAACTTAAAATTAATATTAAAATGCATGTGTTAATATAAACTTTTTATGCCATATTTATTAACGATGTAAAATTCAGCGAAATTTGCCGAATTGTTTATTCATGAAATTTGTATACTATTTGTAGGAAATGAGACCATTAAGTCAAGCAGTAAAGTGTAAGCTGGGTAATCTGAAGAAGAGAATATTCAATGCAGACAATTGTTTACATAAAGACAAGAAAGAATTTAATTCAGTAAAGAACAGAAAGAAACTTCAAAGTGTAAAGGATATTTACTTTTAATTCTGCAGATAAATTCCTAAAAATCTCTCATGAAACTTAAACTTGTACATTCGGAGTTTCATTTGCCGTTCATTTTGCTGACTAGTATGCATTATTGTTCAGGGGCCAACTAAAGCCCACCTCTAGGTGCGGGATTTTTTCGCTGCTTTGAAGACCCATTGGTAGCCTTGAACTGTTTTCTGCTCTTTGGTCGGGTTGTTGTCTCTTTGACACAATCCCTGTTTCTATTCTGTTGGGTGAAACTTTTTTAGATGGAATATTGTGAATTCAATTCATTCATGGTATACCAATTTTTGTTGTTATATTAACTTCTATTCCTAATGTACACACTTTTGTTTGTAGGACTTTTAGTCAGCACTCTAACGTAGACCTGCAATTACATGTTTGCAATTTCTGATTTGACAATCCATTAAATTTTAAGAATTCCAAAATTTTTTTAAAGAAATTTATGTAACCCATGAAATATCTTTTTTCCACAATAATTGGTATCCATGGAAATGAATGAATCTGCAGAATTGCCTTGCCTTTTCATAAATTTCTAGATAGTGGGTCAAAGCCATGGAAATATAATTGTCCCCAGCCACAACACAGAATGGGGACACAGAAATGTTAGACATATGTGCATTTACCATATAAGTGCCCTCACTCCTGTAATTCTTAATAGTTTCCAAAAAATTTACATGAAAGGTATATAGTGATATCTTTGTTGGATGAGTGCCGACAGATAATGGTTGTAGAAGTTACACCCCTTTGAAATATAGATTATATTAGTTGCTTTGTAAATGCTCTCAACCTAACAATTCTTGATGGATTTTGATAAAATTTATATTTAAGGTATGTTTAAATTCTATTTCTAACATCATCCACTAAATACACCCTGAGGGGGTACTTTATACCTAAATTCTTATCCTAACAGATACATGTATATAAATATCGAGACATTTGGCAGCTTGGTAATTTTTTTTGCCTCCTTACAAGTGGAGATGTTCTTATGTTGTTTGTCCATCACAAAATTTGTTATTTCTCTGTCTCCTACTTTATACCAATTGTCTTGGTGTCGCGTCTCTCGTGATAGAATGTTCACTGTGAATGTGGAAGATGGTTTGTTCAATCCCCGTCCGGGTCAAACAAAAGACATTAAAATTGATATTTGCTGCTTTTCCACCAAGCATTCAATATCTAGGGTTAAGAGCAAAGAATTGTTGGCTCAGAGTCTTCCTGTGGACTTACCTTGTGGTCCCTAAAACAAACATAAATTTTTTAGGAAAAATTGAGACAGTGATTGGAATCAGTAACTTAATTCTATTTGTTCAAAAGTTCCTTTAGAAGAATTATAGATAACTATCTTATATTTTGAAATATCAACACATAATTCAGAAAAATCTCACTTGAGGAAGCAAGACAAATTTGGTACATTTGTATAAGTATAAAGTTGTCTCTCACCTCACGCACACATCTTAGGTGAAACTGTATGTAGTCTGTAGTAAATTTTTCTATGGTTGTTGGCCTCTCTGTGCAAAAAATTGGTATGAAATTTGTAGCATTTCTCATTCAACTGTTAGATAGATATCTTAGAACTTTCACATATTTATTTGTCTTCAAAGATGTTGAGAGCATGTTTTACATGATTTTTGGTTTTTGGGATAAGAAACTCACCTTGATATTTCTTGTTTAGGTGAAAATGAAGATAAATATAGCCTTCGCCATAATGAGGAAAGGAAAGAAATCAGAGGATGATCAAAATGAAGACCAAAGTCATGACACAGGATCACGTAAGTTTATTTTTATGACATTTAGTTTGATTATCTTGCATTTGATATAATAATAAGAGTGTGTGAGTGACCTGGTCGAGTTTATACACCGATAAATTGTGGAAAATGTACTCTTATTACTTATAATTCCATAATAACTACACTTTGAGGCAAAATAAGAAAGAAATGAGTGGTTTAAAATGGCACTCTTTTACTGGGTCACATATTCATTAGCTGAATGTCATTTTTCGGAAAACAAAAGATCTAAGACGTCACATTGTTGACCAATCAGAATCAACTACACACACCATATTTGTAATATTTCTCATCACCTATTGGTTAAATATCTGTATAAGAATTCTAGTTAGTTTGAATAAGAATCCCAAATTGATAAGAATACAAGCATGATTGGCAACTGCTCACATGGTTAAAATTCAGAACATGGATTTCATGGGATAGACAGACTCCTTGTGAATTTCTCAAGAAAACATATTTCTAAATGCTTGACATTTGAAATTTCCCGCCAAAAAACATTTAGAGACCTCTCGGAGTTTTACATTGTCATTAAAGAAAAAGATTCTAAAACTTTTGACGCGTAATAAAATTTATTTAGTCTCTATAATTAAATTTTTATTTTTTTAACTGTCTGGGCAAGCCTCGCAGTTTAAAAATTAAATTTAATTATCTCGAATTGATAAATTTTATAATCAACTGGTCATCGTTGTAGAATCTATACACACCCAGAGGTCATATCATTTTCTTAATTTCAATTAGAAACCAAACACCATGTAGTAAGCAAGCCTTAAATTGATCCTAAAAAAATAACAAAGTGGATGAATGACAATACTCTATTGTCAAATCAGCAAATATGGTCGAGAAACTAAAGAATATCAATATTCAACACATGCTAGTGATTGAAATATTAGTATATATATAAAATGGGTGGATTTTTTTTTACAGTTGAATCTGATAGTCTTGTGGATGAAAAAGAAATAGAAAAAAGAAAAGATTATTGCACTGTAGTGAGGAAAAATACAGTAAGTTAACACAATAATTCAAAATAATTCTACATTGAGGGGACTTTCATAAATCATTTGAGAAAACAGATTTTTTGAGTGCCATGAGTAAACACTATTAAATCAGTGTATAAAGGACACTGATGGACCAGAAAAAAGTGTTCTTAATGAACATGTGTCCTTTATTTGCAGGTTATTTTTACAAGCTTTGTTGTTGACAGGAACATTTTTACAATGGCTATAGGTAGTAGTTTGCTATATATATGTGCCTTGTATAGCAGGTTTGTTTGGTACAAAGAAAAAAGTTAGGCTGTGACTTTGAGATATTTTGGCTCATTTCATAAAACTTATCAAACTCAAAATCTTCATAATTTCAAGAGTATATCCTCAAATTTTAAATTTCCAACTACCGAATTGACAATATTTGAGTTTGAGGATAATTTGAACTTTTGTAAGAAACCAAGGCCGAGAGTAATTGAGATGATAGGAGTCAATGGTGTCTTATTTCAGGCAAAGAAAAGAAAAGACAACAAACAGATACAATCAGTGATATACCCACAGCTGTTTGATTTTGCCCTGATTGTTGGACTTGAACCTATATCTGATGAGGGAGGATACAGACCATATATCATATATAAGTTTCCTGAACAGGTAAATGTTGTAATTTGATGTAACAAGTGCTACAGTTTATAGCTTTTCTATCTGAGATTGGTGAAAAAAGTATAAAAAAAATGTTAACAATATTTATATTGCCCATGAAGTAGGTGTTAAAAAACTGTTAACATTGTTTATATTGCCCATGAAGTAGGTGTTAAAAAACTGTTAACAATATTTATATTGCCCATGAAGTAGATATAAAAAACTGTTAACATTATTTATATTGCCCATGAAGTAGGTGTTAAAAAACTGTCAACAATATTTATATTGCCCATGAAGTAGATATAAAAAACTGTTAACAATATTTATATTGCCCATGAGGTAGGTGTTAAAAAACTGTTAACATTGTTTATATTGCCTATGAAGTAGGTATTAAAAAACTGTTAACATTATTTATATTGCCCATGAAGTAAGTGTTAAAAAACTGTCAACAATATTTATATTGCCCATGAAGTAGATATAAAAAACTGTTAACAATATTTATATTGCCCATGAGGTAGGTGTTAAAAAACTGTTAACATTGTTTATATTGCCTTTGAAGTAGGTATAAAAAACTGTTAACAATATTTATATTGCCCATGACGTAGGTGTTAAAAAACTGTTAACATTGTTTATATTGCCTATGAAGTAGGTGTGAAAAAACTCTTAACAATATTTGTATTGCCCACTTTAAAACTGTTTATATTGCCTATGAAGTAGGTGTTAAAAATGTGTGAACATTATTTATATTGCCTAAACATACAATTCTGCAAGCTATTTCTTTCTTTTTAAAAATCTCTTTTGTAACACTAATATTTACAACACTATATTCAAAAAGCTTGTCTCACTGTTTTTTTTCTCACATAACATGAAATTTTAGGTCATAATGTACTGCTAGCTTACTGAAATATTAAAAGATTTTGTACATTATTTGATATCAGAATTTCATAATTTTTTGATAAAGAGGAATATTAAGATAACAAAGAAGGGTTACTTGATGTTCTGTAATTGTGGGGTAAGTCTGATTATCTGCATGATTATTTGTGGTTTGTTCAGTTTAAAAATGACTTTGTAAAATTTTTAGTGTCTATTTTTTAACAACAATATTTTCTTTTATAATTCACACAATCCAAACAACAAAATCTGAAAAAGTGGAAGTTTTAAAGTACCTATTATTTAGCTTATAAGTACATAAATTAATTTCAAAGCCCTTCTTAACTTAAATTTTCTGCAATAGGCATTTGTGATTGTTTTGTATGGAAATTGAAACAAATACACTGTTTATTACTGCTTATAGTTTTTTGTTTTTAATATGATATACAAATGTAGATGGTCACTTATACTAGCACCCTCATCACAAAATCTCATTTTGTATGCACACAGAAACATGACTGTATTGTTTTGTATAATCTTATATACACAATATTTGTCTGTCATTGGTTTTTTTTTCTGTTCATAGTAAAAATGTTGTGTTAATGTCTGTGATCAGTGTTTGTTGTATGAATTATCTCCCTTTCCTTAAGTTACCCAAGAGGGAACAATTATATATATCTTCTATCATTTGGGCTTTTTTCTCCCTTGATTAAGAGCAGATAGGGTACTAATTTTTTTTGTTAACTCCATAGATTAACATGAATAAGGACAGATAAAGTAGGAAACTGTTATATAATTGGTGTGACTCAACTTCACCATATTTCCCAAAATGTGTTTGCCATCTGTAGTTGCAAATTATTGCCAATTTTTTTCAAAAGAAAAAAGCATATCGGTGTAAAAAAAGAAAATTATAAAGCAACTTAACTAGCTTGCCCCTTTTCCAGTGCACCCCTCAGCCTCATGCAGTATTTATAATACAAAATACAGCAAAACACTTTTTCAATACAAATAAACAGATCCGAATTAATTGAAACTGAATCAAAGAAACTAAAATAACTCCTAATTGGGCATTATATACCGGTAAGTGATAATTGATCGATATTTTTTCAATGTTGACTTATTTTGTTTGTCCTTTTCAGATCTAGAAACACATTAAAATGCCCCCTTAATGTCCTCAACATATGCCCTTCAGCCCTTAAATCCTAGCTGAAATACTGCTTTATATGTAAAAAAATCTTAAAAATACTTTTTGTGATCAATATGTCAATTAAACATTGCCTCAATGTGTGATTTGTCAAATTTAAAAAATCTTGATTTCATATGATAAAGTTGTTGTATTTGACTTGGCTTGATGAATAGGACCACCGTGGCAGTCATTAAAGAAAAAGTTTAGGATTCTACGGATCTCATGTTTTATATAATTCATATTACTGTGGAAGGATCTGATTCATATTACTGTGGAAGGGTCTGTGTAAACAGTCCTTACTATATGTACCGGTATTTATCTTTATAAACATTTCTTATTTGCAACCGTTCATGAAGATAATTTTTTTCTTCCTTTCAATGCCTTTTATATAAAAAGTGGCCTTATTGTATTTATTTTAAGAAGTTTATTATTGTATAAGAAATAGCTTTACTGAGAAACTTTTATGACTTAATTTGACTGAAATACTGAAATGATACTGTCTTTTATGAAAGGTAAAAATAGATAGTACCTTTGTTTCAGCCTACAAGAGAGGGACAGGTAAAATAAATACAAAATATATTACATGTCTTATGTACACCCATACCCTCAGATACCATATTTGCTGGGCAGTAAGTTGCTAAACTAACTTATTATTATATTGTAATTGATGATTTACTGTAGTATCAGAGTGAAAGAAAATCTATTAAATCGCATTTGAAAAAAACAGAAGGTATTTCACTCTAGGAAGTGATATTACATTACAACCGAACTACAGCTGTAAATAACTTGTGTATGTGTGCACTTGTGATTTACTGCGTTGTTTGGTCACATGTTGTTTATTTCTGGTATTTGAATTCAGTGATTAGTTATAAGTATTGTATGCCTATCCTGGCTTTTTTTTTTGTAATTTTAAACATTGTGGTATTGACAACTGTTGTGTTTTGACTGACTTTCCTAAATTTAAACTTTAATTTGATTATTATGTATTTGGGAATGATAAGTGGACTGTCTGCATCCTTCACTTAAGGGTGATTGCCTGATCACATACAAATATCTCTGGTGTTTGGATGATGGTGTTGACTGAGATTTACATCAGCACTATCTGATCAAAAATTTATAGTAAAGTGTTTCTACTCTGATAAACAAGGGTTTGGTAACCAGATGTCAATGGTTCTCTACAGATATTGTGCCTTGTTTCGAGTCCCTACAGCAGCTTTAGAAGCTAGGACCTGTTTAAAATCGATAGAAATCTATGTTATGACACTATATACACTATAGACTCAGTTGTAATAACACTTTTAGACTTAAACCGGAGAACACAATTCTCAGCATTGAATAGATAAATTCTGATGGATAAGCAATTGACCATGTGTAAAATCAGTGCAATTAATGTTTAAAACTGTAAATTGTTGAAGGAATTCACTGCAGTTAAAATTCAAAAATAACATGCAAAGGAACAATACACCAGCAGATATGGTTTATAATGAATATTATGATATTATTACATGGTTGTTTCTGTATTGGGTTTGTTATTGGTCCGAGGCTTGCTGTATTGGCCTGAGGCAGAGCCGAAGGCCAATACAGCTGGCCGAGGACCAATAACAAGGCCAATGCAGAAATAACCATGTAATGATATCTTTATTAATTAACTAGATTTCACAATGCATATTCTGTATGAATTTTATTCTTTAAAATTTTTTAAGTATATTCATTGAAGGATTGGAATAAGTGTTATGGAAGATATTTTTGTATGAGCTATTGCTGAATAATTTATAATTATCAATTTTGAAGCACCTTTAATCAGTGATCATGACTAATTTAGATATAATGTACACATTTTGGAGTTTTCATATGTATTCAAACTAAAATCTAGAGAAAATCAACTCACCCTATATTGGCCGAGTTAATGATTCTGTATTGAAAGGACAGTTTTAGTCGTATTGAAGCCAATAATACACTCGTTAATTAATACATGTATATATATATAGTATGTTTTTGAGAAGTTTATTTTCTATTCAATATAATATTAATTTAGAATTTCATATATTCAGATTATCCATTTATTTTCATAAATATAGATATATTATGTTATAATTAATGAGGAACCAGAGTGAGTTATCTTTTCCTAACCAATGTAGGTAAGGGAGATAATTAAATTCTCTCCCTTTTGTCCTGAGGCTAAAAGGGAGACAAATTTATTATCTCCCTTACCTACATTGGTAAGGAAAATATAACTCACTCTGGTTTCTCATTGTATTATCATATATTTAACTATACATCTTATTACTATATAATAATAAAAAAAATCAGTTATAAATGTATGAATATGAAATATATTTGACACTTTATGAAAACATAAATTTTATTGTAAAATTTGAAGAATTTCCAATATTTGACAGTCACAATGTTCATTTCTTCAGAAATTTCTTTACCATTATTTTAGGTATTAAGACATTACTTTTCATTTAATGAAAGTTATTTCCTTGCTTTGCTTATTGTATAACCAGCAGCATTTATGATAAACTCCGACACGTAAATATTTCTGGAAGATTTAACAATAATTGATGGATTTTAACACAATAGTAAAATTCTATCTAGGTTTCATATTGTTATTTTTGTTATATTTTAAATGAACAACAAAATGGATAACAGGAAAGGAAAACCTATATTGAATATGCAGTTAAAAAAAAAATATGGTGAAATGGACCAGTAGAAGTAACAAATTATATATTAAATATCGTGGATTTTACTATTGTTTATGCCCCCAGGCAATTCTAAAACAAGCCATTTGTTGACTAAGGAATCTCATAATATTGTTCAAGTGATATGAAAGACAAGTTTTACAGCCTATCTGTGACATATTTTATTCGGTGGTCTGTTTGTAGCATGCTCTCCTAGAATGTTGAAGGTTGCGGGTTCGATCCCCAGCCATGTCAAACATAAGACATTAAAACTGGTATTTTATGATTCTCCACCAAGCACACGTCATATAGGGGTAAGAGTAAAGACTTGTCAATTTAATGTGTCCAGGTGGGCTGATGTGTCTTCCTGTGGACTGTTACCTCATGAGCCGGCATGTTAAAAATCCAGCTCAGTGTGTCAGTCTAGTACAAGGCAGGGTTCATATTTATATCACATCAACATATTGTGATACTGTAAATTCGGAAATTATTGCGATGTTTTTATTGTTGCGATAAATGCGACAAGGTTGTAATCGCAATAATTTAAATTCGCATTTTGGAATTTCATTATATAAATGAAGCGTGATTTTTCTCAATATCGCAAAAATTGAAATCGCATTTTGGCCTAAATTGACAAAAAAAGCAATAAAAAATGCATGCAATAATTTATGAATTTACAGTATGTATGCAATAATTGACACTGGATGTTAAACAATAATCCATCGATCATTTTCATATTGTAGTAAGAACAAATGTAGTTTTAGATAATTTAATTATAGAGCTTGTTTTTAGTATTATTTATTTGTATAATTACAGATAGAGAGTAACATATCAATTCCACAGTTTTGTTTCCCTGATGCCCTGGAGTTTGATGTTAGAACTGCATCTCCAGCAGCTCCAAGGTAATATTAATATACAGGGTTGGATCAAGGGTGTGTGTGGGGGATGGGGGGCCTTGGAGTTTGATGTTAGAACTGCATCTCCTACAGCTCCGAGGTAATATTAATACACAGGATTGGATCCAGGGTGTGTGTGGGGGATGGGGGGCCTTGGAGTTTGATGTTAGAACTGCATCTCCTACAGCTCCGAGGTAATATTAATACACAGGATTGGATCCAGGGTGTGTGTGGGGGATGGGGGGCCTTGGAGTTTGATGTTAGAACTGCATCTCCTACAGCTCCGAGGTAATATTAATACACAGGATTGGATCCAGGGTGTGTGTGGGGGATGGGGGGCCTTGGAGTTTGATGTTAGAACTGCATCCCCAGTAGCTCCAAAGTAATCTTAATACACAGCAGGGATGGATAGGGGTGGGGGAGAGGAGTGGGGTGGATACATTGGAATTTGAAGTTATAACTGCTCTCCCAGCAGCTGCAGGGTAATTTTAATACACAGGGGTGGATCCATGGGGGGGGATGCCTTGGGGTTTGATATTCGTATGGCATACATCTTTTTGTTCCTGATATCCTACGACAACGTGTCATTGGATGTAGTTATATGACTATTAGTTATGTCAGTAGGGATGTATATAATTTGGATTTGGACATACATGTAAATCATTCGAATTTCCGAATTTAAAGAGAGTTATTTTCTTTGTTATTTTATTTTTTTGCACCTTTTATTTTACTAGTGTTGGTTTTTTTTTTCACATGTAAATTATAGCATTTTCTCTAATTCTTAACTGGTTTATATTGGACCAATTGATCATTTTTGGATAATTAATGTATGCCAGTTGAATTTCAAATATTAGAAACAGTCACCAAACCTTTGGTTTTAAAATTTGAAAATTTGATTGGCTGGGGCAGAGAGATATTCCATCTGACTTGATTTTATTTAGTAATAGAATTTAAATTTTTCGATATTGTAAGATTGTGTATACATTTATCTCTGATTGAAAAGATTTGCTACGAAAAGTTCCAAGATACTAGTATATGATTAACTTTATATTTTTATTGATATTATGATACTGCTTTATTTCAGTGAATCATTTTCCTTTGTACTTACTAACTTTGATGGGCAGCATGTATATGGATACTGTAAAAGACTTGTGGTAAGAAACATTTCTCATCCTACTGGTGTTTTCATACACTTTTCACTTGGTTTGGTCTGATCTTACCTAAGGTGAGATCACATATCTTCTTCTTTCCAGCAACAAATTAACAGTAAAAAGCTTAGACAGCCTCAGATGAGATATATACTAATCTGTGATTAGGACAAGCCTCATCGAAGTCTAGTCATCTCCGACTTCACCAACTTTTACCAATTTTTTTTTATGTACAAACTGTTTATGAGTTGACAACATGGGGAGTCCTTTCACTGGTGCAGCCTAAATATACAAAGTTGTGTTTAGAATATCTGATGTTTGGACAGCAGTTTTGTTTATGTAAAGAAAATTAAACGGTATTTGTATTAACGTATATTTTAATGTTAATATATGACTCCATCATGCCAATAAGTTGCCTTAACATTACTTTTTTTAACAGTGTGTTTATATTTTGAATGTTGACTAGTCACAATTAATTAATAGAATAACAATATATTTTTATGATTTTATTTTATTTTTAGCCAATAGATACACCAGCAGGTTTACCAGAGGTTATATGTATTGTCAGTCCTGTAGATGCCTTCTCTATGTATAATGATGTAAGTATATTATTTTATTACAATAGGGTTTAGTGGTAAATGATCCCATAGAGTGATATTTTGTCAGAGTTATGGCCCTTGGACAATTTATAATTATATTGAGTTAACAGTTTTTACTATATATGGCATGCTGAATTTGCATATTATCTGAAATTTTTAAATTTAAACACAAAAAAAGATAAAATAAAAACATAATAATAAGAAAAAAAAAGAATGAATTGCATGCAATAATCTAAGAATGCTTGTTGCTAGTATTTGTTTCCCAGTATTAGCCACTTTTAAGGATACAGTATTTTTTAAGTACATTATATTTATATTTACAGCTTTTGGATGAAATTGAGGACAAAAGACAGATGTCATTGACAATGGCTAAAGAGCTGATAGTGGCATCATTTGGTCGACCTTTACCTGAACCTGGGAAAATGGTTCATGTTAGAACATTGGTAAGGTGTAAATAAATCTTTGTTTAATAAAACAAAATTATTAAGTATTGATACGAAAATACATATTTATAGAGTGTATGTCAGTTAGACTTCAAATAATACAGAATTATTAGATTGAAAACATTATGAGGTGTACTGTGGACTCAAAAACAGAAATCAAATCACATGAAATCTTCCCCAAAATATCCCAAATACACATTTTAATCAATGCATAGACAGAAGACAACTAATGAATGATACATGTTCCTCACTTGTTGAAGGTACACAGAGAATGTGATTTCATTGACATGATAGCACCCTCCCAGGTCATATATAATTTATTAGCCTCATAAAATGTTACAGTTAATATATATCTGGCAGTTACAATTGATATATATCTTGCAGTTACAATTGATATATATCTGGCAGTTACAGTAGATATATATCTGGCAGTTACAGTTGATATATATCTGGCAGTTACAGTAGATATATAGCTGGCAGTTACAGTTGATTTATATCTGGCCATTACAGTTGATATATATCTGCCAGTTGCAGTAGATATATATCTGGCAGTTACAGTTGATATATATCTGCCGTTACAGTTGATATATATCTGACAGTTACAGTAGATATATATCTGGCAGTTACAGTTGATATATATCTGGCCGTTACAGTTGATATATATCTGGCAGTTACAGTTGATATATATCTGGCCTTTACAGTTGATATATATCTGGCAGTTACAGTTGATATATATCTGGCAGTTACAGTAGATATATATCTGGCAGTTACAGTAGATATATATCTGGCAGTTACAGTAGATATATATCTGGCAGATACAGTAGATATATATCTGACAGTTACAGTAGATATATATCTGGCAGTTACAGTTGATATATATCTGGCAGTTACAGTTGATATATATCTGGCAGTTACAGTTGATATATATCTGGCAGTTACAGTTGATATATATCTGGCAGTTACAGTAGATATATATCTGGCAGTTACAGTTGATATATATCTGGCAGTTACAGTAGATATATATCTGGCAGTTACAGTTGATATATATCTGGCTGTTACAGTTGATATATATCTGGCAGTTACAGTAGATATATATCTGGCAGTTACAGTTGATATATATCTGGCAGTTACAATTGATATATATCTGACAGTTACAGTTGATATATATCTGGCAGTTACAATTGATATATATCTGGCAGTTACAATTGATATATATCTGGCAGTTACAGTAGATATATATCTGGCAGTTACAGTTGATATATATCTGGCAGTTACAGTAGATATATATCTGGCAGTTACAGTTGATATATATCTGGCAGTTACAATTGATATATATCTGACAGTTACAGTTGATATATATCTGGCAGTTACAGTTGATATATATCTGGCAGTTACAATTGATATATATCTGGCAGTTACAGTTGATATATATCTGGCAGTTACAGTAGATATATATCTGGCAGTTACAGTAGATATATATCTTGCAGTTACAGTAGATATATATTTGGCAGTTACAGTTGATATATATCTGGCAGTTACAGTTGATATATATCTGGCAGTTACAGTTGATATATATCTGGCAGTTACAGTTGATATATATCTGGCAGTTACAGTAGATATATATCTGGCAGTTACAGTTGATATATATCTGGCAGTTACAGTTGATATATATCTGGCAGTTACAGTTGATATATATCTGACAGTTACAGTTGATATATATCTGGCAGTTACAGTTGATATATATCTGGCAGTTACAGTTGATATATATCTGGCAGTTACAGTTGATATATATCTCTCAGTTACAGTTGATATATATCTGGCAGTTACAGTTGATATATATCTGGCAGTTACAGTTGATATATATCTGGCAGTTACAGTAGATATATATCTGACAGTTACAGTAGATATATATCTGGCAGTTACAGTTGATATATATCTGGCAGTTACAGTTGATATATATCTGGCAGTTACAGTTGATATATATCTGGCAGTTACAGTGGATATATATCTGGCAGTTACAGTTGATATATATCTGGCAGTTACAGTAGATATATATCTGGCAGTTACAGTAGGTATATATCTGGCAGTTACAGTACATATATATCTGGCAGTTACAGTTGATCTATATCTGGCTGTTACAGTTGATATATATCTGGCAGTTACAGTAGATATATATCTGGCAGTTACAGTTGATATATATCTGGCAGTTACAATTGATATATATCTGACAGTTACAGTTGATATATATCTGGCAGTTACAATTGATATATATCTGGCAGTTACAATTGATATATATCTGGCAGTTACAGTAGATATATATCTGGCAGTTACAGTTGATATATATCTGGCAGTTACAGTAGATATATATCTGGCAGTTACAGTAGATATATATCTGGCTGTTACAGTTGATATATATCTGGCAGTTACAGTAGATATATATCTGGCAGTTACAGTTGATATATATCTGGCAGTTACAATTGATATATATCTGACAGTTACAGTTGATATATATCTGGCAGTTACAATTGATATATATCTGGCAGTTACAATTGATATATATCTGGCAGTTACAGTAGATATATATCTGGCAGTTACAGTAGATATATATCTGACAGTTACAGTGGATATATATCTGGCCGTTACAGTAGATATATATCTTGCAGTTACAGTAGATATATATCTGGCAGTTACAGTTGATATATATCTGGCAGTTACAGTTGATATATATCTGACAGTTACAGTTGATATATATCTGGCAGTTACAGTAGATATATATCTGGCAGTTACAGTTGATATATATCTGGCAGTTACAGTAGATATATATCTGGCAGTTACAGTAGATATATATCTGGCAGTTACAGTAGATATATATCTGGCTGTTACAGTTGATATATATCTGGCAGTTACAGTAGATATATATCTGGCAGTTACAGTTGATATATATCTGGCAGTTACAATTGATATATATCTGACAGTTACAGTTGATATATATCTGGCAGTTACAATTGATATATATCTGGCAGTTACAATTGATATATATCTGGCAGTTACAGTAGATATATATCTGGCAGTTACAGTAGATATATATCTGACAGTTACAGTGGATATATATCTGGCCGTTACAGTAGATATATATCTTGCAGTTACAGTAGATATATATCTGGCAGTTACAGTTGATATATATCTGGCAGTTACAGTGGATATATATCTGGCAGTTACAGTAGATATATATCTGGCAGTTACAGTTGATATATATCTGGCAGTTACAGTTGATATATATCTGGCAGTTACAGTAGATATATATCTGGCAGTTACAGTTGATATATATCTGGCAGTTACAGTTGATATATATCTGGCAGTTACAGTTGATATATATCTGGCAGTTACAGTTGCTATATATCTGGCAGTTACAGTAGATATATATTTGGCAGTTACAGTAGATATATATCTGGCAGTTACAGTTGATATATATCTGGCAGTTACAGTTGATATATATCTGGCAGTTACAGTTGATATATATCTGGCAGTTACAGTTGCTATATATCTGGCAGTTACAGTAGATATATATTTGGCAGTTACAGTAGATATATATCTGGCAGTTACAGTTGATATATATCTGGCAGTTACAGTTGATATATATCTGGCAGTTACAGTAGATATATATCTGACAGTTACAGTTGATATATATCTGACAGTTACAGTAGATATATATCTGGCAGTTACAGTAGATATATATCTTGCAGTTACAGTAGATATATATTTGGCAGTTACAGTTGATATATATCTGGCAGTTACAGTTGATATATATCTGGCAGTTACAGTTGATATATATCTGGCAGTTACAGTTGATATATATCTGGCAGTTACAGTTGATATATATCTGGCAGTTACAGTTGATATATATCTGGCAGTTACAGTAGATATATATCTGGCAGTTACAGTTGATATATATCTGGCAGTTACAGTTGATATATATCTGGCAGTTACAGTAGATATATATCTGGCAGTTACAGTAGATATATATCTGGCAGTTACAGTTGATATATATCTGACAGTTACAGTTGATATATATCTGACAGTTACAGTTGATATATATCTGGCAGTTACAGTAGATATATATCTGGCAGTTACAGTTGATATATATCTGGCTGTTACAGTTGATATATATCTGGCAGTTACAGTAGATATATTTCTTGCAGTTACAGTTGATATATATCTGGCAGTTACAGTGGATATATATCTGGCAGTTACAGTAGATATATATCTGGCAGTTACAGTAGATATATATCTGGCAGTTACAGTAGATATATATCTGGCAGTTACAGTAGATATATATCTGGCAGTTACAGTTGATATATATCTGGCAGTTACAGTAGATATATATCTGGCAGTTACAGTAGATATATATCTGGCAGTTACAGTGGATATATATCTGGCAGTTACAGTTGATATATATCTGGCAGTTACAGTTGATATATATCTGGCAGTTACAGTAGATATATATCTGGCAGTTACAGTAGATATATATCTGGCAGTTACAGTAGATATATATCTGGCAGTTACAGTAGATATATATCTGGCAGTTACAGTTGATATATATATGGCAGTTACAGTGGATATATATCTGGCAGTTACAGTTGATATATATCTGGCAGTTACAGTTGATATATATCTGGCAGTTACAGTTGATATATATCTGGCAGTTACAGTTGATATATATCTGGCAGTTACAGTTGATATATATCTGGCAGTTACAGTTGATATATATCTGGCAGTTACAATTGATATATATCTCTCAGTTACAGTTGATATATATCTGGCAGTTACAGTGGATATATATCTGGCAGTTACAGTAGATATATATCTGGCAGTTACAGTAGATATATATCTGGCAGTTACAGTAGATATATATCTGGCAGTTACAGTAGATATATATCTGGCAGTTACAGTTGATATATATCTGGCAGTTACAGTAGATATATATCTGGCAGTTACAGTAGATATATATCTGGCAGTTACAGTGGATATATATCTGGCAGTTACAGTTGATATATATCTGGCAGTTACAGTTGATATATATCTGGCAGTTACAGTAGATATATATCTGGCAGTTACAGTAGATATATATCTGGCAGTTACAGTAGATATATATCTGGCAGTTACAGTAGATATATATCTGGCAGTTACAGTTGATATATATATGGCAGTTACAGTGGATATATATCTGGCAGTTACAGTTGATATATATCTGGCAGTTACAGTTGATATATATCTGGCAGTTACAGTTGATATATATCTGGCAGTTACAGTTGATATATATCTGGCAGTTACAGTTGATATATATCTGGCAGTTACAGTTGATATATATCTGGCAGTTACAATTGATATATATCTCTCAGTTACAGTTGATATATATCTGGCAGTTACAGTTGATATATATCTGACAGTTACAGTTGATATATATCTGGCAGTTACAGTTGATATATATCTGGCAGTTACAGTTGATATATATCTGGCAGTTACAATTGATATGTATCTCTCAGTTACAGTTGATATATATCTGGCAGTTGCAGTGGATATATATCTGACAGTTACAGTAGATATATATCTGGCAGTTACAGTTGATATATATCTGGCAGTTACAGTAGATATATATCTGGCAGTTACAGTGGATATATATCTGGCAGTTACAGTTGATATATATCTGGCAGTTACAGTAGATATATATCTGACAGTTACAATAGATATATATCTGGCAGTTACAGTTGATATATATCTGGCAGTTACAGTAGATATATATCTGACAGTTACAGTTGATATATATCTGGCAGTTACAGTTGAAGGTTCTGTTTGGTTGTAATCTCATAATTGTCTTCTTATTATTGTTAATTAGTCAGATAATAATTTATTTTGTATAATTTTAGGATGAGAACTGGGAGACAGGAACAATATTTCTTGCCAGACCTTCAGATGACAGAGTAGATAATGTGAGTCACATAGTTTAGGTCAAAGGGTGTAGTCCACAACAAACAATTTTTGTAACTAGTAACTTCAAAATAAAATCAAATAGAATGATATATATATAGATTCTCCTTCAGGTACGAGTGAGTTATGGAATTTCTCCACCCGAGATAGTTAAATTTTCGATTTTCAACACGCGAGCCTTTGCGAGCTTGTTAGCATCTAAAATTTAACTATGGAGGATGGAGAAATTCCATAACTGACGAGTAAATTATTTTTCTCCTATGATTTTTGACAAATCCTCAAGAAATGTTGTTGCTATGTAGTTTGTGTACATAGCCATCATTTCAGGAGTTCTCTAATTTATCGTTCCAATAATTGTAGAAAAAAACGCTGGTAATTCCCACGTATATAATTTAATCACTGGGAAATGGTTAAAAATATTATGTATTTTTATCCCACCGATTAAACACGTCAAGAATAGGAGAAATGATGTTATGAATGTTATGATATCAAGATGTTACCATGAGGAAAAGATCACTTCTTTTATGCAATGGTGGACAATGATGAATCTAACCATGTAGTGGAAATACATGTATAGAAACTGAGGAAACGCTGACATGAAACAAAAATGAAAAACAATTTCAAAAATAGGCGGCAGGTGGCAGATTTCCACTTTATCCTCTTGTTTCAGACATACTTTTGTCAAAACTATGCTGAGAATATACATGAGGTAGCCACTACAGTTACAGTTCGGTAATGGATGCTTTAAAAACTTTTGAAAACCCCAATATATGATTCAGGTATTTACAATATACAGAAATATTACTGTGAAGATGTGATGATTAGCAGAGAATAATATTAAAGATATTTTTGTCAGTAAAATTCAAAACATTGTTCTTTACAGAACTGAAAATAAAATTTCTCTTCTTTATACTAAAATATATAGTGCAGGGATGTAAGTAATATTAGAATATTAGCATGACAACTACCACTTCCAGACACCCTGTTAGATACATTGTACAATGTATATTTGAAAAGCATGCAGATTGAAAGAAAAAGATGACATGGAAATTAAAAGCATGATATAATTTTATTTTTCAATTTTAGACCATGCAGATGTTGTTGGGGTTTTTATATATGCTTATTAAAAATTTGTAGGAATTGGTTATGTTTACTAACTGAAGATGGTGGGTTTTATATTTTTGTATTTTATCCATTTATTAAGATTTGTGGAATGATTTTTTCCAGATGTTTTATTAAAACTAGTAGTTGCATGGATTAGATTTTCTTGTCAGTAATTTAATTTTGAAAAAGTAAGATATCTGAAGAAAATGTGTATTAAAAGGGCCATATGAGGTAATGCCATAACTTTGCATCCATTGTCATCCATCATGGCCATCAAAAACTTTACTTTAAACTCTTCTCTGAAACCACATTGCCATTTGAAACCAGATTTTGGTGATGTCAAAACTTGATCCAGTTGTGGGGAAGCCCAACTTATATGATGCACATTACAGAAAAATCAGTCAACATATGTAAAGTGAAATTCTACTCCTCTGAAAATACTTGGCCAAATAAGACAAAATCCATCAAATGTAAATCATCAAGTATATTTTACTTTGCAGCGATGGTCTTCAGATGCTGCTCTTTTAAAAATGTATATAATGACTTAGGCTGCCAACAAGATGGCCACCAAAGCCAGTCTTAGTTTAACATAGACCCAGCATGAAAATTCATGTAAAGATGCTCTTGTCTTAATTCACTGAGCCAGTTGTCAAACATGGCAGCAGTGGTCTTTGTTCAACAATGTCTTAGTTAACACCACAATGTTTTTGTTCCTTACATGTATGTTTGCAAATAAAATCCAGGTGAGTGATGCTGGCTCCTGTGGGCCTTTAGTTTTAATAATTTTGTGTTGGTACTTAATACTATATTCTGTAATGTTGATCAGATGTTATGACTAGGATCATATAAAAATGTCCCTATAGGCATTATATTGTATGATTTCAGTTTATTTTTTATTTCTTGGATTCTGCATTTAATCTTATGTTGTACATGTCCATTTTTAATTAATAGCTAGGCCCGTTGCTAAAATAAGGACGATTTTATGGTTTCATTGTCCAGGTGATAATAATATACACAAAATTAAGTAAAACAGTTTAAAATCCTTTTTGCTATTTTTTCAATCAGACATTTTTCCTGGAAAACAGACAAGTCCAGCTGATAAAGAGATTTTGAAAGTACTGAATGATGTGAAGCAATCTTTAGCTGATGAACGTCAATTCCTCACATATTTCATGATGATTTTCATTGTATTTTAAACATATAATTGCATATATTTTCAGGCAAACAGGGAGTCTCTATTGTCAAAACTAGGTGTAGATAAAATTATCAAATTATTTTCTGTCATGCTGCTGGAGAGAAGTATTCTCTTTTGTGCCAAAAATCTAGGGTAAGTAGATAATTGTTGTTAAGGGGTGTTCACAGAATGATGTTATTCTTCTGTAAATGGCCATTCTCAGAGTGAGATGTTCCTTTGAAGATCGGTTCATGCAACCTCATATTATCTAGGTACAGGAAACTTAAAAATCGAGTATTAATGGAAGAAATAGCTACTTATACTTGTTCAAAATTGAAGAACTGGAAAATCTTCAAGTCGTTTTTAAAATTAACCGTATTTTCCCACTGCGCCTCACTCTGGAAAGACGTGCATTTTAAAAACTCAAAGATTTTACAGTCTTACTTTGAACTCGTGTAAGAACCTATTTTACGGTCATCTTCATGAATTGATTGACCGTTTCAGTCTTTCAATATCTAAGATAATGTTGGACCTGTTCCCACTGTCGTAACATTTCATGTGCCTTCCACCGGGTTGACTTTGTTGAACTTCATGAAGGGTGCTGTATACTAAGCAGGAACTGCTTACCCTTCCAGAGCACCTGGGTTCACTCCTGGTTTTTATAAGAGTTCGTGTTGTTCATTGTTTTTAAGTTTTCTGTGTTTATTTGATGTGCTTGTGGTTGTTTATTTGTCTTCCCAGGTTTGTCTGTCCAATTGCTTACATCTTTTTGATTTCCTCCTTAGGTATATTTGTCGTTTCTGTTAATCTTTTCTGGAGTAATTTAAGATTTGATGATTGCAAAGTGACTTTAATGGCTGTGCTTTTTAATGAAGTCAATAAACAGACATTTACAAGCTTCAAATCATCAATTGATGCTGGCCATATATCCAAATCTAATACTTATATCTCTGTTATAATGGAAGTGCAAAAATGTTAAATAACACAAGACTAAAGTGTCACTTTACACAAGGGGACAAATCAGTTGATGCATTGAAATTTTATGTCATGGAATGAAAATTGATGATAAACCTTATGTTGTATTAGATTTGTTGTATGAATACATTTATTTTTTGTCAGGGGAAAAAGACTCTTTAAAAAATTATTTATTAAGTTGATTGTCAATTTGAATGGGTCCTTCATATTTTAATACATTTTTTGTACACATATGGCAATCAATCATTTCATGCCAAGTTTATGGAAATTAACTGGTATTGCTATATATCAGAGACAAAATCCCATCAGAATGCTTATAACCATCCTGTAAAAAAAATCCTGGGTTTGTAATGTGACTTTAGAGTGATTCCTAGTATTTACAATAAACTTTCTATTGAATGATCACTCAATGAATGTGTCAGAAAGGTTCTTTGCTTGACAGAAAATGTCAATTCAGAACTTTTATGAGGTTTTTATAAATGTGAAAATTACTGCATGAGCCTAAAATAATTGTTATGTCTATTACACATGATATTATTCCACACAATCCATGCAATGATGTCCATATTGTATCCATTCTTATGGCCTCATGTTATTGTTATGTCTATTATACAGGATATTATCCCAGACAATCCATGCTATGAGGTCCCTATTGTACCCATTCTTGTGGTCTCACATATAATTGTTCTATTTTACAGGATATTATCCCAGACCATCCATGCAATGAGGTCCCTGCTATACCCATTCTCATGGCCTCACACATACATACCAGTATTACCTGACACAATGTTAGATATCTGCTGTTCTCCGACTCCCTTCATCATCGGAATCTTATCATCCCATCTACAGAAAGTTCTCAATCTTCCACTAAGTGAGGTAAGAAAAGTACTATAGTAATAGCATATTTTTTATACCTCTCATAAACAAAGTTTTCAGCACATTTGGCTATTTCGCGGCGGCCATTTTTTATTGGTCGAGGAAGCCGGAGTACCCGGAGAGAACCACAGACCTTTGATAGGAAAATTGGCAATCCTTGTCAATTAAGATCGGAGTCAAACACACCCTGCCACAGGTTATGAATTACCCTGTATGCCTGTCTAATGCTGTTAATGAAACTTCAGACAAAGGTTGTATATCTTATGGATATTTACATGATGTAAAATCTTGTAGGGGAGATAGTTTGCTGATTTCAATATTTTAAGGAATAGATGAATTGGACTGATGGGGTGGGGGGAAGTGTCATTTTATGGACATGATCACACTCCATCTAGTCTGCAATGCATTTTGATGATTCAATGTTATACCAATAAAAAGTCCCTCATTATATTTTTAGTACTCCAAAATGTGTTTTAAAAGTTTAAATTGCACAAATGACTACATTTCATTGCAGTAATGTATTTCATTTTTGCAATGATTATTTTATTTAAAAACGAGTCAAAGGCAATCTTAAAATAATTTTTTTTTTTAATAAAGTCAGAAGAAATATTTTGTATACTTAATCTACTACTTTGTATCATACAGTAAAGCCACAAGGCCACAAGGCCACACAGTAATATGTAAATAATATATGTTATGGATATAAAATGACATTGAAACACTTTTTTTCTATGCATTTTAGATTTTCATATTTGACCTGGATAAAAGACAAGTTGTAAAATGTCAGGGAGATGAAGACACATTACTTCCTAAGTCTGTACAGAAAGCACTTAAAACAGTACTAAATATGTGTAAAGTAGAGGGAGGTAAGTCTCATAGTGTACTTTTGTTGCAACCTACTAAACACTTATGGTGAAGGATTTTTTTTTATTGAGGCAGAGTCCAAGGTTGATATATTTATCTGGGACGGTACAATTCTGTATTGACTTCTAAAAATGTCCATTTGTATATTGTGTATATGATTGTATGTTATAGATTTTTTGGGAATCTTTTTGAAAAAAGCAATGTGTTTTAATATAATAATACTAACCCCAAAATACCAAACCAAAATGAAATAATTATTTTATAAGGATGGAAATTAACTAAATAATAAAAAGATATAAAAGAAGAAAGTAAACAATGACATACCATTCTATCAGTAACCTGTCTCTATGTTAGGACCATTGCATAATTTTTTTTTCCCCGAAACTTCAAAAATTGATGCCTGCAAATATAATTATTTTGTATATGTATTGGTGGTTATAAAGAGACTGGGTTCTGTTTCAGGTGTTCAAGTATTGTAAATCCTGAGTTTTTGGTTGCTGAACTTAAGTGACATCTGTCGTATAAAGTACCTTTACTGTCCCTGTTAAATGTGTACACACATTATTGATATGAAATAAAACAATATTGAGAATTTATTGAAAATTCATAAATGATTTTTGTCAAGTGGTTAAATGCTTTATATTTTTTTTATTCAAAAAATTGCCTTAATGCCTATTACCATTGAAGAAATAAAATATATTTTCAGTTTTAAAGAATTCCCAAAATCTGTTGATATCTGAGGCTTTTCTTCGATTCTTTGTTGAGGCTGTCGGTCACTATAGTGACCACATTACAACGCAACAAAATGATCAGCTAGTATTTGAGGTAAATATTCAATATTTAATTTATTTGAAAATTGTCCTTGTAATTGATATTTGTAGTTATGATAAAATAAGATGAAATGTCTAGGGAATCATGGAGTAAGATTTAATATGTTAGACCTTGCCACACTCTATATGTGCCTGTCTTAATTCATGTATTTTCAATGGCTGTATTTTGTCTACATACTGTTTATGTTTATAAACAACAAGTTTTCAATACATGACAAAAAATTGATTAATTTTTTGGCTTTCCGAAGTTTTGGTCATAAGCGTTCCTTGTGATGGATAATCCCAAAATGTGATTTGCAGACAAGGATTATTCATATTTGAGTTTATTTTTACAAAAAATTAAATGACTCCACATTATCATAGGAAAAGTATTTTACAAAGTTTCTCTTATTCACTTAGACTTTCAACACATTATAATGAATATATTTAAAGAAATAACACATGGTCCATTGCAGAAAGAATCATTTGTAAAGAATGCGCAGTCATCCAGTATGGAACAGTTTTTAGAATGGTTTACAGAAACACAGATGTTTGAAGTGTTTCTAACAGAAAAAGTAGAGACCAAAAATAAATCCAAATCCAATACGCTTAGTAAGTTTTTAAATAAATATATGAGTAATGCATTTAATATCTGTTTTATCATTGGTTCTTTAACATTCGAGGGGCCTCGGTGGCCGAGTAGGTAGTTCGTCATGACTACTAATGATCACTAGCCTGTCAACACTGAGGTTGTGATTTCGAATCTCACCTGTGGCAGGGTGTGTTCGACTCCGATCTAAGGTCGTGGTTCTCTACGGGTACTCTGCCTTCCTCCTAGTTTATCGTTCCAATAATTGTAAAAAAAGGGCGGTTATTCCCTCATAGAAATTTAATGACCGGGAAGTGGTTAAAGATATTATGTATTTTTATCCCACTGATTAAACACGTCAAGAATAGGAGAAAATATGTTTAAAGTAAGACCTTCTTCTAAATAACATGAGAACTCAGGAAATATAACATTTTTTCCTAATTCTTTACAGATATATTTAATCAAAGGATAAAAGAATACAATGAAGAATTGGAAGAATCTAAAAAAGAAAAGAAGAAAAAAGGCTTTCTCAAACTGCTGAAATAGTTCACTAATTTCTATACATATATATTATCTCTGTAATCATTGTATATATTGATCTGTACATGTTAGTTATGAGAGGAGAATACAAGACCATTCTATATGTAAGATATTAGTATAAACTACAGTGATAAAAATGATTTTTTAGACGTACCAGTGTACTCCATTTGAATTGTTGTTTTTTTTTAAATGTAAAGATATTAATTTGACAAAAACACCCTATAATTTGTCATAAACAGCCGTTCTGGTCTTGTTGAAGATGGGTTCACTTTCATGAATGGCTAATCTAGTCAGCTACCAGTACACATGGTATGAATAAATATTCAGAATTACATGTATTTCATCATATCATTGGTGTTTCTATTGAAACAGAAATAAATTTTTAAATTTTATCCAGTTGATGTAAAATGAATCGTCCTGGCTTCTGATTGTATAAATTGTAATAAAGGTATAAATAGGATACATAACGTTCATGTATATGTGTATTGATATGCAAAGACATGATTGTTACCTCAGTATTGTCTGATAGATGCTGCATTTAAGTGCTTGAAAATTTTGGTGAATGATTTTTGTAAGATGTTTACAAAATATACATGGTCATGGACTTCATTAATCAAC
This sequence comes from Mytilisepta virgata, assembly GCA_028015205.1. Lineage (NCBI taxonomy): Eukaryota > Metazoa > Mollusca > Bivalvia > Mytilida > Mytilidae > Mytilisepta > Mytilisepta virgata. The sequence goes on along the minus strand of CM051515.1, from coordinate 55,071,030 downwards.
CGTGATGGGGATATTTAGAAAATTATAATAAAACTAACAATATAAGCAGTCGGATATTAGATATTTATATTTTTATTCTTTAAAGTTTGAAACATTTCCTGTTCATATTGTCATTTATAAATATACATGTAATTACTTGTGAGTGAGTGTATATTGCAAAATATACTTGTTATCCAAGATACACAGATTTATTGGTTCACTTTGGATAAGTGAAGATCTGGCTTACAACAGAAAGTGTTAATTTTATAACCAAATTATGTTTGATTTCATTTAGTTCAAGCCAGAAGTAAAAAATCGATATCAGCGTGGGGCCAAAAACTTCCATGTGAAAAGTCTCTGGTTTCAGAATTTATTGCAGCAAGGAATTAGGGGGGGAGGGGGTGAAATATACAAGGTTTGTAAATATGATCAGGTTAATTTTGGTGCTTTAAATAAATGGTGCATTTATCTAGCATCTACAAATGGTCATTTGTGCAATGTATAATATCAATAGAAATAGTAGTAAGTGAAATAAGAAGGGTTTTTTTCTTTAGAGTTTATATGATTTTAATACATAGTACATTTAAAAAAAATGGGTTATGCAATAAAAAACATGCTATTCAAAATCAATGAAATATTTATTTATAAAAATTATGAAATGTTTTTGCAATTCGACAACTTGGTTTAACTTGACCAAATCAATTTAAATTTGTATGTAAGAATAAATGTAATTGATTTAACAAACCTTTAGACCATTATACATTTTTGTTCTATGGAACACATTATAGACCACTATACATTTTTGTTCTATGGAACACATTATAGACCATTATACATTTTTGTTCTATGGAACACATTATAGACCACTATACATTTTTGTTCTATGGAACACATTATAGACCATTATACATGTTTGTTCTATGGAACACATTATAGACCATTATACATTTTTGTTCTATGGAACACATTATAGAACACATTATCATTATATATTCAGATCAAACTTTGTACAGAATTAAAGCCCAAGCTTTTAAATAGTATTTATTTTGTAGACATTCTCTGCTCTGCATTTCACATATAGTACATAATCATGATTGTAAATTTTTTATTGAGCGTAATCATTCATGCTAACCAAAGTGCAATGTAAAACCTTACCATTATTATTGTGAAAGAAAAACATACTAAAAGTATATCCATGATCCCCAATGTTAATGGAATAAAAAAACAGTTGTAATGTGTCTAGGACTATTATAGTCCCAGTTGTAACGTATCTAGGACTATTATAGTCCCAGTTGTAATGTATCTAGAACTATTATAGTCCAGAATGTATCGATAACATTATGGTCATTTCAGTAAGAAATTTGTACATGTTAGGAAAATTTTTAGCAAATTTTAGTTTTCAGTGGTGATGTTTCAGCATTTTCAGTGTGAAATTAGTCAAAATTGTTAGATTTAAAAACAGAAAAATAAGAGGACATTAAATTTCTATGTAAATTTTGTTTGTTCAAATGAATTTTTATTACAAGAATATTTCAACCATACATAGCTTTCAATCCAAATTTTGAAAAAGTTGATGAGGCAGGGAGACAACTTTTTTCTTGGTTTGAGGTATTGTGACATAAATCATTAGTGACAAGAAGTACAGTACTGATGTTTCCCTTACAGTGATTGAAAATATTAATGAAAAATAATACCAGAAAACGAAATGACAAAGATACAGATTTTACAAATTTAAAAGGAAATAAGAAGGTTGACGTGGCTGCTTTCAAATTATTTAGTTGGTTATAGGGTAAGTAAGTTGGTTAAATTGAATCTCTTTAATCTTCAAATGGTAGGGAATTGGTTTTTAATGTGTTTATTTATTTAATAGTTAAGAAAAATATTTAATTACATATATAGAAAAGAAACAATCATTGTATATATTTTTTTTTAATTTTTAAGTGTATTATATTTAACAGAAGTGACATTTTGTGACAATACTTTTACTATATTTATAAATAGCCGAGGGTAGTTTAAACATAACAGAGGGAAAGGATCGGTTAATAATGGACCCATTTCATCTACATTTAGCTAGATGGAAACTAATCATTGATGATATTATAAATACTGTACAGAATGAAATCTGTTAGATTTGTCAGTTAATTAATACAGTCAAACCTGCCTATAAAGGACACCCAAGCGACCAGAAAAAATTACCCTTTATGAGCAGGTGCCCTTTATACAGAGGTTGATTACTTTGTTCATGAATGGGACTTTTTCACTGTGCCCTTTATAGACAGTGATTTGCTATATAGAGGTGCCCTTTAAAGCAGGTTTGACTGTAGATCATTTAATCAATATTTGGTAAATTAATTTGTAGTTTTATAGTTTGTAATACCAATTTAATATGTGTCTCATATGTAGGGGAATTCCCTTTTTTATGCTGAGGTCACAAATTAGTCCCAATGTATATATATAGTATATTTGTATATATAGTATTTATCTGTGATATATTTCTTTGGCATAGTATTAGTGCAGCAAGTTTGATGGAGATAGATTTTCAATTTTCAGTTTTGGTTTTGGATATGGAAAGATATGGGGTATTGGTCAATGAGACAATATCCCATAGAATTGAACATGGTAAAAGATTGATTATTTCTAGGAGTCGTCTTGTGGCCTTCAACAGAGAGCTGAAGCCCACACCACAAGATAGACACAAAATGGTCCCAAAAAAACAAAGGCATGAAAAATTATATGAATTTTGCTAGTCAATGATTTTTATCTATACACTTTACTTATATTTTTAAACTTTTATTCAGAATTGAGAATTGATATTTATTCTTTTATATGCATCAAGTTTAAGGTAGAAGCTATATATATTGGCTATATGTCACATTTTTCTGACTGGTGGAACGTAAAGTGAATTTGTCATCTTTTTAAGGATTTATTAAAGTTGAATGACTTTTACAAGCAAAACAAATTTGGTGACTATTTATATATTTAGTACAGTCAAACAGAAATTATTTTGGAAATTTTTTAATGAAAAGCCTTTATTTCACAAGTTGTTTAACTTTATTAACAAAATTTAAAAGATCACTATACAATTATTCAATATTAATAACCAGATTTTTATTTTCTTTTGCATTGAGTTGGAAATAAGCCATTTATTTCTCAAGAATTCAGTGTTTCAACTTGGCATGATTTATTTTACTGAAAATTTGACATGATAACTCTTCCTACACCATACATTAAAAATGTGTGAAACATCAAAATAAACTTCCATTCTGGAGGTATAAATTTAACATGAAGCTTGTGCATCAGATCAAAATTTCTAATCTCCTGACCAGCATTTTGAAAAATAAAATAGTTTCTTTTGAAAAACACAATTTCGGTATAGCACCATCGTCATACAAAGTATAAACTTCTAACAATATTCACAGAATTACTGATTGAAGACTAAGTTTGTCACATGAAGGTGAAAACTAAGCGTGACTTTAAACAGACATATGTATATAGCAGGTTGTGATTAACTTAAGGCATTAGATTGTTACTTTATTTCTTTAATTTGATTCTGTGATGAAAATGTCTTTCACTAAATCGGGGCCACGATTGATGAGTTTTATAGGTTGTTAATGATTACTAGCCTGTCCGCACGTGGATTGTGAGTTTGAATCCATGTCATGTCCACACTTTGATTGTGAGTTTGAATCCAGGTCATGGTCAGTTGTATTCGAATCTGATCTTAGTTGACGGGGATAGCTAGTTTTCCTGGCGTAGGTCATTGTTCTTTATGCGTACTCGGGGTTCCTCCACTAATAAAAACTGGCTGCCACAATCTAGCCTGATGTTCTGAAAGTGGCACTAATAAATCAATCAATCAAATAATAATAAGAAAATTGAAATAATTTGTTTTTAGGTTGCAGACTGGTATAAAATTGCTGCATCCAACTAATTGAAAAGTATTTATTATTGCTAATGTGTTTTCTGCAGCATATAATCAATACATTTGTTCATATCAACATTAAACTTTTGGCATCTCCTTAGTTTTCATTTTGCAACTGAATAAACTATATCTTATAAGGACAGGTTTTGTAGTTGCACCCCTAATTAAAGTTTGTTGTATTACTCATTGCCTATCTCAGCTTGCATTTTGTTGAGCTCACTAGTTGAACTATGTTGTTATCATATCTGCATTCTCACTTGATTAGAAATTATCATCATTAGGATTTGTACCTCATTTGGCAGGTTGAGGACTAAAACTTCAGAATGAAGTGCCAAAAAGTTAAATGAGAAAAGGATAACTAATATGGATATTTTTATTCAAAATCCAAAGTTGAATAAATGGAAAAAATTATTGTGTATAAACATATGCTAAGGAGTTGCATCTCTGTTGTTCGGTTGATATTTTTCTGAACTTTTAATTGTACATATAATAGTAAGATTTTATGTTACGAGTGAATATTGAAAATCTATCTCTGTTAAATTTTAACCTTGCTTTAGTTTAAATCTCATTATATTTTAGATTGTTGTATTTTGTTTTTGATTTTTCAAGAAATGTTTAAGATAAGATTCAATGTTTCTTTAAAAATTTGTATGAAAAAGCATGTTTCTTGAGTGGTTACTCAGAGAAATTTGAAAAATACCGGGTAGATCAATAATCAAACTAAATTACATGTAGTATTGAGGTTAATCTTTTTGATAAAAAAAGAAATCTGAGTTATAATTATTTTAAAACATAAACAAAACAGAAATATATGTCAGAAAATTAAACCCTATTCAATAAGAGTAAATAAAAAACTGTGAATATAGTGGTTATATCATCCAATCTTTTGTTTCATAAACAGTTACAAGAAAATTGAATTAAAAGGTCTTCTGTTACTGTATCTGTAGTCAGTAATTATAACATTTTTACATATGGCCACATTCGTTAGAGTTGTTCTAAAATATGAATAAAAAATGTGGTCACAATGTTCATGTTTTAAATTTTGTTTTCCAATATAATTTTTTTTCAATTGGATTGCAACTACAACCTAATAGTATTGAATGAAATCATTTTATCAAGTACTGTATTACATTTTCATTTTATGGTTAATTTTTAAGAATTTTATTTTAGGTACTGTTTGTGAAAAAAACCGGAACCAATATGTACAGTTTAATTATAGGGGAGTTTGAATAACCAGAATGACAGAACAGAAATTTTAATAAATATTTTGGATTCACTTATTTCTGGGTTTTAGGGTTCAGTATTGATTTTGAATGAGAAAAAAATCATCTGTAGTTATATATTTTAAGTTATTCATACATTAAATGATTATATACTAGTAACAGAGATTACTCTGATTAAAAGGGTGAAAGTTGGAAAATTTTTCAACTTTAGGGGATGAAATTTCAAAATTTTATGAATATTTACTTAAATTTGTCACACAGGTCAGATTTCACCCACTAAAATATGATACATCACGTATGTGTTGTTATACTGTTTCAGCTATGTATTAATCAGTCTGCAGCTTGCGTAGCTTAACATATACGTATGTGATATTTTATTTTGCATTCCATATCAACATAATAAAAGTTGTTATTGTTTCTCAGTTAGTCTTTGTTCTTTATTTTGACGGCTAGACTGTTTTGTTTGATTTGGTTGCCCCTTCATTATAGCTGTAGGAAGGGAGAGAACAAAACCTTCAACAGGGATTAAGATCCAAGTTCAACATACCTTCCTGCAAGGTAGGTTCAAACAGACATTGGTATTTATGGTAATAGTAACAATGATCTACTTAGAACCCTCAGCCAGCCACCAAGGTGTCGAACCACAGTCTGACATCGGTATTTACGGTAATAGTTACAATGATGTACTTAGAACCCTCAGCCAGCCACCAAGGTGCCGTACCACAGTTTGACATCGGTATCTACGATAATAGTTACAATGATCTACTTAGAACCCTCGGCCACCAAGTTGTCGAACCACAGTTTGACATTGGTATCTACGGTAATAGTTACAATGATCTACTTAGAACCCTCAGCCACCAAGGTGCCGAACCACAGTTTGACATCGGTATCTACGGTAATAGTTACAATGATCTACTTAGAACCCTCAGCCACCAAGTTGTCGAACCACAGTTTGACATCGGTATCTACGGTAATAGTTACAATGATCTACTTAGAACCCTCAGCCACCAAGGTGCCGAACCACAGTTTGACATTATTTACGGTAATAGTTACAATGATCTACTTAGAACCCTCAGCCACCAAGGTGCCGTACCACAGTTTGACATCGGTTTTACGGTAATAGTTACAATGGTCTACTTAGAACCCTCAGCCACCAAGGTGCCGAACCACAGTTTGACATTATTTACGGTAATAGTTACAATGATCTACTTAGAACCCTCAGCCACCAAGGTGCCGAACCACAGTTTGACATCGGTATTTACGGTAATAGTTACAATGATCTACTTAGAACCCTCAGCCACCAAGGTGCCGAACCACAGTTTGACATCGGTATTTACAGTAATAGTTACAATGATCTACTTAGAACCCTCAGCCACCAAGGTGCCGAACCACAGTTTGACATCGGTATTTACGGTAATAGTTACAATGATCTACTTAGAACCCTCAGCCACCAATGTGCCGAACCACAGTTTGACATCGGTATTTACAGTAATAGTTACAATGATCTACTTAGAACCCTCAGCCACCAAGGTGCCGAACCACAGTTTGACATCGGTATTTACGGTAATAGTTACAATGATCTACTTAGAACCCTCAGCCACCAAGGTGCCGAACCACAGTCTGACATCGGTATTTACGGTAATAGTTACAATGATCTACTTAGAACCCTCAGCCACCAAGGTGCCGAACCACAGTTTGACATCGGTATTTACGGTAATAGTTACAATGATCTACTTAGAACCCCCAGCCACCAATGTGCCGAACCACAGTTTGACATTATTTACGGTAATAGTTACAATGGTCTACTTAGAACCCTCAGCCACCAAGGTGCCGAACCACAGTTTGACATTATTTACGGTAATAGTTACAATGATCTACTTAGAACCCTCAGCCACCAATGTGCCGAACCACAGTTTGACATCAGTATTTTCTGTAATAGTTACAATACCCAGCCACCAAGGTGCCGAACCACAGTCTTGACATCGGTATTTACGGTAATAGTTACAATGATCTACTTAGAACCCTCAGCCACCAAGGTGCCGAACCACAGTCTGACATTGGTATTTACGGTAATAGTTACAATGATCTACTTAGAACCCTCAGCCACCAAGGTGCCGAACCACAGTTTGACATTGGTATCTACGGTATTAGTTACAATGATCTACTTAGAACCCTCAGCCACCAAGGTGCCAAACCACAGTTTGACATCGGTATTTACGGTAATAGTTACAATGATCTACTTAGAACCCTCAGCCACCAAGGTGCCGAACCACAGTCTGACATCGGTATTTACGGTATTAGTTACAATGATCTACTTAGAACCCTCAGCCACCAAGGTGCCGAACCACAGTTTGACATTATTTACGGTAATAGTTACAATGATCTACTTAGAACCCTCAGCCACCAAGGTGCCGAACCACAGTTTGACATTATTTACGGTAATAGTTGCAATGATCTACTTAGAACCCTCAGCCACCAAGGTGCCGAACCACAGTTTGATATCGGTATTACAGTAATAGTTACAATGATCTACTTAGAACCCTCAGCCACCAAGGTGCCGAACCACAGTCTGACATCGGTATTTACGGTAATAGTTACAATGATCTACTTAGAACCCTCAGCTACCAAGGTGCCGAACCACAGTTTGACATCGGTATTTACGGTAATAGTTACAATAATCTACTTAGAACCCTCAGCCACCAAGGTGCCGAACCACAGTCTGACATCGGTATTTACGGTAATAGTTACAATGATCTACTTAGAACCCTCATCCACCAAGGTGCCGAACCACAGTCTGACATCGGTATTTACGGTAATAGTTACAATGATCTACTTAGAACCCTCAGCCACCAAGGTGCCGAACCACAGTTTGACATCGGTATTTACGGTAATAGTTACAATAATCTACTTAGAACCCTCGGCCACCAAGGTGCCGAACCACAGTTTGACATTATTTACGGTAATAGTTACAATGATCTACTTAGAACCCTCATCCACCAAGGTGCCGAACCACAGTCTGACATCGGTATTTACGGTAATAGTTACAATGATCTACTTAGAACCCTCAGCCACCAAGGTGCCGAACCACAGTTTGACATCGGTATTTACGGTAATAGTTACAATGATCTATTTAGAACCCTCAGCCACCAAGGTGCCGAACCACAGTTTGACATCGGTATTTACGGTAATAGTTACAATGATCTACTTAGAACCCTCAGCCACCAAGGTGCCGAACCACAGTTTGACATCGGTATTTACAGTAATAGTTACAATGATCTACTTAGAACCCTCATCCACCAAGGTGCCGAACCACAGTTTGACATTGGTATCTACGGTATTAGTTACAATGATCTACTTAGAACCCTCAGCCACCAAGGTGCCGAACCACAGTCTGACATCGGTATTTACGGTAATAGTTACAATGATCTACTTAGAACCCTCAGCCACCAATGTGCCGAACCACAGTTTGACATCGGTATTTACGGTAATAGTTACAATAATCTACTTAGAACCCTCAGCCACCAAGGTGCCGAACCACAGTTTGACATTATTTATGGTAATAGTTACAATGATCTACTTAGAACCCTCAGCCACCAAGGTGCCGAACCACAGTTTGACATTATTTATGGTAATAGTTACAATGATCTACTTAGAACCCTCAGCCACCAAGGTGCCGAACCACAGTTTGACATCGGTATTTACGGTAATAGTTACAATGATCTACTTAGAACCCTCAGCCACCAAGGTGCCAAACCACAGTTTGACATTATTTACGGTAATAGTTACAATGATCTACTTAGAACCCTCAGCCACCAAGGTGCCAAACCACAGTTTGACATTGGTATTTACGGTAATAGTTACAATGATCTACTTAGAACCCTCAGCCACCAAGGTGCCAAACCACAGTTTGACATTATTTATGGTAATAGTTACAATGATCTACTTAGAACCCTCAGCCACCAAGGTGCTCAGAAACCCATTGAGATACATCAATATTTTATCACTATCCCCTGATAACAGTTCAATAACATTTGGGTCACTTTGACCTATATTTAATGCAGGAGTTACTCTTACTTTTGCATTTAATTTTACATTCTCAAAATTTTGAAATTGCTCAACATTTTGCAAAAATTTCAATATAACCAATTGTTATGAATAAGAGATAGGTGGGCATGTACATTATATAATGGATTTATCCAAAACATTGGGTCAATATTTCATGGTTGAGTGACTCATTGTGTTTTTGTCAGTTTCCCAGAAAATATTGATACACAGATATTACCCCACTTCATTCATCTTACATAGTACAACAAAAGTCAGCAACATTTAAATCACAATGACCTAAATTTTATGCTTGAGTGACTTTGGTTAAATTTTTGCATTTAGGTGTATTTTTAGGGCTTTTGATAGTACATTAATCATAATTAAGCTTCAGTCAACCTATATAGTACAAAACAACTTTTGGGTCATTATGGGCAATTTTTTATTCCTGAGTGACTTTGGGTGTTTTAGTGAAGAACTTGTAGTGTTATGTAGTTAATGATATTTCACAACTACAGTCATCTAATAAAGTACAACACAACTAACCAAATTTAAGTCACCATAACCTACATTTTATGCTTGAGTGAGTTTTGGTTAAAATTTTGCTTTGCTTTGTAGTCCATTTGTCAAAACCTTAAAGTTTTAGTAGCTACGAAAATTATGATTTCCGAATATCTCAGAAAACTGCTATTTTGAAACCCAAAGACATTAAGGTATATTTATATGTCTAGGGTTGCATAATTGTTTCCAATTAACATGATTAATGTAATTACATAATTTCCACGAATATTTCGCATCGTCTGTAGAGGTCAGGCTGATTAATAATTCATCGGTACGTCTTTATGGATATGACCAAGCTTTGAATTTGTTGACCAAAATAACGTAATTCCAAGAAGTGAGAACGTAAACATTGTAATTGCATTTCAAATTGTCATGGTATTTTTGCACTATTTTTTTTCTTCCATCTCGGTTTAGGTTCATTTCAATTACAATCTTCAATCTTCACATATTTGTTTTAGAAAATAATTGTTAAAAGATAGTTACTTTAAAACAATAACATTGGGTGAATTTATGTGAGGAGCTATTTTGGGAAATTGTAAATATCAAAACACCTGTTTATTCAATCGATAAGTTTATAGTAATATTTTCATTCCAAGCCTCTTCTGGTGCATTTGATGCCTGATAAATGTCATATGTTTCGTAGGACTTGCAAACTTCACAATTTTTTTGTTTAGCAGAATCAGAAGATGATTTTGATCGACTATGATACCATTTACTTTGTGTAGACATTTTCTTAGCAAATTTCGCTACATGAACGTGCACGACTTTCACGGAAAGAGATCATGTTGAGGTTATATGAATAAGGGCAGGAATTAAATTGACTTTTTGTTGCACCGGGTTTGTTTCAGCCTATTACTAGTCCATCGGTGATGTTTTTTTAACACAAAAAATTTTTTCTAGGCCATTTTGAAGGATTGTTTTATTCGTTTTTTCAAAAATATCATTTAAATTTTTTTTTGAAAAAATCGTAGCTAATATATCTTTAATTATATTTTACAACCACAAATGTTATTTTTTTATTCAACAAAGATCAGCAAAATATGAGACAGCATGGCCTACATTTTCTGCTTGAGTGACTCGGTAACTGTCCATTATTTTTCATGGTGCAAGCAGTACATAATGTGAAACTTTCATATATCTAAAATATTTCTTAAAATGATTTCCCATCATTAGGAGGATGGGGCATCTGTGTCTTATAGACACAATCTCTAGTTCTAAATATACATTCAGGGTAAAATAATACATTTTACACTGGAATGTCTATAGGTCTTAAATCAAATTAACACAAAATTTTTCTATTAATAAATATTTATTTTGCTTTAAATATAATTAATTGTAACTGTTTTAAATATAAATATACAAATATACTTTATGTACACTGTACAATATAATGAAAGGAATGTACAATATCTACTTTGTAACAAATGGAAAATTATAAACAAGAAGTCTAAATCGATGCAATTTCCAATAAAATCTATGATTGACAGTAATCCAGATTTTCTTTTGTCAAGGTTTAGAGCCTCACAACCACCTAGTCACCAGCCATATATCACCAACTTATAACCAGTTTTCTGTTGGAAATTCCGGATAAAAACAAAATTTTATTATGAAAAAAAATAATAAAATAATATTACAAACATCGCTGAGACTTATTTGCAGAATTCTGTATGATAAAATTAAATTTGGTATCCTCAAAACAGTGAATATTTACCTCGAAAATTGATGCCCACGAAAATATATATGAACCCACTGTAAATGAGATACACTTAAATAAACCATTTTATTCTTGAATACTTTCAACTCAATGACCACTCCTTTATTGTTATAGTAAACAAGCTCATTAAAGGATTTATCTATTAATGTAAAAATCAAATGAATTCGTTGTTTCTAATTTCAGATCTAATTACTATTGATATGCTAAATTTAACAAAAACCTTCAAAAACAAGGTATCCAATCTTTAAAAATATCTTTACTGTATCAACAGTTAACTAGGAATGAACTTTCAAACTGACAGCAAATTCGATTTTCTTTCATTACTGGTTGCCCATCTGCCCTACATAGCAAAATTAATGACCAAAAAGACAAAGTAATCCATCTGTTGCCCTATATTGACCAAATTTTGTCTATCGGAAAACCCTGTTATAGAACAAAAAGACCAGTTGCTTGGCCCCATCCTACATGACTTAACTTATGACCAAATTGTGTCCAATTGTAAAACCCAGTTACAGAACCAAAAGACCAGTTGCCTGCCCCCCCATCCTACATGGCTAAACTATTGAAAAAATTGTGTCCATTGGAAAACCAATTTATAGAACAAATAGACCATTTGCCTGCTCCGTACCCTGCATGACTTAACTGATGACCAAACTGTTCAATGGAAACCCAAGTTGTAGAACAAATAGACCAGATGGTTCCCCCCATCCTACATGACTTAACTTATGACCAACTTGTGTCCAATTGTAAAACTCAGTTACAAAACAAAAAGACCAGTCGCCCGCCCCACCCTACATGACTAAATTGATGTCTAACTTGTGTCCATTGGAAAATCAAGTTATAGAACAAAAAGACCAGTCGCCCACCCCCACCCTACATGACTAAATTGATGTCTAAATTGTGTCTGTTGGAAAACCAAGTTATAGAACAAAAAGTCAAAAGGAACAAATAAAACATATACTATTGAATGTCAACAATACTGAAAACAGAGATTATGTTCATATATATTGTAATAATATTCATATAATAAACAATTGTTATGAATTGTAAATAATGTCAAGATAAATACAAATACTACTGAAATAATACTTTACATACTGAATCTTCCTGATATTCAAAACAAGTTTCTATTTTCAAATAAATATGTTCATTTTTCAATCTCTTCAACAAAATTGTTCAACTTAGCATATCTTAAGAAGCTTATACACAGAAACAACTGTTTGATATCATAACATTAAATTATGTGAGTTGATAAACATAAAATTTCATTATTCATTCAATATTATCTTTGTGTGTAGTTGTGAGCTACCGTCACCAAAATTATTTATAATATCTAGCACAGTAAAACTTTTGAACACAGGTCACTCTAAAAACTGGTTGATTTTGTACATCGGCCAAATTCAGATTTGTATTAAAATGTACATTAGTCAAACCTTAGGAAACCGGCCATCCCTTTAAACTGGGCATCAACCGCTAATTCTGTATTTACTTAAGTTAGAATAAAAGAACTTTCCCTAAAGAACACAGCCTTTGAATTTTTAGTTAACCAGCGATCCCTTTAAATTGGCTGTTTTCAGTGGTCCATGGCCGGCTCGTTTAGAAGTTTGTCTTTATATCCATTGCAATATCGTTTTTGTTTTTTCTACTCATTTTCCTTCAGTATGCTGACTAGTACTGTACGACATATAGCGGACAAAGAAATCATTTCACTAGTGCTAGTCTAACAACTTATAATACTGGATTCTACTGAAAAATGTATAAAGTACAAAGAATACAAAAAATAGAAGCAAAACTGGAAGAAACACAACCTTAGAAATAAAAAATTCTCTAAACAATAAAAATTCATTTATTCAAAATAATTTTCTAATAGTTATCACAGATCTGTTTATCATTAACTGTAAACTGAAATAAAAATTTAATTGTTCAACATATATCACATAATATCGATATTTTAAAGGGAGGTAATAATAAAATAGATCGTAATAAATTCAGCTAAACAAACATTATTGTTGTTTACTAAAGAATGCAACCTTCTTATACAAGAATAATTTGTTTATTTTACATTTCCAAACCTATGAAAAGGTCAGAAGTAAATCTTGAATATAAAGTTGAGAAAAGAAAGAACAAGTGAAAATTTTCTTTATTTGCTTTTTTACTTCATTATGCGTTTATATAATGTCATTTTGGAAATTATTAATATATATTGTATTGTATTGTATATTTAAGTGTAGTTCATATAGAAATGGAAAAATTTTGTAAACTAGTAAGGATTTTGACAATACAAGTAGAGTTTTATCAGAAAATGCCTAGGGACACCTCTAACATAATACGAATAATTTGTTAACAAAAACAGCTGACTTCTGATCTGTATAATATTACAGAAAGTCCCAGTCCACCTTCAAACAGTATCTTTGGCACATATTGAATATACAGTCAATTCTCGTTATGTCGAATCCTTTGGGACCTGAAAATCTAGTTTGTCCTGAGCGAAAATTTGAGATATCAGAAGTAAATCTGTATAGTTACTGACGTTGAGGATCAAAACAGATAATTCGACTTGCCCAGAATTTGGACTTGAATGTGTTCGAAATAACGAGAGTCGACTGTATTTTGGTAATACATCTGATTATACAAGAAATTCTACCGCTACCTTTAGCAGTGGAATTCTGATTATGCTATCTGAAGACAACCATACAGTAGTTTAAATATATAAATTCTCCTGTCTCTGATATTTAGAAATCTGTGAGTCGAAATTCTCTGCTTCTTTTACTTCTAATTCCACAGGATCAGGAACAATAACCTTGCCAGGAATTCCCGACCATGTTTTTCTTCTGGCGGCTATAAATATAAACCAAATATCTTGTATGAAAACATCATACTATATAATACAAGTATTTTATGAATACTGAGTATCATTAAATTCAAATGAAAAATAACAATGACAGATACTATACAACTTTTTCCCCATCTTCAATGAAAAATTTTGCACATTTCCATGATTTTTTTTTATATAAATATTTCACCAAAACATGTCACAAGAATCTACTATAACATATTAGTATTGGTTATATATGTCTGGGGAGAGATTTGTTTTTCATATTTTTCTACTATTTTGTTGGATTTATTCAATATTTTTGTTTTAAAAAGGTATCTATTCTTAAAATTTTACATTATTATTATTCTACTGGGCATTACAAATTTCTGGGTTTACAATTTTTTAGTAATTACATATAGATTCTCCTTCAGGTACGAGTGGGTTATGGAATTTCCCCACCTGAGATAGTTAAATTTTTTATTTTCAACATGCGAGCTTTTAGCGAGCATGTTAAAATCTAAAATTTAACTATGGATTAAATTGAAGGAGAATCTGTTTCTCCTATGATTTTCAATAAAAACCTCATTATTAAGTATGTATTTCCATGAATATATCTAATGACCCTTTTCCACTTGAACATATACATGTATTACCTCCCCTGATATCTAAATACGGCTATTGTTTCTTGTAATGTATAGTACAAGTACTTTGATACTACCCAAAAATTAATACTATGTCATAAAAATGTTAAAACTTGTGAAAACTAAGGAGTATCTCCCTCATGTATAGTACGTCCTTAGAAGGTTTTGGCCTAACCCTTTTAGTCATTTTGGTAACTTTTTAATTTGCTCTAATTTGGATTATTGTTTTGGTTTTCAACTTTTTTTGTCTCAAGCTGAACTGAAAAGTTGAAGATTAGAAGAACTGATCAAAATTGGTATCATGGAATTTATTGGACCTTGAAAAATATTTGCAGAATTTTACCAGTACAACTGTGTAAACCTATCACCTAAAAGTGGTGATATGAAAATACTCCTGGGCAATTAATCACATGAAGGGGAAGTAGTAAAACTGTTTATCGTATTTTCCATGCCTATATCGACCTGCTGAGGCCTTCGGAATTTCCCGTATTTCTGCACTTGCGTAAAGAGTTGAACCACCCCTAATATGAGCTGACCCGAATACATCAGCAACGTCATAATGTTTGACCCAACGTTGACAGAAATATATCAGGAAAACATCTGGTTATAGGCTAACGGCCATTGAATAGTAAGAAATTCCATTAAAATTGTTAGTTAACAATACGATAAATTTATCATCAAGTTTTCTTTAAACAAATACTGTAAAATATAAGCCTCTCGAACACAATATGAAGCTTTCTAGGTTGTTCGCTACCCTCACTGGCCTAAAAAGCTTCACATTGTGTGTCGCAGCTGATATTTTACGATATACGTTGGCAGAAAACCTGATAATATATACTTATTGCAGGAATAAACAGCATGTTTTGGGTATACTGAAATGCATGTACCAGGCTTGATAGCCATAGTTAGACTAGGGGAGGTAATTTATAATATATTGGAATTGGGTCAATTCCTGGTTCAAATAGCTCAAATTGGTACCTAGAAAAAATAGAAAAATTGAACGAAGCCAAAGTACACCTACATAACAAAGATTTATTTAATATTACATTGTAGCAGTTTCAAAATGCCTAAATTTATATCCGCTTGGCATCTATGAATCTATACTATAAATAACATTGTGCTGGCCTCCCCAAACTAGGTGTCACCAGTGTCACATTCCAATAGGTCAAGTGTAACCACCAATACCAGTCATTCCATTGTGAAGAAATTTTAAGATCAAGCCATCACATTAAATCTGAACGTACTATTTTCAACAAGTTTTGGATTTTAATAATGTACAACTACTGAAAAAATGTACAACTACAGTCAAACCTGCTCTAACGGGCACCTTAATTAAGCAGCCACCTGCCTTCAGCGGTCGTCCTGGAGTCCGCCCAAAGAGTTTAACGTGTTAATTTTATTTGAATAAGAGGTCACCTGTCTTACGCTGTCGATTTTGAAGAAAAACAAAATCGTTTCACCTCAGTCGAACGGGCATGTTTTGTATGTTAGACAACGATAATATCTTGATCGTTCGGACCAGAAAGCAAAATTCGGATTTGCCGCTCAGTGTAAAACTTGATTAAACGGCCACCTGTCTTATGTGGCCACTACTTTTGTCCCAATTGTGGCCGTTAAAAGCAGGTTTGACTGTTCTGAAAAATGTACATCTTCTGAAAAATGCAGCATTTTACGATTAATATAATGGAATCATTAAAAACTGAGTTCAACCAAAGATTGACTTTATATATGATACTGTAAAAAAATCTCTGACTTTCAATTTCAATGCAATGGCTTTCCATTCCAAAAAAAGATTTCTTTTATTTTTTTTCAAACAATAAATATTTTTTTCATAATATATTATATTTTTGATAATTATTTTTTAATAATAAAAAATATCATCATGCATATATATTTTGTACAATAATCTGAACTTTATAAATTGAATATATCATTTCTACAATTTTTACACAATAAACATATACAACATCTTCAAAAACAAATTATATTTTTACAATGACTCTCAAATATTTTTCTGATGATATTTTCCAATATATTTTGCAATAAGATTTAAAATTATAGAAATAAACGAATTTATTACTACTGCTTGTTTATAAATAAAAATACAGTACAAAATATGAAATTATAATTTATGAGAGAGGAGTAATTTGTTAGTACCAAATTTATGATACATAAACTTTATGCAAACAGCCAGCTACATAAAAGTCATAAAAATATCCACTGTTTAAAACAGTTTCAAGCCATTAACAGTCTAGCTCTACTCCAATTTCCTCTAAGATTCCCAAAAATCTAGGTCAATATGTCTGCATAAAGTTTAAGATTTAATTGAAACTACATTCAATCCAAATTCAATATAAAATATCAAGCATAATAAGACTGAAGAGAAGCACCTGTAAAAAGTGCTGACTCAGCAAAACCTACCTTAGTGTTGTAACTCTATATAATTAAAGCACAAATACACATCACAAAATTATTATATATACTTTGGTTAAATCTGCAATTCACAAGGATTTCATGGTTATTCAAATTTTTTGATTTCAGGGTATATTGGTTATTTATTTTCCTTAGAGTAATATCCAAAAAATCCTTGTAACAATACACAGAACATACCTTCAGTAATATCATGTTCAGTCTAGAAAACCCAAAGTTATACTTAATTCTGAGACTGTATGTTATAATTTGTAAACTTTAATTGCATATGTGAAATCGGGGATATATTTTATATTTTATATTTTAAAAATATATCTGATTTAATTGAACTATAAAAAGAAACATCAAAGAAGGTTTTAAATTATGATTTCTTTTTAATATGTACTTGTTTTGAAATTTTCAAATACCATCTTTTTAAGGGTATACATGTATCTTCTATCATTTCTATACTAATAAAAAAACATTTACAAACAAACGTTCCTTTTGCAAACTCATGAGTATAAAAAGTGCAAAAAATACAAGAAGCAAGCAAATGGGCTTGGTGGAAAAGGTACTGAGACTATAAATATTTAAAGCTGATCTACAGTAAAGGAAGTGGAATGTATTTCAGGGGAGACAAACAAGTCTGGAATTTACAGATCTACCTACCAGCAGCTTCCCGGGACTTTTTGGTAACTTGTCTTGCTAACTCTTGATTCATTGACAACAACTGTGCTCGTCTGACTTTCTCCTGAGCTACATTGCTGACATCAGGCTGGGAATAAGAGTGAACACTGAAATATATAAAGAACAAACTAATATTTACTACAGCAAGATGAATTTCAGTATAACGTTATAAACGACAATGTAAGGTATAAAATATTTGAATATAAATGCCTAGCACATGTGTAAATGACTACAACTCTATAACTCCCATGAATTATTTTTTTTTCAAAAGGCAAATCATTTTTCAGGAATGTAAATTTTTTCTTCTTCAAAAGAACATTATCATAAACATGGAAAGTTTTAATTTTGTCCCTGAAGTTATGAACATAATTTAACTAATGAAAACAATCACAAATGTAAAAGTTATATCTAAAGAATGAAACATTTTCACTGATTGTGGAGAGAAATACAATCGTTAATCAACAGAGAACACCATTTGTTTCCCACAAGTCCCTTCACTGAACTTCCTATTTATTATTCATTTACTCCCAGTATGTTTGGCCCATTGTTGTTCTAATGATCAAAGTTTTATTTTATTCTCTAAAAAGTCAAATTCAAATGAAAGGTGAAAGGTTATCAAACCTTTGTTGAGTAAGAATCTTTTTCAATCTTTCAGATTTTTCTTGTCGTTTATATTTTTCTTCCTCCGTGATATCCTCCTCATCAGATTCAGGCATGTATCTCTCTGGTATCAATACCTTCTCAGGAAAAGCCAGCTGTAAAAATGCATTAATTTATATTCAAAATCTGTATATAGTAAGTAAAAGAATATTCTACTTTAAATTGTTACCACAAAAATTTATTTAACTAATATTTTGTGAATGGCATTTTAACTTTTTTGTTTAAGTAACTAGACCTACCTAAAATTCACTACCAACCCAATTATTTATCAAATAATAAACAGGGGATTTTTTTTCATCATACAAATTACCCAGGGTGAAATTAATCTCATTTCTGAAACACTGTTATATGAAAAATTAAGTTTATTGATGTAAAAAAATTGCTGGAAACCTGGGAGTAGAGCAGAATTATTTTTATATTCCAGACATGTTTTTGAATACAGCAATAAGTAACTTGGCTAAAATAACCAGATTATATAAACTTTACCTTACTCTATGTATATTGAACATATATTTATTTTTTTACAGCTTTATGAAGAAAATGAAAGGATATGGTGTATGCAGCAAGGAGACATCACATCTCACAATAATACTTACAATTTCCCTCTCTAGAGCTGCGTCATCCATTTGATCAACCTTGGTAGTGGAACTCTTTACTATATCTGGAACCATATCTAACTGTTAAAAAACAAATATTACCTCATTATTCAAGAATTCTTAAAATGAAAAATCAATCACATGTCTTAACAGTAAATATAGTACACTAAACATATATACTTATGTAAGTCTATATCTGACAGAAATTTTAATATTCAAACAATCTGTGCATATTCAAATCAGTTCAGGTTTAATTTCTATGAAGTTGCTTTTATATATACATGTATCTGTAAAAAGTAAACATAAATCTCAGTCGAGTTGCACTTAGGTACATAGAGTAAGTTATACTAGTTCCATCTTTACACCTGTGTGTATAAGTAGCATTTCTTATATCTACATCTGGATAAAATATTTACATGTAAATTACTTCATGTACATGTATTAGACTTCATCAGTTATACATGCTTGAACATCTATGTGTGAATTCTATGAATTATAAAAATACAACAGAATGAAGCTAATAAATCATGTAAAGTTTTGTTTTCATTGCGCAATTGAAAATCAAGTAATAAGGATTCCAACTTACAGTTAGTGTGTGATTTAGAGAGTGATGACATAATAATCAGAGACCAACGGATTAAGTTTGGAGATAAATTGAATAAATTAAATAGATTTTGTGATTTTGCAAGAACAATATCAAACATATCAACAACAAAAAAACAAAACAAAACAAAAAAAATATCACACAACTCTCAAACGATTTTTGAACACTTTCAATTGCAATTTTGCTCCACCAAGTCAACATGACTGAAATTTAGCTAATTCGGTCAATTTACTTTGTATTACGTAATTGTAAACAAAACTTCTATAGATTTATTAGCACAACTCTCTCTGTGATTCAGAACAATCACAATCTTTTTTTACATGCCTTCCAAAATATAGTAAACAATGTGATTAATGACATCTTGGATAGTATGTACAATTGTGTATACAACTTACTTGTTACAACTACTAAACAAACAAAAGAATCTGTAATAACTGAGGAGTCCGAACAACAAGTCTTTATTCAATTTTGTTAAATGTTAGAAGATGGGAAGGAGGAAATCTCTCTAAACCAGCTTATTGAAAATTAGACCATTAGCTTTGTCTTGTATTTTTAAAATTAAAATGTTAGAATTTATGCGAGATATTTGTGTCTGGTTCAAAGAGATTTCACTGCCATGCATAAAAAAAAAGTTTCTGTACTACAACATTTTAATCATTCTGGATAGCTATCTTACCGATGAAAAAGATAAAATAACAAGATCTACAAAAATGCTAACATACTTAGAAATTTGCAACATATATAAAAATTCTGAAACTATTTTATTCAAAATGAAATTCTATTCTGGGGAAAGCAGCTGTTCATCTAGAAAAATTTCTATGTTCTATAACAATTTCAAATTAAACTGCAGTTGAAATCACAAGGGAAATATTTGTATGCAATGATCTAATTAAAAATAAGGATTGCATGTATACAGGTCTGATGTACATTTACTTGGTGGAAAAAGCCAAACATTAAAATAAGCCATGAAATTTTCTAGCTTCAATCTCGTTAAAAACACCAATATCCAAAGATATATAACTTACATTGTTGTTTGTTATAAGGTCCCCTGCCACAGAATGTTGTAGTGTTGCTGGTTGAATAAGTGACGTCTCCATCTTCACCGGTTCACTGCTGGATATTGTCATATATCTTCCTTTTGGTGTGCGTTTAACATTAAACAAATTTGTTTTCACAGGTGACCAACCTTTCACTATTGGCTTAGATCTAGATGGACTACTTGGTGATGTGCTAGATTTAGAATCATCATTGGGCTGAACTATGACCCTCGTTGCCTTGACAACACCACTGTCATTGAACGAAAGTCCACTTGAAAAATTCAATGATTTTGATGGAGCTTCTGGTGATGTTGGAGACTGATATGATCGTACAAAAGGACGGGGAGCTATGAGATGTACGGAGGAAGTTCTACGAGATGGTGCGTTTGATGAGTTATTGCTGCTAGTGGTGCCACCTGGCATAACGGAAGACCACTGTTTATGAGTACTGTTGGCTGGTGGGAGATTTTCATATATAGGATGATATTCCTCCTGAAATAATAATTTTTTTTTAAGCAATGACTTCTTGTCACAGTATAATTTTCATTAAACCGACTTACTCAGGAGAAACTATAAATACAAGAACCAACATATTCTTTTTGTTTAAATTTCAAAATGATGTTAAGAAGCAAACAAGGGGCAGTAAGAGACTCAACAGTCTGAATTATGTG
This sequence comes from Mytilisepta virgata, assembly GCA_028015205.1. Classification (NCBI taxonomy): domain Eukaryota; kingdom Metazoa; phylum Mollusca; class Bivalvia; order Mytilida; family Mytilidae; genus Mytilisepta; species Mytilisepta virgata. The sequence goes on along the minus strand of CM051515.1, from coordinate 55,049,470 downwards.
GATCCATCAGTACTTTCTCTATTCTGAGTCTTAAGATAATTTTTTTTTCTTTCCAAAGTTCTTGTCAAAAGCATATCTGACAAAGATATATCAATGTGCATTATATGCAACTAATCTGTTTATCTGAGTTTATTCCCTCAGCTTTATTTACAAATGTGCAGATCAATGTAGAGACATTATCACATTGCACTATGACATAATGTTTTACATGTATACATGGTTGATAAAATATTACATGTGCAGAAAACACTGAATTCTTACCTGCTTAGGACTTGTTGTAGAGCTTCCCCATGTTGGATCTAAATCAGATAAAAAATATTTTATAGAAATTAAAATTAAAAGCCTGAAACAGCTGTTTTTAGATAAACTTTTTTTTCCATCCAGAAACCAACAAGACATGCTATTCATGGAACATCTAACAATTCCACTACAGCCATACATTGTCAAAAAAATGTCCCATTTTGAATACCAAATGTTTGTAGATTGGATTGTTTTTGGCCCATAAGCTGGCATTTGAAGGGACAGACAATTTGGGTCATTTTGAACATCTTGTCCAAATTTTTCTGTGAGATTAAGTATGTAGAAGTAAATTTTATTTAAAGATGGCATGTATATACAAATAACAATCCAAATGAGTTCTGTGTTGAAGGCCTTACTCCGTCTTTTAAATGCAGAGCAACAATAAATATTCCTTTGCTGGAACTTTTGTCATGTTTATAATGGAATTTTATCCACCTTATCACTTTATATCTATCACCATGACAACACATTTTATGCAATAAATGTTTTTTGTCAAGATACAAATTTCTGTCCTACAGTGTGTGCTTTATTAGATCACATCATGATTATTATCTTAAAACCATTTGAACTACGAGTGAAAAAACAAACCATCACCCTAAGTTAATTACTCTCATTAATATAACAAATTTAAATAAATAAAGTTAATATATGTGTAACTAAAATAAACAATATGTGAAATGGTTATATAAAAATGAAAATAATGAGGGCTTTATGCAGGGTATTTTCAATCAGGAATATTAATAAACCTGATAGATTGTGTGTCAAAATATCTTTATAATATTACAAATATATTCACTATTAAAAAAAATCCTTAATGTAGATACTTCATCAAGCTACAACTTAAACTATTGAAAACAATCTTAAAAAGAAATGTTTGATAACAAAATATTTAAAATAATTTACACATTTTTGTCTGTTGAAACTGAAATGTTTTGATAGAACCCTAAATTCCTCTTTGAAACGTGTATTTTTAAAAGTTTTGAAATGAATTTAAAAATCACACAATACTGCACACTTCAAAGACAACACTCATATACCTTCAGAGTCCAATTCATCAAGTTCTTTTCTAAATTTTTCTCTTTCTCGACGTTGTTCACTTTGCCGTTTGACATCTCGTACTGTCAAAGTTTTTGGCCTCTCTTTAGGAATTATACCTATTTTTTTAAAGCAAAATCCAGTCAGTTTTCTGAACTTACCCTTCACCAAAAACCTGTATTTAGAGGACTTTTGAAAGAAATTTAATAGTTCTTCAACAATAAAATGTATTAACAAGTTATCTGCCGCTAATCAAATTAATAGGGGAGATAATATGTCTCCTTTAAGCCATGCAGAATTACCTCCCCTAAATAAAGTGGTGAAAATGAAATAACCATTTCTAAAACTTCTACAATGATATATATTTTTTAAAGTATGGTCTAAATATTATTTAAAATCCAATATGAGTTCCTGAAATTGCTAGAGTTTTAATTTTGGTAAAATCTCCAACTTTTTATCACTTCATTACCGCATCTCTCATAATAAGGATGGAAATGATTCATGGTAAAGTTTGGTTTATTTTAAACTTGACTCAAATTTTCAATGAAACAGGGTGTGCCCGTAGTAAAATCTCAACAAACAAGGGTGTGGCCACAGTAAAATTTCAACAAACAAACTTTTAGAGTCCTCTAAATGCAAGTTATGATTTAACAAAAAGCCTAAGATTCTAGAGAAAACTAAGCTACAGTAAGTTTGACACAGACAAAGCAGTATTTTAAGCATGAAATATTAAGGCTTTATTAAAAATATTCCTGATGGCAATTTTGTATTTGATACAATTAAACCTGTCGACCAGAAGATTATTTTCTATATTAATTTACATTAGAATAATAATTCTCAATTAACTGAAAAATCTCTGCTATATTAAATGTCTAAATAGATTTTTAAAATACTTTTTTTTCAGTTGATTAAACTGTAAACAGTTTATTACATATAAAAATTTACTGGCAATTAACTTTCATTTAATACTGTTTTTCATGATATTTAAAAACATTATACTTTTTCAGAAGCATAACCTTAATTTCATAACAGGGGCATAAGCTTATGCTGAAAACAACTATATATTTATGCTATAAGAAATCTTCAAACCATATCACAATCTATCAGATTTTTTGTGAATTAGATAACTTCAGAAACATTTAAAATACATATGAATTAAATAAAATTATTAGGTTAAATTAACAATTTCTCCCACCAAATTAACATAAAGCTGGTGAATACAATGAAATGAGATTATAATCTAGAACTGCCACATTTCATGTAAATTGTATAAATATTTTACATTTATATTTTCAGTCTGCTCACTTAAACATAATTTAAACACTATATTTTAATTGTAATTGAAGCAAAAGTCAATATTGGCCAAAATATAAAGACAACATGAATTACATTCAGTCCCAATTGTTGTACAGAGAAATGTAACAGCTCTTTTAAAATATCACATTCTACAGAGCTGATTATTTTTGTACATGTTAGATCAAATTAACCATGAATTCATATCTATATCAAAATTAACCATGAATTCATATCTATATCAAAATTAACCATGAATTCATATCTATATCAAAATTAACCATGAATTCATATTTATATCAAAATTAACCATGAATTCATATCTATATCAAAATTAACCACGAATTCATATTTATATCAAAATTAACCATGAATTCATATTTTCAGTTTAATTCATATTAAAAAAAATCAAACTTGATATAAGTATTTCCCCTATAAGTCAGAAACAAACATATAAATACACTAAAGCCCTTTTTATGTGAAATTTGAAATTAAACGAAAACCTTACTTTCCAGGAAACTTTTAAGTCATTGTAATTATTCAAAACATAAAAATTAAAACATATTGTGTATACAGTCAAATCTCGATTTCTCGAACCCAAATGGCTTGAATACCACCAATTTATGGAACCACTTTCTTATTCTCATAAGTGTATATTCCATTTTATTTACTAGCAATCACTCCAACACTATGTATTTCTCAAACTAATTTGGACAGTCCCTTCGAGTTTGAGCTACCAAGGTTCTACTGTATATCTACTTTTTTAAGTCCAGATTATAACTAGAGGCTCTCAAGAGCCTGTATCGCTCACCTGGATTTAACTTTTCACCTTGAGCAGACCTAAAAATTTAAGTGTTGCAGTCAATTTGGCTGTTTTTCTATAGGATTCTAAGTCAAACTAATTTCAGCTGTGGCAGTCATCTTGGTTTAGTCCAGGTCAACGGATATATTTCTAAAAGAGAACCATCTAAGGACCATTTCTGCTAAGTCTTGTTCCAACTGGCTAAGCGGTTTCAGACAAGAAGATTTTTAAATGAATTTTCCTATATTTAACAAAGTTCGGTGTGGCAGCCATCTTGGTTGACAATCCGGGTGATCAGACATATTTCTGAAAGAGGACCTCCTAAGGACCAATGCTGCCAAGTCTGGCTCCAATATGTCAAGTAGTTTCAGACAAGAAGATTTTTCAATGAATTTTTCCATAGGGCCCTATGTTAAACTAAGTTCGGGTGTGGCGGCCATCTTGGTTGACAGTCTGGGTCATCGCACAAAATTCTGAAAGAGGACCATCTAAGGACCATTGCTTCCAAGTCTAATTCTTATTGGCTTAGTGGTTTCAGACGAGAAGATTTTTGAGTGAATTTTCCATAGGGTCCTATGTTAAACTAAGTTCTGCTGTGGCGGCCATCTTGGTTCACAGTCCAAGAAATCAGACACATTTCTGAAAAAGGACCTCCTAAGGACCAATGCCGCCAAGTCTGGCTCCAATATGTCAAGTGGTTTCAGACAAGAACATTTTTCAATGAATTTTCCTATTGGGCCCTATGTTAAACTAAGTTCGGTTGTGGCAGCCATCTTGGTTGACAGTCTGGGTCATCAGACACACCTCTGTAAGAGGACCATGTAAGGACCATTGCTGCCAAGTCTGGTTCCAATTGGTCAAGTGGTTTAAGACAAGAAGATTTTCAATGAATTTTCCCATAGGGCCCCATGTTAAACTAAGTTCGGCTGTGGCGGCCATCTTGGTTAACAGTCTGGGTCATTGGACATATTTCTGAAAGAGAACCTCCTAAGAACTATTACTGCCAACTTTGGTTCCAACTGGACTTTTAGTTTCATATCAGAAGATTTTTGAAAGTCACCCCCCTTTTTTTTCTATTTTTAGTAACAGCAGCCATCTCGGTTGGAAGTTGGGGATGCCAGACATAATTTTGGAAGGGGGCCACCCAAGGATCATTCCACCAAAGTTTGGTCTCAATTGGCCCAGTGGTTTGAGAGGAAAAGATCTTTAAAGAAAAGTTTACGCTGGATGCCGTCTTTAAAGGGCAAAACTCCTATAAGGGGTGAATGAATGATTTTGGTCATGTTGACTTATTTGTAGATCTTACTTTGTTGAACATTTTTGCTGTTTACAATTTGTCTTTATCTATAATAATATTCAAGATAATAACCTAAAACTGCAAAATTTCCTAAAAATTAACAATTCAGGGGCAATAACCCAAGAAAGGGTTGACCGATTCATCTGAAAATTTCATGACAGGTAGATCTTGACCTGATGAACATTTTTACCCCATGTCAGTTTTGCCCTAATTGCTTTAGTTTTTGAGATATAAGACAAAAACTGCAGTTTACCCCTATGTTCTATTTTTAGCCATGTCGGCCATGTTGGTTGGCAGGCGGGGTCATCGGACACATTTTTTAAACTAGATACCCTAATGATGCTTGTGGCCAAGTTTGGTTCAATTTGGCCCAGTAGTTTCAGAGGAGAAGATTTTTGTAAAAGTTAACGGACGACGGACGACGGACGACGACGGACGACGGACGCCAAGTGATGAGAAAAGCTCACTTGACCCTTCGGGTCAGGTGAGCTAAAAATCTACCATGCAAGAAAAAGTTAAGTATTACCAAAGAATCTTTTTGTATTTTCATCAGCATCACTAATATCCCATGGTCCATTTTCAGACTGTGTAAAATCTAATGATTCTAATGGCTGGGATGTCTGTAAAAAATCATTTCAAAACATGAAATTATACTTCTATATGTGATTTCGTGTCGTTATTTCTATGGTAGTAATATAAAGGTTATTCCATTAAATGTGGGAGGGTAGGAAGGAACTTTCAAAATACAGTCAACTCTTGTTATTCCAAACTCGCTCGAGTCGAATTTTCAGATGTTGAATTTTCTATGTGGTCCCAAAAGTTTTACAGTGCAAATATATGTATTCTGACTCCTTTTTAGTCGAATTTGCATGAGTCGAATTTTCTTCTATCTCGAACTAAGTTTTGAGTCCCAAATTATAAAAACAACGAAAATCCTATTCATTATGTCTAATAATCTTCATCAAAACATCACCTTGCGGAACAATTGTTAATTTTTATCTATTGTAATCAATTTGTCTTCAACTCTTTATCATTTTTATAAATATAAAATGCTAAAAATTATTTAAATAAGTATCTGAAAATGGATAAAGTGATGTCTCTATGGTACACATACGTGCAAACTATCGTTTTAATCTGGCACCTACAAAGATTCTAGATTTACCGGACCTCCGAGGTAGTTTATTACCTCCCCTTCGTAACTTGAAAAATTTGTCAGCTCCATTTTAGTCGAATTTTGTCTATCTCAAATTTTTTTCACGGTAAAGGACTTTGAGATAACGAGTCGACTGTACCCCCACAACCAACAATTTTTTTTTACATAACTTTACATACATCTGACAGGTTCACACTAAAAAATAACCCAGGATCAATGTCCTATAATAAACTTCTCTTCCTATCCTACCACATCCATTTTAATAGAATATCCCTAACTAAAAGAGAGTAAATATTCCATGTATATGATTTAAGCAAAGTGCCCCCTCTCTACCCAACAAACTGTACTTTCATAAGTTCCACATTACAAGATTATTTGTGAACAATTTTATAAATATTTATGATATTTCTTTCTTATGAAGACAAATCATTTTCAGATACTAAATCCGTAGACAAACCAAAAATAAAACACTTACATGTACTAACTTTCTCAAAAAGATTTGTTTTTTAGTTGCATTAACTTCAATTTCTTTGCATATATTCTTATGTTACCATACTTTCATTTGTAAACAAATTTTACCTGTGACTCTAATGGTTCACTGAATTTTGGTGTTATAGTAGTTCCAACACTAATATTCATATCATCTGGCACAGATGTAAGTGACCTTTGTGAGAGAATGGCCTTGACCTGTGACAAATCTTTAGTTTCTGTTGTGTCAAGGTCAGTTTCCATGTAAGTACCACCTAACTTTTCTTTTTTCCTTGGTTTCTCTTCAGACATAACATTCAAAGCACCACCTGAAGATGACCTTCTTAAAGTGTTAATTGCCTCAGATAACCTTTGACCTTCCTCTGACAAGCCAGCCATGATATTTTTCACCTTTGCCAAGTCTTTTTCCATTAACATTTTCTGTCTCATATTTTCATCTGACTAAAATGAAATATTAACATTAGCTGTATATCTTATATAAGGCTCGACCAAACAAAATTTTTTTTATTTTGCACATTTTCAAAGTTTTGTACAAGTTCAGTTTTCTCAAAATGTCAGCAGCTCAACATTCTAACTTGTACTTCATTTATAATTCTAAAATCTCTACTTGAAAACTGGAAACTCATTGTTATATATATATACAACTGCCATCAATCTAATATCTGAAACATTAAAATAACAAACTCTTACCAATGACGGAGCACTTTTACTTCTGGCAAGCTCTCCATGAACTTTTGACCTCAGTAAGGCAACCTCATGTTCTACTTTGTTATTTTCAGCTGATGTCTCCTCTAATTTCTGTAAAAAATAATGACACTCAATAAAGAAATGTAAATGTATTATTTGATATGCCAAATTATCATTCTAAAATTAACTGATTTTCATCCCTGCCTGTCTCTCAAAAATCATCCTACCAAAATTTGTTATTACTTTGGTACACTTCCTGTTGTTATATCTTAAATGAAGCAATGAGTAATGATTTGAACAGCATTAAAAAATGAAAAATAAAAAACTCCCACCCAACAAATTTTCCTTGCAAATGGTAGAAAATCTACAAATTAATTTTAAATCCCAATTAAGAGCTTTTAATCACAGTCAATAATATAATTTCAAGAAGACAAAATACAAAGATTTTAGTAAAAGAATCCTTGCGCTTTTTAGTATTATCTAAAGAAAAATAAAACAGTATCTTAGAAGCTTTAGCTAATCGAAATGAATTTTAAACTATGTGTTTTTCAAAAAAAATTATTCAAAATACATTACCATAGAAGCTTCAGCTAACTGATATAAGACCCTTGATAGTTCTTTTTCAACAGTCCTCTGTTGTTTTAAAAGATGATCTAATTCATGAGGATTGTCCCTAATCATATCTTGTTGTCGAAGTAAACCTTGTAAAGCCTTCTCTAATAACTCCTGTAAAATACATATATATTTTTGATAACTTACTAGAGTATTAAAATGAAAAGTGAAATTCTTGCCTCCTTGTCCAGCAGTTACAGTAACATTAAATTGCATATACAATTCCACAAATAAGTATATGAGACTTTGTTGAATATCAAACTCAATGTAATGTTTATTTTAATTCCAAAGTCTTTTATATCAAAATTTCTGGCATCTAAGTTTTAATATAAATTTAATTATCTAATGAAATCAGCTGATAAATAGTGTAATTTGAACATTTAAACCTAATTTACTCTCTACTGCAAAAAGTTCAATTTCACCTCCAAACTAGTATGATTAAAGAATAAATCTCTAATTTAGAATCTAAACTAGTAAAATACAAAATTAGGGATATGTTTGATTGATTTAAGAAAAAAAAAATCTTTGCCATGCTGGTTAATTCTGTAAGAGGACCAAGCCCCACTGTTGCCAAGTTTGGTTCCACTTGGTCCAGTGATTCAGAGAAGATGATTTGAATATTAAAAGTTAACTATGACAGATACCAAGTAATGGTAATGGTCCATGTGAGATAACAAGAACATAACAGGTTTCACTCTGTGTTTGTAAGAGCATATAATGTACTTACTTTGTCTTCTTGGAAGGCTGTTACATTATAGGACTGTTCCTGGAGCAGTTTATCAAGTTGGTATAATCTCTCCAGTTTCTCCTACAAAACACGAAACATACAATAAAGTCAATGACGTGAAAATTAATTATTTTAATTCAATTGTTCAACAAATATAATATTTGATATCTTTTGATTACTTTTTCTAACTACATGTATACAAAACAGCTTAGATTTTATATTCTGACAGAGTTAAAGCTATGTCACACACAATGCAAAAAAAAATATTCAAATAAAATCAACATATTAGATCTTTTTTCAAGCTAAATATTTCTGCTGCAATGACTCTCTTTTAAGGCTGTACATGTATAAGCTTGCTCAAAGTTGTATTGCAGGTAAAATATTTCCTAAAATTTTTGTCTGCATGTATAGCAGTTTTGTTTCCATAATACATATATTTGGATGGGAAAGTTTTTGTGTTTACGTACCTCCAAATCAACTTTGTCTCGTTTCAGCTGATCCACTTCCTCTTTCATGGAGTGTACAATACGATCCTCCTGATGCTTCCTGGAAAATTCTATCATTTTCTTTGGTGGAGAGATTTGTTCAGGTGATAATAGATGCTGAAAATTAGATTAAAACTTTGACAAATAAATATTGAAAGGGTATGTTAAAATTTTTAAGACAATTTGGAGGAGTTAACTGCCTTTTTTGTGTTTTAAAGACAGACTATGGTTCTTACAAGACACTAAATTTTTATTTCAATTTATGAATTTTTCACAGATAATTCACAAGAAATACTAACTAAAAATATAGCCTTGAATAGTTATAAAAGAGAAGTGTTGCAAAAACTTAAAACTGGTACAGTAATCCTATTAATTTCTGCTCTTTAAAATATGTTCTAAGGTCTTCTTACTTGAGATGGATAGAAATAGAGCCTCCAAAATGTAAGTTACTTCCCTTAACCAATTTACTAAGGGGAGATAAATTAACAGTTAATATTTAGGACTTAAATGAATTATTGTTTCACTTACTGTGGTTCAGGACTTAATAGAGGCAATTCATTATTTTCACTTGAGAAGCTGGTTGAATACTAATAAACCCCGTCTGTGTTGTTTTATAATCTGCCTTAGAAAGCTTGTTAAATACAAACAACCACCTAATGTTTCATTGTAAACATTACCTTCCTATACTGTGAAGCTAACATGAAGTTATCACCTCCGTACAGACTTCCCATGTTAACCATATTATGAACAAGATTAACTATAGGTCTGTATATTTCTAACTTTTTATCACATTCTTCACACTGGTACTTCATCTCAAGGTATTCCTTGTGTTCACTCTCCAGTCTTGGGTCAATTGGCTTGTGAGAGTCTTGTTGCCTGTTGTAAGATAAAATGTTTAACATGAAAACAACTCTGACTGAAAGACCATTAAAAAATTTTCACGTTGCTTTCATAAGAAAATGTTTTGGAGCTTTCTAAAGAGTTAAATCCAGACAAAACCATATTTCAATTTTTCTTTTACTTATTAAGATTTTTTTCAGCTAAAAAAGAAACTTAGATGGATGGATGGATGAATTGTTGTTTAATGTCCAGTGGCAGCCAGGTGCAATCAGGACGAGAACATGTTGATATGATAATAAATATGAACCTGCTTTGTACTAGATTGACACGCTGCGCCAGATTTTTAATGTGCTAGCTCACGAGGTAACTGTCCGCAGGAAGACATATCACCCCACTCGGACACATTATACTGACTCCGAGCCGACCAGTAGATCTTTGCTCTTACTCCTAGATGCCGCGTGCTTGGCAGAGAAGCAGCAAATAGCAATTTTAATGTCTTTGGTTTGACCCGGCCAGTCATCGAACCCTGGACCTTCCGCACTCAAGGCAAGCACGCTACCATGAGACCACCAAGGCGGTTAAAGAAACCTTGGAAAATGGTATACTTACATTTTCCTGTAAGCAATTTCTGTCGATCTTTTCTTTTCTAATTGCTTTCTATAAAAGTTTCTGACTTTTTCCAATGCTGAAAATTCTCTTCTTAGTTGTATAAGTAATAGCACAAGTTCATCATGCTAAAATTAACAACAAAATCATTTAAAATTTTAGTTAAAAAAAATTCATCATTACTTGCCTAAATATTTTAGACTCCATATTAATTTTAATGAACTGCAAGGAATGATATCCATCTTTGTAATTTTTTCTAGTATATATTTTTTATATATACTGCGAAAACACATACTATTTGTGAAACATCAGTTTTCGTGAATTTGTGGAAAGATCCATCCACAAATTTAAGAACCCAAACGAACTATAAATGTTCTAACAATATTATCTTTTATTCAGCCTTAAAAGATAATTTATAATTGAAATTAATCTTACCTAATGAAATCATTGATTATACTTCAGAGGGAATCTTTTGGATAGAAAACTGTTTTTTTGTTTATTTGTAATTACTGTATGTTTTAAAACTCGCTAAATCCATGAAATTAAGAACCCATGAATAAGTCCTTTTCCCCAATCCATGAAAATTGATGTCAACAAAATAACTGAATTCACAGTATACAGTCTATTGATCTGTTTAAAAATCAAGAAAAGTAGCATTCCTTGTTGATTACGATCATAGTCAAAACATTTGAACTAATAACTCCAGTGCTGACAGACTACTGATCATGTGTTGTGACATTGAACTACTTAGACTACCAGATACAGAAGCCGTTTCCAGAACAGGCTGAGTTATAGGGTAGTTAAACTAGAATGCTGAATGACTTGAAAAAATATTTTTCAGATATTTGAGTTTAAGCTTCCAATACAAAAAATTTGAGTGTGAAACTTACAGTTTTCCCAATTAGATCAGCAGCTGATATGCTCATTCTTAATCTGGTTCCACTTAAGGCAGGATATTTCTGGTTAAAATCTCGCATATCTCTTGTTTCCTGTGACAGAAAAAAATTATCTATTTTTCATGTCAACTACAAATATACATATAGAATATGTGTACTTTGTCTCAGAATATGAAATTTATGCGGACAGGGCTTAAAAACAGGTAGAAATTTTCTCACTTGTTCAGTGTCGAGTCAAATAAATTTTATATTAAGAGACAATTTCCATAGATGTAGGATAAATTTAAAACAAAGGATAGTCTATTACATTAAACATACTATTCTACTATATCTACTAAAAGATCATTGACACAAAGCTGAAAATTTTTTCTAATATCAAAATTAAAATGGCTTTAAATTCAACCAAAGAGACAAAAAAAAATGTTGCTTTAACAATTTTAAATTATAATTTAAGACCATATTTGAAATAAACATCATTTTAGAACAAATTTATATCTGTAATAAGCCAATACTGACTTCATTTTTCACCAAAATGATGAGCAGCTTAAGACTTACAATAATATCAGAATCAGGCATATCAGGATCTTCTTTGACAGTGTGTATTAGAGGTAGATTTTTAGGGGGTTGTTTTCCTCCTTGTCGTAATGGAGCACCTGTAAAACAAAACCAAAAAAATAAAAAATTACATAACAAACATTTAAACCTCCAATCATTATTCTGATGTATGATCAATAAATTTCAATCATTTTTTTTTGTGTTGGTTATTTATTTATATATTTTAATGCACTTGAAACAAAACATACCTGACTTCATAAAATATAAACAACATGCATATACAGATATATATTTCATGCTTGTAAGTCTCGTATAATTTTTTCTTATAAACAACAATAAACGAACAACAGTACTGTCTACAGTCAGATTTTAATCACTAATCCAGAGTATCTGTGCAGACGCATTCTCTGATTATACACTTACATGAATTAGACCAAATAATTATGAGATGGCGATGTGAAATACTTCTCCACTTTGGAAAGTAAAATTTTGAATTTTAAAAACACATGGTTTTGCTGGTATTTTGAATATTTTAAATTTAACTGCAGAGGGTAGAGACATCAAATTATATGAGATGATTGGTTGAATCTGTTTCTATAATGGTTTTTAGGTGAAAATTTGGAAAACTTTGATGTTTTTTCTGCAAAATATTTTTTTTATATTCTTTGTGTGTGCCATATCAGGCGGTTTTTAATTTGACCCTATGCTTCTCCTTGATCTACCCATTTTCTGCTGTTTTACATCCATTTCAGAAATATTAGTTCTTGTAAGTAGAAACTGAAATACTCCCAAAATACCAATATCAAAGAAAACTGGCCCGCCTTGTTAATTAAGATCAAACAGGATGAAACCTTACAATGAGTTTGGTTCACAATCAAAATTGACCCAATGCAAATGAAAGTGATTTGTATACACATTTATACACTTAAAATAACAAAGTATGAAAACACAAGTGGCTACTTTTAGCTACCTGTGAATTTGTTGTAGCTATGGTGACTATGCTCAGATATTTGAGAACTAGCTACTGAAACCCTTTTCTTAATATCTGTACTGTCTCCATCTTGAAAACCTTGGTCACTGTATGATGTCCTTGACCTCTCATAATCATCATCGATCCTGTTGCTCACAAGTGGCCTAAAAGCTGAAAAATGTTCAGTATCTCCCTCTTCATGCCTTGAAATGGTATTTAAATTAGCATATGCTGAACCCTTTCCAAGACTGAGTGCAGACAACTGATTTGTCAAGTTATTGGAGCTATCTTCAATTTCATCCTCATCACTCGACTTCCTGTCTAGTTGTGGTGGAGATTTTTGTCCGGACAGCCGCCGTCGTGCCAGGTCACTTTCAAGGGGATGCATGATTGTAGAATCTGGAGATTTAACAGGATTTACATCATCAGAAATTTTAGTGTTATCAGACTGTTTAGTTATGCCAGTGCTATTGAGATTGGTGCGATCAAGTTGAGGGTCAAGGTTAGTTTGTAAGGTGCTTTTCTCAGGTGGATGTGCTTTTGATGTGTCACCTAAAAGAAAGGTTAATTACAATGCTTGCATGCAACAATTACACAACATGTAGGTGAATTCTGATGAGGATTGAATCATTTACTACCTTTCATATTCCAAGGAATACAAAGATATAGAAAATATATATTATAAAATGCAGATTTTGTTAGATAATATTAAAGTTTCAGTATCTAAAGTATTTTAATAAGAGAAATCTTTTATCAAAAATAAGTGAACATTTATAACCAATTCTGATCTAAATTGAACATAAATGTCTCAATGATATAAAAAAGAAACAGACAAGCTGTATTATCATACACGGATGTTGCAACAATTCTCTTGTCAAACTGGATTCACAAATTTTTCATGGTCACTGAAGAGTCAGATCTTGAACAATATGGCTGCAAGCTTGCTTGCCTTCTAGAAATGTTACACATGTACTTCATCTAATTCAGCATCTTCAAATTAATCAAATTCACTGAAGCATGAAATGTCTGTTATGCTTGAATAACTGCATGCTACAATACATGAATCTACTTAAAACAGTAAGATATAAGCTTGCCCCAGTCACCTTCACAGACAGCAGATTTTTCAGAAAAGCTTGTTAAGTCTTAATTATTACAAACTGAAATCTTTTGAAATAATAAAAACAAACATAGATAGGGAAGATAATAGCTAAAATGGGACAGATATTGAGACAAAACAAAAATTAAATGGTTTAAATATGGATAACTAAATCCTTATGAAAACTACTTCATTTCTGATGCAAATTTATCAGTCATAAAATCTGAATATATATCAGACTGCTTTAAAACTAATATTTCAAAAAAAATATTTCTATGTGCAAAATCATGCAATAAACACTACAAAGAGATGTGCAATAAAACACTACAAAACATGTGCCAAAAAACTACAAAATCATGATAAAACATTGCAAAATATCAATATGGCAGCAATACTGTATAACTGTGTGGAAACTTTAATATATACTAACAGAAACTTATCATATAGTATCAGGCAATCCATTAAATGTTTTAACAGCATTTGAAGTTGACTTTTATTCATTTCTGTCCACAGGACTGTCAAAAATTCTTTGAAATGACTTGACCAGTGGGACACATTAAGTCAAATGATTTCCAGAAAACAATTTTTGAATTTTTGGTAGTTGACTGTCACATCTGAAACTTAAGTTTCAAGTTTCAATTCAATAACATAAATGTATTATTTTTCAAGCTACTTTTTCATTTAAAGTCGTAAAAAAAAACCAGTTCAATAACATTGTATTGAAATTTTCACACAGCTACAGTATTTTTTGCATTAATTCTGAACATTCAGATTGCAGCACACAGTACAATAACATGGCTCATTCCAAATCAGACAATTTTTGTTACAGTTCAGTCTTCCAGATTTCCAATCTTGTTACCATATCGAAAATACAAATGAAGATTGTCAGTAGGTCCCATCTTTATATCATAGTAAATTTAAATACCTTTAATTCTTTTTTTTATATTCAAGGGATGGTCAAATTCAATATACAGTAAATTTGGAAATTATTGTGATTTTTTCAAAAAACTGTGACAGGTTGGAGTTTTGCATTTTTATTTTTGCTAATAATTTTTATTATAAAAGTGCATCAATCACAGTTAACTAATTTCTCTTTTGACGAAGATTCATAAGAATAAATATGCTTAAAAATATAAGGTAATTGGAAAATTACCAAACTGTAACAAAAGTCTGAAATATTCACACAATTTACAAAAGCAATGCTAAAACAATTTGATAATGCCTCTTGATTATAAATTACAAACATTTAAATTCCGTTTACAAGTATATTTTCACACTTTAGAGTATGAAAAAATTTTAGGATTACATAAAACATAGGAAAAAACAAATGATAAAATTATGTTTTGTTTTCAAGTGCATGAGGTATTGTCAGTGTGTGATGAAAGTGCTAAAATTGTTATTGATGGTTAATCAATTAATAGAACAAATATGCTGTTAGCAAAAGTTCACAGCTAAATGTTTTAATGGGAAATTAAATTGAAAAAAACTTGAAAATTCTAGCGTATTAACTAGCTTTACAAACCATAAAAGCTTAAAAGCATGTATTTTGTAAAAACTTTTCAGTAAACAGCTCTAGAATAATTGATTTAAACCTACCATTTATCTTCTGGAAAAATTCATTATACTCCTTTCAAATTTTTAGAATAAGGCAAAAAAAAAATATGTTAAAAGTGATCATAATCATTCTCTTACCATAATTGGAATGAGGTTCTGGATGTCTTCCTAACATTCTAAGATCTTCTTCTACCTGACCTCTTGTTGGCAAGCCGTTAGGATATCTTGATTTTCCATGATCATATTGCTGGCTGTCAACGTAATGGTCTCTATGGGGATGAGACTGCTTTGGCATATGTTCTGATGGATGACCATATCTTGAATCAATTGAAGGGTTCTGTAAAATAAATATTTCACACAAATGAGAGTTTTTGTGAGTTCTCAAAAATGTCATATACTGTGGATTCATTAGTATTCATTGTATACCAATTTTCGTGGTTTTTGTGGGTCCCAGTAAACCACGAATTTAAATATCCAATGAAAAATAATATTTTTCCTTTAGCTTAAATGCACTGAAGTTTGATGTACCTATGAACAATTGTGTTTTTACAGCATGATACTGACATTTGATGAGTCAGCTATATCCACAGAAGATACAGTGTTTCATGTAATTTTGTCTTTGGTAACATATAAATGCTCAAAAAATTTTCTTTAGAAATATTTTGACTGTGTAAATTGTCGCGGAATTCACTTCTGGTGTTTTTTATTGAAACATTAAAAAAAAAATATTAATCCAAATTGGGCCTAAACAATAAGACTTTCTCATAAAGTACAGTAAAAACATCTTGTCAAAAGATAATAAAGCAGAAATTATTGATCGTAATCGGATTAAAAATAGGTATGTATATGCTCCAAGTATTTGGTGACAAGTGATTGGAATTTTGTCAATATATATTTCACACCATATTAACCCAAGAAGTAAATTAATACGGATTTTGTTAATCTTGTTAAATTCATGACAAGCTTTTTTAAAGAATCTGTTTGTTAGACTTTTGTTTAATAAGCGCTAAAAATCAGTTCTTTACTGTACAATATCAAAGTCTGATCGGCACATTTTGTTGCAGTATTTTCATGATACATGTATCTGATGTGCCAAGCCACGAATTTAAGTATTTCAGCATATTTTTATATTTTTTTCTAAGCCAGCAATACATTTATATATAACAATGCATTTAATTTCTATACAGTATTATCACACACTGTCTATAGATGCCGAATAAGGTTTTGGAATTTTGATTTTCACAACTTTGGACCAACAGGGGTCGAATATTGAAAATTTGGAATTTAAGCTTTTTCATTTTTCATTTTAAGCATTTAATTTCTTTACAGTATTATCCCACACTATATGTAGATGCGAAGTGAGGTTTTAGAATTTTGATTTTCCAAAATTTGGGCATATACTCTAAGATATGATTGTGAAAAAGGTGCAGAGGTATACACGTGGGGAGTGCGGGGATAACTGCCATTTCCTACTGTTTTATTATAGTTTTGGTCACAAGTTCTTATGTATGAAATTAACTAGTTTATACCAATTCCTTTACTGTTTAATCAAATGTTTTATCTGTAAATCTAGAATAAAATATCTCCCCCTTACAATGTTAAATAGGTGTGACCTGTAGGGCTACAAGAAGTTTATTATCTCCCTTGGGTTAAGAAAGGTTAAAGGTCAATAATGGACACAACTACTTGGTAAACAATCAATGCTCTTATAGTTTTCTTGTCAAACTCATTTAAACTTCAAAATTTTATAAAATGAACATAAAATTTATTGACTTACCAGGTGTATAGAATGTGACGGCAATGTTGGTGTTGGATAATTAAAGAATGCAGGCTGTTGCATTCTGACTTCCAGATTCCTTTCAGCATCTAAAATTTCCTGAGATGTGTGTGGAGTTTTGGCTTGTGCAATTTCTTCAACAATCTGTTGACGAACAGCAGTTGGCAGTGGAGGTCTATTTGGAATATCATTTCTGGGATCCATCACGTCTCTTCTTGTGTTATTAATATTTTCATATGTATGATGTGAAAGATCATGATTAGTGTTGTAATGTGACATGTCATAAGGAAGATCTGAAATAGGCGGTTCCTGTGGCTGAGGTGCATTATGGGATTTGTCTTGATATTTAGTCAATGTACTGTATCCATTCTCAGGATCTCTATATCCTTGATGATACTGTTTATGAGTAGGTGCATGTACACGATCTCGGTGAATGTGATATGGGTCATCTTCATTTGAAATATCATGCGGTGAATACACAAATTTTTGTTCCGTTTCTTGTGGTTCTGATTTATCATAGAGAGTATGTGTGTATGGATCATCACTTCGTTCACGAAACGTTCTTTCCCGATTTCGAGATTCTGCTTGTGGAGAATACTGACCATAATTTTCCCCTTCAGAAATTTTTGAGATGTGATCCTTCCCACCTCTTTCTATTGCCTGTTGTAATTTGTCATGTGTTATGTAATCATCTGGGTGTTTTCCAGTTCTATAAATAAATAAAACACTATTGGAGTTACATATAACTTATGACCAGACTTAAATAATGTCTTTAGTTCATAATATTTCATTTTACCAATTTTGTTCATATTTTGCAGTTCCCGCAAAATTTTGAGAGCAGTTTGTACTAAATAATGAGAAAAACAAAATTTCTTGTAACATCATAATTTTACCAGACCACGAAAATTGATACCAGAGAAAATAAATGAATCATGGGTATATGAAATTTAAACTTTACATTGTTACACACAAGCTTATAATATGATACCCCATCCCCTGCTCTAAATTACCTCTATTTCTAGTAAGAAATTAATTTGTTTGTGGGAGTATATTTCGGGTACTTTTTGTAATGATAATCAATACATTTTTTTGAAACGACATATATTTTTCCAAATTTTTTTCCCTGATCACGCAAGTAATTTTTTCTGTTATTATCATGGGTTTCATTAATTTCATTTTAAGGCAATGATATATATATCACGTGTTTCTAGATAATTTTTTTGTTTGTAAAAAACAGAGATCAACACGACAACATACCTTGATGAATTCATTTGCATATATGGATTTTCTTCATGTTGCCTATTGTCATCTCTTCGTACTTTATTAATTTTGCTGTATTCTACTTCTGGTTGCCGAGGCTGGTCACTATCTGGTGATAGCTGATGATAGCCATGAAAAGGATCGTATATCCTACGGGTTTGAAAGGGATCGTAATGACCTTCATCATTAATATAACCTTGAGGAACTGGCATTTGTCTGTGATCATAAGCAGCATCTGAATATCTAGACGGAGACAAATCCTGGGGACTAGCATGAGATTTCTTAATTTGTTCTGGTCGATGATCATAAGTTGCATCCTGATAATCACGAAAATGTCTTTCATCATCAAAATGTGGTCGTCCATTATGCTGATCATAGCGATCTTTGTGTTCACTTTTTGGTCGTTGCTTTTCATTTCTTCTATCAGAGTCCCTATGTCGTCTTTCTTGGTTACGCATTTGCTCTTTAGGAATGGCAGGAAGACCATCCGTTGGATCGCGTCTCCGTGACCTTCGAGCCTGATCTGAATCCTCTGAATAGCCTGACCTTGAATCTCTTGGACCAAACTGATCAGGGTAGTTTGGTCTAACATTTCCTGATGTTTGATGTTTATCAGCAGATCGAGATCTATAACGTTCCACTTCCTCAGGATATCTCGACCGAGAATCTCTAGAACCCCTTTCTGAAGCATATTTATTAAATGTCTCCTTTGGCATTCCAGACCTTGAATTAAAATGATTTTGTGTAGGTCCTTGTCGACTTTCGTCACTTGGATATCTTTGCCTAGGATCAGATCTGGAATCATCATGATGTCCAGACCTTGAATTAAAATGATTTTGTGTAGGTCCTTGTCGACTTTCGTCACTTGGATATCTTTGCCTAGGATCAGATCTGGAATCATCATGATGTCTTGATCTTGGATCACGATGCCTTTCATAACGTTCCCTTGGACTTGCTTTTTCTTGTTCTTGTAATTTGTTATTCCTAGAATCATTTCGATATCCATGGAAAGGATCATATGTAACTCCACCAGGCATATTTTTATCTAATGGTATTTTGGGTCTCATAGATGGACTGCCTGGTGATCTTTTATCGTTGCGAAATGAAGGACTTTCTGGACTTCTTTGGTCATATCTATTTTGTTGAGGAAGACCTCCTAGTAAACCTGGACTCCGGTTATCTTGACGATTATTTGGATGGCCTGGTCTTCTCTCTTGAGGCGGCCTTAAATCAGGCCCTTCAGACCAAAATTTTTTATTAGAAGGAGAATCATCATCTTCATCCCATTCCATAAATGCAGATTTGGGAACTAATTTCTGAGGGCTGTTATTGTTCGGTTCTTTTGTAGGGCTGAAATAAGAAAGTAGTGATGGTGGATAAAATTGATGTTAATGAAAATGTCAGATTATTTTATCCTGCAACTAGCATATTTAGTAGACAAATAAAGGGTGTCAAATATTTTTTGGGGATATTTGTTAAGAAGGGGAATATCATCTCCTGGTACCCTTGTCTTCGCCTGCAATGAAAGTTTGTATTGTTTACTAGTTCATAGTGTTTATGACGTCATGTTATCCCTAGATTACGTGCCAAAAAATAGCCTTCTGCAAATAGGCTAGAAATATGCCATTTTCATGACTTTTCAAGTTTTGTTTAATGCCAATGTAAAATGTCGAAGATTTTGATATCCCAAACTTATGTGGACAGACAGTCATACAGGACAAAAAACAATATGTGTTTTTTTGAATATATGGTATTTTTAAATGAAAAATCAACAAGTTTACCTGGAAGGACCTCTCAACATGGCGGCTGATTTGAGAGCATTGATCCATCTGTTCATATCTTCATGATTATCAGAAGCAAACATGTATGTTTTCATGTTGGCATGCTCGGCTTTAAATGCAAATTTTTTACTGGTTTCCCCGGGCTGACACTGGCTAATCTTATAACTAGGAAGTAAGATAGAACCTATCTGGTTCTTTTCTTCATCATCTGAAAAACAAGTGATGAGTTGTAAAACTGACAGCAAACCAGATTTTCACTGTTTGGAGCTGACCATCTGCCAGTCATACCTAACCTAACTTTTAACTGTATTTTTTTCATTGGAACATCCAGTTAAAAGTCATAAAATCTAGCCATAATACAATGATGTATGAAAGATGAATTTATTTCAGTTCAATTTGAGAAACGTGAAAGATAATTCGAAGAAAATTCTAATTTTTCTTAGATTTTAATTATCACTCCTTATTTTGTTTTTGTTTTTGTCTGGGTATCAGTTTTATTTTGTCTGGATTCACTTCGTTGTACAATCTTTGTGACTGTATGTTTTGTTTTTAAACTAAAAACCTTTTTCAAGATTAAATTTACAGTAATTTACTAATCTAAGAAATAAACCATTGTATACATCAACTTATCTTAAAACATGAGGAAAAAGACCATGAGTTCACAATGAAACATTTTTTCAAGTAATAACCATTTTTTGTATTTATTTTGCAACTGGTCTATTTAATGTTCAAATAAAAGGTGTCCAAATCATTATTATGCTGATAAGTATATACCCTTGTCCTCAATTTTTGATATTTTGATGGTTTGTGGCTTGCTCCACAAGGTTAAAGATATATTTTTCAAAAAATTTCCTTCTTCAAATCATTTAGACATGCCTCTTTTTCAAGTGTTTCCTTATTAACAGATAACAATTTACAGTTGCAAGATAAAAAATAATATATATGAAAGAACAGATATGGGATAAAATGTCAAGAAGACAACCAACTCGGAATGTACATTGTCAGAAAATATTTTATTTGTAATCAGGTGAGAAATGTTTAAGTAAGGATAAACACATTGAATAATAACTAATTTCATCCAAACAACATGAAAACAAACCTTTATAGAAAAATAATCCAAAATCTGCTAAAACACACCATCTTTTCTTCCAAGACTTAAAACCACTCTCCTGAAAACAATAAAAACAATGAAATATAGTCATTCAAATAAATAATACTACTTCATTTCAATATCCAATTAATAATTTTTCCTTTATTAAAATCAATCAATACTCTTAACATGAAATTTTCATTACAATCGGTCAGTATTATTGTTGGCATATATTTTTAACCATCAAAAATAACAATAGCTCTTATTAAGTTACTTTCTGATGAGAAAAACACTCAAGAGCAAACTTATTTGTATTGTTCCTTCAGGTTATACAAAAACAAACCAAAAGTTTTCTGAAAGCAAATCATATTTTTCCTTTATCAAGGATTGGTAAGTGCCTGCCTACCTGTTGTAGATAGCCAGACTAATAACTAGGCCCCATTTCACAAAATAATTGTACAAACTGATTAATCGTACATCTAATTTAATATATATAGAATGTTATACAATTAGGTCACAGTTACAAGAATTGTAGTTGTATGATTTTTTGTGAAATGGGGGCCAGATTTTTTCAAAAGAAAAATGCAGCATTTTACAACCCATGTACCCATGAAACAAGTGTTGGATAATCAGTTGGTAATTTCTATTATTACTATCGGTTGACAACGAACCGACTAGAACTGGTTAAAATCGCATTATTATAATTTGCTTTTTTTAAATGAAATCAAGCATTCAGCCACATTGTACATGTCTTATGTATATTTATCACATATCATTGCAGAGCTTTATTTCTTCATGTTTTATCTTTTGTTTACTTTTTATATTTTAGTTGCTATTTTCGAATTTCCAACGACTGTGCTTGTCAAATGCAAACTGGAAAAGGACTGGAAGTAGATATTCTAAAATTCCAGAAACGTTAACAACAATTGATTATCGACATCGCTGAGCCGAACCAATGCATTTCCAACTTATTCTAATCATTGGAACATCACTACATGAAACTAAATCTGAAGATATAGTTTTAACAATTTGTCTTTAGTCCAGGAGTCCCAACAAGGAGTACAAATGGATAGAAGTGCCGAATGAATTCACACCTACATTTTGGGATAACAGTTATACTTCAATACAGAATGGTTGTACAGTGAAACCTGTCTTGAGAGACCACCCCTTTTGCCATGAAAGTCTGGTCTTTCATGAGAGGTGGTATCTCAATAGAGGTGTTTATTATAAAGAATGTTACAGTTATGGCAAATTCCAGCTAGTAACCCAAAAGAGGATGGTCTTTCATGGGAGGGGTCTCTCAAGACAGGTTTTACTGTATATCTTAAGTTGATGTTTAGATTTCAGAATTCCAACTTTTATCTAGGAGAAAAAACATGGGTCCCATAGGAGTCTGAGTCTTATATCAGGCATGTCATAGGAAATCCCTCAATTTTTGGAATTAAAGAGTCTATAAGTTTATTTAATGTAATTTCTTGATGAAAATCTTGAGAGATTAATACAATTCTGTACATTTCAATTAATAGCTTTGTAAATCCCAACAGTCAACATGGTTCAAACTTTTGGAATCAAAACCTGCACATATTCAGCAACATCACATTTGTTTGTGGTGACGTCATACTTTATACAAAAATTAACAAACTGCAAACAACAAACTGAAATTCAGTCTTGTAAAATATTTGAGCAATTTGAGCCGTGGAAAAGACATTAGTTAGAACAATTGGAAACAAAAGGTAGAGTATTACTTGTAACTTTCTTTTTAATGAAATATTTGAGATATTAATGAAAAATGACTTGCAATTTGGAAAAAAATGTCAAATGTAAAATTTTTGACATTTTGAGCATTTTGGGCAATTTTAAATATCAAAAAGAAATGTTATCTTTGACTTATAGTTTTAATACACCAACCTGTCTATAAAGCCAGCCTTTCATGGACACCATATTAGTTTCTTCTCTCTTTGCTGGTGGTGCCTTTAGTGACCTGTCATTTCAAATTAAATAAATTAGAGAAATCTCACCAAAAGGTTCCTATTTGTAAATAAAACATTGAATACTCAATACTGTTATCCAATTAATATGACAGAAGAGATAAATGCAATGTACAGGCCATATTTTCATTGTGAATGACACATTTATTCTCAATTGACCATGTCCATTTACTCCCTGAATGACCCTCTATCTGGTTTTCTGTGTGTATCTGAAGAATTTAATAACACCCCACAAAAGCTGACCGAAAATTTGAAAAAAACCCATAAATTTTCTACCATTAGGATATATAAGACCAAAACCAGGTCTGGACCTGAGTCGCAGCATGCAATTCATTGATCAGCAAACGGGATGTGGCTGCACGATAGATACAAAAATTGCTTACATGCTACAACTCAACATTATGAAGCTGCAGACAAAATATAAATCATTCCCTTTTTCAGAATCCAAGAAAACTTTCATCAAAATCTTTCTAGTGTTTTGAGTATTGTTGAATTTTAAACTATCGGCAAACAGGATGTGGCTGCACGACAGATCCAAAAATAGCTTATAGGCTACAACTCAACATTATCAACCAGCAGACAAAATATAAAATCATTCCCTTTTGTAGAAGCCAACAAAAATTTCAGGAAATTTTTTCTAGTGTTTTGGGTATTGTTGAATTTTAAACTATCGGAAAACAGGATGTGGCCACATGACAGATCCAATAATTGCTTACACGCTACAACTCAATATTATGAAGCTGCTGACAAAATATGCAATCATTCCCTAAGGTAAAAGCCAAGAAAACTTTGACGAACGTTTCCTACCCAAGGTCTTTCGAAAAGACAGACAGACAGAGTCAAGCAGTTACTAGATCTGCTTTCATCCTTGGCGACGCAGGTAAAAAGGACCCTTATATAATAAAACTTGCTTCATTCTGCGAAAAAAGTTTATTATTGCAAATCCTCAAATTACTCAACATAGAATGATGATTTAATCAACGGAACAACAATGTCGATAAAAATTTGCATAGGAATCACATTGTACATTATAGAAGAAAACAGAACATATAAAATATCTTTAGAAAACAACATAAAAACAAATTCCAGGTTTTCAATTTAAAAATAGATTTTCTAATTGGTCTTGTTACAGTCATATTACTGAAAACAAAATTCCCAGTATAAATATTTTGTATATGTATGTACATAAAATGTAATTTAAAAAGAATAGACCTTTTTGTGCATTCAGCTGGATTTTATAGTCAGACGATGATTTTTACAATCAGTCTTAAAAATTCGATTTTTATTTAATTTTACTGAATAAAAAGTTTGTTTATTTAATGTGTAAACTTGAGTGCAATGTTTACTTTTTAAACACTTCACTTGAGGTTAAATTTATACCTATGTAGCTATCATAAAGTACTTTAGAATAATATTAATATTAAATCAATATTAAGGAGACAGTTCTTTTCATTCTTTACTTTACACAAAAATAACAATGAAAACATTCAACATTCATTTTTTCTGCTATGCCCTTTATATGATTGCATCTACTTTTTTAGCTTTATTTTATAGTAGGTTAAATTTTATAATAAATCAATTAAAATACAAAAATCCAATATGTGACATTTTCTTTGACATTTGTATAACTGAAAATCTACCAAAGAGTGCAATTTTGCATAAATTAAAGGTTAACAAATTTATGACAAAACTCCAGTTATCTCCCATTATCCAATAGATAAAGGGACTTAAAAAAATAGTATGAAATAAGAGTTTTTAGATATAAAGAGTAAATATTATGTAATGCTTAATCTTGAAACTGACAAAGTACTTTGAGATATCCAAGTTTTGAGATAAAAGAATATGAGGTTCAACCATATAAAGTTTTGCAAACAACCATGTGATAAGCTACATTTATTTATTTTTCATGTAGAATTATAAATTTAATGTTTTGTAGGCTAGGATATATATTCTGGTAGACAAATTACTTTGCATCTTATTACAAGGTCATTGACACATATATTTATTTAGAAAACTCCCACTTCCTCCAAAAAATTAAAATTTCTTTTCTATGCAAAAAACATTAAAAAGAACATAAAAACTTTGCTTACCTGACTTTAAAGCAGTTCATTATTCCAAAGTAAATAATCACAAAATAAGTTTCCAAAAATCCAAATTCAATTGCAAGACATATCTCTTGAGTACAATAACATTAGAACCATGCGCACAAATTACGTCATACAAACGAATTAGGAAGATAAATGCATTAAACACACAATACAATAATCAGCCAGATTGGGTTTTAGAGTGAAACCAATTACTGCTAAACTTATCAACAAAATTGATGCAACATTACAGAATTTCTCATTGAAAGCTTATCTTTCAACACAAAATATATGCATCATTCATGTCTGGTGTCTGCTCTGCAGAATAAATTTTGTGCTTTCTGATTATGTCCCTGTGGTGTTCTTTCTGATAAAACATAGAACTGAGATATTTAAATTTTTTTATTCCATATTAAGGCTTCCTGTCACCAACAAAAATTTGCCAATGAAACGATCTTATATTTGAAATTGAATAAAGGTCATTACCCACATAAATTCTATCTATATGCTGGTTGTCACTGTTTTAAAAATTTGTTTTTATGGCAAAATCAAGTGTGAAAATTAGGAAATTAAACTATCAACTCAAATAAAATATCCATTCTTTTTTATTCATTTCATCCTTTTCATGCGCTAGGTTTCAGAAATGTATTTATTATAAAGTTAAATTCATGTCTTTTTCTGCTCAAATTGTCAAAGTTCGACAGATTCTAAAGTCACATTCAGCAAACACACCTTAACATAATTACCAAAACATCAAATCCAAATTCCAAAAATTTTTTATTTTGCTCTGGAAAGGATCTCGGATTCTGAGAATGTTTCAAAAATGACTTTGTATGACGAGTATAAATAATTAACAGAGAAACAATAAAAATAGCGATAACATAGAGAAACAACTGCCAAAGATATCATCTAATATCTAACCTTTTTGTACATTAATTATCTTATCATAGTTTATCATATACAAGGGTGTTCATTAACAAAAAACACAAGACATATATCATGTTCTGGCTAATTGAATATCAAGGAAGTGAATCAAGATCTGAGGTAATTAAATAATTTCTTGTTGTTTCTAAGTGTTTTGTCTTGTACAAAATATATAAATATATATCTACTATCCCCTTGATCTGATTTTGTAGAGAAAACATAAAAGCAGATTTAAAGAATATTGTCAGATTTTTTGTTCCTTCTGTTATGCATTTATCGATTTTGTTTTTCATACACTGGAACATGGGTAACTACAGCTATTCTTACTCGGCATGAAATTAAGACTTGTAAAATAAAATAACTAACCAAGGGAATACTTTTAATGTCCCTTTCAAGAAACTACATACTTTGATTTGGCAAATTTTCCTAGTCAGTTTGTAAGTCCATACAATGTTGGAACACCTAAGTTTCTAACTTTTCAGTTATTTGATGTCAAAAAAATATTTTTACTTGTAAATCAATCCAAATTTTCTGAGCAAGTCAAATACCCAATAGTTGGTATGTAGCTAATATCTGACAAATAAAGACAAAGAATAAAGAAAATATTTTAATACTTACTTAACTCTTGTTGGAGTGGCTACTCTTCTGTTTGGCTACAAGAAATATATTCCAACTTTAGAAAATTTATGACAAAATATTTTAAATTGTAACCACTTAAAACTTGAAATACACAAAAAAAATCCTTGTAGACGAAAAAAATCACATAAAACTGACAGAACTGTATAAGGAGTAACTGTTATTTACTTGTAAAACATCTGACCTACAAAAATACCAAATATGACTGACGACCTACACATTTTAAAAAATCACAACCTCAGGGTATACTGAGCCACCAACCGTCAATTATAGATGTATATCTATCAATATGGACAAGTCTTCAATGATAGTTCATTTCACAGGTATGTAGTATCATCTGAGAAATAGTCATTTAAATCATATCTAAGATAATTTTTTAATTAGAAACACCTCTGTCAGATATATGCCATATTGTCCAAGCGTACAATGTTTTCATTCCATATCATAATTGCCTTCATAAATTTTATCTGTACTTTTTTTTAAACTGCAAATTTGGAAAATCTACTGCCGCTATTTAAAATCTTGCAGTTCTTTTAGATTTTCAGCAGATATTTGTATGTATTTGTTCTTGGATCACTCAAATAGTTAAGGACGGCAAAAATGATACATGTCTAGTTAATTCTGTCATGATATTATGCAGCTGATTCATATTTCTATACTGTGAAGCATCATAGGAGCTCAACCCATAGGTGGAAGATAGGGAAGACCCTCTCAAGGCAATGTCAGGTCATAATACAGAAAGCCTGACTGTGCACCACAGTCGTATTCTGGAGAATTCCACACTCACTGCACACTTAAGACCCATTCTGTAGTTTCAGAAAAGAGTAGGCTAATGGATGCTACAGAAAGCTAAAATATCCAACCCTCCCTTTTTACAATGGTAATCAAAATCGGTCCCCCTTTTTGTCCCTTCCCGTCCCTATTTGTATTGTGTTATATAAATTGTTGAACTGGTTCTCATCCTGAAGAAGCACAAAATATTTTTCTACTGAACGTTAGGCAAACTCAATCCTATTTCTTTACAATTTCCTTTTAAAACATTCTTATTTTATTGGAATGTTCCTGCTAAGTACTACTGCCTATTTGCATTGTTATCTTAATAAAAGAATCTGTTGGTCTGAGCTATCAAATTTTTAGAAAGATTATAAACTTCAGTCCAGAGAAAAAGTACAATAAATTTAGGTTTGAATGAGAAAATTCTGATTTATCTGAATGGCTAAAATGTTCAAAATTATATATTTATATCCAGAAAAATGAAGAAAAAATAAATTTTTATTTAACATCCAAAATGAGAAGACGAAGTTGTACATCACTAACTAACAAAAGATTATTCACGACATAAAAAAAAACCTTATCCTTCTGTGCCATCTAAAAATCTGTTCCTTCTTACATCCCCTTGCCAATACTGAAATCTGCAATTTTGATTGGAGATCCTTTTTCAAACATGTAAATGAATTATTTTCTAATGTCAATTAAGATTATATATTCTTCCGTAAATGGTCGTTTCCGAGTGAAGATGACCGAGGTAAGATGAGGTCGCGTGCACTCATCTTCACTCGGTATGATATCCAATCAGCGCTTCGTTTTAATTGACCTAACTTCTTCCACAGGTAATTCATGCGCAAAAGTAGTTCCATTTTCACAATGCCTTCTAATTTACGATTTGTTTTAAATCTTCCAGTAAAATATTTAAAAAAGCACAAGTGTAAAAAACAAATGTTGACGGTTCCATTGATTGGTGTCATATAAGTCTTATATATTATGACCTATATATTTCATAGCGCTCAGTGATATTACCCTAGTAACGTATGCAAATTAGTTCTGGATGAATGGCGGGTCTAACGGGGGTCTCGATGGTGTAAGTCGAGGCTGTTTACGGAAGAAACAGGTACTTACATGCGTTGTTGGAAAAACCTGGGTGATCTTCCACTCGTGATAGAAATTTTTGTGTCTTTTCGCTCGTTCCGCTGCGCTCCACTCGCGAAAAGACATAAAATTTCTATCACTCGTGGAAGATCACCCGGTCTTTCCCAAGAACTTATGTAAGAACCTATTAATCTGTAACATGTTGCTTTTTGTATGCCTAAACATAGGATTTTTTATATAATAATTGTACTGCAGATCTATACAAGGGGAGACAACTGCTAATACTAACCTGTGGTGATGTGGGATTGGTTGGACTTTGTGGTGGAGTGGATGAACTGAAATAAAGCAAATATATTCATACATGTATATTATATTCTGAAAACAACATATAAGATTGCTAGGCTTGAATCTTCATGTTATACTACCGGAGCTTGCTTTCAGTTAACTGCAAGCACTTACATGGTCATAAATTGTTTTACTTCTATGTTTTGTTGAACATACATGTATCTTGGATCGACTTTTATTATGTGTTTTGAAATCTTTTTTAGTTTTAATTGATTATATTACAAAGGGGTGGGGTTGGAGCTCCTCAAAACTGGTTTAACCCCACTGCATTTTAGGCACCTGTTCATATGAATTTTGTCATTTTTAGAGTATGATATTCACCATGGACACTGGTGTTGGTAATTATTTCTCCTGTGGGGTTTATAAATCCTTGAATAAGCTAATCCAACAAGAATGCTTTCATAAGAACACATTAATAGTTATGGCAGCGAGCGCTATAGGAGCATATGGGTCATTTAGAAAAATCTTTGTTTAATGGGGGCAGCCATTTTGCAATCCGAAGTGAATTTATTTCTTCTTTATTCGAAGCAAATATGGCCATATAGTTCTACATACTAAAGCTAGAAAAAGTTTCGTTCATCGGAAACGGAAGTAAGTAAAGTAATTGAAATAACTTGCTTCAAATTATACTTCTAGAGTCAGAATCATGATACCGGAAATTAGCTTCTGGAAAGGGCTATTGCTGCCCTCACATCATTGGCACACGTATACATATATAATTTTGCCATAAAAATTTATATTAATAAGTTTAACAAGAATCAGTCTGATTAACATAATTTTGTTGAAAATTTCAGGTTTGTTATTTTTTTTGTATTTCTCTAATGTACTAAAGAGGCCCAAGTGTGCATAAAAGACTCAATTCAAGATCTACATAAGTATATTTTTGTACAGTCTATTGAATTAATTTCCCTATATACTGTAAAATTAGAAAAAAAAATGTGTTCCATTATTTTTGCATATTGATGTATCAGATTAACTAATGTCACTAGTAGAGATGAAAATGAAGTTCTTTAATTGAATCCCTGCCCTATTGAATTTTTTGTAACAATAAAAATGTCACTTTAAATTATGAATTCCAGTTTAGTAATGACATTTTACCAAATATACGTTAAAGTTTTAAAAATTCTTCCATAAGCTGACAATATTATCCAATTCCATAATAACATAGAGTTGATATTAATGGGATAACAGTTTGATTGAATATCTAGACACTACAGGGTGATAAAATGTTATGTAAGACAGTGATATGTCACACTGACAAATTTATTATCTGATTTTGTATATACATCTGTCAACAAGTTGTAATAAAATTTATACTCAATACATGTATATCTAGTACACAACAAATTTGTCATGTTTTCCCATTGCCAGAATCAATTTTGAAAATTGATGCAAATAAATTAAGGCCAGAATCAGAAAACCTTTGTAATTAATACATGTGTATTCAAATTGTAACAATCTGATTGTTTTGGTAACCTAGGCAATATGTATCTGCTCAACATTTTGTATTACAGCTTTCAAAATACAACATTTTTGGCCCTTATGAGCACATTGAATTGAGGAGTCATAATTCAAGGAAATGTGCTCATCTTGTCCATAAAAGTTCGTATCACAGAAAATTACTTTCAACTTAGAATTGCAACAGTATTTCCCATTAACTGGATACCAAATTCATTGTTTATTAGTATAGCTCTGTATTTTTTTCAGTGAAACTGAAAATGCAACAAGTATTCTGTCTGGGTCAGTACATTAATCAAATTTTATAATCCTTCAAAGCAAATATGTCTATAGAGCTTGAACCTTCCATTCTATTCTGATCTGATAATTAATCAATAATTTTATATATTTTAAATGTTTTACATGATATTTATACTTGCTTTACAATTCTTACCATAAAAGACAAGTTCCAAACAAATTGTCGAATCCCATCCTTACTTATCCATACAAAACAACATAAATCACGACAAAAATATCAACATGGATTTATCTTACATTGCTACAACTTGTACACATTTATCATTGTGAATTTTAAATGGTAGTATTATAACAGGGGAAATAAAATTCAATAAATATAACATATATGTATGTACACAATGTTATCTCACAGTAAAACAAGGTTCGGTCCCCCTCCATTTTATTTGCTCAAATTTTATCACCTATTTGCCATTAATAAAAGATCAATCATCGGACCATGATTTCTTGCTGATATACCGATGTAAAGTATTTGTTTGTTGCCGATTTATGGTATCTTCTAAATGTGATATCTGAACAGGATCATATAAAGGCGATACAATAACCAAAATATTTTAATTATTTCTAATCTTAATGCAATGAAATTTTACTACATTTTACATATTTACCTACATAGTAGAAGAGCAACCATTTTGATTTTTATGAAGGGTAAAAAGAAACAATTTTATTCTAAGCATCCATAAAGTATGATGTTAGCACACCTTTTATTCAAACTTTACTGATTTGATTCAAGGTTATATTCAATCCTGCTTTTTTTCAATTTTGAGTCTTGTTTTTCAACAAATTTTGGAAGTTCCTAAAAAAATGATTGCAAAGTCTTTCAAATTTTTTGCCGAAGTTTCATCTGTTGTGTGCAAAAAATAGTATTAAGAAAAAACAAACAAAACCAATGCTTGTTCCTGGTGCCCAACCATGATTTTTTTCTTGAGATATTTGTATAATCTCAGTTAATGAAATGTAATCTTTATAACTTTATAAAAGATTTGAAATCTAAAATAAGAACCAAGGGACATAACTCCTAAGTAAATATCCACAAAAGAATATAGTGGGAAAAGTCCAAAATTTCGAAGTCCAAGGAAAAGATAAAGTCAGGAAAACGGAACACAACAATCATAAGCCACAAAGATACATGTATAACTAAAAGAATAAGTGTACATAAATATCATTTAAACCCCCATTTTCATTTGCGTACCTCCCCACTTTGCCAGTTTGTCCGACTTTGATTGAAACATTTCCCTTGGAGTTCCATGTTTTGTTATGAAACTTTATTTGTGTCATTTATATATTCATTAAAACAATATAAACTGTACATATTTGTGTATCTTCACATAGACTTTTGATAAAACAAGTCGTTACAAAAAAATAGTCAGGAATGAAAGTATAGAGGTTGAAGACGAGGAGCATTTTCTAACCAGGTGTGAAAAGTTTTCTTATATGAGAAAAGAACTATGAGATAAACAGTATCTTATCTTATACAGTTAGCACATACAATATAACAAGTATTTTAGCAGATAAAGATATAAAAGTGAACACTTTCTCTTTTTATTTCAAGCTCTTCCTACACGACCTTTTTTTTTCAAACTCATCAACAGAAAAGTTTACATATTAGTACACTTCATACCGTACTTAACCTGATTCTATTTGTATGATTTGTGTTTTATTTCTTGTTAGCTTTGTTCATGGAAATGAAAAGTTATTGTGATACATATTATGTTAATCAGCCATTTAAATTAATGAATTCAGATCTTACCTTGAATTGGGAGCATGGTTGGCAGGTTTCCGTGTAACAGGATGTTCAAATGTCGTCTCTTGAGTATTGTGACTGAAAATAGAGAATAACTACATGTAATTCTGACATCAAAATGTCTAAAAACATATACCATGATGATAAGATTTAATGAAAGAGCGGTAAGCTTAGAACTTACAAATACCCACACTTAAAGTTTTAGACAGTTGCCAAATGCAATGGCCAATCATTTAGATTTATTATGAAGTACATTGTACATGGGATAAAGATATAAAATCTGTCCTCACCTTACAACCTATCATGAACTATGATTTAGCTGCAGCTTACAATTACTGATAAATTTATCATGAAAAGATTTTTTTACCGAAGGACGAAGGACGGATTGAAAAACCGACACATCTAGATTATACTCCCATTCGATAGTGACATAAAATGTAAAGAGTCCTGCATTATTCATATTTATCAAACAATAAGATTCAAATCTCGAATATCCAAAGTGAAAGTTATCACTTCCAATGAGAATAGTTATAGAACGAGTTGTAGATCTTTGGCATTCGAATTTCAAGATTAGTTATTCTGTTTATTACATTGAAATATTTCATGTATTCAGAAATTTTAACGAGAAAATACAAGGGGTTATGTTTTTATATGATTACGCATCGACCATTGTATGGCAACGTTGTTGGCGACGGCTATTGTTACGTCACTTCCTAGAGTGAAATATGACTTTCGATTTCACTGGGTGAATTATCAAATTTGATTTCACTCTGAAATCCCGGTATTTCACAACACTCAATGTAATAACATACAATACACATTTATAAATATCATGTATACTATGTTACTATCATTTTATATTTCATAAAGTTTTCCTTCCAGCTGGGAGTATTATAACTGTTATAATAGTCCCAGCTTCCAGCAAATTCACACAGTGAAAATTTTCATTTACTTTCAGCGTCTCATTACATTAATTTTCTCCCTCTTAATTATTCATCAAGTGACATAAAGATATAATAAAAATACCCCAAGCAAAGGTAAAAAGCAAAATTTCAATTTACAGACTGTGTGCATCCATTACGTTTTATTGGATATTAATTATTGCAATTTACAGGAGTTGAAATAAAATCAAATTGAATTATTAAAAAAACACATATTTGATAATGTGGACTTACTGGAAAATAAAAAAATCACAATTTTTTTCCCTAGGAACAACTCATTTTCATTAAAACATAAAAAAAAACATTTCTTACCTGAGAAACAAAGGCCAACAATATTTAAAATAATTTTCTTCCAGATATTTTCAAAAACTATTCAAAAAATGTTAATTACATAAAAATAAATATTCCATAATCATCATAATAATTCCAGAGAATTAATCACTTAACCTTAAAATACATATTAATTAAAAGGTTAACCCTACCTGTCAAGTATATATAAATTAAACCTACTTAATTTTTAATCCTATAATTTTTTTTACCTATGTTTACCTTTTTTATTTGAATTAAGGTTGGGAAAAGAAACAAGTTTTTCTGACAGGTGAATGACAATTACAATTCTATCTAAGAAAGCTGAGAGAGTATACTTTGTCAGAATTGTCAAATGACATTGTATTGGTGTAGTCACTTAATTTAGGCTAAGTTAAAAAAAAGGTGTGGTTTAGGTTACACTAAGATAATAAATATGGTATGTAGGCAGGTAGTTCTTTTTATTTTACATTTTTTTTACATTGAGTCTAGGCAACATTCTGGCTTTAACAGTGCTTACTAAAAATGTTAAAAAAATCTTTAGGGTAGGTAATGTAACCAGAACCACACATATTTTTATTATTTGGCCTTCTGAAACCCTATGTTTGTTTGTTTAGTTGGGGTTTTACATTGTTTTGAGCACAT
The DNA here is from genome assembly GCA_028015205.1 of Mytilisepta virgata. Lineage (NCBI taxonomy): Eukaryota > Metazoa > Mollusca > Bivalvia > Mytilida > Mytilidae > Mytilisepta > Mytilisepta virgata. The sequence goes on along the minus strand of CM051515.1, from coordinate 55,014,934 downwards.
TTGGCTATTTCGTGGTGGCCAGTTTTTATTGGTGGAGGAAGCCGGAGTACCTGGAGAGAACCACGGCCTTCGGTAGGAAATTGGCAATCCTTGTCAATTTAGATCGGAGTCGAACACAGGTGAGATTCGAACTCACAACCTCAGTGTTGACATGCTAGTGTTCATTAGTAGTCATGACGAATTATCTAGACCACTCAGTTTTGCAAAACCAAATATAAATATCTCAATTTATACTCAAAATCAAACCATATACCAATTTCTCTAAGAGTCTGAAATAAACCCATTTACATAATCTTCATTTTGTGTGTGTTTTTTTTTTAAATTTCAAAATGTAACTGTAAACCCATATGCATCCATAGGACATGTTCAAAATATGACAATAAATTTAAAGTCCTTTTCAACTCCCCAACAAAAACCACAGGAATTTAATCATATAATCATGCTTTAACAATAAAAAGACAAGATAATGTACTTTTGTCATGATAAAAAAATCAACGGAAAAAAAACCTAAATTAGTGGACCAAATATTATACCTATTACTACATTTCATATGTATACTTTGGTACAAATAATAAAATTCATATATAAGAATTTCCTTTCTGTAAGTCAGGCTTTTGAGTAAATCATTTTAAAATATTTATATAATGAAGGTCACAATACATGTACCTATTGCAAATGCCTGCATCTTTTTAATTATTTTTAATTTAAATATTATTTTCTGCAACATAACATCTTTGCCAACAGTAATAAACACTGAATTAAACTGTTGCTGTTGAGAACAACCATGATTTTATAGCAAAAAGGCCAGGGAAGTTTTTAAAAAAAAAAAAAAAAACACACAAATTTGATGAAAAAAGGCAGGCTCAAAACTTTGGTAAAACATGAAGAATATCCACGGTCCTATACTATTGATAGTATATATATTCTGATGTTGTTTTTTTTGTCCATAGAAGTATGCAAAAAGCATAAAACAAAACAATGGCTTGTGGATGCCAAAAAAATAATTTCCACGATAAGCAAACATTTTGTTGCCCCATCCATCTTCCATTAAAATCAAATACTAACCAATTATTCTGAGTTCATTTACATTCATATTGAGGTACGAATCCAGTATGATAATTATCATGTAATATCATTTTCTTTCTAATGTCAAGTAGCTGTACAATTATACCAGTGAATATGGACTATATTTAAAAATTAAGGAACTTAACTTACTGTTTCATATTATAATTTATATGCATTAAATTTTATATTGCTTAATGCTTAATTGATGAAGTAAGTATTAAAATAAAACAACTTACGGTCTCATTTTATAAATTTATATGTATCCACTTTTATAACTTATAATTGAATCTTTTCAATATTCAATCTAACTTTCTGACTATATCCACAGGTATTTACCACTTATTCTCAAAATAAACAATACCATTAAACCCTTGTCATTTACATGCATGACTGACCATACATGTAGATTTGACTAGACACCTTATAATACCCATTATCACCCTGGTCTAACAATTATCTTCTGATCAAACAATTATCACCTCAAACAATGTGCTACTAATTGTACATTAATACATTGTTGTTTCATTTACTAATGTATTAGTTGTCTATTTTGATCTATAACAATGATAAGGGTACTACATGTATGTGTACATAAAATGCAGATCTCTCTTTGGGTTCTAGTTTATTACAAGTTTGGAGAAAATCATGTGCTTCTTATGTTAATGTGTGAGATCACAGATTCGATCTCCCACAGGTTCAAACCTAAAGACTTCAAAATTGGTACCGGTATTTTCTTCTTCTCCACTAAGCATCTGCAGCATAAGAACAAAGACTGATTGGCTCAGAATAAGAATAATGTCCAGATGGAGTTAGGTGTCTTTCTGCAGACTGATACCTACATGAGCTAGTATTTTAAAATCAGAACCAGTGTATCAGCCAAGTAGACAGCAGGTTCACATTCACATCACATCAATATGTTTTTGTCCTGATAAGCATTTCATGCAATCATTCAAATGTTAACAAATAATCAGTAAATATATCACCACTGATGTACTGTGGAGTTATTTCAATGAAAAAATTACAAATTCTGCATATTTCTTTTTCGAAACAAAATCTTAAAGGGCAAAATTTCAATGGAATTTGAAGCCCTTGAAATATATAATTTTACAACACTCTTATGCTACAAAAATTAAACATAAATATAAACAAGTACATGTAGTGAGGTAATTATAAATAACTTTTATCCTTAAATAAACAAATGTCTACTTTTGTGAATGGGTTTAATCTATTTATATCTAAATATTGTTAATATTACTGATAGAAGTCTCCTTTAAACAAGAAGATAGACCAACATAAAGAATGTACACAAATATTGACATATAATAAGAGGATCCTGTATGTAATATAATTTTACAGGATTGTCCTGTATCTGTTAGCAAGTTTTTACTCTATTTTTGACTGCTTTTACAACAATCCTGATGAGAAAGCCAGGAAAGTAGCCCTGACCCCTTTCAGGCAATCTAAAGGCACTTTACATATGGATTTGCTGTTTTGTACCAAAATCTGGTACCCATCAACCAAAAGCTGAATAATTAAGCACCAAAGGAATAATGTATTTATATAAATGAGACTTGAGAGGGAAAAGTTAGTAAACAATATTACAAAGTCCTGTAAAAATTTTCACACATTGAATAATAAAGATAAGTTTATTTGGATGATGAATACTGAAGATCCCTCATTACTCAAATATATTTGTACATTTATACATGATACTGGGTGGTAGTCATACTTGGTTTGGATTGTATCTGTATGCATGTCTGAGGTGGCATTCCAATTTTGCATAAAATACAGGTAGGATTTTATCCTTTAAGCATAGTCTCTTGGTGTTTTTTGCAATTTTGGAATGTTTCGATATGTGTGCAGATTAACACCTTGTAATCCTTTACTACACCCTAAAATTGTAGTACATAAGAAACTTTGTCCATTGATATGACATATGCCATTCCTGCATGAAGTACAAGTATGACCTGGTCATTATAGCATTGACTCTTGGTGCTTCATGCAGTTTTTGTCACTGTTATGCCATTGGCAATATATATATATATTTATATATGTATACTGCAAAATTTATGTGTTTACTGGTAATATTACTCACCTTGGTGTGTGTGTACCGTGAGCAGGTTCTGTAAATCATTTTATTTGCTTTTATAAGTGATGTTCATGCATATTGGTACATATTTAATTGTGTTGAAAACTATATGAGTTCTGTGTTGTAGGAGGGAGTTGTCTCCCATTTGTCAATGATTGTGAATGTATAAAAATTATATGTGTTCTGTAATATGCCCTCCTGGGGCCCTAATTTGGAAATAAAGTATCTATCTAAATGACCACTTGATTCTTCCAAATGTCCAGGATGATCCATACAATGACTATGACCTCAGTAAATATCAACAAACTTCAGAAATGCAATATAAGTAACTTCTTTTCATAGACGTCACAACGTGTGTTTCAACTTGAGAAAGATATACAGTATGTAAATAATTCCTGCATGTTTGGTTCAAATTATTTTTGGTCAAAAATATGTAAAATTTACGGCCATGATCTATAATGGTCCAGATTGATTGTTTAATTAACATCCAGTAGCAAATATTTCATGCTTCTTCAGGACGGGAACCAGTTCAACAATTTATCAAACAATTGAAAATTGAGTGGGAAACCAAAAGGAACCAATTTTGACTGCCACTGTAAAAAGATGAATGGTTGGGTAGGGTGGGATAATTTAGCCTTTTGTAGCTGCCATCATGACCTCAATACCAAATGAGAGGGTCTCTCCTATCCATCACCTGGGGACGTGCTAGGCATTTCGGTCCAGATACTTTAATGCATTTCATATGATTATGAAAAGAGTATGGAGAGAGCCACTGTCCTTCACAGGAAGACCATCAATCCTTGTCATTCAAAATCATAATGTGAGTGTCAACAGGCTAGTAATCATTGAATTAGAACGTAGACTACTTGGCCATAGAGTTTCTATCCTAGTCTGAAAATTTACTATAAGATATGGTCAATAAGAAATACAATATTGTTGTTTATAGTGCATGAATCTAAACTGACCGGTTCTTCTAGGGATTTTTATAGCATTGTATTAAAATACTCCCTCCCAGTGACAAAAATATACATATATTGAAAATCATGCAGTATTCCAAAAATTATTAACTACATCATTGAACTCCCAAATGGTGTTTGTCTTTTGTATAAAAAGTTCCCATTATGTGATTTAAATGTATTGAAAATCATGCAGTATTCCCAAAATTATTAACTACATCACTGAAGTCCCAAATGGTGTTTGTCTTTTGTATAAAAAGTTCCCATTATGTGATTTAAATGTATTGAAAATCATGCAGTATTCCCAAAATTATTAACTACATCATTGAACTCCCAAATGGTGTTTGGTTTTTTGTATAAAAAGTTCCCATTATGTGATTATTATGTGATTTAAAGAACAATGTCCAAAACATCCTGACCTGACCTTGTCTTGTATTTGACAAACAAATGGTATAAACTATCTTATGATCATGATGATGGACATCAACTAAATATATCAAACTATAATCCTTTCATTATCTACTATATTACATGTATTTCAGGTGACTCCTCCACAGAATGATGGACATCGACTAAATATATCAAATTATATTCCTTCTTTCATTTTCTACTATATTACATGTATTTCAGGTGACTCCTTCACAGAAAGGCAGATTATAGATTTATGACTGAGAAATATATGACTGAACATAAATCCTATAGATTTATAATAGAAAACAAAGTAAAAATTACTTGACAAAAATCCATCAAAACAAAACAGCCCTTTTAAACGTGTTCTTCCTCAATGTACATATAAGAACCACTTGAAACTCATGTGACCTCTGGTCAGTTATTAGTCCCCCATTCTATTTAAGTAATTTATCTACTATACCTTTGTCTTAAAAATTTATCCATACACATGAATCATGAAAATATTTACAGGAGTGGGTGGACAGGTATGTTGTTTACCTGAATTTTATCAATGACATGAAAAAAAGATTGGTCAAACAAACTACATACAATTGTATTGATTGTAATTTGACTAATTTGAAATTAGACTTTTAGCATATATAAACAAAAACTTTTCCTTCAATGCAACTCATAACAAAAAGAACAATTTATATTTATAAAAAGGCCTTCCTCCTATAGGGAATACATTAGTTTGCTTCTTCAGATTTCATGATACTCACAGCATGTTGTGGCAGTCAATTTTTATTGATGGAGATAGCCTAACTACCATCAGGACAAATGATCTCTATCAATCCTTGTCTACAGATTGCCATGAGTTTCATGTTCTAACTCACAACCTCAGCCGTGACGATCTAGTGGTCAGTATTTGACTCCCAAAGCTACATGTAGATGAAATATAAGATACCCTATTTTCCTGCCTGTAGGTTGAGACTTTTTTACTTTAAAATGACCATTTTACCATTATAAGTTTATGGATAAAGAATCAATTAGATCTATAGTCCACATAGACTTATTGTCCAGAAAATACAGTAAATTCTCTCAGACCAACAGTACATAATGAGCTGCCTCCCCCCCCCTCAAAAAAAAAGGAGTACTGGGAAAATGTCTTCATCAACGCTCCTATTATCCATTATGAATATATGAATTTATTTCTGAATAAAGTCTTCTCTAACAGTCCATTTATATAACACACCATAGAAATGTAAGTGGGATGGATAAAGTGTATTGTATGCATGTAATGTAAAATAGTTTCCCAGACCTTCAAGTGGATTGTAAAAAAATTACCAAATGGACCATATAACGAAAGTATCATTACAAATTATGTTAATGACCCTTAATGATAGAATTTAAAATCACTATATATATATATATATATATATATATATATATATATATATATATATATATATATTTCATTTCATTTCATTATTCCCACTACAGCTCTGAAAATGAATAATAAAAGCTCACTCTAAAATGTACATTTAAATTATCATAAATTTCACCATGTAGATTTTTCAATTTATCACACCTAAATTGTGTGCAATCCATAGAGAAATATTATACTTACATTTATAACAATATAAACAGTCAAAACTATATAAAAAGCAAGAAATATGTCCTGTGAATCTCTGAATACAGCAAGCTAATTAAGTCTGACTTTCATTGACAAAACTCAGCTTAATCTTAAGACACCCAATTTGTCATGTAAAACTAGGACCCAAACAGGTTAACTAATGGACTTTTAATCAAATTTCAATTGAATTGACTGCCATATTTTCCCCATTAATCTTCCCTAATCGCAGGAGATGATAAACAGATTCTTCGGAAATCAGTGGACCAAATAAGAAGGTATTATCATCAATAGATAACGTCACTTGCCTACTTTCAATAAGAAGATTTAACAGTTATCCCGTACAAACCCCAGAAGGTTGTAATACACCTGGGTTAAACTGTTCAAACTGCTATGTACACAATTACAATACACAATTGTCAAAAATATTCCAAAGATAATAACTAAGAGATCATCTGTTGTTTAAATGTGATATAAACATTCAAGGTTCACTTCATAATCATGCATTAAAGCCATACAGGTTCTCAGAGTTTTATACTGATTGTACCTAATAGTACATGTACATAGTAAGTCGATAGTAATTTAAACCCATCTATATGAAACTGTTAGCTAAGTTGTAAAATATCAAGTTCCACATGGATGGTGGCTAGGAAAACTTAATTCTCCCACGGTCTGTTGTGAATTTGTTATTATGAAATAAAATATTGAAATTATAATGATCCTTAGAAAACTTTATAATAATAAAATGTAAACCAGCACTAGGCAGATCATACATATGTAGTTAAGACAAATTTTAGGAGGTTATCAATGCTTGAATTAAGTTGAAGTAACATGTACCAATAAAAGTCTATCCTACACATGTATACACTTCTTTTATTCTGATAAAACCAGTGCTAGGGTTGGTCATGAACTTGCAGAGGGGTGCAAGAGTTTTCTCTACTTAGAATGCATCCTTGTTACTTGAAGATGAAGAACAGCAATAAAATTACAGTTCCTTTAATTGGACTTTTCAGTGGGGATTTGGTGTCAAGAATTAATCTATCATATCCGTATCATTATTGCAACTGTGTAAATCTATTCAAAGGGAAGTAACTCAGTCATTCTCTTTATTTTTAAATGTATTACAATTTATGAGAAAATGGTATGCAATTAACATTTGTATACATATTATAAAGTCCTTAATCAGAGTGTATCAGATAAACCTTTCTGCAAACTAACAACAGCAGCACTTTTTTCAGTTGCATGGTGTTTTGCACATTAAGAAACAAACTACAATATCATGACATTCAGTTCAGGGTACAAAATTTTTTACGAAAACCACCTAACTTTTGACAGAAAATTGGCAACCCTGTTAACTAACACAGAAATGGAACATATATCACAACAATCTGTGTCCAAACATGCAGGTAAATGACCAGTTTTTTCAGGTACACCCTGCAAGATGATTGTAGGGTTTTTTGCACAAATTAATATCATACTTTGTTTATATAAAATACAATAGAGCAGTGCTTTTATCACTGTTTAGAATACTGTAAACTAGAAAATGTTTGCTATGCTGTTACAGAATTTAATTTTGTGCTGTTTTCAGTTTGTGATTCCCGGTCAATTGACAATTACTTAACATTGAAATAATTATTTGATGTGTTATTTTCACATTTAATATACACCTCTTACTGTGTAAATCACAAAAAAAAACTGTCTAAAAAATTTCCTGGTTAATAGTATTAATGCAAAACATACTGCCTACCCCCTCCCCTCCAACTTAATACACTATTTTTTCTAAATCTGAAAACCTTAATTTCATTCAGACTGCAAGTTTGTAAGTCTTTGATTTGTCATTTACCCTTGTGTTGGATTATTTGCATAATACAATATATTAAACTTACTCTATATAGTATAAAGCACCTTCTGGAGTAACACCCTGTTCCCAACCTTTGGCACCTGTTTTAAAATAAAAAATTACTTATTAGTCTAACATTTTTCATAAACAGATTACTGCTGCTATGACACAGTTCATACTTCTATATAAGGCCACTCCAAATTGATTTTTTAGTTCTTTGGATTTCGCTGCTCCAATTTTCAGACTGTAAATTTAAAGAAATATTTTTGGGTTGCTTCATTCATTCAACAGCAAAACTGTTGATTCCTCAAATGAGTATATCAGAATAATGTCAGTGTTTACAATCCTGAAGTAGCTGAAGTACATGAAATACCAGCTAAAATACCTCGCAAGAATGATGATCAACTTGTCAATATGTTCAAATATAAAAAGCCCAGGAAAATTGAACTTTAGATTTTGAGAAATAAATAAAAATTACATACAACTATGTGATTTCTTTAATAGAAAATGCAAGGTTATATACATTTGAGAGTAAAACATAATATTTTTTTTTAGAAATATCATTGAACTTAATTGTTTCAATTTTTCCCAATTTTGAACAAATCGCACATAAAATTTCCAATCTTATGGGTACAGGAACCTATATGCAAAAGGTCAGATTAACCCCTGGAATTGGTATCAAAGAATTTATTTAAGGGTTAATTTGAGTCAAATCAGATCTCCATTAGGGGTATTTATCGAAAGGCATATTTCATATATATATATTAGTATTAGAAAATAGGCCATTGTACTTTCAATATCAATAAAAACATATTTCATGAATGTTAAAAAAACAACTTTCCTTCATGTAAACACCTGATAAAACTTCTGGAGAGTAATACACTGTAAACTCAAAATTTGTGTCACCTCTCCAACATTACAGGACATATGTAGTTGTTATTTAAAATATTCAGATTTTAGTACAGGAAAGCCATGAGCTTTTCATCAAGAATCAGTTGCAGAAGTATGTGGAACACACAGTAAGAACAACTTTTATGACAAGCACATTTAAACTGGAAAACTAAATTAAATTGTATAATTATGCCTACAGTTATGCAAAACATCAACCATAAAATACAGGTATATGTGACATGAATTAATACAACAATCTGTAAATAAACCAATCAAGTTTATTTATGAGACTGATATCAAACTGTACTGACTTCAAGACAACATACAGATACAAATCTTTCCTTTAAATAAATATTTTTTCTTTCTAATTAATCATTTAAATACTTTAACCCCCCCCCCCCCAAAAAAAAAATATATATATATATAGTCAGTTGAAATATACAACTGAAAATATAAAATTCAATTGGGAAAGCTTTAGAGACATGACATACGGCAAGCTTTAGTTCAGCGAGCCCAAATAAATAATGACTTCATATCGTCTTTATCCTGCAATAATAAAATGCCTTAAAATTACGTTTGAAGTTGAAATCCAGCTCCCATGAAAACTCGGGAAAAGCCAAAACTTAATCTGACACATTTACTATGCTACCCATGCTCTTCATGTTAACAATAGGCTTTATTAGGTCATTGACCTGATATGACCCAAGTTTATTCTACTCTTGTTATTCGACTGAAAATGGCTTGATTGCAGTATGACATTTTTAGTTTATATTCTATCCATATTTTTTCTTCCTGATTCATCATTCACCCTTAAGGATGCTCGCTGGTCATGTTTTGGTCTTTTTGTCAGATTTTGCCCATGAACCCCCACCTTTTCTTTTATAATTCAATCATATATACATTAAAATGGTATTTAACCAACATTTTATGAAATCCTTATTATTTTTTCATACATTTTTGAGAAACTGAAGTTGTCAATGCAAAGACAATGAAAAATCCAGAGAAAACCCATTTCCTGCAAATTTTCAAGGCCTTATAGCTCTAAAATGAGCACATGAACCTATATTTTTTTCTTGCTTATTTTTTTACTATTCATATGTTCTCTCAAACTAAAACACCTATTTCAAATCCTATTTATTTCCTTTTAGACCAGCGTTCATCCTTAAAAACCATTTAAGAAAGTATCTGTCCAAGGTAAAAATTGTAAAATATAAGATAGGGAAGATTTGTCTTTACAACTAAATAAACAATTACTGAGGACATAAAAAGACTTTGATAACCTAAGATAGAACTCTCAGCAGGGTACACACTTTAACAAGAAAATAATCTGTATGCATTTTTTATAACTGTAAACAATAAGATCAAAATTTAGTGAACTTGTATTTTTCGGGTAATTTTTCAATAGACGAATTTACTCTGTAAAAGTATGTTGCGTAAGCGGTTTTGGACTTGAAAAATGAACTAGAGGCTCTTAAAACCTGTATCGCTCACCTGGATTTAACTTTTCACCTTGAACAGGACTAAAAATTTAAGTGTTGCAGTCAATTTGGCTGGTTTTTCTATAGGGTCCAGGTCAACGGACACATTTTTAAAAGAGAACCATCTAAGGACCATTACTTCTAAGTCTTGTTCCAACTGGCTAAGTGGCTTCAGAAAATAAGATTTAGGTCAGGTGAGCTAAAAAATATGCTCCAATTCTTCCCTCTAAAAAAATAATATTGCGTATCTACCTACCCTATTTTTTTTCAGCACGTTAGCGGAAACACATGTATTTTTTGGAGGGGGGCCAGAGTAATTTTGACATAATGTTTAAACAGATTTCCTCATTTATTTGTATTATAGCTAAAGGAAAAATTTTTGGTCAATTCTGCTTTATTTGATGACCAGGCCACTGTGTTTGCAATTGGAAAAACAGAAATGAATAACTGAATTTATTTGGCCTAAAAAATTGCATGTCTGCATTCAAATACATTATAAGGTGCATAAAATTACTTAAATGCAGATATGCACATTTATAATTATTACAGCTGTCATTTTAAAATGGGAACAAACTACCATTTGTCTGAGTAACAAAACACTTTTCTTAACAGAACAATGACAATCAGTATAAATCCATCAAAGGTGACAAACATTTAGATAACTATCAAAATGTTCAATCAATTATCACCTTGTAATTACATTATCAGAAGTGGTATTTGTATTACCAAGTACCCTGTTGTAAACATCACATGATCAAAATACAAAATATTTCCTTAACATGAAAGCTATAGAAAAATTTATATAATAGTCCAATATAATTGGTTTACACCCCCTTTCACCTGTGAATTGACTAAAGTATAGATATTTTGTATATTAAGAACCTGTTTTTCAAGTTAATTCAGTTATAATTTGTTCAATACAATTATAATGTTCAAGTAACTAAGAGCTTTTATGCATCTGCCAGCCCCTTAAATTTAAACAGAATGCAATCTGTAGCTATTACTTATTTAGCTTCAGTTGTCAGAATTAATGTGTCAAATGTCAGTTATTTTTAACATAAACATTAAACATTGTCATCCAAAATGTGTAACAGGTAGTATGGTAAATTTTGGTTGAATTTTATTTAAATTATTTCTACTTAATTATTTTGAGGGTTTGTATTAATATCTTAAACATAAAGTCATAAGCAGTAAAAACAAAAATCAGTCTGCCAATCTCAGTTTTTACAAAAGTGGCAGGATAAGTCTGCTTGTTATAAGTAATTACTTCCATAGTTGTTTTTCTTCTCCTGAAAAAGGATCAAACGGTCAATTATTTTTTTTATGGTAATATTTTTAACATAGGTACACTGTCTCTTGTTCTAAGCTTTCATACTTTCCATTATACTGGTATTTTACAATTAATTTATACATGTCATTATATTGGGATTTAATTCATATAAAATATGATCAATCTATAAACTCTTACAAAAACACTTAAACATAATCCAAAAAGGTCAATTCTTCTTTTATTTTTGTTCCAATAAAACATTAATAAATTTCGAGTTAAAATATAAGAAAGAATGTACACAGCTGAAACTGACATAAACAAAATTGACCATAAAATATAAATCAGATTTTTATTCATATTCTGAATAAGTGCTTGGCCACACAAGAAAAAATAGACAGATTGTGTTTTTTGTTTCAGTGAATTTTTCCCTTTATCTTTTTATCATGACAATCAGAATATATTTTGAAGTAATTTCAGAGCAGCATTTTACTCTTGACCTAATCTATTTTTTTTTTCCATACACGTATGTTTCACAGGAATTGACTATTTCACGTTTTTGCAATAGCATGTTTCTTGCCTTTGCTATTTCATGGAACAAAAATATGGTAAAGGCCAGTGGAAATGATTTTCTTTCTGCATTTTTGCTCCACGAAATGCATATACTGCAAAAACATAAAATGTGGCTGTGCAGAACAATAATTCAATACAAAACAAAAAAAAACTTTCTGATTAACAGCAAACCACATTTTCAAAGTCTAAGAGGGTATCACCAGCTCAGCTGCTAGTTTTTCGCTACCACCAGATTAACTTTGTTGAACTTCATGGTGGGTGCCATATATGGTGCAGGAACTGCTTACCCTTCCGAAGCAGCTGAGTTCACTCTTGGTTTTTATAGTAGTTCGTATTGTTCATTGTTTTTTTCAGTTTTTATTTGTTGTGTTTGTAGCTGTTAATTTGTCTTCCCAGGTTTGTCTGTCCAATGGATTGCATTTTTTGGTTTGCTCCTTAGATATATTTGTCCTCTTTTTCAATACTAGCCCAAAACTTGATACTTTACATTTACAGTTTAACAACCTACATTATGTAAACACTAAGTCATATCTAGCTCATTCATAGCTCTGTCCTTAGATGGGTTTGGCTTTACACTTTTGGTCATTTTTTAATTTGCTCTGCAACATTTTGGATTATTGCTTTGGTTTTCAACATATTAGGCCTTGAACAAAATGGAAAATTAAATAATGAAATTTGCACATTTTAAGCACAATTGGTATCAAAGAATTCATATCCTTCATTGTTTGCTGCCAGACTTGCCAACCATACATCTCCAAACTAATAATTTGAAGAAAAAAGAGACATTCAGCTATGTACATGTGTGTTTGTAAAATTTAATTACCAGAATTGACTGTTTTTTAAAATAATTTTTTAAAGCTGTAACACCATATATATATGCAAACATTTTTAGCACGAATTTCTCTTAGCACCTTTATTACTATTCAACCTGAAAAACTTTGGGGTTTTTTTTGAAAAAAAATTTTCAATAAAATCTTAGAAAGCCAAAATATGAATTGGTGTGGGTATCAGATTTCAAAATGTTTTTTTGTTTCAGGGAGGGCATTTTAACATTTTATTCTTGAATAAAAAAAAAAAAAGTTAGTTGTAAAGCACTCAGCTTCCTATTAAAGGAAATTTATTTCCATAAGACCAGACTTAAAATATTATATCCTGTAGCCAGACCCATAATTAGGAGGGTATGGTTGTTAGATCAGCATTTTGTTTCTTTTTTTTTTTGGGGGGGGGGGTCCAATTGATGATTAAATTCATGAACTTAATTTAATAAAAAAAATTACATGACCGAAATTGAATTGGAAATTAAAGTAAAATTGTCACTTGCAAGATCAATAAAAAAGTCGTTCAAATTTTGGAGGGGTGTGCAGGCTACAACAAGCATATCTAATTTCAATTTAGGCCTAATGATAATAATATTAAATCGCATTCCCAGCAATAAATAATTTTCCTTGTTGACATAATTAATTTGTGTTGGTGAAATAAATTAGTCCTTGAGGAGTCAGGAGAGGTTTAACTTTGACTGTTTAATAATTCCTGACTGAGACGGGATCCAAAAGGAGCTCTAAAAAAGTTCCTGTGGCAAACAACATCTTGACTATATTCATGATTCATGAATGTATTACTAACACATGAAGTGGAATTTCGCGCCATTTGTTAACTCTGTCTAGAGAGGTATCGACTTATCTTGCATTATTACCTGGAATTGGTTTATGGCCTGTCTTTACCGGCTGTCCTGTTCTAGGGTGAAGCCATGATGTCGTCTGTATTCGGTCACTGTAAATATAAACAAAATGACAGGTGAGAAAACTTTGAAAGATTTGCCCAGTAATACCGCATTTAAATATTAATGTACCTTCATTTCTTAAAACTTATCTTTAGTATGCAATGTAACCAGAAAACTTACTCAATAAAAAATATTCTTCCGTCTCTTGTTACACCTATATTCAGGTGTGCCGGGAGTTTCTCCCGAAGTAGATCAGCCGCCATGTTTAAAAGTTGGAAATTACCTTTCTGCTGTTCCGGTGACCTCCCACGTCACGACAGTTAATTCTCTGACAGGACATTTTTGAAATAACTTTTTAGTTTTCCTTATCCATAATTTTTTTAACATCTGAATATGCAAATGATTTTAAGAATAATACAAATCAATGTCGTGTTTGTAAGAACATTTTTTCTGTCTCAATCTTAATAGATTTAAACTGTTGAAAATCTTATAAAAATTAATTGTATATGGATTTTTGGAATTTGACTTCGTTCCCTTTAGTACTATACATAAGTTTGAACCTCAGAACCCACGAGCACATATAGAATAATCTGTCAATCTTGCATCCCTTCTTACATTAAATGATTTTTTTGCACTTTATTTAATTCTATAATTCTGTAATTAGCAGGGTTGTATTTTAAGGTTACTTTTCAACTTGCTCCTGTTGACCATTGATTCTAAATAATAAAGGGTTCTGGTTAACGATCGACGTATCTAAAAATGTTTCTGTATTATTTTTGGGAAAAAATATATAAAGGGTACTTAGCAAACACATGGTTCGCAGGGCTAGCTGTAATTAAAAAGTTCTACCAGAGACATATACGTCTCTGGTTCTACACACATTTAATGCTTTTAAACTGCTTAAATAAACAAAACCAAGACGTTTAACTTCATTTATATGCGATAAGATAAAAAAAAGACAATCATGAAATATTTATTAGATATTCTTTTTTTCACAATTTTCACAAATACATGTTTCACAGAGCTGTAATTAATTATTTCTGTACATTTAACTTTAACTAAATAAAAAAATGTTTAACTTCATTTTAGAAATTCTTTTATATACTATACGATTAATAGAAACCAATGACACGTTTTTTTTTCGCAATTTGAAAATAAAAATAAATTCACGAATTATTCACATAATATTTTAATATTAAAATATTTGGTACGTGGATTTGATACGAGTGGACGTTTAACCAGACCTTTCTGTTACATGTAAGACCGGCGCGTCTAAATACTGCTAAAGTCTGGAAGACAATATAAGAATATATACATGTTTGATAATATTTTCTTATTATATTTATGTTAATGCTATAATAACATTATTTCATCAATTTAATAAAAAATTGTCATAATTTATGGTTTATTGGTCGTATTTATGAAGATCGGCAAACATCTTCGTTTACTGTCATGGCGGAAAGAGAGTCTGGTAAAACAATATCAGATTAAATACAAGTATGTCAATATTTTCTTTTATTGTTTGTTTTATGCCACTCTTAGTTTACCATTTTAATAAAAATATATATCATAAATTGTTTTTTTTATTTGTATTTTGGAAGATTGACGAACATTGTCGCTCGCTGTCATGTTGGACACGAAGTCTGGTGGGGAAATACTATATTTAACATGAAAATAAGGGGAATATGTTGAATAAATCTAATTAATTATCTTTACTATTTAAAGACTAGTTTAGATGTACATCCTGATATGATTTTGATTTATATCTCCTATCATGGTGCGTTACGGCACATATTGTAAACAAAACTAATACTCGCTGAATAAAACTGAAAGATAAAATTAGATAAATCATTTTTAGCTCCTTTCAATCGGTTTTCAAGTATAGTGCTTGCAATCTGAAACTACCAGTACAATCTGAGATTTACCGATTTAGAAGTAGAAATGTAACATTACAGACAACTCCAATCCATTTCTACACAGATAAAACCAACAAGCATTCTGAAAGTATAGCTGGGAAATACAATGTCCCCTACCAGCTTGAGCTATGAGGAAACACGCAAAATATCCTTAAGTATATGAATCGGACGAAGACGTATGCACAGATTGACTTCTCAAAATCTCGAAACTATGTTTGCAGGTGGTACACAATAATTACCCGATCAGCTTGCTCTGTAGCTCATCATTATAATCTCACACACCAATAAGATCACTTGGTTAAAGGGTTTGCAAAAAAACGTCCGGAAAACTATTATTTTGACAATACTTCCTATTTCCAAGGGCAATAACTCTCACAATAATAATCTTCTCAGTGCTATTATTTTAACCATGCCAAAACTGAGGTTCAAACTGCAAAAATGCAAAAAAATCATCCAGACGGAACGAAATTTGAACTTGATCTGTAACCTGTCATGCATGTTAAACTATATATACCAAATACCAAATCAATGTCTTCAAACACTAATTATCTCTACTAGCCTGTCAACGCTGAGGTTGTGAGTTCGAATCTCACCTGGGACGGGGTGTGTTCGACTCCGATCTAAATTGACAAGGATTGCCAATTTTCATACCAAAGGTCGGTGGTTCTCTCCGGGTACTCCGGCTTCCTCCAACAATAAAAACTGGCAGCCGCGAAATAGCCAAAATGTGCTGAAAACGGCGTAAACCCCCAACTAAACATAAACAATCAAACATGACGAAAAAACTGCGGAAAACTGATTATTTGCGTGAATTTTCTAAGTGCGCGAACCCTAACTCTGCAAAAAAAAAAAAAAAAAAAAAAAATCATAGGAACAGAACGAAATTTGAACTTGATCTTTAACTTGTCATGGTAAAACTTTACACCAAATATCAAATCAATATTCTCAAGCAAGACGAAAAAGTGCGGAAATCTGATTATTTGCGTGAATTTTCTAAGTGCGCGAACCATAACTCTGCAAAAAAAATCATCCGAACGGAACGAAATTCAGACTTGATCTGTAAATTGTCATGATAAAACTTTGTACCAAACATCAAGCCAATATCTTCAAACACAACAGGAAAAAAGTGCGGAAAACTGCCGGACTGACGGATGGACGGAAAGAGTGCAAACCTAAAGTCCCCTTCGGCTTCGCCGGTAGACTAATAATTAAAGATATCTCCAAAAAGTCACGTAAAATGAAGATATCAATACGTTTATGCAGAATATTTCCAGATGTATTTGCTTAAATACCCCAACTTTGTCTAGTTCGGCTTAACTTCATCGGGTACACTCGTCACCAAATCTTTAGAGGAAAAATAAACACCAAAACATTGCAAGCAATAGAATATAACAGGGATAAACAGTTTAACCAAAATCCAGGTAAGGTCAAGTTCCTAGTAAGGTTTATTTATTACCTCTACTTATTTCTAGCCAAAAACACATAGTTCAATAAACAAATCTACCTGCTCCATTATTAAGGAGTTTTTCACATGGTGTCTCTGATTGAATCGTTTTCATACAAATAAAAATCTATATATGTATATGGCACGCCGTTGTTATATTTATTCAGTTAAATAAGATATCTTATAAACTAATAGAGATATCTTATAAATTAATAGAGATATCTTATAAATTAATAGAGATATCTTATAAACTAATAGAGATATCTTATAAACTAATAGAGATATCTTATTAAGTATTAAGATATCTTTAATTTTTATAAGATATCTTATTTAATTTGAAAGTAAATAAGATATCTCTATAAGTTAATAAGATATCTCTATTAGTTAATAAGATATCTCTATAAGTTTATAAGATATCTCTATTAGTTTATAAGATATCTCTATTAATTTATAAGATATCTCTATTAGTTTATAAGATATCTCTATTAGTTTATAAGATATCTCTATTATTAACTATATAAAAGATATCTTATATAGTTAATAAGATATCTTATAAATTAATAGAGATATCTTATTAACTGATAGAGATATCTTATATATTTAATAAGATATATTTATAACCAGTTAAATAAGATATCTCTATAAGTTAATAAGATATCTCTATAAGTTTATAAGATATCTCTATTAGTTTATAAGATATCTCTATTAATTTATAAGATATCTCTATTAATTTATAAGATATCTCTATTAGTTTATAAGATATCTTATTTAACTAAATAAGATATCTCGAAATTAAATAAATATAACAACGGCGTGCCATATATGTATATGTATTTTATTCCCAATTTTTACGTTTGCTCAATTTACCTGTAATATCAGTCCGTGTATAAAGCGGCCAAACATTTTTCAGTTTTTATCAAATTTACCACTTGCTTTTTAGCTCACCTGGCCTAAAAGGTCGATTGGTTTGAAACTTAATAGGAATGATCTATGACATGTCCTCTACAAACGATCCTCAATTTATTTTGATCTGACATAAAACATGGCTGTCGTAGCTAAAAATAGAACATAGGGGTGCATGTGTTGTTTTTGGCTTATAACTTAAAAACCGTTACAGATATTAAAAATCTGACATGGGGTAAAATTGATCAGCATGACAAGATCTACCTACCTTGAAATTTTGAAGGAAATCCCAAAACCCATTTAGGAGTTATTGCCCCTTTTATGTCAAATTTTCAAAATTTAACATTTTGCGTCATTTATAATGAGACAAGTTATTCAAGAAGTGGTATCAATCAAATGTGGATATTAAAGAACTCCAAAGACTTAAAGGATATTTTACGATCTCGGTCCATTTCAGTCTGTAACAGCATAAAAACATTTGATTTCTCTACCCTCTATACCACCATTCCTCATTCACAACTGAAGGAGAAGTTGAAAGATCTAATCCATCGATGCTTTCAAAATAAAAATGGCAACAACAGATACACATACCTTGTCATTGGTAGAGATAAACCATACTTTGTTAAAAACCACTCTAAATCTAACAAAAAATATACAGAGGACGAAATTGTCCTGATGATTGAATTTTTGATCGACAACATATTTGTTCAATTTGGTGGACGTGTTTTCCAACAGACAATTGGCATTCCTATGGGTACTAATTGTGCGCCACTCCTGGCCGACTTGTTCCTTTACTCATATGAGGCAGACTTCCTTGACGGGCTTCTTAAGGAAAAACAAAAGAAGTTAGCTCGTACCTTTAATTTCAGCTTCCGCTACATAGATGATGTTTTATCACTCAACAATTCACGTTTTGGGAATTTCTTACATCTCATCTATCCCAATGAGCTCGAAATTAAAGATACCACAGACACTGCCAAGTCTGCATCTTATCTTGACCTTCACCTCGAAATTGACACCAGAGGAAGGTTGATACAAAACTTTACGACAAACAGGATGACTTTGACTTTCCAATCGTCAACTTTCCATTTTTGAGCGGCAATATTCCAGAAGCGCAGGCGTATGGAGTATATATTTCACAACTCATACGTTATTCCAGAGCTTGTGACATATACATTGACTTCCTGGACAGAGCCCGGCTCCTGACAGAAAAGTTGCTCAGACAGGGGTACGTTACTCCTAAGCTGAAGTCATCCTTATTAAAGTTTTATGGGCGTCATCATGACTTGGTTGACAGGTATGAAAAAACCGTTTCCCAAATGAAAATGGACCTGTTCCATTGATATTATCCCTTCCTCATACCGGATTTGACATGAGCAGCATGGCGGGTGTCCTGCAGGAAGCAGAGACTGCTTACTCTTCCGGAGCACCTGAGTCTACCCCCGGTTTTTTTGGTGGGGTCCATGTTGTTCATACGTTTTTAGTTTTTAATTGTAGTGCATGTATTGTTTTGGTCTTGTCTTCGTTGTTCTCCGGAGTTTGTCAGTTGTAACGATTTTTCTCTCCTTCGAATATCCCTTTGGTATTTCTTGACTTTACTTATCTCCAAAACTATTTGAGAAAGAAGTGAAATGTAAATTTGAAAAATTTTTGCCATGTTGAGATCTACATACCCTGAAATTTTAAAGGATATCCCAAAACCCATTTAGGAGCTATTTCCCATTTTTTGTCAAATTTTAAAAATTTTAACATTTTTGCACGTAAAAAACTCAGAAACCAAAGTTGCAATAGTCTTTAGGTGATCCCTTGAAGAATACTGTCCAGCATGTCAGCACTCCACCATCATCAGGGAACATATTTTAACATTAAACCTTATGAAAAATAAATCTTCAACAAATTTTCCCCGAACAATTGAACCAATTGCAACAAACTTGGCCAAATAGTTGATTAATTGTCCAATGAAAACCAGACTCCAGGTGAGCGATACAGGCTCTGGTGAGCCTCTTGTGCATTTTTCATTTTTAATTTGAAAATTGAAAAATGAAATTTACATTACTCAACTTATATTTTACTTTTTATCGCTTTATTTCTGTTTTGTTCTGTCTTGTACGGTATATCTTGTATATGACTCGTATCCTTCTGGCTGTTAGTGACCCTCTTTAGGTAAAGAACGCATTAATTTTAATTACTATTAAGGCGATCTTGGCGTTGGTTAAGCACTAGGAAGAAGCTCTGGTACCTAGAAGGGCTTTGGGTGTTGTTGCAGCAACAAACTCGTTTTAACATGGAACAGCTTCGGTCCCTGCTTGCTCGCATGCTGAAGGTCGTGGATTCGAACCCAGACTATGTCGAAAACAGACAATAAAATTGGCACTATTGCTTCTCTGATAAGCAAGAGGCATTTGGGAGTAAGAGCAAAAACTGTCACGGAGTCAGAATTATGTGTTCCAGTTGCGGTGATATGCCTTCCGGCGGATTGTTACCTTGTGCGATAACACGTTAAAAATGCAACTCGGTGTACCGGTCTGGTACAAAGCGGTGTTCATAGTCATATCGCATCAACATGCTGAGGTCCTGAATATGCACGTAATTTAAGAGATTCGTTTATAATTAAATCATGGCAAGTCTAGGACTGTATATAACATAAATCTACTACTCATCCCAAATACTTTGGCTATTGATTTCTTGATGACAAATTACGGATATTATTACAATTATGTATATTTCAAATACAAATTTTGAATATCCCAAAAGTCAATATGCATTTGTAAAATATTTGAGGCATTTCAGCTACTTAATTACGACTTTTGGAAAAAAACGTACTTTTTATTTTCATTTAGCTGAAATATTCCAGATATTCTTGAAAAACAACTTACAGTTTTAAAAAATACACAGTGTATGTGAAAAGAAAAAGAATGGAACTGTATTATTCACACATTTACATATTTGCAAGACATCTCGTAGGTTTTATTTAATGTATTTATATCTTTTCCCAATCATTTCTTCTTTGTATTCAAATACATATTTCTGACGCAAACAGAAGCTTATTTCTTCATCTTTCATCCATGGATTGTCCAGTTTTAATTTTGATGTTGTTTCTGCAGTAACCATTTCCACACCCGGGTCTTGTTCCACTTTGTTGTCATCTTTATCTCCACACAGAAACTTCCAAAGACAACAACACATACAACAGAGAACAACAAATCCACAGAATCCAGCGACCAGTCCAATGATCAGATCCATAGGAAGACCGGAATCAGAATCCTATCACGAAAAGAAGGAAAGTACAAGATTTTTTAAAGTATTGCAATAACGGCGTGTCTACATGGATACGGATCTATTATTTAAATTCTTTTTTTTTATATTTATATGCATTTGACGATTACTTTACATACTTTACTCTGGGTGTTTCTTGTCTCCCGACCTTGCCATTGTTTTTTACTTTGATTAGGGACCGACCATTTAACTTCAAGGTGAGGTTATGGTTTTTTCATAAAAAAATATTCTGATCCCCAATTTGATAATAAAAATATTGTGGTCAAGCAGATGACCAATAAAAATATTCCGAATCCACATTTTCCCCATAGCGTACAAATGTATAGTTTTAAATTTTGAAAAAAATAATTTGATTTATAGCCCTGAAAAACTAAAAAATATTTCTGACTTGGACAAAAAACCATAACCCCAACCCCCACCCCCTCTTTTAAGTAAAATGGTCGGTCCCTTAATATGACATTTCCCTTGGAGTTCCATATTTTGTTGTGAAACTTTATTTACACCCCAAGACATAAGATCGATATTATTTTACCATATACCTCTACAAGCTATTCTGACTGCTATTTCCTAACCTGATAAGCTACCGGTACTCGCCTTAATCATCAATACATATTCTTAAGATTTAAAATAATTCTAAGACCCCCGAAAAAATACCACTTTTTATTTATACCAGAGTGTCAGGGCAGATATGGGGGGGGGTGGGGGTAGTTGGGGGTTTGGTATCCATAAAACCGGTTTGTTCAGTGTCTGTACCGAATCAGACCATCCTGACTCTCTGTTATGATCATGTTTGAGTTTTGTGCTCTTTTATGTTATTTTTTGTCTAGCATACTGTCAGTTGGGTTGCTTGATTGATTGGTATGTCATTGCTGACCTATCCTATTATCTATTTTGTTCTTAATATCATTACCCTCCCTAAAAATATCACGTACTTTTTTGTTCTCAATGAAATATCTTTGAAATTTTCTATCCCTTAAAAAGAAGCCTTCTTCAAATGGTACACTAAAATAAATCGTTATCCCAGGGCATATCGCCATTACAGTTATTGGGGCTACGCAGGGCTGCCGACAAAAAACCTACTCAAACAAAGGCATGTCGTTCCAAAGCCACAGATATCACTTGAGAAATTCTAGTCATCATCACGAGACGCTTGTCGTAGTTATGTTGTTTGAATATGACATTTTACTGGACTTGCGGAAAATGAGGAACATATATTAGGCATAAATCGAACTCACAGATTCATTGTTGATAGGCTTTTGATCATATGTAGTAATTAAATGTAAACATTTTTAAAATAGAAAATAATGAAAATGAATTTGAAAAACTTGCTACAATATTGTCTCTATCGGTTCACTTGCAATATGTTGCTCCATTTATTAAAAAGTCACTTATACTGAGAAAAGTGGAAAAATAATTGCATGGTTCACCACAGACAATATATTGTCAGATTCACATATAGAGTCATATAGGTTTCATATGTTTTTTTTTTCTTATTATGAATGTTGTATTGTACTCTATATGTTTGTACATATATATGCTTTCAACCCCTAGGGGTACAATTATGCATTTCTAAATAAAGTTTTATTAATAACGAACAACCCATTCGATCACCGCCGCCCCCATTAGTACACTGACCACCTCGGCCCACAATAGTACACCGACCACCTCGGCCCACAAAAGTACACCGACCACCTCGGCCCACATTAATAAAACCAACCACCTCTGCCCACATGAATAAAACCGACCACCTCCGCCCACATTAGTACAACGACCATCTAGCTCCACATTCGTACACCGATCACCGCGGCCCACATTAGTAAACCTACCACCTCGGCCCACATTAGTACACCGACCACCGCGGCCCTTATTAATACATTGAAAGGGTTCAATAATATAAGAAGAATAAGGGTCAACAAATCAAAGATGATAAATAACTAACCAATGGACATTGAATAGCCTTGAATCTTCAAGATTTATTATTTTCAAAGTATCTGTTTTGTAGAGAGCGTTATGAGGAAGCTGTAATAAGTCAGATGCACTTTAACTGACACTTTAACAACTGTTTTTAATAAAAGTCAATACAATTTAAATGGATTAATTTTATTGAATCTACATCGAATCATACTGGACTGGGATATGTTTTTGTAGAACTATCTTAAAAGACTTTTATTTGATCAGTCTATTACATGTTGATTAAGTGAAATATCAAACCTGTCAATAGGACAATTTTATGATTTATTCAAGAAATAGATTTGGCTTGAAAAGTGAAAAAATCAGAATTTGAATTACAAATCTAAGAAGTTCCAATTTACGCATACCAATATAGGTAGCAAAATATTCCAAAACATGACAGAATATGTACTCTGCGTAAAAAGGCAGTTGGAGATGAATTTCATTTATTGTTTAAACGTACAAATGATAATACAGTTGCTCAACGAAATAAATATTTACCTGCATATTATATAAAAAGTCCGGCCTATTTGAAAATGGAAGGTTTATTACACATTTGTAATGCTGAAGTCAATAAACGGCTTTCGTTATTTATCAAGAAAATTGCAGTAATGTTTTAAATCTATATTTTACTGCCATAAATAATAAAATTGTATAACATAGATATTTATTTTATGATGAAATAAATTGGTGATGTTGTATTGTATATATAATTTAACTATATTTTGTTATATCTATTAAATTTCTTGTTGTGCTCATGTAACATATTTATATATGTCTGAGTTATTATTAATAAATCTTGAAATCTTAAAACAATAATGGCTACTACAGACCTGCTTCCCATCTCCATTTTCTACAGTGGTAGTTGATGGTGTCGTGGTAGTTGATGCTGTTGTGAGTAGAAATAATAATAATCATCATCAGATATATACTTTTCTAACTTCAAGTACATTGCTTTCACACTTAAATATTTTTATGTTAAATGAAAGTGATATTTTATCTTGGAGAATGAAGTTGAACACTAGAATGTGGGAGTTCACATTGTAAGTGCTTTAGTTTTGTTTCTGTTCTGATTCTCTTTGATTTTATCTTTGTGATTTTACTCCTTTGGTTGTCTTTGTAGTATATCTGTTAGTGTTCTTGGATCTAAATGGACGGACATTGTTTAAATTCTACGATTCTTTATCCGCTCTTCGGCTGGTATAAGAAATGATATGACAGACGAATTCTTAATTGAAACTAATTGCAAGTCAAAGAGTGTCTCTAGCACCGAATTCTTTGTTATATATCAATGATCTCTTCTGTTGTCAAATACCGAAAACTAAATGAAGTCGATCTGTACTTTGCTCAATTGTCAATTCGCAATTAAATGATATTGTCAAACGAGTTGAAAAGATGCACTGACATAGGCCGGGCTACGTTATCAGTATAACATACGCCTATTTATATCATGATCACATAAAATGTAACTAGATATCCTGAAATTTATCATTGTTTATGCTTGCACAAGGTGAAATTCCTGAAAGACCCCCCCTTCTAAATTGTTAAAACCGAAAAGAATCATGATATGAATAGAATATACTTCTGTCGGGTTAACGCCCTCAGGGGTATATCCAATACTTAACCGAGTTAGGGACGTCTGTTGAATAATTATTTATAAAAAAGGTATTAAATGATTCCAGTCTTTGTCCGGACTTTGCGAAAATTTACATATAAATATCATTTACTGATGTCACAATATTTCACAGAAGAAATCACGAGACCGCGTTAACAGCTTTATTGAGAGGTAATTATAACTAGAGGCTCAGTGGGCTGAGCCTGTATCGCTCACCTGACAAAATGCTTCTACAAACTTCCATTAATCCTTTGGTTGAATTTGCTTCAAAAGTTTCAGAGCAGATGATCAAAATATATTTTTCTCATAGGGTCCAAAGTTAAAAGTATTTTCCCCCTGGCGGCCATGTTTTTCTCAGATTTGAACATAATGAGCCAACTTTGTAAAGGACCTTCCATACATCATTCCATTACAGTTTTATTCAATTTGCTATTATAGTTTTAGAGGAGATGATCAAAATATGTTTTTCCATAGGCATTTATGTTAAACTATGTTCATGCTGTCAGCCATGATGTTTGTCGCATTCAAACGAAATGAGCAATCCCTCTAAAGGACCTTCCATACATCATTCCAGAACAGTTTGGTTAAATATGCTTCAATAGTTTCAGAGAAGATGATCAAAATATGTTTGTCCCATAGGGTCCAATGTTAAACAACGTTCCTCGTTGGTGATTATGTGTGTTGTCGAATTGGAACGAAATGAGCAATCTTTGTTAAGAACCTTCCACGCATCATTTAAGTACAGTTTGATTCAATTTGCTTCAATAGCTTCAGAGCCTATGATCAAAGTATGTTTTCCCCATAGGGTCCAATGTTAAACTATGTCCTGCCCTGGCGGCCATGTTTTTAAACAGATCGCAAAAAAATTTTATTAATCTTTGTGAGGGACATTCCATGCATCATTCCTGTAAAGTTTGATTTAATTTTATTTGGTAGGTTCAGAGAAGATGATCCTTAACATATTTTCCCGTAGGGTCCAATGTCAAACTATGTCCTGCGCTTGCAGCCATGTTTTTTTTGGCCGATCGGAAAAATTTATGCAATCTTAGTAAAGGTCCTTCCATACATCATTCCTGTAAAGTTTTGTTAAATTTGCTCAAGTAGTTTCAGAGAAGATGAAATTTAACATGTTTTCCTATAGGGTCCAATGTTAAACTATGTCCTTCGCTGGCAGCCATGTTTTACTGCGGATCGGAAAAATTTCAACAATCTCAGTATAGGACCTTCCATACATCATTCCTGTAAAGTTTGGTTAAATTTGCTCAAGTAGTTTCAGAGGAGATGAACTTTAACATGTTTTCCCAAAGGGTCCAATGTTAAACTATGTCCTGCGCTGGTAGCCATGTTTTACGGCGGATCGGAAAAATTTTGGCAATCTTAGTAAAGGACCTTCCATAAATCATTCCTGCAAAGTTTGGTTAAATTTGCTCAAGCAGTTTCAGAGGAGAGGAACTTTAACATGTTTTCCCATAGGGTCCAATGTTAAACTATGTCCTGCTCTGGCAGCCATGTTTTTTGGCGGATCGGAAAAATTTCGGCAGTCTTAGTTAAGGACCTTCCATACATCATTCCTGTAAAGTTTGGTTAAATTTGTTCCAGTAGTTTCAGAGGAGATAAACTTTAACCTGTTTTCCCATAGGGTCCAATGTTAAACTATGTCCTGCTCTGGCAGCCATGTTTTTGGCGGATCGGAAAAATTTCGGCAATCTTAGTAACGGACCTTCCATACATCATTCCTGTAAAGTTTCGTTAAATTTGCTCCATATGTTTTAGAGGAGATGCTCAATATGTGAAAGTTTACGGACGACGGACGCCAAGTGATGGGGAAAAGCTCACATGGCCTTTGGCCAGGTGAGCTAAAAATGAATTAAAATTTCTCGCAAATGAGGTTTCTTTTATGTATACTTGCTAGGTCATATCAGATTCAGAGCCTGTCGGACTTGTCATGTGTAAAAACCACAGGGCATACCAAAATAATTTCAATCCTCATCAAATTTTAACATTGTATAATTTTTTTTCAGAAAATAATATGTTGGGTTTCAAACTTACGTCCTTCACACAGTACATCGTACCGCTGGCTTTCCCGGTGACTTTTGAAAAGGTAGCTAGTTGTCATCCGCACATAATTTTCGTCCTGATATCTACAATAGTGTGGAGTAGGAGTCATGCAGTTTGGTTCTCCCGATTCCCACAGTGCCCAGGAAACAACTTCATCATCTAACCACTTATGAACTTGCTCTGTTGTGTCCCATACCATGCCAATCCAAATTTCTCCACCAGGTCTAAAACAAAACACCCCATCTCCGTTAAATGAAAATGATAACAATATAAAGAACATATAGGCCACAGTTAATCATATTCAAAAGTTGAAAATGCAATATTTTCGTGATATCTTTAACAAATAAAAAATGCGGACTGTCTATTTGCAACAAGATCTTCGATTTCTAACGAATAAATCACCCAAGAATTTTCATACAATTAAGCGATGCTCAATATTTACTACTTGATCAAAATATTCCAGAATGTCGTAAAATTTTCGGAAACTCGACCAAAATGTCTTCAAGATCAGAGCTATACGATGTAGTCTGGTGCTACTTTTTTTTTTTTTTGGAATTGCCAAACAAGCCATCTGAATCAAAATATCCATATTTTATCACGGAGGTAGACTGAAGGCATTTAAATCAGGTCGTATTAGAATATCAAATAATCAACTCACCCACCGATACTGGCAATGTAATTCTTCACAACATCTAACTCTGCACTATCTTTTATCATAGCTAAGTCCATTCCAATATCCAAACAGCGCTGCCGTGATGGCGTCCATGTTTCCCCACCAGTTTTAAACAATTGGTATGTACTGCTGTTCACAATGACTAAAATGATGGGGTGACGGATGGAATGATGTTTAAGAATTAGAAATTATTATTTATTTTCAGCTCAACACGACTGTATCCAGTATTTTTTATTTTGCAATATTTTGCGTTTTTGAAATCTCCTACCACTGGTTACTGTGTTATTTTTCTTTTTTTTAATTGAAAAAAAATTACCCAGATTATTTTGTTACGATATCGACAGAAGCGATAAAACAACGGGAAAACCCGTAAAATCGATATCCAAAGGCAAGGTAAGCTCATGAGACTGGAATATAACAAGGAAACATGTACAACTAAAAGAATAAAAGCCAAATAATAAACTAAACAGGATTAGAACAAGACAACACAGAAAATAAAGTTCTATCATTGTGAACTGCCACTTAAAATTGGGAATGACATCATTTTCTACGGAATCAGTTCCGTATTTCTAAGCATGTCCTGCTCCGTTAACAGCCCCCTTCATATTGCCAGAGAGTAAAATCCAGTAAGGTGTCAAGTCCGATGAGAGCTAGTAAATATCTGAAGGATGTGAAATCGAACTGAAGATATATATTCTCATACGTGAGATAGAAAATTCGTATCAGCCAATCAATTCGTGATGACGATCCTAGAATATTTAGTGGTGAAATTAACAAAGACTGAACATTCCCGGTATTATAAGTTTATGTGACAGCAAAGTCTGTCACATGCACGAGAGTAACGAATCAGCTGTGAAATATACACACCTTAGTGTGTTACTGCTAAGAAAGACGAAGTTCCTAATCGGAAAATTAAAATTATCACATTTGTCAACAAGTTTTGATTTGAATAAAAAAATTATTATTTGAGTATAAGTACAAGTCTTTATATAAAGCGTGTTTTTATTTTTTTCGTATTCAGAATGTTAATAGGGTTGTTTTTCTCTGTAAACATGAGTTAACCATTTTTAAAAGCTAACTTCGAGTTTAGTATTTCTAAGATGACTTGGAGTTTAGTGTTTTTATTCATTGTCAGCTACGTTATAGTTAACTTGGCATTAAGCGCGTTTAGTGTTTTATTTTCTGAGGTCACATTGAGTTTAGTATTTCTAAGTTTACCTGGGTTTAGTGTTTCTTGAAGCTTAGTGATAGTGTTTAGTTTCCTATAGTAAGCTTGGAATTGTTTATTGTTTTAGTTCCGTGATGATAAGTAATGTTTTAGTTTTCTAAATAACTTGAAGATTTATGTTGTACAACTTTAAATTATTTAAAGAATTGACTAATTGCAATAATCAACTTTATCTGTTTTACTGCATGTGTTTTACCCTCTGTCAGGTATTTCAACATCATTTTAGATATAGGAAAGAGATTCACACAGGTAAAATCTGAATAATTATTCGAGGAATTTTCGTATTTAGAAATCAGGATACAGGTAAAATCTTTATAGTTATTAGAGGATTGATTGATTGAATATTGTTTAACGCCGAGTTGGCGATATTGCAGCCAAAATCACGGCGAAATTATAAGAGGAATTTCCGTATTTAGAAATCGGTATACAGGTAAAATCTGAATAATTATTAGAGGAATTTCCGTAGATAGAAATCAGGAGAGGCAGTAAATGTAAAATCGAAAATCGAGTCGATTACATAAAGCTTGTCACTTTGTGTTGGTAAAGTCTTTAACCTTCAGTTTCGTATTTCGGTGGATAACTGATATAAACATCAAAATAGATAACAGGAAAGGTCAACAATGACACACCAATCAAATAAAGCAACCAAACTGACAGAACTCCGGACAAGACCCCCCAAAAAGCAGAAAACAATAACACATAAACACACCAGAGAGTCCAATCTAACTCAAAACAAATCTCTCATCGCTCCCGTTTTATCAGAAAACGGGAGCGATGAGAGATCGGTTTTTAATTAGATTGCAGAGAGTCTGGATAGTCTGACTTGGTACACACACTTAATAATGGTGGGGTTAAACATAAACACATCAGAGAGTCAGGATAGTCTGACTTGGTACACACACTTCATAATGGTGGGGTTAAACATATACACAACAGAGAGTCAGGATAGTCTGACTTGGTACACACACTGAATAGTGGTGGGGTTAAACAAATACACACCAGAGAGTCAGGATAGTCTGACATGGTACACACACTGAAGAGTGGTGGGGTTAAACATAAACACACCAGAGAGTCAGGATAGTCTGACATGGTACACACACTGAAGAGTGGTGGAGTTAAACATAAACACACCAGAGAGTCAGGATAGTCTGACTTGGTACACACACTGAAGAGTGGTGGGGTTAAACATAAACACACCTGAGAGTCAGGATAGTCTGACTTGGTACACACACTGAAAAGTCGTGGGATTAAACATAAACACACCAGAGAGTCAGGATAGTCCGACTTGGTACACACACTGAATAGTGGTGGGGTTAAACATATACACACCAGAGAGTCAGGATAGTCCGACTTGGTACACACACTGAATAGTGGTGGGATTAAACATATACACACCAGAAAGTCAGGATAGTCCGACTTGGTACACACACTGAATAGTGGTGGGATTAAACATATACACACCAGAGAGTCAGGATAGTCCGATTTGGTACACACACTGAATAGTGGTGGGATTAAACATAAACACATCAGAGAGTCAGGATAGTCTGACTTGGTACACACACTGAATAGTGGTGGGGTTAAACATAAACACACCAGAGAGTCAGGATAGTCCGACTTGGTACACACACTGAATAGTGGTGTGATTAAACTGGTTTTATGGCACCCAAACCTCCCCATTATATCCTGACATACTATACAAACCAATACCAACCAGGTGACCGCTTGCAATAACTGCAAAATTAGACTGGACAGTACATAATTTATATAGCAGGGTCAGAATGTGCTCGTTTTAACTGTAAACCTAGATAATGCTCTCATAGCTGG
This sequence comes from Mytilisepta virgata, assembly GCA_028015205.1. Classification (NCBI taxonomy): domain Eukaryota; kingdom Metazoa; phylum Mollusca; class Bivalvia; order Mytilida; family Mytilidae; genus Mytilisepta; species Mytilisepta virgata. The sequence continues at coordinate 54,984,148 of CM051515.1, read as the reverse complement.
AGGTCGGATACTGTCACTCTACTAAACGAACAAGTCTGATTTCTTATTGTAACATTTCTTGTTACCCAAGAAGTATAGTACTTATTTTTGTGGTAATTGTTTCGGCTTTCGGTATGTATGTACGAGTCGTAATTTGACCAAATATGCACATGTTGTGTATCAAAATTAGTGTAATAAAATATTATTGGTAATGATTATTATAATATAATTCACAAAAATTATCATCATATTCCAACAAATTGGTACTGTCAGACTTGTATAACTAAAAATCTCGTTTCTGTTGATATAAATTATATATTGAATTTTTGTGTGTTTTGTTTTTGTTTTTGTGTTTGTCTATGTTTTTTAATACATTTAACGATGGAAAGGTCCGTAAATTTGAAATCCAAGGAAACGACAGTCATGAAAATGAAACATATCAAACGAACGCCACAATGATACATGTATTTAACTATAAAAGATTAAAAATCATATAATGAAATAAACAAAGATAGGACAAGACAACACAGAAACTAAAGCACTAGCAACGTGAAATCACACTTAAAACCGTTTTTTTTTTGCTCTTTTAGTTCAGAAAAAATTAGCTTGTCTTAAAGGATCCACGAATCAATAACTTGTCTGTTATTTACAGTATTCCATATATATCTCTTATGACAAAAAATGCTTTTATTTTAGGAACTTATTATTGCTATTATACTGAATTTTTGTTTGACGTAAGAATTTGTTTAACTACCAATGTTGACATTCAGACATGAAAAACATGCAAATTAAACATTAAATTCTGTAAAAAAATAATCTACATAAATACCTGCTAATTGGAAAAAATAAAAACATGTTTTGAAGAACATATCTTGGACGTGGATCAGCCGTCCTAATTCACATTTTACGAATCGTCATACAGCCCAAGATAATTTTATAAGCGAATCAGAATATCGACGTTGTAAAATTATTCTTGAGATTCGAATTATTTTCGAAGAAATCGAAAAGTCATATTATCCTCAACTTTGTTAAATAATAGAGGTGAGTATTGTTTAATTAAGAAAGTATTGATAATTTCCTTTTCTGTTTACATACCTTAAGTCTGAACAAAATTAAAAAGGCAAAGGAAACACTTGAAGTTAAAAGAATAAATTTTTCAATAATGTAGTGCACCACATGCTAACATTCATGTCTTCAAAATGTTATAGCTGTTAATAAAAGTAAACGATCTTTAGTTAAATAAATGTGGAAGTATAAAAAAAAGTGTACCTCATTATCCATACGGACTAAATTGGACCAAACCGGACCGAAATTAAACTGATTAAATCGGGACCAAATCGGGGTACCTAATTACCAAAACGGACTTTACATGACCAAGACCAACTAAATCTGTGAAATCGGGACCAAGACGCACCAAATCGGAAATAAAACGGACCAAATCGAAATTAAAACGAACCAGATCGGAATCTACACGAAGCAATCAACAATTACACCTATGTTTAATAATATTAGATATAGAGTACCACTCATGAATTCAGATGTCAGAAGAAGACCGCCAACAATTATATCAAAATTAACCAAAGCTAAAGGTCATCCATAGATGGGACGTACACCATAAAGAGGTAACAAACATGAAGAACGGAAGAAAATTATGCAAAAACAGTCACTTTGACAAATTAGACACATCGATTTGTCCCGGTTTAGAGTTTCCTGGTGATTAGACACAACGATTACGTCCCGATTGGCTCCGATTTGGTTTCGATTTTGGTCAGATTTGGCCCGTTTTGGTCCGATTAGTCCAATTGTAATTAGACAGAACCGTATAAAAGTACGAATTTGCTTTAACACCAAGCAATTCTGTCGAATGATTAATATATAATGACATTCATTATAAAAAGAGCTACAAATTCGGATGACATAGAATTCTTCCGAATCAGTATTGTTCTTGCTACTTATAGTATTGAGTGAATCATATTTCGTTAGGTTTGAACCTTACAATTCTATATATTACTGCATACGAGTCGATACTACTTCGTATTTAAGGATGATCGCTGGTCTAATAGGAAATAAATAGGATTTGAAATAGGTGTTTTAGTTTGAGAGAACATATGAATAGTAAAAAAATAAGCAAGAAAAAATATAGGTTCATGTGCTCATTTTAGAGCTATACGGCCTTGAAAATTTGCAGGAAATGGGTTTTCTCTGGATTTTTCATTGTCTTTGCATTGACAACTTCAGTCTCTCAAAGATGTATGAAAAAATAAAAAGGATTTCATAAAATTTTGTCAAATACCATTTTAAGGTATATATGATTGAATTATAAAAGAAAAAATGGGGTTCATGGGCAAAAAAATTCATGTTTAAGAAATGGATAAAACCCGAGGATTCCGAAAATCTGACAAAAAGACCAAAACATGACCAGCGAGCATATTTTCTATCCGTAACTTTTGAAGCAATCCTTTGCTATAGTTTTGGTTTAAAGGAAGGAGTCTGGAAAAGGGGTTCAGTGGTTTGTTCAGCAATACATCTCGGTACAAATTTTTGTATGGTCATCGAAGTATACAAATAAGTGTTGATTATGGTGCTTCAGGTTTTTGGATTTAGTTCTATAGCCCCAGCGTTCTAACATATTGCTATTCAGATGTGGTATTTAGTGTCAGAGTGTGGCAAAAACATTGGATTTTTATTTGGTCTCATAAAACAGTGTCTTCGGAATGTCTGTGTAAAACTTGTAAATATGAAACAAGATGGGGGGGGATACCACATGGTTTTTATCTAAGTAAATGAAAGGGGGTCATTTTTATTACCACCTACAATACCATAATAAAGGTAAGGCTTAATACTAACAGGATATTAACATAGAAGACTTGAATGCCGAAACATTTTGTGCTGGGTTCCATAAAAGTACACTATCCAATAAATTAAAGAAATTTAAATCACAATCAATGTTTTGTATGATATTAAAAAGTTTTCATACACCCAGGTAACAAAATTTCCTACATGGAATGTCGAGTATTGTTATACAATATATTCTGCACGCTTCACTGTTATTTTTAAAAGAATGTTAATTTTTCAGGATTTTCTGGTTTTTATTGCCATAGTTAAGTTCAGCTCCACAACTCAAATTTAGATCTATTCCAGTACAAAAAGTTCCATCAGTTGCTAAAAATAGACACGATCGCCCAACTTCTTGTATGGTTCCAAATCGTCCATGCAACTAAAACAAATAATTAAACTTAGAATTATTGAGAAAGTAAGTAAATCGCCATATGAAACAAAACAGAAAATAGATATGTTGATATTTTCCAATAAAATCTTCTAAAGAAATGAAAGAAGATATAGGGCAAATGTCAATGATACAACAGGCCTAAAACGGGACTAAACGTTCGTAGAATAGTCTTCAACACGGGTGTGTGTCAGCAATGTATAACAAGCTCCATATAATGGCTCCAAATTATCAAGCTGACCTATTTTGACATTTTTAAAACATTTTTTTTTTTACTGGAATCCACAAACTGAATATTTTTATGTATAAAATCTACTTATAACTTTAAAAAAAGAAAGAAAAATGAACGAATACATTGCGTTTGCGTAATTCGCATTAAACTTCTCCGAAAGGAGACAGTAAAATGAAACATAAAAGTGAACTCTGATATAAAATCTGTTTTTATTAACCTTTAAAGCTCATAAGCTTTTAATACATCGATTTTTTAAAAAGTTTAACAGTAGTTTTAATACTGCCTGACAAAATATCAACACTTGATGTAATTATAAATAGCAAGGAATATGTTATACGTTTGGTTTTTGGTCTTCTAAATGTTTCGGTTTTAATGCTGCTGATGAGAGGTAACTCCTTGAAATGCGTCGTATACAGCATCGTATAAATTTACTATATCTAATATCAGTATCTTTGGATTGTTATTTTGATTCTACAAGAACAGTATTTAAATATCATAGCAACAGAGATATTTTAACAGATATGTGGAATTGTGTTATTTGTTATTTCAAATGTGTAATGTGTTGTAAAAATAAAACGTTCCCCTCGAAAGTAAGACATCTGAGAAAATAGAAAAAAATATTTTACACTTACCTGGTTACTTTCAAACCCCTTCTTGGCTTCCTTTTGATCATCACAAGTTTTTAAATATTCATCAAACAACGGTGTCCATATATTACTGGGTAAAATACTAGAATGATACAATAAATTTCTTACGCAAAAGCAACCACTAATAATTATCTAGATATTTCTTAATTTAATATTGGATGTAACGCATCATTTGATTGGTCAATTTTTCTTTCGTCTATAATTTTCTTTCTACTATGACGTCATTAAAGGGAACCCCGACGTTTTAGACGTCAAAACAACCATTGGAATTAAATTATAAGGATTGACAGTAATTTTATTTTCAGTCTATTCGAAATAACTTCAATGCACATGGTGCACACTTTCAAATAATCCTTAAATGACATTAGTTAAAATAAGGAATACTATATGTTCCACAATTTTATCATATAAAGGTTCCAACATACAACAAGGTACCAGCCCTTTTCAGCCTATTTTACAATTTTCTATCAATGTGTCGGTTTCCAGTCTTTTATTATCGTTGAAGTCCACAGTAACAGTATCTGAAGAGACCACCCCTTCTCCATCCCTTAGTCAATCAGAGCTTGACATAAGCAACACGAACTTGCAGCTCTCATTCCTCATATTGTTGAAATAGACTAAAATACTGACCAGTTAACTCTAACATTATACTTTGCTTCGTCTATTGCTAGTGCCTTTGTCATGGCAGATATTGCACCCTGGAATAGAAATTATTCAGTATTTTTCCAGTTTATTTCAGGTTAACAGGCTTCATTTAAAACTGACAAGTTTTCTCCAACAACCATACCAGTATGAAACTGTATCTTATTTTAGGCTTTAGTTTGTTTTTATTTCTCTACAAAATTTTGTTTTATTCCGATATTTTCGATGTTTCGACCCAAACACTTAGAGTATAGTTCCGTCCATGAGCGTACACGATAAAGGTTAAATAAAAAATGTACATTAGTATCCTATTTTACCATTACTTACTCATTTTATTTTATTACATACAGTGTTTGATAATTTTTTCTGGCTTTCCAAAGTTTTTGGTCACCAGTATACTCGACGAACGCTAATCCAGACATGCGCAGTTTAACTGAACCTGTATGGTTACACTGCAGTTTGAGATACGATATATTCAGATAATAAACCTTATTCTTTCCGTAGAAAACTCCATACCACGGCCTGTTCTAAAGTGACAAATGTCAATGGAGGATAACCAACAATATAATCAGCTATAGTTTTTCAATAGATATCACCCATTGAGATTATGATAAACAGATTATCCGGTTTCCTGCTGGTAGATATTCTATATGTATGTACACTTAAAATACCAGCCAAAGGAATCAAGCAGAATGGAAGACTTTTGTCACCCTGAAGTTATACATCGTGTTTGCCGGACTTCCTTAAACTCACGGCGCATGTACCTAATTTATGCAAACCAATTTTGATGCACAAGATATGCAAATTATTGGAAAATACTGTCCTATATCTGCCACCAAACTGGTAAGACAACCTTTGTGGCTACGTATGTTACAGCTGTCCTTGACCTATGTCTGCCACCATACTGCGGATACAAACCTTTGTGGCTACGGATGTTACCGCTTGTCCTTGACCTATGTCTGCCACCAGACTTCTGATACAAACCTTTGTGACCACTTATGTTACAGCTTGTCCTTGACCTATGACTGCCACTACACTAATGATACAAACCTTTGTAGCTACGTATGTTACAGCTTGTCCTTGACCTATGTCTCCCACCAGACTGCTAATATTTATTATATTCCCTTCTGTTTTACGTAAATGAGGTAGGCAATACTAAAAAGACATTAATACATACATTGACTTTGAAATTTAACAATATATTATTTTTAAAACGCAATTCCTGTCAACAACAAGTTGAAACAATTTACATGCAACCCTTCCATTTTAAAGAATTCTTGATGAATATTAATTATATTTTGAACGTTTTATTCAATACTAATTGGTTGGACTGCATACAGCTGAATTTTCTAGCTGGTTCTAGCATACAGATTCATTATATCAGAAAACCAGTTCCAATGCATGCATGTACAGTTACCTTTGAAAACAGGAAGTAGCTGATAAGGTTCACATCAATAAGTTTCCGAAAGTCGTCCGCTGAAAATTCATCAATTGGGTGTGGTGGTGGATCTGAAATTAAAAAAAAATGTGCTCGATTTGATATAATCAGAAGAATTAAACAAATATCAAACCAAAAATTAATTAGAACAATACAGCACACAAAAACAAAAGCCCCAGTAAAATGGTGACGTATGGGTATCTCTTATCATTTGTGAAACTTCATTTTAATCATTACGGCAACTATACAAATTTCTGGAGTGATGACATTAACAAAGGCACAATACGTTTCATCAGACAATTATTTCGCTCAACGTACACATGTTACATATATGATAGTAACAAACCACTTGTTAAATGTACATACCAAAGAAAAGAGACGTGCATTAATATGTTTTCACTAAGAAAGGTAAAGCTCAGAAGTTGAAAAATTAAACATATCACCATGGTAATAAAGTTCTAATTTCAATCGCCAAATTAACGTCTGTGTTTACGTCTAGGTAGGAATCAGTTGTTCGTTTAATGTCAAATTCAATGGGTTCGTTACATAAACAATTCCCGTGGCTTGATGTCCCCCAAAACGGTAAAAAAATACTGTGCCGACCAGAAATTGTAACATGTTATTATTGGTCTTATGATACGTTTTGTTAGAACCATTATATTTTTTAACCAAAGTATCGTGTCCATTTATCAGGTTTTGAACGCTAAGAAAGAATAATTAACAAATAGTTCATGACATTGAGGGACATATGGCAGTATATGGACCGACAAAAAAAATATGGACCGAAGCGAAGCTGAGGTCCATATAACTTTTGGAGGGCGACCAACCGGTCCATATACTGACATGTGACCCGACGAATCATAAACTATTTGTTATATTATACTTTTCTGGGATTTAATCGAATTTAATCGATCTCGCCAAAACGAGCCGGTCCATATAATGTTATAGAAAACATAGATAAATAGAGTAGTAAAAATGTAAAAGTATATTATGAAATAGAACCATAACAATCCTTGTTTAATCCCCCTATCTATTTTAGAAACGGGCGAAAGAAACCATTTTACTTTTCAAAATGACGAACCAGCCACCTTTGGGATTCCAGACTACCTAGTATATTTAAACATTTTGTACAAATTTCATATTCTACACAAATTAACTTACGAGTGCCAACATTGTTGATCAAGCAATCGAGTCGGCCATATTTCTGTATTGTTTTATCCACTATGTCCTGGAAAATATATATCAAAATGATTATTTATGATTAAATGAAACAAAAAGACATCTCTTCAAAGGTGAAAGTCAAATTGTGAATGAAAATATAAAGCTTATTTTGCCAGGTTTACACACTGAAAAATGTTGCTACTGAATCAGCAGTCATTGTGAAATGCTGTCTGACCGAAAAAATTTCAGAAAAAAATACAGTCGGTCAGGCAAAAATTTTGAGATTTTGAACAAAATGACAACTTTGGGTTTCGGTCAAACAAACAGTAAAACGATTTTGTAAAGACTGGAATCAATATACTACAACCAAATTCAGTTCATTGGATATGAACATTTTGACAAATTATACACTGTAAACTTAATAATAAAGTAAAGTCGAGTTCAAGAGAACTGCAATGATATCGCTATAGTATGTCTGACCTACTTCGAAATTTTTGGAATATAATTCAATGATTATATAAAACTGTTAACTTTTATAATACCTTTATATGAGACTCTTGTGTAACATCTCCGTATATAAACCAAGCCTCTCCTGGTCCCCTTGAATTTAAATCTCTTTCAGTTTGTTTTCCTTCTTCCTCTGGATGACAAAGAAAATTAAAATTATTATAGGTCAATGCGGCTCGGGCATTATCAATGTTTCAGGCAATATCAGTCCCTTGGGCAGTCACTATATCACGATAATGCCCTCTATATAAACAACTATTGTATAGGTGAAAACTGACCACAGTAGTTTATACATACAACTATAAGCTGTTCTAAAATTTAACGCAATCCTTATAATTTTCAAAAATTTTCTGTTACAAAACTGCAGGTAGCATTATTTGAATAATTAACTTATTTAGTTCAAGAATATTTAAAAATGCAGACTAAATAACAATTAGATTTATCTCGATAACGCACATCTCTGTTAGTCATTGCAAAAATCATAATACACATATTTCCTTTTAGTTTTTATTTAATTTTCTATTCTGTTGATACTGAGTTCATTCAATCTAATGCATTCTTCTGTAATCAACATTTAGACCTGATCCCCTGATCAAAAGAAAATACCGATATACAACTACGATTTCCAAATATATCGCAATTTGCGCTCCATAAAAAGTATCCCACTTACCATTGTTGGAACAGAAAGCTACCAGAGCACCATTTTCAACTGTAAATACATAACAAATATACCTTAGTCAATATTATATTAATAGACTAGATTATATTTCAAATACTTGATATAAACAATTGACGCCAAATTCTTATTTATAAAAATAGAACAGAAAAATATGTCTCCCGAACAATTACTGATCTACTAAACACTTACCAAAAACTTCAACACAACCCTTGCCAATACCCCTGGATCCGCCAGTGACGAGTGCAATCTTGTCTTTATAACGCAGTCCTGCCATATTTTTAAAATATATTTAAATAAAGTCTAAATATAACGTAGGAAATGAACCAGGTAACAAGGGTAAATGTATGGAAGTGCGTATTACTAATTATTGAGTATTTCATGTTAACTGGATAATTTTTAAATCATATTGAATAACATAATCTATTTTCGAAAAATGTATTTGATTCTCCTGAAATAAGGATAAAATTGAAAACAAATGTGATATTTATTTTGAATATAACACATTATTAATTAGAGGTGTCATCCAAATATCTGGCCCAGCTCTTTAATTTAATTTTCCGGTATGTGGTGAACCTGAAACTATAGGAATACAGACAATTTTTGATTTATGTCTTGACAAAATTAAAAACAAACCGGATGAATTCAACCTTCCCATTGTCATTTACTGAATGGCATCGCTTGCTTATGACGTCTACATTTCTCAACTTATTCGATGCTCGTGATCAATGTCAAACTTACAATGACTTCAAACAAAGTAGATTTTTGATTCACACTAAGCCATGATTTTGTCAGAAAATGGCTGTTGTTGTCATAACTACAAACAGTTTAAGGTCCTTATCAACGCATTGTTTTGTCGTTACAATGTACATTATTAGCGCCGAGTAGTCCACGCAAATCACCCTTACGACACCGTAAATAAATCCAATTTTATATAAAAGAATATATAATTATTTGATACAAGTTGTGCATTACAAAATTATTGAGTTATATAAGTGACAGCAGTTTCATAAGTTCTATAAAACCTTGTAAATAAGTTCGTCTGCCAGTGTTTGTTTCATTATATTAGCTTACGAAATAAGATTTTCGAAGTTTTCTTAGCATAATTTTATACAGTCCCAATTTACAATTACAAAAAAACCAAATCGTTATGTATCCGTAGTAATGACACGCTTTTTGTCTGACGCCACTCGAAACTTGAACTTGAAACCTTTTATTTCAAAGAGCCCAACTGGGGTATGTGAATATAACAAATATAAAATAGAATAACTTTTAATGACACTGAAGCGTAAGTGTTAGTTTCTCATTTTAGAAATAAGTGCAATTAAACAAATAATGGCATTCACCGCGGCCAATTTCACATACATTACATAAATCACATATGGGATCATCTCGCTCAACACCCCAAAAATGACCTTGTTCTATTGGTAATTTATGATTCATACATCTAAAATTACACAATGGGGGGTCAGGTTGACAGATGGGTTCTTCCAGCACATTTAAACCCCGACGCCTTTCCAGACAAAATTTGACCATGTTACATACCCCATTATAGACAATCTGTGTCTAAAATGATATCCCTTTTTAACTGGCATCCAAATGTAGCACATTGACATCCAGACTTTGCCACATTGACATCCAGACTTTGCCACATTGACATTCAGACTTGGCCACATTGACATCAACACTTCCAGACTTGGCCATATTGACATCCAGACTTGGCCACATTGACATCCAGACTTCAGGCTTCAGCTACAGTTGTACTTGCCTTATGTTTGTTTATCCTATGTAAGTTTCTTTTTTAAAGGTGATTGTGACTGAAATTCTATCTTTCCTTCAAATTATAACCCCGTTCCAGATGTTGAGATATTACCCCTCTGTAGAAAAGAGAAAAAAGTATACCTCTTTACAGTCGTTTTGCGAAAAAACGGCCCCTTTTGTCAGAACATACATAGCACATCATATATTGTAAGTGCCCCCTCCCCCCATCCCCCCATTACCTTTCTAAGCTTATATAGTAGATTTATGATATAACTTTTAAAACTATGCACAGTTTTAAAAACTCTATATATATAATACCCGAGTTGACAGTAATGTCCGCCATTGCTAAAATTCATAGAAATTCCCGTAGTTTTTTTACATCACAAAGAAAAAGTATGACGTCACAATTAAAAACGCAATTGTTTTACGACGTCATTAGGTCAAGTGGAGCTGAAAATTGGGGTCATGTGGAGCTGAAGTTCTACTGTCAATAGGTCTATTTTGTCACTAAGGTGAATCATAGACAGTGGTTACCCATGTTTGCTACATGGACATAGTTTTACTGATTAGATACATTTTATTTTTTGTTACACTTTGTGTTAACCAGTACTGCGATGATTCACAAGTATTTAAAGTTTTTTTCAATACAAACAATCCATTTAGAATGGAAAAAAATCATAACATGCATATTATACTATAGCTTGCAACAACAATTTTATCCTGCTTATTACAATAATTTTTTAAAAAAATGCACTAATAGGAATTTAAAAATCTTCCCAATTTTCCGTACAGTTATGTTTTAGTGTACATTTCTTCAGACCAAGTATATATTAATAAAATTTTAAACAGAAAGATGCAATTATATTGTTATTGGCAAAACGCCAAATATCACATCCAATTTAAGATCATCATTCAGTTTAACAGTACGTTTTCTAAATATTACAATTTTTGTAATTACATTAACTTGTAACTTCCAACATTTGTAATACAGTTACATCGCATCTAAAGCAGTTTGTAACTCATCCTCAGTTTCTGCTAGAACAATAATATCATCAGCATAAAGTAACAAATAAAGTTTGAAATAAACAGCAATTTCTTCATTATCAAGAAAAACATGAGCAGCATTGTAAATATTTGATAAATCAGCATAACAATAATCCCTTATTAAATCATTAAATCTGTTTTTAAACATATATATGTTGTCCATAATATTTTGTACCCTCACTTGGGACAAATTCACATATTCTTTTGAAATAAAATAGAGCCAGGCTAATGCAACTTATCATTACTAAAACTATGCTGCCATCGCTCAGTCAACTGTCGTCAGTCATTGTCAGTCAACTGTCGCAGTAAATATTTAGTACAGCGTTTAGCCTCATACACATACATGTATTATAATACATATTTACTAAATGCATAGTCAGGCAATCATTTTGAAAAGCTATTCTTGTCCAAAATTAAGGTTAGGTAATAAGATAAGAAAATATCAGCTAGCAATTTGAACTTTCTGATATACTGAAGAAGATAGCGGCTTATCATCTTTAACAAAATGGCCGACCATCTTCCTTTGAAAAATAAAGTGACTATAATTACTGGTGGATCCAGAGGAATTGGGAAAGGATGTGGTCGGCTGTTTGGTTGGTAAATTAACTATGTTTCAAGCATATCTTTACACCAACAAACGAACTCGTATATAAAGTCGCGTGTATTTGACCAAAAAAATTTCTACTCGACAAAAGTATATCAAAATGTTGTTTTTTATTTCAGTTCAGCAAGGATCAAAAGTTGTATTTTGTTCTAATGCAGGTAAGACTATTCATTATTTACGAGTGGTGATTCTAAAACACTTCCTCACTCCCCATTTCCCTACAAATCTCATTTCCATTCTCCCCCTAACTACAAGAGAATTCGGAAAAAATGACAGAAAAAAGTAATACTATAACGTTGTAACCAAAAGGATGAAAAAAATAACAAGACAGCACAAAAACCCTAACTCAAGCAAGCTAGATGTACAGAAAAGGTTGATTGATTGATTGTTGTTTGCTTAACATCCATTGCTAAACATTTCATGCTTCCTCAGGACGGGAACCAGTTCAACAATTTATCAAACACAATTCAAATTGGGGTGGGACGGTACACAAAGGGGAACCAATTTTGACTACCACTGCAAAAGTAGGATAGTTGGGTAGGGTCGGATATTTTAGCCTTCTGTAGCGGCCATCAGCCTACTCTTTTTCGAAAACTGCAGAGGGTGTCTTTAGCGTGCAGGGAGTATGGCATTCGCCAAACAGGCTATCCACTGTGGTCCGCGAACAGGCTTTCCGTATTATGACCCGACAACCTTCCAACGAGAGGGTCTCCTCTATCCGCAATCTGTGAACGCCCTAGGCAGCTCTGTGGGTTCAGCTACCGTGATCCGTCACAGGTGCCTAGTACAGAAAATAGGAGTCTGTCTCATGAATGAGACTAGATATAGTCAGTTAGATTTCAAGTCTTATTGGAATAGACAGTTCGTCGCACTTGACATATTGACAGAATACCAAATCGAATTATGAACCCTACTAAACACGCTGGCTCTTTCGCATCAACTGAAATCGCTCCTGCTTGTTTTTCAGAGAATTGCTAGTGCTTTAGCGATATTATGGTGTTGTACTAGTGCTTTAGTGATATTATGGTGTTGTACTAGTGCTTTAGTGATATTATGGTGTTGTGCTAGTGCTTTAGTGATATTATGGTGTTGTGCTAGTGCTTTAGTGATAATATTGTGTTGTGCTAGTGCTAAAGTCATATTATGGTGTTGTACTAGTGCTTTAGTGATATTATGATGTTGCATTAGTGCTTTAGTGATATTATGGTGTTGTAATAGTGCGTTAGTGATATTATGGTGTTGTGATGGTGCTTTAGTGATATTATGGTGTTGTACTAGTGCTTAAGTGTTATGGTGTTGTGCTAGTGCTTTAGTGATAATATGTTGTGCTAGTACATTAGTGATAATATGGTGTTGTGCTAGGGATTTAGTGATATTATGGTGTTGTGCTAGTGCTATAGTGATATTATGGTGTTGTACTAGTGCTTTAGTGATATTATGGTGGTGTGCTAGTGCTTTAGTGCTATTATGGTGTTGTGTTAGTGCTTTAGTAATATTATGGTGTTGTGTTAGTGCTTTAGTGATAATACGGTGTTGTATTAGATCTTTAGTGATAATATTGTGTTGTACTAGTGCTTTAGTGATATTATGATGATGTGCTAGTGCTTAAGTGTTATGGTGTTGTGCTAGTGCTTTAGTGATAATATGTTGTGCTAGTACATTAGTGATAATATGGTGTTGTGCTAGGGATTTAGTGATATTATGGTGTTGTGCTAGTGCTATAGTGATATTATGGTGTTGTACTAGTGCTTTAGTGATATTATGGTGGTGTGCTAGTGCTTTAGTGCTATTATGGTGTTGTGTTAGTGCTTTAGTAATATTATGGTGTTGTGTTAGTGCTTTAGTGATAATACGGTGTTGTATTAGATCTTTAGTGATAATATTGTGTTGTACTAGTGCTTTAGTGATATTATGATGATGTGCTAGTGCTTTAGTGATATTATGGTCTTGTGCTAGTGCTTTAGTGATAATTTTGTGCTGTGCTAGTGCTTTAGTTATATTATGGAGTTGTGCTAGTCCTTTAGTGATATTTTGGTGTTGTACTAGTACTTTAGTCATATTATGATGTTTTGTTCTAATTCTCTTTGGTTTGCTAACTATGTCTTTATTATTCTTAAACGTCAGGGAACCCAAATCGCCACAGAATGCCCACCCGTACTAATTTTTAACGCCAAATGAAATACGTTTCGCTGGAATGTAACAATATCATATTCTGATATATGTAATGGTATTTCAATTCATATCAGTTGAAGGGTCTGATTTCTCTTCAAGAACGAATTTCATACCCCCTATGTTTTTGTGATTGATTGTCACTTTAATGCCATCAGTTGTTACTAACAAAGAAGTTTGCAGATCCTGAAATTATGTCTGAAAAACACATAAGTTGTCTACTTGACTACTGTTTTCTTCTGTACTCGAAACCACAGGCTCCCAGGAGGCTGTATCGCTCACCTGATGTTTTCATTTGTTCATTGCTAACGGACCTTGAGATTAACATCCATGCCATGTTTGGTTTCAAACCATTCAGTAATTTTCAAGGCAAGGAGAAGCCGTTTGTATGTAATTCCCTTAGGGTCCTATGTTAAACTAAGTCTTCCGCTGGCGGCCATCTTGGATGACAGATCGGCAGCAAATTAACAAAATTTGGTCAGAACGTCATAAGGAACATTCATATGTTTCTTTTCAATCCATTCAGTGGTTCTCTAGAAGAAGATTTTTGTATGTATTTCCAATAGGTTACTATGTTAAACTAAGTCCCCAGCTGGCGACCATCTTGGATAATGGATCGGCACCAAAGAACCAACACTTGGTCAGCACCTTGTAAGGAACATATGTGCCGTGTTTCGTCAGCAATTCTGTAGAAATTCAATATGTGAAATGTGGACGGACGAACGACAGACACAAAGTGATGGCAAAAGCTCACCTGACACATTTTAAACTGGGCGATTTGGGTACCACTACGTCATTTCAGTTCATTTATTCTCTGTTACAATGTTTACGAGTTCGCCTCATAGCTTCCATATTCAAATTGACATTGTTCTTGTATAACATCAGTTACATCATAGATTTTTTTAATCATCATTAAACTGCATATAATTATGGGAAATTGCCACAATGCAGCACCAAATAGTTCATCTTTGCAATTAAAACATTATTAAATGATTTGTAGAAGAAGAAGGCAAGAAGACAGAATCTGAATTAAATTCTATTGGTCCAGGAAATGCCAATTTTATATTCTGTGATGTGACCAAAGAGGACGAAATAAAGGTATATTTACATGGCAAATCATCCTAATTTTCAGACACGGTGTTTTATATATAATCGTTGAAAACGTTTCTCAATCCCTTTTTTATCGGAACAAGCCCATATACAGAACCCATAGATGTAATTAAAAAGACAGTAAATATGGTCAGGATAGGATAACACCACAAAATATATGTAATTAATAAATAATTAAAACACCTCAGTTATTTATTTCAACCAAAACAATGTCAGGTATGGTATTTTTATAGCATATTTACTACTTTTCTTAGTACATTTACAATAAAAATAATGACAAAAACAAAATAAAGACGTCAATCTGTAACAATTATTGTTGTAAATTAAGATATTTAAAATAAAACAAAATATTCAAATTTACATAAAATAGCGAGAGTATCCATTAGATTATATATATATGCACAACTTTTAAATTCACAAAATAAAAACATGTCTTCCTTGTGCGTTAACTTTCATCAGGTGATCCCCAGAACTCTTGTAATTCATGATTTTTTCCATCGGTAACCTGATATTTTTCTTGTTCAAGTTTTATATCATAAATTGCCCTAGCTCTCTTCTCTCAGTAAGTGTACTCGGAAAATTATTCACCGAGAGAAATAAAAAAAAAATCCCATTTTATTCATAGATTCATTTTATCCCTTTAGAAATAACAAAGAATTCACATAAAATCAAATTAAAATAACTTGATATTTATTGCAACTTTTTTACTTTTCCAGCGAGTTGTTGAACATACTATTGATAGATATGGAAGAGTTGATTGTTTAATTAATAATGTGGGCATACGTAAGTATGGTAAAGTACTGGAAGGATATTTTTCATGGAGTAAACATTTTATTGTGTCAAATATATGATAGGTCTAGATAAAATTGCTGTGCATTGCAACTATACGTACCCTTAATAAGCACCAAACAATCTCTTGTAATAAAATGTCGAAAATTACAAATTACAAAACTCAAATCGTCCAAAAACCAAAATCAAGAGCAGACTCCACTGGAAAACTACTTGTGAAACCAAAACAGATAAATCTCAAAATATGAACTCGATTTATTAAATTTCAGTTTAATTTTATTAATGCTTCTTATATTTACTCCATTATAAATTCCATAGATTTAGGACCATATACCATCGACCAAGTCTCTGGTGACGAATTCAGAAGAATCCTTGATGTGAATCTCGTTAGCTTTTTTCTATTCTCGAAGGTTAGTGAAATACAGTTTATCATGCACTATTCAGTTGTTTTGTGGCGTTAAATAGTCATCACCATCATCACAGTGCGCAGTTTATTATTATTTTTTTCTATGTTTGGATTTAAAAAAAAATGGCATATTTCACATTGGTCTTATTATAGGATGGATGGATGGATGGATGAATACTGTTTAACGTACAGTGGCAACCAAGTGCATATCAGGACGAGAACATGTTGATATGATAATGAATATGGTCCTTGGCGGAGAAGCAGTAAATACCAATTTTAATGTATTTGGTTTGATCCGGCCGTGGATCGAACCCGCGACCTTCCGCACTCGAGGCGAGCATGCTACCACGAGACCACCGAGGCGGTTGGTCTTATTATAATATTACTATATAAATGATATAAAAATCTATGCAGTTTTCAACCTTGTTCGTGGTTATCGACCTTTGCACAGTATAAAATCTGTATGTTTATTCTTTCTGTTTTGTATTACCATAGTAACATTAAATGTTTCTGCAATGCACCATGATTTCATATACATGTATGTTACCATTAAAATTGTCATTCATTAGGCAGATCCAAGTATCATATTATCATAAATTTCGAAAAAAAACAACTTCAGGAAAAAGAAGAGCAATGACCTGAAGCAAAATATTTTAAATCATTTAGTTTATCTTAGAATTAATTTTAAATGTTAGAAATGCCAAAAAGTCGAAAATTCTTCTTTCCCCTCAGAAATAAGGATATCCAACTGATTTAATGTAATATGTAAGAATTTTAAACTTTACGACAATTTTAATGTATTTGAACATTTATTCAGTTTTTAAGATCATTATTTACAGCAAGAATCTGTTATTTTTGTATCCTTTCTTAGAGAAAAAACCAAGAATCCTTTTCAAGATTGCTAATATCACAAAATGTTTTTAATTGTTAGTATACATTGCCACACTTGAGGAAAACTGAGGGAAATATTATAAATTTAAGTAGCATTGTTGGTCAGATTGGACAAGAGAAAGGAGTCACGTATGTTGCTACTAAGGTATACACATACATTTCATCCAATATGGTATTATTCATGGGTTATTTACACTTGTTTTGTGGTGGATGATGTGGCTTCTCACTGAAGATGACACTGTAATCCCTAAGTGTGATTAATCTTTTTTCCCGCGTTTATTCTACGCGATGTTTGTCTTATCGACGCATACCCCACATCCTTACATTCAGTGATATATAAGGAGCTTGATTATTGTCTTTTATATGAATAAAACATTCGAGGAAAGAAAAGATTTTGGCTTTAAAAAATAATGACTAGATAATATTTGAATATACAAGAAAATGGACCCCATTGTATTTTGAATTCTTCTGTTACCTTTTTTAACATCTGACTCGGACATCTTTTGAACGGATTTTTACTGTGTGTTTGTTTATTTCACATTGGCTAGAGGTATAGGGAGAGGGTTGAGATCTCACAAAACATGTTTAACCCTGCCGCATTTTTGCGCCGGTCCCAAGTCAGGAACCTCTAGCCTTCGTTCGTCTTGTGTGTTTATTGAATTTTGGTTCATTTGTATGGTTCGGAGTTTAGTGTGCCGTCCATTTTGCTGAACTAGTATGCATTATTGTTTAGGGGCCCGCTAAAGCCCGCCCTCGGGTGCGGGTTTTTCTCGCTGCATTGGGCTGTTTTCTGCTCTGTGGGCGGGTTGCTGTCTCTTTGACACATTCTCAGCTTCCGTTCTCTATTCTATTATAATGTTCGACTTACATTAGCATGCAGGCATTATTTCAGTTAAAATGAAGACAACAACGAATGATCCTTCTCAGGTCATTGAAAATTGACATTGCTATCAATCCAAAAAAAAAAAGTATATCTTAGAATCAAATCTACATACAATCGAGTTTTATCAGACAACAGTTGTATACTTTTAAGGTCATTAAAAAGCAATTAGATGTATAAAAAAAAGAAAAAAAGAGGGAAGAAAAAGAAGTAAAAACTTGGTTTGTCAAGAGTAATATATGTATAACGAAGACTCTGTCTATTTTACTGACACAAATCATTCATAATATCTAATATATTTAATATATATAATTTTATTTAAATGAATACACTAGTAGCCATGTACAATATATAAATTATGTACATTAATATCAAAACAAGAATTGAATCAACGTACCGATACATTCTCAATTTAGGGTGCCATTGCTTCAATGACGAAAGCACTTGCAATTGACGAAGCCAAATATAATGTTAGAGTAAATTCGTAAGTACAGTTTTACTAAAAACCGAAACTGAAATAATATAACTGTTACTGTTTTTGGATGTATAGTTCTGTCGTCCTGTGTTGTTTTTCCGATGTTACTCACCCATCAGATTCTATGATCTGGTTTGAATTATTAACTAAAACATTAAAAGCATGTACTCAATTATTGGACAAATCAGGATACTTTGGTTGTTTTTATTTCTCTTTGTATTAAACCAAAAAGACATAATTCCAATTTATTTTGAATTCAGTGATGGTACAATTCTGATGGTTTAAGTTTTTGTTTTCAAGGTTACTCTATAAATATGCAGATGTTATACACCAAATTGAGTATCTCAGTTCATTTTTTTGAGTGCCCTATGCTGTTTCTTTGAACACGTGTCTCAGCACATAGAACTGTCTAGCGAGTCACGTGGTGAAATAGGTCTCATAATATGCACGCTAAAGACACCTTCAGTCAATTTTCAAAAAGATAAGGCCAACTTAACTGACTACACACTATCCAGGGACAGAAAAGGTTGTTGCCTTCAATCTCTAGATTACCCGGATGTATTCTTAACTAATCCTAAAGATGCATAGGACGTGAAACAAAAAATCAATTAAAAATTCATGTAAAAGTTCATCCCAGATTTATCCCATATAAAGAAATATACTATATATATGTATATAGTTAAAGGTCTATCAATTTTGGAAACAATAAAAACGCCAAAGGAATCAACCATAGTTATCTGGCAAATTTCTACAACACAACTCCCAACAGATTGAAATACAGTAAAGGATAAAGTACACAAATCCTTAACTTTACTTTAGGATAGGTATAGCTTAAGAACCACTATTATAACGCTTAGTATTCTGTACCAAAACAAAGGCATTATAACAACGACAGAACTGTTGATAACATGTATTTCCTTTCCAGTGTTTCACCTTCAAATGTCCGTACTCCACTGATTGAAGATTACTTCCAATCTTGTCCTGATCCTCTGAAATCCAAGAAACAATTCGAGGATTATCAGGTATTACGTGTGGTAATTAGTTGCAATAATATTACGTAACTTTGTGTGCAGTGTACGTTTTGGGTATTTAGACATAAATGCCTGTAGGAGAACACAGATTACTGGTAAGAAAGAATATGGAATTCCTTAAGAAAATCGTGTGATAAAATGTTAAAGTAAATGTCTTCACGTACCACAAAATCGCTGTTGGGCAACAAATATCTTGCAAATAAAAACAAAGACGAATATTATACATTGAACCAATAATGCGAAATACAAGCAGGAGGTACGGCGCTGATATAGATAAGTTTATTACAAAATATCATAAAATAATGGTACAAAACGAATGTAACGTGAATGTATATGAAACACTCGTGCAATACTAGAACCTAATGCAACAGGTATATGTGAACAGTGCTTTGATTAAAAATCGTTGTCAGATCTTCAGAAATGGACCAAAAGTTTACACTTTATAGCAAAATCAGATCAATAGTGGAAGTTCAATATAATTGAAATATGGCAGGTTTTATTACAAGAAAATGATAAAAAGATAAGTACTAGTTTGTTGAATCACTTCACACCACAAGAACCCAATTGATTAATAGATTGTGGGAAAATGATTACGTAAACAATGGATTTTAATGTTAACCTCTGACATGATATCAAAGAGAATGTAATAGGTACTCCATAATCCATAAGACAAACTACTTCAGAGCTGACAAGGATAGGACATAATGCGACAGAAATCTCTATCGTAAAATTGAAATAAGCCAATTTGTCCGCGATTCTAAATATGAAGCCAATATATATGAAAATATTATCTCAGTGCGAAAGGCTAGATCAACAAAATTTTAATTTTTGTTGTTGAAATCTCAGGTACTTAACAAAGGGTGTACCATATGCGCTTCCATACTTAGGGTATAAAGAAACGAAGTAGTTATAGTGTTATTATTTTATTTAACAGTTGTTGGGTCGTTTCTGCACTATAGAAGAAGTTGCACAAGCATGTTTGTTTCTGGCAACTGATGCCACTTTCTGTACTGGACTTGATCTCAACGTTACTGGTGGAGCGGAAATTAATTATGGAAATAAAAATAGAAAGCTATGAAAATGATCACACAGTCGTTCAGTTGATATTTCTTCAGGAATATAATAATTAAAAGAAGTCGCGTGCATAAATAAGTAGATATTGAAATGCTACTAAATGAATTGTCAATCTTCTCATATCGTAATATCCAGTAATAGAGTCAAGACCAGAAACGAAATAAAACCAGAAAGAAAATCCTACACCAAACAGTGACAACAAGGAATCTATAAAGTTTTGTTTAAAAAATGACCAAGGAAAGATATTTGATAAAAATATTTTTTAACGTTTTCTCCAATAAAATTATTTAAACTATTGCTGTTTTTCAACCATTTCTAATTTTTTTTTGAATGCTGCTCACAAAAACAAATGTTTTCTGAACAAACCCTCATTTGTGACCAAAATGTGTGAGTAACAAAAACCAAACTGATCTAAACAGAGCAATTAAAATCTCAAAACTACGATAAGTTTATAGGTACATTCCCCCTGGCATATGAAAGAGTTAAACGACTTAGAAAACTGACCACTCTATCAATTCAGCGTTCCATTTCTGTTGGTAATGTTACAATTCATCAAGTCATCAATAAGGTCCAAATGGAAAATCAAAAAAAAAAAAAAAAATAAGCTATAACAGTCATATTAGAAAAGTTTATTTTAATTTTTCGATAAATGAGAACACACAGTTATAGATTTAAATGATATAAATAAAATTACATATTATCCTCAACCGAAGATCACACATTCAGGTAAATAAGCTTGGTTCCATTTTAAAACAGTCGATAGAACTGAGGACAGGGGACACTTGTAAATTTACTCCACAACGTATATCAGTAATCATGTTGATGTTGTTTTCATTTTGTTATGTTGTGTCACATGCTATGAAATATAGTATTATGACAATAAAGATTTGAATTGAATTATATTGTACACGTTTTGTATAAAGAAACAAAGCGTTAAAGGGTTTCTTTGTCGCACTCCATTTAGAAAAATTAAAACTAAATGCAGCCTGAATACTGATTGTGAAATATTTTTTAAATATCCAGTTCTGTAAATCTAATAAATATAAGTTAATGTGATTTTCCAATCAATCATCAAATAAAATAATATGATATAAAAAAAAGCAAATGTACATCATCAGAGATGTTATTGTATGTTTTATTTGTGTTTTAAAGTGCTATAATAGTTGTTCATCCCTAAAATAAGTAGATTCTTAATATAAACTGACTAATGCTACATACATGCAGGTGTTTTTGATGACAAATATATATCCAAGTAAGTTAATTTTCATGTATTTCACATGCTAATACACAAAATTGCCCAAAGTCAGGTAGTGTATCATTTCATTCGCAAGATCAATCAATGATTATTGACATATATTACAGTATTTACTATCCTTTCCATTAACACATTAATGTTCGAAGTGACCTGCTGTATTGTCCAAAGTTTCATCTATGTCAAGTAGCTGGGGGACGGATTATTATTTTCATTTTGTCAACCAAGTCTTCTAATAAAACTTTCTGTTTTAAGAATTTTCCTAAATTGCCATTTACCACAGACTGAGAATTACAGTAGTTCAGTTTTTTAAAATGTTTAATATTTTTATCTATAATTACTAAGTCAAAAATATTTTAAAACTAAAATAGATTGATATTTGAATCAAATATTCGACGAAAACATTTAATATGTGAAAATTTTATGTTTTAAATTGAAAAACCGATTATGGTTGAACCTCAATGTTAAAAACCTAACATTCTATTTACACATATACATTTTGAATGAAGATAATAATTATTGTCTCATATGTCACTCAATTTCAAATATGCGTCTAAATTATCGTATTCAAATGTTTAATGGTTTTGGAAATTTACTGTGATTGAAGATAAACAGAATGACGAAATCAGAAAAAGTCAAAATGAAATACTAATTAACAAACAACACAGCAAACCTCCATCCAAACTTTACACAAAAAGGGTGCAAAATACAAACATAATACCACAGTCTGCCCTGGTATGGACACTTAACTGTGGTGCGATTTTACCGGTTTAATAGATACTCAAACCTCTCCTGGTCCTCTTTTGTGATTACACACATCAAAACAGTTGTAATATATATATCTATATTTAACTGTAAGCAAAAAATTAAGAAATAAACATATCTCAATCAATATGAATAACCCCTAGTCTACGTCAACGGATATTTGGGCAAAAGTTGTAATCATGACAGGTATCCTGTTACTAACGTAAACTTCTTGTCGCCAACGGAGAAAGCGACTCATTAATTTTATCAACGAATGAAAAGTCTCATAACAAATGAAGCATGAATGGTCAGAAACTGCGCATTGTTATTTTGCATAGTTGTGAATTGATCATGGTATATATAAATAAGAATCGAGTACTTAGACTGGCAGAAGATAAAACGACAGAGGTATTAAGATGAGAGCAATACTCAGCTGCAGAATTATCGTCCTTGTTATTGTTATCTGGGCACTGCTAGCAGTAGAAGGTAAATGATCATGTCTTTGTTTTTAAGGATTAAATAATTAAATTGATTATTTATTTATTTAATTTTTTTATTTCATTATTTATTTATTTACGTTAGATAAAATGCAACTTTAATGTTTCTCATCTTAATTCATTAAAAGAATATTTCAGTATTTAGTCAATCAATACCAAAGGGATATTCGAAGGAAGGGAAAATCGAAACAACTGACAAACTCCGGAGAACAACGAAGACAAGACCAAAACAATACATGCACTACAATTAAAAACTTAAAACATATGAACAGCATGGACCCCACATTCATGCTAGATTTAAAATTGGAACACGAAAATAAAAAAAACCCTGATATGTCTCGCACGGAAAACGCAAGAAATAGAAAGAAATGTTAAGAGATTATTATTATATCACGGCTCGAAACTCCAGATGAGGACTTCATTTTTCCTAACAACATTGTCCAATGCAATACAGTGGAAATTATTCAATAAATTTTCATACTCGTTGTCATTGTCTGGACATGGAAATTGCTATGGTAACAAGATCTCTTTCTTATTATTGACATTTTCACTCTATATCAAATTCTAAGTATTAACTTATCCACCGTATTCTTCCTAATCCACTGTTAAAACTGATTTTATATGGATAATTATTAAAATATTAAGGAGTGAAAACTTATTTTGATTCACTAGATGCCCACATTTCGATAAATTCCCGGTGGCGTCATGTAGAGGCCTGAAGTAATATAGAGCAGATTTATACGTCAACATTACCGAAAAGGTGACTGCATATACATGCAGCAAGTCAAATCATAGCAATTTTGTAAATATCAATACTACAAACTTAACCAAATTGTGTTTTTGCTCTTGTAGGTTTCAGCTTACATAAATATCATAGTTACAGAAAGAATCTCCGAGATGGAAGAAAGATTCCAAAACACGTGACCATTTCCCAGACTAACCCGGTAAACATATGTCCGCCAGTTGTATGTCCTGAGGTCCACATTCCAGAAAAATGTCGCAAGGAAACCTTTACCAATGTTTACGGTATTATCTGCCGAGGTTGTGATCAAAACATTTGTGATGATAATTTTGAAAGATCTAAATTTGGAGTAGACAAAGGGCATATTCGAGGTGACATTCCAAAAGTGCCAAAATTTTTAAATAATCTAAATGTTCCATCTAATTGGAATAATTTGGAAAGACCGATAGATACGAAGTCGAATCCAGTAAATATTCCATGGAACGGAAATTATCAACGAGGTCCAAACAACATTTATTGGCAAAATAATTTACCAGTATGGCAAAATGACATACCATCAAATCCTAGATGGCAAAATAACGTACCGGTTGATGCTCATTGGCAAGATAATGTACCTTTTAATGCTCGATGGCAAAATAGTATTCCAACAAATGCTCAGTGGCAGGACAACATACCTGTAAATATACAATGGCAAAATAATGCACCAACAGCCACTCCATGGCAAAATAGTGTGTCGATGAATAACCAGTGGTTAAACGCAGCCCCGATCAACACTCAGTTGCAGAATAATGCTCCAGTATATTTTCCTGCACAAAACCAATGGCAAACTGGCCAAGC
The DNA here is from genome assembly GCA_028015205.1 of Mytilisepta virgata. Classification (NCBI taxonomy): domain Eukaryota; kingdom Metazoa; phylum Mollusca; class Bivalvia; order Mytilida; family Mytilidae; genus Mytilisepta; species Mytilisepta virgata. Next base: position 54,959,334 of record CM051515.1, on the reverse strand, counting down.
TAATACTATTCAAACAGGTCCCGCAACGAATGGTTTGGGAACTGTCGCACAGGGGACGATAGGAACAACCCAAGGATTACAAACAAATCAGTGGGAAAGAGGACCCTTTCTACCTGTAGGAGTAAACACAGGTAACTTTCAGAATTTGCGAAGTATTCCACAGGCTCAGAGTTCCCTACCAGTATTTAAAGGAGACGGAAATAATATCGGGACACCTATAACTGGATTACCGATTCAAATTACGGGGAAAGCAGTAAATTCTGTCCCGGTAAGGGTTGAAAGTGATCAAAATCTCGGATTTACTGACCCACTATACAACGCGTTGTCTGTTGTCAATTTAATTGAAGAAGTTCGCAAAAATGTGTATGATGCTAATGCGCCTAGTGGAAAACAAAGTCTCATTATTTTACCTGATTCAGGTAAAAAGTAAAATGCCTTCATACTTGATATACCAACAGTGCTAAAAATCTAGAAATCCAATGGTGATAAAAAAAAAATATAACACCAAATTGTATACTTTGTACTTACGTAAAATAAATAATTTTTTTTAGAGTAATGTGTTGTTGATTTTTGCTACATTGTATAGAATGTATTTATTAACCCATGCATATGTAAACAAAAAATCGCTAAATGGGAGTTTTACAAGTGACCTTCATTTACTTTAGGGTTTCAAGATAAATGACAAACTAGCGAAGCCATTACTTCCCACACAGGTCCGACTACAAACCTTCTTTGGGACTATCGTACAGGGGGCGCCTAAACTATACACCCTAACCGTACCAAACTCAGCCCTACCATTTTAGTGTTCACTCTGTTCAGCCTTAGGTATACAATCAATGAGTCATAAATAGATAGTCTTTGATACCAATTTTGATGGACAAGATGACATGAGTGTTGGTTTTTTTTTTACAGTTTTGATCATTAGTCCAACCAATGGAAATTGATCAGGAAAAAAGATTGATAGGAAAAAAATGGATTTGGTTTACTAAAGAATGGAACTATAAACAGTTAAATTTAGTTGATCTTTACTTTTTCTTAAAAAAATATGTTAAGCAAATAACAAGGATAATTTATTCAACAACAAAACTTGTTTTGTATTATATAACCGGATTTTGTATATTTCATTTGCCACTGTAGACAGCCTAAGCTTCCACTCTTTATTTCAAGCTTTTTAAACCCATTATATTTTTTAATGTAATTCTTTGTGGTTCAAAAGACTATACATACAAGGATTAAGTTTCTTACTTTAGAGTTATGACAGTTGTCACAGATCCCAATTCTCACTCGGCCTTCTGTGTCAATTTCTAGAAATATATCTTTATAACTTAAGGCGTCTGTTTCTGTTTTATCTTTGTTCTCAGTTTCAGGTGGATGTCTAATGGTTGGCTTTTATAATATGTTTTAACAATGGTTTTATCAAGGATAAGTTGATGTCATCACGGTCATCACGAATTGATTGACCGGTACAGTGTTCCAATATCTACGATGATGTTGGACCTGTTCCAACTGTCGTAACATTTCATGTTTCTGCACCGATTTGTGACTACTACTGGACTTCACGGGTCCCGTATACGGAGCAGGAACCGCTTACCCTCTGGGCACTTCAGTTCAATCCTGGTTTTTATAGGAGTTCGTGTTGATCATTGTTTTATAGTTTCCAGTGTTATTTGTCTTACAGGGTTTGTCTGTCTAATTGATTCCGTTTTTTGGCTTGCTCCTTTGGTGTATTTGTCCTCTCTTATACACCATACTGTCAGGACAGATAAGTTGGAGGTTTGGGTACACATAATACCGTTTTAATCCTACCACGGTTCAGTGTCTGTACGAAGTCAGAATGTTCTGACTCTGTGGTGTGTTTATCTCTGTGTTATGTGCTCTTTTATGCCATTTTTCTTCCGGGGTTTTGTCTGTTGGGGCTTTGATTGATTGGTATGTCATTGTTGAACTTTCCTGTTATCCATTTTTGTTGTTTATGTAAAAGCGTAACTCAAATGGAAATCCTGCATTTTTGTTTTTTTGTATGTCACAGAAGTTCCTTGATGTGCTATGAACTTCCTAATTTTGAATTCTACCCAAACTTTGAAACAATTTGTTCTTTTTCTGCGTGTGCGGGGGAGGGGTGGCGCATGAAAACCACGAGAGGTAACCCCCCAAACGCTGATAATTTCTCTGCATTTTTACAATACATTAAAAAATCTAATTATATATCAACAAATATGAAAATCAACAGACACACTGTTTAAAATTAAATATTCATTCAGCTCACAGATATCATAAATTCCTTATCGTTGGGTCTTTTTTTTTCATTATCCTTCGCTTTGGCTTCCTTGGCTACGCAGTGACAAACCGTCCGTCGGACATTTCAAATATTTTTGAGTGACAAAATGCATCGCAATTAAAATACCGCATTAGTCATGTATACTGAAGGAATTGTCGATAAAATAAAATTAATATAGTACTTGTTTGTCATCTAAAACTGCACCATGTAATAATGAAAATATAGATATATTCGATTGTAAAACAACACGCGACAGGTTGTAATGACACATTGCTTTATATTATATTAATCAGAGATAGTAGGGAGAATACAGCTATAAGAGGATCAATGTTATAAAATAAGATTTATATGCGTGTTGTCCCTGATACAAATACCTGTTGCTATTTCTTAATACCCGGAACTCCACTGACGGCTGCTTGCTTGACGGACAACGAAGGTTTCATTCACGTTTATAAATCTTTGGATGGGATTTTGTCTCCTGGTCGCATAGCACACATCCTTTAATTTTATGCGAAAGTAAAACAAAATAGAAAAATAAAAACAACAGGAACAAAGCTTGTATCTAACATTTCTCTCAATTGAAAAAAAATGTTGTCTTCGCCTGTTGTCTGTCAGTCGGTCCAATCTTGCATATTGACACTTTTTACATGTTTAACGTGAGTCCAAGCTATAAGATTTAGCTATACGTAATTTTTATTTTGTTCCCAAGGAGCAAACAGGGTAAAATGGAAATCCTGTTTCTTTTTTTAGCTCACCTGTTCTAAAAGGACATGTGAGCTTTTGCCATCACTTGGCGTCCGTCGTCCGTCCGTCGTAAACTTTTTCAAAGATCTTCTCCTCTGAAACCACTGAACCAATTACAGTCATAGTTAGTTTGAATAATCCTTAGGGTATCTAGAATAAAGTATGTGATTTATTCTCTTGTATGTCAAGAAACATGGCCGCCATGGCTAAGAATATAACAGGGGGTAAACTTCAGTTTTTGGCTTATATTAGAGCAAAACTGAATGGGGTAAAAATGGTCATAAGTCAAGATCTACCTGCTATGAAATTTTCAGATGAATCGGTCAACCCTTGTTAATTTTAAGGAAATTTTGCAGTGTTAGGTTGTTATCTTGAATATTATTATAGATAAAGACAAACTGTAACAGCAAAAATGTTCAGCAAAGTAAGATTTACAAATAGGTCAATATGACCAAAATTCCCTTATAGGAAATTTTGCCTTTTAAAGACAATTTTTCACATTTTTTTCGTCATCTTTGTGAACTTTTAAAAATATTCTTCTCTGAAACTACAGAATTAATTTCAGGCAAACTTAGGCTGAAAAATCCTTAGGGTATCTACTATAAATTTTATGTTTTATTTTCTTGTCCATTGAGAAACATGGCTGCCATGGCTAAAAATAGAACATAGGTGAAAATGCACATTTTGGCTCATATCTCAAAAACTAAAGCAGTTAGAGCAAAATTGATAGTAAAAATGTTTATGAGATCAAGATCTACCTGCCATGAAATTTTCAGACGAATCGGTCAACCAATTTTTGGGTTATTTCCCCTGAATTGTTAACTTTAAGGACATTTCACAGTTTTAGGTTATTAACTTGAATATTATTATAGATAAAGACAAACTGTAAAGCAAAAATGTTCAGCAAAGTAAGATCTACAAATAAGTCAACATGTCCAAAATCGTCAATTGAACCATTATAGGAGTTTTTGCCCTTGAAAGATTATTTACATGTAAACAGAAAATAATTGACATATTGTCACAGATGTTTAGATCACAACCCGAAGTAAATTAAATGGTAGCTGAAAATGTAAATGGAGGGTCAAAGGTCAAGGTCATTGAAAAGGTCCATAGCAACAGATGAAAATCCCTAGCAGCCATATATATTTGGATTTAGAACCTTATAATTTACCTGTACAAGTAAAAAAAGATCAAGAATCAAGGAAATTGAAAAAGTCCATAGCAACCGATGAAAAAGTCCCTGGCAACAATATATATTTGGGTTCAGGAGCCTACAATTTACCCGTTCAAGTCAAAATGGAAGGTCAAGAGTCAATGCCATTGAAAAAGTCCATAGCAACCGATGAAACAGTCCATGGCAACTATATCTTTTTGGGTTCAGTATTCTATACTTTAGCTGTACAGATCAATATTGCGACGGTATACATTAAATAGCAAAAATAATCTTTGATGCAAGATCTACCCAAAATATAACAGGTGAGCGATTCAGGCTCTTGGGAGCCTCTTGTTTGTATTGTGTTCCAAGTTTTCACAGAAGTTCCTTGATGTGTTATGAACTTCTTATTTTGAATTATACCCATTGTTTGCAAGAATTTGTTTTTTTTGTGCATGTATGCGTGTGTTTGCGCTGGAGGGTGGCACATGAATATAATTTTCCAATAGCATCTGTTTCTCTCGAATAAAAGTGAATGGTATGTGACAGAATATCGATATTCCGTCTTAAGTACTTATACAATTTTAGTATATATTTGTGATCAGTCGTAAATCGAAAATGTGCACATCTTGTGTATCAACGTTTGTAAAAAGAATTGTATTTTAACCACTAAGTCTATATCCACTGCTGGTGGACTACAAATCCCCGAGGGTATCCCCAGCTCAGTTGATAGTACAAATGTATTTCGATATTGGATATTTAAAATTTACTGTTACAAAATTGTAGAAAAATTTGTCAAAACTAAGGAGTATCTCCCTCGTGCATAGCTCTATCCTAAGATGGGTTTGTCTTCACATCTGTTGGTCATTTTGGCATTTTTCAATTTGATCTTCAACTCATTAGATTGTTGTTTTGGTTTTCAAAATTTTAGGCCTTGAGCACAATCGTAAATCGACGAAATGTGCACACCTTGTGCATCAAAATTAGTATCAAAGAATTATACCTTCAGACCATTTTTAATAACTTATACGAAATTCAAATTGAATTATAGAACTTCAATATTTCTCGAGTACAATAAATACATATAAATTTTTCTTTACTATGCTTATGAAGGAATCTTTATTCCATGACGTTTTCGGACGTTTGTGGAATATACAACTCCTCGTGAAATTTTCCGCCAAAAGACATTCGGAAGACCTCTCGGAGTATAGCGTTTACAGGTTAGGAATCGGAACCAGATTTCATGATTCAACAGTTTTGACATCACAATACAGATTTTTTGCCATGCTGGTCTGATATGGAAAGTTCACTTCTGGCTGTATCTTATGCGCAAAACTACCTACATCAACGTTAAATATATGAATATAGATTCTACAAGGATGACCAGTTGATAGGCTTGACCGAGCAGTTTAAAAAATGAAAATTTAATTATCGAGAGTGAATAAATTTCATAATTAACGCGTCCAGAGTTTTAGAATCGTTTTTCTCCCGAACGTTTTTTGGAGCATTTATTATCCAACGTGTGGGGATATCGGCAGAGTTAAGAGATGTATAACTGCGCACAAAATTATCTGTTATATTCAACTGCGAGATAAATTTCAGAATATTGAACATTCCATACCAATATGAAGTTAAAATATAGGGTATAAGTCCTTACATAGCTGGCGTTTAATTCTTATTTTAAACTGAAAACCCCGATATCTCAAAGTAAGTTCTTATCCCAAAAATAAAACATAATTGGCAATATATTCTCCTTGCTAATTGAAAATTATCTTAAAATGAAAACCCCCATATCTCGAAGTAAGTTCTTAGCCCCAAAATACAATATTTAGCACTATATTCTCCTTGCTAATTGAATATTATCTTAATCTGAAAACCCCGATATCTAAAAGTAAATTGTTATCCCAAAATAAAATATTTGGCATTATATTCTCCTTGCTAATTGAAAATTATCTTAAACTGAAAACCCCCATATCTCAAATTAATTTTTTAACCCCAAAATAATACATTTGGCACTATATTCTGCTTGCTAATTGAAAATCCCCATTACCTTAAGATAGTTTTGGCTCTCTCTTCAACTTTGAGATAGCGAAAATCAGTTGAATTGTATTTAGACTATGGCATCTGCCTCCTAATTTGCATTAAAAAATCGTTTTTTTTTCTATTTTTAATCACATTAAATTATCAGTGCTATTCATTCTAGCCTAAGAATAATAGTCAATAAAATAATTTGTCGTATGTAAATATTCATGGAGACATATGTTTCGTTAAACACAAAATCAATTTATATACTAAAAAGTTTTCAGATTTTCTTCGTCATCTTGTATTTCATACTTGCGTTCAAAGTTGATGTGATGTGAGTGAACAACATCCGATTTCGCTTAATGCATTTGTATTGAAATGTATCGATAAAACCTCTTAAGTAAAAGTTGCCCAAATATTCAAACGGAAACACAAGTTTAACTGCTAATTAGTGCGTACTTAGTATTTATACCTCTAATTATATATAAGTTTATTGTGTAATGATGGAGAGACTTGAAGAAATCTGTTTGAAATTTATTGAATGGACGAATATATACAATGGAAAATAATAATATGATGAATTGGTTCCCGTTCGGTGGTGTGATGTGGGTACTTTGGTTGATTCCAACTTTTGGTAGGTATTTTAAGTTATCCCAAGAATGTCATTTTGTATAGTCTGTAGGATTTTCAAGAGATGGTTTCATCCAGAGATTCTAGCACCATGGGTCGTCGACTGCATAGCCTAGTATTGAAACTAGACTTTTTTCATGTAATCCAATCTTCAATAATTTTAAGAATTAAATTGAATAGATATCTTTTAAACAAATATTTTATGAGATATCTTGTATAGTTTGTAAGATATCTTTAAAAGTATATAAGATATCTTATTTACTTTACAAGATATCTTATTAACTTTATGATATATCTTATAAACTATACAAGATATCTTATATGATTGATTTATCAGATGTTTTATTTAGTAAATAAGATATCTTAATTAGTTTATTAAGATATCTCAATTAGTTTATAAGAAATCTCATTTAGTATATAAGATATCTTATTAAACTGTATAAGATATCTTGAAAGAGGAATAAATATAAAAACGGTTGCCATAATTTTGTTATACTATTATTCAGGAACTAAACATACCAACTTTATCCCAAAAAAAAAACCCTTATCATGAAAAATTACCATAAAAGGTGAGACGATGCTTTTAAAATAGAAATGTTCTTTATAATAAAACTTCTTTGAGCTATTAATTAAAATAATTGACCATTAAAAAGTACGAGTGAAACGTTCGAGTTAAGAGCTTTTTGTTATAGGAACAAACTTGACAGCAATGGTTCTTAAGTGGTCCTCTTTCAGAATTTTGTCCGATCACAAGATGGCGACCAAAGCCCAACTTTAATTTAACAGAGGGCTGTATGGGAAAATTCATTTAAAGATCCAGGTGAGCGATACAAGCTCCTGGGAACCTCTAGTTTACAATATGCAGAGTAATTTCAAAATTTAGGGAATGTGAATCGATGAAATATTTCCCGTTTGATGAATGTGTATATATAACCCCATTTAGATACATACATTTTGTCTTTAACTAGAATAAAACAAACAAAACAAGGAATCAGCGAATCACATTCTTAGATATTTTTAAATAAAAAATAATAATGAGAACATTCAACATTTATCTATTGTTATACATACGAGAGGTAAGCTGGCGTGTGTAAGTAGGTGCCGAATTCTAGCTTAAGTATGAAATGGAAATCAGAAATATATTAGCCGAAGCAGCGTAGTTTATTCAGTAAAGAATTAAAAATTATAAATATTTCCATGGCCTTTATGGAGTTCTTATATTGTATTTAACAAAAGAAAAAACTACTAATCTTTTCAATTCTTTATTAGATTTGTATACCAAATGAACTGAACAGATGTTGTAATGTACATATTATAATTGTTAGATTACATATAGAAAATATACAGACCTTTACATAACTGTATAATTCGTAGACAAAAAAAAATAATTTTACAGAGTTTATAACACAATAAGAAATACGAAGTCTAACGAACTAAATGTAATTCAGAAGGGGCACCTGTTTACATGCTAGCAATTATGCAGGTTTAGTCAAAAGTGCATTTATGATTCAGAACATTTAAATAATTTCAGACCAATGCATTTACAATGAAAATACCGCTGCAATGTGTTATAATGAATAATATTTATTAACAGTTCACAGAACTTGCGAAAATTTTCATTTTCTATCAAGCGCCACCATGGCCATGACCAGGGTAAAATATTAAGTGATGCAAATAATGTGAGGGAAATGACTCCTTGAGAGGGCCCAGGCGAGGATAGACCTTCTTCTAAAATTTTGCTGTTTATGAAATTGAAGGGTTAATCTATTTATCAAAATGAAATTAGAAACCTTGTTTTAAAGTAGGTCTAGAACTGTGAGTGAAACAAAAGTATAACCCCGCAGATGAGTACGTTGAATTTATCTTTGTCGTTACACATGGAACTCTTCATGCATATCTAGTTTTAAGTTTTTTAAAACATTGGCAAGTGTTGTCAGTGTATACATGATGAAATAAAAAATAAACAGGAACTGCTGTAAAACCCATCATGTTTCCAACAAAGTGAATCCGGTACTGGAGGAAGATGACGTTTTACCAGAGTAGAAATAGGTCTAATGTCATTTGTGATATTGGTACATTACGACGAAAATCATGATGACGACATTCAACATTATGCCCAGAAAACCCTGCCTGAATAGCCTTTTTGTGACAGCAATAATCCTCTCTCAAGAAAGTCATGGAAACTTTCACATGACCTAGAGTATAGGGTTAGCTGAGAAATGTAGACGATAATGACATATTGACACTGAAGAAAAATATATTAACATTAGGAAGTTTATGTTACTACATTTGTCATTCAGCTTTGTCTTCAGATGTCAGTTTAAACAAAGACATCCAAATAACATATTGCAACAGTATAAAAACATTCTCTACACTCTATACTACCATACCACATTCTCAATTAAAATATCGATTGAAACAACAAGTTCATCAATATTTTTTAAAGAAAAATGGCACACGCAGGTATAAATTTCTAGTTTTAGATATAGAAAAAGCTTATTTCGTTAAGAACCACTCTGATTCTGACAAAATGTATTCTGAAGATGAAATTACAAACATGTTAGATTTTCTCAAAGACAACATATTTGTTGAATTTGGCGGTGGAATTTTTCAACAAACAATCAATCGGCATTCCAATGGGAACCGACTGTTCTCCTCTCCTCGCCGATCTGTTTCTGTACTCATATGAAGCGGACTTCATTCAAGGGTTACAACGTAAAAACAAAAAGAAACTAGCCCAATCCTTTTATTTCACTTTTCGTTATATAGATGACGTGTTTTCGTTAAATAACGATAAATTCCAAGACTTTCTACATCTCATCTACCCCAGTGAGCTTGAACTTGAGGATACTACAGATACATGGAAGTCCGCTTCATATTTGGTTTAATTTGTTTCTCGAAACAGACAATGATGGACATCTGAAGACAAAACTTTATGACAAACGTGATGACTTCGACTTTCCTATTGTTAACTTTCCCTTCTTGAGTAGCAATATGCATATGGCGTTTACGTTTCTAAGCTTATCCGATATTCAAGGGCATGCGTGAGTTACCATGACGTTCGACAAAGAGGATTACTGCTGTCACGAAAGCTTCTTAACCAGGGTTTTACCAGGGATAAGTTGATGTCATCACTTAGGACATTTTACGGTCGTCATCAAGAATTGATTGACCATTACGGTGTTCCAATATCTAAGATGATGTTGGACCTGTTCCCACTGTCGTAATATTTCATGTACCTCCGCCGATTTGTGACTACCACCGGATTGACTTTGTTGAACTTCACGATGGGTCCGTATACGGAGCAGGAACTGCTTACCCTTCCGGAGCACCTGAGTTTACTCCTAGTTTTTATAGGAGTTCGTGTTCATTGCTTTTTAGTTTTCAGTGTTGATTTGTTGTGCTTGTGGTTGTTCATTTGTATTCCGGGTTTGTCTGTCTAATGGACTGCGTTTTTTGGATTGTTCCTTAGGTATATGTGTCCTCTTTATATAAGACGGGTTGTAATAGACTTAAGACAGTCATATAATGATGCACCTAAGGAATAGACAGTCCGTTCTAGCTATACTAGATGCTTTAAACATATTTGTTTTAATTGCCTCACTTTAAACATATTTGTTTTAATTGCCTCGCTTTAAACATTTTTTAGCGAGGCAATTGCCGCGCTTCCTCAGTGGTTGGTACGGGTTTGGTCACTCTATCATTTGTCATGGAGTTGTGATTAGTGAAGGACTTCCGATGAAGGATAACACCGAATGCTTCCTGATTCTAGCCTTAGATTCCCTTTTTACTTTACAGAAACTTTAATCAGGTTACAATAAACCATTAGAAGAATCTTTGGGCTCAGCCATTTTATGAAGAGATCATTGAGGCCAAAAATTAATATCACACTCGCTTCCGATTGGTCAATATCATATTAATTTGTAAATGATTTAAAACAAGAGCGGGTCTGTATTTGAAATATTCTAAATCCAACTATTCCACATGAAATTTTAAAAATGTGTGCAACTTGAAGATTTCAATGGTGGACCACGGGTTTTCGGGAAAATTGCAACCCCACCCCCGTTTCCAAGTTTATTATCACGCAAGAAAAGCAACTTGAACATGTATTTTAAATTGCTTTAAATTATTCGATTACACTTCCGCCACAACGGAAAGCTTTAAATTTTCAATAAATGAATATGGAAATTTATTGCATAATGGGGTATCCCCATATGGGAAATAACACAGAACGTCAATGATATTTCTTACCCGTTGCAAGCTACCCAGTCAATGTATTAATATTATTAAGAAAGTAAATTTTCATATGAAACTTATTCTACAGTTAATATTATATATTCTTGAATTTAATGAAATCAAGTTTTATACATTTTTTTTGTATGTGTTGTGGGTTTTTCTAGTTGTATTTTGCATTGGTCTGCAATTTTTTTTCTCGAAAAACTAATAAAAATATTCTAGTCTTAATATATCAGATAATTGATTACGAGCATAGTTTGTTTTTCTTCTAGGTTGGTCCGATTCCGGAGTTTATTCCACTGCAAGATCGCCTTTTATTACTACTTCAGACAACAGTGTTGAACCGACAGATATAAAATATAGCTCAACGTATAGTCCAAAATTCAAACAGGATTCGCAACTACAGACATTTACAGTTTTTTCAACGCAAAGCAAACTGGATTTTGTTTCGTCCAAATTCAAAGAGTCCTACCCCTCTGAAAGCGTGGTCACGATTCAGAACAACACGCTCGTTATGAAGACTTTGGAATTAACAAATACGTACGGTAAGAAGAGTTTTTAAAGATTTTAAATGAAATCAAGGAAGTACAACTAGAGTAAGCCTGAAGACCTACTACGTTTAGCCGATACAAGCCTCAAAATAAGACTATAAAGTGTGTGCTCTTGTGTGTTATGATTTTAAAAATCAAAGTCGATTTCATTCCCGCTAAAATAATAGGCCGAAGTGAAATACTTTTCCTGTATTTAAAAAAATTCTGTAGGTGATTTTTTACCTAGAAATTTTGACATATGAGCTATTGTCAAGATATTTTTTTCAGTTATTGACAAGAAAAGAGTTATCCTTCCCGAAACAAAAGCGGGTTTCGTTAGATCTCCCACGCGACATATCAAAAAACGGGAGCGATGAGAGATCGGTTTTTAATTAGATTGCCTCTTCGCCTATGCATTGACGAGCTAAAAAAGTGAATTCTGCTATACTGTACTAAAATGACTGCCCAACTCTATTGATAAGTAGTAAGGAACGACAATTGAACTCGCAGGGGAAGTCCTAAAAACAACTACATGTATTTCGAAATTTTCAAGAAGACTACCTATCACAAGGAACCATGTGAAATACAAGATACAAGATGCAAATGTTTTATTGACAATCATGTCGCCCTTTAGAGCTGTCAAATTAGCACTGAATTTAATACAACGATTGATAATTAAAATTATTAGGCATAAAATATTATATATATACAAATAATAATAATAAATAAAAATTAATAAGCACGGTGACCCCATTCATCACTATGCAGGTATAGGAGGGAAAGGTTCCCAGTGATATCTGTTCAAGCATTATTGGATAATAAGTGTTGTTTTTCATCATTTAAATTTACGAACAGCTTGTATTATTGATCAAATATAAATTTGTCTTCAGAAGACATTAACCATACAAATAGCAAAACACGTTGCACGACAATAACCCTTTACTACCATCATCACACTTATGTACTGTCACTGATATTGAAATCCCATCAGTAAAGAACTCGTCTTTCTCCGGGTGTCCTAACCTCAGGAAGGTTCGGTATGTTGTTTTAAGCTGTTTTAACTGATTACTGGTTTATTTCACTCTTAGTCCTTTGGCGCGAGACGTTATTTTAAATATGCCGAATGCGCGAAATAGAACGTGATAATCTTCCGCTTTTTGTGTCCATAAAAAGCAACGTCATAAAGCCTTAATTAACAGCACAATCTACGTTGCGCTGCCTAATGCGCATAAACAATAGGCGGTTTGGTGTTTAATATAATAATCAAAAATCAAGTTTTCTTATTCATTATACAAATATTGCTTATTTCACGCTAAAGCATCATTTAAGGGCAAGAAAAAAGGTAATACATAAAATGTCCTTAAATGAGAAAGTTGATTGACAATTTTTTGGGTAATGATAAGCTTTGGGTAAAGATAAGCTTTAAAAATATTCACTTTGAGCTGTACCATTTTATGGGCATCGACAGAGAAAAAGCTGAGCTTGTCCGAACTTGACGAAAAGTGCAAAATGTTTTAAATGTTTTCATAGGGACATTTAACGCTATCACACCTGATGGATGGTAGAAGGCCGACAGACACTATGTAGACTAAATTTTTCCCCAAATATTACTATTTAATGGTGAGAGGGTATATTATTGATTGATATCAATAGCTATACGTCATACTGTAAATCTTTTGTGACCTTCGTAATCGAAGTGATTGATTTAAGCTGTCTCATTATGGGATATCTATATTTGTTGTATTGTTATTTGATAAAATTATAAGAAATTCATCATCGTTAATAATTGATCATCAATAAAATAGATGTAACATTTGTATCAGATATAGCCAGACCCACCCAAAGTCACACAGCTGTGTAGAATTTTTTAACTGTATGAAATCATGCAATCGAAAACTATTCATATTTGTAAATGTATGTAAAATCTTTATAGTGACATTTATCAGATTTCTATTGGAAAACATCGTAAGCATCTATTACAGATTATGAAATGTGAAATATGATTTTTATAGCATTTAGTTTACTTGATGTTCAATCAAAATATCATTTTCATTACCGCAATATGTGGTGAAAAGTCATCGATAAAAAGAAGATTGTATCAAGTTTTTACGATTTTTTGCATAAAAAAAATTGATCACACGAATTAAAAATGGTTTCTATTCGTTCAAAAGAGAACCTGTAAAAAAAAAAAGAAAAAAAAAAAAAAAAAAAAGAAAGAAAGAAAAAAAGGAGGATGCTGTGTCTCATCTTGGTCTATAGAGGAGCGCTGATTTTACACTCAAGTTGAAAATTATTGTCTTAGTGCTTAATCCTCCAGACAGTTTTTAATACGAAAAAACCTTGTGTATTTTCCTTTTCTTGATTGGGCATCTTCATTATTGTCAGATGTGGTACTGGTTACAAAGACATAGAATATGCTTGATTATCTATAGAATCAATCAAATTTTAAATATCTCAGTAAAACGAAAACTTCCGTAACATCGAATAAATTTTTTCTTACAGAATCAGCGGCTGACTTATTGGAATCAACGGAAATAAAAGACCAAGAAATATTGTCGATATATACCAAACCTCCAGAGCAGTACTTTTATACAACATTGTCTGACCCGAGAACAAGTAACAGTATACAAGATAGTTCTAAGTATTTTGAAGTGTCAAATTCAGTTTTAGCACAAATCATACAAGATCCTACAACACATTTCTTAGACATTTCAAGTTTTGAACAGACCAAAATTGCATATACTTCAACAGGCGAACATGATGACATGTCAAGTTCAGGTTTTATTAAAAATACACACGAATTTTTATCTTCCTTTTCTGAAAATCTACAAACATCAACACAGTCGCACTTAGCAATTGTGGATATATCAACCTCACTGTCTCTACGGTCAAATGTTCAAACAGTTAATTACAGTGATATAATTACACCAAAAGTTAATCATAGTTTTATGTTAACACCAACAATTAATAACAGTGTCATAATTACACCAAAAATTAATGACAGTGTTATGTTTTCTGAAACAATGAATGACAATGTTATTTCTCTACCATTATTCAACATCACCCTTACATCTACGCCCATATTTGATAACATTATCAATTCAAAGTCAAAATTTAACATCCAAATAACACCGACAACAACATTAAAGAAGTCAATAATTGACAGTAACATAGCAACCACACAATCATTAGTGGACCAAATCATCTCAACATCAGCAAGTAAGAGTATCATTGCTTCAATGCCAAAATTAGACGATATTCTAATGAATGCGTCGACATTCTACAACAACATTACATCGATACATGCATTAAATGAAAATTATACACCAATCTCCAGTAGCCTTGTACCTAAACTACCATTGAACATCAGTTTAGCATCAACAAATTACCCACATGACAGTCTTTTATCCGTTCCAACAATGCACGACAGAACTTCTACAGTAAGGTTAAATGACAGTCCTGTATCTACACCAACAGTCAACAACATTACGTTTGCACCACCATTAAATGCCAGTCTTGTATCCATATCAACGACTAACAACATAACATCCACACAAAAAGTTACTGACAATCTATCATCCACGTCAACAGTTAACAAAATTACATCCACATCAACATTTAGTGATAATTCTGTATCAGTATCAACAGCTTACCATATAAAGTCAATACCGGTTAACTTCATTACACCAACATTAACATTCGGTGACAGTGATATACTAACAAAAACATTCAGTTACATCGTAACATCAACAGCAACATTTGATAATAGTTTAATACAAAATGAAACCTTCAATAATAGCCTAAGAGCCGCAGATACAGTCGACAACAGCCTCGCACTAACAAGAATATTTAATGATAGTAAATCAACAACATCCAGAGACAGTCGCACACCATCATCAACGTTTAATGACAGTCTTACATACTCAACGCTATTGAAAAACAACAGTCTTGCAGCAACAGCTAAATTCAACAAGAGTCTAACACCACCAACAAAAACAGCATCCAACAATATTATTTCACCAACACCAACATTCAATGATAGTCTTATACCAGCATCAATATTTAATGACAGTCTTACACCAACAACATTCAATGACAGTCTTAAAACAACAGCAACATTTAATGACAGACTTGCACAAATAACAAGATTCAATGATAGTCTTACATCAGCAGCAACATCAAATGACAGTCTTTCAACAACTTTCAACAAAAGTTTTACACCAACAGCAACATCCAGCAATAGTGTTACACCATCAGCAATATTCAATGAGAATCTTGCACCAACAACAAAATTCAATAACAGCCTTTCACTTACAGAAACATTAAATGACATTCTTATACCGACATCAACATTTAATGGCAGTCTTACACCAACAGCTAAATTCAATGACAGTCTTGCACCAACAACATTCAATGACAGTTTTACACAAACGGCAACATTCAATTACAGTACACCAACGGCAACATTCAATAGCAATCTTCTACAAGCAACATTCGATGACAGTCTTACATCAGCAGCAATATTTCATAACAGTCTTACACCAACAACAACATTCAATGACAATCTTTCACCAACAGAAACATTCAATGTCCGTCTAACACAAACAGCAACATTCAATTACCGTCTTTCACCAACAGCAACATTCAATGACAGTCTTATACCAGCAGTAATATTAAAGGGCAGCAGTACACCAACAGCAACATTCAATTACAATCTTACAACAACAAAAACAACATTCAATATCAATCTTACACCGAAAGCAACATTCAATGACGGTCTTTTGCCAACAGCAAAATTCAACGATAGTCTTTCACCAACAGCAACATTCAATGGCAGTCCTTCAGCCACATTAAAATTAAATGACAGTCTTTCACCAACAGCAACATTTACACCGACAGCAAAATTCCATTACACTCTTACAACAACATTCAATGACAGTCTTACAACAACAGCAACATTAAGTGACAGTTTTTCACCAACAATATTTAACGACAGTCTTACACCAGCAGTAATATTCGATGGTAGTCTTACACCAAATGCAACCAGCAATGATAGTCTTACACCAGGGACAACATTCAATGACATTCTTACACCAACAGCAATATTCGATAATAGTGTTACACCAAGAACAACATTCAGTGACAGCCTTACACCAGGAGCAACATTCAATTACAGTGTTACACCAACAACATTCAATGGCAGTCTTTCACCAACAACAACATTAAATGGCATTCTTTCACCAACAGCAACATTCAATGGCGGTCTTTCAGCAACAACAACATTAAATGATATTCTTTCACCAACAACAACATTCAATGACAGTCTTTCACCAACAACATCATTCAATGACAGTGCTACAGCAAAACCAATATTCATTGAGAGTCTTATACCAACAACAAAATTCAATGACAATCTTTCATCAACAGCAACATTTAATGACAGTGCGACAGCAAAACCAACATTCAGTGAAAATCTTACACCAACAACAAAATTCAATGACAGTCTCTCACCAACAGCAACATTAAATAAAATTCTTACACCAACAGCAACATTCAGTGACAGTGCTTCACGAAAACCGACTTTCAATTACAGTCTTACGCCATTAGCAATATTCAATAACAGTCTTACACTAACAATATTTAATGACAGTCTAACACCATCAGAAACATTCAATGACAATCTCACACCAACAGCTGCATTTAATTACAGTCTTAAACCAACGATAACATTCAACACCAGTCTTTCACTAACAGCAACATTAAATGACGGTCGCACAACGGCAGCAACATTCAATGACAGGTTTACATCGACAGGAACATTTAGTGGCAGTCTACCACCAACAAAAACAACATTCAATGACAATTTTATACCAGCAACAACATACAATTACAGTCTTACACCAACAACAACATTCAACAACAGTCTTTCAGCAACAGCAACATCCAATGACAGTCTACAATTAACAGCATCATTCAATTACAGTCTTACAGTAGCAGCAACATTCAATGACCGTCTTACACCAGCAGCAACATTCAATTACAGTCTTCCACCAACAACATTGAATGAAAGTCTTACACCAACAGCAACATTGAATGACAGTTTTACACCAGCATTAACATCCAATGACAGTCTTTCACCAAACACATTCAATTACAGTCTCACACCAATAACAACATTCAATTATAATTATTCACCAACAGCTACATACAATGACAGTCTTAGGTTGAAAGGAACATTCAATGACAGTCTTACACCAACAACAACATTATTCAATGGCAATCTTACACAAGCAGCAACATACAACTACAGTCTGACACCAACAACATTCGACATCAGTCATTCAACAACAGCAACATTCAATGACAGTCTTACACCAACAACATTCAATGACAGTCTTACACCAACACCAACAACATTCAATGGCAATATTACACCAGCAGCAACATATAAGTACATTCTGACATCAACAACATTCAACATCAGTCATTCACCAACAGCAACATTCAATGACAGTCTTAAACCAGCAGTAACATTCAATGACAGTCTTACACCCACACAAACATTCAATGATAGTCTTAGACCAGCAGCAACATTCAATTACAGTCTTACACCAACAGCAACATTTAACTACAGTCATTCTCCAACAGCAACATTCAATGACAGTCTTACATTAACAGGAAAATTCAATAACAGTCTTACAGCAGCAGCAACATTTAATGACAGTCTTACACAAACAACATTCAATGACAGTATTACACCAACAAGAACATTCAATGACAGTCTTACACCAACAACAACCACATTCAATGGCAATCTTACACCAGGAGCAACATACAAGTACAGTCTGACACCAACAACAACATTCAACATCAGCCATTCACCAACAGCAACATTCAATGACAGTCTTAGACCAGCAGCAACATTCAATGACAGTCTTACATCAACAGAAACATTGAGTGACAGTCGTACACAAGGAGTAACATCCAATTTCAGTCTTTCACCGACAGCAACATTCAATGACAGTCTTATACCAGCAGCAACATTCAATTACAGTCTTACACAAGGAGTAACATTCAATTTCAGGCTTTCACCGACAGCAACATTCAATGACAGCCGTACATCAGCAGCAACATCCAACAATAGTGTTACGCCAGCAACATCAACAACACCAACAACATTCAATGAAAGTCTTGCGCAAACAGCAACATTCAATAACAGTCTTACACCAACAACAAAAGTGAATGAAAATCTTACACCAGCAGCAACATACAGTTACAGTCTGACACCAACAACAACATTCAACATCAGTCATTCACAAACAGCAACATTCAATGACAGTCTTAGACCAGCAGCAACATTCAATGACAATCTTACACAAACAACAACACTGAATGACAATCTTACACCAGCAGCAACATACAATTACAGTCTTACACCAACAACAACATTCAACATCAGTCTTTCACCAACAGCAACATTCAATGACAGTCTTAGACCAGCAGCAACATTCAATGACAGTCTTACACTAACAGAAACATTGAATGGCAATCTTACACCATCCACAACACAAACATTCAATTACGGTCTTACACCAACAACAAATTTTAATGGCAGTCTTACACTAACAATAACAGCATTCAATGACGGTATTAAACCAACAGCAAAATTGAGTGACAGTCTTACACCAGGAGCAACATTCAATTTCAGTGTTTCACCGACAGCAACATTCAATGACAGTCTTACACAAGGAGTAACATTCAATTTCAGTCTTTCACGGACAGCAACATTCAATGACAGTCTAACATCAACAGCAACATCCAACCTTAGTGTTACACCAGCAATATCAACAACACCAACAGCATTCAATGAAAGTCTTGCACAAACAGCAACATTCAATAACAGTCTTACAACAACAACAGTGAATGAAAGAATAACACCAACAACAACATTCAATGACAATCTTACACCAGCAGCAACATACAATTACAGCCTGACACCAACAACAATACTCAACATCAGTCTTTCACCAACAGCAACATTCAATGACAATCTTAGACCAGCAGCAACATTCAATGACAGTCTTACACCAACAGAAACATTGAATGGCAATCTTACATCATCCACAACACAAACAGCCAATGATAGTCTTAGACCAGCAGCAACGTTCAATTACAGTCTTACACCAACAACAAATTTTAATGACAGTCTTACACCAACAGCAACAACATTCAATGACAGTCTTATACCAACAGCAACATTAAGTGACAGTCTTTCACCGACAGCAACATTCAATGACAGTCTTATACCAGCAGCAACATTCAATGACAGCTTTACACCAGCAGCAACATTCAATTACAGTCTTACACAAGGAGTAACATTCAATTTCAGTCTTTTACCGACAACAACATTGAATGACAGTCTTACATCAACAGCAACATCTAACAATAGTGTTACACCAGCAATATCAACAACACCAACAGCATTCAATGAAAGTCTTGCACAAACAGCAACATTCAATAACAGTCTTACACCAACAACAACATTCAACAACAGTCTTTCACTCACAGCAATATTCAATGACAGTCTTACACTGACAGCAACTTTTAATGACATGCTTACACCAACAGCACCATTTAATGACAGCATTACACTAACAACAGCATCCAATGACAGTCTTAGACCAGCAGCATTATTGAATTACAGTTTTATACCAACAACATTCAGTGAGGGTCTTACATCAACAACAACATCCAATGACAGTCTTAGACCAGCAGCAACATTAAATTACAATTTTACACCAGCAACATTTAATGAGGGTCTTTCACCAGCAGCAACATTCAATGGTAGTCTCACACCAACAACAGCATTCAACTACAGTCACTTACTAACAGTAACATTCAATGAGAGTCTTACACCAAGAACAACATTTAATGACAATCTTTCACCAGCAGCAACATTCAATTATAGTCTTACAAAAAGAACAATATTCAATGACAGTCTGACACCGACAGCAACATTTAATTATAGAATAACACTAGCAGCAACATTCACTGACAGTCTTCCTTTAAAAGGATCACTTAATGACTTTCTTAAGACAACAAAAACTTTCCATGACATTCTTACAGCAACAGCTGCATTCACTAACAGTCTTACATCAACAACAGCATTCAACTACAGTCATTCACCAACATCAACATTCAATGACAGTCTTACATCGACAGGAACATTCAACGACAGTTTTACACTACCAACAACAATATTCAATGACAATCTTACACCGACATCAACATACACTTACAGTCTGACACCAACACCAAAAATAACATTCAACGTCAGTCTTTCACTAACAGCTACATTCAATGACAGTCTTAGACCAGCAGCAACAGTTAATGACAGTATTACCCCAACAACAACATTCAATGAAAATCTTACACCAGCAGCAACATACAGTCTGACACCAACAACAACATTCAACATCAGTCATTCACCAAAAGCAACATTCAATGACAGTCTTAAACAAGCAGCAAAATTCAATGACAGTCTTACACCAATAACAACATTGAATGACAGTCTTACACCAGCAGCAACATACAATTACAGTCTTACACCAACAACAACATTCAATTTCAGTCTTTCACAAACAGCAACATTCAATAACAGTCTTACACCAGCAACAACATTCAATTACAGTAATTCATCAACAGCAACATTCAAAGACAGTCTTACACTGACAGGAACATTCAATGACAGTATTACACCAACAACAACAACATTCAATGACCATCCTACACCGCCATTATCATACAATTACAGTCTTTCACCAACCGCAGTTTTCAATGACCGTCTTACACCAACAACATTCAATGACAGTCTTACACCAACTACAACAGTGAATGACAGTATTACAACGACAACATTCAATGATAATCTTACACCAGCAGCAACATACAATTACAGTCTGACAGCAACAACAACATTCAACATCAGTCTTTCACCAACAGCAATATCTAATGACAGTCTTAGACCAGCAGCAACATTCAATGACAGTCTTACACCAACAGAAACATTGAATGGCAATCTTAAACTATCCACAACACAAACAGTCAATGATAGTCTTAGACTAGCAGCAACTTTCAATTACAGTCTTACACCAACAACAAATTTTAATGACAGTCTTACACCAACATCAACAACATTCAATGACAGTCTTATACCAACAGCAACACTGAGTGACAGTCTTACACCAGGAGCAACATTCAATTTCAGTCTTTCATCGACAGCAACATTTAATGACAGTCTTATACCAACAGCAACATTCAATAACAGTTTTACACCAGCAGCGACATTCAATTACAGTCTTACACAAGGAGTAACATTCAATTTCAGTCTTTCACCGACAACAACATTGAATGACAGTCTTACATCAACAGCAACATCTAACAATAGTGTTACGCCAGTAACATCAACAGCACCAACAGCATTCAATGAAAGTCTTACACCAACAACATTCAACAACAGTTTTTTACTCACAGCAATATTCAATGACAGTCTTACACTGACAGCAACTTTAAATGACATGCTTACACCAACAGCACCATTTAATGACAGCATTACACCAACAACAGCATCCAATGACAGTCTTAGACCAGCAGCATTATTGAATTACAGTTTTACATCAACATTCAGTGAGGGTCTTACATCAACAACAACATCCAATGACAATATTAGATCAGCAGCAATATTGAATTACAGTTTTACACCAGCAACATTCCATGAGGGTCTTACATCAACAGCAACATTCAATGGTAGTCTCATACCAACAACAGCATTCAACTACAGTCATTCACCAACAGTAACATTCAATGAGAGTCTTACACCAAGAACAACATTCAATGATAATCTTTCACCAGCAGCAACATTCAATTACAGTCTTACAAAAAGAACAACATTCAATGACAGTCTGACACCAACATCGATATTCAATGACAGTCTTACACCAACAGCAACATTTAATTATAGAATAACACTAGCAGCAACATTCACTGACAGTCTTACTCTAACAGCATCACTTAATGACGTTCTTAGGCCAACAATAACTTTCCACGACAGTTTTACACCAACAGCTACATTAAATAACAGTCTTGCATCAACAACAGCATTTAACTACAGTCATTCAGTAACACCAACATTCAATGACAGTCTTACATCGACAGGAACATTCAATGACAGTTTTACACTACCAATAACAACATTCAATGACAATCTAACACCGGCATCAACAAACACTTACAGTCTGACACCAACACCAACAATAACAGTCAACGTCAGTATTACACCAACACATACAGTCAATGATAGTCTTAGACCAGCAGCAACATTCAATTACAGTCTTACACCAACAACAACATTCAATAACAGTCTTACAACAGCATTCAAAGACAGTCTTATACTAGCAGCAACATTTGAAGACAGTTTTACACCAGCAGCAATATTCAATTACAGTCTTATACCAGGAGAAACATTCAATTTCAGTCTTTCACCGACAGCAACATTCAATGACAGTATTACACCAACAACAGCATCCAATTACAGTATTAGACCAGCAGCATTATTGAATTACAGTTTTACATCAACAACAACATTCACTGAGGGTCTTACATCAACAACAACATCAAATGACAGTCTTAGACCAGCAGCAGCATTGAATTACAGTTTTACACTAACAACATTCAATGAAGGTCTTACACCAGCAGCAACATTCAATGGCAGTCTCATACCAACAACATCATTCATCTACAGTCATTCACCAACAGTAACATTCAATGAGAGTCTTATACCAAGAAAAACATTCAATGACAGTCTTACATCAGCATCAACATACAATGTCAGTCTTCTACCAACAGAAACATTCAAAGACAGCCTGCCCCCAACAGAAGCATTCAATGGCAGTCTTTCATCAACAGCAACATTCAATGACAGTCCTCCACCAACAGTAATGAATACCATGTTACCTTTGGTTATAACGATGTCAACATCAGTTTCAGCTGTTACCTTTCCAAATGCATTAATTGACAATGTGTCATCTTCTGATATTTTATTGCCAATTTTAGGAATGGATACATTATCTCCAAATATTTCGCCGTCAATATCAGTGGTAGAAATTATGTCATCTGCAGATCTGACAATGTCAATTCCAGTTGTGGGTACCATGTCATCTTCAGGTATAAAAATGTCGACACCTATAACGGACAGTCTGTCAGCTCCAGGTGCATTTTTGTCAATATCACCCTCAGTTGTTGTCCTGTCAGTTTCAGTAATGGACATGATGTCATCCTTAGATCTTACACTGTTAACATTGGCAAGGGACACTCTGTTTCCATCACATCATACCCTGTCGACATCACCAGTTGAAACCATGTGGCCTTCAGATAAACTGTCGATATCAAGAACGAACGCCCTGTCAACATCAACAGAAATGGAGATTCTGTCAACATCTATAATAAACAATCTATCCAACTTTCATGTTACGTCGTCGCTATCAGATTATAGGACATCAACCTTATTAATTGAGATGCCGTCGTATTCAGATAGTACTCAGCCAACATCTGTATTAGATATTTTGTCATATTCGGATGTTAATTTGTCAACACCCGAATTGGATATATTGCCTTCTGCAGTTTTAATGTCATCGGAATTTTTGTCATCTATAGATAATACCACATTAACATCCACAGTAAACACTTTGTCATCTAGAGCTTATACAATGGACTTAAAACCTGCGGAAGTTTCCCTCCCGACATCTGTGTTTAACTTGTGGTCTTCTTCAAATGAAATAAAGACGCAAAATGTACAACAAACTTTTGAAATCGTAAATAGTTTACAAACACATACAGAATCTGTGGTTTCAACTACATCACAAGCAAGATCCATTACAGAATCACCGTCCACTGTTGTGGAAGATAACCAGCTAGTAGTAACATTACGTGTTGCACAAGATGTTGATGTTAACAGTCAAAAATTTATAGAGAAAGTACGACAGGGTTAGTATTATATGTTGTATACATGTATGTTACTTTCAAAGACTTTAAATTAAGAATAAACATTTATATAAGTATTTAAACGTTTTCCAGCTTTAAATTCCACCTATTTCTATAAGATTTCTAACAACAGTACACATTTTGTCTTTCATAGTTCTGACTTTATATCAAGAAAACTAAGTTTTTAAAAAGAAAATCTTGGTGCTAGTAACTTTATTCAACTCTGTAGCTTATCTTCATTTTCTTGTTTAATTTTTAACAGGACTGTTAAATAGTTATTTAGAGGCGTCGCGTTCAAGGAAAAAAAGATCTGAACGGCGTAAAAGACAAACAAATCAGGAAATTGACGTTAAGGTGAGAATAAATTGTCAATAATACTATTTTTTTTAAAATTAATGAAAGAGTATAATTATGTCATTTGAAAATCGTTTTCATTAAGAACTATGAAAAGATATCAGACAAATAATGAAGGTGTTATTCATTAAAAATAAAAATTGCAATTATTTTCACAACGGTGTAGTTTTTACAATTCTGTTTGTGATGTAGTTGGTCTTGTTTTGTTCAACAGAAAACATAATCCCAGATACATCTTAACTCCTGAATTAAATTGGTTGTCACAGAAGATTATTTCATTAGACGCATTTCTTCATTTCTCCTTTTCTAGAACGCTTTGGGGGTCTTATGGTAGTGCTCGCCTCGAATGCGGAAGGCAACAGGTTTGATACTCGGCCTGGCCAAAAACACTTTAAAATTGGTATTTGCTACTTCTCCGCTGAGCTCGCTGTATTTACGTTTAAGAGTAAACACTGCTTGGATAGGAGGTCAGAATAATGTGTGTCTTCCTGCGGACTCTTACGTCGTGAGCTAGCAAGTTAACAAATCCAGCTCGGCATATCGGTCTTGTACAAAACATGGTTCATATTGATATCAAACCTATTTCCGTCCTGATATGTATGTAACTTGGCGTTAACCAATAACTCATCCCTATTCTTTCTCCTTTTCTACCGTCTAGTTTGTATTTTCTTGACAATCTCGTTTAATAGTGTTGGTGATATCCTTGGTCATTACAAGTAATTAATATTCATTGCAGATAACAGATATTGAAAGAACTACTAATGATTCAGTTGAAGTTAAATTTGAAGTTTTCAAAGACGGTAACGTGGTTCCATCTTCAGAAGCAGAAAATACATTCCAGAATTTGTCAGATGATGAAATGAGTGCTAATATAGGCTTTCCTGTAAGTAACACAATTACACGATGTTCTAATGATGAAAACGATAAATGAATTAAAATTCACTTAAGTACCTTTTCTTTCTTATGGCTACCTATTGAGTAATCATACCGTTTTGGCCTTCATAGTTTTTTCTTGCACCAGTTTCAGGATGGATAGAATGGAATTTTGAGTACGGATTAATCTTGTTTAATCCAATTACTCCTAAGTGTCTGTAACAACCTAATCAATGCTGATTTTTGTGACGTGTTGTTGATTGGATCCTGTTAATTTATTGGTATGATTTTTGACCTTCCCTGTTATCATATTTCCTGGGACGATGCCTCTGCATGGTGGACCCTAGGTCCCCGAGGGTATTCGCCAACCCAGTCGTCAGACTTGTCTCACATGATTATTCATTGATTTGTCATAGTAATTACCAGTATTTAGCAAAATTAAAAAATAATAGAATTACTAAGGGTTGATTCCTTGTATTGCACATGGTAGATCTCCTTAGTTGAAATTTCGCTTCCTATTCCGGTATTTCTGGTTATGAGTACTTCTTGTTTTAAAATAAGTTTGGTTTTTGGTCTTTCAAATGTTTCGGTTTTAATGATGTTGATGAGAGGTAATTCCTTGAAATGCGTCGTATACAGTATAAACTTACTATATCTAATATTAGTATCTTTGGATTGTTATTTTGTTATTAATTGCTTAAATATCTGCAAACAGTAAAGACTTTTTGTTCTTACCATTATTGAAGTATTTACACCGCGGAAGATCTGATTAGAATAATTAAGTCAATTAGAAATATCTGAATCGTACAGGATTTTTGAAAACCTAAAAATGCATAATTATAATGAATGTTATAAATTAATAGTCAATCATTTAAAGAAGTATCGCATCCACATCCCATACGTCAACGTATCTTTACCAAAACAAAAATGAGAGTTACATTTAAATCCAATGCTTTTAACAAAAATGCACACGGCATGCATTCCATATAATTTTTTTTATTCTTACCTTAAAATGATATGCAATTGACAATATTTACCTGAAGATTATTACAACAACGTTACAAAACGGTCCACGGGAATATATAAATAAAAAAGAAAACGTACTTTTGTCTCGCCTGCGACGAAAAGTCGCGACGTTTGCGCATGTAATACCTACAATTAAGATTTATGGTCCACAAGGTAGCTTATTGTATAAGGTTTGTCGCAGTATACTTGTCTTGTGACCCTGACCTCATTTTCATGGTTCATTGACTTCATAAACATGAATTTAAAATCTGCGTCCATGTTTAGTGGTTAAACTGTAATACCTAGACTAACCATATTTGGTCTATAGATAGTTCTTAGTGGGTACATGCAAGTCTGACACCTGGCATCGGACCTTGACCTCAATTTCATGCTCGAGTGACATTGTCACTTTTTCGTGCTTAAGTCCATTTCTCAGAAACTGTAATACCTAGACCACCGTTTTTGGTTAATAGATAGTTCTTGGTGGATACATGTCAGTCTGACACATGCCTTTTGACATTTACCTCAATTTCATGCTTGAGTGACCTGCGTCACATTTTCGTAGTTAAGTCCATTACTCTGACACTAGAATACCTAGACCCACCATATGTGGTCAATAGATAGTTCTTCGTGGGTATATTTCAGTATGACACCTGGCTTGGGACCTCCGAACAAGATGGCTAGTTTAGTGTAGAACCTTATGGGAAATTTACATTAAAAATCGTATCCGAAACTATTTGGTCAATTAAAACCAAACTGTGATTAAATGTCATTAAGTGGTCCCGACCTGTGACCAAGATGGCCACCACAGCCGAACTTAGTTTAACATAAGATCCTTTTGGAAATTTACCGAAAAGAAACTGGTCGCTATATGTAATAGGCAATGCACTATCGAGTGAGCAATACAGGCTCCTGCGGACCTCTGATTCGTTTTTAGAATGAATCAAAAGCCGAAAAATCATCTAGCCTCCATATTTAATACCTTTTGCATCTTTTTGTAAGACATACTTCAGTCATTTGTGTTGCACACTCATAAGTTCCGCTGGGATAAAAGGATGGGTTAACAGAGATTTTTAACAATTAATGTACGGCGTTTCCTTGTGGGACCTCTAGATGTATGTTCTTGGTTTATTTATTTCGGAGATGGGATGTTTGAAATCTATTTCGTAAAATGTTCCCCCCTCTCGTATTATATACCAGCAATCGATGTTATTATCATCGTATGTTAAATCCCCATTTTGTAAAGCTCAGATCTGTTCATTAAACATTTCTTGCCATTTTAAATCATTTACTTGTATAATATATATTTACCCAGTTACGTTATTTTCTAATCGTCAGGATATAGGGTGAATGTGTATAAGACAAGTGTCCATGAAATCAAATATATAAAAAGCGAGTTTAAGAGCGATTTTATTTATGTTCACCATCTTAACAGTTGCTTGGAGCTTTTAAACGACGAACTAGACCCAGTAACATATTAAAATAGAACAGTAAAGGTTAAAAACTACACTTCGTTTTTCTTTCTATACTTGTTTTTGACATCAGAAATAAGTCTATTCGAGTAGACCGTTATGTGAACTTGTCATAATCTTCAGGTAAATATTGTCAATTGCATATTATTTTAAAGCGAGAATAAAAAGTTTTTATATGGAACGCATGCCTTGTGCAGTTTTGTTAAAAGCATTGGATTTACATGTTACTTTCATTTTTTTTGCAGATACGATGACGTATCGGATGCGGATGCGATACTTCTTTAAATGACTGACTTCTATTTGAAAGCATAATTAAGGAAGAAAATTTTGATTCTATGTCTATAGACATTAGTGTGTTACTATCATTAAATATCATTTCAGGTTACGAAGTCAGTAGCAGAAGTTTCTTCTCCTGGACCAACTGATACGGGAATCTTGTCTACATCCGTGATGGAAATTCTGTCATTTTCAGCAGCTCCCTTGTCAAAATCAGAAGTATATACCTTTTCCCCTTCAACTAGTATACTGTCATTATCAGAAATAAACAGCACACCAGCTTTGGATGCCACAATATCAACATCAGTAAAGGAACACCTTTCTTCTTCAGCTATCACACTGTATACATCTGTAATTAGCTACCTTTCATATTCAAATGTACTGTCACCTTCATCTGGCACTTGGACATCATCAGTAATGGATTACTTGTCCCATTCGGACGTTACAATGTCAGTAATGGACTACCTGTCCCATTCGGATGTTACAATGACAGTAATGGACTACCTGTCCCATTCGGATGTTACAATGTCAGTAATGGACTACCTATCCCATTCGGATGTTACAATGTCAGTAATGGACACTATGTCCCTATTCGAAGTTGCACCGTCAACATCAGAAATACATACTGGCAATGTTACAATGGTAACTGAAATAACATCATTGTCACTGTCTGATATTACGGAGTTTCCTTTAGCTGTAGCCAAGTCATCATTAGTAACAGACACTTTGTCGGCTTCTGAAAAGTATACAATATCATATTCACCTGTTACCTTTACAACATCAGTTAATGACACCATGTCAGCTTTAGATGTTACACAATTAACATCTGCAATGTATACTCTGTCAAATTTAGGTGTCACCAGATCAATACGAGAAGAATTATCGCATTCATCAGTGATAGAGAGCCTGTTAACTTCATCAGCACTAGTGGACACCTGGTCACTTTCAGAAATAAAACAGACAATATCAACACTTGATATCTTATCATCTTCACAGGTTACACAATCGATATTAGTAATGGAAACCCTATCAACATCTGAAGTAACACAGTCAGTACTGGCAATGGATACCCTGTCACCTTTAAAGTTAACACAGTCAATATCCGAAATGGATATCTTGTTATCTTCAACAAATACGCAGTCAATATCGATAAAGGATTCCCTGTCACCTTTAATGGTAACACAGTCAATATCAGAAATGGAGACCAAAAAATCTTTAAAAGTTACACAAACAATATCAGAGATTGATACCTTGTCACCTTCACGGGTAACACAGTCAATATCAGTAATGGGTACCATGACACCTTCAGTGGGAGCACGATCGATATCAAAAATTCATACCCTATCACCTTCAGAAGTAACACAGTTCACAACAGCAATGGATACCGTTTCATCTTCAGACGTAGTACAGTTAATTTCAGCACCGTCAGTATCAGCCATTGATATCCTATCTCCATCAGATGTTACACCGTCAATATCCGAAATGAATATACTATCTCCATCAGATATTACACAGTCAATATCCGAAATGATTATTCTTTCGTCTTCAGAAGCAACACGGTCAACACCAATAATGGAGACCATTTCTCCTTTAGGTGTACTACAATCAATAATAGCAGTGGATACCCTATCATCTCCAGAAGTAACACAATCAATATCAAAATTAAATATGTCATCAACGGGAGTTATACGGTCTATATCATCAACGGGAATCTTGTCACCTTCAGAGGTAAAACATTCAATATTAGTAATGGAGAATATTTCATCTTTGCAGGTAACACTTTCATTGTCGGAAAGGGATTTCCTGTCATCTTCTGAAGTAAGACAGTCACTATCGGCAATTGATATCCTATTATCTTCAGAAGGAACACAATTATTATCAAACTTGAATATTCTGTCATCCAAAGAGGTAACACAGTCAATAACCATATTTCCGTCAGAATTAACACAGTCAGTATCAATCATTGGTTCCCTATCTCCATCAGAGATTACAGAGGAAAAATCGAGACTGGGTTTCCTTTCAACTTCTGAAGTAACACAGTCAATACCAGTAATGGAGACCATTTCATTTTCAGACGTTACACAATCAGTATTACCAATGGAAACCCTATCACCATCAGAAGTAATACAGTCGATTTCAGCAGTTCATGCCCAATCACCATCAGAAGTAACACAGTCAATATCACCAATTTATACCCTATCACCTTCAGAAGTAACACAGTCAAGAACAAAAGTGTATATTCTATCATCCCCAGATATAAGACAGTCAATATCATCAATGGATACCTTGTCACCTTCAGATGTAACACGGTTGATATCAGTAATGGAGCCTATTTCATCTTCGCAGTTAACACAATCAATGTCCGAAGTGGATATCCTTTTATCTTCAGAAGTAACACAGTCAATTCCAGTTATGGAGACGATTACTTCAGACGCAACACAATCAATATTAGCTATGGAAACCTTATCACCTTCAGAAGTAACACAGTCAATATCAGCAATTTATACCCTATCACCATCAGAAGTAACACAGTCAATAACAAAATTGTATATCCTATCATCCCCAGATATAAAACAGTCAATATCATCAATGGATGTCCTGTCATCGTTGGAAGTATATCATTCAATTGCAGCAACCGACACGTTTTCACCGTCAGAAGTAACACAGAGAGTATCAATCATTGGTACCCTATCTCCATCAGAGATTACACAGGAAATATCGAGAATTGATTTCCTTTCAACTTCAGAAGTAACACAGTCAATACCAGTAATGGAGACCATTTCATTTTCAGACGTTACACAATCAGTATTACCAATGGAAACCCTGTCACCATCAGAAGTAATACAGTCGATTTCAGCAGTTCATACCCAATCACAATCAGAAGTAACACATTCAATAACAAAATTGTATATCCTATCATCCCCAGATATAGGACAGTCAATGTCATCTACGGATACCTTGTCATCTTCGGAAGCAACACAATCGATAATAGTAATGGAAACTATTTCATCTTTGCAGTTAAAACACTCAATGTCGGAAATGAATATCCTTTCATCTTCAGAAGTAACGCAGTCAATTCCTGCTATGGAGACCATTTCCCTTTCATACGTAACACAGTCAATATTTGCAATGGAAACCCTATCACTTTCGGAAGTACCACAGCCAATTTCAGCAATTTCTACCCTATCACCATCAGAAGATACACAGTCAATTTCAGATAATTATACACTATCACCATCAGAGGTAACACAGTCAAAAACAAAATTGTATATCCTATCATCATCAGATATAAGACAATCAATATCATCAATGGATACCTTGTCACCTTCAGATGTAACACGGTTGATATCAGTAATGGAGCCTATTTCATCTTCGCAGTTAACACACTCAATGTCCGAAGTGGATATCCTTTCATCTTCAGACGTAACACAGTCAATTGCAGTTATGGAGACCATTACTTCAGACGCAACACAATCAATATTAACCATGGAAACCTTATCACCTTCAGAAGTAACACAGTCAATATCAGCAATTTATACCCTATTACCATCAGAAGTAACACAGTCAATAACAAAATTGTATATCCTATCATCCCCAGATATAAAACAGTCAATATCATCAATGGATGTCCTGTCATCTTTGGAAGTATTTCATTCAATTGCAGCAACCGAATTGTTTTCACCGTCAGAAGTAACACAGTCAGTATCAATCATTGGTACCCTACCTCCATCAGAGATTACACAGGAAATATCGAGAATTGATTTCCTTTCAACTTCAGAAGTAACACAGTCAATACCAGTAATGGAGACCATTTCATTTTCAGATGTTACACAATCAGTATTACCAATGGAAACCCTGTCACCATCAGAAATACAGTCGATTTCAGCAGTTCATACCCAATCACAATCAGAAGTAACACATTCAGTAACAAAACTGTATATCCTATCATCCCCAAATATAAAACAGTCAATATCATCAATGGATACCTTGTCACCTTCAGATGTAACACGGTTGATATCAGTAATAGAGCCTATTTCATCTTCGCAGTTAACACACTCAATGTCCGAAGTGGATATCCTTTCATCTTCAGAAGTAACACAGTCAATTGCGGTTATGGAGACCATTAATTCAGACGCAACACAATCAATATTATCTATGGAAACCTTATCACCTACAGAAGTAACACAGTCAATATCAGCAATTTATACCCTATTACCATCAGAAGTAACACAGTCAATAACAAAATTGTATATCCTATCATCCCCAGATATAAAACAGTCAATATCATCAATGGATGTCCTGTTATCTTTGGAAGTATTTCATTCAATTGCAGCAACCGACATGTTTTCACCGTCAGAAGTAACACAGTCAGTATCAATCATTGGTACCCTACCTCCATCAGAGATTACACAGGAAATATCGAGAATTGATTTCCTTTCAACTTCAGAAGTAACACAGTCAATACCAGTAATGGAGACCATTTCATTTTCAGACGTTACACAATCAGTATTACCAATGGAAACCCTATCACCATCAGAAGTATTACAGTCGATTTCAGCAGTTCATACCCAATCACAATCAGAAGTAACACATTCAGTAACAAAATTGTATATCCTATCATCCCCAGATATAAAACAGTCAATATCATCAATGGATACCTTGTCACCTTCAGATGTAACACGGTTGATATCAGTAATGGAGCCTATTTCATCTTCGCAGTTAACGCACTCAATGTCGGAAATGGATATCCTTTCATCTTCAGAAGTAACACAGTCAATTGCAGTTATGGAGACGATTACTTCAGACGCAACACAATCAATATCAGCCATGGAAACCCTATCACCTTCAAAAGTAACACAGTCAATTTCAGCAGTTCATACCCTATCAACCCCAGATATAAAACAGTCAATATCATCAATGGATACCTCGTCATCTTTAGAAATAAGACGGTCGATATCAGTAATTGAGACTATTTCATCCTCACAGGTAACACACTCAATGTTGGAAACAAATATTCTGTCATCTTCAGACGTAATACTGTCAATATCATCTAAGGATACCTTGTCATCTACGGAAGCAACGCAGTCAATATCAGTAATGGAAACTATTTCATCTTCGCAGTTAGCACACTCAATGTCGAAAATGGACATCCTTTCATCTTCAGAAGTAACACAGTCAATTCCTGTTATGAAGACCACTTCCCCTTCGGAAGTAACACAGCCAATTTCAGCAATTTATACCCTATCACCTTCAGAAGTAACACAGTCAATTTCAGCAATTTATTCACAATCACCATCAGAGGTAACACAGTCAATAACAAAATTGTTTATCCTATCATCCCCAGATATAAAACAGTCAATATCATCAATGGATACCTCGTCATCTTTAGAAATGAGACAGTCGATAGTAGTAATGGAAACTATTTCATCCTCACAGGTAACACACTCAATTTTGGAAATTGATATACTGTCATCTTCAGAAGTAAGACTGTCAATATCAACACAGGATACCTTGTCATCTACAGAAGTAACAGAGTCAATACCAGTAATGGAAACTATTATATCTTCGCAGACAATGTCGGAAATGGATATTCTTTCATCCTTAGAAATAACACAGTCAATTCCAGAAATGGGAACCATTTCTTCTTCAAACGTAACACAATCAATATTATCAATGGATACCCTATCACCTTCGGAAGTAATAATTTCGATGTCAGAAATGGATACCTTATCAACTTGGGAAGAAGCACCATTATTATCAAAATTGAATACCCTGCCATCCCCAGAAGTAACGCAGTTAATATCATCAATTGATACGTTGTCGTCTTCAAGAATAAAAGAGTCAACATCTTTGAGGGATACCTTGTCACTTTTAGAAGTGATTCAGTCAATATTAGTAATGGAGACGATTTCATCTTGGCAGTTAACACACTCAATATCGGAAATAGATATCCGTTCATCTCCAGAAGTAACACATTCAATTCCAGCTATGGATTCCATTTCTCCTTCAGACACAACACAATCATTATTAGCTAGGGATACCCTATCACCTTCAAAAGTAACGCTTTCGATGTCAGAAATTGATACCTTATCAGCTTCAGAACAAACACAATATTTATTATCAAAATTGAATATCCAGTCATCCCATTCAGACGTAAGGCAGTCAATATCATTAATGGATACCTTGTCACCTACAGAGGTAACACAGTCAAAATCAGTAATAGAGACTATTTCATCTTCGCAGTTAACACACTTAACGTCGGAAATGGATATCTTTTCACCTTTAAAAGTAACACACTCAATTGCAGTTACGGGGATAATTTTTCCTTCAGCATTTACACAATCAATATTAGCAATGGAAACCCTATCACCCTCAGAAGTAACACAGTCAATACCAGTAATGGAGACCACCTCACTTCCAGAAGTAACACAGTCAATACCAGTTATGGAGACCATTTCACTTCCAGATGTAGCACAATCAGTATTAGCAATAGAAACCCCATCACCTTTGATCGAAGTAACAAGATCAGTGTTGGAAACGGATACCCTATTACCTTTTGAAAAAACACAATCGATATCAAAACTACATATCCTGTCAACCCAAGAAGTAACACAGTCAATATCATCAATGGATATCTTGTCACTTACAGAGGTGAAACAGTCAATATCAGTAATGGAGACTTCCCAGGTAACACAATCAGAAATTACACAGTCAACATCGGTTATGAATAAACTATCACTTTTAGAAGTAACACAATTTATATCAGGAATAGATACCCTATTACTTTCAGAAGTTGCACAATCTATATCAGCATTGGATACTATATCAAATTCAGAGGTAACCCAGTCAATATCAGTAATGGATATCCTGTCATCCTTAGGCGTTTCACAATCAATATCAGAAACGGATATTCTGTTCCCTTCCGAGGAAGCAGTGCCTACATCAGTAGGACTGTCAATGTCAGTAATGGTTTCTCTTTCTTCCTCGGCTATTGCAATTTCAACGCCAAAAATGAACATTCTGTCGGTTTCAGATGTAACGTCGTCAACTTCAGTACTGGAAATCAAATCGGTTTCAGTACAACATGCATCTGAAATCGTACATAGTAAGCCAACAAAAACAGATTTTGTGTTGCCAACTTCCACAGCGTCACACATGTTACCAACAAGTCACACAACTGCATCGTCGTCGATCGTTGTGCAAGATAACAGACTGATAGTAACATTAAGTGTTCAACAAGATGTAGACGTTAAAATCCAAGAATTTAAAGAGAAAGTCAGACAAGGTCAGTACAATATCAACATTGTTCATTGCTTACGTTTTAAAAGGTTAATGCTTTATATACATCAATATAAATGTATTTGTTATCATTTAAATTTTATTTCTAGATTTAAAGGCTGTTTTGTGGTTGTTGTTTTATCAACATTTACTTCCTATCTTAATTCATGTTTATAATATTTTTTCAAATATAATAATGCAAGGTACATAACATTCTTTTTTAACAGGACTTATAGATAGTTATCTAGACGCGTCAGGTTCGAGGCCAACACAATCTGCAAGACGTAAAAGACAAACAAATCAGGGAATTGACGTCAAGGTGAGAATAAACTTTCTATGGTTTGGTGTTTTTGTTACACGAATATATATAAATTCATTCTAATATGACGTGCCGCTTTCGCTATAGAAACACAACCGTGTTCTACATAGAACAATTATTATGGACACATGCGAACAATGCGTTGTTGACGTGAAGCGTGAATCACACATGAAATCACTAAACTGTTGTATTTTGTTGATAAAATAAAGTTTCAAAGTCATATTCTTCCATCTCACTGAATCTGTCTTACATATATCGCCTTGCAAACATTTAGCAAAGCTCAAAATACAACAACGATAACTGTCACGCAAAATGGTATGACAGTCGAAAGTGCGACGTCACAATCAAAGGTTTAACGTCATACATTCAAATGACGCCAGACTGACAGTCAAAAACGGAAAATCGTACGTTGTACAGGATCTGGAACGCTGTTATTTGCTTTAAGATCTCCCCAAAAAGAAAGTCTGATTTTATTTTGTTTGTTTTAAGACTTTTTACGTTTTCCTGTAAAAGTTTTTGCCTTGTTAAAATCGACATGGTTGCCCGTATATTAAGGCGTATATCGTTCGTTTCGATTACAGAAATGATGCATTTTAGAATCAAAATAATTCATTGGTTCCATGCTCTATGGCCATTTTAACACGGTTAGGCCTTATATGTGTTAATATTTTACACCTCACTAACGCTCGGTGTGAAATATAAATAAATATAAGGCCTAACCGTGTTAAAATAACCATAGAGCATGGCACCAATGAATTATTTCTTAACTAAACGTTTTTTGTTTAAAAAGACCTGATACTGAAAATAATAGAAACTTATTAAAAACATGATGTAAAATCTATCTATCCAACGATATATGTACACTATAAAAGAAACTTTGTGATATCTAGCTTTATCTGAAAAGTGTCTTTTCAGATGTAGTTTCTATGTCTTTTTCTGTGTCAGCACTGACAAAACATCAGCAAAATACCCATATCAACCAAATGTTCAGTAAATGTTTTCTACACTGTCTTATTTTTAGTATCAATAATAAATATTTGGTGATTAATACGTTTTAATACAGATAACAGATACTGAAAGAACTACAGGTGATTATGTGGAGGTTACATTTGAAGTTTACAAAAATGGTGAAGTTGTACCATCTTCGGAAGCAGAAAATACATTTCAGAATTTGTCAAAAGCTGAAATGAGTGCTATTTTGGGCTATCCTGTAAGTTTCTTATTCCCCTAGATTTATTTCCATGTATAATAATTTTTTTTTTTCAAATTTCTATTGTTTCTTTGTTTTCTGTTGAAGGCGTCCACTGCATACTACATGGATAATACATAATATTTTTGCTCGATATTTCAGTTAGAAGTTATCTTAGCAACTTCTGCATCGTTTTTTTTAACTTGTAATTTAAATTCTTAACATATTAAAGAGTGTTGACTTCTTGTTATATAGAACATTTTTGGAAACGTAAATCAAGGATGAAAGAATTCAAAGTGAATATAATGTTTGTGGTCACTCATGCACTCATATCATTATGACTTCAGGTTATAAAGCCAGTGGTAGCAGCTACACCTCTTACACCAAGTGATACTGGAATTGTGGTTGCAGCTACACCTCGTACACCAAGTGATACTGGAATCGTGGTAGCAGCTACACCTCGTACACAAAGTGATACTGGAATTGTGGTAGCAGCTACACCTCGTACACCAAGTGATACTGGAATTTTGGTAGCAGCTACACCTCGTACACCAAGTGATACTGGAATTCTGTCAACATCTGGAATGGACATAACGTACTCTTCAGTTAATTCCTTATCAAAATCGGTACTGGACACTGTGGCAATTTCAACTGGTACCGTGTCAACAGGTACTACAATGCCCACATCAGTAGAGGACAATCTTTCATCTTCGGGCCTTTCACCATCAGCTTTAGTAATGGATTTTACAATTTCAACATCAGTAATGGACACTCTGTCAGATTTTTCCCTTCCAACATCATTTATTAGCACTACATTACATCCTGCAGTCACTATACCAACATCGGTAATGGACACTCTTTCTGATTTTTCCATTTCAACACAATTTATCAGCACTGCATTACATCCTGAAGTCACTATACCAATATCTGTAATAGTCACTTTGTCACCTTTAGCTCTTAAAAATTCAACACCAGTAATAGATACTACTTTGTCTACAGCTGTAACCGTAAAATCACCACTAAGGGGCTACATGTTATCTTCCGATGCATCACTGTCACCTCCAGCTCTTAGCACGTCAACACAAGTTATTGACACTATATCACCTTTAATTGTTACCATTTTAACACCAGCAATTGATACTCTGTCACTCTCAGTTGTTGACATGTCAATATCGGTATTGGATTCTCTGTCGTCTTCAACTAATACCATCTTAATACCTGTAATGGACACCATGTCATCTTCGAATGTGTCACTTTTATATCCAGTTATCACTTCGCCAACAAAAGTAATTGATCTTCTGTCACCCTCAGCTGCTACCATGACAACACCAGTAATAGACACTATGTTACTTTCAGCTGTAACTATGTCAACAAATGTAACAGACACTATGTACCGATCTACTGATACCATGTCAACGATGGTAATAAATACTATGTCATCTTCAGCTGTCACTATGTCAGATACAATGTCAACTTTAGCTGTTACCTGGTCATCGACAGTAAAAGACACAATTTCATCTTCAGATGTTATCCTGTCAACATCAGTAACAGATACTACTTTCCCTTCAGCTGTAACCATCTCAACACCAGAAATGAACAATATGTCACCTTCAGCTGTTAGCATGACAACACAAATAATAGACACTACTTCCCCTACCGCTGTTAGAATGTCAACACCAGTTAAAGACAATATGTCACCTTCAGCTGCCATCCTGTCAACACCAACTGTAGACACTCTGTCACCTCCAGCTGTTAGCCTGTCAACATCAGTAATACACAGTGTGTCACAGTCAGCTGTTAACATGTCAACACCAGTAATAGACAATATATCACCTTCAACTCTTGTCGTGTCTACAAAACTACTAGACAAGTTGTCAACTTCAGATATCACCCTCTCAACAACAGTAACTATGTCACCTTCAGCTGTGAATATGTCAACAGCAGACATAGACACGTTGTCAAGTTCAGTCTTTATCCTGTCAACTCCAGTAATAGACACTATGTCACCTTCAGCTGTTAAAATGTCAACACAAGTAATAGACACTTTGTCAACTTCAATCATTACCTTGTCAACGTCAATAGACACTGTATCACCTTCAGCTGTGAACATGTCAACAGCAGTAATAGAAACGTTGTCAAATTCAGGAATCACCAAGGCACCACCAGTTATAGACACTATTTCACCTTCAGTCATTACCCTGTCGACTCCAGTAATAGACACTATGTTACCTTCAGCCATTACCCTGTCGACTCCAGTAATAGACACTATGTTACCTTCAGACGTGAACATGTCAACAACAGTAATAGACAAGTTGTCAACTCCAGGTTTCACCAAGTCAACAACAGTAATGGACAATATGTCACCTTCAGCTGTTCGCGTGTCACTACCAGTAATAGACACTATATCACCTTCAGCAGTTAACATGTCAACACCAGTAATAAACAAGTTGTCAACTTCAGATATCACCCTCTCAACAACAGTAACTATGTCATCTTCAGCTGTGAACATGTCAACAGCAGACATAGACACGTTGTCAAGTTCAGTCTTTATCCTGTCAACTCCAGTAATAGACACTATGTCACCTTCAGCTGTTAAAATGTCAACACAGGTAATAGACACTTTGTCAACTTCAATCATTACCTTGTCAATGTCAATAGACACTGTATCACCTTCAGCTGTGAACATGTCAACAACAGTAATAGAAACGTCGTCAAATTCAGGAATCACCAAGGCACCACCAATTATAGACACTATTTCACCTTCAGTCATTACCCTGTCGACTCCAGTAATAGACACTATGTCACCTTCAGCCATTACCCTGTCGACTCCAGTAATAGACACTATGTTACCTTCAGACGTGAACATGTCAACAACAGTAATAGACAAGTTGTCAACTCCAGGTTTCACCAAGTCAACAACAGTAATGGACAATATGTCACCTTCAGCTGTTCACGTGTCACTACCAGTAATAGACACTATATCACCTTCAGCAGTTAACATGTCAACACCAGCAATAAACACGTTGTCAAATTCAGTCATTACCCTGTCAATGCTAGAAACAGACACTATGTCACCTTCAGTCATTACACTGTCAACGCCAGCAATAGACACTATGTCACCTTCAGATGTTAACATGTCAACACTAGTAATTGATAGGTTGTCAACTTTAGTTCTTACCCTGTCAACACCAGT
Source organism: Mytilisepta virgata (assembly GCA_028015205.1). Classification (NCBI taxonomy): domain Eukaryota; kingdom Metazoa; phylum Mollusca; class Bivalvia; order Mytilida; family Mytilidae; genus Mytilisepta; species Mytilisepta virgata. Next base: position 54,918,744 of record CM051515.1, on the reverse strand, counting down.
AATAGACACTATGTCATCTTCAGATGTGAACATGTCAACAACAGTAATAGATACGTTGTCAGCTTCAGGTATCACCCAGTCGACACTAGTAATAGATACTATTTCACTTTCAGCCGTGAACATGTCAACACCAGTAACAGACGTTCTGTCACCTTCAGCTGTTAACATTTCAAAACCAGTAACAGAAAATATATCGTCTTTAGTTGTTAACATGTCACCACAAGTAATCGACACTATGTCCCCATCTGCTAATACCATGTCAACAATGGGAATAAATACTATGTCTACTTCAGCTGTCACCCTATCAACAGTTCTGATAGACACTATGTCACCTTCAGCTGTTACGGTGCCAACAGTAATGGATTCTATGTCAACACAAATAATAAACATCATGTCAACTTCAGCTCTTACTATGTCAACTATAGGATTAGACACTATATTATCTTTAGCTGTTCCCATGTCGACACCATTATTAGACACGATGTACTCTTCACATGTAATTATGTTAACACCAGTAATAGACACTAATTCATCTTCAGCTGTTACCAGGTCAACACCAGTAATAGATGTGTTACCTTCAAATTTCATGATGTCAACACCAGTAATAGAGACGATATCACCTTCAGTTGTTTCCATAGACATTATGTCATCATCAGATATTATCGTGTCAACACCATTAACGGACAGTCTATCAACATCAGCATTAGATATCCTGTCGACTGCAGCTTTTTTAATGTCACCGACAATCAAACACACCATACCATTTTCAGGTGTTATAATGACACCATCAGATATGATCAACCTGACATCTATAAATGTGTCATTGTCAAGACCATTATCAGCAATGGATACCTTATCAGCTTCAGTTGATACCGTATCGGTACGAGTAATAGATACACTGTTAACTTCAGATGTAACTTTTTCAAAGTCAACAATAAGCACCTCGTCATCTTCTGATGTAACACAGTCAAAATTAGTATCGGACACTCTTTCATCTTCAAATGTTACACTGCCAGCGTCAGTAATAGTTACCCTGTCGTATTTAGATGGAATGCTTTCAACAATAGTAACCGAATTTTTCGAACTGCCAAATGAAAAGCTTTCGACGTCAGTAATGGACACCCTTTCACCGTCAGTTACATCACTTTTAAGATCAGTAATGAACATCCAGTCATCTTCAAGTCTAAGTTTGTCAACTTCAGTAATACATACCATGTCACCTTCAGATGCATTACTGTCACCATCAGTAATGGATAGTGTGTCAATATTCGTACCGGAGAGCCAAACACCTTCAGATGTAACATCGTCAACGTCAGTATTGGATATCCTTTCAGACATTATACTGCCAACGTCGGTTACAAACATCTTGCAGTATTCTGATGTTTCACTGTCAAATTCAATACTGGTAGCTTCGGGTGTAACACTTTCATCGTCAGTCATGGATACACTGTCACATATAGATGAAATGATGTCAACAATAGTAATTGAGAGACTACCAACGTCGGAAGTAATGCTGTCGGTATCATCTCCAGATCTAACGCGAACAACGTCAGTAATGACCACTTTGTCACCTTCAAATATTTCCCTATCAACAGCAATGATAGCAACCCTGTCATCTTCAAATGTATCGTTGCCAATGTCACTGACTGACAGCCTGCTATCTTCAGATGTAACATTGTCTACGTCGGTAATGGAACCCCTGTCACATGGGCCAGATATTACGACGTCAACATCGGTAAAGACTATCTTTTCATCCACAGATTTGAAGATCTCAACGTCAGTAATTGATATCCCGTCACTTTCATATAAAACGCTCGCATTATCAGTAACGGATACCCTGTCGGCCTTAGATGTTACACTGTCAACATCAGTAATTGACAGCCAGTTGGCTACAACTGTTCCACAGTCTACACCAGCTACGGACATATTTTCCGCTTCATATTTCCCGTTATCAACACCACTAACAGATATCATGCCAACTTCAAATGTTACACTGTCAAGAACAGTAATAGATATCATGTCATCTTCAAATGTTATACTCGCAACACCATCGGCTTCAGGTGACTCATCTTTAGCATCAATAACGGACACAACATTATTTATAGAGGGTTTTTCAACACTACACGTCTCAATGTTACAGTCAGAAGGGATAAAACAAGAGTCATCTCTTAGTTCGCCATCAACAATTGTTTTAATCTCATCGGGGTCATCACATATAGAACTATCTCCAGACGTTACCATCAATTCAACTACAAATAAACTGATTATAACGACATCATCAGATTTCCCATCAGGAATCGGATCAAAAAATATAAAAACGCTGGTACAACAAACATCCAAAACCGTACATACTCTTCCAACATCAAAAGATTCTGTGGTGCCAACTTCAACAGCTCCACCTACGTCACCTTCAAGTTCGATAACTGTGTCATCGTCCACAATTATGCCCGATAACAGACTAGTAGTTACACTAAGTGTTAAAAAAGATGTAGATGTTAACAGTCAAGAATTTAAAGAGAAAGTCAGGCAGGGTTAGTTCAATATTAACTTTTGTTTAATAATTACATTTCAATAATGTTAATTTACATTCACATCCAGGCAAGGTTCTTTATATGTATGTATATAATTTTCACTTTTTCGCAGTTTTAAAGATTTCAATGATTTTACGTTTAAGTAAGAGTTAACAAGTGTAGGCACACGTGCCCTTTCAATATGGCTGTATAACGTTCATCTTTTTTTTACTGCTGTCACAAAAGCTTCTTAACCAGGGTTTTATCAAGGAAAAGTTGATGTCATCACTAAGGAAATTTTACGGTCGTCATCACGAATTGAATGACCGTTATACAGTGTTCCAATATCTAAGATTATGTTGGACATGTTCCCACTGTCGTAACAATTCATATATCTCCACCGATTTTTGACTTCCACTGGATTGACTTTGTTGAACTTCACGACGGGTGCCGTAAACGCAGCAGGAACTGCTTACCCTTCCGGAGCACCTGAGTTTACTCCTAGTTTTTTTTATAGGAGTTCGTGTGGTTCATTTTTTATTTTTTTTTTATAGTTTTCAGCGTTTATTTGTTGTGCTTGTGGTTGTTCATTTGTCTTCTCGGGTTTGTCTGTCCAATGGATTACGTTTTTTGGATTTTCTCCTTAGGTATATTTGTCCTCTTTCTAAGATCTCCATCCATTTCTATTTTTAACATTTATAAAGTAGATTTTGCTCGTTTTTAATTCGAATGAACATTTTTTGTTTTGACCATACCAACTGCTGATGGGACATGGTTAGTTGAAATATATCTATACAATGTACAGAAGTTCGTATCTTACAATGTTACCTGTATTACCTGAATAAGGTATCTTTCTTAATCTTTCTTAGTTTAATATTTCAAAATACTAAAGAAGTTTTTTTGTCTTTAAAACTAATCAATGCCGGTAAATGAAATTTAAAGTAAATAAATTTGTTCAGTACTGGGAGTTTTTGATAAATTATTTGGTTAAATTTTTAACAGGACTGATAGCTAGTTATGTAGAGGCGTCGTCCTCGAGGCGGAAAAGATCTGAAAGGCAAAAACGACAAACAAATCAAGGAACTGATGTTAAGGTAAGATAAATTGTTAATGGTAACGTGTTTTTTAACGCAAAAAAATATATAAATAAAGTAAAGTTGTCTAGTTGATTTAAAAGATGTTTGAACAGAATATTTGAAAAAATAAAAAAACTAATATTAATGTTTTAAAGCCATCAAATGAAAATAGACAAAGATTGAATTTATAATTTTTAAAGACATTTTGTTTATCTTAAACATGTAGTTTTTTTCGGGGGGGGGGAGAGAATGAATTTTTGTGTTGTTTGGGATATTGATCTAGTATATTTTTTATTTAGTTCTTTCTTTTTTACTAAAGATATCAGATATTAAAAGAACTACAGGTGACTCTGTTGACGTTACTTTTGAAGTTTACAAAGATGGTGGTGTGGTTCCATCTTCAGAAGCAGAAAGCACCTACCATGCTTTGTCAGATGTTGAAATGAGTGCTCTGATTGGCTACCCTGTAAGTTACCAAGTTGTATAATGTTGTTATTTGTTTATTTATGATTAAAGAAGCCCATGATAGAAACTTTTGAATGATGTTTACCATACAAATGACTTCTGGTAATTTTTTCATAAGGGTTACAATTGAAATACATGATTTAATATTGAAAGCGACCAATGATATCAAGCATAAAGAAGACTTCAAAATGAAAGCAATATACTTTAAAATTTCCATTGATTGTAAGGATTGTTGTTTTTTTTAGATCGCCAAGCCAGTGGTTGCCGTTGCAACTTCAATACCAAGCGACACAGGGATTGACTGGAGTGATTTTAACGGACCACTGATTGTAATTTTAGTTGTAGTTCCATCTAGCCTGGTTATCATCGCTGCAATCATACTTTTGTATATGCATTGCTATGTCAGATCATGGCAAGTTAATAGGGTAGGTGTTCATTACTTTGTGGCAGGGTTTTTTCTAACCTTTCCAATCAATTCGATTAAGGTAGCGCTCACTAACTTGCAGGAAAGCGTAATTTTAAATCACATATATTTATTATCAGCAGATAATAAAATAAACACAAATTGTAAAACGCATTTCTGGACTTACCTTCGTCACGTTCGCTCGTGAATAAAACTTTGGGAAGCCAAAAACCTTTATAATCATCATCTCAACATATGTAATGATTATGAAAAAATGACGACATAATGAGAAACCAGAGTGAGTTATATTTTCCTAACCAATGTAGGTAAGGGAGATAATAAATTTGTCTCCCTTTTAGCCTCAGGACAAAAGGGAGAGAATTTAATTATCTCCCTTGCCTACATTGGTTAGGAAAAGATAACTCACTCTGGTTCCTCATTGGTCAACAATTGTATGATTCTAAACAATGAACAGCAGCACATCTTCGTCTAACTCCAATATGAAAAAGAACAAATTAATTACAAACATAAATACATCAGACAGTCAAGATAGTCGGACTTTGGAACGGACATTTAACGGTGGTGGGGTTAAACTGGTTTTATGGTCAGCCATCCTGACCCTATGTGGTGTTTAAACAATCTTAAAAATCAATTTAGCATTATATCCACCAAAGTGAACAATAAAAAAGTAAGAGACTGTGCTTAATTTAAATAGCATATACGAAACCGAGAATAATGCCTTATAACCCACAGCAAAATATATTCTACTACCGTGAACAAATAATTCAATTTATATATTAAATCATCCTCATAACTATCAGGAAACCCTTCTTGTGGTCTTGCGAACAAATGATATATATTGGAATCAAGACTTAGTATTGTTAATGGTTTGTTTACTGTTACTTCATGTATCGTTTAATTCAGGAAAAACTGGACGTAGAGAGAGGTGATAGCAGTAGTGAAACCACGTCAGCTTTTTCTACATTTCGTCCTCAGTCTGTTAAATTTAATGTCAAAGATTATAAACATTCGGAGACAGATGACAATATTTCTCTCCGAGCTCCAACTGATGAGGATATAGAAAGAGTGCGACATTTATCAGGAGATATTAGACGTGACCAAAGTACAAGTCGTCAGCATCATAACGATGATGTCGAGAACCAAAGACGGCCGAGTTTTGATATCTATGGAGAAGGAAAAACCCATATACATGGTTTACCAAGAACTTCATTTGACAATTATGGATATGAATCAGAGACTACTCCGTTTAATATACCAATACCTGGACGGAAATATAAATCCCATGGCAAACCTACAAGAAAACGACAACCATTTCAACGTAGAAACTCTGGATATCCAACTTCTACATCCCCGCACTCTGAAGGCGAGATTCAAGACTTAGATCCACTGTATCTAGGAGGTTATCCGAGTGACAACGAAACTGATACGTTTGTTCATAACGATCCCAGTTTATATACAATGGACGACCAAAATGAACGTTTTGGCGGATATATTCCATATCAAAGTCAACACCGTGTAGAAATACCGAACAACGATCAAAAGCAAAATAATTTGAGTAGAGCATTTCATCAAAATAGACCAGTCCCACCTCGTTATGAGAGACCATCAAGAAATGCAAAATTACAAGAACTTATAGGTGATCAGATTCATCCTGGGAAACTTGTGTTTAGTTCAGATTATATATTTGCGAATGAAATTGAAAATCCTGTTTTCAATGTCGATGATCGATTATCCCCGAGTCGATTCAGAGGTCAACACGTCCCTCCTGCTATAAATTATTTCGTCCCAAACGAACATTATAATAATGAGCAAGAAGCTAACAGGAACTTTTCTTCAGCAAGCAGATTCAATGATGCCTACAACACGGATAATGCCGTTTATTACACAAGCAATTTCTATCCAACAGGCAATGCTCCACAAGTTCAAAACATTTACCGTCCGCATGTTTCTAGAACCAATACCATTGCCAAAAATCGGAAGCAACCTGACGATATAATTCGGTATGTACAAATCGATTTATACTTTATACTAATTACGTGAAAATCCCTTTTGTAAAATATGTTATTAGATGCTAAACAGTGCTTATATCCTATATTGTAAAATGTGTTTTTAGATGCTAAACAGTGCTTATATCGTATATTGTATTATGTCACTACTCCTTAGCTGTTCAGAGATTTAACCCTTAATTTTTTCAACTTATGTGTGGAAAAGTTAAATTTTGTAAATTCTGCTTAATTATAGCGAAACCATAGTTTTTTTTAAAAATAGTAAATGGAAGTTAACTAAATACAAGTTTGTTCTTTCAAATGAATACCAACCTAGCATGTCTTAATTCAAGAATTAGGTGCTAATCGGTCATTATTGACGAGCATATCGTAAAAATGTTGTTTTCTTTGCACCTTTGCAGCAAAAAATCGTCAGAGATGGACAAGAACCTGTAAGAGTATTCCAAATTTGTTTTATGTTTCTGTAAGTGTCTACTTTCTCTTGTGGTTGTATACTTTTGTACTTTTTCAACAGTTGTTCATATCTTTAATTCTTCGTTGCTTTTTGGTGGCTTCATATATATAACTGCTTGCTTCGGTCATTGTATTCTTACAACTTTCTCATTTTGATTTCTCACCTCTTCAAACTCGATGAATTTCCTGCAAATGAGTGGGTAGTCAGTCCGTTGTCTTAAACAATAAGTTTATCTTTGGTATGTCACAAAACAATTTGCTGTACATTTTTGAAACAGGGAATTCAGCAAGCTAAATATCAATTGTCACACACTAAAGAAATACACAGGTCTATTTGGGATTCTTTGGGATCACAAGTAAAATCAAGATATCAAAATTTAACTTTATTAATTGTACACCTAACACTTATCAGGTTTGTTATATAACCAGATACAATCAAATCATAAATTCACTATCAGAATAAATATTGCCATTATTCTTTTTTTCAGTAATATTTAGTACACTTGTTAAGCACTTAAATTTTTAAGAAAGTAACTTGTTAAGCAGGTGTAACATCATAGCAAGTTCTGTTTTTTTTCTGAATGATACAGATACATGTAACATTTAATACTTTCCTCTGTGAAATTGTTTCCTTGGGAAAATATTGGTTATTATTTTTTTTTCCAAGGAAAGACTTTAATAGTAAAATCCTTTCCATAGCTATATTGTTCCTTCCACTGCGTAAGTTTGCTTAACAAAATGTCGGGAAAAAGGTTTAACTTTGTGGAACTATTAAAAAAGTGGGGGTTTGATTTGTGTGGGGGTACAAGAAAGAAAATACATGTAAGTGCAAAAAAAATAAAAGAAGAAATTAATTCATATGAAATATTATCCAGGATAAATTATTGCATGAAAAATTATTAAATTTTCTTTACCTGGAAAATATTTAATTATAAAATATTATGAAGGATAATTTTTCTCATAAGAATCTATCCTAGATAATATTTCATCATTTATTGCTAGGTTAAATTATAGGACTCTGAATTATAAAAAAAATATTTTAAAAAGGAATAATTATTATAATTTTAATTGAAAACAAGAAATTTAAATCATTTACTAAAAAATAAAAGTTATATTTACATTTAACATACAGTCAATACTCAGTTTTTATTACAATAGTAAAATCAACTCACCTGCATTAAAATTCACCTGTAATGAGGTGGAAACTATTTACCTAACTTTTAATGAAAATTAAATACTGAAAACTACTGACATTCCTTCAGGAAATTATTTCATAAAGTAAAAGAATAAATCATCATCCTGAGAGTTGTTTGGAATGAAATAAAATCATTGTTGAAAGAAGAAAAAAATTCATAAAGGAGAAATGGATAAAATGCTTATATGTATTTTATACTAAATGCCAATCGAAATAGTTTCAAGAAACAAAAAGTTTTAATAAATACGAGCACCGATTTAAATTTAGCGCGCTGGAAAGTTGTTCCGGATGAGAATTACATTCGGAAGTCGTTTGCTATGCGAATGGCTTCGTGACAACCAAACAACTGCTTCTTCGGTGAAATTCAGTACTTTGGTTTGGCGCTTTTCCAAGAAAATTATAACTAAATAAGCGAGTTGTATTGGTTTTATACAAAAAAGACATGACATGTGTCACACTGTCACCAACCTTGTGGTAAGTGAATTTCACGCCTTCCTCTGGCTCTGAACACAGTAAAATAAAACAGGTTGTCATTGTAAATATATGTTTGTAACAAGCACGCGAAAGCTAGTCTGAAATGAAACAGTGTCATAATTCTTATTTTATGGATTAAAATTTTCATATGAGGGGCTTGTCTAACTGATTTAGAAGGCCAAAAGCTAGGTCAAATATAGTAAGGTTGCTCCTTAAATTTATATCCCCGAAAATTAAGTAAAAGTACTGAGCAGAGCATGATTTTTCTCCAAAATTTACAACAACTGGACATCAAAACTATGACCTTCCATATAGTAGTACAATGCTCCACTGATCTTAAGTTCTCCACTAGCACAGCTGATGGAGGTTGTTATAAACCTGTTACCTCTATAGTCATAGAGGTGTAACAATTATATGCTTCAGAGACAAACGATATGTATTGCAATATTTGGTAAGAAAACAATATGAACGCCATTGGACTGTATTGTATGTGGCCCCTGTGTATTGTGTATTGAACTCGGATGATTCAGTATGCCACTGTGAACTGTTGCATCTCTACCTTTCTACATGTATGTCTTCAATAAATCAAGGGAAAATTGTACAAAATCTACAAAACAAAAAATTTAGAAAAAACAAAACTTTTACCACCAATTTACAAGCATCCTCACAAGTTGAGGGTTCTTTAACCCAATGCTGCCATGGGACCTCTGACAAACTTGAGTTGTGAATATTTTATGGACTTGTCAAAAATCTGTCCTCACATTCTTCATGCAAGCACTCATAAATCACCATTTATATGCACCCATTTGACCTAAATATGGCTTGATAAATGAGTAAAAAGCAGATTTTGCTAGGATTAAGTTGATAAAATGCTAGGAAAGTAGGTATTTTGTATACAAAAATTCCAAATTGGATTGTTAATATCATGTAACATTATTTCTTTGAAAAGATTTTTTGTATTTGTAATGACAAAATATGTTACCTATTTTTGACAATTTTAACATAGCCAGCTGTGAAGTTTTCTTGAATTGTGACTGTTCATGCTTTCATTCAAAAAGGAAGAGTGTAACTCAACATATTTTCTTCAGATTTTAGATAAAGACATAATGGCCTTTAATCAGTGCTCTAAACAATAACAACGAACATGTAGCAGTCACTAGACTACTGTCTGTAACCTCAGTCTGGAGAACAGATTTTCCATAATTTTAGTACCTAAATCATTTTGAATAGTGTTGCTACTTGGCAGAAAGACGCAATTAGCTAAGTTGTAACTAAAACTATTGAACTTGCCTTATTTTGTTCAAGCACGTCTTCCAGGGAAACCAAAATATTTCACCTATGGAATTTTCAATGTAAAAGGGAGTTAACTCTTCTTGTTAGATTTTCATAAAATTGAGTATTTCATCAAATATATATAAAGTGCATGAAAAATGCCAAGAATGATGGTTTTGCAAATTTTAGGACAGTTCATGAGTTAGTCATTTCAAATTTTAAAATTGTTCAACTTTTTGTGTACAATTATTTTTCCATTGTAAATTCCCCATTCAAAATAAGATTTACATTTAGAAATATAACCTTCATAAACAATATTATTAAAATTTGATGTTTTCTTGGATGATTCATCGCGGTTAATTGACCCGCAAAAAATTGTTCTAAAATTATATGTAGCCTCTCAAAACCCATTCTGCTAACTGAGGATTACAGACAGTAGAGTGGGCCATCTTCTCAGAATTCCCCTGGTGGTGTAATTACAATTATAAAAATTGAGGATTTACATTTGTATCTTTCTCCGCTAGAGGTCTTGGTTTTTTTTTTGTACGTGAACTTCTGATCAAATTAAAAACTGAAGTTTGCCAAAAAAAAATTCTGTTTTTGGAAAGAATGCCAAATAAATGTAATGAAAAACTGATTTTGAACCCCTGTTTGTAAGACTTGTACATGTACATGTGTGATTTGTTTTGGCAATTTATATACCACACAATAATACATGTTGAATTGAAGTTGGCATTACAAATATAAAAAAAAATTCATTTGCCTTGCCCACTTGTTGGAATCCTAAAATTAAATTGTATGTGTCCTACATTTTGTACCTTACAAAAACCTCAAAGTCAAACATTTTTAATAATTACAAGTATGAGGTAAAGTATAAAACAAAAATGCAATAAAATTATGCGATATTTATTTATATATATAATTATTATGTAAATAAAGTTTAAGATTTTGAGCATTTTTACCCCCCTCCCCCCATAATAAGGCTTTAACTTCACGTATAATGTACAAACTACAATGTATAGAGCCAGCTGTGTACTGGCATAAGACCACAAACATACAAAAAAAATCAAAATTAACATGTATAAGGAAAATAAAACTTTGCAGTGTGAACTTATACAGATTAAATTTTTACAGGTACAATATAATAATTCATAGGTGTGTTTAGACACTCCACTGAATAAATTTTTGTACTGTTACAACAAATATTGAACATGTGATGTAAATTTTTATATTTTTGCAACAAATAACATAAATACATGTATGTTATCCAATTATCCAAAACTTTTTGCATGTATATTGTTTCATATTCTCAACACAGTATTCACATACATTTATAGAGTACAAGTTCAGATTGATTTTGGGATTTAGTTTGAACTTATTTATTTATAGTGGATATACTGATTGGGAAAAAAGTTATAACAACTTATGGTAATCCCTCTCCATTTGACAGGTGTGAGAGTGGCATATTAGCCTACTCTTTTTCAACAACTACAGGGTATTCTTAGGGTGTTGCTGTTCCTTAACTTGGAACAGCCATTTTTCATCCCCATCGACGGACTAGCATCTTTTACCGAGATCATTCTTGCTAAAAGTGTCGATAGGGCATTGCAAATTTGTTCTCTGAAATTTTCATCATGAATGGGAAATAAAACCAGGAACCATTGACTTAGGTTAAGTTTTATGTCCGAGTTCTGTTCTCCGATACCAAGTGACCTACAGTCATATTAATTTGTGTGAGGCTGCTTCTCGGGAGTAACACAGCCTCCCACAAAAATAAGGTCCTTCTGACCTACTTATCGTGCTTCATTGACTTAGGTTAATTTTTATGTCTGAGTTCAGTTCTCCAATACCAAGGGATCTACAGTCATATTACTTGGTGTGAGGATGCATCTTTGAGAGTAACACAGCCTCCCACCAAAATTAAGTCACTCTGACCTATTTATCGTGCTTCATTGACTTAGGTTAAGTTTTATGTCTGAGTTTAGATCTCCGATACCAAGGGACCTACAATCATGTTTCTTGGTGTGAGGGTGTATCTCAGGATGACCTACTTATCGCACTTCATTGACTTAGGTTATGTTTTATGTCCCAGTTCAGTTCTCTTATACCAAGGGACCTACAATCATTACTTGGTGTTATGGTGCATCTCGTGGAGTAACACAGCCTCCGACCAAAATTAGGTCACTCTGACCTACTTACTGCGCTTCATTGACTTAGGTTAAGTTTTACATCTGAGTTCAGTTCTCCGATACCGAGCGACCTACAATCATTACTTGCTGTAAGGGTGCATCAGCCACACACCAAAATTAGCGATGGAACGAGGCGAAATTTGTAATCGTAGATTTCTGGTATTTCAGCTGTGTACACATCCTTCGGTACAGACCTCGTTATTGAAAGGAAATATTTTATACCATTGAAAATTTGGCACTTAAATTGTATTACATAATAGACGACTAATAAATTGACGATTTATAGTTTAATTTTAAACCTATTTATTCATTTGTTTGATAGGTTTTTTTTGCCAAAAACATGTTTTTTTTTATATAAATTTGTTTTTATAAAAATATATGCTTTGTTGTTTACACTATATACATGTAACTATATGTGAATAATAACTGTAGATATAGGAATGGCAGCATGATTTATATTAACCGGATTTCCCAGATGGAAAATAATCTGGAGATTTAAGTGGATGTGTAGTTCCAAACAGTGATGAAGGAAAGTCTGGTTTCCTGTTAGACAGCTTCTTCTTGATGTTACCATGGTAGCAATTTAAGGAAATTATGGCCTGTTCATGATAAATTTCCAGTTCCCTACGTTATACCCCTTCTGCTTCCCCCTTTTACCATAATCATGACAGTCCCATGAAATATTAGTTTTAGACAAGAAGATAAGGTTAACTTGTTATTAAAATTAGACATTCATTCCCTCTCTATTCCAGAAATATTTCAGTCTAAATGTTAAAATGTAAAAGGACAAAACAGCACATGGATACTAGTTACACATCTAAACCAATGTTAATGCTACCTCTATCCTCTGAGAGTTCTCTATATCATGACATCGATCATGATCTAAATCATTGTAAACAGTCCCATGTCATTACTAACATTATTAACTTAAACAGTCATCTATTGATAATATGTATAATTGATTTTAGGTCTTGATCAAACAATGAAATCCACATTTTTACTGCAACATAATTTATGTCACAGGAATAAAAAGTACTACATGTAGGTAGGAAATAATGATATAATATTTATGTCTACAAATTTATATAATAGCAATGTAAATGTATTACATTTTATTGTTTTTTTTTTAGGTTATCTGATGAGAAAAACAATATGTCTTGTGCTAGGAACTTTAAATTTGTTATTTTTTTGACGGTAATTAGGTACAGGGATATTATCAAATTAAAATAGGTGTAGTCTGGGAGGATTTCCTAAAACGTTTCATTCTTCATTTATTAGGGATAAATTTTCATAGAAAAATATTTTAAAATTCTAAATTCACTTAAGGTTAATTATTATTCAATGTACGATATCAAGAGAAAAGATTTATATGCATGTATTAAATATTGAGAGTTCCCATCAACAATTGGATTCACTTGACTGATAGACTTTATCAATAGTTCACAACATATAATAAATATTTACAGGGATAGGAATAAACTTGTCTATGATTTGAATAAAGTACATGTCTAAGGGGGAATAAATATTAAGGTATTGATTGATATTTGATTTTATTTGGTTAAAATTTATACTTCATTGACAAATGTATTGGATAAATTAGATGTAATGATAAATTCAGACACATTGATATACATGTACATGTGAACATTCAATCTGGAGGTATAAAACTCCTGGTAAAAAAATTCCTATATACCGGTCAAATTTTAAAATAATTAGGTTTCTGTAGTAAGAGTGTGAACGAAATGTATCTCCTGTTACATATGAGCTGGCCCATCTGTTTTTCTCACAATGATTTCATAGAGGATCTTGCAGCCCTGAAAAGTCTGTGTGTATATTGGGACAGGGTCTATTTTCTCCCATGGTATTTTATTCACTTTTTTTTCATTTAAGTGGAACACCTCGTCTGTGCTGTGTCTGGGACTGATGATACTGATTTATTTATACAAACATTTGAATATTGACTTTTGTATTTTACTGTCTACTTTGTCTATATGTGTATTGTAACATGCCCCTTGTGACCCATTCTTATGGAAATAAAGTATTATTCTTCTTCTTCTTCATAGATTAATTCCTGATAAAAAAATTTCACTTTACCTGATTTGAAGTTCATCATGTAATCAATTTATTTCTCTAATTCTGTGCACCTTTATACATCTCTTGAACTATTTGATAAATTCTGATATCACCACATGTTGGTAAAATGCTCGTTAAATTTTCTGTAAAAAAAAAACTTTTCGGATGACCTCTTGGATTTTTACATTGTCATTAGAGAAAAAGATTCTAAAACTCTTGACTTGTTAATTATGAAATTTATCCACTCTCAATAATTAAATACAAATGTATCATTTTTTTTAAACTGCTCGGACAAGCATTGCAGTTTAAAAATGAAAAATTTATTTTTAATGGGGTAAAACTAAATATAACCATGATATATTATGAAACTTTAAATAAGTCTCAAAAGGATTTCCAATCATAAATGATATATGGGAATTCTATGTTCAGGAGGAAGAGGCATCCATGTCTTATAGACACATGATCTATAGTTTAATTAATTATCAAAATTTAAAATTTTTTTTGTTGGTTTGTTGCATTTTTTAAAATATTTTTGAAATCAAAAGTGACCAGTTTCTCACATACATGCATGTACTTATATTTGAACAGGCTTGAAAGAAAAACTGTTTGATCTCAAACTGAAAAAATACAAATTACTCTAACTGATGGCAATTAAAATTATGAAATTATGTATTTACTACTCAGTGTCTTTACCAGGTCGGACTATCCTGACTCTAATGTTTGTGCTCATTTTGTTATTTTTTGTCTGAAAGTCTGTCAATTGGATAGCATTACCAATATAAATCATTAGTATGTCATTGTTGACCTTTCCTGTTATCCATTTTCTTGTTTATTTATACATTTACGTAAATTTAGTGAAAATTTGATATGAGATTTTGTTTTGTTTACAGAATTGATGGAGCTGTAGAAAATGAAAGCAGTACAGAAGATAATTACTGTCTAGTACATCCCTGTCCAGATTATTTACTTCCACATATCAACATGGAGGTACCAACATTGGTATGAATTAACTCTCATAGTTTGTTGAAATTTTTTTGTTTCATTTTCGTCAAGGCTTATTCACATGCTTTTAGTTGAAATGATGAATCATTTTCGGTTAATATCTTTCTATGCTATTTGGTACCAGAAACTACAATCCCATCAAAAAGAAAATTAAAAAGCAACTTCATTGCCTGAATTCCATGTGTACAATGTACAGTTCTGGATTAACCCTTCAACAGGTATGCTTGACCAGAGTTTTGGAAAAGATTTATATTTATCCTGCAATCAAGCCATTTCAGGGTAGAATAAACTTTATTCGTATTAGATCAATGACCTAATTAAGTCTACTGGTACTTGTTTATATGAAGAATGCGAGGAGCATAGTGAATGTACCAGTCACGGCGTTTCCCGCATTTTCACGAAAGTTGGATTTAAACTCAATCAGACGTAATTTTAAGGCATTTTACACATGTGAAGGCGATTGCAGGATAAAGGCAATCCACAATCATTGTCGAAAATATAAAATTTATTTGAGCTCGCTGCAAAACACGAGGAAAAGGCTTGCTAAAGCCCGCCTTTTCTCCTGTCTCTAAAGCTTACCCACATAAATTTGACAATGACTATGTATTATATTTGTGCATCCAATAAAACATCTGTTATTATTTAAAACATGGTTTTTTAAAAAAAAAGAAAGCACTAATATAAATTTATTGCTATAGAAAATGTCTTTTGTAGTGGTTTATTGCTAATTCATTAGCAGCAATTGTGTTTTTGAGTACTGTACTTTAGCATTCTGTCTTGTCAATAGACCAATTGTACCATATACATGATATATATACCAACTGTAAACATGTTGACAATGATGTTAATTTCCTCATTACAGAACTAATTCACTTCCAGTAATATGTCTAAACAGCATTAAAGTGTTTACAAATGTATTTTTAGTGGATCATTGTTAAATCCTGGAGGACATAGGAAGATTACAGATATCTTTACAATGCATCTAGATGCGACAATCAGAATTTAATAGTTTTTTAATTTAATTTCAGTGTCAAATTCAAACAGTTTATATAAGTAATGAAGGGAGATCATGGAAGTGCTTCAAAAAAAGTTTAAAACCCCATTTTGTATAATTATACGGACAATTTAAAAGAAAATTTAAAAATCATGGAACCGTATCTAAAAAAACAAAAATTTTCACAAAACCATTAAATAGATTTTAATTATCTTTCAGTTTTTGCCAGTTCAAGTTAAAAGAACTATGAAATCATCCTGGCTTGTGAAACATCAACAATACATATATACAGTATATATACTGTGGTTGTGAATAAGACTTAGTAATTGATACCTTTAATTTACTTGCAGTTGACAGCTGGCTATGTTGAACAGCTAGCAAAGATGAGCAGGCTGCCTAAGCCCGTACCAGACCTACAACCTAGAGTTGTTCCTGCTGTCAAGTTACGAAATGTGGCGTATCGACCACCAGAACCATCTAAAGAGTCATCTAGTAAACAAAAGCATGAAATATCCAGTGATTCTAATACAGAAATAGAAACTCCCAGGCCTCCCACTGATTCTAATAAACCATTTTTCCAGAAGGTTAGTAATAGGAACATAACATAGAGGGCCCTAGCTGTACAAAAATTAACCACAATGATTATGTTAATCCATTAATATTTTAGATGAATTCTGCATTATTAGAATTTCCAATATTTCTTTATTTGCCTAGATACACTTTAATAGAAATCAGATTAACTCATATGCAAATTTTCAGCCTCTCATGTATAACAAAATAAATGAAAATGTGTTTAAATTGTTTTAATGCCATCAGAGAATTGATTGCCTATATAAAGGTGTTACCTATGAACTTGGTAACTTTATACATCTAGTGCATATATAAAGTCTGGTATACTAAGCTTATGTTGAGAGAAGCGCAATTAAAAAATTAATATATAAACCCAATATATTTAAGGATTGACCGTAATTTTATTTCAGTCTATGAATAAATAACCTCAATCAAGGGGTGCACACTAAATAACCCGCAAAGCAGATTATTTATAAGTATGCACCATGTGCATTGAGGTAATTTCCAATAGACTGAAAACAAAATTACAGTCAATCTGTAATATTTAATTTCAACGGTTGTTTTGACGTCTAAAATGTTGGGATTCCCTTTCATGATGTCATAGTAGAAAAGAAAATTTAGTCTATGATATGATAGATGAAAAAAATTTTGACCAATCAAATGACGCCTTACATCAAATATTAAATTATATATGTAATTGCATGTATAAAAATTGCTTACATCATAGGAGAGTAACATTTAAAACCATACAGTATCACTAATTAATTTAATCAAACTTTACATAATTCATAGAAGAATAAAAACAAGGGCCTTTCCATTGAAACATTCATATCACAAAGGGAAAGGATTGTAAAAAAAAAAACCACTCAGATAGTTTCTTTTCAACAGATATGTATTAAAAATCTTAAAAATTCACCCTTGGGTTGTTACATGTACAAAATTATAACAGTGTCTTCTTGGTGTGTAAAGTTTGACCATCAGTATATACATGTATTTTAATTTTTTAACATGTAACAATCATCTTTAATATTAGACACATTGTCTGTTTAACTGTGTTACTCACTCCATTGTCTCTGCATTGTTTTTTTTTTTAAATACATTAAAGAAGAAAGGGAGATCCTACGATGCCCCATGAATCAAGGATTTAGGAATGTAATATGCTGTTGGCGTGGCCAATGATACGAGCACTATTAGCCCTTTCCAGAAACTAATTTCCATAATCACGATTCTAAAATTATAATTTGAAGCAAGTTATTTCCCTTAATTTACTTACTTCCGGCGAACAAAACTTTTTCTAGCCTTAGTATGTAGCCCAATATGGCTGCCCCCATTAAACAAAGACTTTTCTAAATGACCCATATGTATAAAATGTATATGCTCCTATAGCGCTCGCTGCACTCACTAATATTATCAAAATATTCATAACAAATGATGTATTACAAGAAGACGAAACATGGCCATTTTTGACAGATAAAAATTGAAATATATCTACTTTGGATTCATTTCATAATGGTTCCACATCAGAGTGAAACCAGGAATTTAAGTATTTGACCAAAATGTAAACTTCATACGGACCTGATTTTATTTCTGATTTGTCCATTACAGTAGTTTTATTATATATAGTAAAATGGCTTTGAAGTATCATTTCCGTTCTTTTTCCTGGTTGTCAAAATCAGGTCTGTTCATAATTTGTAATTACTAGGAGATGAGAAATCCATGAAAATCATTATTTCCAAAACTAGGAATAATTACATCTCCTTTTATTGCCTTATGTTGCAAAAAAATAGTAATAACACTGTGTAGTTATTTTATATTAACGTGAGCAGTTACCATTTCTGGGTTTCCAGAATTGCTTTATTTCACATCTATTTTTAATTTTTGTTGAAATGTGTACTATAGCAGGACAAATTAATTTGCATTATAATTATGACTTTGAATTTAGATGCATAGTAAACATGATGACAACACTGTTTGAAAAATATTGTAAAGTACAATGTATATACTCCTATAAAGCAGATACTAATTAAATCTGAAGTGAAAATAACCATTTTAAGAAATGGGAAGATAAATGGAAATGGTGAGCTGTCAAAAGGGGCATAAAACGACTTAAATGTATAAAATAAACAAGTCGAACAAAACCAAATATATTTTTTAAATGCTTGTGATCAAGACCGTATTGGTCGAAAGTTTGGGTATTTTAAACTTTTTACTTTGATTGTTGTTTTTTTTACGATTTTATATTTGGTTTTGTTCGACTTGTGTATTTTACATGTATATATTTAAGCTTTTTTATGCCCCTTTTGACAGCTCACCATTTCCATTTATCTTTCTTGTTTTCTATTGTCGTATGAGCTGTTTCGCAACATACTTAATTTTAAGAAATGGTTTTGGAAAAATATTCAAAGTTATCATGAAAGTCATATGACATGACTGAATTACTTTAGAATAGTATATGTAGCTATAGTTACTCTATATCTCTATACTCAGCCTCATTGCTTTCTTTTCAGAGCCCATTCCCTGATGAAGATTTAAGTATGGATGATAAGTCACAGTTAGAACGCTTAAGAAATAAATTACGACAACGAGAAAAGCAGAAACTTCTGCGAGATGAGGTTATTATTTCCCCTACTTTTTTGCGGACATTTGATACTATGACCAAAATTAAACCCTTCTTTTTTTCAACTAGCTCGAAAAATATCAAAACATCATACATATCAACAATCCTGGACTTTTCATGTTGTCAGTAAAACAATATAGCCCCATGAACTATGATCTTTGAGAAGATGAGTTATCTCCCATTATATAGTATTGAATATGTGTAGAATTATGTCTGTGTATGCTAACATTTTAGATCTGTACTAACATATGTAGGCTTTTTATCTTTTTATAGTATCAACACTTTCTTGCTTTCACTTTTAGCTCACATGAGCTTATGTCATCACTTTGCGTCCGTCGCCCGTAAACTTTTCACATTTTGTCTGCTGAAACTGCTTGGAGGATTGTAACCAAACTTGGTAGGAATGATGTATGGTTGAGATTCATCTGCTCAACTGACGTCTGCAGCTGTTCAAAGTTTCCATTAAAACCATATGGAAAAAGACTTTTGTGTCATTTGCTCAGGGACTGATATGCAGATTGTAACCAAAGTTGGCAGGAATGATGTATGGAAGGACTTCTACCAACTTTCCACCTTTGGTTCTGGTTTGGATGAACAACATGGCTGCAAGAGGCCATTTTTCAAAAACATCCTCTGAGACTACATGATGAATGTTTTGAAACTTTGCAGGATTGAAAACAATAATACCCTCTGCAAACGGTCCACTTTTGATTGAGAATCATTTGATCAACCAATGGCAAAGGACATTTTTGTCATTTGCTCAGGAACTAATAGGCAGACTGTTACCAAAGTTGGCAGGACAGATGCAAATGATCCACCTTTTTTTAGGTCAAAGGTCAATTATCAAGGTCACTTTGACATTTTGCATTTCTTTAACAGAATACAAAACAGCTTGCAATGGCCTTATAAAAGCCAGGTGAGCAATACAGGCTCAGTTGAGCATCTAGTTACATTTACTTATAGAAATGATATTAATAATTCACATATTCATATTTTTAATATTCAGCAATTAAACTCCATTAGCTGTGTTTTATTGATTTGATTGGTACAGATTTTTTCTTTCCATTTTTACAGACATTTGATTCTAGAAAAGAAAACCGAAGAAGGAGAGTTTATACAAGGAGAGAAAGGGATCAGATGAGACGTCAGGGTCGAATGTATTATAACGATAGTCATGATGATGTCATGTCTGAAATGGATTTTAGGTACTCTTCAATATATAAGAATGATTTCCAATGTTCCAGCCAAGAACATAGTTTTATTTGAAGAACTTAAACATAATTTCATGTCTGAAAAGGGCAAGAACTCTAAGAAATATAAAAACGTAGTTTTATTTGAAGAACTTAAAGATAATTTCATGTCTGAAAAGGGCAAGAACTCTAAGAAATATAAAAACGTAGTTTTATTTGAAGAACTTAAAAATAATTTCATGTCTGAAAAGGGCAAGGACTCTAAGAAATATAAAAACGTAGTTTTATTTGAAGAACTTAAAAATAATTTCATGTCTGAAAAGGGCAAGAACTCTAAGAAATATAAATAATGCAAGTAATTTTTGCCCTTGTTAGAATTTTTATGTTTTTCACTAATTTTCTGCTATTTCTAGTCATTCAGTCTAGTGTATCAGCAGTAAAGTGTATTTACTCTAATTTCTGTACATTATTGGGTATGCAGATAAGTTTTCTTTCCATATATATTTTGAACTAGCTGAAATACTATTTATTATAATTTAAGCTTTGAATCTTTGATTATGGATACAAATAAAAAGCAAATATTTTTTGGCAATCAGATACTGGGGGTCCTAAGAAGGGTTTCTGTCCTATTGGGATTTAGGTTGAGATTAGGTTTTATGAAGCATGCAATTGCCTGCATTACATTTTACTTATTGAAATGAATAATTGGACAAACAGCATGGTTATTAAACCTACAGGAGATTAAAATTTCTTAAAATTGTTTTTTTTAATAAATAATTATGAAGAAAATGTCTATTTACAAGATGCTGAAAAAATTAAAATTAACATTGAGATTGCACTTAAACAATATAATTTAATTGGATTGGTTTGTTTAATATTTATTACAATATTTATTACAGAGGCTATCATTCGGGAAGAAGTGGATGTTCGACACCAGGTGGCAGTGTGGTATGTATACGTAATAGCAATTACTATGGTCAGATATGTGCCTAATGCAGTGAGCATATTTTACTCTGTTTCTGATTTGTCATATACCTTGATTCTTTATATTTGTATATTAATATGGTTTCTAGGTCGCCAATTCATTTTTTTGTTTGTTTTGAAAAGTCTTCCTTAAAAGGATAATGAATGGAACAAAAACAAGTGTTGCCTTGACTTTTCTATCTGTTCACTTTGTGATCAAACCATATTTATTTTGTCATATTGTATTATTAACTTTATTTGATTTTTGATTTCATAGCTGCCAACCCTGTCCACAATCATTCTGGCTTTTTCATTTTCCAAATTCTATTTTTCAATTATGTTCATTGTCAGTCAGATTCTGGTTCGTGATATGCAAAATATCTGTGCTCATGCCTTTGACATGAAGTTGACGTCCTTGAATTAAATCATATTGAGAAAAATATTATTGAAAAAAATTTTGTTTAACAAAATCATCCATGACGAGGCTGCCTATTAGAGAACTCCATCCATTTCATATTTGTAGTTTGATATTAGCCTTTACAGAATTTTACACCAGAGTTTTAGGATAGATTAGAGGGAAGGTTTGGTTACCGATAAAACTGGTTCAATCCAACAACTGTTCTGAGTATCATGATTCTCTTAAGTGTTTTGTGCTCTTTTATTTTATTTTTTGTCCAGGGTTCTGTCTGTTCAATGGCATTGGTTGGATGGTATGTTATTGTTGACCTTTCTTGTTATCCATTTTGTTGTTTATCATAAGATTTAAAATAAAACAAGATTTTTAATAATTAGTTATCTTTGTTTCCATAAGGACCGTTGTGTATGTTAAAAAGCATACAAATGTGAGAGGAAATGTGTCAGAAATGCAAAAAAAATGAATAAGGAAAAGTAATCCCATTTCATGTGATTGGCCTTGCCTACCATTGATCTTATGTTCTTAATCTATATGTTCACCATATTATGCAGTTGCTGTTCAAAATGTCAAAAATTAAGTTTCCTTTGAAGAAACTTGTAATTTATTATAATATGAATGAAGTGATGTAATGCATTCACAGTATCCCTCAAAATGAAGAAGTTTAAGCAAATTACAATTGCTTTGAGAGAATGATGTTTAGATGGTAGCTATTTGTTGTTTTCCTTTATTAAAAAAATAAATTTGCAAAACAAGTTTGCATGCTACATCAGACGACTAAGAGCTTTCACAACATTAGACAGTGCCTAGCAATTATTGGTCACAAATCAACATTTTATAGAAAACAGTAAATTAAATAAAAAAATTAAATGTTATCAGATGTGATTAAATTGTACGATGTCAAATGAGGAAGTACAAATATTTCCTTGGCTTCTGATAATATCAACATATCATTTCATTACGTCCTCGTTAAATTTCAATGGATTCAATTTCACACTATCTAATGACCAATAAAGTCTGTTTCAGGACTTTTAATGGCTTCCTGCAAATATTATCTTTATCTGTGGATGGATTTTATGATATAACATTCAGTGGTTTGAAATTTTTATACGGTTTCTTTTTTGCAAACTAAAAGCATATTATAAATGAAATGAATTGTGTCTGACAGAACAGTAAGTCACTTTTGACGTTATGGATAATTGAAATTTGTGCTATTATTTCCTAAAAAAAGAGTGATTCAAGACGTTACATTTGTGGGAAATGTTGTTATGACATTATTTATATCCCTGAAATAAATCTTAAAAGAACATTGTCGGAATGTAGGAGTGAAATGGAAAATTTGCACATAATAACTTTTCAGAATCTATGAATTTATGATGAAGTTTTAAAAAAAAAACTGCATTTTTTATCAAAGGAATGCACAATGTGATGTAATATTATGAAATGTAAATTAAGAACGATAGAATTTTAAAGAATTGAACGATTTTTTCCCCACTAAATTGTCAAATCATTGAAATTAATAAATAGGCAGTTCACTCGTAATTTGATTTGGTATTCTAATGTTTTGAGATTACGTAATAAGAAAACAAATGAGAGGAGGTTACTAAAATAATTTTGAACAATAATTAGAAATCCTTGTGATGTTTTAACTAATTGAAAAGGTGTGGTATTCGTCAGGTAGACGACGAACAGTCATGTAAAACATTGTACTATAAATTGAGAAATTGTTGCATACATTTATTTTGATAATCTTAGCGGATTTTATGTTGAGATTTATTAGTGGAGTTGAGGTACGTTTTGTAATATAGTATATATGTCCAGAATCAGAATGGGAATTCTAATTACTGTCATATATTTTACAATAAAAAAAAACATCAGATTAATTCCCAAATTTACAGTAATTGATGTAAGGGGTGTTATCCCAACCCAATCATTTTAAGAATGCTGAAATTTCTAACTAGGTGTTCAGATTCTCATAAAGTTTCTCAAAGCCAAATCAAATGATATAGGTGGGATTAATAGGGTATTGTCTTCCACTCCTGTACCAAAATCAAAGTTATGAAAGCTTCTTGCAAATTTGCACACTTTATACAACAATTCTATTACATTATTTAAACCCTTAACTCAGTATTGTGTAGGGAATGTAAGTATAATGCCTAATTATAACAAGCTGTCTATTTTAGTTCCCTTGTGTAGCCTACTTTGCACATTATGAGCTTATTTTGTAAAAAAAGTAAAATCCCATTCCCAAAAATGTTAATAAAGTCAATGTAGAAAAATGATGTGTAGACAAATGGAAGGAAAGAAAAGTTTAGTCAATGACAGTATCATTTCAATTTCATAAAAAATGTTGGGGAATACGATGACTTAAATCACTGATAATAAATCTTTAATTCTGCATCCATTTATACATCTCTTGATCCATTTGATAAATTCTGATATTACCACACGTTGGATAATAAGTGCTCGTGAGATTTCCTGCCAAAAAACTTTCGTTTTACTCTGAGTCTGTCTGTCTGTCCGAACAAACTTCCACATCTTTTGTCATGTTTCAATTAAACTTGGTATAACATAAGATAATGACAAGTAAACTCTGCTGTATAAAGGATTTTGTTGTCCATCAATTTTCCATGAAGTTCTGCCCGGTTGAAATTGTGAGACAATTCACCATGCATTTTGTCTTTGCGACTTCTCCAACATGCTTCATCAGAAGCTCATGAAACTTTGTATACTGCAAGATCCTAATATGAAGATGTGGACATGTGAAGGATATCCTGGTCCATTTAGTTTTCCCACAGTTATACCCAGCAGCGGGGGGTATAGTTAGTGAGGTTCCCTCACAGTTCTAGTTTAAACTACTCAGACAAGCCTGGCCGTTTAAAAATGAAAATTTAATTATCTCGAGTTGTTGAATCGTTGTAGAATCTATATTTATTTGTTCTTAAATATTGATTTATGAAGAAAATTTCATTAAAAGATTTACATGCATTTACCAAGACAGAGAATTGAAGAAAATTAAAATTATTTTTTTGTTTCTTAGAATAATTTATAGCTATACAGTCATGAAAAAAACTACATTCTAACAAGCCTGATAGAATTTCAGATCTGCGTTACCATAAAAATAGAAAATTAAGGCTGTGTAACGCAGTAAAAAGGATACATTTCTGAAGAAGATAGGTTTAGATTTGCAATATACTTTTCTGATTGACATCTAGGCGACAAATTAAACAGACATTTGAGATAGAAGCAATATAAACTATTCTTGTTTCACCAACAACTCGTTACTAATGTGTTTTATGATGCTGGGTTAGTTATGACTTGAAATTGTCCTTATCTTCATGCTATTTTTGATCTACTGGTGCTTATATGTGAAAAATCAGTATAAATTTGGGTAAAGATGTGATAAATAAATGTCAGATCTGCCCTTTAAATGGAAATTGGAATGAAAATGTTGCTTTGTTTACAATGTGAATTTATTGATTTTTAAGATATATTTTTTCTGGTTTTTCTAAGCAATTGAAAATTGGTGTTATCCTTAGAGTGCATATATTTAAAGTGAAATTTTGAGATTGTATCAAAAACATTTATTTCAAACTGTCAGGGTATTTTGTTGGTTAAAAGACAATACTTGATACTATATTAAATTCTCAAAGTAATTTGTCAGCACATAGATAATACATTGTACTATATTTACTCTTTATATCTCAAAGTTCCTGTTATCTGAGACTTCTTTGATGAACCATTCACCATGAAAATTTGATATATTATAATAAGAAGCAATGTCTTGTTGGCTGCCCAGAAATTAATATTCTTTGGTACCAGTTTTGATGCCTAAGATGTTCATTTTATCGATGTACAACTCTACGCCTGAACAAATACCTGAAATGTTAATGAGCAAATTCAGAAAAAACAAAAGGCTGAATCCCAAACAGTCCAAGGACAGAGCTATAAACTATAAACAGCAAGTACAAATGTCAAAATGACCAAACAGATAAGACAAAAACTATCTAAGGACAGAGCTAAAGAGCAATAACCCAAAACTATTAACAGCCAATACAAATGTCAAAATGACAAAAAAGGTTAAAGATAAAACCATCTAAGGCAACACCACATTGATTTTTAGTTCGGGTTTTGTCACTCCTATTTTTGTATTTTGTAAATTTTAAGAACATTTTTTTTTTTGCCGCTTCATTTTGCAAAAATTATGAAAATTCACTTCATTTTTCAAGAAATTAAAAAGAAAAAGTGTTTGCCTGCTTTTAAAATTTGGTAGAAAAATAGAGAGTTTTTCAATATTTTGCAATATTTTAGTAAAAAATATTATGTTGCACATAAATTTGATCTTCACCTGAAAAAAACTAGTCCTCAAGAAAAAAATTGAAATTAAAATTTCGCTAGCTCACACCTATTTTCATCATAAAAAAATCCAAAGAACTAAAAATTAGTTTAGTGTAGACTAAAGACAGAGCTTAGGAAAATGTTTACTTTAGAGAAATAATATAAAAAAAAGCTGAGTTTTACCTTTCACATATAGATTATAACTGGACAATATACTTGCTTAATGAATTGGTTCTTTGACTGCAGAAAATAACCTAATGTTTTTGTACTTTAAATATCTCCAGACTTTCTTTAAGAAGCATGTTATGTTATCACCCTAATATGTTATACATGGTCCTGAGCACTCGGTAATTTTCATTCGATTTAGAACATTAAATTGATAGCTGTTATATCATGCTATGTGGTCTTTAACTAAACCAGTGATCACATAAATGGGTTGCTGTCACATTTCTTATTTGTCTTCTTAATGTAAATAAAGATTTATGGAGATTTTGAACATTTTAGTGAACAGAATATATTGCACTTTAACATGCATAGGTTTTCAAAGTCTTATAACTAAGAGGAACTAATGGCGTAATTTAACTGGAATTGGTTTTCTCAAATTATGTAATTCAATTGCTGTCTTGGTTCTCAGAACAGACTTTTATCATACTCAATTTAAATTGTCATATCACTTGACTGCCAAATGCAATTAGGCATCATATCTAAAACGATTAAGCTTACCTGATTTTGTTCAAACAAAAAATTTCCAGTGTAAAAGGAAGATAACTCCTCTCATAAGTTTTTTCTTTATATAGGAAATGTTTAGAAAGATATTTAAAGTAACATTTTTACAAATTTAAGAAAAGCCCAAATTAGTCATTTCAAATTATATATTTTAGAGTTTTCAAGTGCATTTATTTTTCAGTTTAAATTTTCTTATCAATTGGTTGTACACAAGTTGCAGTCTGTCCTGTCATAACAGAGTCTTATTTGATATAATAAATTTTCTTTGAGGAGAAGGGAGATAACTGTTTATGTGAGATGTTATTAAATTTATTTAAATCATGATTTTGAAAATTTCATCAAAATGGGTTTCTGTTGGTAAGTGTACATTTTTAATATTTCAATTTTTCGAGTACATATATCATTCTCAATTAAACGTCATATTTGAAGTTTAAAAATGTATCCTTAACAGCCAATGGTAAAGTTTTTATATTTTCTGATGTGTCTCACAAGATTAATTAACAAAACATATGTTACAATTATAGCATTTAGACTTTCAAAATGACAAAAAATCCATTACATGTAATGAGGTTTACAGACTATGTTATACAATATTTAGATGCAGACCTATTTGTATGTTATGCTATTCACTTGTTATCCCCAGATGACAATGAAATCTGGTTAATCCATTTTAAGTGCAATTTTTTTTGTCTCATCTTATATAGTGAGAGTTTCAGACAATACAGATAATTTATACTCAGTCACATTATTCTTAATATTCATAAAAATAAAGTGAGCATTCTTTACTAAAAGCTTTTATCAGGCTGGAGACGTGTGAGAATCTATAGAGAAATATTCTTTAATGTTACAATACCGGAAATTATGAACCAAATGCATCCTTTTATAAGAAATCCAATAAGTAGCAGTATTTATTTGTTATAAATTCTTCTAATAACTGGTAGACATTTTGTAATTAAATACCCAGACGCAATTTTTCCCTTTTTTTTTGGAACTTATCCATTAGTCAAGATTATATATAAGTAAATTTTAGTTATAATACGACAAATCATCTTTACTTATTTACTAGAGTTAAGATACAAAGACTTTCCATTTTTGTCTAAGACCATAAAATTTGCCGTCTATAGAATTTGTAAATGCACGTTATAGATATATAAGTAAATTTTAGTTATAATACGACAAATCATCTTTACTTATTTACTAGAGTAAAGATACAAAGACTTTCCATTTTTGTCTAAGACCATAAAATTTGCCGTCTATAGAATTTGTAAATCTATGTTATAGATATATAAGTAAATTTTAGTTATAATACGACAATCATTTTTACTTATTTACTAGAGTTAAGATACAAAGACTTTCCATTTTTGTCTAAGTTCATAAAATTGCTGTCTATAGAATTTGTAAATACATGTTCCGGTAGAACTGTATACTTGATTGATATACAGTCTATTTGGTGCTTGCACAGAAATTTTCTATAATGAAATTGTAAATTTCCAAACAAAGTTGGGAGAAATATAGGTTTTTCACAGTAAAAGCTTTATTCGGAGAGATATAATTATTCTGTTCCTAAGATATCCTTTCACGGGAGGTTATTTCTTTTCAAATAAATCAGCACATACCAATTACAAGTTACGATTCCCCGCCTCGGTTACTAGATGAAAAATCAATCCAATACTTGATCCCACTTTTGACGAATTCTGTGTCGGAATTCCAATTAATCATTCTGCTTGACTGCATGTAGACCATTCTTGGAAAATGGATAATATTAAAATCCTGTCAGAAAATCATCTCTGATGGTATTAAATGTATATAAGTTGTGTGTTTGAAGGACTGTATTAGTTTCTTGTAGTTTTTCCAGTAGGGAAAAAAACTTCAGAAATTTTTGGATAACTCAATTGTAAGTATTTTTTATATTAATCAGATAAAAAAAAATAAAATAAAAATTTAAAATAAAAAAAAATTAAATTTAAATGTAATACATCATATAGATTTGTTTTCATAATTTTCATTAATTTAATTGAAGATATCAAAATTAAGTTGAGATAATTTTTATTTTATTATAGTTAGATTTCTTTACCTTGAATTATATTTCCTATTTCAGAATTAAATATTTTTGGACGTTATTTCTTCCCTATTTCTGCTTTTTTGTTTCTCTCGCTGTAGAGCCTTGTAATAAGTTAAGCCCCAAAAAAAAGAGGAAATATTTTTAGTTTTATTACAAAATTTAAAACACTCTTGTTCATGCTTGTTTTAAATTATTTAAAAAGATGATCTGATGAAAAATGGAGGATGAGGATTTGGCTGTGAACAGATTTTCAATTTGCTATCAGAATTTGTGTGAAATGTTTACTCTATAAAAGGTTTCTTGAATATAAGAGATAAAAAAGTTACCATTTTATCAGTTTCACAGAATTGTTCTGTACAGTAGATTTTATTCTTTCACTAAAGGCCCACTTACTCTCATTCTCAGCAGCATTTTATATTTAATAGTTTTGATGTACAACTGAACAACTTTAATACATGTATACCATTACATGTGTAAATACAAACAAACTTTCTTTTGTGTTGTATTTGCATATTGTACAAATTAAATGTGCCGATAGCTATCCAATTTCACTGAAGTTGTTAACACAAATTAAATTTGCTGATAGTCGTCCAATTTCACTGAAGTTGTTAATAGATATTAAATGTGCCGATAGCTGTCCAATTTCACTGAAGTTGTTAACACAAATTAAATTTGCCGATAGGAGTCCAATTTCACTGAAGTTGTTAAGACCTATTACATGTGCTGATAGGCGTCCAATTTCACTGAAGTTGTTAATACATATTAAATGTGCCGATAGCTGTCCAATTTCACTGAAGTTGTTGACACGAATTAAATTTGCCGATAGGAGTCCAATTTCACTGAAGTTGTTAAGACGTATTACATGTGCTGATAGGCATCCAATTTCTCTGAAGTTGTTAATATGTATTAAATGTGGCGATAGCGTTTCAATTTCACTGAAGTTGTTAATACAAATTAAATGTGCCGATAGACTTCCAGTTTCACTGAAGTTATTAACACAAATTAAATGTGCCGATAGTAATCCAATTTCACTGAAGTTGTTAATACATATTAAATGTGCCGATAGCTGTCCAATTTCACTGAAGTTGTTAATACAAATTAAATGTGCTGATAGCCGTGCAATTTCTCTGAAGTTGTTAACACAAATTAAATTGTAATTGTTTAATTCTAGTTAATTTTGAAATATGATTATAGCTGCAGAATAGGCACTGAACAAATTTTCAATCTCTTTATAACCAATACTAGTTCGGGACAGATTTTTCAACCATAATTGTATGTATTTAAATTGGGTAATACACATACCTTCTCAACCAAAAAATATTTCATCAAATCGTTCCCCCAGATTTTGAAATTACTCTGCATATTGTGAAAATTTGACAATAACCAATTGCTTTGAAAAAGAGAGATAAGTGGGCATCCATGTCACTGTATGCAAATGGTGCTATTTTGCAAGGTATATTGTTATTATATTTTAAAACTTTGTGGACTGTTATATATATATATATATATATATATATATAGTCCTCTGAATATCCAAATGTATTTAAATTATGATTGATTGTCATTGATTTCAGGGTTAGTTTTAAAATAGAGTCTTTCTTTAAATAAAATAAATTATTGTTTACAAAAATGAACAGTATGAGATTAGAATTGGCCAGTTACCGCAGAATGGGAAAGATTCTAAGTCATTCTACATATGTGTGATACATAGTTCATATCTCTTAATACATTCCTATATAAAATTTCTGTTTGAAAAAAAACTGTTCTTTTTTCAGAAAATTTTATATTTTAGGATTTTTGAACAAGTATTTGAGTATAAGATGTAATGCTTTTTAAATGTTTTTTTTACCTGCCTCGCCAACGGAAAAAGCAGGTCTAGCAACGTCCATCCATAAGACCTTGGTGGGAAACTTTCATCATAGTTTTCTTGGCTTCTACAGAAGGGAATGATTTTATATTTTGTCTTGATAATGTTGAGTTGTAGCGTGTAAGCAATTTTTGGATCTGTCGTTTAGCCACTTCATGTTTGCCGATAGTTAAAAATTCAACCAATACTCAAAACACAAGAAAAATTTTTGTGAAAGTCTTCTTGGCTTCTACAAAAGGGAATGATTTTATATTTTGTCAGAAGCTTGATTATTGTTGAGTTGTAGCGTATAAGTTCTTTTTGGCTCTGTCATGCAGCCACATCCTGTTTGCCGATAGTTTAAAATTCAACAATACTCAAACTCTAGAAAAATTGTCGTGAAAGTTTGAGTTGTAGCGTGTAAGCAATTTTTGGATTACATTTGATGTCGCTGTGATTCCTATATAGTATGGTATTTGTGTGTCCTATGGGTGTCATTGTAATTGAACTTATCACAATTAGTTGGTCTCATATGATATGTTTATAGAAACCATAAAAAAGTGAAAAGATATACTTCCTTAATGACTGGTTTGATTTTTATTTCTTCCTGTGTGAATATTTTTTTTTCCCTAAGAAAATGTATTAAAATCTGGAATTAGTCATACTTTTAAACACAATTTATTTAGGATTTCCAATCATTTGTGTAGCATACAACACATACAACTGACAAAATTTATTAAAAAAGTTTTTTCACTCTTATTTCAACAAAAACCTCCCCCCCCCCCAACCCGCCTTTTTTTAAATTTTGAAGAAAGTTTTTTGTACATCTCAACATTTAATCCATATAAAACTTGGGTTTTTCTTTCCATTTATTTTCATTTTATAACTTTCCACACTGCACTAAAGTAGATATTAAATCAGTTTTACCATAGTAATTAAGAATCACAACACTTCTGCTCGTGGCAATTACTTGGAAATTTTAATCGTTGTTATTTGCTTGATGTTCAGTTTCAACTTTTTGCCAATCAATTTGCTTGGGGAAATTGACTGGAAAAAAAGTAAAATTGTTTTATCAAACATTCTAACAAATTTCCTGCTTTGGAGGTTTCATTTTTATTCCAGTTTATCCTTTTTTGATGTAAACATCTGCAAGCACAATAAACGGAAGAGATTTTTTAGGAATAGATTTTTTTCCTTTTATTTAAGGTCGATGGATAACCTTGAATAGAAAACTGTAAAAGTTTCGTTTTTTAACATGAAAAGTTGATTATATGTTAGAGCAGTTTATAATAATACATTTGTATACTAAATAGTTTTTAACAGCTTCTTGTTGTCATAGTTATTTGTAGTTAGGGCGCATAAAAAAAATAAGTGTGGTTCCTGTTACATCAAAATAACAGGCAGAATTTTTTTTCTATTTTTCAATTTTTTTTAACATAGAGTCTATGGGAAAGATATTCTGACTAACCATGCTACTTGAAAAATGTAAAAAAATGTTTAGGGTAGGTTAAAAAAAAAGGTTATATAGGGTAATTCGAAATGCACATATTTTTAATTTGGCCTTTATGGGCATCATTTATTTACTTGTAATGTAAAGAGACATGTATTTACCTGTAAAGTAAAGAGACATGTATTTACCTGTAAAGAGACATGTATTTAACTTTAATGTAAAGAGATTAATTTACCAGCGATGTAAAGAGACATTTATTTACCTGTAATGTAAAGAGACATGTATTTACCTGTAATGTAAAGAGACATGTATTTACCTGTAAAGTAAAGAGACATGTATTTACCTGTAAAGAGACATGTATTTAACTTTAATGTAAAGAGATTAATTTACCAGCGATGTAAAGAGACATTTATTTACCTGTAATGTAAAGAGACATGTATTTACCTGTAATGTAAAGAAAAAATTTTTTTCAAATAATTTGTTTATTTGTTGATATTTGAGAAAAAAATTGAAGAGAACGAAGAATGTACTTTATCGTCAGATTTGAATAGTCTTTTTAAAGACATTTTGCTTAGCATTGATACCATTAATGTTTATTCTTGTAAAATAATGTCAGCATGGCATCAGACAGATCTCTTTAGAATAATTTGTAGCCTTAATTGCATGGTTAGATGTTCGTAGTTTGCAAATTTAGAAATATGAAAATAATCTATTTACTTTACAACATTTTTAGTGAATAAGTAGAAACTAAAAGGATGTTTTTTTTTGTTTTGGCAAATTTATCTGGCCTATGCAAAGCTTCCCTTGCCAAAAAAAAAGTGAAAAATTTAAGTGTATAATAGTTCATAGGCATTATAAGAATAGAAAATGAACAATAGTGGTTGTAATGACAGAAAATTTATAAGACGTCTCTATTTTTATGATATGGTAACCGCAGCCAGCTATTACTTTACCACAAATATTGACAAAAAGCCAGTAAAACTATCTTTTCTCCAGTAAGCAATTTTTCTTATTTTGACCATATTTTTATGTTACTTTATTTCACTGAGGACATTCTTATAGGAGACTTACAATTATCATCAAAGTAATTTCCTTTCTAGACCACAGTAAGACGAGTGTCATCGATATCACACTATCGATGATGATAGTCACCAAAATAAATTGCTTCAGATTTTCTGTAATCTCTCTATTTCTACAACGAGCTACAGTAGTGAAATTAGAATTGGAAATGAAGCATTTTGCAAATAACCTGACATTATGTACTTTACTTCATCCTTATTCGCTATTATCCAAGGGTAATTGAGTTTGTTGTGAATCATTCACATCTTGTTTGCGGTAAATAGGTCATTTAGATATACTTTGATGTATATTTATGAGGGATAGCATTTAGTTATGATGTTATATATTACAGATATTCTTTTGAATAATTATGAAAAATTTTCAGCCTCAAGACGGACACCAAACCTGATCCTATTGTCCCGAGAATTATGCTTCATATAACTTTGTCTAAACTTATATTTCTTGTTGAAGCAGAAGCATAAAAAATTTAGTGTTCAAAGATCTGGAAACAATACCTGTCATCTTTAAAAGAATGTTTAGAATATGCGTTCCGAAGGATAGATTTTTCATTCGCCTCAATGAAGTTGAGTGGGGCTATTAGAGTCACCCCGGCGTCTGCGTCTACGTCCACAGCCAGTTCTTAGTTATTAGTTGACATAGTGTCATATATTTTTGTGTGCAGGTGCATGACGAAGAGACTGACCATGTGATATAAGATGAAGGTCACATGACCCATATTACACGATTGACTAGCTGTTAAGTTTTATGTCAAAAATCAGTTTTGATGATACAAGTGATCTACAGTCATATTACTTGGTGTGTGGGTGCATCGCAGGGAGTAACACAGCCTCCTACCAAAATAAGGTCACTCTGACCTACTTATCACACTTCATTGACTTAGGTTAAGTTTTACGTCCGAGTTCAGTTCTCTGATACCCAGGGACCTACAATCATATTACTTGGTATCATGGTGCATCTCGGGGAGTAACACAGCCTCCAACCAAAATAAGGTCACTCTGACCTACTTATCACGCTTCATTTACTTAGGGTTAAGTTTTATGTCTGAGTTCAGTTCTCCTATACCAAGTGACCTACAATCATTACTTGCTGTAAGGCTGCATCTTGGGGAACTACACAGCCACACACCAAAATAAGTGGGGAACGAGGCGAACTTTGTAATCGTAGATTTCTGGTTTTCAGAGGTAGAACAGGTTGAAAATTAAAAGAGAAAAGCATCATCGATTCGAATTGTTACAAACTATTGCCTTGACTGATTGAACAAATTAGTGGTTTATCTATTAGAACAAAGTGTTTTGTTTTTGACCATTTGAACTAAATATTGTCGTGTCTTCTGATTGGTTCACTTCTTTTTCTGAAGTTTTGGTTTAAAGTGTTCTCTGATGAATTACATAAATAATCATATTTCAGTTTTCAACCATTAAAATTTTGAGTGTAATGAAATATTTTATTGTCCCCTGGCGCAATGTCTGTCTGTCACAGTTATTTGTGGAAGCAACTCCTCTGAGACCGCTGATCGGGTTTTGTTAAAATTTTGTAGGACTGTTAGTCACCATATGTACTTAATCCTATCGCACCACCATTTTGATTTGACAAATTTGACAGGAGTTATGGGACTTTTTTCTGCATTTGACACTATAGGAACACTTTGTGGATGCAACTCCTCTGAGACCGCTGATCAGATTTTTTTCAAATTTTGTAGGATGGATAGTCACCACATGTATTTGATCCTATCGCACCATGATTTTGATTCGACAAATTTTACATGAGTTACGGGACTTTAACTTTTTTCTGCATTTGACGCTATAGGAATACTTTGTGGATGCAACTCCTCTGAGACCGCTGATCAGATTTCGTTCAAATTTTGTAGAATTGTTAGTCAACGATGTACTTGATCCTATGCCGCCATTCAATAATACACATTTTGTATATCTTGTGGGGCTTTGACTTTTCTCTGCGGTGGGGGACATATGGCTATGTGTAGCAATCTTGTTTGAAAACAAATAGTAATTTGTGAAACAGATTTAATTATTGATGGAAAGGATATTAAATTATAATGAAAACATATAATGTCATTTAGATTATATTGGTAAAAATGAATTAATAGCAAGAAAGTAGTGTAGTTCATACAAATATGTTGAATTTTAAATATTTGATTTTATTTTTGCCTTTTAAATCAAAATATATATGCAATATAATGATAGATTGGATAATTATCTGAAACAGTAGGTAGGTCAACATTAAATTAAAGATTTTTTACACAGAACTGTTGGGCAGCATAAGCACTGAGTTAGAAAGAAGGGCCTTTACTTGACAGACCAGTTGATAAAATATTTGTTTGTACAAGAGTTAATTCTGATCACACATTGAATAAATAACAAAATGGATAATAGGAAAGTTCAACAATGATAAACCATCAATCAACACCACTCTGACAACAGACAGAAACACGGACAAAAACAAAGTAAAAGAGCACAAACATAAACACAACTGTTACAAACAGTTAGGACAGTCTGTCTTGGTACAGATACTGAATAGTGGTGGGGTTAAAAACAAACATAAACACAATTCTTACAGACAGTCAGGATAGTCTGTCTTGGTACAGTAAATGAAAATTGTTGGGGTTAAAACAAACATAAACACAACTGTTATAGACAGTCAGGATAGTCTGTCTTGGTACAAACACTGAACAGTGGTGGGGTTAAACACAAACATAAACACAACTGTTACAGACAGTCAGGATAGTCTGTCTTGTTGCAGACACTGAACAGTGGTGGGGTTAAACACAAACATAAACACAACTCTTACAGACAGTCAGGATAGTCTGTCTTGGTACAGATACTGAACAGTGGTGGGGTTAAAGGGTTAAAAACAAACATAAACACAACTGTTACAGACAGTCAGGATAGTCTGTCTTGGTACAGACACTGAACAGTGGTGGGGTTAAACACAAACATAAACACAACTGTTACAGACAGTCAGGATAGTCTGTCTTGGTACAGATACTGAACAGTGGTGGGGTTAAACACAAACATAAACACAACTGTTACAGACAGTCAGGATAGTCTGTCTTGGTACAGTAACTGAAAATTGTGGGGGTAAAACTGGTTTTATGGGTAACCAAACCTCCCCCTTATCTATATTAACACTCATAAACATACATTGAAAGCAGACATACAGTTTGATAACCAACAAGGTGTTCACTTGATAGAACTGCAAAAATTGAGATAGCAGGATCAGAATATGCTTGTTTTAACTGTAAAACTGTAAAACTTTCTATGTCTCTAATAGCTGCTTGACAGATTGTTGAAATGTTGGTTAATAAGGGTGTTGACATTCCAAGAATTAACGATTATTGTTTTAAATGTTTGACCACACTTATTTTTACTGAAAAAAAAACCCGTTGTTTTGTCTGTTTGAACAAAATTTGTTGTCATTGTAAACAAACTGTTGTTGAGACTGTTTGAACTGTGAACAAACTGTTGTTCTGACTGTTTGAACTGTGAACAAACTGTTGTTCTGACTGAGCAAGCTTGTTTGGACTGTGAACAAACTGTTGTTCTGACTGTTTGAACAAACCTATTTCAACCATGAACAAACTGTCATTCTGACTGAGCAAACTTGTTTTGACTGTGAACAAACTGTTTAAAAAAACTTGATTTGATTGTGAACAAACTGTTGTTCTGACTTTGAACAAAGTGTTGTTTTGAACTTGTCTTGTTTAAATGTCAACAAACTGTTGATTTGACTGTTTGAGCAAACTTGTTTTGATTGTTGGAACACACTTGTTTTGTTTGAATGTAAACAAAGTGTTGCTTTTACTGTTTGAACAGACTTTTTCTGTTTGAATGATAGCAAACTTGTTTTAAATGTGAACAAATTGTTGTTTTGACAATTGGAACACACTTGTTTATTATTTTTTTTTACTTTTGTTTTGACTATTTAAAAAAAAAATTTGA
Source organism: Mytilisepta virgata (assembly GCA_028015205.1). Taxonomy (NCBI): domain Eukaryota; kingdom Metazoa; phylum Mollusca; class Bivalvia; order Mytilida; family Mytilidae; genus Mytilisepta; species Mytilisepta virgata. The sequence continues at coordinate 54,881,401 of CM051515.1, read as the reverse complement.
GTTCACTGCCTGAACAGATTTTTTTGGCTATCAGAGACATAATGTTGTAATGACTCCTCAAATAATCACAATTGTATTAACCAATAAAGTCATAACACTGAATCTGAACTAATATACTTGTTCTGGTTATAGAATATTATATTGCTACAAAAAAACACTTGTTGAGAAAAACATTTATACCATATATTTTATTACACAAATTGGTCCAACAATAATGGTTTTCAGCCGTTAGCTTTATTGTTCTTTACAAAACAATTAGGACATGATGCCATTAGTGGAAGAATCATTACAGTGACAATAGTTTTAGGCTATTAGAATTCAATGCTAGTGGGAAAATATGTTTAAGAATTCATAATATTTTTCAGGATGAGATGAAATTAGGACGTAACATGAGGGCTGCTCCAAGACGAATTGAATCAAGAGATGGAGTCAGAATTTCTCAAAGAAATAATACTAATAAGGTGAGGAAAAAATTTGTAATTAAGCAAACTGATATTTTTGCATAAGAAATTCAATGAGTTACATCTATATATGAGAAAGATGTTATTATACCCCTGCTCCGAAGGAGAGGGGAGGTATACTCTTTTACCCTTGTGATTATGTGCATGCTTGTGTGCATACGTAACAAAATTTTACTTCAAACTTTTCACTGCAACTACTCATAACAGCTGCTTGATATTTTGTCAAAAGTCTTCTATAGGTATGCCATATTGTGGGATACGTTTTCGGACCAAGAGTACATCAACTTCCTGTTTGACGACTTCGTTTATTTTTCGAACTTATGGTTTTGAATACAAAATTTTCATCAAACTTTTCTCTGCAACTACTCATCACAGCCACTTGATATTTGTCACAAGCCTTCTGTAGGTACGCCATATCGTGGGATATGTTTTCCTACTAAGGTGACATCAACTTCCTTGACCTTATTCAAAGGTGGAGTATCACTAGTGAGCAATAGCTCACAGTACATCTTGTTTATGACTGCAATGTTTTTGGTAGTTTTTATTTCATGTTTGGCCATGTTGATAGGTAGTTATTCACCGTGCAATCTGAGAAAATGCAACGTGCAGGCCAAATTCTTATTTTTTGTTCATTGGGAATGACCTTTTTATTTCTCTTTCACACATTTCCATATTCCCCCAGTATGATCCTTGTATACAAGTATGAAACATGGTCAACCAATCTTTCAAAAGATACAAAACAGACATTTGTGAATATGGGAAAAAATCATATCAACGAACACATTAAAATTGATAAAAAATAATAACCTACACAAGTGTAAAATTTAATTTAAATTGGAAAGATAATTTTTCATATACATCTTGACCTTACTGTAAAATACTAACTCTTGGGCCAATGAAAGTGTTCTTCAAATTCGATTTTAAATTGCAAACTGCTCCTAATAAAGGCAATACATGTAATCATTTCTTACAATTTTGCATTTACCAGTACATCAATATTCAAGATGAAAAACATTTTAGAAAGCATATTTTGTTATCTTTTTATTTAAAAATATTTCAGCTTCTCCTGCACATGCTATTCAGGTTTTGGACTGGGAATGTGTTATCACATTGATATACGATGAAGTTGTGTTCCGTGGGAATATAATTCTCTAGCAGTTAATATGACATTATATACCATTTCTAAATCCTGATTAACTGTTATGTAATGGTGAAAAGCTAGGTTTTTGTCAAACACAAAACAATCCTTCCATAAATGCTTTTTGAATGTACCAATCTGTGATGAACTTCATTTCCATGGTAACATAACCAATGTGTTAATCAATTTGCTATGAATTTGGGATTTTTTAATTGGAAAAGATGTTTTTTTCCATTAAATTGTAAAATTTGTATAAGTCAACATCTATAGATCTGAAAAAACTTCTAGAATTTTCAAACAAGTGCTCACAGTCAATGATATATACTTCATATGTCTCAATGTCCAATAAAAACCAGAGGTTATTACTCTATAAATAGATATTTTGGATTTTTAAATAGCTTGATGAAGACAGTACACAGCCTTTACTTGAAGTTGATTGTAATCGTCCACAAAACTTAGTCACAGAGTATTTTCACAACACACATGTACCTCAAAAGGGAAATGACCTTGACCAAAGGTCGGAGGTCAGACCTCTGTTGGGGTCAGCAATTGCACCACAGCACCCTACTCAGGTATCTGAATATGCATGACTGATGCATGTGAAGAGAATATAGTGTGCATTACATCTGGACTTGTTGAAATGATTTGTTTGCATGAAGAGGCTAGATTTTCTCTTGTATTGGATGAAGTCTGAGATTTTTTATTTGTAAACTGCATGTGGGTAGTTTGTTGCTTTTAAAATATAAGAATGTTTTAGGTAATGTTGTAAATATTGTGATCTTGCTGTAAGGCCATTGTATTATCGCAGTAATTGTGGTGTATAGTTTACAGTAATTATAGAATGCTATAAGTAACTTGGCTGTTGTTAATTTGAACTTGGATTAGCTAGAAAACTATATTTAGAATTTAGGAAAAAAAATTGCTATAATTAACTAGGTATATTATTTATATTTTTGTTTGACATAATTTTGATTTTTTGGGTTTTATGAAGTTGATGACAAATAGGGTAAAAATGAAAAAACTGAAATATCAAAAGCAGTTATACAGGCTTCTGAAAGCTTATTGTGGAAAACATAACAAAAATTTTGTAAAAATTCAGTTAAGATTTTAAGTAAAAGAAACATTTTTCAAATTAGAAATAAATCATTTTCTTTAGTTTGACTGCTTGGTTTTTTCCTTGGTTGTTTAACTAAAGAAAAAGATAATCTTCACTTACAAAACATAAATACAGTTATTTTGTATACATAATAGATAATCAATATCTATAACGAGATCTTAGCTTCCTTTGTAGGGAGTAACTAAGTGGAAAAATTCATTACTTTGTTAACAGCTGTTGTTATACCAAATTGGCTGTTGCTTGTGTTTTTATCTTCAGTATACTTAAAATGGTATGAGAAAATATTCAGCTCATTTTAATAGGATATTTGTAGGTGGAAATGTAACAAAAAATGTTTTGTTTTGTAGAATACTTGTTTTAGTGAGATATATTTACCCAGAGGACTAATATATAGCTTGCTATAACAAGTTCATATAGGAGCAAATATATACTGTAAATTCAGAAATTATTGTGTGCATTTATTATTGCGATTTTGCCATTTTAGACCAAAATGCGATTTTAATTTTTGTGATATTGAGAAAAACCCTGCTTCATTCATATAAAACATTCCAAAATGCAAATTTAAATTATTGCGATTACAACCCTGTCACATTTTTCGCAATAATAAAAACATGGCAGTAATTTCCGAATTTACAGTACATTTGTAATGTTCCAGATATGAAGGGCACAGTTTTAGGAAAAGTGAACTTCAGTATGGTCTGAGTTTGAAAAGGGCAATCATTATACTTCAGACTTTTAAACAACATGAATAATTTAAGTATTAAATGCTTTTTTTTAAAATATGAAGCCCTTTTGTTCTGTAATGTAATATTCTGGTCTAGTTTATCTGCATTAAAATGTGTTTTACTGTTTTTATATAATACTCAAATCAGAGAGCTCGGACACTGATATGTGTATTTGATTGGATACTGAAAAAATAAAAGGTCTACAGAGGGTCAATATTGGATCAGATATAACAGGAATTTGAGTTTTGTGAGACGTGAAGAAATTTTATAGAAAAAAGTATTTCTGGGAATTCTATTAACACAAAATATTACATCATACATTAAGGATGTGATTATAATTTGTACCCAGTATGATAGAAAATGTACTTCAAAGGAATTATAACATATTTTGTGATGGATATTTTCTATTCTCGTATTCTTGACATGAATTGGTGGGATAAAAATACATAACATTTTTAACACTTTCCAGTGATTAAATCTCTTCATGGGAATTCCAGCTGTTTTTTTTACGTTTATTGCAAAGAAAAATTAGAGAAGTTCTGAAATGGCGTTCATGTAAACAAAATGTGTAGCATTTTCTGGAAGTTTTCTCTAAAGAGAAAACAAAAACTATCTCGGGTGGAGAAACTCCATAACTCACTCGTACCTGAAGGAGAATCTGTGTTAACAAGATATCATCCCAGGAAAAGGTTGCTTTAATCTAGTAGTTATTGTGTGGTTTTTGATGCAACAACAGCCCCTACCACAAACCAAGCCACAGAAACAATTGTGTTAATAAAATATTTAAAAAAAAAATAGCAAATCCCAAATAAACACAGTATTTCATACATAAACAAGAAGATAAGACATGGGAGAGAGTAAGTTATACAAAAAGGGACAAGCAAATTTTATTGTTTTGAAAGATAAACAGAATTATTAATAAGGTCCATCAAAGATTGTCAGCGTTCTCATGTGATTTATTGGAAAGCAAATTCCACATAATATTACTACTGGTAATTTTGAGGATATTCACTGAAACTTGATTGATACATTGGACAATGGGCTGAATATATCATGATTTATAACTTTTAAAAATTTTCCCATGTGTAAGTCAAAGCATGTTAATTATTTTGTTTATTTTTTCTTCAGGATTTGATTGAAATATTGAACAGAAGACAACAGCTACTTCAGCAACAGAGGGAGGATCGTAGAAGATATCTACAGGATCAAGAGGCGAAGGAAAAAGCTAGAGAAATTGTAAATTTGGCATATTTAAATGCTGACGGTGCTGTAGCGAGAAGAAAAAAGGAAGAAAAAACAAAAGAAGGAGAGAAACTTTTAGATGATGCATTTTCCTTAGCTAAAAGTGCTCAATATTTTAACGGGGAAGTCAGAAGGGAGTCAAAAGATGGTTATGATGTAGATTCCTCAACAAACGCATTTCCAACCCAGCAGTCGGCTGTCAATCAGTTATGGTCCAATGGACATATAGAAGACGAAAAACGAAACAGCATGTCATCAGAAAATAAAAAAGAAGATGACTTTTTTGACGACAGTCCAAAACAGGGACCCAGTACATCAACAGATGATCACATGATAAAATATGTCAGGGATGAACTTCAGCGATTAGAAACATAAAACAAATGAGGATTTAATTAATGTTTAGGATTTAAAAAATTCAAAATGTACTTCATCAAAATCGAAAAGAAAAGCGCAACAAAAATTTTACTGAGATGTTGTGATGACCGTTACTTAGAAGAATTTATATTTTTAGAAATCATTTTTTTTGTTAGCATATTATAGCTAGTTAAAATTACACAAAAAATAAACACTTTTACCTTTTTTTTTTGGTTTAACTTATTTTAAGATCCTTACAGAAACACAGTAGAGCTAGTTTGATTTCATGGAGAATTTCTTTCATGCTTGTAATCTTAAAATTTTAGTGATAAAATTCAGTAAGAACTCTTGTTATATAATAAATGTGAACATGTGGGTTAGTTTTTATCATAAATTAATGAAATTATCATTTGCTTCTTTCTCAAAAAATGTGTCTGTTAGAAGTGCTAATCCAGTAATATCAGTTGATTCTTTGTACATAATTATAAGAATACAAGAAATCACATCTATTTGAAAAATTAAAAAATATTTATTAAATTCACTGTGGAAACTCTCTTAGACATTTTCTGTTTCTTCATTCTGTAAAAGTTAACATTGATAATATTTAATTTTGTGTAACTGTGGAAAATGGGTTTAGACAGTTCATGACCTGCATAGAATTTGGATCAAAATGCTTTCTGTATCACACATTTAGAATATAACAGGAGTTTTCATATCAACCTGAGGTACATCAAATTCTAAATTAGGGAATTTGACCTTAAACTCATGGTTGAGTGATCACATTTATGAGTTGGGCATACATCTTGTTCACTGAGCATATTTTCATATTTGTAGTTTAATTTCAGTCATTTTCTGTCATTGATTCTGAAAGGGAAACATATTTAACACCATTTATGTCAATATAGGTCATTTGAATATTTTACCACGATCATATTATGCCTTTCATGCTAATCAAACTTGATGCAATTAATGTACTGTAAGCTTATATATATATAAACAATTCTGACAGTTTTGTCATGTGAATCATGAGAAAAAGTTAAAAGATTGACTTTGTACAAGTTATAAAATCATTTTATGTGTTATTTCTGTAGATTATTTATCATAAAGAAATATTTCCAAACCCATTACGATTAGCTAGTGTTTATACTGTTGAGAATTGATTTGCATGTTGAAAATTATTAAGTTTTGTTAAGCAAGCCATCAATGTCTGACAGTGAACAATAGCTTATAAAGAATAAACTAAAATGTTTAAATTATTATATTATTTTAAAGTTGAAATGAAAATTGCATGTCATACAGGCAAATCACTTGCCACTACTGAATAAACAAAAGCCACACACCGAGAACTACAGGAAGTTTGACATAAAATTCAGATTGTTCAGATTTTGTAAAATTGTATTTATTTGATTAGCTGAATTGTAAATTGAGATTTATTTCATAAAATCTATGCTTTATTTTATATATTTTCAATTTTATATTTAGATTTGACAAGGGAGATAACCATTGAAATCCTATATATGTACATATTTTTGTTTGTTTGTTAGTCATACAGTGATGATGTATATTAGTTTATCAATTATTTATTGTTATTTCAAAGTATCTGTGATAATAACAAGTAAAAGGTTTTATTGATATTTTTATTCATTATTGTCAAACTGTCTCAGTGCTGTATAGAGTTCATTAATAAATTTTGCAAGGGAGACCAATTGACCTTTGGTATATAAATACTTAAATGAATATTATATTATTTTGTAGTAGGTTTATTTAGTTTGTATAAAAATTGTTCAAATGTTTTTTTCATAGTTTTCTTCATGTGGCTGCTTTTTGCTGGAATATTTAGTAAAGAGAAACAAAAATTGCACTAATTGACCTCTTTCCATTTTAACGTGTAATACCTCCACAATTCAAACTAAGTATTTGTCTGTGTTACTGTATAATAGGACATGTAATAAATATGCAGGTATTTTACCATTATGGTCATTTGGGCATTTCTTTAATTGCTCTTCAGTGTTTTTGATCCAAATGTTTTGATTTTCAACATTTTAGACACATTTTAAGCACAGCGGATAAGATGTAAATCAACCATATTTACACAGCATCAAAAAAGGTATCATAGAATTTATTCATAAAGTCTGATAGTCAATTCAGAAACATGGGAGGTATTTATTGTTAAAAAGTGCTCAGGTGACAGCGGTACAGTTTGTAATCATAATGTTTTGAATTTTAGAAGATTTTAACAATGTTTCTTTGACTCAAATTCAAATATTGTGTTCTGAGATAGATGTAATATGGAATTTGTTTACAATAAAAAACAGCTACTAAAATAAAATATAGACATCACTGATATTAAGAAAAATGATATTATGTTTATCTACAGAAATCATGTTTATAAAAATTGACCAGTTATATACAGTAATAATTATTGATAAACAAATTAGTAAATAAAATGGATATACTTTAATTGTGAAAGAAATACATTTTTCAAGGAGTCATCTTTTCTTCATTTTCTGATGCTATCAGGGTCAGAAAATTTAAGATGTTGGATACTTCAGATTTTTCTTTTTTTTTTTGTCAGTATCATTTTTCATAGTTTAGAAAAAAATTGTTTTGAGGATACTGTAATTCACTGTTCTGATAAGAAAGTGCCTTTTGTGAAATACTCATGGTTCAAGTGTTCCCATAAAAAGAATTCCAATTTGTATCCAACAGAATATAATTAACTTTAAATGAAAAATATTTAAACATCGATCTTAAGGCATTAAATTTTCAAATAATTAATCATGATTAAAATTTATAAATATATGTTCAGTAAGGTAGCATGAAATTATTAACATATAAATAGCTATTCCATATATCTGCCAAAAAGAAAACAAACAGTAGTCATCATTTTTTAAACAGAACAAATGCATATTCCCCAAAAATTTTAAAGACTTATATACTGTATATGTAATTATTTATGCAGAAATATCTTGGAATAAGGATCTGAACATTCTTAATCTCAAATCCAGCTACATATTTACCAGTAATGTTATTCTCAAAGTGTTCGCTGATTCGAGTCCTTCATAAAATGAAAGAAAATACTAGTATTGTATATTCAAGGTTTTCATTCAGTCTTATAACAGATATATTGTTAATATGATAGTCCATTGTTCAGTCCATTTATAATTGGATTTCCAAAGGGAAAAATCTGGTTACTAGTTTGCCAATGTACACTGGGCAGCTCTTAACAGTGATGAAGCAAAACAGGTTTCCTGTCAGTAAGAAAGCTTCTTGTTAAGTATTTGTAATAAGAATCTTATGAGATTCAAACTTTACTTCAATATTTTGAGAATTAGTTTTCTGAAGTAGTTCCTTAATTTGTATCAATTTGTGTTTTTAAATGACAAGCTTTACCATGATCAGAGCCTTTGGTGAGTTATCTCCCTTAACCAGTTTACCCAGGGAAGATAATAAAATAACCTTGTGACTAGAGGAAATAATGACAATTATATTTTCCCAGGTTAACTTTGATAAGGAAGATAACCAACGTTTAGCTTTGTTAGAACTAATATGTGTAATAGATTAAATTCATCATATTTTCATTTCATTGTTCTACTTATAATTAATTCATATCAGCACAATATTCCTTCATTTTATCTTAGTATTTTCTCGGTAGATTGTCGAATTAATTCTTTAATTGTTAATTTATTCATATTCTTAAATAAATTAACTATACAAATAGATCATGAACATTATTTTATGATATAAACAGAATCATTTTTATTATGGTATATTGTCAAGGGCAGGCATAAGTTGTAATGGAATGTCAAATTTATATTGTTAGTGAAATATTGATGAACAATTTCATGTTCATGTGTATTAGTGAAATATTGATGAACAATTTCATGTTCATATGTTAATATTTAGTGTTTGAAAATAAATTCTAATAAAATTTGATTTTTAATGTTTTGTTGTCATGCCTTTAGAAGTTTTCCCTTTTAACTTAGCAGTATCCAGGTTCATCCAAAGTAATTCAATAGGTGTAGGCAAGGGTCTCAGGGTTGATGGATGAATTATTATTTAACGTCCAGTAGCAACCATGTGCATGTCAGGACGAGAACATGTTATGATAATGAATATGATCCATGCTTTGTACTAGACTGACACGCTGAGCTTGATTTTTAATGTGCTAGATCACGAGGTAACAGTATGGGTGACAGTACAGAAGGTGCCAAAAACCAGAAATTGGGAAGAATCCATTATTTTTATATAGGAATATATAGACTTAAATTGTCAAAATCTGGAAATCCAGCTAATTCCAGAAAACTTTCAGGCATGTAACTGTCCACAGGAAGACAAATCACCCCACTTGGACACAGAGCTAACCAGTTGATCTTGTGCTTACTCAAAATGCTGCATGCTTGGCCGAGAAGCAGCAAATACCAATTTTAATATCTTTGGTTTGACACGGCCAGGGATCGAACACGCGACCTTCCGCACTCAAGACAAGCACGCTACCAAGAGACCACCGAGATGGTTCTCAGGCTTGAGGACACCATGTAGCACAATTACTACAAAACGAAAGGTCAAAAATTTGTTATGTCCTTTTAACATAATCTCTACATGATGATAAATGCTAGTCTTTGTGAAAAATAGCTGAAACTTTTCAAGAGAAAGTGATACCAATAACATGTTCAATACAGCTCTGTGGTTGTCAGAAAAGGGATGGGCTAAAATTGTGCCACATGGATTATTCTTAGTTGGTATTGTTTGCCCGACCCAATATAAATAAATATTCAATGGAATTAATGCTTATGGTAGAGCCCTGTTTGATGTGGAAGCTTTGAGAATATGGTCAATCAACAATTAACAAATGGTGAACTAGTTTTTGTTTGGAAATAACTTGAAATGAAGTCTGTTTTAAATAACACAACTTTTCTTGTAAATCGAAGTATAAGTTGCATGGTAATATTAATCATTCTTCACAACTCTAATTTTGTTTCTTGTGATTATATTTCCACTTCCTCTAGTTTCGGTAACATTAAAATACTGTTATTAAAGCTAGAGGAACTGGAAATATATATTCACCAGAAACAAAATTTATCTTTTTCACCCAGTTACTTTATATTTGCTTTCTTGTGTTGGGTATCAAACAATTATGTTGATGTGTGGTATGGTTATTCATATTGCTAGTGTTTTCAGATTTATCTTGCAAAATTGTCTGTTATGACAACTTTCATATGTAAAACATTTATTACCAAGATTTTATCCTGTATGTTCCTAATATACTGTATGGCAGGCATTATTGTTACATAACGACCAATGTATATCTCCCTTGGGTACATCTCTATCCTTAGGGGCAACTCTACTAAAAAGTTTTGGATAAATGCAACCCCAGAATTATATTGATTCTTACATTTGGTAAAGTATCTTGTAATGAATATATTACCCATAGATAAGGAATATCAAGTGAAAAAGGATAAGTTTTAGAATACATAAACAGAACAAGCTGTGAAAATACAAGTAGGGGTTAATCTGTTTTCTCCTATTCTTGACGTGTTTAATCGGTGGGATAAAAATACATATTTTTAACCACTTCCCGGTGATTAAATTTCTACCGCCCTTTTTTATACAGTTATTGGAACGATAAACTAGAGAAGTCCCGAAATGACGTCTATGTAAACAAACTACATAGCAACGACATTTTCTTGAGGTTTTTGTCGAAAATCATAGGAGAAACAGATTCTCCTTCTATTTACTCGTGAGTTATGGAATTTCTCCACCCTCAATAGTTAAATTTTAGATTTCAACATACTCGCTAAAGGCTCGCGTGTTGAAAATCGAAAATTTAACTATCTCGGGTGGAGAAATTCCATAACCCACTCGTACCTGAAGGAGAATCTATATGTACCATATGGCACTTGAATTTTGTGATAGCCATTTTTGTGACATAAACTTAATAATAAATGTAATGAATTTTTATGTAGAATCTGAAAAATTCAGGCTCATCTCCGTTGAAACACCCAATATGACCTTAATTTTCAGTTGAACATTGGTAAAATTGCATATTTTCTTTACAATTTTTCACCAAAAAATATTTGAAATGTTGCCATAACTGTTTCTATAGTAAATTTCCATTTATTTTTTGGTGTTCCAAGCATTGTCTGTATTCTAAATATATATACATGTATATAAATATTATTGCCGCTTGATTTGACAAGAAATCAGCGAGGCCACTTGAAACAAAATATTTCAAATCAGATTGTGGATTCTAACCTTTGATCGATTTGGCCTTTAAATCTGTTCTTCAATGTTTGGAGTTATCATTCTGACTTATGATTACTGAAGGCCTTGAAAAAACTGATGAGTCGTAAATTGATGAAATGTACATATCTTTTGCATCCAAATTGGTATTTATACTCTTTCTTTCCATTATAGTGTACTGTTTTCATTCCGAGATATAATAAAAACATTTACATGGTAGATTCCTCCTCCTGAATTATGTTTTTTATGGTGTAAACAAAATTCAGATGTGATATATCTTGTCACGGCATGTCAAAGTTTAAATGCATTTATAAACAACAAATCAAAAATCAAGTGAAAACAAATTTTATTTCCTATTGATCCCAAAATGTGAGTAACTACTACGGTCTGATATATCATAGGAAACAAGCTGGTATTAGCAACCCATACCGACGTGATTACTACGCTTTGTCGAAAATATTGCACACGATTAATACAAAATGATTAATGACGGAGTACACAATAATTAGGTACTTTAAATTACAAATATATAACTGTAGTGTAGATATAATAACAATTAAAATTTGAGGGATACATTGATTTTTAACAAGAGGAAAATCTGCCTTCTTAAAATAAAACTTCCTTACATATCCCCCTTAACCCTAAAATACTGAAACTGCCTTTCCATTGTCCATTAATTTTTATAAACAGGATGAGTGTAAATAACCTAATCTTTCCCTTCAAATATAAATTTTTAATTCAAATTTTACTTTAATTTAAATAAATTAAAAATAAATCATTAATAAAGCTTGCTATATTTAACCCACAATTGAAAATATACATTGAATTGCCCTTTACTTATCTCCTCATGACAGTTTTTTCCTCCTGTATGGGATCATATAAATTATAATGCACTATCTAGATAATGCTGATCACACAAGTGTTTAATAAAGAGACTATGCAATACCTGGGGAAAGTACAATAGCTATAAATGAGATATGGTCAATCACATGATAGGGTTGTGTAAGTAGCGTGAAACCGATCAAACAAAAAAACTGACTAGACGATTATTACAGTTAAAACCATTAATAAAAATGTTAAAATAAGATTAAATAATGATTAAAATGTGCTCCCTTTAGGCTACACTCTGGGTTTTGACCATGATAAATTAAAAATGCATAAATATAACGATAATGCCTCTGTGTACAAAGTGTGGCAGTGATGTTATGAAACTAACAAAGCTAATATTTTAAATCAAATGAAAAATATCAATACAGTCATAGTATAATAGTATTTTTTACAAAATCACACCTCCCTAAACTTTCATACAATTCAAATAACCTTAACAATCATGGATTTTTTTAACTAATTTTTTAATGTATGCATTCTGTTTTCCAAATTCACTAATAAGAAACATTACATCTCATGTTCAGAATTTACGGAAATTTTTTTTTACGTCCTTAGTATAGGTTGTTATTTATTCGTACTACCAAGGATACTTCACAGAAAATATACAACTTAACAAAATCAAACAAAAAGACTTTAGCTGCCTTTGTGGCAGGGGTTCATTGTTAGACTAATTAATACTAAATATGTTATTAAAATCCATCCAAACAAGCCATCTAATCTGGAACAATCCTATGCCATCTCTAAATCCCATCTAATCTGAAACAATCCTAAGCTATCTCCGAATAAATGTTAACTATGTGAACCCCCACAAAATAAACTAAATACTGTTTATAGGAAGAAAAGTATAATGGATAGTTACTGTAAGCACTAGTAAATATGCAGTATGCAGTTTGAAAATTTCACTTACATTTTGAAAAAGGTTATGGGCTATTCATCACTGCAAAAAATCACAGACATTTTTCACAGAGTTAAAATTCTCTTTATATATTTCATTTTCAAATAACAATCAAAGGAATCAAGCTGATTAAAAAAAATAAACCATTTGGAAAAATGCAATACATTCATTCTGGGCTTTAAATTTTCTTACAATTTCTTCAAAAATCTTAATTTACCATGAATACTTTTGTAAGTCAAACTGCAAACTACATATTTTCCTATAGTACAGTTATGGCATGCAATCTATCAGGGGCATCTTAAGGCAATATAAAAAGCACTAGAAATGGAATGTATCAAAGCCATTTTGAAAGACAACCAGAGTGTGCCTCATTATAAACCATGTGATAAAATAGTGAATAAACTTTATGATAACTAAGGATACATGTTGCCATTAGTTCAAAGACTGATCTCAATTCCTTTTGAACAATATTTTCTTAACAGCTCAATTCATTTATTTGATAGACCTACTCTTTCAATACATCAGGACTGACTGACAATTCCAATTGTATTTCTCTAGCAAAAGATTTTTTTTAAAAGAATTTATTTACCCCCATTTTTCTGGTTTTTGGTGAAATATTATGATCTGACTCTCAAAAAATCAATTAGAAATAAAATTTTTATTATCTTTAGATGCAACAGAAACAGCCATCTTTGGGATTTTTGAATATGTCTTTGAGCTAATGGCACTATTAAAATAATGATAAAGCCTAATGTAATGATTCTACATGAGATCATACTCTGAATAACAAAGCTAAAAATACACACTATGATACAAAAATATATTCACACACTCTTACACACATACTGAAAATCTACAAGCTCCTATCTATATGAATAATAAAATAATGTTAAAATCGACTAATAGATTAATTGAACACAAAACTTCATTCCAATAAAAACAAATATATGTTATTTAAAATGCCATCAAAACATCTAAATTTCAAATTTACAGAGATTTTATGTAACATAGTACACTGATATAATGCTATAGTTTTAAAAATGGGTACACAGGCTAACATTCTAGACCTGAAAATTGAAAGTGCTTGGTCACTATATAGATTATTTTGGGATTCTGTGGATGAATTCATACTGAAATTCAAGTGAGATTCAAATGATTCTAAATAAATTCATAAGAATTTTTAATGTTTTTGGTACTCTTACTTAAAGTTTATTTACTAAATTGTCTGTTTTAAAAAGGTCGAAATTCTACCATGAAATTCACATAGCTGAAATGATGTAATGTTGATTCAGGTTAATTAAATCATCCAGAACATTTTCAGACTTCAATTTTCGATCTATATCTTTTTTTATTTCATATTAAGAATTCGTAACAAGCACTTGTCAAAATATGTTATGTTGAATTATAAAACGTAATGAGGTAAGATCATGTCCTACGCTATATAAAATCTCTGAAAATTCTTCCTTCACAGGCTAAACATTATAAACTGCAACAAACTTAAAAATATATCCAGGCAAACTAAACATGTGCAAATTCTATAAGTGATTAAATATGAACTATGTGCAAACCTAAAATTAAAAATTGGAAATCTAATATACTCCTATATACTAAAACTTTAATACTTCTATATGTAATCTCAAGGAATAATGATGCCTAATATCTTAGCAAGTTTGATTCTAGTTTTTTTGACAGGGAAATGTTTCTGGCTATGAAAATATTACTTATATATTTATGAGACAGAAATATTGAGACCTGGATAGAGAAAATGCTATGAATACCATGATGTGGAAATAAATTAAGGTAACCCTTCCGATATCTGATTAGGAATAAAAGCCATTTATTTCAGTTTTCTGAATACAGAAATTTAAAGCAATAACATATATTGACCAAACCAAAATGAATAAAAATAAAATCCTCTACCTCAAACTGAATAATTATGTAATGATATTTTGATTTGTTTCAATGAGCAAGCACTTTTTTCACAACACACAATTTTAGCAATCAACTACTCTTATTTCTTATTATATTTTTGATCCTTTTGTTTTATTGATTTAGATGTTAAAAGTTCATTCATAATATTTAAAATTTCACTTGCTTCTGAATATCTAGAATCAGTGACCAAAGGGGGATAACTCTATCGTGTCTATTATCCTGCTACATTACCTACAGATTTTGTCTACCCTGAGTAAATATTGTTTTAAATATAACAATTCTACAGTACAAATGATAACCCGAACTATTGCAAAAATCCAACTCTATCAAAGATGCGAAAAAGTTTAATACATAATTAACGAGCATGAAAATTCATAAAAATGTTAACGTCAACCATTCACCACAAATGCATGTATTATGAATTTTTAAAAAATTCTCCAAACACTCTAAACTAACTGGAATAAATACAATTAAACTATAGTGAATTAAATAGAATAATAATAAACAACTAAACTCAAATTAAAACTTTCTGTTGATATATTAGTCATTCAAACTGTCTTCAACATAGTCTTTAACAATGGACACTGGAAGATATATATAAATGTATATTCCTAATTAAATAAAGAGTTATCTTTCATCTACTGTTTTAAATTTTACCTATGATGAGAACAGATATTTCTGATTTAAATGACAAGAATTAAATCTTTTAAGTCAGTTTGATTTTGATTGGTTCTACCTAGACATTTTTTGGAAACAATTTCTAATCGGTCTTTACATTATTAAATAAAGTCCTGTGTGAGCTGCCAAAGTATCCAATAGTCAAGACTAAAATTCCAACAGCCCTACAATCTGTCAATAAAAATTAAAACTTTTACTAATTCATCACTATTAAAATTGTTTCTAGCAATATGTGCTCTACAATTACCACACAACAACAGAAAGTTTTAATATTTGGTTATAACAATACCATATCTAGTGCACCAAATATATAAAAACAATCTACATATAATGCTGAATATACAAGGCATATATAAAATGATCATGAGGTGTAGTAGCCAAATATCTGTCAGGGATCATATGACACTAATTCAAATACTAAAACATACTCAAGTATGAACCATCAACTAAATGTATATATTTACTTAAGGGTTTACATCCCCCCTCATTTCATTCACCAAATTATCTTGCACATCGTTGATCTTAACTCGGAAAACTATATAAAAGTCCCCTTGTTTTACCAATACTACACCAAATTATCTTTCTCCTAAATTATCCTTTGATTACCACAATTTTTTCCTGTGCACAATATTTTACAATATGTACTTATCAATGGTATCATAATCACCCTTACATATTATTGGTCAATAAAAACATCAAAGTCACATGACAATGTATTGAAAGACACTATATAAATACTGGCAACACATGTGAAGATGAGATATGAAACACTTTGTGTCATGCAGGGTTTTAACAACTTCCCATCATCATAAACAGATCTTTATAGACTGTCCCAGGATTATCAAATCATTCTTTTTTTTTGTCTCTTGCTACAAAACTTTCTTATAATGCCATGGTTTTTCTCATTTAATGAAAATTACAATACAATTTTGAACATAACTTCTCTCATATAACCATGATGTATATACACATCTCCATCAAGTTAAATATTTCCACTGCTGACAAATATCTGTGATGTTTTAATGACAATGAAAAATCTTGAGTATCACATTAAATCTGGTGCATAAACAACATTACAATTCTACTGTTAGTACCAAAAGGCCACTACACACAGAAGTAAAAATACATCACGAAAAATATCAATATTTCCCTTCCTTTAAGAAAAATTTGTCCCCATACACTACAATATACACTTGAGAACTATGTACATGAGAGGTGATTATACCCCGAAAATTAATACTCACAATTTCACATTTTGTCTGTTGCCTTGGCAATATATTGGCAACTTGTTAATTATCTCGAATTATAGTTTATTATGTCTAACAAAAATATATATATATATAGATATATCTAATTCCTTGCTATACAATTAAATGTGGGTGAATGGCACCATATAAAACACAAATCTACATGATTGATGTATAAATATGCACAACATGTACAAATTTGTCACCTTATTCCTTATCCTTGTTTCACAGTGCACCAAATTGTAACTAATTCTTATTTACACATGAAATTTATGTACAATTACTCTCGAAAAAAATCACTATTCCATGTTCTATAATTTCATTCCATAGAAAAATAGTCTCTCTCTAGTAGTGTTTTAAAAAATATTTGACAATTTACAGCCCTGGTTAAATATTCTTTGGCAAAATCACAGACATGAACATTAGGAAGGGCCAACACTGAAATAAATATTCTACAGAATACACTGTGCCACAAATTTATTGCTGTGAGACCTGGACACAATGTATTAATACCCACATTTAAAGTACTTCATTTGTATGATTTCTTGACAAGAATTTTTTTTTGGTATTAAAAATAATCCACATGAATTAGCTTTTAACAATTCCATTTACCAGCCGCATATCACTTAACTTTTGACTGTTCTATAATATCCATCACACATACTCCATCTATTTCAGGCCTCCATCACAACAAAATTTTCTCCGAAAAATAACATTCTTCTATACAAAAGTATGGAGACTTCATCAAAGGCACTTCCAGTTGTTATGAGCAACATACTTCTAATCCTATTATTATCTCTACCTAATTTACTTCCTTAATACAAAAATGCCGTCAGCCAATGGCTAATCAGATAAATGTATGAGTGTATCAGATAATACATTTACTGCATTGTGATACTTTACAAAAGAATAAAGTGTGTATAAAAAATCATTTCTAACTACAAGTTTAACCACAGCAATAAAATTGTTGATCACTTTCTGCAACCCAGCACTCCAAATTTAAAAAAAAAACCTCAGAAATATTAAATAAAGTAAAAAAAAAACACTAATAACATTTAAATGCATCAAAAGGAAAACAAACATGGCATATGAAAATGCTCAATTTTTAACAATCAAGATATGATATAAGCTTGAAGTGCTTATTAAAATGTTCAACACTAAAAACACTGAAATGATACAGACTAAATTAAAAACAATGCAACTTGAAATGTGAAAATGATTGATTTTGAATTACAAACTGGTTGAATGATCATTTAAAAATGTTATAACAGTAATAGTATACTATTCAATGATAGCCTAAAAATGAGATAATGAATAAAATTTCCCTATCGTCAGTGAAATCTAACAGAAAAAAAATTCTTATTTTTCAATGATACAAAGTCATAATTTAACAATCATCTTAATTTTCCAAGATATCTGATTACATTTCTTTTTTTTTCATGACATCCAGAAATGAAAAATCCCTCATTTATCATATGTTATAGCAAAAAATAAGATAAAATAAGCATGAAAATTCCTTTGTAATCCCAGCATACAATGTATAAATTTATCTTTCTATATAAAGAGAACTAAGCAGTAAATAAGCAATTCACATTTTCAGGACAAGATTTTTAAATTTCATACAACCAGTCCTATTTTTTCAACAATAATAAAACATTTTTGAAACTGCATTAAAATTTACAACATTAACAAATCACATCACAAGTCTAACTGATTAACAATTTTTAAAAAAAGCATCCGTTTAAAAACCAAAGCACTCAATGCCACCCTAAATCTATACAGGAATGATATAGTTGCCACATAGCACCAATGAAAAACTACAGTCTAAGAAAAATATTACAATAAACATCATGCAAAATACTGAAAGGGTCGGCCCTTGTTTGGGCTGAGGGGATATGTAGCATAAAGTCCTGCCGAGGTTGGATTCAGGCTTCCGAGACCACCATATTGAGAAGCTAGCTGCGGCTGATACTGAACTGCAGGTATCGTGTTGGTCTGTAGAACAGGGTGTACGTGTGCTGGCAGTGGGTGGGTTGTATACTGAACATGTCTTGGACTCTGGTGTGCAGGAGGTGGTGCTACTGTCGGTGAGAAGGGAGCATACTGGCCTGCTGGAATAGCCATTTGAGGCTGCTGATGTGCAGGTAACAGGTAATGATGAATCGGGCTTCCCTGTAAAGTTGGTTGTCTTCTGTAGTCCCTGAAACATTAATTTTTTTCATATCACAATGTCCTAAACAAAAGCCCATTTCTTTATGTAAGTAGAATCGTATCTGCTCAATTTTATTGTTCTGAACGGTATAAACAGACAATATACATACCAAATTTTTCTACTGCAATTATGCAAAAAACTTTTTAGTTCAATATGTTTAAATTCATCACATGATATTTTGTTTTAATTCATTAAGATTGCATAACTAAATACTAATCTGATTAACATAAAAATATTTCACACAAAAATCCACCAAGTCACTGAAGCATAGGATGACATACCTGTGTACCTCTAGCTGATGTCCAGGATTAAGGAACACTGGCTGACCAAATGCTATTCCTGTTTGTACTGGTGACAACTGGCTAGGCCCTCCTGTACTCAGAGTAGAGAAACTACTGGGCTTGTGTTTCTGTCCAAACAATGAGCTGCTGTAGATAGCATTAGCAGCTGATAATTTAATTTGAGGATTTTGTACAGACCGTACTGTTGGCGAGACGTATGCCATTTTGCCGTGAGCGGTAGTGTGTTGCAACTCTAGTTCCAAGGGAGGTAGTTTAACCTCGAGCTTTGGACTCCTCCCACCTCGAAATCTATCAAAACTGGACATGGACGATGAGGATGGCATATGCTCCTGTTTAGGAATATTAACCATGTATGGAGAAACTTTTGCCTGTTCACGATGTTTCTTGTTAGAGTCCATGGAGTTTGAAAAAATAGGTGGAACAAGAGAGGATGAACTACTTGTACTCTGCAATGGCATCCCACTGGAATATGGATATGATCTGAAATTTTGTGCCTCACTTAATAACGATCGTTCAAGATCTTCGTGTTTGATTGGAGTCAAATTTATTTGCTTCTTGAAATCCAAGTTACTATCTTCCAAATCCGAATCTTGTATATCTGACACTAGTAGATGACTCATTCGATTAGCTCTGGGCGATTCTGAAAAAAAAAATAAAAAAAATATTGAAATATGCATGCATAAAATAGGAAAGTTTCACAAAAACAATGTCTTGTTTCAGTTTTCAATTTGATATTTTCTTGTTAATCCTCCATTAAGATAAAGACAATTACAGTTACGTGAGTTAATAGCCAGACATAATTTTTCTGAACTAAATTTCTTATTTTCTGCTGAATGAACTGACAACATACCTGATACACCCACAGATCCAAACATACTTCCATCCAATGTCTTTGTTGCTATGTAGCCATTTCTGTTATGATGATGGCCCCTAAAAAGATACGGAAAAAATCATGCAAGTGTGTGTATAAATGACATCCCCATATCTTCTATTTCAATTAACCAGTGAAATAAAATTGTGTATTCATATTAATTCTATATTTTGTCCTACTTGATCTCCTTTACATGAATTGTTCCTCAGCTACGCCTCAACCAATATGAAAACATATACACTTCATTGTAAACCTTTCTGGTTACCTCCTTTTAATAAATAATTTTACATTCACTTTTGTTACTTGTTCATTGAGCTATTGGGTAAAAATTTACTTGCTCTGCTGAAACATTACTATTGCTATTTTTAGTTATCAAAAGAAATTGTCTGCAGTTGGATGCTGCTTCAATTTATATTGTTCCACTTACTAAAATCGTAAGGGTAACATTAATCACAAGAATGTTGTTCAAGGCCGAATAGCACCATTTCCCAATGACGTGTTCTACTCCTAAACTTCATACTTTTGGTATATTTCATACATCTCTATTCTCAATACTTGCTTCAGTGGGTGGTCAAGTAAACAAGGAATTTCTATACCCCCTTTTTTTTGCATGTTGTAATGCTGTCAGAAACAGTTACTGATATACTTTTTCAAAACAGAATATTTTTTGGAAAAGTATAACTTACGATCACTTCTAGTTTTCATGATTACAATTATAAATTACTCATTCTTTTACATTCATCTTGCAATCATGATTACCTTTAATTAATTTTGATTATTTTTGTTCTCAAATTTGAGTTCTTGGCACATAGCAAAGAGTGCATGATAGGTCAACAAATGCAAGATTATATCAAAAGGACATTGAACTATATAATAACCTGTTTTACCAACATTTAATGAAGGTGGCATCAAAACATTTCAAAATACATAGAATAATCTTCAGATTGGAACTTTTTTAATTATGTTGTAAAAAAGTTATAAAAATTTAATTAGAAGAGGCTCCCAAGAGCCTGAATCGCTCACCTGTTATATTTTGTGTAGATCTTGCATCAATGATTATTTTTGCTATTTAATGTATACCGACACAATTTTCTCCTTAATATTGACCTGTACAGCTAAAATATAGAATCCTCAACCCAAATAGATATGGCTGCTAGGGACGTTCTCATCGGTTGCTATGGACCTTTTCTTAAGACTTCCATTTTGACTTAAATAGGTAAACTGTAGGGTCCTGAACCCAAATATATATGGTTGCTATGGACTTTTTAAATGACCTTGACTCTTGACCTTTCTTTTTGACTTATACGGGTAAATTATAAGGTCCTTAACCCAAATATATATGTTGGCTAGGGACTTTTTCACCTGTTGCTATGGACTTTTACAATGACCTTGACCCTCCATTTTACTTGTACAGCTACCATTTAATTTATATCAAGTTATGCTCTAAACATCTGTGACAATATGTCAGACCATTATTTTCTGTTTACATGTAACTTATCTTTCAAGGGGAAAAACTCCTATAAGGGGCCAATTGAACTTCGCTGAACATTTTTGCTGTTTACAGTTTGTCTTTATCTATAATAATATTCAAGTTAATAACCTAAAACTGCAATATTTCCTTAAAATTAACAATTCAGGGGCAATAACCCCAAAATGGGTTGACCGATTTGTCTGAAAATTTCAAGGCAGGTAGATCTTGACCTCATAAACATTTTTACTACCTGTCATATTTGCTGTAACAACTTTAGTTTTTGAGATATGAGCCAAAAAGTGCATTTTCACCTAGGTTCTATATTTAGCCACTGCAGCCATGTTTCTCGATGGACAAGAAAATAAAACATAAAATTTATACTACATACCCTAAGGATCTGTCAGCCTAAGTTTGGCTGAAATTGATTCTGTTGTTTCAGAGGAAAAGATTTTTTAAAGTTTAAAAAGATGACGAAAAAAATTTGAAAAATTGTTTTTAAAGGGCAAAAACTCCAATAAGGGGTCAATTGACGATTTTTGTCATGTTGACTTATTTGACCTGATGAACATCGTTTACCCCATGCCAGTTTTCCTCTAAAAACTTTAGTTTTTGAAATATAAGCCAAAAACTGGAGTTTACCCCCCTATGTTCTATTTTAGCCACGGTGGAAATGTTTCTTGACGGACAAGAAAATAAAACAAATTTTTCTCTAGATATCATAAGGATCATTCAGACTAAGTATGGCTGTAATTGGTTTAGTGGTTTCAGAGGAGAAGATCATTGAAAAAGTTACGACGGACACCAAGTGATGGCAAAAGCTCATATGTTCGCAAGGACAGGTGAGCTAAAAATAACAATAATAAAAAATAATCAGAAATTAATCATGATTGCATCCAGTTTCGGGTATGTAATTGATTTAACTAAATTTCAAGTAATCATTTACAGCTCATTACAATTACAATTAATGATTACCACATGTCTACTACTTGCCATGTAATTTGCTGTAGAAAAATGATTACCTTCTGTGATGTTTTCCTTCACCATCGTCCTCACTATCAGAACTTATAGTTATTATACTGTGGGCAGGACTGGGTGTGTCTGCTATCACAATAGTCTGACGTTCCCTCCCAGGTCGTCCAGTTATCTGATTGCTATTTCCATTGGTCCAGTCACACAAAAGGGCTGCTTCCTGTGGCAACAAAATGTCTGGTGGGGTATTTTCTTTCACTCTTTTCTTGACAGGTGAAAGATGTGTAGATGCAGGTTCTTTCACATAACTTCGACTAAAATAAATGAAATGTTTCGACTTAAAAATTAGAAGCCATTACAATTAGGGCTATTCCGGAAAAAAATGTATGGGGGGGGTTGGAAGGCACTTTATATAAAATTGTATGGGTGGTTGGGGGTATGGAAAAAAATTCTAAAGGAAGCATAAGGAAATTTTATTTTAAATTGTATGGGTAGTGGGTGCTGAAAAAAAATGCCTTCCAACCCCCCCATACCATTTTTCTGGAATAGCCCTTACTAAATATATCACAAGGTATGAAAATAACAATATCACAACAAAAAAATAATGTTATAAAATTCAACCTGAATTACACACTGTTGTTTAATATCTTTATAACTAAAATTACAGTAAACATCCCCCCACCCCCCTTACAATAATTTACTTCTGAACTTTCAGTGTCCATTGTCACTAAAGTTCTAAATAATCATGATTTTAGTTTTGTTCAATTATTAAATGCAGTTGTCATTTTCTTTGAGAATATTTTTTTTTAAATTGGAAATATTTAGGAATAACAGAATTGTCTCTTACAAGAAATTTTTAGAACTATGAATTAATTTCATTTTACAGATGATCAAGTTTTACATTTTTATTGGAAAATTTAATTTCAAAGACTTTTCCATGAATTTTACTTTTGATTAATGACAAATCAAATCGAAACCTGATAAATAACCAAGTCTACCATCATAAGAAATATAAAGAACCTACATTAATTATTGCTCTATATATATATATCAATTAGTTATACCTTTGTTTTCTCTGCATCTTGTTAGATATGTCGTTATTCCTGTTGTATGAATTTGACATCATCTGTAATTGTTGATTTTGTGCTGCCTGAAAATACAAGATTTAATTCATGTAGCTTGTATTTAATGTATATATTTAAAGTAAATATATCAACTGATTGATTTTAAATATGTGATTATACTTAATTCAGCCATAAACATTATATAATATATAGTTTGTAAGATGTATTTTCATTACAATTTTCCAAAACAGTAGGAAATTACAAATATGATAAAAATAAACACAAGTTAGATATATTTCTTACTGTTTCACTCAATAATGATGCTAGAGGACCATGCTCAAAACCGTCTAGGACCAGAGACTGCCTCCAACTCTCTTGTAAGGATTGTGATGCCAATGTGTCTGCTAACAAAGGTTGTTGGACTGACCTTTGTTGAGGTAGACCTAACTGTTGCCAGGATCCTACTAACACAGGTTGTCCTCCAGGCCAAGAGTTCAGAGGGGCACTCTATAAACACAATAAATATTGCTCAAATTCTGTAAAATTCCTTAGAATCAAATTTGTCATACTGCACAAGAATTTATAAAAATAAAATGTGTCTTAATTAAACAATATCTTCTATCATAATGGCCTATTTACTTTCAGAACTAGTCATATTAATATAGTGTACTGTGAGATACTGCAAATTAATTTTATACTTCTTGTCAATAGTACTTAACATTACAATGAATAGCAAAACCCAATTGTGACAACACTAACCTGTGTAATTAACTGTGGCTGTAACTGTAGGGCTGGGGCTTGTGTAACCATTGGTATAGGGTTATATCTTGTTGGCGAACTCAACCCTAAAATACATAATATTATTTTAACATTATGAATTATCAAATAACTTACACATCTTGACATGAAGTGTGCAAAAACTACAATCACCAGTTCACTGGCTTAGTTTGACAAAAAAACTTAACCTATTCTGGACATCAGCAAGAAAACAACAAGGGTTTTCTGTATGAAATGAAGTGCACTTTCAGAAAATTAGACAGCCCCAATTGCAATGTAGAAACCCTATGTGTTTGTAAGATTTTCAAAATTTCCTACTATTTTTTAAATACAAAGGTAAAGATATCTGATTTTGAAATCTTGAAGATTCTTGTGTGGTTAAATCAATGAAAAAAAAGATAAGCCTCCAAAAAGATATCACCTACCCTGTATACCTGGCACAACAATAGATGATACATGTATAAAAGGATCAGTTCTGTTAAACTGATTACTGTTTCTGGGTGCAGTCAGCTGTGGATTCAAAGGCGGTTGTGTTGGCTGATAAGGTATGTATGGACGAGACTGTAGAGGGTATGGCAAGTACTGCAACTCAGTTCCCGGATGTGTTGCTGTCATATTCTGTGAAGCCATCTGAAGTACAATATTTCACATTATAGATGATATTTTTGCAGCTTGGAGAGGAGTTAACCCAAAAGAAAGACTACCAGTAAAATTTACCCATCTGAAAGTAGTTCGGGAATCTTTAAATAGCAATAGTAAAATGGTTTTGATCTGAGACTTGGGCAGCACTCTTCTCCTAATGAAATTTTTAAAAATTTAATCACAATGCTGGATTGACTACATCATTCACAACAGATATCCATCTGTTATTACTTATATTTTTTAGTTCCTGTTATTCTAGGTGTAAAGAGTCACTCTGTTTCATTTTGTGTATTGTTCTTGGCCTCTTTTTTATTCATAATAATGTCATGTAAAACAGATTTTAAATTTAAGGCTGAGCATTTTATCCACAAATATAGACAAATTTAAGTATAAAATGCAACCAACAAGAAAATAAAATATTTACCTGTGAATGAAGTGCATTTATTTGATTGTTGAATGTGACAGTAAGACTACTGGTAGTAGCTGGTACTAAGTTAGACATTAATCCACTGTTCTGATTCACATCAAATAAGTTCTTCACAGACTTTCTACAGATTTCCATAGCTGATACACTCTGTTTTACCCTGTCACAAAGTCAAATATATTATTTAATTCTTGTACTTTCAATTCAAAATTTCTGTGTTCATTTACTTATACAATATTATAAACTGTCTATGCAAAGGTAAGTTTTCTAGTTATGGTAGGTAAGTATCTGGTTCATTCTTTTATTTCCATGAATATTTTTCTATAGGACAATCTTTTGATTCGGTTTTGTCAAAAAAGCTTTATCAAAAACATACTTTGGACCAGTAATATCAAGAAAGTGAGCTTTTAAACTTGAAAAAAAAACACATGGATATTTCAAACTACTTTTTTCAATCCTGTCAATAAAATATATTTTCTTAAATTGTTTTTTGCTTTTTGTTGACCCTAGAGTTCTACTGGGAAAATAAGTGGAAATACTGTACTGGAAGCCTATTTTGGAATGTACGATATAGAACCACATCTGAGAATTCCATACTGCTATTAGTGGAATTCTGCTAAAAATAAATCATCCCTATATATTCAACCATTATGTTGTACACTCACTTGCTACTATGGGCATATTCTATCAAATGAGCCATAGTAATAAATGGATGGTTGAGTGCCTCTCCTGGTGTGATTCTTCTGTCTTGGTCAAGTGTTAACATTCTCTTCAACAAATCAATGAATTCTTTTCTGTCAATTTTCTCTGCCAACAGTTCACTGCCCTCTAGATCGGTGGGCACGTTAATTTGAATCATGTCATCCAAGCAGTTAAATATATACTTTCTGGCTTCTTTAGACTTGATGTTTGTCTCCTTTTCATGTTCTTCTGGTGTCTGCAAAACAGAAACAAGGAAAATATTTATTATTACTGAAAAATTGCCATCTAATCTTTCTGTTTATTAAATAATTGTCATTGGTGTTAAAAGTTATTATTGATTTTACAATGAATTCAATTCCAAACACATATATAGAAATTTCATGGATCCTTTTTTTATCAAACCCCTCTGTACACTTTTTGATGGGTCAATTAATGCTAATCTTGTGAAAAAAATAACAAAATACTCCACATCTATATGTTTACATTTACACTCCTAAAAACACACCTGTACAAACAGGCTATAAATCTTTCCTTAATTTTATTAAATTTTACCATATTGAATAAAGAGATGTAAAATAACAAAAAAAAAAAAAAGAAAAAAAAAAACACCACTTTTGTACAAAATTCATAATGAACTTAACATACAAAATTAGAAATCTTATATTTATTGAGTTTTCTTTTAATGGATATTTCTGTCATAAACATATGTTCATTTTCTTTGTTTTCTTAGCCAAATTTTTTATACTGAGAGAACATACAATGTCACCAGATATCCAGCATTTATCACATACATATTGTAATAAGATGACAATCCAAAAAGACTCCCTTGCACAAGACTGACTTGGTATCATGATACCTAACCTAACCTACATGTAAGCCTGAAGGAATATCAAATACAAAATTAATGGTTCTGACAGTATTATGCACTGCATTGTAAGGGGCATTGTAAGGGGCGAGGGGTTTAAAAAAATTTAGCATATTACAGGACAATTTAGAAGACCGCATAGTAAAATTCCACTTTTTAAATGTGGAATTAAAGAACTGCATTCATTCTTTCAACAACAAATAAGGTATGAGAGCATTATCTGAGGTTGCTGTCCTTATCCCATTACAAGTCTATAGATTTTCTCCATCCAATGTGTTTACATCCAGACACCCACTTAATTCATTTGTATCAATGGCTGTCAACCTTACTGCATAAATCAATGCAGTCTGATTTACAAATTGTCATTTCTTTTGTATTACATTGTACAAGATGTACAATTGTAAACATCACCACAACTTAAGGAGAACTGTTAATGTACATTTGTACAAATACATTCTGCTCCATGATCAGTACATGTAGATAAAATACATAGCTTTAACGTAATAAACTCTATTCCTCAGCTACACAGTTTTAACACTGCACAACAAACTTTGATAAACAGCTGTTATATCTTTCTTGTAAAATTGTTATTCATGGATGCCAGCAAACATTAGTTACTGTATAACATATGGACGTATACCATACTATATCACATCTCCATAAAAACTTGAATACCATTGTGAGTTTCATTTTGTTTTATGTGTTTCCTGAAGGTAACATCAACTTACACATATTCTGTTATTTCAATTTTGTTCCTACGAATTATATTTTGTTGTTGTTCCTTATTTTAATTTATAATGTAGCCCAAATTTTTACATAATTATGCAAATAAAATAGAAAATTATACAGAATTGAATTTGTAATTCTAAAGCTTTAATTTTAAATATTTATATACATGTATTTAACAGTTTGAAATCTATGTAATTATTATTTGTATAAATAAGCAAAGGCAAATCTACTTAGAATATTATCCATTTTTAATTGGCAGATTTGCTGCACTTTATAAAATTTACCTACATTGCAATTCATTACTGATAAATTTAGCCAGCCATTTTGATACCAATTGGGAACTCTTAATTACAATACGCAGATCAATTTTTTTCATTAAACAGAAAAAAACTTTAAAAGCTTCAACATAATGAAAAATGTAAATTGATAAGATTGGAATTGATTTTCTAGTCCATAAAAATAAACACAAGACAACCATTTTATATTTTCCCCACCTACGGTTCAAAGAATGCCCTAGAGTGACCAAAATATTGTCAACTCCATTAGATCTTGTTCTCAGTATAATTATATGGAAATGTTGACAGGGTAATCTAAAATTGATTTTCCCAGTCATCAATAACAAATTCCAGTCTTAATGAGTTCATGACTGTGCAATAATGTGCAGAACTGAAGGCAGAGTGACATTTATACATTAGGGAGGTTTTCTTTCATCTTAATAGAATTTCTACATGAATAGTGCAGACCCACTGTTATTTAGAGCCAATAGAAATTGTTCATTACCACAGCAAGGTAACAGTTTAGGAAATTGATTTCTCTCTGACATTTACCACATAGCAACAAACATTTCATCAAAACAACTGCCATATGATCAAATACACACAAATGTTATTGTGACATTGTGATGTACAGACAATGGTATCAACAAGGGGTACTGATATTTCATTCATAACTACAAATATACACATTAATGTTAGTTTATTGTTTTAAAACTCTGTTATTCAATATCATTATCAACTGTATGAAGACTGAAAAACAGACATTCATGTTTTACAGAAAAATTAACCAGATAATAATAAAAAAAAATCTTCATTTAGTATGGATTCGTTATATTTCAGAGGACTTAAATTTTCAAGATTTTTGTTTGGACAGTGAATAATTTTTTTTGAAGTGTATGACAAAATGCACTGCTCATTTTCATGTGTTATCTATTAAGTATTATTCTGAAAATTAACATATAAAATTTTCAATAAAAACACAAATGTAATTCAACAAATCTACAGTACTTGTTAACTTCATTTACTTTGACTCTATGTTATTGCCCAAGTTTTACCTTGTTTAAATTTGAAATTTAAAATCTCTATTTGTCTCTGTTTAAAACATCCATATATCTATTACTTCACTTAATATCAGGCTCTCATAATATTTCTCACTGGTTGGTAGAATAAACCAATATGTCTGTTGTAATCATCTTTCAATTTGGTAAAGCACAACAATTTCAATTCTCAATTCCTGTGAGCTGATATTAAACGAGAATTTCATCATAGTTGTTTCAAATACTAAAAAGAAGGTAAATTGTATACAACAATCCTCCTCACAATGACTACCATTGATATAAATGGGTTACATTAAAATCACAATTCATCCACTCACCCCCACTCCTCTCCCCCCCAACATTTCTTTTTAAAAACTCACCTTTAACCTCCAAAATGGATAATTACTATCAGTATTTTCTCGAATAAAAAATCTGGTAGTTTTTGTTGCTGCTGTCAACATATGTTCTGCCGGTAATCCTTGTGTCTGGGAGATGTATCTTATCTGTAATAAAACATGCACTTTTATCATCACATCTTGTAGTATGCAAAAATGGTAGATGTTTTACTACATGTATTACAAAATATGGAGTTTGAGCAGTTCAACCAAGTCTTATTTCTGCAGTACCACATTTTGATTAGTTTTTGGCTTTCCAAAATTATGTTTTGCTTTGAGATGGAAGGATTCATCAAATTTGATAATACACTTTACAAGAGACTCAATTGTGTTGCAACATAGTAATATACACACTTATGATGTAAAAAGAAAACAGATTGATGTATATTATAAATAAATGTTTCTCTAAATACATCTAATACACACCTGATCGTATTCTGAGGATCCTGGATATAATGGCCATCCTAGGAACAATTCAGCTATCACACACCCTAGTGACCACATATCAATAGCCTCACAAAATGGAAGACCCAGTAAAATTTCTGGTGCTCTACAAAATCATTTCAGAATGGGAACATATTACCTAGTTGTCAGAAGGAAATACACCTGCACTTGACTATACATGTATAAAGAAATTTAAACACAGAATGATAGTGAAAATCATTAGTAAATACAGCTGTTCTAAAGCATTCAATTTTGTTGTTTTGTACATGTATTTAACCATTACAAAATGATACATATGGGAAAAACAGGGTAACAGCAAGCGTCATCAGTCAAATTCTCTATCAACTGATGATAAATATATGATATTTAACTAACAGATACTGGTAATATATATGTGACAGGTTTTTGATAAATTCATTTTAAACCTAAGTGAACTGGATCCCTATGTCTTTTAGTATATTGTGTCAAGTAAAGATTCTTGATCTTAAATCTCAGTTCAAACATCTTTAGTTTGTATTTGTCTACAAATGATTTATTGTGACCTGTAACTATATTTGTACAGTTAATTATTCAAACCTTTGTACTATAAAATATACACAGTAAAAAGCACAAACATATTTATGTTAACCTATTATAAAATTTGCAATTTAAATATCCCCATTACACCAATATGGGCTCTAGCAGTTTGTTTACATTTGACAAACAGGATGTGGAGGAATTTAAAGTTAACAATGACATTTTCTGTGTAATGTATAGTATTAACTTTCTTACAATAGATAATGGCCTGGGGTTGTAACCCTAATGTTTGAATGACATCGTAAGATGCAGGGAAATCTAACAAATCAAACTGTGTGTAAATAATGTATTGTACATGTACATGTCTGTACAGTTGTACATTTATAAATCAAGCTGTTGAACATTTATCATAATTTTATACAAATACAAGTATATATACATCTTGTACACACAC
This sequence comes from Mytilisepta virgata, assembly GCA_028015205.1. Taxonomy (NCBI): domain Eukaryota; kingdom Metazoa; phylum Mollusca; class Bivalvia; order Mytilida; family Mytilidae; genus Mytilisepta; species Mytilisepta virgata. The sequence goes on along the minus strand of CM051515.1, from coordinate 54,850,332 downwards.
CTACACAGTATATAGGGTAATCTACTTGTTACATTTTCCAAGAAATGACAAACTGATGCCGAAGATGTTAAAGATACATGAATGACACTTATACCTTCTTAAGGGAGGGAGAGTAAAATAAAGATATAGTTATAGCCCTTTGACATTACCTCGGAGATCTCAATTGTTCTTTAATAATACATTGATCAATTACATGGTATATAGTTTCAGAAATGAACAATATTGATCCAAAATTTAATATTTCATGTATGTAAACCATATGTTAACCAAACATCACAGCCCAATAAAAATCTGCTTTCATATCAACAAAAAATTACAAATCAATATTATTATTACAATATTATTATCAAAGTTTTACATTAAAAGGTATAAAGTAGCTTGCTCAAATATACAGACCAAAAAAATCTGCTCAATTCATCAACGAAAATTGTAAAAGAAGCTGAAAAACTCATCTGCAAGTGCAAGACTGGACAAAATTAATTCTATAAATTTAACCTGATGCTCTGTAATATTGTGAATTTCCTAAGTGGTCAATTAAATATTTACTTTTCAAGCTTTACAAGTTTAAAATCTCCGTCTTAATCTGGTCATACTACCGGTACATGTATCAAGATAAATCGAACAGCGTTCCGAAGTCCCCCGCCGCTAGAGCATCAGAAACCCTTGGACAAGTGAAACATAACAAAATTTTCTCAAAGAGAGAGAATAGAAGGACAAACAATTTGTGGTTATTGCTAAAGTTTTTTACAAGTTAATGAGTGGTATGAAGACATTTATACAATATGGGTATAGTGTTGAAATCTTATTTTACCATGTGTATTGAGAATTTATACAAATGTACATTTACTCCTTTTCAATAAACAGAAATGCTTTGATCAAAAGTATTCCGCCTAACAAACTCTTAAAGACAGTATTTTTCAATTTTATAAGTTTCGATAGCAGTTTATGTATAAAACCTCCCTTTAGGTCCAAGTGTATAAATATTATTCCAATGCAAGGAGAATATAAATTTTCTAGAACACTTAGATGAACATTTTGTCAATTTTCAAACTTATTAAGGGGCATAACTCCTACAAAAATATTTCGACATGACTCATCTTCGAACTCCCTTGAGGTATCATTGAGTTAAAGCTACTGTATAAATATTATCCAAATCGGTCAAGAAATAAATTTGCTAGCGCGCTTACATGAAAATTTTGTCAATTTTCTAAGTTATTAAGGGGCATAACTCCTACAAAAATATTTCGACATGACTCATCTTCGAACTCCCTTGAGGTATCATTGAGTTAAAGCTACTGTATAAATATTATCCAAATCGGTCAAGAAATAAATTTGCTAGAGCGCTTACAAGGTGGACGGACGGACGGACGGAAATTTTGTCAATTTTCTAAGTTATTAAGGGGCACAACTCCTACAAAAATATTTCGACATGACTCATCTTCGAACTCCCTTAAAGTATCATTGAATTAAAGCTACTGTATAAATATTATCCAAATCGGTCAAGAAATAAATTTGCTAGAGCGCTTACAAGGTGGACGGACGGACGCCCGGCATTACCATATACCCCGCATCGCGTTGCGGTGGGGGACAAAAATAGATGAAATAGCTAACATAAAAAGATTTAAATAAAGTGTAAAGGTCTCTTTCTCTGATGAATAGATAAGGGTTTCTGATTTCTCAAGCCTGAGCCTTTAATACTAATCTTATGTAGCCAACTATCAGTCGCTGATAAAAGAATATTGATAATGCAGTTTTATTTCCTTAAAATGTGATTTTTGTAATTTAATTTTGAACAGTGTAAAGCTAATAAAGACGGGAAGTCAAATTTACAATACTAAAATGCAAACTAAAATATTTATCCAAAATTATTTGGAATTAAATTTTTTTCATGGCCATACATTCATGCAGTAAATAACTGAAAATAAAAATCTTTGACATATTTAATGATAGCAAAAAAACTTGACATCAAGACTTGTTTCTCTAATTACTATTTCATGCACCTCCAATTAAAATATCATTTTAACCTTAAAGAAAATTCTTTCATGTTATTAATTCAAAATACTCGAAAATAACAAACAGATCCTTGTTTTACATCTGTCGGTTATCTAACAGAAAATTCTTTAATTTACCATGAAGAATTTGGAGAGGGCTTGCTTATTCTCTGGTAATTTTATGATAAAAATATGGAATAATCTTGGTACAGGTTTGTTTCAGTACTTTATAACTGATTTGATTCAAAATTAAAACCAGATGCATAAAGGACTGTATCAACATTATAAATTAATGCAAATTAATCCTATTCCCTACAAACTTTTATAAGACTTGGTGTTTTGGGCTATGGCCACTACGTATACCTGCTTGTAAGATGGCATTTCATGTACATCTAATATAATTTTTAATAATATGTTGACTTAAGAATAAGCAGCCTTGTGTCCCTGAGTTTAATAGACTCTGCCACCCCACCCCCTCTAAAGCTGATATATTTATCCTTACCTGTAATATCTGGACTGGAGATATGTTGAACATACAGCCTTTGACACATGGCTTGCTGAACCAAAGTCTATCACTTTAACACGATATGGAAATTGCACTGGGTCAACCAACATTATATTTTCTGGTTTTAAATCTGCATGGATCAAATGGAGGCTTTTCAATTTCAGTAGAGCTGTCAAAACTTGCTGTGTTACAGGACGGATGTACTTTAGTGGCAGTGGTTGAAATTTATTTTGTTTCAAGAAGTCATACAAGTTCTGCTCCAGCATTTCAAAAACCAAGCACGTGTGGTTTTTATGCTGAAAGCACTCGTATGCTCGCACGAAATTAAATTCATCTGCATTTTCATGACTTAACCGAGTCAATATGCTCACCTCTATTTGCCCTTGTCTAGCATAGGAAGGGTGATTTTTCAAAATTTTTATCGCAACTATTTCATTAGTCCCTTTCTTCCAACATTTTACAACTTGACCAAATGTCCCACGACCAAGAAATTCTAGCACTTCATAAGCATTGTGACTGGTCATCGAATACAGAACCTCATGTTGAACCAGCTGATAATCTCCCTCACTATTGGAGGAGGATGTATTTTTGGAAGTAGTTGTCGTCGTGGCAACATTAGCCGCTTTATCTTCATCACTTGAAACAGGTTGCGTCTCTTGAACTTGGAGCTGCATGGGTGCGTCAAGATCGTCACTCTTGCGTTTTATGCCACATCTCTGATATGAATTTAAAAGTTTAATAGTTGATGCACGGATATAATTCTGAGTCTGATTATCAATGTCTCTTAAGACATTACGATTCTGTGGTATAACATATGCAGTATTATGTTGGTAAGTTATTGGACTGTTTGAAATGTCGTGTCGACCAAATGTATTCACATCCTGATAATCTGGTTCCAACTTGATCTTCTTAAAGTTACTAAATGCACTTTGTTTTGAACTGTACTTATGAAAGTCTTCTTGCATCAGTAACTCTTGGTCTGTAATACAGGAATAAACTCATTTAAGTGCACTGTTGGAATAGATATTCATGTATTTATCTAAATACATGTACATTTCTAAATTAAATATCGGCAAAAGAATACCGAAGCAACAAAATATAAATCAACAATATAAGTACTTTTGTAAACTGACAATTTCAAATGATATACATTTACATACATGTAGTGTACATCAGGGTTCTTGGTAACTTACCCAGTATAGTCTCACATTCATAAAATTTGGAATATATTCAAATTTTTCCTGGAATCAGATACATGTATATTGATTTAGAACTCATTAAAATGAAATCATATCGAAAATCCTGTTTATTAACCAACCACCATACATGTATTTGAAAGTAAAATAACAATATAATCCTGAGATTAATATTTATGGATGCTCATATCAAACAAAATTTCCTTGATATTTATTTCCAAAGATACAATTTAATGACTAAAATATTAAATTACATTAATAATACTTCCTAAATTATTTGTTTTCACTGATTTACTTGAATAAATTTGTCATTTAAAATGCAAATGAAATTGTGCTCCAACCTGGATTTGATATTACAAACTGCCACATGTACATGTGTATTTTGTTACATTTTTCTAAACCAACTTTTCATTTGACATTGAACTGCCTGGAAAGATGGGATTATATCAATCATGACTAATAAACAAAATACTGTAGATTCATTTATTTTCGTGGATACCAATTTTCGTGGATAGAGGAAAAAAGGCATTTCGTGGGATACCTAAATTCGTGGATTGCTGGCTAGAAAAAATATAAAAAGTTGTTGAAATACTTAAATTCGTGTCTTGGCACATCAGATATCATGAAAATACTGCGACAAAACGTGCCGATCAGACTTGATATTGTACAGTAAAGTACTGATTTAAAGCGCTCATTAAACAAAAGTCTAACAAACAGATTCTTTAAATTTGTTATGGAACAATAAAAGCTTGTCATGAATTTAACAAGATTAACAAAATCCGTAATTATTTACTTATTAATTAGGTGTGAAATATATATTAACAAAATTGCAATCACTTGTCATCAAATACCTCGTGGCATATACATACATATTTTTAATCCGACTACGATCAATAATTTCTGCTTTATTATCTTTTGACAAGATGTTTTTACTGTAATTTATGAGAAAGTCTATTGTTTAGGTCTACTTAGGATTAAGATTTTTCTTGAATGTTTGAATAAAAAAAACGAAAGTGAATTCCGCGACGATTTACACAGTCAAAATCTTTTTAAAGTTAATTGTTTGAGCGTTTATATGTTACCAAAGACAAAATTACATGAAACACTGTATCCTCTGTGGATATAGCTAACTCATCATATGTCAGAATTCAAGTACATGCTGTAAAAACGCAATTGTTCAAAACTCCGTGGTCTCAAACTTCAGTGCATTTAAGCAAGAGGAAAAATATTATTTTTCGTTGGATATTTAAATTCGTGGTTTACTGGGACCCACGAAAACCACGAAAATTGGTATACAACGAATATTAATGAATCCACAGTACCATATTTCAATACTAAACAAGATTAAAATAGTGGACAATACTTCTAATTTAACCCCTCTTGTATATCTTTATTATTTTTATGTTCTTGGGGCTCAAATGGAAGTCTTTCCAAATAGTGACCTGATAACTACACTAACCCTGCAACTTCAAATGTTATACCTTATTGTTTGTAAACCTATGTTCAACCCTGCCACCTTAAATGTTATACCTTATTGTCTGTTAACATATGTTCCATCCTGCCACCTCAAATGTTATACCTTATTGTTTGTTAACATATGTTCAACCCTGCCACCTCAAATGTTATACCTTATTGTCTGTTAACCTATGTTCCATCCTGCCACCTTAAATGTTATACCTTATTGTCTGTTAACATATGTTCCATCCTGCCACCTCAAATGTTATACCTTATTGTTTGTTAACATATGTTCAACCCTGCCACCTCAAATGTTATAGTGTACTGTCTGTTAACATACATGTATGTTCAACCCTGCCACCTTAAATGTTATACTTTATTGTCTGTTAACATATGTTCCATCCTGCCACCTCAAATGTTATACCTTATTGTTTGTTAACATATGTTCAACCCTGCCACCTCAAATGTTATACCTTATTGTCTGTTAACCTATGTTCCATCCTGCCACCTTAAATGTTATACCTTATTGTCTGTTAACACATGTTCCATCCTGCCACCTTAAATGTTATACCTTATTGTCTGTTAACATATGTTCCATCCTGCCACCTCAAATGTTATATCTTATTGTTTGTTAACATATGTTCAACCCTGCCACCTCAAATGTTATACTGTACTGTCTGTTAACATACATGTATGTTCAACCCTGCCACCTCAAATGTTATACCTTATTGTTTGTTAACATATGTTCAACCCTGCCACCTCAAATGTTATACTGTACTGTCTGTTAACATACATGTATGTTCAACCCTGCAACCTTAAATGTTATACCTTATTGTCTGTTAACATATGTTCCATCCTACCACCTCAAATTTTATACCTTATTTTTTGTTAACATATGTTCAACCCTGCCACCTCAAATGTTATACTGTACTGTCTGTTAACATACATGTATATTCAACCCTGCCACCTCAAATGTTATACCTTTCTGACTGTAAACCTATGTTCAACCCTGCCAGCTCAAATGTTACCTCCTTATTGTCTGTTAAATTATATTATTCATGATATGGATTTTTTATAATTTAAACCTCCTGTACTTGGCTATCAGATGCAATTAGCCAACTACATTTGTAAAACAATGGAATTTAGTGACTTTGTTCAGACATGTCTTAAAGGAGCCAAATTATCTAGTATGTGGAATTTTCAATGTAAAAGTTAGATAACTCTTTTTATGAGATTTTCATAAATTATCACTAAGTAATTTGTCATTCTTTTTTGTAAATTTGCATATAAACATATAAATTTTTGGGACTTAATCTTTTATAAAAGGACATCAATTCTGTTAAACAATGCACAGAAAGAATTTTTTTTAAAATTGATTTTTTTAAATGACTTTGTAAATTTTATTTTAAAAAAAGACATTACCGGAAGTCACTTCTGCATACGAAACTAGTAAAGATAATTAAAATGTTCTGAAGTGATTTTTTTTTATTTATAACAATTATTTATGATATATTTACAAATCTTTTGTATTTCTATTATGATTTCAATATATTTACAAAATATATGGAACTTTTGTGAGATATTATTCCAGCCTCAGCATTGGAGATTTCATCAAAAACCTTGGATCCTGGGAAAGAAAACCCTAGTTCGTGCAGACCTGTTAATGGGTTATATTTCTAATGATAACAGTCCCAGGAGGTGAGACCATGATATCTTCCTTATCCCATTGATCTACACGATTTGTGATCACTTTTTAAGAATCAATAAAGAGAGATTCATTTGTTTTATCTTTTCCTTAGACTTTGAATTTGTGGACTTTTCCCACTGTTTTCTCGTTTCAGTATTCTTTTGCCGATATTTAGGTTTAAATTCAATATTTTACCAATTTGACATAAAAATTAAATCATGATTCAACTTTATTCTTTCACAATAAATATACTCTCTGTACATATATTGAAACAAAGATGCAGTCATCCGTTGGGATTATCAAACTCTGACACAGTTGAAACCTCTATAATCACCATATACAGCTTTTTTCTGGCAATATGGTGACTGTTTAGGCCACGTAAAATTGATTGCTGGTTTCCCCTAACATATAAATTTCACTGAAAATACTTTCATTTCATTCAAGATTCCATAAAATAAGGTATTTTAAAACATGGCTGACGAAATTTGCATGATGACCTTATAACAGACGTGATTTTGACAACAGGGGAAACAGTGGAAATCATACTATGTGCCCCCCTACAGTATGGTCAATGTAACACTTCAATTTTCCACAGTCCAAAAGATGACAGCACTCAAATTCTTTAGTTTCCTTGCCCCCTCAAAATTGGTGGTACCCAATCAATGCAATGGAAACCATTAGAAGAGTTTTCTTTCCACCCAAAATCCACCAATTTTGGAAAACTGTGGAAAGGATTAGCCCATTGGACAATATTATACGATTCTAACTTAGTGGTAAGTCTTCCAAGGAAGACTTTTGTCGCCTGTATACTTATTTTCTTTTGAAAAATTACTTCATCATTAAAAGCATTATCATGATGAAAAAGCATCCACATTCAAAACTACATGTACCTTACACGATACAGTTCTCCATACTGATGTCTGTGCCAAATATCAGAAAGCTAACCTGTGTGGTTCCTGAGAAAAATGACGCAGAAATTTTTCTATCTCAAAAATATACTAAGTTCTGACAAACAAGAAGTGGATATGTGGCAGATTTCAAACTGCCTTACACAATGCAGTACTCCATACTGATGCTCTGTGCCAAATATCAGGAAGCCAACCTGTGTGGTTCCTGAGAAGTATCATTTGTAAAAGTTAACAAGTTCGGTCAAACACACAGACAAAAAAACAAATTTACATGAACTGGTAACTACAAACAGCTTTATCACAAGATTAAGTTTGATTGGTGACTTAAACAAAATTTAATACCAGTAAAATATTCCAAATTCCGTCAAACAGGAAGTGGACATGCGACAGATGCGAAACTGCATTACAGGATACAGTTTTCAATACTGATGCTCTATGCCAAATATCAAAAGGCTGACTAGTGTGGTTCCTGAGAAAAATGTGACGGCGTCAACGGATAGTGATCCCTATATGTTGCTTCTGCGTAACGCAGGGGACACAATTAACATATCTTCAATAACCAAGGTATTTTATCACGTAATTTGTATGAATTTATACAAAATAATTTATTCTTTGTTTTTTTTCTCTACATATACTGATTCCGGCACATTTGGTTTTTTGTGTTCACATGTCGTCTTCCTCTGAATGAAGCTATGATTTGAAGTGAATTACATCTTAAGGGAAGACGAAGTGCAATGAATTTTCACCCAACACAGAACAATCAATGTGCTTTAATTAAATTTTAAAACCATTGGTCCGCATTTGTAATTTTTATTGATCATATGGTTTAAGATGGCCTTTTTTGTAATGCAAAGTCAATGGGAGCAATAAAATGGCCCAAAACAGGGAGCAATAAAATGGCCCAAAACATATAGACTGTGCCTCGCATGCACATCTTCAGAGATTGATGATGAGAAACATTGTTAATTTCATGTACAAATATACAACTGCCCCCCCCTGAAAGAGCTAAAATGAAGGACATGATTAATAATACGTGTCCAAATTTTTAAAATAGATTAAACCAGGAACAACAATTATTCTGGCTTTTGAATAATGAAAATATGTAAATTTTAGTTTCTATTTCTAAATTGATTATTGAGAGTAAAATATGTTTTTTAATGTCACCGTCTGGCTTTTTTGTACATGTACAATTTGTACGAGGTGGCATGATATCTTTATATACCCTTAAAACAATCAAGAACATGCCTCATGCATCGTCCCTTGGTACCACTTGTACATTTGTAGATTAGTAACACAACTGACATTGAATCTCGGCAGTAAAATGTTAACGTTTAGCTGGACAAATAGAAAACTGATGGGTATAGTCTATCTTTTGGAGCAGAGAACATTCTCTTTGGAAACAAGTCGTTTCGGCCATACTACCAGTTCAGCCATAGAATTAAAGTCGATTCAGCAATGGAATATTTATATGGAATCTCACAAATATTGAACAAGTTCTAAGCTCAAAATTTAAGTTTTATTTTATATATATAATAAATATTTGGAAATTAATCATGAAATTTCAGAATATTATTTATTTACGATCAAAGAATACTGTAGGTGCTCATTAGTGTGGATTATGGGGCCTCATGTAGGGTAATTATTGTACCTGTTAATTAAAAAGATTCTCATTTCAGTTCTTTAAAAATAAATCTCCAAACCAAAAAAAAAAACATCAGACTTCCTGTGTGCTGTGGGTAACCTGTACTCGCCAGCAGTACCAAACCAAGAAGATCTACCAGACTCCGATGACAGTGGTTCCAATTCTGACGCTTAGTGAACATATCTTATATATATAAGTATAGTGCAACTCAACTGTTATAGTACTTTTGTTTAAATTGTTGTTAATTATGTATGTGATTGTTATCAACCTGATGATATAAATATATAAAGAGAATAAATAAGGTGAAAACAATTGTGTTTCATTATTTACAGAAGGAAATATGATAGTCACAGTGTGATGCTAATAAACAGCTGTATATAAACCCAGTCCTTTAATAATAGATTTAGGAATACAGCTTGACCACTTTAAAAAGTATCGGTGCCAAAACTTTTTTCTTCTACTAAGTAAACTACTAAGAATACCTCTCGTAAGAAAGAATGATGCTATTAAGTATATATCTCATTATAAAAAGTATGGCCGAAACGACTATGGCTGAACTGGTCTATGGACGAACTGGTTTATGGCTGAAACGTCTCGAAAGCTTCTCTTTCCTTTGTTGTTTGTTGTAGTTAGACTTGGAATGATGTGTGCTTGAGAAGAGTCTTAACCAGGATATGGTTTTGTGGAATTCTCATAAGAATAGTGACTTATAATATATATTATGTGTTGTACGTGTATTTTTTTCTAACGATGATCGTTTGTATTGTCATATGAGCCGTTTTACTGGAAATAAAAGCCTCTATATACCAAATACATGAGCCAAACATAAAAACATGGCAGAGGGCAGAAAAATTGTTCCTCTAGACTACACAATGACCATGTTGCAAGGTGCAAACATGTACAAACCGGCCCAAAAAGGTTGTGATCACCCGATTTTTATAAAAGACTCGTTCTGTCGTGAAAAAGGCACATAAAAAATAAAAAGTCATTATGATAAAAGTAAAATATTGAAAAATTACCTTTTGAACGAAAGATGTATTCAGTCTACTGTCCAAATTAATAAGATAATGTAACTAAAAATCCTGTTTCTGTAGTTAAAATTCAGGTTATTTTCTAACAGATCTGCTGGTAATCATGATCACCCCATCACAACATGTGATAACCATTTTATCAAGAAATATCGTCATTTGTGACTGAACAAATATCGACTACATGAAATATCAAGATCAATATCCTCCGTCTTTTTTGTCATGATTATTTACATTAAATCTTATTCTTGCCACACAAATGGTTTAATATTAGTTACCATTAACGTAAACATGACGAATGTAACCTTGACTCGAAATGTGACCCCGATAAACAAGGCGGAAATTAACCGCACATTTCCCCGGTTTTTGCCTGACATATGTTTTCCTTGTACATTAAATAATCATGACTTGTATTTGTTAAACTGTACTCTTACCTTTCCTGTATAAAAATCCACTTACTCGAGCATCTGATAGTTTGTGTGCTCAGTTTCATTGACACCAACAAAGACGATCAGATTTTTGTTGTCGATACATAGGTATTCCAGTGCGTGTTTTGTTCTCTTTGAAGCAGAAAGTATTCCTTTAGTACACTAAAAAGATCAGTTTATATGTTCCCCCTTATCATAAAAGTTTAAAATACAAAATAATGTCGTTCACTTCCCCGAAAATATGTCTCATTATAGCCATTTTTCGTTAATTCATTCCGTAATGCTTTCGGGGGATCAAGTCGAATTCATGTTGATGAGACGTCAGGGATATATATTTGGATTCCTAAACAATAAAAAAGTAAATACGAGTATATTTTAAATGATAGATAATACTGTGCTTGTCAGAAAAAAAATTGTTTCATTATGCATATGTTTCTGAAAAGAAGGATAGACTCAGTATTTATTATACAGAAAACTGATAGCAAATAAATAGACGTACGAAAATACGGCTCAGGATTCCGTTAAAATATTTTCCTGTTGGTTATCCTTCATGACGTCATAGAAACATGTGTAGTAAGTTGGCCAAAATATCATCCAATCAAACACAATGACTATTAAAGGAATTTGCATTTTGCGCCAAAAATTTCAGAAAAGTTTTCAGTTTCGCATTGACCACAGTAAATAGGGCTAATAATCAATTGTTTAGAAAATCCACATTATTATGTCCCATACTTATACAGACTAGATTTTTAGCAATTTTCTTTATTTATTCTCACATTTTCTCCGGAGACCTACATCCATGACATTTGTTATTTTCCTGTATCTTTCGTTATCTTTTTCCATTTTGAAACTTTAAATGCCGATGCATAATATTTCCTTAATGAAATTTTATCAATTAACAATTGGCTACAGAAAATATACGGTCTATAAAATGACAATTCAAAGACAAGGCGGTCGACCGTGATTCGAGATAGTTCACCAGTGACCACACCACACCAAAGAATATCATCTATCCTCAGAGAATAACAAATATACACAAAACCAAAGAAACTTATAACAAGGAACTATTTAACCGAAAAAAAAGATAAGCTCCCGAAAAGTAAGCACGAACCACCTGCTTTCCCGTCTCGTTGCAAATAATGGAAGGGTCATTATTTTTATCAGCTGAGGGGGTTCGAGCAAATCTTCCGGGTATATGGCAAGTCAAAGTGGACAAAAGGAGCTATTTCTGAATATTAAAAAAAAATCAATTTTAAATATTAAGAATTCATTTTTTAATATGAGAGATTCATTTTTAATATTAAAAAATGATTTTTTAATATTTAAAAATGAATTTGTAATATTAGAAAATGAATTTCTAATATTAAAAAATCATTTTTTAACATTAAAAAATCAATTTCTAATATTAAAAAATCATTTATTAATATTAGAAATTCATTTTTTAATATTACAAATTCGAAAGAATTTTCTTATAATCGAAATTCATTTTCTAATATTAGTAAATGATTTTTTAATATTTGAAATTCATTTTTTAATATTAAGAAATCATTTTCTAATATGAAACAAGACTGGATACATATACATAATGATTATCTGATACGCGACATTTTGCAAGTGAAAGGGAAATGCGTTTAAAGAAATTGAGGCGAAGGTCAAAAGGCAGGTGTCATACCGACATGTATCCACTAAGAACTACATGTATCTATTGACCAAATATGGTGGGTCTAGGTATTACAGTTTCTGAGAAATGGACTTAATCACGAAAAAGTGACAAAGTCACTCAAGCATAAAATTGAGGCAAGGTCCATAACCAGGTGTCAGACTGACATGTACCCACCAAGAACTATCTGTTGACCAAATATGGTGGGTCTAGGTATTCTAGTTGCTGAGAAATGGCCTTAATCACTAAAATGTGAGGCAGATCACTCAAGCATGAAATTGAGGTCAAGGTCAAAAGGCATGTGTCAGACTGACATGTACCCACCAAGAACTATCTATTGACCAAATACGGTGGGTCTAGGTGTTACAATTTCTGAGAAATGGACACGAAAAAGTGACAAAGTCACTCAAGCATGAAATTGAGGTCAAGGTCCCAGGCCAGGCGTCAGACTGGCATGTATCCACTAAGAACTATCCATAGACCAAATATGGTTGGCCTAGGTATTACAGGTGCTGATAAATAGATTTAACCACAAAACTTGGACGGAGATTTTAAATTCATGTTTATGAAGTCAGTGAACCATGAAAATGAGGTCAGGGTCACAAGACAAATATACTGCGGCAAAACTTTTACTATAAGCTACCTTGTAGACCATAAATCTTAATTGTAGGTATTACATGTGCAAAGTTATTAAAGTTTTTAAAACGTTTACGCCGCCGCCGCCGGAAAGTAATATCTATATCTCGCCTTCGTGACTTTTCGTCGCAGGCGAGACAAAAATCAACTTCCAGAGCACCCTCCCAAGTCAGGGTTTTGTATCCACGTTCTTTCCTACAAACCCCTGACATATCAGCGCCTGGTGTGTGACCTAGAAAATTCTACCTACGACGCTCTTGTGACCTTGAGAAGAACAGGGGTTTGTAGGCAAGAACGTGGATACAAAACCCTGACTTGGAGGATGCTTTCAGAGTTACAAATTAAAATCTTCATCGCTAAAGAGTTTTGACTTGTTTATTTCTTTTCAACAACTCCTCCCTGTTTTTAAAGAATAGAAAAATATGGCCGAAAGAAAGAATGAACTCAATCAGATTTTGCTAAGGATTGACGGGGCAGCTTTATCAAATAATTTCGAAGAAGTTGAAATCCTTGTTAGAGATGCCTCAACTAAACTTGAAAATGGGAGACGAGAATTAGATGAGGAAACTGTTGAGAAGCTTGAATCGTCACTCGCATCCATGTCAAGACTTGCCAGAGACATGAGGAATGTTTCTTTAAATTCTGGCTACAAAGCCGATAGACCTAAGACAGGTATGGAATAGGCACAGAATTGTGAAAGATATCCCGAATTTGCCTTCCTTAAATAATTTTGCTTCCATACAACGTCGAAGTTTTTTCCAAATCAAATCTACTTCCACTATTTTTTAATATTAGAAAATGATGAATTCTTAATATTAGAAAATGATGAATTCTTAATATTAGAAAATGATTTTTTAATATTAAAAATGATTTTTTTAATATTTAAAAATGATATTTTAATATTAAAAAAATGATTTTTTAATATTATAAAAAAATGGTTTTTTATATTAAAAAATAGCTCTTTTTGTCCACTTTGGCTTGCTTTACCGTGTAAACGTACATTTTAATGTCACCCCCTTCTGTACCGCGAGGCAATTGAAGACCCCCATAAGGACCATGTTATGGAGACATGACCTCCTCCCAACTAAAATGAATCAGTGATGTTTTATTTTCCTCTTGTGTTAATTTCATATATCGAACTTTAAGGGGCCTTCGGTGGCCGAGTGGTCTAGGTAGTTCGTCATGACTACTAATGATCACTAGTCTGTCAACGCTGAGGTTTTGAGTTCGAATCTCACCTGTGGCAGTGTGTGTTCGACTCCGATCTTAATTGACATGATTGCCAATTGCCAATTTTCCTACCGAAGGTCGGTTGTTATCTAATTCTAATTAAATTTTAGAGGGAAATTACATATAGCAAATAATGACGTTAGATTGAAGTCATCTATAGGATTTTGAAGTTTCTGCCAAGAGCACCATTAAAGATACAAATAAAGTTCTAAAGACAGTCCAAATTTTATTTGCTGAATCAAGAATGTTCTCAATAATTATTCCAAAAATCTTAAAATCAGTGACAAAATTTTGCCTTTGCCTGCATGTTTATAAGAAGATAACCCTTTTCAAAAGGATAATTATGTTTCATATATTTTGATACGAGAACATGGCAGAGGAGTCACGTTAAAATAAAAAAAATACTACAATATTATTTTACACTTATCTGGAGCAATGCACTTTTTCCAGGGTGTTATATGTATTTTGTAAAATATGAAATATTTTGAGAGGGGTATTTATAATGATGAAAATTTTGCTAATGGAATAAGCGAAAAATTTACATAACTGTAAAAGTACAATAAAAAAATTATTCAATGACAAATTTGGATACGACTCTTGTAATAAATTTAATAAAGATAAGAAAATACACTAAGTAAAGGAACTTTAATAAAACTCAGGTAGAAGAAAATGTTATTTTTATTCTGAAGAGCGGTCCTTTATGGAAGCGCGGTTGTCGTATAAATATGCATAGGTTCTAATCATTTATAAAATTCTATATGTGTACGAATAAAAAAATCATCCAACAGCTCAGTTTTCTCTTGAATGCCGTAATGAAAGAAGAAATAATATAGCTGCACGTTTATACTTCCATGACCAGCGGAGCATTTGACTGTTAGAACGGACTTTGAACGCAGTGAGAACACTGCTGTTACGTTGGCATTTCAACTAGTTTCTAGTGGAAAGTTTACTTAAATTAGCAATACATGTCATTAAATTGTCATATAAATATCTTAATTTATTAAAGGATTGACCGTAATTTTTTTTCAGTCTATGAAGAAGTAACCTCAATTATTAGCGTTTTATTTGAAAGTGTACACAATGTGCATTGAGGTTACTTCGAATAGACTGAAAACAAAATTACAATCAATCCTTATAATTTAATTTAAACGTTGGGATTCCCTTTAATGACGTCATAGTGAAAACGAAAGTTTAGTCTATGATATGATGGACAAAAAAAAATTGACCAATCAAATGACGCGTTATATCCAATATTAAATTACATAAAAATCACTGTTTGATCCATTTCATTGTTATTGTAAAATGCTGTATTTTCCGTAGACCTATACACTCGGAAGAAAGTAACAGTACAGAGTTATTCCGCTTTGTTCTGAAAATTAATATTGTTATGGTTCGGTTCACGCCGATTTCTGAAAAAATTGCTGTAATACACGAGTAATAGTTAATTTCCAGTATGATATAAGTAAATTCAAGAAATACCAAAGGGATATTCGTAGTAGGGAAAAATCGAAACAACTGACAAACTCCGGAGAACAACGAAGACAACACAAAAACAATACATGCATTACAATTAAAAACTAAAAACATATGAATAACATGGTCCCGACCAAAAACACCGGGGGTAGACTCAGGTGCTCCGGAAGAGTAAGCAGTCTCAGTTTCATGCAGGACACCCGCCATGCTACCTATGTCAAATCCGGTATGAGGAAGGGATAAAATCAATGGAACATGTTCATTTCATTTGGGAATGCCCCAATGTGACACGAAAAATTCGACAATATGGCCGGATATGTAGCAGTGAAATTTTCCACTGAAACTTTTATTATCGTATGTGAATTGGTGAATTCGAAGTTGAACTCCCCGAAAGTTTGATGATAACTAGAAATATACGATAATACATTTGACTCATACAGGTGGTTGTGATTTTTAAGATTACACGCGATTTAGTGTGATTATGACAATTCAATTTAATAAACGTTCAGTGTATTTAGAATCAATAAACATAATTCCTCCATGGTATATGAATATGCTACGTCAGAATTTCATTTATTGCATTTTTTGTCTATTTTATCAACGTAATAAACAGTACAACTAATTCAAGAATTTGAATATCGACAATATTCAACTCGTGACCGGAAAACACTAATAATTCCCTCATGCGATACGCGCATTCGTGAATTAAGGTGATTTTTTCGGTCACTCGTTGAATATTTTGCGATATTCAAATTCTTGAATTAGTTATCCTATAATTATTTTCAAGTAAAATCTATTTTTTTTAAGGAAATACCGATTTGAAACTTGCGTATCTTTTCTTGTTGATCTATATAGTTGAAATTTACTAATGATGTAATACAAAACTGTCTTACACTAAACACTAGAAAATTATAACCTTACCAAAAGGGGAGGTGGCAAGTTAGTGGTCTCATATCCTTGCAACCACTAGACTGTATTTTTTCTCGCACACATTCACACATATTCTATATTTAACATTTGATCTTTCCTTTTTTGTTTTGTTTTACTCTTTTCATTCAATTTTGTATTTTTCTTCATTGGCTGTAAGAAAATGCAAGGGCTTTTATAATAGAAGGAATCAACAATCTTGCGCCATTGGTTTTTTGCCATTGAATTCGTAAAAGTCATAAATATTGACAGAGAGTGTTTATTTATAATATTAAAAAAGATGTTACAAAAAGCTATGGTTTGCTCTTGCCATGTAGTTACTATGCTACAAAAAAAAAACCATTTGTATACTAGCTGAGAATAATAGGTTCTCACGCGAGTTCAAAATGAAGACTGGGAAATCTTCAACGAGTTTTTAAAATTCACGTCTTTTCCGAGTGGAGCGCAGCGGAACGAGTGCAAAGACGCTGAATTTTAAAAACTAGTTGTAGATTTTCCAGTTCTTCATTTTTGAACGAGTGTAAGTACTTATTTCTTCCGTAAAACGGGGGTTTTAGGCCTCGCACACCTATGTATTTTCAGTATGAACAATCGAAATGGTATAGTGACGTTACGTTTGATTAGTCAAGAGTCACAATAAACGAATGTATTAAGGATTCTCATTGGACGTCATACCGAGCGCATGTGAACTCGTCTCCACTCG
Source organism: Mytilisepta virgata (assembly GCA_028015205.1). Lineage (NCBI taxonomy): Eukaryota > Metazoa > Mollusca > Bivalvia > Mytilida > Mytilidae > Mytilisepta > Mytilisepta virgata. The sequence goes on along the minus strand of CM051515.1, from coordinate 54,832,863 downwards.
GTCGTCTCAACTCAAAAAACGCGACCATTTACGGAAGAATATACGTTTACATGCACAAAGTATGATAAAAAAATTGCTACTTAATAAATTTCGATCCAAACAGTTGAACTGTTAATAAATAATTTTACAAAACCAAAATCCAAAGACAAGATAAAGAACAGTAATATAGCAAACACATATTAAAGGAGTTTTCTTTAATTCTAATGATGTGTGCCTGAGACACTGTTCCAAACTGGTATTGTTATTATACTTGTACAATTCACTTATTTGTAGTTGTTAACTGAAGCAACATTTACATGGATATTTTAGATACCATACATTTGTCATAAATGTTTGGTTTATATATGTAACTCAATCATATTTGTTTTGTACTGTAACTATGCCCCCCATGGACCCATTAATTGGTTAATCTTCTTCTTCTTCTATAGCTTAAAATATATGACACTGATTTATTTACAGCTGATCTCTGGTATATTAGTAGAAAGAAGAAACACGTCTAAATAAGCAATATACGAATGACGAAAATATATATATGAAACATAAAACATGTACAAAGGAAAAATCGTGTAAACAAAAAGAAGCTCTAACGATTATCTTCAAACAAATGTAAAGCAAAAACTGACCAAACACTCACAAAATCCACAAAGTTGCATTGGTGTTTAGATAACGATCTGTGTCCAGTTATTGAAAAGTAAATCACAATGTTTAATTCCCCATATTCCCCATATTTCCATTGTTAAGCCATATGTCTCTACATATCTTAAGTGATAGGATGAATTTTAAGTCTTCTGCAATTTCAAGTCCATCCTTTACAAGTAAATAAGCAATATTTTAGAAACAAAAAATGTCGTTAACTTTTAAACTGGCCCGAGTTTTACATTGTTAATATCCACAATTTTTTTTTATAAACCGTTACAATAAAAGGTATTAATAAATAAAAGTCATCGCTTCATGTCTTTGCCTTGTTGTCTCGCCCGTCGTAGTTGTGTAAATTTTGAATGACGAAACATATACACTCAATATACAAAAATCTAAACACAGGCCGCTCAATGAAACAAAAAAAAAAAAATGAATAAAACAGTACTTTCTTGAGAGCTTTCATAAACCAAAGGCACCATGATGTGTAGGTATTATTTTTTTTTAAATCTACTTAAATACACAAAAATCAAATGACCAAGGCGTCCAGTGCTTCCTCTGGTATTCCTGTTATGTTCATTCCCGATAAAAGTTCTACTGAGCCTTGGATCTGCTCGGGGTTGTAAATGGCAAAAGTTGGGAACAACGGATCGGACATTTCCGATATTACTAAGTTCTTGAAATGGAAAATAACTTTTTTGGTTTTGAGATCAACAACGATCCAATGGCGTTTAGAAGAATCCAGAAGAAATCCATAGTGAAGTCTTACTAAAATGTTCGGAGGGGTTGGTGTTCTGTTTGAAATGGGGTTGTGTGTCATCAATTGACCGTTGTGCCAGGTCTGTAGACAAACTTTTCCACAAATGTGACATCCACGTGCACTAATTGCCCATGCGTAAGGATATCCTTCGACTGTGTAACGCTTGTCAACGTATTCAATTCTTGAGAGACCCATTTCAAACAGCATCGTCTGCCGAATCAATTTCAATATCCTGTATTGAACAACGACTTCCCAGTAGAAAAGACCCGCCTTGTTGAACGACTTAGTGGCAACTGTTCCTTTATAATTCTTGAAACGTCCAGCTTCCGGTTCTCGAAAACTCAACCCAGGTCGTTGTTTTGTTGGCTTCATTTTCATCAACTTTCCATCTGAAGATACTTCAATGGAATTATGGGCAACAGAGGCATCTAAAGCCATATCGACACCTGGAAACCAAGAATAGCATTGTTATTGGATAGGATAGAAAAATTGTTTGCATTATCGTATATACCCCACGCGGCCATTCGCGCTTAGGCTAGCAACCACGACCGTTCGCGCTTCCGCTTTGCTTGCTTAAGCTCGACCAGCCTTGCCTGTCCGACGATGGGTTGATTGATAAAGATATAACATTGTGCAGCTATTTATTGCTTTAAAATCATCGAATAACTTAATCAAAATTGCTGATTTTATACTTTTCAACTTTCCAGAGTCTTGGTCAAGCTAACCAACCTATTATATAGAAAAGCACTGCCACAGTCTTGGTAAAGTGCATATCTGGTTAAGATTAATCAATCATTGTAAACAAAATAAAATATTTCTGCATACATTTTTAACATCAAATTTTATATATTTACGTACAGTTGACATCTCCATGCATGATATCTTTGGGAGTTATTCTACCAACTATTGTAACATCTGTAATGAAAAACAGGCATATCGTAGTACATAACTAATCTATATAAAAAGGCTAATAAAGTGTCTGCGGATTCAGAAGAAGTTTAGACTGAAATTCAAAACTTACTTTGAAGAACGTGCTGGTTTAGTCATTAGATGTTACTGATGTTGATCAAAATTCATTCTTAATTCCCATTTGTTTCACCAGAATTGTATTATACTCCGTATTCTAATGCTTTAGGTTCGTAAGTAGTGATATATTTATTAATTTTTATGGGTAAGAATGCCTCTGTAAGATTGAGTTTTGGAATCATTAAACATATTAGAAATTGACGAATAAATTATTCGCTCTAAGTTCTCTTTCAACCGATCTTTGGTGTACAATTTCACTACGGATTCCACCACCTGCAAACATGTACTAGCAGGTCGCTTAAAGAAATTTAGCCGTAATATTATATGCGATTCCATCATCTGCAAACGTGTACTAGCAGATGGCAAAACTTTAGCCGTATACTTATTGACTGGGTATGAGGGGAACAGTAAGGTTATTGTCCCTGAGATACCAACTATTGCCTCGAGGCGTAGTCGAGGGCAATAGTTGGTATCGAGAGGATAATAAACTTACTATTCCCCGAATATGCAGTCAGTAAGTGTTTTATTATACATAGATCAATTTACCGGTCAACAGTTTCCAGTACTATTGACCGGTCAATAGTAGTGGAAACTAGTGACCAGTCAATAGTTTCAAGTTTAGAAACAGACAAAATAGTAAAATTATTGTCTTAATTTTTGTATAGAAAAAACATATTGAGGTATAATAATATACGTTATTCCATCACCTGCAAACATGTACCACCAGATGGCAGAACATTCAGCAGTAATAGTATACGTGACATATAACATAGAAAAGAGGACATGGTTGTTTAGTTCTTGAAACAAAACCAATACATATAACTTGCGAAAGTTTAGCAGAGAATCATCGCTTTTATTGGTGTTAGAGCTTACAGAAATGTATGAAAATATTAAGAGATATCGCAAAAATAGGGTAGGTAGGGTAAATATTTTTTATTTTTATTTGGCATTAGGTTCGTCTGGTTTTATGTAAAATAATAGCATTAAAATCCCTATTTAATTTTTCTTACCTGAATTAGTAGGTGACAAAAGAGTCCTTGGATGAGGTGAAGTAGCAAGTTTTCCTGATCCTGAAATAATTAATTATTTTGAGAGCTGAACATCTTAGTTATGACATAAAGCACAATATTATATTCAAGTTGATTTTTTTTTCAGAAATTTTTATCTTGAATAATATTGGTTTTTAATGTATAAGTTCAGGAAAATTTAACTGCTAGATTAAAACTTAAGGTGTTGTCCTGAAAGAAAAAATACAAATCAAACTTTATAAGAAAATAAACTTGTTAGCTTATCTTTTAAGATATTTAAATTTTAAGACCAGTTTCATCATATTTAGTCCAGAAAGTGTTCTAGAAATTAATTGTGCACTAATGACTGATTGCAAGCACAAGGTTCTGCCTTAGCTTTACATGAAAATTAATAGCTACCAAAACATCAAAACGATTTGAGAACTGAATATTTAGTTTCACGTCATAAAACGAATAAAAAACGCACAGTTTTGATTTGATAATAGGTTATTGTTCATGCTGTCTGTTGTTTAATGTACTTAATAGTTTGATATAATCCTTTTAGACAAATAACCAGAAAATGATACATATTATATCAGTAACAGCAATGCATTATATTTGTTCAAATTGAGAATTTGTAACCTACTGTATGTAGCTGTTTGTCGCCCAGTACCATGAGGTACAACACTGAACTTGTAACCCTCTGTAGTAATGCTTTCACCATTGATAAAAACAGTAGCTTTGTGACTTCCAAGTTTCGGGGACATGTAATACACTTTGTAGCACCCTTGTCTATCAGTATAATCCTCTACAGCTGGCTTGTGGATTTTACCATCCGGGTCTTTTATCTCAACTCTAATATCAACACCACCTAGTAAAATTAAGAAAAGAATGAGGAAACACTTCCTTCAGGAGTATTTCTCGATGCATGCACATTTGTTTGAGCAATATCCGGTATGTGGTATCTAAGGATTTGCTAGTAATAACTAACTAATAACTTACAAAAAATTGTCTACATACCTGAATATGGCTTTTGGGGACAGTTTTAACACAAATTTGCCAAATTAACGTCTTTAAGAAAGTTTTTCAACGTGAAGGAAACTCGGATCCAAAACGAATGTTTGGCTCTAAGTTAGATTATGTATCTCCTTTCATACGACATTAGAATAGCTTTGGATCTTAATTTTCTTCTTGGCAATGTTCTAAAAAGTTATGCAAATTGACCAAAATTGCCTATATACACGACCTTTTCCGGTAGAAAACTTGAACTTATTATTAATTAAGCATGAAATTTTGTTTGCTATCATAAAAGGCATTGTATACAATCATTTACGATTAAAAGTAGGTAAATATTTAAGATTAAAAAATTAATGGTTATGAGTGAAACAAATACACGGGAAAGTGCCTTTACTCCTTTATTATTATTTGTCTCATCTTTATAATATACAACAAAACCAAATCACACTAAGGGTCAACAATGACATAAAGAAGACAAATGTACCTATGGAGCATCCAAAAAAAAAAAAAAAAAAAAAAAAAACGTAATCCATTAGACAGACAAAACCCGTAAAGACAAATGAACAACCATAAGCACAAGAAATAAACACTGAAAACTAAAAAACAATGAACAACACGAACTCCTATAAAAATCAGGAGTGAACTCAGGTGCTCTGGAAGGGTAAGCAGTTCCTGCTCCGTATACGGCACCCGTCGTGAAGTTCAACAAAGTCAATCCGGTGGTAGTCACAAATCGGTGGAGGTACATGAAATGTTACGACAGTGGGAACAGGTCCAACATCATCTTAGATATTGGAACATTGTAACGGTCAATACATTCGTGATGACGACCGTAAAATTTCCTAAGTGATGACATCAACTTATACCTGATAAAACCCTGGTTAAGAACCAATTAATGCTATCCATGCAATTGCGGTGAATTGGCAGATCCTCAGACAAATAATAACATAAAAGAGGACAAAAAAACCCATAGAAACAACAAAGAGTCAGGATAATAAAGTTTTGTATATTTTTATGTGCTCTCACGATATAAAGTAAATAAAGACTGCAAAAAAGAATCCTCATATTGAATATATCTACAAATGTACCTTCATTTTGTGGGTCTCCATCAACATTGTATAACTGAATGGTTAATGGAACATCTTCTACGTCTGCTGGGATGTCAGCCATCTTTATATTTGTGTTAGGTAAATATAGTGAAGAAGACCATATCTTCCCTATAGTTTCTGTGAAACGGTTAAAGTCTTCACCCATGCTTTCCTTCTGAAACTTGAAATAATATATCTGTTCTGAGAACACTGACTTTTCAACTCTCAATACAGTTTTCCAGCAACCTTAATGTTTTTAAAGGAAACGATTCAAATATCTTTTCTTTGAAAAAATATAACATCGACTTATATAAGAATAGTTTCTTACTAATACACATATATATGCCTTAGTAACCACAAAACTTCAAAGATTTAGTTGTTTTTATAAAATAAGGCCATACCAACTTAATATTGCGTTCTTTGGATTTTTGGATAGCAAAAATATGTGCGAGCGAGCGAAATTTTAATTTTACTTTTTTTTCTTTAGAACTTGTTTTTTTGTGTGCACAGATCAAATTTATGTGCGGCACATATTTTTCAAAATAAAATATTGCAAAAAATGGAAAAAAATAAAAATTTTTACAAAATTTTAGGACCGGGCAACAATTTTTACTTTTAATTTCTTGAAAAATGAAAAAATTGGGGCGAATTTTTAGCATTTTTTTCTTAAAATTTACATGGCGAAATCCAAAGAACTAACGATCAATTTTGTGAGGCCTAACATTCAATTCTGTTTGGTTAGATCCGTTCTCTAAAAATGAAACAATTTAAGATAAAAAAAAACAAAAAACAAAACAAAAAAAACAAAAAAACAAAAAACAAAAAACAGTCAACTTTGTCTCTTTCAATGCTGAAGAAACATATTCTACTGGCATAATTTAAGTTGAAACGAGCAATTTTATTGGGGGAGCACGTAAAACATATGTATAATCTACTTTTTGGTACTGTGACGCGATCGAAGTATTGCTCCGCCGTCCACAATTTAAATACATATTCCTGAGATTATAAGAGGGATTGTTTTAAATTTTGGAACATGTTATACTTGTACAACTTACTCTGGTCAGTTGACGCTTAAGGATGATCGGTGGTATAATAGGAAATAAATAGGATTTGAAATAGGTGTTTTAGTTTGAGAGAACATATGCATAGTTAACAAATAAGCAAGAAAAAAATATATGTTCATGAGCTCATTTTAATGCTATAAGGCCTTGAAAATTTGCAGGAAATTGGTTTTCATTGTCTTTGCATTGACAACTTCAGTCTCTCAAAGATGTATGAAAAAATAAAAAGGATTTCATAAAATTTTGTCAAATACTATTTTAAGGTATATATGATTGAATTATAAAAGAAAAAGTGGGGGTTCATGTGCAAAACATATCATGTTTAAGAAATGGATAAAACCCGAGGATTCCTAAAATCTGACAAAAAGACCAAAACATGACCAGCGAGCATCCTTAAACATAAACCACTTCCGCCCGGCTTCTGGGGCAAAAATGACCCAAAGTAGGTTATATCGTATAACCCTTTCCAAAATTGAAATCAATCCTTAGATATGTACATCTAGTGCATAAACAATTGACAAAACTGCATATACCTGAACGTCTGCGTTGTCGTGAGGGTTTGTATCAAAATGGCGGGATTTCAGGCCCTTAAGCCTTTCAATTACTTGGTCTTTCACATTCATGAATTCTGTTGGCGTTGCATATGTTGAAACACATATGGCAAATTCATTAGAATCATCTAGGTTTTCTTTATGAAAGTTTAGAGTACTCAGTTGGTCCTGTAATCTTTTCTTCTTTGTGTTAACTACATTCATCAAATCGTTCTTTACGTCTTCTCGCCTTTCATCAATCTTTTTCTGGCATTTGTCAAAGGCAATATCAACATCTTCAATCAACTTTTCTTGCACTGATTCCAGACTGGCTATAATACCTTCTACGATATTTATGGTGTCCTCTGCCGTTAACTGTTTGTGTTTCACCTCGGAAACCAAAGTATCAACCGATCTCTTAGTTTCAAGATAGACATCTGAAAGTGGCCGAAGTTTATGTCCTTTAGACTCTGAGTGAAACTCAACAGCACAAAGTGCGCATATGGGTTTATCACATGTCATGCAATGATATGTAAACTTTTGATCTTCATGACCTTTGACCTGACACCGCTGAACCGATTGAAACTCTTCAATTGTAGATTCTTTCAGATCACTAATATTTATAATTTCATGTTTCTTTGTAATTTTGGTTTTCATATGAGCATCCGTGCAGTCGTTACATAGAAACTGGGAACACTGTTTACATCTATGCGTTCCCCGCCTTTTATTTGTACATTCATCGCAAGTGATTGAAGTTTCGTTCGTTTGTACCTTTAAGTATGTGGTAAGATAATCCCTACACCCATCTCTGGTAAAGTTTTTCACGTCTCCATTTGGAATGGAATGAGTCTCGTTACACTCTGGGCAAACTACAATATCACGATTTTGCAGAGTATGCAAGCAGTTTTCACAAACACAATGACAACACGGCAGAGTTCTAGGTAAATGCTCCACATCATCAAAATCTTCATTACAAACATAACATTCGAGAAATTTTTGTCGCACATGTTCTATTTGAGGTCGGATTGATATTTTACTTTGAACGCGAAGCGGTTGGGTCATAACAGGATGATACGTTGCTGTAGACATGGTGCAGTATCTAAAAAATAAAATTGAGTAGAATATAACCAATAAAATAGCTTATAAAATGATATATATGTTTTAAAAAAAGTATAAGCTTCAATCTGAACGTGTAATGTGTTTAAAAAATAACACTTTAACCATGTGTTAACATGATACTATATTTATGCTTCTGTTATTCTGTTAACACATAACATGTTAATGAGGATTAACATCGCTGTTATTTGTTTATACTTCAACGCGTTAATCAACATTTACACCAGTGTTATTAACATTTTGGATTAATGTCGATGCTATTGGATTAACACATTAACATGGGTACAAAAAAACTGTCATTATGTTTATGTTGATAATAACTGTCAAGTTGCTATGCGGGAGTTGATGATATGGTTATAACTTTATGTATCGAGTAATATAGGGTTATTGCACGAATTTTGGGAAATACAGGTCCCGATTAATATATACCAATTTCGTGCAATAACCCTTTTATTGTATGGCAATATCACTCAGATCTTGGGAATAACCCGAAAAATATCAAAGACATCATTACAATGCAATATTGCTCTCCGTGCAATATCGGAAATATAATATTGCAAGCTATTTTTTGGATACGTTCTACATGAAAAATTACGTTGATATAGAATAAAACAATATACTGCGAAAATCTAAATGAAACAAAGCACATGGAGAAAAGTCTGACGCCATTTTTTTTACAACAGAGAACTGCGCAATACCATTTCTGAATATTTTAATATTTCATAATATCACGCATATAATGATTTACAAAATCTATCTGCTGAAAATAAATAAAATGCAAAATACATCCAGCAAAGTCACCAAATAACATATATATTTTATATTACCTACCTGATATACTTTTATAATTATATGTATATGGTATATTATATCATTGTTATAACCTTCTAAATTCGTCAAATTTTTTGGTTTTCAGTTTTAAGTTCGATTTGGCTTATATTAGTTTACATGTTGCTATAAGAATTATTGTATATCTTGAAAGGAATCACTTACCGTGTTTTCACGCATTAAAGACTATGAACATATAGAAATTTAGTACGAATTACGAACGGACTAGACAAAACAGGTTTGTGTATTGTCTTTGAAATATTGTTTAGTGTTACAGGGAAAATTACTGATAACAAAGAAATATGATAACCTCTATTTGTTAACAATTGTTGACAGAAAAAGGTATGTTTAGACATATTTTGATTGTTTATTTTTTGTTTATCTAAGGGATGATTTACATAAATTATAAAAAAACAAATTCTTATTTGTAATAAATCATATGAGGTCTTGATAAATATTTATACTGGTAAGAATAAAAAGGAAAAAGAGGAACTTTTAAGGTTTATTTATAACAATATAAATTTTTATTTATTTTTTGTTTAACTAACTAATTGCATTTCATATGTCATTAATTCGATTAGTATTTGCCCATTAGTATTTTTATTTTGTTTTATAGGATGCTGCAGAGACAAGACGTTTTGCACAAATGTATAGGGTAAGAATCTCTATTAGTTTCGTTTATCCTTTTAATTGTGGGTTTAAAACAAATGACAAAAGCTTCATCTGCTTTACATATATATAGAAATAATATCGTGGTGGTAACTCATGCTGTGGCCAATTAGCAAAAAGCACATTTGTATAATTTAATGCTTTATATATATTAAGTAATAGAAACTCATTAAATCAATTTTTTTAATATGAACATTGATGATTGAAACGACTTTGTTTACTATGCTGATGTCAAGTGGTCAAATATAAAGGCCTTTCAAACCAAGAGCAGTGTAAACTTTGGTCAAGATACAACTGGGTGAACTCTGTCATTGAAATGCATGGCATGTTTTTCGCTCAATTCGTATTCCAGCAGAGAAAAATGAATAAAATTAAAAAATCTGTCATGATGTCTTATCACGCAAAACTGTCTTGCTCAAAATCTTTATAAATGGATTTCCATAACGTAATCTTTACGGATTTTTATTGATTTCACATCTAGTTCACATCAAAGGAATTCCATATGTCAAAGTCATGTGATCAGTTACTATGTACAACTTTGGTCTTTGATTTCTATTTTCACTAAAGGCTTTGAGAATATAAGATATATTTGTATTTTTTCTTGTAGTTTGAACGTTGTTCTTTGATAACGTTTTGCACGTTACATAACAACAGTCGAGAAATATATCGGCTAACACTTTGCAAAAATGACCTTGCAGTCTATAACGCAACTTAAAAGAAAAACACTGTGACTGAGGTCACTGCCAAAGCAGTAAATCTGAGACAGCAAATCTGATATGCCATGTCATAATACTTTAATTTTGATTTGAAATATTATCAAATGCTAGGTAATTATTAGTTCAGTAACTGTCTGCCTTTGTTCACCTTTCTATCAACAGTCGTCTTTCAAGCATATATTTATTTGAAATATTTGTCCTGTATAATTCACTTTATACTTAAGTCATAAATAATATTTTGTCTCTATAACACTAGGAGTACATACACAGAATAAATTCCGCTTCAACAAAATCTTCTCGAGTTAATGAAATAACTGAAAACGGATTCATAGAGATGTATAAAAGATCAGGCTCCACAACAATATGCGTTCCTAACACAGTGGTCGTACCCAGTGATACGGCTGTAGATGACGAGAAAGTAGTTCTGACCATAAGATTATTTAACGCAGAACTAATCCCAGTATACGACGGTACGTAATTAAATTGATTGATTGTTTGTTTGTTTGCTGAAAGCCCAGTGGCAAATATTTCGTGCGTCTTCAGGACGAAAACCAGTTCATAAATAAATCAATAGGGGTGGGACGGGAATGGAAAGAACTACGTTATTTTCTCTTTGCTTGATATTTTGGTCCAGAAAAATATGAATTATTGTTCGTCAATTTCTAGAATATATCATGAAAATAAAAGGATACGAAATATGCGTCAGTAACCCTGGTATTATGTTAAGTCATGGCAATATCTATGTGATTATACGCAATACGCAAATAATATATTTTAGAAAAAATTCCGTTGCATTTTTATATTTAGATCCAAGAAGTGTAATTGTATATACTTCTTTTTTAAACTTGTACTCTACATTTGCAGCAACAGCCGACATCAGCGTAGAAATCCTGGATCATGATGGTGATATATTAAGGCCAATAGCCGAAGACTATACCGATAAAGATGGCACATACAAAGTGTATCTCGCCGCTCCAAAACCCGGAACATACACAGCTCACGTATTGGTAAACGGCCAGTGTATAAACACAACAGGTTATAAATTCAGTGCACTGGGACAATACTCCTACAATAAAAGTAAGTGGATAATGTAACTAAAGTCCCCTTTTTTTAAATTATGACCTAAGAAAAAGTCTGACTAGTTTTATATTGTAGTACAATCTGCCAAGTTTTGGCAAGCACTAAATTCAGTCAAATTCTAGAGTTGTCACAAATATAACATTCAAACCAAAGAGAAAAATTCTTATTTTCACTGAAAGGATAAAGAATTTTAATTTTCTATATTTATTTATATTGCGATCCTAACACAACCAAATTACTTTCTGAATTAAAACCACACACTTGCACTTTCCCTTTTGAAATATTAAGACCACATCAAATTGATTTTTAGTTCTTTGGATTTTTGGATGGCAAAAATAGGTGCGGGCGAGCGTAATTTTATTTTTTTTCTTGAGAACTAGTTTTTTTCGGCCGAAGATGAAATTTGCGTGCCGCACACATTTTATTTAACTAAAATATTGCAAAAATGGGGAAAATCCCAATTTTTACAAAATTTTAGGAGCGGGCGATCAATTTTTATTTTTAATTTGTAGAAAAATGAAGAATTTGAGGCGAACTTTTAGCAATTTTGTAAAAGGAAGCGGGAAAAATATATTTTCTTAAAATTTACACAATCCAAAAATCGGAGCTGCAAAATCCAAAGAACTAAAGATCAATTTGGCGTTGCCTATATAAGTGTAAATGTTTTGGTCATTTAAATCCAAAATTATTTCAGGAAAGCATTCATTCAGAAGCAATTCACCTCGACTGACCACTGGTAAGTATGTTTGTTTGTTACCTCGACTGACCACCGATAAGTATGTTTGTTTGTCATCTCGACTGACCACCGGTAAGTATGTTTGTTTGTCACCTCGACTGATCACCGCTAAGTATGTTTGTTTGTCACCTCGACTGACCACCGGTAAGTATGTTTATTTAGACTGACCACCGATAAGTATGTTTGTTTGGACTGACCACCGATAAGTATGTTTGTTTGGACTGACCACCGGTAAGTATGTTTGTTTGGACTGACCACCGGTAAGTATGTTTGTTTGGACTGACCACCGGTAAGTATGTTTGTTTGGACTGACCACCGGTAAGTATGTTTGTTTGTCCACCGGTAAGTATGTTTGTTTGGACTGGCCACCGGTAAGTATGTTTGTTTGTCCACCGGTAAGTATGTTTGTTTGGACTGACCAGCGGTAAGTATGTTTGTTTGAACTGACCACCGGTAAGTATGTTTGTTTGGACTGACCAGCGGTAAGTATGTTTGTTTGTCACCTCGACTGACCACCGGTAAGTATGTTTATTTAGACTGAACACCGGTAAGTATGTTTATTTAGAGTGACCACTGGTAAGTATGTTTGTTTGGACTGACCACCGTTAAGTATGTTTGTTTGTCACCTCCACCGGTAAGTATGTTTGTTTGTCACCTCGACTGACCACCGGTAAGTATGTTTGTTTGTCACCTCCACCGGTAAATATGTTTGTTTGGACTGACCACCGATAAGTATGTTTGTTTGGACTGACCACCGGTATGTTTGTTTGTCACCTCGACTGACCACCGCCAAGTATGTTTGTTTGTCACCTCGACTGACCACCGGTAAGTATGTTTGTTTGGACTGACCAGCGGTAAGTATGTTTGTTTGTCACCTCGACTGACCACCGGTAAGTATGTTTATTTAGACTGACCACCGATAAGTATGTTTGTTTGGACTGACCACCGGTAAGTATGTTTGTTTGAAATATTTTGACTATGTATTTTCATTTAAGAAGCATAAGTTACATTACATATAATATTAATGACTTTCATTGGTCCAGACTAAAAAATGTTGGTGAGATTAAATTGCCTTCCTCTGAATTCCACCTTAGCTAGAATGAAATTATCCGAATCAGATAGTCGTAGACTATGCTCCATCAACTCTTCGGAAACAATGCTTCATGTATTATTATAATGTTCGGCACATAAAAAAAATACGCGAAAAGACTCTACTATATATCCACGAATCCATAAAATCTAGCACCAATGTTTCCGTCTCAGAGTTGTCTCCCCTATCACAGTTACAATTTTGTGATTTTAGCTTTTTATACTGTAACGACCTTGGTAGTATGCATAGATATAGAATGTCAAAAATATATTAACGCAATTATTTCGAAAACGAGCTGATATTCTCCAGTTATAAATTGTTCTAAAAAGTGTCATGATGATAATTTATGAAATGGTTTTAACACTCATGTCATAGTGCTATTTTATATATAATATCTATCGATATTATCGATGACCGGTTTCAATTTAAAACTGCTATTTTAAGTATGTCAAGTAGAGAGTTTCGCAAAACGTGTGTATAACCAAAGGACAGTGTATTTTTCGCCGGTTTCCGAGGTCCATTTATTTACTTTCTCGGATTCTAATATCGCACTGGTACACTATTTGTCTATTCTGGTTTCCCCCCTCTAAGATTTTCCTGTACACGCTGGGTTAATTTCTCTTTTAGAGTTTAATTGATATCAAGTATGGTACTTACGAAGCTGATTGTTCTAGATGTAAAACAATTCTGATATACATGTATATTACGGAAATATGAAATTCTCAAAGTATCAACTTAAAATCCTTTCAATAGCCTAAAAGGAAAATAATACTTAACCCGACTTTCTTTCCATCAGAATACAATGATAAGGACTGGTTTGAGGCTTGTGTTGAAGGTCTCATCGTTACAACAATAAAAACACCGGTCCACTTACATGTATTTGAATTTATATGCAAATCAGCTTCCCGACCTTGTAAATTTATATTTAAACATTTCTGCATGCCACTGAGTGAATCGTTCTCAATTATAAACGAAGTCCACGTATAATTTACATCTTAATAAGTTTTCCTTTATTCTTTTAATTCTACCAATTTAGGAACCACTTCTACCAATTTAGGAACCACTTCTTCAAGAAGTACATCCAGAATAACCACAGGTAAGTTAGTTACTGCTAGATACCAAAAAAAAAATCTGTTGTTTCCTTTATATATATGAATTTTCTTTCATTTTCTGAGGTAAACAAGGATTTTCTAGAATTTGAATTAAGCTGAGAAAATCTTAGTTTATCTGAGATAAACCGGGATTATCTGAGAAAATCATAGTTTATCTGAGATAATCTCAGATTAAGTAATAAAAGTGGTTCAGGCGTAACATATATATAAACTTACGAACATAGTTTCCAACTTATATGGTTACAAATTTATATCTCATACTGTAATTCTCACTGGTGTCATCCTGTTTGCCAACCTTTAATTACATGTTAAAATAAACATAGGTGTTTTTTAATGCGCACAATACACATTTCTTGACACACCTCCATCAGGAACGCTTCTGACCAAAAGTTTGGAAATCTAAAAATAAAGACTTAAACATTGTAAGAAAACAACCAAACGAGCCAAAATCAAATTTGTCCGTGAGAGCCGAATAGAGGGTATTTCGAATGCAATCAAGTAAGTTAGTATGGATTAATTTTTCCCAAGAAAACCTTCTATATTTAACTTAAGTAACCATGTAAATAATTACCTCAACAAATATTTTCATGGACTTGAAATTGCCGTTTCTGACCAGACAAATTGAAAGTATACGACATCTATAGAAAGCAAATGTAAAATAAGATTCTTAGTAAATAGTAGATATTACTTAAAACTATTTCTGACGAGAAAATGGTACATAGATGAAGTGTGCCCTGCATCCCCAGATAATTCCAACAGGCGCTTTGACGTCAGAGGATTCTCTAATAAAAGATCAACAAAGCATAATTCTATTCTCATACATGGACAGTTAAACGGAAATAAAAGTTGAACAAGAGTAATATAATATTTATAGTCAATAAATGCACAATTATACCCGTAAGGATTGATGGCATACATGTCATATAGGGGAATTAAATTCCGAGGAACTGTATAAACTGTTAGAAAGAAACCAAGATAAGAAAATATAAACTAATAATTGTAATATTGATTTTTGCTTGATATGTTTTAGGAATGTTAACCTCCATGACATCACCTCGTTATACAGCTTTACTGTCATCAAGATCTTCAAAATCAGGTAGATACAAGTACATAAAAGATACTAAACATTCTATAGTACATTCTATAGTACTAAGGACCATTGCTAGTTTTGTTCCAATTGGCCAAGCGCTTTCAGACAAGAAGATCTGTAAGTAAATTTCCCATATGGTCCTATGTTAAACTAAGTTCGGCTCTGGCAGCCATCTTGGAAGACGGGCGGGGTCATCGGATGCAATTCTGAAAGAAGACCAAGTAAATTTCACATAGGATCCTATGTTAAACTAACTTCGGCACTGGCGGCATCTTTGATGAAGGGGGGTGGTCATATTGGATACAATTCTGAAAGAGGACCACCTAAGGACCAATGCTGCCAAGTTTTGTTCCAATTGGCCCAGTGGTTTCAGAGGAGAAGATCTTTAAAGGAAAATTTACGACGACGACGACGGACGACGACGGACGCCGGACGCCAAGTGATGACAATAGCTCACATGGCCCTTTGGGCCAGGTGAGCTAAAAAGGGGAACAGGAAAGGTCAACAATGACATAACAAATCAAGAATATTTATCTTTTTTTGTGAAGGCAATAACCCAGAATATTGTGGAGCAAATACAAATGACATAATTACTTATAGATAAGTAAAAAAAAACATCTAATGATAGAGCGATAAAGTTGGACAAATACAAAGGCAATATAAAGGCATAGACTGATATTGTATATTATATACTTTCTTTTTATTTCAGATGATATTTTATATAGAGAGACAAGCAGACAGGGAAAAGGTATGTCATTGCTGTCAAAAAAGTAAAACAAGATTTTCACTTGAATTTTTTACTTCGATGTTTGCTTTAAAGGGATTTTTTTCTCATAATTGCATGATATGTTCGTGAAATACAATTCCTGTTTTCAAATTTAGATCCGACTTTGTTTTATGCATAGTACGACTAAATTTAAGCATTAAATAGGATTTTTTCAAATTGAAAATATTGTCACTTAAAAAATCCACTGCTATATATTTCAGGTTATTTACTACTAAAGCCTCCTTCCAGACTGAGTGTTTTAGGTAAGTTATTCAAGCTGTGACTCATTACAATTTAGATGTTTCACAACTAAAATTTAGATATTTCATATAAACATTACATATGTATTAATTACAGATTATAAGTCATATATATATAATCAATGAGAATGATATTTAAAACAGTTAAGAACTTGTGAATGAAGATTTATAAGGCAAGGTAAATTGCCTAGTATGAATTTTATCACTTTAAATAAAAAAAATCGAGGCTTAACTATTTCTGTAACAACTTGAACATAAAAATAAGCATCTTGTGATACCAATTTTGAAGCACCCTTTGTTTCCTCGATACTATTATTTTTGTTTTCTATATTAAAATTTGCTTACACTTGATAACAATACTTGGCTTACTAGTATGTTTTGTAGATGAATCAATCAATCAGGATATGAATTACCATTCAAAGATTGATACAGCAAATAAAGAAAATACAGAAAGTAAATACTTAGTAATCATGGTAATAATACAAAATAAAGATGAAAATGAGCTTTTATTTAAAATAAATGGGCGTTAAACAATATTCAATACCAAATCTCTCAACATTTTATGAATAAAAAATCAGTATTTTTGTTACCAAACCAATATATATAGGTGCTCGTATAATTTATATGAAAGCGAAGTACTTGTAGCTTATGCAGTAACCTGTAATTGTACACTGTCTGAAGAAACGACCAAAACGTTTATACAGTCGACGATTTAACTTAAATTATTATTCTAGCAATGACTTTTTGGATGAAAATGAAGGCAATTAATGAAAGTATAAATTCTATTCTACTGGTAGATGAAGACAACTTCTATTTCATTGCTTTTCACATTGGATTCAAGAAATTCATTTAATTGATTAAATTTGAAATTTTATCAGAAATTTATTATTACAATTAAAATATATTTTTTTATATTAGATATTACTCCAAGGAAACATATCTCTTTGCCTATAACTGAGAGGAAACTCTTGTATAATGATGTCAACTGTAAGTATTATATACAGCAGAAGAACAATGGCTTAAAGGAAATTTACTTTCTATAAAGTAATTATATATATACCAGATTTAAAACATCTTTATATTGGTTTCTGGGTAACAACAAAATAACATTTCATAAGTGGTGATAACCCTGGGATGACAATATTCTGTTCACGATAATCTCTGGATAAGTTGCTGTTGCAAGACCAAATATGTTGCGTTTTATTAAAGTAAACAAAAATAGATACAATAAAATCACAACGCTTTTCTTTCTGTTTTTTCCATTGATATGCTTTCCCAAGATTTATCCGACTTAAAACGAAGTTTTATAAAGAGGCTGCTGTCCAGTGCCCCCCCCCTTTGTTTGACGTCAGAGGAATCTCGGACAAATTAATCTATTTATGATGACACTTAAACTTAACAGACAAACATTTATTGACCCTTTATGAACTTAACACAAGAAACATTACGTCAGATCAGGAAATAACCTCCTTATAGATGCAATTAGGATTGTCAGTTTTATATGTCTATATTACATTATTACTACTCTAGAATCATGAAACCCGAGATTACCTTTCGATATCCAATATTTAATAGGAGCCTATGGTTGCTCTAAATTTTGCACTCCAGTTACTGAGTTTATCTGTTAACGTTTGAACACATTATTTATTGTTTCTTTAATCATTTCCTGATATTAGGGAGCAACCATTTGATTTTTATTGAGGAGGCATGGAAGTAATATTAAGTCCTGCCTTTTTTTCCAGCAAAATTTCGAGACTGTCCTTTTTTACTACTTGGTGTTGTCCTGCAATTTTTTCCCACTACATTTTTCATCCTGCCTATTTTTCATCAAATTTTGCATCCTGCCTTTTTTCAAATTCCTTCCATGCTCCCCCCCCCCATAAAAATCAAATGGTTGCCCCCTTAGACCAAGTTTTCTATTTCACCTTCAGGTATCAGCATCGCGTTTGATGCAGCAGTCTCACACCCGTCTGTTGAGGTATCCCGTGATAGTCTTACAATATCACTAAAGTCCGCAAAGAAAATATACGGATCATCACCAAAGGAAGGGGCAACTAGACGCCTTCGGAGATACCCTGGAACGTTAGGTACAAGATCTTTTGGTAAACCCGGACTATTTTATTGGGAGATAGTAATAAGGTTTAAAATCCTGCGCTTAATTCGACGGACAGTTTTGTTTGAAGTTGGTCTTGCAAGATCTGATGTCATAGACAAAAGTTTCATTAATGATAGGAGTCCATATGCATGGGTTATGACAGGAGGTGGTTGTCATTTGTGCGGGAAAGTATGCTTACATGGATGGCACAATGGTCAAATGCTTAGCCACGTCCCTTTTAGTGACAGAGTTCCTTCGCCTCTCAGAATGCCAACTAAATTGCAGTACGGTTGTTTATTAGATACATCAAAACGTCACTGGATAATTGTTGATTTAAGAAGTCGAAAAATTGTAGCACATTTTAAAAATTTATTAGTCACCGGAAATATGGCACCAATATGGCCCGTATTTGCAATTTACAACCCTGAACAAGCTAATGTAGCAATGGAAATTCTATATGGATCCGACATTGAAGGAGTACCAGAAGAAGCATTAGATGCGCTAGCAATTTGAAACAATAAAATAGACCTTGATTTTTTATATAAACACTGGAATAAACCAGTCGGTTATTATAATACTTTCATCTGTTTCATTTTTTCAGCTTCTGTCGACAGGTATGTCGATCACTTGTAATTCAATGAACATACACTAATACCATATATCATTTAGAATATTTACAGATCTTTATCATGTTTATTTCTTCAGTTAAGTTTTGGTGCGAAAGACCTGTGTCAATCAGGAAAGTTTTTAGTTTAAATGAAAATAAAAATTTAGGCCGCAATAGCGGGCGAAAAAAATCCAGGACACAGTTTTCGCGACGAAAAATATAGGCAGGATCAAAGAATTAAATGGTTGCTCTCTTAGTAATGGTAACAATACAAAATAAAGATGAAAATGAGCTTTGATTAAAATAAATGGGCGTTTAACAATATTCCATTTCAAATCTCTCAACAGTTTATGAATCAAAAATCAGTATTTATGGTTCTTAGCATTCTGTCTGTATGCGTTTCATTAAATTAGGATGAGGCAAACTTAAGATAGAGCGTAAACTTATGGTAGAGCAGAAACTTAAGGTAGAGCGGAAACGAAAAAAATTTCAATTTTCCAAGTTATAAAAGGGCATAACTTTAGAACGGTAAATGACTCACTGCCCACGTTCGAACTGTCTTCATGTTGTGGTTCTTAGCATTCTGTCTGTATGAGTTTCATTAAATTAGGATGAGGCAAACTTAAGGTAGAGCGGAAACGAAAAAAAAATGAAATTTTCCAAGTTATAATAGGGCATAACTCTAGAACGGTAAATGACTCACTGCCCAAATTCGACCTCTGTCTGCGTGTTTCAGTCCTTAGCATTGTGTATGAGTTTCATAGAATTTGGATAAGGCAAACTAAAGTAAGAGTTCATAAACCAAAATCGGACGGAGACGGTCAAGGGTAACACTTAATGCCCCCTTCGCCTTTTTAGCTCACCTGGCCTAAAAGGCCATGTGAGCTTTTCTCATCACTTGGCGTCCGTCGTCGTCTGTCGTCTGTCATCGTCTGTCGTCGTTAACAATTTTTCAAACATCTTCTCTGAAACTACTGAATGGATTTGGATAAAACTTGGCAAGATTGTTCCTTAGGGTATCCTGCACAAAGTTTATGCTTCGATTTTTGATCCGTCGAAAAACATGGCCACTGTTACTAAAAATAGAACATAGGGGTCAAACAACAGTTTTTCGCAAGTATCTCAAAAATCATTAGATTAAGGCAAACTCTGGGAGGTTGAAAGTGTTCAGCATGATGAGAGCTACCTGTGTGCTTATTTTCGTGAAAATCTGTCAACTGATGTTAGAGTTATTGCCCTTTTTTGACATTTTTGGCTTTTTTTTATGTTATTATTTCAAAAATCTTCTCCTCTGAAACTACTGAATGGATTTGGATAAAACTTAGCATGATTGTTTCTTAGGGTATCCTGCACAAAGTTTATGCTTTGATTTTTGATCCGTCGAAAAACATGGCCACTGTTACTAAAAATAGAACATAGGGGTCAAACAACAGTTTTTCGCAAATATCTCAAAAATCATTAGGTTATGGCAAATTCTGGCAGGTTGAAAGTGTTCAGCATGATGAGAGCTACCTGTGTGCTTATTTTCGTGAAAATCTGTCAACTGATGTTAGAGTTATTGCCCTTTTTTTGACATTTTTGGCTTTTTTTATGTTATTATTTCAAAAATCTTCTCCTCTGAAACTACTGAATGGATTTGGATAAAACTTATCATGATTGTTCCTTAGGGTATCCTGCACAAAGTTTATGCTTCGATTTTTGATCCGTCGAAAAACATGGCCACTGTTACTAAAAATAGAACATAGGGGTCAAACAACAGTTTTTCGCAAATATCTCAAAAATCATTAGGTTACGCCAAATTCTGCAGGTTGAAAGTGTTCAGCATGATGAGAGCTACCTGCGTGCTGATTTTCGTGAAAATCTGTCAACTGATGTTAGAGTTATTGCCCTTTTTTGACATTTTTGGCTTTTTTTTTATGTTATTATTTCAAAAATCTTCTTCTCTAAAACTACTATTCAAAATCAAATGAACTTGGTAAGATTGTTCCTTAGGGTATCCTGCAAAAAGTTAATGCTTGGATTTTTGATTGGTCGAAACTAAAAATAGAACATAGGGGTCAAAATGCTGCTTTTTGCTATTCTTTCCTGAATTATAGAAATAAAATGAAGATGAAAGCTACTTTCAAGGCAAACATGGTATCCCGAGTTGAATGTTGATAATGAAAGTTTGTTTTGGACGGCCATTTTTAAAATGGCTGCCATTTTCCCGCCATTTTTTACACTTGCTCGGATTTCAACAATATTTGGTTTTTAAAGTAAACATGGTATCCTTAGTGAATGGTGGTGATGAGAATGTTGTATAACAATGATTAAACTTCATAATATGTGAGCTTTTAATTGCCATCACTTGGTGTCTGTCATAATCGTTGTTAACAAATTTTCAAACATCTTCTCCTCTGAAACTACTAGGGGGAAGTGGATGAAACTTAGCATGATTGTTCCTGCAATATTTCCTTTTCAAGTACAATAAAAAGCCTTAACCCACAATTTTTACATAACTTCTTTCAAACATTTTAAAAACGAAGACAACATATAGACCAAAAGATTTATACTTGTATTTGAAGATTAATTAAAGCTTGTATTTTGTATTATGAATCATCAGATTGACCATGACTGTATCTTAATCAAGCGTAGGGAGAACTCATGCCCATTTCTTTCCAGAGGTTCTTGAAAGGTTTTTAAAGGTATTTTCAGCATTTTACGTGACCTTTAATACTCAGTTTAATTTACAACAAACATTAATATATTAATTTAGTTTATAGTGCATTGTTTACCAGGTGAGCGATTCAGGCTCTTGAGAGCCTCTTGTTTACAAACTTTTCGGATTGGGAGAACATTTTTTATTTTTAATTTCTTGAAAAATGAAGAATTTGGGGCGAATTTTCAGCATTTTTGCAAAATGAAGCGGCAAAAAAAAATTTCAAACAATTTACCGTATAGCCCAATAAACTGCTGCGCCTTACGTGCATGATACGCCCGTAGGAAAATACTGTTTTTTTTAGCAAATTGAGCGTCATGTTAGCTTTTTAACGGCTTAATATATCTTAATTATAACACTGTAACAGGAAAATTGCTTATATTTGGACAATCTAAGTCCCATAACTCTGGAACGAAAAAAGTGAAAGTCGTCAAAAGTATACAGACCCTCAGACCACCATTTGTAAGAATGTGTTAAAGTTTGAACAAAATCAGTCAAAGCGTGGTGGAGTTAGTCCGCGACTTGTGAAAAATGGCTTATATTGGGACAATTTAAGTCCAATAACTCTGGAATGACAAAAGTGAAAATCCTCGAAAAGTATACAGACCCTCAGACCATCATTTGTAATAAAGTGTTAAACTTTGAGGAAAACCAGTCAAGGCATACTCGAGTAAGAACGCGATATGTGAAAAATTGTTTTTTTTTTTTTTTTTGACAATCTCAGTCCCGTAACTCCAGAATGACAAAACTGAAAATCGTCAAAAACAAAAGGGAGTTTTCTTCCGTCAATCCTAATGTTGTTTTAAAATTTGATGAGAATTGATTGAAGCAAATTTTGGTTACGGTACGAAGTGTTGACGGACGGACATCGGTATACCATAATACGTCCCATCTACGACGGGCGTATAAAAATTAGAACGGAGCAATCAAAAGAACTAAAGATTAATTTGGTGTAGCCTTAATGATTGATTTATTGGCACATTTCGAAATTCCTGTTTTTGTTTTGAAAAATAACTGGTTAGAAATGAAAGAAAATGTGAAGATGTCTATTAGACACCAATCCTGAACATGAATTCGAAGTTCACAAATGATAACAAACAAAAAAAACCAATCAAAACAAAACTTGATGTTCATAGTTTCCAATGTTTCAATCAAAATGCAATATGTGGGTCATTTTTTTAAAAAAAAAGTCCATTTTCCTGTCCACCTATGTTAAAAAAATATTCAGACACAATGGCATTATTTTTTTGTGCTTAACTAAAAGGCACATCTACAATGAGAACGATTTTCTCCTTGCAATCCAAAATAGATTTTGAAGCTCAATATTAAGCAATTTGCCAGTGTCCGGACTGAGAGACCCATGTTTGCAGATTATTTTTCAATGATTTTTTGTATGTTTTCAAATCGGCAAAATTATTTTTTTTAAATAGCATATAATTGAATTTTAAAAAGAAAGTAAAGTATTGAAGATATTTATATATATGCTCATAAAAAGGTAAATTATGCTAGCGTCCATAGTCCTGTTACCGGTGCAAAATTTGCAGAGCAATAATTTTTACCTGCAAATACGAATATCTTCTATGGTGAAATCAAAAGTACAACCAAAACAATAGAACGTTAGAAGAAACGGAAGCGAAGTTATGACCAGAAAAGTAAGTCAAACTGATAGCGTACCCTTTTGAAATGTCTATCATGTTACAAGCAAATTTATACATTACTACACCTATACGTTCTCAAAAGGGTCACTAACTGTTTGGAAACAAAGAACGCTAACTGAAAAAACCATATACCGATGTAAGGGGAGCTGTTATTGCGAAATATACTCAATAAACATATAATTTTGTCCATCCTGTTACTGTCTATCATGTTACCTTGAATAAAGTAACAGGATAGACAGATTAAGTATAAGAATAAACAACTATGCATCTTTAGACCTGATGAAATACTTGAAAATGAAATGAAACATTTGATATTCCACATATCTTTAAGAAAAAACAAACTATTATGCAAGGGGAGTTGTTGTTTGCAATAGAATCAATAAACATATAATTTTGTCTATCCTGTTACTGTCTGTCCTGTTACCCAAACTTGGTAACAGGATAGACAAATATGTATATGTAAACCGTCGATGTCCGTTCCTGTTACCATAGAAAATAGCGTTTTACTAAAATGATATGTAATCAAAGAACTAAGTGTTGGGTTGATTCAAAAGTCCAATATAAGCCGAATATAAGGAAATGTCTCAGTTGGTTTTGCGTTGATTGTATCAATTTTTGCAGCATTTGAAAATGTATTTTTAGATAGTTTTTTCAGGACGCAATATTAAGTGATATTTTTATCCCATTAATGCAAAGAAATTAAATATTCTGTTATTGTTTTCTGAAGCTCCACTAACGTATCTTTGAGAAACAAACAACATGTTTTTCACATTTTTCCTGTTGATAGTAAAAAAATTCTCACAAATGTCGTAACGGGATAGACAAAATTTTGCACCACCAGTCGAAAATGTGTCAATAATATTGTTATGTTATGTCATTAAGATTGCATATTTGAGTATTTTGTTCAAGAGGTATCATACATTTTGCAAGTTTAATAAACATGATGATTCAAGCAAATTGTTTTTTTCTCAATTTTGCAATGTTAAAAATGCACATTTTTTGAAAATCACCCACGTAAGCTATAATGATAGACAACATAGCATAGATGTCTTTATCTGTATTTAACAAGGTTGAATTCATTTGACCAAGTTGATACCAAACAGTCATCACAGTCAAATTAATTTATAGGTAATTTTAGCTCTTTATCTTTATTTTACCGTATTTCTTTTTTTTATCATGTCAAGATGATGTGGAAGCACGTGCTTGCGTGCCTTTGCTTTGATACGACACTGAATTATTAGTCTCCCAAAACGAATTGAGAGACTTGTAGATTTTGATTTGCGATTTTTATCGAACATTTTTTTTCTTCCTCTCCGATTTTGTTCGTTTGAGCTCTCAATAACCGTTAGATATGGATCTGAGATTTTCCATGATGAAAGATCAGTGTTGCTAGATGTGCCTAATACTATTCATTTTTTGAGGGGGTCACAGAGACATATAATGAGCAGTTCAAAGATGCTAGGGGTTTACTATAGGACCCTACGGGGAATTTTTTTTTCATCGAAAAACTCTACGAGAGTGACCAATAACCATCTCATATCATATACTTTATTATACACCGTGACAACACCTATTAAATGACATATACCTCGTTCTTCTAGGGGGTCATCCCCACCCCCAAAGTCGATAATTTTGAAAAATTCCATATGCAATTAAAATCCATAGCTTTAAATCATATATTTTATTATTCTCCGTAACAAGACGCATTAAATGACATGAACCTCATTCTTTCAGTAGGGTGATTCTCACCCCCATAAATCAATAATGTCCAATTATCTCATAAACCGTTAAAATCCCCGCCCCTAAACCATATATTTTCTTATTCCCCATGGTAAGACGCACCAAATGACACATACCTCACTCCCCCAGGGAGTTATCACCACTCCTATCAAATCAATAATGTTCAATTATCTCATAAACCGTTAAAATCCCCACCCCTAAGGTGCACTCCACTAATTATCTTAGTTTCAGAGAAATGCACCCGCAGAATTTTATTAATTATTAGAGTTGGTAAAGTTTGACTACATGATAGATAAATAATAAATGTCTTAACCTCAAAATTGTAATATTGACTGAAAGAGGATGGATTTTAGTTTAAAAAAATACGAAAACATTAACTGATTTTGCTTCTGACAAGTAATGGGAGGTCATAAACTGGGACTTGTGAATTGACACGTGGTGTGTAAAACTTTGACGGTGATAATCGGCACCTGCACTGGTAAGTTAAATTGCGAAAAAAAAAGAGCCGGAAAAGTAAACCTTTTTTTTCCCACATATGTAATGGAATTTTATGCACAATCTGAAAATTAAGTCTCAATTGGATTGAAACGCTGCATCAGACCTCAATTTTAAGCCGAAGTGGAGTGAAATTTAACATTTTTAAAGCTTTTTTTATGAAAATTTTTGAAATGTTGCTATGCCAACTAGGTTTCCATGGATATTTTTTATTTATTTTATCATTATTGAAACAATGCTAACATAATGGCCTTTCAGAATATATATATATGTATATGGGTATTATTTACTCTGAAGATGGCACAAGACCATGATATTTGTTAGCTCACTTCACATAGAAAATGGTACTATTAATTTGTGGAGTGCAACCTAAACCATATATTTTCTTATTCACCATGGTAAGACGCACCAAATGACACATACCTCGCTTCCCCAGGCGGCTATCACCACTCCATCAGATCAATAATGTTCAATTATCTCATAAATTTTCGACGATCAAGCGCGACGTCATAATGAAAAAAACGGCGTTGAGAGCGATGTGTATAAACAATAACGTGATTACCCTTTAAATGTTATATACCTCATTACTCAATGGGTGTCATTCTCAATCCCTTAAACCAGTAATCTTGAATTATATAAACATTAAAAATGTGTAAGAAGCCCGACACCTAAACCGTATATTTTCTTATATATACCTCATTTACCCCCTCGAATCATTAGTATTCAACTATATCGTAAAGCATTGAAATTCCTGCCCCTAAATCATATATTTTCTTTTTCCCCATGATAAGACAGATTGATAAAAACCTAACGCTCCCACCAAAAAAAGGGGGGTACATCCTCGCCCTTCCAATCAATATTTTTTAAAATTATTTCAACATCCGTAAAAATGTTTTAATGCACAAATCTCATAAACCATTCAACTCTATACCATGTATACCCCGTAACCACATATATTTCTAATTGCCTATAAAGAGACGCAATAAATGCCCGGGGGAATGGGGGAATTCCCTCGTAAAAAATCAACAAAAAACATTGTGGCTGTTAATTATGAACATTTTATTCCTTGTGAAAAGCTCAAATATCCTCAGAGTTCTGACATGTCCCACCCCTTTTAACACTGGATATAACCAGTGTTTCCGAATAGCATGCATCGAAACTGCTGACCGGGATTTTCATTATGCCCATGACAAGACCTAGTGAATGCGCAATTGGTATTGTTCGAAGGGATAATTTACTATTCCCGGAAGATAATAAATTGTTATATATCATAAAAAAATCTCAGTAATATTTTATGCTAAACTGTATTAGTCTAACTTTTTAAAATTTTTTGTCTGATTTTTATGGGGCTCACTTATTGTTTTCCTTGCTGGAAAAGAAAAAAAAATCAGTTTCGATCGGTTTTTGTCTATATCTGTTATCGTTTTGAGATATAAGGTGAATTTTTGAAACATTTTAATTCTTCATCGGAATTGATTTTTTTAAAAACAAAAGTAGAATTGTTTTTTTTATATCTTTCACCGTTTCCAAAATAAAAGGGTCAAAGTTATAAGTTCATTGATGCTTACCCCATATCTTTACATTTTTATATGTATATTGAATTTTGCCTCGCCCTTACGCAAATGAATGAAAATGAAGAAAAATCCTGTTGATATTGACTCCAGTGGGTAAAAGGTCGACAAGGTCACTTACTAAGAGAAGATATTTTCTGCGATTTCGCGGGTGTGTTATAGCGTGATTTTTAAATCCTGTAATCCCGTCCATCTCAAATTTTAATGTAAATACATGTAGATTTTTGTTAACACGTTCAATGCATTTTTGCAGGGTATTGCTCCTGGTCGGAGATCGTGACTGTCATGTTGGTTTTTTTCTTGTTTGTAGGTGTTCTTGTGTTAAAAATAAATTTCTTTATAGAAAGAGCAACTCAGATATTTTTTTATAATTAATGTGGTGTTTTATCTTTTAATTATTTTATTTTCTGTCCTTATCGTATTGTAGATTTAATATTGATACAAGGAAGACATCAATGTATCAGACATGTAATAATAGATATTATTTTATTTGCTTGGTCATACATTAAAAATAACTTGATTTCTAGTTGTGTTGCAATTATCATGATTGTACTATTTTTTATAAATATGATTTAAATTACACTGACTTGATGTTGGGGGAATTATCACTGCAGGTAAGAAGTCTTTTTTTTATTATTTTTATTTAATGAAACCTAATTTTACAATAGTTGCTGATATAGAGGGCAATATCATGATATATTGACTGCCCAAGGGACAGTGATATTGCCTTCAACATTGATAATGCCCGAGCGGCAGGCGAGCATTTGGTGCATTTGGTGCTATGCTGATATATTGTACATTCATGGAAGTTCCTTATGTATATTTTTTTTTCTACTTCAAACATTACTGACAAGAATTTATTTATATTCGAAATATGCATACCTACTAAGTACATAAAAAGGCACCTTTTTATATAATATTACAACAATACTATTTGAGCAAGTATTGTTTTTATTTCATTGAAACCAAAATTTCATCTAGAATTGTCTAGAATTTAATTAACAACTGCTGCATCACATTTGCGTTTTAAAAAGGTGACGTAACTCTAAATTGCAAGGGGCATTACCGTGTGGAAATGCCCACGGCCATTATCATGATAATGTCTGCTTGGCATTTTAACGCAGATTAATTAATACCACATGACCATGTTTTAACCAATAAAAACAACTAAATTTTCTCTGATATCAAATAATGCATTTTATTACATTATACAATAAAATCAGTTCTCGTAAACGGTTCAGAAATATTGGGATATATCTCTGTCAATGAGTTGATCAAGTGTGCCATTGTATGACTGTAAAACTCGGGTCACAAAAATACCCATATCACGATTTTCAAGTAACCTGTCCATTAACTATGCATAAACTTTATAGGAACAATTGCCCCCTTTCAGCCGCTGAAAAACAAATAATTTATTGAATACAATGTAGGGCATTCGAGATATCAGTCACTTCGTTTGGGAGACTTCGTAACAGTTCACTGTTACAGTTATAACTCGTTAAAGATATAAAGTCTTGTGTGGGATAATGTCCATAAAATGTTATGAAATTAACAGAAACTAAACAATTAATTTTAAATAAAAAACACTATAATAACAGTGGAAATAAATAAGTACAGATCAAAATTACTGATTGTTCCGCAAGGTGATGTTTTGATGAAAATTATTCGACATAACGAATAGAATTTTCGTTGTTTTTATAATTTTGGATTCAAAATTTAGTTCTGGATAGAAGAAAACTCGACTCGTGCAAATTCGACTAAAAAGCAGTCAAAATACATATATTTGCACTTTAAAAGTTTTGGGACCACGTAAAAAAATCGACTCATCCGAAAATTCGACTCGAGCGAGTTTGAAATAACGAGAGTAGACTGTATATGTATCAACTCAAATCCTTTTTGAAATAATTAACAAAAGTCCCTCTCCAATTACGACCATTAACTTCTGAAAATTGTCTACATGTCTGTGGTGAAGTAATTTATGGTGTGGGGCCATCTTGGTAGGAGGGCAGTGTCATTAGACAATTATGAAAAAGGATCATGGTTGGCAGTATGGTTTATCGACAATTCTAAACGAGGACCACTTAAGGACCATCGCTGCCCAGTGAAGTTCAAATTGTCTCTGAGGTTTCAAACAAAAAAGTTTTAAAGTGTGAATTTTCATTTTATATCATCAGACAGAATTCTGAAAGAAGATTGCTGCCAACTTGGGTCAAATTAACTCAGTGGTTTCAGACAAGGAAGATTTTAAAATGAATCCTCTAGTACGCACCTCTGCCTATGGTAAACTAAGTTTGGCTTTGAAAGAGGACAATCCAAGCACCCATGTCTGTCAAATGGTCTTTAACTAAGTTCTGCTGTTATGGCCATCTTGGATGAAAGACAAGGTCATGAGATAACATTCTGACAATCATTTGACACAACTCTGAATGAGGACCATCTAAGAACCACTGTTGCCATGTCCGGTTTAAATTGGCAAAGTGGTTTCAGACAAGACGATTTTTATACGACCGCAAAATTTTTGCGGTCGTATATTGGTATGACGTTGGCGTCGTCGTCGTCGTCGTCGTCGTCGTCTGCGTCGTCGTCCGTCGTCAGCGTCGTCGTCCGAAGACATTTGGTTTTCGCACTATAACTTTAGTATAAGTTAATAGAAATCTATGAAATTTAAACACAAGGTTTATGACCACAAAAGGAAGGTTGGGATTGATTTTGGGAGTTTTGGTCCCAACAGTTTAAGAATTGGGGGCCAAAAAAGGGCCCAATAAGCATTTTTCTTGGTTTTCGCACAATAACTCTAGTATAAGTAAATAGAAATCTATGAAATTTTAATACAAGGTTTATGACCACAAAAGGAAGGTTGGGATTGTTTTTGGGAGTTTTGGTCCCAACAGTTTAGGAATTAGGGCCTAAAAAAGGGCCCAAATAAGCATTTTTCTTGGTTTTTGCACAATAACTTTAGTATAAGTAAATAGAAATCTATGAAATGTAAACACAAGGTTTATGACCACAAAAGGAAGGTTGGGATTGATTTTTGGAGTTTTGGTCCCAACAGTTTAGGAATTAGGGGCCAAAAGGGTCCAAAATTAAACTTTGTTTGATTTCATCGAAAATTAACCTATTGGGGTTCTTTGATATGCCGAATCTAACCGTGCATTTAGATTCTTAATTTTTGGTCCCATTTTCAAATTGGTCTACATTAAGGTCCAAAGGGTCCAAAATTAAACTTAGTTTGATTTTAAAAAAAATTGAATTCTTTGGGTTCTTTTATATGCTGAATCGAAACATGTACTTAGTTTTTTTATTATGGGCCCAGTTTTCAAGTTGGTCCAAATCGGGGTCCAAAATTAAACTTTGTTTGATTTCATCGAAAATTGAACTATTGGGGTTCTTTGATTAATTTTTGGTCCCGTTTTCAAATTGGTCTACATTAAGGTCCAAAGGGTCTAAAATTAAACTTTGTTTGATTTTAACAAAAATTGAATTCTTGGGGTTCTTTGATATGCTGAATCTAAACATGTACTTAGTTTTTTTATTATGGGCCCAGTTTTCAAGTTGGTCCAAATCGGGGTCCAAAATTAAAGCTAAAAAAGGGGTAAATTATTTTATTTTTTTTTTTGGGGGGGGGCAATTCAAAGTTATAAGTTCATTGATGCTTACCCCATATCCTTACATTTTTATGTTTATTGAAGAATTTTGCCTCGCCCTTACGCAAATGAATGAAAATGAAGAAAAATCCTGTTGTTATTGACTCCAGTGGGTAAAAGGTCGACAAGGTCACTTACTAAGAGAAAATATTTTCTGCGATTTCGCGGATTTTTAAATCCTGTAATCCCGTCCATCTCAAATTTTAATGTAAATACATGTAGATTTTTGTTAACACGTTCAATGCATTTTTGCAGGGTATTGCTCCTGGTCGGAGATCGTGACTGTCATGTTGGTTTTTTCTTGTTTGTAGGTGTTCTTGTGTTAAAAAGAAATTTCTTTATAGAAAGAGCAACTCAGATATTTTTTTATAATTAATGTGGTGTTTTATCTTTTAATTATTTTATTTTCTGTCCTTATCGTATTGTAGATTTAATATTGATACAAGGAAGACATCAATGTATCAGACATATGTAATAATAGATATTATTTTATTTGCTTGGTCATACATTAAAAATAACTTGATTTCTAGTTGTGTTGCAATTATCATGATTGTATTATTTTTTATAAATATGATTTAAATTACACTGACTTGATGTTGGGGGAATTATCACGGCAGGTTCCTTACATGTACATGTATGTTGAAGACCTCATGATGATCTCTGGATGTGTGTTTATGTTTCTGTCATTACTTTTGGTGCTATGCTGATATATTGTACATTCATGGAAGTTCCTCATATATATTCTTTTTTCTACTTCAAACATTACTGACAAGAATTTATTTATATTCGAAATATGCATACCTACTAAGTACATAAACAAGAGGCTCACCAGAGCCTGTATCGCTCACCTGGAGTCTGGTTTTCATTGGACAATTAATCAACTATTTGACCAAGTTTGTTGCAATTGGTTCAATTGTTCAGGGAAAATTTTTTGAAGATTTATTTTTCATAAGGTTTAATGTTAAAATATGTTCCCTGATGGCGGTAGTCCTGGCAGGAAGTTGACAAAATTGACCAGGAATAAGGGTGAACCTTAAATAAATGTAACAGAACCCGACCTCAAATTACACAAACCAATAACTCCTAAATAGAATTTGGGATTCCCTTCAAAATTTCAGGGTAGGTAGATCTCAACATGGCAAACATTTTTCAATTTATATTTCACTTCTATCTAAAATAGTTTTGGAGATAAATGCAAAAATGTTAAAATTTTGAAATTTGACAAAAAAAGGGCAATAACTCCTAAATGGGTTTTGGGATTTCCTTTAAAATTTCAGGGTATGTAGATCTCAACATGGCAAACATTTTTTAAATTTACATTTCACTTCTATCTCAAATAGTTTTGGAGATAAATGACGAAAAATGTTAAATTATGAAAATTTGATGAAAAAGGGCAATAACTCCTAAATGGGTTTTAGGATTTCCTTCAAAATTTCAGGTTAGGTAGATATTGTCATGCTGATCAATTTTATCCCATGTCAGATTTTTGATATCTGTAACGGTTTTTAAGTTATAAGCCAAAAACAACACATGCACCCCTATATTCTATTTTTAGCTACGACTGCCATGTTTCATGTCAGATCAAAATAAACTGAAGGTCGTTTGTAGAGGACATGTCATAGATCATTCCTATTAAGTTTCAAACCAATCGGCCAAGCGGTTTCAGAGGAGAAGATTTTTTAATAAAAAATTTTGAAAATTTGACGAAAAAAGGGCAACAACTCCTAAATGGGTTTTGGGATTTCCTTCAAAATTTCAGGGTAGGTAGGTCTTGTCGTGCTGATCAATTTTACCCCATGTCAGATTTTCCATATCTGTAACGGTTTTTGAGTTATTAGCAAAAAACAGCAATTTACCCCTATGTTCTATTTTTAGTAACAGCGGCCATGTTTTTCGACGAATCAAAAATCCCCATATCAGTTCTATGCAGGGTACCCCAAGGAACATTCATACCAAGTTTGGTTCTAATTAGTCAAGTAGTTTCAGAGGAGAAGATTTTTGAAATAATAACATAAAAAAAGCCAAAAATGTCAAAAAAGGGCAATAACTCTAACATCAGTTGACAGATTTTCACGAAAATCAGCATACAGGTAGCTCTCATCATGCTGAACACTTTCAACCTGCAGAATTTGCCATAACGTAACGATTTTTGAGATATTTGCGAAAAAGTGTTGTCTGACCCCTATGTTCTATTTTTAGTAACAGCGGCCATGTTTTTCAACGGATCAAAAATCCCCACATCAGTTCTATGCAGGATACCCCAAAGAACATTCATACCAAGTATGGTTTCAATTGGTCAAGTAGTTTCAGAGGAGAAGAGTTTTGAAAAATTGTTAACGACGACGACGGACGCCAAGTGATGGCAATAGCTCACATGGCCTTCGGCCAGGTGAGCTAAAAAGGCACCCTTTTATATAATATTACAACAATACTATTTGAGCAAGTATTGTTTTTATTTCATTGAAACCAAAATTTCATCTAGAATTGTCTAGAATTTAATTAACAACTGCTGCATCACATTTGCGTTTTAAAAAGGTGACGTAACTCTAAATTGCAAGGAGGCATTACCGTGTGGAAATGCCCACGGGCATTATCATGATAATGTCTGCTTGGCATTTTAACGCAGATTAATTAATACCACATGACCATGTTTTAACCAATAAAAACAACTAAATTTTCTCTGATATGAAATAATGCATTTTATTACATTATACAATAAAATCAGTTCTCGTAAACGGTTCAGAAATATTGGGATATATCTCTGTCAATGAGTTGATCAAGTGTGCCATTGTATGACTGTAAAACTCGGGTCACAAAAATACCCATATCACGATTTTCAAGTATCCTCTCCATTAACGATGCATAAACTTTATAGGATCAATTTCCCCCTTTCAGCCGCTGAAAAACAAATAATTTATTGAATACAATGTAAAGCATTCGAGATATCAGTCACTTCGTTTGGGAGACTTCGTAACAGTTCACTGTTACAGTTATAACTCGTTAAAGATATAAAGTCTTGTGTGGGATAATGTCCATAAAATGTTATGAAATTAACAGAAACTAAACAATTAATTTTAAATAAAAAAGACTATAATAACAGTGGAAATAAATAAGTACAGATCAAAATTACTGTTCCGCAAGGTGATGTTTTGATGAAAATTATTCGACATAACGAATAGAATTTTCGTTGTTTTTATAATTTTGGATTCAAAATTTAGTTCTGGATAGAAGAAAACTCGACTCATGCAAATTCGACTAAAAAGGAGTCAAAATACATATATTTGCACTTTAAAAGTTTTGGGACCACGTAAAAAATTCGACTCATCCGAAAATTCGCCTCGAGCGAGTTTGAAATACTGTGAGTAGACTGTATATGTATTAACTCAAATCCGTTTTGAAATAATTAACAGAAGTCCCTCTCCAATTACGACCATTAACTTCTGAAAATTGTCTACATGTCTGTGGTGAAGTAATTTATGGTGTGGGGCCATCTTGGTAGGAGGGCAGTGTCATCAGACAATTATGAAAAAGGATCATGGTTGGCAGTATGGTTTATCGACAATTCTGAACGAGGACCACTTAAGGACCATAGCTGCCCAGTGAAGTTCAAATTGTCTCTGAGGTTTGAAACAAAAAAGTTTTAAAGTGTGAATTTTCATTTTATATCATCAGACAGAATTCTGAAAGAAGATTGCTGCCAACTTGGTTCAAATTAACTCAGTGGTTTCAGACAAGGAAGATTTTAAAATGAATCCTCTAGTACGCACCTCTGCTTATGGTAAACTAACTTTGGCTTTGAAAGAGGACAATCCAAGCACCCATGTCTGTCAAATGGTCTTTAACTAAGTTCTGCTGTGATGGCCATCTTGGATGAAAGACAAGGTCATGAGATAACATTCTGACAATCATTTGACACAACTCTGAAAGAGGACCATCTAAGAACCACTGTTGTCAAGTCCGGTTTAAATTGGCAAAGTGGTTTCAGACAAGACGATTTTTAAATGTGTTTTCATATAGGGTCCTATTTTAAACTGTGGCAGCCAACTTGTTTGACAGTCTAGGTCATCAATTTTTTTTTAACAATTCTGAAAGTGGACCACCTAAGACCATTGGTTCCAATTGGCCAAATGGTTTCAGAAAAGACGGTTATTCAGACAACGAAGGACAGATGCCAATAACTGACATGGCCAATATCACAAGGTGAGCTAAAAAGAATAATTGAATATTTTATATACTTATATTTATATAAAGTTTCTCAGTATTTTAATGATTTCAAAAAACTTTTTTTCCAATAACTATCATTTAGACATTTTCACTTTACTTTTATGAAATCTACAAACATGGCGACGGAGAAATTCTTTATTTCTAAATCCTTTATCACAATAAGCACACACAACCTGCTTTTCTGCCATATGAGTTTGTTCATGTCGTCTAAGGTTAGTATTAGAACTAAATCCTTTACCACAGACTTTGCACCTACATTTAATATCTTGTTTCTCCCTAGAATGAATTAAGCTATGCATCTCTAAACTATCTTGATCCTTATATTCTTTACCACAAGTATCACAAGTAAAAATTTTATTTTCGGCCTGACCTTGCTTGATAGCTTCTTGTTGCTTCCGACATGTTTTGAGATGTGTTCTTATACTCTTGTCACAACTGTAAGCATTTCCACATATTTTACAGATATATGGTTTTTCACCTGTATGTGTTCTCAAGTGTCTATTGAAATGACCCTTATGATAAAATTCTTTGCCACAAGTTTCACATCTTATATAATTAATTTTAGCATTTTCTGTATGACATAGTTTAATATGCAGATTTAAATAACTCTTCGTAGAAAACTCCTTACCACATTTTGTACACAAAGCTTTTTTTTTGCCACTGTGAGCATGAACATGTCTTCTTAGGCAAGACGGGTCACCAAATCTTTTTTCACATATTTTACACATGAAAGGCTTTTCCCCCGTATGTATTCTTGCATGTGTCTGAAGGTGTACTTTTTTAGTAAAACTCTTTCCACATTTTTCACAGATGAAAACTCTCTTTTCTTTTGGGTGGTTTTGTTTATGATTTAAAAGTTCCGATTTACTTTCAAACTTTTGGTTACAAGTAGAGCATATAAACACTTGTGCAGTGTGATGGTTTTGAATATGCTTTTCCAAGCTTATCATACAGGTAAATGTTTTACCACAGTTCTGACAAGCAGACCTATAATCAGTCTTGTGTATTTTCTCATGAATTTTCAGTTCAATTCTCTTTTGAAACTTTTCATCACATAACATACACAAAAACTGTTTATGGGTCTTATGGGTCTGTTTGTGGGCCTTCATTTCAACATATTTGTTAAATGTTTTCTTACATATACCACAGACAAATTTATTCTGCTGGTGTTTCTTGATTATGTGACGTCGTAAATTTGAAGGATCAAGATATGTTTGTCCACAAACTTTACAAATATGTGTCTCTCCAGTGTGTTTTTGAAAATGCACCTGTAGAGAAGACTTGCTTGTAAATTTCTTTGAACACATATCACATGTAAATTTTTTTACTTCAATAAATCTAGAACGGAAGTCAGTTGGCTGATCATTATCTGATTCCAGTTCTGACGGCTCAATTTTAATTTGCCTAGGACAACTAATGACTCTTTTATCAGAGGGATCATCTCTTAGTTCTTCTGTCTGATTTTTTACAGCAGATAACAACTGGGTCTGATTTCCATCTATTTCTATACAATCGTACTCGTTTCCATCAACTTTAATTTGGTCTATCTGATTGGAGTCTCTGATGTTACTACAGCTACCATTGTTGCAAATATCATCATTGTGATTATGATTTTTAAGTTCCTGACCACTGGTATGTGATAAATTAAGTCCATCAACTTTATGAATTTTATCATGTCTTTTTAGATCAGTTTTAATTTTAAACCCTTCGCCACATACTTTACACAAATACTTCTTATGTTGTTGTCTATGGGCCCTCATTTCATCATACTTGCAAAATGTTTCAGTGCAAATGTCACAGACAAATTTATTTTGTTGGTGTTTTTTACGAATGTGTCGGCGTAAATTTGAATTATCCTTAAATTTTTTGCCACAAATTTGACAAATATGTTTCTCTCCGCTGTGTTTTTGAAAATGGTCCTGCATATGTGCTTTAGTGTTAAATTTCTTTAAACAAATATCACACCTATATTTTTTAAATAATTTGCATAAATCACACTGGCAATTTATTCCATTTGACTGATATTCATCAAATTCAGTGTTATGGATGTTGTCATCATATTGTTCATTAAATTCATTATTAACATCATCTTTGTTGTTGACAGGATTAGCATCAAGTTTTGTCTCACTTGTGTTAGTAGAAATAACGTGTGTACTGTCAACATTTTCATCAATCAGTTCCTCTGATTCATTATTCAAAGCAAGCATAACACTGGACTGATTTTTACCCATTTCTTCCTCTTTAAACACATTAGTACAATCGGACAGTCCAGTGCAAAGGATATCACCATTCCCTTCTTCTGCATTTACAACATGCATAATATGGGTTTGATTTTTGTTGATTTGTGAATGTCTGTAAATTGGTGGTTTAATGTCACTAGTATAATTATTTTTGCTGACAACTGACTGATTTTCAGCCAATTCCTTATCAGATTGTGTAAAACTTATATCTTCTTGTTGCAATATTTGACTTACTTCACTGCATGCAGTGTTGGATTGATTTTTCTCTACTTCTCCATTTTGGATTACATATAGGTTTGGCTCAACTTTAATTTGAACTTTTTGACCAGATTCTGTAAATCCACTGGAATCCTCTACATCCATTGTGTTGGTATTTACTATTTTGCTGTATCTTGACCAACTTTCCTACCACTTTTTTGGCTGAAAAAAAATATAAATAATTCTAAGAACAGTACAAAGACACCTTTGAGAACAGTTTTTAGCTCACCTGGCTATGCCAGGGTGAGCTTTTGCCATCACTTTTCGTCCATCGTAAACTTTTCATTCAAAAATCTTCTCCTCTGAAACCGCTGGGCCGATTGGTTTGGAACTTAATAGGAATGATCTATGACATGTCCTCTACAAACGATCCTCAATTTATTTTGATCTGAAATAAAACATGGCTGTCGTAGCTAAAAATATAATATAGGGGTGCATGTGTTGTTTCTGGCTTATAACTTAAAAACCATTACAGATATCAACAAGAGTGGACACACAAAAATGTCTCGCCTGATGTGTATTTCAAATGAAAGTAAATGCTATCGGTATTCGAAAAATAGAGCAAAACACAAAAACTTAACTATAACCACTGAACCATGAAAATGAGGTCAAGGTCAGATGACACCTGCCAGTTGGACATGTACACATTACAATCCTTCCATACACCAAATATAGTAGACCTATTGCATACAGTATTCGAAAAACAGGCCAAAACACAAAAACTTAACTATAACCACTGAACCATGAAAATGAGGTCAAGGTCAAGGTCAGTTGGACATGTACACCTTACAATCCTTCCATACACCAAATATACTAGACCTATTGCTTATAGTATCTGAGATGTGGACTTGACCACCAAAACTTAACCTTGTTCACTGATCCGTGAAATGGGGTCGAGGTCAATTGAAAACTGTCTGATGGGGATGAGGACATTGCAAGGTACGTACATACCAAATATAGTTATCCTATTACTAATAATAAGAGAAAAATTAACATTAAAAGAAATCTTAACTTTTTTTTCAAGTAGTCACTGAACCATGAAAATGAGGTCAAGGACAATGTACATATGACAGACCGAAACTTCGTAACATAAGGCATCTATATACAAAGTATAAAGCATCCAGGTCTTCCACCTTCTAAAATATAAAGCTTTCAATTAGTTAGTTAACGCCGCCGCTGCCGCCGGATCACTATCCCTATGTCGAGCTTTCTGCGACTAAAGTCGCAGGCTCGACAAAAATCTGACATGGGGTAAAATTGATCAGCATGACAAGATCTACCTTAGTCCAGTCAAACTAAGTTTTAACCTCAAACTAATTGCAACAGAAAATGTTTTAGTTCTAATCTATAGCATTAAGCCCCAAATATACACAGAAAACAGTCCCATAAATTCTAACATGAGGAAAACTCAAAATCAGCATTTTTAATTTCCTATGGAAATTAACATTGAAAAGGGGAGATAACTCTGCAAAATTAGTCTTTTTTGTCAGTTTTAGGTTGATTTTCTTAAAATTCATGTAAAGTATGATACTTTGATGGGGTTATAAGTTCGTATTTGACTATAGTATATAATCTTCTGCTCATGAAATGTACAAAACCGAAGTGTTATGGGTATTTTTATTTTATTTTTTTTTTGCACATTTTTCATTAAAGAAATTGCAAATTTGTGGCTTTGTGACCATTTTGAAAAAATAATGTGAAAATTTGGTATTGTTTATATCTGTAAATTATATTTGTTCAGCATCTACCTTGTTTAAAGAAACTTTAAACCACAAAAAGAAGAATATATGCTTTATCATTTTTATTAAATTTGAGATTCTTTACCTTGACATGTTGAAAAATTTAATAATTGGTCAACTAATGAATTACGAAATCTAGGTTGTAGCTTGATAAAAGATATGAAAACACCTTTAGAGTTGTTTGTTATACTCTAAAGACGGCTAAAATATCAAGAATCAATACATTCTGCTGAATAGAAGCGGTAAAGTTATAATTTTGTATCAATTTTTATTGATATTTCTGCCTTTTTTGCAGAGTTATCTCCCATTTTCAATGCAACTCTCCATAGGAATTTTAAAATCGTGATTTTTTAGTCTTCCTCAAGTTAGATTTTGTTGGACTTTTTTCTGTGTATATTTGTGGTATAATTCTAAAGATTAACACTTAAAAATTTTCTTTTGCAATTACTTTAAGGTTAGGGTCAAATTTATGCTAGATTGACTGGACTACCTACCCTGAAATTTTGAAGGAAATTCCAAAACCCATTTAGGAGTAATTCCAAAACCCATTTAGGAGTTATTGCTCTTTTTTCATCAAATTTTCAAAATTTTAACATTTTTCATCATTTATCTTCAAAACTATTTGAGATAGAAGTGAAATGTAAATTTGAAAAATGTTTGCAATGTTGAGATCTACCTACCCTGAAATTTTAAAGGAAATCCCAAAACCCATTTAGGAGTTGTTGCCCTTTTTTTGTAAAATTTTCAAATTTTTTTCATTCAAAAATCTTCTCCTCTGAAACCACTGGGCCGATTGGTTTGAAACTTAATAGGAATGTTCTATGACATGTCCTCTACAAACGATCCTCAATTTATTTTGATCTGACATAAAACATGGCTGTCGTAGCTAAAAATAGAATATAGGGGTGCATGTGTTGTTTTTGGCTTATAACTTAAAAACCGTTACAGATATCAAAAATCTGACATGGGGGGAAAATTGATCAGCACGACAAGACCTACCTACGCTGAAATTTTGAAGGAAATCCCAAAACCCATTTAGGAGTTATTGCCCTTTTTTCGTCAAATTTTCAAAATTTAACATTTTTCGTCATTTATCTCCAAAACTATTGAAGCTAGAAGTGAAATGTAAATTTGAAAAATATTTGCCATGTTGAGATCTACATACCCTGAAATTTTAAAGGAAATCCCAAAACCCATTTAGGAGTTATTGCCCTTTTTTGTCAAAATTTTAACATTTTTGCATTTATCTCCAAAACTATTTAAGATAGAAGTGAAATGTAAATTGAAAAATGTTTGCCATATTGAGATCTACCTACCCTGAAATTTTGAAGGGAATCCCAAATTCTATTTAGGAGTTATTGGTTTGTGTAATTTGAGGTCGAGTTCTGTTACATTTTTTTAAGGTTCACCCTTATTCCTGGTCACTTTTATCAACTTCCTGCCAGGACTACCACCATCAGGGAACATATTTTAACATTAAACCTTATGAAAAATAAATCTTCAACAAATTTTCCCTGAACAATTGAACCAATTGCAACAAACTTGGTCAAATAGTTAATTGTCCAATGAAAACCAGACTCCAGGTGAGCGATACAGGCTCTTGTGAGCCTCTTGTTATATTTTGCTATATCTTTTCTTTCTGTCTGTTGGTCATCAAGCTGCACTCTCTGACTTGATAATGACAGCCTAATGCAGATATCAGAGACAATACTGAACATATCATACGATAGATTTTTATGGTAATACACTATTACTTGACAATTATGTTACTTGTAACTATGAAATTTACTATGCTCAAAATAATATTTTGTACAAGACCATGAAAATAATTATATCCATCAGTAATCTTTAATTATTCTAAGGTAAAAGATAAATTGTGTAAATTATTGTCCACACAGTTCAAAAGCTAAAAAGTTACTGGTAGATGCTACATTGTAGGCATTTAAAACTCAACCTGTAGATTTTCATAATCACCAACCAGTCAAAATCTGCCAACCACCCTTAAGTTGTTTTTTTCTGAATTTTACTAAAGTCCATTTTCCAGGCCCAAAAATGACTACATGTATTTTTTTTCAGCTTCCTATCATTTTGTAATGGCCATTGTGATGTTTAGATGAATGTAAAATCCTCCAAAATGGCCAAAATTTTCTTGGTGAAGTGAGTTGCATATTTACATATTAAGTTTAAATTGACCTTACCAGATACATGTAGCTTGTACTTTGAAAAGAATAAGTTGGGAATAAACCCTCAGATGTGGGAGAACTCCCAACAGAGAGGATATCCCTTTTGTAAGGGATAAATTTCAAATGCATTTAAATTTATTTTTTAGAAATTCTCTTAATGTTTAATGGTGAAGAATCAGAGTGGATGAATGTAACGTCTGGGATTCCCCAAGGATCAGTGTCAGGCCCTCTGCTGTTCGTATTATATATAAACGATCTACCTAACCATGTAGACTCAGGTGCTTCTTTATTTGCAGATGATACCAAAATGTTCAGAATAATCAGACCCAAACGATAAAAAAATTCTGCAAGATGATCTGAAAAATCTAGAAATATGGAGTAACAAATGGTTACTAAAATTCCACCCATAAAAATGTAAGCATATGAAAATAAGTAGAAAAGCAAACAAAAAATATTCAACTTCCCAATTATACATTACTAAACCATACAATAACAAATGTGAATGAGGAAAAGGATATACATGTAGGGGTCTTAATCGACTCAGAACTTACATTTGAAAACCATATTACTTATTAGTGAGAAAGTCAATAAAGCTAACTCGATCTTTGGGTTTTTAGAAGAACATTTTTATCTGAACACTTAGTCGTTCCTACCATTATACAAAACTTTGGTCAGAACTCACTTGGACTATGCAAGTTCAGTTTGGTCACCATATAAGAAAAAAGACATCAATAAGATAGAAGGAGTACAAAGAAGGGTAACTAAACAACTACCCGGCCTCTTAGATCTGAGTTACCCCAAGAGACTAACTAGAGGCTCTCAAGAGCCTGTGTCGCTCACCTGTATCTAATGTGATTTTGGAAATTATGTAAAATTATATAATGA
The DNA here is from genome assembly GCA_028015205.1 of Mytilisepta virgata. Taxonomy (NCBI): domain Eukaryota; kingdom Metazoa; phylum Mollusca; class Bivalvia; order Mytilida; family Mytilidae; genus Mytilisepta; species Mytilisepta virgata. The sequence goes on along the minus strand of CM051515.1, from coordinate 54,790,238 downwards.
TTGAGACCAAGATTGGTTTAATTTGACACAGTATTTAAAATTAAAAACAGATCATCTTAGTGTAGTCTTACAATAGCTACTGAAGACATCTTATCATTATTATTTTTGAATATGTGGTCAAGTTGTGACCATTCAAAATTTTTTTTACAATTTTCTGATAGACTTCTAAACATCTTGGATGATGGATAGGCAACAAAGTAACAACACTTGGTCAGCACCTCATAAGGAAAATTCATGCTATGTTTTGTTACATTCCATTCAGTGGTTCTCTAAAAGAAGTCATTTGTATGCATTTCCCATAGGGTCCAATGTTAAACTATGTTCCCCGCTGGCGGCCATCTTGGATGATGGATCAGCTACAAAGTAACAACACTTGGTCAGCACTTCATAAGGAATATTCATGCCATGTTTGGTTTCATTCCATTAAGTGGCTTACTAAAAGAAGTCATTGTATGCATTTCCCATAGGGTTCTATGTTAAACTAAGTCCCCCGCTGGCGGCCATCTTGGATTATGGATCGGCTACAAAGTAACAACACTTGGTCAGCACTTCATAAGGAATATTCATGCCATGTTTGGTTTCATTCCATTAAGTGGTTCTCTAAAAGAAGTCATTTGTATGCATTTCCCATAGGGTCCAATGTTAAACTTAGTCCACCGCTGGCGGCCATCTTGGATGATGGATCGGCTACAAAGTAACAACACTTGGTCAGCACCTCATAAGGAACATTCATGCCAGATTTAGTTTCATTCCATTCAGTGGTTCTCTAAAAGAAGTCATTTGTATGCATTTCCCATAGGGTCCTATGCTAAACTAAGTTCCCCGCTGGCGGCCATCTTGGATGATGGATAAGCTACAAAGTAACAACACTTGGTCAGCACTTCATAAGGAATATTCATGCCATGTTTGGTTTCATTCCATTCAGTGGCTCACTAAAAGAAGTCATTTGTATGCATTTCCCATAGGGTTCCATGTTAAACTAAGTCCCCCGCTGGCGGCCATCTTGGATTATGGATTGGCTACAAAGTAACAACACTTGGTCAGCACCTCATAAGGAACATTCATTCCATGTTTGGTTTCATTCCATTCAATGGTTCTCTAAAAGAAGTCATTTGTATGCATTTCCCATAGGGTCCTATGTTAAACTAAGTCCCCCTCTGGCGGCCATCTTGGATGATGGATCGGCTACAAAGTAACAACACTTGGTCAGCACCTCATAAGGAACATTCATGCCAGATTTAGTTTCATTCCATTCAGTGGTTCTCTAAAAGAAGTCATTTGTATGCATTTCCCATAGGGTTCTATGTTAAACTAAGTCCCCCGCTGGAAGCCATCTTGGATTATGGATCGGCTACAAAGTAACAACACTCGGTCAGCACTTCATAAGGAATATTCATGCCATGTTTGGTTTCATTCCATTAAGTGGTTCTCTAAAAGAAGTCATTTGTATGCATTTCCCATAGGGTCCAATGTTAAACTTAGTCCCCCGCTGGCGGCCATCTTGGATGATGGATCGGCTACAAAGTAACAACACTTGGTCAGCACCTCATAAGGAACATTCATGCCAGATTTAGTTTCATTCCATTCAGTGGCTCACTAAAAGAAGTCATTTGTATGCATTTCCCATAGGGTTCCATGTTAAACTAAGTCCTCCGCTGGCGGCCATCTTGGATTATGGATTGGCTACAAAGTAACAACACTTGGTCAGCACCTCATAAGGAACATTCATGCCATGTTTGGTTTCATTCCATTCAATGGTTCTCTAAAAGAAGTCATTTGTATGCATTTCCCATAGGGTCCTATGTTAAATTAAGTCCCCCTCTGGCGGCCATCTTGGATGATGGATCGGCTAAAAAGTAACAACACTTGGTCAGCACCTCATAAGGAACATTCATGCCAGATTTAGTTTCATTCCATTCAGTGGTTCTCTAAAAGAAGTCATTTGTATGCATTTCCCATAGGGTTCTATGTTAAACTAAGTCCCCCGCTGGCGGCCATCTTGGATTATGGATCGGCTACAAAGTAACAACACTTGGTCAGCACTTCATAAGGAATATTCATGCCATGTTTGGTTTCATTCCATTAAGTGGTTCTCTAAAAGAAGTCATTTGTATGCATTTCCCATAGGGTCCAATGTTAATCTTAGTCCCCCGCTGGCGGCCATCTTGGATGATGGATCGGCTACAAAGTAACAACACTTGGTCAGCACCTCATAAGGAACATTCATGCCAGATTTAGTTTCATTCCATTCAGTGGCTCACTAAAAGAAGTCATTTGTATGCATTTCCCATAGGGTTCCATGTTAAACTAAGTCCCCCGCTGGCGGCCATCTTGGATTATGGATTGGCTACAAAGTAACAACACTTGGTCAGCACCTCATAAGGAACATTCATGCCATGTTTGGTTTCATTCCATTCAATGGTTCTCTAAAAGAAGTCATTTGTATGCATTTCCCATAGGGTCCTATGTTAAACTAAGTCCCCCTCTGGTGGCCATCTTGGATGATGGATCGGCTACAAAGTAACAACACTTGGTCAGCACCTCATAAGGAACATTCATGCCAGATTTAGTTTCATTCCATTCAGTGGTTCTCTAAAAGAAGTCATTTGTATGCATTTCCCATAGGGTCCTATGTTAAACTAAGTTCCCCGCTGGCGGCCATCTTGGATGATGGATCAGCTACAAAGTAACAACACTTGGTCAGCACTTCATAAGGAATATTCATGCCATGTTTGGTTTCATTCCATTAAGTGGGTCACTAAAAGAAGTCATTTGTATGCATTTCCCATAGGGTTCTATGTTAAACTAAGTCCCCCATTGGCGGCCATCTTGGATGATGGATCGGCTACAAAGTAACAACACTTGGTCAGCACCTCATAAGGAACATTCATGCCATGTTTGGTTTCATTCCATTCAGTGGTTCTCTAAAAGAAGTCATTTGTATGCATTTCCCATAGGGTCCTATGTTAAACTAAGTTCCCCGCTGGCGGCCATCTTGGATGATGGATCGGCTACAAAGTAACAACACTTGGTCAGCACCTCATAAGGAACATTCATGCCATGTTTGGTTTCATTCCATTCAGTGGTTCTCTAGAAGAAGTTCAAAATGTTAACGACGACGCCGGACGACGGACGCCAAGTGATGAGAAAAGCTCACTTGGCCCTTTGGGCCAGGTGAGCTAAAAACATAGCACAAAGTGTTGTTGTCCAGCACTGATGCTAAAATCCTACTGTAACAGGCATTAATATTTAGTTGATTTGTAAAGAGGATTTTTAAAATGCCGAATGATATTTTTTTTTTGCGAATTAAAAAAAAATGACTGTAAAAGAATAATGTCAGACATACATATACTTATTAGCAATTGATTTTGAATTACTACAAAAAGATTTATAATTGTTAACTGGGTCCTTTATAAAAACAATTCTCTACCATTTTGTATAACTTGAAGAAGATTCTAAAAGTACTGAAACTAAAATTCACAAATTAAAGGATACTCAAAATTCAGATATAATTATTAGGTGGGAATCTCAATGTTTTCAAACATATAAAGACCAATCTGTTTTAAAGTGCAAGGAGTACCTCATAGGTACCCCTCATACACCAATGAATGTGCGTCTTCTTACAAGGAGAAACAAAATATGTTTAGAGTTGAGATCTCAACCATTTCATAGTTATTTGAAAATATTTGAATGTTAAGGGGTTTGAGAGGGTGGATAAAGCCCCCCTTCTAATATGATAGCAGACCATCAATTTCCACTTCTTTTAAATTGAGATTCTTAATAATAAAAGCGCAAGCATGAATTTTGACTTCTTTTTACAATGCATACCCATAGTCATGTTAATTTTTTTTAACATCAAAACACACCAATGTTTAGTAAAGAATAGAATTTGTTCGTTCCGTCTTCATTTTTGACCCAACAATTTTGGCACAAGATCGACCTGATGTATGTATGTTAAGATTAGGAAAACATAATAATAAGTCATACTCTCAGCGTCGTGATTTCTTTTGCTTTCAAAAAATCATCATTCTTGTTCCTTCAAATAGCTGTTTTAATGTCAAAGACAAAAACGGTAGCAAGCTTTAATTGACCTGCCATACTGTTGAAAAAATTCACAACAAGTAACCTGGATCTTGCTCCAGTTTTGGAGCATCTCACAAGTGTTCAACGTTTGTTGACATTCGTCTTGTTAGAATATATATATAACCATAATTTTTAATATCTAATAAGAGGATTTGTTTTCTAAGAAAAATAAAAAATAAAAAAAAAAAAAATCTGTATCTTTTCATATTCATACGCTTAAGTTTGCTTGACTCAAAACAGTCTTCTCTAACACCCATTTGTTATTCGAAAGAGTTATCTTTCTATATGTGTATTCTTCGGTGAATAACTGCATTCAACCCTATGCATTGTACCTTGATTTAAAATTGTATTGAGTTCATAGGAACTGTTTGCAGATTGGGGGTTCTTTCTCCCAGCAGATTGTCGTGACAACAATACTCCATCACGGCTAGTATTTAGCAAAACTATCAGTGCTTGACTGAAAACTAGGCTCATCCACATTAGCAATCTGTATTGTGTTCATGTTTGTACTATCGTTCTTTTGTATGTTTTATATGCCCTTAAGGGCCCCTTGATTGGGAAATAAACATATTATAGTTATAGTATAGATGATTCAGAGGGGATATAATTGAAACTTTTAAAATTGTAAATGGATACTATGACTGGGAAGCAAGTGCTTTTTAAAAGTTATCAGAGGACTCACAGCAACAAGGTACCTCATCAAAGATTCCAATCGAATATCCGAAAACACTCACACGCTGTAAGAATTGCTAAAACATGGAATAAGTTACCTGATAAAATTGTTAAAGCCCTGTCCATTAATGCTTTTAAGAACAGAATTGATAAATATTGGAAAAATGAGAAGATCTACTTTAATGATTATAAAGCAGAACAAGAAGGGATATCTTCAACTTGATACTGAGCTTAATTTAGCCTATCGTATTGTGAAATAAAATAATATAGCCAATAACAGTTGGGTATGCCTGTTGCAGCATGATACTGAAGTCAGTGATACCTAGGCTAACCTTAATTTAGCCAATTGCAACTGTGAAATATATATAGTTGACCTAAATCAGCTCGTCTCAGCAGTATTTTCTTATTATAGGATATATGAATATCCCGAAGTCACGAAAATTAGAGTGGTATATAAATAAATTATGAGTTTGTTGAAGAGGAACCCACGGGATCCTGTAACTGGAAATCAACTCTAAGTAACTCTAAGTAAATATTATCTTCCTAAATTTATATAATGTATGACAAGTTCTTTGCCGAAATTTACCAGTCACCTTAATAAAAAGACGGGACTGTATTCCTAATGTCATACATTTTTACAAATCAAACATCTACTGTCTACTGTACATGTATGATCTAAGCATCGGGGAATCTATGAGAAAGGGGAGAGAAACTGGAATATTACTGTAGACTTCTTAGACCTGTAACGGGTTGTTTCGCCCCGATTAGACGTTCTCTCCTGTCGTTTCGGCCCTGAAAAAGAGTAGTTTCGCCCCTGCACTTGACGGGCGGCTATCAATAAAATTTTCCTTGTAAGATATAAAATGATTTATGAACCTGAATAGTGACGCGTTTGGTAAAAATTAAAAAAAAATTTTGTGAAAAGGATGAGGAGAAGCCTAGATGTGGAGGGTTCCTATGATAGTTACGGTTGGATGAGTATACTCTCTGACCGGCATCTGATTTCACAGATGAATTATAAATTAAAATATATAGTGGAATAATAATACATGTATGTTTACTTTATATATGTTTGTTTCTTTAATCATGTTTTTGTTCTTGTTTGCTATATTTTGGTGACAATCCTTGTGTTTTGGATTTTGGACCAATAAATATTCTGATTCTGATTCTTAACGTTTAAATACATATTATTTGCATGATAACTGTGTTGAAAACTTCCAATAAATATATATTTATCAATTTTAGGACAAGATTAATGAATTTTGATTATTTTATTTGATATAGCCGTTTGACTTTGGAAGAGAACATGTTTGCCGATCATCGTTACTTCATTTTTCACGATGGTTGGTTGGAGTAGTTCATCCGGGTAACTTATCAATCTAGAAACCAATCAAAATTCTTCGTTTGACAACGTAGCAGTCATACAATATTCCGAACTCATACAAGACAGTTATGATGCATTAAACCATACGGTAATTTTCAGTAACAGTTGAAAAACATAGATTTGCAGAAGTTTTTGTTGTCCATATTCATGTCACATGCATATAATATACAAATATACATCTTATAAATATTAAATATAATATTGATAAACAGAACATTAAAAGGCGCATGTAACAAAATACCTCTGGGCCAGCTGAGCTAAATAGGGGAACAGAAAAGGTCAATAATGAGATAACAAATCAAGAATATTTATCTTTTTTTGTGAAGGCAATAACCCAGAATATTGTGGAGCAAATACAAATGACATAATTACTTATAGATAAGTAAAAAAAACATCTAATGATAGAGCGATAAACGGTTGGACAAATACATGGATGGATGGATGAATTATTGTTTAACGTCCAGTGGCAACCAGGTGTACATCAGGACGAGAACATGTTGATATCACAATGAATATGATCCCTGCTTTGTACAAGACCGACACGCTAAGTCGGATTTTTAATGTGCTAGCTCACGAGGTAACTGTCCGCAGGAAGACATATCACCTCACTCGGACACATTATACTGACTCCGAGCCGACCAGTCTTTGCTCTTACTCCTAGATGCCGCGTGCAATATTAAAACTTGATGATGGTCTTCATCTCTGTGTAGCAGAGTTAAATGGGTCCTCAACTGACGCAACAAGAAAATCCCGCACCCGGAGGCGGGCTTCAGCTGGCCCCTAAACAATAATGCATACGCACTAGTTCAGCGAAATGGACGGCACACTATTTAAACTCCGAAACATACAAATGAACCAAAATTAAAAAAAAAAAAAATACACAAGACTAACAAAGGCTAGAGGTTCCTGACTTGGGACAGGCGCAAAAATGTGGCGGGGTTAAACTTGTTTTGTGAGATCTCAACCCCACCCCCCCTTTTACATTTAGCCAATGCGGAATAAACATACACAGAGCGATATACGCACAGTAAAACTCAGTTCAAAAGATGTCCGAGTCCGATGTTAAAAAAGGTAACAGAAGAAACTGAGCAAAATGACAATGATTAATATAAATTAACAAAGGACTACTCGCAGTAACTGATTTAAGTAAGTAAATTTTATTTAAAGTCGGCATATATATATATATATATACAGTTAACGATAAAACACGAGCTCTTTAACCGACTATATATACGAAACTGTTATAACAATAAAATAGACATACATAAACATGCAGATAAAACACACAATAATTGGTTCTGAGACCACAGGTGCTTGAGGACAGGACACTGTCTTATATATAAGCGCTCGCTAAATATACATAGTCGAATGGCACATTGTTAGTAAACATGTGTATTATGTATAAATATATGGTATATTAGTATTCTTATGATACAAATAAGTAGTAAAAATTAGATATTTATGCTATTTAATTAAGGATTTACTGTCGTCTTCCAGAGATAATATGACAGTATTTAAACATTAACCAGATTTTGATAAGTATTTTCATCTTCATTGTTATACAGGAACACTTATTAACGAAAAAGAACAAGTCATTGATAAAAATAGCTTGTAAGTGAATCAGTTGAAGATTTTGATAAGCCACAGAATTTTAGTTTTAGTAATAGTAGGTCGTGAGGAAGGCAATCAAACGCTTTGGACAGGTATATTAGAATGACAGCCAAGTATTCACTGTTATCAAGAGATTTTTGCAATATTCAATCATGCGCAAAAGTGTTGATTGACATGAAAATCCAGATCTAAAAGCAGCCAAAAATAGATTGAAAATTTTATCCAAATGTTCTACTAGCTGAATTTGTATAGCTTTTTCGAAGATTTAAAGATGGCAAGAAGGATTTTATCCAATAAAATGTTGTGGTACTCAAATGGAAAGATACACGTGCCCTTGTTAAATGTAGAAAGGTAAGTTTTCTTCAATTGCACACCGTGACTGCTCGAGGAAACATGATAAACCTGGCCACGAGAGGGGGTCTGATAAATATTAGAGATGTCCAATCTTTGAGGCCGATAATTTGTCCGAGGTCCTGCATGGTGCACACTGGCCAAACATACCACAAGAAGGGGAACAAATCACGCAGAGTCATTGTTGTCTTCAGCTGGTTGTGGGTCGTAGTCACTGCATACACGGTTAGGAAGATATTTTCTTTTTTCGACGGCGTATTCTCAGTAACTCTTTCAATTCGAAGTCGTCTTCTCTCAAGCGTTTAGCCGTTGTTCTGATCTTTTGATTATTCATGTTTTGCTATCAACACACCAATCCGAGGTAATGCTTGGTATTTCCTCTGTAGTGTTCAAAAACGTGACTTTATGTGCTGTCAAGCGTGCCTTGTCGTCATCCATCTTGCCTCCGACAAGTTCGTTTACTGTGTGTACTCGAGGTGATGTACTTGAAATGTTCTACTAGTATTCATAATGTGTTCCGGGGGCCTCGGTGGCCGAGTGGTCTAGGTAGTTCGTCATGACTACTACTGATCAGTAGCCTGTCAACGCTGGGGTTGCGAGTTCGAATCTCACCTGTGGCGGGGTGTGTTCGACTCCGATCTTAATTGACAAGGATTGCCAATTTTCCTAACGAAGGTCGGTGGTTTCTCTGGGCACTCCGGCTTCCTCCACCAATAAAAACTGGCCGCCGCGAAATGGCCAAAATGGGCTGAAAACGGCGTTAAACCCCAACTAAACAAACAAAGCATAATGAGTTCCGATGGGGTCTTTTGCATTCCTCATCGGATTCTTCGTTGGATCTGTGGTCACTGCTTTGTTCCATATCATCTGATATTAATTCAGCCTCGTTATCGGCTTCTGTGATGCTGAAGCGGAATCAGATTCCTTATACTCTATGGAATCCTATTCCACACCGTGTGTATTCTTTGTGTGACGCACTATGTTGAAGTTTCGCGGGGATTGGTATCCACATATGTCACATGTAAACATTTTTAAGACGTCTTTCTCTCTTGAGATTCGATGTTCGAATGAGCTGCATCAGTTCTGCAGGTGATTTTATTTGCTACGGCTTCATCCATGATTCGTTCTGTTATGCGTATAGCAAAAATTCTTTTCGAGATCGCTGCACTGCATGGAGTTCACTTTTCTGACGAAGTCTCTGTTGAGTTTTCTCCACTCGTTGCAAATCTTTATACACCCTTCGCAGATTTTCAAATTTTAATAGAAGTCTGGAGCGTTCTTTTCCATCTCGCATTTTGTGCATTTCTTCTTAAGTCCTTCATTGTTAGGTCCTCCAGAATTAATTTCAAGGCCCTTAGTTCTCTTGACCTTGGTGGGAAGTATTTTCCTTCTGGTTTTGCTTCGCCGTTAGAATGATATTGAATTATCTAGTAGGAGCCAATAAATAAACTAGAGGTGTTTGTGTGTGTGTGTGTTGTTTGACGGTTATCAAACAAGTCACGAAATTATATTATCGTTAAAAACGTTTCATTGGGTGATTGCTCTTTTCTGTGTCATTATGATGACAAAGTTCTTGCTGACTCGAACACGATTGTTGTTTATATGATTTTCTCTGGTTGTGTCTTTCAAGTCTGTGTTGTGTTTGGTTTCCAAGCTCACCGATTTGTCCCCTCCTTTTATGCGGAATACACTACTGTGGACTGTGCTCATATTGCACTTCGCTGCTCACCACTGCTCAAGACACTGCTCGTTGCTGATCCGACTGTGCTCATATTGCTCTTCGCTGCTCATTTCGTCTGAACGTTGCTCTGACTATGCTCATATTGCTCTTTGCTGCTCACCACTGCTCAAAAGGCTGCTGTACGCTGCTCCGAATGCTATTCGTTATGTGCTTATATTGTCCTTTCGTGCTCATAACTATACTCACGTGCATTTCGGTTTTTTGCTGCTGCTCTGCTCTGGGTAAAGGAAATGCTGTCGATACATGTCCCTAAGATTGGTGTCTCATTGTCCTCAATCCGTTGTAATTAGATAAAAAGATCTTTCACTTACACTTGTAAACGCTGTCTTCAACCCCTTGTAATGAGAGAAAGTACTACCCAAACAACATTAAAAAGCACAGAGTCGGGATAGTCTGCATTGTACAGACACATATAAGTGATGGGGTTAAACAGCTTTATGGGTACACAAACCTCCCTCTTATCCATCATAAAATACAAAACAGTATGATTACCAGCAAGGTGACCACAAGCTAGATTGGGTGAAGTCCTTAATTTAGATATAAGGGTAAACATGTGCTGGTTTTAACTGTAAAAAAAAGGCTCTCCATTGTCGGACTTTATCCGCGTTTCTCCGCTTTTGTTGGGAAAACTCCTGCAAGGCCAGTGGCGTAACCCTTCTGGAAGCTAACCTGTTCTGTAGAAATGGAAATGGGCATTTTACTACCTGTCTGAAAAATACTTTCACACCGCCTACCGATCTAATCACAGCAAGTTGTCTGATAATCTAGGGATAGGGAATTTTTTTATATGAAAAAAATACCAGTCGAAATAGTGCGAAATTTCCCGAGTCGTAAGGCAAGAGAAATTTAGTCCCGACACTGGTATTTTTTGGTCTGTTTAAGTACACCGAATATCCAAGCAATGTTAATGAAATTGCTTTCATGTGATATTAATTCAGCTGATGAAATAAAAAATGCTGCGGTACCGAATCTTTGAGGGGCGCCGCTGCGTCTACAACGACCAACATTTTGGTTTATTTAATTTTCGCAACAATTAATTTATGTACACTACGAAGAGAGATCCCATTCGAAGTATTCCGAATTGAATTTTGACTCGCGAGGGTAAAAATATAAATTCAGGGTAAAAAGCGTATATAGAGGGTAACAAGAGCAATGTATACATTTGTGCATATACCCCGAAGTTCATTGAAATTGCGAAGATATGTAAGAAATACACCGACCATCTACCAATCAGAATTCAGGATTTTTATATAAGGTGTGATTAATTTAAAAAATACATAGGTTTAAAGTAAAAAATGTTACTTCATAACTATATTTTTTTGCATAAATTTGGGGGAATAAGTTTATTATTATATAATAATCTCAACCCCTCAAAAAGTTGGATCAAATAGCCTGAGGGAAATGTTGTGGCGGTCAGATTTCGTTTGCTAAAACGCAAAAAACGTTGTAAAAGTAAAACTTTTTCTGACATGAACAAAATACCTCTGTTTCAACTTGAAAAAGGTTGTCAATGCTGAAACCACAGTTGAGTATTTTGACAGTCAACGAAAACAAAATGTTGTTGTAGTGGTATTTTGTTTGCCACAATGATCACCAACATTTGCAACTGTTTCCACAGTCATTTTCCGTAATATTGTGTCCTTTACAGTCAAAATACTACTGAATGGGTCTTTACAGTCATTTTTTCTGCCATTAGTGTCATACGTTCTATTTTCTGCGTGGTCTGCTTGGTTGAGTGTAAGGTAAACATGGTCTGTTTCGATAGAATTCGTTTCAAGACTTTCTGTCGAGTAATCGATAACGTTTGTGTTTAATGCACTGATGTTTATGTTTTGGTGTTGATGTAAAACTATAGATTCGGAAACTTAAACTCTAATATATAAATTAAATAAGACGTCTGAATAATGCAAACTTATTAAACGAGGAAGATTAGTATTATCATGGTCATAACAGTACGCCTACGGATGTAAGCACTTTAGTAAATAAACTCTCTACTTTTAAATTTTCATAGTGTATTGAAGTAAAGTCAAGAAATACACAAGGGACAGTCGAAGGAGGGGAAACTGTCAAACTTCAGAGAACAACGAAAATAAGACCAAAACAATAACAGTACTACACATTAAAACTAAAAACATATGAACAACATTGACCCCACCAAAAAACCGTGGGAAGAGGAAGGAAGCGAAATGGAAAGATTAAGAATATTAAAGAATGAATATGTTTGAAGAAATATTTATTTTTTTTCCAATTTTGATGTACTTTATATATTAAACATTCCAACAATTTAAGGCCGATCAGTAGTGTTCAAGGCCAACAATATTGAAAGTCGATACAATTATAAAAAATATCTTTTATTGCTGTTCCACATCTAGGCAGTCGAAGTAAGGTCATCAACTATGAACCAAAAGCTTACACTCTGTATTTAAATCAAGATCCCTCATTCGTCAAATTAATAATTGATGGCCGTCAAACGTTTGTTGGAGATTTAAATATGAGTAACATTATTTGAGGAAAATTTTACCCCCCGCATTAGCGAACGGTTCAATCAAATAATGTTAGCTTGTTAAAAGTTAAGACAAAAGTTTGGATGCCATGAATTATTTCGATTCTAAAATTGCAAAATCTGATATTAGGTAAACAAAATGGTACTACTGATAAGGCTTTTCAAATAACAGCGATTTATAATTTGCAGCTTCTAAAAATGAAATCTAATAAGTAGAAAATACGATAAAATATCTATAAAATTAAAAAAAAATTACTACATTTTTAGAGATCAAAGGGATCAAAGGTGCAAATTGTAGTATCTCCCCGGGCTGACAGATCGTTTGGTGAGAATGGCATTATAAATTTGACTCATGATGACGTCAAAGTCGTGCTAATAATAATAAATCGAAAATTTTGAAATACACAGTGTATCTTTAGTTTGTAAAGCAAACGGAACGCGATATTAGAATTAAAATAAGATGTAAATAAAAACCCTAATAAGGTGTTTTCGTATTGATTTCATACTAGTAAACAAAATGTGGTCTTTTATACCTGTTTCCCATCGCTTTCGTTGAGAAAACTGCAAGGCTGTAAGTATGACAAAAAATTTAGTACGACAAGGGTTCTGGGACGAGCCTAGGATTCCTGTTTCTGCAGTGTTTAAACTTAAGTTCTCGATAGACAGAATTCAGCTATATTGCTACATTGTACTTACTTGTATCAGATGGACAATTTTTCATTCATTGTTGCATGTTGAACTGCATCTGAATATCAATGAAAACCTTCCCAAAATATTGTGTATCAACCTTTTGGATGTGTAAATATATAGAATGCAAGTAGATATCGTTTCAAAAAGTATTGGATAAAGTATACAATACAACTGCGATACTAGTACTACCAGTACTTTTAATAAAAAAAAAGTTTTTTTTGTTTTCTGCAGTTTCATGTTATTTTTTTTCTGAGAGTCTATTGATTGGATGGCATTTCCTGTTTTGTTGTTTATAAACAGCTCCTGGTGTTCATGCATCATACCATTCCCGGAGCACTAGACCAATACAACTCTCGGACCACTAAAATCAGTGACTATAAAATATCGACAAAAGAATACCGAAGCGATAAAACAGTCCGTAAATTCGAAATCCAAAGGAAAAGACAAAGTCATGAGAATGAAACATAACAACAAATGCCAGACGAATACATGAATAACTAAAATAATAAAAAACCTATAATAAACTAAACAAAAATAGAAGTTTGATAGAAAATTATTTGGAACATCGAATCGACATTCTGTTATATGGTTGATAATGATTTATTCAAATCATATTTCCCTTTTTTCTTCGATTTTTTATTGAATTAAAAAAAGAAACATAAAACCATGGAACGTTAAGTTTAATATTCATTCTACAATCAAGAGAAAGGAATAGTTTTACAAATAAATCGTTTCTTGTTGTTGCATGATGTATCATCTAGCAAAAAACTTCTTTTGTTTCTTTCGTTTTTATACCATAGCTGTAAACATTTCTGTCGATATTCTGAAGAAGGTTCATTCTCTGTCCATAAGTCGGAATCTTTGTGAATTTTTGTGTCATTATGGCACACCCACCTGTAGTATGTATTTATAACCTTCCCGTCAACCGTTCTATTTGTTATAACCTCTCCTCCAACCCAGGCATCTTCGTGAATGAACTGTGTCAGCCAGACAGTTTCGTCTCGACTTACAATGTAGGCGAGGCATGAAGACTTCGCTTCACAATTACGTTTTGCCTCCATCCAGTTTACCTTTATGTCACTGATATAATAGCAGGAAAATGTTGCAATATTAAATATCCAATTCTTGAGGCATGGGGCAATACTGCATTTATTTTTGTTAACGATACTTTCTGTGTAAGCTTGTAACCCACACGAGATTTTTTCACAGTTAGTTCCAGATGAACCAACTGGACATGTACAAATATAGTGACTCCCTGATAATGTGCACGACCCTCCATTTCTGCAAGGGTTACTAGTGCAAGGTGTTATTTCACATGTTGTCCCTGAAAATCCATTTCTACAGTTACAAGAGAAACTTCCATGTGAAATTCTGCATATCCCATTGTTTTTACATGGACGGCTACTACAAGGGGAAAATTGACAGTTTTTACCATGAAATCCATAGAGACAGTAGCACTTGAATCCATTTCTTGTAGCATTGCATATCCCATTATTGTCGCAAGGGGTTGATTCGCACGGATTTGTAGCCTTATTACATATGGAGCCGGTGTATCCTGATACACACGTGCACATGAATCCTTCTCCGGCATCTATACACGAACCGTCGTTTTGACACGGTGCACTGTCACATGCAGATTGGGATTTTGTTTTTAACACAAGATCATTTCTGCTAACACAATATGACAAATTACCATTCCAAAAACATGTTCCATTGTTTGCGCAGTTTGTCATATTGCATGGTGTTATTTCACAGAAATTTCCTGAGTATCCATATTCACATTTACATAAAAATTTATTACTTTCCTCAACACATTTGCCATTCCATTGGCACGGATTCGATAGACACAGATGGTTTACAACAGATGTTTTCTTCATTTGTAAATAAATCAACAAGGAAAACAAAACTCCGGAAATGATAAAGAAAATTACTGTCAATATTTTCCATATTGAGTTTCTGTTACAATTGTCTTCAATTTTGTTGGACAATTTGGGTTTTTCGATAATGTCATAAGTTCTATTTTCTGCGTGGTCTGCTCGGTTGAGTGTTTGGTAAACATGGTTTTGTTCAATAGACGTAATTTCGAGACTGGCTGTCGAGTCAGCAATTACGTTTGTGTTTAATGCACTGATGTTTATGTATGGCTCCTCTACTTTGGTTTTCATGTCAGTTTGATGTAAAACTGTAGGTGCAGGAACTTAAACAGACAAAACCCTAATGTATAAATAAGACGCCTGAATACATATTGGTTATTCACCTCATATTTATTAAATAGGAGGGAATTAGTTAGTAATTCCACTATGAAAAAATCTGTCAGTTATCTGGCTATGTTCACGGATTGGCTACAAAACTCTACCTCATTAATATGTATTACATAGTATAATGCAAGTCATTAAACCAGGAAGCAAGCAAGGGCACTAATATCATGGCACACTATCAATGTCACGGACGGATGTTAGTACTTTATTTAATCTCCCAAACAATCGGTTCGGCAGAAACTAAAACAGACAAATCTTTAATGTATGAGCATGATGAGTAAGACGCCTGAAAAATGCACACTTATTAAACGAGGAAACAAAGAACAGTATTATCATGGTACGCTACGGATGTAACTAATTTTCTAATAAACACTGTATAGTTTTATTAAGAAGGAAGATGAAAAGAATTAGACTATTAAAAATTTTATTACTTGCCCCTTTTTAATGATTTAGTTTCTTTTATTTTCCTGTCTCTGGTGTTAGTTATGGGTTCCTAGAGGTGAAATTACCATGTAAGAGCATATATACTCGTCTCTGCTCTCGACTGATACCCTGTTACATATTCCCTATTTATTCGTTCCTTATTCGCTTTTTGTACGTTGCCCCCTTTTGAATGATTTCTCATATGCAACTATTTGGGTCATAATTAAGTTAGGTAACTCTGTTTAGACTTCTGAACTGGTTATCCAATTATTGTGTACTGGTCCCTTCAAGCCAGGCATTTATCATACTTCGATAACTCTGTACTGATTATAGCACGTACTCCTCGTCTTAACTTTAAAAAACTTTTCGTTTGAAATATGTAACATTTCACATGGATTATAATTCCAATATATGAAATTGTGACAATAATTAATAATAGGAAATTTATCACCAATTTATACAAACTGGCAAAAGTACATAATTACACGTGATATAAGGGTTACAGTGTAAGTTTTTTTCTTCCTTTCTTTAAGCCACAAAAAAAGCGATTTTTGGGGGGTAAAATTTATTTGAGTTTTATCTGAAATAAATTTACATGTAAATAAATTTGTTCTCCGCAATTAACATGCTGTATGTTTGAGGTAATTATAACTAATTAACGATTTGACTTGTACCTGTATATTGTACCTTGACTGTCCGGATGTTTATTGTTCCAAACCTTAATTAAGGTAAACAGGTACATTGTATGTACACAGGTGAACCGTTTGCTGACCAAAAACAGCGCGATTTAATTTTAACTCTAATTTTTTTTTTTATAATTAATGCAGAATTTTAATAAGGGTATGTGTGTGTAAAAGGGGAGGGGGTCACAAAGAATGCAGAGATGAAATATAATTTAAAATGTCAGATAAGTAACATTTTAATTTATTTTAAATTAATAATTTATCTTTTTTGGTATTTATATATTGTAAACATTTGAAATATTATATATTTAATTCTATTTACTCGTATGAACGATATTTACTTTGTTATGACAAGGTAGAAGCTGATTGGGATGGGCGTCCTCTTGAATAATTTCACAACCATTGTAAAAAATAACACATTTGAACCTTAATTGGAAGCAAGAAAAATGGTCCCCGAAATGAATTGGTCTTCATGATGATATACTATCATATATTAACATTATTTTGTGGGGTTGGATGGTATTAAATATCAAGAGGAAATTGTCGAAATTATTTTTTGAAAATGGGTCCTCATGCAAAATTCACGCATGTTATATGTATTTATTAAAAAATTCAAATGAAATTGGAAGCAAAAATTTTATGTCCTGGACTGATTTAAAGTACATATCGAAAACGACCAAGTGATAAGCTATAAAATGAGGGGTTGGATGGTGACAAACACACGATAACAAATAAGTTAGCAAATTCCATTGATTTGTATTGATAAATCGACAGGCATTATTTGACACCTATGCAACACCAGAAATCACGTGGTGACAGAAGGGCTGGATATGTTTCTTTTCATGTCTTTGGTGTTCGTTCTGTGTTTGTAGATTTGAAATAAGTAAACCCTGTTAGCGCATATGTACCAGTTTCTGCGCTTGACTGATACCCTGTTACTTATTCGCTACTTATTCGCCCATAATTAGCTTTTAATACGTAGCCCCTTTTTAAGGCTGTCTTCTTTTCTTGTCTCTTCTCTGGTCTTAGTTCTTGGTTCTTGGAGTTGAAATCACCCTGTTACCGCATATGTACCAGTTTTTGCGCTCGACTGATACCCTGTTACTTATTCGTTTCTTATTCGTTTTTTATACCTTGCCCCTTTAAAATTATTTCTTTTCTTTTTTTTACTTGTCTCTGGTGTTAGTTCTGGGTTTTTGGAGTTGAAATCACCATGTTAGCGCTTATGTACCAGTTTCTGCGCTCGACTGATACCCTGTTACTTATTAGAAAAATAATGATTGTTTATGGCCTTAGGTTAAGTGCACAAAAAAAAAAAAAAAAAAACAAAAGGCTGTCCGGAAAATTCGTTTTTGTCGCTGTTGCATTTGAATTCGCTCATTTACATTATGGATTATTGTTTTGATTTCAGCATGAAAAGGTACTAGAATTAATAAAACGATGATTGATGTTGAAACAATGATGGTTTGAAATGGAAACCACACGTAATACTTACCGACTCTACATGTTTTTACACATAATACTTACCGACTCAGACAAGAACACAAAATGTATGAAGCCGAGACAATAACACAAAATGAAGAAAGCCGAGACAATAACAATATGTAGTAAGCAGAGACAATAACACAAAATGTAGAAAGCCGAGACAATAACACATAATTTAAAAAGCCGAGACAATAAAACAAGATGAAGAAAGCCGAGGCAATAACAATATGTAGTAAGCAGAGACAGTAACACAAAATGTAGAAGGTCGAGACAATAACACAAAATGTAGAAGGTCGAGACAATAACACAAAATGAAGAAAACCGAGACAATAACACAAAATAAAGAAGGTCGAGACAAAAACACAAAATGAAGAAAGCCGAGACAATAACACAAAATGAAAAAAGCCGAGACAATAACAATATGTAGAAAGCCGAGAAAATAACACAAAATGTAGAAAGCCGAGACAATAACACAAAATGAAGAAAGCCGTGACAATAACACAATATGTAGAAGGCCGAGACAATAACATAAAATGGAGAAAGCCGTGACAATAACACAATATGTAGAAAGCCGTGACAATAACACAAAATGAAGAAAACCGTGACAGTAACACAATGTGTAGAAAGCCGAGACAATAACACAAAATGTAGAAAGCCGTGACAATAACACAAAATGTAGGAAGCCGAGCCAATAAAACAACATGTAGAAAGCCGACACAGTAACACAAAATGTAGAAAGCCGAGACAATAACACAAAATGTAGAAAGCCGTGACAATAACATAATAAGAAGAAAACCGAGACAATAACACAAAATAAAGAAAGCCGAGACAATAAAACAAAATGTAGAAAGTTAAAACCATAATACAAAAAGTTAAAACCATAATACAAAAATGTAGAAAACCGAAACACACACACACACACACACACACACACAACGTAAACATAACACCAAATATAGAAAAGCCAAAACCATTAAACCAAATGTACAAAATCGAAGTATTAACACCAGCTGAAGAAAACCTATGCAGCAAAATAAAATGTGCAAAGCCTATAAAATACACAAAATTTAGCAATAAAACAAGATGAAGGAAATAAAATGATGTAGAACAGATTCAAATCGACAAAGAAAGTTTTGAACAATACAATAAATAAATAAATAAATAATGGAACAAATAAAATTGAATAATAACTAGACATTGAACCCGCGCGAGCGCGGGTTCAATAAAAATGTTTTTTTGTGGTGGCCATATTGACTATAAAAAGTTGTTGCGGCCATGTCATTCATGGTACAGGAACTCAATATGGATGTTGTGGCAGGCTTCCCATAAACTTTCCTGTCAAGTAGGTGGTATCATCTGATAGTTTCATGTATATATATGCAGTAGTATTCCAGAAATGGATGTTAATGCAAATTTTAACAGAAGTCAATGAAGCGTGAAATGTAGGTCAGCGTGACCCAATTGTCATATGGCTGTTCGTTACTACCGAAGATGTATCCACTGATGAAGTAGACTGTATGCCACGTAGAATTACCAAAATGGAACTTCAGGTTCCATCAAAGTCCATATGACGAAAACACAACCACATTAATTGTCAATATTTTTATTGTTATAATTAATTCTGAACTGGAACTTGATGAAAAGCTTTCATTAAATACACATTCCATAATGCATTACCTTTTTCCTTCAGAATATATATGAAAATGAAATTGTAGATGTAAACATTTCCTTAGTGACGGATGAATTTTTCAAAAGATGCCGTGAGTTAGGTAGAGCATATTTTTGGAAAATAATTGTTCCTATTGTTCCATTGTCATCATGGTCAGGGCTAGCGAAGCTTAATTTCACAAATATATCCAATAATCAGACGATAAAAAGCAGTTTTAGTGTGTGGCTGCGTGTGTTGTCCACGTTTATAATTATCAAAGATGCCCGAGATAAATTTCGTCATTAATGATAAAGATGACCATTTGTTAAAAATATTTTTATCTAGGGTATGGTAGAGATATATTTAGACAGGTCATATGACAAATAATGTAAAAATAGATAATGGTTGGTTTTATCACTTTGTGCAAGGTAAACACCCGAGCAATCCAAAAAACAACTAAGTTAGGAATTCCTCTGACCTTTACCTTCCTTCTTCATAATCTTCAAAGTTCATAACCTTTACAGTTAGGAGAAATTGCGTTATAGTAGAAAAACAATCCTGAATACATGAAGCGGAAACATCCCACTCGAAGGAGAATGTTTTTAATTTGTTTTATTCTTCTTCTTCCGTAATTGCAAACAGAAATACATTAAAAATATGTGTATACTTGTTTATTTAAATCAATGTGTTAAAATGATGCATTCGAGAACCTTCTAAGGGATATGTTGGGAGAATTCATATTGGAAAATTGCATACAAATTCCATTTGCACATAAACAAAGCTGCAGTTTAAATTTATAAATGCAGATTGTCAAATCCGATAATAACCTTTATAATCTGAACCATACATCGTCTATTTTGAACCACGCGTTTTGCCGCCTATTCGGCTAATTCGTAAATTTAGTATTATAGATATTAATAATAAATCTATGGAAAGAGTTGGACCGAGACCCTTGTCAGTTTATAAAAATTAAAAAAAAAATATGCCAGTAAATGTTAAGTATTGTTTCAATAACATAAAATCAAGGAAGCCCACACAATAACACAAAATGTAGAAAGCCTAGACAGTAACACAAAATTTAGAAAGCCGAGGCAACAACACAAAATGTAAAAAGCCGAGATAATAGCACAAAATGTAGAAAGTCGATTTACCCATTGGTAACCTTGAGCTGTTTTCAGCTCTTTGGTCGAGTTTTTTGTCTCTTTGACACATTTCCCGGTTACCATTCTCTGTTCTATTACTACTGAAAACAATCAAATTAGCTCGTTATGCCCAGAGGAGCATACGTTACTATCATTCACTCAGTGAAAGACCATTTTTATCAACGTAATAGGACTAAACTGATACACAAGAAAACTAAACATAAAATAATTCCAGCTGTTTTCAGACTGAATCAAAACAAAACATTGCAAATACAGACTAATTATATTAGACATTAAAACGCAATGATACTATATAACGTATAAAACGAAGCAAGAATGAAAACCACGTTTACTATTCGGGTTTTCTTATAAATCTCTCGAAGTATAGCAATTAGGTAAAAATTGTTTTTAGTAAGCAAGAAAGGAAAAGGAAATACAGTCGTTCAAGCCAAGAAACCTTGCACCTCATGAGCACTGCATACAGTTGTTGAAGCCAAGAAACCTTGCACCTCATGAGCACTGCATACAGTTGTTCAAGCCAAGAAACCTTGCACCTCATGAGCACTGCACACAGTTGTTCAAGCCAAGAAATCTTGCACCTCATGAGCACTGCACACAGTTGTTCAAGCCAAGAAACCTTGCACCTCATGAGCACTGCATACAGTTGTTGAAGCCAAGAAACCTTGCACCTCATGAGCACTGCACACAGTTGTTCAAGCCAAGAAACCTTGCACCTCATGAGCACTGCATACAGTTGTTGAAGCCAAGAAACCTTGCACCTCATGAGCACTGCATACAGTTGTTCAAGCCAAGAAACCTTGCACCTCATGAGCACTGCACACAGTTGTTCAAGCCAAGAAATCTTGCACCTCATGAGCACTGCATACAGTTGTTCAAGCCAAGAAACCTTGCACCTCATGAGCACTGCATACAGTTGTTCAAGCCAAGAAACCTTGCACCTCATGAGCACTGCATACAGTTGTTGAAGCCAAGAAACCTTGCACCTCATGAGCACTGCATACAGTTGTTCAAGCCAAGAAACATTGCACCTCATGAGCACTGCATACAGTTGTTCAAGCCAAGAAACCTTGCACCTCATGAGCACTGCAAATCAAGACAACCATAACAAGTATGCTTATTTGTTTAATGTTTTGTTGCTGTGTCAATTGCTGTGTTGATTTTATATTCGTTTTTGAAGAACGACTTTATTTTGAAAAGTAATTATTTCTGTTATTTAGTGAATCCAAAGAGGTTCTTTTTGTAATCTCCATTTTGAAATAATACTACAATGAAAAAAAATTACGTTAAAACGATTGAAAATAGAACAAAGCAATTATAATCATCAAAATGCCAATCCTACACGATATCAACCAATACCTATATATCCTGGCAAAGTTTAATTATGTCAGTATTAACTACTTTGTAATCAGTACATGATTTTGCGTTTTATTATCGATTATCTAACAAAATGTAATTACATTATCACAGCTAAAAATCATAATTTACCGAACTTGATGTTACACGGCTTAATAAATGTCCTCGGTTAAGATTTCAAATGTTTCTAAATCTGCAAGCCTCGCCAAACAATTAAAATATTACCGTCGAATTTCACCTATATCACCTATATTTCAATATCGCACAACTGTAAAATTTACCTTTTTAAAAAAGGCTAAATTTTATAAAAACTGATGGATAATACATCATTCATAACTGTGGCTTTAGATAGTTGGGACTTTATCCGTATGGTATTTTTGGCATTTGAATCTGTCCTAAATATTGGTATCCTACAATATATATTCCACCAGTGTTTCTATTCTATTATTCATACCATGTAAAGAAACACAAGAAGCCAGGAGGAATAAAGCAGAAACTATCATTTTAATTCTGAGTTTAAATGCACTACTCAGCTTTTTCAACATTTCAAGATAGCCGTCATACACCTTGTTGGAAATCATAATGCACTAGCTTTTATAATGTGTTTTATACATGAAAGGTTCGGGTAGGGTATCCATAAAACCGGATTAATCCCACCACTGCTGAGTTTCTGTACCAAGTCAGACTATCCTGACTTTTGTTGATTTTGAGATTGTATTTTGTGCACTTTTAGGTCTGTCGTTTGGATGACGTTTACTGATTGGTTTCTATCGTACTTTCCTGTTATCCGTTGTATAATTTACTTTTGATGTGTGGTTACTGTTCTTGGCTTTTTGACAGCATTAATATTTGGGGGTCATTTAGTAAGCAACCGTTGATTTGGGGCAAAGACGCCGAGTGATCTCAGATCCTGGAATTGTTTTTTCTCTCGCGGCATCCCTTTTTTCAAAATGCACTTCATCTTGATTGCACATAATATTCACTTCTTTTTTCTTTGTCTCATTCTATCTTTCCATCATTCGGACCAATTGGTTGTTTGTTGTCTCATTGACACATGAGTAAGTAAACAATAATATACCAATATGATTGTTTTAATGATAAAAAGACTTCAGGTAGGCGGGAATCAGGTGTAATTAACTAATGCCAACCGTTAGTTAAAAAATAGCCCTGTTATAGTAAAGTAGTCAATATCATATTGTTCGATTGGCATTGCAGAATTTTTACAATATACCCGCATCGCCTGCATATGGCTTCTACATTTTTCAGCTTTTCCGATATTCAAGGGTATGCGTGAGTTACCCCGACTTTCGACAAAGAGCCGATTACTGCTGTCACAAAAGCTTTTAAACCGGGGTTTTATCAGGGATAAGTTGATGTCATCACTCAGGAAATTTTACGGTCGTCATCATGAATTGATTGCCGTATACGGAGCAAAAATGCTTACCCTTCCGAAGCACCTGAGTTCACTCCTGGTTTTTATAGGAGTTCGTGTTGTTCATTGTTTTTTTAGTTCACAGTGTTTATTTGTTGTGTTTTGTTTATTTGTCTTCCCGGGTTTGTGTGTCTAATGGATTGTATTTTTTTTATTTGATCCTAGGGTATATTTGTCCTCTTTGTATACATTTGCAATTCGAAATGAAATGATAATTACTGACAGGCATTATTTATTATTATGGCAACAGAGAATTACAGATGCAAAATTTAGAAATAATTACGAAGGAAATATAGATATTGAAATTCTGACGTTTACTAGTAAAAACAATGAATATTTGAAATATGATGTGTTTTCGGGTTTGATCTAATTAGAAACCGTAACTACGATGTAATCCCTTGATACAACTTTGGAATTTTTATTATTTTTTTAAACTTGTTTGCTTGCCTCTACATACTTATAATATATTTATACTTTCACTATTCTGTAAAGTAGATATAGGTTTTATTGTTAAGTTTTTTGTATTGGCGAAGAAGAAAAAAAATAAGCCATTGAGGCATCGTCATTTGTGTCACTAGTGTTTAACAACCTACAAGAAATAGAATGCTTACGGCGACAATGTATATAGTGTTTGACAAGGAACTGTGGCAATATTCCAGAAACCCTCCCACGAATGCTTCCTATTGAATTTAAATTATTTCATAAATGAAGTTAACGAACCAATTTTCTGTAATTGGCCAACAGTTGTTGTGGTAAGTGGTGGTACTGGAATAAAAATGAAAATTTTAGATCGTATGCATTCAATGAAGCATCATTGATATGTGAAAAGAAGTAAGTTATTTCGCCTTTTTTTTTAATGAAGTAAAACATATAAAACGGGTTTCTTTTACTCTTGTATTTTTATGTATTTCTCTATATGTCTTTACGAAAAATGATGTAGTTTTCTAAGGTCGTAATGATCAAATGCCCACATAAAAATGCATTTTGTTTCGAATTTCACTAAAGGCCATTGAGCCCTTATCATCGGATCATGTACTCCGTCCCCCCGTTACCCATACAATTCACATTTTTATCTTTTTTTCTCTGGATCCCCTTTTCCAATTTGAATCAAACGTTGGTGGAATGGTTATTGAATGGTCTCATTTAAAATTACAAATTACATCTGGGATCCTTATACCATACTTAGACGGCAGAAGTTACTATAAATATTAAAATCAGCTTAAAAATATTAAAACTTCTCCTCTGAAACTACTGCCACAATTTAGGCCGATCTTTGGTGAAATGGTCCTCTTTCAAAAAATTCTTCCGATGACCCGGACTGCCAACCAATGACTCTATGCGAAAATTAATTCACTTAATGATCTTGTCTGAAACACTAAGCCATTTGGAATTAAACATGGCAGCAGTACAGCATTTGACACCATCAAGCAAGAAAAATACCTATCACAATCAAGCCTTAAGTCTTAATTTATGGTCTAATACGGTGACAATGGGAGCCTCTGTTCTTTCAAACTTGCCTAGTGTACATAATATAATGAATTTTACTGAATTCGGGGTTTAAAAAAATAGTTGTCAATTTTTGTGTTGACATATGATTTAATAAGCTTAAATGATCTGAATAATGATTTTGTCCATATTAATTTTTAAGTTACATCTCAATGATGTTTAAACCATTGATATACATCTCGGATATTCCATATACTAAGTAATCCAATTCCCTGAAACAGATATAAATGATTAAAATCTTGAAACCTTACAATATGTATTGATTGATCAATTATCTGAAATTAAAACCTCAATTATAATGGTCATAATAGGATATATTTTTAGCAGATGAAAAGAGTAATGACTGTTGTATATGAATTTTTAATGAAAAATGTTTCATAATGAGTTCTTCTTTGGAGTAGGTATTGTAATTCAACTTAAAGAACTACTAATTCAGGTAGGTGTATCTTTAATATATGAATTGAACTTTAATTTCCGTTTATGAGATTTTACAACCATATATGACAAAAACTGAAACATATTGCTATTTCTTAAACATTATTATATTTAAAAGCCCAGTCATGACTCGTCTTATTTTTTTTATCCAATCAATGTCTTGTGTACAATACGTATTCCTGGATTTTACCTCCATCTGATACTTTGAGAGCAAAAAAGTCAAATAGGTCTAAATAGGGAGCTTGATTTCAAATAGTATCACTTTAACTGTGGGAATTAATTATGAGATTTCTTTGATTCCTTACACCTGCTTGTTTAAAAATTAGCTGGGGCCATTGAACGTCTGAGCACAGTTCTTAAAGTGATAGGACAAATCCGCTCCAAAATTAAAACACCTATTGCAAATATATTTAAATATATTTGTACAAAAGGTCATTCCGATATTTACAGTAATAAATGTGTATTTTAACAAATTGTTAACTTCACGACGGGTGCCGTATACGGAGCAGGAACTGCTTACCCTTCCGGAGCACCTGGGTTCACTCCTGGTTTTTATAGGAGTTCGTGTTGTTCATTGTTTTTTAGTTTTCTGTGTTTATTTGTTGTGCTTGTGGTTGTTCATTTGTCTTCCCGGGTTTGTCTGTCCGATGGATTACGTTTGTTTTGATTGCTCCTTAGGTATATTTGTCCTTTTTTTTTAACAAATTGTTTTGAAATGAAATACTACAAAGTCGGCCATCTTTCAGACAAAAATGTAGGAGGTGACGTCACGACCTACAAAATCTATCCTAAAAGTAAGGAGTATTTTTCCAAAGTATGCTACCATTTACATATGGTTATTATATGGTGAAAACAGGCCGATAATAACAAAACTATAACAAATATATGACAATTTAATCCATGCCGGTTATTAATTCCAACTTCGGTAAACCACATTAACCAATATATTCATATGTAAAGATAAATTTTAATTAGAAATAATGAAGGATGAAAATAATTATACCATAGTTCAGAACATCCAAAAAAAAAAAAAAAAAAAAAAAAAAAAATATGAACAAATTTAGTAAATTCTCACAAGTGACTCTAATTAGTTGCAATTCGAAAAATAAGTATGACTTTATCCTTGGGGTGTTATTAAATGGCCTGAATATTGAAATTATTTGTCCAAGCCACACATCTTGTATATTGAAAGATCATTAACCTATCTGACTGAAAAATGTTCACCCTTTATATCCATCTATCCACAGCATTGTGACTGCCAATCATTTTGTCCGGCGCAGGACATTTTAGCGGGTTGATAGGACCTTTTAACAGAAATTTTGTGGACATTTTAGCGGAAGATTTAAAGACAATTTAGCGGAATTTAAAATATTATATGGACATTTTAGCGAAAGAATTTAGTCATTAAGCATCTACCTCTTCCGTAAACAAGACGAGCAAAAGTTGGATTTTGAGCAGGATATAGTTCACTTTAATACAGTCAATATTTAAAATTCGAGCACTAATATATATCTTATGTGAGCCCTTAAAGCAAGATATTTACAATATTTACATATCACCATTGGCTCTGTATCGGACTAAATCCAACATTTCATACATAGTGGTCTCTACTAATGTCAATAATGCTGAACATTTCTTATTTTCTGCATCAAGTTCTAGGGCAACTGACGTGAAGTCTTCCCCAAATAAATAAAATAAATAAATAAAAGATACATGTAAAAAAGTTCCGCTAAAATTTCCATTGAATTTGTACCGGTAAACAATTTTTCTTCCGCTAAAATGTCCATTCACATCTTTATAAAATCGGCTAAAATGTCCTGCGTGCATTAATTTTGTCAAGGTGGACGTGTCATGAATATTCACTAAACTAATTTCAATATTTCAATTAATCAAGTAGATCGTAAATAATACACAATCATCCAAGGTTGTAGAAAACTTAAAGATAAATATATAATTTAAGGTCAACCCCAAAATCAAGATTAAGTATGCAATGGTTTCTGAATCATAATAAAAAATTTAAAATTCAAAATCAAGGGGTTCTGAGTTTTTTGGTGGAAGTGAACAATAAATCCTTTTGTCAGTACAAAAGGAATACATTTACTTTCCGTAACGTTTTTACAAAATAAAATCACGATTTTGATAACTCATTTATTTTTCTTTTACGAATTTAATTTTCTTAATATGCAGGTTTGCAATAAAGCTGTTCACATTTTTATTCCTTTGGATTTCGTGTTGAATATTCACCTTAAAAAAAACCCGGTTTCTTTAATACGATTTCTCGATTTTTTTCTTCTACTGAACATGCAAGGATACAAATTCTAATGCACTAAATACCCTTACCGAAATAACAGCCTTCCTGCGAATGTTTGTAGCAAGTCTGTAGCATATGTTTGCAGCAGCCATGGTGCAATATGTTTACCATGCAAATTAGTATTGCCGCAAACTTGACACAAACTCATAAAATAAGATGGCTTGTACGATGTTTCTGCGAACATCGTAGCAACGTCGAAGAAAGATTTGACCAATAAATATTTTGGTTGCAGCAGATCTGCGGCAAACACAGATAGCCTTGTATGGTTTCCTGTGATGTTTCTGCGAACATCGCAGCAAGGTTGCAGGAACTACATTAAAATTCTATACACATAATACACATCAATTCTTGTACGGATTCTTAAACTTGGCAATGATCATGAAAACATGGCTATTGTATTGAGAAAATAAAGAAATGATTTAGGTGGGCATAAATATTTCAGCTGCATTGTCACTCATGATATATGTCTGAAGGCTTTTGTTGGAAGAATTCAGTTTGTGAAGACATGCACAGTGTCTGCGTGTGTAAAATCACAACAAAAATTAGAAACCATTTCATTAAGTTGCTAATTGTCCAAAATTTAAGACATGAAGTTCTATAATACAATTATAGAAGTGGTATATATACTTATATTGATTCAGTTTTTAATTATACATGAATGCAACTGTAATTGCCATAATTATACATTATTATATATACTAGTATATAAAACATTTAACAACGAATTTGTGTTTAAATCAACATAGATGAAACATCTTGCTTCATGGAATACCATCTGTGTTTCTTCAAATTATGCACTTATTCATAGAACAACTTAGCTCATGGTCATTCCCACCAATTTTAAATTTAAACTAACAGGAAGTGGAAACTAGGCATGCCCATGTTTAATTAGTTTTTCTGCAATGTTCTTGCGAACATTGATTTCCTGCGTTGTTTCTGAGATATTGCAGCAAGTCTGCAGCAATGTTTGCAAGAAGGTTGCGGCTACCCGCAAACATCTGCCAACATATAATTTTGATTCCTGCAAACAAATTTGCTTGCTGCAAACATTCCTGTTTGGTAAGGGTATACAATCTTAACAAAGCATGTTTCAAGGCTTCGTGATAAAATCTGTTAAAAGGTTGAAAACAATCTTAAAATAGATTAATTGCTATACACTAAATCAATGTATTGGCCAAATTAACAAAAATATTAATTACCAATGTTCATTCAGAAACTGTTTGTTGTTTAAATATTTATCGAATCTACGCATTTCTCGAAAACTATTAGTTATTGCTTAAATTCCCTTAAGGTGAAATGTCTTGTTTATTCCCACCCTAATGTTCTACAAAAATTAAAAATAGAAAAAAATGTGAATAGGCTCAGTTTTCTGTCTTTTTTGTTCTCAAAACGTTCCATCTGATTGATACCAATGACATAGTCATTGTAACGAAATGTTATTCAGCTCAGTGATTATATCGACATCGGAAACGAAGAAAACGACTTCACAATGACGCTAACAAGCTTCTATAGCCAATCAACCAACTTCA
Organism: Mytilisepta virgata; assembly: GCA_028015205.1. NCBI lineage: Eukaryota > Metazoa > Mollusca > Bivalvia > Mytilida > Mytilidae > Mytilisepta > Mytilisepta virgata. The sequence continues at coordinate 54,760,977 of CM051515.1, read as the reverse complement.
AGTAGATAACGATCTCTAATTATATAAAATAATTACCAATTAAAATGAAACGTTATACATTTTTTGTAGTTAATAATCACTTCGATGTAAGGGGTATTTACTATTTCTCTTATGACGTATTTAATATGAAAGATAATAAATAATTTTCAAATGTTAAATATTTGTTCTTTGATACATATTTGTTTTCTGCTAGATTTAAACTAAGAACAGCCACTAATACGTTTGTTTCAAGGCAAATAGGTTTCCATTTTTTGTACAATTATATACCTGAGGAAATCCATAAAGATGTTAATCATTAACGTGAGGAAAAACGGATATGGAAAGAAGTTACAAAAAAGCACAAAATGACAAGTATATAACTAAACAAACATCCAGAGATTATAACACAGTCTCCAATGGTGGAAAACCAAACCATCCCACAAGCCCTGAATGGCCCCAGAGTAATTCATGAATAATGTCCAGCGATACAATATCATGTCAGAATATCAATAAATAAACTAAAAAGGAAACAGAGACAAAGACATTTATGGCCATCCTTTCATGACCTGGGACAGCTCATAAAGTAAGACTCCAAATTCAGTTGTACAATTTTTGTTTCAAGTTGCCTGACTCATTTCTTGATCATGGGACAATTTTAGATTTAATATTATTCATATATATATTCAGAAAATACTGGAAGCGCTTCAAACACACCAAAAAAAAAATAATAATCGGAAATTGACCTAAGAAAGAGAGTTAACATAGTAAAATTTCAACTTTCTTTGTTACAAAGGGTAAATAAAGATGCAATTTTACCAATGTTCGACTGAAAATTAAGGTCTTAATTATTGGCGTTTCAATTGAGATGAGCTTTAATTTTTCAGATTCTACATAAAAATTCATTATATTTGTTAAGAAAAACAAATAAACTTTTCCGGGTCATTTTCTTACAATTTAACTTATCAGTTCATGACACAAAAATTGCTATCTCAAAGTCTCGCGCACATGGAACTTCGCATATCGTAGTTATTAGCTCACCTGTCCTAAAAGGATATGTGAGTTTTTGTCTTCACTTGGCGTACGTCGTCCGTCCGTCGTAAACTTTTTCAAAAATCTTCTCCTCTGAAACCACTGAACCAATTACAGCCATACTTAGATTGAATGATCCTTAGGGGATCTAGAATAATGTTTGTGGCTATATCTCAAAAACTAAAGCATTTATGGCAAAACTGACAGACGTAAAAATGTTCATCAGGTCAAGATATACCTGCTATGAAATTTTCAGACGAATCGGTCGACCCGTTGTTGGGTTATTGCCCCTGAATTGTTTCTTTTAAGGAAATTTTGCAGTTTTAGGTTGTTATCTTGAATATTATTATAGATAAAGACAAACTGTAAACAGCAAAAATGTTCAGCAAAGTAAAATCTACAAATAAGTCAACATGACCAAAATCGTCAATTGACCCCTTATAGGAGTTTTAGCCCTTTAAAAATCAATTTTCACATTTTTTCGTCATCTTTTTAAACTTATAAAAATCTTCTCCTCTGAAACTACCAAATCAATCTCAGCCAAATTCAGGCTGAAGGATCCTTAGGGTATCTAGTATAAATTTTTTATTTTATTTTCTTGTCCGTCGAGAAACATGGCTGCCCTGGCTAAAAATAGAAAATAGGTGAAAATGCACTTTTTGGCTCATATCTCGAAAGCTAAAGCAGGTAGGGCAAAACTGACAAGTAGTAAAATGTTTATGAGGTCAAGATCTACCTGCCCTGAAATTTTCAGACGAATCAGTCGACCTATTTTGGGTTATTGTCTCTGAATTGTTTCTTTTAAGGAAATTTTGCAGTTTTAGGTTATTAGCTTGAGTATTATTATAGATAAAGACAACCTGTAAACAGCAAAAATGTTCAGCAAAGTAAGATCTACAAATAAGTCAACATGACAAAAAATCGTCAAGTGAAACCTTATAAGAGTTTTTGCCATTGAAAGATTATTTACATGTAAACAGAAAATAATGGTCCGACATATTGTCACAGATGTTTAGGACATAACTTGAAATAAATTAAATGGTAGCTGTACCAGTAAAATGGAGCGTCAAGGGTCAAGTTCATTGAAAAATTCCATAGAAACCTATGAATAAGTCCATAGCAACCGATGAAAAAGTCCCTAGCAACCGTATATATTTGGGTTAAGGACCTTATAATTGACCTGTACAAGTAAAAAAGAAAGGTCAAGAGTCAAGGTCATTGAAAAAGTCCATAGCAACCATATATATTTGACTTCAGAACCCTACAATTTACCTGTTCAAATCAAAATGGAAGGTCAACAGTCAATGCAATTGAAAAAGTCCATAGCAAGCGATGAAAAAGTCCCTAGCAACCATATATATTTGGGTTAAGGACCTTATAATTGACCTGTACAAGTCAAAAGTCTTACTTCCAAATAGAATTCCGATAAGCGTGCAGTCTGACTGATCAACATAATTCTGATAAACAACTTGATCGATCTAGCTCACTAACATAATTCTGATAAGCATGTAGTCTGTCTTGTTCACTAACAGAGAATTCTGATAAGCATGTAGTCTGTCTTGTTCACTAACAGAGAATTCTGATAAGCATATAGTCTGTCTTGTTCACTTACACAAAATTCTGATAAACATGTAGTCTGTCTTGTTCACTAACAGATAATTCTGATAAGCATGTAGTATGTCTTGTTCACTAACAGAATTCCGATAAAAATTCATTCTGTCTAGCTCATTAACAGAAATCTGGTAAGTATGGAGTCCGCTTAGCCCACAAACAGAATTCTGATACGAATGCAGTTTGTGTACATTTGTAGCTCACTAACAGAATTCTGATAAGCATTCATTCCATCTATCCAATTAACAGAATTTTGATAAGTATACAGTCTGCTAACAGAATTCTCATAAGCACTTACATAATGGCACTAACTTACTCTGTATTGCTGGGGGAATCAAATTACTCAGGAAGGAATGGAATGTAGTTTTAGTAATAGTATAAAGAAATGTATTTATCTCCTAAAAACTAAGTATGTTGCGAAACAGTTCATGCGACAATAGATAAAAAGAAAAATAAATGGAAATGGTGAGCTGTCAAAAGGAGCATAAAACGACTAAAATGTATGAAATACACAAGTCGAACAAAACCAAATATAAAATCGTAAAAAAAAACAACAAACTAAAAAGGTAAAAAAACTGACAAGTAGTAAAAATGTTTATGAGGTGAAGATCTACCTGCCTTGAAATTTCAGACGAATCAGTCAACCCATTTTTGGGTTATTTCCCCTGAATTGTTAATTTTAAGGAAATATTGCAGTTTTAGGTTACACTCCACTAGTTATCTTAGTTTCAGAGAAATGCACCCCCAGAATTTTATTAATTATTAGAGTTGGTAAAGTTTGACTACATGATAGATAAATAATAAATGTCTTAACATCAAAATTGTAATATTGACTGAAAGAGGATAGATTTTAGTTTTAAAAAATACGAAAACATTAACTGATTTTGCTTCTGACAAGTAATGGGAGGTCATAAACTGGGACTTGTGAATTGACATGTGGTGTGTAAAACTTTGACGGTGATAATCGGCACCTGCACTGGTAAGTTAAATTGCGAAAAAAAAAGCCGGAAAAGTAAACCTTTTTTTCCCACATATGTAATGGAATTTTGTGCAGAATCTGAAAAATTAAGTCTCAATTGGATTGAAACGCTGCATCAGACCTCAATTTTAAGCCGAAGTGGAGTGAAATTTAACATTTTTAAAACTTTTTTAATGAAAATTTTTGAAATGTTGCTATGCCAACTAGGTTTCCATGGATATTTTTTATTTATTTTATCATGATTGAAACAATGTTAACATAATGGCCTTTCAGAATATATATATATGTATATGGGTATTATTTACTCTGAAGATGGCAGCTAGAAGACCATGATATTTGTTAGCTCACTCCATATAGAAAATGGTACTATTAATTTGTGGAGTGCAACCTTAGGTTATTAGCTTGCATATTATTATAGATAAAGACAAACTGTAAACAGCAAAAATGTTCAGCAAAGTAAGATCTACAAATAAGACAACATGACCAAAATCGTCAATTGACCCCTTATAGTAATTTTTTGCCCTTGAAAGATTATTTACATATAAACAGAAAATAATGGTCCGAAATATAGTTTCAGATGTTTAGCAAATAACTTGAAATAAATTAAATGGTAGCTGTAAAAGTAAAATGGAGCGTCAAGAGTCAAGGTCATTGAAAAAAATCCATAGCAACCGATGAATACGTCCATAACAACCGATGAAAAAGTTCTTAGCAACCATATATATTTGGGTTAAGGACCTTATAATTGACCTGTACAAGTCAAAAAGAAAGGTCAATAGTCAAGGTCATTGAAAAAGTCCATAGCAACTCTAAAAAAAAACAACAACAAACTGAAAAGTTAAAATACTTGGTTTTGTTCGACTTGTGTATTTCATACATTTTAGTCGTTTTATGCCCCTTGTGACAGCTCACCATTTCCATTTCTTTTTCTTGTTATCTATTTATCTCCTATACCGTCTTTCTTTTAACGTCACCACCCTACTTTACGATAAAATAGTTCAGTGTTAGTAAATTTAACTGATATAAAGTATTGATATTCTGCTGAAACAAACAGAATTTTCCAATTTATTTTGGTGATTTTGAAATGAAAATAGTTAGTTTTACCTTTTCGTCATATTTTATCTCTCAATTGTTTTTCTCTTTACATCACATATTTATTCCATAAGGACACATTTTAATGGCGCTACCATTTAATATCGAATGGAAATGAATAAGTTTTTTATTTTTTTGTTTTGGCGTGCCTACATGTGCAAAACTTCGCCCAGACAAACTCCTACTTGATTCAAGGATACATATGATGCTGGATTTTTCTCCCCTTACAATAAAAATGAAACGTAAGATCATTAATGTTATTTGAAAAGGGAATTGAGAATTAAGATTCAAGAAAATATATCGATTAAATTGATTTGTTTGTAATATGTGAGTAAAGTAAGGTATTCAGTTTTTTAGTTGTTGATTGCTTTCAAAATAAATAAAATATTTATGTATTAAAAGAAAAAGATTTTTGCAAGCTTGTTCTGAAAATCTCAGTAGAGTAATGTTACTTACTGCAGTTTCTTTGATCATTATCGCATTTGTTTTTTCAGTAAGCGGATTAAAATTTTCTGTTTAAATGGTGCGGTATGACAATAGAAAACCACTGTGGTATCGATGCTACAATGTCCGAAAAATTAGTTACTGGTGTCCGGTATTATGGATGTCCTAATACATTAGGACAGAACTGTCAAAAACCGACTGGAAATTTTATACAATCGGAACCAGTAGTAGACAATTTAGGTGTTGTAGCCTTGACACTGATATCGGTTATTAGCCACTTGAAATGGTCATCTGTGTGTATTATTTTCGAGAAGGAGACGGGTATGTTAATTATATTTCTAGATAAATGTTGTCTTAATTTTACATGTTTATTGTCATTTCATAAATTACAAATGAATAAGAAGATATATATTTTTCCACACAACTCTACGTATTAAAATGGACAATAATAAACCAAGGTTAAATGTGGCATTAATGTACTTGAGAAGCTAACACACACAGCAAAAAGAAAGCGCTTTAATGGAATTCATCATATCTATTTTCCAAAGATTTTCCCCAATTTAGTTTTATTACCATGATATGAGAGAGATCTATTGCACGGAGATTAAGATTGACGGAGAGCAAGTAAAGAATTTGAAAAAGCTTACGAAAAAATGAATGCTCACATGTGGTGTAAAAGCCAGGAATAAAAAAAACTCCAATGGTTGCTCCCGTAGGGAATTTCAGACTGTGAATTAGGTTTGTTGATTTCTTACAGGGTTTCTATTTAAAATATGTTTGTTCTTTACATGTTCAATCAATTTTCAATCTATTTCTATAAAATTAAAAACACGTCAATCTCTTTAGATTTCCATAATAATTCAAACTATTTTTGCACTTCCGGAAGACAATGTATTAAATCAATATCTTCCGTTTTAAGTTTTACATGTGCGTGACATTATGAAATTAAACAAATTTACAGTGATATTTTGTCAGGACTGTGTGGTTTATTAGCAAATTGTATGTATATAATCTAAGGGAACAAACGTTTGATGTTTATGAGGGGTTGAGGTGCATTAGTATCGGAAATAAAATCAAAGCTCCAAGTCTTTTTTTAAAACAGAAGTCTAGCTAAAAACTCTAGTGAAATAAATTCAAGATTGAATATATATTGGAACCAAATAGTGATTTATCTTAAATATTTTTTTGAGGAAGGAAACGCAAGAAATAATTAACTAAAAGAACCAACAAGGATCCAACATCACCTACTTGCCCATCAGATGGATGCTCCATTCTGACATGTATTACCAAATTTACTTTGGGTTAGATATAAGACTAAAACAGAACATTCAACATTAAACACCAGACATATTAAAGTTGTGTACATGCACATTCCAACATTAATCATATGTGAAAATGACTATGACCAAAACGGATAAAATCAAAAACATATAGAGAGACACAAGAGGGGGATATTAAAATATGACCAAAACATCTATAGACATGCACGAGGGAGAAATTTCTAAACCGGTTTCCAAAAAATTTCATAATTTTATCACAGTAACATTTTGAGTGTATATTTCATATAAAATACCGAAATATTAACAACTGAGCTGGTGATATCCTGTAGGACATGAGTCCACAACAGAGGTATATGCACTATATCCTGTAGGACATGAGTCCACCAGCAGAGGTATATCCACTTCGGACAAAAAAACAAAAACATAAAAAAGCACAAAACAAAAGCATACATGTAAAGACAACAGAGAATCAGTCTGACTTGGTAAAGACATTGAGATGTGGGCATTTTGATCAACAATAGCATTCTAGGTATAACATTACATTACAACAAAAAAAAACCCATTCTTTAGGTTTATAATAGGCTAAAAATAAACATGGATAACGATAAGTAAAACAACGACATAACAATCATTACACATCATCCAATTCAGAATTAAAGACAAATCCCTCTATTCAGATCTACCAATAATATGTTATTTAAATTTTATTTTCACTTTAGCCTGGGTAAAAGCTTTAAAATTATCCAATAAAAAAATGGGGTCACCGACCTCGTTTTCGATTTATAACGCCATCTTTTTCGGAACTTGTAGTTATTTACAGTTTAATATTTTATAAAAGGTCCTAATCACATGAAATTTGTTTGTTTTGTTAACTATATTGTTTATAGAAATTCTATTATTGGTATTGCCATCTTCTGAGGGACAAATGATAACGATATGTTGCTATAAACATTTTCCCGTTTTTTATGGTAAAATATCTATTTAAAAATCATATGCAGCTATATCGGTCATAATTATGTTAGGTAACTCTGTTTAGACTTATTAACTGGTTACCCAATATCGGGAATCTACTGGTCCCGTTCATGCCAGGCATTCATCGTACTTCGATAACTCTGTATTGATTATAGCACGTTCTCCACGCCTTCACTTTAAAAAAACTTTTTATTTGAAATATGTAGTAACATTTTCACATGGATTATAATTTCAATGTATGAAATTGTGACAATAATTAATAATATGAAATTGATCACCAATCTATACAAACTGTCAAAAATACATAATTACACGTGATAAAGGGTAATGGTGCAAGTTTTTTTTTAAATTTTTTAAGCCGCGAGAAAAGCGATTTTTTTTTTGGTAAAATTTATTTGAGTTTTATCTGAAGAAATTTACTATGCGCAGTTAACATGCTGTGTGTTTCAGGTAATTATAACTAATTAACGATTTGACATGTATATTGTACCTTGACTGTCCGGATGTTTATTGTACCAACCGTTAATTAAGGTACACAGGTACATTGTATGTATACAGGTAAACCGTTTGCTGACCAAAAACAGCGTGATTTCATTTTTATTGCCACATTTTTTGATAATTAATGCAACATTTTAATAAAGAGGTGTGTGTTTAAGGGGGATCACAAAGAATGCAGTGATGAAATATAAATTCAAATGTCAGATAAGTAACATTTTAATTTTTTTTAAATTAATTATATCTTTTTGGTATTTATATATTTAACATTTGACATATTATATGAGTAATTCTATTTACTCGTATATATATTTACTTTGTTATGGCAAGGTAGAAGCTGATTAGGATGGGTGCCATCTTGAATAATAATAGTAAAAAATAACACATTTCAAAATAGCTAATTTTCAAAACAGTTTGGAAGGGACATAATCAAAATTTAAACTATCGCAATTACGATATTTCGAAAAGTTATGAAAGTTTTACTCAAACATATGATATATGAAGACCAAAGAATATACTTTATTAGTAACATCCAAGACATAAAACAATATGTCTCTACGAATATATCAGTATCTATAGTATGCATATCCCCCCCCTTTTTATTATAACTTCATCACACAAACATTATATAATAAAATCCTCGATTGAAAAGAAATGATGTCTGTATAGAAATGATCCATCATCTGTGTTAGTTTTCATTAATACTGCAAAGTTGCGATTTTTTTTCATAATCTATATCGCCCTTGGCGAGGATAAGTTAATATGCAGTGCAATTGGAAACTATACACTTATTAATAAGTTATTTCAGCTATTTATATATATATATATATACTTTATATTTCAAACATAAGCGTTTGTTTCGATGCAAATATGAAATTGAAAATCATTAAATGTTTGTATTTTCGCGCCTAGTGCCATTTCCGGTCATCGTCGCCATCTTAAAAAATAATAACAGATTTTCCGAAAATAGCTAATTTTCAAATCAATATGGAAGGGATATAATAAAAAATTAAACTATTGCATTAACGGTATTTCAAAAATTCATATATGTATTAATTAGCATATAGCACCAAAATTTTTCCATCAGTTTTGGTTAAATCGCAATTTAATGTTAAAAACGACAAAAAAGCCAATTTATCGGAGTTAGATGATTTAACAATATGGACTTAACGGGAAAATAAGACAAAATTTTCAAAAGCATTTGGAAGGGATAAGACAAAAATTTAAACGTTTCCAAATAGCATAAATATATTTCTAAATATATGAGGAAGCACTACATAGCACCAAAATTTTTTCAGCACGAACTAAAAGTAGTTTATTTTATCGATTCCTGATCGCCCAAGTGCATTTCTATACAATTTACTTTGGCATGGTATAGGTGATGTGTGACGTCACCAAAGTCACGTGATGACTTCTATAGTTGGATATGCCAGTATGGTAAAAAGTTGACCAATGTTTTTTCGATGAGAATTACATAGAATATTTATTTTTGTTTATTAAACAAAATAAAAAAATAAAAACGTAGGGTCACCGTACTGTAAAAAGAGATATTTCGAAGAAAAGGCATAAAGCAACGTCGAGTTGGTGATGTTTTCACGGGTTATATCGACTATTATCGTATTTCCCTATGGCTATATCGACCTGCTGAGGCCTTCAGAATTTCCCGTATTTCGGCACTGTGACGTCGTAAAGAGTTGACCCGACCCTAATATGAGCTGACCCGAATATATCAGCGACGTCAAAATGTTTGACCCAACGTTGACCCGAATATATCAGGAAAACATCCGGTTATAGGCGGATGGCCATTGAAAAGTAAGAAATTCCATTAAGATTGCTAGTTAACAATACGATAAATTTATCATCAAGTTTTCTTCAAACAAATATTGTAAAATATAAGCTGCTAGACACAATATGAAGCTTTTTGGCTCGTTCGCTACGCTCACTCGCCGAAAAAGCTTCACATTGCGTCTCGCGGCTGATATTTTACGATATACGTTTGCAGAAAACCTGATAATACGTAAATATAATTCCAATTAATTGTCTACGGACGCCGATGACAACGGAATACTTATACCATAACACGACCACAAATATTTGAGGTCGTATAAAGATGAACTGGATATATTCGGAATTCTAAATGAACATATAGTAATTTAAGTGTACTGTTTTCTGCTCTTTGGTCGGGTTGTTGTCTCTTTGACACATTCCCTGTTTCAATTCTCTATTCTATGATCCTAGATACAGTTATAAAAGAATTGCATATGTTAAATGATTTCGGGTGTACCTTATTTTCAGTTTTTATTTCTTTTTTTTGTAATGAAAAGTAATAAAATGTTATTGATACTGACACCAAGAAAATTGTATGAGAGTGGTAAAGAGTATGCAATACGACATTAAAATTTGAATTCCGTCCAGATAACAGTAAGGATAAAAGATTACCGAGAAAAATCTATTAGTCAAAATGAAGCTAGCGGTTGCATTAGATGATAATGATAATGATGATGATAATAATGATAATAATAATATTTATTATAATTTATAATAATAATAATATAGTTAAAAATACAATAAAACTTTAGTTGATTTCATGTTGACTGATTATACTTTATGACCTGCGCTATATGAAAATTATGTCCTTATAGTACAGACCGGATAATTTTTGTTCATATTTATTTTATTTTAAAGGTTTGAGACACATATGATTAAATACGGTGCATTTCTATCTTAAAAATCGTTTAACGTTAACTTTTGTGAACCTTCCATTGATTCCAGCCGTCAACGTAAGAAATTCACGGAAATCGCGACGTCTCAAGCCATTGACAGCATAATACCGTTGCGCTGCTCTATGCGCAAAAACAATAGAGGGATTTGTCTTTAAATAAGAAATAGCACAAATCACAGACAGAAGATGTTAGACACTTGTAGTGTTGGGGTTTAATCGACTTTATGCATATTAGACAGTTTGATTACCTCAATCCAGAAAAGGCAAAAGGTAAATTTGTTTGAAAATACTTATTTAGATAGCTTACTAAAAAGGACAAGGAGCAATCAAAAAACGTAATCCATTGGACAGACAAACCCGGGAAGACAAATAAACAACCACAAGCACAACAAATAAACACAGAAAACTAGAAAAACAATGAACAACATGAACTCCTATAAAAATCAGGAGTGAACTCAGGTGCTCCGGAAGGGTAAGCAGTTCCTGCTCGTATACGACACCCGTCGTGAAGTTCAACAAAGTAATTCCGGTGGAAGTCACAAATCGGCGGAGGCACATGAAATGTTACGACAGTGGGAACAGGTCCAACATCATCTTAGATATTGGAACACTGTAATGGTCAATTAATTCGTGATGACGACCGTAAAATTTCCTAAGTGATGACATCAACTTATCCCTGATAAAACACTGGTTAAGAAGCTTTAATGACAGCAGCAATCCTCTTTGTTGAAAATAAGGGTAACACACGATAAAAATTGATAAAAGCTTCTCATAACTGATGATGTTGTGCTGAATATGTTAAACAAAGTAAAGGGTATTTCAAAACTCAAGTTCGATTTTTGTACAACTGGGGATTAAATTGAACATATAACGGCAATTAATCATCCGACAATAGATATGATATTTTACCCTACAATAATTCCATAATCAATCATACAAAATGTTAAAAAAGAAGCACAGAAAAATTAAGTTTCGAATCATTGATAATTTTCACTATTCATCAATAATGTTCATACGGGCTGCATGTTTGACAGTCATCATCATAGGTAATTGTACAGAATATAGGTCATTGTATTACGGGCTGCATGTTTGACAGTCATTGACGGAATATAGATTATTGTATTGGTAGATTTTGAATAATTGCTTGAAGATGGATTTCGGCTCCCTTTTACAAAATTTACCATGCCTGGAGTTTGGGCTACTCTGTTCAGTATGGCTTGTTTGGTTCTATTACTTGCAACATTTTGAAGATTTTTCTGGCGTGACAAATTTTGAGTAATTCATTAAGTAACGCTAAACTTTTAATATGCCAGACCCATTACATGCATAATAATAATCCTTACAGTTGTATTATAATTTAAAGACAAAAGGGTTCGTTTTTAGCATTATCTTAATTAAATGAAGACTGTAGTATGGAAATTAAAGGCTCCTTGTAGAAGATATATCACGCAACGGAAATCGATTATTCGTGTACGTCAACAATAACTGAATTTGACAAAAATATGCAGTTTCAGTTATACTACGGAAACTATTTAACAAAAAATAAAATAATTTTAAAGTTTACCAGTACGGCTGATTAAAGGAAACATTATACCAAACCCAAGAGTCAAATACATTAAACAGCATCAAAATATCTAAGACATTAAAAGGAAAACACAATAAAATTGTGAAATAAAGTACAATAATGCCAGAAGCAAATCAAAGAAATATTGTATTTCTGATGTCGTTTAAATATATTAACCCGTAGGAATCAAGAAATTTTTTATTTAGCCTCAGATTTCCAATTACATCAAATCTTAATAACATGTGTTTAGAATTTGATATCTATACGCTTGAAACAAATTACATTTCCATGTATGCGTCAGGCAGGTTACACACTTGTATAATCTGCGGTAAACAGTCTATGATTCCAGTTTTGACGCAAACTCCGGACAGTGGTTCACATCCGTTCCGGTTAACCAATCCTGCATTGATTACAGGGAAAATGGTAGTATTTACTTTCCAGGTACTAGGTTGCCCAATTTTGTACCCTACTCAGGTGAAAATATAAGAACATTGTAGATTGAACAAAAATTCAGTGTGTACTAAGCATATCTTATCAAGTTGTAGGATGAATTAAGTTTATAAAAATATGAAAGAATTTTACATCCATTTGAAAATTAATTTTTAACAATTTTTTTTAATTTTGTATTCACTACACAGAAAAATGCGGCAAAGTACCGGTAACTCTAGTTTTGTAAAGCTGGCTTAATAGGAAGATGTCATCGTGCATTTTCAAATATATTCTAAATACTATTATGAAAGTACTTTAATTGACTATGAATGTTGGCTCTGGATTTTTGTTAAAAAGTGGTGAAATTTTGAAAAAGTATATAATTATCCCTATGGCAAAATAAATACTACCGTTTTCCCTACAAATGAGGTTTACCGAATGTTAATTGCTGTATGGGGTTTGGTTATGAGGCAGACTGTATATGCATATTTTAACAATTTACTTCTCATCAGGGAATCTCTGTATACCACAAAGTCTATTTTATGAATATAAAAATAAAAAAGTTAGCAACTTTCCATTGAAAAGTTAGCGTTTTGTGTTCATTAGAAAATAATATTATGGAAAGTGCTTCAAAGGCATAAAAATAACATATAAAAATGCCAGTCAATGTTGAATATGAAGAGCATATTGTTGTAATTTTAAAGTTCAGCATTGGGACACAGGACCCCCGACTAAAACCAGGGGTTTGAAAGACATTTTTTATTTTGGAAATTACCAAAATATTGAATATGAACACACTGACTCCTATGCCCAGTTCATTTTTTATAAGAAATAAAAGTTTATAACAAACAATTTAGTATAAGTACAGTTGCTGTGATTATTATTCTGAAGTATGCTGTAAAATTACTGATTATTCCAAGATCTCAAACTATTCTAAATAATTCATCAGTGGTGAATATTCTGATAATAATTTTGAAGCATTAGATATGGATATTTTGGCCGTTACAGTGTTCCAATATCTAAGGTGATGTTGGGCCTGTTACTACTGTATTAACATTTCGTGTGTCTCCACCGATTTGTTGCTTCCGCCGGATTGACTTTATTGGGCTTTGCGAGGGTGCCATGTGGCGGGCGGGGCTGCTTGTCCTCCCTGAGCGCCTGGGTTCGCTCCTGTTTTTTGTGGGAGTTCGTGTTGTTCATTCTTTTTTAGTTTTCAGTGTTTATTTGTTGTGCTTGTGGTTGTTCATTTGTCTTCCCGGGTTTGTCTGTCCGGTGGGTTGCATTTTTTTATTTGCTCCTTAGGTATTTTTGTCCTCTTTGTAGAATTTTTACTCAAGAGTGTCATGAGTGTCCAAAGTTAAAAATGTTGAAATCCAAAACAAGAGCTGTTCCCTGTTTCACAAACAGTAGTACATCTACATGTTGTACCACTGGTTTCATGACATCAATAGAATAAAACCCTCGTGGGGGGGTAACTCAATGATATTTAGATACAGAACGTGCGGAAAATTTTAGTTTTTCTGGATGTTTTCGGGTCATAAATTCGATATAACGTGGATAATTTCGGGTAGTGGTTTCAAGTTCACCAACGCACCCCCCCCCCCCACAAGATAAAACCACTGAAGACCTGGAAACAGATCACAGTTACGAATAATCGTAGCCGTACAAATGTTTGTGGAACGAGACCGATATTCGTTAAACACTCTGTTACGCCAATACTTTTAATGTTTTCTTTGTAATTAAGGAGTCTCTCTCCCACGCATTGCTCTGGATGAGATTGTCAGGTATTTAATAATTTTAATAATTTCTTTAATGCTTTGGTTTTAATATTTCGAATTTCCACTTTCTCGGCTTTGGAAACAACATGCACTATTGAAATCTGCACATATAGAGCGTATAAATGTCGCAAAAGGAAAATATTCTATTTCTAATAGGGATTCGATAAAGCTGTGTATGGTTTTAGAACATTAACAGCGAAACATAATATACATCTGCTAGTACTGTTTTTAATGGATTTTTGCATATTTGTGTTCATGAATTTTAAATAGATCAATTACAGTTAATGGTCTTTTAAATGTCATGATCATTTTCATTTTAACAGTTTGAAATAGCAAGTAAAGCATGTACATGTATATATTTAGTTTTTTCCTGAAACTTTGGATGTAGGGTTCATGGGGTTATCGGTGGAGTCTTTTTTCCTGAAACTCTGGATGTACGGTTCATGGGGTTATCGATGGAGTCTTTTCCTGAAACTCTGGATGTATGGTTTGTGGGGTTATCGAGGGATTCTTTTCCTGAAACTCTGGATGTATGGTTTGTGGGGTTATCGAGGGATTCTTTTCCTGAAACTCTGGATGTAGGGTTCATGGGGTTATCGGTGGAATCTTTCTGAAATTCTGGATGTAGGGTTCATGGGTTATCGTAGGAGTCCTTTCCTGAAAATCTGCATGTAGGGTTCATGGGGTTATCGGTGGAATCTTTTCATGAAACTCTGGATGTAGGGTTCATGGGGTTATCGGTGGAGTCTTTTTTCCTGAAACTAGATGTAGGATTCATGGGGTTATCGGTGGAGTCTTTTTTCATGAAACTGTGGATATAGGGTTCATGGGGTTATTGGTGGAGAATTTTCCTGAAACTCTAGATGTAGGGTTCATGGGGTTATCTGTGGAGTCTTTTTTCATGAAACTGTGGATATAGGGTTCATGGGGTTATTGGTGGAGTATTTTCCTGAAACTCTGGATGTAGGGTTCATGGGGTTATCGGTGGAGTCTTTTCCTGAAACTCTGGATGTAGGGTTCATGGGGTTATCGGTGGAGTCTTTGTTCACTTATATTTACGAATTACAATAACATATTTTATGAAGATAAAACAGAAGTTCACATCAAGTTTATTTTGTCACCAGATGTAAATTGTAAGGTATTTGAATTCTAAGAGGATGTATTATATACGCACATGTACCATGCCGTATTTAATAAAAACCCGAACACTTTGTTTATTTAAATGTTACATGTAAGGTATGTTGTTTTGTTATATAAATAACATAAAGCATACTTTCCACATTGATACAAGTTGGATTTCTTGTTCTTATTTCTCACGTATGACCCAAATACTAGATCATGCCTTTCGTTCAACACAACTTTTAATAAAATTATTGCATAAGAACATCAAAAATAAAAACGCAATTTATATTACAATATTGTTTTATCTGATTACATGTTGACAAAGCTTACAAAGACAAAAATTGTTCATTACCGGTAGTAAAAATGAGAAGTGCTTTGTAGTTGCAAAATGTTTCAATTCGTTTCCTTCATATATCACAAACCAATTCTACCATGACTACTGCATCTGTCTTCGTTCTGAAGAAGCGTGCTTGCCTCGAACACAGGATGTTGTAAATATTCATGTATATTCGATCGCCGCCGTGTCTAACTAAAGACCTTTTAAATTGGTATTTGTTGTTTCTCCATTGAGCAGGTATCATTCAGAGGTAAAAGCAAATTTAGACTAGTCGGAATAATGTGTCTGACCTGGCACGGTAACTGTTTTCTTCTCGTGTGTTAGGTTCCACTATAAATTAGAATTTTATTTCTAGCTTAGTTTTGGAAAATAAGACGGTTTAATTTTTCAAATGTATAAAACTTACGGGTAAAATTTGCTGATAATTATGATTTCTGACCACGAAGCGGATTTATGCTGAAAGAAGAGGATATTTGACAATTGATTTCAGCTCATGTTAATGGTTCATTGTGTATGCATGGACTTAAGCGATATCTCCATCTGACCTTTTGTCTTGTCAATATTTCAAATGGTTTTGCAGAATCTCAGTCTTTGGAGCTTCTTCAGGGATTGTCCTCTGTTGGAATGTTTGCTGTCATGCTGTCTATGGAGGAAATGACGTCATCTGATATTGAGCAATTATCGCAAACCACAGAAGATCAAAGTAGTGTTAATTTTACTGTCCTTTGTCGTATAGAATCATGTCAGTCATTTATGGAAAAGGTATCGCTATACTTTTTTGTAACATGTAATATATGAAAATGTCAGTATACATGTATGAGGTTAGTGTTTATTACTGCATAACGTCCAATGACGGCTCTTTGTTCGATTTGCACAGTAATGTGTTTGTTTGATTACAGAGTAACCATGTTAGAGAAAAATATGCTGTTTTTTCTGTTTCCATGACTTATCGGCAATTGCTTCACATCTAGAGGACAAATATACCTAAGGAGCAAATCAAAAAACGCAATTCATTCGACAGACAAATTCGGGAAAACAAATGAACATGCACGACAAATAAACACCGAAAACTTAAAAACAATGAACAACATATACTCCTATAAAAACCAGGAGTGAACTCAGTTGCTCCGGAAGGGTAAGCATTTCCTGGGCATTTCTTAAAAAAAACTGTCATGAGGTACACATGTCACGACGCCCGAAATAACCTATTAGCAACGCTCGTGACCATGACTTTGGTAAAGCATAGATACCGAAAAAAAAGAATACCGAAGTGGAAAAAGTAAAAAAGATAAAAACGCAAAGACAAGTCGAACTCATGAGAACACAAGTACAACAAAATTACTACAAAGAAACAACCAAAGGAGTAAAATCACATAGGTAACTAAAGATAATCAGAACAAAACAACACACAAACTAAAGCATTAATTTTCAATTTTTACTCCAATTAAGTGCATCGAAAGGGTCATTTCCTGCCCCTGAATCAATAAAACACTGTAAGCAATGTAATCCAAGGACATAAACATGGTAAAAGCAACAAAATAAAGTTAACCAAAATTCACATTTGATCAAGATATATTGTTTTTAGATTCCGACTGATACTCAAGTTTATTTATTAATTCTAATCAGATGTTTATGAGGAAGGTGCAACACGTACTCCTGAGTCCCTGTTGCTGCATCTCCCCCATCAATTATTTCAAATCGTTTCTAATTGAACATATATGACCTGCTATTTATATTTAGTCTAATAGATACTCCTTTATATTAAATTGGTATTAAAACAATTGAAATTTGATGGAGGAATGGGTCCAAGGTTTGATTGATTGTATATTATACATTTATTTCCCTTGCTTTAGTGAAATATGAAGATTTTTTTACCCAAGGAAATTCATGATTCCCGTGGCTTGCTCGAGGGAAACATGACTTTTCGAGGGTGAACAAATCTTCATATTTCACTAATGCAAGGGAAATTAATGATTTATCCCACTAACTCGAGTTAAATCCTGAGCGTTTCGAATAACTGGGATATGATGGTGAAACACGGAATCTGAGAGGGAAACACGATGTTTTGTTCAATATAACGTGGGAGATTCTCAACCGATAAAATACGTAAGTAGCTATAAATTAAAATATATAGTGGAATAATAATACATGTATGTTTACTCTATATATGTTTGTTTCTTTAATCATGTTTTTGTTCTTGTTTGTTATATTTTGGTGACAATCCTTGTTTTTTGGATTTTGGACCAGTAAATATTCTGATTCTGATTCTTAACGTTTAAATACACTATTATTTGCATGATAACTGTGTTGAAAACTTCCAATAAATATATATTTATAAATTAATGAATTTTGATTATTTTGTTTGATATAGCCGTTTGACTTTGGAAGAGAACATGTTTGGCGATCATCGTTACTTCATTTTTCACGATGGTTGGTTGGAGTAGTTCATCCGGGTAACTTATCAATTCTAGAAACCAGTCAAAATTCTTCTTTTGACAACGTAGCAGTCATACAATATTCCAGACTCGTACAAGACAGTTATGATGCATTAAACGATACGGTAATTTTCAGTAACAGTAGAAAAACATAGATTTGCGGAGTTTTTTGTTGTCCGTATTCATTTCACATTTAATAAATTGCATATAATTAATAAATTGCATATAATATACAAATATATATCTTATAAATATTAAATATAATATGATAAACAGAACATTAAAAGGCGTATGTAACAAACTATTGCAACTGTTCTTTTTGTTTGTTTTGTTTTTTTTCTTCTAAATTAATTGGGGTCTTTTTACCTAACAATAAGAAACGTATATCTTAAGAAACGTAAGAAAGACAGGTATGAAAAAATCGTTTCCCAAATGAAAATATACCTGTTCCATTGATGTTGTCGTTTCCTCATACGGCATTTGACATGGGCAACATGGTGGGTGTCCTGCAGTAATTAGCAGGTACTGCTTACTCTTCCGGAGAACCTGAGTCTACCCCCGGTTTTTTTGGCGGGGTCCATGTTGTTCATATGTTTTTAGTTTTTAATTGTAGGTTGCACTCCACAAATTAATAGTACCATTTTCTATGTGAAGTGAGCTAACAAATGTCATGGTCTTGTGCCATCTTCAGAGTAAATAATACCCATATACATATATATATATTCTGAAAGGCCATTATGTTAGCATTGTTTCAATCATGATAAAATAAATAAAAAATATCCATGGAAACCTAGTTGGCATAGCAACATTTCAAAAATTGTCATAAAAGAAAGCTTTAAAAATGTTAAATTTCACTCCACTTCGGCATAAAATTGAGGTCTGATGCAGCGTTTCAATTCAATTGAGACTTAATTTTTCAGATTCTGCATAAAATTTCATTACATATGTGGGAAAAAAAAAGGTTTACTTTTCCGGCTCTTTTTTTCGCAATTTAACTTACCAGTGCAGGTGCCGATTATCACTGTCAAAGTTTTACACACCACATGTCAATTCACAAGTCCCAGTTTATGACCTCCCATTACTTGTCAGAAGCAAAATCAGTTAATGTTTTCGTATTTTTTTAAACTAAAATCTATCCTCTTTCAGTCAATATTACAATTTTGAGGTTAAGACATTTATTATTTATCTATCATGTAGTCAAACTTTACCAACTCTAATAATTAATAAAATTCTGGGGGTGCATTTCTCCGAAACTAAGACAATTAGTGGAGTGCAACCGTAGTGCTTTTATTGTTTTGATCTTGTCTTCGTTGTTCTCCGGAGTTTATCAGTTGTATTCGATTTCCCCCTCCTTCGAATATCCCTTTGGTATTTCTTGACTTTACTTAAGAAATGTCTAAAATTTCTGTTTAGTTTTTTAAAATTTCTCTTGGCCGTTTTTTTATGCTGTATTACGTGGTATTATTGTTTTGATCTTGTCTTCGTTGTTCTCCGGAGTTTATCAGTTGTATTCGATTTCCCCCTCCTTCGAATATCCCTTTGGTATTTCTTGACTTTACTTAAGAAATGTCTAAAATTTCTGTTTAGTTTTTTTAAAATTTCTCTTGGCCGTTTTTTTATGCTGTATTACGTGGTATTATTGTTTTGATCTTGTCTTCGTTGTTCTCCGGAGTTTATCAGTTGTATTCGATTTCCCCCTCCTTCGAATATCCCTTTGGTATTTCTTGACTTTACTTAAGAAATGTCTAAAATTTCTGTTTAGTTTTTTAAAATTTCTCTTGGCCGTTTTTTTATGCTGTATTACGTGGTATTATTGTTTTGATCTTGTCTTCGTTGTTCTCCGGAGTTTATCAGTTGTATTCGATTTCCCCCTCCTTCGAATATCCCTTTGGTATTTCTTGACTTTACTTAAGAAATGTCTAAAATTTCTGTTTAGTTTTTTTAAAATTTCTCTTGGCCGTTTTTTTATGCTGTATTACGTGGTATTATTGTTTTGATCTTGTCTTCGTTGTTCTCCGGAGTTTATCAGTTGTATTCGATTTCCCCCTCCTTCGAATATCCCTTTGGTATTTCTTGACTTTACTTAAGAAATGTCTAAAATTTCTGTTTAGTTTTTTAAAATTTCTCTTGGCCGTTTTTTTATGCTGTATTACGTGGTATTATTGTTTTGATCTTGTCTTCGTTGTTCTCCGGAGTTTATCAGTTGTATTCGATTTCCCCCTCCTTCGAATATCCCTTTGGTATTTCTTGACTTTACTTAAGAAATGACTAAAATTTCTGTTTAGTTTTTTAAAATTTCTCTTGGCCGTTTTTTATGCTATATTACGTGGTATTATTGTTTTGATCTTGCCTTCGTTGTTCTCCGGAGTTTATCAGTTGTATTCGATTTCCCCCTCCTTCGAATATCCCTTTGGTATTTCTTGACTTTACTTAAGAAATGTCTAAAATTTCTGTTTAGTTTTTTAAAATTTCTCTTGGCCGTTTTTTATGCTATATTACGTGGTATTATTGTTTTGATCTTGTCTTCGTTGTTCTCCGGAGTTTATCAGTTGTATTCGATTTCCCCCTCCTTCGAATATCCCTTTGGTATTTCTTGACTTTACTTAAGAAATGTCTAAAATTTCTGTTTAGTTTTTTAAAATTTCTCTTGGCCGTTTTTTATGCTACATTACGTGGTATTAGGACACACAAGAAATAAAACAAAGGGTATTGTCGGTTCTGGACTCGTTGATTCAAAACAACATCATTGCATTTTTTCAATTTTTATAAAAATATTGGCTTTGTACGAAATGGATATTAAAAAAATGAATTGATACCTGACACAAAATAGGCTTCAAACCTAATGGTAATTTGATAATACCAGCTAATAAATCATTTGCGCTATATGAATCTGTCCACAATGTTAAATGTCTTTTGTGACGTAATCAAAACATTATTCCATGGGTAAATTATGTATTGACTTTTCTGTAAACAGTTCTTTGTAAAACAGATTTTATGGAAAAAAAGATATTTGGTGCAATTATATGGCACGCCGTTGTTATATTTATTCAATTTCGAGATATCTTATTTAGTTAAATAAGATATCTTATAAACTAATTGAGATATCTTATAAATTAATAGAGATATCTTATAAATTAATAGAGATATCTTATAAACAAATAGAGATATCTTATAAACTTATAGAGATATCTTATTAATTTATAGAGATATCTTATTTAACTGGTTAGGACTTGGTTAGGGTTAGTGTTTAGGATTAGGGTTTGGTTAGGGTTAGTGTTTAGGATTAGGGTTTGGTAAGGGTTAGTGTTTAGGATTAGGGTTTGGTTAGGATTAGTGTTCAGGGTTAGGGTTTGGTAATGGTTAGTGTTTAGGATTAGGGTTTGGTTAGGGTTTGGTTTAGGGTTTGGTAAGGGTTAGTGTTTAGATTAGGGTTTGGTTAGGATTAGGTTTAGGTTTAGGGTTAAGGTTAGTGTTTAGGGTTAGTGTTTAGGGTGAGGGTTTGGTAAGGGTTGGTGTTTAGGATTAGGGTTTGGTTAGGGTTAGTGTTTAGGGTTAGGGTTTGGTTAGGGTTAGTGTTTAGCGTTAGGGTTTGGTAAGGGTTAGTGTTTAGGATTAGGGTTTGGTTAGATTTAGGGTTAGGGTTTGTAAGGGTTAGTATTTAGGGTTAGGGTTTGGTAAGTGTTTTGGCTTAGGATTAGGGTGTAGGTTTAGATGATGGAAGGGGTTTAGAGTCAGCATATGGAGTTTGACTCCTAAAGTAAATGAAGGCCCTCGAAATATATGCATATTTTTTGGAATACTTGTTGAGATTTTGTTTTCTTAAAACGGCTATCAATTAATAAAAATGTTTTATTGGATTACATGAGAATAAGGTATGACTCAAAATGCACCTAACGATTTTTTGACCATATCAATAAAATTAATAATTAAAATGATTAATCTATTAGTATCATGAAAAATTATTTAGGATTTCAAGCGTATTCTTAAAATTTCCTGTAATGTGTCCGTATAGGGGAAATTGAAGGAGTATTTCATTAATTTTGTGCAGATTGATCCTGATTGTGATTGGTTACCTATATTTACATTGATGTGGCTACCAAGAAATCGAGGTTTATCTACAGTAGGGTTTGTACACATTAATGGAACTTTACTAATGGAACAAGATATATTTCCCAATGCAAGGTTTGGTTTCAACAAAAGAAGGTTTCTTGTAAACACTTTACCAGTAAGTATTAGAAGTATTCAGAACTAAACTTTGCTGAAAACAGTTTCAAAACTGTGGCAAGCCGTTTTACTGTTTATTCTAACTTGAAGAGATCTCATATAATATATAAGATATCCAATTTTATCTAGTTTTTATAAGATATCTTACATGGTTTATAAGATATCTTATAAAGAAAATTATGAGATATCTGTTAAATTATATGAGATAGCTTATAAACTATATAAGATATCTTATAAACTATGTGAGATATCTTATAAAGTTTATTAGATATCTTGAAGTTAGAATAAACAGTAAAACGGCTTGTCATATAAAACACATAGTTGAAGCTATTATTCATAGTAGCATTTTTGGCATAAAAGTGAAGCTTTGTTAATTATGAACATATAGGTAATGAAAGATGTCGTTATTTTAATATAGATACAAATGTAGTAGGAACATGTACCATACACTTTATACGATTATAAACGAATAAAACTGTCTATCGAATTATATTGATTTAATTATACCAAAAAATCGGCGTACCAGAGGTAAATTCTAATATTATTTGTGTCTGAAACCATTGTCAAAATGTTTGTTTAAAAGTATTATTTTCTATCTTAGTGGGGGCCTCGGTTGCCGAGTGGTCTAGGTAGTTCGTCATGGCTACTAATGATCACTAGCCTGTCAACACTGAGGTTGCGAGCTCGAATCTGGCGGGGTGTTTTCGACTCCGATCTAAATTGACAAGGATTGCCAATTTTCCTACCGAAGGTCGGTGGTTCTCTCCGGGTACTCCGGCTTCCTCCACCAATAAAAACTGACCGCCGTGAAATAGCCAAATGTGCTGAAAACGGCGTAAAACCCCCAACTAAACTAAACTATCTTAGTGTTCCCTGAACTTGATATTCATAGCATTAAATATCAGAATCTGTAATTTCAATAAGAATCATTTGGTTAATATCAAACTAAAGAATATATCAAATTTCTATCACTACGCATTTTTTAAGAATGTAAGAAGGCACTTAAAAAGTTGTCAAACATTTCATGAATTTAAAAGACAAAAACAAAATAGATATATATTTTCTCACGTACAGGAGTCAAACACATGGAATATTGTGTACATTGTCATTTCTGGAGACTGCGGCAAAACATGAAATACTGTATACATTATCATGTCTGAAGACAGCAGACAAACACATAAAACATTGTGTACATTGTCATTCTTGAGACAGTAGCCCAACACGTGAAACACTGTGTTCATTGTCTTGTCCGGAGACAGCAGCTAAAGACATGAATCATTCTGTACATTGCCATGTCTGGAGACTTCGGGAAAACATGAATCATTGTGTACATTGTCATTTCTGGAGACTGCGGCAAAACATGAAAGATTGTATACATTGTCATGTCTAGAGAAAGTAGCTAAAAACATGAATCATTCTGTACATTGCCATGTATGGAGACTGCGGCAAAACATGAAATACTGTATACATTGTCGTGTCTGGAGACAGCAGACAGACACATAAAGCATTGTGTACATTGTCATTCTTGAGACAGTAGCCCAACACGTGAAACACTGTGTTCATTGTCTTGTCCGGAGACAGCAGCTAAAAACATGAATCATTCTGTACATTGCCATGTCTGGGGACTGCGGCAAAACATGAAACATTGTATACATTGTCATTTCTGGAGACAGCAGCCAAACACATGAAACATTGTGTACATTGTCATGTCTGGAGATAGTAGCTAAACACATGAAACATTGTGTACATTGTCATGTCTAGAAACTGTGGCCAAACACGTGAAACAGTGTGTACATTGTCATTTTTGGATATAGCCAAATTATTGAAACGTATTTTGAATTCAGCTTTTTTCTGTAGTTAACGAATTTAAGATTAACATTATGCGGTTCATATTATATTTAACCACAATTATACAGAGTCAGTTACGGAAATATATGTTTGAACGCGGCAAATTATAGTTAAAACTACTTAGTATACTGTAAAGTTATATAGATAGCATTGATCATGTTTATTCATTCCTTGACGCCATTTCTATTTAAAAATTCCTTAATGTTTACATATACTGAAGCGACTTAAGGAAGAAACCTTCCTTTTATACACAAAAATGTCTATTAATAAGCAAAACAATTGATCTGATGATTGGAAATATTATTTTTCTTTTACGATCGAACAAATCTTTGTTACAGCAAACCTCGACACGTCAGTCAATACCTTTCTAATTAAAATCTAAGCTGACCGATAAAGACATAAAAACAGAAAATTGATCTGACCTCCCTCGTTCAAAGACTTTTTAAAATAATACAGAAAAGAAGTTCCAAGTTGCCAGATAATCATTTGTTCCATTGTATATTATTATGCAACGTAATAAAAATGACCTTAACTCTAAAATGAAAAATTAACCATAACGTGGTGTGATTGTAATATTTTTCTCTTTGTCTCTGTTCTGTTTTAAAACTCAACAAAAATAAAAACCATGGATGAATATTTTCTTTTTTATTTTTTTCAATTTTAACTCCTTTCTTGCCAAAATGTACAGTGTTACGAAATGTAATCTTTTGAGAAATACTTTGCGTACAGAGGCCCATTTAACAAGCGTTCGTACGATTACGATTAGTCGTGTGATCTGATTTCCGGTCTTCATTGTATTTTTTATATGGATGTCCTAGAACCAGTCTTGATCGTTGTTGTATGAATGTTTGTGAAACTTTCCAAAGTACTTTCATCAAAATTATATTTAACATAATTATTACATCTATTAATTTCAAAACGTCATTTCCGTTATAAATAATTAAAAGAAAAAAAAAGTATTTCTTCAAAATGTTTCTGAGTCATATATATACGTATTATGAATTGCTAATATCTGTTTTAATGCAAAAGATGTATATTTGATCGAAGTACGACTCATTAGTTGTGCTCAAGGTAAGGATTTTTAAAAGCCTGAACAACAAGGACAATAACACAACTGTTTATGTTTGATTGGTATGTCATTGTTGACCTTTCTTGCTTTTTATTTTGTTGCTTATCAAAATTTTCGATTAAAAAGTATTTTTTAAGGTTAGTGTTCGCAGGACTATAAAAAAGCAATAAATATCACAGTCTCTAACTTCATTAAGAATCATTTCGTTCGTATCAAACTGCAGAATATATCAGAGATAATTCCTATCATAAATCGTCTCCTTTGATTCTTAATATTTTCAATGAACTATTAAATTAAATTGCAACATCATGTTTAAACCACACAAGTTTGAAATAATAAGGCCTTTATATCTGCAAAAGGGCATTGAAATTCAATAACACACAAATATTTCAAACTTCAATCTTCCTAGAAATATATCATATTGTACTTGGCACTTGATTTTAGCCAAAACATTTCCCAAATAAAAGACAACAAACAAATAGGTATATGTTATGTTGTATGGTGTCTGCTTTAATGCACAAGAAGCATATTTTATCGAATAACGACGCATCAGCTGTGCTCAAGGCAACACTACAAGTATTGGATAGCTTATTCCTAAAACCTAATTCATCAAAAAGGGTTGAAGCTAATGCTATCTAGGAATTGTTTTTAGACACGAATACTCCAAAATTTCTAAAGATTTTACTGTTCTGTTAAGTAAATTTTGATTCTTCTGACTTTTTTCCTTTTAGTGGGCTCCATTTGTTGGCTTTGACAATAAATCCAACCATTACACTGGAATTACTATTGAGCTGTTGAAGCAACTTGCATATAGTCTTAATTTCACGTACGTAATATAGTATAACCAATTAAAAACCTTCAGATGAGAATGGGATATTTGAACACCGAAATGTTTTGAAATGTTTAAGATATCGGCAACAGAATACCGAAGCGACAAAACAGTGGGAAAAAGTCTACAAAATCCAAGGAAAATGCAAAGTCGGGAGTATGGAACATAACAAAACAAACAGCAGTAGAACTAAAAGAATAACGAATAACACACTAAACAAAACTAGAACCAAACAGCACAGAAACTAAAGCACTAGCAATGTGAACTCCCATTAAAAACCGGGAGTGACATCAGGTGCTCCGAAAGGGTAAGCATGTCCTGCTCCGTTAAGAAAACTTCTGTGATAAACCATAGGTATAAATTAAAAAAAAACAGTAAAAAAAACAGAAAATTATGGGGGATGCAAAATGCGCTACGGCAAGATATATATTATAGATTAAGGTAATAGTGCACAGTTTCCGACCAGCAACCACGAGTACCAGAGCTTATAAATACATTTTGACCCTGCTCTCTAAAATAAGTATAGTTTCTTCAATCTGTATTTTGTTTCTCTAGCTAGTTTGGTGGTAATTATACTGTAATGGATCTTATGATATGTTTATTCAGACTTGAGAGTCGAGATAGTGTAATGTTTTGATACCTGTAAAACCTATTAATACCCAAGTTTTTTTTGTATCTGTAGCAATTCAGAGTAGTCATAACTACCTCTTCTATATTGCTAATTTGTTCACTACATATGACTTTTGTGAGAGGATTTGGTTTTTTGTTGTTGCTGATTGATGTGCCATTGTCGGCATTGCCTGGGATCACGTTTTAAATACCAGTTATTTATTCTTCGAAAATGCAAATAAAACCCGTTGTTATCTTAATGGATACAGTTAAGATTCCAATGTTGGGATATTTACCCGATAATTACTTTTATTTCTGTTGTAATGAGACATAAATAGTGTTTTTTCAAAGGCAAAATGACTTTTATATATATTGTTTATAGGTATGATTTGGAGCCACCACCCGATGGTAAATGGGGTATTGATTTGGGGAATGGGTCTTGGAATGGTATGATAGGAAGGTTACAGCGAAGGGTAGGTTGGACCTTTACAAACGTAGACCAGATATGAAATAATTTATGACGAAAATGCTGTCAAAAATTGAAATAAAATCGAAAATCTGTCTCGTGAAATTTATATATATATCTTTATTAGCCTCCATAAGGAGAGTTTGTAAATAAATAAGAAATATTTTACAAATTTGTCAATATAAAGAATTTAAATGTACATGACAATATACACAAACCAATGTTATGAATGTTCTATAATGTAATTATGAGTGAACTGAGAATGAGTGGCATAATTTGTAAATGAAAGTTACACAAAGAAATTGAAAGCGTTTCTTTTGCGAACATTCAAGTTCAAAATCTGTATCACATGACAGCATAAGGTAACAAAAATTATCGTCAGGAAGGTTGCCGAGAAAAGCAGCAAACGTAATTGGATCAATTGTTAGTAATTCACACCAGAGTTCGTCCCTTATGTCACAAAGGTAGTCACAAGATGTTACGGAATGTATGCACGGATCAGAGAACAGTTTTTCGCATTTGTCACAAAGATAAGTGTTAATGTGTGTAGTTCTAATTAAGCTGCACAATGAAACAATATAAGCTGCTTGATTTCGTAAGTGTGGAAAGTCCAGTACAATAGTCCATGCAGGATGAGGTTGCACAGTTTTATGGATTAACTTGAAAGCGGAAAAGTCATCGTCAGCGCTTAGGCGAAGATGCCAGTCACTTAGTTCTTTCTCTATTATAGTGTTTCGCACAATACGTTTCCATTTATGTTGAGATGGAAAAGTCCCATGTGATATAAATTGTTGTAAAAAGTCAGAAAGTCTATACTTTTGGATAAGAATAAGACAGTCATTTGTAAATCCAGAAGATCGCAAACGTACATCGTATATAGAAAGTCTTAGTTCGAACAGTCTTCGTAAAAGGATGCGAAATGAAATAGCTTTGCTCGGTAAGTTACAAATTCTACCAAAAAATAACAATTTGCGTTCGTTGATGAAACTTTCTAAACTATACCATCCAATAAGTGATAAACACATGTCAGTTCTAGTCAATTTAGGCAACCCTTGAATGAATTTACAGACATAATGGTGCGTACGTTCCAACATTAACATTTCGGTCTTCGAAATTTTCCCCCAAAGTTCACATCCGTAAAGCGCTTTTGGGTAGCACACTTGGCGTATGATCTTAGTACAAACCACTGGATTGAGGATAGCAGGGTGAATACCAGTTCGAATGACGGATGCAACAGATGCCCGTAAAGTCCTGCAAGCTTTAAGAGTACGATCTATAGTCTTAGTTGTGGAATCTAATGTAACACCTACATGGACGGCTGTTTGAACATGTTCAATCGGTACGTTGTATAAAGTTAAGTCCGGACCAGTCAAACTACTACCAAATTTCAAAAGTTTACTTTTCATAGCGGAAAAAGAGAAACTCCATGAATTACTGTATCTTTCGCATATAGAAACCATCTCTTGTGCTGATTCGTAATTTGTCGTAATTAAAGAGATATCGTCAGCTTGGACGGGAGAACTACAGTTAATATCATAGAGGAAGGCACCTTTATTGCATGATTCAAGTTCATTGATTAAATCGTTGATAAAAATTAGGTAAAGCTTAGACGATAACACACTTCCCTGTCGAACTCCACGATTCAGAGTAAACCAATCAGATAATTCGCCACTAGATAATATAGCACTCGATAAATTAGTATACATGTTATCTAGAAGAAGCCATAATTTTCCTTTAGCACCGTATTCAAACAGTTTTATTCTCAAACCATCGTGGGGCACCGTATCGAAGGCTTTGGTGCTGTCTAATAATACCACCATTGCTGTGCCGTTTCTTTCCACGTGATGACAAATTAGTTCTTGAAGATTAAAAGATGCATTTAGACTAGACAATTGTTTTTGGTAGGCAACTTGTTGAACATTTGGAAAGTTATCTCTCAATTTCGTAAGTACTAAGTCCACGAGTTTTTCAAAGATTTTAGATATACACGGAACTAACGAAATGCCTCTGTAAGAATTGGTGTCTGATTTTGGCTTGTTACCACCTTTGTATAATAAAATTATGATACTTTTTCTCCAATCATTTGGAATATAAGAATGTTGAATGCACATATTGAAGAGGTGATGCAAATGTTTAATGAGTAATTTTCCGCCATGTTTGATATGTTCATAGAAAATATCATCGTGACCACACGCTTTGTTGTTTTTTAAAGTTGAACAAATAATCCGCACATCACTGATTTCAATATTGTATTTAATTTCGCTTTCGTCAGTGTTAATAACTTCACGTATAGAAGACAGTTTGGTAGATATTTCTACTCCTCGATTAGGATCAGTGTACTTAGAAGGTGAAAATACATTTCGAAAGTGGTCAAGCCATATGTCATTGATCATCTTCGGATCGGTGTGTATACGTCCGTTTTTCTTCAATGCGCAACAATCAGGTGATTTCTTTTTACGTTTATTTATGATTTTCCAAACTGCTTTCTGGTCAACATCAACACTTGCTTCAATAGTTTTTGCTAAATTACTTTCATATTCGTCAATCGCATTTCTTATCGCAGAACGGAATTCCCTTTTCGCGTACTTATACTCATAGAAATACTGACAGCTTAAATCATGACAGTGACAGTGCGCATACAGTCACGTAGTATGGTAAGATTATCATTCCAATACGGTTTTAAGTAACGTTTAAACGTTTTGTGAGGTAGGGTGTCAAATTCAGCTTTTCTGATTGCGTCAATGATGCAAGAATAATATGATTCTATAATGTTCGGACTACCAGATGTTGGAAATTGTACTGTCCATAGGTTGTTAGATACAGCGAAAGTGTAATCGTTGACACAGTTTGTGTTTCTTGCTTTGTTCCATGAGACTGTTGATTTACGAAACGGTATTAGACTTGATGCTAAATATGCAGTTTCTATTTTACAAAACACAGGATGATGATCTGATAAACAAAATGAGTGATTGTCAATTACTTCAGGCGCTGTGACATTGCATAGTTTATCACGGTTAAGCACAATATGGTCAATGCATGTCGAAGGTCCACCTTCATAAGATTGAAATGTGTTTACCGGTCCTTTACACATTAACTCCATGTTAACTGAACAGAAATTATGATCAATTAGAAATGTATGCGAACACTTCGCTTCTAATGTCGTGCTTCATTTCTGCTCTCGGGCCTTCAATTTTGCAATTAAAATCGCCCATCAGAATAACGGTACCATGCTCTTCATAGACGGATGACAATTCAAATAGAAATTCAATTTCGTCTCTAAAATATTCGTACGGTTGTGTTACAGCAGGTAAGTATAATGAAAACACAAAGAATGATTCACTGTTTGGTATATTTATTTCAATTCCGATAATTCTATTACTATTGACTTCAATTTCGGATGTATACGGGTACAGTTCATTTGTTACCAGAATCACAACACCAGAACGACCCTTAAAGTTAGTTACTTCCGGATTGTGTACATCGGTTCCTTTTGCAAAAGAAGTATAATTCTCATCAATCGAGTCAAGAATGTGAAGTTCGTACGTTCGTAACCAGTGTTCGGATAAGGCACATATGGAAACGTTATAATTCCTTAAACATTCTGATAAGAAGGGTATACATGAGAACACGCCTCTACAGTTCCAGCATAACAAGTTCATTTGCAATTGATCAATAGCCATGTTTAATTTGAATTGAATGTTCATTTGCAAATTGCTCCCATGGTAACCAGGGTTTCATGTAGATACCTTCTGGCCAGAAATCCGAGTTTCTGATCAAATGTTCGTCATCCGCAGAAATGTTGAGTTGAGCAGCTGCTGTACGTTTTGTGGGTCTGATAAAATATCTCAAGAAAGTCACATGTATATTTCGCTCGGCAAGAAACTGACGCATTGTTTCTTCGGAACCGCACGATTTGTCAATCCCACCCACGTAAAACCTACTTACACGTTTTGTTCTGCGGGTAAATCCCTTAAATTCCAAAGGTTTTGGATTGCATACTGACCTTGGAAAATGAATAGGAATAGTGTTTAATTGTTCATTTTGTGGAATCGCTACATTTGGTTGTGAATCGGGTGATTTCGTGACTTTAGATGTACTCGAAACTGACGAAGAGGTTTGTACATGTATATTGTTTGGCGCATTTGGTGTTGTGTTGTGTACAAGTGGATTTGTATGTCTGTTGATTGACGGATTCGGTTCTTCGTGGGATTCGGATGAATTTGTCGTCTGTGCTGCAGTTGATGCATATGACTTGTCTGAGCCTTTACATGCCTGTATACCTTTTTCAACGTTAACAATGCGTTTACGAATATCAGTAAAAGACGATACAAACGACCCGACCTTTTCCTGGCAGCTTTCTACGGAGGAGGTTAGTTCTTTTATCTGTTCGTTAAGTATGACCACCTTATTTTTCAAGCTACATATTCCGCTTGAGCGAGGATCATTGATATTTGAGATTCGTGCAGCCTCGGAATCTAACCTCTTTTTGGTTTCGTTTGCTAGTATCGCAACTTTATCAGTATTAGCTTTGTACTTCGAAACTGTTGACGTATTTTCATCAATACTAAGTTCAAGCTCTTTGATTTTGTTACATGTTGCAGTCAGTACCTCTTTGGCCTTCACGTGTTCACCGGCTAAAACTTCTTGTTGTGAATGAATGTTCTTGAGTTCCGACTCAAAACTGGTTAAACGCTCATTCAATTTTGAATTTGTGCATTTGGCTGCGTTAAGCTGGTTTTGAATGTTACTCATGCGTTCTTTCTGTTTATTGAAATCGTTGCGTAGCATGTCATTCGCTTTGTGTAAACTGTTTATTTTACACAGCAATTCAGACTTGTCATTATCATGGGCAATTTTAATTCTACAATTGAGCTTTCAATATGTACAAGAGTGTCACGTATTGAACTGTCAAAAAACGGCTGCGGTGTAGATGTAATAAGGTCCCTGTCAAGACAAGAATCGTTTCTTGTGGATGGCTTGGTATTTAAAGCTTCTTTAAGATCGTCGCAGAATTCCCCCTTTGAGGCCAGATGAAGTGAAAAACAATCACGACTAAGTTTACGTGCGAGAGATTCACCACTAATTGATTTAGGCTGCATACGTTTCTTAAGGACAGCTGACGTAAACGGGAAATCAGACCTCCGTTTGGCTGCAATAAAGTACTGCAATCTAATTTGTTCTAACGAATTTGCGTCGTGTTCACAAAATGCACTTAAACGACTAATAAATGAATCTTTCGATAGACCATTACATTCGTCTTCAATGCGTTGTAACACGATGTTCTTAGGGTCGGGATTGTAACTAATAGTTTGTGTTGTAAGATTATTGGTATCATTGTTTTCAGAAGTATGGTCCAAAAATTGTCTTGCAATAATTTGTGAACTATCCATACTAAAGTCGTCTTGAATATATAAATTTTGTGCACATTGTAACGAACAAGGTTGTAATTCAGTGAAAGTTAAGTTAGATTTATTGTTTACATTTTTGTCGGAGCTCATTATAAATAAACAGTAGATCGGTTGACGTGAATACAGCTCAGAATGAATACACAATGATCGTTGAGCGTTGAATAAATAATGTTTTCTTTGATATGTTTGAAATATATTTTTGTGATTATCGAATGTTTTTGTGTAATTGTTCCATCTCACCAAATATCTTGACAAACATCATGAAGGAAAGTACCAAAAATCACAGAATTAACTCCGAGAAATTTTCACACATCTATATTCATGGGAGACTACTCTACTCTCATGAAATAATTTATGACGAAAATGCTGTCAAAAATTGAAATAAAATCGAAAATCTGTCTCGTAAAATTTATATTTGGAGAAAATTGACTTGAAGTGAAAAATAATGCCATGGAAAGAATTTCACAGAGTGATATTTGATCTTTTTAACAGTACAATAAAAAGAAGTTTATTTTTGCAACAAATTTCGATGGATCTGTGGAAAACTGGTGTACGTCAATTGTGCACGAGAAACATACTCATGTACTTGTAATGAAAGAGGAGTTGGTAAGGCTTCAATAACGAGATATCAACTTACACCTTATAACAAGGTAAAACAAACAAACGCTAAAGAAGTTGCGGAACCGTACCTCTTGTAATCCTTTGGTGATATTTGATATGTGCGCGAACAACAACAAAGAGTAATGAGAGCTACAGTACCCTGGCTAACATAAAATATATTATTTTTATTTAACCATTACTATTAAAAGTATTCCGCCCTTAAAAAAAAATACACACATACACAAAAAAATGTAAATACTAGACAAGAATTTAATCTTATGGTTGTTGTATAATAATATATTATTTAAGAATTTCTTCACTTTCAGGAGATTGATATGATAGCGGCTCCATTAGCAATCCAATCACACAGGGAAATAGTTATGGATTTTACTCATCCATATTTTTATGAATTTTCTGCTATCCTCCTGAAGAAACCTAATCCAAACGACACACAATGGACGACATTATTGGATCCCTTCAGTCCAACAGTGTTCATCTGTATAGGTGTGTCTCTTCCGGTTACTTCGGTACTTCTTTTCTTTTTTGAAAAATACAATCCATTTTATAGGAAGATAGTAGACAGAAGAAAAATACGAGGACTTCATCATTTTTCAGACTCATTCTGGTACATGTATGGGGCTTTATTAACACAAGGTAAATGCAGAATTTTTTCACTTTAGTGTATCGTCAAGTATTACAGTGTCTGTAAACACATCAAACCTTATATTTATTAATTTTTTTCGTCGCCTTGTTTAAAAAATTCCTGTTCTGAAGAACAATTGAAAAATTTGACACCGAGATTGTTGGTCTGGATTTGATACCTATGAGGACACGAATAATTCTTGTTACTTTTGTGCCATTCTACCAGCAAACATTTCTTTGAAATTACTTAAGATGCGAAACTTGTCATATATTACCAAAAAGGTGTTACTTTGGTGCTGATTGGAAATTCAAGATTGCTGCAAGGCCAGTGGCGGACTTCTTTTAACGTTGGACTCTTTTGAAATGTATATGTACTAGTTTTTAAAATTTTTAGTCTCATGAACAATTTAATAGAATGTACGAAACTTGACGGAGTGATACTCATGAGGAACCAAATAATCGTATTTTACTTTGTACCATTCTACTATCAAACATGGCCATAAGGTCCCAATTTTTTTCTGGTAGGCTAAATTTCAAAGATCTTTTTTTTTAAAAATAAATTCTTTGATACCAATTTTGATGCACAAGATGTGCACATTTCGTCGATTTACGACTCATCAGTTGTACTCAAGACCTAAAATGTTGAAAACTAAAACAACGATCCAAACGTTTGAAGAGCAAATTCAAAAATACCAAAATGACCAAAAGGGGTAAAGCCAAAACCATCTAAGGACAGAGCTATGCCCGAAGGAGATACAACTTAGTTTTCTAAATTTTTACAATTTTGTAAAAGTAAATTTCGGGATAAATAATAAAAAAGATAACAGGAAAGGTAAACCATGCCATGCAATCGACACACATTCAGACAAATTCGTCTTAAGAGAACACAAGACACAAAATTAATCAACAGAGAATATTTTGACTTGATACAGACACTTGGCACCTGTGGGATTAACCAAATCCCTCCTCATCTATCCTGAACTCTGTTTAAAACACACTATAAGAGCCAATACAGTATATAATTGGCAACAAGGTGACTGCAAACTAGAAAGATAAAATTGGTTGGACGGATGCCAAATTAATTTTATATTATGACGTAAACATGTAGAAAAAAAGCTGGAAAAATATCATTGTGAAAAACTTTAAAAAAATTATAGTAAATCAAATTTTATGAATCCATTTCTGGATCCACAAGGGACATACAAAGAGAATATATATAAGTCCTACGATAATGTAAAAATGATTATGCTTCATGCCATTAATTTATATTGCTCGCACTACTGTTTCTAATAAATTTTTAACTTAAACTACATAAAATGACAATTTTTAGATCCAGCGACTTTATTTGATCTATAATTATACGTTGTAATTTCAGTTTACTGAAATATTTAAAAATAAAATTTTATTGAACAAAACAGATGTATAATTTTTCCTTGGCTCGTTTTAAGAACTTTAAGGAATTCAGTGCTTTGGGTGGATAGTTGGATGATATTTTGTTTAAAGTCTAGTGGCAACTGTTTAATTCATATCAGGACGAGAACATGTTTATATAATATGAACCCTACGTTGTACTAGATAGATACGCGGAGCCGGATTTTTAACGTGTTAACTCACGAGGTAACAGTCCGCAGGAAGACATATCATCACACCCAAACACATTAAACTGACGAGTCGTTTGCTCTTATTCCTAAATGCCGCGTGCTTGGCGGAGAAGCAGCAAATATCATTTTTAATGATTGGTTTGACCTTGACGGGGATCGAACCCGCGACATTCCGCACTCGAGCTGGGCATGCTACTACGAGCTCGTTGAGTTGGTCTTTACTGCCTTGGAGCTTATTTGTCAGCCATAAGAAATTATCAGCTACTTTTATTATTAATTTTTGAACAAAAATCAAATTTTTGAAATCTGGATCTTGTCAATGGGTTGATATCAAATTATTACCATATGTGACCCTCTTATATCCTCTTAATTCTTCTTCAGTAAATTAAATCTGTTGTACTCTTCAGTACTTTATTAATTTTTTTGTTTGATTGTTGAATTGTTAATTTAATATAGTCTACATACATGACATATTTATCATCTGCCTTTTCATATTAGTAATTTGTACATATTTTTATAGATTTTTACATGTTTACTTTAACTTTAAATTTTGATTTCTTAAAAAAAAACATCTTCAACAATCAACGTGGGGGTGACATGCTTTTGAGAATTGGATAAATTGAGCAAAACATTTAGGGAATCTGGAAAAAGGGGCAAAAATTTGAAAGGATTGGTAAAAAATGGCATTTTTTTTAGGGACATAGGGAAAATCATACCCCCGTGTCACCCCCCCCCCCCCCCCCCCAATTAAAAAAAAACTCCAGTATCAGTGTAGTGGACAAAAGACACATCGTCACATGTAGGTTTAAATTTAGTTGACATACTGCATTATTCTTCGGTTTTCCCGAATAGTCAGATTTTAATGATATCTTTCATGTCTATTACAATATAATTCCCGTTTCATGTGCTGGTCGTTGATATTTACACAATTCTTGCTTTAATATTGTGGTTCAATTTATTTTCTATCAAAAGTCATGTAATTTACGGTAACTTCCATGTCTATGGCACGCCGTTTTTATATTTATTCAATTTGAAAGTAAATAAGATATCTCTTTAAGTTAATAAGATATCTCTATTAGTTAATAAGATATCTCTATTAGTTAATAAGATATCTCTATCAATTAATTAGATATCTCTATTAGTTAATGAGATATCTTACTTCTTTATAAAGATATCTTTTAAACTCATACTTTATTAGATATCTTATAAAGTTTATAAGATATCTTATAAACTAATAGAGATATCTTATTAACTTATAGAGATATCTTATATATTTAATAAGATATCTTTATAACCAGTTAAATAAGATATCTCTATAAGTTAATAAGATATCTCTATAAGTTTATAAGATATCTCTATTTGTTTATAAGAAATCTCTATTAATTTATAAGATATCTCTATTAATTTATAAGATATCTCAATTAGTTTATAAGATATCTTATTTAACTAAATAAGATATCTCGAAATTGAATAAATATAACAACGGCGTGCCATACATGTCAGCTTCAAGATGGGGGTAAACAGGGAATAAGAGTTGTTCTATATGTTCATTGCTACCACTGGGCAAATAAATCTCTCTTGATAAACTTCGAGTCCTCGGAGCTATTACCGGTTAAGTTGCTTGTAATTCTGTACTGATGTGAAATTGCTACTTCAAATCTATTGTTATAAAATTTTAAAGATTTTTTTAAAAAAAAGGATTGCCTTCATCGGGTATGACTCTTTTCTTCAGTAGATAAACTCTTTTGCAATTTTACATTTAAAAACGTTTTTTGGTTATTGTTTCCATTTCTAGTATTGGGGCATAGTCAGATACCCGCGGATGGTTGCGCCTACGCTAAAGCATAGTCGGAAACTCGCGGCCGTTTCGAGCTTACACTATAGCATCGTCGGAAACCCACGACCGGTCCCTCTTACGCTATAGCTTAAGCTCGACCGGCAGTAGGTTTCCGATGATGGTACATTGTAGAGAAGAGCTGCTTGATATTTGTGTGTAGATTACCTGTACATCTAAACAGCATATATAGTCACGGGTTATCGATATAAGTTCCATAGAATGTTAAATAAAACTATCGAAATCAATGTGACTTTAATATTGTATAAATCGGAAGTGATAGAATCCGCTAACTAACTAGACATTTTATATGATAGTCCTATTTTCTATTTATTCTGTTTTCTGGTTATGGGGGACATTATAGTTTCGGATTGAATTCATGGCCACGGCTGTAAGATAATTGTGACAAAAGACTCGTCTTTGACTTCGAAATGATAAATTAAGGATCTGGCAAAGAAATACACATTTAATTTACCGGTAAAGGTTTGTACTACAAGTTTCACCTGCACTACGGCATTGATAGCAGGAAATAATACCTATCTAAGTATCACTCCTATTGGCTGTCATCCGTCGCCGTGTTTTGACTGATACTGGAACTATAAGTTACGGATCAGTTTCTTGAATTCAGTATACTAAACGTACTTTTATAATTGATATTTATACTGTTTCCACCTACATTGAATATTGATATTTTCGGTCTGGTTGCATTATTAATTACGATGATAAAAATCTCTGTAAAAAGGATACTCTTGCGTAAATGTTTTAAATTATTTATTTAATCGGAATACCTTGCTGTTTAATTTTTTAAAGTAAATGATAAAGATTAATTACTCTGAGACATGTGACCTTATTACATTCCTATAACTTAAACTACAGAAACATTATCTACCGAAAAAAACATATACCTGTATATTAAAGTTTAGATCGAAAAGTCATATATTTGGAATCTGAGATGAAGGAACGTAGAAAGAGTCAAAAATTCTTTTTCATTCACAATCTTTAAACCAGCATTAGAAACTGGTCGCCATTAAATTCAATTTCCAAACATCAAATCCAGAATTGATGCTGGTAAATATCAAAATACAATACAGTATTCTCCCGAGCAGGAGTTGTTGTGATCTTACAGCAAGGTAAAAGCTTTGGCTGTCCACTTTCTCATTGTTCCAGTATTATATGGTACATTAACTATTAACGCCACATTATTATATCTCCTTCTAAAAATAATTAAAAGGCAATGGCATGTAGTATGCATATCTTTACAGCAAAATGGATAACAGGAAAGGTAAAAAAATGGCATATCAATCAAGCCATCAATTCGACAGAACCCCACAAAAAAAAAAAAAAAAAAAAAAAAAAAAAAAAAAAAAAAACCACAAAACTATGACGCTGTATGTGCGTCATAAATATTTATTTATGCCTAGACATGAATAAATATTTATGACGCACATACCGCGTCATACAAAACACATACACAAACACAGAAACAAAAGAGTCAGAATAGTCTGATTTTGTACTCGATTGTTTGACTCAAAACATTTTTCTTTTGATCCATGTCTTACTTTTACCCTTTGATGTAAAAACTACAATTTTAATCATTTTCAAAATGTAGGTGGTGATCATATAGCGGAATCTTCGGCAGGAAGAACGTTACTGAGTTGTTGGTGGCTTTTCTGTATTGTAATGGTGGCTACCTACAGTGGCAATTTTGTGGCGTTTCTTACCGTTACAAAAGATAGATTGCCTTTTAAAGACCTTGAAGGATTAGTTTCCCAAAATATCTATAAATGGGGTACTGCAGGAGCAACCGTATATGAAACCATATTCAAGGTAAGTCAAATATGTCCCCTGAATTATTAAACTTATGTCAAAATGACTTTAACTAGTGGCCATTTGATCATACCTAAACCACACTGTGGCTGAATATTACTACATGTAGTACTTAGAATGAGAGATAAGTCACAGTGAGGATCAAAATAGATTGTAAATTGTATATTGGAAGACTACTGAAAAATAGTGATGAGATGAGTTAAACTCTTTATTCTTAATGTATGGACAATTTCAATACATTAATTATTTATTCAAAAGAACTTTTTTTTTACAAAATTGTCATTATACACATACTGCCTTCAGTTGAGGGTGGTATGCCAGATTACTACACGAAGGCAAAGTATCGCCCGAGACGTAGTCGAGCGAGATGTTTTGAGTGTGGTATTCTGGCATACCACCCTCAATTGTAGGCAGTATGAGTTATATTTTACTGAATGCCAATTATCTCCACATACGGAGAGAGTCAATCACATTTCACATTCGGAGGGTGGTATTCTCCCATGTGGTATTCCTGTCGCTAAGGTTGGAAAACCACCCATCGTTAAGAAGGGCGGGGCTTAGTTGAAGGTAGATTGAAATACCACATCTCTGTCAACCAATGAGAAATCAAGATTTTTGCATAAAGTATAATTTATTTCTTTATCATATTGATTCATTTCGATACATGTATGTTATATCTAGAGATGTAATCAAAAGTTTGGTTTTTCTTCAGGGTTCTGAATTACCAGAAAGGCAGAAATTATGGAATGGAATTCTAAAATTTAACAGAACAGACCCTTCTATCCTTAGTAGTGATCCTGCTATACATATACAAAAGGTTATGAGCGGGGACTATGCTTACGTTGCAGATAAGACCTATATGGAGATTTCTATGACAGATCAGTGTGATCTGGCCATCGCTTCTGCTGATATTTTACCCGTGCAGTATGCAATTGGTCTACCAAATAATTCCCCATTTGTAAAGATGTTTTCAGATCAGTAAGTGTTAAATCAGTTATTAAGAAAATGTAGTCTGTGGCATATAATTTTAGTATCACAATGTCATTCTTCTCTGAATCTCTGAATCTAGAGGACCAATATTGGTTGATTGAATGCGTTGTATCTTTGTAAATAACGGCAAAAAAATACCAAAGAGACAAAACCGTTGGAAAAGTCCGTAAACTCGAAATCAAAAGGTAAAGACAAAGTCATGAGAATAGAACATGTCAAACAAATGTCACAAGGATACATGTATAACTAAAGGAATAAAAAAAACACATAATAAACTGAACAAAAATAGAACAGGACAGCACTATGAATTTAAGTTTAATTTATTTATAAAGATCTCTATGTAAAATAATCGAAAAACATAAACTAGAGGCTCCCAGGAGCCAGTATCGCTCACCTGGACTATGTCCATCTTAAAATTGCTGTCAAGTTCCAACTGGCTAACTGGTTTCAAACAAGATCTTTCAGAGATTTTCCCCATTAGATCCTTTGTTAAACTATGTTCCGATCTGACAGCCATCTTCAATGGCAGACAGGGTCATCGGATACAATTCTTAAAGATGACCACCTAACGACAAGTTTTGTTCCAAATGGCGCAAACTTAACCAGAGTCACTGAAGCATACAATGTAGGTCATAATGACCAATTATTGCATGACTGCTCAGTACTACCCAAGGCACATCCACTGATGAAGTTTCATTGATACAATATGCTTAGTTCCAAAGAAAAGAATATAAATGGAAAAGGGTAACTCTATTAAGGATACCACAGAAACTTCAAAGTCTGCATCTTATCTTGATCTTCACCTCGATATTGAAGCCAGAGGAAGGCTGAATACAACACTTTACGACAAACGGGATGACTTCCCATTTTTGAGCGGCAATATTCCAGAAGCGCCGGCGTATGGAGTATATATTTCATAACTCATGCGTTCTTCCAGAGCTTGTGACATATACATTGACTTCCTGGATAGAGCCCGGCTCCTGACAGAAAAGTTGCTCAGACAGGGGTTTGTTGCTCCCAAGTTAGAGTCATCCTTAATAAAGTTTTATGGACGTCATCATGACTTGGTTGACAGGTATGAAAAAACGTTTCCCAAATGAAAATGGACCTGTTTCATTGATGTTATCCCTTCCTCATATCGGATTTGACATGGGCAGCATGGCGGATGTCCTGCAGGAAGCAGAGACTGCTTACTCTTCCGGAGCACCTGGGTCTACCCGGTTTTTTGGTGGGGTCCATATTGTTCATTTGTTTTTAGTTTTTAATTGTAGTACATGTATTGTTTTGGTCTTGTCTTCATTGTTCTTCGGGGTTTGTCAGTTATTTCAAATATTCAGCATTTTTAGTTCCGACTTAAATGCTAACTCAGACATGCATGTACTTTTCAAATATTTTATTATGATATTGACGAAAGTTCAGACAACTAATGTTATAAAACATATCACAAAATACCTAAATAAATTTGGTGCACTGTCTGGCCATTTTGTTGACTGACAACTCATCAAGTGCTCGAGATCAAAAGGTAGGAAATCCGTTGAAAGATACAATGATGAATTAATAAGCACAACCATCAAACAAAAACTATAAAATAAACAGGAATCCAAACTCAGCTAAGGGTTACCTCTGCATCAAAAGGAAGAGCCTTGGAAATTTCTGGTAAATTTTGTCAAATTTTGACGGAAAATTAGAAGGCATTTAAGTAATGAATCATTCCAGAACCAAATGTCAGGCATTATCAATAGAATAGAATAGAATAGTATAACTTTATTTAACCAATTATTGGACATGAATACATATAACAACATATGTTTACGTATTTTAAGTAATTCAAAAGTTTATGTTTTCTGATTTCAGAATAATTACAATTCTTGAAAGTGGACTACTTCAAATATGGAAAATGCAACATTGGCCAAAAAATGGAAAATGTGAAGAAAAATCTGCATTTGTTGCAAATAAAACTTTGACAATTTTTGACTTGCAGATTGCATTTTACCTAATAGGAATTGGTATATTTTTAGCGAGTTCATCACTTGGATTTGAGTATACAAGACAAAAACTTCATCTTTGGCTGGAAAGGAGAGGAAGGCTAAAACCAAAACAGTGTATTGTGAGACATATTAGTACTGTATCAAAAATGGATGACTTGGTACCAGATTTTGATGTGACAGAATTATCAGAATTTGATGAGGAA
The DNA here is from genome assembly GCA_028015205.1 of Mytilisepta virgata. NCBI lineage: Eukaryota > Metazoa > Mollusca > Bivalvia > Mytilida > Mytilidae > Mytilisepta > Mytilisepta virgata. The sequence goes on along the minus strand of CM051515.1, from coordinate 54,718,571 downwards.
ACTGAACTTAAGAAAAATTTGGATGTTTTATCAGAAAACATTGTTCATCATAGGGTCAAAGGTCAAATACCAGAGTTGACATGCAGATCAACAAATCCCTTGGATATATATTAAAACAGGATATATATAAAATCATTTTTGTAAATAAATTTAAATTCTATAATATTTATAATAATTTTAAAATATTTTTTTTTAATTTTATGAAAAGTTGAGGCTGGAAAAATGTTTATTTGATAAAAAATAAAATGTTTCAAAACAGCTTGATAATGTATACTTAATATCATGTAATATGGAAAGGATAAAAGGTCAGTGAGCTGTCGAACAGCCTAAAAAACAAAAATTAAAAACAAAATCAAAAATTAAAAGAAATTTCATGAAAGATATGAGCATCTTGACAATTAGGAACTCCATAGTGTCTCCAATGAATAAAGGTATTCCAGGAATACATTTAAATATACAGCATTCCTGCAATGATGGTTTGTGAGTATGGTTAGAATTGAAAAATTCAGGTCAGGTAGATGAATACATCTGCTGGGTGATTAGGGCAAAGCACATGATGTCACTACAGGTTTTTTGTTGGGGTTCACATTGGAAGTGCTTTAGTTTTGTGCTGTCTTGTTGTGATTCTCTTTTGTTTGATATGTTTATTCCTTTGTTTTTGTTTTCTGTGTTTAGTGTTCTAAAGATGTTGCCTCGTCTTTGGATTTTGTTATTGTAGAATTTGCCAACCTTCTTATCGCTTAGGTATTCTTTTGCGAATATGTATATACCTCATAAAAATGTTTCAGTAAATTTAGCATAGCAGTTTCTGGGGTAATTATTTCAAAGTACCTAATCAGAAATACAGAAATGTTATGGCAGATATGTAGGTTTAATAACAGAATAATACACTGAATATAACAAATTCCCAGTGTGCAGTAGAACCTCAAATTCCAAGTACTGTAAATTTTTCAAATCAATGCAATATTTTTAATTATTGCCTGAAATTTGACAAAATGAAGATCACAATTTTTAAAACTTAAATTTGGATTTTGATGGTTATATCATTACAAAACGGTACATCAACTGCATTAATTAATATCACAATATTGTCTATTTAGGACATTTCGATAACAAATGTATGCTAAATTTTCTGAATGTACAGTATTTTATGGAATGCAAAATTCATATATCTGTAGCAGTGGAAAAATTTGTAACTTTCAATAAATTTGATTAAGCCAACTGAAAATTATCTGAATGATATTAAGTGCATCAGTAGTATGCAATCTTTGTGAAGGTTTTTCTGTAAGGTTACAGACCAAGGTTCAATTCTTATGGCATATAGGTTTCCAATGTTTAAGTTTATGGACAGAAATTGGATATCTAACTTGCGACTTTAACATAAATAACTATTTGTCTTGACATAAACAACAATTTATTTTCTATAAAAAATAATTATCACAGACATGAAATAAAAAAATACATAATAAAATATGACAGTGAATAACAAATAAACTGTATACATCACTAAATATTCAATAAGAAATATTTAAAATAAGATGTCAAAAATCAATACTGGATTATTGACATCATTTTCTACTCAAAATAAAACAAAGAGAAATAGAAAATTTGGTTTCCAACTGAGATAAAAAATTCTTTGAAGCTTCAGGTAACAGGAAATATATCAAAAACAATAATTGGCACAGATTATTACAGTAAATTATAAAGCTTCATGTAAGACAAGAATTTACAAGACAAGTACACAGACTTTATATTTACAGTAAATTATGAAGCTTAAGGTATCTGGACCATAATAGATCATGATTGAAAATTTATCTCTTTTTGACTGTGAATGGCTGAACCAAACAATTTAAAGCTGGAATTTTGTATATATATTTTTCTCAAGTTGAAACACACTTTGTTGCTTATATGCAGAGTCTGTTAACTTAAGTTAGTTATATTGGAATTTCCGAAGTTTGCCGATAACTACCGAGGTCATTTCAATTGCGTTGTATGGAACATCCGGGAACTTTTGAATAATCACGTTGTCATTTATGGTCTGGATACCTTAATGTAACACAAGAATATTACAAGAGAAGTACACAGACTTAACAATATTTCTAGAGCACTGAGAATTTATAAAGTTATCTTTTTATAACATTATCAGTCATTCAAACAGAATATACACACAATGATATGCACTGAATTTTCTCCATTATGTGAGTAGACCAATATGAATCTTCATTGACTTATACACCATGAACGAGGGTTTTAAATATCAGTATTAATAATTTTTCATTACAAAATATTAAACTGAAAGTATTTGTTTTAACTTTCAATCTGAGTCAATGAATTATGTTCCCTTTGACAATAAATTATCTCCCTTGTAGCATTTTCATGGTTTCCATGTGATTACTTTTACAGCAATGTTGGCAGCCTTTACAACAGCAGGAATTGGATCTGTTGTTCTATTCTTAATCTGAAAAAGAAACATAACAAATGGAATCAGAAAGGATGCAATAAGAAATAGTAATATACTGAACCGCAAAAGAAACATCGCTTTTTCAAAATGTTAGCAAAATTCAAAATAAATATTAATTAATGATTTTTATATAATCAGTATTACGATTACATCACCAGGTAAGATTAAATTACCTGTGAATTAAATTTTCGGTTGAATAATTTTCAGTTGATATCGTAGAGCGACCGTACCTAAAACCGCTTGTGGGACACACTTGGCGGTAATTTTTCTTAAATCTTAAATGTTCGTGAAATTCATGCTCCTTTATGGGTATAAAAGGCCGGAGAAAATTAAAGAGTGTTAGTATCAGTGTTGACACAGAAGCTATGCCACATCTGACTCCACAACATAGAGAACAGGCCATTGGTCGATTGGATGCTGGGCAATCTGCCAGAGTTATTGCCAACGACTTCAACTGTGCTGTTCGAACAATTGAACGTCTATGGACACGTTACAATGCAACAAACAGCACAAATGACCGTCCACGGAGTGGTAGACCCCAAGTCACTACCCCTAGACAGAATAGAGGCATTGTTCGTCACCATTTGATGAATCGGTTCACCCCAGCTGCCGAAACTGCCAGAAACACTGTTCAAACACATGGACGACCCATAAGTGATGATACGGTTCGTTGGCGATTAGCTGCTAGAAACATGAGATGTCGCCGTCCAGCATGAGGACCTATTCTTACTCCTCGACACCGTCAAGCTCGTCTTCAGTGGGCCACTCAGCGACAGAATTGGCGAAATCGACAATGGCGTAACATCATCTTCTCTGACGAAAGCCGTCACTGCATTTCAACAGCCGATGGCAGAACCAGTGTGTGGAGAAGACGCGGGGAACGTTACGAAGACAGCTGCATTCTGGAAACAGACGCGTGGGAAGGACCTAGCATCATGGTATGGGGAGGAATCGGCCTTAACGTTAAACTTGGTCCAGTCATCTTTCAGAACCTTGGCCCAGGCAGAGGAAATGGCGTAACAGCTGCCCGTTACATCGACCAAGTCTTGACACCCCATGTTCAGCCCCATTTCGCACGTCATCAAAACAAGACTTTCCAACAGGACAATGCATGTGCGCATACCGCAAGAGCCACAAGAGACTTCCTACAGCAGAATAACATTAATGTTATGGATTGGCCGGCTTTGAGTCCAGATTTAAACCCTATTGAACATTTATGGGACGAAGTTCAAAGACGGTTGAATAATGAGCAGCCAAGTCCGACAACTGCAGCTGAACTTTCACAAGCGTTTCAGAGAGTATGGGCACGTATTCCGATGGCGTTTATTAATCGGCTCATCAACTCCATGTACCGAAGATGTGCCGCAGTAATTGGTGCCGGTGGAGGACATACACGTTATTAACGGACGTGGGAGCGCAGCATTGAAAACATGTGACGTTGCGACAATTGTGACGTTTTTGTGAACATTGTAACCAAAAGACTGTAAATCATTCATTAAATTTTGTAAAAATTAATTTAAAATATATAAATGTCACTTTGAAATAAATGTATGTGAACATGTCATTTTGTGCGACGTTTCTTTTGCGGTTCAGTATATTTGTAACCTTTGACAAACAAAATATCTGCTTGCTGAATCTATATTGATTTTTATTTCTTTTTTTTTTCATCCTCTGATGCAGGATGAATTCAACAACCGTGAAAAAGAAAACTGATCAGGCATTTTACTACGTATAACAGAGGAAATGTCATGGAATAATCTGGACGTCCAAACATAGAATTCTGCTTAAAAACCAAAAAAAAAAAAAGAACAAAATAATAGTAAAATTATCCAAAAACTTTATTTCACAATAGGAAAATAATAAGATAATGTCACAGTAGCAATTTTTTTGTCAAAGATCAGAAATATTGCTATTGTTTGCCTTGTTTCTAAATCAATAAATGAATAGAATAGTATGGCAAATTAAAATAATTTCTGGACCCAGTTTCTATAAAATCTTAAAAGGAAAATCATAGCATCCCATTACCTATATAGATCACTAAGAAGAACAGATAAATCCGTTATAATTAGTAGTTGCAAAACGACTTTCAAAATTCTAATTATTAACTGAGATATAAACTTTTTTCTTTTATTTTTTCTAAAGTTACAGATTAACATCGATACAAAAAATGTAAAGGATTCTAGGATATACTTTCCTAGTAAGGTTATTAACATACCTTTCCAACATGTTGTAATAATACTTTTCTTCCCTCAGGGGCCTCTGATAAGCATGTCAAAGCCTATAAACATGGAAACAAATTTTAATTTTAAATGAACCTGTGTTATATTTGTATTAATTGATCAGCAGAAATCGAAATTACATTGAAACTTGTTAAATACTGACTGTATGTTATGTAAATTTTTCTATTCAAAATTTTCCACAGCTTAATATTTAAGTCTGTCATCTTAAAAAATTATTTTCTTACTGAAAAAAAATTGTACACTTTCTCTAATTCTTTTTTTAAACCTAATTTTTTTTTCTTTACTATTTGACTAATGTAACACTTCTTATCACTTGACACTTTTCCTTCAAAGATCTGAATAATCATTGGAGCAAGTTCTATATTTCAGTCTTTTTAAAAAGAAAATTATATGGGAGATAACTCTACCTTTAAAGCATTCAATCGCACTTCACTTGTATTATCATCTACAAGATTTACCAGTGGTGGTATTGCATTTCCTTCATTTATTGCTGTATATTTTCCCTTGGTTGTGATTGTTATCCTAAAAATATATTCAATTTGAAATATAATTACTTTTGACAAAAACTGATTAAAAGGATAAATAAATTGGTTTCAATAAACCCTTTTTTTCTGACATGTCAGAATAGTCAAAATATTTGATCTCTAATATCATGTTCTGTGTCAGAGTGGTCAAAATATTTGATATCTTACATCAATAAATGTGTCAGAGGTGTCAAAATGTTTGATATCTTACATCAGAGGGGTCAATATCTAACATTATGAGATGTGTTAGAGTGGTCAAAATGTTTGATAAATTACTTCAGAGGGGTCAAAATATTTAATATCTTCCATTATGAGATGTGTCAGAGTGATCAACATGTTTAATATCTTACATCAGAGGGGTCAAAGTATTGAATATCTTACATCACGAGATGTGTCACATCAAGAGATGTGTCAGAAGGGTCAAAACGTTTGATATTTAATATGAAATGTGTCAGAGTGGACAAAATTTTTGTTATCTTACATCATGAAATGCGTCAGAGGGGTTTAAATATTTGATAACTAACATTATGAGATGTGTCAGAGTGGTCAAAATGTATACTATCTTACATCCCGAGATGTGTCCGAGGGGTCAACATGTTTGATATCTTACATCAGAGGGGTCAAAATATTTAATATCTTACATCATGAGATGTGTATGAGAGGTCAAAATGTTTGATATTTAACATCATGAAATGTGTCAGAGGGGTTTTAATGTTTGATTTCTAATATTATGAAATATGTTAGAGGGGTTTAAATATTTGATAACATCATGAGATGTGGCAGAGTGGTCAAAATGTTTGTTATCTTACATAATGAGATGTGTCAGAGGGGTTTAAATATTTGATATCTTACATTATAAGATGTGTCAGTGGTCAAAAAGTTATTTTACATCATGAGATGTGTCAGAGAGCTTTAAAAATATGATATCTTACATCATGAGAGCTCCTGCAGCATTTGCTCTAACATCAGGATTTTCATCTTTCAGAAGCTTGACTAATTCTGGTACACATTTAACTTCAACTGCTTTGTTCTTACCATCTAAAGGAACACTTAAAATAAATTAAAACACCGATGACATAATCATATTTTCTGTAAAATGCAAGTATTATCTTCATGAAATGGTATTTGATAATTGTATACTATTTTGGGTTTTGACTATGTGATTTTTTTGTGCAAAATTAAAATAGAATCGAGAATGGAAATATATATTTGTTGTAATACTGAGAAGATATACATGATACTTTATTATTCTGTTACAATACTGAGATGCCTGTTCAAACACAAGATGACTATAATATCACGAAATGAGCTGTCAAATTGACAACCAAGCAGATTTTCCTTCACCACTGTTTTGAGCCACCAGCCTACCATACATACAGTATTCATAATTTTGGGGAGCATTAAAAAAGTTCGACTCAAGCGGAGGCTAATCAAAAATAAAAAAAACTTCATTCAGAATTGAAATGTGTATCAATAATTCACTAATTATCTAAGACAACGAGTCAAGGTAGCCTGAGGTGAACACGGGACCATTGGTTTATGACTGGATTAACCATTGAAGCAATTTTTATTCTCGAGGTAATAATTTTATAAGTGTGTATTATTTCCAGACAGCGATAAATATTTAAATGCATTTATTAATGAAGGGACTGTAATTTTATTTCAAGACAACAGAAATTTTGACTCACTGAATTTTGACACATCAGGATTCAAAATACATGTTATTATATGGAACAAAGTTCGGCGCTACGGGAAAATTTCAACTCATACAAACCTCAACCTCAAGTTCTAGACAATGAGAGTTGACTGTATCATAGCCTTGTTTTATTTCAATACACTGTAATTCTAACCACAAATTTTATTATGAATCCTTTTTTCTCTTCAAAATTGTTGGTGCATTAAACTCACCTAAGATCCATTATATCTCTGGCAGCTTTGGCACGTATTACATGTGATTTATGGTCTAATAGTTTTGTAAACATTTCCATGGCACCACCTTTTAAGGCTTGTTCTGTATCGACTGCCATACAGAAATGTAATGTATCTAATATTAAAATCTGCAAAGACAAAATGAATGATGTTGTTCTTTCATAACATAGATGTGACAAAACCAACCTCAAATCATTGCTAGTGGCCATCTTTTGGTTACAGTGAGGTGCAAGATTTTTCTCTGTACTGATGGCCTCTCTGTGACTATTAAACAATAACATTTCTGTTCCTTTGCTTGGATCACATGCATGTAGGGACTTTATGTCAAGAAATAATCTATTTTATTTTGTAGAAAAAACTCTTCCTTCTTAACTTTATATTTGCCTATACATGTTTTGATAGATTTTTGTCTAATTAATGAAAACACCCAATACCCTCAACATAGGGACTTATTGGGACATATTGACTTGCAGCCAATATGTAAAAGAACATCTAATATAATTACATGATAATATTAATTTATAACTGCATTATGTGAAAACTACTAAAACTTATTATTTATTAATCTATAAATCTGTCATGTCTATCACATGGAATTTTATCATTTTAATAAAAAGTTAAAGTACTTACTTTTATTTCTTCTGTTTCTATTGATAATTTTTTAACTAAAATTGGTACTAATTTGGCATTTACAATTCCTTGAGCTCCTAAAATAAAATTAAATATTGATGATTATAAAGTCTATTGGTTGGAAAAAACTCTTACAATTCAATTCCAGCAATTATATCATCACATCTTAATTCTACCATCCAGACATCCTTTCATTTTCCATATTTCAGCAGTAATTTCCATTGTAAATTCATTTGTGTCTACAGTTCTTTTTTATTTCAACATCATAAATGCAGCTAACATACATGTACTTGCTGAGTTTAATTTTTCATCTATATATATTTTAATGCAAATCAGTTACCCATGCTTACAACCTAGTTATCAGTTGTAGTTGCTTTTTTGAGGTTTCATGTAATGGAAAAATTCGGATATTTGGTAGTCTTTAGGAAATTTCCACATTATTCCAATCCCATCAAGTGCTCAACTTTTTGTGTTGGTTTTCCTTCACTATTCAAGGCTATACAAAGATCTCTTGTATCATCTTATGGGTGCTGCATTTGGTAGATTTGTACATATCTTGTTGGGATTTTGTTTCTCTGATGCAATGCACACCCTTAATGTATATCCTTCCACTTCCATATATGAATGCATCTCATTTTTTATAATTTAACACAAATCCAAGGAACAATATTTACCTAATGGTGTATCCCAATTTTTTAAATTATAAAATAAATCCCAGGGTAATGTTTACCTAATGGTGTTTCTGATATCATTTCTATTGCTTGGTGTGCATTTCTTCTTGCTACATCCTCTTTATCATCAAATAATTTGGCAACTGGTTCTACAATTCCATGTTCTAAGAATGCATCTCTTCCAACTGCATGACCTAGTTATAATCAAAATATCATTATTGGGATATATTCCAATATTTATGCACCTATATATTCTTATTACAGTATAAAAAATTAAACTATAAGGATACTTATGAAACTGTTAGCAAATAAATCTTTAATTTGGCAAAACTTTAAAAAAAAAATTATGAGTTCCAAGAGAAACAACATAATAACAGTTTCTGATTAAAATTTAAAAAGGAAAAACACACTTTGTGTTGCAATTGTTAAGAAGAAAATGGTAAAAACATCTTTCAGGGAAAGGATATATGATAAAATTTGAAATACATGGAAAATAAACATAACAATAATCTTGTTACAGACATACTAACCTCCAATGACAAACAAACATTCTGTGGCTTTTTGTCTAACAGTTAAATCAGAATCTGTTAACAATTTTCTTAAACTTTCGGCTATACCTAAAACAACAGCATATACATTACAAAAAACAACAAATACAATAACAAATTCATTTAAAAACAAATGAAATAAATACTGGTAAATAAAATGAAATATTCTTTTCTTTAAAAAATTCTTTCAATTTATTTATGACTTTTTTACATCTTTTAAAAATTATTACTCATTTATAATGACTAATCTATAATACTAAATTTACGAATTAGCCGAATAGGCGGCAAAACGCGTGGTTCAAAATAAACGATGTATGGTTCAGATTATAAAGGTTATTATCGGATTTGACAATCTGCATTTATAAATTTAAACTGCAGTTTTGTTTATGTGCAAATGGAATCTGCATGGACTTTTCCGGTATGAATTCTCCCAACATATCCCTTAGAAGGTTCTCGAATGCATCATTTTAACACATTCATTTAAATAAACAATTATGCACATATTTTAAATGTATTTTTGTTTGAAATTACGGAAGAAGAATAAAACAAATTAAAAACATTCTCCTTCGAGTGGGGTGTTTCCACTTCATGTATTCAGGATTGTTTTTTCTACAATAACGCAATTTCTCCTAACTATAAACATTATGAACTTTGAAGATTATGAAGAAGTAAGGCAAAGTTCAGAGGATTCCTAACTCAGTTGTTTTTTGGATTGCTTGGATGTTTACTTTGCACAAAGTGATAAAACCAGCCATTATCCATTTTTACATTATTTGTCATGTGACCTGTCTAAATATATCTCTACCGTACAATTCCGTGTAAGCCCTAGATAAAAATATTTTTAACAAATGGTCATCTTTATCATTAATGACGAAATTTATCTCGGACATCTTTATAAATGTGGACAGCACACTCAGCCACACACTAAAAATGCTTTTATCGTCTATTGGATTTATTTGTGAAATTAAGCCTCGCTTGCCCTGCCCATGATGACAATGAACAATTGGAACAATTATTTTCCAAAAATATGCTCTACTTAACTCACGGCATCTTTTGAAAAATTCATCCGTCACTAAGAAAATGTTTTTTCACATTCTTTTTCATATTTATTCTGAATGAAAAAGGTAATGCATTATGAAATGTGTATTTAATGAAAGCTTTTCATCAAGTTCCAGTTCAGAATTAATTGTAACATAAACATATTGACAATTTATGTGGTTGTATTTTCGTCATAGATTTTGACTATGATGGAACCTTAAGGTCCATTTTGGTAATTCTACGTGGCATACATCTTCGGTAGTAACGAACAACCATATGACAATTAGGTCACGTTGACCTATATTTCACGCTTCATTGACTTTGGTTAAAGTTTGCATCAACATCCATTTCTGGAATACTACAGCATATATAATCATGAAACTATCAGTTGATACCACCTACTTGACAGGAAAGTTTATGGGAAGCCTGCCACAACATCCACATTGAGTTCCTGTTCCACGAATGCCATGGCCGCAAAACCTTTTTAAAGTCAATATGGCCACCACAAAAAAATGCTTATTTTCCCGCGCTCGCGTGGGTTCAATGTCTAGTAATAATATATTTTCAAAAATTACAATGAAAATACTTGAAATCTTTATCACATACAAAAATGGTACATTAAAGCACTGTGAACATTACATAAAACAACCACATACCAACTTGTAAAGCTTCTGCTATATGTTCTGGATCATGAAGATAGTCACATAATGACATAACTGCTCTCTGTCTTACAAGTAATGTTGCATCATTCAGCTCTCTATTCTAAACAGGACAACAGAAAAAGAAATATGTTTAAAGGGTGATGAAAAGTAAAGATGTGTATGCTTATTCTGCATGTATCAGGTCAAATTACATAACTTCCATCAAGTATTTTTTATATCAGTCATTTTATTTTCATTTTTTGTACATATATTAAATGTCTTACAATGAGTTTTATCAATTGCATCTTAAATTGCATGAATGTCAAAATTATTTTCTAAAACAGCAATAACCAATGATAAGATTAATAAGATTAATAAGCTAGCAAAACTTGCTCTGCAGTGTAGAGGTGTAAAAAATTATGGATATCAATCTTGAAGTATTGTGCCATCAAAAAAGTTTCAACATGACCACCAACATGTGAAATCGCATGAAGCCATTTTGGTTTCTTCTGGACTTAAATCATTAATCAAAATAAAATAAATAAGAATGAAACCATAGGAAATCAAATTTGGATATATAAAAATGAAATTTGCAGATGCAGGTGTCACGTTTTTCCTTCCATTCAGAAAGGTATAAAGTTTAAATATTGAAAGCAATAAAAAGTTGCACTTTGCTCACTATTTCGTTCCATATCAAATAGATTTAAAAATGTGTTGAATCTGATAGTAACTTGTATGAAAGTATGGTGTGTGGGAAAAGTAAAAAGGACCACTAATAACAAAATATAATCCTGGTCCTTTCGCCCGAATCCTGTTTGCAACTGTACCATTTTACCCTGATTCCTTCAATCTTCACAACAGCAAAGTTTTGATTCCGTACAGAACATAAATAAGCTCTTACATAATATGAGACAGGTATGACCTGGAAAGCGATCAAAGTGTAAGGTTTTTACGTTTGCTTTGTCAGTGTTCAGTGAAACCTTCGTAATGGCGGAAAATGTGACACTTGCGTCTGCATCTTTTTTTCTTGTCAAATTTGTTCAGCCATCCAGGTAGATCCTTTAAATTCGAATTTATTTTTAATTTCATGACACTTAACATGCTTAATGTTAAGAAAATTGAGGTTAGTCCATATATAACTTATTTTGTTCAATATAATCTCTGTTCATGTAATAATGTCGGAAGCAAATAGCGGAAAGAAATTTCGCATGGATGCTGCATGTTGTTGAAACTTTTTAGCCGGCATAGTGTAGTAGTGGGAATAATTTGATTGACATCTCTACCTTAAAGAGCGAGGTTTGCTCGCTTAATATCTTAAGTATACCCAAACAGGATCGGTAATATCCAAAACATCTGAAAGCAAATCATCATTGTTCGATTTATCTTCTTTAGAAAAATATACAACATATTTTAAAATAAACAGACAACAATTTCCTCCACCCTTCAATTTATTTCTGTGGTGGTCCCTGCATTACTCTGTTAATTCTACATTCATAAAAGTTCCAGTAGCCTTTAAAGGCCCCTTGACCACAACAATATAATGAGCTTCTTCCTTAAAACACTTGATCACCATTTTTTAGTAGGGCTAGGCTATACGCTACAGCCAAAAAATAGAGGTATAAAACTCACTAATCTTGGCACTGCTCGATCTCCATATGCCAAAGGTGTCCTCGTTGGATCAATATGTGGTGGATACTTAGCTGATATAACTGTATGTGCCATTTTCAAGGGCTGTTTGCATACAAACAACAAGCTGTAACAAACAACCTGTTTTTATTGACCAACTTCCGCTTGTCGGTAACTATGGTTTGGCGCATGTCTGCACGTGTTTAGACAAAGCTAGCAGGAGGCATAGATAGATTTGTGTCTTTGTGAATGATTATTTTTTTATAATGAAAGTTAATAAGAATAACTTCCTTCTCATATTTTTAGAAAACTATCAACCTATTATAATCATTACTCATTATTTGTTAATTCTTAGTTTCGAACTTCTGTGGCAACAACATGGGTCAGCGGGAAATTTGAAGCATATTTGGTAGGATTTAATCGCAAAAACTGTTATTTTAAATAAGGCCAACTTATGCTTAAAAACAAATATTTTTCAGCGGGAATTCAGAGAATAACGATATGCTCTTGATAAAAAAAACACCTTAGCTATGGCCATGATGGCTGAAAGTGAAACTCCCAACCTCATCATGACATCAATCAGGCTCATGTCTAAAAAACACTTCCTTTCTTACTGTCTGACTACTTGTACGCTTGTACTGTAGATGCATTCTCTTGATATGAAGTACTCACTCACTGCCTGCATGCCCATGTGGTATCAGGACTAGTCACCCCAAGAAAAGTCACTCCCTTTCTAGGACAACTCGCTGGCCTGTCTAAAAAAAGTTGCTGATTTGTTATCTTTGTTATTGTATGAGTTTTCGTCCTATTATCAGATTGTACTTCTAGTTGTGTATAAATCTTATTTTCCGGCCACACTTTAATGAGGGTTTAAAGTATGTTCAGTTCTGTTGATTCCCGGAATTTTAGTGCAATTCAATAAATATGTGTGTTTTTGCCATAATTTACAAAATTAGATCAGCTAGGTTAGTAAAATGGTGTCATAATATTTCGTCCTAAATAATAAACTGACTGAAATTTGTTATGTGTAAAATCCAGAAGTAGTTGACTTTCCAACTTTGAAATTCATTTGTTGTATTAATATTTCCGTAAGTATTGTTTCAGCAAGTAATTTTGCATACTGACCAACTGAAAAGTGGCTTGAAAAAAGATTTTCTAATATGAAAAGCACATAGAATTTTATAAGAAACATCAGACTTTCTGATGGGGGGAAAATAGCTATTTATAACACTTTTAACCTCATGATAGTCACAAGACTAACCAATTATATTAAATGACCAGATGACACTGCTCATATGAACCACAATCTGGTATTCGAAACTTTGGTTTCTTTGGTTTCCAAATTTTTAATCACTTGAATTTGAATGTTTGATCTTTGGAATATGTATAAAACAACATTTATAAGAGAATCGGATGAACAAAAGATTTTCTTTAAACCCTCTTTGCTCAACACCTTTTTCGTACCAAGATACCATGTCAAAATGAAAATTAGAAAATTGTGTAATTTTGTGTTTATAATAGCATTATCCAAGACCCGTTTTGTCTTTTTCATAAGTTTTTATGCATGCATGATGCATTTGTAAATGCTGAATTTGGACAGGAAACCACAAGAAAACACAATGAAAGATGTCAAGATATTTCTCCTCAAAAGAACTAATATTATTTGCATTCTATCATGTTTTGTATACTCTAATAGATGGTCAAAATGTACTTATTGATGAGACATTGTTTTTATCATCAGATGAAGGATTAATAAAGCCAAACATTCTATTTTTATTTATAAGGGTGACAGCAAACAAAAAGAAACAGAGCTTTTAAAATAACTTTTTTTTCCGTAATATGGCAAATGCAAGATAAATTAAAAACTACATGATGCAGTTAATAAGGAAAGTTGTCAGATTTTTCCCTGCTCAATTTCTGGACTGCAATATTGATATTTAAAAAGAAATCATAACTGAAGAAACAATGTGTGTTGTTTCCTAATAAAAACATGAAAAAAAATTGGTACATATGTATATACAAGCCCTTTTGTCCATTTTTTTGGCTCTTTGAGTAATAACTCTCTCACATATTTATTTACGTTTATGTTCTTTACTTTGGAACTAAGCATATTGAAACTTCATCAGTGGATGTGCCTTGGGTAGTACTGAGCAGTCATACAATAAGTGAGTCATTATGACCTACATTTTATGCTTGAGCAACTCTGGTTAAGTTTTGTGTTTAGGTTCATTTAAAACTAGGCATAGTAAATGAACGAAACTTCATCAGTGGATGTGTTGAGCATTCATACACGATGACCTACATTTTAGGTGGGGCATCCGTGTATTACGGACACAATTTCTAGGTTTGAAATTCAACTGATCCAGATTAATCTTAAGTTAATATGATCCAAAAAAATCTATAGTTGCTAAGTAAAATTCCAAAAATAATATTCCACTTTCAGGAAATTTATCGAAATTGGAATCCCATATTTTTAAAATCCATACAATCCAAACTAGTGCTTTGTTTGTTTGTTTAGTTGGGGTTTTACGCCGTTTTCAGCACATTTGGCTATTTCGCGGCAGCCAGTTTTTATTGGTGAAGGAAGCCGGAGTACCCGGAGAGAACCACCGACCTTCGGTAGGAAAATTGGTAATCCTTGTCAATTTAGATCGGAATCGAACACACCCCGTCACAGGTGAGATTCAAACTCACAACCTCAGTGTTGACAGGGTAATGATCATTAGTAGTCATGTCCACCAGTGCTGTTGGTATAGTGATTCCAAATATATATGGTTGCTAAGTAGAAACCACAAATAAACTAGACTTTGAGTCTTTCAGAAAATTTACCAAAATTGAAATCGCAAATGATCCTGATCAGTCTTAAAGCTTATATGATCCAAAAAAAAAATCTATAGTTACTAAGAAAAATTCCAAAAATAATAGACACTTTCAGGAAATTTTCCAAAGTTGGAATCTCATATTTTTGACATCTAGATGATCCCAATATGTGTTACTGCTGATGTGATCCAGAAAATACATGGTTTCTTTTGAAAAATAAAAAAAAATTGAGTCTTTGAGACTTTTAGGGAATTTACCAAAGTTGGAACTGCATCTTAAACAATTCCGAAACATTTAGCGCAATCTACATTAGTGGAACAATTACTGAGCCACCTTTCAGTTCTGTTTTTAAAATAACATGAGAGGAGTTCAGTGGCAAAGGAATAATGTATCCTAAAGCTACCTTTATAGCCAAACCCCAAAGGGCGCTATTCAAATTCTGAAACATTTGGCACAATCAACATTGGTAGGGCAATTAAGGAGCCAACTTTCAGTTCCATATTCCAAATGACACGAGAGGAGTTGCACTACAGGAATAATATACCCTTAGGCCACGTGTGTAGCTCGCTTCTATGAGCGCTATTTAAATTCCGAAACCTTTTGCACAATCTACATTGGGAGGGCAATTACTGAGCCGACTTACAGTTCCATATTCCAAATAACCTGAGACAAGTTGCGTGACAAAGGAATAATGTACCCTTAGGCTCCCCATGTAGCTCAGCCCCCAGTTGGCTATTCAAATTCCGAAAACTTTTGCACAGTCCCCACACACAGAGCAATCAATGACCCAAGTTTCATCTTTCTACATCCAGTGGTTACTGAGATTATCTTGGACATTACTAACGTATATACGCCAAACAGCAAAACAATATCCATGTGCTTCAGTGAAGTGCGGGGATAATAAGAAAAAAGTTTTTTTGAGATTTTCTTTTCTTTTATACTTTACTTGGAAAAACTTTAAGAACAAGAAAAGTAACAATGCTTTTATAGTTTGTTCAGCTTAAAGCCCTTTGACATTGAGAAAAATTGTACACTACACTGTAAATTTTAGACAGTCTCTAGCATATGTTTGAGTGGAATTATTTGTACATGTATGTCTCTGCTGTAAGTCATATAATTCCTATGTCATGCTCACTTCTCTCTCGCTAATTCATAACGATAGATCATGGTTAAATTTTTACAATGTACCAAATATTTTCCAAATTTGAAAGATATGATTTGATGAAATAGTTCCTATGTGTTGAACCCTGTTTAGAGCCATACCATTATGGTTGCAAAATCTGTTATGAACAATTGTTAGCTAAGACAAAGATTGAGAATTAGGTCAGAGAGGATTTTGCAGCTATTATAATTAACTAGAATTAAAGAAACACACTAAATTAAAAAAAACATCCCTGGAATATTGAAATAAAACATAATACATGTATTATGAAAAATTAAGAGTATCAATTGTTATGCATGTGAAAGAATAATCAGGTGTGTAAAGTTAGTCTATTTTTTTTACTGAATTTTACTTTATTTCAGTGACTACCCCTTTCTAGGAATCATTGATATCTATATATTTAAATGTATTCTGCAGTGACTGTCTTCCAATTTACTGATTGAAATGTGACATCACATGGGAAAAAGACACAAAAAAACAAAAAAAGATCCGATTATATCTGAATTAGAAGAAAGGGAAAAAATCAAACAATCTGTTCTGCAAGGTAAGACAAGAATTTCTCATTATTTTAAATTATCTTTCATAATTTGCTGTTTTTCACAAGTATGTTGCTAAATTTGTTTTGAAAGACATTATTGTTTATATTTGAAGACCATTCCTTGAACTAGAATATCAGAAGAAAACCTTTTTATAAGGCCTAAAAAAAATATAGTTGTGTTTAGGGTAACCCGACCCTACCTAATTTTTAGTGCCTACCCTAAATTTTTTATAACTTTTCTTCAACAAGCACTGTTAAAGTCAAGGTGACTCCAGTATACAACCTAACTAAAAAAATTAATGTAAAAAAAAAAAATTTCCGTACCTACCCTACCTAACTTTTTTCAGTGTGTTACCCTAAACACATGTATTTTTTTTTTGGCCTAATACATAATGTATAATGTACTTGTTTACAAATTACACATATAAATCAGTGTTTTTTTGAAATATCAAGTCACAAGTGCTTCATATCTTTTATTCATGCAAAGTGTTCAGAGACAGATTAAAGTCACCCGGAGGAGGTGGAGGTATTGTAGTTGGGAAGACAGGACAAAATAGAAATAGCCAATCAGATTACCCGACACCAAACCATGTGACATATGAAAGTACATCTAGTATGTCTGATTCTGAGACATCTTCAGGTTCAGGAAAAAGGCAACACAAAAGAAGAAGAAAAAAAAGACAAAAGCCACAGAAAAAAGTAAAAAAGGTTTATTTATATATTATTCAATTATAGTCTTTTGTAATTGTT
The DNA here is from genome assembly GCA_028015205.1 of Mytilisepta virgata. Classification (NCBI taxonomy): domain Eukaryota; kingdom Metazoa; phylum Mollusca; class Bivalvia; order Mytilida; family Mytilidae; genus Mytilisepta; species Mytilisepta virgata. Next base: position 54,700,993 of record CM051515.1, on the reverse strand, counting down.
TTATTACATAATAATCCATTAACTCCGTAATTTTAATCTAGACAGTTTGATATTTGTACTCTCCACTCTCCAAAAAACCATCTTCTTCATTACTTCATAATTTTTTTAATTCAAAAGTGTAGTAAATATACATACACGCAGTTTCAGGAGATCTTGTACAGTAGGGTTTTTCTAGGTTTGTCTAATGGCAAAATTATTAATTTTTGATGATTACAAAAAACTTTATTTTGATAATCGAATGATTTATTTTATGCAAGGCTAAGAAATCATTTCGAAGTCACTAAAATAGGGAACATTTTGACTGTTTTATTCACATGGTTCAGTTTTCAAATTTATTTGGTTCATGTAGGGGATTACATATGGATGAACGTAAAAAATGTCATACACAAGTACGAAATATGAAAAAAAAGACCTGCACCTTTTACTGGCATTTTGCAGTTCAAAATATTTGCATGAAACAAATGAATATCTACCATCAAATTCCAAAAAAAAAAAAAACGTGAAATAAAACATGTTCAAAAACATTGCACAAAAATAACCTTGTATTCATCTTGTTTTATGTCTGGGACCGTTCTTTCAGTTTGACATTTTTTCTATTATTCAAAGGGCTGATGACACAACGAATCTTGTTGGATGATGAATGAAATGAAATTAATTCTGATTGGACGGCTTGAAAAAGAACCCATGTGATAGAACGCGAAAGTGAAAGGAGTCAATATGGATTTTAATCAAACAATATCAAAATAAACGGAATATCATGTGACCACATACAGACCAATTAGATTATCTCAATAAAATCATTATATAATAATATTTTTAAGAAAGTTAGTGTATAGCTTTACAGTCTGAACTATTGTAATGTAAAAAAAATGAGATAGTCTACAGACTTCTGTTGGTTTTACTCTGTATTTGTATTCTTCAATTTACATATGTAGTCTTATCAACTTCATAAACAGAAAACTGAATAATTTACTTTGTATCTGATTTAAATCTTTACATACATTGGTTGTTTTGATAGGTTGAAAAAGATAGACGTGATGTTGCCAAACATTTGAAGATAGCTAATGATATAAAACAAGTGAGTTTATCTATTACTACAAATTATAAACAAGTTGTTCATTATTCATTAAATTGAGGCAACATTTGTTTGCTTTTTCCTTGGTATCTGACAAAAAATGCAATTTTCTATTTTTGAGACAAATTCTGGTATATTTACCCTGAAGAATTTTTTTTGAGAAATTGTTCTCTGTCTCTGATTTAAAAAAATACCACTGAACCTGATTTTTGTTTGAAAAAATAGAAGGGTAGACAACTCACCAGATTCAAAAATTAAAACATTGAATAAAACTAGAAAGATTTTCAAAAGTATTATACCAACTTTTTTTCCTGCACAAACATACCTGAAAGTTTTGCGGCATTTGCCCGATTTCTGGGTTTTGACCATTTTATTCTTTATATATTCCTATATGAAATAATGAATTCTTCCCAATTTCTGGTTTCTGTCACCTTCTGTACTTTCACCCATGCACAAATTACTTATGGAATTGTCTGACTCTTAAAAAACACATACACCAATTTACAAGTTCATGCACATATATTTTACTGTCATATTATTTTAATTTATTTGGCAATAATTAAATACAATTTTTAAAACTTTCAGTAAGTATATGTCATTATTCTTATCTTTAGGCAGTACATTCTGTTGGAGAACCTACTAGAGTTTGTATGATCTCACAGAATAGACTGACGGTAAGTATATATGTACTATTAGTAACAATATTCATAACAAGTTATCAGCAAAATTATTACTATAAAGTTACAACAAACAAAACATTTCAGTTTGACTACAAGTTTTAAAAATTGAAATTTGATGTAATGCATACTTAATTGAAATATTTTTTGCACAAATTATTTTCCCAATTTCAAAAATTCAAATATCTGGTGAAAAATTGATAGATAAACTTATTCATATCAATAAATTTTAAGATTGAAGTTTGAAATTTGAGTGAGAAGTTTAGGAAAAAGTTATAATATAAAAGTTTTCTCAAATATTAGCAAGGAAATTATTTTCACTTTGTTGGAATGTGAAATTCCAATAGTAGAAAAGAAAAGACCGAATAAAGTTATGCTGGGCTATTATCATGGGAGCAAGTGAGAACACCAATCTTTGTGGATATCACTTTTCATTTTTAATTTCAAAATTTGTGTTTATATTAAATTTTAAGTATTTGCAGCCAGTGTTGGTGTATTAAACTCCTTTCAACAATCTTAAGACAATTGACTGAGAGAAAATCCTATTACCAATGTTATGAAGGTTTACTAAACATTTTTCTGATTTTTAATAAATTAATTTGTTAAAGGTAAATCTGTTTTAAAGTATACAATTAAAAAATTAATAATTTATTTTCATTGTTTCAGAGAAAGATGGGACTTTTTAACAGAGGAAAGAAATCATCAACAATATCAAGAGGTAAAAAAAAAAACTTGTGTAGTCAGACCTACCATAAAGGGTACCTCTGTATAGAAAATTTCTATAAAGGGCAATCTTAAAATGTGCCTGTCATGATTAAATCTGGTAAAGTTAACCTCTGTCAAGGGCACTTTTTGTCATTTAGGTTCTTTTTATACACAATCAGCAAAATAGACAACAGGGAAGGTCAACAATGACATCTAAAGTTTTTGCATTTAGGTCAGTTTCTCAGAAACCTATGGACAAATATCAGTGATATTAAACCACTTCATTGATCTCAGATGGTACAACTAAAATCAGCGACATTTGAGTCATGATGACCTACATTTTATGATTGAGTGACCTTGGTTAAATGTTTGCTTTTAGGCGTATTATTAAAGAACTTATGGGAATATATTATATAAATCATCTTATAAAGTACAGCACAACTTAGCAACATTTGAGTTACCGTATCCTACACTTTATGCTTGATTGACTTTGGTTAAATATAAATTGCATTTTAGTCCATTTTTCTAAAACCTATGATGATGTTGCAGTGATAGTTACAACTACAATAATCTTATTTTAGTTCAACACAGCATAATTTGAGCCAATATCACCTATATTTCATGCTTGAGTCACACCATTGAATTTAAGCCTCAGTAACTGTACATTTGATATCTTTTGTAGGTTACCAATTAATATAAGCAGGATATAATGTGAAACTCTCATATATCTAAATAATTTCTCAAAAATGATTTCCCAACATAAATAGTAGATGGGAATTCTATGTTTGGGAGTTTTTCACTTATTCATGTTATTATAACTTTTCCTGCAATCAAGCCATTTCCGGTCTAATAAAAGAGGAAGAATAAACTTTAGTCATATTAGGTCAATGACCTAATACAGTCTACTGGTACTTGTTTACATGAAGAGCGCGAGGACCAGATGACATCGTGGCGTTTCCCGTGTTTTCACAGCAGTTGAATTTCAACTGCAAACGTAATTTTAAGGCATTTTACGCATCTAAAAGGGATTGCAGGAATAATACAATACAAAGTCATTGTCGGAAAATATAAAATTTATTTGGGCTTGCTGGGAAACAGAGGAAAAGGCTCACTAAAGCTTGTCTTTTCTCATGTTTCTAAAGCTCGCCCAAATTTTATATTTTCCGACAATGATTATGTATTGAATATTTCCACTGTAGTTACAATGTACATTGCAGAAAACATAGTTTGTATAATTTAAAACTCCAGTGATTTTCCTTCTGCATAATTGAAACCATGCCCCGTATCAGGATACTGTTTGAGATAGGCAGCTGGTATTTGGATGTGGTCAGTTATTGTTTCAGATGAAAACACTTACAGCAGAAAAAAAATTCCATTGCTAGAGAGCTCAGTGTTAATTACAATTAGCTCAAAGTATTATACTGCTCTGTATGATAAAAGAACACATCCTCCGTGGAATTATAATTTCATACTTATAATTTCATATCAAAACTTTTTTTAAAACCATATAAATCCATACATATGAAAATAAATTATTTCATAGAAATATATCATAGCTTAACACTGAATGTGTATTGTATCTAGATATAATTGTCCCTGAATCTGTCAAGAAAAAGACTCAGGATGATCTGAAGAAAATTTTACAGCAGACTGATGAGGAAGACGATACAAATCAATCATGTCATAATGATTCACTGAATATAAGTCACAGGTTTGTTCAAATATTATACCTATCAAAGCTATACCTATCTCAAGAAGTTTCCTTAAAATTTTTAAAATGTGTAGAAATGTCAGTTGTTGAGATTGTTCGAGGATACTCAGCCAATACACAATGCTATCACTGAAGTTCCTACTGGCACAAATATTGTATATCATAATATTTCATCCTGAGGAAAAAGTTATTCCTTTTTAAAACAAATATTAAATATGAACTTCTGTTTCCTAACAACATTCCATTGGATTGAACATGTGCTTAGATCTAGGAGGTCTTTGTGTAGTCTTCAGCAAGGAGCCATAGCCCTGAACACAAGATAAGCACTGAATTGATCCAGAAACAAAATCGCTAAAAATTTAATAAATATCAGATAAATTCAAAGCAACAACAATTCCCAGATAAACATATGGCAACAACAAATCCCAGATAAACATGGCAACAACAAATCCCAGATAAACATGACAACAAATCCTGGATAAACATATGGCAACAACAAATCCCAGATAAACATATGACAACAACAAATCCCAGCTAAACATATGGCAACAACAAATCCCAGATAAACATATGGCAACCATAAATCCCAGATAAACATATGGCAACAACAAATCCCAGATAAACACATAGCAACAACAAATCCCGGATACACACATACATGTATCAACAACAGATCCCAGATAAACGCAGTATTCCACAAAATGAACATATTTATGTTTGATTTTTATAGTCCTGTAATATTACCAAAACCTTGTAGTGGGGGAGTATCTACAGCTAACACTAATAAGAAGTCCGATCTAGGATACAGAAGTGCTGGTAGTAATTCCATAACACCATCTTCTTCTAAAGTAAAGGTTACGGTCAGGTAATAAAAATTATCGACAATGTTAACTCCTTACAAAGCTCACCACACTTTCAAACTAAAGGGAGAAGTCATTTCTTCCTAAAATGAAAACAGGGAGAAGTGATGGAATAAAGAAAAGACTTGATCTGATTGAATCTCCATACATTTACTCAGTTTATAAGGAATTTTTCAGAAAATCAAGGAGACATAACTTCTCCCTCAGCCCTGTAACAGGGAGGCTTCTCTGATTAAAGGGAGACTAGAAGTCCAAATTCTCCCAATGTGGTGATCCATCCTTATTTGTATGACAGCTGAATATTTCCTAGACAGGAGTATACAATTTTTTGTGGCTTAATTTGAAATTCAGTGAGTCGTTGTTAAGGTTTTGATTGTATCAAGTTTATTATCTCTATGGATACAGACTGACCAAATATTTGCTTTTCAGTTCAGCAAGTTGTCTCAGTACAGCTAGTTCAGAAGATGTTGGAAATATTTTACCTCAGGTAAAGTCATTAATTTTTAAGTTAATGTTTGTGATTACACATAAGTAAACAAAAACATTGCCTGTACAAGAAGTTTATAACTAACACATTAGTGTAATTTAAAAAAAGTGTAATGAATTCAATTACCATACATGATCTGTTGAAATCTGAATTAAGTTACCAGTTGTGCTTTTAAAAGCAAGAGATTTCACAGACATGATATCCATTTCAAAGTGCATTTTTGTAAAGAACTGTTTTGGTGGGAAAAATTAAAAATATTTTGGAATGTGAAAATTCAATACCTATCTTTTTTAGGACTTACCAATGGAAGATATATCTGAAATTTTGATAAAGAATCTGAATTTAAGGCAGTTCTTCCCAGGAAGAAGTATGTATTATACCATTTATTATAACATCTTTTAGTGTTTATAATTTGATGTAAAAAGTAAATATTTGCTTTATCATTATACTTGTACTTGATTTGCAATTTCAATTTTCAATATTTTTCACACATAGTAACACCATGTAACTAAAACAAAACAAAATGGACCTTTTGTTTCATTGGATATTTTCATTCCATGATACCAAAGCAACAGACAGGATGCATAAAACATCATAACCGTAAAGATTTCATGTACATTAGGCATAAATGTAAATTAACTTCTATTGTATATACATGAAGGATGGTTATATCATTTGAAGATTTTCTGTGTTTTGGAACCTAGTCATATTTTGGCCATAATGGTAAATGGACAGCACATATTTTTGTATAATTAACTTTTCATACATCTTAAACCCATATCTTAAAATTTTTTTTTGTCAGTCAACTTTAATTACTTTTTTCCAAATTCTTTGTCATATTTATTTAAGAAAAAATTATTCTACAAGACAAAAATTTTAATTTTGCAGATTTATTTGAAGAGACTGTTGAAGATTTAAGGAAAATTATGAAACAAAAGTAAGATTAAAGAGAGTTTTAATTCACTATTTGTAAGTTGGAAGGATTAAAAAAAGAAAATAGACAAACTTGTACCCTCATAAAAATAAAATGCCTCTAATATTTACCATTACTATGAAGTTGGAAATTCTGTTCATTGAAAAAAGTGTGATTCAGCTTATAAAATTTTGCATTACGATTTTTCTGTATGTATAAATGTCTCTTGTGTATTTTTAAGTATTTTAAGAACAAATCACATTTTATAACTTAGTTCTTTGACAGGGAATCATCTTAATATTATATAAATTATAAATGTTCGTGTTTGTGATCTTTTATGTAATTTTTGTTTGTTTGAGGTTCTGTCTGTTGGGTAGTGTTGATTGATTGGGGTGCTGTCTTTCCTATTATCCATTTTGTTCTTATATGTTTTAAAAATTATACATGTAATACCGTTTATAGTCGCCTATTAGACTACGTGTTGCCCACATGTCAAAATATGGCGGGTTGTTTATAGTTTGTCATCGTTGTTGTTTTTGGATTTAAAATGACAATTTTCATGCATATCAATGATGATTTCATGAAATACAAATATAAAATCTCTGATACTGATTGACGAAAGAATTTTTCTTCATGCTCAATTCATGTTAAAGTTAATGCTAAATTGATTTTTTTTTCAGTTCATTTAGCACAACTCCAATTTCTAAAAGATTGAAGGGAAAAGAAGTTGATTCTGTGAAAAGATCTTTGTTGGATAGATATTCACCTGCAACACGAGGTAAAATGTGAAACAACGAAAATATTGAGTAATTTAAGAACTGACCTTTATAGGGATTAGAGCACTTAATCAAGCTTCATGTGCTCTCTTTAGTGTTGTTTGTATTCCATTTATAGTGGAATTCAGAATTTTCTATTACAGTCCATAACGATTTCTTGATTACACATGTTAGTAATTTGGCCTATGGCACAGCATTTCATCTTTTTGACTCGCCCAAATTACTTGGCCCTGGATCGTGGTGTGATGCAATGTTATAGCTTTTTGCCCATCATATTTGATTTTTGTCTGATAATAGTAGAGTAGGTTGACTGCTACTAATTAATACAGAGGAACTTCACAAATACTTGTCCCTCTTGGAACTGAATTTTTCACAAAAAAATTTGGTCTAAAATTGACTTCTATATATTCAAGCAAATCTCCAAATGGCAGTCTCTCTGATACTGATTGACAAAAGAATTTTTCTTCATGCTCAATTCATGTTAAAGTTAATGCTAAATTGAAACAGCAAGAAGAAATTTTGGTGACCATGAACTGCATTCACAAGTTTGTACAATATACTGTAAGTCCATCATTCAATGTAAAAGTGGCAACAGAATCAAAATTTTAGAAAATAACACTTGTATTTTAATTTTTGCCATTAAATTTCAAATTTTAAAGAATTGCATTTTCCAATCATTATGTTTCTTCGATTAATGAACATGCAGTTTACAATTTTCAATATTCCGTTTCAGACAATATTACCATAATTCATCCAATATTCTATAAAACACAACTATTATATGTATAATTTTTATGTACGGACTCAGTCTTGCTCTGGGTTTCAAAGAGTCAACACCTTTTTATTTTTATTTTTTACAATTTTTTACTTTTTTGTTATTGTTTTTTTTACGATTTTATATTTGGTTTTGTTCGACTTGTGTATTTCATACATTTTAGTCGTTTTATGCCCCTTTTGACAGCTGACCATTTCCATTTATTTTTCTTGTTATCTATTATATTTATACTATACATATACTTAATAATTATAACAGTAACATTCCTTCATAGTTCATCTTTTTGTATACACAATTGAAAAGTGTAATACATTGAAACTTTAAAATTATTTATAATTTATTTATTGTAGAACATAAGCCAAGCACAGTTCCTAGACCACCTAGTGCTAAGTATAATAGCTGTAGAATGGGAAACGCACACATTTCAAAGAATCACAAGAAGACTGTGTTGGATGATATAACAAATAAAAAATTTCCAGACTGTGATATTAACTTTGCTTACTCAAGCATGGCAAGAACTGTTCTACCAAAACCTAAGTCTCCTTCGTCATCCCAAGAATTATACAGTAAGGAATTTATGCATGACAAAGCTCCTACAAAGTGTACTAGCACAGTCACATACTCCAGATCATCTAGCTTTGAAATGTCATCCATAATGCCACACTCACCAAGAAAGTTTGCTAAAAATGAGCTGGTAGATGGCAAGACATTACTGAAGTGTAACGAGGAAATGATTGCAGAAGCTTGTCAACAGATGGAACATTTGTCATCGAAAACACAGTCACTGGAGACGAATTTGGTGAAGGATGATGCATTGAGATTGTTACAGGTAAGACTACATTCATAGATTGAATAAAAGAACTATTTGTAGACCATAGTCTGTTTGTTTTTCTCATTTGTAAAGTGTGAATTCTTATTCATTTTATTTTGGATCTGAAACTGGGAGCAATTTATGATCAGCGAAAACAGTTTTGCATGTTATTTGAGGAAATTTTTTTTTAAAGTTTTTATTTTAATCCAGTATGGAGCAGTTTCCATATAAATAAAAAAAATTATTTGAGTGTAAGTCCTTTAATAGTTTATTTGTTCGAAACCATACATTATTTTTTATTGTCTTATTAACATATTAATTTAATGTTATTCAAATATCTGTTAAGTCTTCAGATTACCCATTACCCATTTATTATTACCCCCCCCCCCCCCAACCCACCCACAAAGTTTGGGAGGTATATACTGTCTGTCCGTCCGTCCGTCTGTCCATCCATGATGTACCTTGTAAGCGCAACTCCTCCTAAACCGATCAATGGATTTTGATGAAACTTTATATGAAGGTTGGGCATCATATGTATATGCATATGAAGCAAATAAGTATTGCCAAATGCTTGCATAGGGAGATAATCCAACTTAAGGGTTTTACATGTTTAAAGCTTGTAAGCACAACTCTTCCTAAAATGTTCAATGGATTTTGATGAAACTTTATATGAAGGTTGGGCATCATATGTAGATGTGCATGATGATGGATGGATGAATTATTGTTTAACGTCCAGTGGCAACCAGGTGCATATCAGGACGAGAACATGTTGATGTGATAATGAATATGCTCCCTGCGTTGTACTAGACCGACACGCTAAGTCGGATTTTTAATGTGCTAGCTCACGAGGTAACTGTCCGCAGGAAGACATATCACCTCACTCGGACACATTATACTGACTCCGAGCCGACCAGTCTTTGCTCTTACTCCTAGATGCGCGTGCTTGGTGGAGAAGCAGCAAATACCAATTTTAATGTCTTTGGTTTGACCCAGCCGGGGATCGAACCCGCGACTTTCCGCACTCGAGTCAAGCACGCAACCACGAGACCACCGAGGCAGTTTAGATGTGCATGAAGTAAAATAATTATTTCCAGATGCTTGCAAAGGGAGATAATCCAACTTAAGGGTTTTACATGTTTAATGCTTGTAAGCGCAACTCCAAAACAGTTTATTGGATTTTTATTATGCTTTAAACAGTTGCAGTACACTACCTGTAGATGTGCATGAAAGAATATGGTCGCCGTCCAAAATTTAGAAGAAGAGATAATTCAACTTATACTCTCAACCATGGATCAGAATAAACTTTAAAAAGCAGCTATTATTAGCTAACCTGACCCAAAGGGTCAAGTGAGCTATTCTCATCACTTGGCGTCCGTCGTCGTCAGCGTCCGTTAAGTTTTACAAAAATCTTCTCCTCTGAAACTACTAGGCCAAATGGAACAAACTTGGCCACAAGCATCATTAGGATATCTAGTTAAAAATATGTCCAATGACTCCGCCTGCCAACCAACATGGCCGACATGGCTAAAAATAGAATATAGGGGTAAACTGCAGTTTTTGTCTTATATCTCAAAAACTAAAGCATTTAGAGCAAAACTGACAGGGTAAAAATGTTCATCAGGTCAAGATCTACCCGCCATGAAATTTTCAGACAAATCGGTCAACCCTTTGTTGAGTTATTGCCCCTGAATTGTTAATTTTAAGGAAATTTTGCAGTTTTAGGTTATTATCTTGAATATTATTATAGATAAAGACAAACTGTAAACAAAAATGTTCAACAAAGTAAGATCTACAAATAAGTCAACACGACCAAAATCATTTATTGACTCCTTATAGGAGTTTTTGACCTGTAAAGACGGCATCCAGCATAAATGTAAAGATCTCTTCTGAAACCAGGGGCCAATTGAGACCAAACTTTGGTGGAATGGTCCTTGGGTGGCCTTCTTCCAAAACTATGTCCGGCATCTCCGACTTTCAACCGACTTGGCTGCTGATCCTAAAAATAGAAAAAAGGGGGAATGAATTTCAAAAATCTTATATGAAACTACAAGGCCAGTTGGAACCAAAGTTGGCAGTAATGGTCCTTAGGAGGTTCTCTTTCAGAAATATGTCCGATGACCCGGACTGTTAACCAAGATGGCCACCATAGCCGAACTTAGTTTAACATGGGCCCTATGGAAAAATTCATTGAAAAATCTTCTTGTCTGAAACCACTTGACCAATTGGAACCAGACTAGGCAGCAATGGTCCTTTAGAGATCCTCTTTCAGAAATGTGTCCGATTTCATGGACTGTGAACCAAGATGGTCGCCACAGCAGAACTTAATTTGACATAGGACCCCATTGCAAATTCACTCAAAAATATTCTCGTCTGAAACCACTAAGCCAATTAGAATTAGGCTTGGTAGCAATGGTCCTTAGATGGTCCTCTTTCAGAATTTTGTCTGATGACCCAGACTGTCAACCAAGATGTCCACCACACCCAAACTTAGTTTAACATAGGGCCCATTGGAAAAATTCATTGAAAATCTGAAACCACTTGACATATTGGAGCCAGACTTTACAGCATTGGTCCTTAGATGGTTCTCTTTTAGAAATGTGTCCGTTGACCTGGACTGTCAACCCAGATTATTGCCACAGCTGAACTTAGTTTAACATAGAACCCTATAGAAAAACCAGCCAAATTGACTGCAACACTTAAATCTTTAGGTCTGCTCAAGGTGAAAAGTTAAATCCAGGTGAGCGATACAGGATCTTGAGAGCCTCTAGTTAATCTCCTTTCTAGTATTCCAAAGTTTGAACAATCATAATATTGGAAGCAGGGGTATCACTCAGTGAGCTCACGCACAGTTCTAGTTCAATTTTGCATTTAATCAAAATTCTTATGAACAAACTGATCACAATTGACCTGATTTAACAAGTATCAATGTTTTTAAAATTGTTCTTATCATTTCAGCAAAATGAGTTGAAAAGAGACATTCTGAGCATATTACCCTATGATCTGGATATAACACAACAGAGTTCACAATCATCTGGTTACCATGGTAGCCAAAATAGCAAATATGGACATGATGAACATTCTGTATCTAGAAGAATGGTAAATATTGATGTATCATAGTACATCAAAGTATTGGAAATTTGTAACAGGGGTTAGTTGCACTGCAAATAATAATAATAATGCAATGTCTTGTAACTAATGCTATTGGTTAGGCAGAAAATCGGTTTAGGTGAATCTGACAATCTGATAACCCCTTAGTAAACTGGTCTGAGGATAGCAGTAATAAATCAGGGACATAAAACATGTAGCATATTTTAGTAACAGACAACATAGATAGAAGTAAAGACTTTAAGAGAGATTGTGTCAGTATTTAAATCTGACTTGTATACTAGTACCAAAGAAATATTCTAATGGCACATTTTTATTTTTGATGATAACAAAGCTCAATTTGAGATACTGATGATAATTGAAAAATGCCATTCATAAACAAATTTAAGTTCATTAGCACAATAGAACAAAATATAAAAATTGAATTTTTGAATTTAAGGTGCTAATTAGAACAAATTGAATTTACAAGTTATTAAATGTCCAAACACTTATACATAATCCTACAATAAATAAAATGACATGTGTGAAATGTAAAATGATTCAAAATTATTATTTACACATGACAAATAATAACGAGATAAAAAAGTTGTAGTCAAAACATAATATTTGTCCAGTTTTCATTAAGGGAAAAATTAATTTGATGCCTAAATAAAAGAGTGAAACATCTCCAGCAATCTAATATATATAATTTTTGCTGTCTAAAAGAAAAGCTGTATGTGATACTTGCCATAAATTTTTTCTAGTTTCAATACTTGATTTCCGACTTAGTCCCAAATTACCGCATCCGGGGCAGAAATTATTATTCTGATCACATGAATTTAGTGTTTTGTTAGGCATGAGGATGACACTTTCCAGGTTACGACAGTGACAGGAAATTTGAAGGATAATGCAACTTGGGCGAGTTTTAGCTTTTTATATTCATGGCATGATATACCCCTCTGGGACAGAAATTGTCGCAACTCTGGTACAGTTTTTGTTGCAAAATTTACCGGGGCTTCTTTATTGTTATTGTTTCTATGCCTAACAAAATGTCACATGATACGTCATTCTTACCTCCGTCGCAAAGAGCGATCGATCTCGAAAATGTCGTATTATTTGACAGTTAATTATAGTAGTGAAACATATAGTAATGGCATTAACCCAACAGAGGTTGAGAGGACATGAAGCTCCATTTAAGCAGAATCATTAAACTAAATATGCAGCTTCATAAAAATTTTGTCAGTGAATAAACAAGCATGTCTGGAAAATTTTTTAAATTGCTGGCATTGATCAAATTGAAACACAAGTTGTAATTCTTCAGTAGATTTAAGACAGGATATGCAGTTATACAATACAAAAATGCATAACCCAGAGCCCAAGCCTTAATCACACTTGCCCATGTTTCTACTTCAGTAATAATTTACACTGATCATGTTATAATGTTTTCTTTCCTATAGAACATACCAAATGCTGTAGTTACGGATTATATGCCTCAGTTTCATGAAAGAAGTGGAGACCTTGATCATAAAGAAAACTGTTATGAGGTATATTATCCGTTGATTCATGTAAGGGCTGTTTGAAAAAAAAAAGGATGGGTCTGGGTTGAGACTTTTTTTTAGCTCACCTGGCCCACACAAAATATAATTCATACCTAATTGTTACTTTAAACATAAAGAATAGTATTGAATTCTGGGAATTTTCATCAAGAAATCAGTTGCCAAAGTATGTAAGACACACATAAATAAAAATCTACTGTGTGTCTCGCATACATCAGCAACTGGTTTCTTGATGAAAATCTGGATATCATGGCTATGCTGTATGTTTGAAATAACAATAACAATTACATATGTCTTAAAAGTCAACATCGATCAAACTTTAAGAAACAGAAGTTGCACACATTCTGCAACGTTACATTTGTTAGTGGTCACGTCATAAATGATGGCAACGTTACATTTGTTAGTGGTTATGTCATAAATGATGCAAAAATCAATGAAATTCTGAGGAAGATTGGAAAATCAGTTCTAGCAAAATATTTCAGACATTTCAGCAGAGGAAAAGACAAGAATTCATTACGTCTACTGGAAACAAAAAGTTGTGTAATACTTTTGAGCTATTGCTATCACTTGGCGTCTGTCGTCGTCGTCCCTCGTCGTCATCGTCGTAAACTTTCCTTTAAAGATCTTCTTGTTTAAAACCAATTGGCCTATTGGAACAACACTTAGCAGCAATGTTACTTAGGTGGTCCTCTTTTAGAAGTATATCCGATAACCCGACCCGTCATCCAAGATGGCCATCAGAGCCAAACATAGTTTAACATAGGATCCTATGGGGAATTTAATTAAAGATCTTTTTGTCTGAAACCATTTGGCCAATTGGAACAAAACTTGGCAGCAATGGTCCTTAGGTGGTCCTCTTTCAGAATTATATCCTATGACCCCACCAGAACCGAACAGTGTTTAACATAGGACCTAAGTGGAAAGATCACTGAAAGATCATCTTGTTTGAAACCAGTGAGCCAGATGGAACTTGACAGGTTGCCAGTCAAGATGGACATAGTCCAGGTGAGCGATACAGGCTCCTGGGAGCCTTTAGTTACTTTATATTCCTGAAGAACCACTTGCAGTTTGTAAAAAAAACAGCCAGTAAGGTGATGTCTGGTAAATGTCAATGAGACGATCCCCCAACAACAGAATCATAAAATATAATTAGTATGATAATTTAACACATGCTTCTCTTCATTTCTCTTATTTCAGAGTATGGATATCTTGGACTACTTAGATGGTCCACCCAAACCAGAACCAAGGTCAAGAAAACAGAAGAATCCTAAGCATATAATAACATCACCAGACTCGGATGGTATTCAGATGTGGGTTCCATCAAATGTACATGTTTTATTATTGCCAAAGAAACCGACTTTTGAATCCCCTAGTCCAGAGAAAATGAGACCAATGTTCATGCACTGAGAGAATTGTTTTCTGAATATATATTATTTGTATTTCTGTGGATAAAATTTGTTCTTCCATTTCAGGTCTAAACCTATGTATAATTTGTATTTTTTGAATTGTCAAACTGGAAAAAAAATTATGCTTACATTGAAAAGAGGTACATACAAAACCTACAACATATTTAAGATTATAGTGATATTTTCATGGTGTAAATTTGCAGTATACATACAGAATATGATATTCTTAAACTTTACAAATAAAAAGAAAGGGATGATTTATTTGAAGTTAAAGCTAAGGGCATACCAAATTGATCTTTAGTTCTTTGGATTTTGCTACTCGTATTTTTGGACATGTAAAGGACAAGGGGCATTAGGGCACGTATTTGGCATAAAAGATGGCCAAAAATAAAACCCAAAGCAAGCAAAATATACATGTATTTGTAAAAATAACCTTCCAGTACCTACTTTGCCAAAAATAAAAGAAAGGTACCATATTTCTTGCATTAATATGATAATAAACAATCACCAAAATGATTTCACAAAATGTGCATGGAAAACTGATAATATCAGCTATTTTCAAGACATTTGGTCAATGAAACAATATTATGACATCATTTTGTCATCGTAATGCTGGAAATTAAGCTGAATTGAGTTATTTTTCATGCATCTTATATATTTTACCAACTCTTGGCTAATTTTGAATCCATTCCTCAAATGTTCTTATTTGTAGGCCAAAAACAGGCTTTAATGCCACTATTTCTTTTGAGAATTTTTTTTTCTGCTGCTTCATTTTGCAAAAATGCTGAAAATTCGCCCCAAATTTTTCATTTTGTAAAACAATTAAAAATAAAAATGGTTGCCTGCTCCTACAATTTTGTAAAAATTTGGATTATTTTATCATTTCTTCCAATATTTTAGTTAAAAAATATGTGCGGCATGTAAATTTGATCTTCGCCCCCCTAAAAATTAGTCCTCCAGAACAAAGAATTAAAATTAAAAATTTGCTTGCTTGCACCTATTTTTTTTGCCATCCAAAAATCCAAAGAAGTGAAAATCAATTTGGTGGGGCCTTATGAATTTTGAGTCACCATTTCATTTTCATTAGCAAAATGACCATTTTTGATGTCATATGATGCAACATAAAGAGTGTTTACAAAATATTCAATCAGTATTTGATATTTCTAAAGGTGAAAACCCATTCTTTTGTGTTTTTAGTAAGTACAATATAAATTTCAATGTACAAAGACAACAGACAGTGAACATGTAAATCATTTAATTGTACAGATGTGCAATTCTGTAAAAATTGCATGTTTTCTGTGATAGCAGAATAATATGTGTTTTAGTTTTATGAATATTAAGTTTATATTTAGTTTTAATTGATGTTATATTAAGACTTTTATTTGTTTTTTTTTTATGTAACTTAAAAAAAATGTTTTTCCTTGCTGCATTGAAATGCAGGACACATCCTACTATAGACATGAAATATGTTAACTGTATAAATTTATGCAATTGTTTTCACTATGGTGTGATATTGACTGAAAAAAAACTAACTGATGTCAAAATCAATACATATTGACCACCTTACAAGTATAAAATTGATTTGTTATATAGTAACCCTTATGCTTACAAAAACACCTGAAAACATCAGAGGATGTGCCTTGAAAGACAACGAGGAACCAGAGTGAGTTATCTTTTCCTAACCAATGTAGGTAAGGGAGATAATCAAATTCTCTCCCTTTTGTCTTGAGGCTAAAGGGGGGACAGATTTATTATCTCCCTTACCTACATTGGTTAGGAAAATATAACTCACTCTGGTTTCTCATTGATCAACATGACTAATTACCAATTTTTTTTCGTATCACTGCACATAAAAGCCGGAATTAACAAAGTAAAGATTGGATTAGAACCTCTTGGTGTATGTAATGAATGTAAATCATTGTTTTGACAGGAGAGTTTGATAAAGTATGTTCAGTACTGGATAAGTATAATGTGCCAAATTTTCTTTTTCAGGATGGTTTTTCATCGAGAAAAAATTTATAAATTCCACATGGCCTTCCTGACTTTTCGGATCTAGTAAACCAAACAAACTTGACTAAAACCAATTTATGATCTAGAAGCAGCAGATTTTTTATTATCATTTTCGAAGTATAAATGCTGGAATAATAGGATAATTTTTGTTTACTGTATAGAAGTATTAATTCATATTGATTACTATCACACTTTCTCCCTTCGGAAAATTGTCCTAAAAATGGATATCCTTGAAACGTTCTGGGAACCTCCAGTAGCTATTAAATGGCATTCTGTAACTCCAGTTTTATTTTTATCAGATGACTTTTAGTATTTTGAACATAAGTAAATTTGTTTTTAAAGTAATAAGGGAGACAACTTCAAAATTCTTCGTGTTGTCTACTCTGAATTCCTCATCTGTGGTATAAAACTTGTGATGTAAAAATATAGTGTTCATCTGTTTTAAATGGTGTTTTTGATTTCCATCAGTTTTGTCAATAAATTGAGGTTAATCAGTGCTTTGACTTAAATTCAAAGAAAATTTACTTTCTACAACTGTAGCCCTGCCTTAACAAGTGATCGATGGGATGAAGTGACAATCTTTCATGGAACACTCAAACCCAAGTTTGTTAACTAATTAACAGTCAATTAAAAAAAAATACAATTTTACCATTGTTGTTAGTTATAATTTTAAACCACAGAGAAGATTCTAAAGGATGGCATTTCAAACAAAAAAATTCAAACTACAAATATTAAAACATGAAATTTCTATTAGCACAAACCTGTTGTAAAACTATTATCTAAATTTTTTTTCTTTCATTTATCAGGTAAGTCAGTTGTTTTAGTTAATGCTTATGCATCTGAGAGCGGAATGATCAGAATTTACTTAAAATTGGGAAATTACATGTACTGAGCTTTGAAGCGTGAAATGGTTTATATCAAGTCATTAAAGTTTGTACCAGAAGTGTTTTTGTTACCTAACAGTAATTTTAATGCCAATGGTATTGTGATTAATTATTATATTTTTTTTATTTTATTTATTTGATCGGTTATTTCTATGTTAAGTTTTTGTATTAATGAATAAAAATGTTGAGTTTATTATTCTTCTGATTTTAGTTCTAGGTAGAATAAATTGCTTCGCTGAGCGCAGCTGGATACGACTGCAGAGGTCCAACCCTGAACAGTTGGGGCAAAAATGGACACAATATTCACGCTTGATACAGGTCTGAATTTGGATTTTAATTAAATATTTGACACATAATAGGTTTCTGACACAGAATAACTGTAGTCAAAGAACTTAGAATTGGACATATGATTTGAATTTATATTCAATTTTTTGCTTTTTGTGCAATACAATATGCTGTGGCGAATTGACCCCTCCACCCCCCAAAAAATAAAATTTAACCCCTTTTTTTGCTTTTTTGCAATACACTATGCTGTTGCGTACTGACCCCCCCCCCCCCCCCCCCCCCCCCCAAAAAAAAAAAAAAAAAAAAAATTGTACCCCCCTCCCCACCCTTTGTTTTGCAAAATAAAAATTTGAAGACATTTTCTTTTTAATTTCTGAAATCTGAAATGAGAAAAAATTGCCCCCCCCCCCAATTTCTTATTTACCACCCCCCTCTCCCTTTTTCCAAAAAAAAAATTCTTTCCCTCAAGATATGGTCATAATCCCTATTTAAATTTCTCATGGAGTTTGCAAACATAATTACCCATTTAAATATATCATAAAAGTCTTAAAATAGAAAATGACATATGGACAAAATTAATATTAATTAATAGTAACTTCTAAAAATAAACTGACAGCTATAAATCACCCCAAGACAATCTACATTTCTTTATACATAATTTACAAGCAGTGTGAGGGAGGTAATTGAATCATACACAACATTTTACTTTAAATGTGTTTGGATTACCTCCCTTACACCAAGATAATAACCAAACAAGAAAAATGCTTATTGGGCCCTTTTTGGAACCTTATTCTTAAACTGTTGGGACCAAAACTCCCAAAATCAATCCCAACCTTCCTTTTGTAGTCATAAACCTTGTGTTTAAATTTCAAAGATTTCTATTAACTTATACTAAAGTTATAGTGCAAAAACCAAATGTCTTCGGACGACGATGCCAACGTCATACCAATATACGACTGCAAAAATTTTGCGGTCGTATAAAAACAGAATAAAAATCAGCTATGCTGGCTTAGTACCCTCTCTCACAAGGTACCCAGTCTTATCACTTGACATGCAAAGTTTTCAGGAATTTTAATGAAATTATGCTTCCCTGAGATGTGTGCTTTACACTCCAAATGAATCATGTTCGGGAATGAGGTGGGAGGTATACAGAAATAACTTGGTATGTCTATTAACTGGTCTTGTCTTGTCTTTTAAAGCCTTGAGAGAATTAAACCACCATCAGAAGGTATGTCATGACTAAGGTTTTAATCATCTACCTGCAAGCTCAAGGTCAAACTTCACATACCCAAATTCAAATGAATAAGGTCATATACGAAGTCATTACCAGCTCAAAACTTAATAATGTCTTAAATTATCCTTGGTAGGACGAAATGTATTGCTGCCTGCCACCAGATGGTATAGTTTCCTTTCCATACTCCATAACTAAATGTTCCTATATGACATGTCCAGTGAATAAGGTTTAAATGACTATCAATGTTTTGCATAAGAAAAATAGAATTGCACCATATCATTATTTTGTTTATGAAAGCTAGAAATGGGGCAAAAGTAGTGGCACTGGAGAAAAAACAATTGCCCTTCATCCCACTGCCAATAATAGGACTGATCAGCAGGGTTTGTTCACTACGGTTTTACAGAAATTTCAGCACAAATAGTTACCTAGTACTCCAAGACAACCATGACCTTTAAAAGTCAATTTACATTAGATTCATACACACCTGGGATTATCGTCACAATATGTAAGTGATAGTAAAGTATTAACAACAAACTACCTAGACACCAAGGTTACTCTGATAAATAGTGAAAATGCTTTAGCATTATGCATGATTAGTGCACCTATTTTATTGTGAATTCATATAGCAGCTGCAAAAACAGCTATAAAAATTGTGTCTGAACTGAAATATTTTTTTTAATTATGGCAAGTCAGGTGGCTCTTCATCAGAATCAAATTCAGCATCTTCATCTTTAACCCAATTCCCAAACAAATCTTTCTTCCATCCAGCTCTGAAATTAAATTAATGTAAATGATATCAACGCCTTTAACACTTACAAAATATAATGAGAAAAAATAAAATAAAAGGCAAGTTCATTCTGTCACATTTTTTGTTTTTGAAAAAAGAATCATTTATTTGAATGTACATGATTTTTAATTCACATTGATTACCCTGTATGAATGGTTCCACTGTGCTGAGGGTGTAAAATTAATAAATTATAGATTGCATTCTATTGTAGTCTCTACAAACAACTATTTTCTTTTGATAATGTTAATAGGAAAAATTCTGAACCTTAGGAACTTTATTCTTTGAATCCAATGCTATCAGTGTTCTTTCAAGAAAATTTAAATAGCATTGGGTAGTACCTCTATAGTCACATAATTACGGTTGTTAACTTATCATTATCATTTTATTTCACTTAGTTTTCTTATAAGAATTTATTAATTCCTGTTTTTAACAGACTTTTACTAATATATATAAGCAGGTGGAATAATAACAGTAAGAAATAAAATGAATAATTTAAGTTTAAAAAATTTGCTAGCCTGTCTCAACTTTGACTTCAGCTAGGATGAGGGATTAGGACTTATTCTTTAATGACCTAATATAAGCCTTGTTAGGAACACTCAGCTATCATCACCTGTAACTCAAACTAGTTTCGCAATAGAAGTAATATTAAACTTTTTTATTACAATGACAAGCAAAAATAAGAAAAAATAGATGATGCCACCAATATGATGTCCTTTCCCTTTCCCCAAGCCTTTCTCTTCAAACCAGAAGTTGAGTATTCAGTCAAGCAATAATTTGTGTTAGTCTTACCCTCTGTAATGAAGATATTTTTCAGCTTTCTCTTTCTGAGCTTCAACATCCTGAGAAACTGCAGGAGAAGTTTGTGATGTATCTCTACAAGAACTGGATATCTTGTTATGAGATTGCACACATTCTGTCTTTGACTTCATTTTGGGTTTGGGTTCTTTCATTATTTTCTTAGAACCATCAAAAGTAGTTTTTTCAGAAGGCAAACATGTTTTAGCTTGTGTTTTTGAATATTCTGATACATCTTTTGATAATACTGTGGAAGGCACAGTAACAGGAGTTGACATTACAGTTCCTGGTGGTTTTATCCTTGGTCTTTTACTCTGGTATGGTGTGATATGAACAGGATCATTTCTTGGTCTTTCAAAAATACTTTTAAGTTGGTGTGAATGTAAAACAGGTCCGTTTGTCTGCTTCTTTATCATTGTATTGTATGTAGAGTCATCATAGTCTGCATTGTCCTTCAATGACCCATTGTTTTTGTTGCCATGGTGATGAATATTTCCAGAGTTTACTAAAATATTGCCAGTATTTGCTTCCTGTTGTGAAAGTTGGTCAGTATTTCTAATAATTTGATTTGACTCTAATTGGTTACTCTTGCTGCAGAAACCAAATCTGTTGCCAGGAAGCTTCTCTACTTCTGTTGCTGCTGGTACGAATGACAAGTTACTATTTTTCAAGTCCAGTTTGACCTTGGGTTGTTTGGTTTTGTTCTTTTTAACCCTGGCATCATAAGCTGGTCCTAGACAAAAATTGTTACTCTCTGACAGTTCAAGTGCCTGCAAAATATTTTTTATAATTCAATTTAAAGAAATCATTAAGAAAACTAGATATGGACAATGCCCCCCCCCTTTTTTTGTGAGAAATTATAAATTCAACACAAGTTCAATTTCCAGTACTAATTACACAATTAACAATACTAAAAACTCAGAATATTTAACAAAAATTAAAACTCTGTGGCCAGACACACCTCCATTATGTGTAAGAACATCCTACAAAATATTGAATCTGTATCTCCAAAACTGTAGGACAAACCATGATCTCTTTAAGCAGCTTGCAAAAATGACTAAGTCCAACTACCTGTCATTTTCAGAATATTTAAAAGAAATCAATATCCTGTGGCCACGCACACCTCCATTTTATGTATGAACATTCTATAAAATATTAAATATGTATCTCCAAATCTGTAGGATGAGATAGCGGGACAAACCATGATCTCTTTATGCAGCTAGTACCCAAAAAATGACTAAGTCCAACTACCTGTCATTTTCAGAATATTTGGAAATAATCAAAATCCTGTTGCAATGCACATCTTCATTATGTGTATGAACATCCTACAAAATATAAAAGCATTATCTGCAAAACTGTATGAGGAGATAGCCGGACAAACCATGACCTCTTTATACAGATAATACGAAGTCCAACTACCTGTCATTTTCAGAATATTTGAAAAAAATCAAAATCCTGCGGCCATGCACACCTTCATTATGTATATGAACATCCTACAAAATATTAAACTTGTATCTCCAAAACCTTGGGAGGAGATAGCCAGACAAACAATGTATCCTAATCCGGACGGACAGGGGTAAATTAATATGCCCCCCTGACATTTTGTCGCGAGGGCATAATGAAAAATCCAACATTTATTTCCCAGTATGTGCAGAGGATTTTCAAATATTTGATTTGTTGTAATGATTGTTTCAACAAGTGTATACAACTCCTGCCAAGCTACATGTATTTACAGTATTATACCAGGGATCAGAGATCCAGTCCAATTTATATATTTAGACACCTTGGTACCGTTTCACTAAAGGTCGTAAGAGTTAAGACTGATCGTAAATCCTTTGAATATATACAAGTTATGACCGATCGTAACTCTTTAAGTGAAACAGTACCGGTGCCCAGATTTTAATACGATATGCTAAATGTTTCTCGTAACTTTACACAACACTTATATATACATTGTAATAATAATAAAAAAAAAATAAAGCATTTTACAGATTTAGGAAAGAGAAATATTTTTGCTAACATTGTCATAAACTATTTGTTAAATTATATAACTTAAAATGTAAAACATTGTTTCAAAACAACGATCTTAAACTGACAAAATTTATACAATTATGAACCTGTTTTATATTTGTTGTACCATCTTTAAGATACTGTTCATGCTTTCTCTTCAGAATTAGCTCTTGTATTTCTTTCTTCTCTTGTTTTTTATACTGAACACCTAAAAAATATTACATTCAAACATGTACATGTATATAATAATTAAAAGTGGAACTAGAACTGAAAGAGTAGCATATGGTCTGTAAAATTTCAAGAATAAATCGGTAAGCCAAAAAAAGTTTACCGGAGATAGTTTAACTTTTAGTGGATTCTATAGTAGCATTTATATTCTGTAATTGTGCTCCAAATAAATTAAATCCTAAGAAATGATGCAGAATCTTAACTGACTGCTAAAACTAGTAACAATTACAATGTTGCAAATAAAATCCTATATAGTATCAAGGTGAGGTCTTTCAAGACGGTGCTGAGGTTGCGAGTTCGAATCTCACATGTGGCGGGGTGTGTTCGACTCTGATCTTAATTGACAAGGATTGCCAATTTTCCCACCGAAGGTCGGTTTTTCTCTCCGGGTACTCCGGCTTCCTCCACCAATAAAAACTGGCCGCCGCGAAATAGCCAAATGTGCTCAAAATGGCGTAAAACCCCAACTAAACAAACAAAATCTTTCAAAACGGTAGGTCTCACATATAGGTCTATTTCATATAGATTTTGTAGAACAAGACATGTGATATTTCTACATGTATGTACATTATAGAAGATGCCTTTCAAAACATGTAATAGAATTGAAAGAAGAATGTGGTCAATCTCAATAACAACCCTGAAATGGAACAAAAAAGTTAGCTTTTATTGGTTATTTTAAATTAGTAATTTCCCTTTTTTTGTCATAAATGTTTGTTACCTGCAGCATGTTTTTTTCCTTGTCGATGAACAAGTAACATCTCTACAGTATCAAATATAGGTCTATGATAACACACAGTACAAGACAACCTGAAAAATTCATTCTCACATTAATCAATATTATATAACTTATTTTACCAAATAAAACTGCCATAGACCATAACAAATGCATGCCCACCTTATTTGGTTTCACATGTTAAAATGTTAATTTTTTCATATATTAAGCCAAATACTTCTGCATTCCTTATAAATTAATAAACAAAATGTCTTTTAAGATTTAATTAAAAACAATCTGCTAATCCAGTACTTATATATAGAAGAATAAATAGATTTGGTTGTCTGTGAGTTCTACTAATTCTCTACTTCAACTTTATTCTACTTCCTTGATGGTGGGGAGTAATTTTGTCACTTTTATAACTCAGTAAATTATTATTCATATTAAAATTCGTAAGGGTTCCGCGGAACCCAGTGTCTCGCCTACTTTTGATGTTGTCTATATTTTCAGTGTGATAGGTGAATGCACATAATAGAATGCAATGTTAAGTCCATTTATACGTAAAAAACTGAAAAACAGAAATAAATATTTTACAAAATTTTCTCCTGGATACAATCTTTATATCATAAACAAGCTTCTGTCCAAATTTGGTAAAATTCCTGGATAGTTTAAGAAAGTTATTAAAATTTTAAAAACTTTAACCACAGAGTGAATGTAATGTTTCCTGGCAGAAAAACTAAGTCCATTTATAAGTAAAATACGGAAAATTTTTTTTTTTTTTTACTAAATTTACTTCTGGATACTATATTATGATCATAAACAAGCTTCTGTCCATGTTTGGTACAAATCCAGGATAGTTTAAGAAAGTTATTAAAATTTTGAAAACTTTAACCACAGAATGAATGTAATGTTTCCTGGCAGAAAAACTAAGTCCATTTATAAGTAATATACAGAAAAACTGGAATTTTTATTTTACAAAATTTACTTCTGGATACTATCTTATGATCATAAACAAGCTTCTGTCCAAGTTTGGTACAAATCCAGGATATTTTAAGAAAGTTATTAAAATTTTAAAAACTTTAACCACAGAGTGAATGTAATGTTTCCTGGCAGAAAAACTAAGTCCATTTATAAGTAAAATACGGAAAAACTGGAATTTTTTTTTTACAAAATTTCCTTCTGGATACTATCTTATGATCATAAACAAGCCTCTGTCCAAGTTTGGTAGAAATCCAGGATAGTTTAAGAAAGTTATTAAAATTTCAAAAACTTTAACCACAGGGTGAATATTTGTGGACGCCGCCGCCGCCGCCGCCGACGACGACGACGGAATGTAGGATCGCTATGTCTCGCTTTTTCGACAAAAGTCGAAGGCTCGACAATAAGCACCAGAATGAAGGGGTATGTATCATGTGATAAAATCCAACCTGACCAAGTAGATAAATAATAGCTTCCCAAAGGGTCAATTACAGTTTGTTAGATTTTGTGGTTCATCTGAGTGACAAATGTTACTAGCCTTCCATTGCTGGTTAATATGGCCTCATCTTCTGGAATGTTTACTGCTAATAAATCCTTTATTCTTCTTTGCTGTTAAAAAGGGAAGCATTTTTTTATGTAAATAGAAATTTTGACAAAAATATTAATGCTTGGTTTTGTATACATACTTACAAATAATATTAATCTTACTTTATTTTTATATATATATATCTTCTTCTATATATATGTATACAAGTACATGTATGATTTGATTTTAATTGTGATATCCTTCAATAGCTGTTTCAGTTTTAACAATGTTACTTGAAAGATGTGCCTCTTTGCATATATTATACTGGTATCTGTTTTTTCAACAAATAAGGCCACACCAAATTGATTTTTAGTTCTTTGATTTATAGATGACAAAAATAGATGAGAGCGACCTGAAATTTTGTTTATATTTTTTTTCGTACGAAGATAAAATTTATGTTTGGCACACATTTTGAACTAAAATATTTTATTATTATTTTTAATTTCTTGAAAAATGAAGAATTTTGGTCAAATTTTTAGGATTTTTCAAAAATGAAGTGACAAAAAAAAATTTTCTTTAAATTTACATTGTCCAAAAATCAGAGCAGCGAAATCCTAAGAACTAAAGAAAAATTTAGTGTGGCCTAAGAGATACATGTAAGTGCATATTGAACAAGCTGAACTGATTCTAAAACAACAGTGCCATTTGAGGAACTTGAATATTCAATCAATATGGTCTTTATTGTAAAAAAAAACATAGTTGAAATGATATAATCTACATATAAAATTGAACTTTAACAGGAAACTAGAGGCTCCCAGGAGCCTGTATTGCTCACCTGGACTATGTCCATCTTGACTAGCAGCATGGAACATTGCTGTCAAACTGGTTTCAAACAAAATCTTTCAGTGATTTTCACCATTAGGTCCTATGTTAAACTATGTTGCGCTCTGGCAAACAACCATCTTTAATGGCGAACAGGGTCATCCGATATAATTCTGACAGAGGACCACCTAACAACCATTGCTGCCAATTTTTGTTCCAATTGGGCCAGTGGTTTCATACAAGAAGATCTTTAAGAAAATTTCCCATAGGGTCCTATGTTAAACATGTTCAGCTCTGGCGCCCATCTTGGATGACGGGTGGGGTCATCGGATAAATTTCTGAAAGAGGACCACCTAAGGACCATTGCTGCCAAGTTTTGTTCCAAATGACCTACTGGTTTCACACAAGAAGATCTTTAAATTTCCCATAGGGTGCTATGTTAAACTATGTTGGGCTCTGGTGGCCATCTTGGATGATGGGCAGGTGATGGGATATAATTCTGAAAGAGGACCACCTAAGGAGCATTGCTGCCAAGTTTTGTTCCAATTGGCCTAGTAGTTTCAGAGGAGAATATCTTTAAAGGAATGTTTACGATGACGACGAAAGACACCAAACGATGGCAATAGCTCACATGGCCCTTTGGGCCAGGTGAGCTAAAAACTATAGAGAACACACATGTACTAGCTATTCTTAAAGTTTTTTGCCATTATTACTAACAACTGAACATTGACATTAAAATAAACACACAGGATAAAATAATTAATTTAAAAAAAAAGACAGAATACAGAATGTATCTTAAAACTAATTTATAGGTGCTCTTGATTTTGCTCGTAAGAAGCTATTGGTGCCACAATTTTTGAAAATGATGTGATTTAGTTTTTATATATTTTTCTATTTCTCCTCTGTTTCCAATGTGTTTTATATAACTCAGTAATATTATGCTGTATTTTTAGTATTTTTATACATTGGGATTTTAACTTACCCTAAGTATTCCAAGCAAGCCTTTGTCGTCACCTTCTCTTTTAAATGACATATTCACTAGATAAATACCAATATAATCACCTGTAAGTCTGAAATGATATTCATTCCTAAACCACTGATTTCACATTTATATCAGTAATGAATTAAAAAAGATATGTTTGAATATAAACGAATATTTTCGCTGTGCTAGCTTCACTACATATACAACTTAATTTTTTTACTCTATTACATATTTCAACAGATAATAGGTACATGCGTATACATCAATTTTTAAATATTACTTGATTATCACAAAATCTGTAATGATAATGGTGTTTTTAAATGTTGTTATAGCCATGTTTTGCTTTAGATTGCAGCTGAGGCTAAATACCAGCTAATGGACAGCCTTGGCTGATTTCATTTTATACTCCTAGTTTAATGAATTTACCCAAATGTAATTTTGGTACAAAGTTTGATACTATTCTGGTGTAAGCCAAACCTTCATGGATATGAGTTATTAATAAACCATTGTAGTTTATTTATTTCAGGCCAACAAGCACTTTTGTGCAAAACAGACTGAATTTAAATTCACTAGCAAGTCTTTTTACATTACAATGATGACACTACATATGAAAAGTTTCTATATTAAGGTTCCAAATATTTATCAGAAATACTCTAGTGTTTTAAGAATAAGAAAATATTATCATATTTCTATAGAATGAAATGAAACATTAGCTTACATTATCTATTATTATCATTCTTATTACTTATTGTTTGATATATATGGAGAATAATACATGGCCAAACCCAAATTACAGGGCCCATAAAGGGCATAAAATCAGATACAATTGGTAGTTACAACAATAAGTATGTGTAAATATATATTTAGTATATTAGCCTTGGTCAGAATCAGAGCCAAAAATATTGTGAATAAAAGAATAAAATTACATTATATGCATTCATTCTCAAATCATTTACTGGACTTAGTGTCAATATTCATACCTGATCTCCTTAATTCAAAACAGTCACCAATATAACAGCCCAGTTTTTCCATAAAAGTTAGATTTTCTTGGGTTAAGAGCGATAACAATTTAGAAGATTTATTTAAGCTTTTAAAATTATAACAATTGTTAGAAATGTATTGAAAAAAATCTTCCCTTTGAATATCATAAAGTGGGTATTCTAACAAAAAATGAAGCTCATCTTCAACTTTATCAAGTGAGTAATTTGAACAAAGACACACAGATCTTTCTATATGTTTTTTTGAATATCTGTCTGTCTCAATTTTTAAAGAGTGAGCACTTATTCTTAATTTACAAATTGACTGTCTTTTTTAAAATCCTGTAGTTCTAAATATTTTTCTTTTTTAAAACAATTTTTTATAGAAAAATAAGTACTAAGCTTCCCTATTTCAGAGTTAATTGTTTGATACTTCAGTCTATTCCAAAATGTTAAATAACTTTCACATAGTTTATTTTTAACATACTTACATCAATGTACATAAAGAACCAATTGATTGGTCAAAATTTGGTAATTTAATCTCTCTCGGAATATAATCTATACTAGAGTACCATGTATTTACATTAGAAATATGTAATTGTTTACAACATATGAATGCACCATATAATAATCCTTCTTTGAAACCCTCCAGTCTATGACAATATTTAAACATTGATAAAATTGTAGTAAAATAAATAGTAAATCAACCAAGCTCTGACATCACAGCTATGTTACTGGACTTTCTGTTTACACCAAGAATATATTTCATAAATTTTTTATGAGCTTTTTCAGAAGAATCCTGACCAAAAACTTTTTTTAATATATAATCATTATCTTTTTTACATGCAGCTGAATCAGTATGATACATTCCCCATATTTCACTGCCATATAGTAGAATGGGTTTAATTGTATGATCATAAAGATGTAAAAATGTGGCAATACTAGGGTTAGATGATGACAAGCATCTCTGTAGCTTAAACATGCTTTTAAAGATTTGTTGTATAATTCATCTTTACACTGCTTGAATATACCACTAGATGTAAATGTGATTCCAAGATATCTATATAATTTTGCACATTCAATCTCTTTACCTCCAAAATGTAAACAGCATTTTAAAAATTTTCCTGGTTTGTTAAAAATTATACTTTTTGTCTTTTTTAGATTAAGATCAAAACACCATTCTAAACAATATTCATGTAACATATTAGTTCTCTTTTCCAAGCCTTCCTGTGTTTCTGAAAAAATTACTACATCATCAGCATACATAAGACAATCTACTCTACGGTTATTAATATTTACTGGATCAGGACATGATAAAAACTTGTCAGGTAGATCATCAATATTTTGAAAATATTTGGGCTTAAAACATCACCCCTATAAATGATTTAAAACATGGGGTCATTTCATTATCAATTTTAACACAGAGGTCACTTTTATTATACATGTACATATCTTTAATGATAGAATAAAACTTTCGAGTAATATTGTTTGTTAATAGCTTATATCTGATACCCTCATGAATCACTTTATCAAAAGCCTGTTTAAAATCTACAAAACAGGCAAATAGTTTATCCCCCTTTTTACTAATATATTTATCAATAATGGTTTTTAAAACAAAAACATGATCAGATGGTCTACATTTTTTTGAAAATCCAATGCCATGATAATTATCTGTTTTACTTGGATCACCAGACTTAAAAACAGCAGATAAATAAACTGATGACCACTGCATTGGATATATACCAGATGAAAATACATGGTTAAAAAGTTTCTGAATTAAAGGATTTAGAACTAAACTCCCTGCCTTTAGCATCTCATTTGGTATACCATCCAGACCTGAGGCTTTACCATTTTTGAGTTTAGATATTGATTCAATTATTTCTTTAGTAGAGAATCTATAATCTAATTCACAGAAAGTTTTATTTTTTTCCATATTTTCTATTTTAGAATTAATTTCTTTAATTCTTGTCTCACTGATTGAAGGAGATTTATTTAAATTTGAAAAATGATTAAACCAGGTTTCTTTTTTTGCGAAAAATATTTGCCTTTGAAGCAGCAACATTTATAATATTTAAAAAATCTGAAACTGCTCTCTCTGAATCTTCATTATAATAATCATGATTCATAAAATTATTTAAAAGAGTTTTGCAAACAGGGTGGCAAATGCATAAAATTGTATGTGTAGTGAAGCTAGCGCAGCGAAAATATCTTATCAGGGGGCCGGATTACACTAGAATTTGGAACGGATGAAAATATTTATCACATCTTTGGACTTCTACATAAAGATGTTGCCTGCATCATCCTTTGGACGGATCGACTTGGGACAGAACAACTTTAGGACGGATCGACCTGATACCTTTATATACCCTATATCGCATCCACTACTAGGAGCACAATTTTATTTTGTTTGAAGTAATAATATGATATAAAGAATTATAAATGGTCAAACCTATATCACATGCTATATCAACCTGAGTACCCAATATCACCTGAGGGCCTTTGGCCTGAAGTGTGATATTGGTTGAGGGTTGACATAGCATGTTATATAGGTTTGACCATTTATAATTCTTTATATCATATTAATACTTCACATGTGTTAATTACTGTGTATGTCATCAATTAAATGTTGACATTTCCTGCCATCTACCTTATTAATATGTTTTCATCTAATCACTGTTATTCATAATAAAAAGAGAAATAACATATTAATAGTTTAATTTTTTATTATCCCCTTAACCAACATAGTTGGAGAGGAGATATACATATGCAGCGTTTGGTTCATCGGTCCCACCTGATAAAGTTCCATATATAACATTTCACAAAGGATGTGTCTTGGAGAATAACAAAGGTCTGTATAAAAATTGGATCACCCTGACCTACATTTTATGCATGAGTAACTCTGGTTAAGATTTGCATTAAGGTCCAGTTCTAAGACAGTGTACGTCATATAGGTATAATTTTTCACCAGTGGATGCATCTTGAAAATATTGAAGGTCCCTATAAAAATTGGATCACCCAGACCTATATTTTATGCATGAGTGACTCTGGTTAAGTTTTCTGTTAAGGTCCAGTTCTAAGACACTGTAAGTCATATAGGTATAATATTCCACCACGGGATGCATCTTGGAAAATAACGAAGGTCCGCATAAAAAATAACGAATATTATCTTATGTTGTAAAATGTCCTGAGAAAATGTCTAAGCCTTATGTTCAAAACAAGTGAAAATATTGGAGACGGGATTAGCTATAGTTTACGACTGCCCCACTAACTAGTTCATATATAATTTATGTCCAGTCAGGGTTCTCACTAAGAATTTTTCATGATGAGTCCTGGGACTCATCATTTTTCAGAATGGTGAGTCCCAGCTGATTTTGATGAGTCCCAGGACTCATCGCCACTTTTTTAACGTACACTCCTGCATGATTTTGACCATAGTAGGACTATTGTACTATTGTTAAAGTTTAATTAAAATCATGTGCTGCCTTAACATACTGATGAATATAATTTGAAATTTCAAAAAAAAAAAAAAAAAAAAAAAAAATTGGACTTATGCAGTGGTGCTCCGAACTTGGAAGAAAATTTCTGTTACAGATATGAGCAAAAATCTTTGCACCTTTTGATACAACTTATTTATTATTGCGATTTTATTTTGTAATATTTATTTACCTATAATCTTTACTATTATATTTTCTCAAACATACTCTTAAACTCCTCCAATTGACATTGCTTGAACACCTTAATAATCAATATTGACAAAATTTCCATTTGTGCATAGATAAGTCAAAATCCGCAAAATTTATTTTAAATGAGGTCTACATATTGTTACCGGTTGTAATAAACACTGTAGCCAATGAAAAATCACGAGAATTCCGATTGCTGTCATTTTTTAGCTTACTTTTTGTTGTTTCTTTCCCTTCCGCCCTTTGATCTCCAAGAAAACAAAAAATGGCGGCTCGAGATTTTTAATGAAAATAACGGTCTTCAGACGCAGCTGATTAGTTCTACATGCATCCCAGGGACGCATGAGTTTGAAGGATGACGCGTCCAGTCCAATTTTAGCGCGTCCAGGACGTATGTACACGCCTTAGCGAGAACTTTAAACTTTAAACTTTAAACTTTAATAATTTGATTAAACGCCTATTTCTACATAAAACATATTCAATGGCGTTTTACAAAGAAAAAACATATGACATATACAAAAGACACATACACAATAATTACAATACATATATACAAAGTCTCATGACATACAAATAGCCGGGTACCCTGGGCAGTGATTACAACTTCAGAAAAGATCAAAATAATTCTCAAAATACAATGATTTCAATTTGCTTTTAAAAATATCAACTGATTTACAGTTTCTCAGACCAACAGGTAATTCATTCCATAATTTTGGACCCACTGTCCTAAAACTCCTATCAGAAAATGTTTTCTTTTTGTTGAATGGAATTTCAAAACAACCCATAGATGATTCAGACGATCTTAAAGAACGTTTTGACACTTGTGAAGTTAAAAGATTAATTAAATAAGCTGGAGCATTACCCACAGAACAGTTATATACATAAATGTTAAAATCTTAAAATTTATTCGTGCTTTAACAGGAAGCCAATGTAGTTTAAATAATGCCTGCTTTGAGCTTTCGTACTTAGATAGGTTTAACACAAGTTTGGCACACATATTTTGTATACGTTGGAATTTAGATAGCTCATTTTGAGAGATACCATAAAGGATAACATTACAATAGTCTAAATGCGATATAACCAAAGACAGCACAAGAGTTTCAGTAGCGTCTTTAGTCAAATATTTTCGAATGCTTTTGATTTTAAAGTAATTTAACATGGCAGTCCTGCACTTGCATTTAACATGTTCTTTAAAGTTCAATGTCTGGTCCAAAAAGGCGCCAAGGTACTTTATATAGGCAGCTGATTTGATAGTATCACCACATATATTGATGTCCTCTGTCTTACATTTTAAGAGTTGTGGGCGACTCCCAAACAAAATAAACTCTGTTTTTGATGCATTCATTTTAAGTTTATTATGATTCATCCAATCGTTAATCAGAGTGGCACAGTTCTCTAAACCCTGAATAGCCTTTATTTCCGATTCGTGAGTTGGTTTGAATCTAATGTTAGCAGTGTGGTCATCAGCGAATCCGTACACAGAGATAGGTGGAGGTATGATATCAAATATTGTTCCGGCGTATGCCAAGTACAGCCAGGGTCCTAAACAGCTTCCCTGAGGGACACTGCAGTCAACACTGCATTCCGATGATAGGACAGAATTAACACACACTCTGCAGCTACGCGGTCTCAGATATGAATCGACCCATTCCAGTGCCGAACCGCATACACCATACTGACGCTCGAGCACCTTCAGCAAAATGTCATGGTCCACGGTGTCGAAAGCGGCACTTAAATCAATAGCAATCAGTGCAACGACTTCTTGATGCTCCATTCCATCTAGTATGTCATTTACAAGTCTAAGCAAGGCCGTTTCACAAGAGTGATATTGTCTATACGCAGACTGGTTAGTAGGGAGCAGACCATTTATGTTGGCATGTTGATTTAGTCGATAAAGAGCTGCCTTTTCGACCAGTTTGGACAAAAATGATAGGTTGCTGACGGGTCGATAGTTAGAAAATATCAGTTCAAGACCGCACTTTTTTAACAGTGGCCTTACTATTGCCTGCTTCCACGTAGTCGGAAAAACACCTCGGGATAGGGATAGATTTACTAGCTTCGTTATTGTTGGTAAAAGTTCTTTCAGGAATAATTTCAAGATCTTGGTTGGTATGATGTCAAGTTCACACGATTTACATTGAAGTTGATTAATGAGGTTTTTTATTTCATCTTCAGAAAGATGCTCGAACGATCGAAGAGATAGAACATTTTTTTCAGATGGATCATAATTATCAAAATCATTGAGCGAATCTCGAATCTTTTTTATCTTGCTCATAAAGTAGTCTGCAAATTTATCGGGTAGTTCATTTACATCGTTTACCGTAGGCATAGGATTTTCAGTTTTACTTCCGGTTAAATCTTTCATAAGCGAGTAGAGCTTTTTCGAATCACCCTTACAGTCGAGAACCTTCTTACTAAGTACGGATTGTTTTTCATGTTTCAACTCGTAGTGATACTTGTTAAGAGAAGATTTGTAAATTTTATAGTCGTCAGGCTGTCGGTGTTTTCATAATAGACTAGAGAATGGTCATTCAACCGGCAAGTACAAATATATATTTTATTGAGAACCCTGTCCAATGTTATATTAATATACTAAATATATATTGACATGTACTTTGTGACTTTAATTGTTGTAATTACCAATTTTGTCAATCAATTGTATCTGATTTTATGCCCTTAAATATGGGCCCTGTAATTTGGGAAAATAAAAAATATAAAATATAAAAAAATATATATTCTATTCCCATCCAATATAACAATGTTAATTACTGAATGTCGGACGAATCGACAGGAAGTCAAGAAACCACACAATAATTCTTCCCTTTATCACGTTTTACTTTTTGAGTATGTGTGATCAAAAAGTTGAAAAACAATGTCGGCCATATATCGAGTGTAAATAGACTAGAGAATGGTCATTCAACCGGCAAGTACAAATAAAAATCCTACCGATGTGACAGGTTTCAGTTGTAAATTTCTTTTTTGAGTTTTGGAGTAAACGACTAGATAAAATATATATTTTATTGATGTATCTGGAGTGGAAGATCAAAATGAAATATTTGCGTTAAGTGATCGAAAACCACTACCACCACCATACCAGCAGAGGTTCCCCAAACATCTTACATACATACCACAATAAGTGGTTATTTAAATTTGCTAAAATAAGGTGATATCACTGTAACTGGTAACAAGCTAGTATCTGGGTCAATGAGAATTACGTTAAGCGCCAAACTGACAAAACATTTTTTAGATTAGGAATTTAGCGATATTTAACATCCGGGCACCTGGCTGCGTGAAATTAATGCGCAGGAGCAGTATATCTGTCATCAGTAATTTCTTTGAGAGATATTTAGTAAGAATTTAGCTAGATTTAGAACAGAATATTAGTTAGAAAAAGGTTTAAGAGATTTAACATTAATTCCAGAAAAGACCTCCATACAAATATGATATCTGTACTCGACCACTCAACGGTCGAAACCAAATATTCTTGAAACGCCCGTCAAAGTCGTAGATTTTCACCATATTTCGGTGTCGAAAATTTCCAACACTTCTTTCGGTTGCAAAATTTAAGGGCTAGACACTCACGTTTGGTTCGAGAATTATTTGCTGTATGTAATTTTTACCTAAAGCGATCCCGCTTTTATGTTACAAAGCCAAAATTTATACAGTCTGTTTATTAGATGGTGGATGGGACATTTGCCAAGAATGTACTGGTCGTACAGTAGTTCTTGTCAAACACCTATCCTTGATATCATATTTGGTATGTCAAAATACAAGTGAATTGATATAGTAGCTGTATTTGGTATGAAATTGGTACTTGCTACCACGCTGACTATAATCATATGCCGGTTGTGGTGTCCATTCATAGATTCAAAGGGATGTGTCTGACCACAATTTTTAATAGAAGTACACCATAACTATATTAGTTATGTTTTCACTCATTCAGTTGTTGCATACATTCATTTGTGAGGATGGTCTCTGTAAGTCTGTTTGATGGAGACGAAAAATGGCTGACTTACTACAGGGACCGTCCAACCACCAAGTGGAGAGGGATTAGCATAAATTGGTTTAACTTCTTTCCGACTCCACTCTAAATAAATAAGTTAACTCACCAGTTAAGAAAGAAAAATATGTATTTATGGTGTCAAAGTTTAGAATTAAAAGATTTCACAGAAGTTGCAAGCATCAAATGTATTTTCTTGAATTTTGACACAACATACATATTGAATATTTTTATTTATATTATAAAAAAATGAGAGGACCTGATGAAGCAGTCTATTGTACTATATACTTATCTTGGAAGTTTCTTTTTATGTCAATAAACCACATAATTGGCAGCTCCTTTGGGGTTCACCAGTCTAGTATCAAGATGTATTCTATTGTTAGTTTGCCAGTAATACTTGAAAACTTTTTCATGCAATAGACTTTTAGGCAACTTTGGTTACAACTTTAATCAGACGAAATTGAAAAGTTACCAAACTTAAACAATGAGAATTAGTAGAAGAGTGGAATTTTCTTCTAAGCTATTTGGTCAAGGATATATTATTTTCATGAGCTGGAAGGAAGATTTTACCAGACCTGGACTTTGGCCTTGTAACTAAACATGCAGACTATACTGGTGATGTAGTCATTGACTGTTGTGCAATAAGTTTTTTTTTGTACAGGCTGCCAATTGTGGTCTTTTAAAGTTGGGCTTTGAGTTGATCAAAGTGTCACATCAAAGTTATTTAAATAAGATTTTTATCCTTTAAGTTTTACTGCGTTGAAATGCTAACTATATAAAGTTTACAGTTCTTTTATTTTATTTCAGGTTTAACGTCTGAGATAGCATAACTATGGCTGGAGAAGAACAAGTTGAGGTAAATCTCGCATTTAGAAAAAAGCAAAGGAATAATTTGTATGAAGATCATTTTAAGCCTTTAAAGACTCTTATGGCAAAAACATGTATTTATGGTGTCCTTTCAAAAAATATCACAAACTGGAAAATTTTGTGCTTTCGCTTGGTCTATATATCATTATACACAAAATCATTTGATTGGCTGTTACCGCCTCGGTGGTCTCGTAGCGTGCTAGCATCAAGTGTGGAAGGTCACAGGTTCCATCCCAGGCCATGTGAAACCGAAGACATTAAAATTTGTATTTGATGCTTCTCCGCCAAGCACGCATCATCTAGGTCTACTGGTCGGCTCGGGAGTCTGTAAAATGTGTCTGAGTGGGATGATATGTCTTCCTGCAGACAGTTACCTTGTGAGCTAGCACACTAAAAATCTGGCTCAGCCTGTCGGTCTAGTACAAAGCAGGGATCATATTCATTATCATACATGTTCTCGTCCCGATATGCACCTGACGTTAAACAACAGTTCATCCATCATTGATTGGATGTTTACTACTTGTGGTCTTTTGGTACACAAATTGATGATGATTGTACCTTGACATAAGAAAAGTGCAGGAATTTTGTGTTGGGCTTTACTTGAAAAAAAAAACTGAGGAATTGTACTTTGATCAATAAA
This sequence comes from Mytilisepta virgata, assembly GCA_028015205.1. Lineage (NCBI taxonomy): Eukaryota > Metazoa > Mollusca > Bivalvia > Mytilida > Mytilidae > Mytilisepta > Mytilisepta virgata. The sequence continues at coordinate 54,663,740 of CM051515.1, read as the reverse complement.
ACAACTGGTTATACCCAGGTTAGACAAATCAATTCAACAAGGGACCAGTTGTGTCTTGGTTATCTTGTGACAATGTCTTTTATAAGTTGTCGAGTTTTTGCCTCTTACCTTTCTACAGTGGTGTGCCATTTAAGTAAGCTGGTTGTTCTACCTGTAAAATTGTTAGAAATGTCCTTAATACTCCTAAAATTTCTGATAAAGTTTTTTTGTTGGAACCCTGATTCTATCAATTCTGTAAATAAATCAGCTATTTGTTACAACTGGTATGTAGGAAAATTCTTACATTAAAAGAAAAATAACATATTCATATTATGTGAAGGCTAGAGCTCAGAATTATGATTATTTAGTAACCTTATTGTAGATATGTCCATATACAGTCAAACCAGTGTATAAAGGGCACACAAGGGTCGAGAAAAATATGCCCTTTATATAGAGGTTAAATTTTTTATGCTTTGTACATGACAGGGGTGCCCTTTATAGTAGGTTTGACTGTAAATACATTTTAATGATATACAAGATTTGATACAAGAAAAACCGCCTCGCTAGTCTCGTGGTAGCGTGCTCGCCCCCAGTGCGGAAGGTCGCGGGTTCGATCCCCGGCCGGGTCAAACCAAAGACATTAAAATTGGTATTTGCTGCTTCTCCGCCAAGCACGCGGCATCTAGGAGTAAGAGCAAAGACTGGTCGGCTCAGAGTCAGTATAATGTGTCAGAGTGAGGTGATATGTCTTCCTGCGGACAGTTACCTCGTGAGCTAGCACATTAAAAATCCGACTTAGCGTGTCGGTCTAGTACAAAGCAGGGATCATATTCATTATCATATTAACATGTTCTCGTCCTGATATGCACCTGGTTGCCACTGGACGTTAAACAATAATTCATCCACCCATGATACAAGAAAGGTTAAAATAAAAGCTCTTCAAGTGGTTTTGCACAACAGTAATGACAATACCTTTGCAGTGTTCTTTCGGAAATTGTTATAGGATAACTTAATGGATGATATTCAAATAATCTTCATTTTCTACTAGTCAAACAAATTTCCAAAGTTTATCTTATCAGTGATTACATATAAAATTTTGTTGAATGCAGTATCTAAATAAAAATTGTAATTGTTGATATTTTTTGCAGTGTCCTTTATGCATGGAACCATTAGAAATAGATGATGTCAACTTTTTTCCATGTACCTGTGGATATCAGGTAATGTTTTTTGTGTAATGGGTATTGAATATGAAGCATTGATTGTTTGAAAATCAATAAAACAACAGAGAATTGGGAAACCATGAATATTTTGCAAAACAACAATGACCACAAGAATGCAGGCAGGCTGACGACAAATCTTGGTTGATAAAACCTTTTCAGTATTACAATACTTGGTATTATAATATCAAGCACTTGGATTATTACATGCATTCTAAATATGAAATCATACAGAAAATCCAGAAACAATTTTATTTTTTTCATCAATAAACTTTTTATACGACCGCAAAATTTTTGCGGTCGTATATTGGTATGACGTTGGCGTCGTCGTCGTCGTCGTCGTCCGTCGGAGTCTGTAGACATTTGGTTTTCGCACTATAACTTTAGTATAAGTTAATAGAAATCTATGAAATTTAAACACAAGGTTTATGACCACAAAAGGAAGGTTGGGATTGATTTTGGGAGTTTTGGTCCCAACAGTTTAAGAATTAGGGGCCAAAAAAGGGCCCAATAAGCATTTTTCTTGGTTTTCGCACAATAACTCTAGTATAAGTAAATAGAAATCTATGAAATTTTAACACAAGGTTTATGACCATTTTTTGGAGTTTTGATCCCAACAGTTTAGGAATTAGGGGCTAAAAAAGGGCCCAAATAAGCATTTTTCTTGGTTTTTGCACAATAACTTTAGAATAAGTAAATAGAAATGTATGATATTATCTTGGTGGGCTAAGGGAGGTAATCCAAACACATTTAATTTTTTTCTCATTTCATATTTCATAAATTAAAAAGGAAATTTCAAATTTCTTTTAGCAAAAAAAGGGGGGTTACAATAAATTTTATTGTTTTTTGGTTTTTTTTTTGGGAGGGGGGGGGGTCAATGTGCAACTTCATAGTGTATTGCACAAAAGCTAAAAAAGGGGTAAATTATTTATTTTTTTTGGTGGGGGGGGGAATTTTCAATTGCACAGTATTGCACAATAGCAAGAAATCTTCAATTGCACAGTATTGCGCAATAGCAAGAAATTGATATGTGTGCCCAATTTTAAATTTTAAATTGGTTATTTCTGATTTATATATAAAAACAAATAATACTGATATTGTTTGAATAGGTAAATTAAAAAATTTTAAGTTCTTAGACCACATTAATTCTGTGTCAGAAACCTATGCTGTGTCAAATATTTATTCACAATCCAAATTCAGTCTCGTTGGGGGGGTTGTCAGGTCATAATACGGAAAGCCTGACCGCGGACCATAGTGGGTAACGTGTTTGGAGAATGCCACACTCCCTGCACGCTAAAGACCCCTTCTGTAGTTTTCGAAAAAGAGTAGGCTGATGGCCGCTACAGGAGGCTAAATTATCCGACCCTACCCAACCATCCTCCTTTTACAGTGGCAGTCAAAATTGGTTCCCCTTTGTGTCCCATCCCACCCCTAATTGAATTGTTTGATAAATTGAACTGGTTCTCATCATGAAGATGCATGAAATATTTGCCACTGGACGTTAAGCAACAATCAATCAACCAAATTCAGTGCTGTATCAAGCTTGAATGTTGTGTCCATACTTGCCCCAACTGTTCAGGGTTCGACCTCTGCGGTCGTATCAAGCTGCGCCCAGCGGAGCATTTTATTTACCTTGCAACTGAAAATTAGGATCATTTGGGAAACTGGAAACTTGCAATATTTTGTTCAAGACCCTATAGAGTAACCATTGAGACCTTTTTTTTCTATTTTTACATTTGTTTTGTTGTAGAGATCATGAGTAAGTACTAGTTTATGTAGAATCGAAAGGATATCTTATATGTATGATTTAGAAACATTTAAAAAAAAAAGACCACTGAAAATTTTCTTACAAACACGTTTTATCCAAAATGGTATAAATATAATGCACAGGTCTTTGATTTTAATGTTATATACATGTAACTGCTTGATTATCTTGTTATATTAATTTATTCCAGATCTGCAGATTTTGTTGGCATAGAATAAGAACAGATGAAAATGGTCTGTGCCCAGCTTGCAGAAAGGTACATTATTAGAGTTTTTTTAAAAGGTTTTTAAGCAGAAAATTTTCAAATACACTGTCAAAGCAGAAAAGATTTCATAAATTACAAATATGTATCTGAAGATAATTTAAAGTATCACTTTTAAATGATTGATTATTTGAAATAACTACTAATAAAAGAATCCTGATTGAAACAGAATGGAAGTTTATATTTGAGTAACATTTTAACTTTTTAATTTAATTTTAATTCATTATAGCATTACCCAGAAGATCCTGCAGAGTTCAAACCCCTTACAGAAGATGAGTAAGTATTTCTATTATTTTGTTGTGACTTAAGTATGCAGTTGTTAAAATAGTAGTATGTCTGACAAATATAATTTCTGTTGAAGGAAAATTGTCAAAAAAGGTTATATTGGACTGTATTTGTATGTCTTGACTTTGGCCAAATAAGAATTCTATTGTGCCCAGAACAGATAAGGATATGTAAACATGAACAGATGATACTTATTTAACATTGTGCATAGCATTGACTACTGTATAGCGGGTAATTTTCGCAGGTATAATTTTTCGCAATTTAGGGGCAACAAAGTATACGGAAAATTTTGGCAGATTTTAATTTCCAATTAAATATTTTAGCGGATACTGTAATGGTTGCAGTAAAAACAATTTGAAATTAGTCAGGAAGAAAATAGTGCAACATATCTTTGCTATAGTTCTGTACAAATACAAGAAATTAAAAGAAATATATGTCAAATATTCACAAAAAGCATCTCAAATTTGCTAATTCCATGACATTTTTGCTAGCGGAAGTTTGTCTTCAAGATATTCCTCCAAGGTGCCACTAATATGGTTTCACAGAATCCACTACATACATGTACAATATCCGGATTGTTCTTGATGTGTTGGTACATCTTTACTAACCATTTTGCTGATAATGGTTTAAGTCTCATAAGCAACAAATCAACTGGGACAATAGATTCATTCGTTGATTTCTTTTCCATCCAACTGTTTAACGATTTCATTGGAGAACCATTGTTCAAATGAGTTACGCATTTTTGTCGAGCCTTTGACTTTTGTCGAAAAAGCGAGACATAGCGATCCTACATTCCGTCGTCGTCGGCGGCGTCCACAAATATTCACCCTGTGGTTAAAGTTTTTGAAATTTTAATAACTTTCTTAAACTATCCTGGATTTCTACCAAACTTGGACAGAGGCTTGTTTATGATCATAAGATAGTATCCAGAAGGAAATTTTGTAAAAAAAAAATTCCAGTTTTTCCGTATTTTACTTATAAATGGACTTAGTTTTTCTGCCAGGAAACATTACATTCACTCTGTGGTTAAAGTTTTTAAAATTTTAATAACTTTCTTAAAATATCCTGGATTTGTACCAAACTTGGACAGAAGCTTGTTTATGATCATAAGATAGTATCCAGAAGTAAATTTTGTAAAATAAAAATTCCAGTTTTTCTGTATATTACTTATAAATGGACTTAGTTTTTCTGCCAGGAAACATTACATTCATTCTGTGGTTAAAGTTTTCAAAATTTTAATAACTTTCTTAAACTATCCTGGATTTGTACCAAACTTGGACAGAAGCTTGTTTATGATCATAATATAGTATCCAGAAGTAAATTTAGTAAAAAAAAAAAAAAATTTTTCCGTATTTTACGTATAAATGGACTTAGTTTTTCTGCCAGGAAACATTACATTCACTCTGTGGTTAAAGTTTTTAAAATTTTAATAACTTTCTTAAACTATCCAGGAATTTTACTATTATGTGCATTCACCTATCACACTGAAAATATAGACAACATCAAAAGTAGGCGAGACACTGGGTTCCGCGGAACCCTTACGAATTTTATTTTTGACGCCCATTTGCACGCTAACATCTAGTAGTTATAACCTGTCGGTGCAACATGGTTGAACAAACTTTGAGGTTATTTTCGTGCAATAAATCTAGAAAATCTTCTGACATCTGAGCCATGAAGACTTATTTATTGTTTATATTGCTATACTGTTATTTGTCACTGGTGAACAAACTTCTTGTAAATGTTAAGGTTAATTAGTTACGAAATTGATCGGACCTTTGATGTACTCATTAGGTTATAAAAATGTCAAGAGTGACTTACAACTCATATAATTTGACACTAATTAATATGTACAATGCCCTTTGGCATTTTAGGTGTTAAAACTAACCTACCGTTATTGACATTCCGAGCGGAAAATAAAAGATCGTTCACAAAACTCTTTAGCTATTTGAAAGTACCAAATAAACTTTCGTGGAATTAATTTTTGGGATTTGGATTTATCCGCCAAGATAGGGGAAAATAAAAACCCCACGAAAATTACCCGCTATACGGTATGTCTTATAATGGTGACTATTATATGAGTATGTGGCAGAGGGGACAAAATGGTGTATGACATGCAGTATAGTGCACTGTTTAATCAGTTGAGGGTACCATTTCATGTGGTCAATATGAGTATGTGGCAGAGGTGACAAAATGGTGTATGACATGCAGTATAGATCACTGTTTAATCAGTTGAGGGTACCATTTCACGAGGTCAATTCTGCATACAACAGACTATTATTATGCTGACTGTCAATTTCAGTTAAAATAGATTAAGTGATTAAAAATGTCAAATGATAAATTTATGCTTTACACTCTTTCCCTCTTCAAAGCAAGTGGCATTGTTAATGTTAGACCTGCCCACAACATGGTACCTTGCTCTGATGAACCGTCCACTGCACATGAAAATGGCCTATTTGAGTGCATTATTTCAAATATTGTATCTAAACTATCCCTATGCCAAAATAGATTGTGAGTGAGTTTACAGGAAGAGTAATGATTTCTTGTGGTTTAAAAATATGGAAGATAATTCAGTTTACATGCTAAAACACATATTTAAATTTCTACCAAGATTTCACATTGTAATGAACAAAAAAAAAGATTTTTACCAACAGTGTATTGTTCCATAAAATGTACAACTGTTCATGGATCTCAGCAGTTACAATATAATTTAACTGTAATAATTAAAAGTACAGGAGTAAATTATTGTTGTTGATATTACAGACTCCAAAGAATCAAGAAAGAAAGAAAGCAGAAAGATCTACAAAGAAAACAAAAAGCTGCAGAAAATAGAAAACATTTAGCAAATGTTAGGTATGAAATACATGTAAAATATCTGAAGAATTTTATTCTGCAATTCATGTTATTATCTTTAGCACTTGATATACTTGTATGATATTTAATTTAAAATCATAGATCAGATAGATTTAATACCTGCATTTTCATGGGAAATTATTTAGTTAATGTGAAGGGACTGAAAAAAGTATACATTTAGATGTATAATATACCATTAAGTAATATATATAATGTTTCAGAGTTGTTCAGAAAAATTTGGTGTTTGTTGTGGGTTTGTCTAAAAAGTTAGCAGATACAGAAACTTTAAAGAAACATGAGTATTTTGGGAAATTTGGAAAAATCCATAAAGTTGTGATAAACCAGAGTACATCGTACGCTGGAGCACAGGTAAGCTTCCAATAAAAAACTGCATTGCATGGTTGGATAGAAACATAAAGAAACTTTATTTATTTTTGAAATACCATATTTACCATGCTCATATCAGCGTTTTGACCAAATGTATAAATGCATATATACATGTTTATCATTCCATGTTGTTGATATTGGCATGTATAATATACAATTGAATGAAGTTATGTTACTGAGTTTGGCAACAAACACACAGTCAAACCTGCTCTAAAGGGCACCTATATATAGCAATTCACTGTCTATAAAGGTCACCTCTATATAGCAATTCACTGTCTTTAAAGGGAACCTCTATATAGCAATTCACTGTCTCTAAAGGGCACAGTGAAATAGTCCCATTCATTAACAAAGTATGGAAAATTAACCTCTCTATAAAGGGTACTTTTTTCTGGTCCCTTCGCTGCCCTTTATAGACCTATTTGACTAGTATTTCTTCTTAAAGGTTATTCATGAATAGTAAATTAAACTTTAACATGTATAGAGGATTCCTTTTCATGTCTGACTATATTCTTTTAAATAGTTTCCATGTTAAATAGTTTCCATGTCAAAATTGAATGTATCTGCAGAGATGATTTCATACCGATATTTAGCAGATTTCTATTTTTTTGCAATCTGGATTTGTCGATTATGGTTCTTTATTACATACAGCAATATGGCTTCCGATACAGCATTTCTGTTTATTTCTCTCTCTGGGAAAATCATGTTTGTATGTGTATGTGAGTGTGATAATAATAGACTGATATATTACAGGGTCCTAGTGCTAGTGCTTATGTGACATATAACAAATCAGAAGATGCATTGAAGGCTATTCTTGCCGTTAATAATGTACATATAGATGGTCGAACATTAAAGGCATCTTTGGGAACTACAAAATATTGCAGTCATTTTCTGAAGGGTTCGCAGTGTCAAAAACAAGTAAGTTATTTTTTGTTTTTCACCGTTAACTTTAAAATTATTTGAATTTACTCTGCACTTTATAAATTTTGAATTTGAAGTTTGATTATTTCAACACTATACAATCTCTTATTTAAACTTGTTCTGTGTGTTTTAGATTTTTATATCAGGCTTTAATTATTTATCATAAGCATCAAATGATTGAACATGAATATAGAGAAAATGAGGCCACAATTATAAACATTTTAGTTTGCACTAACCATACCCATGACTAGTAGCAGTGGGTAGGTAGGTAGGCTTTTTTTTTGGTCAAAAGAAAATATATCGTTCTTTTTTCAACAATGCTAACTTGCTGAATTTTAACATTGGTCACAGTGTTTATCTTGTATTGTCATAGTTTAACATGTATACATGTATGATGTATGATTTATTTTAAGAACATTGTTTAAGAATGAAGAACTAAAATTCTTATTCAGGTTTTAGTTTTCTTTCAAAACATTAAGCTTGTAAAACTATTTTTCCAATTCACTATACCTGTACATACAAATATGTACCAAGTTTCATAAAGATGTGACCTCCATCTTCATAGAAAAAAACCAAATGTGTGATGGTTGGATGAACAGACAAATGGATGTAAACACAGACTAAAAACTATTTGCTACTCAACCTAATTGGCAGGGTATATTATTGTTCAATGTTCGAGCAATATGAAAATCTCCACTTTGTATGTATAGCCTAGGGGAATACCAGCATATAGATTTTACAAGCTTTTAATACTGAGTCACCAATCTCAAAATTTTCTCTCAATTTTTATAAAAATATAAATTTATATATATTAAATAGACATACTATACATGTACAACCTATAAGGACATTGAGGTTTAGAGCTGACAGTCCTGGGAAGTTGGGTATAAATTTTATCCCTTTGCTGGCTCTGGCATTTGATTTACAATTGCCCATTGGTAGACTCTATTCTAGACTCTGTCTAGAATGGGAAAATTTAAAAGAAATCAAACAGATGACGAGTGGCATACATCGAGAATTATATACATCATAAAATTCGGGTTCAAATACTGCAGCAGATTTATCAAGTTTGTTCGACACTGTCAAAAGCTATTAGTTTTTCTCATATCAATGTCGCCAAGATCAGTGATCTTGTCAAACACATAGTTCCAGGTGGACTTAACTAAAAAGCTATACAGCCGAACAAGAACAATTATGAACAAGTGGCTTAATTTTATTATTCACGTTGTATGACGACTGGTGCGACGACAGCGTGAATCCTCTTTTCTATATTTTCCAGAAGATTGACTTCATCGTTCAATAAATTTAAAATCCCGAAACGAATCGAAAATACTGCCAAATTAATAAAAGAAACAATGACGGCTTCATTTTCCGGAAATGACATCGATGAAAAAAATCTTTTTGAAAAGGGCAATAAAAGTTTTTGAGTCGGCGGCTTTTTAATGGGTCGGTCACGTTAGTGCAAACATACATGTTTTTTTATTTTGGCCTGAAGGGTTTGGGATATCTATGACATTTTGTGAATTGAGTTATTTATGTTACACCAAGTGTATTGGAGAAAAAAGAGGTATTTAAGGGTTCTGAGAATTCATGGATTTAAAATTTCAAATTGAGTGGGGTGAGGTAAGGGAAATGATTAATAACGGATATAGGATGCTTGCAAATGAACATTTTGTTGCTATTTTGAACCTGTGTAAATATTTTCTTTTTAGGACTGTATGTATTTACATGAGTTGGGTGAGGAAGCAGCAAGTTTTACAAAAGAAGAAATGCAGTTGGGGTAAACAGATAATTCTTTATCTTACAAATTATTTTATAAACCTTCAGTTAGAGAATCTTTTTGACAAAAATTATTTTGAAGAATCATACATATAAATTTGTACTGTTAATAAAGTAGAGCTGCATAGGTCAGAAAATGTCCATACTTTTTAAACAGTGACAAGTGTATAAAGATTTTGTATCTGTGTTTTTTTTTAACATTTGTTCTATTTATTAAATTCCAGCAAACATCAAGAATATGAACAAAAGTTGTTAGAAAATTATATGAATTTACAGAATTCTGCAAATAGTCATGTGATACCTACTAGCAGTAAACCCATTCCTACTAGGTATGTTCATTTTAACTTATGTTGGTTAACATTTCCTCATTTTTTGGTTGTGTTGTTTGCAATATTTGTTTAATAGCTCTGTGCTTATTGTGAGGAGAAAAGACACATAAAACAGAACACTGGATTTTTTGCTGTACAAAACAGACAATTTTTTTCCACTTTCCGAAGTCCAGATTTTCCATTACATTTCCTTTTATTATACATCGTATCTTTGATTCTGTAAACTATAAATTATTTCTAATTCAAAACAAAAGGAACATGTCACCAAAAACAGCATTGGTGAAGTTTTCTGGGAAATGGAGGGTTTCCTGGGGGTATTTCTACATCTATATATTCCTGAACAAAACCTTGATGCTCTGATTTCCAGTTTTTGTCGAGCCTGCGACTTTAGTCGCAGAAAGCTCGACATAGGGATAGTGATCCGGCGGCGGCGGCGGCGTTAACTCACTTCTTAAAAGCTTTATATTTTAGAAGGTGGAAGACCTGGATGCTTTATACTTTGTATATAGATGCCTTATGTTACGAAGTTTCCGTCTGTCATATGTACATTGTCCTTGACCTCATTTTCATGGTTCAGTGACTACTTGAAAAAAAAATTCAGATTTTTTGTAATGTTAATTTCTCTCTTATTATGAGTAATAGGATAACTATATTTGGTATGTGCGTACCTTACAAGGTCCTGATCCCCGTCAGACAGTTTTCAATTGACCTCGACCCAATTTCAAGGATCAGTGAACAAGGTTAAGTTTTGGTGGTCATGTCCATATCTCAGATACTATAAGCAATAGGTCTAGTATATTTGGTGTATGGAAGGATTGTAAGGTGTACATGTCCAACTGGTAGGTGTCATCTGACCTTGACCTCATTTTCATGGTTCAGTGGTTATAGTTAAGTTTTTGTGTTTTGGCCTGTTTTTCGAATACTGTATGCAATAGGTCTACTATATTTGGTGTATGGAAGGATTGTAAGGTGTACATGTCAATTGGCAGGTGTCATCTGACCTTGACCTCATTTTCATGGTTCAGTGGTTATAGTTAAATTTTTGTGTTTTGGCCTGTTTTCGAATACTGTATGCAATAGGTCTACTATATTTGGTGTATGGAAGGATTGTAAGGTGTACATGTCCAACTGGCAGGTGTCAACTGACCTTGACCTCATTTTCATGGTTCAGTGGTTATAGTTAAGTTTTTGTGTTTTGACCTGTTTTTCGAATACTGTATGCAATAGGTCTACTATATTTGGTGTATGGAAGGATTGTAAGGTGTACATGTCCAACTGGTAGGTGTCTTCTGACCTTGACCTCATTTTCATGGTTCATTGGTTATAGTTAAGTTTTTGTGTTTTGACCTGTTTTTCGAATACTGTATGCAATAGGTCTACTATATTTGGTGTATGGAAGGATTGTAAGGTGTACATGTCCAACTGGTAGGTGTCATCTGACCTTGACCTCATTTTCATGGTTCATTGGTTATAGTTAAGTTTTTGTGTTTTGGCCTGTTTTTCGAGTACTGTATGCAATGTGTCTGATAGCATTTACTTTCATTAGAAATACATGACAGGCGAGACATTTTTGTGTGTCCACTCTTGTTAACATTTCTGTACTTTCACTCATGACTGTCTTTCAAATAATCATTTTATATATAAAAAAAATTACACATTAAAAATGGCAGTTCTATTAAAATAACTCTATGGCAGTCATTTATGTAAGATAGAATTTCCTTTAATGTTAGAAAAGACATTTATCTTTGTTAGTAACAGCTATCTTAAAGTCGGGTGAAGTTGCGCAAGAAACTAACAAATTTCTAAGACATAATTTCTTTTCATTTAGGAAGAAAGACAGTTCCCCATTAACTGTTACAACGTCATCCTCACCAGAGTCACAGGGAACTCCTCCCTCAGTTTCATCTAATCACAGTCCTAATTCTCCCGGTAGTAATAAAGAAGCATGGCCTTCACTGCAACCTGGTTCAAAACCATTACACCAAAGGACAGATCAGCAGAATAGAATAAATAACAAAATAAGAACAAAGTCTGAAGAGGACACAGACCACAGGTTTGTAGTAATATAAGAGATATTATCTATAGTGGAACTATAAACAAGAACCTGATATATTTCTTTTAAGATAAAAAAGGTACAAAAGTGGAAAGATTTGCGATGCTGACCCTACAGAAAATGGCCAGTTCAACACGAGACCTAATTTTAGACTTTTTGTATCCATTATTTATTAATACTAATGTATTATGCACACACAAACAAACTTCAAGATGCATATATCTTTATTCTGACAGCACTAAAGGTTTGGGGAATAGATATTAATGCTAAACCGTGGGATGAGTCATCAAAAGGTTTAGCATAAATATTTTTAAGCTCAAAGGATATGTATTGATAGTTAGATTTAATTACCATAAAATGTACTTCAAAACATTCACAGAAGTACAATTGATTACAATTTTATGTTTCATTGCACTACTAGAGATTTCATTGGACAAGGAAATGAACATTTTATTGATAAGATTGCTGTAATTGTGAATATGTCTTAAAATTCAAGAAAAAAAGTGAACTGTTATAATGATAATCAATTTTAAGTTGGAATTTATTGCTATAAACATTTGTTATAGTGCTGTGTGGAATATCAGTTTACAAAAATAATTGTTAACTGTGCAGTACAAAATTGGCATTTAACATGCCTAGGTAAACTATTTTTTGTTAATATGTTTTGATCTTACAGTTCACAGATAACAGACAGATTTAACAGTAATCACACATTACACAGAACAACAGACCCACAGCATATATCTCCTCCACAACTGACAAAACCACTATCAAATCAACCTAGGATAGTCAATTCAGGGGTACCAGGAGTTAAAACAGTTGTGTTTGATAACCCTGCCCAGAGTCTTTCATTATTTAGTGGAAATGTATTTTATGGAAATAGAAATCAGAAAATACCTATACCAGCACCAACAGGTACTATAGATCTACTTAGATTTATTAGATGTAAGAAAAAAGGCAGGTGTTTAAATATATTCTTTCATTGTTTACCGAGGATTATCGGATTTAAGTAATCGACAGTTAAATTATCTAAAATTCGATAAACTATGGAAATATGAAAAATCCGATAATTCTCAAGTAATAATTTAGAATATGTTTCTCTAATGATTATTAAATAAATTTTCATACTTATTTAACCAAAAACCTCTTTGGATGTCTGCAGTCCTAATTGTTACGTCATACACTTGCTCAATATGTTTAAATGTTGCTGTGGTCTTACATGTATTGATCAATTCCGAGAAATCCAAATGTAAAAGTCGTTCTGATGGGTCCTGACCCTTCGGCTTAACCAATCATCAACTGAGATCATAGGAAATCACACCTTGATTAAATTTTTGATCAACAAAGGGTTTAGAAAGTGTTGAATTGACGAAGAATTGGAGAAATGATTATATAATATTCAATGAAATGCATACTTGTTATCTCATGATTATACACCATGTTTACCCCATACCTCCTTTCATTTCTATTTCAGTTTGGTTATTACTTGAAAGTAACTAAATCACAAATTTTGATCAGCAATTTAAATGAGTTATTCATATAGTAAGAAGACTATGACATGCATGTAGATGTTTGTCATAATTCTTGTGTCATTGGTCAAGCACAATCTACATTCCCGGTGTTATCACTGTGCCAATTTCAAGATTTTATCATTGGTTCGTACTTGAAAAATGAAGAAATTTTGACAGATTTCTAGACTATGAACAATGATAACCATTAAAAATTAATAAATTTGCATTATTGACTTTATTACAAAGATGAAATGACACTGAAGCTGACCTCCTGTTTTTCACACTGAAGCTGACCTATTTTTTTTTTATAGAAGTAACAGAAATACCTACCACAGAAATTTCAGAATCATTACAAGTATCTAGTTGTACAGATTGGCAGGCGGCATTTGGTTTTACATCAAAATCCCGTGATTCACAAGATGATGATTTAGGTAAGTTGAGTCATAATTTTTTCCAGTTTTACTTTGGGTTGAGTGGGCAGGTGTGTTCATGATGATTTTTGGATTTTCAAATAGAAAATATTTGGTTATTTTGGGAATATATTTTAGGTGGATGGCTCCAAACAGTAATTACAAAAATTCTGGTTTGCTGAAATTCGACAGCTGCTTGTTTCCATTTTGTTTAGTATTTTGTGTTTCTGTAGCATATGCCCTTTTTGAAATTAATTTTTAGCAGTTGTACTCTGAATAAAACATTTGAGATAGCATAGAACACACAATAAATAACGAAGGACTAAAAATTCTCTATATTTACTCAATACGTCATCCAGCTGACAAAATATTTCTGTATATCTAGTCACATTTTTATTCTGTTTTTGTAAAATTCGACAGGGTTTGATCCATGGGATGAGTCATCAAAAGGTTTAGCAGACTTACTGGAAAAAGAAAACATAACAACTAATGTAAGACAACAGAACAATACTCATAATCTCAAATATGATCAGCGGCCAACCCATGCACCACAGAATCTTCCTCCAGGTAACTTGTACATGTGTATTTATCACTACCATCTAATTTATGTTGCCTAAATTAATATTGGAGAAAATTTTTTAGTGCCTCCATGTCAGTGCCTTAGCTGTTATTTACAGCAAATTTTTTTTAAAAATTATGTATTTTAAAAATGATGTGAAATAGGATAATTTAATTTTAACATGAAAGCTATGAAAATCCTTTCAAAAAGAGTAAAATTTTTCAATAATTTTTGGGCTTTTAGAATTTTATAAATTGAATACTGCATCTTGGCCATTGCAGAATTTGTGCTTATTATTGGCTCCTTTTCAGGTTTCACATTAAGTCACATACAACAGCAACAACATCAGAGACCTGTACAGCATCCAGCATTTTTACAGAATGGTAAACTTCATGCCAATGATAGATAACCCAGTATTTCAAATCTTTTTCCCTGTTCAGAGTATACATTATGAATAAGAAATTGTTATTCATTGTATATTAAGATATCATTTCTGAGATTGAGTCCAGTTAATTTGAAGTTTTTATTGTCGTATGCCTGTGTTCTTGACACAACCTTGATGTGCAAAAATGTTCTATATCATTCTCCATAATTGTGATTCCTGAGGATAGATTTTACCAGATTATTTTCATTAAGACTTTGTCTTCACATAGTTTTTCACTAACACTTAAAAACAATTATAAGACAGATAAAAAAGAATAAAGTTGATTAAATTGACTAGTATTTCAGTAATATTTTCAGAATTAGTTGGTAGTAGAATGATGGGGTTTTTACAGCAAAATCCATCAATGATGTCAAACAGACGAGAACAACAGACAAACATTCAGGTACAAATATTTCTTTTTGTAAATTGTAGTGATGTAACACTGTAGTTTTGTTTAGAATTTTTTTAAGGAAAGTAATAGATGTTAGAGCTGCATTGTCAAGTGATCTTAATACTTCTGATGACTAGCCTGTAAACACTGAAGTTGTGAATTCGAATCCAGCTCATGGTGAGATGTGCTTGACTCCAACTTTAATTGACAAGGATTGTTAGGTCTCTCTTTGGGTAATCCAGCCTCTTCCACGGGACAGTTTCATTTAAAGTGATGTAATACCCCAATGTCTTAATAAGTACTGTAAATATGATAGTAACTCATTATCGAGTAATAGATTAGAAGAATATTTTAAAAAAAAACATGTCAATGCTTCTGAAGAAGTTGGAAATAAATTGTACACAAAAAATATTTCCGAGTTCCATAAAGACAAAATGTACATATCTGCATTCTTTCCTTGTTATTATTTATCACCTGATGGAGACAGTCTTAGGTTCAAAGAAACTTACTTCTGTGTAAAGTAGTAATCCAATAATATCAAGATTTAAATATATTAAGCGTGACTTTGTGACATTTTGTTTTAAGGCACTCCCACCCTCCCCAGAACCCCCTCCCATGTGCGAAAAAATCTCTACATTGCTACATGGTACTTTTTTATAATATGACATATCTACTTTGATTTTTCAGCATCCAGATTCTTTCAATAAAGACTGGCAGGATGGTCTAAGGGCATTATTACCAAATATTAATATTAGTTTTGGTGGACCTCCACAATCTAATGCCAATACACCAAAGTCAACACAAAACAGTAAGTTGATAGGTTGTGAAAACTTAGTAGTCAAAAACTTTAAATGGATGATGCAGTTTTTGTCTCACCTGCGACGAAAAGTCATGAAGGCGAGATATAGGTATTACTTTCCGGTGGCGACGGCGACATAAACTTTCTTCAAACTTTAATAACTTTGCACATGTAATACCTACAATTAAGATTTATGGTCCACAAGGTAGCTTATCGTATAAGGTTTGACGCAGTATACTTGTCTTGTAACCCTGACCTCATTTTCACTGACTTCATAAACATGAATTTAAAATCTGCGTCCAAGTTTCATGGTTAAATCCATTTCTCAGCAACTGTAATACATAGGCCAACCATATTTGGTCTATAGATAGTTCTTAGTGGGTACATGCCAGTCTGACAACTTCCTTTTGACCTTGACCTCAATTTCTTTTAAACTCATTTTCATTTGAATTACAAAATGTCGTGTATCAGATAATCATTATTCTTTGTCCGTGTGCATACTCAGACGAGACATATGGTGTGTCCACTCTTGTTCTCTAGCTTTAGCTGCATTTTTCCATTGGAAAATGAAAAAATTCAGTTATTAGTTTGGAAAAAGAAAAAATTCAGTTATTAGTTTGGTGATGAATGTCGATGACTGGATAGTAGGGTCGACACCTCCAAACAGTGGTGAAAGAAAATCTGTTTTGCTGTCAGTTAGACAGGTGCTTGTATAGTAGTGAATACAAGTTATGTCACATAAAAAAAGGGCAATATTTCTTTAATATACACATACAAGTGCGGTGTGATTTTGTGGATTTTTATAGTTGTTAAAATGTACATGTGTAGGTAGCACTGTGTAGATTGTACATGTATGTATTCGTTTTTGATTTCTGTGCTTTGTGTTGATTATAATTTTCCAGTTATGGGAAAGCACTTGATGATTTATGTATAAATTACATATACATGTAGAGTGCACAAGAATTTTATATGACATGTATGTAATTGCCACATAACTGCTTATGAATTTTTAGCTCACCTAAAGGTGAGTTTCTGCCATCACTTGGCGTCCGTCGGTCCGTCTGTCAACATTTTACTTAAAGATCTTCTTCCTGAAACCATTTTGCCAATTTCAACCAAACTTGGCAGCAATGGTCCTTAGGTGGTCCTCTTTCAGAATTATATCCTATGACCCCACTCGTCATCCAAGATGGCCACCAAAACCGAATAGTGTTTAACATAGGACCTAAGTGGAAAAATCACTGAAAGATCTTCTTGTTGAAACCAGTGAGGCAGTTGGAACTTGACAGATTGCCAAGATGGACATAGTCCAGGTGAGCGATACAGGCTCCCTTTGAGCCTCTAGTTGTCTTTTTTATCAATGTTGCATAGTCAAGTAGAAAACTTGCAACTGTGTGTTGTATACAGTGAGAAAGTAAAATGCCAAAAAAAAATTTAAAGGGTCAAAAGTACCACATTGTGCAATTTTTATACAGTAATTGCTCAAACAAACAAAAATTTACAAAGTATCTGATGCTTAGGTCAAAGGGTGGATAATAATTTTTGCATAATGCACATCATTGTGGGATGATTGATTACATGTATGTAATTATCTTAAACAGATCTTATTATTGCATCTTTTCCATTGTAAATATATGTGTGCATGAATATTATACAAATTTGTGAGTGAACTTTATGTTGCAGTCAGCTCCAATTTGATAAGCTTATTTTTTTTAGCAGAATAAAAGATAGCAGTGAATGCTTCCATAGAAATCCTATAGCATGTTAAATATTATCCTTGTGGTATGGGCTTTTCTCCCTCCCTAATCTGAATGAATTTGAAAACTTTTGTTTGCCTTTTTGTTCTGTTTGCTAAATATTTCTTGACCAATGTGAACAAAGACAATGATTTGAATGATATATAAATAGATTTTTACTGAATTTAATGGAGTTGACTGTTCATAAATTTTGCAGACCACAAATCAAGACCATGTTTGTCAAACAACATGTATGTTGACGGGTCGAAGACATCATTTGATCCAGCCATTTTATCAACAGGAACATTCTCAGACGGTTTGTACTTTGAGTGTTACCATCATGATAAGCAAAGAATTGTGCAGTGTTTCATTTCTTTGATTTTGAATTAATAAAAGTGTGTTGATTTGTTTACCTTGACAGTGAAATCTATAATTTCCTTAACATGGGTTTCGTAAATTAACCTCTTCAATTTAATGACAGATCTTTTACATATTTGCAGTGTTCTTGGCAAGCAGTATGAAAGTTTTTCAAATTTTGTATCAAGATAACTATTGATTATGTAAAAATTATCAAAAGCTTATCAGAAACAATACATTTCTGTATTTGAAATTTGTTAGCACTCTGGTGCAACTAGTGTTATAAATCCAGATCCATTTGGGCTAAAATATATAATTCTGATCATATTATTTAAATAGCATTTATCAGTTATGGTATAATTTCAGCCATTATTTGGCCCAATCTGACAAAAAATTAAAATTGATTTCAGATTCTAATTTATCATTTTTGTCTTGCCTGTCGCGGAAGGCGAGACATCGGTGTAGCTTTTCTGGCGTCAACAATTGTAAAGTCTTCTGCTTTAGTTAGTTTGATAGAAACTACTTGTGATAGAACAATGATAATTTCTATTAAGTTGCATTACTGTCAGTTCATCTCAATTTGACGATAATTTCTAGGCCCAGCCCACTAGGTCATAATTAGCAATTTTCAAGATAAAGTTTTCTGCTTAAGTTACATGTAGTTTGATAGGAACTACTTACTTGTGATAGATCAATGATATTTTATATAAAGTTGCATTACTATCAATACATCTCAATTTGATGACCATTTCGAGGCCCTGTCCCATAAGTCATGGTCCAGTGACTTTCTACTTAAGTTAGCTTGATAGGAACTACTTGTGATAGATCAATGATATTTTGTATAAAGTTGCATTACTATCAGTACATCTCAGTTAGTTGACCATTTTGAGGTCCTGCCCCCTAGATAATGGTCCAGTGACTTTCAATTAATTAGCAATTTTCAATGTTAAGTTTTCTGCATAGGTCAGTTTGATAGGAACTACTTGTGATAGATGAACTACATTTTAACCGCTTCGGTGGTTGCAAGGTAGCGTGCTCGCCTAGAGTGCAGAAGGTCGCAGGTTCGATCCCCGGCCGGGTCAAAACAAAGACATTAAAATTGGTATATGCTGCTTCTCCGCCAAGCACGCTGCATCCAGGAGTAAGAGCAAAGATCTACTGGTCGACTGAGTCAGTATAATGTGTCTGAGTGGGGTGATATGTCTTCCTGCGGACAGTTACCTCATGAGCTAGCACATTAAAAATCCAGCTCAGCGTGTCAGTCTAGTACAAAGCAAGGATCATATTCATTATCATACATGTTCCCTGATATGAACCTGGCTGCCACTGGACGTTTAACAACAATTCATCCAATGACATTTTCTATAAAGTTGCATTACTATCTGTACATCTCAGTTTGACGACAATTTTGAGGCCCTGTTTAGGTCATGGTCATCTGACTTTCAATTAAGCAGTCTTGCTGTCCATCAGATTGTTTTTTTTTTTCAAATTTTCTGTCGGTAGGCGAGACATCTCTGTCATGAACATCTGCTAAATGAAGGATATGAAGAAAAATTGAGTGTATTCACAGTATATTTTGGTCAAAACAATTATGAGCAACAGTCTTGCCCTAAAAAGATTTTTATGCCCTGCCACGATTGTGGCTAGGGCATATAGATTTACCCTTGTCTGTCCATCCGTACGTCCCGATTCGGTCAAGTTTTGCGTTTAGCTCCATTTCTCAGAAACCTAAAGTAATATATCAATGATATTTCACCACTACAGTCCTCTTGTATAGTTTAACGCAGTTCAGCAACAATTGGGTCGCTGTGACCTACATTTCATGCTTCAGTGACTTTGGTTAAGTTTTGCATTTAGGTTCATTTCTCAGAGACCTATAGTGATATATGAATGATATTTCACCACTACAGTCCTCTTGTATAGTACAATGCAGTTCAGCATCACTTGGGTCACTATGACCTGCATTTCATGCTTCAGTGACTTTGGTTAAGTTTTGCATTTAGGCTGATTTCTCAGAAACCTATAGTAATATATCAATGATATTTCACCACTACAGACCTCTTGTATAGTAAAACGCAGCTCAGCAACACCTATGAGTGAAATTTGGTGTTTTTCATTGATTTCTTCACAATTAGCAATCTTTGACAGCAGATTTCCACTACGTGAATTACAGAAATTGTTGAAAACAAAACATGTTCCTTAAAATGCAACATTTTAAGAGTACTTAATAATAGCTGAGAGTAAGTTTTTCATTACTTTTTATACGACCGCAAAATGTTTGCGGTCGTATATTGGTATGACGTTGGCATCGTCGTCGTCCGAAGACATTTGGTTTTCGCACTATAACTTTAGTATAAGTTAATAGAAATCTATGAAATTTAAACACAAGGTTTATGACCACAAAAGGAAGGTTGGGATTGATTTGGGGACTTTTGGTCCCAACAGTTTAAGAATTAGGTTCCAAAAAAGGGCCCAATAAGCATTTTTCTTGGTTTTCGCACAATAACTCTAGTATAAGTAAATAGAAATCTATGAAATTTTAACACAAGGTTTATGACCACAAAAGGAAGGTTGGGATTGTTTTTGGGAGTTTTGGTCCCAACAGTTTAGGAATTAGGGGCTAAAAAGGGCCCAAATAAGCATTTTTCTTGGTTTTTTTGTTATTATCTTGGTGTAAGGGAGGTAATCCAAACACATTTAAAGTAAAATGTTGTGTATGATTCGATTACCTCCCTTACACTGCTTGTAAATTATGTATAAAGATATTTAGATTGTCTTGGGGTGATTTATAGCTGTCAGTTTATTTTTAGAAGTTACTATTAATTAATATTAATTTAAGCTATATGTCATTTTCTATTTTAAGACTTTTATGATGTATTTAAATGGTTAATTAAGTTTGCAAACTCCATGAGAAATTTGAATAGGGATTATCACCATATCTTGAGGGAAAGAGTTTTTTTTTTTGGAAAAAGGGAAAAGGGGGGGGGGGTGTGAAAAAAATTTAAGGGGGGTAAATAAGAAATTGTGGAGGGGGGACATTGTTTTCTCATTTCATATTTCAGAAATTAAAAAGAAAACTTCTTCAAATATTGTTTTTGTGCAAAATAAATTGCGGGGGGGTTACAATAATTTTTTTTTTGGGGGAGGGGGGGTCAATACGCAACAGCACAGTGTATTGCAAAAAAGCCAAAAAAGGGGAAACATTTGGGGGGGGGGGTTCAATTCGCAACAGCATATTGTATTTCACAAAAAGCAAAAACTTGAATATAAATTCAAATCATATGACCAATTCTAAGTTCTTTGACTACAGTTATTCTGTGTCAGAAACCTATTATGTGTCAAATATTTAATTACAATCCAAATTCAGACCTGTATCAAGCGCAAATATTGTTTTCATTTTTGCCCCAACAGTTCAGGGTTGGACCTCTGCGGTTGTATCCAGCTGCGCTCAGCGAAGCAATTTATTGATTTTGGAATTCAAGCGGCCAAATATCAGCCCACATCATACTATGCCCTTTTTTAAAATAAAAAAAAAAATATTAAAAAAAAAAAAAACAACCAAAATTTATTAAAATCTTGAAATCCCTAGCAACCATATATATTTGGGTTCAGGACCCTACAATTTATCTATGTAACATGTCAAAATGGAAGTCAAGAGTCAATGCCATTGAAAAAGTCTATAGCAACTGATGAGAAATTCCATAGCAACCATATGTATTTGGGTTCAGGATCCTATATTTTAGCTGTACAGAAAATTGTGACGGTATACAGTAAATTGCAAAAATAATCATTGATGCAAGATCTCCACAAAATATAACAGGTGAGCGATTCAGGCTATTGGGAGCCTCTTGTTTTTTTTTTTTATATATTCTGTCACAATTTACTATAAATGAATTTTTTTTTACTGTTGTTAATTTTTTTGGGTCAAGATTCCAGAGTTAAAGAGTGATTTTTAAAAAATAATTGTTTCTTATGACAGGTTCTATGACAGATTGTCCTCCACATTGGTTAAAATCAATCACACAGCTAACAGAATTAGACGGACAAAGCCAAAACCACAGATTGCCATTCGTACAACAGTTTCCAATCAGAAGTAAGCCATAGATAATATTTAATTTTTCCAAGAAAACTTTAAAGGAGTGTTTCATAAGTCAGCGATGGAATTCAGAAATTTATGAAATATTCTTTATTAATGCAAAAATTTGATAGGAAAAACATGATAGTAATTAAGGTACTTAGATCATAAATTACCAAGTGATTCTTCCCTATTTTTACGAATATTTCATACAACATAACAGCAATGGCCTCAGTTATTATCGTCAGACGTCAGAAACGCAATATAACGTATTTTCCTGGATGTCACATTCAAACAACGAAGTGTTTTTCAACTTGAGAAAGATACACAGTATGTACATAAGTCCTGATTTAAAGTTTTGGTGGAAGTTATTTTTGGTCAAAAAGAAATATAATTTACGGTCCTGATCTACTATGGTCTGGATACCTGAAGTCACAAAATGACTGATATTTGGTCATGATCATTTCACAGAAATAAATAGAATTAAAATGTTAAGATTTAAACTGAACAATGTTTGAAAAAAAGTCAGAAGAATTATTGTTGAGAATCAGCTTACTGTAGTTTAATTACTAACAAAAGTGTTAAGAATTTGCAGTTTGGTTCAGCCTTATCACAGATAACTTTATAAATTGTAAACTCAGTGATTTTGTTAGCTTTTTTCAAACTACCTCCACCCTTTTTTTTTGGGGAAAATAAACTAGCCAAGTCATAACAGTTCATCAATTTAAAGATCCATTCCCTCCTCTTTTAAGCCCTTTAACATATGTACAAGCTCATTCAAGTTGTCATCCATTAGAACATGCTTGAATGAGCAAATTTTCATTGTTGCATCAAAGTTCAGTTGAGTCATCATCTTCCCTTTGGCTGTTAGAATGTTGGACATCCAGGAAAGGCTTCTATGTACTGCTGCAGTTGATGATGTACACTGCAGTAGTAGTACATCTCGTATACCAGGGGTAGCACTCCTTCAACACTTCATCCCTCATTCGTAGTATCTCGAATTGTGCGACATTTTCAATCGGAAGGAACATTTTCGGGAAGAGGAAAGAATTGGAAAAATGACAAATTATATCTTAACCCGCATTTAGAAGACATTGAAAACGATGTGTGTTGCAAACATCGCATTGATTCTGATAAGTCCGGATCTCAAAAGTGCTTTCATGATATCAAAAAATAACATTACGAATAGAAACACGATATTCAAGTGCATTTACTACCGAGACTATCACTGATTGGGAAAATTGTACATCTTATTGGGAATAATTTTATGCCATTTTTTGACAAATTGTAAAAATTTCTCTAGAGGAAACAGCTGAATTTCAGAGGTAATTAAGGTATCCGGACCATAAATGACCACGTGATTATTTAAAAGTTCCCGGATGTCCCATACAACGCAATTGAAATGACTTCGGTAATTATCGGCAAACTTCGGAAATGCCAATATAACTAACTCATTTTTACAGACTCTGCATATAAGCAACAAAGTGTGTTTCAACTTGAGAAAAATATATATACAAAATTCCAGCTTTAAACTGTTTGGTTCAGCCATTCACGGTCAAAAAGAGATACAATTTTCGATCATTATCTATTATGGTCCGGATACCTTAAAGGCAAACAATATCATTGACACTGGAGTAAAATATAATACTACTCTTAAAGGAAAGTTGACAAGTCTGTTGAGCAGTATTTATTTGTTCTGGTAACTTTTGTAGATTCTGGTTGGCCCACACAGACACAGAACCCTCCCCCAGGTTTCCAGACCAGACCCCCTACACAACATCCAGAACCACACAAAATTTCAGAAGGTATAGTATTCATATCATAAAGTAATATTACTTTGTTGCACTTTGAATTGTGTTGTTGTTAAAATATGGATTAATGATGAACACATTATGATGATATAGAAAATTCAATCAGATCTGTAATTTAGAAAAAGATCACAAAAATTAGATTGATAGTTTTGTTATGCCCGGCACGAATGTGGCTGGGGCATATAGAGTTACCCTTGTCCGTATGTACCTCCCGATTCGGTTAAGGTTTGTGTTTAGCTCCATTTCTCAGAAACCCATGATACTTCACCACTACAGTCCTCTTGTATAGTACAACACGGTTCAGCAACATTAGGGTCGCTATGGCCTACATTTCATGCTTCAGTGACTTTGGTTAAGTTTTGCGTTTAGGTTCATTTCTTAGGAACATATTATAATATATCAATGATATTTCACCATTACAGTCCTCTTGTATAGTACAATGCAGTTCAGCAACACTGGTCACTATGACCTACATTTTGTGCTTCAGTGACTTTGGTTAAGTTTTGCGTTTAGGTTCACTTCTTTGGAACTAAGCATAGTGTATAAGTGAAACTTCATCAGTTGATTTGCCTTGGGTAGTACTGAGCAGTCGTACAATAATTGGGTCATTATGACCAACATTTTATGCTTGAACGACTGGTTAGGTTTTGAGTTTAGGTTCATTTCTTTGGAACTAAGAATAATGTATGAATGAAACTTCATCAGTGGATGTGCCTTGGATAGTACTGAGCATTCTTTCATGATGTTATTTTATGTGGGGCGTCCGTGTCCACAGATACAATTTCTAGTTATTTATATAGCTGTCAACTCAATTCAATTTATGCACAATTGTTATGATCCCCTCCCCCATTCCATTCCCCCCCCCCCCCCTTCCCCAAAAAAAACCTACATTGACATTAAAAGTTTACTTTTCCTTCTAATTTTTAGCTCACCTGGCTATTGTCATCACTTCGTCATCATTGTCGTAAACTTTCCTTTAAATATCTTGTCTGAAACCACTGTGCCAATTGGTCAAGTGGTTTCAGACAAGAAGATCGTTAAGTAAATTTCCCATAGGGTCCTTTGTTTAACTATGTTCGGCTCTGGTGGCCATCTTGGATGACGGGTGGGGTCATTGAATATAATTCTGAAAGAGGACCACCTAAGGACCATTGCTGCCAAGTTTTGTTCCAATCAGCCGAGTGGTTTCAGACAAAAAGATCCTTAAGTAAATTTCAAATAGGGTCCTATGTTAAGCTAAGTTTGGCTCTGGCAGCCATCTTGGATGACAGGCAGAGTCATCGGATATAATCCGAAAGAGGACAACCTAAGGACCAATCCTGCTATTTTTTGTTCCAATTGGCATAGTGGTTTCAGACAAGATATTTAAAGGAAAGTTTACGACAATGATGACGAAGTGATGACAATAGCCAGGTCGTTTGAATATATTATTTGGGTGAATGGATGTACATCATAATTACAAATAAAGGGGGTATTGGTCGTTTAAGAAAAAATATATGCTATTTTTTGGTACCTTCTTGAAAAATTAACAGATCCTTCATCATACCTTATAAAGATTGGGATTGGCAGGTATGTAGTTAAACCATATTATTTTGAAATAAACAAATAGCGAATTGATTTCAGTTATCCCACAATTTGTCATAAAATTAAGGTATGATGATATATATATATGTTAGATGTACATGTACATTGTACTTTTTTTCTATTCAAGGTTTACAGTAAGTTTCAACAGACAGAAGTAGATAGTTGAGAAAACCAGGATTTTTTTCTCCTGCAGGTTATCCCAGTCATACATAAACATTGGAACCAGTTTGGGTTTAGCATACATTCGTCATGAACATTTATTAAAATATGCTAGAATGTCCTCATTATCATCTTGTTAAAAATCTTTCAGAATAAATTTTTTTTTTGGTTATTTTTATTGTCAAACTAACTTTTGAAGGAAATTTCCTTAAGTTATTCAATTATTTATTTTGTCAGGTGATAAAAAAATTTTGAAGATTACATTTGATTGTATTATTTAAAAATGCTTGAAATTTCCTGAGTTTACTGACTTCGTTTTTAGATATTTGAAAGAGATTATTTATGCTATCATTTTTTGATAATGTTCTGATCATTTATGAGAGAATTTTTTTTTCCATTGTTAAAATCGTATTTTAGTTTACGTCTCAACTGCTAGAAAAGATGTATTTTATCTGATGCGAAATAATTCTAAAGGAAGAATAAAACACTTGTTTCTCATCCGTTTAAATCTATAAAAATGTATGATGAAATAATTCACAATTTAATAGAGAAATTAAGAGGATAAACTGCTTTTGTGAGAAAATTTGTTATTGGTCTGGTATATTATATTTATTATGAAATAGTTATAATGACATGATTAAACATAAGACAAAAGTGCTGGCTGGTATTTAATTTTTAAATAAATTTTAATAGTGATGGGTTAACCATATATCTGTTGTGTATTTGATTCAAATAGCGAAGCTGTTGTTCACAGCAACAAAGGTGATAAATAAAAAATAAACAGATGGATTTATCATAAATATGTTTGTTATTATTTTATTTGCCCATAGGTTATTTTTTACCTGAAGGAATTGATTTTCTCAGTTAATTTTTTGAAATTAAAGATTTTGTTTGGATTAGACAGGTGTTAGAATTACACTGGTTTATTTACTAAAGAATATACATTCTGATAAGATCTAGTGTTGACAAGTTTCCAGATTCATTTATAATTTTTTCAGTAAAGAACATTAGTCCAGACGGATTTAAAACATAAAACTAGAAATCTGTACTGTCTGAATCAACAGTGATCCCTGCACCCCCTGTAAGTAGTTGGGCCACTAACCTATAGTTAAAAATATAAACCTTATTCCCATCCAAAATTGGTATGCAGTCATTCTATAAAGGAATCTAAATGAAAAAAATCAATATTCTAAATCCTTATTATGCAGCTATGGATAGTGTACTGTGTAGGACAATACTATTCAAGCAAAATGAAAGAGAAGTTACGGTCAAAAGCTTAAATTGAAAATTTCAAATTTCAACCCCTGTGCACCCCAATTTTTGAAAATCAAAATTCTAAAACCTTATTGCATATCTGCATATGGTGCATGACAATACTGTATAGAAATAAAATGCATAAATTAAAAAATTAGACAAATTTAGGTCACAAGTTTGAAATCCAAATGTTCGAAGTTCAACCCATGTGTGCCCCTTTTTTTAGGAAATAAAAATTCTAAAACCTTATTGCACATCTACAGCTAGTATGCAACCATTCTATATAGAAATTAAATTCCTAAACCCAAAAGTGAAGGAGAAATTGATGTCACAAGAATTATTACAATATCTAAATTGTAATATATATGAAAAAGAAATTACTTCTACTGAATTACTAAATTTAATGTCTATAAATTGATTTTCTCAACTATTAAGCAAAAAATCTTTAAATCATATGGAAAGAAAAACCAAAATCCATTTGAGGCCAGCTTTGCTTGAGGAAAATCAAAATTTGTGTTTTATAGAATTGCAAATCCCTTACAAAAATAAAGAATTAGAAATCTGCAGTCAGCAATTCTCACAACTTGCAATGCTAGTCAAAGCAGTGCATCTCCATCATTTACGTGTTGCACCATCTCTGATTGCTCTAATATTTCAACAGTGACAAGGTAAAAGTATAATGGAACATGGCATTACGAATACAGCTTTCAGTAAGAGAAAGGCAAGTTTAGAATTGTCAGAAATTTTAGACGTTCTTTGAAAGTAGTCCCTCTTAATTTGTTTCCATGTAAATATTTCCCTTAAATAGCTCATAATGAGAAAGCATTGTAAATTACAGATTATTACATGGCATTTTCCATATCAGCCCAAGACTCCCTTATTGAGCCCAAGCCCCCATCATATCAAGAGCCAATATGGAAAATGCTATTTCACAATTTATCACATATACTGACCAATCAAAGAAACTCATAATATTTATGAAATATTCTTTATCATTTTAAAAATTTGAAAAGCTACACATAAAATTTTAACTTTTCAAATTCACAAAAGACTTTCAGTATGCTTGTTAGCAAAGACACTCCGCTACGGTCGATCTGACAACTTCGAAAGTCGAAAAACAAAATTCTGCGTTGGGTTACAAAATGTTGTCTCACAAAAGTTGAACAGCGGTAAAAGCCGTCAATCTCGTTTTCGGACATTTAATTTTTATTCCCACAATGTTTATGATGAAAAGAAATGGATAAAGTTTTGAAATTGTTTTTTTGGGTAAAAAATATCGTTTTTTTTTTTGAGAATTCAAAATCTCAAGTTGAAAAAATGAAAATTTCTGGCGGGCTACCCCAGAAACTAATGACAAAATTTTAGGTTATTTGGAGGATTACTTTTGAAATTCAAGCACCTCAATCGTGTATAATGTAATTTAATGTAAGTGTTGCGTTTCTTTTGATGGTCAGTATATTTTTGAGGGTATTATGTATCGATTTTAACATCTAGGGCAAATATTGGACACCCATTTCCGGTAATATCTGCCATGCAAAATCAAATGTATGTTATGTAAACTAAAAACATCACGGTGACTGATATAACCAAATCAGCTCAGACTGCAATTTTATATACATGTATATTGATTTTCACCAGCCTGGATTTGGACCTGAAACCAGTTGAGAACTTTTAATGTCGATGTTTGTTTAAAAACTTAAAATAATGAACACACCTGGTTGCTTTCCTGTAAGATCATTCAATGATTCTAAGTTCATTCAACTGTGAACTGTACAAGCACATATTTTTTATGCACCAGTACCCGGTCAAGGTTCGAGCACCTTGACTGAGTACGAGTACATAAAAAGTATTCAATTTCATCTTATTAAGGGCACTTCTTTTGTTCTCGTTGTACTGTGTGTGACTTGTACGATAATCTTCTTAATTCGAAACTATATGGTAAATATGTGCACGCATTCCGACATATCGGGTAGAAGAATATGATGTTCTTGAAAGGTATTGTTTATTTAAATTATTTTACCCAAACAAATGTACAAACAAAATGCATTCATTTGAACATGAATAGGTCGTAAAACTTAAACTTTTTTGGTCAGCTCGTCATAGGGCAAAGTGCCGTAAAAACGATCATATTTGCACGTAATTTATAAATGACTCAAAATGAAGATCTTAACATTATGTGAAAATTATAAACATTTATTATTGTTTTTATGTAGAAAATGAGGGAAAAAATTGTTTTATGGTTTCTTTTTTACTCATTTTTTCCAGTTTGTATTTCTCGTTCACCAGGGCCGATTTCTTCCTGAAACTTCTTGCACATTTGCACTATAATTTGAACCGTTATTCCATTATTTTGGCAATAAAACGATATCATTTATCATTATATAATAAAAATTAATTATCACTCCTTTCTTTAAATGATTTGTACAACTTACATGCAAACTGAGCACGCATTACATCGTAATTCAATGTTTAAACTTTTAGTCAATCTAAAAAAAAAGGTTTGAAAATGTGTACTCTAATCTTAGTTACACGGATAATTTTTGTGAACTATTTTGACTGCTAAAATAAATTCCACAACATTATTCAGGGGTTATTGTCATTGAGTTTATTTTTGCAGTTGAAATAGTTATAAAAAGTGTCCGTGAGAAAAGGCAAGCTTTATCTTTTAACATCTTTTTATTATCTTCAGTTTCTTTTTAAGTAAAGTTTTTAGTGATTTTTAAATAATTTAGCTTTATCACAAGAATAATCGATACCTTTTAAATCAATACCTATATCTAAAGAGAATTTCTTTCAGTAAGTAAACCAAGTATAGATGTCTTCCGAGTCTAAAGTTTACCACGCTACTAACGTTCCAGTAGACTTAATTCGGTTATTGACCTTAATAGTTTATTCCACCCCTGTTATTAGACCAAAAACTGGGTTGATTGCCGAATAAAGTACTTTGAACCGAACTGATTTTCTCGGTTTTTATACGACCGCAAAATTTTTGCGGTCGTATATTGGTATGACGTCGGCGTCGTCGTCGTCGTCGTCGTCCGTCGTCGGCGTCGTCGTCGTGCGAAGACATTTGGTTTTCGCACAATAACTCTAGTATAAGTAAACAGAAATCTATGAAATTTTAACACAAGGTTTATGACCACAAAAGGAAGGTTGGGATTGTTTTTGGGAGTTTTGGTCCCAACAGTTTAGGAATTACGGGCTAAAAAAGGGCCCAAATAAGCATTTTTCTTGGTTTTTGCACAATAACTTTAGTATAAGTAAATAGAAATCTATGAAATTTAAACACAAGGTTTATGACCACAAAAAAAGGTTGGGATTGATTTTGGGAGTTTTGGTCCCAACAGTTTAGGAATTAGGGGCCAAAAGGGTCCAAAATTAAACTTTGTTTGATTTCATCGAAAATTGAATTATTGGGGTTCTTTGATATGCCGAATCTAACCGCGCTTTTAGATTCTTAATTTTTGGTCCTGTTTTCAAATTGGTCTACATTAAGGTCCAAAGGGTCCAAAATTAAACTTAGTTTGATTTTAACAAAAATTGAATTCTTGGGGTTCTTTGATATGCTGAATCTAAATATATACTTAGTTTTTTTTATTATGGGCCCAGTTTTCAAGTTGGTCCAAATCGGGGTCCAAAATTAAACTTTGTTTGATTTCATCGAAAATTGAACTATTGGGGTTCTTTGATATGCCGAATCTAACCGTGCATTTAGATTCTTAATTTTTGGTCCCGTTTTCAAATTGGTCTACATTAAGGTCCAAAGGGTCCAAAATTAAACTTATTTTGATTTTAACAATAATTGAATTCTTGGGGTTCTTTGATATGCTGAATCTAAACATGTACTTAGTTTTTTTTATTATGGGCCCAGTTTTCAAGTTGGTCCAAATCGGGGTCCAAAATTAAAGCTAAAAAAGGGGTAAATTATTTTTTTTGGGAGGGGGGGGGGGGGGGGCAATTCTCAACAGCATATTGTATTGCACAAGAAGCAAAAAATTGAATATAAATTCAAATCATATGACCAATTCTAAGTTCTTTGATTTCAGTTATTCTGTGTCAGAAACCTATTATGTGTCAAATATTTCAAGAAATTTTCAATTGCATAGTATTGTGCAATAGCAAGAAATCTTCAATTGCACAGTATTGCACAATAGCAAGAAATTGATATGTGTGCCCTGTTATCATAAACTTTATTATTAACAAATTCCATTGGAAATTTGCCATACGTTATGGTGTATTTAAATGGGCTGTTATGGTTGCAAAGTATAATTAAATGGGGGGGGGGGGGGGGGGGGGGGGGTTTGAAAACCAAATTTAGGGGCGGTAAATGAGAAATTGGGGAGGGGCAATTTTTTTCTCATTTCATATTTCATAAATTAAAAAGAAAATTTCAAATTTTTTTTAGCAAAAAAAGGGGGGGTTACAATAAATTTTATTGTTTTTTGTTTTTTCTTTTGGGAAGGGGGTGGGGGTCAATGTGCAACTTCATAGTGTATTGCACAAAAGCTAAAAAAGGGGTAAATTATTATTATTTTTTTTTTTTGGGGGGGGGGGGGGGCAATTCTCCACAGCATATTGTATTGCACAAGAAGCAAAAAATAGAATATAAATTCAAATCATATGACCAATTCTAAGTTCTTTGATTTCAGTTATTCTGTTTCAAAAACCTATTATGTGTCAAATATTTCAAGAAATTTTT
Source organism: Mytilisepta virgata (assembly GCA_028015205.1). Classification (NCBI taxonomy): domain Eukaryota; kingdom Metazoa; phylum Mollusca; class Bivalvia; order Mytilida; family Mytilidae; genus Mytilisepta; species Mytilisepta virgata. Next base: position 54,632,147 of record CM051515.1, on the reverse strand, counting down.
AATTGCACAGTATTGCGCAATAGCAAGAAATCTTCAATTGCACAGTATTGCGCAATAGCAAGAAATTGATATGTGTGCCCAATTTTAAATTTTAAATTGGTTATTTCTGATTTATATATAAAAACAAATAATACTGATATGGTTTGAATAGGTAAATTAAAAATTTTTAAGCTCTTAGACAACATTCATTCTGTGTCAGAAACCTATGCTGTGTCAAATATTTATTCACAATCCAAATTCAGTATTGTATCACGCTTGAATGTTGTGTTCATAATTGCCCTAACTATTCAGGGTTCGACATCTGCGGTCGTATCTAGCTGCGTCCAGCGGAGCATTTTATTGACAAATAACAAGCGTTTAAAGGCTTTATGAGTAAAATTCTTTGATAAATTTCTGAAAACGGAGGTTACCGCCAAACTAAATTTTCAATATTAACGATAAGGTTTTTCAAATCAAGTTTTTTTGCTTTTTTCACTTTTTCCATTGTTTGTACGACAATACCCCAAGCAAAGCTATTGAGAAATTTGTTACACCGACACTTTTTGTAACTATTTCAACTGCAAAAATAGATTCTATATTTTTGGACAATGTAGGCAATTAAAATCTAGGTGAGCTATACAGGCTCATGGGAGCCTCTAGTTTGAAATCGATAAAAATGGATCTTTCTTTTTAAAAACCTTTTACCAAGGAAATGAATGCCTGTTACGCTGTAGAGTTATCATCATTGCCAGAGGTTGCAGTTAGTGCTATGTTTTGGATTTGTAAGGTTTTTACCATAAGACTACGTGATGAAGAATGTGTTATGTACCCATATTTATTTTGTGGGTGTGGCTTATCATAAGATGTATGTGGCATGTATTTATATTATCGTTAAATTTGCAATGACTTATATAATGTAAAATGAATTTCATGGATAAATAATACATGTAACAATTATGACAAAAGCAATTGTAGATTTTAATTGAAATTTTAATGGAAGAAATTTTACATTAAAATAAGAATGAAGAAAAAAGCTGTCCAATATTAGATGAATTATTGTATATAATTATATCCACAAATTGGTGTGTCTTTATAATTCCGAACATTAGGCAGAAAATAAAAATTTGATGGTAGCAAAACCTATGCATCCAACATTAATTAGTGCTTATTGTTACAGAGTCGGAAGAAAAGATTCAAATTATATAGGCAGGTGACTATAAAATGACGTAGTAGAAAATGGCCTCACCGGAAGCAGAAGTTACGTATTCGTAACAGGAATTAGCCGGTTCTCCGTTGGAGTCTATGGGCTAGCACCTGTCACCGTGAGGTTACTTGGATTATCCCCCCCTTTCCTACGCTATAGGTTGTTGCAGTCACCGGAAGGTAAATGCAAGTTCAGACATCATTCTTAGCAACTGCCTTATCAACGACGCTCCTTGTAGTGGCTTCTATAGCTCGTCGCATCTCTTGCCTGCTCATGACTATACTCTCATGCTCATTTAGGATCTTTGCTGATGCTAGTGTGTGGAAAGAGTAATAGGCATGAGGAATTGCTCTGTTGAGGAGGAAGAGAAATTGGTGCTGCTGAGGAGGGGAGGAGAAATTGGTGCTGCTGAGGAGGAGGAGGCGACCATTGTCTTTTTGCATGTCGTTTCTGGTGTTCTTACTATCGGAAGTCATCACACCCTCTGCTGGATGATTGGATATTTTAGATTGTCTCCTTGTTTGTATGTTGGATGAAGAGGAGGAGGTATAGACTAGCCTTGTGACAAGGTGCTTAATAAAGCTCAATAATGCTCTGGCTTTTTGTGGTTTGGTTATGCTTTTCACAGATATGTTACTACTGTTCAAGAGGTAATATAGCATCAGTCTTAGAGTAGGAATAAATGGCTAAGGAGGAGGTTCTTGTCTTCGTCGTTGAAGACTGCAGTCTTTGCTTTCCGTCTAGGATCATACTGCTCTTCACTTTTCTCCGTGCTGCTCTTAGTTTTCTCCTCGCTGCTCAGTACTATAGTCTCGTGATTATTGCGAGTTTTGAGAAGGAATTGCTGTGGCTTCGGTTGAGGAGAAGAAGAAGGGTCATTGTCTTCGTGCTATTTCGGGTTTGGTGTGCACCATGTTGCCAGTTATAAATTATTCCTGTTAAGGGTAATAGTCGGAAGTCTGAAATTATCTGTCCTTGTTTCTTTGGGTGTTGACGAAGAGGGAGAAGCAGCATCAATCCTCCATCCACCTCCTCCTCCTTAGCATGAGGGCAGTGATTAGTACAGTCATAAGCATCTATTGGCAATGAAAAGTAGTATGAGTGTTTAGTCCAGAGCAGCGAAGTTCGGCGAAGAGTAGTGATGAGTACAATCCTGAGAAGTAAGGAGCAGTGAAGAGCGGTATGAACTTGGAATGAAGGCGAAGAGTATAGCACCAGTGGTGATAAGACAGAACCTCTTCCTCTGCAATCTTTTTTCCAAGACCGAGGTTATCTTACCTCTTTGGCCACCTGTGACAAGCATAACGAAGACACAAAACGTTAAAGCAAGAACAAACTGAAGCGCATTTGTGTCACACGTGTTTCTCTTCATCCAAAGAAACAAGGACAGACAACCCACATTAGTAACTCGATTTTGATCTTGACCGGCCATTTCAATCCTTATTCGTCTGGTTTTTCTTGATTTTTGGCGAGGTTAAAATTTCAAACCAAAACAAGATTTTCAAACCACTTTTACGATCAGATCTCTTGCAGCCCATCAAGATCGGTTCAGATCATATCCGATCATTTCATAACAACCGTTGTTGATTCAGTCAGACCTTTTTTTCAAAAGCAGTCGGATCGTTTCAGTACAGATAAAATAAATCTGAAAATATTTGGTTGGATCCGTTTTGAACGTCAAGATCATCATTTTTTATCCCCGCGCTAGCGAAGCGGCGGGGATAATGCTTTGCTGTTCGCCGTACGTGCGTACGTACGTGTATACGTAATGTCCAGAATTATCTCAGGAACTATAAGAGATAGAAAATTGAAACTTTGACCATTGTTAGCATTGTTGATGTAGATTGTGCCGAAGGTTTCAGAATTTTGGAATTTGCCCTTGGGGCATCATTATGAGCAAAAAACTGATTTCGCGATATCCAATGAATAGTGAAATCTTCTAAACTATTTGGTTATAGTAGTATATATGCGGTTTTCAGTTAGTATTTGTGGAGGTGGTGGAGGTGGTGGTGCCGGAAGTGACGTCACCGGAACCGGAAATGACGTCACAAGAAGTGACGTAACCGGAACCGGAAGTGATAGTTTTTCCCGCCATTTGTTACGGAAGTGACGCAAGTCACGTGCTAGGACCCGGATGTGTGGTCTGCGCATGTTCAGGAGGAACCGGAAGTGATTTTTGCGCGCATGCGCAACTGGAAGTAGTGTATTTTCGCGCCATTTTACCATATTTTGTTTACGGAAGTGACGTAAGTCAAGGACCCGGATGTGTGGTCTGCGCATGTTCAGGAGGAACCGGAAGTCAGGCGCATGCGCAACCGGAAGTAGTGGATTTCCCCATGATTTGTTTACGGAAGTGACGCAAGTCACGGACCCGGAGGTGTGGTCTGCGGAACCGGGAAAGGGAGCTCCTCCAAGGGGGAGATAACCCTGTAAATGGGGAGATAACTTTCCCGCCATATTCCCCTCCTACAAGGGGAGAGAAAAAAAAGCTGATCTGCATTTAAACAAGGCTGTCAACTGTCAACATTCGAAGCAAACCATTATGATGGCTTCAAATGCAGGCTGCATTAGGTAAGGTTTTCTTCAACTCGGGAACGAGTTCTGGGATGACTTTGTCCACCTCCTTTAATTTTTCGTACTGTTGAAAATCCAAACTCACTCCTTGGTCTGTCGGGTGTAGCTGTTCGTCCAGAGGCGATAGAGAGTAATGGCGAACGTCTAACTTTAATTCCGGACTCTGTGCCGTGACGTAAACGTTTCCCCCGAGGTGTTTGTGTAGGGACGCGTATCTGTTGTGTTCCAAGTAATGAACGGCCTCGTCGATATCGTCCAAGGTATATTGGAGTTGTATCCAGCGAAACAGTGGGAAATACACTTCCATCCTCCCGTCAGTCAAGGTGATTCCCTCCTTTTCAACCTTCAGGTGTAAGCTGCCTCTTAGATGAAAGCTGGACTCTTCCCGGAAACAGATTTCCATGTCCTCTTTGTTGGGATCTGTCAAGACTCCTAGCAGATCGTCCCTCCTATTCACCATCAGGACGTGACAAAAACCGTTAAATGCATTGGGACCTCTTCTGGGTAGTAATTGCAGTAAGGCACGGGTACGCATCTTCCTGGTTGGTTGATGAGAAATGAATTCTCTCTGGTCCTCGTCCACTATGCCTCGTTGTACCAAAACCTCGACTACTTCGTCTACCGGGGTTTCGTTCACCAAAAGAACGTAATTCTTGAGCAAGGCTTGTCTGTGCTGTGGTTGCATCTCTACCGTTCGAAGGAATAAGACGAAGTGAGAGGTTCTGCACTGTATATATGTGCAGAACGCGGACGTGATAGAAAGCACCCAAGACACCCAATCAGAGATGCAAGACAGTTCGTGTTGCAACATGTCTGTACGACGTCATGAAACATGGCGGCGCCCACTGTTCGCCCACGTGTCGGGAACGAGAGATGGGTCACTCTGCATTTATCCAGGCTTGTGACTGGCTATCATAAGATAGGCTGCATTACCCCCTCCCTTTTTTTTTCTTTTTCTTTTTCTTTTTTTTTTATTTTATTTTTATTTTTTTTATTTTTTTTTCTTTTTTTTTATTTTTTTTCTTTTATTTTTATTTTTCTTTTTTTTTCTTTTTTTTTCTTTTTTTCTTTTATTTTTAATTTTATCTTTTTTCTTTTTTTTTCTTTTTTTTTCCTTTTTTTTTCTTTTATTTTTATTTTTTATTTTTTTTTTTAATTTTTTTTAACGAGTCGTAACACGAATCTATTCACAGTGTCCGTGGCCTCTTTTGGATCCTCCAATAGTCTAGTGATATCCGTCATGACATGTCCCATACTCCGATGTATCAGATAAAAAATGCAGTGCTGGCCGCACACCGTTGAACCTTCTTCTTGTACCCTGACGGTGTTGTATGTCCACATTCGACAATGTCGATTCATGAAGTTAATGTAAGCGATCGAGTGAGGTGGTATGCCGGTAGGATCGTAGTATTCTCCCATGGAATTGGCATCGATGTATATAGCTATCCAATGTTTTCCCTCTCGACTATCAGGATCCGTGTTCCCCACCAAGGCCGAAGGCACGTTCATTTGTCTGGGTAATCTATTTCTGGCGTACACTCCTTTAAACACCGATCTGGTCCCAGGGTGATCTTTTAAGACGCCTTCGATCTCTAAAGTGTTCAACAGGCACTGTAATCAAACAGGACTTGTCTATTTCTGTCTATTTCGATGACGTTGTCGAACTCTGCATACAAAACCACGTTGATGGTAGCAGGAAGTTCTTCGGCAAAATGAATTTCTAAACGTAAGTTGCCTTGTTTTATGAGTTGAAAGGTATCCACTTCAGACATATCGGGAGTCAAATCGAAGCCAAACAAGGTGTAGCCTTTAGAGAAGTCTTCTCTGGAAATGGCGTTTCCTTCGTCTTGAAACATCTTTCCGGTGCTGGTATAGAGTCCCATGTAACTTCGAATGTATCCTTCCCCGCTGAAATCCGGCTGCAAGGGTTTGCTGGGTATCTGTTTTCCGTCCACGTTGAGCGCGACAAAGTTTATCTTGAAGTGTTTAAAGTTAAACGGGTTTTTCGTGATGTTTCCGTTCAAAGCATCGCTTTCTACACATCCTATGACCAATCGCTTGGGCATCTGTCCCAGGAACATGTTGTCTTGGACGTAATTGGTGTTTCCTCTAGGTACAGTGTCCACTTTGACTTCCACCCGTCGTATGGGGTATTTGCTGCTCGTTTTTTCCAAAGCTTTGATGTGGGCCATGCGAATGGCCGGGCTCAACTGCACCTTTCTGACGAATAGACCCAAATCTCTAATCTTAACCTTGAAAGCGTTGGCATGTCCCATCAAAGCAAAGTCTCTGGTCCTCCTCAGTTTGATTTTCAGTTCAACTTGATTTAATAAGTATTTATCTTGACAAAATAAGTCTACGTGAAGTTTTCCCATCATCTGGACTTTTCTGCTTTCGGCAATCAATGCCTTTCTGCTGGAGAATCCCACGTTGTCGTCGGTTCTGATTTCTAGGTTTTCGGGTGTGTCTTTGTACCACATGACTCCGGTCAATTGAGATTCTTTGGCAGCGGGTCCGTAGCTGAGCAAAGTTTCTATATAGGCCCGATACGGGTAAACACTCGTGGGAGGGGACACCAATTTCTCGTTGAGACTCACACTGACATCGCTAAAGAGCGAATGCATCCATAGATTCACGGGTCCCACGTCTGAATCGTTGGCCAAATTGCTTCCGTCTGCTTTCACGATCTGTGCCTCTACGAATAAATACGTGTTGGCCAAGTCGATGTAGTCTTCCCCGGCCCCGCTTACGACGAATTCGTAAGGTCCTTGGTCCGTCAGAGCCGATGTCACACCTTTCTGTTCCCAATATCCGTGTTCTACACTGGTCTGGGTGGGTGGCACCCCAAACAAGTCCAATTCCGATTTAGTGCATTCGCACGAGTGCGGGTGTACGAGTGACATTATCCGAAAACGTCTTTCGATGTGGCCCGTTGCTTGGTCAGACGACGTCTGATACGTTTCTTGGGTGCAGGTCTTTTTATAACTCGTTATCCGGGTGGGCCGGCATACCCGATGGCTTTCTTGAACATGTTTTTGCCTGCCGTTTTCAATCTGGACTTGGCAGCTTGTTTCAAATTCTTTCCTTCAACTGCGTCTCCGGCAATGCGTAGTCCCGTTTTCAACGCTTGGCGACCCAGTGTCTTGGCTCCTTTTTTCAGTAACGGCATGGCCGCCTTAAACAATCCTCCAAACACGCTTCCCAATCCGTGTCCCCTTTGAAATCGACTTCCCCCATAGACGGGATAACCACTTCCGGCTTTATGAAGATAATAATCTTCGTAAGACTTGGCATCACAACAATGACGTCCTTTCATGTTAAAAACTTCTTTTTTCTGGACCTGCACGATTCCTCCCGTGTCGTCCCTTATATCTATTTCGATGTCCTGGAATCGGCGTTGTACGAGGGTACAGTATTGAATGGGATCGAACATACGCGTCATCATATCTCCGTCTCTACCTTCCACGGGTACAATTCTCAACAGTGGAACTCGCGAGTCACCCACCATTCTTGGTTCGATCAATGGACAGTACACGTACAACGAACTTAGACTTCTCGTGATGTCGGCGACAAACTCGGCCATGTGTTCTCCGGCCGGAAAGATGGCCTGTTTGAATTCTAACATGTTCTGTAACAAGGGACTGAGAATAACTTGACTGTTGGGTTTGACTTGAACGAACACTTTATGATTCACTTCGTTTAAACCGATGTTGAATTTTTTCTTGAGTTCCGTCCTGCTCTTTTTGGATTCTATGGCTTTACACAGACGTTTTGCAGACGAGTAATACCCCTCCGGCAATTCGAAATGATGTCGCTGTAATTCCTCGCTTTCTTGAAAATGAACAGCTACCCATCCTTCCTGTTTCTTTACGTTGTACCACGTATGCGGATACTGTATCTCTGCCAATCCGATCTCCCACAATCCGTCTAAATCCATCATATGAGGTAATCTCGTCGTGTAGCAAGTCAAGGTGTTGTCCGGATAATATTCCATCGAACTATTGCTGGGTAACGTCAGATAAAACATTATGTTTGATTGTCGGATTTGGCAAGAGGTATCCCAAACAGCTGCTCAGTAAAGCCTTCCACAGGTTGCTGTTTTCTGTGCCGATCGTTAAATTGTAAATACTGACGACAATCACTGTATACAAAATCAGAATTTGGCACAGGAATACAATCTCCGGGCGTGGTAGTTTCTTTCCGAAAGCAACCCAAGACCTTCTGCTATCCGTATCGGTCGGTGCCACTGATTCACTTTGAGTGAACGTCTCGCTTTTGTAGATCCGAAGAAAATATCCAACTGTTGAATTTGGCAGGATAACACAACCATTTGACGAGATACTGTAATCTCCTGCCTTTCTTTCTCTTCGCCAAAATTTTGTCGATTTTATACACGTCGTCTTTCTTAATGACTTTCTGTAATTCTTCGGCATAAAATGTTCCTTCCAATTCTTCTCCGTGATCGTCTTTCACCACGTATACCGGGGGTCTGGCCTCGATGCATCGGACCACGGTAAACAATTCTTCCGTCCAACGAGGTAAATATCCTTTTTTAAAAGTTCTTTTGGCTTTAGTGAGTCGCACTCGATCTCCAGTTTTGAATTTGCATTTTGGAATCGAGCCACTTCTTCCATACAATCGTTTGGCTACCGAGGTCTGGTTAGCCCATGTCACTTCGACCGGTGGTCTACCGATACTTCTATAGTAAGTATGATTGTACGAGATCACCATGTCTTCCAAAGCATCCAAATACTTCAACGTTTCTCTGTGAGTAAAATATTTCCACATTTTCGTTTTTAACGTACGATTAAAACGCTCCACGATACTGGCTTTCGTTTCCTCGTTATGAGTCGTAAAGAAATGGATGTCACGATCTCTTAAAAATTTCTGGAACACTCGGTTGGTAAATTCCGTGCCTTTATCCGTCTGTAAACGAATCGGAAGTCTTCCCGACTTGAAAATGACATTGAAAGCTGCCACTAGACTCCGACCCGTCTTGTCTTTGAGAGGTACGACCCAGGCGTATCTCGACAACACGTCGATACAGGTAAGCAAATATCTGTATCCATCGTTATAAGACGCAATCTTCGCTACGTCTACTAAATCCGTTTGCCATTGATGATCTATTCCATACACCACCACTCTTCGTCTGACGAACCGTCTTCTAGTTGGTTTATGTAGAGTATATACATCTTGAGTATGTAACCATTCTTTGACTTCTTTTTGCGTGTACCCTTTCGGTATGAATTTATTAAGACCTCCATAACTCCCGGGATCAGGAACATGGTAATACGTCGAGTCCATGACCTAAACTAACAGCGGATGGATGTGACATTTCTTTTTAAATACGGTGTCCACGTCAATGCCTTGGGCGTTTTCGGTGTTTGCCATCGTTTCGGAGACGGACTTTGTTGTCGTTTTCGAGCTCTCGGTGTTCTTTTCGTTTGATGAATATGTATCCATCTTTCTTCGTGACCTATCAAATCTTGTGGGACGTTAGCTTCTCTTAACGCTTCGCCAAACCTTTCCCATCCTTCCGGGTTAAAATATTTCCTTTTACGCAAGACGTCGTTGACTAAATCCACCACATTGCTTCCCTTGATGGTTTCTCCTTTAAACGTTAATTATCCCTTCTCGTTCCACGTGATCTCTGGACTGGCTTTCATTTTCTTCAATAAAAGTTCTGCTTTTCCTTTGAGTGTTTTTGGAACAATATCTATGACCTCTTTCTCCAAGGGATCTTCGGGAGTTGTCGGGAGTTCCGGGACGACAGGTCTGGGTCTCTAATCATCGTGTATATTCATATAACGATAAAGAGACTGATCGTATAATTTCAATCGCTCCTCGGTCGGTAGATCGTCACGTTCTAAGATATCGTGCATCTTTCTATCTAAGGTATCCATGGCTCTGATTCGCTGATCGACCGGAGGTTTGGGTCGCTGCGGGATCTGAGTAGACGTACTCAAATACAAGATCTTCATTGTAACAATCCGGAGAGTAACGGTCCCACGACGGATGCAATGGGTGCCAAGAGAGATCCCAAGAATCCTCCTTTCTGTAAAATGACTTTTTTCTTTTTGAGACTGACTGTCTTTTTCGCCAGTTCTCGGAGTCCGCTTTTATTTTGTTTCAATTTATCTTTCTGTGCACGAGTTAACTCGACGTGTCCTTTCAAAACGTTATCAGCACACTCGCACAAACACTCGATGAGACTTCGATCGGCTTTCTGTATGAGATGTTTTTGAATACAAGGCTTTGCGTGTCGTAAATATACTAGATCGTTGGCGTGTTTTCGGAGACGTGTCGAGACCATGTTCTCTCTTCCGTTTTCCGGCCAAGACTAACGTGACGCTGTATTCACCGACGTATTTATGCATCCACGTAAGCACTTTGTACTTCTCCGGGGAAAATATGGCTTCTCAATCTCAGTCGATCTGGAGTCTGTTGTTTCATATCGATGATTAAATAGCCGTGAGGTTCGGCCGTTGCGGAAGCATAGGCATCTAATAAAAGATCCGCTTTCCCAGGAAACATTTGTCGAGCCAAACTATGAATCTGAGAAGAGTCTCGAGGATTCTTGAATAAGACCATGTAATGAGCATTGAGACTGATGGTCCTGTGGTGTTTACCCTGATGAAAGATGTTTTGTACAATATACATGACGCTGATGTTTCGATGATGACTCTTTTTAGTAAATAAGGAAGCCACTTGGTCATCGGTTTCTGTCATCAAATCATCGATGATAATCAAGTGTCGCCTACTCGAATCTAAACTATCGATATCGGGTAGTCCTTGTATAAATTCTACACCGTCCACGGTACCATAAAGTGTTTGGTATTCGCCATAACACCATAAAATTCGATCTGGAAAAGGGCACATCATATGGTGGATATTAGCCACGAATCGTCTGACAAAGACCGATTTCCCACTTCCCGTAGGACCGGCAATCAAACAGGTAAACGGATGAATCCAAGGCATGAAATGATTCGGATCGAATCCATCGGAACAATAAAAGATATTGGGGTCTTTGGTAGGATTACAATAGTAAGGTTCTTCGTGTTCAAGGAATGGGGTTTGCTGATCGGAAGGCCAACTCATGTTGTCGGTTTCAGTGGTAGATCAAGACTGATCGTTATGAATGTATACTGGGATATTTAACACAAACACAAATGAAACAGTTTCATATTTTATTTACAAAATCTACATCAGTCAATGTTTTAAGTTCTGGTTCTTTCTCTTCAAACAAAGGTATGATCTTCTTCAGTTCTTGCCATTCGTAAGGACTCAGCGTTATACCTCTCTTGGTTGGCTGTAAAGTCAGTTCTCCGTTAGGCACGAAATATTTTTTGACGTAAATGATAGGATAGGGTGCTTTAATGATGACATAAACATCTTCTCCCAAATGATATCTCCAGTCCACCGGTTCTTTGTCCTTGATTCTGGTGATCAGGTCGTCCACCACTTCTGTAGTACTGCACAACATTTTCCACTGCATTAACGACAGGCTGACTCTGGTCTTGGTGGGCACCGTTTCACTTTCCCAAAATCTCAAATCTACTCTTTTACTGCCATTCCATTCTGTGAGTTCAGCATAACGTCCTCCACCCAGTAGTACTTTCAAAGGAATATTGGAATCTGTCATGGCGTCTTGGTCGATATCTCGCTTGGTCTGGTCTTTGGTTTTCTTTTCTTTACGAGACATATCGGCTGACTGATTCTTCTTCTAGCTGGTCTATTTATATACATATCGGAGATGGACTGGATTGGTTCTTATATTATGAAACGTGAAACAGGATTGGCTATCTTTACGACATCGTGATTGGTTAACTTCTCCCGTTCCGATTGGTCGAAAATCTGGTATTTTCATTGGTCAATTCCAACCGTTTCGATAGATCAACACGATGGTACACTGTCCAAATATGCGGCGCCCAATCCGGAAACTGCTCACAATAGGTACGAGTAAACGCCGACAATACGACCAGTCTTCCTTGGTTCACCACACCGTCTTCGAACATGGCAGTGACGATTCTCTCGTATACTTGGAAGGGGTCCATCGTACGAATGACTTCTCTGACTATCTTCACTTCCTTTTATACACGTGACAGGCTGGAGCTTTCCTCTATAAATAGAAAATGAGTGTAAATTTAGTTAAATTATAACTATTTTTGTTAAAACACCCACTATGGTTCGCGGTCAGGCTTTTAACGACCTGCCAACCCTCAACGAGAGGGCATCCCCTATCCGCCACCTGGGGGACGCGCTAGGCAGCTCTGTGGGTTGAGTTCCTGTTACCAGGTACCTAGTTCTTTTTTTTAAATTTTTTTTTAAATTTTTTTTTTTTTTTGTTATCGGTTAACAGACGACTCAAAAAAGAGTGGTCTGTTCATACATCAAATGAAAAGCTTTCCCACTACATAACATACTTACAATCGAGTCGGTAAGCCGTTCATCCGATCAAATATCTAAGGGTGTCGTAGACACCCCGTCCGCCAAAACTTTACGTTTTGGATAAAAGTAGGAAAAGCCAGCTCGCTCTTGCAAGTAGGTGTAGACTTGGTTGTCTACAGAACGAAACCCTCTGTTGGTTCCGGAGCCAGAGTTCTTTGACAGGAGAACGTCCATGTATTTTTCTTTGTTGATGTCGTTGGTTCTCTTGTTGACCCCTTTACAGCTGTACTTGGTTTCGTCTCCAAAGCAAAAGTACGTCTTGCTACACAAGGCAATCATCCCGTCACCACTGAATTCTGTCTTGAACAGTCCTGGAGTCCTCTTGTCCCAAGCAGCCAGTTGTGGTGTGTCAGTACGGGGAAACCAATTCTTCTTCTCTGCTTCAAAGCGCCGACGCAACTCCGGTTTGATCACTTCCTCCAAACTGTCGCCAGAGAGAGCCATGTAGGCACTGTCGGTGTCCATTGCACAATACTGGAAATCACGGCGATCGACAAAGACGTCCATAAAATCGTAGTAAAATTCCAACATCCGAAGCTTGGCGTACTGGTAAACGAAACACCCAATGTGCATGGGCAGGTCCAGGTGTATGGTCTTCTTACTCATTTCCACTTCGAACGTTTTGTCACTCAGCTGGTTGCATCGCCGGAAAGAGGGATCTACGAGGTAGCGACTGATCTGGTGTTCCTGGCAGTAAATCACATCCGTGTGCCTTTCCTTGTTGGTCACCGTCTTGCCGTAGCTGGAATTTCCCCTCAGTTTCTCGTTTTCTGCAATTATCTTCTTATTTGGGTCGGCATCTCCGGCTCGCCTGGCATTACTGACTTGATCTCCGAAGGGTCTGAAACACGCCGACGGCGTGTACTCCACCACCTGGTAAATCCTGGTGACTTTCAGTCCGTGGTTGACGTACCATTTCAGCAACGGGGATATTACCATGATCTTCTCTCCAAACATGCTGCCGATTAACGACTTTCTAGGCTGCGGCATGATTCCTTTTTCTTCTGCATAACTCTTCATGTGGTCCCCAATGTCGTCTCTGGACACGTCTACGTTCTTAAACACTGGAGGCATTTCTGCAAATTTTGCCTTTAGGTCCTCAGGTACGTGCAGATCCACTTCCAAGGCACCAAACAACTTATCCTCCATCACGGCTCTCATGATGTCGTCTTCGGTCATCGTGGCGAAACGATCACAGGGTCTCTGCCTCTGAGACACGAAGGTCTTGATTCCTTGGTCTTCTTTCTTTAACCGGTCCCATTCGCACTCCCACATCTGTTTCACTTGGTAGTCGTTTTCTGTTATGTACTGTATTTTTTCATGTGTAGTCTTGTATAATTCATCCAGGCTCTTTCGGTTCAACGGGTTTTCTGTCTTTCCCCGAGTCAGGCGACAACAATGTCCGTGCCACAGGCCGCCCTGGAACTCGTAAACTGTATTAGTATCCTTACAGTAACCATCCACGGGAAGGCGCCGACGTCCTATCAGTTTTTCCGTGTCGTTCCCCTGGTGACGTATGTGGTGTCCTGTCTCCTGGGCTTCCCATTCCAACCACTCGGTAGCCATTCGTTCGTACCTTCGAGGTGTCTGTCTTTTAAAATCGTCCTCGCTCTTGCGACGTACGAAGTGACCCGTTGGCATATCCTGCATAATACTCCACAAATACAAGGCGTTGGCGTCCACACCGTAGATCTTCTTGCACGGTTTTGGGTCTTGGTATTCTGCAGGACGGATGAAGGTCTGATCTTTCTCGTGGTATCTGTGGAAGACGATGCTGGGTCCACCCACTATGTTTTCTTTGTACAACTGGTACAGATCTTTATTCTTCTCGTCCGGAACGGTGAAATAATCGGTCAGACCATCGAACATGGTTTTCAGTGTGAGTCCCGGGACGCTGATGCCGTGTTTAAACATGTCCACCTTTAATCCCTTGTAATATACAAACATCTTCTCGATGGCTTCCAGCATGGGCTCCACGTCTTTGTTGTTGTACCATATCAGGAACTCTTTCACGTTCTTCATGTTCTTTTCCTGCCAGACGTCCCGACACAGCTGGTACTCTTCGGGTGCAATGTTCTCGTTTTTCAGCGTACTGAAAAATGCCTGGTGTGGTGGTAACTCCGTCACTGCCAACTTGTCTAAATCGGTCATCCACTCGTATGAAAAAAAACCTTTTCTCTTCCGTACAGCCGTAGGCTTTCAAAAACTGGGAGTAACTAAATCCGGGAGCCGGGTAGTTGGTGATGTCCAAAAATTTCAACTTCTCCGTCTTGATACACATGAAATTGTTGTTGCGTTTCACGCTATATTTTATCTTGTGACTTTCCACCAGACGAGTGAAGAAATCTATCTTCATGGCGTTCACGTCGTATTTCCCGGTGTTGAAGCCAATCACGGGTAATTCTTGGAGATGTCGTTCCAGTTGCTGCTTCAAATTGTATCAAACTTGGATCAAACAGGAATCCACGGTTTCACTGCTATCGCCTTCGGACATGAAACAAACTGGCTCTGTAAACTCCGGTACGTTGGAACACACGGATACGCTGAGTAAAACGTGCTGACTGGTCCATTCCAGTTTATCCGACCTTTCTGTAGGTTGAAGCATTGCCTCTATATCGTAAGTGGCTGTGTAAGGGTAATATCTGCCTTCTTCCGGGACTTGGATACCCTCGTCCTCCAAACGTTCGAACACTGTCTGTGGTGTATGGTACACGCCGCCGGGATATTTGTAGAGTACTTCGCCAGTGCAGGTTCTCTCGTGTCTGTGAAGTTCGTATACTGACTTCCACAACTTGTCACATTTGGAACATAGGTAACTGTGACTGTATTTCTCCATGTCGCTGACATAACTAAAATGGTTGTCGTACAAATTCAGGTTCATGGTGTCCTGGAAACTGTAAGGAGAACGTCGTACCAATCTCGCCGCTACGTCGCCGTCTTCTGTCTCTTGCAAATCGTACACACAGATATTGACTTGGAACAGTGGTTCGATGTACGCCAAATCGTCTAAACAAATACCTTTGAAATCATCACCGGACATTTCTGTCTTCTCCAAATATTGACGATAGTAAGTCTTGGTAGGTACTTCTACGTCTGTGTAAGGAATTTGAGTTATCCTTCTTTGGTCAGCTTTACTATTTATGTAACAAGATATATATAGATATATTGGTCAGGTGTTAGACCAGCCTAACAGGTTGTAGACTGGTCAAACAGGTTATTTATAGTTACTTGTTCAGGTCTTGAGGTGTGTCATTTTCAACTGGACAGTGGAAAGGTGTTGACTTTAAATGGAAAAAATTTAGTTTTGGGAGTCAGAATTGCCAGAGAAATTTATTACACCAGGAATAGTCATGGCAGGACATTTAGTAATACATATTTGCTCACCAGGGCAATTATTCCAGGTAAATTTAGTTCCATGTTTTTGAAAACCCAAACCCCACCCAAATTTCGAGTCTGAAATATTTGTGCAAAATTTATCGGTTTTCGTGTTCAAATATCTATTTATGGCGTGTCGCGATAATCTGAATTTGTTTTATTCGATCTTTGAGATGCAAGCTAGTCCTTAAACTACGTTTTGTTTGTTCCTTTCACAGGGGATTTATGGTTTTCGAGTACTTAGTTGGCGGTTGACCACAAGTATGTTTCGGTGATGATTTGTATCAAGATGAGGGGTGAATTTACTGCATCAAATATGGTGTGAGAGACAATTTGAGATTGTTGAAGTCAGTTTTTGAGTGACGGTCTTTATGTGATATAAATTCCATTAAAAAGGTTGAACGGTAACAGAATAATGAATTTAACACATAATATACAACCAAGTTGGAGACTAGCAGTACTACAGTTGAATGTGTTAATGGCAATAATTTGGATGTGATAAAGACTGTGATGAAAAACTGTGATTGATGTTTATATTTATTTAAATTTTTAGTTTTTAGTTTATTTAGTTTTAGTTTGTTTTGTAGAGTGTGTATAGTTGTAGTTGTAGCTGTGTGATAGTTGGAGAAATAGATTTGTATTTGTGTTCTTTGAGTTTTGTTTTGTTCAGTTTTGTGGTAGTGGTGTGAATAAATATTAATTTTTATAGTGTCATCACTTTGGCCAAACTGACAGATCTGGTAAGACCTATAATTATTTACTCGAATCCGAAGTGGGTAAACTCACTTCATTACAGTCTGTTACGGCAACACCACGGTGGACGGCCAAACACCGGAAAAAACACAGGTTGTCATCATATGGCCCATTGGATCCACCAACCAGTGCGACGACACCACGGTTTTTCAAAATGAAGTCTGGTAATACGACTCTGGCTCCTATCGGATGTTCCACCAACTTGTTGACATAAAACGTGGCATTTGTCAGTAAATGCACCACCCACTTGGTATCTGGTCTCTGCTGCCGGATAAACTCCAAAATGTCGTGACGGCTCAATTCTTCTAAAAACTTCTCTAGGTCTTCTTCATTCCTAATCAGGTGTGGTACGTCGAAAAACCTGGCGTTGTTCTGGCTGGAATGGAAGTATCTCAGTTCTACGGTCTCTATGTTCCTCAGTACAAATCCAAACGACACGTTGATCTTGAAGGCCGTGGTCTGGAGTTCGAAAATGTGGCGAACCCTGTCAGAAAAGGTGGCGGTTGTAATCTCGTTCAACGTAAAGTTGAACCTATCCTGGACACGGTTGCCGGTATTTTCTTCTGGTAAGGTGGACTGCCAGTGTCTCAGGTACAAAACCCTGGTATCGGGATCTTCTGGCAAAACGTCTGGCTGAGATGGACTGGCTGGACTCTCAGGTGGCGACAGCATCCTGCGTCTTTTCGCACTGGGGCCAGGTAGTGGCGAGGCTGGTCTCTTGACTGGTTTCTTCATCCTGGGCTTGGCATCTGGCTTGGTATGCAACAGTCTGTGGCGAGCAAGGTTGTCCAATCTGTTAAAATACTGCCCACAGTCTGAACACGTCAGGGTGTACCTGTGGGACTCCTGGTGGCGATTCCGGTTGTCGACCCTGGCAAACTCCTTTCCACATACCTGGCAGGCAAAGGACTGGACTGGATCTGGCTTTCCAGGCTCAATCTGCTGGTGGGTAGCTTCGTGACGCTTCCTGGCATCCGGCCTGGCAAATTCCTTTCCACATACCTGGCAGGCAAGGGACTGGACTGGATCTGGCTTTCCAGGCTCAATCTGCTGGTGGGACTCCTGGTGGCGTTTCCGGTTGTCGGCCCTGGCAAACTCCTTTCCACATACCTGGCAGGAATACGTATGGTCCGCAACAGCATGGGTCTTCTGGTGGCGAAGCAGGCTTCTCTTCTCGGTAAACGTCTTACCGCACTTCTCGCAAGAGAACATGGTCGTTACCTTTTCAAAGGTTCAAGACGAAGTGAGAGGTTGTGCACTGTATATATAGCCAGATCGCGGACGTAAAAGAGAGCACCAGGGTGTCTTCGCTCACGGCCGCGTCCACCGACATGTTTCAATCCGTTTTCTTATGGAAATTTCTACTGAAAATTTCCATGACGTCACATTACTGGGATCCAACATGGATGCCTCCACGAACGCGGACCTGTAAGTGAGCACCCTCTCCGGAAACGGCCGAACATTTCCGAAAAGTGAAAAATTGTTCCGAAGACGTCTAAATGGTTCCGAATGTTGGCGAAAACCCAGAAAATAGTTAAAGTAATTATAATTTTTTACTAAATGGTTCCAAAACCCCAAAAAGAAATTGAAAATTAGAAAAAATATGTAAATATATTACGACTTGTTAAAAAGATTTTTTTAAAATGTTAGAAAAATAGAAAAAAATTAAAGAAAAATTATTAAATTATGTAAATATATTAAAAAAAATTATATAATTAATAATAAAATTTAAAAAAAAATAGAAAAAAATTAAGAAAAATTATAAAAATTATAAAAGAATAAAAAAAAGATAGAAAAAATAAAAAAAATTAGAAAATTATGTAAATATATTAAAAAAAATAATAAAAAATTAAATAATGATTATAAAAAAAGAATAATAAAAAAAAAGAAAAATTATAAAATAATAAAACAGAAGATAAAAAAATAAAAAATTATGTAAATATATTTTTTTTTAAGTTGAAAACTAAATATATAGAATAAAGGAAAAATTATCTCCCCCTTGGAGGTGAATATGGAACTGGCGGGGAAAGTTATCTCCCCATTTACAGGGTTATCTCCCCCTTGGAGGAGCCCATTTGGACCTCCGGTTCTGCAGACCACACATCCGGGTCCTGGCACGTGACATACGTCACTTCCGTAAAGAAATGGCGGGAAAACCCATCACTTCCGGTTGCGCATGCGCGCAAATCACTTCCCGTACTTCCGGTTCCGTCTACACATGCGCAGACGACACATCCGGGTCCTAGCACGTGACTAACGTCACTTCCGTAAAGATATGGCGGGAAAATCCACTACTTCCGGTTGCGCATGCGCGCAGACCACTTCGTGTACTTCCGGTTCCGGTCATGTGACTTCCTGTTCCGGTAACGTCACTTCCTGTGACGTCATTTCCGGTTCCAGCGACGTCACTTCCGGCACCTCCACAGCACCTCCTCCACACCCACCTCCACAAATACGACTTTAGAACCGCATAAATACTACTGGTTATAATGCTGAAACTGAAACCATGACTAGTATTACACATGGCAAATTCAAAAGTGGCATGAGATTTTTTCTGAATCCCCTGGGGGCATAGCAACAAGAGAGTTAAAAAATCCCAAAATCGATTGTCGGAGAACTCCTCTTACACCCTAAGCCGTAGAAACATAAAATATTATGCATTACTAGCACTTTAAAAGTTGTCTGTGCCGAAGGTTTCGGAATTTTGAAATTTGCCCTTGTGGCAGAAAAAATTTCTGGAAGAGTCTCAGACTTATTAATTTTTGAAAATTACCAATCAACCTATTATCAGAAACTAGCAGAATAATAGCTTTTAAATGGAATATTTTGATTTAAAAAAAAAAATAATTCCAACTTTGGTAAATTTCCTGAAATACTCTAAGACCTTCATACTTAATTTTAGCAACCATGCATATTAAAAATCATTAATATCACTAGAGATAAGGTTAGCATTCAATTTTCAAAAATGGAATTCCAAATTTAGTTAATTTCCTGAAAGACTCTAAGATCTGAATGTTTTGGAAAAGTACCTAGCAACCATACATATTTGTTTACAAAAAACCAACAGCTTTATAAGGAAAGATTAAATTTCCAAAATTAAATGGAATATTTGGATTTTAAAAAAAAATAATTCCAAATTTGGTAAATTCCCTGAAAGACTTTAAGACCTTCATTTTTTGGAAATGTATCTAGCAACCATATATATTAATAACCATTAATGTCACAAGAGTTAAGGTAACCATTCAATTTCCAAAAATGGAATTCCAAATTTGGTTAATTTCCTGAAAGACTAAGATCTATTTTTTGGGGGGAAATGTATCTAGCAACTATTAATGTCACAAGACAGGCTAACCATTCAATTTCCAAAATTGATATTCCAACTGTGGTAAATTTACACTAATTTAGTAGAACATGTCCTCATGTATTTACATTATCAATCCTAATCAGTCACACTTCATTTAACATTACGACTACTATCTCACCTGTCCAATTCATTACTAAAGTTATTGCCACATCTGAGTATAATTTCTTTGGTCATTTGTGTTTTGCCATTCATAGCACTGGCCGAATTATTTTAAAAAAGAAGAAATGGTAGTGAAACAGTGAAAAAATGTGATTGTTCTTTTGTGAAATATTCCTTTGATTGAACTCTTAGCATTTAATTTTGTGATTAACACAACAGTAGCGCGGGGATATGCAGCTTAGCTGCCGTGTTTCATTTTAAATGTTTTTTATGTTTTTTATTTTTTATTCTAAGACTTCAGGGGCGGGTCCAGGTGAGGGCGTAATGGGCGTACGCCCCCCTTTAAAAAAAACTATCGTAATCTGCTTATATTGTATTGAATATGGCTATTTATCATATTCATTAATTAAACGCATACTCTAAAATATACATGCTCCAAGTCAGTAACCGTTACATTAGTGCATTTCACAATTATTTTATGTTTTTTAGCAAAAAAAAGGTCCAAAAAATGTTTTATTATACGCCCCCTTTCAAATATCCTGGAAACGCCCCTGGACTTTATCGTTAATCAATAAGGATTATCAAACTTTATTAATGTTAGCGTTGGCTTTAAAAGTGGTAATATATTTATGAATCGTTTTTTTTTTAAAACGTAATGTAATTATATTGGTTATATAATATTTATACAGGTATCTAACATATTTAATATGAAAATGTATTATATTAAGGAATACACAAACCTTATACATGTAACCAACGAAAATTCTAGGCGTATATTTAATAATCAATGTATTTGAATTCAGAAATGAACTAAAAAGACATCGGATATCTTAGTTTCGATCTGAATTTTTTGAATGAGATTACAAGACTAATTAATCAATATTCACCTGTTAAAATCATTTTGTTGACACCTGATATTTTCTGTCTGTATATTTGATGTTTGATGAAAAAATACCTCTACCGGAGTTTTGCGGTTTTAAATCATTTTATTTTTTGTTTAATTTCGTTGAATATAGAAAACTGTCCAGAATATTTTCTTAACGTTTACTGACATGATCAGTTAAAAAAAAACGAAACAAAACAAAATAAATGATTGTAATGCACGTGTTATACACGATAGACTGAAAGGCATTTTACCTTTTTTATTGAACTTCACGACGGGTGCCTACACGGAGTAGGAACTGCCTACCCTTCCGGAGAACTTGGGTTCATTCCTGGTTTTTATAGGAGTTTGTGTTGTTCATTGTTTTTTAGTTTTCAGTGTTTATTTGCTATGCTTGTGGTTGTTCATTTGTCTTCCCCGGTTTGTCGGTCCAATGGATTACGTTTTTTGATTTGCTCCTTAGGTATATTTGTTCTCTTCTGACAAAATATATAGATATTAATTTGAGTATTTATTTGTTTCTATTTATGTTTTTTTATTTAGTTTCTTTGTCTGTTTCATGATGATATTTCAGTATAAGGACACACTGATTTATAGCACATTGATAATATATACATGATTATTCCTGTTTAGAGTAAACGTTTATTTAGTAAACACTAACAAAACAAGCAATAAACAAGTTAATATCTATAGGTTTTGGAAACCGGAATAAATTCATTTACAAGTTAAGTTGTATTTTTGGCCAAAAAATCCAACAGTGCAAAAGACCGAGACAGCAAGAGTAAGAATCCCCCCTCCTTATCAGCAAAACATCAGCAGCAATAAGTCATTCTTCCCCCTCCATCATCAGTAGCAAAAACCGATATAAGCCAGAATATAGTCCTCAGCAGTAACTAGCGCCGAGGAGCAGTACTATCTTGAGTGTAACCAAAATCGGTGATTAGAAAAGACTTTCTCCTTCTTCAACCAACTCCAAAAGAACAAGGACAAACAATTCCAGACTTCCAATTATGCAGACACCGACACCAAGACCTCCGAAACCTAAGAAGAAAATACCCTCCCACTACCCTCCCCCATCAGTAGCAGCAGCAGCAGCAATACCCCTAGTCCTCCAAAAAAAAAAAAAAAAAAACGAAATGAGTGCGAGAGTATAGTACTTATCAGCGATGAGCAGCAAAGAGCAGCAAGGAGCATGCGAAGAGTAGTATCAGGTTGGACTGAAAACGAGACGTGTAGCCCTAAAAGATGAAGAGAAAGGATCTCCTGCTCATCAATCCCATCTCCTCACCAGTAATATATCCCCCAATCCCTCACTCCTGCTCCTCTAATCGTCAACAGTAATACTTCCCCCATCCTTACCCTCTTCCTCATCAGCATCACCAATTTCTTCCCGCGTCCTCGGCAGCTCCAATCCGTAACTCCTCCTCACTAGGAGCAATCCCTCTATCCTACTCCTCCTCAGCAACAGCAGCATTAAATTTTAACCGAGATGAGCCGCATCAGGGTATTGTTGTGAGCAGCGACGAGCAGGAAAAGAATCACTGAGCAAGAGAAATTGACATGGACCCCCGTGCTAAGGACACGCCCCACACCTGCAATGACCGTATAGTGACAGCATCAACCTAAAGACTTCAATGGAAGTAAAGGGACATAGTCATCCTTCCTTTGGACTTCCTTGGTCCTTGATATAACGGAAAACAAAGAGACCATGGGATATAATGAAATAGTACCATTGTACTTCCGGTTATGCGTACCCTTTCCCCTTTCGGTCTTTGACCTTACGGTGACGGGTCCAATCTAAGAGACTTATGGGAATGAAAAATGCGAAAAAGGGGAGATAAGCGCAATCCGTCGTCCAGTTCTGTCCTAAATGTGCAGATTGTATTTCCCTGTCCGGGAATATGACGTACGTCACTTCCGTAAAGAAACAAAAAAAAAAAAAAACAAAAAAACAAAAAACAAAAAACAACAAACAAAAACAAAAAATCGGAAATGGCTGGGACATTATCTATTCAACTTGCGAATGCGCGCAAACACTTCGGTCGCCTGAATTCTGTTTCCGGAAACGTCATTTTCGGCTTCTCAACTACAAAAACTAAACTATATGTGCCCATATACTAATTTTGTTATCTCCTCGACCAACGGAATAGGGGAAATCTAGTGTTTGGTTCGTCCGTTCGTCCGTCAGTCCGTCCCACCTTATAAAAGTCCAGATCTAAGTCATATATAGATATAATATTTGACCAGTGGATGCGTCTTGGAAAATGAGGAAGGTTCGTATAAAAATTGGATCACCCTGGCCTACATTTTATGCATGAGTGACTCTGGTTAAGTTTTGTGTTCATGTCCAGTTCTAAGACACTGTAAGTCATATAGGTATGATATTTCACCAGTGGATGCGTCTTGGAAAATAACGAAGGTCCTGATAAAATTGGATCAACCCGACCTACATTTTATGCATGGGTGACTCTGGCTAAGTGGATTCGTCTTGGAAAATAACGAATATTACCGTATGTTGTAAAATGTCTAAACTTTATATTCAAAACAAGTGAAAATACGGGAGAGGGGATTAGCTGTCGTTTACGACCGCCCCAGCTACTAGTTTGTTCATGTCACAATGTTGACATCCTGGTTAATCATGCAGTGATTAGAATTTAATTTTTCATTTTGATATTTTTAGACAAAATTAAAGTTTTTAATGTCGGGTGACTGGTTTGTGTGGTTTCTATATGATCAAAAGCCAAGGAGTATGATATAAATATATTTTATAATGTTTAAATTTAATTATAGCGTTAAGAGCAAAAGTCATGTTTTGAAATCAAATCTATGTTTTGATCACGTGAACTTTCTTTTTAAGTATTGAACATATTCGTGTGAACAAATCCGTGAACAATTAAGAACCATATTGTACATATCATATAGTAAGGCCAACTAAAATTAATTAGTAGATTTTCATCCAACTTTTTGAAAAAAAATGGG
Source organism: Mytilisepta virgata (assembly GCA_028015205.1). Lineage (NCBI taxonomy): Eukaryota > Metazoa > Mollusca > Bivalvia > Mytilida > Mytilidae > Mytilisepta > Mytilisepta virgata. The sequence goes on along the minus strand of CM051515.1, from coordinate 54,608,489 downwards.
GCGGGTGGGAGGATTTTATTTTTTATTTTTTATTTCATATGAAACTATTTTGTAAGGTGTTATTAATATGTAAACGTTATAAAATGGCTTATATATGTTTTTTAATCTAGAAACGTGCACAATAGAAATTTTAACTCCAATCTCTGCAGACTTAAGCTGACCAAAAGACATCTAAAGGTTACAAAAATAGTCGAATCACGAAAACCATGTTGAATTGTTACAGGAAGTTAACAAAAAAAGAAATTATTGACCCGGATACCGGTAACGGAGATGAACAAAATCCGGAAATCGTAAATTTTAGAAAATAAAAAAAATCGGGGCGGCACGATTTTCGAGGGGCGGGCGGGGATGAAAATCTATTAATTAATTTTAATTGGCCTAATCACAAATAAAAGGAAAATAATTATTTGTCTTCACATTAAATATTAAAATGGAAGAAAATAAATCTAACTGTCCAGAATTAGAAATTCTATGGAAAAGGATCAACGAAAATCCAAGTAATTCGTTGTTGAAGAAGCACCTAAACAGGGTATTGTTTGAAGTTTTACAAGACAAGAAAACGAAATTTGGAGCAACCTTATCTGATGTGATTCGTTCAGGTAAGACTGTAGGTTTAGAACTAAACATTTTTTTCCTTGGGTTTAAAATGTTTTTGATGTTGATGATAAGTATAATATAATTATGTCTAACATCTGTGACGCGGTATCTATAATACTAAATTTACGAATTAGCCGAATAGGCGGCAAAACGGGTGGTTCAAAATAAACGATGTATGGTTCAGATTATAAAGGTTATTATCGGATTTGACAATCTGCATTTATAAATTTAAACTGCAGTTTTGTTTATGTGCAAATGGAATCTGCATGGACTTTTTCGGTATGAATTCTCCCAACATATCCCTTAGAAGGTTCTCGAATGCATCATTTTAACACATTCATTTAAATAAACAATTATGCACATATTTTAAATGTATTTTTGTTTGAAATTACGGAAGAAGAATAAAACAAATTAAAAACATTCTCCTTCGAGTGGGATTTTTCCGCTTCATGTATCAGGATTGTTTTTTCTTCGACAACGCAATTTCTCCTAACTATAAACATTATGAACTTTGAGGATTATGAAGAAGTAAGGCAAAGTTCAGAGGATTCCTAACTTAGTTGTTTTTTGGACTGCTCGGATGTTTACTTTGCACAAAGTGATAAAACCAGCCATTATCCATTTTTACATTATTTGTCATGTGACCTGTCCAAATATATCTCTACCGTACAATTCCCTGTAAACCCTAAATAAAAATATTTTTAACAAATGGTCATCTTTATCATTAATGACGAAATTTATCTCGGACATCTTTATAAACGTGGACAGCACACTCAGCCACACATTAAAAATGCTTTTATCGTCTATTGGATTTATTTGTGAAATTAAGCCTCGCTTGCCCTGCCCATGATGACAATGAACAATTGGAACAATTATTTTCCAAAAATATTCTCTACTTAACTCACGGCATCTTTTGAAAAATTCATCCGTCACTAAGAAAATGTTTATTCACATTCTTTTTCATATTTATTCTGAATGAAAAAGGTAATGCATTATTATACATCCATAAACATCTGTGACGTGGGGAAAATACCTTGAAGACCATCTTTTTTTTCGAAAATAGATTTAAGGATTGACTGTAATCTATTTTCAGTCTCTGAAGAAATCACCTCAATCACGTGGTGCACATTAAATAACCCACGTAGCGTGTTATTTGAAAATGTGCACCATGTGCATTGAGGTTATTGCGAAAAAACTGAAAACAAAATTACTTTCAATTCTTATAATTTAATTCCAACGGTTGTTTGACGTCTAAAACGTTGGGATTCCCTTTAATGACGTCATAGTAGAAAAGACAATTTAGTCTATGATACTGATATGGTAGACGAAAAAAAAATTACCAATCAAATGACGCGTGGCATCCAATATTTAATTATATACAAATATGTCCAAACAACATATAAATGTTATTGAAATGACACATTTTTAATCACAGGGTGCAAGAATCTAGACAGTAAGATCGGTGTTTATTCATGCGACCCGGAAGGTTATGAAGTTTTCAAAGACCTTCTAGACCCAATCATTTGCGAATATCATAGAGCTGAAAAGGTCATGCATCCACCATGTGACTTTGGAGATATCAACAGTTTAAATTGGGAAAATTTTGATGTGAACGAACAGTTTATTATTTCAACTCGCATCCGAGTAGGAAGATGTCACGATGGATTTCCATTTCCACCTAATCTTACAACTGAGGTATGTATGCCGCGGTATGTGCGTCATAGGTATGCATAAAATTGATCTGTCGAGAGATATCAGTCAGGTAAATGAAGAAAAAATCAAAGATCTCCCCTTCAGGTAACCGGATTAAGGGAGCAACCATTTAATTTTTATGGGGTGGGGGGTGGGGGGGGGGGGGGGCTATAGAACCAAATGTTTGTTCCTGCCAATTGTTTTCGTCGAAATATTGGTCCTGGATTTTTTTTGACTCTGTTGCGGCCTAACTTTTTTATATATTTTCATTTAAACCAAACAATTTCCTGATTGATACAGGTCCTGCATTTTTTTCCACACTTAAAGCGATCCTGTCTTTTTATTTTGCCAAAATCCTGGTCCTGCATTTTGATTTCAAATTTGATTCCAGTCCCCCTCTCATAAAAACCAAATGGTTGCTCCGGCATGGATGAATGGTTTTTAAAACATGCCTTGTAGTTTTCAGTTAATAATATTTTTTGAATTCTGTTGAAATGACGTTTCAAGTCCCTCTGATATGTTTGTTTCTAGCAATGTTCATGATGTTGTAATGGGTGTTCACGGAAAGCGTCAAGATCTTACCCGATTAAAGTTAATCCAGAATTAAAAACTTTTTCATATGATGTTAACGAGATTGGTTTGTGTCCGTATATAAATAAAATTCTATGATACCAATTTTGATGCAGAAGATATGCACATTTCGTCAGTTGTGTTCAAGGCCTAAAATGTTGAAAACCAAAACATAAATCCAAAAGGTTGAAGAGCAAATTCGAAAAGGCCAAAAGGGGTAAAGCCAAAACCATATAAAAATCCTTGAAACATTCTATAATCAAGCTGATATGAAATTTTAAAAAGTAGATTTAACTAGTCAAATAAATTAAGTCTTTCACAAAACTAATAGGTCAGAAGCGGACCCACTCAGTTTAGAAAAAAAGGAAAGGAGGCGATGTTGTTGCCGTTTATAGTCGGCTTGTTAGCGTAATTAAAACATCTTTTAAGGCGTGATCAAGGATGGCTTAGCCGAAACGTTTTGCTTTTTATATTTTTTTTTGTTATAAACGAGCAACATTTACCTATTCTTAAAAATTCTACGAAAAAAGGCACATTTGTACTGGGATCCCCTCCCCTTGGCTCTACAAATGTATAGGCTATTTAAAATATTCATACAGTCAGTTCTTGATAAGTATTGCTTTATTGTATATATAAAAGTTCTCTTCGCATTTTCTGTAGCAAAGGAAAGAAATGGAAAAGATGACCGTAGACGCATTGAAAACTCTTGAGGGTGACCTGAAAGGAAATTACTACTCGTTAGAGACAATGACACAAGAGGACTATAGGCAACTTGTAGATGATCATTTTATGTTTAGGCCAGACAATCAGTAAGAAACTTTTGAATATGAGGTTCGTTTGTAGACATTGCAAATTTATTCCCAAATCTCAACATTTAATTTTTAGTTAAGGTTTAGGCTTTACAATTTATATCTTGTGAGTACATGTATTTTTGAAAGCTTTATTATGGCTTTAAATATCCTTTTGCACCCGTTTATCAAAATTAATATATTAATCTATTATCTAATAATCCAATACATATATAGGGTTGAGATCTAAAAAAACATGTTTAACCCCGCCGAATTTTTGCACCTGTTCCCAGTCAGGAACCTGTAGCCTTTGTTAGTCTTGTGTGTTTTTTTAATTTTGGTTCATTTTTATGTTTCGGACTTTAGTGTGCCGTCCATTTTGCCTCCAGTGTGGGATTTTCTCGCTGCGTTGAAGACCCATTGGTGGCCTTGAGCTGTTTTCTGCTCTTTGGTCGAGTTGTTATCTCTTTGACACATACCACGTTTCCATTCTCTATTCTATATTAATTTGTCGCTATTTCCACCGTTCACCGTTTAATATTGTAATATGTTAATTTCAGACAGTTCCCAAAAATACCGACCGATATATAAAATATAACAGCAACGAGGATCACAACATAATCTGAAAAAACCCACAATTATCTATTAGAGTCAATAAATGTATATATCATCTAAAACTTTATATTACAGTACACTCAGGGATGCGGGCGGATACGACGGATGGCCTGTTGGTCGGGGAATATTTTACAACAAGACTAAAACTTTTCTGGTGTGGATTAATGAAGGAGACCACCTTCGATTTATTTCTATGCAGAAAGGAGGCGATATTGTTGCCGTTTATATTCGACTTGTTAGGGTAATTAAAACAACTTTTAAGGCGTGATCAAGGATGGCTTATTAGAAACGTTTTTTGCTTTATAATTTTTTTTGTTTATAACTTTTTGTTTATATTAATTTTAGCTTTTATTTATTAAAGTTCTGCCCATTCGACGGCTTAGTATCCCAGATTGTCATTTGTTTGTTATAGTAAATATAAAATTCACAAGTGCGGTTTTCCCTTTCGTTAGAATAACTTGATTGCAGAAAAAAAAGCCTTAGACATATTAAATGTAGTATCTTAGTGTTAATCTAAGAAACTGGGTAAACAGCCCATCGTTTTATCAAAGGTGGTGTTCATAGTTGATACACAATGTACATATGTACTTAAGATTTTCGGAAAAATAATGATACTGTTTGTTGGATACACATGTATCTTCACATGAGCTTAAACTGGTTCTGAGGGCTATCTTGAACATGCAGCGGCGCGGAATTGTTCTTTGTGTTGACGACACAATAGTGACTTTCAACCAAATAACAGCAATATAATCAATCATATCCGTTGTTCATATTATAGTAATATATATACACGGTTTCGCTGGCACTTCTGACGGATCACGGGAGCTCAACCCATACAGCTGCCTACCTCGTCCCCCCTGTGACCGATAGGGGTCGTCAGGTCATAATACTGAAAGCCTTACCGCGGACCATAGTTGGTAACGTGTCTGGAGAATGCCACAGTTCCTGCACGCTAAAGATCCCGTCTGTTTTACTTTTCGATAAAGAATAGGCTGATGGCCGCTACAGAAGGCTAAATTATCCGACCCTACTCAACCATCCTCCTTTTACATTGGCAGTCAAAATTGGTTCCCCTATGTGCCCCATCTTACCCCCTATTTTAATTTTTTTGATAAATTGAACTGGTTCTCGTCCTGCAGAAGCATGAAATACTTGCTACTGGGTGTTAAGCAACAATCAATCAATCAATCAATCAATCAATACACTCTGTTTCGGCATATCTATCAATACCCATATTCTGAATGATGATAAATATCGTTGAACAATTTGTTTTTATAGGCCATGAAACATTTGGAAAAGAAACTGAAGTTTGCAAGAGATGATAAACACGGCTTTCTTGCAAATTGTCCCTCAAATCTTGGCACGTGTCTAAGAGCAAGCGTCCACATTAAAATTCCAAACTTATCCAAAAACAGGGATGTATTAGATGGGATATGTTCCGACAACAATTTACAGGTCAGAGGTAAGTGATATAAAAGAACCTTAAAAGATAAATTATCTCTGAATAAATTACTTAAAATACTCACTGATTATTAACTGGAATCGTCTTGAAGATAAGTAACAATCTAAGGTCTACACTTACATGTATAATATAAATTAGAGCTTTTATACTTGAATAATTCGGGTGTAAAAGATTGAGAGAACCTTTTTAAGTATATCATACCATACATTGTGCCATAGACTAAATTGGTATTACAAATTGAAAGCTATCTGTTTTAGTCTTAAAAACAATACTGAAGATAAAATAATTGGAATAAACCATAACTTTATTAATTGTGTACTCGTAATAAACTCAAGACAGTCGCTAAGTATACTTTACGCGCATTTCAAAAATTTCTTTCTTTTAAAAAAACAAGATATTTGAGATGTACTGGCGATGTAAATTCAAATTCAATGAAGTTGAGAAGAACCAATAAGATCGACTAAACTAGCCAAATATCTATTCTCATAACGCATGTTACTTTTCTAAATAAAAAATCGAACAGCGTTCCGAAGTCCCCCGCCGCTAGAGCATCAGAAACCCTTGGACAAGTGAAACATAACAAAATTTTCTCAAAGAGAGAGAATAGAAGGACAAACAATTTGTGGTTATTGCTAAAGTTTTTTACAAGTTAATGAGTGGTATGAAGACATTTATACAATATGGGTATAGTGTTGAAATCTTATTTTACCATGTGTATTGAGAATTTATACAAATATACATTTACTCCTTTTCAATAAACAGAAATGCTTTGATCAAAACTCTTAAAGACAGTATTTTAACAAACTCTTAAAGACAGTATTTTTCAATTTTATAAGTTTCGATAGGAGTTTATGTATAAAACCTCCCTTTAGGTCCAAGTGTATAAATATTATTCCAATGCAAGGAGAATATAAATTTTCTAGAACACTTAGATGAACATTTTGTCAATTTTCAAAGTTATTAAGGGGCATAACACCTACAAAAATATTTCGACATGACTCATCTTCGAACTCCCTTGAGGTATCATTGAGTTAAAGCTACTGTATAAATATTATCCAAATCGGTCAGGAAATAAATTTGCTAGAGCGCTTACATGAAAATTTTGTCAATTTTCTAAGTTATTAAGGGGCATAACGCCTACAAAAATATTTTGACATGACTCATCTTCGAACTCCCTTGAGGTATCATTGAGTTAAAGCTATTATATAAATATTATCCAAATCGGTCAAGAAATAAATTTGCTAGAGCGCTTACAAGGTGGACGGACGGACGGACGGATGTCAATTTTCTAAGTTATTAAGGGGCATAACTCCTACAAAAATATTTCGACATGACTCATCTTCGAACTCCCTTAAAGTATCATTGAGTTAAAGCTACTGTATAAATATTATCCAAATCGGTAAAGAAATAAATTTGCTAGAGCGCTTACAAGGTGGACGGACGGACGGACGGACGCCCGGCATTACCATATCCCCCGCATCGCGTTGCGGCGGGGGACAAAAATTCTAAACAACTTTGTGAATTGAAAGACCATCACCTCCTTATTGTAACTCTCTAAAATTTGGCAAGAATGAATGGCTTAAAGGAGATATTTTCCGAATCCAAAACCATATTTTGACTTGTAAATGTAGATGAAATCTTAATGCATTATAGCATCAGGATATGGCATTATGTATACTTCTGACATGAGTTTTTTTTTCGTAACTTTAATACTTAGACAGCCGCAGATATTTTTAAACAATTTTAAATTATTATTAGGCCAAAACAAAATATATGTCTGTTTAAGGTTACATTGTGACACAAAATAGGGTAGGTATGTAGGCAAAGTCATTTGATTTTGAAAAATTATTTTACATAGACCCCTATAAGAGAAGAAAATGGTCAGCGGATGTTTTATTAGGGAAATATCATATCATCGACATTTTTGCCATAATATGTGAATAAAATGGGTAAGAATAGGCACAAAAAATAGGGTAGAAAGGGTAACTTTAAACGCACATATTTTTTTTTTTGCCTTAGTTCTGCTGTGTGATTTGTCACATTTCTTCCTATGTAATGTCATCTTCTACTGGAAAGATAGATGTGGTAACCATAGTAGGAAATGCTCACCGTAAAGGAGCATCTGGTTTACTTCCGGTTATCGTAGCATGCTGTTGGTAACTAGTATTTGTCCAGTTTTATCTTCTGGTTTGATTGTTCACACAAATGATCATATTATGCTATCTCATATTTATACATAATTTTGCAGGTGTTGATGGGGAACACACAGAAAGCATTCATAACGTCTACGACATATCGAACAAACGTCGACTTGGACTTACGGAATACGAGGCAGTTTCGGAGATGTATATGGGAATAAGAACGATCATCCAGGCAGAGAAAAATCTATCTAAAAATATTCAATAGAAACGTTCCGAGATACATGACCAATGCTGCTGAAACCGAATGTATTTCAGCACAAATCGCATTTACTTAATATGTAAAACGTAACTTTTTTCTTACAAAGGAAAGTGAAAATAACAAGGACTAGAATAATTGTTTCAGTTTACATTGTTACTAGTAAGATGTGTGTTGTATGGATGTTTGTGTCTTGTGCTCTTTTATGTTATTGTTTGTTCAATGTTCACTCTGATTGGTGGCCTTGTTTGATTGGTTTGTCATTGTTGACCTTTCCTGTTAACCATTTTATTATTTATTTATGTTTCTTTAATGCAATATTTTATTTTTGTAAAAAAAATATAATAAAGGTATTATTTATTTCTTTAAGTTGCTTGGAATTCTAAAGAAATGTGGTTTAAAGAAATAAGATTTGTATACCTTTGTAACATCTATATACCTATATATGATGTACCTTATAACCAACAATTTCCAGAATTAAATCTGCAGCATACAACACTAGGATTCTAATTGATGAATTGCCGGAATATTGACCTCTTATGATGATAATTTGAAGACTGCATGCATGCTTTTGTATCGATTAATTGTATATATAATATATCCCGGAACTTCAAATGGAGCAAAAACTATTTTACAATGTAAAACAGCTGCTAAGTTTTGCAAATGCAATTCTTACAAATGCTTTTTGAATGGACAAGATCCTTTTCCCAATTCTTAGCTTGTAGACGATCGAGGACCCCCCGCGAACATAGAGACACTCCGTGTGCAACAGATGACCCTGAAAAGTCAGTCAATTGTTTAATTTTTGCAATTTAATTATGTTCATTTAATATGGCGGAATATATGATGCATTCAGATATTCTTGTACTGTCCTACATGGAAATCTTTGGTATGTTAAGAAAATATAGCAATTTTTGTATGAAACAGAATCTATTTTTTGTTTCCATGCCAACAAATATTGACAGAAGTGCATATTTAATTAATCTCAAACCCATTATGTAGTTCCATGTACAAGTGTCACATAATATTTTAATTGCTGATAAAAATCAGTGCTTTTCGCCTTGTACCAATGTCCGATGACCACTATTAGTAAATAATTTATTATGTTTAGTAAACTTTGTCTTACCTTAGTTACTAACTAACTTCACTAATTAATAAAAAGAAATTGTCAACTGTCACATGCATTCAGTTCGTCCCGTCGATTCGTTGAAGTCACTGAGACAGCTAGTGTAGTTGATATATATGCAAAATGGTAAGTGACTCTTTATTTAGATGCCACCCGCTTTTTATTTACACACAAAAAAGATATGACTCAAATATAATTATTTTATAATACTATTAGTAACAATGATATATATTAACATTATGATTTCAGCCATTATTTGGCCCCATCTGACATGAAAAATTAAAATTCAGATTTCAGATTCGAATTTGTATCATTTTATTGATAATGATCGAACTTTCACAATATATCAATCATTGTACAAAATTCTTTCATATGATGAAACAGAGACGTCATGAACGTCTGCTAAATCCAGGATTTGAAGAGAATTGAGTTTTCACAGTAGATTTTTGTCAAACCAACTATGAGAAACGGCCTTGCTCAAACAGATTTTTTAATATAATGTTTGTCTTTCATTCAGTCAAATATCTTTTTAGATAAAAGTGTTGCTCATATTAAATTTTTAATTCAATGTCCAAAAATGAGTTAAATTTGATTTTTTTCATTGCTTTCTTCACAATTAGCCATCTTTGACGACATATTACCGCTATTACAGAAATGTCTTGTTAAAACAAATGCTCCTTAAAATCCAAAATTTTAAGAAAGTTTTGCATTATTTTGGAATTCAAGGGGCCAAAATATGAGTCCAAATCATTGCTCAAAGTTGCATTTGCATGGACGGCTTACTTTCAGTCTTCGAATAACTTTTGAAATATGTTTCTTTTAGTGATTATGAATTAAGTATTGATTTTTAACCGGTTAGTAGTTGGCGAGGTACGACGGGCGTGTGGTCAGACATAAGTTTTTCTTTGCTAAAATACTTTAACTTTCTAAATTGAATGAACATAATTAAAATGTGCACATCTTGCTCATCAAAACTGGTGCAATAGAATATTTATAATTACCACTGAAACCTGTTGAGCCTGCTGCTGGAATTAAGTCCCAGATTGCACCACAAGATCGACTGTTCTGTTAAATTTCGCCGATACTTTAATTTTAATACTTTTTTGAAAATATTAAATTTGTGATAAAGGTATTCCATTGTAGCTCTATCCTAGCCTGTTTGTCATTTTAAACTTTCCATTTTATCTTCAACGTTTTGGCTTTGTATTAAGGCTTTCAAACTACAAGTGATGAGTTGAAAATTGACAAAATATGCACATCTTATGCATCAAAACTGGTATCATATCGAATATTTATAATGTGTCTTTTTTAAATAATGTTATCTTTTGTTTTCTTTCTGAGTGCTTATCTTATTTCAGCGCGAAGTTATTAGCATCCATGTTGGCCAAGCCGGATGTCAAATCGGAAATGCATCCTGGGAATTGTTTTGTTTAGAACATGGTATCCACCCAGACGGACAAATGCCATCTGATAAGACCGTTGGTTATGGAGACGATTCTTTCAATACCTTTTTCAGTGAGACAGGTTCAGGGAAACATGTACCGAGAACAGTGTTTGTTGACCTTGAACCGAATGTAATTGGTAAGTGCTTGAACGACAACAAATATTTCCAGTTTACTTCAAAAAGCGTAGGGCTAATGGTCATTAATTTTTTATGCTGATCAAGGCCGACGCTAAGACATTTCGTGACATTATTTATGCACAGTTACATTAATTTATTAATTTGTCTGGCTGTATTTATTTATTTATTTATTTATTTCTACAAATTTTGACACAGATACCTCCTTTTACAATTTTCTTTAGTATATTTGGGCTAACTTGATATTAAATAAAATTCCCTATGATTTAATTAATATTTTAAATAAGATAACCAAAACTGCTATTAAAGTAAAAAGCAAGTAAAAATAAAAATTATTTTCACAGATGAGGTCCGAACTGGTACTTATCGACAACTTTTTCACCCAGAACAGTTGGTATCTGGTAAGGAGGATGCTGCCAATAACTATGCGCGGGGCCATTACACTATTGGAAAGGAAGTTATAGATTTAGTCATGGATCGAATAAGAAGATTAGTAAATGCATGTACTGGTCTGCAAGGGTTTATCATATACCATAGCATCGGTGGTGGTACTGGTTCTGGATTCGGTTCTTTACTATTGGAACGCCTCGCTGTTGATTATGGAAAGAAGACAAAGTTGGAAGTCAACGTGTATCCAGCACCACAAATGTCTACTGCGATCGTTGAACCGTACAATTCCGTTTTGACCACTCATAGTTCTTTAGAATATAGTGATGTGGCATTTCTTATGGACAACCAAGCAGTTTTTGATCTCGTATCCAAGAAACTTGATGTCCAGAGGCCAACGTACACTAATATCAATCGCCTGGTAGCACAAATTATCAGTTCTCTTACTGCATCTTTACGTTTCGATGGAGCACTCAACGTTGATCTTACGGAGTTTCAAACCAATCTTGTACCATATCCGAGAATTCACTTCCCTCTTATAAATTTTGCGCCCGTTATTTCAGCCGAGAAAGCATACCATGAAACATTAACAGTTTCAGAGCTAACAAATGCTTGTTTTGATCCGTTAAACCAAATGGTTAAATGTGATCCTCAGCATGGAAAATATATGGCATGTTGCATGATGTACAGAGGGGATATAGTTCCGAAGGATATAAATAGCGCTATTGCCACCATAAAGTCTCAAAGATCAATACAGTTCGTCGACTGGTGCCCTACAGGATTTAAAGTTGGCATCAATTATCAACCTCCTATGGCAGTTCCAGGTGGTGATCTAGCTAAAGTCCAACGCGCCTTATGCATGGTAAGCAATACTACGGCTATTGCAGAAGCATGGGCACGACTTGATCATAAATTTGATTTAATGTATTCAAAGCGTGCATTTGTTCATTGGTACGTTGGAGAAGGCATGGAAGAAGGGGAATTTTCTGAGGCGAGAGAGGACATGGCTGCTCTAGAGAAAGATTATCAAGAAGTTGCCGCTGATACTACTGTAGATGAAGATGAAGAAGATGAACCCAATGAATACTGAACATTCCATATTGTTTAATTCTTAAAACGATTTGTTTGTTGTCTCGATTGGTTGTAGGTATTTAATCTTATAGTACAAAAATAGTGATTCTATATTTATTAAAATGTTCTTTTGATGTTCTTTCTGTTTCATTAAAAAATACTGCAATTTGTAAGTGAGGACAAAGTTGTGCTATATTGTTTTAAAGTTCACATATCATTTTATCCCTGTAGTATTATGTTTGGGTTGAAAGAATAACCTGCTGTCGCTTCAAAATATCGATTTGACGTTGATAAGAATTTGTCAATGATTATGACAACCAATCAAATTCCGTAAAGCTGCTGCTGTTTATGAGGACGCAAAGATTTGAAATTTGGAATCTGAAAGATTGAAAAATACATCTACAACAGTTTTTTCCAAGAATTGGTAGATGCGAACACACAAAAGTTTCAATTCGTACATGTATAAGGAGATAAAATAAAAATAAGGAGTAGTATAATTTTTTTAAGATATATCAAAATATTTTAAATAACAAATTGTAAATCACATAATAAAATAAAGGACTTTACCGAGAGAAATTTATATGAAAACTAACCTATAAAACACCCCAACAAAAACCCCCAAAACAAAATCATGTATTTCTTTGATAGAGACTTTGCGGTATAAAATTTGATGTGAAAACCTTTATTACACTACAAGTATGTTAAAGAGATCATTCAGTGATTTATGTTAAAATGGACGCATTTAATGTGCACACAAAACATTCTTAACCAAGAAATAGTACTCCAAGCCAAAAATGCCGACACAATGTACATTACATTAGTGGATACAAAAAGGAAAACTAGTTGTAAAACTGGTCGAAGCAGCCCCGCTGCATATCCCCACGCTACTCTTGTATTTTTGAAATCCATACAATCTAAACTAGTGTTGTGGCTATAGTGATTCCAAATGTAGAAATAAAACTAAAGTAGTCTTTGAGGAAATTTACTAAAATTGGAATCACATATTTTGAAATTAAACTGATCTAGATTAGTCTTAAATCTAATATGATCCAAAAAAATCTACAGTTGCTGAGTAAAATTCAATAAATAATAGTCTTAGATACTTTCAGGAAATTAACCGAAATCGGAATCGCATATTTTTGAAATCGATACAATCCAGACTGGTGCTGTTGGTATAGTGATTCCAAATATATATGGTTGTTAAGTAGAAATCACAAATAAACTAATCTTTGAGTCTTTCAGGAAATTTACCAAAATTGGAATCAAATATTTTTGAAATCCAAATTATCCTGATAAGTCTTAAAGCTAATATGATTCAAATTCCGTAAAGCTGCTGATGTTTAAGAGGACACAAAGATTTGAAATTTTTAATCTGAAAAATTGAAAAATACTGAATTGAATTTGATTTTCAGTTCCGTATTCCAAATAACATGAGAGGAGTAATGTATCCTAAGGCTACCTGTGTAGCCCGGTCCCCAGGGGCGCTATTCAAATTCTGAAACATTTGTCACAATCTAAATTGGCAGGGCAATTACTGAGCCAACTTTCAGTTCCATATTCCAAATAACGTGAGAGGAGTTGCGCGACAAAGGAATTATATACCCTTTGGCCACCCGTGTAGCTCAGCTCTCACGGGCGCTATTCAAAGTTCGATACCTTTGGCACAATCTACATTGGCAGGGCAATTACTGAGCCAACTTACAGTTCCGTATTCCAAATAACCTGAGGAGTTGTGTGAGAAAGGAATAATGTACCCTTAGGCTACCTGTGTAGCCCGTGCCCCATGGGCGCTACTTAAATTCCGAAACCTTTGGCAAAATCTACATTGACAGCGCAATTATTGAGCCAACTTTCAGTTCCGTATTCCAAATAACCTGAGAGGAGTTACGTGACAATGGAATAACGTACTGTTAGGCTCCCTTTGTAGCCCGGCCTCATGGGGCGCTATTCAATTTCCGAAACCTTTAGCACAGTCCCCACACACAGTGCAATCAATGATTTTCATCTTTCTACATCCAGCGGTTACTGAGATTATCCTGGACATTACAAAATTACGTACGTACACCGAACAGCAAAACAATATCCTAGCCCTTCGTTGGAGCGCGGGGGTAGTTAACTGAATTAACAGGTATGCTCGTGACCAAAAATTTGGAGAGCCACGAAAAACTAACACCAAAACAGCAAATACAACCAAATGGGCTTAAACAGTTTAGCCAAACAGTATATTGAGAACTTAACGTCATAAATCGACAATAACAGTATGCTGACTTGATATAATACAATACAAAGATGAGGCTTACTGAGGCCTTGATAAAATTATACACTATTACGGTCTTTATACTGCAAACTATGATCAGTTTTTGCAAAGAAAAACTTTTTTTTCACTTATTTAATTATTTGTCAAAAGCATAGCCTCGTTGATAGCTCCTTGGAGTCAAATGACTAATAAAAAAAGTAAAAAAATAAATAAATAAAATCGACGGTGACTTGTATGCCCCCAATGTGTCCGTTGCAGACATCAACACTAAAGTAAGTAAACAGATTTGTTTCAACAAATAAGAACAAATTGTAAAAATGATGAGAATAAAACAAAAAACTACCGAAATTATTGGCCAAGTGTTGTGCATATATCACTCTTTGGTCGATTGTCAGCGCATTGGTGGCGGTCTTGAAGTTGCCTCATAGAAAACGGATGAGATTGGGATAGAGGTGTTTGTCTGTTGGATACTCAAATAGGGATGGATAGATATAACTACATGGTGTATAAATTCATGCTGTAATGTAAAACCACTACAAGTCTGCTTTGTTAACATGAACAATGGTAAATGTCTTTGACAGTATATCACCAAAACAATATACTAACGCATTTTATTACTGTAAGGACTGTAAGGTATGCCAGGCATATCTTGCATCTTTTAAATGACAGATTAAGCATGAGGGCAAATGGATGGTGTGGATAGGGTTTATAGAATTCAGAATAATGGCATACAAAATACTGAATAGATAATAAATTCAAATTCAAATTATTTATTGAATTAAAATACAACAAAGGGTTGTCATCAACAACAATACAAACTAACATGAACATTTAATCTATAAATACACATACATTTTGGTGGGGTTCATGTTGTTCATACGTTTTTAGTTTTTAATTGTAGTGCATGTATCGTTTTGTTCTTGTCTTCGTTGTTCTCCGGAGTTTGTCAGTTGTAACGATTTTTCTCTCCTTCGAATATCCCTTTAGTATTTCTTGACTTTACATAATATGAAATTATGTGCAAATCTGTAAAAAGTGCTCTTTCTCCAAATGGCTTGAAGACTTTAATTTCATACTGACCTCTCACGAATACTGCCGATTTCTATTGAACTCTATGACGAGATAGCACAAAACCCTTTATGGAAGTGTTATTTCAGATTTTTTTCGTTTAGTAGAGCGACAGTATCCGACCTGCAGCTATGAGAGTCTCAGCTAGTTTTATAATTAAAACGAGCACATTCTGACCCTGCTATCTAAATTGTGTACCGTCCACTCTAATGTCAGTTCTAGCAAGCGGTCACCATTTTGGTAATCATACAGTATTGGTTTTTTAGTGTGTTTTATACGCCAGGTGGTCAGGATAGATGGGAGGGGGAGGGGGATTACACATAACACCGGTTTTACCCCACCACTATTCAGTGTCTTTACCAAGTCAGACCATCTTGACTCTCTGTTGTGTTCATTTTGTGTTTTTCACTCTTTTATATTATTTTTTGTCCGGCGTTCTGACGGTCAGTTGGGTTGCTTTGATTGATTGGTATGTCATTGTTGACCTTTCCTGTTATCCATTTTGTTGTTTGTTTATACACAACAATATTTAGTAAATTATTTACTGCCATATCACGGCTGAGGAATTATAATGTTCAAAATACAATTAATAAACCAGACGTTATTTAGACATTTTTCTTTTATCATACATCTTGTTTATTTCTTCTATACATATTTTCATAATATTATTCTCATTTGTATTCATTATGAATTTCAATCTCTCTACATCTGTAAACATATAAAAACTTGAAATTGTATTAATAAATTGAGAAATAAGATCATCTATTAAATTTAGTCCCTTGACTCTTCGTCTCTACCACAAGAACCAAGTGGAATGTTCGGTAGCCTGTATCTTACGCTCATGATCATGTTTTACTTGTGGTT
This sequence comes from Mytilisepta virgata, assembly GCA_028015205.1. Lineage (NCBI taxonomy): Eukaryota > Metazoa > Mollusca > Bivalvia > Mytilida > Mytilidae > Mytilisepta > Mytilisepta virgata. Next base: position 54,592,016 of record CM051515.1, on the reverse strand, counting down.
GTTCTTTTATCTTCCCAGTTTGTCTGTCCAATGGATTACGTTTTGTTTAATTGCTCCTTAGGTATATTTGTCCTTTTTTTAACGAATCAGACGTAACTACTTTTATATGATTTGTTGAACATAACGATATTTTTCATCCTATTCTGTTCTCTTTTCCTTCTCTAGAACCCTATTCGGTCTTGGTCCATTAGTTAGTAATTAGTCATCTTTAAAAAGTTCTACTCAGCACAAAAATTATATACTCCACTATACACATGTCAGTGTAGATATAATATGATTATTGATTAATGCGGAATAGGAATTTATAATTTGTATACTTCTTGTCATTAAAGGAAGAATGAAATTTTCATTTTTATTTTCTGATTCACTTTCAATATGAGATGCAAATTTTATTTTTCAATTTTCAAATCAAACTGAAAAATGAAAAATGGGTAGCAGATATCAAATTTAATTTTGTTATTTTCAAATAGAAAAAGAAAAAGATTGTATTTTAATTTTTCATGATAATGTTTTGAAAGAAAAGGAAAAATGAATTTTGATTAGATCTTTTCTATTTTTCAAATTTCCATTATAAACTGAAAAATGTTTGGCCGCTTTATACCCGGACCGTCTTCTATCTCAGAACATTTCATAACACAATGGAACGTACTCAGCCTGTATTACAAAGAGGACAAAGTCTATCCTGCAATGGAAAGCTCTGATCTCGTTATTTAAAAAATAATGAGTATACATAACTAATGACATAAAGAATAATGAACAGAGAATACTGATGTTCAACAATATAATGAATAATTCAAAATTGATAATGAATTTGACGGAAAATGCAGCTTAAAGAAAATAAACAAATAAGCAAACTTGCAACAAAAATCTATTATTTCATATATATTACATTGAATCCCTCTAATTGAAGAAGTAACTAGTGTTTGGAGCAGGAAGTGCACATTTTATTATAACATATCAATCATTTATATCAATAGGTCATATTATATAAATCACCATATACCAAGTTTAATGTGACACTGACCTCTAAAACATTTTAAGCAAAGTAAACATTTCGTTTAAATTAACAATAAGAAATAAAACATAACTGAGACTATATTAAAAAAAAAAATTTTGGCGCCCATGTTTGCGCTCATTAAAACAATATCAAAGCTAACTCCTACGTTGGAGAGTTCCATCCACAATTTGTGTCAATGACAGATAGAGTTATCTCCCATTGACTGCAGTTGAAGAAGTAACTAGTGTTTGGAGCAGGAAGTGCACATTTTATTATAACATATCAATCATTTATATCAATAGGTCATATTATATAAACCACCATATACCAAGTTTAATGTGACACTGACCTCCAAAAATACTCCAAACATTAAAAGAAAAAAAATATCAATATCAATTCAAAAATAGATAAAATATACACAGCAACACTAAATTCAAAGAGAGTAAGGGGTGGAAGTTGCAAGAAGAACAAGGATTATCTTTGGTATAAGAACATCATATAGTTAATTAATCAGGGGAGAAAAAGGCATACATCTGCTTGGAAACAGCAAAAGAATTAATCTGGACATTCTTAATGTAAGTCTGAAAACAGGAGGATCTCCAATCACCATGAGCCATCAACATCAACTCTGAAACACCTGACTGAGCCGCAAGAGTGGCACCTCCGTGACGAAGAGAATGAAAGCTATACTGAGAAGGAGACAAACCAATCTGAACTAACAGCCTGTTAAATAAAGGTAGAAGCTTGGATTTTGATAAGGGAGTTAACTCTCTAAATTTGGTGTAGCCATGACAGGTGAATCAATATCACCCAAAATAACATCAAGTAAATTACATACAGTTTGTAACAGTACATTCAGTAAAGGAACCATCACACATTGATATAAGATGTTCAAAACGATCCCTAAATTTTTGTTCTAAATTCCAACGCGACAAACAATCGGACAACTCATTTGATTTGCTCTCAATATACACAAGTCTAATTTCGGCATTATTAAATGCACAAATCATTGCAATCTGTCGAGCTAAGTGCAACATGATTTCGTCTTTGCCTCTTCCAGAGTTAGTTGAATAACACTTTGATTGTCACAATAAATCATAATACGCTTATTTATGATGTGTTTCTCCCACAGTCTTAAAGCTACATAAATGGCATAAATTTCATACACTCCAATATGTGCACCACTAAATTTACTTGGAATGTCTATATGAAAGTATTGTTGCGAAACAAAATTTACACCACCAATTCCTTTCAAACAAGCGTCAGTTGAGAAAAAGGTGTCTGGTTGTTGCCATAAAACGTCTGGGATATAACTTAATCCATTAAATTGTCTGAAAAATTCCATCCACCATTTAATGTCTTTCTTAAATTCTAAATTCAGATAAATGCGACAATGATTGAACTTGTATTTTCGCAAAACAGCTAACATTCTAGTAATGAACAACCGTCCACTTCTCACACAGTCAGCTGCAAAAGCAAGCTTACCAATCAGTTGTTGTAATTGTCTTTTTTGTGCATTTCGACCTCTTGTCAAATTGATGTAAACAAGCAATTATTTCCCTCATTTTTTCATCTGGAATTTTAACTGTCATTGTAGTAGTATTATATTCTTTGCCAAGAAAGGTCATAATATTTGATGGTGAACAACACTTGTCTACACTGACTTTAAGACCTAAGTCTTTGAATATTTGTAAAGTTCTAATATAATCACGAGAGGCACTAGATGCATGGGAAACACCTCCAAAATCATCAATGTAATTAATACTAGATATTCCATTTAAGTTCAATATATAGTTGACAAAGTTTGTGGTTCTCTGGTAAGCTTGCGGAGAGGACCTCATACCAAAAATTAATCGTTTATCTACATAAAATTTTTATTCCATCTAAAACACTGAAATGCGTAATCATGAGGGTCAACAGGGAATTGACGGAAAGCTTTTGACAAGTCGCATTTCCAAAGTTTACAATCCTCCCCTGTTTTAACCAGAAGTTCAATAAATTGTTCATGCCTAGGATAATACAACTGTGTTTCCACCCCTAAAAAGGTATCTATTGGAATTCCATCATTAACTGAACTATATCCACCATAAGAACAGTCAACTATGACACGACGGCCTCCCTCTTTCTTTGGAACTGTAAATAAGGGAGCAATGGACGGCTTAATGCGAAAAGGATTATTGTTAAAAGGACCACAAATGTGTCCATTCTTTATCTCTGTTGAAATATAATTGTCAATATCATTTGCATAAGTTGTAGCATCAGAACGAGCAGGAGGGTTCGGTAAAGAATCTTTCACATAATTAATCGGCCAGCCAAATTCTAAAAAGTCAACTACTTTTGGATCATGATAATCTCCTAAATACTGCCTAAATAAAGGGATATTTAGATCTGTTAAAATTGACTTACGACAATAACTATAATTAGGTCTACCCGAAAGAAAAATAGTATCATGTAATCTGAGATCATAAATATCAGTGTCTAAAAGTGTGTCCTTATCACAAATAAATTTAGCTGAATAATCAGGATATATATATGATGATGGAGCAGCAGCTCCTGTATACCATGTACATGTATTGGATTGAACATCATGATTTTCAAACCATAGGTAGCTATCACCTGATAAGTAAAAAATATCTGTATTTTCATCTTGACACAAATTATCATTTACACACATACATATATCTGCATTATAATTATTATTACACAAATTATATGAATTTGATAAATCACCACTTGACCTAAGCTTTGATAAACCTTGATCTAAATTTCCTGTATCTTCACCTATATACAACAGGCCAATATTGTCATCTGGTGAATGCACACCTGTAAAAGGGGAAACAAACTCATGCAAATGATTGTAAGAGCTAGCAGAACTCATGTGTAAGTTGTGACAAAGCTCCATATCTTGACATTTTGACTCCACACCCACAACTCTAATTTTGGGGGAAAAATTCTCACTAAATTCAAACCCACCTGGACTCTCAGGGGAAAAATCTCCATCTATTTGCACATCCAAATTTCCTTGATCTTTGAAACCACAAGATTCATTGGAGGAGGAAAGCACGCCTGAACAATCAGAGGAAAAAACTAATTCCGAATTAACCTCAGACAATTCTCCAGAAACAGAATGTAAAGTAGGAAGAATGTCTGAAGCCTTCATTACATGTGCGTCATTTATAACCACACCTGACAACTCAGGGGAAAAATAACTCAGATCAGCATCTGTAAAAACTTGCATAACTTCACCTATAGGCTCATTTAAATCAATACAATCTTTCATTTTAAAATTACAATCTGAACCTAAGCGATCATGTACAGGTTTGTCAAAATAAACTTCATGTTTGAACGGTACCATTCTCATATTTGAAACACTCTCTGAAGAATGGCACACTGAAGAAAGTTCTAGTCATGAAATACCAGTAGGTTCAACTGTGCATGATTTTGACGGGTGTCGGCATATAGGGTCGAACGGATTTTTCCCACGTCTTACACATTTCCTACATGAATGAAGAAGTTTTTTGTCACCAAATTTTCCAAAATGATCAGTTTGATGAGAACAAGAACCAGCTTGAAAAGCACCACAAATTGGAGAACGAGTATCTTTTTTGACTGTTCCTACGGATGAAACGAGTGTACGATATTTTTCGTCTGCATAGGAATCATTCCAAGTCTTCAATCCTTTCTCAATTGACCTTAATACCTCAGAATGAAAGGCCTTAATCTCACCGAGAGGGAATTTTTCAGCTAAATACAACAAATTTAATAAATGTAATTGTCTTTCTTTCCCAAATTTCTCTTCAACATTTTGTAAAATATAAACCTCGCCCCTCATTAACTGTTGGAGACCAAATTCCTTGTCATTAAAACTAACGGACTCGTGTTGGGCATACTCATGCGGCCATGGAACATCATACTTCACTCTATCTTTCGCCAATCTTGCCTCTCCCGATACAGCTTTTTTCTTTTTAGATTTAGGGAATGCCTTATAGAAATATGTACCTTTGTCTGTCTCACTTTTCTTTTGAGCCTCTGAACCAGACGAATTTGAGTCACTGTCCGTCTCTGAAGAACTTTCAAGTACTATCGCTTTTTCTAACTTTGTAACCAACTTGTTTAATTCTTTGTCATCCCTTAGCTTCTGCAAGGATGGAATTTTGTCTATCTTAGAATGTTTATTGTCACTTTTAATTTTAGACTTCAATTCTGAATTTTTCTTTGCAAGATCATCATAGATTATCTGGAGTTCCAGTGCTTCGTTTTCCTTTCTTAAATGTTCTATTGAGTCTTTCAAATCTAAATTAACAGTTTGTTTAGTTTGTTTAGTCTTAGGACGTGCCCCTTTATCGACACTATCGTCACTTAACAGTTTAATTTTATCTTTGACGGGCCTTGGAATGGGTGTTGAAGTGAGCCCCTTTTCTGATCTTCCTTCTTTTTCAGTTTCCGATGGTTCTGTTATTTTTCCATCACTATTAGAAGTCATATCGTAGCCGAGAATAAATGATTGTAAATGTTGGGGTATCTTTCTTTCTCTCCTTTGTCTGAGTTTTATCTCTTCTGAATCTGACATTTTCTCAAAAAAAATTTTTTGGCGCCCATGTTTACGCTCATTAAAACAATATCAAAGCTAACTCCTACGTTGGAGAGTTCCATCCACAATTAGTGTCAATGACAGATAGAGTTATCTCCCATTGATTGCAATAAAGACATGTATGTCATTTGTACATTCTAACCCGGGAATCTAAACCTTTTTCTAACAGTCAGTTTATATCATCAGTTAAAAAAAAATATTAATTTAAAAATGCAGCCTCAAAAGATTTCACAGAATAAAAATTTCTTTAACTGAATACAGAATTTGAGATACCCTAATCAAGATGATCAAGCATTTTGGTAAAGAAATGATATATTTTCCCGTTCAATTTGTCGTAATAAGCAGTTTGAAAAAAAATATTTGCCCCGTGGCCTGCTCTGCAGTGGTATTTGCATGCACATGATAATAAATTAATATTACATCATGTACATGTACATATTTCAAACTAAGAACATGTTAAGACGAGGCTTTATATTGTCGCGTGATATGCAGATTGATTCTAAAATTTTAGGGAACTTAATAAAAAGATCACAGTTTATCCAAAGGTACTGAACCTCAAAATATATCCTTTACCTTCTATAATTACATTTTAACTGTGAACATCTAGAGCATCATAGACTTTATTACCCTCTTTTCCCATATTCCAAAACCCTGTCTCTAATGTTAAGTAACACAAGTAAACTACAGTTTGAATATTTTAATATTTTCATGTAAGAATACGACTTTTGAGACATGGAATGTGTACACTTCGAAAAAATACACTTCAGCACACTCTAGGCCAAAAATGTCTATAAAATACATTTGCTGTTTTCATGTTAGAAAAAACTTCATAAAACGTTTAGTTTTATCCCCGGACTTTTTAAGAAAAGTCGGTGATATTGTTACACCCTCGTTTGTCTGTCCGTTCGTCTGTCACTCTTTCGTGTGATGTTTCAGCAGTTTTGGGGAAATTTAGGGGATAATGCCATTGTCTCTGTTCGTCCCTCCGTGGGTCAAACTTTCTTGTGACATCAACTCCTCCTTCACCTTTGGGTTTAGGAATTTAATTTCTATATTAAATAAGGTGCTGGTATTACTGTCAATTGTGACAGTAGATTTCTAGTTTATACGTTTGACATAAACTCTTCTTACATTTTTCACTTATATATATTATATCTACATAATTTTGATATATACAATATGTAGATGCGAAATAAGGCTTTAGAATTTTGATTTTCAAAACTTTGGCCCACATGGACCAATTTTAAAACTGTGAATTTTAGCTTGTGACATACATAATCTCCTCTTACATTTTTCACTTCATGTCTTTATTATCTATACAGTACTATCATAGAGTGTATGTAGATATGCAAAAACGGTTTAAGATTTAAGATTTTTCGAAATTTGGGGACCACTTTGAATTGAAGTTATATGACATTAACTCCTGATTTATTTTGAGGCTTACACATCTTATTTATATACAGTATTATTGTGCATTGTACACATATATAGATACATAATAAGGTTTTTAAATTTCGATTTTAGAACCTTGGGGTCTATATTAAAACATATGATTGTGGTGGAAATGGATAAAACACGAGGGGAGTGCGGGGATAGATGTCGTTTCCGACTGCCTCCATCTATTTAGTATTTTCCACTAATCGTAATTAAATGTATATCTGTTGTTAAGAAATATTTAGACACCTGTTACAGAGATACAAACACTTGTCAAAGTTAACAAATCGATTTTATTCATGATAAATATATTTAATCTTGTTTTAAACATTTGATATGTATATGATTGATAAAAAAGGACGAAAGAAGTTTTTAATAGGGAAAACATTTTGTCTTATCAATGTATGTGTTTGTTTTATGTATTCTATACTTGCTGTTGTCTATATTATGTCAATGACCTCACAAACAATAGAAACAGAAACACAAGCGACAGTCAGAGATACGTCACAGCGATCACTAAAGAAAGATGTAAAATCAAAATTTGAGGAACCACAATTTTTTGGCCCAGGTAAGACGAAGGTAATTCTATTTCACATTTTTCTTTTTCAAACAGAAAAAAATATAACCATGCAATCAAAGTTATTCTCATAGCGTCGGGGAACACAAGTTACTCAGGGTACCCAGATTGCCCATTCGTCGTAATCTTTTGACTTCACATAAAACATGTGAATTATCAAGAGTAAATATAATGTATTGTACTATCTGTAAACAGTTTTTTTCTGGCATAATTGATTACTCAAATGCCTTGAAATTTTCCGTTCAAAATTTGACAAAAATTACCAGAAATATCTAAGGCTCTTCCTTTTGACGCAGAGGTAACCCTTAGCTGAGTTTGGATACCTGTTTGTTGTAATTGTTTTGATTTTTCATGGTTGTGCTTATAAATTCATCATTTGATCTTTAACCGGTTTTCCAATATTTTGATCTTGAGCAATGATGATGAGTTGTCAGTCAACGAAATGGCCATACAGTGCATCAAATTTATTTCGGTATTTTGTGATACGTTTTATTACTACCACTGGGTCTTTGTCCCAATTGCATTTTCAGCCCAATAGCCAGAACTTTTGTCGTGGCATGATTCATTACTCAAATGCCTTTCAATTTTCCGTTCAAAATTTGACAAAAATTACCAGAAATATCTAAGGCTCTTCCTTTTGATGCAGAGGTAACCCTTAGCTGAATTTGGATACCTGTTTGTTTTAATTGTTTTGATTTATCATGGTTCCCGTGCTTATAAATTCATCATTTTATCTTTAACCGGTTTTCCAATATTTTGATCTTGAGCACTGATGATGAGTTGTCAGTCAACTAAATGGCCATACAGTTCATCAAATTTATTTCGGTATTTTGAGATGCGTTTTATTACTAACACTGGGTCTTTGTCACTGCTGGTGGACTGTTATTCCCCGATTGCATTTTCAGCCCAATAGCCAGAACTTTTGTCGTGGCACGATTCATTACTCAAATGCCTTTAAATTTTCCGTTCAAAATTTGACAAAAATTACCAGAAATTTCTATGGGTCTTCCTTTTGATACCTATTTGTTTTAATTGTTTTGATTTTTGATGGCTCTGCTTATTAATTTATCATTATATCTTTAATCAGTTTTCCAATATTTTGATCTTGAGCACTGCTGATGAAATGGCTATACAGTGCATCAAATTTATTTCGGTATTTTGTGATACGTTTTTTTTTGGATAAGAGAAATTCTGAGTTATTAGGATTAATATAATGTATTGTAATGTCTGTAAAACAGTTCTAGATAAGAGGAATTTTGAGTTATGACGATTAAATATAGTGCATTGTACTGTCTTTGAAACAATTTTAGACAAGAGGAATTTTGAGTTATTGTAATATATGATATTCTTTGCGATATCCAGAATTAAGGGGAAATGTAAAATTAAATACACACATCATGTATCATTGTCATGATTTATTTAGTAGCATGCGATATATCGTCATTCATACTACGCATGATTTGAATTAAATTTTTGACACTTAAGAACCTTCTCTGAATTGCTTGGTTTCAACACTAGATAATCGTAGTCCTAAAAAAACATTGAAAACTGAAAAAATAATCTAAACGCTGTAATACACATTTAGAATTACCATGAAGGTTAAGATACAAACTGTCGGAGGACATTTTACTGTATAGATATGAATACTGGTTTTATTCAAAAGTAGATACATGTGTATTTAATTTGGTAATTGCTTCGGCTTTCATCTATCTATTGGTCTTGTGCATTACCGAGAAAACATAAATCTGATGCATCATGGAATAAACAACAAAATGGATAACAGGAAAGGCTAACAATGACACCAATCAATCAAAGCAACCCAATTGACAGAACTCCGAACAAAAACTAAGGTAAAAGAACACAAAACACAAACTCACATGGTACAGACACTGAACAGTGGTGTGGTTCGACTGGTTTTATGGGTACCCAAACATCTCTCTTATCTATCCTGACACTCTGATGTATAAAACAGACTATAAAGAACCAATACAGTATGATTACCAACAAGGTGACCGCTTGCAAAATTAGACTGGACGGTACTTAATTTAGATAGCAGTGACCGATATCTTTAAAACTAGCTAGGGCTCTCACAGGTGCAGGCCACTTACTGTCGCTCTACTAAACGAATAAGTCTGAAATAACACTCCCAAAAGAGTTTAATGCTATCTCGTCTTAGAGCTCAATAGAAATCCGCAGTATTAATGCGAGACCAGTGTGAATTTAAAGTCTTCAAGTCATGGGGAGAAAGAGCAATTTTTACAGAATTACACATAATTTCATATTTGCAGCCCTTAATGTGAAACGATCTGAAGTAACTACAAAGTGTCTGTGGTTATTATCGAAACTTTTGCATTTATTCACGAAATTACAATAGAAACTAGGATGGCAAAGCCCGTCCATGATAAATGCTTTTCTGGATTTAGCTAAAAGATGTTGATATTTATTATAAAACTTTTTAAAAGCATTAAGCAGCTTAAGAAATCTATAACCCTGTAATAGAAGTGTTTTATGGGTTTGCTTCTAACCTTGATCAAATTCGTGCAAAACTTACAAGGTGCCACAGTTACGTCTCCGACAAGGAAATGGTAAATAAGTAATTGGATAATTAAAATAGTCCCGTTTTTCATATATTTTAGTAATTATCTCTCCAATTTTTTATATTTATAGTTAGAAATAAAGAAGAACAGTATTTACTATTCGGGGTTATCAACATGATCAACATCAAGTTCATCATTAAGATACCGCCAATTGTTATTAGAAATAAAATTAATTTATCACGATTCTGTATTGCACCCCTAAAAAGTTTTTCTTCATAGCATCCTAAAAATAATACAACTAGGTTTTATCCCAAAATAATCAATATTCAGTCATTTTGTTGATCTGACCACACATACAATCCGCTGATATTTTATTGTTGCAGTTTCCAAAGTTTATATCAAAGAGCGTCCCAAAGCCCCTGTCTATTACTAATACCAGTTCTCTGGAAGGACTAATATTGTATCATTAGGGTAAAAAATGCATGGTAGAAAGATATTTATTTTTGTTACTATTGTTATGATATTGTAATTATTATATTTATTTATCTTGGCCTAATTTGTTTTGCGTAGCCTTATAACATGTATACTTTGTTTACATAATACTTATAGTTGTTTACCAAATAATGTTATAACTGCGCAGTTTAGAAATCACTGGAACAATAATGGATACTGATGGAATGACTAGAACTTTCTATTTGACTTACGTAATAATTATGGTGTGATTCGAACTTCTACCGTATTCCAGAAGTTTCCGTTCTACAGTATATATATGGACACGAAAGTTAAACTTGCAGATCAGAACTTATTGGACTAGACATTCTTGTGTCCTCAGCTGTTGGATTTATTTACGTTTCACACATCGTACTTGACAGACTTTCATTTTCGTTACATCATGCTAGATTGTGACTGATTGGATATAATATTCCGTTTGGATTCCCGCAACAGGAACGAGAAGAATTCCGGATTAGGAAAAGACGAAGGATTTTGAACAGTTAAGTTGACATTTTAGTTTTTTTTGTAATATTTTAGTAAACTTGTATATAATAAATCTTGTTAAATTTTATTATTGATTTGTGTCTTTTGTTGGCTACAATTTAAAAGATGATTTCGGCCGTAACACTATTAAAACAAAACAAAAATGCAATTCATTAAATTTTTTTTTTAAAGTGCTACTTTAGCAATAAACATTTGTTTATTATATAAGCAAGGTATCAATTTGATGTCAAATAGTGTTTGGTGTCTTTCAAATAAGCCCTTATTTATTGAAATGTGAAATGGACAGACAATTAAAGGTGGAAAAACATCGATTTTTGCCCTTCCACATTTTGCCATTTAAACGTAACTTTACAATATACTGCTTAATGGTTTATTTATGAAAATTCGAAAATGAGGAAAACATAAATTCAGAATAATTGTTTATTTTTGTTAAAAGTGTAGTGATATATGCTGATGAAATTCATGATCTATTTTTGTCTAAGTCAGAGCAGTAATACGTGAGCATTAATTGCTGACAGTATTTTTTCAAATTGACCAGTGAGAGATAATTGATATTCCATATTACAGAACCTATTTGATACTTAATATACGAGAAGTCGTCATATAAAATTCAGAAAAGGATTTTTTTTTAAGTGACACTGTGAACTTGTTAAAGAAAGCTGTTTCTTATGTACTTGTATTGCAAAAATTAAAATTTTCATTCGGAGGTATAAATATTTTTATTTAATTAGTTTTAACTTTATTTTCAGTTTTTTGTGCACCTTAAACATACACATGTATTATTTCAAACGAAATAAAGCTAGTTTTATGTATCTCTATTCTGGATGGTCAAATCTGCATTTTGAGCAAACAGTTCATAAGTTAGAAATTGAAGTTTCTACCAGTTTGAATGTATTGTAAACATTTTTTTATAAGTTCTCATAAAAAATTGATTGACACAAATATTTTACAAATTGTGTATGGTATTTTCAATTTTACTTGTGTAGAATTAATATAGATGTCAGTTTTAAAATCTCGAAACTGACCTTGAAGGACTTTACTGGCTTGGAGGAAAATTAATATCCGCTCAATTTTACCGTACCTGATATTTGGCTATAGTGTCATACAGCAACATTTTTTGGATTATCTAAAAATCAAATTCAAGTCTCCTTTGATAAATTGACATTTTTGTTGCTAAAATGAAAGCTATTAATTTTGTCTACTTTAAAGTGGCATATTATTTACTATAAATGAATGTCTAAAATACGTAATATTTGAATAGGCTTGTTATGGTTGAACATGTTGCATGTTGACAGTTTATGTACGGAATTGTAAAACTCGCACAAAGTATGAAGAAAAAATTAAAACTTGAATGTCCTAAGTGGACATGAAATGTGCTATAATTCAACA